>OY728123.1:886406342-896406342 GCA_963277665.1 Viscum album
TAAAGATTTATTATAGAAACCATATTTTATTTAAATAAAATCTATTTTCATTTCTGATCATATTGTGCACCTGGATATTTTACTTCATAACAATGTTTCAAACTTGTTGTTTAATGCTTTATCTAGTTCATGTTTTGTAATTATATCCCATTTTTTAGGTATCCCAATT
Organism: Viscum album; assembly: GCA_963277665.1. Classification (NCBI taxonomy): domain Eukaryota; kingdom Viridiplantae; phylum Streptophyta; class Magnoliopsida; order Santalales; family Viscaceae; genus Viscum; species Viscum album. The sequence continues at coordinate 886,406,512 of OY728123.1, forward strand.
CCAAAAAATCAAGACAGTCGAAGTCCCCCCATGGCATGCCACTTCTTAAAGGGAGCTCTTGATTCCCTCAGTCTTTAGGTGTTCAATTTCCATTTCACTTATCTGAACATAATCTTTTATAATCCTACCATATTACATCCAAAGATACTACTGACTCAATCTCATTCTAAGTGTGGGGTAGTTTTTATTGAATTGTTCTTTCAATACACTTGAATTGATTCCTGATCTCATTTTTCTAGGAGTCATTTATCATTTGGAAGAATTATATAAAAATTAAACTCATTATACCCATTAAAATAAAAGAAAAATTTCAGCTATAAGTTTCTGGAATCCATGCTTTGTGCCTATTTAGACTTTTTGAAAAATATCTAAACATAGTAATTTAATTTAAATTAATCATTTTTTAAATTACTATTATTTGACTTATTACATGGATTTTTACCCTTAGTGATTTCCAGTTATTTATTTATTCCTATTCCTAAAACTGATTTTAAGCCTACAATTGCATATACTTTTCTGAGAATATTTCTTAAGTGACATCTGTGACGAATAAAAAATTTAAAACATTCATTGGGATCTTATTGAGCTTATGAATGAACAGATAAAATTTTAAAATGATTGAGGAAATCACGGTTGAACTAAATTTTATTGAGACCCATCTAACATATTTACCTTATTATGTTGTATATTCAATGAATGAACTTATATAATATAGTTGTTCCAGGGCAATTATCCCCTATAACCCTTATCTTTTTATAATGCATGAATTTACTTTGAACATGTGTGGGGTTTGTTTTCAACCATCACGGAATGATTCTACTATGTATAATTTTTGTGTTCCTAATTAGAGAATTTTATTGGGATCCATATATTTTTGTAGTATTTCACATTTATCATGTTCCTTTGAAAAAGAAAAAAATAATAAAAAATTAGGTTTTGTATAAGGAAGTACAAAAGTCACCATTTTCAAGCCGATGAATCCCTTGAAGAATTATATATGTTTTGGGGGATGATGTGAGATCTATATTATACATGAATTTCTAAAAATACAAATGAATAATTAAATAGAATGGAATATGATAACTTTTTCACTCACTGAGAGTATATATATGGATCCAACATGAGCTATTGGGAGTGTGCACTTTATTAACTCAGGAGGAGTCATTTAATTTCACTTTTAATAGAATTCATGCAATATACTCCCGAGTCTGACCTCATTTTTGAGCTTGTTTGGTTACTATTTACCCACATTCCCATAGCCTCATATTAATTAGCACCAAATTGATGAATCCCTCATGACTGATTTTGTATTTGTATTTACAGAGTGGATATGATAGAACAAATGAAAAACTATGTTTAGGACCATGTAATTAGGGTATGAGAATAAACCGAGATTCATTTCACCATAAGTGGTTAGATAAAATTTATTGTGAGGTGAATTGAAAAAGGGTATATAATTCAAGGAACTGTTAGGAAATTTTGGTTAAAGGATTATGAATTTGTTCAAAAAACTGAACAATGAGGCATGACTAATTTTCTATTCAGGGATGATTCTGGAGACTGATTTTTTCTAACTACAGCTGGTTTTATTTACCAGGATATAATGAATGTTTCCTTTTAAAAAACATACTTCCTTTTTAAAATCCCATTTGAGATATTAATTCATGATGAAAATAAATTGTTCTAGTGTGGGGGAATTTGATAAGATAAAATCAGATATTCATTTTTCTATCATTTTATTAATGATTTTCAATGATTTACATGATAATGAACCTAGAATGTTTTATTTATTATAGGAATTGGTATTTCAAGGTTCAAAGTAAAAAAATGCATAAAAGGACAAAATTTGTCTATTACTCATTGTGAAACCTCATTACATGATTTATAATATCATTTCACTGCATGTTGCAAGGTGTAAAGCCATTTCATGAATAATTTCAATGTCGGGGCATGTTTCACGACAGGAATTGTCATTACATTATGTGAACCATCCATACACGATGTGAATCACTAGTCCAATATATGTAGCATTAAAATCATATTTCCCCCTCAGAATGATCCAACTGAAGGAAGTTTCACAACATCTTATCCAGTTATACATTGTGAATGGTTTTAAGGTACCAAATCTCAAGTAATATTCACGCAATATTTTTATTAAATACGCGTAGATTCAAAAATCACAGAGAAAACCTTGAATCCCAAATTCACAATGGGAATGGAAATTACACATCATGTAATTTCCCATCAATATATATAGTAGTCCTGTATAGGTTTAAAAGTTAACTCATACTCAAAATTCATTAATTTATTATCTTTTTTTACATCAATAAAAGCATTGTGGATTGATATTATAGCCTTTCATGATTCCATTTTTCAAAACCAATGTTGTTTTACTTAGTATTCATTTTGATAACAAAGAAAAGATGAATCATTGATGTGTTTTTTTCATCCTTCTTTAAAGAAAGAAAATTAGTTATAATTGAAATTGAAACAATATTTTTATATAAATTTCTTGATTTCCTGATCATAAAATCAATAAATCCCAAGTCATGCATGTTATTAAACTATTTACACCTAATTTCCATTTGTAAATTCAATATGTTTCAAATATATTAAATTTTCATAAATAATTATACAATTAGTGGATAAATCACCAAGGTTTGGGACTAAGAGTCGGGCTATACGAGCTCAATAAATCATTAATTCTAAAATTTGTAACCTAAAGTATTAGTATTTAGGATAAATAAAAATTGTCATTCTAATTGATTCGAACATCCCTGACCATGTGATATTTGAATGAGGGACCCTATTTTAGTTGATATAGAATCGTCTTTGATGAATATCCTATGAAAAATTATTCTTTATAAGCTAAGATTAATTCTCTTAGGTTGTGGTTATTATCATACCAAGGAATAACTACCTCTAATTAAGAACTAGTTGGATTTGTCATAGTTAACTAGTTACCTATGATTGATTTGCTACCTAAACCAAAGGATCATACCTTTTCAGAGTTAAGACAATCCTTTCTAAAAACCCTACAATTTATCTTGATCCCTTCTTAGTCTCTTATTGTAAACCATAAGTATTTAGTAATTGTTTTCCCAAACTATAACGAAACTCATGAGGACTCCTACCCCAAAGGGTTCCAAGATAAAGGTTTCCATCGTTAACCCAATTACCTATGAGATCAACTCAAGCATATTTCTATACTATGAATCAGTAGAAAGTGAAGTTAAAGAGACAATCAAATCTAATATAACCACAGACAACATGAATTAAAATGACGTGCATGTGGCAGCATCATTTCTCCTATGTGGGCACACAGTATTCCAAACCATGTGTCAAACATGAAAAACCCCTCCATATTACGGTTAAAATTTTATAAATGGTGGTGGTATAGTTTGGTAAAAATATATTCTCCCTTCCAATTTCTCAAAAAGGGGAGAATTGTTTCATTGGAAAACTACACGGTTTTCCATAACCATGTGCCAACCGTGCACAACCCCATTATATTCCAAAATTTTCCAAATCCACCTGAAACAACCACAATTAATTTCCCATCATTGGTATACCTAATAAAAAGGTAAAATAATACCTAACATTAGTTTTTTACATCTCTATAAAGGTTAGGATCTTGTATAACTTAATGAATATTAAAAATAGTAAAAACATATTTACCATTATTAAGGAAAAATCATGTTTATCATCTCTTAAACTAAAAATATAAGAATTAAGAATAAACCAAAACATGTATAATTCCTATTTTATGGTGATATTTTGAACGTATCTATTCTAAAATTATAAAATGGTCCATTTTGGAACCTTTTTTCATGAAAACAATATAGTGGAATTCTTTCTTTGCAAAAATTCCTTGTATACCATGTTCTCCACTTATAAAACACCACCATATCTCCTCTCTTATTCACACTTCAAAAACCAATTGGTTAAACCAATACTTACCCAAATAACTTCTAAAATTCCATTTAATTAACTATAAACCTTATTTTTTCATTCATCCACCCTCGAATAAAATTTGGTGCATACCAAAAGAAGTTCTCCAAAGAAGAGGTAACAACCTTAACCGATCATTTTATTTTAATTATTCTTCAACCTAATTAAAATATTATTAAAACATTATGATAAAATAAAATCATTATATTATATATAATTATATTTTTTAAATTGATTTTCTTTCCTTACAACCATATCATCCTCCCTCAAATGAGAAGTGAAAATGTTGATCATGTGTACGACGAACTACCAATGCATGAACCAGTGAATTTTATTTTCCATAACTAGTTCTCACATGTAGATATGAATAATTTTTTAATCATTGTATATGATAATATTGATATAATTATACATATTTAATTATAACATCACATATACCTTTTACTTTCCTTTCCATAAAGAATATGATAACATCGCTTGTGTGTACGATAGACTACCACCTTTCTAAGAAATTTGATTCGTTTTTCATTTACAATTTACAAGGAAGGTAATAAAGAATAATTTGATGTTAATATATTATATTAATTAAATTTTAATAATTATAGAAAATAAATATATCATATACTTTCTTACCTTATTATCCATTAAATAAATGGTAACATCACTGGTGTGTATGGAAAACTTCAACCCCATAAAGCTATGTGATTAATTTTTCACTAAACATTTAATGAAATTTAAAAAAAGGATATATTTATTGATTATATGTGATATATATGAAATGAGATATATTAATTAATATTAATATACAACACACTTACTTAACCTTTATCCTCTTAAGTAAATGATAATATCACTTGTGCGTATCTACGACCTACTGTCCCTTTAGAGCAATGTGATTCGTTATCCTTGGTCAAAATTTAATAATGATTATAAAGATGTTTATAAGGAATAAAATAATATTTATGAAATTAATATAATTATAGATATGATGGAACTATAACAAATTTTTAATATTAGGAACATTTTCAACTAAATTTGTAGGAGAGAATAAGGCAATTAACACCTAAAACGATAGAAATAATGGAAAATTGGTCATGAATAGGTAATAAAATGTTTTAAAAGGATCATATATAATATTATAAATAATAATATTATTTTTTTATAATTTAATAAAATGTTTCAAATTTCTATACATGATGCAAAATATCACACAACTAAATGGAATCAAATGGTAAGGTGCTTCTTAACCCCATTTCCATTCAAAGTGTTATACAACTACTTCAAGGATTATATTATGCCAAAATTATATATGAAATAACTATTTATTGGTTTGTGTTTAATTTATTATTTTATTTGTGTAAAATTAAATTTGTACCACAACATCACCCCATTTATTAACTCTCACCTCAATGATATGAACTTTGTAAGGGTTTTGTCTCAAAATTTGGTCGTTGAGACACATGTTCTCTTATGCCCCTAATTTAATTTTAATGGTGTATATATTTATTCTATACATACTATATCCATAATCATTCCAACATAATGATATTTTCTATTACATTTCATCTATATCATTAATAATAATAAATTATTCAATAGTTACCAAAGATGTAAGGGTTTCAATCTCATTACAATCAGGATTGATTATTCTTGAATTTACATTAATTGAATTTATTTGAACATATTCTAATAGACCCCTTTAATATTATTAACCTCTTTTAATTCATGAATTTTTAAATTAATAATTCCATTTTCCCCTCATTGTTACTAAAAAATATTTATAAATAATTTTTTAAAAAATCTAACATTTTTTATCTCTTCGGTCAAAAATACTCCTTCCAAATCCATGTTTTCTAAAAATGATTTAAAAAATGTTATACTATGATTGTTTAAAATAATTTCCACCCTTAATTTGATATTTATGGAAATTTTTAAAACGGATATTCCTATAATTATAAAAACAAGGTACTTTTTTACATTTTATACAAAAATATTAAAAGAATATTTGTTTTTTATGTATTATGTATGAATGGGACTCTTCTATAATCATGAACACTCAATGTTTTGATGATTCCATTTTATGTTTCATAGGTCATTTTTGAACAAATTATTTAATTTTTGTGAAATATTTTGATTTGGAATAAGTTATTTAAAAATATAATGGATATTTTCCTCATGAAATGTTCAAAGTGATATTTTTGAATTATTTTCATTCTAAGATTAAATCCTTTAATATTACTCAAATTGGAGGGGTTATTTTCCTCAATAATGTTTTTAATAATTATAGAAGAATTTTTATCATTAAAAACAACAATTTATGATTTTTATTGATTCTATATTTTTTGTATATATTTCCCTCATATATCTACCTATTCTATTCTACCTTCGTTTGGTAGTGTAATACATGCCTTATGATCGTTTCTCAAATTCCTTCATTATGAAATTTCCTCTGATTATGATATGAAGCATGATTATGAAACGTTTTTATTTAAATGGTTAATTATTAATTTATACCTTATAATTGATTTATTTTATTTGGAACACATATATCATAAACATGTTATGATGGATACTCCCAAAACGTGCTACAATGTATTGGGTACGGTTATTGTCTCATGAGACATCGTGTATGAGATTATAGAGTAGAGTAATAATTTTATATTATTTAAAAAGTTATCCTAGACTAATCATGATTCACTTTTATGATATCATGTTATACCATTAACTCACATGTTATGTTTTCATGACATGTTTATTACTTTTCTAGGCATTTGGATCATCCATTTCTTTCATGTATTCCCAATGAAATGTTAGGATCTCAAATAGATTAATGAGATTACAATCTAACATAAAATAAGGATACAATATTTATGTTTCCTTTTATGTATTGTGATCCTATTATTCAAAATATACTAGGAATTTATGGTCATTATAATTTAATTATTGGTTATTTATGTTTAATAATCATGTAATAAGATGTTTCAATAGATTAGGTAACTGTAGAAAATCCCAACATATTTTTCTGAGATAGAGAAGTCCATTTGACTTCCATTACTTGTCATGAAGTTCTTTTCATGCTCAATCATTCTATCTAAATTATTATATCTAAATTAAAATTAATTAACAAATTTACAAAAAACACACACTTAAGGGAGTAATTCATACTTGTCAAATGAATTTAAAAATATCACTACCATGTTATAACCACTGACAATCATGATTGAAAACTTTATAACACATTCCCAACTTCATTTTGAGATAAATCCTAATCACACAACAACACAAAAATGACAACTTTAACATAATAAAATTGAATTTTTTTAAGAAAAGAAATAAAGAAAAAACCCTTAGTCATAACATCATTGAATGGGGATCAAGACACTCCCAGAACACTCTGAATTCTATGAAGAAAACATTTCCCAAAATCATTCCATGTAATGATGGAAAATTCACTCATGTTTAAAAAACCCAAAAAATAGATCATCAAGGTACAAACCCTCATCAAGAAAACCATAACCTTCATGAATTAATCATCACATAACATCATATATAAATGATAATCAAATAATCCCTCAATATTAGACAATTCATTTATGATCTAGTGGAATTTTCACCTAATCCTTTAATAAAAATCACACTAATGAGTAATCATTGACCACAATGATTACTGGAGAGAGTTTTTAAGGATAATTGAGATTTGAAAGGATCATAATAGTTATGTCATACCATAAGGATTTATTCATAATGAATAACATAGTAATCTACTATTATAAGAGGAAGAAGCACGCCATGAATAATTAAGAATAAAGGATTGTACCTGGATTTTCCAAGGATTATGAGTCTAAAATTACCTTGGATCATGAGGAACCCATCAAGGGAGTAGAGGAGAGGTTCACAATAAGATTAATATAGAAAAAAACTCAAGGGATGTTAAATAAAATGGGTTTTATTAGCCTAAATGACTAAAAGGGACTCCACTTAATTCTACCTGACAGCCCCAATGAACGATTGGTTAGGGTCCACCAGCTAGTTGATGGCTTATCAACAACCATGTGATTGATCCTTAGATGGTCAGAAAGCCCTACTTAGTAAAAATTCAACGGTCTACCTCATCATGGAGATAGTATAGGCTCAATGGCTAGTTTGTAAGTCTTTAAAGGTAGAAAGGGCTCTTCCCACCCTACTAAATAGTTTGTGGGGGATACTATATAAATGATTTTACTAAGGTATCTGACTAGACTAGCCTTCTCCCCTAAAATGCCGATGTTCAGGTCGACTCCCAGGACATTATTTGAGTATAATAACACCCCCTAACTCTGTGAAAACAATAATCCCCATAGTCCGACACTCGGTTCCCTTATCGATCCATCAACAAGATGTAAAACTCAAATTCTCTAAAAATTCACGATTTATAATGACAAAATTCATCACAATCTCTCCATAATAGTAATAATCATCTCCAATATGTTGTAGTATTCTATGAATCATACCTCTTAATCAACCTCATCCCTCATCCTCAAGGATTCTACTATGTTCAATCTTAGAATGATCACTCATTTCCCCATGTCCACACTTATTACCGAATACTCGTCACATGGTTATTGTGTGACTCAATAAATGAAAATCAATTCAATCTATTTTCCTAGAAAAAAACCAAGAAATTCAATCATACAGATTATTTAGAACACATTTTAATATATACAATGATCCATTCTCAACATTCATGTCATTCTCTATTTTCAAATATCTAGGATACGTCTCTTCCCCATACAGGTCTCGTTCCATACTACATGTTGTGACACCAAACCACCTAATTTTAGTAAATTGTAAATTTTGGTTTGTAGCAAAATGGTACCCTAGTCCATTTCAGATTCCATCGTCTTCTATGGAGACACCTCTTCTCATATCAAACTCATGTCTACAAATCAATAAAATCATCATGCGGAACGTACTAGTTGAAATCAGAAGCAGTAACATTAAACTGGAAATTCCAATGATCTATTCCCCTACCTCTTCCAAGTTCATGTAAAAAACCTAGACATTCTCAATGGTCCTCTAACCATCTCACTTAATTGGTTAAAATAAAAAACTATGATACTATCGTGTTCATAAAGGCTCATATAACATGGTTTTACCCAAAAGACAATCCAATGACACTCTAGTCCACAAATGTCATTTCACGTGATTCACAAACCACTATGCCTAGACTCCCTCAGCGTTTCAACAATAAATTCACAAAAGGGAACTAGATCCACCAAAAAATGCACTCACATTACTCTTTCAAAAAGGGACATTCCTTACTACCATGTTTTACTATGCACCACCCACCTCACGGGTGTCACCTCATTTTATTGTGCATACACCACAATATAAAACCCAACCTTGTATAATGATATAATAGATTAAGGTTCTATATACTCCATGGTTTTAGGTTAACATGAAAACCATTACCTTAAGACATTTAATGGTTAATCACATGAAAAAGAAACATTAATCAACTAAAAATTTTCCAAATGGATTAACCATAACAGTCACCTCATAAGTAATATCTTCTCTTTGGTTAACTCATGTTTTAAGATACATTGCATCGATAGTAAAGAGAGTAATATTTATGGACAAAAGTTCTTACACAAGACCCACATAAGGTTTAAATAAGGGTTACCACCCATATAAATTCATCAAGACACATCTACATATATGTCATGAAAACTTTTCGCTTAGACTGACCATGTAAAGAGAGAAAATATTTTTGGTTTTTTTAAACAGAATACCACTGGGCTACATTGATCACTATATATAAACTAGAAGTCAGAACATTAATTTTTCAGACCAATCAATTGGATTCTTGTACAAGTTTCTTTACTAAGTCCACTAATTCTTTTCAATGAGACAAAAAGGTCACTACACAATATATGCCCAGAGGGTTACAACTTTGTCACCTTTATAGAGATACAAAATCATCCTCATTTCCAAGGAGCACCACACAATAGTCTCACATGACCTTCTATTTGAATAGATATGTGTAGGGATTCAACTAAATAGAACATCATTAAAAAATCATATGTGAAAACACAGTATAAGTTATTTACACTAAGAAGTGCATTCCTCTATCACCATTACAATCCCATAAAAGAAGCATATATGAAATAAGAAACCTATTTGATATATATTATTCTTGTTACTCAACTTACCAAATATGGTCAAGAGAAAAAATCCATATGAAGTCACAACCTGAAAATCCATGTACATCAGACATAGTGAAAACATTTGATTATAACACCACTAACCATGAACAACCATCGCGTACCATAAAAACCAATACTTATCTAGGTAACTGTTTTTTTAAGGTACCAAACCAGCTTTCATCTCAATCACTAATACATTTATATATCTTATATCTACCAGATCCCAAAATTTGAAAAATAAGTAATAATGTGTTATAATACCAATTTTTAACATCTTGACCAAAATCACCCAATCTATGATAGAATACCACATAACCTGAAGCACACATCCTAGTATTCTAGAGGCTACCAACCATTAGTGAGGGTCCTAGGTCAATCCATGGGGAGATTATTCCCTTAGTCAGAGCACATACTAATAGATAAATAACCAAAAGTATAACATTAAATAATCAATTTAATAAGGACTAAATAACATACCAACTATTTGAAATAATGAGGAAACAACAACCCCGAATGGTCATACCTAAATACAAAGTCACCAATTTCTCATTGGAAACATTACATACATGATATAAAACTATAAAGTTAAAAAAGGCTTTGTAACCCTAACCCTCACCTCATCCATATATCCAAATTCATAGAGAGTTAACCCATCCAAAAACCAATAGAACCAGTACTTGCAAGAAGTCATAGCTTCTTGATTACCCAAGTGCCATGGTTATTTAAGTAGAGTGTGAGTATAAATCGTCAGGGTACCACCCAAAGGGCCCCATACACAACGAGTAAATATAGTATCCATTCATTTTATAAGATCAGTAAAATTTAAATAGAAAAATCATAATATAAAAATAATATCATATAATCACCAAGGACATACAAGAAACAACAACCTTGTGTTGATAATTGTTCACATACAAAGATTACTTGAACCCCAAGCATACATGATATGACACCATGTGGGAAGAATTATCATTAGGATATCCATAATAGTAAATAACTAGAAACATGTATAGAAACACGCTACTCAATATCATTAATTCATCGATTCTTGAGTGATTTCATAATGTTTATTAGTGAACATGTATTCAAAATCTCTAAGGCACCATGTTTAACCATGTTTACTTGGTATCCATAGTCAATCAAGTTCTAACTTGACCACTCAGTATCCATAAGGAACAGAGTTCTATATTGGGTCACAAGGTTTTCATGATCATTCACTGTGTATGGGACTATCATCATCATCGATGCATGTCGTGTGCACTACCCCTCTGGGGATAAACATACTACTATGGTCCACAAATATTTGTATACAAAAACAATACCTACAAAGTAAAAATGATGTATCACACAATATGGTATATTATAAATATTTTTAGAACATATAAATCATCATGAATATTTAGTAGTAACATATAAATATGTGTGATCATCATCATCCATATATTAAAAGGCTACATTGTATATGAAAAAAAAAGGAATCATAAGGGGTATCAAAGCTACACACACACACCGACATGTGATCACTATTAAGAATATTCAATAAGATACTCCATTATAAGTATCACATCAATGTAAATAAGAGTGAAAAAATAAACATGAAATGGCATATCATCATGATTCATAGTAGTCACTCATGTGATAAAGGTCAACAAGGGTAAAAAATTGCTTCCTAAACAAACTCATTGAATAATTCGTCATATAAGGTCTCGTGTAAAACATCCACACACTCCCCCAATTAATCCATGAAATTATATTTATTCATTAGTGCTCAAACCTCATCCAACGGAGACCGACATCATGCTAGTACATCGAGTCCATCATGGCCCATAAAACCATCTCTTATTACTTTTGGCATATTCCATTAATTAATTATGACTTGAGGATCATTAATTAATTAAAAATTATTAGTTATTAAAAAATCAAAATGATTTTAAATATCTTTTACCAAAATTGGTGAGAATCATATCTCATCCCAATAATTGTACATAATAACCCGGGGTTTACTACATGGGACCACCGACCTCAAATAGTGTCAACTCCAAACCATCAAAGAACAATAGTTTTTCCATGTCATACAATTCCATTTCTCTTCCATCACTCATAATGAGGTTCTTTTGATTCCCATGTATTATAATTAATTTACTAAAACATAATTATACTTAGTTTAAATATTTTCAAAGAGCTCATACCCAAGTAAAAAATGAATACATGTTGAGAGACTTACCAGATATCACCATATAGTCTGATGCATGACCAACCATCCATGAAAGGACTATAATACACTTTTGACTTCATTCCAGATAAAATAAAAATCACACATCAATAAAACAATGATCAATTTTTTTTTGGAAAAATAAGATGGATCCATTAATGATGGAGATCAGTAGAAATACAGCAGCATAACCACGAATGAAAATGATTGAACCAAAGAAAATCCTCGTAAGAAGGGCCAATGTATGCCATCTTGTGAGCGGCTTCATTCGCTTCCCTTTTAATAAATGAGAAATTGCAGGAATTGAAGCCTTGTCTCCGCGAGTGAATACACCGGATAATGGGGCCGAAAGGTTGAAGCCCGCCGTTAGTTAGATTGATGGCATTGATTACAGTGAGACAGTCGGATTTGATGTGAATGGAATCCCAACCGCGGTCTTTTGCGAATTTTAACCCAGCAAGGATGGCGGCGGCCTCCGCGACTGAGGGCTCCCAAAGTGCATAACGTGCTTCGTCTTTGGCAGCGATAAGATTTCCCAGGTTGTCTCGGGCCAGTAAACCTAGTCCAACTGGACCATCCTTAGGGAGAGAGGCATCCACATTGATCTTAAAAATCCCTTCCGGTGGGGGGCACAAATTTTGGGAAAGAGGAGAGGGGGTGAAAAGTCTTTGTTGCTCAGGGTGGTTCTGCCAAACCGCAATCCATGATAATGCCCGGTCAATCCAAAATCTGGGGGGCCTCCGGAAATGATTGAAAATGGCCTCGTTCCGCCTATCCCAGATAATCCAAGTCAAAATGCACAGGGCGCCTGCTTTAGCCGGCGAAAAGGAGGAGCACCATCGCATCAGGAGAGAGATAAGATCTGAGGCGACGTCCAGGGACAGCTCTATAGTTGATCCCCAGCCATTGCAAACCTCCTGAGCCCCGGGACATTGAATAAGAGCATGGAGAGGGGATTCAGCCACAGAAGGGCAGAAAGGGCATGAGTTGTCGTTTGAAAAGTGTCTGTAGGCAAGGAGGCTCTTAGTAGGCAGGATACCGGTACACACCTGCCACTAGAAAAAGCGAACTTTAGGGGGAACATTAAGCTTCCAAATTGATGTCCAGGGCCTCGCATCTCCTTCTGTAATTTGAGCAGTAAGAGCTCGCCGGTAACCAGCTTTCACCGTATACTCTCCTGAGCTGTCGTTTGTCCAATAGAGATGATCTGGACCTGCATCTGGCACACAGGGGATACTCAGAATAATTCTCATATCCCTCTCATTAAACAATGAGAAGAGTTTTTCCAGACACCATCCCGCCCCTGGATCATCAAAAAGACAACAGACTGTGGCATGTTCGGATCCTGGATAAATAGGGGATGTCGCCTTCATGCCTGTCTGATCAATAAGCTAGGGATCAGTCCAAATCTTGACCGTTAAACCATTCCCAATCCTCCAGCCTATTCCTTTCCTCAGAAGATTACGACCACCCCAAATGCTTCTCCAGAGAAAACTGGGTCAATAGCCAAGATGGGAATCCAAGAAATCCTTATGTGGGAAGTATTTAGCCCGGAGAACTCGCGTGCATAGGGATGATGGGTTATTAATCATACGCCAACCTTGTTTAGCCAGCAAAGCATCATTAAAAAGAGAAAGGTCCCGGAAGCCCATTCCGCCTTCAGATTTTGGTTGACAGAGAGCAGACCAGGCGATCCAATGGACTTTATTTTTTCCGTCCTTTCGACCCCACCAGAAGTTAGATGTGATGGATTGAATCTTTGAAAGCACCACATCAGGAAGTTTAAAAATAGACATCAAATAGATGGGGACAGATTGAAGTGCCGCCTTGATGAGGATTTCCTTCCCAGCCTTGGAGATTTTTTTAGGGGTCCAACCGTGTATTTTTCTTTCAATTCGATCCACAATAGCTGAACAAATTTCTTTCTTTGACCGTCCAACCACCGTCAGGATCCCAAGATACTTCTGGTGCTTATCGACCCCAGGAATGCGTGCTAAAGAGCAGATATCTTCTCTTTTCGGCTGGGGGACTCCAGAGCTGAAAGAAATTTCTGATTTACTCTGGTTGATCATTTGTCCTGAAGCCCGTTCATACTGTTGTATCGCCTGGCAGATTGCAGTACACTCATTAGTGGTAGCTCGAGAAAATAGAAGGCAATCATCAGCGAAGAAGAGGTGGGATATCGGAGGGCCCTTGCGGCACGCTTTCGCCCCATGAATTATGGAAAACGAAGCTGCCCTGGAAAGGAGGTTAGAAAACACATCAGCCACTAAAATAAATAGGAAGGGTGGAAGAGGATCTCCCTGGCGAAGCCCACGGGATGGGGAAAAGCCTCAGGTGAGCACCCCGTTGACATTAATACAGAACGATACTGACGAGATGCATTGCATGATCATGTCAATCCATTTGGTGCAGAAACCCATCTTGAGCATCACAAATTCGAGGAAGTTCCATTCCACTCTATCATAGGCCTTAGCCATATCCAATTTCCAAGCCATGATCCCTCTCTTTGCTCGTGTTCGTGTTTTCATGGAATGGAAAATTTCATGTGCAATAATGGAATTATCAGTGATTAACCTTTTTGCCACAAAAGTGCTTTGGTTCTCTGAAATGACGTCGGGTAGCCAAGGACGCAATTGATTCGTCAGGATATTCGAAAAGATCTTATACGAAACATTGCATAGACTGATAGGTCGAAAGTCCGAAACCCCTTGCGGATTTTTCATCTTGGGAATGAGGGTAAGAATAGTTTCATTAAGAGAAGACAGGTCCGTTTTCCCTACCCAAACATCCCGCATCAGATTGCATATGTTTGGACCAATGATGTGCCAGTAATTCTTGAAAAAGAGGGCGTGGAATCCGTCTGGTCTCGGGGCCTTCGTAGAGTGGATTTGCTTTAAGGCCTTAAGAGTCTCGTCATTCGTCACATCTTTAGAAAGTTTTCTATTCATATCGTCAGAAATCACGGGTTTGATGCAGTCCTCAATCTCAGGAGAAATGTTAGAATGGCCTGCAGAGAAGAGCTTCTGAAAATAGCTCAGGAATGCGTCTTGGATTCCCCCTGTGTCAGACACTTTACTACCATCTGATTTTAGAATGCCAGAAATAAAGTTTTTTCGGCGTCTTGCTGAAGCCTTCTGGTGGAAATAACGGGTATTAGCATCCCCTTCTGCTATATGAATATCACGCGCTCGCATAGCCCAAAAACCTTCCTTATTGCGCAGGGCAACATCCAGCTCTCGTTGGGTTTCACTAATTTTGGAGAGAATGCTGCTATACGGGGGTTTTCTAAGAAGATAGCCAATCTTCCTTTCAAGAAAATTGCATTGCCGGCCCGGGTGATGGAATTTAGAGTAGCTCCATGTCTTCAGATCAGACGCCACTCGGAGAAGGTTGGTTCTTAGATCAGCTTGCCCATTCTTCCAGCCTGAACGGATAACCGCCTCGCACTCGGGATCTTTTGACCAGAAGCTTTCGAATCTGAATGGTTTCCTAGAACTAGTAACGGGCTCATTAGGGGTGCAGTTAATGACAATTGGGCAGTGATCCGAGCAGTTGAACGTGAGGTGTCTGATATGGTACATTTTGAAGAGGTTCGTCCAATCCATTGAGCCAAAGAATCTATCCAGACGTTCAGCGATTCGATTTCCATCAGAACTGCCTCGGAACCATGTGAACGGATTACCCGTGTAACCCAAGTCCATCAGCTCTGCCTTAAGGATAACATCATTAAAATCAGACATAGACGTGGAGGAGCGCACAGCTCCACCTTTTTTCTCATTCTGGAAAAGGATCTCGTTAAAGTCCCCTCCAAACAGAATGGGGCTTGGCAGATCACGACGGGGTTTGCAAAGAAGATCCTAAGATTTCCACTTTTCAGACTGGGAGGGCCAGCCATAGAAGCCCACAAAAGTCCAGGGGGGGTTGTGGGGATCACAAATGGATGCAGCCACGTGGCGCTGGGAAAAAGATAGGAGCCTAACATCAACATTATCCTTCCAGAGAAGACATAATCCCCCTGAATGACCCTGTCGGGGAACCGGGAAACAACCCTGGAAACCGCATTTTAGAGCAAGATTTGTGATGTCCTTGTTTTCCAATATGGTTTCGGACAAGAAAACCATATCAGGGCAACTTTGAGCGCAATGGCGCTGGAACATACGAACCGTTCGTGGGTTGCCAAGCCCACGGCAGTTCGAGCATAAAGCAATCATTGCTCTAGGCGGGGTCGGGCCTGACCCACCTCCGCCTTTGTCTCTTGTGGGGTTAATGACGTACCAGATGCTTTCCTACTTTTGGGAGGACTGGTGTGCATACCACTGGAATCGCTTTGCCGTTTCAGATCTCCTGGTTTGGGATTCCCTGGGCAATCGCCTTTACCACCGCCGCGTGCCCTTTTCCATGTTCTACGAGTAACATGTCCTGAAGGTGAGGCTTCAGTCATCCCAGAATCAGCTTGTAGAAGGGCATCAGTTGGGATCCGATTTGGACTCTGCTCAGCTTCAGGCGGATCCAAGGAAGCATGTTTCTGCCTCGGAAATTTCTCCTGAATCAGGTGACTGTCTTGCCGAGCCCCATCATTGCATCTGACGATAATCTCTTGGGAGGCGTTTCCATTTCCCCTAAGCTCAGCTGGGGATTCTTTAGGGAAGACAGGTGGCCCCATCCTTATAATAGAAGGTTGTCCAGATTCTGGTCCCCTTAGATGGGCTGCAATGAGACGGTCCCGATCTATTTGTCTCTCCGCCTCGGGGATATATGCCTCTCTGTGTGCTTTGGCCCGGAGCCACGGACCGTATTGTAGGGTAATATTTTCGGCGGAATTCTCTGGCTTTGCCCCGCACGCTTTCTCAATGTGGCCGATACGTCCACAAAGGAAGTAGAAGATTGGTAGTTTTTCGAATTCGAACGAGATCCAGGTGTTGGAATCATCAATTTTCAGGAACATACCACGCATTAAGGGTTCAGACACATCGATCTCAGCCTTTATTCGAACCCAGGGGCCCCATTGTATTGGGTCCGAGCAGTCCCACTCTAGGAAGTGACCGATCCGGTCTCCAATTTCTTTCATCACATGTGTTGATCTGCCATGGAACGACATTCCTTTAATTCTTACCCAGAACGGGGATCGGGTAAGTGTGCAATTCTGAATCTCGTCTCCCCCTTTAAATTCCTCCATCAGAATGAGATGATTGTCAAAGGACCAAGGTCGTCCTATGAGGACTTTATCTTTGTCTTTATCACTGAAGAACTCAAAAACAAGGAGATTGTTCTCAATTTCCTTGATGGCTACTCCAGCTTCCAATTTCCAAAGATTTTGAAGGGTGGTCCTGAGGGCCTTTAGATTAAATGGTGCCTCGGTCGCCAGTCTTCCGATAACCAATAAAGCCATACGTTTTGTCAAAGTGTTGTCTTCATTTCTACGGGTTGCAAGTGGCTCTTTTTCTTTGTCTGTCAATGTGCGGTTCTTCCATTGGTTCAGCAGATCCGTCTCCATGTTGAGAGCCACGGAATCTCCTAGGGAGGGATTGGCCTAACAGAGGTCCCCTATCCAATGGGTTTCAAGCCCAAAGGGGGTCCCCGACCCAGGGACTCCTGCCCAATCCGAACCAGCGCAAGCTAGTTCTTCACAACCGATGCTTCGCAACCAGGAGAATCACTATTTTTTCCAAACCTCCAAGAATCTACAAATAGTATCACAGACCGGATTTGAACGATAATTCACACAGGTCAGGCCCAACCCAACGATTTCTCTGTTCAGGCACAACCCGATATAAGTCCTCCAGTCAGGTGCGGCCCGAAAGCTCCGTGCCACTGTTTCTTTCTGTGCCAGCCCTACACGACCCGATCCTTCAAGCTGGGGAAGACCACTAGCCGCGCCAAGACCTGCGCGGCCAAAAGCAATGCGCTGGGAACAATATCAATCCACAACCAGCCCTGCGCGGTAATTTCCTTCGCGCTGGGTAACACTGTCAGATCTCGCGCAAGTCCCCTCGCACTTCAAGAAACGGGCAGGCTGCGAGGCGCTCCAACTTGCGCGCCGAGGGACTCTTCTTCACGTCCACGCCCTCCGCGCCCCGGGGAACCACCACACCTTCGAAAATCGGGGAACCCTTCGCGGATGGTGCTTCACGATTCACTGCGTTGCAGTGGGAACTTCGTAACCGTGGTTTTGCCAAACCGCCCAAAGGTCACCGCCAACCTTCACGGAACAGGTAAGGTTTACGGTTATAGTTATGTCAATCCTCGAACTCTCGTTGTTGTTTCAAGATAATGAATGCTCGAATCAATTTGCTGAAAGGAGGTTTGGGATTTGGGATTCGGAACTGCCTTCCCTTTCCCAGATCTGGCACAGAAGTAGGGAAAAGGTGACGGGAAAAGCTTCTGGACAGCGTTGAAGACCTGGATCTACGTCTGAAGATGAATTCGAGGAGATGAAGCCTGAATTCCTATAGATCGCCGGTAACGGAGTCCGGTAGCTGGCAAGGAAGATCAGAGGAAAGAGGCACGGGGAACGGCATGGAATGGGGGAACCCGAGCCCCTGTCACTGGATCAGATGACGATGAGGAAGAAGAACCAGAAACAGAACCGGCGAAGACAGAGCCGCCGAAGCCGATCGGACGAGAAAACTCAAACCCTAGGAATCCCTAGGAGGATAAACTCTCAAGCGGGAGAGACTTACGTACATTAATCCTCAATATAAACAATGATCAATTTAATATAATTAAATGGAATCCTTTTGAAGAAAACCAACCAACTAACATACCCTAGCTGCAATGGCATCCAACAAAGCTAGAACCACTCATATAACACTATATATTTTAAGATCAAAAAATTACCCAAATCAATTCCATGTCATGATGGATGATTCACTAAAATTGAACAAACCCATAGAATATATCATAAGGGGATGTACATTTATCAAAACTCTCACCAATAGAATAGGTTCATCAACAATGAACAACCTCTAGCCTTGTTGAACTAACATTCCATCAATCTCATAAAATCACATCAATATCTGATTGAATTGGCATCTCATTTTTTTAAAAATATCCCGAAAATGATCTATTAGGGGACAATGATAATCAAAGGAGAGAGAATCCAGGATAATTGTAACATCAAATGATTTTAAGGGTTAAGGATTACAATGAGGATTCATACATTATGAATGAAATACTGATCTACCATCATATGAGGAGGAAAGTGGACATGATAGATTGATAAAAAATGATCGTAATCGGATTCAAAAATTCTTTGAGTCCAGATCTACACTATATCATGGGGAATACTTAGTGGGGGGACTATAGGTCTACAATTGGATTACTCTTACAAAAATTTGTCAAGGTAAGTTAAATATATGGGTCTTGGTAGATTAAAAAACATAAAATACCTTCACATAATGACACTCAACAAACCCCTTAGGTTCTTGGGTCAGGGTCCACCGGTTATCCATTGGCCAACCAGAAACAATGTGGTGGCACCCTGATTGTCTGGTGATCTTTTTTATATAGTAGTCCCAATGCTTGTCTCACTGACCCACCGATATAGTATCACCAATATCCAATATGTACTTTTGGGCAGTATGCGCTCTTCCCACCCTACCAGCTTGCCTATGGGGGCTACCAATGAGCTATTGGTATTGTATCATCTCATCTATACTAGACTTCTTTACTGTGAAACTCAGTTTTCGGTTAACTCCCACGCCTTAATTCAAGTCTGGAAATATCCACTATGGTTGTTCAAACAATAACCACCACAATATGACATTTGGTTCCCCAAATAAGCTATTAACTTGGGATAAAACAAAAATTCCCTCCAAAATTAAAAATACACAATGAAGAGATTCATCACAAAATAGACATGGAAGAATATATTTCAATAAGAGATTTTTTAACTCAATACATTTAAATTTATTTAGAATAAAATGTTACAACTTTTTTAATATTCTAAATAAAACCCCATGAGTGAAATAACACGTAATAGAAAATTAAATATTATGAAATATATGATAATTACAATACAAAAAATTAAATAGGTAACATATACGCCATTAAAAATGATACATAAACTCTGATAAGACATACGTCTCATGGGTTAAATATTTCATCCAATAAACCCTTACAAGTAATAAAATATTTTAGGTAAGAATAATTTAATAATGAGGTTATAAGTTAGAATTGATGTAACCAGAAAAATAATGATTAAATGAAATCTAATGAGGAAAACCCGTCAATATAACTTGTTAAAAAATGAAGACCAATGGGGTTATACTATATTAACTTTTCATAATAAATCAAACTTGGAACAATGTAGTTCAATAAAAAATGTTGTAACTCGGTGGAAGAAATTTTATTTAACAGAAAACCTTAAATATTTTGTAATTTTTTAGTAAAAATAACATGAGAGAAATAACATTGAATATAGAATTTTATATTTGTAACTATAATATAATCATGAAAAAATATATATTGAATGACCAATAGATACACAATTACAAAGAGAACATACTATATAATAAGAAATATGTCTCAGAGGGTAGAGACATGAAACTCTAACATGTAACATAATATTTGTGCTAAGAATAATTTGATAATGAGGTTATAAATTTTATTTATAGAACCCAAGAAATATAAGAGGAAATAACATAAAAATTATTCATTTTTGGAATAAATAAGAAATTTTAATGTAGAGTTTAATAAGATGTTTTGTAACTCAGTCGATGAAAATTGAGTTAGCAAAAACCCATATAGGTTTTGTAATTTTGGACTGAGAACCCAATGAGAGAAAGATCATGGGCAAGAACATTTAATATAATGTTATATAAGAAAATAATCATACAAAATATTTAAGGGGAAGTAAAAACACCATTACAAATAAAATACATTGTATAATAAGAAAAGTATATCAAGGGGTACAATTTTGAGACAGGAAACCCTACAAGTAACATAATATTTGAGGTAAAAATAATTTGATAATGAGGTAATGACAAATAATTTAAAATCATAATAAAATATTGATGAAATTCTCTAAAAATTCCTTATTTCATATATTAAATCAAACATGGAATAACATATTTCAATGAGATTATTTGAAACTCAATTGAATAAAATTTAGTTAGTAAAAACCCATACCATGTTTCCCCACTTGATAAAATAGTATTTATCCTCTTGGAAAAAACATTTATCTTAATATTAAATTTTATATCCTTATTAATACACATTTCCATTTATATAAATTATAAAAATTCTTTTTTCAAACCCTGAATTCAGAGGAAATTTTATTTTTTGGTATCAATGGCTCGTGATGGGTAAAATGATCAGTTTAGTCTAACATATGATCTCAAATATATTTTCTAACCACTATATTAGTCCCTTAATATATGTTTTACCCTATTTTATGTGTTTTGTGGAATTTTATTCCATTTTAATTTCCATAGAATATTTAATATATAATAAATTGATTTTAAACTATTAATTCATTTTTTTATGATATGACATGATTATTGAATCATATTGAGATTTCAGATGCTCTATTTAATATGGAATGGTGATTTTAACATTATTATGAATAAAATCCTGACGGGTGTTAGGGTTTGGTGTGGGAACTATTTTTATTTTCTTCTTTTCTTTTTTTCTTTTTCTGCTTTTCATATTTTCATTCATCTTCCTTACGCCCTAATTCATATGCTGGAAGGGAATTCCCCTTTTGGGTTGTTCACTTGAGACGAAAATAAGGAGAGAGGGATGTAGGATCCTATCAGTGATCCATAGAATAACTATATTAGTTTTCATGGGGAATGTCTCATGGATCTGAGAGTGAAGGTTCAGTGCTTTATTCCTAGAGGTGGGTTGGTTTTATTTGTTTTTTACCATAATCCCAATAGAATAGTTTTTTATGTTTACAAATCTATATGAGACTGATGTGGACCCATTGGGGGTAAATATGTGATTTTTTGGGGAAATATTTTATTTTGGATGACAACAAGGGGTTTCTATTTCAGAAACCCAAGTACACAAAATGTGGACTTCAAGAACACACATATGTTCATGTTTTTTGGAGATCATTGATGATGAGGGTTATAAAGAGGGTTTTTTAGGAACCATAATGTAATGGTGATGTGATGTGTGGCTAGGTTCTCGGCCAAAAACCACATGCCAGAGTAACATTGTTTTGTAGGACATAAGACCAGACCTCGTGTGAGATATATAGCCCATGGTCTTGTGCAACAGTTAGTTATACCTCATGTGGGGTATATGGTCAGGTGCATATAAGGCACCACATGTGGGGTATATTCTATTTTGGTTGAATAAACGTGATTTCTTGGAATAATTTCACGTTGTGTGGGCTCTGGTACATGAAAAAGGAGGCATGTAGGGGGTACACTCCTACACACTATGCACCCTCTCCTTGGAGGTGTTTTTCTTATTTTCACCCTAGATTCTTAATGGTAATTTTTTGTTTTCCATTGTACGATATTATTCGTGTAAAACATGGGGGTGGAACCATTGTGGTGTTTTAAGGACACCTAATAGGTGATTTAGTGAAAGTTATATTTGAAAGAGAGGTTCTTCCAATAATAATTTCATTCATTAGTCTACATAGAGAGATATATGGGATGAAACATATCTATGGATGAGAATGATGAATGTGGGACTTTTCATAAGAACACAATGGTCTTTTGATGATGATATCATGATATTGTCTCCAATTTTTTAGATGTGGATATGATTCAAAAAGGATAATAGGTTTTGGGTTTGTTCCAACCAGGAGTGACTTGTAAATGTCGTGAGCTTGGGGCCATCCCCCACATGATATGTGTTTGTCTAGGTAGTTATACCATGACATGGATGAATTTTTTAGCATAGTAGTTCAACCTAGATGAACATAAAGATGATATGTCCCATTATCCAATTCTTTAATCGAAGACTTTGAGGCTTACCCATGATTCCGATGGGACTACGCTATGATATTTTACTACTGGAGAGTATGAAATCCTCTATAGATGAATTATGATCCAAGATCTAACTAAAATGATAATTTACCATGTTGGGCAGCCCTGTTTTTGTTTTCTACAAGAACCCATTGTAGGGTGTCCATGTTAATTGTTACCCAGAGTACCCCTTATGGCTGCCCCATCGATAATCAGGCCCTGAGTGGGTGCATATGGTTATGAGGTTATGGTTTCGAGTGTCACATTAGGACCCAAAACAATATTTAATCCTAATGGGGATGAGATAATGCTGATGGGTGAAGGAATTTAGTTAGACCTTGATAGGTTTTTACATAATATATAGTTTTGATTTGATATTTCCATGGATGTGTGGGAATTTTTCGTCGGCCCTAGTATTTATCTACTTTCTTGGGATGCATGGGAGTCACCTATTGAGATGGATGTGACCTTGGGAGTTCTGAGTTGTCTATGATTTGGTCTTACTTAATTTTGGAGGTGGATTCCTAGATTAGTTATAATCCATTATATTTTATACATTGGTAGAGGCCTAGTGGTGGTTCCATAGATCGAGAATTAGAGTATATGATTGTGTGTATATAGGAATCCAAGAGATGGTAGGTATTCCATTGATATTGTGATACCATTTTGTATTCATATGTGTCAATATTAGAATGGTTGTATAAGGTTTCAGATGGGAATGTACCACTGATCATGTATTTGAAATATCCTAGTGGTGAAAGTTGTATAACCTCGGTTGATAAATATTATAAAACTAGGTTCAGGTGCATGCACCTGATATGGTTCGTCTTAGGATCCATTTAATTTTGGATGCATATGTGACATAATTTGGGATCTAGGGAGGATATTAAATTTTATTGTCTGGATAGCCCTAGAATCATTAATTCTTGTACATAACATATTTCATAGTTCATACCCCTCATATGAATCATACATTGTCCTAACATCATGAACACTCAAGAACTACTTTGGGGACCACCCTTCGGTCGTAAAGATTAGGGGTTCCCTATGATACCCCAATTTTTTCTACTCTTTATGGTGGATGTAGTAGAATAGGATCCCCAAATCATGCATAGATGTTCATTGAGGTGTTTTTCATGACCAAATACACTCCATCACTAGCCAAAGCAGGTATGGTGTAGAAATAATTCATGGACATGAGGATAAAAGAGAGTTATTGGTCTTATCTTGGGTAATATATGTTCACCCTTGAGAAAGTCATGATACAATAGATGTGTAAGTGTAGGATATATAAATTTAATATATTAGTCTTATAAGGTGATTCTCAACTCAGAAACATTAAGAGACTGATCAAATCATGTAATTTTAGTGGTTTTTTATTTATTTGTGTTCCATTAATGTTTCTCATCCAGGCTAATCATATTTCATTAGCTTTCACTTGTGACAGCATGTTATAAGTTCACCATTGGGGGTGTCCTTTTGATATTATTTTCTCACCACATATATGTGTATCTCATTGTTCATTCAAACATCACATTATTACAAGTTAATAAAATGAGAATAGAGGATTGGGCAGAGTCCCAGGATTTTATTATTGAGTAGAACCACTCATGTTAAACCTCAATATTAGGCTGTTGTATCTGAAGAGATGTTGAGACTAAGTATACGGAACAACTCAAAGAGGGTATAGTATCCTTGTACATTTATTATTATATTTATTTTATCTTTTATATGTTGTTGACCTAGTGGGTGTCCAATTGATGTGTATATCATGACTATTTGATTTGTATGCTAAATTTTATTTACTATAGAAAATGTCTACTTATTATTATGTTATGACCACTTTGATGGATGTTTATTATTTTTTATTGGGTTATTATCCATACTATACACTCTAATATAGGGTATAGTTTACTCAAGGTCAGTCCTTAGACATGATCTACTACTCAATAGCCTTTGGTACATAGGGCGGTATTCCTGAGGTCTCGTGGGGAACAGGGCTAGGGAATTAATCAAATTTCCTCTAAACTATGGTCTTACAAAGTGGTATCAAATAATTTTATTTATATTACTTTTTGGGGATGGTAAGTATTAGATATATTAATTTTTCTTAGATTTTGATGGATATTAGGATTGTGCGTCATCAACACCTATTCTGATATGAATTATATGATTCTAGGGTTTTAATTGTTTTTTTATAGTGTGATGTTATTATTGATATTATCTTCACCACATGTGATGAATATAAGATTAGAGGTTTGTGATTTTTAAGAAATTGGATTTAACCCTTATACCATAGGGGAAATAAGAATCTCATGAATCATGATTACTCTCATAGGATCCACATAATATGCTTTCCTTCCTGTGTGTGATTTTAATCACTGATAAGATGATCAGTTTTTTAATGTGTAAAAAACTACTCAAATTGTGTCTTTTAATATATTTACTTTGTATAATTCTACATATATGGATATACATTCTTGTTCTTATTTATGATAGTTGTTCCTATGGATTTTACATCAATATTATTGATGGTGGTGGTAATGATCAATTCCATTGGTGCTGGGGACAATTGGTTACTCTAGTGGGTCAGTGAATTAATTTTATGCCATAATGGTGACCACACATGGGTGATTATTTTAAGGGTTCAGTTATATAATACACCAGTAACAAAATATAATATGTTTTTCATATATATTTAAATGTATATATACATAATTTAACTATGTTATGGTAGTTTATATAATATAGATCCTCATAATGTGTTGAGGTTTGTATGTGTGGGTCTGTGTGATGTGACCCAACCCTCAAGGGAGTTTTCTTAAGTGAATATTCTCAAAGATGGTGGGTTATCTACAAATGGGTTGGTGTAAGAACATTATTCCTTATCCTTATACTCATGTGGGGTTTTAACATAATTTTTTATTTATTTATTGTTATAGTAATAAAATATATGTTTTTTTCCATTATATCAAGGAATGGAATAATATCAGACCAAGCCAATTGATTCTGGATTCCCTAAGTATGGATCATGTAGGATGATGTCTTTTTTCTTGATAGTTTTGAATGAATATATTTTGATTCTTTATAGGTAGTACTATGTGTGGATACCATGTGATAATCGATTCATGGGGGGCTGAGATTTTTGTCATGAGCATGTTGGATGCTTGTGATTATGTGAGACCCTTATGGGGGTGGCCTGACATGATAAATTTCATGGCATGTTCGAGATGGGATTTGAAATGACATCTTTTGGGATGAAAAAATAAATTTAGTCTAGTTTAGAGAAGCTAGAAACCTGTGAGATATGACTCTGTGTTTTGGTGAGTGAGTACCTAATTTCATATTAGGGAAAGAAAAGTGAGGGGTATGATTAGGTTTGAGAATTATTTTGAAACATAAGTACAATAGGTTCCTTATGCTTAAAACTGATGTATGGGGTGTTCAACCCATTATATATTATATTATTTGTGGTTTTATGGTATTATTTTATATGAGACACCCATTTAGTTATAATTCCTTCGGCTGTGAAGCATAAGTAGTGTCATGGTGTTGAGGTTTATTTTAAAGGGTAGGACCATTCAGATATCTTACCCTATTGACTATGGATTCACTTTAGTAACACGGTGAGAGTGTGGGTAGGTTCTCATGATATAGAAAAACATAATATGGTGGCTAATCATGTGGGTAAGGTATGAATGGGATCTATACCTAATTTTTAAGTGGAGTTTCAAGGGTGCTCCAACTTGTTGGAACTAACTTGGACTAAAAGAATGGTTAGTTTTTCGGGGTTCCTTTTTTTGTGGATCTTGTGATAATTAGATCATGTGAGTGGTTATTTGTTAATAACTATTCCTTGAGGAAGAAATTGGTGGATATCATTGATTATTGTATATATAATTATTCTGTGAAGGCATGGGAGCATAGGTTATTTGTAGTGTTGGCTACACCATGTTTGGGTCAATTGTGTTTTTTCTGGTCCGAACAAAACCCCATTAGTGTAACCATGGTTGATGTATTAAGGTCAACACACAAGTAATGATGTAATGAAATATTTATGGGGTCATTTCATCATTTCCATTAGAAAATTTAATCCTCATTTCACAATTTTGTATCATAGAGGATACATATTCCTGGTGAGCAGGGGATTGGAGGATGATTTATTCATGTTTATTCTCAGTTGTGAAATGTTTTTCCATGTAATTTAATTGTGTTTGGTGATGGATGGAGTGTGTGTTATGGGGATTTAGATTTTTATTTTTAGGGTGATAATATGTATACTCTTATTTTTGGGATCATCCTATTGGTCATAGTGGAATATCACTCATGTTAAGAGATACTTGTGGGCACTGTAAGACTGGTTATTATATAGATAATATGGAATTTGAATATCATTGAGTGAGTGAATCTGATTTTTTTGGTCCTATATAAATATAAAACATGAGTTTTTAATGTTATATTGAATGAATTTTATTCATTGTCATAAGTCATGATATGATTTGAGGTTATCTGAGGGTGATTTGGATTGGAGATGTATTGATGATTAGGTTGAGATAAAGAAATCTTGTTGGACATTCAAACATATTAAAGATGAAAATTTCTATGGTGTGGATATTATAAAGAACTATACTTTACAGGGATATGGATTCAATGGAAATTTGAATTTTTGGTTTTGGGGGATAATAAGGGGTAAAGAAGTAATTTTTCCCTACCATATGATCACATAAAACTTTTTTAACCATTATTTTACTCATAGAATAAAGTGTTTATCCTGAGGTATGTTTTTTTAAAAAATTAAATCCATTCTAATTTTACACACATTTTCCTTTGGTGATATCTCTTGAATAGATAATCAAATTGAGATTAATTCACATTCCCTAAATCCAAAATTTGTGGGTTTTTTCAAATAGAGGAATAAACCTATTGCGAGTGGTGAGGTTGGTCCTAGGCCTAATTTTTCATTTATTTTTCTTTTTTATTTTCTTATATTCATTTCCACTTGTATAACATCCTCTATATTTCTTGTTGTATATTCTAGAGGGGACTTAACCTTTGGGGTGTTTATATGTGATGGTAATAGGGGAGAGGGAGTGGAAATCATTCCAAGGAGTCACTATGGATCTTGATCGGGAATCTGTGGGCATATATCATATATCATGGAGTGATGCTTCGGTGTTTTTTACCATGATATATAATGAATTTATTATTTTCACCATGATCCCCATATAATAGTTTTTTATGAGTTTCAAATTCATTTTTATAGTATTGGGGATCCCTTGTGGGTATATTATTTTTTTTTTGGAAAAAGTGTTTCTTGATGATTATAAGGGGTTCCTATACAAGAAACCTAATTACATGATGTTTTTTTTAAGAACACATTCCATGTGCTAATATTTTGGGGATAGTTTTGATGACGAGGGTTAGATAGACTGTGTGTGGTTAGGGAATATTTTGAAGGGGTGGAATGGGGTGTATATGAGTACTCAGTTTGATACCATATTATGGAGGAATAGGGATATGATGGATTCAAAACTAGACCTCATTCAATGTACATAGCCAGTGTCTCTTTATGTTAGTTAGATACATGCCATTTGTCATACCTGGATAATATGTTGGGAAGCACACCATATGTGGTAAACACCATATAGAGTGAATATACATTGTGTACACAAGAAAAGTGCATGTTTAGTGGTCTATGATAAATATTCAAGGATAGTTTTAAGGTTAAATGTCATGTGTATGAGTTACATACCATTAATATCCTCCTTGGTGGTGTTATATTTATTTTTTACCCTGTGATCAGAATGGGATATGTATGTAGTCTATTCTGGTCATTTCTCCATGAAAATGTTGTGGTGGAACCCTTGGGGTGTTTTGAGAAATTCTCATAGGTGATTCAGGGTGAGAGAGTTATGAAGGAGAGTTTCTTACTCTATTAATTGAATCTAAAGTTCTCTTAAGAGAGGGATATGGGATGATACCCATGTAAGAATTTGGATAATGATGGGGGGACATAGAATTATAATTCTAAAGACCTTGGGTGTTAATATCATAGGATTTTATTTACTTTACGGGACTAGGATAATATTGGAAGAGGCTAATAGGTTTGGTGTTCAATCCAACCAATAGTGGAATCGAAAGGGGATGATGTTGGGGACATCTCCCTTGTGATATGTTTCTACCTAGATACTTAGACTGTATGAGAGATGAATGGTTTGGGTGAGTGGGCCAATGCATATGACCTTTGATATGAGATTGGCCTTGATCCAATTATTTTATTGTATCGTTTAAGGATTAACCATGAGACCCATGAGGTCATGAAATGTAATGTTACTATCAAGGATCATAAAATCCTCTATAAGAGGAGTTATAACCTGAGACAAGACAGAAACTATAATTCCCTAAGTGGGCTTAACCTAACTTATGTTTACCATGATGACTCATTATAGGGTGACTATATTATATTTTGACCCATGGTACCCCATATGGGTTCCCCTTAAATAGTAAAACCCTGACCGATTGCATATGGTTAGGTAAATTACATGGCCTAGATATGGAATAGGTGTATCATGAAATTTTTATATTTAGTCAGCTTAGTGGGAGACTAATTGATATGTATAGAATGACTATTCAAGTTCTATGATTCATATTATTTTTTATAGAATGATTTGGTTAATTTCTTACTATTTGTACCCTGATGGATGTTTATCAATTTTTATTTTGTTGTTATCCATCATTTTGGACTCTAATATGGTCGAATAGTCTCTCCATTGTCACAACATCCACCCCTAATACTAGTCAACAACCTATTGGATACGGGGATGCATGACTATGGTGGTATGGAAAACTAGGTAAGGTCACCGATCATGTGGACTAGAAACTAGGTTGTTACATAATTCATTCATAATTATTCTTTATATGCGTATTAGTTAGAAATAATCTAATTTCAACATTGGTTTTGAGTTATCTTGATTGTTGAGAACTAGTTTCACATCGGTCATGTTTTTCTTTATTCATGTCAAAAATTTCATCATTATGAGACCATATAAAGAAATGAAATATGTAAATTATATTTATTTATAAACATATTATCTCATTTCATTAGAGTTTTAGTTATATTATGTGAAAATGGAATCGATGTTGGTAAATTTCATAAATTTTGTCAATTGGAGATGATATTTTAATCATATGTTAAAGGAATTGTATAAATATTCAAAAAATATAAAATATAAAATATTATATTATTATATTGTAATAAAATTTGTATTTTCTTTCACATATTCATCCAATATATAGTTTTATAGCATTATTTAAGTAGGTGGTTAGACCAACCTAAACATTAACATGCAATAATTTAAGGGGTGAGTATAGTTTTGAAATTTTTTATTTTCACGTGATATAATTATAAAAGAATCATAATGATACTATTTATATTTTTTAAGGATTTCGACCATATTTTAAGTGTCTTGGATAAATATTGAAAATCGGTATGAAAAATGAAAAATGATTCTTTACGAATGTGGTAGTCCGCACAACGGTTGGTTAACAGTTTCATTTCTTGAATAATGGTAGGAAATTAAGCTAGATTAAAATTTCTTTGTTAGTATTCATAATTATATTATATATTTTAAAATAATTCTTTAATTAAATCTTAATAACTATTGTAGAATTGTGGTTTTGAATACCGAAATTGACGCTTTGTGGAGGTAGTTATCCTGATAACACAAGATCAAAATTCTTTGGTTTTTTTATTTGGATAGAAATAAATAAATAAGTTTTATTACATTAATATAATAACACATCAGTATAATAATTATTTTTGAGTTCATTATATTACAATGGTTAGGATTAGTTTGGAATGTAATGAATAAGAATAAATATATAATTATTGAGTAGTACTCACATTGGGACCCTAATCATCCTCTTGGAAGTCTCCTTGAAATTGAAGGTCTTATCGTAACTAATTGAGACCATAGTAATATGAAAATAATATAGGATTATAAGAAGAGAAAATTTATTTTTTTAGGAATAAATTTTATTAGATGGGTTTCTCATCGAGGGGTGGAAGTCCATTCTCTTATAAGAGATCAAAGGGGATATTTTGGGAACAAAAATTATTTTTCAACAAAGGAATAACACTATTGAAATGAAAATGATTCAAAATTTGATAAATAAAAGACTTTGGGGTGATATAGGGTCTATGAACCACAAAATATTTTTTAAATGCATGTTTTTAATTTTTCTGAAGTCATATGTTCTTATCATTATAATTTTAACTTTTTTTTACTAGGATCACAAAATTTAAATCAAGTAAAACTTGACTAAATAAAAATTTAAAATAACCAATTAAAAAATATATTTTGAACAAAAATTTAATCTAAATTTAATATAATTCAATTTTTAATTAATAGAAATTTATCATTTAAATTAAAACATTCTATATATAGAAAATTTATTTTGTAGGAAATGTATTTTTCACCATTAAGTGTTATTAATATTTTATATAATTGATTTACAATTAAAAGAGTGATTTTTTATTTAATAACAGGATTAAAAATAATATTAAAATAAATTTATAGTAGAAATTGTTTAATTTTATAAAATAAAAATTACACAATATTCATAAAACAGTTCTTTAAACATAACTCTTTCACCATTATCATGGTCAATAATAGTAATCATAGTATTATCAATTTTATTCCTAAAAATGATATGGACATCAATAAATAATATGATCATTTTAATATAAATTCTGAAGTCCACTTTTTTTATTTAATTATTACAACTGATGAAAAGTAATTTTCCATAAAAGTGAATAAAAATAGTTTGTAGTATAAAATATTTCCTCGGTTTCCAAAAACACTAAACATGTGTTTTATAAATTGATCATAGTATTTTAAAATATTTTATCTAACTTCATAAATATATATTTTTATAGAAAAATGGTTTCAAATAATTTTAATTCCTAAAAGTGATGGAATTGGTAATATCGATATGTATTCACTATTCACCTAATTGTTTTCAGAAAAAATCTAAAAAATATACCCAAACCTTATTTTAACATTATAAAATCAGAAATTAATTTATTTATAAAATATTAAATATATTAAATTTGTATATTTTTTTAAAATTTAATTAAAAATATAAATATTTTTAAAATATTTGTCCTCTTTGAACAATAAGTTTTTTTAATATTATTTCATACTAATATCTAATTTAAATAATTAAAAATATTTAGTTAATATATTAAAAAATAACAAATTAATATAATAATCTTTTAAAACTGGCGAGTTTAATTTATTTCGGTTAATTACACATTACTTTTAAAATTATTTATTTGATAAAAAGATTACTTTTAATATTAATAATTGATATTCTAAATATAATAATTTTAAATTCATTAATATCTGTTTATTTACTAGTTGCTTCATTTTCTTATATTTTTTTAATAATAATAATATAATATATCTTGGCTCATTTTAGTTCATTGTTTAAAGTGTTCAGTGTTGCATGTGACACATTTCATCGATGATAGTATTAATTTAAAGCATCCAAAATCTCTGTTCATGACAAATATCATTGAGTTTTATCTATATTAATTTTTGATTCTTCATTCCCATAACATATGTCAAATATTTTTTTAAGGGTGATAAAAGTAACACATTTCACATTCAATCATTGGAATTTATATTCTTATTATCCGGAAATGCATATAATGTTCTAATTTTTAGAATATTAACACAGTTCATGGCGATTTGACGAATATCCATCCAAAGTAATATAAGATATAAAACCAACCTCTCTATCTTATGTTATGGAATCAATTTCTGTCAAATATAAGAATTAACATGTTATTTATTGTGTTATAAATCATCGTGAACATATTCAATCAAATGTAAAGAAAATAAAAAATATATATTAAAGAATTGTTCATAGAACAATTACTCAATAATTCTGATAAAACCATTTTAGTGGACTCAAATGTTTAAATAAATTAAAAATATCTTCAGATAGTGATTTTGTGATACCACATATTACTCCCATGTAATAGTATACTTCACTAAGAGGTTTTGGACCAATTGTGGTCAAAAACAACAACTCTCACCTTCAGACAATGTAATTCAAATATTTGGTCAGTGTGAAATAGTATTATTGGTAATAGTGAAATAAATAGATAACAGTTTGAAAGAATACACACTAACATAAGATTTTTTTATGAGGTTCACTCTCCCTTATTTTCATATGGATAATTCATTGTGTGTCACAAATGTAATCTTGATACCCATAGTTCTAATTTATCCTCAATTGAATAATAAAATGAAAAACATTATTTTTTGAACTCTAATTATATGATTAAATATGAACATTAACATTTATGATGATCTAAATTTCCCATGAATCAAGTGCCTTTTGAATTTTAAATTATTTAATACCCTTTTTCATCATCATACAACCCTGATAAATCCACCTTCGAATGCTATTAGAATTTGAATCTCTCTCTGTTTTTTTAGATATAATCATTTTTATGTGGGTAACCTATTTATTTATCAGAATCACATATATCATTTTGTAACTCACATAATTTTGGATTCATCCTAATATCTAAAATTTGTTTAAGTTTTAATCCCAAGGGTCACATACTATCTCAAAAAATCATATATTTCCATTTAAACCATGTCCCATGGATTAGGGTGTGTAACCATAAATTTTTTTAAAACCATTGATCCAATAAAATAACACATTTTTATGTATATAATTCTCTATAGTGTGGATTTACTCTCCTCTATATCCATTATGATTCGAATAATTGTATCACGGAACATGATCACTTTACTCCCTAAAACACCATAAATATTAACTCTCCCAGGTTAGTTATCACAACATAATTCTATTCACCTTATCTTTTCCTATGTGTCACAGTGAAACAATCTTCTATTCTATGGAAAGATTCATCATTCATTTGGGGAACAACTTCAAAACATTATATTAACTCTAAATCAAAAATCTCACATATAATTAACTCATTCCTCATTTAAGAAACACTACATTTAAACTAATCCAATTGTGATGTGATTTATCCCACAAGATATTAGTCCATTTCTAATTTGGAATATCCTAGATTCATAAACTTCTTGTGTCAGTTATTTTATTTATTTCATGAGATTAATATAAACTACCTATCGAATGATAATATCCCTGACACTGTGATTTTACATTTGCAGTAAAACATCACTCCTTTCATGTCTGTACATCCCCACTAAACTAAATTTTCATTCTATCAAATCTATGAGAATGATTCCGAATAACACAACAAGAAAACATCCCAAAATCAAGAAAAAATTATTCTCATGAAACTAGTCACATCATTCCATTAATACAACGGTCATTAAAACACATATAAATTGGATAGAATGGTGATTATTAGAGAACTCCACCCCTCTATATATGATCAATTCCATATTTACCATATCTTATTTGAGATCAACTTATCCCTCTATCAATTAAATTTCATAAAGGTTCCCCATTCTTCAATTTCTCAAAGGGATATTCACCCAAATTATATTTTATACATTGTTATTACCTTAGAGAAGATGGAAAAAAATTGTGATTCATGGTACTTCCTTATGATAATTCTATAAAATGAGAAAATAATGAGTGAATGTTTCAAATTTCAATTTTGAAAAAATATTTCATAATATTATTTTTTATGTTTATATTATTCATCAACTATTTATAATGAAATGAAAAATTAGATTACGTTTATTGAACATTGATTATCCACCTTCCCCCTTCATGTTCTACCTATTATAAATAGTTATATGATGAAATTATTGATGAGTATATAGGTAATACATCAGTTTTACTTCTATGGTTTAATGATTTATTTAAGAATTCATTTATTTCTCTATCATCTTTTCTTTATTTGAAGAATCAAGAACCAGTGGCTTCCACTTCAAGGGAGAGTTCAACGTTCAGGGTCCATCCTTACTTCTTCCTATCACCTCAATTTGAAAGATGTGGAATCTTTCAATAACCTCCTTTCCACTTCCAGTTTTCATGAAGGTTATGGGATTACATTAGACCTTTATTTAGCTACATTTTTTATCATTCCGACATTGATGTGTTGATGAATCCCATCTACAAGGCAGGATGTAGTGATAATATCTAGGATCTTGTACATGCTTCTATATCTATTTTCATTTCTTACATATGGATGGAAATGAATGGTATTTATTTTAATAATCAGGTTCCCACTATTCCTACTAGAATCAGTGCACTTATTAGGGAAATAATGGTTGCCTCCAAAATTCAGGCTGGATCGACGAACAATGATTTTTTTCTAACCTAGTCATATTGAGGTCTATTGGTTTTCATGGAAGGATCAAGAAACCTTTGGTGACCTTTTTATCATGTGGATTATTATAATTCATGGTTTCCTGAATGTTAATTTGGATGGGATGGCTTCAAGTACACTAGGTCCCTCGGTTCATGACAGTGCCTTCCACACTCATCAAGTCCTCACTAAGGGATATTTTTACCATTTCATCATGAATGGTTATTAGATTGAGGCTGAGTTGTGGGATATGATCAAGTTGGTCAGGTATGTTGTCTATCATGGTTATCACTCTTTATGGGTGGTGTATGATTCAATAATTGAAGGGGGTGTTCTTAAAGCCCGATCCAGGAATGTTCCATAGAGAATATTTTCATTATGTATTGGTTTCCTTCGACGTATTAATCATATATTACATGATGTTACAAATGTTTATACAGAGTTCCATCCAGTTTCTAATGCTCTTACTGAAAGAGAAATTTTGGGGTTGAGTTCGAGATAGTATTTTAGGATCCTAATATTTTTATCTATTTTGGTTAAAGAGGATGCATGAGGTGCTTTTCATACCCATATTTGTAAATATATCAGATAATTTCACTTTTGTATTTTTATTTTCTAATAAATTTTTAGGGGCATGCTTGCATGCATCCTAAAATATCTAACTCTATTTTACCTTTATAATTTATCCCTATTTTTATACTTAACATTAAACATCACATTTTATCAACATAACTTAAACTATAGAGAAATCATTAAAAATTTCTCTTTATTATACTTTTTTGAGTTTAAAATAGAGATTTATGAATTTCAATCCTATCAATACTGTGAATATCATCAAATTGAAAGTAAATACAATAATATGATCTTTAGTAATTAGTGAAATTCTTATTATATGATATATCCTATGTGTATAGAATTTTAATGGAATTTTTTATAATTTTAGTGGAAGTAGAGAGGGGTTTTTATTATGACCCATGTAGGATTTAGGCTTATGATACTTTTTATTATACGAGTCATGTTGTTCTCAAAATCATAATTATGATTTATTTTTTATAAATATACTGATTTTAATTCAACCATTATAAATGTATCAATTATTTTTTATTTAATTTTGTGATTTTTATTAGGGATAAGGAGTTTTTGGAGGTCTTAGGGAATTCTATAAGTCTAAATTAGGTGTATTACTTTGTCTTATTTTTATTAATATTTTATAGTTATTAAAAGAAATCATAAATGTTTATAATGAATTTTGGTAGGAAAATATGTAATAATAACTTAGATATAATTGATATGATGTTACAAGATGATAGAATAAAAAATCAGAATCCAGAAATGATGGGTTCAAGTTGGGTTAGAGTTGAGATGTTGGTAATGACATGATATAATTCAATTTTTTCATGCAGCAACACTCAAATATGAATAAATTATGGAATAATTGGTTGGGAATATTTCACAATATTAATATTATCAATATCTCATGACCATAACATATGAGTCAAAATTTTAATGTAATTTTATAAAGTATAAATCATGAAATTATTATAGACACTACATTGTTGCAAGAAAGGAGGATCCAAGATATATTGACCATAGTTTTACCTCCATAATATAAGAACCATTAAGATGATGCTAGTTTGTATAATATATGTATATTCCAAATCGTAGCAAAAAAATCTTGAGGTTGAGACATGGATACTAGGGAAAAAATATTAGTACATGAGATATGAAGATATTAACACAACCAAAATCCATGTGTCAAGAAGGCTTCAATAATAGAGGATATAAAGGGATTTTGTTGGTTAAATAAATATGGGAGGATATTATTTTCACATATATTATGGTTTGATGAAAACCATTACACCATTTTTAGTTTAATTTGGTAAATAGTTTTGTTTTAAGTTATTTGGGGGGGGGGTGTCCGCTTTGGATAAATTATATAAATCTAGAGAGAGTGAAGATAAATATAATTTGGATGTGGAATATTTATATAGTGTTTTTATTGATAGATATTAATTTATATACTCATGCATGATTTATAATCATTTACTTTCTCTTTACATGTGTTCTATATCTCTTAAAATAATTTTATTCATTGTTGATTTTTAACTAGTCTTTGGTGAGTAGCCTCTTAAGATACGGTGAATTAAAAGTGTGAGTATGAATGATTTAACTTTATCATTTTTATTTTCATTAAAGATGATCTATTTTGTATTAAGTATTTCACTTTGTGGTTCTTACCTTATTCTATATTCATTATTTCATAAAAAAAATAGATTAATTATGAATCCAATTATGATAGATGAGGGTTTTTAATACAAAATCATCTTAGACGCTTCCATTACAATACAGTGTTCGCCTCCTTGAATTTTAGTCTATATAGTTTCTTTTCTTCATACAAAACTGAAATATCTAGATTAATATTAATCAATATTTAAACACATAATCGTTGATTACTTTTAGAATTATCAAAACAAATCTATTCAATATTATCCCAAAGATAATGAAATCGCAATTTTTTGAAAACTAATATTTTCAAATAAATTTATTATTTAAAATTTTTAATTGAGGATACATATAATACATCTACTTTTTATACATCAAATATCATTTTTTTTAAATTATCATATTTGAGGATCATCGGTTAACAACAACCATAGGTTGATATTTATTTATTTAATAATATTCTCAGTTGTTTGACCCCAAACACTCATTTTTATAATACATTATAATGGTTTTATAGATGATTCCATGATTCAATTTGGAAACATTGACCTTCTTCTATGGGATGTGATGAAACCTATGGATCAGTGGGGTATCCTTTTCTTCCATGGATGTAAAGGTGTTTTCATTAAAAGTGGATAAATTAGAATATGATTTTTTATGTGATAAAAAGTAAAAGTGGATTCACCTAATAAATATTTAGAAACAAAATATTCAAACAATATAAAACAAAATATAAATTGAATATATAATTTCTAATCCATTGAAAAAAAAAATTTTTAGAGGTTCTCTTGGTTTCAAAAAGTGACATTTAATGCCTTTCCTGGTATAATAAGTTTAAAAATTATACAATCAAATTATTTTCCATGACCACTTTTGATGGTGATTATAAGAATGTTTTTCTCATTTTGAACTAGAGAAGAAAATATTTAAAATAACCTAAGTGTATTTGATTTATGTGATAGAAAAAATCCAAAAGATATAAAAAACATGTACCTAAACATTTTCATGGAATGTTATGGTTATCCACTGATCATATGTAAAATTCCCCAAACACCAAAGATTAGAAATGAATTATGATGGTTTAAAAACAAAGAGGAGGATTGATTTTACCTTTTTACAGACACACACAACCACAGAATAAAAAATCATAAGAT
Organism: Viscum album; assembly: GCA_963277665.1. NCBI lineage: Eukaryota > Viridiplantae > Streptophyta > Magnoliopsida > Santalales > Viscaceae > Viscum > Viscum album. The sequence continues at coordinate 886,445,502 of OY728123.1, forward strand.
AGATATATAAATAATGTATAAGATAATCTAAAAACTCAACGTATAACAAGATAAATAATCTGAGTAATACTAAGAACTGTAAATTAGAATAACTAAAACTACAAAATAAATCAAGACTCAAATTCCAAGGTTTAACTGCTCCAAACTTCAAGATCATGACTAAATCACATTCATTATCTCCAACATAAATGACATATATATCATGAATCTCCTCTAGTGAAATATGTAATCATTCCCATTTAATTATCATGGAAAATGATGTCTGAATACATGCCAAGGGGCCTATGCAAGGGGTTAGTATAACAACCTTGTAGGGAACCCCCAAGATATTTTTTCCATATTCTAGTAAAATAAGAATAAGTTTAGATAATATTTTTATAAATATTTATACAAAATAAAAAAATATTTAAAAACATTTTCACAATTTATTCATAAAATAGGTAGCAATAAATCAAATATCTTTTCACAAAAAAATACAGTTTTCATCAAAATTATAAAAAAATATTTTTAAAACACTTGGAATATCCCTTTTATATTCACACACTCACACCCATTCATGTTTAAAGACACTTAACATAATCAAGAGTGGAGATCCATACTCCACAATCCCATCCAATTGTGATAACCATTAGGCCAAATTGGCCTTGAAACTATATCCTTTAGAAAAGTTCCATTGGACACGAACACATTCTAACTGTACTATCCCATGTTCGTACATAAAAATAAATTCTTTAATTAGAGAATATTATTTAATAAATTTATCAAACACCTTATGGATGTCACCCATAACCCATATTTCATGAACTAACCAGTTAGTGCACAATCTAGTAGGGTTTCGACATGATAATTTTATTTCAAAGTAGAAATAATTTATTTTAGAAAACAAAATTCCTTCATGTTCAAAAGAAATTCAAAAAAGGGAAACACTATCCAACTTCAATACATTCATCATGAAGAATATTCAATGATATCATTGATCATGACTCTCTAATCTATTAACTAGATGATTCATAGGAATGATTAAAAAAATTTGTTTGACCCCTTATATTCAAACATAAAAAACTTTATTCTATGGTAATGTCTTTTAAGAAACAAGAATATCTATATTGGAAAGGAAGAATAGAGCCCTTCTATTTTTTATAAGACCTGTCACTTGAAGAATCCTCAATAATGGATTTAGAAATATAATAATTTCAAAAAATAACATGGGGGAGGTCCAAGGGTTAATATCATAGTATAGGTAAAGAACAATGTGGGTGTCTAGGGGAGTTTAAAAGTTTATATCTAATTTTTATGTTTAAATTATGATTTCTCATAGTTAGGTCACATGGTTTGGAAAACATTTCACTAACCATGTGAATCATGATTTTCCAAAAATATCCAAATTTTATATTTCGTAAAAATGTGTGCTAACATTAAGAATCTCCATTATCACCAAAAATTCCAATTACATAGTTATTCTATATGATTTTGAAAATTTGTTGAAAATATGGCGCATCCCTAGTAAATCCCATATTCACCTCACTTGGTTTCCAAGAAAAGATACACAATTTTCCTTAACCATTCTCAAATTGTGGACCCTTAAACACGATTTAAAAGCATTATAAAACCATCAAGAAAATTCTTCAGACTTACCCAACCATTATATGACATAAAATTTTGAATAAAATAGAGAATTTCATCAAAATAAGGGTGTTATATTCTTCCCACCATTATGTTTCTCTACCTTATAAAGTTAGAGATAGACATTTTTTAAATTTAACTCATTCCCACATATCTTCTTGAATGTGACCACGTTTTATAACGCTAAAATCAAGGGAATAGTTCTCTTTCACATGGTCATTTATTATTTATATAGAATATATATTGGTTTGTGGATTAAATTCACATCAGCATCAACAGTCACATGATACAAATTAATTACATGACAAAGATCTAGTTAGTAACAAAGTAGTTGAGATACATGAAAAATGTTATAGATAGACCTAAATCTAGATTGTAAAGAATATATATATACAATATAACTGATACATTCTGGAATCTAAAAGGGTCCAACATATTAAGGAAATAGTATTCCTTACCATTCAAAATGATGATGACTAGTCATGGTGAAACTTTGAGAAAAAAATGGTATCTAACATAAAAATAAAATGGGAGACAACAATGATCTGCATATGATTTATTTCAACTATGGGTCATATCAACATGATTCGCAATCATCTAAATATTTTATATAGACTTCTATAAAATACTATGTCTAATTAGGGATTTTTATACAATATCCACCATATAATGTAGATATCAACATAAATGGCCAAACAGGTCCTCAAATGGAGTTATATATTTCATGACCTGATAACTATTATTATTTGAGAACTCCACTAAGGAAATATTATCTTCTCATGATGCACCAAATTCCAAGACAAAATATCTTAGAATATATTCCAATATCTAAATTATACTTTCTAACTACCATCCATCAAAGGATTATATATCATACTCATGGTCAATTGGGTACCCAGAGCTTGTTTAAAAGTGTACCAAAACATAGATGTAAAACAAGTATCTCTGTAAGAGACGATATATTTTACTACACATTTAAAATTAACCACTTCTCAAATATAAATTTTTTATAGATGCTCTACCATGTTGGACTCTTATATTGGGATAAATTGTGTGAAATTTAGGATTTGATCTATAATTACCCAAATAGAATCATGATTCCAAATAATCCATAATAGACCTATACCAATCTCCAAGGAAATATGCTCTCATTTCATAATAGGTATAAGACTAGATTTTAGATTTCAATCTAGACATTGATGCACAAATTTTACTTATAAAAAACTGATATATTTGATTAAATTATCTACAATATTTATTTTTATACCTAACCAATAGAAATACGAATTTATTAAATTATAAATTTTCTGAGTACCTAGGTGAATATACCATTTTTAAGGATAATACACTAAAATAATATATTGATGGATAGATTAGTGTGCCACAATTCTATTATGGAAATGAAATTCCTAGATTGTATCCTTTTTCCCAATCATTAATGGGCTCCCCACTATTTTTGTCTTGGCATAATGGTGACTCAGTTAGGGTCATATCATTGAGTCCCTTTGACTAAATACATCAAATTAGGGAAAAAAATTTCCAAGAAGAAAACAATATTTTGAATCAATTTAATATTTTTCTAATGCGTATCAGTAATAAGACACATCAACTTCCATTTATCATGATATTCCCAAAACCTTTCATTATAAGATACCTAAATTAAGGAATCATCCCAAAAATTTCATTTCATTGGGGTATGCATAAAGATAAAGATAAATTTAAAAAGAAACTTCATCAAATGTAAATGCCTAAAGATCATGTCATTTTGAAAAAATATATATTTTAAACTAATATGATTAGTGAAGATAGTGAATTTCTTGTAAATAGAGAGTTTCACCATGTTTTTAAAGCATAGACCACTAAAAAGAATTATAGGTCATTAATAGGATAATTATTTTTATTTATTTTTAGCATTCTCGAGTCATAGAGAACAACATGATCTCCCTTAATAGGGAAAACCCCTGTCATGATCCAGAGGCATCACAATATACCACATTTCCCTTCCATGGTACTGGCAATAAAATGATAGGTTGCAATGTGACATGAGAATTAATCTCTTTAAAGGACTTCTAAAAATATCCAATCTAATGGAAATGAATTCCATTTATTATTAATAATTTCATTGGGGAATAATTCATAGATAAATATAAAACAAAGCATTGATAATATCCAACTAATCCTAGGAAAATGTGTATCTTGAACACATTCTTGGGTGTCTTGAAATAAGTTATTTCTTCAATATTCTCCATGTCAGATAATATGATTTCTAAAAAATTATGTACCTAGGGAAATAGATTTCATGTATCTAAATGTTTCACTTAGAAAATTTATCATAAAATATTGATCATTAATAATTCTTAATACAAACTCAATGTGCTCCTTGTGGTCATTATTTATTCAAAATTTATCCAAAATGTCAAAAAAACATACCAAAAATAATAGAATAATGGTATCTATGGAAGATAAAGTTCCTAAAGTCCATAAATACTAAAATTTCATTCATCAGGGAAAGTTCATGAAAATATATTCATAATGGCTTTATCGACTCCAAAATACTAGCCTCATAACATCAACATTCAAAACTCTAAGTTGATGAAATTCCAATTAGAGAATAATCCATGTAATTTATTTGGTATCTGAAAATTGATTAAGAATATGATTTATTAAAGGAAGATTATTACTATTCATGATCTTAACATGATTCAATTTATAGTATTCTACTCACAATTGAATCAATTTTTTTTCTTTATTTACGATAGAACTAGAGTATCCCATGGTGATATAATTGGATTAATGGGTACCTTTAAGTCCATTTCTTATATGTGGTTCATCAATTCCATAATCTCTATTTGTTCCTTTATACATGATAGAAATGAAAGAGGTATTTTTCCAAAAATTAATCTATTGAAAATTTGATTTCCTATTTATTGGGTAACTCATAGAAAACATTCGAGAAGGCATCCAAGAATCAATCCACGATTATAGAAAGAGGCTTATTTGCAGTTTCATCTTTATCATACTTAATCATTATTCCCAAATGTCTATAAATGGTGCCATATAATTTAAATAATTGTCCTACTCTAATATAATTCATATCCAAATCCCCTTTAAATAAATGAAAAGGTCCATCCAGCGATGTCAAAGTTATTTTTCAAGCATAGAAAATTGTATAATATTTAAATTACACCAACAAATCTATTCCAAATATTAAATAATAAATATATATTCCAAATATAATAAAATCCTATATGAAATATACTAAATCAATGTTAAGGAAAAAATATGGTAACATTAATCCTAGACTTATATGTGTCTTGTTGCTCGTAACTTGAGGAATCATTTCCTATCCGAAGACTAATTGTATAAAAATGTTAGAAGAAAGAAAATAATGTGGTTCCCCTTTGTAAAATATGAAATTAATGAGCGGCCAAATTATAAGAATGATACCTCACACTATTGAGGGACCTAGTTACTCAAATGAGATGGCCTACTAATCTCTATATAAATTTATATCATCCCCAATATAATTTTCTATGTTACCTTATAATTCTGTTATCTAGGAAATCAAGTTGTTTTTTATTCATCTTAGTTTATAAAATTTTGAGGATGTTAGTTATTCTAATGATATTTTCCCAATTGATCATGAGAGATAAGAGACTAGTTAAGCTATCTCCTACCATGTAATTTTGAGATCTAAAAAAATAATTCATGATATGTCCACTTTTTCAATATTTCTGAAAATTACATGATAGTGTAGTATACTCCTTATTCCTGTGATACAGAGTGCCACAATAAAAACAATCTAATATATTACTACAACATGGTGGATAAGAGAAAGATTTTTTCAATTCCTTACTACCCTAGGAATAGTTTTTTTCTCTACACTATAGTTCTTGAATATACTTGGACGAATGAAGGTGTCCCATCCAATCAGATTCCCTACAATATCTTTCATAGTCACTAAAGATCTACTCAAATTCTTTGTAAATTATATAATTTCTAATATGGAAAATTTAGATTTAATATCATTTCATAGACATGACATAGATATATTTTCCTTCATCCTTTTACTGTGCACTACCTCTAGTGTAATGTGAACCAGTTGTGTGATTTAAGTAGCATATTTAGTCCCCAACATATTTCATTATCTAAGCTAGAAAATTCAATCATTTTTTTATCTATATATTTTACAAAAAAATCATTTTATAGAACAACTCCTCAAACCCCTATCAAGTATGACCCATATCTAGCATCACCCAAAATGTTAAGTCCCACCATTGAAGTTCTATGAATTAAATCATGTATTTTTTAAGATTGACCTTCATCTCTAATTATGTTTCAAGGAATTTGGAAATTCAATTCATCCTACCTAGCCATACATCAACTTCCTTAGGTCATGAATCAACCTGAAATGTCACTGGATTCATCTTCTAGAATTCCTATATGGGTTTTATGTGACATGGTTCCACAACTCATGGTCTCTTGTTGACAACCTACTACTATTATATAATACTATAGACTAGTTATTAGTTCACCAATGATTCAGGTGGAACCAAATTCTCTAATTCACCCTATAAAGGATAAATTATTCTCTACATTGTTGGAATTTAAATTCTATAACCATAATGGAAATTTTAAATTTATTATTTTATATCTTCCTTATTCAAGGTTATATGAAATATCATTTTGAAAAATTCATAAAAGAAAATTAACAAAATAAAATATACCTGGGACTATTTGGTCCTAGTTGAAGGTATCTTTACTAATTCATGATACAAAATTCTTATCTGTTAAACCCAAAATAATGAGATAATGACATTCATTAAAGTGTTTTATAACACTTTTGTACCCTGGACACCCTGGTAACTTTATGATCAATATACAGAGGTTAGATTTTTTGTTTTATTTTATATATTTCTTGTCCTCATGAATCCAATATCTCGAATACCATCCTAACAAATGATCTGTCCAATCTAATAAAATTTTTAAAAACATCACCCTAACCATTAGCTTGGAATTAAAATGGTTCCATTGTCCATTGGTAATATTCCCCATACATAAATTTTTGATAATGAATGTGAAGGGTTTAACAAGAAATAGGGTATTTTTTTATCCTTTTTTCACACATATATACAACTAGAAAAACATGACCATGATAGTTATATAATTGATAAATAAGTAAAACTAACTACTCATTGTTTCACAAGATGAATAGTTTTAGAAATAGAGGGAAAAATAAATAAGAATAACTGCAAATCAAAAATTAATCAAGACTCAAATTCCAAGGTGGATCCACTCTAGACTCTCATGACACAACCAAATCCCACACACTATATCCAACATCCATGACATCTACATCAATAAGAACCACTGGTAATATATGAAACCATTTCATTTCTTTTATTATGGAAAATAACATATGTAAACATACCAAAGATCATATGTTAGGGGTGAGTGAAAAAACCCAATATGAAAACCCCAAGAAAATTTTACCACATGACCTTGAAATAGGAATCAGGATAGATCATAGTTTTTATAAATATTTGTAATATATATATATATATATATATATAATAAATTTAAGCTTTTTTTAAAATATATATATATATATAACAAACAGGATGAAAGTTGGGAACAATTCATTGAAAATACAGTTTTCGTAGGCATAGAAAATAGTTCTTCTAGAAATACTTAAAATATCCCTTCAATATTCTTACCCACACACAAACCCATGCATGCTGATTGACATCCCCCTTTTTCACGAGAGGATATATGTCCTCCACGAAGTATCCACATAGTGATAATCATTATCTCAAATTGACTATGTATCTATGTCCTATATATAATTATGATTGCACATAATCACATTCCAACCAAACTATTCCAATTTCACACCTCAAAATCTTTTCTTTATTTTAGGAAATCAATTAATAAATTCATCAACCACCTTGGGTACATCACCTACCACCCATGTTTCAAGAACTAACCTATGATTGATAAATCCATTAGAGTTTCAGTATAATATTTTCATTTAAAAACCGAAATAATTTATCTTATAAATCAGTGAGACTTCACATTCCATATAAACTAAAAAAATGAAAGCTACCTTCTTCAAATAGATTTTACATAATGAATCTCAACATGATCTAACAGATCTGGAATATTTCTTTCGTTTCTCTAAATAATCACAAGAATATTCGATAAATTTTTTTGTAATTTCATATAGAAACCCGTTACAACCCCATTATAGTTTAACATTCAATATAAAATGTGTAGATGTATATTTTAAGGTTTTAACAAAACCATTACCTTTTGTTTCCAGGACCAAATTCTCAATAAATCATCTATAATAGTGTATAGATGATAAATATTTCAACAAATCTCCAAGAGATGGGTCAAAGTTTAGAGAGCCTAATCTAATGAATGAAATAAGGGTTTTTATTAAAGTATCGGGTTTCAAATAAAAAATTTACATTTTGTTATAACATCACAAAGATAGGTCACATGGTTTGGAAAACCATTATCCAATCATATGAATTGAAAATTTCTTGAAATTTACAAATTGAAAGATTTGGAATACTATGAAAAAACTATATTCCTACCAGGTAATTCATATATTCATCTTACATGGTTTCATAGATAATATTTATGGTTTCCCATAACTGTGATCAATCTATGAACCCTAAAAATTCTTCTTAATAATTCTAAAATCACTTAGAAACATTAAAAGATATTTCCATATCATTAATTATAATATACAGAATAAAATAGATTATTTATTTAAAATAATGGTTTAAAATAATTATATATAGTTAAATCACCAATATGAACATTAATTTAATATTTTCCACTAATATATGCACCTTTCTTGGGTCAGGAAGCATACATGTAATCTAAGTAAAATGGTTCAAATGTACATTAATGATTAATTGGTTTAATTATAATCCTATTATTCTTTTTATATTGAAAATTTTTTAGAGACCCTGGGGAGATGAACGATCCCGTTGAACCTGAGGAATTTGATGAGTGAAAACAAAACATCATGAATTAAATTGACAAAATGAAATATGGGAGTATATCTTAGTTGAAACATAGTATAAATGGAATTAACAATATAGTTTGAGTTAGAGTACTCTCATAAAAATCATTCTATCATATAGAGTGGTGGTTGAGTAATATTCGTATTAGAGTCATTCAGTAAATTTTTTTTCTGGATAATTTATTCTTGATTTGTGGATGTATTTCAGGTTGTATTTATTAAAAAAACTCATTGATTATTTAGAGACTTATTGAAGAAAATTTAACATAAAAGGAATAATGAGATCCTGATAATGATTAAAAATGGTCATCACCATGTCATGGTTAAAATGTGATTTAGAGATCAAAATTTCTTTGTGAATGATATAAGAAGTAATGAAAAATTATGTGGTCCTTTTATTTTAATGGATCTTTCCACCATGACTCAGATAATGTGAAACACCCATAGTGTATATTATTTTCACATAGTGATCTTCTGGATGGAAATGAGGATCCCAAAACCTGAATACTAGGAGCCACCATATTTTATGTACAAATAGTAAAATAGATGGGGCCAACATGGTATTGAACTTGGGTTTCACCTACGAAACTTGAAGGGAGATAATAGAAGTTTCCATGAGTATCAATGTGCAAAATAAAAAATAGTGGATCCTTTTTCAAATGAAGGTAATTCTTTCATAAAAATATAATAATGAAAAATTCATGTAGTGATTGATTATTAGAAGAAAATATGAGTCAACATTTCTAAAAACTTGTCAAAAATCGGGTATAGAAAGACCATGATGAGAAAAGGTAGTTTTTTATATTTTTTTCTTCTAGTCAAAGTTATAACTATATATATGAAATGATTTGAGGGACATACAAGTGAAGATATATATGAATATATAGGATCGAGTCAATAGATGAAAAATTCCTTTTGAGGGAGAAAAAACAATACTGATGAGCTATTTGTAAATATATGGTGAGTCCCATAGAGAATATTGATGGTATTTTGGTGATATTAAATGAAACTATATAATATTTTACAACACATTTAAAGAATAATTTTAAGGGTATTTTGACTATCAGTTGAGGAGAATAAGGATGGTCCACATATGATATATATTTTATTGTTATATGGGGTTGAGGGAATAAAAGATCATATAAGTTGTTAATGAATTTCATTTTGTCTTATAAAATAAAGGTTAATGACATATATTTTCAACATTTGTTGTTATTATTGATACTAAAATGGGAATTTATTTAACGGGGAAACCATTTTTCATTACTAGTGATTTTCCACATGAAAATAGGGTTAGAGAACCTTGTATTCTCTCCGGGTTCATTTCTGTTTTTGCTCACTAAAACCCTCATCATCACATTACCAAAATAAATTTTTTATTACACTAATTAGTTATGGAAATAATGTATATTTATAGTTGGTGTTTTGAGTAACAACCTATTTATCTCTGTCGTAGGGGTGGTATAATCTCTCCATGTCTCTTTAATAGATTATACTCTTTTTAAGAATTAAATATAATACCTAGAAGATACAACATAATTTCTTTCATTAAAATTGTAATTGGATTCATACATTATCAAAATATTTTACACTAATGTCATTCCTTTTTCCTTATTTCTCTATAGATTGGAAAGCATCATTAGTTTAGATCCAATAAATCTAAGTTACATAAATTATTATGTGGATTAGAAGATTAAATGTGATGTATTTTTAATCTACTTATAATATATTTATCATTTCCAAATAATATAAAGTAATTTTTATCACATAATTAAATTATAATTATTAGGTTGATCATAATTCCCAAAATTTAAATAACATGGGAAATTAATGTCTCTTCGTCGATGGATATATAAATTACGCATATGATAAGACCATTTTCATTATCTTCATAAATTAAAAGTGCACTTCCACTTTCTATAAGTTCTAAAAATTAATTTGACTTGATTACTATCATGTTTTTATCAAAACCACTATCAATATTCTAATGTGTTATGCTACTAGTACTAATTAATTTCTCACAAAATTATGCACTTTATTATTTTATACCAAAATTTTCTTTTCTATGGAAAAAATAAAAAAAATAAAAAACAAAATCAATATCACCCCAGCCCCCTTATTTTTTGAAGAGTACACAAATCCATAGAAATAGTTGATTTTACTATTATGAAATAGGTGTCTTCAAGAATTACTATTTCAACAATTAGACTTAGTTAAAATAAAGTGAACATAGGTATACATTACAGAATGGTGTTATTTGATTTAAAATGTGGTTTTCAAGATAAACAAAATTCCAAAAAAAATATTGAAATATATAAATTATATAAATTTATAATCTTTAATAGGCTTTTTATTCCTACTATTAATATAAATTTAACACTATTTATTCTATCAATTTCATATTTATGTTTAATTAATTTATTATAATATTTCTTCGGTATGACAATTGAAAGTGGTTTTTCATTTAATTTAAAAGATATTTAAAAATATTGTCTTTTTGATTGGAATGATATGCATTGGAATGTTAATATTTCATAACAATTTTTTTCATATCATCTTTCTAGGTTTTTCATATATTATTTAATTTTTTTAACTAATGTTGAACATTATTCATCATCACAAGTATAATCAAAATAATTGTATACCCAATCGTTATTGCATTGGTAACCTTTTTCATGAAGTATACTTCATCATTTAGAATTATATTAATGGGATGGGATATATTCTAAAAATAAACAATGCTTGAACTGCATTATAAATAATTTTTTCACTAGAACTCTATGTGTGAGTATCAATCAATACATTCATTCCATTTTGTTTCTTTGTTCTTGGAAAGAATGAGTTGTCTCCAACACAATTGGAATTAATGTTTAATATAACAAGGTTTCATGTATTCATAATAAATAATTCAATTTGAATCATTTATTTCTTTTACCATACCATACCTTTCATATCTTTCTTTTCAATGTTTTAAATTATTTTTATTATACAGTAACCTCCTAAAAAAATTTCCTATCATGTTAGAACACTAAGAAAACTCATATTTATGAATTTTAGAATTACTATCATCTACAAGATATTTTCATGTTGTAACATTAAAATAAAATCATTCATTATTTTTCAATTTTTCAGCAACTACATTAATATGACTTTTATAATTCATCCATATTAAAATAAGATATTTAGCTTTGAGTTTCCTAAGATACTTAGTATCTATTAAGGTTTTCTTCTTGGATACTAATTATTTTTAAACAATATGATTGTTCTGTTAAACCATATTTTAATTTATAATATTTTATTTTAATAAAGAGAATATAATTTTCATAAAATAGTCATTAATCGTTGATATATTTAAACAATTTTCTCTCTATAATGGAAATAGAAATATTGATACATATCTCTTAGCAAAGATTTCCTACTTTCATGAAAATTATATGTTTTAAAATGTATAACCTCCAACATATTTAATATATCATTATATATTTCACAAAAAAATATATTACAATAGATATTATTCATTAAAATAATATTAAATCAAATTTTGAACATTTAATAATACATTAAAATTTTATTTCTCTTTAGTTGTAAAATTTTAAATATAATTACATAGAATATTATAATCACCTTCTAAAATTTTGTAGTTATTATCTTCATTTTTAATTGCATAAGTGTTCATTATATTTATATACTAGTAATTATTCCTACCATTATATATAGGTGGATGGTTCAGAATCATTCCATCAAGATTTTTAACTTAAAGATTACTGTAATAAAAAGATTATCAATTTATACCTTAGTGTTATAACTAAAGGTCTCGCATTGCACCATAATATGGGTCAATTAGGGTGAATTGAAAACCTTTTTCTTCACTAAATATTATTATATATTATCTGTGTGTTTATAAGGAAAACGAAAATCTATCACAATGATCAAACACATGAATGAACAAATATAAAAATATAATAAATCACTCATACATATATTTCATTCAGTTAACTAGAACTGGGATACATAGAAAAAACACATATCAATTATGTGTTGATATACAGAATAACTACTACATGATTGGAATTTTATTGAAATAATTAGGATAATGTCACTACTCAACCAACGTCCATGAAATATTCCTCTATTCCATTAAATTATTTTGAAAGAGGTTATAAAAATATATTTTCTTAGGGTCACTAAAATTCTACATTCAAGATGAATAAAATTACATCAAACTCAAAATGGATTGAAATAAAATGTTGATGAAGATTCAAGGTAAAATTTCAAAGAAATATAATTTGGAAAAGGGAAGGAGAGGCACCATAAACCATAAAAGCAGTTCGTGGACTGCCGCTCCACATGGCATTTTGTGGTGGGGCATAGTCGTCCATGAACAAAATGGTTTATGGAAAGAATACAACAGAATCAGATCCCACAAACAAAATAATATTTGAAATGGAGGTGGAGAATTCCTCCCCCACATATGATGTCCCATGCATCCCATGTCCCCTATAAAAGAAATAGTCTATGGGATGATGTGGCATCCTAGTTCCTGAAAATGATTCCTCCTACCGGCAAAGTCATCCGTGGATCAAGAAGTTCTCCATGGGCTTCTAAAAAGGAGTTAAACAAACCATTGATCTAGTGCTTAGATCCTCTATAAATAAATTCCAAGGGTTATTGAAAAAAAACTCTCCCAATAGAGAAAATATATCCCCAAATAGGTGAAAAGGGGACGAAGCTTGGAGAAAAACAAAAATTGTATGGGAGAAATCCCTCCCAGACCAAAATAAATTCACAGAAGCCATCTTGAGAACCATATGTGGGTGGCCCTTCATGGACTACATCCTTTGAATGGTACACGGAAGAACCTCTACTGAAGATAACTTGTAAAGGCAGTGTCATTTGTGGAAATGAGGAATCATTTATGAACCTCATGAATGAATAAAAAATTGTAATTGGATTATCCTATGTGGAAATGGTTCACACATACTTCTATATGGAAAATGGTTCTCAAATCCTCTAACGTGGAAAGTGGTTCGTAGATGGCCCATTGTGGAAAATAGTGCACAGAAGATATTATTCTTAAAATGGTTTATAGATGATCATATAAACAGAACATAGTACACAAACACTCCTATGTGGAAAACAGTTAATGAATGCTCCTTCTCGGATTTGCATACCCAGCCCGCTCCTATACAGCCAACACCCTATGTGGATGCTCCTATGCGGACCATCCCATGCGGCCATCTACTATGCCACTTGTAGTTCATACTATAGGGGTTTTTCTCCTGCACCGCCACTTTGGATCATTGTTTGGTTGTGGTCTCAGCCTGGTCCCTTCACAACCGTCATGGATCCCAATGAAAAATAGAGAGTCCCATTGTTAACGTTTTTGGCTAGGTAAAGGAAATTTCCCATTGCACACTTATGTATCCCTAAAATCCATCCCTTAAAAACCATGAGTCGAGCTACTCCTCAAAAGACTCTTAAAACCCCATCAACTACCTCATACACCTGGTTGATCTAGAACTCCCTTGAAAAGCATAGTTATAATTTTTCTAACATGCTTTGGCACACCCTTCTCCATCCATCAAACTCTATGTCCCCGGTGATTTCAAATCTTAATAAGACACCATGGTCATTGAAAATGGATGGTCAATATCCTGAATGTATCTCTACTTTACTATGGGCACAATTCCATGGCGGCTCTGTATATGTTTCCCACAAAAAAGGCCTTCCAACTAGAGACATAATCATCCTTAGGAGATCTTTTCCAATAGTTTTATTCCAAATTTATTACATTCCCTGTATCCTTTCTCCTAATCCAAAAAACTCTAAAATATTGGTTTACACATTCCTTTCCTCTCATATTTGAGGCCTGTTAGAACATCATGTCCCGATTATCCGCCAGTTAATCGTGGTTTCATTAATAAATGGTCCAAAATTTAAGATCTTAAGCTGTGAGTTATGTTCCTGACCACATGACATTAAATTGTGTGGTATTAGTCCCTATAACACAACATTATACTGTGATGTCATTATCCAAGCTATATGAATGTAAATTATGGTATACCAGGTGATTTTAGATATTTATAAACATCCCCAACTATAAAAATATAATGTTGGTGTCCTGAGGACACCTCTATTTGACTATGTACACAACACCCAGGGGCACATCATATACTACACACAAAAAAGGCTCATAAAATAGAGAAATATTTTCCCTCATGAGAGGCATTTCCTACCTTATATGCTATAATGGATTCCATTCCTCATATCATTTATCATGATCTGAGATCCTCTAGAACAATGGTTTACATGTTACTTCCCTATCATGTTTGAGGCATGTCGGATAATCCCATCATGATTATCCTCTATTTAATCATCATCCATGTTATATGACATTAAACTGTAGTATAAATCCACAAGATATTCAACTAGGAACTAATCTTAATGTATTTCCCTAAAGTTTCTACTAGAGGTGGCACTCTTGTTCCTCCATAGCTCAGCATGTGACATGTCTATGTAGATTCCCAAACCTAACTATCCATGATATAAAAATGGGTGAGAGTTGTAACACTCAAAGACCTTATCTCTCCATTACCGAGTCATCACTCGGGCCACTTCTGTCATTTTCCTCCTTTTCCATCGGTGGATAAGGGAAGGTGTGTGTTTTTTCAAATCCACTACTTTTCCTTGTTTCTCACACTAAGAATGAATCATGTGGGAATATAGATTTATGATGATCACAACATCTACCACACACCCCAATTAAAATATGATAACTTTGAGTCCTTCTCTAAAAAGTATATCTAGGATGCCTGTTTAAAGGCATGATCCCAACTGGGTAGCTTCCAAATGTGATCCCCAACCCATATGAACTATGAGAACTCTGATTACAACTCTAAATATGATAGTTGGATGGCTTTCTAAAAGACTAAAATCAAATTGGATGCTCTCATGCAAAATCACCAACCATACACCATCTTTAAATGAACAGATAGAACTCTGATTCCTACTGTATCTATGATTCATATGATTCTTGACTAAAGACCAGAGCTCAAGTGACATTCTCCTTAAAATTCAGTCCCAAAAATAATTTCCCCTACTCACTGGGGTATCCTCTTTAGGAATAAACCCCTACATGACTCATTTAAGAAAGTCAGCCTCTAAAGTGTAAGACCCAACTTAGAACAAAATATGAGGGATTTTATTCCCAACTAAATGGGATACGTAGGAAACCTCCCTAACATCCAACCCCAACACACAAATCGCTGAAGTGTTCACCAGACCATATCCCGGGGGTGCATATCTACCCAGGAGACCATTCCTCTTTTGAGTGTCTTGGGTAACTTTGATGTAAGTCTCACATGAAATATTGACTAGGAATCTTCATCCTAGAAGTCTTGGTCACATGACATTAATATACATGGATAAGTCTTCATAGAATGACCTTAAAAGTTGATGTGTCCAGTTAAGTGGAACCAGACTACATGGGTTCTGATTCCTCTCATGAGGGTACGTAGGAAGCCTGTATCATAGGTTTGATAACAATATTGAAGCAACTTTTATCCTTCCTAGATGACAATAAACTATAAATCCCCTCATTATGGGGCATAAAATAATTTTGGGTCAGCAATTCCTACCTTATTCATATATATGTTTAATCTTGAAACCCAGGGGTAACCCACAGATCCATTCTCGGGAATGAAATATGATTCATAAACATATGTACATTTTCTTAAATCTATAAAAGAGTCCTATAGTCTGAAATAATATCCCCCCAAAAGGGTGTGATGAGCCTGACCTCACATCCTCTTGACCAATAGAGTCCTTAAGTGTCGTTGGCCAAATTTTCATCCAACGAGTGCCTTAATTTTGAAAGATGGTCCGTGAATCATGGATACAAGGGTCGTTGGGTGTTTCTGGATCCCTAAATAAACCTATTGGAGACCATATAAGGACATCGTACCTGATGTGGAAGCCTTCATAATAATAGAAAAATGGTTATTGTTCATCAGGAAAATTTTTCCACCCCCATGGTATGACACGAATCGGGTCGAAAAAAATGGAAACATAGTTGTCAAACATAGCAAGATAAAAAAGTTAGACATAACAGCAATCATTAATGTGATTTCTCTATGATTATCAGTTCTTCACTTTGAAATATTCTCTAATATAGAAAATAAATCATCATGTTAAGGAATAATCATTAAGAAATTTCACTCCAAATATTCTGTACTCTTTATTTGGAAATATTCAATAAAATTCACACATAATACACATTTCATAAGGATTCATAAAATCCTCTATCCCCTTTCTATTTTTTATTGTAACTATTTACATCTATGTAGTTGGTTCCCCTATATCCATGAAATATTCAAATTCAAAATTTAATCTTCAATCAACTTGAAACATTATATACATCAAATCTATGAATTATTTCACAACCATGTGATTCTTTACCATATAAATTCTAATATGTAATAAATGGAAGTTCTATAAATCGGCCAACCCTATTTTAGAAAACCAATTCATAAAAAGTATTAATTTCTTTTAGATTCCAAAAATCATTTTGTGGTGACATATATCGTGATGTTATAGATTGATTCCTTAACTAGTTATTATTTAACTACAACTTTCATCATGGAATGAAACACATATTCATAATGAGATCTTGTTTTATATTGAAAAAACATGAGCTTTCATTTTCAGGTAATCAATTTTTCCATCATGATCTAAACATCATAGAATATTTTCATCAATAATGACAAGACCGTGGTATAAAAAATTGACCAATTTATAGATAAACCCATCCTTTAAACCCATTGTTGTGTGACACAATTCCATGGTGTGGCTATCTCCATGTCAGAAATAATACTAAAATTTTAAAAAAAATTCTTCATGTTGTTACAAAAATGTCCCAGTGTGAAAACCCAATTTATATTATCAGGACCCCTTAAATATGAAATACTCATAGCATGATACATTTTTTAATGTCATTGTTTTTTAAATTATGTAGAACCTCTATAGCATATCTCTGACCACCCCAACTGAAATCCAAATATCTTATCACATATTAAACTACCTTGTATAACATTTTATAGACTTACTCATGATAAATAATTAATAATTTAAAACCTATAGATGAAATATTAATCCCTTTGGAAATATTTATTCAATCTGTTATATTTTATTTGTATTTAATAATTCAATTTAATATCCCCTTGTAGGTTACATGATCCCTTATGCTCATAATATATTATGTATCCCTCATTGAAAATTAATGTTAAAGGGTATCTCATCTTCCATAAATATTATTACTTCCAAGAAGTAATGAGGATTCCATTATGTCCAAAAATAAGTGAGGACCAGTTAACAAATTTTCAAAGTTTATGGGAGTCAATTATCATTTTAGGAAATAATAAAATATATCAACTTATAAATTTTTATCTGTTCAGTTTTCTTGACCAATCTTATTTCTGTAGCTAAGTACACATGGATTATATCTCCCTATAATTTACAATAACTTGAAAATAAAAATATTCTTTAATAAAAATCATTATTCAATTGAATCATTATGTAAAATGGTAGTATTTTATATATTTTTTCCAAGATAACAAGTGATTGACAGCTTAAAGTGGGGGTTAGTTAATTTAAAATTTAGATTCATAATTTTCACTCACATGAAAACATAAACTATTTTTGGAGATATAACTTCAAAATTGAATACAGTAAAAAATATAAATTAAAGATCAAAAGTTATATATTGAGTCGAAAATAAAATACCAAAATGTTAAAAACATAACTGAGATAACAAACCAAATACAAAATTAAGCATAATACAAAAAAATAGAACTCAAGTACAAATATCCTTAAATTGATTTAAGGGATATTATTACCGAAAATTGAATTCAAGATAACCCTTCAATTTTAATCCAAATTAGTGAGCATATTAGTTATAATATCAAAGATATATATGTTCATCACCTAGAACATCTTTGATCAATCCTTGAGAAGAAGAAACAATTTTTAATCCTAGAACTTCATTTATAATCATCCAATGGCCTGAATTCCTTCATTCATAATCATTGGTAAAAAAGAGGTTTATACTGAAGATACTCTCAAGTATATTAGAGAGATAAAAGGAATATTTAACAATGATATTATCTTTAAAAAATGGATCAGTATCAACTATAACACCCAATAATTCTTTGAACACAACATTCATAAGAAATATTTTCTGAGACCAATAATCTTGGTGATCATAATGGATCAGAAGAAAAATCACAATGTGAAACATAGATATTTTACAATGAAATATTGACAAAATAATAATCTCTAAGAAAGAACACTAAAAATATTACAACTAAGAAGTCTCAAAGCATTGAGAAAATTCATAGGTCAATCTAATCTTTTTTTATCACTTTTTATATCTTCTTTCTTTTTTTTCTGGAATCCTTGTTTCAATTTATTATCAACGTCATAAAAAACTCTTCTGAATTATTCAGGTTTAGTTATAAAAATATCAAAATTTGTAGCTTATCTTCAATTAAAAGGATTCATTGTGACTTATATATATTATGGAAATTTATTATCTTGTGTGTAGTTCATTTGATCAGTGATAATCTTAATTTGTAATATGTTTAAAATTTGAACATAAAAAAGATAAGTTAATTCTAATAAAATATGAATTTTATTGTGATATTTAAAACAATGATATGAAAGAGGTTATTTGACTCAATAAACACATCTAGTCATTAGATAGAATAATATCAAAACTATTTAAGATGAGAATATTTGTTAAACTATGAGGTTCAACCTATTATTTTTTAACACAAGTGCATCCTATGGTTTACTATAGATGTATTTCATCGATTATTGAGTCAAAAAAACTCCAATTTTTCAATAGTTATCACTGCCTTTTTTTTATAAATTGGTAACCAATAAAAATAATTTTTTGTGTGAGGGTTATATCTGATTCATTTTTAACTCAATATCTCCCTTATTATCACATTCAATCAACAATTACTATTATAAATTTTCTCCATGATATTAAAGTTGTTACATCATCTACATAAACTATGTATAATCTGTGGTTGAAGAAATATATTATCCATCTAATGTAATAAAATACATCTTATATATTCTTCCAACATAATTTATTCTAATAAATAATGTTCCTTCACTTATGAATTTATGATCCACAATATCGCTAACCAATTCAATGTAAAAATAAAACAATAAATATAGATGTTCCCCTACTTTTAAAACCAAACCACAGTTTAATATTCCTTGTTTATACCTCAGTGTCCTCTTTACTTATAAGAGATTATCTTCCTTTATGGAATGTGAAAATTTTCATTCCATGCACTTATAATAGAATATTCTATGGATTATTAATCTAAGATATTATAGACTTTGACGATTTATATATACATTGTTAGGTCAACTGAATTATTTTCCTCTTTATTTCTATGCTCCATTCAAATTAAAATCAGTATTAAAATAGGTTTTCATTAATCCATTATGAACTTCATCAACACATATATTTTATTTTTCATTTTGATAATAATTTGTAACCTTATATCTGATGAACATGTAACCCAAGAAAAATATTTATCTTTCTAGTCAGAGATATCTAAAAAATTTATAACATCTTATTTACAACATGTCAACAAAATTATACTTTTTTTAAAATATGATATCATCCACATACACCATCATAATGAACTGCTATTTATCATGGACATTCAGCTAGTGATTTTGATCAACCCCTCCTCTCTTAAACTCAAATAATCATAGATACATGTCTAGTTACGTATACCAAGAATTGGGTAGTTGTTCTATGATATATAATGAATTTTTAAATATCAAAACATTTGATTCATCTTATTTAATAAGAAATTCCATTATTTTTTAAGAAAATATCTTTATTCAAGTCTCTAATTAAGAATGTGTTTTACATAAATTTGAGTGATTCTAAACATAATTTAAACATACATACCAAAAAGATACTTAATTATTCTAACCCTTATATAGTGGAAAATGTTTCCTCAACAAAAACACTTTAACCAATGCATATCCTTGGCCATATATTTTATTTACTCTATACCACACTCCTATGTTCAAAAACATTTTTTGAAGTCCTATTTTGTGCCAATAAAATTATTCTATCTATGTCCGTCAAGTAATCATTTTTTTATACTTTTAAATGTGGTCAAACTATTAATTGATGGAATTAACCATTGATTATACCTTTTTAAATTCTTTGAGTGATTTTTTTCTGCCTCTGATATTAGGATATTTTTCTCCATTCTTATCATTCTCCAAGTTTTTGTAAGAGAAATTTTTCAACCAATAATGTTTCTAGGATGAAGTACAAATATAGTTATTATTATTTTATTCATAGTTTGACTCTTATCATCACTATATGTTTCTTTTGATTGAACATAAAAATAATCATTGACTATGTAATACTAATATTGTTCTAAATATAAAATTATCTCTTATTCTTCTTAAATAACATCCTTAAGGAACTAAATATATTGATTTTTATTTATATTTTTATTGAAATACTTTCACATTAAATATTATAACTATTTATTTGATCATGTTATTGAAACATTTATAGGAAATACCCTTTCAATAGTATCTTAAAAAAATCCTCCAACTATTAGATCATGATACGTTCTCAGATTTTCATTATTATTTAAAAATAAACATTTATATATAATTACTCTAAAAATTTTCAATGTGGGTTTCTCTCTATTAAAAATTAAAGTGGAATCATCACTTATATAAGACTGAGTAATGGTCGATTGTGAGTGTATATAGAAACGTGAACAGATTATTTCCTGTATAATTAATAGATTCCACTTTAATCAAAAAAGTATTGTCCATTCTATTTACCATATATTTATTACTTTTTAAGTCTCTATTATATTTAGGAGTGTATACTACCAACACGTCATGCTTTATTTCATGCTTTACTAGATAATATTGACCTATAATGGAATTATATTTAGTTCCATTTTCAAAATATAGAATCTTCATGGTTATTTTGGTTTTATTATCAACTCTCCTTAAATAACATTTGATTCAGTCAAACAATTCTCTCTTACAATACATAAACATATCATGGCATGTCCTTTTATATTAATTGAAAAAGGGCCTAAAGGATGCCTCACTATAAGGTGTATCCTGACTAATTAGACTACATATAATAGCATGGACCAAATTCATCATATTTTATTCTTTCTTTTTCTATAATGGTAAAGTGTTTTTCACCATCTTTCACCTCAAGAATAAATAAAAAATAATTCCTTTATTAATATTTAATGAATTTATGAAGTGACCCAAGCTAAACATCAATATAAAATACGTTGTTTCATATATTTATTCATTATATTTTATAATTAGTCAATACCTAGATTCCAAAAGTTTATTATCTTTCTTGATTATCTACGTAATCATATTTTTCGACAACATATTCAGTATCTCTCATAAAAGAAATTTTCTATACTATTCTTTATATACATCATAAAAAAGAAATATTCTTTATAACCTGGAGTGATAAAATTATGAAATTGTGATCTCTGGTGATCAATATGGGTAAATAAATAAAGATCATAATTGTGCATTAGAAAATCATGTCGGTATAGGAGAATAATCAATGTTCAAGAGTATAAAACTCGTTGATCTTACCCAAATAAATGTGGATAATAAGGCATAAATCAAAGACAAAATAATAATATAGAACATAATTCAATATAATATTAGAATTATGGAAAACACATTAATCTTTTATAATCATAATCACAAAATAATAACATTGTGGACCATGAATCACATATCGTTTCCCTTAGTGGATAAAGAACCGCAACATGTTTCATATAGTGGGGTAAGAATTACAACATGTTTCCCATAGTGGTCCAGAAATTGTGATATATATCTCTATAGCGTATCAAGAATCATAACACCTTTCCCATTATTTTCTAATGACATATAATACTTTAAAAAATTCATTAAAGGGATATATCCTTATAATTCCCCCAATAAAATAATTAAAACCATACATGTGTGTTCTATGAGAACTTGAAAGAATTAAAATTAAAAAAATCACTTAATTGAACAATTATAATATATTGTTTTCATGAAAACCTTTCCTTGAACATTACAAAATAAATTTAGGGATACCATATGGATAATATCATAATATTCTATCCCAAGTGTAACATATGGAACATTAAATGATATTAACCTTGATGAAAAAACTTTTTAAATATTATCGAATAAATAACATTGAATGAAATTAAATTAACTAAACCTTTTCTTTTCTAAACCATGATGTATTATGATTATTTCTAAAACCATTTTAAAACCTAAAAAAAATATTTTTAAAAATGGTCCTGAAATATTGTGTTTGAAGAGAAAATATTGAAAATATATTTTTTACCATCTTTTAAAAAACAAATATATTTGGAAAATGTTATAATATTTCATTAGAACATTTTTAAAGAGATTAAAAATAGTAAAAATTGACCGTAGTAAGTTATCTAATCATACAGAAGGATATCCATAAAATCGTCTAATTAATATAGACATAGACGAGGTTGATTCCTGGATGAGAAGGAGATATAGGGTTGGTTTAACTTATAAATATCACATCTAGAAAATTATATACTAAGGGAAATTAAATTAAGGGAATAAATATAAATTATAAAGAACAACCAGAGGATAAAAAATTGTGTATTATAGAGAGTTTACATATAATTTTCCAAAAATAGAAATTCTTTCATAACAATCTCAATTTGAAAATGATAATGGAATGAAATACATATGTATTTGTGAATATTTTAATAAAACCCACATAAAATAGGTAACCAGATATTGATTATAAACAACTAGTACATCGCTCGTGCATACGCACAGCGTCATAAATGAAATCTGAACTACAAAATGCATTAGAAATATGAGAAGTGATCAATGGAAATTAATAAATAGTATATTAAAATTGTAAATGTATTCATAGAAACAAAGTATGAAAATCTAATTTCTAGATACTTGAAATAGGTAAACATTGAAACATAATCATGGTAAGATAACTTGAAATTAGAAACAGACATTAGTTTTCATTTTTATGTCACCTTTGAAATGGAACTGTGTAAGGTTATTTAACAATGATAATAGAACATAAATACAGTTTCAGTAGAAGAGACATGTTTGAAAACATTAACTAGAACCATGATTTTCAACAACAATAGGTGTGCAGATGAGATTACAATTCATGTCATCAGAATGTGCAGTCAACAGCCTCCCAGTACTACAATGCATCATTGATGTAGAGTAGCAGTTTGTCATGTTTGTTGATAGTAATATTGAACCCTGTAATATATAATTAAACTAGAATGTGAGTAAATGAGACATTTTACTATGAAAAAATAATTGTTTAATCTAGTTAAGTGAAAAAAAACAGGTCATAATCAAATATCATAGATGTTTACAGTATTCATCAATTAAAAAATAAGCTTTATAAAAATTCAATGAAAACAATTATTAATATGAAAATAAAAAATCACTACTAATTGAAATAATTAATTAGAACATAGTTTCTGGGTACAATTTATCAAGAAATAAAACTGAAAACTTTTTAAGTAGAGACAAACTTAAATTCATCCCTACTGCCTAGGGCATTACCTCTCCCCTGCTTAGCCCCTCATCACTACCCTGCACCTCCCCTGCCCTCCACCCTCAAGTCCAGCCCCCCCTGCCCATCCCCCCAGCCCAGACCCTCCCCCATGCCCAGCCTCTCCCCCTTCCAAGCCCCTCCCCTCCCCCTACCCATCTTGTCACCTCCTCCTTTCCCATCACCTCCTTCTACCCCCATGCCCATTTGTACCCCTCCCCTCCCCACTCCTTTACTTGTCCCCCCTCCCCTCCCAAGCCCCTCCTCTCCCCCCACTCTTCTTAGCTTTTCACCCCCCCCCCCCAATTTCCCAGAACCACCTCCTACCCCTACCCAGCTCTACCCCTCCCCCCCCCTCTTATTCTTGTCTCGCACCCCATCCCAGCATGTCTGCCTCCCACCTCAGCCTCCCCCTGACCAACCCCTTCCCCCCACTCCACCCCCTACACAACCTCTTCCCCACCATCCCCCTCCCCACCTTCCCTCATCTTCCCCTCCCCTCCCCTCCCCTCTGACAGGCCCAGCCCCTCCCCTCCCCTCCCCTCCCCACTAACCAGATTCTCCTCCCACCCGTTCCTCCACCCCCTTCTCCCCACTCCTACTCCCCCTACCCAGCTCCTTGTCTCCCCTCCCCTCTTACTATCTTGTCTTCGCATCCGTTCCCAGTAGCTCACCCTCCCACCTCCTCCTCCCCCCGCCCATCCCCGTCCCACACTAGCCCCATCCCCCTACCCAGATCTCCCCCTCTCACCCCCACCACCTAGCTCTTCCATCATGGACCTTCAATTCCTTGTATCTATGGATTAACACTTCATCAGGTATAGATAATCATCTGAATGTAGTGGAGTCAAACTATCTAGCCCATTTATATTTCTATGTAAAACAAAATTGAAACCATTTATTAGGAATCGTAAATCTATAGAATAAATTAAAACAATTATCAAAGTAAGTAATGTATCCCAGACTGCTAAACATTTTATTATTTGTTACCCTTTAATAAGAATAACACATTGCAACCTCTACTTTCAAATATGAAATATGCATAAGATAATATCACCAATAACCTCACAGGATTGGATTTTGTAGTCATAAAATCAATTATACTTCATGTGTGGTGTAATGTCATTCATATAAACCATACAATGAGACAATAAAAACATAATGCATAACCTTACATAAGCACATACTTTGAATATCTGCATGGTGTTAATTGCGATACACCCCCACCCCATGTTGTATTTGAACCTGCACACAAAATTTAAAATTAGGGGATCCTAAAATTAATGGATAACTGAACATCTTTCACTATCCTTGTTTAAAAACCTTTATATAACAAACTCTACATATTTTAGAATTCTACAAAAATAGATTCACTGCTCAATTAAATAAGAAAATATCCACAACTCAAAGAAATGCTTTAACTTCACTAAAAACAATCTCAAATATCGATTATAGTATACACTATAACCAAGTCCTCGAAAGAAGAGAATAAATCTGCAAGGCACATACAGGTCATATGAATGCTCAATATTACCTTGTGTTTAAAGATTTCCATAGAGTCATCCCATGCTATCAAGCTAAAATCGGACAATAATAAAGGAGAATTTATTACGTAGCAGCCTAACCAGGTTGGTTAATCATTTGCACAGCAATCATCAATTAGTTGATTCAATTCTATTTTCCAAGAAACATCATTCATTATTTAGAAAATAGAATATAAAGTGAATATTACAATAAAAAAACTAATTGGATATTCCATATGTTAAATATATTTTAACTCTTTTCTTTAATTCCTTTTAAATTGTTTGTTATTAATTTATATTGCTAATTGGATCTTTGTAGTAACAAACATGGGATGTTATTAGATACCCACAACATAAGCAACATTCAACAAAATTCTATGGTAGGGAGGGATATAGGAAATACCTTCACTACTAAAATAGATTCTACAACACCTACATCTCCATGAAGGTGGCCAGTCACAAACCATGTAAAATTAACTTTTAGCTGCAAATATGAAACATGGCTTAGAAAAAATAATTTAAAGAAAAAAAGGGTCACAAGTGGATTAGAGTGCACTTAAATTATGTGGAATACACACTAATTTGATAATGATAGAACTATCATCTAACCCCATGATCCTAGACAAACCAGTTAATTAGAGCTTCATATTTTATCAGGTCACCCACTAATGTCGATTTTGCATGCCCATTTACATAATTAAAATCTCCTTTTGAAGACTCGGATGGGGCTAGGGTTATCTCGATGAAAATAATGATACCCATCCTTGAAAGTAGAAAAAAAAATATTAAGAGAAAACTTCATAAAAACAATCAGCATTGATTTATATTTCTACAAGTGTTTTGTTACAAATCATCTCAACAAAAATAATCGCTTACCTTCTAGGTGAGGTTCGTTTCTATGGTATGCATCATAGGTGACACTTCAACCCAAGAACTATGCATAAATATCCCCCCACTTCCCTATAACATGAAATGTGAGGAAAAAAATAATTCTCAATAATATAACATTATAAAGAAATTCTCAATTTTTTTTGTCAACTTTACAGTTCTGAAATATCCAATTGAAATAGTGGGATTTTTATTGGCGGTATAGAGTGGTGACCTTATTTTCAGGACCACTAACTATAGGTTGAAATCATTGTAATCGTCATGCTTATCTATTTAAAATTTCAGACCCCATTTTATGTTTTATATGGCACTGGTACCATTTTTGTGGGGAAACATTGAACCGGTTGTCCTAAAGATCATCCAAGATCTATTGATTCATGTTTGATGGACTAAAAAATGATAAGGTAAATTGTTTTGATTAGTAAATCCATGAATTAATTGAATAGATTCAAATGAGTGTTCTTATAAAAAAATATAAATTAGTATAAAGAGACCATGATATAACATGTTTTGGATCATGTTGTTCCTACCTATATGATGAGAACACCACATAAAGTAATATTTTATTACTAAAGAAAAATGGGAAAGAATCAAACTCAAAATCAAACCAATGATGAAATTTGAGCAAGCTGGTTCAGATGAAACCTGTGGCAATGTTTAACTCCATAGTTTATATTTTTCTCTATGCACTCTAGGATGGTCTCATGTATGCACAAAAGAAAAAGGATACAAAAATAGAAACTATAGGGAAGATAATAAATCACTTATAAGGATATGTTACTTGATCCAAACCTGGTAATGATATAATGTAGAAATTATGCATCCTCCCCACATGAATTGCCACCATAGATCTTCCAAGAAACTCATCTTCAACACCAAATCTCCACCATAATATAGGACCTAATATAGGGGTTCAGTGCAACAAGGATTGAGAACATATCCAATTGGGAACCTCAATTCTCACTTCATCTTTTTTTATATCTTGATAAAGAATTGAAATTCTTTCATGCACTCACTCAAAGGAAAACATAATTGAATGAGAGATTCCTATCAAATTTCGTGAGATAAAGAAGTAGGGATATCTTGCCACACAAAAAATATAACAGACGAAGAAAGCGTGGCATGTGGAATGGGATCCATATAGATGGCCAAAATAAAATGATCCATTCGAACAGTAGATAAAAATAGCTAGTGGGGTGCTTGGAAACTCCTGATAGGCCACATAAGTATAATGAGCCTTAGTGATAATCAATTAGATAAAGAACGCATGGTGTAAAAACATGATAAGCCCACACTAGAGCTATTCGATCATCCTTGGATAAAATGAAAACAAATGCATGTCCACTTGATCAAGCAATCCAGTGTATATTTTTTCAAAAATCCTCCCACAAACCATGTCCACTTGATCTAGAATCAATAAAATGAACTTCCTATTTAATCCTAAGAAGAAGTCAATAAGAATCAATTGAAATATGTATATTATGAAATTGGAAAAGAAAAAATCAAAGAGGTAACTATCATAAGTTTATGTAAATTAAATAATACTTCATTTAAATTTCAATCCATTACCAAGAAAAATACATAATGGGGGAATCATGTTCATGTGGTAAATGTTTAGGCCCAGTGCAGAGGAAAACCTGAAATGGAAAATCTGAATGGATAGTTGACAAAAAAAATACAAAAATTAATATAATCAATCTGTACATTGTTATGTATAAGCAATCTACAAAAAATTTTGATTTCTAAATAATTGAAAATAATAAATGAGTCTTATGTTTTAATTATCCAAAAAATGAAAATGATAACCAAAATTAATATTTTTCAATTATAATGTTTTAATAAAAATAACTATAAATCAGGAGTATAGATATGTACCTGAGTGGATAAAACATGTATGATTAAGTTTACGAACCCAACATCGGTTCAAGAACTTGTGTTCAACTCAATTTCTTCATCATCCTTCATAAAAACTAAAATGTCAATTTTTTAAATGTTATGTTTAGAAGAAATCAATGATAATAGAAATATGAATACCTATTCGATTTTTTGTTTCGTATAAAATGAAATAAAAAACATATTTTAGAGAACATAGTAAGTATTTTATATTGAAACAAAATATAGAATATTTTTTCTTTTGATACAAGAGAAATTTTATGATATATAGAAACTAACAGCACTTACCGAAGATGCAATCTGCTAATCTGCAATCAGCAAACAATCTCTAATATGCAATCATCAAATACCTATGTGTAAGCAATCTGAAAATAGTTATGTATAAGAAAACACATATGTATAAGCAGTCTGGAAGCAATTATGTATATGCAATATGAAATCTATAATGTGAAAACAATTACATATTAGCATCCTGAAAATGTCTATGTATGGAATTAGTTGCGACCCAGCTAGGAAACATAGGTTGCAAGCTATGTCCTTTCACGTGTCACCCAACATGATTCATCCCTATTATTCCAGGAAATGTGTATGAATGATGATGAAAAGAAACTAACTAGGCCCTAGAGCATGAATGTAGAATTGGCCCAAACTGTATGCTCGAATAGGGTATAATCTCCACAAGGGTAGAAGGAAACCCAGCATACAGGCCCATGATGCCACTAGTTCTTATTATTTCCACAAATGAAGACTTCATGTATGGATACACCTAGATGTAGAGATTCTATCATGTTTGTTTCATATCAACTTTGAGTTGGAAAAAATATCATATCACTAGGAATAAATGAGGTCCCTTAAGCTCACCATGTGTAGCAATGATGGTCTGAATAAGATAAATTAGGTTTTGACACAATGGTCATTACACATCCAGTTAATGCTCCATTGATGCATTTGTTCCCTCAACATATTATATAAGTTTTTTTTTGAAGCAGAATAAAAAATTGATATCTAAAAATAAAAACAGAGAGAAATCAATGATTTCTCAAACCCAAATACAACATGGGATACTGTTATAGGTAGAATTATAGAAAAAACATTCACTTTTCAAACCATCAACAATTTCCACAGATGAAGACTGCATGTTTGGATACACCTAGATGTAGAGATTCTATCATGATTGTTTCATATCATCTTTGAGTAGGAAAAAATACAATATCACTATAAATAAATGATATACCTTAGGCTCACCCTATATAGCTATGATGGTCCAAATAATATCAAATTGGTATGACACAATGGTCAAGACACATCTAGCTAATGCTCCATTAATGCATTTGTTGACACAACATATTATATAAGTTTTTTTTGAAGTGGAATAAAAAATTGATATCCCCAAATGAAAATAGTGAGAAATCAATGATTCCTCAAACCCAAAAACAACTTGGGATACTGTTATAGGTAGAATTACAGAAAAAAAATTCACTTTTCAGACCATCAACAATTTTCAGAGCGAGTGAAAGGACCGATACAGTTTCTTATGGACATGTATCATTAGATTTGTAGCTAGTTCACCAGAAGATTGAAATACATGTGTAATAATCATTGAAAAGAAACACATCTATAGATGAGCCAACCACAATTTCGTTGATCTTTTGTAACACCAAAAATTATATAGTTGTGTATGGCATAACCATGAGTCAAAAATAAACATTTACTATCTATAAACCCCGGAAAAAGAATTTTTTCAGAGAATAATCCAACCTAGGGTTGTATCTAGAACCACTAAAGCAAAACCACTAAAAAAAGATGATTCATAAAGCATATTGGATTAATGCAGAGGAGATGGAGGAAGGTAGAGAATTATGGGACCTTAAATCATTCGGTATAACCAATATAGTTTAATAAATAAGATAGATGATTTTTCAGAGAATAATCCATCCTAGGGTTGTTGTCGGATGCACGGAGGCGGAAGAGGTGGAGAAAGCAGAAGCAGAGCCGAAATATGTGGAAATCCAGACCTATATTTGTGAGTTTCGAAGGAACAAAAAGCATACCATATGATTTAAATCAAAGGTAGTCCAACCAAGGTGATTTGTTGTAGTTCACTCAGTGGAATAAGAGACTTCTTGGACATGAAGGCATGAATAGGAGGTGGCTTCCCAAAAGCAATAGAAATCATAGGTTTATAACCATAAATATGCACATAAAACTAATATCATCATAGAAAAGGTTGGGTTTCATATATCTTGATAAAATATATACCAATACTCATAAAATAGGTTACTCATTGAGTGCTCAATGTTGATACTTCCATAGTTCGATGCACAACCCCATACACCCTCCATGAGTAAGCCACCGATGATTTCTCCCAACAAAAAACCTTCGAAAAGGATATCAAATCCACGAAATAGGTTACTCGTTGTGTGCTCGAGGGATTGAGAGCCGTAGGTGGACCAGAGGACCTGAACATTGAAAAGATGAAGGCAGAGTTTTTGATTGCGGAGGAGCCCAAGGCGGAGGATCCTGAGACGGATTAGTCGGAGGCGGAGCACATTGAGATGGAGAGTCAAGAACAGGAGTGGGATAGGGGAGTTGGGGAGAGGAGGGGAGCAGGAACCCTGGCAGAACTGGGAGGATATCCCGATCAGGTGGGGGGCAGGATACCATGTTTTTTTTGGTTTGTAGGTAGAATTAGAGGTTTTTGGGTGACGTGGAGTGATGGGAAGGTGGGACGTAAGAAGGAAGGAATCCATGATTAGTATATATAATTGATATTTATTTTAATAATAGGTATGATAAATTTCAACAATAGGTAATTATATACCCTTCGAAAAAACTAGTGAATATGGCATATGTCCTGATGGAAGAAAGTTGAGATGAGAAACCCGAGCCTTTTTTCTCCTAAAGTTAAAAAATGTCTTTTAAACTCATATATAATAAATATATACATTTTAATAACTTATATTAGGGCCTTATTAATTTATATTACATTTATTACACTTCAATCATAATCATTCATTATATATTTACTAACTATTTTAATGATTATTTTCATCATTATATGTTAGTAATTTCGATTATTTATACATGTTTCATAGTGGCGATGCTAGAAAACATTCATTGATTATAGATTCCAAATCTAAAGATTATAAAACACATTAAAACCATTTTTTCAATTATATATTAATCCTTGTGTTCATTTTATGGAAACGCCTATCATGTTTATAGATAATAGGATCCATGCCAAGCTTATACTACGTAATTTACCGATATCAATGAAATATATAATAATAATTTAAAAAATTTAAATAATAATTTTAGAACCATATTCATAATATATATTAATAATTAATAACTTATATATTTATAAACTATATTTTAGAATCATACATGTGGGGTGGTAATGAAAATGATACATAACTTCCAAGGCATTGGTAATATGGACATACACATGAGAAACATTTACATATTTTAAGAAATAGGATGGAAGGATGGTAGATAATTATATTTCAATATAGAGAAATATTTGGATCATAAATATAATATTTAATAATAAAATTCATTCTTACAACCAGTCATATGAGGAAGTTAAAAAAATAATATACATCATTCATGGAGGTGATAGCCCGCACATATGCATATGGGATGTTTTCATTATTAAAAGGGTTAGGATAAAGGGAGAAAATTATATTTAAATTAATATAATAAAATTTTAGTGTATATATTATACTTATTTAAATTGAATATCTTGGTTAAAATGTAAGGATGAGAATTGTAAATTTGAAGATTTGGAATTTTTACATAACTCCTTGGAATAACCCCTTTAAAAATTATATTAAGCCTTTGAAGGGTGGTATATTGATGAGGGGAGGAATTATAAGATATTTCTATGAGTTTTGTTGTGGATTTTGGGAAGATCTTTTTGAACGATTACACTTAAATTGTAAGGGAAAGTTGAGTTGTGAAAGGGACTTTTTTTAGGCAAGAGGAGTGTAATTTATACAATAAAAATATTGTATTCAAGGAATGTGGACACAGAAATTGGAAATAATGGATAGGTTATAGGGATTATTCGAGACCCCAATCATCCACATAATTAAGTCATATGTTTTGAGATACATTATACATTTTCTCCTTAATTTTATATTTTACTACAATCAAATATTACCACAAGAACACATTTTTTTACCCTACTAACATATTTTTATGAATTGGAAATAAATCTCACTAATTACCTAATTTTAAGATATGGATTTAAAATATATAATAAATATTATTAAATTTATAATTGTGATAAAAATTAATTATTAAATAATTATTAAATTTATGTCTCATAATATCAAACATTGATTTCTAATTTGGAAATAATATTTCTTAAAATATAATTTTACATGTAAAATACATATTTTTTCAAGATAAGGGTTTCAAAATAAATTATGTTCTACTTTTATTCGATTTATATAATTAAACTCGTGTTTTTTAGAATAATGGAATCTTTCACTATTCTACTAAATTTCAATCTTTTTAAAAAAATATAAAAATTTCATCCTAATATAATATCCTTATGATATGTCTGAAAATGAATTTCATTTTTTCAAATTCAGGTTCTAAAATTTAGTGATTTAACATTTAAATAGAAACATAAAATATAATGAGAAACAATTTTATATGAAAATGACATTTTATTTGAAATATTAACTATTGTTACTATTATTTCATATCAATTGATA
Source organism: Viscum album (assembly GCA_963277665.1). Lineage (NCBI taxonomy): Eukaryota > Viridiplantae > Streptophyta > Magnoliopsida > Santalales > Viscaceae > Viscum > Viscum album. The sequence continues at coordinate 886,478,874 of OY728123.1, forward strand.
ATTACATTAGAGTTAATATAAAATGTATACATTTTAACCATAATTTATTTAGTTTCTTAGATTAAAAATATAGAGTTTATTAAAAGTCAATGTTAATAAAATTATATTTTTAGGCATAAAATATTGTTAATTATTATTTAGATATAGTAATTTAATCTTAATAATGAATTTTTATTAAAAATGACATTTACTTTTTAATATCTATATATTTTATAATTAATTTACTTTTATTTATGACTACCAATTAAATTACTATAATATAATGGTCATGATTAATACTTATAATTTTTAAGTATCATGGTTTTTTATGTTTAGTGATACCTGTGAAACAGGCTACAAAAAAAATAATATTAATTAAGAAAATTGCATTGTAAGATCCTGGGTTGTTACACTCTACACCACTTAAAATAGTTTCTCCCATGAAAATTTTTACATTGATTGAAATGGATGGGTATACCACTACATCATTTCCTCTTCCTTATCCCATGTGGATTCCTTGAACTTATGATTCCTCTACATAAAATTAACCATATGAGTAGTCATGTTATGCAGTACCTTATCTCTATAATCAAGTATTTTCACTGACTGTTTGTTATAAGATAGATCATGTTCCAAGTATAAAACCATGGATTCATATACTTGTAATTAATTATGAATATGTTTCCTCAAAAATCATACATGTGTAAATCATGTACTTTGGTGATGTTTTAAGGATGTGAATGACAATAAAATAGGGTCCTTTCATAATTGAGGATTTTGAAAGGACAAATGCATCATGATAATAAATTATCGTTATTTAAAAATATTATACCTTTATTTAATGGTGATATTTTTTAAATACCTTATCTTTGACTTAAAATGAACAATATTTATCATCATGAATATTTTGTCAAATTTTCACAACTTTAATGTTACACTGAATTATTTGGATCATCCTATCAACTCCTTAAAAATATATGATGCCACAAATTTATGATCTCAACTTCCTACAAATATGTTTGAGTTCTATACCTCCTCCTATAAAAACCGAATACTATTCCATTTTAATACTATATTTGAATTTATGATTTTATGAGAACACTACCAAAGGTATGTGTTGATCCAAGCCTCATTTGAAATCCATCGACCATGATCTCAACATGACATATATTATTTTAATGTACATCTAATAATATTAATAATAATCAATTTTAGGATAATAAGAAATATGAAATCATAACTTTATATCCAAATCCAATTAAAGACTGTGTAAGCGTCTATGTTTTTCAAAACTATAAATCTGAGCCGAAATATGAATTGTTTTCTCAGATGATTATAAGGTGTAAAATGGTAATTTTTTCATAGCATAGGGTCTTGAAAAATATTTATAAACACTCTTTCATTATCAAAATAGTTTTTTCATGTTATGTAATTTTGGTGGAATTATAAATCATTCAAATTTTCCTGGAATAATTAATATTTAATATATATTTAACTAATTATTAATTTCATCACACACATTAGTTTAGCTATAACTTTTGATAAAATCATTAGATTGAGATTTAAACTTTGTTGTGGAGTCCAAAATGGGGTTTTTTTCTAGGCAGTGCATAAACTCATGTTGGACACCATGGTCAAGGTTCAAACCATTTTCCTTTTTTTTCTTTCTTTTTTTCCTTTGTATTTCTTCTCCTCCCCCTAGTTCCTTGGTACACCCTTTGGGCCTCCATTTTCACATGACTTGTAGAGAAAATAGATATATATATATATATGTGGGAAAATGGAGGTGTCACCGCAAATCTTGGGTGAAGTCATATTTTCATGTAGTAGCGGTGGATCGTAGAAATGAACAAATATTCAATGGATTTGATTTAGGGGTAACAGGTCATTAAATTATTTCCATATATCCATGTATATTTACTAATTTATAGTTTTAATTCTATATTTTTATTATTTATGGCCCCTTTTTGGTTGATCTATAGCTTTTTGGGAGAGAAATTGGGTTTCTTGACAATTTGAGGTGTTCCCCATACAAAAATATCAATAACACAGTGTGTATTTCAGGAACAAATACAGTGGGTTAATCATTTTATGGAAATATGATTTTTTTTAGAGGTACATTTTTTGTATACAGAATACATGTTTGGTACTGGTACTTTTCCATGTATCTAAGTACCAGGCTAGATAAACCGTGCAGAGGGGTACATGGTTGTGTAAAGTACAAAGCTAGACCTTGGGTGTGCTACATGCGATGAAGATGTACATGACCAGTAATAATACATTTCTAGGAAAATTGAGGTACATGATAAGGTACCCCATGTATGGGAATCAATGTGTACATGGTATACCTATTGTGCGCAAGGCCTTTACCTGCCATGTCTAGATGAAGTACTCTCCCATGTTAGGCTCTAAGGGTATACTATGTATACTCGGGTATATATGTCATGTACTCCCTTTTTTCTACCATTATTATATTTTTTTTGGGTTTTACACCCTAGATTCAAAATTAGAAATAGGATTATTCTATTTTGAGAAACATTCCACATATATCATGATGGTTAAACCCTTTAGGTTAGTTAAGGACTCCTAAAAGGCATTTCATGATTTTACTAAACCAATAAGTTCTTCTTTTGATAGTTGAATCCAGCTATCTCTTGGGCGTGAGACCCTTTATCTGAGGTGGTCTATGAGAAATATCTCTAGACTATTATTCATGTAATTTTTCATATGTGTCTAGAGTTATTCTTATATACTGACATGCAATATCCTATATAGGATGCCTCTACCTATTTACTATTTTTGAGGGTCCCCTGTGGAATGCCTTCACTTACATGATGACATAAGGAATACCATGTAGGATCCCTAAACCTAGTTACTCTTTCTTAGGATCCTACTTATGATTCCTTTTCCATTGTACCATTTTTTGTCATCACTTGTAAGATTCCTCCTTCTATACACTTTTTTCAAGTATCCTGTGTATGATGCCTTTTCTTGCCTACATTTTTCTGAGGATCCCATGAAGGGTGCCTCTATTTACACTATCTGAGGATCATTTGTTGGATGCCTTTGCTTACATGTTGATGTATAGGATCCCATGTGGGATGCCTTCACTTTCATCTAGAATCTGAGGACCCTGGGTAGTAGGCCTCCCTAGTGCTATGACTTGAAGGATATAATGAGTTCCCTAGTGGTTTACCGACGCTCAGTTTGTGAATTGGGAATTTGCGTTCAGATAGTAGTGGGTGTCACATTATAACACATGCTAAACTTAAAATCCAAAGTTTATTTGGTAGTATTTTTTATATGAATTCTTCTATCCTCAATCATTTATATAATCTTTCTCATGGTTCCACATTATATATATTTTATTTCTAAATGTTCTTTAGGGTATTTGGTTGATGAGCTTAATGTGATGTGCTACATTATAGGGATTCCTAGAGGAGCATCCTAAGATTTTTTGTCTAAGCCATCTGATTGATGTATTAGAATTCCCAAATCCTAGGAGCTAGTTATTGATACTATGTGATGGGTTATGGGTATCACAGTATGGTACCAATAATTTGAATTGTGGTATGTCACCAAAAATGATTGATGTTATGGAATCATTTGTTAAGTTCTATAAGGATGTGCTCTATATAAATTATGAGGATTCCAGGGTCCATCTCCATGGGTAATAGTGTAACGCCCCGACCCCAGTTACCTAGATTCGGTGCATTATTACATAACATTGGCATGATCACAAGAAAGATCAAATATCGAAAGACCGATTGGTTTATTAGCCTTGGAAACAATAGATATATTCATAAGGTTTACATTACATCATAAAATGTAAACTACAACAACATAGTCTCCATAGTCCACACTCTTATCCCCTCACACTATCCCTACAGGTCATTCATAAATTACTTCTTCACATCCTGGGAAAAATAAAACATAGAAAATGGGTGAGCTCAAATGCCCAGTAAGGATAACAATATAGCGGAAACATTCATAAATAAGAATAAACATTTAAGGCAATGTATAACTAAAAAAATCCTTTTAAACTTGAACTTCAACATAGTATGGAAAAAGTAAAATGAAATAATGTCATTTACTTATTCACATTGATATTCTACTAATCGAATAATCACATGCAATATCAATAACCACTTTCATAATGATGGAATGCATAATTCCAGACTATCATAACCACATAGCCAAGGCCTCGTGCCAAGACTAAAAATACTATTTTGTCAAGGCCTTGTTCCAAGACACTAGTTTGTCTCACGAGACCTATTTATGCATTAACGAGCTATAGCGGGTTGCACCCGTCAAATATTAAGTCCAATTCATTCCCATATGAAAAGTTTTAAACATAACATACACATTCGTATTAAAACTAGCATACGAAATGTCAATACTTTCACCATAAACCATGAATGGTATAAAAATAGCACATCCACAGTCAAACATATCACAAAACCTTCAATACAATATAGAAGTTTTGTATCATAATAAATCAACTTCAAATAAGCGTAAAATCCATCAAAGGATGTTGACATAGATGAAATCAAATCTCTTTTTAGAGAAATATCTTTTTCTATTTTGAAATAATTTAAGAGTCATATATTTATAAAATAAAAAATTTTCTTTGAAAATATTCTTATAAGCTTGTAAGGGAAGCTTAGATGATTTTATAATGGCGTAAAATAACCGCACCCGCCATATAAGTTAAAAAAACATTCTTACCTTAATTCTGTCGAAAAGGTTAAAAAACACCTTGTTTGGAAAACCACTGAAAGATTCCTTTATAAAACTCTTATAAAAAGTAAAACAAGGGTATAAATGAATTTAAACAATATTCTTTTAAATATTAGAAATGTTTTGAAATACATTTTTTTTAAAACATGGATGTGGATGACAAAGAGATCCCAGTAGATTATTACGTATAAACAACCTCGGATAATGAAGAGATTGTGAAATAACCCTTACCTTGTACTTTTCCTTCGTTAGGGTAGGTTAAACTCTTTTATAATGGTGAAATAATTTCTATTAAATTATACAATAATAATATACATTAATATGATATCATATATGATCTTTCAACATTGCTTTGTTAATAATATCTTAGTATTATCGTTGTTTCAGGTGTTAACTTACTCATTTTCTTTTATATGTTTTGTTACGTAAGCCATGTTTGTAATGGATAGTTTGTATCTTAATCATATCCATAATGATATCAAGTCCTTAGATACTATTATATATCATCAAATGAGAATTATACTTGAATGGATACGATGGAGAATGAATCTCATCGCGTTCGTGGAGACGGTAGTCCGTACGTACGCATGAGCGACAATATCATTCTTTTTATATTAAAATAATATATAAATGGATGTTATAACATATATACAGAATAATTATCATGTTATATTTATTATTTACATGAGTTACACATCATTATTATACCCATCAACATAATAATTTATTGAATAACAATTACACCACGACGTGGAGACGGTAAGACGTACGTACGCATGTATGGTGAAATGTTATTCAAATGATTAATAGAATACTGAATATGGTTGTACCATATTTATAATAAAATCACAGTATATATAAGATACTGGAGTTATTATTTTAGAATGGTAATAACAAAGACGGAAGAAGTGGAAGAAGAAAGGAACTTGGAAAAGGGTGGTGAAATCATTACCTCTTTTTCAGGGTTCTTCCTTTTGATTTGTTCAAAACGGCTCTTAGTTTGGCTTTCTGACTAAATGAAGGACTCTAGGATGAAGTGAGGGAAGTTGAGAGAGTATTTGGGTAGAGTTTTTCTGATCCAAAAGGCTTTCAAGGTGTGATGTAATGAGAAGGGGGAGTGCCTTTTTATAAGAGGGGTGAGGGGCACCTTTGGAAAAGCTAGAAATATTAATTTATAATAAATTCATATTCGGTTTCTAATGGCTCAAAAGTTGATTATTTAAAGGCTAAGGTGGGTATGGGTCTAAAAACACTCAACCAATATAATTTATACAGTTTTGGGTTACTATAGTAACCTTATCTTTTAGTTTTATCTCATAGTTAATTAGTTTGACATTTACCATGTCACTTTGTATTTTTATATTATATAGTTAATAGACTTACTATATCCATCCATGCGACCCAAAAGTGGTCCATTAATGAAACGCCTATCATTATATAAGTCTCTTGGATGAACCTTAGATTTTTAGGAATTTAATATCTATTAATAATATTATATTTGTTTTAAAACCTCTTTTATGTCAATTTTCACACTATTCAATAGTTGATTTTTGTGAAACATATAACAGAATGATTACATCGAACTAAGTTAATTGAATCAATCCTAATATGTCATATTATCATTTAAAATTAGTTTAATTCATTAAAAGTCTCAAATTATATTTATTTGGGTATTTATAATATAAATTATTTTAATTTTTCACTATTATTGTAATTATTGCATCATCATTGTGTCATAAATAAATTACATTATTTAATATCTAAAAATTATAAATAAAATATCATTATGTAGGAAATCATTTTATATTTCTAATTAATATTTACAATCGAATTTATCTTATGTATAACCCAATATTAAAAATGTTTTAGTAAATAAACTTTGATTTTAACTCCTTTAACTCTTCTTTGAATTAAATAATAATAAATGTCATAATCTAACCCATGTGGACCTAAATGATAATATTTTATTCCTAAGGTTGTTTTTGGTCGAGATACATTTGTCCAATAGAATTAGGACATGTGTTAGGGTAATATTAATATCATTTTTACCCTTAATTACCCTATTTACTTTTAACCGTGGTAAATAAAAGTAAAAAGTTACTGTTCACCAAAAATTATTTTCATCTCATTGAACCACATTTTACTTCTTGATTTTAACCGTGTCTTTCAGATTTTCGAAATTCCATTCACAGAAGCGGTAAAATTATTTTTATGAAAAATTCAGTTTTTTAACTACCACTTAGTAGTTTCACTATTCATCAAAAATTGAAGTTTTTCAGAACAATGCCAAAATTTCACCCTAAGCTATAATTGATATTCCGAATTCAAAAATGATGTCTATTTTACAAAATTCGAAACATATAAGTTTCATTAATTAATTTTATAATTAATTCCCGTTGTCACAACAAATTGCATGTTTTTAAGAAACAATATATACCAAAAGATTGACAATTGTTTAGGTCCAATTTCAAAGTGAAATTAATTCTAATGAACACCATTGGATAAAATGGTAAAAATATATTATAATTATACTTTAAAACCACTAAATAATATAATTTATCACTATAAATTATTTTGATTTAAAAAGTTGTTTTTAAGTATTTTTCACTATTCATAAAAATTGGAAGTTCTCGGAAAAATAACAAAAATTCATCTTAGGATAATTTCGATATTCCAAAACCAAAAATGAAGTCCATATTGAAATATAAAATATATATAATTTTAAAAGGCAAGTATTACTATTCATAACAGCTAGTTTGATTGGTTGTGGTGTGTTAGAACTCGATGTTGCGTACAACACACACTATTTCATTATTCAAAGAGAAGTGTACTGTAGAAGCATAGGGGGTTACATTCTCCCCTCCTTCAAATAATTTCGTCCTCAAAATTTCCAGAATACTACCGCATGAAAAGACTCTGGTGGTTCTTCATCATAAGTTCATCGGGTTCCCACGTTGCCTCTTCCATCTTATGGTTTCTCCACAAAACTATTACCAGACGCGTCGTCCGATTTCTCAGTACTTGTTCTCTTATATCAAGAATCATGACGGGCTCTTTACAATAAGATAGATCGGGTTCCAGTTCTAATTCTTCATAGGTGAGTACATGCATTGGGTCAGGCATGTATTTCCTCAATAGAGATACGTGGAACACATCGTGAACTTTGGAGAGACTTGGCGACATTGCCAATCGGTAAGCTACATCCCCAATTCGTTCTCGAATTTCGAAAGGTCTGATGTACCTGGGACTCAATTTACCTTTCTTACAAAAACGTATGACTCTCTTCCATGGAGATACCTTCAGGAAAACTAGATCACCGACTTGAAATTCCAAATCCATCCTTTGATTATCGGCATAGCTCTTTTGCCTACATTGAGATGATTTGATGTGATTTTGGATTACCTTCACCTTTTCTATCATTTCCTCCACCAGTTCTGTACCTACAAGTTTTCCTTCACCCACGTCATCCCAACAGGTTGGTGTGCGACATCTCTTCCCGTATAATGCTTCATATGGTTCCATCTGAATACTGGAATGGAAGCTATTGTTATAGGAAAATTCTACCAAAGCTAAATATTGATCCCACATACCCTGAAAGTCAAGTGAGAAAGATATCAACATGTCTTCTAAGGTTTGAATAGTCTGTTCTGATTGTCCATCTGTCTGAGGGTGGTAGGCAGTGCTCAAATGAAGTTCAGTATCTAGGGATTTCTGAAGACTCTTCCAAAATCTTGAAGTAAAACGTGGATCATGATCAGAAACAATCGATAGGTGTACTACATGAAGTCTCACAATTTCATTAATATATATTCTTGATAGACGTTCCAGTGGTAGATCTTCTCGTATAGAATGAAAATGTGCTGCCTTGGTAAGACGATCAAAAATAACCCATATTTCATCGTTCCTTCTAGGAGTCATTGGTAGCCCCATGACAAAGTCCATCGTAATATTGTCCCATTTCCACTCTGGTATGGGAAGAGGTTGCATGACTCCTCCAGGCTGTTGCCTTCCAGCTTTCACTTGTTGACAAACCATGCATCTTGACACAAAATCAGCAATCCCCCTCTTCATGTTGTCCCACCAAAAATGTTCCTTCAAATCTCTATACATTTTGGTGCTCCCAGGGTGTATAGAGAAATTGTAACTATGAGCATCATCAAGCAATTCCCTTTTTAGATCGGGTATATCGGGAACACAAAGCCTCTTCCCGAATTTCAGAATTCCATCTTCATACACAAAATCTCTCAATCTCCCATCAGTCACAGCTTTAATCTTCTTTTTTAATTCTTCATCATCTGTCTCAGAACTCTTAATTCTTTCTAGTAAAGATGGTTTGGAAACCATTTGAAAAAGCATTGATGTTTCACCTTCCCTGGTTATTCCCATGTCCATCTTCACTAGATCCATGCAAATTGGATCCCTTTCAATTCTCATATTGTTCAAAACTCCATGGTCTTTTCTGCTCAAAGCATCTTCCACCTTTTTTTCCTTCCCCGGATGGTAGTGTATCGTACAATCATAATCCTTGAGTAATTCAAGCCATCTCCTTTGCCTCATGTTGAGTTCTTCTTGTGAGAAAATATACTTCAAACTCTTGTGATCAGTATAAATCTCACATTTTTCACCATAGAGGTAGTGACTCCATATCTTCAAAGCAAAGATCACAGCTTCTAACTCGAGATCATGAGTAGGGTAGTTTTGTTCATGAATTTTCAACTATCGTGATGCATAGGCAATAACCCTATCATTCTGCATAAGGACACAACCAAGTCCTTTCTTCGATGCATCACTATAAATAACGAACCCATCATTCCCCGATGGTAGAGTCAATATAGGGGCATTGAATAATATTCTCTTCAGTTCTTCAAAACATTCTTCACACTCTTTTTTCCAAAAAAATATAACCCATTTACATGTGAGCTTCGTTAATGGGTTAGCCAATCGGGAAAAATTCTGGACGAAACATCGATAATAACCTGCTAAACAAATCAAACTACATACCTCATTTATATTCGTAGGTGATGGCCATTAATGTGTTTCCTTGGTCTTAGAAGGATCAACAGAGATTCCATCTTTAGAGACAATATGGCCATGAAAAGAAATCTCCTGAATCCAGAATTCACACTTGCTAAAATTCCCATATAATTCATGTCTTGTCGGAGTCTTCAAGATAATGCGCATGTGATTTTCATGATATTCGTAGATTTTTGAGTATACCAAGATATCATCAATAAATACCAACAGAAATTCATCGAGATATTCCTTGAAAACTCTATTCATCCCATCCATGAATACAGAGGGTGCATTAGTCAATCCAAAAGGAATTACTGTAAACTCATAATGCTCATACCTGGTTCGAAATGGTGTCTTGGGAATGTCTTCCTTCTTCACACACAACTGATGGTATCCAGATCAAAGGTCAATCATTGAAAAGTATTGAGCTCCATGCAGTTGGTCAAATAAATCATCAATGTGAGGTAGGGGATACTTGTTCTTTATTTTTATAGTAGTGTTCTCCCTATAATAGATACATAACCTCATAGATCCATCTTTGTTTTTAACAAAAAGAACAGGGGATCCCCATGGAGAAACACTAGGGTGAATAAATCCCTTATTACTCAATTCCTCTAGTTGTTTCTTTAGTTCAACTAATTTTACAGTGACCATTCTATAAGGGGTCTTCGATATAGGCCTTGATCCAGGAATTAAATAAATAGAAAACACAACTTCTCGTTCTGGAGGATGTCCAGGTAAATCGTCCGGAAACACATCTACATATTATTTAACAACAGGTACATCCTCTATTTGAACATTCCTTTCCTCACCCACTATAATTTCATCCTCTTCATCCCCAATAATTGAATTTAGTTGAGCTACTGGGGGTGGATCTAGATAAGAATTTGGTGGTGACGATTCTGCTCTAAAGATAAGGTGTTCCTTATCATCATTATCAAGAATCCTAACATCTTTATTATTATAATAAATCTTCGCATCATAGTCTGAAAGCCAGTCCATACCGAGGATTATATTAAACTCAATCATAGGTATGATGATGAGATCAGTAGATAAAGAACATTTATGTGCTCTAATGGGGACTGATTCACAAAACATTGTTGCAATGATACTTCCCTTAGGAGTTTTAACTGAAAACTCCCTTGATAGATCAAATTGGAAATATCTAATTTTCTTAGCAAACTGGGAAGATATGAAACAATGCGATGATCCAGAATCAAATAATTCATCTTCTAAACTTGAGGAAACCATTAAATTACCTGCCACCACGTCTTTCGGAGCTTCTACCTCAGCAGTAGTGATAGCATAAGCTTGGCCTTGATCCCTTGGAATTTTCTAAGGTAAGTTCCCCTGACGCTTAGGACATTCATTTTCATAATGCCCCATCACCCTGCAATTGTAGCACTGAACATTGGTAGATTCCTTCTTCCCTTTGCAATCATGAGCATGGTGGCCTTTTTCACCACACTTGTAACAGACTCCCGTTCCCTTCAAGCAAGTACTGGGGTGTTTCTTCCCACATTTACCACAGGATGGATATTCAACATTTCCCTTCTTCCGCTTATTTCCATTCCCAGATTGATCAGAAGATCTCTTCTTCTCTTGATTTTCTTTAAAGTCATAAGACTTAGAGAATTCCTTTTCGGTCTTCATAGCACATGAGACAATGTCTTCGTACGACGAGAAGGACTGTGATACTAATTCTCGATGGAGAAATAGTTTTAACCCATCAAAGAAACGATCAATCTTACTTATTGGGTTACGTATATAATCTCCATCATACCTTTCTATCCTTGTAAAGTTAGCCTCATACTTTGTGACATTCTCATCCTCCTTTTGTCTCAGACTCAGAAACTGCCTTTCCATATCTGCTCGATGGTTGCGAGGAAAGTATTTTTCTAAAAACAGATATTTGAACTCCCTCCATTCCATATTTGATACTTCATCATATTTATTCGTATTTTGAATCAATGACCACCATTGATCAGCATCTCTAGTGAGGCGGTAAACTGCCATGATAACGTTTTCCCTTTCACTACTAACCAAAGCCTGAAATATTTTCAATAGGGAAAATATCCATTGCTCAGCTACTAAGGGATTTTTACTCCCATTGAACGTTGGTGGTTTTTTACTAATGAAGCGATCTAACATTGATCCTCCATGTTGTGGATCAGGGTGCTCCATATGGGTAAGGTTATTATTCATAACCTGAGTATGTTGTCCCAGTATGGTGATTAGATGATCAGCACCAGTTGCATCACCAGCTCCACTATAATTATCTTGATAAGGAGAGAAATCCCTACATTGAGTGCGTGCATTGATACGGTTTCCATTTCTTCCACTAGGCACCATTTCTAAACAATGGTATAAACTAGATCAGTTTATGAATCAAAATACATAATCCCATACTTATAAAACACTTAACATAAAATGAACTATTTATGGATATAATCCATAATCATAAGAATGTTTTCTTTGAGGAATCATATACTCATAACCCCTTAATAATGATTTGTAATGAAAATGAGAGTTATCCTACGCATGTCCCCCGGGAGTATCGTAACCAAGAGTGCAGCAAGGCCCGTTGTCGTGCACCAGTTCTCGTTCGAGTCTAGCTCAAAGCGGTGTTTTCGGGTTTTACCCCTAGGTACATCTGTGCCAGAGCCACCTCTACCTGCTCATATCCAGACAGAGGTGTATTGCTCAGAAAACTCAATAAATCTCTACAATAGCAAAATTCTATGAAGTTCTTATATACTAATCCTCAAATTCCATCTTAAATCTATGTGCTATAATCAGAGTTTATCTAAATCTAGCTTCCAAGGTTTGTACTAAACTTACTCTGATATCAATTGTAACGCCCCGACCCCAGTTACCTAGAGTCGGTGCATTATTACATAACATTGGCATGATCACAAGAAAGATCAAATCTCGAAAGACCGATTGCTTTAGTAGCCTTGGAAACAATAGATATATTCATAAGTTTTACATTACATCATAAAATGAAAACTACAACAACATAGTCTCCATAGTCCACACTCTTATCCCCTCACACAATCCCTGCAGGTCATTCATAAATTACTTCTTCACATCCTGGGAAAAATAAAACATAGAAAATGGGTGATCTCAAATGCCCAATAAGGATAACAGTATAGCGTAAACTTCCATAAATAAGAATAAACATTTAAGGCAATGTATAACTAAAACAAAAGCCTTTTAAACTTGAACTTCAACATAGTATGGCAAAAGTAAAATGAAATAATTCCATTTACTTATTCACATGGATATTCTACTAATCGAATAATCACAAGCAATATCAATAACCACTTTCATAATGATGGAATGCATAATGCCAGACTATCATAACAACATAGCCAAGGCCTCGTGCCAAGACTACAAATAAGATTTTTTCATGGCCCTCTGACAAGACACTAGTTTGTCTCATGAGACCTACTGATGCATCGAGGAGCTATAGCATGCTCCACCCATCACATATTAAGTCCAATGCATTCCCGTATGAAAAGGTTTAAACATAACATACACATTCGTATTAAAACTAGCATACGAGATGTCAATACTTTCACCATAAACCATGAATGGTATAAATATATCACATCCATAGTCAAACATATCACAAAACCTTCAATAAAATATAGAAGTTTTGTATCATAATAAATCAACTTCAAATAAGCGTAAAATCCATGAAAGGATGTTGACATAGATGAAATCAAAACTCTTTTTAGAGAAATATCTCTTTCTATTTTCAAATCATTTAAGAGTAATATATTTATAAAATAAAAAATTTTATTTGAAAATATTCTTATAAGCATGTAAGGGACGCTTCGACGGTTTTATAACGGCAGAAAATAACCGCACCCTCCGTATAAGTTAAAAAAACATTCTTACCATAATTCTGTCGAAAAGGTTAAAAAGCACCTTGTTTGGAAAACGACAGAAATATTCCTATATAAAACTCTTATAAAAAGTCAAACAAGGGTATAAATGAATTTAAACAATATTATTTTAAATATTAGAAATGTTTGGAAATACATTTTTTTAAAACATGGATGTGGATGATAAAGTGATACCAGTAGATTATTACGTATAAACAACCTCGGATAATGAAGAGATTGTGAAATAACCCTTACCTTGTACTTTTCATTGGTTGGGGTAGGTTAACCTCCTATATAATGGTGAAATAATTGTTATTAAATTATACAAGAATCATATACATTAATATGATATCAGATATGATCTTTTAAAATTTCTTTGTTAATAATATCTTAGTATTATCGTTGTTTCGGGTGTTAACTTACTCGTTTTATATTATATGTTTTGTTATGTAAGCCATGTTTGTAATGGATAGGTTGTATCTTAATCATATCCAGAATGATATCAAGTCCTAAGATACTATTATTAATTATCAAATGAGAATTATACTTGAATGGATACGATGGATAATGAATCTCATTGCGTTCGTGGAGACGGTAGTCCGTACGTACGAACGAGCAACAATATCATTCTTTTGATATTAAAATAATATATAAATGGGTGGTATAACATATATACAGAATCATTATCATGTTATATTTATTATTTACATGAGTTACACATCATTATTATACCCATAAAAATAATAATTTATTGAATAACAATTACACCATCACGTGGAGCCAGTAAGCCGTACGTACGCATTTATGGTGACATGTTATTAAAAGGATGGATAAAAAACTGAATATGGTTGTACCATATTTATAATAACATCACAGTATATATAAGATACTGGAGTTATTATTTTATATTGGTAATAACAAAGACGGAAGAAGTGGAAGAAGAAAGGAACTAGGAAAAGGGTGGTGAAGTCATTACCTCTTCTTCAGGTTCTTCCTTTTGATTTGATCAAAAGGGATCCTAGGTTGGCTTTCTGACTAAAGTAAGGCCCCTAAGATGAAGTGAGGGATGTTGGGAGAGTATTTTGGCAGAGTTTGGCCAAACCAAAAGTATTTGAAGGTGTGAAGTAATGATAATGGGGAGTGCCTTTTTATAAGAGGGGTGAGGGGAACCTCGGGAAAAGCTTGAAATATTAAATTATAATAAATTCATATTTGGTTTTTAATGGCTCCAAAGTTGATTATTTAAAGTTTATGGTGGGGAGGAGTCGTAAAAACTCAACCAATAGAATTTATATAGGTATGGGTTACTATATTAACCTTATCTTTTGGTTTTAACGCTTAGTTAATTAGTTTGACATTTACCATGTCACTTTGTATTTTTATATTATATAGTTAATAGACTTACTATATCCATCCATGCGACCCAAAAGTGGTCCATTAATGAAACACCTATCATTATATAAGTCTCTTGGATGAACCTTAGATTTTTAGGAATTTAATATCTATTAATAATATTATATTTGTTTTAAAACCTCTTTTATGTCAATTTTGACACTATTCAATAGTTGATTTCTGTGAAACATATAACAGAATGATTACATCGAACTAAGTTAATTTAATCAATCCTAATATGTCATATTATCATATAAAATTAGTTTAATTCATTAAAAGTCTCAAATTATATTTATTTGGGTATTTATAATATAAATTATTTTAATTTTTCACTATTATTGTAATTATTGCATCATCATTGTGTCATAAATAAATTACATTATTTAATATCTAAAAATTATAAATAAAATATCATTATGTAGGAAATCATTTTATATTTCTAATTAATATTTACAATCGAATTTATCTTATGTATAACCCAATATTAAAAATGTTTTAGTAAATAAACTTTGATTTTAACTCCTTTAACTCTTCTTTGAATTAAATAATAATAAATGTCATAATCTAACCCATGTGGACCTAAATGATAATATTTTATTCCTAAGGTTGTTTTTGGTCGAGATACACTTGTCCAATAGAATTAGGACATGTGTTAGGGTAATATTAATATCATTTTTACCCTTAATTACCCTATTTACTTTTAACCGTGGTAAAAAAAAGTAAAAAGTTACTATTCACCAAAAATTATTTTCATCTCATTGAACCACATTTTACTTCTTGATTTT
Organism: Viscum album; assembly: GCA_963277665.1. Lineage (NCBI taxonomy): Eukaryota > Viridiplantae > Streptophyta > Magnoliopsida > Santalales > Viscaceae > Viscum > Viscum album. The sequence goes on from OY728123.1 coordinate 886,494,676, forward strand.
AACCGTGTCTTTCGGATTTTCGAAATTCCATTCACAGAAGCGGTAAAATTAAGTTTTATGAAAAATTCAGTTTTTTAACTACCACTTAGTAGTTTCACTATTCATCAAAAATTGAAGTTTTTCAGAACAATGCCAAAATTTCACCCTAAGCTATAATTGATATTCAGAATTCAAAAATGATGTCTATTTTACAAAATTCGAAACATATAAGTTGCATTAATTAATTTTATAATTAATTCCTATTGTCACAACAAATAGCATGTTTTTAAGAAACAATATATACCAAAAGATTGACAATTGTTTAGGTCCAATTTCAAATTGAAATTATTTCTAATGAACACCATTCGATAAAATTGTAAAAATATATTATAATTATACTTTAAAACCACTCAAAAATGTAATTTATCACTATAAATTATTTTTATTAAAAAAGCTGTTTTTAAGTATTTTTCACTATTTATAAAAATTGGAAGTTCTCAGAAAAATACCAAAAATTCATCTTAAGATAATTTCAATATTCCGAAACCAAAAATGAAGTCCATTTTGAAATATAAATTATATATAATTTCAAAAAGTAGGTATTACTATTCATAACAGCTAGTTTGATTGGTTGTGGTGTGTTAGAACTCGATGTTGCGTACAACACATGCTATCGCATTATTCAAAGAGAAACGTACCGTAGAAGCTTGGGGTGTAAAATATAGACCATGTGGGTATATATTATGCAATTTTTTTGTAGATGTTCTTATATTGACTCAAAGGGGAATCCTTGGTCAATAGATCTAGTTCCTGGCCCTAATATGCATATATTATACTACTTTTCTATGGAATTGTTCAATGGAATTTTAGTGAACATAATGGTCAATGACCTTCGGTATTATCCATCATTGGTCTGATACATGATACATCTAGTGCATAACATTGTTTACAAAGGGGTATATTTACTGGATGTCTGATCTTTAGGAATAATCCTTCATTATAGTTATTTTATGTGGGTATAAATAAACCCATGGCTAGGAAATGTCTCCACATGTGGTGACACAACTTGTTCAAATGAATTTCTAGCATTGGCCGAAGAAGTTATTGTCGATCAGGATTACAAACCCATGGATTGAATTAATTTTACTCTAATTAAGTGGCATGAAAACCAACTCAATGCCCTTTTGACATTACTGATTTATATACATATATATATATATATTGGAATATATATATATATATAAACATATAAATATATTTATATATACATGATGCCACATTTCCATATGATTGGTATCACAGACTCATGGATCGTTTGTCAGCTTACTTATTTTATGATATTTCTTTCTTTGATTATTATTCCAATTATGGCTCCGCTAGGCAAATCAAATTTCATGAGCATGCACATATGATAGTATATCTACTTGTTCATCATTGGGGTGGTCTACTAATATTATTTCTCACCCCTATATGTACACCTCAGTTAGCATGTAAACCATATGTCTACTTTTCAGGTTGAACACAAATTCCATGATGGATTGGGATTAGTCATACAGCTAAATTATCAAGTGGATAAACTCCTATGGATTATTTTTATTAGGAAGCAGTATGTAAAATGTATCATGGAGACTAAGATATGTTTTCCAGATCTGAGTTAGTATTTGATGGTTGTAATTTTATTTCAGTTTCCATTATGTACTCCTATATGTATTGTCGGCCCAATGGGGGGTTAGTGTTGTATGTATGACATGGTTGTTCCAGAATTTATAAAATTTCATTAATTATTAAAGAATGTTTCCATTTTGATTTATTTTAACATTTTGACTCTATTTATTTACTTCTTAGATGATATATATTTTTTCATACTATTGTTTACTCTTATATGAGGAAATAGTCTCGCCACAGACATGCCATAAGCTCTCTCTTATATTCAAAATCCACAAAAGTATGGAGAATAGTGCTTAAGGCCTTGTAGAGAATTGGATTAGAGCATCAGTTTAGCAGAATCTTGGTCAGGATGTAACAGACTACTCCAAAACATCAACAAGGAAATTGGATCTCAATATTATACAATGTAATGTGGTATTACATATATACATACCACAATCGTTATATATATCTTCTAAATTTAGTCAAGTGGGAAATATTATCTGATAGTATTAAAATGTGCTAAATTTGTATGGAAATTAACTATAATCCAAATAGTATTATGACCCATATATGTTTTGGGGAGTGCCACAATGGAATCAATGTGGGTGTTCTCCGATTTTCCAAAGAAGGATGTGAATTACATGATTACCTTCCCCTTAGGGCCACGAACCACACCCCCTCATTTCATCACCCTCATAGCGTAGGACCCATCCGTATTCAGCTTGAAATCGGATCTAGGGGTTTCCAACTCACCCATTTCCCATGCTAAACGACCCAGGTGGGTAAATCCAAAGGGATACTAACCTAAAGAATATTGGAAGAGGGTTCCTTCTTCCAGTCCTTGATGATTGGAGCCAATTCGATTATAAGGAAACAAGTTCTCTCTATGATGGACCTAACCAAAGGAATGGAGCCTCCAACCCTTTATGGGATCCTAGATTGGCACATTCTCTAGTATCCTCCACTAAATAACACCAAGTGAACCATTATTTCCTTATCATAACCTTCCATTCCTTGGAACCAACTCTCCAAAAATGTAGCTTCATTCTTATTGTGAGAAGAAAGTTCCAAGGGACCACCGAAGCAGGACCACGCCGTACAAGTCCAATCCCCCTTGAAAAACAAGTTTTTTGTACTCTCTTATTCCATGTTGTTGCTGAAAGGAAACCTAGAGGACTAGCTGATTCCAAGATTTCTAATGTTCATTTCCATCGCTAAAGAAGAGTTCTTGATGTTCCATGTTAGAAAGTTGTACTTCGATGGAATATTATGGCACCACACTACACCATTCCACCCCTCCTGAAGACCCTGCTCAGAAAACAGCATGTGGAAATCTCTACAGGAGAATACCCCAGAAGAAGTAGGAGTAAAAACACATTTTTCTAGATTTCTGTTAAAATAAATGGTCTCGAGAGGGGCATGTTGGCCCTCATCGAGAATTCCATTGGTAAAACTGGGATGTTGGCATGCTTCTTTAACCAAGATCAGTGGGGTCAGGCATCCAGGGAAAGCTAAGACAAAGCCCGCCCAATTTATATGCCAGAAAAGGAGATCTCATATTCCAAAAATCCATCACTAGTTAAGTTGAAGCGTCTAGTATATGGGGTCATCTTTCTCCCACATTGGAGATGCATAACCACTAGTAGCCTTTTCACTCCCACCATAGAGAGACGACATGGACCTACCCCATAAATATCGCTCGTCAAGAACTTCCCATGCGAGCTTACCATGAATGTAGTGAATTGTTCTCTGAAGGATCTTAACATTAATCCCATCATCTTGAATCAGCCTCGCAAACATACCTCACAAAGCCCAGTGTCTCTTACATTGTGATTTGGAATCCCACACAAAGCTATACATAATCTTATTAATGTTATTAATAACGCATTAAAGGATGTTGGAAGAGGCCATTTCATGGCTAGTAATGGAATCCATCATGATATTCAGCATAGCTATATGACCCACGAAAGATAGAAAAATATTTTTTCAGTTAAGGATTCGGCTAGTGATTCTGCTAACTATGTGATCATAATCTTAGATTCAATGTATACCTGGAGAAATAGGAGATCCCAGGTACTCCATCGGAAAAGAACCATGCTTCATGTCTAGGCGATTGCACAGAGAGGATACCCACCTTTAGAGATTTTATTGGAGATGTAGATACTTATTTTGGAGTTACTGATAACTTTCCCGCTCTAGTTGGAAGATTCATCCAAAATCACTTGATCCCATGAACCGAGCCCCGATCACCATTGATGAAGATAATCATATCGTCGGTGAACATAAGATGAGATAACAATGGAATGTTCATCTTCCTCCTGAAAGGGGGAATAACCCCATCTAAAATTCCTATGTTGATAAGCCTGCTAAGAGTGTCCCGAGCCTGGATAATAATGCTGGGAGAGAGTGGGTCTCTCTGCCGGAGACCTCTCATTGGCTTGAAGAAGTCATGATTCTTCCCTGTTATTTGGTATGTTTAATTAAATAATTCTTGATTTGAGATTCATATGGGGTTTTTGATAGATTTAGTGTGTTATAATAAGGCTTGGGGTGATCTCATTGTATCATGCAACTAATTCATGGGGTTATCCATGATTCATGACACGGTTCACTGGGGTGAAACCAAATTTTTTCTCTTGATTTAGCATATGAATCCCAATTTCATATAATGGTTCAGGGGTTGAATCATATGAATAAATGTAATGATGGTTTCTATAGGGGAGAAAACTATTTAGGAGTAAGGGATAGTTGATTATGTGGATCATGGCATGTGTAGGGCCCTATGTGTGGAGTTGTTAGTTGAAATATTGGGATAGATGTTGTTGTTTCTTTTGAGGACATGTAAATGGGAGAGACTAATCATTTTGATTTTATTTAGAAAAAGGAGGTCTGACAAGAATTATTATTGTGCTTAGATATGGTTAGAGGGAAATTGTTCCAAGAACATCATACGAGACGTTGTTGGAGGGTTGGGGGACTACATGGAGAGATTTATTAGTAGGTGATTCTTAAAGGGGGTGTCATGGTATAGAAACAAATTTGGTAATAAAAGTTATAGGGTGGAGTGTGCTATAATACTTATGATAAATTCACTAGGGATATTACATTTTGTTTGTAGAGATAGGCATGGTGGGCACCATCTCAGATTTCATGTCCGTAGTGAATGGGTATCTTGAAATTTGGTAAATGGTGTATTGGTAAGTACTCAGTGGAAACACGTTTGAGAGATTTGTGTTGGGGTGGGGAGAATTATTGGTGAATGTATGAATGACATAGTTTGGGTCATGATTCAAGTTTTACCATATCTTCTCAAGGATGAGAAGTTCTCTGGTGATACCCTATGTCATTACGAGTTATGTATTCCAGGGAAATTTGAATTTTTCAATTCGTGGATAGTTCATTTTAAGAAATGAGACTCAAAACTAAGTTATATGTGCTTGAAAATACAAGAACGGTTTTATTATAAATTTTTTGAGGTTTGATGGATATCTCTGATCTTTTAGTTAATTTGATAGGTGTTCATGGGGACCTGAGCTACTAAAAAGGAGTAGTTGAAAGTCATGTATGGTATAAATTATTCATTAACATTATAAATGAATTTCATTGGGTGATTTTTAGTATGAATGTGGTTTGGTTGAGGGGACTAGTAGAATTTCTCTAAAAATTAAAGGTGTGACACATATGTCCATGTTATGATAGGCAACTAGCTATTTTTAAAAAATCTAAAATGGGGTTTGACCCCCTTTTCTTCTTTGGATGAAAAAGGAACATGGGGAGTTTCTTGGCTAAACATCACCCTTCCTAATTTCTCCTTATTTTTTGGTGGTTCCACGTGAATCTTGACAGTGTCCAAGGTAATGGACTTAATTTTCCTTCCCTTATCATTATTTTACATTGTTTCTAATTTTATTTTGAAATAGTTTAGATTTTTTACTTGATTCCACCAAATCATGGTGGAATCAGCTATTTCTGTTACGATTTTTCTTAGCCTGGCTAGAGGGCAACCTTATGTAATTTCTTCATATTATCACATTCCATTTAAGAAAAGGCATATTTAAGTTTAGTGACCCCAAGGGTTTTCTCCCGAAATTATTATATCTATATGTTAAATTAGTTATACTAATTGGGGCCATCATGTTTTTAGTTCCATAGTTACATCAGGAGTGAACCTCTCCCTATTTCCAGTGGTTTCCATGTGACAAGAAGAGCGTATGATATTTTAGGATTTATTGTTTTTTAATTAAATTGATTTAAATTGGTAATTTTATTTTCAAATATATAATTAATTTTAAATTGTTAAAATTAATAAAAAATGGGAATTTTATGGGAGTTAAGGCCTACAAGGACATGTGATGTTCAAATGGACTTAGAAAAATATCAAGCAAGGGTCGTTGAGCTATGCTAAAAATGGAATTGACTTGTTTTTGGTATATGTTCTTCCATACAAACCCTATAGAATTTGTGATTTTTTATGTATATGGCATGTATAGACTCACCCCTAGGTGAGTGACCAATTTAATTAATTTAAATGTTTAATAAAATCTGAATATTTTAATTTATATGTAATAATTATAAATTCATGAACTTACATGGAACTAGAAATGTTCCAAGTGCCATGGTGGACCCTCTAGAACAAGTATACCAACCTCAGCCACCAATGGCTAGGATCATGACAATTTTATTTGGTTCATATTGCTCACAAACAACTTTAGGAGTGTTATTGGGCTTACTGTAAATTATTTCCCTTATATAGGAGAATTTTCCCACCACCATGTAGAGGTGTGGGATGAATTGAGGTGTAAAACCCTAGTATTCTATGTGAGGACCCTCATGACACATTATTTTAGTTTTCCTTGTTGAGACTGGGTTGTCAGATGTGATTCCCCTAAGCGATGGGTTTTAACCCTAGTGTCAGTTGCTCTGTAGGGGACCACATGTGGGGTTCCCCCTTCCATGTGTTGACCTAAAGGACCCCACGTTGGGTACATATTCCATGAAGTGTCCAAAGTAATCTTACATGGTCTTATAGTTATGGAACAACCATGGATTTTCTAAAGAGATACGAATATATATGGTTATAGACATCACCTTCACACATGTACTACACATGCGATTCGATGGGTTTTGGATAATGATGATGAGTTCTCGCATTCGACCAACCCTTCCATGATTATTTTTTTAAATTTATTCGTAAAACTCAAATAAGGTGTTATTTACATAATAGAATATTCTCAGGAGGTGGTTCTAATATATATGGAAAACACCCTTGGGGAAGGTCTTGATAGAATCTATAGGAAACTCCCTAGATAAAGCTATATGATACTATGGAAAACTAACCTAGTAGTGAGTTCTGTGATGATTAATGAAAAATCCCCTTGTAGGAAGGTTAGTTATGAATAAATAAATCTCAGTAAAGTTGGTGTTGTGATACTAATAGTAGGAATACTTTGGATTTGGAACCATGATTACATTTTTAACACCCTGGTATTAACCATCAGGTCTAAATTGGGGCGTTATAAAGTGGAATGAGATGGGTTTTTTAAATATCATTTTGGACTAACCAAGGACATGATAGAAATGAGATATTTATATGGTACATGGGTAAGGGAGTTACTATGTGATTACCGAGAACATGTGTAACAGACCTCTGAGTTACCATGGATGGGATTTCAAATACAGTTTTATGAAATTTTTTGGTTCATTTATAAATCATTAATATGAATATGTGATCATATTCCATATATATTACTATTTCTGTTTAGTATATTAGATATTTAAATTAGTTCCTTGATGTATTCTATTTTTTTGGGATAATTTCTCTATTGGGTGATATAACTATTTTCCATGTTTTTATGATATATTTTTATTATAATTAACTAATTCAACTAAGAATACTATTATGTTATGTTTTTAAATATACATGACTATGACTAACATGTAGGGATGACACATTGGTTTGTTATATGAGGGGTATACCACATGTTTTGTGTAGAATCTAGGGAAAACCTTGTGTGATCTCATAGATATATTAGGGTTTATCCTGGAGACTCCAGTTTTTCTAAATATTTTTCTTTGAGTCCAAGAAGTTGTCACCTTTACATGGTCCAACGAGATTACTTAGGAAGTATGTCAGAATACACCCATAATGGAGGATGTTTTTTCACTACCACAAAATGTGTTGGAGTATGCAATTGAACATTCTCCCACTATCATTATTGTTTAGGAATCATGCACACTTTATCTATAATTATTTCTCTTTATACCTATCCAAGGAATATGATTTCAAAATTATGGTAGAATATGTTTTTACTTTTATCTACATAATTATTAATCCTACTAGGTAACATGAGGATGTTAGGATACTAATTAATTCCTTGAAATAATAGTAATAATCATTGAGCTAGTATAGAATATGATAGATCAACAAGTTAAGATTATAGTTTTCCTACAACTTGTGATACCCACTCTTTTATATATGCACATGTTGTGGATGGAATTTACTTACTGGTCATGTTATCATCTGATTTACTTTCCCATAACACACCATTTGGAATGGAAGTGTACCATCTTCAACAATTCAAATATTTCCTTTTATTCATCACCATTTATGAACATCTGAGGGACTTCCTGATACAATAGATAATGAGCTTTAATGTGATCCTCGACATGGAATAGCTGACCATCAATCATGCATACATTTATTACTATCAAATATATGTGTATTTTACTTAATTTAAGGAAGGGAGGTATGTGGTGACTCTATAATGGGAACTGGGAGTAGGTATAGTTGCTTGAGACTTATTTTAGCTCGAGATGATCAATGTGCATATGGATGACTTGGCTCTTTCAATAGGATCAGTGACAGCCCCCTCATCTTTTCCTCCGGTCATAGTTCACTTTCAATACATCTTTCCTTATGAATTCACATTACTTTCTCATGATATATGAATTGAATTAGATATAGATCTCATTCATTGAGTTCATCCCCCATAGATACCCACATATTATAGGTGGAAACTAATTTAAAGTAACTCAAGGTGTATCTTGAAAACATCGGTAGGAATATATTAATTAGGCCAGGTACTTCATCATGGGATAAACTTGTGTTGTACTCCAATAAGATGGACGATATTATTCAAATCATTATTGATTATCGAATGAAAAACAAGGTGACAGTGAAGAAGAAATATCCCTTTCCTTGGATCAATTTATTTTTTTGATTAGTTAGGGGGCTTGGTGGTTCTCCAAAATATGATTAGGCTGCCACCAATTGTGTGTTATAGTGGAATACATTTTTATAACCCTATAAATGATAACACTAAGAGAGGGAGATAATAAGGATATAGTTAGGTCATACTTTAATTTGTATATTGTTCTCTCGTCTTGATGACCAACTTAATATCTATTTTCCTTTCCCAGAAATTAGTTATTAAATCTGAAAATAAAATAGGATACTATAAATGGTTCACCAACACTAGGATACATACAAGGAGCATGAACATAAATACTCATGTGAATTAAATTAACTAAAATATCAATACCAATGGTACATTTCAGAGAAGGATCACTGACCCTCTTGGTTTTCTACACTAAAAAAGTGTAGGGATCACTATTCTCCCTCAAGAGAGAACTCACAACTCTTCTAGTTAGATGTTCATTTTTCATATGAATATGAAATAAAAGTACACTTATAATGGTTTCTATATTCAGGTTAACAGTTTTGATTCCCAGTGATAATGATATTCCAATTATTTCTCCTTATTTTACCTTCAAACATCTATATGATATCTACAACAATACCTCTGTAATTTCTCACCCAAAAAATCTCTCTTCCCATCTGACGTGTCACTTATCCCTATTCTATGGTGGGAAGAATCACTCTCCTAATCTTTAATTCATTCCAAAGGTTAGGATTTATTCTTCTCTTTACTAGGATCATACCAAGTGTCTCATTTCATTAGTGATACTAAAATGTACTTTTTAATCTAACATGGACACCCTAGATTCAATTTAATAACTCATACTGGATGAAATGATTTGGAAGAAAACTGTGTGGTTGGAATGTGGTTTATGAATTATAGTGTAGAAACATTTTTCTTCAACTTTTATAGCATGGTTAATAGAACTATGGTGTGGAGTTATGTAGGTGAACTTATGTACTTATCCTAGAGAAAATAACAATTGTTAACTTCTCATCATAACTATTGGACACTTTGGCATAGAGTCTTCTAACAATGTATGGACTATGACATGATAATCATTATTATAGCATAGCCTCCTTGTGGATAATTAATACTAAAAAATCCCTTTTGACTATTTTTGAAACACCATGTCACAATGTATGTCTATACTGTGGACTCCTTCATATACTTGGTGGTTACGGTGTAGCTGATATGGCTCTACAATGGGAATCCCCATATTACCAGAGGTAGTAAAATCACTTTTTCCTACCTCTATGTCATGTTTAACATTCCTTTGATGTAATAATTGTTTCACCAAGGGGGATGTGGAATATCTTATATTTATACGATGTGGGTACACCTAAAATTATAAAGACACTAGAAACTCTCTACCAAAACATTGAGCCATGGTCAAGATGGTTGTATCATATCCTAAAACTTATGTGTCCCATAATAGAATTGTCACTGGTTTTATCATAGTAAATAAGTAATCTTATTCCATGACCATCCAGTTTCGAATATGAGGGTCCTCTCTTGGCCTCCTCCATTGTGTCACCCAACAACATGAGATTCCTTCCCTACGCTATCACCCATATAGTATAGAACACATCCTTGTGCACCCTTCAACCTACATAAATTCTCTATTTCCTTCCTAACACCTCTATGGATAACTAGAATAGCTTGTTTCCTTGTGTGGTTGAGCTTTATCACACATGTGCATGGTTGATCTAGCATGGATGGCCTAGTGGTAGCTGGCCTAATATTCATGGAACAACCCCCAAGGTCATGGCATAGTCTTGATGACTACAACATTTCCCCTCTCATATCAAATTCATAATTCCTCCTTTACCTATTCAAAAAACACAAGACACACATGCATCCAAAGGGATTTAGGCCGACAATCCCCACCTTTGGGTTTTTTCAAAATTTTATGAACACTCCAAACATAACCACTTTTAACGTGTCTCAAAGTCCCACAAATCATAAACTATAACCCCATGTGAGCATTTCTCGATGTGAGAAATAATAATTGAATGAAAATTTTCTCATTATCAAATATGTATTTTTTAATAACCAACAAAAAAATAGTATGCCCCTTTCCCCCTTATTTATTAGTGACATACTCAGCCCTTGATTAATCGTTTTCTCTCTCCTAAAATAAAACACACTAGGAAATTTTTCCCCCTTTGTAAATAAACCCAAAGAGTTCACTGCTCTACAACGTGTTGTTGATAGGGTCAGATTACTTATAAATTGAGGTGATATTGTAAACCCTTCTTATGAAAGAAACAATAGGTATTAGGGGTTCCACATCATAAGAAATTAAGTGGATAGAGATGGTTAGCCTCCAAGATCTAAACAATCTTCCTCAAACACAACTTTGGGTAGTGTCTTTTTCAAGATATCTACCACTTGATCATGTGAAGATACATACTCCAATGTTACAACTCCTTGGTCCACCTTCTCCTTTATGAAATCATATTTGATCACAATTTTCGTGGTCTGTGAATTCTAGATAATATTTTTTCTAAGATTTATTTCAATTGATTTTTCACACATAATTAGAGTAGGATAGGTCCCCTCAATACCCACATCATCTAGTTTTTACTCCATCCATAGTAATTAGGTTCATGCTTGAGTGGAAACAGTGTACTCATCCTCTAAAGTACCCAAATAAATGAAATCATTCTTATTTTTTTCTAGGAATTACATGAACCCCCATGATAAAAAGAACTTATTCATGTTGACATTAATTTATTTACCGAATCATTCAAATCCAGATCAGTGAATCCTTTGAAATTATGATGTCTTTCATTATGATAGAGCACCCATAGTCAGTTGTATGATGGATATAATGAAATATTCATTTCATATATTTCATGTCGATCTCCTTGTGATTACATTGAAAATGAGTTTCTTGAAAAGTGTAAAATAATATATCTGATCAATTGGATATAAAATAGATAAAAATACCAATAATTTTCCAATAAAAGGTCACATCGACCTTTTCACCCATATTATCTTTTGATAGTTTCATTCTTTTCTTTTTTAGTGTTGTTATTGTCCTTGAGTACTCCAAATGGAATCATATTAAGGAAGAATTGTTATATTTATTTTGGGTGATAAATATCTTATCAACTCTTTGAACAAACTGAAAGCGAAGGAAAATTATATTTATCCCATTAGGGACATCTTGAATTCACCTCATTATTTCTGAGAATTTCATGCATAGGTTGTTATTCGAGCCTCTAAAATTTAAGTCCTAAATATAGATAAGAACAAGAAACCACTATTTATTTTCCTTATTTATATAGAGGTTATGATTAAATCCTACTCTATGGAATGTAATGTTCTTCAGAAATTTTTCTATTCTATAATATCCTGACTTTAGCGCGTGCGTGAGGCCATAAAAATTATTCATTAGTCGATACACCACGAATTCATCTTCACCCAAGATAAAACCATCTGTTTGACGAATATAAACATAATATTCAAGCATAAAATTCATGATAGTTTATTCAAATTCCATTTGAAATATTTGGAACCCCATTTAAATTATTATGGCTAGAAAAAATTGAAAATTTTCAAACCATAAAACTGGTGTATACATCTTAACAATATCAATTCCTTCTATTTTGGAATACAAGTTTAAGATAAGTATTTCATTATACTAAATCATTTTCCATATTCATTTATTTTATTTTGAAACACCCACTTGTTTCTAATGAAATTTTTTCACCTCACCTTGGAACAATTTCCCATTTATTATTTTTTTTCTATTTGGTCAAGCTCCTCATTAATAGCATATACCCAACTCTCATCACATGAATCATATTTAAAATATTTTTGTTCTAAAAAATATATTAAAGAGACCAATTGATGAGCCTTCATTATTCTATTGTAGACTATGGATATCTGGTCCCCAAAAATCTTTATTTCTATGATTTCATCACTTCATTTATGTCTCTCTACGCCTACTAAAATTTATAAAATTATTAATAATTTGATCCTTCATCAGAGTTCTCTTCATGACTTGTAACTCCCTCTGAACCATAAACTTCATCATCACTATATTATTATGAAATTTAATGGCTGTCATTCAAAATTTATTTATGTTATGCTATAATTTTTCCATATTCAACAACCCCAACATCATTAATTACTTTAATTTTATCAATTTTTATGTTTGAAAAACCTTAATAATTTCTCCTTGATGAATATCTATTAAATATAACTTTATCTCCCATTTTTTTTTAATTTTTTTCACTTTTATTTATTAAGGATAAATCATTTTCTTCCAATCACTTAGAATTATTTAAGATTTGGTTTCATTTCATACAAAATTATGTAAGGATTTATCTCATCATTTTTATATAGAAATGAACTATTGGATATGTATACCACTCCAAGAACCATTTCATTCATATATCACTTTAAAAGAGATTTTTCAATCAACATTGAATGATCCATATTGTTTAATATATGATTTCTTATTTATATAACCCCATTTTGTTGGGGTTTATAGTAGTTGATACATGATGTTAATTCAATATTTTTCAGATATTATTCAACCTGATGATTTTTGAACATTGTCCCATTGTTAGTCTAAAACATTTGGATCTTTACACCAAACATAACTTTAAATCTCCTATGATATTGAGTGGTACACCTATATACCTCAGTCTTGTGTGTGATGGTAATAATCCATTTCAATTTTCTATAATAATCTATAAATAGAATATACTACCTTCTTCAATCTATTTATTTTCATGATGTAATCTCATAAACTTCCACATGCATAAGATCAATAAATAAAAATTATTTTATCATCTTTTACCTATATTAATTTCGGTTAATCTCCCACTTTTGAAATGAATTAAAAGTGTGAGTGTGATCATATGTGAGATGGTTGGTATCTTGAGCCCCATTTCTCTTTTCTAACCTTTCTAGATATGTTTGTCTCAAATGGGTATGTCATCTATTCCACAAAATATTTTCCCCTTATTTCTAAAAGATATGGAAATTTCATTCTCCCACAAGATATAGTTTTACCATTATTATGATTCCCAATAGAATTAGTGAACCATCAGTATTTTAGACTAAACAATCCTTTTTTTATTATACTCTATCACATGTACATGGTAAAAAATTTGTATAGACCTGTGAAAATTAGGGCTCAGACCATTAACCAAGAGAAAATAAAATCACCTAATATCTTTTCCTCTAATATTGGATTTTGTTAAACCATAAATCTTAAGACCCTCATTATTACAAAAATGAATTATTCCATATTTATTGTTGTTGAATTCCACAATTATGTCTTTAATCCTGATCATATTTCATGTGTGTCATATCTCCACAATCTATGAACATTATATGTATGTTTCTCTCAACAAAATATCATCATCATTGTCCTTCAATGAGATCCATTTCATCACTAGTTTGGTGATGAGTATACCTCCTTGATAACTGGATCCACAATATACTCTTCAACTCTAACAATTGAAAATATGTTTTCAGTCACTACAATTTTGATGAATATTATAACCATTGATTTCTTCTATTTTTATGCATTCCAGATTCCATTAATTGCATTCTCGAAGTGAAATAAACATCCTCATGTCTATATCTATCACAAAAAACAATATCCCTTAAACACTCAATAGTGATTAGAATTTTAAGTTTCCTAATTAGATTATTTTTATCCAAAAAAATACCTACTAAAAATAGAGAACACATAATATGTTTTTCCCAAATTTCTACAGATAAAACCTGTAACTATTGACACATTGAAATTCGTCTTGGTCATATAGATTGTTACTTATTCATTATTATTAAGAACACACTTCTTTTGAGGAGTCAATTCATGAGGTTTTAAGATAATTTCAATTTTTTCTATATTTTTTAAAAACTAAACATTAGGAATAGGTATGTGTTCCTCCTCAATAATTCCTTTTTCATAGAAAGATGGTGATGTATGTGTTTTAATAGTCATCAATGTAGGTGTCAATAAACATTTTTTATCATCACACATTGGATAAAAATATATAACCTCTTATTCAAATTCATAAATTCTATTCACCTGGTCATTAATAATTTTATCTAATCCCTCAAAAATTTGTGTTTGTTATTTAATTTTGTGTTTTAGAGAAAATTTCCTCCCTGCTTTTTCTACACATTTAGATATGGGCTTTTCAATTTTAAACATGAACACTAAAATTTATTATTATTTTTTTTAAGATTACAACATGTAATTGTGCACAAATTCGTTATCATTCTTAGTTTTATATCTCAATATATCTAGTTCTTCAAGGGTTTTCTCAAGTTTTTCCTTCAAATCCACACATCCAAAAATTATGTCATACGCATCATCATTATCATCTACATATCATCCAATTTGCAATTTTAAACATCTTCTCTTTCACTTTCCTTTGAACTATCTTCTTATATAAAAATAAAATTTCATTTTTTCAGGGTCCTCTCTTGAGAATTATCTGAACCATGTTTTTTTATTTTTTTGGATATTTTATCTTCACAAAAATATTCTTGATAGTTTTTGGGAAATTTATCTGTGAGATATTCCACCTTTCCACACGTGAATCTAGAAATGTGAGTATTACCCTAAAACCATTCTTTTCCTCATTTATTATTAGAGGATAAAAATGACATAACTTCATAAAATTAATCAACATATAAAAGTTATATATATAAGATATTATTCATCAAATTAAAGGACACCTCTTTATTACATTCCTTTCTTCTTAATTCAGTATCTTCATTTCTCATTTTACAAGCCACCATGGTGTTCTAAAATCTATCAACATAAATATATTTTGGACCCTTATCTCAATGAACTAAAATTTTTATATTGAAATGATGAGGGAGTATTTACATGATTCAATTCAAAAAAAATCTTGGAGATCCTTATTAATACCTCACATGTCCTAAATAATAACATTTATATAATCGAAAAAGGCATCAAAATTATAAATTTAATTTAATTTCATGTCTTCATACTTATTTCAACAAACCTGTACCATGGCCTCTTGAACCTTCAAATATCATTTATAAATTTTTTTAATATCTTCCAATGTATCATGATATGTTTTTTAGGTAATTAAATTTTTTTAATATGTTATTGGGAAGATAACTTCAGAAGTAATTTATGCCTTTGGAATCTTTATCTAACTTTGATGATCTATTTTCATTAGTGATTCACTTTAATTATTATTTTTAATTTCATAGATTTTTTTATGTAGACATCCATACCTAAATATATTAAATAATGTTTCTTCTATATTTTCCACAATTATAAATCAATCCCTTCAAATATTGGGACACCTTTATGGTTAAACAATATTCCCATACTTCCAACATAGGATAAGTGTAAATGTTCTTTGATACCACTGGTTAGAATCCTAAAGATGATAACAACCTAAGCGGTGTGTGA
Organism: Viscum album; assembly: GCA_963277665.1. NCBI lineage: Eukaryota > Viridiplantae > Streptophyta > Magnoliopsida > Santalales > Viscaceae > Viscum > Viscum album. The sequence goes on from OY728123.1 coordinate 886,510,936, forward strand.
ATCAGAGTATAATTATTTACTATTTAATTAGGATAATGTTCTATAGTATTGAGGGACTCCTTGAATTATCTCGTACCTTCCCCTTGATGATATATCAAAGTAGTAAATAACATAGGGAATTTTACTCGGTTCACCTGCATTGGGGAACATCTAAAGAGCATACATAGAAATTATTATATGCCCCAAATTCACTAAAATTATATAGATTAATGTAAAATTCATATAATCATAACTATCCCTCATCATTTACTACCTAAAACATTGGGAGAACTCACACCTCTATCTTAACAAGGAACCCATGGAACCACTAGTTGAATCATCTTTCTTTATATGAGGATAATATAAACAAACACCTATAATGGTGTTTCTATTAAGTATAATGATATAGATTTCAAGTTAGAATAAGACATGTCTTATTTCTAAATCTTTAACCTATGAATATATATATGATAACTAGAAAAATATATATGTGAATTTTCTCAATAAAAACACTCTATGTCTAGCCTATGTATCCATTTTTCTATGTTCCCTAATGTGTATAAGAACTCTCCCACACTTTAATTTAATACAATGGTTAGGATTAATTATTCCTTATACTAGGATCATGAAAATTGTACCATGTGTTTAATTATATCAAATTTTTCCTTTTAATATAAGATAGACCCCCTGGAGTCAAGGCCATAACTTATAATAGATGAAACTGTCACATCGAAAACTAACTAGATGTAGTGTGGTATGAGGTGCTATAGCATAGCACTTTGTTTTTGTACATTATGTGGAATGGTCAATAGAATTGTTATTTTTTGTAATTTAATTGACCATATCAGCTTCTCCTAGGTAATATAAATCCTTTTATCTTATCCTCATATCTTCTTAACACAAAGATATAGCGTTTTCTCAAATTGTATGGATGGCAGCATGGGAAACATTGCTATGTTGTTTCCTCCTGTAGGATAATAAATCCTAAAACATTGATTCTAATTATTTCTATCACTCTACATCACAATAAATTGTTTTGTAATTGACACTTTATGATCCTTGGTAGTTGTGTTGTACCTCTTACTACTATAGTGTGCACATCCCTATGTTTCTAGATGTGTTGAAATGACTCTATCATACCTGTGTGTACTTTTCAACTTGCCTAAAATGTATCCATTTTCTCTTTGAGGGGGTTATGGAATAGAAAATTGGGAGGTAATTAGGGTACCTATAAAATAATTTATTCTTTTAAAAATCTCTACAAAGCCTCTATGTTTGGTTCACAATGGTTATGTAAAGGCCTGAAACTTTTTCATCCCAAAACAGACTTGACTTCAGTTTTCTCACAATAAATAAGAAATATCGTTCCAAGAACATACCCTTACCATTATCAAGATCTACCCCCAAAATCCTCCATAGTTCCACTGTATTTCATGTACCTCCTTCTATTTGATTCCACCCATTTGGCATGGAATAATTTTCTATGCTCCATTTTACCCACATATGTGCCCGCCTTCCTTCCTTGTGTTTCCCTATCTAGCCTACTTGGATGTTTCCCTTGTGTGGTCAGTATTTCTACCATTTCTAAAGGATTGAACCATTTTGGAGATTCATTCTATGGTTGGCCAAAGTTTTTTAGCAAAACCACCAAACACAACATGCGTAAACATAACACATAACAATCCCAACACAAACACAACACACACGTACCTTGTCAAATCCAGTTCTTCATTCCTAATTTTCATTATAAATTAACATAACATAGAAAAATATTAAATTTATTTTTGTTAATATTTATCCCAAATAATTAATTTTATAGAAGTTATGGGTTATAAAATTATTTGGTCATGTTGTTTGGTTTGACCAATGCACCAATAGTTCTCATGGACCTCTTGAATATGATATCCCACCCTTACAGAGACTCATTCATCATGGTGTTCATCAATTAATTCCTCATCTAATAACAAATAACAAATAATCATGAAATAAATCTTGATATAGTCTTAAGTGTTCTTATAGGAAATCTTCTTTATGGGAATATGTTGACTTGTAAATGTTTTATTTAGGATGTAAAATTGTTGCGGCATGTGGTGTTTGAGATATTAATATATATGGACCTAGAGAAAGTGTAGGTAGTGATTCCCTAGACCCATAAGCTAAATGTGTTTGATATTAGGATATTATTGGGTTTAGTAGGATACTACTGAATTTTCATCCCAAACATCTCACGATTAACATTACCTTTGACTACACTAACAAATAATGGAGTGATATTCTAGGGGTCAGAAAAGTGTGAAGAGGCATTTCTTGATTTTAATAGTAGAATGACAAAAGTTCAATTACTAATACTTCCTATGACTAGGATCAAATATAATGTATAATGTGATACATCAGGCATTGTTCAAGGATTGAAACTTGTGTACAGAGAGTAGCTAGTATCTTATGTATCAAAATAGTCATGACCCCATGAGCAGAACTACCCAACTCATCACATGGATATGGTAGTCATAGTCCATTATATCAAGATTTACTGACACAATCTCTTCAATGATATTTTTTTTCTAAACTGAAAAATTGCCTTTGTTACATATTCACATAGTGGAGAATGAACTTGAGGGAGTGGTGATGGGTATATTATCTTAATAATTTTGAATTATATATGGATTATCAACTAGAGAAAGTTAACATTGTCATATATTCTATTATCCATAAGATTACTGTTAAGTAGTATCCTTCTGAGTGAGATTCTGGGGAGATTTGGAACCTAATGATCTTGTTAGATTATTGGAATAGGGATGATTATGATCATTATGGATTGATTTCTTGTGCTCCATTTTGGTCACATATTCTCTAGTAGACTCGGTATAGGTTGGAAAAGAGGCTAATCTAATGTGTGTTGTGTTGTAAGAACAGTTGGAATATAGTGACCTTATACCCAAGTGATCATTGTAAAACAGGGATGAAATCTTGGTTCATGAGAGAGTTATAGTACCCTCTTCCCATACAGAAGAGTAAATGAGGGAATTCCATACTTCTATATGGGTGGTACATCTTAGATCCAAAAATATATACCATGACATAATGTGACATTTCTAGTGTCTAAAGATGAAGAGGGACATCAATGGGTTTGGTTATTAATTTCTTACCTTTCAAAGAGTAAATTTGGAGAACTATTATCATAGTGGGTTTCCCAAACCACATCTAGTGTTCATGTGTTTGTGTAAACACGTCGTAATGGACTTTATGATAGGGTTTCCCAAGACCCCAAATATTTATGACATTTTCTGTGTGATTATTGATTGTTTGATGATGTTTTCTCACTTTTTACCAATCTTAGAGACTCAAAAAGTATATGAGATCAAAAATCTATATTTTATAGATATAATATTTTTATATGTAGTTACCTTGTGAATTTTATCTAGGAGAGATTCATGTTTTATGTCATGGTTTCTGAAAGGATTAATGATGGCCCTAAGGACTCAACTAAGATTGAAGACAAAACAACACCCTCAGGTAGATGGAAATTCATATTGATTGATTGAAAAACTTGAGTATATGCTCCAAAATTGTGTTTTATACTTTGGTGGATCTTGGGATGATAACATAGCCTTGGTTTAATTTCCATAAAAAAATAGTTACCACGATTCGATTCAGAAGGAACCTTACAATGTTCTTTATCAGAGGCCATGTCATTCACTACTCTATTGGAATGATGCATGTGAGGAAATGATTTTGGGGACATCTTTGGTTTGAGAGACCTCTGAGAGATTGAAAGTGATTCAAAAGAGGTTGATCACAACTCAAAATCAAAAGAGATCATATTTTTACCATAATAGGAACATTTTTTATTTTTTTGTGGTGATCAGGTTTTATTGAAAGTGACACCATGATTAGGCCACAAATGACTTAAAAATCAAGGTAAGATAACCCCATGATTTTTTTGACCCTTCTAGATCAATAAGTGAATTGGGACAATGACATATCATCTGGATATTCCTTTATATTACCAAGGTATACATGATTTTTTTCATGTTCATCAACTCTGGAGGTACATACCTAATATTACTCATTTAATTATATATGAGGATGTTTATAAAGGTTTCCATGAATTACATGAGAAGTAGTTAGTGCATATTTTATATCATAGTGAGATATTCCTTCTAGGGAAAGACGATAATGCCTGTTTGGAACTTAAAGCAGCATTGACGGATCTAGGAGGATATATGGGAGTGGGAGTGATAAGTTTAAGCTCGGTGTCTTCAGTTATATGAGAAATACAACAAAAGAATCTTATTGAGGATTATACATCATTAAAGGTGGAGAATTTTAATATTACCAGATTTTAAATGTTCTAAAATCACCTTTTGTTTTGTTTTAATAGGTTCATTTTATTGAAAATTAATATTTTCAACTTTTCCTTACTCTTACTTATGAACTAGGACCTAAATAAACGTAAAAAGGCCTATACCCTTATATTGGGAGGATTTTTGTGTGATTAATTAGGGTAAATCCTTTTTATATGATTTTTTTAAGGATACATAAATTTTTTCATATGTTTAAAATGAATTTTTTATACTTTTATAAATGGTTACTCTATATTTTCCAGGGTTTCATAAGGATGGAGAGGTGTTTCCATAGTTTTGTAAAGGAAATTGAGAGTTTTTATGCACTGTGTAGAGGTAACTCCTAAATACTAAAGTATAATTAAATGTAACCCTTAGATAGGTAAGGGTGCCTCAACTACTATGTATGGGTAAGTCAAGAAACCATCTTCTTTTGTAAGGTTAATTCAATGTTTCTAGAGGATTTATAAGGGTGAATTATGTGTTTAATGAAGGTATTCTTTACTTTTAAAATGTTACATAAGGGTATCCTAGTTTCTAGGTATAGATAAGAAGAATCTTCAACCTCTTTGTATGGTAGATGAATGTTTCTAAAGGTTATGTGAGGGTAAAACCAGATCTAGGTAAGGGTCAACCACTAAATAAGGGTAAAATACCTTACCCTCACACAATGCCAAGGATTTTCGTGAGGGTAAAACCATGTTACCTTTATGCAGTTCCATTTTTTAGGATTTTTTTCTTTCTATTTTATATTTCTTCTTCCCCGAGTCAACCATGTATCTCATTTCTAGAAATTTTAAAATACAAATATCATGGAAATAAATTAATTAACTCATTTAATGGTTTTAAACACTATGTAATTAAGAATAAAATTAAGTAACAAATTAAATAATGAATTTAATTTGGGGTTATTAATAGTGAAAACCCATAAAGAACTATCCGTCTTATAAAATATATGAACCATACTGTCTTTAGATTTTCATTCCTTTTTTATTTTATGGTAGTCTATAAAACCCTTACAAAATATTTGTGAATTCCTCTTTCATCGTAAGAGTTTGTTCATATATTTTCTAGGTAGGGAGGAATCTCTCTGCTTATCCCCTATTATTGGGTGTTGTGATTTAAATAGATAAAACTAGGTTAATATTTCCATATAATGATTTGATATCCAGTTCTGAATTGATATTTTCTAATACTTCAATAAAATTTATAATAAATTATTAAATGATAATAAACAAGAAATTATCAATGAATGATAAATATTATTATCTCATGTTTATCCAATATTATTCTTGAGAGATAATTATTATGACATTTAAATTATATTTTTCTCTATGGATGAAATGAATAGCTCAAGATATGGCTTAATATGTTAATTTGTAATTTCCAAGAAATATAATCAATTATCACATGTTGTGTTTAATTTATTTATCGAAATAAAATGGTTTTAATTAGTCTTAAGAACCTGTAGTGAGTGGTTTGAATCGAAAAATACTAAAATGATATCTAGATGATGATTCCAAGATATAACTTTGAAGTTCTTCAGTAAAAAATTTGAGGTAGGAATTTATTACATTTTTTGGGGTCTCTTTTATACTTATTTCAATGATATAATTCCTATTTTGGCATACTTAATAGTCGTGATTAATTATTGTCGCATATGGGTGTTTTTCTGTGTGTGTGACATGTGAGTACCTTAAATGATTCTTGTTTCCATGAGTATGATTTTATCTTGTTCGTTCATGTTTGATGTTCTTCACATGTATTTTATGTTTTTACTTTTACTTGTGTTGATATTATATGCTTTATTATATGTTCTATGTATTATATGTGCCTTTGGAGATATTATTATTGGTACCCAAAGTAGGTGGACCATCATTACATGCTTATACCTTAGATGGGGATTGTGTATGACTTGCAACAATGGACAAGAATGACCAAAGCACAATGTTTGGACATGATTTTTCCACTTGGATAACAAGTGATACAATCAATACCTAGTGGATTCCAAGTATCATGTTACTCGATTCTAAGTTGATATCAAGTATCTTGATCACTCGATGCCTAGTGCATGTGGAAAAAATGATTCAATTGATCTCTATTTGATGTAGATTAGTATTTACACATGAAGTTAATTAGCATGATTACAAGACTCATGTATAGTTCCTGATTACATCTTAAATGTTGACATTCCTTTTTTCGTGGACCTGAATTAGGTAGATTCAGGGCTCATGGTGGCTTTTTAAGACCATGGATTACAATTTTTGTGTTTTTTTTATTATTCCACATTTATTGTTTATTATGGAATACAAATGTTTGCATGATCACATTAGTGAATGCTGAATTAGTGGTTCCCTACTAGGATTCATTACTAAAACCTTACATAGGAATATCAATTCACATAAAAACTTCAAATATATATATGGTTCCAAGCAAGTTAAAGGGCCATAAGATGTTTTATCCAAGGAGTGTTGGGCTAGGGCTGGTACCGAGAAGACTCTAGAGGGATAAAAATGTTTTATTTATTTATCTACTGTACATATACACTAGTTATTTACCACCTATGAGCAAGGTTTTTTATTTATTATATAAAATATATTCCATACTTAAGTTTCCATATGTTACATAGATTATTTATAATATATATTATTTATCATTTGATATATATTATGATACTAAGGGTATATGCTCCCCACTAATGGACGTAGACACTCACTGCTAGTCAGAAGCCTCTTAAATAAGTGGAGGCATGCATGAGGTCATGTGGAACTATGATTAAAACCCAAGGGTTTTGGATGGGGAATTGAAAGATTGATTTTTTGTATAGGATAGGTCCTACCGTGTGTGAGTTATTAGAGATTGTGGGGTATTTAGTGAGCATGGTCGAGTCTCCCTCACTACTTGGGAATATATTTGGGAAACCATTGCATTCTGGGGTGGAGTAGTCCTCGTGTTTTGATACTACGATAGAGATCACCAAAATTCATTATACTATATACTTGGGTGAGTTTGTCTCCTAATTCATGATTAATTTTTATTGGGGTGAAAATCCTCAAGGTTGTTATTTTCATGGAATGGTCACGAAGATGTAGTTTGGGATACTCTAGTATAATTTGAAGCATGTATGGTTGATTGGGGTCATAGACCTAAGGATCGATAGTGGCGTGTTCATTTATTTATCCCAAAAGTTATTTATTTATTAATAACATATCACCTACACGTATCATTTTATTTTTGGATATGTATGTGGTCACATTGTTTGTTCCCTACTATGTTTTATACTCACAACCTACTTGAGAAGAGATTACAATGGGGAACCCTAAAAGAATCTCACTTTTTTGTAGGCACATGTTGGGATAAGTCTAAGAATTCATTGAACTAGATAGATCTGGCATGTACATGTAGAAAGGGATGTGGTCTAAATTAGAGTTGAAGTGGATCCCTTTTGTATTTTTTCCTTTTTTTTCATTCTCTATATGTGATAATCCCATTGGTTGATCGTTGTAGTATGAGTAGATGTATTCTTCCACACCTCATATTATTATTTTTTGGTTTTTTAGTTATCTAAATACACTGATGGTTATGTTTTTTTCATGATGTTTCGAAAAATTATATTTTATCTCTCTCCCTCTAGTACATTGGGTATACTCTCTTCATCATACCTCCTTAGACACCCACTACTATTCAGAATCCTTTGATATATTGGGAGGTGTGCCTGAGGTATGGTTTCACTTGTATAGTAACTATTCATAGGGATATTTTTTGAGGATGTTACAATAAATTTCATTCATATTGGATTAAACAAATTCTCAAAAATATCAATTTTGATCCTTATCATCATCATCGAATATTATCATGTTTAATTTCATCATTGACTATCATATATAATCACATACTTTACTTCCATGATTATTTCTGAGTAAACGTGAAGACAAAGAGTTCATAAATGAGATCTCATTATATTCTTTTACAAATGATAATTAATGTAATCAAATAGAGGTACTCATTTTTCATTTACAATATTATCCATGATGACAACTTACATTGATTGATTCATTAAGAAATGACTATTGGATTTGATTCCACTATTTCTAATGAAAGGCCCCTCAATGAACCATAAGATGGGGGATGAATTAGGGAGATGTAAAATAAACTAATTCACTCATTTTTATTGGATCCATTTCATGAATTTGAAAATAATAATTTAATATTTCATGATAATTACATACTTGCACAATTGAATGTAGAAATTTGAATAATCATGGAAACATATATATTACAATATTCACCCCCAATAATTTATATCAAATTATAACATAAAACTAATGTGATTATATACCTAATAATCACTACTTCACATATTATTAATTAAAATATTTAAGAAAAACTCATTGATCATCCGTCTTCTGAACCCTCTTCTATTATTCTACTCACTTCTTTCAAAGAGGGTTATATATTAAATAATTTTGAAACATAGGTCAAACCTAAAAAGATAGAAATGTATACCAAGAACCCAAAAAGTTAGTATTACCCATGATGTTATGTCTTCCACTTATGGGTCTTTTGTGATTTTCATAGAAAATGTTCACATAAATTCTTGATCTACAATAAAATTCAATCCAAATTCACTTTACTCATTGATTCAAAATATTCAATAACATCCATGCCTGAAACACTATTTTTCTTGATTCTTAGAATCCATTATCCCCTTTATTGTTTTCTATATCTGTATCTATTTACTAATATGTATTTGGTTCCCCTATATACAAGAAACATTGAAATTCATAATTCAGTATTCAATCAAATTCTAATATCCTTTACATAAAATATAACCATTGAATAAATACCAAGGGAAAATCCCCCATAGAAATTAAAATATAAAGTTATTGGACATTCAAAAAAAATCCATTCCTATTTGAGAATATTAAATCGCAATTTTTTTTTCAAATCCTTTAAATTCCATCAATTGGGGTGTGATGACTGATGTGGACACTTTTTGACTACATGGTTTTAACATCATTTACATGGAAATTTTAATGTTTTGATGAAAAAATGTGAAAAATTGATCGTAATTTGAATTCTCAATAAATATTGTTGGTATTCGAAATTTATAGAGTATTTTCATAAAATATAGATTTGGGGAGAAAATTTTATAAAATTTTCTTAATTCCATTTTCATATGTTTAATGAAGAAACACTTTGTTTTATTTTGGGGAATTTGAATTAAAATATTGATTTTTTAATGATTAAAATTGTTTCAGATTTATTATAAGTATTTTAATATTAAAATTATTTTTTTAAATGTGTGGAATAATTTTTTTTATATCAATTTTATTTCTTGAAGAACATTATTTTTATCTATATAGAATTTTATTTATGAGTTTTTCATTTTGAATTTTTATTTCTCACTTATTACATCCTATGAAAGAAAAATCCTCAATGTACAATGAGTCCTACCAACTGCATGATGGCCAGACTGACCGCATGGAGACATGCGTGTCACACCCAGATATTCTGGAGTATATTTTTATAAATTAATATTATGTTGGATTGATTTCTCCACATATAACACCGAACTAGAAAGATTCATCACATACTAGATGAATATTATTATCAAATGTTTATAATAATAAAACCATTAGTAAATAAACATATTTTAATCAATTATAATTTCAGGTAAAACATGATTTAGAATAAAATAAATTATTATGGAATTTTCAAATAAAAAATTTTTTTATTTTTATATTGTATTTCCATATAGAAGGTTAGACTATGAATATTATAATTTTAATTTTTAAAAAATTAATTTACTTCATTAATTGGTCATATATAAATTATTCTGAGATGAATTTTGATTTTTTTATGAAATAATAGATTTTTAGTTGAACATTAAAAATATACCAATTTTGTTATTATGATCACTTTTATAAAATTATAGTAATACAAGAATGTATTTTTTTTGAAATATTTTCTGTATAATATTATTTATTAATAATTAAAAATAAACAATTTAAAAATACAATGTTAAACTCATGTGTACTATTCTGGAATCATAAGTACTATTTTACTATAAAAATAATTTTTATTTTCTTATATTAAAAAATTTATTTTCATAACATCTAGAAATAGAATGCATCAAAATGGATTTCTTTTTTTAAGTCAATATTATCATATTACGTACTGAGGAAGATTTCATTATTAGACCTAAATTTATGTTTCTAATATAAATATTAGTTAACAAAAAAAGTTATTTTTGAAACAATGAAACTTTTCTAAATGTTAGTATTTTTTAAATTAATGGGATATATTTTAAATTAAGGCCTAAATGTTTTTTTGGAAATATATACAAATAAAAATCATTAAACTGGTAATCAATGTTATGTAAAATTGATAACTCGGGATGATTTAAATGAAACTTTTCTACAAAATAATATTTCAACACATTATATGGTTTGATTTAGAAGTTAATTTTTTCATATTATGAATTGGTATTAGATTAAATGATCTCCAAATTCAGATTCATTATGATAAAATATTTTAATAAGTGTCATATTATATTTTTAGTAATAAAATAATTTTAACAGATAATTTGTAATCAAGATTGATAAGTGTTAAAATCAGAAACCTAATATGGATCAAATTTTAATAAACAAAATTGAGCCTTAAACATTATACAATAGGTTCATGAGGTTATAAAACCATTACTACATGCCTCACTAAAAATTATCCACATAACACACCTAAGTATCATTCAATTCCATCCTTATGCTTTACCACGTATTATTTTCCAAACATTTGTCACTCTTTTACACTTATAGATGGAGTTCACTTCCTTCCATTTCAAGTATTGAATCTTATTCTAAATTCCCATAAAATACTTGTTAATTTACTTTTTATATACCCCATATAAATTTTTAGATGACTCTATCCTCAACAATGTGCCTCAAGCCCTTTATTTATAAAGGATACCTCAAGTGAATATCCAAATCCTCAATGTAAGTATTGGTTACCCTTTTACTTCTTTCATTTATCATTCTCATCCTCCTCTATAAAAACCCATTAAATATATATGAATATAATAAAATAAGTATAAATTATTTACTTAAACATTATTATTCTGATGGTATTGTGATGTCTCGTACATGAATCACTCATAATTAGCCAAACATCTTCATCCATGTGGCCTCAAGAATGTATCCCCATAATCTAGAGGCTACCGACTAGCAGAGAGGTCTTATGGTGTGTTCATGGGGAGACTATTATCTCATTATATATTAGATAATAGTGGAGATAATAGAATCACAATAGTGGAATCATAATAATAATGAATAAGATAGTGGAAGAAAGTATAAAACTCTATGAAATAAACAATCAACTCATGATCTATAAAATGAATCTTATAAAAAAGATGATGTTTTTGCTCTAAAAATGAAATTAAGTACACATTGAAGATGTAATATAGTATAATACATGTCATAAAAAACAAAAAGGGTAAAAATCTATCCAAGTATCCCAACCACGGTCAATGTCATTTGCTACACAGATCACATCCTAAAGCAAGAAATCATGTGTCAAAATTTGGATACATCCACTTGTCCACACCTGTGATCATATAATATTTGTACATACCAAAGGAACTCTAGATAGGGTGTGAGATAAATCTTAGTAGTCCACCCCCAATTTTTTGTATACAAATCTAGTCTGTGAATATAAACTGTAGTACTGTATAAGTATATAAAAGTAAATCAATACAAATAATAACCCATACATGCTTCAGCCTCAACTAGTGATATCTCTAATCATGTAATAATTTTATTATTTAACAATTGATTATAATTATAATATACTAGTAATAATGGATTGATAATGATGAGAATAAATAAGAGGGATATTATGAGAAACCAAGGAAACCTTGACCTTAGGGGTTGAGCCAACACATATTGGAAACTCGTGAAGTCTAGAAATAATGGTTTCAGTGTAATCCAATGGGTACAACCAAGAAATTCCACTATAAAATAGTCTAAATAATTCCATGGAGCTCATCCATAGTAATTTTTGGCTAAGCATGATTGGGCCTAATGGGGTGAATCAATGGAATCTAATGTCAGAAGGCATCAAGCTATATCTATGGAGTGTATCAATGGAATTAAAATAAAATGGGAAAAATGTTAGGAGAATTGTAAGTACAACACCATGGAATTCACATAATAAAAGAAGGACCAGATTTCTTTGTGGCTATCTCCTATGGAAATCAGCTCAATAAATCAGAATATCATAATTTGAGTGCTCAATGAACACCCTCAGGAATCCATGGCTTTCTCAAGTATCATCATTGCAATAAATATGAAAAATTTCAGTATGAAAAAGGAATCATATACTCATTTCATTTATATACATTTTTTATCATAGGAAATGTAATAATAAAGTGAATTTCAATTCTTTATGTTCATTCCATTTCCTTTCATTTTACTTTATAAGGTAATAATGTGGACATGCAACCAATTATCAATTCAAGTTTCAAAATTAAGGTCTACGTGATATATATACTCATATAATTTATATTTAACAATTTATAATACATTCATTTATCTTAAAACACTTTATCAAAATTCTAGTAGATAACACTCGAATTGTGTCCCAAATAATCTCACAATAGGCCGACAAAAGCATAAAAATAACTATCTCTAATTGGGTAGTCTATGATTTACTCATTACCAAAAAAGGTTTCAAATAGGCATCACTGGGGCCATAGCTTCAACTTTTGTTGATTTAATTTATTTAATATTCATTTAAGGAGCAATGCTAGTGAAATGGAAATGTTCACAATTGAAACAATTTATCAACGATGATAATTTTAGTGATAATTCATAAACCACCTACCTTATCCATGTAGTAGATTCATTTTCTAGTATCATCCCTTATTTTTTCAGGGATCAAACGAAAAATGAAGAATAGATGAACACCATAAAAATAGGGTATATGATTCCACACCAAAATAGCATCATCAATAAGAATACAAATAATGAAAGGTTCATAAGTAATGAAGAACATAATTATATGAATCGAACAGGATGAATGGATCAATATTCTAATTTTAGATGGAGAATTTTTCCAAGAACATAGATGGATGACATGGTAGGAGCACACTAATTTGAGAAGAATATGGTGTTTTCCATTGTAAAATAAGAAAAAGATAGGGGTATTAAATTAAAAGTATTTTAAGGGACTAACTGTAATTCTACCCCTCATTTAAAGGGTGCATGTTTTGGCTGCATGATTAGCTAAATCATTCACCACCCATTCATGGCTTACTATCCATGAAAGGGGAACACACAGTTCATGTGAACTATTTCAGAGACCATGTGAAAAAAATTCCATTTTCCATTGTTAAATTATATTGTTTTCTCACATATTCATATTAACTAGGTCACATGATTACATAAATCTATGCGGCCCCAGGCTGTGGACTGGATGACCCCTCGTGGTTTCCTCAAACTATGTTGACTATGAGGAATGGTTTCTAAAAACAATAGAGCCCATATATTTTCTCTCGAATCCATTGATTTGGTCTCTAAACAGGCCCTAGAAACCCTCATTTACTCTATAACCTTACTAGGCATTCATATTAGGCTAAAACAATGGAATTAAAGTGAAATTGAAAGAGTATGTATATTGAATCGAAACCATGTTCTTAAAGTATTACCCACTTAAAGTAACTCATCCCTAAGTTTCACTTCCAAGTATGGTAAACAATATTCTAAGAATAACTCTGGATAATAATACATCAGCCTCCTTCTCCCAAGTCTCATCATGTACACGATTGTGTTTCCATAGAACCCATACTAAAGGGGTAGACCAACATTAGAGGGCCTTCATGCTATAGTCAACAGTTCCTATATGATACTCCCAAAAGTAATAATAGACATCCAATTCATCATCCTCCGGATCAAAAGTATGAGACTAGTTGGCATCGTAATGATGAAGATGTGAAATGTGGAATACATCATTCCTGGAATTCTACCTCTCGGGTAACAAAAATTGATAGGATATTGGCCAGACTCTACCCCAAACTATAAAAATACCAACAATGAGTGGAAATAGATTATATTTAATTTTTATCCACCTATGCACAAGTCTGGATTATTCCCATAAGAAAACATGATCTGCATCCTAAAAATACAGAGGTCATCGATGGTGATCGATATAAGATTTCAATCTAGAATGAGAAACATACACACATTTCCTTTCAACCACACCTACTCTGAAGTCTTTTTCATGCGATGGGGACCTTATAGCACTCTATCCTCTATCTTTATCAAACATTGAGGTTAATTTCCTGGTCAGCCATATAAGGCCTCATATGGATCTATCTGAATTGTTACATTAAATATTTTATTATAAGAAAACTTTAAAAGAGGGATATGATTCTACAAATAACCTATGAAATCAAGGATGCATGCTTGTATAATTTCCTCCAACACATGTATAGTCTGATTTGACTAACCATCATTTTTAGGGTGGAAAATTGTCTTTAGAATCACTTGTGCACAAAGATCATTATGTAATGATTTCCATGACTTCAATTTTAAACGAGCTTCCCTATCTAAAATAATAAAATGAGATACATACTGTAGGCATATAATCTAACAGATAAATAGTATTCTCATCTCATCAACTGATAATGACTCCTGAATATGAAATAAGTTAGATACCATATTTGGTCGATCTATGACTACTGAATTCATGTCACTACTTAAAGGAGACCTCAGTAAACATGTTAATAAATCCCTCGCGATGTCATCTCATTTAAATTTCAATATTGGAAATTGGTGTAACAATCCAATTGGCCACTAGTGTTCCACAACCACCTATAGAATGATAGAACACCAATTAATAAATCCCACAATTTTATGTTTCGTACCAGACCTCCAATAATGGTGATTCATATCATGATACATCTTAGTAAAACCAAGGTTCACTGCCCATTGAGAAGCATGGGATTCTCACATCAAATTCTCTTGCATGGAGGTAGGAAACCAGATATTCCCATGTATACATAGGATGTCATATCCATCTACAAACCAATCAAGTGGCGGGTCCTCACCATTAATAGTGTCCCATAAGACTATACCTTCTGTATCTAAGAACTAACTTCTCATCACTCTATCAATGAGTGAATAGGTAACTTCTATGGCAATGAGAATATGATTCTCATGACTCACTTGAAACTAGAGGTGCATCTCATAAAATTGGGCCATCAATATACATTCATCATTGGCTTCCCGGATGGCTTATTCTTGAGTTTTCTGGATCAGTGTATCTGCTACTAAATTAACTTTTCCTAGTGTATAGGCATGATAAAAGTCAAAATACTAAAGATATTCAACCCAAATTAACTATCTGGAATTCAAGACACATTGTATAATGTCATACATGAAGATCTTGTGGTCTATGGACACCAAAAAACATTCTCCAATTATATAATTCCTCTAAAAACCCAAGGCATGAATGATCACTGCAAGATCAAGGTTTTTTATTGGGTAATTATGCTCGTGAGGTCTCAATAATTGACACTAATATGCAATGAATTGATCCACCCACCTCATTACTAAACTCATTCGTACATCTGACACATCACAATAAACTATATAGCCTCTTCTAGTCTTTGGAAAAATCGAGATTGACACTAAATTAATCCTTAATTTCATCTCTTGAATGAATTTTCACATTATTCAGACCACAATTACTTCACAACCTTATTATTCACACAAGTAAGTGGTTCCTCAAGGAACTGGAAGTCTTATATGAAACTCATGTTGTATTCATCCATCCCCAAGAAACACTATATATTAATGAGTTTCTTAGAATGATACCAAGAAACAATATCACTCAACATCCCTATGTCAACTAATAATTCTGATTCTGAGATAATATGACCCAAGAGTTGATCCTCATAAATAGAGAAGTATCCCTTTTTATCATAGTATATAACTATTTCTCTCTCATTTTACTCAATACGATCTCGAGATGTTTGGAATGGCCTCTTTGACTATGATAATACACTAAGAATCATTCTCACAAAAACTATGAAAAATGAATACACGTAGGGGTGGAAAACCCTTTTAATTAAGGCCATGAAAACAACAAGCACATTAGTAATAATAAATTGCATAAAATAGGTAATCATATAAATAATACCAACTTTGGAATGTCATACATTGTATATCTAAAGGTGTGAATCACTCCTAATGATACCTCGATCTCAGGTTGATATTTGAGAACACTCTAGTTCCTCAGAGGAGGTTGAAGAGATCATCTATTCAATGAAATAGATACAGATTATAAACTATAAACTTTTCTAATCATCTATAATCTATTAAAAGCATAAGGGTTCCATCCCACTCCTTATAGAAAATTATGGGATAACCCAAATGATAAGTACTCTATTAGATAAAACCCTTATGTTCTAAATCCTCCAACTATCTATTGAGCTCCTAAAGTTCAGTAAGAGTCATCTTATATAGAAGAATAGATAACAGTGATTCTCCTAGAACAAGATTTATTGAAAACTCTACCTCTTTCGAGAAAGAGGTAGTCCAGAGAAATCATCTGGAAATACACCCCAAACAATATCCCCCAATGAGGAAAAATATATCTGATTCGCATCATTTTCATCTAAGAAATGCAGAAAAAATATGTACTATTAATCCTTCCATCAAATTTTGTTCTGGTCCATCTCGACTAGAATGAAGACTCCCCCACCATTGTAAATATGACCACCACCCTATGATGATATAAATAATACCATGTGGTGATAGAAATCTATATATTGGTGTATACCCTCTGACTGTACACCCAACGTTGTGTCTAGGTTCATCACCCCACAAAAGTACCAAATTTATATCCCATTAATTTTGGTGACAAATACTAAGATAAGGGAGTTTGAGGAGCCTATATCAAACAAATAAGATACAATATTAGAGGATACTATAATAGTACCTCATACAGTAGACATTTCTATACTCTTCTCCTTAGGTATTAACTACAATGGGTGAAACTAGCTTGATCTATGACCCTTAGCAAAATCTGGACTACCTTGAGTAGGTCCGCTCTATTAGATATGAAAATAATAAGTCTAGCTACCTTGGGAATGACCTCCTATTAGCCCACTCATCTAGTTCTACTCAAGAATCAAGCCTGATGTGGAAGAATTGATCTTTATCCTGAGGGTGGAGCTGGTGAAGGATCGATTCCACTAGATGAATATGGAATGGTCCATAAGACCCTCTGAAGATGACTCATCTCACTGCAAGCACAGAACTCCAGTGGGTCTTTATCACACATCTGGTTTACATGTCCTTATCATCCACACTGATGAAATACAATAGAGCTTCCAATGTAGATACTCTATCTTCCACTTCGCTAATGAGAGTCCTCAATGTTATTCCTCCTACTGCTGGAAGAACTACTGTATTGTCTCACCACAAAACCTCTATGCCCTGTACTATTAGATTCTCTCTTTTTTATCTCAGTGATAAGAGCATAGAACATCTTCTCATAAATGGTATATAGGTGAAATAAATTCACCTAAGAGTAGATGGAATACCTTATCCTGCCATTAAAACATCTTGCTTGGGATAAATCATCAACATAAAGTAATGGTGAAAAGTATATCATCTTGATGAAACATGTTAAATACTCCATAACCGAAATAGCACCATGCTCTAGGTTAATGAACTATATATCTTGGTCAGCTTTCATATTATGATGGAAAACATAATCATACAATGTAGTCTATAAGTCATCCTAGACCATGCCATGATATCAACAAGCCTAGGTAATCAATCCCTCCAGCACTTGGAAGAACCAAGCAGTATATTGGGTGAAATATTTTCCCTCCTCTCTAGATGAATCTCTATACGCTTGATGGTAGATAAAATGTATTATATCCATTACTTAGTATCCATGTGACTTCCATCCCATGATAATATAAAAGGATGTTTCTATTTAAACTCACGAGTAAGATAAGAGATCATAGGTATTGTCCAAGGTGCACCTTGGATAAGTTGCATCACTCATGGAAATATCTCTTTATGTTTATATTCAATTACCATTTTATAAATATTAGGTGGTTCAATAGGTGGAACCACTGGAGTTAATAATTTTCACTCAGGGCCCACCACCTTTGCAGCATGGTCATCGTCACACTCTTAGCATGTGGCATGAGGATGTCATGGTGGAATAGCTCTAAGAATGCCAATCACATATCTCAGAACAAGATACCAAAGTAAGTAGGATATCTAACATAATAATAACAAAATAAATGTGAACAATACCCAATATATTAACCCAAAATCCGTCATTAAATGTTAGGGTATTGGTAGGTGTTCATGCTTTTTTAATAGGTTTTGGTAAATTGAGGTTAAATTATAATTTAAGGAGGAAAACACTCATTAAATTTTATTTTGCCTCTCTATTTATTGGGAAACATGTAATTTATAAATCATAATTTATATATAATGTATTTATTTGTTTATAATAAAACATAATAGGCTCAATTAAATGGATTTTCATTTCAAGTTTATAAAGGCACATAATCTTCATAAATGGAAATTAGCACCCATTTAATTACAAACAACTTCCCATACATTCATTCTATGAATTTAATAGGTACAATATGATGGATTGATTATGTGGGTTACCGTTCCCACTTTATAAAGGCTTATATGCTTTATAAATTGAAATTTTTAGTTATGTAAATACAAAAAAAATATAAACTCATGTAACCTGGGATATATTGATTTCATATGTTAATATTGGCTATTTAGTAGTCCAACAACAATCTATACAAGAAATAATCATTTCGGTGGATGTTAAAACTTTAGAAAAAAAATTACCATTCCTTGTAGAAGTTTTTTGTGGAATGGGAATATATCACAACAAAGTAACACTCGACAATCACAGGAAACACAGGCAATGAAAGAAATAAGATGCACCTATATGGCATGGAATATGAAATTCATGTGAATCCTAGGTGCCTATAATGATGCATGTAACACTTTTCCTTGGTATACTGACCAAAGTAAAATATCCATAAAGAAAAATAAATAACACAAATCATGTGCATCACCTATTGCTGAAAATATATCCACTGTAATATGTGAAATATAGAACAATAGTTTCCCATTCGAATGAAACATGGGGTTTACCCCAGACATGGTCTAGCTACTCCAAGTAATGACTTATGACTATGTTTTGACACATTCCTAATCTCCTATCTAATTTATTAAAAAAGAAGGAAAAAATCATTTAATACCACATTATGACATCCTGAAGCTGGTTCACTTCTATATAGCTAAACCTAGTCAATCACATAGCCTCAAGAGACCTCCACTTCTTCCAGAGGATATCTACTAGCAGCGAGATCCTAGGTTTTGTCTTTGGTGAGACTATTCCCTAATGTTAGAGTAGATCATGGTGAAGATAATAGATGCATAACAGTGGAAGCATAACATTAATGAATAAGATGGTACAACCAAGTATAAACCTCCATGAAATAATAATCAACTCATGAGATATAAATTTTATCATTTGAAAAAGATCATGGAATGTCACTAAAAAGGGAAATAAATCACACATTGACACAAGAATACAGTAAAATAAATTCTATACAAATGAATGAAAAAGTGAAACATCTATCCTAGTTTCTGGAGCATAGGTCCATTCATATACTTCTAATATACTATCCTATAGAAGTAATTCGTGTGTCCAAATAAGGATAATTCCCCTTGTACAAACATGTGATCATACAATCATCTTGGGTACCAAAATTGTCCTAGATAGGGTGTGAGATAAATCATAGAAGGAAATCACCAACAGTGTCTATACAAATCCAGTCTATGGATATAAACTATAAGAGTGTACTAGTATATAATACTTAAATTGTGAAATAAGTAACCCATACCAAATTCATCCTTAGCTAGTGATGTCACTAAAAAGTAATTATTTAATTATTTAACAAGGAATTAGAATTATAATATAGTGGTAATAATGGAGTAACAATGATGAGAATAAATAAAAAGGATCCAAGGATAAACTAAGGCATCCTTTACCTCATGGGTCAAGATAACTCATAGTGGAAACTCATCCAGTCTAGAAATAAAGGCCTGAGGGTAATCCAAGGGGTACACCCAATGAATTCCACTATAAAAGATTCTAACTGAGTCTATGGAACTCAAAAATTGTAATACTAGGATAAACATGACTGGGCTCAATGGGGTGAATCCATGGTGTCATGTGTGAGAAGACATTAAGCTGAATCCAAGGAGTGTATCAGTGGAATTCTAATGATCCAGAAATAAATGATAGGTGAATCATCAATACAAAAATGAGGCATTCCCATAATAATACATGTACTAGATTCTATAGTGGGTATCACCCATAGAAATTTAGATAATGAATTGAAATGGGATCCTTTGAGTTCTTAAGAAATTCTCTCAGGAATCTAATGATGGATCATGTTTGATCATTCCTATAAAGATGAAAAAGTTTATATGAAAAAATAAACCTTATACTCTTTTCATTTAAATAAATATTTCTTCATATTCCAGGTAATACACTTTCAAATTTCAATTCATTATGTTTACACATTTACCTTTCATCTTAAGTGACTAGGTAAAAATGATATCATGTGACAAATTGTTGATTCCCATTTCAAAAGTAAGTCTCAATTGATATCTATACTCATATAATTTCCATTTAACTCTTTATAATTCATTTATTTAATTAAAACACATAACTTGTTAACGGTCAAGTATAAAACACTAGAAAGGTGTCTCAAAAAATCTCAAAATTGGTCAAAAAATGAATAAATAAATAATAAACCCTAATTGAGTGGTCCACATTGAGGTCTTAACCACTAACAGTGTCAAATTTGACTCACTAAGGCAATAACAAAAACTTTTGTCAATTTAATTTAATATAGATGTATTTAAGGAGGAACTCCCAATTAAATCTGCATGTGAACAATAGAAACAATTTATATAAAGATAAACATTTATGGATAATTCTTAGACCACATACCTTATTCCTCTAGAAGATACATCATCTAGTATCATCCCTTAGTTTTCCCTAGATCGGAAGAAAACAATATTATAGAAGAATACCCTAAAAATAGAGAATATGATCTCGCACCAAAATAGAAACATCAATAGGAAAAAATGTGGAAAGGTTCTTGTTGAATGAATCACTTACTAGTATGAATCTAATGAGATGAATAGATCTTGATTCTGAGCTAGAAGGAGAATTTATCCAAGAAGAGGGTGTTTTCAGCTAGAAAAAATAATGAAATAGGTGGTTTAGTTTATATGTATTTTAATGGGAAATATTTTTTTTACCCCTATTTTAAAGGGTGAAAAGTTTGGATGCACAGTTAGTTAAACCATACACCAACCGTGCATGGATTACTATCCAAGGAAGTGTATCACCTAGTTTATGTTCACAGTTTGAGAAACCGTGCAAAAATACTCATGAAATCCATGCCATTTTATTATGTTGAAGTCTATAGTTTTTGTTAATGGTCATGTGTCCTAGGTCCCATGGTTAGGGAAAACTGTGATGCACTAGATAGTGTGTGGGATTACCCCACACGGTTTCCTCAAACTATGAGGACTGGGCTTCATGGTTTCTACTAACTGTGTGTCCTTCCTGTTTCCTATAAAAGTCAGGGATCTAGGGTCTGAACAAGCCTTGGACACCCTTGTTTCCACTATAACGTTACTAGGAATTCATGATTGTTAAAAATCAAGGATTAAAACTAAATTTAAATAATCAATTTCTTGATGAAAAAACTAGTTTGTTTAGTTATTACCATTATTTGTTACCCTCCGATTAAATTATATAAATTAAAATGTTTCTCATGCATCCATATAAACTACCACCTCAATAAATGACATGTTTAATCTTTTATCACCACCTTATAAGGATACATAATGAAATGTGTTTAGTGAATTTATATTTTATATTTTATTATTTATTTATATTCTATAAATATAAATTATTCACACGATATATAATAATATCAATAAGAAATCATTGTAAAATATCCATCGAAAAACCAACTTACAGAGAGGGAATGAAATTTATTTATAAGTGATAACTTCTATTTTATTTAGCTTATTCTTATAAATATTCCCAAATATGATTCATCACCATAATAATTTATATATAATTTCATTATACATTTTTGATAGTGACATTATAACGAAAGTATCTCTTCCATGGATATACTCAAACTTAGATTTGTATAAGTTCTAATTGAGTCAGTTTGACCACCTACATGAACAGTGATATAAGTTTCTACTGAGGATGTATTTAGAAAATTAATGTTGAATATAAATAATTAAATAATGATTTTATTTTCGTTCTAGAGTTATAATGTTAATATTTAACTCAATAATTAAGATACAAATGTCCCTTTATAAAAAATAACAGAAACATGTTCATCATTCATTTCATATTTTTTGGATGGTAACCAAAACTACCATAGAATGAAATAATTAAATTATACATAATTAAAATGAATCAATTATATTAACTTATATGATCTCGGAATGAAAAACCTTCGTAGAGGAATGAAAAACAAAACAAATATTATGAAAGTAGTTAAAAATGAATAAGATTACTGACACCCAATAATGAAAATTGTTAATATATATATATATATATAATAATTATAAATGAATTTTATAAAAGATGATGTATCTAAATAAGGTTATTAAATATATTATTAATATATCTATGTTTATATACATGATCTTAGAGTGCATTCGACAAATCAAGAAGACAAGGTAATAATTTCATCATCTGATTTACAACTCCATGAGCCTTGTTTGATATTAAACACCATAATTTCATTTTTATGGTGTATTAAATAACCTATTTAATTCATGTTTATAAATTTAATCTATTTCATGATATATTAACATACATTTCATGATATTCCTTGATTCTTATTTTACTAATATCGTGAGGATTTCATCAACTCATTTTTTGATTCTTTAGGTTAAAGTCATTCTTACATGAATATAATTTTCACAATTTTTTTGAGCCTTAAATTACTAAATTTTATATGTTATTTAATCTTTATTTCCAGTTAAATTAATTCTCATTATCAATTTCCACTTATTTGATAAAAAAATTTCTGAAATCAAATTATGACATTCGGAAGAATAACTCTCATTCTTTCCAAGTG
Organism: Viscum album; assembly: GCA_963277665.1. NCBI lineage: Eukaryota > Viridiplantae > Streptophyta > Magnoliopsida > Santalales > Viscaceae > Viscum > Viscum album. Next base: position 886,534,510 of record OY728123.1, read on the forward strand.
ATCTTTTCTTCCATGTTCTGGTTTTTCTATATAAATTATTTTATTTAAAAATTAAAAAATATGTGTTTACTTTTTTATTCCTCCTATTTTCATTTACGTATTTTAGGAATTGAAATTATATCAACATTTCATTTACGTGGGTTTTTCATTAAAATGTCCTAAAAATTTAATAAATGCTTATATTTTCATTATTATATACTCAATATTTGTTAAATTGATTATTTTGTTTACATTCAAGGCTAATTTTTTTATAAATATTTATAATATGGATTTCTAAATCCTTCTATTTTCCCTCTCAAAAATGTTTGTTAAAATTATTATGCACTTCATTATTTATATATGTTTTTAAATGGTTTCGTGAAAACTTTTTCATTTTCAATTTTATTTTTCCTCTAGGTTTTATCTACTATAATGTGATGTTTTGATCACTATATATGTTTTATTATAAAATTATTTATTTTTTAAAAAAAATTATTTATATTCTATGATTTAATTAGTTTATATTATGTGATGTTTTTAAAATTTTAAATAAACCCATTATTTTTCATTGTTTCTTTTCTATATAACGACGATTGATTTTTAATGGCACATATATATAAGGATAATGATGTTTGTGATCATATATCACCATCTAATTCATTGATTTAAATTTATATCTCATGAGATAGCCATTCATGTACATAATGAGTTTGTTCACATATATATGTGCACAATGAGTTTTCTCAGATAGTCATATTTGGATATAATGAGTTTGGTCAAATAATATTGGGAATAATGAGATTTATCAATATGTTTTAAAATGATTATGGTGGTGTCATATCTCCATCTTTCTTTCCTGTTATAAATACATTTTAAGTATCATTGTTTTCATGCTATGTTGAATTCAATATTTATGAATCGTTTCTAAGATATTACTAACTTTTTTAGTTATTTCGTACCTTATGCTATGATATATAACTGATGATTTCTTAGGTATAACATTATTTTGTATAATGATTATACACATATTCTCCTATTATTCTCACTTATCATCTTTGATTTTTATCAGTTGGGTTTTCCGTTATAGAGCATTTGATCTCAACCATTCTTGTGTTTCTATTCCCCCTGTTATGAAAGTGATTTTAACCTATGTGAATCCCAGAAGGGAGTCTAATAAGGTTCAATTATGGATAAATGTTCATATGTATTAGAACTAATGATTTTAGTGTGGGTATGGGGAAACTTGGTTGGTATTAAACGATTTTTTTAGATATTTTTGGTGATTAGTTTGAATATTTTTTATTGGAAAATATATATTTTGTGAAAACACTAAGGATAAATTTAAGGGATAAATCTATATAAAAAATAATATCTTCATGTCGTCGTAAATTAAATATTGTTCGGTTTTCCAAAAAATAGCATCCCTATACAAATAATAAATGTATTGAAATGAAGGATTTTCATAGCGGGAAATGAAATTTTTTTTGTCAATCCTTACATGGGTTGATCAGGGAGTTTCCACAGACAGTGATCGTATGGTACCAATGACATAAATGTTAAAGTTTCTTTCATTTTATAGTGTTTTGAAAATATTTGGATCTCAAAATCAAGAGAACGGATTGAGATTCTTGAAATGTAGATTTCCAGGATTCCCCCTTCACATATATGGTAAAGGCATGGATTTTGTGAAGATTGGATTTTTCAAAGTTATGGATCTTTGTAAAGTAATATGATGTCATGAAGGATTAAGATTTCATGAATTTATTATGGGGTGATGGTATCTTTGAGACTATGAGAAGCTTCTTGATTGGGTAAAATTACACTATAGCATTATAAAGAATATGATCTTTTCAAAAATGAATGGAGACGTTCGCTAAAAGGTCGTGTTCTACTTGGATTCTTTATAAAATGAAAATTCAATAAATAGGAATCCACACACAACATATTTTCATGGAGAGAATTAGGTAAAATGGTGAACCACTCTGAATTCATGAAGTCTGGGAGCTTCTTGAATTAGGTACTCTTCATGAGCATAAGCATCATCAAAGGTCTGGTTCGGACAGAACTGAATCAAAGGCTTTTCAGAAAATGGCGTTTTGTGAAAATTGGGAGTTTCATTAAGATGTAGACTTCCACAAAGGTTGGGATCTTTTAAATGGATGGTAACTTCATGAAATTGTGTGGGTTCTCAAAAAATTTTATTTCATTGAAAATATTAATGAAGGCTAGTACCTTAGCGAATATTAGTATTGATCATATAGTTTATGTGAACAGTTATTTCAAGTGTATCAACTCCCGACTAAGGTGTAGGTATATTATCATGATAATTGTGAACAAATACTTAATTCTGAATATTCTAATGCAACCTTCATGTCTTTAAAATAAGTAATAATTCGCCCAACGTATTGAGATAGGGGGAATATAATGAAGTGTTATGAGGGAGGTAGTGTTCGTTGTATGGATTGAATACATATGATCTTCTATACTCTATAATAACTAATGAAGCATAGTGGATTTAGTTATGACTGACACACTATCAATGTATTCTCTTGGGACTAGCCCTTAGTGGAAAACCAATTTAAATTATTGTGTTGTCTTTATGCATATGAATGTTTAATAACTGCAAGATTCCATCAGAGAGGTTGTACATGTTCCTACCAATGTTTGAACAAGATCGATCACTTTAAAATAAACATTTGACACCCTGAATAAACCCTCCACTCTTAGGTGTTAGAGCATCCTATAAGTGGTATCAGAGCCTACAGGTTACTGGTGTTAAATGTTTCCTCTGTTTTTTAGGGATGATTCAGTGAATGTTAGGTTAGGTCACCTCTTTTATGTAAGAAAATTCCAGATTTTGAAAAATAGAATGAGATCTCATATAGAATCCATTGGGATATAAGTGATCTTTTCTATAGATAAATTGATCTAGTTTAGTAATTAAATAGGTCTTTATATGAATAAAATATACATGAAAATTTTTAATGCATATCCTAAAGAACAAAATATCCTTACTACATCTATATCTGATCAAATATATTTGAAGGTGATGAGCTGCACTTCATCCAAGTCTATGTGGTAGAAAGAAGAAAATATATATGAAGGCAATAAAAAAGTGAAAGAGGTAAAGATCCATGTTTTTCACAATAATATTGATGATTCAAAAATGAATCTAGATGAAAATGAATATAGCATTTTTAACCATATTACTGAATTTGTGAGAAACATTTGAGAACATGCTGATGAATTTTAAGATATTGACAATTTTAAAAAATAATGAGAAGTCTTACACATCTATATATTTAAAAAATGGCATCCGTTAAAGAGATGTATTTGGGTAAAATTTCTCTTGATGATCTACTATGTAGTCTAGTGGCTTATGAAATGAGATTCAAACCAGGTGAAATGGATATTCAATAAAGAAAGTAAATTTCATTAAAATAAATGGAAATTCCTAACATTTTCAATGGTAATAATGATAGAGTTGATATGTATGATGAATTTCTTTCTCTTTTTTCAAGAAAATTCAGGAGAGGAAAATGAATATTTGTAGGTAATATTCCCTTGGATAACTTTTGGTGTGGTAAATTATGACACATTGGTAATCAATGAATATGTCAATTTTATGATGTAGAAAGTGAGTCAAAATCCGGAATAAGTCTTAGAATATGCACCTTGACAAGGAAGGCTTAAAGTCAATAAGGAAATTATTGATAAATATCTTCATCTAAATAGAAGAATAAGATTATAAAGACTATTTTGAGGATGTATAAATAGATTTCAAATTTGAACTCAAAGAATCTAGAAATGGATATAGTGAAAAGATATATCCTACAAAAGATAAATATATTAAGTTGGTTGGTGTTATTAATTTCAAGGTGGAACAAGATGGTGCTTTCGATGAACTTGACATTCAATGAAAGAAAAATAGAAATATGGTACCTTAGCTGAAAGAGTTACCAGAGTATGTTGATAGGTTTGTAGTAGAAATTGATTGACTAGACTGAGAGGTAGAATAAAATTTAACAACACTTGAAATCTCATAATAGGATGTATAATTTAAAATGTTGATTAAAGAGAAGTAAAAATTCATCAATGAACATACATTGAGACTGGAGAAAAAGGAAAATATAGTTGAGGGACATAAATAAGGCATTATTAATTTAAGGAGTGACCTTGAAACTGAATAAAAATCATGGGAAATGAAGAATAAATTGTAGTTTCTTAAATTTTTAGATATAGAGCTTTTATAGATAGATAAAAAATGGTTCTAAATGTGTATAGAAGGAATTGAATGATCATATATGCACATTTATGGGGAAATAAAATTGGGTACGATGTAGAAACATCAAATGTTGGAAATGGGATGATCCATAATAAAGGGAATTATATAGTTTCACATATCTCAAAGGTGCCCAATTTCTCAACAATGAAATATTCAAACCAAAAAAGAAACGATATCTAAAAATAATCCTCATTTACCTAAAGAGGATCTCCATTTAAATAAATTTACAAAACAATTGGTAATGTGGAGTAATGGAATTGAGAAGATATATCCCCTTATTAAGTATCAATTTATTACTTTCTAGTCCACACCATTCCTTAATTTAATGAGGAAAGGATCTATCTTAATGGGGAAGTTCTCGGAAGTCTTAAAAAAGAATGATACCATATCGTTCTTCATATAGAATAATTTTTTCTTATGTATAAATTTTTCACTATTTTAATTATGGTTATAAATCTATTTACTATAGGAAAAGGAAATTCAAGATCAATACCTATAGAACTTATATACAATTCCATACTCATAAACCAAACATAGTTACTCTTGAAAATTGGTATCCTCCTATTGAAGAAGAATATGAGTATAATGAACCCATTAATATTGAAAATGTATTGTAAATTATATCTTTTTCCTCCACTCAATCAAGTATCTCATTGAAGGAATATAATAAAATCGTTCAATCCAACCTTACAAAGATAGCACACAAAGCTACAAAGAATAGTATCAAATAAAATCATAAAAGTGGATTCTCATCCCACATGATAGGAAATTCATGTTTGTTGAATAATTTTATGAAAAGTATTGATGGAACTGTGAGATTTGGTAGTGATGGTTATTTAAAGATTAATGGTACTAGAAATAGATAACTAGAAAATGATGAGATAAATAAAACAAAAGTTATCTATGTAGATAGTTTGTGTGACAATCTACTGAGTGTGAGTCAACTCTGTTACTTAAGAATTTCAGTGGAATATAATTGAAAGGGGTTCACTATCATGGGAAATATAGTTAATTCTTTCATGAAAGGATACAAAATAGATGTAAACCTACACCTGGTAAACAGAAAATAAAACACTTGTTTCTTAATAATTTAAGAATGAAAAAAACTTTTTCCCCTGGAGGATGGGTCACATTAATCAAAATAGCAATGAATAAAAATCTATTATTATTATTTTTGTTGAAATTTGGAGTCTAAATCATGATTGAGAAAATTAATGTGATTTATGCATGTTAGGAAATATTTTCATGAGTACGTATCATCCAATGAATAAGAAAGGATTGAATCTTCTTAATGTCATCCAAATAGATGTATGTGGTCTAATAAATGTGGTTGTCACCTGTGGAGGGAGGAAAACCATTATTTTTATTTATTATTATATAAGAATTTCTTGAGTGATGTTATTTAGAAGAAATAGTGAGTGTTTGATTCCAGTAATAGTTATCATCAAAGAGAATAGAATGAAACTGGATGAGTAGTTAGGATTATATGATCTAGAAATAGATTAGAATACACATCCATTGGATTTAAAAATTACCTAAAAATAATGGGATAAATAATGAGGTGTTTATAGTGAGAACCCATCAAAAAACGGGTTCTTTAAATGTATAAATTGATATGTGAATGATATAGATAAAACTATGTTGATTGAGAGTATTTTTTTCTTATCATTGCTAGAAAGAGGTTGTTCAAGTAGTGTTGTACAGTAAAAATTGAAAATTTCATTATATATGACATACCAGAACACCATATGAGATATGGTATGGAAGGAATCCATCTCAAAAGTATTTTTGTGTTTTCAGAAGTATGTGTTTCATCTAAAATAATGATGAAAATCATGGAAAGTATAGTGATTCTACAGATAAGGGAATATTCCTTGGACATTCAATGAGTTTTAAAACCTACAAATTTTATAATAATCATCTTTAAATGGTTTTTGAAAGAAATGATTCCATGATCATGGAATCATTTGGCCCCAATGTGCCGGATTTGTTTGATGGCTATCCCAACCTCCAGTTGTCGACTGTGGAGTTTTCAGAAACATTGGCAACCCTAAACCTCACTCTAGTTGCACGCTTTAAGCAGAGGTGACCATCGGTGGATGCATTCAACAGGGTCATCATAATCTCCTGGAATTTGTAGGAGAGTTAGACTGTTGGTTTGATTGATATCCATCACATTATGGTTCAATTTTCTTCGGTGGAGGACCTCATCATTACCTGGTCGAGCACTCCCTGTAGCTTCAACAGTTTTCGTTTCATCCTATTTTGCTGGTATTTCGAATTCCACATGGGATGAGATCCTCCTTCCTCTGTGGTCTGGGTAAGTTTCCCTAACCTACCATTATTGTTTCAAAATCCTTATATTATTAGGATGCTTGGAAATCTTGTCGAACAGTTCCTTTTTGTTGATAGCCGAACTAGGTCTATATGTCATCCTGTCAACCCGCGGATATGCGTGGAGATGGATGTGTCAAAGATACCTTTCGAGTTCATTTGAGTAACTATCGGTGAGGAGTATAGGTGCAAGTAGTAGGTGGTGTATGAGAACTGGATGGATTTCTGCTCTTCTTGCAAATAGTTGGGTCACTCTTCGGGTACTTGGCATTGGGGTGTTCATGTTTCTGGATGGAAGGCGGGTAGAGCTAGTGGCAAGGCTATGGAAATTTGTGTGGACGTGTGAAAGTTGAATCAGGTAGGTAAGGTGATGGAAGGTGATGATTGGGGTGGCAAGGATTGTTCTTCATAGTCTGGTTTGGAGGAGCGACAGACATCGAGTCCAGTGGAGGAGAATTTTCTACACAGTGAGTCAATGGTTGTGTCACCAGCTGTGGGTTTTGATGATTTTGTGATGAAAAAGGACTCAGAGGAATTGAGAAATCCGAAGGTTTTGGAGGTCTTCTCCAGGCTGAAACGGGACCTTGGCATCACACACATCTACAATGATCAGTATTTTGTGGAGAGTTTGAGGGTGATTGTTGATTTTCCCCAAATGGAGGAGGGTTCAACTAGTATGGAGAAGCATGTATGTGATGAGGTAGAGGAATTCCCTTCTTCATTTGATGAGGCACTACATGCGGGCAATGGAGTCTCTATTAAGGTGAGGCAGGGACCTGTTAATGAGGTGACCATACCTATTAGAGAGGAGGGAACAGGAGGTTCCAGTTTGAAGTCTCTGACCCTTTTATAGGTGAGAAATAGGTTTCGAGGTCTAAATGAAGTTGGTTTGAGTTTTGTTACATTTTCCAAGGTGGTCAGCAGGTTGAGGCAAGACCAGGTATTTCCTAACAGTGATAGTGTCCGGGAGGGGGTGGGTCACTCCAGAAGTACACTGTTCAAGTTGAGGAACAAGGGAATGGGAACAATACTGTTACTGAGAAGATGGAATGCGGTGAGGAGGCTGCTCTTATTGTGTCTTCTACAGAAGTGGATAGTTTGGGTGGTGCAGATTCATGTAAGGGAAGGCAGCGGGTTTAGTAGATGAATTCTTAAGTCCGAAGAGTAATAGGAGTTTGAGGAGAAGGAAGGGTAGGAAGGATTACTCCTCCTTACCTCCTCCATTGGAGACTTGTTCTGCTAAAAAGGTTAACGACATAAAGACACACACTGAAATTTTTAGAAACCATAATTTAGGGGACCAGGGTGATCCAACCATGGACTTGTTACTATGTTCTGAAGATGAAGTGGTTGAATAGGTCTTACTGCTTAATGCAACTGATGAGGTAGCGGCCAAAATGATGGGGAGGTCTCTAAACGTGACTCTGAATGAGGATAAATTCTCCTGGACTGATAATCAAGACCTAATTATTGTTGGAAGCTTCAATAAAAGTAAGATTATCATTGAGGAATACATATGGTCCTGGGACTGGCTAGCTTCTAAGATTGAAAATCTAATGATGGAGTCATCAGGCATCCAGGATTCATCTTTATCCTGGAAATTGTTTCAGTAAATAGATTCCAGGAATCTCAAATTACTTTTTAATGACTCAATTTAATGGATGGTTCTTGTTGTTTGGTTTAGGGAAGGTGGGTTTGTGTTTTGTCTGCTTCAGGTTCTGCTTTAGCCTTGTGTTTAGATGAGATATCATGTTGCGGGGCTACGATGCTTGTACTCTACTTGGATCTGCTTCAGATGAGGTTCAGAGTAGTAAACCATCACTGGTGCATTCCATTTTGATTTGGTTGATCGAGAGGGTATGGCTTCGCCATTGGTTCTGTGCCCGTGCATTCCTGCATGGGACTTCATGCCAAATGGTCATGATTTGGTGGAGGCATCTTCATGGCGCAATTTTTGAGGAGGGGATGATCCTGTAGTTTGTTCTAGGTTGTTCTCTGTTTTGATTGTATGCATTTGTTTTTATGGATCTCTTGGTTTCTCACTTTATCCTTAAATGTTTTTTTAATAAAAAAGTTAATTTTTAGTCAAGAATACAATGGAAAAGGGTAAAATTCAATTGTAGAAATATTGGAAGACATAAAAAATTCAGGGCACAAAAAAATGATGATTAAAAAGAATAATTGGAATAATAAACCATTTCTAATGAAACATTATTAGAAACTCATAGAAGAAATAGAGGAACAAAAAAATTTTAATCCAACATCATTGGGAATTGGATCGCACCTACACAAATAAGGAGAATGAGAAATGAATCACATTCTTCCTTCCAATCAATTGTGGAACCAACATCATTTGAAGAAGTAGCAAAGGATGAATCATGGGTAAGGGCCATGAATGAAGAACTAGATCAGATTGAAAATAACTGATAAGGAGATCTTATTAAGAGACCAAAAAACCACAATCTGATTGGAAATAAATGGATCTTTAAAATGGAATTTGATGAGTATGAAAATGTTATAAAAGAATTCATTCTAGGTTTGTAAAGTTTGTGCATAGATAGAGGGAATTGATGTTTAAGAAACATTTTCTCCATTAACTATACTAGATTTGGTCAATCTCTTACATGCCATGAAAATTAAAATGGGGTACAAAGATTATCATATGGATGTCAAAACGATATTCATAAATGGAGTTCTCAAAGAATAAGTATACATTGAGTTACCATTGGTATTTATGATTGGAAATAATGATATGAATGTTTTTTGATTAATGAAGGATCTCTATAGTCTGATGCTAGAACCCTGACTATAGTATTCTCATTTGGATGCTTATCTGAAAAATATAGAATGTAAAACGGGAGGTTTTGACAATAATATCTATTTTAATAATTCTAAAAAATATCAATTTATGTTCCTTTGTATGTGGATGATGTTATTTTTGGTTGAATATGGTAGGTATCAATGGAAGAATATTCTAATCGCATGAAATATTAATTGGAAATGTCTATTATTGGTGAACTCGCATAAATTTTAGGGCTGAAGCTAATTCAAAATAAGTATTATACCATCATTTCTTAGGAAAACCATACAAGATATCTTCTGAAAAAATTAAACACGCATGAACCCAAATCAAAATCGACTCTAATTTCATTATGGACAAAACCTGGAAATAATGAGGATATGACATATGTGGATCCAATACAGTACAGAAGGATCTTTGGAAGCTTATTATAATTGACTAAAACATTTCTAGATACTGACTTTGCAACATGATTAGAGGTTTTCTTTCAAATGAATCTAAAGGAATATAATTTTCCTGTAGTTAAAAGAACTAGGAGGTATAATCAAGGTATGGTTAATTTTATATTATACTTTCAAAAGGAAGAGATAATGAATTATCAACATTTTCTATTGCTAACTGGGCTAGAGATGTGGTGGATATAATGTTCATAAGTGGTGACACATTCTTCATTAGGAACAAATGTGTGGGATTTTTGAGAAAGAAAAAAGAAATCAAATCTATTAATATGATTGAATTAGATTATATCTATTCTATAAATTCATGTTCTCAACTATTCTAGATCACTAAAAAACTAATATTGGTGATGAGGTGAAACAGTCGATGGTGAGTCATTGTGACAATAAGAGTGTGATCAATATTACAAATAATCTTGTTTATCACACTTGTAAAAAACATTTTGAGATTAGATATCACTTCATCAAGGAAAACTTTAAATGATGTTTCATTAAAATGAAGCATGTTGGAACTGATGAGATAGTGGCTTACATCCAAACTAATCCCATGGAAATATCAATATTCGTGAAACACATTTTGAACTTCGATATTCAGCCACCTCTCATTGCACAAGGAGGTGATGATTGGTCCCTTCTCTCAATTTGTGTTAATTATTTTAATCTATTTTTAGATTTTATGCATGTATATGGGGGAGATATGATCTAGTTATAGCTTTTATTTGAGCTCTCTAAGTACAAATATAGGTTATTTTGTTTTATTTCCAATTGCGGGGATATGTGAAATTCAATGTGAAATTTTTTGGTGGTCTCTCAATGCATAAAATTATATTTTCTCACGATTTTTTCTTCACTAAAATTTTCTAACGTAGAATTAGAGTGACTGATGAGTTATTTCATGTCAATCATGTTTTTTATCAAAAATAATTCATTATTGAATTTATCTATAACATTTAAAAAAACCCATATGGGGATATTTTTGGAACCAAGGCATATCATAGATTGAAATTGATTTTTTCTAATTTTTATTATTAATTAACACTAGAATTGATCATGGAGTTTCAAGGAAATTTGTCTTATGGTATAAGTGGATTTAATGTGGAATTTGGAATAATTTCCCATTGTTTAAGAAATTTTTTGGATCTCAAAATTGGGGGAAAGGAGAAATCTTCATGAAAGGTGTATTTCTAGGTTTGAATCTTTATAAATATGGAAATGGAGTGGATTTAAAAAATATTATATTTTTGCAAAGTAGATATCTTCATGAAGGAATCTAGTGTCATGAATGATTGAAGGTTCACAAATGTGTGATGGGGTGATGGTATCTATATGACTAGGAGTAGCCTCAAAAATATTTAACATTTCACTAGAGCTTAAAAAATACTAGTATCTTCGCAAACATGACTAGAGTGTTTTGCTAAAATGCAATGAGGGGTCTAAATACTCACCAAATGAAAAATTTTATAAATAGGAATCCACACACTTCATTTTTGTATGGAGATATTTTATAAAAGTTTGAATCCCTCTAAATTCATGAAGGTTACAAGATTCTAATATTAGGTAATATTCATGTGGATAATCATTGTAAAAGGTACGGTAATGAAATAATTGATGCTAATTATTTTCATAAAAGATATTTCCATGCAGACTAAGAGTTTCATGGAGACCTAGCATTTCATGAATTATTGGAGTTTTAAAAAGTTTGTATGCTTCATGAATTTGGGTGGGTTGATGAATAGTGTAATTTATTATAAACATAAAGGGATTTTTTGTGGGCGGGGATCTTTGTGAATAGTAGTTTTGGACATTTGGTTTAGGTGAAAATTTCATTCAAGTGCATCAACTCAGGACTATGGTGTATAAAAAGTCTCGTGCTAATTACCGAAAAATACTTAAATGACCAATCTCCTGATGTGACTTTCAAGTAGTTAAACTAATTGAGTCTTTTCCTAAGAAAATGATCAATGGGTAGTTGATAGAAGTGTAATAAGGGAGGAAGTTTGTTATCCCAACAATTATTTTAATGGCAGTGTTCCTAACATAGAGTGAATGTATAAAGACTTTACCATATTGCATTACATAATCTTGACTTTAGTCAAGAAATAAATTCCTTTTAGATTAAGGATCTTTTCATGTTTAGATATTTGGATAATTTGGACATAATAAATTCATAAAATCACACATTATTATAGAGTGGATACCATTAAATAGTATTCATTTCTTGAAAAATATAAAACTTTTCACATAAAACATGATTTTTCTGAAAACTCTTCAAACATTTAACTTGGATTCATTATTTTTCTTACACATACTTATAAACTATGAAAATCATTTAAAAACATGGTATGAGCACAAAAATATCATTGAGGTATGTGAAAAAAAAATAACATTATTCCATGATTACTTTTAATGTATGAAATCATTTTCAAAAGATACAATTGTCACCCATACATACTTACTTTGTGAAACATTACATTTACACAAGATCCAAAAAAAACATAAAAACATAAATAGAACCATAAATCTATCTTGGGTAATTACATATGTAATCTTGTAATACTCTCGGCTACCATATATTTTGTAACCCTTATAGTTGACTTACAATTTGTGTAAACATCGCAGTTACACTTGGAATAACCATAGAGCCGACCTCCAACATATACATGACTGATGAATTGGAGAGATATATAGGTCCCACCATTCATCATTAGGAATACCCAATAACTAGAACATAATCATACAACAAGAATAATTTCATAAAAATGTTTATTTTGAATTTTGTAAAACAGAATATTAAATAAGGATTTTAAAACAAAATCCCATTAGAAATATCATATAATTCATGTGATACTTAATAGAGTGGATGGAATATTCATACATAATATAAATACACCTAATTATAAATAATATAAAAAACATCAAAAAAATAATTTTCATACCACATTAATAACAAAGTAAAAGGTTAACCCAAAGAATCAAATCAGGATAATAATTCACTTACCTCAGGTTTTCCATAATTAAAACTCATTTAAGCCCTATGTATAATGGTTAAAAGAGTGTTATTAATATCTTAAAGAAACATACCTATATTTATAATACCTTATATGATCATTTTATTAAATAATTTCACCCTTTCATTATTAGTATTTTGTTCCTTGCATTGTTTTGGGTGTTGTCTTTACATGATTCCCGTGATCGGTTTGTGATGGATATTCTTGTCGATTGGAAGTTAAAATCCCAAAATGGACTGCAATGGTATTTAAATATTTCATTAACCATAAATTATAAAATTTATCAGTTTTATTTCCGTCATGAGGGTGGTTCATATGTTTAATCATTAATGATATTTGTTTAGATCATTTTGGCTATTCTTCGATCGTAATGAACTCATTTGTTTTATAAATTAAAAACATGGGTATAAAATTCTTCCAGAAAATTATATAAGATATAGTAAGTAAATTATAATCGGGATCAAAAATAAAAATGGTTTCATGACTAGTCTTGAATAAATTAAATTAATTTGAAATCACATCATCCACGATGTCAATAAATCGACACATCATAGACGAAATTTTAATTTCTTGAATTAGTTGCATAGGAGAAGAAAAGTAATGGTGATTACTCCATAGACATGATTAAATATATAATATGTAAGATACTCTATCATTAATTCCTCTTGGATAAGGGGAGGTTAGGAAAGAAAAATAAAATAAAGTAATCATGAAATGAAATAAAAGTTGAGAAATCCCTTACAAAAATTCGGCAGCCTAACTGCGTCACTTAAAATTTCATAAAATAATTTGATGAGAGAAAATGGTTCTCTCATCATTCATACATAATATGGTCATTAAGGTAATATGGTATGACATATCCCAACATAAGACAAAGGAAATTAAAAAGAATAACATAAAATGAAACGAAAGAATGAAAAAAATAGGATGTTTACCTCTTAATCTTATCTCCTTGAGATCCTTATTGAGGCCTTTGGTTTGGGCCTTTTGGTGAGAACAGAAGCTATAGGATGTGGGGAAGAGACTTGGGAGGAGTATTGGGAAGAACATGGTTACGGATCAAGGCTTGAGGGTGTGGGAGTAAGAGAGAAATGAGGGAGGTATTTATAGTGGAGGAGAGAATGTATTTTTCATTATTTTAATCATTATTATAATATTTTTTCTTAAGAATACAAATAATCATAATTCATGTGACCCAAAATAGTAATAATGGAATGTGAGTTCGAACCAAGTGTTATAACATCACTTATGATGTCAAAAATAGTGTATTTAACTGCTAATTTTTATATATGGGGTTTTAACATATTTCACTATTCATCAAAAATTCTAGAATTTTAAAAACTTCCCAAAAATTTACTATTACCATTTATCTATGTGTAGAATTCAAAAACGAACTCCATTTTTTGAAAATACTTTTTTAATTATTATTAATTTAATTTTGAAAGAAAATCATACTTTATTAAAAAATTAACAATTTTAATTCTATAACTACTTTTATATCACATTGAAAAATTAACCAAGATGTCATTATCTTAAATCCGTAAGAAAATAAAATAAAAATACACTTTACTATTCATTAGGGTCATATTAATATAAATATTAATATTCATAAGTGGATGTTACTATTCACTAAAAATTAATTTCGTTCCATTAGACTCCAAATAACTTACTAAACAGAATTATAGATGACTATTTTTCAAAATTCAAAACTTAAAAGTGGAAAATTTATGTTTAAAGGATAGTTATAAATATCTACTTAAAAAAAGTCTCATTGATTTCAATTTATTTTTCAAAACTTGGGGTGTTACATTATCCCCACATTCTGAAAATTGCATCCTCGCAATTTTATTTACTTATTAAAGAGGTGAGGGTACCTTTCCATCATAGAATTTTTAGAATCCCATATTGCTTTTTCAACCATGTGTTTTCTCCAAAAAACATTTACCTTGTGGATTACCATATTCTGAAATAAATGTTCCCTTCAATCAATAATCTGAACTAGTTTCTCTTTATAAGAAATGTTCTCTTCTAGGTGAACTGCTTTTGGGTTCAAGACATGTGTTGAATCTTGCACAAACTTTCACAAATTAAAAAAATGAAAAACATTGTGTACCTGAGAAAAACTCGGAGGTAATGCTACTCTATATTAAATAGGTCCAACATTCTCCAGGATTTCAAAAGAACCGATGAACCACGGAGTTAGCATTCCTTTCATACCAAAACACATCACACTTTTCCAAGGATATATTTTAAGGAAAACATGGTCACCTACCTCAAAAGATAAGTCATTCCTTCAGTTATCTACATAAATTTTCTTTCTACTTTGAGCGGTCTTTGTGGGCTACTATATCATCATTACATTCTCAACCACTTCCTGATCTAATTCTATCCCCATCAACCTTCTTTCTCCAACTTCATCCCAAAACGCTAGAGTCTGACACCGTTTCCCATACAATTCCTCAAAAGGTGTCATCTATATACTAGAATGAAAACTATTATTATAAGGAAACTCAATGAAAGAAATATGTTGATCCCAGCTTCCCTAGTAGTCTATTGAACATACTCGAAGCATATCCTATAATGTATAAATCATTCGTTCTGATTTCCCCTCTGATTGAGGATGAAAAGATGTACTAAAATTAAATTATGTGCCCAATGACTTATGAAGGCCCTTCAAAAAGTTATAAGGGATCCTGGGATCCCTATAAAATACAATGGAAAGATAATCTCCATGTAACCAGAAAATCTCTTTTAGGTATAGTTGAGAAAGATAATCCAAAGACATTGTATCTCAAATAGAAAGAAAATGTGTATATTTTTTCAGTCGATCAACAATAACCCAAATCGCATTGTTACCATGAGAAGTCATCGGAAGTCCCACCAGAAAGTCCATGGATACATTCTCTTATTTCCACTATGGAACTAGTAGAGACTGAATCATCCCCTTCAATAACTACCGCTCAACTTTAACTTGTTGACGTGTCAAACATTTCATGGTAAAATTAGCGATATCCTTTTTCAATCCATCCCACCAGTAATACCCACAATGGTCTCTCTACATCTATGTACTTCAAGGATGAACTAAAAATGGAGAACTATGAGCTTCACACAACAAATATTTCTTCAACTTAGAAATACAAGGCACACACAACCTTTTTTCAAATCTTAACAAACAATCCTTATCAAGATTAAATTCCAGAAACATGCCAATTTTAACCAATTCAACATTTTTCTATACCTCATGGTCTTCCTTATGTGCTTGCATAATTTTGGCTGACAACGATGAATATACTGAAACCTCAGAAAAAACAGAGGTATTTCTTACACCAACAACTTCTATCCCAAAATACAACCAATCATTAATCAAAGGATCATGTTCCAAATTTAACATGGTTAATGATGCATGATATTTACGACTCAAGGCATATTCTAATTTTTTTTTTCTGGATTGTAATTGATCGTGAAATTATAATCCTTTATCGTTTCAATACATCTTTTATGCCTCATGTCTAATTCCTTATGAGTGAATATATACTTCAGACTTTTATGGTCAGTATATATTTGAAATTTGGATCCATATAAATGATGCCTCCAAATTTTCAAAGCAAAAAAACACAGCAGCAAATTCAAAGTCATGTATGGGATAATTTAACTAATGGGTTTTTAGTTGTCTTGAAGTATAAGAAATAACATGATCATTCTTCATCAATAAAAAACAAATTACCTTCAATAAAGAATAATTGTAGATGAAAAACTCACCATTTCGAGAAGGCAGACCAAAACCACAGCATTAAACTATCTCTTCGTCAGTTCCAGAAAAAAAAATCACATTCTTCTATCCAAATAAATTTAACCCCTTTTCATGTTAACTTATTTATTGGGATAGATAACCATGAAATTTTCTTAGAAAAACATTTGTAATAACCAATTAATCCAAGAAAACTATGAATATTTGTAACATTTGTAGGTCTTGTTCATTCATCAACCACTTTTGTTTTGACAGGATCGACTATTATTATATCCTTGTTTATAATGTTCCCAAGAAAAGAAATCTATTGCAACCAAAAAACAAACTTTCTGAATTTTACATATAGCTTATTTTCCATTAAGGGTTGTAAAACAACCCTTAGATGTTTTTCTTGATCCTCTTTATTTTTAGAAAAAAACCATAATGTCATCAATAAACACAACCAAAAACTTATCCAGGAACTCATGAAATTTTCTATTCATAATATTGATGAATACATTAGGTGCATTAGTTACCCCAAACGGCATAACCAAATATTCATAATTCCCATATCATGTATGAAAAGTTATTTTCGTGGTGTCATCCTCCTTCACCTTCACCTGATGGCATCTAGATCTCAAGTAAATATTGTAAAAGTAATGAGCTCCCTATAGCTGATCAAAAAGTCATCGATATGAGGAAAAGGGTACTTTTTATTAAAATTGATGTTATTCAATTCTATATAATCAATTCAAAGTCCAATGGAACCATCTTTCTTTTTAACAAAAAAAAGAGGAGCACCCCATGGTGAAATGATAGGACGAATGAAGCCTTTATCAGTAAAATACTAGAGCTGATTTTTCAATTCATGAATTTTTATTTGAGTCGTACTATACGGGGGTTTTGAAATTGGATTATAATTAAGAAATAAGTCAATTTTGAATTTGAGTTCTTGATCATGTATGGGAATGGGTTACTCCTGAGTAAAAACATCAGGATATTCATTTACCATTGGAACATCATTAATCTGAACAGTTCCCTTGTTTTCAACAATATGAGAAAGATAACTTTCATTTCCATATTTCAAAATTTTCTCATATTCTTGTTATGATATCAATTTTATGGTTTTATTATTATATACAAACTGAATCTCTTTATGAAAAACAACTTTTTTATCTCTATAGTCAATCTTAGAAAGATAAACAGAAATCCATTCCATTCCTAGAATAATATCAAACTTGATTAAGGAAAAAACAACAATGTTTGTAGGTAAATTCATCCCATAGACCACAATATAAATATTATTATAATTCAACTTTTTTATAATATATCCCCCATGTGTTTTAACAATAAGTTCTGGTCTTATTTTTTGAGGTGATATTTCCAATTTAGGATAAAATTTCTCAGAAATGAAACAATGTGTAGACCCTATATTGAACAAAACATTAGAAAAATATGAGTAAACAAAAAATGTATCTAATATAACCTCATTGGATGGCTCAGAATTTGTTGACGTAGTCGCAAAGGATCTCCCTACACCTTTTTGCTTATAGTATGGCTTCTTTGAATCATTTGGATCTCTCTTTGGGAAAAACTTTTCATAATGACCCATCTTGGCACATTTAAAACACATTATAGTTTTCTTATCAAGATTAGTATTTGGATCATTTTCATTACAATCTATGGCCATGTTTCCAAAACATACCACATCAAAAACTCTTCCCAATTTTAGTAATACATCCCCAAGGTTCTTCTTTCCACACTTCTCACAAACTGGACACTATATTCTCTTACCATCATATTTCCTTGGTTGATTCTTACCCATCTCATTATATCTGGTCCTCTTCTTATATTTGTTTTTAAAGTGCATGTGATCATCAACAAACTATATATCTACCCTCTTAGCACATCAGAAAAGTTTTTAAAACATTTTAATTCACAAGAGGCCAACACACTTCAGTATCATGGCTTCAATCCTGTGTAAAAGATGTTGATTTTTATATGAAGATATAGAATATTATTTAGAACATAACTCTCTATTCTGGTGAAGTTTTCTTCCTACACATCTAGTGAATCTTCATATTTTTTCTTAAATTCAAGGAATTTATTCTAAATCCTAAGTCACACCACCTTAGGAAAATATTTTTCAAGAAAAATAATTTTAAATTCATCTCACTCTAAGGCATCAATATCCTCTCTATCCCTAGTATTTTTTACCATTGACCACTGCTGATCAGCTTCACCTTCAAAAAGATAACTAGAGAGACATACCTTTTGAAAATATGAACAACTCATTACATAAAATATCTTTTAAATGGATTTAATCTATCCTTCAGCCACAACTAGGCCAGAAGATCCATTGAAATAAGGAGGGTTTTTCCTCATAAAATGTTCCACTACTATCATGTTCCGTTGTGGTACCTTTGGTTGTTCTATTGCATGGATCCCAACAAAATTTATTTCATATTTTAGCTGAGCCATTACAATCAGAAACTTCTCGGTTCCAATCCCTACCATTCTAGGCTGTAGATTCTGAAGGATGTCGTTCTGTTGGTTCCTCTTTTCTTCAGCTTCCTTATTTCTTTTGGGGACAACAATTCATAAAAAACTTATCATATTTGATGAAACATTGTAATATTTAAAATATATAACATTTATAATTAACCATAGAGTAGAAAACATTTATGGTATTATATTAAAATCATCATAACCTCTAAATTTATCTAAACCATCCTCTGATACCAACTATAATGACCTAACCATTTTACATTATATAATCTTGATTTTAGTCAAGAAATCCCTTCCTTTTACATTAAATATCTTTTCATGATTTGATCATTAGAGAATTGTTACATAATACATTCATAAAATTACACATTATTACTGAGATGATATCATAAAATAGTATTTATTTCTTGAAAAATATAAAACTTTTCAAATAAAAAAATGATTTCATTGACAACACTTCAAACATTTAACTTTGACTCCTTATTTTCTTACACATATTTATAACCTGTGAAAATAATTTAAAAACATATTATGAGCACAAAAATATAATTATGGGATATGAAAAAAAGAAACACATTAGTCTACGAATACTTATAATGTATGAAATCATTTTCAAAAGATACACTTGTCACCCATATATACTTACTTTGTGAAACATAATATTTCCACAAGATCCACAGAAAACATAAACACATCAATATAACCATAAATGTAACTTGGGGAATTACATACATAATCTTTTAACACTCTTTTCTACCTTATAATTTGTAACCCTCATAGCTACCTTACAATTTGTGTAACCATCACAGGTACACTTGCAGTAACCATACTGCTGACCTCCAACATACACAAACCCAATGAATAGGAAGGATATATAGGTCTCACCCTTCATCATAAACAATTAAAAAGAAAAATAACATAATCATACAACATTAATAATTACATAAAAATGTTGCTTTTGAATTTTTTAAAACATAATATTAAAAGAGGATTTTAAAAGAAAGCCCACTTAAAAATATAATATAACTCAAGTGAGACATAATAGAGTTCATGGAATGTGTATACACACTATAAATAAAAATAATTCATCATAATATACTTTAAAATTACCACACAAAAAATTTTAATACCACATAAATAACGTAGTAGAAGGTTAACCCAAAGAATTGAAATCGGGTTAAGAATTCCCTTACCTCTGGTTTGTCTTACTTCAAAATCCTTTAAACCTTATGTATAATAGATAAAATATTGTTATTAATATCTTAAAAATATATTCATATTTATAATATGTTATAATATCATTTTATTAAATCATTTCACCTTTTAATTATTAGTATTTTGTTCCGTGAATTTTTTGGGTGTTTACTTTATATGATTCCCATGATCAGTTCATGATGGATATTCATGTCGATTGGAAGTGAAAATCCTGAAATGGAATGAAATTGTATTTAAATATTTCCATAAAAATAAATTATACCATTTATCAATTTGAGTTCTATCATGAGGATGGTTCATATGATAAATCATTATAGATATTTGTTTAGGTCATTTTTGTGATTCTTCAATCCTAATGAACTCATTTGTTTTATAAATTAACAACCTGCTTATAAAATGATTATAGAAACTTATATAATATGTAATAAATATATTATAATCTGGTTCATCCATAAAAATGGTTTCATGACCAGTCTTGAAGAAATTAAATGAAATTGAAATCACATCATCCATGATGTTGATAAATCGACACATCAAGAAAAGTGTTTTAATTTATTGAATAAGTGGGGGAGGAGAAGAAATATAATGGTGTGTATTATATAAACATGGGGAAATATAGAATTTCTAAAATAATGGATCATTCATGCCTCTTGGATAATGGTATTTGAGGAAATAAAAATAAAATAAAGGAATCACGAAATAAAAGAAAAGTTGGGAAATCCCTTACAAAAATACAACAGCCTAACAGCATCACTTAAAATTTCATAAAATATATTGGTGACAGAAAAGGGGTATCTAAAAATTATTACATGATATGGTCATTAAGGGAATATGTTATGACATATCCCAACACAAGACAAAGGAAATTAAAAAGAATAACATAAAATGAAAGGAAATAATGAAAACAAAAGAGGATTTTTACCTCTTGATCTCTTCTCCTAGAGATCCTTCTTAAGGCCATTTATTTTGGACTTTTGGTGTGACCAATAGATCTATGATGTGGGGAAGAACCCTGGGAGGAGTATTGGGTAGAACCTAGGTAGGGATCAAGGCTTGAGAGGTGTTGGAGGAAGAGGGAAATGGGGTGGTATTTATAGTGGAGGAGAGGAGATATTTTTCATTAGATTAATCATTATTATAATATTTTGCTCAAGACTACGAATAATCACAATTACTGTGACCCAAAATAGTAAACATTTCATGTTAGTTTGTACCAAGTGGTTTTACATCACTTATGATGTCATAAATAGTGTATTTAACTGATAATTTGAATATGCGCTATTTTACCATATTTCACTATTCATAAAAAATTCTAGAATTTTAGAAAATTCCCAAAAATTCACCATTACCATTTTTCTATGTGTAAAAAATAAAACACCATTTTTTGAAAATAATTTTATAAATATTATTAATTTAATTTTAAAATAAAATCGTACATTATTAGAAAAATAAAACTTTTAATTATATAAATGATTTTATATAACATTGAAAAAATAACCAAGTTGTCATTATCTTAAAGACATAATAAAATAAAATAATAATACAATTTACTATTTATTAGGGTCATATTACAATTCATATTAATATTAATAATTGTATGTTACTATTCACCAAAAATTAAGTTGGCTCTATTAAAATCCAAATAACTTACTGAACAGAATTGTAGATGAATGTTTTTCAAAATTTAAAACATAGAAGTTAAAAAACATTGTTTAAAGGGATGTTATAAATATGTACTTAAAACAAAGCTTCATTCATTTCAATTTTCTTAAAAATTGGGGGTGTTACATTATCCCCACTTTCTAGAAATTACTTCCGCACAATTTTATTTACTTATAAAACAAGTGAGTGTACCTTTCCATCATATCATTTTCATACTCCCATATTTCTTCTTCAACCATGTGGTTTCTCCAAAAAACATTTACCTAGTAGATTTCCTTATTCTGGAATACATGTTCCCTTCGATCAAGAATCTGAACAAGTTTCTCTTCATAGGAATGGTTCTCTTCCAGTTGAACTATTTATGGGCTCATGACATGAGTTTAAACTTGCAGAAACATTCTCAACATCAAAACATGAATAAAATTGTGTACCAGAGGCAAACTCGGAGGCAAAGTAACTCGATATGAAATCATTCCAACATTCTCTAAGATTTCAAAAGGACTGATAAACCATGGAATTAGCTTTTCTTTCTTACCAAAACGCATCACACTTTTCAAAGGAAATATATTAAGGAAGTCATGGTCACCTAACTCGAAAGATACTTCTTTCCTTCTTTTATCTACATAAATTTTATTCCAGATTTGAGTTGTCCTCATGTGCTACTAGATCATCTTCATTTTCTCAACAACTTCTTATACTAATTCTATCCACATAAACCTTCTTTCACTGACTTCATAACAAAACTCTATAGTCTGACACTGCTTCCCATACAGTTCCTCAAAAGGTGGAATCAATATAGTAAAATGAAAACTATTTTTATAAGAAAAATCAAATAAAGAGAGATGTTGATCCCCACTTCCTTAGTAGTCCATTGAACATTATAGAATCATATCCTCAAATGACTAAATCGTTTGTTCAAGTTTCCCCTCTGATGGAGGATGAAAAGTTGTATTAAATTTTAATTATGTGCCCAATGACTTCTGAAGTCCCTTACAAAAGTTATAAGTGTGCCTCGGATCCCGATTAGATATAATGGAAAGAAGAACTCTATGTAACCAGAAGATCTCTTTTAGGTAGAGTCGGGAAAACTGATCCATATATATTGTATCTCAAATAGAACGAAAATGTGCATATTTTGTCAACTGATCAATAATAACCCAAATTTAATTGTTTCCTTGAGAATTCTTAGGTCTCCCCACCACAATTTCCCTAGTTACATTCTATTTTTTCCACTCTGTCACTAGCAGAGGCTGAATCATCCTCTTCGGTAACTACTTCTCTACTTTAACTTGTTTACATGTCAAAATTTTCATGGTAAAATCAGCGATATCCCTTTTCATTATATCCCACCGTTATTACTCCCAATGGTCACTCTACATATATGTACTTCTAGGATGAACTGAAAATGGAGAACTATGATCTTCACACAACAAATATTTCTTCAACTGAGAATCCCAAGGCACACAAAACCGTTTTCTAAATCATAACACACAATCTTTATCATGATTAAATTCTAAAAACAAATCCATTTAAAAAAATTCATCCTTTTTCTATAGCTCACGGTCTTCCTTCTGTGCATGCGTAATTCAGGATGACAATGATGAATGCAATAAAACCTGAGACAAAACAGAGATATTTACTACACCAACAACTTCTATGCCAAAATTCATCAAATAATTAATTAAGGGATCATGTTCCAAACGTAACATGGTTAATGATTCCTGATATTTCCAACTCAAGGCCTTAGGAACTTTGTTTTCCTTTCCTGGATGGTAACTGATTGTGCAATAATAATCCTTTATCAGTTCAATCCATCTTCAATTCCTCATATTTAATTCTTTCTATGTGAATATATACTTCATAATTTTATGGTCATTATATAATTTACATTTGGATCCATATAAATGATGGCTCCAAATTTTCAAAGAAAAAACCACAGCTGGAAATTAATATTCATGTGTGGGATAATTTAACTCATGCATTTTTAGTTGTTCTGAAGCATAAGAAGTTACCTGATCATTCTTCATCAATATACAACCAAGCCCCTTCAAAAAAACATTACTGTAGATGAAAAACTCACTATTTCGGTAAGGCAAGTCCAAAACCAAATCATTAGCCAATCTCTTCTTCAGTTCCAGAAAACAAACATCACATTATTATTTCCAAATAAATTAAACCCCTTTTCATGTTAAAATATTTATCGAGATAGATAACCGTGAAATGTTCATAAAAAACCATTGGTAATAACCTGCTAATCCAAGAAAACTACGAATCTCTGTAACATTTATAGGTCTTGGTCATTCATCAACAACTTTTTTTGTCATGATCAACTATTATTCCATCCTTATTTATAGTTTTCCCAAGAAAATAAATCTTCTTTAACCAAAAAAACACACTTGATGAATTTTCTATATAGCTTTTCTTCCATTAAGGTTTGTAAAACAACCCTTTTATTTTTTTCATGATCTTCTTTATTTTTAGAAAAAATAAGAATTTCACCAATAAACACAACCAAAAACATTTCCAAGAACTTGTGAAATATTCTATTCATAGGATTGATGAATACAGCAGGTGCATTAGTTAACCCAAATGGAATAACAACAAATTCATAATGCCCATATCTAGTACGAAAAGTTGTTTTCGGGATGTCATCCTCCTTCACCTTCAGCTAATGGAATCCATATCTCAAGTCAATATTGTAAAAGTAATGATCTCCCTAGAGATGATCGAACCAGTCATCGATATGAGGCAAATGGTACTTCTTTTTTACAATGATTTTATTCAATGATCTATAATCAATTCAAAGTCTTATAGAACCATATTTCTTTTTAATGAAAAAAATAGGATCACCCCGTGGTTATGTGATATGACGAATGAATCCTTTATCAATCAAATAAGGAAATAGATTTTTTCAATTCGAGAAGTTATATTTTCGACATATGATATGGGGGTTTTTAAATTGGATTTGAATGAGGAACTAAGTCAATTATGAATTCAACTTCTCGATCATGTATGACATTGGGTAACTTGTGAGGAAACAAATCCAGATATTCATTTACCACTAGAACATCATTAATCTGAACAGTTCCCCAATATTCAACGATATGAGAAAGATAACATTCATTTACATCTTTAAATAGTTTCTCATCTTCCTGATATTTTATCAATTTTATGGGTTCATTATTATATAAAAATTGATACTCTTTCAGAAAAACAACTTCTTTATCTCTATAGTCAATCTGATAATGATAAATAGAAATCCAATCTATTCACTGATTAACATAAAACTGAACTAAGGGAAAAGAAACAAAATTTGTAGATAAATTCCTCCCAAAGACAACAATAGAACCATTATAATAATTCCTCTTTTCTGAAATATTTCCCCAATATATTTTAACAATAAGTTATGGTCTTATTTGTTGAGGTGATATTTCTAATTTATGAGAAAATTTCTCAAAAATGAATGAATGTGTAGACCCCGTATCGAACAAAACCTTAGAAAAATCTAAGTAAACGGACAAGGTACCTGATATAACCACATTGGATGGCTTGGCATCTACTGACGTAGTCACAAAGGGTCTCACTAAACCTTTCTGCTTATATTATGGCTTCATTGCATCATTCGAATCTCTCATTGGGCGGGAAATTTCATATTGACCCATCTCACAACATTTAAAACACATTACAATTCTCTTATCCGGATTAGTATTTGGATTATTTTCATTACAATCTCGAGTTGTATGTTAAACCATACCACATCAAAAAAACATCCCAGTTTTAGAAACACATTTCCTATGGTGCTTCTTACTAAACTTTTCACAAACTAGAAACTGTATTTTCTTACCATTAGATTTATTTGGTTAATTCTTACCCATTTCTTTCTAGCTGGTCCTCTTATTCTCTTTGTTTTGAATGTGCACATGATGATTAGAGAACTCCATCTCTACCCTCTTAACACATCATACAAGTTTCTCATGACATTTGAATTCACGGTAGGCCAACGCCATTGTATACCTTGGCTTCAATCATGACTAAAAGATATTGATTTTTCTATCAAGATCCAGAATAAGATTTAGAGCATACCTCTCTAGTCAGGTGAAGTTCGCTTCATGCACAACCACAGGATATTCATCTTTTTTTCTTTAATTCAAGGAATTGATTCTCTATCCTAAGTGGCACCACCTTATGAAAATATTTTTCAAGGAAACGACTTCTAAATTCATCCCACTCTAAGGCATCAATATCATCTCTATCCCTAGTAATTTTTACCATTGACAACCACTGATCGGCTTCACTTCAAAATGATAAATGGAAAGACATACCTTTTGATTATCTAAATAACCAATTACATCAAATTTCTTTTCATAGGATTTAATATATCCTTCAGCCGCTACTAGGTTAGAAGATCCATTGAATGAAGGAGGGTGTTGTCTCATAAAATGTTCCACTATTGTCATGTTTCATTGTGGTACATATGGTTGTTCTCTTTCATTCATCCCAACACCATTTATTCCCTTTTTAGTTGATCTGTTACTATCAGAAACTACTCAGTTCCAATCCCTACCATTCTGGGCTGCAGATTCAGAAGGATGTCATTCTGTCGGTGCCTCTTCTCTTTAGCTTCTTTGTTTCTTATATGGGCATCCATTCTGAACAAACATATAGTAGTCAAAGAAAAATTGTAATCTTTAAATTCTATAACATTTCAAATTAACCATAGAGTAAAAAAAATTTACGGTATTATATTAACATCAACCTACCCCCTAAGTTTATCTAAACCATCCTTGGATACCAACTATAAGGAATCTGACTTATTGAATTAAATAATCTTGATTTTAGAAAATAAATCACTTCCTTTTACATTAAGTATCTTTTCAAGATTATAGAGTTAGATAATTAGGACATAATAATTTCATAAAATTACACATTATTACAGATTAGATACCATAAAAATAGTATTCATTTCTTAAAAAATATAAAACTTTTCAAATAAAATATTATTTCATTGAAAACATTTAAAACATATATCTTGGATTCTTTATTTGTCTTAAAAATCCTTATAAATTATTGATATCATTTAAAAACATGGGAGGAGCACAAAAATCTCAGTAAGGTATATGAAAAAAAGCACATTAGTCCATGAATACATGTAACCTATGAAATCATTTTCAAAAGATACACTTGTCACCCATATATACTTACTTTGTGAAAATGAGTTTTACAAAAGATCCACACAACACATAAGAACATAAATATAACCATAAATGTATCTTAGGGCATTACTTACATAATATTTTAACCCTCTCAACTACCTTATAATTTGTAACCCTCACGGCCACCTTGCAATTTGTGCAACCATTGCAGTTACACTTGGAGTAACCATACATACAAACTCTAAAATAAACATACAAAATGAATTGGAGGGAGATATAGTTCCCACCCTTCATAATAAAAAAATTCCTAAGAGCCATAAAATAATCAAACAACATTAATAATTGCTTAAAAACATTACTTTTGAATTTTGTAAAACAGAATTTTAGAATGGGTTTTTAAAATAAAAGCCCCTTAGAAATATAATATAATTCAAGTGAGACTTAATAGAGTGGATGGAATATGTATAAAAAGTGAAAATAAACATAATTAGACATAATATAAGTAAAAACCATCACATAAACAGTTTTAATACAACATAAATAACAAAGTCGAAGGTTAACCTAAACAATGGAAATCAGGTTAAGAATTCCCTTAACTGGGGGTTTTCTTACTTAAAACTCATTAAAACATCATGTATAATGGTTAAAATAGTGTTATTAATATCTTAAATAAACATTTATATTTTTATAATACTTTATAAGATCATTTCATTACATCATTTTACCCTTTAATTGTTAGTATTTGGTTCCTTGCATTTTTTGGGTGTGTTCTTTACATGATTCCCATGATCATTTCCTGATGGATATTCTTGTCAATGGGAAGTGATAATCCAGAATTGGAATATAATGGTAATTAAATATTTAAAGAACACTAAAATATACCATTTATCATTTTTATTTATATCATTATGATGGTTCATAAGTTAAATAATTTTTGATATGTTTTTTAGGTCATTTTGGCAATTCTGATTTCATAATGAACACATTTGTCTTATAAATTAATAACATGTGTATAAAATGATTCAATAATCTTATATCAGATATAATACATAAATTATAATATTATTAAATCATAAAAATGGTTTCATGAATAGTCTTGAAAAAATTAAATGAAATTGAAATCACATCGTCCACGATGTTGGTAAATGGACACATCACAGACGGTTTTTTAATTTAATGAATTAGTGAGAGAGGAGATGAAATTTAATGGTGAATATTACATAAACCTTACAAAATACAGAATATTTAAGATACTAGATCATTCATTTATCTTGTGTAAGGGGAGTTGAGGAATGAAAAGGGAATGAAATGAATCTTGAAATAAAAAAAAAGTTGAGAAATCCCTTATGAAAATTCGGCAGCCTAACGTCGTAGATTAAAATTACCTAAAATATTTTGATTAGAGAAAAGGGTTATATCATCATTATTACAAAATATGGGAATTAAGGGAATATATAATGACATATTCCAATATAATCAAGTGTAAATTATAAAGAATAACATAAAATGAAAGGAAAGAATGAAAATATAGAGGATGTTTACCTCTAGATCTCTTCTCCTTGAGATCCTTCTTAAGGCCTTTGGATTTGGTCTTTTGGTGATACCATAATCTCTAGGACGTGGGTAATAGACTTATAAGGAGTATTGGGTAGAACTAATGTATGTCTCAAAGCATGAGAGTTATGGGAGGAAGAGGGAAATGAGGGTGGTATTTATAGTGGAGAGAGGAGGTATTTATCATTATTTTAATCATTATTATAATATTTTTCTCAATACTATGAATAATAATAATTCATGTGACCCTAAATAGTAATAATGGAATGTGAGATTGAACCAAGTGGAATTACATCTTTTATGATGTCATAAATAGTGTATTTAACTAATAATTTGAATCTACAATATTTAACTGTATTTCACTATTCATCAAAAATTCTAGAATTTCAAAAAAAATCGTAAAAAAGTCACCCTTTCCATTTTTCAACGTTTAGAATTAATAAATGAACTCAATTTTTTTGAAAATAATTTTCTAAATATTATTAATTTAATTTTTAAATAAAATCATACTTTATTAAAAAACAAAATTAATTCTATAATTACTTTTATATCACATTAAAAAATTAACCAAGATGCCATTATCATAAATCCATAAGAAAATAAAATAATAATACAATTTACTATTCATTATGGTCATATTACTATTCATAAACGTATGTTACTATTCACCAAAAATTAAGTTGGTTTCATTAGACTCCAAATAACATACAAAACGGAATTGTGGAAGACATTTTTCCGATATTCAAAACATAGAAGTGGAAATATTATGTTTAAATACTACTTGTAAATATTTACATAAAAAAATTCTCATGGATCTAAATTTATTTTTAATAACATGGGGTGTTAAAGAATGTGTATGATCATCTGTGTTCCACAGTAACTAGTGATGCTTAGTGTATTTAGGTATAGTTATTGCACGGTTATCATCTTCACCATAGACTAGCCCGTAGTTGTTAAATAAATAAAACTATTGTGTTTTCTATCAATATATTAATGTTAAATAACTTCAAGATTCCATCAGAATGGTTTTACAAGTTCCCACTATTTTTGGGACAAGATTGGTCACTTTAAAACATAAAGTTGACACCCTGATTAACTCATCCCCTCTTTAGGTGTTCTAGGGTCCAAAAACATGTATAAAGTATCTGGCATAGATTTAACAAGAGGTAATATCACTAAAATGGCCATGTTGGGTATTAACTTAGTCATCACCTAGTGCATGATGGAGAGACCGAACTACACACCTAGTTTGACACTCCTAAGGGGTATTCTTTTTTAAATAAAATTCTCTTTACAATCTATTTCTAAGGATTTATTATATTAAAAAACTAGAATATAGATTATTATAAAATCCAATCATTAGAATCCTAGATTGAACCAAGAGTGATTTATATTGAACTTAAAGATAATTGTATAGTTTTTAAGAGTAAGGTATTTAAAGGATCAGTTTATAAGAGATTGTTTAAGATAATTCAATTATGATATTAATTTTTCATCACTCATATTAAAACCTATTGATTTTAGTAATTGTTGAAGCCCGAAGAAATATACATAACAATAGGTTTCATGGATAATGCAGAGTTTGTGCTAATAAGTAACCTAATGTAATATGAGATAGATTTAGGAATGTTAGGATTTTTTAAAACTTGCTATCACGAATTTTGATTAATAAGATTAACTTGGTTGAGTTTCCAAAAAAACCAACATATATAATAATGGAATCTCATGTAAGGTTGGGTGAAAAAAATGAAGGCCTTGATATTCGGTTTTCTACTTATCAAAAATATGGGAAAACCCATGGGAATGTATTAAAAGAAAAATAAGATGTTTTATAATTAATAAAGGAGTAAATTTAGAAAATAATTAGAGAGGGAAAGGGAAGAGGTTAGTAAACAAAATGGAGGGAAATAATGTTAATCCTATAGTAATATATATTTTTCAATGTATAAAATTTTGAAAACATGAGAATTATCAAACTCAATATCCAAATAAAAGGGTCAAAAAGGATGATAAGCATGAGAAATTTCCAGTACAAATTGATCAATTGAAATCCTATGCAACCGAAACTATAGATGTGAGCTTCAAAAACTATGTGGAATGAGGAACACTTTCCATCCACTCAAGAATTATGAGTATTTTATTTGTATCTTGTTTAACCCACTCCTTTGTACCTAGAGTTTTTTCTAAGGACATTAAATCATCCACTCAATGTGTAGATGTTAAATTATTAATAAAAACATATATTGGTAATATTATTTTTTCCAAAGTTTATGTTTCTAATGACTTTCATTTAAGAAATCATATTACCCTTCGGATAAATTTAATGGATTGGTTCTCTCCACTTATACGAAAATTATTTGGAAAAAGGTGATCACATTTCATATCAACCAATGGTAGTCTATCAATTAAAGGATGATTATGAACACTGTTCAAAAATAAATTATATAATGTGTATCTTAATAACAAATAATTATATACTCTCATATCAAATTATTGGAGAAAAACTCAATATTAGTTTTAATAATATTCTGAGAAGGAAGATATTTTTCTTAGTTTTTATGGTTGATATCTCACTAGAAATTATATCATATTCCATTTTTATATTTTAAATTCCATTAAATATTCCCATTTTTATGTGATAATTATATTTTTGAGGATTCAATTTATTTATGTTGGGATAGTGTAACCCCTCAGGATTTTGGAATATATTTTTCTAAATTAATGTTATGTTTGATAGCTTTCCCCACATGCAACGCCAAAATTTAATGATCTATAAAATATTAAATGAAGATTATTAATAAAATTTAATAATAAAAATCTATAGAAAAAAATATTATAATCAATTATAAATTGATACCGAATAGGACTAAGAACTCCTAAAATTTTAAAATGTCATTTTTCAATAATAGAATATTTTTTATTTATTTTATTTTCAACTAAAAGGAAAATTTATAAAAAATTTAATGTTTTTTTAAATAAATTTCATTTTTGAATTCATCATATCAATGTTATCTTATGATTTGTTTTATATTTTTCTAAAATAATGGATATTTATAGGAATAGTAAAAAATACCTATTCCAAAAATATCATCACATTTATGACATTATCATAATTCATGCTTCACATTAAATATTTTCAAACAAATTATATATAAAAATATTTATTTATAAATTAAAATAAATCATTTAAAAATATTTTTTAAAACACATGTGTAACATTCTGAAAACATAAGAAACATTTTACTCTAATATTATTTTTATTCACTTATATTATATAATTATTTTCTATAAATTTTAAAAGACAAATATATCAGAATGTATTTAAAATTTTATATCAATATTAACATATTATTTATTAATTTAAATTTATTTTATATGAACAAAATTATGTTACCAAGATAAATATTAGTTAC
The DNA here is from genome assembly GCA_963277665.1 of Viscum album. Lineage (NCBI taxonomy): Eukaryota > Viridiplantae > Streptophyta > Magnoliopsida > Santalales > Viscaceae > Viscum > Viscum album. The sequence continues at coordinate 886,566,603 of OY728123.1, forward strand.
TATGGTAAAATGGTTATTTTTCAAGGATGATACTTTTATAAATATTATGAATCTTAAATTAAATGTATATTTATTAAATTAAGGCTATAATATTATATTTCAATTAATATAGGAAAATTTATCCTCATTTAATTGGTAGTAAATATTAAATAATACCAAGAACATATAATGATTATAATGAATGTTTTCAATAAAAACATCTTTTCAATACATTTCTGTTTTCATTTAATAGCTTTATCAAATTTAAAAACATATATATATTAAATACAATCCAACTTAGGATTCATAACATTTAGATATGATATATATTTTCTTCTTATATTTTTTATTAATAAAACAATTACAATGATTAATTATTAATCAACATTAATAAGTGTTAAAATAGGTAATCTAATGTGGATCTAATTTTACTAAATCAGTTTGACATTTATTCCTCATATGATTCCATTTACTTGTTTTAATGTCATTATTGAATATCTCACCATCATTTTCCCACCAATATTTCATGATGTTTCATTTTTATCACTTACCTAACATTCATTGTCATATATTTTTCCCACTTTTTCACCTTTAAAAAAAGCTCACATCCACCCATTTCAATCCAAAACTATAGATCTAAATTCCCATAAAACTCTACCAATTTACTTATTCTAGGTCCCATTTATATGTTTCATAGCATCAATACTCAAAATAATTACCTCATGTCCATTTACAAAGGAATCTTCAACATAAGATCTAAATCCTAAATATAATTACTACATACCTTTTAACATCCTCTCTTTATCATTATCACCCACCATTCTATAAAACAAATTATAACCATATGTAAATAATGACATGATTTTAAATAATATACTTAAATTATATTATATTGATGATTTATCTATTATGTATCGCCCTCTCATTCAATCAAAAAAATGAAAATGCTTCTCTTCATGGGTGCGTAATTCCTCCTCCATGAATGAAATTATAAAATTATGAATAATTTTAAAAAATAAACACTAGTATCTTGTATGATCTATGAATGATGGTCTTTATAGAGGGTAATGAAGAAAAAATATTCTATAACAAAAGTATCTCAAAATGATTAAGATTACCTACACCAGATATAAACAATAGATAAAAACTTACTAATATATATGTAAAGAATAGTTATAAATGATATTTATTAAAGTAAATTTATATGAATAAGGATTATAAATAGAATATTAAGATATTTATATTTTTATATTGGATATTAAAATGTATTCATTTAATATGGGAAATAAGGTAATGGATTTCTTTTCAAATTTTCAACCCTGTGAGACATGTTTGATATTGAGGACCGTTATTTCTTTTATGTGACATGGTTACTACCCAATTTCTCTCATGTATCAAGATATATTCCTTTTCATTAGATATTAATATCCATTCCATTATCTTCCTCACATGCGCATTCTATTTTAACATTACCCATACCAAAAGGGTTTTATCGACTCAATTTTTTATCCAAGGGATCATAGTCACTCTTACTTTAATATATTTTAATGATTTTATAGATACATAAATTTTAAAATTTTATATGGTATATCATATTTTTCTTTGATAAATCTTTGTCTCATAATCAATAATCCATTCTTTAATAAAACAATTTCCAAAATAAAAGTTTAATGTTGGTAAGAATAACTCTCATTTTAAACAATAGACCATTTCATTCAAGTCTATGTTTTTCGTATTAAAATTATTTTATATAAATAAATTAAAATATGTTTTAAATTTTTTATTGGTAAAATTTTCATTTTACACTTTTACAAAATAAATGCCTTTCAACATTATTTGATGTGGTTTTTTCTTTAAAATTCCCTAAAAATTTTAATAAAGGCATTTATTTCCACTATTTATCGCTCAAATTTATTAGAATTATTCTTTTTTTCTATTAAAGGATCCTTATTTAGAACCCTTAATAATATAGTTTTCAAAAATAATTTATTTACCTTCTAGAAATTTATTTTTCAAATTAATTTTCACTTCATATTTTTTAAAAATGTTCAAAAGGATTTGTGAAAACATTTGTATTTTAACTTATATTTTCCTTCAATTTTTATATTTCCTAAAGTGATGTTTGGATCATCCATTCAATATTATTTTGAAATAATTCCTTTTTAAAAGTGACATTTTTTATATATTATGGTTCCATAAGTTCATATAATTTTATTTTTTAGAAACTTTTAAGAAAACCATTATTTTTTCATGGGTTCTTTAATATATGATGATGATAGATTTTATGTGGGACACATATATATGGATAGTGATGGGTGGGGTCCTATATCTCCATTCAATACATCAGTTTATGTTTATATCTATTGATTTTGTCAGGCATGGATATAATGAGTTTTATCACATATTTGTGCGCATAATGATTTCACTCAGATAGTTGGGAATAGATATAATGATTTTTTGATAAAGGCATGGGAATACTGAGTATTCTCAAAAGTTTTTCATATTATTATAGTTTTTCTATATCTCAAAGTAGTTTTTCATGTTAGTCCACATTTCTATATTTCATTTATTTTCATGTTATGTTACATTTAATCTTTATGACTCTTTTCTAATATAATCCCAAATTTTTTGGATATGTTTTACCTAATGTAATGAATTATGTACTACGCTTTATTGGGTATATCTTTCATATGTATCATAATTATACTAATTATCTCATCTTATTCTCACATATGATATTGTATTTTTATTTCAAATATTTAACTTTACTAAACATTTAATATCACATCTTCTTATGTATACATTCCCTATGTTATGAAGATGAGTGTGTCTTATGAGAAGTATGAAAGGGATTATAGTATGGTTAAATTATTGATAAATATTCACAATTATTGGGATCTAAGTTTCACATTTAACTTGTCTCATAATCTTCATTCTATAAAAACATAAACAATTCAAGAAAAAATATGTTTTAAACCTTTTTATAATATTTTATAAGAAAATGTGTAACATCAATATATGTCATCGTAGAAGGAAAATAACTGGGAAGGATATTTTGAAAATATTTCTTGAGGAAATTATCATTTCTTATTTGAAAAATTATCTTTAAAACATAAAACCTATTAAAAACCATTTCCTTTGAAAATACTTTGAAAACATATAAAGAAGGCTTGAAAACATTTTAAAAAACATTTTTCATGAAAACATATAAAAATAATAATGAAAACATTTTGAAAACCATTTTCGTTGAAAACAACTAAACTAGTTATGAAATAATTTTGAAAACATTTTTTTTGAAAATACTTTTCAAACTTATAAATGGATCTTGAAATCCTGTTGAAAATTATTTTCCTCAAAACCTAATAAAAGAATATTGAAACCATTTTTAAAATAATTTCATTGAATATATATTTATAAAAAATTCTCAAAAACTCCAACTTTATTATGGAAAATAATGCATCAAAATATTGATGGTATATTAATTTGTACATGTCATACGAGGTAAAAATAACATTCCTTTCATATAGTAAAATATGTTAAAAAAATCCTCATTTAGAAAGAGACAAGAAGATTCATCTAAAAACATTTTTAAAATAAAAATGGTAAAAATTTATTTTAATTATCATATGAGATTTGTAAAACATTATTAGAATCAATCTTTAGAAAACATGGTTTTAAATGAACATAGATTTTCGACCTACGAGAGGGTAATATTTGGATTTCTTAAAAACCTTTTATTAACTATTTTATATACCAAATAGTGTAAGATGGTACTAATACAAGAATATATATTGAATAAACATAAGACAAGGAAACTCATGAGTATTCTTGATAGATGGGTCATAATACTTCCTCAAAGAATCATAATCATTAACAATCTTGAAAGGCGATGAGATTATTTCTGTAAACTCATACCAATTGGTTACATGGGATCATAATTTCCATGTAAGAAACAGAAATTAAATGGATATTAAAATATCATTAAAATAATTATATTCATGATATAAAATTTAAAATAATTTAATATACACCTTGAAAAATAATTCAGGTCTATAACAAAAGATGAGTCTCTAAGAAAAAAATTGAAACAAAACTATTTTACTGATTTGGTAACTTTTGAAACGTAAACTTAGTGAAATAAATTTAATAAGATGGATGTGTAAATAACCATAAAATTAACTATAATAACCGTTTAATACATCCATAGTCAGAATAAATACAGCACAAAAGGAATGGGTGGTGAATAAAGAATGTATCTCATGGAAATAAAAAGTGAGATAAAATTCTCTTACCATGTGTCTTTACTGTCATCGTACTCATTCAAAACTTTTGTATAATAAAAATAAATTTATTATAAATATTTTAAAGAATAATATTATTATATGTATTATCATATATTTTTTGACTATTACTTTATCTTAACTTCTTGTTAGAAATTTCATGTTAAAGTTACACTTTGGGTAATATTATTTATGTTCTTCGCATGTGTCTTAATTTGTTTTATATTTGGTCCATATAATTATATCATGATTTAATGAATTTAGAACATGATATAAATATAATTTATTTACATTATATTTTTGTCATAATAATATATATAATATATAATTATGAAATGGAATACACCATTCATGGAGATGGTAGTCCATATGTACTCATGAACACTATTTCGTTTAATTGTCGTGTATAATGAAAGTAAAATACATATATGTATATATATATATATTAATATATATATATCATTATTAAATTAGATTTATGATATCATATATATCATATATATTCACTAAAACCATCCTTAATACTATCCATGTAGTGTATGAATGAACAATATCGCTTTGAGGGGGCGACAGTCCACACTTCCTCAAGCGGAATTAAGGAATTGACACAAAATGGAAATTAAAAGAGATATTTATTGTAATAAATAATAAATAAGATTAAATAAATAATAAACATAATATATTACATATATAAATGTCTTTTTCATCATAATTTCCACCATGAGAGGCATTAAAGGATAAAATTATCAATCATCGTTTAGTGAGGTGGTAGTTCACCGTCCACATAAACAGTATGTTTGTTTCCCATTAAATGGGTGTTCTTATAAGTGTAGGTTGAAATATTATAATAAAAATATCATAGTGTATTTAATATATTATTTTAGTTACAAAATCATGTAATAAAGAGTTTTAGTGTGTGTAGAATCAAATTAAATGAAATGATCTTATGAGAAGAGGTTACCTCTCAATCTGGTTACTACATTGGTTTTCTCCGAAAGGATTCCTTTGATTTATTTATGCCCAAGGATGGGATTATAAGAGTTGGGGATGTTTTTTATAAGTTTATATTGAATATATTGGCTGAACTTAATAATTTTCATAGGTGTGAAGAAGTGGTAGAGGTGGTGGCTTTTTATAGAGAAGGAAAATGACTCACTTTGAATTTTTTAAAACAAGTTACGTGTATACATGTTATTACATAAAAATGTCACAAAAATCCAAAATAAGTTAATAATTTATGTCTTATAGAATCCATATTGACATAAAATGGGTTTTTGACAAGTGGATAGGTCATTTGGCCCCCTATTATAAAGGTTTAGTCCCTAATTTAGCTTAATTTTATCTTAATCGTTGTGATTAATTTTAATCACTTTTACAAATAATTTTGGTAAAAAATAAAAATGATCTAATGAGAATATAAATATTACATTTATTAAAATTTTATATTTCCATTTTTTCAAATTAAATTCATATAACAGGAAAAAAATTAATATTAATGTTAATCCTTTGACGGGACAAAATAAAGGGTTTTTAATGTAGAAAAATGTTCAAAAGTCTGTAAAGTTTTTTATATTCAATTTCAAAGTGAATGTTCTTATAATGACATAAATGGTATTAATAAATTTATAATTCCTCTAATGAGACCATAAAAAATATAAAATAATAATTTAACCTGAATAGTTAATTTAAAGAAATGATAGTTATTAACTAAAATGCAAACTTTTTCACTATTCATCGAAAAATTAAGTTTCTCTCAAAAATACCAAAAATTCACCAACAGATAATTTAGTAATTATAAAATCAAAAAAAAAATTGTCAAATTAAATTTCTAGATGTGTCGAAAATTAATTTTATTCTTTTCCAAAGAAGGACCTGAATATTAGTTTATTTTAGTAAATATTATTTTTAAACACATAATGTCTTTGGCAAAAATTTATCTTTTATTATCAATATTTTTTATTTCTATAAAAACTCTATAAAAATTATTTGAAAATTATTTGTTAATATTCATATTAATACCTTTAATTTCTATCTTATAATTAACTCATTTAAATAATTATAACAGTAAATGATGTTTCGTAGAAACATCAGTGTTTCTTGAAAAGTATGCCAAGTCATGGATTCATGTAACATATAGAAAGTTGATGCTCTATGTGTCAAATTACGAGTTGGTGTCATTTAACGTATTCCAAGTAGTTTTCATGTGAAATGAATTTTTGACTTAGTGATTTAATAAAAAATCTATTATCAGAGTTAAGTTAAATAAAAAATATCCAAAGATTAAATTAATTTAAAAAAATAATAATTCAAATAATCCTAGGGTGTTACATTCTACACCCCTAAATATTAATTTAACCCTTACAATTCATCTTGACTATTAAATGTTTAATTCTTGAATGTTTCATTCATATAAACACACATTATAAAAATGAATGCTAAAACTTCCTTAGAAAAAGGAATTATGGAACCATAACGATTACCCAAAGTAACACATAAGTATATTCCCACATAGGAGAACATAGGTGGGAAGTTAAAACATGTACATGGGAAAAAATCTAACTATCATATTCCAATTTATAGTGATAGAGAAAAAAGTCATGAAAAAGTTAACAATTAAAAAGCTATAATTATTTGATGGACTAAGGGACATTTTGATTCATCGGAAAAAGACGTACTAGTATAAGACCTTTTTTCAAGATATTTTTTCCAAAAGTTAATTAATTTTTATGAAAATATATACTTTCATGATTTCAAGACAACCTCACCCATTGGATTCCCTTGATCCACTTCACCTCTTTCTCAAAAAAGGAAGGTGAATTTTTCATTCTTGAAGCAGTAACAAATGATGAGATCCATGGAATGTCGTCCTATCTATCACCAGTTATCATAAACACAAAATATTTATAATAGGTTATAAAATATGAAAAAATACTCATCTGGTACAATAATACATTACTCTCACAAACTTCATCCAAACATTAACTTAATCTTTCTATAATTTTTTAACCTCATAACCGGTCTAAAATATGAAAATTCAAAGCATTAGAAATAAATTCATGAAATTATCTTAACATTGATCTGCCATATACCAAAAGGAACACGTGGCTGTCACATTCCAAACATGTAAATAACTTCATCATATATTCTATTAAAACATGGTAACAACCTTAATTACCATAAATCCTTCTAGAAAACATGTATGTTTCCATATTCTAATAATTACTTGATAAACTATTTAAATTCAAGAATTCATAAACTGAATCCTTGATGACATAGAACATTTTTTCAATAAATAGTTCTAGGGTAATTTGTACTATTAAATTTACTTATTAGTATCCAACATATCATTATCCAAAGATCTTTATCTAAATTTTAGGCATTAATAAAGTGATTCCTTCCATTAATCAAACTATCACATTTCCATGAAATCACTTTTTTATGTCTTCATCACCATTCAACATGTCCTTTTCATTCTTTAATGAAATATTATACTAAAAATACTTATACATTTCATGTTTCAAAAACCATAATATTTGAATTTCAAAACATAAATACTTCTTTAATCTAACTTTGTTCTAAAACCATGACTCTGTCTTCATCAACTTATTAATTCATACCTATTTCCTAGAATATGAAATATACATCATGTTTTCAAGTTCCTCATCCTCAATTTAACCCTTCTTTCTTTTATAATGTAAAAAATATTCGAAGAACATCACATACATTTCACTTGTCATTTTTGATCTCTTTATCTTCAAAAGTATAACCAATACTCACACCACCTTCCTAATTATATTTATGAGATTTCCACTTGGGACATTTATTAAAATAATTCCCATACTTTCCACATCTGAAACATTAAACATTTAAAATTTCCCTTCTAGTTATCTCCATTGAGTAAAACCTGATAGCATGGTGTGGGAATCATTTATCATATTTGGATACCATACAATCATGAAAATTTAATTATAGGGTACCTCAATCATGTTTCCAACTTCTTTAATATAAGACACCTTAGTTTCAGCCTTTGTTATACACATTCATCACATATTTAAATCCTTCATGTGGGTTTTTAATGAGTTTGTGAATTCCCAAAACATATCCCCTATGAGTTTCAAACCAAGTGTGCAGTAAGGCCTTTTGATATAGACTATATTACCCCAAGTTAGGACCGGAACATCTTGTCAGAGTTTTTCCCCCTAAGTATTGTGCATGTGCCATATCCACTTGTAGTATCTAGAAATTGATGTATTACCAGGAAACCACTCACTCTATCCTTTAAGAAAGTTCTAGGAAATTTTCCTAAATATTGAATCATCTTTATACTTATCCTTAGAGACATCCCTATAAATATCCTTAGAAATATTTCAACGAATTTCACTAAATTTTTCTCATCCTAGTTTCCAAAGTTTGACTAAACCATTCCTTTGAAACCAACTATAGTTACCCAGACTAAGCATGCATATAAATTACATCATTTTAGATAAATATTTAGTACATTAAAAAATACATGCCTATAGAATATAATAATTTAGAGTATTTGGAAGCATGGAAAAGAAAATATTTTTTCCTAGTGAAAGATATTGAACATATCCCATAAATATCTCCACCTTTATTACTTCTACCTAAAACTGTTCTTAATAACCTGGGGAAAGGAATCATAAAAAGGAGTGAGCAAATATGCTTAGTAAGGGTAACCAATGGAGACATGTATACATAACCATAAACATATGGGTATGATAATGTGATCGTAACATTAGGAGATCATACCCTATATATCAAAGATCATAAATATGAGTTATTGAATAAGTATTGGTAGTTCATATGGCATGAATCATAAGGAAATAAGCATCATGATCCATGAAATCATAATAGGGGAAACAGACATAGGATGTTTGGCATATGAAAATAAAATTTTATGTTAAGTCTACCTAAAAAGACCTTTATAACAAGTTAGTTGTTGGCTACAACTCGTGTTCCTACTGTTGGCTTGGGATGACAACTTGGGTACCCTCTTAATTTTACTTATGGAATATAAACCATGTACCTTATTGTTTTCATTTTTGGGCTACAACCCATCTAACGTATTGTTTTCGTAATTGGTCTATAACCTGTGTACCATCTTTCTTATAATATTGGGATACAGCCCTTGTAACTTATTATTTTTGGGCTTGGGCTATAACCAGTGTACCCTTTTTCTTTTAGGCTTGGGATACAACCCATGTACCTTCCTGTTTTCAGGCTTGGGACACAACCCATTTAGTATTTTATCTCATATAATTCATAACCTTAACCAATACATTAGTGGGAGATATAGGTCCCACCCATCTCATAATAAAATCATTCATATATGTGCCACAAGATAATAAAATTTTAATCACACCATGACCCATAAAAAGGGATATGTTTATTAAAATTAAATAATTATACATGAAATGAAATGGGTATGAATAAAATTTCATCACATCATTACCTATGAAATTGATAGTTTTCAAATCACTTCATGGAAGCATAACCCATTAAAATAAGGGGTTTTCAAAATCATAAAACCCATGTAAGTGAAACAAGTGTCAAAAGCTTCATTCTATCAAAACAAAAACCATTCAATAAAGAATATGAGTGAATCTTTTGGATCATTTCCTATAATAGAATGTGTAAAATCAATAGATTCTATCTTAGAAGTAAAATAACATGGAATGAAATTTAAAATAAAATCATGAGGAAAATATCATTTATTCCTTGAAACATTATCCTTAAAACATAAAACCTTTTGAAACCCATTTCCTTTGAAAATACATTGAAAAATATAAAAAGTCTTTAAAACATTTTCAAAACCATTTTCTTGGAAATAATATCCAATAATATTGAAAACGTTTTGAAAACCATTTTCCTTGAAAATTTTTAAAATACTCTTGAAAACATTTTGAAATCCATTTTCCATGAAAAATTATAAAATAATCTTGAAGAAATTTTGAAACTAATTTTCCTTTAACACTTCTAAAATGATCTTGAAAACATTTTGAAAAGAATTTCATTGAAAATACATTTAAAACTTTTAAATGAGTATTGAAATCATTTTGAAAACTATTTTACTTGAAAACTTATTAAATAATCTTGAAATCCTTTTAAACCACATTTCATTGAAAATATATTCTAAATTTTTTTCTTAAAAAGTAACCTTTAAACATGAAAATAATTCATTATATGATTGATATCAGATAAATTTTTATATGTTTTTAGAGGTAAAAATAACATTCCTTTTGCACAATAAAATTGGTTAGAAAAATGCTTCATTTCGAAAGAGATAGGAATATTCCAAAGAAAACACAGTAAAATGGAAAAAAGGTAAAATTTTGTTTTAATTATTATAGAATATTAGTATAATATTCTTGTTAACCCTCTTTAGAAAACATGGTTTTAAAGGAACACAGCTTTTTGACCGAAGACATGGTAAAACCGGGCTTTCTTAAAAAGACTTTCTTAACTATCATATATATCAACGAGTGGAAATTGTACTAATAAATGGATATATCTTGAATAAATATATTATAAGGAAAATAATTTCTATTTTTGATAGATTTATCACAATATTTCCTCAAAGAAACATAACCATTTACAATCTCAAAAATTGATGGGATTTGTTTAGTAAACTATTACCACTTGGTTACATGGGATCATACTATACATGTAAGAAAAGGATATTAAATGAATCTTAAAATGACATTAAAATATTAAGATTCATGGTATAACAATTAAAATGGAAGTATAAACCCCTTGAAAAATAATTTAGGTCGATAACAAAACATAAGTCCCTAAGAAAGAAAATTGATACAAAAATATTTTACAGGTTTGGTAACTTTTGAAAATTAAACCCCCCGAAAGAATTATTATAAAATGGATATGTAAATAAACATAAATTTAATTATAATAATAATTTAATTCCTCTATGGGTATTATACACACCACACAAGAGTATTGGGTGGTGAATAAAGCATATATCTCACAGAAATAAAAAGTGAGCTGAAATTCCATTACCTTGTATTTTTACTCTCATCATACTCATTCAAAACTCATTTATAATAATTATAAATTTATTATAAATATTTTTAAGAATCATATTCTCATATATAATACCATATATGGGTTTATTATGACTTTATATAATCTGTTTTTTTTGCGATGTCATGTTATAGTTACGCTTCAGATATTATTAACTTTGTTTTCCAGATGTGTCTTAATTTGTTATATCTTTAGTCCATATAATTATATCATGATTTACATAATTTAAACCATGAAATAAATATAATTTATATAAATTATATGTGTATTATAATAATATATAAAATATATAATTATAAAAAGTAATACATTGTTCATGGAGACGGTAGGTCATGCGTACACATGAACGTTATTTTCTTTTAATTGTCGTGTTAAAAGTAATTAAAATACATATATGTTTATATATGTATAATTATTAAAGTATATTTATGATATCATATATATCATATATATTCACTAAAACCATCTTTAATACAATTCGTGTAGTGTATGAATGAATCATATCGCTTTGAGGGGCGGTAGTCTACATTTCCTCAAAAGAAATTATCATATTGACACAACATGGAATGTAAAAACAAATGTGTTGTAAAAATGAATAAAAAAGCTTAAATACCTAATAAATATAATATATAAAATATATAAACCCAGTTTCCATCATAAATTCCACCATGGGAGGAGGTAATGTAAAAAATGAACAATCATCATTTAGTGAGGCAGTAGTTCATCGTAAACATAAACAGTATGTTTGTTATCCATTAGATGAAAGTGTGTGTAAGTGTTGGAAACAAAAATATCAAAAAACATAATATCATATTTAATATATTGTTTTTATCATAAAATCATGAAATAAATAGAGTATATGTGGTTAATATGGAAAATAAATGAAAGGATCTTGAGAGAAGAAGTTACCTCATAATCGGGTAACTCCTTTTGGTTTATGCCAAAAGGCTTCTTGGATTGATTTATGCCAAAGGAGAGGATTATAAGATGAATTTAAGTATTTTTTGAATTTTATTTTATGAGATTTTTTGAATCTAAGATGTTTCAGATGTTTGAATAATTGGGAGAGGTTGTGTCCTTTTGTAGGGATGGAGAAGGACTCACTTGGATTTTTTAAAATCATGTTTAATTAACACATGTTATTGCCTATAAAAAGTCATACCAAAACAAAATAAATAAATAAGGGAATTTTTATGGTCTAAATATGGTCCTAAAATCGGTTTTGGACAAGTATCTAGGTAATTTGGGCCCCTAATATTACAGTTTATCCCCTAATTAAGCTAAATTGGACCATAATCGGTGTGATTAATTTTAATCACTTTTGCTAATCATTTTGGTAAAGACTATCATGAGATAATTAGATTATAAATTTTATTTTGATTAAAACTGCGTAAGTCATTTTTTTGAAATTCAATTAAAATAATCGATAAAATTACGATTATTTATAATCCCATAGACATGACAAAATAACGGGTTTTTATAGTAGAAAAATGTTCAAAAGTTTATTACGTTTTTATATTTAATTTAAAAAATTAAATCGATTATAATGAACTAAATAGTATTAATAGATGTATAATTTATCTAATGTGACCATAAAACAAATTAAAATTAAAATTTAACATTAATAATTAATTAAATGAAAAGGTTGTTATTAATTAAAATGCAGTATTTTTCACTATTCGTAAAAAAATAATGTTTTTCAGAAAAATACAAAAACTTCACCCTAAGCTAATATCAGAACAATGAATTCAAAAATTAAGTTTATTTTAACAAATTAAATTTATATAGGTGTCTAAAATTAATATTATTATTTTATATAGAAGGACATGAAATGTACTTTATTTGAGAAAATACTTCTTTTAACATATAATGTCTTTTTCCAAAAATTATATTTTTCATTATTAATAAGATTTGTTTCTATAAAACCATTATAAAAAATATTTAAAAAGTATTTATTACAACTCATATTTTTATTTATAACATCTTGGTTATAATTATATCCTTAAAATAATTATAACAATAAAATTATGTTTCGTAGAAACATTAGTGTTGTGTGTAATGTACACCAAGTCATGGTTCCCTATAAAATATGCTAATTTTATGTTCCATGTGTTATAATTTAATTTGGTGACATGTAATGTATTCAAAGTCTATTCCATATAAAACAAATGTCTGAATTGGTTATTTAATAATAAAAAAAATATTTTCAGAGTTGGGTGAAATGAAAAATATCAAAAACGTAAATTAACATGAAAAATAATTATTTAAAAAATATAAAGGTGTTAAAATGGAAACCTATATCAATGTAGAATATGATATAATTTAATGCCTCATGGTTCTTCCTTACATCTTATATCTAGGGTAGGGTTTCCAAATTCATTCATGCTCTGTAAAATTTGAAAAAAATGAGAAGGATGTAATTAAAAAAAATTGTGGGTAACCTAAAATTGAAAAAACAAAATCAAAAGTATGATCTGATAGTAAATTGATCTCTTGTAGTACATCACGAATGAAGAAACTAAGAGAATCTAGAATTGAGAATCAATATTTCATGTGCGTCTGTCAACAGCCATGGGTGATTATCACATTTTATTGGAAGATCTTTTCTTAATTACCTGAATATTGAAGACAATGAATGGAAAACCACACATGTGGATTCTATGGATTTGAGCATGGTCATATTACATATGATTCATGAATCTAACTTTAACATGAAATAAATTTCAAAAGGGGCAAGACTACCTGTTCACGGGGCCCATCATTAAATAGATGAAAGCATTCATATTTGGAAGAATATCCCTTGGAAGCATATGGAGGTCAAGGGAACTGAGGAGTATAAATAGAATCATGTAAAATTTAGAACATGATTAGGAACCTCTCAATAGATAATCTACTTACATTTTTATCATCCTTTCCTTACTATTTCAATTAATTCAATTTTATATTTTCATAATTTGGTCAGGATTTTTGTATAAAACTCTTATTAGGGGAAATAAAATTTTCCGCCTTTAGTTTACAACTTTGTTCATACACTTTCACTGCCAGGATATTATTCTTTCCTCTTATCTCATAGTCATTTTTATTAAAACCCTTCAATAATCAATATCCTTTATATTAATTTTAATTTCAATTATTTGAGAAATATTTTCACTATATATTGTCACAATAAGTTTTGAAACAATGAATATCACATGAAGACCAAAGACATATTGATATTGGTATAACAAACATCACCGTATTTCACCTTATGTATATTCAGAGGGAAAACTATTAAACATACCAGTTGAGATATCACCCTCTAAACAATTGGGTAGGAATGTTCTCAAAATTGTCTCCGTGGACATATTTAATTTATAAACAAGGGGATATAAATTTCAAAGGCTGATAATTGAAATTTCTTCCAACTCATTTATTATTGGTTGTCTTTGTTGGTTGTAATTTTATTCTTTCATTCTCAATTTTTTCTATTTCATCACTACACTACTCAGTCATCTCAGTTTTTACATCACCACTCACTATTCCAATTGTTTCTTATTGTTTTTTGTGTTATTTTCTTGATCCTTTACTTTTTTTTGGATATTTCAAAACCTCCCTTGTGGATTTGACACCTTCTCACTACTTTACCAGTGATGAGAAATGAAGAATAAATAATAATTTAACTTGATAGGACCATAAAAATTTATCACAATTTTTAAGGAGGCCCCATGCGACCAGTTAAAAATTAAAAACACTAAAAACACATAAAAATATATTCCTATAATTATTTGTAAAAAATTCTAAACCCAAGCTTCCTAAAATAAAAAATTTATCAGTTCATTTTCTCTTCATCTAGCCCGAATGGCCCAAAGGCCTTCTTTTTTTATTTATTTTTGATAACCCCCTTTCAAGGTATTAGGGACAACCCTTACAAGGCACGTAGGTTTAGAGATTACATGACCCATAAGCCTTAGGAATTATAAAGACTATACATGGAACCTATCCTCCCAGCTTCTTCATCATGGTATTAGCTCTCCATCTTTCACATGGATGTTCATCTAGGCTTCCCATGCAAGAAAATGTTGGTCCCGATGACAATGACATACCCTCTCTTTCTCACAAATCCACTTTGCTTCTACTCTGGTGAATGAGCCTACTCTGATCCTGTAGGGTCCTAAAAAATCTGCAAAGGAGATTCTACCCAAATCCCTTAATGTATTGGGGAAGAGAATGGTGAAACATCAAAGAAGGGAAACAAACAAGACCGGTCCACGAACCGGTCCCATGGAAACGCAACGTGGTCAGGCCCCACGAAGCGCCTTCCCCGCAAACCATTGTTTTTCGTGAAATATAGGCGGAGATCTTCCACTGTCGCAAGTCAGGATAGGAGCCAATCTATTTCACCATCATGAACCACCCCAAACGCGGAACGCGTCGACCGGTTCATGCCGCACCCACTGTCTTTCAAGGAATAGAGGTCGAACCCTCCGCAGTCGCCGAGCACTCCTTCAGTTCGATTCGTGGATGGGGGGAAGCATTCGTACCCACCGTGAATCACGGATTGACCAAGTCGGTTGTAAACCGAGTATTTAGTTATGGTCCACTGCAAATGGTGTTGTGTGGCCACAGGTACATCCCTTTACCTACTCTATAAAAGGAGACGAAGGGGGAAATAAAAAGAGGTCGGAGAATTGGAATTGGATTCGGAGGGATTGGAGATTCGGAAGGAGATCAGTTGAAAGAAGGCTTCAGATTTCGTAAACAGCAGAATTCCCATCCGTGAACCACAACAGGTATATGAATCCATAAGGAATTGGAAAAATAATAATAATTTGGTGAACCGCGAACCTAAAATAAAAAAAACAAGGAGAACCGCAAACCATACCCCCTCCGTGGATGACTTCCCTAAGGACCAGGGAGTTTATGCCTCTTTTCCCATCTGTTGCACCGCGTATCACTCTCCTACACGGGCGAAGCCCCAACCGACGAGCCTCCGACCGGTGCCGCCCTTGTCCACTGTTTCCCACCTGGAACCCGCCACGGACCACCCTAGTTCACGGATTGAACCCGAAGTCACGAACCACCCCTGTTCGCGGGATGCCAATCAGTCCTCAGACCACCATGGTTCGCGGACGGCTTCTACAGCCATGTGGCACTTCCCCACGCGAAGGGCGCCACCACCCATACCTTTTGGTGGCTCGCCAAATACATTAGTGTTCTCATTTCCTGAGCCAGATAAAATCGTTCTGATCCATCCAATTCCTCTGTGACTCCCTCATTGGCCTATTCATCGGCCCAGAGTCGAGACCTCCACCAAAGCCATCGGATTCGCGTGGTGTAACATTCAGTTGCATCAGCGTGCCATTTTGAGTTCACATACCCATGGTAAACAGGGGTAAAGGGGTTTCGCCAACCCTTGAGCAGATTCCTGAAGCGTTTCAGGGTTCACATTCCCACGGTAATGTGGAGTCTGAGCTCGAGAATCCCCTTTCTACCCCTCTACTTGATAAAGGCTCTTCGAGGTAGTAAAATACCCTTCAGAAGGAAGCCCTCATGCACTGCAAGAATGGAGATGGTCACAGAAGCACCCCCTTTCCCTCTCCCGTTGGGCTTTGTTTCCACGGGCGTCCATCTCGAAGTAAGCCTCGATCTTATAGGCGTCCTTAGAGTGTAAACCACAATCCATCGCCCAGGGTGTCCACCTAGGAGTAAGCCCTGACCAAATGGGCCACTCTCATGTATAAGCCCCACTCCACTTCCCATGAATGAACCTTTCGAGACGTGATCCATTGGTCTCTGCTGCCTCTTGTTTCTCACATCGAGTATGAATCACGTGGGCTTAGAGTAAGCATCGACCATGACATCCCCTTATGGGACTCCTCAGAGTGTAAGCCCCAATCCATGCGAACTTCGTGGAATTTGATCCCTGACTCCTAGGTAGGTTACGTAGGAAGCCTCCCCAAGGTTCAATCCCAACAACGGGTCATTCTGACCCCCTTTCACGTCGGTTTACCAACACCCTGGGCCTCCTCAGAATGTAAGCCCCAATCCACCCGAACTACGTCGACATTGATCCACGTCTCCTTGGAAGGGTATGTAGGAAGCCTCCAAGAGGTTCAAGCCTAACAACCGGTCGATCCGACTGTCTTCACATCGTTACATCGAGCTGCTCCTAGCACCGTCTCAATGAGTCCAGACTCCACGGGGTCATTAATCCAATGAGGGATGGTAAACCTCATGCCCAAATGATTCTGAATCCCCTGCATCCAGATGACCATTTCCCACCAGGGTTAAATCCATGGATACTATGTTTGGGTACAAACCAAAGATTCATAAACATATGAATACGTCTTAAATCTATAAGAGAGTCCCGAAACAGGCAATAATTTCCCCCAAAAAAGGGTGTGATGATCCCGACTTCCCATCCTCTCGCCCAATATGGGTTCTTAAGAGTCGCTGTTCAGACCATCTAGAAAATGCTTGCCTTTGGAAAGCAGGTTCATCAATCATTGGATACGGAGTCGTTGGGTGTTTTGAGGCCGAAAGCCAGAATGAAACAAAAAATGGTGAACCCTATGTGAATCTTTATCCAAACATGACGAATTTAACTTAATCCCATCCTGTTCCCCCTTATGATCTAAAGGAGGGCCAAGCAAGGTCATTAATTATGCATGGGATTATGAGATGCTGCTTTGATGGGTTTGCTACTTGTATTTGATAAAATGTTTTACAGGTAATACCTTCAGATCTCCCTTCAATCCAATTGAATCGCAAAGGAACTCAAAAGTGCACGTTTCCAACAATGAAAGGACGCGACTTCCTCAACAACGAAGGACCCCGTCACCCACCTAGCTTCTTCAACACTGGGTCTCGGACGCGCTGATCCAAGAGTACCATGTGAACGGTCCTCTCCTAATGGTGGAGGCAGCCATGCATGCCCTCCAATCCCCCAGAACTCACTAGTCGCCTGCCCAGCAGCGGCCGTAAAGGCAGATCCAGACAGCCCCTATTGTTATCTCCAACCATTTTGGGAGTCTATCGCTGGAATGGGACAATGCGTACCTCCCTTATCTTAGGGAGGTGGATGAGGTTGATGTTGAGGACTTTATCCCAACCGAATGGGGGTTCCGCTCCAAGGCCCCCGCCGACCTCGCGGTTATGTCACGACCCGACATCCTCACGCCGAGGAGGATGTCTCCCCAAGGATTCAGGCCCATGCTCCCCGAGCTCTGGCCCCTCGGACCGCCCGACGAGGGCGGCAGACGTACAATCAGGGACCAGTCATCACCCTGGTCCCTGAGGAGGAGCTTCGCAACCCAGCCGTGGAGACGTACCACGAATGAGCACCTACACCTGTTCGCTCCTCCCGAGCCCGCCATCCATACATGGTGGCATCATAAAAGCCAACGTGCATCCCCACCGAGCCCCATCAAGCCTGTAGCTCACACAAGATGGCACTTACCAGGCAGGCACCCCTCCCTGCCTAGGTTCATGAAGCCCACCAACCTGACATGGTGGTGACCCGACACCTGCAGGACCAGCTCCTAGCAACTGCTTCTGACGCCCGCCATCTTGATATGATGGCGATCAATAAAGCCCACCACCCAGATGTGTCAGCAAATCTTAGGCGGGCACATCTCCCCACCAAAAAAGGCCACTGAATCGATATGGTGGGAAACCAATATATACAGGGCCAGATCCCTACAGATGCAAGTAATGTCTGCCATCCCGATGTGGCGGAAAACAGAGAGATAAACTGGCGTATCCCGGTACAGGGGAAGATTTGTTCACCTGCCCCGACACAGGAGAATTTTCAGTACCCACTGACCTCTAGAGGACCAGAGCAGGATATTCCTACTCTGATACTGGAATGGGCCTTTATACCCGTTCCATCCAAATATATCTCTCTGCATATCCTGGAAATGATGCAGGAGCAATTATCGATCCCAGATCATAACTTACAGACTTGCTAGAATGTAATTTCATCAGCGGCAACAGCAAGGACTCGGGCCCGTGAGCCCATATCCCCAATTGAGGTGACTCATCTAAGAGATGATATAGCCGCCTCGGAGCAGATCTACATCCAAGCTTCTGCCCAGAAGGGTCACCGGCCATATTGCACGATGCAAGGGCAACCGGATCGAGCAGCTTCACTCGTTCCAATTGGGGGACACCCGTCCATCACGGTGGATGCTCCAGAGCAGGCATATATCCCTGATAAAAGCCAGGATATTCTTCGGCGTATCTCGGAAACATCACGGGACCCAATTAGACAGGGAACCAAAGGTGAAGGCTGTTTTCAATAGCAGATGGTCTTTGCTGCCCGCAAAAGAGGGCCCCGAACGCGCGAAGGAAGCTGGAAAATAAAGAGTGGGTTCATGACTCCGCTCTGCTAGAAGCTGGGGTTCCCGATGCCGCTAAGCACACATAAAAGGCTCAGAAACCTTCCCACCCATTACCATATTATTGGAGTGTTAGTAGCAGTTTCAAAGTTCCTCCCCGCAATGTCGCTACCAGCAGCTCTGAAGGTCCTCCCTAAAGCACCTGTGGGGGCTTCCCCCGCGGGAATATAACGATCGATCACGAGAGCTTCTCTCTTGATGCGAGTCACGGAAACCCTCCACGTGACCAGAAGATCGAGCATCAAGAAGGTCCTCCACTTACTGTGGTCTGCCCTGAAGGTCCTACCCAGGGTATATGCTGCAAACACTCTCCATGTAGTGGGACCACAGATTGTGAAAGTAGTCCTCGCTATCATATTCGCAACTACGGAGGCCCTCCCCATAGCGACGTCTCATCATGACAAGAATTCCCTGCCCTTGTTGTGGCCTACCTTGAAGGTCCTTGCCGTGGGTTATGCTGGAACGGAACTCCGCGTAGCCGGGCATTAAATCATGGTGGTTGTCCTCACCACCCTGAAAATGGAGGTCCTCCCTCTAGAGACGTCAGGAAACGAGAAGGCCCTCCCCTCGTTGCGGTACATTCTGGAGGCCCTCCCCGGGATGTATCCTGTAGATATTCTCCCTATGGTAGCAGTAATGGTAGTCCTCACCATTTCCGCAGTTGTGATGGTAGTCCTCACCACCACGACGTCCATTGCGAAGGTCCTCCCCGCAATGGGCCCAAGCAACAAGAAGGTCCTCCCCTTGTCGTGTTGTGTCATGAAGGTCCTCCCCAGGATGCGCGTCGAACATCAAGCCATGATGGTCATCCTCACCATGATGGCAGTTGTTGCGAAGGTCCTCCCCGTAACGACGCTACGCAGCCATAATGTCCTCCCCTTATTGCGACATGCCTTGGAGGTCCTCCCCAGGGTGTGCACTGCAAAATTCATCTATGCAGTGAAGCATCAAGCAGTAATGGTAGTTCTCACCATTACATCCACCATTGCGGAGACCCTCCCTATGATGAAATATTATTTCGATAGGAAGGCCCTCCCCATGCCGAAGCAAGCACCGAAAGGCCCTCATATTCCGAGGCACTCGGAAGGACAGGATCAAGCATGTCAGATTCCCAACTTGTCGCTAGTGACGCCCTTCTTCGATCAGGATCCGTTCCAGGGCCACCTTCATCTTCTGAACCACCTTGGAATCACCCACAAGACAATTCAATACCTACCGTTCCAACTACCTCTTACTACAATGTGAACCTTAGTTGGGCTGACCAGGTAGAGTAATCACTAGCGGAGGAGTATGCTGATATGATGCACCTGGAGAAACGACTAGCCAGGGATGATATACCAGTTATGTTTTGGCCCACGGCCACCTCTCAGTACGACATACCTGGGGAGTTATCGGATGAATGCATGCATGACATCCGCTATATTATATAGATGACCCACCACCGAATGAAATCGAGCATCCTGCCTTATTACGGGTATGTATACCACGTCAAGACGATAGGGGACCTCCTACATCACATCGACCGGAAGGCCCTTTCCTCGACACGGCGACAGCGCCCCGAGAGATGTAAAGGAAACATGGATATTTCCTACCTCTGTGCGCTGCACCAACTATGCCACCTCATCGGTGATGCTCTGACGGGAGTACATATCATGGGATTGGGAGAACATGGGGCTCTGCATTTCACTCCACTCCCTGCCTAGAAGAACCCATTCGACATGGTTTCTTGCAATGTCATCACATCCAGACGGCGATCGAGCGGTCTTCCTGTTCAGGAGAGGCAACATACCCAGCAGAGTTCGGCCTTGAGTAAGTCCTAGAAGCGTCAGGCCCGATGGGAACGAGCCATTCAAGAACTCCTAGATCAGGCCACCGAGAGCATACAATAGGCCTCTCATCTAAGAGAGTCCAACCAGCGATCTTTTCCTACCTCCCCAGAAGGGATAGATCCATAGGTAAATTCGGCACCAAATTCGGTTCAACCCCGGATGGGAGTACGTGAGATCAGGCAGGTCGCCATAGCCGCAGCCACTGCTGCCATCCAGGGTCAACCCCATCCTGTAGGGCTGGGGGCATTTTTAACAACAAATGCCCCCGTAAGACCAATAAAATCGGGAAGAGACTCGATGTCCAAGGAACTGGGCCAACCCCAGCCCTCAAGGCTGGGGGCATTATTATCCCCTCAATAACAAATCCCCCACAAGAATCAGTATTCTCTCATCTAGGGAGGATATTAAAAAGAGGAGGCTCATGTCCCATCTCGTTATTTGAATAATTATCCCCTCCGAGAGGAAGTCACACTGTGAGGTCGCATCAAATAACTCTCTGCGTCACCCTTCGTCAAGAAGTCTGAAGGCAATCTGAGGACACAAAAGGGAAGTCCAGCAGAAGACGCGGGAGATCCTCTTCTCCTTTGGAGGATGAGATCTTATCGAACCCACGATATGCATCTATCAATATCATAGAGGTTAACCCCAGGGGTGACACCAGAGATACTGCAAATAAGGAGGGATTGGTAGACGATAGTTCCGGACAGGCTGTGACTCACAACGAACCACCAGTTGTGCACACCCGGAACCAGAGGTATTCCCTAAACTTGGTCGCCCCTTCAGCTAACCTTCCTTCTCCTACCCAACGAACATCCAACAAAGATAAGATAAAGGAATGGTTACCCTTAACTCGTCCCCTTATCTCGACAAAAAATATCCACTCACGCTCGAAGAGAGGTTCGCTCGACAGGAAGAGGAGACAAAGGAATTGAGACGGCTTAACGCCAAGCTGCTCCAGAGGAACCTCCTTATTTAAAGTGAGTCCCAAGAAGAGCCATGTCATGCACTCCCAGCAAGTGCACCTCAAAGCCTGATGCTTGCCCCGGAAAACAAAGCACGATCATGGCTCCTGCCCAATGAGGCACCTAGTTCGTCCAGCTATCTAAACATGGATGATGAATACCAATATTTCCCTCCAATTAGGAGGCAATCGGGGAAAGTACGCTCGAACCCTCCGAGGGTACCCTGAACGGAATATGCACCCTTGGTGCTGGCCAATCTGGATCCTCAGGCAATGCCTCGGGCTACACCTTCCCAGGACTGAGCCCAACAGGATGTAAACCAAGGACTCACCAACACCATCAAGGCACTTACAGCTTTATTGGAGGCGATGGAAGGTCGACGCTCTCTGATACTGCCGGTGCGGAAACCCTACCTAGATTGGGTGACCAACACACCACCTCCACCCAATTTTTGGAGACCTGTATTCCCCATCTTCAATGGATCATGCGATCTGGAGCAGCATTTGATGCACTACGCATCCTATTGCGACCCTATGATGGGGAATCCAGAACAACAAGAAGCAGTGAAACTCAGATGCATCGTACAGACCTTGCAAGGATCCGCCTTCGTCTGGTACACGAGTCTGCCAGCCCAGTCAATAAAGAGCTGGGAGGACCTCCGGCAGTAGTTCCTGTTCCACTTTAGCTCAATGCTACCTAAAGCAACGGTCAGTGATCTCATGAACTGCAAATAGAGGAAGAACGAGAGGGTCTCATATTTCATCGCCAGATGGAAAGGTTTGACCTATTCTATGAACACACTAATGCCTCAAGATGAGATGCTAGCCATATGCATCTATAATCTTAGAGATGAGCTGCGAACACCGCTCATACCAGTAGAGTGCACCACTAGCTTCCGCCATCTCTCGGCCATTGCCCAGAAAATTGAGGACTCCCTATATCAAACTAATTTAACGTCCTGAATAGCCTCACAGGCTTCTGTAAAAAGAGCCCCTAGAGATGAATCATCCATTGTCACACTTACGCCGACCCCTGTGCCCGCTCCGCCGCTCAGGTCTCCACCAAATCGTCAAGGGACTCCTGTATATCAGCAGCCACCTCCTAAATGGGACAACCAGAGAGGACCGAAGAAGAACCAGTTTGAGGAACGAAGACAAAAATTATACTCAATCTGAGATGATCAAGTCTGTGGATACTTCATTGCCTCTATGAATTGCAAATTTTTTCCTCCTCC
This sequence comes from Viscum album, assembly GCA_963277665.1. Lineage (NCBI taxonomy): Eukaryota > Viridiplantae > Streptophyta > Magnoliopsida > Santalales > Viscaceae > Viscum > Viscum album. Next base: position 886,590,324 of record OY728123.1, read on the forward strand.
CGGAGCCTAGGAGATCTGAAGAGGTTGGCCGTGATGACAGACCAGATTAATGCCCCTACCATCGGATGTTGGGACACAATATCCAAGAATGATTCATCTTCAAATACCTCCTACAGAGGATGGTAGAATCGGGTCTGGTCAAGCTGGGACCACCCCCAGCACATGTTGCATGTATCTCTACCACCGACTTCGACAAAGATGAGGGGTGGTAGAGAGTCACCAGCAAGCAGGGGCAGAAATTTGACAACTGGATGACTCAGAAGACTATCCACCGAGCCCAGGGAATACTCCGATCTCAACTACAACAGCTGGTGTTTCCACCAACAGCCCTTAAAGCCGTAGAGACGACAGCATCGGCCTCACAACCCTTCACAAGCTGGTCATCCGGGCATAATCAATGGAGGAGGAAACAATCGCAAGAGGAGAATTTCGTGACAGAGCCAATGTTAGTCCCGACCATGGCAGATTTCATGCCCTTGAATTTGGAACCACGTGCACTGACCCACCAAATGGCATGATTAGAGACAATCGAACAGGTTGACCTATCGGGGGATGGAGAGCCAATTTTTGGTTCCTTCAACGTCATCCATCTCATGAAATCATTCCCTGACGAAGGGTATGGTTACGAACTCGAGTTCCCTACACGAGGAACCGGGAGGAGGAATCGCAGAGGCAGAGGATACCCGCGGAGGCACAGCACGGCCGAAACCAACCCTACGGCTGGACCCTGGCCCAAACTGTTAATATTGCGGAAACCCTTGGGAGAGCCCTTCAACGGACTTAGAAGGAGAGGGAATGCCCCTCCACTTCCACAAGCAGCCACTCTGGCCCTATTTTTCTGCGATACCCACCAGAGGAGGAGCAAGTTTCTAGTCGCCTAGTGCATACAAACAGACCGGATGGGCCAATTCCTCCAAACACGGGAACGCCATCGATATTCGTCCATGTGGCCTGTCCCTCCTTGTCAAATTCTCCAGCTCCCAAGTCACCCGCTAAGACTCTCCCGCCAACGGAGAAGAATCAACCACTGGAGAAAAAATACGATATCCTTAAGTAGCTGGCATCGGTACCAGCCAATTTTTCCATCCTGGATGCCCTGAGTCTGTCAGCAGTCCTTAGGTAGGGGCTTATATAAGCTTTGATCAGTCCCCGGGAGTTTCAAGTCGAGGTAGCCACCGCTGAAATTTACCGGACAGAGACTGACTCGGCTAAATGCAATGCGGTGATTTCCTTCACCGATTAGGATGAATATTCCACCATGCAAGGACACATCAGACCACTACATGTGTCTAGCACGCTTAATGGTATTGAGATCCAGAAATTCATTATAGACAATGGCTCTGGAGTTAACCTCTTTCCCCTACGGACACTCTGTAAGTTGGGCTACAGTGAGGACGATCTAATTCCCTCAGCCACAACTCTGTTAGGTTACGATAAGAGCAAGGAGAATCCAATAGGACAAATTAATCTAAAGACCCATTTTGGTGACATGATAGCCTAGAAGGAATTCCTGGTGGTCCGGTAGAGCACGGAATTCAATGCCCTACTGGGAAGGTCGTGGCTCCATAAGCACATGGTCATTCCTTCATCCTACCACCAGTGTATCAAGTACCGCGTCAATGGAAAAAGTGGGACATTTCACGCCGACAAGTCCCCTTCTGAGCTCTATGAGTCACATTACATTGATGTCGGGTTCTACGAGCAATAGAAAAAGAAGCCTTTGGTCGATGGTTTCAACTTGATCCTTGCTCCAAATGGCCTGGAAATGGTTTCAGATGACCTCCTCAGGCAGCATGGCAGAGATGATGTCCTGCCCATCAACCATGTGGAAGGTAGGAGTTCATGTCCGGACACGCACTCGGATGTCCTCATGAATTCAGCCATAACGACCGAGTGTGACAATGTGGGAACATCTGCTGACCCTCAATCGGTGGGTGAAAGCTTGAGCAAGGACACCCATGACACCTCGCCTCCAGAATCTCAAAAACTCGTGACAGGAGCTCTCTCCTCGTCAGACAAAGAAGATGAGGATTTGGGGGAAGAAGAGGGGGAAGATCTCAGGGATGCACCTCCCGCATTTGAGGAAGGTATCTCCACCACTGCGGACGAACTCAGGGAAGTAAACCTGGGTACCGAGGAAGACCCGAGGCCCACTCTCATTAGTACAGCCATGTCTCCCGAGGAATACAAAGTATATAACTCCTTCCTAAAGAATAAATTGGGATTTATTCACCTGGAATTACATGGAAATTCCAGGACTCGATCCTGAGGTAGCGACGCATCACCTGGGTCTTCCAGAAGACCACCGAGGCTACAAACAGGCTTCCAGAAGGACACACCCCTCACATGCTACCAGTATAGTGGCTGAAGTCAATAAGATCATTAAATCAGGCTTCATTCGAGAGGTCCAGTACCCCATTTGGTTGGCCAATATTGTCCCCGTCAAGAAAAATAATAGATAAATCTGCATCTGCATTGACTTCAAAGACCTTAATCGGCATTACCGGAAAGATGACTTCCTGGTTCCAATCACCGAATTGTTAATCAATGCAACGGCCGGGTATGAGGCTCTATCCTTTATGGACAGCTATTCTGGATATAATCAAATCAGGATGGCCCAAGAAGATGAAGAATCCACTGCCATCAGGGCCCCTTAAGGGGTATTCTATTACAGGGTCATGCCCTTTGGTCTCAATAATGTTGGCGCCACGTATCAACGTTCCATGCATCGTATCTTTAAACCGTTCCTGGGGAAATTCATTGAATGTTACGTGGATGACCTAGTGGTCATGTCCAGAAAGTTCTTGGATCACCAGTCGAACCTTGATACTTTCTTCAACAAGCTCTGACAACATATCTTGAAGATGAACCCCTTGAAATGCTCTTTTGGGGTTACCTCAGGGAAATTCCTTGGCTTCGTTGTATGCCATCGTGGCATCGAAGTCGACCCTGAGAAGACGAAATCTATCCTAAGCCTGCCACCTCCCTGAAATCTCACTAAGTTGAGGGGATTCCAAGGACACCTAGCCTATATTAGGTGGTTCATAGCCAACCTGGAAGGAAAATGTTTTCCCTTCACTGGGTTAATGAAGAAGGGGGTCACGTACCAATGGGCGGATGACTGCCAAGAGGCGTTCGACAACTTGAAGAAGTACCTCTTAAGCCCACTGGTGCTCATGAACTCGGTCGAAGGAAGACCTCTCATTCTATATGTAACGGCCCTAGAACGGTCACTGGGAGCCTTCCTCGCACAGAAGAATGACACTGTCAGCGAAAATAGTCTCCATTACCTCAGTCGAACCATGATTGATGCTGAGACTCGATATTCAAATATCGAGAAGAGCTGGCTGGCCTTGGTCTTCACGGTTCAAAAGCTGCGACATTACCTGCAGCATCATGAAGTCCATTTGATTTCGCAGAGTAACCCGCTCAAGTACATCCTTAGTTTCCCGATGCTAACCAGACGCCTATCCCGATGGGCGGTCATCCTGCAACAGTACGACATCTGGTTCATGCCGCAAATAGCCATCAAGGGCCAGGAATTAGCAGAATTTCTGGAAGAGCACCCTTTAACAGGGACCACTGCACCGGATGCTGAACTACCTGATGAAGATATATTCTCAGTTCAAGAGGAGTTCCCACCATGGGAAATGTACTTTGACGGCGCATCCCGAAGCCCCACCGGGAAGAGGATGGAGGATCCCAGATTCAACAAAGTGGGTCTGGGGATAATAATTGTGTCCCCAGAAAAGGTAGTTTCTCTGTATTCCTTCCCCCTTTCAGAGGTATGTACAAACAATGAAGAGAAATATCAAGCCCTCATTGCAGGCCTGGAGCTCGCACTCCAGGCACAAGTACAACACCATAAGGTAAAAGCTGACTCGGAACTTGTCATCAATCAAGTCATTAGTGACTATGTTATTAAAAAAGAGGAGATGATCCCCTAGTTTGACCATGTCTGAGGGCAAATGGATAAGTTCTCCACAGAACCAACATTGACTTATATTCCCTGGTCCCAGAACGCTCAAGCTGATGCATTAGCCAACGCAGCCACAGCCCTAGCCGATCCAAACCGGGATGAAATAGACATTAGTATTCCTCACCATCGAATGGTATTGAAATTTGTTCAAGCTAAGATGGAAGAAATCCACGAAGTCAGTCCTGTCCTCGAGCCATATGCTCGTGCCACCGGCTGGATGATCCCCATCGCGAACTACCTTCAACGGGGAGAGCTTCCATCAGACAGGGCTGAACGAGAGAAAATACGGAGAAGGGAAATCAATTTTGTCCTATATGTTGGCGCGGTTCAGCAAGAGGTCCTCTATAAACGAGGCCTCGATGGAATTCTCCTCAGATGCATTGACGAAGAATAAACTATTTCCGTCATGACTGAAGTACATGCTGGAGCGTGTGGAATGCATCAACTAGGGACCAAGATTTCCGATCAGGTTCGAAGGCTTGGGTCCTACTGGCCTACAGTGGCATGAGACTGTGAGCTTTTTACCACAAAATGTCACTCATGCCAGATTCATGCCAACTTTATACACCAACCCCTGGAGTTACGTCATCAAGCTAAGTACTCATGGTCATTTTCCATCTGGGGGATGGAGGTCATGGGACCATATCCTCCTACCACGGCCAAACAGATGGAGTATATCCTCAAGGAAACCGACTTCATTTCCAAATGGGCAGAATCCATACCCCTCAAGGAAGTCGGGGAAAGAAACATTGTCATCTTCATGAAGACCAATATCATCACTAGATTTGGTGTCCCTCATACTATACGGACAGACAACGACACCAATTTCTGCTCTACTGAGTTGGAAAATATATACCACGGGTATGGTATCAAGGCTAACCACTCATCCCGCTACCATGTAGTGGCCAACGGACATATAGAATCTTTCAACAAGACCCTATCCAAAATCCTCCAGAAAATGCTGGACAAAGACAAGAAGTCATGGCTGGATAAACTCCTCCATGCATTGTGTGATTATCGAACCACAATCTGCACTGCTACTCAGTCTACCCCGTACTCATTGGTGTATGGCACATAGGTGGTCCTTCCCATTGAACTCCAACGTCCCTCACTCTGTGTTTCCATCTGTGATCAATTATTCGATGATGAGCAGTCAGAAAAGCGGCTAGATGAATTGGAACAGCTATGAGAGAAGCGGTTGCACACTCTGCACCACCTGGAAGTGTACCAGAACCAGATCGCATGAGCCTTCAACAAAAAGGTCTGCCTCTGGTCTTTCTTGGAAGGAGAATTAGTGTTGGTCCTCTGGACCCCAATGATACCTGGCAAGAAGCCTCCAAAACTGGAGCCCAAGTGGGAGGGACCATATGATGTACATAAGGTCTACTCCAGCGGATCATATACCCTAATCTACATGGACAAACAATTTACCACCACTCCTACGAATGCGATATTCCTAAAGAAGTTTTTCGCATAGAGACCAAGAGTATCACATCCTCACCGCATGACGTTGAACTGCATGGACATCGTCCTTACTGCACGACGTTAAACTGAACGGATAACAAGAGTTAAAAATGGTCCCTTCCCCCCATGTACGGGCCAGACATGCACGGGTTGTATTCACTGTCCGAGCTGCATGACGTTAAACTTCCATGCACCCAATGGTCCAAATTCAATGACCTTAAACTAATAGTATTTCGTCCTCACCGCATGAATTTAAACTGCACGAACATGATTATTGAAAAATTCCCTCTTTCCTAGTGTACGGACCAGACCTGCACAGGGTGTATCGTCTTTCAGAGAACTATGTGAGGCTTGATTCCTGCCCTCGCACGATACTTAGTGGTGCCAAAATTCCATACCCTGGCCCAGCCACCTAAAAAAGAAAAAAATAAAAATTCCCATTCCCCCGTGTACGGACCAGACATGCACGGGGTTCACGTCCTCACCGAATGACGTTAAACTGCATGGAGTCTGTCCTTACCGCATGATGCTAAACTTCATGGATAATAAGAGTCAAGAAATCTCCCTTCCCCTCGTGCACAGGCTAGACCTGCACAGGGTGTATTCATTGTCCGAACTGCATGACATTAAACTGCCAAGCACCCAACGGTCCAAACTCTATGACCTTAAACTAGGGGTATCTCGTCCTCACCGCATGATGTTAAAACTACACAGATTCCAGAGAACTATGTATGGCTTGATTCATGCCCTCATAGGATACGTAGCGATGCCAGGATCCCTAGTCCTGGCCCAGCCCCCTGAATAAACTAAAAAAATTCCCTTTCCCCACATGTGTGAACCAAACCGTAATGGGGTCTAATTACAGTCCTTGCTGCATGACGTTAAACTGCATGGACAATAATGTTAAAAATTCCCCTTCCCCCGTGTACAGACCAGACCTGCACGGGGTGTATAATCCGTCCTTACCGCATGATGTTAAACTGCATGGACTTCATCCTTACCACATGATGTTAAACTGCAGGGACTTCTTCCTCACTTCATGATGTCAAAATACACGGACATCATCCATACCGCATGATGCTAAACTGCACGGATTTCGTCACGACCCACCCAAGACACATGGTGATACGAGATGGAGATACTCCTTGCACATTTGGATGCATCCTCACCATACATTAGACTCCACGACCCGGATAATTATGGGTCTTCATAACCACTCATGGCCATCGGAAGTGGAAATTCATCGACCTGTGGACACCTTTGCATGACTATGCATACCATGCCCTCAGCGGCTCTGCATAATGATAGCCCTTGGCTTGTCTACCAAAGGCAAGATTTCCACAGGCGACACTCTTCCTAGCTCTGTATGCTTACCGTCCTCAGAGCCCCCATACCATACCTCCTGATCCAGAAGTTTATAGCGATGTGGTTTACAAGTTCATTCCCCTTTTCACATCCAGGTGTTTCCAGGGTATCCCTATATGTCTAGCCTATGTGTCTGTCAGTGGTTCACATAGCGACCTGCATCAACAAACATCAAGCCAGGACTAGGCTACTTTGACTCAATGGACAATTGCAGTGAAGATGATTCTTGTATACCCGGACACCATTATCCCCACGTGTCGAACTCTGCACAATGAGAAATCAGGGATTTTCATAATCATTCATGGCCATCGGAAGTGGAACTTGATCCACCCAGGGACACCTTTGTACGAATATGCATACCATGCCATCAGCGGCTCTGCATAATGATAGCCCCTGTCTCATCCATCAAAGGAAAGATTTCCTCAAGCGGTACTCTTCCTAGCTCCGTACGCCTACTGGCCTCAGAGCCCCCACACCACACCTCTTGATCCGATAAAACTCAAAGTTGCAGTTTACAACCTTCATCCCCCACCCTGATCCAACTATATCAGAACATGTTGACTCAGTTATCCTTCGAGTGAATGCAGCAATAGTCACCCAATGGTCTGAGCTCTATGACCGATAAACTAGGAGTACTTTGTCTTCACCACATGATGTTAAACTTCATGGAATGAAGGCACACCCCCACGCACAAAAAAAAAGAAAAAAAAAGATCAGCGTAGGGGGATCTTTGAAACTCAACAAGAAACCAGGGACGGATATCCCTGACATGTCCAGACATTCTCCTGCCAAATGACAGACTTCATGGCCCGGATAATTGCGGATAATCATAACCATTCATGGCCATCAGAAGTGGAAAGTCATAAACCCGTGGACACCATTGTACGACTATGCATACCATGCCCTCAGCGGCTCTGCATAATGATAACCCCTGGCTCATCCATCAAAGGAAAGATTTCTATAGGCTATGCTCTTCCTAGCTTCGTACGCTTACCGGCCTCAGAGCCCCCATATCACCTCTCCTAATCCAAGAGGCCCCAGAACCATGATTTACACCAATCAAACCCCCCCCCCTGTATGGGTCATGTTGAGGTATTAAAGCCTAGTTATATTCTGGTGAAGAGCGGCCTTTTCAACTACGTCCTCTCCGCATGACGTTAAACTGCACGGGATATCTTGGTCACTTGGCACGAAACTGAAAAGGTCAAACATTAACTGTTCAGGGAAATGCCTCCAATCACAAGCGTTTTCACTGGCTCAAAGAAAAAAATACCCCCCTTCCTCACTGCATGACGTTAAACTGCACAGAAACCATTAAAAATTCCTCTCGTCCTTACCGCATGATGCTAAACTGCACGAAATATGTTCCAACCACATGATGATAAATTATACGGTCATACTCATCATGGGATCAGTGAGAAATATAGTATTTTCTCCGTCCTTAAGTGCACGGGTCAGACCTTCACGAACCACCACCTCACACCCATGTGGGAAATAATTACTTCATACGTTCTTGGGAAGTTTAGTCTAGATATTTCCCCCATATTCAGGCACCCTCTCATCATAATCTATACTTTGTACTCAGAAAAAGCCGAACTCTCATAAGCCACCCCTGTTGGTCCCAAATCTCAAATTCCCTGAAGTCTATCGGCTATCGGAAGTGAATATTCCTTGACTTAAGGACACATTTGTACGACTATTCCTACCATGCCCTCAGCGGCTCTGCATATTGACCACCCCTGGCCCATCTACCAAAGGCAAGATTTCATTAGGCAATATTTCTCTATGTACGCCTTTTGTCCTTTGAGCCCCCATTTCTATCCTGGGATTAGGAAACCCTCTGAGCTACAGTTTACCAACCTCTTCCACTATCCTACCTAAATGTGGCAGAACGTCTTTGAAGAGACTATGGAGAACTAGGAGAAGTCGTTCCACATCAGATGATGTCCCAGCTGCATGAATTTAAACTGCGCCGAGCCCCAACCGTCCTTTACACTAGATAAGCGAGTAGGATGGGAACCTTGCTTCCACACTCCTGATTGATACAGATGTTCTCAAAACCTATTAGGCATCACATACCCTTTCCGAGCCACCCCTGGTGGTTTTCATTTTTTTCCAAACCACCCATCGTGTTTTTCATGAGCTGGGCTTCCATGAAGTCCTCTGGATATCAAAAATGGATAAGTCTTTGACATGAGGACACCTTTGTATGACTATGCATAACATGCCCTCATCGGATCTGCATATTGATCGCCCCTAGCCTGTCTACAAAAGGCAAATTTTCCTTCAGCAACGCTCTTCCTACCTCTATATGCCGACATGACTCCCGTGCCTTCAGACATATCCTACATGCCGCTCAAATTTAAACATGTTCCCCCCACCCCACGTGTGTCAGAAGAGTATTGAGATATCTTTTAATCGGTTGAACCCCATTGGGGCCCTCGCCCCACCATATTTGGTCAAATTTTTTCGACCTAAAACATCAGTAGTGATAGTCTTGACGGTTGGACTTTAAACAGCTCACAAAAAGAGGCACAAAGACTGTTAGTCCGAATACCCAAAAAGGGCGACCTAAGTAAAATTCAGGTCATACCCACTGGGCTCACACTAAAGGAACCCAAAAAAATCAGGTTATTAAAATAAGAGACAAAAAGTTTGTAGGGATTTTCTACAAACCCCTAGAAATAGTCAAACTATTCTCGCTGGATCCCATGGTCCAGGAAAAAGTTAGAGCTAATTTTATTTTTCTCAATAATCCTAAACCATGATTATTCTGTGATTGAGGGAATTAACAAATGCAGTGATCGTTCCAAATAATTTCTATCACTGGAGAAGGAGACATGAGAACTAAGGAGAAATATTTCTTTATTCAATAACAAAGTTGGAAGGAAGGGAATCCACAATTCGGATCCTCCTCTAGCGTGAAAAGAAATTACAGGAGTTTTTCGGCGGATTCAAAAATCTGTATCAGGCACTGGTGATAATCTTCGATTGTCTGTGAGAGATTCTCTAGTAAGGCTGTTTTAGCTTCTGCACCAGCCCGCAACTCTTCCGCCTCCTGGTCCGCCTTTGTGATCTTCTTCATTTCATCCTCCATCTGCCACTCCCCTTCTTAAATCATGGCGGCAATGTGGGCCTCTTCCTGGCATAGCCGTTGTATCTCATTCCTCAGCATCTCCAGGTTAGAACGCTGCTCAATAACTTCTCCTTGGAGCCTCACAACTACCCCGACGTGATCATGAGCCTCTGTTAAGCGAAGCTGTCGGGTTGTGGAAAGGTAGGCTTTGGATTGGGTAGAAAAAAGGCGAGATTCGAAACCGCCTAGTCTTTCCCGATCAGCAACCACCTGCTTGACTATGTCATAAACACCGTGATAGTCAATGCCATAAAATCCCAGCAACATAAACAAATTGCATAGCCTCGGTAATTTGATTGGCATCCCGACCAAGGTAGTTTGAGAGATCAGTCTCTAGATTTTCTCCCAGGCACTTTGGTGAGCGGGTCGAAGGATGAAGTGGACTTGTTGATCGGGCTCAGAATCACTCCTGGATGAGGACACATATTCAGGGATGAACGTCACCAAGGAGGGACCCGAGGAGGCCTCACCCTCAAAGTTTGGCACTATGGCCGCTTCTCCCCAGATAGTTATGGTCGTAAGCATAGCCGGGTTTGGCGACACAATCGTCAACACCAAAGGTTTTTGTCCTGAAGCCCGAGAGTCAATAAGACAGATGAGTACCCCTAATTAGAATAGGGAAGATAAAGGAGTCAATGGCAGGAGATCGGGGAACTTACTCCTAATAGATGAGGCATCGGCATCTGCAAGCTCTGCACTGCTACGACAGCCACTCGAAGAGGATGCCACATCTTCGATAGGCAAGGGAATCTTTGGATCCCCTAGAGGGGTCCAGGGCCTGAGGCCATGCCTAAGGCCAGCAGTTTCCAAAGTCGTCCCCATGTGGTCGCCTACGGAGACCAAGCTCGGGGAAATCACTCCACCAGTGAACAAGATAATGGACCGATCCAGGTTTCCAACAATTGGACTAATGGAAGGCTCTTCCTCCATTACCACGGGATCCATTAGGTCTGAGGTGGTTGGCCCCATTGGGTCTGGAGCCCCTTCAGTGATCATGGGCACCTCGTCTTCCTCTGCAATTGGAAGGGATGTTTGATCAGTAGGAGTCTCAAATACCAACGATTCCTCCTTTGATGTATCTCTTACTAATAAAAGCGAGAGTAAATCATCCACATCGTCGGCCCCTCCAGTAGGGCTCACCATCTCGTCGCGCCCAGGCATGGTTACGGGTAATTCCGCAGATGGCAAGGAGGTGGAAGGAAAAACCACTTGGGTAGCCACAGCCAGATCCGCGAGTGGCTCTACACCATATGTCAAACAGTTAATGACTGACGAAGTCTAATAATGCAAGATAAAGATTGATAAAACGGGAAGTCATGATTACCCGAAATTCCCTGTTTGAGTCGTTCCGATAAATGGAACGCCTGTTGCCGTCTCTGGATCTTCCCAGGAGACAGTTCGCCCAGAATTATGGAGGGGACGGGAGGAGGAAAGACCATATCCGAGTCTGCGATAGTCGCGTCCATGAGCTCAGTTGCACCAGGGGATCCTTCCTCGATGACCCCTGTGGGAGAAAGCGCATGCTCCCCCGTCGCGGTACCATGAAGGGTATACTCCAGAGAAGGAAATACCCCTTGAGATTCTTCGGCACCCTACATAAAAGGAAGAAACCTTAGATCCTCCGCAATAAAGGAGGGAGAGAGTCAGAAAGGGTGATCAGAGAAACTTCTTCTTCAGGGTCGGACAATTCGTGATGTCTAATCATCATAGACACCCGGATGCTCCCAGAGAGATGATTCTAGAGTGAATGAATGTATGCATCCATCTCCTTTAATGAGGATACTATTTCATCTAAATCCTCTTCCAATAGCAAGTGGGGTGGATCGAAGATCGTCCCAATACCTAGAAGTTTAAGAGGGCCTGTTTGAAGAAACTCCCAAACTTCTTCATCCGAACCACTGGCCCTCAGGTCATCCCAAATCCTCTAAGCCTCTGGGAATGTGGCCATGGCATGAATCACCGACCGAGGAGGATCAGCATGAGAAGGTCGAGCAGCGGTAGAAGCTAGTAGGGGCGCCAATGGCCGTATTTGTGTTTCGAATCCCGCCACCTCCCTAGAACTCTCTAGGGCTACCTGTGGATGGGACCTCATGGGTATGGAGGGGAATTCCCTTACTTCAGCTGTGATAGGGAGATCATTGAAATCATCACCCCCTGAAGAGTGGTCACATACTTCTTCCTCCTCATCAGTAATCGGGTGCAGCATGGCCTGGACTCGATACATCAACACTGCATAACCTTGACGTGCGTGAATATATACCTCAAGGTCCCAAAGATATCAAACGGCCCTCTTGGGGTCTACGTCATAAAGAATGTCAGTGGGAGCAGATATGTAGCCCAACCCATCAAACTCTACCTCTGATTTTTGAAGATACTGCCACAGAGGACGGGGGTACTAGCTGCGAAAGGCTGACTGGGATTTGAATTTTCCCCATTGGCCCCAAGCCTTCGGAAAGGAAGAATGAGCGGGAATAACTATCCCCCTCCGGGCAGCCTCAAGGACATGAGAGGATACACCTCTGTCTGTCAAAATCTTTCCTGGAAGCACGAGACTAGTGGGGTGACAAAGGATTTTTCCTGGCCTAGTTGGAGCACCATCCTACTTTCTCTTCCTTTTTCCCTTTGATGGTTTGGGACTTGAGATGGTAGGCACCAATGTCTCTAGCTGGCTATTTGGGTATTATTGTATTGAGGAGTCAGCATAATTCTTGGATAAGAAAGGTATGGAGTTCACAAGAGTGGGGGTCATAACCTCACAGCCGGTATCCTTCTGGGTAAACATTAACCAAAGTTTTCTGGATGCCATCAAATGATGGTTATCGCGGGCACCATTAAGTGCGGGGGGACACTGTGCTTGGACGCAGCCAAATTGACGCCCAAATAGGCAAGGCACATACCCCTCGCAGATCAGTTCTCCACCAATAGGAGCCACCAGAATACCCTCTTGGAGGGAGAGGAGGTAGCCCCGATTGCTAAAATCTTCTATTATGGTGTTCATAATTGCACAAGTCGGGGAAGAAAACAGATGAAAATTGACATAGTCATAATTCGAGATTCGACTTGATAGAAGATGCTTGTTCGAAACTATCTGTTGACTATCCTTCTCTTGGGTCTCCCACTCTTTGGGCATAACCCCACTGGTCAGTTGCAAGTATGGCCAGAATGTGGTGCCCGCAATCTAAAGGGGGTTGATGAAGGTGTAGCAGTTCTTGATGTTTATGCTTAACCATCCCCAATGAATTTAGAAAGGGTTAGCCACTCAGTTTGGCCGGCTCCCATCAGTGATGTTACCAAGAAACCGGTAAATCATGGCCAGTACTGGGACAGCTAGGTTGATAAGGTTTCTGGTAGCCAATTGTGCTTCCATGACAAAAGTAGTGACCTGCATGCCACTAGCCTCGTGTACGGGTAATAACCATCCACTTAAGAACATGCCCAGAAAAGCTGCCAGGCGGAGAAATCCATCGACATCCGGAATAAGCTCCCAGCCCCAGTTCTGAAAATCACCTTTCTCCAAATTCAACCAATAGGTTCCCCTCTATTTATGGGATTCCATCATAGGGAAAGCCGTGGGCCTATGTGGGAGAGTCGCGGATTCGTCGGAATTGTTCTCTCTCACAAAATCTTTGACCCATTCACAGTATGGTATGAGCTGTTTTGGAGACATATCCTCTGAGTGCTTCTGAGCCTAGTAAATAAGATGATTCACTCGGGGGGAGTCCTCTCTTCGTTCTCCCACACAGAAGTAGGAGGCAGGAACTCGTCATACATACTCCCAATGATAGGAACCCCCGAAATCTGAAAGACGTCCCATAGACTAATGCCCACTTCCCCATGGACTAGATGGATGGTGTTGGTGTCCGGGCTCCAACAGCTCATAAGTTGCCTGGAGAGGGCTTGGGGTCAGTGGGTATTGGTTTGGGACACCCAGGAAGCTCCATACAAGCCTACGGCTCACAACTCTGCCCCAAATTATGCGCATCTCTGGCAAACCGAGAAGGGCCACCCCCAATCCAATGACTTAAATGCTCCTCCCGGCCGGAGATCCTGATTCTCCTGCTAGCCATGCTGGTCGCTTACCATGTAAATGCGGGCAATACTCCGATAGCAGTGGATTGTTCCTTCCTGTTGATGTGGTTCTCCTTTTGAAGATACTAGAAGGTGATTCAACACAAATCCAATAGCTGTACCCCTCGGGGAAGGCCTCCTGTCGATAGGAATCACGAACTGGGGGATAGTGGTAGTAAATATCCATGCTTCAGGATTGTTGTCACAGGATGGTTCCGGAATCGGGGTATCGGAGAACAAACCAAACCCATAGGAAGGAAGGCTGCTAAAAAAGGATACTCCTGCTGTGATTTGGAGAGTTAGTCGGCAAGGAAGGAAGATGGTAGGGAGTGGTGGACTGCATCTTGAACAGAGCCAGCCATGTCCTTTAGGTGTTGATCAGCAGTTGAGAGGGGCTATGCAGTAGGCCTCGGCGCAGAACGAGAGGGAACCATATTTTCTCCATGCACAATGAGATCCAACAATTGGTTAGTCCGAAATAAAAATCTGGACAAAAATAACCAGACATATCGTTAAGGATCCTTCATAAGCTAAATATGCAAGGAGGCCTTGGAGGATGGTTCACAATGACACCATCTCGTGAAACAACCCTTCGTGAAATCAGTCTGCGAAACCCTAGCCCACAGAGCATTGTCCAGGAAACTGCAAACCAAGTCGCTCCGCGGAATTTCAATCCCGAGTTAAATGATTAAGTTTGGAAGACCCAGACACTTTTAAAGTTCAAGAGATTTTAGACCGTGGAGCATCGAAACCGCGAGGCAAGCTCCTCCGCAGCCCATCATCACTTATTTTTTAATTAGTTAAGAGTTATGTTTTGTAGTTGAGATGTTGGTCCGCGGGTGAAGGTGATCACGAAGAAGGAATGGTTCGCGGAGGTCATTGCCTATTCTCGAACGAGGCACTTCATGAAGGAGTGAGCACGCGAAGGCGAAGGAGCTCTGGTTTCGCGATGAATTCAGTAAAGGACAGATGAAGGTCTCCCCATATTTTAGGCGTGGTCCCCTACTGGGTCCACCTCTCTACCACAAACCATCTCAGTTTCAGGATCACTTTGCATCGGAATGGCCTCCTCTTCATTCCGATCGGACCCCATTCCGATGGGGGCATTTGTAGGGTCCTGAAAAATCAGTAAAGGAGATTCTACCAAAATCCCACAAAGGATTGGGGAAGAGAACGGGGAAAGATCAAAGAAGGGACACAAATAGGACCAGTCCACGAACAGGTCCCATGGAAATGCAACGTGGTCAGGCCCCGTGAAGTGCCTCCCCCATGAACCATTGTCGTTCGCGAAATAGAGGTGGAGAGCCTCCACGGTCGTGAGGCAGGATGGGCGCCAGTCCGGTTCACCGTCATGAACCGCCCCAACCGCGGACGGCGTTGACTGGTTCAAGCCGTACCCGCTGTCATTCGTGGAATATAGGCGGAACCCTCTGTAGCCACAGAGCACTCCCTAGGTTCGATTCATGGTGGGGGAGGGAGTGTTCAATACCCACCATGAATCGCGGATTGACCATGTCGGCTGTAAACTGGTTATTTGGTTATGGGCCTCTGCAAAAGGTTTCATGTGGCCATAGATACATCCCTTTTCCCACTCTATAAAAGGAGACGAAGGGGGAAAGAAAAAGAGGTTGGAGAATTGGAATTGGATTCGGAGGTATTGGAGATTCGGAAGGAGATTGGTTGAAGGAAGGCTTAGGATTTTGCAAACAGCGGAATTCCCATCCACGAACCACAACAAGTATATGAATCAACAAGGAATTGGAAAATGCATAATAACTTGGTGAACCACGATCCTAAAATAACAGAAATAAGGAGAACCGCGTACCATACACCCTCCGCGGATGACTTCCCTATAGACCAGGGAGTGTATGCCTCTTTTCCCATCCGTCGCACCGCGTAGCCCTCTCCTACACGGGTGAAGACCCTACCGATGAGCCTCCGACCGGTGTCACCCTTGTCCTCTGCTGCCTGCCTGGAACCCTCCACGGACCACCCTGGTTCGTGGATTGAACCTGAAGCTGCGAACCACCCTAGTTCGCGGGACGCCAATCAGTCCACGGACCACCCTGTTTCGCGGACGGCTTCTCCAACCGCATGGCACTTCCCCACACGAAGGGTGCCACCAACCATACCTCTCAGTGGCTCGCCAAATACTTTGGTGTTCTCATTTCCCAAGCCAGATAAAATCATTATGATCCAGCCAAGTCCTCCGCCACTCCCCCATTGGACTATTCATCATCCCCGAGCCGAGGCCTCCACCAGAGCCACCAGATTCATGTGGCGTAACTTTCAGGCGCATCAGCGTGCCATTTTGAGTTCACATACCCACGGTAAATAGGGGAAAAGGGGTTTCCCTGACCCTTGAGCAGATTCCCGAAGTGTTCCTGCTTTCACATTCCCACTGTAATGTGGAGTCTGAGCTCGAGAATCCCTTTTCTGCCCCTATACTTGCTAAAGTCTCTTCGAGGTAGTAAAATACCCATCAGAAGGAAGCCCTCATGCACTGCAAGAAAGGAAATGGGAACAGGAGCACCCCCTTTCCCTCTCCCGTTGGGCATTGTTGCCACGGGCGTCCATCTCGGAGTAAGCCCCAACCTTGTGGGCCTCCTCAGAGTGTAAGTCCCAATCCATCTCCCTGGTCGTCCACCTAGGAGTAAGCCCCGACCTAATGGGCCGCTCTCATGCATAAGCCCCACTCCAATTCTCACGGACGCACATTTCGCGACGTGATCCTCTGGTCCCTACTGCCTCTTGTTTCTCACACCGAGCATGACTCACGTGGTCTTAGAGTAAGCATCAACCATGACATCCCCTTATGGGACTCCTCAGAGTTTAAGCCCCAATCCATGCGAACTACGTGGACTTTGATCCGACCTCCTAGGTAGGGTACGTAGGAAGCCTCCCCGAGGTTCAAGCCCAACAACAGGTCATTTCGACCCCCTTTCACGTCGGTTTACCAACACCCTGGGCCTCCTCAGAGTGTAAGCCCCAATCCACCCGAACTACGTGGACTTTGATCCCTGTCTCCTAGGCTGGGTACGTAGGAAGCCTCCAAGAGGTTCAAGCCCAACAACCGGTCGATCCGACTGTCTTCGCATCGGTTCACTGAGCTATTCCTAGAACCGTCTCAATGAGTCCAGACTCCACGGGGTTATTAATCCAATGAGGGATGGTAATTCTCAGGCCTAAATGATTCCGAATCCCTTGATCCAGATGACCATTTCCCACCAGGGTTAAATCTGTGGATACTATGTTTGGGTAAAAACCAAATATTCGTGAACATATGAATACATCTTAAACCTATAAGAGAGTCCTAGAACAGGAAATAATTTCCCCCAAAAAAGGGTGTGATGAGCATGAATTCCCATCCTCTCGACCAATGTGAGTTCTTAAGAGTCTCTATTCAGACTATCCGGCAAACTCCTGCCTTTGTAAAGCAGGTCCATTAATCATTGGATATGGAGACGTTGGGTGTTTCGAGGCCGAAAGCTAGAACGAAACAGATCCACATTGGATTTTTCTCCTTGTAGAGTATATCTGATCATTAAGCACAAATTTCAGGTGGCCTTAAAGCCTTGAGGTGGCCTGAAATCCTTGAGTTGGCCCGAAGTCCTTGAGGTGTCCCAAACGCCTTACTGGCCCTAAGGCCTTGGGTGGCCCGAAGGCCTTAAAGGACCTGGGGTCAAAATCGGTGGCCAGAAATCCTAAACAGATGGAATGTTCCAGTGGCTAAGGTACCGCATAGTGTCTTCTATAGTGCCTGCTACAGTACTGCTATAGTACTTTTATAGTAACCCAGAAATATGTCTCCACCCGATTTTGAACATGGGTCTCTTGGATGCACTTAGTAAGTCCTCACCAACTCGGTTGAGGCTGTTCTACATTTTCACTAGATATATGATTGAAAACAATGAGGCCATAGTCCCTAAAATTTATAAACACTCTAGAACTCTATGGGAAAAAAACTGAAATGGAATAGAAGAGGGAGAGAGTCCCTACATAGAATGAAAAAAATCAACAACCTTAAATCATTCAACATGATCTGTAAAAACCTAGAATAAGTGGGTATCAACTTCCTAAATTGTTAGGAAATGTATCTTGTATTAGTTTATCCCCTGAGATCCTCAAAATATGGATTCAAACACTTATATCTCTTATTAATAACCAATTTCAATGCAATTCCAAACATGGACTATAATATCTTTGTTACGGATTTTTATAACCTAGTTAAATAGATACAACTTAAAGAGTTAAGTGTGGTCAGTCTTAAAATTAGATTCTTCCACTTTTATTTAAATGGAAATTCTACGAACTAGTTTCTCATTTTAGATGAAAATATCTTTGAATCCTGGGAACAACTCTATGAATCGATTGAATTTAAATTCTACTGTAAATCACCTAAAGAATCATTTAGACTAAAAACACCAGATTTTACCAAGGGTATGTAGAGGCCTTCTATAAGGCTGGAAATAGATTTTGGACACTACTCTAGAAATTTCCACATCATCAAATTCTTTACCAGCTTATTATTGATGACTTTTATGAAGATTTTTAACATTCAGGTCAGAACGTGATGGACTAATATTTTGGTGTAAATTTTATTTAAAATATTAATTAAGAACGTAAAAAAATTTATAACACTATTTCCATTAATTAAATAAATATAAATTCTAGTATAAAGAGAATCAATTTGATGGAGTGATCCAAAAGGTCAAGATAAGAAATTAATTCTAAAATTCATTTGACAAATGACTAACTACAATAGTTAATTAATCAATATTTCACACAATATATAAACAATATTTGATGTTAAATTCAAAAAAAAATCCATAGAGGGAAATTACAACGATTAAGACTGTTCTTCTACTCTATAAAATGGTGTTCCTTTTTTGATGTGACATCCAAAACAATAGAAGTTTCTAATTTTATCTGGTATGGTCCTAGGGTGTAGGGTAGAGATGAACCATTTTCAGAAAATTATAGCCACAGGTAAAGGTACCACCCAAATTTTGCATGGATAGAGTAAGGAATTAAAAATAAATCTCCCATGTATTTCCATAGTATCCCATAAAACAACTAAAAATTCAACATAGGGTTGAAACAGGTAACCCTTAAGTGAATCTAAAGGATCCTACACATAATATTTTCAATATGATGGATTCTTTGGGACAAAAAAACCAATATTTATCTAAAAAGGACCATTGAAATTTTGGGATGCATAATCATGATCTATAAATAGGAAAACTGACTAAAAGAATGAACACAAAAGATAAGGGAAAACTTCTGAACACAATGGAAATAAATCCTTGAAAAAATGAAACGCTTTTCATCACTATGATTGGATTAAAATCCCATCAATAGGAAATAAGTAAACCTAGTATATCCCATGATGAAACATTGATCGATTATAGAAACCAGCGTATTTAATTTCTAGAATATAGAAATTGGTAAATCAATAAATAATGTTAAACAAACACTACCGTGGCACCTAAAAAAATAAAAATGTCTAAACTTTAATAAGAATAAAGAAAAATAAAAAAGTGAGGAAGAACCTAAGTGGATGTCTATAATTCTTAAAAATCTATCCCAAACCATCCCATTAACTTATAGAATTAATATGAATAACCTAAAACCAAAAATGATTAAATTAAATGGCATATTTATAAAGATTCACATCAGTATCCCACTTCATCAAGCTTTAGATTAAGTATCATTATATCATAAAATTATTAAAATGGTAGATTCAAAAAAGAACACCCTAGAGGGTTTTCCCACCTATTTCCTATAATAGGATTGTACTATTGTATATTAGAATATAATACCTCATATGTTCAAAGATCAAGGTAGTTTTATGATCCCATGAACCATTAGAAATATTGAAAGCATCAATTTCCATTGTGAACATGGATCCAACATAAATCTGATCTATTAATCATTTTTTAAAATATTATATTAGGAGACCTATTTCTCACCATAGTGGTATTAAAATTAACTAAACGCTAAATCTCACACACCATGGGAAGAATTGATGATTTTATAGTGGGACTGGGAAAAAGATTCTGCCTATAGACTTTTTCCTCCTAGAAATGGAATTTGGTATGGAGGTTAATGTCAATATTGGTAACCATTTATTTGGTAAAAGAATAGTAGTTATCAAAATTTTAAATGGGGTGTTAATTTAAAAATTGGGTGAAAAAACTAAGGAGTTTAATGTTGTTGATAAATAAATGGTAAGTACAAAATTAGATAATACTTTAGGAATTATCATTTGGATTTTTAAGGACCATTTAATGAAGAATAATATTTGGTTGAAGGTATTAATAAAAGTATGACATCTACTCAAACATATATCAGAATTAGTTCAAATAAGGAAAATAATGAGGTGTTGTTTGATTATTTTGAGGAATATTTTTCTAAACAATATGATCTATTTGATGAGAAAAATATCAATAAAACAAATATAAAAACAATAAGAGAGGATCTACCCATTCTGGATTTAAATGAAGATGAGTCTTTCATTAACTCCCATTCATTCCATTAAAATTAATTGAAGAAATTGGGCCACCTATACTCAAGTGTCTACGTTCTCGCTAAGAATAACCACAATCAGAGCTTAATCCAATTAATTTTCAATTTTAATATTAATTTTTTATGAGAGTTACACACCACATATTATTATTTCTACTCAGTTATGAAAATTCATGATGAAAGAGTTTTCGATGTGTTTAAAATGTATACAAATACCATGATATGGTTCATTTCCAACCTAAAAGAAATAATCCCTTTAATTCTATATATATATAATCTATATAGAGATTAATAATAAGCCAGGGGATGAGGTCCATAGGAGGAAAAAATCTAACATAAACTAAATTGTGAGAGAAGGAATAATAAATATTCTTGATACTAGGATTATTTATCCCATTTCTATCATCCCTTGTGTTAGCTAAGTCCATTTTATTCCTAAAAGGGTGGGTGTCATAGTTGTTTCAAATGAAAAAGATGAAAACATTATGGTTAAAAAAATTAAGTGGGGGATTTTATTAACTTTGGAAAGCTTAATTATACCACTAGAAAATATTATTTTCCTATTTTATTCTCATTGAAAATGTTTAAGGGGTTATCTAAGAATGAATTTTTGTATTTTTTGGATATTTATTTTTGTTAAAAAAAATTTCGCTTAAAAAATATCAGTATAAAACTATATTCACGTTAGCCTTTGGGACTTTTTTCTACTAGATAATTACCTTTGAATTGGTTGGTTCTTAAAATATATTCTAATTATTTATGATGGCTATATTTTAAGATACTATTGAGAGAGATATTGAGGTTTTTATGGATTATTATTTATAGTAGGAATCACATTTTAAAACTATAAGAAAAATATATTCTTTGTTTTACCAATATATTAAAATACTAAATTGGTTTTAAATATTGAAAAAAGTCAATTTATAGTAATTGAGGGATTACTGTGGGGCTATAAGGTTTTAATTATGGGGATAAATTCTATTATTTAATTGATTCAAAATATTCGTCTCTAGAAAATTTCAATGGAGTTAAAAGTGTTTTGGTTCTTTTCAGTTTATACTAGAGATTCATTAAATATTTTTACAAGATCACCAGGAACCTTTTATCCATTATAATAAATTAGAAAATATTTTATTTTGTTGATATTTTATTATATTCATTCATCCTTTTAAAATAGAAACTAACTTCATCACTAATAATCAATTCTTCAGACTAGAATATGTCATTTCAGTAAATTTGTGATGTTGGTGATCATGTTTAGGGGATGTTTGGGAGAAGATGAAAGAAAATAATTGGAATTTTATATATTATGATTATAGGATGCTAGATGATTACCTAATTAATTACACCATAACTATGATGTAAATTTCATTAGTTGTTATTTCCATAGAAAAATTTAGACTATACTTGATTGGAACTGAGGTTATAGTGATCATTGAACATGATAACATACCATGCCTACTGCTTACTAAATATGAAAACCCAGGGATAATGATATGTATCCTCTTATTTAAAAATTTTTATTTGGATATAAGAGATAATAAATTAGCTAAAAATGTATTTCTTCACCACCTTTCAAGGGTTTCCAATACCCAAAACAATGATCTGGTAGATAAAAACTTCTCATTACAAGATTACAAACTACTTGTGATTTTGGCGAGGTAAAATGATTGGTATAAATATTTTTATTATAGTTTATTTTTAGGTGTTAAAACCAAGTATGTGACACAATTTTAGAGAAATAAATTTATTTCATACCTTAATTAATTCTAGTATAACCAATTTTTTAGAAGGTGTGTGGGTAGTATCCCCATGAGGTGTGTTCCATAGGAAGAGATGATGTCCAATTTAGAAGAATTATTCTCTTCAACATGGGGAGGAAACCATAGGGAGAAAAAAATCCCAAAATTTATTTAATTTTTGTTTTATTGGATAATAATTTTCAAATATTGAAGGATGTTATTAGTGTGGTGCGACAAAAATCAATGAATAGGAAATTTTCGAAGAAAACTTCAGCATCCTTATAAAGGAAATCTTGAGGTTGAAATTTTTTATTTTCAGGTGATAGATTATATGGGACCTTCCTCATATTGACATATTAATGAGTATATTTTACTGGTTTTAGACTATGTTTCAAAATTCTTTGAGTAGTTATCTCTCCCAAATAATCTAATAATTGGTGTTGTGATATTCATTAAAAAGAATGGTTTACAAGGATTTGGTGTGCCCTAGAACTTCATTACTGATAATTAAATCCACTTCATGATCGTTAATTTCAAGACCTTTATGGAATGTATAGTTATACCACCTTAATTTGTTTTTTTAAAATTAACTTTCAAATATATTTAACTTCTTCAATAGCTTGTGTCACATGCAACCACGAGTTTAAGAGAATCATGATGTAATATTTAAAATATTATTATTTAATGTTATCATCCATATATGAAATTAGAGGGTATGAATATGATTAAATATTTTATGAGTTATATAAAAAGTCTTAACTGAATATAAATACATATTAATTAATCACTTAATTTTTATTAAAGTCATTTCATTTTTCAAAAATAAGTTTTCTTCAAAAAATAATTTTTATTTATTTTTGTGAGAAAATATTATAAATAAATTTTTGGAACATTTAGGGAATATATTTTATAAAATTAACTTTATTTTTAAATTAAAATTTGAATATTACCTTGTGGTAAAAAAATTCAGAAATGGTAGATTTTATAAGTGAATAGTGAAAATATTCATTTTTATAAGACTGTCATTTTTCTATTCATATAAAGATTCATAATGATTTTAATTTTATCTCAATATAAATTAGTGTTATTTAATTATATATAATCTAATTAAATATATTTGTATCCTTATTATACATTAAATTGTTATACGTAGATTTTTTGTACTTCAAAATGCATTTTTCTATAATGTTTTTTAAATTTCATTTTACACATTACTATTAAAAGTAATTTCTACCACATATAGAAATTTAATCTTGTAAATTTTATTCAATATTAAGAATTTTGAGATTTAATTTTTGTAAAAAAAATCCATTTATTTATCATTAAAATGAATAGTATCTATGGAAAATTTATCACCTCAGTAAAGGGTATTATTGGAAGAATTATATTTTACCTTTAATACCTAAGGTTCAAAATTGAGTTATTTAATGTACCCATTTCCATGAAAATGTCTTATATATTATTTAAACCAATGGAAATGACAAAATGCAATTCTATTAGTTTCAAATATAATTTATGAGTTCACATAGGGAAATAAATAAGTTATAAATTAATATTAATAGTAATTTTGTGCCTAATGACATTATTTTAATTATGGTAATTTATTTATAATTCCTATGAATTAAATAATTACCAAAAATACTTACACAATGTTGATGCATTAATTATTCAATTAATAGAACAAAATAATATTAAAAATATTAAAATTATTATAAAATTAGATTAATAAGATGATAAAATAATTTTATAAATTCCCATAAAATTTTGGGGATGTGTTAAAATAATTTTTTTCAATTATAATTGTTTTCTTAACTTCGTTAAAGCCAAAGTAATGAATAGTGTCAAAATTAACAATAATAATATTTTATGAAAATAATATTTTATTAAATTATTTAAAAATAAAAAAAATTGAATACTATATGGTCTAAAATTTCAACCCATATCCATTTCTGATTCAATAGTTACCTTATATCTGAAATTATATCCTTTTAATAGTGAAAAATGTGTTATAATAGTTAATGTTAAAATAGATTAATTACGGGGATAAAAAAAGATAGTGTTTAAAATAGCACTTAAAACTATCAAAATTTTAATATTTTATGATATAACAACCATATCATGCCCTAGGTTCTAATTCATGACCATTTGGAACTATTTTTCTTATGAGTAGTCTAATTTGTTTTTATGATTTTTAAGAAATTACAAAAGTGACCCCCTCAATTATAAAAGGAAAACACTTAACTCGCTTAATTACAACACATTGAGCCTTTTATATTGACCGTAATATGCCATATTATCTAATAACCTTACCTAGATACATTATAGATGTTTTTTTTACTAAAAAGAACAACCTAGGAGCCCTTTAGAGGAGATCTGAAGAAGTCGTTTCGAAAAAAGATGTAATCACTCTAACTGATCACATTATTTTTATACTATTATTTAACTCCTATTAATCTATTATATATATAATAAAATAATAACTTAATAATAATAAATATTATTAAATGTTATTAAATATTATTATTAGTATTAAATCATCATTATAAACCATCTTTCACATCAAATAAGAAGTGAAAGTATATCCCATTCATATGTACAACCCACCGTCACCATGTAGTGATACAATTCATTTTTCATCACCATATTTTATGGATGGTTAAAATGACTATTTTAATTTTATATATGATATTTGTTACATAATTATACTTATTTAATGATAATATCATGTCCTGTTTCTTACCATCTAATCTTTTGGGAAACAATAAGGTCGATCATGCTTATGTATGGACTGTCATCTCCACAATGTGATGTAATTTGTTTTCAGTTTTATTTCACATGGATGGTAATAAGGATAAATTTTATGAATATATATGAAATATATTATAAAATAATTATTTTTTAAAGGTTAATTATTATTTACCTTTCTCTCATTCCATTATTTGAAAATTTTAAACAATATTCATTCGTATGTACATCTTACCGTCTCCATTAATAGTGAGATTCATTTTTCTATCTATACATTTTTGAATTATTTAAAATATGTATATAATTAATATGTATGATTTTTTAGCCATTATTAAAATTATGTAAATTATGTCACCATGGTCAACGTATAAAGATCGGGAATACCGAACATAAATATTCATGGAAAACGAATAAGTTGTCACCTAGAATGATGATTTTAATAAGAATTTATTAATAAAAAATTCATAAGATGATGTAAAAAAATCATAAATAGTATGACATTTATATTATTATTAAATAAATGTATAATAAATCCATATATATTATACAGGTGGATTAAACATGAATGAGGAAATGTTTGACTTGGGGAAAAGATTTATTTTGAACTCTCATCATTATTCATGATTGTTTATGTTTAAGTATCTACTAGGTGATATTTCTCTTTCATGTAATGTTTTATACAAAAATAAAAAAAATATCCTACAATTTTTTTAAAATAATTTTTACGCATGTTAGAAAATTTACATAATGGTTGGAAAGAAATATTTTTTCATTTTCTAAATGACGATATTTGTGACTTTTCCAAAAAAAATACAAAATGGTTGTTTTTTTAAAATTATATATCATGAGTGGATTTTCACTCCATTATAAATCCTAAATTATTTGGAACTTACTTTAAAATTTTATATATTCATTTTCAATGAAAATATTGTCATTTAAAATTGCACATTTTTTTAAATATAATTTAATATAAAAGAGAAAAGTTATTTACTTCAACAATTATTCCAATTGATCTCTCAAAATAATTTTTTCTTCTAAGATGACATCGTTTGATGGTAATTGAGTTATATAGGGGATATTATCCTTGGTTTTTTATGCATGTTTTATATTTATGATGAAAATATTTTGAAAAAACGCATCCCTTTTTCATAGGTTATACTTTGATGACATTTGTTTCTTTTCATGAAAAACGAGATGATGAATGTTTTATGATCTTATGGAACACATATTTATGATTTTATTTATGTGATGTGTGGGACCTATATATATATTAAATTAATTAGGTAAAAATGGATAACTCACGAGATAAATATGTTATGCATAAACCTAATTTCATGTTCATAATATTATGTATAGACCTGGATTTCTTGTCTATATGTTTATGTCTGGACATTTCTTTCATGTCAATAAGTTTATGTGTGGACCTAGAATTCATGTATGTAATTTTATTCATAGACTTGGATTTTATGTCCATAAGATCATGTGTGGGCATGGTTTCATGTCCATATGTTTATTTGATGGCCTGATTTCATATACTTTACTTAATGATTAAACCTGTATCAATTTATACATGTTGAAAAAGTTTTAAGTTTATGTGTGCATCACATATCAATGTCTTGTGTCAATTTTATTCTCTCATGGATTATGCTCTTTTAATATTTTATGATTCATGTCTTATGAACTATAAATATTTATTCCATGACTCGTGATTATGATCAATGATATGTAGGGTGTAGATTTCAAATGTTAAGATCCTGTTCTCACACAAATATCGACATGACATACTTATTTGATTATTGATCTATCCCTTTTTTTCTCTTATTTATCATCTGATTTTACCCTTTATTATGTTTCCTTTCCTCAGGTTATAATGAATGCTTTTTGAAATTTTGTGTCTATAAGGGCTTCTAGTTATGAAGAACTTAGTGGGAGAGGACATAAATAATTTATGAAAGAGTTATTTATGTTTCCATGTTTCCAAAGGCACTAGATCTATATGATTATGGTGTGGATATAAATTTTATATAACTAATTTTTACATAATTAGAATTAATAACTATGTATGAAAATTGTGGGACCTTATAGTTTTTATTAGATTAGGTTTTAGTTAACCTTTGGAATCTAATTTGGGAAAACATTAGTAAGGACTCTAGGGATAATTCTAATAATTGGATAAGATCACAAATTTTTTGATGATGGATGAACCATCTTAAACATAAGGTTTTCTATATTAAAGATACATTTTTCAAAATTAAACATCGAAATAATTGTTTTTTTGGATTATGCTTTTTTTCACTATGATTATCATTTCTCACAGTATGATTTTTAGTATTAGTCAATGGATGGAACCAGAATATATCATGTCAATAATAAATTTGACAGCCAATAAAATGACCTTCCTTATGAGAAATTTAATTGATTAAGATATGGGATGCAATATCATATGAATATTCTCACTCCACTCTCTCAATCTATTTGTGGAAACATGGATCATGTTGAACTTTCAAATGAAACAAGGAGAGAGAAAGATGTTATTGAATATTTTATACAAGAATGACTAATATCCTTATTTGGGACATGTGATACAATAATTATTGAGAAATGTATCAATGCGGTAGAAAATATATTTTCCATTATTTAGTGACTGGTCTATGAAAACATTTTCCTATTTGTTTTTCATTTTACAGGTTAATAGAATAAATGGTGGGAGTAGTTGAGGTTTGGATTAGTGGTAAGTACCTTATAATTCTACATGAAAAATGGTGGTTCAAAACCCATTGGGCAGAGGTTACTGCAGTAGCACTGTAGCGCTACTGTAGTAGTCAAGATACTGTTGTAATAGTGGAACTGTAGCGGTGGCAGGGGAACTATAGAAGAAGTAGGGGGAACTGTAGCAGTGGTAGGTACTATGTGGTACTATAGCAAAAAAGGTACTGTAGCAGTACTATTCAGAGAATGGGCCTTGTGCCAAAAATTTGAGCCTACGGGGTATGTAATGGGATAAATTCCCACTAGGCTTTTAGGCTTGGTAATGGGTCTCCCTCTACCCAGTTAAAGAGGTATTTACTTTTCATTAATAATAAAAATGAGGCTTCGGCCCCAGCCTTTAAAAAAATGGTGGGATCTTATTCATAATATGAGGGAAAAGGGGGGAAATTTCACCATGTGTGGGGATGAGTTTTAGTGAATATTTATTTAGTACTTAATTACCTCATATTGTACATACTAAAATGGAGAGTGAATTTTTATGTTTAACAATAAGGATGATGAATCCATTAGAACCTTTAAGGCAAATTTTACATGACTTGAAAGGTGCTATTTAGGTTTAATCATCTACCCTAAAAGTATAATTGATTGATTATTTAGTGAATTTAAATCATGTATTCAAAAGGAATTAACCATAATGGACTTTGGAAGTGACAAAAAAAAATCATTCAATATGCATAAAAACTAGAAATGAAATTAGGATACCTTCAACATTCTGGAGATAAGAAAAAGAAGATAGAGGTTCATGGAAACATCAATGGTTTTCCATATAGAAGGAAGAAAATGTTTCAGCCTCACACTTTCCAAAAATGTTGAAAGGAGAAATTAGATGAATGTCGAAAAGTAAAATATAAAATTTTTCAACTATGGGAATCATATCCATCAAGAAAAAAAATTAAAATTGATATAAAGAGCTTAATCAATGAAATAGATATAGATATAGAGAGAGCTTAACAAAATACACCAATAAAAAATCAGTAATATAGATTAAAAAAAATTGGAACCGTGATAATCATTGCCTTATTACAAGGGATATTAAATATAGTAATCCACCACAATATCTAAAGTCAAATGTCAAAGGGAAATATTATGAAATTATATTAGTTAAAGATAATCATGACAGTTAGAGAACACTTATCCTCCACTCTAGAATATGGGATTTTATTTTTCAAATTTTCATGAATAATGCCTATGAAAATATTTTCCTTTTATTGAAGTTTGATGTAATTTTAAGAATATATTATCTCAACCTACATAGATTCCTAATATATTTATAGAATAAAGATATCATATATTATTCAAAATCAACTGATGATTACCTATTCGTGGAAGGATGAACCCAAACCTCCATTTGAAATATTTTTGGCTAAGATAAGATCTTATTATGTATGATTTTTACCTTTTGGGAAATTATTAGTACACCTTATAAAATTTGATATAAAGGTATATAATATTGTTTATGAGACTTTATTATTGTTTCGTTGATCATGAAACGATATGAGATCAATTTTTTTTAATATGGGCAGTAATCTTTAAAAGGATCATTAAGGATAAATACATGTTCAATATATTGAGTTGAAAATTTGGATATTTTTTCTTAAGGTTAAAATATGATTTACCAAATCCTGCACATACCATTTTGGTTTAGGTAAATATTTAGAGGATGAAGGAATGATTTATGATTCGATTAAAATTTTTTTAGGTATGAAATATTCATCTCGAATATCTATTTCCTAGAATAAGAAATCGGGTGGAAATATATTGAAGCAATCCTATTGTATGGGATTATTCTTATGACATAGAATGAAATAAAGTATGTTTATTCTCTTGAGTGTTTTGTTTGAATTTTAAAATAATCAATAAAAGTTATAAAAATTACATTGAAATAAAAACATTATCAATTTAAGTTTCTTACCATTATATCAATGGTCTTTTAACCCATTACATATTTATGTTTTGTGATGGTTAACATTATAATGATTATGATATCTATCTTTCCCTATCAATATTTAGAAGTTAGGTTTTTCTTCCACATCTAATTTATCAATTACCACATACGTTATCCTCTATGAAAACATAGTTATGTGTTATTCCAAATGACCTTCATACGTCCCTTTCTCACTTTTCAAGAGAAAGTTGTATTAACCATTATTATGATGAGGGTTTCAACAGTGGACATTTCAAATGAGAAAGACATTGCTTACCGTGAAAAACATGTGATAAAATAATTTTTAAAAGGGGATGAATGTAACCCCATGGGTGAGAGTGTAACACCCTTAGATTTTATGAAATTTATATTTCAAATATATTTAACTTCTTCGGTAGCCTATGTAATATGAAACTATGTGTTTAAGAAAACTATTATATAATATTTGAAATAATATTATTTAATTTTATCATATTAATATTAAACTCTAGGGTATGAAAAAGATTAAAAAATTTATTAATTATATAAAGATTCACTAATAATTATTAAAACTTAGAAATTAATAACTCAAATTTTACTGAAGTCATTTTGTTCTTCATGAATATGTTTTCTTCAAAAATGAATTTTTATTGAATTTTGTCAAAAAATTATATAATTATTTTTTGAACTTTTATAAATTATATTTGATAAAATTAAATTCATTTTTTAAATCAACATATCAAAATTAACTCTGTATGATGTTTTGGTATTTTCAGAAAATGTTGAATTTTCAATGAATAGCGAAAAATACATATTTTTATAAAACTATCATTTTTCTTTTTATATAAAGTATCATTGTGATTTTAATTTTATCTAAAATTAACATAAATCTTATTTAGTTAGATATAGTCTAATTATCTACATTCGAATTATCATTATACATGATTTCATTTTAAGTGCATTTTTTGCTTAAAAAATCAATTTTCTAAAAATTGTTTTTGTTGCGTTTTCTGCATTTATATTAAAAGTAATTTCTTCCACTTCTAAAAATTTAATCTTGAAAAATTAATTCCTTATTTATAATAATTATTTTTAAATTTATTAAAAATTATTAGTTTAATTTTTATCAAAATAAATAGTAACTCTGGTAAATTGATAACCTCGGTAAAGGGTAAATTAGGTAAATCCAAGTTAAAACTATTTGATAAGGACATAATTATTCATATTAATTATTATTGGATAAATTAAATTATAACCTTAAAACATATGGTTCTAAATTTATCTATTAAATGGACAATTTTCATTGGAAATTACTTATATATTATTTAAACTAAATAAAGTGACAAAATCTCAATTTATTAGTTTTAGTTATAATTTATGTGTTTACATAGGTAAAAATTAGTTATGAATGAATATTAATAGTAAATTTTTACCTAATGAAATTGTATTCATTATTTTAATTTTTTTATAATTTTAATGAATAACATAATTTCTTTAAAAACATACACAACACTGATGTAGTAATTATTAAATAAATGAATAAAATAAAATAAATGATATTAAATGTATTAAAAGTATTATAATTTGAGATAATTCAGGTGATATATGATTTTGATATATTAAACTGACATTTTGGTAATATATTAAAATAATATTTTTTTAATTATAAGTGTTTTATTTATGATATTAAATTCAAAGTAATGAATACTGTTAAAATTGAAAATAATGATATTTTATGAAAATAATATTTCATTAAAAAATTTTAAAAAAAAATTAAGGGAAGGGGTAATATATGGTCTAAAATTTTATCCATTATCCATTTATGAGTAACTTTTTATCTTATATATAAAATTATATCCTTTTAATAATGAAAATAAGTTTCTACAGTTCATGTTAAAATAAGTTAATTAAGGGGTTAACCCAAAATAAAAGGTTTAAAATAGCACCCAAACCTATAAAAATAAATGTTGAAATTTCAAAAATATCCTATCCTAGTTTAAAATTCATCATAATTTTGAATTATTTTTCTATAGAATAGTCTTATTAAATTTTATTTTTTATGAAATTCCAAAAGTGCTCCTCAATTAAATTATAAAAGGACACATCATCCTCCACTTATTTACACCACTTTGAACTTCACATATCAATAATAATATTGAAAAATATGTTATATAATTACCAATAAATATTATATAGGATTTTTTATTCCCAAAATATTGGCCCTAGAGCATTTTAGAGGATATCTAAAAGAGTAATTTTGAAGAAGAGGTAATCTCTCTAACCAAAAACTTTATTTTTATACTCCTCTTTACCTCCTATAAATATATTATAATTGTAATAAAATAATAAATTAATTATCCTCAATATAATTAAATGTTATTATAATTTTAAAAACACCATTATTCACCATCTTGCTAACCAAATAATAAGTGAAAGTATTGCTTGTGTGTACATATGGATTACCGTCTCTACGTAACGATACAATTAATTTTTTCATCGCCATATTTTATTAATGGGTATTATGAAATTTATAATATTTATATAATATATTTAAAAAACAATTATAATTATTTAATTAAAATATCATGTATGCCTTCTAACCGTCTAATATTTTGGGAAATGATACCATCGCTCATGCGTACGTATATACTACCATCTTCATGATGTGATGTGATTCGTTTTTCATTTTTATTTCACATAGATTGTAATAAGGATGATTTTTATGAACATATATTATATATATTATATAATTTAGTTTCTTGAAATGTTAAATATTATTTAAATTTATTTCATTCCATCATTTAAAACATGAAAACAGTGTTCAAGCGTATATACGTCATATCATCTCCATGAATTGTGTAATTAGTTTATCTATAAATAATTTTAATGAATGAATATTAATTTATATATAATTAATATATATATATATATATATATTATTTTAATTTCATGATTTATATTCTATAAATTATGGGACCATAAATAAATTATAAAGATCAAGACTACCCAACTGAAACATGCTTGGAAAATGTAGCAGTTATCACCCAAAACAATGATTTTACTAACAAATTATTAATAAACTGGTGATAATATGTTAATAAATCATAAATTTAATGATAGATATATTATTGTGGAATAAATTTATACTAATTTTAAATTTATTATACATGAATTTAGAATGTGAACGTGGAAAGGAAAGACTTGAGTTATGGGTTTATTTCTCAATCTCATTCTTATTTTATTTATGTTTATGTATCTGATGGGGAATATTTACCTTCCATGTATATGTTTTATATAAAAATTCCAAAATGTTATTATTATTATCATTGAATTTTTTAAAATCATTTTAACCATATTTTTCTTTTTAGAATATGGTTTAAAGGGAATCTTTTAGTTGTTTTCCAAATGAGGTTCTTTGTCAATTTTATGGATAAAAAAATACATAAGGATTGTTTTTGTAACTTATACATTGTGGGAAGATTTTATCACCATCATGACACCTCAATTTTTTGAATATTCATTTAAAATATTTTGTGTCATTTTTTCAAATAAAGTTTTTCATTTAAAAGTCTGTAGTTTTTATAAGAAAACTAATTTTAAAATGGAAAATATATTTACCTCAAGGATTATTCCAATTTATCTTTCAAAACTATTTTTTCAATCTTAAATGACATCTTTTGGTGATATGTAAGTTTTACTTGAGATATAATCCAAGGATATTATCCTTATTATTTTTTTCAAGATGGTTTGTGTTTATGATAGAAGTATGTTTATGAATCTCATCCATTTTTTCATGGGTTATACTTTGATGAAATTCATTTCTTTTAATGAGTTTTGAGATGATTAATGCCTTATGATATTGTGGAAAAATAATGTTTGATTTTATTTATATAAAAGTTTGGACCTATATCTTCCTCCAATGAATTGGGTAAATATAGATAACTCATTAGGTAAATATGTTATGCATGAACCTAATTTCATGTTCACAATTTTATTAATGGACTGATCCTTAATTTCCATAAATTTATCGGTGTACTTAGATTTATTATCCATAGGGTTTATTGGAGGACCTATATTTCATGTCCATAATTTTATTCATGTACTTAGATTTCATGTCCATAATATCATGTGTGTTCTTAATTTAATGTCTATATTTTTATAGGAGTTCATGATTTCATTTACTTAACTTAATTAGTGATCATGTTTATATATATATATATATATATATCTTCATAAAGTTATAAGTTTATGTGTTTTCCAAAAATTCATGTCTTATGTCAATGTTACGATCTGTTGACTTATTTTATTTTATTAATTTATGATTCAGGTCTTATAAACTACCAATATTCATTCCATGACTCAAGATTATGATCTATGATATGCAAGGTGTATATTTCAAATGTTATTTTTGCATTATCACACCTTTATGATTGTGTTATTCTTATGTGCATATTTATATATCCTCTATTTAACATTACTGGTCATATGAGCTCACCCTTTCTTTTGTTTCCTTTCCCCATGTTATAAAGAAATATCTGTATAAATGATGTGTCTAAGAAGGGTTTTCTTATGAAGAAAATAGTAATAGAAAATATAGATCATTTATGATTAAGTTTCTTTTCTGACTAAGTTTCCAAAAACACTAGCATTGATCGAAATGTCATGTATTCAATATTCATATACATATATGTAGTAACAATTTAATAAAATTTTGGGTCATTATAATTTTTGTGTTCATACCATTCTATCATCAATATTCATGTGGTAAAGCCGATGTCACGATTTGAGAATTAAAAAAAATTCTATTAAATAATTTTTTGTAATTAAGGAAAATGTTGGTCTTTGAAGTTATATGGGACCTTGTGGACCTATAAGAACTTAAATAATACACCCATTAAAATTTACCCATATAGGTGGATTTTTGAGAAATCATTCCATTGCATTTTATGCTAGAACACGAGTCCTTTTTGGTAGTCAAAGCCATGAACATCAATTTTAAATCTATTAGTGAGAGAAGGTTGAAAGACTAAAGTGAACATGATGAGATTAGAAGGGAATCCTATGAAAATTCTTGGATATAGAAAAAATTAAAAAAGACCATTCATGAATAAATAATGAATATTAGGGATTTTATTATGGGATAGTGAGTGTTTTTGTTTCATTACATATTAATGTTGTCTATTATAAAACAAAAAACCAACTGTTATAGACCTTTCACTATCCTAGGAGTAATGATTAAAAGAGATTTCGATTGCATAGGAGAGATAATAGGCACATCACAGTTAATGGGAAAAATATTAAGTATTAATTTGAAGGAAAAACAAATGGATTGGATTCCATCACTATTATTTAGGGTTAAGCGATCAATGAGTCAAACATAAGACATAAATTTGGGGGCTTCGTGGGAGTCAGCCCACAATATTTTTTTACTATTTTCATTATCATAAAAAGGAATAATTTCTAACTTATATAACTCATTATTTCAGGTTTATACTAGTTTTTATAAGTATCAAGACTTATTATTTATATTTTTTAATTTTACTCTAGTTGGTCAGTGTGACACTGAGATTAACTTAAGAGAAAAGGTCAGATCAACCGGAAGTGAAAAGGAAGGACCTATCATAAAACCAAGTTCCTGATCGAGCACAAGGAAAAACGGGATAAATCGACCATGTAGTAATACTATCAGCCACACAAAGAAAAGATTTACCACTTAAATAGAATGAAATTACTATGAGGATAATTGATTGTTCCAGTTTCAATCGTCCTTATAATCCCTGGATTAAATGAAATAAAGGAGTCAAGTTACCCCTAGAATCTACTAGATATTGGAACTACCTAAACATCTTTACATTTATACTCAACCTCCATTTTTCTCTATTTTTAGCTTTAACAATTTGAATATAATTCTAAATTTTCCCTTATTATAGTTATTACAAACTCATCAAATAGCAATATTACCCCCCCAACTTTTATTTTCTTTTCTTTTTTAATTTTTTCTTTTTTAAATCTTATCATTGATTTTTTTGGGTAGAATTTTGGGTGAAATCATTTGTTTTTAATGTTTTGGTCGGTTTTTGGATAGTGCATGTTTAGTGTGCATAGTTTGGGGGAAACTCTCTGACTTCCCATGTACAAGGGTGATTCCATTCCTTTATCTTCATGCATTATGTTTCTTTCTTGGGTAGCGCACAGTTGATCCCAAAACATGGGAGTATTAGTAGAAACTATATGGGGGCTTTGTGGCCTTTGGGAATTGGGGCATGAACATCACATGATTTAACGAAGCTGTGTGGAAAGTGTGTAAGGGTGTTTAAAATTTAGGCATATCCAAACTACATTGTTGGAACATGGTTTCCCCAACCAAGAAAATTTCCCATATGTGGTGCTCTAGAAACCTAGTAGATGGTGAAAGGTTGGAACATAGTTTTTAAAACCATGAATATTGCCCAGGTTTATTAAAAAATGGTATTTTCCGATTTTTTACCCTTTTTTATTTGACACAAAATCACTCTAATCCCTTCTCATTTATATTGTGTGACTCTATGGGGATCATATCTTCTCCTCCCTCTCTTTCCATGGTTCATATTTAATTTTTTCATCATGGTTTTTGTTTCTGATTCTTCAATATAGTCACATCCCATCCTTTTCCTCTTCTTCTTCATTCTATTATCTCCTTGTTTATTATTATTTTATGGTTATAGTAAAATAGGGTTCATATATCTTTATTTTTAAAAACTTTAGGGTTCCATATGTTTTATTTTGTCTCTTAGGACATTCATGAGGTGGATTTGAGTTACCATTGTCAATTCTGATAAGTATTGAGATATGATACCCTATTTTCGTGCCTTTAAATTGAAAACTATGATTTCTTGGTGCTTTCCATGCGTGTTTTCATTATATTTTTAATTAATTATTCTATATAAAGTATTTTCAGTGTATAACATTTGTTGATTTCATGATTTATTCATTTTTATTTTCTATTTGTTTGTGTAATTTTCGTCTCTTGCTAAATCATTTTTCAATATTGTTTTGAAAAATCATGTGTCCTAAGATCATGATTATTTTTCCAAATGGTTTATTTCATTAAAATTGGTATTTCCAAGGATTTATTGGTTTTTTTGATAGGTTACCAACCAAGTCCTAACGGCATGTTTAAATTTCAAAGATCATCAAAATGGTTCTAATTATACTCTATTTTCAAATATGACTTAAATACATATACATATATGGATAAATAGATATATGTATCCTATTTTTATATATTTTCATAAGGTTTGGTGAATATGTATATTGTTTCAAGGGTTTATTATATATATATATATATTGAGTTGTATATGTGTATAAGTTCAAAGGGTGACTTTTTATTTTACAGGCTTTCATTTGGAAGATATTATTTAAATAAACAGTGTTCACATTCAAATGATATGAATCAATTGGCACATTAAAATTTTTTATGGGAATGAAAAACCCTCTTAATAAATTCACCCTTGTTTGTGAAATTGGGGTGGGTGTTGAATGTGGGTATGAATGATGCAATCCGGGTAAGGGGTCTTATGTATTGTTTTTGAGTCATCAAAAGGGAAAATGGGGTTGTGCTTAAAATTTAGTTATTCGGTGAGTAAGTGAAAGGATTATTTTAGTGAAAATTGAATGATATATATTTAAATGATAGTTTGATAAAACTCACTTCTGTTTGTACATGATAAGAACCTTGGGTAGTTAGGAAGGTCCCCTAGGAATAAGTGTTCCAATAGTTTTGTATTTCACATTGAATTGTGGGCATAATTTAGATCACTTCAGTGCTTATGTGATATTACCCTCAGTCGAACCAGTGATGATGGAATTGAGTGTTGGGGAAATGACAATTGTTTGTATCTAGAAGCGCTAGATATTGATTATGATAATGTTGAAAACTTTTTCATAGTCCATCTCGGGTGGATCATAAGTTCCCATAACACCCATTTTACATGCAACCAATTTTTCTCTATTACATAGATCATTTATAAAGTAATTGATATTATTATGTTTTCATAATAATAGTCTTATTTTAGAATCCTTTTCTACTTATAAAGGGCTTATTGTAATGTCTTTCACTCTTTAGAAAAATGTTTTTGAAATGGAAAAGTAAAATGGGTTTTTAGAAGTATCAACATGTTAATTTATTTTATAGGAAATGGGAAACCATATTTATATATATGTATATATATTTTTTCAAAGTAGCATGAAATAGTTTCCTATTTGAATGAATAGGATTGGGCATGGTTTCTCTTATAGAATTCATACAAAATATCATGTTTATCATACCTAACATATAATTTTTGGTTTTAGGTTGAGGTTTTCTTTGGGATTATCAAGAAGAAATCACGGTTTTGTGGCTGGTGGTGACCCATGCGGTCATTTAAATGTATGTTATGTTCTTTGTTTTTTTCTAAAAATTATTTTTCATTAGTTATTAAGTTATTTTTTTATCAATTTTATTTCAAATTCTAAATTACTAATAATTGAGTTATGATTGATTCTTGACAATAGTTTCCATCTTGTGAGGATGGGGAATTCCTTTCATGCCTTTTGCGGTCCATCTCAATTTCCTAGTTCTGGGTTAACCCAAGTTGGTTTATCAAAAAATTGTAACATATGAGGTTATTCCTAGTTATGTGGGGATTTATGGTAGTTTGGATATATTATTATCATAATTATATCATTAAATCCTTGTTAGTTCTGTGATCACCTCCTTTGAGGAAAGGTGCGTATGTTACTAGGGTGGCATGGGATGTTGTGTCTCGAATCCGATATTGGTTTCAGATTTTTTTTAGATTTATTATCTTTATTAGAGTGTTTATGATTGAAATTGAGATTTTATGGGTTATTATGATAAGATTAAAAGTTTTTAGTGTATTTATATAGGGTTTTAGAGGGTGAATGGTTATTGTTCATGATCTGGAAAACCATGAATAGACTGTGCGGCTGTCTCTATTAACCTCTAATGAGCTTCACATGGTTGGTGCACGATCATCCAAACTGTGTGGGAAAACCATGTTCAAATTTTTCCCCTCTAAAATTTATGGAATTTTGACTCTTAAAGTGTTTTAATACTTTCATTCATTACTTTTACTAGATTATGTTAATTTTGGGTGTTTCTCTTGGATTTTGAAACGACTTTTGATTTTACCTAAGCTTGATATCCAAAAATTTGGGTTCTATGAAAATTTGATAAAATTATTTTGGATTTTTAAGTCTTCAAAATTTAGGATGAAGAGATAAATGGTGATTTATAAAAAAAATTATGAAAAAAGGTGGATTCAGATTTTTTGGGCTTCCTCGAGGACTAATTTGAATAGTGCCCGAAACATTTTTATTTGAACATTGGTATTCTTTATTAAAGTTCGCATATATATATATATATATATATATGTTTTTGGAATTTACATTATTATATGTGTATTTAGGTTTGAATATACATGTTCACATGGATTTAAATGTGTGATTTTTTATAGAATTCCATTTTTAAAAATCAAATTTCTCAAGTTTGATTTTTCATTCAAAAATATTTTAAATTGGAATTTTGATGTTTTGATGAGTATGTGTTATTTGATGTTTTATTTTTCTATTTTTGGATTCCATATTTTAATATTTTTGGATTTTTTTGGGTAGTTTTTTTTAAGTGGTGTTTTGAGTTTAGGGTTATTGATTTGTGTTTGGTATGTGGAGCTTCAATTTTTCATATGTTTTGATTTTTTTTTTTTCTTATTATTTTATAATATCCCTGAATATGCATTAAGAAATTTTGAAGAGGATATGTGTGTGGATCTCCCA
Source organism: Viscum album (assembly GCA_963277665.1). Classification (NCBI taxonomy): domain Eukaryota; kingdom Viridiplantae; phylum Streptophyta; class Magnoliopsida; order Santalales; family Viscaceae; genus Viscum; species Viscum album. Next base: position 886,629,839 of record OY728123.1, read on the forward strand.
CCACATTCTTTTTTGGTTGATAAAGTATTTTCTTTATCTTCTGGTTCATCTACTCTTGATATAGATCTTGTTGGTCCTTTTCCAATAGATTTGTTTCGGTAATTCATCTGAAATTTATGAGAGTCAAACCCTACTCATTTCATCAAGAATCTAGAAATACAAAAATCCAAATAATGGTTGTAAATAATTTTAGACCTATTCATTCATTTTGAGCATCTTAGGTCTCCTAATCTCATGTTTTATGACTTTATGTAGGAATTCCTAAATTAAAAATTGTGAAATTCATTTTTAAGACAAAGCTACAAAAATACCACCCGCAAGAAATATTCAAATATTTGTTCATACAACAATACTCTCCAAAGCTGTAAGGATTCCAAATGTTATGTAATTATAATATCTCCAGTAAGGTGATTCAACTATGGTGTATTATTCTAATAGTTTTATTGATTTGTTACCATATATTCAATATCTTTTTACAGATAAATACTTGAAGTCTCAATTCATTAGAAGGGGGCTCCAACCAAAACATCTTCTGTAAGTTTCTTTGCTCAGCCTTGACACTTATGAAGGTCTAGTGAGGTAGGATATTCAAAAAAAAGTTGGATTAACTAGTTATCTGTGGGTTGTTGATTTTTTCCCTCTCTCTTAGAGAGGTTTTTGTAGTTTCAACAAAAGGAAAGGGAATAATTTTGGGTCTATATTATCAGGGAGACGGATGAAATGGTGGTTGTGCTAATTCCCAATAGATTCATTCAAGAGAAATTTCTTGGAGTGACATCTTTGAATATGGTTAGGGTATAAGAAGTCATAATTATAAGAAGAACCAAAGACCAATTGTACACGTGGTCATTTTGGGAATATATAAAGGTTTTGTTGGGGTGTTTCCAAGATGATATGTGGAGTCAGATCCACTTCCTTAATGAATTTTATATCTTAGTTGGATGAATGTATTACTAATGTGATCTTCGTTTATTTTTTATTTATTAAAAATATTCCCATTTTGGATGTTGTCTTTGGTGGTGTTATCTTTTTTTGGTAATGGAGAACATTGTTGTGGATATTTTAGGAATTTTTTTAATTGAAACGTCTTTTGAGAAATTTTTATTCTTATTTTCATAGAGTATCATTGTTTCTCACTCTCATTTCTCATATCTTGGGATCTTATTACAATTTGTGACTTTTTTCAACATGGGAAATTAGTGTTTGACTATATTCGTATTGTGGTGTTGATACCACCATAGAAGTAGGTCGTGGGGAATCTAGTATTTAATGATTTTATCGGGGAAGTTCCTTAACCCAATTCCACTCAACCCAAATCATAGTAGTCTAGTTATCATAGACCCTAGGTCATGTGATGGATACTCATGGTGATCCCGAACAGACCATGATGTGTTTCTTTGGTGAATTTTATGTTAAGGGTTGGAGTGTTCCATGTGTTGGACTTGTTTTTAGAGAAATGAGATGCTATTTCTCTTTTAATTATTTTGTTTGATAGTTTGAGTTCTTTAGTCTCGCTAGTTGTGTCCGAGTATGTGTAGTTTTATTTCTGAAAAATATTTATTTATCAATTTCTTTAGTCTTTATAATTTCAAATTTGTAACGGATGGATAGTTTTATTCATTCTATATTCATGTTTTAATATTGTAATATCCTATGTTTTTCTATGAGGTATGGATCTTTTAATTATTAATTTATGTCTTCTTTTTTATCCTTATATATGTACCTAATCATCTTTGGAATGAATAAAAAGTATTCAAGGCTCCTTCATAGCCCAAAACTCTGAATGATGGAGGAAATGGTCAGGGTAATGGTTTGACCAAACCATGCGTTAGAGGATATATGGTTTAGACGAACTGAGTGGGGTGCTACAAGGATCTATAGAGGAGATCAAGTTGGATAAGAATTGTTAGAAAAACTGTGTATGTCCATTGTCCATGGATATTTTCAGGTTAATGGTTATCACATGGTTTAGCCAACTGTGTGGCTAAACCATGAAACTCATATATTTTTGGTGAATTTACCCTTTTTCCACATTTTTTTAGAATTTTTAAACCCTATTTCATTTATTTTCTCCATTGAAATCCTCCAATGCATGAGATATCCCTCCTTCCTATTACATAGTATTTTATGTATCTTCACCATCCGGGATTTTATTTGAGGTACATTCATCTCATAGAATCAACAGCGGTAAGAGCTCGTGTTTGTTACCATCTTCCCCTCATTTATCCCATTGTCGACAGTGCAATTTTCATATAGGCTATTACACCATATTTTCATGATTTTTGATTATTCATCCATTTTATTTTGATCTGGATCAAATTTGATGCTGAGACAAGATGGGTATTCCTTGATAGGGATATGGTAGGTGGTCTATAAATCTTCGTTATTTTTCAGTTGTTTATAACATATTTCAATCATGCCGTACAATGGACCTTCCATGCATTTCTTCCTAAATTAATAAACCCTTAAAAAATATAAATTCTTATTTTATACATTCAGGGACACCATTATTAAATTTTAGAGGTTAGTGAACTCAGCTTAAACCACCCATGGGGTCAGTTCTTTCCTTTTCCCATGGAAATTTCACCTTTGGGGTGAATTGAGCTAGATATTCGTTAATGGAGGTCAAATATGAGACTAAAGTGGATTGTTAAAGTACATAAGAAACATAAAACACCATGTCATTTTTTATATGAAATTAATGAAATAGATAATCATGTGGTTTTTGTATGATTATGAAATGGTTAATGAAACGGTTATGATGAGTTAAATGATAAAGGGAATAAACATCGATATGGTCAATGTGGGGCACATGGTATAGAATCGATGTGGGGACTCACAACATGGAACAAATGAGGGGGGTTTATGGTGTGGAACTAATGACTCACTTGGATGCCCTGGTTTTCACACCATGGATCTGGATTTATTATACCACTTTAGACATGATCCTTGGGATCCACCCAAATCTTTACTGATGTTTCCATGGTTGTGATCTATTGACTCGTAGATAATTCTTTGGTCATTGGCCTTGGGTCTTGGGAATTTTAGGTATGATAATTGATTACCCGACATAGGCCACTGTTAATTCATTATCTTTCTTTATAATTATCCCTTGTGTATGATTTCCTGATCATAGTGAGTTTTGGTAGAATGGGATGTGTCACTTCTACTTTATCACTTGCATTCCTTTTATGAATACACATAGCTTTAGACTATATGTATAGAATAGACTTATTATAGACACCATTGGTGGTGTCCTACTGAGTATTATCTCACACCATGTTCAAGCCTCTATTTGGGGCTTGGGAATACTTCATGGATACTAGTAGGAATAGGGTTGAATGACTGCTTTATGGAGATTGATTAATTATAGAATAGGAGATGGAGAGAACAGGACCGAACTATGCCTCATGATTCTATCTAGATAGTGTTTTTTTACTTTTTTCACTTTTGATACATGTATTGTACTGGATATCTATTTATATGTATTTTCATTCTTTTTTATAGTTTAATGACATGGTCAACATGTTGTATACGATTATACCCTTGACCTCAATTGTTATTACTATTTTTAGGTTGATTTATCTTCTATTTATTTTTTGTATTATGCTTCATCATTTCATAAACTTATGATACCACTATGTTACTCTGCTCACGAGGGTATATTCTCCCCACCATACCATCAAAGATCCCCACTTCTATTTGGTGTCCATTGGATTATGGGGTGGCATTATTGGGTCCATGTGACCCACTATCTCAGCGAACTATTTTGTGGATCCCATATCAGGATGTTACAAAGTGGTATCAAATGTGTTTTTATTTCAATTTGTATTTCTATTCTTGATTGGTAGATATGAGACTAAAAAATAGTCAGGATTTAGTAATGAGTTGTTCCTGGTAATAGCTAACACACGTACATGAAAAAACAAATTACATGGGAATGGGACTTGATGTTCTCATTTATTCTTATTACTATTGATCTCATTTCACCATTGGGGGATTCAGGTGATATGTGGTGTTTCTTGTGAATTAGGTTTTTTCCTTAGCCTAGTATGAAAAGGATATATTAGTCTCATGCATCATTTTAGGGAGATAGGAAATTTACATTCCAGGCATATTCCATGTCATATAGGATAAATTGCTTGACTATATAAAATTTATTATATATTCTCTGGGATTTATAAATTTTATTCCACTAACATTTCTTATATGGTAATGAGAAACATAATAGGTTTTTAAAGTGTTTACATCAACCCAATCGTGTTATCCTACTTAGATTAATGCAGACACATTATGTATTCAATTATGGCATATTGAGTCGTGGACCACTGGTCACATATAAAAGAACATGTTTATGGTTGGGATTAAATGGATTCCATAGTCAGGTTTATAAAGTTTATGGGCATTAATAAATTGGAAATTGTGATCTATATAATTCATCCATTCAAAAATAATTCACTATAAAAAACAAAATTAAATGAATTTAAATTTTAAAATGAAAAGGTAGTAATTAAATTGGGATTCCAATTGTATCTTAAATGGGTTTTCCACAATTACATAAAATTTACACTCTATATACCAGGACCCCTAAATTATAGGAAAGAACTTGAACAGGAAACAACCTTAGTAGTGGGTAGTATATTGTATCTCTTGCATTTTTATGATTTTTATGTCACCTAGACCCAGTTTTAGTAGCAGGAAGATGGTTTTGACTCATATATAAGAATTCATGTACATATCTTGATCGTATATCTCTGTTCTTATTACCAAATATTTTATAAGGAATGTGCATTGAATTTGTATAAATAATCCACCATGACGGAATCTAGTTATGCACTGGGATGGTGGTTATGACCATGCTCTCAAGGTGGTGGGCCTTGGTCCATCAGTAGAACCTCTAGTAGTGCCACATTTGACACTGCCATTTATACCTAATATGGGTACTGATTCCCAATTTCAAGATGGTTTCTTATGTTTTATGCAGATTATTCAGGGATACCCTCAACCTGCATCAGCAATGGAGGAGTTAATGTGTGAGTTTTAGAAAAAGCATTCACCCACTTTCATGGGTGATGGGGGACCCCAAGCTGTTGAGTTATGGTTTGAGACTATATTATCTATCTTAAATCACCTAGAGATACCCCCATAAATTAGGGTCAATCTCATGATATATATGTTTTAGGGCGCCACAAAAGTTTGGTATGATTTCTCGAACTTGGAAGATAGACATCGGGATATGGTTTGAAGGGAATTCCAATCCAATTCATATGATTAATTTTTTCCTTACACATTGAGGGATAAATAGGCCATAGATTTTGTTCATTTAGAGAATATATCTATGTATGTTGTGGAATAATTTTTTTCTTTTATAGAAAATCAGCTCTCTATACCTATCTATCTTGTTGATGATCTGTCTAAGGTGACATGCCTAGAAGAATGTCTCAAGTATGTCATTCAACAATAGGTGAATGTTTTTGGATTATATAACATATCTAAAATAGTAAATCAATTTCTTATTATTGATCATAGCCTGAGGAAAACTAGGGGTTCAGAGTAGGGTTGTTTAACTTCTTGACTCGGTGGTGTAATCTCTGGTGGTAGGAAGTAATTCTTTGATACCTATCATGAGGGAAATCCAATCCAAATAATGAGTGATGGTAGTTCTATTTTCTATCACCAGTATGGGAGGAAAGGACACTTGAGGAACCAGATTTATAGAAACCTAGTTGATTGTAGATGTTACATTAAGATGGTATATCTACAAAACTTCTATAGATATTTTCCTCCAGTAGTCATTGAGTGAATTTCTGCACAGACGCTACTTTCAGGAGTGGGTTCAATAGCTTCTTTACAAGTAGATATCTTGAGTACAGTTGGTTGATCAGGTCGAGGTGGTGGTCATGGATAGTGTATCTTGATGCCATACATACAACACCATCAGAGCAAACCAGCTCAGGGTACCCAAGATGTATCTCAAGACTGTGAATCAGGCTAGTTGTATGCAATTCAGCCAATAACTAAGGAAAAGAGTGTTTGACCTTCTATGGTTAGGGGTACTATTCTGGTTCTCTCAACATTATTGTCTACTATTTTTGATACATTTTATTCTCTTTCCTTTATATATTTGCCTATTGTGGAGATACATGAGCATGATTTTTAGTTTTCCTATGGTGTGATGACACTTGATACTCTTATGGGGATAATATTGGGGAGTTCATGCCAGTTCATGGAGTATCCCCTTCAGATAGGTGGGTGTCACATTGTATTGGATATATTATCCCTCGAGATGATAGGGTTTGACATCATTATTAGGATAGATTTTTTAGTTCCCAATCACACTTACATTGACTGCTATCGTCGAAGGGTGACCTTCACTTCACTAGAGGGTGAAGTTTTAATTCACAACGGTGAATGGGATGCCAGGGAGGGTCGAGATGTACCCGAGCATTGTGGGCTGGATATGATGATATCATGTACTTCTATCTTATATTTGGATATCTAGGGAATGTTTTATGAAGATTTACCTCTAATGGTAGAAATATTTAGGGATGTTTTCCCAGATGAATTTTTAGGATAACCCATAAGAAGGAGGAAGAGTTTTCCATTGAGCTAATGCATGGAACTGCACCGGTATCCATTCCCCCTTACAATATGGATACTACTGAGAGGTAAGAGATCAAGAGGTAGCTAGAGGAATTAGAATCAAAGGGTTTTGTATGACCCAATACTTCTCCTTGGGGTTCGCCAGTCTTTTTCCTGAAGAAGAAAGATGGAACCCTTCATTAATGTGTGGACTACAAGAAATAAAATCAGTTGACTATCAAAAATCGATATATGTTTCCTTATATAGATGTCCCCTTCGACCATCTCTGAGGATTTCAGCTTTTCTCAAAAATTTAATTGATTTGAAGTTATCACAATGTTCATGACATGCTAATGATATACCACGTACAACATTCCATAACAGATAGTCTTTATGAGTATTTGGTTTTTCATTTGGTCTCACGAATGTTCCAGCCATTTTAATGGCCCTAATGAATCATGTTTACATCCTTATTTGGATTATTTCGTGATAGTTTTTGTAGAATACATCATGGTGTATTCTTGGAATCGATATGATCATTCAAAAACATTAACATCATTCTGAATACACCGAGAGAGAATAGGTTATATTCCAAGATTGAAAAATGTCAATTTTGGAAAGATAAAGTTCACTTCTTGGGTCACGTCATCTTAGAGACAAGGGTTTATATAGATCTAGAGAAGGTATGTGTTTTGGTTTTGTGGGAGCATCATAATAATGTATTTGACATCTGGAGATTCTTTGGTATGGTAGGTTATTATAGGTGCTTTGTTTAAGACTTATCATGTCTATCTATACCTCTCATAGGCTTCACCAAAAGGCTATGAAATTCATATGGTCTAAATAATGCGAAAATACCTTTCATGAGCTAAAACACTGGTTTAATTCAGTGTTGATCGTAATTCTTCCTAATCTTGGTAGAAGATATATATTTTATTGAGGTGAATCAAGCATTGGGATGTCAGTTGTCTTAATTCAGTAGAATCATGTTGTGGAATATGGTTTTCTCCAATTGAGTCCAAATGAATGTAATTACCTGACCAATGATCTCAAGTTGGTATCCATAGTTCACTCCATGCATGTAAGAGTCACTATTTACTGGGAGAGCATATTGTGGTGTACATAAACCACAAAATCCTCAAATATATATTTATGCATTGTGACTTAAACCTTCATCATAGATGGTGGGTAGAATATATATAGTATTTATATTTGGATATAGCTTATATTCATGGTAAAATCTATGTAGTAGTTGATGCACCAGGTTGGAATACTCAAAACCAAAGCAGTAAGGGAGGACAATAGTGAATGGAATTTAATGGCCTTGTTCTCTAAGATTCACTTTGTAGTGCAGGATAGTCACGAGCTAAATTATCTTTCATCTATAGAAGTGAATTTCACACTTCAATATTGGGTAAGTATGGGAAACCTTTGAGACCCATAAGGCTTAGTACTAAGGGAGAGCATGGCAGGTGATGACCTGCCACCTGGTTGGACCATTGGGAAGTATGAAATTATACATATCCATGGTCATGTTTGGGTCCGTCAGATGTATTGGAAGAACTAATGTGACAATATCATGCTTCTATTTGGTCCCTGAATCCTAGCCTTACAAAGATGTATCAAGATTTATGCTACCAGTATTGGTGGCCTGGTATGAAATGGGAGGTATTTGGTTTTTTCACTAGGTGCTCCACCTGCCAACAGGTGAAGCCAAAACACCAGTGACCAACTGGGATTTTACAGCAGTTGCCTACTACCAAGTGGAAATTAGATGATGTAATAGTAGAGTTTGTGGATTTTTTATAGAGCTCAACTCGAGGTAGTGATGTCATATGTGTCATTGTGGATAGGCTCACAATGGTCACCCATTTCATGCCTATCAGGGAGATATTCTTAGTATATGAGCTTCGAAGACTTTTCATTTGTGAGATTGTATGCCTTCACAAGGTTACTCATGCTATTGTATCAAATAGGAAAACTTTATTTTTATCTCATTTTTATTAGGTTTTATAGAGGGTGTTGGTTTCATAAGAAAATTTTAGTATAGTGTACCACCCTCAGACTGATGGAAAGTTAGAGCATGCAATATAGGTTTTAGAGGACATTCATAGAGAATGTGTCCTTAATTTTTGGGGTTCTTAGGGGAATCATATACCCATGGATAAATTCACCTACAAAAATAGTTATTATGAGACTTTATATATGTGTCCCTATAAATCCTTGTATAGTGGTCTAAATTTATAGCCTATGTGTTAGTTAGAGGTTGGGGTGGCAGCGCTGCTTATACCTCATCTCATTTCATGATATTTTAAAGCAGGTACAGTAGATTAGGAAATGAATAGATACATGTCAATTTAGATAGAAATATGATATAAAACATTTTCAATGAACTATAGATTTGATATTTGGGATTTATTATTTTTACTTATATCACCTAGGCCGGAGCATAGACATATTTAGAGATAGGGGAAATGTTTTCCTTTTTATGACAGACCTTTTGAGATTTTTGAAATGGTCGGGCAAGTAGCCTACTAGTTGCAGTTAACTCAAAGGTACTGATCCATGTAGGATTTCTTCCAAATATCATAGTTACATCATTATCGTATATATTTTTATCATACTATTTATCCATATGAGCTTAAGTTTCGGGTAGATGCATCCTTCAAGGAGCACTCTAGAAAAATTATTGATTAGAGAAAAAAATATCCCCATGGAAAGTCATTTCCTATGGTTTGAGTTCTATAAAATTATTACCATGTGTATGATGAGACATGGTAGAGGTAAGTAGATGTATGTTCCTGGTTTCCAAAACTCTTTTTAGATGCCACATCACCCATGGAAAGGAAACTTAGTGATGAGTTTACCTAAGAGGGGGAGATTTCAAGATCTTGGGTTTTTCTATGAGGTATGGATCTTCTAATTTTCAATTTAAGTCCACTTTTTTATCCTTATAAACATACATAATCAACTAAGGAAGTATTTAATAGTATCTTAGGCTTGTTTGGAGCCCAAAAAATTTAATTATGGATTAAATGGCCAGTGGAACGGTTTGAAAAAACATGCACTAGAGGCCACATGATTTGGAAAAACTGTGTGGGGGTGTTTCATGGCTCCACATAGGGGAGCACACAGGCTTTGTATGGTTTGAAAAACTATTCTCCCAAACCAGTGGGTCTTATTTTCATGTATAGTGGTAGGCCCATAGGTGGCTCTTGGTTTGGACAACTATGCAACCAAATCATGCACCTATTAAATTTTGGGTGAATTTACCTTTCTTCCATCCTTTGTTTTAAAAGGGATAAAACCTTTTTAATTTCACTACTCCATCAGTCTCCTCCCACATTTGAGATCTCTCTCCTCCCTATTATTTAGGTTGTTAAGGATCTTCATTGTCTAGGATTTGATTCGAGTGTCGTTTTCTTGTTGGACTACCACTGTTAATAGCAATAGTTTGTTATCTTCTTCCCCTCATTTATCTCACCATTGAAGACATTATTTTTATGTAGGTTCTTATGCACTATTTTCTGGGTTTTTTATTCTTCTGTATTCTTATGACCTAGACCAAATCAAAGGATAAAACTGGACAATTATTCCTTGAATTGAATATGGTAGGTGGTTTATAACTTTTCCCGCAATGTTTGGTTGTTTATACCTTGTTGTCAATATGTCGCATGTAAAACCTTATGGATGCTTCTTCATAAATTAATAAAACCTTAAATAAAATAGTATATTCTTTTTAAGAAATTCCTTGACATATTCGTGTTTAGAGGTTGGTGACCTCAAACTGAACGACCCATAGGGTGGGTTCTTTTATTTTTCTATGGAAATGTCACCCTTCGTGTGATTTGAGATCTCTTTTCTTTACTAGGAGTCGAATATAGTCCTAGAGTGGATTTTTAAAGGTTGTAAGCACCATAAAACACATTTTTATTTATATGTGAATGAAATAAAATGGATAATCACTTAACTTATGTGTGATTATGAAATGGTTAATGAAATGGGTATGATGACTTAAATAAAAAAGGGTATTGAAATTGATATGTTCCCTTATTTCTTTATATAAATCATATTGATGATGAACGGAGTGATATGGAACCAATACAAGATAAACAGTATGGACCTGAAGTGGGACAAAGGGTATGGCCTTATGTGGGGCCTCACATTATGGCATCAAAAAGGGGGGGGGTTCGTAGTATGGGACCAATGACTCACAAGGATTCCTTGGTTTTCCCACCATGGATCTAGATTTATTGGACCTCCTTGTACATGCTCCTTGGGGTACACCCAAGTCATTACTGAGTTTTCTATGGATGCACTCTATGGACTTGAAGAGGAAACTGTGGTCATTTCCCTTGGTTCTTGGCCCATGTAGTTCTGATACGTGATTACTTAGCATAGGTAGCTGGTGATTCCTTCCTTTGATTTATGGTTATCCCTTATTTATGATTTCTTAATCACAATTATTTTTTGGTAGATAGGATAGTATCACTAATACTTTATCACTTATATTCTTGTTATGAATGCACACTACTTCAGCTTATAGGAATATATTGAACTTATTATAGACATTTTTTTGGTGGCCTTCTGAGTGTTATATCACACCCTGTTCGGGCCATCATTTGGTAAATGAACAGACATGAGGTATAAAGTTTGGTATAGGGGAGAGCACCCTCATGAAAGTGCTTTCTTGATTTTGGCATTGGTATATGGAGGAAAAAGATATAGATATGGCTTTTAATGCTAAATGAATATAGTCTTTTCATCTATTGTACTTTTTATACAAATAATATACTAGATACCAATTGATTTGTATTTCCTATATTTTTTAAAGATTCATGGAAGTCCCATATTTTTTTATATAACTCTACCCTTGGATTTGATTATTATTACTATTTTTGGGTTGATTTATCTTTTTTTCTTGTTGATATTATACTTCCTCATTTCATTCATTTATCATATAAATATTTTTGTTAGATCATGAGGGTATAGTCTCTTCATCGTACCATCATAGACCATAATTGCTAGTCAAAAAACCTCTAGCATATGGGGAGGAATACTTGACGCCATGTGACCCACCATCTTGGGGCACCTTTTAGTGGCTCTTTGTTTGGGATATTTCAATGGTCTCATCTAAGGAAGTGGTTTATTCATTATTTTTTCAAGATCAATGAATTTAGACTATTTAGGGGTAGAAAATATCTTTGTGTGGATTATTGTTACACCGAAAATTTTATTTTCCTTGTTAGTTTTATGTATCTATTTCTATTTGATCTTATCATATATTTTTTGGGTCTAATTTCAAGTGAAATATAGACATTATGATGTTTGGGTAAGTTTTTTGATTTTGCATGGTTAGTGTGCATAGTTTGTGTGAAACTGTGTGACTACCCTTATATAAGGGTGTTTCTAGTCCTCTTTTCTCCTTGAATTGTCTATCTCACATTGGTAGTGTGCAGTTTATCCCAAAACATGAAATTCTTAGGGGAAATCTTATAGGGGATTTTTTGCCTCTGGGAATTGGCACACGACTTGCACACGGTTTGAGGAAACCGTGTAGTAAGTTTTTGAGGGTGTTAGAATTTTAGGTAGAACCAAACTACACATTCGGAATATGGTTTCTCAAACCATGTTTCCTACCTAGGATAGGTGATCAAGAATCCCAGTAGAGGATGAATGGTTGGAACATGGTTTTCCATACTATACGGACAAACTATGGGTAGTGTAAGGGTTCTCTAAAAATTGTATTTTACCATTTTCCCTTCTGAATTATTAACCCCAAATCACCCCTCCCCTATATCCTTTGGGTTATGTGACTCTAGGGGGTTCCTCTCTTATCCTCCCACACCTTCCCTCTCTTCTCATGGTGATTATCCATGTTTTATTCATGGTTTTGGCTTGATTAATCAAGGAAATCTCCTCCTAGCCTCTTCCTCTTCTTATTATTTCTATTTCCCCTTTTCTTATTCATCATTTAGTGTTCCTGTAACCTAGGGTTCATGTTTCCTTGTTTTAAAATTATGGGGTTTTCCTTTTTATGGTTCTATGTGTTCTCTTTTTCCTCTTCTACCTCATTAAAGTGGATTTGAGTTACAATTGTCAAAGGATACAAGCATTCAGGTAGGTTACCCTATTCCAAATTTTTTAAGATGACATCTATGATTTCTTGGTGGTTTCCATGTAAATTTTCATTATATTAGTAAGTAAATATGCTATATCAAAGTGTTGTGAGGGAAAAAATGTTTATTTAAACAGATTTACAACCAAGGTCTAATGGGATGTTCGATTTCTAAAGAACGTAAAAATGGTTTATAATTCTCCTATATTTTAAAATATGACATATATACATATATGTATATATGTATATATATATATATCTGCTTTGTAAATATTTTCACATGTTTGGGTGAATATGTACATTGGGTTAAGGGGTATTTATATTTATATCAATGTCTGTATTAGTGTAAAGGGTGACTTGGAATTTGAAAAGATTAGGTTTGAAAGTGGTTTTTTAAATGATCAACATTCCATTTCGAATTATGAGTCCCATTTGGAAATTTGAAGGGTTTATAGAAATTAAATCCCCTATTACGAAATTTCCTTGTAGTTTTGAAATTTGGATGGGTGTTGAATGGGAGGACGCATGATTTAATCCTAGTAATCGGGATTGTGTATTGTTTCTGAATCATGGAAAGTGAAAATGGGGTTTCTCTTAAAAGAGTGTTCATAGTTGAGGAAGCGAAAGGTTTATTTTAGTTCAAATTGAATGATAAGTATGTATATGATATTTTGATAAAAACTAACCTCTCTTTGTACATCATTAGAATCCTTTAGTAGTTAAGAGGGTGATCAAGGAACACTTGCTACACTATTTCAGTATTATGCTCTAACTAGTGTCCCCAAGTTAGATCACATGACTATATATGGGATGTGCCCCTTGATCAAACAAGTGACGGTGACCTAGAGTGTTGGGGTAAAAGGATATTTTTTATCTAGAATTAGTGGAGATTGATTATGAGAATATTTATAACTCTATCCTAGAATATCTCGACTATCTCATAAGTTACCATGACACCTATTTTACATGAATCCTATTTTATTCTATTAGATGGAACATTTGTAATGTAAATTATACTGTTATGTTTTCTTTCTAAAACTCTTATTTTAGTATATGTTTCCTCTTATAAATGGTTTATTAGAATGTCTTCCACTCCATATAATTTGTTTTGGAAATTGAAAGGTAAAATGGTGTTTATAAAGTATTATCTTGTTACTTGATTTTAATGGGAAAAAACAATATATATATATATATATTTAGAAATATATATGTATATATATAATTTCTTACTAGAAGGAAATGGTTTCCACTTTAAAAGTATGACATAAGGACTGGTTTCCCTTTTTGTATCCCTACTGATCATCTCAGATCTCATGCCTACATTATCATATTTTGTTTTCTGATTGAGTTCATATTTGGGAAACATAAGGAGAGTGTGTGGTTATGTGGTTGGTGGTGACCCGTGAGGTCATGTAGAGGTATGTTCAGTTGGTAGTTTCTCTTCCACAACTAGTTTTTACTTATTTTTTAAATAGTTCATCTATTTTATTTCTTGGGAAAAAATATTTTCCAATTTATTTTTGATTTTTTATCAACACTAGTTTCTAACATGGGAGGATCGAGAACTCCTCTAAGGCCTAATCATAGGTCAGCTTGGCTGCTCGGCTCAGTGTAGTTGAATTAAATTATCAATACATATTTCTTCTCATTCATTACCATTAAAATTGTTTCATGAAATTATGTGTGGTGATAAAGGGAGTTTTTTTGGAATTGAAAGAATTATCTAGCTGTTATGTAGAGATTTAAATATTTGGTTCCGAAATTATTTTATTCTATATTTTTTAAAATAATTTTTAAAATTACATAAATCATGTCATATGACCTTATAAATTTCTTATCAATAATTAGAAACATTAATACTTGTTTGAAATGTTTTTTAGATTCATTGTTAAACATTCAATTTTCATAAGTTGTTTTAAAAAATATATATATCTATTTTTTAAGGTAAGGAATGTATAATATTAAATTTTTTTGTAAATTAATTTTAAATTGACGAAATCCTATTTTTTTATTGTTTATTCTGACCCAAAAACATGATTTTGAACTACTAAAAATTATAAACTAGTTGAGCCAAAATTATTTTAATGTTTTTATAATATCAAGATATAACATTAATGACAATATGGGTTTTATGTATGAGATTTTTTCATACCTATATGATTACTATAACTAATTGAGAACATATCAATATCCACTTAAATGTTTTCAAAATTTATTGGTTTTCAAAAACAAAATTTCATTTTCAAGAGTTGTAAATAATTTTATTAACTTGAGAACTATTTTGATGTTATGTTTGATTAATAATTTATTTTCCTCATAGATCCAAACTAATTCCAACTTTTCCATTACCTCGTGAAAATTATATATTTTGTTCAATCATTAGGAATAATATTTAAAAATTTAATTTATTTTGAAATTTTTTATTTGATTTTAAACTCATAACACGTGCATTTAAATGGGATGTGAACTAAATTCTTAATCCAGGTTGAGATTTGTATTGTTTATGGTCAAATTGATTGGTGGGTTAATTATTAATTATTTTAAATTATTAAATTTACTCAAAGTTTTAGTTGTGTATATTTATTGTGTGCCAATTATGTGAGTATGTTTACTTGGAGAAAAAGATAAATTTGTATGTTCAATCAAAACAAAGGTGAAATTTTTTTAAATCTTTTCAAAATTTTCAAAATCAATCACTTATAAAAAAATGAAACTAACCAGAAGTTACACATTTTCTTCCAAGAAGATCAATCATCCATTATTACTTGAGGAAATACTTGGGGGAGATCTTTAAAAGTCATCTCTTTATTGACATCATGATCTTACATATTTAAGATGAATTTACTTCTATTGAATTTGATGAATTTATTGATTGAGGACAATAAAGGCTTTAAGTGTTTGGGAGTTCAGTGTGGCCTCATTTTGACTGTATATTTTTCAAATCATTTACTAGTAAATTTCAACTTTTTGATGATAAAATGTGCTGAATTGATAATAATTTTATTTACCTTCAATCTATGGTGGTTTTTATAATTCTTGGTGTATCTTCATAGAAATTTTTATTTTGGGTGTGAAATTTGTAAAATGTTCTTGATTCAATTTTCTTATATATAAATAACAAGCTCCTTTCATTATTTCAATGACTTACAATTGAAATATTAATTTTTGGTTGTTTAGAAGTGTTTCTGATTTATGATAATTCATCCAATATTCCAATGTTTTGATTTTGAAAATAACGTGTAAAATAAGTTTTTTTAAATCTAAATGTTATTTTTGAACACACTATATAAATTTTTAATCAATAATTTTATTGATTATTTTTTCATTTTGTGTCACGTTGAAACACCCACAAGAGTCAGTATAGAGATAGGAGTGACAGTGAGTCTTACCTACTGCGTGAATTCTAGACAACATGAAGGCCTCGGTTCAGTGATTGCACCTATGAATGATGAAGATCCAAGTGACCTCAATATTGATCGAAATTGAGCCTCTACTGAAGGAAAACCGAGACCTTATTGGGGTATATTCCTTGTTAGCTTAATCCTTCTAGCCCCATAATATAAGACCCTATGGGGATCCATTCTAAAACCAATTGGTGATCGGGGAAGTATTTCATCCATGATTATATGTTAACCATCACTCCTTATGGAAACAGATGTGAGATTGAGATTGCACTGAAAAATAGTCCCTTCAAGAAAAATACCACAAAACTAGATCTTCCCTTCAACAAAAAGGTATCTAATCCAAATCATCTTTTACTTGCACTATATAATCTCTTTTCATCTGGACACATCGTGTAACCACTATTTTTAGAACAACTTTCAATATAAGAAATCATCATAGATCCAAATGCTTCAAACTGAGTCGTAATTATTGTTCTAAAACATTTTTGGGGTCACCCACATCACACTTGGGGTACACAATTGCTCTAATACAACTTCTGGGGAGAATCCGGATTCTGAACAGAAAAATTTCTTGAAAAAACTATTAGTGAGAAACCCAATGAAATATAGATGTGATATAACTAAAAATAAATAAAAAATCATGTGGGATTATTAATATTGAAAACCCTCTGGTGTGTGGTATTTAAAACCATGGGGAACTCCAAAAAAAATAACTAATAATTCAATGAGTAAAAAATTAAAGTATATTCCCATACCTGAAAGTCTATGGTGGAATATAAAACCTATATGAAAAACACACCCTGATATGAATTCTTCTTCTCTTAAAAAATCATCTGGGTCACAAACATCACTCTCTTATGAGAAACGCAATGCTCAGAGATCAATATGTGACAAAAAATCTCCCTTATGTCGATGAAACTCCACTACCTAAGGGATCCTTATGTGAACATGCATCATCCTCACACCATCTTATGGAACCCGAAATATTTTTCTCTCTCATGATCTCACCATCATGATTTAACATCGATCATCAACTAGGACATGCCACCCAATAATCTCTATCAGGAATACATTTTATACATTTCCCATATCATCTATTTCATCACTAATTTTTACACCTATTCCTTTTCTATGTGTTGCACATGCTACGGAAAACGTGGAAGCCCACCTCCTGCTTTTTGTGGACTACATCTTGAATAAAATTCAAACACCTCCACTTGAGTAGAGTCCAATCTCATCATAATACCAAAATATGATTCTCTATTCTCATATATATACACCAAGTCCATATCTAAAATAAAATTGACAAACATTCTTTTTTCCATCCATTAATATTGAGAATATGTCTCTCTTATTTTTTTAGAGAAACTAGTCTGTTAATGTTGAGAAAAACCTCTCAATTGATTAATTTATCTCTCATTAATGATTGTGTTGAATCCCAACATCCTCCCCCTTTATCACATCAAAGAATGTAAAAACATCAAACAAACTCAGTTAAAAAAAACTGGTTGGTCTATCACTAACCATTATCCTATACAAAAAATGTGACGATGCTCATTTTCAAATCAAAGAGAAACGTGACAGGTCCCCTTGAAAAATAAATACAAACACTGAAGTCATCTTCATAACTGAATCATTGTTTAATTTTCAAACAAGACAAAAACTGAATATATCTTCCTCTAAAAATCATGATCATGATATTATCTAGAGAATTTGTTTGACTCAACTACTCCCCATTCTCATCAACACCTAATTAGAGAAGTGCATCACCACAATCAATAATTTTAAATCCTTTCTTAATTTGCAGATATCTCTAAAGAAAGATAATTCTTTGCAACACTTGAAGCACCTCTATTAATATGATTTGATTTCCAAACCTTATTCTACTTTACGCATGCTTCATCAATTCACACAAAATAATTTCCATAATTCCCATGAAAATTTTCAAGCACAAACCTTCCCTATGATACCACAGTTGGGGAGATTTCTGATTCTTGGAAGAAAATTTTCTTATAAAAAAATTTGTGAGAAATTTGATGGAATATGAATGTGATATAAAATAGAATAAATAAACATTGACATGATATTTTTATCTTGGGAAACCCCTCTCATATAGAGGATTAAAAACCATCATACAACTCTAAAAATTAAACTAATAAATCAAAGTAAACAATTCAAGTAAATTTCCAAACATGAATTTCAATGATGATATAGGAAAACCTATATGAAAAAATATATACATACACCTCTGTTTCTTTTTGAAAATCATCCTAGAGATAAAGGTCACTATCTTATGACAAACGCAATGCACAGAGATCTATCTATGGAACAACATCACCCGTATATTAATGAAACACCACTACCTCAGGGATCCTAACTGAACACATGTAAGATTGTCACCATCTTGTGACAACAAAAATATATATTTTTTGTCTCTCCATAATTATGTACCACAAATTATCAACCTAAAAATTTCACATAATAAACTCTATTAGGAATACTTTTGATACATGACCTCGGTCATCGATATTATCAATGCTACTATGCACATGTTTCATGTCGATGTGCTGCTCATGATACCAAAAACATGGTATCCCTATTCCTTCTGTTGGTAGACAAAATCCTGATAACTATCAAGTACCTCTAAATGAGTATTATTCAATCTTATCTAATCTCAAAATATGTGATTGTTTCTTTATACAGAGTGATCAAGGAATATCTATGATTAATGTGGTCAATATTAGTTTCCACGTGCTTAATATTGATTAGAGAAGGGGTTCACTTGTTGAAGACAGATCAATTGATGAAAACTAGGACCTGACTGGCATCGTCTCTGGTTAACCATTTAATTGGAATATCCAGTATGGCCTTGGGATGAAGACAAGTTCCCTATTATATTTCAATTTGTCAGATCGTTTCCTCATATCATTCCTTCCATTTGAAATCACAGATGGGTTTTCCATGGAATGTTTTGAGATTAATCATATTTGTCTCCCTTTGGTCATGGAGATTTTGGAGAAAACCACAAATCTGGAACTACGGTGACAATGAAAAAAGTAAACTACTCTAGAAACAAATTATGGGAATCAAATTAATACAATCGTGGTGAAAACTTCACTAAATACATTATCATATTTTCCCCAAGTCTCATCCAATGCAAATACATGATTTTTCTTCTTCAATAACTACCTGACTATGGTGGTGTTTCATATCAGTCTTTGATAGTCTTTTTTTTATAGAACATGGAGAAATGGATGATGAAGTTCATGTAGCTTAGTTATTTTTTCTGAAATATGTACACCAAAATAAATATTCCATTTTTATTGTTTGGAATCCTTATTTAATACTTTTTATTATGATATTTTTTCTATAAATGTTATCTGTCTATCATTTTTTGATTCAAAAAACTCCAATTCCCCCATTATGAAGTCACTAAAAATAGTGAAACAGAGGATAAAGATATTATTTTTTAGCTGTAATCATGAAAGTTCCATTGGGAGTTCTACTGTAGCTTCAACTAAAATTTTGCCATTTTGTAATGTTTGTATGTTTGATGGGGTTGTTCTATTGTTCCCCACTAGAGGTTCCACTCAAACTTCAATCATAGTTTTTACTGGAACATCCCCTAAGGATCCACATTAGGTACCATTAAAACTTCCACCATCATTACAACCCTATAGTGTAATTTGTTAAATCCCTAAAAAAATATTTGTTTTGAAATATTATATGATTAATATGTGAATTTTTTGTTGTTTTATACCACTAGAACTACCATTAGAGGTTCCACTAGAGCATACACTTTAATTGATCCTACTAAATTATTGTGAAAGTATTCCTTAAGAAAAAAAAATAGAAGAGTTATTTCCCACTTGATCTTCTAGTGGAACTTCGAGTGGAATATTTGTAGTTAAATAACATGACTCATAAGTGAATTTTGTGTCTTTTTAGACCCATTTAATTTCCACATGAATCTATTCTACCAAATTTCAGTACAAATCTACCTTAAATTAAAAAAGTTAAAGTGTTCTACCACTGGAACTTCTAGTGGAACTTCCACTAAACATCCAGTGGAACTTCCACTTACAGTTCTAGTGAAACTTCTACATGAAATTCTAGTGGAAGTTCCAAGGGAGATTCCACTCATATTAAACAATCCAATGTAATTTTTGGAATTCCCAAAATAATATTTCTCTTGAAATATTACATGACTCATAAGTGAATTTTGTGTCATTTCATAGAACTAGAACTTCCACTGGAACTTCCACGAGTTATTTCTCAGTGGGAGTTCCAGTGAAACTTCTAGTAGAACTCCCAGTGGAACTTCTATTGGAAATTAATGTGGAACTCCCAATATAAGTCCCACTCAAACTCCTAGTAGAACTCCCATTGGAACTTCCACTAGAACTCCCACTAAAACACCCACTAGAAATTCCACTAAATGTTATACTTATTCTTCCTTCTATACTATAATTTTGTGGATTCCACCAAATTGTAGTGAAATTTTTAAAAGATTCATTATGGAATTATTATATTATTTATATTCCTATTTTATGTTTTTTGATTCTAAAAAAAGGTCTTACTTTCAATTTTTAGGTTTTCATTTTAGGCCCAATTTGACCTCTTCACAAAAAAATTTACAAGAAATAAAATAGAAATTGAAAGAAGGACATACAAATGCTTTGAGAAATACTAATTTTTGGAATGTGTTTCATGCATTCATATCCCCTACTAAATAATCATATGATTTTAAAACATCTGATAGTTCTATTTTGTATGTACTGGATAACTATGTTCCATTAATTAGTGTATTCAAATTCAGTGGAGTGGAATGACGTTTATCGGAAGTTGATGTACAATGATATTTGGAACAATGTAAGGTAAAATAGAAATGGAGGACTCATACTCATTCAAACCAACAAAAAAATTATTTTATGTAAGGATATTTCAAATAGGTGTGATTTTTTTGACACAAAAGGCATTAAAATAAGCTCTTTTAGAAGAAATAATGGGAAATAAAGAAATCGATCATCTTAACAAAGAAACATTACTACATTTATATACATGTGTGACTATTTTCTTTTCTACATTGGGTTCTTACTTTAGATGTGTATTTATCAATTATGTGGATACTGAGAGAGACATGATAAAACTAAGTTGGTATCATGAAATCCACCAATAGTTGATAAGATCAATTAATGATTTCAAAACCATCTTGAAAACATTAAAGGGGTGATTGTTGAAATATTGGTAAGGATTAATATTTATTTTCACTTTAATGTGTAATGTACCTTTCATAGGTTTTTTGTTATTATAGAATTTTTATTTTGAGGAAAGTGGAGTAGTTAATGGAAATTAACAAAATACCAATCAACTATTCATAAAGTTGAGCTTCTCAGAGCTTGATGCTACTATAAAAAACTAAAGATTCATCAATTTGTAACTTGTGAGGTAACTATAACAATTAAAGTATAAATTTAATGGTTTTATAAACCATGATTATGTAAAAAATAAAAATATTATATACAGAAAAATAAGAATAAATTGAGGAGGATCCAACAAGGATTAAGGAATCTGTTGTTGGACAGTAGAAAAAGGTGGAACTGAAGGATGAAAAAATAACATTTCTTGAAAAATAAAATTCATCCCTAAAAATAAAACAGAAAAAAGGGACAAAGAGGTTAGAAAATATGAGGAAAAAATTAAAAGACCGAAGTTGTTGGTATGTGAGAATGCCAACAAAGAGAGAAGCAGAAGACAAAGTATTATTTCTGACAACGAAATGAGTCATTATGTAAAGCAGGAATCATGAATAGTAGGTAAAAATAAAGTTGGGATGTAGGAAGATCCTACTGAAACAACCACATCTATCCCTGAAGAATTACAGTTATAAATAGCCCCTTTCTTGACACCAAAAATCCAGAAATAATAAACCAGGGAATCTTGGATTTATGAGGCAATAGATCAAGTCCAAGAAGGTGCTGAAAAACCCACACATATACCTAAAAGCATCCAAATAGAACATAAAGAAACTTAAAGTCACTGAACTAGATCAATGATTAGAAATTTAAAGTGTAGATCTAGAAAACAGATGAAATTGGACTCAGTATATTAGTATGAAACCAGAAATTCAATAAGAATAATGGATACACATCAAAAAAAAGTAGAGGATCCAAATCAACTAGAACAAAATCAGCTGAAAAAAACCATTGACGTCAACAGTGTTTCATGGAAAAAATAACAAAAAAAAATATGTTATAGGGCTTCCAGTTATACCTAAATGGGTTCGACAGAGTAAACATCAGCAAAAAAAGACTACGAGAAGCTGAAGAATATGGAACCGGCTTGGTATTTCCACCATTAATTTAATGGATTACTTTTAAATTCACCTAATATTTCTATTATTTCTTAAAATTTACTACTAATATAATGTATTTAATATGTTTTGGAAGTTGAGAACATTTTTTATTCTGTTTCATTATATTAATGTTTCAAAATTTTCACAAAAATCATGACAAGTAGCAGGGGTGAGTATTCAACTTAACCAGGATTACTATAAACTAATATTAAATTAGTGTGAAATCCTTCATTATAGTTTTATTGATATCATGCTATAGATTTTTATGCTCAGATTATGAAAAAAAGTGTGAAATAGGGCAAATGGTTGGAGTTTTCTAGATAAATCAACTATGATTATAAGTGCTACCATGGTGAGTCTAATTTTATCTATTTTCATGAAGTTGTAAATATATTAATTAATATATTTTCTAACATTATTCATTTTTACAAGGAATAATATCTTGGAAAAACAAAACATTGATACAATTTTTGTTAGAGAAACAAATAAAGGATTCAATGCAGTTGAATGGAAAAGTGTTCATCCCCATTAACACATCAAATTTCTATTGTAAATTTATCATGTTTGATATTGAAAAAAAATATTTCAGCCATAATAACTCCATGAAGCCTTTCAATGGAGATCTTACAACTGATTTTATTATAAGGATGCTTTACAATTGGTAAATGTTATCCTCTTCGACATCAAATGTATTTTCTTTTAAATCAACTGACTGAATATAATTTCTAAAAATTGTAGAAAACATTTATTAATGAAATAATCAAACAATAGAGCCCCTAATACTTATAGAAGACTTCGCTCACATTGTTTTTCACAGTGGAAGAAACAACTCAGTAGGGGGATGCAATGCTGGACTGCAGGATAATTATTTTCTATCTGATAGATAAGCTCGCAACAGATCAAGTGTATAACAAGAATCTATCACAAGATGAAGTTTATGAACTATGCCTGTATAGGGAACATTGTTTCCTTACATACTATACATAGATCTGGATTAAAACATCATATAGAATTAAAAGTTTCCTTCTAGAAACAATTCTTCCAGAATCAACAAAACAAGTTAGATAGCTAGGTTAAATGGATCTGACTTCAAATTGGAATTGAAATGGTTCAGTGGTTTTAAAAAAATTATACATCCCACTTTAATGGATGTTACTGGAAACCAAATTCGATCTTTGTTATTTTTTAGAAAATTTATACAACTCAAATTAATTGTGGTTTTTTATTGGAATCAATATTTCATTAATTGGTTTTTATATTATAATTGGAGTTGGTAATTGCAATGGATTATAATTGGTTTTGGTAATTAAAATGGCTTATAATTGGTATTTGTAATTTTAATTGATTATATTTTGTGTTGTAAATAGAAATAGTTTATATTTGCTGTTAGCAATAACAATGGGTTATATATAGTGTTGGCAATAGCAATGGTAAATATTTGGTGTTGGTAATTAAATTAGTTTATATTTAGTGTTGGTAATTTTAATGGTTTATGTTTGGATTTTTTAAATTCAATGGTTCATATTTGGGTTTGGAAAATGTTATGCATTAAATTTGGTTTTGGTAATAGAAATGGTTTATATATTGTTTTGGAAAATGCTTTCGGTTAAATTTGGTTTTGGTAATAGCAATTGAAAAATATATGGTCAAATTTTCTAGGGGTTAATTTTGGTTTTGGAAATAGATATGGTCAATAATAGATTAAATTTGGTTTTGAAAATTTCTACGGTTTATATTTGGTTTTAGAAATTACTTTGGAGAAATATTTTATTTTAAGAGGATTTATTTGGTTATTATGTTATATTTGGTGATGATAATTTCTTATCCATGATAAAGTCTATTTTGAGATGTCAATGGTTGATAACTTGAGTGTCATTCCTATTTTAGTATATCAAAATTCAATAATTTTACCCATTAAAAAGGTCTTCCTACATGAAGAACTATATGTCTCAGTTTCTATCCAAAATAATATGGTTTTCTCGTATTATAAAGTACTTGTTAGGTCAATAAATAACTCATTAGTTTAAAAAAATGTAGAATTTAAAGTTAGTTATTATTTCTAAAAATTATATTTGGGATGAACTACCTTTAGAAATTGTGGAGTTACAACAGCATAAGGATATGTGTAACCAATCCCAAATTTAACTTGGTGATTAATTTTTTCAATAAATAGATATTTGATGGCCATTTTGGGTAAAAAAGGGATGCAATTATCAAACATGTAATGATTAACATTTAAAGTGGGTGAATCAGTGTTTATATTATCATTTTGAACTTGTATTCCCTTGTAATTATTCATCAATACATTCTTCCAGACTTTAAGAAATGATAGATATCAGAGGA
The DNA here is from genome assembly GCA_963277665.1 of Viscum album. Taxonomy (NCBI): domain Eukaryota; kingdom Viridiplantae; phylum Streptophyta; class Magnoliopsida; order Santalales; family Viscaceae; genus Viscum; species Viscum album. The sequence goes on from OY728123.1 coordinate 886,654,642, forward strand.
AACTCAATAATTTTTAATCCTCACTATTGAGGTTCAAGATACACTCTCATTTAAACAATCACCTATAAATAACACTTTGTAGTCTTTTATACTCAGATTCTTCTAAAGCCACATTTCATAGGGAGATCCTAAATTTCTACTGGGAAAGGTTGCAAGTAGATTTCAAAACTCCATGATTTCCATCAAAAATGATGAATTTTTATGATTAGAGAATTAACTTATACATTCACCAACATTTTTTTGATTATAATTGTCAATGGAATATGAAATATTTCACCCTCTAAATGCATCAATTGAGTCATTAAAATTTGAAAAATAACTTCCACCACTTTTACAGTTGCATACAGTACAATTACTAAAGCACATTTACAATTTATTGAAATTGTATCCCAATCCCAGTCAATTACAACCAATAGTGGACTATGAAATATTGTATCCTATAAATGCTTTAATTCTGCCATTCTAATTTGAAAAAAAATTCCATCCAATGGTCTCTACACTTCTCAGACTCTTCCAATGATATGCTAGTCTACCTCCAAAAAATAAGTTCCAAAATGGTTGATAAGACTTCCTAAAACAACAAAAACAACACAATTACAATAGTTACAGAAACAAATGTTGATGAAAAATGCAATTAAAACTATATTTCTAACTAAAACACCAAAATTTAATCTAGATGTCTCTCTAATTCCCTACATACAAAGAAAAATACTGTCATATACCACATTAACAATCGAAAACTGATATTATAATTGAAATAAATCGTAAAATGAAATCATATCATCATCATAGAAGTGGACTTTTCTTTATTCAAATGTGTCCCCTTTCCACATCCATTCTCAAAAAATATTTTCATTCTATCTCAACAGTTCAAGTTTGATTTCTTTTTAAAATAATACTTTCTAAAGAATATGTTTGAACTATCGTAACCATTAACTCTATCTAATGATGTATTAATGATTGTCAAATCTTAAAAAGTATAAAAATTAGAAAAGGAAATTTCATAACCCATACCTATCTCACAAGATATGGTAATTAACTTCATTACCATTCATTCTAAATCTTTGTAATGTTTTTCGATAACTGATTTCTTATCAGCACGTACTTCAACAGAAGATCCTTCAAACATCAAAAAATTTCATGAAAAACAAGTCAATCTCCCCAAAATATATTTTTTTGGTATCACTCTCGCATCAATCCGCTCAAATGTTTTTAAAATGTGACAAAAAATAAACCCATCTAACTCAAACATTTGATAGGAACATTTTAAAACATCATTGGAAGCTTCATATGATACATGGAATTGATCTTCATAGCCTACCATTCGAATAGCATAAATTAATTATACACAAATTTCAATATATGATATCAAAAAACAATCACCAATCAATTATATTCATTTTCAAATAAATCTAATAACTTGGGTGTATATATAGTAAAAATCTGACACATCAATGCATTATAAGGGAAAAGATTACAAGGAAACTTCTCTAAAATCTCAAATTCTTCCTTTGTTTCATGATACTAATTTTTCTCCAATAATTTCTCAATCTAATTAAATAATTCAAAAACACATAACTTGTGATGAATACAATATTTAGGAAATACATTAAAACTTTCACATAATTGATTGTTTTGAATGAACAATGTTAAATAATATTTCAAAAAAACAATACACCCACTTTTCTCAGAATATGAATACATCATCTAACCATTATGATTTTATATCCCCATATTCTACTCTAAGGGAAAACCAATCATGTTCAAACTGATTTTCATCATTGTATTGGAACATACACTTACTAAATATAGTTAAAAAACTAGATCCATATTTCATCCAATTACCTAAATTCTTAATGCCATTTTATATAATGTTCCATGAACAAAGGCATTGTTGAGTTCTCAATAAAAATTCACAAATGGATTTTCCCACCACCATATCCTAATCAGTGAAAATATTTGTAGGTTTATTCATGTGATTCACCTATAAATGTTTTTTTAAATAAACACTAAAAAATGTTCAATTTTCATCATATAACAAATCTTCCCCAAAATGACAATTTTCTGATGATGATTTAACCCCCCAAAGACACCTAACTACCAGAAGTCTTTATAAGTGTGTAAAGTGGTGTCAAGTACAACAATATCTCTAAACAAATCATAATCTATATTCATTTTTTAATCAGCCCAAAAAATATTAGTAAATTTACTATTCACATCAAACTGCATAGTATATAAAAATAATGGATTATGCTGACTTTGTTTTTCCAGGTACTCAAACATGAAACATAAATCACCATGAAGCAATTAAATTTTCCATTTAGACTATAAAATTTCAGCTGATCAACATGTGTGTACACAATAACTTCTTGACCCCTACAATAGTTGTCACTAAGGAAAATAATCATTTGGTTTAATAACTACTGAAACATTCACATCTAACTCAGCTACGTGTGCCTCTATTATTTCTCTTTGGGACCTCATCTTATGAATTGATTCATGGTTGTACAAGGTATTATTATGATATTTAACAAATAAATTACATGAATATTTTCCATAAGATAGTAAACTAACCACCATTTTATCCAAGAAAACTATATGTGTCACATCCCAAGGAAAGTTCACCATGTTATCACATTTTTTAACCTTCTTATGACCATATTTTCTACATGAAAAAATGCTCAAGGTGACAATTGATTTATCCTTTCTCCTTTTATTAGATTATTGTCGGTGTACACTAAACCCATTTACTTCCCCTAACGTGAGATAAAAATAATGTGACCCATCTAGTGAATTGAAAGGCATCCCTACGACTAGTATAATAGAAGCTGCTACGTCATCAACATCAAAATCAACACCATTTCAACAATATGAAAAAAAACATAAGTTCAAGAAAAAATCCTTAATTATATAATAGTATTTAATCCATTTAAAAATGTCCAAAAAATATGAATAGAAATTTAAATAAATAATATATATTTATAAAAATAATTTTTTACAAATATACATATAATAAAATAATATTTCTCAAATTGTAGATAAAAAAATTATAATATATGTAGAATATATTTTCCAATAGAAGTTTCCATGGAAGTTCTAGTGGAAGTTCAACACTACAAAAAAATTATATTTATAAAACTAATATTATTTTTAAATATAATTAAAATAAATATGAATTTCAATTTTTGAACATAATTATTATAAAAATGATTTAATTTATCATTTCAAATTGTATAAACAATTTTAAATATAAATAATTTTCCACTACCCAGTTGAAGGTGTAGTAGGAGTTGCAGTAAGACTTCTAATGGGAGTTCCAGTGGGACTTCAAATGGGGGTTCCAGAGGGAGATCTAGTGGGAATTAGAGTGGGAAATCCAGTGGGACATCCAGTTGAAATTTCAGTGCGATTTCCAATGGAACTTCTAGTGTAAAGTATAGTGGGATGTCGAGTGGGATGTCTAGTGGAACTTCTAATGGAACCCCAAGCAGTGGAAGTGGAACTTACTTTTAGAGTTGGAACTGAAGGACCCCGAAACACCCTGAGAGAGGAGGGGTGAATCAGGGTGTCAACGTTTTCTTTTTAAAGTAGTGGATCTTGTTCCCACATTGGTAGGAACTTGATAAACCTGTCAAACAAATGAAATAAGGAAGTTGGCACAGTACTTTTACTTGGTTCCCCAAAAAGGGCTACGTCCAAGGAGCATACGCCAACATGTTATCAGTCATACCTAATTCTACTAAACTTTACTAGTTGTGGATTACAATGTTCAATTATAGTCACTATGTCCCAGGAACAAAGCCTTTACAAAATTTCAAGGATAGCCCACTACGTCCCTCGGGTCACTCCCATTGACTCCCCCTGGCTCACTGCCTTCGATGAAGACCCACTCAGTTTATAGGCGTGAAGGTCTCTTCAATAGATTCACATTGATGTCTTTACCTCTTCTAAGCACGAGACTCTACATGCATTGAATTTATGAATTTATGCACTTGAACACACTAAACCACTGAACTGGATAACCATACGTGCAACCAGGTTACACTGATGATTTCGTGTAGCACCAACCCTTTGCATGCAAGACCTCACTTTTTCATGCAACCTCTACTTTTAGGTGAAAAATTTCCTTTTTCGAGCACCATAAAATTATTTGCGCAATATTAAATTTTTCACGCAACATCAAATTTTTCACGCAGCATCAAATTTTTCACGCAGCATCAAATTTTTCACGCAAACATCAAATTTTTGACGCACTGTCAAATTTTTCACGCAGCATCAAATTTTTCACGCAAACATCAAATTTTTGACGCACTGTCAAATTTTTCATGCACCATCAAATTTTTCACACAACCTCATATTTTTCACGCAACCTCGTACTTTTCGTGCCACTTGGCCTTTTTTGCGCAACCCCCTTTATGCGAACCTTTTACGTGCATCAGCACTCAGATCTTCTCTAAGTATTTTACCGTCCACAATGAGGGGGGTCACCTCTTATTTATAGGGGTCTCTGACCCCCAAGTGAAAAACCCCATGTGGCGGGAAAAACCTCTCATTTGGAACATAAAATTTTGTGTAGGTACCGTTTTATACGCACATCTCCATGTTTTTTGTGCAGCCCATGCCTTTTCCATTTTTCGACGTTCTGATTCTGAAACACTACTTGCGCGAAAAATCTTGCTCCACTATTTCACGCACCACATTGTTTTCGCGCAAAATTCAAATATTTCGCACACATCCCGCCTTTTTTGCGCACCACTTAATATTTGCGTTCACCTCTTTTTACCAACAATCCATGTCTTCATTTTTTGATTTTCAGGCCCAAAAAATTGGCAAACACTGGGAAATAGCGCCACCTTCAATACTGTTGTCTGGTTGAACTATATGATCACTTTACTCGGAAACATTCTGAACTTCCAAATAGTATTGAAAAAAATCAGAAACCATATTCCAATATTTTCATGGAACGGCCATGGTTCCAACAGGAACTTCCATTACAAAAAACTAGTGGAACATACACAATGTAGCAAAACTGTGTATTTATTTCAGTAAAATAACCACTAAAAACTTCTTCAAATTATCTTGGATAGAATGAAAAAAAAATTAATAGTAAAAAAACTACAAATTTAATCTTTAATACTTAATTATACATTCATTCATGGAAACTTATTCCATATTTTGGAAAAAATAGTAAAAATACTTCAAATATAATCTGCAATACCTTCATCACTATCCATTATAAGGAGAACAAAAATAAAATCTGTAAACTATGTTGCAACTTTAATGAATATCAAAGCTTAGAAAATAAATGATAAACCCATTGAAAATTAATCAATACCTCATACGATGTTTTGTCATGCAGACGATGACCAAAAAACCCCAATAAACAAAAATGAAAAACTATGATGCGATGATACTGTTGCACCTTTCCCACCATCCTTCAGAGCACACCCACCATGTAAATCCCAGTGCAAAAAATCCTGACTCACCTTCAATGAATGCCTATGGTGAAAATAACAGCGCACTGTGACCACAATTCTATAAATCACTCCTGCTGTGATAATTTATGTCACCGTGTAATGTTCCATTTCACAGGCACCCCATTTTCCATGAGACAAAAATACCCTCTAGAAAATCAAAAAAAAAAGATCATGCCACCTGGAAAAATGTATATGTGTCCTTATCCTGGTAAATGATAGGGAAATCTTGTGAATAGGGGAACTATAGACAATAATGCACACCAAAAGGAATCAAACCATGTTTGATCGAGGTATTTCATGACATTGACACTTAACAAATCATTGTATAGGAGGAACTTATCGCTCTCATGTGTAGTGAAGATTAAAGTCCATAGACGGGGGTGATCACTTTCATGATCTCTATTTAAGAATCCATTTATTCCAAGCTGGTCAAAAGCTGATGTGTGTGATAAACATAGTGAAGAAAAATTGAGTTCCCCACTAGCTCAAACAAGGTACCTGACACATATACAGATTGAAACGTAAAACACCATTTTTTCCTATGTATTTTCGGTTAGGGATAAGTCCAAGATTGATGAATTAAAAATGATGATGAAGAAATATGGTTTAGAGATCAAGCAAAAAACATTTTTCTGTTGGTTTATTCCCTCTATATGTACTATTTTGAGGATGGAGGGGCCACATAGATTCCCAATGTAGTAGTAATGAAGTCAGTAATGATTTCCCACCATCTACTTGATGAAAAACCCTATAGAGTTGATACCAAATTACCAACCAAGCTTGGCATAACCAGAATGCTGAAGATGTGAGCTTTACTCAAGGGTCATTGACTATGAGTCAATGATTTTCCCATACCCAAGGTATGAGTGTTTTCCAACCAAATGAGTCTTTAATTTCTATTGGGATAGATTGAAGGAAGGGTATGTGCATCAACTTCTCTTAGATTATCAAATAATCACTCAAATCATGGAACTTCATTACCTCATCTAATGAAAGGGTAACCTAATGCATTCCCTCTACGTAAAAGTTCTAAAAAAGCGAAGAAATTAATTGAAATGTGTTCACTAGTGCCCTAAAATTCACAAATCAAAATCAACATAGCGACTAGGGATTCGAGCTTAGTAGTACTATCTATGAATCACGAAGATAGATTCAAACATGTGCTCAATTTCCAAAGGGGGAATAACATGCATTGGATGGAACTATCATTAAATTGAGGAAATAATACATTCATCAATTAATCATTATTGGGAGCACTTAGAAATTGAAGGAAAGAGAGGAGTACTAGGTGATTCAGGTGACAACTAGAGAAAGAACTAGAACATCCCAAAAAAGAATGATCTTGAAATTTTCTTCTTCATGTCTTTTTTTTCTGAATTCATCATTATAATTTTTTAATTTGATCATTATTTTTGTTGAAAACTCTTATTGGGGGAGATAAAATTGTTTTGTATTTACATTTTCTTATCCATTATCTTACTTTCATTAATGGGTTATTATTATTTCCCATTCATTTATAGTCACTTTTCATACAAACCATCAAGAATAAATATCCTTCATCTTGATTATAATTTCAACTATTGTGAAATATTTTCTCAAAATCTTATTACAATAGGTTTTGAGGCAAGGAATAACCCACCTAGATCAAATACAAATTTATCTTGGTGAAACCAACTCCACCATCATTCTCCCTATGTGTATTCAGTAGCACAAAAATTACTGAACACTCTAGTTGAGATCCAAATCCCTTGAATATTGGGATAAAATTTTCTTATAAGTGGTCCCCTAATAATATTTTCATCACAAATGAGGAATATCAATCTCAAAGGTATATAATTGAAATTTATCCTAACTCATTCATTGTTGGTTATTATTTTTGGTTGTTTACCCCTGATTTCATTCACAATTTCTTCTAATTCATCATTACACTGCTCACTCATCTCATACTACATATCACCACTCACCATTTTCAACTCTTTCTTTATGTTTATTTTTTTATTTTATGGATCCTTTGTTTCTTTCTTGGATATTTCACAACCTTCCTTTTTTGGTACAACCACATTTTATTGCTTTACATGTGTTATATAGATAAAAATAAAAAACAATTTTACTTTTACCACAACAATTCATTCAACAAATACATCTCAAAATTAAAGATCAGTCAGATCTCTATTTATTCTTAAATCATCAGTTTCTTCTCAATGTTAAATAGAGCTTCTTGACATGATATTTTTTTTAAACACCCTAAAACATAACTTTCATGGACTCCCTTTTCCCATAATTATTTTAAAATAATGACATATTTCATTAAATCATGATGTGACCATTATGCAACATCCAACAATATTATTATTTTTTGGCCTTTAAAAATTCTATAAAATAACATGTTTCATAGACAACATTTAACACCCCGAGATTTTATGAAAAATATTCATTTTAATTTCATTAATGTCTTGTGTTGTACACTACACCAAAACAATCTTGCACAACACGCATCCTTGACTTTCCTTTCATTACACGCAATGGCGACCTTCCTCGATAGCGTGTGTAGTACGCAATACCGAGTTTCACTAAACAACGATATGCTTTTAAAATATTATGAATAGTAATAACCACTTTTTGAAATTTTGTAAATTTTATTTTTCAAAATGGACTTCATTTTTGGATTCGGAATATCTAAATTTTCTTAGGGTGAAATTTTGGTGCTTTTCGGCTAACTTTCATTTTCTAATGAATAGTGAAAATTATTAAATTTTAATTAAAAACAACCTTTTTAATCGAAATAATTAATAGTGATAAATTATTAATTTTAGTGTTCTTAAAGTATATTTAGAATATATTTTCACAATTTAATAAAATTTTGGTCATTGGATGTAATTTCACATTTAAACCAGACATAAACAAGTGTCAATCTTTTGATAGTTATTATCTCTTAAGAACACGCTATTTGTTTTGACGACGGGAATTAATTTTTAAATTAATTAATGAAACTGATATGTTTTGAATTTGGTAAAATATAAATCATTTTTGAGTTCATAATATCAAATATATCTTAGGCCTAATTTTTGGTATTTTTCTGGAAACTTTCATCTTTTTTGATGAATAGTGAAACCACAAAGTGGTAGTTAAAAAAAATGAATTTTTCATAAAACTTAATTTTACCACTTCTGTGAATGGAATTTCAAAAATCCAAGAGACACGGTTGATGTAATTAAGTAAAATGTGGTTCAATGAGTTGAAAATAATTTTTGGTGAATAGTAACTTTTTACTTTTTTTACCACGGTTAAAAGTAAATAGGGTAATTAAGGGTAAAAATGATATTATTATTACCCTAACACATTTCCTAATTCTATTGGATAAGTTTAATTAGACCAAAAACAACATTAGGAATAAAATATGACCATTTAGGCCCACTTGGATTAGATTAGGACATTTATTATTATTTTATTTAAAGAAGGGATAAAATAGTTAAAATCAAAGTTTAATAAGTAAATAATTTTTAATATAGAGTTATACATAAGATAAATTCGACAATAAATATTCATTAGAAAGATAAAAATATTTCCTATATATGGTATTTTATTTGTGATTTTTAGACATTAAATATTATAATTTATTTATGACACAAAGATGATGCAGAAATTATCTTATTAATGAAATATTGATATAATTCATGTTATAAATACCCAAATAATTGTAATTTAAGACTTTTTATGAATTAAACTATTTTTATAGTTTAATATGACATGTTATTATTTATTTAATTAACTTTTTTAGAACTAATTATTCTGTTATGATTTTCACAAAAATCAATTACAAAATAGTGTCAAAATTGACATAAAATAGTTTTTAAAACAAACATTATATTATTAATTGTTATTTTATTCCTAAAAATATAAGGTTCGGCCACATGTCTTAGCTAAGGCTATATATATTAATAATAAGCAACTTTGGGTTCGTTTATCTTGTTATAGTATGTTTATTAACCTTATAGTGTAAGAACACAAAAAGACACGGTAAAAGTAAAATTATCTAACTTAAAGTTAAATATAAATGATAAGGTTATAATAGGAACCTAAACTTGTCTAAATTCTATTGGATGAGAGGATTTCGACCCATCACCACTTTAGCTTTTAAATAAATCAATTTGGAGCTATTTAAAACCGAATTTTGCTTTATAATAAAATAATATTATTAGTTTTTTCAAAAGAGCCCCTCTCCTCCCTTATAAAAGGGAACATACTCCCTCTCTTCCTCACACCACATTGAGCCTTTAAGCTCAGTCAACCCCGGCCAAATTATCTTCTTCACTTTCCTAAAAACATCCTAGAGGTCCTGGTCTTCTTCAAAGACCAATTTTAGTTCCCTAAGAGGCGGACTCAAAGAGGCGCTTCAAAGAAGAGGTAATGTTCGTTACCGATTCTTTCAACTTTATTTCTTCCTCCACTTCTTCTTCTTTAGTTGTTTCATTAGGAAGTAATAACATCAGTATCACTAATATACTGATATGTTATTATAAGTATGAAACAACCATATTTAACCATCTATCCATCATACGGAAAATGAAATCACCGCACATGCGTACGTACTGAATACCGTCTCCACGTCGTGGTGTAATCTATTTTCCACCACCACCTTACTTGGATGGTTATAATGGTGTAAATAATGAATATATATGATTATTGTGAAGTGATATTGATTATGAAATAGTATACATACACTCCAATACAATTCCATGATCATGATAACGATATCATCGCTCGTGCGTACGTACGGACTACCGTCTCCACGACGCGATGAGATTCATTCTCCACATTAACCATTCATGAATGATTATAAAGTATATATAATAAGTAATCATGAAATATATGAAATAATAATGATACTTGATTTATGTGTATATATATTTATGTCATCTACTTAATTCCATTCAACTCATTAAGGAAACGAAAACAGCAGTCATGCGTACGTACGACCTATCGTCTCCATGAACGGTGTATTTATTTCCATTTACTGATCTATTATATATATGTATATTCTGAATATATATTATATATAAATCATGTTTAATATTCTGGAATTAAGTAATCATGATCTAAGTAATCTTATGAATAATTACAAGTCAAAACACGGACGACAAATGAAACAATTTTACCCAAAACGCTCATTAACATGGAATTTACAAAAGAACGGGTAAAATAAAGTCATAAGTGAACCATATATCATATAATAAAAATGAGTATGATTCTGGAATAAGTCTATGACATTATTTAAATCATTATATAGAAGGTTCAGACACTTACTAAGCAAAATCGGACTTAAGGTATGGGAAAATATCGCAATCTCATTTTTATCCGAGATTGTTTATACTTTGGTATTTACTGGGGTGTATTTTATCATCCACATCCATGTTCCCTCAATATGTAATATTATTTCCATACACCTACAATTTTTTAAATCCAATTTTACCCTTTGGATAGTTTTTATTAAAAGATATGAAAGGAATCTTTTGTCGTTTTTCGTACGAGGTACTTTTTGACATTTCTTACAACAGTACGAGAAGAATGTTTTTTTAAAATATACAACATGAATGGATTTTTAAAACATTATTTCCAAGAAGCTTCCTTTAAAAGTTTTCAAGTTTATTTTTAATCAACTTCTTTTAGTTTAGAATTGTATGACATGTTAAGAAAGGGAAAGTGTTTTTGAAGTAGAAAGGATATTTTCCTCAAGAATGGAGTTCAAGTGTTTTATCAAAATTATTTTCCATATAAGATAATGAAGTGTTCTGTTTCTATCCCTATTATTACATTGATTTGATTATATTGTGATTGAATTATTTTTATGAATTCCTTTATCTTATATGAATTTTTTTATGATTTCATGATGTTTAAGAATCCCATTTTTATTACATGGGTTATGCTATGATGTATGGTTTATGATTTTGGGGCACACATAAGAATGGTATCATTATGAGATGGGTGGGACCTATATCTCCCTCCAATGCATTAGGAAAATATTTCATATCTCATGAGATAGACATGGATGGAACGGAAGGTTAAACTAGTTCAGTGAAATAGGACTGAAACGAGGAGTGAACTCGGTTCAGAAATGGACATTGTCCACTAAGATAGTCTTGGCAATGAGTCTTGACTAATAAGAAATGATTCTCTATGATTATGTGCGTATGCCAAAAAGTTTCATGTTTTATGTTATGATTATTGGGATTACATTTCACTACTATGATTTATCCCATGTTATGATATTATGATCTCTTTTACAGGTTAAGATTTCCAAAATGTTATGTTCTTATGAATATGATGTGATTGACATTTCTTTTGTTTACCCTTACTGAGAATTTGAGCTCACCCTTTTATGTTTTCTTTTCCACAGGATATAAAGAAAGGTTTTAGGTAAGAAAAAAAAGGGAATATCTTTATGGGAGATGTTGAAGATCATTCACCATGATTAGAAGATTATATTCCGAGTTTCCAAAGACACTAAACTATTACGGTCCTTGTGTGTGTGTTTTTGTTATGTACTAAGTATTCCAAAAAAGTAATGTAATGTCCATGTACGTCAAGCATCGTGTCTCTACAGTTGGTATCAGAGGAATGGCACTACTGGAAAGATGATCTTTCCCAACACTTCTATACCAACGGTTTGTAAAAACCGTTGGTATAGCTACCATTTCCCAACGGTTCACCAAAACCGTTGGGAAAGCCATAGATTTCCCCACATTTCTCAACGGTTTGGCAAACCGTTGGGAAAGGGTCACTCTTTCCCAACGGTTTATGCTAAACCATTGGTAAAGGGTGTGTTTTGAGCCTCTTTCCCAATGGTTCACCAAAACCGTTTGGAAAGGGTGTGTTTTGAGCCTCTTTCCCAACGGTTCACCAAAACCGTTGGGAAAAAACACCCAAAAATTCAACCTCCACCTACAAAAACACAACCCACCCCTAACCTATCCCAACGGTTTTGAAAACCGTTGGGATAGGTTCTTTAATTTTTTTCCAGATCTACTAACCAAAAACATTATATAAATCAAAATTTTAAATAATTATGATAATACATATATATATTTATGAAATTATGTTTACAAAAGTGATGTTAGCTTAGTGGATAAGTCGTTCGATTATAAACGAGGGGTCCTGGGATCAAATCCCAGCGGATATTTTATTTTTGGAATTTATATACCAACGGTTCCATTACCGTTGGTATAGATTTCATATTACCTATACCAACGGTTTCCAAAACCGTTTGTATAGGTCTATACCAACGGTTTTTGGAAAACCGTTGGTATAGACCTATCCCAACGGCTTACATGGCTACGGTTCTCCAAACCGTTGGTATAGGCTATACGAACGGTTTGGAGGCCTATACCAACGGTTCCAAACCATTGGTAAAGGTTAGTTTTCCAGTAGTGTGGTTTAGTCACCATTTGGAAACTAGGATGCGAGAACTTTAGTGAGATCCCTAGAGATATTTCTAAGGTATGTCTAGGGATGTCCCTAAGGTTAAGTATTCGTATAGGTTTAAGTCCTAGAATTATGCTAACGATCTTAGAACTAAACCTATGATGTTAGATATTGAAGGTACTACCACTTTATTATGTTGTTTTCCCTAACATGATTTTTTCCTCTCACACTATTCTTTTTGGGTTTTAGAAAATGGATGGAAACATGAAGATTCATGATAATGGAGGATATGACGGACAATGGAATGATATTATTCATGAGAAACCAAATGAAACGGGATTTGGAAGTCCAAACATCGTTATTATGCCTAATCAGAAATCTCATAATATGATCAATAATCTTAACTTTGGTAAGTTTCCCAAGTCCGATAATAAGAGAAAGATGGAGTTTCATGATGATTATAGAGGAAAGAAAGTTCAATTTCCCTCATTTAATCATGTGGGAAGAGGCATCAGGGAGATTGTTTCAAGGTAACTGGAAGATTCTTTGGGTGTGGAAAAGAAGGACACCAAGCCAGTAAGTGCAAAGGAAAAGGTTCAGTTAACACCATGGATGAGGATAATGGTATTGTTATGAAATCAACAATGGTTAAATGTTTTAAATGTGGAATGTACGGGAATTATGAAAACCAATGCCCTAAGGGAAAGTCTCATGAAGAGAATCAGTACGGTCGTATGGGTAGTATTTATGATGATGATGATGAAGATACTACAAATGATATATGAGATGAAAGAATTGTTGAATCTCGTTCAATAGTTTAAGAAGGTAGTGGAATGATTACATGTTTATCAAGTGTAATGTTGTATAAGTAATCTCATGGTACTATGGAATAAAGAGACATCTAAGGATTGTTACACTGTTGTCTTTCCTTGAGTTTTAAAAGTGTATGATTAATGGTTCCAGTATCCATGAAAGGTTATTCAGATATTTTTGGAATATAGATGATATGCGCATAATGATGGGATAAGGAGAAAATTAAATGTTTTATAGTATTCATGAGCTCATGACTGATATAAGGAGAAGTTTATATCATGGATTGAGTATATAGAATTTTTGGATTTTGTTATGTGGAAAGATTTAACTTTTGACAGCATTCATGTTTTCACTAAGGTTCAATGGGTATTCATTCTTCAAGAGAATACATGATTAAGGTATTCACATGTTTTTAATTTGACCAAAAAGATATATCTTATGATATATGGGGGATAACTGATGGAATTCACGTTATTGTTATGTGACATTTCAAGTAATCATTTTCTTTATATTATGAGTGTGGACCGAAGTATTTTAGATAAGCGTAAAGATTTGAATGGATTATGTTGGACATAAGTTAGTATTGTTTAAGGATAGAACTTTTTTTGATATTATTGATGGGATGTTATAGTAATGTAGTTTTAGAAAAAGGAAAACCTGCAGGACGGGCGACAGCCCATCGCGTCGGACAAGGCTGTGGGAATCGAACCCACAACCTAAGTGTGACTGGCCTTTATTGCCTACCACTGGCCTACAGGAAGTCCCTGGTTAGTATAAACTAGTTTTATTTTATTAAGTGGTATGATAGATGAAGTATATGTCCATTTTGGAACGATATACGATAGATGGACTTATGTATATATCTATTGCTAACCTTTTGATTAAGACAGACAGAATGACCCATCATTCTATCACATGATCTGTTAACACTTCACGAATGACAAATTCAACTTCATTTCTTTAAGAGATGAAGTGTGAATTGTCCAATGAACGACCAACGGTGAGACTATACCAAAATCACGAAAGTATTTTGTCTAATTCCAATTTCATCAACCTTAGGGAAATGATCTTCAAAACCAAAAATGTTGTCCTAGTGCTCTTATATCTGATGAATCAGATGGTACCTTATATCGTCACAAATTTATGGCTTTGTGATTACTATCTTTTCCATAGCCATGTTCTCTACAACTCTCCATCAGAACATGGTGGTTATATTTCTCTTCTATATCCATATTTTCACCTATGTGGAAACCCAGTGATTAGTTTATTTGGGTAACCGTTGCGTTTCATACTTTTGTTTTTAAATATTGGTTTTGGTATTCCTTTTTACGATGTGGGTTTCTATTAAAGAAACTTTCTAGTAGTAAACCATTTATAACCCCGACGAATTTCGAGGGCGAAATTCATTTTAAGGGGGGTAGAATGTAACACCCAGAGATTTTATGAAAAATATTCTTTTTAATTTCATTAATGTATTGTGTTGAACACTACCAAAAAAATCTTGCACAACACGCATCCTTGACTTTCCTTTCATTACACGCAATCACGATTTTCCTCGATAGCGTGTGTAGTATGCAATACCGAGTTTCACTAAAAAACGATATGCTATTAAAATATTATGAATAGTAATAACCAATTTTTGAAATTTTGTAAATTTTAATTTTCAAAAGGGACTTCATTTTTGGATTCGGAATATCAAAATTAGCTTAGGGTGAAATTTTGGTGCTTTTCAGCTAACTTTCATTTTCTGATGAATAGTGAAAATTACTAAATTTTAATTAAAAATAACCTTTTTAATCGAAATAATTAATAGTGATAAATTATTAATTTGAGCGGTTTTAAAGTATATTTAGAATATATTTTTACAATTTAATACAATGTTGGTCATTGGATGTAATTTCACATTTAAACCAGACATAAACATGTGTCAATCTTTTGATAGTTATTATCTCTTAAAAACACGCTATTTGTTTTGACGACGGGAATTAATTTTTAAATTACTTAATGCAACTAATTTGTTTTAGATTTTTGGTAAAATATACATCATTTTTGAGTTCATAATATCAAATATAGATTAGTCCTAATTTTTGGTATTTTTCTGGAAACTTTCATTTTTTTGATGAATAGTGAAACCACTAAGTGGTAGTTAAAAAAATGAATTTTTCATAAAACTTAATTTTACCGCTTCTGTGAATGGAATTTCAAAAATCCGAGAGACACAGTTGATGTCAGTAAGTAAAATGTGGTTCAATGAGATGAAAATAATTTTTGGTGAATAGTAACTTTTTACTTTTTTTACCACGGTTAAAAGTAAATAGGGTAATTAAGGGTAAAAATGATATTATTATTACCCTAACACATGTCCTAATTCAATTGGATAAGTGTAATTCGACCAAAAACAACCTTATTAATAACATATGACCATTTAGGCCCACTTGGATTAGATTAGGACATTTATTATTAATTTATTTAAAGAAGGGTTAAAATAGATAAAATCAATGTTTAATAAGTAAATCATTTTCAATATAGGGTTATACAAAAGATATATTTGACAATAAATATTAATTAGAAGGATAAAAAGATTTCCTACATAATGGTATTTTATTTGTAATTTTTAGACATTATATAATTTAATTTATTTATGACACAAACATGATGCAGTAATTATCTTATTAATGAAATATTTACATAATTGATGTTATAAATACCCAAATAAATGTAATTTAAGACTTTTTATTAATTAAAATAATTTTATAGGTTAATATGACATGTTATTATTGATTTAATTAACTTTTTTCGAACTAATCATCCTTTTATGATTTTCACAAAAATCAATTACAAAATAGTGTCAAAATTGACATAAAATAGTTTTTAAAACAAATATTATATTATTAATTGTTATTTTATTCCTAAAAATATAAGGTTCGGCCAAATGTCTTATATAAGGGTATATATATTAATACTAAACAACTTGGGGTTCGTTTGGCTTGTTATAGTAGGTTTATTAACCTTATAGTTTAAGAACACAAAAAGACACGGTAAAAGTCAAATTATATAACTTAAAGTTAAATATAAATGATAAGGTTAAAATTGGAACCTAAACTTGTCTAAATTCTATTTGATGAGAGGATTTTGACCCATACCCACCTTATCTTATAAATAAATCAATTTGGAGCTATTTAAAACCGAATTTGGCTTTATAATAAAATAATATTTTTAGTTTTTCCAAAAGAGCCCCTCTCCTCCCTTATAAAAGGGCACCTCCTCCCTCTCTTCCTCACAACACTTTGAGCCTTCAATCTCGGCCAACCCCTACCAAATTCTCTTCTTCATTTCCCTAGAAACATCCTATAGTTCCTGGTCTTCTTCAATGACCAATTTTAGTGCCCTAAGAGGAGGACTCAAAGACGCGCTTCAAAGAAGAGGTAATGTCTGTTACCGATTCTTTCAACTTTATTTCTTCTTCCACTTCTTCTTATTTAGTTGTTTCATTATGAAGTAATAACATCAGTATCAATCATATACTGATATGTTATTATAATCATGAAACAAACCTATTTAATCATCTATCCATCCTATGGAAAATGAAATCACCGCGCGTGCGTACGTACGGAATACTGTCTCCACGTCGTGGTGTAATCTATTTTCCACCACCACCTTACATGGATGGGTATAATGGTGTAGAGAATGAATATATATGATTATTGTGAAGTTATATTGATTCTGAAATAGTATACATGCACTCCAATACAATTCCACGATCATGAGAACGATATCATCGCTCGTGCGTACGTACGGACTATCGTCTCTACGACGCGATGAGATTCATTCTCCATGTTAACCATTCATGAATGATTATAAAGTATATATAATAAGTAATCATGACATATATGACATAATAATGATACTGGATTTAGTGTATATATATGTATGTCATCTACTTAATTCCATTCAACTCAATAAGGAAACAAAAACAGCGTTCATGCGTACGTACGGCCTACCGTCTCCATGAACGGTGTATTTCTTTCCATTTACTGATCTATTATATATATGTATATTCTGAATATATATTATATATAAATCATGTTTTATATTCTGGAATTAATTAATCATTATCTATGTAATCTTATGAATAATTAAAAGTCAAAACACGGACGACAAATGAAACAATTTTACCCAAAACGCTCTTTTACATGGAATTTACAAAAGAACGGGTAAAATAAAGTCATAATTGAACCATATATGATATCATAACAATGAGTATGATTCTGGAATAAGTCAATGACATTATTTAAATCATTATAAAGGAGGTTCGGACACTTATGAAGCAAAATCGGACCTAAGGTAAGGGAAAATATCACAGTCTCATTTTTATCCGAGATTGTTTATACTTTGGTATTTACTAAGGTGTATTTTATCATCCACATCCATGTTCCCTCAATAAGTAATATTATTTACATCTAGCTACAATTGTTTAAATCCAATTTTACCCTTCAGTGGGTTTTTAGTAAAAGATATGAAAGGAATCTTTTGTCGTTTTCCGTACAAGGTACTTTTTGACTTTTCCGACAAAAGTACGAGAAGAATGTTTTTTTTAACTTATACGGCATGAACGGATTTTTAAAACATTATTTACAAGAAGATTCCTTTAAAAGCTTTCAAGTTTATTTTTAATCAACTTTTTTTAGTTTAGAATTGTATGACATGTTATGAAAGGAAATGTGTTTTTGAAGTAGAAAGGATATTTTCCTCAAGAATGGAGTTCAAGTGTTCTATCAAAATTATTTTCCATATAAGATAATGAAGGGTTCTGTTTCTATCCCTATTATTAAATTGATTTGATTATATTTTGATTGATTTATTTTTATGAATTCCTTTATATTATATGATTTTTTTTATGATTTCATGATGTTTAAGAATCCCATTTTTATTACATGGGTTATGCTATGATGTATGGTTTACGATTTTGTGGAACACTCAAGAATGGTATCATTATGAGATGGGTGGGACCTATATCTCCCTCCAATTCATTGGGTAAAGATTTCATATCTCATGAGATAGACATGGCTGGAACAGCAGGTTAAACCAGTTCAGTGAAACAGGACTGAAACGAGGAGTGAACTCGGTTCAGCAATGGACTTTGTCCATTAAGATAGTCTTGGAAATGAGTCTTGACTAATTAGAAATTATTCTCTATGATTATGTGTGTATTCCACAAAGTTTCATGTTTTATGTTATGATTATTAGGATTACATTTCACTACTATGATTTATCCCATGTTATGATATTATGATCTCTTTTGCAGGTTAAGATTTCCAAAATGTTATGTTCTTATGAATATGATGTGATTGATATTTCTTTTTTTACCCTTAATAAGCATTTGAGCTCACCCTTTTATGTTTTCCTTTCCCCATGATATAAATAAAGGTTTTAGGTAAAAAAAAGGGAATATCTTTATGGGAGATGTTGAAGATCTTTCACCACGATTAGAAGATTATATTCCGAGTTCCCAAAGACACTAAACTAGTACGGTCCTTGTGTGTGTGTTTCTGTTATGTACTAAGTATTCCGCAAAAGTAATGTAATGTCCATGTACGTTAAGCTTCGGGTCTCTACACAACACAGTACCAAAGTGAACTGTGATAGATTATTAAGACAAATTTATATGTAGAAAATATAGTCATTATAATATAGTTGTTAAGTTGGAATGTATGACTAGAGGTAACAAAATTATTAAATATGTACAAAATGAACTATAAAGGTAATTTTAAATACTAATAATATAATTAAATTAGTGTATCTAAATAACTAATAGTATCATTTTATACTTAAAATTGTATTTTTTCAAAAATTATCATTTAATGAACTATGCATTTTTATTTCCTGAAACTAAATATTTTACAATGATAAAATGTATTATTGTTATTAATAGTATATTATCAATAATTTAATTATTAAAATTTTGGAAATAAGAATAAGGTCAATTATTATATTAAAATTAATTTTTTTGCAAAAACAATTTTTTCATATATCCAAAGTTTTGATTTAAAAGTTAATTTATCATATTTATAAATTGAATTAGATTATATGTTTTTTAAAATCAAAATCATCGTCTAAATATTTGGTAAGAGTGTTCAACTTATATTTTTTGTAAAAATATAATTATTGTGGATAATTTTCAGTCATGTTTAATAAGGGTAAAAAAATAACCAACACAACGTTGCTCAAATTTTACTAAAATTAACATGACAAAAACACCATCTTGAAGACATATATTAGGATTTAAATTCAAAACAACATGTATCACCAATATTTTCTCACTTAACTATCATGTAACTATATTATCACCCCCTAAATAACATTCATTTTCAAGGAAATCCCTATTTTAACTTAAAAATGTTTCACACTTCCACCCACTCTATATAGTGACCCAAGATTAACAAACTTGTATATTACATAATTTTAGATGAATATTCATCATATTACAAAATTAAATTCTTGAGGACAATAATAGTTAATTGTCTTTGGAAAATTGGAACATACTATTCTAACTTGGTGAAATATCTTCAATGTTCCCCAAAATAATCATACAATTTAATATTCCTCATAGGCATATCCTATCTAAAACATTATTCATAACTTGGGGATGGAAACATAAGAAAGGGTGAGCATAGATACTTAGTAAGGGTAAACATAAGATATATAAATCTATGAATATATGAAAGAATAGGATAATTATAAGGGTATGTGATGATCAAAAAAAATTCAAATTTCATACCCAACCTATCATAGATCATAATCATGAATCATGACATAAAACATTATCATTTTATAAAACATGATCTATAAGGGTGAAAAATCATCACAAATCAATCATGAACATAATCTTATTTCATAGAAGTGTTTCACTATTATAAATATAGAAAACCATTTCATGTGTCAAGGTTAACTATCAAGACCACCAACATAGTGAATCAGGACACACCTATTTCCCATATTGTATGAGGACACACCCATTTCACATTATGGGTCAATATGCACTTATTTCCCATTATGGATCAGGAT
The DNA here is from genome assembly GCA_963277665.1 of Viscum album. NCBI lineage: Eukaryota > Viridiplantae > Streptophyta > Magnoliopsida > Santalales > Viscaceae > Viscum > Viscum album. The sequence goes on from OY728123.1 coordinate 886,675,416, forward strand.
ACACCTATTTCCACTTGTGGATCAGGATGCACCTATTTCCCATTATGGATCAAGCCCATCACATTATTTCCCATTTTTATGTCATGCGATATAAATCTTTACCTAATTCATTAGATTGATATATAGGTCCCACCTTTCATATAATTAAATCATACATATGCGTGTCATAATATAATAAAACTTCATCATATCTTAACCCATTAAATGAAATGAGTATCATGAACATTTCATCATATAATAACCTATTTAAAAGATATATTTTTCATAATAATTTCATCAAAAAATATCATGTGAAATAAATTGGGTTTAATAATAATATTATCATCATATAACCCATGGAAGATAAATGAGTTTCATAAACAACTTTTCATTTTAAACATAGACCTTTCAAAGAACGAATAATAATAATGTGTTTGGATAATACCCCCAGTAAAGAATAAAATATATTCTAGGATGTCATATCAGATGGAAAATAATTTTTAAATATCATTTAAAGAAAATTATTGATGAAAATATCCTTTCTTCTTTGAAAATTTATTTATAAAACATAAAACATTTTGAAAATATTTTTCTTTGAAAATAACTCTGAAAACATATAAATAAAGATTAGAAAATAATTTTAAAAAATTTATAATACATTAAAAAATTTATTCAAACATTTTCCTTGAAAATTATATTAAACGATCATTTAAAAACATTTTAAAAACATTTCTATAAAACATGTTTTTTGAATACAACAGTTTTCCGACCGAAGTGGGAAATAAGGTCAGATTTTCTAAAAAACACTTTCCTAATTATATTAAGTACCAATGAGTGGAAAAATGGTACCATTACATTAATAGATCATAAATAACCATATGATAATAAAATTCATGATACTTCTTGAGATATGTATCATAATATTTCATCAATGGATGTATAATCATAAACAATTTCGATAAACAATGAGATTGTAGAAATAAACTCTTACCACTTTGGAAATATTAAATCGTAATCATAATGAAAGAATAACATTAAATTAAGTATAGAATATCATAAAAATAAGTATATTCATGATATAACAATCCTAAGGGGAATTATATACACATCATAAAAGAGTATAGGAGCATAACATAATTTGTGTCTTAAAGAAGTAAAATTAAAAAACAATTCCCTTAGCGATTTGGAAACTTTTGAACCTTAAACCCCATGAAAGAGAGATCTTAAAATGGATAATTAAATAATAAAAAATTATATAATAATATTAAAATATTTTCATGGGAATTACATATACCACATAAAAGAAATAGGTGGTGAATATGACATGTATCTCATGGATGTAGCAAGTGAGACGAAAATCCTTTACCACTTAAGTAAATTTTGTATCGTCGTACCTATGAAAGAATAAAATCAACTGATAATTTTAGCATAATATAATAAATTAAATTCATGATATAACTTCAATACTAAATTAGATACACTATACAAAATAAATAAGTGGTGAAAATTACCTAAGTCTCGGAGAAATACAAGTGAGACGAGAAATCCCCTTACCTTAAGTCAAGACTCTCATCGTACTCATTATATCCTCCTATATAATAAATGTAAGTTTATTATAAATATATTAAAGAACTAAATTCATATATATCATACCATATATTATTTTCTTATGACCTTTTTTTACCCACTTATAAACAATTCCATTGTTAAAGTGGTGCTTTGGGTAATTTCTGCTCTGTATTTCATATATATTTTGACTAGATAATTTTTGTCATAATAATTTTATCATGATTTAATCATATATATAAACTAATAAATGATATATGTATCTTATATATTCTGTATATTTGTATTTATAGTAATCTATATAAGATATAAATAGGAAATTAAATACACTATTCATGGAGATGGTAGGTCGTACGTACGCAAGAACATTGTTTCCATTTTCTTATCATGTTGAAAGAAAGAGAAGTAAATGATATATATGTGTATATATATATATATATTCATTATCATATAGTTATTATTTCATATATATCTAATATTTATATAAAACACATCCTTAATACATTCCATGTAAAATGTTAATGAATCACATCGCTTTGCGGGGTGGTAGTCCGTCGTACACACGAATGACGTTATTATATTCTAACAAAATGAAAATCATGAAGGTATGTATTATGTAATTATTAAAAAAAAAATCATAAATATAATATATATCATATATAAATAGAATTTCATTTGTCATTCCCAATATTTAAAGGTGGTAATGGAAGAATGAACGACATTAGTTTGTGAGGCGGTACTCTGTCGTACACTAGAACGATGATTGGATATCCCATTTTATGGAAGTGTGTGAAGTTTTAGGTTTTACCATTTTAAAAAATGAGCATTAAGGCTCTTATTGAATATAAATAATAGTAGAATCAAATATACATCATCCTAAATAAGGGGACTTTATAATCATCCTTTTTCAGGATTGTTAACAACTCATTCGGAAGAATCTTAGAAAGAACCTCTTCATTTTCACCTTAATTGGCCATCGCATCAACAATATCATCAAACTCATGATAAACATTTGTAATGATGTATCTCATTGAGAAGATTTGTTTGAGACAGTTGGTCCATTTGGATATCAGCATCCAAGCAAGGTGAACATGTCATGTTCGTATCGCATGAACAGTGGTCATGGAATCACATTCAAACCAAATGTAATTCCAGATATATTGTTTCGTAGACATCCTAGAATTGATCAATCCATTCATCTCATATTCTATGGAAGTTTCAAGACCACAAGATCTATATTGAAAGTATATAATATTTCCATATGAGTCTCTAAAGATAAAACCAAATCCTGCTGGACCAGGATTCCCTAGTGAGGATCCATCAGAGTTGCATTTAGTCTATCCATTGATAGTGAAATACTATAAAATCTCCACAGTTGAATGTGGGGGGGGATAATTACTTGGTATCTTCAATTTTCTCATCACTATGAAATCATTCACTATATTGCGGCAGCGGATCTGGTGTTTCGGGTTGGAGTTATGGACCATAAGAAAAATATGGTCCATAGTAGCGTGAGAACTGTATTTGACCTTCTCCTGGAGTCCCTTTTTTAAAGCTCTCTAAATGATGTGAATAGGTTCTTTGCATGAATCTTTGAAGAGCAGATCCACCTCTTTAGACAAGTGATTGTCCAACAAAGAAGGAAAAAAATCTTTAACTATGATAGCCCTTGGAAGACGGAATTCAAATAAGTAAGAGATAAATTATCATAATGATGATTTAGAATAACATCATATAATGAGATGATAGATATCCACATAGTGTTCATGACAGAGCATGTACCTTGAGAAAAGAGAGACATTAACCTTTTGAATTTTGGCATCAACTGGAATTTTATTGAGATGGAGTCTCCAGAATAAAGTGAAGCTTGAGGGGACTCCATATTTTGTTGAAATAATTGATCCATTTGTGTGGCCCTTGAACAATAAAGTTGTAAATTTTCTTCAAATCAAAATTCCCATTCAAATCCAGCTCCTAGATAAGCATGTATTCCTGGTTAAGGAATTTTTAATTGGAAACATCATGTAAAATTTTCACTACAAACATATCTAGATCAAGAATTTGGTCCTTGATTGATCTATTAAAGTTATAATCTTTATTTAATGTCGTAATTATACCCATAATAGGGGTTACAACCCAATTAAAGGTCAAGAAATTGAGTGATGAGTTGGAAGTGACCCGCCAATGTGTGTGGTTAAAGATATTCTGTGAAAATACTTTTAGCACAGGCCAGACTGAGGATTCTATGTAGTTGGTATTATCTGGCATTAATTTATCCAAAAACATGAATCAGAAAAACATTAAGGAGTCTGTGTCATTATTGATGAGTTTACAGATGAAATGGACCTACAAGGACTGATTGAAAAAAGTCAAATTCTTGATGCCAAGTCCCCTCGAGTGTGTGAGGCTGACACCATTTCTTCCATGAGATAGTGATATTCTTTATTTCAAGGATGATTCCACTCCAAAAATAGTTTCTCATAATTTTGATAATGTTTTTTCTCACTAATGAAGTCCATGAATGTACCATGAATGAATAAACTATCTACAAGACAATCACATTCTTGACAAGAAAACCTCTTCCAGCCAAGGTTATGGATTTTCCATTCTAAGAAGGAAGGGTTCTTATAATCTTTCTAACAATGCTAATGAAATATGAAGAACTTGGTCTTACCCAAAACATGGGAACACCAAGGTAGACAAAAGGATTGGAGCCTTATCTTATACCCATGTCATTGATCATACTCTATTTTCAGGCTATAGAAATATTCTTTCCAAAGTATATTAAGGACTTTTTTTAATTGACTTCATGACTAGAAACATCCTCATAGTGGAGGAGTGATTTTTTGAGATTTTTGATACTCCTCTCATCCCCCTGAGTGAAGATAATAATATTATTTACAAAAAACAATTTTGGGGGTGTTGAGACACCTCAGGAAACTCAAATGATTTTAAAATCCATATTATTCTCTGTGTGAAGAAGGATCTTACTGAGATAGTCTTTGGTGAAGGAACAAATAATAGAAGGTAGGTGTTCCCCTTGTCTCTCCCCTCTTGAGAATTTTAAGAAGTCCTATAGATATCCATTGACTATGATTGAAATTTGGGAAGATTCAAGAAGAGCTCTAATCCAGCTGAAAAATAAAAAACTAAATCCAAAGCTCAGAAGAACCATGAAAATGAAGCCCCAGTCCATGGTATCAGACGCTTTTTAATATCACAATTGATAGAAATATTGTGTCCCCTTTTGGATTTCCTAATAATATTCATTCTTTCAAAGGAATTAATCAAAAAAAATTGGATGTCTCAGCATTTTAAAAATCCAAATTGATTTATGGAAATGATTTTATTCAAGATCTAAGCAAGTCTATTGTCTAGTAATTTTGATATGATCTAATGTATGGTGTTGAAAAGGGTGGAGGGTCTCAATTGGTTATTGTCACTTATATTCTCAACCTCTGGGGTAGTGAAAATAAATTGACCATTTAATCCCTGAGTGAGAGATCCTCCATTGATAAATTTTCAAACAAAATTTCACACATTACACTAAATATCCTCCCAATAGTGCTATAAAAAATGGTTCGTGAATCCATCACAGCTCGGAGCACTTCCCTATTTGAGACCAAAAATAGCCTCTTTAATTTCAACATTTAGGGGTGTTGAAGTAAGGGTTAATGTTTCAGCATTGTTGAAAAGATTTGGAATAATACCCTCCATAAGATTAATAGTACTTGGTGGTCCATTAAATATGTCTTCCAAATAAGAGACAATGTGATTGATGTGAGGTTTTCTTTCGTTGATGATTTTATATCCATCTTTCAAAAAAGTGAGGGGCTAGTTTTCTCTTCTTTTTCATTGGACTGCATTGAAGAAAACAATATTTATATATCCCTCATTAAGCCATCTAATATTGTATATTTAATTTTTCATATTGGATTTAAGTTTTATGATCATCTAGAACTTTGTGCACAACTCATCCTCTTGGGAAAGTCCTTCAGAGAAGTTATTTTTGGGGTTGAATTATATAATTGCATAAAGAGAACCTTCCAGAGCCTCAATTTCTTCATCAAGTAGGTTGATACTATTTTTTATCCATTATTTCATGGTAGCCTTGATATTTTTCATTTTGAAGATGCAACCAAGTGGGACACCAGAATGTTCTAACCTGGTCCATGTGTAATGAACGATTCTGCAACAATCAGGTATTTCAGTCCTTGCGTTGTTGAATCAGAAGGGTATTGGAAGCTTGTTGTCATTTCAAAGGAAGATCAATAAAATGAGATGATGATCCGAGTTGTTTTCTTCTAAGGATACATAGGATATAAATCTCCAATTTCCAAGGGACATACCATTTACAAAGGTCATGTCAATTCTTCTTGCTCTCACGCCATTTATGTGCCTTCGATACCAAGTTTATTTTTTCCTCAGTAAGTTAACTTCAATGATATTGGAATCTTATCGGAAATCACTAAATTCCATCAGTGAGGCTGAACTAAAGCTAGAATCCATTTTCTAACCAGCATGAAAGATTTAGTTGAAGTCACTAATGAGAAACCATGACTCCTTGATGAAGTTTGAAAGACTCTTGATATGGGACCATAGAGAACGTCTGTTAGAATAATTGTTAAAATCATAGAAAATAGATATGAATTTATGTTTATTGTATTTAAAGAGAGAAAAGGTGATTCACTAGTCCCCTTCATGAATAATTTTATGGTTATACACCGAGTCTTGAACTAGAATCCAATGTCTATCTTGAGAGGCAGAGGGTTAGGTTTTTCTGATAATTTGATATCCTCTGGTAGTAATGAAGAAGTTTTAATTAATACGGCTTTTATTTGAATCTAGAACAGAAATTAACTTAGTTTTTTATTTACCTATGAGTAGCCTTAGGTAACTTTGAGGGTCAATGTTGGCAAAGCCTTGATAGTTCTAAAAAATGAACCTCATTTTGGCCGAGTTTTTTGGGTACTTTCCCTTTTTTCTATAACATACTCTTTCTTGTTTCATTCATATTTTCTTGGAATTTTTTATAAATATGAGGTTGAGGTAATTTTAGATTTAGAAGCATGGAATGTTTTTTTATCAAATCACCTTTATTTCTATTATCATCAACCTCTACTATTGAGGATTTTGAGGTATGTTTGCACACGATATCATAGGGTTGGTTAAAATATTGTCGTTGGTCCTTTTCATTAGTCACTTGAGTGATCTATTGTATGGACATGGGATACTGCTCATGCCTTTGGTCACAAACATGTGAATTGTTCTAGTCTTCTGCCATTTAAAAATATTCAGAATTGTCTAGGTGGATCAAATTGTGATCTTCCTTTAAGATACACTTTGCCACAAATATTTCATCCTGTAGTGAGGTTCTAAGGGAAAAGATATTTGATGTCAATTTTTCATCTAAATGATCCTACATAATATCCTCAATATTTATACCTTATTTATGTTGTTAATCAATTTATTGAGTATCCTTTTCTTGGTCATCCTCCTCTGCCAAATCATTCAATGAGCTACTTGAGCAAACTATGCTCAATCTAACAGATTTAGGCTGATTACAATTGTCTATGTTGAAGTTTTCTACTAATTTGAAGCTCTTAACTTTTGGAACATCTTTCCATCTTGTGGGGGTGGTTTCTAGAATAACCTTTTTATTCACCGCTATAAAATTCATGATTTCATTCCCAACCATCTTTCAATGTTCACATAATTGGTACAATCGTTCAAATTCTAGCCTATTTTCCATCTTATGCTCATTCACAATCAATGATATGTGATTTGGGGGAGGTGATTCTATATTGATCTCCTCTAGAATCCTATTGAAGAGACTGATGTCACTCGTTAAATTCCTTTGGTCAATTTTTAGTGGAGTACCAATGTCAAAGGTGGGTTCATTGAGGATTTTAGGGTGCCAATAAACCCATGGTAAGTTGTGGATTCTTTTCCAAACATGTGTGTTCGTGTTCCTTTGATTGAAAGGATTGAAGTTAGCCTCAAAATATAATAGATGAAGAGATCATGGTTTCAGGTTGAGGTTACCCATACTCAAGTCCATATTGACATCCTCCTTCCTCCACATAATGATGTGAAAATACCCTTTTCCAATCAGAATGAGTCTCTATCTGGTTAATCTCCAATAGTGAGAGATTCTATTTTTTAGTTTAGAATATGGCATGGGTTCTCCCCTCATTCGTAATAATTATTTATGAGTATATATTACTTACATACATATAGTTTTTTCTTGATTGCATCTTGGTCAACAATAATTGAAATGGTGCCATCCTCCGACCATTTAATGACTGGAGAGTTGCTAGAACTATATAGGGTTCACAGAGATCCAACAGGGAATCCACAAAGGAGATACCCTTATGGCCATTAATAGATGTGTAACGCCTTAATTAATATCCATAATGATGGGCAGTGAGTGATCTCTCTTAGATTTGATTGAATGAGTCCATTTATCAACGAGTTTTCAGGTTGAAGAAACCCCATTGCGGGTTCGAAAAGCATGAGCATCCACGTTTTTTCCTATACCCCTCCCTCCCAGTTCTCTAGGTTTTACCCTTAACATAGAAAAATATCATTATAATGAATATATTTATGTTATAATATAATATTTATATAAGAGTAATTTAAGGGGTTGGAAAAGGAAACAAAACAAAAATTCACATTGATGAATGTTACATCTTCTTCAAGTAACTCCTTTTGATTTTTACAAAAGGGATTACTTGGTTAAATTTTTTCACAAATTAATGATTATAGGTTGGGAAAATAGAATTTGGGATTATATTTTGATATTTATTAAATTATCCATAAGGATTTAGAGGTTTGAAGTTATGGGGAGAGTGAATTCCCTTTGATAATGGAGGAGAAGTGACATTTCTTGTAAATACCAAAAAGTGGAAACTATTGGGATGTATCCCTGAAATAATGTGAATCCAATAATTAAATATTTTTCATAAAATAACTTATATGGTAAGAATATGGACATAAAATGTGTTTTTTATAGAATTATAGGCAATTTTCCCCATAATTTATTGTTTATTCCCTTAGTAAATTCATTTTTCTCTTAATCATCTTGTTATATTTCAACTATTTTCACTAATCATTATGGTAATAAAATTAAGTTGGTGTTATTATAAAATATAAATTATTTTTATTAAAAATATATAATCTATTTTAAAATTTTCAATAACAGAACTGGAATAAATTTATTTAAAATTAGTCGTATGGACAGGAGAAGACAATGGGGTTTTAAGTGAAAATGTTCAAAAGTTTGAAATATTTTTCTATCCAATTTAAAATAAAAATTTTTGTAATGACATAAATTGTATTTATTTATGTATAATATAAATAATTATAAATTAAAAATAATTTAAAATATAATTTAACTATATAAATAAATTAGATGAAATTATAGTTTTTAATTAAAATTAAGTATGTTTCATTATTCATCAAAAAATGACACTTCTCAGAAAAATACCAAAGAATAACCCAGAGATAATTTTGATATTACTATTCTAAAAAATAATATTATTTTATCAAATTAATTTTTTTAATGTTTCAAAATTGGTTTTAAAATAAGTCTAGCATAAAAAAGTGGAAAACCTCTTTTTATAAAAATATTATTTTTTAAGCACATAGTTGGATTTAATCTTGTCTCTTATCTTAGAAACTCATAAGATAAATAATAAATAGCCTGATTAATATATATTATTTTAATTTGACTAAAATTATTACCAAAAGTGGTTTAATTAATTTATAAATATAGTTTCCTAGAAAATGATTTCCTATATTTTCATTTTAATTTCTAGTTAATTAGTCACCAAATAATTCATCTTATATACATGTGAAAACCATATTTTAATAATTTAATTAATACTATTCATAAACTCCATTCCAACGACTATGTGAAAATTATCATATTATATAATAATATCATAATATTATGTCATATTTCATTTAAACTATGTGTTTCATATAACTCAATATAATCTTAGTCTTTTGTGTAACATAAGATAATCCAATGTTGAATGTAGTGAAAGCTTAAAATTATGGTTTGCATACTGAAATATTAACTTTTTGTTGCATGTAGTGAAAGATTAAGTTTTTTGCTTCCATATAATTCATTCTATATTCAGTGTTGTGTGAAATTAAAGATATAAAAAATATTAAATTAATTAGAATAAAAAATATTTCAGAAACTACAAAGTTATTACATTATACACCCCTTAAAAATTAATATCACCCTCAAAATTATTTGGTTTATCAAATGTTTAATAATTTCAAGTTCTTTTCATAGAAACTAATATCATAGAAATGAATATTAAAACTTCCTTTAAAAAGGATGGTTGGAAACATAACGGTTTCACAAAGTAACACATAACTACGATTCTACATATGATAACATAGATGGAAATGAAAACATGGACATAGAAGATAGAACTAACACGAAAATATTAATGGAGAGTGATAGAGAACTTGGTCAGGAGAAATTTCATGACAAAAAATCCATTAACCAAATAGGCTTGAAAAATGTCATTAATATTAAAGAAAATGATGATATAATGACAAAGTTTTATTTCAAGACACTTTCACTATTGGTGAATAATTTTCATAGGGAGATATAATTACTTGATATCATTCCATTTCATATAAACAATCTCAACCTTTTGTTGTTCCTTGAACAATTTCCACTTTATCTCTTACTCAAAAAATGAAGATGAATTTGTTATACCTGAATCACTAATGGATCATAGGATCTATAAATTGAACAATAAGTTATTTTGTCAATATTTTATTATAATCAAGGAAAAATGGTCAGAATAAATTATCCAATATGAAAAAATATTCATATGGTGAAGACATAAATTAATCTCCCAAACCTCGTCCAAAGTTTAACTCAAAACATTCCAAAAATGGTTAACCTTATAACCCTTTTATAATATAATTCACCTTTTATTCCGAAAATAAGATATTATCTTATAAAAAAATTATTTGAAACTTGGGTCCATCCTTATACCGATATAATATGAAATTTTATTTTATTATTTCAGAATCCATGTAGAGGGAGATAATCATATAAAACTTCACTAAAGGATGAATAATGAGATTTTCATAGGGCTTATTCTTAAAATATCATAGATGAAATTCCCAACTAATGAGGGGAGGATAATTGTGACCTAATTATCATGATTCACTTCATCCATTGTGACCACATTATATTTCCCATTGTATTATATCCTCAGAGGTTTTAGTGGCTTGTCATCCATACTATCCATTATATTGGGGCATTGATTCACATATTTCCTAAACATACTATGCTTGAAATGTTAGAGTCTGGGTGGTGAATTACTTATCATTGTCTTCTCATCTATTGAATTAACCATCCAATTAATTGTATTTTAACACTAATAGATTTTATTACATTTATTTACACATTTAAAAAAGCTCCTAGTTCTATTCAATAAATTTTGATGATGCTTCTTCCCACATTTTTCACTCACTGATGTCAACAATTTCATTCCATCATTTGATTTTTTTAATGAGACTCGATCTTTCATTCCTTATAAAAACCAAATGTATGATGGGAATATCTAATTTCCATTTCTACCTTCAATGCGCATAAAAAACTTCTGGTTACCTCATGTTCTTAATAATATTACACTATCAATTCACTTGATCTTCCAAATGGTAAGCATCCAAAATGAATTTTTTATACTCCAAGAAATAATGAATGGAATATATATTTGCAGTGGTACTAATCCATTAATAAACAACTAGTTGATCCATGAACCACTAAAAGAAGGTATATGTTTCCCCATGATAGACTTAATAAAACAATATTGCATCCATTTATTGTTTGGAATTTCAACATGATTTATAGCTTGATAAAGTTTTTTGAGAATATTAAAAATACTTTAAATTATATCTCCAATGTCAATTGGTTTTTTAGGAGGATAATCACCACATTTTCTATTGCATTCATTATTAACACAAATCCTTTGGGTTCCAACCGTTGACTAAAACAAAAAAATATTTTGAGAAACACTAATCATAGCATAAAACCATATAATCATAAAAGGTTTCTTGTTGAATTTCTAAATCAGGAAACCTTATTCTTTAAAATAAGAAACCTTATGTTTATACTAGGTTATTCACAGTCATATTATATTTCAATCCTTTATAATGGTTCATAAATGTTTTTTTTAATTTCCAAATCATATCCCTCAGGACTGTCAAACCAGGTGTGCAGAAAGGCCCATTATCGTGAACTAGTTCAGGATCATGTCTAGATCAATATAATTTTTTGGGGTTGTTACCCATTAGCATATATATGATAGAGACATATCCAATTGTAGTATTGATATAGGGATTTATTACTAGGAGACCACTCTCATTATCCTTTACCAAAGATTCTACGACATCTTCTTATACTTTAACCTGTCCTTAGACTTATCCTTAGAGATATCCCTAGACATATACTTAGAAATATACCTAGGGATCTCACTAAAATTTTCTCATTATATTTTCCAAAGGATTACAAAAACATTCTGTTTATACCAACTATAGTGATCCATGATTAACATATATGGATATTACATCAATTTAGATGAATATTTAGCACGTTATAAATGTACATTCCCAAGGACAGAAATAGTTTAGTATATTTGGAATCTTGAAACACAATCTTAGAAATTGTTTAAAGATATTAAATTTTTCCCACTAATATTTTCTCATTTAGTACTCCTTATAGGAATATCCTTCCTTAAACATTCTTAATAACCTGGGGAAGGAAACAAAATGAAGGGTGAGTTTGGATGCTCAATAAGGGTAAACATAATAGATATAAATCAATGAACATATAAAAGCATAAGATAAGAAAAAGGGTATTTGATAATGAAAAAAAATCAATGGTCATACCAAACCTTTCATAGATCATAAACATGATTCATGACGTAATACATTATCATTTTAGAAAACATGATCCATAAAAGTGAGAAATCATCACAAATCAACCATGAACCATAATCTTATGTCATAAAAGTGTGGCACTATCATAAATAATAAAAACCTTTTCATGTTTTATGGTTAACTACCAATAATTTCAATATAGTGTATCAGGACACACATATTTCCCATAGTGGGTCAGGACACACCCATTTCCCATTGTGGATCAGGATACACTTATTTAACATTATGGATTAGGATGCACCCATGTCCCCATGTGGATCAGGATGAACTCGTTTCCCATTATGGATCAACCATGTCGACTTATTTCATATTTTTATATCTTTAGATATAAATCTTTACCAAATTTATTTGAGGGAGATATAGGTCCCACCCATCACATAATGAAATCATACATAAGTGTGACACAAGATCACAAACATTCATCATATCATAACCCATGAAAAGAAATGTTTATCATAAACATTTAATTATATCATAACCTATGAAAATGATATAGGTTTAAAATAATTTCATCATATAATAACCAATTAATAGAAGTGGGATTCATAATAATTTTAACATGGTATAACCCATGCAATAGAAATGGGTTTCATAAACAACTTTTCATCTTAAACATAAACCATTCAAATAAATAATGAAAATGGTGTCTTGGATCATAACCCAAATAAAGAATAACATATATCATAGTATTTCATCTTATATGGAAAATAATTCAGAAAGATCATTTAAAAAAAATTCTTGAGGAAAAAATCCTTTCTTCTTTAATTTCTTTTTAAAAACATAAAAAATATTGAAAATATATTTTTTGGAAAATAACTCTAAAAATTATAAACGAGAATTTAAATCCCATTTTAAACACTTTTTAAACAAAAAAAAATTATTAAATAATTATACTTAAAAATTATATGAAAATAAAATTGAAAATCATTTTTGAAAACATTTTAAGAAACCATGGTTTTTGAATTAAACTTGTTTCTGACTAAAGAGAGGAATAAAGAATATTTTCTTAAAAACACATTATTAATTAACTTATGTAAAAAAGAGTGTAAAATGGTACAATTACTTGAAGATATCATAATAACCGTATGATTAGAAAAATCAAGATATTTATTTAGATATAGATTATTATATTTCATCAATGGGATAATAAACATAAACAATCCCTCTAAATGATGAGATTATAGCAATAAACTTGTACCACTTTGATAGCTTTAATCATAATCCCCATGAAACAATAACATTAAATTAAGCTTAAAATATCATAAAAATAATTATATTAGTGATATAAACTTTCAAATGGGAAGTATACACACCTCATAGAATAATATAGGTGCACAAATAACATGTGTCTCAAAGAAAGAAAATTGAGACAAACTTCCTTTACCTATTTGGTAACTTTTGAATAGTAAACCCCATTAAAGATAGATCCAAAAATGGATATTTAAATACTAATAAATTTATATAGAATAATTATAAAATAAATTCATGGGTTGTACATTCATCACATAAAAGTAATAGGTGGTTAATATGACATGTGTCTCACAGAAGTAGAAAGTGAGACGGAAATCCCTTACTACTTGATTAACTTTTGTATCATGAGATCTATGAAAAATAAAATAAATATAACTTTTAATATCATGAAATAAATTAAATTTATGATATAAAAATTTTTAGTACATTATATACAACAAATAAAATAAATGAGTGTTGAATATGACATAAGTCTCATAGAAATAAAAGTGAGACTATAAATCCCCTTACCTTAAGTCTTGACTGTTGTCATACTTATTTGATAAACTAGTATAAATAATATAAGTTTGTTATAGATATATTACATAACCAAATTCTTTTGTATCATACCATATATTATTTTCTTATGGCCTTTTATTACAGGTTTATTAACAATTCTATGTTAATGTTGTGCTTCGAGTAATAACTGCATTATTTTTTGTATATGTTTTGACTTGTTATTTTTGTCCTCATAACATTGATCAAGATTTAAAAATTTTACTAATGTAAACCATGATATAAATATTACATTTATTCAATATATAATTAATTATAATAATATATAAAATATATAAATAGGAAATTAAAAACAACATTCAGGGAGATGGTCATACATACGTACGTATGAATATTGTTTCCATTTTCTTATCATATTAAAATAAAGAAACGTAATTGATATATATATATATATATATAATAATTAAATTAGATTTATTATTTCATATACATCACATATTTTTATTAAATTCATCGTTAATAAATTTCATGTAAAGCCTGAATGAATCACATCACTTTGTGAGGCGGTAGTCTTCCGTACACACGAACGACGTTATCGTATTCTCCCAAAATAGAAATCATGAATACATGTGTTATGTAATAGTTTTAGAAACATAAAGATATCATAAATATCATATATATATATAATATATTAACATCGTTTCCATCATTATCACCATCCTTTAAAGTTGGTAAATGACGAATGAATGACATCGATTTGTGAGGTGGTAGTCTACCCTAGACACAAACGATGATTGGGTTTAACATTTGATGAAAGTTTATGAAATTTTAGGTTGAAAACATCACATAAAAACATATTATTATAATTAATATACTAATTTCAATAAATAATATTAATATAAAAGTAATTTATGGGGGTTTAAAAGGAAACAAAACAAGAACGCATGTTGATGAATGTTACCACTTCTTAGGGTAACTCCTTTAGGTTATCACTAAAGGACTTACATGGTTGACTTTACGCCCAAATTGGGGATTCCTGGATGAGATAATGGATTTTGGGAAGATATTTTTTCTAGTTTTGAAAAACCAAATGTCTTGAGTGGTGTGAAGATGTGGGGAGAGTGGATTCCCCTTTATAATGGAGGAGGAGTTTCATTCTTCTAAATACTGAAAGGTAAACATTTTTAAAAGGTCTCCCTAAAATATTTTTACTCAAATAATGTACCATTTTAGATAAAATTGTGTATATATTAAAAATATGTCCATAAAAAGGATTTTGGACATTTTTATAAGTCATTTCTTCCCTTATGTCAAAGTTTAGTCCCTTAGTAAAATCATTTTTCACTTAATCGTTGTGACTAATTTTAACTGTTTTCACTAACAAGAATGGTCATAAATTATGTTTTCCTTATTTGATATTATAAATTGTTAAGATTAAAAATATTTAATACATTTTTCCAATTTCCTATCACATAATTGGAATAAATTAATTTAAATTTAATCCCATAGACGGGATGAGACAACAAGTTTGTAAACCAAAAAATGTTCAAATGTTTGAAATGTTTTTATATCCAATTTCAAAATGAAATTGATTATAATAAACTAAATTGCATTTATTGATGTATAATATAACTAATTATACTTTAAAATTATTTGAAATATATAATTTCACTATATAAATAAATTAGACAAAAAGATATTTTTCAATTAAAATTCAGTATTTTTCACAATTAGTCAAAGAATGAAACTTCTCAAAAAATACCAAAAATCACCCTAAGATAGTTTGGATAATAATATTTAAAAATGGAATTTATATTATAAAACTAATTTTTTAAAAATTTAAAAACATAGTTTTAAAATGATTCCGCCGTAAAAAGGCGACAAAACTTCTTTTTATAAAAATACAATTTCTTAAGCGTAAAGTTGGATTTATTCTTATATCTTGTCTAGGAAAATTATACGATGAATGTAAAATATTTTATTGAATATATAAAATTTTAATTTAATTAAAATTAATTACCAAAATTGATTCAATTAATTTATGAAAATAGTTTTCCAACAATGGATTTTCTTTATTTTCAAAAGGGTTTTATTTTAATTTATAGTTAATTGGTCACTGAAGATTTAATCTTATATACATGTGAAACCCATATTTTCATTATTTAATTATTTCAATTCATAAACACCATTCCAAAAAATAGCTGATATTATCATATTATATGATAATATTTTAATAATATGCAATGTTTCATTTGAACTCAATGTTGTATAATACCTAGACTAAACATTGTGTTGCATGTAACTTAGGAAAAGCCAGTGTGGGGTGTTGCATAAGCTTTAATTTATATTATGTTTAGTTTAATTATAACTTGGTGTTTCGTATAGCACAATATTAAATTTTTTCTTCCATATTGTCAGGTCAGAATAATAAAAATATGCACAAGAGGGATGAATTGTGTCATTTAATAAGCTTGAAAATTAATAACTTTTAACTTTCATTATAATTTATGAAAATATGCAGAATTGTCTTATATAAGTAGTTTAAGAAGATGATATAATGTAAATAATAACAATTCAATTTTTATAGTGGTTTGAGGAACAAATATCCCTGTATCCACTCCACCAATAATCTCTCTACAATCTTGGTGATTTTCATTAGACAATGTCCTCTTATCAAAATACCTTCACAAATCATTACAGGTAGTTGACATATTTACAACAAGGATTTTTAGAGTATTTTGGTTATTTTTATAGGGAACCAAATTCTCCATATCTTAATCCAAGAATATTATACTATTCCATGACTCAGTTCTCAAAATTGAAATTCCAATAAACGAAATGACTTTGATTAAATTGAATTGACAAGTTCTTGTTAATAGTTGTAGTAGAAACTGAGAGAATATGGATCCTATTATTAAAATATTAATGTATTCAAGAAAAAATAACATTAAATAGATATTTTTTTGAATTTTCTTCAATAAAAGCAGCAACAAACAAATATCTATAGTTACACAACATAAGGTTGAAACATGTAGGGCTTCATGGTGTATCTTCTCCAGAATAACAAATTTGTTCAATCTATTTCTTCACTTCAAAATTTCTATATTCAAGAAATATATTTCATGTACACATTCATATAGAAATAGAAAATACTCTTGATATTTATATAATAATTGTGGATTTATTTCTGTTGATCAGATTTGAAATTATCACCTAAAAACCCATAATCATTCAAACTTAAAACTTTAAATAGATTCGTAACGTCACTTAAAAATTGGAGTGATTTAATATTTTTAATAAAATATATTGAATCGTTCATAAAACTTTGTTAAAATCATATTTAATTTCACTGAGACTATTCGAGTAATCATAAAAAATGTATTTGAATTAAAACTCGATCATTGAATAGTCAAACATGGGGTTCCTTCATGAAATGAAAAAAACTCCAACATATTGTTGAAAACTTATGGTTGATCAAAAAACTTGGGATTATGTACCATATTTTTTTCCCTCAAACATAGGGTTCCTTTCAAACATAGGGTTCCTTTAAAATATAGGGTTATCTATCCATACTTTCTCTTTTCTCAAATATAGGGTTCTATCCAAACATAGGGTTAATAAAAAATAATTTTGCAATAGTGAAAGGTACATGATCTATATGTGTTATTTGAATATAGGTTTTCTGAATAATACATTATGCTTACAAATGTAAGGTATGAATAGTGTTTCTAGAATACATTCAAAACATGTTTAAAATACTTTAACAATTATTAAAAACCATAAATAAGATAAAATTTCAAGGAAATATATTCTTCAAAACTACTTAGTGTAAATTTATTTGTAAAAAAACAAGTGTATTTGTGGGCATAAAAATAAATAATATTTAAAGATAATTGTTGAGATAATTCATTCCCAACATTCTCCCTCTTTTTCATGATCACAAAACCCAAAACATAACTTAGAAAATATAGGAATTGTAAACACAAATGAAATAATATTTCTTTTAAAGATACAGATGTTATAGTTAATGATTTTCATAGAAAATTCATTATGTTTAATTGATAAAAAATAATAATTTAATAATAGAATTAATAATGTTGTTTTTACAACATTTTCTCACCCTTTTTGATATCAAACGAATGTATATGAAAATGTATTAAAACAAATTCATTTTAGCACATAATTATAATGGAATTTTATATTCTTCTTATGAAAAAAATGACATATGTTTTATGAAAATAGAAATTAATGAAATAAAAGATAAAAATAAATATAATAAACCAATGAATTTTCAAAAAAAAAAATTACTACAAGATTCATATTTTCCTAGAAATGTTTTAAAAGTATGGATGTATGAATTTGAAAGGGTTTGTTAGGAAGAGGTTTCAGATTTTTGTGAAACTTGAACAACATGAAGAACTTAAATAAATTCTCCCATTTTTTCACTTAAACTTTTAGTAATATTTTTATCTAGATATATCATTAAAATATATTAATCTTTAATAATATATAAACTATAAAAAAAATAAATTCATAAATTTCTGAAATGTATCCTCTGATTGTACAAACTGAGATTGAATTATACCAAAATAAATGAGAAGAGTCATTATGCTAGGATTATCTTCTCAATAGGATCTCATTTATTTTCTAACAAATAATTGGGTAATTAATTTTCACATTGAAGAGTATAAATCCAATAATTAAGGTTAGATATGATTATAGTAATTGATTCAAACCTTATAAAATATAGAGAAGCTTCTGGTGTTGATGTAGATGATCTGGACAGAGTGGAACTATATATGATAGATTCAAACTGACTCCCCAAATATATTTTCAAATATTAAAAATCTATTTTTAAAATAGACTCTTTTTGGAGATTTCAAAACATTAAAGTTTTCTCTAAAAAAGACATCAAAATGTCTTCTCAAATCCAAACATTCTTTGAGATTATGTAGCAGAGTTGGAAAAGATTCTAATTTCTCTCTAGGAATAGTTTTACTTCAAAAATATTCCAAATATTTTCTTTTAACCTCCATTTCACTTTAAAAACATAAATTTTCTTTTCACAACTTGTTGAAATGAACAATAAATCCTTCAATTAAATTATTCAATGAATCAAAAGTTTATATTTCTTGAGATGTATATGGTTGGCCTCTTTCAACCAATACAAAAAATATTTGTTTTTATTTCTCACTAGAGGATGAAAATTCAACCTCAATAGACTCTATATTCTCAGAAGGTTCAAATGTTACCTTATCCATGGAATAAACTATTTCATAAATTTATTGATTCTAGAATAACCTTGTAGTATCAACTACTACTGGTTGAGATTTCTCAATTAATTTAGCATTTTACTAAACTTGTTCTTAAGAATGATTTATTTGAATTGAATTTTCATCTTGATTGATAATAAGAGCCTCTTATTATTCTCTATTTTATGGTTGATCAATTTCACCTGGTGTAGCAGTCTCTACTTCTGGTGTCTGAACTATAGTATTTTTGGATTTAGGCTCATCTATATTTCTTAGATGGATGGCAAGGGCCTCATCATGTGTTTCTTCCAAATTTTATTTAAGATATTGAGGTACATATCTTTTTTATTCTGGATAAGATAAATTATATATTATTTTGTGTATATTTGTTTAAATTACATCATCTATTATAGATTCTTCAACTTCTTGTTCTTGAATTTAGACTATAGCCATAAATCCCAATATTATTTTCTCCCCCTAAGAAATAGGACTAGATCCTTGTTGGTCGTCTACACTAATAGGTAACAGCTTCCATTATACTATACTCCCTAATAAAACTATCATCCTTATAGTTCCATCATTTAAAATGTTATTGTGATGAATCATGGGGTGAATCTGTACATTAGGAATTATGATTTTTTTGTGTAGAATAAAATAAATTATCCTTACTTAATGACCAAAAGACATTTTTTCCCCTTCTTGTCATCAATGACGCATGTACCTTAACATGTATCTTGGGAAATTAAACTTAATATCACTCATTAATAAAAACATAACATAAATTTATAGATGAAGAATATTTTCCAGATCAACAACTCTTGGAATTATAACATAATAAATACACTTTAGAAACACATTTTGGTCAGTCTCAAGATTCTTAACAAGCATTTTTCTTTTTAGGGTTGAGCCAAAGGGAAATGAAATAATATCCTCTGATTTATGTTTTTGATTTATAATCGAACGATGATTGAAATGAAAGACCCACTTCATGGTGACACATAAAAACATTATATATTTTGACTAAAGAGATTGAAAAATCCCTATCATATTCCTAAGTACGATAAAAACCTCTATGTCACTGAAATTGAACTATAAGATTCTGAAAAAAAATATTTTACATATATATCAATAATAATTTTTGTGTTTCATTTAGTAAAAATATATTATAGACCTCAAAAATCTAGAGCATGCCTCTTAAAAATATTTGTATGTTTGAGGAAATAAAAAATTATTAACTTTATTGAATAATTTTTCTATAATAGATGTGTTGTGTATTTGGTCTACTTTGTACACATGCATATATTCTCTAAATCATCAATATTTATTTAAATATGAAGGTTGATAGTTTCAAATTCTAGGAGTTTAAATAAATAACTAAATCTCTATAAGTCAAAAGGGTTTGAATGCACGTGCGCCTCATCCCAGTTGGTGAGGAGTCCTTAAGTACATCCACGAGACCAGGTTTCGAAACTAGGTGGAGGCATAATTCTGGTACTATAGCAGTACTGTAGTAGGCACTATAGCAGGAACTGTAGAAATACTTTTCGGTCACTGTAGTAGTATGAACTATTCACCTTGGGCTATTGGTTTGGGCTTGGAGTCCTTAAATCCATTGGGGATCCTAGGCCTTTGGGTCAGTAAGGATTTCGGGCCACCTTTAAGGACTTCGGGCCACCTCAAGGCCTTCGGGCCACATGATCAATGCAGTTGCCCCAGACAGACTCTACAGTAAAGACGTATCCCCATATGAGGATTCAGGGCAAGTGAACTCACCATAGTAGAACCAAATGGATTTTTCAGAATGAGAGGGTATGTATATGCCATCGGGACCAGCATGTTCTTGCACGGGAAGCCTAGACAGACGTCCATGTAAAGGTGGAGAGCTACTATCCGAAAGGAGATGATGGGGAGAGGCAGTTCCTTATAGATAGTCTAGTTGAATTCCCTAATACCTTCGGGTCATGTAATCTCCTAAGCCTGTGGGAAAACTAATATCTAAGCCTAAGGGCCTTGTATGCGTTCCCCCTCAACACTTGGAAGGGGGTTATCAAAAAATCAATAAAAATGAAGGCCTTTGGGCCATTCGGGGAAAAAGGGCTCGAGTACTGAGAGTGAGAGTGAAATAAAGAGGGGGGGTCTTATGGTTTTGGTGATTCTGGTCTAGTTTCTCAATCCAATTACTCAGTGTAATCATTTTTTCATTATTTTGAAAAGACATCCCTTTTAAAAAATGAAATAAATTCTTTTTTTATTTCAATTATAAATAAATAAATAGTAACTGAATAAATTAAAGCTATTAATACATAATTTAATGAAACAAATTAATAATCATTTATTAAAAATTAAATATTCCTAACCCCCATAATAAAATAGAAACTCGCAGTGGGAAGTGGTTAAGTGAAAATATCAACAAGTTGATATTAATTATTTTTAAATTATAAAGTTACATCCATTTTAAGAACATGATCTCTATAAAAATGATGTTTTATATCAACATTATTGGTTCTTGTATGACTTATATGATTTTTTGAAATACTAATTAAGCTTGTATTATCACATTAAATAGTTATATTTTTACAATTAAGTTCAAATCCTACTAAAGATTGTTTCAACCACAACACTTGAGCATAGAAACTACTAGAAGATATATTTTTTCCTCAGATGTTGAAAGAGAAACTTAATATTTTTTCTTACTCATCCATGAAACTAAATATTTTCCTAAAAAGTGATAGGTTCCTGATGTCTTCTTCTATCTAATCTACATCCTCTAAAATCCTCATCTGAATATGAAATTAAATTAAAATTAGATGTTTTTCGGTACAGTGGTAATTGCAAAATAGTTCCTTTTATGTATCCAAAAATTATTTAAACAACTTTAAGATGTGATATTTTTGGTTTTGACTAAAATATAGCATACAAACATACAGAAAACATTATGTCTATTTTTCTTGCATTAAGACATAGGAAAATTCCAATCATACCTCTATACCTTTTTGTTATCTGGTTTTCTAGCTTCATCCAAATCGTGTTTTAAATTAGTATACATGGGAGTTGTATAAGCCAAAATGTTTTCTAGTAAAGAAATTTCAATAAATCAATAATCTATTTTATTTGATTTAAAACATTTCCGTAATATTTTTGATTTATTTGAAATCCTAGAATGAAATTTAATTCTCCCATGATAATCATTTAAATTATTTGTGCAAAAGGTTTGAAAAATATTAACAATAACTTTTTATTTATTGAACCAAACATAACATCATCTAAGTAAAATCTATACTAATAATATATTAGACCAAAGAATTTTATTAAAAATTATTGGATCTTCTAACACTAGAAAACCGATTTTCCAATAAAAAAGTGCTTAATTTTTTACACCAAACCCTAGGTTATTTTTTAAGTCCAAAAAGAGCATTATTAAGTTTAAAAAATAAATTAGGAAGATTATTATTTTTAAAACGTGGTGGTCATTAAATATAAACTACATCCATTAAATATACACTCTAAAAATCCAATTTTATATACATATGACATACTTGAAAATTTATATGATATGAATAAGATAGAAGGATCATAATTGATTCTAATCTAAAAATAGGTGAAAAGGTTTCATCATAGTTTATTTCTTCTTTCTCGATGTATCCTATTGTTACTAATCTTGATTTATCTCTAGTAATGATCCCTTGATCATCTTTTTTATTTCTGAAAATGCATTTCGTTCCTATTGTAGGATAATTTGTTAGTATTTTAAATAATTCCCAAACCTTAATTAAATAGAATTTATTAAGTCCTTCTTGCATAGCTATTAACTAACTTTCATATTTTAAATATTTTTCTATATTCTTAGGTTCTAATTGTGATATAATGGTAGGAAATTCAGATATATTTCCTACATTTATTCTAGTTCTTACACCCATATATAGATTACCTATAATAGTCCCTAAAGGTTTTCCTTTAAGGTTCTAGATTATATATGTAAGACACTTTCATGTTCATATTCTTCAACTTCTTCAGGATTGGATTTAATTTAATTTATTTTATTTTCGAAATCAGTATTAGGAGATTCAAGAATCATGTTATCGAAAGAGAAAACAATTTCACATGTTTGATATTTCCTTTTATTAAAATGGAATATTTCATCAAACTTGACATGAACTGATTCTTCAATAATCTTTGAATTTATATTATGCACTCTATAGGCATTGGAAATAGTATAATATCCTTGAAATATTACTTTATCATCCTTCAGATTGAATTTACCAATGTTTTTCTTTGTATTAAAGATATACACCATGCATCCAAATAATTTAATGTCCTTTATGATTTCTATTCTATTATACTAAAGTTTATAGGGTGTATTTTTAATAAGTGGTCTTACTAAAACACTATTCATGATATAGAAAACTGTGTTTATAGCTTCTTCCCAAAAATAGGTGGGAATATTATATCCATTTAACATAGTCCAATCCATTTCTTTGATAGTTATTTTTATTCCTTCAACAATTACAATATTTTGAGGTGTTCTTAGTGCAGAGAAGGTGTGTGTAATACCTAATTTTGAGAGAGAAAATAAATAAATTATTGACTCTCAGATTCTCCACCCTGATCAATTCATAATAAAGTAATTTTAAAAAAAATCATTTTGAATAATATTACAAAATATTTCAAAAATAGTGAACACTTCACTTTTATATTTTAGAAAAGAAACTTATGTAAATCATGAAAAATCATCAACTAATATATCAAAATAATTTTTTTTAGAAAAACTTGCTACCTTTTATGGCCCAAAAACCCCATTTGGATAAGTTCTAGTGGTTTAGATGTAGATATTTTTTAATTGATTTTAAAAATGATTTGTGTTGTTTACCAATTTGGCAGGATACATAGAATCTATCATTATCAAATTTAAGAATAGGAAAATCAGAAACTTTGTGTTTCTTAGAAATTTTATTTAAAGTAGATACATTATATTATCCAAGTCTTCTATGAATGATCCAAGACATGTTTTTCATAACAGTTAAATTATTTACTTTTAGTTTACACAAGGAATAAATATCTAGGGTATAATAATTTTTACTTCTAGGTGATCTAAGATTATCATATTTATATTTAAAATTTAAGAAAATATTTTTATAGAAATAAATATAAAAACCATCATCACTGAGTTGAGAAATATTTATTAGGTTGTGCTTTATACCTTTAACATAAATCACTTTGTTGATTCAAATTGACTTTGGATGTCCAAATGTTCCAACTCCAATTATCTTCCCTATAGCATTGTCTCCAAAGGTGACTATTCCTCCATTTGGTGTTGTCTTTATATCAAAATTTAAATATTATCCACTCATTTATCTTGAGAATCCATTGTCCATATACCATGCAACATTTTTATTCCTATGGATCTTTTCATAAAAAATTATTTAAATAAGATTTTTTTTGTACCCATATTTTCTTGGGTCCAGCTATTTTCGTAAGAAAAGATCTAGGAATCTATATTTTTCTAATTTTTCCAAAATTTACATTATATGATTCAAAAAAAATTGAAAATAAAATCTTTTTTAATTTCACTTATCATAGGATTTATTATACACTAGTAGTTATAATAATGTCCTTTTATTCCACAATAGAAATGGGTAGCATTTTCAGAATTTGGAAGAAAATAATTTTCATATATATTGGATTTTTATCATTTTCTTCCTATTTTTTATTTTTTATTTTTCGTAAAAGTTTTTTCAAGAATCTCATTTAGAGTTTTTTCTCCTTTTCTTAATATACTAGAAGAACTTTTGAATGATTCTACTTCATCTTGTAATTTTTTTTATTCAATTTTCAGGTTTAGTATAATTTTATTTGGATATATTAAATATTTTCCTTTAATTCGTGATTTCGTTTTAGCATTTGATCTTTTTCACTTAAAATAGAATTATGAATAGTATTTAGTGGATTATTCTTTTTTACTAATGATTCATTTTTTATTCATGAATCAAAAAATAAATAGAAAATTTTCTACTTCAGAAGCTATTAGAATTAGAAGTAGATGAATAATAGGATTGTACCTCATTGTCTTCCTTATCCATAAATCACATGCTTTATTTCAAAAAATTCGTCTCTTTTTATCAGTTGGATTTAGAAGAGTTGTTTGAGTCTTTAGATACACTCCAAATCTCCTTCATGGATCTTTTCACTTTATGCTCATAATAAGTTTTCTTCTTATTTTTCTTTTACATATTTTTTCGTCTTTCTTTTAACTGGGGGAAATTAGGTTTGATATGACCCATATGTTTATATTCATATAATCTTACTTATTTAGATCGTTTCTCACCTTTCTTGAATGATTTCTTGAATCCTCTCTTTTTCCTATTGAATTTTCTAAATTTTTTAGCTAACAAATCTTATTCAATTTAATAATCTGAGATATATGAAATATTTTACATTTTTACATCTTCATTTAATTTATTTTCAAGATTCTGAGATTTAAATTTCATGATAGTTTTTTCTATTTTTACAATCTTTTGATCTTCAGCTTCAATCTGCATCTCTTATTCATATATCATCATGGTTCTAATCAATTATTTCATGGTTAAATATTTTACTGGTGGTGATTGTCTTATAGAAATGAATATTCCAATACATTTTTAGGGTAGTACTCTAAGTACATTGAACACTTGATCTAATTGAGTAATTGTATTACCTAAGACAGTAACATTATTGACTATTTTTTCAACCGCCCATTAATTTAGGTGATTCTTTAACCATCATGAATTTTGAAGGTGTCCAACTTTAGTTTGGAAGTGAAATACCGTAATTTTATTGCAGTGTCAGATCCTTCATATTCAATAGAAATCATCAGCCACATTTCATAAGCAATATGACATTGTGATAATCAGTTGAATTCACATAGAATAATTCAACAAATGATATCATTTATTTCATTTGAATTGATGTCTTACATAGCTTCTTGTATAGAATCTCATGTTTCAAGTTTTTTAGAAATTTAATATGAAGTAATAATATTCATATATACATTAAATCCATGATTTTTTAGATAAATGATCATGCGGGATTTCCAACATCCATATTTGTCACCATTGAATTATAAAGATCGTACCATTATCATACCTTCTATAGTATCATCAACTGTCATCTATACTTGTTTAGAACATATAATGTGTGCTTGATAGATATCATCTTATTTTAAAAAAATGTATCCTATGATACCAATAGTTTGGTTGGAATAATAACAAGATACATAATAGGGAGTGATTTTCATCTTTTTGATAATCTGGAAAGATTATGACTTTTATATTTCTTTTCAATTTATGCCTATATGTACTCTTTTCTTTTATAATTAGTTTTAGAAGACAATAAATAGTAAATAATAATAAAAAAAAATTATAGTGTTTCATGGAAAAAAGATCCACTAGTCCACTCCACTAATTCCCACTCTTTAAGCACTGTGATTTTCGTTACACTAGGTCCTCTTATCATAAGACCTTTATAACTAAGTATAGGATGTTGACACCTTTAAAATAAGGTTTTTTAGATATTTTTGGTTCTTTTTACAAGGATCCATATTATCCACATCTTAATCTAATAATCTAATAATCTTCCACAATTGGGTCTGAGTAGTCAAAACTCTAATAAATCAAAAAGGATTGATTTTATAGAGTTAACAAGTTCTAGTTCAATGTTGCAGCAGCAACAGACAGAATATGGATCTTCTTCTTTAAAGATGAATTTGTTTAAGAAATATTAGATTTTAAGAGATCCCAGTGGCAAATGATCTTCAATAAAAGCATAAATAAACAAATAGAATAAGTTACACAGAATAAGGTTAAAACATGTATGGATTCACTATGTAGTTTCTTAAGAATAACAAATTCATTCAATATTTTATTTCACTGGAGTGGTACTATATTCAAAAAAATGTTTCATATACATAGTCATAAAAAATTGAAAATATTCTTGCTATTTTTATAGAATTACTGGATTTGTTTTGGTTGATCAAATCCAAGAATGACACCTAATAAAATATAATCATTCGGTTTTAAAAACATTTAAGTGGGTCATAACATCACTTAAAAATAAGAGTGATTTACTCCATTGAATATAATCCTTTGATTCAGCCATAAAACAGATTTAAAATGATATCTACCTCCATTGAGAGCATTGCAGTTATCATAGAAAATATATTTTAATTAAAACATCTTCATAGAATAAGCAACCCTAGGGTTATTTCATGTGATAATAAAAACATCAATGTATGGTTGTAAAAATACAGTTGATCACAAAAGTAGGGTTGAAGTGCCATATATTTGTTTCCTCAAACATAGGTTTCCTTTTAAATGTAGGGTTCTCTATAAATATTTTCCATTTTATAAAATGTAGGGTTCCATCCAAACATAGGGTTAATAAATAATACATTTCCAAAATCACATGGTACATGATCCATACATGTTTTTTCAAATGTAGGGTTTCGAAACCATATGTTACCCTTATAAATATAGATTATGAACATTGTTTCCAGAATATCTTCTAAACACGTCAAAAATACTTTAACAATTATTATATCTCTTAAATAAGATAAACATTCTAATAATTATATTCAAAAAAATAATTATATTGACTTCATTAGTACAACAAAAAAGGGTATTTGTGTGCATCAAAATCAATAAGATTTATAGTGTATTTTTGAGATAGTACATGCCCAACACACATAAAAAATACTATATTCAGTGTAGCGTGAAATGAAAAATATTGAAATGATTATATTAATTATAAAAAATATATTTTAGAAAATATCGAGGTGTTACATTCTACCCCCCTTAAAATGAATTTCACCCTCAAAATTCATCTTAGTCATCAAAAGATTAATACATAAAATTTTCCTACATTGAAACAGATATCATAAAACTAATACTAAATATTACTTTAAAAAAGAAGTTTTAAAACATAACTATTACACAAAGTGACATAAAACTAGGTTGTCACATATGAGAACATAGGTGAAAACTGAAAACATAGACATGGAAGAAAAAAATAACACACATATATTGATGGAGAGTGATATAGAACATGGTTAGGAGAATGTTAATGAAAAAAATACATAAACCAAAGAGGCTTGAAAAAAATCATTAATGTCATCAAAATTATTATAATAGGACAACATTTTATAATATTACCCTTTTCCTAGAGCTGGTGAATTTTTACAAGGAGATATAATAACTTGATTTCATTCCATCTCATATACACAATCTCACCCATTGGTTATTCCTTGATCAATTTCCACTTCATCTATTACTCTAAAAATAAAAGGTGAATTTTTTATGCCTGAAGCACTAACTGGTCATAAGTTTGATATAAAGAATAACAAGTCATTTTGTCTATCCTTAGTTATCATCAAAAAAAATGGTTAGCACCGGTTATCCAATATACTAAAACTTCATATGGGAAGTAATATATTATTCTCCAAGACCACATCCAAATATCACTAAAACCATTCCATAAATGTTTAACCTTATAACCCTTCCAAAATATAATTCACCCTTTATTCCTTAAATAATCTTTCATGTTAGACAAAAAATATTTTCATTGGAAACTTGCTCCTTTCCTTGTATTGATAAAATAGAAAATGACATTTTATTATTATATAATCCATGTAGATGGAGATAATCACATGAAACATAACTAAAGAATAGATCATAAGATTTTCATAGGGATTATTCATACAAAACAAAACATTAAATTCCCAACTAATGAGGGGGATATGTGTTACTTAATTATCATGATTCACTTCATCCATTGTGATTGAATAAGATTTTATTTGGGCCTTTGTCCTCAGAGGTTGTTGTGGATTATAATCCATATTATCCATTGGATTGGGGCATTGATTTACATAATTCCCAAACTCCTTTCACTTGAAACACTGGAGTGTGGGTGGTGCATTTGTTTTCATTCTCTTCACCTCCATTACATTAGCCATCCCATAAATCATATTTCAACATTCGTAGATTTTATGAAATGCCTTTACACATTTAGAGAAACTCTTGGATCCATCCAAGTAATTCCATTGATGAATATTCCCATATTTATGGCACATTGATGTCTAGAATTTGATTCCATCATTTGAGATTTCATGAGACTTGATCTTCCATTTCTTATAAAAACAAGAGGAATGATGGGAATATATAATTTCTATTTCTACCTTTAATATAATTAGAATGAATTCTTCATAACTACTAAATTATCTTATAAAAAAGAATTTTCGAAAACATAGTTTTAGCCCACTAAAGAATCGATCGATTTTTCTTTCAGGGATGTTGATCAACCCATGAGAGTACCTTGAAATTCTTTTAAAATTAACTATATATATACAAATAGATTCATAGTCCTTTTTCTATAGCTCAAGGAATTCCTTATCCATATTTTTCATAGAATATAAAGGAGGTAAATAATGAAAAATATCCTCTTAAACTCTCCACATTTCATAGATTCAATTTCATCTTGTTCACCCATGTTATTAATAATATTAAACCAATGATATTCTTCACCTTCCAAATGATAATTATCCAAAATGAATTTTTCATTATTTGAGCACTAAAAAATGGAAAATATATTTTTGATGGTGCTGATTCCTTGGTCGGAAACTAGTGGATCAATGGAAACACTAAAAGAAAGTGTAAATTTCCTCATTAAGGACTCAGTAAAATGTTTTTTCCTCCTTTTATTGTTTGGAAGTTCAACATGATTCATAACATCAGAAATTTATTTTAGAATATCAAAAATACTTTCCATTAAAGATATCATATCATTTATTTGTTCAAGAGTAATATCATCACATTTTTTATTTCATTTAGCATTAACATGGTTCCATTGGGTTCAAGCCATTGACTAAAACAAAGAATAATAGTTTTATAAAAACAAGTCCTAATTGAAAAATATATAATCATGAAAAGTTACTTTTAGGATGTCTAAATCCTGACACCTTATTATTTAATATATAAAACCTTAGGTTTATCTAAATTTATTCATAGTCATATTCTATTAAAATCCTTCATTATGGTTCATAAATAGTTTTGTGAATTTCCAAATCATTTCCCTTCAGAGTGTCAAACTAGGTGTGCAAAAAAGGCTCGTTATTTTGTACCAGTTCTCGATCGAGCCTACATCAATACAGTGTTTTCGTGGTTGTTACCCCTAGGTAGATCAATTCCATAGTCACATCCACTTATAGAATCTAGAAAGGTATTTATTTTAAGTAAACCACTCACTTTATCCATTATCCAAAATTCCAATACATTTTCTTATACTTTGATAAATCCTTAGACTTATCCTCATAGACATCCCTACACATATCCTTAGAACTAACCCTAAGTATTTCTATAAGGACCCAAAATTTTATCAATTTAAATTAAATTCTTATAAATTTTTCATAAATCTCATACACACATAGATAACCAAATAAAAACCTTATTCTCATTAATTAATAATGAAATAAGTGGTGTTTATAGAAATTAAGGAACTTATACCTATAGAATAGTAACTTGACTGTTGGAATAATAATGTAACCATTAGTAATATTAATCCTATCATTAAAATATTAACCTCACCTATGAAAGTGTAATGAAAATTTGGTTATATTATAACTGAAAATATGGTATAATTATATCTTGGAATAAGTAAAGAATTTTTTTTAAATGATAGATTGAGTGTTGGTATATTTGTGAAACATAAATTTTTATTTACAATTTTATAATTAATATAATTATTTAAAAGAAAATTTATTTTTATAAAATATATACATAAATTAATATTCTGTTTTATTATAATTCTAAGATAATATTATGAGACCATAATTAATTTTTCAAATTGTCATAAAGTCAATTTTAATATTAAAATCTGTATTTTTTGAGTTAATGATTATTTTAATTAAAAATTAAATTTCTAATTTTTAGGATACTATTTTCCTAAACTAGAGTCCATTTTTATAATATACATGTTAAAAAATGGTTTCTGTGAATTTTTGGTATTTTCTAAAACAGTTGAATTTTCTGTGAATAGTAAAATATGGTA
Organism: Viscum album; assembly: GCA_963277665.1. NCBI lineage: Eukaryota > Viridiplantae > Streptophyta > Magnoliopsida > Santalales > Viscaceae > Viscum > Viscum album. The sequence continues at coordinate 886,707,011 of OY728123.1, forward strand.
ATTTATGATATAAGCTAAATACATAATTTTTTTAGTCATATATGAATCATCAATGTTGTAATCCCAATTATCTAAAAATTTCGTTCTTTTTTTCTATATTTAGTCATAGTAATCAACACTATTGATAGCCTTGATCCAAAATAATAAATAAATGAATAAACTAACCAAATACACCCCTCTCTACCCACTATAAATAGTAATCCTCACCACTCCTTCACCTCACACCTCCAAATAATTTAACCTTGTTTAAATTATGCTAAATTACCTTATCAAGCCTCCTCCACATGTCTATGAGCTTCTGGTATCAGCAAAATACCAAACACTATCACCTTAAGGAGGTTCTCAAGAGACGTTGTACAATAGGTAAAATCCCCCACCTTTCTCTTTTAAATTCTTTATTTCTTCTACCTCATCGTTCCCTCTACAATTAAAAGTTAAATTTTATCTCTTGTATCATATATATACTAGATTTTCATTGTGTTAATGGAATATCCTGTTGAGTTAGAAGTTTTAGTTATTACTTTTCCACTCCATTAGTTTTGAAAATTACAATGGATTTCTTAAAACATGTTTTCTAACTTTTTATGTCCCAAGTATTTTGGTGTGTTTTTGTTTAAAACATTACCTTCAAAAACACATAAAAATTATTATTGAATTGCTAAAATAAAATTTTTATTCCTCAATATGATCATCAGATTGAGTATGAAACCAATTATCAAACTTAAAATTAATCTGAACAAGAGATAGACTTTTGTCTTGTTTATCGAACAGAAAAAACTTATGACCATCAGACTGATAATGGGACTAATAAAATAGGACTAACTCTAATAATTATTATCATATTGAAAATTGATAATGAATCCGATCAGACTATCCAATGTTTATAATCCGAATATATAGAATTGTTATGATCATAAGGAATACCTTTAACATTGTAATTGTGTTAATCAATATGATGCCAGAAATTCAGTTATAGATGATCTTCCAAGCACCAAATTTCCTAGGAAACTAAAAAAAATCATAAATATGATTATTGGAGAATAAGTTATAAATAGATATTAATATTAATATTTGGGGAATGATTTAATTTTCAACTCAATTCTTCTAAAGCTTTCTCTATGTGAATTGCTTGTTCATAGTTAGTGTAATACATTAGAGAGTTTTTCATTATAAGGAATCCTTGTCTGGTTGTTTAATTTAGATGATTTGATATTTTAATCTCATTTTTAATTTTTATTATCAAGGGCTTCCAAGGAAAGGAAGACAGGGAAATTCGAATCATCATATCAAGGTATTTCATGGAAAGGAAAGACAGGCTTTAATATAAATATAAAATAGTGGATACCTTTAGGGAAGGTTGTTGAAAACCTTACTCTTATGGTTAAAAAAGGTAAATCTTTTAATATACCTTTTAATTCATTTTTACTTTTACATATCTATTGTATTTCATGTTTTTATAAGTTACTATTCAACTGTGCTGGTTATAGAAAGTTGGTCATCTTACTCATCTTTCAATACTATTTATTATATTGGTATAATTCTAATTATGATAAATGTACTATAATTAATAAGATCCATTGTGATTATAGTTCTTTCACTCTGATATAATCATATGTATTATTATTCTGATTTTATGAATCTAAAAATCAAACAATTTTTAAGTCTAAAATTTTTACTTTAAGAGGTTTTTTCTTATTTTAAATCTTTTAAAATAAGTTTTTAAAACTACAATTAACCCCTTCTTGTAAGTATAACCATAATAAGCTACTCTTACGATCCTATAATTGGTATAATAAGAGTTTTCTACTACTTATATACTTCCTGAGTTCATTACTCTCTTTACAAAATGCATATTCTTTATGTTTTTATATAAACTTTTTGTTTATAAATTTTTATACACTAACATGTACTTGAAGAAAAAGTGTTTCTATTATTTTTAAGATGGAATATCCTAATTTTGGCACTATAGACAATCTAAATCCAAAAGGGCCACCAGTATTTGATGGTTTTGATTATGATTACTGGAGAGATATGAAGATTTTTTTTAATACTAAAGTGTTCAATTTTGTAAAGATTACTGGAGACTACCAGATTCCTGATAAGGAAGTAGCTGGTTTTACACATCATGAAAAACAATTTTATCAGCTAAATTATAGAGTAAGGAATACTCTATTGTGTTTCATTACAAGAAGTATATATAGTCAGATGTCATCATGTTAATCTACAAATATTATAGTGAAAAATAAATAATTCACAAACTTTGGAACTTCTAAATATGTTGAGACTAGGAGAGTTATGCTTAGCGAAGACTATCAAGCCTTTTATTTTCATCATGGAGATTCAGTGGAAAAGTTTCATCGAAGGTTCAAGACTTTTATTATTATTTTAAAATCTATTATAGAAAAATGTCTTGATGTTTAAATTCTATTTGAAAATACTATAAATATCATTCCCAAGGAGTGGGAATCAAATAGAATACTTGTGTATGAGAAAAGAAATCTTAATAAAATTACTTTAGATGATCTTAATAGAACTCTCATGTAGTACGAAGGAAGACTCAAGAGATATTTTGAGAAAACTAACAAGAAAAATAGATGTTTTTCTTTTTCTATTACTAAAAATTACTACTAAAGTTCAAACACCTATGAAAGTTGTTAAATCATAAATACAGAAGAAAGTTATTGTTCAATTAGATTATAGGATATCAGAACATTATGAAAATTATTTGGCTAATATTTTCAGAAGAAAGAACAAGATTGCTGGGAAGAAATATTTTCAGTACCGATATAAGAAAATTCATAAGGATAAAAGGGACAAGAAATATTTTTAGGTCACTTGTTATGAATGTATGAAAGCTGGACATATCCGACCCGATTGTCCAAATCTAAAAAGGAAAGACAGAAAGAAAATAATTTTGAAATAAATTCTATGAATTATTATAATTCTATAGGAAAAAATTTTTTATATCATCTAACACGTGGATTTATAGTGGTATTGATTCTTCTAATTGTTCATCAGATAATGAAAGTTCCAGATATATGAACATTTGAATTTTTTTTTAAAGTACCTATGGAAAATAATTTTCGAATGGAAAAGGTTCAAATAACTGAATCCCTTACTAACATATATTTAAATGAAAATTATCTCGATAATAAAAATTATACATATTCTGATTAATAATATTCCTCAGTAAAAGGTAATACTTTACCCAGTTATGATAAAGTTTCCATATTTTCTAAATTACATGGAAAATATAATTTCAATACTTGTACAAAAATCATAATTCTATAGCTAAAAATTCTGAATAATATTTATGAATAACTATTTTTGAAAAATTAATTATCAGATCATTCTAAATATGTTGATATTACTATTTATGAAAAATATACTTTTTCAAAAGATTTTGAAAAATTTGTTTCTAAGAAAAATATACTAAAATTTATTTTTGAAAAACATAGTTCCAAAACTATTACAAATGAGGATAATAATTTATTTGTAATACTAAAATCTGAAATTTATTCTTTGGATAAGCTTTTATCAAATTTTTCCACTAGAAAGGAAAACTTTGACAAAATTTACAAAAAAAATTATCCTTATTGTGATAATATCAGAATAGTTATACATATAAAAAACCAATTTTATATAGCAATTAGTTTATTCCTAATGGTGAACCTTTTTTCAAAAAGTTCCAAAGAAGTGGGAATTAGAAAAATAATTTTTCTTTAAATGAAATAAAAATTGTAGGCTTTCATAAACATTATTTTTTAAAGGAAACGAATTTTTTCTAAAACAAAATCCTAAAAATGTGGTAACCAAAAATATAATTTTCTAACAATACAGAACCAAATAAGGTTTGGGTTCCAAAAAAATAATATTTTTCAGTATAACAATGATAGTACCAACAATAAGAATTTATGGTACATGGATAGTAGATGTTCAATGCTCATGATTAGAAATAAATATTTCCTTAAGAAGATAATCAAGTTGAATGGTGGAACATAACTTTTGTAGATAATGATCAAGAAGAAAATATCAGAATATGTAACATTGTTTTATCTTGGAAAAGATATTATTTCAAATTTTTTATTTGTTATAGGACTTAATCACAACCTTATAAGAATAAGTCAATTATGTGATTAAGGATACCTGGTAAGATTTGGGAATGATAAATTTAAGGACATAGTTCCAATGATATATCTATTCTTTCTTACAATCAGTATTAGAATGTTTACAAACTAAAATTAGAAGAACTTAATGTCACGACCCACCATCACCACTATGAGGGACGGGATGTCAAATAGACAAACCCTTCCTTCTTCAAGTTTAAGTAGAGATAATGACCCACGAGTCCTACCATCAATAGGCCCAGGAGTGGTGACTAACACCAAGGGTATAGAATCTCACAAAGTAGGGAAGGCATTACCCTTTTTGTAAAACAAGATCGGGAGATAAGATGGTAAATCCCAAAGAAATATAAAATATGAAAGTTAAAGTAAATAAAAAAATCCATTCCCATATGCATGTAAAAAATAAACTTACACAAGTACAAGATAACTATGAAAAAAGTATCGAAAGAAAATAAAATCAGCAACGACTACTCTCGGCGCTCAAGCTAGTAAGGTCTGGAACGGTCCTCAAATCCACCCTAGAACCCTAAAAGTAGTTTTATAAATGTAGGGTGAGTATACATGTATACATATTAAGTAAACCAAAAGATATTGTGCACATGTGGGGGTACATTCTAATGTCGCATGAGAAAACAGGTGACCAAAACACCTAACAAGGAAACTATCCACCCAGCCTCACTAAATAAAACACCCCAAATAACACAAGTCAAGAAAATTAATAGTAATAGAAAATCAATATTTGGGTACCCTGTACCACTTTCCCACTGGTTATTTAGGACCTTTTACACATCAGACCTACCCACATACTGCAATGCAGTCCCACTGCCACCCCCAACTACAACCATATGGGACATCACAATCACATGATTGTCCCGCCCCCAACCACAACTATAAGGGCTACCACAACAACACACCCCACCCATAGACACCAGGTCCAAAACAACCACCACCACACTCGAAGACACCTTTTCTAGATCCACCACTACCATTCCACAAGACACATGGTCCTCATCACTAAGACACATGGGAAACACACCTACTCGAACACACCTGGGCCAACCACCACAACACACCCCGCCCAAAGAGTCGTTGGCCATTATGATCCTCAGGTCATCACAGCCAACCCCAATAATCTTGGGCTACTTGGGAGAGGGAGCATAAAGGAGATAATAACCAACCACTCGTAAGAATATTTGGAAAGCACCCTCCCCCTTGCAATGGGGTTGTTCGGAATGAAGTGATCAACATGGGTGGGGTGAGTATAATAAACACAAGAACTAAATTTTATACATACAGGTAATCTAACACTGATCCCAACCTATGGTTTCCGAAACAGACAACCAAATCATACACCACCACTCTCACTAATAACCCTACATGCACAAATAAACAACACAACCAGAACACAACCTATTTCTGGAAAACAATCCCCCATTTTTCCCGTTCACATTATCATGTTAAAGTGATTACTTTTTAAACATTCCTACACTACCGGTCTACTAACAGTCATAACCACAAGCCAAAACAACAACTAAATTAAAAATTGCCAAGCATGATTTTAAGAATTCAAACCTGATTCTCTTGTAAAGTCACAAAAACAGAAAGGATCCGTCAGATCCCTTGAAGTACTCAAACCAAACCAAACCCCAAAATATAGGCTCCACATGACCTCTAATTCACAAACCAACAACTGGAAAACCAAAGGTCTCATCCCCATTCATGTCACCCCACAAAGCATCAGATAGAGAAACCATACATATAACCAAAATGAATCAAGATGTTTCCAAAATTATCCAACACCATTCATTAATTACCTTATTTCCATTTGGTTAACCGAGGTGATCACATAGGGGATCTTATCCATCAGGCATCCATTTAATCTACCAAGTTTACGTGATTAACTAGCTTCCATGTTATATCCATTTATACACGAGATCATCCAGAGATTTTTATTGTGCAAGTAAGGACCACCAATGAACATGATTTTTAGTGGACATAATCCCATACAATTCACAACATAAAAACAAAGGTAACACATCAACATAAACATCATCATTCCCATCCATTTATTCTTTAAAATGTTCGTTCATTATTTTAGTTAATGTTCGTGTCATCTACGTTCTGAAGTATCATTGTCATACCCACCCTTTATGAAGAAAAATTAAATAGATACAAAGGAAAAACCCCTAATTGGATTATCAAGGATCAACATTTCCTCCTCACTCCAAGAACTGTGGTTGCGCATGCTGCAAAAAAATCCACGAAGGCTGAGTGGGAAGGGATCTAGCGTGGGAGCATGAATCGTCTCCTGAGGAAGGACTTCAAGTGAATCCATATGGAACAAAAGATACCAAGAAAGAATATCTTGTTGATAAAGACTCGATCCAATAGTTACGGGATATTCTATTTCAAAGCTCTTGAAAAATGGGGCATGGATTGAACACGCTAGTGGGAGGTTTCACACATTTCATTTATTGAGATTTTATAATTATCCACAAAGATTGTGGAGATAATGGCTGTGATTTAATAGATTTCATTGAAATGGAGAAAACATGTAACAAGGGTGAAACTAGAAACATGCCAAAGATTGAAACTGAGGAAAAAGGCAACATGTTTTAGTAACGCAAGGGTCACCTGACTCTTGGAATTTTAAAACATATTTTAAGGGCTTTAAAAATGGTTTAAACCACTTTAAAAGGGGTAATAAAACATAAAATATGTTTTATAGGAAAACTTGGGAAAGAACCCTGACACCCTATGGTGGCACCGTTTGGGTCTGGCACCGATCGGTGAGACCGATCGGTGACACCCTGCCACCGACTCCCACACCCTCCTGACTAAATGATGGTGTCCAGGACACCCAAAACACTAGAATTTGGAAAATTAATGGACTAGGTGAGTATGATACATTACATCAGATTCCTCTCAAACTATTCTCATCCTTGAGAATCAATACTAACCTAAAGAAATGAGAGGTGTCCGAACAACCACCTAGTAAGATACCTCTTAGGGACAAACCATCCTAGAGTTGCTTGAAATCCAAAAAAAACATCAACATCTAGAAGAATCTCTCTCAAATCTATCTCTTGAATAACTACAGAAGCACTAACACTCATCTCCCCTAAGTAACCACACAAACATATAAAGTTCACACCATCCAAACAGATGGATTTAGGAGTCCTTTTTCCCATGTCAAGATACTATCTTCTTTGGTCGACACTGACTCGCCCGAATGGGTTTGATCGCATCCACCTTAATGTGTCTTGATTATGGATCAGGTCCTACCTTCCCCACAATCAAGACATTTCACACATATTCACAAATTAAATGAAACAAATCATCTCATAACCAAACAAGGTCATCATTAAATCACAGCAATTCACAAAAACAAGAACATCAAGGAAGGCTTAGAATAGCAAATCAAAATAGATCTGGGTATTGGGAAAGAATCTATACTTCTCTCTCCTAAGTAATCTCCTCGAGGCCACCATACCTCCACAACACACAAACCAAAGGGATGGTCTGTCCATGAATCACCTTCTCCTTTCGATCCTCGATTCTTACTGGTTGCTCCACAAAAGTAGTCACATCCCCTATATCCAACTCTCCCCAACAAATGACATGGTAGTCATTGTGTAGATATCAACAAAGCTGGGAGATGTGGAAAATGTCGTGGATCCTTTCCAACTAAGGTGGAAATTCCAACTGATATTGCACCTCACCGACTCACCCCAACACTTAAAATGTCCAATGAACCTAGGAGATAGCTTTATACCTTTTCCAAACATTCCCTACCCACTTCAAAAGGAAACCATCAATAATTCATGGTCTCCAACCTCTAACTCCATGGGCATCCTCTTATAATCGGCGTATGACTTCTGCTGGTCATAGGCTACCTTCATCCTCTGATGCACAAGATGAACCTTCTCTATTGGGCTCTCCACTACCTCTGGGCCAAGAACACCTACCTCCCAAACCATGGTCTAGAACATGGGTGAACAAAATGACCTAATGTACAATGCTTCGAATGGTACCAAGATAATAGTAAAGTGATAGCTATTACTTTAACAAAACTCTACTAAGGGAAAATTTCATACCCATGATCCCTTGAATTCTAAATCACATGCATGTATCAGATCCTCCAATTTCTGGATAGTCTGCTCTGTCTTTCCATCTGTTTGGGGGTGGAAAGTGGATCTAAGGTGTAGATAGGTGACAAAATCATGTTCCAATCACCTCCAAACTTGTGGGGTAAACCATGAATCCTGATTAGAGAATGTCGACCTTAGAAATCCATGCAGCTGCACCACCTAATCCATGTATCTCCATGTTAAGGCATCCATTGTACATGACTCCTTGATCACCAGGAAGTGAGAAGATTATGTCATCCAGTCTACTACTACTCAGATATCATTGTAGCCTCCTTTAACCCTGGGATGTCCGGTGACAAAATCCATTGATATGTCATCCCACTTCCAATCGGGTAAAACTAAAGGCTGCAACAAACCTCTTGGGATGTTGTGTTCAGCCTTCACCTGCTGACACATTAGGAACCTTTCTACAAACTCCGCCAATACACATTTCAACCTGGTCCACCAAAACTATTCCCATAAGCCTCTGTGCATCTTGGAACTCCGGGGTGTACTGCTAGGGTTGAGTTATGGAACTCATAGAGAACTCCCTCATGCATCATCTTTGGGACAAACAACTTCCTACTAAAAAGAATCAGATTCTGACCATCCTCTAACCACATTTCCGAAGCATTTCCCTCGTCAACCCGATCACGCATCACTTGACTCTCTAAGTCTCCCCATTGAGACTCCTCCACCAGCCGCAATAGAGAGGAATTCACTATCATCTAAAACTGACAACCTCTACCACTATACACCAATTCATCTAGGTGTAAGGTAATCGAGTCCTCCATCACCTTCCAAGAATCTACAGATTCCTGAACAGCTTCCCTCTATGACTTCCTTCTCAAGGAATCATCCAAAATGTACTCCTTACCTTCAATGTAAGAGATATCATAGTCATAGTCTGGAAGAATCTCCATCCACCTTTATTGTTGCAAGTTCAGGTCCTACTTGGTAAATATATGCCTCAAAATCTTGTGATCTGTGAAGACCAAAAATTTCTCCCCGATGAGGTAATGCTGCCACAACTTCAATTCAAACAAAATTATTGTAATCTATAGGTCATGTGTGGCATAGTTACGCTCATGAGGATGTAATTTAATATACCCATAAGAGATCACTCTCCAATTCTATATCAACACACACCCCAAGATTAGACTAGAATCATCACAAAACTCATCAAACAATACCCCTTCCTCTGGAAACTTGAGCACTAGAGCACTGACCAACATTTCCTTTAGATAGCTAAAACTTCATGACAATGCTCACTCCACATGAAGGCCTAGTCGTTTCCAGTAAAACCTATCAAAGGAGCTGCAACTCAAGATAATTCTGGTAAAAACCTCTTATAATAGCCTTCTAGACCTAGGAAACTATGAACCTCCATCATGTTCTTGGATTATGACCAAGAAACAACCTCTTCAACCTTTGACAGATCCACCACTACCCCTTATTGAGACACCACATGTCTAATAAAGTGCACTTGCCATGTCAATAAATTCCACTTGGAAAACTTCCCATAGGGGTGGTGGTGTCGAAGGATCTCCAAGACCATCTTGAGGTTCTCATTATGCTCCTCCTCTGATCTTGAGTAGATTAGTATGTCTTCTATGAACACAATGAAGAACCGATCTAGAAACTCATGGATAACAGTTTTCAGGAGCTACATGAACACAGAATGTACATTCGTAACCCCGAACGGCATGACTAGGAACCCCCGGTGCCCATACCTACACCTAAAAGTATTCTTAGAGAAATCATCATCTTTCACCCTTAACTGTTGATACTGATACTACATATCAATCTTAGAGATGTAACCTAGTCCCCTCAGCTTGTCAATTAGGTCATCTATCCTTGGGAGAGGGTAACATATCTTGACTATTACCTGATTCAGTCTCTGGTACTCTATTCGCAGCCTGAGACCACCATATTCATTCCTCGAGTACAAGACTGGAGAACCCCATGGCAACATGTTGGGTCGGACAAAACCCTTCTTCATCAGATTTCCAATCTGAATCCACAACTCCTGCAACTCAGAAGGCGTCATCCGATAAAGAGACCCCAAAATAGAACGAGCACCGGGTTGTAATTCTATCCCAAAATCATCGTCAAGTCGAGAAGGTAGATTCATAACCTCCTCTGGAAAAACATCCAAGAACTCATTGACAACTCATGAAACTTCCCTCATATCATCATCCACTAATTCTATTAACAGCTCAGCCAATTTATAAAGAAGAGGATCCACACAGTGTTTACTCACTGGAAAACTTTATTCACCAAAAAATCCACATGCCATACATCCTCTTTGGAGAACATGACTCTTCTCATAAAGTAGTCAATAAATGAACAAATAGAGAACAACCAGTTGATGCTTAAAATGACATCATATGGTTGAATCTATAGAAAAATATGGTCCCCACTAGATGAATATGTCCCCAACATTATTATTCATCTCCAGAAAACATAATATAAGTTGGTTTAACCTCTAAAAAGCATACTCAACACCAGGGGAATGGGAAGTCTCTCTACGTCTAAACATTGTGCATGGGATAGATTGAGTGAAACGAAGGAGTGCGAAGCTCCTGAATCATAAAAGGCCGATGAAATAGTAGTAAAGAAGATGATTATACCTCAAATGACCTCTGTCCCCCCTAGAACTGCTACCTCCATAGTATGTAACTACCCACACCCATCTCCTCCTCCCCTTGGACATCAGCCTACTCCTAGACCACTCCCTGGTAGAGGTCCCGGAGTAGAACCATGAGGTTGGCCTCCTCCTACAACGTCGGCTTTCGGTGGAGCGGGAGCTCACTGTCCTTGCTGCTGCTAAAAAGTTCTAGCCAGCAAATAGTGCTTTTGAGGTGGGCAATAAACCTGCCTGCCCCCACTATACTAGGCTCGAACCGGTCACCGACTTTATATGTTCCCAAAACCTCCACAATAAAATCACCTCGGTCCCGGGACCATGGTGAAAGGGAAAGGACCGGGAGATCTAAACTGGAAGTACTCGGCCATGCTCCCTGTCAGCTGAAACCGGGAAGGCACTGACACTGAAGGTATCATACTGACAGCCTTCCCATTTGACGAGCTCAACTGGTTCCCCTCTCATGGAACACCTCCCTGTGTGTGAATCCTCACTCCTACCCCATCCTTCTTCTGAACCTCCATGTATGTTGGTAGAGTGAAGGGAGTAACAACATACTATAGAGAACATTGGAGTGCCTCCACTAAACATCTCGACCAAGACTCCTCATCTAGAAAGAGGTTGGAAGCGAACCGAATGATATCCATGAACTTTACCCCCAACTCTCTTACTGAAATTATACCTTGCTGGAGGGATATAATCTCTTGCCTCTTCTTGGACTACATTGTAGAAGAAAGGAATTCCTCTCAGAACTCCTTCTCGAAGTAATCCCATGAAACCTCAGCCTCTATCCTTTCTCCAAGGTAGATAATCCACCACTGATAGGCTTCTAACCTCATACGACTAACTGTTAATGAAACCCAGTACTCCCTTGGAGAATGGATCAAGGTAAAGGTGATTTCCATCTCCTCCATCCACCCCTCTATCTCCAAGTCAGAAACACTACCCTCGTACTTTATGAGGGTCTATCACTGGAACGAACGTAGAGTCTTCTTCAACCTTTAATTATCTTTCAACAATTCAATCCTCCTCTAATCAACCAGATCAACCTTCTGGGCCTCTACTTCCCACAATACTCATGTATGTCATCCAGTTTCCATAACTGAATAGATAAAAAAATAATTCCTATGCCTGAGTACTGTAGCATATTCCTCTTTAAACATTTTTAGACTTTTTATTTATTTTAAATTCCCAAAAATACACATGATATGTAAGAACACAAGTCATTATGATGTATGTATCTTTCTTAGGGTCTCTACCCTATAATCAGTGTAGCATCACTTTGTTGTTTGGTAGGTCCAGTGTCATTGCATTGGATCATTGGGGCCCCTAAAATCTCATGTACTTGCAGGTCTTCCCTGGCCTATTTCACACACCATGATTTCTTAACACCGTTTCCCAACCATCCCAAGCAATCCTCACTATGCCTAACCCCAAACTCCATCCTATCTCTTATTCATTGCCTCTGATACCATTCTGTCATGACCTACCTTAACCAAGATGAGGGAAGGGACAACAAACATCCATACCCTTCCTTCTTCAAGTTGAAGGAGAGAAAATGACCCCTAAGTCTCACCTTCAATAGGCCCTAGAGTGGCGACTAGCACCAAGGGTATAGAATCTCACACAGAGTGTAAGGCATTACCCTTTTTTTAAAACAATATCGGTAGATAATATGGTAAAATCAAAACAAATCCAAAATTTGAAAGTAAAAAATAAATCCAAAAATCCATTCACATATGCATTTTAAAAATAAACTAATACAAGTACATGAAAACTCGGAAGAAAAGTACCAAACGAAAATAAAAGTAGCAACAACGACTCATGGAACTCAATCTAGTAACGTCCAACCTAGTCTTCAAAGTAACCCAGGAAACCTAAAAGCAGATTTATATACATAGGGTGAGTATACAGGTATACATAGTAGGGAAACCAAATTCTCTCATATACAAGTGGAGAGACATTCTAATGCCCTGTGAGAAAAGAGCTAACCAAAACACCTAGTAAGGAAACTATCCACCCAGACTGACCAAGGAACACTCCCAAAATAACGCAAGTCAGGTGAAGTAATAGTAATCGCACATCGATTTTTGGGTCCCCCACAATGCTTTCTCACTAGTTATTTAGGAAATCCTACACATCAAACCTCCCCACAAACTCCATTGTTGTCCTGTTTCTGCCCCAAACTACAACCGTATGGGCCATCACAATCACAAGTTTGTCCCACCCCCAACCATAACCACATGGGCCACAACAACCACACACCCCGCATGTAGACACCTGGTCCACAAAAACCACTGCTATACCTGAAGACACCTAGTCCAAAACCCCCACTACCATGCACGAAGACACCTGGGCCTCATCCAGAAGACACTTGGGAAACAAATCTACCCTCACACACCGGGGGAAACCACCACAACACACCCTTCCCAAAGAGTCTTGGTCCATTATGAACCTTAGGTCATCACAGCCTACCCAAAAAATCTTGGGCTACCTGGGAGAGGGAGCAAAAAAATTCTAATAACCATCCACTCAAAAGAATGTTGGGGAAAACACTCTCCCCCGTGAAATAGGGGTGTTTGGAATGAAGTTCTCAACATGGGTGGGGTGCGTATAATAAACATAAGAACTAAATATTATACATATAAGTAATCAAGCACTCATCCCAACCTAAGGGTTTTGAAATAGAAAAAACAGATCGTACACTACCACTCTCGTTGTTATCCCTACATGGAAAAATAAACAACAAAACCAGAACACAATCCATTTCTGGAAAGCAATCCCCCATTGTACTTGTTCGCATTATCATGTTGATGTGATTCCTTTTCAAACATTCCTCCACTACTGTGATACGAACATACCTAACCACAATCCAAAAAAACAATTAAAGGAGAAACGTCCAAGAATAATATTAAGCATTCACACTCGGTTCTCTTATAAAGTCACAAAAACAAAATGGATCCATGAGATACCTCTATGTACTAAAACAAAACCAAGCCACAACATACCGGCTCCACGCGGCCTCCGATTCACAAACCAAAAACTAGAAAACCAGAGGTCCCTTCCCAATTCTCATCACCCCACAAAGCATTAAACAGAGCAACCAAACATATCCCCGGAACAAAGAAAGTTGTTTCCAAAATTAGCCAACACCATTCAATAAGTACCTTCTTTCCATTTGGTTAATCAGGGTGATCACATAGGGGCTCTTTTACATCGGCAATCCATTTAATCTACCATGTTTTCATGATTAACCAGTTTCCATGTTATAGACATTAATACATAAGATCATCCAGAAAATAGAGATTCATTAGTGCACAACGAAGGACCACCAATGGCCATAATTTTTAGTGGATCTAAGCCCATACAATTCAAAATATAAAAACAATGGTAAACCAACAACGTCAACATCATCATTCCTACCACTTTATTCTTTAAAAAGGTTTTTCATTATTTTTGTTAATATTGGTTTCATCTACATCTCAAAGGATCATCATCATACCCACCCCACATGATGCGCATTTAAAGAGATATAAAAAGAAAACCCCTACATGGATGATCAAGGATCTATTTCTCCTCCTCACACCAAGAATTTTGGTCGTGCGAGTAGTAGTAAAAGCTCCACAAAGGCTAATTTGGAAGGGCCACAGAACAGGCGCATGAATCGTCTCTTGAGGAAGGATTTCATGTGCATCCCTAAGGAATAAAGGAATCTAAGGAATAAGATCTTTTTGATAAAGTCCTGATCTAATAGTTACTGGATATGTCATTTCAAAGCGCTCGAAAAAATGGGTCGTGGCTAGACCACGCTGGTGGGTGCTTTCACATGTTTCATTTATTGAGATTTAGTAATTCTCCTCGGAGATGGTGGAGATAATGGTTCTGAGTTAATAAAATTCCTTAAAATGGATAAAACACGTAATAGGGGTGAAACTGGAAACACGTCAAAGGGCGGCACCAAGAAAAAAGGTCACACGTCTTGATAAAGCATGGGTCACCTAACTCTTGAGGTTTTAAAACAACTTTTACAGGATTTAAAAACATGCTTAAAACACTTTTTAAAGGGTAAAAGAATTAAAATTGGACTTGTGGGAAAACTTGGGAAATAAACCTCACACCCAAGGTGGCAACGATTGGCTACGGCACTGATCGGTGGCACGGATAGGTGACACCTCGACGACACACATGCTCTCCTAACTCCCCGATGGGGTCCAGGACACACCAAACACTAGAATTTGGCCAAGTAATGGACCAGGAGAGTCTAGTACATTACACTTAAGAGCCCAGAATTACCTTTTCATAGTGAAATGGAAGATCAATATTGGTTATGACATATAAGTTTAGGACACTGTAAGTTCAAAACTTATCTTAATTGACTATGAAAGGACATTTCAAGGATCTAAAATAACTTATCATTTATTAAGTGATTATTTATTTTGTTATTCATGTAAGAATCAATAATCAGTAGTGCTTTCCACTATTGAGGCCAAATATGTGGCAGTTGAAATTTGTTTTTCTCAAGTGTTGTGGATATATCACACTCTCACAGACTATGGCATGATTTTCATTAAAACTATTATACTTTGTGATTATAAAATTTTCATTTCTTTATGTAAAAATATTTCACATCACTCACATGTTAAAAAGATAGATATAAGACACAATTTTCTCTTGCATCACACACTTAAGGAAGATATAATTTTACAATTCATCAGAATCCAAAAACCACTTTATGTAATTTTTACAAATCCTCTTAGTTCTTATAAATTATAATATATCAAACAGAATCTAAGAATGATTAATGTTAAGTGATCATTAAAATATACTTCTTATTGATCCATCTCCTTATATTATGAAACCCCTTTTCATAGTGTAAGTACATATGTTTTTCAAAAAACTGTTAGTTTTTATTAAAAACAAATTCTAAAAAATATAAGTTTTTCTAAAACTATTAACAGAATGAGTGTTCTGGACTCGAACTTTTAAAAAAAAATAGAGCCATAATCCACAAATTCTTTCCCATGCATTGTAAGTGTTATAAAATTTTTGGACAGAAAATTTCATAAAAACTTTTTTTAATTCAAAAAATTTTACAATCTTATTTTATTTAAAAAATTTCATAATCAGATTTTAATTCAAAATCATTGTAATAAATTTTATATTTAGATATATTCATAATCAAAATTTATTAAAAAAACAATCGTAATATTTTTATTTTACAAAAATAAAGAATAATATGTTGATCATATCAATGACACTTTTCACTCCATAAGGTACTATTATATTCTTTTACATTTTTTCACTATCTCATTATGTTATTATATAATTGTTATTGTCATATTTATTGTTTTAACAAAAATTGTTTTTTTATATAAATTTTGAAAAGTTTTCTTAATAGGAGTGATCCTAACTCTAATAAAATTATTAAAAACTTCAAGAGTTCAAAATTTTATTTTAAAATTTCTTCGGATCAATCTTGACTATCATATTAGAATGGTTTTGAATCTCAAATGTTTATTATCTTAAGAAAGATGAACCATTTCCCCCAAATCCTATATAATGGTGGGATAATACCCATCTCACATCATTTTTTCTGATATTTTTCACCTGAGTTGCTTCACCCTTCCAAGGCACCATTCCAATAAGTTTTCTTTTCATCCACTCCCAAGTTTCAGTTTCTAGATCCGATTGAAACCAAGGAATATTTTTTATAGTTGTATGTGTTCAGGGAAAGTTTGGTTGAATGGTTTTGGTATAACAAATACAATTCAAAACTTAGTAATATAATTTCATTCAATGTATGGGAATCAGTATGTTTTGAAAACCCTGATAAGGATTTTGAATTATACCCTCTTGAAGTTATTTCATAGTTTTATACCTCTGTACAGTTTTTTAGGTAGGGTGGGAAAGATAAAGTTTCTTTTACTATTTTTGGAAAGAGAAACAAGTTTTCTTACAAAAAATTTAATGACTTAGTCAGAGTTCCTTCAGAATGGGATGCACATTTCCCCTCTCAAAAGCTTACAAAAAATAATGGAACTTTAAACAACAACAAAGTATAAGATTCATTTATTTCATAGTATAAAAAAGTTAAAAAAGTTTCACATCTGAATATGGACAACATAGTTTTTTCCCTATGGATGAAAGGGTATGTGATTTCAAGGAAGGGAGATCGAGTCACATTAAAGGGATAATATGTGTTTGTTTTTGATTATTTGGTGAATAAGAGAAATATAGACTCATTCAAGTTTATCTTTATTGCAGTGGAGGATATAAAAATAACCTCAATCAAGTCTAATATAATTAGGTTTTTGGAATCTATAAGTAATATAGTTGTAAAATTTATATAGATCTTCATGGTGACAAAAACATTGTATCTATTTTTAGAAAAAAAAATCTTTTATCAGTGATGATATGATGTCTAGAATGAGATTAGTATTTGATTCCAAGTGAATGTTTTTGTAGAGAAAGTTGATGGGGCTTCCTCTAATTCCCAACCATAAAGAAAACTATAGGATGATAAGAAAAACAAAATAAAGGATGATTATTCTCCTCTATAAAAGTGGAAGAGAGAAAAAAACGATATCTGATAAAGTGTTTGAAGAAATGATGAAAAGTAAAATAGAGAAAAAAATGTGATCCAGAGTACAAAATCGACTCTATAGAAGATAAATCTTTGAATATTTGGGATGAATTGAAGTTAGAGGAAGAAGAGAGTAAAAAGAATCAATATAAAAAGTCACAAGAATATCAAATTATTGAAGGTATTTTTAACTTTGTAGAACAAGATTATGAAAATATTATTCTTACCACTGCCCATATAGATTAGATAACATTGGAAGTGAGGTTAGTATTCAAATAAAATTTAGTTATTCCAGCAAAAAATCCCTTCTATTGTAGATAAGGGAAACATAAAATCTCTTGTTGAAGAATCAGTCCTAGTCATTCCCGAAAAAGAATCGGTACCATAGTTACCTAGAAAAGAAAATTTGATATTGTTAAGAGATCTTGAAGATGTCCTTAATATGGAAGTCGATGAAGATGTTTATGGAAAAGATAAAGAAGTATAAGAAAAAAGAAATGAAGAAGAGGAATATGAATAAGTATAAGAAGAGGCTAATGTTAAAGAATAAGAATAGGAAGATGAATAATAAGAAGAAAAATAAGGCGATGGTAGTGAAAAAACCAAGTCTGATAAGGAATCATCAGATTCATCATCATCTTCATCAAAAAATTTACTATCCAAGGCTAGTAAAGAAGAAAAATCCAGATGTTATCAAGAGGAATAATATTCTTCATAAAAGGAAGAAAATCGTCATCTAAGAAAGAAGAAGAAGATCATATATCAAAAAAAAGTTGATGAGAATTTCAAATATAATAAAGATGTTGAAATACTTGAACTATAGGATGATAAGAAAGTTTAAAAGAATTTTGAGACAAAAGGGAAATAAGTGGAATTTAGAAATAGAAAAATAAAACATTTTTATCCTGAGCCTGATCAATTGGAATCCACTAGAACAATAACTCCTAAAGCAATTGATTATATTTGTTATGTTTTAAGGACATTAGAAGGAACTATTCCATAGATTCCAAATATTGAAGCAAGGTTCCATATCATTCAGAATATTCTCAATGAGAAATCATAATCTATAAAAGTTATAATGGAGTTGGTGATTCGGATTGGAGCTAATTTAAATATTTTTCAAGATTTTTTTTGGAATCCTAAAAGATATTATAATCAGATGGTGAAATATTCCAACCACATAGAATTTGGTATTCATATGCATGGTGATCAACTTGATGAAGTTAAGAATATTATGCTAGAACAGACTGAATCCTTCTACATGTTATCATCGGACATGGATGACATAGTTCTGTTCATTGAAGAATTCAAAGATTATATCAGTGAAAGGTCTGAGCAAGTGAATGTTCTAAAATAAAATTTCGAGAAATGGAGTTAGAGAAGATAAGGCTCATTTCTAGTGAAGATAAAGTGATTTTATTCAGACATCAAAATTAGGTGTTATCTCAGGTAGAAAAAAGGGTGAAGAATATAGACTATACTCAGGAAAAAATAATTTTGAATCTACAGAAGGACCACCACAAGTTTAAAAATATAAAATACTTTTAAAAAATCTTATGAAGAAAGAATGCTTATTTTTCTTTTTAACTCTTGATGTATTGGTTTTTAAGACATTTTAATGCTTATTAATGAATTTTCTTTTCATCCAATTATGATTTTCTTGAATGTTTTCTAATTATGAAAGGTTAAATGTTTTTTATATTTACATGGATGATTTGTTAATTAATTATTATTTCATATGTTATATTTTATGACATTTTAGGACACACAAGATCCCTCCAATTCCATTTTGAAAATAAAAAATGGGGAGAATTTTATATACCGGGGGAAAGTTCTTACAAAGGGGGATAAATATTTTAAAGGGAGAAAGTTTTATCAAAGGAGAGAATGGTATATTATGTGGGAGATACAATACTAAGGGGGAGTATGTTTCATAAAGGGGGATAAGTATTATTTGAGGAATACAAGTCCTAGTAATCTAAATTGTATTAAACATCATATTCAGATGAGTTATAAACTTAGGGGGATTTAAGTTTTAATGAAAAACTATGAATACACATTTCTTATAATAAAAAAGTATTGCACTTTTTTCAAGTTATTTTTCCATTTAATTTTTGTGGTTTGTGATTTCCAAAAAGTGGGAGATTATTGAGTTATAAGTTTTAATTCTTACTTTTACATTCTTTATTTTTTGGAAATCACAAACACATTCTCAAAACATGTTTTCTATCTTTTTATGTTCTAAGTATTTTAGTTTGTTTTTGTAGAAAACATTACCTTCTACCATATATAGAAAATGTTATAATGAATTAATAATATTGACTTATTATTCTTCAATACAATCATCGTATTTAGTATTGATGTGATTATCAAATCTCCCTTCAATTTGACCAATAGTTGGACTTTTATCTTTTCTATCATACTGACAAAAGTCATGATTATCAGATTGGTAATGCTACAGATAAAATCAGACTGAATCTCATAAGGATTATCATATTGACATTTGATAAGGAATTCCATCAGACTAATCGAATTTTATAATCAGAATACATAGACTTGTTTCTATCATAAGGAATGTCTTCAAAACTATAATGGTGTTAATAAAAACAACTTGGATATTTAGTTATAGATGCTTTGTCAAGCACTTGTTGTCTGAGGCCATTGCAAAAAACTCATAAATATAACCATTAGAACATAACATATAAATAGTGATCCATTTGAAGAGTTTGGATATGATTTCATATTAAAATCATGCCTTCTAAAGTTTTATCTGTGTGAACCACTCATTCATTTTTAGTAAAATACTTTAAATAGTTGGTTGTTCTATGGAATCCTTGTTAGGTTGTTTCCTTTAGAACATTTTTCTTTTGTAATCATGTCTGATCATTGTTACGCTCAAGTGATTCTAGGGATAAGAAGAAAGTGAATCTGATCGATTATATAAAGGGATTCATGGGATAGGATTATAGATTCCAATAATCATATCAAGGACTTTGGGTGTAGAAATATAGATGAATATAGATCATCGTATTGCGGTATTTCTTCGTAAGGAAATACATAATTTATTGTAAGTATAAAATAGTAGATAAATTTTTTCATGGTTATTGAATACCTTACAATTAAGGATAAATTATGGATATATTTTAATATAGATTATAACATATTATTACTTTTACAGAGCTATTGTATTTCTTTTTTATAAGTTATTATTCTACAGTGCTTGTTATAGAAAGTTAGTCATCATTATCATATTTATATACTATTTGTTTTATCAATATAATTCTAAGTATAATAAAACTACTCTTATTCATATGATCCATTGTGAATATAATTCCTTCACTCTGATATAATTATATTTATTTTGATTCTGATTTTGGGACTGTAATAATCAGACTAAGTCAGAGTACAATAAAATTACATTTAGAGGTTTTTGTTTTGTATTATAAAATATGTTTTTTAAACTACAATTCCCCCCCCACACCTTTTATAAGTATATCCATCATAAGATACTCTTATGATCCAAAATATCCATTATAAAATCTCTTCTCTTCCCTATTTATTCTAAAAATGAAGACATCGTCTGTGAGGTGTCGATTCACCGCCTTCGTGGACGATGAGTTTTTTTCTCGTTACCACCTTCAAGGATGGCCATAAAACCATTATTATGGTTAAACTATGTTGAAAATTTATATTATATCTTATTTCATGTTCTAGACCAAATATATATATATACATAATTTTAAATAATAAAACAAAACTAGTTCATGATGATCGAAAACCCGCCAAAATAATCTAATCATTTTTAATTAGTTTCTTTATCAAATTAATCATTTTCTTATAAAAAATGATATATGGAACCATTTAAAATTATATAAGTATGTTAAAATTATATAATTACACTTCTATATTTTTCCTTCCATTTGATAAGAACTCCCATCATTAAACCCAAAGGTTACTGATCATTGAATCATGAAATAAACCCTACCTTAATGAAAAAATTGAATCTTAAAACTCATAAAAATGTCTATAAATGAACACAATATAATTATAATGAATCAAATAAATTTATAAAGGTTTATGAATTAATTAATTAATTAATATAATTTGATTATCCATGAAATTATGGGAAATTTTAGAAAGCTTTCACACATAAGGTAATAGATTCTCTCTAAACCTCTATTTTTCAATCGGGCTACACTTTCTCTCTCTTTACCCCAATTTAAATATTTTTTACTCTTATGTAATCTTCATAAATTATATTTATATGTTACAAACTTTTTTACCTAGCAAAAAATATTCTTTATTTTGTGGGGAAATACATGTTTTGAAAGGGTTCCTTATAAATTCATCCCGATAAGCAAGCTCAATTAATGAGAAATTCCCAATTTATTATACATTTTCTAGTATCATCCATAATATATTTTAAGCCAAAAATATTTTTATAAAATCATTCATTTTATCATAAAAAACTATCTTAGTTAATTTTTTTTTATTATTCAAACAATTACGTATTTTTCCACTTTAAAAACTCTATTATTTTCCTTAAATCGCACTAAAGTGGCTCATTTCTAATGTCCTGAAACACTATTTTTACATGTTTCTTCTGTATTTTGACATAAATTATAGTTTTATATGACTATTATCTGTTATTAATTTCCATGTATTAGTTAACCCCATTCTTTTACAAAAACCATTATGATATGCCCATTTTCCTAACTTATGACACGCTTACGATACTCATTTCTTCCATGGGTCATTGTTATGTTTATTCATTTTTTTATTCTTCATGTGTATAATATATAAATGAAACATTTATGATGGGTTATCCTAGATATTGCTGCAATACATTAGTTAAGGTTTAGTCTCATGAGAATTCATGCAGGGATAAAGAGTAAACCTAATTCCTTTATGGGACTTTGTCCATCTTGTTATATAGTCTTGGTAGTTAGCATTGACTCATGTTTTTTTCAGGTTATATGTTGCTTCCAAATTCTTAGGTTGCCATAATTTTATGATCCCATGTTTTATATTTTATGATTCCATATATTTATTCTTATTCCATGCCTTTTAATGTCATTGTTATTCCTTCTAACTCATGTGTTATTCTTTAAACCTATGCGTGTTCCATTACAAGTCCTTCAACCTCATCCCTTATGTCATCGTATTCTCAAGGTTATCATATATAGATTTAAGAGATCAAAGGAATTTATTAGCTCATTATGTATGATTAATATAAATTTGTTTTATTTTAATTCAATTTTTCATTTTTATGTACCTAATATTCCAATGAAATTAGAATTTATGATCCTCGGTTGGTAATTATGGTTAATTATTCTTAAAATCATGTAATAAATGTGTAAAATTAAATGGTAGAGATAGTTTATTTTATAGTATTATCTAGTAATTTTTATACATTAGGACTATAAAACTTTAGTAAGAACCCTAGGGATAATTCCATCACTATGTATTGCCTATATTGAAACGTAGGGAATCACATGTATAGATATACTTTTCAATTCCATGTTTATCCTTCTATGTTCAAAGTTTCATTTTTATATTATTATTATTATATAACTATCAAACCCCCATAATTGTAATTTATTTTTTTTAGTTGATGGGTGGAAATTGAAGAACTCGTGTGAACAATAAATGTGATAGGATATGTGATGATTTCCCTAATGAAATTCAAAATCAGATAGGAATGGGAGTTCAAAACATCTTGATAGTACTAGAAAAAATGGATCAATTTATGAATAATAACAAGAATCATGTGGAATTATGACATTATCCTAAGAAATATCATGTTTTGTTCAAATCTTTTACGTAACAAAGGCCTCACATATTTAGTGTATCTTTTGATCCCCTCGTTTTGGAATAATGAATTAACTCCATTGAGAAGATATTATCTATCCTCTAGTGCTCAGAAGAAAATAATTTTGTGATGGTGGTCTATCATTTTGACGTGGAAGATGATCTGTGGTGGACACTGACCAAGAACATGAAGTCTAAGGAGGGAATTAATTCCATGTAATGGGAACCATTCAAGAAAAAAATTCAATAAATATTTTCCCTTAAATCTCAATCATAAGTTGGAGAGAGGGTTCCTTAGACTAAAGAAAAAGTAAGATGAGTCTATTGAGGAATGTGAAGAAAAATTCAAAAAACATCAATGATATACCACTTTCTTTTTCATTAACACTGAAATAAATGTGGACAACTTCTTTAGTAGCCTAAATATAAGTCTATGAAAATCATTAGTGATTTGAGATTTTGGAGACTATGAGGAGATTGGCAATTCTTCCCCAATGATGAAATGACGATCATAGAATCTAAAGGGTCCCATGGTCTCAAATACAAAAAGGGTAAATGGATTTTAATATGGGAGGATCAAAATATAAATCCTATGATTTAAATAATACTCAACATCCCACATGTCAAAAGTGTGGGAAAAAGAATCCTTGAAACATCCTATGGCGAACTGAGAGATTCTTCAAATGTGGAAGAGAGGGGCATTAGGATTATTATAATTGAAGGTATATGAAAAATCCCACAAATGGGGAATAATAAAGGATGTTTTAGATAAACAATCATCTTTTGTTGTAGTGTTTCAACTACAAGGAATGTGGGAATCATGTTATCCAATTCTCTAAGTTAAGGGTTATTAGAGGAAATCAACAATAACAAGGCAATAAGGAAGGTAATATTCTATCACTACTACTGAGGTGGGGACTGAAAATGATGTGGTGATAGGTATGCAATTATTCATTCATGAAAAGTAAACATTCTATTGGATTTTAGTTCTAAACATTCTTTTATATCTTTTCAGGTTAGTAGAACTATTCAGACACCACCTCATAAAATGAATTTTGAGTTATCAAAGAGGAAAACAATTGGGTCAATTATTGAATCTAAAGTATGTAACTCCTACCCATTTAATTTTTGTTGACTGAACCTCCTAAATTATCTCATATTACTTCCTTTGGTGGTTTTTGATGCTATTTTTGGCATGGATTGAATATATTTAATTAAATCCAACATCAACTATTGAGAAAGGGATATCACTCTTCACATCCTTAGGAATCCTATAGTTCTTTATAAGTGTGAGGAGGAGGATGAATCTCCTTTAGGTTCATTATATCAATTGGGTATATTATTTCCTTATGATCAATTATATAAATCAATAATTATTGAGATAAAATAGAGAATCATACTCAAAGACATTTCCATTATGAGGGACTACATAGATGTTTTCCCTAAAGATTTTCTTGTTCTTCCTCCTTACCCAGAGTTTTACATCTCAATTGAAATTATTCTGGGATCTCTACCTACTTTAAAGAATCCTTACAAAATGTCCACCATTGGGTTGGAATGATTGAATAACCATTTATAAGAGGATTTGAATGGGGGTTTTATATACTTGAGTGCTTCTCCATAGGGTGTGTTGGTCCTCTTCATCAAAAAGTAGTATGAATCAATGTGACTCTACATTTATTATTGTGAGTTCTAGAAAATCACATAAAAGAAAAATTATCCCCTGCCACAGATATATGAATTGTTTGATCAACTATGTTGGGATAAGTATTTATCTAAGGCAGACCTTTGGTTAAACTATCCCCAACTAAAGGTGAGGAATGAATATATTCCCAAGAAATCTATTTGAACGAGGTATGGACATTATGATTTCATTGTGATGCCTTTTTGAGTCCCTAATTATCCGTCAATTTTAATGGATTTAATGAATAGAGTCTTTAGATATTATCTTGAAAAATTTGTTGTCGTCTTTATCTATGATATTCGAGAATACATCAAGATCAAGGATGAGCATGAGGAGAATATGAATACTGTTCAAAAGAATTTGTGAAGGAATAAAATATATAAAAATTAAAGTAAATGTGAGTTATGGATGATGGAACTATCATTGTTGGGGAATTTTGTCACCATTTAAGGAATATCTGTAGACCCCACTAAAACTAAGGCAATTGAGGAGTGGGCCAGACTAGCATTTGAAATGGAGATCCATAGTTTCCTTGGTATATATGGGTATTACGTAGGATTTGTGAAGAACATATCAATATTGTCAAAAAACAAAAAAAGATGGATCAGAAGGGAGTAAATTTTATCTGGACCAATGAATGTGATTACTACTTCAAAGAGTTTAAAAATAGTATTATCACCGCACTAGTACTCACACTTATGAAAAGTGGGGAACACTTTTTGGTATATATGGATTGTTTAAAGAAATACTTAATTGATGAAAAATCATAAAGTGATTGTAAAAACCTATGTACTTATAAAATAATTTCATTTCATTATGGAATTAAACAATCAATTTAAGGACTTGGATTTTTCTGATTTTATTTTTAGAAATTATTTGGGAAAATTCCAAGACCATATGTGGAGATGGTGTTCAATTATGAAGCCTAGGGTTCACAAAAATATCGTTTAAAAAATGTTATGTTTTTAAAAGCATGTGCACACTACTTTTTTTTTGAAAAATTGAAATAACACTTAAACAAATGACTGAATCATAAATATGAGGGAACTACTGAGCTCAGAGTAGTGACTCTGCCCTATGCACAACCTAGAATTGGTCAGCGCTAGTCAATTGCAGAATAGGTCACCATGGGTGTAACCTTAAATAAAATAATTAAATAAAAAATATTTTATTTTTAAATCCTAATAACTCCTAAATGGTAACACATATTTTAAATCTGATACAAACGATGAGTTCGTAAGGTGGTGTATTCCTTAGACGGGGTATAACCTCAACCGGCATGGGTCAAGGGTGAAAGTTCAATTTTGGATGTAGAAATAATTAAAATACATAATAAAAATATGTTATTGAATGGTACGTGTTGACACGTCACGCGACCCAGGGAGAGGCCGGGTTCTGATGAGGTGATCATCCATAGTCTAGCGGGACCACATTAGAGGAGGAGCTCGAGATGGAATAGGTCGCGGCAAGAGGCTGCTGCAGTGGGACGTGGCCCAGAAGTGGTGTCGGTGAGATCCTGCATCGAAGAGATCCCACAGCGGTAGGGAGATCATGAGAAGTGACTGGGATGCGGTGATATGGGGTTCGTCATATGGTTAGGGTCCGCGTGGAACCCGTAGTGGAGGAAGCCGCAAGGAAGTGGGCCTGGATGTGGTGTTTTCTGTGTTGAATGGGAGTGCACGGCTAATTTGTGTGCTGAAGGAGTCGACCCACATGCGGTGGGCCAGTATGGGATAACTAGGATGCTTGAAAAGCCCAATGGGCTAAAATGCATGGCCCCGAGGCCCATCGATATGGGCCAGACCGATTGCGTCGGGTCGGTTCGGGGTCCCAGTGGAATCATGTAGCTTGCTATGACTATGTGATATTGGTGACTATGTGACTTGGTGTACTGCTTGACCCATAGAGGATTAATGTAACATCTACGCTTCATGTGCCATCAATTATACGTGTGACATCGACGTCCCCGTCACCATCACTGATTTGGCTGCCACCATCACTTTGTGCATTGTCGACCCTCTGTGTGCCACTAATGCTTCTAGTGTCATAGAGACTAAGGGATCTGTTGAATACAACTTGAAATCATTCTCTTTGTGATTTAGACTTAAATCGATTTGAGATGACTGTATTGAATGTACTTTATGTTTTTCCTTAGTGGTGTACTTTATGCATTTTTAGTGGTGTGACTTTGTTATTTTGGGGTCCCTACTGAGTATTGTTTTACTCACCCCTTTATAGGATATGCATGCATGTTTCATGTCTTGTGTAGACGATCTACACTTTGGAAGAGTCCTTAGAGGACCGGTACCAGGTGGTTCTTAGAGAGAGGGGTGATAGATTAGGTGTGCTTCAGTGACATCAGACAGTGGTTTCTGTACCTACCCTTTAGGTAGGGTTTTCTATAGATGATATTGAAGAGAATTTACTTTCCCTTTTGGTTGGGATTGTATTTTGTCCCTGTTTACTTTTAATTGTTTCTACAACCATACTCTTTTTTTGGTATCTTAGTGGTATACATGGTTGTTTACATAGTGTCTTCAATTCCTCAACATTGGGCATGGAGATGGGAGCATGTGTACAAGTACTTAGTCAAATGAATCTCATTTGTTGGATATTTCTACTTAGTTCTAGATTCCAACCCAAGTCCAATGGGAAGCGGGCTTGGGTAGTCATGGAATGGGCCCTGAGGGATGGGTCGTGACATAGTAGTATATAGGGGGTCGATTATACCTAAAGAACGAAGATTATATGAGGTTGGTTTGGGGTAACAGTGTTAAGTGTTTTAAGTTGTATTTTTAGACTAGGGACTCTAGTATTGGTACGAAGTCCAACGTATCCATACACCATGACTCTAAATTTTTATATTCAACTCAGTACATGAAAATACTAGTTGTACGTAAAAATAAAAGGTATATAAATTATATAGGATTGAGTGTGTTCTCATGTATTTCTTGAATCAGTGTCATCTCACCAGCTATACTCTGTTAACTATGGTACGTCTTGATCTATTTTAGGATTCCTCCACATAGATAGCAATCCAATATTCTTATGCATGATCATGAGGATGATATGCCTAGAAATAAGGCATCGGTACAGGGGCCAGAACCAGAGATACCACCCATGGGTGTTGTACCATTGATACCACCACTGGGAGAGAAGTAGTTACTACCAGTGTTAATGGTAGAGGATGCATAAAGGTTTAGTGTGATGCCTGAGTTCCATAGGAAGGGACCTCTCAGGTTCAGGGGTAAGCCAGACCCCCAGACAGCTGGGGATTGGATGGAGGTAGTTACACGTGTCTTCCTCCTAGTGAGGATGCCTCTCGACCAGATGGCAGTCCTAACCATGAGTTGTATACATGTATCAGTGGGGAGATGGTGGAGCTTAGTGATACAGATGCATGAGGAGGCAACCCACACTTGGGAAGACTTTGAGAATCACTTCAGGGAGGAGTTCTTCCTTGTGATGTTATGCACTGTGCGTATACAGGATCTACTACATCTGTAGAAAATCAAACAAACACTATTGAAGTACTTCATGTGGTTTACAAATCTTTCTTGATACACCATGGATATGGGGCGGGACATTTTTTTTAGGTCCCAGACCCTGGAGAATGGGCTACTCCAGGAGATCAGGGAATCCACGATATTCCTTATAATCCCTATATATGTTGGGGTACTAGAGCAAGCTCTACTAGTAGAGAGATTTATGGATGAGAAGACATTGGTAGTGGGAACTACCACCAGGAATCAGGTAGCTGAATATTTGGAAGTAGGTATCCAATAACTATCATAGGTATCCAAGAGAATAAGACAGTTTAGGGGATGACCCTATGACATGGGGTCAGTTGTACAAGTATCCCAAGCTAGATCATGTCAGATGAAGGATAGGTTGTGCTACCTGGGCAGTGGTCAAGGAAACATGGATTGAGATTTCTTGAGTTGTCATAAGGATTATTAGCTGATGGTCGAAATACCATCGTGGTATAGGCAAAGGCAGGAGCAGGGCAGTTTTCTAGGTGTCAGAAATAGCAGTGGAGCTGGACTGGCAGCAGGAGGTGGGCGTATGTTTGAGGTACTACCACCACAACCCACTGGTAGTCCACCACGGGCCTAGTGAGCTTATGTATATGGATTATTCCATATCCAAGTAATGAAGGCTTATGAATCTAGTGCTACATATATTATAAGAGGTGAGATCTATGTCATTTTCACCCAAGATTTAGTTTTGATAGACACAGGTGCCAGTCACTCTTTTCTCACCATGATTATTGTTTGAGACATGGAGATTCTAGATGAACAGTTGAATTGATCCCTATGCTTAGAGACTTTTATGGGAGTATATTAGATGATCACACACTAGTGATGATAGTGTTACCTTACTCTTGGGTGGGATAGTTTTGTTTGGGATCTCTTGGTGGAAGATTCTAGGCCTTATTACATCATCCTTGGTATAGACTGGTAATCCATAATACATGCTATGATTTACTATTTTAGGTCTATCGTGCAGTGTGTTCGTGGAGATTGGACTAGGTTTTCCTTTTTCAATGAAAAGGAATCTCATGTAACATAGGATTTACTCGCATGTAATATTGTGTAGCCAATCACATGCCAGTTTTCTAGCATGACCCTCGGTGCAGTAGATGAGACGAGTCCTCGGTTTCCTAAAGTGATTGACGACTATGAGGACGTCGTTCCAAAAGATCTTATAGGATTTACTCTTCATACGGAGGTGGATTTATATATTGATATGTACCTCATGATATCACTGATATCTAAACCTAAATATCCAATGGCTCACATGGAGCTTTGTGTGTTATGTTTTTAACTAGAGGACTTGCAGAGGAAGGGCTTCATAAGACCCAGTGTTTCACCCAGGGCGGCCCCAATTTTGTTTACCAAGAAGACTGATGGGATCTTGAGGTTATGTATGGACTTTATGAGCCTGAATCAGGTGTCCATGAAGAATAAGTATCCAATACTGAGGATTGATGACATCTTCAATCAGCAGAAGTTAGTGAGGTGTTTCTCGAAGATAGACCTCAGATCTAGCTATAACCATATTCATCTATAAGATGAGGGTATACCGAAGACAGCATTTACATGTCATTATGGAAACTATTCGTACTTATTGATTCTATTTTTCATGATGAATTCCCTGGAAATGTTCATTGGAATCATGAATATGATCTTTCATCCTTACATATTCCGGTTCATCGTGGTATTCATTGATGACATCCTGGTGTACTCATCGTCCAAGGAGGAGCATGCAATACACTTGAGGATGGTCCTAAACACACTCTGAAAGCACCAAATTTATAGAAATATCTTTATTTCTCAATTCTGGATTCAGTAGGTCCAATTTTTGGGACACGTCATTTTGGAGGCTGGATTTGTAGTAGATTCAAAGAAAATTGAAGTGGTGCTTGCTTGGGAGCCACCCAAGAGTGTTACCGAGGTGATACGTTTCTAGAATTTTAATGGATACTATCATAGGCTTTTACTCGAATTTTAAAAGGTATTATCACCCTTGATGGCCTTGACATAGAAGGGGCATCCTTTCATGTGGACAGAGAAGTTCCAGCAATGCTTTCAGGAGCTAAGGAAAAGATTGAAGAGCACCCAAATCCTAGGATTACTGGGGGAGGGGGTTGAGTACGTGGTTTTATGTAATACATCATGGATTAGGCTTAGTTGTGTCCTGATGCAGGGGGAAGCATTGATTGCCTATGGTTTTCACCAGTTGAGGTGGCATGAGCATTACTACACAACCCCTGATCTGGATTTGGTAGTTGTAGTCTTTGTATAGAATATATGGAGACACAGCCTAATGGGGGAGTGGTTTTTCATCTAATATGACCATAAGAGACTAATTTATATCTTCCCTCATAAGAATTTTAACTTGAGATAGAGGCAATGACTATAGTTCCTCTAGGAGTATGAACTTGAAATTATCTATACTCCTGGGAAGGGGAATGAAGTGGTGGATGCTCCCAGCTGGAGATCCAACTTAAAGTTGTTGAATGAGGCATTGGATTAGGTATCATCATTGCATATATCCTTTATTGATTGATATGATGTCGCTTTTCTCCAGTCGATGGTGGTTACCCTTCCACTCATATAGCGATTCAGGGAGGTGTAGCTCAGATATACTAACTACGAGACTACATGTGCTCAGATGTACACAGGGCATGCCCTTAATGGATATTTAAAAGGTGGGTATCATATCATTTTCTTCAGAGGGATAATAGTAGTTCTAGTGATGTTGTGAGAGGAGGTATTGTGAGAATTCCATAAATCCCCTTTAGAGGTACATCCAGGAGTTTTACTGATGTATCAATACCTATGACATCAGTTCTGGTGGCTGGGGATAATGAAGGTGGTGGAAAAATTCGTTTCTCGATGCATCACTTGTCATCATGTGAATGTTCAGCACCAAGTTTAGAAAGTTTGACTCAACCCCTTAAGGATCCATAGTGAATGTGGTATGGGATATCAATGTACTTCGTGATGGGTTTACCATGCACGTTCAGGGGACATGATACCATATATATGATCATTGACCTACTCACCAAGTCGGTTGACTTCCTACCAATCTGTTAGGAAATTTTAGTAGAGATATTGAGATGCCTTTATAAGTAGGAGATAGTTTTTCTTCATGGAGTTCCATTAATGATCATCTTAGATCGTGATGCTTGTTTCACATCCCAGTTGTGGATGGGATTGCAAGAGGCGTTTGGGACTCTGTTTCACTTGAGCATGGAATTTCATTCCCAGAAGGATGGTCAAATAGAGAGGACCATCCTGGTTCTAGAGGAACTACAATGTGCTTTCATCCTAGACTTGTTCTGCAATTCGGAGGAACAGATACATCTGGTGGATTTTTCATATAACTACAGGTACCACTCCACCATTAGTATGGCACCATTTGATTCCTTCTACGGGCGACCATGCAGGTCACCACTATAATGGACAAACCCAGGAGAGTCAGCACTCATGGGTTTAGAGTTTGTATAGGCTACCATCGAGAAGGTTCAGATCATTCAGAAGTAGATGATAACTACACAGACCCAACATAAGTCATATGTTGATATGAGGCGAAGGCCTCTAGAGTACGAGGAGGGAGACCATCTGTACCTTCGGGTCTCACCTCAATGCAGATTGTAGATATTTGCTCGGGTCGGCAAGTTATATCTAAGAGAAATTGGGCCTTTTCAGATTTTGAGTATATTTTTTGAGGTGGTATACCACCTAGATCTACACCCACAGTTGCATTGGGTGCATAATGTCTTCCACGTGTCACAATTTAAAAGTTACATGCATGATCCATTGCACGTCATTGACTGGGGAGAGCTATACATTCATGATGGGACAACTTTTTTATAGTACCCGATGGAGATCAAGGATTGATAGGATTGGATCCTTCATGGGAGGTAGATTCCTTTGGTGTGCATTCTTTGGCAGCACATGAATCTATAAGAGGTTACTTAAGAGCAGTAGGCTCAAATTCCAGCTCAATACCCTCACCTTTTTGTTTAGTAGCCCTTGTTTTGGATTTCGGGGATGTAAATCCCCTCTAGTGGGTAGAATGTAATGACGTGGATTTTACAGATTTAATTTCTATAAATTATTTAATAAAATTTAGATACCCAGAGACGAGATGGAATGTTATTCGAAAGCCCAAGTTTCCCAGAATGATTGTTTGAAAAATGATATGTTTTTAACAGCACTCGCACTTGAATTTTCAGATAAGGTGAAATAACTCTTAAATGAGTTCTCAGATTAGAAATCTGAGGGCACCATTGAGATCAGAGCAGTGGTTTTACCCTAGGAACAAACTAACATTGGTCAGCACAGGTCACCTATAGAAGAATTCACCAGGGGAATAACTGTAAATAAGATAATTAAATAAAATTTATTTTATTCCGAAATTATAATAACTCATAAATGGTAACTCATTTTGGAAATATGATACCATCTTTGAGTTCATAAGGGGGTGTTTTCCTTAGGTGGGGAATAACCTTGATCGGTGCAGGTCGAGGGTGAATGTTATATTTCAGAGATAGACATCATTAAAATATCTAATAAAAATATTGTATTCACCATTATGTGTTGACACTGAGTGTATCCTAGTGTGAGGCCTAGTTCTGTTTGGGCGCATAGTCGTGGTCTAGTAGGACCGCAATGGAGGAGGATCCTATGGCAGCACTAGCCTCAGGAGGTGGAGAGAAGCCATGATTGGAGGTTGCGGTAGGGGTTTTGGTGGGATGCGGCTTGGAGATCACATTAGTGGGATCCCTCAGCGGTGGGGATGCCACAAGAAGTGACTGGGACGCAGCGAAAGGGGGATGGCATGCGTCTGGGGTCTTTATGGAACCCACGGCGGTGGAAGCCATAGGGAAGGGTGCGAGACACGGTGTCATCCATGTTTAACGTGGCAGCCACATTAATTGGGAGTGCACAGCCAAGCTGCTCGCTAAAGAAGTTAGCTTGCATGTGAAGTGTCGGTTAGGTGGAATTGGGCCGCTTCAGTGGCCCATTGGGCTGGACTGCGTGGGCCAGTAGTCCGGGCCAGCTCAGACCAACTGGTTCTGGCCGTTCGGACTAGGTCTGGTTGAACCCAGACCAGAATAGACCCTTTTTACTAAATTTGTCAAATCATTCAAACTTTGTGTCCATTTGATGATCCATTTGAAGTTTTTGGGACCCTTGAGATGATGTGGTCATTGTGAGATAATCTATCTGGGTTTTTATTAAATTTATCTTATGAACTAACGACTAGAGTAGTATGTTCAATTGTAACAATCATGCTATGAGCGGAATAATGTGAATGGTTGTGACTATTTGATCTTTGTAATTATGTGAATTAGGGTACTTCTTTACCCATCGATTCTCCATACACCATTGATGCTCTGTACACCATCGTTTCTTCATGCGCCATCAATGATTTGTGTGCCATCGACATCTTAGATGTCATCACCGCTCTAAGTGCCGCTGATGCTCAGTGTGCCACTGACGCTTCATGTGCCACTGATGCTTTCTGATCCATTGATGCTCCATGATCCATTAACTCTCCATGCTCCATCGACACTCCATTGAACTCTTACACTTATAGTTTCATAGAAACTGAGGGATATGTGGACTACAACTTGAAATCCTTCTCTTTGTGATTTAGACTTATACCTTTATGAGTTGACCGTATTGATTCTACTTCATGTGTTTCTTTTTTTATGTACTTAATTCATTTTCTTTGTGGTGTACTTCATGTGTTTCCTTTTTGGTGTACTTTATGTATTTCATAGTGGTGTGCCTTAGTGGTTTTGGGGTCCCTAGTGAGTATTGTTTTACTCACCCCTTCATGGGCTATGCCCAGACATGTCGTGTATTCTACAGATGATTTAAGCTTTGATGGGTTTCTTGGTGGACCAAGACCAGGTGGTGCTTATAAAGATTCATGACAGGCTATGTGTGCTTCAGCGACTTTAGACAGCAATTTCTATACCTACTCTTCAGGTAGGGTTTTCAACAGATGAGATTCAAGAGTTTGTACTTTCCCTTTTTAGTTAGGCTTGTATTCTGGACCCGTTTACTTTTTATTTTCTGTATGGTCATACTCTGTTGTTGGTATCTTATTGGAATTAATGCTTGTTTACTTAGTGTTTTTAGTTTATCACTTTTGGGCTGGGAGATGGGTATGTGTGTACAGGTACTTGGGAAAATGTCTCCCATTTGTGGGATATGCCTACTCGATGATAGTTACCAACCTCAGGCCTATTGAAGGTGGGTTTGGGGTAGTCACATAATGGTCCTCAAGGGATGGGTCGAGACATTCAAATTCATTATAAATATATAATGATGTAAGTAGTATTTATAGAAATTAAGGAATTTATACTCATGGAATAGTAACTTGACCATAGGAACAATTATATAGATAATATAATAGTAACCTCACCTATGAGAGTATAAATGAAATTTATTTATCGTATAAGTGAAAATTTTATATATTTATATCATTTAATAAGTAAATAATTTTTTTGAAAATTATAAATTAAGTGTTTGAATTTTTGTGAGTCATAAATATTTAGTTAAAATTTTATAATTAATATATTAATTTGAAATAAAATATATTTTCATAAAATAAATTCATAATTTTTTTTTATTATGATTAAAAGATAATTTTATGAGACTTTAATAAATTTTTCAAAGTGTTATAAAATCAGTTATAAATTTAAAATTGGTATTTATCGAATAAATTTTGATTTTAATTAAAAATTAATTTTCTCATATTTAATAAATTATATTTTAAAAAATAGAGTTCATTTTTGAATTCTACACATCGAAAAATGGTTGGGGTGAATTTTTGATTTTTTTATGAGATGCTTGTATTTTTTGTAAATGATAAAATACGGTAATTTATGGTATATATACATTATATGATAAATACACTATTACTTTATTCCTAAATGACGTAATAATCATAATATCCAAATTACCTTCATTATTTTATTATATTTTAGGATACTTATCAACCTATTCATAGTCATGATCCAAATTAATAAACTAATGAATATAGTAATGAGAAAACACCCCTCTCATCCACTATAAATACCACCGCTCACCACCACTTCTCATCACACCTAAAATCCTTTTAAATTGATTAATTTCTACCCAATTATTTTCCCAAGACTATTTCCCATGTCCAAGACTTACTATTCCTACAAAAAAGTCCAAAACTAAGGGCCTTAAGAAGGTTCTCAAGGAGGAGAATTCAAGGGGGAAAATCCTCTTCCATTTTATTTTATTTTATTTTCAATTATTTTTTATTTATTATACTCTCTTCATCTCTCCTTATCCAAGTTTCATGAAAAAACAATAATCTTATATATACTATAACTTTATCATTTTAATGGAAAATTCATGATCAAACTTCTTCTCCTCTCCCTTTTACCCTAAAATTGAGAACATCGTCTGTGATGTGTCTCCTGGCCGCCAACATGGGTGATACACTTTCATTTTCCAATACTGCCTTCAAGGATAGACATAAAATAATTATTATGGTTAATTATGATTTAATTAAATATATTATAAGTAATATATGTTTCCAGAACCAATATATAATGATGATATTAAACAAAATTATTTAAGTTCATGATGATTGCAAAAACTGCCTAAATAAATTAAATCATTTTCATTAATGTTTTATTTAATGAGTTGTCCTTGTATTAGAAAAAATGATATGTGGTATCATTTAAAATTTTGGAAACATATTAACACCATTTCATTTCACTTATAAAGTTTTTCATCCATTCGATGAGAAATTCCATAACAAACAAACCATAGAAACCATGAAATAAATGCAGCTAAAACAATGAAAATAAAAAAATTACAAATAAATGGGTAGAAATCAGTTATAAGAATATCATCTAAGAAATAAAAAATATTAAAGTGATTCTATAATATATTAATAACACTCTTTAAACCATTATAAAAATGTTTTGAACACGTTTTAAATAATATGAAGCCAAGGTAAAGGAATTCTTAACCTAATTTCCATTATTTTGGTTAACCTTCTACTTCATTGATTATGTGGTACTAAGACTATTTGTTCAATTAAGTTTTTTTAATTATTTTGTATTATATTTATTTATAGTGTATAAAAATATTTATTTTGTTTTATTAATTCTCACTTAAATTATATGATATTTTTAAGGGACTTTTCATTAAAAATCCTCTTTTAAATTTTGATTTTTAAAAAATTAAAAACCAATTTTTTCATGCAAGTTTTCTTATTTAATGATTATGGTTATAGGTAATTGTTTGGGATTAAGTGTTGTACCTATATCTCCCTCTAATTAATTGGTTTTTCTTAGGTAGAATTTATGATTACTCCAAGTGTAACTACAATGGTTACACCATAAGGTAGTCGTGTGGGCTACATCATAAGGTAGTCGTCAAAGTTACATTGTAAGATAGCCATGAGGGTCACAAATAATATGGATTTCATGAGGGTTAAAATCTTTATTATGTAATTCCCCAAGTTTACTTCCTGGAATGTTTTATTTTTTCTATGTTTTATGGAAATCTCATGTTTTCACAAAGTAACTATATGATACCTATTAGGTGAGAAGTATGACTTTGTGAAAATGATTTCATATGTTTATAAGTATTCATGTACTAATAGTTTTTTTTCTTTTATATCCCTTACTTATCTTTTTATTCTCATCAAAAGTTTTAAAAAATAACTTGGTTTAATGATGGGTAATAGAAAAGGATAATCTAAGATTAATGTTGTGAAGAAATTTCATGAAAATATTTCATGTTTTTATTAAAAACTTTTTTACTATGAAAAAATGGACATTGTTTCAGTTGTAACCACTTTGTATGCTTATGGGTTGGTATTTATAAATTATGTACTATTTTTCTAAAACTCTAAACTGAAAAGATATTTGGTAATGTAAAGAAGTGTATTATGAACAAATTCACTATATTATGTAATGTTTAAGGCCAGGTCCTCATAGTTGATATCAGAGCTCAGTTTAGATAACATTAGAGGTTAGGATAATGTAAATAATAACACCATAAATTATTTTTACCTCATTTTTATTTTTAAATTATATAGAATTTATATATTACCATGTTGCTTAATCCAAGATATGTATTTTTAGAATGGTATTCCGAAGAAGAAATTTAGAAGATGAAGTAGGAAGGCATCGAGAGGATGATATCTCACTAAATTTGCAACCCAAAATTGTGGGAATTAAAACCAAAGAGTTTGCGACACTAATTGATCAGTTGATATAGGATACAAATAGTGGTGTAATACATGAAAGAGAATAGAAAGATCTACCACAAAGGAACATGATGATATTGGAACATTTTATAAGGAAAAATCCTCCTACTTTCAAAGCATATTTTGAACCAATGAAGGATGAATGATGGATTAAATTCCTTGAAAAGATATTCGATCTTATGGGGTGTTTAGATAATCAAAAGGTTAGTCTTTCGATTTTTCATTTTGAAGATGTAGCTGACAAGTGGTGTTCAATGTTGGGACCAAGTTGGACGGATAAGGAATTAATAAAAGTTTGTTGTTACAAAGTGTTTTCTTTTATTGTCAAACAATCTAAATCAATTCACTTTGTAAAGGACTTGTAAACTATGATGATGGTTTGCTTATTTGTATTTCACAAATATCATAAGTTTGGAGAACTTGTAATGCAAGACTTATAATGGATAGAGAGAGTAAAGAAGTGTTTTTGGAATAAGAAAGAAAGTGGTGTGCAAGTCAAAAGAGTGTGCAAGTGTGGTGCACAAGTATATGTGGTGCACAAGTGTATGTTTTACACAAGTCATATTTCAATATCATCCCATCAAAATATGACAAAGGAAATAAAGTGGCGTTCAAGTTAATTATTGGAGCACAAGTCAAAAATTGGTGCACAATTATAAGGGGTGCGCAAGTGTATGTTACACGCAAGTCATATTTCAATATAATCATATCAAAATATGACAACAGAAATAAAGTGGCGCGCTAGTGATGGAGCGACGCGCATGTGATGAAGTGGCACACAAGTAGCAATGCTACGCTAGTGTATATGGCACTCAAGTCTCCAAAATGATTATAAATAGACAACTAGCCTCCTCATTTTTTAATGCTCAACACATAAGAGAAAATTTGAGCTCTGATCACGAAAGTATTAGAAAGTGGCACACAAACTGAAGTGGCTATAACATCCTGCCTTTTTATCACATTAACTTTCATTACATTATACAAAACCAATGATCTTTAAGGTTTAGTGTCTTGCAAACCAGGAACTTAATACATGACAACATAAAACTTTCTTCTTAAACACTTGAAAGGATTCTCCATTTTTTCATCCTATGTTCATTATAGCATCTCATAACCTGGGATCATACATTCAAGGAAAGGGTGAGTAGAAGGCCCCGGAAGGGAAACAAGGGAAACATTTTACATGAGAACTTGAGATACATCAAAAGTCATGAAAATATTAACTTTAAGGAATGAGAAAGGGATCATGAGGCATATCATAATAAAAATAACATGTTTCATAACTTGAATATGTGGCTACAACATTTAACATAGACAATCATGAACATATCACCAAGGCCCATCCCCATGGTGTCTTTTCAAATTACTAAGGTTATTCACTAAGGTATCGTTAAAATTGTAATATCTAGTGGTTACATCATTACCTAATGCATTAGAGCACTATCAGGGCCCAGCCTCAAATTTGACTTTATTATCATGTGATACAAATATATCATCATCAAAAATTTCATAAATAACTCATATATCATAAAAGAAATGGGTTTCATTTCATAATCATAACATTTTAAAAACTGCTTTAAAGACATGATCTTTATGTCACTTTAAACCCACTGAAAAAGGAAAGTGGGTTCCATGTATGTAAGTCCCAGAATTAAAATAGAACAGTTTTATATATATGTGAATACCCATATATAAGAAATAGATTTGATTATTCACTTAATAAAATAAAAGAATTTTAGAAAACATAGAGACATTTTGAGACGAAAATTCTACACCATAACGACTATGTTATAGGGTTTTAGAAAATATTGAAAATAAAAGGGACATGGGTTACCCACTCATAAATGATCCATAAAACAAAATAGGGATTGAATATAAAGGATATAAGAACATGGTAATGAAATTTTAAAGACATAACGTATGAAATGAAAAACATGTAAGGATGAAAAAAATAAGATTTCTCTTTTGAAAATTCGGCAGCTTAACGATGTCACTTAAAACGTAAAATGAATTGAAGAGATAAAATAGGGTCTCTAATCATATGAAAATAAAATATCAGTATGATAGATATAGAGATAATACCCCAACATAATAAAAAAGAACATGAAAGTCTTGACATGAAAATAGAACTTGAAAACGAGAAGGGTGAAAGAATTCCTTAAAAATTTGGCAGCCTAACAACGCCACTTAATCATTCTTAAAATGAATTGATGAGAGAAAGAGGGGGTATCTCGTCATTTTAAAATGAAAAGGATAGTAGGATTAATATAAAATAGCATCCTCCAACATAAGAACATGGAGCATAAAAGATATGACATAAAAGAGAGTACATGAAAAGAAAGAGAGAGGTAGGATCCCTTACCTTGAAGAGTAACTTCGAAATCTTGATGTTTGGGACCTTGGGAGGCTTGAGGGAACCTTGGGAGGACTCCTTGGGAGGTAAGGAGACCAGAACTTCTTTGAGAAGGATTTTGTAATGGAAAGGATGAGATAATGGCTTGGTATTTATAGGTAAAGTGAGGGGACAAGGCATTAATGGCAAAGGGACACCTCATTGGTGGTATTGGTAAAAAAAAAGTGGTATTTCCTCATGTATTTGGCCACTTAGAACACCTCATTCCTTATATTACTATTCACAAGTCGACCATCCCTTAAAATATCTCATGACATCATCAGGATGCAGTTATGATGTCATTAAACATACCGAAACCCTATAACTATATTTTTACTATTCACTGAAAATTCAACTTTTTCAGAAAACTCTTAAAAATTTACCTTAACATAATATCAATGCTCTGAATTCTAATATAAACTCCATTTTATAAAAAAAAAATCTATATATTTTTAATTTAATTTTAAAATAAAAACATTATTCACCGAAAATTCATTTTTTTCAGAAAAATCCCCAAAAAATACCTTAACATAATATCGATGTTCTGAATTCAAAAATGAAGTCCATTTTATAAAAATATTTTTCTAAATATTTTTAATTTAATTTTTAATTAAAAAACACTATTCCCATAAAAAACTAATAATTGACTAATAATTTCTGAAAATGTTGTTTACCTATTTTATTGAATCACATTACTTAATCAAGGTGCCTATATTATATTAATACTTTCTTTAAGTGAGATTATTAATCCATTTGGTCACATTACTAATCCTAAGCGTAAAATCACTATTCATAAATTACTATTCACCATAAATTAT
The DNA here is from genome assembly GCA_963277665.1 of Viscum album. NCBI lineage: Eukaryota > Viridiplantae > Streptophyta > Magnoliopsida > Santalales > Viscaceae > Viscum > Viscum album. The sequence goes on from OY728123.1 coordinate 886,747,992, forward strand.
GTTGATCTTATTAGACTCTAAATTTCTTACTGAACACATTTTTAGAAGACCATTTTTTGAAAACCATTACACATAATTAATTATTTAAGGTTTACAAAAATATTTTAAAATATCCTTTTTTCAAATTAATCAAAAATATACATCCTACATTTATCTGGACATTTGAAAATTTACAAACTTCTCCAGAAGAAGAAAACACAATTTTATTTATCTGAAAGGATTACACAAACCAGTTATGGTCTCCTTTCATAGCCCCTTATTACCCCCAGCATAAGACCTAAGTGTAAGGTGCGCTAAAGTGATAGAATCTAAGGGAAGCTCAGCCAACATTGCACGAGTAGTAATTTCTATCAGTTTGAACTTCTCGCGATGGCGATTCCATTCTAGCTTCACACGATAAAGTTTGTCTTGGGTTTTGTCCAGAGTAAAGCCCAGGGGTGCTACCTCCTTCCCAAGTTCTGTTAGATGGGCTTCGATTGGACTGAGACTATTGGATGAGGCCATCAAATATTCTTTCTATATTAATTAACCAAGATCACTTGTATTTAGAGACAATATTCGTAACATTTAGTTTCCAACGGTCATATAGACCAATGGTCATATAACAGTCGAAACCCAACGGTCTCATTTTAATTGTACTCATGTTATCAAATGAAATAGTTTTGTTGAGTATAAAATAAAATAACACACCAAATTAGGAAACAAGATTTATTCAAAATTTCGGGTCGTTACATTCTTCCCACCTTAAGAAATTGCGTCCTAGAAATTTTTAATATTGGGCTTGGAAATTTCATTGAAAGTCCCACATTGGAAAAGGAGTCCGTAAAAATATTACATTTAAAGAAGGAAAGGGAAGTACAAACGTCACCCAATTTAACCCATACTAGGATTCCATGTAAGGAAACATGGATATGGAAGAGAAAACAAAGGGTCATGTTCTGATGGAGAGTGATAGAAAACATGATTAGGAGAAATTTAACCACAATAAAATCACAAACATATGATGTGTGTAAACGGTCTTTGATTACCTAGTAGGAAACTTAAACCAACAACATTTTTGATTTACGTTCCTTTTCATAATTTTAAAGAATTCATTTACTACATAAAATAAAAACATAAGGAAATATACCTAACTTCAAGTATAGTTTCATCCTTTAATAAGTTTCTACCAAAACTAATATTTTCTACAAACGAGTAGCATTCAAAAACACTTGGTCTCATCAAAAGCACAAGAATAATCTTCTATAGAATCACATAATCCACAAAAGAATAACTATCTATCTTTAAAAATTTATCCAAAAAACAGAAAGGGTAAGATAAAACAACTCTTCAAAAAGAAAGAACCCCATAGGAAGAGAAACCACTTTAAATCTTCAAAGTTCCACGGTACTACCCAAAGTTCATCATAGACCATTCCATAAACAAATGTACTTAAAATTACTCAAAATAAACCAAACTAATATTGAAACCCAGATATAAGAAGGATTTGATTACATATTCTTCCAGGATAAACTTTATCGTTCATCTCCAAACAACAACACCCACTCCTAACATCTTATAACAACATTAACTAACCTAAACATATTTTCCCCAAGATAGGTTAATCATTTCCATAAGTTTCCTAAATTACTATAAGTTCACCTTAAATTCATCGATTCTTCAAAATATAAGTCAAATTTTACTCCCCAAAGAAAATATTGTAGTAATCTATTTACCTCAATCATATAGGGTTCCCAAAATAGTGAACATACTCCAAAATAATAATCATCTCTTAATCCCCTAATCATCTTTTTTTTCAAGAAGAACAGCTTCACACCATCAACATGTGGTACATAACAATAAATGTTTTCCTTAATGATATAAAACCATCTTAGGTAGTGACTCAATGTTCATAGAAAACATTAAATATATGATCATAGGGCACGAATTAAAATACAACATGACACAAACAATTATTGAGAAGACGTTACATATACTTTAGCCATCATGATCCATCTCATCACAGGAATTGCATAGTTCCCTTTTCCTTGAAGATTGTTGATACTCATCATGCTTCTCATCCCTTACAAGAGAGAATTTCCTTGGATAATCTCCAAATTATCCCCATCTATAACATTGAAAATTATAAGGTACATTAGATTGAACCTTATCTCTATTCATCACATTATCCATTGTTTTAATGAAATTGGAAAATTTATGCCCTATCACCCCACACTTAAAACATCTCCTGGTTCCTTTGTGACATTCTCCTTGGTGCCCCTTTCCAAACTTTTTGCACAAAGGAAATTGGGTCCTCTTTCCCTTATCAACTTTATTAGATGAACATCCTTGAGAGTTCATCTTCTTCTTCCTTGATGAATTTGGGCATTCAACTAGGTACCAATTATTAATTGTGATTTTTGATAACTGGTTTGGCATAATCACAATATTTTCAACTTGTTCCCATCATCTCTGTTATATTAATAGGGCAATCGTCAAATTTCCTATCACATTGTTTTTTGGGACATGTTCTTCCATTTCCCGCCATTTACTAAGAAAAGAAATTATAATTAGGGGGCTTAAATACTTAGACAATAATCATGAAAAGGAAACTTAAATCATAGAAGGATAAACTTGTAGAAGAAAAGTATACACTAACTTGTGATCCCCTAGGTTCCAATCTAGGTTATCCATGATCATATATTCTTATGTGAATCTTTATTTTATTTTATCATTTTCCATTTAATAATGGTTCTCACAAAGCTTGTGAATTTACCAAAGCATATCTGTCGGGAGTGTCAAACCAAGAGTGCAGCAAGGCCCGTTGTCATGCACCAGGTTACCCCTAGTCAAGCCTGAAACAACTTGTCAGAGTTTTCACTCCTAAGAAAATCTGTGCCAGAGCCACCTCTACTTGATCGTCTCCAGACAGGGATTTATTTTTTTGAAACCCACTTACTCAATACTCACCAAAATACCAAGAAGATTTCCTACATTTAAAATTTTCCGTAGGGTTATTCTTAAATTTTTCATATCCTAATTTCCACAAATAACTAGACAATCATTTGATACCAACTATATCATCCTGCCTTTTATCACATTAACTTTCATTACATTATACAAAACTGAGTATCTTTAAGGTTTAGTGTCTTGGAAACCAGGAACTTAATACATGAAAACATAAAAGATTCTTCTTAAAAACTTAAAAGTATTCTTCATTTGTTAATCCTAAGTTCATTACAGCATCTCATAACCTGGTATCATACATCAAAGGAAAGGGTGAGCAGAAGGCCCAGTAAGGGAAACAAGGGAAACATTTTACATGTGAACTTGAGATACATCAAAAGTCATGAAAAAAATTACTCTAAGGCATGAGAAAGAGATCATAAGGCATATCATAATACAAATAATGTGTTTCATAACTTGAAGATGTGGATAAAACATTTAACATAGACAACCATGGACATATCACCAAGGTCCATCCCCATGGTGTCAGTTGAAATTACCAAGGTTATTCACCAAGGTATCGTTAAAATTGTAATCTCTAGTGGTTACATCATTACCCAATGCATTGGAGCGCTATCAAGGAGAACCCTTAAATTTTCCTTTATTATAATGTGATCCACATATATCATCATCAAAAATTTCATAAATAACCCATATATCATAAAAGAAATGGGTTTCATTTCATAATCATAACATTTTAAAAACTCCTTTAAAGACGTGATCTTTTTGTCACTTTAAACCCACAGAAAAAGGAAAGTGGGTTCCATGTATGTAAGTCACATAATTAAAATATAACATTTATATATATATGTGAATACCCATATAGAAGAAATATCTTTGAGTATTCACTTAATAAAATAAAAGAATTTGAGAAAAGAGAGAGACATTTTCAGACGAAAATTCTGCAGCATAACAGCTATGTTATAGGGTCTTAGAAAATATTGAAAAGAAAGGGGACATGGGTCACCCACTCATAAATGATCCATAAAAAAGTATAGGGATATAATATAAAGTATATAATAACAGGTTAGTGAAATTATAAAGACATACCATCTGAAATGAAAAACATGGAAGGAAGACAAAAATAATATTTCTCTTATGAAAATTCGGCATCCTAACAACGTCACTTAAAACTTAAAATGAATTGATGAGATCAAATAGGGTCTCTAATAATATGAAAATAAAAGATAATTATGATAGAAATAGAGATCATACCCTGACATAATAAAAAGGAACATGAAATACTTGACATGAAAATAGAACTTGAAAATGAGAAGGGTGAAAGAATCCCTTAAAAATTCAGCAGTCTAACGGCGCCACTTAAACATTCTTAAAATTAATTGATGAGAGAAATAGGGGGTCTCTCATCATATGAAAATGAAAATTACAGTAGGATTAATATAAAATAACATCCTCCAACATAAGAAAATGGATCATAAAAGATATGACATAAAGGAGAGTACTTGGAATGAAAGAGAGAGGTAGGATCTCTTACCTTGAAGAGTAACATTGAAATCTTGAAGTTTGGGACCGTGGGAGGATTGAGGGAACCTTGGGAAGACTCCTTGGGAGTTAAGGAGACTATAAATTCGTTGGGGGGATTTTGGAATGGAAATGATGAGATAATGGATTGGTATTTATAGGGAAAGTGAGGGGATAAGGCATTAATGGCCAAGGGACACCTCATTGGTGGTATTGGAAAAACAAGTGGTATTTCCTCATGGTTTTGGCCACTTGGAACACCTCATACCTTATATTACTATTCACAAGACGACCATCCCTTAAAATATCTCATGACATCATCATGATGCAGTTATGATGTCATTAAACAAACTGAAACCCTAAAACTATATTTTTATTATTCAATGAAAATTCAACTTTTTCAGAAAACTCCCAAAAATTTACCTTAACATAATATCAATGCTCTGAATTCAAAAATAAACTCCATTTTATAAAAATAATTTTTTAAATATTTTTAATTTAATTTTAAAATAAAAACACTATTCACCGAAAATTCATTTTTTCAGAAAAATCCCCAAAAATTACCTTAACATAATATCGATGTTTTGAATTCAAAAATAAAGCCCATTTTATAAAAATAATTTCCTAAATATTTTTAATTTAATTTTTAATTAAAAAACACTATTCACCCTAAAAAACTAATACTTGACTAATAATTTCTGAAATAGTTGTTTACCTATTTTATTGAATCACATTACTTAATCAAGGTACCTATATTATATTAATACTTTCTTTAAGTGAGATTACTAATCCATTTAGTCACATTACTAATCCTAAGGGTAAAATCACTATTCATAAATTACTATTCACCAAAAATTAAGTTGATTTTATTAGACTCTAAATGTATTACTGAACACATTTGTAGAAGACCATTTTTTGAAAATCATTACACATCATTAATTATTTAAGGTTTAAAAAAAATTAAAATATCCTTTTTTTCAAATTACTCAAAAATATACATCCTTCATTTATCCGGACATTTGAAAATTTACAAACTTCTCCATAAGAAGAAAACAAAATTTTATTTATCTCAAAGGATTACACAAAGCAATTACGGTCTCCTTACATATCCCCTTATAAACCCAGCATAGGACTTAAGTGTAAGGTGTGCTAAGGTGAGAAAATCTGAGGGCAGCTCAGCCAACATTGCATGAGTAGTAATTTCTATCAGTTTGATCTTCTTGCGAAGGTGATTCCGTTCTAGCTTCACACAATGAAGTTCGGCTTGGGTTTGGTCCAGGGCAAAGCCCAGTGGTGCTACCTCCTTCCCATGTTCTATTAGATGGTCTTCGATTGGCCCGAGACTACTGGATGAGGCCATCAAATATTTTTTCTATATTAATTAACCAAGATCACTTGTATTTAGAGACAATAATCGTAACATTTACTTTCCAATGGTCATATTGACCAATGGTCATATAACAATCGAAACCCAACGATCTCATTTTAATTATATTCATGTTATCAAATGAAATAGTTTCGTTGAGTATAAAATAAAATAACACACCGAATTAGGAAACAAGATTTATTCAAAATTTTGGGTCGTTATAGTGGCACACAAGATGAGGGTTATTTAAAAGGCACACAAGTGGGGTGGCGTGCAAGTAGGGTGGCGCGCAAGTAGGAAGTGGTCCTTAAGTTGTCATACGTGTGCAAGTAGGGATATATGTCCAAGAAGTGTGTTGTGTATAAGCCAGAGGTGGCGCGCAAGTTGTGAGATGTGCACAATAGTGGTGTGCAAGTAGTTAGTGGTGTGCAAGTAGTTAGTGGAGTGCAAGTAGGTAGGCGCGCAAGCAGGTGGTGCGCAAGATGAGTGGCGCACAAGCAGGTGGCACACAAGATGAGTGGTGCGTAAGCAGGTGGCGCGCTAGCATGGTGGCGTGCAAGCAGGAAGGTGGGCAAGCAGGGAGTGGCGTGCAAGTTATTTGCACTTGGATGTTCTTACCAGCTTCTGTGTAGGAAAGTAAAGAATTTTTTTTAAATATTTGATTTGTGAAAGTTCATTAAGAGTCAAAAAATAATTACATTACCCTATTTGTGCTAAGAGGGAGCACACACACTATTGTATTGTTTTCAAAGTGATACACGGGTGTAAGGGTATATCCTACTCGTTTAATTTCACATCAAAGGATTGTTTACTAGTGGATTGTGTGGTACTGGATTGTTTCTGTACCCTACCAAGGACGTAGCTAATCCTGTTGAGTAGTGAACCTTGTAAATCTTGTATTCATGTGGTTGTGTGTGTTCAGAAGGGAAGAAACTCATTAACAGGAGGCGAAGGTTGTTTCAAAAACAGGAAACATAAAAAGAAAAAGATATCACTGATTCACCACCTCCACCTCTTAGTAATACTTGGATCCTGACTCGGAACTTCAATTTTTATCAGAGGCAGGTTTGCTTTGTTTATTCTTTGCTGAATTGGTTGAAGATCAGTTGTTATGGAGAATCTAAATTGCCTGAATAGTAAGGGGATTTTGATTTTTTATGGAAAGAAATATCACATCTTGAAGGACTAAATGATGCTTCATCTTATGTCTCTTAGATATGATGTTCTTGAAACTACAACAGATGGATTTACTTATTTTGATGACAAGGTTCCTCTTACTCTTATCGATAATAAGAATCTTGATAATTATGGAAGTGCTGAAAATGCATTACTCTCATCTCTTTCTGAGAGTTAATTTTTAAGAGTCAAAGGTGTTTCTACAGCCAAAGGAATCTGGGAAAAACTGAATAACATCTATGAAGGAAATACAAAAGTGAAGAAGAATAAACTACAAATATGGAGACTGAAGTATGAATAACTGAAAATTGGAGAATCTGAATCTTTTGGGAATTTCATTACCCGGATAAATGATATTGTCCGTATAATCAGATGTCTTAGTGAAATGTTGGAGGATTCTATAGTTGTGGAAAATATCTGGAGAATTATGCCTGATAATTTTGATGCTAAGGTGTTTCAATATAAGATAGAGACCCTGAAACATTATCTTTGGATTATTTTCATAGAACTCTCGTTACTTATGAGATGAGAAGGGAGAAGACTATGAAGGGAAAAATAAAAGTTGATAGAGAAATGTCATTCAAGTCAACAAAGAGAGAAAAGTCAAAGAAGACTCTTATTGAAGATGATGCTTGTTAATCCGATTCTAAAGATGAGGTATGTAAAAAAATTTGATGAAATGTTATCCATGTTTTCTAAGAATGTGAAAAGAGGTACAAGGAAATACAAGGGTAAACATCCATTGAAATTTTTTGAGTGTGGAGTCATTGGTCACTTTGCAGCTAATTATCCTCAAAAGCATAAATAAGAAGAATGTGATGATGATAATATAAGGCTAGGAAGGCTGTGGAAGAAACAAGCTAACAAAGATAAATATTTTTCAAAGAGGAAGGATAAAAATTTCTTCAAATCAAAAATATGCATCTTTTTATCTAAAGATGAACATTAAGAAGATAACGAAGATGAATTCGAGAAATTATTTGCTGAAAAACTAGAGAGAATATTTTTATTGTTGTAGTGAATAATGAAGAGTACGAGAGAAACAGTTCAGAAGAAGAAGAAACTCAACTTGAATATAATCTGAAAGAAGACTTCAAAGAATACTTGAGGAATATCAGAAGTCTTGAGAAGGAAAACAACAAGATGATAAATGAAAATTCCACATTAAACAATCAAGAAGGTTTTATTGATGAGAAAATCAAGATGTAAAAGGAGATTGATGATCTGAAAAATTCTCTTGAGAATACAAAGAATCTTAATGATCATCTTGAAGTAAATATGAAGGAAAAAGAAGAAGAGTTGGAACTTGTCCAATAGAAACTTTATAATGTAAAAGAAATGAATATCAGTTTCATAAATTCTATCTCAGAAATTGGGGAATGTTCCAGTAATAATGAACCAAACAAGTATCTACAAAAGTTACCTTCAATGGTTGAAATGAAAGACAGAACTGGTTCTGATAAGAACAAGGCAAGAAATACCATGTATGTGGTCAAAGTAAGAACATGATGAAAAATCATAAGTGCTTAAAAATCAAGAGTCAAGAAAGACTTTTAATACTTCTGGTGCTATTAAATCTGAAATGAGAAAGGGAGTTACCAATGAAAACATGAATTTTAATGGTCAGCATAGTTCTATTAAGAAGGTTGTTGAGAAGCATGTTCACAAATCTGGTTAGTATAGAAGTTTCAGAGGCAAATATTCTTTCTATGGTTATTGCTGGTATTGTGGTGGATTCAGACACATAGAAAACATGTGTTGGTTCAACCATCAACATTACAACTATTCCACATGTTTTGAACGACAAGGATTGAGGGGGATTCAATCCTTTCAAAATAGAAAGTCTCCAAATAAATTTCAGAAGATATCTGAGAAGAATTGTGTGAAAGTTGAGAATATGATCCAACCACTGGAAACTATTTGTGAAAGATATGATCGACCTGGACATCTTTCCAAGGGCTACCTTAGTGTGTTACCAGAGCAACAAAATATTATTAATAATTCTCAAAATCTATAGTTTTTTAAAGCTAAAAGGGACAGGTCTGATAAGTCCGAAAATAAAGAGTGCATGGTTTTCTGGCCAAAACACATTGACCTGGTTAGGAAATTAGAGGAAGCACAATAGAAAGTGAAGGAAAGGGAAGAACAAAAATCTCTTTTTGTTTAAACTTCTTTGAAAGATACAAAAGGATAAAGTCCATGGATTATTGATAGTGGGTGTTCTTCTTATATAAAAGGAGACTTATAGTTTCTGAAGAATGTGAAAGACTTCAAAGAAGGAACCGTTACATTTGGAAATGATGAATCTCTGAGAATCAAAGGTGTTGGATCATCCATCATTAGAAAAGAAAAAAATAAATCTAAGAAAACATTATATGTTGATGGGTTGAAACATAATCTTCTGAGTGTTTCACAACTTTGTGATGAGGGAAACAAAGTTATATTCAGAAAATATGGGTTTTTTGTGAAATGTTAAAATGATGGAAATATAGTTATAAGAGGCCAACGTACAAAAGGAAACTTGTTCGAAGTTGGTGAAGTACAAAATTCTTTTTACACGGGCATGGTGGATGAAAATTAGTTATGGCATAAAATTCTCGGTCATATGTGTTAGAGAAACATGTGTATGTTATCAATGTGATACAATGTCCGAGATATGCCTAATTTATCAAGAAAAAGATATTGGTGTTTCACTATCTCTGAAAAAGGGAAGATTACAAACTCTTTTCATAAGAGAGTTGAAATTAGTTCAAAAGAACCCTTGGAACTTATACACTCTGATATATGTGGACCAATGAGCAAGAAATCAACAAATGGAGATAATTACTTCATTACTTTCATTGATGAATTTACTCACATTACTTGTGTTATGTATATGAGACATAAGTTAGATACTCTGAAATTTTTTAACATTTTCAGGAAGAAATCAGAAATGGAATGTGAGTATTCAGTGAAGAAGTTGAGAACTGATAATGGTGGTGAGTATATGAATGAAGAGTTTGAAATTTACCTTGAGAAACATAGAATTTAGCATTAGTTCAGTTCACCATACACACCTCAACAAAATGGGGATGGTGAAAGAAAGAATCGAAGTCTGGTAGAAATGGGGAGAACAGTGTTACTCGAACATAGTCATTCTCATTATTATTGGAGGTAGTCAATGAGCACTGTTGTTTATATTCAGAACCGATGCTTATATAGGACAAACTCATATATGACTCCATATGAAATATTCTATGTAACAACTCCAAGTTTGAAACATTTAAGAGTATTTGCGAGTCCATGCATTATAAAGTAGAAAGGTGGAAACCTTGGAAAGTTTGAGAAAAGAGGAGATGATGGAATTTTTCTTCGCTATGAACCATAAGGAAGAGGTTATAGATGTCTCAACAATGAAACAATAAGAATTATTAATTCTTCAGATGTAAAAGTTGTTGAAAATGTTGATAAAGAAAAGCATTCATATGTTGATGTGGAAGTTGAACATGATAGAGAAGCTTTTGTTAATGATTCTAATAATGATACAAAATATGTTAATCCTACTGGTGAAGAGGAATACGACTCAGAAATATAGAGTGATGAGGATGAAGTTCAAAAAACTCATCCTAGGTTGACGAAACAAGTGTAGGCTTAGAATATTATTGGAGATAAACATCAGAGGGTTCAAACAAGAATAACAATGAATGCTATATCACATACATCTCTTTATTCTAAAGTTTAACTGAATGATGTAAATGAAGCATTTGAGCATCCAAAATGGGTTCATGCAATGAATGAAGAGCTTGAGCAGATAGAGAAGAATGATACTTGGGACCTTGTACCCAAGCAAGACAACAATAACATTATTGGTACAAAGTGGGTTTTCTGGAACAAGATGAATGAAGAAGGTAAAGTAATAAGAAACAAAGCAATATTGGTTTTCAAAGGGTATTCACAAATTTAAGGCATTGATTTTGATCAAACCTTTCCTCCGATGGCAAGATTAGAAACAATCAGAATCTTTCTTGCTATTTCTGCACAATGAGGTTAAAAAATATTTCAAATGGATGTAAAATATGCATTCTTGAATGGTTACCTTGATGGGTAAGTTTACATTGATCAAACTTGTGGATTTGTTATTGTAAAGAATGAAAGTTATGTGTGCAGGGTGAAGAAGGATTTGTATTGGCTAAAACAGGCTCCGAGATCGTGGTATTCTAAAATAGATACTTACTTAAAGAAGATGAACTTTAATAAAGGGAGATTTGACAGCAATCTCTACATGAAGGAAAGTTTAAATTTTTCACTGATCGTTATTGTTTATGTCAATGATATTATAGTTGTTGTAAATGATGAAAGATCATGTGAAAAATTTGATGAGGAGATGAAGAAGCTATTTGAGATGTCCATGCTGGGAGAAATGAAGTACTTTCTTGGGATACAAATTTCACAGAAGAAGAATCACATTTTTCTCTCTCAAGAAAAGTATGCTAAGGAACTTCTGAAGAAGTTTGGCACGGAAAATTTGAAAATAGTTTCTACACCAATTTCAGTGGGAACCAAGTTGTCTAAAGATGGAGAAGGAAAGAAATTTTATCAGAAAGAGTTTAGAAAGCTGATTGGAAGTCTGTTTTATTTGACTACCTCAGGACCTGACATCATCTATGTTGTCACCTTACGTGCAAGATTTCAGAGTGCTCCTAAAGAATCACATTTGATTGCTGGAAAAAGAATTCTCAGATATATCAAAGTCACAAAAAAATTTGGAATCAGGTATGATGGCTCGGGAAATATTGATATTTGGGTATTATGATGCTAATTGGGAAGGAAATGTTGATGATCTAAGATCCACATCTGGTGGTGTTTTCTTTCTGGGGAAAAGTTGTGTCATTTGGAATACCAAGAAACAGAATTCATTAACTCTTAGCATAGCTGAAGCTGAGTATGTTGCTGCTACTCAAGCTGTAACTCAACTAATGTTAATGAACACCCAGCTGGAAGATCTACTTGTTGAAGTAAAGCTACCATTTCTCTTGGGGTGTGATAATCAGAGTTCATTCAATCGTACAAGAAATCCAGTACGACATTCTCATTCAAAAAACATTTATATAAAGTTCCACTTCATCAAAGAGCAGGTGGAGAATAGTGAATTAAGGATGGAGTATGTTCTTAAATCTGACCAAGTTGCTGATATATTCACCAAACTTTTACTGAAGGAACCATTTGCAAAATTGAGGTTGAACATGGGTGTCCAACCTCCTTCTCATCAAGGTTAAGGTACGTGTTTCTTTCCCAACTCTCATCTTTCATGTGGATAGTGTTGTCAAGGGGGATAATTGTTTCATAAATCTATCCTTATATATTCATGCATAAAGGGGGAGTTGTGGGTAATCTGTGAATCCATCAGGTATGTGTGTGAACTATTATAATTGTTTGTGGGAGTGGTTGTAGGAAACAATGTTGTTTTCCAGGAAAGTTGATGAAGTGAATAATGCTGAGGTATAAGCTTTAAAGATGTTCGGAAGAAGGCTGAGGAGGTATGCTCATGAGATTTCATAGTCACTTCTTTTGGATAGCATGGTTTTGGCTATCAATAATTCTTGTTTCCTATAATAAGTTATCTCGGGTAGGCTTAGAATTGTTGATAAGTAATCCATTTCTTAAGGTTACAAAGTTCGGTGATTTATGAGTCATGGTAGAAAACAAAATCTAAAGGGGGAGATTGTTGGGACCAAGTTGGACGGATAAGGAAGTAAGAAAAATTTGTTGTTACAGAGTTTTGTCTTTTGTTGTCAAAGAAGCTAAAACAATTCACTTTGTAAAGGACTTGGAAACTATGAATATTATTTGCTTATTTTCATTTCATAAATATCATCATTTTGGAGAACTTGTGATGCAAGCCTTATGAAGTATAGAGAGAGTAAGGAAGTGTTTTTGGAAAAAGAAAGAAAGTGGCGTGCAAGTCAAAAGTGGCATACAAGTGGGGTGCGCATGTACATGTGTCATGCAAGTGTATGTTGTGTTCAAGTCATATTTCAAGATCATCCCATAAAAATATGACAAAGGAAATAAAGTGGCACGAAAGTTAAATATTGGGGCGCAAGTCAAAAACAGGCGTCCAAGTATAACGGGCACGCAAGTGTATGTTACTATAATGACCCATACTTTACATACATTGTTATTACTTCATAATTGAATCACACTTTTACAACATATAACAAAACCATTAAAGGACCGTATAGGTAACGTGTCTTTAGAAACTGGGAAACATAAACAACTAATTCATAAATCATCTACACTGTCTCCCTTTTATTTTATCATGTCTAGAGTCCCTTTTGACATATCTTACTTAATAACCTTATTCCTGACCTGGGGAAAGAAAACATACAAAAGGGTGATCTCAAATGCTTAGTAATGGTAAACAAAGGAAATATCATATTCATAAGAACATAGTATTTTGAAAATCTTAACCTGCAAAAGTGATCATAATATCATAACATGAGATAAATCATAGTAGTGAAATGTAATCCCAATAATCTAACATGAAACATGAAACTTTGTGGCATACCCACCTAATCATATAGAATCATCTCTTATTAGTCAAGACTCATTGCCAAGACTATCTTAGCGGACAAAGTCCATTTCTGAACCGATTTCACTCCTTGTTCTAGTACTGTATCACTAAACCGGTTTAACTTGTCGTTCCAGCCATGTTTATCTCATGAGATATAAATATTTACCCAATTAATTGGAGGGAGATATAGGTACCACCCATCTCATAACGATACCATTATTATGTGTTCCTCAAAATCACAAATCATATATCATAGCATAACCCATGTAATAAAAATGGGATTCTTAAACTTCATTCCATCATAACATAATCCATGTAAGATAAAAGGACATCATAAAATAATTCCATCATAAGATAATCAATTCAATGTAAAAATAGGGATAGAAATAGAACCCAATATTATCTTATATGGAAAATAGTTTTGATGAAATGCTTGAACTCCATTCGTGAGGAAAATATCCTTTCTACTCCAAAAGAATTTTTCCATTCTTAACATGTCATAAACATTTAAACTAAAATAAGTTGATTAAAAATAATCTTTAAAACTTGTAAATGAGGATTCATGGAAATAATGTTCTAAAAATCCATTCATGCCATATAAGTTAAAGAAAAAAATTCTTCTCGTACTTTGGTCGGAAAAGTCAAAAAAGTACCTCGTACTAAAAACGACATTATATTCCTTTCAGATATTTTAATAAAAACTCACCATTGAGTAATATTGGATTTAAAAAATTGTAGGAGGATTGAAATAATATTATATATTGACAAAACAAGGATGTGGTTGATAAATATTCCACAGTAAATTCTGAAGTATAAACAATCTCGAATAAAAATGAGATTGCGAGATTTTCACTTACCTTAGGTTTGATATGCTTAATACATGTCCAAACCACCTTTATAATGATTTAAATAATGTTATTGACTTATTACAGAATCATACTCATTGTTATGATATCACAAATGGTAATATTCATAGCTTCGTATTAGTAATATTTTATTGCTACTTGTTATTTGGGTGTTTATTGCTTTTTTGTTCTTATGCGTGTTTTGTCGAATAAATTCTTATTATTATTTTTAGGTTATAGATAACTCATTTCTAGAATGGTAAGAGTGTAATATATATCGTATTTATTCATTCAATTCATTTATATAATCATTATGCATTTAAGATCATGTAGAATGGGTCGCACCACATTGTGGAGATGGTAGGCCGTGCGTACGTACGAGCGATGATATCATTCCCATGATCGTGGAATTGTATTGAAATGTATGTAAACTATTTAATAATCAATATCAGTTTACAATAATCATATATAGTTATTCTTTACACCATTATACCCATCCAAGTAAGGCGGTGGTGGAAAACAGATTACACCACGGCATGGAGACGGTATTCCGTACGTACACATGCGCGGTGATTTTATTTTCCGTAGGATGGATAGAAGGTGAAATAGGTTTGTTTCATATTTATAATAACATATAAGTATATTATTGATACTGATGTTATTACTTCATAATTAAACAACTAATGAAGAAGAAGAAGAAGAAATGAAGTTGAAAGAATCAGTAACGGACATTACCTCTTCTTTGAAGGTCCTCTTCTTAACCACTTCTTGGGGAACTAAAGATGGTCTTTGAAGAAGAACAAAACCCCTAGGTTTTTTCTAGGAAAGTTTATAAGGGAAATTGGCAGGGTTTGGCCGATCTTAAAGGCTCAAAGTGGTGTGAGGAGGAGAGGTAGGAGGTGGCCTTTTATAAGGGAGGAGAGGGGAACCTTAGGAATAACATAAAATATTATTTTATAATAAAGTCATATTCGGTTTTTAATAGCTCAAAAAAGATTTATTTCGAATATAAGGTGGGGATGGGTCGAAATACTCTCAACCAATAGATTTTGGACAATTTTATATTACTATTTTAACCATATCATTTAGATTTAACTCTAAGTTAAATAATTTATCTTTTACCGTGTCTTCTTATTTTCTCACACTATATGGTTAATAAACTTACTATAACAAGATAAACGAACCCCGAGTGGTTATTTATTAATATATATAACCTTATTTAAGTCATTTGGCCGAACTTTAGATTTTTATGAATTAATAATATAATATTTGTTTTAAAAACTATTTTATGTCAATTTTGACACTATTTGGTACTTGATTTTTTTGAAAATCATAACAGCATGATTAGTTCGAAAAAAGTTAATTAAATCAATAATAACATGTCATATTAACCTATAAAATTAGTGGAATTCGTAAAAAGTATAAAATTACATTTATTTGGGTATTTATAACATAACTTATGTTAACATTTCATTAATAAGGTAATTACTGCATCATCATTGTGTCATAAATAAATTAAATTATATAAAGTCTAAAAATTATAAATAAAATATCATTATGTAGGAAATATTTTTATATTTGTAATGAATATTTATAGTTGACTTTATCTTATGTATAACCCTATATTAAAAATGTTTTAGTTATTAAACTTTGATTTTAACTATTTTAATTCTTCTTTGAATAAAATAATAATAAATGTCCTAATCTAATTCAGGTGGACCTAAAGGGTAATATTTTATCCCTAAGGTTGTTTTTGGTCAAACTACACTTATCCAATAGAATTAGGACATGTTTTAGGGTAATAATAATACCATTTTTACCCTTAATTACCCTATTTACTTTTAACTGTGGTAAATAAATGTAAAAAGTTACTATTCACCAAAAATTATTTTTATCTTATTGAACCACATTTTACTCCTTGATATTAACCGTGTCTCTCGGATTTTCGAAATTCTACTCACAGAAACGGTAAAATTAAGTTTTATGTAAATTTTCAAACTCTCCTAGGAGGTGGGTAAAAGACGGTGAAAAGTTCAATAAAATTTATATATATCTAAAATTATTATAAAATGACTCTAATGAATTACATTGAACTTATAAAGGTGTTATGTATCAATTTTGACCTAAAATAAATTTAAATAAAATAAATAATTATTTAAATAAAAATTCTATTTTAAAATAGTAACATAGTGTTTTCACTATTCGTCAAAAATTGAAAGTCTTCATAAAAATACCAAAATTTCACCCTATGCTAATTTCGATATTCCAAATCCAAAAATGAAGTCCATTTTAAAAGATAAAATTTATAAAATTTCAAAAAGTTGGTATTACTATTCATAACGGCTAGTTTATATAACATATCATTGTTTAGTGAAACTCGGTATTGCGTACAACATATGCTATCGTGGATGGTCGCGATTGCGTGTAATGCAAGCCAAGTCAGGGAGGCATGTAGTGAAAGCTCCTTTTGGTGTTGCGTACAACACATGACATCAATGAAATTAAAAACAACGTTTTTCATAAAATCTCGGGGTGTTATATTCTACCCCCCTTAAAATGAATTTTGCCCTTGAAATTCATCACTTTGCAAAAAAAACAGATGAGGATACCTCTCCCTCATCATATCCTCAAGCTCCCATGTAGCTTCTTCTAAATGGTGGTTCCTCCATAAAAATTTCACCAAGAGAGTGGTTTTGTTCCGTAGAACTTTTTCACTATGATCCAAAATCACTATCAGTTGTTCTTCATAAGAAAGATCTTGCTCCAGCGGTACAACTTCTAAGCTGAGTACATGTGAAGGATCGGGTATTTACTTTATCAGGAGAGATACATGCAACACATCATGAACTTGAAAGAGATTCGGTGGAAGCGCTAATCGGTAAGCTACCTTCCCAACACGATCCAGTATTTCGAAAGGACTGATATACCTAAGGCTCAGCTTTCCCTTCTTTCCAAATCTCATTACTCTTTTCCAAGGAGATATTCGTAAGAACACTTTATCACCCACTTCAAACTCTAGGTATTTTCTTCTATTGTCAGCATAACTTTTTTGTCGACTCTAAGCTGATTTTATGTGTTGTTGAATAGATCGGACCTTTTCTTCCATCTCATCAACAAGATCAGGTCCTAATAGCTTTCTTTCCCCAACTTCATCCCTGCAAGTTGGAGTTTGGCATTTCCTTCCATAGAGAGCTTCATAAGTATCCATCTGAATATTGTAGTGAAAGATATTATTATAAGAAAATTCCACCAAAGGTAGGTGTTGATCCCAACCACCTTTGAAATCCATAGAGCAAGCTCTTAACATATCTTCTAGAGTTTCGATTGTCCTCTCAGACTGACTATCTGTCTGGGGATGATAAGTAGTGTTGAAACTCAACTCTGTATCTAGAGTATGCTGAAGACTTCGCCAAAACTTTTTGGTAAACCTCAGATCCCAATTAGATATAATTAAAAGCGGTACTCCATGCAATCTTACCAATTACTTCACATATATCCTGGAAAGCTGATCAAGAGAGAAATCCTCTCTAATAGAAATGAAGTGTGCCGACTTTGTAAGACGATCAACTATGACCTAGATAGCATTATTTCCTCTGGATGTTTTAGGAAGTCTGGTGACAAAGTCCATACTGATGTTTTTCCATTTCCATTCGGGTATGGGTAATGGTTGTAACATCCCCTTAGACTTCTGTCCCTCATCTTTAACTTGCTGACAAACCAAGCATCGAGATACATATTCAAAAACATTTCTTTTCATGCCATCCCACTAGAAGTACTCTTTCATGTCCCTATACATCTTCGTGATTCCAAGATGAATAGAGAATGAAGAACTATGAGCCTCATCCAACAGATCCTTCTTTAATTCTGGGATAGGAGGAACACAAACCCGATTCCTGAACCTTATTATCCCATCAAAATCAAGGTTGAATCCGGGAACATTTCTCACCTTATTTTGTAACTCTACATCTTTTTTCAGTGCCTCTTTAATCTTCGCATGTATATATGGTTGAACATTCATTTGAGAAAGATAAGATTTTTCCCCTTCCATTATAATTCCAAGATCAATCCTTTGTAAATCCATAAATATTGGATCTTTTGTGGTCCTCATCATGGATAAGATAGCATGGTCTTGTCGACATAATGGGTCTGCCACATTGTTGGATTTTTTAGGGTGGTAATGAATTGAGAAGTCATAATCCTTAATTAGCTCTAACCATCTTCTTTGACTCATATTCATCTCTTTTTGAATGAAAATATACTTTAAACTTTTATGATCAGTATAAATATCACACCTTTCACCATAAAGATAATGACTCCAAATCTTTAGTGCAAATATTACCGCAGCTAACTCGAAATCATGAGTTGGGTAATTTTGCTCATGGATTTTCAACTGTCGTGAGGCATAAGCTATCACCATATCGTTTTTCATGAGAACACACCCCAATCCCTTCTTGGATTCATCATTGTAGATCAGAAACCTTTCTCCACTACATGGCAGTGTGAGCACAGGTGCATTGGATAACCTTATTTTCAACTCCTTGAAATTCTCTTCACATTCCTCCGTCCACACAAACTTAACTCCTTTTCGATTCAACCTAGTGAGTGGATTAGATAATTGTGAAAAATATTTCACAAAACCTCGATAATATCCAGCCAAACCAAGAGAAATTCGGATCTCAGTTACTGTTGTTGGTCTTAACCATCTTTTGATAACCTCTGTTTTTGCTTGATCCACTGATATCCCCTCTTTTGAGATTATGTGACCCAAATATGCAACTTTTTTAAACCAAAATTCACACATGATAAATTTGGCATAAATCTTCTCCTTTCTCAGGGTCTTCAAAACAATTCTCAAGTGATCTTCGTGTTCTTCCTTGCTCTTTGAATGGACAAGAATATCATCAAT
Organism: Viscum album; assembly: GCA_963277665.1. NCBI lineage: Eukaryota > Viridiplantae > Streptophyta > Magnoliopsida > Santalales > Viscaceae > Viscum > Viscum album. The sequence goes on from OY728123.1 coordinate 886,767,305, forward strand.
AAAGACTACCACAAACTGATCAAGATAGTCTCTAAAGACTCTATTCATTAGATCCATGAAGATAATAGGGGCATTAGTAAGACCAAATGGCATCACTATATATTCATAGTGTACATACCTTGTACGGAAAGCCGTCTTTGGTATATCCTCTTTTTTGACCCTTAATTGATGATACCCTGAACGGAGATCAATCTTAGAAAAGTATTGATCTCTTATTAGTTGGTCAAATAAGTCATCAATGCATGGGAGAGGATATTTTTTCATGATAGTGATCTTGTTAAGTTCTCGATAATCAATGCAGGGTCTCATTGATCCATCTTTCTTCTTAACAAACAGAACAGGTGATCTCCAAGGTGATGCACTAGGGTGTATGAATCCCTTATCAAGATTCTCTTGGTGTTTCTTCTTCAATTCATGAAACTCAATTGGGGCCATTCTATAAGGTTTCTTTGAAATAGGTAAAGCACCCGGTACCAGTTCTATTGAAAAATAAACTTCACGATTTGGTGGAAGACCAGGAAATTCCTCCGGAAAGACATCATCAAACTCCTATACAATGGGAATATTATTAATCGTGAGTTTCTATCCAACCATTTGAGATAAATAACCTTCATTTAGTGGAATCAAGACCTATAAGATAGAATAAATTTACATTGGAAGGTTATGTTCATCCTTGCATCGATAGACGATCATAGATTGATCTGGAATATGAAATGTGACTTCCCTTCTTTGGAAATTGATATGAGCTCCATATAAAGAAAGCCAATCCATGCCATGAATCACATCAAATTCTACTATAGGAGGATCACAAGATTTGAATGAAGAACTTTCCCACAAACTTCAATTAGAGAAGAATTTTAAACTTTTGATGCGACTATTGTACCATTAGGGGTTGTCACAACTAACTCAATATCAAACTATTAAGGTAATATGGCGATACCCTTAGAAACTTCTTCAGAAATAAAATATTGTGTGGATTCAGAATCAAATAAAACATTTTCTACTTTAGGGTGGATGGTAAGTGTACCTTTAACCACTTCGTTATCATACTCCACGTTGCTGATAGAAATTGCATATGACATTCCTTTTTATTTAGCCTTAAGAGTTTTTTAATGTCGATCATCATCAACAACCCTTGGATTAGGGCATTGATTAGCATAATGCCCCATTTCCTTGCACTTGTAACATTGAAGTGTAGGAGGTTCACTCTGTGTAACCTTTTCTTTGTTCGCATCACTAGACATCTTCTTCCCATCATTGCGTCATTCAAATGCCTGATGACCTTCTTTTCCACATTTGAAACATTTACTTGTCCCTTTAAGACAACTCCATCCATGTTTCTTTCCACACATTGATCATAAGGGATAACTCGTCTTCTTTTCAGTGTGCTCTTTAGATTTCCCTTTGAATTCCATTTTCCTCTTCTTATAAAACCCATATGACTGATGGGTTACTCCAATCTCCATCTCAACCTTGAGAGAACATCGAACGATTTCCTCATATCAATTCAAGTCCCTTATTGATAACACCCTTTGAAGTCTTGGTTTTAAGCCACTAAAGAATTGACCGATCTTACTCTCAGGTTGGATAATAATCCTAGAAATATACCTTGAAAGTCTTGTAAAATTTTATTTGTAGGTACCAACAGATTCATCATCCTTTTGCTTTAGTTCAAGAAAATACTTCTCCATCTTTTTTCGAAGAATACGAGGGAAGTAATTATTGAAAAATAAGTTATTGAACTTGTCCCATTCCAGGGATTAAATTTCATCCCTCTACCTTGTATTCTTGGTAAGATTACACCATTGATTAGATTCACCTTCCAAACGATATACTGCAAAAGATGAATTTATCATGTTCAGAACATTGAAGAACTGAAAATATCTTTTCATTTGTACTGATCCACTGTTCATTCACTAATGGATTAGAAGACCCATTGAATGAGGGTGGACGCTGCCTCATGAAGCATTCAACAGAATGTTACTCCTTCCTTTTCTCGTTTGGAAGTCCTTCATGATTCATAGCTTGAGAAAGTTGTGTGGGCATGGCTATAAGATTTTTCGTTCCAGCTCCCATAATGTTTGGTTGCTCAGAGGACAATCATTGCATTTCCCATCGCATTACGCATTAACATAGTTCCTTAGGGTTCCAGCCATTGAATAAAACCAGGAATAATAGTGTGAGAAACACTAATTATAATAGGAAAACCACATAATCAAGAATAAAATTTTACACTTAAGGGATTATCATAGTTTATTCATGGCCATTTCTAAAACACTAAGACTGTGTTCTATGCTTAGACTTATCCTTCGGGTTCTTACTAAGACTTTCATATCCTAGTTTCCAAAGGTTGACTATACCTTTCCTCTGATACCAACTATAACGACCCATAATTTACATACATTGTTATTACTTCATAATTTAAGCACGCTTATTACAACATATAACAAAACCATGAAAGGACTGTATAGGCATAGTGTCTTTAGAAACTGGGAAACATAAACAACTAGTTCATAAATCATTTACACTATCTCCCTTTTAATTTATCATGTCTAGAGTCCCTTTTGGAATATCTTAATTAAAAACCTTCTTCCTGACCTGGGGAAAGAAAACATACAAAAGGGTGAGCTCAAATGCTCAGTAAGGGTAAACAAAGGAAATATCATATTCATAAGAACATAGTATTTCGAAAATCATAACCTGCAAACGTGATCATAATATCCTAACATGGGATAAATCATAGTAGTGAAATGTAATCCCAATAATCATAACATAAAACATGAAACATTGTGGCATACACACATAATCATAGAAAATAATTTCTTATTAGTCAATACTCATTTCCAAGACTATCTTAGCGGACAAAGTCCATTTCTGAACCGAGTTCACTCCTCGTTCCAGTCCTGTATCACTGAACCGGTTTAACATGTCGTTCCAGACATGTCTATATCATGGGATATAAATCTTTACCCAATTAATTGGAGGGAGATATAGGTCCCACCCATCTCATAATGATACCATTATTATGTGTGCCACAAAATCATAAATCAAATATCATAGCATAACCCATGTAATAAAAATGGGTTTCTTAAACTTCATGCCATCATAACATAATCCATGTAAGATAAAAGAACATCATAAAATAATTCCATCATAACATAATCAAATCACTGTAAAAATAGGGATAGAAATAGAACCCAATATTATCTTATATGGAAAATAGTTTTGATAAAATGCTTGAACTCCATTCTTGAGGAAAATATCTTTTATACTTCAAAAGAATTTTTCCTTTCTTAACATGTCATAAAATTTTAAAATAAAAGAAGTTGATTAAAAATAAACTTGAAAACTTTTAAATGAGGCTTCATGGAAATAATGTTTTAAAAATCCATTCATTTCATATAAGTTAAATAAAAACATTCTTCTCGTACTTTGTCCAGAAAAGTCAAAAAAGTACCTCGTACTAAAAACGACAAAATATTCCTTTCATATATTTTACTAAAAACTCACCATTGAGTAATATTGGATTTAAAAAATTATAGGAGGATAGAAATAATATTACATATTGAAGAAACATGGATGTGGATGATAAATATTCCATAGTGAATTCTGAAGTATAAACAATCTCGGATAAAAATGAGATTGCGATATTTTCCCCTACCTTAGGTCTGATATGCTTTGTACGTGTCAGAACCTCCTGTATAATAATTTAAATAATATTTTTGACTTATTCCAAAATCTTAAACATTGTTATGGTATCACATATGGTCATATTCTTAGCTTCATATTAGTAATATTTCATTGTTACTTGTTATTCAGGTGTTTATTGCTTTTTTGTTCTTATGCGTGTGTTGTCAAATAAATTCTTATTATTATTTTTAGGTTATAGATATATCATTTCCAGAATTTTATTAGTGTAATACATATCATATTTATTCATTCAATTCATTTATATAATCATTATGCATTGATGATCATGTAGAACGACTCGCATCACATCGTGGAGAAGGTAGGTCGTACTTACGTACGAGCGATGATATCCTTCCCATGATTGTGGAATTGTATTGAAGTGTATGTATACTATTTAATAATAAATATCACATTACAATAATAATATATAGTTATTCTTTACACCATTATACCCATCCAAATAAGGTGGTGGTGGAAAACAGATTACACCACGGCATGGAGACGGTATTCCGTATGTACGCATGTGCGGTGATTTCATTTTCTGTAGGATGGATAGATGGTGAAATAGGGATGTTTCATATTTATAATAACATATCAGTATATGAGTGATACTGATGTTATTAATTCACAATGAAGAAACTAAAGAATAATAAGTAGAAGAAGAAATCAATTTGAATGAATTGGTAACGGACATTAGCTCTTCTATGAAGCGCCTCTTCTTAACCTCTTCTTAGGGAACTGAATATAGTATTTGGAGAAGACCAGGACCTCAAGTATGTTTCTAGGAAAGTTGATAAGGGAAACTTTCAGGGTTTGGACGAGCTTAAAGTCTCAAAGTGGTGTGAGGAGGAGAGGGAGGAGGTTCCCTTTTATAAGGGAGGACAGGGGCACCTTAGGAAAAACATAAATTATTATTTTATAATAAAGTCATATTCGGTTTCTAATAGCTCCAAACTGATTTATTTAAAAGATAAGGTGGGGATGGGTCGAAATACTCCCAACCAATAGATTTTAGACAAGTTTAGGATACTATTTTAACCTTATCATTTAGATTTAACTCTAAGTTAAATAATTTAACTTTTACCGTGTCTTCTTGTTTTCTTACACTATATGGTTAATAAACATACTATAACAAGCCAAACGAACCCCAAGTGGTTCATTATTAATATATATAACCTTATCTATGTCATTTTTCCGAACCTTATATTTTTATGAATTAATAATATAATACGTTTTAAAAAAACTATTTTATGTCAATTTTGTTACTATTTGGTACTTGATTTTTGTGAAACTCATAACAGCATGATTAGTTCGAAAAAAGTTAATTAAATAAATACTAACATGAAATATTAACCAAGAATATTATTTTAATTCATAAAAAGTCTAATATTATATTTATTGGTGTATTTATAACATGAATTATGTTAATATTTCATTAATAAGGTAATTACTGCATCATCATTGTGTCATAAATAAATTAAATTATTTAAAGTCTAAAAATTATAAATAAAATATCATTATGTAGGAAATCATTTTATATTTTTAATGAATATTTATAGAAGAATTTATCTTATGTATCACCCTATATTAATAATGTTTTAGTTATTAAACTTTGATTTTAACTATTTTAAATCTTCTTTGAATAAAATAATAATAAATGTCCTAATATAATCCAAGTGGACCTAAAGGGTAATATTTTATCCCTAAGGTTGTTTTTGGTCGAACTACACTTATCTAATAGAATTAGGACATGTGTTAGGGTAATAATAATACCATTTTAACCCTTAATAACCCTATTTACTTTTAACCGTGGTAAATAAAAGTAAAAAGTTACTATTCACCAAAAATTATTTTTATCTTATTGTACCAAATTTTACTCCTTAATATTAACCGTGGCTCTCGGATTTTCGAAATTCCACTCACAAAATTATTAAAATTAAGTTTTATGTAAATTTTCAAACTCTCCTAAGAGGTGGGTAAAAGACGGTGAAAAGTTCAATAAAATTTCTATATATCTAAAAATATTATAAAATAACTCTAATGTATTACATTGAACTTATATAGGTTTTATGTATCAATTTTGACCGAAAATTAATTTAAATAAAATAAATAATTATTTAAATAAAAAAGTCGGTTTTTAAATAGTAACCCAGTGTTTTCACAATTCATCAAAAATTGAATGTTTTCAGAAAAATACCAAAAATTTACCCTAGCCTAATTTTGATATTTTGAATCCAAAAATGAGGTCCATTTTGAAAGATAAAATTTATAAAAATTCAAAAGGTGGGTATTACTATTCATAACAGCTAGTTTATATAACATATCATTGTTTAGTGAAACTCGGTATTGCGTACAACATACACTATCGTGGAAGGTCGTGATTGCATGTAATGCAAGCCAAGTCAGGGATGTGTGTAGTGCAAGCTTTTTTTGGTGTATCGTACAACACAGGACATCGATGAAATTAAAAGGAACATTTTTCATAAAATCTCGGGGTGTTATAGTTACGTGCAAGTAATATTTCAACATCATCATATCAAAATATGAAAAAGGAAATAAAGTGTCGTGCTAGTGATGGAGTAGCGCGCAAGTGATGGAGCGACGTGCAATTAGGAACGCTGCGCAAGTGTATGTGGCGCGCAAGTCACCAAAATTCCTATAAATAGATTACTGGCCTCCTCATTTTTTAATTCTCAAAACATAAGAGAAAATTTGAGCTCTGATCATGCAAGTAGTAGAAAGTGGAGTGCAAACTGAAGTGGCGTGCAAGCTGAGGATTATTTATAAGGCACGCATGTGGGGTGGCATGAAAGTAGGGTGGCGCACAAGTAGGAAGTGGCACGCAAGTTGTGAGAGGTGCGCAAGCATGGATATGTTTCCAAGAAGTGTATTGTGTATAAGCCAAAGGTGGCGCAAAAGTTGTGAGTTATGCACAATAGTGGCGCACAAGTAGTTAGAGGTGCGCAAGTAGTTAGTGGTGCGCAAGAAGGTTGGAACACAATTTGGAAGGCACGCAAGCTGAGTGGCGTGCAAGAAGGTGGCGCGGAAGGTGAGTGGTGCGCAAGCAGGTGGTACGCAAGCTGAGTGGCGCGCAAGTAGGTGGCGCGCAAGTAGGTTCCACGCAAGCAGGGTGGCGCGCAAGTATGGAGGCGTGGAAGCAGGGAGTGGCGCGCAAGCTGTTTGCACCAGGAGTTTCTTACCAGCTTCTGGGTAGGAAAGTGATGAATTGTGTTGAAATATTTGATTTGTGAAAGTTCATTAAGAATCACAGAATCATTACATTACCCAATTTGTGCTAAGAGGGAGCACACTCAGTATTTGATTGTTTTCAAAGTGCTACATGAGTGTAAGGGAATATCCTACTCATTGTATTCCACATCAAAGATTGTTTTCTAGTGGATTATGTGGTACTGTATTGTTTCCATACAATACCAAGGACGTAGCTACTCTTGTTGAGTAGTGAACCTTGTAAATCTTGTGTTCATGTGTTTGTGTGTGTTCAGTAGGGAAGAAACTCTTTTACCAGAGGTGAAGGTTGTTTCAAAAATAGGAAACATAAAAAGAAAAGGCTATCACTGATTCACCCCCTCCCCCTCTCTGTGATACTTGGATCCTGACTGGGAACTTCAGTCAATGGTAAAGAATATTAGGGATTGTAAGGAGATTTATTCCTTAGAATGGGATGAATTTAAAAATGTTTTCCTTGAAATATATTTTCCTAAGGTGGTTAGAATTAAGATGAAAAAGAAATCCCTTGAATTGAAACAAAAGGAGGAGGATTCAGTGTTTGTTTATGAAGAAAACTTCATCTGATTAGCATGGTATGATCCAAATCTTATTCAATGTCTTTATAGAAAAATCAATCATTTTTTGGTTGGATTGAAGCTGAGATATTGAGGAGCATTGGACTCCCATGATTTCAAAAGTAATGAAAAAAATTGTCCAATGTGCTGAGAGGGTAGAAATGGATTTTTCTTTTTATCACATTTACTTTGACAATAGGCATAAGAAGAGGTCCAGATGGAAGTAAATGGGTATGATTCAATCAAATAAAACTAAAGGTAAGAAATTATAGTTTCTTGTTTGTGGAAAGTTTTGTAAAAAGAACCCTATGGAATCCCTAAACAAAATTGGGTAGTATTTTCGATGTGGTAATTTTGGATATATGGCCCGATATTTTAATTAAAACGATCTTAATATTAATTATGATAAGAAAAATAGAAAGTGTTTTAAATGTAGTGATATGTGTCATTATGAATATACTTACCCAAAGAAAGATCTAAATTATGGAAATCATCCAGATTATAAGTAGAAAGGTGCTGCGAGAGCCATTACGACTACATTATTAGATGTTGGGCCATCTAATAAAGTGGTATGAAGTACTTTTTTTACACAAATTTTACAAATGAATTGTTTGATACGGGGTCCTAACATTCCTTTATTTCTGAGAAATTTTCTGATAAATTGAAAATTTCACCTCAAAAAATGAGACGGGAACTTGTGGTTAAAACACAAAGGGGAAAATATAACATTAAAAATGAATTACAAGAATATTCCTGTTTTTTATATGGAAATAAATTACCTAAAAAAGTTTAGGTTTTTCCCATATTATAGTTTGATTTTATTTTGGGTACTGATTGGATTTTTGTTTATCATTATAATATTGATTATAGAGATAAAAAAGTTTTTTTAATAAGAGTTTCTGTTTTTATACAAGAATGAACCCATACAATTTATAACATATCAGGAAGATGAGAAACTATTAAAATATGGAAATGAAATTTATCTTTCTCATATTATTGAAAATAAGGGAAATTTTTAGATTAATTATGTGTTTGTGGTAAATGAATACATGGATGTTTTTGCTGATGATTTACCCGGTGTTATACATGATCAGAAAGTTGAATTTACTATTTACTTGGTTCTTGATGTTATTATAATTTCAAAAACCACTTATTTAATGGATCAAGTGGAACCTCTTGAATTGGAAAATCAGTAGCAGGAGTTTCTTGATAAAGGCTTCATTTTTACTAGCACTTTAGCATGGGGTGATCCTGTATTGTTTGTTAAAAATGGTTATATGTAACTTTTCATTGATTTTAGAGCCTTGAATAACATTATTGTTAAAATAAGTATCATTTTACTCTTATTGATGACTTATTTGATCATCTCCATGGTGCTCATTATTTTTCCAAGACAGAATTGAGATTTGATTACCATCAATTGAAGGTGAAGAAGGATTATATCCTGAAAAATATTTTTATACAAGATATTGGAATTATGATTTTGTTGTTATTCCCATTGGATTGAAAAATTCCCTTATTATATTCCTAGAACATAGGAATAGAATATTATATGAATATTTGGTTAAGTTTTTTGTTGTATTTATTGATGATATTTTGGTATTTTAAAAATGTTATGAGGATAATGAAAAAAATTTAAGTATTGTATTGAAAACTCTCAATGAAAATAAGTTATATTAAATATTTAGAAATTGTGATTTTTGGTTGAAACATATTTCTTTTCTTGGGAACATTAAGGATGGGATAATAGTTGATCTCGCCAAAACAAAAGTGGTTTATGATTGGTCAAGAGATACAAATGAAATAGAGATTCATATTTTTCTTGGATTATGAGTTTATTACTAATTTTTTTCTAAAAACATTACAAGGTTATCTATACCACTAACTAAATTAACACTAAATGGGTTAAATATATGCATATAGAAGACTATGATGCTTGTTTTCAAGAATAGAAGAACAGATTGGTGAATGCTCTAGTTTTGGACCTTACATCTAGAAATGGTGAATTTTTCATCTACAATTATACTTCATTGAAGAGAATTGGTTGTTTTATGACTCATAATGATTAGGTAAATTATTGTGCTTCAAGACAACTAAAATATCATGAGTTAAATTATCCTACACATGTTTAGGAATTAGAATTTTTTATTTTCCCATTGAAAATTTGAAGTAAAAATGTATTCAGATCCAAATATAAAATATATACTGACCACAAAAGTATGAAGTATATATTCACTCTGAAGGAATTAAACATGAGATAGAGAAGATGATTTTAATTGATAGAGGATTATGATTGCATGATCAATTACCATCCCTGAAAAGAAATCAAATTAGTGGATCCCTCGAATAGGAAACATCATGCATCATTAACCATGTCACATTTAAAACATGACCCCTTGATTAATTATTTGATGAATTTTTTCTTGGAAGTTTTGGGTGCAGGAAATTCTATTGTTTTGTTTTAGGTTTATGTGTAGTCATCTCTACTAGACAGAATTAAGCAAGTGCATAACAAAGATGGTGTATTGCCGAAAAAAGTTAGAATTGGTTAATAAGGGTAAATTTTCTGAATACAATGTTGATAAAGATTGTTTCTTGATATTTGGGAAGAGATTATGTGTTCCTTTTGATTCACATCTAAATAAATAATTATTGTGTGAATCTCATAGTTCACCATTTTCAGTTCACCCAGGAAGCACTAAGATGTATAGAGACCTTCAGGAGTATTACTGGAAGGATGGAATGAAAAGAGAAATTATTAATTTTACTATGAAATTTTTTACATGTAAATAGGTTAAAGCAGAGTGAAAACTACCAAAGGGGATGATTTTGCATGAACCAACCCGGGTCGACCCTGAACTGGTCACCCGAGCCGATCCGTGGAAAGGCCCAAGAGGCATTCTCGGTCCTCCCAGGCTGGAAATAAGCTCCAAGGGCATCAACAGAGTGACGATGGGAACAGTTTTTCCCAATATAAATAAACAGAAGCAGTGTAATATTAATAAAGCATCCCAAAAATAAATAAACTGAACAAAGGAAATAAGAAAGAAATGAAAGGAAAAAACTAACCGAACCCAATGACCACTAAACTCTATGTGACCCTGTGGGTCACTCCCCAATCCCAAGACTCAACATTTCCCATGGTGATTGGGAACAAATTGAAACCTATACCTAAGACTAAAAACAAGAATAAAGTATAGGAATTAGTATTAAAACTCAGAAGGAGTACCCAAGTAATATACTACCAAATGCATTTATTTTAAACAAAAGAATCAACAACTACATGTTTTAACTACAATATATAAAATTAGGTTTTTCACATATTTTTTCCCTTTAAGGAAAATCATGGTCCATTTCCATTTTTACTATTAAAAACCATATTATTTCATAAGAAGGATCCATATACATTTTAAATGAGAGATGGAATTTCAGTTATAAAGGAGAGAGTGAGTATAAAACATTTCTAAATCCTTTTTCCATAACCATTTGAAAACACTTTATAATTTTATCTATAATCTACACTATTCTAGAAGCAAGCTCAATAATCATATAATAAGGTCAATGGGAAATAACACACAAGAGCATCTAGCTAAAAATGCATCAAAACATTCATGCCAGTAAACACGGGTGAAACCTAGTAGCTCGTGAATTGTCTAAAAATTGCTATACATGTGACTAATCCTAAAGGAATTCCCTACTCAACGATGTCATAACACCCTAATTCCAGATCATTGCCCTACCTAGCCTGGTCGAGGGGCCCAATCCCATAGAAATAATAGTAACAGAGTATCCCCTACAATGGGCCACTAGCCAGTGCATAATCTAAACTAGTGCAGCAATCGTTCACCGAATATTCGCTCACTATGCTAGGTTCCCATGTTCATGATAAAAAAGGAGGGTGAGTCAAAAAATACTAACCAAGGAATCAAACACATGAATTTTCATCCTACACAACCAACACACACACAACAACATCACCCCCGAATAACTCCAAGCGGTTTTCTCCCTCTTTATTTAAACTATCAACAGACGATAGAAGTCATATCCAAGGACCGCCCATTCTCGTCAACATCCAACAAGTTAATAGGTGAATCCCAAAGATGGTTTTAAATGTAATTAATTTTACAAAGTACCAAATGGTCCTCAAGAAATCAGTTAACACTAAATAATTTCCAAAATAACTGACACGTGTCATTTCTTTGAAAATGAAAAATGTGATTCGAAACCCATTAACACTACTGGAAATATAGACAATACCAATGGTTCAAAACTGTTGGTATAGGCTAGAAAAGCGTTGGTATAAGATATACCAATGGTTTCCCAAACCGTAGGGATGTAAGGCGTTGGGAAAGACATTTACCAATGGTTTAAGGAAAACCATTGGTAAAAGGTGGTGAAAGTTTTAATTTCCCAACGGTTCCTCTAAACCGTTGGCAAAAGGATTTACCAACGGTTTAAAACCATTGGGGAATTCAAATTTTTTATCTTATACCAACGGTTTTTAACCGTTGGTATAGCTTTTTACCAATGGTTTATCTAAACCATTGGTATATATTCATATATTCTCAAAGTATACCGACGGTTCTAAACTGTTGGTATTGGGTTTTTTCACAAAAAACCAGCATCCTGCATATAGCTACCTCCACTTGATAGACCATCATAAAAAACATCACAAATAACATCTATAAATAGACTTCAAACACCACAAAAAACATTGGAAATAACACAAAAAAACACAAAAAAAACATCACTCTTCCAACCATGCCATGTACTACAATTCCCCATTTCAATATTCATATGAAAAGAACTCTTCCAATTAACCTATTTCAATTTATTGGGTTCACACATATCAATTTTTTCTTACTCAAAAAGGTGATGATTATGATAGAAATTAGTGCATGAGGGGTATGTGTGATAAAGTGAATTAAAAATGTGTTTAATATTTGTGCATCATCTAGAGTGATGCATGACTTGCATTGAATGTGATGTGGGGGGATGTCCAGAGAGGGGAGGGGGTTGTCCAAGAAGAGGGGAGGGGAGATTTCTAGAGGGAGCGAGTATGGGGGTCATGGAGAATGTGCAACAAGGATTTGTATTCAAATTATAACATATCATCACATGCATTTGATGAGCATGATCTAATAAGCTTACCAAGTCATTCATATAGTTCAAGACATACAAAAATGGAATAATCCCAAATAACATTGCATGATCAAAGAAATTAAAAAAGGCATGTGAATTCAACATGCCTACATTTACATATCATCCATGAGGTATAACATTTAATCAAATTGTAATATAATTATACATAAGGCATACGAGTCTCATTTACTTGCATACACAGTGGTACAAAAGAAAAATGTTATTCATGTCCGGGGGGTTGTCCGGGGTCCAAGGAAGAGGGTGGGGGGCTGTCCAGGGTCCAGAAAGGGGGGTGGGGGGGCTGTCCGTTCACGTCACATTTGACTTATGAATCGTTGTCCTTAAGTTTCAACAGAATTTGAATGCGTTTGGTCAGTTTGTCGTACGTCTGTTGTTGATTTCACTTAAAATTAAGTCCATTTTTAACAAAACATAGGCACTTTGAGTGGTTTTGGCCACACCGGGCCTCAGATTGAGGCATGGTTTACTTGAACATGGCACATATGAGACATGGATCATTGTGAAAACGTATCAACAAAATCAGAAGCTGTTTGATCGGTTTGGTGTATGTACGTAAAATATTGTCCATTTTAAACAAAATACATACACATGGAGTGATACTGGCCACACTGTGCTTCGGATTGAGCTAGGGTTGACTCATACACATCACATATAACCCATGGATCGTTGTCCTAAAGTGTCAACACAATCCGAAGGTGTTTGGTCGGTTTCCCGTCTGTTAGTTGTTGATTTCACTTAAAAATAAGTCCATTTTGAACAAAAGTGAGGAAGTTTGAGTGGTCCCGGCCGCACCACGCCTCGGATAGAGGAGAAGTTGACTCGTACACGTCAAATTTGATTCATGGATTGTTTTCCTTAATTTTAAATAGAATCCGAATGCGTTTGGTCGGCTTGCCGTATGTTAGTTGTTGATTTCACTTAAAATTAAGTCCATTTTTAACAAAACAGAGGCACTTTGAGAGGTGTCGGTCACACTGGGCCTCGGATTGAGGTGGGGTTGACTCGTACACATCACATATGAATCATGGATCGTTGTTCAAAAGTATCAACACAATCAGAAGTTGTTTGATTGGTTTGGCGTATGTACGTAAAATATTGTCCATTATAAAAAAAATACATACACATGGAGTGATACTGTCCACACCACACTTCAGATTGAGCCGGGGTTGACTATTAAACATCACATATAACCCATGGATCGTTTTCCTAAAGTGTCAATGCAATCCGAATGAGTTTTGTCAGTTTCCCGTATGTCAGTTGTTGATTTCACTTAAAAATAAGTCCATTTTGAACAAAAGAGAGGGAGTTTGAGTGGTCCCGGCCACACTGCACTTCATATTGAGAAGAAGTTTACTTTTAAACATCACATTTGACCCATGGATTGTTTTCCTTAAGTTTCAATAGAATCTGAATGCGTTTGGTCAGTTTTTCGTATGTCAGTTGTTGATTTCACTTAAAATTAAGTCCACTTTTAACAAAACAGAGGCACTTTGAGAGGTGTCGGCCACACCGGGCCTCATATTGAGCCGAGGTTGACTCGTACACATCACATATGAGTCATGGATTGGTTTTCAAAAGTATCAACACAATCAGAATCCATTTGATCGGTTTGATGTATGTACGTAAAATATTGTCCATTTTAAACAAAAGAGGGAAAGTTTGGGTGGTTCCGGCCACACCGTGCCTCGGATTGAGGTGGGGTTGACTCATACATGTCACATATGACACATGGATAATTTTTCTAATGTTTCAACAGATTCGGAATGCATTTGGTCAGTTTTTCATATGTCAGTTGTTGTTTTCACTTAAAATTAAAGTCATTTTGAACAAAAGAGAGACATTTCGAATGGTACCATCCACACCACACCTTGGATTAAGGAAGGATTGACTCGTACACATCACATATGACCCATTTATCATTTTCTTGTAGTGTCAATAGAATCTAAATGTGTTTTTTTGGTTTACTGTATGTCAGTTGTGGATTTCACTTAAAATTAAGTCCATTTTTAACAAAACAGAGGCATTTTGAGTGGTGTCGGCCACACCGAGCCTCGTATTGAGGAGGTGTTTACTCATACACTTCCAATTTGACTCCTGGATCGTTTTACTTAAGTTTAAATATAATCTGAATGTGTTTGGTCGGTTTTCCGTATGTTAGTTGTTGATTTCACTTAAAATTAAGTCCATTTTTAACAAAACAGAGGCACTTTGAGTGGTGTCGGCCACACCGGGTCTCAAATTGAGGCGGGGTTAATTTTTACACATCACATATGAGTCATGTATCTTTTTTCAAAAGTATCAACACAATCAGAAGCTGTTTGATCAGTTTGACGTACGTACGTAAAATATTGTCCATTTTAAACAAAAGAGGGACAGTTTGGGTGGTTTTGGTCATACAACGCCTCGGATTGAGATGGGGTTGACTCGTACACATCACATATGACCCATGGATCATTTTCCTAAAGTTTCAACAGATTTGGAATGCATTTGGCTGGTTTTCCGTATGCCAGTTGTCGTTTTCACTTAAAATTAAAGTCATTTTGAACAAAAAAGAGACATTTTGAATGGTATCGTCCACACTGCGCCTTGGATTGAGGTGGGGTTGACTCATACACGTCACATATGACCCATGGATCGTTGTCCTGTAGTATCAATATAATCCTAATGAATTTGGTCAGTTTACCGTATGTCAGTTGTTGATTTCACTTAAAATTAAGTCCATTTTTAAAAAAATAGAGGCATTTTGAGTGGTGTCGGCCACACCGAGCCTCGTATTGAGGAGAAGTTGACTCATACACGTCACATTTGACTCATGGATCGTTTTCCTTAAGTTTCAACAGAATCTGAATGCGTTTGGTCGGTTTTTCGTATGTCAGTTGTTGATTTCACTTAAAATTAAGTCCATTTTTAACAAAATAGAGGCACTTTGAGTGGTATCGGCCACACCGAGCCTCGAATTGAGGCGGGTTTGATTCTTACACGACACATATGAGTCATGGATCATTGTGAAAAAGTATCAACACAATCAAAATCTGTTTGATTGGATTGGCGTATGTACATAAAATATTGCCTATTTTAAACAAAATACATACACTTGGAGTGATACCAGCCACACCGTGCATAGGATTGAGGATGAGTTGACTTTTACATGCCATATATGACCCATGGATCGTTTTCCTAAAGTTTCAACACAATCCTAAGGTGTTTGTTCAGTTTCCCATATGTCAGTTGTTGATTTCACTTAAAAATAAGTCAATTTTGAACAAAAGAGAGGCAGTTTGAGTTATCCTGGCCACACCGTGCCTTTTATTGAGGCGGGGTTGACTTATACACGTCACATTTGACCCATGGATCGTTTCCCTTAAGTTTCAATAGAATAATAATGTGTTTGGTCAGAGGGGAAGGGTCTAGTCGGGTACACGGAGATGCTCGTCTACCTCTCGTACGAACCTCCCTCGTACCATCGGCCTAAGCACTGAAAGAATGGAATAATGAAAAGTGCACAAACTTATTTACCTATAAAATATACACATAGAAAGCACATAGCCGCATCATTTCATAAAAAATAACACCAAGGATCAGACAAAATAGAATCAGTCATGCAGAGTAATGACAAGTGCACATACAGATCAGAAGCAGCTAAAATATTGTTGCATACATGCCATGTTTATTTCCTAAAACAAAGTAAAAAAATAAAAATGATGAAACTCTAGAACATGGGTTGACTTCCAGGAAGAGATAAGTTTTATGTCTTCATCCAGATGGATGGACACTGGTCAATCGTCTTGGTCCATCAGCTCGGAACTCCTATGCCTCTTACAAGAACTGGTGGTCGTGTCATCAAGCTCACAGGGACGCTTAGTGGGACTGATCACTTCAGGAGCATAGCGGGCGTGAATCTGGTGTGGAATTAAGAGAATCTGGTGCTCGTCGTCATCCAGACGCTGAGTCACTCGTCGTGTGAGGTCAGATAGAGATGGGACGTGCACATCGATGATCATGGAAGAGGCAGACAAGCTAGACATTGTTGGTTAAGCTACATCCACAAATAGATTCATTTTTATATATTAGAACCTTTATAAATGTTTGTCCCATTTTTACAAACAATTAATGTGTGAAAATTGTGAAATATAACTTATCAGATATATAAAAATGGATTTACTCATGGACATGATGCATAATATCTCAAATATTCCTCATTGGATCCCAATTTAAAATTTTAATCCATTATCAAATGTCTTATATCAACTTATTTTTATTTGGATCCTTAAGGTTGAACGCTTTTTGTAAAATCTATCGAAGGGAGGATAGACTAGTGACTGGGAATACAATTGGATGTTATGTGGTGAAAACCACATTATAAGCATTATTTAGGATATTATTGAGGTGGTTTGAGGATCAAATCTATCTTTTTAGAGAAAATCCAACATGTCCAAGTTTGGTGGTCAAAGTTTTGAAGTGGGGGGTATTTGGTGGTTGAGGAGGGGGATGAGGGGTATGTCCAAGGTCTAGGAGGAGGTGTGTGGGGTTGTCCAGGGTCCAGGAAGGGGGTGGGGGGTTGTCCAGGGTCAAAGAGAATGGGAGAAGGGGTTTTCCATGGTCCAGGAAGGAGGGGGGATGTCCAGGGTCCATCGAGGAGGGGGGATATCCAGGGTCCAGGGTTGATGTTGGGGGGATTCCTAGGGTCCATGAAGGAGGGGGACTATACAAGGTCCTGGGAGGAGGGTGGAGGGGGTTGTCCAGGGTCCAGGAGGGGGCTGTCCAAGTTTCAGGAAAGAGGGGGGCCAGGCTGTCCAAGTTCCAGGAGGGGGGATTGTCCAGGGTCCAAGAGGGGGGGTGTACAGGGTCCATGAGGAGTGGGGGATCTATTAAAGGGAGGAAATACCCAAATAATTCATTGAAAATTAACTAAACTTAATCCAAAAAACATCACAATTCCAATCCATCACCCAACCAACATCCAATTCATCCTCAATATCACTAACCTTCGCATGCCATAAACAACACAACATAGTTTATACCAAATTAAAACAGAAAACAAAAATAATTGATGCAAAACATTAAAACTAAGTTAGTACTTACAGATTTAGAGTGTGGAACTAAAAAATTGTTTGATTTAAGATGGATTTATGAGTGGAACGAGTTTTTTAGTCTTTGTATAGAGAGATCCCAGATGTTTAGGTCAAATCAAAATAGAAAATAAAAAAATAGATGAAGAACATTATAATTGAGGTAGAACTTACATATTTGAAGTGTAGAATAGAAAAATTGTTTGATTGAAGAGGATGTATGGAGTTTCGGAGACAGGGAAATGAGAGAGCATCGAGAGAGCTTCAATTCAGGGCTGCAGTCGAGCAGAGGGGGACTACAATCGAGCAAAGGGGCTACTGGACACCCGAACTGGATTTAGGGGAAAACTTTTCCAACGGTTTTTAAAAATCGTTGGGAATGTAGTCATATACCAACGTTTTCTTTAAACCGTTTGTAAAAGGTGGAAAAGATTCCAACATATACTAATGGTTAATGTATAACCGTTGGTAAAAGTGTCTTAATTGAGGCCTATACCAATGGTTTTAAAAACCGTTGGTAAATTTATTCATAAAAGCCTCTATACCAATAGTTTTCTTAAAACTGTTGGTATACATAACCATTCCCAACAGTTTATCAAACCGTTGGGATATAAGCGTTGGTAAAAATGGGATTTCTAGTAGTGTTAAGAAACTCAATTCACCACTCTAAATCTGAAGCACATTTTTAAATACCAAAGGGTAATTTCATCAATCACTTAGTAAGAAAAATTAATAATGTAGATTCATTCAATTCTAATACAAATAGGGTCTTGCTTTATTTAAAAATAAGCAATTATTCTAAAACCATAAATTACTAACTAGAATTAAATAAAAGTTTGAACAAAAAGAAATCAATAATTCTTTAATTTAAAGGCTAATGCATAGGGAAACCAACCACAATAGGGAGGAAAAAGATGAACAAATTAGCACCCAATGCCTTTGATGAAGACCTCCCCACAATTGTGCACACATACACACCTATATATATACCACTTAATCCAATAAACATATTCCCCATTCCATGAGGGAATATGTCAAGGAGGATATATATATTTATAAGTACCTATGTATGTGTGTAAAACCCTTCGAGAAGACACCGAACAATTTAATTAACCTATAGGGAACCCACACACAAAATAAGTTCATTTCCGAAACTAACTTCCCATTATTTAAAGAATTCACAACCCATACTCAATGTGCATAAAAAGGCCTACATTCCCAAAAAAATAGATTCCTTCCATTTTACTCACTCAAAAAAACCATTTAAAATGTTTTACCATAACTTACACAATTTATAAATTCCCCTTTGAAAAAAACAAAAAAACACACACTTTCTCAACCAATTCCCTAGAAATCCCCTTTTTATTAATCCAAACACAACCCGAAGTCATTTCCAAAACAAGAATTTTATGATTAAACAATCTAAAATTCATATGAAAACATACACGACAAGGAGTATATGCCCAAGCTACTCCATTATTCAATAAAAACTCATTTCAAACAAGCACATACCTCAAGTTCCTTTGTAAATATAATTCTCACTTTTCAAAAAAATAAAAAAATAATTTTCAAGAAACATTAAAATACAATATGCACAACACATAGCCATTTATTTTGAAAAAACTCATTTATAACCCATAAACATGTTAAAACATTACCAAATCACACTTCACACTACCCAAATAAAATTTATAACACCTTAAAATCAACAAAACAAATAAGAGGTTAAAAGAAATCAACCTCAAATAGTGGCGGATGAGCCGGAATGGACCGAAGTGCTTCGCCTTCGGCGGCGGATGCCTAAACCTGCATGCGGAAGACCCATGAGACCCAATAAACAACCTAAAAAAGGAATAAATAACCAAAAACCAGTCAACCCATGACCTAGGGTTCGGCCAAGTTAACAACCGAAGAAAATACCTATCGAAACAGGGGTCAACGAGGTCGTACAAGGGAGAGGAGGTCATTAGAGGAAGAGGTCTCGGAGAGGGAGGTTCGTCGGGCAGAGGAAGTGTGGTCGAAGGTCTATGAGGGGGGGGGGGTCAGCGTCGCGCGATAAGATGAAGGGGATGGGGGTTGACTGCGTCATGAGGCAAGGGGAGAAGCGACACCCAAAAGGGTGGAATAGATTATGTTTTATTTTTTTGATCAATTAATTTTATTTTAAAATAACACTAATTTCATTAATTTAATCTAGAGGAGTATTCAAAAATAAATAAAATAACGAGAAGGATTCTGGTCAGGGTGTGACATGCTTCATCCTTTTCCAGTTCCAGAGTGGAAATGGGAAAATATATCAATGTACTTCATGGTGGGACTACCAAATAATTCTCAACGTAATAATGTGATTTGGGTTATGGTTACCGACTGACTAAATCTGTATGTTTCTTTCCAATTCGAGATACTATATATTTGGATCATATTTCTCTATTATACCTCAAATAGATTGTCAGATTGCAAGGATTTCCTCTCTACATCTTATCTGATAGTGATCCCAGGTTCACTTCTATCTTTTGGAAAGTCCTTCATAATTCATTGGGAATTGAATTATATTTGAACACTTCTTTTCATCATCAATAGGATGGATATTCAGAGCAAACAATTATGACATTGGAGGATATGATTCGAACTTGTTTAATTGACTACCAAGGAAGTTTTGATCAACATCTTTCTTTAGTTGAGTTTTCTTATAAAAACAACTTTCATTTCAGTATACAGATGGATCATTTTTAGGCATTATATAGAAAGTGGTGTCAAACTCAAGATTTTTTGGATAAATTAAGGGAAAGGAAGTTTATGGGACCAAAATTGGTAGAATAAGTGGTTGAAAAAGTTAAAATGACCGATATTTCATTGGAATTTAAGAAATCCTAGATAAATATGGACTAGTCGCCTACCGAGTAGCTTTACCTCTGAGTTTCTCTCAAGTGGACAATGTTTTCATGTTTTGATGTTGAGAAATTATGTTCCATATTTATCTTATGTTTTGAGCCTATAAGTAGTTCAGTTGGAAGAGAATCTTTCATATGAATAGAAACCTATTCATATTCTTGATCATAGAGATTAAATTTTTTGGAATAATTTAATTTACCTAGTTAAGATTTTGTAGAGAAACCACATGGTTGAAGTAGAAACAAGGGAATATAAACATGCTATGTTGGAAAATTATCCTCACTTGTTTAATAAGTAAATAAAAATTGTGAGGACATAATTTCAAAAATGTGGGGAGAATATAAAAACCCAGGTACTTATAAAATAATTTCTTTTCATTTTATAATTAAATATTCAATTTCATTTAAAATTTATAAACTAAGTGGTATTCATAGAAATAAAGGAATTTATGCTTATGGAATAGTAACTTGACCTTAGGAATATTAATCTATCCAATAGAATTGTAAAATCACCTATGTGATTATAAATAATATTTATTTATGTTATAAGTGAGAATATGATATATTTATATCTTTGAATAAGTAACTAATTTTTTTGAAAATTATAAATTAAGTGTTGGTATTTTTGTGAGTCCTAAATATTTAATTACAATTTTACAATTAATATAATTATTTAAAATAAAATATAATTAAATAAAATATATTCATAATTTTTTTTCTTATGATTATAAGATAAATTTATGAGACTTTAATTAGTTTTTCAAAGTAATATCAAATCAGTTATAATTTTAAAATAGGTATTTTTTGAATAAATTATGATTTTAATAAAAATTTAAATTTATCATAATTAGAAAATTATTTTCAAAAAATGGGTTTCATTTTCGAATTAAATATGTTGAAAATGGTTGGAGTGAATTTTTGGTATTTTTTGAAATACTTGAATTTTTGGTGAATAGTAAAATATGGTAATTTACGGTATGTGTACATTATAAGACAAATACACTATTTCATGAGTCATTGATGATGTAAGCACCATAATCTAGAAATTACCTTCATTATTATAAAATATTTGATGATAATTCTCAAACTACTCATAGTCTTGATCCAAATTAATAAAATAATGAATATAATAATGAGAAAACACCTCCCTCCTCCACTATAAATACAACCATTTACCACCTCTTCTCCTCACACCTAAAAGAAATTTATCTTGAATAATTTCTACCAAATTCCCTTCCAAAGCCTATTCCCCATGTTCAAGACCTTTTGGTTTCTCCAAAATTCCAAAACCAATAGCCTTAATGAGGTTCTCAAAGAGGATACATCAAGAGGTAAAATCCTATTTCATTTTCTTTTATTTTATATTCAATTATTTTTATTTTCTTATACTTTATTCATATCTCATTAGACAAGTGGTTTGGAATCTACAGTATCTTATATATATAGTAATTTAATCTTGTTTATAGAAAATTCATCATCAAACTATTTCTCTATCCCTTTTATTCTAAAAATGACAGCATTGTTCGTGATGTGTCGATTTACCACCATTGTGGGTGATAAAATTTCATTTTCCCTTACCACCTTAAAGTATGGACATAAAAAATTATTATGGTAAATAATATTTTATTATATATATTATAATTTACATAATTTTCTATAACCCATACATAAACATGATATTAAACAAAATGATATAACATCATGATTATCGTAAAAACCTCTAAAATAAATTAAATCATTTTCATTAATATTTTATTTAATGACTAGTCTTCATATCAAAAAAATTATATATGGTATAATTTAAAATTTTGGAAACATATTAACACAATTTCATTCCACTTCTACTGTTTTTCTTCAATGCGATATGAAAGTCCATAATGAACCAACCATAGAAACCATGAAATAAATGCACCCGAAACAATAAAAAAATATTATTAATAAATGTGTAGAAAGATGTTACAATAATATAATATAAGTATTTATAAATATTAATATAGTTATGTAATAAATTAATAACACTCTTTAAACCATTATACAGTAGTTTTGAACACGTTTTAAGTAAGACGAACCCAAGGTAAAGGAATTATTAACCCAATTTCCATTCTTTGGGTTAAACTTCTATATCATTGATTATGTGGTACTATGATTATTTTTGTAATTAATTTTTTTTATATTATTTTTTATTATTGTTATTTAATGTGTATAGACATTTTCCTTTCATTCTATTAATTCTAACTTTAGTTATATGATATTTTAAGGGACTTTTCTTTAAAAACCCTCTTTTAAATTTGTATTTTTACAAAAAAAACAACAGGAATGATTTCATGCAGGTATTCTTATTTTATGATTAGGGTTCTTGGTAATTATTTATAATAAAGGTTCAGACCAATATCTCCCTCTAATTCATTGGATATTTTTATGTAGGATTTCGACTGAATGATTACTCCAAGTGTAACTGCGATCGTAACACTATAAGGTAGTCGTGACGGTTGCATCTTATGGTAGCTGTGAGGGTTAAATTTTATGGTATATTTGAGGGTTACAAATAATATGGTATCCATGAGGGTTACAATATTAAGTAATTAATTACTCACGTTACCTTTAAGGTATTATTTATTTTTTCTTTGTTTTAGGGAAATCTCGTGTTTTCACAAATTAACTATTTGATACCTATTGGGTGAGAAGTAAGTCATTGTGAAAATGATTTCATATGTTTATAAGTATTAATGTACTAATGCTTTATCTCCTTATTTTTTATATCCCTTACTGAGATTTTTCTGCTCATCCCAAGTTTTAAAATGTTTTTCATAGGTTTTAAGGATGGGTCTGAGAGAAGGATAATCCAAGAATAATTTTTTGAAGACTTTTCATGAAAACATTGAATGTTTTTATTAAAAAAATTTGTATTATAAAAAAATGGATATGGTTATAGGTGTACCCACTTTTTATTCTTATGGTTTGATATGTATGAATTATTTCCCCATTTTCTAAAACTCTAAACTAAAAAGATATTTGGGAATGTAAATAAGTTAATTCTGAAGAAATTTATTAGATTATGTAATGTTTAAGGCTAGGTCCTTATAGTGATAGCCTATGCCTCAAGACAGTTAAACATTCATGAGAAAAACCATCCCATGCTTGATCTGGAGTTGGCGGCTGTGATCGTCACATTGGAAATATGGATTCATTATCTCTATGGGGAGAAGTGTGAAATATATATATATCAAAAGATCCAAAAATATATATTCGCATAGAAGGAGCTTAATATGCGCTAGTGAAGATGGTTAGATCTAATCAAGGATTATGATTTCTCAATACACTACTATCCAGGTAAAGTAAATATAGTGTCAGATACTCTACGTAGAAAGGATCCGGAAACTTTATCAATAAAGATAATTAAGAAGGATCTAATCTTCTTAGACCTGAAAAGGATGGACATGGGAATCATTATGGAAGGAAAACCATCAATCCTTTCTCAAATGATTTATCAACAATCCTTTATATAGAAAATAAAGGATGCTCTAATAAATTATTAAGAAATTTAGAAAATTGTGGAAGCTATCAGAAATGGGAAATCATCATTGTTCAAAAATGATGAGGAAATAGTTTAGGATTTGGGTCGTTGCCTGAAGGGCCCAAAGGAATTATTTTTATTGATTTTTAATAACCCCCTTTCAAGGGATGAGGGGGAACCCTTACAAGGCCCATAGGCTTACAGATTACATGACCCATAGGTATTAGGAAATTTACAAACTATACTTGGAACTCATCCTCCCCACCCTCTTCATCATGATATCATCTCTCCAACTTAACATGGATTTTTCATCTAGGCTTCTCGTGCAAGAACAGTGTGGTCCTGATGGAAAATCCATACCCTATCTTTCTAATAAATCCTCTTAGATTCTGTTCAAATTAATGTGCCTGCTCTGAATCCCCATCTAGAGTCTCCTCCTTGTAGAGTCTGTCTGATCGTTGAAGTACAATATTCAGGTGTCCTGAAGGCCTTGAGGTGGCCCAAAAGCCATACTATTGCAAAAGCCTTGGGTGGCCCAAAGGCCTTAAATAACATGGGGCCCAAACCGGTGGCCCGAAAGCCCAAACGGTTGAATAGTTATGGTTGCTATAGTATTGAATAGTGACTGCTACATTAATGCTACAGTAACCCAAAAATTATGTCTCCTCCTGATTTTGAACTCGAGTCTCTTGGATACACTTTTCGAGTCCTCACCAACTGGGCGGAGCCAATTGTGCGTGATTTGGGTCACGACTATGTGTACCATCCAATCTAGAGGTAAAGAAATATATTTTAAATAATTCTTATATCTCAACATTCTCTATTCACTGAGGTAGAAAAACATGCATCGATATCTATAAGATCACTATTGGTGGGACAATATGAATAAGGAGATTTTTGAATATACATCAAAGTGTCTAGTATGTCTGCAAATGAAGTTTGAAAGGAAAAAGTCTAAGGAAATGATGCCAACATTACCCATACCAACATGGAAGTAGGAAAGCATCACAATGGACTTTTTCACTAGCCTTTCAAATACATATAGAGGAAATAATTTTATATGGGACATTATATATTGTCTTACAAAGACATATAACTTTATTGTAGTTCTATAGGACTAATCACTCGATCAAATTCCACGAATATATATCAGAGAAGTGGTGACCCTCAATGGAGTAACACTATCGACTGTATCTGATCTAGATCCCATATTTAACTCAACGTTTTGGAAATGTCTCCAACATACTCTAAATAATGAGTTGAATTTTATTACGTCTTATCATACTCAAACTAACGGTAATTCTTAGTGGACTATTTAGACACCGGAATAAATGTTAAGAAGATGTTCTATGGACTTAAAGGGAGGACGGGACCAACATCAACTTGTGATTGAATTCTCTTACACTAATAGTTACCACTTGATAATTAAAATGCCTCCATATAAATCCCTTTATGAGAAATATATATATACTAATATTAGGTTTTCTCTAAATCCATGTGTCACGCACCTATTCTTCCACATCATTTTTTTCATTATGTGTCACTTCTCTAATCATCCACGTCGCTCCTCTGCATGATATATCAATACATTCCTCGGTATTTTGTTCTCTCTCCTGCTTAAATTTTCACGCGACGCGACCTGCTCCTGATTGTGAATTACCTCTAATTTTCTTGGTATCCTGCTCGCCTCCTCGATTTCCCTATACCGATCCCTTCCTGAATCTCTTATCCATCCAGCTGCTCCTCCACCACATACTCTGCCTTCGCCTACCCCACCATGGGTTACTCCATCTTCATATCCCCTGTCTTCGGCTCCTCTGCCTTCAGCTCCTCTATTATAGGCTTCACCGCCTTCGGCTCCTCCACAACAAGCCACTACACCTTCCGCTTTTTTATGTCTGGTCCTCCACTCCACCATGTTCCACTTGAATTTGCCCTCTGCAGCTTATATGGTTTCTGATGCTCGCGTTCTCCCTCCTCTACTCTCGTTCTCCCTATGCCGCTCACATTTTTGCCTCCCTCCACCACCATATAAAATTTCCTCGGAGTCATCATTTCCTTGCATGAACCCATCCACTCCAAAAAAATCTCGGATCACTACCCCAAATCCCTCATCATCTGGATTGTCATCTCCATCCTCAAAACCCTAGATCATTGGGTAAATTAAATTCCTATAGCAAACCAAACCTCTCTCCATGAAAAATTATCATATTTCGGAACCGAAGATCCACCACAGACTCATTTATCTCCTGCATAGGGTAATTTTCTCTTCTAATCAACTCTGCTAAATTAATCCTGTAATTTCAGTCTTTCGTTTCAGTATATTAATACAAAATTTCGGTTTTTCATTAAAATATATGAATTCTTGAATCTCGAATTATTGTAATTTTCTCTTCCATGTTGCTGGACTGTTTTCAGGATGGACGTTACTCATTTAATGACATATTTTTTCATTATATTCATGATTAAATGTTTAGTGTTTACTTTTACTACCAAGTTGTTGTTTTCTTAGTAGATGAGAATACAACATCATGCATTGAAAATGAATGCAAGTATTCTATTGTCAAATATTGGAGTTAACCTCCCTTCTTTGCACCATATGAATGTAGGTAATTTTTTTCCTTATTTAGTACATTGTGTATTGTTTTTTATGCACTAAAAACATATGAACCAAATGTGTTATAAATCTCCAACATTTTTTTCATGAAGATATAGGTGACCAGGATGCTGACATAGATATGTTCTATGATAAGAACATGATCAACAAAAAACAATCTTGGCCAATGTTGCCTTCAATATTTTTTGGATGTCAGGAAGGATAACATTCTTCTTCTATTGATTGGTATGTGATCTGTCAGTTATATCAATGTCAGAAGTTCACTTAGTTAGATGTTGAATATGAAGTTTCTGGATTACAGATTTATTTTTTCAAATTCTTTAATTCTGTAATTCTATATTGCTCTATCATCAAGAGTTTATATTTATGCTTTGTTACTGTTCATGAAAAGGTTCCTTAGATGTAATATTATCAAAAATAATGCATGAAATTATCCAGTAAAACCATTAAAATATTAACTTGATGGAAGAATCATAAAATAAATTCCTTCCTTTCAGTTTGAGGGATGGTTTTCCTACTGGATGTTACTCTTATAGTTAAATTTTCTTCCCTTCAATTCATGATTAAATATTTACAAGATTATTTGAATATTTTGTAATTATTTTTTTCAGAAAATGTAAATACAAAAACAATAATTGAAAATGAATGCGGGTTTTATGTTGTAAAATTGAATAGTTAACATCTCTTTCATTCAACATATGAATGCAGGTATTGATTTCACTTTTGACTACACCATGTATTATTTTTTATGAATTAATAACATATGAAAATGAATGCATGTTTTCTTGTTTTTAGGTATCCAGTTTATAGTAATTGAGTTTTATTTTACCTTTTGTAAAAGTTATCCTTTCCATTTTTATCCTCTCCCTTGTGATGCTTCTCTTTTGTATTATATTTCTGTTGTTCTCCTTATATGCAGTTATATTTTTATCTAATTTTTCTATCCTGCATCAAATCCCAGTTAATCCCAAATTACCTTCAATTGCATTCCATCCTAAAAAAATCTACAAGAGAAAGTATTTTATTTCTTGTCTTGATGTTTACAATTCTATTTTACTGATCGGGAACCAATTTCTTTAGGTGGTTGGAGAGGATAAACTCACAGTATGCATCTTTTTCAATGAGTTGGTTCCTACTGATGATCAGGTATAAAATTTCCTACAGTAGTTCTCTTTATGAATCCACCAGAAAGTTTTGACCATTTTTTCCTTCATTATGAATATTATGATAAGGTATAGAGTTTTATTTTTATCCTCTTCTTATAAGAACATATGTTGGGTGATGAAAACAATACCTTCATGAGTGATGTTTCCAATATGACTCAGAATATGCATATGCATAACCTAATCATGGTTACTGTATGTATGAAATATTTATGTTTTTTTAAGGATCAAATGTATATCTTCATTGATGATTAGTATATGATTTTTTTGGGAAATAATGAATATTTTTTTAGTTTTTCAAATGAGATATTGTAGTTGTTCATACCTACGGAATTAGCTTTAATGATTTCAGAAGCTTATAAGATACCTACATATACTGCTCCACCTCAGTCACCCTTTTCCTGCTCTACCTCATGCTCCGCCTCCGCCTACTCCGCCTCCGCATGCTTTTAGTCCACTTGTAGGCTTTCTTGAGTTCAATCATATACCATGTGATCAATTTTATTTTTCATATTACTTAATATAGATATTTCTCATATTAGATTTAAAAATTGTATATTGAATTCATTTTACATAGTCAGTTCATGCGAAATGAATATTAAGCATATGACTACTAATATTGTATTTCTAATATTGAATATATAATATTCATCATATGAATAATATTATTAAATTGAAGAAAAGGTATATTATTATTATTTGAGTGCAACTGTCTTTTCATGTAGTGCCTTTAATTTAATGTGGTTTCAATATAGTATTTTCAACTTGAAAGACCATATAAATATTGTAATATTGATTTTCTAATATGAGAAATATTTATATTACATATTATGGAAAATATAACTGAAAATAAGACATGGTTATTCTACATTTAGTTTAAAATCGGGAATTTGATTTATTTTTCTCAGTATCATATAACGAAGCCTCATCCCATTGTGTAATATATATAGAAGCTAGGTGGGTTTGTGTGTATATGTCAGGAAGGTTTATTAATGCATGAAATCTAGAGATTGTATTCTATGCGAAATCTGGAATCTGTGTAGTCTTTAGAATATGTGTAGTCTGTCCCCTCACCTATGACTAATATCAATTTCTTAGTGTTCCAATTATATTTCACAGATGGACTAGATTATACTTAGATTGCACACACAGGATGGATATAATCTGGAATATAGAGTTTTTTCAGTGTTGTCATATTATTCTCATACACAAGACATGTCATCTACTTATTTTCCCCTAACTACTTTCATACTTCTTCTTGAATGTTATCTCTTAACTCCTGAAAAAATTCACCCCTTCATGGCGATGTAAATATGGTTCCAAGCCAAAAGTGGAGCCAAGAAGATCTAGATCTTTGACCAGTGGGACACAAAGTACAAGGGTCGGATCCCTACTTAGGTGGACCTTCGAACGTCATTGGAGACCCACAAGGAATTTGCGATTATGTTTATGTTGTATCTTTTCCATGAACTACCCACCTCATGTTACTGTGCCTCCAAATTAGAAATTTTATGCATAAAATGATTTATTAGATGCTTATTTATTTTTCATCTATGATTACTTATAGGTACAAATCTGTGGGTCAGTCATTTTACTAGCCTAACATCGGTAGAAGACAGAAATTGTGTTAGTATTTAGAAAGCTAGCATGAAATCCAAAGTTCCATAACTGTAAGTATATAAATTGATATTCAATGATGTATTAAAAGAATTTATTTCATGGTAACATTCACCACGTTATTAGTGCAAATATCCTACTCCTTTAAACTTTTTTTGGGATGTTATGCAGATAAGGAATATTCTTGGGATTTTTTTGGTATTTTTTGTTCACTATTTGTTCATGGTTGGAATGTTGTGTTCATTGTTAGTATGTAGTGAACTATTTCTTGTATTTTTTACCATCTCTAGAATGGTATTGTTTACTATAAACTAATGTACTAATTGAAATTTCTTGCATATTATTATGTTCTACTTCCATAACATTTATATTTTGTTTTAACATGTCTTTGTTATAGTATGCAATAAGTATCATGTTTTAGGTATAATTTCAATATATGTACACATACAAAGAATTCATAACCATGAAACATTATGTGGTTTCCAATTTGACTCTAGGAGGTGATACCAGTTTGATTGATCCATGCAGAGTTCATTTGATGGCTGCTAACTACAGACTCAAAAAAACACCAAGAATGATTCCATGTCCCACCTTGAAGATTTAAGAATTCACCTTTCTGGATCAAATCCCTATAATTTCATCATTCTCTATTTTTTTCTAGGTTTTTATTATTGTTCTATGATAATTGATCTAATGTTTAAAACTGGAATAGACACATGAAATTCTATTTCATCTCAGGGTAAACCATCCATTATTTACCTGAATTCATGAGTGAAAATTGTAAGATTCCCAATTTCTATTGTGATTTCTATGATTTCCCAGTTCTCATTCATCTTGAAATATTATATAAACAGACAGCTAGAGGTCAACAGAGCTACTGCATCCTACCATCTAGTATGCCAATTCCATTTTTTATGCATTGAAGAAACCTTTTTTCTATACTTATGCTTTCTGTTATGGTATATATTGTAGAAAAGTGGTGGAAAAACACATTTTCCTATTATGAATGTGATCATGCCGAAATAGGTTGTTCCAGTTTGCTGACCATAAAATGGTGCTTTTATGTGTACAAGGCTCCACTGTGATGGGTTGTTCAGTTCAGGTATGATAAATTTTATGAATTTTTTTACTCTTGTATTCATAAAATTCTTACTTTTTTTAGGTTCATTTTGGAATTATGTAAATAGAGTTAAATTAAAATGATTAATTATTCTTATTATGGAACATCATTTGAAATTAATGTCATTTAACCTCGTGACTTATTGCAAGGACACATTCTGATTGTTAATAACTACATGTTCCACATTTTAATTGATATCATTACTATATATTCATCTTTTTAATTCATGTTGTATCTACAGAATGTAGCTGATGGAAGGTTTTCAAGCTCAAAAATTATTGCAAGAAAAGTTTCTTTTGACCATAATAGGAACAGTTTTGATTTCTTTGACTCTTTTTATCTGATTTTATGAAATAACAGAATTCGTAGTTTTGTAAAATATGGTTTACTACTGGGTTATAGAAACATGAATGTGCAGGATCTTAAGGAGTCAGTTTCAACACTAATAGATGATTTTTTACAACTACAAATTTTTCAGCCACTCAGGTATAAATATTTCTATATTTATTGTCTTTTATTTTCATTACAACATTTGAGTAGACATTATTTATTTTTTTTGTGGTTTTATTTACATTGATTATATCATTAAATAATACTGTATTTCTTCTTCTTAGTTCAAATTGGTATAAATCATATTCCTGGTAACTGTTTTGCATGATCTTAGAGCTAATACCCACTGTTTGTTTACTACTATTTAGGTATTTTGATGTTATTGTGCAGTCTTTATATCCTGAATTCTTTTCTGTTTCAAATTATTATCAAATGCTGAAATTATGTCTTTTTTCTGTCCAGGTAACCATTGGATCACTTTAGGGACTGGCATTAATAGTATAGAATTAACCAATCTAAGGGATAATTCACATGTCTTTATTAGGAAGAAAGGTACGGAGCTTCCACAAATTTGCAGGTTACTGTGCCAGTGGCCACTAGCAGTTTCATTCCTGCTCAAATTCAGACAATAAGTCTAATATCATGGAATCCTTCTAATATATGTTCCTTCAACATCATTATATTTGTGATCCAAATAAGGAAAGTGGAAAAAAATATTCATTTAAAATTTAAAATTTATTCTAATTTAGTTTTTTTGACCATCTAATTACATATAAATGTCAATATCATGACTCTCTCGGCATCACCTTGTGGTACATTGGCTGCTGAATACAATAGGGAAAATGACAATTGAGTTGTGCTATAAAAGTAATGTTCCATTTTTATTTTAGTAGGATCAAATAAATAAATTATTTTTTCTTATAAAACTTTTTATTGATCTATTTACAGACAACAGATGCCTAAATAGAAGTGTTTTATGGGGTAAATTTACTGAAATATTGTGGTCCTGAAACTTTCCTAGACTAAAGTTCTCTATTTATATTAAGTAGGTTTACCTATGAAATAATATGAAGTATTTTATAACTATCATGTTCTAGATGAAGCCACTGAAGAGAATTCTAAACACGGAAATGATTTTGTATAGTCCATTTGAGTACTAGACCAAACTACAATAGTACTCCAGAGATGGGAGCATCATTTACTAAAACTAATATAGGAACTCGATTTGTATCAAAGGTTCATCATTCGATAACTTCTTGATTTCTAATGATGAAAAATCACCATGTTATGTGTTTCAGTTGTTTTAAGGTATGTTCCAACAATGTGAATTTCTTTTTTTTACCACGGATTCATTTTTTGGATAATAAGAAATAACGACGACTTTGGGTTATACACAATAACATACATTCAAGTATATCCATATTTTATTCCAACTTTTTTGTTTAAAAGTTTTTTAGTTTGGTATATATATATATCATATTCAACTTTTTATAAGGTTCACTGAACAGAACTTCATTGTATGCATATTTGGAGCACACTTTTTGAGTTATATTCTTTATCAGTATTTTATGATTTTGTTATATTCAATGTAATAAATATTAATTCATGGTTTCATTCTATGAAGTGCTTAGGGATGTTGATCCTTTACCAGTACTCTTTGTGTCATATTCCTTCACAACATCCTTAACAGAAGCACTAGCAGTACCAACATAATTGATAAAAAACAATATACAAGGTCTCATTGGAGTTCCCTTTATCCTGTATAAAATCCACCTGGATAGATTGTAGATTTTTTGAGTTAGGATCCTCAGCATATGTCATAGAGAGTGAATGAGAGGTCTGACCCTTGTCAAAACCAGGAGGTAGAACCAATACAGACCGATTGAGTGTTTGTACAGCCCCCAATTCCAGGAAAGGCTTCTTCGAGTTCAATCCCACCACGTGTAAGCGTTGTAGAAACATCAGTGCTACCGGGAGAAGTCTCAGCCTCACCATGCTAGCAAGGATTCCCCCATCAGACCTATTATTAGACTTCCCAGTATTTTCATCATTTTCCACTTTGTTTCCATCCAGGTACCCCTTTCTATCTAGATTATACTCAGATAAAGCTTCTTTAGATGTATTCCATTGACTTACAACATTATGTTTGGGGATTGCACTTTCACAGGCCTTGATATTCTAATAGGAATCACTCCCAGTGGCAGTTTGCGTCCCTAGGACAGACCCCCTTACCTCATTAGCAAGCACACTGCTATAGCCTTTAAGGCACCCCATGAAATCTATAACTTACCTTGAATAGGTGAGGAATCACAGATTAAGCTAGAGATTCTCTTGCAATTTTTGTTACCAGATTGTATGTAATCTTCCTCATGAAGATCTGCAGAGTCTTGATCCCCCTTGATCCATTATAATCATTGCTCCCCCTAACCTGATAGCCCCTCTAAAGTTCCATCCAAAGGGGCGTTTAAAAGTTCATTCCCAGCTTACATTGCATGGACCACCTTATGAACAGTTGTAATATCCATAGGGGAAACAACAGTATGTTTTCCCCCTAAAATAGGTTATCTCAAAGTTGACAGAGGAGGTGTTTCTTATTCCCTCCCCTATAATGCATCTGGATTGAGTGCCCTGTCAGGGGAAAACATACTAACAGATGGCACCATTTTACTTGAAGCAACAATTCCATTCCCCCCAGATTCCTTGACCTTCTTCCACATCATAGGAACCGATCCTTGATTAATTTGGATTCATCATTAGATGGAAATTTTAAATTATAGTTGCACCATATCTTGCTGCCTCTAAATGTGTTCAACTACATTACTATCTTTGTGCGTCTTTTCATGCAGGTTTAGGTGGTCTATTCCAAACTCATTGTTCCATGTTCTAGGAACATTTAATGATGCATACCAGGAAATGAAATAATCAAGTAATATTGTAGATAATTTGAGGTATGGTATTTGTATTCTTTATATTATCAATTGAAAATTTGAATATAGTTCTAACCCATCATTTTCATATTGAATCATTCATTTGAGAGGAAGATGTACTAGTAGATTCACTTTCTTGTCTCCATTTATTAAGGAATAATATTGTTGTTGACCATATTATCAACTGCATTTTCTACAGAATGTGTTTTTAATATAGGGAAATACTGGTTTTATATGAGTTCGACAAGCATTAATATCTTCCTGCCTCTATTCTTGTAGGGATCTGAACATTTTGAAGCATATTTCAGTTCCAGGTTTCATTAATTCCTCTAAATGTGTCCAACTACATTACCATCTTCCTGCCTCTATATGTATTCAACTGCATTTTCTTCATATTTGATGATTCTGTAAACATGCACCCTTTCATACATTAAATCTTACATCTTCTATTTTCTTTCTATGATTTAAAATTTGAATTTTTTATAACTTATAATGATTTCTAATTAACTGTCAATTTTTGTTTCAATAGTATGTTTGAGACAAATCTATTTTGAAAATATTCGGTATAATGAATAACCAATCACGGTTTCGACCCTCCATATATGGTTAAGTAGTTAACTAGAAGTCAAATTTGGAGAAACACACTATCCTTGAAGACTTGTCCAACGCTGAAATTTCAAGCACATGTTAAAAATGTTTCTTTTCAGTACATACTATATCTTGTATTTTCTATGAGTCATCATTCGTGTTTTCATGGACTTATTTTCTGGTATCTTAATTCTTCTTATGAAATTTTCAATCAGGTACTATACTAGGATCGGTTCTGTAACAGAATAACTGAAGAGCATGAAAAAAACACAAGCATGTCTAGAATGATCTCATCATTGGCAGTTACAAGGATTCCGGCATTGGCATTTAGGATTCTAAAACATTTGATAGAGCTGCAGATTTAACACCACTGTACACATACTCTAAAACCAATACCCATTATTACTATTGTCACAAATGTTATTGCAAAAAACTGTTATATATAGAAATGTTCTTATTTGTCCTTGGTTTCAAACAAATTTTTAATATGTTACTACCACAATTTCAAATTTAATGATTCATTGTTGATTTTCACTATTTCTTATTTCAAATGTCTGATACATAATTTTTTCTGATTTCTCCAGGGTGAAAATAATGTCTCATTCTATTTGATATATACTTAATGATACGTAGTGTTTTCTGTATATTTTTACACCATTTTATTACTTTTTCATTCCTTTTCATATATATTTTCTGATAAATGTTCTTATTTTTCATTTCTTTTCATTATTATATATCCTTAAAGCTACAATTTTAACATATTTTAACTAATTATGATTATTAACTATTCAAACTATTAATACACTTTAGAAAATTAGATTTGAATTATAGCATTGTGCATATGCATGGGTGAGGTACTAGTGATGTATAACACTGGCATGCTAGCATTAAGTCAGTGAACAAAAGCTGTTAGGACCTGAAATAGTTGATGAAATAGTAGAAAAGGTGAAAATCATTTAGTAGAACATCAAGATATCCCATGATAGGTAGAATATATATGAGAACAATCTTTGATTTGACCTAGAGTTTATTTTTGGAGACATGGTATTCCTCCACATATCTCCATGGATGTGGATCATGATATTTGGAAATAAATGAAAGCTAATCCACAGGTATAACATCCCCTTTAAGATTCATGATTGTGTCAGAGTTGGTGCATATCGATTAGCACTTCCACTGACTATGTCTCAAGTACATTATGTATTCCATGTATCCCTATTTAGGTAGTACATACCATATCCCTCACATTTACTAAATTTATAAGTGGTTTAGTTGGAAAATGTTCTCACTTGTAAGGAGTATCCAGTGAAGATATTGGACTGTAGAGATAAAGTTATATGCAAAAAAATAACTCACCTGGTCAAAGTACTATGGAGGAACCATAAATATGAATAGATTACATGGGAAACAAATGAATTAATTAAGGATAAGTACCTTTACATTTTTTCACCTTAGTATGTATGATGAAATTTTGAGGGAAAAATTTCATAAGTGGGAAAAAATCTAATGACCCAAACTTTTATCAATTGAAATAACCTCCTTATAATTATGTCATAAATCTCATACATCAAATATAGAATCACATAAAAATTCTATTATAATAAATGAATATTGAAATAAGGTTTATTTATAGAAATTAAGGAACCTATACCAATAGAATAGTAAATTGACCTTTGTAATAGTAATGTGACCGTCAGGAATACTAATTTTTTCATTAGAATAGTAACCTCTCCTATCAAAGTGTAAATAAAAGTTTGCCATCTTATAAATAAAAATATGATATATTTATATATTTGAATAAGTAAATAAATTTTTTAAAAATGATAAATTTTTTGTTGGTGTTTTTTTGAAACATATATCTTTATTTACAATTTTATAATTAATATAATTATTTAAAAGGAAATTTATTTTCATAAAATAGATTCATAAATTAATATTTTTTTCTTATAATTATTATATAATTTTATAAGGCCTAAATTAATTTTTCGAAGTGTCATAAAATCGGTTATAATATTAAAATAAATATTTTTCGAGTAAATGGTGATTTTAGTTAAAAAATAAATTTCTCATATTTAGAAAAATATTTTCATAAAATGGAGTTCATTTTTGAAATATAAATGACAAAAAAAATTTGGGGTGATTTTTTTTTCTAAAAGTGTTATCTTTTTAGTAAATTGTGAAATACGGTAATTTAAGATATAAGATAAATGCATAAAGTTTTTAGTCATGGATGATTTAAGTCCCATTATCTTGAATTATCCCTCTAGTTTTATTTTTTTAGTCATATTAATTAACACTATTTATAATCTTGAGCCAAAATAATAAACAAATGAATAAAATAATAAAAAACATGCCTCTCCTCCCACTATAAACACCACCCCTTCTCCTCACACCTCAAAATCCTTGATTCTTGTTTAAATTATACCAAATTAACTTCCTAAGACTCTTCCCCACATAAAATAGATTTAGGTCTCAATAAAGTTCCTAATCATAGTACCTTAGAGAGGTTCTCAAGGAGACGTTGTACAAGTGGTAAAATCCTCCACCTAACTCTTTTAAATTTTTTCATTCTTCTACTTCATCCTTACCTACAAAATCCAAAATTTACATGATAAATAAAGTATAATATATATATATATATATATAATGGAATTTTAATTTTTTTGTTTAATATCCATCATCAAATTTCTTCTCTTCTCCTTTTATTCTAAAAATGAAAACATTGTCCATGTGGTGGCGATTCAACTCCATCATGGATGAGAAGTTTTCATTTTCCATTACTTCCTTCAAGTCTAGTCATAAATTAATTATTATAGTTAAAATAGATTTAAAAATTTATATTATATCTTGTTATATTTTATTCAGATAATATATATTCATAATTTTAACTAATAAAACAAATGTGATCAAAAACCTACAAAAATAAACTAATCATGTTTCATTAACATTTTATCAGATGAATCATTCTCATATCTAAAAACAAAATGATATATAGAACTCTTTAATATTATGTAATTATATTAATACCATATCATTTCACTTCTATTGTTTTCTCCCATTTTACAAGAACTCTCATAGTTGAACTCAAGGGCAACTGATCACAAAATCATGAAACGAACACTCCCAAAAAGACAAAATTGAATATTATAACTCATAAAAATGGAAATAAATGAACTTAATAAAATTATAATAAATAAAAAACATGTATAAAAGGTTATGAATTAATTAATTAATGGATATAATTTTATTATCCATGACATTAAGTGCAAGTGCAGAACACTTTCCAACATAAGGTAATGAATTCTCTCTAAACCTCCATTTTCCTTCTGGTTATTCTTTCTCTCTATTTCCTTAAATGTAATTATTAATTCTTACTATTTAATCCTAATAAATTCTATTTATATGTTCCAAAAAAATGTAATTATCTCAATTTGTTCTTTATTTTATGGTGAAGTACATTTTTTAATGTTCCCTCCTCGATTTATCCCGATAAGAAAGTCCGATGAAAGAGAATTTCCCAATTTCTTACCCATTTTCAAGTACCATCCATAATAAATTTTAATCCCACATTATTTTTCTAAAATCACTCATTTTATCATGAAAACACATATTAGTTCATTTCTAGTTATTATACAAACAATTAATCATTCACCCGCTTTAAATACTCTTCATTAATTTCCTTGAACTGCACTAAAGTGGCTCATTTGAAATGTTTCTTAAACACTCGTTTTACATGTTTTAACTTCATTTTGACATCAATTATCATGTAATTTGACTTTTTTATCTTATTAATATCCACTTATGATTTAAATCCATTTTTTTATATACACATTTTTGTAACACCCCATTTGTTTTGCCTTATGACATGATTACGATACCCATTTCTTCCATTGGTTACCCTTATTCTTATCCCTTATGGTTGATTCTTCATGTGGAACACATATGCATGAAAATTTTTTGACGGGTTCACCCATATATCAATTCAATACATTGGATAATTTCTATTCTCATGAGACTTCATGTTCGGATAGGGAGTAAACCTAATTCCGTTATGGGGCTTTTTTCTACCATGCTATATAGTCACTACTAGAAAATGAGTCTACACCCATGCACCTATACTAATGGTTTAAAAAACCTTTGGGATATATGTTCAAGATTTATCAATCCCTATGGTTTTAAATAAACCATAGGTATATCATCCCTCAAATTTCATTTCCTTCAGGCTCATCCATGGGTGCCTCTCCCCCACAAACTCTCATCTCAACTACAAACCCCTATCTCACCCATAAACCTTATCCCCGGATTCTCAATCATACTCATCCCTAGAATGAACCCTCTCCTCTCCCCTTAAAACCCTATTATCCCCTAATTCATCTGAAATCAATCTCGCTCATCCCACTCAAAGATAAAACCCTACCTCGACACTCTGATTTCTTCTGATTATGCCATTATAGCTTTGTCTTTTATCCTCCCCATTAACACTCAAAGGTAATCTCTTATTTCTTTTATCTTGGTTCCAAAAGATCATATCTTTTAATATA
The DNA here is from genome assembly GCA_963277665.1 of Viscum album. Classification (NCBI taxonomy): domain Eukaryota; kingdom Viridiplantae; phylum Streptophyta; class Magnoliopsida; order Santalales; family Viscaceae; genus Viscum; species Viscum album. Next base: position 886,806,338 of record OY728123.1, read on the forward strand.
TTATTCTCTATATCTCTCACTATTTTCTCTTGGTTTTGACTTATCCTACATAATTTATAGGTCTTTTGGATTTTATTGGGTTCATATTGGACCTAATATTGGGGATTTTGATGTTTAGTGAACATGGATAAAACCCTATTCATAATTTTGGTTCTCACTACTAATAAAATAAATTTCTAATTTCTCAGTTCAATATTCACTTTTTTAAGGTCCATGTTTCATTTAAATTTTTTCATTTTAGTTTTCAAAGAGTGGATTAGTTTTATAAATTCAGTATTGATGAAATTATTCTTCTATGTGATAGTATGTGGTGTTTCTAAATTTTTAATTGAAATTTATGTCATGACATAGAGCAGTTTATTTTTGAATCTCAAATATCTATTTGAAATAAATATCTATACATTCTTAAATCTAAGTAAAAGATATATATAATAATTTAAAAGGTATTTTTTATATAGATTCAAGTATTTTATCCTTTTTCTTTCTAAATAGGTAAATAAATGTTTTAAAAGGGTTTATTGAAATGTAAATTGTGTTTATAATTATAAAGGACTATTTGGGACTTCGTGGGTTAGATGGTTTAACTCATGGGGGACCTCATTGATTTCCCTTTATTTTTTAGCATGGTGGTAGATATATTATTTATATTTTATTAATATGTGATGTTGGAATGGGGTTTTTTCTATGATATTGTGTTATAAGAGAGGTTGAGTTATTTTTTGTGTTGTGTTCCTCAATATTCCCTTTCATGTTCAATCACCACCACTTTTTTGGTCATAGGAACATAGATAACTAGGTGGGATTTCAATATTTATGCTAAACTAGTTGTTATGGAGGCCTCTAGTGTAACCTATAGTGTGTGATAGGACATGGTGGGGGGATATCTCAATGATGTTGGCATGGGATATGAAAGTTTCTTCTATCTGGTAGAAAAAAAAGATGACAATAATTAGTCTTTCATTAGTTTGGTAAATTCTAGAACATCTGAAATCGGGATCTAGGCAAGATCCCATGACACATGATCCTTTACTTTTGGATTGAATAAGGAATTATTACCTTATTTTTTATTGTATTTTCCACTTAATTATAATATTGTGGTAGACTTATCTCATTTACATTAATTATTTACCTCATGATGGGTGGTGCCTTCCTATTGGTCTGCATTTCACTTGTGTGGGTCTTGATTAATTTTAAATATTTTTTAAAGATGTTTTTGGAAACCATTTTAAATTAAAGTAAATTGTTTGTTTTCATATTTTGTTCTTAAATGATTATTTTGAGTAAAAATAAAATATTCCAAGGAATTTTATTCAGCGTGATTTTTTCATTTAATTAAAACAAAAAAGGAATTTTTTTTTTAAAATTTTCATTGACTTTATATTGGATTTATTTTGTATATATTTTAAATAAAACTATTTTATAATTGTATTTAAAATTTGTCTTCATGAATTTCACATGAATGAAATTGAAAGGATTCTTTGGTGGAATCCTACTAGACATGTTGGATTACATCCTGTATATTTATTTGTGCATGTTTTTAGCTCACATTATGTGTATATGTTCAAGATTTATCCATTGTTATAATCATCTCATGTTTGTTTATCTATGGTTGAGTGGGGATATAGTGAGAAACATGATATTTTTCAATGGATATATGGGTATAATTTATTTTTTTGTTATGTTTTGGTATGTACTATTATATTTTTCAACTCGTCCTATAGTATGTTTTATCCTACTTGCATTGAATCTTGATTTTAGGATTCATTTTATAATTTTAAATTTATTTTAATTTTGTTAATCTCATTTGGGTTATACTTATTCTTTACTTCCTTTTATTTTATGTTTCATGGATGTCCAATGTATGGGTAACCCATTCTAGACTCCCAATAACTAATTAAATGTCTTTAACACAGTATTAAGGATGAAAATTTTTATAAGGTGATGTTTTCTGAAGATCTGGTAGTATTTTCTATCCATTAGGGATCATAAACAACTTATGTGATATTTTTGGTTTCGTCTCCACTATTTATTTCATTTCAATCACTGAAATTGAAAGTATATACTCACCAATTCTTGAAGTATTAAATTCCACATCCATTAAATAGGTTCAATCGTCCTCTTGGCCTAAATAAATCCATTTTATTTTCCCTAATCATTTTTTTTATTTTTTATTGATTGTAAAAAAAACTTTAATCCTTTCTATTTTTATGCAGAATCACAAATTTCTATCAAAATTTGTGGTTCTATCCCAAAATCAGTTTTCTTTTGAAAAACTGAAAATTATCTATGGGTTTAACTGAAAATTATCCATGGGTTTCAGGTATGTTTTGTTCCATTTCAATTATTTTCCTTTTTTAATTTAGGGGTTTTGAGATATTGACTTTTTAGTGTCTTTATAGAGTATTTTTGACCTCAATACGGTGGTTTTAGGTTTATTTTATCGAAGGAGACTTTCACATGTATGCATAGGTAGGAATATACATATATAAGTTCCCTTGTTTACATAAATTCACTCATGGTTGTATGAATATATATATTGGGACTAGGTTTGCTTATGTATATATATATATATATATATATGAAAAATGCATACATGTGTAAGGTAAAGGGGCATATGCATGTATAAGAATATATGTAAGGATCCCCTTTTACATATTTGGAAATGAAAATATGTACATGGTGGATAAGTGTCCTTATATATATGTGAAACTGTATATGCATGCAAGCGTTAAATGGAAGATTCAGTTTGATGTCTTCATAAGCATAACACCTTGAGTTTGAGGTAGGTTCTCTTATTAATGAACCTTTAAATTCATGGAATCATTGTGTAGAGACCTGGGTTTTAACCTGTAAGTCTTTGGAATATTCTTGATAATGTTTTTGAAGCCAGGTGCTGAGTTAGGACAAGAATCAAGAGCTCCGAGAGCCTCAACGCAGTGACTTTAAGAAATATTAATTTTATTTTCTCTCACATGTGTAGTCTATCTTTAAAAGAGGAATAACTCACATACACAGTCTCATATCAGAATTTTGAGGCCGCGGTTGAGTCTATAAAATCGTGTTTACCATAGGTGTGACAAAAAATTATCCACACTGGGTATTTTGTATAGAGGTGAGTGTCGGGAATTAAATGGTGGTTTAATTAATTAAATTATAATTTAATTAATTAATTTAAAACAAGCCTAATACCATCCCCTCCCCCTATCACATTAGGTGAACACAACCAAAGGAGATCTCCCCTCCTCTTCTCCCATTGGCAACGAACACACCACCTTGTACCTCTCCTTCTATGGGACTCGAATCCATGATTATGAGTAGCCTATTTCACATAAAACATGATGGTGGAATCCATTTCATCCTATGATGTATTATTTGGTACATTTCAATCAATACACTTTTGTAGCAGTGCAAATCTTGGGCAGTGATCAGGGTGAATCACTCAGTTAACCTCAGGGTTGGTACCCTTCCCTTAGGAATTAGGAAGTGGGCCACCTAGACTATTTAGATAGGTACAGTTGTGCTACCCTATTAAATAGGGCCATAATTCCCCTACCTATAGTGATTTTACTAAATGAATTATGATAAGCTTGAAAATACTCTTAGTGACTCTTGACCGATGCTGGAGATTATTATGGTTCTCGAAGAGAGGTGCTTGGACTGGTACTCCCATGTAGAATCAGGATGAAAGTTTCCATTACCTCTCTTCTTTGGTTGAAATGGGACTCCCCATGTCATGGGTGTACGTTATTTTATGTTTTTTAGTTCATTGGTATGAGATATGGTTTGGAATGACCTTAAACTCACAAGTAATAGGAACTCTTTCTCCACCTAGATACATCCTTGTGATGTGACCAAAAACCATGAGGGCGAGTTAGTGCCACCTAAAGAAGATAGTATCAAGGTATGGTAATTGAGTTCCAAATATCCGTGTGTTCTGGGTATACACATTAGATTATAGGCATCGTTGATGGACTTTTTGAACTGTTGGTACTCCCATAATGGTTTAGGGTGTGGGTTCCTAGTATCATTCATAAAGTTGGACAGTGATCCCCTACCATGTTAGGGCATGGTCCCTCCACACTTATTGGCCAGATGGAGTAGGAAATCCTCTATTCAAAAAATTTGTGGGTCCTCCTTCTATGTATTTGATACTCCCCTCATGTACAAGGGATTGGGTCCTCCATATATGAGGTATAGGTAGATTGGGTACTCTACTATCGTGTTAGGGTGTGGTTCGTCTATCCTTCGAGTAAGAACTCCCTTATTGGACTAGGGCGTAGGCCCTCTATCTATGGAGTTAGTACTCCACTGATGTACCAGGGTGTGGATACTCCATAAGTGATGCATAGGTAGAGTGGGTACTCCCATATCGTGTTTAGGTGTAGGTCCTCTATCCTTTGAGTTGGAACTCCCCTATCATTCCAGTGTGTAGGTACTCTATACATAATGTTTTGGAAATGTTGGTACTCCCCTACCATGTTAGGGAGTGGGTCCTCTAGCCTGGGGCTAGTACTTCCCTATCTTACTCAGTTGTGGGTCCCCAATAGTAAACATGTTGGCAGAGTCGATACTCCCCCAGTGTAGCAAGGTGCGGGTCCTCTATCCCTAGAGTGGTAATCCCCTACTGGGTTAGGGTGCCGATCCTCAACTATAGAGTTGATACTTCCTTACTTTTACAAGGAGTGGGTCCTCTAGCATGGGTTCCATAATCCCCTATCATACCAGAGTTGAAAAGTTTACAGATTCGACACTCCCCTATCGTTCTAGGGTGCGGATCCTCTAACCACAGAGTGGTACTTTCCTACTGGGTTAGGGTGCAAGTCCTCACCTATAGAGTAGTACTGCCATATCTCCATGTTTTATTAGGGAACGGGCCCTCCATTGGAGTTTTAGTTCCCACAAATTTTGAGTTTAGTGGTGAGGAGTGTTCCCCTCCACTTGATATGCATAATACCTAGTTAGTATTTAGGTATCCCATGACAGACTGAGGAACCCCCCCCCCCCCAAGAAGGAGAGAAAGTGGTTTCATGGGTTAGTTAGGAGCTTGCACTCCCCCAAATGTAGGGTAGTGGTGAGGTGTGGGTCCCTGCATTCCCTCTAGTAGATAAGATTCATGTGGTTCATGGTTTAGATAATTGATCCCTCAAATATTGGATTGGGACTCTCCACATTCTTTCTTTAGCCTTGTTTAGGTCATAGGTTAAGAAAGGAAGAACCTATAGTGATGAGCACTAGAGTTGGATCGTATTGGTTGTTTGGAATTTTCCCCTTAAAAAGGATTTGATTGGGTTTCATATAAATAGTGTTAGGATGTTTCAAGTTCAGATCTTAAGACAAAGGTTCAAGTTTTAGTGTGGCGGGTGAAGTATTTGTTCACTAGGTGACTGAAAACCTTCTTTTCAACTCCGTACATTAGAGCACTAGTAGCATGGAAAATAATGGTACATACATCATATAGGACTAGGATTTTCCTTTTCTTTTCTTTTCCTTCTTGATTAATCACCCCAGATATATTATTTGACCATGGTGCATCTTGATTTAATTTCAAGATTCCTTCATGATGACAGCGAGATAGGATTCTACAGTGTGATCATGATGATGATTTTCCATGTGATGAGGCTTCAGTGTAGGGAACTAGTTTTTAGGCGTTACCTCTGAGTAGTCATCCAGATGAGCCACCACCCATTGAGCAACTAGTTTTTCCAACAATTCTAGTCATGGATGCACACAGGATGATGGCACTGCATGAGTTTTAGAGGAAGTGACCTCAAAGGTACCGGGGTCATCCGGACACCCAATTCTCATATGACTAGATGAAGGTATACACATGAGTTTTCATCTTAGTGAGGAAACCTACCGATCATATGGTGGTCTGAGAGATGATCCTTCATCATGGTTTAGCTAGGTGTTTCTGGGGTTTATTGATGTAGTCCCACAATGAGGTGACACTCTCTTGGGTAAAATTAGAGTGACTCTTTAGGGAAGCGTTCTACCCAGCTACATTGAGGTCAGTGAATATCTAAGAGCTTCTTCATCTTCGGTAGGGTAACATGATTATGGAGGAGTTTTCAGCAAGGTTCTTATACCAATCATGATACTCCCTATATATGTTTCAAGACCCATTTTTCAGAGCACAGGCCTTTGAGTAGGGATTACATAGGAATATTAGGGCATTTTTTATTTTTCTGTGCATTCCCACCTATACTAGAGTGTTGGAACGAGCTCTACTAGTAGAGAGATTCCTTTCAGAAGAAAAGGTGGACATGTACCAAGGTGGTAATCATGAGGTTGAGGCATCTACAAAATCTGGTAGACTGTAGGTGATAGCATCATGGTGTAGGAGGAATTCCCAAGCTCAGACTTAGTAATGTGGGCCTATAACATAGGATCAGTTTCAAGGATCAGGTCAACCATAAGAGAGGTGATGTTTTTCTTGCGATGGCCAAGGAAATATTTCTATAGATTTTTTGACCCACCATGTTGTAGATAGAGTGTTGGTCGATGGACCACCTTGGCAGAGGCGGTTCTTGGAGTATGGAGTTCCACAAGGTTCTATATGAGGTGCAAAAGTTGGGTAGAGAAGAAAGTGGTGGAAGGTGGTTTGAGGTGTTTCCACCACCACCCCCGGGTGGTCCCTGCTAGGTTTAAGAAGCTAGAGGATGTGGGCGAGGACAGCTGTAGGCCATAGAGGGATTTGACCTAGAAGTTATAAGGATTAATAGAGGTATGCATTGTTTCCTTCATACAATCTTTAGTCATAATTATAGACATTGTAGTGGGTACTGAATTCATTCATATTCTTTCCCAAAGTTTAAACCATGGTGACACGGGGTATCGGTAGAACCATGTGTTGGTGTTGTTCGAAGTAGCTTTGAATTCATGAGAATGAGAGGTCCTTCCCCCACCAAGACTCAATTATAGGATGTGGGAAAGTTAGCACTGCACAAATAAGATAGTATCAAGGTGCAGTGGATGAGTCTCTATAACTTGTGAATTTAGGGAGAGGTTGAATAGTGGAGATCCATTCTTAGAACTATTTTGTAGCATCACAGTTAAACCCTATGATGCATTTGTGGTGTGGATTGGTTTCCTATCATTTATAATAATCTGGGATTCCACTAGTGGGAATTGTGGTGTTTCTATTTTTGGGTTACTCTCCTTCAAAGAGGGTAAAATACATGTGTGGTACCCCACATGTTTATTGTGTCTAGATCCTCCTAGTTGGATGAGTTTACCCTTCTATATTTTTTGTTGGTACCATCAAGTGTTTGGCATCACCTTGAATGAAAAATGCTTGATGAGTTTGTAGTGAAGTCCATTTAGTGTGGATTTTAACTACTGGGTTACATTTTTATATGTGTCAGGTTAGCGAGGTGATGTACTGATAAACCCTATGACTACAGATAGATAGTGGTGCTTGGGGTTTTCCTACCTATCCCAGTTGTGGAGACATCTTCCTATTTGTTGAAAGATGTTGTCCTGGTGAAAGCTAGATATAAGAGAGTTTTGGAGTTGGTGTTTCCCCTGAGTGAGTGATTGGAAGTAGTAAGGGAACCCTTGGTGAACTCGTTGGATTGAGAGTTCAAGCAAGGAGCTCAGTTTCTTTCCCATATTCCTTGCTTTTTCTTTTCAATGATTAAAAGATTTGGTGGTGTTGGGGATGTAGAGAAAATGGTTTTAACCTATAATGATTTTTAATATTCTTGAAAATATTTTTGAATCCAAGTGTCAAGACGGAATAGGAATTCGGGGCCTGGAGAGCCTTAGAGTGGTGATATTAAAAGTATTAAATATATTTTCTTACGTGAACGCAATTTCACTTAAAAAGAGAAATAAATCTCATATGAAGTCTCAAATTGGATTTCTGAGTTCTTGGTTGATTCCATAACATTATGTTTACCCTAGGAATGATATAAAATTATCCACTCTGGGAGTTTTGGATGGAGGTGAGTGTCGATGCATTAAATGGTGGTTTAATTAATTAATTGAGAATTTATTTAATTAATTAAAACCTAACATAATACCCTCCCCTACCCCTATCATGTTGGGTGTGAATAACCAAAATAGAGTATCCCCTAATCTTATCCCTTTGTCGATAAATGAACCAATGCAGAATCAATGTGACAAGGTGCTTCCAATACCGTTTCTGAAGTTGAATGTCATCAGATCGTGAATCAGAACAATCTATGAATTATTCTTCAATGGAAGCTTTGGTGTTTAACCCTTGAGGTAGGTGGTTTTGAATTCTAGTACCAATCCCATTATTTTATCTTTTTTATATGGTTTTATATCCCTATTTCAATTGTTTATGATACATTATAAGGATATTTATGAATTTCTGGGTGAATCTGGGTGAATCGAGCATTTTTGTAGGTGATTCTTGACTGGAATTATCGTCTACACAACGTGTAGTCTAGTGACACATTCCATGTATTCCTTCCTCTTCAGGGAAGAAGATATTTGGGGTCTACGTTCCATGTACTAGGGTTACACACCATGTAGTACCCCAATCAATGTGGATATGGGATGTGGCTTTGGAAGCTATGTGAAAACACACTGTTGTGTACTAAAACACGGCCAAAGTACACGGACACGGGGTCCGATACACAGACATGGGTTAAACTACACATACAGGGGCCTGTTAAAGAGGGAAACACATTTTACTTCCTATACATGCCATTAAACCCTACATAGGATGGAAAATTTATAGACTGGATACACGACTAGGTGCTCGGGTGGGTTCACACGATGTGTGTGCCCCAGTACACGTCATGAACTCCTAGGGTATCTACTTCAGATCTTCTTTCTTCTATATCTTCTTCTATAGGACTTAGATTTAGGATTTTGAGTAGCCTATCTGGAGTTTTTTTTTCATTTAGAACACTATGGAGGCCTCTGTTTCAGCCTCTCGGATATAAGGTGGAACGATTTGATCTAGACTCTTGTGAAGTACTAAAAATCATGGCCTGTGATCAGGGTGAATCACTAGGTTGACATCGGGGCCGGTACTCTTCCCTTTGTCTTTAAGATGTGGGTATAATGGACTCTTTATACCTATATAGTGGATCTAAAATATTGGAGTAGGGCGTGGGTCCCCTACCCATGGTGGAGTTACTAGATTAAGTATGATAAGTGTGATGCTCCTCTTATCAGCGCTTGGCCGATGCTGGAGATTGTTGTGGTTCTCAAAGAAAGACATTGTGACTAGTACTCACCAATATAATGAAGGTGTGGGTTTCCCTTACCTCTCTGATTTGGTAGAGATGGGACTCCCCACATTCTGGGAATGGGTTATTTTACCTTTGGGTTGTTTTTGGGATGATATCTAGTTTGGTGTGACCTTGGACTCACAAGGAAGAGGAACGCTTTCCGCATCGAGATGTGTTCTTGGGATGTGAAATAAAATCATGAAAGTGAGTCAATGCCACCAAAAAAGGATAGTGTAAAGGAGTGGGGATTTAGTTCCATAGACTTGTATGTTTAGGGTAGACACGTGGGATGGTAGGCATCATTGATGGACTTTCGAAACTATTTGTACTCCCCTAATAGTTTTGGGTGTAGTTTCATCGTATCGTTCATAAATTTGGATAGTGATCCCCTTCCATGCTAGGGTGCAAGCCCTTCATACTTATTGACCAGATAGGTTAGGAACTCCCAAGTTGGACCAGGGTGTGGGTCCTCTATCCATGGATTCATTACTCCACTAACATAGCAGAGCACAGGTCCTCCATATGTGACGTATAGGTAGAGTGGGTACTACCATGTTTTGTTAGGGTGTGGATCCTCTATCCTTGGAGTTAGAACTCCCCTATCATTCCAAGGTGTAGTTTCTCCATATGTAATTTTTATTTTGAGTTGGAACCCCCCATCTATGCCAGGTAGCGAGTTATCTACCATGGGGTCGATACTTCAATATTGTACCATGGTTTGGGTCCCTCATAGTAAATGAGTTTATCGAGTCGATACTCCCCTATCATACTAGGGTGTAGTTCATCTATCCACAGATAGTTACTCCCCTACTGGGTTAGGGTGTGGGTCTTCACCTTCAGTGTCGGGACTCCCCTGTCATGCTGTGGAGTGGGTCCTCAAGCTTGGGGTCGATACTCCCCTATCAAACTAGGGTATGGGTCCCCAAAAGTAAATGAGTTGGAAGATTCGTCACTCCGCTTTCATACCTGGTTGCAGTTCCTCTATCCATGGAGTGGTACTCCCTTACTAGGTTAGGTTGTGGGTCCTCACCTATGGAGTAGTACTCTTCCATCTACGAGTCTCAACGACAAGTGTGTCCTCCATTGTATTTTGATCACCCTATACTTTTTAGTATATTGATTAATAGAGGGCACTTCCACTTGATATGTGTGATACCTTATAAGGATTTATTTTTCCCTTGACGGACCGAGGTATAGGCCCCTCCAAGAAGTAGTGATAGAGGTTTCACAAGTTAGTTTGAAGATATAACTCCCTCAACTATAGGGAAATGGATAGTTGTGCATCCCTTTGTTCCTGATTATAGAGAAGATGAAAACGTTTCATGGTTTATAGATGTTCTAACTCAATTTTAGGTCAAGGTGAGGAGTGTTCCTCTCCACTTTCTTTATATAGCCTTACACAGGGAACATATTAAGAATGGTAGAAACTTTGGTGCTAAGCACTAGAGATGGATTATATAGGTTATTCCCTATGGAGAAAATTATCTTGGACATACCATTAGGAATGGTCGGGTTGTTCCTAATAGAGTGTATCTCTCGTATGGGTTCCATCTTGGACGGATGAGCTCATGGAGTGTGTTCTCTTGGATTCATGTTATAATTAGAGCCTATGAAAAGAATAATATTAGTGGATATGAGGTAAGAACCTCATGATTCTTTGAGTCTCATATGATTATATTTGGGTGATGTTTGGGAGTCCTTATGGTGTTGTCACATTCTGGTTTGACACCCCTTGAGGATTGATTAGAGTCACCACTTCTATGCCCATACCTTACTGCCTTTTATGCTCCTTCCAGGGGAGGCACAGATTTATGGGGTATTCCATGTTATTTTAGTGTTTAGATTATCATGTTTGGATGAGGTCACTCTCCTACTAATGGTGGAGTAGGATCGACATGTATTTCATCTACACACCATGTTGATCCCCATGTGCTTAAATGAGTTTATGTAGAGACCCAAGCTTGACGTACATGGACATTACATTAATTTTGTAGAATACTTAATACATGATAAAAACATATGCCCAAAGACCGTATTAGTTTAGGGTCTTTGGAAACTCGGAACATAATCTTCTAATCATGGTGAAAGATCTTCAACATCTCCCACAAAGATCTTCCCCTTTGGTTTTCTTACCTAAAACCTTTCTTTATATCCGGGGGAAAAGAAAACATAAAAATGGTGAGCTCAAATGATCAGTAATGGTAAACATGGAGAACTTAAATACAATCCATAAAGATTTTAACGTAAAAACATGAACATAAAACATCAGAATCTTGAGAAATAACATAAATCTTGGCAGTACGTAAGGCATATATCATAATGTAACATTAATCATGATAAAATAAAACTTGTAACTATGGAAACCCATTAATAACATGATATTATTTTTATAGTAGCCAAGGTATTTTTGTAAAGACCATCATAGTGGAGAAATTACATTACTGAACCGGGTTTACTTGACATTTCATCCCAGTATTACTGAACCAGATTTGACTTTCCATTAAAGCCATGTCTATATCATGAGATATAAATATTTACCCAATAAATTATGAGGAGATATTGGTCCCACCCATCTCATAATGAAATCATTCTTGTGTGTGCCACAATATAAACATAAATCATTCATTATAACCCAAAGAATAAAATGGTTTTCGTAAACATTATCTCATCATCACATAATCCATATAAACAAATGGATATCATTTCACCATAAGAAAAGTGAAACCATGTAAATCATAGCGAAATTATACTTGAAACATAAACATATTAAATAATTTCATCTTAGATGGATAATGGTTTTGATAAAACACTTGAAATTAATTATTGAGGAAAATATCCTTTCTTCTTCAAAATCATTTTCTTTTCACAAAATGTCATGCAATTTTAAAAGAAATGGATTATGTTGAAAATATTTATGAAATATTGTAGATTAATCTTCAAGAAAAATAGGCGTTATGAAACTATAAAAATCCGTTCATGCCATATAAGTTAAAAAATCATTCTCCTCATACTTTTAACGGAAATGTCAAAAAGTACCACGTATGCTAAAAAAGAAAGATTACTTCCATAACACAAATTAAAAGTCAAAGAGGGGTAAAAATGAATTTAAAAATACATGGAATAATATTAAACACTTTATGAAAAACATTTTTATGGACATGGATGAAAAATATAACCCCAGTAAATACTTACGTATAAGCAATCTCGGATAAAAATGAGATTGAAAAATTATCCCTTACCTTATGTACAATTTCTTTTGTATGTGTCTGAGACTCATGTATAGTGGGTTTAAACATATTATTAACTTTTAATATAACCATAATAATATTTATGATATCATATATGATTCACTTACAACTTTATATTACCTGTTCATTTTCAATTCCATGTTAAAGCAGTATTTTGGGTAAAATCGTTTCATTTATCATCCGTGTTTTGACATGTAATTATTCATATGATTTCTTAGGTCATGATTACTTACTTCAAAAATGTAAAAAATGATTTATATATAATATATATTCAGAATATACATATATATAAAAGATCGATAAATGGAAAGAAATACACCGTTCATGGAGACGGTAGGCCGTACATACGCATGAATGTTGTTTTTGTTTCTTTATTAAATTGAATGGAAGTAAGTAAATAAAATATACATAAATCTATTATAATTAATATGTCATATATTTCATTATTATTTATTATATATACTTTATAATCATTCTTGAATGGTTAACTTGGAGAATGAATCTCATCGTGTCATGGAGACGATAATCCGTACATACACACGAGCGATGATATCATTATCATAATAATTGAATGGAATTAGAGTGGATGGTATAATATCTAATAATTTGTATCATGTCATAATAACCATATATAGTTATTATTTACACCATTATACCCATCCAAGTAAGGTGGTGGTGTAAAAATAGATTACACCACAGTGTGGAGATGGTATTCTGTATGTACGCACGCGCGGTGATTTCATTTTCCGTAGGATGGATAGAAGGTGAAATAGGGTTGGTTCATATTTATAATAACATATAATTATATTATTGATACTGATGTTATTACTTTATTATTAAATAACAAAAGAAGTGGAAGTAGAAGAAGAAATTAATTTGAAAGAATCGGTAAAGGATATTACCTCTTCTTCGACGCGCCTCTTCTAAACCTCCTCTTAGGGCACTAAAGTTGGTCTTTGAAGAATACCAAGACCTTTAGTATGATGATAAGTAAGTGGAAAAGATAAATGGGTAGGGGTTGTCTTATATTGAAGACTCAAAGTGTTGTGAAGAGGAGAGGGAGGAGATGCCCTTTTATAAGGAAAGAGAGGGGCACTTTTGGAATCCTCTAAAATATCAATTAATAATAAACTCAAACCCCACATAAAAACCTACAAAAATGACTCAAGTCCGAATATGAGAGGATATAGGGTTTTAATCTCACCATAAAATAAAATTTAGACATGTTGGGAACTTATTTTAAACCTTATCAACTTGATTTATCCTTATTTAATCTATTTAATTTTATTTGTGGTGATAATATTATAAATTTTAAATTGTTATAAATAATTACATATGTATTTTGATTTGTCCATAATTTGATACTTTATGAAATTTTAGACCATATAAAATTCAATTTATAATTTTTAAATATTTTTTTGATTTTTAAACAATTTAATAATTTATTATTTTTATAAAATAACAATAGTGTCAATTTTGACACTATTCAATTATTTGAATTTAAATAAAATCCAAACCAAGTATATATTCAAAAAAATATTTAATATATTTTTAACATGTAATATTCATATAAAAAAATCATGTACCACATTACTTTTTTCATATAACATTTATTTTAATATTTTTTAACCCATTTATTTGATTTTTCCTTTAATAAAATAATTACTACAACATTTTTGTATAATTATTTAATATACTTTTTTTTGCATAAAAATTAAAAATAATATACTTTGTTGTATATAAATATAATTTATTTTATAATAATAATTTTACTATAATTTATCATCTTAAAATCACAACATTCAAATTGTTATATTTATTAAATCATGAAGGTGACAACTTTGACAGCATTTAAAATAAAATAATATAAGTGTCATAATAGCTTTTATAAGGCACCAAATGGTAACATATACTACCATTGGATTCTTATGGTTTATATGTACATTACCAATAAGTTTTGGTCAGGTTTTTGTGCCTTTTATGGTCACTATTAGTTTAATAAAAAACTGTATTATTGATTTTTCACTAAATAAACAATTTCAGCATCACTATTGTGTCACCATAAATGATACTTATTTAATCCCTAAAAATTATAAATAAATTCTCATGATGTAGATAATTTTATTATCTTTCTAGAGACTATTTATATTCAAGGTTTTTTGAAGTTTATCACTAAATTAAAATTATTACACTTATAATATATCAGAGAGTGACATGTTGTCACTTTCTTTGAGTTTAATAATAATTACATCATTTTCATAGTCAAAAGTCCATGAAATGAATCTATTTTGACCCTTAGGTGATATGGGTCGACATTTATTCATCCAATATAATTTTTTCAGGTGTTAGGGTAATTTTATAATCTTATTTTTACCCTTAATTACCCGATTTACCTTTTACTGTAGTAAATAAAATTTACCGTAGTTACTATTCATAATGTCTAAAAATAAAAAGTATCCAATTAACATAATTTGGACATAATAATTCCAAATATGGAATCAATTTTTCAAAATTCAAAACACAGAAGTTGTGGTAATTAATTTAATATTAATCCTGTTGTTAAGAAAACGGGTTTTAAAAGTTAAAACGTTGCAAAAAATTGAAATGTTTTTACCTATGAATTCAGTGTAAAATTAATGATAATGACTTAAATTATATTAAATGGTAAAAATATATTCTATTTAAACTTTTTAACCATTATATATTATAATTTAACCATATAATTTATCTTGATGAAAAATTTGTTTTTAAGTAAAATTTAGCGTATTTTTACTATTCATCAAAATATGAAGGTTATCAGAAAAATATCAAAAATTTATCCAATGTAAATTTTCATATCCTTATTCAAAATAAGAAGTTTATTTTTTAAAATTAAACTTATAAAATTGTCAAAAATTATATTTAAAATGGGTGTGCCATTAAAACGCGGTAAAACTGCATTTTTTGAAAAATACTTCATTTATCGAAAATTTGATTTTGTTTTCATATATCATTCTAAAAAATTTGTAAGATGAATTATAATTTTATAAAATTCAAAATTCAGTTAATACTATTCATAACAGCTAGTTCATAATATTATAATAATATATCATTGTTTAGTGAAACTCGGTATTGCGTACAACACACGCTATCGAGGAAGGTCGCTTTTGTGTGCAACACCAACCAAGAATGGTGTTTGTGTATACTAAAAGATAATAAGGTGTTGTGTATAGTGAAAGATAATATTGGTGTACCATACAACACTAGACATCAAATAAATTAAAAATAATATTTCTCATAAAATATCGGGGTGTTATAGTTTACTTCCTGATGGGTTGAGCTGTGGGAGAGGCTCTTTCTCCTTACACTCTAGTTGGGGATTGTTTTGACATAGTTGACTAGTAATGTATAGCTGAGGTTGATTTGATATTGAGTTTCTATCTCTGTGGAATTCCCTCTAGCAAGGTCGAGTGGACTATCTCCTTTCAATCACTCCATTTTCTTATGGGTTTTTAGGGTTCTTGCTGAGTATTCTTATACTCACCCCTACACAGGTTTTTCCCGCACATGTTTTCTATATTTTTCAGACCACAATACCTTCAACAGAGACCAAAGAAGAACCACATAAGGAATAGATTAGTGAGCTATACCGACAAAGATGTTTATTGGAGCTGGGATGATGAGCTTTCGGGTAGTTACTTTTGACATTGATCCCCTCCTCCTGAGTAGGTCAGATTCTTTTATCATTTTCTTTTGGTGGCCTCTTGTTTTTCCCTTTTCACTTTTATTTCTTATGGTATACTCTTATTTGGGATAGATGTATTTATGAATTTCATTTTCATATTTTTACATCTCTTTACAATTTAATTTAGGTGTTTTTTGGGTTTTTTCATATAGGTACATTAGGAAAATGTCTCCTTGAGTTTGGTTATGCCTTCGACACTTATCACCAACCCCAGGCCTATGGAGGTGGGCTTGAGGTAATTTTGGATTGATCCCTCATATTGATCGGGTCATGACACATTTATTTCTTGTATTTTACTACATTTTTTGTACTAAATAATGATATAGATTTCTTAGAATAATTTTTTGATATGAAATGAAGTTTTTACCAAATTGAATCAAGTTGAATCAATCTAGCCTGGTTCAAATAAAAACAAACCAAATTAAGTGAAACCAACAAGAACCCATTCAAACTGAATTGAATGAAATAAGACATAATATAACTAGGAAAAACCAAAATATTCTTAAATTTATTAACCTATAAAGAGTAAAACTGAAAATTATTAAATGAATCTACACTAAATTAAATTATCCTAAACCAAACAAATAAATTAAAATTAACCAGATCTAAAACAAAAAATATCATTTTTTATAAAAGTGAATCATATATAATTAGTGTAATCTAGTTAGACCTCTCCAAACCTACTCAATTAGGATAAAATCAAACATAAATAACAAATATGAACCATTGGAAACCAAACCAAATAAGATTATTAAGGGTAAACCAAAAATGAGTTGAACTAAATAAAGTGGCACCATACAAACCCATAATGGGTAGAGTAAAACAAAATAAAAAAAATGAAACATTTTAAAAAAAACATTCAAAAATTAACCAACCCTTACTGGTATAAATGTAAATCTGATCAACCAAAATAGATCTATAATGATCAAAATAAATAAAATAGAATTTGAATAGAAAAAAAAATTAATGAACCTAAATTGGACCAATTTAAACAAATATAACTTGAACTAATATGATATTACCAATGATGAATCAAATTGGACCGAATATATTGAATTAAAATCTATATGATCCCAACTAATAGGCACTAAATTTAAATAAATCAAATATGATATGAACCAAATGTACTCAAACTGAATTGATTAGAACCCAAATGAATGAAATTTTCTAAGATAATATAAACAAAAATTAGACAAACTAAATCTAATGAAAATTTCCCAAACTACATTTTATCGAAAAAAACAAAACTAGGATGAATCATAAGCCAGCCTTATTATATACCATTAATAGGAAGAGTTATTGTTAATTAATAGGAGTTTACTATTTGATAGTATAATTTTGAAATAGTGATTTATTTCTTCATTGCTTGTAGGAACATGATTTGACCCATGGGGCATTGTGGTTCTTATATTTTGGGCGGTGACATATATAGTCACACGATATAGGTATTTTTTATTTTTATTTTTTATTTTATTTTCTTTATCTCATCATCCACTTAGTCCTTTTACCTCTTTCTATAAATAGAGAGTAGTTATATTCTACGAAGGGGGATAAAAGGACAATGGAGGCAGCTATGCGATTTTCTTTATAGGGGAGGGAGATTGGGATAGTGGAGATATTAATTAGTGCATTTAATTTTTCTACCTTTATGTGGTGTTACATATATTTATTTTCTTTTCCTTCAGCATGGATGTCTGACGTATGAATGGGTCCTTCAAAAATATTATTTATTTTCTTCTACTATTTTAGTTAATTGTTCGTGGGTGAAATTGTTCCGAAGTGGTGATTCCTTGATGTTCGGACACTTGTGTCATCCCATGGGTGTATCCCTTCCACCATACTCCATACTATTCATTCCTATATTAGAGTCTTACTCGGTCATTGATTTTTTTGAACCTTGGGAGGGCCCAGGAACCATGGAATAACTAGGGAGGGATTGGGAAGATCTTCATAATTCTGTAGAGAATGACCATAAAATACTGATGATTTTAGAACATCTTTAAGGTATACATAATAAACTCTCAGGATGTGAGGACAGATTAGAGATATTCATCAAAACAACCAAATGACCAAATCAAGGAAACTAAATTAAATTTCACAATGATGGATACAATAATTGACCAACTCCCCCTAAACACCCAAACTTGTATAAATAGTTTTAAATATCAAGTTGTGCTTATTTCAAGAATAAATAGTGAAAGGGATAAAAAATTAATTTCATCACAATCTAAAATCCACCCAGTTTATTTTGGAATGGTCATATATTTAAAAAAATGGAGAAATTATGAGGTATTATTTCTTTCTATCTACATAAAATAAATACAAATTTAATTTCTAAATATATTCTTTTGGTCCTGGTTACCTTTATTACCAATATTATTTAGAAAATTTTCTTTTTTTTGGGCTTTTATGTCTTGTAAAAAACTAGAATGATCCATTAAATTTGAAAATTACTAAGTCGATATCTGACAAGATAAGTGCTTCAAATGCACCCAAAACCAATAATTTTATCTCTATTTACAGTGTATTTGTGATCAATGGATCCATCTCTTAAAACAATTCCCCAAAAATATGTTCTATTTCTACACATCCATATTAAAGATCCATCTCTTCACTAACATATACATTTTTAATTTTCATTACTTCATTAATTAGCTCCATAATCTCTTGAACTTATTTAACTTGTGTCTATAGTATTCCATAACCTTCTTTAATAGTGGAAATGACATGAAAATCTGTTGATTCGTCTCATTATTTCACTACCTTCAAAAAATCAAATTGGACTTGATCCTATATTACTTAAAAATAAATAATCCTTGATTAAATTTAATGAGATATTTCCCCATAGTTAAGAAATGGTAACCAAGAATTATTAGGACCTCTCCCCCTTTATCTATCTCTAAGATGAGAAAATAAATAGGGAATATGAAGTTATAGAACATTACCGAAACATATTCTAAATACAAATAAAGTACTTCATGGATTGGTCTACAAGATGAAAAGAAACTAAAGTGATATTAATATTTCTTAGCTTCATCTTATTGAACACATTTATCTATATCAATTTCATACTATCCCTTAGATAATAAAGGTATTTCCTGAAATTACATGAACCAATAGTACATAGAATGGGAAATATTATTAGTTCTAGAAGATTTAATGGGAGTTTAAAATGATAAATAGTCAAACATTCCTAATTTAACAAAGTCACACCTAATTATTCCAATTTATGTTTGTTCAAGAGTATTTCCTTGTGGAACTTGACAAACACTAACTTTTAGAAAATGTAATTGGTAAATGGGATGTTAATGTGAAACAAATCGAAGATATCCATGACCTTTTTACACTGCTCCTCCATCTCTTCTTGGAACATCCTTATTAAAATAGAATATATGGCTAGTACGGATGCACTTTTTTCCTCTTCAGTGTCCATCTCATTAGTTTTTTACATCCACTACTTTGGATTTTCTTTCCTCCCCAATTGTTTCATTAATGAGTTATTGGATTGGATCCTTATTCTTATTCTTTCCTTCTTCCTTATTCTTCCCCTAACCCTCTTCCATTTCATTATGGGTTCCCATTTAACTTATCTGTCATACACTTATCAATTTAATAGCCTTTTATTTCTCCCTTATAACCTTTGTATTACGTTATATGGCACTGTTTGTCTCTTAGACATTTTTTAGGAATGAAATACCAATTTATTATTAAAGTTTCAAAGTGAGCCTTGGTGATTCACCAAGTAATATTAATTATTTTAAAGGGTGTTATCTACTTTAGAGAGACACTTTTCATTCTACATAACACAATTCAACACCAATTCCATTAAAGATGGATCTCATTCTTGTAATTACAAATGAAATTTTTATTATTTTTGAAACATAAAATACTATCTTAAATGGTGATGTTTCTATCCAATGGACCTCATGGATTGATTACCTTGGTGATATCCCAAAGACCCTTCAATATGAATGTTGTTTCTTTGATCACCCTTTCCCCAAACATGATTTTGAGACATCAACCTCACTTGTTACCCAAATTGATTTTAGAAATACAATTTTAATTAGTTTTACCCAATATAACTCACCACACCCATAATTTTCTCTTCGGTTCCATCTTAAAAATCTTATAAGAGCTATGTACCTCTAAAAATATAGTGTGAGAGAACTTGTTTTTGTAAAGGTGGATTACTTGATGGTAAATTTATAGAAACATGTCTATATTCTTTGATGTTTCTTCCATTTTAGAAACCAACTTTGTAATGTTATCTATTTGATGAACTCCTCGCTTAGGTGGGCCTGTTACTCATCGATATTGAAATAATTTATCAAAAATATCATCTAATATGGCTTAATATTTAGTTATTCCTTCCACATAAGTCCTTCTCTAGATGCCGAGTCAACCACTACCCATGATTTTTTTTGAAAAGTAATTTAAAAGGTCGGCATATGCATGAAAATTGATACTTTATTCCTAATAGGTATAATATCTATAAATTTTATAAATTTTGATGAAAATCACCCCTTAGCTTTTACGTCTTCACTAATCAGAAGTTATTCTCTAAGTTTGTCCATGAAAAATCATGTCAGGTAGTGATAAAACCTTATACTTGGGGTATAAAATATTCATTAGGTTCTCTCATAAATGATAAAAAGATGGATCATAGTCATATCACATCATCTGTTATCCCATTTCATTGGAGGTTTTCACAAATCTCAATAAAATTAGGGAGGTTTTTGTGAAGGTAATCATTTAGAGGAAGCCATAAAAATGGTTTTCTAAACCGTTGATATATAGTTTTTTTAACAATAATACCCACAGTTTTAGAGTCGTTGGTATAAATTTATACCAATAGTTTACATGTTACCATTGGTATACAGATATTATTAACCTAAATACGTACGTTTTTAGAGCTGCTGGTATACATTTATATCAATGGTTTACCTACAACCTTTGGTATATAGTTCTTCTAGACAGAACACTATGCTTACAGTTATAAAACCTTTGGCACATGTATATAACAACAACTCACTTGTAACCATTTGCATCAGGTAAATTGACACAGCCTATAACAATGGTTTTATAGAAACCATTGGTATAGGGCTATCTCAACATCCCACATACTAACAGTTCCTAAAACCATTGGGATTGGAAATCCCAATGGTTTTAAGGCCTATAACAACAGTTTGAATCTGTTGGTATAGGGTAAATTTTTAGTTGTGAGTCTTTGAAGATAGCCTTGACTCATGATTATGCCATGTTATATATTTCTTCCACATTCCCATGTTTTCATGATTAAATGATCCAATGTTCTATATGTTATGCTTCCATATATTTATTCTGGTTACATTCCTTTTTATGTCATCATGTTATGCCTTCTAACACACGTTCTATTCTTTATACCTATGTTTATAACATTACTGGGTTTTTTAGCTCGTCTCTTTTTTCTATTCATTTCCCAAGTTATCATATATAGATATATGATCTCAAAGGAAGTTAGTAATTCATTATAAATTCTTAGTATAAATTTTTTTTATTATAGTTCCATGTTCATTGTTTTTTGTACCTAATCTTCCAAATACACTATTGTTTATGACCCTTATCTTGTATTTGATTCTTAATTATGCTTAAAATATTTTAATAATATGTGTAAAAGACTAGGCTCACTATAGTCTGTATCATAGGATGACTAGTTATTTTTGGATATTAGGACTATAAAACTTTTTTAATAACCCTAGGGATAATTCTATCACCAGGGATAGCCTAAATTGAAACTTAGGTAATTGCATGTTAGAATATACTTTTCATTTGAAATTTTATCCTTCTATCTTAAAAGTTTCCTTTTTACATTCTTATTAGATAAGTATTAAAGACCATATAATTTTAATTTCTTTTCCATATTTAATGGCTAGAAATAGTTAAACCTATGAAAACAATCAATGTTATAGTAAATGTGATTATTTCCCTAATTAAATGCAAAATCTAATGGGAATCTGTGCTCAAAATAGCATGATAGTACTAGAACAACTATATCAAGTTATGAACAATAATTTTGAATTGTGTGGAACACACTCATTCTACTAAGAATATAATGTTTTGGTTGAATATTTTATTCAAAAAAGGCCTCCCAAATTTTGTGAATATTATTATCCCCTCATCACATAACAATATATTATCTACATTGAGATGATATTATTTATCCTCCATTGCTTCTAAGAAGAGAAAGATATGCTGGTGGTATATCATTTTGATGGGTAAGATGATCAGGAGTATAAACTGATCAAGAAAACCATGTTTAAAGAAGAAATTGATTCCTTGAATGTGAAGAAATCAATAAAATATTTTTTAATAAATTTGTTTCCTTAAAGTCTCCATATTAAGATAGAGAGGGAGTTCCTTGGTCTAAAGAAAAAGGAAGAAGAGTCCATTAGGGCATTTGAGGAAAACATCATAAGACTTGTTTGATATCCCTCTAGCTTTGTTATGAACACCAAAACCAAGGTGAATTTATTCTTTAGTGGAATAAAGCCGTGTTCATGAAAATAGTGGGAAATGTAGGACTTTTATAGCCATGAGGATATTGTCATTTGTTCCCTCAAGGTTGAAATAGAGATTAGAGACTCTCATTGGTCTCATGGAACCAATGGAAAATATAGGAAAATGGTGTTTAATATTGGAGGGTCAATAGATAAATCCCATGATGGAAACAAAACGCAACATACCACGTGTTAAAATTTTGAGAAGAAGAATCATGGAAACACTCTAAGGGGAACCAGGATATGCCTTAAATGTGGAAGAGAGGAGAATCAGGGTAAATATTTCTAAATGGATCTGGAGAATCCCACAAATTATGAAGAGTAATGGAAGGTTTATATCAATACTCAACTTGTATTTTAGTGTTTCAACTAAAAAAAATAGGAGAATTTTGTAAAAAAAATAATACAATCCAAGGGTTTTCGGAGGAAATCAACAATAATAACCTCCAAGGAAAGAAGGGAGAGTGTATGCTATCACTACTACTAAGTTGGATCCTAAAAATAATGTAGTGGTAGGTACAATTTTTATTCATTCAATAATAGTGAACATAATATTTTATTTAGGTTCTATGCATTCTTCCATATCTTGAAAGTTTAGTAGAACTATTCAAACATGACCTCAAAATGGGGGGATTGAGTTATCTATGAGTATATAAATTGGGGAAATTATTTCAACTAATGTATATAACTCCTCCATAGTTAATGTTTGTAGATTGATCCTCCTAAAAAATCATGCACTGCTTCCTTTGGTGGAGTTTTGTGGCATTTTGGTCATGTATTTGATACCATTATATAAATCCAACATCAAATATCAAGAAAGGGACATCACTCTTCACATCCTGAGGAATCCTCCATTTATTTACTACTGTAAGGAGAAGGATTAATCTCATATTAAATATCCATCTAAATGATAGATATTATTTCCTTGTGAGAAATCATATCTTGCTCAAATGTTTGAGATGAAGGATAGAATATTTCTCGAAGACATTCCCATTGAGAGGGACTACAATGTTGTGTTCCCTGAAGAATTTCCAAGTCAACATCGAAAATGAGAGGTTGAATTCTTGATTGAACTTATTTTTGGATCTCTACTTATATAGAATACTCCTCATATAATGACCACCATTGAGTTGGAATAACTAAAGAAGAAGTTACTTGAGGATCTGGACAAGGGTTGTATATGCCCAAGTGCTTCACCAGGGGGTGTGTTGGTCCCCTTTGAAAAGAATAAGGATGCATCAATGAACATATACATTGATTATCATGAGCTCAAAAAAATCACAATAAATAACAAGTATCTCTTACCATGGATATATTACTTTTTTGATCAACTATGTGGGGCCAAGTATTTATCTAAGGTGGAACTTTGGTCGGGATATCACTAATTAAAGGTGAGGGTGGAAGATATTTACATGAATTCCTATCAAAAGTGGTATGGAAAGTAGGATTTCCTAGTGATTCCTTTCAGACTAACTAATTATCAAGAAATATTTGTGTACTTAATGAATAGATTCTTTAGATATTACCTTTAAAAAGTCATGTTAGTCTTTATTAATGATATTCTGATATACTCCAACAGAAAGGAGGATAATGAGGAGCATTTGAATACTAAGTTGAAGACTTTGCGAAGGGAGAAACAATATGAAAAGTATTGTAAATTTGATTTCTATATAGGGGAAGTATCATTCTTAGGTCATGTTATCACTAGAAAAGGAATATATATAGACCCTTCTAAAACAAATGTAATTGAGGAGTGGCCCAGAAGAGCATCTATAACGGAGATCTATAGTTTCCTTAGCCTAGCTAGGTATTACCAAGAAATTTTTCAAGAAAGTATCATTTTTGTAAAACCCACTAACCAATATAACTCATAAGTGATTAAATTTTATCTGGACCAATGAATGTGATGACTTCTTAAAAGATTTGAAAAACATGCTTATTACTACACTAGTACTAACACTTCTGATAAGTGGGGAAAACTTTGTGGTATTAAGTGTTGCTTCAAAGAGGGTATTAAGATGTGTAAAAATAAAAAGTCATAAAGTGATAGGACACGCCCCAGGGTATTTGAATATTAATGATCAAAACTATCCCACTCATGATTTGGAGTTTGGGGTAATGATCTTCACATTGAAAATCTATAGGCATTATCACTATAGAGAGAAAATTGTGATATATAATGATTATAAGATCCTCAAATATATATTCAAACATAAGGAGATTAATAAGATCTATTGAACATGATTAGATCTCATCAAGGATTATGATAGCTCAATCCACTACAAACTTGGTAAAGAAAATAAAGTGGTAGATTCTCTAAGTATAAAGGATCTAGCAACTTTATCAATGAGGAGAATTGAGAAGGATATAATATTCTTAGGCCTACAAAGGATGGAAATGGGAATAATTAAGGAAGGAATAACATCAATCCTTTATCAAATGATTCCTCAACCATCCTTTATCAAGAAAATAAAGGATGTTCAAAGAAATGATGATGAAATTCAGAAAAATGTTAGAAATGGTAAATACACAGAGTTCATAATTGTTGAGGAAGGAGTTGTGAGATTTAGGTCATGATTTTGTGTACCATCCAATACAGAGATAAAGAAAGAGGTTTTGAATGATTCACATAGCTCAAAATTCTCTATTCACCTAAAGAATACAATGATGTTTAAATATCTCTAAGTGCAATATTGGTGGGACAATATGAACAAGGGGATCACTGAATATACATCAAAGTGTCTAGTATGTTATCAAGTGAATGATGATTGTAAAAATTCTAATGGGATGATATAATCATTAACCATACCAATAAGGAAGTGGGAAAACATCACCATGGATTTTTTCACTAGAATTCCAAATAAATCTAGAGAAAACAATTCTATATGTGTCCTTATGGATCGTGTTACAAATACAGTTCACTTGATAGAAATTTGATATAACTTATTACTTGATCAACTCGCACATATATGCATCTGAGAAGTGGTTAGGCCACATAGAGTACCAATATCAATTTTATATGATCAAGATCCAATATAAACCTAAAAGTTTTTTAAAATTATCCAACATACTCTAAATGCTGAGTTGAAATTTATTACGGATTATCATACTTAAACTAATGGAAAATATAAGTGGGCTATTCAGACACTGGAAGACATGTTGATAGAATGTTATATGGACTTAAAGGGAGGATGGGACTAATATCTACCTTTGATATATTTCTCTTAGAATAATATTTTCCAATTGATAATCCAAATTGATCCATATGAAACCCTTTATGGGAAAAGATATAGAACACTTGCATGCTGGGATGAAGTTAGTGGATGTAAGCTACTAGGAACTGAAATGGTCAAAGAAATAGTTGAAAAGTTGAAAACAATTAAACAACATATCAATGCAGCGCAAAGTCAATAAAATAACTATAAAAACAATATTAGATGAGTTCTGGAGTTTAAATTTGGAGAAATGGTATTCCTCTATATATCTATATGGAAGTGTATCATGAGATTTGGAAATAAAGGAAAGCTAAGTCTGATGTACATCGACACCTTCAAGATTCATGATCATGTTGGATTTGGGGCCTATTGATTAGCACTTCCAACAACCATGTCTTAAGTAAAAAATTTATTCCATTTATCCCTATTGAGGATTTATATACTTGATCCCTCACATATACTGAATTTGGAGGTGGTATAGTTGGAAAATGATCTCTCTTATAAGAAATAGTGGGTGAAGTTCTTGGACTATAGAGATAAATTACTACCCAACAAGACAACTCATTGGTAAAAGTGCTATAATGGATCCATGAATATAAAAAGGTGACATGGGAACCATAGGAAGCAATGAAGGGGAATTACTCTCACCTATTTTCACCTTAGTATGTAAAATGAAATTTCGAGGGTGGAATTTCATAAGGGAGCAAGAATGTAATGACCCATCATTTTATCAATTGACATTTAATTCTTATAATTATGTCATAAATCTCATTTATCACATAGATGACCAAATAAAAACCTTATTCTCAAAAATTAATAAAGAAATTACTTGTATTTATAAAAATTAAGGAACCTATACCAATGGAATAGTAACTTAACTGTTGGAATAGTAATGTTAGCATTAGGAATAGTAATCTTATCATTAGAATAGTAACCTCTCCTATGAAAGTGTAAATAAAATTTTTGTATCATATAAATGAAAATAAGATATATCTATATCTTGGAATAAGTAAATAAATGTTTTAAAAATGATAAATTAAGTGCTATTATTTTTGTGAAACACATATTTTTATTTAATATTTTATAATTAATATAATTATTTAAAAGAAAATTTATTTTCATAAAATATATTCATATATTAATATTTTTTTTCATATGATTATAGGATATTTTTATGAGACCATAGTTAATTTTTGAAAGTATTATAACATCAGTTATAATAATAAAATTGGTATTTTATGAGTAAATGACGATTATAATTAAAATTAAAATTTATAATATTTAGAAAATTGTTTTAATAAAAATAATTCTATTTTTTAATTATACTAATCTAAAAAAAAATTAGTTTACTTTTTTTATTTTTCTAAAATACTTGAATATTTGGTGAATAGTGTAATATTGTAATTTAAGATATAAATATATTATTAATTAAATACATTATTACTTGAGTCATCACTGATGTAATAACCCTAATCGTGAAATCCACTTAATTATTTTAAAACATTTAGTGATAATTCTCAAACAATTCATAGTCTTGGGCCAAAATAATAAACAAATGAATAAAATATTCAAGAAACACCACTCTCATCAACTATAAATAACACCCCTCACCACCCCTTATCCTCACACCTTGAAATCTTTAAGACTTGTCCAATTTCTACCCAATAATCCTACCAAGACCCTCCCTCGCTTCTAGGATCCATTTGTATCATCAAAAAACCAAACCCGTTTCCCTAAGGATGTTCCCAAGGAGGAGAAAATCAAGAGGTAAAGACCTCTTTCTTTTTATTTTAATTTCTTTTCAAGTTCATTTGTTTTCTTATATTATCCTCATGAACCTATCCCAAATTTACATGATATCTGTAATACCTTATGTATAATGAAAATTTATATTTTTCGGTAATAATCCATCATAAATTCTCTTCCCTCTCCTTTTTTTCTAAAAATGAACACATCATCCGTGATGTGTTGATTTATCACATTTAAGGATAAAGATATTTCAATTTCCATTATCACCTTTAAGGATGGTCATAAAACCATATTTATGGTTAAAAGAGATTATAAAATTATTATTACATCATATTTAATTTTCTTTAACCATTATATATACATGATTTTAATCCATAAAACAAAACTAGTTTGTGATGATTAAAACACTGCCAAAATTATCTAAATGATTATCACTAATGTATTATCTAATGATTCATCCTCACACCAAATAAAAAATTAATTATATAACCATTTAATATTTTTTATGTTAATTAATAATATATAAATTCAATTCTTTATATATATTCCCATTTTACATGAACTTTCATACTCATATATAAGTAAACTGATCATGAAAACCAAGGAAACAAATGATCCGGAATGATAGAATTGTATCTTATAACTCATCAAAAAGACTATAAATAAACTTAATAAAATTATATTAAATAAAATAAATATAGATAAGTTTTTTAATTATTTAATTTATTTATTTAATTTTATTATTTACGATATTAAGGTCATGTTCAGAACACTTTCTGACATAAGGTAATTGGTTCTTCCTGAACCTCCATTTTCATTCGGGTTATGCTTTCTCCCTATATACACCAATAAAATTATTAATTATATTTATATATTTCTTATAAATTATGTTTATATGTTCTAAAATCATTTATCTATATTATTTCATCTTTATATTAAGTTAAATACATGTGTTATAAGGTCCCCTTCTAAATTCGTCCCTATACGCAAGCCTGATTAAAAGGAAAGTCTCGATTTCTTACCCATTTTCATGTACCATACATAATATGTTTTAATAAAATATTATTTTTATATAATAAATAATTTTTTCATAAATACTATATTTCTAAATTTCTTGTTTTATAAAAACAAATATAACAAATATAATTGATTTTTTCCAAAATAACTCATCTTTGAAAAGTCAAAGGGGTATTTATCTTGATAATTCCTAAATGGTTTTATTAGAGTATTTTAATATATTTAAACACCTATGTTTAATTATATGATTTATTATGATTGATCTATTATTATTATCATCTACCATATTTTATTAAATCATTTATGATTTGTTTGACTGTGGATGTTTTGTCTTGATACTGTTCACCATATTACTCTGAATAGTTAGTGATTATGTTTGCAGATTGGGGAATTTAATTTATATTTCATACGTATATGTTTTTTATGTTTAACCCCATTCATATGAGGAATTAATTGAACTTATTAAGTGATGGTTGGGTCTCTCTATGGCCTATTGATGCATCGATAGGTCTCATGAGACCAAACAGAAATATATTTGTCCAAGCCCTTAACCAATTATTTTCAGATGTCTTGGACAAGGCCTCAACAGTATGTTTATAATGTCATGCATTAGGAATTCCATCATTATGATTTTTTTAATTGATAATCCATGTGTATATTTGAATATTATAATATCCATGTTTAAGATTCATTCTCATGTGATTAATTATTTGGAAATATTTATTTAACTTTTATTCTTTCCATATTATGCTCAAGATTATTTTCTAATGGATTGTATTTTAATTCATTCACGATTACCTACTATTTATACTATTTTAATTTGTATTAATTACCATTAATAATAATTTATGTTAACCCCTTTATTATGTTTTTTCCCCAGGATGCAAATAGCTATATTATGAATGACTTTCAGGGATAATCTAGGATTTTATGGTTGTTTCCAATGGAGTTTCTATGTTGTATTTCTTTTTAAATTGTAATTTAGTGTTCATGTATGTAATCTAGATTCCCAAACTACTAAACTGGTTGATCCTTTGAGATTCTTGTATTGTATCTATTCCAATTTAATAAAGTAACGCACTGGATCTGGGCTATATGGGTTGGGGTCTTACAGTTGGTATTAGAGAAAGTTTAGTAGAAATCTTGGAAACTAGAATTAGAAAACATAGATTAGGGAACATAACACTAAGATATACTTTGAGGATAATAGTAGAATAACATACTCTAATTTTTGTAACGTAGATATTATGTGGGACTTCATAGAAATACATCCATATCTAGATACTACAAGTGGGCGTGGTTCTGGGATAGATGTACCTAGGGGTAACAACCTTGGAAACGTGTCTCAGTCCTGACTCAGGGTAACCTGGCACATGAAAAAAGGCCTTACTAATCACCTGGTTTGACACTCCTAGGGGATATTCTTAGGATAATTCACCTTTTCTTTTCAAATCATTATTAATAATTTAAAAGTAAATATGTCCCAAAAGAAACCATGTTTATGATTATGAGATTATTTATGCATAAAATTTCAATTTATATTATGTTTTTTCTAGTTCGATATTATGAAATATGATTCATAACCGAATTTAGTGTATGAAATTATTTATAAATATAATCTAGTGGAAGGAATGAAAATATTATCAATGCGTATATAACATATAGGGATTTTCCTCCTATATAAGATAATGATATTAGTACTAGAGCTACGACTGGTGCTGAGTAACTTATAACTATACTGGGACACCTAAATCATGTTATGAACAATAACCTTACCCACATGGATAATCCTGATCCACAATGTGGAGGAGAAATTTAAGGTTTCTTTACACAACAACAACATCCTTCATTCACTGGGACTATAAACCCATTTGTAGCGGAGTAGTGGATAAGTTCCATAGAAAAGATATTTCTTACTTTGGGAGGTAATGAAAGGGAGAAGGTTATCATGGAAGTTTATTTTCTCTCAAGAGAAGATAATCAATGGTATATTTTATTCAAAACAAAAATGAGGATTAAGAAATTTAAAATATTTAATGGAAATATTTTAAGGTAATTTTCCTGGAAAACTATTTTCCTCACAAACAATGAGAGACTATGGAGAGGCAATTATTGAGTCTAAAACAAAAAGAGGATGAAAAAATTGAAAAGTATTAATCTGAATTTAAAATTTTATCAATTAATTCCATATTCTACATATGTAATTCAAGGAGCAATATTGGTCAATTATTTGACGGTTTAAAACCATTCCTTTGAAGGTCACTGGTCTCCCAAAATTTCTCATCATTCAAAGATATAGTCTCATGGTCTATCAAGATAGGGAAGTAATTCTCTATGTCTTATGAAATTAAGGTAAAATAAGAGAATAAGAGGTTTTTAGAGTAAATAATATATAAAGTTAAGAATAAAAATGGTAATTTTCTAACATGCAATACTTATAGAAGAAAACACCCTGGTCTATGCTTAAAATGAAAAGGGTTTTATTTCAAGTGTTGATAAAAAGGACAACAAACCCATGATTATAAGGGAAATAAATAAGATACCAATGTTCAATTCCATAATTATAGGGATATGGGACACTATTCAAATTAATTTCTTAAGCATCAAGTAAACTTTCCCCAAAAAAGGTCAAGGGAGCAAGGCCAAGATTATACGATCACACCTGTAGTGGTTTAAGTTCCTAATAATATGGTGGTGGGTAATTTAATAATTTTCTAAAAGTTATCCATTTCTTTGTTTGATTCTAGATCATCACATTATTTTATATCTTCTCAACTTTCCAAGAAAATTATACTTTTTTCCTTTGATTTACTAAAGGAGTTGTCAGTCAAAACACCTAAGGGATGTGTCATTGTAACAAAGATATGTCATTATGTCCCCTTTATGACACATAAATGTGCTTTAGTTTCTGACCTTATCATAATAACTATTATTTAATTTGTTATAATCCTCAGTATGGAATAGAATTAAAAATATTATGAGAAAATCTATTGAAAAAATAAGGAAATTACGATTGGTGAGGAAGATGCGGAATCCCTTATCTTTAGAGAAGAGACCTCGGCATGGGATTCATATCTGGATCTACCTTCAGTATCTCTTCTAAATGAAATTCTTGTTGAGGAAGAGAAAACATCATCTATGGATGAGGAAATAACTCATAAAATTGAATATTCACCCATTGTGAAATAATATATTCATGTATTTAAGAGGATTTACCTAGATATCCTCCAGAGTAGGAAAGTGGGTTCTCTATTGGTTTAATTCCTTATTCAAGACCTATATCAAAAGACACCTTATATAATGGACACTATGGAATTAGTATAGATGAAGAAAAAACTAGAGGAATTGAGTGATAAGTAATTTATTCACCCTAAAGTTTCTCTATGGGGAACCTCTGTTCTGTTTATCATGAAGAAAGATAGATCCATGAGGTTATACATTGATTATAGAGAAATGAATTATATTATAATAAAGAAAATGTATCCTCTCTGTGGAATTGAAGTTTTATTTGATGAACTTCACTGAGGTCAATATTTTTTTAGGATTCAACTTTGATATGGATATCATTATTTTCATGCGAGGAAGTAAGATATTCCAAAGAAAGAATTTCAAACCGGGTATAGACATTACAAGTTTAGAGTAATTCCATTTGGACTGACTAATTCACCCTCTTTTTTATGGATTTAATAAATAGAGTTTTCAAGGAATATATTGATGAATTTTTGTGGTGTTATTTGATGATATCATGATATATTACAAAATCTATGAGTATCATGAGAACCAATTGAAGGTTTTTCTAGAGACTCATAGAAGACAAGAGTTATATGGGAAGTTTAGAAAGTGTGAATTGTGGATTCAAACAGTTTCTTTTATTGGCCATATTATATCTATGGATGGAATCTCAGTTTATCTGGTAAATACAAAGGTGTTTCAGAAATGGGCTCCACCAATGAACATAATTGAGGTACATAGCTTCATTGGTTTAGAAGGTTACTATTAGTGTTTTCTTCAAAAAAAATCTCTATTAGATAACCAGTTAAGCAATCTTATACATAAAGGGGATAAGTTCATATAGAAAAAATAATGTGAAGAATGTTTTGAATAATTTAAGAGGATATTAGTGAATGCTTTAATCTTGAGTCATCCATCAGGAAATGAAATATTTGTGATTTATAGTGATTCATCAAATAAAGTACTTGGTTATTTCTTTATGTAGAATGATAGAGTTATTGCCTATGTATTAAGGTAGTTAAAAACTCATGAATAGAACTATCCACCACATGATCTTGTGTTAGAAGCTATACTATTTGCTCTAAAAATATGGATACACTATCTCTATGGTGAAATATGTGAGATATATATAAATCACAAGAGTTTCAAATATATCTTCCCAAAGAAAGAACTCAATATGAGGAAAGTATATGGATCGAGCTACTCTAAGATTCTGATTATTCAATACAATACTACCCAGTTAATGTAAATAAGGTAGAAGATTCATTGAGCAGGATGGATCACAAGGTTTTGAACAAAATGAGGATTGACAAGGATCATGTTTACATGGATCTAGAAAAGATGGATATGGGAATTATCAAATAAGGTGAAACATTATTAATTATAAAATTGGTTTCCTAACCATCTTTGTTGGTAATTGTTAAAATTTATCAGTCTGATGATAAAAAAATTTAATGGAAAATTAATAGGCTGAAAGATGGGAAATTGGAGGACTTCGAGTATGAGGATGTAATTCTGAAATTTGGGAATAACATTTGTGTTCCTACTATACCCGAGATAAAGAGGGAGTTATTGGATGATGACCATATCTCTAATTTCTCTCTACACCCTGGTTCCACTAAGATATATAGTGATTTGAAGTAATATTTTTTGGGGATAATATGAAGCGTGAGATTGTTGATTATATATCAAGATGTTTAGTCTATCAATACGGGGAGGATGAAAGAAAACATCCTAGAGGATTCATGCAACCTATTCCTATTCTTACATGGAAATGGGTGATATTACTATGGATTTTGTAACTAGATTACCAAGGACTCTAATAAATAATGATGCAGTATGGGTTATTTTTGATCGACTTACCAAATTTGATCATTTCCTCGCTATAAGGGAGGATTTTCCACTAGAGTTACTTTTATGACCCTATATTAATGAAGTTGTAAGACTTCATGGATAACTTCTTTCAATTCTGTCTGATCATGATCCATGATTTATATAAAGGACCATTCAAACATCAGAAGAGATGTTTAGATCAAACTCACTTGACTTTCAAGTTACGTGGGATCAGTATTTACCTTTGGTAGAGTTTTTCTATAATAATAGTTTCCATTCAACTATTCAAATGGATTCATATGAAGTATTTCATGGAAAGAGATGTCATACACCAACTTGTTGGGATAAATTTGGTGAAAGTGAGCTTGTAGGGCTAGAGCGTGTAGAGGAAACAATAAAAAAGGTAAAGACTACTCAAACACATCTCAAATTAGCTCAATGTAGGAAAAAGAGATATACCTATAATCAAAGGATTTGGTATTTCAAGTGGGAGAACATTTTTCTTGAAAGTATCTCTATAGATGGGTGTTATAATATTTTGAAAGAAAGGAAAACTAATTCCCATGTACATTGGTCCTTTTGAAATCCTAGAGAGGATTGGAGTTATGGATTATCATTTGGAAATTCCACCTAGCCTTTTGGAAGTTCGTGATGTGTTCCGCATATCTTTATTAATGAATTATATACTAGAACCAACACTTGTTCCCACTTTTGAAGAAATAAAGATGCAACCTGATTTATCTTACTGTGAAGAGCCTATCCAGACTCTGGACATTGGAGAGTAGGGTTTGAGGAATAAGATGACTCATCTAGTTAATGTACTTTGGATAAATCATAAAATTGAAGAGTTGATGTGGTAACTAGATTAAGTTATGACGAAGAACTACCCAAACATTTTTATGAGGTGACATTCTGAAAATTTTGAGAATGAAATTATTGTAGGAGGGGAGAATGTAACAACTCGAAATTCTATTATTGAAATTTCCCTTCTTATAATTATTTCATAGAGTATAAACCATATAAAATCACTTACATAACACAATAAAAACTTATAAATGAATAATTAATTAAATAAGAGGTATTTCTAGATGTTAAGGAACCTATACCAATGGAATAATAACTTAAACGTTGGAATGGTATTGTAACCCTTAAGAATAGTAAACCATCCAATATATTAGTAACCTCACCTATAAAAGTATAAATAAAATTTAGGTATCATATAAATAAAAATATGATATATCTATATCTTGTAATAAGTAAATAAGTATTTTTAAAATGATAAATTAAGTGTTGTTTTTTTTGTAAGTAATAAATATTTATTTAAAATTTAATAATTAGTATAATTATTTAAAGAAAATATTTTTTCATAAAATATAATCATGTATTAATATTTTAATATCTATGATTATAGGATAATTTTATAAGACCTTAGTTGATTTTAAAAATTGTTATAAAATCAGCTATAATATTAAAATTTGAATTTTTTAAATACATTATGATTTTAATTAAAAATTAAATTTCTCATATTTAGATAATTATTTGGATAAAATTTAGTCCATTTTTAAATTCTTCACATTGAAGAATTGTTAGTTTTAACTTTTGGGATTATTCTAAAATACTTGAATTTTTGTGAATAGTAAAATATGGTAATTTATAGTATAAATACATTATAAGTTAAATTCACTATTACTTGATTCATCACTGATGTATGAACAATAATATTTAACTCCCCTTCATTATTTTAATATATTTAATGATAATTCTCAAACTATTCATAGTCTTGACCCAAAATAATAAACAAATGAATAAAATATTCAAAAACCACCTCTCTCCTCCACTATAAATACCACCCATTCTCCTCACACCTTCCAAGATTTTAGAATTGTCTAATTTCTACCCAATCCTCTTTCCAATCCCCTACCCCATGTTCATGATCCCTTCATCTCATAAAAATACAAACGCCTTTTCCCTATAGAGGTTCTCGAGGAGGAGAAAATCAACAGGTAAAAATATCTTTTGTTTTCATTTAATTTATTTTCAAGTTATTTTCATTTCTTATATTATCCCCAGCTCCCTATCCCAAAGTGAAATTTAATCTATAGTATCTTCTATGTACTATAATTTTATTTTTTTGAAGTAATAATCCATCATCAATTCTCTTCCCTCTCCTTTTTTTCTAAAAATGAAAACATCATTTGTGATGTGTTGATTTATCACATTCAAGGAAAAAGAGTTTTTAATTTCCATTAACCCCATCAAGAATGGTCCTAAAAAAGTTTATGGTTAAAAAATTAAAATTATTTATTACATAATATTTAATGTTCTGAAACCATTATATATACATGATGTTAATTAATAAAACAATACTAGTTTGTTATGATTGAAGAAACGCCAATATAATCTAAACGATTATCACTAATGTCTTATACAATGATTCATCCTCAACCCATATAACCATATGAATTATATAACCATTTAATATTATATATTTTTATTAATAAAATATAACTTAAATTATTTATATCTATTCCCATTTTATATGAAATTCCACTCTCATATATAGGTAAACTCATCATGAAACCCAGGGTAATGAACGCTCTCGAATGATAAAATTGTATCTTATAACACCTAAAAACCATAAATTAACTTAATAAAATTATATTAGATAAAATAAACTTATAAATTACTATGAATTAATTGATTAATATATTTAATTTGAGTATTCATGACATTAAGGTCATAATCAAAACACATTCAGACATAAGGTAAGGGTTTCTTCCTGAACCTCTATTTTCAATCAGGTTATTCTTTCTCCATCTATAAACCAATGTAATTATTCATTCATTTTATATAATTCTTATAAATTATTTTTATATGATCCAAAATCAGGTATCCATATCATTTCATCTTTATTTTATGGGATTACACAAGCCTGATTAAATGGAACATCTCGACTTCTTACCCATATTCAAGTATCATCTATAATCTATTTTATGACACCCTTATTTTTATAAAATCACTAATTTTTTCATAAAAATTATATTATTTCATTTTTTTATATAAAAACTATTATAAAAAATACATATGCTTTATTCCAAAATAACGCTTCTTTTCAAAGTAAATGGGGTATTTCTCTCGAGAATTCCTCGATAATTTTATTAGAGTATTTTCATCTATTTCAACACCTATGTTTAATTATATAATTTTTTGATATTTATATATTATTATTCTCATATAACATATTTTATTAAATGGTATATGACCATTTTGATAGTGGTTATGCTATCTGGATACCATTCAACATACTACTCAGAATGGTTAGTGATTATGTTTACAGATTGGGGAAATTTATTTAAATTTCATATGTGTATGTTGTTTATGTTTAACCCCATTCATATAAAGAATTAATTGGACTTAGTATGTGATGGGTGGGGCCCACTCTATCCCCTCGATTCATGTGTAGGTATCATGAGACAAAACAAAAATGTATTTGACTAAGGCCTTTACCATTTATTTGTAGATGTCTTGGTCGAGGTCTCAATAGTATGTTTATGACATCCGGAATTATTCATTCCCTCATTATGATATCAGTAATTGATAATCCATATGAATATTCAACTAGAAGAATATCCATGTTTAAGATTAATTCTCATGTGACTATTTATATGGCGTTATTTATTTAGATTTTATTATTTCCATATTATGCTCAAGATTATGTTCAAATAGCATGTGTTTTTAGTCATTCACTGTTCCTTATTGTATATATTTTCTTCTGTTGTATTACTTAACCTTACTGATCATAGTAGATCATCCCTTTCTTATGTTTTATTTTTCCCTTGGATTAAAAGATGTATACTATGAATAACTTTCATGGATAATCTATGAGTTTATGTGTGTTTCCAATGGAGTTCCTATGTTGTATTTCATTTCAACTTGTAATGTAGTGTTCATGTATGTAATATAGATTCCAAAAATTCTAAAC
Source organism: Viscum album (assembly GCA_963277665.1). NCBI lineage: Eukaryota > Viridiplantae > Streptophyta > Magnoliopsida > Santalales > Viscaceae > Viscum > Viscum album. Next base: position 886,844,082 of record OY728123.1, read on the forward strand.
TGATTAGTCCCTTAAGATTCATTTCTTATATCTATACCAATGTAATAAAGTAAATAACTAGCTCTGGGCTACAGGTTTTAGGGTCTTTACACCCATCTTCAATAATTTTAACAATAAATCCATCTCATCTAAACATAATGTAATTTCCTTTGCCACATAGTTGTGAAACACATAACAATTTCTATTTCAATCCATCAAAAAATAAGGAACTTTTATATTTGTTTAATTATTTTCTAATGATAGCGGATACAATTCCCTTGATTCTGATTGACTCATCATTTCCAACAGTCACTATCCCTTTTTTATATTATTTCAAAAAAAAATAACATCAGATCTACATTCATATGTGAAGAACACTCACAATCCAATATACAAAGTCAATATCCTTTTGTATATCTGAGATAAGTGTCAACAACTAAGGAATTTTATTTACCTTTTTCTTCCTTCACATGAGGCTTAGGATATTTGTGTCACAAACTTTATTGAGCTGGTATTATTCTATGTAATCATTTAGCATTGTGTTTAAGATGATCACATCATTCAAAAATAGTTTCCAGAGGATGAAATCTATTTTCATTTTCCAAACTATATTTTTTGGGTTTTCATCATAGAGTGGGTTTAATCACCATCCAAATTTGTGTCCAATATATCCTAGTTTTATTATAGCATTGATGATTTAACCATCTCATTTTTTTATATTCCTAAATCCTCCTCAATACTAGAAATATCCATAAGAATCATACTTTTATTTGTAACATTTATTCTTTTCATAACCATTAACCTACATTTTATCATCTTCTATACCATCACATTTATTCATATAAGACTTTTTTAATACTTATCATAGTCTCTAGTTGTGGGATTTTTTGGTTACAACTATTTTTTCTTAGAAATTTCAAATTTGATTACATTGCTAGTTTTTTCTACATATATGGTATTATGTGTTTGATTCTTCTTAGAAATAAATTCATTAATAGTTCTATCCTCAAAGGTTGATCTTTTTGGATCTTTATAAGGTTTAAATGTTTCAAAACATTCACTAACTTATGAGACTATGTTTTGGAAGTTTTTTTCCTTTCTAATATTCAGAAAGTTTCTTTTAAGAAATGTCAAGTTTTTTATTATCCATATTTATGATTTCATAAATACTGAAAATGTGGTTTTTATCTTTATCAAGTAACTTCTTCAAATCATCAATATCTTTTAACAAATTGGATTTTTCGTCAAGAATCGATTTTGGAGTTTTTGCTCATAGATCTTATTTCCTCAACTTCTTGATCTATTTTTCAAGTTTAACAATATTTAATATACACTCTCTTAATTGTATTTTAAGAAAAAATTCTATATAAGTATCCTCGTTTTCTTCTTTAGAACTTCTATTTTCATAATTAGTAAATATCTCATTATTCCCATATGAAATAAAAATATTCTCAACAATATCATCACTGGAGTTTTAAAATCTTACGTCACTATCATCATCTTCCTCAAATTTGGAAAAAAAATTATATATATTTATATTTAGAGAACTTATTATTCTTTATATTGGATAAGTTAATCAACTACTTGTTTTAATAATCATAAATCATGTTTATTTTCTTTTTAATAAATTTTATGTTTTTATAAAAGATAAATATTATTTTTCGAAATTGTGGAAATTTATATAAGTCTGGGAGAGACTGAAAAGATATGGATCAATCACCTAAATATCTTCCATTGACTATATGAAGAAACATTGGGACAGGCTAAATGTGTCATAGTACTAATGTGACCAAATGAAAAGTTCATCAACCATGTGACCAACTTTCCAATCAGGACATAAATATCACAAAGTAATCAAGTGACCACTAGTCCTTTTAGAGTGAGAAAATGTTATATCTCAATGTTTTGTCATAATTCCCTCCAAGTGTTCAAGAGAATGCATGTCCAGAATGAGTGACCTCATGCTATGACATTTTCTATGAAGAAAAAGTTAACTGACAACATGAAAACATTAGCATTTTGGAAAACTTTTCGAGCTACTATAAGACTTTAATCTACCACAAATTGAAGTGAATTTACCATATGAGAAAGGTGGATATCAGTAAATTATTGTACTGACTATACTAGTAGTTTAAGTGACCATTATAAGAAGTTATTACATTTCTATGTTTTAGAATAACTATGAGTTCAGAGAAATAAACCACAAAAAATTAGATAGGAATTTTTAATGTATGGAATATACCGTGAAGTAGGATATGGAATAATTCAAAGATACCATATCTAGACCATATTATATTTTAATAATATATTCTAATGTGAAACTTGGAAGCATAAAATATAAATTATAAACATTTATTTCTATTTGATTTCATATCGAGCACGGGGATCCTTTCCTGATAAGTTTTCAATATATAATTGGATGAATTTTACTTTTTAGATAAAGAGAATAAATATAAATAGTGGGTGTGCGCACATATAGAAAGTATAGGTACGCAACCATTAATCTATTATTAAAGAATCTAGATACTTTCTTTTTCTCAAAAAGCTACTAGATCTGATAAATTTCATTGTGATCATCTTATGAAATTATAAGGAAATATTTAAATAAAACCCAAAATCAATTCCCATAAAGATAATACTTATCAATATATATAGTTACATCACACATTTCCAAAATTATTTCTCATTCCCTAATCAATTTAACCTTTTAATTAAACTTTTTATTATTTTTTCATTTTTTAAGAAAATTCTCTTGTATTTCTTTAATGTTACTTTAATAAACTTTATATGCTTTAATTAAATATTTTTATTTAGATAAAGAACTACTTATGAGGCTTAGTGATTGAAAGGCATGGCTGATTGTCGCCTATAGACCGGTCAAAGTTCAGGTGCTCTGCTAATGTGTATAGCAGCACTCGGGTCGAATCCTCAGCGATGATACTTTATAATAGTCGTTTGTTTTTAGTTGATTGTATTTTGATTAGGGGGGTTTGTTTGCAGAGCTTAATTGAAATGATTTATTGACTATAATTGATTTAACAAATTGATAACGATTGGGGTGAGTTCATTATTGGGGAGTTAAGCTTGTGATATCCTTGAGCCTTACTTTGTATTGCATTAAATTAACACCCATGTCATAAGTTGACGTTGATTGGAATTCCTAAGTGTTATGGCTTTAATCCAAGCCTTAACTTAACTTAGGGTTATAATAAAAATAAAAACTTATTTATCTTAGTTTATTTATGGTTCCAATAATCCATGGAAACCATTCATTAAACAAAACATATCATTAATCCATGACATATTAAGTTTAACATACACAATATTAATTTAAAGAATACTCATCGAGAAAAACTCTCAATCACTTAACATCCCCGAATTATAACTCACATCAATGAGAGATTTACTCATCTATTTGGGTGTTTAATAATCTGGTTATAATTATTATGATTATAAATTAATAAGTGAAGGAAAATAAATGGATAAGAAAAGAGTGGTATGTCGACACACACACACGAACAATGATGATAATTAAAAAAAATTCGATTGAATGAGGAAGCAAAAGAAGGGAATGAAATTCAAATGTATTTAAAATATTTTAAGAACATAAATATTAATCTACATAAGGTGGATGAGAATAAGATAAATTAAAGAAGAAACTTACATTAAAGCCGAATTACAAAAAAGAGACTTACAAGATTACAAAAACGAAGAACACAAAAGTAAGCGAAAACAAAGAGAAGAGGAAAGGTCCCTCAAGTGAAAAATTGAGTACGGTAGGTCCTCCCAATCCTTTTTCAAGGATTTTCTCATGCCAATATGAACTTCTCTCTTCTAAAATGTGAACCCCCTTTAAGGAGAGGAGGGGGATACATTTACAGCCCAAGGAAGTGGACTGTTTTCATTCCCAATATGTCCCTCCACTTGCATCGCTATGTTGGTTATACAGACAGCCGAATATACAAATATCTCCTTCTTCAAAGTTGTAGATACTAAAGTTTTCCAACTAATGTAAACATTTGGAGGCTTTTGGACAAGTGGAGCCAAAGTTATGGAGGTTTTATTAAACAAAGGTAAACTGCCCATTTCTATCCATGATTTTTTGATGGCCAAACTGTGAATGTATTTTGGAACAGGAAGATGCCTTCAAATACGATTGACTTATTCAAAAAAGTAGTCCGCCTATATCGCCGCTTTCACACTGAAAATTCTCAGATCGATTTGATGCTTACATCATGAGATATGTCATTAATACTATACTGATTTTATTTCTCATCCATAATGGTGGGATGAACTTAAAAGCTTCATTTGTGCCCATTGTTCTAATAGTTGGGCCCGGAAATTTTTATCCTGGACTCCTTAAATTTTCCCAAGAACTATGCTGGAGAATAATGGAATTTGGACTTATTTATTTAGCCTAGTAAGTCAATCATCATGAATAGTCCAGTTTCATTACAGATTCATTAGTCTTATTTGTGAGGACCATATGACCCTTCAAATGGCCGAATTGGATCATGGTACCTTCTAATGAAATGTTGTATATTGAAATAAGAATCCTAAAAAACAAGAACTGTGCAATTTTGATCAGTATAGGATAGTTATTATTAAAACAGTAAACTGACTCAATTGGACTACTTCTAAAAATGCTAAAAAATTATACATAATATTAAAACATTAATATTTCACACAAATTATGAACATTTCATATAAAATTAGTAAAGGAATTATATAATAAGTCATGAAAATAATAATAACATAAACTCACCCACATATAGTTTTGTGCATGTCCTCATGTGCAACAAGTATAAAAACATAACAAAATCATTTTCACTCACCAACAGATATTAAAATTTTGTTTTCTCCAATCAGGGGAGGTTTAGACTATTTCACTCATCCATTTTGAATTCCACCACAAGTCGTTATAGAAACAGTGTTTCAAAACTAATTCATTTTTTCATGCTCAAATTTAGAAATGGAAAATGTGGATACTCTAAACTCACATCTCTCAAGATGATATAATTCATTTGTGGAGGTTCACTCTTTCACCAACCAAAAGTGAAAATCCTAGAGTTCGAAAAGAGCTCTCAGATTCCAATACCTATCCAAAGTGAACAAGAATAAATAGGTATTTATAAGGGGTTTTTCTGTGGCTATGGGATGGTAGGAATATAATGTCCAAGAGAGGGAAGAAGAGGGTTAAAATACCAACATAGAAAAAGCAATGCATATTTTTTTGAAATAAAACATGGAAGGAAATGAAAACACAAATTTACAAGGGAATGATTTTGTGAATAAAGACACAAGAGAGGAAGAAAATATGATGGTAATGAGAATATGGAATATTTACAAAACACAAAACTTCTCCCAATAATAATATAATGCAAGTGTTCTTTTTTTCTTTTCCTTTTATTTTATTTTTAATTTTTTTTGAAAGTTGACCTTGAAACAGATCTCACACTCATATCCCAACCCATGTTTGATCTCCTCATGACACTAATTGAAATAGTTATAACAATATCAACGATTGAGGAAGAGTGATTTTTGACCTACTCAAGACACAACCCATTTTTTCAAATTATTTTTTTTAATTTTTTTTCATAATTTTTGAATTTTTTTTGAACACTTGCCAATAAGATTTACAAAATTTCATAAATGGAAGTATATCACAGTACCCAAAACTCACTGAATGAAAACCTCTCCCCCACACTTAAATGTATGTTTCCCTCAAGTAGATGATAACTCGTTGAAAATCAATAATAGGGTACCCAAACAATGAAATCTATTCCCCCCACACTTAAAATTCAAAAAAGCTTATGCAATAAAAATCCATGTTGTTATTGGGTGGGAAAAGGTATTGGGCTTGTAATGTGGTTATCAAAGAAAGGGTTTTCATAGACTCTAAGGGGCTTTCAAAAGGAGGATTAATGTATGGTTAATGGGAGTCTATTGGGCTATTATAATTCTCAAGTGGTTCAGAAAAATGCCTCTATCATATTAATGCACACTAAAGTAGAAAATTCAGCTCGAAGGTCCACAAACTCAAGACTCATAGATGGTGGTTAAAAGACACATTTTGAAAAGATGGCCATAGGTGGCCTTGGCATGAAATCTAATTTTTGTTCTCATGGTTGGGTAAAATCATTTTCCAAATAAAAAATTGAGCATTCAAAATTTGTTGGTTTTAACACACTATTATTTATCCTAAGTCATGAAGAAAATACAAAACTTTTTAGATGAAAACATTCCTGTTGACTCCCCAAAAAGGTTGGAAAAAATTTCAAAACTCAATGGTGAGTAATCATGACTCTTATTTTTAATTATTCTTTTGTTATGATTCATTTTTTTTAGTTTTTTTAGGTTTTTATTTTTGTTTTTTATAAATATACACCCACACAAAAGATAAAGTGAAAAATAAAGGTTTTTATAAATAAAGTGGTAAAAAAATGAATGAGAGAGGAAGAAGAAGAAAGAGGTAGAGAGAGGAAGAGATAGAGAGAGAGAGTTAACGGGAAAGAGGTTCCCCCTAGGTTGGATTTGGTGGGTCGCCATCTCCATCTAGTGGTTGGTCGACTGGAGAAGTTGGGGATCTAGTGGAAGTTGATGTGGATCCAGGATTGTGTATCCTCTCATGGTGATGCTTTAACCGATGTCCATTAACCGTGAATGTCATTTTGGAAGAAGGGTCTTGGACTTACACTGCACCAAATGGGTAAACATTAGTAATAACAAAAGGATCTTCCCAACGAGAATTAAGCTTACCTGGGTGAAGCTGAAATAGAGAATTGAAGAGCATTACCTTTTCACCTTCATGAAATACCTTTTTCAGGATGTTTTTTTCATTGATTACCTTGGCCTTCTCTTTGTACTGATTGGAATTCTCATAAAATTCAAGTCGAAGCTCTTCCAGTTCAACCAATTGCAACAATATTTCTTCACCAGATTTTTCACAATCAAAATTACAGGTTTTTAGAGCCAAAAAGACTTATGTTCGATTTCAACTGGTATATGACATGCTTTACCAAAAACTAGCCTAAAAGGAGACATCCCAATGGGTGTTTTATAGGTAGTTCGATAAGCCCAAAGTGTTTCACCAAGTCTTTCAGGACAGTCTTTTCTGGTGGGTTTTACAATTCTCTCAAGCACTCTTTTAACTTCTCTATTAGAACATTCATCCATGCCATTTTTTTGGGGGTGATATTCAGTTGGAGTTGTATAAACAACCCCATTCTTTTTCAAAATAGATTCCATGCTTTTATTACAAAAATGGGTTCCTAAGTCACTTATCAGGGCACAAGGTGTGCCAAATCTATGGAAGATGTGTGTCTTTAGGAACTCACTAACAATATGTGAATTATACTTTCTAGTGGGTTTAGCCTTGACCTACCTAGAAACATAATCAACTGCAAGAAGGATGTATGAGAATCCATTGGAAGGGGGAAATGGTCCCATGAAATCGATACCCCAAACATCGAAGATCTCACAGAAAATTAAAGGCATTTGGGGAATTTTATTTCTCTTTGAAATTCTGCCAAACTTTTGGCCAGTGGGACATGATTGGCATAACTCATGTGAGTCATTGAAGAGTGAAGGCCAGAAGAATCCAGAGTCTAGGACCTTTCGGGAGGTCCTTTGTGGTCCAAAGTGGCCACCTCCAGGAAGTGAGTGACAAAATTATAATATGGACGAATGTTCATTTTCATCGACACATATCCTTTTTACCATGTCATCCCCAGTTTTCCAAAGTTTATTTTCTTCCCAAAAATAGTATTTTGAATCACCTTTCAACTTTATTTTCTGTGAATTTGAAAAAATTTCAGGAAAAACACCAGAAAACCAAGTAATTTACAATTGGGGAATACCATGGTATTTTTGGAGTGAGAGATGGAAGGTGCTCAGTGGGGAATTTAGGATCGATGATTTCAGAATGAGAAGAATTATAAATTCTACTCAAGTAATCATCCATAAGGTTTTCTTTTCCTGGTCTATCTTTTATTTCAAGGTCAAACTCTTGGAGCATTAGGATCCATCTTATTAGCATCAGTTTGGAATCACTTTTCTTGAGTAAGAACTTTATAGAAGAATGGTCTGTGAAGATGATGATTTTGGAACCTAAGAGATAGGATTAGAATTTATCTAAGGAAAAAACCACTGATAAAATCTCTTTTTCAGTGACAGTGTTGTGAGATTGAGTTTCATCTAATGTTTTTGAGGCATAATAGATGACATGAGGGATATTTTCTCTTCTTTGACCAAGAACATCCCCAATAGCTCTATCAGAAGCATCACACATCAATTCAAAGGGTAAGGACCTATCTGGGGGTTGGATTATTAGGGTGGATGTTAGAGCAGTTTTGAGTTTAGCAAAGTCTCTCTTGCAAACCTCATTGAAATGGAACGTGACATCATTTTGGAGAAAACGAGTGAGTGGAAGGGAAATTTTACTGAAGTTATGGATGAATCTCAGATAGAAACCAGCATGACCGAGGAATGATCAGATGTCTCGAACATAAGTGGGTTCAGGAAGTGATTGGATCACTTCAATTTTGGCAGGATCGACTTCAATAACATCTTTTGAAACTATTTTCCCTAGAACAATCCTATTTGCAACCATGAAGTGACATTTTTCAAAATTTAACACAAGGTTGCACTTGACACACTTTTAAAGGAATAGAGAGAGTGAATTCAAACAATATTCAAATGAATCACCATAAATGGTGAAGTCAACCATGAAGTCTTCCATGCAGTGTTCAATGAATTCTAAAAAGATACTCATCATACATCTCTGGAATGTTTCAGGAGCATTGAAAAGGCCAAAAGGCATTCTTCTATATTCATATGTTCCAAAGGGGCATGTGGAAGTAGTCTTTTCTTGGTCCTGAGGTGCGATTGGGATTTGGAAGTATCCGGTGTATCCATCAAGAAAGCAATAGTGTGACTTTCCAGCTAATCGTTCTAGCATTTTATCAAGGAATAGAAGAGGTTAGTGATCTTTTCTTGTTTCCACATTCAATTTCCTATAGTCGATGCACACACTCCATTTGTTCTTCACTCAAGTTGTGACTACCTCTCCATGTTCATTTGTGGAACAGTTATCCCACCCTTCTTAGGTACAACTTGAATTGGACTAACCCATTCACTATCAGAAATTGGGTAGATAATACTAGCTTGAAGAATCTTGGTGATCTCTTCCCTAACTACCTAAAGTATTAGTGGATTGAGTCTTATTTGTGGTTGTCTAATTTGTTTGGATGATTCCTCAAGATGGATGTGGTGAATGAAAAGGTAAGGGTAGATTCGTGGTATGTCATCTTGGGTCCACCCTAAGGCCTTTTTGTTTTCCTCTAACACCTGAACAAGTTTGGACTCCTCAGTTTCGGTAAGTGAAGAAGAGATAATGATAGGATAAGAGTGATCATGGAAAATGAATGCATATTTCAGGAGTTTAGGAAGAGGTTTTAGAACAGTCTCATCTCTCATTTGTGGGTTATACATATCAGGAATGGATGAAGGGACTTCAATTGCTTCAAATTCATTTTCCTTAATACTATCCAAGGTGGAGCAGTAGAGATCAGAGTTGAGATGGGATTCAAGAGAGTTTTCAAGATCCTCTAAATTGATGGAGTCTATGAATGAGAGGTCCACATAAACTTCACCATTTATGACTTTGTTAGTCCTAGTACATATTTCACAAGATCATATCTCTTCCTAATATGATGAACATGATGGAATGAGGTTTAATTGACTCTTAGAAGTGTCCTCAGAAGCATGGATTGAGAATGCAGAGTGATCCTCAGATGGGTATCGCATGGCTTAGAAAATGTTGATATTGACCAGTTGGTCACCAAATTCCGTGGATAAGATGCCTGAATGGACATAAATCTTAGTTCTCGCAGTCATGAGGAATGGTCTTCCTAGAATTAGGGGAGATCGAGAATAGTTTGTCTCACCTTCCATGTCAAGGATATAGAAATCAGCAGGGAAAATAAGATCATTGACTCAGACAAGGACATCCTCAATTATTCCCTCGGGACTGGCTGTGCTTCGATTGGAAAATTGAATGACAACACTCGTTGTGTGTAAGGGACCTAGACCAAGGTTGGAGAATATGGATTTGGGCATGACATTAATTGAGGCTCCTAGGTCTATGAGTGCATCATCAAAGTTGGAACTTCCAATTTGGCATGGAACCGTAAAGGTACATGGATCTTTTCACTTAATGGGAATGGACTGCTGGGTGGAAACATTTTCAAAGGTCCTAAGTTGCCTCTTGTGGGTACACAACTCCTTGAGAAACTTGGCATACTTAGTAATTTGTTTAAAGGAATCCAAGAGATAAATGTTGACTTCAACACATCTAAACATGTCGAGCATTTCAGGATCAGGTTCGAAGGAATTTTTTGGCTTAGAAACAGCTTGAGGAAAAGTAATTGGGTTCCTAAGTGGAATTGAAGGAGGTGATGGAATGGATTCAGATTCCTTTTCAAGTTTCTTTTCCTTTTCATTTCCTAGGTAAACATTTAAAGGGGGGTTGGAGGACTTATCTTGAGGCATAGAAATTTTCTTTCCAGATCTAAGTGTAATTGCACTTACATTACCCTTGGGGTTGGGTAATGGTTGAGCTGGAAGTTGGGAAGAATTGGATGGTTGCTGCTGAATAAGGTGGGATGAAAGTTGACCAATTTTGGGTTTCAATGTTTTTAAGGTTGGAATGAGTGAAAGAGGAAAGATCTTCAACTGTACTTTCCCATGGTTGCTTAGAAGAAGAGGCTTTTCCCGAATTGGGATTACCTTGATTTTGGTTCTTGGGAAAGCGATTGTATTGGTTTTGGAATTGGAAAGGCTCACTAGGATAATGGAATCCTGGAGGAGGATTGTTCCATTGAGGTTGAGGAAGAAAAGGATAAGGTTGTTGGAAGTTACAAACACCTTGACCATATTGGAATTGGTTTGGGTTTTGAGGAGGGAATTGAGGGGGATGAGATATGGGATTTCCATACCTAAGTCCTTGGTTATAGGAAGAAGAAAAGGGATCAGAGTGAGGTTGGTTGAAGTTTCTAACAAAATGACCTGATAGTTGAGGGTTGGTGTTCCGCTGAGCATACGCTGCATTGAGCTCCATTGGTCCAGATGAATCGGATTGATCCTCCTCAAGTTGTGGACATGTGTTTGTTGGATGCGATGAAGAGTTGCAGATTCCACAGTTTTTGATAGGTCTAGGAAGCATTGATTGTGGAGAAGATGAGTTTGGGGATTTGGTAGCCACAGCTAGTTTTCACACAAGACCTATAAGTTCACTCATCCATTCGGTCATCTTTTTCGGCTCAATTGATTGATTATCTGGGGCTTATTTTACTTGATCACGTGCTCGAGTATGGAATTTTTGTGTGTTTTCATCCATGTTACTTATGAGATCTCTTTCTATTGTAGGAGTTTTATCAACAAGAGCACTTCCACTTGAGGCATCTACCAGAGTTCTCTCCATAGCCAATAACCCCTCATAGAAGTATTGGATAAAGAGTTGGTCAGGTATTTGATGGTGTGGATAGGTTGAAACAAGATTTTTTAACCTCTCCCAGTACTCATGGAGTGATTGACTTGGGAACTGATGGATACCACTTATTTCCTTTCGGATAGAAGTAGTACGAGAAGTAGGAAAGAATTTATATAAGAAGAATCGCTTCATGTCATTCCATATGGTTATAGAACCTGGAGGAAGGTAGTAGAGCCATGAATTAGCAGTGTCATCTAGGGAGAAATGGAATTCTAGGAGTTTAATTTGTACCTCAGAAACCCCTTGAGGCTTCATGGTAGAGCACACCACTTGGAACTCTTTAAGGTGGAGATGTGGATCCTCACCGGCTAGCCCGTGGAAATTAGGAAGCAGATGAATCAAACCTGATTTGAGTTCAAGGTCAGCCTCTATGTTTTGATATTGAATACCAAGAGGTTGGTAATTCATAGCAGGGGCAGCAATTTCTTTAAGGGTTTGTTCCCTAGGATTGGCCATTTCAAATTCAACTGGTTGGATGAGGACTGGTTCTTGAATGAGTTGATTATCTCTTATGTTCCTCCTAAGTTGGCGAAGTGTTCGCTTAATTTTAGGGACAAAAAAATCTGACGGATCATTTGGAAGGCTACGAGGCATTCAAAGAGATTTTGGAAGATAGATTAAGGTGAATTTTTCTTTGTATTTTTTCCGTTTATGATTTTTATGAGAAAACGGGTTTTTCTTTGTGTTTTTTTTCAATTTTTTTTGAATTTTGTTTTTTTTTGGGGTTTTGACAATAACCAGAAACTAATGACTACTTAAATCACCATCCCCAGAAACAACACCATTTTAAGTGCACGGCTGATTGTCGTCTATCGACCGGTCAAAGTTCTGGTGCTCTGCTAAGGTGTATAGCAGTACTCGGGTCGAATCCTTGGTGATGATACTTTATAATAGTCATTTGTTTTTAGTTGATTGTATTTTGATTAGGGGGGTTTGTTTGTATAGTTTAATTTAAATGATTTATTGACTATAATTTATTTAACAATTTGATAATGGTTAGGGTGAGTTCATTATTGGGGAGTTAAGCTTGTGATATCCTTGAGCCTTACTTTGTACTGCATTAAATTAACACCCATTTCATAAGTTGACGTTGATTGGAATTCCTAAGTGTTAAGGCTTTAATCCAAGCCTTAAAATAACTTAGGGTTCTAATATCAATCAAAAATTATTTATGGTAATTTATTTATGGTTCCAATAATCCATTGAAACCACTCTTTAAACAAAACATATCATTAATCCATGACATATTAAGTTTAACATACACAATATTAATTTGAAGAATACTCATCGAGAAAAACTCTCAATCACTTAACATCCCGAAATTATAACTCACCCCAATGAGAGATTTACTCAGAAATTTGGTTGTTTAATAATCTGGTTATAATTATTATGATTATAAATTAAGAAGAGAAGAAAAATAAAGGGATAAGAAAAGAGTGGTACATCGACACACACACATGAACAATGATGATAATTAAAAACAAACTTTCGATTGAATGAGGAAGAAAAAGAAGGTAATGAAATTCAACTGTATTTAAACTATTTTAAGAACATAAATATTAATCTATAGAAGGTTCATGAGAATATGATAAATTAAAGAATAAACTTGCATTAAATCTGAATTACAAACAAAAACACTTACAAGATTACAAAAACGAAGAACACAAAAGTAAGAAAAAACAAAGAGAAGAGTAAAGGTCTATCAAGTGAAAACTTGAGTATTAGAAGGTCCTCCCAAGCCTTTTACAAGGCTTTGGAAGTGCCAATATTATCTCCTCTCTTCTGAAATTCCAACCCCATGAAGGAGAGGAGGGGGATGCATTTATAGCCCAAGGAAGTGGACTGTTTTCATTCCCAATATGTCCCTCCACGTACATCGCCAGGTTGGCTATTCAGACAGCCGAATCTCCGAATATCTCCTTCTTCAAAGTTGTAGATAATAAAGTTGGCCGACTACTGTCAAAATTTGGAGGCATTTGGACAATTGGAGCCAAAGTTATTCCAGTTTTATTAAACAAATGTAAACTGTCCATTTCTATCAATTCTTTTTCGGTGGCCAAAATGGGAATGGATTTTTGAATAGGAAGATGCCTTCAAATACGAATTACTTCTTCAACAAAGTAGTACTATTATATCGTCTCTTTCACACTGAAAAACTCAGCTCGAGTTGATGCTTAAATCATGATATATTTCATTAATACTATACTGATTTTATTTCTTGGCCCGAATAGTGATCTGGATTTCAAAGCTTCATTTGGGCCCCTTGTTCTTAGAGTTGGGCCCTGAAATTTTTATCTGGGACTCCTTAAATTGTCCCCCAACATATGGTGGAGAATAATGGAATTTGAAATTCTTTATTTAGCCCAGTAAGTCAATCTTCATGAATAGTCTAGTTTCTTCACAGATTCTTTGGTCTTGTTTGTGAGGACCATATGACCCTTCAAATGGAAGAATTGGCTCATGGTACCTTCTAATGAAATGTTTTATATTGAAAGGAGAATCCAAAAAAATAAGAACAACACAATTTGGATCAGTATAGTGATATTTATTATTAAAACAGTATACTGACTCAATTGGACTACTTCTAAAAATGCTAAAAAATTATGCATAATATTAAAAAATTAATATTTCACACAAATTATGCACACTTCATATAAAATCAGAAAGGAGTATATAATAAGTCATGAAAATATTAATAACATCATTGATTTTATGAATATCCTTGTGTGTTTTTTGGATTTTTTTCCCAATACATGTTCTAGATATATTTATTTTTTAATTAACATGCTTAGTACCATGTGAATTTCATCTGGAGATGATTAAGTCTTGGATTGTGAATGAACCTACTGTATTTATTTTAGCTATGTTTTGTTTGGATAAGAAAATTGAGAACATATCCAGATGTAAAAACCTATTTTTTTGAATAAAAACAATTCTACACAAGTATGAAGAAAGTAATTTTACAACAATATCATTGTAATAAAGGAAAAAATTCATTTGTTAAAGCATTAGTGTCATGAACCAGCCCAGGTACTCTAGTAACTAGACAACCGAGCTGGTCCAGACATAACCCAAAGAGTTTTCTTGATCCCCATGGGTTCTTGACTAGCACCTATCATTGTACAACATACAAGTGGGAATAATTACTATCACAGGAACGCGAAAGCAAAGATAAAAGACAATATTCATATCAATAGGAAGACTCCACTGGGAGTAAAAATACCAAAATATAAAGAGGAATAAAATCAAAAGTACTAAAACCCAAATTACAGAATAGTAAAATATCCCCAAGGTCCTGATTCATGCTCAAATTTACCTAAGAGATGAAGGTAGAATGGTCCTTGTTGTCTAGCTTGGGTTATCTAATCCACTGAGACCTAAGAAGATACCTAAGATACACAACCTATGAGATGGATTTTTTGATATGAAGTGGACATCTTGGTTTTGATTTTAGATGTTTTTAAAGAACACTAATAAACCTAAGTGAATTCAATTCAATGAAAATGGGTTGATCTTAGTATTGTGCTCAGGGTGGATTGAATGAATTTCACATTTTTAGACAATTTTGGTTTTATTAGTTCTTGATGAATCCATTCTTCAAAATAACACTACCTTCATCATTTTCTGGTTTGATGCTAACTAAACTCAATTAATAACCCCCTACACACTTATTGAACCAAATTCATGATCTCTCTAAGGTATATGGTCATTTTAGTACTTGGATTTAGCTTCCTCAAACACAATCAAGATGAATAGTGGTGATAACTGAAGAATGGAAGTCCTAAATTAGTTATCCAATTAACAAAAATTCATTCATAAAATAACTTTAAATCTAGCCTTTTCATATTCCTATGATCAACCCATTAAAGTTTTATCCCTCCATTTATGGTATACTCTCAATGGTGGGTGGAAGATAGTTTACAAGAATTGGATTGAATAAATTAAAACCACGGAAATAAAGATCACTCCTCCATGTGTGTGAACTAATTCACCACAACATAGAGATATCATTGTTCTTTGTGATAATATAGTTTTAATGAAAGAAATGGGAATAATATAAGAGAAAGATGTTGATTAAGAACATATAAATACAAAAAAGAAACTTACATGAAAATTGAAAACATTAAAAAGGAACTTTGGTATAATAACATTACCTCCAAAAAATAAGAGATCCATTCCCCCTCACCAGAAATTACATAAATAGGAAATTGGGAAGCCTTAGGCTGAGCCTCAATCAATTTATTCCCAATTATTAAATTAATTTAGTCCTTAGGGTGTTGGAAACTAGTGTAGAAATTGATTCCCTCCTTGACTTTTTACCCTCCTTGTCTCCCCTGGAAATATCCTCCTGTATGGGCAAGAATATCACAGAATATAGGTGGTCCATAGAATAGACATTTGTGTCCCCATATTTCTTCTAGACTTCAATAAATTTGGGCCTATTTGGAGTTGTGTATCTGGAGTTATGGCCGATTAATTGGGCTAACATTTTGGGCCAGAGATTCTGGAACAGATTTTGATACTCTATTTGGTCCGTATTAATAACCACCATGGAAGAATAATTAGCATAGGCTCTTATATACTTATTTGTTCCTCTATATGTCTTCTAGTATCCCACAAAATGTGGGCTTTATTGGGCCTGTATTGTGGGCCCCAAATTCTCATCATTGGGTTGGTTTCCAATATGCCTTCTCCAAAATTGTTTCCTTTGATCACCAAATATCACCATCATAATTTATGAATCCTCCGTTGATCCCTAAATTAAAAATGTTCATATTGAAGTTTAGATCCATTTATAAAAATATCAAATTAAAATATAGATAATTACATTCCTTAAAATCAGATGAATCATTGGGCGTAAATTGGTGTACATTAGGCATGAAGTGCACAAATGATGAGAATGGATGTTCAAAATTAAAATCCACTAACTCAGACCCATAAGATCACAAATGAACATTTAATACCATTAAAATTTAATTAAAATATTTTTTTAGCTAATCACCCCCCCCCCAACTTGTTATTTGCAAGTCCTGATCAAAAAGTATCTCAACAATATGAAATTCGAATTCCCTTTTCCAAAAACATGTTTTCTACACAATGATCACCAAAAAACCTTACACCAAACAATCGTGAAATCCATCAAAATATTTTAATACAATATAGTTTCATAAGAAGATCCCAATCCCAAACCCATTCCTTTGTTCAATTTTATTTCCATATTTCATCTAATATCAATTAAGATTGATGTTGTGTTGTGCATCGCAATAGACATGGGGGTTCATCTTTATTCAAGGGGGAAATTATGGAAGCACTAGGTGGAATCACATTTCAATATTAAGATGATTATTCAAATTTTTTTTTTTTGTATTTTTTTTTTTTTTTGCAATTTTTCCATGGTAATTAAAAATCGCACTCAAAAGAGTCAACCCCTGTAGCGAGACATTACCAATGACTCCCAGACTCAAAGACCTTAGGGAACCAAGTGAATCCCACATACTCGGGCATCATCTCGAGTTAACTCATTCAAAAACAAAGTCAAATTACCATAAATAGAGTTAAAATTACTAACTCTAGGCCAGACAACTATGGAGTCACGATCCCCAAGTGCCGAAAACCACACATTAGGTCATTTCATTGCTCAACATGCACATTTATTGTTTTTTTAATACTCATGTAAAACTAAAATGATTACTAAACCTATGATATTTATTTGGGGGACCCCATCCAAAGGACGTCCATTGTGATTCTTTTATTATTTGGATGAAAATATAAACAATGAGATATCATATTAGAGAGCCACACTTTCAAAAATCTATGCTCATGAAATATAAATGGATTACAATCAGAATCAGGGAATGATAAATTATTTGATATTTAGTTTCAAAGTGTACGATGTCTATTATTATGTTCAAGGTTAAAGAAATTTTTCCTTCCATTAAGGCACACTTTTTTTCAAATCATTCATTTTTAACACAAAATCATTTTTTTATTTTATCTCCCCCACCCCCAACTTAAAATAACATTGTACCCAATGTTAAAAGAAAAGAAAATTTAGAAGGGGGTAGAGCCAAATAATGGGAGCTAAAAAACGAAATTGAAAATGAGGATCATGGAATGAAGTCACCTGGTGGTTGAAGTTGAAATGCTTGTTGCGCCCCTTTAATCCCTTAACCTCCATATCACTCTGAGAATTCTATAGTGGAATAAAAAAACAAAAAAACGAAACAAAACTATATTTATATATATATATTTATTTATTTATTTATTCATTAATGTAATAAAAAAAGTAAAATATAATTTTATATACGAAAATTATAGAATAAGGAAGCACTGTAAGTCATAGGTCAGTGGTAAGCACGCGCCCCTGTCTCCCTTCAGTCCCAGGTTCGAGTCCCCACGGCTTCATCAGTTGTGACGGGGTTTGCCACACGACCAATGATGTGGAATTTTAATTTTATTATAATTATTATATTTTTTTATTTTAACCTAAAAACACATAAAAATAAAATGAACTGATGATACATTGTCTTATTTTTAAATTTATGGATAAGGTATTAGTCAAGGATCACACCATGCGACACAGATGAATATGGTGCTCCCCTTTCATACCCATCAATACTCATAATAGAAGAAAAGGTCAAAAATCTATTTTTTATTACTCTTAAATATCAAAATGATTCATTAATCCTATTTAAAAAAATATTATTCACAAAGATGAAAACCACAGGATTCCTCCCGTGCAGTGCTTTGGTTTAATGTCACTAGCTTGAATTAGACCCTTAATTATTTAAGTATTCTCCTCATCTAAGCATGGTTCACACATGTTTTCATAAACTTCATTTTTTTGGAATGGTTCAATGAATGGTTTGACTCTATGACCATTAACTTTAATGGTTTTACCATTGGTTGGATCTTGAATTTCTAAAGCCCCATGGGGGTACACCTTATGCACTATATATGGACCTGACCATCTAGACCTCAACTTTCCTGGGTGTAAATGAAGTTTAAAACTATAAAAAAGAATAGTTTTACCTAGTACAATCTATTTGGTTTTAAGATTTCAAGATTGGTAGGCTTGTGCATTAGCTTTATTGGTCCTTGAATTTTCTTAATCCTCCATCCTAAGTTCTTCAAGTTCATTGAGATCTAATTTCCTTTTTGTTTCGGCCAATGATAGGTCATAATTCATTTTCTTAATTTCCCAAAAGGCCTTATATTCAATCTCCACTGGAAAATGGCATGCTTTACCATAAACCAACCTATATGGGGACATTCCTAAAATGGTTTTATATGCGGTTCGATAGACCCAAAGAGCATCTAAGAGTTTGCTTAACCAATATTTCATATATGGATTAATATTTTTCTGAAGAACTTGTATGATTTCTTGATTGGCGAACTCATCTTGACCATTGGTCTATGGGTGGTAAGCAGTGGACAATTTTTGAGAAATTCCATACTTTTTCATCAGTGCTGAGAATGGACGATTGAAAAAATGAGTTCCACGATAACTAATGATATCCCTAGGAATTACAAATATAGAGAGGATGTTTTGCTTGAGAAATATAATCATAGTTTGACGGTCATTGGACTTTTTAGGAATGGCCTCAACCCATTTAGAGACATAATCTACAACTAAAAGGATTTATAGATATCCCCTAGAGTTTGGGAAGGGACCCATGAAATCGATTCCCCAGCAATCAAAGATTTCAACCACTAAGATTGGAGTGAGTGGCATTCGATTCCTTTTTGTGATGGACCCTACTTATTGACACATAGGACGGATTTGAAAAAATGTGTAGGAGTCCTTTGAGAGGGTGGGCCAGAAGAGACTGCACTGAAGAATCTAACCAAGTGTTTTCTTAGAGGAAAAGTGACCCCCACATTCCTTGCTATGACAGAATTTAAGGATGGAATCTTGTTCATATTCTGGGACACACCTCCTAATGACTAGGTCAGAAGAGAACTTATAGAGGTATGGATCATCAAACACATAGTTCTTAACATTAGAAAGGGATTTCCTTCTAACTTGAGTCCCTAAGAATATTAGAATGACCCATTTAACTAAGAAGTTGGATATGTTGGCATACCAAGGGTAGTCACTCATGGAGTATAGGTGCTCATTAGGGAATGAAGCAGACATAGAGAGGTGAGAAAATTTGTCATTGAATTATATCCTAGGGAGGTGATCAGCTACAAAATTTTCAACACCCTTTTTTCCCTTGATTTTGAGGTCAAATTCTTGTAAGAGAAGGACCGGCCTGATCAGTCTAGACTTAGAATCTAGTTTTTGGAAGAGGTATTTTAGTGTAGAATGGTCAGTGAACACAGTGATAGGGGATCCTAAGAGGTAGGACATAAACTTCTCTAAGGAAAACACAATAGAAAATAACTCCTTTTTAGTGGTGGTGTAGTTGATTTGGGCATAATTTAATGATTTTCTTGCATAAGCAATGACATAAGGAGTTTTATCACAATGTTGACCTAAAACAGCTCCTACATAAAAGTCATTAGAATCACACATAATTTCAAAATGAAGGTTCCAATTTATAGATTTCATAATGCGAGGAGAGGTGAGATAGGATTTGAGGGTTGAGAATGAACCCTCATAGATTTCTATCCAAACAAATGGATCATCATTTACTAGGAGAGCACAAAGGGGATGGGATATTGAACTAAAGTACTTGATGAAGCTTCTATAGAAACCAGAATTCCCTAAGAAAGACCTCACTTCCCTAACAGTTCTTGGTGATGGAAGGTGACGAATGATGTCAACCTTTGCTTTATCAACTTCAATCCCCCTACCCGAGACTATATGTCCATGGAATAACCCCTGTTTAACCATAAAAGTGAATTTTTTCTAGTTTAGGACTAGATTCATTTCTTCAAATCTGGACAAAACTCTCTCCACATTCTTAAGACATCCCTCAAATGTATCCCCAAAGACAGAGAATTCATCCATGAAGACCTCAAGAAAATCCCTTACTATGTCTGATAAGATTCCTATCATGCACCGCTGGATGGTTCTAGGGAAATTTCATAACCAGAATGGCATGTGTTTGATGGAAAAGGTGCTGAATAGACTGGTGAATGTAGTCTTCCATTGATCCTCTAGGGATACTTCAATCTGATTGTACCCCAAGTATCCATCTAATAAACCATAGAACTCATGACCTTACACTCTCACAAAGACTTGGTCGATGAATAGTGAGGGGAAATGGTCCTTCTTGGTAAATGAGTTTATCTTTCTATAGTCGATGTAGAATCTCCAGTCACTACACACCCTTGTTGGAAGAATCACTCCATCCTTAGTGGTTATCACTGTGATTCTAGCCTTTTTGGAACCACTTGGATTGGGCTGCCCCACTAACTCTTAGCTATGGGATATATGATACTAGATTTTAACAATTTCAGAAGTTATTTTACCACTACTTCCATGATATTAGGAATGATTTTTCATTGATTTTGATTACATGGATTTGAATCAAATTCTACAATAATAGTATGTGTTCCGATAAGTTGGTTAATCCCAATAATATCAGACAGGGTCTATCTAATGGATTTCTTGTGTTTTCTAAGGACATCAAGAAGCATCATTTTATGATCGTCTTGAAGAGAAGAAGAAATGATGTAGGATGTGTTCCATTTTCTCCTAGGAAGGAATACTTAAGTACAGAAAAAAGTTCTTTCAATTCAAGATCAGGTTGGTTGAAAATTTCAGCAGAATATTGGGACATTGGCTCAATATCAATTTCTTTTTTTAGAGTTTCAGATAGGATTGATTCCCTATGTGTAGAAGTTTCAGCTATGAGATTGTCTTGATCATATTTAGGGAATGGGGTTGGAGTGGTCTCTGTGAATGTGGTTTCCTAAAATATTTCACTGATTGTTGGTCTTAATATTTCATCATAGGAGCAATATGAAAGTGATTCTAGAAGAGGAGATAAAGTTCCTTCATGCGAACAAAGTAAATTAATATCATCCTAACTTAAACATCCCTAAAATATTCCTTTATGTTCTATGGATTCATTATCAATGCTTCCTATCATGTTTACATCATGAATTTCCTCATCATCCTCTATTTGTGAGATTGCATTATAGATGTTCAAGTCTAGACTCATGTTTCCAAAGGTGATGTTCATGTTCCCATTTCAGACTCAGATAATAGAGTTGATTATTTCATTGAAGGGATAACCAAGGATGATTGTGGTTTGTTCCTTGTTTCCTAAGTTTGGAATTTTTTCACGGACAATGAAGTCAGCAGGGTAGATGATGTTTTCTACTTTTACCAGAACATCCTTTAAAATCCCCTTTGGAACACCAATGCTACGATCAGCAAGTTGAAGTGTGACAGATGTGGGTTGGAGCTCTTCCAGGCCTAACTAGAAGTACACAACAGAGGGAATGATATTGACACTGAAACCTAGGTCACACAAGGATTTGAAAACATTGTTATCTTCTAGTTCAACATTGATGTAAGGACATCCTCAGTCTTTCATCTTTGGTGGAAGGGTTCCTTGGATTATTGTGCTAACATTTTCTGCTAGAAGTACTTGGTTATTATGTTATAATTTCCTTTAAAATGTGTAGAGGCCCTTAATGTATTTTGAGTATGCAATAATGGTTTCAATAGCATCGAGGATTGGAATGTTCAACTTGAATTGTTAGAATATTTACATCAATGTTTCATTCAATTCAAGATTGGTTTTCTCCCTCATGCATTGAGGAAATGGGGTAGGTTGTGGGGTTTTTTGTTGAAGAGTTGTTTCTTTGAAAATGTTATCATTTTTTTCAGTTTGATAATTTCATTAATTTGAATTTTCATCTGAGTTTGAATCTTCATATGGGTTATGAATTAGTTGTTCAGGTTTCTCAATTGATTTCCCACTTCTTAAAATAGTCACAACTTTTAGTTGTTCATGAGTTGTTTGAGTGCAACTTGACTCTCCGCTTACTATTTTTTGTGGAATGGAATGTGTAGGCATGGGTTCCTTTCCAGTTTTTATGGTTTTAAGTTCTTGTTTTAGGGAAGATACTTTCGAGTTCATCCTTTCCATTTGATTGCACAGTTGTTCTAGTAGGCTTTGTGGAATAGTTTGGGTTGGTGCTTGAGAAGATTAGTTTATTCTAGGGGGATATTTTATAGGTAGGATGGTTTGTTGAAAATGGACTGGTGTATTTTGGTATTGGATAGGTTGGGTTTAGAACTGGTTATGGGTTTTGTATTTTTGATGGTGGTATGGATTTTTTCCCTGTGGTCTTCTAGGTTTTTCTTTATCTTTCCAGCGGAAGCCTCGGTGGTCATTATACCTTGGGTTGAAGCTGTTATGGTATTGAGGATTTTGAAAGTTCAAATTATTTACTTATGTTGGGGGCCTCCTAAAAGAACATCATTGATGGATGGAATGGTTGGGAAGTTATCTGTCTTACGGTCATGTTTTTTATAAATTGTGCAAATAGTGTCTACAGTTTGGATTTCATGGACTTTCTTAAGGACTATCTCTTCAACCTTCCTAGAGAGTGCTACGAGTTTAGCCATAAGGCTTTCCTACTACATAATTATGTGAATTCCACCGGATTTTTGTGGCTTCTCGTAGTAAGGTGATGTCCCTCATGTTTGGTTTTGTTCGGAAAGTCTTTCTAGATACTCGTAAGCATCATTTGGGTATTTGTTTTTGAAGGTTCCATTACACATCATGTCAATGAAATGTTTGTTCCTTGGGCCCAAACCTTCATAAAAAAATATAACTTGTTCAGAAATAGAAAAAACATGGTGTAGAACCATGTTTAGTGTGTCTTTAAACCTCTCCCATGTTTCATAGAATGAATCTCCCTCTTTTTCCAAAACGTTTTGGATTCTTTTTTTAAGTGCAATTGTTTTGTGGTATGGAAAGTATTTTTTTTATAGAATTCTATTTATAATTGGTCCTAGAAGTGGATTGATGCAGGTATCAGATTTTTTAACCAATTCTTTGCTCGATCCATTAGTAAGAAAGTAAAGAGCCTCATCTTAGCTGACTCAAGTTGATGCGGTGGGAAAATGGTTTCAACAATGTCGTTTAACTATTTGACATGAAAGTAGGGCATCTCATACTCCATCCCATGAAAGGTTGCAAAGTGGTTTAGGACATGGGGTTTAAATATGTAATTGGTATCTCTTATGGAATTGTGTCTAATGCATGAGGTTCATTGGTACAATCTATATTGAGGTAGTCATTCATGGTTTGATCGACTACATTCCCTAGGTTTGGAGCTTCTTGATTTTGGTTTCCCATTTGATTTCCCCTAGGATTTACAATTTGATTTCTTGGAAGACCCTCTATTAGAATTGATTCAATTTTTGATTATAGAGTATCAAGAAGATTAGGATCTAATCAAAACAATCCCCTAGGTTCATTTGACTCCCCTATCCTAGGACTTTCCACCCTAACTAGTCTGTTTGAATTATCGTGGGTGTAGGCGGACATGCACCAGAAGGGAAAAAAGTGAGAAAGGGACAAGATAAGAGATCTTGGGTGAGAATAGAAGAATGAGGGTGAGGAAAAAAGGTTTTGGTCTAATTTACTTACTTGGTCTTCATTAATGGTGCCAAAATTTTATTCACGCTCAAATTTACCCAAGAGATGAAGGTAGAATGGTCCTTGTAGTCTAGCTTGGGTTGTCGAATCCACTAAGACCTAAGAAGATACCTAAGATACACAACCGATGAGATGGATTTTTGGATATGAAGTGGCTAACTTGGTTGTGATTTTTGATGTTTTTTAAGAACACTAAGCAACCTAAGTGAATTCAATTCAATGAAAATGGGTTGATCTTAGGATTATGCTCGGGGTGGATTGAATGAATTTTACTTCTTTAGACAATTTTGGTTTTATTAATTCTTGATGAATCCATTCTTCAAAATAAAACTACCATCATAATTTTCTGGTTTGATTCTAACTAAACTCAATTATTAATCCCCTAAACACTTATAGAACCAAATTCATGATCTCTCCAAGGTATATGGTCATTTTAATACTTGGATTTAGCTTCCTCAAACATAGTGAAGATGAAGAGTGGAAATAACTGAGGAATAGATGTCTCAAATTAGTTATCCAATGAACAACATTTCATTTATAGAATAACATTCAATAAAGACTTTTCATATTCCTACGATCAACCCATTAAATTTTTATCCCTCCATTAGTGGTATACTCTCAATGGTGGGCAGAAGATGGTTTACAAGAATTTTATTGAAGAAATTAAAACCACCGAAATAACAAGCAATTCTCCATGTGTGTGAATAAAATTCACACCTATGTGTGAACTAATTGACCACAACACAGAGATATCACAGTGATTTGTGATAATATAGTCTTAATGAAATAAATGGGAAGAGTAGAAGAGAAATATGTTGATTTAGAACATAGAAATACAAAAAAGAAACTTACATGACAATTGAAAACTTTACAAAGGAATTTTGGCATAATAACATTACATCCAAAAAACAATAGATCCATTCCCCCTCACCACCAATGCCTTAAATAGGAAATTTGGAATCCTTAGGACGAGCCTCAATCAATGTATGCCCAAATATTAAATTAATTTAGGCCTTAGGTTGGTGGAAATTAGTGGGGAAATTGATTCCCTCCTTGACTTTGTATCCTCCTTGTATCCCTTGGAAATATAGTCTTGTATGGGAAAGAATATCGCTGAATCTCGGGGACCCATAGCAGCATATTTGTGTCCTCAGATGTCTTCTAGAAATTTGTAAAATTTGGGCCTATTTGGAGTTGTGGATTAGGAGTTATGTTCGTTTTATTGGGCTAACATTTTGGGCCATAGATTCTATCCCAGATTTTGATATTCTATTTGAGCCGCATTAATAACCACCTTGGAAGCAGAATTATCACTAGATCCTAATGACGTATTTGTTCCTCTATATGTCTTCTAGCATCCCACAAAATATGGGCTTTATTGGGCCTATATTATTGGCCCCATATTCTCATTAGTGGGTGATCTCCAATATACCTTCGCCAGAATTGTTTCCTTTCATCGCCAAATATCCCCATCATCCTTTATGAATCCTCCATTTATCCCTGAATAAAAAATGTTCCTATTGAAGTGTAGATCCATTTCTAAAAATATCAAATTAAAATATGGATAATTAATTTCCTTAAAATCAGATGAATCATTGGTCCTAAATTGGTGTACATTTGGCATGAAGTGCAAAAATAAAGAGAATGGATGTTCAAAATTAAAATCCACTAACTCAGGCCCATAAGATCAAAAATGAACATTTAATACTATTAAAATTTAATTAACATATGTGTTTTTATTGTATAATCAGGTCACTAAGGACACAAATCACCATGTCCAAAGCTCAACAGTTGGATCCACCTCCAAGAGATCAATTCCCTTTACTCATTCTTGGAAGAAGAAAGTCTACAATCACCCAAAAGAAAAAGTAGGGTGTGAGACTAAGCCTAGTAGGATACCACCAAGGATTCCTTAATAGATACCAAAAATATATTATCCAAAAACAATCTTTAAATTTTCAAAATAAACATGTTTTTCAATTCAAAAGCATGTTTATACAAAACATGCTATACATTTTCAATATGATGGAAAATACATTCAGAGAATAGGATTTACTTTACAGGAGATAGAATATTTATAAAAAATGGCTTAAGTAAAACATTAATATAAAATATTTTATATAAATTCAGAAGGCATGTAACACAGTTCGGATAAACATTGGTATACATTTATATCTCAAATATATATAAAAAACTGAGAAACATGGTCATATGAAAAAATTTATGATAGTATTAACCAGCTATAGGGTTCCTCGCTCTCTAAGTGAACTCAAAAGAATGCGTAATCACATGTCCCTATGACAATGGACAAAGGAGACACATCACAAACCCATCAGGAATGTGACCCGTTGCATATATGTTTTAGAACGTCGTCGTATCATAGAGTGTATACAAATAACTCACTAACTACCTAAGGCTGGCATTAGATCTTACATGAAGAAAGTAATATTTTAAGACTTATTAAAATATGATCAATAACATTACCCCCTTTAAAAAATTCCAATTTATTTTAATTTAAAACCAAAATAGGTTTTATTCAAAAACATGCCTTTTCACAAGATAAAACCACTAGGTTTCTATCAAATCATTCTAAGCCATTCGCAAGTTTGAGATTCATTCAAAACCAAATTCATTCATTTTTTAAATTCCTTTTTAAAATTAAATTAAAAAATTCAATTGAAAATTTTTCCCTCAAATATACAATTTAAATAAAACAATTTAAATTAGAAAATTTTCATAAACAAACCCCAATTCAATGCAGTTGCAGGTTTTCCAAATTTCTATTCCAAAAACATTCCAAATCACCCAAGTCACTGGAATTGGATTTTTATCAAATAAATTGAAAGAAATTATGATAAATTTTATTTAAATCAACAATTTAAATAAATCAATAAATTTATTAATAATCAATTTGGAAATTTGGGATAGAACCACCTACCTATTTCCTGAAGAGTGACACTCGCAATGGAACCCATCAATGAGAACGAAGGAGAAGGAAATCTTGAAACACAACCTAGAAGGAAGATCCAACACCACATGGAATATATACATCAATCCCTATGTGATACTTTGAAAATAAAAGAGGATAGAAGGAGAGAAACTTGAAGAATGATGGAGAACACTTACCAGAGAATCACACCGCAGATGTAACGAAGATCTGAGGCCGATTGGATCAAACCGGAAGGTAAGATGCCTCTAAAAATATCCTAGGGAGAGTCTAGCATTGAGATCCAATAAGTTTGGTAGAAATAGACCGAGATGTACTACCAAATGTGTCACTTAATACTAGGAATGGGCTGAGTCATGACGTGTACCCAATGGTCATGACGTGTAGGACATGATGAATAAGTATGCCGAAAAACCCATCACCTCGGGTTAAAAGCACACTATTTAACCCCTAAAATACATGTACCTTAGGTACATGATGTGTACCAGTTCATGATGTGATATCTTCATTCATAACATGATCTCCTAGTCCAAAAAAAGAAACCAGCACCAAGTACATAACTTATACTCAGGTACATGGTGTGTACCTGTTCTGCAATCTACAATAAACCCGGAAAAATAAGATAAATGGATTTTTAACCGAATGGGGACTTAGAAAAGGTGGAAAATTACCTTATAAAGGTAACAAGATATTACTATTGGAATAGACAAGATCATTATCAATCATCACTTTATTTTCAATACCATCATCTATATAGATATCTTTATTGAATGCATGAGTAATGAAGTACTTTATGGATGAGAGACTCTACATGAATTTCATCCATTTAGTAGTAAGCTTCTATGATAGTTGAATAAAACCATTTTGGATAGCTTCGAAAATGGTAGTGAAGTCACATTCCAACAATAAATTGCACCAATCTCAATGTCTTTCCATTACAACTGCATTGACCATGCCAAAAATTTTAGAATCGAGAGATGCAGTCATACCATATGGGTTATAAAGAAATCCCATGATATCACCATTAGAATTTCTAAAAATAGATCAAAATCTATAAGGTCCTGGATTTCCCCTTGATTCTCTATCCATGTTGTATTTGATCTGTCTAGAGAATAGAGGAATCCAAAATACTTTAATGGTTCTAAAATTAGTTGAAAATTAATTGTAATACCAAGAGGTTTAAGGATCTAAAGATTATGAATAGAGTTATTACAGTGACCTTTTTTAATAGAGTTCACATTTTTCATAGCAACCATAATCTGAACAAGTTCCAATTGAATATTTTATGAAGTATGTTCCTGGATCAATTTTTTTGGCTATGCCATATAATTTGAATCACTTCTATATTATCCAAAAGTACAATATTAAATAGATTAACTAATAAAGAGACTATTAAATGGGCTTCTAAGTGATCATGTATCAAGGATGGATAAGTAATATAAGCTTCAAAGAGGTTAAATACCACATGCCAAAGCGCTAGAGTGGTGACACAACTTAGGAACAGATTATTAATTCCTTCCCTGTTCTAATTACAAAGAATGGATTTACATTAAATATATATTCAAATAGACTAAAGGAAAGCATCAGTCAGGATCTTAGAGTGTTCTAGCCTCCATATAGGATTGAATTTGGAGGGAGATACACATCCCCCATTCATTTGGTTTTCCCAATTGTTTTCATGCCCAGCTGATGAATTTAGGTAGTACTGCTTCGAGTTAAGAATCACATTGTATGAGGGCTCGCATATCATTATTGAATCCATATTAATGATGTTTTGATTGCATAAAACACTATTAATTTCAGTAGGAAACACATCCAGGGTTAAATCCATTTTCTATATAACAGAGACATTAATATTTAATAGTAATTCCTAAGTATTTAAAATTTATTTAAGAGGGTTACCTATCAAATTCACCAGCTAAATTCTAAGATAATAATTCAGAATAACCAGCCAATGTGAGTGATCTGAAATATTGGAGAACGATTAGTTGATATAAAGACATGTAAAGGAATCCATATAGTTTATATTTATAGATTTTATCCTCTATAGGAATATGTATATAATAAATCAAAGAATCATTGATTTTTCACTAATGGGCCTCTACATAAAGTTTAATTTCATAGATTGATTAAATTTTAAAATATTTTTTATTATAAGACATCCATGATCAATATGTTGATAGAAATTCTTCCATGGGATAGTATTAATACTTCTTTGAAGAATACTCTATATCCAAATAAAAATTTTAATGGAATAATTAATGTTATTAAAAGGAGAAACCTACCACATCTAGACCATGAAATAATAATAAAATTACAAATACTGATAGCTTTCACAAGATAGAAACTACCAGCCCTCGATAAATATTTGAATTCATAAGAATCTAATTGATTTTTAATCCAACAAAAATTTTGAATTGAAAAGAACAATTTATTCCCAAAAAAGGGATACCAAAATATTTAAAAGGGAACACAGTTTCTCTAATGCTAATTTCATTAATAATTTTCACTTTTTTGGTTGTAGGAGTATTATTTCCAATTTACAAGAAATATTCTTTCCAACTAGCCTCTTATCTTGAAACATTTTCTTATTGAAGAAGATAATACTTTGTGTTTTTAATATTTATCTTATCCCCTTGAGTGAAGATAATTATGTCATCAGTATACAATAATTTAGTTGATGAAACTAAACCTTTAGCTACTCTGATGGGTTTAAGTATATGTTTCTACACTATATTGAGAATAAGTATGCTTAGATATACTTCTATAAAGGAGAGAACAATTATTGAGAGTGGATCACCTTATTTGAGACCTATGGAAAATATAAAATGTACCTCAGAAGAGACGTTGATAAATGATGAAATATGGTTAGAGATCAAAAGGATTTTGACCCACATGATGAAAGACTCATTAAAACCAAAACTGATAAGGATCTTGAAAATGAAACCAACGTCTATCATATCAAAGGTTTTTTTAACATAAGGTTTCAATGTGATGTTACCTCCTCTAGTGGTTTTCCACATAAGGTTAAAATATTCAGAGGTTCTGATAAAGAAGTCCTGTATGGTTCTTTATTTAATGAAACAAAACTAATTTTAGGAAAAAACTATTTGAAATATTGGAATTCCTATTAGCTATAGATTTACCAATAATTTTATGGATCATGTTAACTTGAGCCATGAGTCTAAATAAATTAATTTCATTAACATTATCCACTTTGGATATGAGGGAATGAAATTGATAATTTTTTCCTTGAGTGAGATAAAAAAACATTAAATAAAACGAGTGAAAATTATATAAATATCATGATGAATAAAATCCTAAAAGGTTATAAAAAATAGATTTGTGAAACCTTCCAGAAAAGGGGAGATACCAAAATTAAGATCAAAGATATCTTCCTTGATATCAAAATCAGAAGGAATCAAGGTAATATTTTTGATTTCATTAGGATTTAAAATCATGGGAATTATTTCCTCTAACAAATAATAGTAGGTATTTGGACCATTAAAGAGATTCATATAGAAGGAGACAACATTATTAGTAAGTTCTTATCAATTTTCAAAAAAATCCCATCATTATTTAGAATGGATAAGGTCATGCTGACTTTTCTTACTCATTGAAGAGAGGTTAAAACTAGGAATTTCAAACACCATACTCAATCCATTTTACTTTAAAATATTCCCTCTTCCCACATTTATTAAGATATAAACATTTGTTGAGATCATGGTAAACAACTATTTCTTGATCAATACCTATTAAAAATCACAACAATTTTAGTTATCTTGAATGATATGAAGAGAAGATTCAATATGAGAAAAGTTATTATCAAGAGAGTTAAAATAATATCTTCTCTATTTTTTCATCTTCCTATTGAGAATTTTAAACTTCAGGACACAATACAAGTCATCATACTTGTAATTAAAAAAACTCTATATATCATGCACTATCATTTTACACTTAGGTTCGAGTACCCACAAAATGTTGAATCTGAAGAATAAAGGGGGTTTCACATCTATTTTAATAATATTTTTCAATATTGGATGATGATATGGATTGATTAAAGAAATAATATTACAAGAAATGGAAGCTCAAAAACGAAGTGCAACTTCATTGACAAAGGCCCTATCCAGTTTTATAGCAACAATTTTATTAAGATTCTTTCTATACCAAGTATATTTGGTGCCAACAAGATTAACTTCAAAGAGGTTTCTGATTTCAATGTAGTCCTTGAAATATATTATTGAGGTATATACATTATCCATTCCTATCTTATCATCAATGATTATAATATCATGGAAGTCCCCAAGTATATTCCATGGGCCATTGATTGATCCAGTCAAATATTGTATGTGATTCCATAAATCCATCTGATCTATATATCCATTGAATTCATAAATAAAGGATAAAAAAATCTATATTAACATTAAATTAAATCTATTAGTGATAATATTTTCAGTGGTGTTGATAAGAGAAATCCCCTCTAGGATTCAATGAGTTAAAACATAGAGTCTTTAAACCTCTATGGAAGACTGATTTTTATCAATGAGGTGATAAACTAACTTTTAAATGGAGTAAATCCTTTAAGAAAATATAATTTTGGGTTTATATAAACCTAGGAGTTCTTTCTTAGGATTTTGAATAAATATCCTAATATGATTGGTTGTTTTAGGGTGAGATAAACCTAGAAAATTCCAAAAAATATCCTGATTTATGTTTGTGACTTGGGTTGGAGCCCCCTTATTTCTTACCACCTGAATTCATATAACTTGGTGACTTACTAATTGGACCATCATTTATTACATTACGATCCAAAATTTCATAATTATCTCCTATCTCGTCATCTACAATGGAATCACACTTTCACTCTCTATAATCCTTTAAAATAAATTTTTTTCAAAAGTAGTGCATTACGCATCTATAGGATATGATGTTTCTTAGGTATACCATCATCAACCAAAGAACCATGGAAATTTAAAAGTTATAGAATGGTATCATTATGATTTTCCTTAATAAATATCTCCATAGACATGATGGATATATTATCATCATGACTAAAGCTCCCAACTTCCTTTAAGGAAGTAGAGTTTTCAAAAATATAGTTTTTCAACTATAAGACAAGGCTAATATTTAGATTTTACATCAACCCCCATTTCTTCATGAAAATTATGATTTGGGGATATAAAAACCACTTTTTCTCTCATATTGTATTCTGGAGACTCAAAGGAGACATTCTTATCAGTGTTCACATTTTTCTAATGACTTTGTGATGTTGATGTATCATCTTCCACATGATATTCATGAGGATTAATACCCACATAATTTTTTTTCATGTTGAGAAGATGTATCAACCCTTCTAGGATTATAGATTTCAAAATCAGATTCATTATAAAGATAAATAACAATATTTTTAATGCCTTAATGAATTTCAATGGCCATACTATCATCTTCATTATTCTCTTGAGCACCGTCACAAACATCATTCAACATAAGAACAAAGCCTATTATTAATTATAAAGGTGGCAGAATGATATTTTTCTCCCTTTTTTCTTGACAAGAAAGATTATCCAAGGTATTTGTTTATACAACTTTTCAATCAAGGATGATATTTTATTTAACTTTAACCCATTTGTTAGTCATTTTTCTTTGAGAGCTCACCATTATACATGGAAATGGATTTTCCTTTTTTATTATTTTTAAATACTTTCCAGTAATTAATACCATATATTGGTTTCACCTATTTCTAGACCACACTATAGTTGGAAATTGAATGTTCAATAATTCTACAAACATTACAGAAAATAGGAATGTATTCATACTCCACCTTGACATCAGTTTTTTGATCATTGTAAAGGAAAATGATTATATATGGTAGATTTTAATCAAAATTGGCATCATCATGGATCCTAGCATAAGGACCCGAATCTCTATTTAGAGTTCACTAGTCTACTTTAAATGGAATACCTATACAAGAATCAATATCATTGAGAATTTTCATATTCCAAAATACCCAACTCAAACCATGAAGCCTAACCCAAATATGCGCCATATAATTCCTTTAGATAAAGGGATTAAAAGTGATATATCATTTTGAGTTCCATAGAACTCCAGGTTTCATATGTAAGTTCCAAATTTTCTAGACCAAATTAAGATCTTCTTTTCATCCCAAAAGAATGTGGATGTATCCACTTCCCATCAGGATCAATTTCCAATTACTACTTCCGCAAAAATTTAAGATCCAGGAATAAAGATTAATGAGAGACTAAGGTTTATCCCCCTATGAATATGTGATGTTCCCTATGATTGAGAACTTACACATAAAAACCCTTTTTTGAAGTGATTATGGATCTGTGATCATCAAGAAGCTACCATATTCCATTTTTTAACATAGGAGATTTAGGAAGAAAATCCTTGGAGGTATTAATCCATAAACCACCTCCACAAATTATATTCCTTTTATTTTTGAAAAATAATATATTTCTGAATCCCTTATAAGATCTAGGTTATCCACAAAATGATTCTTTATTTAAGATGACTCTCACACCATGTCCTTAGAGGATCTCTCCAATTTTGGGTTAAACAAATCCATGAGATAGATGAAAATATATAATATAGAATAAAAACCATCACAAAATTTCATAGATTATAAGAGATGTTCTTGAGAGATAATCTACCATGGAACATAGCCAAGATCAATCATTCAAACCCAAAGTTGAATGTGTGTATGGGTTATACGTGACTCCCAATGGGGGCCCCAACCAAGATTAGATCACACCAAATGTTCCTCATTTAGACAATATATTTGAATTTCCCTATGAATAATATGCATAGTGTCCATGTCTTATAGGACTTGAGTTTGTGCTAGTTCCCACAAATAAATAGGGGTATAACCAATGGGTACCACTCAACTAACAGCCCATGGGCATCCAATATATGTTATTTAGTTTTTGTTTACTTTATTTTAAAACTATTTTATTTTTATAAAACTGTTTATAAAAACAATAATATTATAGTTAGCAATAATTGGTGTTTTATATATTGTGTTTGATGTGGTTAAATCAATTCCAAAAGTTAAAGTTTTTTTAAGATTATTTTATTTAGGTTTTAATTGGGCCTTTTAGAAACCATTTAAAAATAAAAAATTATATATTTATACTATTTTATTTAACTTGGATGATTTTGAAATTGGGGGATTTTTTTAAAAATGTTTTTAAATAAAAATTTTATTAGAAACTTAATTCATCCTCCTCTTGATCTGTCTACCTGGACGAACACTTTCCTTTTGAAATGGAATTTGAAATTTTTTCTTATTCTTTAGATATCTTCTCCACTTTCCATATTTTTTACTATATTAATCTTTATTTATCCTTGTATATTTTTCCATGAAGTGTCCAATGGCACTGCAATCAATTCACTTGAATGATAACTTTCCTTTATACATCACTGTGAATCTTTTCACTTCTCTAGAAAACAAATATATGAATTCATTAAACATTTTTTAGATACATTATCTTCAGTGTCAGAGTAATTTAATTCTTCTTTCATAACTTTCTTTGAATTTACTTTCTTATAAACCTTGGGATATATTTCCCAATAAAACTTTTCATTTCTCTTAAAAACCTTTTATCTTCTCATTTCATTTGTGATGAGAATACTATGTAATTCATCTATAGAGATAGTTTCAAGATTTCTATATTCTAGGGATGATACCTTGATATAAAATTAATTATAAATAATTATTAATATATTTTCAATAACAGTAAAATCTTTTAAATTATCACCAAAATATCTTATGGTGCTTACAATGTCATTAACCCTTGTAATGAAGTCACCAAAAAATTTATTTTCACCCATTTTAAGATATTCATACTTTAATCTCTAGATCTGTAACTTATATTTCTTCACTTTTAGGTTCCCTTTATAAATATTCATCATCTTGTCCCAGATGCCTTTAGTTTTTCAAATTCTTTTAACCCTTATAAATTTGCATTTATAGAGGGAAGAAAGTATACAATTTTTGGATCACCACTCATTTACTATATTTTTATTATCTGCATCTGTTAAGGGAGAACCCTCAATAAGAGGATTGAAATCATCTAACACAGATTTGATAACTTTATAGCTAATAGATAAAATATAAAGTGTCATTATATCCTTCTAGATATGATATTTATTTCCATCAAATAAATGAATTGCCTTATTGTAAACAAAGTTAATAAAATCCATGGTAACCCTACTTTTTCAAACTTTAGTAATGAGTCAACAAAAGAAATTTCCCTTTGATATGAATTGAAATGATCAGTCAGGATATGTGTGACTTCTAAGGGTGAATCAATGGCCTTTTATTTTTGTTTTATTTCTTACATAATAAAAAACCTTTACTTTTTTTAGTAATAATCAACTCTATTAGAATACAATATATAAGAACACCCACGGGAACACACGTATTTACCAGTTTCACTAATCTATAAGAGTGTCTAGTCCTTAAGATGGTTTATAAGTAATCTAATATCACATAAACACTAAAAAAATCCTTTAGTGGTTCACAACAAGAAAGGGATATCCATCACTTTCATAAGACTATAGTCTTTCAATAGTGCATGTCCTCCTCACACAAATAATATGATATATCAATTTTCTAAACAAAAATAAGAATATTCAACAACAAGATTTTGTATGTTGTCACTATACTACTTGAACTTTCATTGGGATTTCCTTATTATAAGTTCATATTCTTCCCCTTAACTTCCTTTCATAGTAGTGAAAAATAATTTCTTTATAAACTTCTCTATATAAACCTATTCATCTAGTGACTTCTCCATATAGTAGTAATCCATATAGGATCCTCAGTTCAGTCACTATATATGACACCCTATTCATCTGATACCAATTGATAGTCTCACACCACTATGTATGGCATCTTCTTTCTGATAGATTCTTCACATCATTTTTCTAATACAAACTATATAATAAACTCTATTTGGTGAAACATTTTCTAGTGATATTTTTTTTGATTATTTGACACAATATTTCTCACACTCTTCAGTAAACACCTCAATTCTTCATTAATTTTTCAAGAAACAACAATATCAACAACCTTTCCTCAATGAACTAACTCCCATTTATATAGGCATAATTTCTCTAAAAACTTAGGGAGGAGTGTGAATGTCAAATTCTAAGTTCCTGGTCTAACTTTGAATATCCCACCAAAACCATTATTTGTTTGACCACATTCAATCTTTCAAAAATATAGGAGTCATAAATTTTTAAGACTTTTACTTAAACATTAACATCAAATATATCATTAAAAACTCTTTAAATATTAGATTAAATCTTGATCTTATCTTATTTATTATTAAATCATTTAACATCCATCTCATTATCATCATAATTAATGACTTCAAAAAAAATATAAAGACATTAAAAATTACCTATGAAACATCATATTAGAACCTCCTCTATTTTTTAATGTTTTATCATATAACCTAGTAATATTCTTATTTATTCAATCACCTATATTTGATAAAACTTTATAGGAATCTTCTACTTCTAATGAACTCTAACTGAAACATGTTGTTTGGTGGATTTTTTAGGAGTCCTCTATCTGATATATTAGAATTCCATGTCTAAAGCTCTTTAGGTTTCTCTTTTTAAAGGCTCTATATGATAAATTTTCTCAGAGAACTATTTCTGATAAAAATTACTCAGCATCTTATATTGGAAAAATTTACTTAGCGACCTCTATCTAGTTCCATTTCTTTGTAACCTCATTCTGATGCCTTCTACAAATTATATTTCATTTAAATCTTTTAAAAAAACCTCACTATCTGAAAATATTCACTCATTTCCTCTGTTTGATGAATTGTTTGAGAAAAATTTGATCATTAAGAAACTTCTTTATAATGAACGTTTTAGTTCTAACGCACATTCACCATCCAAATTGTTTTCCTATAAATATTTATCTGATGGTCTTGGTCCGGAAATCTCTATCTGGAACAATTGCCTTCACCAAGACTCATCAACATATCCCTTCAATCACATTTATCAAGAATTGGGAATACCATTATATAAACAAGTTGTTTAGTACTTTGAAAATCATAAAATCATCTCCTAATTTAAATATATTAAACAAATCTATTTGAAATAAATGTGAATATAATCAGATAAAAATTTAATTTCACACACCATCTGATTACTTCAATCTATCAGACTCTATCCATTGGATACAATCTATTCACCTAGATCTATTGGAAACACATATCTATACCTAGAATAATATTTCTAAAAAAATTATAAAAAAGGATTAACGTTTTTAAGTGATTTATGTATGAAGAAAACAAAAATTATGTAATCCTTCTTTCTTCTCAACAGGCTTCTTCTTAACATAAAAACACCTCAAAACCTCTTGGTCTCAACAACGGGAATATTTTTCATGAAACCTATCAATTTTTATGGGTTAATTAAGTAATGTTTTAAATATAAATGTTTTCATGTTCTCATGGTAAAATATGAATTGTTTTCATTATGTGATGGGTGGGACCGGAATTATATATGACACTAATGTATTGGGTAAAGCATTATATCTACTAATATAATAATGGAAAATCAGTAATTATTCTTGATACACTATATGAAATATATTGGTATAGATAATCCATTATAATAAATAGGTTGTAATGCATGATCAACTATAATAAAGAGGTTTCGATTCTAGATCCACTAAGGTAAATAAGAAGTTGTGCTTAATCCACTATGTTATGATTTATATGCTTATGTTTCTATTATATTGAAATATTTTTCATAATAATCATTCTATAAGGGATTATGAATTATGTTTTCATTAGATCCTTGATTTATATCTTGTGATCAATGTATAATTTGGTATGATTTCCTAATGTTATGTTCTTGGACTTTTATTATGTTCGTATACCCACATGCTTATGTTTTTCTCACTTATGATCTCCATTGTTTACATATACTACGCATCCGATCTCCCCATTTTCTATGTTTATTTCCCAATATCATAAATAATATTATTATGTTTGATTTTTCTAAGTGATTTCATGTAAAATGACTTTTATGGGAGATATTAAATATTTTGTAGATAAAGATGATGATATAGATAATATTTAAATACACTAAACCTTTTGGTTATAGGGTGTAATTAATTTTGATATGTAAACAATCCTGAAAAATGTTGTATTTTATAGGGATTTTTAGCTTTGGATACCTCACACTATATCATAATATGATCAATTTTTAGATAAACTCAACCTCTATACCCATTTCAGAATGAATCTCTTTGAGAGTACGAGTATATCTATATTGAGAGTAAAACTAAATTTTTTCAAAAGTCTCTTCACAATATGAAAAATGTGTCCCTATGTCAGAAAACCATATATTTAATCAAGTCCCTTATAAAATATTCATGGAATTCTACATGTGTTCATGGAATGTGTTATTACATTCACCGAAACCTCCATATCATATATTAATCCACCTCAAATCATCTTTGAATTTATTCTCGCGTATAAAAAATACTTAAATGAATTCATATAAATATATATTTAACAAAAAATACATTAATTAAAACTTTTGTTTGCAACATTTATTATAAATATACAATAGAGATAATCTTTGAACCTAATTGTCGTCCTAGTAAAATAAATTTGACAAGTAGGGGCGAAATGAAAATTTTAAAAAACTTATGAAATATATCCATCGTAATATATTATAGTTCAAATGGACCAAAGTTAGGTTAGTATAAATAAATTATATAACAAATATAACATATAATAATTATAAAAAATAGTTTGGATAGAGTAATCACTCTAAAACAATTCATTGTAGGAACTAAAAAGGTGATGTTAAAGTGAAGAATATATTGTAAACCATGTGATGGGATTTATATATATAATCTATAAAACCCCTAATGGTTTCTAGTTCTATTAACTCATTCATATCATTTAGGATCTCTAGAAATATTCAAATATCACCTCAATAAATTGAGGTGGATGTATCATTGAAAACACCATGTGGTGAAATCATGACATCCCAAATATATAATTATTCTACATTTAACCTTTATATGAAGAATATTCCAATAAATCTAGTTACTATACCTATGGTGTATTTTTATGTTATAATAAAAAGGGACTATTTATCCTTATATATAGCTAATATCAACTACCAGGGGAGGGAAATAAGTTTCCATGTCCCAAACAATTCTCCAATTCTATATAAGTTCATGGAGAATTATAAATCTTCTTTGTAAACTACCTCTCAAGTATGGATATTATTTCATTATATGAAATCATATATTGATCCAATGAGAGATAAAAATAAAATAATCATGATTGAATAAATTATTATTATAATTGAATATTATGATGTATTTATTAATGAGTTTCCTATCCTTCTAGGAATTTAAGATTCTTAGTTATATATATAACATATATCTTGAACTATACCCATATCAAAGGATCCCTATAGAATGGACCCCAATAATTTGGTGGATTTTATGAAGAAACTATAAGAGAACATAGATAAGGGTTTTATATCATAACACCCTAGCTCGAGATACCCTAATGGTGCTTGTACAGGGATACTACTTAACCTCAAGAATTACTCCATATATGATAGAGGTTACTAAATGGTAGAGAGATCCTATGATATTCATGGGGATACTATTCCTTATAAATTAACTCTCGAGGGTCATGCTCGAGTCTAATACAAATGCAGTATGAACCATTCATATAATAGACATCCCAAAAACCTGAAGCAATAAAAGATTGAGCCAAATTATACCCCAAAGTCCAAAATAGAATGAAGAAAATCTATATTATGTATTATAACAAAATAGAGTATCAATTGTAGATAAACATGACATTTTATATCAATAAAACAACACACTCGCTAGTAATTTTTAAAAAATAAGTAAAAATAAAAAATGTTCACTTTTAGAAAAACTCACATAATCATAACTACTAAATATTAAACCTCCATAACCTTCTATACATGTATCATGTTCCCAACTCCAATAAATACCCATATTTTGAGAGAAAAATTATGATCTACCCATGTATATTGAAACCCATTCTCTGTTTGTAGGTTTGGGTGAGACCAATGAACCAGTAGGAATCTAAAATTCCATAAAAATACTATGTATTGTTTTGATCAATTCATTTTTATTGAAATACATATATAAATTTTGTACAAATTATCATTCCACACACCCACCCAAAAACATAACACAAAATCGAATCAAATATATAGTTTGTGTCATCGGATGTGTGACCAGCCACCCCAAACACTAATAATACCTACTTCGGCTAGTGTCAGAGTGTCTATGAGTATGAAACATGTAAATAAAACCAGTATCCATTCCATGACCAATTCCTAAGATCAAGTACAAGGAAATGCAATAGTTTAGGAACAACATATGAATCCTAATAGAATGTAATAGTCATCCCATAGTAGCATATATGAATTCATAGAGTGTATCCATGTCATTCCAAACCATTAATCACAATGAATCTAAAGGGGATTCCCCAAAGTAATTAAAAAATAATCATCATGATAAATCAAAGTGGTATTTCCCAAATGAATCCAAAAACCTTAATTATAAGGAATCAATTGTGGGGGGTTACCCAAGGCATTCTAAATCAATTTTTATAAAAAAAATCCAAGGGGCGTTTCCCTACTACATTACAAACTAGTAATCATAAAAAATTCTATGGGGATTTCCCCAAGGTATTAGAAATAGATATCATCTATGAATTCTAGATCTAAGGAACTAGTCAAAGAAATCCAATGTATCTGCATACATCTCAGTGGGAAGTGAATCCCACCCAAATCATCTTATAGTAGTGTGTCTCACAAGGGTTGGTTATCTAGAAGATCTTGTCTCACATACTTGAAGTTGGACTATTAAAAACATGACCTACCATCACTACAATAGCCATATCAGGCTTCCATAAATGATTTTATTTAAAGGAAACACATATAAGTATCAAAACCTATATTGAGACCATATACTCTCTAGTGTCAAATATAATTGGGGAACTCACCAAGGGTACCTAGGTAAAACCACTACACAATCACCATATATAGGTTAATTGATAAAAATTACATCTCTTAATCCCAACTCAACATTCCATTCATAAATAGTTTAATAAACAAAGGTACCTTCAGAACCATCCCTACCCTCTTCAGGTTCAGACCCATCCTTCTAGATAAATTCTCCAGTTTGATACTAAAATAAACCATCATCGGTAGGCATACAAGACATTAATCAATCATATAGAAATCCTCACACAATGAAATCAAAAATAAGGTGTACAGACAAAATCAGTCATGCTTTAGAAAATAGGGTATTTCCCACTTGTGTATAAATATACCAAAACAATTAATCCATGCTCATTCGACTTTTATTTAAAAACCAAGTCAAATTACCATTTATATCCATTTAAAAAAGGAAACAAAAGACATCTTAGTCACACTCAACCCATGGTCCAAAATATTATCAAATGTTCCTTAGAAAACACCTTCTTTAAAAGCACATTTTACTCAAGAAAACTATTTTCCATTCAAAATCCAACGCACTTCTCTAAACAATCCATAAGGAGTTAAAAAAAATCATTGGACCAAGGAACCACCATCAAAACATTTATCAAGTTATGTGGTCTGTGTTAACTATTAAGTCAATGTGATTTCGTACCAATCAATGATGAAGTCGAATGAGTATTTCAGTATGAAGATAATAATAATAATGACTAAACATGAATATGAAAACACTAAATAACCAATTGAATCAAATAATTTCAATTCCACCAACTTAAAATGAATCCATTTTTTATAATCATATCTTAACTCTATTTCATAGGCTCTTCTTAGTGCCATAATAAACCCATGATCGAATCCTAACCCCCAACATTAGAAATAATTAATTTATAACACATTATAATTAAATACCTAACTCAAATAAATTTATTACACCAAATATAACTAACTTCAAACTTTTAAAATAAGGGACATAATTTGTTAAACACTCACTAGTAATACTTATCTCACTATAATGGTAACCAACCACATGTGAAAGGCACATGAAGTACTCCTCACACCATCCTAGGAAAATTCCCCATCACTTGGTACCCATTTAATAATAAATTTTATTTAGTTTAATCCAACAAACAAAAAATAATCCACAAAACATCGTACCACAAGTTGAATGATGAATGGAAACCTGATTACATCCTCTTATTGCCTCCTTTATGAGACACACACAGAACACAAAAAATAGGGAAAATTCCTCCAATTCTTGGATGAAAATCATCATAAGACCTAAGATAGAGAAACCCAAAATCAGAGTTAATAGAGCAGTGGAAGAACTGAGGTAGGAGGAGGAACACACCTCAAAATGAGGATGAATTAGACCCAAAATCAATCCAAACCCAAGGGGAATCAAAAGATAAAAGAGGAGGGTCAACTAGATGGGGTGTGCATGTGAAGGAGAAGAGTGGGTGGGATGTGAGTAAATATAAATCATGGGAATTTTGGTAAAATCCAACTTTTTAATAAAATTTAGTAAGCTATGTAGTTTTCCACCATGATTTTACGAATCGTGTGGATGTAATTGACTAAGAAAACCTCCCTTGGATGGTTTTTCCACATGTTTTACCAAACGATGCACCAACTATCTATCCTTACCTATCCAAGGACGCACACACCCACATAGTTTTAATGTAAAATTTTTTGAACCATATGTCAACCATGAAAAATTCATCTATAATTGAACTTCATATTTTGCATGGTTTCACTAAAACCATGTGAAAATTGTATTCCATACAACTAAATTAAACTAGCCTGCATAGTTTGGTCACATAATTTTTCTTAACCATGTTGTAATCATATACATGGAGAACACTTTAAATTTTTATGAAATTCAATATGAAATTCCCAAGATACACCTAGGCACATGAGGCACCTCTCGATCCACTCTCTCTATATCAAAAACACCACCTCAAGATGATCCAAATCCTGGAAAATTGATAGAAATTCCAATTTTCAAATATTTTTCTCCTCTAAAATTTAAAAAATCAAATTTTCACAAGAAAATTATACCTAGAAAAGAGAAGGTATTTATAAATTCTCCACTATATAATGTATCCTCCTCAATAAGTCTTGGTAATCCTCCAACTATGTATCCTTATCTTTAGCAGTCATCAATTCACCCACAATACGTTGTGTGCCACATCTGAATTCCCAACACACCTCAGCTACCCAACTCTAAACACCATACATAAACACACCAAATTTTTTCTAAAAACATAAATTCTATCCTCAAGTCATGCTAATAGAATCACGATCTAATTTACCAAAGTAGTTTCAACTCACTACATCTGATTTCATATAGATCTACAATTTTTTCACCTCTGGATAAGTTCTCCAAAAATGATGAGATTTTTTATTTGAAACATCATCACATCACTTCACCACTTGAACATGATAACTTCATATCTAATGGGATTTCTAAGTCATTCAAACACTCATTTGAAATATTGAACCTAACTCTAGAATAAATTCCATGGTTGGATTCTCAACTACCCCATTAAACCATAATGTTCTACCCATGAGCACTGATATGATACTAATGCAACTCACTCGCAGGTTATACCCAATCCATCTTGATTTTAATTTCAATGTACAAACTCTATATAACACCATACTATAATTTTGATCT
Organism: Viscum album; assembly: GCA_963277665.1. NCBI lineage: Eukaryota > Viridiplantae > Streptophyta > Magnoliopsida > Santalales > Viscaceae > Viscum > Viscum album. The sequence continues at coordinate 886,887,872 of OY728123.1, forward strand.
ATTCTAACCATTCCCTATCATTCCACTATCATTTTAACCATCAACCAACTAGTTTCACCATGCTCACAACACTTCAGTCACAATAGTGGTATAACCGTGACCAATAAGGTTCTCCCCACTATATGATTATCCTAATCATTGTATAATTGAACCAAAATATCTAATATCCATGAATAACACTCTATCCATTTCCAAATTTAATTAAAGTAGGTATTTACTCCTCTCATCCTGGGTACTAACTCATAACTTTAATTTCTAATGCCAAGACGATACCTAAACACCCTCATCAATACCAAAACATTAAAGTGTTAAAAATAAATTATTCTAAGACATATGTTTATCCCCATCATAATAATTCACTAAAAATGGTAAATTCCAACCAATGGTGTTCCCCAGCATAGGAATCACCTAAAAACACACACCAAGCGGTCCAACCTGTGAAAGCATCAAAACGCATGTCAAGGGGTGGAAACCATGAACCTACCAACTACTATATAGCTAATTGTTCCCAAACAATTATTCATTTGATGAGATAAAAACAAGATAATCTCTCAAAACTATCATGACGAATCATCCAAACACATTAATTAACCATCTAGGTCACTTTTAGTCAATCATTGAAAAACAATCTAGCCTAGTCTACATCAGCACCCATAATTTTTTCTATAAAATAGGTACACTCCTATAAATCACGTATGGTGGTCCAAAGAAAACATAGATCCTAGTATAATAACAAAATTATATCATCTTGGGAACCCCAACCTAAACACAAATAAATGAAAGTAAACTGGGATATACAACAACTAGTTGTTTTTCAAAAAAATGAATTACTTACACACACTCAAACTACCATGAGTTTTTAAATCATCACATAAATCTAAGTGTATTACCATAAAATCTAATATCACCAAATTTTTAGGCATTTCCTTTTCATTTTACAAAAACATTCCTAGTTTCCAAAACTCATTTGAAATAAAATTCTAAAAACCATTTTATATTCAATTTCAAATAATTTTATTTATATTTTATCTAGACCTAAAAATCCAAAGCCATTATAAAATCACTGGATCCGTGATATATTTCAATAAAACAAAATTTTAAAACCATTTTATACACACCTCATTCTACCAAACAAATTTTTCCTTTTTAACGCTAATTTCTAGAAAAAATCAATCATTCCTAGAACTGTTTCACTATAATATCCAAAATATCACAATCAAAATCATTTAAACAAGTCCTTTAAATCCATATTAATATAATAATTCATTATAAAATATTCAATAAAACACTAATTATATTATATATTTCATTAATTAATAATTTATTTTGGTAAGAAAACATGTTAAACAATAATTCACATAGACATGTTTCATGCCCTATGCATGAAACTGTCCTGATGTATTTATAAATAATTAAATTCCGACTAAGAACAGAGACTCTTCCCAAACCTTTTCCATCCAATATTGGAATTATAAATCAAAAAAACACCACATTCATCCTATAGTTCCTATACCTAACACTGAAAATCCCTTGGTAGTAAGGGTTTCAACCGATGTCATACTTGACAATAATGCACTTGGTGTACCTCCTATGTTTTGATAACTTATCTCCATGTCTAATTAACACCATATCATACCAATCATGATCTGATTCCACTTTTTAACACCTCAGCCTAGGTATCCTAACCAACACTTTCATGGGGATGTAACATGACCTCAGGTGGGCCTCCTAGTATTCTATAGGCTTCCTACTAGTAGTGAGGACCTAAGATAATTTTGGGGAGACTATTCCTTTCAAAACAAAGATTGAGGTCCATTCCTGAGTATACAAAAAATTAAGCATTACCCGTTTTGAAAAAAAATATAAGGAATGTTTTTTAAACTTATACAGAACGATATGATTTTCCCAAAAGCACAAAGCCTCAATTATTTTAAGCACTATTTACATGTTTATATATTTAATTTCATAGTAAATTTTTACATCTAAAATTGTGTCATTTTTAAAAAAGAATCTATTTTTAATTGTAAATGTTATTTACCTAAAGAATTATTCAAAGTGATCTTTCAAAATCAGTTTTCCCATCAAAGATGAAATTATTTTATTATTATTATGTTTTACAAGAGATAGGATCCAAGGATACCATCTTTATTCTTTTCTGGATGGTTTATGTTTATGATGAACAGATTTTGTTGAATCCCATTTTCTATTTCATGAGTTATACTTTGATTAAATTTTTTTCTTTTATGAGTTATGAGATGAAGAATTCTTTATGATATGGTGTCACGCATATGTAATATTTTCTTTATGTGATAGGTGGGACCTATATATCCCTAAAATTAATTGGGTAAATATGGATAGCTCACAAGGTAAATATGTTATGCGTAAAACTAATTTCATGTTCAAAATTTTATCCATAAACCTAGATTTCATGTGTATATATTTTTTTAGAACTCGATTTCATGCCCATAATTTTATGTTGGGAACTAGATTTCATGTCCACAAGTTTATGCATGAACCTAGAATCCTTGTCCATAATATCATACGTGGACCTAGTTTCATGTACATAATTTTATGAGAGGGACTGATTACATATTCTCAACTTAATGAGTGAAACTGTTTCTATTTATAAATATTCACAAAGTTATAATTTTATGGGTATGACACAACTGAATGTCTTAATTAAATGTTATACTCTCATAGATTATGTTATTTTATTATTTTATGATTAATTTCTCATGAACTACCAATATTTATTCCATTACTCAAGATTATGATCTATGATATGCAAGGTGTATATTTAAAATATTATGTTCATGTTATCAAACCATTTTTCTCATGTTATGCATATGCGATTATTGATATCTCCCATGTTTAACCTTACTGATCATCTGATCTCACCATTTCTTATATTATTTCCCATGTTTTGAAGAAAGGTTTTAGAAATTATGTTTCTATGATTAGTGTTACTTATGAAGAACATAGAGGGACACAATATAGATCATTTATGAACTATTTGTTTGTGTGTCAAATTTTCCAAAGACACTAGAACTATACAATTATGGTGTGGATAAAAATGTTATATAATGAATTTTCATCTAATTAGATTTAATAACAATGTATGAAAATTATGGTTTGTTATATACGGGGTCCACTTGGCATGTGGTCCTGCTCCACTGCCAATCCTTGTTCTCCTATGGAAACGGCTCGAAGGCCATGTCACCACACATGGCATGTAAGGTTGAACATGTGGCATGTATCATCCACCTAGTTCCTTCCAGTGTTCTCATGGTCATTCTCATAGTCATTGGGTCATTTATGTGTAACTGGTTGTGGTCCTGGCCTTACTTGGGTACCAACCCATGCCTTCATACTACCATTATTTAGGAAATGTCCTCCCTCATGGGGTCCTAACCGTGTGAATCTAGCACATTTCTTAGCCACCTAGGGATGGTCACATTATGTGTGGGCCCAGCACATAGAGTGTGATCCTTATCTTCCCCAAAACCCTAGACTTTGTAGTTGGGTGGGGTTACACGACATGTGTTATTTGACTACACATCATGTAGTTGACTTTATCATAGAAATTAAATAGCATCACATGAATCATAGATCCCCAACTTCTTCCATGATTTATGATGTTTTTCCACCTAAAATATTTGGGGGTCATAATCGATCATCATTTATCGACCTATGGTGGCTAGAAAAAGGATTCTATTTTTTCAAATGAATCCCACATGCCGCATTACACACCTCCCATCGTCTGGTGCCCGATCTCATCACCTCTTCGAGTTCCAAATCCACATAAAATCATCCAAAACCTATAATAATTCTTTTTCCATCCTCAATTTACCAATACATTCATTGTAAAAAAATAACACAAATTCGGGGTTTTGATCATGCTCGAACCTTCCCTAAAAAAGTCGAATTGTAGCCCCATAGTGCCAATAGTGAAGAACACGATGAAAGGAGAGGTGAAATCACAATAAAAAGTGAATCAATCATTTTCCAAGAGTTATTGTACAATGATCATATATCAAGGATTTACGTGGGTGATATCATGTGAAACAAGGGAAGAAATATTTAATTAAAAATATAATAGGCAACATGGCCCATGTAAAAGAATAGATAAATAGTGTAATATGAATCATATATAAACTCCATGCTAGAACATTTAATAAATGGAGGAATAAACTATTGAAAATACCTACCTTGATTATGGATTGATATTTGGTGAAGAACAAATTCTCTAATGATGGAGAAGACATGTTGCATTCTCTTCCTTTTAATCCACATCTATTTGATCATTGTTTTTTATCCAATGTTGATCCATAAATGAAGAACAATCACCTCCACATATAAGATCTAGAAAGGGTTATGTGGATAACCCTTGTAAAATCATCAAAATTATGTATTTATAGTGGGAGTGTAATCTTAGTTTTAATTAATAAATTAATTAATTATATTAATTTATTCACTTAATTCACCCATAAATAGCTACCTCAGCTAAACATCTGGTGCCAACTAACCATAGGTCATGCCTAGGGTAAACCCAGAATTCTGGTTTCAACTATTGTATTAGATTTATAATTTTAGTAACTACTCAATAAATATTCTATTATTTATATAAAACTACATGCACATGATTTTAATATATTTAATATTTTTCTAATATCAATTAAGGGATCACTGGGCCTCAGAATCTCACACCATCTTAGTTCCTCACTCCAAAAATATTCCTTAATATATTAAAAAGTATTACAAGGAAAAAATAGGGTAACTAAAAATATATTAAATCATGATTATTTTCTAGTCATGACATCAAATGTTTCAAATGAGGTCCCCAATTTCAAGGGTATAATATTTGAAAGATTCAAATGTCATCAGTGTAATTTGTCTCTATTGGGCCCGCATCATGGTGAGGAACCCTAGAAAATAATTTAAAAAAATGGATCCAACTAAGAGATCAACCAAATATAAATAGAATTATATTTGGTGAAGGACATAGAAATTAATAACAATCATACTTTTATATATATAAAACCATGATCCTATGTTCTAACTTCTCATTAACATGGATCCTCCTTCCCATAAACGAAATTAATTTAAAAAGCAAAATATTTTCTTTACGCCACGACAAAAAAAATCGTTTTGGGAGTGGGGTATTATCTTTACCCCCACCCAAAAAAAATAATTTTTGGAGAAAGATTATGGTTGGACACCACCCCCACCCCCCCCCCCCACCCACCACCACCCCTCATAAGAAATTCGATCTTTTGGAGTGATTTAGTGGCTATATACTCAATAAAAATTATATTTTATTCAAGATTGAGATGATGTCTCTACACCCCCCCCCCCAAATAAATTTTTTAATAGATAAAGGTGATTCCTTTTCCCCTAAAAAAATTCATTTATGGCCTGAGAAGTTCAAATTTAACATGTAATGTAGTGTCTATATGTTATGTGGTCATCCATTTCAGGAAATAATTTTTTCTTACTCCACTTAAAAATTACCAAGTTTCCCCTGATAAAATGGAAAGACACTAATAGAGAGAGAAATAACAGAGTGAAAGAGACTAGTTATGGGAGAAATAATTTTCAGGAAATTTTCTTTTTGGGAACCTTGAGACTCATTCACATCATTAACCACATGTAACTTTATAAGCAAAAAGGAATATAAAACTCACCATAAATTAATCCATTATAAAATTTCATCGATAGTGAAGGATATATTTTGTGAAATGGGAGGCACACCTGGTCATCCTCAAAATATATTTTCTCCATTACAAAGAAACCCATTCACAAAGGAAAACCCTTTTCAGAGGAACCCTTTGATATTTCCCAAATCTCACATAGTGAGACAACTATGTGACATATCATATCTCTAGGGTATTTATATCCCCAATATCAAAACTTTCCTTATGAATAGAATTTTGATTCAACTTATCCACTTTGAGAAGTATCCTAATGGTTCTCTCCCATCAATGTCAAAAATCGAGGAAGGCCAGATCAAGACCTCCTCAAAATTAACCAAACCCACATAATTAAGGCACTAGATCACACCAGTGTTTCCTCATTCATTCATGAATCCACATGGTAAAATACCTCCCCCAATTATCCTACCTATTATGTAGATCTCTTGGGATATATGTGATTAAAAATCACATTGATAATGAAGATCCCCTATACATAGTGGTGGGAATATTCTCATTTCAGGTAGCATAATTCACCTTCTACGTGATTCCTGAAATATGAAGAAAATTGGAAAATGTATGTGCCTTCTATTTTCCAAAAAATATATGTGCTAGCCCTAATTTGGGGTTTATAAATAGGTAAAAAGATAAAAATTGTAATCCTATTTGGAGTAATCCCCTAGTATTTCTTCCTGGATATCCCACAATAGCTCTACCCACATCCATTAGTGGATGAAGAGAATATTATTATAAGAATAATTCCTTGTGTAAGGTTGTAGCCTTTCTTATATGAAATCATATTCATCCTTCCTTCAACCCCCTATCCCATCCATCAAAGTTTGAGGAAGTAAATTCAGGTTTGGGAATCTTATTCATGTGTAAGTCCTTGTTAAAACAAATTATGAAACATGACCAATCCACCAGTGTCCCTTGTTTCTCACACTCGTCATGATTCATGTGGTTTTAGGGACTCAAGATGATCATTTCACTAGAATAATAAAAATTTCACCATTGAGCCTCCCCCTTAGTTGTAATCCCAAACCACATAAATTTTTTGGACTTTGATTCTCATCCTATTGGGATATGTAGGATACCTCCCTTAGGCTAAAACCCAAAATCCTCATCCCATCCCCATCCTTATTGATCCATATCCTTAATGAGGCCATTACCTAACTCTTAGGGACATATTCCTTTAGGTTCCTTTCAACTATAGAGGGCCTCTTATGTGTAATCCCTGCAATAGTACTTTCTTGAAATATTTCTCCTAGATTTCCTTACTGAATGATGTTAAACATCATAGTCTAATACTTTTCACATGACCTTAAAAGGAATGAAATGTCCTATTAAGTGGAATAGAACAATGTGGTTTCTGATTCCTCTCATGATGGTATATATGAAACCCCATTAGGGGTCCAATCACAACATTAAAAAAAATAAATGTCTCCCGGGATGATGAAAAATCCTCGAGTTCAAAATTGTATGGATTTAAACCATAATTACATAAAGTGATACTTCATAAAATAATAACAAAACAATATGGAGAATATATAATACATATAGATGGGTTCATTGATAGTTAACATCTGATACATATAGATTTTACCATTAATGGAGAACTGCTAAAACATATAGATGTTGATATCTTCATATGTTAATAAAACATTTAAATCATAAGGGAAACCGGTCCCACATTGGGATTTGGGAAGGATTTATGATCATGTATAAAATCTAAAATAGATTACTAGAGTAGAAAATAATACCCCCCCCCCCTAATAGGGGGTGATGAGCACCACCTCCCATCCTATAAACCAATGAGAGTCCCCAAGTGTCATTGGTAAGATACATCAATGACCTCCATCCTTGGGAAAACCACTCATAGTTCCTTATTTATATGGGAACCATTGGTTGTTTCTTGTTCCATGAATAAACCCCATTATAAAACATATTAAGAGTTTATGAAATTCCTCATAAATGGATAAGTTCCACATCCTTTGTGTTTGAAATAAAAATGGTGAACTGAATGTGAATCTTTTATTAACTAATAATAACTATGTTTCCTACACATCAGGTTATTTTGTCTTGTAAAACAAAAATGAGCCTAATTTGGATCCTTTAAATTAATTAGTCATGCATGCATTTGTATACTTGTGATGTTACTTGAATGGGTTTCATTTTTTTGTGTTTTTTACAAACCATAGGCACATTCTACAGAAATCCTTTTGATCCAAATAAAATTCTACCAAACATGAAAAACTTATGCATAGGCCATCATATGAGCTGGATCCTCATCAAATTATAGGACACTAGAACCTACCCATAACTTTCAAAATCAGGTGGAAAACTCCAAAATTTGGAAACACCATCTAAACGGTACTATCTAAACATTAGAGGTTGTATGTGAATCCCTCCAAGACATAAATCCCCACTAATCATCTACCCAACAAAGGGTGGTGGTGAGAAAGCAAGAAGAACCCATTACCATTTCAAACTGTTTTAGGGGAATATCTCTGAAATGTAGTAGTAGGTATATCCTTTATCTTTAGGAGGTAGGATAATATATTAATAATGGTCCACCCTAGTATAGCAGTTACCCAAAGTGATCCTTCCAACAATCATCACTGATACTGTCATGCAACATTAATCCCTAGAACCACTCAGTATGCCACCCCATAAGTCCTAACTCAGATCACTCTGTTCCAAACACCTAATATAGCTTGTTTATTGTGGAAATTATTCACAAATATAGAGTCGGACCACATCTGTTCTTCCACCAAATAATTATACTAATACGATTTGGTGGTAACTTGCGAGTAGGAACACAACCTTACCCACGACCAGCAAGACTACGAGTACATTTTGTTAGAACCTAAATAAGTTTTTCGGCATATCCCATCAACGAATAGGTTCTAGGACTATGTTCCCAACATGACACATGAATACAATCTATATACTCCTTTAGAAATTAGAGGATAAGATAAGACACATATTCCCTCTCCAACCAAGGAAGGGGTACACATTCATATTCTATATATAAAATCTTGTCATCACATCCACATGACAATAGAGGGGAATACATATATCCCTGTCCACTTTCTATAAATGTATCAACATATATTTACATAAATAGTAGTCAGGGGATAGGAACACATCCCCTCTCCCACCACTAGAGTAGCTCATCAACACACTTCAAGGGCTACTTAGGAGAATTCATACATTCTTATTCTCATCTAGGAGAGTCATCACCACACACCTGTGATAAATGAAAAATAGAATTGATCACACATTCCCATTAAAACTAGAGATTATAGTCCCATTAAAACTTTTTTACCAGGTTAGGTACACATTCCTTCCTAAACCACATAAGTTTTTTTGACATATTCTGACAACAACATGATATTATCCTAGGTTGACTTCGAAACATGGAATTATTGTTTCATGACATGTGACTCTAACCACTTGAGAGAGAACGTCTAAAATAAAAGTCTCAAAAGGGTGATCTGAAGTTTAGAAGCAGGCCTATGTCCCTACTCTACTAAATTATGTTATTGTAGAGGTCCTAAAATATTTATCAATTCCATCACAAGATTATACTAACTCATTTATAGACCAAAGAATATATAGTTTTAATTTAAAAGGCCCTCCTCACAACTTTTATATCAGTATCTCTATGTGTCCTCTCTAGATAATTTACTATAAAGGCCTCCTTTATAGTTATACAAAGATCGATCATGATAACTCTTCATATGATGGTTACCACATAATCCCTCATTGTGTCTAGAAGATCAAATGTAAAGAATGTCCTCCCCTTTCTATCTTCCACCCTGAAGATCCTACCCAAGAAATATTCTATAGAACTCCTCCATGTGACTAGATGTATAAACATGATGGAAGTCCTCCTAATCCTAGAATTCACTACAAATATACAACCTACACTGATATTTCATTTCAAAAAGAAGTCCTTACCCTTATTAAATCAACTAAGAGAAATACCTCATATTGTGGGGAACTTGAGAAGATGAAGCCATACATTCTTGATGTTTTTTCTTTGATAAGATTATTTATTTTTTATCTTGAATATAGCCTAAGGAAATTGTCATTTTCTAAACCACCCTAGGATCACATAAAATCCACTTCAATAAAGAAGATTCATATCAACCCTATTTTCTATAATAAAGTAGTAGGGAATAAACCCCTTTGGTTAGAGAAAATAAATTAATCTCTCTTAATAGATTAATAGAACACGTTTATTATGAGGAATCAATTAAAAAAAGATATTATACTCTTCATGATTTATCCCCTTTCCACTCTACCTTATTAAATTTTAAAAAACTTTAATAGAGAAATGAATACATCATATATGTTGGAATTTTTGGAAAACTCTTCACCATTTAAAAGAGAAATTATTTCCTAACATAGGATATGTGAATCACATCCAGAAAATAGAATAATTTCATCATCGAGTAGACTTAGCTGTCATAAGAGTTATATGACACCGAAAATTGAGAAATCATACTAAGGGTATTCAATACACATGACTTAATCCTATGAGTAATATATATTAGTTGATCATTGATGCCTCTTCTAGTTTCCACATCAGAGGATGTGGTGAACATGGGGCATTACATTTCACTTCAATCCTTGATTATCGAATCCTAATAGAAGTAACATCATGCAATTTAATAACTGTTGATGACTCTTAGAATTTTGATCCTACCATAATAGATAGTTTGATCAATAGAAATTTTCCATGACCAAATATTAGAAACATAAAATCCTATGAGAGTGATCCATTGAAATAATCTTACATCAAGTGTCTAAAAATGCTTGATAAAGATTCTCATTTGAGGAGTTCCAAATCAAAAGTGGTAAAATTACATCTAGAAGTAATAATATCACATTAGATCAATAATTTCACCTATCAAATTCTTGGAAAGTATCGGTATGATCAAGAATGTTTTATAGATAGTTTAAACAGTATAAATCCATGAGTCTATCCAACCCAAAAGGTAGGAGGCATTTTTAGCACATATGCATCCTTCAAGGTCATCAAATCTGGTGTAAAATATTGAATCATGAAATTAAGAGAAACCTCATTCCATATGGCTAAGGGGTTTTTTACCTCAATATCCTCCCCTAATGAGATTGGACTTTTCCCATTTAGGTGATGCATTAAAAAAATGAGTCTCTACATTTTATCTCATCTAGTGACCTATCTTTATCTAGGGGGAAATATACAATAAGGTTTTATAAATACTCTATTAAGATTGTACTTTAAAAAACAACTCCATGAGAATCTTTAATAGGAAATATGAAGCATCCTAGACATCACAAACCAAAGTAACACTCTAAGAGGGAAACTACTTCTGAATATTGTGACTTTTTAATCAATATATTCCCCATGGGTGACCAATCCACCCATTATTATGGTAGTGATGTGATTTCAAAATTGTACCATCATTCTATAAATGCCATCAATATTGGTTCCACACATGCTATCAAATATGAATCCATTACTGAAGAATAAGCAGATTATGTTTATATTCAAAACATAGTTGACATTTAAATGACTGAAGAAGTTGAGATTATCAGAAATCGAAGGCAAGAAGTTCATATACCACTTATTTTTTGGTATTATGATAAAGAAAATAGTAAAGGGGTGGATGTGTATCACTTGTTACCAAAATAAACTGAACCCATTATAATTAAGAAAATATTTCATCAATACTAAGAAAAAATGAAGGAGTTAAAAATAATCAATGCTAAATTTCTCAGAGGGAACATACCTGGAGGGTATGATATTTAGATAAAACCTCACCATGATACTTCAATAGATCTCCCATACTATAAAGAAATAAATATGATAGAAACAATAGATCAAAGACATATACCCAATCTAGGTTCTAGGAAATTAATTTACTTGGATACAATGGAAGAATGATGTCCGAAGTTCCTTCCATTAAGAAAAACTCTGGGACCATTCCATGGGATCTACCCTAGGTCTGTCTAAACTAGTTATTATCCACAAGTTTAATATGTACCACCAGGAAAATCATCACCCACATATTCCCCTATTCATGTACCTTCCCTTCTTGTTTCCCATCAGAACTCATTGACACTGTCAAGTCACTCATATACCAACTAGAAGATATGGAAGGATGGTGTGCAACTGTGAAAATAGAGATAAATCCTTATCCAGAATGGGCAGATGAGACTCTTCCACCATCCAATTTTGGAAATCCTATATTTCCAAATTTCAATTGAATGAGGGATCTGGAACAACACTTGATTCATTTTATGTTCTGAAACAATCCCATGATGGGAACCCTTGTGTTTAAAGAAGCATCCAAACTCAAATGCTTCATACAGACCTTGGAGGGGTGAGATTTTGTTTGGTATAACAGTTTACCATTAAAGTATATTTCAAGATGGGTGGACCTCTTACCAAATTTTCATTGTCAATTCATCTCTATGTTGTGAAATTAAAAAACCCTTGACTTTTCAAATATCAAATAGTTTAATAACAAGAGAGTACTAGATTTCATTATTAGGTGGAAGGGTTTAGAAAACTCATTGAAGATATAGCTTTAAGTAAGAATATTTTTTTGGGTTTCTGTATATTGAAAATCCATGATGAGTTTAAAATACCACTCATCGTATTCAAATTCATCAGTGGGTTTCATGATCTTTCTATAGTTATAAAGAAATTGTAATATTATATTTGGAAAACAAAATAAAAGTTTTTAACAATGTGAAAAACTAAAGGGAATGGAAAGGGTAAAGTGGGAACCACAATTGTCACACTCAATATGGCTCCTACATTAGTTCCATCTCCTAAGCCTGCAAAATATCATGTGGAACCTCCCCTCAAATGATAAGAAAAATATAAATATCCCCACATAAAGGATGAAAAGTAGTAGAAATGTTTTCAATATGATGAATATAATAATAAATTATATTACTTATAATATGTATAGGTCCTTGGTTACTTCATTATAAACATAGAGAGAGATTTTTTAAGGTTTCTAGAGCATAGAAGGACTGAACTGGTCAGTCTCAGTGATCTCCTGAATTAATTCCCCTTTCACTAAACATTAAATAACACTATAAAGGGGTTATTTTTGTAAGTAAATACAAAATAATGTGGTTGATTAAAGGTTGGTAAAATTAGTAGTACCACCAGCACAAGTAGAATGTGTTTTTACTATTGTTCCATAGGAAGCAGGGAATGGAAAGAAGTTAAAAATAAGGGTGTAAAAAAGTTCAATGATTGGATTACCATAAATAAAATAAATTAAACTGATGATATCCTAAAGGACTAGATAAATCATACAATTATAAACCCATCCACTTATTCCATGGTGTGGCCAACCTCATCATCACCATAATCTTCCAAGATCTGGTCTTCTAAAAAATGGTGTAATTGTAAGGTAAATTTCATGTACACAAAGATGAACCCATTCTAATGAAAAATATAGTCTTAAACCTATTATAAATCATGCCTTCTATGCTAATAATATGGGTGTTATCCCACCAAATAGAATGGTTGGAATTGTCTCACAAAACAGTATAACGGGAACCACCCTACCAAACAGATTCTTCATCTGATTAAGAACTACACTTTGGTTACGTTAATGTAATTAATTTAATGGATTAATTATCTAATGATGAGTATTATTATGAACCTGAGTTTCCCATGCCTGATCAGGGAACTAGAGGTAGAGGTCATAGTAGTTGAAGAAATTGGGGAATATACAGTCATGGTCAAGCCTAATATATGGTTCACATCCCTGTCAAAGCTATATACATAGTTGAACCCCACATGGAAGAAATATATAAATCCCAATTGAAGAATGGAGACACATTGATATCTATAAGGGGTCATCCAAATGAAATTATTTTGTAAGACCGAATTATGAGTGTGAAACCATCTGATTTTCCTAAGAAAGTGGGTATACTAGTTTGACCCAATCCGCCATTGACTGGAATTCCTTCAACTTCTATTCATCTGCATGACCTCTCTACTTAAAACACTTAAACCCCTAAGGCACCTACTAATGAGGAACCCCATATTGGTAATAATTGAAATTTGGCACAAAAATATAACATCTTGAAACATTTGGTTGTGTTCCCAACCAAGATTTCAATCCTAGATGTTCTCAATTTATCAAAAGACCACTGGGAAGCATTTACAGAGACCTTGTTTTGAGCAAAATCATTTGAAGACAAGGTCACTACAACTAAAAAATATAATATGGAGACCAATTCGGTCAAATTTCATGTGGCTATATATTTACCAAATAATTAAAGGGATATTCTTATGCAGGGACACATCATACCCTTGTATGTGTCTGGTAAATTGGATGATATTGACATCAAAAGATACTTCATTGAAAATATCTCATAAATCAACCCCATACCAGTCCAGATGCATCATCAATTGGGCTAAAATAATGATGATTTTTCTCCGTCAACTTTAACACTTCAAGTTTATGATAAGACTGAGTAGAAACCTCTTAGCTGAATCTGGACCAGTGATCAATTTTAGGCTCTCATATCTGATTATGAATTCTTGTTTTTTTTGAAAGGATACAGCTTTTAAGGCCATTATATAAAGTCCCTAGTTTCATCAACTCATGAAAGTTCCCCCATAAAACCATTATATTCTCAAATACTTTGATAATGGAAAAAATTAGAAATTTCATAATAATAAGGATCTATTTTAGTTATGCAAGTCCCAATACATCAATGCAGGGTTCTAACTGAGAGATGGAAAACAACCCATGATTACTGACATTATCTGGGTTAAGGACCTAAATGGTTTAGAAATGACCCCGACTAACCTAGTTAAAGATATTAGAAATTAATATGTATTTACCTTTAATCAAATCATAGAAACAATTTCATATTTGGATATATTTTTATCAGAACTCATGATATCAGTCAAGTTAGAAATATTTGATAATATAGAAGAATCATATAATATATTTAAAATCAATAAAACTATAGGTGAAAATTAACTCTCATTGTTTCTAGAATTTTAGAATACCCCTACATCATCAATTAAATTCGAAGAGACTCTCATATAACCAATAAAGAGTGAGAATGTCTCTAATTCAACTTTTGAATATCAGGATATTTATACATAATCTAACTCTGAAGAGGCCCCATCATCAGATATTCCGATTAAGAGTGGTGAGGAGAAGAAGAAGTGGAGGATTTTTTATTCTCACATCCAAAATTTGAGGAAGGTGTCTCCACAACTATATATGTACTCTGAAAAATAAATTTTCTATAAAGGAAGATCCATGACCCACATTGATCAGTGTGACTATAAATTTTTAGGAAAAATATGTGTATCACTCATTTATAAAGGAGCACTGAGATGTTTTTTCCTAGAATTATAAAAAATGTATAAGCCACAATACCAATGTATCTACACACCACTTGGGTTTTCCATAGGATCACCATGGTTACAAGTAGGCAAATATAAGAGTGTAACCAACTCACACTGCCAAGGCTAAATCCAAGGTTGATAATATTATCAAATAAAACTTTATTCATGAGTTCCAATACCCGAAATGGATTTCCAATATTGTCTTATTCAAAATTAAGAATGGAAATATTAGGGATTATATCGTCTTTATAGATATCAACCAAAATTTTCCAAAGGATAATTTCTTAGTCCTGATTATAGAAGTATTGATTAATGAAATTTCATAATATAAACCCCTATCCTTTATGGAAGGATATTTCAGATACAACCCAATATAAATGGATAATAAATATGAATAGGAACTTAATTTTAAGGAACCCTAAGGAATAAAATTCTATTAGGTTATGCCTTTCAGTTTGAAGAATGCTGGTGCCACGTATCAATCTTCTATGCATGGTATTTCCTAACCCTTCTTAAGAAATACCATTGTATGATACATTGAAAAACTAATATTATAATACTAGAAGGGTCCTTGCTATATTATCGATATAGATATCATTTTCAATAAGCTATGTTTGTGCAATTTGAATATAAACCCCTTGAAATATACTTTTAGGGTCACATTAGGGAAGTTTCTCAGTTTCATAGTACGTGAACATATAATTGAAGATAATCATGATAAAACCAAGGCTATATTTACATAAAACCTCCTCAAAACATAAAATATATTAGAGGGATTCAGAGACACCTTGACTACATTGGAGAATTTATAGAAACCCCTATAGGAAAATGATTACCCTTTACCAGTCTAATGAAGAATTGAGTCGCCTATCAATAGAATGATAATTATTAGAAAGCTTTCAATAGTCTCAAGAAATACATTTTGATTCCATCAGTATTAATGCCTACTATTGAAGGAAATCCACTAATTATATATTTTATGGCCTTAGAGAGATCAATAGGAACTTCTCTTCTATAGAAAAATGAAACAGGGAATTAAACTGTTCTCTATTATCTCAGTATAAATATTTTTAGTACTAAAACTCAATATTCAGATATCAATAAAAATTACCTTGCATTAATATTTTATGATTAGAAACTAAGTAAATACCTATAACACTATGAGGTCCACTTGGTCTCTCTTAATGACCCACTTAATTATATCCTCAATATTCCCATGTTGACCTGATTTTTGAAATGTTGAGTAGTCGTTCTACAATAGTCTGACATTCAGTTCATACCACAAAGGGAATAAAAGGATAGTCTCTAATATATTTTATCATAGAGAATAATTTCTTAGAAATAATACTATTTAATACTGAGTTACTCAATGAAGAAGTTTATCTATGAAGGACTACCCCCAAACATGGGAGATATACTTTGATAGCATTTCTAGGATCCCAATTGGGAAAATAATGGAAGATCCCAAACTCAATAGTGTTAGTTTCGGAGTCATCCTCATCTCTCCAACCAAAGAAGTTATACCTTGTTCCTTCCCATTTCCAAAAGGTTTCACCAACAATGAGGTAGAATACCAAGCCCTCATTGTAGTCCTATAACTAGTATTGAAAATACTGATAGCCCATTTGAGGTTCAAGGGAGATTCAGAGTTGGTGACCAGGTAGTTGAATGGTGACAATCCCATCATAAATGATGATCTCAAAACCCTTCTTGAATATTTGTAAGGGTTGATGGTGTAATTTCCCTCAGATCTAAGAGTGAATCATGTCTTGTGGTCATAGATTTCCTACACAGATGAATTAGCTAATGTGGTTACATCCTTGGTAGATCTATATTGGTAAAACCTATCATCAACATTGCACATCATAGAATGGAATCAACATACATTATTAATAGAATTAAAGAGATCAACAAGTTTAATTACTTCCCTAAACAAGATGATTCTCTAACTGGATGGATGTCTCCTATTAGGGATTACCTCCGAAATGAGATTCTTCTATCAGGACAAGCAAGAAAAAAGAAAATGTAATGATGTGTAGTTAGCATTACTCTTTTTGACAACACAACTTCTCAAAAGGTCCTCTACAAATAAGGATTTTGTGGTGTTCTCCTAAGATTCATTGATAGCGTCGAAACCATCATTATTATGCAAGAAGTTTATGTAGCTGCATGTAGTACCCATCAGTTTGGGATCAATATTTCACACAAAATTAGGAGGCATGGGTACTTCTAGCCTTCAATGATGGAAGATTATACATAATTCACAAGGAAATTATATTCATTTAAGATACATTATTACTTTATCCATCAACCCCTGAAGTTACAACATACATCAAAATATTAATAGAAATTTTCTATATAGGGAATCAATGTAATGAGGATATAACCCCCAAAAAACACAAAAATTTCGATTATAACCTTACTAATACTGACTCCTTCTCTAATTGGGCCAAGTATATGTACCTTAAAGTAGTTAGAATAAATTATATCATTGTTTTTTTGAAGATAACATCAATAATAGATATGGTGTCCCTAATACAATAATAATATAAAATTTAAACAATTTTTTCTCTTCTGAAATAAAAAGGTTGTATCGTCAATATAGAATTCATTCTAAAAACTAACCCCACTACTATGTAGTAAAAAATGGATAGATAGAGGCTTTAAATAAAACTATGTCAAATATTCTATATAAAATGGTAGAAAAAGATAATAAATCTTATACTGGAAAACTTCTACATGATTTATGCGATTATCACAACACAACCCACACTACCACATAGGAAACCAAATATTTTCTTATATACAGATGAGAGGAATTTGTACCAATAAATGTCTAATTACCATCACTCTATATTGAAATTTTCAATCATCTCTCTATGTACTAGAAATATCAAATGTGATTGGACAATTTTGGAATCACTCGATGAGAAAAGTTTGTGTACCTTACACCATTTATAGGATCACCAGAATTGAGTAGCATGAGATTTTAATAAGAAGGTTCACCTTTGTCCATTCTTCTAAGGAGAAATGATATTAGCTATCAAGACCCCAATAATAACTTTGAAGAAACACCCAAAACATAAACCAAAATGGGGAGGGCCTTATGTTATACACAAGGCCTACTCTCATGGTTTATATTCGCTAACCGCCATGAATGGAGAGAATACCCCTACTAATGTGATATTTTTGATAAAATATTTCATTAAATCAGAATCCATGTCCCTAGATACAATCCCTTAAAATGAATAACTGTTGGTCAAAATTATGAGAACCTAAACTATATAAATCATACATACATGCTATATGATGTTAAACTACATGGAAAACATCTTGTCCATGTGATGTTAAATTATAGGAAATCATATCCCAATATATACAGATTTAATTTACCAAGAAAAAATCCTAGTCACATGAAATAAAATTATAGGATAACATCTCCATGAAAAGGTAAAAAATCAAGTAGTGTGCACCAGAAACAATCCTTGGTTTCATATTAATACAACCTAGAAAATATTACAATTACCCCTTGTTTATAAAATCAAGTATAAATAATGTATTTTAAATGTTTTATATGATTATTCCAATCTACATGATGGAGTTTCATTGAGAAATATTTGTTTCATCCTGTATAACCTTAAACATATTATATTGGGATCCCTTTTATGGGCTACTCTTTCCTGGTATACAATCCAGATATATACCAGGAAATACCCAATAACTATTTGTGGCTTAATTCCTATTCCAAGGTGATGCATAAGAATTTTAGGATCCTTTATCCAAGGCCTAATCATAAACCAAAATTTAATCTAGTTTTAATTTATCCCGATATTTATATTATTTATTTCTAACCTGACATAGAAATAGGGTCATATACTTAACATGCAGATCAGAACCAAACATCCATGAACCTAGATGCATGACTGTAAATTTTACAAAACTTGCACATATGAAACATTACTTTAAACTTTGAGTTTGATGTCAATATGGAATGAATTCATACTTCTTATGGTGAAACATTCCCTTTTTTCCTCCTTCTCCATAGATAAGAGATAAATATTCGTCGAAGTATTTTGTGCATTGTTAGTTCATTGTCCAAAACATCAATGCCATATATTCCTTTATTGTGAGCTAGATCTATACAAAGAAATTCCCTAGAACTATATGCGGGATAATTCTCATTTTGATGAGATATGTAATGGACTTAGGATCCCTTATCCTAGGCCCAGCCACAAAATCCAAAACAAATGTCCTACTCCTTGAATATAAGAGAGATCTATTCATGGAGTTACATATAAATAATTATGTATGGATTTATTCTCATTCCAGAGAGATATGTAGTGACATCGGGACCCTGATTCTTATCCCAACCATAAACCATTGAAAATTACCATTTTTATAGCATAACTATGTGAGGGACCACTTCTTTATAATATATTTGTGTCTCTTGATTCTTGTTTAGAAAATATATGTACTGAATTCAAATACAAAATTATAGACCCATATAAAAAATGAATAAATAAAATACCCCCCTCTCTTGAATATGAACTAGATTCATATAGGATATTCCAACATAGGTTCTCATATCTATAGACCGGTGATTGAAACAAAATTCCCCTTTTGTTGTGTACAAGTCATATTTTTTTATGGAACCTCCTTACATAAGAACTATGTGTATTTGGTTCTCATTCTAGTGAGATACATAGTGACATCCAGATCCCTCATCCTAGGCCCATCTATGAAATAAATAAAAATGCACCTTTTTTCTTGCATATGATACTGATATATGCAATGAAATGCTTACAAGAGACGCATGGACTTCAGTTTCTGCATCTCGATAGAATCATAATCATCCAGTAATTGCAATATTGAGTCTAAATGCTTCCATCAAACTTTATGAACATATTATTTTCATAAATCTCACTTCATATCATGAGAAACTAGGATTTCTTGAACATTCCTTGTCTATCAGTGACAAAAGAATCTGACTCTAAAGGACACCTATTATTTTAATATACATACTACACCCCTGATATGGCTCATCATATGCACCCATGATATATCCCATCGACCAGAGTCATATGTTACCTAAAGAGAAAATTATTTTATATTTATATGCCCTGAAAACATCACAATGGAATCACCTTTCAAACATGGTCCTTGTTCATTCCTTATGTACATGTATCATACCTCAACCTTATATCCAAGATTCTTAAGATTATGAATTAAAACATCTCTAACCTAAATTCAAAATATGTTGGATCATACTTGGATGGTAATCCCTATTTGGGTTATGATTCCCATTTTAATGGTCTAATCATTATAACCTTAAATTATGTGCATATTCTTTTGTGATTGGTACCATATGAAATCTTCCCACGTTGGATATGTGTTCCATTTACAATGATGTAATAGCTAAGGTGTTTGAATCTCTTCAATGATATTCATTTTCTTCATGAACCCACTTCATATATTTTATTTCTAATTAAACACTAGATAAAACATTAGTTGACCAGTCCAATTGGTTCTCTCTTTAATTGAAAAAATATGTAATAGTTATTTGGTGAGTGTGTAAAAGATCAGTCTACTCCCACCAGTCTCCACTTTAACCCCATATTCAATCCTGATACTAAGTATGGTAACAACTGGCCAACTCTCACTAGTCTCCCTTTTCTAGTTAATATATAAAATCATTGGATATGATTTACACATTTCAAAATTCAATTATTCAAAAGGATACATCATCCTTAACATTATATACCTATGTATCATATCCATTTTTAGGAAAACAACATTTGGGAAATTTTATACGACCGTAAACTATAAAAACCATCCGTCTGGACTTCATAAACATAAACTATATAATCAAAAAAACATAGAACTCACCATAATGAAAATATTAAAAGGTAATTATGATATAAAAAATTGATTTTCCACTTTCTAGACATGAACTTTTCCTTATCTAGTCAAATTCTAGCACTTAAAATTTAAATGTCACAAAACTTGTTAGGTCAAAGACTAGTAAAGTGAAGCATAAGAAAATTACTAGAATTTTCTGCTAAGTATTATATATATCATAATTAGAAATATGTTAGGTCTATGACACAAAATATACAAATATTTGGGGGGCCACTATATAGCTCTAACAACAGTCAAGTTATGCTCACTAGGACCCTTATCCAAGGAAAAATATGAAGAATTATTCTATTCCTCACATTTTGGATTGGATACTTCTACAAATCTTGAAAAAGTGTGATACAATATAATCTATCCAAATAGACCAACTCTAGTGCTATGCTGATAGCTATGATTCTTATACCCATCAATGAGCCATATCCAAAAGAAGATCATTTTGACTCAATCATTCATGAATTATTAGTTATATAATTATTTAGGTTTTAGTGATCGAATGATTTAGGATGTATTCATATTAATTTTCAAATTGTTGCATGTTGAGGAAAAAGATAGATAACTAATAACAACTATGTTTTCATTCATTCGTCAAAACCTAAAGAAATTGGATTATCCACAACCTTGATTCTCTCTGTAACATTATAAGTAAAGAGAAATGAAAAAAAGGGAATATTTATAATAAACCATGATTATTCTAAACAAAAAATTATCCAATACCTAATGATGGGTATTGGGTGACTGTTAAAGATAAATTTTTTAATTGGATTCCACTTCATCTGATGAGAGTGTCTGTTCAAAATAAACATTTTATTCTAGTATTCATCTTCCTATAGATTTAATCTTGGTGTTTATAGATAATAACTGGACCTTCACTCTCCCCGTGTAAGCTTCATATTTCGTATTTCTATAGTTTCCACAACTATCCAATCATAAATTTCTACTTCCTTATGAACTTTTAAATACCCAAATCTAAAAAGCCTAGATTTTATGGTTAGTTTATTACATTGACACTAGATATGAGGAATCACATCCCTAAGAACTGAATATTTTAATAGTCTAGGTAAACTAGATACATACATGAATCTCATATTACAATTGAAATAATAAAATAAAACATATAATTTTCTTTGAGAAAACAATATTCACTTTAGCATATCCCTACATATCAATCTTAGTAAACTTCGTAGCATATAGGGGAAACAAACATAAGAAATGTATGAGCTAAAATTATTTGTAAGGGTATGTATACTATGGAAGAAATCAAGAATAAATCCTGAATAATTAATATGGAAAGGTAAATAATAGAAACACATTCCATTCGATCAATTACTTGATCATAATATGGGATTAATAAATGATGATCAAATAATTTTATATAAATAATAACTTGAGCATGAAATGTAACCATAGATATTATAACTAATAGAATAATCAAATGGAATGTCAATAAATAATCTCATAATTAGGGATTTTATAATTCTAGATATCTAAAACATACCATCGAGGCCTTGTTCTAAGACATCTGAAATACCATCATGGCCTTGTGCCAAGAAATATATATAAATGGGAGAGGCCTTGGCCAAAACCCAATCAAGTCTATTTTAGGATAACTACTAATGCATCGAGGGGGTATAGCGGGACCCCCTAGTCATTTACTAAGTCCAATGCATTCTTGATAGGAAAGGGGTGAAACATAATCAACATAAAGATTAATATTAAAAAAATTGCTTATAAAAGATTAATACATTCCTCAATCAATAAACATAATCATAAACCATTTAGATTGATATGGTGAAAGGTATCAAAATAGTTTATCCCTTGTGAAATTAATCATAAACCATACATAGATATAATAAGGATGATATCATTACAACATATTCCAAATGAAGAATAAGTGAAATAATGGTTGTTTTCACTAATGAATATAAATATAATAAAAATTCCATTATAAACATTATTGAGGAAAATATCATTTTCACTTTGAAAATAACTTTCATAAAAAACCAAAAAATTCAAAAATATTAAGAAAACAAATTCATGAAAAATATCCTTGTGAAAAATTAAATTAAACATCAATGAAATGAGTGTCAATAAAAGTGGTTAATTATATAAATTCCATATAATTTAAAAAAACATTCCTTTTACACAGTTGTAAAATGGTTAAAACGTTTCTCCACTACTACAAAACCTGCGTTTAACAAAACTAGTATTTAAACACTGATAAATGGAATATTTATCAGTGCTAAGGAAAGTACTGATAAATTTAACCTTTTATCAGCACTTTTCTAGGACTGATAAAGGGATCCTTTATCGGTGCTTTAATTTTAGGGCTGATAAATATTTCTTTCATCATTACTTTTTTATCACTCATAAAGGTTTGAATGAATAAAATGAAATAATTAAATAAATAAAAAATGAGTTTATTAAAAAAATATTACAAATTTTATTAATTAAATAATTATTGATAAAAATAAATAATTGATTATACATTATTAAACATTAAACATTTTATTAGTTACATAATTATGATAATTAATATTGTTAAATTGTATACATTAAATATATATATATATATATTATTGTATATAAATATGATTTATATATTAAAAAATATTTATCTGATTTACATTAAATAGTAATATATTTATTGAATAATGGTTTATAATTAAAAACTAATATAAATTAAAAATATTGACTAATTCAATAGTACTTGACATATAAATGAATATCGTTTGATTTTTTAGTTTAACATAGATCAAATATATGTTATATTGATTTCAAATATAGGTAATTAATGCATTCTTATATATAATGCACACAAATAAATCTTATCCATTTTTTTAATATTGTTAAAGTGTGATTATTCTTAATTTGTTAAATTTCACTCATTTTTAACATATATATTCACTTAAAATTAGATATTCATTAATAATGTTAAAAATATATTTGAAAAACAAATTCTAAATAAATATAAATATAAATGTACATTTTACTATATATATACAATTATATTCTTATAATTATAAATAAATAAATAATTTTTTTAAAAGTATTTATATATTTATAGATAAATAATTATATATATTTAAATAAATATTTAATTTATAATATATTTACTTAAATAATTAATATATTTACTATATTTATATATATTTATTAAATATATATATATATATAATTATATAAATACATATAATGATATAAATATTATTTTTAAAAAATATTTCTACAATTATTATTAAATCATTATAAAATTATAATAAATATATTTAAATATGAAAATATTTACTATATATATATTTATATATATTTATTAAGTACATAAAAATATTTACAAATTTTTATTTATAATTATAATTATAATTCCTTTATCAGTGCTTAAGTAATAATCATTGATAAAAGAATCTTTATTAATGCTTTTTTGTGCTGATAAAGATGAGGATTTATCAGTGCTAAAAAAGCGATGATAAAATTAACATATATCAGTGATATAATTTTGTAACTCATAATGATTGGTTTTTTCAGTAATTTTTTAGTGCTGAGGAAGGCCTACCTTTTTTATCGCTTATTTGTAAGCACTGATAAAAGTGTATCGATCTAATTAAGAAACCCTAACCATTTGTGAACCTTTCACAATATCAAACTATTTCTATGGAATCAACCTACTGCCAGTTCTCCTCCTTAGTGAATTAATCCTCGAATCACACCATTTTATTGCCTCTTTAATATATTGTCTGAAATCTATTGTTTGATTGATGTTAGGGTTTCCAAAGAGAGTTTTGGAATTTCTTCAACATATCGAGGGAGGCCTTCTAATTTTCTATTTGTTTTTTTGTTTTTTTATTTATTCTTCGACGAGGTCATTATTTGTGGTCTAGTGACTGTATACTAGTGAGTTAAGCCTTCTGGTTTTCTCAGTTTCTAATTTTGATTCAACACTTGATCGCTCATGGTGATTTTATTATTTCTGGACTCGATGGTGACACATAGAGTCACATGGAGTTTAGTTGGATGTTTTATTTGGTTTACATTTCCCAAATTGGTTGCCCAAAGCAATCATACATATTTTTCATTCTTTATTTTATCAATGGTATTCTATACATTGTGTGTGAGGGATTTGAAGGTAGGTTATGGGATTTATTTTATATTACACAGATTCATATCTACCTTTTTCTATTTATTTGGGTTGGTTTGGAAATCCAATGTACGGATTCATCATGGTAGTTTTATTTAAATTTTCTTTCTACAAGTTTTATTTATTTTTAGGGCCAAATCATTCCCGCTATATTTTTTTCATGCCCTGGTGATCGTTTCCAACCCAAGTGGGATCGAGAATGTCCCTTGGACACTATCATGGGTCATCTCGGGTGTTTGATATATGGTTGTCTTGGGTTTGTTTTCAAAACCATATCTATTATTAAATGTGTTGGGCCTTTTCTCAATAATTCAAATTCTTATGTATCTACACTTTCCAAAAAATCTATTTTATTTTTATCCCTCTTTAATTTAATCGAACATTATATATAAATCCTTTTAATAATAACATATGAAATATTATACATTGTTATTATGTACTATTTTCTAACTTCATTATAATTTTTCACCATCATACTACTCCCCCTTTCACAATAATTTACAAAAATAATCCTTGTGAGATTACCCCTTTCTATTTATACCACATTTTTTAGACCAATATACCACCATAAGACATTATAATTTCTTGCTTGAAAATGTATATAATGAAGAATTTAATCCCCTTTTTGAATATTTATTTAACTAATCACAAGTGGATTTCCATGGAATCACTTTGATACCTAGAAAAATGACATGTAGAAAACTAATATATCAAACATTTTTACTATCAAAAAAGTTGGCATAAACTGAATCTCCCACACTCCATGATATATATTGAAGTTCCATCCACAACATTTAAAAATTTTAATCAATTTTCAATGGGTTTCAACATGGGTTTTCAATGTTCCTTTAGAACTCTATAAAAC
The DNA here is from genome assembly GCA_963277665.1 of Viscum album. NCBI lineage: Eukaryota > Viridiplantae > Streptophyta > Magnoliopsida > Santalales > Viscaceae > Viscum > Viscum album. The sequence goes on from OY728123.1 coordinate 886,913,869, forward strand.
ACTTCCCTCACATACATGGATTATTAAATAAATATCCCATGAAGTCCATGAGTTTCCTATAAAATAAGGAAAATGTCAACTCACTAATCATCAAATTTTAAAAATTGGTCATTTTTAATGTAGATAATTATTATTATAGTTCATCTCTTGGACCTCTAAATATTATGTTATCTTCATTGATAAACACTTTAAATATATCTATAAAATTATTTTTTATATAATGATTATTATCAATTCCTTATTTTTTAAATTAAAGTTTCTTTAATAATTTATATAACCTTCAATACCAATATCTTAGTTCTTGTTTCAATTCATACATCACATTTGTCAATTTACAAAAAATATTCTCATATTAAAGAATAAGAAAACTATATGTTTGTTTGATGTAAACTTCATATTCGTGTAATCCATTAGTAAATACTAATTTTACATCTTATTGGAGTACCTTGAATTTCCTTGGGATGGGTCGGTGTGGTGATTTGAAATCCTAAGATTCTTAAGATGTTTTCAAATATTTATATACCATTAAATTTAAATGTAAAAATTCTTTTGGTTGATACATCACTTGTTCAAAAACATTTTTATATCCTCTAGTAGATTGAATGAGAGTTTATTATTCTTGTTTATCATATTTATGTTTCTTATTTTTCCTTAATTTCCTATATTATATTTTCATTTATTTAAGGGATTTAAGAAATATTTTTTGTGGATTAATTATTTTTGTAAATTTAATTACCCATTTTCTTCAACATACTGAAATTCTTTTAAATAAACAAATGTTGAGTTTTCCTTTTCTGAATTGTCTATAACTTTCACTTTTGATAATGAATATCTCATGTGTATTTATTTATATATTGTATAAAATTAATATTTTATGAACCCAATATTATGGATATGAACTGAAAATGGATGCATGTTAATCGTTTGACAAATGAATATGAAGACGTAGTTGAAGAGTTCAACAGGTTAACAAGAGAGCATACAGACAACCCTTCAAAAATATTTTATCTATGTTTATATTGTTTTTATTCAAGACAAATTAGTCTGAAAGATTTGTAAGAACATTTTATTTGTCATACAATAGATGAAATCTATAAATTTTGGAGTAAACATTGAGAAAAACTAAATGTGAACATTTATTGGTATGATACTTCGGTTTATGAATCATTTGATATGAACACCTTTATAAAAGATAATGTAGATCACATGGAAGAAATGATAATGGAAATTGAATATGACTTTAGTGATTGTCTAGAGTTGTTTGAGGAGTTAAATATTTTTTCCAAGAAACTGTTGTATACCGGTTGTACTAAATACACAATATTTTCAGCTATATTGAAGTTGTCTAATTTCAAAGCTAGCAGTAGATGGAGTGACACCAGCTTTACATAACTACATGGTCTTATGAAATATATTCTACCAAAAGAAAATGAACTACCATGTCGAACATATGATTCTAAAAGAATGTTACATTTAATGGGAATGATCTCTTAAAAAATACATGTTTATCCAAATGATTTCATATTGTTTCACAAGGACCATGAATCACTCATAAAATTCCCTAAGTGTGGTAGGGATCGATACAAGAAGAATGAATCAAATCCTTGTAAATATATATCATAATTTCCTATCATTCCATAGTTTATAAGACTATGATGTCAGGAAATCGTGAAACAATTAGCATGTAATGAAAATACAAGAATTAAATATGGGAACCTACGTCATCCAGTAGATCCTTAGTAGAAGAAACTTTATTATGAGTTTCTTGAGTTTTGAAATGATCCAATAAACTTTCATATTGCATTATCTATAGATAGAATAAATCCTTTTGGTTTATAGAGTAGTACTCATAGTACATGTCCCGTCATGTTGGTAAATTATAACTTTCCACCATGGTTATGCATAAAACCCAAATAAATTATATTGTCTCTACTTATATACGGACCAAAGAAACCTGGTAATTATATTGATGTCTATTTAGATCCATTGATTATAGATCTGAAATTGATGTGGGATATAGGTATTACAATGTATTATTCTCATAGAAGTGAATAATTCACATTTAGGGTCATGTTTTATGGAATGATAATTGACTTCCCCTCTTATGTAAATTTATCAAGCTATAACGTTAAAGTAATTTTGGGGTGTCCCGTTTTTTAAAAATGCACATACTCAGTTTTGTTGAAACATTCCTCAAATACATTGTTTTTAGGAAATCATAAATTTTTACCTCCACAACATAAATAAAAATTCGGGATAGCAACATTCGATGGGAATATCGAACAAGGTAAAACATCATCTCTATCAACGAGCGATCAACTATACAAAAAAAGTAAAAAAAGTTTGACATTGATTTTAGTAAACAATTTTCAAAAAACCTTGAAAAATAATGTTGGAAGTGATCAATTTTCTTTGAATTACAGTATTAATATTGTTTTTATATCAAACGTTTTATTGATGTCATGCATGTAGAAAAAATTTATTTGATAGAGTTATTAGAATGTTACTAAATGTTCTTGGAAAAATGAAAGATGGAATCAAGGCTAGATTGGAATTTATTAAAATGGGGATAAGGGAAGAGTTGGTACCGATGTAGGGTAAAAGGCCTAATTGTTTTCCTCCAGTATTTTACACTCTATCCAGATAGGAAAAATTACAATTTTTTCTTTTCCTTACAAATGTAAAAGTTACACAGGTGTATTCATCAAATATCCAGAATTTTGTGTCAATGACTAATTTGAAGTTACAAGGACTAAAATCAAAAAAAAATCTCATGTTTTGATAGAAGATTTAAGTCTTGTTATTTTTTATTGTATTCTAACTCAAAATTTATGACATACATTAACCAGAATCTAATTCTTTTTTAAATCCATATGTAGTAAATTTGTAGGCCCAAAAAATTTTCCCATCATGAATATGAAGATTGCAGTCATATTATGTGAATTAGATATATTAATCCTACAATAATTATTTGATATAATGGTCCACCTGATGGTTTAATTGGTCAGAGAGGTTCAACTATGTGGTCTTTTCCATTATATATGGATTTACCCCATTGAATGGTATATGAAGATTTTGAGTAGGTATCTTAAGAATCAAAGTCATCTAGAAGGTTTTATTAGAGAATAATATATTGTTGAAGAAGTTATTGAATTTTGTATCGATTACCTATTAGATGTTGAAAGCATAGATCTCCCAAAGTCTCATCGTAGTGAATGCCTTATGGGCGAATGGATTTTCGGAAGAGATGTTTTTACAATTACCTTGAAAGAGTGAGAGAAAGAACATATTTAGATATTATATAATAGTGAAGATGTTGATCTATACATTGAATCCCACAAAGAAATTCTTAGAGATTTTAATCTTTCAAAGGATGAATAAAGGATATAAAATACACATAATAAACAATTTATAGGATGGTTTAGAAATCTAAATTATAAGTAGTTATATGAAAAACTGAATTCAATTATTGAATGACTTCAATGGCTATCCAAAGGACCTAATGAAAATGTTATATCTTACACTATTTTTTTAATCAATGTTATACATTCTATAAAAAATATCATGATGAATTCATTATGATGAAAAATAGTGGTGTTACACTTATGGTTGAAGCGATGCACATATCTAGTTCTAAGAATAGAAATCCAAATTATGAAAATATTTCATTTTTTGGAATTATCGAATAGATATAAAAGTTGGATTATATTATATTTCAAGTGCCAATTTTCCACTGAAAATGGATTGGAAATATCAAAGGAGTGAAAGTTGATGAAATTGGATTTGTGAAGGTGAATTTTAGTGAGGAGGGCGAGAAATATGAGTTATTATTAATGGAATCACAATCAGTGAAATTATTTTATGTCTCTCATCAAAAAAAATTGGTCGATTGTCCTTCGGGTGACTAAATTTTTTTTTCATTCAGATAAAAATTCAACCGAGTATGACCCTTTAATTTGGAAATCTCAATCAGTTCATATGGGTGAAATGTAGAAAATGATTTGTAGATTATATGGGACCTTAAATATAGGATTTTAATTCTTGATAGAGGAACTAAATCCTTGAAACCTTTAAAAAATAAAGAGAGTTCAATGAGACGTTAAATGTGTTTTTTAATATATTATGTTTTTTCTCATAATATTATATGTTCTCTACTACAATAACATAATATAAATTAAATGTTTGACTACTAATGAAGAAAATGTCTTCTACACATGATGGAAGAAAAAACTATAATTATGGAAACCCTTTGGAAATATGTAAAGGTAATGTTATGATATACTTTCTCTATTTTACTGAAAATTTATATAATGAAACGTTGATTTAGTTTTCATTATTACTTAGAAAGTTTATTTATTTAAGAATATTTATGTCCATGTTTCATGCATTTTTAGAAAGAGCAACGAAGATTTCTCTGCTCAATCATATAGGTAATCTTGATGTTTGTGCAGTAAAATCATTTTCTATTGAATGAATACATTGTTTCATAATTTATTAATTTTTTATTACTCATATAAAAATTATTTTCTTATACAGGTGGATTATTTTGTTCAAGTTGGGGTGATCTTTCCAACTTTAATTATTCTTTTCCCTTAAAACATTTTCACCTCTACAGTGGTGCATTTATCACTTTCATTCAAGTTACCTCCACTTCCTTTGTAGAAAGAGAAATGATGTTGCCTCTGCTTAATTATAGAGGTAATCTTGATGTTTTCAAAATAAAATCATTTTCCATAGAATTACTGTATTGTTTAATATTTATGTTTAATTTATTTATTTTTAGTATTACTCACATAATAATTGTTTTCTTATATAGGTGGATTCTTTTTTTCAAGTTGGGGTGATCTTTCCAACATCCATGCTTCTTATCCCTTAAAACCATTTCACCCCTATAGTGGTTCATTTATCACTTTATTTCAATTTACCTCCACTTCATTTACAGGAATAGAAATGATGCTTCCTAAGATCAATTACAAAGGTAATATTTTTATTTTCATAGTAAAATCATTGTCTATATAATTAATGTATTGTTTCATATTTATGATTAATTTATTATTTTTAGTATTACTCACATAATAATTGTTTTATTATATAAGTGGATTCTTTTTTTAGTTAGGGCGATCTATCCAACATTTATGTTTTTTCTACCTCAAAACATTTTCACCCCTACAGTGATTCATTTATCACTTTCTTTCAAGTTCTTTCCACTACCTTGGTGGGAAGAAAATGATGTTGCCTCTGCTCTATTATAGAGTTAATCTTGATGTTTGAATAGTAAAATCATTTTCTGTAGAATTAATTTATTGTTTCATATTTTTGTTTTATTTATTTATTTTTTGTATTACTCATATAATAATTGTTTACTTAGACAGTTTGATTCTTTTGTTGCATTTGGGGTTCTCTGTCTATATTTTATCCCTTTCTACACCAAAACTTCCCCATACTTATTCTCGCTCAGAACATATCATCCCTATAGTGTTGACATTTATCAGTTTCCTTAAAGTTCCCTCTACTTCTCAATCATTGAGTTAATCTTGATATTTTCACAGTAAAATCATTATCCATAGAATTAATGTATTATTTCATATTTATATTTAATTTATTTCTTTTTAGTATTACTCATAATAATTTTTTTTATACTTTTGGATTCAATTTTTCAATTTGATGTGGTTGTTCAAATTTTTTCATGTAGTGTTGGAATTTTGAGAAAGAAATGTTATGGAAATCATGGTAACATTAACAGTTAAGATTGTTTTTAGACGTTGGGATGTGTAGGAATTAGACACACCTCAATCCAACACAAGATGTGACCGGTATAACACCATGTATTTATTTCTATTTTAAATTGACACTAATTTTAGTAAAAAGGACAACTGACTCAAGGTGTTCCTTATGAGTCTAAATTTGACATTTGACTTTGAAAGGTTTCACTCACTGAAAACTGAGAAAATTTTTTGGATTTTCTGGATAATTTAGTTCATTGATTCTTAAATAATTTGTGATGTGTTGGAATTGGTCTCATGAATATGGAATACATCTCGCAGAAGTAAAAGTGAGACGAGAAACCATTACCTCAGGTCCAATTTCCTTCAAACATGTTCATACTCTATGAATAATAAATATATATATTTTATACATATATTATAGAGTTATAGAAATATATTTTCTACCATATTTTATTTACTTATATTCTTTTATGACCCATTTATTAACAATTCTTTGTTAAAATCATTGTTTTGGGTGATAATTTCTTTGTTTTTCATGTATATATTGGTTTAGTAAAGTTTATCCTTTTTATTTTATCATGGTTAAATAATATCTATAATTTTAAACATGATACATATATAATATATAACAATTATATATGTATTTATAATATTCCATAAAATTTAGAGATGAAAAAATTAGTTACACCGTTTATAGAGACGGTAGGTCGTATGTACGCAAGAATTTTGTTTCTATTTTTCTAAAAAATTAAAAATAAGTAAGGTAAATAATATTTAACATTTATATAAATATTATTGTATCTGATAATTCATGTATATTCAATAAATATATACTTTTTAACATCCATTTAAAAATGAAATGAAAAACTTTTAACATCTATATGTGGAGGCAGTAGTCCACACATACACATGAGTGACATTATTATTTTTCAACAAGTTGGAAGTTAATGACGTATATGTTATATTATACTTAAAAAATTATAATAATTTCATAAATAATATATAAATATTTTAAATCCATCATTATATCCAATAATGAGAAGTGGTGATGGAAAATGAATTACATCGGTTCATGACACAGTAGTTCATCGTACACATGATCGATGGTTTTGTTTTCAATTTGATTAATGTGAATATGTATATAGGTTATTAAATTAACATAAAAACATATCTATATATAGGATATACCAATGTTATTATATATTAATATTTTGATAATATTTTAAGGAGCTAGGGTAGGAAGTTAAACAAAAATTCATGGTTAAGTAATTTACCTCTTCTTCAGATAGCCTCTTTAGATTTATTCATAAATCCATCCTAGATTTGATTTATGATTAAAATAATGTATCTAGGATTTGATGAGGTATTTAAGGGATATATTTGGTTAGGTATTATAATATCCAAAAGACTTTTGGAGTGTGAATAGGATATGAGAGTGGGTGGCCTTTTATAAGTTGGGGACAGGACACACTTCAAATTTTTGAAAAAAAAGTGATACCTGTATTTTTCACATGCCACAAGGATAAAAATGATTCATTATCAAACCATGAAAAATATAATTTTGATATATGGCCATAAAATAGGATTTTTTTATGTTTCTAATTCATTTTAACCATTATCTTTTTAGTTTAAGTAAACAAGTTTTAACCTTAATAACAGTGATTAATTGTTACTAATTTTACTATTAATTATGAAAAAATTGTTTTAATTATTATATTATATTAATTATTCTGATTCCAAATATGGAATCTATTTTCTGAAATTAAAGTTATATAATTGGTAGAATTTAATTTTAAATTAATCCTAGATATGTGATGATAAAGAGGTTTTCTATAGACAAATTTCTCATAAGTATAGAAAGATATAATGTCATAAATCAAAATTAATTTTATTAAAATAACCTAAATTGTATTTATTATGATATAATTGAACAAATTTTACTTTTAAAATAATTTTAAATCAAAATATATCTTTAAGATGCTTCAAACAAAATTTAATTTTTTAAAAAAAATTATTTTTTTACTATTCATCAAAAAAATAATCATTTTAGAAAATACAAAAAATACACCCTATGTAAATTTTGAAATTATAATTTCAAAAATAAATATAATTTTATAAAATAAATTTTCTAAAAACGGTAAAAATTAATTTTAATTTATGTGTGCAATGCACGACGAATCCACCTATTATAGAAGTACATTTTTTTCAAAAACATCTCTTTTTCATTTAAATTATACTTATTTTATTTTGAATTAATAGAAGACCATGGAATTTATTTTATACATTTATAAAAAATAGTATTTTCATCATTTAGTTAGTCCTATTTATAACCTACAATTTAAAATCTAGTTTATAACGGTATATTATATTATAGTTCTTTTAAACTCGAGGTTTCATGTTTTGAAATATATATAAGAGATTAAATTTATTTAAAATAAATATATCATAAAGTCTTGGGGTGTTTCATTATCATATAGTCTTATTTTTGTGGGTCACATATTCTATAGAACCCAATTTTCTTCTTTTAAACTCTTAGGGTGTTATATTATTTTTTTCCTTGGTGTTTCATGTTAGAAACATTATTGAACCCAATTTTCTTATTTTAAAATCTCATGGTGTTGAATTCTCCCAAACATCAATAAATTTAATCCTTGAAATTTAAAATTGTGCTTAGAAACCATGGTTTTTACATTTTATTATTTCTTTTTTTATGACCCACATTGTAAAAAGGGTTAATAAAACTTCTAATTAAAAGTGGGAAAGGTAAATATGAAGATCAACTAGGATAAAATAACATTAGGTTTCCTTGTTGGAGAACATTAGTGTGAAGTGAAAATATGAAAATGGAAGAAATAAATAAATAATTATGGGGAGTGATATATACTATTGATCAAAATATTTTTAACGATAAATATAAATTCAATGACCAAAAAATCATAAATAAATGATGAGTTTAAAGACCATTTGATTCATTAGATATGAGAATAATATAATATAATTTTTATTTCAATATATTTTTTCCTAGAGTTGATGGATTTTTTTCTATCAATATATAGGACACCAAAAACTAAACTTAATTGATATATTTTAGGTACAATTTTATCCTTTTTCATGCTTTAGTCAATTTGCACTTCATTTTTTTCTCAATGAAATGAATATCTTATCTAAACTTTATTTTACCTGAAGAACTATTCTTCATACCTCTTGATATATTACAAGGGAAAAAAATTTATCATTAGTTATAAAATAATAAATTAATTTATAAAAACTCAATAATAACACAAAAGTTAAACTTAATCCATTTAATAAATATTTAACCTTAATACTGTCCTAAAATATGTCTGAGAAAATTTAAAGTCCAAAAAATTTAGAAAGAAGGTCACTAAATTTCTATAATCAACATAAGATTAGATTCCACAAACAACATAATGCAATTATTAATGTCACATAACAATTATGTAAATTACTTGATCAATATAAAACCATAATTAAAGCATGTATGCTTTCAAAAATAAATTCTCAGATTATCAAATATGTTCTATAAATCCAAAAATAGAGTAAACTCCAGAAAATGTAACATAAACCATTAAAAAACGCACCAATATCAAGGTAAAAATATTATCCCATAAACATATATTATTCATTATTATCTAAACATCTAGAATATATTAAGGGTTATCTTCTCTTAATAATGTGTTTTACAAAAAGATCAACTTTCCATTGAATCACATTTCTTGGTATAATTAGCATAAGATTTCAAATCATTAAATAAATATTATTGAAGTACAATACTAATATATTTAATGATTTTTATAATGATAATATTATTTATAAAATACTTCTATAAAATAATTATTTGAATCCTGATACATAAACACATCAATCATTCAATTTCCTTCATAAACCATTAACTAGGCTTCATCATCTTATTCCTTAACACTTCTCCTTTCATATGTCATTCATAATCTCTTTATCATCAATATAAAAACCTTTAATAATATAACATCATTGGTCCTCTTATTTAGATTCCACCTTGGACATCAATTTTCATAATTCTCATACTTTCAACATTTAAAACATCCATCTGTAGATAATACCTTAGGGAGACCAATATTCCCATCCATTACATTAACTAAACTTATAATTTTCCCTCATTATTTTCTTAATTTTCTCCCTTCTACTCTACACATAAAACATATTCTTATTCCATTGATACATCCCCCTTATTGATTTTTCCTACATTATTTTCATATAGGAAACTGAATCTTAATTCTTTCATGGTCCCCACCACCCGAGCTCTTAGCAAACTCTATCGGTCCCTTCTTTTTTGTGTCCGAAAGTTGGTTAAGGTTCATGTTTTTAATAATATATCATGATAAATGATTATGAATAATCCCAATACCCTTAACACGAGTCATCATCCAATTTGATTTCATATAAAAACGTTTTCTTTCATATTCAATGTTAACCAAGTTCCTTATGGTTCCATTCATTGACTGAAACCAAAAATCAAAGTGTGAGAAACACTAATCAAAGTTGGAAATCACATATTCATGAAGAATAATTTATAGGATGTATAAATCCTGACACATTTTTTCAGTTTATGATATGTTAGGTTTAACCTAGTTCAATCATGGTAATCATCTATTTAAATCATTTACAATGGTTCAAAAATAAAATATTAATTAGCCAAATCGTATCCCCTAAGAGTTTCAAACCAGGTGTAAAGTAAAGCCCATTTTCATGTACCAAGAAACAATTGTGTCAAGACTAACACACCTTTTTTGGAGTTATTACCCCTAGGTATGTCTTCGGTAGAACCACATCCTCTTATAGTATTTGGACAGGTATTCATTTCTGGGTAAACCATACAATCTCTATATTAAAAAACATTAGGATGGTATCCAATACATAGAATTATCCTAAAATTCATTCATACGGTTATTTTCTATAATCTACTTATTTTTAAAACTATTTCCCAAGGTTTCTAATAAACTTTCTATGATACAAACTATAAATTTTATGACCCTAGTATCCTAGATTTTGTTGTCACTTTATTACATTGGCACTAGATATAAGGAATCAAACCCCAAAGAACTAAATAGTTTAGTATAATTGGTAAAATAGATGCATAATTTATTCTCATATTATAATTTAAAACATAAAAAATAGTATATAATTTTATTTTAGAATTCCATTATTCCCTTTAGAATATCCCCGCATATCAATCATAATACACTTCTTGGCATCCTGGGAAAAGAAATATAAGAAAGGGTTGATCTAAAATGTTTGGTAAGGGTATGAATATAATGGAATATGTCATGAATATATAATAAATAATCAATATGGAAAAGTAAATGTCTATAATTAATGTTATTTGATCAATTACTTGAGAATAATATGGTAGGAAGAAATGATGATCAAATAATTCTATATAAATAATCACATGAGCTTGAAACGTAATCATGGTTATTATAACTAATAAAATAATCACATGGAACTTAATTAAATAATATCATAATGAGTGAATGGATAGTGTTAGACATTTGAAACATACTGCTAAGGCCTTGTACTAAGACATCTAAAATACTGTCGAGGCTCTGTTCTAAGACATCTATATAAATGGGTAAGTCCTCGGCTAAAACTCAAACTAGTTTGTCTCATGAGACCTACATATGCATCGAGGTGATATAACGGGCCCCATCCATCACATACTAAGCCTAATTAATTCTTCATATTATAGGGGAAAACATAATCAAAATAAACATTCATATTGGAAAACTAGCATACAAAATGTTAATACATTCCCTAATCAGTAAATATAATCATAAACCATTGACTGTGATATGTAGAATGGTCTCAAAAGCTTACATCCCGAATCAAAATAATCTCAAAAAATAAATATAAATATAATGATATTATCATTAAAACATATTACCAAGAGTATAATTAAAATAAGGGTTATTTTCATTGATGAATTGAATTATCATAACAAATCCATTAAAAACATTCTTGAATAAATTATTATTTTCTCTTTGTAAATAAATTACAATAACCAATAATTTAGAGAATATTAAGAAATAATTTTATATAAAAATATTTTTATAAACATTTAAATTAATCTTTAAAGTAATTATTGGCCATGATGGAGGGCATTTCTGTACATACCATATAGGTTATGAAAAATATTACTTTCATATTGTTGTAAAAAGGTTAAAAAGTGACTCATTTATAAAATAAAAATAATATTCCTTTCAAACCACTCTGTAAAAATTAAAACATGGCTAAAAATTCTTTAATAAATAATTTTTTTAATTTTCAAATATTTTTGAAATCATTTTTAGAAAACATGGATATGGAAGGAAAAGGGTTTTCGAACGAAGAGAGAAATGATGTCAATTTTATTTAAAAATATTATTTTGGTCTCTTTAGTTATTAAAGAAATAAAAATGAGTGGTAAATATGTATTAAAAATAAATAACCATAGGGGAATGAAATTTATGAGTTTATTGAAATATAGATCATAATATTTTCTCATCGGAATCTTAATGATGAACAACTCTCATGAATAATGATATTTTAACAGAAATAGTTACCACATTGGTAACATTAGAACCATAAACCCCATTAAAGAAATAACTTAAAATAAAAAATTTAAATAAAATGGTGATAAAGGGATTCATGGTATAAAATATCAAATGGGAAGTATATACACCATAAAAAAACTAAGTTGTGAATATGACATATGTCTTATCGAAGTAAAAGTGATATGAGAAACCCTTACCTTAGGTCTGATTTCCTTCATACATGTATATACCTACTTTATAATAAATATAGATTTATTATAAATATATTATAGAACCATAATCATATATTTCATTCCACATATTATTTACTTATAGTGTTTTATTACCCATTTGTAAATAATTCTTTGTTAATATTATTGTTTTAGGTGATGATTGCTTTGTTTTTCATGTATGTTTTGGTTCGGTAAATTTGGTCATTTTTATTTGATAATGGTTCCATAATCTCCATAATGTTAATAATTATATAATTAGTTACAGTTGTCCATAAAAGTTAGAGATAGTGAAATGAGTTACACCATTTATAGAGGCTACTGACTGTACTTATGCATAAACGCTGAACCTATTTTTCCAAAAGACAGAATTTGAGAAATTTAAATAAAATTTTAACTTTAAATAAACATTATTATATAAAATATTACATGTATATTCATTAAATATATACTCATTTCCATCCATTTCATTTTAAAATGAAAAACATTTCACATATCTATGTAGAGGCGGCAGTCCACATGTACATAGGAGTGATGATATTGTTTTTCAAAAGTTTGGAAGGTAAGGAGGTATATGTTATATTATAATTAAATAAGTATATTAATTTCATAAATATCATATAAATAAATTAAATCAATCGATATACCCATCCATTATAATTGGTGATGGAAAACAAGTTACATCGGTTTGTGAGGCGGTAGTCTATCATACAGATGATCGACAGTTTATTTTCCCATTTGATGGAAGTGGAGATGGATATAGGTTACGAAATTAACATAAAATCATATCAGTATATATTATATATTTTTTATTATTTTATAAAAGTTTTAGAATATTTTAAAGAGCTATAAGAATAAGTAAAACAAAAATGCATGGCTAATAAATTTTTATCTTCTTCAAACAACCTCTTTATGTTTATACCCAAAGCCTTACTAGATTAGCTTTATTATCAAATAACTTACTCTAGAATGTAATTAGGTATGTAAGTGAGATATTTTTCAGGTATTTTCTGAACAAAAAAGGATTTTGTAGTGTGAATAGGGGAGAAGAGTGGGTGGCCTTTTATAAACGGGGGAGAGGATACACATGGAATTTTTGAAAAGAAAAAGTGATACTCACCTTTTTTAGAGGTAAAAATGATCTAAAATGGGTAATTTTAAAAACATGGTAGATATAAGGTCTAAATATGTCCATAAAATTTTAATCAGATAAACAAGCCTATTTTATCCTTAACCATTCTAATTAATTTTTACTTTTTATAAAATTCATTACGAAAAAAAATTAAGTTTATTTTATTATATAATATTAATTATGATTATTAAAAATATTTAATACATTTTCATAAATCCAATTCACATAAGTGGTGGAATTTAATTTAAAATTAATCTCGTAGATGCGATGAAAACCCAGTTTTCCAAAGAGAAAATTCTCAAAGTATAGAAAGTTTTAATGTCATAAATAAAACATAATTTAATTAAAATGAAATAAATTGTTTTTATTATAATATAATTAAAATAATTTTCCTTTTAAAACAATTTTAAATCAATAAAATAACTTATAAATTCTTTAAATAAAAAAAAAGTTTTCAATAAAAATCAGTATTGTTCACTATTTATCAAAAACTTAATCTTTTCATAAAATTTTAAAAAATTCACTTTAAGTTAATTTTGAAATAATTATTTCAAAAACTAAGATCATTTTTTAAAATAAATTCCTAAAAGTGGTAAAAATTAATTTTAAACATGTGAGTAAATCCAGACAAAATCACCTTTTAGGAAATATAGGATTTTCATAAACGTTTATTTATCTTCAAAATTATTCTCATATTATTTATAATTAATAGTTAAAAGATGAATTATTTTTATTCATGACTAGAACATATTATTTTTTTAATTTACTTATTCATATTAGTGTGTACTAATTTAATAGCTATGTTATAATAGTATACTATATTATGGTTCATTTAGACTTAAGCTTGTGTATTCCACAAGCTATCGAAGAGATTGAATTTATTTAAAAAGTGATATATCTTAAATTATCAAGATGTTTATTTATAATCTAGTCTCTATGTTGGGTGTGATACATTCTATCTTACACAATTTTAATCTTTCAAAATATTTGGGTGTTACATTTTCAACTAGGATCGGGGTTGCGCACCATATACACTGTCAAACCCAATTTTCTTCTTTTAAAATCTCAGTGTATTAAAAAAATGATATAGCTCCATAACTATATCCTTCTAAGCCTATACATGATGGTTAGTAAGATAAAATTTGATGACGTCACATTCTCGAGATACCAACTCCTCTAGAAAGATGATAACTTTATGGATGAGATCCTGAAAGTGTTAGTTGTCAAACCCACCTACACCAAATCCATAGAAGAGTTGATGAATGTGTTCCACCTTATCAAAACAAATCTCTAAATGAGTCTATGTGAGGATATAAAATAATTTCTAGCAATAATATTTTATCACATCATAACTTTAAATTTAAGCATTGGGGTCCAGACATTTTTTACTAACTATTACAGATATATAGTCTGAAATCAAGTTTCCTATGAACATGATTAATTTAACTAGTAATATGGGTAAAATAGATCTTTTATAACTATATTATGGATGACTTGATTGACTGGGAAAATAGGGGGGATCCCCACTAAGTAATTTCTTTCCACTATAATAGTAAGACCAATTTTAGTAACATAAATAGCTTCTTTGGTCAATAACACCAGGTCTATACCGTTCTTAACTTGAAGAGGATTTGAATTTTAAAATTATCCATAATTTTTGGAATGTTTGGATACATGATCATCTATCTTAGAAATGGGTTCTGAAAGGACAGTAGATGAGGGAATCTAGAAGTTCAATGACTTACATACCCATCATAAAGGTTCTCCTAACAATCTATCTGGGTAATACTCCACCCATACACTGCCATATTTCGATGATAGTTTTGTTAAATAACCAATAGATATAATTATGATTGTCTTGTTATTATCCTAAAACAAAAATAACACTAACAACAATTTATGGAGGATAAATTCATATTTATCCTTCCTAATTTTGATGGTGTAACCATTTGAGAACCTCAAAAAATTTGTGTGAACCTATAAGTGTAGTGAGGTTCATAGATGTTCACCTTATTTTTTTGAGAGATCTTAATCCCATATAAAAAATGTCATGATGTAACATGGTGCCTCTTCCACAGTTTTTTATTATTCCAAAAGGTACAATGTGATTAATGAAAATATAGTCAATGCGATTCCTCAACATCACAATAATGTCTGCAATACCCAAGTATATTGGATATAAAAAATTGATGTTGAGAAACTTGGGGAAAAATGTGTCATAGAGAATTTTTTCTGTATTCTAATACTCATTATATCGAATGTGTTTTTCCATCCATCCATATAAAATTTAGAATGGTCCACGAATTTGATGTGAATTCCTTCCTTGTTATATATGACCCAATAAATTATAAATCTGAGAAAGGGTGGTTAAATCCATGTTAATAGGATTTACTTATACTAACATAGCTATTATCACCATGGAGTTGATCCTAACACCTAAATTGGCATCACAGGCCGGGAAAAGAAATACATTTTTAAATATGAAAAAAATACATCTCAATAAAGATATAAAGTTGCATCTGGATAGACCGTTTAACCCTATGTGGTGTATTTATCAACTTCTAGGGTAGCCCAGTATTAGCCTTGAACTTATTGATATGTTTGAGTAGGTTGGGTACCTTTACACCTGAACTTTATCCTCAATACATTATGTTGAAAAATTATCTTCACCCAACTGTTGAATCATATAATTGAATGGGTGTGAAGATATTTTCCTGATGATTTCACTTCCACAATTAATAAGAATCTAAGTAGAGGGGAGATCATTGATATATCCTCCCAAGTGTTAACAATAGGGAGGAACTCATCATACATCCATATAGGGATTTGGATTACTACCAGTTAATAGGTATCCCAAAAACACATACTTAATTAATCACATGGTAGATGGAATGTTTTGGTATCTGAAACCATTGGTTGATTAATTTTGGTAAGATCATAGTTGGTGGATACATCATGAATTGAAAAGTTTATATTTCTTGGTATAGACCAATACATTCCATTTTCTCAAGAAATTCCATATATCTCTGATATACCTAGAAATCCCATACCTATTCATCAGAGAATCTCCCTCCAGACCACAATTCCCACTTTTAACTCCATCCTCAATTGGAATTTACCTTGAAATGTTAAAAATGGTTGAGTAATCTGGAGTGGTTGGTTTCAAGGAATTATAGTGGTTATCGTGATTCTATGAAGATCCATTCAAAATGAAGATATATATTTGGTCTAATACTTTGACTATCTAAACTGTAGTGGATATTTTCACATATACATAGTTTGATTAATGATTTAACCTAGAAGATTGTAGGATTTTTATTTCCTCCAAAATTAGACTATCCTCTAAAATACCAAAATTATATAGGGTTAATCTATCAGATAGTGGATAACTCTACAACTTATATGGAAGAAAATTATTTATATCCCCATCCTAAGGAATAGTATGGTATCGAGTGTGGAACTCAAAATTTTTGTAAAGAAACATTTTCCTTTAAAATATGTTCTTTTAATTAAATAATAACACCTAAAAATACATAATCTATAAAAATATAATCAATATATAAATCTCCAAAATCCAAATAAAATAAGAAAATTTGGGAAAGTTGAATAAGTAAAAACTTCTATATAACATAATTTTTACTATCAGGACTACATGGAACTCACACTATATTATTTACAAAACATATATGTGAAATGATACCCATAAAACCAATCATTAATGATAGTTTACGAGACCCTAAGTATGTGACCTCTATTAGTTTTTGAATGAGTGAAGGAGTTCTTATGAAAATGGTGATTACTACATAGAAGGAACCATAGTAGTGTTCATAGATATAACTATGAACTACCAATTAACATTTTGTAACAAATTAATCCACATAATATATTTATATAGGAGTGATTTATCCTATTAGTATTCCAGTACACCTCGATATCATGTATCCATTCTATGTTTATTCCTTGGAATTGGCTACTTTTCATGAAGATCAGACCCCATTCTGGGGGGAGAAATTTGGTGGGCCTGTAAGTTTATAACGAACCTAAGAAAGTTATTTGAAAAAAAATTGGGATAAATTAATGAGATCAACCAAATGAAAATTTGAGAATATTTGGAAAAGGACATGTAACCGTATAAAAATTCAATGTTTCTGTATAACACACCAAGAAACTAAGAAGAACCTTCTCATTATCATACCACCACCCCCTACAAATAAAATTATTTTTATAGAGTGAGTTTTTAGATTTATTCCCACCATAAAAATAATTTTTTTTGGTGTCATTCTGATAGCAAGATATAAGATATAGTAGAAATACTGTTCAGGAAATTTCAATTTTTGGAACCTTCAGACACGATCTCACTATTAACCATAGGCAACTTCCTCACCACAAAAAATATGAATATATTTTCAAAGGAATCCCTTATAAAAGGTCCTTGAACACAAAATATAATTTTTTGAAATGGAATGTGTGATGGTCATCCACAAAGGATATTTTCTCCTTCAATAACCTAGCTATTTGTATAGGAATACCATTTAAGGAGGGCCTCTCCATGATTTCCCCCATATTATATAAAAAGACCATTATGAAAAATAGGGTATCACTAGGGTTTTCATATCCTAGCTCTTGAAACTATCCTCCATCATATCATTTAGATTCACCTTATCCCCTTTGATGAGTATCAAAATGTTTCTCTATCATCAATGTTAAAACCTAAGAGAGGCTAAATAAAGATCTCCTCCAAAGCCGCCAGACCCACATGATCAAGTTATTACAGCACATCAGTGTTTACTCTTTCAATAATGAATTTCCTTGGTAAACAAATCCCCAGAATAACCAACCTAATAGGTTTATTTATCATGATATATGTGATTATTCATCCCATTGGTAATGAATACCCCAATCTAGGAGGTAGTGGTGGTGATCTTCTCATTTCAGGCTGTATTATTCACCTCCCTGCATGATTCCAGAAATTTGAATTGAATCGGGAAAAATTAATGCCTTATGTTCTATAATTATTGGATTAATAATACCAAATATAGGGTTTATAAATATGTAATAAGATTAAAATGATCGTCTTTTCTAGAGTTAGTCCCTATTCATTCTTCCTAGATACCCCTCTATAACCTCTCCCTCATCCACCAGCATATAACGAGTAGATTATTCCAAGAATCCCTCTTGGTGTAATACTATAGACTTTTTCATATGATTTTGTATTAATCCTTCCATTTTTTCCCCTTTTATATCCAACAGTGGAAAAGGAAGGCAATTTAGCTATGGGATTCCAGTTCAGATGTAAGTCCTAATTGAAACACATTGTGCAATATGACTGATCCACTGGTGTCTATTATTTCTCAAACAAAGCTTGAATAAAATGGTATTATGGACTAAAGTAGATAATTTCACTAGAAAAATAAAAATTTCATCCTTTTCCATTATCATTAGGTGTAATTTAACACCCAAATAATTTATGAAATAGTTGTTTTTAGAAAAATAAATAGTTAGTTATACTCGAAACCCATAGTCTAAATGAACCATAAAATAGTATACCATTATAAAATAGCCATTAAATATGTATGTATTAATATGACTAACTAAATTGTTAAATATTTATATATAAAATAAATTCATTGATTATCAAATAAAAACACTTGAATATAAAAGAGAGGTTTTTCTGAAAATTCTTATTTTCGGTGTGCAGCATATTTTTATCATAATAAATTGAATTAATCGATATTGGTGAGTGATTTTTATAAAATTTATATGTTATAAATTCAATAAAAGGTTTTAATAACCATATAATGTTTTTCATGCATGATATTGGATAAATCCAGTTATATGTTTAAAATGTATTTTTCTAAAAATGGTTTTTGTTTCATTTTTCACACTTATTGTAAAATTAGTTTCTTTCACTTATAGTTATTTAATTTATTAATATTTATTAAATAATTTTAATAATGAGGTTCAAATTTGGTAAAAATTCCCTTTAATATTTATTCATTTTGGATAGTAACCGTGGTAAAAATTAACACTATAGTAAAGGGTAAATCAGGATAATCTATGTTAAAACTAAGTGTAAAGGTCAAATTGTTTCATCTAAACTCCAATTAGATGCAGTGAATTAAACCATAATCACCTTATTCTTGAAATTAAATTATTTAAGGGACACATTTCTATGAAAATGACCTCTATAATATTTAAAGTAACAAAAATTACCTAATGTCACTCTCTTACTTTTAATTTCATCTTATGTGATCACATGGGGAAAAAATCAAGTGGTGAATGAATATAGATTTTTATTTTTAGAATAATAAAATTATTTTAATGACTGTAATTTATTTCTAACTTTTAGGTATTATATAATTTCTATAAATGCTTATGAAATTCTGACACGATATTTATTCAATTATTGAAAAAAAAATTAATTAAATGATTTTAAAAATATTAAACGTAATAAAATTTGGGTAATTTATTATGAATCATGAAGTTTTCAGATAAATAAAACATATTAGGGATGTGTTAAATTTTTATATTCTAATTACAATTTTTTATTGATATATTTGAAGTTAAATTAAATGAATAGTGTCAAAAAATGGTAATAATGACATTTTATGAAAATAATATTTTATTATATTTTTAAAAAATAATTAAAATCTTGAAATAGGATAAGGGGATAATATATGGTCAAACATTTCTCTGTTTTCCATTTATTATCCAATTCTCACCTAATAAGAAAAATTATAACCCCTTAATAGTGAAAAAGATGTGACCACACTTAAGGTTAAAATAGGATAATTAAGCGGTTAAACCAGATTATAAGGATTAAAATATGACTTAAGACTATCTAAATTTTGTAGGTTGATGAGATTTAAAACATATACTAACCTATATTCAAATATATGGACAATTGGAATCATTTTTCTTGATAATGAATTTGTTATATTTTAATATTCTTAACAATTACAAGTGTTACTTTTCCCTCTTTTATAAAAAAATACCCCTTCCTTCACTTATTTACAGCACTTTGAGAAACCTATAATGACTAATACCTACCTATTTATCTTATCCAAATCCTAATAAATGTGCTAGAGGTTATGGTCTTCCTAAAATACCAACCCTATGTTCTTTAATAAAGTATCTAAAGGTGGTATCCTGAAGAAGAGGTAACCATATTACCTGAAATATTTCAATTTATTTCTTCCTTTACCTTACCTAAATATGACAAATTTATCATTAAATAATAAATTCATAAAATAAAAGTGGAAGATCGTTAGGCCTAATATTCACTAGTAGGATGGTACTTTTACAAATTATTACGATGAGGTGGGAGGTATGGTTGTTTCACACTTCAAGTATCTTAATGTAGGGACGAACTCTCACATATGAGGTCACTACACGAGTGGCCATGATGAGATATTCAATGTCATCCCTTGAGTGGTTTCTTCTAGTGATAATTCTTACTTGGAATCGGTCCTATAATAATAAGAGATTTATGAGGTAGTTATCTCTCTCAACCCTGTTATCTCGCTAGGTCTCTATGGCTTTCTACTATCTTTTTATGTCACCTCCTAGGAGGTGGTTAAGAGTAATTTCATGGAAGTGGTTCAAAATTTATTTCATGGTGGAAGCATCCCTCATGTGGTGAGTGACACCTCCCTAAATCTTATTACTAAACACAAAGACACTTATTTTTTTAAAAAAAAAATTATACATATATTAATGTATTATTTACCTTATATGGTTTTGGAAAGTGTGATCAAAATGAATTTTTTCAAACACCTTCCCTGAGAGTTGTCAAATGAACAGAATGGGTTCTTCAAGGGTAGATCGATCCATGGCACCATTGGTTTGGCTCAAGAGATAATTATAGAATTAAACAAAAGGGTTTTTTGATCTAATATTTCTATCAAGTTGGATATGGATAAAGCCTATGACCAGATCAAATGTTACTTCATCCTAAAGGTACTCTCTTGCATGGGGTTCTTAGGTGGGATATTTGATTTTTTGTTTATATGATTTTGTTATCTATGGTTATCCATTTCATTCTTGGGAAAGAATTGTAGTTTCTTCAAATATTTATATGATTTAAGAAAATGGTACCCCTATCTTCTATCATATCCATATTGATATAGGACACTCTAAGTAGGTATATCAGCAAGATCCTTCATTATGTATCCTTTATTCAGTTTTGCTGAAATCAGCATTTTCATGGTATATCTCACCTCATGATTTTTTATGAAATGGAAAAAAAAATTCAATGGAAGAAAACGCTCTATCCTCAGAATTAAAAAGGTCGTAAATCACTACTCTAACTAGAGTGGAATGATTATGAAATGGAATAAGAGAAGTATTTTTATTTCTATCCAGTGTCTAGATATGATGGGAACAAATAACTTAGTGTGATTACTCAAAAAAATAATTAAACATAAATATATTTCTTAAAACATTATGGCCTTAATACTCCACACATTCCATCACTAACTACTAAAATAAAACTACACATTAAAAAATAGTGATTATATATCAATATATTACATTGATAATACCTACACAGTTTCTCCGCACAGAGCATCACCAACTCATAATAATGAAACCATCCAACTCTTCATTATATTCACTATCAAGGAATCAATTGTATAAAGACTACCCTTATCAATATAAACAAAAAATATCATCATTTATTAATAATTATTATCATTATATGATACATAGAAAATAGATTTAACAAACCATGAATATTTTTCATGTTTAGAAATCATTATGGTTTCAAAATGTATTAAAAAAATTTACATAACCAAATTAACACAACGAACTCATTTTGTCTTATCATTTAGTATTATGTACATATGTTACTTATAGAACATAAAAATGGTTACATAATAAATTTTAAAATCTATTTCAAATATTATATCAGTTTTGAGTCCAGCCTTGAAGGTGGTGAAGGAAAATGAAAATGCATCGACCACGGTGTTGGAAATCGACACACCACGAACGATATTTTCATTTATAGAGTAAAAAATAAAAGGGAAGAGAATTGAAGATGAATTATTCTATTAACATAATAAAATTAAATTATATAAAAGATAAAAGAGTTATCATTCCAATTAGATAAGTATAGGTGATTAGAATATGTGAAAATAAATGAAATTGAAAAGAAAATTGAAAGGAAAAGAAAGAGGATTTTTCATCTTTAATTTCTCCTCCTTGAGAACCTCCTTAGGGAAAAGGTTTTGGTATTTTTATTAGATAAAGGGCTCCTAGATGAGCGATAGGGTATTGGGAAGAGGATTTGGTAGAATTTTGACAAGGCTAAAATCTTGGAAGGTGTGAGGAGAAGAGGTGGTGAGGGTTGGTAATTATAGGGGAGGAGAGGGGTGTTTTCTCATTATTTTATTCATTAGTTTAATATTTTGGCTCAAGACTATGAAAATTTTGAGACTTATCACTATATACATTAAAATAATGAAGGAAATTTGATATTTTGTTCTTACATAAGCCTTAAATCATTTATTAATCAATAACTCATGTATTTATATTTTAACATAAATTATCATATTTTATTATTCATAAAAAATTCAAGTATTTTAGTAAAATCCTAAAAAATAACCCTAACTATTTGTGAACATGTAGAATTTAAAAATGAACTCTATTTTTTAAAAATAATTTTCTAAATATGAGAAATTTAATTTTTAATAAAATCATCATTTATTCGAAAAATACTGATTTTAAAATTATAACTGGTTTTATAACACTTTGAAAAAATAATTAAGGTCTCCTAAAATTATATTATAATAGTAATAAAAAAATTTAATTTATGAATATATTTTATGGAAAAATAATTTTTTAAATAAATATATTAGTTATAAAATTATAAATAAACATTTATGTTTTATAAAAAATACCAACATTTAACTAATAATGTTTAGAATATTTATTTACTTATACTATAATATAATTATATCAAAATATTATTTATAATATGCCTAAATTTTAATTATACTTTCATATATGTTCCAAGGGTCAGGTTACTATTTCATCGGGATAGGTTCCTTAATTTCTAGAAATACCTTTTATTTCATTCATTATTTATTTATAAATTTGTATTATATTCTCAAAGTAATGTTATGTGGTTTATACTATATGACATTATTATAAGAAGGGAATTTCCATTGATAATAATTTTGGGTTGTTACATCTATCTTCTTAAGATGAAACTTTGACATCAAACTTATCAAGAAGAATTCTCATGATAATTTCAATAATAGTTGAATCTTACAACTTTTCACAAGTAATATTATGGTTATCACAATATCATTCACACCTTATAAATTATACATAAACAGATTGATAAACACCCATTTTGAGATCTTCATACTTCAGCCTCTAGATTTGTATCTTTTATTTCTTTACCTTTGTATTACATTCAAAAATGTTTTTCAAATTCTCCAAAAAACCTTTAGCAGTAAAACTCCTTTAACTCTTAGAAACTTGATTTTAGAAAGTAGTGAGATTAAATCATTCTTATCTCTTCCATCATTCTATAGATTCGTATTGTATATAAATGTAAGAGGACCATTTTCAGCATGGGGAGAAAATCCATCTATATCAGCTTCCAAAACTTCATACCTAAGAGAAATAAGATATGGAAACATTCTATCTTTACAAATATTATAGTTCTTCCCATATTTAATGTCCTGAAATTCAATGTAATTTTATTAATTATATGGGATTATTTCAAGACCACGCACTCAGACATCACTTGATTCTAAGGCCCGATAATCCTGGAATAACTGTTTGAACTTTTTTTAAGTTTATTTAAAATAGTGCCCATGATTCGTTTTTTCAACTTCAAAACAAGTGCCCAGATTAATAATATTAGGGTACCGTTGAATTCATAATGGAAACTTTACCTAATAAAGGACTTAACCTCGACCAGCATGGGTCGAGGGAAAATGTTGTTTTTTGGAATTTTTAAGAAAAATAAAATGATATATTTTTCTTAAGGGAAATAAAATAAACATTAAATTTTATTTTATTTTAAATTCAAATTTCATTGAAACATAATTACATTGAATCCCAAGCATAACTAAAATTTTGTTTCATAAATGAAACAGCATAACGACATTGCACTACAACGTAAAAAAAACGTTGAAATGTGTTTTCTGATTTTAATGGTTTAGTTGAGGATGGATCGTTGGCATGAATTGGGACCACTCTGAACCCTTAGAGATTTGGCATTAGCAAGCGATGATCAGCCAATGACCACCAATGAATAATTGTGGAGCAACGAACACAGCAGTGTGATATTCACCAACGAACGATCCAACCTCAAGTTAGGGTTTTTTCCTTGATGAAATTGTTTCCCTATTATTTATTTCTAAACAATGAACGTGGATCAGCCCACTAATAGGCTGATTCATGGGTTGTTTGTTCTTGTAGTAGGGTCACTTGATCTTGGGTTTTTTGATCGAGGTTATACCTAATAGAATCCTAAAACCTCCCCCAACTTGTTTTAAACTCTAAAACAGAGGGATTGGGCTAACACGAATAAGGCTCGGATCCTTCTGTTGTGGGTGTTCTGGTGTTCTTCATGACCAAACCCCCATATTCAAAGCAAGACAACATTGATCCCTTAGTAGTGGCGGTGATGATTCAAGGATCCTAAATACACTAACGTATTGGAAAACAGACCACCAGAGCAGACCCGGTGACATGCGGAAGAGACAGTTGGCACGTGGGGGTGGTCGCTTGCGGGAGATGGTTCACACTGATAGTGAATCGTTGTGGTGGACAATGCCCATGGTAGGGGGTTGCGGGTGCCACACAGGGGCCATGACTCAACGGCCAAAGTGGTGTGGGAAGGTGGTGAGATGTCCTACAACATCGGCCGCGAGGGGTGGATCAGACCGCCGGTAATGGTCGATGGTGGTGGCATGAGTGGACGCGGAGAGTTGAGTTGAGTCACATGTCTAGAGGTTCACGGACCACCTGGACCGTCACTGTGGACCCCACGACAACCTGTGGGCTGGAGGAAGACGTGGCGCACCTGCCGCCTCTCAGGCGGAGTAGGCTGGCCCGCTCATAGCGGGCCGGACCCGTGTCCCAGTCGGTCCGGACCGAGTCAGGTTAAACCTGGGTTGGGTAAAACCCACTATGGGTTGGTGGAATTGGGTCGGGATGGTGGACCCCATATCGGGTTGGGTCAGTCTAACCCGGTCAGACCGGACCCGGACTCCACCAGCACCTTTTAAGTAAAATGATCATAACTTCCAAACTGTACATCTGATTAACGAGCCGTTTTCGGTGTTGGTGCCCCCACTATGAGGAGGTCCTTTTTTCATACTATAAGTTAGTTTTTTTTTAGGTTGATTTATGAACGATTTCTTGAGGACTAGATTCTCTATGAATGAAGAACGCTACGAGCAGAAATCTAGAGCTAGATGTGACAAGAAGGAAGTGAAGAGTGGCACTCAGTGCCCCAGTAGCCGAGGGAACCTCAGTGGCCCAGTAGAAAAGCGGACCTCTGTGGCCCGGAAGATGAGTGGATCTTAGTGTCCTAGTAGACAGGTGGACAATAGTGGACCGATAGCCGAGCGGACCTAAGTGGACCAATAGCCAAGGGGACCAGGGGCCCGGAAGAAGAGTAGACCTCAGTGTCTTGGTATTCGAGCATACCTCAGCGGCCTAGTAGATGAGAAAACCTCAGTGGCCTCGTACTCGAGCGGACCTTAGTGGCCACGGGCGGTGGATCAGATCATCGACAATGGTCGTCAGTGGCGATGTGAGAGGATGTGGCGAGTTGAGCCACATCACACGATTGGAGGTCCTCATTCCACCTAGACCATGGCGGTGGACCTCAGGGGGTGGAGGAAGATGTAGCATTCCTACTGCGTCTCGGCCAAAGCAGGTCAGCCAACTCACAGCAGCCCGGACCCGCGGCTCAGTTGGTCTGGGCCGATCCTACACCGGATTAAATTCGGGTTGGATCCAACTCAGGTCGAGTTGGAAAACCCAGGTCGGGTTAGTGGACCCCAAACCAGGTCAGACTAGACCAAGACCCCACCGGCCCCTTTTTGGTAAAACAGACAAAACTTCCAAACTATACATTCTATTGAAAAGGAGTTTACAACAGTGGGACCCTAGTAACAAGGCGGTACTTTTGACATAGTCCAAGTGATTTTCCACGGATTTTGAGTTGTAATCGATGGATTGAGGAGTATATTCCACTAGAATCATGCACGTTATGAGTGGAGATCATGCGGCTGGCTATGATGAGAAGGAAGTGACGAGAAGACCTTAGTGGCACAGTCGCCGAGCGGACCACAATGGCCCAATATAAGAGTGGAACTCAATAGCCAGGTAGACGAGCAGACCTCATTGGCCCGGTAGACAAGCATACCACATTGGCCTTATAGCCGAGCAGACCTTAGTGGCCTGGAAGACGAACTGAACTCAGTAGACCAATAGCCTAATGGACCTCTGTGGACCGGTAGATGAGCAGACCTCAGTGGCCCAGTAGCTGGGCAGACCTCAGTGGCTCGACAGATGAGTGGACCTCATTGTCCTGACAAACCTCAGTGACTCATCAGGGATGATTCCCTCAACTGCACAAGATGTTCGGCTTTATGATTGATAATCTTGTTTTCTATACTTTAGGTTATACATGTGTGAGCTGAAAATTCTTATTGTGTAGTTTTCCTTTTTGGTTTTCCTTTTTGGTTTGGGGTCCCTACTGAGTATTGTGTAACTCACCCCTACATGGGCTTCTCCCGCACGTGTCATGTCTTGTGCAGATGATCAATTCTTTAACAAAAAACTTGGTGGTCCAAGACTAGTCAGTGCCTAGTGAGATCAAACATGTGAGGTGTACTCCTACGACTTATGGAAATTACTCTAAATATACTGTTCAGGTAGGGTTTTCTACATAATTATTATCATAGACCTTATACTCCCTTGTTTACATCTTTCCTTTTGTTGGGTTTTTATTCTGGCCAATTTTACTTAAATCTTGTACTTCTACATTCAGTGTTTGTCTTAGTGGTGTGCATGTTTTTTTCTTTTTAGCATTTCGGGCTGGGGTTGTGAGTGTAAGTGTGTACACACACTCGGTAAATTCCTTCCACTTATAGGATAAATCCTTTTGTTCTAGTCTCCAGCCCCTGGCCTTTGGGAGGAAGGGTTGGGGTTGTGGTGACATGGGCCTCGGGGGACGAGTTATGAAAAATTGGTATCAAAGATGGTCAGTTCTACCTAAAAGATTGAGAGTCTCTGGTTTTTTTGGGGAAATAGTGTTTAATGTTTGGAGTTTGACTTTCAGGATTGGGGAATCAAATGTTGGTGTGGTGGTCGACGTATCCATACACCAGGACCCTGATTTCTTCTTTTCGACTCAGTACATAAAACCACTATTTTCATGCATCATATAGGATTTTGAGTGTTTCCTTGTGCCCTTGAGTCATCTCACCAGGTATAACCTATTTATTGTGGTACATATTGATCTATTTCAAGATGCTTCCACATATACAACTAGTGAGTATTCCAGTGCATGACCACAAGGATGGTATGCCCGGTGATGAGGCATCAGTACAAGGACCAGTAGTGGTGATGTCCCCACCAGGAGGGGCACCAGTGTTGCCACCACCCATTGGTCAGTAGTTGCTACTGACCTTACTAGTAAAGGATGAACATAGGATCATTACCTTACATGATTTCCATAGGTAGAGACCTCCTAGGTTCAGGGGTGAGACTGACCCCCCAAGTGGAATAGGATTGGATCAAGGTGGTTGAGTGAGTCTTCCATCTGTTGAGGATTCCTTTTGACCAGATATCGATCTTAGATGCAATCCTTCTTTAAGGATTAGTGGGGATATGGTGGATCTTGAAGATTTGGACACACGATGAGGTGACCCTCACCTGGATAGATTTTGAGCATCTCTTCAGAGAGGAGTTCTTTCTAGTGATGTTGTGATCAGTTTCTATACATGAGCTACTGCACCTACAGTTGGGTGGCATGACAGTAGTGGAGTACTCAATGTGATTCTTTGAGCTTTCTTTCTACTCCATAGACATGGTGCAAGTATCATTCCTCGTGGCTCAAGATTTTGAGCAGTGACTACACTGGTAGACCATGGCATCCATGGTACTGCTTAGCATCCCTACTCAGGCTGGGGTGTTGGAGTGATACATACTCAGGGAGAGCTTCCTGGAAAATCAGGTGCCAGCAGCAGGAGCTACCAATAGACCCTGGGTGGTGGAGTCTTCTGTTGTGGGTAACTGGTAGTAGACACGGGGGGACAAGAGGGCTAAAAATTTCATGGGACAACCCCAGGATGTAGGATCAGTGGTACAACACCCCCAGGGTGGATGGAGTCATCAGAGGGGCAGGTTTTGATACTCATGTGGCGGGAAGGGTCACATGGTTCGTGATTTCCGGACTCACCATGTAGATGAATGAAAGATGGTCGAGGGACCTCCTAGGTAGAGATATAGGTTTTATCAGGGTGGTCCCTAGGGTAAAGGATGTTTAAGGGGATCTAGAAGAGTAGAAGGTGGTGGGTGGAGGTTCGATGTGCTACCACAGCCACCATTAGGTGGTCTACCACAGGCATTGGGAGCCTGTGGACAGGGGTGAGGCCAGCTACAGGCGATGGAGGCCTACAACCATGGTGCTCTGATGATGATTAAATGTACGATTTGTTTCTTCTCCACCTTAGCTGCTATTCTCATAGACACAAGTTCCAATCACTCTTTCCTTGTCACAAACCTTGTTCAGATATCGGAGATTCTGGTGGACTCGTTGGCTCAGTCCTTATGATTATAGATTCCTACTAGAGGGTATTCGATGATACACACTGGTGCCGGTGGTGTGAGATTACTCTAGGAGGAAAGAGATTCAGCTGGGATCTCCTAGTAGCGGCATCGAGGCCTTATGATGTCATATTGTTTATGGATTGGTTATCCACAGTTCATGCTCAAATCAAATGTATTAGATGTAGAGTGTGGTGTGTCTATGAGGATGGGACCAAGTTTTCCTTCACTGGTAATAAGGGAGACCTATCAGCATAGGATGGACTTTCTTGTAGGAGGGCGTAGACGGTCACTCACCAGTTGGCTATCCTCACCCTCGGTGTGGTGGACGAGAAGATTCCTCACTTTCATGTAGTGGTGCATGAGTACAAAGACATATTTCCTAAGGAAGTTCTAGGATTTCCCCCTCATAGGTAGGTTGACTTATGCATTGATATATACCCTGGGACGGCACCGATATTCACACCATCATATCAGATGGCTCTCATGGAGATTTGTGAGTTGGGGGTACAACATGATTATTTGAATAGGAAGGGCTTCGTGAAGCCCAGTGGTTCCCCATGGGCAACACAGTATTGTTTTCCAAGAAGGAAGATGGAAGTTTGATGTTGTGAGTGGACTTTTGATGCCTAAACTAGGTGACTGTGAAGAATAAGTATTCACTACCAAGGATTGATGACCTCTTCGATCAGCTGAAGGGAGAGAGATGGTTCATGAAAATAGACCTCAGATCAGGTTATCATCAGCTTTGTGTACGGTATGAGGATGTACCAAAGACATCCTTTAGATGATAGTATAGCCACTATGAGTTCTTGTTAATTCCTTTTAGTGTTCCGAATGCCCTAAAAGTTTTCATGGGACTCATAAACAGGATATTCCATCCTTACCTTTACTAGTTTTTCATGGTCTTCATTGATGACATCTTGGTGTACTCAGTATCTATAGAGGAGCATGTTACACACCTACG
The DNA here is from genome assembly GCA_963277665.1 of Viscum album. Lineage (NCBI taxonomy): Eukaryota > Viridiplantae > Streptophyta > Magnoliopsida > Santalales > Viscaceae > Viscum > Viscum album. The sequence continues at coordinate 886,944,294 of OY728123.1, forward strand.
GATAGTCTTTGATACACCCCAAGAGCACCAGATTTTTGGGAATATCTATAAGTGCCATTTCTGGATTCGGGAGTTACACTTTCTGGGACACGTCATTTCAGAGGCAAGAGTTGAAATGGATCCAGCAAAGATAGAGGTGGTGCATTCTTGGGATCCACCCAAGAGCGTGACTGAGGTACGAAGTTTCTTGGATTTGGCTGGATACTATCGGAGGTTAGTTCCTGACTTATCTAGGGTAGCATCACCCTTATCATATTTTACAAGGAAGGGACAACCTTTCATGTGAATAGAGAAGTTCCAATAGAGCTTCTAGGAGCTGAGGAAGAGACTGATGAGTTCCCCCATCTTGAGACTACCAGAGGAGGGAATTGGGTATGTAGTATTCTACGATTCATCAAGGACCAGAATGGGTTGTTTCCTGGTGTAGGGGAAAGAAATTATCACTTATGGTTCATGATAGTTGAGTTATCACAAGCAGAGCTACGCAACCCATGACCTGGAGCTAGCAGTAGTGGTCTTTTCTTTGATGATGTGGCGGCACTACTTGATGGTTGAGTGTTTTACCATCTACTCCGACCACAAAAGTCCCAATTATATCTTCTCCTAGAAGGACCTAAACTTGAGGTAGTGGTAGTGGATAGAGTTCCTCTAGGATTATGACTAAGAGATATTCTATACTCCTGGGAAGGGGAACATGGTAGCGAACGTGCTCAGTAAGAGATCCTATTTGCAGTTGATGTGTGAGGCATCAGAACAGTTAGCTGCAATGAAGATATCCTTCGTGGATGGAGATGGAGTAGCTTATCAACAGTCAATGGTTGTCACTCCTCCACTGTTACAATGAGTTAGGGAGGTAAATCTTTTGGATGTTTACATAGAGGCTCAACGTGCTCAATTATCCTCAGGATAAGCTCCTCATAGATATTTGACAGGTGGGGAGCACATCATCCATTTTAGAGGGTGCATCATTGTGCTAGTGGTGTCTCATGAGGAGGTTCTGAGGGAGTTCCACACCTCCCATTTGGCAATATATCCAGGAGTGTAAAAGATGTACCAAGACCTCTGACATCAATACTGGTGACCGGGGATGAATAAGGCAGTGGTAGAGTTTGTTTCGTGGTGCGTCACTTGTCAGTAAGTGAAGGTTGAGTATCAGGTTCCAGCAGGATTGACTCAGCCACTTGAGGCTCTAGAGTGGAAGAGGGATTCTATCTGGATGGACTTCATAATGGGTTTACCCCGCACATCCTAGGGTCAGGATTCCATCTGGGTGATTGTTGACCGACTCACTATGTCAGCCCACTTCCTACCAATATGGGAGCAGGGTTTAGTAGAGAGCTCGGGACACCTCTATGTGTAAGAGATAGTTCAACTCCATGGGGTCCCACTGATGATAGTTTCGGATCGATACAAACTCTTTAAATCCTGGTTGTGTAAGGTATTACAGAAGTCTTTTGGGACTCATCTTCACTTGAGCATATCTTTCCACCCTCATAAATATGGATAGATTGACAGGACTATCCAGGTTTTATAGTACATGCTTCGTGCTTGCATATTGGACTTCGGTTGTAGTTGGTAGGATGAGCTACCACTGGTGGAGTTCACTTAAAACAATATCTACCACTCCACCATTGGTATGGAACCATTTTAGGCACTTTATGGGAGACCATGCAGATCACTATTATGCTAGACAGACCTAGAGGAGTCAACACTCATGGGTCCATATTTGGTATGGGCTACCACCAAGAAGATGCAGGTCATCCAAGAGTAGATGAGGAATATATAGAGCATGAATAAATCTTATTCAAATAGGATATGGAGTCCCTTGGAGTTCGAGGAGGGAGACCATGTGTTCCTCCAAGTCTCACCCCAGCAGGGATTGATGAGATTTGGGTGGGGAGGCTAGTTGTATCTGAGATTCATCGTCCTTTTCTAGATTCTGAGCAGAGTTGGGAAGGTGGTGTACCACCCATCTCTTCCCCCACATATGCATAGGGTTCATAATTCCTTCCACGTATCATAGTTGAGGAGGTATGTGAATGATCCATCGCATGTCATCGACTGAGGAAAGTTGGAAATTGACGATGGGGTGACATTTGTAGAGTCTTCGATAGAGATTGAGGATCCATAGGAGTGTATCCTTCATAGAAAGTTGATTCCTTAGTTATGTGTTTAGTGGTAGCATGGGAATCTCTAGGATAGAACCTGGGATCGGGAGGCTTAGATCCGTGCTCAGTACCCCCATTTGTTTTTTTATCCCTTGTTTTAGCTTATGATGACACAAATCCCTAGAGTTAGGGGTAATGTAATATCCTAAAATTCAATTAATTTTTATTAAAAGAATATATGGGATTATTTTGAGACCACACTCTTAGATGACACTTGATTATGAGGGCGAGTGATCCTAGAATAAGTGTTTGACCTTTTTTAAGGATATTTAAAATAGCGCCTGTATGCAGTTTTTACATCTTCTAAACAGGTTCCCAAATTAAAAATTAAAGGGAACCATTGAATACATGATGTCTACTTTAACTAAGAATGTACTTAACCTTGACCGATGCGGGTTTTGGGAAAAAGTTAGTTTTTGGACTTTTTAAGAAAAATTAAATAAAATATTTTTCTTAATGGAAATAAAATAAACCTTAAAGTTTATTTTATTTTAAATTCATATTATATTACAACATAATGGCGTTGAAACCAGAGAATAATTGAAATGTTATTTTGTAAATGAAATAGTGTAATGATGCTATAACATAGCATAACAAAAAAAGCTGAAACGTGTTTTATGCTTTTAATGGTTTAGTCAAGGATGGACCGTTAGAGTGAATCGTGGTCACTCTGAAGCCTTGGATATTTGGCGTTGGTGAGTGACGATTGATGAATGGCTACCAACAATGAATTGTGGAGAAACGAACATAGCAGTGTGATCTTCACTAATGAAGGATCCAACGTTGTGGTAGGGGTTTTTCCTTGATGAAATTATTTCCCCATTCTTTCTTTCTAAAAAACAAATGCAGATCAACCCACTAACAGGTTGATCTGTGGGTCATTTGTTCTTGTGGGAGGGTCACTTGATATTGGGGTTTTTGATTTGGGGTTATACATGATATAATCTTATAACATCGCCAAACTTTTTTTAAACTCTAAAGTAGAGGGATTAGGCAGACACGATCAAAGCTTGGATCCTTATGTTGTGGGATTCTAGTACTCTTCATGATTGAACCCTCATATTGACATCAAGACAACTTTGAGTCTGTATAAGTGAAGGATATAATCCTAAGATCCTAAATACACTTTCGAATAGAAAAACGGACAACCAGAGCGGACCTGGTGGCCCGTGGAAGAGACCACCGACAGAGGTTCCGGTGATGGCACGCGACGGCGGCCGCATGTGGGAGGTGGCGCACACTGACGGTGGGTCACAGTGGTGAAAAAAAACCAATGGAAGTGGGTTACAGGTGGCACACATGGGTCACGGCTCAATGGCTATATCGATGTGGGAAAGCAATGTGTCGTGACAGTGATGTGGCACCCGTCATTAGCTGCGGGTGGTGGATCGGGCTACCAGCAATAGTAGGCGGTGGTAGCATGAGAGGACGCGGTGAGCTGCACCGTGTCACATGGATAGAGGGCCATGGTCCACCCAGACCACAGTGGTGGACCCTACAGAAACCTGCGGGTTGGAGGGAGATGTGGTGCGCCTGCCATGTCTCTTCCGGAGTAGGTTAGCCCCCTCACAGCGATCTGAGGATGGGGTGGGAGGCCCAACGGGCTGGACCCACGGCAGCCCAGCGGGCTAGGTTGGACACAAACTGGGTTGGGTCAGTGGACCCCGGACCGGGTTGGGTTGGGTCGGTTTGACCAGGTCATCTTGGACTCGGTCATACCAGACCTAGACCCCATTGGCCCCTTTTCAGTAAAATAGACATAACTTCTAAACCGTACGTCTAACTGATGATATTTTTGCGGTGTTGGGACCCTCGCGATGAGGTGGTACTTTTGAAATACTCTAAGTGAGTTTTGTGGGTAGTGATTTATGACCGATGGATTCAGGATTATATTCTCCCAAAATAAATTATGCTACGATAAGAAATCCTACAGTTGGCTGTGATGAGAAGGAAGTGACGAGCGGACCTCAATGGTCCAATAGCTGAGCGAACCTCAGTAGCCCAAAAGCCGATTGGACCTGATTGTCTTGGTAGAAGAGTGGACCTTAGTGGCCCAGTAGTCGAGCAGACCTCAATGGCCTAGTAGATGATTAGGCCTCAGTGTCCTTGTAGCCAAGCAGATCTTAGTGGCCCAGCAGACGAGCGGACCACAGTGGCCCAGTAGCCAAGAGGATCTCAATGGATCGACAGAAGATTAGACCTTAGTGGACCGATAGACCTTAGTTACTCATCGGGGATGAGTACCTCAATAGTACAATATGTTCAATTTTATGACTAATAATCTTGATTTCTGTACTTTAGGTTATACCTGTGTGTGTTGATAATTCTTAGTGTGTACTTTTCCTTTGTGGTCTTATTTTGTGTTTTGGGGTCCCTAATGAATATTTTGTTACTCACCCCTTCATGGTATTATCCTTCACATGTTGTGTCTTGTGAAAATGACTCATTCTTTGATAGAGACCTTGGTGGTCCAAGACCAAGAAGTGCCCAATGAGATCGGATAGGCGAGGCATACTCCTACAACTTCTGGAAGCTACTCTACACCTACCCTTCAGGTTGGGTTTTCTGTGGATGTAGTATTAGATACCTTGTAATCCCTTGTTTACAGCTTTCCTTTTTTGGGTTTTTATTCTGCACCATTTTACTTATATCTTGTACTTTCACATTCAGTGGTTGTTGTGGCATGCATGTTTTTCCTTTTATGAGTTTTGGGGTGGGTTTGTGAGTGTGTGTTTGTGTGTGTACAGTTACTCAAAAAATGCCTCCCACTTGTAGTATAAATCCTTTGGATCTAGTCCACATCCCATGGCCTTTGGGAGGCGGGCTTGGGGTAGTCATATCACGGGCCCCGGGGATGGTTCATGACACCATCAAACATCGGAATCCCCTTAATGTTCACATAATTCATATTTTCTATAATAACTTCTCTTCAAACATTTCAACAAAGAGTAAATAATGGGAACCTTCACTCTAATACCAATTGATAACGTTCATACAAGATTAATGTATCACTGAGATGGCGAGGGGGTGAATCTGTGATGTCTTTTTCTTTTATGTTATCTTTCTTTTATAATAACATTATTCACCTGTTAAGTATAAATCACTCTATTGAAAACAAAACATTCTCACATCAATAGGAACACAAATATTTATAAGGTTCACTACTCAATAAGAGTAGTTATGGCTTTGGCATGGTTTGGAAATAATCCAATACCAAACAATCCACTAGAAAACAATTCATTTGTGTGGATACAATAATTATTATATACCCTTAAACTTGTGTAGCACCATGATCAATAAAACAGTGCATGTGATTCTTGTATCACTAATGGTGTAAAAAAAGTTTATGTAATAAGTTTAGAATCTTTTATGAGTTCTTTCCAAACATGTTACTTTGTTTCCTTATCAACTTTCACTTTTGTATTTATTCAAAACACACTTCTTCACTTTCCTACTCAGAAGAAGGTAAGAACGTCACTTTTGGACTTCGTACAAAATCTTATTTCGATGGCTCAGTCTGATTCTGCTATCCGATATATCAGTCCATAAAATTGATAAGAAATAATACACTAGAAACAATTCTAAACAACTTCTTCTTTACCTAGAAACCTATGATAGATGGCTCAGTCTGATCTAGTATCTTTTTCTTCTTCTTTTTATATCTATAAAACTTCCTTGATAAATCTTTTTCTTGAAAATTATTCTCACTAAAAAACATCAGCACTCTCTTTCTCTCTTCACATGTGAAAAATACAAGTTTCAAAAAGTACAATGTCCTTCCTTCTATTTATATAAAATCCCAAAGAGGTATGTGTGGGAAAATACTTTCACTTTACCACTCATCAAAATTTATAGAATCTTGAGTTTCATTTACATTTTGACTATATATTTGAATTGGTCACTATTTATTATCTCTTCTTGATTCTTTTCAAACCTTCTCAAATATTCTCAAAACTCCATCCTAATTCTAACTTCATAAAAATTCATTAGTATGATACCAAAGGTCATTCTGATTTTATGTAATTTCCCATAAATTTCATGTAATTTTTTTTAAATTATATGGTATTATTTCGAGACCAAACGCTTTAACGGCACCTGATTCTGGGGCCTGGTGATCCTAAAGTAGAATTTTTAACTTTTTTAAGTTCTTTTAAAAAAGTGTGCGAGTGGGTTTTTATAAATTTTAAATCACTTCTCAGATCAAAATTCTGAGGGAACTGTTGAACTATGAACATCTGAATTTTCCTACAAAGTACCTAACTTCGATTGGTGAGGGTCGACCAGAAGAGATATTTTTCAGACCTTTCAGAAGAAAAATAAAATAAAATAAAAATTTATTTTATTTTTCTTTACCATTGAGAAGTGGAAACTAGGTGAAGATGAGTCACATTAAAAGTCCAATTAATGAGGCTTATTTAATTTAATTGTAACAAGTACATTGTTTCATAAATGAAATAGTGTAATGACTCGATGACGCAGTGTAACAAAAACACCGCGACGCGTTTCTTTCTTAATGAGATTACAGATTGGAGAATGAGAGCTGAAAATTTCTCTAATGGATGGATGATGTGGAATTTTCTCTCCAATAAAGAATGTCAGTGAATCAGAAAGTAGCAACAGTTCCTTGGAGAACGGATCTGAGACCGGAGATCGACGAATGCCCACGGCTTTGAATGGATCAACACCAATGATGATCCTTCTCCGGGAAGGGGTTTGTTTTGTTTTGAGTTTCCCCATTATTCTTTCTAAAACAACTAATGTGGTTCAATCTAGGAATAGGTTGATCCGCGGGTCATTATTTCTTATGGCAGGTTTCTATTTCTTGATGTTTTTCATTAGGATAAATTTTTATAGAACTATAATCTTCTTCCCCATATTTTAAATCCTCTAATGTGGGGGGTATGGGCCAACACAAACAAGGCCTAATCCCATCCGAATTTTTGTGTTCTTGTTCATTCTTCATGGTTGAACCTTCTAAATGGCGGCAAGGAGGATTATAAGCCTTTGTAGGGAAGGTGGCATCCCATGGAGGCTGGAGGCGTAGACTGCACGAGGAACGGACCACTAGAGTAGACCCGGTGGTCTAGGAAAAGTGTCGTCAGGGCGTCGGTAGTGGCGGTTGTAGTCTGGTGGTAGTGTACCATGATGGCCCATCGAGGAGGATTGCGGCTGACTCAAGCCTTTGCAGTGTTGTAGGAGTCATTGGCGCTTAGGCCAGTGGCTGGCGATGTGACGCGGCCATCCGTCCATGTTAGTGGGGCGGCCTATACCACGTGGGGCGCAGTATGACCTGGACCTGTGGAAATATGTAGGTCATGTAGAGAAACTTGGTCCACTACATGGACTGGTTGACTAGGGAATGCGGCACCACCTGGCATCACAGGGTGCGCAATAGACGCGACATAGCCGTGTCTAAGATGGAGGAGTCAGCCTGCTCAAAGGCGGGTGCGGGTGGTTCGAGTGGGATAGACCCACGGCCTAGTGGGCTGGGGTTAGTGGGTCGGTTCGGACCCGGGCTGGGTCAGACCATCCACATATCCCATCAGCCCCTATTTCTCTAAAACATCGTAACTTTCAAAAAGAGTGTCCATTTGATGAGCCGTCTGTGGCGTTGGAACCCTTGCGATGTGGAGCTTCTTTTGGAATGCTCTAATGGGACTTTCATGGAATTTGGGATAAAAATATTGTCTTGAGGAGCGGATTCTCTCAGAATCAAGCATGCTACAGGTAACCCTGCGTAGATCAGCTACAAGTGACCCTTTATGGATCAGCCACAAGCGACCCTTCATGGATCATCTCCAAGCAACCCTTTGTGGATCAGCTATAAATTACCCTTCTTGGATCAACTATAAGTGAACCTATATGGATTAGCTATGACGGCCTAAGAGGGACTCAACCCTCTGTGGATCAGTTATGACGGCCTTAGAGGGAAGAAACCCTACATGGATCATCTATGACAGCCTAAGAGGGTAGAGACACTGTGTGACTCAACAGACCAACGATACTAATTAGGGATGAGTACCTTAGCAGCCCAAAGTGTTCAATGTTATGACTGATAGACTTATTTTTTCATACTTTAGATTATACCTATTTGAGATGTCTTGATTTATGATCATGTATTGTGGATTGATTTGTGGTCTTTCCATTGTGGTTTGGGGTCCCTACTGAGTATTTTGTTACTCACCCTTGCACAGGCTATGCCCACACGTGTTGTGTCTGGTGATGACGACTGACACCTTGACAGAGGACTTGGTGGCCTAGGACCCGGTGGTGCCTAGTGAGATCAGGCAAGTGGGCATACTTCTACGGATTCCATTAGCTAATCTACACATACCCAATAGGTGGGTTTTTTAGCAGATGGCTTTTCAGGGGTCCTTGTACTTTATGATTTTCAGTTTTTCTTTTGTTGGGTTGGTTTTCTGGCCCATTCGACTCACAGTTTGTACCTTTACTCGGTGATTGTTTTTAGTGGCATGTATGTTTTCTTCCCAGAATTTTTGGGTATGTAGTTGTGTGTGCATGTGTTCAGGTACTCATTAAAATTCATACCTCTTGTAGGTTGATGCCTTCAGCCCTTGTCACCAACCCCTGGCCTTCAGGAGGAGGGCTTGGGGGAGTCATGGAATGGGCCTCGGGGGATGGGTCATGATAAAGTGGTATCAAATAAATGTTGTTTCTACAAGAAGAACTAAGAGTCTATAAATTTCATGGAGCAATAGTGTTTAGTGTTTTGAGTTCGGCTTTCAGGTCAGGGAGTCCATTATTGGTGCGGCAGCTGATGTATCCATACCTTAGGACCCTGAATTCGGCTTTCCTACTCAGTACATGGAATCACTAGTTTCATGCGCCTTTGAGTATTTCCTTGTGTTCTTCTTGAATCATATTCAGGTCACTAGGTATAATCTATTTATTTTGGTTCGTCTTGATCTATTTTAGGATGCCTCTATGTGTATGACCAGCCAGGGTCCCGTTACATGATCGTGAGAATAGCATGTCTAGTGATGGGACATCGATTCTGGGAACAAACCTAGAGATAGCCTTGTCGGGTGGTGCAGGAGTGTTACCACTACCTATTGATCAGCAGTTACTACTAGCATTACCGGTAGAGGACGCACATAGGCTCAACGCCTTGCAGGAGTTCAAGAGATAGAGACCTCCCAGGTTCAGGGAAGAGACAGATCCTCAGGCCATTGAGGACTGGCTGGAGGTGGTGATGCAGGTCTTCTGCTTAGTGAGGATTCCACATGACCGGATAGTGATCTTATCTGTGATCCTTCTTTAGGGATCAATAGGGAGATGATGGAGCTTGAATATTCATACTCATGATGAGGCGACCCTATCCTGGGATGACTTTGAGTGCTTTTTTGGGAGGAGTTCTTCCCTTCCACCTTGCACTCAGTGATCATACAAGAGTTTCTTCACCTGTAATAGGGAATCATGTCAGTGGATGAGTACATTGTGAGGTTTACAGACCTCTCCCGCTACTCTATAGATATGGTATGGGACCCTTTATTTAGGAATCGGGTCTTTGAGAAAGGAATCCAATGGAATATATCATGGAATCAATGATTTCCCTCAGAATCCCCACTCAATATGGAGTACTAGAGTGATCTCTACTAGTAGAGAGCTTCCTCACAGAGTAGGAACTGATGGTGGGAGCTACCACTAGGTGATAGGTGGTTGAGTCATCCATATAGGTAAGCTGATAGACAAAGCAGATGTCCAAGCAGGATAGACCATCTAGAGGGTGAACCCAGGACACAGGATCGATGGTGCAAGGCCACTAGGGTAGCATGAGTCAGTAGAGGAGTAGGTCATGCTACCCGTGTGGCAGGAAGGGACACATGGATCGTGATTGCTCGACCTGCCACATAGATGATCAGCATATGGTTTCGGGACCACTGAGGTAGAGGTAGAGGTTCAATCAAGGTGCTCCTTAGGGTAGCGGAGATGGTAGGGAAGCAGGCCGATCAGTAGGTGGTGGGTGATGGTTCGAGGTACTACCATCACCACCCCTAGGTGGTCCATCCCGGCCTCAGGGAGTAGGTGAATAAGGGTGGTCTTAGCTTCAGGCAGTGGAGGACTACGACCATGGTGTTCTGGAGATGATTAGAGGTACAATATATGTCGTCTCCACCGTAGTTGTAGTTCTTATAGACAAAGGTTACTATCACTCTTTCTTTACCATGGACCGCGTTCGAGGATCAGATATTCCAGTGGAGCCGTTGGCTCGATCCTTACGATTAGAGACTCCTACATGAGGGGATTCGATGATTACACACTGGTGAAGGTAGTGTGAGATTACTCTTGGAGGAAATATCTTGGTCTAGGATCTCCTAGAAGTAGCGTCGAGGCCTTACGATGTCATCTTCAATATAGACTGGTTATCCATAGTTCATGATCAGATTGATTGTATTAGGTGTACAGTGTGGTGTGTCTGCAAAGATGGGACCATATTTTCCTTCACCTATGAGAAGGGAACTCTTATAGCACAGGACGGACCTTCTCAGAGGAGGGTGTAGACGATCAATCACCATTTAGAGATCCTCACTCTCACTTTGGTGGACAAGAGGAGTCTGATATTTCCTTTAGTGGTGGATGAGTATGAATATTTATTTCCTGAGGATGTTTCAGGACTACCTCGTCACAAATAGGTATACTTCTACATTAATTTGTACTCTGGTATAGTATCGATATCCACGACAGTATATCGGATGGCTCCTGCATAGCTTCACGAGTTGAGGGTACAACTGGAGGACTTATAGAATAAGGGGTTCTTAAGGCCCAGTGTTTCACCATGGGCAGCCCCGGTGTTGTTTTCCAAGAAGTAAGACAAGAGTTTGAGTTTGTGCATGTAATTATGGCACCTGAACTAGGTGACCATGAAGAACAAGTATCCACTACCAAGAATTTATGACCTCTTCGATCAGTTAAATAGATAAAGATGGTTCTCAAAGATAGAACTTAGGTATGGTTATCATCACCTTCGGGTATGGTATAAGGACGTTCCAATGAAATCCTTCAGATGCTAGTATGGCCACTAAGAGTTCTTGGTGATGCCCTACATCATGACCAATTCCCTAGTAGTGTTCATGGGACTGATGAACAGGATCTTCCAGCCTTACCTCGATCATTTAGTGGTGGTATTCATTGATGATATCTTGGTGTACTTGACGTCAGAGGAGGAGCACTCTACACACCTTCAGATAGTCCTAGATATACTCTAAGAGCGCTAGATATATGGGAAGCTCTCAAAGTGCTAGTTTTGGATTTGGGAGGCCCAATTTTTTGGAAACGTCTTCTTGGAGGCCAAAGTTGTTGTGGATCTAGTGAAGATAGAGGCATTTCTTTCTTGGGATCCACCCAAGAGCATGACTGAGGTGAGGAGTTTCTTGGGGTTTTTTGGATACTACCGAAGGTTCGTTCCTGACTTTTACAGGGTATTAGTACCCTTAACAGTATTGACACTGAAGGGAAGACCATTCATGTGGATGGAGAAGTTCCATCATAGTTTCTAGTATCAAAGGAGGATACTGACGAGTGCCCCCATCATGAGACTACCAGAGGAGGGCGTTGGGTATGTGGTTTTCTACGACGCATCAGGGAATGGGCTGGGTTGTGTCTTGATGCAGGAGTGAGAATTGATCGCCTACAATTCATGATAGTTGAGGTATTATGAGTAGAACTATGCAACCCATGACCTAGAGTTAGTAGCAGTGTTCTTTGGTTTAAAGATGTAGTGGCACTACATGATGGGTGAGTGGTTTACAGTCTACTCTGACCACAATAGTCTTAAGTATATATTCTCCTATAAGGAAATGAACCTGAGGCAGCAGCGAAGGCTAGAGTTTCTCCAGGACTATGACTTTGAGATAGTTTATACTCCTGGGAAGGGGAACGTGGTGGTAGACGTGTTTAGCCAGAGATCTGGGTTACAGCTGCTGAGTGAGGCGATAGAGCAGCAATCCACGATGTAGATATCCTTCATGGATGATGATGGAGCAGCTTACCTTCAGTCGATGATTGTCACTCCCCCACTCTTACAGCATGTTAGGGAGGCATAGCTGGTGGATGTTGACTGCGAGACCTGACGTGCTCAGTTATCATCTAGAAAAACTCCTAAAATATTTTTGATAGGTGGGGAGCACGTCATCCTTTTTAGAGGGAACACAGTAGTACCAGTGGAATAGTGAGAGGATATTTTGAGGGATTTCTATACCTCCCCCTTGGTGGTATATCCTGGAGTGGAGAATATGTACTAGAATCTTCGATGTCAGTACTGGTGGCCAGGGATGAAGAAAGCGGTGGCCAAGTTCATTTCGTGGTGCATCACTTGTCAGTAAGTGAAGTCTGAGCATCATGTTCCAATAGTATTGGCATAGCCACTTGAGGTACCAAAGTGAAAGTGGGATGGTATCTTAATGGAATTTGTGATGTGATTACCACGCACGTCCAAGGTCCACGATTCTATCTGGGTGATCATTGACCGGCTCACCAAGTCAGATCACTTCCTACCCATTCAGGAGCATAGATTGGTAGAGGGATTGGGATGCCTCTATGTCCAAGAGATAGTGAGGCTTCAATGGGTTCCCTTGATTATCATATCTGACCTTGATTCTTTATTTACATCTCATATATGGAAGGGATTACATGAGGCTTTTAGGACTCTACTATGCTTGAGAACAACTTTTCACCCACATACTGATGGTCAGATGGAGTGGACCACACAGGCCTTAGAGGACATGCTTCATGCTTGAATCCTTGATTTAGGTCTTAGTTAGGAGGAAAACCTACCACAGGTATAGTTTTCATATAAGAATATCTATCACTCCACCATTGGCATGGCACTATTCGAGGATTTGTACGGGCAGCCATACAGATCACCTCTATACTGGATAGAACCAGAGAGTCAGCACTCATGGGTCCATATTTAGTACAGGTAACCATTGGGAAGGTGATGATCGTCCAATAGTGGATGAGGACTTCCCAGAGTAGGCAGAAATCAAATGTAGATATAAGGTAGATGCCCTTGGAGTTTGAGGAGGGAGACCATGTGTTCCTTCAGGTCTCACCCCGATGGAGGTTATGGAGATTTGGATGGGGAGACAAGTTATCTCTGAGGTTTATCAACCCTTTCCAAATTCTAAGAATATTTGTTGAGGTGGCATACTGCCTAGCCCTTCCCCCACAGATGCACCAAGTGCACAATTTTTTCTATGTGTCGCAACTGAGGAGGTACGTGCATGGTCGATCACATGTCATCGACTAAGGAGAGCCATACATTGATGATGGGGAGACGTTTATTGATATCCTGGTGGAGATAAAGGATTGATAAGATCAGGTACTTTTTTGGATTTTCAATTCCTCTAGTACACGTTCAGTAGAAGCACGAGAATCTCCAGGAGAGCACATGGGAGCAGAAGGATCATATTCATGCTAAATACCCCCATTTGTTGTTTTTAGACCTTGTTTTGGTTTTTGGGGTTTTAAATCCCAAAGGTGGGGAGGATGTAATGTCCCAGAAATTCCATATAATTTTTTTAAAATCATATGGGATTATTTCGAGACCAACCACTTTGACGGCACCTGATTCTGAGGCCCGATGATCCCGGAATAGAATTTTGAACTTTTTTTATGTTCTTTTAAATAAGCGTGTTAGTGGGTTTTTATAACTTTTAAACCAATACTCAGACAAAAAATATGAGGGAACTGTTGAACTTAGGATGTCAGGATTCACCTATAAAGGACCTAACTTTGACCGGTGAGGGTTTACTGGAAAAGATAATTTTCAGGCCTTTTGAAAAAACAACATAAAATAATATTTTATTTTATTTTTCTTCACTATTGAGAAGCATTGATGAGATGAAGACATGTCACATTAAAAGTATCATTAATGGGGCTTATTAAATTGAAGTGTAATAGGTACAATTTATCATAAATGAAATAGCGTAACGACGCGATGACGCAGCAAAACAGAACCATTGCGACATGTTTCTTGTTTAATGAGATTACGGGTTGGAGAATGAGAGATGGATATTTCTAAAATGGGTGGATGGTGAGGTGTTTTCTCTCCAACGATGAATGTTGGATAATAAAAAAACAGCAGTGATGCCTTAGATAATGGATATGGGATCGTAGATCGATGAACTTTCACGGCTTCGAATGGATCAACACCAATGACGAACCTTCTCTAGGTAGGGTTTTGTTTTGTTTTGAGTTTCCCCATTCTTATTTCTAAAATAATGAATCAGGATCAACCCACAAACAGGTTGATCCATGGGTCGTTCATTCTTGCGGGAGGGTGTTGTTTCTTAGGTTTTATCAACGGGGTAAATTTTGATATAACTATAATCTTCTTCCCCATGTTTTAAAACCTCAAACGCGGAGGGTGTGGGCTGATGAGAACAAGGCCTGATCCCCTCTACCTTTTTGCATTCTTGTGCATTATTCATGGCCGCACCTTCGAAACAGAATCAAGGAGGATTCAAGGCCTTGGTAGGTAAGGTGGCATCCCATGGAGGCTAGAGGCACATACGGCATGAGGAACGGACTGCTGGAGCAGACCAGGTAGTCCTTGGAAGGTGTTTTTGGTGCACCGGTTCCAGCCGTAGGGGGTGGCGGCCTACCACGACGGCACGCCGAGGAGGGTCGTGGCGGGCTTAGGCCGAGGAGGTTCATGGATGGCTTTGGTCATGGAGGGCCGCAGATGGCTTAGGCCGAGGAGGGGCATGGTTGGCTCAGGACGAGGAGGCTCACGGACGGCTCAAGCCGCTGTGGTTCAGTAGGAGCCGCTGGTGCTCGGTCCGGCAACTGGCGATGGGATGCGTCCATCGGATTGCGTTGGTGGGGTGGCCCACACCATGTGGGATGTGGCGTGACCCGAACTTGCGGCAATTCGTAGGTTGGGTCGAGAAACCAGGTCCATAACAAGGACTAGTTAACCAGTGAAAGCAGTGCCACCTGGTACTGTATGGCTTGCAATGGATGCAGCATAGCCATGTTTGGGATAGAGGAGTTGGCCCGCTAAAAGGTGGATCAGGCTGGTTCTGGCAGGTCGTGCCCAGCAAAGCGGGTTACGCCCAGACAAGAGGGTCAGGCCGGCAGTGGGCCAGACCTGTGTCCCAGTGGGCTGGGCTTGACCCGTGACCTAGTGGGTCGGGTCAGACCTGAGTCAGGTCAGTCTAACCAGGTCGGTCTGGACCCAGACCCCACTGGACCCTATTTCGCTAAAATGCTATAACTTTCAAGTGGAGCATCCATTTGACAATCCATCTGCATCATTGGAACCCTCGCGACGAGGCGCTTATTTTGGCATGCTCTAAGGAGACTTTTGTGGAATTTGGTATAGGAAGAATGTCTTGAGGATCATATTCTCCAAAAATCAAGTGTTCTACAAGCAACCCTGTGTGGATCAGCTATAGGAGACCATATGTGGATCATCCATAAGCTACCCTTCCTAGATTATCTAAAAGAAACCCTTTCTGGGTTAACTACAAGCTACCATTCATGGATTAGCTAAAAGAGACCTTGCATGGATCATCTATGATGACCTAAGAGGTAAGTTACCATGTATGGATCATTAATGAAGGCCTTTGAGCGAAGTGACCCAGTGTGGATCAGCTATGATGGCCTAATAGGGAAGTGACACTATGTGACTCAGCTAACCCATGGTAATCATCAGGGATTAGTACCTAATTATCCCAAAGTGTTCAATGCTATGACTGATAGACTTGTTTTTCCATAATTTAGATTATACCTGTGTGAGCTGTCTTACATCATGATCATGTTTTTTGGATTTCTTTATGGTCTTTCCTTTGTGGTTTGGGGTCCATACTGAGTATTTTGTTACTGATCCCTACACGGGGTATTCTGACATGTGTTGTGTTTGGTGTAGATAATCAACGCCTTGATGGAGTACTTGGTGGCCTAGGAGCTGGTGGTGCCCAGTGAGATCAGGCAGGCGGGGCATACTTCTACAGCTTCCCGCATCTACTCTACACATACCCATTAGGTGGGGTTTTAAATGGATGGATTTGTAGGGGTCCTTGTACATTCTAGTTTTTAGTTTTTCTTTTGTTGGGTTTGTATGCTGGACCATTTGACTCACAGTTTGTACTTTTACTTAGTGGTTGTTTTTAGTGTAATTCATGTTTCCTTTCCAGTATTATTGGGGACATGGTTGTGTGTGTGTGTTGAGGTACTCAGGAAAATTCCTCCAACTTGTAGGTTTATCCCTTCATCACTAGTCTATAACCCATGGCCTTTTGGGGGTGGGCTTGGGGTAGTCACGGCACGGGCCCTGGGGGATGGGTTGTGACATTTTCTTCATTACGATGAAAAAATATAGAAACTGAAGACTTCTCATTATGATGATCCTTACCAATTGGAAAACATATGTAGGACTACACATACTAAAACATTGAAAAAAATCCTCTTTAAAAATTATTGTATCTTATTTAGACTTCATTTATATTTCTTTTTCCCAAAACATCATTGAAACTTATATGGAATTTGAAAACCCTCTTCAAAAACACTTCAAAAACAACTTCAAAACAAATCACCCATTCTTCAATTGTTCAATAATTCCTCAGACTGATTATACTACTTCTGATGAATTCTAGCATCTGATGACATATCAGAATCATCATGAATCTAATGGATCTATCTCCATTTCCTTCTAATAGATCAGTTTCAATCATTATTCGATGACTCTTGACTCAATTGAAACAAAATTCCTTCTTTCACTCATGCTTCGCTGAAAAAAAATCAGAGTACATTTTTTCTTGACCCAAATGAAGACAACCAACATTTATCTTTTTTTTACAAAAATGGTCAACTAAATTGTTGATCTTCATCTAATTGATCGATACCAACATCTACAACATTCTTAGCCATTATTCCTATGATTGAATTCTGCATCCGATTCCCCTTTTGATACCAAAACTTTTATTAGATAGACTGATGTCAGAAGAAACTTATTTCTTCTAGATTTTCTGAAACTGATGATTGATCCTATGAAAAGGTTTGTTACGATGGATTGGATGGCCCGATGGATCAGATCATCTTATGGATCAGTTCATCAGTACTTCCATAACACTTCAAACTTCCTATCATTCAGAAAAATTTTATGTCTTTTGATTCTCACACCGATGAAATTCAACCAGAAAACTTTGACATCAAACTTCCTTCTTCCATAAATTGTTGCTTGTATCATAACTTCATCATAACTTTTAAAACAAAAGGATTAATATATCATCTTACAAATTAATATACCCAACACATCTTCTCTCCCTTTCCTTCATGAGTCTTTCATCACAAGTTTCCTAGAAAACTTGTGATATATGATAATTAACCAAACTTTAAAGCATCATCAGATTTATTATGGATACATTTAGACTCTAATACAACTTCTCATACCAATAAAAACTTTCATTCTGGACACAATGTTTTTATAAAACCACTTTCCTAGAAACCTTATTCATAAACCAATATACATTCTTAATATTTTTTCATTTGATCTTCTGATCCTGGTACTCCTTCTGATCATCAATTATTACAAAGTGAATGGAATTATTGTTATGAAAATGCAATATAAAACTTTCAACACAAACTTATTCCATCATCTGAAAACCAACTTCCATTCAACTTGGTCCCAACATATGGGTGGGACCCATATATACCCTTAATTCATCGATAGATCTCTTGAGAAAAACTAGCTAGGATATCTTTGTGTATGCCTGCACAAGAAAAAATAATTCCTAGACACAGGGCCATGATAATAAGATCATGATATATAAGATCATGATGTCA
The DNA here is from genome assembly GCA_963277665.1 of Viscum album. Taxonomy (NCBI): domain Eukaryota; kingdom Viridiplantae; phylum Streptophyta; class Magnoliopsida; order Santalales; family Viscaceae; genus Viscum; species Viscum album. The sequence goes on from OY728123.1 coordinate 886,962,272, forward strand.
TGTCTTAGGGAATGGAATTAGTTATCTAAAACTATTAATTTCATCACTAAGGAACCAATTATTATTATCCATGTGATATCTTCGTTTATATTGTTTTACATGGAGATATTATGCTTTTTGTTTCATTCTATAGTGGGATTATTTTTTGTTTTCTATTCCTTAAAAATTATTTATATTGATCTTATGCTTAGATATGATCTTTGATTTTTATCACTTATGTTTACCATTATTGATCATTTATAGCTCACAATTATTATGTTTCTATTTTCCTAAGTTATAAATAAATGTATTACATATAATATTTCTAATAGAATATATTGTTTGAAGAATTTATGGCAGATTTTATTGACTTATTATGGATTTAGAATTCTCTATATAGTAATAAAAAATGTCCATTTGATGAGAAATACAAGGTCTTTGTTAGTTAAAAAATTTCCTAACTCTCCAAAAATATTAACCTGAAATGTCCTTCAAATGTATGTGACTCAATATTTGTTGGTGATATTTTGAATTTTGATGGAAAAAATTTGGTTTCTTTAGTTCATTTAAAATCATGTATGAAAATACCATGTTTATTAACATTTTATTCTGAGTGTGTGGGTCTTGAGTTCCACAAATAAGTTTTTCCTCTAATGTGAATGAATACATCCCTATTGTATGGTGTTTGTTATCATACACACACACACACACACACTATATACCATTAAATATCATGAAGAAACATAGGTAAGGGTATATACTTAAAACTAATATCATATCCCCATCCACATACATTGAAAACACCAATATACTATTTTTGACTCTGACACCAACCACATATTCCTTTATAATTACTGAATTTAGTTGGTCCCTATTTTAAGTATGATCAATGGAATATTGAGTTAGTTACTTACATTCTTCCTTTCTTTTTAAAATTATAATAAAATTTATATGTATTTTTTTAACATGCTTTTTTTTGATTAGTTAGTTGTGTTGTGAAGGATGAAAATATGGTAACCTTATTTCTTGAGAGTTAAGATTGATTTAAAAAAATTTAAAACCCTTATAAATAGAGTTTTGTTCTAAATTATGTTTAAAAGATATTGAATCACTATAGTAGAACATATTTTTTTCATCAAAATATTTGTGGTGGATTTGGTACTTTGGATTCCATTAAATATGACCTTGAATAACACATAATTCAAGCACTGGAGTTATTTACGACATCAACTATAAATTGAACCCACTAATTCATATATCATAAGAGAACAATATAATCTAAAATATTTTTATCATTTTGAATTATAAAATATATTTTTTATCTAAAAAAATTCTGATTTTAATTTCTTTTATATTTTCTTTTCTAATAGATCCACTTTGTGTTGTTTTTTTTGCAAAGCACTTAGATTTTTTTTCTATAATCTTATTATTTTCGACCATTTTCATAAATTATATTATAGTGTATTGAAGTGGGATACAAATAATCTATTTTTATTGGGGTATTCTAAGGAGAAATACATAGTTGTTCTTACTTATTGAGGTTAAAAGATTTTGAGGGAAATGGATATTTTTTCTTATAAGGTTGATTGATAGATTTTGGAGAATATAAGATAAAATACTATAATACCCCTATGTCATTGTTGTATTCACTATTATTTAATTTTTTGTTATTATAATATTTCTAGGTGTTTCTATTTATTTTTTGATCATTTGAGAAGATTATATGGGTTTCAAGATAGTTTTATATCAATCCACAATGTATCCCTAGGAGACCACATTGTAGTGGTTAGACTCAAGTTCCTTGAATTTTCTTAATCAAGGATCTCCATGATGCAGTCTTTGGACTATGTAATAGAGGGTTTTCGGTAGAGGTCCCTATGTTTAACTTTGGAGGGAAGTGTTGTACTATACTAGAGGTGATGGGGAGCCTTGACTCTGAATATTTGGTCACCTCCATGTAACAACCCTAGAGACCATTCCATATTGGTTCTCAGTAGAGGGACGTTACACCATGGTGTAGGGTACGTATCATGGAATTTGATTTCCCAGCTTAAAATTTTTTGGAATTTTTTCCCTCATTAGGGTTCTAAGGGTTTTATACCCATTTCCCCCTTCCTCTCTTGTGTCATACCTTGGGAGATACTTGGAGATCCTCCCTCCTCTTTCTTCTCCCTTGTTTACTTAAATCATTTCCTTTAATTATAAGTGGTCTACAGAGGTTAGTTTCCCCGTTCTCCATTTCCTCTCATTCCCTACTCCTTCCCCTCAATTTTAACTTTCTAAAAAAAATTTAATCACTATATAGGTTGGTTTTAGGGTTTGAGTGAGTTATAATCAAAGTGAATTTGGGTTTTTGGGTCCCAGGATGGTGTCTTCTTAATTTTTTGGCTTCTATCATTATAGGGTATGTGTTGCAATTTGTTTCCACTTGGATCAAGGTAGGTGTTTTTATGTATCTCCATTATATTATATTCCATCAGATGATTGAGTGTTTTATAATTATTTTATTTCAAAATTATAACTACACAAATTACCCATGAGGGGTTTGAAATAGTTTTCAAATGGTTACCATACTTGGAATGGATTTTTTGTATGCTACATATTTTATAAAATGATATAGTGGATATTTTAATGGAATTTAAATGATTAAAAAGGTTTTTTAGAAAATTTTGATTTTGAAAAATGTGTTTTATATTTTAAAAGGACTTAATTATTTAATAATGGGGTGTTGGCCACAAATCTAATGGTTTTAATAATTTTGGTCTTATGGTGGTTTAATGTGATTTCAAAAGGTATGTGGGTGATTTAAAAAAAAGGTTCTTAGAACCATTTGATTTCCAATAATATTAAATGGTTGGTTTTAAAAATTTATAAAGTGGCTTGGTATTCTAAGTGTATTTTTAAATTTCGATTTGGGACTTTGTTAAACAGAGTTAATTTGATATTGTGGTTTCCCTCATTATTGATCCCCAATGTTTATGTTACATTATTTATGGATTTTAGGCCTTGAGGGATATGTTTTATATTGTTAATTAATTATTCTTATGTATTGATGTGAAAATGGATTGTTTCATGTGAGGGTGTTGAAGGTGAGATAAGGTTTATTGCTTCTTTTTAAATATTGATTTGTGTAATGATAAAATTTCTTATTTTACTCACCTCCTTTTTTGATATCATGAGAACCCTGGGTTCCTATGTTGAGGGTACATATGTTTTTTATTCTATATTTTTGTGCATAAAATATCTAGTTACCTATAATGTTATGACCTCCTAGGAGTAGATTTCATACTCGGTGACTTGAGAGGGTGTTGACTAAGATATTTTTGTTTCACATAGCGGGCCACATGGGATAGGGTTCTAATAAACCTATTAAATAATCATTTATGATAGATCCCAGTGAGTTTCCCATGATGTGGGATCATTTTTAGAATGATTTAGGGGATCTCTATATGTAATCCTTGTTTGTATCCCCTAGCTTGATTTGATGGAATGTCCCCTTAACATGGTTGTTGGATATTTTATTTTTTATTGATTTATTTTTCCTTTTGTATTTATGCTTTTTTGTATTTTTTTATTATTTTCAAACTAACGTATAAATGGTCTAGAAAGAGTGGATTTAAAAATAAAAGAGACATTGTTTTGAAAAATTCATGTGAGAAGTATTTTGGAAAAAAAGGAAGAAATTGAATTTTTTTTAATATATTTTAAATTCATTTTTATTTATTTGAAATATTTCTCAAATAAAAATACTGGCTTTGGGTTTAAACCCATTGATTTAGGCTAGTTGGTCCATGTTTATTTATAAAGTGGTTTTAACCTCTCTTTATAAAGAAATAATTCTAACATGATATATGTTATCTTTATGATTTCACATGTGAAAACCTATTTCATAAATTATATTCAAAATAGAATATAGTGATTTTATTATGAAATAAACTACATAGAATATTTACTGAAATACTACTAATAATTTTTATCTCGCAAATCATAAATACACTATTGTGATTGTGTATATACATCTCTTGTTTTTTCTATTAGGGGACCATTTTTTGATCTCATTCATTTGATATTTTTTGGGTTTGTAGTTATACATGGTGGGAGATGGTGAGTGGTTGTGTGTCACATAGAGACTTTATTGAAACGATTTTTGTTTCTTTATTTATTATTTTTTGATTTTTTGTTGACCAATTAATCCAGGTGTATTATATATCTTAGTCATATTGTATTATTGACTCTGATATATTTTGTAATATCATGTTGTATTTTTATTTTACTATGATATGTTTTTTTCTTATTTATTATGTAAATACTCTTTCTTTATGCATGGATGTCTACTGTCTGGATAGGTCATCTCAGATTCTCAACAGTTTCTAATGTTTTTATTTTTATCTAAAGGTGAAATCATTCTCACTAGTTCATACTGATACCCTTGGAACATTTAACTAGCCTATGGATATTTTAAACACTCTATAGTCCTTGTGGATAGATGATTCTAGTACTAGTTCAGTGTTATCCAATTCTAGTTAATTATAAAATGGTATCAAATACTAGGTTTTAAAGAGATCCAAGGTTCTTTAAGCACCCTCTTGTAATTTGAGAAGTTGGGTAGAGTTGATATAAATAATGTCATTAGGACTCAGGATTTTGGTCCTGAATAGGGTTTTAATCACCGACTTTTATGATGACACTTGAGTAGTTTTTAGTTTTTAGGATTTAGATTTTATTATTATTTTTCTAGATTATGATTAGATATGGTAATGTTATGATCGTCATAAATATTTTTTGAGTTTTATTAGGAGTGTCACTTGGTTTTGGGATTATAAATAGAGAGGATTCAATGATACCACAAGGGTCACATAGCCTAGAAATTATGTAGAGACTGATCACATGATTTTTGAACCCTTTTTGAGACAATTTCATAGTTGGTGCATGGTTTTTTAGACTAGGATTCCATTCCATTCATAGTTATACATTCTATTTATCTTTGATATTTATACTTCCCTTGAATGATTTATAATGATAGGAGAATATGTAAAGTAAGTTATGGGTATGATTTGATATTTTGGTTAATATTTTGTATAGATTTGTGTTTTTTTTGTTCATGTAATTATTTTGAAACTTTTTTTTTCTAGAAGAGGGTGGGGGTATTTACTTAACAGTGGTTACAGTTTGAAATAAATACATAGGGATTGATTATGAAATGATTTGGATTTAAAGAAATGTTTGAAGAATTGGTAGATTTAATTATGAAATCAAGAAGGAATTTAATTTTTTAAATTAGATGATAAATTAATTTTAAATAATTTTGACTCTCTTAGAATATGTTTTAAAAAAATGGTTGGTTTTAATATAATAATTTTATATTTTGGAATGGAAGTGAATCTCAAGGAAAATTTTGGTTTCAATGATTTTATTTTAAAACTAGATTTATGGTTTAGTTGGGTTTGAACCATGATGGGTATTTAAAATGGGAAATGGTTATTAAATTATTTAAAAAGGTGTGAAGCATTTTAAAATTGAAAGTGGATTTTTAAGAATGAATTTTCAAATTATGGATATATTTTTGAAGCTAAAGTGGGCTTCTTATTTTAAATAAATTTTTGTGGTTTTTGAATCTTGGTTCAATGTTTTTAAATTCCATTAGGGATCTTGTTTTTAAATGGAATTTAATGTCTTTATATGGTGGTGTGTTTTTAAAAGAACCTATGATTTTAGAAAATATGTTTTCATTCCTTAGGGAATGTAGTAAATTTTTAATGCAAAAGGTATTATTTATGTGTTTTTCTTTGAATAATGGATGATTTTGGATTTTTTTCATTGGTGTGTTGGGACTAATTGATTAGTTTTTGAAAACATTAATGGGTTTGATTAATTTTTTATGTTATTTAAGGTATTCCTATAAGAAAGGTTTTGAGAAAAGGTTGGAATCCCATCTCTTGGGTGTCCCTTTTTAGGGTGAATCAAATTTTTTCTTGGTTATATCTCTCTTAGTACATGTCACAACTTTGGCTTAAGATAGAGTGGAAGATTATATTTTTTTTCATCCCAGTGTGTATCTGTTCATCTCAGAGATTTACTCAAGAAAGAGTTTTTTAAATAGAATTATCTTGATACTATGTAGGAGGATAATCCATTCTGTTTTTGGGACTTCTTCATGGTATATATTTTAGGTATTAAAGAATCAATGATATTGTTTATTGATTTTTTAGAGGAGTTCCTCTTCATGAACTAGGACGATTTAATTGTTTTAGTGTGGATACATGGGAATTTATATGATTTTATGTTTGTGCCTTATTTGATATTGTTGGAGGGGGATTATTAAGTCACTATAATAAGTTCCATAAGGATATGATGTGGGATGAAATATTATGATGTGATCAATATTTGGGTGATGATTTTTTTTAGGATTCTTATTTGAGGATCTTAGAGTGGTTGAGGTTATGAGGTGACCTTCTTTTGATGTATCCCATGGGTGATATTTGTATTTATATCCTGTAAGCGGTGGTGATTTTAGGGTGTTCATGCCTTGTTTATTGATAATGATTCATGTATTATTTTCATGGCATGGACTATGGAATGAGTTTTATTTGATTGAAAACATGGGGATTCCATGTGTATGAGTTGGGGTAATGGGGATGAGTGTTTGGTCCCTCTATATACCCTGAGATCTACTAGAATGGAATTTTTTTATCACTGTGAGTGTGTATTCTATGAGTTTGACCCCGGGTTACCCACTCTGTAGTTTCATGACCTTAGGTCAGAACCATGTTATTCCATGTTGAGTCATGTTCATGATTGGTTTAACTTTTTCATTATCTTTAGTATGTGTTGGGTTAGTGACCCAGTTATGTGGTATATTGTATATCCTATTGAGGGTGGTTCTCTTTTATGGTGTTTTGACATGGTCTATTATTATTTTTTGTGTTCTGTGGAATTTTGTCTCCCCTTTGATGACTAGTGTAAATGTGACAATTTTGGAGATGTTTTCTATTTAGGTTTAACCAATATATTATTCCATAATTTTAGATAAATTCTAAATGGTTGGGAGATGTATTCTAGGTTCCATGTTTCTTAGTGATTCGTAGTGAATAATTGTAATCTGGGTAATTTTTGAGGTTTTTTGTTGATGATTGAGGATTCCCTCTATGGGTTTTGAAGAGTTGGTTAAGGAGTGTTATTTCCTTAATTTTTCCCACCCTCCCACAATTTATGTTTTGGTGTGGAGTTTTTAAATTTTCTTTGGTTATATATTTCTCAACAGCTTTCTGGGGGAAGAAAGTTTCATTGGGGGTTGTGAAACCCTCATGACATAGTTTTATTCACTATTATTTACTTTTGGGTTATTATTATGTTTTATGAGTTTTTATGGATTTTTACGTGGTTTGGGAAGTCCAAGGTAGTTATAGTCAAGGTTTTTACTAAGCCATGTCATAAACCCAGGGGACCTTACCATAGTTGTTGGATTCAGGTTCCTTGGATCTTCCTGATCTAGGTTCTCTATGGTGTAGGTTGAAGTCTTTACCTTCGAGGTTGTCTTGCATAGGGCTCCACAACGCATCATGAAGGGACATTACATAGTCTCCTATAGGGTCTAGGGGATTCTAAAATATCATTATTTGGTAATATCCATGCCATGAACCTAGAGATCGCGGTGTAGAGTTTCCCATTATATTATCAATGTTTTAGGGTTTAGGATATTTTTTGGGGAATGTGTCTTCTCAGCTTCAATTTTTTAGAAATTCTAGTGTTTTTTCTACCATTTTTTTTTTAGGTTTTCAACCCCTTTAATCCCTATTCTTGTAATGCATCAAACCTTTGGTGAGTCTTGGTGCTTCCACCTTCTTATCATACTTCTAAAATTGTCTATTGGAAACATTCCTCTGATTCCATGTGGTCGTTCAAGGTCATTTTCTCCCTTCTTGTTCTCTTCCCTTACCCTTCTCCTTCCTCTCATTTTTTTCAATCTTCTCAAACCTTCATAATTATGAAATTTCATTTTAGGGTTCAAGTGATCTCTAATCATAGGGGTTTTATTTTTAGGGTTACAGGAGTGTGTCTTCTTACATAGTTTGTCTTTTTTTCATTTTATGGGACATATTTGATCTTATTTACACTTGGATCAATTTAAGTGTTTTTATTTCATTCCATTATAGTATATTCCATGAGATGGTTGATTATTTTAGAACAAAGTTTTTTCCAAATTATGAATATATAAAATACTTAGGAGGTTTTTGAAATGGTTTTCAGATTGTTACCTTTCTTGGAATGGTCTCATCACATTCCAAGTGATTGTTAAAAGTCTTGACTGTCTCTTTTAAAGGAATTTGAATATTTCAAAAGGGTGTTTGGAACTGTTATATTTTTAAAGATTGTTCTTTGTGTTTTGAATGGACTTATTTATTCCAGAAGAAGGTGGTTTTCCCAAAATCTATTATTTTTAAGAATTTTATTCTTAAGGTTATTTGATGTTATTCTAAAAGGGAAGTGAGTGATTGTAAAAAGTGTGTTTGGTTCTGTTTGATTTAAAATAATGTTAGATTGTTAGTTTTAAATTTGGATAAAGTGGATTGGAATCCCAATAGTGTTTTCCAAGGAATTTTTGGAACTTAGTTAAAAGGAAATAATTTGAAATATTAGTTTCCCCCATTTTTTATCCAATTTTTTTATATTATATATATTATGGAATTTTGGATCCTAGGGGGATATTTTATAACAACTATTGTTAATTTTTATGGTTGGATGTGAAAAGGAATTTTTTTGTGTGAGGGTGTTGGAGGTGGGATTAGGTTCATTACTTTAGTTTAAATATTGATTTGTGTGATGATCAAATTAATGTTTTTCTCACCCAATTTTTTTATATCATGGGAAACCTAGTTTCCTAAGTAGAGGGTATAGATTCACATTATGTTATCTTAGTGTGTGTAGGTTATCTAGTTTCCTAGTAATGTTACGCCTTCTAAACTATTGATTTGGGACTCAGTGACCTAAGAGGCTATCAAATGGGATGTTTCAGTTTTATATAAGGGACCCCTAAGGATATTGACCAGATGATATAGGTATGTTATCATTCATGTTAGAGAATAGTGATTTCCCTATTATGATAGATCATTTTTAGGATGATTTAGAGGATATGATACATATTCCTTGATTGTATCACGTAGAATGATTTTATGGCATAGGACCTCAACATGATTGTTGGTTATTTTATTTTTTACATAGATATCTAGGTATCATTTTTACTTATTTCTTTCTTTTTCTATGGTTTTAGTTTACTTTAAAACTAATTTATAAATAGTCTGGAATGTGTTGATTTAAAAATAAAAGTTATGTTGTTTTGAAAATTACATTTGAGAAGTATTTTTGGAAGAGATAAAGAAATGGTATATTTTTTTATAGATCTAAAAGTTCTCTTTTTTTTAAATATATTTTAAAGAAAAATAATTACTTATTGGTTGATTTTGAAACTCTGTTTTTAGTTCAATTGGGATTTATCTTTTTATAAATATGTTTTATCCAAGTTTTGAAAAGAAATAAGTCAAGCATGATATTTATAATCTTTATGATTTATTATGTGCAAAACTATTTTATAAATTATTTCAATTATATAATTTATGAATTTTATTATAAAATTAACTACTTAAACTCTTTGTTAAAACCATATAAGGCATATTTGGCCCAAACCCTAAGCATACACTTATGTGCATGCATATATAAAGATCTAATGTTTTATATTAAGTTCACAGTTTTGGATCCCATTTGTTGGATATTTATTTGATATGTAGTTTAACATGGTGTGATATCATGAGTGGTTGTAGGTCACATGTAGGTTTTATTGAAAAAATATAGGTTCCATTTTTTTGGGTTGTTATATCAACCAATTCAGACTGGTTTTCCTTATAATTTTATCTCATTATTCTAGTGATTATTTTTTATATTGTAAAAGAATATTGGATATTTATTTCATTATTATATGTTTGGGTTATTTATTCATTTTTTATCTTTTTATTTTATATTCATGGATGTCCACCATCAAAATTCGTCATTCAAAATTCTTAATAGTTTTTTTCAATTTGTTTATTTTTTATCTAGTGGTGATTGGGAGTTCCCTTATATCCTTATGTTGATATGGATCTGATAGAGGTTTAGTGGTTTCCTGGTCTGGTTTATTAAAATACATTATTATATTTTTACAATCGAAGGACTTCTAGGATGGGAGTAGGATTCTTTGGATTCTGTTTATCAACCCCCCTTACACTTTGAATTAATAGTTTTTTTAATAATATCTTTTATAGGGGAATAATAATTTTAATACTTTACCTCATGTTTTTTTCCCGCAATTCTTACACTATTTGATTATATTTATAATGTATTTACATTAGTAATATCAATTATTCTTAATTATACTATGTTTACCTTGCTCTGATTTTGGAGTTTATTTTATGTTTGTATTATCAATAAAACATAATACTTATGTGGGTGAGAAAATTATAGTTTTTGTTTTTACTAAAATTAACTCCCCCTATTTTATTCTTCCTTACTTGTTTATCCAGGAAAACATATTTTAGGCTCATGTATCTCCTAGAAAATATGAATATGATCACATTCCTCAATATGTATCAATAAACAAGAAGATTTCTCTAGTATAAAAAATTCACAGGGCTATCTCACTACATCTTTAATCATTATGATATTTATATATATATATATATATATATATCATTGTCTATTTTATTTACCATTATCTTATTATTGATATATTCTATAGTAACAAAATTATCTTCTCTCGATATTAACTTTTTATTCAATTCCCAAGAATGATCTCTTAATGTTTTTATCATTGGATCTATCATTTCTTTGATACAAAGGAAAATATAGGTTAATAGTCACATCATGGGCCCACTTCCTCATACATTTCTACTTTTTATACTTATAATATTCATGAGGGTATTTTTATTTATATTTAAAATATAAAAAAAACTTCAATATCTTTCTCATGTTATGTAATCTTCAAATATCTATAATTCCCATCCCTACTTGTCAATAATGTTTTATAATATTAAATATATGAACCACTGGTTTTGAAATTCCTCATATTTACTCAATGATATTATGTATTTAAATTTTCAACCACAACCATAGAATAATAAATACTTTTTAACCAATTCTATAATATTTAATTATCATTATTCTATTCCTTTTTATCCTCATGATCTCCATCAATTTTAAAAGTTTTATTCTTTAAAAATTATATAATAATTTCAAGAATATTGTTCCATGTATTTTTTGTAACATGTAGTGAAACCATTGTACCAGGAAGTAATTTCATACAGAACTTGATTGTTTTGAGTTGTTCATGGTCTTTTTAGGCCATTTAATATTTCTCTATAAATAAAATATATTATCTAATCACAACATTGTTCTTAACTTTCCTCGAATAACACTATAGATTGAATGTAACACTCTATTCATCAAACATTTTAGAGTAGATTTATTTTTTCAACATGACTGTATTTCAATATATAAAACCTACTTTGGTTTGTTTTTCATCCTTGTAATTATTTATAGATCAATATTCTTATTTAATATGCATAACCAAATCATCTTATCCATTCATCATCATGTAAACTAGTTTCTGTAATCACATATTAATACTTCATCATCACTATGTTTATGAATTTAAGAACATATTAGAATCATAGCATTTTATATTACTAATATTTTCCTTTCATTCTCACATTTAAATTCCTAAAATATTAGTCTCAAAATTATTTTATGATATTTTGAAAACTCGATAAATATTACATTTTTAAAATTAAAGACCATTTATATATTAACCCTTATATATGTGTTGATTACCATCGTGTATAAGTTGTAAAACTTTTATGCATTAAGTCTTTATTCAATTTTCCAATAATATACAACACCTAATTTTCTAGAACATATCTCCAAATTTCTTAATTTAACTATAAATTTCATCTATCCTTCCCAGGTCATATCAAGCTACTTAAAATCATTCCAAATCACCTTAGTATGTATTAAAATATTATTTAGCTATATAATAATAACTGAAATCTATTGAAACATATAATCACCCCTTAAAGTAATGTTTTTCCATTAATTCATTGAACTTCAACACTTATTTAGATATTATCCTAGTATCTTATTCATGTAACATTAGTTTTAACCATATGGTAATACATAGGATTTAACTTTATAGACAATGCTTCTAGATCCTTCATATAGACTTATGATCCATAAATCATTATACTTTGTGGAACATTTCTTCCATATATTAATCAAAAAAATTAAACTAAATTTCCACATGCACATTAAAGCAGTATCTTCATCCTTTTAACTAGATTTTCCAATCATTAATATATAATAATTACTCATGACATATTTAGAGAAACTAAATATCTTTCCCATGTGTGAATGGATATTTTATATTTTATTGGAAGCATCTCATACTTAATTAATATTTTACACCCATTAAAAAATTAAAAAACTTATTAAAGGGAAAGAAAATTGGAAACACCTCAAATAACAACTGAAATATTCCTTGCATGACTATCACATCACTTTTAAAATAAATAATATAATAATTATAAAATACATGATCAAAATGTTTATTATATTTGGAAAATTTAGATCATACAAAATTTTCACATAATAAAACATAAAAAATATTTAAATTCTTATTCATTATCCTTAAAAATGTCTCATAATATCCTTAGTGAATGAAGTCACCTGAGGATATATATCAAAGAAATGGGTGATTTAAAATCCAAGTAAGAGGAGTAATATGGGACATGAATCAATAGTACATGGGTGAGAAAAATCAATATCATCATATAATAAGTATAGGATCATCATAATAATCGTGAGGGAAATAATTGATAAAGTAATGGAATATAGAATATGAGTACAAATAAAACATCATAACATAGTGTTCAAATACAAAACAAAATTACGAAAAAATCTAAAATTATTTCAATGCATAATATATGTTCATAAATCATAACATCATCACTGTGAACAAAGCAAGAATAATTTTCATGAATAATACACATAATCACATGAGATATATCACATTACACAATTTATTAGACTGCTATATAATTTCAGTCCAACCCATCACATCATTAAATGATCATAATCATGCATTCCACAAAGAAGTACAATAATCATACTTTTTCATAAAATATCATTTTATTCATTTAAAGGAGAAACAACTCAACAGGATTTAGGAGATATTTATAAATTTAAGTCTTTTTGAAAAAAATATAAATGGATTAGTAAACCTTTTGGAAGGGTAGAAACATGTATATCCCTAAAATAAAAGTTATATAATATTTAAAGGTAATATTTTTATATTATAGTAACATTCATGCTATAATCAATTTGAAATTTGAGATAACCCAAAACAAAGAATTTGGGTTTGAGAATACCCTTACATTAAATCCAACTTTATTTCATCTCTTTTTCACCTCCTAAATAATAAATGTAGGTTTATTAAAACATCGAATAGAAGATAATTATTTTCATTTTTGTCACTATTTATCAACTATAATAATTTTATTTTATAAATTAATTCCCATTATTAAAATGTAAATTTTTTGATATCCTGATTTCCTTAAAAGAATCTATTTTTCTTTGATTTCATTATTTTTTCAAGGTAATTTATTCATAAGTAGAGTTAATTCCAAAGATTAGAATAAATATACTTATAAATTTACATATCATAAATAATTTATTATTACCATCCATAAGTTTTCTGATAAGGAAAGAATTTGAAACATCCTCATTGGAGGAAACTAGTTGTTAATGGGACACTGTCTAATGAGGCCAGAAGAGATGTATGAAATATAAATACTTCATATTTATAATTTTAAAAGTATTTTTAAATAATTAATATAATTTTAACTTAATATCTAATTAATATTATACTATTTTTATTTCAAATAAATTAGAAAAAATAGAATAAAATAAAAAATTGAGAGAAGAGTTGATAAATACATACTTCTTCCTCGGTGTTGCTTCTTTTGTATGACACTAAACCGCCTTAAATATTGAAGTTTGTTAATCTAGAATATACCTAATGATTATAAGGTTATTTATAGATAGTATTTTGGTTATATTTTTGTCTTTTGAAAGTGGAAGTTAAGTGGGTTTCCAAGGGGAGGGATAGGGGTTATTTATACTTGAGGAGAGGGGTATTTTTGAGTAAAAATATTGAATAAAATACCATATCTAAGGAAATCCTTGTAATAGTTATATTTTTTTACATAATTAATAATATATAAATATAATATAATGGTTTTTTGACTTTAAACGCCTTTATAATTAGATTTTACTAGTTTATTAAAAAGGAAAGTGGAAAAAAATAAGAATACTCTTGAATTTTGACTTTAGAAAGTAATTTTTTAGGATTAAAAAACATGTTTATTTTATTTTAATGACTCATTTAAAAAATTAAATATGTACTTCATTAGTATAGTTATGTTGAACACATTATTAACTTGAGTCAAATTTAGTGGAAGTACAAGTCAATAGGCCACTAATCCTATGAAATCAATGATCTTAAAGGGGCCAATGTACCTAGGGATAAGATTCCCTTTATTTCCAAGACACGTGACTCTCTTCCATGGTGATATTTGAAGGAATAATTTTGTGTCCAGCTAAAAACTATAAGTCCCTTTGATGGTTTTCATTAAAACTCTTCTATCAAATCTGAGTAACTTTTATATACTGTTGGGTGGATTGAACCTTCTCTGTCATATCTTTCAAAATATCAGGTCTAATGTAATGTCCTGGTTCTGGGTGACACCCAAAGGTGCCTCAAACCCAGTTGGTCACATGACCTCAAGAAATTTACCCAAAAACTAGAGGCCATTTACTAACAATGAGAGTCATAGTGTGATAATGGGAAAACGTTTCCCTCATTGTTAGAGTATACACAGTGGAATCACAAATAGTAGACAAAAGCGGAAGAAGTAATACCATACAACAAAAGTAAACAGTGGAATACTGATAGTAATAAAACAACTACAGCATATATATAATAAATTATGCATGTCACATGTATCTAATAAATCATCCAAACAAGTCAGAATTCTGGAAATACAATACTTAAAACAAATTATTGAAAAATAGTAAACTCCAATAGCATTACAAGCCTCAGATTGGTCTCATTCTCTCTATCTCCAACAACAATCAAGTACCTGATGAAAAATTTAGCTTGCCCTTATCTATACTTGTGACCATATAGTTTTTTTGGGTCCAAAATCATGACCCAAATAGGGAGTGAGACAAATCCCAGTAGGAAACCACAAAAAGATTTGTGCCTAACTGTCAGTGAATATATATATTATGTAATATGTATAAATGAAGCAGTAAACTAGGAAGTACTCAAAAGTAAAAAATCCTATAGTTTTCAATTACATTCAATTACATTTATTGATTATTAGTACCATTAAATAATTAAACCCATGATCTATCCTAAGATATGTATCCCTCTATGTAATAGTTGTAGGTTCCGGGCGCAGCGGAAGCACGTTGGAGGGTTTGCCCAACTTTAATTTTAGCGTTAAACGACGTTCAATCCGAGATCTGTCATGATATAAAATGCCGGATCTTCGGAATAGAACGAAGAACGAAAAAGAAAAGAAGAGTCCCGGAATCCTTGAGATAGGATATTCATATGTTGGTTATAGTTAATTTAATTAATTCATAAGAATTACCTCTATGGAATTCTTTCTTCGTTGGTGTCTCCGGTCACGATCCTGTGATCCGTCGTTGCGTCGGAGAATCCAAGTGTAGTATTCCTCTAGTGGTGATCCACACGTGTGCTATGTATCTTTGGACGTCGCCGAAGGGAACTCCGGGTGCTTGCATGGAAGATCCTTCGCTTGCGATGTCCGTCTTCGATCGCCTTGATCCGGTGGAGGATCTTGCGTTCGTAACTTGAAAGCGTTCTTGGTGGAAAGTGAATTCTCTCTTGAATTTAGAGTATTTCCAATCCGTTGTGCACAACCAAAAATTGCTCTCATTCTATGAGAATAATGTAATTGGGATTATAATAATTAGAATAATAAAATGAATTAATTGCCCGAAAGCATTTAATCATTTCATTTAATTATTAGTAATACCCCATGTCTTAATAATAACAGTTGACCATCATTATTACTTGAAATGCATCCAACTTATTACATTTAATATCATTTAATTAAATAAACAATATTTTTCTCACGAATCCTGAAAATTAAACTACATGGCGTGTATATAAATATACACGGCGTGTACTTTTATTTTTCAGTTTTATTTATTTTTCTCCACTATATTTATTAGACCTTGAGTAATGGATATTTATTTCTTAAATAAATGTAACTGCACTACTCACTAATAAATATATATTATTTCTCCCACAATATATTCTCTCGAATAACTAGTGTCGAAATAAATGCAATCATACATCCTTGAATAATTATTAAACCACAATCGGGAATAATCTTTATTCAACTTGTTAGATTAATATTTAACTCAGATACGTGAACAAACTTAGTGTGTGACCCTCTAGGCCTCTTTCTCAGTGGAATTAGGCTGAGTCTGCCTAAAGTCCAAGGTTAGCGTATAGCAACACGCCAAGGCACCCATAGAGAAATAAGTTAACGCCACAATGACGTGTCACCTCCTACGAATGCTTACCGTGTAATATAATCCCTTTGTCTCGATATCTCCAATCAAGTGGGTTGCATGCTAGTGCCATCAACCCATGTGCTTGATTATTCTTTCTTTGACTTCCCAGAATTGAACTTGTCCACACCTTACCATGGCCATGGATTTATTTAGGTTGTATCAATTCCATCAAAGGGACTGAGATATCTACTTCCGTTATGGAACGGAAGGGAAAAATCCTTTCTCGCATTATCTATTAATGTGGTATTACTTGTGACTCACCCAACGTATCATACCTCACTGCGAACAGTGTGTCATCACAGTTTTCGTCAATACATCTAAGTGCGCGAGTTATAATACCCATTAATAATAATTTTAAAGTCTAAGGACCAATACACACGTCCACAGATAGGAACATCCAATGACACTAAGAAATGTGGATTTCCTACTGGCGGGTCTCGTTCTCGTAATATCCTCCTGGATATTACCTAGAGAGCACACCATGAGAAGGTGCCTCAAAGTTTTATGAGTCCTCACCCCGAATGACCTGTATTATTTGTGTCCCTCAAATAATATCATCCGGCCATAGAACATACATTCAAGAACAGTGTTATGGAACTTCCGGGTTCTCATCATAGTAGGGATCTGCTACGACCCTTTAATGCAACAGCTGTACATAGGACATTATCACATGACATGTCACGCAGAATAAAAATCAAGATGTGATAAGGCTTTTATTTAATGAATAAAGTAAAAAGTAGTTGGTTCTAGACCACCAACTCCAACAGACTCCCACTTGGACTAGAGCCAAATGCTAACAACCTTTAACCCGCTAGCTCTCACATGATATTCAGGCTTCTGTTGAGATAGGCCTTTAGTCATGGGGTCTGCCATGTTCTCTTCTGTGGACACTCTTCTCACTACAAATTCACCCCTTTGATAGAAATCTCTCAAGAGGTGATACTCTCGGAGTATGTGCTTTGTTCGTTGATGTGACCTTGGTTCTTTTGCAAGAGCCACCGCTGCAGTATTATCACAATACAATGTAATGGGATCTTTACTGATAGGCACCACATCAAGCTCCTCGACAAAGTTCTGAATCCAGACAGCTTCCTTGGCTGCATCAGAAGCCACTATATACTCAGACTCCGCTGTAGAATCGGTGAAAACTGGCTGCTTTGAACTCTTCCAGCTCACAGCTCCTCCATTGAGACAGAAAACATATCCATATTGCGACTTCATATCATTCTAATCTGTTTGAAAACCAGAATCAGCATACCCTCTGATGACAAGCTCCTCGTCTCCTCCATACTCCAGGAACATATCCTTAGTTCTTCTCAGATACTTAAGGATAGTCTTAACAACAGTCCAATGATGTTCTCCTGGATCTGCTTGATATCTTCCTACCATGCTCAGTGCATAGGAAACATCAAGCCTGGTATATAACATGGCATACATGATGGATCCTATAGCTGAAGCGTATGGGATCTTACTCATCCTATCTTTCTCCTGTTGTGGATAGGGACACATTTTCTTAGAAAGATGTAAGCCATGTGACACAGGAACCAATCCCCTCTTGGATTTTTCCATACTAAATCTCTTTAGTATCTGGTCAATGTATGTACCCTGACTTAGTCCAAGCAGCCTCTTGGATCTATCACGAATGATCTTGATCCCTAGAATGTAGGCTGCTTCTCCTAAGTCCTTCATGGAGAAACACTTGTTGAACCAGTCCTTAACTGACTATAAGGCTGGTACGTCATTTCCAATAAGCAATATGCCATCAACATATACCACTAGGATAACGACCGCATTTCCATTAAACCGCTTATAAACACATGGCTCACATTCGTTCTTAATGAAACCAAATTCCTTTATGGCTTCATCAAATTGAATTTTACATGACCTGGATTCTTGTTTCAATCCATAAATGGATTTCTGTAACTTTCAAACCCGTTTGGCTTCACCTGGTGTCACAAACCCTTCTGGTTGTGTCATATAGACATCTTCATGAAGGTTCCCGTTAAGGAATGTTTTTTTGACATCCATCTTCCAAATCTCATAGTCATGGTAAGCTGCTATGGAAAGTATGATTCTTATGGATTTAAACATGGAAACTGGCGAGAAGGTTTCATCATAGTCAATTACTTGATGCTGTATGAATCCTTTAGCCACTAGCCTTGCTTTATAGGTGCTAACTTGACCTTCCATGTCCAGCTTTCTTTTGAATACCCATTTGCATCCAACAGGCTTTACATCAACTGGCTCATCGACCAGAACCCAAACTTGGTTCTGATACATGGAATCCATCTCAGAATTCATATCCTCTAGCCATCTTGCATCTTCTGAGCTTTCTACTGCTTCCTTATAGGAGAGAGGTTCATCATTGTCCAATAATAATGATTCACCATCCTTGGTGACTAGGAAACCATATCTCTCTGGTTCCCTTACCTCTCTTGAGCTCCTACGCAGTACTTGTGTTTCTTGAACCTCTTCTATGGGGACCTGTGGAACTTGTTCCTGTACCAACTCCTGTGTATCTTGAGCATCAACTTCGTCGAAGTCAATCTTGCTCCCACTACCCTTCTTGAGGATGTGCTCCCTCTCAATAAAAACGGTTTGTCTAGCGACAGTCACTTTCTTTTCTTGAGGGTTATATAAGTAATATCCTTTCGTTTCCTTGGGATATCCTATAAAGATACACTTCGTGCCCCGGGGTGCTAGTTTGTTGACTGAGAAGGCCCTAACAAACGTCTCGCATCCCCATACACGTGTGTGTGACAAAGTGGGTTTCCTTACATTCCATAACTCAGATGGAATTCCATTTGCCGCCTTAGTTGGTACTCGGTTTAATGTGTATGCTGCAGTTTGTAATGCATATCCCCAAAAGGATAATGGAAGATCCACATGACTCATCATCTACCTCACCATGTCCAACAAGGTGTGGTTCCTACTTTCACTAACACCATTCCACTGTGGTGTATAAGGAGGAGTGAGCTGAGATAGAATCCCAGACTCCCGTAGAAGATCGATGAACTCTTGGTTCAGATATTCTCCACCTCGATCCGATCGAAGCTTCTTTATCTTCTTACCAAGCTGATTCTCTACTTCATTCTTGAATTACTTAAATTTCTCTAAGTACTCTGACTTATACCTCATTAAGTAGACATAGCCATATCTACTTAAATCATCAGTAAAAGTAATGAAGTAAGAATATCCACCTCTAGCTTCTACTGGAAATGGTCCACACACATCCGTGTGTACCAATCCTAGAAGCTTTGTGGCCCTTTCACCTTGTCCACCAAAAGGCGGCTTGGTCATTTTTCCTTGTAAACAAGTGTGACATCTATCAAGTGGTTTTAGCTCAGTAGAGTCTAAATAGCCATCTTGGCAGATCTTTGTCAAACACTTCTCATTCACATGACCAAGGTGGTGATTCCATAACTAGGTTATGTATGAGTCATGTGAGTTTTTTTCGTTATCGATTGCCAACACTTGGTTTTAGTAATTCAATACATACAAACCATTATTTAAATGTGCCATACCATAACATACGTTGTTCTTATAAAAGAGACAACCCTTATTTCCAAATTTGAAAACAAATCCATCCATATCCAAACAATATACAAAAATTATGTTCTTGGTAACACTAGGCACATAATAACAGTTATGTAAAACCAAAATCATCCCATTCGGCAATCAGAGGTGGTAGTCACCAATAGCCAACGCATCCAGCCTTGCGCCATTGGCAGCTCGAAGATCCACCTCTCCTCTGGAAATCTTTCTAAATCTACTTGGTTCCTGCATTTGAATACATATGTGATCCCCACAAGTTGTATCTAATACCCAATGTATAGAAATATAAAGATTTCACTCAATAACAAACGCACCTTTAGCGTCCCCACGCTTTTGGGTGCAATTCCTCTTCCAGTGGCCCTGCTTTCCACATGAAAAACACACTGCCTCCCATTCCTTGCCCTGCCTATGGATCTTCCCCTTATTGGAGGGATAGTGCTCGGGGGGCTTCAGACCATTTATAAGTCTTTGGCCCCTTTGCCTTGTCCTTCCTTTACTTGTTCACCATAAGGACCGCGGGTTTGTCACGCCCCATGTCCTTATCTACCTAGCGAATCAAGGTCAGAAGCTCCGATAGACTCTTCTCATTGCCGCTCATGTTATAGTTGACAATGAATCTAGAGAACGTCTTGGGAAGTGATGATAGGATGAGATCTGTATGCAACTCATCCGGGAATTTAATCCCTAAGATTTACAGGCGTTCAATGTAGCCAATAAGCTTGACTACATAAGGCCCAGTTGGCGCAGACTCTCCAAGCTTCGTGGTAAATAAATCATTGGAGATCTCATACCTCTTTTGTCTCACCTTCTCTTGGTAGAGATATTTAAGTTGAGACATCATGCTATACGCGTCCATGTTTTCATGTTGCTTTAAGAGCTCATTAGACATGGCCGATAGCATGAAACACTAGACATCTATGGCATCATCCATGTATTTCATGTAGAGAGATAATTCCTCATCACTAGGCTCTTTCACAGGCGCAACTGGAATAGGCTCTTCCATCACATATAATTTCCTTTCGTGGTGAAGGACGACGTGTAAACGCCTCTGCCAGTCTTGGAAATTGGTGCCGGTGAGAAGGTTTTCCTTATCGAGTATGGTGCGCAATGATATGTTTGAAGTCATTTTCTTGTCGTTTCTACAAATTAATATGAGCAAAGGTTTAGTACTTTATTACAAAAATTGAGACAAATAAATAAATTAATACTTATTAGTCTCCCACTATTTTATCAAAATCTAATAGCCCTCACCATTGACTTCGGAATATTCTGTTGCGTGAATATTATAGTAGCAAGGGTCCATATTGCCCTTCGCATTACCCCAACTAGGGTTGGTCAAGAAACTTGAAGGGTTTTAGGTAGGCATTCCAAATGCCAACTGCATTAACTCGCAGCTCCTTGATCCGCTGAGTGGACTCCCCAATCTTGAAATCCCTTTTTTTGGATTTCCTCAACCTTTTCCTCTTGGTCACACCAAGTCCTGCTGTGGCAGTCAACCCTTGATGCGAACCAAGTCAAGTCAACCCAAAACCTTGAATTATAATTCCCCGATAATTGAAATCACCCCAACTAGGGTTGGTCAAACACTTTGAACTATGGTTCGATTCTAACCAAGATTATGGAAGGCTATACTGACTTAATATTTATTTTGAGGGATTTTATCCTTATGCGTAAATTTCCATTTTATTATCTTTGATTACATGCTTGTTAATATTAAGTGGGATATACTTAAGTGATTAACCATGTCTATGATAATATTTACATATAATCCAGTTTTATTTTAGTTCCATCTTGCATGCTCGTTTAATTCATTAATTGTGTGATCGTGACAACACACCCACAATAAATAAACCATGCAACTAATATAAATAAAATAAATGGTATGATCATGAGCTTTTTTATTGGTTAGTTTATCTAGCAGTTGATAAACTAACCCAAGACCTAGGGGAGAAACACCTTGAACCTTTCGGGTTCATGTTTACAGCTTTCTACCTGTCCACCTTTGTATCTCCTTGGATTGGTTTCACTATGGCTCCTGACTTGAGCCGCCTCCACTAGCTTGGGAGCTCCATCCATTACATATGCATTTATCTCACACGCAGGTGAGGGGTAAAATGGGGTTTTTACATAAAATAATCTTTGGGCACGCAGGCCCTACATATTAATGAGGAGATGGCTCGCAGGCCAAAAAATTTAATTTAAATAAATAAATTAAAAGAAAACATTCATATACAAAGGTCGCAGTCTAGCTTATGATCATCCATACATGCAACAATAATTACGCACAAATAAAACTAGCATTAAATTCTTTAATCGTTCTTGTTTAAGATAAATCACGCTCGAATCAATTAATTTTCTTTAATTAATCAATCCTTTTATCTTAAATCCCTTTTCTGAATTTCCTTGAGATTCTCATCCATCATAATTTTAAACAAATAAATTCATTTAAAATTATCCTTGTACGTAACTTGTACCTTGGAGGCAACCCGGTGAATTCCCATTTATTACGCAGATGTTAAATTAAACACATATATATAAAACACCTATCACGTGTTGTGTCTCAGCTTTACGCCTACACCATGGTACACGTATCAAGGGTTTGTATAATATAATAATAAATTTTAATAAATCTGCGTAATTTGGGTGAGTACACGGCGTGTAGTTCCGACTACACGGCGTGTACTTTTCTTCACCTTCCATCCGAAGTACACGCCCGGGGACAGGGCGTGTTAATGTACTTCAGAAATTTTCGGAGTACACGGAGTGTATAGTGGGACACACGCCGTGTAGTTTCCGTGTTACACGGTTTCCAGTTGGGCAGGCCGTGTACAGAGTACACGACCCAACCCTAACCTGAAGGGACTACATGCCGTGTTCATTGGACCATACGGCATGTATTCCGGAAACTGTGTGCCACCTGTTTCTGGTCAACACACGGTGTCTTAAATTCTTAGAAAGAATCCAATACACGGCCTGATTTGGTGGATCAGTCAATGCATTGAACCTAGACTACACGGCGTGTACTTCCGAATACACATCGTGTATTCTGGTTTTATACAGCCAGAAATGTTTGGCTCCTCCGGATGAGTTCCTCTATTTTATTTTAATCAAAATTAAAAGAAAAATTTGTTTATGTGAGGTGAACGAGAAACGAGGGAGGAGGAATAGATCTCGATATTTAGATTTCTAGAATGATTAAACTTGAATTCAAATAACTAAATTATTAAATTTGTAAATTACCAATGAAAAACTAAATAATTATAATCAACAATATGACCCCTCTGATACCACTTGTAGGTTCCGGTCACAGTGAAAGCACGTTGGAGGGTTTGCCCAACTTTAATTTTAGCGTTAAACGACGTTCAATCCAAGATCCATCATGATATAAAACGCAGAATCTTCAGAATAGAACGAAGAACGAAAAAGAAAAGAAGAGTCCTGGAACCCTTGAGATAGGATCTTCATATGTTGGTTATAATTAATTTAATTAATTCATAAGAATTACCTCGATGGAATTATTTCTTCGTTGGTGTATCCGGTCACGATCCTGTGATCCGTCGTTGCATCGGAGAATCCAAGTGTAGGATTCCTTTAGCGGTGATCCACACGTGTGCTACGTATCTCTGGATGTCACCGAAGGGAACTTCGGGTGCTAGCGCGGAAGATCCTTCGCTTGTGATGTCCGTCTTCGATCACCTTGATCCGGTGGAGGATCTTGCTTTCGTAACTTGAAAGCGTTCTTGGTGGAAAGGGAATTATCTCCTGACTTGAGAGTATTTCCAATCTGTTGTGCACAACCAAAAGTGGCTCTCATTCTATGAGAATAATGTAATTGGGATTATAATACTTAGAATAATAAAATGAATTAATTTCCTGAAATCATTTAATCATTTCATTTAATTCTTAGTAATACCCCATGTCTTAATAATGACAGTTGACCATCATTATTAGTTGACATGCGTCCAGCGTATTACATTTAATATCATTTAATTAAATAAACAATATTTTTCTCACGAATCCCAAAAAATAAACTACACGGCATGTATATAAATATACAGGGCGTGTACTTTTATTTTTTAGTTTTATTTATTTTCCTCCACCATATTTATTAGACCTTGAGTAATGGATATTTATTTCTTAAATAAATGTAACTCCATTACTCACTAGTAAATATATATTATTTCACCCACAATATATTCTCTCGAATAACTAGTGTCGAAATAAATGCGATCATATATCCTTGAATAATTATTAAACCAAAATCGGGAATAATATTTATTCAACTTGTTAAATTAATATTTAACTGAGATACATGAACACACTTAGTGTGTGACCCTCTAGGCCTCTTTCTTAGTGGCATTAGGCTGAGCCTGCCTAAAGTCCAAGGTTAGCTTCTAGCAACACGCCAAGGCACCTATAGAGAAAGAAGTTAATGCCACAATGACGTGTCACCTCCTACGAATGCTTACCGTGTAATATAATCCCTTTGTCTCGATATCTCCAATCAAGCGGGTTGCATGCTAGTGCCGTCAACCCATGTGCTTGATTATTCTTTCTTTGACTTCCCGGAATTGAACTTGCCCAGACCTTACCATGGCCATGGATTTATTTAGGATGTATCAATTCCATCAAAGGGCCTGAGATATCTACTTCCGTTATGGAACGGAAGGGACAAATCCTTTCTCGCATTATCTATTAATGTGGTATTACTCGTGACGCACCCAACGTATCCTACCTCACTACGAACAGTGTGTCATCACAGTTTTCGTCAATACATCTAAGTGTGCGAGTTGTAATACCCATTAATAATAATCTTAAATTCTAAGGACCAATACACACGTCCGTAGATAGGAACATCCAATGACACTATGAAATGTGGATTTCCTACTAGCGGGTCTCGTTCTCATAATATCCTCCTGGATATTACCAAGGGCGCACACCATGATAAGGTGCCTCAAAGTTTTATGAGTCCTCACCCCTAATGACCTGTATTATTTTTTTCCCTAAAATAATATCATCCGGCCATGGAACATACATTCATGAACAGTGTTATGGCACTTCCGGGTTATCATCATAGCAGGGATCTGCTACAACCCTTTATTGCAAAAACTGTCCTTAGGACATTATCACATGACATGTCACGCACAAGAACAATAAATATGTGATAAGTCTTTTATTTAATGAATAAATTACAAAGTAGTTGGTTCTAGACCACCAACTCCAACAATAGTAACAACATACATCTCAAAATACCATTTAAACACCCAAGTAAGACCGATTCCAATATTGCTCTTTGTCTTGGCTACTCGCCACAATCATTCAATCATTCATAACAACCCTCTAGGAAATCTCTCACAGTCTAACCCCTTTGGTTTAACATAGAACTAATCAAATACAAATGACCACCTAATAATCTCTCATGGTCAATACCCTTGGTTCAGCATGGCATCAATAAAACATAAACTACCTTTGGTTTGCTCTCACAGTCAATACCCCCTAGGTCCACATATCATAAATAAAATATAAACGACCTCCAGGTAGAGCTCATGATCAATACCCCCTGGTTCCACATAGAATAAAATAATCATAAAAGACCTATTGGTTAGATCTCATGGTCATTACCCCTGGATCAAAGTCTACACCAGGTCTCTCATAGTCCTTTGTAATAAACATGGAAACCCCCACAGTTTTCCTGGTCCAAGGATCTCATGGTTCATTGGAATATCAGCATGCATATCATAACAAGGAAGCATAATTAATCTATATCTACTACATTGATAACATTCTCAAGCATAATACATTAAATTCATATAATCAATCACCTCCATCCTAAACAATTCAAGGCATGGAAACAATGTATTCCTCATAGGAAACCTAGGCCAAATGGCCATAAATAGTCAAACAGGGGAACGCACCCATAGGGTGTCCCATAAAAAGGTATAAAACCTTATTCATAAACAATAACCTTTTCTCAAACAAAAAAACCCATATCAAGTATGAAATAGGGTCAATTTCCAAAACACACAATACCCTAAACATGGTTATTCGGAACTTTTAGAATATATAATCCAAAGACAACCAAAGAATGGAAAAACCACCTACCTTGATGTTGTACGATGAAAAATCTTGAACGTTTTCCCTTGAATCAGACTAGAATGACATAGATATTAGAAAAAGGTGAAAATAATCATCATTAAAATACCCATGAGAGATGAGGAATTGGGAAGAGAGGCTCTAGGGAAAGAGAGAACTCGCCGGTGGGAATCCAACGCACCCGATGATGTCTCAATTGGAGCTTGGATAGGGAACTGGGAGGATCTTGAAGTTCTTTGTCCGTTCATCACTCTCCTGTATGAAACATCGGGAGAAGAATGTGTTTTTGGATGCGAGACACAATCCCGCACTGATATAACAAATAAAAAAGAAAAGTATGTTGCGTCTTCATTTAATGTACATGTCACGTACTAGCCTCAATCACCCCCCACTTTAGGTGATCTTCTTGGTCACCTACATAGCCATGTACTCGACCGTTACATGGCCAGTACATGGCTATATGTGGTAACTGGGTACATGATGTGTACTCCTAAGTACACAATGTGTACTTAAAAAAATTCCTAATTCTTTCTTTCTCCCCAAAAACAATCCGAAATAAATATCCATACCTAAAATGAGGATACAGGTTCTTATGAACATCAACCCTTAAGTAAATTCATCCTTGAATTTCCCTTACAAGTGTGGAAAAGAAGAAACTTCAAACAAATCTGACCACTGAGATCATACTCCGGCCTCCCTCTCCCAAGTCTCGTCTTGTACTCGCTCATGCTTCCATAGCACTCATACCAGAGGAACAGACCGTCCATGGAGAACCTTCATGTTGTGAACCACAATCCGAATAGGTTTCTCCTTGAATGATTAATCCACCTCCAATTAAACCTCCTGGGTTTGAAAAACATGATACAGATCTGAAAAGTAACGTCGTAGATGAGAAACATGAAAGACATCATGCATATCCTGGTACTTTTGAGGTAATTGAAAATGATAGGAAACCAGACTGACTCTCTCCAAAACCTCAAATGGACCGACATATCTTGGTTAAATATTCCCCTATCTCCTAATACTCCTGTTTCCCAACCTTTCTGTGACACATAAGAAAACCTAATGTCTGACCTCAAACTCCAGAGGTCATCTCTGTTGATCATCATTATATTTCTGTTGAGACTATGCAGTAGACATCCTCTTCTGAATCAACTCCTCCTGCTCAGTGGTCTCCTGGACAAGACAGGGTCTCAGCATAGCTACATCTCTTGCCTCCATCCAACATAGGGGTGATTTTCATGGCCTATCGTACAAAGACTCATAAGGTTCCATCTGAATTGTCACCTGAAAACTGTTATTGTAGGAAAACTCCACTAGGGGTATATGTCTCTCCAAAGAGCCCTTGAAATCTAGAACGCATTCTTGGAGAATGTCCTCCTAAACCTGAATCGTGCGCTCAGACTGGCCAACTGTCTAGTGATGGTAAGTTGTACTCATAAGTACCTATGTACCAAAAGTCCTCTGTAGTTCCTTCCAAACATGACAAGTAAATTGGGTGTCCCTATCTAAAATGATAGAGTATGGGACCCCATGCAAATGTACAATCTCTCAGATGTAAAACATTCCAAGCTCATAAACACTGAAGGTTTCCTTGATTAGTAGGAAATGTGAAAACTTTGTGAGTCTATCAACAACAACCCATACAACACTATTTCCTCATGGTGACCTTGGTAAACCCGTCACGAAATCCATCATGAAATCATTCCACTTCCACTCAGGAATGGGTAACTATTGTAAATTCCATTCCAGTCACTGATGATTTTCCTTCACCTACTAACAGGTGGAACATCTCATAACGAAACTAGCAACATCCCCCTTCATACCTGGCCACCAATACTGATAGTGTAGATCTCGATATAGCTTGGTGACACCGGGATGAAATTCCCAAAATGAGGAATGAAAATCTCACATCATCTCCTCACGTATTTCTGCTGAAACCCATACACATCCATGGAAACGCAAGATCTCATCATCGCCTATGGTCCACCCAGGAGTAGGGTCCTCACTTGACACACTCTCCCTTAGGAATGGGCCTTCAAAATATGATAGTTGGCTCATTCACAATCGATCCAATAGAGTAGAGGTCATAGCTAAAAAAGAAAGAAACTTATGACTCTGTCTATAGTGAACCTCTAAATTCATCTCAGATAACAGAGCCATAATCTGCCACTCACTGCTGGTCTCCTGAACTTCCTCTATCTGATTCCTCCTGCTCAACGCATCAGCCACTGCATTGCCTTTCCCATTCATTTAATCAATATAAAATTCAAAAGACTTAAGGTTCTCAACCAACCTTCACTGCCTCAAATTCAGATCACACTGAGTAAAGATATAATTGAGACTTTTTTGATCAGTGTATACCACAAAATTATATCCCAAAAGATAATGTCTCCAATAGAATAAAGCATGCACAACTACAGTTAAATTGAGATCGTGTGTCGGGTAATTCCTCTCATGTGGCCTCAACTATCGAGACTCATACACAATGACTCATTCCCCCTACATAAGCACTACTCCCATCCCGATACTTGATGCATCATAGTAAATGGTGTAACTCTTTCCTGGCTCTGGAAAATCAGTATCGGTGCAGAAGTCAATCTCCCTTTCAGATCTTAAAAGGTTGAATCATAGGAATTTGTCCACAAGTACTTTGCACCCTTCTTAGTCAGGCCCTTTAATGGCAATACTAAGCATGAAAAGTCTTGTATAAAGAACCTGTAGTAACCATCTAGCCCCAGAAAACTCCATACCTCAAATACATTCTTTAGCTACTCATCCGAAACTACCACTCTCACTTTCTATGGGTGTACTGATACTTCTATCCCTGATATAACATGACCCAAGAAGTGAATATGGTCCATCCAAAAGTGGCGTTTTGAGAGCTTATAATATAATGGATGCTCTCTCAGTGTACTCAAAATTATCTCAAGATGGATGGTATGGTTATGTTGAGTGTGAGAGTACACCAAGATATTATCCTTGAATACTACTAAAAAATAATCCAAGTAAGGATAGAACACTCGATTGATCAGTACCTTGAAAACTGCAGGCACGTTTGTGAGACCGAACGGAATAACCACATATTAGTATAGACCATACCTACTATGAAAGGATATAAGAGGTATATCGGAGGGTATAACACACAATTGATGATAACTAGATCTCAATTCAATCATTAAGAACACCCGGTCTCCTCGAAGCTGATCAAAGAGATCATCAATCCTCGAGAAGGGATATCAGTTCTTAATCATAAACTATTTTAGCTTCCGATAATCCACATAAAGTTTGAGGGTACCATCCACCTTCTTCACAAAAAGAATAGGCGAACCCCAAGTAGAATTATTGGGTCAGATGAAACCCTTTTCTTTTAACTCCTCTAACTACTTCCTAAGCTCATATAACTCTGGTGTAGTCATCCTATAAGGAGGAATGGACACCGGTGTCACTCCTGGCATAAGCTCAATAGACAAATCGACCTCTCTATCTAGAGGTAAAAAACAAAAGTCATCTGGAAAGACATCCTTGAAATGATCCACCACTAGAGGAAAGTCCATATGTAAAGTCCCCAAGTCATTCAGATATAAATGAGAAATCTGGGTTGTAATTCTTCTAAACCCATGATGCTTGGGTCCATCTCTATCTTTCTAGACATCTCATTCACCCTTGTGTAGAAAATACTCACCCTCTAGTGATGTGAAACTCACTCTACAACGATAGAAGTCAACAAAGCATGAAAGGATACTAACCAGTCCATTCTAAGAATGACATTGAAGCCTATTATCTCTAAGACATAGGAGTCCCATAAAAAGTGACACCCACCAACCTGAGGGCACTCCTTTCATTGACGTACACTAGCTGTCCTAATCCCCAATGAAGTGTCTAGTTTCATAACATCCTTATAAGTGAAGATACAGATCCCAAGGCTCTCCATAATAGCAAAAGATATAAAACTATAGGAAACCCATGTATCAAAAAGATCAGAAGCTAAAACTAAGGCACCTCAAATCTTACCTCTAACTGTAGAGGTTTCGGGATCCTTCTCCTACTGGGTCTGCTCCATAGTAGAATTATGACCTGTACTGTGGCCCTAAAACCCTTACTAACTACACTAATCTAATTCACCATGTTTTCACAAAAGACATTTCGTCTAGATACCACAACCACGACCTCCTCCTCAGTCTGAATGGCCTGACGAACTTCAGTTCCCTGACTGAGGAGAAACTGGTGGTCCTGCTCCTAAACGTGGAGTCATAACTGATCCCCTCTCACTAGATATTGGTGAGAAAAACAAGAAAAAACACTGAATATGACCCATATTTTTGCAAGATCAGCACTAAATTGGGTCTCTCGGGCAATGCAGTATCATGTTCTCACTCTTCCTGCACTGGTATCACCTCACTTCGCTACCTGTAGATACATACCTGCTACTATAATCACTACATAAAGGCTCCATGCGGTGCTTCCTACCATCAAACAAAGGATTACTATCCCTGGATGTTGAACCTCCCTAGATCGCAGATCCTAACACCCTCAAATTGCTCATGGTAATCAGCACCTGGTTCACTATAGCTTTCACTGAATTCATCCTGAAGACATTCACCTACAATATTATTTCATACCTGATACCATCCTCAAATCTCATAGCCAAAGATAACTCATCACCTCCCTGAGCAGGTGTGAAACATTGAATCTTAATAAAATGGGATGATTAATCCATCATTGAAAGATAACCCTACTCCAAATGCATGAACTCTCATGCTTGATCATCCCTCGATATCTCGGGGTAGAATTAGTCATAGAAGGTTCTCTGAAACTCTTCCCAAAACATATCCTGATGATGTCCCACCTATATGATAACAACCCACCATCTTTTGGAGAAATCACGCAGCATGTATGTAGAGAGCTTCACCCACCTCTCTAGAGGCATCTCCAGATTCTCTAAGATAGAAATCGTGGCCTCCAGCCATCACTCTGTAGCCAGTGGTCCTCCATCCCTAGAAAAAGTGGTAGGATTCTACTACTTGAACACCCTCATCAACTCTGCCATAGTTGGGGAAGGATGTGGTGCTCCCTGAAAGATATGCATCATCCTCATAAAGACTTCATAGAACTATGCATTGGCACCTGTGTCTGGTATAATAGCTGGTTCCAAAATGCTCACGATGGGAGGATCTTCCGGTATTCCATGATCTACCATTTTCGATGTTTGTTCATTTCCCTGTATCTAGTGTACAACTATAGGACATCATGGCGGCATGACTTTTCAAGGTCAAACGCACACCTCGGTTCAAGATTATCGAGGACAACAACTTAGATTTCCAAAAAATGAACATGAGAAGGGAAACATTCAAGCTTTAGAAAACATAGTTACAATACGTGTATAACCCCTACACGGAGTGTTCCATTAATATTTTAACATGGTGTGTACCTCTACTAAACCTGGTCATGTAACACCCATACACATAGAGTGTTCATCCTAGAACATGGTGTGTACTTGAATTTTTTCCTCCTACCCAGGTTCTTCTACATGGCTAGAACTACATGGTTCTCACCTATGTAACACCACACGGTGTGTTCACCCTAGACACGGCATGTACTAGTTCAGTTCCAACTGCATGTGTATTTAGTCACATGGTCGGTTACACGGTCGACCCTACATGGTGTGTACTAGCTAGATATGTCATGCACAACATAATTTTCATCCACCCGTGTTGTTGGTCACATAGTCAGATACACATTTCTTACAACACGGTATGTTCTACCAAAATTTTCCAAACCCCATGTCTCTGCTCACAAATTCAGTCACAAGGTTAAAGACTACACAGTGTGTACATAAATTACATGGAGTGTACTTAAGAAAATTTGTTTCTTCCATAACAGAAGAACACATGGTGTGTGTTCATAACATCACATGTCATGTTGTCTAGGTTTTCTGGATAGTAAGCCTCTAGAAACTTCTCCAAAACCCTTAAAAACATAAATTTTTTCCAATTCATGAATAATCCCAACCCGTGAGAGCCCAGACTCCTGTTAATCAAAGTTTGTCATCCTTATTCATCTCATAACTTGAAAAAAATCAATTAAAGTTCAAACATGATCCAAGAGGTCCCATAACAACTCAAGGACCAAAGTTTGGATTCCATCCAAATGAAACTTTACAATTTCCAATACCCTATCAAAATAGACGGTATTATATCAAGGTATCTATCACAACAACATGCATATCTAACACAACATCTATCACAACATCATGCGATAAGTAATGCACCCTAAATGGCATGACAAAAAATCATGACATGTGATCTCTAAAAATTTCCTATATGATGCATGAGACAATAGAACCTCATCTCATCAGGTTGAAATAGAAATATAACCACAATTATATAAATCATAACATCACAAAACAAGTGAATCACCCAACGATGAAATCAAATCAACTCTAACAATTGTAAAACCAGAAAAATTGAAATATTCGAGGTAACTTGGATTTTTTATGTATACGGGTTAGCTAATCCTAGACACAGCTTATTACCAACTACCCATTCCTTCAAATACCTATCTATAGGCTCTAAATAGTAAGAAAAATCAAAAAAGAACCACCTCTAATACCACTTTGTAACTTCCCGGTTCTAGGTGCCTCCCAAAGGTACCCCGAACCTGGTTGGTCACATTACCTAAAGAAAATTTCCCCAAATGCCAGAGGTTACCGACTAGAAATGAGGTTCATGGTGTGATAATGGGGAAACTATGACCTCATTGGTAGAGTATACATAGCAGAAGCACAAATAGTAGAAAAAAGTGGAAGCAGTAATACCATACAACAGAAGTAAACAGCAGAAAACTGGTAGTAATAAAAAAACTACAACATATATATAATAAATGATGCATGTCACATGTATCTAATAAATCATCCAAACAGGTAACAATACTGGAAATACAATAATGAAACCAAAGTATAGAAAATAATTAAACTCCAATAGCATCGAAAGCCTCATCTTGGTCCCATTCTCTCACGCTCCAACAGCAATCAAGTACCTAATAAAGAAGGGTACTTTCCCTTATCTATACATGCGACCATATAATCTGTTTGGGTCCAAAATAATTACCTGAACAGGGTATGAGATGGATCCTATAGGAAACCACCAAAATATCGTTTCCTAACTGTCAATGAATATATATAATAGGTAATATCTAGAAATGAAACAATAAACTTGGAAGTACTCAAAAGTAAACAATCCTATAGTTTTCAATTAAATTCATTTAAATTTATTGAATATTCAAACCATTGAATAATGAAACCAGGGATCTAGCCTAATATTTATATCCCTCTGTGTAATAGTAACAATAGAAATCTCAAAAGACCATCTAAACAACTAAGTAAGACCAAGTTCAATCTTGTTCTTTGGCTTGGCGACTCACGGAACAGTCATTCATAACAACCCTCTGGGAAAGCTATCATGGTCTAACTCCTTTGGTTTAACATAGCACTAATAAAATAAAAATGACCACCTGGGAAGCTCTCATGGTCAATACCCTTGGGTCAGTATGGAATCAATAAAACAAAAATGACCTCCGGGTAGCTCTCACGGTCAATACCCTCTAGGTCCACATAGCATAAATAAATTATAAATACCTCCAAGTAGTTCTCATGGTCAATACCCCCTAGGTTCACATAGCATAAATAATCATAAAAAACCTCCTGGGTAGCTCTCATGGTCAATAACCCTGGGTTAAATTCTAAACCAAGGCTCTCATGGTCCTGTGTAATAAACATGGAAACCCCCACAGTTTTCCTGGCCCAAAGCTCTCACAGTCCATTGGAAGATTAGTGTGCATATCATAACAAGGAAGCACATGTAATATATATATAATACATGGCTAAAATTCTCAATCATAACACATGAAATTCATATAATCAATCAATTTCATCCTAAAAATTTCAAGGCATGGAAACAAGGTATGCTTCAAAGGCAACCAAGGCCAAACGACCATAAACAGTCAAATAGGGGAATGCACCCATAGGGTGTCCCATAACAAACTATAAGACCTTAGGCATAATCAATAACCCTTTCTCAAACAAAAAAAAACCATATCAGGTATTAAACAGGGTTAATTTACAAAACACTCAATACCCTAAACATGGGTATTTGACACTTTTAGAAAATATAATCCAAATACAACCAAAGAAAGGCACAAACCACCTACCTTGATGTTGTATGATGAACACTCTTGAACATCAGCCCTTCAATATGCTGATAAAAAACATTTTTATTAAATATTTTATTGATAATAATTCATAAAATTTCCTCACATTGTGTTAAATATGTTTATTTGTGAAATATTTGGGATTAGATCATTCATTTGAAAATTTGATGGAAATTCCATTTTTACCTTTTATAGTGCACTATAGTATTTCAAAGATAAATATTTCATTATTTATTATCTGAACTTGAAATTGTGTGAATGTGTTCCTGACTTAATGGGATACAACTTTTTCTCAGGAAATTGGAGCAAAATCGTGCATTTGTTTGGACTAAATAGACCATGAAGTCAAAGGTGGGATGGGCCCACCAGATTGGACATTGGTTCTGTATTTGGGTCATAACTTCTTCATCAGATCTTGGATTGGGCCCAAATTTTGAGAGTATCTCTCCAAACCAATTTTTCACAAATCATTATTTTTTAAAAACAACTGTTTCAGGCGTTTTGGAGGTCAAATGGGTGGTGAAATTCGGATTAAAATATTTGGCCGAGATTCCCCCTTCACACTTGAAACCTATTTAAACCTAGCCTCCCCTCCACTCTATAAATTAGTGTTTTTCTCATTTTTAGGTTTTGGGACATGAATTTGGATATTGTGAGTAGAGGAGAAGTGGTTTTACACCATTTCAATTCACAATTGGAGGAGGGAAGCTACCAAGCTAGGATCTCCTCCAAAATTATCTTCTTTTCCTCTTCTTTGTTGCAATGTTATTGTGATTTCAATAAACTATTAGTTTCTCTTCCACTTATTCATTTATTTTAAATTTTATTCTTCTCTTAATCTTCCTCTTTGGTCTGGAATTTAAGAGTGGAGACGAGATTTATTTCTACCCTTTCAATCCTTTGCTCATGCAAAACGTCTCCACGATGACCACACCGCCCATGGAAAAGTAGTTTTCTTAGTGATTGATCTATCTACTGCCCTATTCATTTAATTATTTTGAATCATTGAGATAATATAATTCACTTAATATGATTCTTGAATTTATTTTTTAAATTAGAAGAAACTAAGCAAACAATTGAACAATTAACACAAAAACACACAAGGTCGAGTATTGTGTGAATTGTCAGAGCACGATCTTAATCGATAATACAAGACCACACAGGATATGTTTATAGAGTTCAAATATAATATATAACTCAATTAATCCCCATTTACAGAATGGATATGTGCACTAATGAACCACTGACCATAAGCTAACCTTATAACATCAATCAAAGTAGGGTGTTGTGATTGTGTGTTCCAAAGCTAGCTTAGGGTTTAAGTAATTTCATCTTTGTGGTTAAGTTAACTCTCATAGGGTTTGAGGGTTAAAAAATTAGGGGATCATAATTAAATGGTTATTAATTTAAATGATAATGATTAATAAGTAAATTAATAAGTATATTTAGATTGATTACTCCTTTTAAAATATTTTCTAAAAAAACATCTTCATGTTGTGTCTTTTTAATCGAACATTATTACAAAAAATAAAAACAAAAGAATTTATAAAATCTACTTCCAGCAAACTTCTTCTAGATTTATGAATGGTAAAAAAAACCCACATCATTTCAAGTAGTGTTATTATTCCCTTTTATGTTATTTTTAAAATACCTTTAATAAGTTGTCAAATTTACTTCCTCCTTTGAGAGACGACCTTGGTCAGCCACTCTACTTCACCGAAGTACCAAAAAAATCACTAATCATTTGAGGGAACCCACTATAGTGCCTTTCAAATTGGTTCCATTTTCAGGGAAGCAAGTAATTATTTCAACTATTTAGAGGTATTTATTTTATTTTATATTTTATTCTCTTCTTCTATTCATTCTTCCTTCTTTACCCAATCTGGAAAAAAAAATCTTCTTCTTATTTTATTTTATTATTCTTCTTTTTAGACCATCAACTCAAAATTCTCATTTTTATTATTATACACTTTTCATGTTTTTAGTTTATTTTATTTATGACATGAACTAATCCCTAGTATCTTTTAGATCTTGAACCTAAGATTAAATGCAGCCTTAGGGATTGAATCAGACATTCTCAGTATACGGGAAGTTTCAAAATTCAACTAGTTGGAGAATTCCCCCACTCCAAGAACATTGAAATTGGAAACACATATAATTACAAATTAAAGCAAGAACAAATGGCTGAAAATAATGTAAATGAACTTAAAAGAACTATTCGGTATTTGGATGCACCTGATATTAACTATCAACCAAATTGTATTGCGTACCCAAATCTCAAATTGGACTTTGAACTGAAATCTAGATTAATTTACTTATTCTAAAGTTTCATGGATTTTCTAGTGAGGATCCAAATAAACATTTAAAAGAATTTAATGTTGTTTTATCGACCTTAAAACCAAGAAATGTTTCTAAATATCAAATCAAACTAAGATCATTCCCCGTCTCATTTGATGGAGCTGCAAAAGATTGGATGTATTATATACAACCTAAAGATGTAACTTGTTGGAACGAGTTGAATTGTATTTTATTGCAGAGAATTTTTCTAGAATCAAGGACCACTTATATTCATAAGGAGATATTTGGGGTCAAGAAATCCCAAGGGGAGTCAATGTATTATTACTGGAAGAGATTCAAGAAGTTGTGCGCAAGCTGCCCACATCACCAAATCAATGAGAAACTCCTCATCCAGTACTTCTCAGAAGGACTCACACCTATAGAGATAAGTGTGGTGGATGTCATAGTCAGAGGAGCATTGGTGGAAAAGACACCAGTAGATGCACGTGCATTTATTGACAAAATTTCCCAAAACTCCCCACCATTTGGCATTCAAGGTACACCACATGTTAGAGGAGTATATCAGGTAAGTACTTCTTCTATTTAAAGTCATTTTATTGATACTAAGTTAGAATAATTGACCACTATGGTGATGCAGATTGCACTGGCTCAAAAGA
The DNA here is from genome assembly GCA_963277665.1 of Viscum album. Lineage (NCBI taxonomy): Eukaryota > Viridiplantae > Streptophyta > Magnoliopsida > Santalales > Viscaceae > Viscum > Viscum album. The sequence goes on from OY728123.1 coordinate 886,999,756, forward strand.
CATCCCAACCCCCTCTTTCAAGGCCTTGTGGCATTTGCACTGAGATAAGCCACCCAACTAACTATTTCCCCCAACTACAAGAAATAGAGGATTGTGCAGTAGTGTTTCCTGGGAGACCATATCAGCAGCACCAACAACCATACCCCCAAAATAAGTTTGATTCATTTTCTCCAATATACAACCATGGGTGGCTCCTCCTTACCAACAGGGTTTCCAAAAACCCCAAAGGAGATTTGAATCCCAAGCATCAACAAGCCAACAAAAAGGGAATCCCCCGCCCAAGGAAGAGTCTAACACTAATTTACTTTTGAAGAAAATTTTTCTTAATCAATAGAATGAGCTAAAGAGTCAAGGTTCAGAGCTAAGGGAGTGGAAAACACAAATGAGTCAAATTTCTATATCCCTCCATGAACTGGTAAGTAAGAATTCTGAAAATCTTCCTTCCCAACCTACTCCAAATCCCAAGGGGAATGTCAGTTCCATCACATTGAGAAGTGGGAAGGAAACAACTGATACATCTTCACCTATCGTTCCACCAGGATTCACCTCAACTCTGGAGAATCCTCATTCAAAACTAGCTAATGTGAAACCTAGGGAGAAAGATAAAGGTAAGAAAAATATTGATGATGTTCCTCCTAAACCCCATCCATTTCCAAACAGAGTTGTACAAAACAAAAATATGGTTAAAGAGGCGATGAAAAAAGAAGTTTTGGATACATTCAAGTGTGTGGAGATCAGCATCCCTTTACTTGAAGCCATTAAGAAAATCCCAAGGTATGCCAAGTTTTTAAAATAACTTTGTACCAATCGAAGAGGGATCAAGGGAAATGAGAGGATCAATCTTTGAAGGAATGTTTCATCACTCATTACACCAACTCTAGAAATGCCAAAAAAGTGCAAAGATCTCAGTACATTCATTGTACCATGAACTATAGGGGATTTACACTTTTCTGATGCTCTTTGTGATTTAGGAGCTTCCATAAATGTGTTGTCTCACTCTGTATTATCTTCATTACAGGTTGGTGATTTGAAACAGACGAGAGTAGTGGTGTAGTTGGAAAATAGAGCTACAACATATCTAGTGGGAGTCCTTGAGGATGTACTTGTTCTGATAAGATACATGATCTTTCTAGCAGATATCTACATGATTAACATGGAGGATCATCAGTTATGTTCTCATGATCCTGTTATCTTAGGTAGATTCTTCCTCAAAACTGCAAAAACTATCATAAATGTCACTGAGGGTACACTTTCCTGGGAGTTTGGGGATGAAGTTGTGATCTTAAATGTTATGGACTCCATGAATTACCCCTCATAAGACCATTCTAGATTTTCTATCTCCCATTTTGAACCAGAAAATAAAAACCCCATGGAATTTGATTGTCCTATGCTTAGGGAGATTATGAGTATTGGTTCTAGTTTGATCTCTAAGAGTACTTCCACACCTATTTCTAATGCACAATACTCTCTTAGATTTTATTTTTAAAAGGATTCATATTCTAATTTTGATCATGTGAACTCTAATTATGACATGGTTGTTGAGTAGGTTGATGGATTTGATGAACTATTTTATGATTTTAATGATTTCCATTCTGATACTAATGCCCTTTGTGCACATATTTCAATTCCTTCACTATATTCATCTATACATCACCCCCATACCTTTATTGGAACTCAATCCATTTCCACCTAATATCAAATACTCATACTTGTTAAGTGGTGATAGATTACCTATTATAATTGCTTATAATATTCCTTTTGAACATGAATAAAATCTTTTGAATCTTTTGAGGGATAATATCAGGGCAATCAAGTGGACCTTGTCTAACATAACAGGTATTAAACCCTCCATTTTCATGCATAGGATTCTTTTGGAGGATGGGGCTAAACCGGTTAGGCAGCCACAAAGGACACTCAATTCAACCCTTATGGAAGTTGTTAAAAAAGAGGTTGAAAATTTTCTAAAGGTAGGTATAATCTATCCCATTTCAAATTCCCAATGGGTGAGTCCTATTCAGGTTGTTCCTAAGAAAAGTGGTGTTACTATTATTAAAAAGAGAGAGATGAGTTAATTCCAATGAGGGTACAAAACAGTTGGCGTGTGTGTATTGATTATAGGAAACTAAATCAATCTACTCGAAAGGAGAATTTCCCAATTCTATTTATTGATCATATTCTTGAGAGATTAGCTGGGAAAACACACTATTGTTTCTTGGATGGATTTTCTGGATATTTTCAGGTTCTTAATTCTCTGGAGGATCAGGAGAAAACAACATTCACTAATCCATTCAATATGTTTTCCTACCAAAGGATTCCATTTGGACTTTGTAATTCCCCAGGTACCTTCCAGAGATGTATGGTGAGTATTTTTTCTTATTTTATTTATTCATGCATGGAGGTGTTTATGGATGATTTTATAGTGTATGGGTCTTCATTTAATGATTGTATATATAGTTTGGGAAAGGTTTTGAATTTTTGTATTGAGAAGAATCTAGTTTTGAACTTTGAAAAGTGTCATTTTATGGTATATCATGGCATTGTATTAGGGCATGTAGTGTCAAAACATGGGATATAGGTTGATAGGTCTAAGGTAGATATTATTTCATCTCTACCCAATACTTCATGTGTGTGTGATGTTAGATATTTCCTAGGGCATGCAGGACTTTATCGGTGCTTCATCAAGGATTTTAGTAAGATTGCTCTTCCTATGTCATGATTACTTCAAAAGGATTTTGATTTTGTGTTTGAAGATTCTTTAAGGACTTCCTTTAATGATCTAAAGAAGTGTCTAACCACTCCACTAATCATACATCCTCCATGGTGGGAGCTTACTTTAGAGCTTATGAGTGATGCCTACAACTTTTCAGTCGGATCTGTCTTATCTCATAGGGTGGAGGGACATTCACATGTGATTTCATATGCATTAAGGACATTGGATTCGGACCAATAAAACTACACAACCACAGAAAAGGAGTTTCTTACTGTCATATTTTCTTTAGATAAATTCCATTCATATTTATTGGGCTCTAAAGTAGTTTTTTTTATCATACAACTCTGAGGTACCTCTTGAAGAATCCAGATTCAAATACCAGACTTATCTGATGGATGCTTCTTCTTCAAGAATTTGATATTGAGATAAAAGACAAGAAGGGGTCAGAAAACTTGGTGATAGACCACATGAGTACACTTACTCACACACTAGAGGATGACACCTTGGACCAGGTACCACTTCGGGACACTTTCCCCAATGAGAATATTTATTCCATCTCAGGTATGCATCCTTGGTATGCTAATTTAGTTAACTACCTTGTTTCCTCTAAAATCCCTACAAATTTAAAGAAACATCAAGTCCAAAAATTAAAGAGAGAGTCTATGTTTTATGTGTGGGATGACCCCTACCTCTGGCGCATGTGTAGTGACCAAGTTATTAGGAGGTGTGTTCCCGATCATGAGTTTGAGTATATTATACAATTCTAACATACACTTGCTTGTGGGGGGAAATTTGGACCCCAACGGATAGCTAGGAATGTTTTGGACTTGGTATTATATTGTCCTAGTTTATTCCATGATGCTCATGTGGTTTGTAAGTTGTGCTCACGTTTCCAAAAAAACTGGTAATATTTCTAGGAAACACAAGATGCCCCAACAACCCATATTATTCTGTGATATTTTTGATGTATGGGAATTGATTTTATGGGTCATTTTCCTAGTTCATTTGGTTTCCTATATATTTTGGTTTTCGTTGATTATGTGAGAAAATGGATGGAGGCTAAGGCCACCATGACTGATGATTCTCATGTTGTTGTGGACTTTGTCAAAGAACATATTTTTTTGCAGTTTTGGGTACATAAGGCCATCATCAATGACCAAGGGACTCACTTTTTCAAACGGAATTTGGATTCCCTCCTTCAGAAGTATGGGATGATACACAAAACATGAACACTATACCACCCCCAAAAAAATGGTCAGGTTGAGGTTTCAAATCGTATGTTGAAACAAATTTTGGAGAAAATCATGCATCTGAATAGGAAATATTGGAGCAAGCACTTGGATAATGCACTATGGGAATATAGGACAGCATACAAACTCTCATCGGTATGTCACCATTTCGTATTGTTTTTGGGAAATCCTATTATTTACTGGTGGAAGTTGAGTATTGGGCTTATTGGGCTATAAATAAATATAACATGGATTTGGCCCAAGATGGAATCCAAAGGAAGCTGAAAATTCAAGAGCTTGAGGAAATTTGATTGTCTTCATATGAAAACTCAAGGCTCTATAAGGAAAGATCAAAATCATCTCATGAAAAAATGATCCAGAAAAGAGAATTTCAAGTTGGAAAGAAAGTCTTGTTCTATAGTTCACGACTGAAGCTGATGCCTGGTAAGTTTCATTCCATGAGTTTAGGTCCTTATGTTGGGACTAATTTTTTTCCTTATGGTGTAGTGGAGATCACACAAGAGGACACAGGAAGGAGCTTTATAGTCAATGGGCAACGTTTGAATAAATACTTTGAGGTACTTCCTACTGATGCAGTGGATTTCCTCACACTGTATGACCCCATCATCACTTGAGAATATCAGGTTGTTCATAACCATTTTACTTTTATATTCTTTTTCCTATTTAAAATTATACATTTCATGTGCATATATCATCTCATAGGTTCACATTGAGGACAATGCAATATTGTAAGTGTGGGGGAGGGGACAACATTTTTGGGTATATATTTAGGATTTTCATTGGTGTGTTTTATGAGTATTTTCTATTGAGTTTTTGGTTAAAATTTTTAAAAACAAAAAACAAAAAAAACCAATAAAAATAAATAAAAAGGAAACAAATATATCATGTAACATTCTCATGTGGAACATATGAAAAATTCATGTTTTCAAAATTCATTGGTAGAAATATAATCATGAGTAATATTTCATCATCAAGGGTTGACTTTTATAAAAATTGAAGTCAATGATGATATGAATGGTTGTGTAATTATAAAACCTTTTATATTTTGACATCATTATTTGTGATATTTGTTCATGGTAAATTGTGTCATTGATTTCTCCACACAGTTTTTCACACAATCGTGATTTGTGAGTTTCTCTTACCCAATTGAATGTATATTCATGGTAAGTAATCCTTTTTAGATTATAACATGGTCTTTCCATACGTTTTTTTCTCTTCCGATCGTTTCCATCACTGTACCAGATTGACCTATGTGTGTCCACCTAATATCTGAATATTGTAATCCCTCTAAAAAATTCAAAAAAAATTAAAAAATCAAAAAAAAAAATCATTAAATATGGGAGTGAAGATATGTACAACATGTTGGGATATTTAGGTCAGGAGATCATGGTTTGACTTCTGGGAATGCTTAAATGAGTGGGTTTTGGAATTTGATTGCAAAGGATGTTGAAAAGGTTCGGTGGAATAGAATCAGGTAAGAAAAAAGTTTTTATTGACCTGAATATACCAGATAAAGGGTGGAGAGACAATCTTGGAATGGTTTTCACACACACACACATGGAGAATAAGTGGCATGGTAGACCCATGACTTGTTTTTCTAGGATTGGTGTTATGAATCTCACTAGATTTTGTTTTGACACAATTTATGAGACAATTACTATAAACTTTATTGATATTTACTCTTGATTTTATTATTACTTTGTCTATATTTTCACTGTGGATTGAGAAATTTGAATACGCATATCTTGTCACAATTTTTTCGAATACATGATATGAGGTTTTTCTCAAGAGTGAAAAAGGGTAAGTGTGGGGGAGTTGATAAAACATGTTTTTATTGAATATTTTATTGATAATAAATGATAAAATTTCCTCACATTGTGTTAAATATGTTTATTTATAAAATATTTGGGATTAGATCATTCATTTGAAAATTTTACGGAAATTCCAGTTTTACCCTGTATAGTGCACTGTAGTATTTCAAAGATAAATATTTTTATATTTATTATTTGAACTTGAAATTGTGTAACTGTGTTCCTGAATTAATGGGATAAAACTTTTGTTCATGAAATTGGAGCTAAATTGTGCATTTGTTTATACTAAATAGACCATGAAGTCAATGGTGGGTTGGGCCTTCTAGATTGGACATTGGTTAGGTATTTGGTCTATAACTTCTTCATCCGAGCTTGGATTGGGCCAAAAAATTTAGAGGATATCTCCAACCCAATTTTTCACAAATAATTATTCAGTAAGAACAGCTGGTTCCCACGTTTTGGCGGTCAAATGGGAGGTGAAAGTTGGCTCAAAATATTTGGTCGAGATTCCCCATTCACACTTGAAACATCTTTAAACCTAGCCTCCCCTCCACTCTATAAATTAGTTTTTTTCTCATTTGGAGGGTTTGGGACGTGAATTAGATTATTGGGAGAAGATAATAAGTGGTTCTACACCATTTCAATTCACAATTGTAGGAAGTAAGCTACCAATCTAGGATCTCCTCCAAAATGATCTTCTTTTCCTCTTCTTTGTTGTAATTTTATTGTGCTTTCAATAAACTCTTAGTTTCTCTTCCACTTCTTCAATTATTTTAAATTTTATTCTTCTCTTAATCTTCATTTTTGTTCTAGAATTCAATAGTGGAGACAATATTTGGTTATACCTTTCAATCCTTTGTTCATGCAAAACGTCTCCAAGAAGACCGCACCGCCCATGGAATAGTAGTTTTTTTAGTGATCGATCTATATTATACCCTATTCATTTAATTATTTTGAATCATTGAGCTAATATAATTCACTTAATATGATCCATGAATTGAGTATTTAAATTATAATAATCTAATCAAGTAATTTAACAATTAACACAAAAAACATGTGAGGTCGTGTATTGTGTGAATTGTGAGAGCGTGATCTTAATTGGTAATACAAGACCACACGGGATAAGTTTGTAGAGTTAAAATATAATAAATAAACTCAATTAATACTCATTTCTAGAATGTATATGTGCTATAATTAATCACTTACCATAATCTAACCTTATAACATCAGCCAAAGCTGAGTGTTGTGATTGCCTGTTGCGAAGTTAGCCTGGGGTTTAAGTAATTTCATATGTGTGGTTAAGTTAACTCCCATGGGGTTTGAGGGTTAAAAAATTAGGGGATAATAATTAATTGGGTATTAATTTAAATGATAATTATTAATAATTAAATGAATAGGTATAGTAAGATTGATTATGCCTTTTAAAATATTTTCTAAAAAAACATCTTGTTGTGTCTTTTTAATCAAACATTATTTCAAAAATAAAAACAAAAAAAAATATACAATCTTCTTACAGAAAACTTCTTCTAGATTTATGAATGGTAAAAAACAAACATCCTTTCAAGTAGTGTTATTATTCCATTTTATGTTATTTTTAAATTAACTTTAATAAGTTGTCAGATTTACTTCCTCCTTTGAGATACAACCTTGGTCAGTCACTCTACTGCACCAAAGTACCCAAAAAAATCACTAATTATTTGAGGGTGCCCACGAAAGCACCTTTCATCATCCTATAATTATGTATATATAAAAAAAAGGTGAAACAATATCATCCTTGAGATACCTACGAGAGAGGAGGAATCAGGAAGAGAAGCTCTAGGGAAAGAGAGAACTCACCGGTGGGAATCCAACGCACCCGGCGACATCTCAATCAGAGCTCAGATGGAGAACTGGGAGGAGCACAAAGTTATTTAGCCGTTCACCTCCCTCCTATAAAAAACATAGGGAGAAGAAGGTGTTTTTTTACATGATACAAAATCTTGCATTGATACAATAAATAAAAATAAAAGTACACTACATATTCATTTAATGTACACATTGTGTACTAGCCTCAACCAGCCCCCACTTTAGGCGGCCTATGAGGTCACCTACATGGCCATGTACTCATCCGTTACATAGCTAGTACATGAATACATGCGACAAATGGGTACATGGAATGTACTCCTAAGTACACGGTGTGTACTTATAAAATTTCCCAATTCTTCCTTTTTCCTGAAAAACAACCCAAAATAAAGATCCATATAGGAAATGAAGATCTGGGTTCTTATATCCAAGTAGATTTTGTTCACTAACATTGTCCAAACAAGTTTGATTTCTAAATCACTTACTATAAAAAAAATTATAAGTAGCCATTGGAAAACTTGAGTGGAATATATTTTTTTATGAAAAGTCATCTAATTATAAATTTTGATCCCACCTTACTTTAAATTCCATTGAAAAGGATCTCGGTTTATAATTGAGAGTCTAAATAGTCATGTAAGATTGTCCATTAGTTTGGCGGTGACAGGCCATACCAAAATTCAATTCAGTACTCAAATAATATTAAATACTTCTCTAAACATTATATGTGAACCTTGGATCATGATCAGAGATGATCTAAAGTTGTGCCCCATGTAGCCTCAAAGATTCCTTTATATATATTTTGGCATGTTTTTCAAGCAAGAAATCTTCCTAAATAGATATAAAGTGGAAATTCTTGGTGATTCAATCTATCAAAACCCATATCATATTATTTCCTTTAGATGTATTTTCAATACTGTTGAAAAATTACATGGTAGTGCTCTCCATCTCCATGTGGGTATGGTAAAAGGTTTTATGTTGGGACCAATGTTTCATTTGCTATTAATGGTGTTTCAATATGTGTTTAGTGATATGTGGATGAAGTAAATATTCATTGATAATTGTTATAGATTCATATAATGGAATTGGATTTAATTATTGGACAATATCCTTGTTTAATATGAAGATTTTTTGAAGTGATATTACATTATTAACAAATGTGATTAAGGATATTTCACATTGTTTTCCACAATAATGTAAAGTCCATGAAATATGAATTTACTATTGCATGAATAAAAGAATAATTAAAGCATGTGAAAACAAATTATTAATGAATGATGAAGAAGAATGAGATGGTTGAGATGTGGTTTGGTATTTTTTTTATTGAGTATTCTATACTTAAAATATATTTTATGGGAGTTTAATAAAAATTATGGGCTAACTACATAAGCTTTAATGGGATGGCCCTAAACCACTCATAATGGTACCTAAGGGGGTCAACCCCCATGGGAGAACCTGCCCAAGGAGGCTCCAAGGTGGCCAGGGCCATGTATATTCCATAAGGATCATAGTTTACACTATTCATGGGTGGGCTCGTGTATAAGGCCCGAGGTACGTGAGATCAGAGGCACACATAGTTTTTCCTAGAAGCCTACAGGTATGAAGACTATGGTGGTGTATGCATGTGTAATGGGTGTAGAACCCCATAGATGTATTCAACGAACAATGGAACCAATTTTATAAAATATTAGAGTAAAGCAAGATAGGATATCCAATGTGGAAAACTCAGTTAGCAGTAATATTCACACGTGGTTAAAAAGAAAGATGTAATGTTAGCCATTAGATGTGATTTATTTGAACCATCCCTCCAAATCTTGCACTACATGAATTCAAATAAATCGATCTAACAATACGCATATTTAAAATTATCCATAAATTATTTGAATGGAATTTTCGTCTTCTTCCTCTTAATGAATCATAATCCCCATTAGCTCAGAATATCAAACCAAGATCACTCGATATGTCGAAGGCTCAAGATAGGGAATAATGAACTGAAGAAATCATGAAACTTTATCTTGCATGAGAACGACTGTCATGAATTTTTCGTATGAATCACATCGTAAAAACTAGTGGTTGTTTCCAAAATGAGTAGTAGTGCATTAAGACATCATGTGAAGATCTTTTTATCATACGATCGAGTGACGAAAATCCCAAAATCCATAACATGAATATTTAAGATAGTATAAAGATCTCATCTTTTACATGAATTATCATTTGGGTTGTTCTAATTTTTTGAGATTATGTCGACTGAAGCATTGCATGATCAACAGAGTGATCATGAGAAGAAGAAGTAGTCACCGCATGGATCATGATACCATTCCATCAGTTAATAGAGATACCAATAATATAAGAATTAATAAGATCTTGAGATCCTATATCATTTTAAGTAGTCCTTGACATGCCTTAGAAAATAGAGAAACTCTACCTATATAAACTATGGCATGGTAATTGAAGGTAGCTTATGGTTTTCTAAGAAGGTGAGAGTAACTCTCAAAATAGAGGAGATATCATTATATAAATCATGTAAAGGATATTCTTGAAAACCATATTGGTTGTGAAAAATAAAGGAGTAGCATACTCATGTTATTCATTCACATGAAGGAAAGAGTCAGCTGCATACACCTTTTGTCTCATGAAGGGGTTTAGTAGATAGCTACGGACACCACCTATGTCACGTGAAGTAAGTAGAAACCTATAAGACACCAGGTATTGCAAAGTGGTTGATTATAACTTTTAGAAACACCCTTTTTCATGGAAATAATATACATGAGACATATTTGATCTCATGATGGAATCCATAGATAAACAACTTGTCTCTCTAAGGAAACCACTGACACTAATTGTGTCATTACATGAAGAATAAATTGATACAACAAATTGTGGACACTAATATTGTCTTGTGAAGCTTTTATTTGAAGGGAATAGTGATCTTGAGAAGCACATATGTAGAGGTAGTGTGCTTAATGGATAATAGATCATGTGAATCTTATATTATTATGGGAAGGAAGTAGTGAGGTATTGAAATCTCTTTTCTTCCAAGAATGAAGAGAACTCATGAGTCATACTAGGGTACTGTGAATGTAGTGAACATATCACATAACCTTGGTTAGATCATGTTCTTCACATGATAAAGTAAAGAAGAGATAAAGACAAAGTTTTCAAACAACTCCTACTACCCAAGAAATTCATGAAATAATAATGAAGATACCTGAAATGAGACTTTAAATAACACATAAAGTAATAGAACATATAAAAAATATTTTAAGGTTTTGTATGCCATGTAACCCATTTATAAAGTCTAATTGATTGAATTGAGTTGATAATTCATGAAAAAGCAGTTCGAGATTGTGAAAGTTTCATCTTTAATAAAATATTTAAGAACATTGTGCACTCTTATTGAACACGTTCAAGTGAGGCTGGGACTTCATTCAAAAGTAATCATAGCCTAATAATTGATTCACTGAGGAAACTGGTAATTATAGGAGATCAAAATTAATTGAGTAGGGATGATAGACATCTTCAGTGGTTGTTAAATATACTTGAAGTGTACATGATCAAGTCAGATTCTAAAAGCTCATGGATAAACATTAGAGATCATCCAACAGTGGATCAAGACATCATCATAGGTCAAGAATTCCAGTGTTTTTAGAGTAGTTGAAGTCTTCTATTTAGAGAAAGTAGTAGAAGGGGTCTCTTGGTTGGAGCTGGATCAAAAGTTTGTAAGTTAAATCTTCATGAAGTTAGAGTATCTCGGTTGGATCTAGAGAATTGTAATCAATTTTTTGATAGTAAAAAATCCATGTTGTGGGGACCAATATGGTATAAAGTAGGCATTTTTACCAAACCATGTAAATATTATGTTTTTCTCTCTCTATTATTACCACTGAACACAAAGTGATTTTGATACGTAATATTGAGTGGATTGAGAACCCTAACAAGTTAAATTGGTTGAATTTGAAAGAAACAGAATTCATAAAAATAAACCATTAATTCATGCCTCCTTTCTTAGTGATCAATCTAGCCTGGGGATCTACAAGTGGTATCAGAGCATTAGGTTCCCCCTAAAGATCCATGAAGCATTCTGATAGATGGAGAATATTAATTTTTTCAACAACTGAGGTGTTCCAACATTTTATGGGAAGAATTATCACATTTGGAAGAATAGGATGATACCATATCTCCTATCACTAAGCCTAGAAGTAATAAATATTGTATCAATGGGTTTTCCACCCATTTTTATGATTATATCATGAAACAAGATGATAAGATAAATATGGAGTTTGATAGAAAGTTTTAAAATTCCATCTTGATGTCTCTAACAGAAAATTTGTACCCAAAGTTCATGGATCTACAAACATCCAAGGAGATCTAGGATAAACAGAGAAGAAACTATGAAGAAAATGTCAAAGTCATGGAAGCCAAACTAAATTTTTTTAGGATTAAGTTTTAGGGAATTAATATAAATGATAAATAAAATATTGATGAATATTTCACCAGAGTAAATAAGATAGTCAACAATATTCAAGGATTTCTTAAGAAGTTGGATGACTCTATCATTTTTGAAAAATTGATGAGGAATTTTACAAATCATTTTGATTCAAAATCTCATCCTACAATAAATAGATGATTTATCTCTTAATGAATTGAAAAACATTCTCATAGCTTATGAGATGGGAAAACTACATCTTTCAAGAATATGGATAAAATTGAAATGGCCTTTAAATTCATAAGAAAGGGAAAAGTCAGTGAAAAAGAGGCTAAATAATCTAAATATTCAGTCATTGATGAGGATGATGATGAATTTAATCAGATTGATGCATGAATATAAAAAGGTTTTAGGAAGGGAAAGAATAATAAAACACATAAATGATTCAAATATGGGAGCACTGGTCATTTTTTCAAGAAGTGTCCAGAGAAGAAGGTTGAAGAATCAAAATCAGAATCAGAATCATATAATGATAGATCCCATAAACAAAAATGGGATAATAAGAAGAAGAAACACAATAGTATAAAGAAGAGAAAAATTATATGAAATATTAATAAATATTCATCATCAAATTTTTCTCTAGATAATGAATATGTTTTCTTTTCCCAATCAAAGAGAAGAAATAATTCATCAAGAAGTAGAAATGATGAAGATGAAAAAATAGAACATGAGTAGAGGCTAAAAGAATAGTTAGAATTCTATATATAACAATTCAAATATCTCAAGAAAGACATGAGTAATATTAAGAAAGAAAAAAATAACTAATTAAAATAATAAGGAATAATTAGTTCATATTGATGAATAAAAGAATGATATCATGAAATAATTATATTTTTTAGTGAGATCAAGATGCACAAATTAAAAATTTCAGAACAAGATAAGATGATATGTGATCTTGAAGAGAAGTTGAATACTAGATAAAAAAGTGTTTTGAGACACAATACATATTTTTCCTAGTTAAACATGAGTTGAATATGGAAAGAAAATATTTTAATAAATCTATTTAGATCTAGGGAGAAATTTCTCAAGATAGAGAGAAGAAAGGTAAAAGTGTACTTAATCATTTTTATGGATATTTTACTTTTAAAAGTATGGTCTTGAAATCCAAAGGTGAGAATATGAGGGTCAAGGAGAACGAGAGGAAATATCTCGCATTTGGGGAAGATAAAAATTTTCCAATAGGGCCAAAAACCCTCCAAGAAAAGAAAACAACAACAAAGATCTAGATTCATCTAGAACCAATCTGGGAAAATAATGTTTTAGGGATTTCATTAGTGTTGTAGTAAGCATGGTCACAAAGCCTACTCCTGCTGGTTAAACATTTATTTACCATGAATGAGAAAATAATAAATGGGGAGTTTAAATGAGCATAAAAGGAAAATTCTCAAATAAAATAACTTTTGAATAGATCTACACCACAACTATCTAAAAACAAATATCATATTTTGGAAGAATTTTGCGGTATATGCAATTTGGAAGGTCACAGGGCTAAAGTATGAATGACAAGGTTGGAAGGATAATTTATCTATGATGTGAAAGGGTAGAGGTTCCAAAATAAAACCAATGATATATCATGCAAATATTTTTTAGAAAACTGAGAATGTAAATAAATATTAACTAGTTGTTTGGACACATTAGTTGAAACTGGATAAAAAATTGGAGGAAGCAGAGAAACTTTAAAAATATAAAGGAAAGAATGTCATATCATAAAATGAGGTGGAAGTTCATGATAAGTTATCCACAATTGGAAACATTAAGATCTAAAAAACTAAGGTTGAAGTAGTAATTCAACACAAATATGAAGTTGAAGGGAAGAAAGAAGACAACCAAACTAATGAGTCTCAAAACATAAGAATGAGACCAAACAAATCATCACATGTTGTTATTGTTAGAAAAGCATGATCCAAATTGAGAAGAATCTCTTAGTCTGAATGTTACTTATGAGAAAAAATTGGTCACTCTTTATTCCCTATTATTTTATGTTTTTAGAACTAAAAATTCAATGAATTGAGGGAGATTTTTGAGTTTTCCACTTCTAGATAGCGTAATAAGATTGTACTTCATGGAGTCTACTGACTTCTATGAAATGGAAGAAAAGTGTGTATCCCTTAAGGGAGAGAAAACTTGAGAATGAACATGAAAACCTTGGGGGAATTCAACATTAAATGTCAAGGTATTCAAACCACACTTTAATCCCTTGTTCTTAATTGTATTGTTTTATCAATTAAGGGGGGGTATTTGTTTGATGATAAAATAAGACAAAGGGGGAGATTTATCTTTCGAACCTAAAATTTATGAAGTGTTTGTTGAATTATGTGTGGGATTTATAATTTCATTGATAATCTGATTATTTATAGCACCTTGAATGAGAATTGAGATATTTCAAGTATGATTTCACATGCATGGTGTTTATGGATTACCTTGAAATCCTCGGTTGTATCTCTCTTGTTTTCTACGTCGAGTTATCCCATATAGACTTAGATTTGATTAGCTAAAGGATATTTTCTAAAATAACAATGTGAGATAATTACTCTCTTATAAGGGATCTTGTAATTTTTCATATAATGAATATTACCATATTTTCATAATAAAAATGAGATAAGATATATTCCCCACTTATCATTTGCATTTGATTTTTAAATGGAGAGAAAGGCTTGATCACACATATTGACTTTTTAAAAGGATATTGACGACACACTAAAATAAAATGCTCTTATAGAGGTGGTTTTTTTATCTGTAAGTATTTTAAACCACTATTAGATGGTCTTATGATGGTTTTATAAAACCTCTACTAAAATTTCCGTCAGAAATCAACATGAAACGTTTCCTTACATTTAGCAGCGGTTTTGGGAAATTTTCATAGAACATGTATTTTTTTGTGGTTTTTTTAGTTTTATTGGTGGTTTTTTCTTTAAAAAAATAACTACAATATAGCAGCGGTTAAAATTTCCACTAAAGTCTGAACCTTTTACTAAAAAGAAAAACTACCACTAATATGGATAAAATCACCGCTAAGTCAAATTTTGTCATATTTAGTGGCAGTTTTAACCAACACCCTAAAAATACCATAATATAGAGGAGGTGTAAACCACCACAAAAAAAAATTATCTAGCAATGATTTAAACCACCACTATATCATGAATGACAAAAAAAATTGTAGGCTCTACAACCCCAGAACCTATAGGTAGAACATATTTCAATAATATATCCATTCCTCCTCACAAATGACATGTACTGCATGATATCATATCAAAATTATACTAAATATATTAATAATGATATAATTATAATTCATTTCACATAGATTTACCTTATAATAATTAATCAACAACCATAATAACCAAACATGTAGTTTAAAGGAATCATATCATTAACAAGGTATGCCAATACATAACCACCAAGGAAATTGTCATCAATCCAACATAGTATTATACCATAATTAAATTAAACATTTCATAGGGGCACTCATAAAATATTTATATTCAATTTATTATATTTTTAAATAATTACAATACTTTTATCACTTTTATTAACAGAAAATCTTGTTTTATTAATTCATCACATAATTACCATAGAAATACTTCATACTTCACTTCCATACTTCATAATTAAATTTAAAACCTATCATGAATAATAAATCACGTATAAAATTTAAGTAATGTTGTAAAAACTTTAAAACATCATGCTTAAAATGGAATAAAAACAATTTAATATATTTTAGCATACTTTCATAATAAATAGAATTTAATATAATTCTAGCATTCTATTTAATCAAATGAAGTCATATTGACATAATACTTTGTTTTAAATTTATTTTTAAACTATAGGTTCGAATTAACACATGATATTACATAAGAAACTTTATAATCCAAATATTACTGCTAGGACATTTCCTTTTTAAAATATTTTATTTTATCAGTAATAAATTATCAATATAATTCTTGGTTGAAAAGAATTTTTGGAAATGTATTTTATGTACATGGAAATAATGATCTTATAAAATAATTTTCTATTAAAACAACATTAAGAAATCATATTAACAAACTATTCATAATAATATAATTAAATAAATATATTTAATTTCTAATATGCTATTTTGAATTTATAGGTTTGTTAATTAACACACATTAAACATAAATTGTAAACTAAAATAAGTAATTTTATATAAATAAAATAAATCATCATATTATGTCATGAATTACTAATAAAATAATTTTAATATAACATAAATAGATTAGTTGGAATATATCAATAATTATCAAGAAAATATTATAATAAATAATACACTATAAATATATTTGTTACCATAATAAACACACTAAAAACACAATTTAAAATTTCAACTTAAATATAAACCTATGATAATGATGAATGAACCTTTCTTAAAATTTTACCATGAATTCATTTAATTTTTAACTAGACATGGTCATTTAGTTGTCAAAGTATATGCATTGAATCATAGAGGGCCACCTAATACATGGTTCCAAGCTAGTAAGGCACCATTAAAAACAAGTGGAAAATAGTTGAATATAATAGTCAGATCAACCTATATGTAAAAAGAGACAAGAAACTAAAAAACATATATGATCACAAAGAAATTTCAATCTCCATAGCCTGTTGAAACACAGAATATAGACACATGGTTATAAAACACATACATATGGCACTCGTTGTCCCAATACCATATAATTTATAAGAAAAAGATAGATAAAAATACCCACATTAGACATACTGATATATGAACAAACCCTATTCGCTAATCACTTCTCAATAATGAACTCTTCTCGTCACCCTCTCCATCTACATCTCTACTTCCTATTACCAGAACCTGTAAGACAATTATATTTAAAATTAAATAATGTAGTATATTTATATGTAAACATAAAATCAATAAAAGTTTGTAAACTAATTGATTTTGAAGTTGTGTGATTTACCTTCTCGCCACTAGTAATCACTTTAAATCCCCTTTTTCTTGCCAAAGACCTTAAATAGTAATGGTCCCAAACCCATCCCACGCACTTGACCAGGATACTCCTTCCCAATGACTTTACCAATTGTGTTATCCTAAGAGACTGAGTAGGACTGTGTGGGATTGACATTACATAGTTCATTAATTTTTACATATAAATCAAATATCAGTCATATTAGAAGCAATTTATATTAATGTAGTGACAAATGATAATAGTTTATTATAATTAAAAATTAATTAATATCATAACTTATTTGGTAAACTCATTAAGAAAACTCCCATCATATTTTTTATGAACATTCAACCACACTTTGGTTTGAGATGATTGGTAGTCTAAACTCTGTGACTGCATTAAACAAATATAAATCAAAAATTTGTTATATTAAATAGATAAAATTTTCTAATAAATACTTAAACTAATCAAAATTTTACCTTAATCGATCAGCTTATAGAAAAGCTCTTTGACCCCACATTGTAAGTCTAGCACTTCCTCCTTGTCATTCCTGTCATTTTATCAAATAAAATTAAGTTCAAAACATATATTTCAAAAAATTCATGCAGAAAAAAATAGAAATGATAATAGATGCATGGTACTAACAAAAAAAATATACATAATAATGATAATGAATGACTGCACAAATGACATAAGTGGTTGATAAATGAATGGATAACTGCACATACAATCATTTTCATCTTCAATAATGTTGGTTTCATGATCCATCGTTACTTCATCTACTTCATCCACTCTTTAAAGACTAATATTCTCAATATCATGATAGAAAAACAAGTCAGATTCTTACTGTTGATCGGATTTGATATCAAAGGTCAAATCTTCCACTTGATCACCCATATCATACAAGTATCTTTGTTTTACGTGAGCAACTACACTCCACCATTCATCTGTGAAATCATTCACATAATATACCATTTTCTATTAAGATGATAAGATATATGGATTATACAGTTCACGATCACCAACATCCATTAAGTGAGAGAAGTTCATAGGAGAAAATTGCAAATAATCTCTTTTAACACCCCTAATAATATCCACCCAATTTTATTTGAATAAAACAACTGAAAAATGCATGTGGTAGTTTAATTCAATAATATCAGTCAACTTTCCATAGTATTATAATTCATAAAATATAAATATTCTATTATTCTATGTTTTCAAACCCTCTTCCTGATCGACTGTACGAAATCTAAATCCATTAACGTTATAAGTGTCAAACTTTCAAGATTATTTTAGAGGACCTAGAGTAATAAACATTAAATCCTATGAAAATTGTGCTCGAGTATCAGTATTCATGGTCTGAAAAAATTAATATACATTATTATATTTACAAAATATATGTTTCAACCTAATATCCTTATTTATTACAATATTTATGAACTTACATGTCGTGAAAAGCATTCTACAAGCTCTTTATTAACATATTTTGTTATATCTTTCTTATTTAGTGTCCATCCTCTCATTCATATCTTTGTTTGTATCCTCAAATATTCAATAAATGGATCTAAAATTTCACTATTTAGATTCACATATCTATGTGCCTATAATAATTCCATTTCTGTCAATGTAACATTTGAGATCCTCCCAACTAATCAGTCAATAGAATGAAATATTTTTGATTTCCCATGTATTTCAGATTGATTCGATGTGTCGTCAAAACATTCAACTCATTTTAATATTGTATCCATGTCATCCAACTATCTAAAACAAAATGGAAGACACTCCTCTACAAAATATCCTTCAGAAATAAAGCCTTCAGGTTGAGCTTTATTTTTCACGTAAGATTTCAAATGCCCAATATATTTTTGAAATAAAATAAAAAAACCTAATTATGTATTTAATGAAGTTCCAAGAATTATTTACTAAAATGAAAAACATATAAATAAATTACCTATCAATTTTATACATCCATAGATAATGTACGGGACCTCCTAATTTAGCTTCCTCAACCAAATGCACAGTTAAATGCATCATGACAGTCAAAAATGACAAAGGAAAGATCATATCCATTGCACAAAGTGTCAATAAAAATCTCTCCTAAAGGTTTTCAAGATGAAATTTATGTATAGTTTCCTCACATAATTTTCTGAAAAATGTGCATAATTGGAGTACAAAAACAAAAACATTTTCAGGTAATAATGTATGCAATGCCAATGTAAGTAACTGATGTAACAAAATATGTGAATTGTGGATTTTAAATCCATGTAACATATGATTCTTTAAGTCAAAACACCTTGATATGTTACTTTAATACCCATCAGATACCTTCACATGTTTTAAAATTTCAAGTAATGTATCTTTATCCCTATTTTTCATTGAAAAAAATGTCATAACATACCTTCAATTCTCATCTATCTTGAGATCACACTTTATATTCATTGCTTATAAGTATTTTTTAGCATTGAGATGATCCTTCAACTTTCCATGATCATAAATCAATGTGAAGATCAAATTTTCACAAAATATATTCTTAATATACATCACATCAATATTATGACACAAAGAATTAAATTCCCAATATGAAATTTTGAAGAATATACTTTTTTTCTTCCATTTTTATGTTCTTATTTCACTTGATGATTCACTTCAAAATATTTTCCCATTTTCATTCAAATAAAGCACCATCCCAAATTCTGTTTCAAAATTTCCAAGTTGTTCCAATATTTCAGAACCTGTTAACAACTTTGGAGGTGCTCTATGATCAATGAAACTATTGAATTTTTACTTTTTCAGTCGAAATCTATGAGATGCGTCGAGAAATTTTCGATGAAATAAGAAGAACCATTTTCTACTGTGAGTTAGCCGTTCAGGCTCAAAATCAAATTTACAAACAAGAAAACAAAAATCCATGTAAGTGTTCAAACCAGATAACTTCTCAAGTCCAGGGAAGTCACTAATGGTCCACATTAGTGTAGCTTTCATTTTGAACATTGTTCTATAAGATGCATCATATATCTCAACATAGTTTCTCTATAATGCCTATAATTATTCAATTAAAGGCTACAAGTATACATAAATATCATTTACAGGTATATGTTTTTTAGGAATAATCATTGAAATTATAAAATACATTTTTTACATACACATCCATGAAGGCATATTGTAAGGGATCAAAACAACCGGCCAAATGCTATAACAAGTACTCAAAGTCCCAAATGGGTTGAATCCATCTGCAGCCAATCCCAATCGAACATTCTTAGTATCAGATGATAAATCTAGATGTAATGAATCAAATTTATTCAATGATTTTGAATCTATTGTATTTCTCATTAACCCATCATTGTTATTATCTACAGAATAGCACTTCATGTGTTCGGCAGTTTTCGATGACATGAATAATATTTTCAATCGAGGATTTAAAGGAATGTAACGAAAAACCTTTACAGGTGTGTTCCATTTGTTCTTATTTATATTAGTATGTTGATTCATACTTCCAATTTCACCCATACACTATCATCTAGAAGAAGAAATTTTTTTCTATCTGAACTGCTTGAATCCTCTCCCCAATAAAGCGTACAATCATTGGGACACGCATGTGTTTTTGTATAATTCAGACAAAGCTTTTTGACAACTTTTTTAATAACATAAAGATAATCATGGATATTTTCTTCAGGAAATGAATCATGCAACAATTCCAATATCATGGACATCACCTTATTTGTAATTCCACATAATAATTAGATGTGGTACAACTTCAGCAGAAAAGAAAGTTTTGAATATTTCAAACATCCACAATATAACTCTTTATTTCCATTATCAACTAAACTATAAAATGAATTTATCTTCTCATTGATGATTTCTCTTACATTATCCTCCATATAATCAAGAGGAAGATCCAATGATATGTTACA
Organism: Viscum album; assembly: GCA_963277665.1. Lineage (NCBI taxonomy): Eukaryota > Viridiplantae > Streptophyta > Magnoliopsida > Santalales > Viscaceae > Viscum > Viscum album. The sequence continues at coordinate 887,020,685 of OY728123.1, forward strand.
ATCTTGATCTGGTTGTCCTATAGTCTCAAAAACATTACTTGTCACATTTCTATTTATAGCACCCTCAACTGGTTGTTCTGATATGTTTTGATGTTGGTGTTGGTGTCTTTAATGCCAAATGCATCATTTATAAGGTTTTTCATTTCATTTTACATTGTTGAAGAAGTTTGGATTTCATTATTTGGATTGACATTAGTGCTTTGTCTTTCTGTAACGTTTGATTCTCCGTGCCCAATCCAACAAAAATAATGAGCAGGTAATTTCTTCAATATAAAGTGTTAATAAACTTCATCTCTCTTCAACCATATCCTAAATTTAAATTTCGGACATTGACATATTATTCTCCCATCAACAGATCGATTGGAAATTGAAATATCTAAAAACTCCTCCAAACCCCTAGCATATTGAGGTGTGTTCCTCGATAATGTGATCAAGATTTTATCCATATATATCACAATGTGACTACACATTAAAAAAAATTAAACATATAACTATTACTAAATATAAAAAGAGATTCATATAAACTAGTTGAAAAAAATAATAATATGTTAAACAACCATACACTACCTTTTAAATATACGTATAATCATCTGTGAAATAAGAATTACAAACACTTCTGAAAAATAATAAAAACTATTTTTACAATTAGAATATGTCGATGAAGAAACTGGTGTAGAGTAGTGAACTTAAACCCTTCTTTAATTTATATAGAATAAGGAAATATAGGGCAACTAGAAATGCCTCAACAAATCAGTATAATGAATCCATGAAGTTCTAAATGTCTTTCTTATTCTTTATCCACTTCTTTCCTTAACTTCTATTTATAAACAAAACACAAATGGATAACATTATTTATAAATCCATTTAATCTTCTACACATGGGTGTTTCCTAATTTTCCATTATACATTTAAAACCCAAAAGTTAGAAATTAAAATATAAACATAATACCGTTTAAAGTATCAAGCTCAAATTATAAAATACCCAATGTATTTCATTCTTGGTATCATTTTCCAGTGACAGAGGCTTTATACCATTCAAATAGATGAGAGATGATACTAATTAAATATAATAGGGAACTTTTATACCTATATAGCCCACGTAAGGGTAAAACAATTTTTTCACAGGTTGTATAAGGGTACCTCATAATTTCTCTAATTTGTGTAAAGGTAACCTTTAAAATATACAGCTCACATAAAGATAAGATACATTTTACACATGTTGTATATAGGTAAATTGTAATTCTATATAAGGGTAATAACAAATTATAATCATTTAATAAGGGTAACTATTAAATTTGTGTAATGGGAAGCTTTTATTTAAGCTGGTCATGTAAAGGTAACTACAAAAAATGTATAAAGTCACTCATAAGTGACATAAGTGTAATAAGCATTCTCTAAAGCATGCATAAAGGAAAAAAATAAATTTCATACACTATTTAAAGGTAGATATTTCACTACATAATGGTAACTTACATTTTTTTCATGCCTCTTAAGGGTATCTTATCACTTGTGTACAGGTAAGAAACACTTGTGTAAAGGTAAGAAACACTTGTGTAAAGCTAAGAATCACCTGTGTAAAGGTAAGAAACACTTTTCTAAATGTAATTAGAGATTACATAAGGCAAAACCAAGAATAAAAGCATGTGTAAGGGTATAAAGGTACATATGTAAAGGTAACACACAAACTATAAATGCCAAGGGTAAGAAAAACAGTTACATAAGGAATATAAAAATACAATATAAACAAGAAAGATTCCATAAAGAATATATTAGGGGAAATGATATAATATAGAACTAGGTTAAACTCCCTTAAATCACTAAGTAACTATATAATACAATATAAACAAGAAAGATTCCATAATGAAGAAATTAGGGGAAATGATATAATATAGAACTAAATAAAACTCCCTTGAATCACTAAGTAACCATATAATTTAATGTGTCATGGGATCTACCCGAGGAATAATAATGTTATAAGAAGCTAATCATATATGGGCATAACAACATGAACTATCTATCTATCGGATTATGATATATATATATAATTGAAAACCAAGTTTCCCACACAAGTCTTGTGATGAAAACCCCCCACCAAGACCTTGTTCCTATAATGACTGGTTTGAAACTAGCGACATGTGAACCGACTAGAGAAATAAGTTAGGTCATCCAATTAGTACCTGTCTTCCTGAGACCAATAGTGGAACTAAGGCATAGTGAAAATGAGACAAGTTTAACACAAGAGGAATAACTGAAACTACAATCAACCCTAACACCCAATGATATAGTACCCCATACATACATAACATACACTCGAGACATAAGTATCACATTATCATGCATGGGGAGAAACAAGCATCGCATATTTTTCACAAACCCACACAAATGGTAAATGATAAAGGGGTAATCAAGGGTTTCCTTCCCAATAAACCATTTAAAACCAATGTTATAAATAGTACTTTAACACCAAGACATGTCTTGGAATGAAAAAAACATTTCATTTTTCATAAAATAATTACAAAACACAATATAGAAAATGATGGAAAACACTAAAGCATTTAAAACATTTCAATTTCACCCTTACACAAGCATTATCTTCTTTTAAAAAACAAATCATGGTCAATGACCTTAATTTCCCTCAAAAATCACATGAACACAACTTGAAACGTTTTAATAGGTCCACAAAAATAAACCATTTCTTTTAAAATGTTTCAAAGATACACTTAAACAAGGTTATTTCTCTTTTAAAGTAAAAATATGGAAAAAGCGACAACTACATCCATCAAACCATTTAAAACAAGCCAACAAGACATTTTAGAAGTTTTAAACCATGTACACATTTAAAATACAAATTTTCAAATACATTAAAATAACATTTTTTAAAACATTTAGATGTCAAAACCTCAATTCCAAATAAAATTCTATATAAAACCTAGTTTTCACACATTTAAAATCATAATCGGGTCAAAACCCATTTCAAAACATCATAACCATTTCAAAAGGAAATAAGATATTTCACAAGAATATTATAATAATAAAACATTCCATTTAAAAAATGAAAACATGTTATTCATGTGAAAACCCAATTATTCCATCCTCAAAACACCAAGAAATATTTTCAAAAAACCATTGGTATATCAAAAATATTTGTAATTTCCTAAAAATGTAATTTAGAAAGTAAATGCATGTTAATAGGGAAGCCAACTCAATACCCAAAAATTAGACCTCATGTTAACAGGGAATCCAACTCAATTTCCATATAATATCTATAGTTATTGGAAAATCATCTACCACAAACAAGCTTCCATATATGTCACAATTTAAAAGATAAGTTATTAATCATTAGTTTACATCAATCATAAATTTAATTACCTAAGATATCCTACCTTGGAGTGTAATGATATGTATTTTTTCTCTTGAACACTTTATATAATTTTTGAGTTAAAGAACCTTGGTGGAAAGGGCTGGAGAGGGATGGAAAGGTGAGGAGAGGCACAACAAGGGTCGACGAGGGACAATGAGTCACGGTGAGGCACGACGATGGCTGGAAATGGATGGTAAGGGGTGGAGATGGGAAGGGACAGGGACCGGTAGGGCTTCTGGGAGTTAGTATGGTGGGGGTAGGGGGTGGGGTCAGGGGAGTCAAGGGAGGGGGAAAGTGTTGTGGGTATGAAAACATTTAATGGTTTATCAGCGGTTTTTTAAAAACCTCTACTAAATTATTTTAAAAAAAATTAACAATGGTTTAATAAACCGCCGTTAAACTCTCAATTTGGTGTAGTGAAAAAATACAAAGGGGGAGATTAACGGGAACAGTGTTGCATTTTTTGTTAATGATGTGTCGATACGTGTTTGGTGAGACGTGGATGAAGTGGAGATTCTTGGAGAATTATTATGTATTAGTCTAATGAAATTGGATTTCATTCTTGTAAAATCACCTTGTTGAATATGAAAATTGTTTAATGTGATCATACATAATAAAAAAATGTTCTTAAGTAGATTGCGCATTCTTGACCAAATGAATATGATGACCATACAATATGAATTTAACATTTCAGGAAGAAAATAATAATTGAATCATGAAAAAAGAAATTATTAATACATGAGGAAGAATAAGGTGATGTTTGAGATGTGATTTGGAATTTTTGGGCTTAAGTATTTTACACTTAGAATATATTTTATGGAATTTTACTAAAAATTATTGGCTAACCACACAAGCCTCAATATGATAGACCTAAACCACTAATAAGAGGACCTAATGGGGTAAACGCTAATGGGGGAGTCTGACCAAGGATGCATCATGGTGTCCAGGGTCATGTATAAGACCTAAGGAGCATAGTTCCCACTATTCACAGGCAGACCTATGGTGCGCGAGCCCGGAGGTGTGCATAGTGTGGGCCAGAAGCCCATTGGGCCCAAGACCATGGTGGGTGTGTTCATGTGGAATGGGTTCCAAACCCCATAGCCATATAAACCAAACAAAAGTCATGAATTTTATAATATACTAGAGCAGCTAATGTTAGGATATCTAATATGGGACAACTAGGTCAGTGGTACTGTTAACCCATGGTAAAAAATCAGGATATACTACTAGTTTTTGGATGAGATAAATCTAAACCAACTATCCAAATCATGTGTTGTGTGAATTCAAATAAACTGATACCATTCTTATCATATTTGAAATTATCCATGCATTATTTGAATGGTTCTATCATATTCTTCCGCTCAATGAAGCATCTTCCTACATGAGCTCGAGACAACTAACCAACCTCACTCGACATATCGAAGGCTTGAGACAAAGAAATCATGAACCAAAGAAATCATGAAACTTATTCTTTCATGAGAATTATTTTCATGAATCCTTCGATTGAATACTATCATAAGAACGAGTGGTTGTTGCAAGAAAGAGCCAAAGTGCATGGATCCATTACATAATGAACTTTTAATCATGCGATCAAGTGAAAACAACCTTTGAATCCATCCTATGAATATTTATGACTAAATTAATATCCCATATTTTACATGAAATATCATTTGTATTATTCTGATTTATTTAGAGTATTTCGACTAAGTAATTTCATAATCAACAGAGTGATCGTTTGAAGAAGAATAAGTATTCATCACATGGATCACAATATCGTTCTAGCTGTTAATGAAGATTCTGCTAATATTGGAATTCATAAGATCACCAGATCCTCTAGAATTTGAATAGATCCTAAACACACCCTAAAAATGGAGAACTTATATCTATATAAACTAAGGCAAGGGAGTTAAAGGTAGCAGCTGGTTTTTTGAGAAATCAAGAGTAACTCTTGAAACAGAGGAGCATGTGTGATCTAAATCATGAAAAGTAGATTCTTGAAAACCATCTTGGTTGAACAAAATAATGGATGAATACACTTGCACAATTCATTCACAAGAAGTAAGGATTCATACACATACACCTTTTATCTCACAAACGGGTTTATGAGATAGTTGCGGACACCACCTATTTCACATAATGGAAGGGGAGACATGAAAGACACTAGGTCTTTCCAAGAGGTTGAGGAGAACTCGTGGTCACACCCTATGTCACATGAAGCATATACAGTAGACATATTTGATATCATGAAATAATTTTCAGAAAAACAACTTGTCTCATGAATGAAACCATAGACTACGTCATTACATGATGAATAAGTTAAGACAGAAACTCATGGAAACTCATCTTGTCGCACAAATCTTTTATGTTAAGAGAATTGTGATCTTGTGAAGCACATACATAGATGAAGTATTCTTAAGAGAGAATAGTTGATGTGAAACTTTTATTATTATGAAAATAAATCAGTTAGGTAATGATATATATTCTTGTGAAGGATTTAGAAGATCCCATGAGTTTATCGGGGTCATGTGAAGGTGGTGAACATATCAAAAAAACTTGGTTAGATCATCCACCTCACACGATATAGTAAATAATAGAGGAGGAAAATAGTTGCATGCAACACATGACTCCCATGAAATTCATGCAATCATAATTGAGATACCTGAAATAATACATTAAATAACACATAAATAAATATAACATATTACCAAGTGTTTTAATGATTCTAATTCCATACAACCGATGCATAAAGTTAACTTGATTTAATTGAGTTGATAATTGAAGAAGAATCATCTATAGATTGAGAAATTTATGTCTTTCAAAAAATATTGAAGAAAATTGTGTGCACCTCTTGAACATGTTCAAGTTAGTCCAAACTTTCATTCAAAAGTAAATATAGCTTTACCATTGTTGCATTAAGCAAATTGTTCATTACAGGTGATCAAAATTAATTTATAAATGCCAATAGACATCTTCATTAGTTGTAAAAGATACTTTATGTGTGAACGAGAAATTCATAACCTACAAGATCATGGAGTAATATTAGACCAAGCCTTCATCAGAGGTGAAGTCTTCTGGTTAGTGTTGGGAGTAGTTGAAGTCTTCTGGTTAGATCCAAGAGTAAAAGGGGTCTTTCAGTTGGAGTCGAAGTATATTTCTTTTAGTTGGAGATGTAAGAAAACATAGTATCTTGGTTGGATCCAGAGCATTATAATCACTGTTTTAATAGTGATGAATCCATGTTTGGGGACCAAAATAGAAAGGATTGGGTCTTTGTAACAAACCTTGTAAATAGTGTGTTATGTTCTCTCTATTACTACCACTTCACATGAAGTGAGATTGAAAGATAATATTGAGTGGATCAAGAAACATAAAAAGTTTGAGAGGTTGAATTTTAAAGAAAATGATTTCATAAAAATAAACCACTGATTCACCCCTCCCCTATTAGTGGTTAATCTGACGCAGGGCTCTACATTACCACATCCTCTTGGGATTTCATTATTCTACTTTAACTTACTGACATTCCAATCAATTTGAGGTGTACTCAATGATCTCCTTCTTCATGTTTTCCTATCAGAATTTCCATCAAATATCGCAGTACATCTTGGTTTTTCTAAGATGGATGGGGAAAGATAATGTATACACATTATCTAAAAGATCATTCTTTATATTAGGTGATTAAGTCACATAATGTCTAGTTCCAAATTAAATTACACCATAATCATCAATTTGGATTTCATGAAGCTTCCCTTCCTTTACTGAATTCACTCTTTTTAGAAGCTCAAAGTCTTCCCTTTGTGCTACCATGATCTTCTCTTAGGTATATGGTTGGGAAATTATTTTTTCATGGTATTATATATTATCTAACATTATGATTTATATATATATCCCTTTCATATCCATGAATATGTACTATTTCTCAGTCCACATCATTGATAGGGTATAATATTCTTTTCTGATAAGAGCATCAATTACCTTGTTCACCTTTACGAGATTATAGTGAATAGTGTAATTTTAGTATATGATTAGCTCTAACCATATTATTTGATGAATTTTGAGCTCCTTGTGTGAATATATACTTTATAATATTATGATATTTATATATGACACACTTCTCTATATAGAGGTAGTGCTACCAAATCATTAAAGAGAATATTATAGCTACTAAGTTTGGATCATGTGTTTGGTAGTTTTGATCATGGATCTTCTATTGTATTAAGTCATAGGCAATAACTTTTTCATTATTTATGAGTAAAAAACACAAGAATTTATTTAAATCATAACTATATATCACAAAACCTTCTCTAATTAATTGTAGTGTGATTACAGGCATAGTTATTATCCTATTCTTGAGCTCCTTAAATCATTACTTTAATTATTCTATCCAAACATAATTTACCCATTTCTATGTTAACATAGTTATAGGGCTATAAAATAATTATAAATTTATCCCAAAACATCAGTAGTACCTTGCTAAGCTAATAAAACCATGGATTTCTATGACACTAGTCGGTCTGGGACATTCCACAATTGCCTTTGTCTTTGAAGGGTTTATATAAATTCACTCACTTGTGGTCACATGACCCAAGAATGTGACTTGTTTCATCCAAAATTCACACTTTCTAAACATAGTGTACATTTTCACATTTTTTAATGTCACCAAAACTATCCTTATATGCTCTTCATGTTCCTTATTTAAATTGTATTAAATAGTAATATCATCGATAAAGACTATCAAATATTTTTCAAGGTAGTCTCTAAAGACTATATTAATTAAATACATGAAGATTTTAAGGGCATCAATAAGTATGAAGGGAATCACTATGAACTCATAGCGTATATACCTTATATAGAAGGATTTATTCTAAATATCTTCCTTATTACTCTTAGGTTGATGATATCTGAAACAAAGATCCACCTTTGATAAGTATTGATCTCCTCATAGTTGATTGAACAAGTCAGCAATCCGTGATAGGGGATACTTGTTCTTTATGGTGATCATGTTGATCTCCTGATAATCTATACACAACCGCATTGATCCATCATTTTTATTTAAAAATAGCATTTTTTATGCCTAAGGAAATGAACTAGGTCATATAAACCCTTTGTCCAAATGATCTTGAAACAACTTCTTTAACTTCCACAATTCAATCAGTGCCATCTTATTAGGGAATTTAGAGATGGGAGTGGATTCAGGTATAATCTCTATTGAAAACTATACCTCATGATGTGGTGTAAGCCTAGAAAATTATTTAGGAAATACATCATTTCATTCCCTAACAATGTTTATTTCCTCAAGGTTGATTATTTCCTTTGAATCAACTATTTACTAAAGGTATGCATCTTCACACGGTATCATAACCCACACCATCAGGGGATTCTCAAAAGTAGATTCATGATCTTCATTAAATTTTTATGGGAGAATGGGATGGTTCAAAATATAAAAATATATTTCCATTTCAAAAAGTTGATATGTTCTCCATATAATGATAGATAATCCATGCCCATTATAGCGTCAAATTCTTACAAGGGAAGTATTACAAGATTCCCTAGAAGAATCCTGTCATAGATGCTAATAAGAGAAGATTATAACACTTGGGTTTCATTAGTTAAACCACTATGAGTTTTTATAGATATCTCTACTGCAAGGTATTAGGGTTGTGATTCAACAGTTCTAGAAAACTTTTAGGATATAAATGATTGCATAAAACTAGAATAAAATAAAAATTTTACTATTCTTGAGTTAATATAAAGTGTACCTTGTATGGCACATTTTCAAGATCTAATTTAGTAGTAATGATAACATAAGATTTACCTTAATCCATTTTATTTGGTGGTTGCTAACACCAATTACCCTCAAGGACTTATGGTTTAGTGCCCTGTATTACACAATGCCTTTTCTCCATACAGTTGAAGCATTTAACCATGGGTGGTTTATTAGGAGGTTCATTATTTTCCTCCATCATGTTGGTCTAATTCTTCATGTCTCTTAATAATTCATGATTTTGGGGTCGTTATCTTATACACTTGAAGAATTTCCAAATCCCTTTGAGGCAATTCACAAGATGCTTCTTCCCACAATTTTGACATGTGGGTCGTTAGATCCTCTATCCTCCTTTGTCATTTGACCCACCATATTGAAACTCCATTATTATCTCATTATCTCCCTAACCATGGGACTATTCTCCGAATGCCATATCTACTTTGATATAATATCAAACTAATTCTTCATGACTCCCAAAGTCTCGGATATCTAGAGCCTTTTGAAGGGTTGGTTTTAAGACACTAAATAATATATCTATTTTTTTATCATTATTGATAACAAATTCCGAGGCATATCTTTAAATCCTTGTGAAATCTACCCCATAATCCATGACAGATTCACCTTAATTTTTCTTTAACTCTAATAACTGTCCCTCTATATTTGTTCAAATATATATAAGGAAATGCTAATTAAGAAATATTTTCTTAATGTATTCCTACTTTATCTCTCCCATTTCATTCTTTTTCTTGATATTATTTATTAATTCCCACAATTTATTAGCCTCTCTATCAAGATGATAGATGGGTGGACTCACCTTATCCATATCATAATAGTGGAGTGTATAAAATTTCTTCACCATTGAGTTAACCCACTATTAAATGACAAGTTGATTAGAAGACCAGCTGAATATTGGTTGTCATTATCACATAAAATAATCAATAGCTAGTTTCACCTTCTTAGGTGAAGGTGGATATTTCAAATGGTTCAAGTTACTATTCATATTCTAAGACAACTAGGTAAGCATCACCATGAATTTTTGAACTCTATATCCCATGACATTGGGGATTCCATTTGAACACTTGTTGTATTATCCCTCACACATGTTATTAATCAAATTTCTCATTTTTCTAAAAAAATTATAAAATAGAAATGGTTTGATCAAAATTTTGGAAAAAAAACCATGAATAAATAATTTATTATTATATTCAAAATAACTCTAAATACATATATTATGGGATTCATATATTTAGACTTTTTTCTAAAATGATTATTCTTGGATGTTTACCTATACATATACTTGTAATTATGGTTTTCACTGACATTTTATAATCATAATTTCTAAATTAACTAAAATATGCTATGATAGGAATTATAGAGACCCAAATTTTCTTTAAATTATTATATCACTTTTAAGATAAACAATATAATAGTTATACAATCCATGATCTAAAGGATTAATGTTTTAGGAAAATTATTCTCATAACATAGTTGTACATAATAACACATAAATATTATTTAAATTAATCTTCATTATCCTTCTAAATCTCACATAATATCCTTATTACATGATGTCACTTAAGGATATACATCAAAGAAAGGGGTGATCTAAAATCCTAGTAAGAAGATGAATAAGTGACATGAATCAATAGTATATGGGTGAGCATAATCAACATCATCATATCATAAGAATGGTATCATCATCATAATCATGAAGGAAACATTTGATAAAGGAATGCAATTTTTCATATGTATAATTATTAAATATTATAACATAGTGATCAAATATCACACATAGTTGTGAACAAAGATAATATCATGTTCACGCATAACATATGTGCATAAATTATAACATCATCATTATGAATAAATCTAAAATCATCTTCAAGAATAATAAAAATAATATTAGTATATGTACCAAATTACTCAATTACTTTTATGGATATATAATTCCAATACCACCTCTCACATCATAAAATGATCATAATCATTCATGCCACATGGCAGGACACCAATCATGGACATGAAATAACATAAGGAAGGAATAGGTTACATAAAATATTTCACATATCATAATTCAAGAAAAGAAAATTAATATCCCAAATGAATAATGTATAACACAATGTGTCATATAATATAATTTTCTTCTTTGAAAGGATGAATGGTTCAAGAGGATTCAGGATATATTTTGGGAATTAATGTCTTTTTCAAAAAAAAGTAGTATAAATGTCTTAGAAAACATTTTGGAAGGCTGGAAACTTGTATATCCCTAAAATAAAAGAGAAAAAATATTGAAATTACATATTATGATATTATAGGAACATTTATACTAAAATCAATTTGAAATAGGAGATAACCAAAAAGAAAGAGTTTGGGATCGAGAATCCCCTTTCCTTAAATCCCACATTATTTCATCACTTTTCTGAATCCTGAATAAAAAAGTTAGGTTTATTAAAATATTGTAAAATAATTGATTTATTTTTTTCACTATTTATCAATTTTACTCATTTTATTATATATATTAATTCCCATTATTAAAAGGTAAATTTTTTGATATCATGTTTTCTTGAAACATTTCCAGTTTTGATCGATTTCACTATTTTGTTCATAATATTTTACACATAAGTATAATTAATTAAATAAGATTATAATTAATATATCTATAAATTTATATATCATATATATTTTTTTATAACCAAATATAAGGTTGGTGATAAGGAAAGAATTGAAAAACTCCTTGTTGGTAGTTAGTCGGTCATTAATAGGACACTGTCAAAAGAGGTTGAAAGAGATGTATGAAATATAAATAATTCATATATATAATTTTTAAAGTATTTTAAAATAATAAATATAATATTAAAATACTTTATAATTAATCTTAGAAGAATTGTTTTTAAAATTAATTAGAAAAAAAGGAATAGAAGAAGAAAACGAGGTAAGAGTTGATAAAAACATACTCTTTCTTTGGTGTTGATTCTCTTGTACAACACTAAAATCCCTTGAATATTAGAGTTGGTTATTCGAAAACATAACTAATGATGATAAGGGGATTGAGATATTGTATTTGAGAAATTTTTTGGCTTTTAAAAGTGGAAGTGAAGTAGTTTTCCAAGGAGAGGGATATGGGTAATTTATACTTGAGGAGAGAGGTATTTTGAGTTAAAATATTGAATAAATTACTATATCCAAGGTATACATTGTAATTGTGATATTTTTGACATAATGAGTCATAAATAAATATAGTAGAATGGTTTAAGGGCTTTAAACCCATTTATTATTCGAATTCAATATATTATTAAAAAGGAATGTGGAAAAATAAAAAAAATTGTTTTTTTAAAGAATAATTTTAACATTAAACTTTGAAAAGTAATTTTTAGGTTTGAAAAACATGTTTGTTATATTTTAATAACTCATATATCATATTAAATATGTTTTTTACAAGGAAAATTTTCCAGAATTTCTTACATCATGAATGATTCAATTTAAAATACATTGGTTATGAAAAAAACTGTATTTTTACTATTGAACTGAAAATTGATGTATTTCAGGAAATTACCAAAAATTTACCCTTGTAAAATTTCGCATGGTGATTTAAAAAATTACAGTCATTTTATTAAAATAATTTTCTAAAAAATGTAACTTTATTTTTTAATTTAAAAATTATGATTTATTACAAAATTTATTAAAATAAAAGTTAATAAAAATGTGATTATATTTTATTTGAGTTTTTAATAGTGATATTTATTTTATGGAATTATAATATTTAAATTTACTTAAATTAATCATGATAAATATTATTAATATTATGTTTTATTATTTTTAGTTTAAATTAATATTCCAAAATTCATGTTACCATTCCCAACGGTCAAATTATTATTCCTGACGATCGGGTTACTATTCTAATAGTCACATTATTATTCAAATGGAATAATTTCCTCCTATAAATACCTATTAATTGATTCATTCATTATTAACCTTAATTCATCATAAGGTTCTATATTTCCAATTTCTAGTGTGTTGATTGGATTACTGATTTTTGTTTCTTTTATATAGTTTTGACCATGGGGGTGATGATTCTAGTAGATTAAAAAGATCCAAATTTACCCATTCTAATTTTCTTAATTTATATTTTTTGTCCCATTGTAATGTTTGGAATTTTCAAGGGATCATTTTCTGACTAATGTAATTATTTTCATTAATGAAATAAAGTGATGTTGATTTAACTATGCGTTTTATGAATATAATATTATATTACACACATTTATTCACGAATCAAATATCAAGAATAAACTTTGGTTTATTACAAGTCACATCACCCTTAACCCACATTGAAAATATTTAATTATCATAAAAATCCAAAAATGAGGGTACTTTTAACTTCATGATTTATTATATTCTCAAATCTTCTCTATTCTACTCAATTCAACACAAAATCTCACCATGCTTCGGTACATAACTCTTATTCTTCTCATTAAATATGACTTATTACTCCAAAATAATTCTAAGATTCTCCTATCAACACATATTGGCATTATTCTTAATGAAATTACTCTTATTTATATGAAATACAACTTAACACCATGTGGGTTCAATACATAAATGTTTCAATATCACAAAAAAACTAAAAATAAAATGTTACACATGATACAAATTCAATTATAATATATGATTAGAGTTATAAAACTAAAGACATAAGATTTTTATTATGCTTATAAGTATGTGTATTAAACATCCCATTCTTCTTTTCTTTCACAATTCATGTTCCACAAAAAGTAATTGAAAAAAAATTAAAACAATTTTTTTTTCAAAACCCACACTATAAGAAAATATTGTTATAAACATGCGGATAAATACATGGGAATATATTTTTGTGTCTACAACCAGCCTATATACATGAAAAAATAATTCATGTGGATATATATTATCTTATACCCATGGGTGTCTATGCCCATGACTATATGTAATTTTTTGGTCCCAACCCCATGGGAATTGTTTCCCATAGAAAGATCATGGGAAAGAGCCTATATCCATGGGAAGAGGTTATCATGGATAAATGCTCCCTTGTATCCATGGCAATAGTATCATGTTTGTACAATCAACTCTTAGAACCCCTATATCCATTTACATAATTGGATTGTTGTTACAAGACCCCACCAAGAAACAATATAGCCACAGGCACAAAGTCCTTTCTCTACAGAACCCTCTGAAAAAAGTTGTAGCCATAGAGATAATGAGCTTATGGCTATAAGACCCCACCAAGAACCCTTATATACATAGGAATATTTTTCTATGTATATATTATTATAAATAAAAAAAATATCTATATATATGTAACACCCCAAGTTCCACGGTAAGTTTCCCCTTGAATAATTCAATATCTTTCATCGTACGCAACTTCAAGATTCTAACACACCATGACCAATCAAACTAGCCATTATTAATAGTTATACCCACTTTTTGAAATTTTATAAATTTTACCTTTTAAAATGGACTTCGTTTTTGGATTTAGAATATCAAAATTAGCTTAGGGTGAATCTTTTTTATTTTTCTGAAAACTTTAAGTTTTTGATGAATAGTGAAAAACACTATGTTATTGGTTAAAACCTAATTTTTATTTAAATAATTATTTATTTTATTTTAATTTATTTTAATTCAAAATAGATACATAATACCAATATTAGTTCAATTATATTCATTGGAGTCATTTTTATAATAAAATTAGATATATAAAATTTTCTTGAACTTTTTACCGTCTTTTACCCACCTCCTAGGAGATTTTGAAAATTATCATAAAACTTAATTTTACCACTTCTGTGGGTTTAATTTCAAAAATCTAAGAGACTGGGTTGATATCAGTAAGTAAAATGTGGTTCAATGAGATGAAAATAATTTTTGGTGAATATTAACTTTTGACTTTTATTTACCACTGTTAAAAGTAAATAGGGTAATTAAAGGTAAAAATGATATTATTATTACCATAAAACATGTAATAATTCTATTGGATAAGTTTATTTAGACCAAAAACAATCTTAGGAATAAAATATGGTCCTTTAGGTCCACTTGGATTAGATTAGGACATTTATTATTATTTTATTTAAAAAAGAGTTAAAAGTGTTAAATTCAATGTTTAATAACTAAATCATTTTTAATATATGTTTATACATAAGATAAATTAGACTATAAATATTAATTATAAATATAAAAATATTTCCTACATAATGGTATTTTATTAATAATTTTTATAAATTAAATAATTAAATTTATTTATGACACAATGATGATTCAGTAATTACCTTATTAATGAAAGATTGAAATAATTGATATTATAAATATCTAAATAAATGTAATTTTATAATTTTATTGAATTAAATTAATTTTATAGGTTAATATGAAATGTTAGGGTTTATTAAATTAATTTTTTTCATAGTAATAATGCTTTTAAAAATTTAACAAAAACAAAATACCAAATAGTGTCAAAATTAACATAAAAGAGTTTTTAAAACAAATATTATGTTTTTAATTGATATTCTATTACTAAAAATATATGGTTCGGAAAAAGAGATTAAATAATATTATATATGTCATTAATTAACCCCTTGAGGTTCTCTTGTAAGTTTATAGTAAGTTTATTAACCATATAATATAAAAATACAAAGAGACATGGTAAATGTCAAACTATTTAACTAAGAGTTAAATCTAAATGATAAGTTTAATATGGTGACATAAACCTTTATAAAACCAATCGGTTGAGAGTAATTAGACTCATACCCACCTTATCCTATAAATAAATAATTTTTGAGCCATTATAAACCGAATATAAATTTATTATAAAATATTATTTCAATCTTTTTCTAAGGTGGCCCTCACCCCTCTTATAAAAGGAAACTTCCCCTTCTCTCAAATTTACACCTCCAAAAATATTTGGCTTGGCCAACCCCTGCCCAAATATCCTCCCAACTATCCTCAATTCATCCTAGAGGCCTTATTTTATTCATAAAGCCAACATAAGGATCCCTTTTGATCAAATCAAAAGGAAGAACCCGAAGAAGAGGTAAATATTTCATCACCTCTTTCAAGTTCTTTTATTTTTCCACTTTCTCTTTATTTGTTGTTTCCATTATGAAATAATAACTCCAGTATCTTCTATATACTATTATGTTATTATAAAAATGGTACAACCATATTTTTTATTCTATCCATCCTATAAATGAAAAAGTCACCATACATGTGTGTGTACGGCTTACCGTCTCCACGTCATGGTGTAGTTTGTCATTCAACACTTCATTGTTTGGATGGGTATAATAATGATGTACAATTGATTTAAATAATAAATATAACATGTTAATGATTCTGTATGTATTATATACCATCCAATTATATACTAATTTAATATCAAAATAATGATATTGTCGCTCGTGCGTACGTACGGATTACTGCCTCCAAGAACGCGATAAGATTCATTCCCCATCGTATCAATTCAAGACTAATTTTCATTTTATGATTAAAAATAATGTTTAAAGACTTAATATCATTATGAATATGAATAAGATACATCCTATCCATACCAAACATTACTTATGTAACAAATCATATAAAGGAAAACGAATCAGTTAACACCCGAAACGATGATACTGTTGAAATATCATTAACAAAGCAATATTAAAAGATCATATATGATATCATATTAATGTATATGGTTCTTGTATAATTTAATAACAATTATTTCACCATTATACAGGAGTTTAACCTACCCTCAACCAAGGAAAAGTACAAGGTAAGGGTTAATTTCTCAATCTCTTTATTATCCGAGGTTGTTTTTACGTAAGTATATACTGGGACATATTTATTATCCATTTCCATGTTTCATAAAAGAGTTTTAAAAGGTATTATTTTTAAGGGAATTTTTACTAAAGCATCATTTTAAATGTTTTATATATTTATTATTCTAAATCATTCTCATTAATTTCCATGTTTTCAAAATGGTTTTTAAGGATTTATTTATATGGACATGAATTTTTTTTAAAATGTTAATTCCTTTCAAAAGTTTCAAAGTGGTATGAGACACTTTGATTCAAAAATGTCTTTAAATGTATTAATTTATAAATTGTGTGACTTTTAAATGTTTTCATGAAAGAGGGATATTTCTCTCAAAGAGTTTTACAAATCATTTTCCTCTATGTCAACATCCTTTTATGGATTTTAAGCTTATTTGAAGTTGATTTATTATGATACAAAAATTTCATATTATATTGAAGGTTTTGTTATATGTCTAACTATGGATGTGTTATTTTTACACCATTCATGGTTTATGTATAAAGGTTTTACATTTCGTATGCTAGTTTTAATATGAATGTTTATGTTATGTTTAAAACTTTTTATATGAGGAATGTATTGGACTTAGTAACTGACGGGTGGAGCCCGCTATAGCTCCTCGATGCATCGGTATGTCTCATGAGACAAACTAGTGTCTTGGCACAAGTCCTTGACAATATATTATTTGTAGTCTTGGCACAAGGCCTTGACTATGTGGTTATGGATGTCTGTAATTATGCATTCCATCATTATAAAAGTGGCTATTGATGTTTCATGTGATTATTTGAATAGTAGAATATCCATGTGAATAAGTAAATGGAATTATTTAATTTATATTTGACATATTATGCTGAATTTTATTTTTAAAAGGCTTGTGTTTTAGTCTTATACATTGCCTTAAAATGTTTAAACTTATTTATGAAATTTTCCATTATATTGTTATCCTTACTGAGCATCTGAGCTCACCCATTTCTATGTTTTATTTTTTCCCGGATGTGAAGAAGTATATTATGACTATTTAATAGGGATATTCTAAGGGATATGAGTGTGGTCTATGGATACAATGTTGTAGTAGTTTTCATTTTACAATGTAATGTAAAACTTATGAATGTATCTTGTATTTTTAAGGATACTAAACTAATCGGTCTTTCGAGACTTGATCTTTTGTGATCACGACAATGTTATGTAATAATGCACCAACTCTGGGTAACTAGGGTCGGGGAATTACAGTTGGTATCATATGAATTTTAGTACAAACCTTAGAAACTAGATTTAGATAATCTCTGATTAGAGCACATTATCCTAAGATAGATTTTGAGGATTAGTATAGAAGAACTTCCTAGAATTTTTGTATTGTAGATATTTTGTGAGTTTTCTAAGAAATACATTCATGTGTGGATATGAGCAGGTAGAGGTGGCTCAGGAAGAGATGTACCTAGGGGTAAAACCTAAAAACACCACTTTGATCTAGACTCGAAAAGGAACTAGTGCACGACAATGGGCCTTGATGCACTCTTGGTTACGACACTCTCAAGGGATATGCTTAGAAAATTCTCATTTTCTTTACAAACCATTATGAAGGATTTATAATTATATACCTCCTCAAAGAAAACATTTTTATAATTATACATTATATCCATAAACTGTTCAATTTATGTTAAATGTTTTACAAGTTTGGAATTATGTATTGTGATTCATAAACTAATATAGTGTATGCCATTGTTTAGAAATGGAGCCTAGTGGAAGGAATGGAAACTGTATCAATGCATATAATCCATGTAGGGATTTTCCTCCTGATCAAGATAATTATAGTGGAGCTGGTGATGCAACTGGTTCTGATTAGCTTATCACCATACTGGGACAAATCACTCAGGTTATGAATAATAACCTTACCCATATGGAGCACCCTGATCCACAACATGGAGGATCAATGTTTGATCACTTCATGAGAAAAAAACCACCAACATTCAATGGGAGTACAAATCCATTGGTATCTGAGCAATGGATAAGTTCCTCAGAGAAAATATTTCATGCTTTGGGGAGTAGCGAAAGGGAAAAAGTTGTCATGACAGTTTATCGCCTCACGCATTAATTCAAAACAAAAAGAAAGATGAAGAAGTATCAATTATCGAATGGAGTGAGTTTAAAGAGATTTTCTTAGAAAAATACTTTCCTCATGACCATAGAGCATATATAGAAATGAAATTTCTAATTTTGAGGTAAAAAGAGAATGAGAATGTCGCAATAATGAGGAGAACTTTACAAGGATAGAAATGCAAGCAGCAGATTATATATGTAACCCAAGGAGTAAGATTGATCTTTTCTTTGATGGGTTAAAACCATTTCTCCATTGAGAATTATTCTCACAATCCTTCTCATCATATGAAGATATTGTCTCATGTGATATCGAGACAGAAAAGGAATTCTCTAATTCTTACGACTTTAAAGCAGAGCAAGAGAATAAGAGATCTATTGAACACTCTAGAAATGGAAATAAGGGGAAGAAGTGAAAATTTGAATATTCATCCTTCTGTAAATGTGGGAAGAAACACCCTGGTACTTTCCTGAAGGGAATGGGAGTCTGTTACAAGTGTGGTGAAAAAGGCCACCAAGATCGTAATTTCAAGGGGAAGAAAGAGGTTGTCAATGTTGAATGCTACAATTGTAGAGAAAGGGGAATTATGAAAATAAATTCCCTAATCACCAAGGAAACTTACCTCAGAAAAGGCTAAGGGATCAAGGTCAAGCTTATGCTATCAGTACTGCTGAGATTGAAACTCCAAAAGACGTGGAGGGAGGTCATTTAATGGTTTCATCAAGTTTAGCCAATGCTTTATTTGATTCTAGATCATTGCATTGTTTTATATCATCCTAGTTTTCAAAAAAATAGATATTTTCAATTTTATTTAACAAGGGAGTTGTCATTCAAAACTCCTAAGGGAAGTATCATTGCAATAAAGTTTTGTAAATCAGTTCCTATTAAGTCATATAAATGTTATTTATCTACTGATCTCATCATCATACCCATGATTGAATTTGATATAATCCTCGTTATGGATCGGCTTTTGGACCATGATGCAAAAATTTATTGTAAGAATAAGGAGGTTACAATTTTTGATGATGATAATGAGTACCTTATCTTTAGAGTAGAAAAGTCACCATCTGATTCTTATCTAGATCCACCCCCAGTAGCTCAACTAAATTCAATTATTGGGTAGGAAGAGAACCAAATAACTATGGGTGAGGAAAGGAATGTTCAAATAGTGGATGTACCTATTGTGTAATAATATGTTGATGTGTTTCTAGAGGATTTACCTGGACATCCTCCAGAATGAGAAATTGAGTTTTCTATTGACTTAATTCTTGGTTCAAGGCCCATATCAAAGACCCCTTATAGAATGGCCATTGTGGAATTATTGGAACTAAGGAAAGAATTAAAGTAATTGAGTAATAAGGGATTTATTCTCCCTAGTGTTTCTCCATGGGGATCCCCTATCCTTTTTGTTAAGAAGAAAGACAACTCTATGAGGTTGTGCATTGACTATAGGGAGATCAATGCTATAACAATAAATAACAATTATCCCCTACCTCGCATTGATGATTTATCTGACCAACTTCATGGTGCTCAATATTTTTCAAAGATTTACCTTCGATATGGATATCATCAGTTGTGTGTAAAGAAGGAAGACATTCCAAAAACAACATTTCGAACCAGGTATGGGAATTATGAGTTTATAGTAATGCCTTTTGGTATGACTAATGCACCCTCTATTTTCACGGATCTAATGAACAGAGTTTTCAAGGAATATATTGATAACTTTGTAGTGGTATTTATTGATGATATACTGGTATACTCCAAAATCTTTGAAGATCATTAAAATCACTTACGCTCCATTATAAAAACCCTCAGGAGAAATGAATTATACGGGAAGTTAAGTAAGTGTGAATTCTGGCTTCAAAAGATTTCTTTTCTTGGCTATATTTTCTCTAAGGATGGAATCTCTGTTGATCCTTCTAAGATGATAGCAATACAATAATGGCCAGCACTAACAATTATAACTAAGGTACAAAGTATTATTGGTTTAGCAGGTTATTATCAGCATTTCATCCAAAACTTTTCCTGACTAGATAACCCATTAACCAAGCTCACACGTAAAGGGGTTAAATTTGTATGGAAAAAAGAGTGTGAAGAATGTTTTGAAGAACTAAAGAGAAGATTAGTCAATGCCCCTATCTTGACTCTACCATCCTGGAGTGATGGGTTTATTATTTATAGTGATGATTCAAATAAAGGACTTGGTTGTGTACTTATGTAGAATGATAGGGTTATTGCCTATGCATCACGACAGCTAAAAATTCATGATAAAAACTATCATACTCATTATCTTGAGTTAGCAGCTGTAATATTTTCTTTGAATATATGGAGACATTATCTCTATGTTGAAAAATGTGATATATATATTAATTAAAAGAGTTTCAAGTATATTTTCTCATAGAAATAACTCAACATGAGGCAAAGGAGATGGCTTGAACTACTCAAGGATTATTATTGCACAATACACTACCACCGGGGGAAGTAAAATAAGGTGGAAGATGCTTTGAGAAGAAAGGATCATAGAATTTTGAACAATATGAGAGTTAAAAGGGATCCTATTTTTAGGGATCTAGTAAATATGGATAGGGTAATAACCATGGAAGGTGAAACATCGATACTTTTTCAAATAATTTTCAAGCCATCTTTACTAGAAAGGATAAAAAGTTCTCAGGCTGATGATGAGGAGTTTCAAAAGAAAATTAAATCTATGAATGATGGGAGATTGAGTGACTTCATATATGAAGATGGAATTTTGAAATTTGGAAAGAGACATTGTGTTCCTAATATACCTGATCTGAAAAGGGAATTGTTGGATGATGCCCACAGCTCCAATTTTTCTATACACCCTGGTAGCACCAAGATGTATAGAGATTTGAAGGAACATTTTTTGTGGGACAACATGAGGAGAGAGATTTTTAATTTTGTGTCGATATGTATGGTTTTCCAACAAGTGAAAGCTGGAATAAAACATCCTAGAGGATTCATGCAACCTCTTCCCATACCTGAGTGGAAATGGGATGATATTACAAAAGACTTTGTCATGGTTCTACCAAAGACTCCAAGAAGAAATGATGCAATATGGTTCATTGATGATCATCTTACCAAGTCAGCACATTTTCTTGCTATAAGATAAGGTTTAACACTTGAATTTATAGCAAGAATATATATTAATGAAGTTTTAAGACTTCATGGAGTACCCTTATTGATTTTTTTTATCATGATCCCTGTTTTACATCAAGATTCTGGAAAAGTCTTCAGAAATCCATGGATACTAAACTTCGTTTGAGCACTGCCTACCACCCTCAAACTGATGGACAAACAGAAAGGACTATTCAAACCTTAGAAGACATGTTGAGATCTTTCTCACTTGACTTTCAAGGTATGTGAAATCAATATTTACCTTTGGTATAATTTTCCTATAACAATAGCTTCCATTCAAGTATTCAGATGGCACCATATAAAGCGTTATATGGAAAGAGATGTCACACACCAACGTGTTGGGGTGATGTTGGTGAAAGAAAACTCATTGGCCCAGAACTTGTTTAGGAAACGATGGAAAAGGTGAAGGTTATCCAAACCCACATCAAAGTATCACAAAGTAGGCAGAAGATCTATGCTGATAACTGAAGAAAGGATTTAGAATTTCATATAGGAGATCATGTTTTCTTGAAGGTATCTCCACGGAAGGGAGTTATACGATTCGGTAAGAAGGGTAAATTGAGTCCAAGGTGCATCAGACCATTCAAAATTCTAGAATGAATTGGGGTTGTAGCTTACCGTTTGTCAATGCTTCCATGTCTCTCCAAAGTTCATGATGTGTTCCACATATCACTGTTGAGAAAATACATGCCTGACCCAACTCATGTACTCACCTATAAGGAATTAGAATTGGAACCTGATTTGTCTTATTGCGAAGATCCTGTCAAGATTCTTGATACCAGAAAATAATTGTTGAGAAACCAGACAACTCATCTGGTAAAAGCCCAATGGAGAAATCATAAGACGGAAGAGGCAACATGGGAGCCGGAGGAACATATGATGAAGAACCATCCAAATATTTTTATGCGATAGTATTCTAGAAATTTTGAGGACGAAATTATTTGTAGGAGGGGATAATTTAACACCCCAAGCTTCCACGGTATTTTTCTCTTTGAATAATGCAATAGCTTGTATCGTACGCAACTTCGAGATTCTAACACACCACAACCAATCAAACTAGCCGTTATGAATAGTAATACCCACATTTTGAAATTTTATAAATTTTATCTTTTAAAATGGACTTCATTTTTGGATTCGGAATATTGAAATTAGCTTAGGGTGAATTTTTGATATTTTTCTAAAAACATTCAATTTTTGATCAATAGTGAAAAACACTGCGTTATTGGTTAAAACCGACTATTTATTTAAATAATTATTTATTTTATATAAATTTATTTTAAATCAAAATAGATACATAATACCAATATTAGTTCAATGTAATTCATTGGAGTCATTTTTATAATAAAATAAGATATATAAAATTGTATTGAACTTTTTAACGTCTTTTACCCACCTCCTAGGAGCTTTTGCAAATTTGCATAAAACTTAATTTTACCACTTCTGTGAGTTGAATTTCAAAAATCTGAGAGACACAGTTGATATCAGTAATTAAAATGTGGTTCAATTAGATGAAAATAATTTTTTTTGAATAGTAACTTTTGACTTTTATTTACCACGGTAAAAAGTAAATAGGGTAATTAAAGGTAAAAATGATATTATTCTTACCCTAAAACATGTCCTAATTCTATTTGATAAGTGTATTTATACCAAAAACAACCATAGGAATAAAATATGGTCATTTAGGTCCACTTGGATTAGATTAGGACATTTATTATTATTTTATTTAAAGAAGAGTTAAAAGTGTTAAATTCAAAGTTTAATAACTAAACAATTTTTAATATAGCTTTATACATAAGATAAATTCGACAATAAATATTAATTATAAATTTAAAAATATTTCCTATATAATGGTATTTTATTTATAATTTTCAGACATTAAATAATTAAATTTATTTATGACACAATGATGATGCAGTAATTACCTTATTAATGAAAGATTGAAATAATTGATATTATAAATATCCAAATAAATGTAATTTGAGACTTTTAATGAATTAAACTAATTTTAAAGGTTAATATGACAAGTTAGTTTTTATTAAATTAATTTTTTTCTAATTAATAATGGTGTTATGAATTTAACAAAAACCAAATACCAAATAGTGTCAAAATTGACAAAAAAGAGTTTTTAAAAAAAAATTATATTATTAATTGATATTCTATTCCTAAAAATCTAAGATTTGGAAAAAGGGCTTAAATAATATTATATATTTCATTAATGAACCACTTGATGTTCTCTTGGAAGTTTATAGTAAGTTTATTAACCATATAATATAAAAATACAAAGAGACATGGTAAATGTCAAATTATATAACTAAGAGTTAAATATAAATGATAAAGTTAATATGGTGACCTAAACCGGTCTAAAACACATTTTTTGAGAGGATTTAGACCCATATCCACCTTATCCTATAAATAAATCATTTTTGAGTCATTATAAACAAAATATAAATTTATTATAAAATATTATTTCAATATTTACCTAACGTGCCCCTCACCCCTCTTATAAAAGGGCACTTCCCCTTCCCTCAAATTCACACCTCCAAAGCCATTTGGATCGGAAAACACCCACCCAAATATCCTCCCAACTATCCTCCCTTCATCTTAGTGGCCTTCCTTTAGTCATAAATTCTAAATAAAGAGCCCTTTTGATTAAATCAAAAGGAAGTACCCGAAGAAGATATAAATATTTCATCACCTCTTTCAAGTTCTTTTCTTCTTCCACTTCCTCTTTCTTTGTTGTTTCCATTCTAAAATAATAACTCCAGTATATTCTATATATTGTGATGTTATTATAAAAATGGTACAACCATATTCCTTAATCTATTCATCCTATAAATGACAAAGTCACCATACGTGCGTACGTACGGCTTACCGTCTCCACATCGTGGTGTAGTTTTTCATTCAACACTTCACTATTTGTATGGGTATAATAATGATGTATGATTGATGTAAATAATAAATATAATATGTTAATTATTCTTTATATATGATATACCATCCAATTATATACTATTTTAATATCAAAATAATGATATCATCGCTCGCGCGTACGTATAGATTACCTTCTCCATGAACATGATAAGATTCATTCCCCATCATATCTATTAAAGACTAATTTTAATTTGATGATTAAAAATAATTTTTTAAAGACTTAATATCATTCTGAATATGAATAAGATACATCCTATCCATACCAGACATTACTTATGTAACAAAGCATATAAATGAAAACGAATCAGTTAACACCTGAAACGATGATACTGCTGAAATATCATTAACAAAGCAATATTAGAAGATCATATATGATATCATATTAATGTATATGGTTATTGTATAATTTAATAAAAATTATTTCACCATTATACAGTAGGTTAATCTACCCTAGACCATGGAAAAGTACAAGGTAAGGGTTAATTTCTCAATCTCTTTATTATCTGAGATTGTTTTTACATAAGTATCTACTGGGACATATTTATTATCCATGTCCATGTTTCATAAAATAGTTTTCAAAGAGATTATTTTTTAGGGACTTTTTACTAAAAAATCATTTTAAATGTTTTAAATATTTATTCTTTTAAATAATTCTCATTAATATCCATGTTTTCAAAATGGTTTTTAAGGATTTATTTATATGGACAAGAATGTTTTTAAAAATGTAAATTCCTTTCAAAAGTTTCAAAGTGGTATGGGACACTTTGTTTAAAAAAATGTATTTAAATGTCTTCCTTTATAAATTGTGTGACTTTTAAATGTTTTCATGAAAAAGGTATATTTCTCTCAAAGAGTTTTACAAACCATTTTCATCTATGTCAACATCCTTTTATGGATTTTAAGTTTATTTGAAGTTGATTTATTATGATACAAAACATACATATTGTATTGAAGGTTTTGTGATATGCTTAACTGTGGATGTGTTATTTTTACACCATTCATGGTTTATAGATAAAGTATTGACATTTCGTATTCTAGTTTTAATATGAATGTTTATGTTATGTTTAAGACTTTTCATATGAGGAATGCATTGGACTTAGTAATTGGTGTGTGGATCCCGCTATTTCTCCTCGATGCATCGATAGGTCTCCTGAGACAAACTAGTGTCTTGTCCCAAGGCCTTGTCAAAATCTTATTTGTAGTCTTGACATAAGGCCTTGACTATGTGGTTATGAAAGTCTGGGATTATGGATTCCATCATTATGAAAGTGGCTATTGATGTTGCGTGTGATTATTCGACTAGTATAATATCCATGTGAATAACTAAATGGAATTATTTGATTTATTTATGCCATATTATGCTGAAGTTTATGTTTAAAAGGCTTATGTTTTAGTCTTATACATTGCCTTAAAAAAATTAAGCTTATTTATGAAAGTTTCTGATATATTTTTATCCTTACTAAGCATCTGAGCTCACCCCTTTCTATGTTTTATTTTTTCCAAGATGTGAATAAGTATATTATGAATGACCTGTAGGGATAGTCTAAGGGATATGAGTGTGGTCTATGGAGACAATGTTGTTGTAGTCTTTATTTTACAATGTAATGTAAAACTTATGAATGTATCTATTATTTACAAGGCTACTAAACTAATTGGTCTTTTGAGACTTGATCTTTTATGATCATGCCAATGTTATATAATAATTCACTGACTCTAGGTAACTAGGGTCAGGGCATTAAAATATAAACCTATCTGTATGCCGATGAACTATAAGTTATTTGTAGTGTGGTGAAATATCTCATTAGACATTACCTTTAATTAGTAGGTTTGAATCCAATCCCTATTTTAATTTTTCAAATTGATTCCTATATATATATATTTATATATATAAATTACAAAAACTAATCGTATCATAGTGGAATGATGCTTTATATATCTGGAAATCCTCTCATTCAAAACTTTCCCATGGTTTAATTTCTAGATCCTAGTGTAAATAAATACATATAGATATATTTATATATATATATATTATAAAAACTAGTTTTATCATAGTAAAAGAGGTTTAGTATTACCCAAAATAGGTTTGATTTTGAAACCCATCTGTGAATTTTTATTTCAAACACCCTATTTACATGGTCAACTAACCGTGGAAATAGTTTGGTCCAACTGGATGCTATATCCATGTGAAATAACGTAGTGGATATAGGTCCTTATAGAACCATGTTACATGTTGGAAAAACTATATAAATGGTCCTTTTCCATATCCATATCTAAACATTTGTAGCCTTGGTGTTAATATCCATAGGTGTTATGCATGTGGTTATATCCTATAGCTAAATGCCCATGGCTATAGCCTATTTTTTCTACTTGTATAACCATTCAAAACACTATCCAAAATCACTTATAATAAATGAAATCATTTTCAAAACCAAATTAATATATATAATATCTCTATATAATCCCACCATGATGCATGAACATGCTGTCTATCCAAACCTGTCATGAGTACATGCACCTACAATGTATAATAAAACTATATTTCATAATGGATTCCCTACTCATATATCATATTTTGACTCTCAAAAAACTTATGAATTTCAATAAATAGCTTATATATGTTATATTATGAGTATCACTAGAGTTTTAACCATCCCAATCACCACACCTATCAACCATCCCATGACACAATATTATAATTATCTTATAATACCATTTGTTATTTCCTATCCTAGATATGTACATTGGAACTCAATGAATATTACTTAATGGAATCAAATGAAATCCCAAATCACCATAGGTTATTTACTAGAGTTGAGGGATATAATATAATAAATAGGGAATTATTTTTCCTCAAAATTAAAAGAAACAAATATATATAATATAAATATATTTTTACATTATAATAAAAAAATAAAACATTAAAACAATCCATTTTAACGTATGTAGAGCACTAGAAAAAAGAAACAAAAAATAAATAACTAATTTTTGAAAATGACATAATTAAAAAAAACTATTTGATCTTAATCCATCATGGATAATCCTACTCATCCAATAATGTAAAATCAAACACCACTTTATCAATAATAAACCAACATCTAGTATCCATCGCATATTAATATTTTATCATTTCCCCCTCCTAAATCAAGAAAAATACATCTACATACAATAAAAAATATGTGATTAGTGGTTATTATGTGAATAATAAATTGTATTTATTTGAATCGAACCCTTTCATTCTAATTTATGATCTATTCTAAATCATGTAATGAATTTTTTTGGAATATTTTCAGAAATTTTGTAAATAAAAACAATTTAACCAATAATTCATACAAGAATTATTTTCTTCTTAAAAATAGATTCATAAAAATCCCATTGATACACATTATATTAAATATTAAAAAAATTAATATATGAATTTGAATATTTGCAAAAAATACCAAATTTAAATTAAAACAAATGATTTTTATTAAAATATGAAGATCCATGTTCCATAAATATGAAAATCCTTAATTTTTATCAAATCAATTTTATAAAATTATTTGATAAAAGTATGCATAAATCATGTAGTTGAAAATAAAATAAATCAGATAATCATGATTCATAATATAAAATGGAATGAATAAGATCCACCTACCATAGATGATGAATTTATAGAAATCCATGAAACCCTATACCCATTTCAAGGGTCGTTATCAGATACATCAATACCTACGAATAATAACATGATTTCATAATTATTTAATTAATGATTTGACAACAAAACAAATTGTTATAGAATTAAACATCCATGATAGATCTATCTAGAGAGAGTGGGAAATATGACCATGAAAAAACTAGATGTATAGTTCTTTCCTTCAATATGTTATCAATAGCTTCATTCCAAAAGATAATCACATTACTTGATGGTGTAGAACCCCCAAAATAAATCCCATGATTCTCTAGGTTTATCTATGTAAGTATTATTTTATTAATAAGGGTGAATGGAGGATAATAATTATTCAAAAAATCAAATATTAAAACGTTATTCCATCATCATGGTTAAATGTAATGGTCTAAGGGACTTTACACCCACTACTGTATGTTCATCTATCAAATTTTATGAGAATTTTTATTGAGATACATGGTCATATGAATCATAATCATAACCATAGACATGTTCATATCTCTTAATACACTATAAATTGTTGGGATACATGGTCCAATGAATTTAAAAACAAACTATATATACATATCAGTTTCTAAAACAATTTTAATGTTTAGTCTAAAATTCACAAAAAAAATAAAAGGAAACTTAAATAACATGTATGTCATATCATAAAAATAAACTAATCTTAGATAAACCATTTGAAACTAATTATTTATATCTAATAACATATATTTTTGTTCATTTTGGTTTGGTGTGGGTTTAGTTTAAATTTTAATGTTTTTTATTATTTTTTAATGATTTTTTCATTCGATGATCAAATTTAATAATCGAGCCTCAATTTTTATTTTTTATTATTAAGGCTTTTAAACCAATTTTGATCTAAGACCATACTCCATGGAAATTATATTTATTATTAAGGATATAATACTCTTATTATATTTTATGATTAGATTGAATGCTATTATAATGTTTGCAAACATTATTTACAATTTTCTTATGTTTCTTTTTCTATATAAAAGAAATGTTTTTATTAAGATTAATATTATTTCTAAAAATATCATTTTTTCACTTTATATCTTATTTTTTAATTTTTCTCTCATTTTTAGTCAAACCACTATGTTATCCTCAAACATAAGTCCAAAATTACTTGATTTTTACCGATGAAAAAACCACATTTACAAAAATTAATGGGAACTACCAAAAGTTTAAAAAAATTATCATAATTATGAATTTTATCATTACTTCATAACACTCATAAATATTTACTTTATCTATATCCATGAACAAGATGAATCATTGATGAATATGAAAAATAAAATTCCCTTCAAATTCTAAAATATACTAATGACTTTATATCATGAAGAAAAAAAGGATATACATATTTTACAAACACTAGAATGATGTTAAAAATATAATTAAATTCATGTATTTTATGTGCATTACATTATATAAAATTGTATGTTTTCAACTATATAAATGTTAAAAACCCTCAAAAGCACTTTGGATATAGGAATGTTAGCTTTTAGATGTTATAAAAAAATTATAAAACATATATGAATATTATAAATCTGATTAATTATTGAATAATAGTTTTAATAACTCCTATCATGAGAAATATATTAATACATTTCATAATAATATAAAAAATATATAATCTCTATTTTATGACATATTCACTCAGTTAATGTTGAGGAAAAATTAAATAAATATATCAAAAAAATTATATTATGCATCTCATAAAAAAATTGTTTTATCCATCAAATAATGGGTACAAAAAAATCTAAATAAATCATATTTATAATTAGAAATAATATTTATATTATTTGAAAATTAGTAGTTTAAATAAACATAAATATGACATATAAATCACATGTAAATATCTCACATTTATATCTAAAACCATATATTAATTTATTTATTTTATACATATTATATTTAATCTAAGATAAATGTGACAGACTAAATTGGGAAAACCCTAATATCATTTATAAATCCAAATGCATTGAGTTATTAATCATTCATGTGTAGATATTTAAATATGACTGAGGGTATGATAAAACCCAGTGGAAGTAACCACTTCTTACCATTTATCATAAATTTTCTTATAAAACTTTAATGACACATATATTAAAAAATTATTTATAATACTTTCAACATAATATTATATAAATTTATAAAGGAATAAACAATAAATTACTTGATAAATATTTAATAATTATAAATCTAATTTATATTTGTAAATCATAAAAAAATCCATAATTTACTAGAATCATTTATTTCATCATTTTTATTTTCACTTTACAGTATCATGATTTTCAACCATCTGTTTGAAGTAGAAAAATAATATGTTTATTTTATACCAGGTAATGTTCCATGTAATAGATAAGGTTTTTTTATTAAATTCAGTAGTGATTCATGTAGTATAATAAGACATACCTATATATTTTTTCTATGATAAGTTGAACTACACATTAACACTATATCAAGTAGAATACATCCAATACATTTTTCATTGTATAAAGGCATTTAGATATTACATTGAGTTGGTTCATCGTGATATTATTTTAGTATAATGCTCATCAAGTATCTCTTCATGTGTTCTATGGGTATAAATTCTAGGTATTTACTTTCAGTTTGGTAATATATCTCCATTGGGTATAACTTCTTTGGAAAGACTACACGTAAATAGTTTTAGGTAAGTTATCTAGATTTTTTGTCAAGCAA
This sequence comes from Viscum album, assembly GCA_963277665.1. Classification (NCBI taxonomy): domain Eukaryota; kingdom Viridiplantae; phylum Streptophyta; class Magnoliopsida; order Santalales; family Viscaceae; genus Viscum; species Viscum album. Next base: position 887,052,171 of record OY728123.1, read on the forward strand.
AAAATGTAACTAATATACGTACACATAAGGAGTATAATAGATTATATAGGTGATTCATTTTGAAAACTACAATTCTATTCTCTGAAAATCATTGAAAACATTTTATCTATTATAGTTATGCTCAAATTTATGAAATTCATACTCAGTTTTTTTAATTGTATGTGATAAAATATAAATATATCTTAGGTAACTCATTTATTCTAATATATTCCAAAAATACTCTGTAAAATATTGATATATCATCTACATAGACTATACCTTGAAGATTTTTTCCCATTATGTCTAGTTCACAACAAATTTAATCTATACCATTTAATGTATCCTATAGATTTTTATGGTCTTATATTTAATAAGTTGCATCTATTTAGATATCAATTATATGATATATAATAAATACTTTTTTTATTATTTATAAATTTTTAGTGAACTATAAGGAATATTATAATTGTTCTAGTCATTTTTTACCTTTTAAAAAAATAACTTAATCATTTTCAACATTTCATATTTATTAAAAAAAATTATATATCTTCAATACATGAAAATAACTATTGGTTCTTCTCTCAAACTGAGGAAAGATAACACCCCTAAAAAACAAAACCTCAATTTTTTTGCACAAAAAAAATTCAATAAAATGTTTTCAATACTTAATCAAAACAAGAAAGAATGTTTTACTCATTTTATCTTTAGTAATATTTATATTATTGGGAAAATTTAATATTGAAAATAATTTAAATATTATAATTCTATGATTATTTCCATATTACTTTAAAATAGTATCAAACATAAAAAAACAATCTTTAACATGATCAAGTAAAATTTTCATCCAAAACATAATCCTTATTCAACCACACTTATCCATGGGATTGATGGTGTTTTCGAAATTGATAGTGATTATAAATTCACAATTCATAATTATAATCAATGAAGGATCTAAAAAAACACATCAATAATACTCAAGATGCATAAGATTATTCATTATTTTAATTAACCAGGTCTTTTCTAATAAAGTATCTTTGATAAAAAATCATGATTATCTATGAAAATTGAAACTTTATAATATTATATATTCAAAATAATCAATTATCAATTTCATGAGTAGATAAAGTAATATTATTCAACACATCACATTTAATTGATCTAATCATGATGATGAATTTATTCAGTCACATTTAATGTATAGTCCAGATGTATTAACCTATTAAATAGTTATATAAATAACATATTTATTATAACAATCCATTTGTATGATCAAGCCATATCTAAGTATCCCTTGTATTACGTATTCACCTGAATGATGTATAATGTATTTCAAATCTAGATAGAACAATATTGTGTACTGTATTAAAAAGAAGTCTAAGAAATGTTACATTTTATATAACCCATGTAATATCACTTACAAATGGAAATATATTTTTCTTCTACAAAAGTAGATAAATATAGAAAATATATCCTCTATAATATGTCTATTAGTATAATTTTCTTGTCCATCTTACTTCATAAAAAATTTAGTCTATAAATATCATCACAGCCCATTATATTAGCTAAAAATCATCTATTTGATATAATATAATCACTTTTCTTAAAAATGATTTAATATAATGTCATATCTCATGTCAAATGGGAAAAATATAAATTAATGGTATATTTTATTCATATAAAATTAATACCTAGTAATTTAATATCTCTAAGATAACATCACATGATTGGTTTTAATAAACATACACTGTGAAAAGACATATGGAACCCAAAAATCAAATACATAACACAAATTCTTCATTATCTATGATGAAAATCCATTAATTTTTTTATTTTGTATTTCTTATAAGGAATAAATATGATACATCAAAACCCTCAGGGGTGTTTCAGGTGCTTATTATAGTCACAAAAATTAACACGACTCAAATTTTTTCATAATTCCATTTTGACCCATATTTTATATAAAATAAACATATATATAATTTAATGTCAATTTTTTTTATTTTCATAAGAATTTAAAAAAAATTCCTTACCTATATCAATAACCTTTAATTCCATAAAAAATCAACCTATATTCACATGTTTAACCAATTTATACATGAATTAAATGGTATTTCATTTAATTTAACACATTTTTACTTTGTAAACTTAGTTTATTAACCAATATTATAAGTTATTTGATTTTTTGAATCCAAAATTCCCAATGAAATAAAATTACTTCTCAGAACAAATACATGCTTCACCTTAAACAAAATAGATATTTCCCAATCAAATATATAAACTTACAAATATGTTGACATGATAGGTAAAGAAATCACCCTAATATATATAATCTATTGTCATATAATTTTTCTAAAATGATTATTTAGATCTTTTCATCCTATTTATATTTTCTCATTTTGATTACTTTACTAATAATATAATTAATTTTTATTATATGAACTACTCTAATAGTTTTTCAACATATTAAAACATTTACCAAGATATATTTTATTATCCCTCTCTTTTAAATAAATTCATTCATTAAATTGATCTTATTTTTATTTTCTCATATCTTTTAAAACCAAAATACATTAGTAATGTATCTCAATCAATGGTTTTAAGTATAATATATTTAGGAAAAATAAAGGAACCACATCATCATGCTTCAAAATATCTTCCCTAAAAAATGTCTAATCATGTGAAAATTATATATTCTTAGTAACGATGGTAATATAAGTTACATTTTAATTTCATATTAAATTTTAAAAATTATTTTACTATGTTAATTATTAGTCAATATCTTCATGGGAAAAACACTATGAAATATTTATAAAATTCATTTATATTACATTCCATAACCATATTCTATATAATTCAAAACCCTTATAATCATTATTTTAAAAATAATTCTCTATGTGATCAATTATATTTATTAAAATCAACCACATTATTCACTACTATCGATATGGGATTTATTAGCACGAAAAAGTCCATCGTCAGTGCTAGAATAATGTTGAAATTATAAATTCCTTTAAAATCCAAACACTATTATATGATTTAGAAATAAAACTAATAAATTTATTTATATCATATTTATTTTTAGAACTAATAAAATATAGTTTTATCAGTGCTAATAATAGTGCTCATAAAAGCCATGGGTTATAGAAAAATGATGCTCAACCCATTAAAAATAAAATTTCAATTTAATTTAAAATAAAATATAAATAAAAATTAAAAACAAATATACATTAAAAACATTTCAATACAATAAAATCACATTGGTTTTTACAATTTATTATAGCCATTTTATTTTTCCAATGAATTCAAAAACACTCGCGGTTTCGCTGTCATTGGGACCCCCTTTCAATAGAGCCCAATCGCACTACCAATTTCTAAACACACCACCACAACTCAAGAACCAAAAATAGGGTACCTATAATAAAAAAAATCTTATTTTAGAAATAAAAAATGAAATAAATGAAACATAAATTTAATATAATGTATTAATAAAAATCCATTTTTATATTGAAATTGCGTACTTTGAGTCATATCGAGCACACATTGTTCCAGATTTACATGAGGATGACTCTTATACATCACAAATGATTTGTTGATTATTTTCCTAAATAATTTAGGAAAAAAAATGTTTTTTATAGATTTTGAATGTGATATGTGTTTTGAACTAAAATGTTACCTTTAAACTGAAAACATGCACTTTGAATCATATCAGACACACCATGTATCAGATAGACATAGGGATAATTCCTATAAATAAAAAAATGAATTATAGATCATTTTTATAAATTTTAAATACACTATTATTATTTTTAGTATGTGAAGTTTTTTTGTACAAAAAGGTAGATTTTAAATAAAAACTCTCACATTCAGTCATACCAGCCACACCGTGTGTCAGATTGATGTGAGAATATTCTTATACATCAATAATGACATATGGATTGTTTTCCTAAATTATCAAGATAATATAAATTTTTTATCAGTTTTTAGTGAGTGACACATGTTTTGAAATAAAATGTTACTTTTACATAGATAACTGACACATTGAGTCATATCGGAAACACCATGTTTCATATTGACATGCAGATGATTCTTATACATAAAAATGAATTTTAGATATTTTCATATATAATAAAAACAATATGAATGAGTTTTATAATTTTCTATTGAGTTATACATGTTTTAAACTAAAATTTCACTTATAAACTGAAAACATGAACTTTGAGTATTACTGGGAACACCTTTTGTTGGAATGATGTGCACTAAGTTCATTTAGATAAAAATGAATTGTGGATCATTTTCTTAAATTACTAATAAAATTATATTGTATTTTCTTATCTTTGAGTATGGGAAGTGTGTTTTTTAATAAAATGTTAATTTTAAATAAAAATCACACTTTCAGTCATACCAAGAACAACATGTGTTATATTTAGTTTTGGTTGATTCTTATACCTCAAAAATTACTTATGTATCATTTTCCTAAATTATGAAGAAAATTATAGTGTGTTTTCTTAGTTTTTAGTCAGTAACGCACATTTTACACTAACGTATTGCTTTTAAAATAAGAAGATAGACTTTGAGTCATGTTGAGAACTCTATGTGTCAAATTGATGTGAAACCAATTTCAAAACATCGAAAATGATTTATGAATCATCATCTTAAATTATCAAGACAATCAAGTATCTTCTTCTAATATTTGGGTTTGTGAAGTGTGTTTTGTACTAAAATATTGATTTCAGATAAAATCAACCACTTTCAGTCATATCGGACACACCATGTGTCAAATTAATAAACTATCAATTAATATATATCATAAAAGACATGTAGATTTTTTTCTTAAAATACAAATATAGTATAATCATCTTTTCATGATTTTCAGTCATTAACAGATGATTTGAACAAAAATATTACTTTTAATCTGAAAACATGCACTTTGAGTCATACCAAGCACACCTTGTATCATATTGATGTGTGGATAATTATTATGTTTCAAAAATTATATATGGATCAATAACTAAATTATAAAGACAATTAGAGTACGTTTACTTAGTTTTCAGTCAATGGAATATTTTTTGAACTAAAGTTTCATTTTTAAACTGAAAACACGTACATTTAGTCACGTTGGTAACATCATGTGTTAGATAAACTATGCCTAATTATTATAAGTTAAAAATTACATAAAGATAATTTTCTTAAAGTATCAATACAATATAAGAATATTTTAGTAGTTTTGAGTATGTGAAGTGTGTTTTTTAATAAAATGTTTATTTTAAATAAAAACTCACACTTTCAGTCATACTGACCACTCTATGAGTTAGATTGATGTGATGGTACTTCTTAATCATTCCAAAATGACTTATGTATAATTTTACAAAATTATCAATAAAATTTGAGTGTGTTTTAGTGGTTTATATTAGTGTCACCATTGTGAACTAAAATTCTACATTTAAACTAAAAACACACACTTTGAGTCATACGAGGAACACCGTGTGTTGAATTGATGTGAGGATGATTCCTACACATCCCAAATTATTTATGGATCATTTTACAAAAATTATAATGATAATTAAATCATTTTTCTCATTTTTGAGTATGTGGAGTTTTTTTACTAAAATGTTGATTTTATATAAAAAAACACACTATCAGTCATACTTGCCACACTATATATCAGATTGATGTGTGGATGATTCATATATATCATAAATGACTTCTGGATTATTTTCCTAAATTATATAGAATAAATATATATTTTTTTCATTTTTTAGTAAGTGACTTGCTTTTGGAACTAAAATATTGCTTTTAAACTGAAAATACACACTTCGAGTCATACTGGGAACATTGTGTTTCAGATTGATGTGTGGATGATTATAACATGTTAAAAATGATTTATACATCATTGTCCTAAATTATCAATATAATATGAGCATGTTTTCTCAATTTTGAGTATGTAATGGTTTTTTTGAATTAAAATTTATATTTTAAATCAAAACATGAAATTTCAATAATACTCTGCATACCATGTGTCATATTAATGTTTGGTTAATTACTATATAAAAAATGAATTATGAATCATTACATTAAATTATTACGATAATCCTATGGTTTTTTATCTGTTTTCAGTGAGTGATTCATGTTTTGAAATAAAATGTCACTTTTAAATTTAAAACACACACTTTGATTCATACCGAGCACACAGTGTGTCAAATTGATGTATAATTGATTCCTACACATGAAAATTGACTTATGGTTTATTAAATTAAATATTTTTCATTGAAGCATTATGAAAAAGGCTTGGATTTAAAATATAATGAATTGTGTCCCAGTTGAACATAAAAAAATCCAATAAATAACTAACATGTCTATGGAGGGAAAATTAAACATGTACCACATTACATAATCCGTGTTCAAGACTTCATCAAGAATTCATTTTTTATGTTATCATTTTGTACCTATAAAGAGAAAAAAGGCCTCCGTACATATTTAATTATCTTTATTGAATTTTAAATTCCCATTTTATCTTTTAATAATTACCATGGACTCTAGATAGTGTCATTTTGTTCTCATTATAAGAATAAAAAACTTTCATAAAAATAAATTCCAAATAACCTCTTCATGATCCCAATGAAAATTAACTGAATATGTAGTGGATAAAAATGATAAGAGAATTAAAAAATAAGTATTAAATAAAATTGTAATAAAAGTTACTAAATAAGAAGTTAATAAATCAACTCTTCATGATATCTATTAAATAAAAAAAATTACAAGTGTGATAGGAAGTCACTTCTTCATGATGTATATAAAAATTCTAACACCATGTATTATACCCACTAATTTCTAAACAAATCCATTTCCACTTTTGAATACATGGAATGTCTAAAGTCCTTATAATAATAAAAAAATTAAATTGAAAATAAATAAATATTTTAAATTAACTTGTAATTATCATCATAAATATCACTTTATAGATGCTATTTTGTTGATGGAATATGATAGCTTTCACAAATTATGAAATGTATAGCCACAAACTTTTCTATTAGTTTGTTTCAGGCACTGCAAAAACATTTATAAAAATAAATAAATTTTTTTATATGTGTTTTGATAGTGAAATTTTATTTTATATAACTTAATAGTTTTCCAATTGGAGAAATCGACAGGATTCTTGTGCTTATTAACCATCCTCAAACCTTGATTTTGATGACATTTTAACACGGTTCTATCATAAAAAAATCATTAAACATAATATAAAATGTATAACTTGAAGTTTATTTATAAAATGATAAATTTAGACTATTAAAATTGATAAAAATCATATCATGTATTTGATTTATTTTTTATTCATGTATTTAATATATAAAATAAATCTTTAGAGTATTCAAATTGATTTTAATGGGCAATAAATGATCCTTAATAAAACTAAAAGGAATATGTAATGAACGAAATGAAAGTATATATGATATGATTATATTTTATATTTTTACCCAATAATCATGGGTATTAAGAAGAGTTTTCATTCTATATGATTCTTTCTAAACATTGTATCCAGTTGGTCCACTATTTTTAAATATTCATCTTCTTGCAATGACATTTTTTGTGTTGAAGTGATGTGGGGACCAATGATTCTAATTTTTTATTCATGGGTTTTCCCTTCACATAGTATTGATATATATTCCTATAAAAATATGAAAAGTATTTAACTATAATTAACATAATAGATCAATTATTGGATAAAGAGACTATTAAAACACACTTCATGTATGCATTAACAGCTGGGACTCCCAACCATCTATGCTTAAGGATTTAATCTACATTATCAAGACCAAATAATGTTTAATGGTGTCTCTATACATTTGTTCTTAAAAATCAATAAATACCATATTAATATCATTGAACGTTATATCTGCATGAACTCATAATATTAGTAAATGTGATAGTTTAATTATTGGGGTAAAGGTGATTTCTAAAGGTATTTTCGATTAATTTGTAGATCCTTTATATATTTTTTTGATTCAATGTTGTGTTTACAGTTACATTTCTCCATATATAATAACATTCCTCTATTCATGACTTTATTCATTACCTGTTAAATTTTTTCATAAAAAAATGTAAAGGACATAACTAATTTATGATACATATTTTTATAAGATCAAATGACCATGCTATGAAAGTTCCAATAACAAGTTTTAATATGTGAACATCTATATCCTAAATGGGAATAAGTATCTCAAAACTAGACTCATGAGATACATTAATCCCTACTCTCACACGAAATTTTTAAATTTTTTTGTCGTATAGAATATCTCATTGGTTATTATACACTATACACCTCACAATAAGGCGATAGGCGAGTACTGATTGATATAAATCATAATTAATTTCCTAATGTAGAATATTTGTACATTAGAGGTATTGGTATCTTCCTAATTCACATTACATATAAATAATTATTACATAATTGATTACTACTAGTAATGAAGACCTTTGAGGGGAATAACTAGCCTCAAATATGGGGGTGGATCTTCATGTAATGGTTTTTTTGTGTTTTTTATTCTCTTTAATTCCATACCATAACATTCTCTAAAAACTAAGTATTATAATTATTTTTTTTCTAGAATATTTATTCATGCTTTAATCTCATCTACTTTCTTATCTTTAACCCACTATGCATTTCTTTTCTAAAAATATGTTTGAGGAAACACTCAAAAACCTGCACCTTGGATGTGGACATATTATTCTAGCTAATTTAAGGAAACTAAAAGTAGTCATTCATATAGTACATTTGATGATGATTCATATTTATAAACTAGATAAAAAATATATGAAAATTAGTATTCATTGTTATGTAATGACAATTTAAAGCGGAATAGATTTTTATTATATTATACTTACACATGATTCACACACTCTTTGTGTGTTTTCGTCTACTAGTATTATATATTTATTTACATGAAAATACTTCAATAGTAGATGATGTGGGATGGAATTGGATTTAGATTTTGATTCATCAATATTTATATAAACAAAGGAATATAATTATGTTGTTTTTTAATTTCACAATTAGTATTACTATAAATTTAAAATACATACAATTTTTTCATTTGAATAATACCCCATAATTTCTTTACAGTAGGCATAAGATGGTTTTTAAGCACACTAATTATTTTAAACATAAAATTATTGTTTCATAATTTAAAAATTATTAATTAAATTGATTAATATGCATATTTAAATCTAAATTATTACAAATCATAAATTATCCGAGATGATGCCTCTACGTGAATGTTAATAAGCACATTTCATGTTTCTTGGTATATCATGTGTGTATATATCTATATTGGGTGTGAGTTTACTTTTAATTCAACATGCCTGAGATGATTCATTATAATAATTGTTTGAAAGGATCTATAATCCTTTCCAGTGACTATTAATAAAAATTTCATTAGATAGTCATCTAGTATAAATATACTCTTTAGGGGATAATAAAGAGTAAAATAAACATTTATTATTTTATTATTTACTAAAACAAATAAATTATATCATAATTTTATCCTAATATCTTCCAAAATTAGTACCTTTTTTAGGGTCTTAAAATGGTGCCACGTATCTACATCAATCGGCACAAGAATTCAAGTGGTGACCCTAATATAACTATTGAAAATGGAATTTTTGGTGTTAACAAGCTAGAATTTTATGATTTCCATCCAACCTCAAATTTTATTCCATTGATTTTACCCTTATTAATTTTTTTTAAGATTGTTCCACTGCAACCCTCCTATTTTTTCTTAGACATAGGATGTTAAATCTCTACTATTTCCTTGATTTCAACATTGTCAATGTGTTATTCCTCGGGATGGGTATAATCACTATGTGTATAAACATATTTTTCATCAGGATTGAGATCATCTACATGTGGAGAAACATGATATTACTCTAGATTGGTAGGATTTTCATATATAGGATCCATTATTTTTAGTGGTAGTTAAAAATTTAATTTAGATTATGTAAATGTGGTATTGAAAACATAATACTATGATATAACATAATGTATAATAAAAAACAATAAACCTGATTAGTTAACTCTTTTTTTCCTTACAGGATGAAGGGATTTGACCCCTCTATCAAGTATCCAAATATCATCTTTGTTGTCTCCTATGACATACAATACCCTGTCTACATTGTAACCACTAAAAAATGATTGTTATGTCCCATGAAATTTATATCCTTAATTGAATTGACATCTGAACCTATAATGGTTTTGGTCAAAATAGCATAATTGATCACTTTCTATTTTCATGATACAAGACATTAAATACTTTTACTTCTTGTGATGAAAATTTGAACGGTTATTCCATATACCCTTACTTACTAAAATATACCTTCACAAATCCCAATTCATTGATTTTAACTACACTCTAGTTATAAACCAATTTGAACTAAAAAATTGGCACTTAGAATGTTGTATAATCCAACTCTAATATTTTTTTGATGATTCCAAAGTATGGAATATTCACATAAATTGAATTTTTTTCCTTAAAACTAGATATATACATCACTTACAATACAAGAGTAACTCCACTATTTTTATGCTACTATGTTCATAATGTTACATTGTATTAAACATACAACCATTAATTATATAACCATTATAAAATAATACATTCACACTTATTCCCCTGGATAACCATAAAATTCATTCTAAAATTAAATTTAGATTTTTAGCTGACTCCTTAAAAATAAGGACTTGAAACCAACCTATAAATTTTCTATTATGTGTATTTGATATCCATATTTTATCCCTTGATGGATTCAAATGTCTAATAATTACTTTAAGGGTTTCAAAATATGTTACAAACTCTAAATTATTATATAAAATGTAAATGTGAGCCTACTCCTACTCTATAATGGTAATTGAAACAAAAAATCTAATGTAAATTCCTTCACCCACAAGTCACCTATTATGATAAGATTTTAGTAGAATAATTCTCTCTATATCATACAGGTATTTTGTACAAAATTTAAAGACTTCCTCAACAATATATTACTCTACAATACAACCTTTTGGCTGACTTTGATATTTAGAAAATCCTTTTAAAATCACCATATACCATTTAATGGGGTACATCCATCTACAATGTATAGGACCACATATACAGATCTCTCTAACCAATTAAACCATAAATGGGACTATTATATTAAATAATGGTGGTGGAAAGAACATATCCAATTCACATAATATGATAATAATTTCTTTTTCTATTATTGGAATCGCTACCAAGTCTATAACTTTGCAACATATAGATTTGAAAAATAAACAAATTTTGGTTAATGTATACTGATATTTTTTAATAAAAAATAAATGTAAAGCTTCATAAATTAAATTTTGCATCAAAATATGATAGTCATGTGATTTCATGCTCTTTAACATTAAATAATTCATTGAAATGATAATCTTTATATTTGAAAAAAATCCCTCTAGGGCCTTTACATAATTCTAGAAATTGAAAAAATAATATCACTCTTTATTAAAAAGATTTTAAGTAACAAGAATAATAAAATTATGGTTTCACCTTTCACTTGCTTCAAATCTTCCCATATCCCCGATTTAATCATGTCCAATTGGGTCTTAATGTTATCTTTTTTTGGGTACTTTTAGTAACGTATAAATGAAACTATCATATAAATATTTTTCTACATTAAGGGAATCAATAAAATGTATGAAATACAAATAACTCCCAAATGGTAATTTAAAAAACTTATCCTTTTTTCAAATGGGTTTTATAAGGTTTTTTTAAGACAGTTTTCCAAAATTGGTGACCACATCATTACATTCTTGAATAGTTCATCACCTATTAGTGTAGACAGTGTTATACCTTCTTCTAAATTTCTATTAGATGATTTTATCTAAGATTAGTATTTATGTCATCAGGGTTAAAATTTTAAATGTCATAAAAACATATTCTTCAATGAATATATAAACCTAACTAAGTGTGTACATTGTTCGCAAATGGGACACCCTAGAACTCCTTTAATGTTATATCCTAAAAAATTTCCATAAGTAGGACTATTATTTATCTTCCCACACAACATGTATCTCAATGTGAAATATTCATTTATATAATAATTACCCAACACAACACCATAATACAACATTAATTTTAGATCTTTGATCTATGGAGAAAAATAAACGTCAATATCATTTCTTGGTTGTTTTAGTCCTGATATAAGCAGAGACACCATAATATATTTTCATTTCATACATTACCATGTTTTAAAGTTATAATTTACCAACATAAATAACCATGTACTGTGGGTGATACTTTTTATACCAAAAGGATTCACTCTATGTGTGGATAGTGCAAGATAATGTTTTCTAGAATTGTTTCAAAATTAAAGATATGTGTGATCAAATTTTATCTGTTGAGGAGATTATGTTGGGTGATGAAGTTTCCCATCTTTATTTTTGTATCTATATTCCATGTTAATTTTCTTACAATCTCCCAACTTCCATATATGTGGCTAAACTTTGTATTGATTGGAAATTATCATAAAATTTTCAAAGGAAATGATTAATTTTTATTGTAGTTAGACACACCACTCATTGGGCATTTTTAAGTGACTCATGGTCCTTAAGAAACAATATATATTCATTTATATAGGCATGTATTCTTTCAAAGATCATACTCCATGTACATATCATTTGTTTAGTATAATATTTTCAGTAAGGAAGATCATTATATGTTGGTATCATATCATTTAAGAGATAAATCCATTTAGTATAGCTAGTTTCACTCTATCCATTTCCAGCTTTTACATTATATATCTTCAGTACAACTCACAAGGTTGTATATTTAGTACAATGGGTATAAAATGGTATATTTTCCAAACTATTTAACTTCTAAAATATTTTTGTACAATCACAAATTTCATCTTAAAATGTCATTATCATTTCCTTAATATGATCTCCATCATCATTTAGACTTTTAATCATATCCTCGATATGATCTTTATCATTATTTACACTTGTAATCATATCATATGATCCATAAAACATGGTGTTGTCCTATTCACTTATAAAATTAAATTATTTCCCATGTTTAGTCTAATATTTATAACTTTTATTTATTCCATGACAGGTCAATTGTTCATCAAACTTCTCTAGAAAAACTAGTCTTGAATTATAATAATGTAAACACGGACAAAGGATTAGATAAGGGTCATATGCATGATCCTTTGCAAACAAGATTGTCTCTTTAACCCTATCCTCATACTCTTTTATCTTATGATTGGAATACATCCATTTTTTATTCATATTTATCCCATTTGATTTAGTAATATTCATATTTAATAAAAAATAAATACACAGAAGGTATGATATTAGATTCCTCAAAGGCTATTATTTATATATAAATAAATATAGATGTCATATTTGATATATATTTTCATTGCATCAATAAACCATTATAACATATAACAATGAAGAATTATATGAATATACAGTATTATAACACTAAATTTTTTTTATTATAAGAAGTCACATATCATAAATCATTCAATTTTTTTGTAATGGATTAATCAAGGGAGATAATTCACTTCTTATCACTATCAATGTTCACAAGAAGCCTATAAATTTATAGAATTTGATAACTATTAGAGTATTTATAGTAATATTTCACTCTCAAAATATATGTCAAAAAAAGTTATTTATTTTTCTCAATATTTCTAGAGTGTTTGAAACAAAATAATCGCATAGATTAAAGATATTACATTTTTAAATTTCTAAATGATATCATATTTGAATTATTCATTTGGTGATAATAAAAATTAAAATTTTAATATTCCATGAAGTTTTGAAAATAATTAGGATTGTGGGTAGAATGAGAAAAATTATTGATTTCACCAAAATAACCCAAATTCTAAAATTTCAAAATCATGAAGATGATGTGTTTAATCAAAAAAATAATGAGTAATTAAATTCATAAAATAAACAACCTTTTTATTGATATTAGAAAAATTATTGTTTTGAAAATTTTAAATTCTAAAATTTTTGAGATTTTTGAAATTTTAATTCATCTCTCATTGAAATAATGTAAAATTTTAAAAATTGTTTTAGAAATATTTGATGAATTAAATTAATTATAATAGAAAAATAATGTTTATATGAATTTTTCCAAAATTTTGAATTGCAAGATTAATAAATTAATTATTTTCTTTATTTCCTTAAGAAATTAAATAAATTAATATGGGAAAATATGGGAGTATTTTTCACTATTCAAATAAAATTATAGATCAAATGAAAATGAAAATGAAAAAATAAATCATAATTCCACCCAAAATTTTTTCGATTCAAAGGGAAAAACAACTAGAAATAGGAAATATTAAGGATAGTTTTTTAAAATTCAAAAAGTAGAAAAATAATTCTTAAATTATAATTAAAATAAGACAATATAATGAAAATATATAAAATGAAATTTTCAAGGCTATTATTGAATTTTAAGTATAAATATAGAGAGGAAGAAAATAGTGGAAGATGGAATTGATTGAGAGATTATTCTGGATGAGTTTGTGAAAATTGTGAGTGGCCCAACAAAGATCAGAAGAGAAGAACCAATGAGAAGAAGAAAAACTGAAGAAGAAAAAAAGTGTTGGAACATCAAACAGATGAGAAGAACTAGTGAGAAGAACCAAAAAAATCCAGAAAATGATGAAATATTGATTAAAAATGATTAATGGATAACATATCTTCAATTTAAGGTTCAAATATTCTGAAAGTTTCGAAGGAGGTGACAATGGGATTTGGCTTCCGCGAGTGCATGAACCGTGCGACTAGGGGATATCTCAATTATGGTTATTTTAAAATATGGGAAGTGGTTTTATCAACACTAGTAAAAAATCACTCATAAAATATACATTTATCAGTGCTAAAATGGAAAGAACTGATAAATGTATGATTAGGTAGTGTTTTTTAGTGTTAATAATGTCACGACCTGTCCTAGTAGGTCCCGTTCTGTGACTCCCCAATCCCACATTTAATAGGCCAGGGGCTAGTGACTAACCCCGAGTAGGCATATTACTAATATGAGAGGAATTTCTTAAGTACCTGTATACACGCACACATCTTCAAGCCCACAAATGCTAAAATGTAAAAACCACTAGGGAACAAAATGCATGCATAAAACTAAACCCAGCCAACATAGTACAATAGAAAGTAAATTTCATAAATATAGTGACCCTATCATTTTACATATAACATTAAAATATTTTAAGCATAATTATACATCAGAGTACAATCCAAGGATTGTAATGTTTAGTGTCTTGGAAGAACAGGTACATAAAACTGAAAACATGGAACTAAATATAACATTTCTTTATTTAGTCTTCATAAAAATACCATAACTTCTATTATGCTCATACATCTAAATATGATAACCTAGGGATAACATGAACAAAGGGATGATCTAAAAGCCCAGTAAGGGAATAACCATAAGAACAAAGCATTAGTACATGGGATAGAAGGCATGACATGATGATATAAAAAGGCATTTAACATATGGAATCATAACATATAAACAAGGAATAACATAAATATGGAGTCATAATAATTTGGTAGAAACATAAAAATTGACTTTATCACAAGTCAAGGCTAACCGCCAAGACTATTTCACATGGTATCACAAGCCAAGACTAGCTTCCAAGACCGTCACACAAGGTAGCACAAGCCAAGGCTAACGGCCAAGACCATTGCACATAACATCTCATGAGACTCAACTTTACCCAGTGAATTAGAGATCTATCTGGGCATACCCATCTTAACTTTCATGAATAAATTTTCCACATAAATAATCATACATAATCAATCATAAACATAAGGGTAACCCATGGAAAGAATTGGGTACCATAATCATGTCGTGAAGAATAACAAATGGGCGTATCATAAAAGTATCCATGAAATAAAGGAAATAAAACATACATGGAATTTAATAAGGAAAAATACACATATATCATATTAATTTATTTCAAGTAGAAGTGAAAACATGTGAGAAAAGTATTTATGAAATTAAAACATTTTTGTGTGGTTTTAAGGAAAATATTATAGAGCCTTTAAAATAGAAAATGAAAGAATCCTTTATATAGAACTATAACTGAACCAAGATAGTTTTAATAATAAAAAAATATGATTTTATAAATACAATGGTGTCTTAAAACATAATATAGAGTGTACTTCAAATCGGGTAAGAATTCAGGAAGTTCCCTAAAAACAAGTTTTCTTATCGACAAGTATTGAGGAGGGAATCACTTAAAAACATGAATATCCCTAAAAGCGAATGAGAGATGGATATTGAAACATGATTTTGGAGCATATAAACAGTATGTATAAGTTTTACACTAAAGTAAAAGACAACTTCATTTAGATAAAAAGAAAGATAGAGCAACCTGAAGGAATATAGGGGGTTTGGGTTGAATCCCTTACAGAATATCGGCATGGTATCGGGTGTACTTAGGAGGGATTAATGTGAGAGAAATGGGTTTATCATATTCTATACATCATGAGGTAATTATGGGGGGGGGTAAAAAATCATACCCCATCTTTAGTAATTACACATAACTAGGCATAACATAGATAACATTCTTAAATAAAAGTGAAATAGAGAGGATCCCATACCTTAAGTTCGATGGTGTTCTACCCTTGATATTAATTACCTGAATAATCAAATTAGGTTCATTAATGAATAATTCCAAAACCCATTATATATGTAAAATATTTATTGTAACTTTTTTTAAGTTCATTTAAGACCTTTTTGATTGGTTATAAGGTTCAATTTCATTGTTCGGGTCCATTTTCTTCCTTGGTTTTAATGAACGGTTTACTTATATTCATGTTCGGACACATGTATGATGAGAGTGGTTGTACTGAATTGGAGTTATACTTTATTATTTAACATACTTAAGTTTAAATTTTTTTTAAATTTCATTTGGTTACTTGGAGTGAAGATTAATCATTATGTAAAACATTAGTGATAACCTTTTGGGTTAATTGGTGGTTTTTGACCACAATGAACATGTTTTGTTCTATAAAACAAAACCATATTTACAAAAGGATTACAAAACCATAGATGATGTATAATAAATATATTATGTTCTGGTTCAACCATGAAAATGGTTTCATGACCATAATTGAATATGGTAACAGAAAATTAAAACTCATCGTCCTTGAATGTGGTAAATTAACACATCTCAGATTATGTCTTTACTACAAAGAAACAAGGGTAAATGAGATATGATAATAACTTATTCCATTATCATAAAAAAATTATAGTATATTTAAGGTAATATAGTTTTCATAACATTTGGATGATGAGCAGTAAGGATAGAAAAGAAAACAAATGAACATGAAAAGAAAAAGAAAGAAAAGAAAAGAGGAATTTACCTCTTGGTTGAATCTTCCTCGAGGGCCTCTTAAGGGAATAGGACTTAGTCCTTTTAGGAGTACAAGGAATTATAGCTGTGGGGGAGTATCTTGGGGAGTGATTTGGGAATAATTTAGGGAAGGAACAAGACTTGACAGGATTTAAGAGAAAAGGGTAGTGTGGATAGTTTTTATAGTGGAGGGGAGGAGGGTTTTCTTAATATTTTAATCATTAGTTTATTATTTTTCCATAACACAAGCAATAGTAATGATTATTGTGACCAAAAACAATAATATGTGCATCTTAGTTTGATATAATGGCCTTACATCATTCATACATCAGCTGATGAGATCATAATTCATGTATTTAGCATTTATCATAAATTATCATACTTTACTATTTACCAAAAATTCAAGTATTTTAGAAAAATACCAAAATTAACCATTACCATTTATTGACTTGTATAATACAAAAATGAAATCCATTTTTCAAAAATAATTTTCTAAATATGAATAATTTAATTTTTAATTAAAATCATAATTTACATGAAAATACAGATTTTAAAACTATAACCGACTTTATAATGCTTTCAAAAATGACATAAGGTTTTATAAAATTATCTTAAAACAAAAAGACAAAAAATTATTAATTTATGAACACCTTTTATGAAAATACATTTTATTTTAAATTAATTAATTAATTTTAATTAATTATTTGTGACTTACAAAAAAACCAATACTTTTACTATGGTCATATTATCACTTATAAGATACCTAAATTTTATTTTTACAATCATGGGTGAGTATAATATTATTTTGGATGATTTACTATTCATAAGGGTTATATTACTATTCATAAGGGTAGGTTAATATTCATAAGGGTAGGATACTATTCACTAAAAATTAAGTTTTTCTTATTGGACTCCAAACATCTTATTGATCACAACTGTGTATGTCAGATTTTCAAAATTCAAATCACAAAGGTGATAATATTATGTTTAAAGGTCACATAGTTATTATTAGTTCATTTTGTTGTAATTTCATGTGATTATATGGAATAATTATAAGAAATTAATTTCCATTAATAAAACATTAGGTCGTTACATTATTCCCCCTTATGAAATTTCTCCCTCGAAATTTCATTTTACATTATAAGTCATAAACAAGAGCGGGTAATTTTCCCTAATTTCTTCCTCTAATTCCCATGTTTCCTCTTCATACTTATGGTTATTCCATAGTACTTTGACCAGGTTATTATTCTTGTTAGGTAGAACTTTATCTCTACGATCTAAGATCTTCATTGGCTGCTCCTCATAAGAAAGGTCATCCTCCAACAGTACCACCTCTTAAGAGAGTACATGAGAAGTATCAGGTATGCACTTACTTAAGATGGATACATGGAAGGCATCACGTACTTTGGCCATGGTAGGTGGAAGTTCTAGAAGATAGGCCACAGCCCCGATACGATCAAGAATCTCAAAGGGGCCTATGTACCTGGGATATAGCTTCCCTTTCTTCCTAAATCTCATGACTTTCTTTCATGGGGATGTATTGTGAAATACCATGTCTCCAACTTTGAACTCAAGGTCTCATCGACGATTGTCTACATAACTCTTTTGTCGAATTTGGGATTCCTTGATGTTCTGCTGAATGGTTTTAACCTTATCCACCATTTCTTCAACCATTTCAAGTCTTATCATCTTACGCTCACTGACTTCATCCTAACACACCGATGTTCTTCACCTTTTCCCATAAAGGGCTTCGTATGGTGCCATTCATATGCTCGAGTGGAAACTATTACTTTAGAAGAATTCGACCAGTTGAATATGTTTTTACCATCCTCCTTTGATGTCCATGGAACATTCTCTCAACATATCTTCTAGTGTTTGAATAGTCCGCTTAGATTGTCCATTAGTTTGAGGATGATAGGCCGTACTGAAGTTCATTTCAGTGCATAGATAATGTTGGATAATTTTCCAGAACTTTTAGGTGAATCTCGGATCTCAATTAGATACAATAGATAATTTCAATCCATGAAGCCTTACCAATTTTTTGATATATATCAATGCAAGTTGATCCAATGTGATGTCCTCTCGAATCAATATAAAGTGAGATATCTTTGTAAGATGATCCATAATGACCCATATAGCACTGTTTCATTTGGATGTCCTTGTAAGTCCAGTGAAAAATTACATGGTGATGTTATCCCACTTCCATGTTGGTATGGGTAGTGGTTTAATCATCCCCTTATACTTCTATCTTTCAACCTTCACTTGTTGACACACCAATCACTTTGATGTATGCTCATCAATCTCCTTCTTTATATTGTCCCACCAAAAGTTCTCTCAGAAATCTCGATACATCTTTGTGCTCCCTGGGTGGATAGAGAAGGTTGATCTTTGTGTGTCATTTAGAAGCTCCTTCTTTATCTCTGGATCAGATGATACACATAATTGTGACCCAAATCTTACAACTCATTCCTCATCAATCATGAACTCAGAGTATTTCCCATTTTTAATAGCTTCCACCCTTTTTAGAATTTCCACTTCTTTTCTTTGAGCATCCTTTATTTTATCCATGAGGGATGATTGATCAATCATTTGAGAAAGGATTGATGATGTTCCTCCCTTAATGATTCCCATTTCCATCCTTTGCAAATTTGAGAAGATCATATCCTTTTCAATTATCATTATTGATAAATACGTGGGATCCTTTCTACTTAGAGCATCTTTCACCTTGTTTACCTTACCGAGATGGTAGTGGATTGAGCAATCATAATCCTTGATGAGATCTATCCATATTTTCTAGCACATATTATACTATTTTTTGTGTGAATATATATTTGAGACTCTTGTGATTAGTATATATCTCACACTTCTCCCCATAATGCCGCCATATTTTTAATAAAAAGATCACAGCTTCCAACTCCAGATCATGCGTAGGATAGTTTTTATCATAGATTTTTAGCTTCCTTGATGCGTAGGCTATCACTTTATCATTTTTCATCAACACATAGTCTAATCCCTTCTTTGAAGTATCACTGTACACCACAAATAGTTCTCCACTTGTTGGGAGTATGAGTATTGGCATAGTTATTATCCTCTTTTTCAAATCCTTAAAACAGTCTTCACATTCCTGAGTCCAAAAAACATTACTACCTTCTATGTTAGCTTGGTCATTGGGTTTTACATTCATGAAAATTTCTTCACAAAACGTTGATAATACTCAACTAGACCCAAAAACCTGCAGATCTCCATTACATATGTTTTTCTAGGCCACTCATCAATCACCATTGTCTTGGAATGGTCCATAGATATCTCTTTGTTGGTGATAACATGCCCAAAGAATGATACTTCCTCCATCCAGAACTCACATTTACTATATTTTGCAAACATATTATCCCTTCTCAATGTTTTTAACATAGTATTAAAATGCTCCTCATATTCCTCATTGCTCTTGGAGTATATTAGAATATAATCGATAAAGACTACCACAAATTTTTCAAGTTAATCTATAAATACTCTATTCATTAAATTCATGAAATCTGATGGAGCATTATTTAGCCCAAATGGAATAACTATGAATTCATAGTGTCCATACCTCATTCAAAAGGCAGTCTTGGAAATATATTCCTTCCTCACCTTTAATTGGTGATATCTCGACTAAAGGTCCACCTTAGAGAAATAACTGGATTGACAAATATGATCAAACAAGTCATCTATCTATAGTAGGGGATACTTGTTCTTTATCATTATTTTATTTAGCTCGTGATAATCAATGCATAGGATCATTGATCAATCCTTCTTCTTTACTAAGAGAACTAACACGCCCCATGGTGAAGCACTCGGGTGTATAAAACCCTTCTCCATATTCTCCTATAACAACTTCTTCGGCTCTTCCATTTCTATAGTGTCCATTATATAAGGAAACTTTGATATAGGTGGGGATCTAGGGATAATTTCAATTGAGAACTCAACCTCTTGATCAGGAGGAAGACTAGGAAACTCTTTGGGGAATACATCAGTGTAATACGTCACGATGGGCATGTCTTCAAGAATGATTCTCTCCTTTGTCTCAATCATTTGAGCTAGAAATGCTTTCTCATAAGGAATTAATATCCACACTCGAGACACTGATTCTAAAGTAGATTCAACTTCCTCCATACACTTGTAAATAATTATAGTAAGATTCAGGATGTGAAGGGTGATCTCCCTTTCCCAACTGTTGATGTTGGATTTGTATACATATAGTCAATCCATGCCCAAGATAGTGTTGAACTCTACGAAAGGAAGTATAAAGAGATTTTTTGGGAGGTTCAGTCCAAAAATATTAATTGGGGAGGAGTTATAAACCATGGATATAACAATTTTTCCATTCTCTATTCTCACAGATAACTTATACTCCAAATTTTGAGGTGGTGTTTGAATATTTCTACAAAACTTGCAAGATATGAAATAATACGTAGAACCAAAATCAAATATTATGTTCGCTATTCTTGAATTAATAAAAAGTTTACCTATCACCACATCATTTTTTGGCTCCACCTCAGTAGTAGTGATAGCATAAGCCCTTCTTTATTGCCTTGTAGGTTTTTTTTATTTCTTTTGCCAACCCTTGGATTAGGGAAATTGTTTTCATAATTCCCATGTTCCCTGTAGTTGTAAAACTGCACCACTGGCTAAGAATTTATCTGAACCTTCCTTTATTCTTCCACATTTATGGTATTTTTCATATCTCTTCGGTGATTTTTAGCTATATGTCCATGATTTCCACATGTGAAGCAATTCTTGGTTCTCTTTAGACAGTTCCCAGGATGATTCTTCTCATAATTTTTACATGTGGGATGATCTAGCTTCTTTCCATCATAGAATTTATTTGTGGTACTTCCCACATGAGATTCCAATTTCCTCTTCTTATCATCGGGCCCATGATACCATTGAGAGTATTTAATTTATATTTCAACCTTGAGGGAACAACGGACAATCTCTTCATTAATGTCGAAGTCTCGAATCACCAACAATTTTCGTAAACTCGGCTTTAGTCTTCTAAAGAAGAGATCCACCATTCTTTCATTATTCAAGAAATATCCAGAGGCGTATTGTGCGAGCCTTGTGAAGTTCTCTTCATATGCCCCGATGGAATCATCTTCATTCTACTTGAGTCTGAGGAACTCTCTTTCTATCTTGAGATGGAGAGTTTTGGGAAAATATTTATTAAAAAACATTCTCTTGAATTCCTCCCAAACCATGTAATCAATTTCCTCCTGGGGATTCGTATTCTTGATCAGTCTCCACCACTAATCTGCTTCCCCATCAAAACGATAGACTGACAGCACAACTTTCTCTTTTTCTAAGCACTAGAGCACAGAGAATATTTTTTCAATGGAGTTAATCCACTCTTTTGCAAGGAGGTGATCAGAAGATCCATTAAACATGGGAGGCATTTTTCAAATGAATTATTAAATGGCAACTTGATCTTTCCTTGGATGAATAGGGTGTTCCACACGATTCATGTTATTATTCATAACTTGAGCCAGCTGAACAAGTACTATCATGAATTATTGAGCACCCATTCCCATCATATCAGACATATCATTATAGAAGTATTCACATTCCTTATCACATTGATTGTTGTAATGTGTTCTTATATTTCCTTCCATTAACTTTGAAAAATAACATACAATTAGAGGGCTTGAATACTTATCTGTTGAGCATAAAAAAAAGGAAACTTTGAACATAAGAAGATAAACTTGTAAAGGATAAGTATATCCTAACGTGTGATTCCCTATGTTTCAATATAGGTTATACTTTATCTATTTCTTAGCTTATATTGTAATGGGATCTTTTTTTTATTCCCTTAATAATGGTTTGTACTAAGCTCATGAATTTACCAAAGCATATCCCCTAGGAGTGTCAAACCCAGAGTGCAACAAGGCCCATTGTCATGCACCAGTTCCCATTTGAGTCTAGATCAAAGCGGTGTCTTTGGGTTTTACCTCTAGATACATATGTGCCAGAGCTAAATCTACCTTTTTGTATCCATAAAGGGATGTATTTTCTTGATAAACCACTTACTCTATATTTAACAAAATTGGGGAGTGTTTTCTTGTACTTAGTCTCATCCTTAAGGTTCTTACTTAAGTTATCTATTCCTAATCTCCAAAAATAATTATAACATACTCTGATACCAACTATACTGACCTTCTCAATTTACATATAACATTATATGATTTTAAGCATAATTATACATCAAAGTACTAGCCAAGGATGGTAAATTCCAGTGTCTTGGAAGACCAGGTACATAAAACTGAAAACATGGAACTAAATATATCATTTATTTATTTAGTCTTAATAAAGATCCTCTAACTTCCATTATGCTCATACATCTTCATAAGATAACCTAGGGATGACATGAACAAAGGGATGGGCTAAAATATCAGTAATGGAATAACCATAAGAACAAAGCATTAGCACATGGGATAGAAGGCATGACATGATGATATAAAAAGGAATTTAACATATGGAATCATAACATATAAATAAGGGATCATATAAACATGGAGTCGTAATAATGTGTTATAAACATAAAACATTACTATAGCACGATTCAAGGCTAACCTCCAAGCATGTCGCACATGATAGCACAATCCAAGGATAACCACCAAGACCATCGAACATAACATCTCATGAGATTCAACTTTACCCAATGAATTGGAGTTCTATATGAGTGCACGCATCTTAGATTTTCATGAATATGTTTTCCATATAAAGAATCATAAATAATCAATCATAAACATAAGGGTAACCCATGGAAAGAATTCTATACCATAATCATGTCGTGAAGCATAAATAATGGGCGTATCATAAAAGTGTCCATGAAAAAAAGGAACTAAAACATACATGGAAGTTCATAAGGTAAAATATTAATATATCATGTTAAGTGATTTCAAGTATAATTGACAACATGTGAGAAAATTATTCAAGAAATTAAAACATTTTGGTGTTGTTTTAAGGAAAATACTATAGAGCCTTTAAAATAGAAAAGGGAACAATACTTTATATAAAACTTGAAGTGAACCAAGATTGTTTTAAAAATAATAAAAATATTATTTTATAAAGACAATTGTGGCTTAAAACAAAAGATAGGTTACACTTGAAATCAGGTAATAATTAGGGAAGTTCCCTTAAAACAAGTTTTCTTATTGAGAAGTATTGAGGAGGGAATCACTTAAAAACATATATATCTATGAAATAGAATGAGGTATGGATCTTGAAACATGATTTTGAAGCATATAAATAGTATTTAGAAGTTTTAAACAAAATGTTGGACTCTTCATGTGTTAATCATGTTTTAATGATCACAAATCTCATTACTGTTAATTAATCTTGATCTTCAGTGCACATCTTGCTAATGCTCTTCAAACTCAACAATAGGTGCATATCATGTTTTGATAATAATAAATCCTATAGATGTTAATTACTCTTTACAAGTTTTATGCATAATCAAAATTCTCTCATATATTATCTCTAATGAGTAACCTTAACTCATATTCTGCATATCATTGTCTTAGTCCGAATACAAATTTTTTTGTCTAAGTATAGAGACACTGTGACCAGACACCGTGACCAGACACCGTGACCAGACACCGTGACCAAACACCGTGACCAGACACCGTGACCAGACACCGTGACCAGACACCGTGACCAGACACCGTGACCAGACACCGTGACTAGACACCGTGACCAGACACCATGACCACCCTGACCAGACACCCTGACCAGACACCGTGACCAGACACCGTGACTAGACACCGTGACCAGACACCGTGACCAGACACCGTGACCAGACACCGTGACCACACACCGTGACCAGACACCATGACCAGACACCGTGACCAGACACCGTGACCAGACACCGTGACCAGACACCGTGACCAGACACCGTGACCAGACACCGTGACCAGACACCGTGACCAGACATCGTGAAGAAGACATTGTTTCCATGATCACTGTGACACTGTTTCTTAAGCTTTTGTCAATATTATTTTAAATAATTCTAACGGTCATATTTGTTGTTTTTAATGCAATTAATGTTATTTAATGTTAGTTGTTGGCTTGACAGGAAACCGTATCTCGTACCTATGAAAAGGGAATCATTCCTACTGCCAGAGCTCGTGGAATATTAAGAATATTGAGATGCATTAGAAAATACACGCACGCTTGACACATCTCGACACATATACTACAATACATGCGAGATATGTACTGAATCGAAGAATAATATGGAGCAAAACTGTGAAGAACACATTGCATGATCTTCAAAGAAGTTCCATACATGAAATCCTACATTTCTGAAGAACACACGATGAATCAAGAGACTGTAGAATAGAAGCTGAACTACGACACTCTGTTTTTCAACAGAAAAACTAGAGAATGACTCTGAAGCATTCCTGCTCAATCCAACGAGTCCAGAGCTACATTGACAATCACTAGATCCATTTATAAACTCTACATCTTTGCTCTGTGATTTATTATTTACTTTTTGAGCAATGTGTGTCATCTGCTATATTTTTACACACACACTGTCTCCTGAACTTTAAATGGAGGATCTGTAAATTCTCACTCAAACTCTTACATCTTTTATTTCCCACTGGGATAGTGGTAGAGGTCGTGTATGACCTGAACAGCTGGTTTGCTGTTGTTTTGTTTCCCACGAATAACAGTGGTAGAGGTCTTGGACCTGGACAGTTTTTGTAAAACTATTGTTAACCCCGATGCAGGGTGTGGATCAAATTATTATATATATTTGAGATGAATAAGTCTCGACTTGAGACTAAACCTCTTGTTATATCTGCTGTGCATATTTTATTTAAGTTTAATGTATATGAAATATATTATATTTATTCCGCTACTATTACTTTAAAATACAAAAAATTATTTTGAAGCTACTTTGATATTTGGATTAGCAAGTGTTTACACTTATTGTAAATTAGTAGATTAGTTTAAAAAGTTAGTTTGATCTTGTGGTTAAACTAACTGAGACCTAATAAATCTTTGAGAAGCTAAGTGAACATTTACAATCTGTATAAATTCACTACAGTTTAACTTATTTTATAAATCGGGGGAGTTTAACTAGACAATGTTTTAACAGAAATTTTAATTGGAACTCAATTCACCCCCCTCTTGAGTGTCCACTCCGACCAACATTTTGTATCAGAGGTTTAGTTTTTTTGTTCAAATATTTTTGAAATACTCTGTTTTTCAACAGTGATTTTAGTTGAATCTTTAAATATCTTAAATTTCTGTTAGTTCTAAATTTTTTATCTCTTTAAATTGTCTTTAT
Source organism: Viscum album (assembly GCA_963277665.1). NCBI lineage: Eukaryota > Viridiplantae > Streptophyta > Magnoliopsida > Santalales > Viscaceae > Viscum > Viscum album. The sequence goes on from OY728123.1 coordinate 887,078,887, forward strand.
AAAATCTAGTTATAGATAATAGACTAGAGGGTACTACTACTAACAGGCCACCTTTCTTAAATGGTACCAACTATGCTCAGTGGAAACATAAAATGAAAATTCATTTAGAAAGCATAGGTTTTGATATTTGGACTGCCATAGAATCATAATATAAACTTCCTACTACTTCTAGATCTACTTGGGATGAACCTACAAAGACTGCTTACAAAAATAATTGTAAATCCATGAATACCCTGTACTGTGCTTTAGGATATGAAGAGTTTAACAGAATTTCTGCTTGTAAAACTGCTTTTGAAAATTGGGATACCTTGGGCGTTTCTCATGAAGGAACAACTAATGTTAAGTAAATGAGATTAAATAATTATACTGTTAAATATGATAATTTTAAAATGAAAACTGATGAACCTATTTCTGACATGTATCTAAGGTTTAATGAGATAGTCAATACAATGAATTCACTTGGAAAAGCTGTTCCAGCAAAGGAACAAATTCTTAGAATCTTGAGATGTTTACTAGACCAATGGAGAGGCACATCTGTTTCAATCAGAGAGTCATGTGACATTGCTGCTCTACCTGTTAAAGAACTCATTGGTAAGCTTATGATGTATGAGGAAGAACTCAAGGTGAAAAAAGAAGAAGATGATGAACCTAGAAGAAATTATGTTGCTTTCAAATCTTCAACTTCAAAGAACAAGGATAAGGAGAAACTTCAAGCTATAAATGAGAGTTCAAGCTGTGAAGACAGTGAAAGTGCTTCTGATAGTGATGCTGAAATGGCTCACATTTCCAGAAGTTTTAAGAAGTTTTATAGGAAAAAGAAATTCTTCAGCAAATCAAATTACAAAGGAAAGTATGACAATAAGGGACATTGGAAGAAGGATTGGAAAAATCCAGATAAAAGTAATGAAGTTGTCTGTTATGAGTGAAAAAGGAAAGGACATATTAAATCAGACTGCCCAAAGCTCAAATTCAAGAAGAAATATGATTACAAGGACAGTAAGTACAAAAAGGCTATGAAGGCTACTTGGAGCACTTCTGAGGATAGCTCCACTGAATCTGAAGTTTCTGAAACTGAACACAGAAATAAGGAAAATATGTGTTTTATGACAAACACATCTGAGGTAATAGCTGAAACTCTTGCTTTAAATTCATATTATTCTGGAGATGATACTGACTCTGATAACATGTCAAAATCTGAACTATTTTAATATTGCGATATGTTAGAAGAAACCTGTAATGAGCTGAAAGACAAATACAAAGGATTAAAGAAACAGTATGATTTAACTGTTAAACATAAATCTGATCTTGATATTGAAATGGAAATGAATGCTCAGTTGCTTAAAGAAAACACTGAACTGAAATTATCTAATGAGAAACTCAGAAAGGATTTAGAGAAATTCACAAATGGAAAGGATACACTAAGTTAAATTCTAGGAAAGCAAGTTGCACCAAAATACACTATTGGAATAGACTACAAACCTGGATAGAGACAGTTTACTAAGAATAGATTTATTCCTAAATCTGGACAGAATGCTGCTAATTCTAGTTCTAGACATTTATATGCTTCAACTAGTTAAATTCATAGTTATGGATCTAATAAGGTTTATCTTTCAATGTCTGTTGATTCTACAACTTTCATGGGACCCATAAGACAAATTTGGGTACCAAAATCTTGGATTGATAACCTGTCTGGACCCAAGAAGATCTGGGTACCAAAATCATTTCCTATCTAAATCTGTTTTGTAGGAAACCTTCTTAAAGAGCTCCTGTAGGAAGACTTGGTACTTAGATAGTGGATGTTCAAGACATATGTCTGGAGACTTCTCATGCTTTAAAAGCTTAGTCAGGATTGATGGAGGTTTTTTCACCTTTGGTAATAATTCTAAAGGTAAAATCATCAGCTTAGGCCAGATTGGTAACTCTGACTCAGTATTAATTTCTAAAGTTTTATTTTTTTATGGACTTAAATATAATCTGTTAAGTATTTCTCAGTTATGTGATGATGGTTTTAATGTTAAATTTGAAAATGATTCTTGCAATGTTTTTAATTCTAAAAATGTTTTAGTATTTTCTGCCCTGTGAAATGAAAATGTTTATGCTGTTGATTTAAATTATTTAGCTAAGCAGAATATTACTTGTTTAAATGCTTTTCATAAAGATTCTTGGCTTTGGCAAATAAGATTAGGACACTGCAATATACACTCGCTTAGAAAACTTACTAGGAAGAACTTAGTTAGAGACCTACCCAAACTTGAGTTCCCAAATGACAAAGTTTGTAATCCTTGTCAAAAGGGAAAGCAACACAAAATCTCTTTCAAACCAAAGAAAGAAGTCTCAACTACTCAACCTCTCAAGTTGGTTCACATGGATTTGTTTGGACCATCTAGATTTTCTAGCTTAAATGGGAAGCACTATGTCTATGTCTTAGTAGATGACTTTTCTAGATATACTTGGGTATATTTTCTAGCTCACAAAAGTGAAGCTTGTTCTTACTTTGTTAAATACTCCAAATCTGTAGAAAACCTTAGTGGACTTAAGATTAAAACTCTGAGAAGTGATCATGGATGTGAGTTTGAGAATCATGAATTTGAATCATACTGCTCACACAATGTCTATAGTCACAATTTCTATGCCCCTAGGACACCCCCAGCAAAATGGTGTAGTAGAAAGAATGAATAGAACCCTGCAAGAAATTTCTAGAACTATGCTTAATGAGTATGACCTACCTGTTTATTTTTGGGCTGAAGTTGTAAATACAGATTGTTATATTATCAATAGAGTCTTAATCAGACCTGTTCTTAAGAGGACCCCTTATGAGTTGTGGAACCATAGGAAACCTAATGTTAACTACTTCAAAGTATTTGGTTGCAAAGTCTTTATTATTAATACCAAAGATAATCTTGAAAAGTTTTCATCCAAGAGTGATGAAGGAATTTTACTAGGTTATTATATCTCTAGTAAAGCCTATAGAGTTTTCAATAAGAGAACCAAGTGTGTGGAAGAATCTGTTCACATCAAGTTTGATGAAACTGATCCACATGAGCCTAAAACCTCTCTTGAAAATCTTGAAGATGATCTCTCTGTTTTGAACCTTAATGATAAAGACAGTGGACCTATAGTTAAAACGTCTAGTTCTGGAAATTTTCCAGAACCTGCTCCTGTTGATTCCCAACCTGTTGATGAACCTGAAATTTCTAGCCCTACCTTTACTAGATCAACTAGAATTCTGAAGAATCGTCCTTTAGATGCTGTTGTAGGAAATCTTGATAGAGGGACATAGACTAGAGCTTCTCTTAGAAATCAGGTTGAACATCAAGCCTTCTTGTCACAGCTTGAACCTAAAAACATTAATGATGCTATTAATGATGAATTTTGGGTAATTTCTATGCAAGAAGAACTCAATCAGTTTGAAATAAATAAAGTTTGGAATCTTGTTGAAAGACCTAAGGACACTTTAACAATAGGCACAAAATGGGTGTTTAGAAATAAAGTAGATGAATCCAGAAACATAGTTAGAAATAAAGCTAGACTAGTTGCACAAGGCTATAGTCAAGAAGAAGGTATCGACTATGAGGAGACTTTTTCTCCAGTAGACAGATTAGAATCTATTAGGATTTTACTTGCTTATGCTGCACATCTAAATTTCAAAATATATCAAATGGATATATTGCTAAGTATGTTTTTGTTGAACAACCACCTGGTTTTTCAAACCCTCGTTTTCCAAATCATATTTTTAAACTATCAAAAGCTTTATATGTTTTAAAGCAAGCTCCAAGAGCTTGGTATGATAGATTAAGTACTTTTCTAATTTCTAAAGGTTTTAAAAAAGGAATAGTTGATCCTACTCTTTTTATAAAACGAATTTCTAAAGATGTTTTAGTAGTACAAATTTATATTGATGATATTATCTTTGGATCTTCTAAAAATTCTTTATGTACTGATTTTTCAAAAATGATGCAAAATGAATTTGAAATGAGTTTAATGGGTGAACTTAAATTATTTCTTGGTTTTCAAATTTTTCAAAATGATGATGGAATTATTTTAACTCAAAGTAAACATACTAGAGATATTTTAAAATGTTTTGGATTGGATAGCACAAAAAGTAGTGACACTCCCATGAGTACCACCTGTAAGATGGATCTTGATGAAAATGGTAAATCTGTTGATCAAACCACTTATAGAGGAATGATTGGAAGTCTACTCTACCTGACTGATAGTCGTCCTGATATTATGTTTAGTGTGTGTATGTGTGCTCATTTTCAAGCAAACCCTAAAGAGTCACATTTAAATGCTGTAAAGAGAATTTTCAAATACCTCAAGCATACTCCCAATTTAGGACTGTTCTATCCCAAAGGACAATCATTTGAACTAGTTAGTTATTCTGATGCTGACTTTTCTAGATGTAAGCTAGATAGAAAAAGCACCTCTGGAACATGTCATCTTTTAGGCAAGTCACTAGTATCATGGTGTTGTAAGAAACAAAATTATGTTGCATTTTCAACTGTAGAAGATGAATACATAGCTGCTGGAAGTTGTTGTGCACAAATTTTGTGGATGAAACACACAATTACTAGACTATGGATATCAATTCAGACATGTCTCAATAAATTGTGACAACACAAGTGCTATTAATATTTCTAAGAATCTTGTTTCTCATTCTAGGACAAAAAATATTGATGTAAGACATCACTTTTTGAGGGATCATTATCAAAAAGGTGATATCACTTTGGAATTCATTGGTACCGAATATCAACTTGATGATATATTCACTAAACCATTAAATTCTGAAAGATTAGACTACATCATATATGATCTTGGTATGATTAATCATAAATAAATATCTTACTGATCTTAATTTTTAATACTTTACTGTACTTTACTTTATGGTTTTATACTTACTGTTTCTAAGTTACTGTTTTATACTCACAGTCTGACAACTCACTGTCTCACCGTGACTATATAAACTGGTCACTGTTTCACCGTGATGACTATAAACTGTCTCACCGTGATGGCTAGTTTTATGTCTCACCGTGAGAAGTATGATAATTTTTATTTTATTTTTACCCATATCGCGGTAATTTTTATTTCACCGCTATTTGATTTCCCGCGTTTGTGTTTTTATGACGTTTGACATTCCCAAATGATAAAACTTAAGGGTTTAATTCGACTCCTTACCCGAATTCTCTCCTGAACCTTCTCTTCCCTCTCGCCCAAACCTTTAGTGAATGCCAAGGATGAAGCATCCATCTTCACCCTCGTCAGAGAAGCGCCTCTCTAAGAAACAAAGGAGGATACCGAGGATAGCTCCCGAAGGACCTCTAAACCCAAACCTGGTAAGCCCTACCATTGTACCTGAAAAAGAGGTTTGCCCTGAATGGTTGCTGTCTAGAAGATCATTAGTTTTGAAATTTTTAAAAGAACAAGGATGGCTTGAATGGTTCACTGGACAGAATAGACCGATTTACTCGAGGCTTGTATCTCAATTCTATCAGTATGTGAAGTTCTCTTTTGAGTTTGGAGAAATATTTTTGGTGACCAGATGGATCGATGGTCAGAAGTACTCTTTCTCTTCAATGTTGTGGGATGAATGCCTAAGAATTCCACATGAAGGAGTGTGTGAAGATTACCAGAGAGACCCTCCTCCAATAACTGACATCTTTGACCTAGAAACCGCTTTGGAAAATATAACTGGAAATGGAACCAAGTGAAGGGCCATAGTTGTTGAACTGGATGGGGAGACAAGAATTTTGTTCAAGTTTGTTCAAAATTTGGTTAGTCCAAGAAAATGAGATTTTGCTGTGATGAAGTATCAGGATGTGTTCCTGATTCACCTGTTGAAGAATGGCCAAAAGATCAATCTGTGTAAGTATGTTATCAACCATATCTGTGAGCTGATCAAAGTAACTTCCAAATTCACCTCCCTGTTTTATTCAAGGATGATTTCATCCATGTTAGTCTCAAAAGGAATGGTTGGACTGAATGAAGAAAAATTAGAGGACTTTGATTTCTCCCTATCCATGCCTATCATCAGAAGGATGAAGATTAGATGGAATACCTGGAAAAAGCAATGGTTTGAGGATAGTGATCAACTGTATAAAAAGTTTAATCCTGTTGATTGTCCAAGAAGGCCTAAGAACCTAGGTGATCCTATTTTGGAACCAGATGAAGTGGCTGAGTACTCAGAAGAATAAGAACAAGAAGAAGTAACAGCTGAAGTTCCACCTAGAGAAGAATCTGTAATACCTCCAATGGAAACAGTTCTTGTTGAAGAGGAAAGGGGTGTTATCCCTGCTTTTATCCCTGTTGTTATCCCTGCTGTTATCCCTACTGAAATACCTCAAGGTGAGGAAGTTGTTTTTGAAAAGGAAAGGATTGAGGATCCTTCAGTTGTTCTTCATGAGGAAGAAGCTCATCCCAATGATGCAAGGAAATTAGTTTTTCCTGGTTCAGAACAGCAATCAACCTTTGAGGAAGTTTTTGTTGAAGATACTCTTACTGTTGAGAGAGAAGAAAGTCTGGAAGCTTATCCAGTGGAACAATCGGTTCCTGAGATTATTCCATATGCTGAAGAAAGAATGGAAATTTCCTTTCAGCAGGCAAGGAAAGAGTTTGCTGAAGAGATTAGGGATGATCCTGTGGATCTTTTCCATGTTCCTGAACCTCAATAATCTGAAAGGGAAGCACAAGTTGAGGGGGAGGAAACTCAAAATTTTGATACTGTGGAAGCTGGATCTGGTGAAGCTTATCAACCTTCTGTCACTTTCTCTGTACACTCTCGGTATGAGTTCCCAAGCTTTTAGGATGTGAATGAGTCATAGCAAGTGACTTCAACTAGAATGGATCCTTCTTCTCTGTTTCAACTGAAGTCCTTAGCTCATTCAGAACCAGAACTAGAGCCCCAACCTCAATCTGGATCAGAATCTGAGTCTAAAGATGACTCTGACCCTCAACCAGAATCTAAACCTCTACCTTTACCTGCATCCTTACCTGAGCTTCATTCCTTTGTAACCAAAGATGATCTGAAAGTTTTTGGTGAGACTTTGTTAGCTGGTTTTGAGAAAATTGTCTCCACTCAACCTCGCCCAGTGACTCAATTAAGTCAAGAAGATGCATCAATTCTCTTGGAAAATATTATCTTTCATATTCAACCAAGGATGATCCAAGAAATTCAAGAAGTCCAAGTAGAGAATAAGTTACTGAGTGCTGATGTTGCAAATCTTAAAAGTATGGTAGCAAGTCTGCAGAATGAGCTATCTATGAGATCAGAGCCTGCTCCTATTTCTGCCCCTGCACCTGCTGTTGTTTCACCTGAGTCTTCTGATTCCCTCCTTGCTAGGGAGATTGTGTCTCAAGTTCATACTTACCTACTATCTTTTGATGAAAAGATTGGAAAAAGGCACACGAAGATGCTGGAACACATGATAGAGCTTGTGGAAACTCTGAATAAGCTTACAGATGAATACACTTGATGTCTACAAAAAGTTATGAAACAGCTCAAAGTTCTAACCGAAGCTGTCAAGGCTTCACCTGCTTCTGGTCAGACCTCCACACCTGCTTTGGATGATTCTCTGCTGAGATCCATAATTAAGGAAGAATTACAGAATGCCTTCAGTGGCTTGGATCTATCTTCTTTGTCAGAAGTGATTAAGAACAATGATAGAGCATTGCACTTGGTTAGGATCCATTCAAAGATAGCCAATGATTCTCAACAAGATATCTCCAAGAAAATAGATTTGTATCCTTCCCGGATTTTCTCAAAAAGTGACATGACAGATCACTTTAGATATCTTGTGGAAAATCTGAGAATCCCTCCGGTGACTCAAGCTTTTAAAGCTCAAGTTCAGAAACTTTCAAAGTTCACCAGATTGTTGGACAGATTTCTGGAGAATAAGGATGATTTTGAAAAGGCTATGTACTATGGTGGTGAAATCATTACTGATTTCATCAATCTTTTGAAGTCGTATCTTCGTGTGCAGAGTACTGCTATAGTTGCTCCAGCTGCTGCACCCCTTAGACCTGGACTTCCTGCCTTAGAATCTACTACCATGATAGTTAGCCAAGCCCTTTCTCAGATCGAGCCAGTCATTCTTGACCAACCTAATCCTAGATCTTCTACTGCTCCTACTTTGGCTCCATCTGTTTTTGAAGGTCTACCCTTACCCTCGTTGTCTACCTCTTCTATTCCTTCTTCTACTTCAGCACCAGCTCCTATTGCTGATAAAGGAAAGACAAAAATGGATCCCTAAAGCATTTACCGAATGTTTTTCTTTTTGATGGGATGTCATTTCTTGTTTACAGTTTGTACTTCTTCTGTACTTTGTAATATGAATGCTTTGTTTAATGACAATTTCCGAGTTTCATTTCATTTTCTCTACTTTTTGATAATCCCAAAAGGGGGAGAAAAACCTACAAGTATCAGTTCTATAATAGTATAAATGGGGGAGAAAACTGCAAGTATCTATTCTATAATGTTTTTGCTATGCTAGTATCTTTAATATTACATGTCTTTTATATTCTGCCTATATATGATTTTTGATCATCAAAAAGGGGGAGATTTTTGGACTCCTCATGTGCTAATCATGTTTTAATGATCACAAATATCATTACTGTTAATTAATCTTGATGTTCAGTGAACGTCTTGCTAATGCTCTTCAAACTCAACAATAGGTGCATATCATGTTTTGATAATAATAAATCTTATGGATGTTAATTACTCTTTACAAGTTTTATGCATAATCACAATTCTCTCATATATTATCTCTAATGAGTAACCTTAACTCATATTCTGCATATCACTGTCTTAGTCCGAATACAGATTTTTTTGTCTAAGTATGGAGACACTGTGAAGGACTCACCGTGACCAGACACGGTGACCAGACACGGTGACCAGACACCGTAACCAGACATCGTGACCAGACACAGTGACCAGACACCATGACCAGACACCGTGACTAGACACCATGACCAGACATCGTGACCAGACACTGTGACCAGACACCGTGACCAGACACCGTGACCAGACACCGTGACCAGACACCGTGACCAGACACCGTGACCAGACACCGTGACCAGACACCGTGACCAGACACTGTGACCAGACACTATGACCAGACACCGTGACCAGACACCGTGACCAGACACCGTGATCAGACACTGTGAAGAAGACACTGTTTCCATGATCATTGTGACACCGTTTCTTAAGCTTTTGTCAGTATTATTTTAAATAATGCTAACGGTCATATTTGTTGTTTTTAATGCAATTAATGTTATTTAATGTTAGTTTTTGTCTTGACAGGAAACTGTATCTCGTACCTATGAAAAGGGAATCATTCCTACTGCCAGAGCTCGTGGAATATAAAGAAGATTGAGCTGCATTAGAAAATACACGCGCGCTTGACACGTCTCGACACATATACTACAATACATGCGAGCTATATACTGAACCAAAGAATAATCAGGAGCACAACTGTGAAGAACACATTGCATGATCCTCAAAGAAGTTCCATACATGCAATCCTACATTTCTGAAGAAAACACGACGAATCAAGAGACTGTAGAAAACAAGCTGAACTACGACACTCTGTTTTTCAACAGAAAAACCAGAGAAGGACTCTGAAGCATTCCTGCTCAATCCAACGAGTCCAGAGCTACATTGAAAATCACTAGAGCCTTTTCTAAACTCTACATCTCTGCTCTGTGATTCATTATTTACTTTTCGAGCAGTGTGTGTCATCTTCTGTATTTTTACACACACACTGTCTCCTGAACTTTAACTGGAGGATCTATAAATTCTCACTCAAACTCTTACATCTTTTATTTCCCACTAGGATAGTGGTAGAGGTCGTGTGTGACCTGAACAGCTGGTTTTCTGTTGTTTTGTTTCCCACGAATAACAGTGGTAGAGGTCTTGGACCTGGATAGTTTTTGTAAAACTATTTTTAACCCCGATCCAGGGTGTGGATCAAATTCTTATATATATTTGAGAGGACTAAGTCTCGGCTTGAGACTGAACCTCTTGTTATATCTGATGTGCATCTTTTATTTAAGTTTAATTTATATGACATATATTATATTTATTCCGCTTCTATTACTTTAAAATACAAAAATTATTTTGAAGCTACTTTGATAGTTATATTAGAAAGTGTTTACACTTATTATAGATCAGTAGATTAGTTTCAAAAGTTAGTTTGATATTGTGGTTAAACTAACTGAGACCTAATCAATCTTTGAGAAGCTAAGTGAACATTTACAATCTGTATAAATTCACTATAGTTTAACTTATTTTATAAATCGGGGAATTTTAACTAGACAATGTTTTAACAGAAATTTTAATTGGAACTCAATTCACCCCCCTCTTGAGTGTCCACTCCGACCAACACAAAAGTAGAAGACAAATTCATTTGGATAAAAAAATATAGAGCAACCCAAAGGAATATAGGATGTTCGGGTTGAATCCCTTACGAAATATCGGCATGGTATCGGTTGTACTTAGGAGGGATTAATGTGAGATAAAGGGGTTTATAATATTTTATACATCATTAGGGAAGTATGGGTAGGTGTGAAATCATACCCCATTATTAGTAATTACAAATAAATGGGCATAACATAGAGGACATTCTTGAATAAAAGTGAAATAGAGAGGATCCCTTACCTTAAGTCTGATGGTGTTCTCCCCATGATATTAATGACCTGAATAATAAAATTAGACTCATTAATTAATAATTAAATAACCCCTTATATATGTAAAAGATTTATTATAACCTTTTTAAGTTAATTAAAGACCTTTTTTATTGGTTATAAGGTTTAATTTCATTGTTCGGGTCTGTTTTCTTCCTTGGTTTTAATGATCGGTTTACTTATATTCACATTATGACACATGTATGATGATAGTGGTTTTCAATAATTGGAGTTATAATTTATTATTTAAAATCCATAAGTTTACATTTTTTTTAAATTTCATTTGGTTACTTAGAGTGAAGATAAATCAATATGTAAAACATTAGTGATAACCTTTTAGGTTAATTGGTGGTTTTTTACCACAATGAACACATTTTGTATTATAAACCACCATGTGTAAAAAAGAATTCTAGAACCATAGATGATGAATAATAAATATATTATGGTTTGGTTCAACCATGAAAATGGTTTCATGACTATAATTGAAGACGGTAACGGAAAATGAAAACCCATTGTCCTTGAATGTTGTAAATTAACACATCTCAGATGGTGTCTTTACTACTAAAATAAAAGAAGAATAAAGGAGATATTATAATAACTTATTCAATTATCATAAAAACAATTACAGTAAATTTAAGTTACTATAGTTTTCATAACATTTTGATGAGTATAGGTATGGATAGAAAAGAAAACAAATTAACTTGAAAATAAAAAGAAAGAAAAGAAAAGAGGAATTTATCTCTTGATTCAATCTTCCTTGAGGGCCTCTTAAGGGAAGGGGATTTGGTCTTTTGAGAAGACCAAGGGCTGATGGATGTGGGAGAGGATCTTGGGGAGAGATTTTGGTAGAATTTAGGGAAGTCTCAGGGCATTAGAGGAGTGAAGATAAGAGGGGAGTGTGGTGGTTTTTTATAATGGAGGGGAGAGGGGTTTCTTAATATTTTAATCATTAGTTTATTGTTTTTCCATTAGAAAATAAATAGTAATGATTATTTCAACCAAAAACAATAATATGTTCATTTGAGTTTGAGATAATGGCATTACATCAGCCATAGATCAGCATATGACATCATAATTCATGTATTTTTCATTTATCATAAATTATCGTATTTTACTATTCACCAAAAAATCTAGTATTTCAGGAAAATTCCAAAAATTTACCCTAATGAATTTTCGAAGTGTAGAATCCCAAAATGAAATCAATTTTTCAAAAAATAATTTTATAAATATCAATAATTTAATTTTTAATTAAAATCATAATTTACTTGAAAAATACAGATTTTAAAACTATAACCGACTTTATAATTCTTTAAAAAATTACATAAGGCCTTATAAAATTATCTTAAAACCAGAAGACATAAAATTATTAATTTATTAACACCTTTTAGGAAAATAAATTTTATTTTAAATTAAATAATTAATTGTAATTAATTATTTTTGACTTAGAAAAATATCAACACTTTTACTATGGTCATATTATCACTTAAAAGATGCGTAAATTTTATTTATAAAATAATGGCTGAGGATACTATTCTTTTGTATGATTTAATATTCATAAGGGTCATATTACTATTCATATGGGTAGGTTACTATTCATAAGGGTAGGTTACTATTCACCAAAAATTAAGTTTTTCTTATTGGACTCTAAACATCTTATTAATCGCAACCATGTATGTCATATTTTCAAAATTCAAATCACAGAGGTGACAATATTATGTTTAAAAAGGTCACATAGTTCTTACTAGTTCATTGTGTTGTAATTTCATGTGATTATATGTCATAATTATAAGAAAGGAATTTCCATTAATAAAACATTGGGTCGTTACAGTAAAGTAAGTTGGGTCAGAATACAAGACCACCAAAAGAAAGAGTCTGAAAACTAAAAATTCCAACCTGTAAGTAAGAAATAGGTACGGCATTGATCTGCTCCCATTAAAAGGATCAAACATAAAAAAAGATAAATATAAATCAAATCAAACATAGATCAATTCCCCAAAATAAAACCGATAAAAGACCCTCCCACAATAACGAACGGTATGTGGGTCATCCTGTTTGTGGGTTGATCCGTGTTTGTCATTTAAATATAAGAATGGAGAAGAACACAATTAAAAATAACAACCCCTACCTCGATCATTAATGAGAGGTGGATTTGTTTCCATAATTGGTGGGATCTGATCTTACTACGCAATGATACACACCTTTTTGTTCATCTTCATTCAATGATAATTATCCAAGGGTGGCTCCTCTCCAAATCTCTAGAGGATTCCAGGGAGTTTTCTAGGGTTATGAGCCTAACCCTGGGATCCTGCTCATTTAAAACCATAAAACACGTATTTGTGTTGTTAAAACTTCAAAAACAAAATAAATTGTTAATTTATTTTATTTCCTTTAAAATGTCTAAAAATTAACTTTTGTAGCTGACCCACATCGGTCAAGGTTAGGCCTCGCCTAATGTAAAGTCATTTCTATGAATGCAAAAGTGCCCTCAGATTTCTAATTCGGCACCCGTTTAAAATTTATTCCACTTTTTCAGGAAAACCACTCATGCATGCTATTTAAAAGTTTAATTTATTTCAAACATTTATTCTGGGAACCCTGAGCTTTGGAATCACACGGTGTCACAAGGACTGGTCTTGTAATAATTCTATATAATATTTAAAAATAATACATGAAAAATATGAGACATTACATTCTCCTCGCCTTAGGTATTTTACGTCCCCAAAAATCCAAAAAAAAAGGCTACTCAAATAGATGTGGGCATTGCGCACGAATATGAGCCTCCTGCTCCCACGTTCTCTCTTGAAGATTCCCATGCTATCACCAGACGCACACTAGGGGAATCACTTTCCCGTGAAGGATCCTCTCATGTCGATCCTTGATCTCCACTGGGTACTCTGCGAATGTTGCTCTATCCTCGATGTCCATCTCTCCCTAGTCGATGACGTACGATGGGTCGTGCTCGTACCTCCTCATTTGTGACACGTGGAAGACATCATGTACCCAGTGCAATTTCGGCGGTAGCGCTAGGCGATACTCCACATCTCCAACTCAATGCAGTATCTAAAAAGGACCAATGAAATTTGGAGATAACTTACTACCTTAGAAAAATCTCTACAACCCTCATCGAGGTGAGACCTGAAGGAAGAATTGGCCTCCCTCCTCAAACTCCAGAGGTCTTCATCATCTATCAGCATAAGACTTTTTTTGGATCTATGTAGTCTTCATCTTCTCCTGGATGATCTGCACCTTCTCGGTGGTAGCTCGCACCAACTTTGGACCCATGAGTGAGGACTCTCCGGGGTTTGTCCAGCAAAGTGGTGACCGGTAGGGTCGCCCATATAAATCCTCAAACAGTGCCATACCGATGGTGGAGTGGTAGATGTTGTTGTACACAAACTCCCCTCGTGGTAGGTGTTCCTCCCAACTATGACCAAATTCCAAGATATAGGCCCGAAACATATTCTCTAGAACCTGAGTGGTTCTCTCATTCTAAGCATATGTCTGAGGATAGAATGTTGTGCTCAAGCGTAGTTGAGTTCCAAACACCACTTGTAATCCCTTCCACAACCAAGATTTGAAATGAGCATCATGATCTGAGACTATCATCGAAGGGAATCCATGAAGACAAATTATCTCATGTATTTAGAGGCGTCCCAATCTCTCCATGGAACTTTACTCCCTAATAGCTAGAAAGTGGTCTCACTTGGTGAGTCGATCAATGATCACCCATATGGAATTGTGTCCCATGGATTTTTGTGGTAATCTCATCATGAATTCCATCGATATTCCATCCCACCTCTACTATGTCACTTCTAGGGGGTGAGATAACCCCACTGGCACTTGGTGCTCTACCTTCACCTGCTGGCACATAAGGCATCGAGAAACGAACTTTGCTACTGTCTTCTTCATACCTGTCCACCAGAATTGACGCTGGAGGTCCTGGTACATTTTTTACACTCCAGGATGTACTTCTAAGGGGGATGTATGAAACTCCCTCAAAACCTCCTCTTGAAATGCCACTCGCACAACTGTGCGTCCTCTAAAAAGGAAAATGTTCTCCCTAACTTGCGAATATCCATTAGGATCTTGTCTTGTGGATAACTGAGCATGTAAAGTCTCACAGTCAATATCTCCAAGTTGTGCCTCACTGACTCACTGTAAGAGTGGAGGGGTAACAACCATCGACTAGAGATAAGCTACTTCATCTCCATCCACGAAGGATAACTGTAGCGAGGACAACTGCTCAAATTCCTTACTCAGCAGCTGAAAACTCAGCCTTCTCCTAAGATAATCTTCCACCATGTTCCCCTTCCCGGGAGTATAGATGATCTTGAAGTCATAGTCCTAAAGGAACTCTAGAAATCACCTCTACCTCAGATTTAGATCATTTTTCAAGAATATGTACTTCAGGCTCTTGTGGTCAGAGTAGATGATAAACTGTTGTCCCATAAGGTAGTGTCACCAAATTTTCAATGCAAAGACTATCACTTATAACTCAAGATCATTGGTGGAATAGTTCTTCCCATGCATCCTTAACTGGAGCGAACCATAATAAATCACTTCTTGTCTCTGAATTAAGAAACAACCAAGCCCGGTCCCTGATGTGTTGTAGAAAACTACGTACTTGACACCCTCTTCTAGAAATCTCAAGATCAGTGTGCTCGTCAAACTCTACCTCAACTACTAGAAATCCTGTTGTCACTTCTCTATCCATATGAAAGGCTACACCATATGATTCAAAGTTGTCATCAGTGCTGATATCTAGGATAAATCATGAATGAATCTCTGGTAATATCCTTCTAGCCCAAGGAATCTTCGCACCTATTTCACACTCCAGGGTGGTTCCCATGCTAACATCGCCTCGACCTTGGCTGGGTCCACTGCTACTCCATCTGCTGAGATAACATGTCCCATAAAGTGGACCTCATGTATCCATAACTAGCACTTTGAAATATTCCCACCAAGTTGGATCTCTCAGAGTATGTCTAGAACCATCTGTAGGTGTCTCGCGTGCTCCTCCTATGATGAAAATTACACAAGGATGTCATCGAGAAATAACACTATGAACCAATATAAGTACGGCTGGAAGATACGGTTCATAAGATCCATGAACACTATAAGGGAATTCATTATGATTAAAGGCATCACCAAGAACTCTTAGTGAACGTAGCAGCACCTGAAAGTCATCTTTGATATATCCTCATCTCGTACTCGTAACTGGTGGTAACCCAATCGAAGGTCAACCTTTGAGAAACATCACACCCCTCTCATCTGATCGAAGAGGTTGTAAATCATTGGGAGTGGATACTTTTTCTTCATTGTTAACTGGTTCAGGTGTTAGTAATCCACGCACAACCTCAAACTCCCATCTGCCTTCTTGGAAAACAAAACTAGGGCCACCCAGGGTGAAACACCGGGTCTTACGAAGCCCTTACTCTATAAATCCTCCAACTACACCCTCGGTTCATGAAGCTCTGTGGGAGCCATCCGATACGCCGATGAGGATATCGGTGTCATCCCAGGGTGTAAGTCGATGCAGAAGTCGATCATTCGTTGGGGAGGTAATCCTAGAACATATTCTGGAAAGACGTCCCCGTACTCTACCACTACTACTGGGAACTAAAATCTCACAACATCTACTGCCTCGAGGGTAAGGATATCCAACTCATGAGTGATCGTCTACACCCTTCAAAGCATGATCCCACTCTGTGCTTCCTGGGTTTCCTTTTCACCAAAAAGGTAAAACATTTTTCCATTACTGTAGACACACTTCACTCTTCACTTAAATCAGTCGATATGGGCATGGACTGAAGATAACCAATCCATACCGAGAATGACGTCATAAGGCCTCGAAGCTACCACCAAGTGGTTACAACTGAAACTCTCACCTCCAAGGGTAAGATCACACTTTCATCAAAGATGTGTGATCATCGAGTCTCCTCCCGTAGGTGTCACCAAGCATAAGGGTTGAGTCAACAGCTCTACTGAAATCTCAAGGTTTCACACAAGACATGTGGAGAGGAAAGAATGGCTGGAACCTGGGTCTATAAGTATGGTAGATAAGGTAGAAAAGACACAGATCATACCTCGGATCATCCCTAGAGTTCTTGGGCCATACGCCTTGACCGCATGTGGCTGCCCCCACCCCTATCCCCTAACTCCCTAAGCTTGGTGCTGACCTCCTAGAGGTGGTGTTGGAAGTAGTTCAAAGCATCTTCCACCTCCTATAGCTCTCCCTTCTCCTATACCATGTCTTCCACCTGGAAGGTCAACCTTGTCCACTCTCTACCTCTGCCTCTGACTCGGTGGTCCATCCATCGCCTCCCTATCAGCAGCTCGACGGGTTGGGCAATCTCTAGCGAGATGTCCTCTACCGTTGCATGAGTAGCGTTGTCTCTCCCTAGGCTGATTGGATCCTTCATGAGAGCTATGAACCACAGATCCCCTATCTTGGGACCTCATGTGATGTCTCCCACATCCCAATCCTTTTGCATGACATCGGATCCCTACTTTTGAGGGCTATGCACTTGTCTGCCTGCTGTTGATTGCCACTGGATGTCTCTGCTCATCCAAGAATCTCTCGACCACCAAAGCTCTCTCGAGCACTCCTGCATAAGACGAAATGCATAGAGGCACAACACTAGATCAAATTTCCCATCGTAGACCTCACTCAAAGGTCCAATCTCTAAAGTACACTACCAAAAAATTGGGTTTCCACAATGCCACACATTAATAGCGCTAAAAAAAGTGCTGATAAAGGGGGCCCCTTTATGAACGCTTTTTCCATAGCACTGAAAAAGGGTATATTTCAAAAAAAAATCATAAAAAACAATATATTGATATATAAATATATAAGTACATTTATATTGATATAAATATAATATAAATTTTTTAAATATGTTTTAGATAAGTATACATAAACATTTCCACTTAATATATAAGATATGTAGTAAAAATGGATTATACAATATCTTAAAAAATATTAATTAATATTTTTATAATTATCATTGACTAATAATAATTTAATAATAATTTGAAGACACAAAAAATCAAAAAATTAATAAAAGATCTAAAATAAGTTGAAAATGTTACTCAAACTTCAAATGACTATAACTTTTGATTCAGGTGTCCTTTTGAGATTTACAGCATATCAAATAGAAGCCTACAATGAGCTCTACGCGCTTGTGATCCAATAGAACCTTCTGTCACATTTTTCAAGGCCAAAAGGCCTCTAAAACTGAATTTTTAGTCCGGACACCCAAATTTTTTTAGCATTCAATGGAATTTCAGTCTCATTTCAGGGGGTCTTTTTGACCTTTTTCACTGGGGACTGAATTTATTATGAGGGGTTACATTTATATTGATATTATGGCTTTGAAATTTTATCATTTTTCACAATGTAATGTTAGTTATAATCAATTATATAAAAATATATACATATTTTTTATATATTCACCCATAAAAATTTAATTTTATAAATAAATAATTAAACATATTTACATATAAACTATATTTCTAAATATATAAGGCTTTTATGAATAAAAAACTACTATCCATTTTATTTAAAATACAAATATATTAATATTTATATACCTATATGATGTGTGTGTGTGTGTGTATTTGTGTGCGTCTGTATTGACAAACTGATATATATTATCTATATATTCTAAACATATGTATATACATATTAATATATAATATTTGTAAATATATATAAATATGTATAATTATAATTACAAAGACACACATAATATATGTGTGTGTGTGTTGTATATATGTATTTATTTATTTATAAACACACACACAAAAACATATTTTATAAATGTATTTAAAACTGATCTTATAAATAAATATATAATAATATATGAATAAATATACATATAAAAAATATAAATATATATAAATAAATATATATATATATATTAATATATGAATAAATATATAAATATATAAATATAACTATATATGTATATATATGTATATATATGTATTAATATACGGATATATATATATATATATTAATATAACTAAATATATATATATATTAATATAAATATATATATGTTAATATATATATATGAGTAAATATAACTATATATATATATAAATAAATAGGTATATTATTAAATGGAGAGAAAAGAAATATAGTGGAGTGGTAAAGGCTTAGGCGCTCAGGCAAGAGGTCTTGGGTTCGAATCCAGGGGGAGGCAGGTCGTGCGCGCAGGCGGAATTGCGGCTAGTTCTATTAAAGGGGTGGGGTGGTGGCTGGGACGTGTGGGATGGGGGTGGCTAGGGAATGTAGGCTGGGGGTGGGGGCGTTGTTAAAGGGGGATTCAAGCACTGTTGAAGACCCTCCACAATATGCAGAAATAATTTTTTTATTTGTTTTAATGTTTTTTAACTTTTATCAGCGCTTTTTTATAGCACTGATAAAAGGGGTCTTTATCAGTGCTTTTTTTAGAACTGTTAAAGGGGATCCCCCCTTATATTCACCTCAATTATTAGTGCTTTTTAGCACTGTAAATTCACTTTTCTAGCGCTGATAAAGGCTATATTTTCAGTGGTTTTAATGATCTCTGATCGTATCCATCGAATACCTGGCGAGGTTGGAAAACCTTGATGAATAGTCGGCCACCATTAAACTGTCCTATTAGAGTTGAAGAAGCTCTTGGATACACACTTCTCTCAGTATAACCAGAGAGAACTCCTCCCTAAAGATTCTCTCAAACTCCATCCATGAAAGAGTCTCCTCATCGTGAGTGTGCATGGTCAAACTCCACCATCGCCCTGCCGAACCCTGAAGAAGGCTCACTCCAAGGATCGTCATCAGGTCTGATGGTGTCCTTGTTAGAGTTGGTGTCCTAGAACTGATTGTTTATACTTTGATTACATGCATATTTAATGCATTAAAATATTAAACATCTTATTACATATTTTTCATTAATCTGCATGACTATGATGTAATAATGTCCTAGAGTATTTTTTTGTATTGATAAGGTCATAGCAGTTCCCTGGTATGATGAGAACCTTGAAATGCTATAACAATATTCTTAAATATACTTCTACGGTTGTATGAAATACTATTATGGTACACATATCATGCATACCATTAGGTGAGATTACTCGTAAGAATATGAGACTTCCTCTCATGAAGTACACACTTGGTAATCTCTAAGACATGAGATTATGATAACAAACCCACCAGTGGGAATTCTGCATGTTTTGGTGTCATCAGATACTGATGAAAACCTTCATGCAGATAGTTGGCAGGAAGTAGGGTACATTGGGTACATCACAAGTGGCATGTTATTAATGGATAAGTCGAGGAAGGATTTTTCTCTTCCATTTATGGATGTTGATATCTCATCCCTTTGACTGAAATAGAACTGTTGCACGAAATTCCATGGTCATGGTGTAACAACGAGTTTATTTCAAGTATTCAAAGAATGACGTATCAAGAATAAAAGTTGATGACATTTTCATGAAACCTAATTGATGAGATATTGTAACAAAGGGATTATATTACACAGTGAGTGTTCATATGTGGATGTCATTGTTGTGACTTTAAGTTCTTTCTCTTGGGTGCCTTGAGCCGTTGCTAGATAGTACTCTTGGACTTTAGGCAAGTCTGCATAATGCCAACGAGAAAGAATCCTAGAGGGTCAAACAGTAAGTGTTTCTAGTGGTCTCAGTTAAATTCTATTTGAATTTAATTAATAAATATTATTCTCAAGACAATGGAATAATTTTATTCAAGTTAAAATTATTGTATAAATTACATAAATATTTATTCACCGGATTGTGGGTAAAATATATTTATTTATTTTATTGAACATTTAATAAATATTTATTTACTAGTTTGTAAATAAAATATTTATTTAGGAGAATAAATTATTTATTTATTTATTCAAGTTTTCAATAAATGGAATTGGAGTTCAAGAGGACCAAGGCCGGTCTGGTAGTAAAATAATTATTTTCAAGACGATAAATAATTATTTAACTAGTTGGCAAAAAATAAAATAATGCTGATATTATTTTATGACGTGGAATTTTATTTATAATTCTGTTTTGCGCAAGTTGGCGCACCATAAATAATGACGCGGTATTATTATTAATAGAATGGGTTTTCTCTAAGGTTATGAATGTATTTAATTACTGTTGTGCAATTAAATATTGTAACTGAATCCCCATGTCAATAAATAGACACATACATCTATTGTTCCATGTACCGAACCACACACCCAGTGAATTGATAATTGTTGAGCTAAACAATTTTTTTCTTGAATCCTCTTCTTGTCCCTCTCAGAACGAGACACGTTCTTCAAGGCTGAAAACAAGTGATCAAGAACTACTAACGCAAGACACTCGCCTCACCACACTATCACCCGGAGAACGAGTGGTGTCGATCGGAGGCCATCGGGACATGTGTGGATCACCGCTAGAGGGATTCTAGTTTTGCAAGCAAAATGAGATAATTCATAAGGGTCATTCTGAATGATCAACATCATCAATGAAGAAAATTATGAAGCTCCGGGTATTCTTTTTTTATTTAATTAATTATAAACATGATGTGAAAGATCCACTCTAAAGGTTTCGGGCCTCTTCCTTCTTTATTTAAATCATTTATTCTATTCGGTGGATATTGACGTTCATCATCGTATTGATCTCGGAATAATCATTGATCATGGTAAAAATTAAATTTCGGTATAGTCCTCACTAGATGGAAAACTCTAGTCACCGCCTCAAGCCAATCTTTATCCACTTGAGGGTTGGGCTTGCCTCAGAACCTAAGGGGTATCTATCTCTGAAACTCATGGAGTACAATCAGTTTGCGCTCCTCATCTTCTAAACTGCAGTTACCAAGTGTTGCTCCACTGGTTGTGGTATAGCAGGTGAACCACCTGGAGGTAAAGCTTCGGGAACTAGTCCCCGAATTTAATCCTTGTCACTGAGGAGGTTATCCTCATGATCGAGCTGTTGAATCCTAGCTGGTATGTGTCATGGAGGAATCCAGTAATGAAAAAAAATGTACCATGATGAAAGAGTATATCTAGATATCTGAAACAAAAGGACAAGAAAAACTCAACTCATTCCTATATAAAGTATCACTACTACAACTTGGCCCTTTATCAGTGCTAAACACCGGCATTAACAGTGCTATAAAAGAATTGTTAATTCCAGTATAGATAAAGGGGGGTCCCCTTTATCAGCGCTCTTCTAGTGCTGTTAAAGGTGTCCTTTATCAGTGCTCAAAAAAGCACTGATAAAGGCACCATCGCCTGCACCTACAAAATAGAACCTGCACACCTGTACACCAGAATACCTGCACAAAGTAGCACATGCACACCTGCACAAAATAGCACCCGCACACAATATTTTAAACGACAATGGTATATACATTTACTTAACATCATGAATACAAAAAAACACACTATTATATACATTTCAGACATTATTTTCCATGGTTACAATTACAATTATTCACCAACAGTTATAAACATTCATGTTTCATCCTTTAATATCCGTGATCCGCTCTCAAAAATTGTCGTTCACGATATTTGTTTCCGAACAAAGCATCTGAACTCAAGGAAAAAAATTCACCTATATAAGAAAACAAATATTATGTTAGTAATGCAATAATGAAATAAATTAAAACAGTAATATGAAAGAATACATTAATATGGAAATGTGAAACTAAAATATGAAAGTTTAAACTCAAATGTTTTCATTCTGATAACAATGAAAGGGAATAATGTAAAATCAATATGTTTTTGATTGATTTATCTCATTTAATAAATACTGATTCTTTATCTAATGAAAAGCTTTACCAGTCACACCATGCGTTGGATTGAGGTGTGGTCGATTCGTACACGTCACAAATGACTCATGGATCATTTTCCTAAAGTTTCAAAACAATCCGAATGCGTTTTCTTGGTATTCTGTATGTCAGTAGTGTTATTTTCTAAAGTTTATGTCATTTTCAAACTGATATCAGACACTTTTAGCCATACCGGTCACACCGTGCATCGGATTGAGGTGCGGTCTATTTGTACACGTCACAAATGACTCATGGATCATTGTCCTAAAGTATCAAAACAATCTGAATGCATTTTCTTGGTATTCCGTATGTCATTAGTGTTGTTTTCTAAAGTTTATCTCAATTTGAAACTGATATCAGACACTTTATCCATACCGGTCACACCGTGCATTGGATTGAGGTGCAGTCGATTCATACTCATCACAAATGACAAATGGATCGTTTTCCTAAAGTATCAAAACCATCCGAATTTGTTTTCTTGGTATTACATATGTCAGTAGTGTTGTTTTCTAAAGTTTATCTAAATTTGAAACTGATATCAGACACTTTTAGCCATACCGGTCACACCGTGTGTTGGATTGAGGTGCGGTCAATTCGTACACAGCACAAATGACTCAGGTATTGTTTTCCTAAAGTATCAAAAAAATACGAATGCGTTTTCTCAGTTTTCCATATGTCACTTGTGTTGTTTTCTAAAGTTATGTCAATTTCAAACTGATATCAGACACTATTAGCCATGTCGGTCACACCATGCATCAGATTGAGGTTTGGTCGATTCGTACACGTCAAAAATGACTCATGGATCGTTGTCCTAAAGTATCAAAACAATCCGAACGTGTTTTCTCGGTATTCCGTATGTCATTAGTGTTGTTTTCTAAAGTTTATCTCAATTTGAAACTGATATCAGATAATTTTATCCATACCGGTTACACTGTGCGTCGGATTGAGTTGTGATCGATTCGTACACGTCACAAATGACTCATAGATTGTTTTCCTAAAGTATCAAAACAATCCGAACATGTTTTCTCGGTATTCTGTAAGTCAGTAGTGTTGTTTTCTAAAGTTTATCTCAATTTGAAACTGATATCAGACACATTTAGCCATACTGGTCACACCGTGTGTCAGATTGAGGTGCGGTCGATTTTTACACATCACAAATGACTCAGGGATCATTGTCCTAAAGTATTAAAACAATCAGAACGAGTTTTCTCGGTTTGATGTATGTCACTTGTGTTGGTTTCTAAAGTTATGTCAATTTCAAACTGATATCAGACACTATTAGCCTTGCCAGTCACGCCGTGCGTCAGATTGAGGTGTGGTTGATTCGTACACGTCACAAATGACTCATGGATCATTGTCCTAAAGTATCAAAACAATCCGAATGCGTTTGCTCGGTATTCTGTATTTCAGTAGTGTTGTTTTCTAAAGTTTATCTCGATTTGAAACTGATATCAGACACTTTTAGTGCAGTTGATTCATACACGTCACAAATGACTCATGGATCATTTTACTAAAGTGTCAAAACAATATGAACGTATTTTCTCAGTATTCCGTATGTCAGTAGTGTTTTTTTCTAAAGTTTATCTCAATTTGAAACTGATATCAGACACTTTTATCCATACCGGTCACACCATGCATCGGATTGAGGTTCTTTCAATTTGTACATGTCACAAATGACTCAGGGATCGTTTTCCTAAAGTATCAAAACAATCCAAACGTGTTTGATCGGTTTGTCGTAAGTCACTTGTGTTGTTTTCTAAAGTTATGTCAATTTCAAACTGATATCAGACACTATTATCCATGTCAGTCACACCATGCATCGGATTGAGGTACAGGTGATTCGTACACGTCACAAATGACTCATGGATCGTTTTCCTAAAGTATCAAAACAATCCTAATTCATTTGCTCGGTATTCCATATGTCAGTAGTGTTGTTTTCTAAAGTTTATCTCAATTTGAAACAGATATCAGACACTTTTAGCCATACAAGTCACACCGTGCATCGGATTGAGGTTCGGTCATTTCTTACACATCACAAATGACTCGGGGATCATTTTCCTAAAGTATCAAAACAATACGAACGCGTTTTCTTGGTTTTCCGTATGTCACTTGTCTTGTTTTCTAAAGTTTCTCTCAATTTCAAACTGATATCAGACACTATTATCCATGCTGGTCACACTGTGCATCGTATTGAGGTGCGGTCGATTAGTATACTTCACAAATGACTCAGGGATCATTTTCCTAAAGTATCAAAACAATCCAAATGCATTTGCTCGGTTTTCCGTATGTCACTTGTGTTGTTTTCTAAAGTTTCTCTCAATTTCAAACTGATATCAGACACTTTTAGCCTTACCGGTCACACCGTGTGTCGGATTGAGGTGTGGTTGATTCGTACACGTCACAAATGACTCATGGATACTTTTCCTGAAGTATCAAAACAATCCGAACGCATTTTATCGGTATTTCGTATGTCAGTAGTGTTGTTTTCTAAAGTTTATCTCAATTTGAAATGGATATCATACACGTTTAGCCATACCGGTCACACCATGCATCGGATTGAGGTGCGTTTGATTCTTACACATCACAAATGACTCAGGGATCATTTTCCTAAAGTATCAAAACAATCCGAACTCTTTTGCTCGGTTTTCCGTATGTCACTTGTGTTGTTTTCTAAAGTTTATGTCATTTTGAAACTGATATCAGACACTTTTAGCCATACCGGTCACACCATGGGTCGGATTGAGGTGCGGTCGAATCTTACACGTCACAAATAACTCAGGAATCATTTTCCTAAAGTATCAAAACAATCCCAACAAGTTTGCTCGGTATTCTGTATGTCACTTGTGTTGTTTTCTAAATTTATGTCAATTTCGAACTGATATCAGACACTATTAGCCATGTCGGTCACACCGTGTGTTGGATTGAGGTGCGGTCGATTTTTACACATCACAAATGACTAATGGATCATTTTCCTAAAGTATCAAAACAATCCGAATGCATTTTCTAGGTATTCTGTATGTCACTTGTATTGTTTTCTAAAGTTATGTCAATTTCAAACTGATATCAGACACTATTATCCATGTCGGTCACACCGTGCATCGGATTGAGGTGCGATTGATTCGTACACGTCAAAAATGACTCATGTAGAATTTTCCTAAAGTATCAAAACAATCCGAACGTGTTTGCCCGGTATTCCGTATGTCAGTAGTGTTGTTCTCTAAAGTTTATCTCAATTTAAAACTAATATCAGACACTTTTAGCCATACCGGTCACACCGTGCGTCGGATTGAGGTTCGGTCGATTCGTACACGTCACAAATGACTCATGGATCGTTTTCCTAAAGTATCAAAACAATCCGAACATGTTTTCTTGGTATTCCATATGTAAGTAGTGTTGTTTTCTAAAGTTTATCTCAATTTGAAACTGATATCAGACACTTTTATCCATACCGGTCACATCGTGCGTCAGATTGAGGTGTGGTCGATTCGTACACGTCACAAATGACTCAAGGATCGTTTTCCTAAAGTATCAAAACAATCTGAATTCTTTTTCTCAGTTTTCCGTATGTCAGTAGTGTTGTTTTCTAAAGTTTCTCTCAATTTGAAACTGATATCAGACACTTTTAGTCATACTGGTCACACCGTGCATCAGATTGAGGTGCGGTCGATTCGTACACATCACAAATGACTCATGGATCCTTGTACTAAAGTATCAAAACAATCAGAACGCATTTTCTCAGTATTCTATATGTCACTTGTGTTGTTTTCTAAAGTTATGTCAATTTCAAACTGATATCAGACACTATTAGCCATGCCGGTCACACCGTGCGTTGAATTGAGGTTCGGTCGATTCGTACACATCACAAATGACTCATGGATCGTTGTCCTAAAGTATCAAAACAATCCGAATGCATTTTCTTGGTATTATGTATGTCAGTAGTGTTGTTTTCTAAAGTTTATCTCAATTTTAAACTGATATCAGACATGTTTAGCCGTACCGGTCACACCGTGTGTCAGATTGAGGTGTGGTCGATTCATTTTATCTCCTCCATTTTTTCCTTCTATAATAACATTCATCGGTTCATCCATTTTCTAATTTAATGTTAAATGTTCTGCTTGAAAAATGAATTGGAAATGAATACCTCCTGGTCGACATGTTTTTTTACAAGATTCGACGACCATGCAACAAATGTTCCAATAGATTTTTCTACCGTGTGAATGTTGTCATCGTCATTTGGAATAGGTAGCTCGATGCTCGGCTCATGATCTACGTTAATCAACACTTTAACATGACTGATTGGAAGAGGTCTGGAGTGTAGTGTATCATTCTGTATATTGAACACCGTAGCCCTCGCTACAAGGCGATGGGTGGGAGTTTACAGATATAAATCACAGTAATTTTCACCCTGTAGAATATCATTACGTGAAAGGTATCAGTGTCTATGTGATTCACATTCCACAGAAATGAATATTAGAATATTTATTACCTTAGTTAAGTCAGGTCTTTGAGGGGAATGGCTCGCCTCAAAGCTGGTGGGGGTGGGGCGGGATCTTCTCGCACGGGTTGTTCTTGAGTTGTTTGTTCTCTTTGCCTCTCCTCCATCAAACTTGCTAGCATCTCTCCCTGACTTTGGAATTTTTCTTCAAGGGTAGATACTCTATCTCTCATTACTTTCAATTCTTTATTTTGTTCATCCTCTTGTTTTTTTCTGAAAATATGCCTAGGGTGACACCCCAAAACCCACACCTCTGACACGGCCATACTGTTCTGGCTGTTTTAAGGCCGCTGAAAGTATGTCTGCATCTTGTGCGGGTTTTGTTGATTCCTGTGACTATGTCAAATAGAAAATATGGAAAAATAATTAATCATAGTTATGTAATAGTGATTTAAAGTAAAACAAGTTTATATTATGTCATACTTACACATGTTTCCCACACTTTTTGTGTGTTTTCATCTACCAGTTTCCCCTCTTTATTAACACGAGCCTCCTTCCATATCACATGGCATGGAATGGAAGTGGCTTGGGATTTTTCTTCATCAATCTGCATATAAACATAGAAACATGGTTATAGTGCTTTTTTATGCCACATAAAATTTTTACAGTAATTTTAAAATACGTACCAATTGTTTTTCAATTGAAGTGTACCCTAGCCTTGATTTACGGTAGGGGTACGCTGGTTTTGCTGCTCGTTCTTTATTTTCAGCACTCAGTTGTTGTTTCATAAATAAAAACCTGTCAATCAATGTGATGAATACAAGAAATGTTACACAACGTGTAACCAAACACAATGTACCTAAAAAGTCTGTTCCGCACGACAGTTGCAAAATGCATCCCAAGTTCCTTGGGATATCAAGTGTGCATAAAGAGGATGTGGGTGCGGCTTGATTTTCCCTTTAGCATCTTTCAGATGATGTTTCGTTAAAATGGTGTGAAAGCCTCTATGAATCCTTACTGCCAGTATTAATACAAATTCTTTGTGCGAAACATCTACTATAAATGCACTCTGTAAGAGATGATGCAGAGTTAGTCAATATTTTAGTATTCTATTTTATTTTATTTTAATAAATTAAATAGATGATATCATAATGTTACTGTAATCTCTTCCCACATTAATGTTTTCAACCTAATGACAACATGGTGCCACGACTCTATATCAATTAGTACGCGTTGTCGAGTGGCGATTCCAATGTAGCTACTAAACATGGCTTTGTTGGGGTTTACATGTTGGCCTCATTTATTCCATCCCACTTCATATTTGATGCCTTTTGCTTTTTCCTTAAGGATTTTGGCTAAAACTGTCAAACACGGCGCACCTGTTTTTTTTTTGTCGTTGGGGTTTCATCACCTACCATTTCCTTGGTTTCTGCATAATCATTATGTTTCTCCAAAGTGCTATCATCGGCACTGGGACCAGCTGCAATAGGTTGAGAGACCTATTGTACCTCAGCAGTGGGACCAGCTGCAACAGGTTGAGAGACCTGTTGTCTCTCAGCAGTGGGACCAGCTGAAACAGGTTGAGAGACCTATTGTGTCTCGGGATTGGGTGCATTAGCAGGTGAAGAAGTCATTATCTGCAGAACTGTTTTAACATTTAATTTAGATCACATAAAAGTAGCAGCGAATAGATAATAACATAATGTAACACAATCTATATTACAATAAAAAAATAACATGATTATTGAACTCTCTTTTTTCAAAGGCTGAAGGGATTTGACCCCTCTATAAACTATCCATATCCCTTCATTGTGGTCTCCTCTGACATAAAAAATGTCATCTACATTGGGACCACTACAAAATTATTGTGAATTCCCAATGAAAGGGTCATCTTCCATTGAATTTTCATCTGACACTTCAGCTATTTTGGTCGATAACAGAACGATTGACCAGTTTCGGTTTGCGGGATCTGAAACATAAAATACTTGCACTACCTGTGATTCCATTATAAACGGTTCGTCTTTCTCCCCTTCCTTACTGAAATCAACTTTCACGAATCCCAAATCATCTATTTTAACAGCACTCCTGTTATCAAACCACTTGCATTGAAATATCGGAACTTGAAATTCCGTATAATCCAACTCCCATATTTGTTTGATGGTGCCAAAGTATGACATATTCACATAAATTGGATTTCTGTCCTTAGCACTAGAAAAATGCATCACTTCATCCACAAGTGTAACCCCACTATTCTTCATGATACTGTCTTCATCATGTTCATTAGTATAAAATGTATAACCATTAACTATATAAGCATTGTAAGATAATGCATACACACTTGGTCCTCCAACTAGCCATCGAATTCGTTCTGAAATTGACTCTGGATTTTCATCTAACTTCTTAAAAATATGATCTCGAAACCATCCTATAAACTATCGATTATGTGTATCTGATATCCATTTTTCATCCCTATATGGATTCAAATGCCTAAGAATTGTTTTGTGGATTTCAACATATGGGTCAACGCCGAAACTGTTATGCAAAACATAAAGGTGGGCATGCTCCCGATCTGTTATATTGATTGTGACAACCTGTCTTCCAGAAATTCATTCACCCTCAAGCCACCCAGTGTGACGAGATTTCGGTAAGCCAATTATTTCCACACCATACAAGTATTCGGTATAGAATTCAACGACTTCCTCAACAATATATCACTCTGTAATACAACCCTCTGGCCGACTTCGATTTTTGACATACCCTTTCAAAATCTTCATATATCGTTCAATGGGATACATCCAACTGTAATGTACAGGACCACATAGTCGAATCTCTCTCACCAAGTGGACCATCAAATGAACCATCATATCAAAAAATGAAGGTGGGAAGAACATTTCTAATTCACATAATATGATGGCAATTTCTTTTTCCATAGCTGGCAATTTCGTCAGGTCTATAACTTTGCTGCATATAGCTTTGAAAAAGAAACACAGTTTCGTTAATGTATGGCAGAAATTCTTGGGAAAAATGAAACATAAAGCAATTGTAATGAGATCTTGCATCAAAACATGACAGTCATGTGATTTCAGACCTTTTAACTTCAAGTCTTTCATTGACGCGAGGTTACTGATATTTGACGAATACCCCTCTAGAAACTTTACGTCATTCAAGAAGTTGCAAAACTGATATCTCTCCTTCCTGGAAAGATTGTAAGCAGTAGGAGGAAGAAATGTTCGTTTTTCACCCTTCACTAGTGCCAAATATTCTCGTATTCCCATCTCAACCATGTCCTACCTAGCCTTAATTACATCTTTTGTTTTTCCAGATGTATTTAGAAACGTGCCGATAACACTATCAAATACATTTTTTTCTACATGCATAATATCAAGAAAATGTCTTACATACAGACAATTCCAGTATTGTAATTCAAAAAAAACTGATCACTTTTTTCAACTGATTTTCGTAAGGTTTTTCGAAGCCGGTTTACCAAAAGTAATGTCCACATTTTTAACATTCTCAAACAATTGATCACCTATTAGTGGAGATGGTGTTGTACATTCTTCTGAACTTCCATCGAATGATGTCGTCCAAGAACAGTACTATGTCGTCGTGGTAGAAATCTACGATGTCCTAGAAACACAGTTTTTGATGCATGTTTCAACCTCATTGATTATGTACCTTCTTTGCAAACGGGACAGCCTTGAGATCCTTTAATGCTATATCCTGACAAATTTCCATAAGCAGGGAAGTCATTTATCATCTCGTACAACATGACTCTCAAAGTGAAATATTCCTTTCTGTAAGCATCATACAATGTAACACCTGAATCCCCCAATAATTTCCAATCTTCGATAAATGGAGCTAAATAAACATCAATATCATTACCCGGTTGTTTTGGTCCTGATATAAGCATAGATAACATGATGTGTTTTCGTTTCATGCATAACCACGGTGGTAAGTTATAATTTATCAACATAACCGGCCATGTACTGTGACTGTTGCTTTGAAAACCAAAAGAATTCACTCCATCTGGAGATAACACAAGATGAAGGTTTCTCGACTCGTTTCCAAATTCAGGATACTCATGATTGATTATCTTCCACTGAGGATAGTCTTCCGGGTGAAGTAGTATCTCATCTTTAATTCTTTTATCTGAATGCCATGTTAATTGTTCTGTAGCCTCCTCACTTCCAAATAGGCGTCTAAACCTTGGAATGATTGGAAAGTACCATACAACTTTAGTAGGACTGGATTCATCTTTCTTGTATTGAGAAGCACCACACTTTGGGCATTCTTTAAGTGATTTTTGGTCTTTGGGAAATAGTATACAGTCATTCGGGTAGGCGTGTATTCTTTCAGAGATCATACCCATCGAGCGTAGCATTCGTTTGGCACCGTATGTTCGGCTTGGGAGCTCATTTTCTTCTGGGATCATGTCATTCATGAGAGAAAGTAGTTTTGTAAAACTGGCGTCACTCCACTCGTTATCTTCTTTCAAAATATACAGCTTTAGTACGGCTGACAATGCTATATATTTAGTGCAACCATCATATAATGGCATCTTTTCACAACTTTTTAACTTCTCAAACAATTTTGGGCAATCATGAAGTTCATATTCGATGGTCCTTGTCATTTCCTCAATACGATATTCATCATCATTCACATCTGTAATCACATCCTCCATATGGTCATCTTCATTGTTCATGTTTGTAATCATATCAGATGATCCATAAAACGCAGTGTCATCCCACTCACTACCTACATTCGTTGTTTCCCCATGTTTATTCCAACATGTATAACTCTGATCTATTCCGTGATAGATCAAGTGTTATTCCAACTCCTCTGGACTAATTTGTTTTGAATAATAATAGCGTAAACACGGACAAAGGATTTGAGAAGAGTCACATGCATGATCTTTTGCAAACTTGATAGACTCTTTCACGCCTTCTTCATACTCTTTTGTCAACCAATTGGAATTCATCCATTCTTTATTTATATTCATCCTATTTGAAATCCATAGGATGAGTATATAGACTAGGGGAGAAGGAATATTAGTATAATTTAGATAAAAAACTAGATACTTCAAAAATGGTAGGGGTCGTGCTCATTAATTGAAAATCTTGGGTGGTTCTTGGGATTCATCCAATCTCTTCCTCTCTTCGATCCCCCATATGAGGGGTGGTTCTTGGGAGTTTTTTATAGTGTGTTAGTGAGTATATGTGTTCCAGTGAAAGGGATAGAAATCAAGAGCAACCAAGGTAAATAAATAGGGTGTTTTTGAGAGATAGAGTGAGGGTTCTATTGAATGTTTGTGATTTTGTGATCATCCAGAGATTATGTCTCCATGGAGTAGTTGTGTTTATGAAAGGATTGGGTTTGGTATGAGTTTTGTATAGCCTAGTTAGGTTTTCTAAGGCTATTTGATTAGAGTCTTAGGCCTAAAGAAGATGGATCATATAGTTTTATATATCACGTATGATGAGGAACACCCTATTAAGGATATATAAGATTCATGGTGTGATAATATGATGTGAGATATAGAAATGGGGATATATATAAACCAAATAGAGCACACAACAAAACCATGAGGATCCATAAGAATAGAACATAAAGAATACATAAACATGATTCATATACAGCGTCAACTGAACAAAAAAGAAACTAAAAATAGAGATAGAATAAATCAGAACCTGACCAGATATCCTCATGACCTTTGGGTTACCACTAACTATAAGACCAACCTGCTTTAAAGGAAACCTAAACAAGAAACCCAAACCTAAAAATAACTTGGGTCTACTAATGCTGAGTGTCACTAGTAGGGTGTAAGCATAAAACAACTTAGTAGGTAAGCACCACAGAATCCATACATTACCTTTCTTGAAATAATACAAAAACACTAGTTTAAAATACATTTATAAAATAGGTTTTTATCATTTAAGGAACCAACACATGTTTTTTAGAAAATCCATTTTCAAAACAAATCATGACTTCCCTTTTTAAAATAGATATCTAGTTTAAAAAATGAATTCAAAATTCAATATAAGAATCAAAACAAGGTGATCACAGAGCCATGATGAAATTAATTGAAATCATAAAAGTAGAAAAATACTGGAAAACTATATAACCAAAGTGCATAAAAATAAAGAAGAACATATAGATAGGTATATCATTAGAATTACCTAAACATACCTAGAATAAATCCCTAGACTTACTAGGTTCAGACTCACCTGCCGACATATGGTGTACCTCCATAGTAAACAACCAACATTGATGCTCCATTATAGTAGTATACCAGAGAATGAAGAGGCCATCACATGCAAGGTATAAACCAATAACACACAAGTGCCAACCGGGCCTATACATTACATGAGTTTCAAAACCAATTTCCAAAACACCACAAAATACCAATAGATATTTAAAATTTACAAATCAAATTCCATTTTCAAAACCAAGGGGAAAACACCATGTAATCTTTGAAGATTACAAACGGGCCTTTATGCCATTTAGAAACCAAACCACACCTCAAGAAGCCAAACATAATTAATCTCAATATTGACAATAAATGAAAATATAATTAATTCATGAAAATTCAATTTTACTCACCTTAAGGAGGAGGACCTGGTGGTAGAGGAGAAGGAGGCGTCAACAGCGGAGGCAGTGAAGGCAGCACGGAGGCAGCACGGAGGCAGCGCGGAGGCAGGGCGGAGGTAGCGGAGGAAGTGGAAGCAACTCAGAGGCAGCGGAAGCAGCTCAGAGGTAGCGGAGGAGGAGGAGGAGGAGGAGGAGGCCGCGGTGGAGGAGCTGCAGTGGAGAGGAGGCAGCGGAGTAGGTGGAGGAGGATGAGGAGGAGGAGGCGCCGGTGGAGGAGGAGGAGGAAGAGGAGGAACAGGCGCAGAGGAGGAGGAGGAGGCGGCGGCCGGAGGAGGAGGAGGCGGAGGAGGAGAAGGAGGTAGCGGCAGCGGCGCAGAGGAGGGATTTCGCGAGAGATTGATAGGGTGCGGGGAGGAGGAAGAGGACCCGGTGGATTTTATCAATCCCGCGTGGACCTTTATCAGCGCTAGTAAAAAGCGCTGATAAAGGCCGGACTTTATCAGTGCTTTTGTAGCGCTGATAAAGAGTGACTTTATCAGCGCTTTTCATTTTAGCGCTGATAAATGTATCAATTTAAGAGTTTCTTTATATTATTATATATTTATTTAACTCTAAATATATATATCTCTATTTATACTTATAAAATTATTTGAAAGGTATATATATATATATATCATTGAAAATATAATAAAATATATATTTATTTTTTAAATATAATTTAATTTTAATTATAAGTGTACATTTTTTATAACATATATATTATATGGGTAACATAATGAATTATAATCTATAATTGAACATTATTCAATATGCACATATGTATACGCATGTATGATATATTCATTGGAAAACACATATATATACACGCATATTTATGATATTCACTGACCCTAATTCATTGGAAAACACATATATATATATATTAAATAATTTCAATTATAGTACATATATATTAGAATGCATTATATATTTATAAATAAAACAAATACATTAAATATAAAGAAATATAATAAATATATATTAAATATAATGAATTGATAAATCTAATAAATATAATGAATTAATAAATCTAGTAAATTAATATATAATGAATTAATAAATCTAATAAATATATTTATTATTAATCTTATAATTATTTAATTATATATATATATATAATTATTTAATTATATATATAAATACGTTGTTTATCAGCGCTAATAAAAGCGCTGAAAAATGTATAAATTTAAGAATTTCTTTATATTATTATATATTTATTTAACTCTAAATATTTATATCTCTATTTATACTTATAAAATTATTTGAAAGGTATATTTATATATATATCATTGAAAATATAATAAAATATTTATTTATTTTTTAAATATAATTTAATTTTAAGTGTACATTTAATATATATATATATATATTATATATGGGTAACATAATGAATTATAATCTATAAATGAACATTATTCAATATGCACATATATATGTGCATGTATGATATATTCATTGACCCCAATTCATTGGAAAACACATATATATAGACGTGCACATGTATGATATTGATCGATCCCAATTCATTGGAAAACATTTATATTCAATAATTTCAATTATACATATATATTAGAACGCATTATATATTTATAAATAAAACAAATACATTAAATATAAAGAAATATAATAAATATATATATTAAATATAATGGATTAATAAATCTAATAAATATATAATGAATTAATAAATCTAATAAATATATAATGAATTAATAAATCTAATAAATATATAATGAATTGATAAATCTAATAAATATATTTAGTATTAATCTTATAATTATTTAATATATATATATATATATATATATTTAGTTATAACATGTGTTTTTTATTTAATGTATACAACAAATATTATCAGCGCTAAGAAAAGCGCTGATAAATGTTACATTTATCAGCGCTAATAAAAGCACTGATAAAGGGATATTTAAAGCACTGATAAAGGGTACACCTTTATCAGCGCTTTTCCATTAGCGCTGATAAAGGTAGGCGCATGCCTTGCCCAGTTTTTTGGTAGTGCATGTATCATTATTTTGTTTCCCTGCAACTAGTGTTCTCATGTACCAAGTCTAAAAGTAGGTTATCAGAGTCCTGGTGTATGAATACGTCGGCCACTCGCACCAACACTGGAGTCCCTAGCCTGAAAGTTGAACTTGAAACAATTAACATTGTTTCACCAAACCAATCTCATTGACTCTTAGTCCTAATGGTAGAACTGACCAGCTCTGATACCACTCTTTCACGACCCGTCCCAGTGGGGGTCGTGCCGCGACTCCCCAAGACTGCCTCCAATAGGCCAAAGGATAGTGACTTGCACCGAGTAGGCATATCACTAACATGGGAGACATTACTTAAGTACTTGTACACACGCACACATATCCAAGCCCACAAATGATGAAATGTAACAACCACTAGGGAACAAAATGAAATCATACAACTAAACCCAACCAACATAGAACAATGGAATGTAAAGTGCAGAAAGTAAACTAGGCCAGAATACGAGGCCACCAAAAGAAAAAGTTTTCAAACTACAAAGTCCAACCTATGATCAAGAAATAGGTATTGGGATTTTTATTATAGTCGTAGGAACACCTCGGCCTATAAGGAAGCTCACAAAGCTCGGTCTGGTCCTAGTCTACCCTGGACTTCATCAAAAGGTCACTTGTCTGCACAAGACATGACACGTGAGGGCAAATCCCATGAAGGGGTGAGTATAACAATACTTAGTAGAGGACCTAAAAAACCACAAAGCAATTCACAAAGAAAAGGTACAGTCAGCTCTACACAATATATGTCTCTAGAATATATAACAAGAGAGACATATCCAGATATACTCAAAACCCAGACCCATAGTCTAGAGGTAAGTCACAATGACTACATACCCATGCTAGAGATTCATTTCAAAGATTCCAAGAAGAACTCATCGGGGAGAACGCACTATGTGATTTTGATAGCTCTGATGACATCTGTCTGAGAAGTACGTTCATTGGGAAGTGTCATGAGAGAGAGATATGCACTGATAGATCTGAAGATAGAACATATACACTCATTCCGAGAGAACTCACTCCTGAGTGAGGAAATATCATGATACACGGATGAGGATAACTATTAGGTCCTTGTCGTATACCATGACTCATCTGAATTCACCTTCTAAGTAGAGGATCGGAGTCCTATAAGATTGGTCACGTCGATACCTGACTCTACCTAGGTCCAAGAATGGGTAGAGGATCTCGCTACGGGCCTCTCAGAGGGACTCTGACTCTATCCAGAAATTTATGCGGAAGGGATTATACTCCAGTAAATGGAAACGATACCTGACCTTTAGGGGAACGAGAAAAGGGGGAACTAACCCAAACAAAACTTGTCTAAGGTACGGTGGACAATGAGATCAAGCCATGTACAGAAAAGTACATGATGTGTAGAAAGGTCGCACATCGTGTCCTATGACCACGGGTGCTGACCATGTACAACGGCCTGTGTTGAAGAGCATGTCGTGTAGAAAGAGATATACACGGTGTGTAGAAGAGTAACACGCCATGTCCTACTATCCGAGGGTCGCTCCATGTACACTGATCGTGTTCTTGTACACGACTTCAACTCGTGTCTTCCAACCCATGTACCAGCACACGGGGTAACCTGTGTAACCGGTCCAGTCTGGCTGTGTGGTGGAGTACATATCGTGTACTTCACATCGTGTTTGTGTAAAGACCCATACGCCATGTGACAGTTGTCACATGTTGTGTCATCGCTTCCTGCATCGCGAAACCCTAATCGCTGCCGATCCTGCCACACACGCTGTGTTTTTTGGAGAACACATCGTGTTCTTCAGGATTTTCCATAACCGATGCTCCTCCTCTGTGTGCCTCTATCGATCCTTCGGTCTTCATTCTGGCGATCCATTCATCACGAAACTGAAGGTTCAATGTCATCCCGACATGGAAAATCCATTTCGGTAAGTTTCGGGTGTCCGATCGGCTCCAAAAACATGTTTCGATCATCCGTGTGAAGAACGGTTGAAGAATTATTTCTTCTGAACCGTGGCGATTCGCATGCCGCCATTGTCGTCGCACCTCCATTGGGTTGTCATGATATTGGATCTCCATTTTGGGATCATTGCGTTGTGAAAAGAACACACAATGATCCATTCTTAATAACCCCACGAAGAACGCGAAGAACGCAGGGCTAAAAAGGGAGAAGAAATCCAAATAACAAATTGAGGAACGAACCTCCTTCGTTGTTCGTCGCGGCGTTGATCCATTCCCATTAGAAGGATCAAACGGTGAAAATCAAAATATAAATAAAATCAAACACAGATCAATTCCCTAAAATAAACCCAATAAAAGACCCTCCTGTAAGAACGAATGATCTGTGGGTCAACCTGTTCATGGGTTGATCTGCGTTCGTCATTTAAATCCGAGAACGGGGAAGAACACAATTAAAAATAACAACTCCTACCTCGATCGTTGATGAGAGTTGGATTTTTTGTCGTCGTCAGTGGGATCCGATCTTGCTGTGCAACGATCCACGCATTGTCATTCGTCATTGTTCGTTGAGAATTCTCCAAGGGTGGATCCTCTCCAAAGCTCCAGAGGATTCCAGGGATTTTTCTAGGGTTATTAGCCTAACCATGGGCTCCTGCTCATTTAAAACCATAGAACGCATCGCTACATCATTAAAACGTCCAAAACAAAATAAATTATCGATTTATTTTATTTCCTTTAAAATATCAAAAATTAACTTTTACAATTGACCCACGCCAGTCAAGGTTAGGCCTCACCTAAGGCAAAGTCTCTACTCTGAACGCAACAGTGCCCTCATATTTCTGATTTGGGCACCTGTTTAAAAGTTATTCAACTTTTTCAGGAAAACCGCTCGCACACTATTTAAAAGTTTAATTTATTTCAAACATTTATTCCGGGCACCCCGGGCATCAGAATCGCACTCCATCATAAAGCCTGGTCTCGTAATAATTCTATATAATATGTAAAAATAATACATGGAAAATACGAGACATTACAGATAAAGCCACAAATTTACCACCACTAAAAATGCAACGATAAATCGTGCATTTATGAGCACTAACTCACAAGCATTGATAAATGCATCTTTTATTAGAACTTAATATAGCGTAAATACATACTAGTAGGAAATACAAATTAAAATTAAAATTAAAATTAAAATTAAAAAATTAAAATAAATTTCTAATTATATAAATATAAACATTAAAAATTACTTTATAATTAAAATAATAATAAATATTAAAAATAAATAATTAAAAAAATATCAAAAATAAATAAACAATATTATTTATATTAAATTAATTAATTAATTTGATAAAATTATGATAAATGTATTATATTATAAAAAGTATATTAATATTATCAAAAATGAATAAATATTATTAATTAAGTAATTTTAAAAACTAAAAATGAATCAAATATTTAGAATATATATATTACAAAAATAATATAAATGAATAAATATTAAAATAAAAAATGAATAAATAATAAAAAAATATTTAAAATAAATTACTAATTGAAAATGAATATATAATAATTAGATAAAGATTTAAATAAAAAAATATTAAAATAAAAATAAATAAGTATTAAATATGTAAATTAAAAATATATTAAAAAATTAAATATTAATATATAAAAATGTATAAATGAATATCAATAATGAATAAATTACAAAAATATTAAATGAATAAATTAAAAAAAATGAATTATTTTTAAAAATGAATAGATAATAATAAATGAATAAATAGTAAAAATAACGGAAATTTAATAATTAAAAATGAATAAAATATAAAATTATTTTAAAAATAAATTAAAAAAATTTATTATATAAATTAATGAAATTTTAAAATGAATAAATATTAGGATAAAAAATATATTAAAAATTAAATTTAAAAACAAGATATTTATAATAATATATTGATTATTAATGAATAAATTATTATCATGTAATTATTTAAATAAATACATATTTAAATAAAAAATGAATAAATATTAAATATATAAATTACATACATATTAAATGTATTGAATATTAATTATAAAAAATGAATACATTACAAAAATATTAGTTGAATAAATATAAAAAATGAATACATGTTAAAAATGTATAAATTAAAGAGAATGTAAAAAATTGAAAAATATAAAAAATTAATAAATAATATTAAATGAATTAATGATAAAAATGAATAAAATATAATAATTAAAATTAAATTAAAGTAATTTCAAAAATTATTAAAAATGAATAGATAATATTAATTATATCATTTATAAAAAATATTAAAAATGAATAAATATTAAAAGGTAGATTTAAATACAATATATGGACAATAAATTACTAATTAAAAATTAATAAAAAATAATTGTATAAATATTTAAATACAAGTATTAAAATAAAAATGAATAAATATTAATTATATTAATTACAAACATATTAAAAATATTAAATATTAACAATTAAATATTCCTCAATAAATATTAACAATTTTAAAAATTACAAGAATATTAAATATATATGCGTGTGTGTGTGTGTGTGTTTCTATATAAAACTATAATAATTACATTTGAAAAATGAATGATTTTTTTGTGATTGTGCATACCTATATGAATATACACACAAACACACACACACATGTACTATAATGAGGTATGTCAAATTGAAAAAAAAATGACTTTTCTTGTTATATAATTGTAGAATCCAAAAACTTTTGTTTCTTTTAAGAAATGCCTTTTTTCCTCTTTCCACTTTTTTTAAAGTTGATCCATGCTTGGGTGAGCCTTGTTTAATTTAAGAAGGTTATGTAAGCTTAAATGTGTGTTTGGTGTGCTTTATGTCCAAAACAAGCAACACCACATTATGGTGAAAATGGTTGTCAAAGTGGTGCTTTGGATTTGAGGCCACGCTACAGATGTGGTGGTTGTGCTGTAGTGATGCTATTTCTCAGGGCTTGCACCACAGCCTTCGCCGCAGGAGGGCAGTTCG
This sequence comes from Viscum album, assembly GCA_963277665.1. NCBI lineage: Eukaryota > Viridiplantae > Streptophyta > Magnoliopsida > Santalales > Viscaceae > Viscum > Viscum album. The sequence goes on from OY728123.1 coordinate 887,119,440, forward strand.
AGGAAATTGCATGGTAGAGAGTTTGACCTTGCAGTTGACCCCTTGAAAATGCCGATTTTCAACCCCATTTTAGCATGGTTCCAGAGTTCCAAAGTGATGAAGAGACGATTCTACGCTAGTGTAATTTCCTTACACCACAGTGGTTCAAGTTTTTTGTAGTTCTATGCCATCGTTCTCCTACTTCATCGTAGAGGTTGAATTCCAATAATTAATAAATTTTTGAAGTATGAGCACCCTCCCCTTACTTCATCTGGAAATGGTATACACACAACGGTATGAACCAATTCAAGAAGTTCTTTAGCCCTTTCACCTTTCCCATTAAATGGGGCTTTGGTCATTTTGCCTTGTAAACATACATGACATACGCCAAGTGGTTTTAGTTCGAAAGAATCTAAATATCCATCTTGATGTAACTTTTTCAAGCATTTCTCGTTTACATGTCCTAGCCGGTGATTCCAAAGTTGGGTGTGGTATGAGTCATGTGAAGTATCTTTGTTATCGATTTCCATTACTTGGTTTGTGTAATTCAACACGTAAAGACCATTGTATAAATGTGCCCTTCGAAAACAAATGTTATCTTTGTAAAAGAAGAAACATTCATTTACAAACTTGAAAACAAATCCATTTGTATCTAATTTGGATACATAAATAATGTTTTTAGTAACATACGACACATAATAACAACCCTTTAATACCAAGATTATCCCAGTTGGCAACGTGAGGTGGTAGTCTCCGATAGCTACAGTAGCAAGTCTGGCTTCGTTGGTTGCTCGTAGACCTACCTCTCATCGGTGAATCTTCTTGAATCTACTTGGTTCTTATATTTGGATACATATGTTAGCACCATAAGTTGTATCTAATACCCAATTTGTAGAAATAGATAGATTTCATTCAATAAAAAACACACCTGAATCTTCCCCTTGCTTCTTAGGCTGGGTGCAGTTCTTTTTCCAGTGGCCCTTCTTTCCACATGCAAAACAAACAGCCTCTTATTTCATTACCCCCCCCCCTTTGATATTCCTTTTCTTAGAAGGTCATGAAGAAGATTTGGGCTTAAAGCTCTTCGCCTTCCCTTTCCTCTTATTCACCATAAGGAAAGTAGGCTTTTCACGCTTCATATCTTTGTCCACTTGATGAATGAGGATAAGGAGATCAAATAGAGACTTCTCAATGGTGTTCATATTGAAATTGATAACAAAGTTAGAGAATCTTTGAGGGAGTGATGTGAGAATGAGAACGGTACCCAGTTCTTCGGGGAGTTTAAACCCTAAAACCTCCAGGCGCTCAATGTAGCCAATGAGATTGACTACATGAGGCCTAGCTGGGGAACCTTCTACAAGCTTACTCTAAAAGAGTGCCTTAGAGATCTCAAACATTTCATGTCTTTCTCTCTCCTATTAAAGACCATGGTGGTTCTTGAGCATGCTATAAGAATCCATGTTTTCATGAGAATTCATGAGATCACTAAACTTTGATGATAGCATCAAACATTGAATGTTGACTGTGTCATTCATATGTTTCTGATAGACTAGGAAATCCTCATCACTCGCCTCTTTGGCAGGCAGATCATGTAATGCTGACTCTAGCATGTAAGACTTCCATTCATGGTGTAGGATAACCCAAAGGCATCTAAACCATTCGTGGAAGTTACTGTCGGTGAGAATGTTGTCTTTATCCATAATTGATCTTAGGGATAATGTGGTTGAAGAGATTGTCATTTTTATTCTATAATTAAAAGATCATATCATTAGTATTTTATTGATTACATTTTATGAGAAATAATAAATTTTTATTAAGTCTCTCACTATTTTATCAAGTCCCAATGGCCCTCAACATTGAACTCGGAATATCCAGTTTCCATGAAATTCTAGTGGTAAGGATCCATATCCCCATTCTCATAACCCTAAAAAGGGTTGGTCAAGCTATTAGAAGGTATTTAGGTAGGCAGGTCTTTGCCAACTGTGGTCTTGAAGCTCCTTGATCTATTGAGTGGACTCCCCAATCCTAAAATTAGGACTTTGGATTTCCTCAACTCTTGCCTCCAATATTACACCAAGTCTAGCAAGGGATACTCCTCTTGATGTAATATAGTTAAGTCAACATGAAACCTTTCATAAGGGATTCTTGTATAAAATTAAGTGTCCCAACAAGGGTTAGTCAAACACATGGTTTTATTGAGTTTTTCCCTTAATCAAGTAACAGAAGGCTTGGTCTGACTTAATATTTTATTTGAGATATTTTTATCTCTAATGCGTGAATTGATTATTATAATTATCACATGCTTGTTAATATTAAGTGGAACTTACTTTAGTGATTAACCATGTCTTGATAATATTTATGTCTAAGTCTGGTTTATTTTAGTTCTATCTTGCATTCTTGTTTAATTCATTAATCACGTGATTGTGACAACACATTCATAATGATAAACCATGCAACTGAAAGAAATAAAATAAAGAGAATGATCATGAGATTTTCTAATGGTTAATTTATCTAGCAGTTGATAAATTAACCCTAACCTATGGGAGAAACATCTTGAACCTTTTGGGTTCGTGTTTACAGCTTTCCACCTATCCACCTCTGTATCTCCAGAGATTGGTTTCGTCTCGGATCCATCTTGAACCGCCGCCACTATATTGGGAGTAACATCCATTACATGTGCCTTTTTTAACTCACATGCAAGTGAGGGTTAAAAGGGGTTTTACATAAAAGAAACCTTGGGCACGTAGGCCCTATATATTAATGACGAGAAGGCTCACAGGCTAACAAATTTAATTTAAATAAATTAATTAAAAGAAACCATCCACATACAAAGGTCTTGGTCTAGCTCATGATCATCCATACATGCAATGATATATACGCATAAATAAAACTAGAATTCAATTATTTAATCATTCTTTTTTAAGATAAATCACACTCGAATCAATTAATTATCATCTTTAATTAATCAATCCTTTTATCTTAAACCCTATTTTGAATTTCCTTGAGATTTTCATCCATCATAATTTTAAACAAATAAATTCATTTAAAATTATCTTTTTACGTAACTTGTACCTTGGAGTCAACCTGGTGAATTCCTACTCATAACTACCCAATGAGTAGAAATGAACATTACACAGATGTTAAATTAAACACATATATATAAAACACCTATCATGTGTTGTGTCTCAGCTTTACGCCTGCATGATGGTACATGTATCAAGGTTTTGTATAATATAATAATAAATTTTAATAAATATGTGTAATTGGGATGAGTACACAGCATGTAGTTCCAACTACACGATGTGTACTATTTTTTACTGTCCATTCGAAGTACACGCCTGAGGAAATGGCGTGTGAGTGTACTTCAGAAATCTTTGGAGTACACGACATGTCTAGTAGGACACACGCCATGTAGTTCCTCATTACACAGTCTCCGTCCGAGAAAACCATGTATGGGGTACACAGTCCAACCCTAACCCAAAGGGACTATACATCATGTCTAGTGGGCCACATAGTGTGTAATCTAGAAACCACATGCCACCTATTCCTGTCAACACACGGAGTCATTAAGACTTAGACAAACTCCAATGACACAACTTGGTTTGGCAGACCAGACCCAGTGCATTAAACCTTGGATACACAGAGTGTACTTCCGAATACATGTTGTTTTTTCTTGTATTTTATGGCCAGGAACCTTTAGAATCTATGGATAAGATTCTCTGTTTTATTTTAATCAAAATTAAAAAAAAGATCATTTTGGTAAGGTGAACGAGAAATTAAAGATGAGTAACAGATCTCAAGATTCATATTTGAAGAATGATTAACTTGAATTGAAACAACTAAATTATTAAATGTGTAAATCATCAACGAAATATTTAAATAATTATAAACTATGATGTAACTCCACTGATACCACTTAAAGGTTCTGGGCGCAGTGGAAGCATGGTTAGGGCGGAACCCAACTTTGATTTTTACCATGATCAATGATTATTCTAGGATCAATACGACGATTAATGCTAATCTCCATGGAATAGAATCAAATATTTAGATAAAGAAGGAAGAGGCTCGAAACCTTTAGATAGGATCTTGCACATCATGTTTATAATTAATTTAATTAATTTCATAAAGAAAATAATACTTGGATCTTTGGTATTTTCTTCATTGATGATATTGATCTTCCAAAATGACCCTTCTGGATTATCTTGTTATGCTTGCAAGGATCAAAATTAGAATCCCTCTAGTGGTAATCCACACGTGCGCTGATGGCCTCCGATCAAAAACGCTCGTTCTCCAAGTGCTGGTGTGGCGAAGAGAGTGACTTGTGTCGGTCGTTCTTGATCACTTATTCTTCGGACTTGAAGAAAGTCTATCATTATTGAGAGGTGTGGGAAGAGGATTCAAGAGAGAAATTGTTCATCTCAACAATTCTCAATTCACCGGGTGTGTGGTTCGATACATGGTACAATAGATGTATGTGTCTATTTATTAACATGGGGCTTTAGTTAAAATATTTAATTGTGTAACAAAAATTAAATACATTCATAACCTTAGAGAAAATCCTTGATATTGATAATAATACCGCATCATTATTTATGGTGCACCAACTTGTGAAAAACAGAATTATAAATAGAATTCCACGTCACAAAATAATAGTAGTGTTATTTTAATTTGTGCCAACCAGTTAAATAATTATTTATCGTCTTGAAAATAATTATTTTACAACTAGACCAGCCTTGGTCCTCTCGAACTCCACTTATATTTATTGAACACCCGAATAAATACATAAATAATTTATTCTCTTAAATAAATATTTTATTTACAAACTAGTAAATAAATTATTATTAAATGTTTAATAAAATATATATATATATTTTACCCATAATCCAGTGAATAAATATTTATTTAATTTATGTAATCATTTTAACTTGAATAAAATTAGTCTATTGTCTTGAGAATATTATTTGTTAATTAAATTCAAATAGAATTTTACGGAGACCACCAAAAACACGTAGTGTGTGACCCTCTAGGATTCTTTCTCATTGGTATTAGGCAGGCCTTCCTAAAGTCCAAGAGTACTATCTAGCAACGGGTCAAATAACCCAAGAGAAAGAACTTAAAGTAGTAACAATGACATCCACATAAAAACACTCACTGTCTAATATAATCCTTTTGTCACAATATCTCATCAGGTAGGTTTCATGATAATGTCATAAACTTTTATGCTTGATACGTCGTTCTTTGACTACATGAAATAAACTTATCATTACACCATGGCCATGGAATTTTGCGCGATGATTATATTTCAATCAAAGGCCCAATATATCAACTTCCATAAATGGAAGGTAAAAATCCTTCCTCGACTTATCCATTAATAACATACCACTCATGATGCACCCAATGTACCCTACTTCCCTCCAATTGTCTGTGTGACAGTTTTCGTCAGTAAATCAAAGTGTACGAGTTGTGACACATATTAATTATAATATTAAATTCTAAGGATCATTATACACGCTCGCGGATAGAAATATCTAATGACACCAAAACATATGGAATTCCTAGTGGTGGTTCTGTTCTCAAAATCTCCTATCTTGAAGATTACCAAGTGTGAACTTATGAGAGTAAGTATCATTTTTTTACGAGTACTCACACCTGACGGTATGCATGCTATGTGTACCATTATAGTTTTTTATCCAACTATAGAACTATATTTAAGAATATTGTTATAGCACTTCAAGATTCTCATCATATCAGAGAACTCTCATGACCTTATCAATGCAACAAATACTCTAGGACATTATTACATCATAGTCATGCAGAATAATGAACAATATGTAATAATATGTTTAATATTTAAATAAAATAAATTTCAATGTAATCAAAGTACAATCAGTTGGTTCTAGGGCACCAACTCTTATAGAAGGAGTCTTCAGGTGCTAACACAGAAGATACTTTTGCTTGTGATGTCTGCCTTTGATCACCTTGAGAATTGCTTCCAAAGAATTCTCTTAGATCTGGTGGAGGGGGATCTCTCTCGTTCTTGAGAGCATTCTTGAAGAGGGAATAGTTCTCTAGAATTAGATTTTCTCCAAGTATTTTGTTCATGAAACCATTGGTTAGCTGGTGGAATGACCCCCTTGGCTAATTTAGAGAATAATAACAAAATGGGGAATTTAATTCACAAGGAAATAATAAATGATTATCACAGGTGTTGTTTCTTAGTTTATTATTCCATGTGAAACCTCATGTAAAATAATAATAGAAATGCTCTTATTTCCATGACATGTTCTTAGCGTGTATGTTATATTTAAATATTATTTAGCCAAATAATATATAATATTATTTCTCACCAGACCCATAACTTGTTCCTTCAATCCTCCTCAATATTTACCAGGCCTTGAATAATGACTATTTATTTATAAAATAAATATAACTGCATTATTCATCGATAAATAAATATTTCATCCCCAATATATTCTCTCAAATAATCAGTGATGAAATAAATGCAATCAGGAATGCTTGAATAATTATTAAACCACAACCGGGGATGATATTTATTCAACTTGTTAAATAAATAAATTATTTAACTGAGATACTGGCTACACTTATCATATGACCCTTTAGGCCTCTTTCTCGTTGGCATTAGGTGGGATTTCCTAAAGTCCAAGATTACTGTCTAGAAATGGGTCAAGGTGCCCAAGAGAAAGAAGTTTATGTCGCAATGACATGTCATCTCATACGAATTCTTACTATGTAATATAATCCCTTTGTCCCAGTATCTCTAATCAAGTGGGTTGCATGCAAGTGTCATCAACCCATGTGCTCGATTTCTCATTCTTTGACTTCCCAAAATTAAACTTTCCTAGAGAAAACAGTGGCCATGTATTTAGTTAGGCTATATCATTTCCATCAAAGGGATTGATATATCTACTTCCATAGAAGTGAAAAATCCTTTCTTGAATTATTCATTAATGTAGTATTACTCATGACGCACCCAACATATCCTACCTCTTCGTGAACATCTATCATCACAGTTTTCATCAATACATCTATGTGCATGAGTCATAATAATAATTAATAATAATATTAAAGTCTAATGATCAATACACACGTTTTTATATAGTAACATCCAATGACACTTATGAATGTTGATTTCCTATTGGCAGGTTTTATTCTCATAATATCCTCCGAGATATTACTAAGGGAACACACCATGAGAACGTACCTCAAATTTTCATGAGTCCCCCCTGATAGCCTATATCATTTGTGTCTCTTAAAATTATATCATCCTGCCATATAAAATATATTCAAGAATAGTGTCATGGCACTTCCGAGTTATCATCATAGCAGGGATCCGCTGTGACCTTTTAGTGCGACAATTATTCTTAGGACATTATCACATACTATGTCTCACAGAAGAATAATGATGATGTGATAAAGAGTTTATTAATATTCATCCAATGAATATAGGTTTATCATAAAGTAAAAGGAAGTTGGTTTCTAGGGAACCAACATTAACATACTCCCACTTGCTCTAGATCCAACTGCTAACAACCTTCATTCTTTTAGCTCTCACGTGATATTAATGCTTCTACTGAGATATGCCTTTAGTCAAGGGGTCTGCCACATTATCTTCCATGGACAATATTTTCACTAAAAATTCTCCCCTTGGATATAAATCCCTCAAGAGGTGATACTTTTGGAGTATGTGATTTTTCCATTGATGTGACCTCGGCTCCTTTTCAAGAGTCGCCACTGTAGTACTATCACAACACATTGTAATGAGATCCTTTCTGCTAGGTACCACATAAAGCTCATGGACAAAGTTCCGAATCCATATGGTTTACATGGATGCCTCAAAAGATGTTATATATTCGAACTCCGATGTATAATCAGCAACAACTGGCTACTTTGAACTCTTCTAGCTCACAGCTCCTCTATTGAGACAGAAAACATATCCTGATTATGACTTGAGATCATTTTAATATGTTTGAAAACGAGCATCAGTATACACTATGATGACAAGATCCTCATCTCCTCTATACACCAAAAACATATCCTTAGTTATTCTCAAATACTTAAGGATGGTCTTGACAGTAGTCCAATGTTGTTCTCCTTGATCTTCTTGATATCTTCCTACCATGTTCAGTGCATAGGCTACATCAAGTCTGGTAATAATATGGCATACATGATAGATCCTATCACTGAAGCGTATGGAATATTACTCATCCTATCTTTCTCATGTTGTGTCTAGAGACACGTTTTCTTGAAAATATTTATACTATGTGACATTGGAACCAATCCTCTCTTGGATTGTTTCATACTAAATATTTTTAGTATCTGGTCAATTTATGTACTTTGACTTAGTCCAAACAACCTCTTAGATCTATCATGAATGATCTTTATCCCTAGAATGTAGGTTTATTTGCCTAACTCCTTCATTGAGAAGCACTTTTTCAAACGGTACTTGACTAAATATAAGATTGGTATGTCATTTCCAATAAGAAATATGTCGTCAACATACACTACTAGGATAACAACTGTATTCCCATTAAACCACTTGTAAACACATGGCACACATTCATTATTAATGAAAAAAATTCTCTTATGGCTTCATCAAATTGAATTTTCCATGACCTGTATGCTTACTTTAATCCATAAATGGATCTCTGAAACTTTCATACCTTTTTAGCATCACCTAGTGTCACAAACCCTTATAGTTGTGTCATGTGGACATCTTTCTGAAGGTTCCCGTTAAGGAATTCACTTTTTCTATCCATCTTCAAAATCTCATAGTCATGGAAAGCTGCTATGGAAAGTATGATTCTTATGGATTTAAACATGGAAACTAGAAAAAAAGTTTCATCATAGTAAATTCATTGATGTTTTTTAAACCCCTTAGCCTATAGCCTTGCTTTATAGGTACTAACTTGACCTTCCATGTCCAATTTCTTCTTGAATACCCATTTACACCCAACAGTTTTTACATCAACTGGCACATTGACCAAAACCCTGAATTGGTTCTGATACATGGAATACATCTTATAATTCATATATTCTATCCATCTTTCAGCTTCTAATCTCTCTACTGATTCTTTATAAGAAAGAGGTTCATCATTGTCCAATAATAATGAGTCACCATCCTCGGTGACAAGGAAACCATATCTCTCTGGTTCCCTTACCTCTCTTGTACTCCTATGCATTACTTGTGTTTTAAGAACTACCTCTTCCATGGGGACCTATAGAACTTGTTCCTATAACAACTTATGTGTATCATGATCATCAACTCCATCGAAATCAATCATTCTCCCACTATCCTTTTTGAGGATGTGCTCCCTCTCAAGAAAGACGACATGTCTGGAAACAGTCACTTTCTTGTCTGAGGGGTTGTATAGGTAGTATCCCTTTTTTCCTTGGGATACCCTATAAAGATATACTTTGTGCCCCTGGGTGCTAGTTTGTTTCTTGATAAATCCTTAACAAACGTCTCGCATCCCCATACATGTGTATGCGACAAAGTGGGTTTCTTTCCACTTCATAGCTCGAAGGGAATCCCATTTTCCATATTAGTTGGTACATGGTTTAATGTGTATTCTGCAGTTTGCAATGCATATCCCCAAAAGGATAATGGAAGATCTGCATGAATCATCATCGACCTTACCATGTCCAACAAGGTATGGTTCCTCCTTTTACTAACACCATTCCACTGTGGTGTATAAGGTGGAGTGAGTTGAGATAGAATCCCATAATCTTGTAAAAGGTCGATAAACTCTTGGTTAAGATATTATACACCTCGATCCGATCAAAGTTTCTTTATCTTATTACCAATATGATTCTATACTTCATTCTTGAACTCCTTGAATTTCTAAAAGGAATCATAATTATACCTCATTAAGTAGATATATCTATAACTACTCAAGTCATCAGTAAAAGTAATAAAGTAAGAATATCCACCTATAGATTTTTCTAGAAATGGTCCACACGCATCAGTATGTACCAATCCTAGAAGCTCTGTGGCCCTTTCACCCTATCCACCAAATGGTGGTTTGGTCATTTTCCCTTGTAAAAAAGTGTGACATCTATCAAGTGGTTTTAGCTCTAAAGAGTCTAAATAACCATCTTGACAGAGCTTTGTTAGGTGTTTCTCGTTTACATGACCAATGCAGTGATGCCACAACTGGGTGTTGTATGAATCATGTGAACTTGGTTTGTTATCAATTTCCAAAACTTCGTTATCATAATTTAATACATACTGACCATTATTTAAATGTTTCATACCATAACATATGTTGTCCTTATAAAAGTAACAATATTTATTTCCGAACATGAAAATAAATCCATCTCTATCTAAACTCGATACATAAATTACATTCTTGGTAACACTAGGTACATAATAACAGCTATGTAAAACCAAAATCATTCCTGTCTGTAATGTGAGGTGGTAGTCACAAATGGAAAGAGCATCCAACCTCGTACCATTGGCAGTTCATAGATCCACCTATCTAGAAATTTTCTGGAATCTACTTGGTTCCTGTATTTGAATACATATGTGAGCCTCAAGGTGTATCTAATACCCAATGTGCAGAAATGGAAATATTTCACTCGATAATGAATGCACCTTTTGGATTTTCCTTGCCTATGGGTGTAGTTCATCTTCCAGTGGCCTGAATTTCCACATGCAAATCATACTACCTCTATTTCCTTGCCTGGATTCTAGTTCTTCTTATTCTTGGTTAGACGGTGCTCAGAAGCTTTATATTGTTTATAAATCTTAGGCACCTATTCCTTTTCCTTACTCTTCCTATTCACCATAAGGACTAAAGTTTTTTCACACCCCATTTCCTTATCTGCTCGGAAAATCAGGGTAAGAAGCTCTGATAGACTCTTCTCATTTTTCCTCATATTATAATTCACAATAAAACTAGAGAAGGTCTTGGGTAGTAATGATAGTATGAGATCTATATGTAACTCATCTGGGAATTTAATCCCTAAGATATCCAGATGATAAATTTATCCAATGAGCTTGAATACATATGGTCCAGTTAGCATAGACTCTCCAAGATTACTAGTGAATAAAGCATTGGAGATCTCATACCTCTCCTGTCTCTCCTTCTCTTGATAGAGATCCCAAAGGTGATAAATCATGATATAAGCATCCATTTCCTCATGTTACTTCAAGATCTCATTGGTCATGGATGATAGCATGAGGCACTGAACATCTGTAGCATCATTCAGATGTTTCTCATACACAAAGAGTTCCTCATCACTCACCTCATTTCCAGGAACAACTAGTAAATTCTCTTTCAGCACATAAAGTTTCCTCTCATGGCGAAGGATAACCTGAAGGCACTTTTTCCAATCCTAGAAATTAATGCTAGTGATAAGTTTTTCCTTCTTGAGTATGGATTGAAATGATATGTTTGGTTTTATTTTGATTGTTGTTTCTACAAATTAATATGAACAAAGTTTTAGTACTTTATCTTGATAAATATAGAAAAATAAATTAATTAATATTTCTTAGTCTCCTACTATTTTTTCGAAACCCAATAGCCCTCACCATTAGCATAGGAATATACTATTTCTTGGACATTCTAGTGGTAAGGATCCATATTTCCCTTCACATTACCCAAACTAGGGTTGGTCAAGCAACTTGAAAGGTTTTAAGTAGGCATTAAAAATGTCAATGCATTAACTCATAGCTCCTTGATATGTTGAGTGGACTCCCCAATCCTAAAATCCTTAATTTTGGATTTACTCAACCTTTTCCTCTTAATTACACCAATTCCTGTTAGGGAAGTCAAACCTTGATGTAATCTAAGTTAAGTCAACCCAAAACCTCAAATTATAATTCCTCGGTAATTTAAAGCACCCCAACTAGGGTTGGTCATGCACTTTGAACTATGGTTCAATTCTAACCAAAGTAATGGAAGGGTATACCGAATTAATATTTAATTGAGGGATTTTATACTTTATGCGTAAATTTCCACTTATTATCCATTCAAATGATTATTAATATTAAGTGGGATATACTTAAGTGATTAACCATGCATAGATAATATTTACACATAATCCATTTTATTTTAGTTCCATATTATATGATTGTTAGTTAATTAATTATGTGATCGTATCAAACATCCACAATGAATAACAATACAAATGACAGAAATAAATAAAGGGTATGATCATGAGATTTACTATTGGTTAGTTTATCTAGAGGTTGATAAACTAAACCTGACCTAAAGTAGAAACACATTGAACCATTTAAGGTTTGTGTTTACAGCTTTCCACCTATCCATCTTTGTATCTCCTTGGATTGGTTTTTCCTCGGCTCCTAACTTGAACTGCCTTCACTAGCTTGGGATCTCCATCCATTACATATGCTTTTAACTCACGTGTTGGTGAGGGGTAAAAGGTGGTTTACATAAAAGAAACCATGGACACACAGACCCTACATATTAATGAGGAGAAGGAACGCATGCCAAAGATTTTAATTTAATAAATAAATTAAAAGGAAACCAATCACATGCAAAGTTTTGGTCTAGCTCATGATCATCCACATACATGAAACGAATTACAAATTTAATAAAACTATAATTCAATTATTTAATCATTCTTATTAATATAAATTATGCATGAATAAATTAATCATTATCTTTAATTAATCAATCCTTTTTATCTTAAGAAATTTTGGAATTTCCTTGAGATTATCATACATAACCTTTTACATAACTTCTAACTTGGAGGAAACCCAGGGAATACCCATCCAAAACTACCCATCATGTATTTATACTTGTATACACTTTATTCTTTATGACATGTAGCATGCATGCAGAATTATAATTGTTATACAAATCATACATGATGTGCAGATCTTTGAACATCACATAAATGTTAATTAAACACACAAATATACATATATATATATATATATATCAAACACCTATCACATGTTGTGTCCTAGATTTATGCCTACACAAAGGTACATGTCTCAAGGGTTTACATAATATAATAATAAATTTTTAAATCTGCATAATCTGGAAATAGTACATGGTGTGTAGATTCGACTATACAACGTGTACCCTCCCCACCATCCATCTGAAGTGCATGCATGGGGAAACGACATGTGAGGTGTACTTCATAAATCTTCAGAGTAAATGGCGTGTATAGTGGGCCACACACTGTGTAGAATCTTTGTTACATGGTCACCAGCCGGGAAAGTTGTGTATGGGATACATGACTTGACCCTCACCCAAAGGGACTACACGTCATGTCCAGTGGGCCACACAGTGTGTAGTCCGGCTGAACATGCACCAGTTTGTCCTGGTCAACACGCAATTTAAGAATTAACTACACCACGTGTCATTAATTCACATGGATTGAGTAATTTCCAAATTACTATGGGTGTGTTGAACACAACTACACGGTGTGTAATCAGGATTACACGGCGTGTGTGGCAGTTTATACAACATGTAATTATGAATACACGACATGTACTATCATGTTACCTAGATAGAATCATTGGTGCCTCATTATGAGATCCTCAATTTAATTTTAATCATAAAATTATTCATTTCTGTTAAATCTATGAGAAATGATAAGGGAGGAACAGATCTCAAAATTCATATTACAAGAACGATTAAACATGAATTGACAAAATAAATTATTAAAGTGTAAATCATCAATGAACTATTTAAATAATTATAAATGAAAATATGAACACTCTGATACCAATTGTAGGTTCTGGGTGCAGTGGAAGCACAGGATGGGTATGTACCCAGCTTTGAAAATTGCAATGATTGATGATTAATTCGGGATCAATATGACGATAAACTCCAGTATCCACAGAATTTAATAAAAGATAAAAGATAAAGGAGAGAACCCGGAACCTAGAAGAGAGGATCGACATATTTTATTTATAATTAATTTAATTAAGTTAAATAATTACCTCCAAGGTTATTCTTTCTTCATTTATGCATTCGACCATGGGTCTGAGGTGCGGCTTCGTTGCGATGTAGAATCCGAGGATATAATTCTTCTAGTAGTGATCCACACGTGCTCCACATATCTTCGGACATCACCAAAGGAGTCTCTGGGTGCTAGAATGGAAGATCCTTTTTCTTGAGATGTCCAACTTTGATCACCTTGAGAATCACTTCCAAAGCATTCTCCTAGATCCGGTGGAGGAGGATCTCCCTTGTTCTTGAGAACATTCTTGGAGAGGGAAGAGTTCTCTAGGCTCAAGAAATTTTCTCCAAGGATGTTGTGAACACAACCATTAGTTATCTGGTGGAATGACCCCCTTGTCTAATTTAGAGAATAATAACATAATGAGGAATTTAATTCATCAGGTAATAATAAATAATTAGCACAGGTTCCATTACTTAATTTATTATTCCATGTTCGTATCAAATAATAATAGCAATGCTATTATTTCCATGACATGTGATTAACTTTCATGTTATATTTAAATATTATTTAACCAAATAATATTTAATATTATTTCTCACAGGACTCATAACTTGATCCGTCAATCCTCCTCAATATTTACCAAGCCTTGAATAATGACTATTTATTAATAAATTAAATATAAGTTCATTATTCAGTGACAAATAAATATTCCATCCGCGATATATTATCTCAAATAACTAGTGATGAAATAAATGTGATCAGACATACTTGAATTATTATTAAACCACAACCAAGAATAATATTTATTCAACTTGTTAAATAAATAAATTATTTAACTGAGATACTGGTTACACTTAGTGTGTGACCCTTTAGGCCTCTTTCTCGTTTGCATTAGGTAATCTTGCCTAAAGTTAAAGATTACTATCTAGAAACGGGTCAAGGCACCCAAGAGAAAGAATTTGATGTCACAATGACATGTCACCTCATACAAACGCTTACTGTGTAATATAATCCATTTGTATTGATATCTCCAGTCAAGCGGGTTGCATGAAAGTGTCATCAACCCATGTGCTCGATTTCTCATTCTTTGACTTCCCAAAATTGAACTAGACTAGAGAACACCATGGCCATGGATTTAGTTAGGCTATATCATTTCCATAAAAGAGCTTGAGATATCTACTTTCATAGAAGTGACAAATCCTTTCTTGCATTATTCATTAATGCAGTATTACTCGTGATGCACCCAACATATCCTACCTCATCGTGAATATTTTTCATCATGGTTTTCGTCAATACATCTATGTGTGTGAGTCATAATACCCATTAATAATAATATTAAAGTCTAAGGACCAATACACACATCTGCAAATAGGAACATCTAATGACACTTATGAATGTGGATTTCCTACTGGCAGGTCTTGTTCTCATAATATCCTCCTGGATATTACCTAGGGTGTACACCATGAGAATTTGCCTCAATGTTTCATGATTCCCCATGCCTAATAGCCTATATCATTTGTTCCCCTTCAAATGATATCATATGGTCATAGAATATATATTCAAAAATAGTGTCATAACACTTTTGGGTTATCATCATAGTAGGGATCCGCAATGACCTTTTAGTGTGACGGCTATTCTTAGGACATTATCACATACTATGTCACGCAGAAGAACAATCATGAAGTGATAAAGAGTTTATTAATATTCATACAATGAATAAAGGTTTATCATAAAGTACAAAAAATTTGGTTTTTAGGGAATCAACTCCAACATTACAAAGTGTTCTGATAAGAAGAATACCTAGGTAGATATTTTTGGTGATGATGCACTGATTGCGGGTGAGGTTAGTGTGGGAAGATCTTACAGTGGGACTTTGAATGACGCTGGTTTGGTCTCACCTTTGGTGGAAAGGTTAGAGTTCATTTAGAAACAAAATACCACCTCACAAAGTGATAAGAGAAATGTGTGGACAATGAGGGATTTTAGATGATACTAAGGAAAGCTATCTTTTTTAGACAAAATCTTGATCAACCAATGGATATAAAAGCCATTAATAGCTTTGATCCACTTAATGATGAGTTTTTGCAACAAAAATCTTAGAGACTAGGTAGACACCCAAAAAACCATGGTTGTGGACGTGGCTGAGAGGGTAGGGATGTAGTGCAAGGAAATGTCCAGTCTAGAACTCAACTCACCCCAGATCAAGAGAAGATAAAGGAGAAGTACATTGGGATTTTCAAGCAACAGAATCCGCAGTTAGAATGGGAGTCTGTTACTCAGGATGAGGATATTGATCCAGATTCTGATCATGACTATGCTAATCCTTGATGTATTTTTGTTGTTGATGGATGTGGTCTTGCTCATTGTTGACCCCATCCATTTTCTTTCTTTATTTTTCTTATTCTTTACTTTTTTAATAAATTTTGGTAGGAGCAGGCTCACCTGCCTCTTGAACCCTTTTGGTAAATAAATATATGTTTCCCATGAATTTGGTTATAAATATATTGATGTGTGTGAATATAATTGATGTGTATGTATGTTATGTATACATTATGAATGTTCATTTATACATTACACCCTTCTTATTATTCATGTTGTCCATATGTGGTGACTCGTTTTTTATTATCTATAATTTACTAAGTATATGATTCATTCATGTTACCCATGAATCTATTATATTCTAAAAAACACTTATAAAATTACAATAAATATATTTAATTAATAAATATATTTATTATATTTATAATTATAAAATTTTAATTGTATATAAATTCTTTTTAAAAATATTTATTTGTAATTATAATTATAACTAAATAAATATATATTTAAATAATTATAAAATTACAATAAATACATATATTACAATTTTATAAATATATATATATAAATATTTATAATCATATACAAATACTTATAAATATATTTATTTATAGTTATAATTATGAATATATATATATGTGTGTGTGTGTGTGTGTGTGTGTAAATAATTATAAAATTATAATAAATATATTTATTATACTTATAAATTTATAAATATATATAATTAAATAAATATATTTATAAATATATATGAATATTTATAAATAAATACAAATAGTTATAATTATAATTCTAAATAAATATAGATATATTTAAATAATTATAAAATTATAATAAATTGAGATCATGGGCAGATAACCCATGGTCTACACCATTCTTCGTAAAATTATAATAAATATATTAATTATATATTTATATAAAAATATTTATAAATAATACAAATTTTTATAATTATAATTCTAAATAAATATACATATTTAAATAATTATAACATAAACATATTAATTATATATATTTATAAAATTAAAAATATTTTTGTCATAATTTTATAATTATTTAAATATATACATATATTTACAATTATAACTCTAAATAAATATTTGTTATAATTTTTAATTACAAATAAATATATATTTATTTATAGTTATAATAATAAATAATTATTTATTTGTTTAAATAATTATAAAATTATAAAAAAAATGTATTTATTATTCTTATAATGTTGTAAATATATATAATTAAATAAATATATTTATAAATATATACAAATATTGTTAAATAAATACAAATATTTATAATTATAATTACAAATAAAGAAAGATATATTTATTTATAATTATAAAATTATAATAAATATATTAATTATATATATTAATAAAATTATAATTAAAATAAATATATTTTTAATAAATTTATAATTATTTAAAAATATATATATTTATAATTATAATTATAAATATATATATTTTCATTTAAATATTTATAAAATTATAAGAAATAAAGTTATTATTTATATAATCTTATAAATATATATTAATGATATATATTTATAAGATTATAGATATAATAACTATATTTCTTATAATTTTATAATTATTTAAATGAAAATATATATTTATTTATAATTAGAACTATAAAAAATATACATTTATTTATTTAAATATTTGTAAAATTATAAAAAATATATTTATTATATTTTTATTAATATATATAATTAATATATTTATTATAATTTTATAATTATATATAAATATTTAATAATTTAAAGTTATAATTATAAATATATATATTTATATTTATATTTATTTATCACATATATAATTTTATTAATATATATAATAATATAAATAAATTATTAACATTATATCTTTATTAACGTTTTTTTAACGTTGATAAAAATAGGCCTTTATCAGTGCTAAAAAAATGCAGATAAATGCATGTTTTATCAGTGCTTTCTATTTTAGCACTGATAAAACATACCTTTATTAGCGCTTTTTAATTGTTGCTGATAAAAGTTTTGCCTGATTTTATAAATAAACCATAATTTTCAGCTTCTTCTCTCACACACCTCAAGCTCTCGTGGAAGTCAAACCCTGTGTCGTCGTCCCCTCCTCTGCCCCTACCTCACCTATATCGTCATCGAACCCTCCTATGGTGCCTCCTCCGCTACCGCGAACCCCTCATCTGTCACTCCTCCACCGAGAACCCTCATCTGTCGCTCCTATGTCATGAACCCACCTCCACCGCGAACCCTCAACCACCACTCCTCCACCGTGAACCCACCTCTACCGCGAACCCTCGTCTGTAAGTCCTTCGCCACGAACCCACCTCTGTCGCGCACCTAACCCCACCTCTTTCCGCAAACCCCTCCTATGTTGTAAACCCTCCTTCACCGGGAACTCACCTCTTCTATAGACCCCACCTTCACTATGAATCCCTCTGCCGCTGCTGCCTACCCAGACTCTGCCGCTGCCAGACCCTACTGCCGCCGCTGGAGGGGTATGCCATTTTTTCCACATTTTTATGAATTCCTAATATATAAATAAATTTTTGCTTGGTTTTGAAATGTTCTTACATTAAATTTAATATGCAACAAATTCCTAATGGTTTTCCTTCAAGTTGTGACGTCGTCCCCTTTCATGCTTTCATCCTTTAATTTTTTGTGTTATTAGTATTTTAGGTTTGTGGTTTGAATGCTATATAACTATGTTGAGTAGTTTCTTTATTAATGTGTGAATCTCAAAAATGTTTGAGGTACTTATGAAATACCATGCAGATAATATTCATGGTTATAATATTTCCCTTGATAATTTATATATTCCCATTGTAATGCAAAAATAAATGTATTTAGTTGATAAATTCAAAGTTGTGGTACCTTAAGTTTCATAAAAAAGATAAATTTTTTCCTTATTCATGGATATAATATTTTCTTGAATTAATATTTATATAAATGAACATAATTTTAATTATTAATAATAACAACAAACAATATTTTCTTGGGTATCTAAATATTTTGTTCAACGTAATTTATAAATAATTATTTTTCTAAGTTAAACATAATTTATAAATAATAATAACAATAAAATATAAATAATTTTGATGATTTGTATATAAATAATTTTTATTATAACTAATTATGAGTATATAATTAATCAAAAATAATTTATAAATAATCATAATTATAGATAATTTTGATTATAAATAAGTATGATTTTCTTCAATTAATAGTTGATATAAATAATTTATAAATAATTTTGAATTAATAATTACCATGAATTAATAATTTTGAATTAATAAATGTTTTGAATTAGTAATTATTTTGAATTAATAGTTATTTTGAATCAATAATTTTGATTACCATGAATTAATAATTTTGAATTAATAAATTATATAAATAATTCTGATTATCTTTAATTAATTTTTTAAAATTTTAAAATTTTAAAATTTGTATTAATATATGTTTGTTGTTTAATGTTTACCTAATTTTGGAGATATGAAAGATAATGATTGATTAAAATAAAAATTAATGTGTTTTGATTTGTTATAAAAAAAGTAAGAAAAATACATTTTAAAAAGGTTATTTTTTCCATTTAGCATAAATTGTTAGAGCTAGTACTATATATCTAACTGATATTGTACTTTCAATTTCAAAAATATGTATATATATTTATATTACATAATGATTATTATTCTGTTTAACGTTCTTTTTTTAATGTCCTTAGAATATAATTCACATTAAGGTTATAATAGTTTCTCACTATAATGAGAACATAGATATTCCATAAAGATATTCTTAAATCAATATATCATATAGTCTAGATACATCTATCTTACATGACATGGATGATGGTTG
Source organism: Viscum album (assembly GCA_963277665.1). Classification (NCBI taxonomy): domain Eukaryota; kingdom Viridiplantae; phylum Streptophyta; class Magnoliopsida; order Santalales; family Viscaceae; genus Viscum; species Viscum album. The sequence continues at coordinate 887,139,496 of OY728123.1, forward strand.
ACTATCTGGTGATGAAGTCTCATATAAAATTGATACATATTCTAACTAAGTTCACACTTTTATAGGAAATGGTCACACTTTTATAGTGGTCTTCCATAGTCACTTGTTAAAGATATAATGATAATGGGATGTAGATGTCATCATTGGGAGTAAAGAGACAATATTCTTTTTTTTATTTTAATATATTTGTTATAAAGTCTCCATTTTGAAAATAAATTTATTTTTGGTTTAGCTTTATATTTTGGATCATGTGTAAACCTTTTATAGCTTTATATTTTATAAAATTTTAGTTATTTATGATTCATGCGTCTTTTATAAAGTGTCTCTCTTGGGATTTATGTTTTTGTGAAAATGCCTAAGTGTCTCTTTTAAAATGATTAAAGTGTTTTGAAATGTTTCTTAAAAAATTACATGTGTTCAACAAACCCTTTTTTGGTTTTAAATATATTTAAAATTATTTAAACACTTGGCATGGACTTAGGTTTCATGTCAAGTGTTTTTTAACTCACCCGATTGACTTTCATAAAGGGATGTGAACGTTTTAAAATCGTATTTAATGTTGGTTTCATTTTAACAAGGGGTGTGTGAAGTTTTAAATGATAATTTTTAAAATATAGAGGGTTTTCACTCATGTTACATGATTAAGATTGTTGGGTCATGAAGTTGGCTTTAATACTTTAAAAAAAGGAATTGTGGTTTTGTGAAAGAGTTCTTGGAATTAATTGGTTCATTTTAAAAAGGGTATGTTATTTTAAATAGGAATTTGTGTAAATGGTTGGTTTTTAATGGGATTTAAAATGTGATTTTATAAATAGTTTTCAAAGGACATCTGAAATGTAGTTTTTCCATAATCTTTTAATTTTGTATTTTTATAAAATTTGGAAAATAATACACTATATAGGGGAAGATAGGTAGATTGATTATAACATCATGGAAAGATAATGTCACTAACTCTATCCAAGATATAGGATATCCATCATGACCTCACTCCTGCAAAAGGTGAATTAATGTGTAATCCCATTGTAACTCATAAACCTAATTTGCATCCAACATCACATGTATTGTTTAAATTAGGGGGGTCCCTTGTTTGATATGTCTATTTAGGACTTTTCCCTCAGAGATATGCGAATTATTATTAATATTAAATGCTTGATTCTTATTCATGGACGTGAAAATGGTCTCTTTCTTGTGAGAGTGTTAGAGATTGTTATAGTAGGTGTCTTAAGAACCAACTGTTTATACTATGATTACATGAATGTTAACCTATTATATATTGTTCATTGTTCTGCATGACTATAATATAATAATGTCCTGTAATATTTGTTGCATTAATAAGGTCATGGAAGATCCCCGCTATGATGAGAACTGTGAAATGCTATAACAATATTCTTAAATAAAGTTCGATAGTTGGTTGACATACTATGATAGGACACATAGTATACAAACCGTCATGTGTGAGTACTCGTAAGAAGATGAGACTCTCTCTCATGGAGTTCGCACATGGTAATCTCCAAGATGGGAGATTATGAGAACAAGCCTGCCAGTAATAATTCAGCATGTCTTGGTGTCATCGGACATTACTATCTACAAGTGTGTGTAATGGTCTTTAGACTAGAAGATTATCATTAACTCATGTCATGACTCAAGCACTTAGATTTGCTGATGAAAACCGTCACGAAGATAGTTAGTGGGAAGTAGGGTACGTTGGGTGCGTCACGAATGACATGTTGTTAATGGATAAGTTGAGGAAGGATTTGTCCCTTCCATATTTATAGAAGTAGATATCTCGGGCCCTTTGATTGAAATATAATTATCGCCCAAATTCCATGGTCATGGTGTAACAACGAGTTTATTTCTGGAAGTCAAAGAATGACAGATCAAGCATATAGGTTTATGACACTTCCATGAAACCTGCTTGATGAGATATTGAGACAAAGGGATTAAATTACACGGTAAGTGTTCATATGAGGTGACATGTAAGTGTGGCATCAACTTCTTTCTCTTGGGTGCCTTGACCCGTTGCTAGACCATAATCTTGGACTTTAGGCAAGCCCGCCTAATGCCAATGAGAAAGAGGCCTAGAGGGTCACACACTAAGTGTATCCAAATATCTCAAGTAGAATAAAGATTATTCCCGTACGTGCTTTAATAATTATTCAAGGAAGCCTAAATCGTTTTAATGATGGAGGAATAATAAAATTAAAACAATATATACACACCATGTATTAATGATTACACGCCGTGTAGTTTTCATTTAGGAAAGGAAATGAAAAACAAGTACATGTCGTGTATTAATGATTACATGTCGTGTAGTTTTTTATGAAAAACAAGTACACTCTATGTGTTAATGATTACATGTCATGTAGTTTTTCCAGTCAGTATTTTGAGGATATAATGTTGTTTTAATAAATGATATTTATTATAATCAGTGTGGGCACATGTCAAGGAATTAATTATTCGACATGGGGTTTTCAATAAGAGTTAATGAAATAAATAAAACGCGTAACGTGTTTATTTATTGTCATAACTATATAACCTCAAACCTAATTATAAAAATCCTCACAACCCCAACACTTTTCCCCAATCATTGTGCACAACAATTCTGGAGAATTCTCTCAAGACCTAAAGAACTCCTTCCTCCAAGAACGCTCTCAAGACTGAGAGAGATCCTCCTCCATCGGATTAAGACGATCTAAGTCGGCCAATGCAAGCAAAGGTTTATCCATGCTAGCACCCAGAGAATCCTTTGGTGAAGTCTATAGATACATGGTGCACATGTAGATCACCGCTAGAGGAATTTTATCCTTGGCTTCTACGACGCAATGACGAATCACATCAGAACGTGATCAGAAATATCAATGAAGAAAGAACACCAAAAATGTACTTATTTTCAATTAATTAAATTAATTATAATAAACCTGTGACGATCCTCATTTTTTGGTTATGGGACTATCCTTCTTCTTTGTCTATTTCTGTGATTTTATCCGTGGAGGCTAGTGTTTATCATCGTATTGATCCCAGATTGATCACTACTAATGAAAAAAATCCAAGTGGGCACATCCACCTACGTGCTTCTGCTGTGCTCAGAACCTTCAAATGGTATCAGAGTGAGGTTACAACGTTGATTATAGTTATTTAATTTTCATTGATAATTTATTCATTTATATTTGATTCAATTCCATATAAATTGTTCTTTACAACTGAATAAATGAGATCGGTTCTTCCTCTTTCGTTTCTCGATTCACATTATAGAAACGACCTTTTAATTTTAATTTTGATTAAAATAAAAACAAGGAAATCATCCAAAGGAGCCACTCTTTCTGTTTTTACAACACAAGAATACATGGCATGTAGTGAAAACTACACGCTGTGTACTTATGTTCAACGAACCGGTACTGGTTCTCCAAACCACCCCGTGTGAATTGAGCATGCCTAAGTATTTATTACACTGTGTTGACTGGAACTGAATGGCGCGTGGAAACCTAAATACATAGTGTGTATGTTGAATCAACACACCATGTAGTCCAATCCAGCCCAGGTAAAACTATGTATAAGGAGAAGTTGCGTACCACGTACACGGGATTTCCAGGCCGATAACCGCGTAACAAGGAAGTACACGCCGTGTTAGATTAATCTACATGTCGTGTACTCCAAAATTTCCAAAGTATAGAAAACACACCAAATCCCCCAGTGTGTACTTTGGATAAATGGTGAAAACAAATACACACCATGTAAACATAACCTACACACTATGTACTTTCCAAAAAGGAATTTCACCAGGTTTCCTCCAAAGTAAAAAAGACCCGTACAAGAAATATGTATGAGAAGGATCTCAAGGAAATATAGAAAGGAATTTAATATATAGAATTAATTAATTATAAGATCATAATTAATTTAATTCAAGGACGACTTATCTTAAATAAAAGAACGATTAAAATAATTTGAATACTAAATATATGTAAATGTCGTTTCATGCTATGGATGATCATAAGCTAGAACAAAGACCCTTTGTGTGTGTATAGTTTCATTTAAATTTATTTAATTTAAATTAATTGGCTTGTGAGCCTTCTTCTAATAAAATGTATGGCATGCGTTCTCATGGTTTCTTTAATGTAAACCCCATGTAATGGAGGATCTCCCAATCCATAATAGACGGTTAAAAATACGAAGCTGAGGTGAAACCAACCCAAGAAGATACAATGGTGGACAGGTGGGAGCTTCAAAGCACAAACCATCGGGTTCAAGGTGTTTTTCTCTAGGTCAGGGTCAGCTTATCAAAACCGCTAGATAAGATAACCAATAGAAGCTCGTGATCATGCCATCTTATTTTATTTTTGTTGGATTTCATGGTTTATTTATTATGTATGTGTTGTTGCGATCACATAATTAATAAAATAAACAAGCATGCAAAGATGGAATAAAATAAAAATCGGACTATGCGTAAACATTATCAGAACATGGTTAATCACTTAAGAATGACTCACTTAATATTAACAAGAATGTGATAATGTGAAACTATGCATAAAGGATTAAAATCCCTCAAATACCATATTAAGTCAGACCAAGCCTTCCGTTAATTTTTTTTAAAGGCAATGTCCTGGTCAAAGACCAAGATAAAAAAATTATTAAAAAGATAGGGAAATTACAAGAGTCTGAAGGATGAGATTTTATTATAATATTTTGCGTAAAAAGGGAGGATATCAACTGGTAAGTTATCACTCCACGTAATGACCTGGTTAATACCATTTTTGGCAAGACCATCAGCCGCTATATTAGCTTCCCGGTAAGTGTGGGTGGCGATGTGTCTGATTCCTTGAAGGAAGCTAATACACTTCTTCCAACGAGCTGTGAGGGGCCAAGCAAGGTGAAACACACCATTCCAAATATCTTGGATGATGTTAGTCGAATCACTTTCAATCCAGATGCAGTCCCAACCGTTTAGCTTAAAAAAGTTGACCGCAAGAATCACCGCCATAATCTCAGCTTCCAGAGTAGAGGCAGTACCACAGCCAGTAAAGAAGCAGCCATGACAATGTCCAAGAGAGTCCCTGAAGATGGCTCCACAGCTCGCAGGACCAGGATTCCATTTGGAGGCACCATCTACATTGATATATATCCATCCAGGGATAGGATCCTGCTAGAAAACTTCAAAGAAGCATTTCGGTTGATTGTAGATCCCATTAATTCTGAGCCGACAGAGGATGGAAAAATCATCAACCAAGTTGGCGCAGGTAGCTTTTTGAATAGTGGACGCATCCCTGATGGCAATAAGAATTCTTGCGCGACCTGCATTAAGATTGAGTGAGGCACTATTTTGGATAATATCATTTCGATCATACCATATAGTGTGAAGGAGCTCTGCAACTGCAGATAGGAAAATATTTTTAATCTGAGGCAAAAAAATCTAACTTCACACAGCATTCGAGAAAGGAATATATAGAGTCAGCAAATAACCATCTGCTATCAAAAATTTCAGTATCAAAATTCCAAAGAGTGGAGGCTATAGCACAAGACAAAATAAATGGTTGATGTCCTCCCTATGTTGATGACACATGTGACATCTAAAAATGAGGGTGATACCAACGGATTGAAGGCAAACCTCCGTGGGAAGACTCTTGTGATCAATTCTCCAGATTAGATTAAGTCTGTAAGGTTTGATCCATGGTTTATCAAAAGGATTCAACCAAGAAAATTTATACTTAGAGGAAGAGAAAAAGTTTTTATAAAAAGCTTTGGAATCAAGAACCCCATTGGGATAAGGTTCCCAAATAAGATTATCTTCATCATCCAAAAAAGTGTAGCTATCAAAAACATGTTTGATATGATCAGGGAGGTCTGAGAGGTGAGAATGCATAACATCCTTGATGGTAGATTTTATAGTAGCTGGCGTAGTGGTAGAGGGAAGCATAGAGTTGAGGGGGACACAAGTCCAGTTGTCGAACCAGAATTTGAGAGTTGAATTTGAGTTAACCATCCATCTGGAATTGTGCATGATATTGACAAAAGAGTTTCTAATGGATGGCCAAAGGGAAGAATTAACATAACTCAAATTACGAGATTTGAGCTTGTCCAGGAAACATTACTTAAGAAAGGAAATATAATCAACCTTATTGTTTATAAGATTCCAAGTGAGTTTAGCTTGGAGGGATTGATTAAAGAGTTTGAGGTTTTTTATTCCAAACCATCTTTTTTCTAGGGGCTTGTAGCAGTTGGACCAGGGAACAGTGAAAAGCTTTCTTTCAAGGATGCTTCCTGTCCAGAAAAAGTTCTTGATATAGACGTTGATTTTTTTTAGAATACTGGCAGGAAATCTATATATCATGAATGAATAAACCATTTTAGAGACAATGGAAGCTTTTACAAGGAAAATTATACCAGACATAGAAAGAGAATTCCCTTTCCAAGAGGAGAGTTGATTAATGATTTGATCAGTAATATCATTAAAATAGGAATATCTAGGCCTACTCCAAAAGATAGGAACACCCAGGTAAGTAAAAGGTAAAAACCCTTCTTTAATACCAAGACTCTCAATAATGCAACCTTTTCTAGTAATGGGGAAATTTTTTCCAAAGAAGATAAACAACTTGTTCCAACTAATGGATTGACCTGAAATCTCCTCATAATGTGAAAGGGCAGATTTGAGGTTAGTAATGTTGCGCTTTCCTCCATTAAGAAAAAGAATAATGTCATCAGCTTAAAGGAGATGGGTGGGGGTAGTGAGATTTCTGGCAGCCTGGATGGGTGTAATTTTGTTTTGCTGCACCAGAGAGGTAAGAAGATGACTAAGATAATCCTCCGCAATGGAAAAGAGAATTTAAGAGAGGGGATCACCTTGAAGAACCCCATTAGAGCATTTAAAATATCCCTTAGGGTATCCATTAATAAGGATAGAAACTGAAGAAGAGTTGAAAAGAGAGTTGATTCTATTAATAAAAATATCATTGAAACCAAAATCCCGAAGAACCTTGAAGATGAAACCCCAGTCTGTAGTATCAAAAGCTTTACAAATGTCAAGTTTAATAGCAATATTACGTCCTCTGGAGTTTTTATTGAGAGAGTTGATGGATTCGGAAGTGAGTCAGATGTAGTCTTGAATAGACCTCCCCTTGATGAAACCAAATTGGTTCCATGAGATGATTTTGTTACACAAAGGAGAGAGCCTATTGTCCAAGAGCTTTGTAATAATTTTTTAGATAGAATTGATGAGATCAATAGGTCGAAACAAATGAATTTCTGAGGAATTGGAAACTTTAGGGATTAAAGTAAGGAATTGGGCATTAATACTATGAGGAAGGAAACAAGTAGAGAAAAAAGTCCTGACAAGCTTACAAACATAATTGTGGATAAGATCCCAGTGAAGTTGAAAGAATCCATTATTGAAGCCATCAGGTCCTGGAGCACTGTCAAGGTTGATACTAAAGATAGTTTCTTTAATCTCATGATCAATAGGAGTTCCCAGAAGAAAATTGTTGTCTGCTTCCTGAACTAGGGACGGGATAATCCCGGGAAGGAGGTCTTTGTTAACAGAGGCCCCATTAAATATATCTTCAAAATAAGAAACCACATGATTTTCTATGGAGGCCTCGGTATCCAGAAGTGTGTCACTATATTTTAGAAGGGAGAGCAGATGACAGACCTTCCTGACCCATTGTAGAGTATTATATAATTTAGTGTTGTGATCCCCATCAGTAAGCCACTTGGTTTTGAAAACCTGTTTACGAATGTTGTCTTTAAGAACAAGCAGGGTGTTGAGTTTTATAGAGATGTTGACCTCATTATGAGGATCAGTGGAGAAGTAAGAGTTGGTGGAATTAATTTTCAGTTGATTGAGATTAGTCTCAAGAGTGGCTATGTCCTTATCTATTTGCTTCGACTTGGCTTCACACCAACCCTTGAGACATAGTTTGAGGTGTTTGAGATTTGTGATACAAGAAAAGGCATCTGAGTGATGACTCATCGAATTCCAACAGTTATGAATAATCTTAGAACACTCTAAGTCACTAGACCAAGCATTATTAAATTTAAATGGAATACTGGGCTTGTCACGTTTAGAGTAAAATCTCACTAAGATGGGGTGATGGTCCGAGAAGAGTCTATGTAAGGTGATACTAGAAATGGTGTCCCAAGCATCAAGAGTCAGCAGGTTCACTAGGGCCCTATCCAATTTACTAGCAACCATCCTATTATAATGTCTACTATACCAAGTAAACTTGGAACCAGTGAGATTAAATTCAACCAGAGTACAGTCATCAATATCAGTTCTAAACTCTCTGGAAGATATTTGAGAGTGAGACAGACCCAGTTTTTCACAGGGGGAAAGAATGGAATTAAAATCCCCTATCACTAACCAGGGGGCAGAGATGGCATTGGCTAATGAAGAAAGATCATTCCATAGGGGCCTACGGTCCTGGTAGAAATTTTTAGCATAAACAAAAGAGCAATACATATGAGGATTATCATAAACATAATCGCAAGTAAGAAATTGATCAGAAGAATTATGAATTTTAACATCTGTCAGGGAAGAATGATGAAAAATCAAAAGGGAATCAGACATACTACCATTATTGCATGCACCTAGAAATTTATATCCAGATGAAGAAAAATGCATGAATTTAGGAGAAAAGTTCACTTTTGGTTCCTCAAGAGAAATAATCTTTGGTTTATGAGTCAAAATAGTTCATTTAATAACAGAAATAGTGCCAGGATTAGAGATACCCTGGAAATTCCAAAAAATGACTTCCATTAAAACATGTTCTTGGAGCCATGGCTCCTTTTTTCTTATTAGATCCACTCGATCCTTTGTTCTTCTTCGATCTTCTAAGATTTAAAGAAGAGGTTGGTGGAGTCTTCAAAACATATTTGCTCAATGTAGAATCAGGCAGAGGGTTAGTAGCATCTATGATAACATTTTCATTTATGATAGAGGGAGAAATATCAAAATTATCAGAAGATCTGGAAGTATCCCTAATCTCATTAGGCTAGGATTGAAATTAAAAAAACATATTGTTGGGTAACGAGGTATTGGGCTAGCCTACCCACCTGCGTGCCGCACGTCCGCAACTAGGCCCAAGGTGGTCAACCCTTGGGCTTGGGCCAGTTCCACACGGAGTCGAGGGTAAGAGAGGATCGCTGGCGTATAGTGTGTGTTGCCTTTGTGAGGAGTAGCCCTTGCTAGACTTTTTGTAAAATAGAGGTAAGTGTTGAGGAAATCCAAGTCAGGATTTCAGGATTGGGGAGTCCACTCAACAGATCAAGAAACTGTAATCTCACAGTTGTCAAAGACCTGCTTACCTAAATACCTTCTAATAGCTTGACCAACCCTTGTTGGGGTTATGCAAAGGGGAATATGGATCCTTGCCACTAGAATGTCAAAGCAACTGGAAATTCTGATTTCAATGGTGAGGTCCATTAGGACTTGATAAAATAGTGGGAGACTTAATAAAATTTATTATTTCTCATAAAATGTAATCAAGAAAGTACTGATAAATCTGCTCTTTTTATTTGTAGAATCAATATTAAAAACTATTCAACCACATTTTCTCTGCAATCAATATTGGATAAAGACAATATCCTCACCGGAAGTAACTTTCAAGAATGGTTTAGGCACCTTCAGGTTATCCTATGCCATGAATGAAATTTTTATGTGCTAGAGTCCTCACTTCCTGATTCGCCTTCCCAAGGGGTGAGTGATGAAGATTTCCTAGTCTATGATCAACATTTGAGTGATGCACTCGACATTCATTGTTTGATGTTATCATCGATGTCTAGTGAGATCATGAATTCTCATGAAGACATGGATGCCTATAGCATGCTCAAGAACCTTCGTGGTCTATACCAGGAGAGAGCAAGATAGGAAAGGTTTTATATCTCCAAGGATCTATTTCAGAGCAGGCTTGGAGAAAGTTCCCCAGTTGTGCCTCATGTATTCAAGCTCATTGGCTGCATTGAGCGCTTGGAGGTTCTAGGGTTTAACCTCCCCAAAAAACTGGGTACCGATCTCATTATTGCATTACTCCCCTAGAGATTCTCTAAATTTTTTGTAAATTTCAACATGAACAACATAGATAAGTCTCTATCTGATCTTATTATCCTAATTTGCCAAGTGGACAATGATATGAAGTGTGAAAATCCTTCTGTCCTTATGGTGAATAAAAGGAAAGGGAAGGAGAAGAGCTTTAAGCCCAAATCTTCTTCAATGCCTTTCAAGAAAAGGAAGATCAAAGGGGAGGCAAGAGAATATGAGGTCGTTTGTTTCACATGTGGCAAGAAGGGCCACTGGAAGAAAAACTGCACCCAACCAAGGAAGCAAGGGGAAGCTTCAGGTGTGTTTGTTATCAAATAAAATCTATATGTTTCTACAAATTGGGTATTAGATACAGCTTTTGTTACTCACATATGTATCCAAATATAGGAACCAATTAGATTCAGGAAGATTGATCGAGGGGAGGTAGATCTACGAGCAGCCAACAGAGCCAGATGTGCTGTTATAGCTGTCAGGGACTACCACTTCACATTGCCAACTAGAATGGTCTTGGTGTTAAAGGGTTGTTATTATGTGCCTTCTGTTACTAAAAACATTATTTCAGTATCCATATTAGATACTGATGGATTCATCTTCAAGTTTGGAAATTAATGTTTCGACTTTTATAAAGATAGCATTTTTTTGGTACGACACATTTATGTAATGACTTTTATATGTTATACTACACAAACCAAGTAATGGAAATCGATGAAAAAATTAATTCACATGACTCATACCACACCCAACTTTGGAATTACCAGCTAGGTCATGTTAATGAGAAACGTTTGACAAAATTACATCATGATTGGTATTTATATTCTTTCGAACTAAAACCACTTGGTGTATGTCATGTGTGTCTACAAGGCAAAATGACCAAAACCCCACTTAGTGGGAAAGGTGAAAGGTCTAAAGAGCTTCTATAATTTGTTCACAAAGATGTGTGTGGACCATTTTCAGTTGAAGCAAGGGGTGGGTTCTTGTACTTCATAACTTTTACTGATGATTTTAGTAGATATGGATATATTTACTTAATGAGGTATAAGTCAGATTCTTTTGATTGGTTCAAAGAATACAAGAATGAAGTTGAGAACCATCTTGGTAAGAAGATTAAGAAACTCCACTCAGATAGAGGAGGATAATATCTTAATCTGGACTTCATTGATTTCTTAAGGGGAGTTTGGGATTCTATCTCAACTCACTCCTCCTTATATACCTCAGTGGAATGATGTAAGTGAAAGGAGGAACTGCACCCTGTTGGACATGGTGAGATTAATGATGAGTCATGTGAATCTTCCATTATCCTTTTGGGGATATGCATTACAAACAGAAGCCCACATACTAAACCAAGTACCAAATAAATCGATAAATGGTATTCCATATGAGTTATGGAGTGGATGCAAAGCTGTGTTATTAAATTTACATATGTGGGGAAGAAAAGTATTTGTTAAGGACTCTTCAGGTAACAAACTTTCACTATGAGGCACAAAGTGTATCTTTATAGGATATCCCAAGGAAACAAGGGGATATTACCTATACAACCCCTTAGATAAAAAAGTTACAGTGTAACGAAATTCCATATTCCTTGAGAGGGATCACATCTCTAAAAGAGATAGTGGGAGCGAGATAGACTTCAATGAAGTTGAGGCTCAAGATACACAGGAGTTGGTACAAGAACAGATTCCACAAAGCCCCATGTAAGAACAATCTGTTCTAGAGACACAAGAACTGCGTAGGATCACGAGAGAGGTGAGAGAACCAGAACGATATGGTTTTATTTTCACTGAGGATGGTGACTCATTATTGGTTGAAAATGATGATCCTCTTACCTACAAGGAAGCAGTTGAAGGAACATACGTTGCCAAGTGGCAAGAAACCTTGAATTCTGAAATGGATTCCATGTACCAAAACCAAGTCTGGATTTTGGTAAATCCTTCAGTTGATGTAAAGCCTATTGGTAATAAATGGGTATTCAAGAATAAACTGGACATGGAGGGACAGCTCAGCACCTATAAAGAATGACTAGTTGCAAAAGGTTTTAGACAACATCAAGGAATTTACTATGATGAAATATTTTCACTGGCTGCGATGCTAAAATCCATCAGAATCCTATTGGCCAATACTGATTACCGTGACTATGAAATTTGAAAAATGGATGTCAAAACAGCATTACTTAACAGGAACCTCTAAGAAGATGTCTACATGACACAACCTGAAGGGTTTGTGACTCCAAAGGATACCAACATGGTATGAAAGTTTTAGAAATCCATTTATGGATTAAAGAAAGCATCAAGGTCATGGAACATTCATTTTGATGAAACCGTAACGGAATTTGGCTTTGTTAAGAACAAATGTGAGCCTTGTGTCTACAAAATTTTTAGTGGAAGTGCAGTCATTTTCCTAATAGTATATGTTGATGGCATATTACTAATTAAAAACAAAGTATCAGTCTTACAGTCAGTTAAGGCATGGTTGGATAAATGATTCTCTATGAAAGACTTCGGCGAGACAGTATATATTCTTGGGATCAAGATCCATCGTGATAGATCCAAGAGAATATTGGTCCTGAGTCAAAGTTTATACATTGACAAGTTACTGAAGAGATTTAGTATGGAATAGTCCAAGAAGGGATTATTTCCAGTGTCACATGTCATTCATCTTTCCAAGAAAATGTGTCCTCAAACACATGAGGAAAGAAATAAAATGGTAAGGATCCCTTACGCATCCGCGATAGGGTCAGTCATGTATGTTATGCTATGTACAAGGCTAGATGTTGCTTATGCATTGAGTGTGGTAGGCAGATATCAAGTTGATCCAGGAGAACACCATTGGATGGCAGTCAAGACTATCCTTAAGTATTTGAGGCGTACTAAGGATATGTTCCTGTTTTATGGAGGAGATGAGGAACTAGTCATCAGAGGACTTGTAGATGCTAGTTTCCAGACTGATCAATATGACATGAAGTCGCAGACTGGATACATCTTCAGTTTGAATGGAGTTGTAGTGAGATGGAAGAGCTCGAAGCAAGGTGTGGTGGCAGATTCTACAGTAGATTTTGAGTATATCATAGCTTTTGTGGCAGCTAAAGAAGCAGAATAGATGCGAAGCTTCGTCCAAGATCTGGATGTAGTACCTAGCAGTAAAGAGCATATCACACTCTATTTTGATAATACAGCAGCGGTGTCACTTGCAAAAGAGCTAAGGTCACATTAGCGGACAATGCACATACTTCGTAAGTATCATCTCTTGAGGGATTTTTCTCAGAGAGGTGAAGTTTTAGTGAGCATTATTTCCATGGAAGACAACGTGGTGGAACCCTTGACTAAATCCTTGACTCGGTAGAAACATGATCATCATGTGAGGTCTAGCGGACTAAAAGTCATAGGCAGTTGGCTCTAGTCCAAGTGGGATTTTGTTAGAGTTGGTGTCCTGATAACCAACTATTTGTACTATGATTATATGAATGTTCACCTATTATATATTGTTCATTGTTCTGCATGACTATAATATAATAATGTCCTGGAATATTTGTTGCATTAATAAGGTCATAGAAGATCCCCGCTATGATGAGAACCTTGAAATGCTATAATAATATTCTTAAATAAAGTTCTACAGTTGGATGACATACTATTATAGGACACATAGTATACATACCATCATGTGATAGTACTCGTAAGAAGATGAGACTCTCTCTCATGGAGTTCGCACTTGGTAATATCCAAGATGGGAGATTATGAGAATAGGTCCACCAGTAGTAATTCCACATTTCTTGGTGTCATCAGACATTACTATCTATGAGTGTGTGTAATGGTCCTTAGATTTGAAGATTATCATTAACTCATGTCATGACTCGCGCACTTAGATTTGCTGACAAAAACCGTCATGAAGATAGTTGGCGGGAAGTAGGGTACATTGGGTGCATCACGAATGACATGTTGTTAATAGATAAGTCGAGGAAGGATTTGTCCCTTCCATATTTATGGAAGTAGATATCTCTGGCCCTTTTATTGAAATAGAACTATCGCCCAAATTCCATGGCCATGGTGTAATGACGAGTTTATTTCTGGAAGTCAAAGAATGACAGATCAAGCATATATGTTTATGACACTACCATGAAACCTGCTTGATGAGATATCAAGACAAAGGGATTAAATTACATGGTAAGTGTTCATATGAGGTGACACGTCAATGCGGCATCAAATTCTTTCTCTTGGGTGCCTTGACCCGTTGCTAGAAAGTAATACTGGACTTTAAGAAAGCCCGCATAATGCCAATAAGAAAGAGGCCTAGAGGGTCACACACTAAGTGTATCCAAGTATCTCAAGTAGAATAAAGATTATTTGTGTACGTGGTTTAATAATTATTCAAGGAATCCTAAATAATTTTAATGATGGAGGAAGAATAAAATTAAAACAATATATGCACACCGTATATTAATGATTACACACCGTGTAGTTTTCATTTAGGAAAGGAAATGAAAAACAAGTACATGTTGTGTATTAATGATTACACGCCATGTAGTTTTTTATAAAAAACAAGTACACACCGTGTATTAATGATTACACTCCATGTTATTTTTCCAGTCAGGATTTTGAGGATATAATGTTGTTTTATTAAATGATATTTATTATAATCAGTGTGGGCACATGTCAAGGAATTAATTATTCAACATGGGGTTTTCAATAAGAGTTAATGAAATAAATAAAATGTGTAACGCCTTTATTTATTGTCATAACTCTATAACCTCAAACCCGATTATAAATATCCTCACAACCCCAACACTTTTCCCCAACCGTTGCGCACAAAAATTCTGGATAATTCTCTCAAGCCCAAAAGAACTCCTTCCTCCAAGAACGCTCTTAAGACTGAGAGAGATCCTCCTCCATCAAATCAAGATGATCTAAGGTAGACAACGTAAGAAAATTTTTCTCCATGCTAGCACTTAGATAATCCTTTTGTGATGTCCAGAGATACGTGGTGCACGTGTGGATCACCACTACAGGAAGTCTATCCTTGGATTCTATGACACAACGATGAATCACATAGGAATGTGATCAGAAATATCAGTGAAGAAAGAACACCAAAAAGGTACTTCTTTTCAATTAAATAAATTAATTATAATCAACCTGTGATGATCCTTGTTTTTGGTTCCAGGACTATCCTTCTTCTTTGTCTATTTCTATGATTCGATCCGTGGAGGCTGGTGTTTATCATCATATTGATCCCGGATTGATCACTGCTAATGACAAAAAGCCAAGTGGGCACATCCACCCACATGCTTCCACTATTCCTGGAACCTTCAGAGATGAAATGTGATTTACTACTTATATTATATTTATTCATGTGATGATCATTGTATTTTTGTTTCTTTCATCCACTTGTTTGGATTCGTGGGAACCCTATGAATTAAGAAATAGGTCCAAATGTAAACTACACTAGTTAGCTCACACGCTATATAATTTCCCCTAGTTTTATGGTTTTCTTAGTTTATAGGAGTGTTCCTAATAAATAATGAATGGGTAATTTAGGTGGATTTTATATTTTTTAGGATTTAACATAGGTCGACTATTGGCCTTGTAACACCCCCGACCTGGGTGCCACTAAATCAGTTCCCCGAGTCGGGTCATCACATGAACTCAAGTGCACCTCCCCATATTCCATAGTTTGAAGACTAGAATCAAGGGTCTAATAGGTCACATGGGGAGAATGTACCCTCTTTACCAGAGTAATCCACAACAGAACATAATATAAATAGAGGAAACAATAGGAAACAACCAATAATAAGCATAGTCAAACATCTACCAACTAGGTACAATCAACAAGAAACAACAAATATGTCATGTACTGCTACAATTCCAAGTGAATAAAACCCAAAATAAAGGCAAACATCATAAACCCCAAAAAGGTCCTGAATCCAAGTCTAGAACCTCATCCATGCATGTCCCACGTCCAACTCAACTCCCTATCATGGGGCCCTTGACCTTGTCCTGACTGTAAGCATGAAATCTACTCGGGTACCAAACGGAAGCCCAAGAAGGGTGTGGGTACAACTCATTAGGCCACCACCAATGGTGTCTACAAATATCCAGTCTAAAAAATAGTTCATGCAGGTATAAATAAATAAAAAGTAAAGGAAAGACAATTCTGGGGAAACTAGTTAACAATATCTACTTAGCTATTACCAACCAAGTTCCAGTTCATTTTGTCTCTTTTATTACTAGTTCATCATCAATCACGAAGTTCATAAGTTAGGCATTCCCATCATTAATACAAGGTTCATGTAATTTTTTATAATTTCCCCAACCTAGGAGACACTAAACTGGTGCCCCGAGTCAAGTCATCACATGACCTCAAGAACATCTCTCTGTACGCTAGAGTTTTCCAACTAGCAGCAAGGGTTTAGATAAGTCATGTGGGGAGACTATGACCTCTTAATAAATTAATCCATAGAAAATCATATTATAAATAGAGGAATAAATATGAAACAACCAATAACATGAATTTCCAAACATCTTCCAAAATGGGTACAAACCACAAGCAATGGTAAATATGTCATGTCATGCTATAGTGCCAAGTGAACAAAACCCAAAATAAGGACAATAGTGAAATCAACAAAATGGTCCTGACTCCAATTCGGGAGCCTCATCTATGCATGTCCTATTTCCAACTCAACTCCCTAGCATAGGTTCCTTACCCTTGTCTTGACCTGCAAGCATGAAATCTGCTCGGGTTCTCAATGGAGGCCCGACCAGGGTGTGAGTACAACTCGGTAGGCCACCACCAATGGTGTCTACAAAATATCCAGTCTAACAGATAGTGCATGAAAGTAAAAATAAATGGGAAGTAAAATAAAGGTAGTTCGGGGGGCCACTCGTTAACCTTTCACTATTTTTCTATTACTATTAGAATTATTTAGCCAAGTTCATTTTGTACATCATCTCATCATTTAGTTTATCATCAACATGTATTCCATGAGTCATACATTTACCTTATTCACACAATATTCATGGAATTTATAATTCCGCATAAGAGAATGATTTAAGTCCCTATCTCACTAGGGTTGATCATTTCAAGGAATCACCACACTTACCTTGGAGCCTTATTCCATGTATTTTCATTTAATAAAACCATTGGGGGTATAGAGCATCATTCCAACTCCCCAACCCGTGCATTCCTAGGTAGGTTAGAGCATCATTCCAACCCTACCTGTGGGAGGAGCACCATTCCTTAATCCCACCACCAAGCCATGTTCACATGCTTATTTATTTGTTCACCACATTTATCCATATCACAACCAATAACAATAATAATCATTATTCACAACAATTAACATGGGATTCAATGTTATGCCATAGCTCGTTCACAATTCCAGTTTACACTACTCAACCCATTATCCCAATTCTCTTCCCAATTCTCACCACATTAACTATATTCATCAATTCACAATCTATTAACAATCCCATGTGTCAACATTTCACATACACTCACCCTCTTAGGGTTTTCAACATAATTCATTAGCCACAAGGCACAATCCCCATTTAACTAATTTAACCCATTTTTATTTCCATGGAAAACAATACCTTAAGCCATTAATAAGAATAGGCACATGCCAATAAGTAATTCTCACTACCATTCAACATTTTAACATTTCTATCAATGGATCTATATTGTCACAAGGCATCCTTTCTCATACTTAGCTAACTTCTAAGTACGTAAAGTATCAGCGCACCCAATGGGTGGCCCTATAAAGGTCAAGTCATCCTCCATGTGTCCCATAAGGACTATGAGGGTTTCCATTAATTATTTAGACACCCATCACTCCAAATATCATCAAAGTATCAAAATCACAATAAGGGGTAACCAAGAAATAAACAAAATCATGCACAAATCCCAAACGAAACCATGGGATATAACTTGAAGACCACCTACCTGGATCTGTTGACGAATGCACACCTAATCGAGGCATTGGATCCTGATTCAACACCCATTTGAAGTCACAACATATATCTCACTAGAAAATAAGTTTTTTAGAGATTTTTAAGGATATAAGGAAGAAATGTGAACCTTGAACCAAAAAGAGAAGTAAGAGGGGGATTAGCCTTACTTGGATCTTTGATTCGCAACCAATGACACTCCAAAAGACCTATAGATGAGGGAGAATCACCCTTAGAATATCTTGGGATATTTGCTTCATCACTAGGGTTGTAAGGGGGGAGAAAGGAGGAAATCTTGAGTTGGGGTTAAAAATCTCATAATGGCATTTTTGTAAATTTCTCAACTTTACTGGGCTGTAAGGTTTACCTGCACGGTTTTCCAAACCATATATAAATCATGCGAGAGCTACCATACCAAAATCACCCCTTCACATGATTTCCTGGGAATTTTGCATGGTTATCTTAACCGTGCGATAACCATGTGCACTCCTCTATTCAAGGATGCACGCTTACCTGGGATGATTTGCACTGTTTTCACTAACCATGCGCAAACCATGCAACATGCCTAGAAACTCCTTTTTCCTCCATTTTCATGTCTCGAACCTCTGGAACACCCCGATTCTTCTCATGAACTTTGTAAAATACTTATTTAACTAAAATAAAGGACTTAAACTGAAACATAACAAAACATACCTTAAGAAAGGTTTTGGATCTTACAACCTCCCCACCTTAGGATGGCTCGTCCTTGAGCCACTCTTCCCGGGCATCATTGAGTTTCTGAAGCAAAGAGATCGGGCCACTGGGCTCGCATATCTGACTCTTTCTCCCAAGTTTCTTCCTGGAAATTCTCATACAACCATAGAACATAACCCAAAGGTATGACTTTTCCTCATAAAACCTTCCCACTATGATCCACAATATGAACTAGATGCTCCTCAAAGGACGCATCAAGCTCAAGCTCAACATAATCAATGTTTATAATATGAGATGGTTCAGGATGATGCTTCTCATGTTGTGAAACATGAAAAACATTATGCATCCCACTATACCGCTATGGAAGAGCCAATCGGTAAGCCACCGGTTCGATCCACTCCACAATCTTGAGTGACCCCACATATTTAGGCTCCAAATTTCCCTGTCTCTGAATTCGACGGTGACCCAACCTTGGAGACACCCTAAGAAACACTATATCCCCCACCACAAACTCAAGAGGTCTACAACGTCGATCCACATATGATTTCTGCCTGCTCTGGGCTATCATCATGTTCTTTTGAATCAAACAAACTTTCTTCGATGTCTCCTGTATGAGACTCAGTCCTAACAACTTAGATTCCCCATCCTCCAACCAATACAATGGAGATTTACATGGCCTCCCATAGAGTGCATCAAAAGGCTCCATCTGAATCATATCCTAGAAACTATTATTGTAAGAAAACTCAATGAGTGATAAGTGGTTTTCCCATGAACCATCAAAATATAGGACACAAGCTCTCAACACATCCTCCAATACTTGGATTGTACGCTTAGACTGCCCATTAATTTGCGGGTGATAATCCATACTCAACAAAACCTGGGTACCCAATGCCTTCTATAATCCATGGTGGAAGCACGATGTGAAATGTGGATCATGATCTGAAACTATGGCTCTCAGTACACCATGAATGAAAACTACTTCTCGAACATACAAATCACCCAACTGATCAACTATATAAGTCTCCTAGATCCGTAATAAATGACCCACTTTAGTCAACCAATCCACAATGACCCAGATTCCATCATTATTTTGATGCATCCTTGGAAGTCCCACTACAAAGTCAATCGTTACATCATTCCACTTCCATTCTGGAATAGGCAATGACTATAACAAACTACCTAGATAATGATTCTCGGCCTTCACCTGTTCCTCCTCCAATGGCCTTAAGGCCTTCATTTTTTTATTGATTTTTGATAATCCACCTTTCAAGGGGTGAGGTGGAACCCTTACAATGCCCGTAGGCATAAGTATTACATGGCCCATAGGCCTTAGAGGAATTTAGTGCCCGTAGGCTTCAAACATTACATATAACCCAGACTAACTACTTAGAACTTCTCGTCCCCAGCATATTCATCGTGAAATCAGATCTCCACCATTTCATGGCTATTCGGCTAGGCTTTCCCATGCATGTACAGGCTTGTCCCGATGGCAGGTGCCATACCCTCTCATTCCTGCAATCCATTTAGCTTCTGAACTGGTGAAATCTCCTTGCTCATCCTCCTTCTAAAGCTTGTTCCTTGTAGTTTTTCTAGTTTTTATCTGCACTTAAGGTGGAACGAAAGCCTTGAGGTGGCCCGAAGTCCTTACTGACCTAAAGGCCTGGGTGGCCCGAAGGCCTTAAAGGACTCGGGGACCAAATCGGTGGCCCGAAGGCCCAAACCAGACAACCAATACTGCCTATAAAGATCATGATACGTCTTAGTCAAGCCCGAATGCACTTACCACCTTAATGTGTAGAAATAATGCATAAACTCTTCATGAAAACACACTGGTACCACCACATGACCACTAGCAGAGACAATTCCATCACCACCCAAGGCCCAACTAGAAGGTGACTCCACACCTTGAAAACTTTCCTTCATAGCCAAATACTCTAGATCCTCTAGCTGGCTCTCTTTAATCCAGCTCAAAATCATGGACTCAAATGCTAAGGATGCAAGGTCCAATTGTTTATGCCCATCCAGAACCTCTAGGAGCATCTCTGTAAACAAAGAAATCATTTTCCATTCAGAGTTGGATTCCTGAACCACCTAATTCAGAGTCTTTTAGCTTAGAGCATCCACAACACTATTCTCTTTTCCCATTATGTAAAGCAACTCAAAATCGAAGGATTGTAGGTACTTGACCCACCTTCACTATTGAAGATTTAAATCCCTTTGAGAAAAGATATACTTTAAACTCTTATGATCAAAAAATACCATGAATCGTTCTCCCAATAAGTAGTATCTCCAACACATTAAGGCATAAACTACAACAACTCGCTCAAGATCATTGGTAGGGTAGTTTATTTCATGTGGTCTCAACTGTATCGACCCATAAGCTAAAACTCAATCATCTTGCATCAACACTACCCTAATTCCAACACCATATGCATCACAGAACAAAGTGTACTTCTTACTAGGTTTAGGTAAGATTAGAATCAGTGCGGTAGTCAACCATTTCATCAATTCTTGAAAAGAAATTTTGCATGATTATGACCACTCAATATTAACACCCTTCTTGGTTAATATTTAGAGTGGTGCTACCAAATGAGAGAAATCCTTAATGAAACTCTAGTAATAACAGGCCAAACCCAAAAAACTTCGAACATCGGAAACACTCTTGGGCTGTTACCAAGACACCACAACCTGAACCTTCTATGGATCCACTAACACACCTAACTCAAAAATGATGTGTCCCAATAAATTCACTTTATTAACCTAGAACTAGCACTTTGATAGCTTATCATAAAGCCTATGATCTCTTAGTGTACTCAAGATAGTCTCAAGATATTGGAAATGATTTTCAAGAGTTCGTGATTACACCAAGATGTCATCAACAAAGACAACGACGAACTGATCCAGATAAGGGTGAAATATAAGATTCATTAGTTCCATAAACATATCCAATGCATTGGTAAAATCAAACGACATCACTAAAAATTCATACAACCAACACCTACTCCGAAAAGCTGTCTGCGGTATGTCAGAAGGTCTCACCCACAACTAATGATATCCCGATATCAAATTGATCTTAGAGAACATTGTGGCACCCCTCGGTCGGTCAAACAGTTCATCAATTTTGGGAAGCGAGTATTAGTTATTAACTGTCATCTGATTCAACTTCCTATAATCTACACATAATCTCAAAGATCGGCCAGCCTTCTTAGCAAACAGCATGGGTGATCCCCATGGTGACGTACTAGGTCGAACGAATCCCTTCTGCTCCAACTCTTCCAGCTGAGCCTTAAGCTCCTGGAGTTCTCCCAGCACCATTTGATATGGTGGAATGGAAATTTCTTATTCCCCTAGCAACAACTCTATCATAAACTCAACATCTCTATTAGGTGGTAGCCCTGATAATTCCTTAGGAAACACATCTTAGAACCGATCCAAAATAGGTGGAAAGGCATGTTTCTCCACTTATCCATCATTAAGAACAAGTCATTCCACTTGGGTTGTGAGCTCTCCCAACTACTAACAAAATGGACCTGAACGACCTGCTTGACATCCCACTCACCATGAAGGACATAATTGTCTCCATCGGGAGATGTAAAAGTTACCCAACATCGATAACAAATCGATATGGGCTTGATAATTCACTAACCAATCCATTACCAAGATCAAGTAAAAACCTGAAATCTCCAAAAAAACAAATACCATAGGAAATGATATCCACCAACCTCTAAGGAACAACCTTTACACCGCCTTATATTCTCAACTCGCTCCCCAACAGAGTATCAAGTGACATAACTCTACATGCACTTTCCACAGTTAGGCCCATCACTACTACGAACTGTTCCAAAATAAAATTATGTGTGGAACCTATGTAAAATAGAGAATTTTTATGTGTGAAAGCTACAAGAATCATACCTCATATGGTAGAAGGTCCAGCCTCGCCTCCTCCAGGTGTAGAATGAACTTCCTGTAGGTTCCATGTCCCTCTACCCTCGGATCCAGTCTGAGTACCCTACGCTGTACTGACCTACTTGTATGAATGGTCCCTTCTAGGAGCTCCACATCCACCAACCCTACTAGTAAGGCCTTTGTAGCTCCAACTACTTGCCTGATATGGGATAATTGATCCTCTTCCTACACTCGGTACCGATCACTTTCCTCCAACACCTTCCATCTATTGTGGGTTCCTAGAGAACCTCTGCACATGGCCCATTTTTTCACATGATCTACACTTAACAGGTGATCAGGAACACTGAATTTTCATGTTTACTGGCCTTCCATACTGGTAGCAGAAAACTCAATCACTAACCTAAGAGACTGGTTCCCTTTTTTGGTCATTCTGTCCACCGCTGACCTGGTGGAAATTCTCAAAATGGCGCTTCCTACTATTAGAAGTTTCACCAATGGTTCACCCCACTGAAACCGCGTGCCTACTTCCTGAGGCCTCTTTGAAGTTTTCTTCAGATATAAGGTCTTGGTCCATCACTTCAGCAAATATATTTATCCGAAATATATTTACTTGGGATTTGATCTCATACTGAAGTCCATCCTGAAAGCACCTTTCCATAGATACCTCATCTCCCACTTAAGCATGAACAAAATGTTGCAAGTCTGTGAACCGACATGCATACTCTATTACTGACATCATCCCCTATGTTAAAATCATAAAATACACATCTTTATCCTTCATTAAGGTTTCTAGGTAGTAATTCTCCAAAAAAAATTCCTAAAAACTCTTCCACATCATTTCCTCTACTTTCTCAGTCTAATCTAAGATATCCCACCAACGCTTTGTCTGTCCCCACAATATATATGCTTCCAACTTAACTCACTTATCGAAAGGAGTATCAAAATGTTCAAGAATTGTATGGGTAGACTCTATCTAGAACCCAATTACCTATATACCTCCCTCTCTAGTAAAGGTCGTAGGGTGTTTCAGTTGAAACTCCCCTAGTTAAATCAAACAAACTCAGTGTGACCCACCCTAGGTCCCATTCCATCATCTGCATAAAACGAACAAAGTTCTCAGGGAACTGCTCTTCCCTATCATCCTAAACCATAGGTCCTTATTGCTTCACTAATGGGGGCCATTCTCGACAACATCCTCTTGTCACCTAACTAGAACACACCTTCGTGGTGGAATTCCTCTATAATGCCAAACATGAACTTTTTAGAGCACAACCATGAAACTTTCACAAGGCATAAGGAAAGGCTCATCACTATCCATAAACAAACCATTTCGCATACACTTTCCATTGTGTGTTATTATATCTGGAACACTACCCACAACCATTGTTTTTAAGGCCATGGATAACACAAGGTAGCTAACTCACATGGTTAAAATCCCTGCCTTTTACACCTTTTAAAAACAATTTCCACATCCCAATTTACTCCCACAACATTTTAATTCACTTACCTTACTCTATCAAGCATTATTCTTTAATTATTACTTAGAATTACAATTTCCCTTTTTACCTGTTTATATCATCTCATTAGGAAACATGTCACTATTTTTAAGAAAATAAAATTTATTCTACCCATTATGTCCTTCACACCCATCCCATGTGTGTGTGCCTACTATGATGCATGTCACTTATATACATAGGTTCCCAGAATGATGCATGAATGCACAACCTCATGTCATTCCATCCATGAGAAAAATATCATAAATCTATCACATCACACCACATGTGAATCACCCAATTGTGAAATATCATCAAATGCAATGATAAAAAACAAGAACAATAATTCTCACCCTATGTGACTTGGGTTTTCCCTCATTCTTGGGTTAGATAATCCTAGGAACAAGCTCATTACCAAGGCCCGGAACTATCCTAATATCCTTTCTACCATCCCCAAAAAGTAAAAAAGAGAAAATAAATCCTCTAATACCACCTTTTAACATCCCTAACTCAGGATCCACTAAACTGATGCCCCAAGTCGAGTCGTCGCATGACCTCAAGCATCCCTCCTCATTCACTAAAGGTTGTTGACTAGCAGTGAGGGTCTAGATTAGTCAAGTGGGGAGACTATACCCTCTTAATCAGAACAAGACACAATATATAACAATATAAATAGCAAAACCAATATGAAACAACCAATAAATTACATAGCCAAACGTCTCCCAAACTGGGTACAAACCATAAGAAATAGTAAATGTGTCATGTAATGTTATAGTGCCAAGTGAACAAAACCCAAAATAAGGACAACAACGGAATCCCAAAAACGATCCTGACCCTAATTTGGGAACCTTATCCATGAATTTCTCATGTCCAACTCAACTCCCTAGCATAGGGCCCTTACCCTTATCGTGACCTGCAAGCATGAAATCTGCTCCGGTTCCCAACAGAGGCCCGAGCAGGGTGTGAGTACAACTCAGTAGGCCACCACCAACGGTGTGTACAAAATATCCAGTCTAACAGATAGTTTATGCAAGTAGAAATAAATGTAAATTAAAATAAAGACAGTTCATGGTCCACTCTTTAACCTTTATCTACTTTTCTATTACTATTAGGATTATTTATCCAAGTTCATTATGTACATATGTCAGAACCCGGTGCTTAGTTTTGAGGTACGGGCGTCTTCTTTTTCTTTTTCCTTAAGTGTTTTTGGGAAAATATGGAAAATGGGAAAAATGCTAAATTTCGAAACTACACGCTGTGTACTTTGTCCACACATCGTGTACTTTTGGCCATGTTGGGATGAGTACATGGGGCGTGTAGCCTTGTCGGCGACGAGGGGTGTAGGAACCGACTACACGCTGTGTAGTGGTACCTTACACGTCGTGTAGTCAGTCGGCAGGCTTGAATAGTAAGGCGGTGGAGTCGCCGCCAACTGGGTGACAGTACACGCCATGTACTGAGGAGTACATGTCGTGTACTCAGGTCGACGGGTGAACAGTGTGGCGGTGCCACCAAATGAACAGTTAAATGAAAGAAGTACACGTCGTGTACTCATAAGTACACGCCGTGTACTTTGTTTTTTCGGCTTAAAACTGGCAGTAGCCTCCTCAATTGGAAGAGGAGGCGTTTGAGCCATTTTGGATCCAATGAGGATGGTCGGACCTTTGAAGATATTCTGGGTGTTCATCTGGAATCCGATTCGGCTTCGGACGATCTTGTTGGAACCCCACAGGTAAGCCCTTTATCCTCCTTAAGTCGTTCTTACCAATTCTTCCCCTAAATTAAGTTATTTACATTTTAATAGGTTTTGTTCTTCGTCATATCTACGCCGTTCTTGGGAGTTTCTAGAGTCGACGTTCAGGTATAACGATCGTTGGCATTTTTGGTAAGTGGCTTTGTGTTTATTTTCCAACTATCATGTGTTTTTGTGCATTTTGGTGCCACGAACCCATGTTGGGGTGTCATGTGGCTGAGGCCGTTTCTATATTTAATGCCTAGAATTGCATAGGTGATTAAATTGTGATGATAAAAATCTGGTTGGGATCATTGCTTGGATCTGGAACCACCCCAGGGGGTGTGTTTCACTGTTTAGCCATTTGGCTAGGATACCCGAGGGTATGCCTTCAATGTAGTAATTTTAGAATTTCCTTGAGAGGAATTTCTTGTTTACTACATTTTGATATGTTGGGCATGGCCCGGTTACCTGTTTAGCCTGAGGGCGTTGTTGTGATTAGCTTGTGGGCACTGCACTGTTTAGCCCGAGGGCTGTAGTTACTTCGGCCAGAGGGAAACTTCTTCTGTTCCTGAGGGCCATAGAATCTGTGCCTGAGGGCGACACTACCTACGCCTAAGGGCAAAATTCTGTTACGCCTGAGGGAAATTACCTGTGGGTTGGGTTCTGCTTACTTGAGGGTAAGGTTTTGCTTGTCTGAGGACGTGGACTATTTACGTAGAAATGCACTGTGGTTATTTCTAATATTTAATGGATTAAATGAATAATAAGATGGCAGTATAACTGGTAATTATTGACTTTTGAGTACTGCTTACTTAATTTCATTTTACTACTGTACACTATTATTGCATGCTTACACGCAGTTGGTAACGGGCCTTTGGTGGGTGCCTACTAAGATATATTTCTCACACCCTCTTTGGGTCATGCTTTTCGGCCCAAACAGATTACGTTTCTGCAGGTGTAGATAGGGGAAAGAGTCCCTATACAGGTACTTTTCTATTGCTGAGGAGTAGGAGGGCATGGGACCAAGCCTAGGCTCGCGATGCCGCTGCCAGCTATTTTGTTTGTTTTGTTGTAATCTGTATTTTGTTGTATTGTATTGATTTATAACATGTTCTGGATGTTTTCATAGAACTTGAAACATGTAGCATCATCACTTCTATACTGTTGGTTATATCCACTGCTGTAGTTTATTTCAGTTGTGTATATTTACTGCTTCCGTTGTCATTGTATGTTTATTCTGTATTCCGTTGCGCTATACTTTGACAAATGAGGGCATAGTTTCCCCACTATCAGACCTGGGCCCTCGCTGCTAGTCGACATCCTCTGGCGTTTGGGGAAATGCGCTTGAGGTCATGTGGCGAACCGGATTCGGGGCACCCGTTGTGTGGCACCCGGGTCCGGGACGTTACAAAGTGGTATCAGAGGGCGTTTCTTTTCTTTTGACTTACTATTTGGAGCCGTAGTCAGGGATAGGACGGAATGGTAGTTGGTAATAAGCTGTGTTAGGGCATTGCTAACCCGTGTATAGGGAAAAATCCAGTCTACCTCGTATTTTGCATTATTTTGATTTTTCAATTTTACAGTTGATATGTTTTCACCATTAGGTGACGCACTTTGAGATTGTGCAGTTTATATTTTATCAGTGGGTTCTATTTAGTTGCAACCCTATGAGATGAGGGTATGCCATCTCATGCATCATATAGGCACATGATAGATATCACATGTCATGCATAGTTTCCATGCCATGTAGGTGCATTAGAATTTTCATGTTGTTGTGATAATTGTTATGCTAGAAAAGTATGCTGTTGTGATAGCTTCTTGATAAATACTTTCCTTGTGATATGGTATGTTTGTTTGAGCTTGTTTATATAATGGACGCCAAACTTTGGTTTTTGGGGAGTATGGGCCCCCATTGACCAGAATTTGGTGGATCATTGACTGTTTATTGGTTATAACACAGATAAGATGTCAAAATTTGATTCGTGGGGAGTATGGGCCCTCACGGATCGGAATTTGACACTTAGGTGTTGGTTTTTTTAGTATTTTCTGGGTTCCGGGGAAGTTTATGAGGCATACTATCTGTAAAACCCAGAATACACGCCGTGTAGGACCTCATACACGCCGTGTGTGTTCTTCTGTTCGGGAAGAAAAATGAACTTTTTGAGTACAGGCCATGTACCCCGAGTACACGCCGTGTAGTCTCTTCCCGTGTCACAAACCGTGTGGGTGGCGACATGGGGTAGGGAAGGGCTTGGGTAAAACACGTCGTGTAGTTTTTGTGCACGCCGTGTAGTGTGACCTGGAGTCCGGCCGTGTAACTAACAACATGGGTTGGTGAAATCCTTGACAGAACATGTCGTGTCAGTTATAGACATGTCGTGTAGTGTGACCTGGGGACTTGGCTGAGTAACTAACAACACGGGCCGGTGTCACCTCTCCCTGAACACGCCGTGGACCTGTGGGATACGCCGTGTAGTCTTGTCCGAGGACAGATCATGTGGGGTTAGCCGTGTGTCTGGAAAACAGGGTGGTGTACATGCCGTGTACGGGTGTAACACGCCGTGTAGTGTCAAGCCGAGTAGTCGGTCGTGTCACAGATGACACGGGAAGTTGGAAAATAACATCGTACACGCCGTGTAGATATTATACACACCGTGTAGTTTTTTTTCAACGGAATTCATGTGGCTTATCCGTGTGAATGGACCCGGGTAGGGGAAGGGAATTCAAGTACATGTCGTGTAGTCAGTATACACGCCGTGTAGTCTTGTTTTGCAAATTTTGAATGCCTTATTCCTATTGTTTCCTTTGTGGTTCCTTCACTTTTCGGTTATAATAATCTTGAATCTGAGGCGTGCTTTTGACCCTGTAGTATCATTCCGCCTAGACGACCGCGAGTTGTTCGCCAGGAGAGCGGCGACGATTATACTTTGGAGATGGTGCGCCACGGGCAACTAGTTGATCCTCCAGCAGATCCAAATGCGATGCTAGCTGCTATACCAGACACAGGCACGGAGGCGCAGTTCCGTGAAGGCTTCATGCGGTTCATGCAGACCTTTCAGGGAGCACCGTAGGCTGCCACATCTATGTCCAAGCTGACTCGTATCTTTCAGCAGCAACATCCGCCTACATTTTCAGGGGATGGAGGACCATAGGTTGCAGATTCTTGGCTAGGATCGATGCAGACTATTTTCGAGAATATTCAGACACCTCCAGGGCGGAGGGTCAAGCTCGCGACATACATGCTGCATGATTCCGCCAAGAGGTGGTGGGATGTTACCACCCAGTCAGAGCATCACAGGGACATGGCGTGGGAATATTTTCAGGCAGTATTCTATGAATTCTTCTTTCCCAATACACTGAGGGAAGATAGAGCTCGAGAGTTCATGAATCTGCAGCAGGGAGCTATGTCAGTGATGGACTATTCTGCTCGTTTTACGGAGCTTCAGCGCTTTGCACCCGTGCTGGTGGGTGATGAGACGCTGAGAGCCAGACGTTTTGAGGATGGTATTCGGTATGACATCTAAGCACTGGTGAATGTTTTCAGGTTGCCTACTGTACACGCGATTGTGAATCAGGCGCTGATTACAGAGAGGAACCTATGGGAATCAAGTGGTGTGGGCCAGGGCGGTTCAGCACTAGTTACTGGTACCAATTCTGTGGGTAAGAGGAAGAGATAGATGGACTTCTCCCAGGGCGGCATTACCATCCAGGAAGCATCTTCAGGTGGCCTGGTCAGGTGCTACCAGTGTGGCAGAGAGGGGCACAAGAGACTGCAGTGTCCACGAGACCCAGTGGAGTGTCGATATTGCGGCAAGATGGGTCATCTGCAGCGCTTTTGTAGGGCATTTCCACCAGTGGATAGTGAGAGGGGTTCTGTGCAGACTCCGCATGCGGGAGCAGGACCAGTGGCTTCTTACCAATTTGGGAACTAGAATACGTCAGGGTGTGCATGCAAAGATGGTGGTCATGGTCATGGTAGCCAGACATCAGGATCGTAGAGGCAGTAGGGCGGGACAACACAGGGTAGCCAGGCTGTGTCGTAGGGCCGCGACACTGGGCAGGCATATGCATTGCAACAGACCCAACAAGAGCAGGATCTCGGGCCTTCTATAGTCATAGGTACTATTTTAGTAGCTTCTATCTTGTCTTCAGTACTTTTTGATACGGGTGCTACGCATAGTTTCATATCTGTACCTGTTATGGAGAGCCTTGGGCTCGGTGTTTCTACTCCTTCTGATATCATGACGCTAGACACTCTGTTGGGGACTAGAACGGCTGGTGTGCGTCAGTGCAAGGGGTGGCCCCTTGAGGTTGGTGGGTGTCACTTCCTTTGGGACCTCTATGTCTTATAGATGACGAGCTATGACGTCATTCTCGGGATGGACTGGTTGGTTCCCTTCCGAGCTTTTGTAGACTGCTATCGTCGCAGGGTGCGTTTCACGTCACCAGAGGGCGGAGAGTTTCTACAAAAGGGAGAATGGGATGTTCATGCGAGTCGAGCTGGACCAGAGCATCATGGGTGAGGTGGAGTCACATCCCAGATTGCGAGCTTATATCTGAATGACCAGGGGACTTGTCAGACGGATTTCCCTCCAGTTGTCGATCATTTCAGGGATGTCTTCTCGGATGACTTTTCAGGTCTACCTCCGGCGCGTGAGGTGGATTTCTCTATCGAGATAGTTCCAGGAGCAACACCGGTGTCCATTCCTCCTTATAGGATGGCCACGCCTGAGTTGCAGGAGCTCAAGAGGCAGTTAGAGGAGATATAGGCGAAGGGTTTTATCTGACCTAGTACTTCTCCTTGGGGTTCTCTGTTCCTTTTTTCGAAGAAGGCGGATGGTACCCTTAGGCTTTGCGTGGATTATCGGAAGTTGAACCAGTTGACAGTGAAGAATCGATATCCCTTGCCAAGGATTGATGATCTGTTTGACCAGCTTCATGGATCATGAGTGTTCTCGATGATTGACTTGAGATCCGGATATCATCAGCTACGCGTTAGACCATCTGATATACATCTCACAGCTTTCAGGAGCAGGTATGGTCTATATGAGTATACGGTTATGCCATTCAGACTGACGAACGCGCTAGCAGTTTTCATGGCTCTGATGAATCGTGTGTTCTATCCGTATCTTGATTCATTTGTGGTAGTATTCGTGGATGACATCTTGGTGTACTCTTCCACTCTACATGACCATGCCACCCATCTTGAGATCGTATTGCGTACACTGAGATAGCATCATCTATATGCTAATCTCTCAAAGTGCCACTTTTGGATGGACCAGATTCACTTCCTGGGTCACATTACCTCAGAGGCAGGAGTTGCAGTAGACCCAGAGAAGGTGAGAGAAGTAGTTTCCTGGGAGCATCCTAAGAACGTGTTTGATATACAGAGTTTATTAGGGATGTCTGGTTACTACAGACGCTTCATACAGGACTTCTCCCGCTTAGCAGCACTGTTGACAGGTCTAACTAAGAAGGGTGTGAAGTTCGTTTGGTCGGAAGCTTGCGAGGCAACTTTTCAGGACCTGAAGGGAAGGTTGACATCAGTACCGATCCTGATACTCCCAGAGCAGGGGAAGATCTATACAGTTTACTGTGATGCATCAGGGACTGGGCTGGGAGCCGTTTTGATGCAGGGTGACCGAGTTGTCGTGTACGGGTCTCGGTAGTCGAGGCCACATGAGAGAAATTTCCTGACGCATGATCTCTAGTTGGCTGCAGTTGTGCATGCTTTGCGCTATTGGAGACATTATCTATTGGGAGATTATTTTGTGGTTTTCACCGACCAAAAAAGCCTCAAGTATATCTTTACTCAGCGTTACCTGAATCTAAGGCAGAGAAGGTGGGTCGAGTACCTACAGTCCTTCGATTTTAAGCTGGCCTATACACCTGGTAAAGGTAATGCAGTAGCTGATGCACTGAGCAGGAAGAATCAGATACAGGCAGTGCAAGAAGCCAGGGGTGAGTGGAAGCTTATGACTTTGTTCTCTGAGATGCATCTAGAGGTGCATGACAGTCAGGGGTAGACATATCTTTCCTCATTAGCTGTGACTTCTACCCTCCTGGATAGAGTGAGGATGAGGCAGCTATCTGATTCGGAAGGCCTAGTTCTATGAGAGTTGGTGGCAAGTGAGGATCCTCCTCCCGGTTGGACAATAGGCGATGATGAGGTTTTGTATTTCCATGGACGAGTATGGGTTCCAGGGGATATACGCGAGGAGCTGATGCAGGAGTTTCATGCTTCATCTTGGGCAGTTCATCCCAGGGTTACCAAGATGTACCGAGACTTGAGACGTTCGTATTGGTGGCCGGGTATGAAGAGAGAGATAGTTGGGTTTGTTACGAGATGTTCCACCTGTCAGCAGGTGAAGGCTGAGCATCAGAGACCAGCTGGACTGTTACAGCAGTTACCCATTCCAGAGTGGAAATGGGATGATGTCGCGATGGATTTCGTGACGGTTTTGCCGAGGTCACCTCGTGGCAATGACGCCGTGTGGGTTGTTGTGGACAGACTCATGAAGGTAGCTCACTTTTTTCCGATCAAGGAGACCTTCGTTGTGGACGAGCTCGGAAGGTTGTATATCCGAGAGATCGTACGTCTTCATGGGGTCCCTCGTTCAATCGTTTTAGATAGGGATGCCCGCTTCACGTCTCGTTTCTGGCAGAGTTTTCAGAGGGCATTGGGTACTCAGGTGCTTCTGAGCATAGCATTCCACCCTCAGACAAATGGCAAGTTAGAGCGGACGATTCAAGTGCTAGAGGACATGTTGCGCGCATGCGTCCTAGACTTTGGGGGCTCTTGGGAGAAGCATATACCCTTATTCGAGTTTTCCTATAACAATAGTTTTTAGGAAACTATTGAGATGGCACCATACGAGGATTTATATGGTAGGCCATGCCGATCACCTTGGTGCTGGTTAGAGGCAGGTGAGGCAGCTTTACTAGGGCCACAGATCGTGAAGGAGACATCTGTGTAGGTCCAGTTGATTCGGAAGCGGATGGCTACTGTGTAGTCTTGTCAGAAGTCTTATGATGATCGTCGTAGACGACCTTTGGAGTTCTTGGTCGGGGATCAGGTTTTTCTACGTGTTTCGCCGAGGCTGGGACACAAGCATATCAAAAGACAGGGTAAACTTTC
Organism: Viscum album; assembly: GCA_963277665.1. Classification (NCBI taxonomy): domain Eukaryota; kingdom Viridiplantae; phylum Streptophyta; class Magnoliopsida; order Santalales; family Viscaceae; genus Viscum; species Viscum album. Next base: position 887,172,413 of record OY728123.1, read on the forward strand.
ACCGAGGTATGTGGGGCTATTCGAGATTCTGGAGAGAGTCAGGCTGGTTGTCTATCGGTTGCAGTTACCGCAGCAGTACCGAGCCATGCACGACGTCTTCCATGTGTCTCAGTTGCGTCGCTACCATTCAGACCCTTCTCACACCTTTCAGCCTGAGAAGGTTGAGCTTCAGCATGATGTGTCCTTTGAGGAGCATCTGATCCATACCGTTGATAGGAGCACGAAGGTTCTCTGAGCCCAATCAGTTCCTCTCGTACGGGTGCTATGGAAGCATGGCCAAGTGCAGGACGAGACCTGGGAGTGGGAGGCTGACGTACGTGCTCAGTGGCCAGATCTGTTCTGAGCTTTATCTTCGCCACCTTTGGAAGGGAAATTCAGGGAAGAATTTCTATAAGGGGGGAAGTTTGTCAGAACCCGGTGCTTAGTTTTGAGGTACGAGCATCTTCTTTTTCTTTTTCCTTAAGTGTTTTTGGGAAAATATGAAAAATGGGAAAAAATGATAAATTTTGAAACTACATGATGTGTAATTTGTCCACACGTCGTGTACTTTTGGCTGTGTTGGGATGAGTACACGGGGCGTGTAGCCTTGTCGGCGACGAGGGGTGTAGGAACCGAATACACGCCATGTAGTGGTACCTTAAACGTCGTGTAGTCAGTCGGTAGGCTTGAATAGTAAGGCGGTGGAGTCGCCGCCAGCTGGGTGATAATACAAGCCGTGTACTCAGGATTACATGCCGTGTACTCAGGTTGACGGGTGAACAGTGTGGCGGTGCCGCCAAATGAACAGTTAAATGAAAGAAGTACACATCGTGTGATCATAAGTACATGCCGTGTACTTTGTTTTTTCAGCTTAAAATAGGAAGTAGCCTCCTCAACTTGCATAGGAGGCATTTGAGCCATTTTGGAACCAAGGAGGATGGTCGGAACTTTGAAGATCCTCCGGGTGTTCGTCTGGAATCCGATTCGGCTTCGGACGATCTCGTTGGAACCGCACAGGTAATCCATTTCTCCTCCTTAATTCATTCTTACCAATTATTCCCCTAACATAAGTTATTTAAGTTTGAATGGGTTTTGTTCTTCATTAGATCTACGTCGTTCTTGGGCGTTTCTAGAGTCGACGTTCGGGTATAACGATTGTTGGAATTTTTGGTAGGTGGATTTGTGTTTATTTTCCAACTATCGTGCGTTTTTGTGTGTTTTTATGCCACGAACCCATGTTGGGGTGTCGTGTGGCTGAGTCCGTTTCTATATTTAATGCCTATAATTGCATAGGTGATTAAATTGTGATGATAAAATGATGGTTGGGATCGTTGCTTGGATCCGGAACCACCCCGGGGGGTGTGTTTCACTGTTTAGCCGTTTGGCCAGGATACCCGAGGGTATGCCTTCAATGTAGTAATTGTAGAATTTCCTTGAGAGGAATTGCTTGTTTACTGCATTTTGATATGTTGGGCATGGCCCGGTTACCTGTTTATCCTAAGGGATTTGTTGTGATTAGCATGTGGGCACTGCACTGTTTAGCCCAAGGGTTGTAGTTACTTCGGCCTGAGGGTAATTTCTTCCATGCCCGAGGCCCATAGACTTTGTGCCTGAGGGATACACTACCTACGCCTGAGGGAAAAATTATGTTACGCCTGAGGGCAATTACCTGTGGGTTGGGTTCTGCTTACTTGAGGTTAAGGTTTTTCTTGTCTGAGGATGTGGACTGTTTACGTAGAAATGCACTGTGGTGATTTCTAATATTTAATGGATTAAATGAATAATAAGATGGAAGTATAACTGGTAATTAGTGACTTTTGAGTATTGCTTACTTAATTTTATTTTACTACTGCACACTATTGTTGCATGCTTACACGCATTTGGGCACGGTCCTTTGGTGGGTGCCTACTGAGATATATTTCTCACACCCTGTTTGGGTCATGCTTTTCGGCTCAAACATATTACATTTCTGCAGGTGTAGATAGGGGCAAGAGTCCCTATATAGGTACTTGACATTTGCTGAGGAGTAGGAGGGCATGGGACCGAGCCTAGGCTCGCGATGCCGCTGTCATCTGTTTTGTTTGTTTTGTTGTACTCTGTATTTTGTTGTACTGTATTGATGTATAACATGTTCTGGTTGTTTTCATAGAACTTGAAACATGTAGCATCATCACTTCTATATTGTTGGTTATATCCACTACTGTAGTTTATTTCAGTTGTGTATGTTTACTGCTTCCGCTGTCGTTGTATGTTTATTCCGTATTCCGCTGTGCTATACTTTGAAAAATGAGGGCATAGTTTCCCCACTATCAGACCTGGGCCCTCGCTGCTAGTCGGTAGCCTCTGGCATTTGGGGAAATGCGCTTGAGGTCACGTGGCGAACCGGATTCGGGGCACCCGTTGCGTAGCACCCGGGTTCGGGACATTGCAACATAATCTAGTCATTTAATTCATCATCAGCGTGTATTACATGACTCATACATTTACCTTATTCAAAAAATATCCATGGAATTTATCATTCCTCATAATAGAATGAGTTAAGTCCCTATCTCACTAGGGTTGATCATTTCAAGTAATCACCACACTTACCTTGGAGCCTCAGTCTTAGTATTTTCATTGAATACAAACATTGAGGATTGATAGAGCTCATATTTTCCAAAAATTTTGTATGAATTTTAATTTTTTTAACCCTCCCAATTTATCAATTTGAGATTATGTGGATCAATTTTGGATTTATGATGTGTTTTGAGAAAAATTGTGAAAAGTGCTTAATTTTGGATTTTTGACAGATTTTTACATCAAGGGTATTTTGGTCATTTAATTAAAAATATAATTCTAAATTGATAGATTATCCTTTTGTTGAAAAAATTATTTTATTTTCTTCAACTTTGTCTTCTTTAATAGGGGATGATTAGAGCATTTAGAGGCTTTAAAAAACCAATGAAGTTGAAGAATTTTCCACACGGACAACGTGGACCCCACCACAGTAACAGAAGTACATCTCGGCCTACACACATCCAATTAAAGTTATTCCACATGGATATGAAATATAACTAAATATAGAGTTTTCCCATTAACTTCCATGAAGTTTGTAATCCATTAAGATGGATTTTGAAATAACTCAATTGAAGGAAGCTTCCTAGAAATTTCATCCCGAAAAAGAAACCACCAATAAAAAATTCAAAACTCATACATGAGGTGTCCGATTACATTGAAATTTGGAGGGTTTCTGATAAATACAATGATAAATAACTCTCAAGAAGTAACAAAGGCGTTAAGAGTCCATTTTCATGGTCATTAATGCATGATATTTGAAATACGGAGAGTATGCCTGGACAGAATAAATATTTGGAGTAAAAAGGCCATAACTCCCTCACCAAGTGTGAAAATACTATGAAATTTTGAGGGTTGAAGGAAAAGTAAATTAGGAAGAACTTTCATTAAGTGATAAATGCGTTATTATATAATTATTTAGGTATAAAATGCACCTAATTGTGGAGGAAAAATTATGCCTATAAAACGAGAGGAGCTCCCACCTCTGAAATAATTCCATTTTTCATCCCATTCATTCAAGAAACCAAAGAGGAGATATCCACCAAGGGAGGCCAACCAAAAATATTCCCCTTTTATCCTTAATTTATTTGTTTTATTTATTTTTGATTTAGTTTTCAATTTTAATTTATATTTCTAATAAATTCATGCGTCATTTTCATTTTTGTGTCCACATATCCACCTTCTTTTCTTCTTCTCCAACTTTTCTCCTTCTTTTCTTCTTTTATTATTCTAAACATAAAACTGTGAAATATAATACTCATGATCATGATTAACTAACCAGGAGAATATCCTAAGGTAATAATAAGGTTCTTAAACCTGAGAACATTTTTTTAATCTTCTTTGAGTTAATTCTAAGGATAATTTATAGTGGGTGTATTCCTCGTTGTGGTTATCTAAAGTCTAACTTCTTAATCTACAACCATTTTCCATCGATTGAGAAGGTGTATGAAAGGAGTACTTGGCGATCACTAAAGTGTAATTTTCATTCATAACTGGGGTAGATTTAGGTGTGCACACATACGATGGAGTGTGTTCACTACAAAGATTTTAAGTTGGTCAATGAAGGTGCTCCCTGAAAGTTCTCTCAGGAGAACTTCATTTCTTCTCTAATTTTATTCTGTTTAGAATTGCATGTTATTTAGAATTTATTTTTGAATTTAATTTATTAAATTTTATTTATAAAGAACAAAACTAAAAAAAATTAGTTCTTAGTTGAATTAGATTAATTAGGTGAACGAACTAAGAAACCTCCTCAAGTGAGACGATCCTAGTTAGCCTCTATGCTGCACTAGGAAATCATAAAAATACACTTTTTCCACTCTCTACAACAGGTATGCATCAAAACTGGCACCGTTTCTGGGGATCCAATTAGTAGTTTACTTGTATTTTTCTATTTTCACTTTGTTGATATATTTTCAATTTAAAAAAACCCAAAAATCCAAAAATGAAAATTTTATGTGATGTATCTGAACTATAATTACTATGCCTGAATGACTACTCACAAGTACAACAACAACAAGATAAATTTGTTTTAGAGTACAACAGAGCTCAAGTGAATGAACTTAAATACACCATATAAGGACTAAGGATTCAAATATAAAGGCTAACATAATATTCCCATACTACCCAGGAGCAACCCGAACTTGAGCCAGAGTAAGAACCTAAGGTAGTGGTGGAAGAAATTTCACCACTCATCTTTGAAATTGAAGAAACTAAGGAGTAAAGGGAGGAAGACTTTCCTGATAAGCCTCATGTGGGAGATCAACGTGAATTGGATGAATTTTGGAGTGAATGTGAGAAACTTCTCGGTCTACCCAAGCCTTGCAAAGAAGAATATCTAGAACCACAGAAGGAAGAAACCACCTGAGTGGTGGAATTTGATGTTAAGATGGAGGAGCCTGACTACCTACCTCCATCTGCTAAGAGTATACTCCAAGAGGCACTTACCACTGAGGAAAAGATTAAAGTTAAACTGACTTTAGGAGTTGAAACTTTCTTTGTGTAATGACCCAATCTTTTTGAGTATTATATTAACTTACTCTTAATGATTTAATAAGATGTTAATGGTTAATGTAGAAAGGGGAGTTGATGGCTTCATCCAGTAGACTCAACCCTTACGAAGCCCACTTATCAGAGCTTGGGAAGGAGGTAGCATCTGTGGGCTTCGCTTTGGACCAAGCCCAATCTGAGCTCCAGCGTGTCAAGCTTGAACGAAAACGCTTGCAGGAGAAGTTCAAGTTAGTGGAGATTGCTACTAGGGCAATGTTATCTGAGCCTCCCTCAGATTCTCTCACCATAGCACACCTTACACTTAGGTCTTATGCCAGTGTTATAAGGGGTTATGTGATGAGACCCTAGTTTCCTTGTGTAATCCTTTCGGGTGAATAAATTGAGATTTCTTCCTTTAGTGATGTTTGTGAAATTTCAAATGTCTAGATAATTTTAGAATGTATTTTATTGATGAATTTCGAAAAAAGGATATTTTAAAATATTTATGTAAACCCTAAATAACTAATGATGTGTAATGATTTTCAAAAAATGGTCTTCTACAAAAGTGTTCAGTAAGGAATTTGGGGTCTAATAAGTCAACTTAATTTTTGATGAATAGTAAATTATGAATAGTGATTTTACGCTTAGGATTAGTAATGTGACCAAATGGATTAGTAATCTCACTTAAAGAAAGTTTTAATATAATTTAGACACCTAGATTAAGTAATGTGATTCAATAAAATGGGTAAATAACGGTTTCATAAATTATTATTCAAGTATTAGTTTTTTCGGATGAATAGTGTTTTTTAATTAAAAATTTAATTAAAAATAATTAGAAAATTATTTTTATAAAAATGACTTCATTTTTTAACTTAGAGCATCGATATTATGTTATGGTAATTTTTGGGGTTTTTTCTGAAAAAAATGAATTTTCGATGAATAGTGTTTTTATTTAAAAATTAAATTAAAAATATTTAGAAAATTATTTTTATAAAATGGATTTCATTTTTGAAATCAGAGCATTGATATTTGGTTAAGGTGAAATTTTGGGGTTTTTCTGAGAAAGTTGAATTTTCAGTGAATAGTAAAAATACAGTTTTAGGGATTCGGTATGTTTAATGACATCATAACGGTGTCATGATGATGTCATGAGATCTTTTGAGGGTTGGCCGGCCAAGGGTGATGAATTATTGTTTTGGGGGGCCCATGTGGCCTAACTCCATGATAAATGCCAAGGGAGAGCACATGGGTTTGAGAAAAGCACATGTGAGGTGTCCCTTGGCCATTAATGCTTTGTCCCCTCACTTTCCCTATAAATACCCACACTTTCCTCCTTTAGTTTTCACTCCCAACTCTCCCCCAACTAAGTTCTGGTCTTCTTACCTTCCAAAGAGTCCTCCCAAGGTGCCCCCAAGCCCTCAAGGTCCAATCCTTTGAGTTTCAAGAGTCACGTTTTAAGGTAAGGGATCCGACCCCTCTCTTTCTTTTCATGTAATCTCTTTTATGTCATTCCTATTATTCTCCTTGTTTTTATGTGAGAGGATGTTCTTTTATATTCCTCTTACTTCCCTTTCATGTTTATATGATGAGAGATCCCCTCTTACTCTCATCATTTCGTTTTATGAAAGTTTAAGTGACGCCGTTAGGCTGCCGAATTTTTAAGGGATTCTTTCACCCTTCTCATTTTTCAAGTTCGATTTTCATGTCAAGTCTTTCAAGTTCCTTTTTATTATGTTGGGGTATGATCTCTATATCTATCATACTGATCTCTTATGATCATATGATGAGGGACCCTATTTGATCTTGTCAAATCATTTTCTTTTGAAGTTAAGTGACGCCGTAAGGCTGCCGAATTTTCATAAGAGAAATCTAATCTTTTTTCCTTCCATGTTTTTCATTTCAAATGGTATGTCCCTAAAATTTCATTACCATGTCCATATGTCCTTCTTATTCTTTCACCCTACTGTTTTATGGATCATTTATGAGTGGGTGACCCATGTCCCCTCTCATTTCAATGTTTTCTAAAACCCCGAAACTTAGCCGTTATGCTGCAGAATTTTCCCCTCAAAATGCCTCTCTCTTTTCTCAAAAATTATTTTATGTTATAAAGTGAATACTCAAAGATCTTATTTCTACAAGGGTATTCACATATATATCAAAATTTTCCATTTTAAATTCTTGGATTTACATACATGAGACCCACTTTCCCTTTCCGTGGGTTTAAAGTGACGTAAAGATCATGTCTTTAAAGCAGTTTTTAAAACGTTATGATTATGAAATGAAACCCATTTATTTTATGCTATGTGGGTTATTTATGAAATGTTTGATGATGATATATGTGGCTCACATGATAATAAAGGCAAATTTAAGGGTGCGCCCTGATAGCGCTCCAATGCATTTGGTAATGATGTAACCACTAGAGATTACAATTTTCACGATACCTTGGTGAATAACCTTGGTAATTTTCAAATGACACCTTGGGGATGGACCTTGGTGATATGTTCATGATTGTCTATGTTAAATGATGTAGCCACATCTTCAAGTTATGAAAAATTTTATTTTTATTATGAAATGCCTCATGATTTCTTTCTCATGCCTTAAAGTTCTTTTCATGTCCTTATTGAAGTATCTCAAGTTCACATGCAAAATGTTCCTCTTGTTTCCCTTACTGGGCCTTCTGCTCACCCTTTCTTTTGATGTATGTCCCCAGGTTATGAGATGCAGTAATGAACCTAGAATGAACTTAAGGAGACGCCTTTCAAGTGTTTAAGAAGAATTTTTTATGTTGTTTTCATGTATTATGTTCCTGGTTTCCAAGACACTAGACCTTAAAGATCCTCAGTTTTGTGTAATGTAATGAAAGTTTATGTTATACAATGGCGGGATGCTATACTTTGACTCTATCTCTTTTGATTTTATTGAATCTTAATTGTTTATCACTCTATTTTATTTTGATTATACAAAATCATACAATATTTTCTATGCCTCATATGATGAAGAATAACTTTTATGTGCACCTATTTAGGAACACTTAGAGATCCCTAGACACGTTGAACATTTACCATAGGGAGTACAAGAAGAGATCTCAGTGGCTCTTCCTGAAGAACGAAATCTACAAGCTTCCTACATTAAAAGGGACGATTTTGAAATTAATACTTCAAATTTAAATTTTGAATATCCCTTTGATTATTATTTTCATGCAGCACATCTAGAGCGACCGCTATATTTTAAATAAGACTTTGCACAAGTAGCAAAAAAGGAGGAGGGGACTCCATACTTCATCATACCCCCACCATGAAAGTTGTATCAAATTTAGAAGGGGGTGTGTCACAAACCAACCCGGGTCAACCCTGAACCGGTCACCCAAGCCGGCCCGCGACATGGCCCGAGGGGCGTTCCCGATCCCCATGGGCTGGAAACTAGTTTTGAGCATAAAAACTAAACAATAGGGAATGATTTGTCCCATAACTGAAAGACAAGTAAAACAGCAGAAAAGTAGAATAATGCAAGGCAAATAAATGAAACGAAAAAGGAAGAACAACTGATAACAGCAAACTAACCTGACCACGACCAAAACTTCTCACGACTCTGAGAGTCTCTCACCAATCCAACAACAACTCTCACCCACGACGAGCAAACTCAAGTCAAACCTGCAATAGAAACTAAAAACAAGAAAAACACTATAGGCATGAGCATTAAAACTCAGTAGGTGTGCCAAACAAACTATCCCTAAAGCACTACCTTTAAATAAAAGTTTATTAATTTCAAGTTTGAGCTATATTTTATAAAATATGGGTTTTTACACACACTTCCATTTTCTAAAGCAAGTAACAGTACATTTCCCTTTTTAGTTTAAGTAAAATTCTAATGTTTGATGGAATATATACATCACACTTTTAAAACATTTTCACAACCAATATAAAATCTAAAAATTAGTTGTCAGTCAAGAGGAAAACCACACACAACACACACACGCAAAATAAGGGCAATGGGAAAGTAGCAAATGAGGACCTGCAATCGAACTAGGCACCTCAATCATCTGCCACATACAAATAAGCACTAAAGGAAACATGGGTTGAACCTAGGAGCTTGTGAACAATCCAGAACGTACTATACATGTGACTCATCCTGAAGGCATGCCTACTCTTGATGATGGCATAACGCCCTTATGCCCAGTGTTTCCCTACATGGACTAATCGAGGGGCCCAATCCACTAGCAGAGTGTCATCTGTACTAGGGGCCACTAACCAGTGCATAATCTAAACTAGTGCAGCAATCGTTTTCAGAAGATTCACTTATTATGCCAGGTTCCCATGTATAGTTCTAATGAGGGTGTGTTATACAATTCAAACACAAGCCATGCATATATATATACTCTAAACAAATCACAAAATTCGGCACCACTCCATCCACCTCAAGGGTAGTACCTTTCCATCGACATACATTTCAAAAGGGAGGTCCCATACTGAGGACCCTCCCAATCACATGGATCTGAACTAGACAAGGAACCCAACCCAAGAATGGTTTTACCAAAAATCAGTTTGAAATGCCAAACAGGCCTTGGATAGATTTCACACATCACCCTTTCACAATAATTATCACAAAATACCAACCGGGCCTTTAGCTCTACCCATCCCGAGGTACATTTATCAAAACCATTTCAATACCATTTTAAAAGTGCCAACCGGGCCTCTAAGTGTTTCTCAAAATGAAACCAACACATTTATTCACATGTCAAACCACTATTTAATAAAACATAATTTTTCATCAAAAGAAACATTTCTCATCAAATCGAAACCACACTTTAAAATTCATAAATTAATTTTAAAAAAAAACAAACGGCGTTTTCACCATGATGCGACATTTCATCAAGAAAAGAAATTTCAGTTCATTGCATACAAATAAACAGCTTCATTTACAGAAACAAATTATTCTAAAAATATTATTTTGAATTTACCAAAATTTAATAAAATAACAAGAAATTAATAATTTCTAAATTTAATGGTAAGTGCAGTGGGGAAACCTACCTCAACTTGCAGTCCAAACATGACGACGTGACCCGCTTCGCACTTGCGCACAAATACCTGCATGCCGAAGACTACGGTGAGTACCAACGCAGCACAGACACATCAACAGGGACTCAAAAACATGAAAACATTGGTTTAAAATATTTCAAACGAATAAGCAGTGCAAACCTCACCTCAACATAGCGGTAATCGGACCATAACAACCCCAAACAACTCGCCTTTAGTGGCGAACACTGAAACAATTGTGGTGAGGACCAACGTAGCATAAAACATTATCAAGTAATCATAAATTCAATTGATATACTAAATTAAATGTGCACACGACAATAAATATCTCACCTTCAATGGCGATGGAGAGAAAGACCAAGCGCACCCCATGAATAATGGAAGGCAGTCTGACGTGATCTGAACCACCATGCCTTCGGTAGTGGTAGTCGGGATACGCATGATCGAGACTCGAGGAAGACTTCACACACTCGGTGAGGGGTTCACGCCAGAGCATTGGGTCGCCAGAGGTCACGACCGGAGTAGGGGGGGTCATCGGAGGTCGGACCGAAGGCCGGAGGTGGAACCGGCGCGGGCGCAGCATGTCGGAGGTGGAGGTCACCGGTCGGGATAGTGAGGCACAACCGGATAGGGAGACCAGGAGGCTAGTGCGGGTCTAGCACGCGGCGAGCGGGACGGCGCTCGTCGGTCGGCGAGTGGGAGGAGGCGGATCCGGCACAGCGGTTCGGAAGTGGGGTCGCCGGGAGGTGCGGTGTGGGGTGATGCAGAAGGGGGTAGAATAGGGAGCGCGGTAGCTGTGGGATGGCGGGGTTGGCCAGCGGCGGAGGCCGGGAGGCCGATGCTGGGCGGTCGGGCTATGATAGGAGGCAGTGGGCCCTGTGGGGTCGGCCGGTGGTTGAGGCCAGAGGGTGTGAGGGAGGAGAATGGGAGGGGCGGCTTGGCGTGGGTCGTCGGCGGGCGGCAACGGGAGGCCGACAGGGGGGTGCACGGGGCGGTGATGGGCATGGCGGCGCGACGGGCTGCAGCGGGAGGTGGAGTTGGGGTGCGGGGAAGTGAAGTAGGAGGGTGGCTGGGTCACGATGAAGAAGGTGGCGTGGCGGCTTGAGGGAGTGGGAGCAAGGAAGATGGCGGCCGCCGCATGGGGTTCAGTGGATAGGGAGAACACGAGGGGAAAGGGGGATCCATGCGGTGAAAGAAGGGGGGGCTAGGGTTTGGCCCATTTTTTTCATTTAAATAATAATACAATAATCATAATAAAAATATTATTATAAAAAAACATATTATTATTTTTATAATTATTAAACACTTTATAAAAAATGGTTTAATTTAATTTGACATGCTCTATTTTATTTATATATATATATATATTTCCCATTTACCATTTAAATCAATTCATTTATTTATTTTGAAAACCGGGGCAGTTGCACTGCTCGCCTGTAGTCTGACGCGCTGCTGAGAAAATTGCACCCCAACCGTGCCACTCGGTACTACCCGCTTGCAGGGTCAAGCCACGTGCTCTATGTGCAGTTCTATAAATTGCATGTAAGTCATGCGCCATAACCCTGATACACCTGAGAGTCCGTGTGGGCACCGCGCTGTTACTCCTAACCATGTGGGATGATTGTGCAATAGTGGAAAATTGTCTAAAACCCAAAGTAATAATTAAAGTAATTAAAAATAACAAATCTGTGAGGTCGGGGTGTGACAATTTTCCCCACCACAGACACTTTCTTCCCCCAGAAAGTCACGAATCCGTATGTTGATCAAGAATTTAGTCCATTCCCGAATAGAACCAGAAGAACCAAAGAAAACTGAGAATCTCGAGATAACCATACTCCACACATGTCACACCCGACCGATTCAAGAGAAAACTGAAGCCTGAGGTTGAGGGTAGAACACGAAGGGGTTCTCCCCACCACAAGAACTAAACTAGGGCATAAATTTAACACCCAAACATACCACCCTAGGTGGGGGTAAACACGGGAACTCCCAACCAATCCAAACTAACTTTTATAGCACAAGAAAAATAACACCTCCTCTGAAAAATTGGAACTCTCAACCTAGATCAAAAACCCAAAACACTATTGAAAAACCTCTGAGAAGAACATGATCCCAACAGTGAACCCGAGTAAAACTACAAGCCTTAACTCCTTCACAGGCACTTACATCTCCAAAAAAACACTGATAAATCAAGATCGACCCAAAAAAGGGTCGGACAACTTTTAAGAAAAACACATGATTCAGAAAACTATAATCAGACAAACAAAACTGTTCGATTAAAATGTAACATGTCTACTATAACTCCATGATGAAACAATGAACTTACAATGATGACAAAACTTTAATATCAGAAAAAGAAAGGATGAAAAGACTTTAAATGTTCCACTGCCAACATGAAACACAAAACTCGGACCAAGGCTTCACACCCCTGGAAATTCATGACTGAGTGCGAGCTTCACCCCAAGACCTATGGCTGGGGCTCTGATGGCTGAAGCATCTCCTGCCTCATAGTCAGACACTGAAATTCCTCTAGTCACAGCATCTTCTTTAGAAGACGCTTCATGCAGAACTTCTCTAGATGGCCCAGACAGCTGCAACGATGACACATCTTTGGAAGGAAGCAACCTGACGGCTTCACGTGACTGAACTAGCCACACTTTTGGCACACCAGTGAACGGTCCCATGAATTGGAATCCAGAACCACTATAGAGGAATATTTAGCGACCAGTTCCTCTGGCACACCCTGCTCTCCAAATGGGAACCTTTACAAGTGACCGAATACACTGGATTTCTAACAATCTACACTCTGAAGACCCATTCAGCTAAGAACACCTCATCCACTAGTTTCTCGAAACAATGGACCTTCAAAGGGAGGACCTTCTTATTGATCTCAGGATGAAGACCCCCGATGAAGAGATAAGTCTTCATCAAATCCTATGATGCTACCTCTGGAGAAAAGAACACAAGCTCCTTGAAATGGTCAACATATGCATTCACCATCTGTTAGCCTTATTGAATATGGATGATCTATTCCCTTTTCTTCGTCTTCGCTTCTTTAGGTCTAAACCATCAGATGAAGAAAGATTTAATGACATCCCTCGTTGTCCCAACTTGCAGTGATGGTGGGGCGAAAAACTCCCATTCATCCAGGGCGGGACCTTAGAACATGCCCAAAATGACGCGCACTCTGACAGATCCAGGAGTTCCCAACATCCTAAAAGAACACTCGACCTCTTCAAACCACATAACTATATTTAATAAACCTCAATCACAGTTAAGTATAGAAAATTTCCGAGAAGGACCAAAAACTGGGCATGACTCATCAGAAACCTTGATGACCCTTCTGGGTGACATTTTCTGAACAACATATAAAACATAGAGCCAAAACTGATATCAAGCCGAAGCAACATCAAATGAAATTCCTTCATCCAAAACAACCAACTCAAAATAGAAAAGTAAATACAAACACAACTCAAAAATCCCTCTTCCAAAATCCCATTTTCATTTTTGATTTCAAAACCGCCTTCCTTCAATGCCACTTTCCAAATAACCAAACCCACTTTTCAAAACAAATTCAAATTTTTAAAAAATCATTTTCCCTTTATTAAAAATCACTTTAGAAAAACAAGGTCAAGCCTTTAATTCCAAGTGCACACCCCAGTAATCCCATGAACCATTTCACATGTCTTCATTCACTTTCGTCCATACACACCAACACACACTTATCATGTATTACCTCACATGTGCAAACATTTATAAAGAGTACCTGAGGTTGCACTCAAACTATATCTCTACCAATTCCAAGAAACCACCAGATTTTTAGTCCAAGAGATTTCAGTTCTGAAAATCCATTTCACAAATTTAAAGCCATTTAAAAGAAAACATTCTCATTTCAAAAACACTTTTTCATTTCCAAAAGTGCACTTACACCCACGAGAACCAAGACAATACACAACTTGCATCAAATCACCGAAGAGAGGGACTAGTAGTCATGCTTAACCTAGCGACATGGTAGTGGGTCATGCCCCAATTAAGCATCAATGACTAGGAAGAACTTAAACCATGTACGCAGACTCCACATGGGTCACTACTCCATGTAAAATCACAATGTAACATCGGTTTTCTTCCGTTGTCATCCCTCAATCCAAAACAAATCAGAACGAGACAAGAACTCAATTCCCAGACTACCCCCGGCGACTCGAGGTTCGAAACGGGCGAGGGTTCAAGACATCCTTCACATACCTACCTCTCAAGTCCCGACAGTCCTAATCTACATCTACCAGAAATCCCAAATAACAAGGAACTGCTCTGATACCATTTATCACGACCCGCCTCCCTGGGCCGTGAACCTTGTCATCTGACCCTATGGGTCTCCTGTAATACCTTTGGTTGCCTTCCCAGCACACCCTAGGATATTACTCACTCGGGTCGCTTATAAGACTAATGACTGTCCCCATATGCCAACACATGTTCTTTCAGTGTGTTTTTTCCTCACTCACACACACCCTGGGAAACTTCCCAGAAGGTTGCCGATCATGATTACTACTCCAGGACAAGCATGCTTAACTGTGGAGTTCTAATCAGGTAGGATCCCAAAAAGAAAGGTGGACCTTGTTGACATGGGTAGTAACATTTAGCCTTTTAAGTCTTACTTTTCCAGGGGTGTTACATTATCCACCTCTTTAAAGCAAAACGCCCTCGTTGTGGACCCCAAGCCTCAAACCCAGACAGTGCCTAAGTAATTCTGGATGGGTATTGCCTCTGATACCATTTTGTCACGAACCAACCCGGGTCGACCCTGAACTGGTCACCCAAGTCGGCCCGCGACATGGCCCGAGGGGTGTTTCCGATCCCCACGGGCTGACAACTAGTGTCGGGCATCAAAACTAAACAAGAGGGACCGATTTGGCCCATAACTGAAAGATAAGTAAAATAGAAAAAAAGTAGAATAATGCAAGTCAAATAAATGACACGAAAAAGGATGAACAACTGATAACAGCAAACTAACCTGACCATGACAAAAAATTCTCACGACTCTAAGAGTCTCTCTCCAATCCAACAAAAACTCTTGCCTACAACGAGCAAACTCAAGTCAAACCTGCAACAAAAACTAAAAATAGGAAAAACACTATTGGAGTGAGCATTGAAACTTAGTAGGAATTCCAAACAAACTATCCCCAAAGCACTACCTTTAAATAAAGAGTTTATTAATTTCAAGTTTGAGCTACATTGTATAAAATATGGGTTTTTACACACACTTTCATTTTCTAAAGCAAGTAACAGTCCATTTCCCTTTTTAGTTTAAGTAAAAGTTTAATGTCTGAAGGAACATGTACATCACACTTTTAAAAAAATTTCACAACCAATATAAAATCTAAAACTTAGTTTTTAGTCAAGAGTAAAACCACACACAATGCACACACGCAAAATAAGTGCAATTGGAAAGTAGCAATTGGGGACCTGCAATTGAACTGGGCACCTCAATCGTCTTCCACATACAAATAAGCACTAAAGAAAACATGGGTCGAACCTAGGAGCTCATGAACAATCCAGAACGTACTATACATGTGACTCATTCTAAAGGAATGGCTACTCTTGATGACATCATAACGCCCTAACACCCAGTGTTTCCCTACATGGCCTAACAGAGGGGCCCAATCCCCTAGCAAAGTGTCATCCGTACTAGGGGCCACTAGCCAGTGCGTAATCTAAACTAGTGGAGCAATCATTCTCAGAAGATTAACTTACTATGTCAGGTTCCCATGTATAGTTCTAAGGAGGGTGTGCCAAACAATTCAAACACAAGTCATGCATATATATAATCTAAACACATCACACAATCTGGAACCACCCCGTCCACCTCAAGGGTAGTCCCTTTCCATCGACATGCATTTCACAAGGGAGGTCCCATACCGAGGACCCTCCCAATCACATGGATCAGAACTAGGCAAGGAACCCAACCCAAGAAGGGTTTTACCAAAAATCAGTTCGAAATGACAAACAGTCCTTGAATAGATTTTACACATCACCCTTTCACAATAATTATCACAAAATGCCAACCGGGACTTTAACTGTACTCATCCCGAGGTACATTCATCAAAATAATTTCAATACCATTTTAAAAGTGCCAACCGGGCCTCTAAGTGTTTTTCAAAATGAAACGGACACATTTATTCACATGTCAAACCACTATTTAATAAAAAATCATTTTTCATAAAAAAGAAACATTTCTCATCAAACCAAAACCACACTTGAAAATTCATAAATTAATTTAGAAAAAAAAACAAACGGAATGTTCACCATGATGCGACAGTTCATCAAGAAAATCCAATTTCAGATCATTGCATAAAAATAAACAGCTTCATTTACAGCAAATAATTATTCTAAAAATATAATTTATAATTTACCAAAAATTAATAAAATAACAAGAAATTAATAATTTCTAAATTTAACAGTAAGTGCAGTGGGGAAACCTACCTCAACTTGTATTCCAAACATAACGACATGACCCATTTCACGCTTGTGCACAAATACCTGCAAGCCGAAGACTACTGGGAGTACCAACGTAGCACATAGACATCACCAGGGACTCAAACACATGAAAACATTGGTTTAAAATATTTCAAACGAATAAGCAGTGCAAACCTCACCTCAACACAATGACAAGCGGACCAGAACAACCCCAAACAACTCGCCTTTAGCGGAGAACACTGAAAAAATTGTGGTTTGGACCAACGTAGCACACAACATTATCAGGGAATCATAAACACAGTTGAGATACTAAATTAAATATGCACATGATAATAAATCTCTCACCTTCAATGGCGATGGCGAGGAAGACCAACCGCACCCCGTGAATAACGGTAGGCGTTTCGACGCGATCCGAACCACCTCGCCTTCGACAACGGTAGTCAGGATACGCATGATCAAGACCCAAGGAAGACTTCTCACACTTGGAGAGCAGTTTGTGCCAAAGCAATGGGTTTCCAGAGGTCACGACCGGAGTAGGGGGTCGTCGGAGGCTAGAGGTGCAACCGGCGCGGGCGCGGCGTGTCGGAGGTGGAGGTCGCCGGTCGGGACAGCGGCGCGCGATCGGAGAGGGAGACCAGGAGGCTAGCGCGGGTCTGGCATGCAGCTAGCGGGACGGTGCTCATCGATCGGCAAGCAGGAGGAGGTGGATCTGGCGCGGCGGGTTGGAAGCAGGGTCACCGGGAGGTGCGGCGTGGGGTGATGTGGAAGGTGGGAGAAGAGGGAGCGCGGCGGCTACGGGATGGCGGGGTTGGCCGGTGGTAGAGGTTGGGAGGCCGGTGCTGGGCGGCCAGGCTGTGACAGGAGGTGGTGGGTCATGCAGGGTCAGCCGGCGGTAGAGGCTGGAGGGCGTGAGGGAGGAGAACGGGAGGGGGGCGGCTCGGTGTGGGTCGCAGGCGGGCGGCAACGGGAGGCCGGTAGGGGGGGTGTGTGGCGGCGACGGGCATGGCGGTGCGGCGGGCTGCAGCGGGAGACGGAGCTGGGGCAGTGGGTAGCGAAGCAGGAGGGTGGCTGGGTCACGACGAGTAAGGTGGAACGGCGGCTTGAGGGAGAGGGAGCAAGGCAGATGGCGGCTACCACATGGGGTTCAGCGGGCAGGGAGAACGCGAGGGGAAAGGGGGAGATGTGCGGCGAAAGAAGGGGGGATGGGGTTTGGCCCATTTTTTCCTTTAAATAATAATACAATAATCATAATAACAATATTATTATAAAAAACATATTATTATTCTTATAATTATTAAACACTTTATAAAAAAATCGGTTTAATTTAATTTGACATACTCTATTTTATTTATTTATATATATATTTTTCCCATTTACCATTTAAATCAATTCATTTATCTATTTCGAAAACCGGGGCAGTTGCACTGCTCGCCTGCAGTCTGACGCACTTCTGAGAAAATTGTGCCCCAACCGTGCCACTCAGTACTACCCGCTTGCAGGGTCAAGCCAAGTTCTCTCTGTACGGTTCTATAAATTGCGTGTGAGTCGCGCGCCATAACCCTGACACACTCGGGAGTCCATGCGGGCACCGCGCTGTTACTCCTAACCGTGCGGGATGATCATGCAATAGTGGAAAATTGTCTAAAACCCGAAGTAATAATTAATGTAATTAAAAATAACAAATCTGTGAGTTCGGGGTGTGACAGGGTGGATATAGTGGACTATATACATTGAGTCCTCCTAAATAGAGAATAAGATGTTTAAGTTGGAAGGAACAACATATGGTGGTTCAAATCCAATAATCCCCAACCACCATTTGATTGTGGATAATAGATAGTACTTCCCTTCTGAAGGTAGTAAAAATTCAGGGCCCAGTTGGGGGGATCATACCAAGATTTATTCTATACTTTATTTCTAGTACTTTAATTTTCAATATTAGTAATTTATATTTCAAATAGAGTCTTAGGAATTAGTCTACTATACATCCCCCTCCCTTCTATCTTTTTTATCTATAATTTCATGATCCTTATTCTTAATTGAGTTATTTTATTTTATAGGTTCATGATGGTAGAATGAAGCCTAAATTAGTGGAATAAAAGGACTAATATTTGTGGAAAATAGAGTTCATTTTCATTGTCTATATTTTTTAATCCTTACATTTTTTTCCAAATCATGTTTTGAACTTTCAACTGGAAATTGAATACACACACTTGAATTCATGTTTTACTTGACTTATCTAGGAGACATGAGTTTTTTAGGAATCCTATGATGTCATGTTTTAGATTTCAATTTTAATGAGATTAAATGAGTTGAATGTAAAATTTAATGTTTAATGTGAATCATGGATATTGAAATGATGACTCATTATTTGAGGGAATCTATTGATTTATGTAAATGAATTTTACCACCCATTTTTCATGCTTTGAATCTCTGAAGTTCATGTGAAATGATTTGTTATTATTGATCATGTCTTGAGTGATTTTCCCAAATAAAACATGTCTCATTCTTGAGAGGATTTATAGACCAAGTACTTCATATTTATTCTTGATCATATTTTTTGAGTGATCTTGGGACATGTCACCTGCCAGAACTTGCATTTGAACTTTTCAAAGCTATGACTGTACAAAAACAAATTTAAAAAGATTGAGGAATATTTTTAAAAGCCCTAATCCTTAAAAACCACCTTTACATCAATTCTTCTTTTAGCCCATAGAGACTATAAATGACCTATATCGTGATGAGCCATGTTTCAATCCATTTTTATCCATTCCTACCCTACTCTTGGTATTTTCATGGTATTTTAAAGTTGAAGTGTGGGGCTGAAGAGAGTCACAGTGGAACGGATGATTTAAATTATAAGGAAAAAGTGTGGGGGTGATATTATGGTAATTATAAAAGGTTGTGTAATAATTCATTGTACTTCATTGTTTCCCCCCCCCCTTGAATTAAAAAAAATGAAAAAAAATGACAAAAAAACCAAAAAAATGAGAAAAATGGGTTGTGATTTGGGAAAACCAAAAATCACCATTTTCCAGACCGATGAAATTTTGATCGTATGTGGTTAGGTGATGGATGAGAGGTTTGATCTAATCATAACTTTCTAAAAAAAGAAAAAAAATACAAAAGAAAAAAAATCAAGAGGGTGCACAAATCATTCATTATGCTTACTTGATCATGACCTTACTTTGAGTTTTGGGGGAAGTATGTGTTTCTACATTGAAGAGGATAAATTCATTACACTTTTACTTTTGATATCATGAATTGTACTTATGAGATTATAATCCTCCCTGAGCATTAATTTTTAATGAATCAAATCCTACCAACCTTAATCCTTAGATTCATTTGAACCTTTATTATAAGTCCTCGTGATTTTATGTGCTTTTTATCTTTACAAAGTGTAGAAATTAGTTCTTTTACAAGATTATGGATAAGAAGAATGTTATCATGATATGATAATGACACTACTTAATTTTTATCATGAGATATGAGATGAAAGATTCAAAGTTGAGGTAAATAAGAATTTGACATGTTTAATAATAATGAATTAAGGAACTTAAATAAATGAAAGGGTAATTTTAATCATTATTCAAAGGAAAAAATTGAAATGCATGATTTGATTTTTTCTTTGAAAAATGGGAAATTAAATTGATATTTTATGTGGATTTTTTAATGTTTTATTTGACATTGAAAATTGTTAAATTTTATTACTTTGGAATTTGAATATTGGTAACATTGGTGTTCTCTGAATTCCATGTTGATATTTTATGCTTGAGGACAAGCACAGTTTAAGTGTGGGGGAATTGATAGAGCTTATATTTTCCACATTTTTTGTATGAATTTTAATTTTTTTTAACCCTACCAATTTATCAATTTGATCTTTTATGGATCAATTTTGGATTTATGATGTGTTTTGAGAAAAAGTGTGAAAATTGCTTAATTCTGGATTTTTGACATATTTTTACATCAAGGGTATTTTGGTCATTTTCTTAAAAATATAATTAAGAATGAGAGATTATTATTTTTTAAAATAATTATTTTATTTCCTTCAACTTTTTATTCTAGACCAGGGGTTGATTCGAGCATCTAGAGGCTTTAAAAAATTAATGAAGTTGAAAAAATTTCTAGGCAGACAGCATAGACCCCACCATAGTAAAGGAAGTACATCTCGGCCTAAAAACCTAAAATTGAATTTATTTCACCTGGATATGAAAGATAACTCAATGGGACGTTTACCCATTAACTTCAATGAATTTTGGCATCAATTAAGATGACTTTTTAATGAACGCAATTGCAGGAAGATTCCTAGAAATTTCATCCAGAAAAAGAAACCACCGATAAAAAATTCATAACTCGTACATGACATGTCCAATGAAACTAAAATTTGTAGGGTTTCCGATAAAGAAAATTATAAACAAATTTCATGAAGGTACAAATTTTTTAAGAGTCCTTTTTCATGGTAATTAATGCATGATATCTGAAATGTGGATATTCTTCCTGGATAGAATAATTGCTTGGAGTAAAAAGGCCATAACCCCCTCACCATGAATCCAAATACTCTAAAATTTTGAGGGTGGACATCCAGGGAAATTTTTAATAACTTTAATGAAGGGATAAACATGTTATTATATCATTAATTTGAGATGAAATGAACCATCTTGTGGATGAAAATTATTCCTATAAAAGGAGGGGAGCTCCCACCTCTCAAATCATCCCATTTTCCATAACATTCCTTGAAGTAACTAAGGAGGAGATATCCACTGAGATATTCCATCCTAAAATATTCCCCTTTTCTTCTTAATTTTTTTTAGTTTTCAATTTTAATTTATATTTATAATAAACTCATGCATCGTTTTCATTTTTGTGTCCACCTATCTGCCCTCTTTTCTTTTTCTCCAACTTTTCTCATTATTTTATTATTTTCTTGTTATAAACATACCACTGTGAACTATAATACCCATGATCATGAGTAACTGACCCAAGGAATATCGTGAGGTAGTAATCGGGTTCTTGAACCTGAGACCATGTATTTAATCTTCTTTGAGTTAATTATAAGGATAATTTATAGTGGGTGTAATCCTCGCTGTGGTTTTCTAAAGTTTAACTTCTTAATCTACAACCATTTTCCCTCAATTGAGGAGGTGGATGAATGGAGTACTTGTAAATCACTAAAGTGGAATTTTCATTCATAATTGGGGTATATTGAGGTGTGAAAACATATGATGGAGTGTGTTCACTAAGAATATTTAAAGCTCGTCAATGAAGGTGCTCCCTAAAAGTTCTCTCGGGAGAACTTCCTTTCTTATATAATTCCATTCTATTTAGAATTGAATGTTATTTAGAATTTAATTTAGAATTTAATTTATTAAATTTAATTTATAAATCACAAAAAAAAATTAGTTTTTAATTGAATTATATTAAGTAAGTGGATGAACTTAGAAAGTTCATCAAGTGAGACGACCCTGGTCAGCCTCTATGATGCACTAGGAAAACATAAAAATATGATTTTCACATTCCCTATGATAGGCATGCATCAGGGGAATAGAGCATCAGTGAGACTCCCCAACCTATGAATTCATGGGTGAGTTAGAGCATTAGTCCAACCCTACCCATGGGAGGAGCATCAATCCTTAATCCCACCACCAAGCCATGTGCACATGCTTATTTATCTGTTCACCACATTTATCCATATCACAACCAATACAACCAATAATGATAACAATCATGATTCGCACCAATTAACATGGGATTCAATGTTATGTCATAGCCCATTCACAATTCCATTTTACACTACTCAACCTATTAGCCCAGTTCTCATCCCAAGTATCACCCCATTAACCATATTAATCAATTCACAAGGCATTACCAATCCCATGTGTCAACATTTCACATACACCCACCCTCTTAGGGATTTCAACATAATTCATTATTCACAAGGCACAATCCCCATTTAACTAATTTAACCCATTTTTATTACTATGCCAAACAATCCCTTAATCCATTACTAAGAATAGGAACATTCCAATAATTCATTTTCACTCCCATTCAATATTTCAACATTATCAAGGGATCTACATTGTCATAAGAAAACCTTACTCATACTTAGCTAACTTCTATTTCTGGGAAGTATTAGTGCACCCAATGGGTGTCCCTACAAAGGTCAAGTCATCATCTATATGTCCCATGAGGACCATGATGGCTTCCGTTCATCATTTAGACACCCGTAACTCCAAATTTCGTCAAAGGATCAAAATCACAATAAGGGGTGTCCTAGAAATAATCCCAAGCATGCACAATTCCCAAATTAAACTATGGTATATTACTTATAGACCACCTACCTTGGATATTTTGATGAATGAAAACCTAATCGAGGCCTTGGATCCCAATTAAACACCCCTTTGAAGGATCAAAATATATCTCACCAGAAAAGAATATTTTTAGAGCTTAGAAAGGAGATAATAATGAAATGTAAACCCTAAACCAAAAAGATAAGTAAGAGGGGGATTATCCTTACCCGGATCTTCGATTCACAACTGACGGCACTCCAAACGACCTAGAGATGAGAGAGAATCACCTTTGGAAGATCTTTGGAGATTTGGTTTATCACTAGGGTTACATGGGGGAATAAAGGATGAAATCCCAAGTTGGAGTTAAAAATCCCTTAATGGAATTTTTATAAATTTCTCAACTTTACTGGGTTTCACAGTTTACTCGCATAGTTTTCCAAACCGTGTGAAAACCATGAAAGAGCTATTATCCCAAAATCACCCATTCACACGGTTTCTTATGATTTTTTTATGGTTAGCTTAATAGTGAAATAACTATGCACAAGCCTCTATCCAAGGCTATACAGTTACCTAGGATGATTCGCATGGTTTGCATTAACCATGTGCAAACCGTGCAACATTCCCATAAACTCGTTTTTCCTCCATTTTTATGTCATGAACCCCCGGAACACCCCAATCATTCTCATAAACTTTGGAAAACATTTATTTAACTAAAATAAAGTAATTAAACTAAAACATAAAAAACATACCTTAAGAAAGTTCCCAGATATTATATTTTTTCATTTTTCATAAGGGAATAATTAAGTCCTTAACTCACTAGGGATAACATATCATAACATCACAATATCACCTCGAAGCAGCATTCAAGTTGGAATGCAACCATTAAGGGAATATATCCTTGTCCCCTTACCTAACCCATTCATTATGGGTGGAGTTAGATCATTAGTCTAACTCGACCTGTGGGAGGAGCCTCAGTCCTTTATCTCACACCTCAAGCCACGTGCACATGCTTATCTATCCATTCACCACACAAACCATATCATAACCAAAAACCACCAATACATATAATAATCATACTATAATAGAACAAATATAACCAATATTCATGGCAATAACAATACACAATAATCAACATGGGAATTAATACTATGTTATAACCCATTAATACATTACCATTTACATTTCAAATCCCATTTGACCCAATTCCTATTCTTGTGCCTTAACCCATTAAGTATGTTCATCTATTTACACACCTTAACCAACATTCAATAATTAAAATTTATTAACCTAATTATCCCATTTATCATTTCACAAGCATTTCCCACTAATTCATTTCAATTAAAACTCTTATATCACTTAACACAACCACTTTATCACATTCAACCCATTAGTTGTACCTCATAATTCCCATGTATTTAACCATTCCGCATATTCATCAATTAAATTATAAAAACCCATTCACATGATCTTAAATTCATAATCCATTTCCAATTTAACATGTTCATCATTTCATATATACTAATTGTTTTGGGTAACTCAACATAAATCATAACCCTTTTGACACAATCTCCTTTAACCCAATTAACCCATTACTAAGTCATTCCAAACAACCCCTTAATCCATTACCAACCTATGAATAATTATAAAAAATTCATTTCTAATTAAACTAAACATATTATAATGTTCAAAAAGGGCTATATGTTATCACACATCAATTTCACACTTAACTTTACCAATTCCCAGGTCTGATAAGGTCAGTGCACCCCATAGGTGACCATAAAACATTCGATTCATCCTCAACACATCCCATGGGGATTGTGTGGGATTATAGTAATCATTTAGACCCTAAAATTACCAAATCATACTCAAGGAAACAAATACACAATAAGAGGAAGGAAATAACTCAACACACATAAACAAATCTATAACAAAACTATGGGATATAACTTGTAGACCACCTACCTCGAATACGATGATGAACACACTCCTAAATGTAGCCTTGAATCCCGATCCAAACCCCCTTGAAGTTCTAACCTAGTTTTCACTAGAAAATATGGTTTTAGAACTTCATAAATATATGAGAGAAAATACAAACCCTAATTTGGAAAAGAGAAAAAAGATTAATATTAGACTTACTTGGATCTTTGATTCGCAACCAACGACATCCAAAAGGGCCTAGAAATGAGATATATTAATACTTGGAAGACATTTTAGGTCTTGGTTCATCACTAGGGTTTATAGGTGAATAAAGTTGTAAAATATTGAGTGAGGCTTTAAAATCTCAGAGTGGCAATTTTTCAAATTTCTCAACTTTACTGGGATGCACGGTTTACCCACACGGTTTTCCAAACCATGCACAAACCATGTGTGAGACACTATCCCAAAATCACCCCTTCAAATGTTTTCTGTGAATTCTGCATGGTTAGATTAATTGTGTGATAATCATGCACAAGCCTTTGTACAAGGTTGCATGGTTACCTGGGATGCTCTGCACGGTTTTCACTAACCATGCGCAAACCATGTAACATGCCCAGAAAACACCTTTTTCCACCTCTTTCATTCCCCGAACCCCTAGAACACCCCCGAGCCTTCAAATAAATGTGGGTAAGCACTTATTTAACCAAAATAAAGGAATTAAGCTAAAAAATAAACAAACAAACACCTTATTAAAATTTGGAATCTTACAGGCCTCATTGTAGTGTGAGTACAAAATGAAGGAATAATTGAATTCCCACTATGATTTTGATACATTTCAGATAATAGAATTGGAACCAAGAAAGAGGTATCTATAGAACAATTAGATTTATCATATGAAGTATAAATTCTATGATAGTAAATAGTTCAATTTGTCTTTAATTATACATGTATTTCAATAATTAGAAGGATTATATTTCAGTTGTATTTTCTCTCCTACTGTGAAGAATATAATAATTCATATGGTTCTCAGCTTGGTTTCCATTGAAGGTTTATTTCTAGAAAAAATGGATGTCATGATTATATTCCTTCATTTAGATTCATAGGAAGTGATATACATATATAAACTAGAAGGTTTCATGCTAAATGGAATAGAAGGTTCAGTTCTAGTCTCAAATGGAGTTTTTGTGGGCTTAAGTAGGCACCAAGACAGTGTAACTATAATTTAAATTCTTTCATGGTAGAATTAATTTTCATGTAGTGTAGTGAAAATAATTTCTACTATATAAAGGTGTATTATAATGGGAGTTTTTTCATTTTACTTATTTATGTGGATGAATTTCTATTAGTTGGACCAATGAAGGAAGGACTGGAAGAGTTGAAGATTGATTTATCTAAAAAATACCAAATGAAGGACCTTGGTTATGGAAAGTGGATATTGGGGATAAATATCAAAAGATACCTAAAGTATAACTTTTTTTAGACTTGGTTAAATTTTATATCAATGTTTTTTGTATTTATTTTGTTAAATATTAATATTACTAAATCAAATAGTATGGATATGAATAAATAATTGATGGATGCCAATCATCTAACAAAAGAGTATGAAGATAGAGTGAAAGTGTTCATCAAGTTTGCAAAAGATCGTGCATATGATGCTTCTCAAATCCTTTTTTCATGTTTACATTGTTTTTATTCAAGAAAAATTAGTCTAGATGGATTGGAAGAATACTTTATGTTTCAGAAAATAGATCAAAGTTATAAATGTTGTAATAAACATGGGGAAAAAGTGAATGTTTCTAGTGGATGGGATAACACTATGTTTCATGGATCATCTTATATGATTACAAGTGTGGAAAATGATGAAGACCATATCGAGGATGTGATTAAAGATGTGAATTATGGTGAAGATAATATTGATGAAATGATAAGGACAGTTGAAGATGAACTTCGTGATTTCTCAAAATTGTTTGAGAAGTTAAAGAGTTGTGCAAAGATACCATTGTATACTGGTTTCACTAAATATATAGAATTTTCAGCCATACTGAAGCTGTATAATTTGAAAATAGGCAACAGATGGAGTGAAGCTAGTTTTATGGAACTACGTGCTCTCTTGAATGACATACTCCCATAAGATAATGAGCTCCTGAGCTGAACATACGATGCCAAATGAATACTATGCTCGATGGGTATTATCTATGAAATATTACACACCTCCCAAATGATTGTATACTATTTTTAAAGGAACCAAAATCACTTATAGAATGCCCAATGTTTGACACTTCTCGATACAAGAAAGTTGAATCTATTCCTATGAAAGTTATATGGTACTTTTCAATCATTACATGGTTTGGGTGCTTATATAGAAGTAAGGATATTTTATGGAAATTAACGTGGCATGGAAATAAAAGAATTAAATATGGGAAACTATGTCACCCAAAAGACTCTCCTCAGTGAAATAGAATTGATCATGAATATCCTAAATTTGGAATTGATCCAAGAAACCTTCATCTTGATTTATCTACAGATGGAGTGAATCCTTTTGGTTTTCAAAGTATCACTCAGAGTACATAGCTAGTTATGTTGGTAAATTGTAACTTTCCATCATGGTTATGTATGAAATGAAAATACATCATGTTATCTATGATTATATTAGGACCAAAACAACTGAGTAATGATATTGATGTTTATTTGGCTCCATTGATCGAGGATTTGAAATTATTTTGGGATTCAGGTGTTACGTTGTATGATGATTGCAGAAATAAAGATTTCACATTGAGAGCCAAGTTGTATGGGATGATAAATGACTTTCTTTCTTATGGAAATTTTTCTAGATATAACATTAAATTAACTCAAGGGTGTCCCATTTAAAAACAATGTACACAATCAATTAGGTTGAAACATTCATCGAAAACCGTGTTTCTAGGACATCACAAATTTCTACCCCAAAGACATAAGTACCGATCCTGGACGACATCATTTGATGGAAGTTTAGAAGAATGTAAAACACCATATCTACTAATAGGTTATCAAATGTTTGATAAATTAAAAGATTTGGACACTTCTTTTGGTAAACCATTTTCAAAAAACCTTATGAAATCCCATTGGAAAAAGATATTAGTTTTTTTTAATTACCATACTAGAATTTTTTATAAATTAGGAATTTTATCGATGTTATGCATGTTGAAAAAAATGTATGTGGTAGTGTCATCGACATGTTGCTAAATACATCCAAAAAAGTAATGGATGGAATTAAGGCTAGGTTGGACATGGTTGAAATGAGAATACAAGAAGAGTTTGTGCTAGTAAAGGGTGAAAAATAAAATTTTCTACCTCTAGCTACTTACACTCTTTCCAGGAAGGAGAGATATTATTTTTTCAAATTCTTGAATGATGTAAAGGTTCCATAGGGGTATTCATCGAATATCAAGAACATCATGTCAATGATCGATTTAAATTTAGAGGGTCTTAAATCACATGACTTCCATGTTTTGATGCAAGATCTAATTCCTATATATTTACATTTTATTTTTCCCAAGAATGTCCATCATATATTAACTGAGCTCTGTTTCTTCTTCAAATCTATATGCAGAAAAGTTATAGACCTGACGAAATTGACAACTATGAAAAGAGAAATTAATGTCATATTATGTGAATTAGAAATGTTCATCCTGCAAAAAATATTTGATATAATGGTTCATTTGATGGTTCACTTAGTGAGATAGGTTTGAATATGTGGTCCTGTACACTATAGATGGATGTACCCCATTGAACGGTATATAAAGATTTTGAAAGGGTATGTCAAAAATTGAAGTCGAGCAGAGGGTTGTATTATAGAGTGATATATTGTTGAGGAAGCCATGGAATTCTATAATGAATACCGGTCCAGTGTGGAAAACATTGGTCTACCAAAATCTTGTCACACTGGACAGCTTGCAGGTGAAGGAATTTCTATAAGAGATGTTATCACAATCAATATTACAGATTGGGAGTAGACCCACATTTACGTTTTGAAAAATAGTTTGGAGGTAACCCCATATATTGAAACCCACAAAGAAATTCTTAATAATTTTAATCCATCAAGGGATGAAATATAGATATAGAATACCTATAATAAATAGTTTAAAGGATGGTTTTGAGACCACATTTTTAAGGAGTCAGATGAAAATATAGATTCAATTTTATAATGACTTTTATGGCTATCCAGAGGACCAACTGTGTATGTATTATCTTACAGTGGTTATGTAATTAATGGTTACATGTTCTATAAAAATGAGCATGATGAATATTTTACATGAAAAATAGTGGAGATACAATTATGGCTGAAGTGATGCATGTTTCTGGTACTAAGGACAAAAATCCAATTTACGCGAATATTTCATACATTGGCATCATCAAAAAAATATGAAAATTGGATTATACAACATTCCAAGTGATGATTTTTCAATTCAAGTGGGTTGATAACAGGAGTGTTGTTAAAATAAATGAATTGGGATTCATTAATGTTTATTTCAGTAAATAAGGTTACAAAGATGAACCATTTATAATGGAATCACAGACAGTACAAGTATTTTATGTTTCAGATATCTCAAATTGAAAGTGGTCTATTATTCTGTTATCGACCAAACCCACTGAAGGGTTAGATGAAAATTCAACTTAGGATGACCCTTTCATTGGTACGTCATGTTGTACCTCTCGAACCCCTCGTGGTTTAATTTTCATGATCACAATCACCCTCTTTTTTATCTAATCATGTTTTAAGTGTTTTTGGATGATAGGCTTAAATTCAGGGTGCCAAGGAATTGGGCCAAGAAAGCAACAAGGCAAAGTGGACTGAAATTCAGTCCACCGGCCAACCGATGGAAGAGCATCGGCCAGCCGATGGAGGCCTGGACAGAAGGAATCCCTCTGTCCAGACCACCGGCCAACCGGTGTCACACCAGCGGCCAGCCGGTGGCACCCAGCCCAAACAGTGGAAGCTACTGCCTCATCACTGGCCAACCGGTGGCCTCAGCACCGGTCAGCCGGTGGCACCTGCACAGAAGAGGAAGCTACTGCCTCAGCACCGGCCAACCGGTGGCCTCATCACCGGCCAGCCGGTGGAGCCTGAGCCCGAGCCCTCCTCCATTTTTCACACACCGGCCAACCGGTGGATCTGTACCGGTCAGCCGGTGGAGCCAGTCAAACTAGCCGTTGGGCTTTTGACCAGCCTGTCCACTTGGCCTCCAACGGCTCCGAAAGCCTCTCCAACGGCTCCAAAGGCCTCCAACGGCCATATGAGGGTTCCCCCTCTATAAATAAAGGACCTTGATCCCCCGGAAGCCCAAGGAACATAGCCGGAACAATTGTGAAGCCAACGGACACATTTCCCATCATTTGGCGAACCTCCGGCGGATTCCTCCAAGGGAACCCCACTTGCTCCAACACACTTCCACATCCAAGGAGCACCTCCAAAGAAGCTTGGGAGCGCCCTTCATCAGCTCCATCAATCCATTGGCGCCCAAGGCTTCTCCCAATACGGTTTTTCATTGTTTATCATTTTGAGCTTCATTTTGAGCTTCATTTTGGGTTTGTGCCTACAAACCCCATCTCTTTCTCATCTCCCTTTCTTTGGGTTCTAACACCACCTTCAAGGTGTGAAGAGGTTGGTCAAGCCTTACCTTGTAAAAGGCTTGAGACAAAGTTGAGCTAGCCTTCACCCGTAAAAAGGCTAGTGGGTTTCTTGCTCAAACCATTAAAAAGCAAGCTGTAATAGGTGAGCTAGCCTTCACCTGTAAAAAGGCTAGTGGGTTTCTTGCTACAACCATTGAAAAGCAAGCGGTAGAATCTCTCAACGGTTGAGTTGGGAGCGGAGACGTAGGCCGGGTTTTAGGCCGAACTCCGTTATCAATTTTGTGTCTTTCCTCATTTATTTTCGCTGCACTTTCAACTTTGATTTTAATTTGTTAATAATTTTTTAAAAGGCAATTCACCCCCCCCCCTCTTGCCATCACTCCCTTCTTTCTCCGCCTAACACGTCACAATCATTTTGTAGTGGTCCCAATTTAGACGGAGTTTTGTATGTCATAGGAGACCATAATGAAGGGACTTGGATAGTTGATAGATGGGTCAAATCCCTTCATCCTTAAAAAAAGAGTTCAATAATTAGATTTTTTTTGTAATATAAATCGTGTTACCTCATGTTATTATCCTTTTTCTACTGAATTTATGTACTCTAAATTAAATGTTAAACCACTTATGTAGATAATGACTTCTGTACATGTTGGTGTTCCCAATCCTGAGGAACAAAAGGTCTCTCAACCTACTAATTCTTGTAGTGTAGAGGAACAATGACCTTCTGCACGTGTTGGTGCTCCCAATCCCAAGGCAAAATAGGTTTCTCAACC
The DNA here is from genome assembly GCA_963277665.1 of Viscum album. Lineage (NCBI taxonomy): Eukaryota > Viridiplantae > Streptophyta > Magnoliopsida > Santalales > Viscaceae > Viscum > Viscum album. The sequence continues at coordinate 887,203,523 of OY728123.1, forward strand.
AACTATTATTCACAGTGTAGAGGAACAATGAACTTCTTCATGTGTCAGTGCTCCCATTCCTGAGGAACAATAGGTTTCTCAACCATTTGTTACTCTTAGTGAATAGGTACAATGAACATATACATATGATTATTCTACCTCTCTAGAGGAACATATTGATGATATTGAATCTGAGAAAATTGTAGGTGATGAAGGATCGGTGATGCAGATAAAATAGGAGTTCCTCAGTTTGACAGTATTAGCAAAAATCATTAAGGAAAAAGTCAAAGGCATCGAATACAATTTCAGATGTAATGTGCAAGGCCAACATGTTAACCCCAACAAGACCATGTTCAGTAGTTACATTGGAATCATCACTCGTCAATGCATGCCAATTTATATAGATTCGTGGCACTCTGTTTTGTCCATACTTAAGACACTAATGTGGGAAGATATTATGATAACATTATGACATCATTTATTTATTTTACTAAAAAATAAAATATTGAAATATTGACTTACTCTTCATCATCCATTATAGTGTTCATTTATAGTAGATGATTCAAACAAGAAATATATATCAATTATTGATGGAAGGATTCAAAAAGGATTTCACACAATTCTAATAATACATCATCTTAAAGATGTTGAAGGTAAAATAAACTCTCACCTACCGCTTATCTATGCATACCTGATAACCCAAGAAGTATGAGATGGATTTACTGGCCATCGTGAGTAAGTTTCTTTTCAGGTACATTGTGGATAGTAATACATTGTTTGAAAATATGTTTATTCATCACTTTGATTGACAATTTTTTATTTAGGAAACAAAAACTGAGTGATAGAAATAAGGAATGAGCAGAAAAACCAGCATACCCCTACCGTAAATCAAGTATGGGGTAGGATTCACTTGAAAAAAAGGTACGTATTTTTAATCTACTATAATAATTTTATGTGACATGAAACAAAACCATAATTATATTCCTATATTTATATTTAGATTGATGGCTCTAAATCCAAATCCACTTCCATCCCACACCATGTGATATGGAAGGAGGCATGTGTAAATAAAGATGGGGTACTAATAGATTAAAACACACAAAAAAGTGTTGGAAACATGCATAAGTATTACATAATAAAAATTTATTTTTATTTAAATTTATATTACATAAAAATGATCAATTATTTTCCTATATTTTCTATCCAATATAGTCACGGGAGTCAGTAGTTCCTATACCAGATGAACACATGCTATCAGTGGCTTTAAAGTGGCTAAAATAGTTTGGCTTCATCAGAGGTGTGGGTTTTTGGGTGACACCCCAAATATATTTTGAGAAAAAAACAAGAGGAGGATCAAAGTGAATTAATGAAATAGATGAGAGAAATAATTTATACCCTTGAAGAAAAATTCCAATGGCAGAGAGAGATGATGGTAACTTTTATGGGGGAAGCAAAGAGAAGAAACAAATCAAGAATAACCACTTCATGAAGATCTTTCCCCACCCCCTACTAGCTTTGAGTCGATCCATTCCCCTTAAAGATATGTCTTAGCTGAGGTAATAAATGTTCTAATAAATGTTTATATGAAATGTGAATCATACATACACTAATATATTTCCGATACTAATATTCTACAAGGTGATAATGATTGTGATTTATACCTATCAACACCCACCCATAGCCTTTTAGCGAGGGCTATAGTGTTCAATATTCAAAACAACATGTTATATAATAGACCACTTCCAATAGTTCATGTGTGAGTGTCGATTAGTGTATCCCATGAGCTGAGCACCAAAATACCTATTCCAATTGATGAGGAAGATATTCATATGGTCTAAAAAGCTATTATAACATTCATCACATGGCCATCACATCTTGTAAAATAACATGTCGAAAAGGAGGTATTCATTTAAAATTTATTTTTCAAGATAAACCTTTAATGAAAAAAGGTTCAAACCAATGAATGTTATTACAGAAAGACAAATAGAAGGGGATGAAACAAAACATGAACTCAAACCATCTAAAGGATCAACCAACCGATCAAAAATATCTACCAAAATCACCATTACCCCACCCATCCTATATCCACATTTACTATCATTGAAGGTTCAGTGGATACAAAGTTAAAAGATGTTCATAATCACATTGTTGATTTTGAAGAAAATATATATGGAGAAAAATATCAAGACTTCATTGGTGTTTAGAGTGTAAGTGAAATCCTTGACTACGATTGGCTAGGCGGCTCAGTTGTAAATGTATACATGAGGTATGTTTTCATGATTTGATTATTCCAAAGCTGATATACTATGTTAATTTTGACTAAATAAATTTCATATTTTTTGGAAGGTGTATATATGAAAAACAATTGAAGGGATTTTCCCATGAATTTTTTTGGTCTCGTTAGTCCTCACATATCCTTTACAAAACAACCAAATATAGATACCAAAAAAATATGAAATAGTGGTAGGTCTAACAAAATTGTTTGAAAGAAAACTTTCGGATGACAAACTCTATTTAATACCATCGACACAGGAGTAAAACTCTAAAAATTAATTAAATCAAATATATTTTCATTTATTTCATTACTTATTACTTTTTGTGTTTTTAGGCATCATTGGATGCTCATTGCAGTAAATTTGGATACTCTAAATATTTATTTCCTGGATTCAATGCATGGATATCCAACAAATCATCCACACGTGATGGAATTTTTCAATAAGTAATGCACTGCATCCAATGTTTTATAAATAAACATCAAGTTATATAATTTATATTATCTTTTAATGAGGATTCTATTATGATAGGGAGGTGCATAAATATCGTAAAAAACAAGGAATGAGGCTAGGGGATAAGCACAATAAATAAGGCAAGTTTTATGAATGGACAAGTATAAGGTTATATATAATAATATTTCACTATTCAAACACATATCAAAACAAATTACTTAATCTCCTCAATGTTTCTGTAGTTTCTTAAACAAACCAATAAAAAAGATTGCAGTTATTATGTTTGTAAATTTATGATAGAGATCATATTACATGAACAAACTAACCTCCCTAAAGAGGTATTTTCGAAGATAATTATACTATTTCATTTAAAATATTTATTAATCATTTGTGTGTTTATATTTTTTCAATACTACTATGACTTTCAAAAAGACTCATATTCACAAGATGATATAGATGTTCTTAGAAACGAATGGGCAAAATACCTGATGAAAGAATGTACACAAATAGCATGAATATGTGAATTCCATAGAAGTAGTGTATTTTTTAATATTTATGTTCAATTTACATATTTTTATTATTACTCATATAATAATTGTTTTCTTATATAGGTGGATTCCTTTGTTCGAGTTGGGTCAGTTTGTTCAAAGATGCTCATGCTTGTGGGAGATAGGACTTATAGGCTATAACTCAGATAATGAAAACAAAGAAATGGTTCATGAATTTAAGTTAATTTACTTATCATTTTTATCTAATACTTTTTTATTTTTTTTATAAATCTTTTGGGACGTCATATTTTCCTTTCAATTATCTACAACAATCCAGAAAAGAGGGAACATGTTCCTTTCGGGTGGAATAGGAAACCCTATATTTCATGAAATGTGAAGTGAATCACAAGGATGCATCTACCAAGGGATTTATCAGTAGTTTTGAAAGTGTGAATTCCAAAAAGATATGTCATGAAAATTTTCCTAAATAGTGTAGTAATCAGTTATAACTTAATCAGTCAAACCTCAATCTGATACACAGTGTATTCAGTATGACTCGAAGTGTATGTTTTTAGTTTATAATATTCTTTGATCCTTTAAAATTAATGTCTTATGAACTACCATGATTTGACCCATCACTCATAATTTTGATATATGATATGCAGGGTATGAATTTCTAATGTTAATATCACATTCTAACCTTTTTATGCCCATGGTATCCTTATATGATCATTGATATCTCCCTTGTTTACACTTATTGAGAATCTATGATAACCATTTATTATGTTTTATATCCTTATGTTATTAGTTATGATTTTAGAAATGATATGTAAAATAAGGTTTCTAGTAAAGAATAACTTAATGAGAGACTCTTATGAACTATTTCTTTATGTTTCCATGTTTCCAAAAGCAGTAGACCTAAATTATTCTGACATGGATCATTATGTTATGTAGAGAATATTAATCTACTAAGATGTGATATATATTTATGAAATTTTTTGGTCAATATAGTTTATATTAGAGCAACTGAACTACTCAAAACCAAGAAAAAATAAAAAGTGATCGGTATCAATCAAAGTGTCTCTTTTTATTTAAAATTTACATTACTTTTAGTAAAAAGAATGAATGACAATCTGAAAACTAATCAAATGCATTTATATTATTTTGATACCTTAGGACAACAATACATAAGTCATTTTTGATGTGTATAAATCAACCACACCTCAATCCAATGCACGGTGTGGCCAGTATGACATTAAGTATGTATTTTTATATTAAATTGATATTAAATTTAAAAAAAAAGAACAAGTGACATACTGAAAACTGATAAAATGAATTGGGATTATTTTTATAATTTAGGAAAACAATACATGAGTTATTTTTGACATATAGGAATCAACCACACCTCAATATGATGCACAGTGTGATCGGTATGACTAAAAGTGTCCGTTATCAGTTTAAAATTGACATTTTAGTTCAAAATGTGTCACTCACTAAAAACCAATAAAATGTGCTCTGATTGTATTAATAATTTAGGATAGAGATTCATAAGTTATTTTTGGCATGTATAAAAAAGTATCACATCAAACCAACTCACGATTTGATCAGTATGACCCAAAATGGTTGTTTCTAGTTTAAAATGACATTTTAGAAAAAAACACAACTGACATACTGAAAATTGAGAAAATGACTTCGGGTTTTTTTGATACTTTATTAAAAATATCTATAAGTCATTTTTAACATTTAGGAATAACCATGCCTCAATACGACATACGGTGTGTCCGGTATTACTCAAAGTGTCTTTTTATTTAAAATTGGCCTTAATTTAAGTAAAAACAATAAGTGACATACTGAAAACCAAGAAAAATCATTCGCATTGTTTTGATACTTTAGTAAAATGATCCATGAGTCATTTTTAATGTGTATGACTTGACTACACCTCAATATAACACATCATGTGAGCGGTATGACTCCAAGTGTGTCTTTTTATTTAAAATTGACATTAATTTAAGTAAAAAAGAACAAGTGACATACTGAAAACCAATAAAACACATTTTGATTATTTTTATATTTTAGTAAAATGATCCACGAGTCATTTTTGATGTGTAGGAATCAAGAACACCTCAATCCAATGAACGGTGTGGTCGGTGTGACTTTAAGTGTGTATTTTATATTAAATTGACATTAAATTTAGTATAAAGAACAAGTGACATACTGAAAACAAAGAAAACAAATTCATATTTTTTTGAAACTTTAGTAAAATGATCCATGAGTCATTTTTGATGTTTAGGAGTTGACTTCACCTTAATATGACACATGATGTGACTGATATGACTAAAAGTATCTATTATCAATTTAAAATTGACATCTTAGTTCAAAACATACCACTCACAGAAAACCAAGAAAACACACTCTGATTGTCTTTATAATTGAGTAAAATGATTCATAAGTAATTTTTGATGTGTATGATGTAGTCTCACATCAAATCGACTCATGATGCAGCTGGTATGACTCATAATGTGTGTTTTTAGTTTGAAATGACATTTTAGTAAAAAAAACTGGCATACTGAAAACCAATAAAATGCATTATGATTTTTTAGTTAAATTATCTAAAATTCATTTTTTGATGTGTATTAATCATACTCACCTCAATACGATGCATGGTGTAACCGATATGACTCAAAGTGTGTCTTTTTATTTAAAATTGATATTAATTTAAGTAAAAACAATAAGTGATTTACTGAAAACTGAGAAAATGCATTCATATTGTTTTTATATTTTATTAAAAAGATCCATGAGCCATTTTTTATGTTTAGGAGTCAACTTTACCTCAATACGATGCATGGTGTGACCGATATGACTCCAAGTGTGTCTTTTTATTTTAAATTCACATTAATTTAAGTAAAAAAGAACAAGTGACATACTGAAAATTGAGAAAATGAATTCATATTGTTTTTATATTTTAGTAAAATGATCCATGAGTCATTTTTGATGTGTAAGAATCAACCACACCTCAATTTGATTCATGTTGTGACTGGTATGACTTTAAGTGTGTATTTTTATATTAAATTGACATTAAATTTAGAAAAAAGAACAAGTGACATATTGAAAATTGAGAAAAATAATTTGAATTGTTTTGAAACTTTTATAAAAATGATCCATGAGTCATTTTTGATGTGTATGAGTTGATTGCACCTCAATCTGACTCATGGTGTGACTGTTATGACTAAAAGTGTATGTTGTCAGTTTAAAATAGACATTTTAGTTCAAAACGTGACACTCACTAAAAACCAAGAAAACGCCCTCCAATTGTCTTGATAATTGATTATAATGATTAATACTTCATTTTTGACGTGTATGAAGCAATATTACATCAACCTGATGTACAATGTGACTATTATGACTCATAACGCATGTTTCGAGTTTGAAATGACATTTTAGAAAAAAAAACAACTAGCATACTAAAAACTGAGAAAAATAATTCGAATTGTGTTGATACTTTAGTAAAATTATATATAATTCATTTTTGATGTGTAGGAATCATCCTCACCTCAATACAATGCATTCTTTGACTGGTATGACTCCAAGTGTGTCTTTTTATTTTAAATTGACATTAATTTAAGTAAAAAAGAAAAAGTGACATACTAAAAACTAAACAAATTCATTCAGATTCTTTTTATATTTTAGTAAAACGATCCATGACTAATTTTTGATGTATAGGAATCAAAAACATCTCAATATGACATATGGTGTGACCGGCATGACTCTAAGTGTGTTTTTTTATATAAAATTGACATTAATTTAAGTAAAAAGAACAACTGGCGTACTCAAAACTGAGCAAACACATTCGGATTATTTTGATATTTTAGTAAAATGATCCATGGGTAATTTTTGACGTCTAGGAGTCAGCCTCACCTCAATACGATGCACAGTGTGACCGGTATGACTCCAAGTGTATCTTTTTATTTAAAATTGACATTAATTTAAGTAAAAAAGAAGAAGTGACATTCTAAAAACTGAGAAAAGGAATTTGGATTGTTTTGATAATTTAGTAAAATGATCCATAAGTAATTTTTGACATGTAATAATCAACCACACCTCAATATGATATACTATGTGACCGGTATGACTAAAGTTTCCATTATTAGTTTAAAATCGACATTTTAGTTCAAAACGTACCACTCATTAAAAACCAAGAAAATGTGCTCTGATTATATTTATAATTTATAAAAACAATTCATAAATCATTTTTGAAATTTAGTAAGTAGTCTCAAATCAAACCAATGCACAATGGTACCGGTATGACTCATAATGTGTGTTTCCAGTTTGAAATGACATTTTAGAAAAAAAAACACAACTCACATGATAAAAACTGAGAAAATTCATTTGGATTGTTTAGATACTTCATGAAAACAATCCATCAGTAATTTTTGACAGTTAGGAATCATTCAAACCTCAATATGACTCATAGTGTGAATGGTATGACTCCAAGTGTGTCTTTTTATTTAAAATTGACATTAATTTTAGTAAAAGAACAAGTGACATACTCAAAACTGAGCACACATTCAGATTGTTTTTATATTTTAGGACAATGATCTTTAACTCATTTTTTACATGTATGAATCAACCCCATCTCAATTGGATACACGGTGTGATCGTTATAACTCCAAATGTTTCTTTTAATTAAAAATTGAAATTTTATTAATGTACTCTTTTATATCAATGTTTAATTTATTTCTTTATAGTATTACTAACATAATATTTGTTTCCCTATATAAGTGGAATCTTTTTATCGGGTTGAGATGATTTGTTCAGCAACTGATACCATGAGCAGACATTTTTGATAGGGGATCACGGGCGTCAAAATATGAAATATTAATGTTTTAAAATGTTTGTCAGATAATTGTAAATGTAATTATATAAAACATTGTTTGAAATGTAAATAGTATTATTTTTTGTATATACCATGGGTGGACATTTTTGTATTCATGATATCAATTAAATGTATATAGAATTGTTTGAAATTACATGTTGTATATATCATTGTTTGAAATTACAGGTTTTTGTTGGGTGTGTTATTATATTAATAGCACATTATATCTATCTAGGCCTTTATCAATGTTATTTTTAGAATTAATAAAGGGGGTCCTTTATCATAATTTTTTTTAGCGTAGATAAAGGCCCCCCTTTATCATCACTGCGATTAAAATTGATTTTTTAGTGCCGTTAAAATCCTATTTGTGCACTGTTAAAGGGAATATGTGTAGTAGTGACCTCTTCATTATAATGGATGACTCTATGTCTTGATGGTTGTTTCTAGTACACCTCCAAACAGAACTCCCCTAATTGTTCCATGGTGGCTTCTAGGAATCCTTGTTCCTTCATCTTCGTTCTGAGAGTAACATTCTATTCTCTTCCAACTGGGATTGAAAACTATCATTGATGGCGATTGACTTTGGTATTTTTTTCAGAGAGTGAGATGTTTTAGTTTGTGTGTGAGAGAGATTCAGGTGAAGACACCCTTAATAAACCTTGAAGTTAATATTGATAACCTTGAGGCAGTAAGTTCCTTACCATTTGGGGGTTTCATGTAGACTTTTTTCCATAGTGTGACTCATGTGTTCGTATGGTTGTGTTCTTGACTGATGGTAATTGCTTATGGGTTTCTACATTGGTGTGTCACCCATATGTGATCCTTATTTCTATAAGAATTGATGGAGTATCTTTTTCTATATTTGATGTTGATCCTTATTTGTTTATCTTGTTTTAACTTGTTGTGTATTATCTTGCCTTTTGATATTTGGTGCTTGGTACACGTGACATGTGACCATAGTGGTATGGTTTCTCCTTATAGGGGGTGCTCTCATAATGTGCGATGATGATGATAGTGGAACATGAGAGCCTTGTGGCCTGGATGAAACTAAATACCTTGAGGATTATGAGGAACATGCTGACACTCGATGTATTATAGATACCGAGTATCATGTAAACCTGATGCCTTGTCGATACCGAGTAGCATTTCCACTTGATGCCTTGTGGATACCAAGTGACATGCCGACAACCTTGTGGATAGTATCGATTTTATCAACATCTCCATTATTCATTTGGAATGGATATAAAGTAGGTGTGACTGGGGGGTTTATAGAATCTTTGTTAGTTCATGACCGGTCATTCTGTGATTTCATATTTGTTATGTTTTTTTATGATTTTATTATTATCACATAATACACATTTTATACATGTACACATTTTTTAGGGATACATTGGTGGTTTGCTACTAGGTTTTATTACTAACACCATGCACTGGCATTTCATTATGCATGGATAATTTATGTATAGGGATCTAAGAAAGGGAAATGGGCTTGTAGTCGATAGCTGAGACAAGGATTGTGGATATGAGAGCAGTACCAAGACAGACTTTAAAGGATTTCCATTATTTATTTATTTATTACTTGTTTCACATTTACTTTGGTTTGGATTTCTAATTTTGGAGTCCATTTATTTATTGTATGGATAGTTTTCCATCAACTTAGTTACACATATTTACTCTAATAATTATATTTTATTATATCCTATTATATTATCATTTGTGCTAGGACATGATACTGAGGAAATAGTCTCCCCACTAATGGACTTAGACCCTTGCTACTAAACGAAATTTTATTTCATATGGGGAGGCACGCATGAGGTCATGTGGTGCTCTGATTTATACTAAGTGGTTCAGGTCGGGATGTTACAAAATGGCATCAGAGCACCAGTTTTCTTATTTTCTTTTTGGACTAACCTAGGACATCAGAGAAATGACATAGTTGTATGAGACATGGGTAGGGGAGTATCCATGTTCTTAGTATTGGAGTTGGTTCCCTAGAACCAACTTCTTTGTACTTTATGATAAACATGTATTCACTATTTTTTAATATTAATAAAATACTTATCGCATCATGATTGTTCTTCTACATGACATAGTATGTGATAATGTCCTAGGAGTAGTTTTCGCACTAAAAGGTCACAACAGTTCCCCATTATGATTAGAACCCATAAGTGTTATGAAACTATTCATGAATATATGTTCTATAGCTGAATGATATCATTTGACAGACACAAATGATATAGGCTATCAGGGGTGGAGACTCATAGGACTTTGAGGAACCTTCTCATGGTGTACGCCCTTGGTAATATCCAGTATGGATATTATGAGAACAAGACCCACCAATAGGAAATACACATTTATATGTGTCATTGGATGTTCCTTTCTAGGGATGTGTGTATTGGTCCTTATACTTTAAGATTATTATTAATGAGTATTATGTGTTGCATACTTTGCTGTATTAACAAAAATTGTGATGATAGATGTTCGCAGCGAGGTAGGATACGTTGGGTGCATCATGAGTAATATTGAATTAATGAATAACACGAGAAATGATTTATCCCTTATATTCATTAATAGGAGTTAATATCTTAGAAACTTTTATGGAAATGATATAGCCTAAATAAATCCATGGTCATGGTGTTCTATAGGAAAGTTCTATTTTCGGAAATTCAAAAAAAGAGATAATCGAGCACATAGGTTGATGGCACTGGCATGCAATATGCTCGGTTTGATATATTGTGATAGAGGGATTATATTACACAGTAAGCATCCGTATGAGGTGACATGTCATTGTGGCATTAAATTTTTTCTCTATGGGTGTCTTTTCATGTTTCTCGATGCTAACCTTGGACTTTAGGCTGCTTTACCTAATGCCACTGAGAAAGAGGCCTGGAGGGTCACACACTAAGTGTATCTGAGAATCTCAATTGAATAATATATTATTTAACAAGTTGAATAAATATTGTTCTCATAATTTGTTTAATAATTATTCATATATGCTTGGTTTTATTTATTCCATCACTAGTTATTCAAGAGAATATATTGTGAGAAGAATAATTAATAAATATTTTTTTGTTATTTAGTGAATATAATATTTATTTTTTTATTGGAGAATAATGTAGTGATATTTATTTAATAAATAAATATACATTATTCAAGGCCTGATAAATATTGTGGAGGAATGAAAGATTGGGTTTAATGGATTGGTGAGAAATGATAATATTAAATATTATTTAATTAAATATTATTTAATTATAATTCTCAAGTTCAACGCATGTCAAGAAATAATAATATTACTATTATTATTTGACATGGGGTTTTTCTAGGATTAAATAAATAATAAGGGCACTTGAGAAATTATTTTATTTTAACCCAAGTAATATAAATACCCAATTATGACATTTTTCTCATTATCCAATTCAATTGTGCACAACAATTATTGGATAATCCTCTCAAACCTAGAGAACCCCTTTCTCTAAGAATGCTCCTAAGAATGGAGAGCAACCCTCCTCCACCAGATCAAGGAGAATGCTTTGAAAGTGATACTCAAGGTGATCAAGGTGGACAATGCAAGCACAAGGATCTTTTGTGATAGCACCCAAAGACTCCTACGACAACATCTAGAGATTCCTGGAACACATGTGGATCATCTCTAGAGGAAATCTACACTTGATTTCTACAACGTAATGATGGTGCACCATAGATATGTTTCCAAACTCATCAATGAATAAAGATTACCTTAGAGTTAATTATTTATCTAATTAAATTAATTATATATAATATGTGTTGATATCCTCTCATTGGTTCTGAAATTATTATCACTTATTTATTTCTTTAATTCAATTATATGAATCACGACATTCATTATCACATAGATCTTGGATTGATCATCGATTATGGAAAAAAGAAAATTTGGGCACCACCCATAACACTCTTCCACTACTCCAAAAACCTACAAGTGGTATTAGAGTGGGCACATAATTTTTTATAATTATTTAAAATCATTGGTGATTTACGAATTTGTAATTTAGTTTTTTAGTTCAAGTTTAATCATTCTTTTTATCTGAATTGCGAGATATAATTCTTCCTCAATTTTTACTCACAGATTTAATAGAAATGATATATTTTATGGTTAAAATAAAATTGAGGAACTCATCTGGAGGTGCCAAGTTTTTTGGATGGACAACACCAGACTACATGTCGTGTAACCGAAGTTACACGCCATGTAATCATGTTTAACACATCAGATTTGATTCGTAGATCAATTAAATATTATAAAATTATTATGGAAATAATTATACCATTAACGCACACCATATGTTGACCAGGATTAAATGGTGCATGGTCAACCAGACTACACATCGTGTAGCCCACATACACGGCATGTAGTCCCTTTGGGTTAGAAAAGAGTTGTGTATACCATACATAGCCTACTCAACCAGTGAATGTGTAACATAGAGTCAAAACGGAATGTAGCTCATTAGACATGTTGTTTACTCCAAAATTTTCAAGGTATGCTTCACATGCCGAGTCCCTAGGTGTGTACCTCAGAGAGATAGATAAATATGTACATGTTGTGTAGATCTGATCTACATGTTGTGTACTTATACCATGTTATGCAGATTTAAAATTTATCTATTTTACTATGAAAACCTTGAGACATGTACTTGTGTGTGGTTGTAAATATATGAAACACCATGTGATAGGTTTTAATATAAATAAATATTTAAATGGTTAATTAATATATGTATAATGTTCATATCTGAATATCATGTATGAGTTGTATTACTAGTTGTTACTCTGCATTCATTTAAGCATAACATGTGACCAAAAATAATGTAATTTGTGTAATCATCCATGAAGTATACTTTGTAAAAGTATGCAATAAGTCGTGTATACCATATGTCATATGAGTAAAACAATATACAAGTATAATACATGTTGGGTAGATTTGGATGGGTATTCACCCTGTCGCCTCCAAGGAACATTTATGTACAAGGTTAATTTTAAATAAATTTATTTAATTTTTTTAAAATTATAATGAATGAGAATATCAAGGAAATTCATATAAGGATTAAGATAAAAGGATTGATTAATTAAAGATAATAGTTAATCGATTCGAGTGCAATTTATCTTCAATAAGAATGATCAAGAATTGAATGCTAGTTTTATTAAATGTGTAATTCATTGCATGAATGTGGATGATCATGAGATAGACTATACCTTTTTTATGTGATTGGTTTCATTTAATTTATTATTAGATTAAATTATTGGCATGTGTGCCTTATCTCTTCATTATTATGTAGGGCCTACATGCCCGTGATTTCTTTTATATAAAACCCCCTTTCCCCTCACCTGTGTGTGAGTAAAAGGAATATGTAATGGATAGAATTCCCAAGATAGTGGAGGCAGATCAAGTTCGGATCCTAGGTTAAACCAATCAAAGGAGATACAAATGTGTACAAGTGGAAAACTGTAAACACAAACCTCAATTAGTTCAAGGTGTTTCTCCCCTAGGTTAAAGGTTAGTTTATCAACCGCTAGATAAACTAACCATTAGTACAATCTCATGATCATACCCTTTATTTTATTTCTATCAATTGAATGGTTATTTCATTATGGATGTCTTTTATCAATCACATAATTAATTAATTAACAAGCATGCAAGATGGAACTAAAATAAACTGGCTTATGCATAAATATTATCTAAGAAATTTTTAATCACTTAAGTAATATCACTTAATATTAAAAATCATATGATAAAGATAATAACTGTAAATTTATGCATAAAAGGATAAAATCCATCAATAAAATATTAAGTCAGTATAGCCTTCCATTACTTCGTTTAGAATCGAACCATAGTTCAAAGTGATTGACCATCCAAATTTGGGGTGCTTTCAATTATCAGGGAATTCTAAAATGAGGTTTTGGGTTGACTTAACTTGGTTCACATCAAGGGTTAACTTCCAAAGTAGGACTTGATTTAAGTGAGAGGAAAAGGTTGAGTAAATATAAATTAATAATTTCAAGATTGGGGAGTCCACTCATCAGATCAAGGAATTGTGAGTTAATGGATTTGGCATTTGGAATGTCTACCTAAAACCATTCAAGTTTCTTAACTAACCAAATTTGTGTTAATGAGAAGGATAATATGGATCCTTTCCACTAGGATTTCCAAGAATTGGGATATTATGAAGCCAATGGTGAGGGCTATTGGGTTTTGATAAAATAGTGAGAGATTAATAAATATAATATTTATTTATTTGTCTAAATTTATTTGATAAAATACTAAAATTCCACTCATCTTATTTTGTATAAAAAATAATAAAATGACATAAAACATATCATTGTGATCCATACTTGAGAAGTAAAACCTTCTCAATGACACTAATTTCCAAGAGTGGCAAAGGAGCCTACGTGTCATCCTTCACCATGAAAGGAATTTTTTTGTGCTGGAAGAACCTTTACCATTTGCGCATAGAAATGAGGCAAGTGATAAAGAACTATATCTCTATGAAAATCATCGGAATGATACTACAGATGTTCAGTGATTCATGCTATCATCCATGTCCAATGATCTTTTGAAGAAACATGAGGATATGGATGTCTATAACATGATGTCTCACCTCTGGGATCTCTATCAAGTTAAGGAGAGACAAGAGAGGTATGATATCTCCAATGATTTGTTCAAAACTAATCTTGGAGAGTTTTCACCAGATGAGCCTCATGTAGTCATCATCATTGGTTATATTGAAATCTTGGACATCTTAGGGATTAAATTCCCAAATGATTTGCATACAGATCTCATACTTTCATCACTTCCCAAGACCTTCTCCAGCTTTATTGTGAATTATAATATGAGAAATAATGAGAGAAGAGTCTTTCAGAACATCTGACCTTGATTTTCCAAGTGGATAAGGACATGGGGTATGATAAACCCACGATCCTTATGGTGAACAAGAAAAGTAAGGAAAAGGAAAAGGGGCCTAAGGATTATAAACAGTCTAAATCTCCTGAGCACCATCATACCAAGAAGAAGAAGTTATAAAGATAGGGAAAGGTAAAGGAGGTAGTATGTTTTTTATGTGGTAAGTCAGGCCACTAGAAGAGGAACTAAACCCAAAGGAAAGGGAAATCTATAGGTGCATTCTTTATTGAGTGAAATCTTTCCATTTCCACACATTGGGTATTAGATACAGCTTGTGGTTCTCACATTTGTATCCAAATGCATGAACCAAATATATTTCAAAAGATTTTCAGTAGAGAGGTGGATCTAAGAGATGCCAATGGAGAGAGGATGGCCACCCTAACCATTGGTGACTACAAACTTTCATTGCCAACAAGAATGATTTTTGTTTTAATATATTATTATTATGTGCCTATAGTTACCAAGAACATAATTTCTGTGTCATGTTTTGATACAAATGGGTTTATTTTCAAATTTGGAAACAAAAGTTGTTTCTTTTCTAAGGAAAACATATGTTATGGTATGGATCATTTAAATAACATTATTTAGGTTTTAAATTACAAAAACCAAGTGTTGGAAATCAATAATGAATCATGTTCATAGGAATCATATTACACTTAATTGTGGTATCACCATCTTGGTCATATAAATGAGAAGTGTTTGAAAAATCTCTATCAAGATGGCTATTTAGACTCTTCTAAGATAAAACCACTTGATAGATGTCATTATTGTTTATAAGGGAAAATGAACAAACCAGCATTCGGTGGATAGGATGAAAGGGCCATAAATCTTTTAGGATTGGTACACACTGATATGTGTGGACCATTTCCAGTAGAAGCTAGAGGTGAATATTCTTACTTCTTAACTTTTACTGATGACTTGAGTAGATATGGATATGTTTACTTAATGAGGTATAAGTATGATTCCTTTGATAAATTCAAGGAATTCAAGAATGAAGTAGAGAATCAGCTTGGTAAGAAGATAAAGAGGCTTCGATCAGATCGAGGTGGTGAATATCTTAACCAAGAGTTCATCGAATTTCTATGGGATTTTAGGATTCTATCTCAACTCACTCTACCTTACACACCACAATGGAATGGTGTTAGTGAAAGGAGGAACCATACCTTGTTAGACATAGTAAGTTCTATGAAGAGTCATGCAGATATTCCATTATACTTTTGAGGATATGCATTACAAACTGCGGTATACACATTAAACTGAGTACCAACTAAAGTGGAAAATGGAATTACCTTCAAGTTGTGGAGTAGAAAGAAACCCATTTTATTGCATATAGATGTATGGGGTTGTGAGTAATTTGTTAAGGAATTCTTAGGCAATAAACTAGAACCCTAGGTAATGAGGTGTATCCTTATAGGGTATCCTAAGTAAACAAAGGGATACTACCTATACAAACCCTCAGAAAAGAAAGTGGTTATTGCTAGAAAATTCATCTTTATTGAGAGGGAGAACATCCTCAAAAAGGATAGTGGGAGAAAGATTGAATTTAATGAAGTTGGTGCTTAAGATACATAGGAGTTAGTGTAGGAAAAGATTTTATAGGTCCCTATAAAAGAAGTAGTTCCTAAAACACAAGTACTATGTAGGAGTATAAGAGAGGTAAGAGAACCAGAGAGATATTTTTTTCTGGTCACCAAGGATGGTGACTCATTATTGGTTGACAATGATGAACCTATATCCTATAAGGAGGAATTAGAGAGCTCAGAAGTTGTAAGGTGTCTAATATCTATGAATTCTAAGATAAATTCCAAGTATTAGAACCAATTTTGGTTTTTGGTCGATGTGTCGGTTGATGTAAATATTTTCAGTTTAAAATGGGTATTTAAGAGTAAAATGGACATGGAAGGTAAAGTAAGTACCTATAAAACAAGGTTAGTGGATAAAGGGTTTAAACAACTTCAAGGAATTGAATACGATGAAAACTTTTTTCTAGTTTCCATGTTTAAATCCAACAGAACAATACTTGTTATAGTATCTTACCATGACTATGATATTTGGAAGATAGATTTCCAAACTACATTCCTTAATGGGAACCTTTAGGAAGATGTCTATAGGAAACAACCAGAAGGGTTTGTGACTCCAGGTGATGCCAAAAGTATTTTCAAGTTATAGATGTCCATTTATAGATTTAATTAAGCATCGAGGTCATGGAACATTTGATTCGATGAATCCATAAAAGAATTTGGTTTTATTAAGAATGAATGTGAGACGTGTGTTTACAAGAGGTTTAGAGGGAATTTGGTCATTATCCTAGTATTATATGTTGATGACATATTAATTATTGGAAACAACATACCAGTATTACAATCTATTAAGGAATGGTTGAACAAGTGCTTCTCTATGAAGGAATTAGGTGAAGCAGCCTATATTCTAGGGATTAAGATCATTCGTGATAGATCCAAGTGGCTACTTGGACTAAGTAAAATTAAATATGTTGTCTAGATACTAATGATATTTTGTATGGAACAATCCAAGAGGGAATTGTTTCTAATGTCACATGGTTTACATCTTTCTAAGAAAATGTGTCCCCATACATAACAAGAGAAAGAGAGAATGAGTAAGATCTCATACGCTTCTACAACAGGATCAATCATGTATTCCATGTTATGTACTAGACTTGATGTTTCCTATTCATTGATCATTGTAGGAAGATATCAAGAAGATCCAAGATAACATCATTGGACTACTGTTAAGGCTATCCTCAAGTATCTGAGAAGAACTAATGATGTGATCATGGTGTATGGAGGAGAAGAGGAGTTGTTCATCAGGGGTTATACTGATGCTGGTTTTTAGACAAATCAAAATGATTTGAAGTCACAATCATGGTATGTTTTCTATCTCAATGGAGGAGTTGTGAGTTGGAAGAGTTCAAAGCAGCCAGTTGTTGATTCTACAGTGGAGTCCGAGTATATAACAGCTTTTAATTCAGCCAAGGAATTCATTTGTATTCAGAACTTTTTTCAAGAGATTTATGTGGTACCAAGAAGTAAAGACCATGTCACATTTTTTGTGATAATACTACAGCGGTGACTTTTGCAAAAGATTCAAGGTCACACCAATGGACAAAGAATATACTCTAGCAGTATCACCTATTGAGGGATTTTTATCAGAGGGGTAAATTTGCAGTAAGAAGAGTATCCACGGAAGATAACATGGTGGACCCCTTGACTAAAGGCTTATCTCATCAGAAGCATGAGTATCATGTTAGATCTAGAGGAATGAAGGTTGTTAGAAGTTGGATCTAGTGCAAGTGGGAGTCTATTGGAGTCGGTGTCCCATAACTAACTTTTTAATTTATGATAAACATGTATTCATTGTTTTGAATAGTAATATACTACTTATCACATCATGATTGTTCTTCTGTGTGACATATTATGTGATAATGTCCTAAGAGTAGTTGTCGCACTAAAAGGTCATAGCTGTTCCCTACTATGATGAGAACCAAAAATTATTATGACACTATTCTTGAATATATGTTATATAGCCGGATGATATCATTTGAGGTACCCAATTGATACAGGCTATCAGGGGTGGATTCTTATAGGACTTTGAGGAACCTTCTCATGGTGTACACCCTTGGTAATATCCAGTATGAATATTATGATAACAAGACCTGTCAGTAGGAAATCCACATTTATATCTGTCATTGGATGTTCCTATATGCATATGTGTGTATTAGTCCTTAAACTTTAACATTATTATTAATAAGTATTATGATTCACGTAATTTGATATATTGATCAAAACTGTGACGACATATGTTTGCGGCGAGGTGAGATATGTTGGGTGTGTCACGAGTAATATTGCATTAATGAATAATGTGAGAAATGATTTATCCCTTCTGTTCCTTAGTGGAAGTTAATATCTTAGGAATTTTTAAGGAAATGATATAGACTAAATAAATCCATGTCCATGATGTTCTATAGGCAAGTTCTATTTTCAAAAAGTCAAATAAAGAGATAATAAATCACATAGGTTGATGGCACTGGCATGCAACCTGCTTGATTTGAGATATTGTGATAAAGGGATTATGTTACACGGTAAGCGTCCATATGAGGTGACATGTCATTGCGACATTAAATTCTTTATCTATGGGTTCTTTTGCGTGTTGCTAGATGTTAACCTTGGACTTTAGGTTGCTTCACCTAATGCCAATGAGAAAGAGGTCTAGAGGGTCACACACTAAGTGTATCCGAGAATCTTAGTTAAATAATATATTATTTAACAAGTTGAATAAATATTATTTCCATATGTAGTTTAATAATTATTCATGTATTCTTGATCTCATTTATTACATCACAAGTTATTCGAGAGAATATATTATGAGCAGAATATTTAATAAATATTTATTTTCTATTGAGTGAATATAATATTTATTTATTTATTGGAGAAAAATGCAATGATATTTATTTAATAAATAAACAGATATTATTCAAGGCCTGATAAATATTGTGGAGGAATGGCAGATATTATTAAATTAAATAATATTTAATTAAAATTCAAAAGTTCAGCGCATGTCGATAAATAATAATATTACTGTTATTATTTGACATGGGGGTTTTTAGGATTAAATAAATAATAAGGGAACTTATAGCATCCCGCCTTTTTATCACATAAACTTTCATTACATTTTACAAAACCGAGGATCTTTAAGGTTTAGTGTCTTGGAAACCAAGAACTTAAAACATAAAAACATAAGAAATTCTTCTTAAACACTTGAAAGGCTTATCCTCATGTTCATCCTAGGTTCATTACTGCATCTCATAACCTGGGTAAATACATCAAAATAAAGGGTGAGCAGAAGGCCCAGTAAGGGAAACAAGAGAAACATTTTACATGTGAACTTGAGATACTTCAATAAGGTCATGAAAAGAACTTTAAGTCATGAGAAAGAAATCATGAGATATATCATAATAAAAATAACATTTTTCATAACTAGAAGATGTGGCTACAACATTTAATATTGACAATAATTTCATTTCACCAAGGTCCATCCCCAAGGTGTCATTAAAAATTACCAAGGTTATTCACCAAGGTATCAGTCTAAAAGGTCATCTCTAGAGATTAAGTCTTTACCCAATGTATTGGAGCACTATCTGGGTGCACCCTTGACATTTCTTTATTATAATGTGAGCCACATATATAATCATAAATCATTTCATAAAAAACCCATATAGCATAAAATAAATGGGTTTCATTTCATAATCATAACGTTCTAAAATTGCTTTAAAGACATGATCTTTATGTCACTTTAAGCCCATGGAAAAGGGAAAGTGAGTTTCATGTATGTAAATCCCAAAATTTAAAATAGAACAGTTTGATACATATGTGAATAACCCTTTATAAGAAATAGATTTGAGTATTCACTTAATAAAATAAATGAACTTTAGAAAAAGAGGGAGATATTTTGAAACGGAAATTCTGTAGCATAAAGGCTACGTTACGAGGTTTTAGAAAACATTGAAAAAAGAGGAGACATGGGACAAACATTTATAAATGATCCGTAAAACGGTAGGGGGATAGAATATAAAGGATTTGAGAACATGGTAATGAAATTTGAAAGATATACCATATGAAATGAAGAACATGAAAGGAAGAAAAAAATAAGATTTCTCTTATGAGAATTTGGCAGCCTAACGGTGTCACTTAAAACTTCCAAAAATGGATTGACGAGATCAAATAGGGTCTATCATCATATGAACATAAATGATCAGTATGATAGATATAGAGATAATACCCCAACATAATAAAAAGGAACTTGAAAGACTTGACATGAAAGTAGATCTTGAAAACGAGAAGGGTGAAAGAACCCCTTAGAAATTCGGCAGCCTAACAGCGTCACTTAAACTTCAACAAAAATGAATTGATGAGATCAAATAGGTTCTCTCATCATATGAACATAAATGATCAGTATGATAGACATATATATCATACCCCAACATAATAAAAAGTAACTTGAAATACTTGACATGAAAATAGATTTGAAAACGAGAAGGGTGAAAGAATCCCTTAAAAAATCAGCAGCCTAACGGCGCCACTTAAACTTCAACAAAAATGAATTGATGAGATCAAATAGGGTATCTCATCCTATGAACATAAAAGATAAGTATGATAGATTTATATATCATACCCCAACATAATAAAAAGGAACTTGCAAGACTTGACATGGAATTAGAACTTTGAAAAAGGAGAAATGTGAAAGAACCACTTAAAAATTCGGCAGCCTAACGGTGCCACTTAAAACTTCAAAATACTGAATTGAAGAGATAAAATGGGGTATCTCATCATATGATAATAAAATATCAGTATTATAAATTTAGATATCATACCACAACATAATAAAAAGGAACTTGAAATACTTTACATGAAAATAGATCTTGAAAAATGAGAAGGGAGAAAGAATCTGTTACAAAAATTTTGGCAGCCTAACGGCGCCACTTAAAACTTCATAAAACAAAATAATGAGAGTAAGAGGGGATCTATAATTATATGAAAATTAAGAGGTAAGTAATAGGGGTATAAAAGAACATACTTTAACATAATAACATGGATCATAAAAGAAATTACATAAAAGATATTTCTTGAAAAGAAAGAGAGAGGTCGGATCCCTTACCTTAAAACGTAACTCTTAAAACTCAAAGGTTGGGACCTTGAGGGCTTGGGGGCACCTTGGGAGGAATCCTTGGGAGGTAATGAGACCAGAACTTCGTTGGGGTAGAGTGGGGAGTCGAATGGATGAGATTATTTCTTAGTATTTATAGGGAAAGTGAGGGGACAAGGCATTAATGGCCAAGGGACACCTCATTGGTGGTTTTGGCAAAACCATGGGCTTGCCCATGGTATTTTCCCATGGTATTGGCCACTTGGGACACCTCATACCTTATATTACTATTCATAAGTCGACCATATTGATTACATACTTAATACATCATTTAATGATGTCATTAAACACCCGTAACTTAAAAACTGTATTTTCACTATTCATCGAAAATTCAACTTTCTCAGAAAAATCCCCAAAATTTACCTTAACATAATATCGATGCTCTGAGTTCAAAAATGAAATCCATTTTATAAAAATAATTTTCTAAATATTTTTAATTTAATTTTTAATTAAAAAATACTATTCACTTGAAAAAACTAATACTTGAATAATAATTTATGAAACCGTTATTTAACCATTTTATTGAATCACATTACTTAATCAAGGTGCCTAGATTATATTAATACTTTCTTTAAGTGAGATTACTAATCCATTTGGACACATTACTAATCCTAATCATAAAATCACTATTCATAATTTACTATTCATAAAAAATCAAGTTGATCTTATTAGACTCTAAATTTCGTACTGGACATAATTGTAGAAGACTATTTTTTGAATATCATTACACGTTTTTAATTATTTAAGGTTTACATAAACATTTTTAAAATATCCTTTTTTCTAAAATTCATCAAAAATATGAATACTATATTTATCCAGTCATTTGAAAATTCATAAAATTCATCATAAGAAGAAATCCGAATTTTTATTTAAAACAAAGGATTACACAAGGCAGTTACAGTCTCATTACATAGCCCCTTATCACACCAGCATAGAACCTAAGTGTAAGGTGTTCTAAGGTGAGAGAATCCAAGGGAGGCTCGGCCAACATCGCACGAGTAGTAATTTCTATCAGTTTGAACTTCTCGCAAAGGCGATTCCATTCTAGCTTCACACGATGAAGTTCAGCTTGGGTTTGGTCCAGAGCAAAGCCCAGTGGTGCTACCTCCTTCCCAAGTACTGTTAGATGGGCTTCGATCGGTCCAAGACTATTGGGTGAGGCCATCGAATCTTATTTCTATATTAATTTACCAAGATTACTTGTATTTAGAGACAATAATCGAAACGTTTAGTTTACAGTGGTCATATTAAACAATGGTCATATAACAGTCAAAACCCAATGGTCTCATTTTAATTATACTCATGTTAACAAATGAAACATTTTTGTTGAGTATAAAAATAAAATGAAATAACACACAAAATTAGGAAACAAGATTTATTCAAAATTTCGGGTCGTTACAATCTTCCCCCCTTAAGAAATTGCATCCTCGCAATTTTTAAAATTGGGTTTTGAAATTTCATTGAAAGTCCCACATCGGAAAAGGAGTCAGTAAAACTATTACTTTAAAAGAAAGAAAGGGAAGTACAAAGGTCACCTGAGTTCACCCACACTAGGATTCCATGTAGGAAAACATGGACATGGAGGAGAAAACAAAGGGTCAAGTTCTGAGGGAGAGTGATAGAAAACATGATTAGGAGAAAGTTAACCATAAGAAAATACCAAACATATGATGTGTGTAAACGGTCTTTGATTTCCTAGTAGGAAATGTAAACCAACAACGTTTTGTTTTACATTCCTTTCCATAATTTTGAGGAATTCATTTACTACATAGAACAAAAATATAAGAAAATATACCTACCTTCATGTAGAGTTTGATCCTTTAATAAGTCTCTACAAAAACTAATCTTTTCTCCAAATGATGAGAATTCAAAAACACTTGGTCTCATCAAAAGCACAAGAATCATCTTCTAGATAATCACATAATACACAAAAGATTAACTATCTATTTCTTTTATCTTTAAACATTATCCCAAAAACAGAAAGGTAAGGTAAAAAAAATCTTCAAAAAGAAATAATCCCATAGGAATGGAAACTACTTTTAAATCTTCAAAGTTCCATGGTACTACCCAAAGTTCATCATAGACCATTCCATAAATAACTGTCCTTAAAATTCCTTGAAATAAACCAAACTAAGATTGAAACCCAAGTACAAGAAGGATTTGATAACATAGTCTTCCAAAATAAACTTCATCGTTCATCTCCAAACAACATAAACCACCCCTAACATCTTATAACAAAAGTAAATAACCTACAAATATTTTCCCCAAGATAGGTTAATCATTTCCATAAGTAACCTATATTACCATAATTTCACCTTAAATTCATCTATTCTTAAAAATATAAGTCAACCTTACTCCTCAATGAAAATACCGTAGTAATCTATTTACCTCGATCATATAGGGTCCCCAAAATAGTGAACATCTTCCAAAATAATAATCATCTTTTAATGTAAAGACCCGTAAATTTCAAGGAATTTTTTTTTCTTAATTTTCTTTGGAATTTTACAAGAACGCAGTTTCTGACGGCACCTGATTCTGAGGCCCGGTGTTCCTGGAATCATGTTCCGAAGTTTGGCTCGGGTACGTTCAGTGAACGGACGAACGGGTTTTTCTAACTTTTGAACCGGTGCTCGGAATCCAATTCTGAGGGCACTGATGGAATCGCAGCACTGGTAATTGCTTAGAAATGCCTCTTCCGGAGTTGCATTTGCTCGGGTGTGGTTTTTAATTTTTGGGCTTAAAGTTAAGAAATAAAATAAATTGTACGACAAACTTTATTATATTTCACTTAAGCCGCTTGGAAGCCACTTGAAGCCACTTAAAGCATCTTAAGCTGAGTTGATGCGGATAGGGTGTTATCCAGAAATATCCTACCCTCTTGGTAGGATATTTGTGAGGTGGGCCCCGCATGAGCCCCACCATTTCTTTCCGCTAAGTAACGCACCCGTGAAAACCCGTCATTATGAAAGTCAACTGACGCGTTTTCTTAATTTCTTAACGCACCAATTAATTGGGAGGTTTTATTCGTTGAACTAATTTAATCGTTTCTTAACCTGTTTTCAATTCGTTGGCGTAATAATAAAATAAGACCAACGCACGACTTCTGGAAAAATGCTCGTTGAGAGGTTTTGACAACTTTGTGCCTTCATCCTCCTTTGCAAAGAATGCGAAGAATGCAAAGAATGCGAAGAACGCGAAGAACGCCGTCACCCTCGGAGATTGACGACACTTCTTCCGAGACGTTCTTCCCCGCAACGATCTCCGATCACCAACTGCTTGAGGTAGGATATTTTGGGTTTCTTTTAAATCTTCTTTGTGGTTTATAACAACACATGGATTTAATCGATATAATTAAATCTTCATGTTCTTGAACCTCGGAGTTCGTCGACGCGTCACCGTATTCCGTGACGACGCGACGCTTTTCCGTGACGACGCGACGCCTTTCCGCGACGACGCGACGTCCTTCTGCGACGACGCGATGCCTTTCCATGACGACGCGACGCCCTTCCACGACGCGTCGGTCGCCTCCTTCCGCGGCGATCAAATCCGTGAAGAACGCGCGTGCGACGACTTGACGAGGTAGGGGTTGTTGTGAAATAATTTATATTCCCGTGATTGTTTCTTTTAAAATGAAGAACCGGTTTCATAAGAACAATTTTAATTTATTAAAATTATTGTTTGATGTGTTGTTTAATCCTCCCAATTGTTATCGCCTAACGCGGAGGGTGCGGGCCAAACGAACACGGCCCGACAACCCTCCGTAGTTCTTCGTTGTTGTGTGGATTTGGCGGGTGACGACAAAACGTGACGCAAGGGCGATTTGATGATCTCACAGTGAAGAATGGAACCCGGGAGGAACAGCGGCGCAGACAGGAAGGAAAACGGACCACCGGAGCAACTCTGGTGGCCCACAGAAGCCACCGGCGGCGCGCCGCCAGACAAGGCCGTCGCGGCTGAAGCCGTGGCGGCGGCGGCGCCAGCGGACCCGTGGCCACGCAGGTCCGGCGCACACGCGGGATGCGGCCTTTTCCGCGTCTTTTGACCAGGGTGGCCCTCCACGGGGGCAGCGAGCCCCCCGCGCTGCTCGGCCGCTCGGCCGAGCCGAGCCAGACCGGCTGGCCGAGCCGGGCCGCGCCGTGGCCTGGCCGGACCGGGTCCCACCGGGTTTGACCGTGTCGGGTCGACCCGGTTCGGCCGACCCAGGGGGGGTCGGGCCGGGTCGACCTGGGCCCAGACCCCCCCGTCTTCGGACCGTTTTTGGTCTTTTGCCCGTAACTTGAGCTACGGGCCTCCGAATGACGCGCCGTCAGCGGAAGCGCGATCCTTGGATCGAGACGGTCGTTTCGGTATATTGAACTCAAGGTTTCGGAATACTTTGAGTTCGACCGGGTTGGTTCGTACACGAAACCAACCGGGCCCTCGGAGCGGAAACGCTCATATCTTGAGCTTCGGACGTTCGATCGACGTGTCGTCGACTTCGTTGAATTCCTCTTTGTGAGACGGATCTTTTGGCATACTCCACCCGAGGTTTGGACGCAGGTGGAGTACGGTCGGGTTGGTTTTGCCTTAAAAACCAACCGGGCCCCTGGGACGAAAAAGCCAATATCTCTCAGACCGGGCGTCCGATTGACGCGCCGTCTGCGACGTTGAGTTCCTGTTGACGATACGGAACTTTTGGATACATCAACTCTGGACTATGTGTCAGTTGATGTATCAGCCTCTTGGCTCGTGGAGCGGACCCTCCCGAACGAGCTTGCTGTGTGCGGGAACCCTAGTGCTGGTTGCGACTTCGACAGCGACGACTGTGCAGAGATCCTCAGTGGACTGCAACGACGACTGTGCATAGATCCTCAGTGGACTGCGACGATGACTGTGCAGAGATCCTCAGTGGACTGCGACGACTACTGCACTCAGCGATCCTATGTGGATCAGTGCTACAGATCCTGTGTGGATCCGATCCTGTGTGGGTCAGCGCTCAACGGTTTTGTGTGAGCCAGCGCCTACAGGTCCTGTGTGGGCCCGATCCTGTGTGGGTCTTTGCGGGGGTTAGTACCTTTCGATCCTTTGTGGGTCCGATGACTTAGATGGATCAGTGATCATCTTTATTGTCATACAAGAAGCATACATGTGTGAGTTGTATCCTGTGTTACTCTCCTTTGTGGATTGTACTGAGCTATCCTGTGTGGATTTACTGTTTACTCTCCTTTGTGGATTGTGTTGAGCTATCCTACGTGGATTACTTTTGCTCTCCTTCATGGATTGTGTTGTGCTATCCTGTGTGGGTTTACGTTTTGCTTTCCTGTGTGGACTGGGTTGTGCTTGGGCTCGGATGTTGGAGCCGAACGAGAATTGATGACTTAGGTATATGTATGGGCATATACCTAAGCAGTGTCGGTTGTTACTTTGTGATTGTATCTTTACTTTATGGATTATCTTTTGTGGATTCTGAGAGACCTTCGGGGGTCTCGGGGTCCCTACTGAGTAGCTTATACTCACCCCTGCACGGGCTATGCCCGAACTTCGTTGTGTTGGTTGCAGACGACGGACAGCGCTGATCGTGGTGGAGGCTTGCGGAGCAGGATGGTACCTGGAGGTGGATCACTGGGAGGAACGTACTCGGAGCGGCCAGGTGGACCCGAGGAGTAGTGGAGGCTATCTGTACCCACCCTTCAGGTGGGACTTCCAGAGGACGGCTCGACGTTGCTGCTTTACTTTTCAGTTGCTGTTTTCCCCCTTTCAGTTGTACTTTACAGTTGGGCTTGTATTTCTGGCCCCCTTTACTTTTCCGCACTTACTGTTGTACCATCTTGTTACAGTTTTTACTTAGTGTTTACTTTTCTGCTTGCTTACTCTGTAGTTCTTGTTTATTTTTCAAAGGCAATACCTTCCCTTTTTCCGGGATTTACGCCTTGGTGCTAGTCGCCAGCCCCTGGCCTATGGAAGGCGGGCTTGGGGTAGTCATGGCATGGGCCCCGAGGACGGGTCGTGACAAATTGGTATCAGAGGCGGTCGGTTCTACCGCAGACTCTGATATTTCTTCTATGTGAAGTAATAGTGTTTTGTGTATTGGGTGTGGTTATCAGTCCAGGGAGTCCAGTGTTGGTGCGGCGGCCGACGTATCCGTACACCAGGACCCTAACTTCTGATTTCCGACTTAATGCACGAAAACATTGATTGCATGAGTGTTTCAACTTTTCTTTGTGATTACTTTATATCAGCTCACCAGGTATATTGTTCTGACCGTGGCGCACCTGTTTCCTTTTCAGGATGGCCCCACGACGGCAGCCAGCTAGGGTTCCGAGAGTGGTACGTGACGATAGCCCGCCGAGCGATGAGGCCTCGGTACAGGGCCCTTTGACGGCGGAGGCACCGGCGGTACCTCTACCCGCCGAGCCCCCGATGCTTCCAGCTCCAGCCGCTGACGATGCACGTCACCTCAGTGCTCTTCACGAGTTTTAGTGCCAGCGACCGCCTAGGTTCCGTGGGGAGATGGACCCCCAGGCAGCCGAGGACTGGCTGGAGGCAGTGGTGCGAGTTTTCTGACTAGTGAGGACACCAGCAGACCTCATGGTGATCCTCGCAGTGAGCCTACTGCACGCAGCAGCAGGACGATGGTGGAGCTTGATGCTCCAGGTGCACAATGAGGCCTCTATCATCTGGACAGACTTTGAGGGCCTCTTCCGCTCAGAGTTCGTCCCGGCCACCCTCCGTGCGGTACGCATCCAGGACCTTCTTCAGCTGCGGCAGGGCAGCTTGACAGTCGCCCAGTACGCGACGAGGTTTACCGATCTTTCTCGCTACTCGACCGACATGGTACGGGACCCGTTCTTCCGGGCCCGGACCTTTGAGCAGGGATTGAGACACGAGATCAGGGCATCACTGATCTCCCTCAGCATCCCGACCCAGGCAGGAGTACTGGAGCGAGCCCTTTTGATCGAGAGCTTCCTGGATGAGACTTCTCCAGCGGCGAGACCTACCGCGGGGTGTCACGTAGTAGAGTCTTCCGCAGCGGGCAGCCGACAGATGACTCAGGGGTCCCGGCAGACCAGACCCTCACGCAGACGGCCTCAGGACACTGGCTCAGCAGTGCGGGGCACACAGCACGGAGCCAGTCTTTCGAGAGGCAGGCAGTGCTACACTTGCGGCGGGCAGGGTCACATGGCTCGTGACTGCCCGACCCACCATGTCGAGGAGTAGCAGACAGTTGAGGGGCCACCTAGGCAGAGGCAGAGGGTCGACCATGGCGGTCCGTAGGGAGGAGGCGGACGAGGCAGAGGAGCTGTCCGAGCAGCACATGGTGGGCGATGCTTTGAGGCTCTACCACCACCACCACCAGGATGCCCGCCCCTACCACAGGGAGCTGGCGGGCAGAGACAGGCACAGCTCCAGGCAGCGGAGGCCTACGCCCACGGCACTCCCGAGATTATTCGAGGTACGATCTGTGTCTATTCCACCCTTGCTGCAGTTCTTATAGACACAGGAGCGAGTCACTCTTTCATAGCCGCTGCCCTTGTTCGGAGCTCGGAGATTCCGACAGAGCCGTTGGATCGATCCTTACGGCTAGAGACACCTACGGGAGAAGACTCGACGATTACACACTGGTGCCGGCAGTGTGAGCTTACTCTAGGAGGTGAGAGCTTCGGCTGGGATCTTCTTGTAGCGACGTCGAGGCCTTACGACATCATCTTGGGCATGGATTGGTTATCTACGGTCCATGCACAGATTGACTGTATTAGGCGCAAGGTGCGATGTGTACGCACCGACGGGAGCAGGTTCACCTTCACCGGTGAGAAGGGAGCCTTCGCAGCACAGGATGGAATTCCGCAGAGGAGAGGACAGCCCATCCCTCATCAGTTTTCTAGCCTCATCCTAGGAGCTGTTGACATGCAGAATCCTATTTTTCCTGCAGTGGTGGATCAGTACGCGGACATCTTTCCCGACGACGTTCCAGGGCTACCTCCTCGCAGAAAGGTATACTTTCATATCGACCTGTACCCCGGGATAGCCCCGATATCGACTCCAGCATATTGGATGGCCCCCGCTGAGCTTCGAGAGCTACGGGTACAGTTGGAGGACTTGCAGGGCAAGGGTTTCATCTGACCCAGTGTTTCACCCTGGGCTTCGCCGATATTGTTCGCCAAGAAGGCGGATGGGAGCTTGCGACTTTGTGTCGATTATCATCGCCTGAACCAGGTGACAGTGAGGAACAAGTATCCACTGCCGAGGATTGATGACCTCTTCGATCAGCTCAAGGGATCACGGTGGTTCTCGAAGATAGACCTCAGGTCAGACTATCATCAGCTCAGAGTTCGAGACGAGGACGTGCAGAAGACGGCCTTCAGATGTCGATATGGACACTAAGAGTTCTTGGTTATAACCTTCGGCGTAACCAATGATCCATCAGTGTTCATGGGCCTCATGAACAGGATCTTTCAGCCATATCTCGATCGATTTGTCATAGTCTTCATTGACGACATTTTGATATACTCGATGACTGAGGAGGAGCACGCCTACCACTTGCGGGTTGTACTCGACACACTCCGAGAGAACCAGCTTTATGGAAATCTCTAGAAGTGTCAGTTCTGGATACATGAGGTCCACTTATTGGGGAACGTCATTTCTGAGGCAGGAGTTGCAGTGGATCCTGTGAAGATTTAGGCGGTGCTAGCTTGGGAGCCACCTAGGAGCGTCACAGAGGTGCGGAGTTTCTTGGGACTAGCTGGATACTATCGGAGAATCGTGCCAGACTTCTCCAGAGTTGCGGCACCACTCTCAGCTTTGACGAAGAAGGGGGAAATCCTTTGTGTGGTCAGACAGATGTCAGCAGAGCTTCCAGGAGCTAAGACAGAGATTGACCAGCGCACCTATCTTGAGTTTTCCTGAGGAGGGATTAGGGTACGTAGTCTACTACGATGCATTAGGGACCGGACTCGGTTGTGTCCTAATGCAGGAGCGGGCAGTGATTGCCTATGGATCACGTTAGTTGAGGCCACATGAGCAGAACTAAGCTACCCATAACCTGGAGTTAGCAGCAGTGGTCTTCTCTCTGAAGACATGGTGACACTATCTGATGGGCGAGCGCTTTACAGTCTTTTCTGACCACCAGAGTCTCAGGTACATCTTCTCGCAGAAGGACCTGAACCTGAGACAGCGGCGATGGCTCGAGTTCCTCCAGGACTATGACTTTGAGATATTCTATACTCCTGGGAAGGGGAACGTGGTAGCCGATGCTCTCAGTAGGAGGACGAGCATTCAGCTACTTGAGGAGGCGACAGAGCAGCTATCCGCTTTGCAGATATCCTTCGTGGATAGAGATGGATCAGCCTTCCTCTAGTCTCTCACAGTCACCCCTCCACTACTGCAGCGGGTCAGAGAGGCACAGCGTAAGGACGCTGACTGTGAGACGCGGAGTGTACAGTTATCCTCAGGACAGGCACCTGATGGCTTCTCCTTTGGAGCAGAGCACGACATCCTTTTCAGAGAACGTACCTTGGTACCATTCGCTTTACGAGAGGAGGTGCTGAGAGAGTTTCACACTTCTCCTTTGGAGGTACATCTTGGAGTGGAGAAGATATACCAGGACCTCGGACGACAGCACTGGTGGCTGGGCATGAAGAAGGGTGTGGCAGAGTTCGTTTCTCGATGCCTCACCTTCCAGCAGGTGAAGGTAGAGCACTAGGTACCAGCAGGCTTGGTACAGCCCTTGGAGGTCCCGGAGTGGAAGTGGGACGGGATATCTATGGACTTCGTGACTGGACTTCCACACACTTCCAGAGGTCACTACTCCATTTGGGTGATTGTTGACCGACTCACCAAGTCGGAACACTTCTTACCCATCCGAGAGCAGGCCTCAGTGGAGAGCTTGGGGCGTCTCTACGTTCAGGAGATTGTACGGCTTCATGGTGTGCCATCGTCTATCGTCTCCGATCGAGATGCTTGCTTTACTTCCTGGCTTTGGAAGGGGTTTCAGGAGGCGTTCGGGACGTGGCTACGTCTAAGCACCACCTTTCACCCTCAGACGGATGGTCAGACGGAGAGGACCATTCAGACTCTCAAGTACATGCTTCGCGCATGTGTCCTCGACTTTGGTCGCAGCTGGGAGGACCACCTACCCTTGGTGGAGTTCACGTACAACAACAGCTACCACTCCACCATCGGGATGGCACCATACAAGGCGTTGTACGGTAGACCTTGCAGATCCCCTTTGTGCTGGACAGACCCTGGGGAGTCAGCACTTGTGGGACCAGAGATGGTTCGGGCCACGACAGAGAAGGTCCAGGTCATCCAGGAGCGGATGATGACAGCTCAGAGCCGGCAGAAGTCTTATGCTGACAGGAGGCGGAGACCACTAGAGTTTGAGAATGGTGACCACGTCTTCTTGTGTGTCTCACCTCGACGTGGATTACGGAGATTTGGCCGAGGCGGCAATTTGTCTTCATGCTTCATCGGACCCTTCTAGGTCCTCAGCAGGATTGGCGAGGTGGCTTATCACCTCGCTCTACCACCTCAGTTGCACCAGGTGCATGACGTCTTCCACGTATCTCAGCTGAGGAGATACGTGCACGACCCGACGCACATTATTGACCATGGGGAGCTAGACGTGGATGATGGGGAGACTTTTGCGGAGGTCCCGGTGGAGATCGAGGATCGATAGGAGTGGGTCCTACGTGGACGATCGATTCCTCTTGTGCGCATCAGATGGCAGCACGGGAACCTTCAGGAGAGCACTTGGGAGCGGGAGGCTCAGATGCGTGCTTAGTACCCACATTTGTTTCCCTAGTTTATGATGTATCTTTACGGGGACGTAAAGCCCTGAGGTGGTAGTGATGTAAATACCCATAAATTTCAAGGAATTTTTTTTTCTTAATTTTCTTTGGAATTTTACAAGAACACAGTTTCTGACGGCACCTGATTCCGAGGCCCGGTGTGCCCGGAATCATGTTCCGAAGTTTGGTTCGGGTACGTTTAGTGAACGGACGAGCGGGTTTTTCTAACTTTTGAACCGGTGCTCGGAATCGAATTCTGAGGGCACCGATGGAATCGCAGCACTGGTAATTGCTTAGAAACGCCTCTTCCGGAGTTGCGTTTTCTCGGGTGTGGTTTTTAATTTTTGGGCTTAAAGTTAAGAAATAAAATAAATTGTACGACAAACTTTATTTTATTTCACTTAAGCCACTTGGAAGCCACTTGAAGCCACTTAAATCAGCTTAAGCTGAGTTGATGCGGATAGGGTTCTATCCAGAAATATCCTACCCTCTTGGTAGGATATTTTTGAGGTGGGGCCCGCACGAGCCCCACCGTTTCTTTCCGCTAAGTAACGCACCCGCAAAAACCCGTCATTATGAAATTCAACTGACGCGTTTTCTTAATTTCTTAACGCACCAATTAATTGGGCGGTTTTATTCGTTGAATTAATTCTATGAATTAATTTAATCGTTTCTTAACCTGTTTTCAATCCATTGGCATAATAATAAAATAAGACCAACGCACGACTTCTGGAAAAATGCTCGTTGAGAGGTTTTGACAACTTTGTGCCTTCATCCTCCTTCGCGAAGAATGCGAAGAACGTGAAGAACGCGAAGAACGCCGTCACCCTCGGAGATTGATGATGCTTCTTCCGAGACGTTCTTCCCCGCAACGATCTCCGATCACCAACTGCTTGAGGTAGGAGATTTCGGGTTTCTTTTAAATCTTCTTTGTGGTTTATAACAACACATGGATTTAATCGATATAATTAAATCTTCATGTTCTTGAACCTCGGAGTTCGTCGACGTGTCATCGTATTCCACGACGACACGACGCCATTCTGTGATGACGCGACGCCTTTCCGCGATGACGCGACGTCCTTCCGTGACGACGCGACACCTTTCTGCGACGACGTGACGCCCTTCCGCGACGCAACGATCGCCTCCTTCCGCGGTGATCAAATCCGCGAAGAACGCGTGTGCGACGACTTGACGAGGTAGGGGTTGTTGTGAAATAATTTATATTCCCGTGATTGTTTCTTTTAAAATGAAGAACCAGTTTCATAAGAACAATTTTAATTTATTAAAATTGTTGTTTGATGTGTTGTTTAATCCTCCCAATTGTTATCGCCTAACGCGGAGGGTGCGGGCCAAACGAACACAGCCCGACAACCCTCCGCAGTTCTTCGTTGTTGTGCGGATTTGGTGGGTGACGACAAAATGTGACGGAAGGGCGATTTGATGATCCCTCAGTGAAGAACGGAACCCAGGAGGAACAGCGGCGCAGACGGGAAGGAAAACAGACCACCGGAGCAACTCCGGTGGCCCGCAGAAGCCACCGGCGGCGCCCCGGCGTGCCGCCGGACAAGTCCGTCGCGGCTGAATCTACGGCGGCGCCAGCGGACCCGCGGCTGCACGGGTCCGGCGCACACGCGGGACGCGGCCTTTTCCGCATCCGTTGACCAGGGCGGCCCCCGCGGGGGCCGCGGTGCTGTCACGCCGGGGCAGCGAGCCCCCGCGCTGCTCGGCCGCTCGGCCGAGCCGAGCCGGACCGGCCAGCCGAGCCGGGCCGCGCCCTGGCATGGCCGGACCGGGTCCATCCGGGTTGGACCGGGTTGGGTCGACCCGGTTCGGCCGACCCAGGGGGGGGGGGGGGGGGGGGTCGGCCCGGGCCCAGACCCCCCGTCTTCGGACCATTTTCGGTCTTTTTCCCGTAACTTGAGCTACGGGCCTCTGAACGACGCGCTGTCAACAGAAGAACGATCCTTGGATCGAGACGGTCGTTTCGGTATATCGCACTCAAGGTTTCGGAATACTTTGAGTTCGGCCGGGTTGGTTCGTACACGAAACCAACCGGGCCCTCGGAGCGGAAATGCTCATATCTTGAGCTTCGGACGTCCGATCGACGTGCCGTCGACTTCGTTGAATTCCTCTAAGTGAGACGGATATTTTTTCATACTCCGCCCGAGGTTTGGACGTAGGTGGAGTATGGTCGGGTTGTTTTTGCCTTAAAAACCAACCGGGCCGCTGGGACGAAAAAGCCAATATCTCTCAGACCGTGCGTCCGATTGACGCGCCGTCTGCGACGTTGAGTTCCTGTTAATGATACAGAACTTTTGGATACATCAAATCTGGACTATGTGTCAGTTGATGTATCAGCCTCTCGGCTCGTGGAGCGGACCCTCCCGAACGAGCTTGCTGTGTGCGGGAACCCTAGTGCTGGCTGCGACTTCGACAGCGACGACTGTGCAGAGATCCTCAATGGACTGCATCGACGAGTGTGCAGAGATCCTCAGTGGACTACGACGACGACTGTGCAGAGATCCTCAGTGGACTGCGACGACTACTGCACTCAGCGATCCTATGTGGATCAGTGCTACAGATCCTGTGTGGATCTGATCCGGTGTGGGTCAGTGCTCAGCGGTTCTGTGTGAGCCAGCGCCTACAGGTCCTGTGTGGGCCCGATCCTGTGTGGGTCTTTGTGGGGGTTAGTACCTTTCGATCCTTTATGGTTCTGACTACTTAGATGGATCAATGATCATCTTTATCGTCATACAAGAAGTATACCTGTGTGAGCTGAATCCTGTGTTACTCTCCTTTGTGGATTGTGCTGAGCTATCCTGTGTGGATTTACTGTTTACTCTCCTTTGTGGATTGTGTTGAGCTATCCTACGTGGATTACTTTTGCTCTCCTTCGTGGACTGTGTTGTGCTATCCTGTGTGGGTTTACGTTTTGTTTTCCTGTGTGGACTGGGTTGTGCTTGGGCTCGGATGTTGGAGCCGAACGGGAATTGATGACTTAGGTATATGTATGGGAATATACCTAAGCAGTGTCGGTTGTTACTTCGTGATTGTATCTTTCCTTTGTGGATTATCCTTTATGGATTCTGGGAGACCTTTGAGGGTCTCGGGGTCCCTACTGAGTAGCTTATACTCACCCATGCACGGGCTATGCCCGCACTTCGTTGTGTTGGTTGCAGACAACGGACAGCGCTGATCGTGGTGGAGGCTTGCGGAGCAGGACGGTACCTAGAGGTGGACCACTGGGCGGAACGTACTCGGAGCGGCCAGGTGGACCCGAGGAGCAGTGGAGGCTATCTGTACCCACCCTTCAGGTGGGACTTCCATAGGACGGCTCGACGTTGTTGCTTTACTTTTCAGTTGTTGTTTTCCCCCTTTCAGTTGTACTTTACATTTGGGCTTGTATTTCCGACCCCCTTTACTTTTCCGCACTTACTGTTGTACCAGCTTGTTACAGTTTTTACTTAGTGTTTACTTTTCCGCTTTCTTACTCTGTGGTTCTTGTTTATTTTTCAAAGGCAATGCCTTCCCTTTTTCCGGGATTTACGCCTTGGTGCTAGTCGCCAGCCCCTGGCCTATGGAAGGCGGGCTTGGGGTAGTCACGACACAGGCCCCGAGGACGGGTCGTGAAATTTAATCCCCTAATCATCTCTATCATATTAATATGGAAATCGTCATGCTTCCTATCACATTGGTTGTTGGGACATGTTCTTCCATTTCCCACCATTAACTAAGAAGAGAAAGTATAATTAGGGGCTTAAATAGTTAGCCAATAATCATGAAAAGGAAATTAAATCATATAAAGATAACCTGTAGAAGAAAAGTATACCCTAGCTTGTGATCCCCTAGGTTCCCATCTAGGTTATCCATGATCATATATTCTTATGTGAATCTTTATTTTATTTTATCTTTGTTCCTTTAACAATGGTTCATACTAAGCTTATGAATTTACCAAAGCATATCCCCCGGGAGTGTCGTAACCAAGAGTGCAGCAAGGCCCATTGTTGTGTACCAGTTCCCGTTCGAGTCTAGCTCAAAGAGGTGTTTTCGGGTTTTACCCCTATGTACATTTGTTCCAGATCCACCTCTACCTGCTCGTATCCAGACAGGGATGTATTTTCTTGGCAACCCATTACTCAATACTCACCAAAATACCAGGAAGATTTCCTATATATAAACTTTTCTATAGGATTCTTCCTAAAGTTTTCATATCCTAATTTCCACAAATAAATAAACCATCCTTTGATACCAACTATATCATCCCGCCTTTTTATCACATAAACTTTCATTGCATTTTACAAAACCGAGGATCTTTAAGGTTTAGTGTCTTGGAAACCAGGAACTTAAAACATGAAAACATAAGACATTCTTCTTAAACACTTGAAATGATTCTCCTCATGTTCATCCTAGGTTCATTACTGCATCTCATATCCTGGGGACATACATCAAAAGAAAGGGTGAGCAGAAGGCCCAGTAAGGGAAACAAGAGAAACATTTTACATGTGAACTTGAGATACTTCAATAAGGTCATGAAAAGAACTTTAAGGCATGAGAAAGAAGTCATGAGATATATCATAATAAAAATAACATTTTTCATAACTTGAAGATGTGGCTACAACATTTAATATTGATAATAATTTCATTTCACCAAGGTCCATCCCCAAGGTTTCATTAAAAATTACCAAGGTTATTCACCAAGGTATCAGTCTAAAAGGTCATCTCTAGAGATTAAGTCTTTACCCAATGCATTAGAGCGCTATCTGGGCGCACCCTTGAAATGTCTTTATTATAATGTGATACACATATATCATCATCAATCATTTCATAAATAACCCATATAGCATAAAAGAAATGAGTTTCATTTCATAATCATAACGTTCTAAAACTGCTTTAAAGACATGATCTTTATGTCACTTTAAGCCCACGGAAAAGGGAAAGCGAGTTTCATGTATGTAAATCCCAGAATTTAAAATAGAACATTTTGATACATATGTGAAAACCCATTTAGAAGAAAGAGATTTGAGTATTCACTTAATAAAATAAATGAACTTTAGAAAAAGAGGGAGATATTTTGAAACGAAAATTCTGTAGCATAAAGGCTACGTTACGAGGTTTTAGAAAACATTGAAAAAAGAGGGGACATGGGTAAAACATTTATAAATGATCTGTAAAATAGTAGGGGGACAGAATATAAAGGATTTGAGAACATGGTAATGAAATTTGAAATATATACCATATGAAATGAAGAACATGAAAGGAAGACAAAAATAAGATTTCACTTATGAGAATTCGGCAGCCTAACGGTGTCACTTAAAACTTCCAAAAATGGATTGAAGAGATAAAATAGGGTCTCTCATAATATGAACATAAATGATCAGTATGATAGATATAGAGATAATACCCCAACATAATAAAAAGGAACTTGAAAGACTTGACATGAAAGTAGATCTTGAAAATGAGAAGGGTGAAAGAACCCCTTAGAAATTCGGCAGCCTAACGGCGTCACTTAAACTTCAACAAAAATGAATTGATGAGATCAAATAGGGTCTATCATCATATGAAAATAAATGATAAGTATGATAGACATAGAGATCATACCCCAACATAATAAAAAGGAACTTGAAATACTTGACATGAAAATAGATCTTGAAAACGAGAATGGTGAAAGAATCCCTTAAAAAATCGGCAGCCTAACAGCGCCACTTAAACTTCAAAAAAAATTAATTGATGAGATCAAATAGGGTATCTAATCATATGAAAATAAAAAGATCAGTATGATAGATTTAGATATCATACCCCAACATAATAAAAAGGAACTTTCAAGACTTGACATGGAATTATACCTTTGAAAAAGGAGAAAGGTGAAAGAACCACTTAAAAATTTGGCAGCCTAACGGCGCCACTTAAAACTTCAAAATACTGAATTGAAGAGATAAAATGGGGTCTCTCATAATATGATCATAAAAGATCAGTATGATAAATTTATAGATCATACCCCAACATAATAAAAAGGAACTTGAAATACTTTACATGAAAATAGATCTTGAAAAATGAGAAGGGAGAAAGAATCTGTTACAAAAATTTCGGCAGCCTAACGGCGCCACTTAAAACTTCATAAAACGAAATAATGAGAGTAATAGGGGATCTCTCATTATATGAACATGAATAGGGCATTAATAGTAGTATAAAATAACATCCTTTAACATAAGAACATGGAGCATAAAAGAAATTACATAAAAGAGATTTCTTGAAAAGAAAGAGAGAGGTCGGATCCCTTACCTTAAAACCTAACTCTTAAAACTCAAAGGTTGGGACCTTGAGGGCTTGGGGCACCTTGGGAGGACTTAGTTGGAGGTAATGAGACCATAAATTCGTTGGAGGAGAGTGGGGAGTCGAATGGATGAGAGGATTTCTTGGTATTTATAGGGAAAGTGAGGGGACAAGACATTAATGGCCAAGGGACACCTCATTGGTGGTTTTGGAATAACCATGGGCTTGCCCATGGTATTTGCCCATGGTATTGGACACTTGGGACACCTCATACCTTATATTACTATTCTTAAGTCGACCATATTGATTACATACTTAATACATCATTTAATGATGTCATTAAACACTCATAACCTAAAAACTGTATTTTCACTATTCATCGAAAATTCAACTTTCTCAGAAAAATCCCCAAAAATTACCTTAACATAATATCGATGCTCTGAGTTCAAAAATGAAATCCATTTTATAAAAATAATTTTCTAAATATTTTTATTTTAATTTTTAATTAAAAAACACTATTCACTCGAAAATACTAATACTTGAATAATAATTTATGAAACCATTATTTAACCATTTTATTGAATCACATTACTTAATCAAGGTGCCTAGATTATATTAATACTTTATTTAAGTGAGATTACTAATCCATTTGGACACATTACTAATCCTAATCATAAAATCACTATTCATAATTAACTATTCATCAAAAATCATGTTGATCTTATTAGACTCTAAATTTCGTACTTAACATAATTGTAGAAGACCATTTTTTGAATATCATTACACGTTTTTAATTATTTAAGGTTTACATAAACATTTTTAAAATATCCTTTTTTCTAAAATTCATCAAAAATATACATACTATATTTATCCGGTCATTTGAAAATTCATAAACTTCATCATAAGAAGAAATCCAAATTTTTATTTAAAACAAAGGATTACACAAGGCAGTTACGGTCTCCTTACATATCCCCTTATCACACCAGCATAGGACCTAAGTGTAAGGTGTTCTAAGGTGAGAGAATCTAAGGGAGGCTCGGCCAACATCGCACGAGTAGTAATTTCTATCAGTTTGAACTTCTCACAAAGGCGATTCCGTTCTAGCTTCACACGATGAAGTTCGGCTTGGATTTGGTCCAGAGTAAAGCCCAATGGTGATACCTCCTTCCCAAGTTCTGTTATATGGGCTTCGATCGGTCCAAGACTACTGGGTGAGGCCATCGAATCTTTTTTCTATATTAATTAACCAAGATTACTTGTATTTAGAGACAATAATCGAAACGTTTAGTTTACAGTGGTCATATTAAACAATGGTCATATAACAGTCAAAACCCAATGGTCTCATTTTAATTATACTCATGTTATCAAATGAAACATTTTTGTTGAGTATAAAAATAAAATAAAATAACACACAAAATTAGGAAACAAGATTTATTCAAAATTTCGGGTCATTAAAATCTTCCCCCCTTAAGAAATTGCGTCCTCACAATTTTTAAAATTGGGTTTTGAAATTTCATTAAAAGTCCCACATCGGAAAAGGAGTTAGTAAAACTATTACTTTAAAAGAAAGAAAGGGAAGTACAAAGGTCACCCGAGTTCACCCACACTAGGATTCCATGTAGGAAAACATGGACATGGAGGAGAAAACAAAGGGTCAAGTTCTGAGGGAGAGTGATAGAAAACATGATTAGGAGAAAGTTAATCATAAGAAAATACCAAACTTATGATGTGTGTAAACGGTCTTTGATTACCTAGTAGGAAACATAAACCAACAACGTTTTGTTTTACGTTCCTTTCCATAATTTTGAGGAATTCATTTACTACATAGAACAAAAATATAAGAAAATATACCTACCTTCATGTAGAGTTTCATCCTTTAATAAGTCTCTACAAAAACTAATCTTTTCTCCAAATGATGAGAATTCAAAAACACTTGGTCTCATCAAAAGCAGAAGAATCATCTTCTAGAGAATCACATAATACAAAAAAGATTAACTATCTATTTCTTTTATCTTTAAACATTATCCCAAAAAAGAAAGGGTAAGATAAAACAAATATTCAAAAAGAAAGAATCCCATAGGAATGGAAACTACTTTTAAATCTTCAAAGTTCCATGGTACTACCCAAAGTTCATCATAGACCATTCCATAAATAACTGTCCTTAAAATTCCTTGAAATAAACCAAACTAAGATTGAAACCCAAGTACAAGAAGGATTTGATAACATAGTCTTCCAAAATAAACTTCATCGTTCATCTCCAAACAACATAAACCACCCCTAACATCTTATAATAAAAGTAAATAACCTACAAATATTTTCCCCAATATAGGTTAATCATTTCCATAAGTAACCTATATTACCATAATTTCACCTTAAATTCATCGATTCTTCAAAATATAAGTCAACCTTACTCCTCAATGAAAATACCGTAGTAATCTATTTACCTCGATCATATAGGGTCCCCAAAATAGTGAACGTCTTCCAAAATAATAATCATATTTTAATCCCCTAATCATCTCTTTCATATTAATACGGAAATCGTCGCGTTTCCTATCACATTGGTTGTTGGGACATGTTCTTCCATTTCCCACCATTAACTAAGAAGAGAAAGTATAATTAGGGGCTTAAATACTTAGCCAATAATCATGAAAAGGAAATTAAAGCATATAAAGATAACTTGTAGAAGAAAAGTATACCCTAACTTGTGATCACCTAGGTTCCCATATAGGTTATCCATGATCATATATTCTTATGTGAATCTTTATTTTATTTTATCTTTGTTCCTTTAACAATGGTTCATACTAAGCTTATGAATTTACCAAAGCATATCCCCCGGGAGTGTCGTAACCAAGAGTGCAGCAAGGCCCATTGTCGTGTACCAGTTCCCGTTTGAGTCTAGCTCAAAGAGGTGTTTTCGGGTTT
The DNA here is from genome assembly GCA_963277665.1 of Viscum album. Classification (NCBI taxonomy): domain Eukaryota; kingdom Viridiplantae; phylum Streptophyta; class Magnoliopsida; order Santalales; family Viscaceae; genus Viscum; species Viscum album. The sequence goes on from OY728123.1 coordinate 887,245,189, forward strand.
TACCCCTATGTACATCTGTTCCAGAGCCACCTCTACCTGCTCGTATCCAGACAGGGATGTATTTTCTTGGCAACCCATTACTCAATACTCACCAAAATACCTGGAAGATTTCCTATATATAAACTTTTCTATAGGCTTCTTCCTAAAGTTTTCATATCCTAAATTCCACAAATAACTAAACCATCCTTTGATACCAACTATAGCATCCCACCTTTTTATCACATAAACTTTCATTACATTTTACACAACCGAGGATCTTTAAGGTTTAGTGTCTTGGAAACCAGGAACTTAAAACATGAAAACATAATACATTCTTCTTAAACACTTGAAAGGCTTCTCCTCATGTTCATCCTAGGTTCATTACTGCATCTCATAACCTGGGGACATACATCAAAAGAAAGGGTGAGCAGAAGGCCCAGTAAGGGAAACAAGAGAAACATTTTACATGTGAACTTGAGATACTTCAATAAGGTCATGAAAATAACTTTAAGGCATGAGAAAGAAATCATGAGATATATCATAATAAAAATAAAATTTTTCATAACTTGAATATGTGGCTACAACATTTAATATTTACAATCATTTCATTTCACCAAGGTCCATCCCCAAGGTGTCATTAAAAATTACCAAGGTTATTCACCAAGGTATCAGTCTAAAAGGTCATCTCTAGAGATTAAGTCTTTACCCAATGCATTGGAGCGCTATCTGGGTGAACCCTTGACATGTATTTATTATCATGTGAGCCACATATATCATCATCAATCATTTCATAAACAACCCATATAGCATAAAAGAAATGGGTTTCATTTCATAATCATAACGTTCTAAAACTGCTTTAAAGACATGATCTTTATGTCACTTTAAGCCCACGGAAAAGGGAAAGCAGGTTTCATGTATGTAAATCCCAAAATTTAAAATAGAACATTTTGATAAATATGTGAATACCCCTTTAGAAGAAAGAGATTTGAGTATTCACTTAATAAAATAAATGAACTTTAGAAAAAGAGGGAGATATTTTGAAACGGAAATTCTGTAGCATAAAGGTTATGTTACGAGGTTTTAGAAAACATTGAAAAGATAGGGGACATGGGTAAAACATTTATAAATGATCCATAAAATATTAGGGGGATAGAATATAAAGGATTTTAGAACATGGTAATGAAATTTGAAAGATATACCATATGAAATGAAGAACATGAAAGGAAGACAAAAATAAGATTTCTCTTATGAGAATTCGGCAGCCTAACGGTGTCACTTAAAACTTCCAAAAATGGATTGAAGAGATCAAATATGGTCTCTCATAATATGAAAATAAATGATCAGTATGATAGATATAGAGATCATACCCCAAGATAATAAAAATGAACTTGAAAGACTTGACATGAAAGTAGATCTTGAAAATGAGAAGGGTGAAAGAACCCCTTAGAAATTCGGCAGCCTAACGGCGTCACTTAAACTTCAACAAAAATGAATTGATGAGATCAAATAGGGTCTATCATCATATGAAAATAAATGATCAGTATGATAGACATAGAGATCATACCCCAACATAATAAAAAGGAACTTGAAATACTTGACATGAAAATAGATCTTGAAAACGAGAATGGTGAAAGAATCCCTTAAAAAATCGGCAGCCTAACGGCGCCACTTAAACTTCAACAAAAATGAATTGATGAGATCAAATAGGGTATCTCATCATATGAAAATAAAATATCAGTATGATAGATTTAGATATCATACCCCAACATAATAAAAAGGAACTTTCAAGACTTGACATGGAATTATAACTTTGAAAAAGGAGAAAGGTGAAAGAACCACTTAAAAATTTGGCAGCCTAACGGCGCCACTTAAAACTTCAAAATACTGAATTGAAGAGATCAAATGGGGTCTCTCATCATATTATCATAAAAGATCAGTATGATAAATTTATATATCATACCCCAACATAATAAAAAGGAACTTGAAATACTTTACATGAAAATAGATCTTGAAAAATGAGAAGGGAGAAAGAATCCGTTACAAAAATTTCGGCAGCCTAACGGCGCCACTTAAAACTTCATAAAACGAAATAATGAGAGTAATAGGGGATATCTCATTATATGAACATGAATAGGGCATTAATAGGAGTATAAAATAACATCCTTTAACATAAGAACATGGATCATAAAAGAAATTACATAAAAGAGATTTCTTGAAAAGAAAGAGAGAGGTTGGATCCCTTACCTTAAAACCTAACTCTTAAAACTCAAAGGTTGGGACCTTGAGGGCTTGGGGGAACCTTGGGAGGACTTCTTTGGAGGTAATGAGACCATAACTTCGTTGGGGGAGAGTGGGGAGTCGAATGGATGAGAGGATTTCTTGGTATTTATAGGGAAAGTGAGGGGACAAGACATTAATGGCCAAGGGACACCTCATTGGTGGTTTTGGAAAAACCATGGGCTTGCCCATGGTATTTGCCCATGGTATTGGCCACTTGGGACACCTCATACCTTATATTACTATTCATAAGTCGACCATATTGATTACATACTTAATACATCATTTAATGATGTCATTAAACACTCATAACTTAAAAACTGTATTTTCACTATTCATCGAAAATTCAACTTTCTCAGAAAAATCCCCAAAAATTACCTTAACATAATATCGATGCTCTAAGTTCAAAAATTAAATCCATTTTATAAAAATAATTTTCTAAATATTTTTAATTTAATTTTTAATTAAAAAACACTATTCACTCGAAAAAACTAATACTTGAATAATAATTTATGAAACCGTTATTTAACCATTTTATTGAATCACATTACTTAATCAAGGTGCCTAGATTATATTAATACTTTCTTTAAGTGAGATTACTAATCCATTTGGACACATTACTAATCCTAATCATAAAATCACTATTCATAATTTATTATTCATCAAAAATCAAGTTGATCTTATTAGACTCTAAATTTCGTACTGGACATAATTGTAGAAGACCATTTTTTGAATATCATTACACGTTTTTAATTATTTAAGGTTTACATAAACATTTTTAAAATATCCTTTTTTCTAAAATTCATCAAAAATATGCATACTATATTTATCCGGTCATTTGAAAATTCATAAACTTCGTCATAAGAAGAAATCCGAATATTTATTTAAAACAAAGGATTACATAAGGAAGTTACGGTCTCCTTACATAGCCCATTATCACACCATCATAGGACCTAAGTGTAAGGTGTTCTAAGGTGAGATAATCCAAGGGAGGCTCGTCCAACATCGCACGAGTAGTAATTTCTATCAGTTTGAACTTCTCGCAAAGGCGATTCCGTTCTAGCTTCACATGATGAAGTTCGGCTTGGGTTTGGTCCAGAGCAAAGCCCAGTGGTGCTACCTCCTTCCCAAGTTCTGTTAGATGGGCTTTGATCGGTCCAAGACTACTGGGTGAGGCCATCGAATCTTCTTTCTATATTAATTAACCAAGATTACTTGTATTTAGAGACAATAATCGAAATGTTTAGTTTACAGTGGTCATATTGAACAATGGTCATATAACAGTCAAAACCCAACGATCTCATTTTAATTATACTCATGATATCAAATGAAACATTTTTGTTGAGTATAGAAATAAAATAAAATAACACACAAAATTAGGAAACAAGATTTATTCAAAATTTTGGGTCGTTACAGCACTTGTTCAATTATTTTATTTTAACCCTAACAATATAAATACCCAATTATGTCATTTTTCTCATTAGCCAATTCAGTTGTGCACAATGATTCTTGGAGAATCCTCTCAAGCCTAGAGATTCCCCTTATCTAAGAATGATCCCAAGAATTGTGAGCAACCCTCCTTCACTGGATCAAGGAGAATGTTTTGGAAGCGATTCTCAAGGCGATCAAGGTGGATGACGCATGTGCAAGGATCTTCTGTGCTAGCAGTGGGAGACTCCTTCAATGATGTCTAGAGATTCCTAAAACATTTTTGGATCACCACTAGAGGAAATCTACATTTGGTTTCTACAACGCAATAATGGTGCACCACAGATCTATCATCGGACTCATCTATGAAGAAAGAATTTCTTAGAGGTAATTCTCTATCTAATTAAATTAACTATAAAAAATATGTGTTGATCTCCTCTCTTTGGTTACAGTATTATTATCCCATTTCTTTGATTCAATTCCATGGATCACGATGTTCATCACCGCATAGATCTCGGATTGATCATCGATTATGGAAAAAATCAAAGTTGGGCACCGCCCATCGCACGCTTCCATTGCACCCAAAACTTACACCTAGCCAACACATGTGTAATGGAACTTCGAGTTACCATTGATGAGATTATTGTTACTGTTTTTATGAGGTTTTAGGTGTGTTCATGAATCATTATTAGGTACATATGATCACATTCCATATATATACCAATTGTTATGTTGTATATTAGTTCTTAAATTTAATGCCTTTAGGTGTGCTATCTATTTGGGAGAGACTTGTATTTATGATTGTGTGATATATCTGTTTACATTGGTATTGTGATATATCTTTGTTGACATAAATTAATTGAATTGAGAAAGTTTTTATGTTATGTTTCTATATATATGACTGTGACTAGCGTGCAAGGATGGGACATTGTTTAGTGCTAGGAGGGTTGAGAGGACCAGTTTGGGATATACCTAACACTGAGAGGGGGGTGAATCAGTGTTGTGGAATTTTTAAATCAATTCCAAATTTTATCCACGTACCTCTTGACCTGTTAGGACCTCGATTCTCTTATTCTCTTTTCCCTGTCACATGCAATAATAGAAAGCAGTAAAAATATGCACACGATATTTTTACAAGGTTCACCACTCAATAAGAGTAGCTACATCCTTGCCATGCATGGGAATTACCAGTGCATGGATTCTCCACTATAATGTAATATGTTGTTACAATGGAGTGTCTAGGAAAACAATCCTCTAGCCAGTGTAAGTCCCTACACTTTGGAGGGGGGTGGGAAACAATCCTCTTCCCTGGACTGGTGACAGTCTAGTCCAACTTGTAGCCTCTAGCTGGTTCTTTATACTGCCTATAGAGACAGTCTTCTTCCTTCTTGATAAGGTAGGTTCTACTCTTGGTCTTATTTAGTGCTCTTCACTTGATTACTTGCAAAGCAGTAGGCAAGCATTTTTTCATTCTTTCTTTCTCTTCTTCTTAAGTGCAACACTAACTGCACTAGACTTCTTCTTTCTTCTTCCTAGTGAAATAACCAACTGCACTAAATCTTCTTCTCTCTTCTTGGCCAGAATCACATATACCAATGTGATTATTCAGAAACTGAGGATCATCTCACATAGCATCATATGAATTAAACTGCCCTAAATAATTGTAGGATTCAATTGGGCATACTCTCTTCTTCTTCTTCTTCTTCTTCTTCTTCTTCTTCTCTTCTTTCTATGCAGCAAACTTGTAAGCTGCACACTCTTCTTCTTCTTCTTCAATGCAAAACCAGCTGCACTAAAACCTACTCTTCTTCACACGTTGTCTTTCAGTGAAAAACCACCTGCATCGAGCTCTTCTTCTTTTCTTTCTAGAATCACAAGTTCTATCTTGCACGCCAATCCTTACTTGCGTGTCACCCTGCTTGCATGCCACTCAGCTTGCGCGCCACCTACTTGTGTGCCAAAACTTGCGCGCCACAACTTGCACGGCAGAACTTGCGCGACAGAACTTGGGCGGCAAAACTTGGGCGGCAGAACTTTCGTGGCACAACTTGCGCGGCAGAACATGCGTGGCAGAACTTGCGGGGCACAACTTGCGCGGCAAAACTTGCGCAGCAGAACTAGCGCGGCAAAACTTGTGCGGAAAAACATTCGCGCCTTATAAATAACCCTCAGCTTGCGCACCACTTCAACTTTCATGCCGCCTTCTACTACTTGCGCGATCAGAGCTCTAATTTTCTCTTAAGTGTTGAGCATACAAAAAATGAGGAGGTTAGTCGTCTATTTATGGGCATTTTGGTTACTTGCACGCCAAATACACTTGCGCGCCTCACTTGCGCACCGCTCCATCACTTGCGCGCCCTTCCATCACTAGCACAACACTTTCTTGCCTTTGTCATATTTTGATATGATGATGTTGGAATATGACTTGCATGCAACATGCACTTGCGCACCAAGACTTGCGCGCCAATACTTACGTGACACTCTTGACTTGCGTGACACTTTCTAACTTGCGCACCACTTTATTTCCTTTGTCATATTTTGATTGGATGATCTTTGAAATATGACTTGCGTGGCACTTATACTTGCACGCCAATACTTGCGCGCCAAAACTTGCGCGCCACTTTCTTTCCTTTTCCAAAATCACTTCTTTACATTTTTCGATTTTCAGGCCCAAAAATTTGGCAAACACTGGAAAATGGTGCCACCTTAAACTGTTGTTTTGTGTTGCCTCTAGATGATCTGTTCCTTTGTTATTTCTCTCTTCACTGCTTCCCATAACCATTCTTCAGCTTTCATCATGAACTCTGCTATCGTGAAATATATCCTTTGATAGATCAACATTAGCATCGTCAGAGTTACAATGGGAAGTACTAAAACTTCCTTATCTTCCAGCAACATCATTCCTTTCAATCAAAACTGTATATGACTGACATCATCATTTCTCCCCCTTTCCTTCATAAGGCTTGCATCACAAGTTCTCCTAACTTATGATATTTGTGAAATACATGTCAGCAAAGTATCTTCTGGTTTTGTCCATTCTTTTTGGAATATAAATTCCAAAGTACTTCTTCATCCTCACTTCAAATCCTCTAGCTTTTTAGTCCTTCTTCATCTCCTTCTTCATTTTGACCAGTATTGACAACTGTTGACAACAAATGCAATCTTCATACACAAAGTGGTCCCAACAAGGGTTATACCTTGGGTCAAGGGTAGACTTATAGGGAAACCTTTGTGTGATCTCATAGACTCATTAGGGTTTATCCTAATGACTCTTTTTTCCTTAAATTGTATCTTCATGTTCAGAAGATAGTTCCACGTAAATGACCGGTGGGACTATCTGCTATATAGGATGGTGCTATAGAGCACGCTCCAACACCTTCTCTGCCAGTTCAGGTGGAGGGACCACTTCAGCCATGAGTATTCCTCCTAGTGACCGTCCAAGGTGGGGGAGCCACTAAGACTATGGTAGTATATGCTCGAGACTTTCAGATCCTTTATCCCCCATCTTTTAGGGGCATTAGAGACCCTCTGGATGCTAAGGACTATATTTGGATTCTCAAGAGGATCTTTGACATGGTAAATACCTCAAAGGATTAAAAGATGAATCTTGTAACCTTTTATGCTTCAGGGTGCTGTTGGGCGCTGGTGGGATGTTATGCTCCAGGTTGGAAGACGTGAGGGTCTCATATGGGAAACTTTCAAGGACCTCTTCTTTGAGGAGTTATTTCCGAGTACGATGAAGCTAGATTGAGCATAAAAGTTTATGGATCTTCTTCATAGGATGATGATAATGCTTGCTTACTGGTCATGCTTCACAAAGATACTTTGCTTCTATCCTCTATTTGTTGGGGTTGAAGCATATAAATCTAAGAAGTTTGAGATCGGGCATCAACATGAGTTAAGATGACAGATCAGGAACTTAAATCTGACAACTTATACCCAAGTCCTTCATAGGGCCCCGATGGTAGAGAAGGGTTTGGAGGAGGGTCGAGCACTTGTCTTCTTCTATCCTTCATTCCTCATATGGTTGGACCTCCTACTACAACCATGAGTGACACCTCTAGCAGCAAGAAGAGGATGTATGGGTACGTACAACAGCACAGTTGAACACATGTTAAGCAGAATATGACTTCATTATCACCCTCAGGAGGAATTCCATAGTTCTTCAACTATGGGAAGGTCAGCCATCATCACAAGTTCTATACAACACCTCACACCACTTGTCGATAGTGCGACAAGATAAGGAATCTCTAATAGTTTTTCTCTAGGGCTTTGAGGATGAGGTTCCCCAAGGGTAGATGATATATGCAATCTAAGACACAGGGATCTAGCTGAGGCACTCAACACTAGAATTAGACCTCAAGTTAGTCTGGTCATGCGTTCGGGGACATGGTTGTTGAGCTAAGGTGGGCCAAGTTTAAGCAGTGGATTAGACTCTGGAAGATGGTGGTAAGGGAACATTGACTCTTCGAGGCATGGTGTCAATCACGTCAACTTTATCTACGACCTTGTTTGATATCAACGTTTCTCATTCTTTTATACCTTTCATAAGTAGTTACTGGAATTGACTTATCGATCAAGTTATCATCTGAGTTACTTTCCCATGATACACCATTGGGAACAAAAGTGGATCATCATCAACGATGCCTAAGTGTCCTACAGTCATTGTCGGTTATGAACATTTGTGGGACTTCATGATTCTAGAGATGATAAGCTACGATTTGATTCTTGACATAAACTGGCTGACCAGTTTTTGAGCTCACATTGACTGTTATTAGAGGCATGTGTCGTTTACTTAACTGAAGTGAGAGAGGTCCTTGATGATTGTAGAGTGCGAATTTGGAGTAGCTAGAGTTGGTCCAGATGCGAGTCAGCTTTGGATGATCATGAAAAAGATGGTGCATTTGGATTTCACAAGGATCAGCGGTTGCCCCTGATGTGAGCCCAAAACATCAAAACGATTTTTCTGTTATTCTTTGAAATTACACCCATTAGTTAAAGAAATCTTTGATAAAATGGTGCTTTTTGTGAACTTTGTAAATTATAGAAATAATTGATAAGTGGGTCAATTATTGATTTTTAATGTTTTATTCATCATTGGAATTAAATTGTGAAGACATACATGAATTTTTAAATTTGAAATCATAATTGTATGATTCTGGAACTGGAATTCTTAAAGGGATTTATTTTTGAGTTTTGATTCAAAAATAAATTTTTGAATTAAATGAAATCCATAAATTTATTTTCAAATTGAAATTGATTTTTATTTTAAACTCTGAATTTAAATAGTAAAATGAAAATCAGGAATATTTAAATGTGTTAAAAAATCTCCACTCAAAATTGATTGTGATTTTCAAAATTTAATTAAATCTGGTTAATATGTTTTTTTTTTTGGTTTTGATGACTTGGAATTAATTGTGGCTTTAGGAAATTTGATTTGTTCATGGAAGAAGAAAAAAATTGATTTGGAAAATTTTGACATTAATTGTTCAAAGACATTAAATTATGACTTTCAATTGTTATATTATTTTTCAGAATTAATTAAAAAATCTTCACTAAAATGTTGTTGAAATGCAGTTTTGAAATGCGGCAAAGTCCCGAAGTGATCGCACTTGAAATTTCCAACCGACTACACATTGATTTTCAAGTGGTCATGTGACACTTCCTCAGAAGTTGCAACATTCTCACGGCCAATTATCAAGTGACAACACGAAGTGACCGCAAGTGCAATTCATAAGTGACCGTACTAAAAAATTTTGTAAAGGCATGAACTAATCAATACCCGCAATCAATTCCCAAGTGACCACATGACCACATCTGGAACCTACTGTAAGCCCTCTCCATGATCAGTTAAGTGACTGTGGATGACCAGCCGCAAGAAGGATCTTCAAATTTGCTGTGAGCCTTCTCATGGTCACTTCTCTGAATCGACCGTGATCTCCCACTTATCTCAAGCTACAGAAAGTGGATAAGCTTCTCCTCAACCCACCACAAGATGAAGAAGATGATCCCTCACTACACCTATTGAAGCTTGCAGTGAAGACTCCCAAATCCGAAGCTCGCGAGGGGAATGAAGCCAAACCGAGTTGGTTCCGAGCTGCTGTTTGTCGCGCCGGAACTAGAACCTCACTGGAGATTTGGAGAAAATGAGATAAACTGTCGAAGAGACTACCGTTCCACCCATTTCTAAGGAGCTCACCGATGCCAACCGACGGATGGAGAAGAAACCTAGGCTTATCGCACGCCAACTGAAGCTCTCTGTAGGAGAGGATGCCGGCTCCGAGCTCATCGTGCCACCTTGCTACGCCGACTCAAGCCGCACCTGGATCTAGAAGAGAAAACCGAACCCGTGGGAGTTCGACAATGAAGTCGATTCATGGATGCTAGAATCTTCTTGATGAATCAGTAGAGCACTGAGAAAATTCTATCGAAACCGTCGCACCGACTGGAGAATCTCGCCGGTGCCACTGTTGAAGCATCGAGATGAAGCCCGATCTCATAGCGGATGAAGAAGAATAGTGATGCCGGCCTGCTGAAATTGAACTGCCGAGACTTGTGATGGAAGATCTCCGGTGCGACGTACGCCGGAGTTCCGCAGAAGGTGTGGTCCTCTGCTCCTACACGGTGGTCAATCCGAAAACTCCCGTTATCGTCGATCAGTAGAGTCTCGGGATTGAGATCGCGGTGGAACACGCCTGGAGCATCACAAAACCCTACCCAAGAGCCGATTGAAGGAGGGCGTCGCCAGGAAGTATTTCCAGCAATTGATCTCCGCGGTAGGCTTTTGTCACGGTCGAGGCGTGTACCACCGAGATCTCAAGCCCGAGAATCTGATGCTCGACCATAACGGGAGTCTGAAGGTCTCCAATCCGATTTCGGATTGAGCACCGTGTCGGGGCAGATGAAGCAGGACGGGCTGTTCCACACCTGCGGAACTCCGGCGTACGTCGCACCGGAGATCCTCCATCAAAAAACAGAGACCCCACGAGATCCGTTAGATCTGCGTCCGCTTCCGTTGCCCATAACAACCTTCAACCTGGGCCGGTAGATGAAGAACACCCGAGCGCCGCGCGATGCCGAACAAGGAGGGGGCCAATCCGAGTCGATGAACCTGTGAAGGCTGGAACTACATTGAATTCTCTAATTGATTCAGTGTGTCTGTGATCCTTATGTAGGAATATGATGATTTGAGGAGACCTCACGCACTCCCACGCATCGGCTGCAACAACTGAAGAGGCTACACACTACCTGTTTGAAGAATTGCCCCTGATGACTCCACACCATTTGGTCTCACGTTTTTTTTTTTTTAAATATGCGGCTTTTTTTATAGAAAAAGAATAGGTTTAGTAATATTTTTAAAAATGGGTCTTAAAATACGTGAACGGAGTTCACGCATCTTAGACGTTGAGAGATGCGTGAACATGGTTTACGCATCTTGCGAAGAGTCGATAAAGGATTCGTGAACCCCGTTCACGCATCTACCGTCGCTAGGATGCGTGAACTGTATAAAGTTTCTAAAGGATGCGTGAACGAGTTTCACGCATCCTGTATGAAGTTTCTAAAGGATGTGTGAACCCCGTTCACGCATTATACAAAAAGGTTAATTAAAAAAAATCATCAATTTTCTAAAGGCAAATTTTTATTATGTATTTGATTAATTCAATTACAACCTTTTTCTATTCAGTTTATTTTTTTGTTAACAAAGGAAGAGAGATTTAGAAAAACATTCATCTTTCAATAACATGATCTTCCGGAATATTCTACAGTAATTAGATTTGATTCTAATTGATATACTAATTTTCGCAATAATTTCATATTTTTTCATTTACCTTCCCATCAAGGGAAACACTCATAAGTATCAGTTTTGAAAACTTATATAACTTTTCTTCATTTACCTCCCTCTCAAGGGAAACACTCATAAACATCAGTTTTGAAAACTTATATAACTTCACCAAGGATGGTCTTCTCCAATACTTATTCTTGAATATGCTAACACATTCTTAACCCTCTTAAGGATTGTTTCTTATTTTGGAAGAATATGAAATCATTCTTTTTCATAATGTTCATAATTTTATCTCATGATGGAGGTATTTTAACAGTAAAATTGTAACCTCTCGGTTCCGGAAGCCACCCAGAGACGCCCCGTACCCGGTTAGTCACATGGCCTCAAGCGCATATCCCCGAAAGACAGAGGCAACCGACTAGCAGCGAGGGCCTTGGGTGTGTTAGTGGGGAAACTATGCCCTCATTGGTAGAGTAAACAACGGAAAAGAGAAACAATTAAACAACACATCAAATAGCAGAAACAGTAAATATCCAACAACAATAAATAGCGGAAGACTAAAACAATAAACAACTGGAGCACACATACATATATGAAATGATGTATGATACATATATTTAGGAAAGCAGCCAAACAAGTCACAATGATGACAATACAAGAGTGCAAACCAAAGTACAAAAGAAATGTAAACATATAAACTTCTCAGCATCGCAAGCATCGGCTTAGTCTCATGCTCTCTTGCTCCAATGCAATCAAGTACTTGAAGTCGAAGGATGCTTGCCCTTGTCTATACTTGCAGCAATATAATCTATTTGGGCCCAAAAGCATGACCCAAATAGGGTGTGAGACTAAATCCCAGTAGGCAACCACCCGAAAATCTGTGCCTAACACTCGGTGACCATATGGCAGGTAATAGTACAGTAAGCAGTAAACAGTAAACAGTAAACAGGATGATACACACAGTAAACAATCCACAGATCAACAAGCAGCAGTGAAGCAAACAGCTAACCACAAACAGGAATCCATCTGGGAAGTACTCACAACCATCCCCTCTGGTCCTATCCAAGAAGTACCAACAACCCTCTGGGCAGTACACTCAGCCTAACCCCTCTGGTTTGGTCATACAAAATTATAAGACTCTCTGAGGAAGCACACTCAGTCAATTCCCCTTATAGTCTAAGGTAGTCAGGGACTCTCTGGGGAAGATCACGCGGTCTAATCCCCTTATAGCCCCAAGTTCTAGAGACTCTCTAAGGAAACTCACTCGGTCAATTCCTCCTATAGCCTCAGGTCTATCACAGACTCTCTGAGGAAGCTCACTCGGTCAATTCCTCCTACAACCTAGAGTGGTTTAAGGAAATTCAAACAAAACAAAGACTCTCCGAGGAAGCTCACTCGGTCTATCCCATTATAGTCTATAAAGCTCAAGACTCTCTGAGGAAGCTCACTCGGTCTACCCTCCTGTAGTCTATAATATCCAAGACACTCTGGGAACCTCACTCAGTCTATCCCCTATAGTCTACAATGTCCAAGACTCTCTGAGGAAGCTCACTCGGTCTATCCCCTTATAGTCTATAACACCAGGTTCTCACGGCCCCATGCCAGTCAGTGCATAATAATGCTATAAGGCCAAAGTAAACCTACAGAGCTACTTGGCTAACCAATCTACAACATAACAAGCATGTCAGGGAACAACACTTCATCCAATGGTCATAAGGCATAGAAAACAGGTATAACGGCCAAAGGCTGAACAAGACCAAAAGTTCATAAACAGAACAAGGCATGGGAAAAACACCCAAGCATATCAATTATCCTTATACACAACCAAATTACCTCTACACAAGCATACAAGCAAGGCAGGAAAACAACAGGGGCAAAACAGTAAACACGCAATACCCCGTTCAAGGGTATTGGTGGAAATTGCACATAAAACTCAAAGACTTTGAACGGAAAGGCACAAACCACCTACCTTGATGCTAGGTGATCAATATACTTGAACCATGAGGCTTGAATCTCCTTAGAACGTCATGGATCTATGAAAATACACAAAACTTTCAACCCACGATAACTTGAGAAAGAGGAGGAATTGGAAAACAAAGCTCTAGGAGAAGGAAGAGCTTACCGCTGCGATTCCAACGCAATTGATGGCGGTTGATTCAGAGAACAGACGAAGGCTCCATGGACCGGAGAAGGTTCGCGGTTGTACGAGACGCTCTCGGTCAAAGAAGCTGGAGAAGAAGACAGTTCTGGGGTTAAGACGCGACCCCAGTCTGTTTAATGAAAAAAAAGAAAGTACACGACGTGTACTTTTGGAGTACACGGTGTGTACTAGGCTTTTCCGTACTCCACTTTAAGCAGCCTCTACATCACCCCTACATGGTCGTGTGTGTGGCCATGACATGGCTAGCACACGGCCTCGAGTGGCATCAAAGTACACGGCGTGTACTTATAAAGTACACGACGTGTACTTCAAAATTTTCAAAAACTCATCTTTTCTCAAAAACTCCAGAAAAAGAAAAAACATACCTGAAAAGAAGGTCCGGGTTCTTACAAACTTCCCCCTTAAAGAAATTTGTCCCCGAATTTCCCTAGCGAGGCATAGAAGAAGAAACCTCGAACAACTCCAACCACTGCGATCGTACATCAGCCTCCCTCTCCCAAGTCTCATCCTATACTCGCCCGTGCTACCATAACACCCATACTAGAGGAACAGACCGGCCACAGAGAACCTTCATATTGCGATCGACAATCCAGATAGGATGCTCCTCAAATGATGCATCCGCTTCAAGCTCAACCTCCTCAGGTTGAAAGACATGACACGAGTCTGAAAAGTAACGTCGGAGCTGAGAAACGTGGAAGACGTCGTTCATAGCCTGGTACCTCTGAGGTAACTGCAAACGATAGGCAACCGACCCAACTCTCTCCAACACCTCAAACGGCCCGACGTACCGTGGTGAAAGTTTACCCTGTCTCTGAATCCTCTGGTGTCCCATCCTTGGTGCAACATATAAGAAAACCTGATCCCCAACCTCAAACTCTAGAGGCCGTCTCTACTGATCAACATAAGACTTCTGTCGAGACTGTTCCATATCCATCCTCTTCCGAATCAACTCTATCTGCTCTGAGGTCTCATGAACAAGACGAGGTCCCAGCATAACTGCCCCTCCTACCTCCTGCCAGCATAAAGGTGATTGACATGACCTACCCTACAAAGCCTCGTAAGGTTCCATCTGAATAGTTTCCTGAAAATTGTTGTTGTAGGTGAACTCCACAAGAGGTATATGCTTCTCCCAAGAACCTCCAAAGTCTAGAATGCAAGATCAGAGCATATCCTCAAGCACCTGAATCGTACACTCGGACTGACCATATGTCTGGGGATGGTATGTTGTACTCAAAAGTACCTGTATACCCAAAGCCTTCTGAAGCCCCTGCCAGAACCGAGAAGTAAAATGCATATCTCTATCTGAAAAAATGGAGTGTGGAACTCCATGTAGACTTACAATTTCTCGGATGTACAACCGTCCCAGCTCATCAACAATGAAGGTCTCCTTGATCGACAAGAAGTGAGAAACCTTTGTGAGTTTGTCAATGACAACCCATACTGCGTCATTCCCTCAAGGAGAACTCAGCAACCCTGTCATAAAATCCATCGTGACATCATTCCACTTCCACTCTGGAATGGGTAACTGTTGCAAAAGACCTGCTGGTCACTGATGCTCCGCTTTCACCTGCTAACAAGTGGAACACCTCATGACAAAACCAGCAACATCTCTCTTCATACCTGGCCACCAATACTGGCGGTGTAGATCACAATACATCTTGGCGATGCCAGGATGAACTGCCCAAACTGAGGAATGAAAGTCCCGCATTAGCTCCTCGCGTATGTCTGCTGGAACCCATACGCGTCCCTAGAAACAAAAGATTTCATCCTCACCTACTGTCCATCAAGGAAGATGGTCCCCTCCTGACACACTCTCCCGTAGGACTAGGCCTTCCGAGTCTGATAGCTTCCTCATTCGTACCCGATCAAGAAGAGTAGAGGTAACATCTACAGAAGATAGAAAAGTCTGCCCCTGTCTATCATTCACCTCCAAATGAATCTCAGAGAATAGAGCCAAAAGCTGCCACTCACTATTGGCCTCCTGAACTACCTGTATCTAAGTTCTCCTGCTCAACGCATCAGCCACTGCGTTGCCCTTTCCTGGCGTATAAGCAAGCTCAAAGTTGAAGGACTGAAGGTACTCGACCCACCTGCGCTATCTCAGATTCAGATCACGCTGAGTGAAGATGTACTTGAGGCTCTTGTGGTCGGTAAACACCACAAAGTTCTCTCCTAAAAGATAATGTCTCCAACAACTTAAGGCATGAACAACAGATGCCAACTCGAGATCGTGCGCCGGGTAGTTACTCTCATGTGGCCTCAACTGCCAAGACCCGTACGCAACAACTCCATCTCCCTGCATAAGCACAACTCCCATTCCGATATCTGAAGCATCACGGTAAACAGTGTAGCTCTTGCCCGACTCTGGAAAGACTAGTATCAGTGCTGATGTCAACCTCCCTTTCTGCTCCTGAAAGGCTAACTCACAGGAATCTTACCATAAGAACTTTGCCCCTTTCTTGGTCAGACATGTCAGTGGTGTTTCTAGGCGTGAAAAGTCCTGTATGAAATGCCTGTAGTATCCAGCCAGCCCTAGAAAAATCCGCAACTCAAAGACGTTCTTCGGCTGCTCCAAGGAAACTACTGCTCTCACTTTCTCTGGGTTTACTGAAACTCTTGTCTCTAAGATAACATGACCCAAAAAGTGAATATGATCCATCCAAAAGTGGCATTTCGAGAGCTTAACATATAACTGATGCTCTCTCAGTGTACTCAGAACAATCTCAAGATGGGTAGCATGGTCGTGTAGAGTGTGAGAGTACACCAAGATGTCTTCCAAGAAAACCACCATGAAGGAATCCAAGTATGAATGGAACACTCGGTTCATCAGTGCCATGAAAACTGCAGGCATGTTCGTGAGACCGAACGACATAACCATATACTCATATAGACCATACCTGCTCTGGAAAGCTGTAAAAGGTATATCAGATGGTCTAACGCGCAACTGATGATAACTGGATATCAAGTCAATCTTCGAGAACACTGGGGCTCCTCGAAGCTGATCAAAGAGATCATCGATCCTCGACAAGGGATATTGGTTCTTGACCATCAACTGGTTTAGCTTCCGATAATCCACACAAAGCCTGAGGGTGTCGTCTGCCTTCTTCGCAAACAGGACAAGCGAACCCCAATGAGAAGTACTGGGTCAGATGAAACCCTTTGCCTGCAACTCCTCCAACTGCTTCTTGAGCTCTTGCAACTCAGGTGTATCCGTCCTATAAGGAGGAATGGACATCAGTGCTACTCCTGGAACAAGCTTAATAGAAAATTCTACCTCACGCTCCAGAGGAAAACCTGAAAATCCCTCTGGAAAGACATCTCTGAAATGATCCACCACTGGATGAAAGTCTAACTATGAAGTCACATGGTCATCCAGATATAGACTAGCAATCTGGGCTGTAACTCCTCCTAGCCCATGATGCTCGAGTCCTGCTCGACTCGCCTGGACATCCCACTCACCTCTATAAAGAAAGGATCCACCCTTTAGTGATACGAAACTCACCCTGCGTCGATAGCAATCGATGAATGCCTAGAAGGGAACTAACCAGTCCATTCCAAGAATGACATCATAACTTTTCATCTCTAGGAAATAGAGTTCCCATAAGAAGTGACACCCTACAACCTCAAGAGGGCACTCTCTGCACTGACATACTCTAACTGCTCTAGTCCCCAACGGTGTGTCTAGCGTCAAAGTATCGGCAGTGGAAAAGATTCAGAGCCCAAGGCTCTCCACAATAGCAACAGAGATAAATCTATGCATAACACCGGTATAAAAAAGTGATGAAGATAAAACTGAGGCAACTAAGATCATACCTCGAACTGTAGAAGGGTCGGGATCCTGCTCCTGATGGGTCTGCTCCACTACAAAAGTCAGGCCTGTACCGCGGCCCTACAACCCTGCCTGACCACTCTGAGATGATCCACTCTGCTGTCACTGGTAGCCTAGGGATTGACCACCACGGCCGTGACCTCCACCTCGGCCCGAACGGCCGGAAGAACTCCAGGTCCCAAACTGGTGAGAAACTGGCGATGCATCTCCTGTATGCGGGGTCATAGAAGAACCCATACCACCAGCTGTAGGTGAGAAGATTTGGAAAAAATGCTGAAGATGGCCCATATTGCCGCAAGATCGGCACTCCATTGGGTCTCTCTGGAACTGAGGCCTAGTATGCCCGCTCCTCCCGCATTGGTATCATACTACCTGACTGCCCGAAGATACATTCCTCCTACTCTGATCTCCTCAAGAATACTCTCTGTGGCGCTTCCTGCTATCAGTTGGAGGAACACTGATTCTGGATGTCAAACCACCCTGGCTCACTGCTCTAGAATCCCTCAGATTGCGCTCAGTGATCAGCGCCTGGTTGATGATAGAGGATATCGAAGTCAACCTGATGATGTTCACCTGGGAATAGATCTCCTGCCTGAGACCGTCCTCAAACTTCCTAGCCAGGAACAACTCATCACCTGTTGGAATCGGCGTGAAACACTGTAGCTCAGTAAAGTGAGATGAGTACTCTATAAAAGAAAGAGTACCCTGCTCTAGAATCATAAACTCCCAGGCTCAATTGACCCTCAAGGTCACTGGGTTGAAGTAATCGTAGAAGATGCGACAAAACTCATCCCAAGTCATACTCTACTTGCATCCTGACCGTGAGATCACCTCCCACCACCTCTTGGCAGAGTCTCGGAGCATATAGGTAGAGAGATTCACCCTCTTCTCTAGAGGTATCTCCAGATGCTCGAAAATTGTGAGCATGTCCTCTATCCATGACTCTACAGCCTGAGGCCCTCCTTCCCCTGAGAAAGTGGGATGCTGCTGCTGCTGGAAAACCCGCGTCAACTCTACCATTGATAGGGCAAGAGGCGGTGCTCCCTGGAAGGTCTACATCATCCTCAGTAAATATTCCTTAAACTGCGCATCGACACCTGCAACTGGTATAACCACTGGTGCCAAGCCTAGCACAACAGGAGGATCTGCAGGAGGTCCCTGATCGACCATATCCGGTGTCTGACCACCATCAGGAAACTAACTTACAACAGGACGACATCTCTAAAAACAAGAGTACAAGAGGGGAAAATGAGAAATAAACATTCAAGTTTTACAAAACATGACTACACGGTGTGTATAAAAACCACACTACATGTTCTTCTAAGCCATTCACATGGGCGTGTACCTCTTCCATAACTGGTCGTGTAATTCCCCAACCACACAGCATGTTGTCCCCACACACGGCGTGTACTTGAACTCTATTCCCCTGCCTGAGTCTCCTTACACGGCTAACCCACATGGTCCTCTTAATCCTAGACTACATGGCGTGTTCACGAAGGACACAATGTGTACTAGACAAGTTTTCAACAACCCGTGTTATTAGTTACACGACTGGCTACATGATTCACTATACACAGCGTGCTCCCGGAGAACACGGCGTGTACTTGAAGGTTTTTCCCCAACCCGTGTTGTTCGTGACATGGCTGGGTACTTAGGTTACATGGCACGGCGTGTGCTAACAGGACACGGTGTGTAAGGTCAAAGTTTCATCCATTAGTATCGTTATCCACATGGGTAGACACATGGTCACTACAACACGGCATGTACATACCGTACACGGTGTGTTCCTAAAGATTTTTCACAACCCCGTGTTTCTGCACACACAGTCAGTGACACAGTTTAAAAACTACACGTCATGTAATAATAAAGTACACACTGTGTATTCTGGGTTTTTCTAGGCAGTAGCTCAGAAACTGCTCCAAAGCCCAGAAAACATAGAAAACAAGTGTTAAGGTGCCAAATTCTGATCCGTGAGGGCCCATACTCCCCGCAAATCAAATATTGGCATCTCATACATATCATATACAAGGGGAACAAGTTAATGATCCACCAAGTTTCAATTCATGTGGGCCCATAACACCTCAAGAATCGAAATTTGGCGTTTATTCC
Organism: Viscum album; assembly: GCA_963277665.1. Classification (NCBI taxonomy): domain Eukaryota; kingdom Viridiplantae; phylum Streptophyta; class Magnoliopsida; order Santalales; family Viscaceae; genus Viscum; species Viscum album. Next base: position 887,264,755 of record OY728123.1, read on the forward strand.
AGTAAATATCTACACAAAAAATTCTCTATCAAACAACAGAGATTTTATCAAGGCATCTATCACAACAGCATGCATAACCTAAACAACGTCTATCACAACAACATGAAATCGCTAATGCATCCTAGATGACATGGCAAGAATGCATGATATGTGATTTCTAACAAGTGACTATATGATGCATGATATGGAATACCCTCATCTCATCGGGTTTCAAAAGAAATAGAACCGCAATAACAACAACGATAATAGCCCAAAGCATGTGAATCACCCAACAGTGAAATCAAATCAACTGTAAAATTGGAAACCAGTAAAACTGCAATAAACAAGGTAGTATGGCTTTTCCCTGTACGCAGGTTAGCTACCCCCAAGAACATCTTATTACCAAGTACCTATTCTATCCTGTCCCTGGATATAGCCTCCAAACTGTAATTCAAGAGAAAAGAGTTCCTCTGATACCACTTTGTAGCGTCCTGATTCCAGAAGCCACCCAGAGGCGCCCTGTACCCGGTTGGTCACATGGCCTCAAGTGCATTTCCCCGAATTCCAGAGGCTTCCGACTAGTAGCGAGGGCCTTGGGTGTGTTAGTGGGGAAACTATGACCTCATTGGAAGAGTACAAAATGGAAAAGATAAACAATTAAACAACACATACAATAGCGGAAGCAGTAAATATAAAAAAATAGTAAGCAATGAAAGACTAAAACAATAAACAACTGGAGCAGACATACATATATGAAATGATGCATGATACATATGTTTAGGAAAGCAGCCAAACAATTCACAATGCTGACAATACAATAGTGCAAACTGAAGTACAAAAGAAAGGTAAATAGATAAACTCCTCAGCATCACAAGCCTCGGCTTGGTCCCATGCTCTCCTGCTCCAATGCAATCAAGTACCTAAAGTCGAAGGGCACTTTCCCTTGTCTATACCTGCAGAAATATAATCTGTTTGGGCCCAAAAACATGATCCAAATAGGGTGTGAGACTAAATCCTAGTAGGCAACCAACCGAAGATCTGTGCCTAACAGTCAGTGAGAATATGACATGTAATAGTATAGTAAGCAGTAAATAGTAAACATTAAACAAGATGATACACATAGTAAACAATCCACATATCAACAAGCCACAGTGAAGCAAACAACTAACCACAAACAGGAATCCCTCTGGGAAGTACTCACAGCCATCCCCTCTGGTCCTATCCAAGAAGTACCAAAAACCCTCTGGGCAGTACACTCAGCCCAACCCCTCTGGTTTGGTCATACGAAATTATAAGACTCTCTGAGGAATCACGCTCAGTCAATTCCCCTTATAGTCTAAGGTAGTCAGGAACTCTATGAGGAAGATCACATGGTCTAATCCCCTTATATCCCCAAGGTCTAGTGACTCTCTGAGGAAGCACACTCGGTCAATTCCTCCTATAGCCTCAGGTCTATTACAGACTCTCTGAGGAATCTAACTCGGTCAATTCCTCCTATAGCCTGGAATGGTTTAAGGAAATTTAAACAAAACAAAGACTCTCTGAGGAGGCTCACTCAGTCTATCCCCTTATAGTATATAATGATCAAGACTCTTTGAGGAAGCTCACTCAGTATACCCTTCTATAGTCTATAATATCCAAGACTCTCTAGGAAGCTCACTCAGTCTATCCCCTATAGTCTACAATGTCCAAGACTCTCTGAGGAAGCTCACTCGGTCTATCCCCTTATAGTCTATAACACCATGTTCTCACGACCCCATTCCAGTCAGTTCATAATAATTCTATAAGGCCAAAGTAAACCTACAGAGGTACTCGGCTAACCAGTCTACAACATAAAAAGCATGTCAGGGAACAACACTCCATCCTATGATCATAAGGCATGGAAAACAGGTATAATGGCCAAAGTTTGAACAAGACCAAAAGGTCATAAACAGAAAAAGGCATGGGAAAAACACCCAAGCATAGAAATTATCCTTATACACAGCCAAATTACCTCTACACAAGCATACAAGAAAGGAATAAAAACAACAGGGGAAAAACAATAAACACGCAATACCCTGTTCAAGGGTATTGGTGGAAATTGCACATTAAACTCAAAGACTTCGAACGGAAAGGTACAAACCACCTACCTTGATGCTAGGTGATCGATATACTTGAACCAAGAGGCTCGAATCTCCTTAGAACGTCGTAGATCTATGAAAAAGCACAAAACGTTCATCCCATGATAACTTGAGAAAGAGGAGGAATTGGAAAACAAAGCTCTAGGAGAAGGAAGAGATTACTTCTACGATTCCAACGCAATTGACGATGGTCAATTTGGAGAACAGACAGAGGCTCGGGGGATTAGAGAAGGTTTGCTGCCATACGAGACGCTATTGGTCGAAGAAGCTGGAGAAGAAGACAGTTCTAGGGTTAAGATGCGACCCTGACCCGTTTAATGAAAAAAAATAAAGCACACAGCGTGTACATTTGGAGTACACGGAGTGTACTAGGCTTTTCCATACTCCACTTTAAGTGGCCTCCACATCACCCCTACATGTCCGTGTGTGTGTCCATGACACGACTAGCACACAGCCTCGAGCGGCATCAAAGTACATGATGTGTACTTATAAAGTACACGACGTGTACTTCAAAAATTTCCAGAAACTCTTATTTTCTCAAAAACTCCAGAAAATGGAAAAAAATACCTGAAAAGAAGGTTCGGGTTCTTACAAAAAACATCCAGTGAAGATTGTGTACGAGTAGAACATGTGTCCTTTTATAAATTTTGAATAAGTATTTTCTCAAAATTGGCCAAAAGAACTTCTAATTCCATACATCTCATATTCTGATTTTTCTGATTTTCAATCATAATCATATACTCTTCATGATTATTCATTATTCATTGAAATTCTTGTTCATGCAATTTAATTTTTTTAAATAAAGAATCACGTTCCATGATTTTTGGATTTAAATCATTGAGATCAATAATATTTTTCAAGATTTCTTGATGTTCACGGATCTTTTCATCCAAAGTATTAATATTTATTAATGAATATCAAATAGAAATTATTAATTTTGGAAGATAATTTGATGACAGTAAGACCCTTATTAAAAAGGTATAACTCTATAAATGATAATATTAATGCACATACACAATGTATCAAAAATAAAAAATCAACCTAATCTTCGCCTCTGGCGTGGATGCTCCTCTGTCCCACAACCAGGTGTATACTGGGAACGTCCACGTCATGCCCGTCTCTGTCTGCGCTCAGGAGTACATTGTGCATCATCCTCAGTAGCCACCTCCACATCCTCCTATGTGACATGCGGTGGATGTACAGTCTCACTATCTGTACCCTGTCCTGCATCTAAGGATAGTGGAGGCCGGCTGGAAATCTCACCAACATGGAAAGAATATGATTGCTATGTTGTGGATGTCTGTAATAAAGAATCCAACTCAACCCAGTCAACATCTGTATCTACCTATGGCTGAGCCTGAGAAGCTGGAGGAGCATATGACTGATCATGCTAAACACCCTCCTCCTGCGGAACAACAACATCTGACTGATCAATCTGAACATCCTCCTCATGTGGAACAACAAGATCCATAACAGGGTCATCACCCCCAGTACATCTATTTGAGGATCAGCAGGCTCTACAACCTCCTCATCATGTGGTGGATCAAAGAAAATGCCATGATAAATCTCATCCATTGAAGTAAGCAACTGTGATAAAAGGGTGTGAAAATATTCTGGGTCAAATACGATGCTCTCTACGAGATCAGACATGTGAAGTAGATGACATATACGAGCATCCTATGGAAAAAAAATTCGGTTGTTAAGTAATATGAATAAAAATTCTGCTGAATAGTAGAAGGAACTATGTATACCAGCTCATGAAAGCCTCATCCATGTCATGTCAGAAATCTGACTGGGGACCTGTAGTACCAAGATGCGTAATCCTTCTGATCCACCAAATGAAAACATACTATCCCCACCCCTCGTAACTGGACCTCCTATCGTCTATCCCATAAATCAATATATCTGGCATGATATCTCCTCCAATCAAAATCTCTCTTCCCTGACATCTTTAGAGAATGTAGTGAATCTAACTGACTGAGTGGGTCAAGAACAGGCTGAAAGAATCCAAACAGCCACATAACTCTATCGGTCTGATGCCACTTGACTATATGAAAATGAATCAATGGAACCCTACAGGAGCCGATAGCAAGCATCTCTGTACAGTATGGTGGAAGACTCTGGATAATAGCATCTGTATATGACATCCATAAAATCTGAAATAAAAAAAAATCAATTAATAAATGAATACATGTACAGTAAAGAATAAATATTTAAAAATATAAATAATAATCACTTACATCGTATGGTCGAATGCTGTCCAACATAAGTCTGTAGGCATGGACGTCGTGTCTGGGGGAATCTAAATGTCTATGTACCTATCTGTAGATAATATTGTTATATTTACATTTCATAATTTAAGGTTATACAATTAAGTTAGACAGTATAAGGAAAAAATAACATACCAACGTCTACATGGAGCCTTTGCTACAGTATCTGTTAGCAATGACACACGAGCATGTGGAGCTAAACGAGGGATGTGCTCCCATACCCACATATGTAGAAGAACCATGCATCCTGTGATCTGCATCTTATTAATGCGACATGCGCTGCATAGCACCCTTCATGTATATGCTAGACAAGAAGACCCCAGCTATACCGACCTACCTCGTCCAAATTCTCCAAAAAATATAAATACATCAAATGTAAAACAGTAGTGGAGTGATCAACAAAAAGCGTGCCACTGATCAGGCTTAAAATATATGCACGTGAAAATTGCAGCATGATGATCTCATCAACATCCTCCACTAACTGTTTGAAGTGCTGGTCTAACCAAGTCATGCATAATCTACCACCGACGATGGTCCTTCCATCATTAGGGACCTCTATGACCGGTAGTCTATGAACAAACTCCGACAAATATGCTCTAACTCAGCCTGTCAGAGCTGCACCATCGATGGGGAGGCCCAACATAATGGCCACATCTTGTAGGGTAATAGTCATCTCCCCCTCTCTAAAATGGAATGTATGTGACTCTGGCCTCCATCCCTCTAAAATCACAACAATGAGATGATGATCACGAAAGGTGAAGTCGCACATCGCTATGCCATAGAATCCATCACGGCGAAGATAAGGGATGATAGCGGGAGGTGGTGCAGTATAATAGAAATGGTGAGATCTGTGTACACTCAATGGAGGCACATGACGTCCCTCTAAAAGAAGCCATGATACACGAGTATCCAGGGATGTGATCAATGTAAAATATGCCATCTTCACAAATGATATCATCGTTACTTTTTGATAGTGAATTCAATAAAAAAATTTAAACTTTTATTTAAAAAAAATATACAACAAGAAAACGAAAAATGATTGTGTTAATATTTTCGATTTATAATTGATTTTTTGTGTGTGGATTAGTGTCTTTGTTTCATGTGGAAGCATGATATATTCATTTTCGTTCTATGTTGATTTTTTTAATAGTTTGAGTATCAAAAAAATCATTATTATAGAATCCAAAAATGAGACAAACCAAAATTGAAATATGCCAGAAATGGAGAAAATCATAAATAAAAGGATTCAATACTAAAAATTCCACATAAAAAACAAAATATACATATTAATGATACAATACATAGACTCGATCATGGATGACAGGATGTGGAGCTCTGTCCTACCACTTGGGTACATCTCTTACCAGTATGTCCTTCTGTGTGAAAAATACTGCATCATATTCTCCCTCCTCGTTGCCGAGGCCAATCCATTTCATTTCTGATTTGACTTGATTTTGGTCTTCCTCAGGGCTGTAACCTAGTAGTATGAATCCAATAATTTAAAAAATGACAGACATTGAAAAAATCATAAACGAAAACAAAACCAAATTATGAAACCTGGAAATATCAGGGACGATGGTCAGCTGATCAGCAAACAATGAGATAGAATGAAAGTCACCAATGGGCATCCAAGATGCACTATAAAAGTTAACCAAAGTGATCATGTGATACACCAGGTCAAGATATGGATCCCATGATATATTTACCGATTCACAAGCTGTGATAACTTGTGCACATGGATATCTAAATTTTTGAAAGTTTCCGCAATCACAATACCTATTATCTAACATCACAACAAACACTCGACCACTAGTTCATGTAGCCCGGTCATAGAACAATCTTACCTGAAAGCTCATCTTTTCCCTGTCAAAGGCTAGAACAGTCCATCTTGAAGCCTGATTCAGTATCTGATCAATATCACTTTGGAAATTCTGCATAAAATGCATTTCGTTTTCCATTCTCTGATAGGCCTTTTAGGATCGGTCAACAAATTAGTGAACACATCTATAAAATGTCTCTTGCACTAACCCTGTGATCGGGAGTTTACACACACCCTTGAGGACCCCATTTATGCACTCCACTATATCAGTGGTCATATGGACATATCTTCTACCACCATAATATGCCAATGATAAATTTTTCTTCAAAATCTGCATCATATATTCATACACATCTTCATTAGCAGTTCAGATATCTTCAAGGCATCGATCAAACCTTTCTTGTTGGGGATCATTGTTGAAACCATAAGAGAATAATTTATTAAAATGGAGATTAAAATTTTGGTAAAAAAAGTAATTTTAGAAAAACATACGCAACTTGAGGATCGCCTTCTATATGACATAATCTCTGAAATTCTTATGCACATTACTTGCAATATGTCTAATGCAATAAAGAGGATAAGTATTTAGCTCAGTCTATGAAACCCTATCACTATCCATGACCTATATAATCACTCAATGGCGATCAAATATCAGACACACACCCTGGTTTTGTACGACATGAACACATACACATGCTAAAAACCAGCTCTAGCATTCAAAATTATCCTTTTCAACAATAGCAAAAGCAAGTGGTAGAGGAGCATGATTACCATCCTGTGCAACAAAAATGAGTAGAACACCTTCATACTTGCCATACATGAAAGTGTTATCGACCTGAATAAATTATTTACAATAGGGAAAGGCAGCAATGCATGGCATGAATTCCCAAAAAATCTTATTGAACTTCACCTTTGTTTGATCAACTCAGTGATTGGGGGATACATACTCAATAGTGTCCAACTGATAAAAAATTTTATTATTGAGAGACAACAATTCCATAAGTTTTGGAAACATAGCATAAGATTCATCCCAATCACCTAAAATTTTACAATTGCCTTCTGTTTTGCATTCCATGATTTGGTGTATGATATCTTATAGTTATACAACTATTGAATTCTTTCCCGAACAAGGGAAAAAGGAACATCATGACATGTTCGTATCATCTCATAAATAACACTTGATATAAACTCTAAATCAAGGGAAGAGTGATCCTGGAAGAAGATTGGATGCACACAAGTGTGTAGCCCTTCTAATTTGGTTATCCTCCAATATGCAAAAAATTTATCAAATATTCCCCTTAATAGAAATTTACATTCTGGCCCATATTTTTCACAATGAATGATATATTTTGTCTTCTTTGACTCATCAACCACAAATGTGAAATTTCACTCAATGTGGTATTGATTTATCACATTTTTCATGACCAGTTTACTTTCAAACTCCTGCTCGACATAGATGGCGTTATCATTTGATGCAGACCTATTCCCTATAATGCTAGGGAATTCAGAAGCTGGTGTAATGACATCCCAATCAAAATGTTGTTCACGAGACATTCCTTCAACTAAGGAACTCAATACTGAAGGATGATTACCACTAACCGGTGGATGTTGTGGAAGCCTGTCTCTCAAAGGAAACTCAGAAGGTTCATTACCCACATCACCCTCACACACATCTCAAAGGAACCTCATAAGGTTCATTCCCCATATCACCCTCACCCACATCATCTACTGATGGCTCTCCAGATTCTTCTTCCTAAGATAAACTTTCATTCACTATATCAGCACACAAAGAGATGTCATATACATTTCCTTCCAAATTTTGATCATCTTATTCATAATTTTCTTCTATTACTAGATTCATATGAGAAGGAGACAATGAAAAATACTGATGTGAAGGACCAACTTCTACAGAACTCACAAAACATGGTTCTATAGTAGTCAGTTGCTCCACATCTATATCAGAAATCACTACATACAACTCCATCAAACCATTAACACACTGTTGTCTAAATAAGGAAGATGCATCCATCCAATCATCATCATCGACCAAAGGGTACTCGGTGTGCCAAAAATGTTCTGAATGTTGTAGATGTCGATATGTGATTGAAGAAATGGATTGATTGACCCTAATTTTTAACTGATTTTGAATCTTATTGCGAACTGCATCCAATATCATATAACCATGAAGATTTACCACTTTGACAGGTGGCAAACTATAGCTAAATCCATGCTCTATATAAATGGTCTCACCGTTGAAATATATTTTCACAGACATTATTACCTATAAAAAAATAATTAATAAAATATTATATACCACATCAACATTTTACATTATTTAAATTGGTTTTGAATAATTGACTTTATCTGTAAAGTTTTTATGTATTGATTTTTCACTATTGAGGTATAGTGATGGTGGTATTATTACCAAAGAAAATTTAATATAAGGTTATATATTTTAATTACTTATGAATAAATAATCATGACTTGATATTGAGACTTACGATTAGTTTATCATTATTTGATAAACTAACCAAAACCTATGGGTATACACATGGAGTCTCTATTATCAAATATTTCAGTAACTGTTAGTCTCCTTTCAAATAGAAATTCCTCCTGTCAAACGCTTGTTCTCGAACGCCTCTTCGGGGACACCTCTCTAGGGACACCTCTTCAGGGACACCTCTTGTTGATTTCCTTTTAATTACAAATTTACTCACATGCATGTGAGGGGGTCTAGGGGTATGAAATACATAACTTTTTTTAAGAGGACACGAAATTCCTTACATACTTAGTCAGAGATGACTCACAGGTAATCAATACAGAAAAATAAAGGCAATTATTACAAATTAAATAACCACACTCACAAAATATGACATGCAATTTCAATTATTCATTGGTCGGTCATCTCAAGATCAGTCATCACACAACTTACCATGTTTTTGGGTATACTTATTATATCTATCACTAGATTAAATACATATTAAATATCTACATATCTTTTATATTTAATAAATTCAATTATAACTAATATAATTTAAAATTATTATTTATAAAAAACTGTTTTTATACCATTAACAAAAAGATTTTTCTATATTTTTTTTAATAAATTTAAATATGATACACATAAAAAATATATTATTAATAAATTATATAACCAGTGTATAAAATATTATAATTTAAATTAATATTAATTTCAAAATAACATATTTTATATCATATCTAATTTTCATAAACATTCAATATGAATTCATACAAAATTTTAGACATAACATAATTAATTTTCCTAAACATTCAATACGAATTCATACAACAAACACATCATTAAAAAATTAAATCATACCAAAGACACTAATTTACACATCAATACATATGAAATAAATAAAAAATACACACAAACACTAATGTCTACATATCAGAAATAAAATAAATAAATCATACAAATGAAATAAATAAAAAAAATTAAACAATTAAAAATTATATAGAAATTTTACCGTCTTAAAAGCAGTAAAAATTTGTTGAGAAATAAATTCTGTAGGGCTTCGCAGAAAAATCCAGAGGAGAAGAATGAATTTGGGGGGGGGGAGACCCCTTTTATAGATTATCTCTATGGGATGCACGAATGGGGTTCACGCATCCTTCATCCCATCTTCAAAGGATGCGTGAACCCTGTTCACGCATCTTTGGCACAGAGAGATGCGTGAATGAGGTTTACACATCTTGAGACCTATTTTAATAATATTACTAAACCTATCTATTTTCTATAAAAAAAAGAAAAACCCATATATAAAAAAAACCTGTCTCAAACCCTTACATCTCTCCACTGAACCAGCCCCTATCCCAACTTGTCATGTGCGAATTAAAATTTCAGACGGATGAGCCTATAAAAATTAAAAATCATCTAAAAAACTAGTTCTATTCAGAATCTAGAACATGAAATTCCTAAATCCATAAAGCTGGAGAGCACCCAATTGTCACCGCCTCATGAAGAAGGGGTGAATTTCACTATGATTTTTCTTGAAGTAGTACATGCATGATTGTGGGGAAAATATACTTTTAACCTAATTGATCTCAACCATCACATGACACATGTGACACTCATCTAGCTGAAAAAGTAACTCAGTTCTCACTGCACTAAAAGTGATTGGACGAATGGTGAAGATTTCACGTGCTTATAAATATTATCTCAGTCCCTAAAAATTTATTCAGCATCTACCATCTGTATCTAGAATTTTTTCCAATTCCTTAAATTCAATTCTAATTCATGATATGTTTTTTTTTTCAATCATGTTGTGTGAATATTTTCTTCCCCCAATTCTTGGTGTTTTCTCAATATCCATGTAACGACCCGAACTTTTTAATTATATTTGTTTCCTAAATTTGTGTTTTATTTTATTTTATACTCAATAAAACTATATCCTTTAATTAATGAAGTGGGTATAATTAAAATGATACTTTTGGGTTTCGACCGTTGGTCAATATGACCTTTGGAAACTATAATCTGAACATTGTGTTTTTATAAATACAGTTATCTTAGTTAATTAATACAGAAAGTAGTTTGAATGACCTCATCCAGTAGACTCGGGCCATATGAATCCCATCGCTTGGAGCTTGGGAAGGAGGTAGCATCACTGGGCTTTGCTCTGGACCAAGCCCAAGCTGAACATCAATATGTGAATCTTGAACAGAATCACCTATAGGAGAAGTTCAAGCTGATAGAAATCACCACTCGAACAATGTTGTCCGAGCCACCCCAAGATTCTATCACCATAGCACACCTTACACTTAAGTCCTATGCTGGTGTTATAAGGGGCTATGTAACGATACCTTAGTTGCTTTGTGTAATCCTTTTATATAAATAAAATTTTTATTTCTTATTATGGAAAAGTTTGTGAATTTCAAATATTCAAATAAATATAGGATGTGTATTATTGATGAATTTTTGGAAAAAAGGTATTTTAAAATATTTTTTGTATTCTTTAAATAATTAATAATGTGAAATGATTTTCAAAAAATGGTTTTCTACAGTTGTGATCAGTGAGAAATTTAGAGTCTAATAAGATCAACATGTTTTTAGTGAATAGTAAAGTATGAATAGTAACATACCCATATGAATACTAATGAATAGTAAATTGGCCAAAAAAATATAAACTTCACCCATGAATGTATAAATACAATTTAAACATCTTAAAAGTGAAAAAACGATCATAGTATAAGTTTTGGTATTTTTGTATGTTATAAATATTTTATTTACAATTTTATGATTAATTTAATAAATTAAAATGGAAGAATATTTTCATAAAATGTAATCATAAATTGTTACTTTATTTTATTATGGTTATACGATAATTTTATGGGATCTTGATTACTTTATTAAGGAGTTACAAAATGAGTTATAGTTTTAGAGTTGTTTTTTAATAAATAATGATTTTATTTGAAAGTTAAATTAAAAATATTTATAAATTTATTTTCATAAAATGGATTCTATTTTTAAATTCAAAGAATTGATATTAGGTTAGGGTGAATTTTTGGGATTTTTCTGAAACAGTTGAATTTTTGGTGAATAGTAAAAATACAGTTTTGAGTTTCGGGTGTTTAATGACATCATTAATGATGTAATAATGATGTAAGCTTTCTGGTCAACTTATGAATAGTGAGATATTCTATGAGGTGTTCCAAGTGTCCAATACCATGGGAAAATACCCTGATAAATCCCATGGTTTTGCAAATACCATCGATGAGGTGTCCCTTGGAAATTAATAATTTATTCCCTCACTTTTCCTATAAATACCAAGACATTTACCTCATTCGTTTAATTACAAAATCCTCCTCAACAAAGTTCTGGTCTCCTTACCTCCCAAGGAGTCCTCCCAAGGCACCCTCAAGCCTCCCAAGGTCTCGACCTTCAAGCTTTCGAAGTTACTCTTCAAGGTAAGAGAACCTTTCACCCCCCTCTTTTAAGTCATGACTTCCTTTATGTTATGTCTTATAGTTCCATTTTATTATCTGGGGGATTGTTATTCTATATCTTTAATACTGTCTATTTAATTTCCAAATAATTATAGACCTTTTTTTCTCTCATCAATCGATTTTCTGTATTTTTAATTGACGTCGTTAGACTGCCAAATTTTTTGAAATCACACTACTGGAAAAACGACCTATACCCACGGTTCAAAACCGTGGGTATAGCCCCCAAAACCATGGGTATAGAATATAACCACAGTTTTGGGAATTGTGGGCTAGAATGGCATCGATATAGGGGTCTCATCCTATACCCACTATTTGGAGAACCGTGGGTATAGGGGAGTCAAATGTGGCACACCACTGTTCCAGTGTGGCACACAATAGACCCCACAGTTTTCAAACCGTGGGGTATTTAAATTCAAAAAAACGCGCCCAGGGGGTTTCGAACCCGCACCGCGCGCTAAGTCTCATAGCCGCACCCCACCAACAGACCAACCCAGCTGTGATTTTTATTTGTTACATATACATATATCTGCATATATATATATATATATTAATATGGGGTATTTAAATTCAAAAAAACGCGCCCAGGGGGTTTCGAACCCACGCCGCGCGCAGTGCCTTGCAGCCGCGCCCCACCAAAGGACCAACCCAGATGTGATTTTCATTTGTTACATTTACATATATCTTTGTATATATATTAATATGTGGTATTTAAATTCAAAAAACACACCTAGGGGCTTTCGAACCCGCGCCGCGCGCTGAGCCTCGCGGCCTCGCCCCACCAACGAACCAACCCAACTATAGAACTTTTAGATGTTTGTATTTATATGTATATAAATATATTAATCTAAACCATGAAAAAATGTCATCCCCTCTAAATTTTTCCCATGTCCTGCCTAATTTTCTTTTCCTTCCATAACGCGGGAAAGCTATACCCACGGTTCTGGAGAACCGTGGGTATAAGTCTTCAAAAAAAAACCGCAATACCTACGGTTTTTAAGAATCGTCAGTATAGGTCTTTGGAAAATACCCTATACCCACGGTTTTCTCCAAAACTGTGGGTATAAGTCTTAAAAGAATACTATACCCACAGTTTTTGGCACAACCGTGGGTATAAGTTCCCTATACCCATGGTTTTTTGCAAAACCGTGGGTATAGACCTATTTTCTAGTAGTGTCACATCTTCTCTTTCCTTTCAAGTTTCATTTTCTTGTGGTATGACATTCAAATATCCATACCATGTTCTAATATCCACATTATTCTGCCTTTATACTATATTATGAGTTATTTATGAGTGGGTTAGCCTTGTACCCTCTCTTTTTTAATGTTTTCTAAAAGGATTTTATATAGCCGTGATGCTGCAAAAATTTCGTCTCAAAATTTCTCTCTCTTTCTCTCAAGAAATATTCTTGTTTTATTTACGTGAATACCCAGAACTATTTAGTTTATATGGGTGTTCATAAATACACAAAAAACATGATATATTTTATTCTGGAATTGACATACATATAACCCTTACTCCCTTTTCATGGGTTATAAATGACATAATGATCAAGTTTTTTAAGAACTTTTAAAACGTCATGATTTTGAAATGAAACCCATTTATTTTATTCTATATGGGTTATTTATGAAATTTTTGATTAGGATTTATGTGGATCACATTAAAGTAAATAAATATTAAGGGTGTGCCCTGATAGTGCTCCAATGCATTAGGTAAAAGAATTAATCTCTAGATATGAAAAGTTTCACAATACCTTGGTGAATAACCTTGGTAATCTTTATAAAACCTAGGGGATAAAACTTGGTGATATGTTCATGAATATATAAATGAAATATTGTAGCCACATATTCAAGTTGTGATTCAAGTTCTTTTTTATTATTATATTTTTATTCTTCCATTTCTCATGCCTTTATGACTTTTATCATGTTCTTATTAATATTGCTCAAGATCACATGTCAACTGTTTCACTTGTTTTCCTTACTGATCCTTATTCTCACCCTTTCCTTTAATGTATGTCTCCAGGATATGATATTTAGTAATTTTTTACATAGGATGAACCTATGATAAAGCCTTATTAGTGGTTTAGAATAATTTTTTATGTTGTTTTCATGTATTATGTTCCTGATTTCTAAGACACTAGACTTTAAAGATCCTCTGTTTGTAAAATGTAATGAAAAATTATGTAATAAAAGGCGGGATTCCATAGTTGGTATCAAAGGATAGTTTAGTTATTTATGGAAATTAGTCTATGAAATTTTTTGGAATAATCCTATAGAAAAGTTTAAATGTTGGAAAAATTCATGGTATTTTGGTGAGTATTGAGTAAGTGGTTTATCAAGAAAATACATCCCTGTCTGGATAGGAGCAGGTAGAGGTGGATTTGGCATAGAGGTACCTAGGAGTGAAAACTCTGACAAGGAGTTTTGGGCTTGACCCGGGGTATCCTGGTACATGATAACTGGCCTTGCTGCACTCTTGGTTACGAAACTCCCAGTGGATATGTTTGGTTAATCATAAGTTTTTTATGAATCATTATGAAAGATTTATAGAGAAATGTAATTGTTTAAAGAATTTTTAAGTCATGAAATCCTTTATTGTTAAAATATTCATAAATGAAATAAGTTTCTCAGTAAGGTTTTATTCTTTTAGAAATAGCGGGCAATATGAGCAACTGTGCAAATGGTGACTACAATGGACCATGCGTTGACGACCCTCTGATGGAAGCCAGAATGGAAAAATTCATGAGAATAATGAACCAACTAACTCAAGTTATGGGAAATAACTTGAATCAAGCTGAGAGACCAATCTCACCACGAAGGGAACAACATTATATTGAGTCCTTTATGCATCAACGACCACCAACCTTCAGTGGATCGACCGAACCATTGATTACTGAACAGTATATCAACTCTATAGAGAAGATCTTTTCTGTGCTCCACTATTCAGAGCAAGAGAAGGTCACCCTAGATGTCTATCACTTAGAGGGAGAAGCTGATAAGTGGTGGTAACTGATTAAAAACACGAGGAAAAGAGTGGAGGTTGAAGCTATGGAGTGGGAATAGTTCATAGGGATCTTCTTCAGTAAGTATTTCCCTCGTTCCATGAGAACAATAATGGAGAAGGATTTTCTTGAGCTGAAGCAGAAGGAAAATGAATATATGGGAAGATACGAGATGAACTTTACAAGAATTTCCCATTATACCTCAAGATTTTTCATGGATCCTAATGGTAAGGTTGATAGATTCTTCAGTGGACTGAGACCTCATCTGCGGAAGAATCTAGCCAACTGAGACTATGACAGCTATGAGGAGATCGTACAGAGTGCAATGAAAGTCGAACTGGAGTTCGGTGAGATGCAGTGGTCTCATAAATCAAATGAAAAAAAGAGATCAATGGATCCCAGCTTAGGGAGGACCTTTGATCAGGGAAGAGGAGGCAAGCAAGTGAAACTTACCACGTGTAAGAAATGTGGGAAGAATCATTCGGGGAATTGACTGGTCAGGAGCGGGAAATGCTACAAGTGTGGAAGAGATGGCCATATTGAGAGGAAATGTCATAGTGAGGTGAAGCCTCAACTTCCAAACACTAACGACAAGGGGAAGATGGTGTAGGCTCTACCTGATGTCCAGTGCTTTAAGTGTAGACAACTTGGGTACTTTGCCAATCACTGTCCAAATCCAAGGGCAGTGGAGGGGAACCACCATCAGCCTTAGCAAAGGCCAAGGGAGAAAGGTCATGATTTTTCTATCACGATAGATGAAGTTGAAGCTCTAAATTATGTGGTAGTAGGTACTCTTGTTGTTCTCTCAAAGCTAGCAAGTAATTTGTTTGATTCTGGTTCTACGCATTCCATTATTTCTTCTAAGTTTGAAAAGAATTTGGAATCAACCCCCATCTTGTTAAAAGTAGAGTTATCATTCAAGACTCCTAGTTGGATTATCCAAGCATCATCAGTGTTTAGAAACTCCAGTATTTACTTTGGTGAGCACAATCTTATCACAAATCTAGTAGTCATTCCCATGCTGGAATTTGACATTATACTAGGGATGGACTAACTCTCAAAGTATAATGCTAAGATCAAATGAAAAAGTAAGGAAATATCAAAAGTCTTGAATGGAGAACCTACAATTATCTTCCAAGGAGAGATATCTCAACCTGATCTTTGTCTAGAATAACCTCATATATCCTTCTTTATGGAATTTATCGGTGAAGAAAAAGAAGGAAATGAGATTTTGAGGATATAAAATGTCCCCATTGTCCAGGAATATGTTTACGTATTTCCTGAGGAGTTGCCTGAACCTCCCACAAAAAGAGAGGTAGAGTTCTCTATTGAACTCATACCTGGATCTCATCCTATATCAAATCCCCCATACAGGATAGAAAATGTGGAGCTGGAGGAATTAAAGAAACAACTCCAAGATCTTTTGGAGAAGGGGTTTATCTGACCAAGTGTGTCTCCTTGGGGAGCACTTGTTCTCTTTGTGAATAAGAAGGATAGATTGATGTGGCTATGCATTGATTATAGAGAATTGAAAGGGATCACAGTAAAGAACAAATACCCTCTTCCAAGAATTGATGACTTATTTGAACAACTATGTGGGGCTCAATTATTCTCTAAGATTGATCTTCGATCTATTTATCATCAATTGAGGGTGAAGAAAGAAGATATTCCAAAAATTGCCTTCTGATCAAGATATCGACATTATGAGTTTGTTGTTATGCCTTTTGGACTGACTAATGCACCTGCTATTTTTATTTATTTGATGAATAGAGTCTTTAAGGACTAAATTGATAACTTTGTGGTAGTTTTTATTGATTATATTTTGATATATTCCAAAAGTTGTGAGGAGTATGAAGATCATATAAGGGTTATTTTACAAACTCTACAGAAGGAGAGGATTTTTGGAAAGTTTAGTAAATGTGAATTCTCGTTATAACAAGTTGCTTTATTGGGACACATTATTACCAATGAAGGAATCATAGTTGACCTTGCAAATACAAAAGTTGTATAGGAGTGGCCTCAGCCTACAAAAATAAATGAGATTCGTAGTTTCCTTGGATTAGTGGGATATTATAGGAGGTTTGTGAAAAAAATTTCACGACTTTTTAATCCATTAACCAAGTTAACTCAAAAGGGGTCAAGTTCATATGGAAAATAGAGTATGAGGAAAGTTTCCAATAGTTGAAGAAGTGATTGGTTACTGCACCCGTTTTAACTCTGCCCTCAAGTGGAGAAGGATTCATTATTTTTAGCGATGCATCTCTGAAAGGGCTTGGGTGATCACTCATGAAAAATGACAAGGTCATTTCTTATGAATCTCAACAGTTGAAGACTCATGAGAAGAACTATCCTACGCATGATTTGGAGATGGCTACAGTCGTTTTTTCTCTGAAGATATGGAGGCACTATCTTTATGGGGAGAAATGTGATATATACACAGACCATCAATGTTTGAAGTATATTTTCACACAAAAGGAATTGAACATGAGATAGAGGATATGGTTGGAAATTCTTAAAGACTATGATTGTTCAATTCATTGTCATCTTGGAAGAGTAAACAAGGTCGCTGATGCATTAAGCAGGAAAGACCCAGTTGTTCTTTCCATGATGAGGATTCAAAGGGATCCTTTGATCAATGACCTAGTGAAGATGGACATAGGAATTATAAGGGAAGTGACATCATCAACCCTAACCCAAATTATTTCTCAACCATAACTACTAGAGAAGATCAAGAAAGCTCATAAGGAAGATCCTTTGTTACAGAAGAAGTTTGAGGCTGTGAAGGATGGGAAGTTTCCTGAGTTCAATACTAATCAAGAAGGTGTACTGAAATTTTGTACAAGACTATGTGTTCCATATATTCCAGAAATAAAGAAGGAGCTGATGGATGAAGCTCATAACTCTACTTTCTCTATACATCTTGGAATCACAAAAAATGTACGTGGACCTTCGTGATTATTATTGGTGGGATAATATGAAAAGGGAGATTGCTGACTACATGTCAAGGTGCCTGATATGTCTGTATGTGAAGGCAAAGTGAGAAATTCATAAAGGGGTATTGCAACCACTACCCATACCAGCATGGAAGTGGGACAATATCACTATGGACTTTGTCACTGGTCTCCCAAGAACTTCCAAAGTAAACTATGCGATATGGGTTATTGTGGACCATCTCACCAAGACTTCCCATTTTATCTCTATCCAAGAAGATTTCTCTCTTGATCAGCTTGCCAGGATTTATGTGAAGGAAGTGGTAAGGCTGCATGGAGTTCCACTTTCTATCATATCTGATCGTGATCCAAGGTTCACATCAAAATTCTATAGAAGTATTCAACAAGCTCTGAGAACTGAATTGAATTTTAGTACGACCTATCAGCCCCAAACTAATGGAAAATCTGAAAGGACTATTCAAACACTCAAGGACATGCTAAGAACATGCTCAATGGAATTTAAAGGTGGATGATATCAACATCTCCCTTTAGTTGAGTTCTCTTACAACAATAACTTCCACTTGAGCATTAAAATGGCACCCTATAAAGATCTATATGAGAAGCGTTGTAGAACTCCTACTTGTTGGGATGAAGATGGCGAGAGAAAGATTCTTGGGCCTGATCTTGTGCAAGAGATGACAGAAAAGGTCCATGCCATCCAGAAACACATTAAGGCTATTCAGAGTCGGTAAAAGAGCTAATTAGAAAACCATCGAAGGGACTTGGAGTTTGATGTTGGTGACAAAGTCTTTCTTCGGATTTCACCTTGGAAGAGAGTCATGATGTTTGGGAAAAAAGGGAAGCTCAACCCTAGATACATTGACCCCTATGAAATCATTGATCGTGTGGGAGCAGTGGCCTATCAGTTTGCACTTCCTCTAAATCTAGCACAATTTCATGATGTATTCCACGTATCACTCTCGAAGAAGTACATACTTGAACCTTCACATGTACTAAATATAGAGGTGGTACAACTGGAACATGAACTCTCTTATGAGGAGCAGCCGGTAGAGATCTTGGATCATAGAGACAAGGTTCTATGCAATAAGACTACCCATCTTGTTAAGGTGTTGTGAAGGAACCACAAATTTGAAGAAGCCACGTGGGAACCGGAGGAGTCTATGAGATAGAATCACCCACACCTTTTCTCATTAGAGGGTACAAGATAAAATTTCGAGGATGAAATTTCTTAAGGGGGCTAGAATGTAATGACCCAAACTTTTTAATTATATTTGTTTCCTAAATTTGTGTGTTATTTTATTTTATACTCAATTAAACTATATCCTTTAATTAATGAAGTGGGTATAATTAAAATGAGACTGTTGGGTTTCAACTATTATATAATCGTTGGTCAATATGACTGTTGGTCAATATGACTATTGGAAACTAAAATTTGAACGTTGTGTTTTTATAAATATAGTTATCTTGGTTAATTAATACAAAAATAAGTTTGAATAGACTCATCCAGTAGACTCAGGCCATATGAAGACCATCTGTCGGAGCTTGGGAAGGAGGTAGCATCATTGGGCTTTGCTCTGGACCAAGCCCAAGCCAAACTTCAACATGTGAAGCTTGAATGGAATCGCCTACGGGAGAAGTTCAAGCTGATAGAAATCACCACTCGGGAAATGTTTTCCGAGCCACCCCACGATTCTATCACCATAGCACACCTTACACTTAGGTCCTATACTGGTGTTATAAGGGGATATGTAATGAGACCTTAGTTTCTTTGTGTAATCCTTTTATATAAATAAAATTGTTATTTCTTATTATGGAAAATTTTGTGAATTTCAAATATTCGGATAAATATAGGATGTGTATTATTGATGAATTTTTTAAAAAAGGTATTTTAAAATATTTTTTTATTATTTAAATAATTAATAATGTGAAATAATTTTCAAAAAATGGTTTTCTATAGTTATGATCAGTGAGAAATTTAGAGTCTAATAAGATCAACTTATTTTTTTAGTGAATAGTAAAGTATGAATAATAACATACCCGTATGAATAGTAATGAATAATAAATTGGCCAAAAAATAGAAACTTCACCCATGAATGTATAAATACAATTTAAACATCTTAAAAGTGAAAAAATGATCATAGCATAAGTTTTGGTATTTTTGTATGTCATAAATATTTTATTTACAATTTCATAATTAATTTCATAATTTAAAATGGAAATATATTTTCATAAAATGTAATAATAAATTGTTACTCTATTTTATTATGGTTATACAATAATATTATGGTACCTTGATTACTTTCTTAAGGAGTTACAAAACGAGTTATAGTTTTAGAGTTGTTTTTTTGAATAAATAATGATTTTATTTGAAAATTAAATTTAAAATATTTAGAAAGTTATTTTCATAAAATGGATTTTATTTTTGAATTCATATCCTCTATATTATGTTAGGGTGAATTTTTGGGATTTTTCTGAAACAGTTGAAGTTTCGGTGAATAGTAAAAATACTGTTTTGGGTTTCAGGTGTTTAATGACATCATTAATGATGTAATAATAATGTAATATTTCTGGTAGACTTAGGAATAGTGAGATATGCTATGAGGTGTCCCAAGTGGCCAATACCATGGGCAAATACCATGGGAAAGCCCATGTTTTTTCAAATACCATCGATGAGGTGTCCCTTCAAAATTAATAATTTATTCCCTCACTTTTCCTATAAATACCAAGACATTTACCTCATTCATTTCATTAAAAAATCCTTATCAATGCATTTATGGTCTCATTACCTCCCAAGGAGTCCTCCCAAGGTTCCCTCAAGCCTCTCAAGGTCCTGACCTTCAAGCTTTCGAATTTACTCTTCAAGGTAAGGGAACCTTTCACCCTCCTCTTTTAAGTCATGACTTCCTTTATGTTATGTCTTATAGTTCCATTTTATTATGTGGGGGATTTTTATTCAATATCTTTACTACTATCCATTTCATTTCCAAATTATGATATACCCTTTCCACTCTCATCAATTTATTTTTTTAATTTTTAAGTGATGTCATTAGGCTGCTAAATTTTTTGAAATCACATCTTCTCTCTCCTTTCAAGTTTCCTTTTCTTGTTGTATTACATTCAAATATCCATACCATGTTCTTATCTCCATGTTATTATTACTTTATAATTTATTATGAGTTATTTATGAGTTTTTTATCCTTTTAACCTCTCTTTTTTAATGTTTTCTAAAAGGATGTTATATAGCCATTATGCTGCAGAAATTTCGTCTCAAAATTTCTCTCTCTTTCTCTCAAGAAATATTATTGTTTTATTAATGTGAATTCCCAGACCTATTTCGTTTATATGGGTGTCCATAAATACAAAAAAATGATATATTTTATTCTATAATTTACATACATAAAAACTTCACTCCCTTTCCATGGGTTATAAATGACATAATGATCAATTTTTTTAAGAACTTTTAAAACGACACGATTTTGAAATAAAACCCATTTCTTTTATTCTATATGGGTTATTTATGAAATGTTTGATTATTATCTATGTGGATAACATGAAATTAAAGACATATTAAGGGTTCAACCTAATAGTGCTTCAATTCATTGGGTAAAGAATTAATCTCTAGATATGAAAAGTTTCACGATACCTTGGTGAATAACCTTGGTAATTTTTTTGACACCTCAGGGATAAACCATGGTGATATATTCATGAATGAATAAATGAAATGTTGTATCCACATATTCAAGTTGTAATTCAAGTTCTTTTTTATTATTATATTCCTATTCTTCCATTTCTCATGCCTTTATGACTTTTATCATGTTCTTATTAATATTGCTCAAGATCACATGTCAATTGTTTCACTTGTTTTCCTTACTGAGCCTTATGATCACCCTTTCCTTTGATGTATGTATCCATGATATGGGATGTAGTAATTTTACATAGTATGAACCTATTATGAAGCCTTACGAGTGGTTTAGAAGAATTTTTTATGTTGTTTTCATGTATTATGTTCCTGATTTCCAAAACACTAGACTTTAAAGATCCTCTGTTTGTAAAATGTAATGAAAAGTTATGTAATAAAAAGGAGGGATGCCATAATCCATGTAATATTATGATATATTAAAATCCATAGGTATGGAGAACTAACCCAAGGTCTAGGATCCCATTTAAGATTACGCAGACACTCCAAATCTTGATTCAGTAATTTCAAATTTCTCATCTTCAATGTTGTAGTGAAATGGATAATGGTGGATTGATGATATTCGTATTATTTTTTTGATGAGTTGTTGTACCCTCTGATCTATGAAATCATTTCTAAATACCTTATCTTAGTCTATAGTGTATATTATTAGATAACTATGAAATAAGTTATGAATAACATACAATTGAGTTGGGTGTGGAGGCAATGAATTACTTGATTGAGTGTGTTCATTGCCTCTTCACTGTGGAGAAGGTGACACTGGATGTATGAGGAGAGATCTCTTTTGTGTGAATTCTAAACCAAAAAACCGATAAATACCAATTGAATAATGATATTGAATTGTTTTTTGGAAGAGAAATAATGAAGATAAAGAATAACCTATGTGATAGACCCTGGATCTAAACTCCTTTCACCCTCAACTTTGTGTATTTGACTTCTGTATTTTGTTTTAAATTCATAAAATCAATAACTAAAAACAATTTCTGTAACTCTTTAAGAACTAAGAAAACCAAAAAATATTAATAAGTGATTGAGATAGTGAAGAACCAACCCACACACACTCCTTGGGAAATGAAATTGGACATACCTACACTACATTACATGTTTTAATAAAATAAAAATACTTTTTGACCACGACCCGTGACATTGAACAATCAACTTGGCACAGTTTCCAGGGAGTTAGGTTGAGATTTCACCATCTTTTACAACACTACAATTAGTGTTTATCTTGTTTTTCATTGTTTTTGTTTCTTTATTTCTTATTTTTTATCCAATCAGGGACAAGCAATAAAGGGTGAATATTCTATATAACAGATCAATAATTTTATGCCCAAATTAAAGATATTGATAGAATCACTAAGGAAGTTAACAACTTACACATTTCCCATTTATTTTATAAAAAATTTGTCATATCATATGCTCCACAAGTACCCTAGGAGGAGAATCACCCATAACAACCAATTCATAACTAATTTTGTATGGGGAGGAAGGCATGAAGAAGAGATTATTAAAAGTGAGATGCAAGAATTGATGGATGAACTGGTTGTACTCAACAAAGCTTCCTCGATACTAGAAGAAGAGGATGAAAACCCCCCATCATGTAAGAACTAAATAAACTACCATAAGAACACAAATCCACCTTTTAGTATCCTGTGGAACAAGAATAAAGAGACAAAAATTAGGAGGTAGTGCAAGATGAACCTGAATTAAAGTTCCCACTTATCAATACAACCAAGGTGGAGATGAAATTTGAAGAGCAAGTGGAAAAGGATAAAGTACTCATGTTCACCCCTAAACTCATTTTCCTTGTGTATATTCACATTTAAGAGGAATTAAAATCTGAAATCATTGAGAGAGACTCTTTAATAACTTTTATTTCTATGATTTTATTGAATATTTAGTATCTTATGACATCCCTTATGCCGTAGAATAAAAATTTCAAGGTTGGTTGCATGTTATGGATGATAAATATGAATGAGGAATTAATGAAATCCAATTTGAAGAAGGACCAGAAGAACCATTAGGGCTACTAGCTGTGATTGAAGAGAAAATTGGAAAAGACACCCAACTTAACATCGATCAATACTTTCAAGAAAAAATAGATGATAAGATACTCCATAGAATAACCACTATAACATAACGATGTTTCCCAAGTGTGTCAAATGATGGAGAGAAGCTAGAAGGTCCACTTCTATACACCACAATTCTAGAATAATTCTAAGAGGAAACACACTTTCATGAACAACTAGAATATCAAGATGAAATAATCGATGGAGATTTCTATTCCTTGATCACATTTCAATAATTTTTTTATGAATTTAATTTTTATTTCCATTTTTATAACACTACTAATTCAGAACTATTTTCACATACCCAAGATGATAAAGAAGAAGAGTTGGAAAATATTTTTTTTGATAATTTTTGGAAATATACTTTGGAATAAGCCACACCAGTGGCTGAAAAAGTTGGGAAAAAACTGAAGATTGATCATGTGAATGAAATAATTATATAATTAACCCTGGAAAGTGAGTAAAATTCTAGCCAAGTAGTGGAATAATAAGAGGAATAATTCTCAAAATCTGTGGTGAGGAAACTACTCCCTCAACTTGAAATTAACTACAATATGGAAGGAGTTACATTAGAAGAAGGATCCGCAGTGGAATATCATAAAGAAATAGAAGTAAAAGTAACAACATAATTAGGGGAGAAATTTGATTTGAAGTCAACAAATTTTAATTTTATTCAATATGAAATATTTACTGACTCACCCTTGTTTGAACCTGACCAAGCATCATTATTAGAGTTTCTTCTAGATGAATAAGATTCCACAATATATCTAGCCAAGGAGACCACATTTATCATCAATATATCACCCTCACTTAATAGAACACATCACATTGATCATGGTGGGGGGGTGGGGGTGAATACCTCTATAAAAGGGTGCCTCTAAGTAGAAGTTAAGCTAAATATATTTGGATGAAAGAACATGTGGTGGTTTTTAC
Source organism: Viscum album (assembly GCA_963277665.1). Classification (NCBI taxonomy): domain Eukaryota; kingdom Viridiplantae; phylum Streptophyta; class Magnoliopsida; order Santalales; family Viscaceae; genus Viscum; species Viscum album. The sequence continues at coordinate 887,289,559 of OY728123.1, forward strand.
AACAAAAATCCATCCTCCAATAGATTAGGGATAATAATAAGGCTATCTAGCTATGGAAAGTCTAAATACAACTCCTCTTGGGAGGGAAAAAATCAAGCCTCTCTTATTTTCTCATTCTTTTTCCATTTTTATTTTAATAACATGTTTATAATGTTAATTTTTTTTTTCTATAGGAATTTCCTAAGTGGACAGAACTTAGGTGATTAGCTTAATATTTCTACAATAATCAAGGGGAGAGCTTAATTATAACCTAAAATATAAAAAAACATATGAGGTGGTTTGTATCCTTATCATTTGTTCTTGACACTGCTAATTAATAACCTATATTTCATTGATAAAACTGCATGATGAAAATCATTGAAGGTAGTATCATTGGTAAGTATGGGGGAGGGGATTCAATCCTATTTAAGATTAGTTTTAAATACTTTTTAGAAAATATTTTAGAATATTTAAATAAAAAGTTTTTTTACTATTTTTAGTGAATCGATTTAAGAAAACTATTCTATAAAAACTATACATAACTTTTTTATAGTTTTTGTTATGAATTTTCAATCCTTTCTTGAACTCAAATTCTTCCCTACAAAGTTTGAATTTCATGCTAGAGTTAAGGGAGTAAATTGGTTTTGAATTAATGAATGTGAATGATTACTGAGTGAATATAACCTCTCTTATATGTAAATTGTTTTTAAAGACAATTAAAATGGATTGAAAGCTAAAATTATATTTTAGGAATAAGAATGAGAACATGTGTTCACTGAAATTGTCACACCTGGGTTTTCATTTTCACCCTTTGTTCCAATTCCTTGTTGGATCTCAGTTTTTCTCCTAAGTTCTGTGTGTGATGAGGTTTCAAATTTGAGGTATTTATTTGTCTATTTTTGGTCTTGGGATTATTCCTTGGTTTGTTTAGGAGTTCTTGGTGAAAATTGGACTTTTTTTTGCTTAGAAGTAGCCTATGCATGGTTAGTGCACAGTTTGGTAAACCGTGCGACACAACCCAAGTAATCATGCGACCATGAGACATTTTGGGATAGTGCAATTTGTCATGGTTGGACCATCGTTTATAAAACATGCAGCCAAACCGTATAGGGTGCCTTGTGTTTCCAGTGAGGGGTGCATGGTTGGCACATTGTTTGGTAAACCGTGTGGTCAAACTGTACAAGCTGTCCAAATCTAAAAATTTGTGAAATTCCAAGTATTACCTCTCATAATTTTTAACCAAAAATGTCTCCCCTATTCTTATCCTGGTTTGTGTGACCCAAGGGTAGTCTCTCCCATGATCTCCAATCCCTCACTCCTCCTTCCATGGCAGATCTAAGGCGATTCTTCAAGTTTGGGGCTATATTTATCAGGGTAATCCTCTCCTCTCTTCTCCCTCTTCCTATTTCATCCTATTTCTCTTAAGTAGTTATTCTCCATGGTCTCTTAGAACTAGGTTTCATGTTTACCCTTGGTTTTTTTGGGGGGTTTACTTGTTTAAGGTTCCTCTTAGTAGATCTTGGGTCTTGGAACCTTTGTGAGATGTTCTCAAGTGTTCATTGTTGAAGCACCATGATTTTGAGGTAGGTTTTCATTACACTTTTCTTTTTTAATTTAGAATAATTGATTTCATGCTTTTCACACCTTCCTTAAATATTAAATATTTACATGTGATACTTGGAATAATTTTTGTGTGTGAAAAATGGTTATTTCTTCCTTGTTTTGTGATAAAATGTATTGTTTTGGTTATATTGTGCACACCAAGTATTTGAGAAAATGCATGGTTGGATTTTATGAGTGATTTATGATATAAAAATTATGGTTTGACATCATAAATGAATTCATGGTATTTAAAATGATGATCTGGGTTCCTTGAATGGGTTCCCGAGGAGTTTTAGATTTAAATGGAATGCATATTTGGCTTTCAAATGTGGTTTAACATGTGTTGATAGTTAGTGGCCCATTTTTCATTTTGATATGAATGGTTTTGACTTAAAAATTAAATGTGAGTATTTTGATGGAATTTTTTTCCAAGTGTTTTTGAAATAACCAAGGGTGTTTTATCCGTCTTTGAGGAAATGTATTTGGTATGGTTATGTGAAATGTTATTGAGGCTCTTTTAGAAATTTTGTGAAAATGGCGAAAATTTTTATTAAGAAAAATCTCCTTGAATGATTCTCATTCCTTGTTTATGTGAATGGGTGGGATGTACTTGTTGTGGAATCCTGATGAACCATTTACATGTATGGAAATGGGAGATCCTCGATATGGAATCCTTTGTAATATATGAGTTTTAAGGAAATATATAGATCCATAGGGTGATTTGGGTGATGGATGTTGTGTTAACTATTATATATGTGTATATGATTTGATGCTCAATTGGCATTGGTTGGATCACCCTATTTATATGTGTTGACATGGAGAACCCAACATATCTATTAAATTTTCTGAGAATGATTTCTGTACTAGTTATATTATATACTAGCTAGTGGCCCATAGTAGAGGGATATTTGTTATTATTGTTATGGTATTGTGCCCCTCAGTCTGACCATGTGGGGTGTGGTGAGAGTGTTAGTTATTTTTGATTTCATCGAGTGATTCATGATTTCTAGGATAAATCAACATGTATTAGTATGTTCTGGATTATTCATAAGCTCCTTGGTTCACCCATGGCTATTGGCACTTAGTTTCTTATAGTGATGATTGTTATACTTGTTGGTTGGTTACTTGGGTGCTTATTTCCATTTCCCTTGCCGTGTGATTAGTATGATGTTCATATGTGTGGGGTATTCCTTTGGAAAGAGATGTGTTGTTTGTCAAAGGTTTATGATAAATTTTTTAAAGTATAACATGTTTTATACTCACTTTTACCTATTTTAAATGAGAGCATCACTTTCCCCTAGAAAATGTTAACGTTGTTTTGATAGAAATGAATATGGATTTGAAATGAAAAAGGGAAATGGAACATGATTTGTTTTAATGTGGAAAACATATGGAAAAAGATTAATTTGTATATTGTATTTAAAACTTGAGGTTGATGTTTCTTTTATTTTAAAGGAAGTGCATTGAGAATAGATTGTTCAGGCATGCATACTGAGTTTAAATACTCAAACCTATAGTTTCTTTTTGTTTTTATCTTGTGGTTAAGGTCTTATCTTGGACTGGATCACCATGGGAGATAGTTTTTCTTGGTATCAGAGAGTGACCGTTGGGGTCACATAGAGGTGTTGTAGTTTTTAGGTCCTATTTGGTTTTTTTGTTTAGTTTTTTGTATTTTTAGTTTTGTTGTAAAATATGTTCAATTTGGATTCTTGTATATATATTGGGATACTTTGTTTATCTTTCCACTGTTTAGTTTGATTGTTTATTTTTATTGGGAGAAATCGTTCTCTTTGTTTCCTCTGTTGATGCCCAAAACTAGTTTCCAGCCTATGGGGACCGGGAACACCCTTCGGTCCATGTCTTAGATTGGCTCGGGTGACCAGTTTAGGGTCGACCTAGGTTGGTTTGTGACAAAATGGTATCAGAGAAGGTTGGATCTTTGGAGGTCCTTATTTTATAGAGCGTCCTTTTTTACCTGGGTATGTCAAGGTAGATGGAGTAAGACTACTAGAACTCGAGATTTAGGAATGGGAAGGACTTCATGAACCCTTTCTCATTCCGATCCTTGGGTTTCCATGGGAAGTCTGGTTTTGTTGGTTTCTTTTGATCCTTGTGAATTGTTTGGTGTTTGGGATATGAAACGGGAGTTGGGATAATGGTCTTAGTGAGGTCGTAGAGCCTTGAAATCCATGTGGAGTCGAAGACATAATCCAAGAAGACTCTTCATGATGGTGGTGTGATTGGAATATGGCTGCCAACCATATGGCCAAGTCACCCATTGACACTAGTTTTCCCTTGAAATTTGTTTTGGGTCTTCCTTATTTTTGGACATTGTTTTGTGAACCCATGTTTTGGAATTGATAAAACCAAGATTTGAAGTGGAAATTGTGCGATTTTGAGGAAATGGAAAATTATTTTTTTGTTTTATTTTACATAAATCATTAGAAGGTGATTTTTTGTAAAATGGTTTTAATGGAATTTTTTTTGAGTTTTTGGAAAATGTTTTGAATGATATGAAATGGATTTTTGGATGAAAATTCATGGTTTTATATCTGAACATGATGAAATGGTTTGTAATATGGAATTTGAAAATGGACTTTGACTTGGTAGTTAGTGATCTTTTGAAAATTATTATGAATTTTGAAAATGGAAGTGGATTGAAAGTTTGAAAGTGTGGGTTGAATATTTTGTTTTAGAAAGTGGAAATGTTTTGTTTCAACCTTTGGTATTTCCTTGGTTTCTCACCTTCATGGATATGTGTGGAATGTGGTTGGATGATGATGGGGGCGGATGAGTTCCTGGTGTGGCATAGTTGATGGGTGCCCGGGGAGGCAAAAGAATGTGCATGCGAGTGAGACTCTAAGTAATATCATTGGTGAGTGTGCAACCCACCGTTTTTGTTTTATTTTAAAAGTGCTTTGAAGAGGAAAATTTTGGTTTTTTGAAAACCAATGCTGTGTGGTTTTTTTCCATGGTTTGGTAAGTGTTGTTTATGAGGCATTTTGAGTTTGAGAACTCTTGTTGATGGGTTAGTTTTTATTGAGATCTTGGGTTTTCTTTATGCCTAGTGTGTTCCCCCACAAATATTCGATGGATAGTCATGGTGTAGCTACAGGTGATTCCCCATTAGCAGGATTTACAGTTGATCAACCTAAGGACTTCATTCTTGAGTTTTGATAGTTAAATCCACCTCTATTTTATGGTCAAGTGGATCCCCTCGAAGAGGAAGAGTGGATGTAAAAGATAGAAAGGAAATTTAGACTCATTGAGTTTCATGAGTCACTAAAGGCAAGGTTTGATACTTTCAAGCTTGAAGGTTCACTTTGTAAGTGGTGGAATTCAGTCTCTCAGAACAAGCCTTGGGAAGATCTTACCTGGGAGTTCTTCAAGTCTCCGTTCATCCGTCAGTAATTTTTTAAGATAATGAAGGTAAGGAAGGGAATGGAAATGTGCTTATTATAGCAAGGTGAGGGTTCAGTTTTGGATTACTTTAGTCATTTTGTATATATTTTTCCTTACACTCTAGAGTGGGCCATAGACAATTCTTCAAAGGATCAACGTGTTGAGTTTGGGATTCACCCTGATATGCAGTCGAAGGTATTAGAGTTCAATCTACACTTTTTCTGATGTGGTGAGGCAAGATGTCTGAGTTGAAGTCTTGATGGTGGGATTTATTGATGTAGTCTTACCTCTATTTCATGGAAGCAGTGAGGGGAATTCCAGTAAGGAAGTGGGGAAGCGTCTTGAAGATGTTGGTGGTGGTTATGGAATTAAAAGGCCTCAAGATCTTTTTCTAGCTTCTTATTGTAATGGAATCATGGTGTGCCATAAATGTGGAAAGCTAGATCATAACACGTCATCGTGTCCAAGTGCATCAAAGACCTATCTACTTGTGGGTTCCTAGGTCACCTACAATGTTTCTGTCAGGGTGTTTCTAGGAAGTGATGTGGATCCAAATCGTATGAGTAGAGTGTTTCTTGGGTTTGGTTTAAGGTCCCTTTCTATTTTAATTTTTCTTTTTGTTGTGGAGGTTGTTCCAAATGGTGTTTTCTTTGTTTGAAATGTAAGGGGATGTTGTGGATCTCCTGAGAATTCACGTTTCAAATGAAAGTGTGTTTTTATTTTGGAAATTATGAGTTTTTCTGTTCTAAGTGGTGGTGTTTGGCGTATGCATCTTATAAGTCCCCATTTTTGTGACAGTGTGTGCTGAGGAAAGTGAGTTTCATGGGGTGTTGTGACTATTAAATTCTCACTATGGTACATCAGATGTTTCAAACATTAGGGATCCAACCACAATCTTTAGAGTGAATCTTTCCACACAATCAGAAATCACTGGGGGTGTGGGGAACTCGAGTTCAGCTCATGTCTCCAACGTTGGGGGTGAGACACTATTTTTTAAGTTCCCCATGTTGTTGTGAGTCCACCACTTTTTTATAAATTTTATCCCTTATGAGGATGGACATTTGGGTGGTGCTCTTTCATTTCCCTCTAGCTCTTTCCCTTGTGGTGGAGGGTTTTTGGACATGTAGGGGAAGTCACTGGTTGGGTTAATATAGTTGGTTATTAATGGCAGTGATACCCAATTTAGTTCTTTTTTGAGATTTATCTTGGATTAAATAGGTTCTAGATATTTCCTAATGGTGGGGAGTCTATTCTGGCCTCTCCTGTTGAAAATCCAAGATGGTTTTAGATGCGGTTTGGTAGGAAGTGGATTATTTTTAAGTGATTTGATTTATGAGTTTCCTTTCGGTTTTAGTGGACATTAGGATGTATAATAGGGTTCCCAACATCCTAATTCACAGAATGGTTTCTAAGGTTGTGGCTCTAATTTCCCATTGTCACTCAGAAAGTGGTTTCGATTTTTTGTTCTATTTCGGGAAAGAGGTGTAAGTTCTATTTGGTTTTGTTGTGATGTTTTTTGTTTTTACGAGGTTATATTATATAGATGTGAAGTCCTTAGTCATTGATAAATCAACTAGAAGATTTTGTGGATTTATGAGGTCGAAAAACGTTATGGTGGGGAGAATTCTCACACCCAGGTTTTTGTTTTCACCCTTTGTTCTAATTCCTTATTGGATCTTGGTTTTTATCTCGAGTTCTGGGTGCGACAGGGTTTCAAATTTGAGGTGTTTATTTGTCTATTTTTTATCTTAGGGTTATTACTTGGTTTTTTAGGAGTTATTAGTTAAATTTTTAATTTTTGGGCTTGGTAGTATCCTACGCATGGTTGGCGCATGGTTTGGTAAAACATGCGGCTTAGCCCAGGTAACCATGCGAACATATTCCATTTTGGGACAATGATATTTGGCATGGTTGGAGCATGATTTATAAACCATGCAGCCAAATTGTGTAGGGTGACTTATGTTTCCAGTTAGGGGAGCACGTTTGGCGCACTATTTGGTAAACCGTGTGGCCAAACCATGCGAGGTGCCCAAATCTAAAAATTTGTGAGATTCGAAGTATGATCTCTTAGAAGTTTTAACAAAAAAAGCCTCCTCCCTTCCTCTCCTAGTTTGTGTGACCCAAAGGGAGTCCCTACCTTTCTCTCTAAGACCCCAATCCTCCTTATATGGTAGATCTAAGGTGACTCTTCAAGTTTAGGGCTAGATTTATCAAGGTAATACACTCCTCTCTTCTCCATCTTCCTCTTTAATCTTTTTTATCTTGAGTTCTTCTTATACTATGGTCTCTTAGACCTAGGTTTCATGTTTCCCCTTGGATTATATTAGGTTTTTTTCTTGTTTAAGGTTTCTCTTGGTAGATCTTGGGTCTTGGAACATTCGTTAGGTGTTCTCAGGTGTACATTGTTGAAGAACCATGGTTATGAGGTAGGTTTCCCTTACACTTGAATTTTTTAATTTAAGAATCATTCATTTCATGCTTTTTTCACCTTACTTAAATATTAAATATTGGAATGTGATCCTTGTAATAATTTTTGGGTGTGAAAAATGGTTATTTCTTCCTTGTTTTGTGATAAAATGTATTACTTTGGTTATATTGTACACACCAAGTGTTTGAGAAAATGTATGGTTGGATTTTATGAGTGATTTGTGATATAAAAAGCATGGTTTGAAATTATAAATTAATTCATGGTATTTTAAATGATGATTTGGGTTCCTTGACTGGGTTTCCAAGTAGTTTTGGATTTAAATGGAATGTGTATTTGGATTTGAAATGTGTTTTGGCATGTGTTGATAGTTAGTGGCCCATTTGGAATTTTAATAAGAATGGTTTTGGATTAAAAATGAAATGTGAATATTTTGATGGAGTTTTTTTCCATGTGGTTGTGAAACTTAAAAGTGTGTTTTTTCCATATTTTGAGGAAATGTATTTAGTTATTTGAAGGATGATGGTTATGTGAAATGTGCTTGAGGCCCATTGGGTGCTTTTGTGAAAATTGTAAAAATGTTTATTATGAAAATTCTCCTTGGATGATTCTCTTACCTTGTTTACATGAATGGGTGGGATGTCCTCACTGTGGAATCCTTGTGACCCATTTAATTATATGAAATGAGAGATCCTTGTTTTGGTATCCTTTATAATTTATGAGTTTTAAGGAAATAGATGGATCATTAGGGTGATTCAGGTGATTCCTATTGTGTTAACTATTATATATGTGTATGTGATTTGATGTTCAGCTGGCATCAGTTGGATCACCCTACTTATATTTGTTTACATGGATTACCTAACATATCTATTAAGTTTTATGAGAATTATTTCTTCACTAGTTATATTTCACACTAGTTAGTGGACCATAGTATGGTGTATTTGTTATTATTTTTAAGAGAGTGTTCCCCTTAGTCTAACCATGTGGGTTGTGGCTGAGCATGTTAGTGAATTTTGATTTCATCGAGTGAGGCATGATTTCCAGGATGAATCAACATGTATTAGTATGTTATGGATTATTCATGAGCTCTTAGGTTCACCCATGCCTATTGGCACTTAGTTTCTTACAGTGATGATCGTTATACTTGTTGGTTGGTTACTTGGGTTCTTATTTATATTTCCATTATCATGTGATTATTGTGATGTTCATATGTGTGGGGTATTCCTTTGGAAAGTTATGTGTTGATTTTTTAAAGGTTTATAATAAATGTTTTAAAGTAGAACATGTTTTACACTCACTTGTACATATTTTAAGCGAGGGAATCACTTTTCCCTTGAAAATGTTAACGTTGTTTTGATAGAAAGGAATATAGATTTGAAATGAAAAAGGGAAATGTAGCATGATTTTTTTTAATGTGGAAAACATGTGGAAAAAGATTGCTTTGTATATCATATTTAAAACTTGAGGTTGATATTTAATTTATTTTAAAGTAAGTGTATTGGGAATAGTTTTTTTGGGCACGCTTATTGAGTTTTAATACTCACACCTATAGTTTAATCTTGTTTTTAGCTTGTGGTGTAAGTACCATCTTAGTCTGGATCACCATGGGAGATAGTTTTTCTTGGTATCGGAGAGTGACCCTTGGGGTCACATGGAGACATTGTAGAGGTCAGGTACAGTTTGGTTTTGTTGTTCATTTTTTTTATATTTTTAGTTTTTTTTTGTAAAAGATGTTTAGTTTGGATACTTGTATATATATTGGGAATATTTGTTTATATTTTCTCTATTTAGTTTGTTTATTTATCATTATTGGGAGAAATCACTCCCTTTGTTTCCTCTGTTGATTCCTTCCACAAGTTTCCATCCCATGGGTATCGGGAACGCCATTCAGTCCATGTCATAGATCGACTCGGGTGACCGGTTTAGGGTCGACCCAGGTTGGTTCGTGGAAAGAATCTCAAACTTAATATTGAGTAACTTGACCTTTGTAATTAAATATCACCTTAGGGATCCTCCATAAAATAATTTCATTTAAATCCTTTGAACCTAGAATAAAATGGGAAATTTTGATCCCATAATTAATCTCTAATACAATGGAACCACGTGTGTGAGTTTAATCTATATATACAATATTTCAATATGTGACTTTGCATAGTTCTTTGCACATACATGGATGTGAATATTTTTTTAAAAAAAATTGAATTAAGTGATCATATTCCAAAAATGAATTAATTTAGATGAGAGGAATATTGAACCCATGAAGGGGGAAATTGACTTATAAAAATATCATTTGGGAAGTATCAATGAAGTATGAAAATAAACTTTGGTTTAAGAATGTTTGGAATGAGGGATATATATAGGTTCTACTTGTTAAATTTTTAATTCCACTTAAATCTATTTAATTCACTTTTAGAATTGGAATTTGAATATGAATGGACATATAATAGTGTGTGAAAATCACATAGGAGGCATGACTATTTAGTGGAATAATTATTTGATCTTCTTCAATTCTAGGTTGTGTATTTGAATTTAGGTAGGATTATTATCTATTTTTTTTTATTTTTGAATAAATGAAATTCAATGCTAATATTTCATGGGAGTGAAATAGTTCAAGTATGGGGAAATGATGTGAGCCCATATTTTTTAAAAAAAGTTGTCTATTGTTTTTTGAAATTACCTTTATTAACTAATGAAACACCAGCTAAAACAATGATTTTTGTAAACTTTGTGAATTCTAGAATTAATTTATAAATGACTCAATTAATTATTTTTAAATTTCTATTAATCCTTTGAATTAAATTTTGAATCCACACAGGAATTTTGAATTTTGAAATTTTAATTTTATGATTATTGAATGAAAATTCTTAAATGGATGTATTTTTGAGTTTGGATTCTTATATTAATTTTTGAATTAGATGAAATCCATAAATTGTTTTTTATTTTAAACTGTTAATTTAAATAGTGAAATGAAAATTGGGAGTATTTTAATGTGTTTGTAATTTTTCACTAGTAATTGATTGTGATTTTCAAAATATAATTAAATATGAATAATAAAAATTTTTAGTCTTTGATGATTTGGAATTAATTATGGTTTTTGGAAATTTGATTTGTTCATGGAAGAAGAAAAAAGTGATTTTTAAAATTTTGACATTAAAAATTCAAAGACATTAAATTATGACTTTCAAATTTTTTTATCGTTTTTAGAATTAATTAAAAAAATTTTCTAAAAAAATGTTGTTGAAATGTTGGTTGGGAATGTGATAAAGTACCAAAGTAACTGCACTTTAAATTTAAAACTGAGCACATGTTGATTTTAAAGTGTTTTTGTGTCAATGCCTAAAAAATTACCACATTCTCACGGTCACTTATCAATTGACTGAACATTCAATAGAAGTGACCACATGTGTAATTCCCAAGTGACTGTGATAAAAAATTCTGTGAAGGAATGAACAGATCGTTCCCCTCATGGTCAGTATACCTACCTGATGCCCACTGTCACTCCCAAGTGATCGCATGATCACATTTGGAACCTACTGTAAGCCATATCCACATTCAGTTAGGTGAATTGTATGTCCTACCATAGGAAGTATCCTCAAACTTAACGTGATCCTTATCACAATCCCTTCTCTCAACTGACCTTGAACTACCATGTCAGTCAAGATAATGTAAGTGGATAACCTACCAGATTCCCTTCTCCTCAACCAACCACATGCTAAATAACATGATACCTCATTTTTACTATTGAATCTTGTAGTAAATACTCCAAAATAAAAATATCATGAGGGGGATGAAGCCGAATCGAGTTGATTCCAAGCTTTTGTTTTCCGCGATGATACTGGAAGCTCACCATCGATTTAGATAAGACAAGATAAACTACTGTAGAAACTACCATACTGCCTGTTGAAAAGGAGCTTACTGATTCCAACCAATGGATGAATAAGAAACCCCACCTAACCAAACCAATTTAGTAACCAATCAAAGATCACTAAATAATAGAATGCCGACTTTGAGCTCGTCACATCACCCTATTATGCCAACTCAAGCTGTGCCTAGATTTAGAATAGAAAACCAAACCCATGGGAGTTCGACCATGAATTCAATTCATGGATTCATGAATCTTCTAAGCATTGAAAAAGATCTAATAAAATAGTCACACTGACTGAAGAATCTCACCAATTCCACTATTAAATGCAAAATTTGATCCAGAAGAATACTTGTTCCATACCATTGCACCATTGAAATAGAACCACTGAGACCCATGCCGGTCGATGAAGAACACCCGAGTTCCATGTGATGTCAAATAAGGAGGGGGCCGATCTAAGTCGATGCACATGTGAAGGAAGGAACAACATTGAATTATATGATAGCTGGGGTGTGTTTGTGCTCCTTGTTCCAGAATATAAATATCGGAGGATACATCATGCAATCCCACATACCAAATAAAATAATTTAAGAGGCTGAACACTATCTGTTTGAATAATTTCTCCCACGAGTCTTCACTATCCTAACACCCATCTCAAGCCCTTTGAGCTCTCCACCAAAGTATCCCATGTAAATAAATGTTATTTATAAATTAAAATTTCAGACCTAAACCCATTGGACCGACCTAGAAAAATTAAAAACCATCTCAAAACAAAGATTATGTCTATGATACATCACATGAAATTTCTAAAGTGATAATATAAGGAAGCAACAGATTGTCATTGCTTTATGAAGAAGGGGTGTAATTCCCCCTGATTTTCTCAAAGGAATACAAGAATAATCCTAGGAAAGGATACATCTAACTAAATTTATCTCAATGGTTGGGTGAGACATGTGGTATTCATCCAGCTGAAAAATAAACTCACTTGTCACTACAATGAAAGTATGGTGACGAATGGAAAAGAATGAAAATGCTTATGAATATTTTCTCCCTCCACCAGTAAAAATTTATTCGATTTCTTCCAACTGTAGCTATAATTTTCTGTAATTCCTTTATTTTAATTCTATTTCATGCTCTATTTTTGTTCAATTGTGATGTGTGAATCTTTTCTTCCACCAATTGTTCGTGTTTTCTCAATATTTGTGCTATATTGTGAACTATTAAAATCTATAACTATGAATAACTAATATGATGGCTAGGATCCCTTGGGATATTATGTAGTCACTCTAAATTTTGATTATATAGTTTATGATTTCTCATATTTGATGAAGTAGAAAAATGGATATTGGCAGATTGTTGATATTCATTAGCTCTCTCTGATGAGATGCTGCACCCTCCAACCTATCAAGTCATTTCCCACTCCATTCTTTCAGTCTATGATACATATGATTGGAGTATTATGGATTGAAGGACGAACAACATATGAGGGAGTTGGGTGTGGATATAGTGAATGCCTTGATTGAGTGCATTTATTTCCTCTTCACTATAGATGAGGTGGAAATGGATGTACAAGGAGAGATATCTTCTATGTGCATTCAGAACTATAAAATAGACAAATAGAAATAGAAGAATGATATTGAATCGATTGATAGATGATAACTAATACATGTAATGAAGAACCTATGTGATCAACCTTATATCCAAGCCTCCTTCACCCCTTAACTTTATGTGATTGACTTATGCATGTAGTTTTAAATTCATAAAATCAAAAACCCAGAACCATATATGTAATACTTTAAAAATTTTGGAAATAGAATTTTTTTTAATAAGTGATTGATATAGTGAAGGACCAACCCACACATTCTCCTTATTAAATGACCTTGGTTATCCCTATACTGTATTCTAAGTTTTAATAAAATAAAAATTCTGTATAACTATGGCCCGTGACAACCACATGATCAACCCCCTTGAATTTTTCTCTTTTTATGGATATCTATTTGGATTTATTTTTAGATGAATTCATAGGACTTCATCCTAGTAGTAGAGTTGACTTTGATATAGAGATCATGCTGATTGTGTAACACACCATGATTTTAGAATATCTTTCTCATTAAATAAATTATAATTATCCATGATATATTATAACATAACCATTAAATTAAAGGGTATGAATAGGATTAAAAAAATTAGTATATATATATATATAATTTTTACTTATTTAAAATTTATTAGCTGGCTCATAATATAAAAGTAGTCAATTTTTAGTAAAGTTATTTTATGTTTCCAAAATATGTTTTCTTCAAAAATGATTTTTGTTGAATTTTCTGTGTGCATAATATAATTAATTTATACTAATTTTAGAAATTTAATTTAGTAAAAATGATATCAATTTTGTACTCATAATATCAAAATTAACTAAGCCTGAATTTTTTGGATTTTTTTGAAATGATTGATTTCTTAGCGAATAGAGAAAATATAGATTTTTTCAAATATTATCATTTCATTTCATTTAAACAAGTAATATAAATGTACCATTATATTTTGGATTTATAATTAAAGTGAAATACAATCTATTTTATTTATAATAATTTAATTAATTCCATTAAAATCAGAAATATTCATAAGGTAATTTTATGCTTAAAAATGCTATTTTCTAAAAAGTATTTTTCATTGCATTTTATGAATTTATATTAAAATTAATTTATAAAAATTAAAGAGATAGAATATTAAAAATTTTATACCATATTTAGAATCATGAGACTCAATTTGGTAAATATAAACCTTTTTATTTTTGGTCATTATGAATTGTAACCGTGGTAAATATTTGTCACCTCGATAAGGGTAAAATGAGTAAAACAGGGTCAAAACCATGAGATAAGGTCTCAAAATAAACCCAAAACATGTATTTATTTGATTTTATTGAATAAATTCGATCATAAAAATCTTAAATTTGAATATATGGTATTTTGGTTCCATTTTACCTTTATAATAAATTTATATTATTTAAAGTAAAGAAAATTCCATAATATTACTCTATTGAATTTAATGTCTCTAATGATTATTCATAAGGATAATAAGAGGAAAAATTCAATTCTAAATGTTTATTTGAAGGAATAATTTTTTTATCATGGTAAATTATTTATAATTTTTTTTGTGATTAAATAATTACCATAAATTCTTATGAAACACAAACACAATATTTATTCAATTAAAAAAAATGTAATGAAGGATTTTAAAAATATTAAAAGTAAAACAATTTGGTTGAATTATTACGTTCCCTATTTTTTTAGATAAATATTAAATATTTGGGACATTTTAAAGGTTTATATTTGAATTCCAAAACAATATTTATGACTTTAATTTAAAAGTAAATGAATAGTGTCAAAAATGACACTGATTTTTTATGAAAAATAATATTTTATTAAATTATTTAAAACTCATAAAAATCTTAAAAGAGTTTGAGTATAATGATAATTGGTCTAAAATTTCACCCCTATCCATTTATGATACAATTTTGAAATTATAATTAAAATTATAACCCTTTAAGATTAAAAAATTTGTTACTGTGGTTAAGGTTAAAATTAGTTAATCAAGAGGTTAAACCAAAAGATAAGGTTTAAAATGACACTAAAACCTATCTAAATTTCATTGGATGAAGATATTTTGACAATATAATATTTTTATTTGAATCTATATCTATTTTGGTATAATTTCTAATGATAATTTATTAATTATTATTTTTTTCCTTAGCAATCCAATGTTCATCCCTTCCCTCCCTTAAAAAAGGACACCCTTCTCTCTTTTATTTACATCAATTTGAGCCATCTTTCTCGACCAATGCCTAATAAATTTTCTTATAAAATTATGTATCCATGAATTAGAGGTATTAATATTATTAAAAAACCATTTTAAGGGTCCTTAGGAAAGTATATAAAGGATTTTAATTGAAGGATAAGAGGTTAATGTGATTTTTAAGCAAGTCGAACTCGTGGTAATGTATTTTTGTCTCACTTTTATTTCCATGAGAGACATTCCATAATCACCACTTGTTTCTTTTATATGGTGATTTATTACCCATGAATTTATTTTATTATTCTTCTCATAAAAATTATATGGATTTATATATACATCTATGGTTATATCTTTCCTGAGGTTTTGATTTGAAAGATACCATGGTGGTAAGGGATTTATGTTACAATCTAATTGTATATCAAAATTGCTTATGATTAAGTTTCAAATGATTAAATTTCATGATCTATATCTCAAGAATAACATTAATTATATTCTCTTAAAGTTATTTCTTGATAATAAATGATTTCCTTTCATCTTACACACTTTAAGTATTGAAGAAACTAAAAGATAATATTTAAGGAAAACTGAATTTATTTGTCTCTTTAGTCAAAAATCCATTTTCTTCCATATGCATGTTTTCTAAAAATGGTTTCAATTTTTTTTAAATTATCCTATGATTTATTAAACACATTTTTACCCATGGTTTAATTTTTACCAAATTGTTTAAAAGTAATCTTTTTTTTTAACGAAGTATTTTTTACTTTTTACCAAAAATGTTGAAGGAATATTTGTTTCAAAATATACGGAATGAATTGAATTTATCACAACCATGACTGATCAATGATTTGAAGATTCATTTATAAAATTCCATGATTATTTTCAAGTAAAATGTTTTCTATAATATATTGGAAAATTTTATATTTTAAAGTAGTGATTTCAAAGTGAAAATGGTATTTTCATCAAGAAATATTCCAAGTGATATTTTAAAGGAATTTTCATCTAAGATATCTTCCTTTTATTCTAATTATTCTTTATTAGGGATATGATTTAGTGATATTTTCCTTATTATTTATTTGGATGGTTCATTATTTTGACGATGATATGTTTATGAAACCTTTTATTTTCCATGGGTTATGCTATAATGAATTGTTGAAATGTTTTTGAAAACCATTTCCTTTCCATGTATTATGATATATAATGAATGATTTATGATATTATGGAAAAAATATGAATGGGTTGTGATTATGATATGGGTGGGCCTAAAATTACATATCCCTCCAATTCATTGGGTAAATATGGATATCTCATGAGATTATAAGGACTTGAATAAGGAGTGTACCCAGTTTAGTAAGAAACTTTTTTCATAATAATAGTCTTAAGAATAATCCTTGACTAATAATATGATGAAATGGGGAGTAAGCCCAATCCACTATGTTAGTCTTGGTAGTTATCCTTGAATAAGGAAATGATTTTCCATGTTTATTTGTATGTCACAAATTTATGTCTTATACTAATTTTATACTATCATGGTTCATGTTCTTTGATTCCTTTATGATTCATGTCTTGTGAACTATGAAACTTTATGCCATGATTCAAGATTATGATATATGATATGTTGGGTATGGTTTTAAAATGTTTAACTCATTTTATTATACCCCAATTCTCATGATATTCTTATGTGATCATTGATATCTCCCTTTCTTACCCTTACTGAGCATATGCGATCACCCTTTCTCATGTTTCCATTCATCGGGTTATGAAAAAAGTTTTTAAGTAGGGTATGTCTAAGAAGAGTACTATGTGGGATGATATTTGAGTTTTATTTCAAATATATTTTATGAAATAAGAATATTCTATATCTAGTCTCTAAGTACAGTAAACCTACATGATTCTAATATGGATTCTAATGTTATATAATGAATATTCATCTATTAAGATGTAATATATATGTATGAAAAGTATAGGTCTCTATAGTTGGTATCATAGAAATTTTTAGTAATATTAAGAAATTAGGATGATAAAAATTTAGTGTGAACTCTTAGGATAATCCAATTTATAGAAAAAAGTAATATTTTATGCTAAAGAAAGGAGTGTGGTTTTCATATAAAAACACCCCTATCTGGATATTACAACTGGACATGATTTTTCCATAGACGGATCTAGGTGTAATAACCCCAAAAAGAGTTGGTCGAGTATATCTCAACCATAATTATGGTGCATGGTGAGTGCGCCCTTACTATTCATCTAGTTTTACACACTCGGTGGATATTCTTGGGTTAATTCACATTTTCATTATGAAAAATTGTGAAGGATTTAAATAAATGATAACCATAGATAAACTAGGTTAAACCTATGGTGTAATAGATTATAAATAAGGTGTCATGATTTATATATTATATAAATTATTTTTCATTATATCTCACTATTATTATTATTTCTCACACTATGGTTTTTGGTTTTAGACAATGTATGGAATAAGGAGGATTCATGTTAATGGATAATGCGACTGACTAAGGAATGATTGTCATCCTGATTAACTAAATGAAATAGGAATTGGAAGGAAAAACCTTGTGATTATGACCATTCATATATAAATATATTTTATTAACAATGTAAACTTAAGAGTGTTTCATAACATGTCAAATAACCAGAAGATGAAATTTTATTAAATTTCATGTGGTAGTGATCATAGAGGAAAGAAAGTTTAATTTTTTTTCATGTTAATAATGTGGGAAGGCTCTAAAAGGAATGGTAAAATGTTTTATATGTGGAAATAAAGTTCATAGAGAAATTTGTTTTGAGGAATTCAATGAATTTTTTGTGGGGAACATATTATTTGAGTTAATTCCCTAATCCAGGGTTTAAACCCTAGACCAAGGAAGGAACAATGCTATTCTAATCATAGAAGAGAAAGTATTGAAATATGTATGTATTGAGATTCAAGAATTATGCTGTAGAAGTGTTATATTAATGATATTATGGTTATAAGGGTCATGATACATATAAGGATTAATTTACATTAGTTTTTATTTAAGGATTTGAAAACATATGTTGAATGGTATTGGTAAAAAAGAAAAGTGATTTAGTGGTAAGGTGATATTTTTTTAGAACACATGATTAAGGAGAAAGTAATCCTTAATATGTGCCTAATGTTGAGTTAATAATTTTTAGTTGGGATAAATAGATTATTGACATTGATAAAGTAAATGAGATAGTATTGGTGACCTTAAAATTGGTTAGTGACTTGATGGAAAATTGATTTAAGTCATTTTTAAAGAAGTTTATAACATTTGTTTATTTATAAAATACATTAAATTGTCTGTGATTTTATTTTAGGAATAATGATTGTGTTAATTTTTGGAATAATATACATTTATGTTGTAGTTTTATAGTGATTCATATTATTTTAATGTTTTAAGAGAATCAAGGTATTCCCATTTTTTTGATGTGACATTATGATCTACTTCATGTTTTATGTGGATAAATGTTAAATTTGATCTTAAAAAAATATGTTATCAATTAATTAAAATTTTTAGGTTTTTAATTTGTTCAGACATATTTTTTAGGAGTCTTAGGGTTTACTATCTATGGAATAGAATATGTTCAACTTTGGGTTTTATTGTTGAGGGTTTAGAGATTAAAGTATTGTATTTATCCATATTTAATAAATTATGAAAACCATGTTGATTTTTGTTAATATTTAGAGGTAGGAGGAATTTATTATGGATCTTATGGTTTGTTAAAATTTAATTTTATCCCTTCAAGCATGAAAAATTGAATATTCATTTCTTTGAGCTAGAGATGACATATAGGCAGAATTTACCGAGGTGAAACAAAAGGATTGAATTGTACTTATAAAATGGAAATAAATCAAGTTAGTATATTTTCTTGTGTACTATATATTTATAGTAAAATAATCCCTAAAATTTAGGAAAAATAACTTGAAATAAAAGTGTTATCCTTTTACCTTTATTCTGAATAATTTATGGTCTTTTCATCACTCACAGATTTATGGTTTTGTGGTTATTAACTTTATCATAACCATGTTATCTATCAATCTCTATTAGTCCTTTGATGTTATTTTTCTCATATATATATATATATATTTTAAGTTCCCATCAATTTTATTCTTATATGAGAACCCACATATTTGTTAATTTAGGTAACCTTTACATTTCCCACTTATCCTTTTCAAAGAAAGATTTATTATCCCTTTGTACGATGTGGGTTTTCTAAAAAGGTAATTTAAAATTTCGAAACTTTATTTAAAAAGATAAAAATTGTGATGGAATAACTTATTTAATGGGGTTATAATGCAACACCCCTATATTCTATAATATATTTATCATTAAATAAATTGTAAGTGTTCGATATCTTACTTGACACGCAACACCGAGCTTAAAAAGAACAATGATATATTATAACATAGCTGTTAAATTGATGGGTATGAATATGATTAAAAAAATAATGAGATATATATAGAAATTTTTTACTTAATTCAAATTTATTATTTAATTCATAATATATAATTACTCATTTTTTAGTAAAGTTATTTTATGTTTCAAAAATATGTTATCATCAAAAATGTTTTTTTTTCATTTTTGTTGTGAATAATATAATTATTTTCTACCATTTCTAAAAATTAAATTCAATAAAAGGAAATAATTTTTGAAGTCATAATTTTAAAATTAACATAGGTTGAAATTTTGATATTTTTCTAAAATGATTGATTTCTCAGTGAATAGTGGAAATACAAAATTTTCAAATACTTTCTTTTATTTTCATTAAATAAAGAAATTTAAAGGTACCATTATGTTTTGAAATTTGTATTAAAGTTAAATATGATCCATTTAGTTTATAATAATCTAATTAATTCCATTTTTAATAGTAATATTCATGATTTTTATATATGTTATTTAAAAAAAACAATTTTTTCTAAAAACTAGTTTTCATTGTGTTTTATATATTTTAAAAAAAATCATTTCTGCCACTTAAAGAGCTTGAATATTTTAAAATAGAAATTGTATCTGTAATTAGGGGGTTAATATTTGGTAAATGGGTCCCTTTTATTTTTTTGTTGTTAAGAATTGTAATCATGGTAAATATTTGTCACCTTATTAAGGGTAAAATGGAAAAAACAAGGTTAAAACCATGAGATATGGTCCCAAAATCAACCCAACACTTGAATTAATTTAATTGGAATAAATAAATTAGACTATATACATGAAGAATTCTAATATATGTAATTTTAGTTCTATTTTCCTTTAAAGATAAAATTTATATTATTTTAAGTAATGAAAATTCCAAAATGTCACTCTATTGACTTTAATATCTATATATTTTTTCATAAGGGTAAAAGAGGATAAATTTGGTAATAATGTTTTATAAATAAGAATATTTTTCTTATCATGGTAATTTATTTATAATTTTTATTTATTGAATAATTTCCATAAATGCTTATGCAATACTGACACAATATTTAATCAATTAATATAAAAGATAAAATAAATAATTTTAAAATAGTAAAAGTAATAAAATTTGGGTAAATTATTATGTTCCACAAATTTTTTAGATAAATATAAAATTTTAGGGATGTGTTAAAGGTTTATATTTTAATTCCATCTCTATCTTGATTACCTTAAAGTCAAATTAAATGAAAAGTGTAAATGACATTAATGATATTTTATGAGAAATAACATTTTATAAAATTATTTAAAAATCAAAAAAATATTGAATGAGAACACGTATGATGATAATTGGTTAAAAATGTCACCCATCTTCCATTTATGATCCATTTTTACCATATAATAAACTTATTACCCGTTAATATTAAAAAAATTATTACCACGATTAAGGTTAAATTTTTTTGATGAAGGGGATAAATCAAACAATAAGGTTTAAAATCACACCAAAACTTGTCTAAATTTTATATACTGAGGATATTTCGACCTTAAACTCTTTTAATTTGAATATATATCCATTTGAAATATTTTTTCTTTATAATTACTTAATTATATTTAAATATTTTTTGTAATTTTAAGTGTGTCCTTTCCCTCCCTTATAAAAGGACAACCCTTCTTTATTTCCATTACACCAATTTGAGTAATATAGCTCTAATAAAACATGAACAATTATCTTTTAAACTCTATAGACAAAAATTATAGGTTATGGTATTCTTAAAATATCATTCCAAGTGTCCTTAGGAATGGATCTAAAAGAGGCCAACTAAAGGAGAGGAGGTTAAAGTGCTTTCAAATCATGTCAAACTCAAGGTAAGGTGTTTTTGTCTCGCTATTATTTTTGCAAGACACATTCCACATTCCCCACTTTTTTCTTTAATTTGGGGTATATAATTCCCATGAATGTATTTTATGATTCTTCTCATGAAAATTATGGGGATTTATATATCCATATAAGGTTTTCAATTTCACGAGTTTTTGATTCGAATGTTACCAAAGTGGTAAGGGATTTATATTACAATCTAATTGTATATCAGGATTATTTGTGATTAAGTTTCTGATGATAAAATTTCATGATCAATCTATCCAGAATATCATTAATTATATTCTCCTCTAGTTATTTATTAATAATACACATTTTCCTTTTATTTTAACCAATTTATGTATTGAAGAGACCAAAAGAACATATTTAAGGAAAACTGAAATTATTTTTCTCATTGCTTAAAAATCCTTTTTCTTCTATATCCATGTTTTCTAAAAATGTTTTCAATAATGTTTTTATATTTTCCTTTGATTTTTTAAATTCATTTTATACATGAATTACTTTTTTACATAATGGTTTAAATATAATCTTCTTGTTGTTTCTTGAATGAGGTACTTTAATTTTTTACCAAAAATGTGAAAAGAATTATTGTTTTAATATACATGGAAGGATCATACATTTCCATTATCATGATTGGTCAATGATTTGAATATTCATTTACAAGTTTCCAAGGTAATTTTCAAATAAAATATATTCCATAATATTTTGTAATTATTAGATTTTAAATAAGTGATTCTAAAGTGAAAAGGGTATTTTCCTCAAGAAATATTCCTATTAATCATTTAAAGGGATTCTAATATTAGATGAAATGCTTTTATGTTACTTATGATTTAATAGGGATATGATCCAATGATACCATTATTATTATTCTTACTCTAGATGGTTATAATCATGATGATGAGAAGTTTATGAAATCTATTTATTTTCCATATGTTATACTATGATAAATTGTTAAAATTTTTATGAAACCCATATTCATTCCATGAGTTATGATATATGATCAATGATTTATGATCTTGTGACACACATATTAATGGATTATGATTATGTGATGGGTGGTCCTGAAATTATACATCCCTCCAATGAATTGGGTAAATATTGATACCTAATGATATAATAAATACTAGAATGGGGAGTAAACCCAATTTAGTAAGGGACTTTGTTCACTATGATAGTCTTGGGAGTAGAACTTGACTAAGGATCCGATGAAAGGGGGAGTGAAACCAATCCAATATGATAGTCTCGAAACTGATCCTTTACTTATGAAATTATTTTCCATGTTTTTGTGTATTCCGAAAACTTATGTATTATTCTAATGTTATACTCTAATGGAACATATATTTTGATTCCTTTATCTTTCATGTCTTATAAATTGCCAAGATTTATTCCATGATTTAAGATTATGATCTATGATATTCTAGGTAGTGTTTTCAATTTCTAAACTCATGTTCTTATACCCCTATGCTCATGTTATTCTTAAGTGATCATTGATATATCCCTTGTATACCCTTTCTAAGCATATGATCTCACCCTTTCTTATGATTCCCTTCCCCAAGTTATGAAGAGTGGTTTTAAGATTGTTATGTTTTAGAAGAGTATTATGTGAGAAGATATTTGTGAGAGATGTTGAAGACATTTGATGAAATAAGAATATTGTGTATCTAGTCTCCAAATTTAGAAAACCTATACAGTTATAGTGTGGATCATAATGATATATAATGAATATCTATCTATTAATATTTAATATTTATGTTTTAAAAGTATGGGTCACTATAAGGTTCACAACCTATTTTGACACCCCATTATCATATGGTACCAGTTGAGCTGAATAATATCAAGGTGCATATCGAGGAATTATAGAATAAGGTCTTTATCAAGATAAATACTTCACCTTTTGTTGAACCAATTTTTTTTCCAAGAAATAATATGGTAGAATTTGATTTTTTTTGACTAACAGAAGCTGAACCGGATGATAGTGAAGAACAAATATCCTTTTCCTAGCATTGATGGCCTTTTTGATCAATTATGGGGATCCTTATGATTTTACAAGATTAATATTTGATTGGTCTTTGATTATCTATGAGTTAGAGAGGAGGAAAACTATAAAATTTCATTTTGGAGTAGGTATTGGATGTATTACTATATTGTGATTCCATTTGGTTGAAAAATGTGCCAATAGTGTTCATGAATTTCATGAATAATATTTTCCACCCTTACCTAGTCTCGTTTGTCATGGTGTTCATTTATAAAATCCCATAAACTAAATAACATCAAATAATCATGGAATATATCTTGAGATAGTCCTAATAATGCTTCAAGCACGTAAAATTTACACTAAGATGTTGAAGTTTAACTTCTGGATTCAGGAGTTTAAGTTCTTGGGGCATGTAGTGTTTGAGATAGGTATATATTTGGAATCATAGAAACCATATCCAATGATGTCATGGATGTTTCCCCATAACATGTTTGAGACTTATATATTCTTGGGTTTAGTAATATATTACCAATGTTTTATCTAGTACTTATCCCATCTATAATAACCTATGACTAAATTGATGAGGAAAGGAGTAAATTTCCAGTGGTAGGACCAATGTGAAGAGGCATTTATTGAGATGGAGAGTATGTTGAATACAACTCCATTATTGATCCTACCATAGATTTCAATCATATATGTCGTGTAAGGTAATGCATCAGGCATTGGTTTGGGTTTTTCCCCGATTTAGAGGGGTAAGGTAACAACTTATGGGTCACATCATCTATGGCACCCTGAGTATAACTACCATACCCATGACTTAGACGCGGAAACCATGGTCCATGCCCTGAAGTGTTGGAAATAATATCTCTTAGATGAGAGGTTTTTTTCTAGACTAACTATAAGA
This sequence comes from Viscum album, assembly GCA_963277665.1. Classification (NCBI taxonomy): domain Eukaryota; kingdom Viridiplantae; phylum Streptophyta; class Magnoliopsida; order Santalales; family Viscaceae; genus Viscum; species Viscum album. Next base: position 887,313,782 of record OY728123.1, read on the forward strand.
GACTCTATTACATCTTCACATAGTGGGACTTGAATATAATGTAGTGTCACTAAGTGGAGTATCAATAGAAATTTTACTACAAGATGGAATATTTACCTTGGAAAGGCAATGTTATATATTATACTCTTAGATGTAAGATGCATGTAGAGTATGATCTTGGTGAGAAACCTACTTAGGAACAATGCCACCTGATGTGATTATTGGATGAGTGGATAATGAATTATTATGAGGATTAGGGATCAAATTCATGTACTCCACTGGTGGTGACATCTTCTATAGAAGACTGGGTAAATTCTATAGAGGATTCTAACCTATAGTGTTCTGGGATATGGGGAAAACTAGATGGAGGTGATTCAATAATCATTTGGTCATTGGATGATGATGATATTATCCTTATACATGGGAGAGTTTTAGTCCCTACTTTGATCAAGGAAGATATTATGATAGACTTCCATACCTCTAGGTGGGAGGTACATCCTAGAGTGATGAATAAGTACCATGAATTTAAGTGGAAGATATGGTGTCCAGGTATGAATACATGCATTACTAATTTGGTATATCTATTCCTTACCTATCATAGGGTAAATTCTGAGAACCAACATCCTATTGGTATTCTCCGACCACTATTAGTGAGCATGTGGAAGTGGAAGGACATTATGATGGAATTTGTGATAGGGTTACCCAAGACCCTATGGAGTTGTGATACTATCTGTGTGATTTTTGATCTATTGATGAAAGTTTATCAATTCTTATTAATTTCAGAGACTCACTCAATATACAAGATAGGGAATATATATGTATATGATATCGTACACTTACATGGAATTCCCTTGAGAATCGTATTTTATAGACAAAACTTTTATATTTTGGGTTTGGAAGGTCTTACAAAAGTCCCTAGGGACTCAACTGAGATTGGTCACAATGTAAAATCCTCAAATAGAAGGATAGTCAAAGTGGATGATTCACATAATGGAGGATATGATTTAGGATTTTTCTATTGACTTCGATGAATCATGGTACAATCAATAAGGCTTGGTTGAGTTTTAATACGAATAAATTTACCAGGATTAGATTTAGATGAAACATTATAAGGCTTTTTATTGGAGGCTATGTCGTTTATATATTTATTGGAATGATGTGGGTGAAGTAGAAAATATGGGCCCCATCTTGGTATAGGAGAACTCATAGAGAGTGAAACTGATATAGAAGAGGTTGATCACAAATCAAATCTAGTATAATTCATATTCTAACTGAAGGATGTGACTTTTAGAGTTTTTTTGTAGGAAATTAGGTATTTCTAGAATATAATCCTCAGTTATTCCATCATAATTTGAGGAAGAAGGGGAATCTAGTGTTATACTATATTATAACCCTTGAGATCATCAATCACATTGGGAAAATGGAATACCATCTGGATATTCCTTCTCACTAACAAAGTTTTCACTACATGATTCATATTTCACAACTCTGAAGGTAAATTATCAATCCCACACATGTCATTAACTTTGAGGATGGTCAGATGGAGCTTGACACATCTTATTAAGAGCACCCGATATAGATTTTAGACTAAAGGGAAAAAAATCCTTAGACGGAATATGATACCACTTGTCTGGATCTTATGGTGAAATGGGAAGATCTAGGAGGATACATAGGAGAGAGAGATTGAGATTTGAGATTAGTGCACTGATTTTTTGAGTAGGATTACTAGGGATGTTTCTTGAGGAAAATATTTCCTTAATGGGGGATACTGTAAAAGTAAAACACATTTATTTCTTTAAGAAATCCCATTTTCCCTCTTTTATCCTTCTTGTTTTTTTATCCATGCTTGGGTTATACTTTGAGGATTTGAGAACCTTTTGGAAGATTAAATGCAAGTTTGGTGTACTTTTTGGCTAAAATATTAAAAACCACACCGTAGTGAAAAATATTATAGTGTATTAGTGTTATGTATTTTAGTCCACACCATAGAGGAGGTGGATACACCATAGCGATGTTGGTTCTCAGGGCTTGTGATGTATCCTTCTCCATGAAGGGATATTCAAGGAAGCTATGTCATGGAGAGTTAAACCACGCTGCAGAGTCTTCTTTGTGCCAGTTATAGATAGTGGGTCCAACTATATAGTCTTTGGGAGTTATATATTTAAATGATCCATTTCTGTCTTGACTTGGTTTTCTCATTTTAGAATTAAAGAGGATTTAATGAGGGATTTAGACATGGTTTATCCCTTGAAAATACCAATTTTCAACCCCGTTTTTCATGATTTTAGAGATTTAAAGGGATGGAAAGATGACTCCATACCACAATGCTCATTTTATTCCATAAGGGTTTGAGATTATATATGGTTCTACCCCAATGTTCTCTTTCCAAATCATAGAGGTCATCTTCGGTACAATATGCACTATAGTTGTTCATCCGATTCCATGGTGGTCTCTTCCAGTACACCTCTATACCGCAGTGGTTCACTATATTCAATGGTGACTATTTCTAGTACAAAACCATGCCATAGTTCCCTGCTTTTGTCATAGTTCCTTCCAAGGATCCTTGTTTCTTTGTCACAATTCTCTGAGTGACATTATATTATCCTATAACTAGACTTGAATAATTCCATTGACTATGATCAACTTTTGGATTTTTTAGTGTGAGAATTGATTCAGTTAGTGTGCGAGAAAGATTCAATTGATAACACCCTTGAGGAACCTTGACGTCGATGTTGAAAACCTTGAGGTAAGAAGTTACTGACAATTTATGGATCTCATACATACTTTTTTCCATGGCGTGACTCTTGTGTTCACATGGTTGTGTTCTTCATTGATGGTAATTTCTTATGGTTGTGTGGGTTGAAATTTTACCCATATTTTATCCTTATTTCCTCGATAATTTCTATAGTATATTTTACCATGTTTGATGTTGATTCACATGTCGTTATATAATTCTACTATATTTCTCATGATACCATGATATACATGTTTATCAGGATTTACCATGTTGTGTATTATCTTTCCTTTGGAGGTTTAGTGGTTGGAATAGGTGACAGGTGACTGTTGTGATATGGTTTCCCCTTAGAGGGGGAGTGCACATGATGTGTGAAAATGAAGATGTTGGAGCATGATAGCCTTATGACCTAGACGAAACTAGATTCATTGTGGATTCTAAGGAACATGTCGACACTCGATACCTTGTGGATACCTAGTAGTGTGACAACTTGATTCCTTGTGGATACCGAGTAGCATGCCCACTCAATGCATTGAAGATACTGAGTGACCTTCCAAAATCCATGTTTCTAGTACTAATTTTACCAAAAATATCTATTATTCATCCAGCATGGAGCTGAATCAGGTATGACTGAGGGATTGTGGAAGCATGGTTAGCACATGACATCTCAATATGTTATTTTATGTTTTATATGCTTCTTTATAATTTTATTATTATCACTGAATACACCTTTTATACATGTGTACATTTTTTAAGGGTGCATTTATGGTGTCCTACTGGGTTTTATTAGTCACACCCTATATGGACATTTTGATGCACATGCAGAATTCATGTATAGGGATTAGAGAAAGGGAAAGGGGATTATAGTAGATGGTTGAGTTGAGGAGTGTGGGTATAGGAGCAGTACTAGGATGGAATCTAAAGTATCACTACAATTTTTATTTATTTATAGTGTATCACACATTTACTTAGGTTTAGATTGCTACTTTGGGTGCTCTTTTATTTATTGTATAACTACTATGCTGTCTACATAGTTCTGCATGTTTACAATGATATTTATATTTTATTATATCCTATTATATTATTATTTGTGATAGAACATGATAATGAGGGTATAGTCTCCTCACTGACGGACTTAGACCCTCACTATTGGTTGGAAACCTCTTGTGTACGGGGAGGTGCACATTAGGCCATGCACCACTCCGTTTCGGAACCAGTGGATCGGGTCGGGGCATTACAATAATGATGTATTCCTATACATATATATAAGCATACACATTAAATACATACACATACACATAGACATATGCATTGACATACACATACACATACACATATACACACAAACACACAAACACACACACACACATACACATACACATACACATACACATACACATACACATACACATACACATACACATACACATACACATACACATACACATACACATACACATACACATACACATACACATACACATACACATACACATACACATACACATACACATACACATACACATACACATACACATACACATACACATACACATACACATACACATACACATACACATACACATACACATACACATACACATACACATACACATACACATACACATACACATACACATACACATACACATACACATACACATACACATACACATACACATACACATACACATACACATACACATACACATACACATACACATACACATACACATACACATACACATACACATACACATACACATACACATACACATACACATACACATACACATACACATACACATACACATACACATACACATACACATACACATACACATACACATACACATACACATACACATACACATACACATACACATACACATACACATACACATACACATACACATACACATACACATACACATACACATACACATACAGATACAGATACAGATACACATACACATACACATACACATACACATACACATACACATACACACACACAGACACATACACATACACATACACATACACATACACATACACATACACATACACATACACATACACATACACATACACATACACATACACATACACATACACATACACATACACATACACATACACATACACATACACATACACATACACATACACATACACATACACATACACATACATACATATACATGCATACAAATTCATATACATGCATATAAACATACACACATCTACCAATACATCTACACATAGACATACATACAATTATACACATGTACATACACATACAAACACATACACACACACATATACAAAGACTACATAAACAAACACATACAATATAAACACACACACACACACACAGACATACATACATATACATACACTTACACATACACATATATACATACACATACATATATACACATACATGAACACGTAAACACACACACATACACACACAAACATGCACATACACAATACATACATCTATATACATACACAAAAAAAACACACACATCACTTATAAACACATATAACACATACATACATGTATATATGTATACATACACATACATAAAAATATATACACATACATACATGCACATACAAATGTATACATACATCCACATATATACACATGCATACAAATATATGTATATATTTCAATTTATTTACTATAAATATAAATATATAAATTCAAATATGAACTATATTTAAATAAATATATATTAATTTAAATATTTAAATAAAATATCAATATGTTATATATATATATATTGAAATTAATGTATATAAATATATTATCAAACATTTTTTTTGAATAATATAAATTTGAATTTTTTTTATATAAAATAATGAAAATAAGATTGATAATGATTTTTGTTATCATAATATAGTTATATAAATCTTATTTATATATTATATTTACATGTATATACTTATTTTTTGATAAATAATATTTAAAAATAAAAAAATATGTATATATAAATTAAATTATTCTTGATGTCTTTATCAATACCTTTTTAGCACTGTTAAAGGGGAGGCTTTTATCTGTACTAATTATAATGCTCATAAATTGAACCTTTATGAGTGCTAAAAAAACATTGATAAAGGATCACCCTTTATAAACATTTTTTAATGACAACAAAGTATCTATTTATCAATGATTTTAGTTAGCACTGAGAAACACTCCCCTTGGTTAGAGTTTTTTAAAGTTGATAACAGACTATGATGAATAAAGAAAAATATATAGTAGTGTATGAATCTACATATAACCTCAATAGAAAGCATGTATAAAAATAACCTCACTACCCCAAACAATTATCCCATCCTAGGAATATTGAAAATCACATGGATCAAATCATAATTCCCCACCCACTATATCTTTCACATCACATGGCTAGGTTGTCCATATTGTTTTTTACACCATGAAACTCTTTTTTGACCCGAGTCACTAACCTTGATTTCTAGACACTTTTTTTATCTCCGCTAGATATAGTTATCATATAAAGTTCCAATAAAAACCTAAGGTTGAAAAACATCAGTGCAACTCACTCCTCATAGATACCTACACTCTAGAATATCTCTATCTAACAAGACCTCATCTATCTTCTACACCCCATGTCACCATATGATTCCCTACTCACTCAACTTATTTTGATAACTACCACTTTATATGATATTAATATTATGTGAAACAATACCAAATTTCTTCCCACTAGTTTGATTAGCCATCATCGTACCTCTCTCTCCAATATACACTACCTATTCACAGACCACCTCCATTCTTTAGCTATGACCTTGATGAATGAAATCAGTTACCAATGTCTCAAATTTTCCATCTCCCTCTCAATGATATAAGTATATTGATTCCCCATGGATGATAAGTAAACCCATGTAATTTATACAAGGTAGTGAATAAAGGAAAAAACTAACACATTACCCATAATATTTAATAATATAGATAAAATCAATGAGACTAATAATATGTATCATTTTTTAACCAACAATATTTTATGATTTCAAAACACGGAAACCAAATTCATACGGGGTTAGTGATCCAAACTTAGGGGACCAACAACAACTTCATATATTCATATAATCTTCTAACTATAAGAATAATTTCAAATAGGAGAAGAATGAGTTATAACATTGATTTATGGATTAACGTAGAAAAGGAGTATGGGTTACGCCTGAAGCTCAATATCCAATAATGTTTTAATTGAATAAAACACCAGGTCTAGATAAAAGAGGGCTAGAGCCTAAAAATATTAAAAAAGAACCATGTATTAATCAGTATGTTATATATGGAAGATAAAAATGAGTTAATATTTGAGATAAAATTAAATAAACATATCATAAAATAGTTTAATTAACTAATTAATTTCTAATTTTAAAACAGCTTGGAAACATAATTACTTCTAATTACACCAAAAAATGAGCACTATGTTAAATATAATAATGTTTTAGAATTTATGTTGTGTTTATAATTTTTTTCCAGAATCATCTTTTAAGGTTGAAGGACAATTTTATAAAAAAACATAAAAACCTATGTTAGACCTTTCATATTTTAAATTATTGAAATTATTTCTTAAACCATGAGTCTAAGATCTTCTAATACATACTAAATGTATAAATCTGGTTAAACACATCATTATGATATCATCAAAAATAATAATAAAACATTTAGGGTCCTATAATATGTAAAATTACCATTTTACCCCTTGAATATAAAATTTCAATAATTTCCTTAAAAATTCAAAAGCATAAATTATAAATTCTCTAGAATTTTTACACTTGATGTTACCTCTAAAGAAATAGTGTATTAGAAAGAATATATTAATTGTCTTAAAAATAAATCTTGAAAATTAGAATTACAAACATTAGTCAATCACTTATGAAATGAATAAAAAAATTAGTTAATTGGTATAAATACCATAGAACTAAAGATTTTTTTTGAGAAATTTTATTTATATAAATCATTAAATCTTCCAAAATCATGATACATAAAAATATATTCTCATGCTTATAAATACTCATACACCTATCATCATTCTCATAAAATTATATGATTTTTTTTAAAAGAATTTATGATGGTATTTTTGTGAAATTCTTTTAATCCTACACAAAAGACATAGAAAAACAAAAATAAAATTATGGAATTTAATTTTCTAAAACTATGGGAATTTTTTTAGTGGTGGTTATTTTTGTGTTTGGTTATAGTTTAAATAACCTACAAAACAAGTCATGGAAGATTTATGAAACTAATGCCCTTATTTTTCATTCCAAAATTTTAACATTTCAAAAAGAATATTTAATGTTTTTAATCATTTTCCTATTTTAATTAATTGATTTTTTAAAATATGGGATATTTTCAGTTAAATAATTAATTTGGAGAAAAATGAATTGAAAAGGTTTATTTTTTATTATGAAAATTTGAATTTTTTTACACTTATGCATGAATTATGGCCTATGTAATGGTAAATCGTTCTCTACCTATATATAGGAAAAAAATTTTGTGAATCTGCTTTATGGGAAAAATGACTATATAGAGAACATTGGATATATCCTGACAAACAACCATGTCACAAAAATCAGTTACATAAAAAAAATGAATATGTGGATAAATAGGTATGTGAAATTTTATTTTGGTAATTCATCTATGTGAATGTAGGGAATACTAAAATTCACTCAAATTCAATCCAAACCACTTCATTTGACCTCTAAAAGTTATCAAAAACACTTGCGAGACACCCACTCAAAAGAAGGATGAAGGAATTTATGAATCTAGATATGATAGAAGATTAAATATATGAAAATATAGGAAGTCAAAGTAACATATTATATCTCTTTAATAAAATAAATTTAAAGGATATCATCACATGGATTAAAGAATAATACGTCAACCAATAATTGTGGAGAAAGATAAAATATTTTAAGAGAAGATTGTTGATATTCAAATAATGGAATTTGGGATACCAATGACTATAAAATTGAGAGGCCATGCTGCTTCAGAGGGATAGACAAATGCACAGAGAGTAGGATTGTGGAAGACTTAACCTCCTACACTAGATTTATATTACTTCCTTTCTACTTTACTTTGTTTAAAAATGTCCCCTACCCCTCAAAAATCCATTGTTTCTCCATTAATGGAGGGGTAGAAACACAAAGTGATTTAAAAAGGTAAGGTGACCCATTTGTGATGCTTGAGTCTGGGAGATTTATTTGTAAACATTGATCAATTTTTATTGTTAATGGTTTTCAATATTTTATTTCAAAATTTAATTTTAATATAATTTTGTTTTTGATTATATATTATTATTAATTATCAACTTTATTAATGAATTTTTTTCTCCCTATAATTGGTTTTTTATCACATTGAATGATTGGTCTAAAGATAAGTAGATAGTTTTTAGTGATTAGTAAACATGTGAGGAAGAGGTAGTGATCAAACTTGGTTACCTAGGAATAAAAATACCTGATTGGGGATTATCTATGTAAATTGTGGGTGATTCATTTTGGAAATCATAGATAGAAAAGAGAATAGTCTAAAGTAAGGAAATTGTTAGGACTATTCTCATCACCATTGATGTTATTAATAATTTCATGACTTATTATATTCCCCATTTACTTATTTTATATGAAATGTGCATAATTTGTGTGAAATATTAATGTTTTAATATTAAGTATAATTTTTGAGCATTTTTAGAAGTAGTCCAATTGAGTCAGTTTAATGTTTTAATAATAACTGTCGCTATACTGATACAAATTGTGTGGTTCTTGTTTTTTAGGATTCTACTTTCAATATAAAACATTTCATTAGAAGTTACCATGAGCCAATTCTGCCATTTGAAGGGTCATATGGTCCTCACAAACAAGACCAAAGAATCTGTGAACAAACTATACCAGACTTGAAGATTGATTTACTAGGCTCAATACAGAAGTCCAAAAAACTTAACTCTCCACCATAATTCGGGGGACACTACATGTCATCTTGGATAAAAATTTCAAGGCCCAAATCCAAGTACAAGGGGCCCAAATAAAGATTTGAAGTCCAGCCCACCATTCTGGCCGAGAATTAAAATCAGTATAGTATTCATGACATATATCATGTTGTAAGAATCAAATAGATCTGATATGTTTCAGTGTGAAAGAGTAGATATAGGCGGCCGACTTTGTTGAAGAAACCATTCGGATTTTAAGGCATCTGCATATTCAAAAACCCTTTCACATTATGGACTTCAAAAAGACTGGATTGAAATGGATAGTTTAAATTTGTTTAATAAACCGGTTTGATACTTAAGTCCAAATGACTCCAAATTTTGAGAGTAGTCGCAAAACATTATTTTCTACAACTTTTAAGAAGGAGATATTTGAAGATTCGGCTGTCTGAATAGCCAAATTGGCGATGAAATTGGAGGGACAAATTGAGAATGCAAACAGTCCACTCCTTGGGCTATAAATACTCTCCCCTTCTCTCCTTGAGAGGGGTTGGAATTTCAGAAGAGAAGATATCATATTGGCAAGACCAAAGCCTTTACAAAGGCTTGGGAGGACCTTCAATACTCAAGTTTTCACTTGATAGACCTTTCCTCCTCTCTTTGTTTTCACTTACTTTTGTGTTCTTCATTTTTGTAATCTTGTAATTCTCTTTCTTTGTAATTCTGTTTTAATGCAAATTACTTCATCAATATCTCTTATTCTCATCCAACTTCTGTAGTTTAATATTTATGTTCTTAAAATAGTTTAAATTCAGTTTAATCCCCTTCCCTTCTTTTGCTTCCTCATTCAATCTAAAATCCGTTTTTAATTATCATCATCGTTCGTGTGTGTGTGTCAACGTACCACTCTTTTCTAATCCCTTTATTTTTATTCTATTCTTAATTTATCATCATAATTATTTTAACCAGAATATTAAACATCCAAATGGATGAGTAAATCTCTCATTGGGTTGAGTTATAATTCGGGGATGTTAAGTGATTGAGAGTTTTTCTCGATGAGTATTCTTTAAATTAATATTGTGTATGTTAAACTTAATATGTCATGGATTAATGATATGTTTTGTTTAACGAGTGGTTTCTATGGATTATTGGAACCATAAATAAACTACCATAAATAAGATTTGATTGAGATTAGAACCCTAAGTTAAGTTAAGGCTTGGATTAAAGCCTTCGCACTTAGGAATTCCAATCAACGTCAACTTATGACATGGGTGTTAATTTAATGCAATACAAAGTAAGGCTCAAGGATATAACATGCTTAACTCCCCAATGATGAACTCACCCCAATATTTATAAATTTGGTAAATCAAACATCATCCATAAATTATTTCAATTAAGATCTGCAAACAAACCCCCCTAATCAAAATACAATCAACTAAAAACAAACGACTATTACAAAGTATCATCGCCGATGATTCGACCCGAGTGCTGCTATACACATTAGCAGAGCACCAGAATTTTGACCGGTCGATAGGCGACAATCGGCCGTGCGTTTCAACCATCAAAGTTGATCAAGGATGAAAAAGGGAAATTATTTTGAAGCCATTAATTAAATCAATTAACTAGGAAAAATAGATTTATTTTTAAAATAATATGACAACATTACAAATGGAAAGCCAAACCTTAACTTAATCACGTGTATCTCATTTTGGTTTATTATGTCATTGTTTCGTTATTAATTATTCTAAGAAATCAAAATCTACCATTTTTTATTTTACACTCATGAAAAATATATTTTGGAACTACTTCATGGTGATGAATTAGGTTACTACTATTACTACATCCCTTAGGGAAATAAATTTTCTTTTACCACACCCCCTGATAGTTGTATGTAAAAACTTGGAACTGATTCTGGGGAGTGAGTTTCAATCTAACTTATATTTTTAATGACTAGGACCTTTAATGAATAGTTTTTTTGTTTTTATCCTGAGGTAAAAATAAATTTTATTATTAGATTTAGGAACCTTAATTTAGATAATAATTTTGAATAAATTAATCTATAAGACTAAATTAATAATTATAGTATTCACTCCAGGGCTTACAATCATAGAAATAAACCCAAAATAGACTTTAAGGGACCTTTGTGCCCCTCAATTATCCAATCAATAAAATCAGTTATCTATATATGCTTTGAAAAATGAATTCAAATTGCATGTTAATATGAATCTAGTGATATCTAAATTCAATGGTGTTTCACGTGAATATACAAAATAACATATTCAATACTTCATCTTTGTTTTGTCAAGCTTTATGAAAAGAGGAGCGGCTGATGATCAATTCATGTAGAGGACATTACCCTTTTCATATTAAGGAGATAATAAATAATGGTTGTCTAGACTACAACCCATAGGGATACATGTTTTTGAAGAACTACAAAGGTATTTCATTTAATTAGTCATCCTAGTCTCTCAGTGTATAATGAGAATTAAGGAACTTCACACCATCTGAAAATCATCTCGAGAAACTATTTATGTGTATTGGGGAATATTCAAGAAGAATTTTACAATCTCCCCTCATCAAGACGTGTAAGAACAATACTTATTAGCCTTATTATACTAAGGATTTCATGATATTGATAGGAACCTATTCAATGCATATTATTAAGGATATTTGATAGAAAATTCACCAATTAATGAGAGGATCCTGATCAATAAGATAACATAAAATTCACAGTAATTCAGAATAAGAGGTATATGCATAAGATGAATTTTTGAGGTAATAACTCTTGATTAATCATATTTACTTGAAACCCAAGATATAAAAATAGAATATTTAGTGAGTCATATGGCTCTGAATAAAGTAAGTGAGCAACAGGATCCACCTCAGGTATGTGGTTTGTGTTCATAACCAACTAACTTTACTAATCGATGTGCTATGATAAAATGCATATAGAGTTATATAGAATCATTCAATTCTAGATAATTCAAATAGAATAAACCATGGAATAAAAACCCACAAGCCTAACCAGGATTTGGAACCCAAATAAGTTAATATAGAACTTTTTATCCAAACCAATACCCATCTTGTCCCCAATACTAATAATAGTTTCAGAACCCACTACATTTTTAACAACCCTAAAGACAACCACACTAGTATCATGCTTATCAATTGCCTCCTTCTAAAAAAATCCTTTTGAAAAACCCTAAACTAGTGCACTATCATATGAAAATAAATAGATATAGTCCATGGTTTAAGGGATAAAATATAATATGGATAAGATAAAAAAATTAGGAAGTATTATGGACACAGTGATGAAAAATCTAGGGAAACTTTTAGTCTAGGTCATCTTAAATCTGAAGGAGAGTGTAATAATGGTTATAAAAATGAGTGAAAAGGAGATTAATCCACCTAAAACTAATGAATTTCAAGATCAAACTGAATAAATAAATACTGGGAATCCATGATTTATTCTTTAAGAGCAACATAGAAAAATAAGAGAATAATACAAGAAGAAAGAATAAAGAAGAATCAGAGTCATAATTTTTGAAGGAAATACCTAAAACACTATTGCAAAGGAAATAAAGGGAAAATAAGGATATTCCCACACTATTCCATTATTGGTTTTATAACGACCAATAATTTACAAACATTGTTAATACTTCAAAATTGAAGCACACTTATTACAACATATAACATAACTATGAAAGGACCGTATAGGTATAGTGTCTTTAGAAACTGGGAAACATAAACAACTGGTTCATAAATCATCTACACTGTCTCCATTTTATTTTATCATATCTAGAGTCCCTTTTGGAATATGTTACTTAATACCCTTCTTCCTGACCTGGGGAAAAGAAAACATACAAAAGGGTGAGCTCAAATGCTCAGTAAGGGTAAACAAAAAAAATATCAATCATAAGAACATAACATTTTGGAAATATTAACCTGCAAAAGAAATAATAATATCATAACATGGGATAAATCATAGTAGTGAAATGTAATCCAAATAATCATAACATAAAACCTGAAAGCTTGTGGAATACACACATAATCATAGAAAATCATTTTTTATTAGTTAAGACTCATTGACAAGACTATCTTAGCAGACAAAGTCCATTTCTGAACCGAGTTCACTCTTCGTTCCAGTCCTGTATCACTGAATCAGTTTAACTTGCCATTCTAGCCATGTCTATCTCATGAGATATAAATCTTTACCTAATGAATTGGAGGGATATATAGGTCCCACCCATCTCATAATGATACCATTCTTATGTGTGCCACAAGATCATAAATCATACATCATAACATAACCCATGTAATAAAAATGGGATTCTTAAACATCATGCCATCATAACATAAATCATATAAGATAAAAGGACTTCATAAAAATAATTACATTATAACATAATCAAATAAATGTAAAAATATGGATAGAAACAGAACCCTATATTATCTTAGATGGAAAATAATTTTGATAAAACACTAGAACTCCATTCTTGAGGAAAATATCCTTTCTTCTTCAAAAACATTTTTCCTTTCTTAACATGTCATAAAATTTTAAACCAAAAGAAGTTAATTAAATATAAACTTGAAAAATTGTAAAGTAGGCTTCATGTAAATAATGTTCTAAAAATCCATTCATGCCGTATAAGTTTAAAAAAACAATCTTCTTGTACTTTGGCCGGAAAAGTCAAAAAGTACCTCGTACTAAAAACGACAAAAGATTCCTTTCATATCTTTTACTAAAAACTCACCGAAGGGTAAAATTGGATTTAAAAAATTGTAATAGGATAGAAATAATATTAAATATTTAGTAAACATGGATGTGGATGATAAATACACCCCAGTAAATACCAAAGTATAAACAATCTCGGATAAAAATGAGATTGTGAGATTCTCCCTTACCTTAGGTCCGATTTTCTTCGTACAGGTCCGAACCTCCTGTATAATGATTTAAATAATGTTATTGACTTATTCCAGATTCGTAATCAATGTTATGATATCATATATGGTCATATTCTTAGCTTATTATTAGTAATATTTCATTGCTACTTGGTATTCGAGTGTTTACTACTTTTTGTTCTTATGCGTGTTTTGTCGAATAAATTCTTATTCTTCTTTTTAGGTTATCGATAACTCATTTCCAGAATGGTATTAGTGCAATATATATCATATTTATTCATTCTATTCATTTATATAATCATTAAGCATTGAAGATCATGTAGAACGAGTCGCATCACATCGTGGAGATGGTAGACCGTACGTACGCACGAGCGATGATATCGTTACCATGATCGTGAAATTGTATTGAAGTGTATTTATACTATTTAAGAATAAATATCAATTTAAAATAATCATATATAGTTATTATTTACACCATTATACCCATCCAAGTAAGGTGGTGGTGGAAAACAGATTACACCACGGTGTGGAGACGGTATTCCGTACGTACGCACGCGCGATGATTTTGTTTTCCGTAGGATGGATAGAAAGTGAAATAGGGTTGTTTCATATTTATAATAACATATAATTATATGAGTGATACTAATGTTATTACTTCATAATGAAACAACTAAAGAAGAATAAGTATAAGAAGAAATAAAGTTGAAAGAATCGGTAACGGACATTACCTCTTCTTTGAAGCGCCACTTCTTAACCTTATCTTAGGGCACTAAAGATGGTTTTTGAAGAAGACCATGACCTCTAGGATGTTTCTAGGGAAGTGGAGAAGAGATATTGTCAGGGTTTGGCCGATATTTAAGGCTCAAAGTGGCGTGATGAGGTGCCCTTTTATAAGGGAGGAGAGGGGCACTTTAGAAAAAACTTAAAATATTATTTTATTATAAAGTCATATTCGGTTTTTAATAGTTCCAAATTGATTTATTTCAAAGATAAGGTGGGTATGGGTCGAAATAATCTTAAAAAATATATTTTAGACAAGTTTAGGTTACTATTTTAACCTTATCATTTAGATTTAACTTTAAGTAAAATAATTTTACTTTTACCGTGTCTTCTTATTTTCTTACACTCTATGGTTAATAAACATACTATAACAAGCCAAAAGAACCCCAAGTTGTTCATTATTAATATATATAACCGTATATAATTCATTTTTCCAAATATTAGATTTTTAGGAATAAAATAATAATTAATAATATAATATTTTCTTTAAAAACTATTTTATGTAAATTTTGACACTATTTGGTAATTGATTTTTGTGAAAATCATAAAAGCATGATTAGTTCGAAAAAAGTTACTTAAATCAATAATGACATCTCATATTAACCTATAAAATTAGTGTAATTCATAAAAAGTCTCAAATTACATTCATTTGGGTATTTATAATATCAATTATTTTAATATTTCATTATTTAGGTAATTACTGCATCACCTTTGTGTCATAAATAAATTAAATTATTTAATGTCTAAAAATTATAAATAAAATACCATTAGGTAGGAAATAATTTTAAAATTCTAGTGAATATTTATAGTCGAATTTATATTATTTATAACCCTATATTAAAAATTTTTTAGTTATTAAACTTTGATTTTAACTATTTTAACTCTTCTTTAAATAAAATAATATTAAATGTCCTAATCTAATCCAAGTGGACCTAAATGGTCATATTTTATTCCTGAGGTTGTTTTTGGTCGAATTAAACTTATCCAATAGAATTAGGACATGTGTTAGGGTAATAATAATACCATTTTTACCCTTAATTACCCTATTTACTTTTAACCGTGGTAAATAAAAGTAAAAAGTTACTATTCACCAAAAAATATTTTTATCTTATTGAACCAGATTTTACTCCTTGATGTTAACTGTGTCCCTCGGATTTTCGAAATTCCACTCACAGAAGCGTTAAAATTAAGTTTATGTAAATTTTCAAATTCTCCTAGGAGGTGGGTAAAAGACGGTGAAAAGTTCAATAAAATTTTTATATGCCTAAAATTATTATAAAATGAATCCAATGAATTAAATTGAACTTATATAGGTATTATATATCAATTTTGACCTAAAATAAATTTAAATAAAATAAATAATTATTTAAATAAAAAGTCGGTTTTTAAATAGTAACCTACTGTTTTCACTATTCATCAAAAATTGAAAGTTTTCAGAAAAATACAAAAAATTCACCCTAGGCTAATTTCGATATCCCGAATCCAAAAATGAAGTCCATTTTAAAAGATAAAATTTATAAAATTTCAAAAAGTGGGTATTACTATTCATAACGGCTAGTTTTAATAATATTTTAATAGCATATCATTGTTTAGTGAAACTCGGTATTGCGTACAACACAAGCTATCGAGGAAGGTCGCGATTGTGTGTAAAGCAAGCCAAGCTAGTGTTGTGCGTAGTGAAATATTTCTTTGATTATAACATAAAAACAAAATATTTCTCATAAAAATCTCGGGTGGTACAGGTTTACTATATCAAATAAAATGGAAGAAGAAAAAATTCAAATAGAAATTAAATAAACCTTTTAAAAGGTTGAAATCAACATCCCTCTCTTCTAAGAAATCATAAAAATTCCTAATTGTTCCAAATATCTCAAGGATATTTTCCCCAAAATGAAGAGATACGGTGGGAATAATAACTTAGGAAAGAGTGGCTTAGTTTTGATCAAACTACCAATGCTAAAAATATTTCAATTTCCAGAGATATTTTCAATTCAATGCACCAGTGGTTATTTAAAAATTTAAGATATTTTTTATGATCATGGTTCTTCCATAATTTTAATTCCTCACTCACTTTTTTCATCAATATAAATTGGAGAATTAAATCCCACAATATTGGTGGTACAAATTGAAAATAGATAAACTATTTTTCTAGTGGGAGTCTTAGAAGATGTATTAGTTTTAGTGAAAGGAATAATTTTTCCATCCAAATTCTATGTGCATACCATAGGGGAAAAAAAATAACCAGGCCAATCACCAATTATTTTTGAATGAATTTTCTTGAATATATACAATAAAATCATCAATGTGTATGACATAATCCTTACCATGTAGCTTATAGATATTATGGTTCACTTCAATATTAATGACTCTATAAATCATTCATCCTTGAATTAATCATTATATATTTTAAATTTCCCTTGAAGAAGAAACTAAACCCATTGAAGATTCATGTATGCTCTATGAATTCTTAGATTTTGGAGACCAATTTCCCATTGAAAATACCATGAAGAAGGTGAGTACCATTTTTTTTGGAAAATAATATTTCATGTTGTAAGAAGAGATAACATTTTATTTATTTGATGATTTATTAAAATATGGAGAAGATGATATTATTTCTTAAACACATAAGATTCATTATTTGGAAGTGTGGAGAAAAAAATTCAATCTCATCTCTTGAACAATCCCTAATTATAGAATTAAAGCCTCTCCCATGTGATTTGAAATATGTATACCTCAAAGAAGGAGAAAATTTTTCAATAACCTTTACTAATAATTGATACAAAACCAAGGAATAAACCTTGATTGACCTTATAAAAAGAAACATCTAAGCCATAGGGTGGAGCTTAGGAGATATCCTTGGAATTAACCCCAAAATATGTTCACATAGAATATTATTACAAGGAGATTATAGAACATTAAAAAAACACCAAAGGAGGATGAAACCCACTATAATGGAGGTTGTAAAGAAGAATATAGAGAAGTTATTTGCTTCTTATACCATATACCCAATTTCTGATTCATAATGGTTTAATTATATCCATGCAGTTCCTAGGAAAACCGGTTTGATCATTGTGGAAAATGAGAATAATGAATTGATTCCCCTGAGAGTTTAGAATAGTTTGTGAGTGTGTAATGATTATGGAAATCCAAACCAAGTCACTATAAAATACCACTTTCCTATTACATTTATTGAAAAAATGATAGAAACGTTAGTAGGAATAACACATTACTATTTCTTGGATGGATTCTTAGGATATTTTTAGGTACCCATTGCTCCATGGGATCAAGAGAAGAAAACTTTACATGTATATATGGAACTATTTACTACAAAATAATTAATTTTGGGTTGTGCAATATCCCAGTTACATTACAGAGGTTCATGGTAAGTATATTTTCTGGTCATATTGAGGATTTATTTGAGGCATTTCTTGACGACTTTACTATTTTTGGTAAATCCTTTGATCATTTCTTGGAAAATCCGAAAGAATTACTAAAAACTTAAAGAATCTTGTTTTGAATTTTGATAAGTGTAACTTCATAGTTGAGAAAAGGTTATTATTAGAACACATCATTTCTAAAAATGTATTAAGGTAGATAAATCCAAGGTTGAAGTGATAAATTCTTGGATCTGTCTAACTTGTGTTAAGTATATTAGATCATTTTTGGGACATTCTGGATTCTACATATGATATATCAATGATTTCAGTAAAATTTATGTTCCTCTTTCCAGATTAATTTTAAAATAATCTAAATTTAATTGAAATAATATTTTTTTAGAAACCATTCAATGATTTTAAGTAAAGGCTGATTACCTCACCCATAAAAAAACAATGAAATTGGGAACAACCATTTGAAATACTCTGTGATGCATTGAACCAAGTTATGGTATAATCTGTATCTAAAATAATTGAAGGAAAACAACAAGTGATAGATTATGTCTTAAGGAAATTAGATGATACTCAACTTAACCACACAACCACACAGAAGTAGTTTTTTATAGTTTTATTTACATTAGGTAAATTTAGACCTAATTATCATGGAACTAAAGTAGTTGTATTTTCAGATTATGAAGTTCTTAGGTACCTCATGAATAAATATGATACCAAGTTAGGGTTGTTTTGATGGATTCTACTTTTACCAAAGTAAAACTTGGAGATAAAATATAATAAGGGATCTAAAAATATTGTGGAATACCACCTCATCAAACCTCCTAACAACGCTAAAGAAACAATTCTCAAATAATACCCACTAAATTATCACATATTGGGAGAATAACTCTAAATTTTGGAAGGTGAGGTACTATGCTATGAAAAAACTATGAAATATTTTTTGAATTCTCAGGTACCATCTCATCTTAACTCCTATAAAAAATAAAACCTAAAATTTTAATCTTGATTTTACATTTGGGAGGATCCATTTCATTAGAAAATTTTCAATGATAATTTATAAGAAAGTACTTGCTGGAAAGTGAAATAGAGTCTGTTTTTGAATTTTATCCTAAACTTGATTATGGAGGTTTATTTGGACAAAAAAATATTTAAAATAAAATTTTGGGAATCTAGAATACATTTTACAACATTGTTTAAATATTATCTTTAATATTGTATGAAATGTGTAAAATTTCAATTTTCTATAAATATTTAAAAAAATAGTGATGCCTTAAAAACCAATTATTTTTTTATAAAATATATGAAGCATGAATAATTGATTTTATAGGACCCTTTCCCATATTTTTTTTGTAAATTTCAAATATTTATTGTTGTTGATTATGTCTCAAAATGGGTGAAATCTAAGGCCACTAAAATTGATAATACAAAAGTTGCGCATGATTTTTTAAAGTATAAATTTTTTTGTAGGTTTGGAGTTCCAAGATCCATCATCAGTTACCAAGAGACTCAATTTTTTAATATAAGAATGGATGGTATTCTTATAAATTATGGGGTGAATCATAATAAATACACACCCTTCTATCCCCTAAAAATGGAAAAGATGAAGTATCCAATCAAGATATGAAATGTATTTTAGAGAAAAAATTTATACCTAACTAAAAGGGCTAGATCCAAAGGTTGGAAGACACCTTATGAGAATACTGGAAAATGAACCCAACTATAAGGACTAGAAAGAAGTATTGAAAGACACCTTATGTGAATACCAGACAATATACAAGTCACCTATAGGTATGATCCCATACTGGATGATTTATTGAAAAAATTTTCATTTGTAGGTGGAGTTGGAGAATTAATGTTATTGGGAAATCAAACAAATGAATTTGAATTTTGAGTGTGTTTTAAAATAGAGGAATTTTTTTATATTATATGGAAGACATTTAAAGGGATTATTTTGAAAATTCCATAATCTATAAATAGATAACTCAAGTGTCTCATGATAAGATGATAAAACCAAAATTCTTCTAACCTAGAGACCCAGTACTACTCAATAATTCTAGAATGAAGTTAATTCTAGGTAAAAATAATTCTAGGTGGGAATTTCCATTTATAGTAACTCATGTATATCCTTTTGGTTTTGTATATATCATGAAAAATGGTAAGGGTAACCCATTTAATGTTAATGGGAAATGGATGAAAATGTATTATGGAAATATACCCCCAGAACTTGTGACATGGATCAAATATCTCCAACCTATATATTAATCACTAATCAGAAGGTTAATCCTATCTGATGATGGTAAAAAATAACTTCTAGGAGGAAACATGATTTTTAATGTTTTCTTAGGATTTAAGAGTTCTGGTTGTATTAAACTTTCCTTTTTCCCTATTTTACCTTTAATGGAATGATCCTTACACTTTCATGATCTATATTCTTTTGTTGGAACATTTTTAAAGAAAGTTACCATGTAGTACAACAACTTCAGAAAGAGGAGGAGAAGAGAGAAAGAGATTCATGAGAAAAGTAAGTTCACTTTTATTCTTATCTTTTAACTCCATATAAATCTGTTTGATTTTTAAAATAAAATTTTCATGGACACACTTATACTTTTTTCTTTACTCAACCATACTAGGATTCATGACATTCTTAGGAATCCTGATTAAATGTTTTATATTTATATGTTAATTATATTGAATGAGTAAGATGGAAAATTTAATTATTATAGTGAAGAATATGTGTTAATTTTATGAATCATGATATGAGTTAATTGGTTTATTTTTGTAAAGGAAATTTCCTCACCATTTTTCATGATTTGAATTTTTAAAATTCATTTAGATTGATTTTTTATTACTATCCATGCCATGAGTGATTGTATAATTTCATATTTTTACCATTCCCAAGAGTATTTATAGAACTAATAATTCCCATTTGATTATGATCATATTTCTTGAGGGATATTGGGGCATGTCACCTACCAAAACATGCATTACAACAAGTCAAATCTATGATTATGAAAAGTCACATTTAATATGATTGGGGAATTTTTATTAATTTATCCATTATCCTTGATACCACCTTTTATAATAATAATTTTTAGCACATATAATCCATGAATTTCATTTCTAGGAATGAGACAAATTACAATCCAATTATATATATTATTACTCTCCTATGGGTGTTTTGTTTTAAATTTTAAATTTAATGTGTAGGGGTAAGGGCAGTCATAGTGGAAGGGATACAATAATTTGAAAGTAATAATTTTAGGGTTGATATTTTGGGTATTGTGTAAGGTTCATGATATAATTTGTTATAATGTTCATTTCTACCCCTTTGAAAAAAATGAAAAATGGAAATAAGAAAATAAGAAAAAAAGAATAGGTTGTGAACTAAGAGAATGAAAAATAACCATTACCAAATTGATGATTTTTTTATATGGGGTTAGGTGGTGGATGTGAGATTAATTAAAAGATAAAATTTTTAAAAAGTAAAAAAATATAGAAAATTAGTTTGAAGAAGAAAAATTTTTTAAAAAAAGGTATAAGAAATTTAAGAGGGTGTACATCATTTATTAAGCTATCATTATTCATGACCATTACTTTGATCATTAAAAGAGGCAGTAGTCATTTTTAAGGGAATATTTTCCATAAGATTTTAATTTTTATATCATGAATTATGTTTTAGAGTTAAAATCATCTTGAAGCCTAAATGTTTTGAATATCAATCCATACCAACTTTAAGTCTCAGAGTCATCAATACCTTAACTGCAATGTCCTCATGATTTCATGTGATTTTTTCTAACAAAGTGGGGAAGGTTTATCCTTTGAATAATTATAGAAATGATCATGTTCTCATGGTAAGAGTATAAATTTACCAGAATATATATCATGAGTTATGTGATAGGAAAATAATTCAATGTGAGGTAGATCACATAATGACATATTTAATAATAATAATTGAGAAACATAAATGGAATGAAAAAAAGGCTGACCAATTTTCAAATGGTAAAAAGTAAAATAATTGGGTTGATTTCTTCATTTAAAAATATGAAGTTAAATTGATATTTTATATGGAACATAGAAATCTATTTTTCAATTAATAATCATTTTTTTATTTCTTTTATATTTAAATATTTGTTTCATTGTTTCCCTTTGAGATTCTTTGTTGAGATTCAATACTTAAGGAAAACCATAGTTCAAGTGTGGGGGTATTTTATGACTATATGATTCATGATTTATATTAACCTTTTAAAATGGAATTTAATGTTTTTAAAATCTTTTACCATGTAATTAATTAATTTATTAAAATTTGGGTGATTTCCATTTAAATAATTAATTTAGAGAAAAAGGAATTGAAAATGTTTAATTTTGATGTTTAATTTTGATTATGAAAATTCAAATGTTTTTGTTTACCATTATGCATGGAATATGTCATGTGTAAGTGTAAAATGTTTTCCACATATATGTAGGAAAATCGACTACATGAATAAAATACGTAGGAAAAACAACTACGTAAATTGGATACATGTAAAAAATTAATATGTGGAAAAAATGACTATATGAATATACTACATAGAGAACATTGGATATGTCACAGAAAATGGATACATCAAATAAATTATCTAGTTAAAAAATGGATATATGAAAAAAATGGATTTGTGGACTTGCATTTAATAAATTTAGCAATGTGATTATGGGAAATTATAGAATTCACTCCAATTCAATTATAAGAACTTCATCTAACCTCCAACCCTTCTCAAAATCACTTGTGAGACACCCACTCAAATGCACTATTTTGTGTGGAAAATGAATTTATTTTAAAATAAATATAAATTCAGTTTTTAATATAGACACAGACAAAGATTAAAGATACAAAAAATATATAAAATCAAAGTCGAATATTCTCTCTCTTCGATAAATGAATTTAAAAGGAAATATTTGTGAGGATTAAAAAAGAAGAATAATTTAACTGATTAATAGGGATAAAGATTCAAACCTTTGAAGATAATATTTTTGGGATTAAATGAACAAACTTTAGTATTCCAATTCCTATACAATTGAGAGGCCATACTGTTATAGAGGGATAGATATACATATAGAGAGGAGGATTGTGGATGATTTGGCATGCAACCATGGATATTTATTATTTCCTTTTTTTATTTAATTTGTTTTATCATGTCTTCTATCCATAAAAAATCATTTTTTCTTATTTAATGGAGGGGTTTAAACTTAAATTGATTGTGGAAGGGAAGGTGACCCATTAGTGATTCTTGAGTTTAGGCAGTTTATTTGTAAACATTGATCTATTTTCATTGTTAATGGTTTTCAATATTTGATTTTAGAATTTACATTGAATATGATTATGTTGTTGATTAAATCTAATTATTAATTAATAACTTTATTAAGGAATGATTTTATCCCACTATTTTTTTGGATCACATCGACTGATTTTTCTAAAGATAAGTGGATATTGTCTAGTGATTAGTTAACATGTGAGGAAGAGGTAGTGAAAAAACTTTGTTTCTAAGGAATAATGATACCGTATATGGTATTTACTAAGTTAATCGAGGGGGAATCATTGCAGCTTCCACAAATAGGAAGGAAAATATTCCAAAGTAAGTAAATGGTTAAGAATATTCTTATCATTATAAAAATTGATCAAGTATGAAAAGAAGAAGTTATTCTGAAACCCTTAATTAAATAAATTAATAAGTGAAAATAGATTTATTTGTAAAAGGATATGATAACATTAAAAATGGGAAAACAAAACTAAACTTGATCACTCGTCTCACAATTTGGTTTATTAAGTCACTATTTCTTTGTCAGCTAGTCCAAGAAATAAAAATTTACCTTTTTTATTTTTCATGAGTGACAACTAGATTAGTTTACTACTACTTTAGGATAAATTTTGTTACTAATACTATTACTATATCCCTTAGGGAAATAATTTAGTTTTTTCTACACCCATGGGGGGTGTTCTTCAGAAATAGACATCCGATGTGGTTTTAGGAATCTTATTGAGGTGTTTTACATGTTTTCATCAGTTTATCACAAATTACATGAAACATTCTATTAATAGTGGTTATTAATTTTTTAGAATTTTTTTTTTATTTCAATTTTCATACTTCAAATATTGGTAGTTTAATGTTCCTCTATATGAATACATATTTTTTCTGTAGATTAAACACCCACTAAATGAATACCAAATAAAGAAGCAGTTTAAACCACCATTATATTAACACCATAGTTAGTGTCAGTTCAAACCTTCATTACATACTTTAGTATAAGTAAAATAAAATCCATATTGTAGCCTCCAGCCTAAAAAAACACAAAATAAATATTACATATTGACATATAAAATATAAAACATAATAATTAAATAACATACAATATCATAATTCAATATTCAATATAATGGTTTAATAACATCCAAATTATTCTCCATATTCCTATACACACAAAAAATAAAGTGAAAAATTCCACTATTCATCCCCACCTCTATCTCATCCAAACTCTATCCCAACCCCACCCAAATAACTAGCCGCTCACCAAATCAAGGAAACCACCCACCTCAAGCCTAAAACTATATCCAAGATGAATTTCCAACCCATCACACCACTTCAAAACCAGGAACGGGCCCACATCATTAAAATAGAGGACACATGGCATGTATTTATTAAGTGATATAAATATTTGGGATTTGTTAGTTCATTGGAAGAGAATATCTATGAGGCTACCACCTGCTATTATGTACTATATTTCCCCTCTCTATCTATTCCTAAAAAATTTATGTTTCCCCTTTATAATAGAGATACCCCAATATGAGGGGGATACTATTCTAGTACCTCACATCTTATGAATAAAAATCCCACTATGTGGGATGATTTTTCAAAATTCATTAAACTATCATACTGATTTTTATTGTTAATTCATTTTGTTATTATTTATTACATTATAATAAGTGTTATGTTCATATTATTCTTACCACTAATGTTGTGATTCCTTTCTTAAGTGTTGTTTTTTCACCTTTTATTGTGTATTGTGTTCTAATTTACCCATTTCATCATTTTCTCATTTTATTACACGTTTCTTATTTCTTTTTTAATTTTTTTGTATGTTAATTCTTTGTATGTACTGTGATATTCTAAAACCATTCTAGACTACCCATAAACCCCAACATAAGGATACATAACTTTCCATGTCTAAACTAATCCATATCAACAAAATCCAATACATTTTTCCAAACAACATAGACACTTATTATCCCATAATAAATAGAGATAATATGTATTCAGATGTAAATTAATTGAGAAATTATTACACCATTAAAATTGGATTTAAAGGTTCCCCCCCTTAGAAAATTAGGTACTCCAATTTCTCTCTCTATCTTCTTTAAATAATGAACTTCACCTTTTAAAATTATAATTCCACCCCATTTTAGGAGAATTATATATGTATATAAATCAGTTTTCTTCACCATCAATACACTCATATTTATAGTCGATGTTAAAAAAGCACTTCCTCAAAATTATTTTTCAAAATATTAATATTTTCAATAAATCATCACTTCTCAAAAACCAATAAAATTTCTAAAAGACACAATAAAAAATTATTTTGTTTATATAATTTTAAAACAATGACAGGATTTGTAATACTAATCATGAAGTTTAAAAAAATAACATGAAAAAAATATCATGCTCAAGAGAATGAATCAAATAGTTTGTACACACATGTCTAGGAAATCAAAATGTATGCTTATCTAAAATATGATAATAATTAGTAAAAAAATAAAATTCTTAGAATATAAATACACACATTCAACATAACCTCTAAATAAAATTCACTTACACTATATGTTATAAGTACAAAGTTTAGATATACAAAAACTCTAAGTTGGAGTTAAAAATCATTCCTCATAACTACCACCCAATGAGAGATAATAATATTTATCTTCATCATCACTCCCTAATTATAGAACCCATATTATAAATTATTTTTAAAATTAAACTATGATTTATATTTATATTTCAACTTAAAATAAATAAATATTTGTATTATATATTATTATGAAATTGCTTAATTTACCTCCTAACTTTGTCCAGTGATCAATGTGATCTCACTAGGGACATGTACAGAAATTTTCTAATATAATTAAACCAATGAATTTTTTAGAAAAACAAAATTCACATAATAAGTTTTTATATGGATCATTTGTTCTTGAATTTTTTCCCTTATTCTTGAATTATGTTTTCATTACAATAAATTATATCTAAGATTATAGAGGTAGAGAATAACTATAATCTAAAACAGTTTGTGCTGCTAAAAAACCTTGATGAACTGCCAAATACTTATGATTAAAATGGTCTAAAATCCATTATACACACACAACCATGATTCTACTTCCCAAGGACCTAACCAAATGATCATCCTCGGAGACCAAGGTGGAGCATACAAGGTTGATATCCTATAATTATTTCAATTTCTTTATCAATCATTTCATTCTCATGATCCATCATTACTTATTCAACCTCATACACCCTTTCAAGATCGATATTCCTAATATCATAATGGATAAAAACGTTTTTTATGGGATTAAATTTCACAATTTAATTCATCCACTTCAGCACCCTTATCATACAAGTTTATTAGTTTCATGTTCACAAATATACCCCACACTTAATCCACCATACCTTCCATATAATGTATAATTTTATCTTATTATGAAAAGATATACATATCATGTTATTCATGGTCACCAACATCTAGTAAGTGAGATAATATAACAGAAGTGAATTGTAAGGAATAACTTTTAATACCCCTAGTAATATTGACTGACTTGAATTTGAATAAAACAAAAAAAACATCAATAGTAGTTTAATTAAATAATATCAGTCAACTTTCTATAGTATCCTAGTTTAGAAACTATCAATATATCCATATTATTTGTTTTTAAAGATTATTCTAAATTGAATATATAAAATATTAATCTATTCACATTGTAAGCGTTGAATTTTCCTAGCAAGTTTTAGAGGACCTAGATCCAAAAAACATCAACTCTTCTCACAGGTCAGCTCAAATATCAATATTCAAGGTATAAAAAAATAATATAAATTATTACATTTATAGAATACATATTTCAACATAATATATATATATATGAATTTCATTATTTATGAACTTACATGATGTGGAAACCATTCTACCAGCTCTTTATTAACATATTTTTTTATATCTATCTCATTTTTTGTTCAAAATTAAACAAATATATTTGTTTTTATCCTCAAATATTTAATAAATGGGTATTAAATTTTACTATTTAATATAACATACTATGTGCTTTTAATAATTCCAACCATGTTAGTGTAATATTTTAGGTCCTCCCAACTAGAAAACTTATACTAGGAAAGATTTTTGATATCTTTTTTGGTTGATATTGAGTCAATATTTCATAAACATGTCTAAATCGATTTAATATTATCTCAACATTATCCAATAATTTAGAAAAAACGATATGGAAAACCTCTTCTAAGTAAACTTAAAAAATAGATCTTTCTAGTTTGGATTTATTTTCACTTTTGATTTGAAATAAACTAAGTATCTTTAAAATGAAATGAATTAAACATAATTAACTATGTATGTAATGAATTGGAATAGATTATTTACTTAAGAATAAAAACATATAAATAAATTACCTATCAATTGTACACATCCATCGATAATATTAATGAACTCCTAATTTATTTTCCATAACTAAATTCATAGTCAAATTATTTATATCTATAAAAGATGATAGGGGAAGATCATCTACATTATAAATATTTTTATACAATTATTTATAAAAAATATTAAGATCAATTGGTTGTAGAGTTTTCTCACATAGTTGTATGAATAATGTGTAATACTCTAGTACAAATAAATTTACCTTTTTTCAGATAAAAAAGTATGAAATTAAAAATATAGTAACATATTTAGTAAAATATGATAATTGTGACATTTCAATCCATGTATTGTATGACGATTTAAGTCAACACATTTTAAAATGTTACTTTAATATTCATCATAAACTTTCACATGTTTTTTTATTTTTATGAATATATCTTTTCCATATTCTTTATAATAAAAAAATACACAACATATATTCCATTCTCATTTGGATATAGATCATGAATTTTATTAACTAATTTTAAGTCCATGCAATAATTATGACGATCCTTTAATTTTCCATGCTCATTAAGTAGTATGAAGAGAAAATTATTACAAATATTATTCTAAATATGAATAACATCAAGAATTTGATTGAAATAATTAAATATATGATATGAAATTTTGAAAAATACACTTTTCTCTTCCATTATTATGTTCCAATATCAAATCATTATGTAATTCAAGTAAATTTCTCAGTTTCTTTCAAATGATAGACCTCAAAAATTATCCTTCAAAATTCACTAGTTTTTTTAATTTTTATGAACATGTTAATAACTTTTGAAGTGGTATACGATCAATGGTCTCATTGAATTTTGCATTTTTCAACTAAAATATAAGAGATGAATCGATAGATCTACGATCACACAAGAAGAACCATATTTTACTATAATGTAGTATTTTAGGATCAAAATCAATGTCACAAACTTGATAATCCAAACCAATGTGATTTTTCCAACCAGATAAGTTCCCAAACCCATAGAATTATCCAATGGTCTATATTTGAGCATAATGTATTTTGAACATTTCCATAGTAGATTCATATTATGTTTCAACACCATTATTCAATAACTCCAATAATTCTTTATTTAGAGGCTCAAAGAACACATAATTTTAATTTCTAAGCATTGTTTTCTAGAAATAATCATCGAAATGATAAAGGATTCATGTTTGATATAAAAACCAAGAGGTATATTTTAAGGTAAGAGGGAAATTGACCAAATGCTATAAGTAGTATTGAATATTTAGAAAGTGTTGAGTCCAACAATATCCAATCTCAATAAAACAATCCTAGGATTAGATGATAAATATGAATGTGATGATTCAAATATCCTCCATGCTATTGAATCTCTTAGATGTTGCATTATCCCATCATCATTATTTACCATACCATGCTACTTCGCGTGCTCGATGATTTTGGATGACATGAATAATATATAAAAAACTATTTTAAAGGGAAGTAATAAAAAACCTTTATAGGAATATTATTTTTATACTTCTTCATATTAGCATATTAATTCATACTTTAAATAATACTCATCAACTTCCTAGTAAAATTCAAACATTTTCCCCTCCATCTACATGAATCATCTCCCCCATATAGAATAAAATCATTAAAAAAAGTATGTATTTTTGTATAATTGATCCGAATCTTGTAAATATTTTTCCATGTCACAAAAAGGAACATGAATCGTAGCTTCATGAAATGAATTATGAAAAAATTACAAATGAATGAACATTAATTTATTAGTAATTCCACATAGGTACTTGATATGGTACAAATTAAATAGAAAAGAATGTTTTAAATAATTGATACATCCTCTATACAAATATTTATTTCCACATTAAACTAAATCAAGAACTTAATTTTTTTATCAGTAATGTTTTATCTTGAATTAGTATCCACAACACCCAGAATATGATCCTATGATAAGTTATAATCATGATCTATTTTTTTCAAAGGTTCCAAAAACATCATTTTTCAAGTTAATATTTTAAGCATCCTCGATTGGTTTTATTGATATGTTTTGATATTAATGTTGTTTTCTTATAGTGATAAAATCTTCATTTTCTAGATTCTAAATTTCATTTTATAATATCATGAAATTAGTGTGATCATTCTATTGATTGAAATCAATAATCAAAATTTCTATAATTTTTGATTCTCCATGCCAAATCCAACGTACACATTGAGTAGAGAATTCATTCAATATCAAGTGTAGACAAAATTAATGTCTCTATAACCATATTTTAAATTTACATCATGGAAATATAAATTTTATTATCCCATTAATGGATTGATTGGAAATTTAGTAATCTAAAAACTAATCCAAACCCTTAGCAAACTGAGGTGTTTTCCTACTTAATGTGATCCAACTTTTATCCATATATCAAAAACCGACTACACTTTATGAAACAAAACATAGAAAATATTTAAAATTATTACTACATCACATTACTATTCCCATTTAGGATTAAGGTTACCCCTAGTTATTCATGATCAATTAATTAATTAAGTTGTGAAAATTTTTTTCCAACTTATTTTTTATGATTTAACATATGTGAAGAGAATTATTTGTAACATAAAGCATGTATAAGAAGTATATATATATATTTGAGATTATATTAATATCATAATTTATCAAAGTTGATCAGTTTTCAAATAAATTTACCAAAAATATTTATAGTAATTTTTTTAAAATAGAAAATAAAAAGAATGGGGAAATTATATAGAAAGAATGTTTAGTGATTCAAATAACTGATAAAAATAAAATGTCTATTTAAAGTTCATTATTTTATAACAAAACAAAAATGTTAAAAAATCATATACTTGTTATTATGATCTTTTGAAAAAAATTGAGGAATGTGTTGGTGATAAAAAATCCCTAGTGTTACCCGTAGAAATGAACCAAATATATTGAATGCTTAATTGGTTATAATGGACTTTTTTATTTTCCAAATCATTTAATAAATATAAATTTCTATGTTAACATAAGGATATTCACATTATTTTATTATAATAAAACCAGTAATAATATATTTATAATTATTAATATCTTGAAATAAAAATAGTATATATTCATAATAAATTCTATTCACTATGATATTGTGGTTTCTAACCACCTATGTGAAGGATTTTTTATTATCATAAATTAATTTCCATGAGAAATGAAACCTAGTTAAAGATTATGTATGAGATGAACGTACCAATAAACTAGACCTAAAAAATTCCTAAATTGGATCCTCTAAAGAAAAAACCATATTATATTAACTACACAAAGCAATCTAGGATAAATAATAAGTTTTTTTTTGAAATCTTCCACTTAGGTGTTCAACTTTTGGAAGTATCAAAGAAACAAAAAAATATTAGGTATATATATATATATTTGAAAATGGAATAAACCTTCAAAATACATAGGTATATCACATTGAAAAGAATATCTATTTCCACTGATATGGATGCATGTTGTTGGAGGGCTTGGACACTACCAGATACCACACACCTCACCAGAGATCCTTCACATTTCTAGATACCATGCACCTCTTCAGAGATATCATAGGTCATTAGATACCACATACCTCACCAGAGAGATTTGTGGGGGGAAGTTGGTTTGGTGGAAAGGGTGATAATGAGGGTAATTTTATTTATAGGAATGTGAGAGAAAGTGTTGGGGTTAAGAGTAGGGATCGAGGGATGGAGGAAACATGTTGGTTCATATTTTTTTAAATAATTTATGGTGGTTTTGAGAAAAAATACAAAAAATAAATATATAATTATTTTGTGGTGGTTTATAAAACCACCTCAAAAATAACCCTTCCATACTCCCATTTTATTATAGTGTAATCTCATTAAAGGAAAATTGAAAAAATATAGAATATATAGTCATAAATAATTTAAAACATCACTCACTTATAAATTTAAGTTCATATTTTTTCAATTAATTATCATTTGAATTACTTCTTCATCATAGATTGAAAAAATAAAAAAGATAAAGTCAAATTATAGTTTCCATTCTAATAATTTTCATATAATTTGTGTGGATGAATTCAATGTCCTAAAATATTCCTCAAGTAAATTTAAAAAATTAAATCCCATGAAAGAAAAAAAACTTAGGTTGCCTCTCTTAAGAGATAAATTTAATGTATTTTAAAATTAAATAACCCCTCCAAGATATGTAATTGAATAAGAAAATAGATATTACCAAACTATATTTAACTATGACATGATATTATTCCCATTTAGAGATATATTTGTCCTCATTTATCTCATTTCTCTTCTTTTTAATATTTTATATACCTTTAGATTTCTTCCCCTTTATTCTTCTGTTCCTTACTATATTAATTTTTTATTTTAAATTTTAATAATTTCATCACATGTAAGGTTATCTCCCATATTATATTTTAGATCATCTTCTTCTTAATTATTATAAGACTCCTAGGATTTTACTTCAAAACCATTGTCGTAATTGGATTTATTCTTATGTTCCTCCTTGAATTAAACTTTATCTTTTAGTAGTTACATTATTTTGGCCGATTAATTTTCTATTTCCTCAAATAATTATAGTTATTATTTTAATATTCCTTACATATTATAGTGTATTTGTGGATTGAGTATTTGGTGGTATTCAATACTTAATTTTTAGTATGATTTCGTTCATGTTCATTAATTTTGAATTTCCCCTTGAATGTATTGACTAATTGATTTAGAAAACCTAATTGTAAATAAAAAATATTTGTGCACTCATAGGAAATAAAAAAAGTACATAAAAATAAAAAAAAGCTAAAATAAAATTAGAAAATATAAAGGAATAAAAAAAATCTTTATTTATCAAATATATGCTTCTTATATGTTCGCATGTCCATAAATATAATGAACGAACATTTACACCATGGGTGGTATCGTTAATTTTCCTGGGAATAATATGAAAAATATATTATTAATCTTTCATAAAAAAAATAAAAATATAAAACAACTCACATTTGAGGTCAAACTTATAGAGATAACTGATATATAGCATAAAAAATTGATTCCAAAGATAATACTTTTTGCTTGAATGATTAAAGTAAAACTAAAAAACCAAAAAAATATTAAGTTATGAGAGTTTAATAATTATTTATAAATCTTGGATCGTGGAATAATTGAAATTAAAATCTCCTTATTGGATGACCAGGTTGTTACTAGAATTAAATCAAAAAAAAACCTAGGTTAATGTATTTGTTCCATAATCATTAAACTCATAAATTATTTTAATTAATTAATTTAATTTATTTTAAAAATAGTAATTCAAAACAATATTTATAAATTTTATCATCAAAATCATTACACATTCAAGATGAAACTGAAGAAACTTGTTCATGAATAAAATAGAAATTATTTAATTAATAATCATCAATCATGCTAATTAGTAAATAAAATTTTAATAAAGAATCACTAAGAATGAAACCCAAAAAAAATCACCAATATAAATTATTAAATTAAATCATTCAATCACCCTTCACAACAAAATTATTTAAATATTTTACCATCCCTTAATTCACCCCTTTAAATTATATTATTATTCAATTTTAGTAAAAAAACCATCATTTGAAGGATAAGTGGGGACCTGAAAAAGCTAATAACAAAGGAGTGGATTAAATAAATATGAAAACCTTATAAAGATCCATGAATTCATAGTAACCAAATATTTTATTATTTTTAACTATTATCCCTATAAAAATTAGGTAAGTAAAATTCAAGAGGTAGGGAAAATTAAAGCCTAATAATGATTAGAAATTTTTATCCCACTTGAAGAATTATAATTTATGGAACTTATATCATCCAAAAAATTCAGAGAATAAAATATCATTATATGGGTGAAAATAGATAACACGAATATAAACACATAACTAGGATAATTAATATACAAAATGTAAAATAAATTAAATAAAAGTAGGAAACATAATCATAGAAAATATGAAATCCAAAAAGAAAAAAAATTAAAATAGTAAAATACATTTCATAGAGTCTCGAATAAAAATCATAAATTACTAAAATGATATTATATTACCAATAAATTCTAGTTTATATCAACTCGTAACTTTTAAACAAAAACTATAGGTGATTCAATAACTATAAGCAAGTAATCCAAGTCCCAAACTTGGAACTTCCATGAATATAAACCAATTTTAAGGTATCAATTTAAAAAAGAAGAACTTTTTTGAAAAAAATATTAGTAGTAGGTTTCTTTATCCCTGAAAAAAACTTGTATAACCTCTATTTGAGAACCTATTTAATCACCCCAATCTATAGAAAGTCTAATATCATAAACCTCCTCAAATATAAAGATTAAAAAGATTAAACTTATACAACCTTGAAGCTCATCAATCATGATGGATCAAAATCATCTTAGGTTTTTAAACATTGAACCACTTCAATCACATAGAACCAGACAATGAAAATTTATAATAGGAAACCAAAGAGTTCTTAAAATATGTCTGACCAGATGAATGATACAAGAAAAATTAAGTGAAAGAAAAAATTACAATTGTAAATGTTCGAAGCCTCTAAATGATTCATACTTTGAAACTATTAAAATAGTGATTAGTGTAGTTTCCTTTATGTTAACTTTCATTCCTCAAATCCCTCAGTGAAATTTATAGAAAATTTTGTAAAAAACTAAAATGGTGAAATTTGTAGATCTTTATGTATGGTTTCGATAGAATCGATAACACACTCCATCATCTAATGAATGTAGGATCTATCACTTTCCTTTGATCAGAACACTATCATAATACTACAACAACTTATGGACATAGTTTATAAAATATTCTTAATGTACTAGAATATATGTGTAGCATACAACTTCAACAAACATTAAAGGACTAGAGATTAAATCTTCACAATATAAAACTAAAAACAATAAAAACCAATTTAAATCTAACTCATTATAATGTATATTGTAGTATTCAAATAATAGGATAAGAATAAAGTCATTTGACTCAAAAATATACCCCTTTTTTACAATCACAAGACACATGTGAGAAATTAATTTTGACATAAATTAAAATAGAACCACTACCAGTAACTTCTGATGAAAATCCCCCTGAGTTTATGATATTTATGACTTAAATTTAAAATCTATTCCCCTTATCTAGTCTCTCCCATTTATAATTAATCATAGATCAAATAAAATAATTAGTAAAAAATATAATAAATTATGGGAAAAATTATTAATATTCTAAAATATAACATAAAAATAGAGGAACATTAATCACAAGATAAAAAATTAAAAAAAATTAGAATAGATAACCCCATATACATTTCAATACTACTCCTAGAATATATCTTTCTATATGATTTTAAAAGTAAAATAGGGTAAAATTTACCTTTTATATAATTTTTGAAAATTACCAACTTATCTTAAATAGTCAAAAATAAAACAATATTATACTAAAAAAATAAAATATATTAAAAAATATTCATCTTTTAAAAAATAAATTTATCAATGGAAATTAGAGCGTCCAATAAAAATGAGTTTTTTCAACAATCAAAATTTATAGTAACTAGAATTTATAAGAATAAAAAAATATATAAAAATTTATATCTATTATAATATGAAAGTTTTTGATACCATAATTTAATGATTCATTAGCCTATTCTCTTTATCTTTTAATGAATATTTTACTACTTTATTCTATTTATTCAGATCTTCTGACTCCTAATTTTTTTCCTTTATCTTTTGGTCAGAATCTTTCATATTTTGATCCTGATTAGAATTTGGGTCAAGAAAATAATGGATATCATTGTCTTGAGGTTTCTTATACTTATTCATTTTATTAATATTTAGGAAGTGTTTCGAAAATTCCTCATAGAAACTAGATACATTAGCTTTAATCTCAACTTAATTTTTAAATATCTTCTTTATTATTTGAGAGACATGAGAATATACTAAAATTTATTAAAGAATACTTAAAATTGAATCAATATATGGAATAATAGATATGATATATGATACTCTACACAATAATTCATCTATCACACTTTGTTTTTATTTATCCATTCACTCTTTAAACCAACCTCCATAGAGCTTTCATCTGAGTAACTTTTAACAGTGACCCAATTATTTTAGCATTCAGTGTAATGTTTAGTTGATATTTTTCTAGCAGATAAATTCTAATGTTATCAAAATCAAATGAAGATCGTGATTTCTCAAAATTATAAAAAATAATACAATTTTATCTTGTATCATCTAAAGTTTTTCATTTCATAACTACTAGTGGATTTACTAAGAAGTTATTGTTAAGAGAATCCTCCATAGAGGATTCTGTTGATTTATTATCCTTATCAGAAGCAGATGATTAAGACTTCTGAGATTTATATTCTAATGATTTTATTAACATTATATCACTTAATCATGAAGGGTTATAAATTTTATAGGATTATTAATATGAGAATTTAAAAGGTGATATTGGTGTGGAATTGATCATATTCTCTACTTCCTATTAGGTTCTCTACTCTTAACACATCTATAAGATTAGTGGAGGAAGTGATTTGAATAAAGATCAATTAACTTCTCTTAGTTTTAATTTCCATTTTTCTAATTGATATTATGAGAATTATAAATTCTTCCTCAATATAGTTTTACAATCTTAAATATTTTATCTAATTGTTATTGGAGGTATGAAAACTTTATACTTCCAAATTTTCTAAGAATATGACTACTTCTTCTAAGATTATATCTTCAGAGCTTCACATTATTTTAATGCCTTATCATATAATTTAGAAAAATTGAAATATTTATTACTTGAATTCTTTTCTTTTAGGTTTTTTATAATATCATTAGTCTTTATTTTCAAATCATAACTATATTTATCAACTAATATTTAAAATTATTTATGATTTATTCTTCACTTTTTCTAAGAATATTTTTAATTATTCTCATGCTACTCTCTTTCTACTAAAAAATATCCTGGTTCTTTCCTTTTATTTTCAAAAACCTTATTATAATTATCTTTAATAGTTGAAAGTGTACCATCCATTTATATTTATAAAAATTTATTTTCCACGAGATTATAAACTAGATTCATTATTGAAATAGTTTTGTTGGCCAGTGGAGACTCCTTCCACCTTTCTAAAAATTAAATTTATTTTATTCTAGCATTTTATTAAGATTCTAAAAACTTATGATCAGGAATCTAGGATTATGGAAACATATTCAAATAATCCATCTTTATGCATATAGCTTCAAAATATTCCAAAATAAGCATAAAAATATTAAAATTCATTATTATAGTGAGTATGTTTAACATACAGATATATTGAATATTTAAAAATACCTTTTCAACCTTCCTTAGTAGAATATTTTTTTTAAAAACAATGAAATATAATACTAACTTTAGGTTGAAGATGATTCATATTATGGATCTTATTATTAACAAAGAATAATATTACTTTTTTTATTCCTCTATTGTAAGTTTCAAAGTTTTTTAGAATATTATGAGATATACAATGAGTCCCTCTATTTAGTAGAATTTCTATTTCATCCACAAAATATTTATGTGGAATTACAAAATTTTTCTCTTGAACTTTGAACATAATATTTATTATTCCATTCATATAATCAAATATCACATACCCATATATTTATTAAAAACTCTTTATATAGAAAAATTATTTTTCCTTAGAAGGTAGTGTAAAAAACTCCCATTCTTGAAATTAAATAGGTATCTTTAAAAAAGATTAATTCTTCAAAAACCATTTTTAGTTAATAAATCTCTAGAGAAAAATTTATCTAGAGGAAATTTCTTTGGATGATGTAATTATAATTTGAAAAATACCAACACAAATCTATAAAAAAATCAATAAAACTTGAAACACTTCCCAATAAATGTCCATAACCAACTATAGGTCCACATATGTAAATATATATATTTATATAATATTTTTTCTATAATTTATCTGATTTGATATTATGATTCATAAATATTCATTCCAAAAAGATGATTCCATGTATCTTTATCAAATATATTTTTAATTTATTAGATTATAAAGTTGGTC
The DNA here is from genome assembly GCA_963277665.1 of Viscum album. NCBI lineage: Eukaryota > Viridiplantae > Streptophyta > Magnoliopsida > Santalales > Viscaceae > Viscum > Viscum album. The sequence goes on from OY728123.1 coordinate 887,352,257, forward strand.
AATTTTCAACAAATTAAATTAATAGAGTAAATCATAGAAATACTTAATTTTAACTATGTATTTAGAGTAAAATAAAAAACCTATTTGTCAAAAATTATAAAATATATAATGATAATAATTAAACCTTATATAAGTTTTATTATATCATTTTGGAAAGATACTATTCCATAGAATATGGTTATAGAAGTTATTCAATCCAAATTACTATATTTAAAAAGTGTTAGTATATGGTTCCTACCATTATATTAAATATATGATAAAAATATTTGTATGAAAGTTAACCAAAAAAATAATCCCTTGGAAATGGAAATATTTTTTTGAATAAAAACTAACAAATATTGAAATCTTTCACAGAAATAAAATCCTAAAGAGTAAAATTCAACAGAATAAGTGTAAAAATATTAAATTTGTAGAGTGTAACTTTCGATGGAAAATAATTATATAAGATCAAGTATTTTAATTATAAAATAGAAAATTTTCCAGACACTTGATATGATAATTAAATTTACAATACGTAGGTACCTCATCAATTGTAAACTAAGTCTGAGGCATCCTGATCTACTTAATTTTAGTAATGTTTGAAAATAGAACCGTAGAGACCCACATATTTACAACTCATCTATTATCAATATTAGTTTTATATCTTGAAATTTCAGTTTAGTATGTTTTAAGAGATTTAATTTCATTAAATGAACACATTTTACTCCAATGTCTACCTCTTTTACATTTTTTACAGAACAATTTACTTCTTATAACAAATTAGTTTGAATGATAATGTCTACTTTTAGTGATTTTAATAATAAATCTAGAAGTGGTTCTCTTTAGGCCCAACTATTTTTTCAACTTATGAAAAATATTTATTCCATAATTAAAATTTGAAAGAATATTCATACAATTTTAAACTTTAGATTTAAAATTTTCAATTTAACCTTTCTCTTCTGATGTTGTAACATAATTTTTCTTCAATTAAAAAATTTCAATAAAATAAAAAATTTATTTTTCATCATATTTTCCTTAGATTGTGCTTAATAATTTGTAGTATCCTTGGAAATTAATCTATAAGTTATTATCAAAACTTCATTATTTAACTTAACAATCTTTGTTCTAGTATCAATATACTTCTTATAGAGTTTATGATACATGTATTATATCTTAAAAATATAATATTTCACTTTATCATAATTTTGAGCGGGTATTTACTCACCACCTGATTAAGTGGTGTTATTTTCATCATCTAAAGTAAAATAATAATTAACATAAGGGGATAACTATGAGAGTGAATACAAAGTAATATTTCACTTAAAGCATAAATTATTCTTAGGAAAATTTTCTTAAAATCAATATATCATTAAACTATAATCTATATCTGAATCTTGGAAATGAGAAGATGATGGATCCTTATTGGAAATCCATGTATAATTAGTAGCAATGATGGGTTTTCTCTCAGTCCAATTTTATGATTTCATATTTTTATTCTTCTTTACCTACCATGGAAAATGAAGTATGATATGATCTAGTTTCATTATATCATAATAGAAAATATCTGATGATTCCATATTCTCAAACCTTTATTTTACAATACCTTATGTCCTTATAATAACCCCTCTAGAAATTCGGATTATGAAACATTTTTCTGGAAATGATCTGAAGTTCACCATATATTTTTTCTAAATCATAATCACCTAAATTCCTTTTATAATTTCTATTAGATATACATGAATTTGATTTATGGGTTTAAGAAGGTAAACCTTAATAATTTATATTAAATGAAACTCAATTATTCTTTATTTATTTCTCATAACCTCTATTTAAGTGGTTCTTTAAATTAATTATAGTTTCAATTAAATCATCCAAGCTTAGCTTAGTGATATGGTTCTTGTCATAAATTTCTATACTTTTATATTCCAACTCTTTCAACTATATTTCTATGATCTCCTCCAAAAGATAATTTTTTGATAAATATTTTTCTATAAGAGAGTGTAAACTATTCATTATCATTATGATTCATTGGTTCATTTTCATAATAGACTCACTCGATTGAAAATAAAAACATTGATGGTATTACCTCAATATAAGTCCTTTTGATCTATAGAACTGTAGAAGTTAAAAATAAGTAACTTCTAACATGATCTGAATTCCATAGACTGTTTTTCATGAGGAAACTTAACTATAATATTTCTATAGTTAACATAAAATAATGTATTCTGTGCTCAATAATTAAATTATAATTCACCTATTTCTTTATGAGTAAAACTAAAATAATATTCATCTGAAATTTTATAATTTTTGGTAATCATTAAATTGTTCTCCACGTGGATATTGATCACATATGTCTACATAAAGTCTCACCAATATTTATAATCTTCACTATAAAAAATTGGTGGTCTATTATGATTTAAATTCACCAATATTCTAACTTAAATAAATCATGAAATATCTAAAACATAAGATCATTTCTCTCCAACATTTTAGTGTAAGGAAATTACTTAATTTTGAAAAAATTATAAAATATAGAAGTTAAGAGTCAAGATCAAATGTATTGTCTAGATCAGATATCAAGATACATTTTCTAATATATTATATTATCTTAGAAAAGGTAGGTAGGTAAACTTCAAGTGGGGGTGAAATGAATTATGATCTTGGATTTATATTTTTATACCATTCGATGAAGTAAGTTCCTTGGAACATATATCATTCAAAAAATCAATAATATAAAGTTTATGTATGAATAAAAAACAAAAATTTCACATATTAAAAACATATATAGTAAAAATAATATACACAATATAAAATAAAATCAATAGATGTAAAATAATTAACTATAGAAAATAATAAATCCAATCGAACAATAATAACAATAGTAAGAAAAAATACATAGAGTCTAGGATAAAAATTATTAAACTCTTAAATGGATATTGTATCACCAATCACATCTAGTTCACAAAAATTCTTCAATTTTAAATTAAAATAGTTGGTGGTTCAAAAATCGGAACCAAGGTATTGAATTGCCAATAAGGAAATTTACATGATTTTAAACCCATCAGAGGTTATCATGTTCCAAACCTAGAATATCTTTGATAGGAAAGTCTTAAATAGGTTTATCTAGCTCTGATCACCTCTTCAATCACCTTTATAGGTAATAAGTATAATCCCACACACTTCATTGAACATGATGGTTCATAATATATAGCTTCCACACAACTGAAGATCACCAATCATGAAGGATTAGAATAGTATTATGTTCCTAGACCTAGAACCATTTCAGTCACACAATACTAGAAAATGAAAAATTATAAAAGGATATCTAAGTGATTTTATAATAAAACAAAACAAAATAAATCATTTATAAAAATTCACTAAAATAAAAACTCATAATCTGAAGTGATCATAACATCGAGATGATGAAAAATTTAAAATCGCTATAATTGTGCTTAGTACTATTTCTTTATTATTAAGTTATTTTCCAGGATTCTATCATTCTAATTTATATATTATGGTGTAAAAAATTATAATGATCAAATTCTAAGATCTTTGGGTTTGGTTGAAATGACACTGGAAGCATGCCCTATCTTATGATGGATATATTCTCTATCTCTATCTTCTAATGAGCATGCCATGATAGTGCTACAACTTCCAATATACGTAGTTCAAAAAAACTTTTCAATGTACTAGATAATAGATGTAAAAGATAATATTACCAGATGTTAAAGTAATAGAAGTTAATTTTGAATAGAACAAAACTATAAAAAATAAAATCCGAGTTAAATAAAACTCATTATAATGTGTATAATGGTTTAAAAAAACAAAAGACTAAAGTCATTTGAGTTAAAATTTACAATAGAAGAGGGATGAAATATTTACAAACTAAATTAAGCTAGTATTATTTATTCATCTATGAAATACAATAAAATATTTCCCTTTTCGGATCTATGATTTATTGATGAGGAGGACACACATATTTATATTATTTTTCAAGTTTATTTTACTTTGTCAATAATGATCGTATTACATTACCATGAGTGTTTCATCTAAAAAATAATTATATAACATCCTATCATTTTTTATATGATATAAAATTCATGTATTTATATAATTAAAAATTTTAAAAATATATCTCCAAGGTTAAATAAATCTTGTTGTTATTATAACTAAATTATGAACTTGATCTTCATCTTTCAAGACTTCAATTATTTTATACTTCATTTATATGTGTTATTAATTTTAATCTATGTATTATTTCTATATAGGATGGATTTTTTATGGGATACACTTTTTGGTAAAGGGAGAATTAATTTGGGTAATATGGAGCTTACATAAATGTACTTTCTTGAGAAAATTTCTATGATATAATTCATTATACGTAATAATAGATTTCCAGAAACATATAGGACTAATGAGGATTATTATTCATGAAGTATGAATGATTTATTATTTGAGTATGAAAAATTATTTTATATACACCATGGACATGACATACATAACATGTAAAGGAAAACTGAGACCATTTTCAGTGACATTCATAAAGCATACTATGATATTCAAGCTGATAAAAAATAAGATAGAACTCATTAAGACATGAAAAAAACGATTCAATAAGATATTAGAGTACAAATGTGATGTTTTTATATCAATTTAATTGATTTTAATAATATTTCATGAGGATTATTATATCAGGTATCGAAATATATGATGTAAGCTTGACATTATATTTTTAGTAAAATGAAAGATACAATGAATCTTTACATGTTGTTACCTCATCAAAGTTCTCATAATTCTAAACTTGATGTTATAATGATACTAATTTCATATCATTTATGAAATTTAGATTACTAATTTTAATCCAATTTAATTCTTATTTAGATACTATCTTTCACACTTTTTTTATATGTCTACCACCTGAAGTTTATTCTGGTTGTTTCACTCTATTTAATCGGTTTGAAAATTACACTTAAATTCTAACAATGTTATTCAAATTGGTTTAATTTTTTTGATACAGTATCAATCAATTTATTTGATAGAGGTCTCAATAATTATTCTAAAAATGACAACACTACATTATTTCTATATTTTTAAGCATTATCATGAGGGTGAATATAACAACCCCACTCTTTATTACACACATAAAAATTATTTATTACATAAAATTTCACTTAAGACAACTCTAAGGATTGAGAGTTCTAGTGTATTGGGAAAATTAGGAACATTACATAACAAATTATAACATAAAACACAAAATCTTTATTGAAAACTTCTTTTACATTACCACAAAATTCCTTCGTACTTAGCATTGCATGGGATAACCTGAGGACATGAAAAAGAAAAGGGTGAGCTATAAATCCCATTAAGGGAGTAAACAAGACATAACATGAAGAATATAGTACATATTAGGCAATAGGTATATCAATGGATAAAAATAGAAACATTAACATAAAGTCACTATTTAGCATGATTATCATAACATGAAAATGTGGCAACAACATTTAACATGCTATTAGCATGAGCCAAGGATCATTGCACATGGAGCATGATTAAACTCTCATTGCATTTTAATTAGAATGAGTAAAACCTCATTTCACTTGAATTAGCATGAGTAAACCCTCATTTCACTTGACGTATCATGATACTATTCTTTACCCAATGCATTGGAGCACTATGAGGGTACACCCTTCTTAATCATTTCATTTCATGCATAAGTGTGCCACATAGATCAAACAACATGGATTCATTAAACATCATAATTTATTCCATAAATAAGAGATGTGGAATAAATAAATTTAAGTCCTAAATCAAAAGGTACATGTTCATAAAGTTGAATACCCTTGATAGAGAAATGGGTATGGTATTCACTTACACGATGATTTTGGCATGGAAATTTTGGTGTAACTTCGACAGCATAACGACGTCAAATAGAAAAAATAAAATGGGTTGATGATAGAGAAATGGGTATCTCATCATTTATACATTAAATGGATATTAATGGGGTCATGGAACATAATATCCCAATATATGTAATGTAATTTAGATGCATAATATAAAATAATTTCTTGAATGTAAATGAGAAGAGAGAAATTCCTTACGGAATTTTGGCACGGTAACAGGTGTACATGGAAGGAATTAATGAGAGAGAAATAGGTATCTCATCATTAAAACATAAGTATGGAAGTATAGTGGAGGTGTTAAATCATATCCCAACATTTTTAATTGAAAATAAGAGGTATAAAAACATAAATAACTTTGGACAAAAATGAGAAAGGAAGAAATCCCTTACGTGGAAGTGTGATCCAAAAGGCTTGGGAGAATATTTAGAGAGGCTTATTGGGAGATTAAGGCACCTTGTGAGGATTATAGAGAGATGAGGGAAGATTAGAGACGTGATACAAGGGTTTTTAGTGAAGATAAGTGGGATATTGGGTTGGTTTATATTGGAAAAGAGAGGAGAATTCTTTAATATTCTACAAACTTAGGTTTTGGAATCTATATAATTAAATATTTAAAACCACAGAGAAACCCATGGTTTTTGACCATGTTTTTTTTTACAAATGGTAGAATAAAAAAGTATTTTATAATTCCAATGTCTGAACTTATTAAAATATATGGTTTTATTATTTGAAGGTGAGTCACACTCTCAAGGAAATCATTTTAAAATGTTAAAATATTTTATAAGTCTTGTAGGGTCCACTAAGGCATCATAAAATTAAAAAAAAATCTAAAATCACATTATTTTAGAGGTAAAACATATATTAGTGAAAAAAATATTTATATTATTTTATTACATCACTATTGGGTCATTATGATGTCATAAATCACATTATATATTTAAATGGTATTTAATTTTTACCCAAAATTTCAACTGTCTCATAAAATTATGAAAAATTAACCATTTGATAATTCCAAAATCCTGAATAGAAAATGATATTAATTTTATCTAAATACTTATATAATTATGTGAATCTCCATTTTTAAAATAAAAACAGACATCTATTGAAAGTTCATGGGTTTTGAAGAAAACAAGTTTCAAAACTTAATAAAAATTACAATTGTATTCCTAAAAATTATAAGATCATTTATATTTAATAAAAATTAATTTGGGAATAATATTTTATTAAAATAATATTTAATTCAAAAATACATTAATTTATCAAAATAGATTTCTTAATTGAATTTAAATATTAACTAAAACACTATTTGTGCTTTAAAAACATTTACAAAGTAGTAATAATAAAATGAATGTATATTCTTTATACAAACTAATGCACATAATCATGGTGTTAGGGAATTGTTACATAACCCATTATAACACCCGTATAAGACCTAATGGCAAGGTGTGCGATGGTGACAGGATCTTGGGGAATCTCAGATAACATCGCTCTAGTGGTAATCTCTATTAACTTCCACTTATCCCATAGGTGGTTCCATTCAAGCTTAACATGTTGAATCCTGGCTTGATCTTGGTCAAGATCAAAGAATAGTGACACTACCTCCTTTCCAAGCTCTGACAAATGAGATTCATATGGAGCAATTCTACTGGATGAGGCCATCACTCCTTTATCTGAGTAAATGGGATTGGTTAAAGCCTTGTATTTATACTAATCATGTGATCACCGTTCAATAGATATTTTAGAAACGGTAACAATTCCTAATAGTATTTTAATATCCAAAAACATAAAACTAAGGAAGTGCATATGTTTTATATAACCATTTTACATAATAAGAAATTTAATTAGATCAAGAGTAATTTTCATTAATAAAAGTTTGGGTTGTTACAATCTTCCCCCCTTAAAAAATTTCTCCCTAAAAATTTTATTTTCCCACACTATAACAGATGAGGGTAACTATGCTTCATCACTTCCTCCAATTCCCACATAGCTTATTCAAACTTGTGGTTTCACCACAACAACTTGACGAGGGGCATTGGCTTATTTTTTAGAACTTTTTCCCTACAATCTAAGATCTTCACCGGCTTCTCTTCATAGGAGAGTTCATTCTCCAATGGTACCACCTCTAGATTGAGTACAAGCAATGGTTTAGGTATGTACTTCATCAATATTGATACATGGAATATATCGTGTACTTGAAATAGGTTTGATGGGAGTTACAGTCGATAGGACACTGCTCCAATTCGATTTAAGGATCTCAAAAGGGACGATGTACCTTGGACTAAGCTTTCCCTTATTCCCAAATCTCACAAATCTCTTCCAAAGTGATATGTGGAGGAATAACATGTCTCCAACATAAAACTATATGTCTCATCGATGATTATTAGCATAGATCTTTTGTCAAATCTGAGCATCTTTAATGTGCTGCTGGATAGTCTTAACCTTCTCCAACATTTCTTCGACCATTTTTGGACCTAGGAGTTTTTTCTCCCCAAATTCATCCCAACATGCTGGTGTTTTTCACCTCTTACCATAAAGGGATTCATAAGGATCCATTTGGATTCTTGAGTGGAAACTGTTGTTTTAAGAGAAGTTAACCAGAGGAAGTTGTTGATCCCATCCTCCTTTGAAGTCCACTAACAATGATCTCAACATGTACTCAAGTGTTTGGATAGTCCACTCAGATTGGCCATCATTTTGAGGATGATAATCCATAATAAAGTTCAGCTCAGTATTCAGAGAATGTTGGAGACTCTTCCAGAACTTAGAGGAGAATCTTGGATATCAATCGGATTCAATAGATATTGGTACTCCATGCAGCCTTACCACTTCCCTGATGTATACATGTGTCATTTTATCCAATGAGAAATCCTATCTAATTGAAATGAAGCGTGTATTCTTTATAAGATGATCCAAAACAACCCAGATAACATTGTTTCCTTTGGATGTCTTCATAAGTTTGGTGACAAAGTCCATGGATATGTTCTCCCATTTCCATGTTGGTATGGGTAATGTTTTCATCATACCCTTAGGATTATGCCTCTCAACCTTCACTTGCTGACATACCAAGAACTTTGATGTATACTTAGCGATCACCTTCTTCATGTTATCCCACCAATAATTCTCCTAGATATCTCGATACATATTTGTGTTACCTGGATGAATGGATAAATTCAAACTGTGTTCATTATCCAAAAGTTCTTTCTTTAACTCTGGATTTGATGGAATTTATAGTCTTGACCCAAATCTCAAAATTCCTTCTTCATTAACACTAAAATCCAAGGATTTAATTTTTTTTGATAGTTTCCGCTTTCTTCTGAATTCCCACATCATCATTTTGAGCATCCTTTAACCTTTCCAAAAGAGACATTTGAGAAATTATATGTGAAGGGATTGATGATGTTCCCTTCTTTATGATTCCCATGTCTATCTTCATCAAATATAATAATATTGGATCCTTTTCAATTATCATAAATGATAGAATCATTGGGTCCTTTATAATTAGATCATCCTCCACCTTTTTCACTTTCCCAAGGTGGTAATGGATTGAGAAGTCATAGTATTTGATCTAATCTAACCATATTCGTTGGTGCATATTCAGATATTTATGTGTGAATATATACTTGTGGACTTTGTGATCCGTATATATTTTACACTTCTCCCCAAAGAGGTAATGTTGCCAAATTTTGAAAGTAGAGATTATTACAACCAACTCCAGATCATGTGTTAGATAATATTGCTCATGAAATTTCAATTTCCTTGAATCATAGGCAATGATTGTCATTTTTTATCAACACACAACCCATTCCATTATTCAAAGCATCACTGAATATCACAAAAATTTCTCCACTTGTGGGTATTGTGGGAATAAGCGCAGTGATAAGACTCATTTTCAACTCTTTAAAGCTCTCTTTGTATTCACGACTCCTAGAAAACTTGACTCCCATACAAGTTATCTTGGTAAAAGGGTTTGAAAATTGTGAGAAATTTCTCACAAATCAGTTTTAATATCCAGCTAAACCTAGGAAGCTATGGATATCCATCACCGATGTTGGCATCAACCATCACTCAATTATAGCTGTCATGGAGGGATCCATAGATATCCCATTGCTTGTGATGATATAACCCAAGAATGATACCTCCTTAAACCAAAACTCACACTTGCTATACTTTCCATATAGCTTCTCCTTTCTCAAGGTCTCTAGTACAGTTATTAGATTCTTCTCATGATCCTCCTTGGTTTTGGAGTATATTAGAATATCATCTATAAAGACTACCACAAATTTGTTGAGGTAATCTATAAATACTCTATTCCTCAAGTCCATGAATATTTTTGGAGAATTAGCGAGTCTGAGAGGTATTACTATGAATTCATAGTGCCCGTACCTTGTACAAAAAGAAGTCTTAGGGATATCCTCCTTCTTCACCTTTACTTGGTAATATCATGACCATATATCCACCTTAGAGAAATATTGTACTCCACATATATGATTGAACAATTCATCAATTTTTTGCAGAGGATACTTATTCTTTATCTTGATTTTTTGAGCTCATGATAATCAATGCAAAGGTGTATTGACCCATCCTTCTTCTTGACGAAGAGGACTGGTGCACCCCATGGTGAAGCACTTGGGAATATAAACAATTTATCCAGATTCTCTTGTAGTTGTTTCTTTATCTCATCAAGCTCCACAACATCTATTCTATATAGAGTCTTGGATATTGGAAAATCCCCAGGTTTAGGATAAATCAATAATTTAACATCTCTTCTAGGAGGAATACTAGAGAATTCATTATGAAACACTTAAAAGAATTCCCTCAAAACAGGCATGCCTTCAAGGATGGTTGCTTCTTTAGACTCAATCATCTGAGCAAGATACGTGTTCTCATAGGGAAATAATATACACTCTTAAGATGATGATGATCAAGAAGATTCATCCTCCTCCTTGAACTTGTATAGAATCAGGTGTCGATTCTCCATATAGAGAGTGATTTACCTCTCATGAAAATTTATGTTGGCTCTATATAGGGAAAGACAATCCATGCCAAGAATTTCATTAAATTCCACTAGAATGAGTATGTAGAGGTTCTTCGGGAAGTTTAGTCCACAAATTGTGATAGGGGAGAAGTTATATTCATGGTTTTTATTGATTACCCCATTTTCCATTCTCACTGACATCTCTAATTACATGATTTGTGGTGGTGTTGGGATTGTTATACTAAACTTTTGGGATATAAAAGAATGTGTAGAACCAGAACCAGAAAGTATGTTCACTATTTTTTAATGAATAACTAGAATACTTGTCACTACTTCATTTTTGGGGTTAACTTCGGTGGTAGTGATGGAAAAATATCTCCCTTTCTACCTTAGAGGTTGTTGGTTGCCTTCTAAAACCCCTGGATTTGGGCATTGGTTTGCAAAGTGCCTTTATTCTTTGAAATCGAAGAAATGTACAATGAATTTAGGATCAAATAGAGTGTTCCTCTCATCTATTGTAGCAAAAGTTTTTTCTTGTAGGAAGTTAATGGTTAGATTCCCTTATCTTCCACACTTAAAGCATTTCCTCATCCCCTTCAGGAAATTTCTAGAGTGCTTATTTCTTCACCTTTGGAAAGTGGGGTGCTAGAATTTCTTAGTACCATTGGATTTATCCATCGGACTGCCAGAATTAAAGTCCAATTTCTTCTTCTTATCCCCATGATACCCATGAGATTCTATGATCTCCATTTCAAATTTTAGGGCACATTAGACAATTTCCTCATAGCTATCTAAGTCACAGATCGCCAGAGCTTTCTTTAGGCTTGGTTTTATCCCACCAAAGAAGCAGTCAACCTTGAATTCAAGGGTTATAACAAAGAAGGAGGTGTATAGTGAAAGCCTTTTGAAGTTTTCCTCATATTATCTTATGGATTTGTCATCTTTTTTCTTGAGGGAAAGTAAGTCCCTTTCCATCTTCAGTCGGAGGGTGTGCGGAAAATATTTATCGAAAAACAATTTTGGAAATCCTTCCATTCCAATGCCTCAATCTCTTCCTCAGGCTTCATATTTTTTTATCATTGTCTACCATTGATGATCTTCACCCTCCATATGATAAGCATATAGAATAAAATTATCCTGTTTGGAAAATTTATTGATGGTGGAGATATTTTCAATGGAGTTGATCAATTGTTTGGTGATTGAGGGATCAAATGAACCATTAAAAGTATGAGGCCTTTGTCTCATGAAGCTCTTAATTTCATCTTGTTCTTTATTGGGTCGGGGGGGGGGGGGTTGAAAATTCCTCTTGACCCATGTTTCTATTAAAAACTTTAGTTAACTGATAGAGTATCGTGACAAAGTTTGTGATTCCCACTCCCATCAGATTGGGCATCTCATTAGAACAATCATCACATTGATCTTTGCATCAGTTGTTAGCCTCAGTCCTCCTATTACCAGCCATTGGCTGGAATGAAAGGAAAGTTAGGGGTAACATATAAAGGGTAATCCAATTACAAAAAGTTATAACATATAAATTATATTTATATCCTTAAATGATGAATTTATATGCTTTAATATATTTTATCCATGATCTACTTCCCAACATATATTCTTAGGGGAATTTTTTTTATTCCCTTAACAATGGTTCATACTAAGATTATGAATTTACCAAATCATATACCTTGGGAGTATCATAACCAAGAGTGGAGGAAGGCCCGTTGTCGTGTAACGGTTCCCGTTTGAGTCTAGCTCAAAGCGGTGTTTTCAGGTTTTACTGCTAGATACATATATGCTAGAGCCATGTCTACTTGTTCGTATCGAGATAGGGATGTATTTTCTTGGTAAACAACCTAATATATATTCACTAAAATTTTGGGATGTTTTTATTATACTTAGTCTTATCCCTAAGGATTTCACTAGGGTTTTCTAATCCTAATCCCAAAAATAACTAAACATATCCTCTGATACCAACTATAACAACCCTATTCTTTATTACACACATAAACATGATTTATTACATAAAATTTCACTTAAGAAAACTCTGAGGATTGATAAGTCTAGTGTCTTGGGAAAATTAGGAACATTAAATAACAACTTATAACATAAAACAAAACATCTTTATTGAAAATTTCTTTTACATGACCACAACATTCCTTCGTACTTAACATTGCATGGGATAACCTGAGGACATGCATAAGAGAAGGGTGAGCTATAAAGTACAGTAAGGGAGTAAAAAAGGAATAAAATAAAGAATATAGTACATGTTAGGAAATAGTAATATCAATGGATCACAAGAGAAACATGAACATAAAGGCATGATTTATCATGGTTATCATAACATGGAAATGTGGTAATAACATTTAACATGATATTAGCATGATCCAAGGCTCATTGCACATAGAGCATGAGTAAACCCTAATTACACTTGAATTAGAATGATTAAACACTCATTGAACTTGAATTATAATTATTAAACCCTCATTGTACATGACTTATCATGATACTAATCTTTACCCAATGCATTGGAGCGCTATTCGGGAGCACCCTTCTTAATCATTTCATTTCATGCATAAGTGTGGCACATAGATTATAAAACATAGATTCATTAAACATCATAATTTATTCCAAGAATAATAGACGTGGAATAAATAAATGTAAGTCCTAAATCAATAATTACATGTTCAAAAAGGAGAATACCCATGATATCTAAATGGGTATGGTATTCACTTACACGATGATTTTGGCATGAAAATTTTGGTGTAACTTCGGCAGCATAACAATGTCAAATATAAATCGTAAAATTGATTGATGAGAGAGAAATGGTTATATCATCATTTATAAATGAAATTTACAGTAATGGGGTCATGGAAAATAATATTCCAATATACGCAATGGAATTTATATGCATTATATAAAAGAATTTCTTGAATGTAAATGAGAAGAGAGAAATTCCTTACGAAATTTTGGCATGGTAACGGGTGCACATGGGAGGAATTAATGAGAGATAAATAGGTATATCATCATTAAAAAATAATTAAGTAATTAAGGGGGAGGTTATAAATCATAAAACAACATTTTTAATTGAAAATAAAAGGGTATAACAATGTAAATAAATTTGGATAAAAAATGAGAAAGGAAGAAATCCCTTACTTGGAAGTGTGATCTCAAGGGCCTGAGAGAGGCTTAAGAGAGGCTTGATGGGAGCTTGGGGAATATTGGGAGGATTTTATATAGAGGAGGTAATATTATGGATGTGATAAAAGGGTTTTTAGTGAAGAAAAGTGGGATCTTGGGTGATTTTATATAGGAAAAGAGAGGGTAATTCTTTAATATTTCACAAACTTTTGTTTTGGAATCTATATAATTAAATATTTAAATCAAAAAACCAACCCATGGTTTTTCCCATGGTTTTATCCAAAGGTGATTAAAAAAGTTATTTTATAAGGCCAATGGATGAACATATTAAAATATTAAGCTTGCTTATGTGGAGGTGAGTTACAATCTCAAGGAAATCATTTTAAAATGTGAAAATATTTTATAAGTCTTGGAGGATCCACTAAGGCATCATAAAATTAATCAAAAAAAATCTAAAATCACATTATTTTATAGGTAAAACATATATTGTCCTAACATCCCTTTTATAGTATTTTATTACATCACTATTGGGTCATTATGATGTCATAAAACACATTATATATTTAAACAGTATTTATTTTTTACTAAAAAATTCGATTGTCCTAGAAAATTATGAAAAATTCACTATTAGATAATTTTGACATCATGAATACAAAAATGATATTAATTTTATCTAAATAATTTTCTAAATATGTGAATTTATATTTTTAAAATAAAAACTAATATTTATTGAAAATTCATGGGTTTTGACAAAAATAGTTTTCAAACCTTAATAAAAATTACAATTATATTCATAAAAATTGTACGATCATTTATATTTAATAAAAATTAATTTCTTAATAATATTTTATTAAAATATTATTTAGTTCATAAATCCATTAATTCATCAAAATATATTTCTTAATTGAATTTAAATATTTACTAAAAAAATACTATTTGTGCTTTAAAAAATCATTTACAAAAGTAACAATAATAAAATAAATGTATATTCTTTATACAAACTAATGAACATAATCAAAATGTTAGGGTCTTGTTACAAAATCCATTATAAGACCCGTATTAGACCTAATGGTAAGGTGTGCGATGGTGAAAAACTCTTGGGCCGACTCAGATAACATCACTCGAGTGGTAATCTCTATTAACTTCCACTTCTACCATAGGTGGTTTTGTTCAAGCTTAACGTGTTGAAGCTTAGCTTGGGATTGGTCAAGAGAGAAGCCCAGTGATGCCACCACCTTTCTAATTTCCAAAAAATGGGATTCATATGGATAAATTCTACTAGATGAGGCCATCTCTTCCTTTGTCGTATTAAATTGGATTTGTTAAAGACCTATATTTATACTAATCATATGATCACTATTCAACGAATATATTAGCAATAGTAAAAATTATTAATGGTGTTTTAAAATCCAAAAACATAAAACCAAGGAAGTGAATATATTATATATAACCATTTTACATAATAATACATTTAATTAGATCAGTAGTAATTTTTATTAATAAAAGTTTGGGTTGTTACAGTGAAAATGGTTTCTTAAGTTAGACCATGAGGATACGATGCCTAAATTTCAACTATTAAAGGAAGTTGGGAGGATAGGGTAAAGAGAACATATTATCATGGGAAATATTAAGATATAATGCATGGATTAATGTACTATAAAGAAATATGTGAGGTTACATTGCATGGAAGAATGAATTGTTAAGAATAACCTGATAATACATTTCATGAAAATCATATTATAAAGTGATTTTTTAAGAATAAATTGATGAAAATAAATTTTAAAAACATAAAATGTGGGAATTAAATTATCATTATATATGCGATATTTCAAAATAAAAGTCATAATAATATTTCTATGTTTATATAATTATAACCATTTCATGGTGTAATGATAATTTAGAAAATACATACATGAATAATATCAAGGGGATTGTACATAAATGATTTAACCTTTTGAGTTTTCCTATATAAATTATAAAGGATTGAAGTAGTGATACATGAATTCATTACATGTTAGTGAAGTTATTTTAATTTTGAGATCTATATTGTTTTATCACACTGCTATTGAATCAAAGAGGCATTACTGGAATGATTGTAGCTGAATTTGTCAAAACATTATGCAATGGGTGGAAATCACTATTTCTATGCCACAATTATCTTTTATAACTCATTCACTAGTTCCATTGTTTTATTATTTTCTTAGTATTTATTTTTTTCACTATAAAGTTTTGACATGGTAATACCACCATAAAATGGTAGTGAGTTGGTTATTCCCACCTAACCAAAAGGAAATTCACATATTATTCTTGAACCTAATAAAAGTAATATGTTAGAAATGCTCTTGGAAAGTATAGGTTATATTTACTCTTATAGAAATTTTGGGTTTATTATACTATCATAGAAATTCATGGTTTTGTATACACCCCTAAAAATAAAAGGATTGGTTTATACCCTTGTGAAAGAATTGGTTTGGTATTCACCTGTAAAAGGATATATTGTAATAGATATCCACGATCTTCTATTAAGAGTGTGAAGAGTAGATATCAGATCATTTGAATCAAAACTATTATAACTCTATTTTTTCTATCTTTTTTTATCTTTATTACTTATACTATTCGCACTCACTCCATTCATTATTATAGTTTTATTTTTATCTCTTATTTCCACTAAATTATACATTTTTGTTTTTTTACACTAATTATTTGTAAATTTACAATTAAACACATGCTATATTTACCATACATCTTGTGGGACCTAATGGATTTTATAATATAAAATACTTTAGAGATATAATTATTTAGATTATTTATTTAATTGATTGTTTATATATTTTTATGGGTATAATAGTTTTCTCTAGGATATTAAAATTCTTTTAAAAGCATTTATTTTTCATGGTTGAAAAAATAAAAAGTTTAAATGAGAAAGATTCAAGGAATGTTATCAAATGAGATTATTTAACCATATAGAACCTATGTTTTTTGATTTATAAAATCCTATAAACCTGAGGCTAGATTATCTTAGTAAAAATATAAATATGAGATGTTTTAAAATAAATAAGTCAAATTACTATCAATATAAGGGGTTTTCAATTAAAAGGAATAAATAGTTTGGAAATGTGTGATACATAGTTAAGACTATTGAATAAATGTCTTCATATTTATATTTATTTAGTGATTCCAATAATATTAATCCTAGTTTTGATGAGTTATATTATATTTTTATAATTATCATGATGAAATATAAATGATTATGAATTCAAATAATAATATAAGAAAAAAACACAATAAATTGGTTGTGAAAAAATATAATATTGATTCTGAAGTGTTGATATTTAGAGAATAAAATAATAAATATAGATAAGAGA
Organism: Viscum album; assembly: GCA_963277665.1. Lineage (NCBI taxonomy): Eukaryota > Viridiplantae > Streptophyta > Magnoliopsida > Santalales > Viscaceae > Viscum > Viscum album. The sequence goes on from OY728123.1 coordinate 887,369,611, forward strand.
CTAAGAAGCTCAATGAAGAGAATAAAAAGTTAAAAGATACAACCCCCAATTTTTTTGAAGTGGAAAGGTAGAATCTCAATTTTATGATGGATGATGTATTACAAGTAAATAATAAATGTACAAATTATAAGGAAGAAAATGAAAAATTAAATAATACTACTTCATCCACCAATGAGATGGTTTAGGATGATTTTTATTCTATTAGAATAGATTGTGAATAAATTAAAAGTTACATGTCTAGAATTACAGAGGAAAGATATTTTTTAAGGAATACTATGTCAAGTAAGGTTTTTTTAAAGGTGAAATTTAGCCATCCAGTTTATTTTAGGATGTTTGATGATAAAAGAAAAAGAGTTTTTTATTAATATACTATAAATTTATTTAAATGTGGTTTATATTCTCATAATTATTATAATTATTATGATATTTTTAGACAACCACTTAGGTGAAACAATATATTTATTTCTACGTGTTTCTGAGTTTAAATGTTCAAAAAAATATTGAGTTTGAGTTCCAAAAGGCACTTTGAATAATCCAGTGGATCCTAAACTATTCTATTTACCAAAGTGATTTATTTCTCTTAGCTATTATGACTAATTATTATTGTTATAATTTTTGGTATACTATAATAAAGTTTTCTATAAGTTATTTCTTTTGGATAGTAATCATGGTTATTGTGTTATTTTATTTAGTTTAGTAGATTGTACTTAAATATTTATTATGATTTTGGTCATTGTATAAATTATATAATTATTATAATATCAGACACTAAGCTGGTGGATACTTTAATTTTTTTACTTTATGGGTTTACAAAATCATGATCTTCAATATTAATATCTTCAAGAGAAAAATAATTTTAGATTAACAGGGGGATTTTATATTTGATGATTTATTTAATTGATTCATTTATTAAATTATTCATGTAACACCCTAACCCCAGTTACCCCGAGTCAGTGCATTATTTTAATAAATTAGCATGATTATAAGGGATCAAGTCCCGAAGGACCGATCAGTTTAGCAGTCTTGGAAAATAGATTACATACATGAACGTTACATTACACATTCAAACCTAAAACACAACATAAATAATCCATTGAGAATGCCATTATTCCCCTAGATTAAACCTACATATCAAACATAATAAGCTTCTTGGAATCATGGGAAAACAAAACATAAGAAAGGGGTGAGATCAGATGCTCAGTAAGGGTAAATAATTTAGCAGAAGCTATAAAATTTTAAGGCAAGATGTGTAATAAAAACAACATCCATTTAAGCATAAAATTGAATATAATATGGAGAAAATAAATCAAAAATTACCATATAAACATGTACATGGATATTCTACTAGTCGAATAATCACATGTAATAATTAATTTCATAATGAGGAAATGCCTAACACTGAACATCATTACCACATAGTCTGGGAATCGTGCCAAGACTATAAATATATTTTTTGTAAAGGACTTTTGACAAGACAATATTTTGTCTCATGAGACCTACCGATGCATCAAGGGGCTATAGCAGGCCCCACTCGTCACTTTCTAAATCCACTGCATTCCTCATATGAAAATGTTGAAACATAACATAAACATTCGTATTAAAACTAACATGAGAAATGTCAACAATTCAACTATAAACCATGAATGGTATAAAAATAGAACATCCACATTAAAAAATATCATAACACATTAAATACAATATGGAAAATTTTATTATAATAAATCAACCTTAATCAAGAATAATATCTAGTAAATAATGTTAACATAGTTGAAAATGATCAGTAATACCTTTTGAGAGAAATATCCCTTTTGTGAAATAATTTAAAAGTCACACATTTATAAAAGATGTATTTTAAAAGATATTTTTGAATAAAAGTGTCCCATACCACTTTGAAACTTTTGAAAGGAATTATCATTTTAAAACAATCATGTCCATATAAATAAATCCTTAAAACAATTTTGAAAACATAGACATTAATGAGAAAGATTTAGAAGAATAAATATTTAAAACATTTAAAATGACGTTTTAGTTAAAGAGTAACTTAAGAGAATAATTTTGAAATATCTTTTATGAAACATGGACATGGATAGTAAATATTTCCCAGAAAATACTTACACATAAACAATCTTGGATAATAATGTTATTGATGAATTAACCCTTACCATGCACTTTCCTTTGGTCGATGGTACATTTAACCACCTGTAAAATGACCATAGTATGTTATTAAATTATAAAAGAACTATATTCATATTTATTATATCATAAATGATTCATTTATGAATTTATACTACCCATTTAATAAATATTTCTATGTTAATTAACATTTCAGGTAATAATCGCTTTCTTTATCATACACGTTTTAACTTGTTATTCTTGATCGTATCTTTTAGATCATGATTTAAATAATTCCAAAATATAAAACATGATTTATATATAATATATATTTAGAATATAAATATGTATAATAGATATATATATTAAATGTAAAACTCTATTTATGGAGATGGTAGGCCATACATACGCATAAAGGCTGTTTCCGTTTTCATATCGTATTGAATGGAAGTAAGTGAATAATATATATAAGTACAAAAACACACACACAAACACAGACAAAAATATATATATATATCTCTAGTAGCATTATTATTTCATATATTACATACTTATTAATAATATATATTTTTATAATCATCGTTGAATGGTGAACCTGGAAATGAATCTCATTGTGTCCTGGAGACGGTAAGTTGTACATACACATGAGCGACGATATCATTTCATTAATGATTAAAAGGTGTGGAATTGGATGATATATTAATTTTACAGAGAAATTATCATGTTATTTTAATTATTTATAAACATATTACTCATCATTATATCCATCCAAATAATATAGTGTTGAATAACAATTTACACCACAGTGTGGAGACGGTAAGCCGTATGTACGCACACATGGTGAAATTATCATTCATAGAATGGATAGAATAAGTATTATGGTTATACCATATTTATAATAACATCATAGTATATTTAAGTTATTGGAGTTATTATTTTGGTATGGAAATAACAAATAAAGAGAAAGTGGAAGAAGAAAAGAATGTTGAAAGAGGTGATAAAATAATTACCTCTTCTTTGGGTGTTTCCTTTTTATTTGAAGAAAATGGATCCTTAGGTTGGATTTATTATCAAGGTAAGGCCTCTAGGTTGAAGTGAGGGATGTTGGGAGGAGATTTGGGTAGCAGTAGGCTGAGCCAAATGGCATTGGAGGTGTGATTTTGAGAGAAGGGGAAGTACCCTTTTACAAGAGAGGTGAGGGTCACATTAGAAAATGTTTGAAATATTATTTTATTGTTAAATAATTTTCGATTTCTAATGGCTCTAGATTGATTTATTTCAAAGATAAGGTGGGGATGGGTCGAGAAACTCTCAAACAATAGGTTTTATACAAGTTGACGTCAACATATTAACCCTATCTTTTAGATTTAACTCTTAGTTAAATAGTTTAACTTTTAACATATCCTCTAGTATTATTATAATAAATGGATAATAAAATTACTATAAAAAGACAAGAAAACACCCAGTGGTTCATTATTGATATATCTAACCTTTTATAAATCCATTGGAAGAACCATATATTTTTTGAAATATTATTTCAATTAATAATATAGTATTTGTTTTAAAAACTCATTTATGTTGATTTTGACACTATTTGGAATTTTGTTTTTTTTAAGTCATACCAACTTTATCATTTCAGAAGAAATTTATTTAATCAACCCTAACATGTCATATTAACCTAGAAAATTAGTGGAGGACATTAAAAGTCTCAGTTTATAGTTATTTTTATATTTATAATATTAATTATTCTAATCTTTCATTGATAAATTAATTACTGCATCATCATTGTGTCATAAATAAATTTATTTATTTAATCTCTAAAAATTATAAATAATATACCAATATGTAGGAAATATTTTTATATTTCTAATTAATATATATATTCTAATTTATCTTATGTATAACCCTATATTAAAAATAGTTTATTTATTAAACTTTGAATTTAACACTTTTAACACTTCTTTATATAAAATAATAGTAAATGTAATTATCTAATCCAAGCGGTCAAAAGGATCATATTTTATTTTTAAGGATGGTTTTGGTTGAAAAAAACTTATCCAATAGAACTAGGACATGTGTTAGGGTAATTGTAATATCATTTTTACCTTTAATTACCCTATTTACTTTTAACCAAGGAAAATTAAAGTCAAAAATTACTTTTCACCAAAAATTATTTTCATCTTATTGAACCAAATTTTACTTACTAATGTCAAACGCGTCTCTCAGATTTTTTAAATTCAATTCACAGAATCGGTAAAATTACGTTTTATGCAAATTTGCAAATGTGCTTAGAAGGTGGGTAAAAGACGTCAAAAAGTTCAATAAAATTTTATACATATATTGTTTTTATAAAATGACTCCAATGAATTACATTGAACATATATAGTATTATATATATATTTTGACTTAAAATAAATTTAAATAAAATAAATAATTATTTAAATAAAAATTCGGTTTTAAACAATAACGTAGTGTTTCTCTCTATTCATCAAAAATTGAAAGTTTTCAGAAATATACCAAAAATTCACCCTAAGCTAATTTTGATATTCCAAATTCAAAAATGAATTATATTTTACCAAATTCAAAACAGAGAAGTTTTAATAATTAATTTAAAATTAATTCCTATTGTCAAAACCAAAAAGCGGGTTTTTAAAAAGTAAAAACTATCAAAAGGTTGACATGTTTTTATGTCAAATTTAAATGTGAAATTACTTATAATGAACTAAATTGTATTAAATTATAAAAGTATAATCTAATTATACTTCCAAACCCATCTTTCACTCCAAATGATAATCGAATTAAAAAATATTCTATTTATACTAATCGTATAGGGTTCCAAAAATAATGAATTTATAATTCATTTGTCAGACTATTCAAAAAACTTACATTACAAAAACCAAGACATCACATAGTCTAGTGGTAGGTTATTAACCCTTTTTTCCCTTCGGTTGTGGGTTCAAATCTTGAGGACTTTCCCGAAGCGACGGGTTGTCACCTGACCTCTAGGTTGTCCTTTTTATAAAAATCCAAATATAATATCAAGAAATGCTTTAACCTTAACAATAGTATCCAATGTCCAACTTAATCTATTACAACCTTTAGACTTATCCAAAACACTTCTGTACAATATCACATTCCAAAATTTATAATAAAGGTAATGACACTGAAGATCCTTTTTGCCACATAATAACATGTGAATACCTTCATCAAGTATTCTTTTAAAACACGGTAACACCCTGAATTACCATAAAACCTTATTGATTACATTCATGCTCCCTTATTCCATATAGAAGACTAGATATACTTCTTATATCCAAAAATTTTGTAAACTCCAACAATAATGGAATAAAAAAACAATTAATTAGTTTCAAAGTAGTCAAGAATATTGAATATAATTTATCCAAATCAATCATATCTTATTCCAAAATCACTATCTCAATATCAAAACCATATTAAGGTTTATCTTTATTTCAACCATATATTTTCCAAAAAGATTAACTTTCTATTAAGTCACTTTTCTTATAACCATATAATCTCAAATACTCAATGAAATAGTACTATAGTACAATCCCTATTTATTTCCATAATTAATATAACCAGTACATTGTTGATACAACACTCAAATGAAATAATTATTTAATAACAACATAAGAAAACTAGTCATTCCTCTTCATATGTGGTAGTATCATAACTTGATTATTATCCAATAGAATCATTTGGGACATATTATGATGATTTGGACATTGATTCGTGTAGTGTCCCAACTCCTTTAAGATGAAGAATTGTACATTTGAAACCTTTTTATTACCCTTGAAATCACATACTTAGTGTCCTTTTTCTACACACTTATAACAAACTCTCATTGCCTTCAACCATTTACCAAGGTGATTCTTTCCGTAGTTATCACATATGGGAAAATCCTTCTTTCCTCTCTTCTATTTATCCATCTTTTTCTCTGCCATCCTTTTCTTCTCTTGCTTCCCTTCAAAGCCATATAACGCATAGAATTCTTTACTTATCTGATTAACACATGATAATATTTCTTCATATGATGAGAATACATAGGAGACTATTTTCCTTCTAAATGTTTTCTTAATACCATGAAATATATTATCCTTCTTACTCTTTGGATCATGCATATTTTGGGAGTTCTCATTCCTTCCAATGGGCACCATTTCTAAACAATAACATAAACTAAGTTAGTTTATTAATCACAATGCATAATTCCAAACTTGTAAAATACCTAACGCAAATTGAAAAGATTATGCATATAAAATATAATCATAAAAAATATTTTCTTTGAGGAAGTATTTACTCCTAAATTCTTCATAATGGATTGTAAAGAAAATGTTAATTATCCTAATCATATCCCTAGGGAGTGTCATAACCAAGAGTGAAGAAAGGACCGTTGTCGTGTACCATGATACCCCGGGTCCAGCCTAAAACTCCTTGTAGGAGTTTTCATTCCTAGGTACATCTGTGGCAGAGCCACCTCTACCTGCTCGTATCCATATAGGGATGTATTGATTTGAAAATACACAAAATCTCTACATTACCAAAATTTGAGGAAGTTATTCTATACTAATACTCAAAGTCTATCTTAGGGCAATGTTCTCTAATCAGAGTTTTTATAAATCTAGTTTCCAAAGTTTGTACTAAACTTCCTCTGATACCAATTGTAACACCCTGACCCCAGTTACCCAGATTTGGTGCATTATTTTAATACATTGGCATGATTACAAGGAATCAAGTTCCGAAGGACCGATCAGTTTAGCAGTCTTGGAAAATAGATTACATATATGAATGTTACATTACACATTCAAACATAAAACACAACATAAATAATCCATTGAGAACTCCATTATTCCCCTATATTAACCCTGCATATCAAACGTAATCAGATTCTTAGAATCCTGGGAAAACAAAACATAATAAACGGGTGAGCTCAGATTCTCAATAAGGGTAAATAATTTAGCAGAAGCTATAAAATTTTAATGCATGATGTGTAATAAAAACAGCAACATTTTAAACATAAAATTGAACATAATATGGAGAAAATAAATCAAACATTACCATATAAACATGCACATGGATATTCTACTTGTCAAATAATCACATGTAATAATTAATTTAAAAATGAGGGAATGCCTAATGCCAGACATCGTTAACACATAGTCAGGACCTCGTGTGAAGACTAAAAATAAATTTTCTATAAAGGACTTATGCCAAGAAACTAGTTTCTCTCATGAGACCTACTGATGCATTGATAGGCTATTGTGGTCCCCACCCGTCACTTATTAAGTCCACTACATTCCTCATATGAAAATGTTGAAGCATAACATAAACATTCATATTAAAACTAGCATAAGAAATGTCAACACTTCAACCGTAAACCATGAAGGGTATAAAAATAGAACATCCACAGTAAAACATATCATAACCCATTCAACACAATATGGGAGATTTTATTATAATAAATCTATCACGAACCAAGCTGGGTCGTCATCCGACCCAGCGCCCGACCCGGTCCGCGACATGGCCCAAAGGTCATTCCCGATCCCCATGGGCTGACAACTAGTGCCGGGCATCAAAACAAAGCAGTTGGGAATGATTTGGCCAATAATAAAGATAAATAAACATAAATTGAACAAGCTGATAGATAAAGGAAAATAGACTGAACAAAATGGCAGCGGAAAAAGTAATAAACAAAGCAACGTGACATACCTCAGGTGACCCTGTGGATCACCACGGTACGTAAACTACACTCGCTCCCAAAAGTGATCTAAGACTGAAACCTGCAACTGAAAAGTAAAGTAGGTGTGAGCACCGAGATTCTCAGTAGGAATTCCAAAATATAAGCACGTCCTATGCCTCTGCCTTTAGTAAGAAATCCAATTATGCCAGTTTGAAAATAAGATATAATAAAATAATGTTTCTCCTTTTCAAATTCAAGTAACGAGTTTGCATTTTTAGGTAAAGCATTTAACTCCCAATACATTTTAAAAATAGGTTCCAAACATGCATTAATGTTTCAAAAATGAAAAGAAACCAGTTTGGATTAAAATATGGTTTTTACAAACAAGACATCAAGTATGAAACAACTGAAAATAAAGTTACATTGCAAGCAGCATGTCACAAATGAGCACCATGGGTAATCCCTATAGGTAGTTAGAATAAGTGGGAACCTAAAGACCTCGTACCTTGGTAAAACTTGGATTAGAAACCACGACCCTCAGAAAAACGTGGTTTAGAAGACCAGGACCCTCAGAAAACGTGGCTTAGAAGACCACGACCCTCAGAAAACATGGATTTGAAGACCAAGACCCTCAGAAATTCATATGTTTAGTTAGTGTTGTTGTGTCGATCCTTCTAGACAAACTGGGACGAACCCTTGCCGTGTCATCTAGCGTACTAGTCCTGGTCACCCACCTAGATACCCAGGTTTCCCATTGTGCTCCATTTCAAGTGGTGGTGAGTTTTCATTATCAAGAAAACATATATGTACATAACAATTTCTTTTTCTAAAACTCATTCAACCTCTCAACACTATTCTCCCTCCTTAAGCCCATTCCCCCTCTTCCACGTCACACAATGCATAAGCATTAAATTTTTCACATAGCAACACATTCAACTTAAAAATCATTTTTTTTCGAAAACCAAAGGGGGCGTGCCTCATGAAAGGTTTTTATTTTTCATAAAGAATTATTAAGATGTAAAACAGGCTCAATCACATAAAGGGGACATTTTTTTACAATTAACTGGCCAAAAAGGCCAAACACCTTTGGAAATACACATTAACACTTCAAAACCACTTAGAAATCAATTTTCAAGAAAAGGTTACATAAGACCGATAGAATTAGAAATACATTTCAATTTTAAAAACAAATGCATAATAATTTCAAGCAACCATATCCAAATCTCATAGAATGTGTATATAGAATAAATGTAAAAAATAATTTTAAAACAAGCAAGCAATTATGAAATTCAAATAAAAGCCGTAGGCATAGGGGACCTACCTCAAACATACCGTTATTTGTCGACAACCACTCGAACTGACCCTGCACACTTCCATGTACATGCATTTATACATATATATATAAATACCCCTATCTGCATGGCACATATTCCCTGCGCCATGAGGTAATATGTACAAAGAGGGCATTTATATATATATGTCTTACCTTATGCATGCACATGCGGGCTTCTTGACACCCGCAACTTGAAACCATACAGCAAAGTTTAACGTGATATACAAATAATTCAATAAAACAATTAAACACTTAAAAATCTATAAAACATTTCAAAATAACACATCAAGGGTTTCCACCAAAAGAAAAACATTCAAATTCCCCTTTTTTAGGCAAAGTGCCCCACAATACCACATGCAACCAGATTTCGCACCCTTAAAGTCCTTAAATAAATCAATTCCAGAAGTCATAAAACAACCATGAATGATGCAACATAGGACACACCTCAAAACACCCAAATCCCTTTTCATTTTAAAATAAAAAGAATACTAAAAACCTTTCCAAACATCATTCTAATCACTTAGAAAATTTTAAATAACCAACTTCACGATTTATAAATTAATATCAAATAAAACATCACGAGTTTTACTAAAAATCACCCCCATTATATAAAAAAATGTTATAAAATATAAAATGAATACTAAACTTATTTAATAATAGTTTTGCACCAAACAGATCAATCACAGAACACCAACATTATTTAAGAAAGTAAAATAATTCACCAAATAAACACAATTTTCACTCAAAAGATTAATTAAAGAAAATACTAAATTATTTAAACAAGAAAATTAATTTATCAAACAAAACTTCTATGTAGAAACACCTACCTTCAGTGTCAAAACTCCACAAATGCAGTGCGCAAACTCCGCCACACGTCAATCGCACTGCAAGGGACCTAAAACAAACAATGGAATCAAAAAAAATATCAACAATCAACCCTAAGTCTAACATCCAACCCGCTAAAAACCAAAAACTCCAAATAAAAATGAACCAAACCCTAGGTAAGGAGGGAGAGGGAGGCGTGCTGGAGCTTCTCCCGGTCGGTTGGGTTGTGCGAACAGGGGGTGTGCACCGGCAGCTTCAGCTGGAGTGGAGGAGCGGGTCGAGGGGGTGTGCGCTAGCAGCTTCGGCTAGAGGGGGAGAAGTGGAGCGGGTTGAGGGGGGATCATGACAGGCTGGAGGGATGGAGAAGGCTCGAGCAGGCTGAGGTGTCATGCCGGAGGACCTCCAGGAGAGATATCGGCCAGGTGAGTGGCGCGCGTAGGAGCTGGGAGGAAGAGGGGAGGGGCGACGAGTTGGAGAGGAGGGGGTAGCGCGAGCAGAAGAAGGTGGGGGGGGGGGGGTCGGCCGTGTAAGGGGGTAGGGAAAGGGAGAGAGTAAGTTAGGGTTTGAAAAAAATAAATATAATAAAAGAAAGAAATGAATAACATAGAAAATAAGGGAATAAAAGAAAAGGGTATAAAATAAATAAAATATTAACAAATAATAATGAACAAAAAAAGAATTTTAATAAACTCCAATAATAATAATAATATTGTTCATAACAAATTAATAATAATTATAATAAACTTGATAATAATAATAATATTAACAATAATAATAATAACAATAATCACCATTATTATAATTATTAAACTAATTCATTAAAACTCATTTTATTTATTTTCCTTGTACATGAGGTAGGCCATATGGTGACCCGAGCAAAGCCAAGCAGCTTTGAACATGCCCTGCCCATGCACCGAACGCTGTCAAGGGCAAAGCATTCATTCATAAACAAAAGGCATAAATTTCAAATAGGCTTGGCCCACAGCATGATAGAAAGTTTGAAAGTATGATAAAATAATAAAATAATATTAATTTAAAATTTATGGTGTGACAATTCTCCCCACCACAAAAGCATTCTGCTCCCAGAAAGTTACCCAGCCAAACGAGGAATCAAACTCGAGTTTGAAATGGAACAAGGACCACAAAAACACAAACTTGGTGTGACTTTTCACTCCATCAGTCATACCCGACCAACTCTGAGGGAAACTGAAAAGAGAAGAACCATCAGGAAACGAGGAGGGTTCTCTCCACCACAAGAACCCAACTAACACAACCAACATTGAGACTCTTAGCATGGGCTAACTTTGGAACTGCTAACTTTATCCAAGAGGGAACCGCCACACAGACCAAACCTCGAAGAAGGAATGACAAGATTCATGGTGGGTTTCCCCACTATTTAAAAACTGACCAGCTAAAGCCAATTAGCAGAGACCAATATGAGAAACCCAGCACAAACTGACCCATGAACTCTCTGCATAACTCAGACCCCCACCACATGGGGTCATCGATGAAACACCCCAAACCAAGTAGTGCACCAAACTCATATTCATTATCTCCCAAGATGCATATGTCCCCAAAACGAGCACATCCTAAAACAAGAACGGGTCACCCATGGAGCTAGCCACACGATAGGGATAATCATCTTGAGACTCACAGCCATAAAGAGACAACTCCAAAGCTCATATTTGAGGTGGAACAACTACAGGAATTACAAGAAAACAAGATCACTACACCTTTTTACAACCAAGGTGGGGTATTAAAAGAACAAATAATACAATGAGAAAAAGAGACCTCTATGCCTCTTATAGCTAAAAAAAACATTCAAAGACGAGGAGCTACAACAAATAAATCCAGAACGTCCCCATTTCAGCATTGGAGTCAAAAATTAGACCAAGGTGCCCCTCACCCAACGATTCCTGACTGCGTGAAAGGCTTCACTCTGAGACCTATGGCTGGAGCTCTGATGTCTTGAAGCATCTGCTACCCCGCAGTCAAGAGTTGACATCCTTCGGTCAAGATTCCCGATGACGATGCCGCTAGAGGAACCTCTCCAATTGTACCAAATAGACACACTAGTGGCAAGCCTTCTGAGGATGATGACAAGGCGACTTAAAGTAACCAAACCAAGTAGACTAGAAGAAAACAGGGGGTGACCCAACTAATAGAAGATGGAATTGACAAGAAGACTTGTCTGAGATAGGTTCCTCCGATTCACTCTCGTCATCGGATGGGGAACCTTCCCGAGCATCGAAAAGAAATGGTACTAGAACCCTGGACGAAGACCCCACACAAGAGAAACTTTAATTGATTCCATGACTCTACCTCCAGAGAAAATGGAATCAAACCCTTGGAATGCCCCACGTAGGCCTTCATTGCTCGTTGGCCTTACTCTACACTCACTAGTTCTGCCACTTTCCTCACCTTAACTTCTTCAGGTATAACCCATCGGATGAGAGTGGTCTTAAACACCTTCCAAGACATACCATCATGCAATGATGCTGAGATCATATCCTCCACCAATCCAAAGTTACACCTTCACATGGAACCGAACCAACACAGACTCTCATAGCTTTGGGAGCTTCCAATACCCTAAAAACATCAACGGTTTCACCAATCCAATCCACTACCTTCAATAAATCAAAATCACAATGTAAGATGGACAACAACTAAAAATAATTCAATTCCACCACTCTGTTAAGAGTCTAGGTAGAACCAATAACTAGAAGTGACTCACTAGAAACTTCTGGGACTTTTCTTGGTGTCATACTCAAAAACAAGAGGCACAAATCCGAATTAAAACTCATCATAAATCAAAATTACACACCTCAATCACAAACGAAAGTTCAAACTCAAATCACTATTACAACCATAATTCAGTATGTCAAAACCAAGAACCCACGAAAAATGATACCAAACATGAAAAGAGAACACTAAACAATTCCTCAATCACTTTTCTAAACATTTGAAAAACCCCTTTTGAAAACCATTTTTCAGCAAAAAAAAAACAACTTAAATATCCACCATTGGTATCCCATGAAGTCTTACACATACATGTACCTATGCTAGCTCATGCACCCATCCCCTCACATCACCAATTTCTCCCCTTTCCACATTCTCACCTCAATGTATGTGATCACTCATAGGAATACCAATAGTCAATTCAAGACACTTCTAATTTCCAAAACAGACCATTCAACACAAAGCACAAATTCCCAACCAATTTGTGAAAGTCACTTATCATTAAAGAAACACATTTCCAAATTCCAAAACGTTTTCCATTTCAAAAACCATTTTCCACTCCAAAAACCATATTCCCTTTTAAAAACACCTTCACAAAAATCCATTTTCATTTTTGAGATCTACTCACACCAACCAAAACGAAGGTCAAACATAACTCACATCAAAATTTCCAAAAACAAGGGACTAGTGGCTATGCCAACCCGGTAACATGGCTTAGCAGACCATGCTCTGAGCGGGAATCCACCACAAGAAGTATCTTGAACCATGCACTCAGGCTGTACATGGGTCACTACTCCATGCAATCCCATCGCGTAACACTGGATCACTTCCTTTGTCATCCATCATCCACACAGACCAGGACAAAATAAAAACTCAAATCCCATACTACCCCTGGAAACTCGAGTCTCGGGACGGGCAAGGGTTAATGACGTCCTTCCCGCACCTGCCTATCAAGTTACGACACACCTAATCACTAAGCTACCTGACACCCCAAAAAAAAACAAGGGCCTCTCTATGATACCATTTTGTCATGAACCAAGCCGAGTCATCATCCGACCCAGCGCCCGACCCAGTCCGCGACATGGCCCGAAGGGCATTCCCGATCCCCACGGGCTGGAAACTAGTGCTGAGCATCAAAACAAAGCAGTTGGGAACGATTTGGTCCATAAAAAAGATAAATAAAAATAAACTAAACAAGAAGATAAATAAAGGAAAATTGGCTGAACAACATGGCAGCGGAAAAAGGAATAAACAAAGCAACATGACATACCTCAGGTGACCCTGTGGATCACCACGATATGCAAACTACACTCGCTCCCAAAAGTGATCCAAGACTAAAACCTGAAACTAAAAATTAAATTAGGTGTGAGAACCAAGATGCTCAGTAGGAATGCCAAAATATAACCACGTCCTATGCCCCCACCTTTAGTAAGAAATCCAATTATGCCAGTTTGAAAATAAGATATAATAAAATAATGTTTCTCCTTTTCAAATTCAAGTAACGAGTTTGTATTTTTAGGTAAATCATTTCACTCCGAATACATTTTCAAAATAGGTTCCAAGCATGCATTAACATTTCAAAAATGAAAAGAAACCAGTTTGGATTAAAATATGGTTTTCACAAACAAGGCATCAAGTATGAAACAACTGAAAATAAAGTTACATCGCAAGCAACATGTCACAAATGAGCACCATGGGTAATCCCTATAGGTAGTTAGAATAAGTGGGAACCTAAAGACCTCGTACCTCGGTGAAACGTGGCTTAGAAACCACGACCCTCAGAAAAACGTGGTTTAGAAGATCATGACCCTCATAAAACATGGATTAGAAGACCATGACCCTCAGAAAATGTGGCTTAGAAGACCATGAACCTCAGAAATTCATATTTTTAGTTAGTGTTGTTGCTTCAATTCTACTAGATAAACCAGGATGAACCCCTGTCATGTCATCTAGCGTACTAGTCCTGGTCACCCACCTAGATACCCAGGTTTTCCATTGTGCTCTATTTCAAGTGGTGGTGAGTTTTTTTTATAAAGCAAAAATATATGTACATAACAATTTCTTTTTCTAAAACTCATTCAACCTCTCACCACTATTATAACTCCTTAAGTGCATTCCCCCTCTTCCACATCACACAATTCATAAGCATTAAATTCGGTACATAGTAATGCATTCAACTTAAAAATCATTTTTTTTCGAAAACCAGAGGGGGCGTGCCTCAAGAATGGTTTTTCTTTTTCATTAAGCACTCTTAAGATGTCAAACAGTCTCAATCACATAAAGGGAACATTTTTTTACAATTAACTAGCCAAAAAGGCCAACCACCTTTGTAAATACACATTACCACTTCAAAACCACTTAGAAATCAATTTTCAAGAAAAGGTTACTTAAGACCGATAACATTAGAAAAACATTTCAATTTTCAAAACAAATGAATAATCATTTCAAGCAATCATAGACAAATTTCATAGCATGTTTATATAGAATAAATGTAAAACATACTTTTAAAACAAGCAAGAAATTATGAAATTCAAATTAAAGGTGTAGGCATAGGGGACCTACCTCAAACATGCCGTTATTTGTCAACAACCACTCGAACTGACCCTGCGCACTTCCATGAACATGAATTTATACATATATATAAATAACCCTAGTCGAATTTCCCATATTCCCCATGCTATGAGGGAATATGTACAAAGGGGGCATTTATATATATATATCTTACCTTATGCATGCACATGCAGGCGTTCTTGACACCTGCAACTTGAAACCATATAGTAGAGTTCAACGTGATATAAAAATAATTCAATAAAATAATTAAACACTTAAAAATCCACAAAACATTTCAAAATAACACATCAAGGGTTTCCACCAAAAGAAAAACATTCAAATTCCCCTTTTTAAGGAAAAGTGACCAACAATACCACACACAAACAGATTTCTCGGCCTTAAAGTCCTTAAATAAATCAATTCCAGAAGTCATAAAACAACCATGAATGATGCAACATAGGACACACCTCAAAACACCCAAATACCTTTTCTTTTTAAAATCAAAAGCACACTAAAAACCTTTCCAAACATCATTCACATCACTTAGAAATTTTTAAATAACCAACTTCACGATTTATAAATTAAAATCAAATAAAAAAACATGATTTTTCGTCAAAATAACCCCCATTATGTACAAACATGCTATAAAATATCAAAGGCATACTAAAATTATTTAATACTAGTTTCGCACCAAACAGATCAATCACAGAACACCAACTTTATTTAATCAAGTAAAATAATTCACTAAATAAACACAATTTGCACTCAAAAAATTAATTAAAGAACATCATAAATTAATTAAACAAGAAAATTAATTCATCAAACAAAACATATATGCAGAAACACCTACCTTTGGTGTCAAAACACCGCAAATGCAGTGCGCAAACTCTGCCACATGTCAATCGCACTGCAAGGGACCTAAAACTAACAATGGAATCAAAAAAAAAAAAAAAAAAATCAAAAATCAACCCTAAGTCTAACATCGAACCCAATTAAAACCAAAAACTCCAAATAAAAATGAACTAAACCCTAGGTATGGAGGGAGAGGGAGTCACACCAGAGCTACTCCCGGTCGGTTGGGTTGTGCGAATATGGGGTGTGCGCCGACAGCTTCTGCTGGAGGGGAGGAGCGGGTCGAGGGGGTGTGCACCATTGTCTTCGGCTGGAGGGGGAGAAGTGGAGCGGGTCGAGGGGGGGGGGGGGGGGGGGGGGGGTCGTGACGGGCTACAGGGATGGAGAAGGCTTGAGCAGGCCAGGGTTTCGCGTAGGAGGACCGCCAGGAGAGATCTTGGCCAGGTGAGCGGCGCGCGCAGAAGCTGGGAGGAAGATGGGAGGGGCGATGGGTTGGAGAGGAGGGGGTAGTACAAGTAGAGGAAGGTGGGGTGGTGGGGTCGTCCGCGTAAGGGGGTAGGGTAAGGGAGAGAGTGAGTTAGGGTTTAAAAAAAATAATAATAATAAAATAAATAAATGAATAACATAGAAAATAAGGAAATAAAAGAAAAGGGTATAAAATAAATAAAATATTAACAAATAATAATGAAAAATATAAGAATTTTAATAAACACCAATAATAATAATAATATTGTTCATAACAACTTAATAATAATTATAATAAACTTGATAATAATAATATTATTAACCATAATAATAATAACAATAATCACCATTTTTATAATTATTAAACTAACTCATTAAAACTCATTTTATTTATTTTCCTTGTACATGAGGCAGGCCGCACATGGACCCGAGAAAAGCCGCGCAGCTTTGAACATGCCCTACCCATGCACCGGACGCTGTCAAAGGCAAAACATTCATTCATCAACAAAAGGCTAGAATTTCAAACAGTCTTGGCCCGCAACATGATAGAAAGTTTCAAAGTCTGATAAAATAATAAAATAATATTAATTTAAAAGATCAGGTGTGACAAAATCAATCTTAATCAAGAATAATATCCAGTAAAGAATGTTGACATAGTTGAAAATGATCAGTAAAATTTTTTGGGAGTAATATCTCTTTTTGTGAAATCATTTAAAAGTCACACATTTATAAAGGAAGTCTTTTAAAAGATATTTTTGAATCAAAGTGTCCCATACCAATTTGAAACTTTTGAAAGGAATTAACATTTTAAAACAATAATGTTCATATAAATAATTTTTTAAAACCATTTGGAAAACATGGCCATTAATGAGAAAGATTTAAAAGAATAAATATTTAAAACATTACAAATGATGTTTTAGTTAAAAAGTACCTTAAGAGAATAATCTTGAAATTTATTTTATAAAACATGGACATGGAGAATAAATATGTCTCAGAAAATATTTACACATAAACAATCTCGAATAATAATGAGATTGAGGAATTAACCCTTACCTTGCACTTTACTTTGGTCGAGGGTACGTTTAACCTCCTGTATAATGACCATAGTATGTTATTAAATTATAAAAGAACTATATCCATATTTATTATATCATAAATGATTAATTTATGACTTTATACTACCCATTTAATAATTATTTTCATGTTAAATTAACATTTCGAGTAATAATCGCTTTATTTATCATAGGTGTTTTAACTTGTTATTCTTGATTGTATCTTTTAGGTCATGATTTAAATACTTCAAGAATATAAAAAATGATTTATATATAATATATATTTAGAATATAAATATGTATGATAGATAGATATATGAAATGGAAAACACCATTTATGGATATGGTAGGCCTTACATACGCATAAAAGTTGTTTCCTTATTCATATCATATTGAACGAAAGTAAGTGAATAAGATATATGTAAGTACATACATACATAAATACATACATACATACATACATACATACATACATACATACATACATACATACATCCAGTAGAATTATTATGTTATCTATTACATACTTATTAATAATATATATTTTTATAATAATTGTTGAATGGTGAACATGAAAATGAATCTCATCGTGTCCTGGATACGGTAAGCCATACGTACACACGTGCGACAATATCATTTCCTTAATGATTAAAAGTTGTGGAATTGGATGGTATATTAATTTTATAGAGAAATTATCATGTTATTTTCATTATTTATATATATATTTGTCATCATTATATCCGTGCAAATAAAATAGTGTTGAATGAAAAATTACACCACGGCGTGGAGATGATAAGCTGTACGCACGCACACATGGTGAAATTATCATTCATAGGATGAATAGAATAATGAATATGGTTGTACCATATTTATAATAAAATAGAAGTATGTTTAAGGTACTAGAGTTATTATTTTGGTATGGAAATAACAAAGAAAGATAAATTGGAAGAAGAAAATAATGTTGAAAGATGTGATAAAATAATTACCTCTTCTTTGGGTGTTTCCTATTGATTTGAAAAAAAGGTCTCCTTAGGCTGGCTTTCTACTCAAGGTAATACCTCTAGGTTGAAGTGAAAGAAGTTGGGAGGAGATTTGGGTAGGGGTTGGCCGAGCCAAATGGCTTTGGAGGTGTGGTTGTGAGAGAAGGGGAAGTACCCTTTTATAAGAGAGGTGAGGGTCACTTTAGGAAAAGTTTGAAATATTATTTTATTATAAAATCATTTTCGGTTTCTAATGGATCCAAATTGATTTATTTCTAAGATAAGGTGGGTATGGGTCAATGAAATATCAACCAATATGTTTTATACAGGTTTAGATCAACATATTAACCCTATATTTTATATTTAACTCTTAGTTAAATAGTTTAACTTTTACTATGTCCTCTTGTATTATTATAATAAATGGTTAAAAAACTTACTATAAAAATCCAAGATAACCCCAAGTGGTTCATTATTTATATATCTAACCTTTTATAACTTCTTTTTCTGAAAATTATATTTTTAGAAATATTATATCAATTAATAATATAGTATTTGTTTTAAAAACTCATTTATGTCAATTTTGACACTATTTGGTATTTTTATTTTGTTATAGTCATAAAAACTTTATCATTTTAATAAAAATTTATTTAATCAACCATAACATGTCATATTAACCTATAAAATTCATGTATGACTTCAAAATCCTCAATTTACATTTATTTTTATATTTATAATATCAATTATTTTAATCTTTCATTGATAAAGTAATTACTGCATCATCATTGTGTCATAAATAAATTTAAATATTTAATCTCTAAAAATTATAAATAAAATACCTTTATGTAGGAAATGTTTTTATATTCTAATGAATATTTATATTCGAATTTATCTTATGTATAACCCTATATTAAAAATGGTTTAGTTATTAAACTTTGAATTTAACACTTTTTACTCTTCTTTAAATAAAATAATAATAAATGTCCTAATATAATCCAAGTGGACCAAAAGGATCATATTTTATTCCTAAGGTTGGTTTTGGTTGGAAAACACTTATCCAATAGAACTAGGACATGTGTTAGGGTAATTATAATATCATTTTAACCTATAATTTCCCTATTTACTTTTAACCGTGGTAAATAATAGTCAAAAGTTACTATTCACCAATAAATTTTTTCATTTTATTGAACCAAATTTTATCTACTGATGTAAAATGTGTCTCTCATATTTTTGAAATTAAATTCACAGAAGTAGTAAAATTATATTTTATGCAAATTTGCAAATGTGCCTAAAAGGTGGGTAAAAGACTTTAAAAAGTTCAATAAACTTTTATACATCTAATTTTATTATAAAATGACTCCAATGAATTAAATTGAACTTATATAGGTATTATATATCTATTTTGACTTAAAATAAATTTAAATAAAATAAATAACTATTTAAATAAAATTTCGGTTTTTAACAATAACGTAGTGTTTTTCACTATTCATCAAAACTGGAAAGTTTTCAGAAAAATACAAGAAATTTACCCTAAGATAATTTTGATATTCCAAATTAAAAAATGAATTCTATTTTACCAAATTAAAAACATATAATTTTCATTAATTAATTTAAAATTAATTCCCGTTGTCAAAACCAAAAAAGCGTGTTTTTAAAAAGTAAAAACTATCAAAAGATTGACATATATTTATGTCAAATTTTAATAAAAAATTACTTATAATGACCTATATTGTATTAAATGACAAAAATATAATCTAATTATACATACAAACGATTCAAATGCATAATTTACCACTATAAATTAATTCGATTAAAAAGTTTTTTTCAATTAAAATTTAGTATTTTTCACTATTCATCAAAATATGAAAGTTATCAGAAAAGTACCAAAAATTTATACAAACTAAATTTTTATGTCCCTCTTCTAAAGAAGAATTTAATTTTATTAAGTTGAATATATAAAAGTGTCAAATATTGGTTTTAAGAATGGTTCTCAAAGGTGATAAAATTTCATTTTTTCAAAAAATACTTCTTTTATCTAAAAAATGAATTTGTTCTTATATTATGTCTAAGAAACACATAATATGGATTATAAAATTATATTGAGTATATAAAATTCAAAATTCAGTTAATACTATTCATAACTGCTTTTTGAACGGCTAGTTTGGTATGTCATGGTGCGCTCGAACTCAGTGATACTTGCATCACAAGTTATTGAATTACTTTGAAGAGATAACATACTTTGAAGTTTTGAGGTGTTACATTATCCCATCCTTCAATAAATTACATCCTCCCAATTTTAAATTGTTCTTATAAAATAAAAGGATAAAAATAGAAAAATACCTTTGTGGAAAACCCACATCAGAAACAGGGTTAATAAAATTTAGTCTTAATAAGAGGGAAGTGGAAATGAAAAAGTCCCCATAAAATTATAATCTAAATTAGGATAACATTGGTAGAAATTAGAGACACATAATTGGAGGAAAAATGTTAATATTTAAAGGAAGTGATTGAGGTCATCAATCACAAACAAGTATAAAATTGAGGTCCTCAAAGCCATCAATATATGATGATTTAAAATATCATCGGTTCAACAAAACATAAGGTAT
Source organism: Viscum album (assembly GCA_963277665.1). NCBI lineage: Eukaryota > Viridiplantae > Streptophyta > Magnoliopsida > Santalales > Viscaceae > Viscum > Viscum album. The sequence continues at coordinate 887,390,817 of OY728123.1, forward strand.
TAGGATAAAATTTTTTTGGTTTTAAGATACCTTCCCTAAAGTTTAAGAATTAATTTATTTATAGAATAAATGGAAAAAAATATACTTGAAAATTAAAGTTTCATCCTTCAACTAATTCCTACCACAAACTCATATTTTACTCCAAATGATAATAGAATTCAAAAATATTCTATTTATCCTAATCATATAGGGTTCCAAAAATAATAAATGTATAATTCATTTTTCATAATATTTAAAACAAACTACATTACACAGAATAGGACATCACGTAGGGCAATGGTAGATGATGCACCCTTGTCACCCTTCAGTTGCAGGTTCAAATCTTGCGGCCTTTCCGGATGCGACGGGTTGTCACCCAACCTCCGGGTTGTCCATTTTATAACTATCCAAAAATAATCTTAATAAATGATTTAACCTTAAAAATAGTATCAAATTTCAAACTTAATCCATTCCAACCTTTAGAATAATCCAAAATACATTTTTCCAAACTCATAGTCCAAATTTTTTAAGGAAGGTAAACACAATGAAGATCCTTTTTGTCACGTAATAACATGTGAATACCATCATAATGTATTCTCTTCAAATATGGTAACACCCTAAATTACCATAAAAATTTATTGATTACATTAATGATCCCTTATTCCTTATAGAATACTGGAAATACTCCTTATATAAAAAAATGTTGTAAACTCCAACAATAATGGAATAAAAAAACAATTAATTAGTTTCAAATTAGTCATGAATATTGAATATAATTTATCCAAATCAATCATATATTATTCCAAAATCTCTACCATAGTATCAGAACCATATTAAGGTTAATCTTTCCTTCAACCATGTATTTTACAAAAAGTTTAACTTGCTATTGAGTCACTTTTATTAGAACCATATAACCTCAAATCCTCAATGAAATAGTACTATAATACAATTATTATTTATTTCTTTAATTCATATAACCAGTACTTCGTTGATACAACACTCAAATGGAATAATTCTTTAATTACAACATAAGAACACTAGTCATTACTCTTCATCTATGGTAGTATCATAACTTGATTGTTATCCAATAGCATCATTTGGAGCATATTATGATGATTTGGACATTGATTCACATAGTGTCCCAACTCCTTTTAGATGAAGTATTGTACATTTAAAACCTTTTTTTACCCTTGAAATCACGTACATGGTGTCCTTTTTATCCAAAGTTATAACAAAATACCATTCCCTTCATCATTTACCAAGGTGATTCTTTCTACAGTTATCACATATGGGAAAATCCTTCTTTCCCTCTTCCTTTTATCCATCTTTCTCTCTACCATCCTTTTCTTCTCTTTCTTTCCTTCAAAGCCATATGACACATAGAATTATTTACATATCTTATTAACACATGATACTATGTATTCATAGTATGAGAATATGTGAGAGACTATTTACCTTCTAAATGCTGGCTTAATACCATGAAAGATATGATCCTTCTTACTCTTTGGATCATGCATATTGCTGGAGTTCTCATTCCTTCCACTGGACGCCATTTCTAAACAATGTCATACACTAGGTTAGTTTATGAATCACAATGCATAATTCCAAACTTGTAAAATACCTAACATAAATTGAAAATATTATGCATATAATCTATAATCATAAAAAATGTTTTCTTTGAGAATTATTTACTCCTAAATCCTTCGTAATGGATTGTAAAGAAAATGTGAATTATCCTAAGCATATCCCTAGGGAGTGTCGTAACCAAGAGTGCAGCAAGACCCGTTGTCGTGTACTAGGATACCCCAGTTCAAGCTAGAAACTCATTGTCAGAGTTTTCACTCCAAGTTATATCTGTTCCAGAGCCGCCTCTACCTGGTCGTATCCAGATAATGATGTATTTCTTGGAAAATGCACAAAATCTATACATTACAAAAATTCGAGAAATCTCTTCTATACTAATCCTCAAAGTCTATCTTAGGGTAATGTTATAAAATAAATTTTTTTCTAAATCTAGTTTCCAAAGTTTGTACTAAACTTCCTCTGATACCAACTGTAACACCCCGACCCCAGTTACCCATATTCGGTGCATTATTTTAATACATTGGCATGATTACAAGGAATCAAGTCCCGATGGAACGATCAGTTTAACATCCTTGGAAAATAAATTACATACATGAAGGTTACATTACACATTCAAACATAAAACAAAACATGAATAATCCGTTGAGAATGCCATTATTCCCCTAGATTAACCCTTCATATCAAACATAATAAGATTCTTGGAATCTTGGGAAAACAAAACATAAGGAAGAGGTGAGCTTAGATGCTTAATAAGGGTAAATAATTTAGTAGAAGCTATAAACTTTTAATGAAAAATGTGTAATAAAAACAACAACCTTTTAAACATAAACTTGAACATAATATGGAGAAAATAAATTAATCATTACCATATAAACATGAACATGGATATTCTACTTGTTGAATAATCAGATGTAATAATTAATTTCATAATGAGGGAATGCCTAACGTCGGACATCATTACCACATAGTCAGAGCCTCATGCCAAGAATAAAAATAAAAGTTTTGTCTAGGCCTTGTGCCAAGAAACTAGTTTGTCTCATTAGACCTACCGACGAATCAAGGGGCTATAGTGAACCCCACCTGTCACATACTAATTCCACTGCATTCCTCATAAGAAAATGATGAAACATAACATAAACATTCATATTGAAACTAGCATACAAAATGTCAATACTTCAACCATAAACCATGAAGGGCATAAAAATATCACATCCATAGTAAAACATATCATAACTCATTCTATACAATATGGAAGATTGTATTATAATAAATCAACCTTAATCAAGAATAATATCCAGTAAAGAATGTTGACATAGTTAAAAATGACCAGTAAAACTTTTTGAGAGAAATACCCCTTTTTGTGAAATTATTTAAAAGTCACACATTTATAAAGGAAGTATTTTAAAAGAGATTTTTGAATCCAAGTGTCCCATACCACTTTGAAACTTTTGAAAGGAATTAACATTTTAAGACAATCATGTCCTTATAAATAAATCCTAAACCATTTTGAAAACATGGACATTAATTAGAAATATTTAGAAGAATAAATATTTAAAACATTTAAAATGATGTTTTAGTTAAAGAGAACCATAAGAGAATAATTTTGAAATGAATTTTATGAAACATGGACATGGATAATAAATATATCCCAGAAAATACTTACACATAAACAATCTCGGATAATAATGAGATTGAAGAATTAACCCCTACCTTGCTCTTTCCTTTGGTTGAAGGTACGTTTAACCTCCTGTATAATGACCATAGTATTTTATTAAATTATACCAGAACCATATTAATATTTATTATATCATACATTATTCATTTATTAATTTATAATACACATTTAATAATGATTTCCATGTTAAATTAACATTTCATGTAATAATCAATTTCTTTATCCTACATGTTTTAACTTGTTATTCTTGATCATATATTTTAGATCATGATTTAAATACTTCCAGAATATAAAACATGATTTAAATATAATATATAATTAGAATATAAATATGTATAATAGATAGATATATAAAATGGAAAACACCATTTATGGATATGGTAGGCCGTACGTACGCATAAAAGCTGTTTCTATTTTCATATTGTATTGAATGGAAGTAAGTGAATAAGATATATGTAAGTACATAAACATATATATATATATAAAGTATAATTATTATTTCATATATTACATATTTATTAATAACATATATTTTTATAATCATCGTTGAATGGTGAACCTGGAAATGAATCTCATCGCGTCCTAGAGACGGAACACCGTACGTACACATGAGTGACGATATCATTTTCTTAATGATTAAAAGGTGTGTAATTGGATGGTATATTAATTGTACAGAGAAATTAGAATGTTATTTTAATTATTTAAATACATATTAATAATCATTATATCCATCCAAATAACATAGTGTTGAATAACAAATTACATCACGACGTGGAGACGATAAGCCGTACGCACGCACGCATGGTGACATTATCATTCATAGGATGGATAGAATAATGAGTATGGTTATACCATATTTATAATAACATAACAGTATTTTGAAGGAAGTGGAGTTATTTTTTGTTATGTAAATAACAATGAAAGAGAAAGTGGAAGAAGAAAAGAACGTTGAAAGAGGTGATAAACTAATTACCTCTTCTTTAGGTGTTTCCTTTTGATTTGAAGAAAAGGGCTCCTTAGGTTGGCTTTATACTAAAGGGAAGGCCTCTAGGTTGAAGTTAGGGAAGTTGGGAGGAGATTTGGGAAGGGGTTGGCCGAGACATATGTATTTTGAGGTGTGATTTTGAGAGAAGGGGAAGTACCCGTTTATAAGAGAGGTGAGGGTCACTTTTGGAAAAGTTTGAAATATTATTTTATTATAAAATTATTTAATTTTTCTAATGGATCTAAATTGATTTATTTTGAATATAAGGTGGGTATGGGTCTAAATCCTATCAACCAACATGTTTTATACAAGTTTAGTTCAAGATATTAACCCTATCTTTTAGATTTAACTCTTAGTTAAATAATTTAACTTTTACCATGTCTTCTTGTATTATTATAATAAATGGTTAATAAACTTACTATAAAAATCCAAGTGAAACCCAAGTGGTTCATTATTGATACATGTAACCTTTTATAAGTCGTTTTTCCAAACATTATATTTTTATAAATATTATATCAATTAATAATATAGTATTAGTTTTAAGAACTCATTTATGTCAATTGTGACACTATTTTGTATTTTGTTATTGTTAAAGTCATAAAAAATTTATCATTTCAAAAAAAAATTATTTAATCAACCCTAACATGTCATATTATCCTAGAAAATTTGTGGATGGTATCAAAAGCCTCAATTTACATTTTTTTTATATTTATAATATCAATTATTTTAATCTTTCATTGATAAAGTAATTACTGCATCATCATTGTGTCATAAATAAATTTAATTATTTAATATCTAGAAATTATAAATAAAATACCATTATGTAGGAAATATTTTTATATTTATAATGAATATTTATATTCTAATTTATTTTATGTATAACCCTATATTAAAAATGGTTTAGTTATTAAACATTGAATTTAACACTTTTAACTCTTCTTTAAATAAAATAATAATAAATGTTCTAATATAATCCAAGTGGACCAAAAGGATCATATTTTACTCTTAAGGTTGGTTTTGGTAAAAAAACACTTATCCAATAGAACTAGGACATGTGTTAGGGTAATTATAATATCACTTTTACCTTTAATTACCCTATTTAATTTTAACCGTGGTAAATAATAGTCAAAAGTTACTATTCACAAAAAAATATTTTCATCTTATTGAACCACATTTTACTTATTGATGTCAACCGTTTCTCTTAGATTTTTGAAATTCAATTCACAGAAGTGGTAAAATTACGTTTTATGCAAATTTGCAAATGTGCCTAGAAGGTGGGTAAAAGACGTTAAAAAGTTCAATAAAATTTTATACATCTAATTTTATTATAAAATGACTCCATAGAATTAAATTGAACTTATATAGGTATTATATATCTATTTTAATTAATATAAATTAAATTAAATAAATAATTATTTAAATAAAAAGTTGGTTTTAAACAATAACACAATGTTTTTCATTATTCATCAAAAATTGAAAGTTTTCAGAAAAATACCAAAAATTCACCCTAAGCTAATTTTGATATTCAGAATTAAAAAATTAATTCTATTTTACCAAATTTAAAATATATAAGTTTCATTAATTAATTTAAAATTAATTCCCATTGTCAAAACCAAAAAGTAGGTTTCTAAAAAGTAAAAACTATCAAAAGATTGACATGTAATTATGTCAAATTTAAATGTGAAATTACTTATAATGACCTAAATTATATTAAATGATAAAAATACAAAATAATTATACTTCCAAACCATTCAAATGCATAATTTGACACTATAAATTATTTCTATTAAAAAATTATTTTTCAATTAAAATTTAGTATTTTTCACTATTCATCAAAATATGAAAGTTATTAGAGAAGTACCAAAAATATATCCAAACTAAATTTTTATGTCACGATTATAATAAAGAATTTAATTTCATTAAATTTAATAAATTAAAGAGTAAAATATTGGTTTTAAAAAGGGTTCTCCATTAAAAGGCGGTAAAATTTCATTTTTTGAAAAATACTTCTTTTATCTAAAAAATGAATTTGTTCTTATATTATGTCTAAGAAACACATAATATAGATTCTAAAATTATATGGAGTATATAAAATTTAAAATTCAGTTAATTCTATTCATAACCGCCTTTTGAACAACTAATTTTCTAAGTCATGGTGCGCTCGAACTCGGTGTTGCGCGTAACGTAAGTTATTGAATTACTTTGTAGAGATAACATACTATGAAAGATTGGGGTGTTATATTATCCCCTACTTCAATAAATTGTATCCTCACAATTTGAAATTGTTCTTCAAAAATAAAAGTTTAAAAATAGAAAAATACCTTTGTGGAAAACCCACATCGGAAATTGGGTTAATAAAATTTAGTCTTAATAAGATGGAAAAGGAAATGAAAAAGTCACCACCAAATTATGATATCAATTAAGAGAAAATTGGTGGAAATTAGAAGCAGATAATTGGAGGAATAGAATAAATATTTATAGGGAGTGACTGAGGTCATCAATCACAAACAAGTATAAAATTGAGGTCCTCAAATCCATTAATCTATGATGATTTAAAATATCATCAGTTCAAAAAAATATAAGGTATTAGGATAACACATTTTTGGTTTTAATATCCCTTCCTTAATGTTTAATAATTAATTTATTCATAGAATAAGAGGGAAAAAATATACTTGACAAGTATAGTTTCATCCTTCAACTAATTCCTACCACAAAATCATCTTCACTCTAAAAGATAATAGAATTAAAAAATATTCTATTTACCCTAATTTTATAGGGTTCCATAAAAAATGAATTTATAATTCATTTGTCAGAATATTTAAAAAAACTACATTACAGAAACTAGGACATCACATAGGCTAGTGGTAGGTGATGGACCCTTTTCCCCCTTCGATTGCGGGTTCAGATCTTGCAGCCTTGCCGGACGCGACGAGTTGTTGCCCGACCTCCGGGTTGTCCTTTTTATAACAATCCAAAAATAATCTTAAGAAATGATTTAACCTTAAAAATAGTATCCAACATCAAACTTAATCCATTCCAAACTTTAGACTTATCCAAGACACTTCTGTCAAAACTCACAGTCCAAAATTTATAAGGAAGGTAAACACAATGAATATCATTTTTTCCACGTAATAACATGTGAATACCTTCATCATGTATTCTTTTAAAACACGGTAACACCCTAAATTACTGTAAAACCTTATTGATTACATTCATGCTCCCTTATTCCTAATAGAATACTGGATATACTTCTTATATCCAAAAATGTTGTAAACTCCAATAATAATAGAATAAAAAAACAATTAATTAGTTTCAAAGTAGTTAATAATATCAAATATAATTTATCCAAATCAATCATATCTTATTCTAAAATCACTTCCTCAGCATCATAACCATATTAAGGTTTATCTTTCCATCAACCATGTATTTTCCAAAAAGTTTAACTTGCAATTGATTCACTTATCTTAGAACCATATAATCTAAAATTCTCAATGAAATAGTACTGTAGTACAATCCTTATTTATTTACATAATTCATATAACCATTACATCATTGATACAATAATAAAATGAAATAATTATTTAATAACAACATAAGAACATTAGTCATTCCTCTTCATCTGTGGTAGTATAATAACTTGATTATTATCAAATAGCATCATTTGGGGCACATTCTAATGATTTGGACATTGATTTACATAGTGTCCCAACTACTTTCAGATAAATCATTTTACATTTGAAACCTTTTTCTTACCCTTGAAATCACATTCTTGGAGTCCTTTTTCTCCACAATTATAACAAAATCCCATTCCCTTCAAGAATTTACCAAGGTGATTCTTTCCACAGTTATTACATATGGGAAAATCATTTTTCCCCTCTTCCCTTTATCCATTTTTCTCTCTACCATCCTTTTCTACTCTTACTTCTCTTCAAATCCATAAGACTCATAGAATTATTTACTTATCTTATTAACACATGATAATATTTCTTCATATGATGAGAATACATGGGAGACTATTCCCCTTCTAAATGTTGGCTTAATACCATGAAAGATATAATCATTCTTACTCTATGGATCATGCATATTACTAGAGTTCTCATTCCTTCTACTGGGCGCCATTTCTAAAAAATGTCATACACTAGGTTAGTTTATGAATCACAATGCATAATTCCATACTTGTAAAATACCTAATGTAAATTGAAAAGATTATGAATATAATATATAATCAGAAGAAAATGTTTTCTTTGAAGAAGTATTTACTCCTAAATCCTTCATAATGGCTTGTAAAGAAAATGTGAATTATTCTAAGCATATCTGCTAGGAGTTTCCTAACCAAGAGTGAAGCAATGCCCGTTGTTGTGTACCTAGATACCCTGAGTCAAGCCCGAAACTCCATGTTAGAGTTTTCACTTCTAGGTACACTTATGGGAGAGCCGACTCTACCAGCTTATATCCAGAGAGGGATGTATTTCATGGAAAATACAAAAAATCTCTACGTTACCAGAACTCTAGGAAGTTATTCTATACTAATCATCAAAGTCTATCTTAGGGTAATGTTCTCTAATCAGAGTTTTTTTATATCTAGTTTTCAAAGTTTGTACTAAAATTCCTCTGAAACAAACTGTAATGCCCCGACCCCAATTACCCAAATTTGGTGAATTATTTTAATACATTTGAATGATTACAAGGAATCAAGTCATGAAGGACTGATCAGTTAACAATCTTGGAAAATAGATTACATACATGAAAGTTATATTACACATTCAAACATAAAACACAACATAAATAATATGCTGATAACTATATTATTTCCCAAGCTTGTTCTTATTTTGATGTTTGTTTATTATTTGGTGTTTGATTCCATGTAAGGCCTTCGGGCCTGGTTTGTTTTTATGTTCTCATTTAGTACTTGTAATGGGTTCCTCCTTTTTCCCAGTCCTCAAAAGGATATCTTTCTTCTGTGTTCAATAAAGGGGGTTTTCCCCTCAACTCTTAAAAAATAATATAACCCTGAATATCAAACATAATAAGATTCTTGGAATCCTAGGAAAACAAAACATAAGAAAGGGTGATCTCAGATTATCAGTAAGGGTAAATAATTTAGCGGAAGCCATAAATTTTTAAGGAAAAATGTGTAATAAAAACAACAACCTTTTAAACATAAACTTGAACATAATATGGATAAAATAAATCAAACATTACCATATAAACATTCACATGGATATTTTACCAGTTGAATATTCATATGAAATAATTAATTTCCTAATGAGGGAATGCCTAATGTCGGACATCATTACCATATAGTCAAGGCCTCATGCCAAGACTACAAATATTTTTTTGTCAAGACCTTGTGCAAAGACACTAGTTTGTCTCATGAAACCTATTGATGCATCAAGGGGCTATAGCAGGCCCCACCTTTCTCTTACTAATTCCACTACATTCCTCATATGAAAATGTTGAAACATAACATAAACATTCGTATTAAAACTAGTTTACAAAATGTCAATAATTCAACCATAAACCATGAAGGGTATAAAAATAGCACATCCATAGTCAAACATATCATAACTCATTTGATACAATATGGAAGATTTTATTATAATAAATCAACATTAATCAAGAATAATATCTAGTAAAGATTGTTGAGATAGTTAAAAATGACCAGTAAAACTTTTTGAGAGAAAATCCTTTTTTTTGTGAAATAATTTAAGTCACAAATTTTTAAAGGATGTATTTTAAAAGAGATTTTTGAATAAAAGTGTCCCATACCACTTTGAAACTTTTGAAAGGAATTAAAATTTTAAAATAATCATGTCTATATAAATAAATCCCTAAAAGAACTTTGAAAACATGGACATTAATGAGAAAGATTTAGAAGAGAAAATATTTAAAACATTTAAAATGATGTTTTAGTTAAAGAGTACCTTAAGCGAATCATTTTGAAATGTATTTTATGAAACATGGACATTAATGAGAAAGATTTAGAAGATAAAATATTTAAAACATTTAAAATGATGTTTTAGTTAAAGAGTACCTTAAGAGAATCATTTTGAAATGTATTTTATGAAACATGGACATGGATAATAAATATTTCCCAGAAAATACTTACATATAAACAATCTTAGATAATAATGAGATTGAGGAATTAACCCTTACCTTGCACTTTCCTTTAGTCAAGGGTACATTTAACCTCTTATATAATGACAATAGTAGGTTATTAAATTATACCAGAACCATATTCATATTTATTATATCATACATGATTCATTTATGACTTTATACTACACATTTAATAACGATTTCCATGTTAAATTAACATTTCAGGTAATAATCACTTTCTTTATCGTACGTGTTTTAACTTGTTATTCTTGGTCGTATCTTTTAGATCATGATTTAAATAATTCCAAAATATATAAAAAATAAATTTTATATAATATATATTTAGAATATAAATATGTATAATATATAGATATATGAAATGGAAAACACCATTTATGGAGATGGTAGGTCGTACGTACGCATAAACGCTGTTTCCGTTTTCATATCGTATTGAACAGAAGTAAGTGAATAAGATATTTGTAAGTACATAAATACACAAAAACACACACACACACACATATATATATATATATATATATATACAGTAGAATAATTATGTCATATATTACATACTTATTAATTATATATATTTTTATAATCATCGTTGAATGGTGAACCTGGAAATGAATCTCATCGCGTCATGGAGACGGTAAGCCGTACGTACACACGAGCGATGATTTTATTTTATTAATGATTAAAAAGTGTGTAATTTGATGGTATATTAATTTTAAATAGAAATTAGTAATTTATTTTCTTTATTTATAAACATTTTACTCATCATTATATCCATCCAAATAAAATAGTGTTGAATAACAAATTACACCACGACGTGGAGACGGTAAACCGTACGTACGTAGGTATGGTGACATTATCATTCATAGGATGAATATAATAATGAGTATGGTTGAAACATATTTATAATAACATCACAGTATGTTTAAGGTACTGGATTTATTATTTTGGTATGGAAATAACAAAGAAATAGAAAGTGTAAGAAGAAAAGAACATTGAAAGAGGTGATAAAATAATTACATCTTTTTGGGGTGTTTCCTTTTGATTTGAACAAAATGGATCCTTAGGTTGGTTTTTTTCTCAAGGGAAGGCCTCTAGATTGAAGTGAGGGAAGTTAGGAGGTGATTTAGGTAGGGTTTGTCCAAGCCAAATATAATTGGAGGTGTGATTTTGAGATAAGGGGAAGTACCTTTTTATAAGAGAGGTGAGGGTCACTCTAGGCAAAGTTTGAAATATTTTTTTATTATAAAACCATTTTCGGTTTCTAATTGCTCCAAATTTATTTATTTCAAAGTTAAGGTGGGTATGGGTCTAAATAATCTCAACCAATAGTTTTTATAGAAGTTTAGGTCAACATATTAACCCTATCTTCTAGATTTAACTTTTAATTAAATAGTTTAACTTTTACCATGTCCTTTTGTATTATTATAATAAATGGTTAATAAATATACTATAAAAAGCCGAGGGAACCCAAAGTGGTTCATTATTGATATATATAACCTTTTATAAGTCCTTTTTCCAAAACTTAGATTTTTAGAAATATTATATCAATTAATAATATAGTATTTTTTAAGAACTCATTTATGTCAATTTTGACACTATTTGGGATTTTGTTTTTGTTAAAGTCAAAACAACTTTATCATTTCAAAAAAAATTGTTTAATCAACCCTAAAATGTCATCTTAACCTAGAAAATTCTTTTATGGAATCAAAATTCTCAATTTAAATTTATTTTTATATTTATAATATCAATTATTTTAATCATTCATTGATAAAGTAATTACTGCATCATCATTGTGTCATAAATAAATTTAATTATTTAATCTATAAAAATTATAAATAAAATACCATTATATATGAAACTATTTTATATTTCTAATGAATATTTATATTCGAATTTATCTTATGTATAACTCTATATTAAAAATGGTTTAGTTATTAAACTTTAAATTTAACACTTTTAACTCTTCCTTAAATAAAATAATAATAAATGTCCTATTATGATCCAAGTGGACAAAAAGGATCATATTTTATTCCTAAGGTTGTTTTTGGTCGAAAAATACTTATCTAATAGAACTAATACTTGTGTTAGGGTAATTATAATATCATTTTTACCTTTAATTACCCTATTTACTTTTAATCGTGGTAAATAAAAGTCAAAAGTCACTATTCACCAAAAATTATTTTCATATTATTGATCCACATTTTACTTAAAAATTTCAACTGTGTATCTTAGATTTTGGAAATTCAATTCACAGAAGTGGTAAAATTACGTTTTATAAAAATTTTCAAATGTGCACAGAAGGTGGGTAAAAGACGTTAAAAAGTTCAATAAAATTTTATGCATCTAATTTTATTATAAAATGACACCAATGAATTAAATTGAACTTATATATGTATTAAATATCTATTTTTAATTAAAATAAAATAAATTAAAATAAATAAATAATTAAATAAAAAGTCAGTTTTAAACAATAACCTAGTGTTTTTCACTATTTATCAAAAATTGAAATTTTTCAAAAAAATACCAATAAATCACCCCAAGATAACTTTGAAATTACAAATTCAAAAATGAATTCTATTTTACCAAATTTAAAACATATAAGTTTCATTAATTAATTTAAAATCAATTCCTATTGTCAAAACCAAAAAGCGGGTTTTTAAAAAGTAAAAACTATCAAAAGATTGATATGTGTTTATGTGAAATTTAAATGTGAAATTAATTATAATGACCTAAATTATATTAAATGATAAAAATTTAATCTAATTATACTTACAAACCTTTCAAATGTATAATTTTACACTATAAATTATTTCGATTAAAAAAGTTGTTTTCAAATAAAATTTAGTATTTTTCACAATTTATCAAAATATGAAAGTTATCAGAAAAGTACCCAAAATTTATCCAAACTAAATTTTTATGTCCCGATTTTAAAGAAGAATTTAATTTAATTAAATTGAATATATAAAAGTGTCAAATATTGGTTTTAAAAAGGTTTCTCTATTAAAAGGCGGTAAAATTTCATTTTTTGAAAAATACTTCTTTTATTTGAAAAAAATGAATTTAATCTTATATTATGTCTAAAAAACACATAATATGGATTCTAAAATTATATGGAGTATATAAAATTCAAAATTTAGTTAATACTATTCATATACACTTTTTTAATGGCTAATTTGGTAAGTCATGGTGAGCTCGAAATTGGTGTTGCGTGTAGCCCAAGTTATTGAATTACTTTGAAGAGATAACGTACTGTGAAATCTTGGGGAGTTAAAATTCACGTGTTTAAGTGGAGTTATTATTTTAAATTGAATGGTATACATTTTTGATCATATTTTGTATTATTTAATTATTTTAGTTTAGTGACTATGTGTGCCTGTTATACATTGAATGGATGTATTTGGTGTATTTGGGGAGAAATTGGGTAATTGGGATTATCTTGATGATCAAGCGATGCCGTAACCAGTTATGGAGACCTCAAGACCCAACCCACCACAAGAGGGGAGGTGCCTCAACCCAATGAATATGATGTTGTTCATAAAACACTCATAGGAGAAGGTAGATATTTTTATTAATATTCTTCAGTCGAGTATCTCTATAACTTTCCCAGTATTCATGTTTTATTAAAATTACCTACTGTCCTTTTAGGTTAACTAGTGGTTTTGATATATCTTTATGAATTCCAAGAGTCTAATTATCTACATTCCAAAAATCTAATGGTTATATTTTTCAATTGAAGAACGCATATCAATCTCTTCAATAAATTTAAAAATGAATATTATGGTTTAATTTAGTGAACAATTTTTAGTATCCTAGGGAAGAGAAAAATCCCCATTTTCTTTTACAATGAGGAATATCTAGTGTGGGAATTTTCTAGATGAAGAACTTATTTTTTCACATCTTTCACTTTCATCTTCTTTTCAAGTCATTAGACCTCTATATTAATCAGTAAGGGGCGTGTTTCCACATCCTGGGAAATCATGAATTTGTTTCTTAGATACTTAAACTTTTGAATTTTTCTATTATCACAAGGTTTATAACTCAGAAAGGGGACAATTATTGGAGATTTATTGATTTTCAAAAAATTAATTGGGGAAATATGGGGATTTAGGGACGAGAATATAATTCAAATGGGGAGTGGATATTACTATATCATCTTCACATCTGATGAATTTAAGAGGAAATACTAGAGCCTTAGTTATATTTTCCAGAAGGCAGTCATTATTTGGATTTTGGAATATGACTATAAATTTAATCCCTACAGTGTGAAGAACACAAATACATAGTTGTGGATATATATTATGAGGATAAAATGGTTATATTTTCACCCCCAATTCTCATAGTACATAGACCCTTTAGTTTCAATTATAAATAGGATGGATAATAATACTGAAAACCTAATATTTGGGCATTTTTAAAAATTTCATGTTAAAGTGGATATGGTAGCCACCCTCGTTGAAGAGGTCATCCTCAGAACCATATAAAATTGTATCACTATTGAAATTTTATATGAGTGAGAACCACATTTTTTTTAAGTAATTTAACCTTATTGGTCATCAAAAATATTAAAAAGTAATAATGTTTTCCACTTCTATAAAATTAAAGGGAACAATGACAACACATAGTAGAGGCAGATCAATGGAAAAGAAAAATTTCATAACCCTATAAAATACAAACATGTCTATGAATATTTTCAAACTACTGATTTACACTATAAGAATCAAGATAATACATTTTTAGTGGTAGGTGGTGTGATATACATGCCTCCCAACATGAAAGAAATCGTGATTCCTTTGGATGCTCTTAATCATGATAATTTTTCTAATGATGCTGGGAAGTTCTATACTCCTAGAGTGGTGAATTATAACACTTTTCTAGATAATTATGACACTAAAAATAATGTTATGGCTTGTGTACCTTTGATTTTATAGGTTATAATTGCTCCCTAGGTCTCTTAGGACATCTCAAAGGATAAGGTTACACCTACTGGGGTCACTTCAAATTAAATTAATCACACAAAAATTGATTTTTAGATATGTGAGTGTCATTAAAATTAGAGATATATAAAGAGAAAATGGTGATTATGAGTCTATAATTTCCACAAAAACCCATTATTATAGTCATACTACTGAACAAATAGAGAATCAGACAATATGGAGAAGCCTTTATCTCAATACATGGATTCCATGAAAGTGCACTCTAAAGTAGTGGAATATACTCTGTCCCAAGCTAATGGGAAGGAAGTACACTTAACCCAATTTTCCTCAAGGAAGTTAGAAAGAAGAAATATTCCCAAGGGAACACCTCCAGTTGATGTCACCTCAAAAAAAAATATAGATTTTAATTGAAGGTTTTGGGAAGATAGTGGTAATGAATCTATTCCCAACAATGAAGAAGATAATGTTAGTGAAGAAAAGGAACCAAAATACTTTCATAGAGAATGAAACTATGTTAATAGAGCTTAAACCAATAAATGGAAGAAAAATGGTAAAGGAAAAGGAAGATAAGTATAAAAAAAAGGTTAATGATGAACTACCCCACACAAGGGGTAGAGATTCCTCCATTAAAATTGAAAACTATGATTTGGAATTATCAAGGACTTGGTAATTCTCCCACTGTCAAAGACCTTATATATTTTATTGACACAAGAAAGAATATTTTTATTGGAATTAATAATTCAATGATGATGTTTGAAGGATGTAAATCCTTTAATTAGGATAACCTTGGTCACTCCTTTGTCTCTCATAACATACAAAACAGTGTAGTGGAAAAATTATGCGTGCTAAGAAATTCCAGTGTATAGGTTGTTTCTTTCCTTACATGTTACCATTACATATCTATATCAATCATCTTGTATGGTGATTACAATAATTTATACTTTATATATTCACAAAATTAATACATAAAGAGAAGGGAAATTTGGAGGGAGATGATTGATATCTCTATTGAGATCAATCAAAATCAGATTCTAATAGGAAATTCAATGTTTTTTGAGGCCTGAGGAAAGTCGGGTCTAATTTCATAAAAATATCTTCTAATGATATCTTTTCCTAGATTGATAATTGAAATATCATTGAAATACCTATTACCAGTGATTAAATTACATTGGTTAGATACACAGTTACTGGGAAGCAAGTTAGAAAGCTGGAAATATTCTTATTTTACTTAGATGATAGAAAAATTCTTGTTGAGATCAATGGTTTCACTCTCCTTAGATTAAATTTTGATCACAATACTGTTATTATTAATTCCCAACTGATTTCTATGAGGATTTCACCCTTTCCTTGTAAATTGAACAATTCATGGCTCATAATTCCTAGATAAAAGGAAATTGTAATTAATGGTTGGAAGGATAAAAGTTATGGTAGCCCTCTTCATACACTAGCTATAAAGCTCAATAAGGTTAAGTATCTATTAGGAGAGTGGAGTAAGGCCTCATTATTGATGCTTGATGATGAGATTAAATCTTCTAAAATAACCTTCGATATTATCTATATTACCAACCAAAATCATGAATTTTCACTTCTTAAGGAATTTCAGCTTAGTGGGGATCCTATTGACAATGATATCAAACATGTACACTTCTCTCAAAATTTGTAAATTTCTCCTGGACCCAATGGATTCTCCAAAAAGTTACACTTGTTATATTGGGACATCATATATGTAGAACTTACCAAAAAATTAAGAGAATTTTTATGCTCTTCCTCATTACCTCATGTGATAATCTCTCACTTAATTACCCTCATAAAGAAAGTGCATGAAATTGATATTAAGGATTTGAGGAAAATTGTTATTGGAAATATTGTGCCAAAGATCATAAGTAAAATTATTATTTTAAGATTTTAGAGATCATTAGGGACTCCATATCCCATAACCATTTAGGATTTTCTCTTAGAATCAACATTTAAAATTTCCTCTTTACAACATCAAAATGCATTAATATTTTATGAACGAAGGCTAAATATATGAACTTTTACACTTAAAATTAACATATCTAAGTCCTTTGATACCATTAGATCAAGCTTCATCATAGCTATACTTGAGAATTATAGTTTTTTACAAATCTTTTATTAGGATGATTAATTCTATTTTCAAGATTTTAAGGATATCTATTCTTTCTAATGTTCTCTAAAGGGGAACATTGTATGTTATAAAGGTTTTAGGAAAAGAAAACCTATATTTGGACTCATTTTTTACTTTTTTAAGCTTATATAAGAGTGTTTCTAACTGATCTTGTATATATTAGAGTCTATAATAATATGAGGGATACAAGGATTATTCTTTATCCCACACACCTCTTATATGATGATGATAATATCTTACTTTGAGAATCTTATAGGAATATAATGAAAGTCGTCAAAGAAATCTTTAATCCCTATGAAAAAATTTCTTTACAATACATTAGATAGAATAATTTATTTATTTTATTTGGAGAATGAGTCATGAAATCCAAGAATAATAATATTTCTATGGGTTTGAGAGTGAAGAAAGGACCACTTCCTTTTGATTACCTTGGCGTCCCATTGTTTTAGGGGAAAATAAAGAAATGTCACCATGAAAATATTTTCTCTATAATTATTACCCAATTAGAAAAATGGAAAGGAAAAAATCATGTTTCAAGATGGATGAATTTTTCTAGTCGACATTATTATTACCTATATATTTGTTTATGCATTTTCCTTGTATAAATGGCCTTAAAATCTCACTACAAAGATTGAAAACATGATTTTAAATTTATTATAGACTCTAAAAATTCATGAAAATAATCTTATCATAGTATCCTAAAAATATTTCACGAATACCATTGATATGGATGGACTTGGAATTAAAGGACTTTTAAAATTTAATGAATCTATGATTACCGAGTTCACTAGGAATCTTATTACATAAAATGATGAATAATTAGAGTTTCTAAAAACTTGGTTCTCTACAAAACTACATGATGGATACTACTTTTACATTGACTAAACTGTATGTCCAACTCTTCATTCCCCTTAATATGATCTGTTGGACTACTCTAGTTGGATGTTATCTAAATAGTCCAACTTAAGTTGTTGGAGCTCTAAGTGTATTTATAGTACTTTAAGTGAACTTTTCTTGGTTCCACTAAACATGAATCGACTCATGATTTCTGACATCAATTATAACTTCCATGATATCTTATAATTTATTACTCTAGATATCATTAAAAAATTTAGAATTACATCTATATTGAAATAGAAACCATTATCTCGACTTTGAACCTAATAGGATGCTTCGAAATAAGATATGTCTATAGATATAAATGTGATAAAGATTAAAATGTTCCTAAATGGATTAATAATCTTAAAATGGATTTTATTTATCCCTCTTGGTTGCTTCTTTTATGGAAATTTTTGCGAAATTTTCTACCACTAGATGAACAATACATGAAGGCTAGAATGAACATCATTTTAACCTATAAACTCTATCTAGAATCACCTGAAAATAGGAAAACACATTTTTTTTTATTTTTATTTATTAAGAGCCTATGGTATTACTTATATGGGGTGTTAAATATATCCTTATGTTTGACCATCACTTTTAAGGATCTTATGGTCTCTATTATCAACTGATTTCAATGAACATGTTTAAAAAACCTTTATGGTTTCTACAACGGAGATGGTATCCTTTATCCCTAATGATAGGAATGGGTTGAGGTTTGAAAACCAACTCATTTCCTGGAATGTGGGTGCCTTGTCCATTCATAGAGAAGTCCAAACTTCCTCTAAGATTCAAATATGTTTGATGAAAATGAAGTGCCTGACCACACCATATTGCATATTCTTGGTGGTATTGGTAGGTCCAAGAAGTCTCTTATGATGAAATATATATGGTTGATTCCAATACTTCTCATCTAGATAAAATTTCATGTTGATAATGCTACCTTAGGGGCACCAAGGATTTCAGGAGGTGGACGGGTGCTTCACACCCATTGAGGCATTGACAAGGTATATTTTTACCACTACATGGGAAATAGATATGCATGTGAAGAAAATCTATGGGAAATAATTTATGCAATTATATATGTACTTATTTTTAGGTGGAGTTCTTTATGGATTTAATTTGACTCAACTATAATAGTGGATGTTAGGAGAAAGAAATCGAGAAATGCTCCTTAGAGAATTCTACCATTTTGTCTATAATGTCTTTAAGAAATTAATGAACTATAATTTAAGTTAAAAAAATTCCTAAAAATAGTCTAACAAGGTAGAAGATACCCTATCAATGATTATAGTTTTAGATTCATGCTTGATGTGGTCCTTTTTTATCCCAAACCCATGTCATTGTTTTGTGGACTTAGATGTGAGGGGTGACATCCATACCCATATTTGTAAGCCTACCTATGACATCTTCTTATTATGTAGTTTAATTTTATTAATAAATTCCTATTTCCAAGCATTCTTGGCTCTTAAACCATTCATATTAAGTTGAAATTTTGGGTTTTTGAAAAAATATTGATTTTAGATGAATAGTGAAAATACCATCTTTGTTAAAACCATGAATCTTATGAAATCGTAAGTATTTAAACATAACATAAAACTAAAAAAATCATTTTAAGAATAAAAATAATTATTTAAGAAATAAAATTATGAATTTAAAAATATTCATTAAACTTAAAATCCCTTTTCCATCATTTTCAGAAATAATTAAAATGTTATTTTAATAAAAAACTGCTTTTGGACTTTTATTTGAATCCATTATTTTTATGGTTTAATTTATTTTTGGATTGATTTAAAACCAACTAACTTTATTATTTTCTAATAAATAAATTTATTCCATTAAAATCTGTTTCCAAGATAAATTTATTTCTTATATAAATTTAATGTTTAAAAATTTTATTTTTTTAAAAACTATTTTTCCTGATTAAGTGTGTTTAGCTTAGAATTAATTTTTTTCACCATTAGAAATTTTATTTTATAAAATGTTTTTAAAGTTTTATATTATTTGGATAAAATTGTGTAACAAGAGATATCTTAATAATTTTATTAAAATTAATTACTAAAGTTAGAAATTAATTACTATTATAAAAGAAAATTATGGTAAAAGTTATAATGTTAAAATAAAAGAGCCCTAAACCCCTAATTTTTTTTCAAAAAAAGGGGTGTTTGAGGTTTTTATACCCAAAATAAAATTACCCACCTCATTTTTATTTTTTTATTTCATTGAACCTTATATAGTAACATTACATTATTGAAAATGTAACAGTTACTCCCAAAACTACCATTCTCTTCACTTTTAAAAGGGTACCACTTCTACCACTTTAGAATCACCTAAATGTAAAATTTATTCTTTAAACAATGAAACTTTTATCTTCCTAGAATCTTCCCACATGTTCAAATATTTATATTTACCAATTTATATCATAAGGGGTTCATTTTCTAGGAGAATTTGAAGGGAAATTCAAGTCCATGATGTGAGTATTATCTACTTCTTTTATTTTATTCTTAATTATATTTATTAAAATTTATTATAAAAAAATAATATTATGATATTAGTATAATTATATGTAGGTTATATAGAGAAAAATTTGGGCCTATGATTCTATATTCTCTCATTTCTGATGATTCTTCTTCTTCTATTATCTTGATATTTGGTATCTGCTTGGGTTCATCCACCCTCACCTCTTTGTCCAACATATCATATATGTGATTTAATACTTCCCAATTACTGAAAAATTTTATTTCTGGAATCAAATTATTATATGGAACTCTATCTTTTGATTACCTAGGCTTTACACCTTCTCTCCTTCTTCTACCTCTCTATCCATGATGCTCTTAATCCTCCTCTCTGATGTTGTCACTCATAGGGATCTAGGTTTTTCTTCTTTTCAAATTGTCATTCTTTTTGAAATTCCACACTCCTGCTATATTTCTCATAAAATTTTGGTATTTATAGGTTCATTTTTATGGTATTTTTTTTGTAACCACATGGCCTCCATATTCCCCACCTCTTCTCTTATCACTTGAACCTTAGTTTTAAACTATATATTAGTTTTACATGAAGGCATCTGATGGTTTGGGATTTTTTTGGTGTAAGGATTAGAAGATTCTTTATTAGACCATTAATCCTCCTCTAAAATTTATAACCATACCCTTATGGTTGGAAAAATCATGATTTAGTATAATGTTGTTTGAGTTGGTTTTGATAAGGTGTTAATGGTTGTGAGTTAGTGTTAGGGACTCTTTTCGACTGGTGTCGTCCACCGATTTGGTTTCTGGTAAAATAAGATTCTCCAGAGATAGTTTTTTTTAAATTTTGTTTAATCATGTTGAATATTATGACCGTTTAAATATTATGATAGTGTTTTTCAATAGAGTTTTGGTCTTGGTTTTTCCAATGGAGGTTCACCAATGAAGTTATCTGGAGGGTTGAGCGGTGCTGGCTCAATCATGTCTCATTGTAGAGGTCATATCCAATCTCACTCTAATCAGGATTCCAAGTCCATTACTCCTTAATAGTTTGGTTGGGAATGAATATTTCTGATGAGGTTTTGGGATGTGTTTGTAAGACCTGTAATGTGTTCTTGGAGGTGTGACTTGCAAATTCATTTTCCCTTTCTCTAGGTTCTCTCTATGATGGTTATACAATTGTGTTACTTCTAATGTAGGATGTTGTTTACTATTTTACATCATCGCAAGTCAGTGATAGATGTATTGGATCTTTTAAAGGTTAAAATAGAGTTCTTTATTGGGTGATGTGAATATTACACTGGTGGTGTGATGAATTTTACTGGTTTAAGGTATATTCTTATCTTTCATCGATGAGTTTGTGGTTATGCTTTGTTATGAGGTGCTATATACAAGTGGAGTTTGTGTGAGGGATAAAATTATTGGATCGGTCTCAAGGTTCATGTGATATCTCATTTATAAAATCAATTAAATTAATATTTTTTCATTCAAAATTTGAATATTTAGTTTTGAATTTTGAAATTGTTGGTGTGGTTCTGCTTTTTTATTTTTAAGTTTTGTTGTGTTTTTGAATTATTTTCTATTGGGTTTTAATAGTTACCGCTTAAACATAAATTGGTATATTAAAAAAAACAAAAAAATGGTTTGAAGGAGGAAATTTAATTTTAATGTTATCATAAAGGTTATAGTATGACAAATTAAAGAACCTATTTATGATATGATTAATAAATGGCCATCATAAATACAATCTTTTAAAACAAGCATGTTAAGGGGAAAATCATTTATTCAAATTATGTAATATTTTCATATGCATTACTTCTTCTTATAATTCTTTTATAATTATGAGATATAACACAAATAAAAACTAAATAGGATCATCATTCTTTTAGTGAAATGATATTATAATTAAAAAACATCATAATCATTCATTAAATCAGGGTATGTTCATGTTTGGGTAATTTTAAACACCTTCTTGGGAAATATTATGAATTTATATCATGAATGAATATGGGAAGATAAATAATTGTATAATATATTATAAATTTTAAAATAATGATTATCTTTTTTCTCCTAGATATTTTATATAAATATTTAATTCATTAATTAATAAAACACCCTTCAATCGTCAGGAATCACCAAAACATGCTTGTAATCAATTTAATATTCAAGGATAAAGACTAAAATACTCATGAATAGAATTTAATACATAATAAATAATTATAAATCATCTCTAAAATTAAATTAAATTACTTATTAATTAAGGAACTTGGAAGAATAATGAATATAGACACCATTATTATGAAACTAGTACAAATGATAAAAACTACAAACACTAGATATAGAAAATATGAATAATTCATATTGATAATGACTATTTATGAAGATTATAAATGAAAATGGATATGATTATGGTTTTAAATTATTTTACTATGAAATATATTTTTGTGATACATAAGGTTAAAGTATATTGGTTGAATTCAATAATAGAGGTTAAGGTTTTTCATCTTAAACTCCCATCTTTGGGACATGTTCGATGTTGTATACAAAATATCCTTTATTTGGTACATATAATACCTATTTTATATGTTATATAATAAAATTATAGTATTTATATTATTTTAATTTCAATTTTAATCCCAATACTTAAAGTGGTTTTGAGTTAATTTTTACCCAATCTATAAGTGGGGTTTTACTGTCTCAATTATCTTTCTTTGGGACTCATTTTATATTCACCGCCTATTTTATTTTTGTGTGATTCATAAATTTACATGGAATAATTTTTACCATATTAATCATGAAATTTATGGGACTTAAAAGTATATATTTTTATCCTTGTCTCATATTCTTTTGATTCAAGAGTTACCAAAATTGTTATGAAACTCATTCTTTTCTGTGGTGGGAAAAACATCCTATGTTTTGGTAATGTAAAAGTGGGTGTATTTTACATGAAAAATAAATCCCTTTATAGATATTTGAAAATGTATATAGCTATAGATTATATGAACATGTTTTTAATAACCTTGAATAGAGTTGAGTGAGAATTGAATCAGTCATCACTCTAATATTTGATGAGTGAACCTAACACTACAAACATGGATAAACACTCTTAGGTTATATGCTTTAGAATATTCAAATACTCTTTATGAACCATGATGAAATATTTTTACTAGAATTTCCTTGGTATCCTACCAATGAAAACTATGGAACCCAATTACCATCTTCTTTTTATAACCCAACACATTGAAAGTACATTTCCAAGTATATTTCTTTAATAAGGGTACTTCCTATAACATTAACAATACCCCAAAAATCTTAATATGATTAAGGTATGTTATCCAAGACATCCACATTATTCCACTAAATAGGGAAGTATTTCCTTTTTTTAATTTTCATTATATATATAATCATGTATTTATTCATCAAGAGGTTCTATAGGGAATGCTATGAAAGGTATTTTTGACTGGTGAATGCAATGGACTTAATCAAGTGATTGGTGTGGCCTAGAATTATGTATACAATCGATGCATCAACAGGTCTCATGAGACAATAAAAACATGGGTTTTGGTGTATACCTCTTCCCATATCATTATAATGTCCCTGTGAAGTGAAGTAAATGATTTTTTGATGTCTAATATTATGCATTCCATTAGTATGATACAATGATTATTATTATCCATGTTTTAATTTTTTTTCAGGGATATAACATGCCTTCAGTTTATATTGATTATTAATTCAGGTTTTTTATTTATTACTTCCACATCACTTAATTAATTTGTATGTTATGATAGGTTCTAAAGTATACCAATAATTACTGAGTATCTAAGATCAATATTATTTTTTTCCTTTCCCTAATAAACCTGGAGGAGAACTATGATTAATTTTCAAGGATATTATGTATTGGATAATAATGTTCTTCTAATATGGTAAATTTGTATCTTATGTTTTCAAAAGTAATTTATATATGTATCTAGACATCTAAGAAAACTAAGATGTTATATTTTATGTAAAATATCATATAATCTAACTATAATGCTATATAACTACTAGCTCTAGGATTCCAAAGTCTAGAATATTACGGTTGGTATCAGAGAAAGTTTAGAAGGAACCTTGGGGAAAATATTTATAGGAACATAGTCAAATAGAACAAGTATTATGGAAAACCCTCAGGATTTCTATGGAAAAATTTGGAAAAAATAATAAGAATTAAATTTTTCAATTAAATATCCTGAGACAATTATGTGTATGCCATTTTATAAATATTGAGACTAATGGGAGGAATGAGAACCATATTAACACTCATAGAAAATACATGGATGTTCCTCCAAAATAAGTAAATAAATCTAAATTTAATACTAATCAGATCATAACCATATTAGGGCAGTTGAATGAGGTTATTAAAATAGATCTCGCCCGCATAGAGTGTGACCTGCTGATTTGAAACATAGGGTAACTATGTTGTAAAACTTCATGTTACAACAACCACCCAAATTAAATGGAACTACTATTCCATTGGTAACTGAACAATGGATCATGTACCTAGATATGATCTTTCTCAATTTAGGAAATAGTGAAAAGAAAAAAGTCATTATGGTTGTCTATCATCATAAGGGAGATGCAGACAAATAGTAGTCACTATTTCAAAACATGAAATATGAATATGATAATTAACTAATAGAATGGGAAACTTTTAAAGAGGTATTCCATGAAAAATAATTTCCTCATGATTAAAGAGTATAAATATAAATATAGTTTCTCAATCTTATATGAAAGGATGAGGAAAACTTTGTTGAGTATGAGGATTAATTTACAATGTTATCTATATGTGTTGTGGACTATATAAATATATGTAAACCAAGATCAATATGTTCTTTGATGGGTTAAAGCTAATCCTTTGAAGGGAATTATTATCTCTTACATTTTCATCATACTAGGATATATTCTCAAGAACTATTAAGACAGAAAATGAGTTCTCTAGGACATATGTATTAAAGGGAAATCAAGAGATTAAGAAGACGACTGGATATATGGCGCCCCAATCATGCCAAGAGTTCCATATTTTCTCCTACTCCCAGCTCCACCCACTTCCTTATAGGGTTTAAAGTTCTCCCCAGCGGTGATGGGAATTACTCCTCCTTATGATTTAGGTTTTATTCCCTCTTATGTTTCTCATTATTCCTAGTCATTCTATCCTTCTGGGTTTTCCTCTTTCCTACTTCTGGAACAGTCTTACTTTCTCCACTCCATCCCCTGCTCTTCTGGTTTGGCATGATGCACTCAACTCCATTTGGTTAAATGTGTTAGTTTTTAGATGGGGTTGGGACTGAGGCAGTGGGAGTAGGTTTATTACAAGATTATCCATTATTTTTCCTAAGGGTTTCATCCCCATTTTCCCATTCAGTTTTTTTGTTTTCATATTTAGGATTCAATCATTTTTCCTATTAGGGGTTCAATCCCTTTTTCTCCTTCCTCAATCCATTGTTGTTATGTGCTATAAATCTGGTTATGCTGGGGTTATTCTATGTCTATGTGGTCTTTGTTTTTCTAGTGATGGTTCGACATTGAGGTTTTTTGGTGTGGTTGATGGTGCCTGCTCAGTCATAGCTTGTTTTGGAGGCACTTTATGCTTGTACTCTACTCTGGCCTCTAGGTCCACTGGTCCCTTCCGGGTCGGTTGGGGGTGATGGTCTCCAAAAGGTTTTAGGTTATGGTTTGTGATCTGGAGGGGGGTTCTAGGTGTTATAACCTACGTTCAGGCGATGATGGGGCTTCTGTTTTGTTGGGTGTTGTGGCGATGGTAATGGGAGACTTCGGTGAAGAGACTAGGATGATGAAGACATGGGATTATTACTCTTCATCAATGGTTATTTTTAGAAGTGTAATGACAACATCATTGAAGACGTTTCTTTAAGTTTTTATGGATTTTGTTCAATTTTAATTGGATAAGTTTGTTTGTTTTGGTTTGATGTTTTACAGTGGCAGGATGGTGTTCACTAGTGGTGGCCTGACATTTTTGAATTTTTCATTGATGATGATCTTGGTGGTTAAAGGTTTCTTTTATTATTCTGGCCTTAGCACTGACAGTGATGGGTGGCCGATGATGGTGGTGTACTAAATCTATGATGGTGAACACATGAAACATGATCTCAGTTGATGTGGGTGCCCCTCAAATTGAGGCCTCGATTTCAGTATTGGAGATTTTGAATTTCAAATTCCATATCTGTTTTGTAATTTTGTATCCCATGGTGTTATTTTGGATCCCACTATGGTTACTACTCATCCTCAAAGAGGCGTTTTGAAGATAAAAAAGGCATTTTCATAAGAGGATGACTGAGAATCATGGGAATAATAGTGTGGAAATGGGGAAAAAGGAAGGGTGAGAAATCCCATATGTGATAACTGTGGAAGGAAACACCATGAGACTTATAAGTAGAAAAGAGTTTTTTATAAGTGCAGATAATAATTCCATAAATCTCATGAATAAAAAGTCAAGGTAGAATTTGCTTATTATAAATAATTTTACTATAAGTAGAAGTGATATTATTTGAAATAATTCCTAAAACATCAAGGGAATTTACCTCATAAAATTCCAAGGGAGAAAGAAAAATATTAGGTGTTCACCACATCTAAAGTTGAAGTTCCAAATGATGTGATGGTAGGTACTTTGATTATATCCTCAATGTTAGATAATATATTATTTGATTCTTCATTTTTTTAATATTTTATATCTTTCATATTTTTTAAGAAATTTATATCCCTAGAACCCTAGTAATGTAGTTATCAATGATGAAATTGAGTGGGAATGTTATTACAACAAAGATGTGTCTGGAAGTTCCAATTTTGATACATGGGTATACACTATTTTTAAACTTGGATGTTATACATATGTTTTAATTTTATATAAACCTTGTTATGGATTTATTTTCAAAGTATATTGTAAGAAACATATTTTCAAGAGAAGGAGATTATGATTCATGAAGGTGTTGGGGAATCTTTTGTCTTTAGAGGGAAACTCCATCATCAAATCATGTTTGGATGTTCCCTCAATAGATCTATATAATAAATTTGTTATCACAGAGGAATATCAAGTGAATTATATGGATAATTAAGATATCCTATGGATATAGGTTGTACATATGGTATAAAAATTTATTGATGTTTTTCCATAATAATTACATGTTTATCCACCAGAGCATGAAGTTGAGTTCTCTATTGAACTCATTCCTATTACAAGTACTATATCAAAAAATCATCATATAATAGCACTAGTGGAGTTAGTGTGGTTGAATAAAATTCCATAGTAGTTGTGTGATAATGGGTTTACATACCCCAGTGTTTCACTGTAGGGATCCCCTATTTTATTTTTAAAAAATATGGATGGGTTTATGTAACTATGATTTGATTATGAGGAAATCAATTCCATTAATATAAAGAATAAGAATCCTTTACCATGAATTGATGAATTATTAGAAAAACATTAAGGATTCTAATAATTTTCAAAGATTGATTTTCGATCTAGTAATCATCAGCTAAGGGTAGAGAATGATGGTATAGAAAATACAACATTTCAAACAAGGTATGGACATTATTAGTTTCTGGTAATGTCTTTTGGATTAACTAATACACATTATATATTTATGGATCACTTGAATAGTGTGTTCAAGGATTATCTTGATAACATTGTGGTTGTATTCAATATTTATATCTTGATATACTCAAAGAGCTACGAAGAGTATGAGATCCATCTACAAATAATTCTATAGACCCTCAATTTTTATATATAGGAAATATAGTAAGTGTGAACTTTGGATTAATGATGTTTCTTTTCTTGGAAATATTTTCTCCATGGATGGAATATCTATTAACCCTTCAAATATAGTGGTAGTAAAATAATTACCTATAATGAAAAACATAACCAAGATATGAAGTTTCCTAGGTTAATCAAGTTACTATCAGGGGTTTGTCTAAGATTTTTTTCCTATTAGAGAACCCATAATCCAAGTTGATATATAAATGGGTTAAATTCACATAACAAATGGAATGTGAGTAATGTTTTCAAGATATATATAATAAACTAATTAATTTATCAGTATTAAGTTTACCATTACATAAAGAAGGATTTCTAATATATAGTGATGCATCAAAGAAAGGATATGGTTATGTCCTTATATAGTATGATAGAGTGATTGAATATACATCAAGGCAATTGAAAATAAATGAAATTTAAATATAAAAATCACAAACTTGACTTGGAAGATGTAATATTTTATTTTAAAATATAGATACACTACCTCTATGGTTAAAGATATGATATATATACAGACTACAATATTTTAAAGCATATATTTTATTATAAGGAGCACAACATAAGGAGAAGAGTTAGAAAAAATAAGAGGATTTTATTTCTCAATACAGTAGCACCCTGGGAAGGAAAACTAGGTGGCTGATGCATTGTGTAAGAGGGACCATAGATTCATGACTATGATTATGATTGAAAAGGATCCTTTATAAAGGGATATAGTAAATATTAATATGGTAATTTTTAGTAAATGGGATCCAAATTTAATTTTTCAATAAATTATTTTACCATCCTTACTAGAAATTTTAGAGAATACCCAGTAGGATTATGAGAAATTACAAATTAATATTAAAGGATTAAATAATGGGAAAGTTTTAGACTTTATCTATATAGATGTAATGTTGATGTTTGGGAAGAGGTTATGTGTTACATCCATACTAGAGTTTAAAAGGTAACTTTTAGATGAAGAACATAGTACACATTTCTCTATAAACTATAGTAGCATAAATATATATAGGTATTTAAGAGAAAATTTCTAGTGGGATGGTATTAAGTGGAAAATTGAAGAATATGTGTTCATATTCTTAGTATGAAAGTAGGTAAACATTGGAAAACAACATCCTAAAGGATTCATGAAATCTCTACCTATACCTATATGGAATTTAGACAATATTACGATTGAATTTTTCAATGGACTCAAAAATACTCTAGGGTGTAATCATTATATATGGTTCATCATAAATTTTCATAGTAATACTTTTCATTTCATAGGAGTAAGAGAATATTTACCACTTGATGCCTTTCCTGACTCTATATCACTAAAATCACAAGACTTCACGGGGAAACAAAATCGATTGAATCTAATAAAGGCCATTGATTAAAATCATTATTCTGTAAGAGTATTCAAATAGATATTGATACTAAGATACATTTAAGAACCACCTAATATCCCCAAACTAATAGATGTCTGAAATGAAAATTTATACATTGAAATAAATGCTACGATCATGTTCTATTGTCTTTAAAGGTATGTGGGATCAATATTAACCTTTGGTGTAATTTGAAAAAAATAATATATTCCATTCAATAATCTAGATAGAACAATACAAATTATTTTATGGGAAATGGTTTCACACTCCAACTATTTTGGATGTAATTAGAGAGAGAAATCTAGTTGGCCCAGAGCTTGTGTTGGAGATGACTATTAATGTACAGACTATTCAATATAATATTAAAGTATCCTAGAGTATATAAATGATATATACTTCTAATTAAATTAAAGTATTGGAACTTAAATTTTGGGATCATTTATTTTTCATTGTTTCACCATGGATGGCAGTTATAGGATTTGGTAAAAATGGGAAATTAATCAACTAATACAGTGGTCATTTTTTAATATAGGAAACAATTATAGTTATAAATTATTGATTGGATATGTCATCCAACATTTCTAAGGTACATAGTTAATTTTATGTTTCATTACCGAGGAAATAAATGCAATATCCAATGCATGTTCTCACATTTGAGGGAATATAATTGGATCCTGACTTTTCTTATAATGAATAGCAGGTTCAAATTCTTGGCACCTGAGAGAAAGTGCTACAGAATTGAGTAAATCGATTGGTGAAAGTCATTTGGAGAAATAAAAAACAAGAAAAGGAAACTTGGGAGCCTAAAGAATCTATGAGGAATGAATATCCATATTTTTTCAATAGAAAATATATACTACAATTTTGAGGATGAAATTATTAAATGGGGAAGATGTAATACCTAATACCCTACTCTAGTAGGAAAACACCATATCGTGGACTATCACAATCTAAAGAGGCATTATTCACGAGTATATTTAAAATTTGAATTTATAAATATTATAATTTAATTTTACAAAAATAAAATTCATTTTTAATTCATAAAAAATATATTAACTTAAGATAAAAATTTCGGTTTTTTCTAGAAAGATTAATTTTTATGTGAATAGTGAAAATATCATTTTTGTTAAAACCACAAATCTTATGACATCACTAGGATGTAATCATAAAATAAAACTCTTAAAAAAATTTAAGTAATAAAATATTCATTTAATTAATAATATTATTAATTTTAAAATATTAGTTTTACTTATAAATCCAATATCCATCATTTTTAGAACTAATTAAAATGTTACGTTAATAGAAAACTATTTTTGGACTATTTTTTTTCATCAAGAATTTTCAAGGTGAGATTCAGTTTTTTATTTTATTAAAGGCCTCAAAAATTTTATTTTTTTATAATACATCAATTTATTCCATTAAAATCAGTATTCAAGAAAATATTATCTTATAAATGAATTTATTTCTTAAAAAATTATTTTTCTAAAAACTGTTTTATGTGATTAAGTGTGTCTAATTTAGAACATGAATTTCCAACCTTCAGAAATTATTTTTGATGAAATTATTTTCAAATTTTAAATCATAAGTATAAATTTTAGTAAAATTGGAAATGTTAATTTTTTTCATTAAATTTAACCATGAAAGATAAAAATTAATTACTAAGGTAAAAGAAAACGAGGGTAAAATTTAAAAATTTAAAATAAAAATACCAAAACAATAAAATTTTCTCAAAAATAAGTTTTTTAGGTTATTTTAGACCCAAAATAACTTTAACCTCCTCTTATGTCCCTTTTTTCCTATTAAAACTTGAAAAATAACTTTAAATTATTCAAAATATAAGAGTTACTACCCAAACAACCCTTCTCTTCACTTATAAAAGGGTAACACTTCAATAAATTGAAGACTCACTGATCCTTATAATTTTATCATGAAAATGTACCAATTTTATACTCCTATAATCCTCACTCATGGTAAAAATATTTTGTTCACAATTAGTTTTCCTAAGGATTTCGTTTCAAAGGATAATTCCAAAGAAGATTCAAGTCCCCGGCGTGAGTATTATCAACTACTCAACTTTTAATGTTAACTATATTCACTAAATTTTGTTATAGTAACACTAATATAATGATATTAGTATTATTTATATTCTTTAATTTTAATATATTAATTTAATTATCATTCTCTATTCATCTATCCCATCCATTAATAAAAATGAAATTATTGTTCATTCATACATGAGATTAATGAAATTTATTTTTCATAAAAAACCATCATTGATGGTTAGTAGAATGGTTTAATGATAAAATATGATTTTTATTATATAATTAAGGTTTTTATGAAACATTGGATAATTTATTAATGATATAACCAATAAATGACCATTGTTAAATAAATTTTTTAAAACAAACATGTTAAAGGGGAAATCATTTACTCAAATTAGGTAATATTTTCATTTTCATTAATTTTTATTCTAGTTAAATTATAATTATTATATCTCACTCTAATGAACACTAAATAATATAAATATTCTTCTAGAATAGTTATATTATAACAAACCCACTACATAATCATTCATTAAATCATGATATGTTCATTTTTTGGGTGTTTTAACCACCAACTTGAAAAATATCATAAATTTATTTCCGGAATGAATATGGGAACAAAATTACAATAATAATATTAGAAAAATGTGTAAATATTTTTTTTAAATATTATATCAATATTTAATTCATTAATTAATAAAACACCCTTCGATCATCAAAAATCATTGGAACATGCTTGTTATCGATTTCATATTCAAGGATAAAGAGTAAAAAATTCATGAAAAGAATTTAAAACATTATAAATAATTATAAATGTTACCTAATATTAACTTTAATTACCTTTAAATGATAAAATTTGTAAGAGTAATGAATAAAAACACCACTAGTATGAAACTAGTACAAATAATCAAAACTATAAACACCCAATGTGGAAAATAGGTAGAATTCATATTAAGAATTAACAATTAATTAAGATTATAAATGAAAATTGATATTACTAATGTTCTGAATTAAATAATTAAGATAGATATGTTACTGATATAGGAGTTTAAATTATATTCATGAAATTTAAGAAATTAGGTAAGGGGTTTTCATCTCAAATTCCTCATTTTAGGACATGTTTTAAATTATAAACCTAATTTATTTTATATGGAATATGTACTAAATATTTGATATTTTATATCATTAAATTACTTTATTAATATTATTTGAAGAAAAATTTTATACCATATATTTGACAAGCCTTTTCTTGAATTGATACCCAAGCCATAATTGGGTTTTTTCTGTTTGAATTTTCATTCTTTGGGACTCATGTTTTATTAAATACCTATTTTCATTTGTGTAGTACATAAATTAACATGAAATAATTTTTAATATGTTAATCATGAAATTTAAGGGATTTATAAGTCTATATTTTTATCTCTCCCTCATATTATTCTGATTTAATATTTACCAAAACCATTGTAAAACTCAATATTTTCTATGCTGGAAATACCATCCAACGTCTTGTTAAAGTAAAAGTGTGTGTAATTTATAATACAATATATCCTTGTCTAAATACTAGAAGGTGAAAAAATCCATATAGAAGATGAACCAAGGGTTAATCATCCTAAAAACATTTGGTTGAGCATTGACTCAATCATCAATCTGATGCATGATGAGCAGGCTTAAGACCACACACCTAACTAGACACTCATAGGGGATATGATTTGTAAAATTGACATATTCATTATAAACATTGATTAATGATTTTTTCTTCAATTTAATTGGTATCCTACAAATGAGAACTATTGAACCTAATTACTATCTTCTATGGGTAACCCAACACATTAAAAGTACACTCCCAACTATATTTATTTGATAAGGGAACTTTGTATTACTTTGATGACACCCAAAACTTCTAATTTGATTTATGTATATTCTCCTAGATATCACCATTATTCCATTCAATTGGGAAGAATGTATTTTGATTATTTTTTATTATATAGATACCAATGTTTTTATTTATCTAAATTTTCCGTATGGAATTGTATGAATGTTCTTGTTTAATCTTATGGTGAATGAATTATACTTAATCATGTGATGGATGGGGATCATAATTATATAGCCCCTTGATTCATTTCTAGGTCTTGAGAGATAGAAAAAGTTGATTTTGGGTGCATACCTCTTCCCATATCCATATAATATCATGGGATAATGCGGTTAAATCATTTATTCCATTAGTGTGAGATCAATAGTTATTTTTATCCATGTTTTCATTTATTATAAAGGATATAGAATTGCATTAGTTTCAGTTAATCATAGATTTGTGTGGTTTATTCATTATTTTTATATCACTCATTCCATGTTTATTTTATTATAGATTTTGCGGTGTGATACTCCTTACTGAGCATCTGATATAACCCTAATTTTTTCCTTTCCCTAAGAAAGATAGAGGATACATATGAGTAATTTTCAAGGATATGATGGAGGGACTAATAATGTTCTCCCAATGTGACCATGCTATATATTATGTATTCAAATGTAATGTATGTATTTATCCTATCGTATAAGACTAGTAAGACAATGGATTATATTGGAACACTTGTATTGTATAAAAATAATTTAATTTAACCATCAAATGCATTTTTTAGAGTATGGGATGTTACAAGTGTATTGTGGTAAATGGTTAATTCAAATATTTTCAACCGATCCGGTTTGAATCTTGTATGGATCCTTGTTTTATTTTTTATAGACATGTGTATCATCACTTTAACAAACCTAACCCTATTATCCTAGATCTTATGGTTATTTTATTACATTGCCACTAGATATTAGTGATCATATCCTAAGGGATCAAATATTTTTGTAGTATTGTAAAAATGGATACATAATTAAATCTCACATTACATTTGAAAAGATAAGTTAAAACATAGTATTTTATTTGAGTAAATTATTATTCTCTATAGAATATTATTTCATTTCAATCATAGTACAATTCCTGGAATCATGGGGAAAAGAACAAAAATATAAGGGTGAGCTGAGATGCTCATTAAGGGATTGCGTATTGTAGAGGCTATCATAAAATAAATAAAGAATAAAAAATATATAAGGAATAAATGATGAAAAATTTATTCCATATAAATACTAAAATGATATTAAAACTTAACCATATAAATATTACATATCCGAGTAATAACATGGACATCAATAACTAATTTTATAATGATGTAATTCATAATGCATGACATCTTAAACTTACTATAGAGGACTCCTTCTATATATCTGACATAAATGGGTAATGATTTTCCTAAATACCCAACCTATTTTTTCTCATGATACATATTGAGGAATTGAGATCATTTTTAATTCTAGGACCCAACTATCACTAAGTAAGCCCAATGCATTAATCATATGAATAAACAATACAACAAAATAAACATTCTTTAATAATAAAAAATTGTCTATATTAGAAGGAATATGATATAGAATATCAATAATTTCCCTCATAAAAATGGTCATAATCCATTCTAAGATATATGTTTTATGGAATCATATGATTATATCCTCAGTAAATATTAAGATTAATAATGGTATGTTTACATAAATGAAAAAACATCTAAAATTTCACTGTAATATTTATTGAAGAAAATACATTTTTTATTTAGAACTAAATTATTTTAAATCATAAAATTTCCAAAATATTATGAATTTTTTTTATTGGGAATCAATGATGGATAATTAGAATGGAATCATTCCATAAAAGAGTATTCATGATAGTATAAAAATCTATTTGTATGGTGTATGTTGAAACAAATATTTTGTTCAAACATAAAACAAAAGTTCCTAATTCGGAAAATGATAAGCAGTTTCCATTTGATTTTTTTATAAAAAAGTAAAAAATATGTAAAAATTTATTAAATAAATAATTTAAAAATAATTAAAGCACTCTTAAAAACATTTTAAATAAAACATGTACATGTAAGAAAATTATTCTCGATCAAATTAAAAAACAGAGTAAGTTTTTCTTTAAAACATCTGTTTGGTCTTTTTGAGTGCCAAAGAATGTAAAAATTGAACTTATACTTGAAAATCATAGAAATAAACATTATATAATAAAATCTATGGAGTTTAAGATATATATATATATATATATCATATAAGTACCCTAACACAAAATTAAACATGAACAATATTGAATAAGGATGAGATTCTGAAATAAACCCTTACTGCTTTGGTAACTTTTGAATCAAAACCAGTATGAAAGAAATTAATCAAAATGAATAATAAAATACCCATGAACATAAGGGTATTATTGATATAATATATAAAAGTAAAATTTTATGAACCTCATAAAATAATATAGGTGTATAACATAATATATGTACTAAAGAAGACAATTTGAGATGATAAACCCTTACCATTTTTTTAATATTTGAATCAAAGCCTTATAAAAGAGAGAAAATTATATGAATTTATCAATCCACATAATTTTCATGAAAATTATCATAAAATATATTCATGTGTTATATATAAACCTAAAAAAGTAAATATGTAGTGAATATGAAATATGTATCATAAAAAGAGAAGTGAGATTGGAAACCTTTACCATAGGCATGACTTTATTTGTAAGTTATTTTAACCCCCTATATAATATTTTTTTATAATTCTATACTATAACCATATACATAATTCTATTATAATATATGATTCTATTATAATATTTTAACACCATTTTATTAATAATTCCATATTAAAATAATTGTTTATGAGTGTTAACTATTTCATTTTTTATGTAAGTTTCGG
This sequence comes from Viscum album, assembly GCA_963277665.1. NCBI lineage: Eukaryota > Viridiplantae > Streptophyta > Magnoliopsida > Santalales > Viscaceae > Viscum > Viscum album. The sequence continues at coordinate 887,427,573 of OY728123.1, forward strand.
TTTGATAGTTTTGATCCTTGCATCTTGATCATAGTATCAATATATTTATAAATTTAATTATGATATAAATATCATATATATTCATTATATACATAATTATAATCATTAATTAAATTAATACATGAAAAATGGAATACAATGCTCTGTAGAGGTGGTAGTCCACACGTACACACAAACGTTGAATTTTTTAAAAGGTGGAAGGGTAAGAAGGTAAATTATATATTATATTTTCAAAACCATAATTATGTCATAAATATCATATATATATATATATATTAAATATTTCCATATTTATAACTATCCAAGTAAAGTAGTAATGAAAAATGAATTACATCGCTATGTGGAGATGGTAAGTCATGCGTATGCACGAGTGATGTTTTATATTTATATAGAATAGAAAAGAGGAAAAAAATAGTTGTACCATAATAATAATGACATATAATAATATTTATTATACTATATTAATTATTTTTTGATGGGTATAATATATTTATAGAATGTAGAAAAATAAACAATCTTTAAAGAGTCACTAAAGATGATTACCTCTTTATTGCGTAACCTCCCTTAGATATTAACTTAAGGACCCTGGAGAGTTTTGAAATAAAACCCCTAAAGAATTTAGATAATGATTTTTATAATTGTTTTTATTTTGGTTTTATTATGATAATTTTCTCAAGGAGGTGTGAAAAATATAGGAAAGGTGGCCCCCTTTTATAGTGATGGATATGAAACACCATGAATTACTTAAAATATTTAACTATAATAAATTATTTTTCATGTGGATGTTGAAATAAGTGGAAATTTTTTTAAAGATAATATTACATTTGGTTGAAATACATTTAACTAAAAAATTTTGGATAGTTTTATGTTTCATTTTAAACTGTATCTATTAGCTTAAACCCTTCGTTATCAAATTTTACCCTTAACCATGAGAATAACTTTTTCAATATTAAATGGTTATAAATTTATTTATAAGGTAAATATTATCTCAAAAAAGTTAATGGGAGGATATTTTAGAATTTATTAAACACAACTTGTTAATTTATATAAAATTTTATGACTTTTTAATCAATTAATAAAATATTATTTATCTTAAAAAACAATTCCTGTCATTCTCATTGTTATATTATTATCTCGACTTTAAAAATATCACAATAAAAAAAAACATCTAATATTTCGACTTAAACTATCCCTTATGATTCCTAAATTTCAATTATATTATTAAAATATTTATACTCATCTAAATATTTTAACTTTTAATTTTTTTTCAAATAATTAACTTAACTTTTCATTTGTTTCCCATACACCGTGCCATCACGACGTATTTTTTTTAGGAAATTATTGTAATTTTAAAACAATATTTTTTTTATTAAAATAATAATAATTTATTTTAACTCAAAAATACTATTTATTTTCAATGAATAACTATATTTACTCACATATATCTAATGGTAACTTATTTAATACATTATTTGGAATATTTTTGTCATGCGCAAGAATAACACAAGCATTTGGATACATTTATTATTAAATAACTCCAAAATTCATAAATATTACTCGATAAAAAATAAACATAATATTTATAAATAAAGTTGATGAAATACTTATTATATCTAAATTATTATCTTTAGAATAACTAATTTAACTTTTATAGTCCTGTACAAGCATTGCATCAACATTGAAAATTATTTTCATATTTATCAGGAAATAAATTATAATTTATATATTTTGAAATAATTTTGTTCTTTATTTTTAGTAAATTATCATGGATTAGTCATTAAATAATTTTTATAAATTTTAATATCATAATTATGTCCTTTCCATACCCATCCATACAAAGTTAAGAATTTTTATTAAAAGGAAGGAGGAAATGCCCCAAAGCAAGTTATAGAGATCGAAAGTAATGAAGACCAACGACATCTTTTGGGATCAGATTCACACACTTATGGGGAAGGGACCCAATGAAATTGAATATTGTACATGGGTTATTAGATTTATCTAGGGAATCTAATAAGTCTACAACCATGTTTCCCTTCCTCCAAGTGTGAGTGATATTAATGATATTGGTGATAAACTCCTCATATGTTTGAATAATATATGTGATATAGAAAGGGGTAAAGATACAACCATGTATAGAGTTTAAGAGGATCAAAGAGTCTGGTTCCACCTGATTAAGGATAATACCCTAAGAATGACATAATGATAACCATTTGATCATGGTAGCTACCTCCTCCATGGGAGAATCACCTTGACCATGCTAAACATCGAACACAAAAACAACTGATATATTAATATCTCATACCACCCCACCTCACCACATATAGACTTACGTAAAAATATATATCAATATTCAATTTAAATCCATGCTCTAGAGGGAACCATCTAACCCAGTTTCCTTGGGTAGGGTGAAGGAGAGGTGTGACCCCCACACTTCATCTTTCCATAAGACGACACATGGAATGGGAATGATCGTTGTATTTGAGCAAGGGAGCCAAGTCCATGACAAGTGAACTGGACTTCACTTTCACTACCAGCTGATAAAAAATACAGCCCATATTTATGGATTTATTATGACTCAAACACCAATTATGAATGTATATCTATAAGACTCAAATGAATTTATAAAATAATACCATGGTAGTTGAGTGTTACTTTCCAATAAGACTCAATATATTTATCTTCAGTTTCCTTGAGTTTAAGAAATTCCTTTACCATTGGGATTTAAAATAGATTTAAATTTACTTACATGATTTCTTCCCATTCTATAAGAATAATTTAATCCTTTTATGTGAATTATCATGATTAAAGTTTCATGATTTAATAACTAAAATAAACTTTTAATAGACTATAAGATCCAAAAAATGATGAAAATTTATTCTTGCTGTATAAAACCAAAATTTTCAACACAAGCTAAGATAATAACCAATATAAAGAGGTCATTATATGAGGAAATAATAAACTAGTCTATAAAGACTCAATCATAACACCCAAAGTTAAACAGAAATAATTCCACAAGTTAATGACCATAAAAATATTCAAAACTATTCCCGACTAAGTTTAAAACTGAAAAATTTAAAATATTTGATTACATATTCTTCTAAGATAACTTTAAAATTTATATCCAAAAAACAATAATCACCCATAATTTCATATACCAAAATGTATATTCCATATAATATAATCTATAAAATATAACAATATTTACCATAAATAATATGAATCACCATAAATCCTTAATAAAATCATATATTCTTAAAAAATATAACTCAATTTTTATTTTTTAATTAAAATCCCATCATAGAAAAAAATATTTTAATTTTCCTTAATCATATAAGGTTTCTAATATAGTAAAATTATTTAATTAAAATTAATCACTTAGCTACTAAATAAATTTTAAATCCCTTTGTTATCTATGTGATAAAACATATGTTTCCAAATTATGATAACCCATAGTTACATCAACATTAAAGATCATATTAACCCTTAAGGTTATCAATAAATTTAAATATATATCCAAAAAATATAAAATAATTATTCATCAATCAAACCATTTCACTAAAATATATACTAAAATCAAGTATTTTATTCCATAAATGTTACCCAAAATATATTTAATCCTAAATCCTCAAAAGGGGTATCTAAGACATTAAACTCATAATTGACCTTAGAATTATCAACACGTGAAAATTTAGGTTTATCCCATATTACTATGTAATATAACATGTTTCTATAGGTTATATCCTTTCATTCAACATAATGGTTCATAAAGAAAATATGAATTAACATAGGCATATCTTCTGAGAGTTTCTATAAATTTGTTCAGTCTTATGACCATTTATTATGCACTGGTGAAGATTGAGTTAATACCCAATCTGCTCCATTTAGATTTGTTACCACTTGGTTCATTTCCACATCTAAATCCACTTTATAATATCTAGATTGAGATATATTTTCTATTAAAACCACATAATATCTACTTTACCCAAATTTTTTGATATTACTCCCTACTTAGAATTTTCTTTAGAATCCACAATAGGGTTATGCTCTTTAATATATGTTTTCATAAAAATTGTTACCACGTTTTATACTAAAATTTCATTGATACTAATTATAATAAACCTAAAACTTGTATCCTAGATATAGTGGTTACATTATTATATTATCACTAGATATAAGTGATCCCATCCCAAGTGATCAAATCATTTATTAGTATTGAAAAACTAGCCACACAATTTATTCTCACATATTATATTTGAAAATATAAAATTAAAATCTATATTTTATTTGAGAACTTTATTATTCCCTATAGAATATCCTTGGATATGAATCATAGTACACTTCTTGGCATCATGGGTATTGAAACAGAATTAAAGGGTGATATTAAATGCTCAGTAAGGGTGTGCATACAATAGAATCTATCATATAATAAACAAGGAATGAATAATTTGTTAGGAATGAATGATGAAAAAATAATTTCACATAAATAATCACATTATCTAGAAACGTATCAATGGATATCAAAACTATTCAAATAATCACTTGGAAATCAATAAATGATTTCATAATGATGGAATACATAATATCAGACATCCTAAACATATAGTCGAGGCCTCGTGCAAAGGCATATAACATAAATGGGTAAGGCCTTGGCCAAATAACCAATATGTGTTATCTCCAAATACCCATCGATGGATTGAGGGGATATGTAATTATGGGACCCACCATGAACTTTATAAGTCCAATCTATTTATCATATTAATAAATAATACAATTAAATCAACATTCCTTAATAATATATTATTTTCCATATTGAAATAAATATCATACAAAATCTTAATTCTTTCCCTAGTAAAAAAGATTATAAGGAATCCTAATAAATATGTTGGATGGTATCATTAGATCATGTACTCAATAAATAATAAAATTTAGTATCAGATGTTGAAATAGATGAAAATACTTTTAAAATATCACTTGAATATTTCTTGAATAAAATACACATTGTTGGCCCCTTCTTGTTTTAATGCTCACAAATCATGTTAATTCTGTGTTTAATGATTTCACTAGTTTATAATAGCATTTATAAGTCAGTTCGTTCAAATTTGGCTAAGTGTTGAAAAGACCCACCACCAAACATGAATGAATATTGAGGATGAATTACTTCTAAAAAAGACTCACTATTGAGGATGTGTCACCTCTAGAAAAACTCACTATTGAGGATGATTCACCACCAGAAAAGACTAACCATCATGGATGAGTCACTAAAAAAAAGAATCACCATTTAGGAAAAGTCACTGATAGGAATGTCTCGCCACTGAAAAAGAGTCACCACTAAGAATGAGTCACTATCAGACCTGACTCAATTCCATACGTTACCCATCACCAGAGCGGAGTCACCTCCAGACATCACCTACTGTCGGAAAAGTCACCATTGAGATGTGTCACCATTGAGACGTGTCACTGCTGAAGATGACCTACTGTCAGATGAGTAAATATTGATATGAGTAACCATTGAACATCATTCACTACTAGACCCGATCTACCATTAGATGACCTATTACCAACATGACTCACCATTGGCCTGAATCACCAGTAGACATGAGTCACCGCTGGAATGACTCACAATCTCTATTAGGGTATATTTAGACTCAGTACATAAAAAAATTGGTTGTAGGTAAAAAATGGTACATTCATCATATATGAATGAGTTGTGGTTTATATTTAATTCTTGAGTTATCTCTCCAAATATAATCATTGATCGCATAACATATTTTTGACTCTCAAGATGCCTTTGTGACATATTATAGCTAGAACCCTGGATCAGGATCATGAGGATGACCCATTTAGTGATCAGACAATGATACATGGACTAGTTATAGAGATGTTACCTCTAGGTGGTGCACCAACTATACCACCTATAGAGTAACACATGGTACCCATATTACCAGCGAATTTGGTGCGCAGGTTGAGCGCACTTCATGAGTTTTAGTGAAATAGACCCATTAGGTTCCAAGGAAATCCTAACCCATAGGTGCCTGAGGGCTGTCTTGAGGTGGTGACCTGATTTTTTCATCTGGCCAGGGCACCATCAGATCATATGGTGGTCCTGGTGGTGAACATATTTCATAGTTCATTAGGAAAATGATGGGGTTCAGTGACCGAGTATTATGATGAGGTGAATCTGGCATGGTCAGAGTTTGATCTCATTTTCATAGAGGATTTATCTCCATCTATCCTGAGTGATGTATGTATCTAGGAGATTTTGTAGCTATAATAGGGGATCATAATGGAATTTAAATATTCATTGAGGTTTACCAACCTCTCCAGGTACTCGAAAGATATGGTTCGTGACTAGTTATTTTGGGATAATTCCTTTGAGAGAGGGCTTCATATATTCATCTATTCTAGTTTTATTACTCAATGAATTCCTACATATTTTAGGGTGCTAGAGAGAGCCTTGGTGGTTGAGAGTTTCTTTGCTGACCGGACACAACCAATAGTTGTCAGAAGTTGGCACATAGTAGTAGAGAACTCAGAAGTAGGGGGATGATATTAGTACTAAGGACTTGGAAATGTGATAAATTTTAGGAGGAGGTCCCAGGAAAGAGGATCAATGGTTCAAGGCTCACAGTATGGGTCCATTCAACCCTGGGATAAGTAGTTCCACTCATGTGATGGTAGGGGAAATCGTTCATAAGATTTTCCAACCCACTATACAGTTAATATAGAAGTCACAGATAGGACATCGAGGTAGATTAAATGGTAGGATATAGAAGGTTCACATGGTAGAGAAAGTGGAATAGGAGATGGGAGAGGGAAACAAGGTGGTAGACGCTTCGAATTTTTAACACCACCACCCCAAGTGGTCTAGGATAGGCTCAGGGAGCTAGATGAAATGAGAGGGGACAACTGCAGGAGGTCAATGATTATGAACCATAGTATTTGGGAATGATATGAGGTATGATATATTTATGTTATATCTTAGCTACATTACTGACAGACATAGGTTCTAGTTATTCCTTTCTAGAAATATATCTTGTTTGATACTTAGAGATTCTAATTGATCCCTTTGATTGATCCATGCACTTGGAGACTCCTACTGGAGATGACTTAGAAATTACACACTTATTCCAATAGTGTGGCCTGAATCTAGGAGGAGAGAGTTTCCATTGGGATCTATTTGTAGTAGTGTTGAGTCCTTACAACATCATCTTAGGTATAGACTAGTTATCTATAGTTAATACCCATATTGATTGTTTCAGTTAGAGGATGTTGTGTATCAATAATGATGGGACTAGGTTATCTTTTTTGGATGAAGAGGAAAACCATGCATCACATGATGGACTCATGATAGGAGGTTGTAGAAGATTACTCACAAGTTGGATGGAATGACCCTTGGTGTAGTGGATATTATGATTTTCTAGTTCCCTGTAGTGGTTGAAGAGTATGAGGACGTCTTCCCGGAGGATGTTCCAGGTTTACCTCCTCACTGAAAGATAGGCATCTAGATTGATATACATCCTGGTATGACACCAATATCTATTCCAGTATATCAGATAGATCCTAAAGAGCTTAATGAGTTGAGGTTATTATTGGAGTACTTGAGGAGGAATGTATTTGTTAGACCCAATGTTTCACCCTGGGCAGCTGTAGTCTTGTTCACCAAAAAGGTGGATGGGAGCTCGAGGTTATGTGTGGATTAAATGTGCTTGAACTAGGTGACCATGAATAATAAGTATACACTACTGAGGATCTATGACCTCATCGATCAGTTGATATGGGTATAATGGTTCTCAAAGTTTGACCTTAGATAATTCTATCACCAGTTGTGAGTACCTGATGAGGATATACTGAATATGGCATTCAAATGTATCTATGGACACTTTGAGTACTTGGTGATGCCCTTTGGAATGACTAACACCCCTAAAATGTTCATGTTACTCATGAAATAGTTCTTTCATCCTTTCAGAGAGTGGTTTATGCTAGTCTTCATTGATGATATCCTCATATACCCGGTGGCCGATGAGGAGCATGCATGACATATGAGGATAGTCCTGGACGTACTCTAAGAGCACAAATTTTGTAGGAATCTCTCGATGTTATAGTTCTAGATTCAAGCAGTCCACTTTCTGGGACATGTTATCTCAGCTAAAGGAGTGGTAGTGGACCTAGCCAAGGTTGAGGTAGTGTTATCTTGGGATCCACTCTAGAGCATGACAAAGGTATGAAGATTCTTTAGGTTAATAGTATATTACCAAATATTCATGCATGATTTCTATAATATATCAGCACCCATGACATAGTTGAACTGATAGGGGTATCCTTTCATGTGAACTTATAAGTTCCAATAGGATTTTCAGTAGTTGAGGTAGAGTTTGATGACTTCTCCCCTCTTGATATTTCCATAGGAGGGTGTCGAGTACGTAGTATTCTGTGATTCATTTGGAATTGGTCTTGGTTGTGTTATGATGTAGTGGTAAGCAGTGATTTCTTATGGTTCACATTAGTTGAATCCACATGAGTAGAACTATGTGACACATGATCTTGAGTTAGAAGAGGTAGTCTTCACACTAAATATGCAGCAACAATACCAGATGGGTGAACGGTATATCATCTATTCTGATTATAAGAGTCTCAAGTATATATTCTCTCATAATAATATTAATTTGAGATAGAGTTGACATCTAGAGTTCCTCCATGATTATGAGTTCAAAATTGTCTATACTCATGGGAAGGGAAATGTGGTAGTAGATGATCTCAGCAAGATCACCTGTTCACAGTTACTGAATGAGGTGTCAAAGTAGTTGGCCTCATTACAGTTATCCTTTATGGATGGATATGGAGTAGTTTAACTCAAGTCGATTGTTGCCACTGCTCCAATCTTGTAGAAAATCATAGTGGAACATCTTGGGGTTACCAACTGTTGAACCCTACATACTAATATATCCACCAGTTATGCCCTTGATATATTTTCTAAAGGTGGGGAGCATGATGTTCCTTTTATAGGACACATGATGGAACCAGTGACATTGTGAAAGTAGGTTATGAGAGAGTTTCATACATCTACTTTGGGAGTACATTCAGGTGTGGATAAAATGTACTATGACCCATAACATAAATTTTGGTGGCTAGGGATAAATAAGGAGTTGTATAGTTTTTCTCTCGATGCCTTACTTGACAGGAAGTGAAGGCTGAGCACCAATGTCTAGTAGGTTTAGCTCAACCCCTTGAGGTGTCAGAGTGGAAGTGGGATGAGATATCCATAGTCTTCATTATGATCTTAACATGTAGTTATAGGGGACAAAATGCTATCTGAATGATTGTAGACTGACTCACCATGTCATCCCACTTCCTATCTATTTGGAAGCAGAGTTAGTAGAGAGAATAATACACCTATATGTGCATGAGATAGTTTGACTCAATGGAGTTCCATTAACAATAGTTTCTGATTATATTTATCACTTTACATCCCAATTGTGGAAGGGATTTCAGGAGGAATTTGGGACTCAGTTACACTTTAGTATAGAATTTTACCCCCAAAATGACATCCAAAAAAAGCATACCATTCAGGTTTTAGAGGACATGCTTCGAGATTTCATGTTGGACTTTGGTTGTAGATGGTAGGATCACATAACACTAGTTAAATTTTCATAAAAAAATAGTTACCATTCCACCATTGGTAGGACACTATTCAAGGATTTGTACAAGAGACCCTTTAGGTCACCACATTTCTGGACTAACCCAAAAGAGTTGGCAGTCATGGCCCTAGAGTTGGAGTGAGAAACCACAAGAAAGGTTCAGATCATCCATGAGTGGTATAAGACTACAAAGATCCATCAAAAGTATTATGCGGACTGATAATAGAGGACTTTAGAGTTCTTGGAGGGAGACCATGTGTTTTTATGAGTTTCACCTCTACATGGATTATAGATATTTGAACAGGGTAGAAATATATCTCCAAGATTCATTGGCCCTTTCCAAATATGATGTAGAGTTGGAGAGGTAGAATACCACTTAGCTCTACCTCCACAGTTAGAATGGGTACACGACATCTTCTATGCATCATAGATGAGGAGGTATGTGCATGAACCATCACACGTTATGGACTAGGTTGAGATGGACATCAAGGATGAAACTACCTTTGCTGAGTACCTTCTAGATATCGAGGATTTGAGGGAGAGGATCCTTTATGGGTGATCAATTCCTTTAGTTCATGATTGGTGTTAGCATGAGAATCTTCATGAGAGCACATGGGAGTAGGAGACTTAGATTCGTGATCAGACCCAGATCTCTTTGTGTAGCCTCTTGTTATAGATTTTCGGTAATGTAAATCCCCAAGGTGGTGATAATTTGACTACTTGGATTTTCTAAGTATTATTTTTGTATATTGTATGCATTATTTTTAAGAGTAGGTGCTGAGATGGTGTGCAATTTCAAGACCCGATGTTCCTGTAATAAATGTTTGAAATATATTAAATATATTAAATATATTAAACATATTAAATAGAACATACACATAGTTTTCTTGAAAAATTTGAAATAAATTATAAACAGGGACTTGAATCATAAATATAAGGGAACCACTGATTTCAAAATATGGGGTTTAATCTAGGTTCAACTTAACTTTGGTTAACATGGGGCATTTTTAGAAAAGTTTTTGTGTGCGTAAAATAAATAAAATAATTAAATTAAAATTAATTTATTTTATTTGATTGACACAAAAACTTAGAATATTTTAAAAATTAAGGTTTATGGGGAATTACTAGGTTTAGTTGCTAAAAACTAGATATCCAAAGGACCATTGGAGAGCTGTTGAACGAGATTCCATTGGCAGACAATGACCGGATCTGAGATCGACAACTGGTGTGAGGAAAATTCCAAGGATCTCACCAACGGTCATGACAAAGATCCGTTATTCATCAATGGTCAATCCATATTGTGGTAGGAAAGTTTCTAATTTGTTTTCATTACCTATTTATGGATTCAATGATGAACATAGATCAATCAACCAATAAATTGATTCATTGATCATGCATATTGTGCTATAGTTTATTTGAACGATTATTTTGGGAGAATTTATTTGTAGATTTTTATTATCCCTTCATTCATCATTTTAACAGAAATGAATCGAGGCCAACACAAAAATCTAACATGTTCCATTACTAATAATTGTTCATCCTGATTTTCTCCCCTAATTTATTCATTCATCACGAACCTTCTTCCTTGGCCTATGGTTCAACATCTATTAAATAATTGATTGTTACACACCCATTTCTTGGCACAACGATATGATATTTTTGATTTGGGATTTTCTTTAGATGAAGGTGGTGTAAATCTAGAAGCAGTGGTGAATCATATAGTTCGTATGGATGGTTTCATGTTCTTTTTCATGCAACAAAGAATGATGAATGAGTCTATTTTATAAACAAATCAAAGGGATGATTATTTTTGTTTGATTATGGCCTGAATCAAAGGAGATTGATCTTGATTTTCTAGTGAGGTAGTTTCTAGATCGAGAGCTAGATGATCAACCAAAGACACATGAAACAAATCTAGGATTCTAGAAATTTTTGAACCGCACAACATGTACATGGAGCCACAGGTTGTGACGGACCTTCCTAGTGACGAATTGGGTTTCAGAAGAAGATAAGTATCACACAAAAAGTGACCTCTCCCTGGTATCTTGGTGTGTACTTTAGAGGGTATATAGACATAGGTTGGATTACAAAATCACAAGCACACTGTGTACTCTTTTACAAACTCAGCTTAGCCCGTTGTACATGGGAATGCCTGTGTATTGGTATATGAGAATAATACATGGGTAGAGAACATGTGGTGTTATAATTACACATACATAGGCATGAGATATGGCCCATTTACACAGGTAGGACCCGATGTTGAAGGGACATGACGTGTACCCATATTACACACTGTGTACTCCTAAAAATGTGGCTTGGAGCCCTTATTATCTATATATTGTAAAAGTTTTGTTATGGTATGTTCTTCATATCCATTCCTAGAGGGTTAGTATGGAATCACCTACAAGACATCAGAAAAAAATCCCTTCAGTAAAACTTCTTGGATAGAGTTTTTGGAATCCCTCTGTGAGGTCTGGAGTGAGATCCTCTACTTATCTTCATTCCCTAGGTGGAGTTCTTAGTATCATTGTGACCAAAGATATATAGGAATTGATCTTATACTTAGAAACATAATCCAAATTGATTTATTGGTATAATCCATGAGCTTGGGAGTGATCCTCATATGTGTATCATATCTATTCAAACTTCCAGCATATATTTCTTATGGTGAGACCCTAAGAGAACTACCACTCCAACGAACATCATCAATGATATCAAAATCATAGAGTGTATTCCCCCAGAAGAGTTCTTCATGGAATATTTGAGCTAGAATCCTAGGATGGAATTATAGTTGTTACTTACCTTTAGACTGTATGTTTTTGTTGAGTATATCTGGATATTATTATTATCTGTGCTATAGATATATACCTATGTAGTGTTGACTAAATTTTTCTTCTATATGTTTTTTGGTTTCAGGGTGTCCTACCAAGTATTGTTATACTCACACCTACATGGTATTTTCCTGCATACTTTGTGTCTTGTGTAGATGATCGACCCTTTAATAGAGTCATAGATGGACCTAGAAAAGATAGTGTTTAGTGAGACTTTAGAGAATAAGGTGTGTTCCTATGGAATTTTGACAGTAGTCCCTAGTGTTAATTTCAGTTTTGGATTTTTTTTATAATCTTTGTGGTGGGCTTGTATTTGGACCTATTTAATTTCCTTTAATTTCTATTGTACTTTGGTTTTGGGATTTAGATGTATGCATGCATGGATTTCCAGTTTCTTTTATATTTCAGCATTTTATAGGCTTAGTGATGTGTATGTGTAAATTTTCTTCAGCTAAGGCCTACAATGTTAGTGATATGCCTACTCGACACTTGTATCCAGACCCTTCTCTTTTTGATATGGGCTTGGGGAGTCATAGAACACCCCCTAGGATGAGTTTGATATCAACATATTTATACCCGGACTTACTGTTGTTTGTATTTAATTCTGTGAAGTTTCTGATTTACCATGTTTATTAAACACACACTGTCTCCCACACTTTAAATAGAATATAAAAGATATATTCTTTACCCTATTTAATTTTTTTTACCCACGATGTTGTGGAAGAGGTCCATGGGTGGCATGTGTTTTTTTATTCCCATAATTATTGTGGAAGATTTCATTGCATGTCCTAGATATCTAGTTAGATATTGTTTATTTACCCAACCTAGGTTATAGATCAAGATTATATTTATATAATCTTATTAGAAGTGGGTGATTTATATGTATAGGGTATTGGATCTCATCTTAAGACTGTACCACTTGTTTTAATTCCTTTGTGTGTTTTATTTTTGTTTCATTTTTAAGCATTAATATGATTTTTTTTAAAATTTTAAAAAAACCACTACATTGATAATTATTATTAAAAAGTGTTTATATAAGGTTTTTATTAATTAAATTATTTAAAAATTTAAATTAATTTCTATATATTGTTTTAACTCATACTTAATCAATATTTGAGAAATATTTTAAATGTTTTGATCATATATAAATCTATTATTTTTCTTAATTGGGAAAGTTTTATTAAAATGAGGGATTTTATTTAAACTTGTTTTAATATAAATTTTATTGGGTACTCAATTCACCCCCTCTTGAGATAGTCACTCCAAAAAATATTTGGTATTAGAGGTTTTCAAAATCTTTTCAACTGTGATTTTATTTGTGTTTAAAAGATATTAATTTTTTTTCAATTATAAATTTAGTTCTTTTAATGGATAATAGATAAGAAGGTTCTAATACCAAAAAAACACCTTTCTTTAATGGAAATAACTATTCTCAATGGAAGATAAAGATAAAAATTCTCATAAAAAGCATGTGTTTGAAATATAAGCTTTTATATAGGATAAATATGAATTACCTACAACTACTAGAGTTACCTAGGATAATGATACCCAAACATATTATAACAATTATTATAAATCCATGAATTCTATTTACTATACTTTAGGATATTAATAATTTAATAGGATATCTACCTATAAAATTTCATATGAAATTTGGGAAACATTAGTTATTTCTCATGAAGGAACAAATAATGTGAAATAAATGAGATTGAACACTTATAAAATTAAATATGATACATTCAAGATGAAACCTGATGATATGATTTTGGATATGTATATTAGGTTTAATGTGATAGTGAATACCATGAGATTCATGAGAAATATATTTCTAGAAAAAGAACAAATCATACGGCCGCTAAGATTCTTCTAGAGAGATAGAGTGGAACATCAATTTAAATAAGATAATGAGGTGATATTAGGAAACAAACTATCAAGTAATTGATTAAAAAGTTGATGATGTATAAGGAAAATATTAAATTAAATCATTAATAAGAAAATGAACCTAATAGGAAATAGATATCCTCTAATAAAACTACACCGGAACAGAAATAAAAGGAGAAAGTAAAAGTTGAAAGCGTTAGTGATGAGGAGTCACCAACCAAAAATGATGAGAAAATGGCCCATCTAACCAAAAGGATTAATATATTCTATAAAAAGAATAAATTAATTAGGAAACCAATTTATAATGGAATTTATGATAATATAGTAAATTTGAATAAAGAATGGAAAGTGGATGATAATGAAAATGATATTCTATATCATGAGTGTAAAAGAAAAGGACATGATAAGGCTAACTGTCCCAAGTTAAAGTACAAAAATAAGTCTGATGATAAGGATAGAAAATTTAATAAATCCATGAAATACACTCAGAGTGCCTCTGAGGAAAGCTCCAGTGACTCAAAATGAACTCATGAATAAATTATTGATAGAGAAAATATGTGATTCATGACAAACATATCTACGGTACCTACTATCTATCATGTGTATAAATCTAATCATTTAGAAGATGAAAAAAATGATGATGATATTTCAAAATAGTATGTGTTTGAATATTTAAATATGCATGAATATATATTTAATGATCTAAAATATAAATAAAAAATTCTAAAGAAACAACATGCTTTATCTGCTAGTATTAAATCTAATTTTTTTATAGAGAGAGAAACAAATTCTCTATTATTGAAAGAAAATACTAAACTAAAATTTTAAAATGAGAAATTAATGAAATATCTAAAGATATTTACTAATGGTAGAGAAAATATCACTCAAATACTTTGAATTTTTTTACCTAAGTATATTACAGGATTAGGTTACTAACAAGGAAAAAGAAGAATTGTAAAGAAAAATTTTATTCATAAATATAATTATGGAAATTCTATTTCTATTTATTATTCAAGTGGACCTAATTATGTTTTTTATTTCAGAGAGTTTACAATATACTTATAGAAAACCCATTAAGAATATATGGGTTCCAAAAGCTCTAATTAATTACATTTCCAAACCCAAGAAATTTTGGGTAATGAAATAATTTTTGGTATAAAATTGTTTTGTAGGGAACATGCTTCAAGATATCCACTATATTTCTTTGGAATCTTGGTAATGGATGTTATAGACATATGAAAAGAGATTAATTGTGCTTCAAAAACCTGATAATGGTTAATGGTGGACATGTCACCTTTGTGGACAATACTAAAGGAAAAATAATTGGCCTTAGACAAATCAGTAACTCTAACTCAGTTTCAATTTCTAAAGTAAATTTTTTATGGTTTAAAATATAATCTACTTAGTATCTCCCAACTATTTGATGATGTATTTTATGTGAAATATGAAAACAATTATTTTATTGTTTTTGATTCTAAAAATGATTTAGTTTTTATGTCTTTATGAAATTAAAATGAACCTAATATTTTTTTGATTCTTTAATTTAAAATAATGTTTCTTGCTTAAGTGCCTTTTATAAAGAATCTTGGCTTTAGAATAGGATAATAGGGCACTGTAATATTCATGCACATAGAAATATTACTAGGAAAGTGTTAGTTAGGGATCTACCCAAACCAGAATTACTAAATGAAAAATCTTGTAATCCCTATTAAAACAGGAAACAACAAAAAATATATTTTAAATTAAAGAAAGAAGATTAAACTTTTTAGCATTTTAAGTTTTCTCATAAGGACTTTTTTGGACCATATAGGGTATCTAATTTAATTGGGAAGCACTATTTCTATGTACTTATAGATTAATTTTCTAGGAATAATTGGGTATTATTTTTAGCTAACAAAATTTAATCTTTCTCTAATTTTACCAAGTATGATAAGTCTTTAGAAAACATAATTGGACTTAGAATTAAGAGCTTAAAACTGACCGTGGTCATGAGTATGAAAATCAATAGTTTTAGTAATTTTTCTCACAAAATGGAAATAACTATAACTTCTCTACTCCTAGTACCCCTTAATATAATATAGTTATAGAAAGAATAAATAAAACACTTTAAGATATAGACCAGACAATGATTAACGAATATAAATTACCTATCTACTTTGGGTAGATGCCGTGAAGGCATCCTGTTATATAATTAATAGAGTTCTAATTAGAAATATTTTAAATAAAAACCCGTACGAACTTTTAAATAGTAGGAAGACAAAGGATAACTACTTTAAATTTTTTGGTTGAAAAGTCCTTATTCCTAACATTACAGACAGTCTGGAAAAGTTTTCCTCTAAGAGAGATGAATGAATTTTTCTTCATTATTCAACTTCAAGTAAATCCTATAGAGTTATTAACAAGAGAACCAATACTGTAGAAGATTCTATCCATGTCAAGTTTTATGATACATATTCACATGAAGTTAAAAATTATTTATAAAATCTTTATGATTATTTATAAACGTTTAACATTAAAGAAAAAACTTCAAATACTACTACAAAACATGCAGAAAAATTATCTAGTTATGTGGAACTTTAAGATTCTGAACTAGAACCTATAGAAGACCATGAGGTCACCAACCCTTATTTCTCTAATGCTGTTTGGACTCTTAAATACCATCCTAAAGATTCTATATTTGGATACTTAGATAAAGGTACACATAAAAGAGCTTCTCTGGGAAACTAGACTGAATATTAAGCTTTCTTGTCACATCTTGAACCTAAGAACATATTTGATGCAATTAATGATGAATTCTAGGAAATGTATATGAAATAATAAATTAATCAAATTGAAAGAAATAAGGTTTGGTAAATTGTTGATAAATCCATAAACACCTTAATTATATGCACTAAATGGGTGTTTATAAACAAGGTTGATGAATCTGGTATAATAATAAGAAACAAGGATAAATTAGTTACACAAGGGTGTAGTTAGGAAGAGGGTGTATTTAGGAAAAGGTTATACACTATGAAGAATTTTTTTTACCTATATCCATAATTTAATCCATTAGAATACTACTAGCCAATGCAAAAAATATAATTTCAAAACTATATCAAATGGATGTTAAAAAGTGAATTTTTGAATAGGTATATAGTTGAGGATATTTTTGATGAAAACCCTCCTGTATTTAAAAATCCTCATTTTCTAAATCATATTTTCAAATTAAAAAAAAGAATTTTGTGGTTTAAATCAAGCTCATAGATCTTGATATGATATGCTCAGATCTTTTCTTATTTCTAAAGGATTTTCAAAAGGGATAGCTGATCCTAAAGTATTTATAAAAATAATTTCAAAAGATATTTTAGGGTTTAAAATCTATATAGATGATATTATCTTGGGATCTTCTAAAAATTATTTATGTACTAACTTTTCAAAAATTAAGAAAAATTATTTTGAAATGAGTTTAATGGGTGAAATAATTTTTTTTTGGTTTTTAGATTTTTCAAAATAATAAAGGAACTATTTTAAATAAAAGTAAATATACCAAATACCTTTTAAAATGTTTTTTTAAATAATAATAGAAGTAGTGACACTCCTATGAGTACCAACTGTAATTTGGATCTTGATGAAGCTGTGAAGTCAGTGGATCAAACCAGTTATAGAGGTATGATTGGAAGTCTTATTTAGTTAATTTCTTGCTGATATGACATTATGTTTAGTGTGTGTATGTGTGATCATTTTTAAGAAAACACAAAATTGTGAAACTTACTTGATATTAAAAGATTTTTTAAATACATTATGTATACAACCAATTTAGGATTTTGTATCCTAGAGGACAAGAATTTAACCAAGTTAGTTATTCAGAAGTAGATTTTAGTGGTTGTAAGATAGATAGAAAAAGAACATCTGGAACATGTCACCTTTTGGTTAAGTCTCAAGTTTCTTGGTGTAGTAAGAAACAAAATTCTGTTGCACTATCTACTGCTGAATCTGAATACATAGATGTAGGTAGCTTCTGTGCTCAAATTTTATGGATGATACACAATTTTACAGACTATAGACATTCATTTCGACATGTACCAAAAAAATGTGATATAAAAAGTTCTATAAATTTTTCAAGAACCCAATATCTCACTCTAGAACAAAACACATTAATGTAAGACATCACTTTTTGAAAGAAAATTTTCAAAAAGGAGATATGACTATTGAATACATTAGGTCTAAACACCATCTTACTGATATTGTTACAAATCCATTAAATTCTGAGAGAATAAACTACATAAAATATGAAATATGAATTGTTAGTTTTGGATAAACTTAATTTTTCTGGGAACCACCATTAGAGTTTACCCACCATTGGAAGTAACCCACCATTGGAGTTTTACCACTGTTAGAGTTTACCAAAAATTGTAAATAACCCACTATTAGTAGTTTACCTACTGTTGGAAGTTTAACCACCATTGGAGTTTACCCACCGTTAGTGTTTACCCACCATTGGAATAACCCACCGTTGGAAATAACCCACCATTAGAGATGACCCAAATTTGGAATTTAAGTCACATTTTCTAATTTTTATTTACAGGTCATTTATTTATTTATTTATTAATTTAAATGTTATTTTTTATGATTTTTGGAATCCCTAAAATATATAAAATGTGGACTTAGTCTAATTTCGATGATCTCTCTTTCTCGTGCCTGAACCTTCTCTATGACCCCCCTCTCCCAACATTTCAACTTCCCTTGACCTCATCTAAGCCTTCAACCTTTCTTGTAATGGTTAGAATAAAGTGAGAAACATTTTAATCTCCCAACAAGTCAAGTCCTTCAATGAAAAAAAGAAAATAATCAATCCATTCATCTATAGAGTTGCATAACCCACATCTTACAAAGCATACTTTAATTCTTGAGAAAGAGGTGAATGATGAGTGGTTGATGTCGAAAATATATTTTGTGCTAAGAGTGATCAAAGACCAAATATGGATAGAGTGGTTATCAGATAATGAGAGGCCATTATATCCTATTTTATTTCATCAATTTTATTAGAATGTGGAGTGTAGCTTTGGGGAGGATAAATATTGGGTCTAAATCTGGATAAATGTGTAGAAAGTTGTGTTCTCTTAAAGTTTGTGGGATAGTTTTCTAAAAGTACATCATGATAGTGTTTCAAATTATTATCAAGTATTTATTCCAAGTGACAGTTATACTTTTAAATATAAAGATGCATTATATAAGCTGATTGGAGAAGGAAATTTGAGAAGAAAAACTACAACCAAGTAAGAGGACGAGTGTTATTTTCATTTCAAGTTTATTTATCACATACTTTCCCTAAGGAAATGAAATTTTAGTACATTTTGATAATGGTATGTTTATCTACTTTACATTATGAATAAGGGAGATAAAATCATCCTATTTAGGTATTTTATGTTTCATATGATGGAGATGTGTGAGAAATATTCTTGATAAACTCCCTGATTTACCTTAAATTCATATCAACAATGCTGGAGTCCAAGCGATTAGTTGACGGGGAAAAAGAAACTAAGTTAAATTGTTGAAGTTTCTTCCTTACAAAGGGAATTTTCAAGAGAATGAAAATTAATTAGAACACCTAGAAGAGACAATGGGTTGAAGATTTTGATAAGATTTATGAGCTGCTCCATCCATTTGATCACCCAAAAAGACCAAGGAATCTTGTGGATCCTGGATTTGATCTAGATGAAGTGGATGTGTACTTAGATAAAAAAGAAGTGGATGCTACTAGATCAAGAAATGAGGAGCATGTATTTTCAGTTGATGAGGGTAGTGATCCTGACATGCCTAAAATCCATCATTCTTTCCCTTTCAGTCTAGCCAGTACTCATAAATCTCTCCCTATTAGATAAACACTTTTGAAAGAAGGAAATAAAGAGGAAAAAACTGAAGAATTGGGAGAAGAATAGTACAAGAGTTATTCTAGATCTTCTGATGATGAAAATGAAAAAATGAAAGTGATAAAGAAAATTTTGATAATGGTTATGATGAATAAGATGAAGAAGAAAATAATAGATAAGATGAATAAGGAAAAGATAAAGAATATGGAGATGGAAAAGATGAGGGAAATAATGATGAATATGGTACTAATGGTGGCTCTGACCATGATAGTTCAGATGATCATGTGATGCCTCAGGAATTTGTTTATTCTCCAAGTTTATCTGTTGATTCAAGGTATGACGAAAGAATATGATTAGTTAGTGATGTTGATATAATAACTAGAGATGAGATGAGAGAATATGTTGAGGGGGAGGAATCCCCAAGCCTTGTTATTCATCATATTGAACCTGCTGATAGGGACCGTATTAAGTATACTCATGATGAGTCTGTTGAGTTTGTAGTTTTTGAGAAGACAATTGATGAAGATACATTTTTGAGAAGTTATTTTTTGAGAAGATGAATGTTGAAACTATAGTTTTTGAGCCCACTATTGTGTCTTTAATCAGGTTGAGGGACCCAACTATTGAATAATTGTAAAGTTATCCCGGGTATGTGAGGCTAGTCCTAGAATACCCTGACTTAGATGTTAATAGTAGTCCATAAAATCAATGTAGACATGCTATTCTAGTTCGAGTAGAGATGGATCCTAAGGGATCAATGGTTGATTATATAGATGATTTTGGGTAGTTACATATATTTACTTCATATATGCCTGCCATATCTAAGCCATTAGAGGATTTTGCGCCACCTAACATTGGTTATATACCCTTTCTTGCTATAACTATTGCCTCAGTTCCTATTGATGTTGTATCTAGATCTAACATGTAGTCCTTTAGAGAGATTATTATCTCTAATTTTGGTATTATGTTTATAAATAAGGAACCTAATGTCACTAAACTTAGTGAGTAATATTTAATATAATTTTTTGAACTAGTGATTCACCACATCCATCCTAAAATGATGAATCACATTCAAGAAGTGAAGATAGAGAATAAACGACTAGCCAATGATATGACTTCTTTGAGATCGGTGATGAAAGGGATACAATATTATTTTTCTTCTAGTATATATTCCTTAAAATGTAGGTTTTAGTCATTTCCTTTTGTGCCTTATACTTTTAGGTCTCCTCCTCCACTTGATATTGAGTTTATCAAAATAGTTGCAAGAGAGGAACTTCAAGCTATTTCAGGAGATGTCCTTGATATCCCTCAGGAGAGTTTGAGGTAGATTATACATAATAGTGATTATGTGTATAAGATGGTAATATAATGTATGAATGATATTATAAATTATAGAGAAAGAATCAAAAAGGAAGTTAAGTATTACCTATCTTAGATCTATACTAAGCATAATATAAACTCTCACTTTAAAGTTATTAGTAAGAACCTTCAATTGTAACCTATTACCAGATATTTAAAGAAGAAGGTCTCTCACTTGAATTTTATAACACCTATGCTTCAATTTTTCATAGAGGAGAAGCAATATTTCTACAGTTCCATGGAGAAAGGATGTCGAATCATTATGGAGTTCATCAATCTAATAAATAATTTTCTACATGTGTTTGGGATTATAGTGGCAACTCATGATGCCATATGAGTGACTTTTCATATGACTTTTCTATCGACTACTCCAAATCATTTCAGACAGAATATTAACTGAGATCCCAATGCACCTCTTCCTTATCAGTTTTATCCTATGAGTTGATCTCCAATGGAAGTAGTTTAACAACATCAACCAATGATCATCATCGAGATTTCACCTTCTACCTTTGTCCCTACATCTATAGTTTCTACCCCTATATCCTATAATATTTTTATCTCAAACTCTCATTATATTCCCTTTATTTCTGACAAAGGGGAGGGAAAATCACCTCTTTTTCTTACCACCTGGATGAGAAGTGTTGACTTTAGTATTTTCTTTTGATAAGGAATTATGAAATATTTTTTGGTATCTTTTTGGATGTAATACAATTACTTATGTACTTAAATAGAAATTATATATATATATTAATATTACACTTCTTTTAATTTCATATTTTATTATCAATTTTTGATAATACCAAAAGGGGGAGAATTATTATGGAATATATTAACAATTATGTTATCCTTTGATACTAAATTCAGTTTTTTTCTATATTTATTTTATATTTTATCATATTTTTAATATCTTAATTTATGTTATTCCTTACCAAAATAAGTATTTATATTTTCCCTTTGATACCATCTTAATAAATAATGGGTATTTACTTTTATTATTATTTTAATCTCTCATACCATATATTTGATTCTATATATATTTAATCTATACCTCACATACCATATCTATTGAATACCTTTGATACTATTTGTTACTTAATATATTTGATATTTATATATTTTAAAATCTAAGTTCAAACCCTTACATTATATTTCTAAAGTGTTAAGTAGATAGATTCTAAGAAAAAATTCATTATATAAACTGTGTATAAATTTCCATGATTTTTGATCATCAAAAAGGGGGAGATTATTGACCCCTACTTGTTTTAATTCTCACAAATCATGTTAACTGTGCGTTTAATGGTTTCACTATTTTATTATAGAATTTTATAATACAAGTCAATCTGGTTAAATTTGGCTAAGTGTTGAAAAGATCCACCACCATACATGACTCACCATTGAGGATGATTCACCACCTAAAAAGACTCACCATTAATGAAGAGACACTGCCATAAATAACTCACCATTGAGGATGAGTTACATCTAGAAAATAATCACTATTGAGAATGAGTGACCACCAAAAAATAATCACTATTTAGGATGAGTCACCACTAGTAATTTCTCACCAATGACGAAGAGTTTCCAATAAGAATGATTCACTGTTAGACTTGAATAATTGCTAAAATTTACATACTGGAAAAGCAGAGTGACCGAAAAACTTCACCTACCATCAGGTGAGTCACTGTCGAGATGATTCACCATTGAACATGAGTCACAACCAAACCTGACCTACCATCTGATGAACTACAACTAGCCTGACTCACCATTGGCCGGACTCACCACCATAAATGAGTCACCACCAGAATGAATCCCCATTTCTATTCTAGGATATTTAAATTAAATGTTTCTAATAGATATATTATTGAATTTAATGCTGAGGATTATCTTAATGAGTATTATTAAATAATTGTAGGAAAAATTAAATGATGCTAAAACTAAGTACAAGGATGTATAATACTTATTCCTCAAATGGTCTCTCCATCTTGTAGTGATATATAATCAAATAATTCAACCTTGTGTGTAAGTATATTAATGCATGAATACTATATAAGTGAAAATAGATGATAAAGTGTGCCATTTAGTGAAGATATTTACATAGTTGATCATTCATACATCCGATTGTGAAATAGTTGAGCTTACATAACATATTTAACCTTTATTATTGACAAAACAAGAGAGATTACACTACTCTGTTTTACTGCTATTTTCTAAAAAATGACTCAAGTTTCTCACTAAGATACATCCAAGGGATGTCAGGCTTTACAACACATTAGATTGAGCAACAATGCATTCTCTAAATCATTATACATTCTATTTTTTTTGAATTTAATTTCAATAAGTGTATGAATTACCCTTTTTATTAGAAACACATTCCCTCCTGTGATTTAATTAAAAGATACAAGATATATTCTTTACTATCTTTACATTTGTTTTCCCACAGTGCTGTAGAAGAGGCCATTATGTGACTTGTGTTTGTTTTATTACTATGGTTATTATGGAAGTGGTCCCTATGTATCCTAGATAGATGGTTGGGTGTTGCCTATTTACTTGATCCAGGTTTTGGTTCAATATTATATTTATACAATCTTCCTGGAAGTGGGTAATTTCTAAGTGGAAAGGATTAAGTCTCATCTTGAGACCAAACCTTTTGTTTTAATTTCATTGTGTGTTTTTTGTTTCATATAAAAGCATTAAAATTAATTAGTTTTAAATTAAAAAAAACTAATACTTTTATAGTTATTCTTAACTAGTGTTTATATAAGGTTTTGATTAAGTAAATTGATTTCAAAAGTTAAAGAAATTTCTATATTTTTTTAAAAGAGACTTAACCATAATTTTGGAAATATTTTAAAAGATAAAAACCTATATTGATCTACTATTTTTATTAACTATAATGTTTTAATTAAATTGGGAAATTTTATTTATACTTTTTTTAGTAGAAATTTTATTTGGTATTTAATTCACCCCTCTCTTGAGATACTCACTCCGATCAACAAACATTTCATTTAGAAATCACATATATAAAATCCAAAACATAAAATATATTATTAAAAATTTGTTCTTTTCAAAGAACCATAAAAAATCGAAAAGGATTTTTGAAGAAAAGAGTATTCATGAAAACAAGAAAATCCATTCATGATGTGTGTGTTGAAACAAAGTTTTAGTTTAAGAAAATAGTTAAAAGTGCATTAATAAAAAAGATACACGAATATTCTATTTAAAATTTTTTATAAAAAGTCAAACATGTGTAAACATAAATTAAATAAATCATTTGAGAATAAATTAAAAATTATTGATTTTTTTTAATTAAAATATATAAATTAAATAAAAAAATTCCAAACGAACCAAAAAAAGTTGGATTTCCTTTAAATCATTATACTGGTATTTTTAATTGCTAAAAATGAAAAAATAAAACTAATAATTGAAAAACATAGAAATATATATAAGAGAATAAATTTTATGGGGTTTAATATAGAAATATTATATAATCCCCCTAATATAATTTGAAACATAAACAATCCTGAATAATGATGAGATTGTTAAATAAACCCTTACTTCTTTGGTAAAATTTGAATCAAAACCCCCATGAAAGAAATAAAATAAAATAAAACATTAAATTCCATGAAAATATGGGTATTAATGATAAAAAATATCAAATGGGTATTATATACACATCATAAAATAAGATAGGTGTATAACATAACATATGTCCCAAAGAAGACAATTTAAGACGATAAACCCTAACAAGTTTGGTAGTGTTTGAATAAAAAACTCATGAAAGGGAGAAAACTATATGGATTTTTAAATACCCATAATTTTCATGAAAATATTCATAAAATAAATTCATGGTAATTATGTACACTTCATAAAGGAAATAATTGGTGAATATGGCCTATGTATCACAGAAATTATAGTGAGATGAGAAACCCTTACATCAAGATAGAATTACTTTGTAAGTGGATTTAAACTTATGTATAGTAAATTTAAATTTATTATAATTATATAAAATAAACATATAAATACTTATAATATCATATATGAACCAATTATTATATTTCCATACCATATTCGTCATAATTATTTATTAAAATCGTCTTTTCTGAGTGTTAAATGTTTCATTTTTCATGTAAGATTTAGTTTAATTAGTTTCAGTAATTTCATCATCATCATGGTTTAATAATATATAGAATATTAATAATGATATAAATATCATATATATTCATTATATACATATTTATAATCATTCATTAAATTTGAACTTAAAAAAAAGGAACACATCGCTTTGTGGAGGTGGTAGTCCACACGTACGCATGTGTGCCATTATCATTTTTAATGGGTGAAAGGGTAAGAATGTAAATGATATATTATATTTACAGAAACATAATTAATTTTTAAATATCATATATATTTATTATTTAAATCTTTATAACAATTCAATTGAATGTTTGAGGAAAAATGTAATACACCGCTACGTAGAGACGGTAGTACGTGCATACAGACGAGTGATGTTTTTTCATTTTGTAGGATATAAACGAGGTGGAAAATGGATATAACATAATATAAATTACATAATATAATATTTATAATAATTTATTCATTATTTTTATATGGTTACAATATATTTAGAGAATTTATAAAAATAAATCAACTTGTGAGATTCGATAAAGACAATTACCTCTTCTTTGGGAAACCTCATTTAGACATTCTCTTAAGGACCCTAGGGTTGGTGTTCTAAGAATACTAACACCTATAGAATTTATATAATGATTTTTATGATAGTTTTTATCAATTTTTGGTCTAGATATGTTTCACATGGTTTCATGAACAATAGATTTGAGGTGCTATCCTTTTATTGTGAAGGAAAAGATGCACATGGAATTAATTTAAATATTTTAATATAATAAATTATTTTTCATATTTAAGTGAAAAAGTTGAAATATTTTATAATATATCATAGAATATGTTTTTAATATGTTCAAAAAATAAAATTTGGATGGGTCCATGTTTCTATTTAAACCTTATCTTTTGGTTTAACCCCTTTATTATCAAATTTTAACATTAACCGTGGTAATAACTTTTTCTTTCTTAAAGGGTTATAAATTTACATATAAGGTAAAAATTTTCCCAAAAAAGGTAAAGGGATGAAATTTTATACAATATAAAATACCAATTGTTCACTAATATAATTTTTATGACTATTAAATCATTTAAAAAAAAATATTATTTTCTCATAAAATACACTTAAAGTCATTTTCAATGTTATCATCTTATCTTAGCTTTAAAAATATCATGAAAGAAAAAAATTTAAAATATACTCACTTATAATATCCCTTATCATTCCTAAATATCAATAAAATCTGTGTAATATATAAAATCATATGAATATTTTCCTTTTTAAATTTGTTTAAAATCATTTACTTATTTTTTCTTTTGTTTTCCTAAACGCTGCGCTATTTGCAACATAAATGTTTTAGAAAAATTATTATAGTTTGAAAATTTTAAAAATAAATTATTAACATAATAATATTATATTTTGATAAATCATGACTATTAATTTTTTATTAAATATTTATATTTACTCACATCAATGATAATATAACTTATTTAATATGTTATTTTTACATTTCTTTCCTTGTGCAAGAACGATATGATAATTTTGATTTGTTTCTTGTTATATAGTTAAAAAATTCATAAATATAGGTCCATTTTGTCAATTAATAATCATATTATATAATAATTTTGAAAAAATAATTTTAATTTCTCAAATATTATCTTTAGGATACAAAATTTGACTTTTCTACTACTGTGGAAGCACTTTGTTGGTATTCATTTTTTTTATATTTATCATGAAATAAATCATATTTATATTTTTTATTTTTATATGATATTTTTAGTATATTATAATAAACTAATATTTACATAGGTTTTATAAATTTAAATCTGAACTTTATATCTTGGCTATATGATAAGAGATATTGTATTTCCAAAAAACTGATTTTTTACTATTTAATAAAAATGTAAATTTTTTAGAAAAATAAAAAAAATTAAAAATAGGATAAATTTGAATTGATTAATCCAAAAATTAATTTCATTTCTTAAAATTAAATTCATATTAGTGGTATAAATTCCTTTTAAAATAAACCCACAAAATATGATGAAAAAGTGTTTTAGAAAATTGTGTTCCTAAACCCAAAAATGAACATATACCAAAATATAGTCTAATAAAGTTTTAAATTTATTTAATTAGATTATTTATAATTAAATATTAATTATACTAATTTATTATCAAATTCAAAACATAATGAAAAAATTAATGTTTTACGAAAATCAGTATTTTTCAATATTTACTTAAAAATCAATATTTTTCAGAAAAATACAGAAATTTCAGACTAAGTTAATTTTGATATGATGATTTTAAAAAATATATCATATTTATGAAATAAAATTTCCATAATATGTATAAATTAATTAAAATTTACCATTTACAAAATAGAATTAAAAACTAATTTTGAAAAAAATATATTTTTGAGGCATAAAATGGAATTTCTGAATATTGATGACTATTTATTATAAATTAAAAAAAAAAATTATGTTGTTTAGGAAATTTATATATTATTTTCATAGTGTGGTTACTTTTAATTATATCCTCCAATTCAATTACTAATTTATCATTGTCATATATTAGTAATATTATTTCACATTTTGTTTAATATCGATGTTATGTGTTCTACATGCAATAAAAGGTAGTAGTTTTATTGAAAATACAAACAAAAATATTAGTGTATTATAGAAGTTTTTATTTTCATCATAGGGTCACATATTTTATGTTTTATGATAACTCTTGGAATATTTATATCAAGGAATATTTGATTACATTTGTTTATTCTACTGAACAATTTCTTACTTAGGATAACTTGATTACTCTGTCTAATAATCATTGAGATTATATTGTGTCTTTTCAAGGATAACATGAGACATAATATATTTTAGTAGTAGATATTAAATATAATCAAAATTATAGGATTTTATGGAAAGGTAATCTGGTTTCTATTACTGTAAGAGAGTATCAATATAACAAGTCTTCTTGGGTGAGGGGTTCAGGAATCAATTATCCTTATTCCCCAGTAGAATTATTGAACCAAGATTATTTGAATGAGGATGGGGATGAAAAATAGGTGGGTATTGGTATGTTAATTATAGAAAATATAATAAAACTTAAATCACCCAATTGGGCATGACTCGATTGAATGACTTGCTTCATCTTTAATTGTCTATCCCAACACCCAAGGTCTGAGGGTGGGTGATGACCCAACTATTCTTAGGATTGAGTTTTCTTCTAGTTATTTTTTTCTCATTTGTGATGACAATCAAAATCTCTGAAACTACAAAAAGTAATTAAATATTGGAATATTGATCTAGTGTAGGTGTGAGGCCCATCTCAGTGGATAACAATAGTCACATAGAAGAATGCCACAAAGGTTAAAATAATAAAAATCATTAAGACACTTGGGGAATAATCCATGGGAACCATTTATACTAAGGTATAGAATGTTTTTATGTTTAACTAGGGTAAGAAATAATTTTCTGGTGATAACCTTAGGGTATGTATTAATGAGAACGACTAAAGAACTAGAACTGATAAATATGTTGATCACTAGGTGGATCATTCCTTGACATACTCTCTCTATGAAATGGAAAAGTATGATACTATCTATTTAAATATTTGTAAAAATAATGTGAATAAGGGATGTTTTTATTTGGGGTAATAATCTAATAATAAAGTAAATAAGAACAAAAATTAAATGGATAATTCCAACCTCCCAAAACCAATGACTACTAGATCGATATGTAAATTCATAAGTTCCAATAGGTGATCCATACTTCCTAATAAATGGGATTTTTTTAGGAGTTCACAGGTCAAAAAAATTTGGATATTGAAACTGATTTATAAAGGAAAGTGAAAACAAAAATTGAAATAAATAATTTTATAGTAGCCAACAAAACTCTAGGTTCTCTTATTTTGCTTGAATATAGAGGGAGATAAGGAAAAGAGAAAATAGATGAGAATAAAGACACAATTTCCTTGGAACAAATTAGTCACCCCATGGGGGAGGTGGTGGAAGATTATTTTTTCATTAAAATATCAATGGAGAACACTACATGTCCTTCTAAACCAATTATGGAACAATAATATCATTCACTGTTTTATCTTGAGGTTTATACTCCCAGTAATGAATGCAGAATTATAGGGTTTGATGAATCTTAAGGGTTTTTCATTTCCTTATCATTTTAATAAAAACATGAATGTTATATATGATTATTTTAGTAAATAAATTATAGATAAATTTAAGGAAGATCATGTAAAATATAATCTTTTTAAACTCTCAAAATAGGGTATTCTTAAACCTAGCATAAAGATGGAAATTTCTCATGAGGGACTCATGAATGAGCTTGATGTCAAGATTAAACATCATATTGAATATATCTCTAAGAAAATGGAACAAAATTTTTATTACTACGATGAATATAAAGGAGTTTTATCTTTCATGACCTCCATTATTGAGTTAAGACTCCTGGTCATTCACATGGTTGACAGAAAACTATCATGAAACTATCATCCTTATTCCAATTTTAGAGTTGACATTTCTTGATTTAAATTCATTTTTTTTCATGTTATTTTCACTTTTATATTAACTATTTATAATAGGTTCCCACATAATATCAATGTGTTATTTTAAAATAGAGAAAATAAAAATTTGGAGCATAATCATCAATGTTTACTCATTTGTTTTTTATTTATTATTTTGTACATATATATGTTGGGGTATCTTTATTATTTTAATTTAATGATTACTATATATTTATATTTTTACCTAGGGTTTATTTTTATTATTAAATTTTATGTGTTTTATTTTTGAATGTTTTATTTTCTATTTGATTTTATTTTTCATGAACTACTTGATATTGTTAATATCTCTTTTATCTTACAAAACTGGAGGGAGAACTTTAGGGTTTATTATTATTAAAAAAGGGAAGAATGTTGAGTGGATACATGAATTTTTTAATTTATGTTTTGATAATTACTATATTCTTCTCTTCTCAGTGATTGGTATATATTTTTAAACTATTTTTTCTTTTATTATTCATTATTTGTTTATTGTTTACATTATATAGTGTTTAATTATTTTGTGTTTCCTTTACACATATTGTTACTTGTTTAATGTCTAAGTTTTCTATAAAGGAAGGAGTTATTATATATATATTTTATTGTAAAGGATGGGTAAAGGTATTATAGATCACTCATAATAGTAATTTATGGAGAAAAAAGTCTTAACAAAAATTACCATACATCATTAATGATATCCACTCACATGTATGAATAATGCGGTTTATGATTTATTCCAAAGGACAAATTATTATTTGAGTAGGATATATATATAAACCCTAATTTTTCATACAATAACCTTACATAAATTTTGTGGAATAATTAAAATATTATACAAATAGACACCCAAAGACCGCACTCTTCTAGTGCCTTTGGAAACATGGAAACATAAACATTTGTACATAAATAAGCTATATCATCTCCCGGTAGGTTATTCTTCACAATCACCCTTCTTAGAAACATCAAACATAATAAATATCTTTATAACATGGGGAAAGAAACATAAAAAGGGGTGAGCTCAGATGCTTAGTAAGGGTAAACAAGGGAGATACATAATAATAATCATGAGTATAAGGGTATGAGAACAAGATCATGAAAATAGAAGATCATACCCTGAATATAAAAGATCATAAACATGAATCATGGAATAAATCTTGGAAGTTCATAAGGTAAGAATCATAAGGAAATAAATAACATAATCCATGAAATAATAACATATGAATAAAACATAGAACTGTGGTGGACACATATGCATATATAATGTATTCCATAGTAGTCAAGGCATTGCTATCAATGCCATCTTAATGGAAAAAGTCCTTTACTAAACCAGGTTCACTCCCCATTCCATCTCTATATTACGAAACTAAGTTCACTCCTCATTCCATCCCTATAAACTGAACTGAGTTCATTTCTTGTTCTAGCCCTGTAATACTAAAACATTTTTATTTATCATTCCATCCATGTATATCTCATGAGATATAAATTTTACGTAATGAATTAGAGGTAGATATAAGTCCTACCCATCTCATAATTAAATAATACATACATGTTCCATAAATTCATAAAAAATAACATCATAACCCATTAAATGAAATGGGTTTCATAAACATGTAATCATATCATAACTTATGGAAAAATAAAGGTTTCTAATCATTTAACAAAAGACTAACCCGTGAAAGGAAGTGGGTTTAAAAAAAATACAACCCATGGAAGAGAAACAAGTGTCATAAGAATCATTCCATCAAAACATAAACCATTCAAGAAATAATATGAATGGAACCTTTCGACCATTTCCTTTAAGGGAATGAGTTAAGATCAACAGAGTTCATTATAGATGGGAAATAACATGGAAATATATTTTGAAAAAACATCTTGAGGAAAATATCCTTTATTCTTTGTCAAAGGACATTTAAAACATAAAAACATTTTTAAAACCATTATCTTGAAAATAAACTTGAAAACTTATAAATAAATATTTGAAAACCTTTTTGAAAACATTTTTTTTAAAAACATATAAATTGATCTTGAAAACTATTTAAAAACCATTTTCCTGGAAAACTGATAAAAGGAGATTGAAATTATTTTGAAAACCATTTCTTTGAAAATACTTTGAAAACTTTTAAATAAGACTTTAAATAATTTTAAAAACATTTTTCCTTGAAAACTTATAAAATAATCTTGAAAATATTTTGAAAAAACTTTTCCTTGAAAACATATAAAATAATATTGAAAACATTTTGAAAAACAATTTCCTTGAAAACTTATAATTTAATATTTGAAAATAGTTTGAAAACCATTTTTCTTAAAACATTATAAGATTATTTTAAAAACATTTTGAAAAAATATTTACTTTAAAAATATTTTGAAACTTATAAAGAAATTAGGAAAACATTTTGAAAACTATTTTTTGGAAAAAAAATTTTCAAAAAAATTTCTTAAAAAATAACTTTTAAAAAATGCAATGGAAGCTTTACAGAAACGACAATAGGTAAATCCTTACATGCTGTATGTGGTAAGATAAACATTCCTTTTGTATGGTAAAAGGTTAGAAAAATGAATTATTTAGAAAGTGAAAATATGAATATTTTTAAAACATTGGTAAAAGAGAAAGGGGGAAAATTTATTTTAAATATTATAAGATATTAATACAATATTTTTGAAAACTCTTTTTAGAAAACATGGTTTTGAAGGAATATGGATTTCCGACCAAAGAGAGGGTAAAGTTGGGATTTCATAAAGAAAATTTCTTAACTATATTATGTACCAAATAGTATAAAAATGGTACCAATAGATAAATATATCATGAATAACTAGTGGATAAGATAATTCATGAATTTTATTGAGATATGGATTATAATATTTCAAAAAATGAAACAAAATCATAAACAATCTTGAAAAGAAATGAGATTGTTTCAATAAACTGTTATCAATTAGTAACTTTGAACCATACTCCCCATGTAAGAAAGTGAAATTAAATGAAGCTTAAAATATCATTAAAGGAAGGAGATTGATTTTATAACATGTTAATAGTATTATTTAAACCAAATATAAAAACTATAAGTGCATAACATGGCATGTATCTCAAAGAAGGTAAATTGAGATAAAACCATCTTAACGATTTGGTAACTTTTGAAACATAAAACTCATGAAAGAAAGATCATTTAATGGATATGAAAACAACCAAAATTTTAATTTTAATAATAATATAATAAATCCATGGTTAGTATACACACCACACAAAAAGTAATGGGTGGTGAATAAAGCATTTACCTCATGAAAATAAAAAGTGAGTTAAAATCCCCTTACTTTGTGTCTTGACTCTCATAGTACTCATTAAAACCACTAGTATAATAAATATAAATTTATTATACATATTTTATAGAATAATATTCTTATATATAACTCCTTATATGGTTTTATTATTACCTTATATTACCCACTTGTTAACAATCCAATGTTAAGGTTTTACTTTGGGTAATATTCACTTTCTTCTTCGCATGTGTCTTAATTTATTATATCTTTGGTACTTATACTTATATAATGATTTTCATAATGTATATCATGATATAAATATCATTTATTTTAAGTATATTTTTATTATAACAATCTATATATTATAGAAGTATGAAATTGAATACACCATTAATGGAAACAGTAAGTCGTACGTACGAATGAACGCTGTTTTCGTTTTTATTGTTGTATTAAAATAAATAAAGGAAATGATATATATATATATATATATTATAATTAAACTATCATTATTATTTCATATATATCATAAAATTTCACTAAATGGATCCCTAATATATTCCATGTAGTGTGTGAACGAATCACATCGCTTTGAGTGGGCGTTAGTGCACATTTCCTCAAAAGAAATTATCATATTTACAAAAAGTGGAATGTATAAGGATATTTATTATAAAATGATTAAATAATATTAAATAAATTATAAAAATAATATATAAAATATATATTTTTATTCATAATTTCCCCCAAGAGAGGTGGTAATGGAAAAATGAACAATCATCGTTTCGTGAGGTGGTAGTTCACCGTACACATAAATAATATATTTGTTACCCATTAGATGGAGGTGTGTGTAAGTGTAGGTAGAAAACTTATCAAAAAAATACTATTATATTGATTATAATGGTGTTTCTCATATAATAAAGGGATTGGAGTGGGTGGAGAAAGAAAATAAAAAGAAAAGAGTTTGAGAGAAGGAATTACCTCTTAATCAGGTAACTCCTTTTGTTTTGTGCCAAAATGATTAATTGGATTTATTTATTCCAAAATGGATGATTCAAGGAGTAAGGTATGGATTTTGGGAAATTTATTGGGAACATATTTTCCAAACCTAAGTGTTTGAGAGGTGTTAAGAAGAGGGAGTGGTCGTGGCATTTTATAGGGAAGGGAAATGACACACTTGGAATTTTTGAAAACAAGTTAGATGTACCCACGTTTTTACCTAGAAAAGTCATAAAAAACCAACCAAACGAAATAATATATGGTTCATGTCCAAATAATATCCATTAAATGTGTTTTGGACAAGTTTCTAGGCCATTTTGGGTTTTAAATTTAAGGTTTAGTGCTTTGTTAATGCAATTTCTCTCTTAATCATTGTAATTAATTTTAATCACTTTTACTAATTTTTTGGGTAAAAAAAAGTTGAAGTTTTTATAAATTATAAATTATGATGATTATAAATATTTATTCTATTTTTTAAAATTATAAACACATAATTGGTATAAATTATGTTAAAAATAATCCTGTTGATAGGACGCCACTACATATTTTTAAAGAAAAAACATCCAAAAGTTTGGTAAGTTTTTATACCCAATTTCGTAGTGAAATTGTTTCCAATGACCTAAATTGGATTTATTTATAAAATAATTATCTAATTAAACTTTACAATCAATTTAAAATATAATTTATCTTTATAAAGTAATTAGATGAAAATAATGTTTTGAATTGAAATTCAGTATTTTTAACTATTCATTAAAATCAAAACCTTAAAGAAAAATACAAAAAATTTATACTAACCTAATTTTTATCTTTATATTTATAATATGAAGTTTATTTTGACATATTAAATAAATAAAAGTTCCAAACATTGGATTTAAAATGTGGTCACCATTAAAAGGAAGTAAAACTACCTTTATAAAAATATATGTTTTAAGCATAAAATTAGGTTTATTCTTACCTTATATCTATAAAATATATTGGATGAATATAAAAAATATTTTTTTGAATATATAAAATTTAAATTTAATTAATATAATTCACTATTAGTAATTAATTAATCTTATTAATATAAATCGTCTTTTTCACATAAAATAGAATTTTATAAAATCAACCCCTTTATATTCAATTGGTTTCTATATTCATTTATAATTAATAGGTAACCAATGAATTAAACTACATATATTCATCAGTTAGATAATAATATAATATTCAATTTAATTGCCATGTTATATCATGATAAATAATAATATTTTAATATTGAATTATTTTTTGGTAACACTCGATTATGCATGTTTCGCAATCCATCGAGAAAAGTTAGTCTTGCATGTAACGTAATCTAGCCTTAGAGTTCCGTGTAGAGAAATATAAAATTTATGTTGCATGTAGTGCATGATTAAATTTATTTTTCATATAATGCAATCTATACATAGTGATTTAATATAAAATAAACTATTTTCAGTGTTGCATGAAATGAAAAATATAAAAAAGATTAAATTACTTTGAAAAAAATAATTTACAAAATCTCAAGGTGTTACAATAGAGGATTCAATATATACTATAGTTGAGATGTGTAGAAAATATAAATACACTTTTGGATACTTTTTTTATGACATAAATGAATTTTATTATGATATTTTAGTCATTTATGTTATCATATAACACATGTAGGCATATGTATTAAAAATCATATAGATTGTAGAATATGAATTATTGGTTTTGATATCAGTTTAAAAGAAGTTGTGAAAAAATCCTGAGGATTATGATATCATGTATGAGAAGCTATGAAATAAGCTTTAAATTACATTATTGGTAAAATAGAAGATGTTCTGAATCTTTATAATCCATTACCACATCAAAAATCTCTTAAGTATAAATTTGTGTTTATGTGGATGAAAACACCATCTAAAGTATGGACTTGAGAATATGATGTTGAATTAAATTCAAAAAGTTTTGTGATACTCAGTTTTATAATTTTTTTTATCTTTCTAGTAACTGTAGTTTATTCAACTTTGTTTATTATATTTTATCATTTTATAAAATATTCAAAAATTATAATGATTCTATTTGAAGTGGTTTCAAAGTTTTTAATACAAGATCGAATGTGTTATTGGATAGAAGTTATCATTATTTTTAGAAGGTTAAGGCTATATTATGATTATATATTTTTGAGTATTATCATGAGGATACACTATGGTGACTATGGTCTGTCATGTTTCACTATGAGGCTATGCTATTTTGATGGTTCTGGATGTATCTAAAGCACCTATTAGACCTCCAACCAACTCAACTTCTGTGAGATTCAAAGGATCATTCGTAATATAAATTATATGAATGTTATAACCAATAAATGATCCTTTTGAAGATTTTTGAAAAATTATTTTAGTGAAAACAAGAGAGAGGATATTTTTACATTAATTTATAATTAATTAAAAATATAAGAATAAATATTACATTGGCCTTGAGATCTTTATTCATTAATATTGTTGATCTTCCTAACCCAATACGTTCATCATCTTTTCATAGTAAGAACCCAAAGAAAATCCCCACTACATTTTATCGAAACATGATACTTAGATCTCAAAAAAACACTAATGAAATATAGGGTGCTAGAACATGCCAATTAATAGTCTTTCATTGTTAACATTGATCAATTTTTTCCCTTTCAGCTTGAATGAATTTCTATTAACCTTATCAGCCTTGAGAAGAATAGAGGGGGAGAGATATCTATAGAGGAAATTGTTGGGCACAATAATTAACCACTTTCTAATTGACATTGTTGTTTATAAGTGGACCCATGGCTAGGGTCAATTGTAATTACTTTTTTAAGGGACCATAAATTTTAATTAATCCTCAAAAAACCTCATTCCATGTAATTAATAATAATATTATTGATTTAACTTGTAATATGTGAAAACTTGCATAATAATATATATTTATTCTCTAGTCTAATAAATAAATATTCTTCACTAGAAAAAATATAGTTTACTTTTCCTTGATAACAATTTTAAATTATCCAACAAATATTTTTCACTCAATAAATAAATAAATATTCTATTCACAATCTAGTAAATTAGTATTTCTTTATTATTCATATAACTAAATAAGTTACATTTTTAACAAATAAATAATTATTTATTATAACAAAAATAGGAAGATATAAATAAATATTATATATTCACATATTTAAATAATTACCTTCCAAATAAATATATATTTAATATTTTAAATCAATTAATAAAACATTTAACAAATATTACTTCTCAATTTAGAGAATAATATTTATTCCAATTATTAAATATAAAAAAAATTTAACTTAGATTATAGGAAAAACTTTGTTTGTAATCTTCAAGGTATCTTCATCAATGGAATTGAGAAAACTTGCCTAAAGTCTAAGATTATTGTCTAGTAATGGGTTAAGGCTCCCATAGAGGAATATGATGTAAAGAACCATAAATTTCAAGGAAATTTTTTTTCTTAATTTTCTTTGGAATTTTACAAGAGCGCAGTTTCTGACGTCACCGGATTCCGAGGCCCGGTGTGCCCAGAATCATTTTCCAAAGTTTGGCTCGGGTACGTTTAGTGAACGAATGAGAGGGTTTTTCTAACTTTTGAACCGGTGCTTGGAATCAAATTCCGAGGGCACCGATGGAATCGCAGCGCCGGTATTTGCTTAGAAACGCCTCTTCCGGAGTTGCGTTTGCTCGGGTGTGGTTTTTAATTTTTGGGATATAAGTTAAGAAATAAAATAATCTGGTACGACAAACTTTATTTTATTTCACTTAAAGCTGCTTAAAGCCACTTAAAGCTGCTTGAGCTAAGTTGAAGCAGATAGGGTGCAATTCAAAATATCCTACCCTCTTGGTAGGATATTTGTGAGGTGGTGCCCGTATGAGCCGCATCGTTTCTTTTCCCCTAAGTAACACACCCGTAACCCCCCCTCTTAAATGAAAGTCAACTGACACGTTTTCTAAATTTTTAACGCCCCTATTAATTGGGCGGTTAGTTCGTTGCAATTAATTATTTGAATTAATTGTTCATTTCTTATCTTTGTTTTTCAAATTCTTTAGTTGATAATAAAATAAGATGAGGACTTATTTTATTATGTGGTTGTTGTGTTAAACCTTTGGAGAATCTATAAAGATCTTCATCCTCCTACACAAAGAACACGAAGAACGTGAAGAACACGAAGAACGCGAAGAACTCTGGCCTCCGACGAAAGGGCAATGAAGAACACTGAGCCCTCGGAGATCGACAACGCGACGCCGAGTACCGCGACGCCGACGCTTCTTCCGCGACGTTCTTTCCCCGCGACAAATCTTCGATCGGCATCTTGAGGTTGGGGATTGTGGTCCTTTTAATTCTTTGTGGATTATAACATCAACATGGATTTAATTGTTATAATTAAATCTGTATGTTCTTGATCCTCGGAGTTTGTCTACGCGACGCCGAGTACCGCGTGACAGCGACGCCCTTCCGCAACGCGACGATCCTTTTCTTCCGCGACGGTCAATTCCGCGACGAACTCGCATCCGACGACGACGTTGAGGTAGGGGTCATTTTGAAAATGATAATACCCATGTTTGTTTTCCCATAAGGCAAGAACACAGAACAACCAATTAACAAGTTGGTCCGCAGATTATTATTGCGGGTTGAGGTTTATCGATTGATGGGAATTATGGTGTTGTTTCAAACCTCTAACGCGGTGGGTGCGGACCAACGAACAAGTCCGAACCCCCCGCCCTTTTGTTCTTGGTGTGCGGAATGGCGGACGACGACAAAATGGGCCGCATAGACGATTTGTTGATTCCATAGTGAAGAACGGGACCCGGGATGAGCTACGGCACAACCGGAAATGAAATCGGACCACTGGAGCAACTCCGGTGGCCCGCAGACTCCACCGGTGGCGCCCCGGTGCACCGCCGGACGGAGCCGCCGTGACTGAAGCCGCGAAAGTGGGGTTTGGTTCCGCGACCGCGCGGAACTGAAGGCATGGACGCGGCCGGCTCCCGCGTCTGTTGGCGAGAGGCGGCCCCAACTGGGGCCGCAGATCCTTTAGGCGAGGGCAGCGCGCCCCCGCCCGCGTTTCCCTCGCTCGGCCGAGCCGAGCCGAGCTGACCCGCCGGGCCGGGTCGCGCCCAACCGGGTCGGAAACGGACCCGGGTTGGGTCGACCCGGTTCGGGCCGACCCAGGGGGGTCGGGCAGGGTCGGTCCACGCCCAGACCCCCCGTTCCTGGACCTTTTCGGTCTTTTGCTCATAACATGAGCTACATGCCTCCGAACGATGCGCTGTCAGCAGAGATGCGATCCTTGGATCGAAACGGCCGTTTCGGTATATTACACCCAATGTTTCGGAACACTTTGGGTTCGGCCGGGTTGGTTCGTACACGAAACCAACCGGGCCCTCGGAGCGGAAACACTCATATCTTGAGCTTCGGACGTCCGATTGACGTACCGTTGACTTTGAAGGATTCCTCTAAGTGAGATGGATATTTTAGATTACTCTACCCGAGGTTTGGATGCAGGTGGAGTACGGTCAGGTTGGTTTTGACTTAAAAACCAACCGGGCCCCTGGGACGAAAAAGCCAATAACTCTCAGACCGGGCGTCCGATTGACGTGCCATCTGCGACGTTGAGTTCCTGTTGACGATATGGAAATTTTGGATACATCAACTCTGGACTATGTGTCAGTTGATGTGTCAACCTCTCGGCTCGTGGAGCAGACCCTCCCGAATGAGCTTGCTGTGTGCGGGAACCCTAGAGCTGGCTGCAACTTCGACGGAGACTATGCAGAGATCCTCAGTGGATTCGACGGCGACGACTACAGCACTCAGCGATCCTGTGTGGGTCCGATCCTGTGTGGGTCAGTGCTCAACGATACTGTGTGGGCTAGCGCCTACAGATCCTGTGTGGGTCTTTGCGGGGGTTAGTTACCTATCGATCCTGTGTGGGTCAGATCCTTTGTGGGTCATTGTGGCGGTTAGTTACCTATCGATCCTGTGTGGGTTAGATCCTTTGTGGGTCATTTCGGGGGTTAGTACCTATCGATCCTTTGTGGGTCCGACGACTTAGATGAATCAGTGGCAATACCTGATCATCTCTATTGTCATATAAAGAAGTATTCCTGTGTGATCTGAATCCTGTTTTTCTTTCCTTTGTGGATTGTGTTGTGCTATCCTGTGTGGATTTACGTTTTTCTTTCCTTTGTGGACTGGGTTGTACTTGGGCTCGGATGTTGGAGCCGAACGAGAATTGAAAACTTAGGTATATGTATGGGAATATATCTAAGCAGTGTCGGATGTTACTTCATGATTGTATATTTCCTTTTTGGATTATCCTTTGTGGATTTTGGGAGACCTTCGGGGGTCTTGGGGTCCTTACTGAGTAGCTTATACTCATCCCTGCACGGTCTATGCCCGCACTACGTTGTGTTGGTT
Organism: Viscum album; assembly: GCA_963277665.1. NCBI lineage: Eukaryota > Viridiplantae > Streptophyta > Magnoliopsida > Santalales > Viscaceae > Viscum > Viscum album. The sequence goes on from OY728123.1 coordinate 887,468,467, forward strand.
GTAGACGATGGACAGTGCTGATTGTGGTTGAGGCTTGCGGAGCAGGATGGTACCTGGAGGTGGACCACTGGGCGGGACGTACTCGGAGTGGTCGGCTGGACCCGAGGAGCAGTGGAGGCTATCTGTACCCACCCTTCAGGTGGGATTTCCAGTGGACAGCTCGGTGTTGCGACTTTACTTTTCAGTTGCTGTTTTCCCTTCCAGTTGTACTTTACTTTCAGTTTGGGTTTATATACTGGCCCACTTACTTTCCGCATTTACTGTTGTACTCAATTTTTACTTAGTATTTTACTTATACTGCTTGCTTTCTCTGTGGTGTTTGTTTACTTTACAAAGGCAATGCCATCCCTTTTTACCGGGATTTACGCCTTGGTGCTAGTCGCCAGCCCCTGGCCTATGGAAGACGGGCTTGGGGTACTCACGGCAGGGGCCCCGAGGACGGGTCGTGACAAATTGGAATCAAAGGAGTTCGGTTCTACCGTAGAATCTGATCTTTTTTTATGTGAAGCAATAGTGTTTAGCATATTGGGTGTGGTTATCAGTCCAGGGAGTCCAGTGTTGGTGCGGCAGCCGACGTATCCATACACCAGGACCCTGACTTCTGATTTCCGACTTAATGCATGAAAACATTGATTGCGCGTGTGTTTCAAGTTTTCTTTGTGATTATTTTGTGTCAGCTCACCAGGTATACTGTTCTGACCGTGGTGCATATGTTTCCTTTTCAGGATGGTCCCACGACGGCAGCCAGCTAGGGTTCCGAGAGTTGAGCGTGACGACATCCCACCGAGCGACGAGGCCTCGGTACAGGGCCCTTTGACAGCTAAGGCACTGACGGTACTTTTACCCACCGAGCCACCGATGCTTCCAGCCCCAACCGCTGACGATGCACGTCGCCTTAGTGCACTGCATGAGTTCCAGCGCCAGTGACCGCCCAGGTTCCGCGGGGAGATGGACCCCCAGGCAGCCGAGGACTGGTTAGAGGCAGTGTTGCGAGTTTTTCGGTTAGTGAGGACACCAGAAGACCTCATGGTGATCCTCACAGCGAGCCTACTGCACGCGGCAGCGGGCTGATGGTGGAGCTTAATGCTCCAGGTGCATGATGAGGCATCTCTTCTATGGACAGACTTTGAGGGCCTCTTCTGCTCAGAGTTCGTCTCGGCCACCCTCCGTGCGGTGCGCATCCAGGAGCTTCTTCAGCTGCGATAGGGTAGCTTGACGGTCGCCCAGTACTCGGCGAGATTTACCGATATTTCTTGCTACTCGACCGACATGGTACGAGACCCATTCTTCCAGGCCCGGACCTTTGATCAGGGATTGAGACACGAGATCAGGGCATCGCTGATCTCCCTCAGCATTCCGACTCTGGCAGGAGTACTGGAGCGAGCCCTTTTGATCGAGAGCTTCCTTGCCGAGCCTTCATCAGCAGCGAGACCTACCGCGGGGCGGCACGTAGCAGAGTCTTCTGCGGAAGGCAGTCGACAGATGACTCAGGGGTCCAGTCAGACCAGACCCTCATGCAGACGACCTCAGGACACTGGCTCAGCAGTTCGGGGCACAGAGCGTGGATCCAGTCTTTCGAGAGGCAGGCAATGCTACACATGCAGCAGGCAGGGCCACATGGCTCGTGACTGCCCGACCCACCGTGCCGAGGAGCAGCAGACGGTTGAGGGGCCACCCAGGCAGAGGTAGAGGGTCGACCGTGGCGGTCCGCAGGGAGGAGGCGGACGAGGCAGAGGAGCTGGCCGAGCAGCAGGTGGTGGGAGACGCTTTTAGGCTATACCACCACCACCACCACAAGGAGGTCCACCCTGGCCACAAGGAGCTGGCGGGAAGAGACAGACACAGCTCTAGGCAGCGGAGGCCTACAACCACGGCGTGCCTGAGATGATTAGAGGTACTATCTGTGTCTATTCCACCCTTTCTGCAGTTCTTATAGACACAGGAGCGAGTCAATCTTTCATAACCGCTGCCCTTGTTCGGAGCTCGGAGATTCCGAAAGAGCCGTTGGCTCGGTCCTTACGGCTAGAGACTCCTACGGGAGAAGAATCGACGATTACGCACTGGTGCTGGCAGTGTGAGTTTACTCTAGGAGGCGAGATCTTTGGCTGGGATCTTCTTGGAGTGGTGTCGAGGCCTTACGACGTCATCTTGGGCATGGATTGGTTATCTACAGTCCATGCATAGATTGGATGTATTAGGTGCAAGGTGCGATGTGTACGCACCAACGGGAGCAGGTTCACCTTCACCTGTGAGAAGGGAGCCTTCGCAGCACAGGATGGACTTCCGTAGAGGATAGGACAGCCCATCACTCATCAGTTGTCTAGCCTCATCCTAGGAGCAGTTGATGTGGGAGTCCTAGTTTTCCTGCAGTGGTGGATCAGTATGCGGACGTCTTCCCCGACGACGTTCCAGGGCTACCTCCTCACAGAGAGGTAGACTTTTATATTGACCTGTACCCCGGGACAGCCCCGATATCGACTCCAGCGTATCGGATGGCCCCCACTGAGCTTCGAGAGCTACGGGTACAGTTGGAGGACTTGCAAGGCAAGGGATTCATCCGACCCAGTGTTTCACCCTGGGCTTCCCCGATATTGTTCGCCAAGAAGGCGGACGAGAGCTTGAGACTTTGTGTCAACTATCGTCGCCTGAACCAGGTGATGGCGAGGAACAAGTATCCGCTACTGAGGATTGATGACCTCTTCGATCAGCTCAAGGGAGCATGGTGGTTCTCGAAGATAGACCTCAGGTCAGGCTATCATCAGCTCAGAGTTCAGGACAAGGACGTGCAGAAGATGGCCTTCAGATGTCGGTATGGCCACTATGAGTTCTTGGTTATGCCATTCGGCCTAACCAATGCTCCAACGGTGTTCATGGGCCTCATGAACAGGATCTTTCAGCCATACCTCGATCGATTTGTCATGGTCTTCATCGACAACATTTTGATTTACTCGACGACTAAGGAGGAGCACGCCTACCACTTGCGGGTTGTACTAGACACACTCCGAGAGCACCAGCTTTATGGAAAGATCTCGAAGTGCTAGTTCTGGTTACGCGAGGTCCACTTCTTGGGGCACATCATCTCTGAGGCGGGAGTTGCAGTGGATCCTGCAAAGATCGAGGCAGTGCTAGCTTGGGAGCCACCCAGGAGCGTGACAGAGGTGCAGAGTTTCTTGGGACTAGCTGGATACTATTGGAGATTTGTGCCAGACTTCTCCAGAGTTGCGGAACCACTCTCATATTTGACGAAGAAGGGGAAACCCTTTGTGTGGTCAGACAGATGTCAGCAGAGCTTCCAGGAGCTGAGACAGAGATTGACCAGCGCACCAATCTTGAGGTTGCATGAGGAGGGAGTAGGGTACGTATTCTACTGCGATGCATCAGGGACCGGACTCGGATGTGTCCTGATGTAGGAGTGGGTAGTGATCGCCTATGGATCAAGTCAGTTGAGGCCGTATGAGCAGAACTACGCTACCCATGACCTGGAGTTAGCAGCAGTGGTCTTCGCTCTGAAGACATGGTGACACTATTTGATGGGCGAGCGCTTTACAGTCTTTTCTGACCATCAGAGTCTCAGGTAAATCTTCTCTCAGAAGGACCTGAACCTGAGACAGCGGCGATGGCTCGAGTTCCTCCAGGACTATGACTTTGAGATAGTCTATACTCCTGGGAAGTGGAACATGGTAGCTGATGCTCTCAGTAGGAGGACGGGCATTCAGCTACGTGAGGAGGCGACAGAGAAGCTAGCCGCTTTGCAGATATCCTTTGTGGATAGGGATGGAGTAGCCTTCCTTAAGTCTCTCACAGTCACCCCTCCACTACTACAGCGGGTCAGATAGGCACAGCGTGGGGACGCTGACTGTGAGACGCGGCGTGCACAGATATCCTCAGGATATGCACCTGATGGTTTCTCCTTTGGAGCAGAGCACGACATCCTTTTCAGAGTACATACCTTGGTACCAGTTGCTTTACGAAAGGAGGTGCTGAGAGAGTTTCACACTTATCCTTTGGTGGTACATCCTGGAGTGGCGAAGATGTACCAGGATCTCAGACGACAACACTGGTGGCCGGGCATGAAGAAGGCTGTGGCAGAGTTCGTTTCTCGATGCCTCACCTGCCAACAGGTGAAGGCAGAGCATCAGGTACCAGAAGGCTTGGTACAACCCTTAGAGGTCCCGAAGTGGAAGTGGGACGGGATATCTATGGACTTCGTGACTAGACTTCCACACACTTCCAGAGGTCATGACTCCATTTGGGTGATTGTCGACCGACTCACCAAGTCGGCTCACTTCTTACCCATCAGAGATTAGGGCTCAGTGGTGATCTTGGGACGTCTCTACGTTCAAGAGATTGTATGGATTCACGGTGTGCCATCATCTATCGTCTCCGATCGAGATGATCACTTTACTTCCCAGCTTTGGAAGGGGTTTTAGGAGGCATTCGGGATGCGGCTACGTCTGAGCACCGCCTTTCACCCTCAGATGGATGGTCAGACGGAGAGGACCATTCATAATCTTGAGGACATGCTCCACACATGTTTCCTCGACTTTGGTCGCAGCTGGGAGGACCACCTACCCTTGGTGGAGTTCGCGTACAACAACCGCTACCACTCCACCATCGGGATAGCACCGTACGAGGCGTTGTATGGCCGACCTTGCAGATCTACTTTGTGCTGGACAGACCCTGGGGAGTCAGCACTTGTGGGACCAGAGACGGTCTGGGCAACGACAGAGAAGGTCCAGGTCATCCAGGAGCGGATGAGGATAGCTCAGAGCCGGCAGAAGTCTTATGCTGACAGGAGGTGGAGGCCACTAGAGTTCGAGGATGGCGACCACGTCTTGTTGCGTGTCTCACCTAGACGTGGATTACGGAGATTTGGCCGAGGCGGCAAGTTGTCTCCATGATTCATCGGACCATTCCAGGTCCTCATCAAGATTGGAGAGGTGGGTTATCACCTGGATCTACCACCTCAGTTGCACTGGGTGCACGACGTCTTCCACATATCTCAGCTGAGGAGATACGTGCATGACCCGACACACATCATTGACCATGGAGAGCTAGACGTTGATGATGGGGCGACTTTTGTAGAGGTCCCGGTGGAGATCGAGGATCGACAGGAGCGGGTCCTACGCGGACGGTCGATTCCTCTAGTGCGCATCAGATGGCAGCACGAGAACCTCCAGGAGAGCACTTGGGAGTGGGAGGCTCAGATGCGTTCTCAGTACCCGCATTTGTTTCCCTATTTTATGATGTATCTTTATGGGGACGTAAAGCCCTGAGGTGGGAGTGATGTAAAGACCCTTAAATTTCAAGGAATTTTTTTTTCTTAATTTTCTTTGGAATTTTACAAGAGCGCAGTTTCTGATGGCACCTGATTCCGAGGCCTGGTGTTCCTGGAATCATTTTCCGAAGTTTGGCTAGGGTACGTTCAGTGAACGAACGAACGAGTTTTTCTAACTTTTGAACCGGTGCTCAGAATCAAATTCCGAGGGCACCGATGGAATCGCAACGCCGATATTTGCTTAGAAACGCCTCTTCCGGAGTTGCATTTTCTCGGGTGTGGTTTTTAATTTTTGGGTTTTAAGTTAAGAAATAAAATAATGTGGTACGACAAACTTTATTTTATTTCATTTAAAGACACTTAAAGCCACTTAAAGCTTCTTGAGCTAAGTTGAAGCGGATAGGGTGCAATTCAAAATATCCTACCCTCTTGGTAGGATATTTGTGAGGTGGGGCCCGCACGAGCCCCACCGTTTCTTTTCCCCTAAGTAACGCACCCGCAACCCCCCTCTTAAATGAAAGTCAACTGAAGCGTTTTCTAAATTCTTAATGCCCCTATTAATTGGGCGGTTAGTTCATTGCAATTAATTATTTGAATTAATTGTTTGATTCTTATCTTTGTTTTTCAAATTCTTTAGTTGATAATAAAATAAGATGAGGAGTTATTTTATTATCTGGTTGTTGTGTTAAACCTTTGGAGAATCTCTAAAGATCTTCATCCTCCTACGCGAAGAACACGAAGAACGCGAAGAACGCGAAGAACGCCGGCCTCCGACAAAAGGGCAACGAAGAACACCGAGCCCTCGGAGATCGACGACGCGATGCCGAGTACCGCGACGCCGACGCTTCTTCCACGACGTTCTTTCCCCGCGACAAATCTTCGATCGACATCTTGAGGTAGGGGGATTGCGGTCCTTTTAATTCTTTGTGTATTATAACAACAACATGGATTTAATTGTTATAATTAAATCTGTATGTTCTTGATCCTCAGAGTTTGTCTACGCGATGCCGAGTACCGCGCGACAGCGACGCCCTTCCGCGACGCGACAATCCTTTTCTTCCGTGACGATCAATTCCGCGACGAACTCGCGTCCGATGACGACATTGAGGTAGGGGTCGTTTTGAAAATGATAATACCCATGTTTTTTTTCCTCCAAGGCAAGAACGCGGACCAACCAATTAACAAGTTGGTCCGCGGATTATTATTGCCGGTCGAGGTTTATCGATTGCTGGGAATTATGGTGTTGTTTTAAACTCCTAACGCGATGGGTGCGGACCAACGAACAAGTCCGAACCCACCGCCCTTTTGTTCTTGGTGTGCGGAACGACGGACGATGACAAAACGGGCCGCAGAGACGATTTGTTGATTCCGCAGTGAAGAACAGGACCCGGGATGATCTATGGCATAGACGGAAATGAAATCGAACCACCGGAGCAACTACGGTGGCCCACGGACTCCACCGGTGGCGCGGGTTGCCGGCGCGGAGACCGGAGGCGGCGGGGTGCGGTTCCGCGGCCGCGCGGAACCGAAGGCAGGGACGTGGCCAGATGCCGCGTCCGTTGGCGAGAGGCGGCCCCAACTGGGGCCGCAGATCCTTCACGCCGGGGCAGCGCACCCCCGCCCGCGTTTCCCTCGCGCGGCCGATCGGCCGAGCCGTGCTGAGCCGACCCGCCGGGCCGGGTCGGACCCGGACCCGGGTAGGGTCGACCCAAGGGGGGTCGGGCCGGGTCGGTCCGGGCCCAAACCCCGGGTTCCCGGACCTTTTCGGTCTTTTTCTCATAACATGAGCTACGGGCCTCCGAACGATGCACCGTCAGCAGCGATGCGATCCTTGGATCGAGACGGTCGTTTTGGTATATTACACCCAAGGTTTCAGAATACTTTGGGTTCGGCCGGGTTGGTTTGTACACGAAACCAACCGGGCCCTCGGAGCGGAAACACTCATATCTTGAGCTTCGGACGTCCGATTGACGTACCGTCGACTTTGACAGATTCCTATAAGTGAGACGGATCTTTTGGATTACTCCACCCGAGGTTTTTATGCAGTTGGAGTACGGTCGGGTTGGTTTTGACTTAAAAACCAACCGGGCCCCTTGGACGAAAAAGCCAATAACTCTCAGACCGGGCGTCCGATTGACGCGCCGTCTGCGATGTTGAGTTCCTATTGACGATACAGAACTTTTGGATACATCAAATCTGAACTATGTGTTAGTTGATGTATCAGCCTCTCGGCTCGTGGAGCGGACCCTCCCGAATGAGCTTGCTGTGTGCGGGAACCCTAGAGCTGGCTGTGACTTCGACGACGACTGTGCAGAGATCCTCAGTGGATTGGACGGCGACAAGTACAGCACTCAGTGATCCTTTGTGGGTCAGTGCTACTGATCCTGTGTGGATCCGATCCTGTGTGGGTCAGCACTCAGCGGTCCTGTGTGGGCCAACACCTACAGAGCCTGTGTGGGTCCGATCCTGTGTGGGTCTTTGCGGGGGTTAGTTACCTATCGATCCTGTGTGGGTCAGATCCTTTGTGGGTCATTGCGGGGGTTAGTTACCTATCGATCCTGTGTGGGTCAGATCCTTTGTGGGTCATTGTGGGGGTTAGTACCTATCGATCCTTTGTGGGTCCGATGACTTAGATGAATCAGGGGCAATACCTGATCATCTCTATCGTCATACAACAAAGTATTCCTGTGTGAGCTGAATCCTGTTTTTCTTTCCTTTGTGGATTGTGTTGTGCTATCCTGTGTGGATTTACGTTTTTCTTTCCTGTGTGGAATGGGTTGTACTTGGGCTCGGATGTTGGAGCCGAACGAGAATTGACGACTTAGGTATATGTATGGGCATATACCTAAGCAGTGTCGGATGTTACTTCGTGATTGTATCTATCCTTTGTGGATTATCCTTTGTGGATTATGGGAGAACTTCGGGGGTCTCGGGGTCCCTACTGAGTAGCTTATACTCACCCCTACACGGGCTATGCCCACACTACGTTGTTTTGGTTGCAGACGACGGACAACGCTGATCGTGGTTGAGGTTTGCAGAGCAGGACGGTACCTGGAGGTGGACCACTGGGCGGGACGTACTCGGAGCGGTCGGCTGGACCCGAGGAGCAGTGGAGGCTATTTGTACCCACCCTTCAGGTGGGATTTCTAGTGGATAGCTCAGCGTTGCGGCTTTACTTTTCAATTTCTGTTTTCTCTTCCAGTTGTACTTTACTTTCAGTTTGGGTTTGTATACTGGCCCACTTACTTTCCGCACTTACTGTTGTACCCAGTTTTTATTTAGTATTTTACTTCTACTGCTTTCTTGCTCTGTGGTGTTTGTTTACTTTACGAGGGCAATGCCTTCCCTTTTTACAGGGATTTACGCCTTGGTGCTAGTCGCCATCCCCTGGCCTATGGAAGGTGGGCTTGAGGTAGTCACGGCACGGGCCCCGAGGACGGGTCGTGACATATGATATGTCACAAGGACAATAACCATATTTTTTTTTTGATATTTAGTATAATAAATTTGTCAAAATATCTTATCGAGTAGGTTAGACACCCATTTCATTAACCTATATACTTGATACATCTTTCTTTGAATATCTTAAATGAAATTTTCTACCCAACCTAGACATGGAATTTAATGCAGCGGTTATAATTTAATCAAGGGGAAGATATTTCAAATTACCTAAATATGGAAGGGATAAATCCTTTATTGAATTATTCAGGAATAAAATATCATTCATGACAAACCCAACATACCCAACTTCAGTGTAATCATATGTCTCCACTGTTTACAACAATACATCAAAGTAAACAAGTTATGACATTCTATAAGGCCCCATCCATAAACATTACTTAAATCTTGAGATAAGTCAATAATTTAACTTTCAATCACATCGAGGATCTTTTCAGGTTTAGAGATTAAGAGAATTAGGCCATAACTTATGCTTATCAACTTTATTATTACAAATTGGATACTTCTACTCACTATCCATTTTTTTCCTGAAGCAAAATTTTTTAAACAAAACATGATTTCATTTCACACTAAAACATCATTACTTTTCCATGATCCTATCCTTGACTCTATTCTCATTTAAATCCTATAAAAAACATTTCAAAACTTTGGATGAGTATAAAAATATCAGTAAGGTATACACAAATAATGAATACTATTAGCTTTTTGAAAGCATGTAAACCATGAATACATTATCATAAAGTGATACTTTTCACCTTTTTGAAGTAGTAAATACTCTTGACTGAATATAAGCTCATTTATTTCCCTTTTGTAACCAAAAATATTTCCATAAAACCCATTGAAATCACAAAAAACATATAAATGGTAACTTTGGACATAATCATACATAAATGGAATAACCATATGATCGACTTCCACACATATCATTCTTACAAATGAAATAGCCAATCGACCGACCTCTATACCCAATGCATTGGAGGTTATAATGTAACCAACTATCCTTGGGTTATCACAGAACCACCCATATTTGGTTTATTATGTAACCACCCATCTTTGGTTTATCACATAATCACTCATCAAATATCTAAGTACCATTATATAATCATAAAACATAAAATATTGCAATTATCAACATTTCAATCACAAAATTTCATTTAAAATAACAATAAATCATTTCAATCTTTGGAAATAGTCAATAAATTTTCAAATCCATTTTCAATACCAAAACACCCAAAAATGGAATAATGTATTTCTTTTCTTTTTAGAAAAAACATTAAAGCTTATAGAGGAATCCAAATATCAAATAACGGTTACGATGGCAGAGAGGTCGTTATCACCGCATATGTTAAAACATTCCTTTTTTGATTTAGTAAAATGCTTCATAGAAAAAGATAAATTTTGAATGAAATTAAATGTAAAAGGGATTTATTATAAACTATATAAAGAAGGTCGAGTATAAATTAAAATATGACTCAATGAAATGAGATTGAGACGAAGTCCCTTACCTTGAGTCTGACCCATCACATACAAGCATTATATTCCTGAACAATAAAATTTGCTTAATTTATAATTGATTGAGAACATTTTTAAAGTTTTTTTCTTTTATATATATTGTTACCATGTTATAAAAATTACACAATTATTTATGTTCATATCAGACGTTTTGTCAATATTCGGTACTTGGGTCAAAAATGAACTTGTTTAACTTGTTTTGATGTGAATTATCCATGAGGTCATAATTAAATATTCAAAATATTATTAATGATTTAAATACCATATATATCAAGTATATATGTATTTATAATATCCAAAATATTTGGAGATAAGAAATGAAATGAACCATTCATGGAGACAGTAGGCCGTACGTACGCATGAACGCTACTTCGATTTCTTTATCATATTAAATGAATGAAAACTAAATGATACATAAGTATATTATAATTATAGTATATTATATATGTTATATATGTTTCAAAAGTTCATTAACTCCATACTTATTACATTCAATGTATGTCATGAATGAGTCATATCACTTTGATGGGGTGGTAGTCTACACTTCCTCAAATGAAATTGTCGTATTTACACATTATTGGAAGCATAAAGGTCTGTTATAATAAAAATTACAGAATATTATATAAAATATAAATAAAATATATATCATATATAAATACAGTCACTACTGGAAATGCAGGATTTCCGAACAGTTATGAACCGTTGTGAAAGACTGTAGAATCGTTGGTATATATTATACCAATGGTTCTGCAAACCGTAGAGAAGTAAGCCGTTGGTAAAGATTTTCCCAACGGTTTATAGTGAACCATTGGGATAGGTTAGAAAAAATTAACCTATCCCAACGGTTGTGCCAAACCATTGGGATAGTTTTTCCCAATGGTTTACCTTGAACCGTTTGGAAAACCAAGCAAACAGATTCTTTCCCAATGGTTTCTAAACCATTGGGAAAGTATTTTTACCAACAGTTCATAGAAATGTTGGTAAAAAAATTACTCAGAGAGGCTATGCCAATGGTTTCAAACCGTTGGCATAGCCTATGCTGTAAAAATTGCACAGCAGCCTGCAATTTTCACAGTAGTTACCCTCTCATTTTTGTGCAATTTTCACATCAACCAATCCATTCCATCTCATTTTCAATCATTTCCAATTATTGTACCTGCAATAAACTAACACATACATATACAATTATTTCACCTATAATAACCAACTAACACATACACATAGAGAACAAATTCATACACATTTAATATATAATGCATCTAGGAACTATACACATCCAGAATTAAATCATAATTCATAATGTAATTATAAACATACATAATTCATTTAGAATTAAATTTAAAATTTAGATGAAAATTATATGTGGAATCCGGAATTCAATTCAGAATTTGATCAGTTTTTCGTATACCATATGTTTTTAATAGAAATGATATCCATTTTAAACAAAATACATCACCTGGAGTGATACCGGCCACACCGTGCCTCATATTGAGGCGAGGTTAACTTGTACATGTCACAAATGACCCATGTATCGTTGTCCTAAAGTATCAACATATTCCAAAAGCGTTTGGTCGGTTTTCCGTATGTCAATTGTTGTTTTCACTTAAAATGAAGTGATTTTTAAATAAAAGAGAGACACTTTGAATGGTGCTGGCCACACCGCGCCTTGGATTGAGGAGGGGTTGACTCATACACCTCAAAAATGATCCATGGATCGTTGTGCTAAAATATCAACACAATCAGAATCCGTTTGGTCGGTTTTCCGTATGTACTTAGAATGTAGTCCATTTTAAACATAAGAGAGACACTTTGGGTGGTTCCAGCCACACTGTGACTTGGATTGAGATGCAGTTGACTCGTGCACATAACATATGACCCATGGATCGTTCTCCAAAAGATTCAATAGATTCCGAATGCATTTGGTCGGTTTTTCGTATGCCAATTGTTCTTTTCACTTATAATCCTGTCCATTTTAAACAAAAGATACATAGTTAGAGTGGTACCGGACACACCACGGCTTGTATTTAGACGGGGTTGACTCGTACACGTCTCAAATGACCCATGGATCTTTTTCCTAAAGTATCAACACAATCCGAATACATTTGGTCGGTTCTTCGTATGTCAGTTGCTGTTTTCACTTAAAATGATGTCCTTTTGAAACAAAAGACAGACACTTTGAGTGGTGCCGGTCACACTGCATCTTAGATTGAGGCAGGGTTGATTCGTACACGTCACATATGACTCTTGGATCGTTGTGCTAAAGTATCAACACAATCAAAATCCGTTTGGTCAGTTTTCTGTATGTACTTAAAATGTTGTCTATTTTAAACAAAAGAGAGACACTTAGAGTGGTGATGGCCACACCACACCTCGGATTGAGACAGGGTTGACTCGTACACGTCACATATGACCCATGGATCATTGTCCTAAAACATAAACACATTTATAATGCGTTTGTTCAGTTTTTCATATGTCGGTAGTTGTTTTCACTTAAAATGATGTCCATTTTAAACAAAAGAGAGACACTATGAATGGTGCCAGCCACACTGTGCCTCCGATTGAGGCGGGGTTGACTCATACACATCTCATATGACCCATGGATCATTGTGATAAAGTATTGACACAATCATAATCTGTTTGGTCGGTTTTTCGTATGCTAGTTGTTGTTTTCACTTAAAATGAAGTCCATTTTAAACAAAAGAGAGACACTTTGAGTGGTGTAGGCCACACCGCACATTTTATTGAGGCGAGGATGACTTGTACACGTCACATATGAACCATGGATCGTTCTCCTAAAGTTTCAAAGGAAACCGAATGCATTTGGTCGGTTTTCCGTATGTACTTAAAATGTTGTCGATTTTAAACAAAAGAGAGACACTTAGAGTGATCCTGACCACACCGCGAATCAGATTGAGACCAGGTTGGCTCATACACATCATATATGACCCATGGATCATTGTGATAAATTATCAACAAAATCCGAATGCGTTTTGTCAGTTTTCCATATGCCAGTTGTTCTTGTCACTTATAATCCTGTCCATTTTAAACAAAAGAGACACAGTTAGAGTGCCGTGCCTTAGATTTAGATGGGGTTGACTTGTACACGTCTCAAATGACCCATGGATCATTTTCCTAAAGTATCAACACAATCTGAATGCGTTTGGTTGGTTTTCCGTATGCCAGTTTATGTTTTCACTTAAAATGACATCCTTTTGAAATAAAAGAGAGACACATAGAGTGGTGCCGGCCACACCACACCTCGGATTGAGGCGGGGTTGACTCTTACATGTCACATATGACCCATGGATCGTTTTCCTAAAGCATCAACACATTTCGAATGCGTTTGGTCAGTTTTTCATATGTCACTGGTTGTTTTCACTTAAAATGACCCATTTTAAACAAAAGAGAGACACTATGAATGGTGTCGGCCACACCGTGCCTCGGATTGAGGCGGGGTTGAATTGTACACGTCACATATGACCCATGCACCATTGTTCTAAATTATCAACACAATCAGAATCCGTTTGGTCAGTTTTACGTATGCTAGTTATTGTTTTCACTTAAAATGAAGTCCATTTTAAACAAAATAGAGACACTTTGAGTGGTGTCGGACACACCGCACCTCATATTGAGGCGAGGTTAACTCGTACACATCACATATGAACCATGGATCGTTCTCCTAAAGTTTCAATGGAAACCTAATGCGTTTGGTCGGTTTTCCATATGTACTTAAAATGTTGTCCATTTTAAACAAAAGAGAGAAACTTAGAGTGATCCCGGCCACACCGTGACTCGGATTGAGCCTAGGTTGGCTCATACACGTCACATATGACCCATGGATCGTTGTGATAAATTATAAATAGAATCAGAAAGTGTTTGGTTGGTTTTCCATATGCTAGTTGGTCTTTTCACTTATAATCGTGTCCATTTTAAACAAAAGAGACATAGTTAGAGTGGTACCAGCCACATCGTGCCTCAGATTTAGACGGGGTTGACTCGTACACGTCTCAAATGACCCATGGATAATTTTCCTAAAGTATCAACACAATCCTAATGCGTTTGGTTGGTTTTTTGTATGCCAGTTGTTGTTTTCACTTAAAATGATATCCTTTTGAAACAAAAGAGAGACACTTAGAGTGGTGCCAGCCACACCGCACCTCAGATTGAGGAGGTTTTGACTTTTACATGTCACATATGACCCATGGATTGCTGTACTAAAGCATCAACATATTTAGAATGCGTTTGTTCAGTTTTTCGTACGTCGGTTGTTGTTTTCACTTAAAATGATGTCCATTTTAAACAAAAGAGAGAAACTATGAATGATGTCGGCCACACCGCGCCTCGGATTGAGGCGGGGTTGACTCTTACACGTCGCATATGACCCATGGATCTTTTTGCTAAAGTATCGACACAATCAGAATCCATTTGTTCGGTTTTACGAATGCTAGTTGTTGTTTTCACTTAAAATGAAGTCCATTTTAAAAAAAAGAGAGACACTTTGAGTGGTGTCAGACACAACGCACCTCAGATTGAGACGAGGTTGACTCTTAAATGTCACATATGACCCATGGATCATTATCCTAAAGTTTCAATGGAAACCGAATGCGTTTGGTCGGTTTTCTGTATGTACTTAAAAAGTTTTCCATTTTAAACAAAAGAGAGACACTTAGAGTGATCCCGACCACACTGCGACTCAAATTGAGCCTGGGATGGCTCGTACATGTCACATATGACCCATGGATCGTTGTGATAAATTATCAATATAATCCAAATGCGTTTGGTAGGTTTTCTGTATCCCAGTTGTTCTTTTAACTTATAATCCTGTCCATTTTAAAAAAAAGAGACACAGTTAGAGTGGTATCGGCCACACCGCGCCTCAGATTTAGACTGGTTTGACTCATACATGTCTCAAATTACCCATGGATTATTTTCCTAAAGTATCAACACAATCCGAATGCGTTTGGTAAGTTTTTCATATACCAGTTGATGTTTTCACTTAAAATGATATTCTTTTGAAGCAAAAGAGAGACACTTAGAGTGGTTCCAGCCACACCGTGCCTCGGATTGAGGTGAGGTTGACTCGTACACGTCACATATGACACATGGATCATTGTACTAAATCATCAACACATTTCAAATGCGTATGGTAAGTTTTTCATATGTCGGTTGTTGTTTTCACTTAAAATGATGTCCATTTTAAACAAAATAGAGACACTATGAATGGTGTCGGCCACACCGCACCTCAGATTGAGGCGGGGTTGACTCGTACACGTCGCATATGACCCATGGATTGTTTTCCTAAAGTATCGACACAATCATAATCCATTTAGTCGGTTTTTTATATGGTAGTTGTTGTTTTCACTTAAAATGAAGTCCATTTTAAACAAAAGAGATACACTTTGAGTGGTGTCGGCCACCCTGCGCCTCAGATTGTGGTACAGTTGACTCGTACATGTCACATATGACCCATGGATCATTGTCCTAAAGTTTCAACATAATATGAATGTGTTTGGCCAGTTTTCCATATGCCAGTTGTTGTTATCAATTAAAATGAAGTCCATTTCAAACAAGGCATAATTCACATAATATGAAGAATGTACAACAAGACTTTGTATTCAAATTAAAGTATATCATCACATGAATTTTATGAGAATGAGATAATAAGCTTACCAAGACATAAAAAAATGGAATAATCGTAAATAACATTGCATGATCAGAGAAATAAAAAAAGAATGTGAAATCAAGGAGGGTGGGGGGGCTGTCTGGGGGTGCAGAGAAGAGGGTGGGGGCTGTCTGGGGGGGATGTCCGGGGGGCTATCTGGGGTCCAGGGAGGAGGGTGGGGGGGCTGTCCGGGGGGTGTCTGGGGGGCTGTCCGAGGACCAAGGAGGAGGGTGGGGGGGCAGTGCAGGGGGCTGTCCGGGGGGTGTTCGGGGGGGCTGTCCGGGGTCCAAGGAGGAGGGTGGGTGGGGGGGGGGGGGGTGCTATCCGGGGGGTGTTCGAGGGGCTGTCCGGGGTCCATAGAGGAGGGTGGGTGGGGGTGGGGGGGGGGGGGCTGTCTGGGGTCCAGGGAGGAGGGTGGGGGGCTGTTCGGGGACAAAGGAGGAGGGTGTGGGGGGGGGGGGGTGCGGGGGGCTGTGCGGGGGGTGTTCGGGGGCCTGTCCAGGGGTCCAAGGAGGAGGGTGGGGGGGATATCTGGGGGGTGTCTGGGGGGCTGTTCGGGGTCTAGGGAGGAGGGTAGGGGGCTTTACGGGGGGCTATCTGGGGGGTGTCTAGGGGGATGTACGAGGGGCTGTCCGGGGTACAAGGAGGATGGTGGGGGGTTGTCCAGGGTCCAGGAAGGAGGGGGGCTGTCCAGGGAGTTCCCAAACACACAAAAATCTATAAACATGCTCAAGATACACCACAACCACTAAAATACAAGAACATCTTTGAAAAAAGAAAATATTTAAAAATACCTCAACTCCAATACTATTCTACAGGTCTAGATAAAACCAAAAACTAGAATAGATTAAACATCAAATCTCAGTAATATTAGTCAAAAATGTAACAGATCAATTTGTACCACATCACCATCACCATCATCACCATCATCCTCACCCTCGTCCTCATCCCCATCACCGTCCTCTCCCTCCTCAATTCCCTCCTCCTCGCCCTCGCCCTCTTCCTCGCCCTCACCATCCGCCTCACCCTCCTCCTCTCCCTCCTCTTCCGCATCAGACTCCTCTCCATCATCATCGTTAGGCTGGATATCATCTTGACCACCACTAGAACTACCATCTGGTGCACCATATATAGAACGTATCAACGACATATATTCATCAAAAGCTGGGTTGGCCTCTAGTGGAAGTGTTGGATGTAGAACTTAAACAAATTTCCTAAATGAACTGTTTTCCCTATCAGACTGTTCTACCGTCTCTATGGCCCATTTCTCAGCCTATTCTTCCTGTACCCTAACTTTCTGCAGCTCGGTGGCACTACAACTCGTACCTGAGGAGGGCCAATACCTTTTCGGGGCTATCCTAGGTCAGCAACGTACTCTGCCAGGATGATCCTCTCCCAACACCTGATATAAGTGATCAGTTGGCCCAAAATTGTATGGTTCTTGAGCATCGAGAGCCTCTAAAGCATCCTATTACAAATATAAATATATTATTAAGTTACAAAATAGATATTAAAATATAAAATAAACATATTAAAACTTGCAATCTTCTATGGAGTCGCTTCGTTGACGGCACTTCCATCCTTTTTCCATCTACTCGATCAAAACAGTTTTTCTTGAGGCACATGTCCTTCAATATTCTGTATTTGCCTCTAAAATGACATTGAAAAATAAATTTATATAAAAAATTTGGAAAATGATTAAATAATTGTGGAAACAAAAGAAATTGTAAGTCGTAAATAAAACTTATAAACAATTGTCATACCTGCTTCCTCTCATAATCTGGCATCGTAGTACTTCCTAGTGTGTGGAGGTATTTTTTTGCATTAATGTTTTTATTTATTTTTTACATATGATTCCTAAATAAATTTCTATAATTCAAAGGATAATATTAATTCAAAAAATGAAAGTTATTATTTAAATACCTCAAATGTAATTAATACCTTAAATAGGGTAGTCGTCCAATGAGTAATCATCTGAAGATACTGCTCTATAAGAAAATCATCAATAACTGGTACCGCCTCTAACTCAATGCCAACTCTAGCACACCATCCAATATACAACTAATGCTTTTAGGCTCTCCAAATCTTGCCTAAATCCTTTATACATTTCGGTCATGCACCCTCACCATCGGGAAAATTAAATCAAAGATGACATAAAAATATTAATTCATATAAATAAAAAAATAATTCATGGAATTAAATACAATAACTTTTTTAACCCATATTTCTGCCCAATCTCTATCCTTGACCTCATATGGAAAATTTCTCCACGATAGCGGGCTGACGGGAATGATGTCGGAGTATTTGGAAAGCATCTCCAAAAAACTCCGACATTGCTGCCCTATTTTCTCAACCATTTGGTTGTCTTCATTGTAATCCACCATAACCAGTGTGTGGAGGTTCCACACCAAATGCATGCGTGTATGCCCTTGCCCCCGCCTCCTATCAGTAGATGTATCTGTCATGAAATAAAAACAAATATTTTATCAAAACATATTATAATGAAAATAAATATTGCTATAAAAATTTGTTAGGGTTCTATAAATATACCTGCGCCAGTCTGGTCGCTGAGCGCCGATGGATCCATAGAAATTGATGGAACACCTTGTGGTGGAACAAGAGTTGAAGACGATGGAATATAGAAGCTCAGAGAGACAAAAGTAGAAGGAAAATAATATGGGACATCTGTATGACTAGATTCTGACTGGGGAGTGGGAATCATCGTGGGATATGAAAATGATGGGCCAGAAGATGCAAAAGGTGGCGAAAACATGGGAGGCCTAAATATCCTGTGTGTCCCTAACGACACACTGGGATCAGAATGAGGGAAGGATGACATGTCATTGGGAGGGGCAGGGTCTAGTCGGGTACGCGAAGCTGCTCGTCCAACTTTGGTACGAACCCTCCTCATACCACCGGCCTGGGTACTAGGACCAGTACCAGGCTCCTCGTCGAATAACTGTCAATGTATAAGTGGATCCTACAAAAATTATTACAAAAAAATTAATCACATGACATTATATATTCTTTAAATATATATATTTGAAATAAAGTACTCAATGTAGGCACTAATGGTGGAACTCCCATCTCCGCCATTCGACGATTGTTCTCCATCAATTTTTTCTTTGTCTCTCTTCAATTGGCTACATTTCCTGCTTTTGAAAACAAATATGTAATTAATTAGGAAAAGGAAACTAATGTGTTACCCAACAAACTAAATATATGAGGGAATATGTGGATTTATTGGTAATTTATCTATCAATTGTTTTATAAGAGCTTGAATGGATTTAATAAATCATACAAGTTGTAATGCTCACCAAGATAGAAATATTGTTTGAATAGGTTTGAATACAATTCAATTCCAAATTAGAAAATGAAATTCAAATAAAACTACAACCAATAAACATTGAAAATTCACATAATGGTCAAGTCAGCTAAAACATATTTGTGATCAATACTAAATAAATTTGAATATTACCAACCTTAACAACCCAACTCAAGGTAAACCAAATGAATTGATAACATGGATGAATGATTATATATATTTTCAACCACAACTTTAGGTTCACAATCAACTCTGATAATTGAGCTATTGGAGTCATCAAAAGAAATAAATGGATTGGTTCCAATAGAACTAGGGACAGGGTCAATTTCATCATCACCATCATCAAAAATATGTCTTGGAATTACTTCAAGTATAACACCAAATTCAGGTCGAAGTTGGTCTTTGACATAAAAAACTTGTTTATCCATTGATGCCAACACATATGGTTCTTCAGTAGCAAGAGTGTGAGCCATATTAATTACTTGAAATCCACAATCATCAATAAATGTGCCTTTTCTCATCATCGAATCAAACCAATGACATTTCATCATTGTGACTCGTCCATGAGAGTAATAATCCAATATTATTATTTTCTCAGTGACTCCATAATAACCCACATTTTCAAATCGCGGTATACTATCTGATGCACTGGAATAACAATCTTTTGTGGCAGTAACCATAACACCATCATGTTTTTTTCTCATGTTCTTTGCTCGTTCAGTGAAAATAAATTTGTACCCATTCATAACAATTGATTTACAGTCACGAACCACGGTATTAGGACCAAAATCCAAAGCTCTTATTTACTCAGAGACAGATTCAGAAGACAAACTCAATACCTTCATCATAAATGACTATTAAACTTAATTAAATATTGATATAATTATTTTAAATAGTAATATTTTTACCTTCAATTTTAACCAACTAGAAAACTCTTTTCTATGAAAAGTCTCTCTCCTTCTCAAAGATAAAGAACAATTCTTCCTATTTATCATTGTTTTATGTTCCCTTTAGATAAAAAAATATGAATAGTTTAACAGATTTATATGTAATATATACATATTCAATTTAGTTACTTGATATAGTCATTGAACAAATCACAATTGAACAAAACTGTGCGATGTTCCATCTCCCGCTCTTCATGGATTAATGTCTTCAATGTATATGATACCGGAATTCACCCTGTTTGAGGAAGTGATGGAAAACTGGGTTCAATTTTCTCATACTATTATTCTTCATTTCCCATTGGTCTGTTCATTCTTGTAGTAAGATCAGAAAAATACATTGAGCAGAAATCCATACATTCTTGAGCCAAGTAACTGTTCACGATAGAACCTTCGGGATGATTACTGTTTCAGACATAAGACTTTAATGTGGACATATTTCTTTCAGTTGGATACATCCAATGAAAAGAAAAAGGTCCTCTGATAAGTATTTCAGTGGGAATATGGGAATATGCAGCATGCATGTGAAAAATGATGGAGGAAATATTTTCTCTAACTCACACAAAATTAATTGGGCATCAGTCAACATTTTTTGAAAGAAAGACTTGGACAACTTCTTAGCACAAAGATCTCTAAACAAATGGAACAACAGAATAAAATTCACCCTTTCTTTATTTGAAAAAAGATGACGGATTGCTATTGGAAGAAACTCGTGTAGTATAACTTGATAATCATGAGTCTTCAAAGATTTTAGCTTCAACTCTCTTCTGTTGACCCGTTTAGATATGTTTCTCGAATAGACATCCAGAACTCTAATAGTCTCTAATAGTTCCAGAAATTGTTTTTTTTCCGTAGGTGTCATCACATAAGAAGCACATGGAAGTTTCCATTTATTTTCACTGATATGCACAGGATGCAATTCTGGTCTGATTCCCCAATCCACCAAGTCACGCCGAGATTTTAAATCATCTTTTTTATTCCCCTTGACATTTAGAAGAACCGAAAGCAACATTTCACATATATTCTTTTCAATATGAATTATGTCTAAGAAATGACGTAATAAATTGGTTGACCAATAAGGCAAATAAAAAAAGATACCCCTCTTCCTCCAATTTTAACAGGTTTCAGTGGAAACATTCTTTCTCTTTCCAGATTTGATTTGACCCTTCACGAAGGAAAAACTAAAATATTTCAATTCATTAAGAACATCAGTTCCAGACATAAGCTGAGGTGGATCATCGGTCTCTATGGTATTATCAAATCTTCAACAATTCATTCTATATGGATGATAATTTGGCAAGAATCATCGATGTCCCATAAAACTGAAACTACTGCGATGTTTCAGTATTCTGGATCGTGTATTCTTCATACAAACTGGGAATAACAGTTCTCCCTTCGTGCTCCATCTAGACATCATTGCATAAGCCAGAAAATCATTGATCATCCACATAAGTGCATCACACATCTGAAATATTTCTTTCGAACATGCATCGTATGTACGCACACCCACATCCCAAAGAAGTTTCAAATATTTTATTAAAGGTTTCATGTATATATCAATATCAATGCTAGGATCAGAAGGAACAGATATGAGTATACTCATGAAAGTGAAAGGTTTTTTCATACACAACCATGAGGGAAGATTATAAATGTGTATAAAAACTGGCCATGTGCTGTGCGAAGTAAGCATCTTCCCAAATGGATTAAAACATTCCCATGAAAGACCCAACCTCACATTACGCACGTTATCTGCAAAATCAGGATGTCGAGCATCAAATCTTTGCCATGAAAATCCATCTGCAGGATGAACCAACTCATCATTAGCCTTTTTCTATTAGTATCATGCCATCTCATTTTTATTGATATGTCATCAGACATAAAAATATTCTGGAGTCTGGGGATCAATGGAAAGTGCCACATTACTTTCTGTGGGATACGAGATGGTGTTCTATCAGATTTTGTCTTCCAGCGGGAAGTGCCACATTTTATAAAATCATTTCGTTCAGCAGTTTCCTCCCTGAATAAACTGCAATCTTTCGGGAAAGCATGAATTTTGTTTCTTAAAAATCCAAGTTCCTCAACTAACTTCCATGATATATAGTGGTTTAAGGGAATATCTGCATCATCTGGAAGTAAATCCTTCAAGAGGGTAAGAATGTAATCGATTTTTGTATTAGAAATCCCACACATAGTTTTCCCATGAAAGAATATGATTAAAAATTCCAAATTTTTCATTTTATCGCATTGTCGATATACTGGAGTCGTGGCAGCATCATTCAATTTTTTCACCCTATCAATATCATGACTTTCACTAGATGCATCAGATGTCCTCATATCGAAGTCTTCTTGAGTCTAAATCCCTTTTTTTCATGGTGACGAATAAACAAAAACCGATCATCTAACAAATTCTTCATTCCAGTCCTTTAATTTCGATCATTACTAATTTGAGATTTCATTTTCTCCCCATTATGATACCACACAAAGTAGTTTACTTGAAAATTTTTTTTGGTTATGTGGTAGCTGAGTTCTTCACGGCTCAACCACGGTCTACCAACACAATTGGAACATGGGCAGTGTATGCGATCACAATCTGAAGCATTGTGAAATGAAAAATCTATAAAGTTCTCCAAATTGTTTGGAAAATCGATTGAGATTATTTCAGTTTCATACATCCAACTTCTGTCCATTCTATAAAAAGAATTTATATAAGTCATTTTTTCATAAAAAAATCAATAAAATTGAACTTTAATAGAAAATACATTTATGTAAATGATAAAGGAAGAAGTTTCTAGTCGATGTAGTGAACTATTAAAATAATGTAAAGAACAAGTACTCATAAATTAAATTAAAATTTATTTATATTCATTTTCATTAGGTCTACAAGAGGCACATGCCTCAGGTCCCATTATGTGTTATAGGCATCCCAAATCATTCACTCATGTTCAATAACTCATTATTGGAACCTCTATGGCCATACCTTTCATTACCCAATTACTTCCCCAAGTCAAGAGCACCCCATTGGTGAATAAATTTTAGGCTTATACACTAATAGGTTGTTCATGGATTGTAAAAAGATTTAATTTCATTAAGTATAGACAAAAACATTTATTTTTAAATTTGAGATTAATAATAAAGTATGTCAATGATAACAACATTACTAAATTAAATTTGTGACTTATTTAACATTTTTATGGATGTCTACACATGCCAACATGGCTAGTGAAAAGAACCCTACCCTCATAAAAGAGAGTATTGGCCAAGAAGGACACATAATATACAACGTACAATGAGAACCATATTTAATTGACCCTAAAGTTATCTTAGTATATTCATCTTGGGGGAAATGGAATATATGATCCTGGTTAACTAATGAATTCAAAAGCTCGTATTCCACATGTTGGACACCATCTAAGGTAAGAAATCATGTGAGGATGGGTTTACATCATTCAATTTCTTACATGCTAGAGAGAATGAAGGCTTGAATTAATTACTTGAGTTCACTGATTAAATGAGGGTAGAGGTTGCATAGGATGTGTAAATAGAATGATTAAATAAGGGTAGAGGTTGCATACACTGTGCATGGTGGGGGAGTCTCAATTGATTTAGAAACTAAAATAAATTACCATCATAGGTATCAATAAGAAACATCATCATCAAAAGAAACTTCAAATAAAAAATGACTAAAAACATCAAACAATTTTTATGTTATCCCACCAAAAAATGATCACTAATGTCCCTGTACATTTTCATACTTCCAGAATTTAAAGGTTGCATGTATACATCAACATCAATGCTGGGATCAGAATGACCAGATATGAGTATACACATGAAAGTGAAAGGTTTTTTCATACACAACCATGTGGGAAGATTATAAATGTGTATAAAAATTGGCCATGTGCTGTGCGAAGTAAGCATCTTCCCAAACGGATTAAAACCGTCGCATGAAAGACCCAACCTCACATTACACACGTCAACTGCAAAATCAGGATGTCGAGCATCAAATCTCTTCCATGAAAATCCATCTCCAGGATGAACCAACTCATCCTTAGTCTTCTTTCTCTCGGTATCATTCCATCTCATTTTTATTGATATGTCATCAGACATAAAAAGATTCTGGAGTCTAGGGATCAATGGAGAGTGCCACATTACTTTCTGTGGAACATGAGATGGTGTTCCATCAGATTTTGACTTCCAGTGGGATGTGCCACATTTTATACAATCATTTCATTCATCGGTTTCCTCCTAGAATAAACTGCAATCTTTCAGGCAAGCATGAATTTTGTTTCTTGAAAATCCAAGTTCCTCAACTAAATTCTATGCCATATAGTGGTTTGAGGGAATATCTACATCATTCAGAAGTAAATCCTTCAAGAGAGTAAGAATGTAATCAATTGCTGTATTATAAATCCCATACATAGTTTTCCCATGAAACAGTCAGATTAACAATTCCGGCTTTTTCATTTTATCGTATTGTCGATATACTGGAGTCGTGGCAACATCATTCAATTTTTTCACCCTATCAATATCATCACTTTCACTAGATGCATCAGATGCCTCATATCGAAGTTTTCTTGAGTCGAAATCCTTTCTTTTTCATGATGATGAATAAACGGAAACCGATCATCTAACAAATTCTTCATTCCAGTCCTTTCATTTCAATCATCACCAATTTGAGATTTCATTTTCTCCCCATTGTGATACTACACAAAGTAGGTTGCTTGAAATCCATTTTTGGTTATGTGGTAGCTGACTTCTTCATGGCTCAACCGAGGTCTACAAACACAATTGGAACATGGGTAGTGTAGGCGACCACTATCTAAAGCATTGTGAAATGAAAAATCTTTAAAGCTCTCCAAATTGGTTTGAAAATCACTTGAGATCGGATCGGTTTCATACATCCCACTTCTGTCCATTCTATAAAAAGAATTTATATAAGTCATTTTTTCATAAACAATTCAATAGGATTGAAATTTAATAGAAAATACATTTAAGTAAATGATAAAGGAAGAAGTTTCTAGTCGATGTAGTGAAATATTAAAATGATTTAAAGAACAAGTACTCATAAATTAAATTAAAATTTATTTATATTCATTTTCATTAGGTCTATAAGAGGCACATTCCTCAGGTCCCATTATGTGCTATAGGCATCCCAAATCATTCACTCATGTTTAATAACTCATTATTGGCACCTCTATGGCCATACCTTTCATTACCCAATTACTTCCCCAAGTCAAGCACACCCCATGGGTCAATAAATTTTAGGCTTATACACTAATAGGTTGTTCATGGCTTGTAAAAAGACTTAATTTCATTAAGTATAGACAAAAACATTTATTTTTAAATTTGAGATTAATAATAAAGTATGTCAATGATAACGACATTACTGAATTAAACTTGTGACTTATCTAACATTTTTATAGATGTCTACACATGCCAACATGGCTAGTGAAAAGCAACCCACCCTCATAAAAGTGAGTATTGACCAAGAAGGACACATAATATACAACATACAATGAGAACTATATTTAATTGACCCTAAAGTTATATTAGTACAGTCATCTTGGGGGAAATGGAATATATGATCCTGGTTAACTGATGACTTCAAAAGCTCGTATTCCATATGTTGGACACTATCTAAGGTAAGAAATCATGTGAGGATGGGTTTACATTATTCAATTTAGTACATGCTAGTGAGAATGAAGGCTTGAATTAATGACTTGAGTTCACTGATTAAATGAGGGTAGAGGTTTCATAGGCTGTGTAAACAGAATGATTAAATAAGGGAAGAGGTTGCATACACTGTGCATGGTGGGGGAGTCTCAGCCGATTTAGAAACTAAAATAAATTCCCATCATAGGTATCAATAAGAAACATCAGCATCAAAAGAAACTAAAAATAAAAATAGACTCAAAACATCAAACACTGTTTATGTTATCCCACCAAAAAATGATCACGAATGTCCCTATAAATTTTCATACTTCCAAAATTTATAGACAGTTTATAGTTATGAGATTCATCCATCTGAACACCCTCCCCACCCCACTTGGACAACCCTACCCCCACCCCACTTGGACAACCCAGCCCCCCCCACACTTGGACACCACTACCCCACCCCACTTGGAAAACCCAGCCCCCCCACCCCACCTGGACACACCTACCCCCCACACCCCACTTGGAAAACCCAGGCCTCCCCTCACCCCACCTGAACAACCCTACCGTCACCCCACTTAGACACCATGTCAACCGTTATACACACCATGTGAACCCTTATACACACCATGTGAGCCCTTATACCATATTGTCATTATTACAACCATTAATAAAAACTTATTAAAAAACATCACTTGTCAAAGATAATCAAATTGAACATAAATTAATAATAATATTGGATATATCAAGTAAAATGAAGTCATACTATCTTACATCCTAAATGACCACCCATAACCATGATTAATGACCACAAATCCCCTCTTTCATCCAAATCAAAAGTGAAAAAAACACATAGTTGCAGAAAACATCTTCATTTGTGTGAAGAATAATAATCCCATGGTCCTCATGATATTTGAACCACACAGTCATGATTTTCAAGATGAACTTGTATCCATGAAACCAAATGAGAAACATGATTCAATACATGTGTTTTTTCTGATTTTCCCAAGCATTTTGAGGAACCCCAAATCAGTGAAAATGGTCATTGTGTTTTAAAAATGTGATTGAATAACTCATGTATGATGTTGAAGGAATAATGATTAATGTTTATATTAGGAAAACTAATATTCACTAATATTGCGAATTTGACATTCTGTGAATTAGTTTCATGAAGAAGGAGGAAGTACTAATTAGGGACCACATAATATTTAGAAAAGTTCAAGAATATACTCCATATGTTCTATTGTTCAAAGGATAAGTGAACAGTGTGTCATTTTATATATATATAGATTTTAAGAGAAACATGATACATACTTGTTATGTAATACACATAGTGTACAAAAATTAAGATGAACAAGATCTTCATGTTTGAAATGATCTTAATGAAAGGAGTGATTTTCATGAAATACTTTGAATAAATATTACAAACAATTTCTTATGAGTTCATATACATGAAGCTATAATATATTATGCATTGAGATTAAAAAACTTTGAATCTTTAAAATTAGAACACAATAAAGAGACACCATGCCCTTATAAATGTATATGTGTAATGAAAATATTAATTGGACAATCTTTACACTGATTTAGTGATTTGAGTACACAATTCGTGGAGTAGTGAATCATAAAATTTTCCAAAAACCCTAAAAATTTGGAATAACGATATCCTTTAGAATAGAAGGATATCCCTGAGAAGAGGTGAAAGGATATAATTGAGAAAGGTGGAAGTAGTCTAACCTGGCAGCTGATCTGATGGAAGAGGTGCACCTGTGGTTGGGCTTCTCAAGGGATTATGCGAGTCTGAATCGCCTCTGGGAGAGCCGCGCAACGCTTATGGACGAATTTGGGGCATATTTTTCCCAATGGTTATTAAAAACCGTTGGGAAAGATAAAGTTTTCCCAACGGTTTCATTAAATCATTGGGAAAACTCACTTTTCCCATCTTTCCCAACGGTTTCATCAAACCGTTGGGAAAACTAATTTTTTCCCATATTTCCCAACGGTTTGATGAAACCGTTGGGAAAAATCAATTTTTACAGATCTTTACCAACAGTTTTCATAAACTATTGGTAAAGATCACCTATACCAATGGTTAAAAAGAACCATTGGTATACAAGTATTGGTAAAACCATGATTTTCAGTAGTGAGTACCATAATAATGGACACCAAGAGAGGTGGTAGGATAAAATTGAACAATTATCATTTCTTGAGGTACAATTCACCGTGCACAAAAACAATATGTTCTATATCCATTAGATGGAGGTGTGTGTAAGTGTAGGTAAAAATCCTAGCATAAAAAATCCTAGTATATTTATGATAATGGTGTTTTTATAAAATATTGTAATAATATGAGGTTAGGGGGTTGGATAAGGAAAAATAAAATAAATGAAAAGAGTTTGAGAGAAGAAGTTACCTCTAAATCGGGTAAATCCTTTTGATTTGAGCCAAAATGCTTTCTCGAAGTTCCCTTTTCCAATGTTAGGGATTATAAGAGGAAATTAGGTATTTTGGTAACTTATTTTAGTATAATCTGGATGAGACAATGGGATTTAGAGGTGCGAGTAAGTGGGTAGAGGTGGTTGCCTTTTATAAGAGGGAGGAGGGGAACATTTGGAAAGTCTTGAAATATTATATTATTATAAATTTATTTTTGAATTATAATAGTTAAAAAGTTATATATTTCTAGGATAATATTCGGTTGAGTAGAAATAATTTAAACCAATATGTTTTATACAATTTTAGATCACAAATATAACAATATTTTTGGGCTTTAACCCTTAGTTAAAAAAATTAACTCTTACAATGTTTTCTTGTATTTTTACACTATAAGGATAATATAATTACTATAAAATTCCAATAGAAACTCATGTGGATAATTAATGATATTTTTAAAACTATTTAAGTAATTTTTATTAATATTATATTTTTGTGACTATTATTTCATTTAATAAAATAGTATTTGTTTTAAAAACTCATTTATCTCAATTTTGATACTATTTAGTAATTGATTTTTTTTAAAATCATAAAAAATTTATTCATTCAAAAAAACTATATTAACTCAAATATAACATGTCATGAGAATCCATAAAATTTGTGGATGGCATCAAAATTTTCAAATTACATACATTTTAATATTTATAATATCATTTATTTGAATCTTTCATTAATAAGGCAATCACTGCATCATCATTGTGTTAGAAATAAATTTCTTTATTTAATGTCTAAAAATTATAAATAAAATACCATGATGTAGGAACTATTTTTATATTTCTAATTACTATTTATAGTTAAATAGATCAGTAATATAACCCTATATTAAAATTGTTTTATTAAAAAGATACATGTATATGTTATATTTATCTTTTCTTTAAATTAATTATTATAACATGTCATTATCACACCCAAGTGGCTCCCAAATACCAAAATTTAGGCCTAAGGATTGTTTTGGTCTCCAATGAATAATAAAATAATATTAGAACACGTGTTAGGGTAGTTTTATATTATTATAATATTATTTTTACCCTTATTTACCTAATTTACCCTTTAACCGTGGTAAACAAAAATAATTAACGAAGTTACTATTCAAAATGTCCAAAAATAAAAGGTACCTATTTAAATAATTTGGACCTTATGATTCTAAATATATAATCCATTTTTCATAATTCAAAACATATAAGCTACATTAATTGATTTAAAATTAATTCCCTTTGTCTAAACCAAAAAGCGTGTTTTTAAGATGTAAAAACTATCAAAAGATTGACATGTGTTTATGTCCAATGTAAATGTGAAATTACTTCCAATGAACAAAATTAGATTAAATGGTAAAAACATAATATAAATACACGTTAAAATTAATTAAAATAATAATATATCAATACAAATAAATTATATAAAAAAGGAAGTTTTGAATAAAAAATGCCGCATTTTTTACTATTCATTAAAATATGAATTTTATTATAAAAATACCAAAATTTCAACCAAAGTAAAATTTGAGTCCCAATTCCAAAGAATAAATTTATTTTGTCAAATAAAACATATAAAAGTAGAAAAAAATATATTTAAAAATGGTTCTCGATCAAAAGGCGATAAAACGACCTTTGAAAAAATATTATGGTATTTTATGATAAAAATTGGATTTAATATCATTTTAAGTCTCAAAAATTTATTGGATAAATGTAAAAATATTTAAAAAACATGTGTAATAATGTTATAGTCAGTTCTGTTCATTCCCTCTAAAATAATGACTAGGCATTAACTACCATTTTAAATAATAATGTTAATAATGTATTATTTTTCGGTATAACTCAGTCTTGTGTACAACATAAGATTTCATAGAAACCTGTTGTTGTATGTTAAGTACGCTATCGAATATAGTGCCCTATTTAACATAAAATTAATATCTTATTCATAAATATTAATAGATATGAAAATGTATTATTCTATAAATACTTGGGATGTTAAACATTCATGAATAGTAATATTAAAATTTAAGGATCATTCAAAAAGCTCATATAAAGGAATATCCAGTGAGACAAAAACATGAAAATTTATTACAGGAAGTTTTATTCTGATAGTCTCTCATTTAGAGATTACCAAGTGTGAACTTCATAAGATAAATTCCCATATTCTTATGAGTATTCTCTCTTGATAGTCAATACAATATGTTTCCTATTATAGAATGGTATATAACTGTAGAATAAGGTTTAAGAAAATAATCCTATAATTTCAATGTTCTCAATGTCGTATGGAACTATCAATCCATTTTCAATTTGATAGATAATCTAGAAAATTATTACATTAAAGTCACATAGAATAATTAATGATATGTAATACAATATTTTTTTTAATATTCACTTCCTTGAATATATATACAATATAAAGTACAAATAGTTTGTTTTAGGACACCAAATCCAATGGACTTCCACATGTACTAGAGATGAAAGCCAACAAATTTTATTCCCCTTAATCTCACATGACAATCATGTTTCTACTAAGTTAGGGCTTTAGATAAGGGGGTTTCCATGTTGTATTCTATGGAAACGCTTCACACTATAACCTTACCTCTATGAGAAAAAAATCTCAAGAGATGATATTTTTGAGGTATGTACTTTATTTACTGATGTGGCCTTTGATCCTTTATAAGATCCACCACTACAGTATTATCCCTACAGAGTGTGATAGGGTCTCTACTACTATGCACCATGTCAAGATCTTAGTTGAAGTTATGAATTATAACATCTCTTTTAGTTACCTTAGAAGTCACAATGTACTTGTTTTAAATAGTAGAATCTATAACCAATGATTTCTTTAATATATTCATGCTCACAACACCTACATTGAGAGTCAAGTGTATCCCAACTATGAATTTAGATCATATTGATCTATTTTGAAACTAGTATATGTATATCCCATGATGACTAGTTCTTAATCTACTCTATAGACCATAAACATATCTATAACCTACCATAGATATATAAGAATAGTTTTTAATACCATCCAATGGTTGTCACTTGGGTCATATTGATTTCTTGATGCCAAAAATATGACATATATGTAATCCATACTTCTACAAATCATAACATACATGAATATTCCAATAAATTAATCATTTGTAATCCTTTCCATCCTCTTTTCCTTTTCATGTTTCTCAGGATACATTTTCTTAGAAAGATGAATTCTATGTGAGTATAGACATAATACTCTATTGGATTGTTTGGTACTGAATCTATTTAGTATCTTATCAATATACATACTTTGACTTAGTCCAAGTAAACTCTTAGATCTACCTAGATGGATCTTTATCCCAAGAATATTTGATGCTTTTCCTAAGTCCTTCATGGAGAATCATGTATCTAACTAGGATATAACATAGTATAAGAATGGTATTTTGATTCAAAAATGTAGTATTTTGTTGATATAAAATATTAGGAAACTTCCCACACACACAATACTTCTTATAGACAAAAGGTTTACATTTATTATTTATTAAACAAAATTACATTATTGCTTCATCAAATAGAGTATTCCATGAACCTAATGCTAGATTTAGACTCTAACTGGAACTCTACAACCTAAATTACTTATTGGAATCCATTAGAGTCATAAAACCTTCTAGTTGTTTCATATAAGAATCCTCCTAAAGGTTCCTATTAAGGAATGATATTTTGATATCCACCTACCAAATCTTGTAGTCATGGTAAGATTCCATATATAGTATAATTATGACTAATTTAATCATATCAAATAGTGAATAGGTTTTGACCTATTCTATTCCTTGATTCTTTTTGAAACCTTATGCAACCAGTCATGTATTATGGGTACTAACTTGTCTATCCAAGTCCAAATTTTTTTCAATATGCATTCAAAACCAATGGGTTATATATCCATTAGAGGATCTATAAAAACCTAGAATTGGGTTTTTATATGAAATCCATTTCATAATTCATATATTTTTATCATTTTTACCTTATATGGCACTTATTGAGTCCTTATATGTTACATGATAATTATTATTAACTAATAATGATTCATCATCCACAGTGACTAGAAAACCATATCATTCTATTTCTCCAACCACTCTCATACTCCAACCCAATACATGTGTCTCCATAATATCCTCTTACATTGGAATATATGGAATCTGTTCCTATTCCAACTCTTTTGAATCATGATCTGAGAATTCATCAAATTCAATATCTCTCCCAACATCTAATTTAGAGATCTTATCCCTTTCAAGAAAGGTGGGGAATTTATTAACCACGATTTTATTATTTAAATGATCATATTCGTTTTTTTCTTAGGATACACTATTAAGATATAATTATTGCCCTATGGTGAATGTTTGTGTAATGAATTAGATTTTCTATGTATTATTTTTTCATATTATGTGGATTATTTTCAAGACCAGGTGCTGATATGGTGTGAAATTCTGAGGTCCGGTGTTCCTGGATTAAATGTTTCAAATATATTAAATACATTAAATATATTAAATAGAACACGAGTGTAGTTTTCCTGAAATATATGAATAAATTATAAATAGGTATCTAGATTAGAAATATGTGTGTACCATTGAACTCAAAATGTAAGGTTTACCTTAAGCGGGACTTAAGGTTAGTTGGTGCAGGTCGTTTGTGGAAAATTCATCAAGCGCACTGGAATGAATAAAATAATTTAACAAAATAATTTAATTCATTTGTGTGGATGAAGAAACTAAAAATATTTACATATATTTTTATGTTTGAATCCCAAGGTTAGATGCCTAACCCTAGAGACACCAGAGGACCTTTAGAGAGAGATATCTTTAAAGAATCCTCTCTGGTGAACGTTGATGAATCATGGATCCACAATTGATGAGCCTCAGATTCAATATATCTTGCTAAGGAAGATGACAAAGAAGGATTTATGTTCATTATATATCGAAATGAATCGAGGTATGGCATGTGTTTTATTTTTATTTCTTCCCCATTCATTATTTATTTGATAAATGCGAATCAATCGACGAATGGATTGATTCCTGGATCATGAAAATTGTGGGATAGGTTTATTTGTGGGTTTTGATGGGAGTTTTATTATTATTATTGATTTATTAATTTTTCATTATTATTGAAATTGATCTATATAGATACAAAAATCAATCAAGTTTCATTCCTCAAAACTATTCTTGTGCTTTTCTCCCCAGTTCATCATTCATCACAGACATTCTTTATTTAGCCTGAGACTTGACAAATCCTAATCAATCTATCACAACACACCTCTTTCTTGGTGAAAAGATCTAATATCACATAACCAAGACCAAAAAAACATGAATGAATAGTGATGATGGAGATAGAGTGATTCCAATGATGGAGGATACCCAAATTCACATTCTTTGACGTTCTTCAGCGCACAACAAATAACAATGATTTGATACATTTTGTGAGAAGATATGATGTTGAAACGTTTTGTTCGATGATGGAACAAATTGGATGAGATTATATCTTATTTTTAGTGGTGATACGATCATCGAATCAAAGGATGAAGGTGATGGATCAAACATAGAAATCAGATCTAGGATTCTGAAGAAATCCCACAGAACACGGTGTGTAAACAGGATATACACACTGTGTTGGCCCCCTTGAGTGACTTCTAAGGTTCTAGGGAAATTTAAACATAACACGACATGTGAACCCTATCAAACAACATGCAGCCCCTCCCCATATACACAACATGTACTTTGGGAATTACCTAGACACGAGGTGGAGTACACGAGTTTCCAACACAGGCTCCCCCACACGACACGGGTTGGACCTAGTACATGGGCTCAGTCGTGTATTGGTACATAGACTTGGGTACATGGACTGAATCCATGTACTGACACATGGGTTGAGTACATGAGATTCCTACATGGCATGTACTACTAAATGAAAATGGTTTTAATGACACCACCTATTTACACAGGTGGAACCCATAGTCAAGGGACACGACATGTAACCCCTTTACATGCTGTGTACTATTTTATATGTGGCACATATATCTTTTACTCTATATTTTGGACAATTTTTTTCCCCTTATCCATTCCCATAAGGTAGGTATGAATCATTTCCTATTCCTAGGACTATGATCCCTTCAACGAGAATTCTTGGATAGAGTCTTTGGAATCATTCCTGGAGGCCCAGATCGAGATCCTCTATTCATCTCTATGTCCTAAGTGGATTTCTAGGCATCGACATGAACAACACAACCGAGGTTCCAATACTATACTTAGCAGGTTTAATACATATTGAGTTTGTTGGTATCACCCCCTAACCCTGGATGTGATCCCCATATGTGCATCGTATTCTATTTGGATCTATTAGCATGTATCTTTCTCATAACGAGTCCAGATGAGCGGTACCTCTCAGATGGACATCATGAGTGATATCAGATAAAGGAGTGTGTCCTCTATAAGTTCTTTGTGGAATCTTTAAGTAAGAATCCTAGGCTAGTATACTAAGGGTGTGTCTTACCTCTAAACTATGTGTCTTGGATTGAGTATATATGGATATTATTATCATATGTGTTGTAGAAATATACCTGTTTATAGATGGATGTAATTTCCTTTGTTTTATTTTTTGTGGTTTTGGGGTGTCTTACTGATTATTATTATACACAAACCTAAATGGGATTTCCCCATAAGTGCCATGTCTTGTACAGATGATCAACCTTTTTATGGAGTCCTAGGCAGACTCCGACCAGATGGTACTTTTTGAGACCAAGAAGACCAGAGTGTTTTCCTGCAGATTTCAGACAATAGTAATAATACCTTTACTTTTAGGTTGGAATTTTGTTACATGCTTCTCTATGGTGGGATTGTATTTTTCCTTGTTTACTTTACTTCATGTACTACTCTAGTTTTAGGATATAGATGTAGCCATGAATTGGTTACTAAGTTGTTTTTACATTTCATCATTTTATATGGTTGGTGATGTGTGAATGTGTATAGGTACTTAGGAAAGGACTCCCATTTTAGTGATATGCCTAATCGGTTGTAGTCATCGGCCCCTGGGCTATTTAATATAGGCTTGGGGAGTAGTGGCATAGACACCCCTAGGAGGGTCGTTATAGAGTGGTATCAGAGGTGGTCAGTTCTACCTTAGGAGAGAGAGTATGTGAGATTGGTTTTGAGAAATAGTGTTAAATGTTTTGATTTTGTATTTATGGCGAGTGACTTCAGTTTTGGTGTGTCGGCCAATATATCCATCCACCGGGACTCTGATCACCTGATTTTTGACTTAGTAAATAAGAAAAATGGTTGTATGGAATACAATGTTATATGCATTATATTAGAATGGTTTTTGGCTCCATGTCCTTCTTGAGTCAGTTATCCATATATGCTCATTGACCTTGGTACATATTGTTTACTTTTAGGATGCGTCCACGACATATTCCATCTAGTATTCATCATGATGATCATGAGGATGATCCCCTCAATGATGAGGATTTGATATAGGGACCAATTCCTGATATTTTACCTCTATATGGTGCACTAAACATACCACCACATGTAAAAAAACATGTGGTACTCATAGTAACAGCTGATGAGGAGCTTAGGATGAGCACACTTTATGAGTTTCATTATTAGAGAACCATATGGTTCCAAGACAAGCCAGACCCATAGGTAGCTGAGGGATGGATTGAGGTGGTGACATGAGTTTTCTCTCTAGTCAGGACAACGACAAATTAGACGGTGGTCCTAGCCGTGATCATTCTTCATGGATCAATAGTGATATGGTGGGATTTTTTACTCACTCTTAAAATTAGGTGACTATTTCATGGATAAAGTTTGATCAGATTTTTAGAGATGTGTTCTCACCTACTATGCTAAGGGTTGTATGTATCCAGGATCTTCTGCAGCTCTAGCAGGGCGGTATGATAGTGTATGCATATTCATATAGGTTTACGAACCTCTCAAGGTACTCGATGAATGTGGTTTGAGATTAGTTTTTCATTGATTGGACCTTCGAGCGAGGTATTTTTAGATAGATCCAAGATAATGTAATCCCTTAGTGCATTCCTAATTATGCTGGGGGTTCTAGACAAAGATTTTGTGGTCAAGATTTTCTTATCTCCGCATTTACAACCAGAATTTTCCAACAATGGGAAAGAAAGAGTAGAGACCTCAGTAGTAGGGAGCTAACATCCGTCCTAGGTACCTGGACGTGTGAGATGTTTCGATAGGAGATCCTGGGATAGAGGATATGCATTTTAGGGCTCACAGGGTGGGTCTAGTCATCCCAAAGAGAGGCGGTGCTACTCATGTGGTAGTAGGGTAAATCTCACCTAATATTTTCTAACATGCCTTACATCTGACAAATAAACCATAGATGGTCCACACAGGCATAGATAGTGGTAGGAGAAAGCAGGTCCATATGGTAGCGGATGTTGAAGAAGAGTTGGTAGAGAAGTAGGAGGTGGTTGACATTTCAAATTATTACCACCACCACCCACAAGTGGTCCATACTAGGCTCAAGGATCTAGAGGAGAGGGGTGGGGACAACTGTAGGTAGTTGAGGCTTGTAACATAGGGGATTTGGGAATGATTTGAGGTACAATCTATGTATTTTCTACTTTATTTGCAGTACTGATAGACACAAGAACTAGTCATTCTTTTCTTTACACATATATTGTTTGAGACTTATAGATTCTGGATGAACCATTTCCTTGACCCTTACTCTTGCAGACCCCTACTGAAGAAGACTCAGTGATCACGTGTGATGCCCCAAAAATCTAAAGTAAGAACCTTGTATTTGATAGAGTGAATGACACGCGACACCAAGAAAATAAGGGAATATAATACCTGGATACTTTATAATATATTTACTATATAAAATGTATTCTATTTATTTTAATGCATGAAACACTGAGTTAGATTTTATTACATGCAAGAGCAACCTTCATCAATAGCTTGCATTACATGCAAGACTGAGTTTCACCAAATAACAATGTATTATTAAAATATTATTATTTAATATAATATAGAATAAACTAGCTGTTAAATTATTTTTTATGAATATTAATAACTATCATATAATATTTATGGTTTACACCAATATAAAATTAATTCATTTTTTAACAATGAATGAGAAATAAAAATAAGAACCAATGGGATATAGAAAGAAATATTTTCCTTTTTATGATTCCAAAAACATTTATTCTTAATAAAAATAATTAAATACAATTATTTAATGATTATAATGAAATATATATGGCATATATTCAATAATATATTTTTTATACTCATCCAATTGATTTTATAAGAATAATATAAGAAAAAAATCTATTTTACACATAAAACCTATATTTTTATTAAGGAATTTTTACCGCCTTTCAATGGAGAACCTTTTTTTAAATATGAATTATGAAAAATCTATGAATTAAATTTGATAAAATAAAATTCACATTTGAATTAAGAATACTTAAATTATCTTAAGGTGAATTTTTGGCATTTTTCTTTGAAACTTCATTTTTTTGATGAATAGTGAAAACTGTTTTTTAGTTTAAAACCACCTTTTCGTCTAAATAATTGTTAATGTGAAATTATATATTTCATTTTTTTAATATAAAATTAGATCAATTATAAATCTATTAATATGATTTTTTTAATTATAATCAATTTCATTTTGAAATTGAATATAAAAACTTAACAATCTTCTGAACATTTTTCTACTAAAACTTGTTAATTCATCCATCTGTGAGATTAGAATTAATCTTAAATTTTCTACTTTTGTGATTTGAATTAAAAAATAGATATAAAACATTATAATCAGTATTATATTTTTATTTTAATAATACCAACTTATTTTTTTTACCAAAATTATTAGTGAAAATGATTAAAATTAATTACAGTGATTAAGGTGTAATTAGGTTAAAAATGCCATAAACCTTATATTCAAGGGCCCAAATGACATATAAACTTTTCCAAAATCCATTTTGGTCAATAAATAGGCCATTAAACTTTCATTATTTAGTTTCATTGTTTTTTATGAATTTTGTAGGTAAGAACATGTGTATACAAAACTTATTTTAAAAAATTCTAAGTGAGTCCTTTTCCTTCCCTATAAAAGGACACATCCTATCCTCCTTCCTAAAACTTCTCAAGCCACATTAGCTCATGTAAACTCTACCCAAGTAGTATTTAAACATACCCCCTCATCTTAGAAGCCTAAATTTTTTAATTAAGTCATCTAATGAATCCTTTTGTCACAAACCAAAAGGATTTACCCGATTAAGAGGTAATGTATTCTTTTAAGATTTTTTGTATCATTTCCATTATAAAACCACTAAAATGTTATTATTATATACTTTTATAATAAATAAAGTATCATAAATATACTATTATGTTGTTATTATAAGTTTTTGACCTATAATTACATATAATTCAATCTAATGGGTAACGAACATATTGTTTTTGTGTCCGACAAACTACTGCCTTACAAAATGATGATTGTTCATTTTTCCATTACCAACATAAATGACTGGCCATTATGATGGAAAATATATTTATATATGTATTATATATGATATTTATAATTTCTTTATTCTTATTTAATTTTTATTTATAACATACCATTATGCTTTCCATCATGTTTAAATATGATAATTTATTTGAGAAAGTGTGGACCACCACCCCCTCAAAGAGATATGACTCGTTCATGCCATAATGTAACTTATAAAGGATGGTTTTAATACACATATGTAATATATATAAAATATATATTCTACTGGAATTATAATATACATATTTATAATTTATATTTCATTATTTTAATACGACAAAAAATGAAAGTAGCATTCATGTGTACATACAACCTACCGTATCCAAGAACAATGAACTTCATTTCAAATATCCAGATATTATATACTACTATAAATAAATATATAATGGATATATATGATATTAAAATAATTGTTTACATTCAGTATATGATGAATCCATGATATATTTAACAATAATTACAAATAACATGTTAAAACATACTCAACAAACTAGGCAATTAACACCCAAAATAGTTAAAATAATGAAATCTTATTAACAAATAGGTTATTAGATATTATAAAATGATAATATATAATATCATAAATATTAATATGGTTCTGTTATAAGTTAGTAACATGTTTAAACCCAATATAAATTAGGATAAAGACAATACAACATAAATAAGTTTAAGGTAAGGGACTCTTGTCTCACTTTTCTTTTTGTGATACATACTTTATCATTGTTCACATAATTTCTTAAATATGGTGTACATACTACCAAAATTTCATGTAATATCATGAATAATTTTATCTTCATGGTATTTATATGTTTCAATTGATGACTATTACTTTTTTTCTTTCGATTCATAAGCAAGGGATTCTCATCTCACTTTTTACATCTGTGAGATAAATGTCATGTTCACCACATACATATTTTGTGTGGTGTATCTACTATCTATTTTGTTATATTATATCATTAATCCTTTTATTTTAATGAAATATTAAAATTTCATTTAATTAAATTTCTTCATAAGGTTTATAATTTAAAACATTTCAAAGTTGTATGGGACACTTTGAGATGTTTAAAGATTATTTTCCTCAAGAATAATACTGATGATCTTTTAATAGGATTTCCATTCAATGAAATTATATAACTATTGTTCAATAAACACCTTCATTCCTATCTGGTTATTCATGGCCATTTTCATGTATTAGTACCATTTCTACTCTTTTTTACTCAAAGAGTTTTAAAAATTAATTTAGGAAATCACGACTTCATTTATCACTTTAGTCGGAGAATATGTTTTCTTCTAAAAACCATGTTTTATTGAAATGTTTTAAAAAATGTTTTCATTATGATTTGGTAAAGAAATATTTATCCTTTTTTTATTTACCATTGTTTTAAATGGAATCTTCTTTTTCACTTTCCAAATAATTCATTTTTCTAACTCTTTTTTACCTTGCAAAAGGAATGTTTCTTTTTACCTCATAAGACATGTACAGATTTATCCATCATCTTTTATTTGAAGATTCCTTTTGAAATTTAAAAGGATTATTTTTAAAGAATTTTTTTTAAAAGTTATTTTCAAATAAAAATATTTTTAAAATATTTTTAAAAGCAAATGATATTTTTATCAAAAATATTTTTAAAGTTATTATTTTATTTCATCTAAAAAAACAACCCTAAATTTTTAATACACTTTGGATTTTTGGTATTGATTCCATCCTTTTTATTTATTTAGATGATTTATGATTGATTTAGAAAATGATAGTATTCACATTCATTTAATTGAATCATTTTTTATTCCCCTAGAAATATTCAATCTCTTATGATCATTGAAAATTGAATTTACCCATAATTATCCATTTCATTTATCATGGATATTACTATTGCCTAAACTGTATAGAATTTTACATACAATGTATACTTAGAAAGTTATTTAATTATTTAGGTAAATATTTATAAATTCGTATCTCTTACTCCATACAGATATTTTATAAGGCACATTGTTAAATATATTATTAGATATATTTGGAATGGTTTGGACTAGTATGACATGGATGTGGCCCTATTATTGATATCCCATCGATGCATCAATAGTCTCATGAGATGAGCCATTTGGCTAGTAGCCTTAGATGCTTTTTTACCCTACATGATGTAAATCGTCTTGCGAAAGGTCTTGACGGTAATGATACCATGTACCTAGGAAACATGGCATCCAATAATTAATCATTCCCTAATTTAGATTTGGTTATTATTCATCCATGAGATTTTGAGTTGACATATCTATGGATACATTTTACATTAGTTTTAGTTATTATTATTCCATGGAATTTTGTGTCAACATATGTATGGATACATTTCATTATCAGTTTATTGATTTATATGGAATGGGTTTTAGTTTCTTACCTTTCCATATTGATATTTCCTAATCTAGTTATTTTAATGGAATGTGTTACCAATTATTTACCTTGCTATGTTAATTTATTTCTGTTGATTCATTATTGCTTCTACTTTACTTACCTTACTGATCATTTGAGCTCACCCTTATTATGTTTCTTTGCCTAGGTATTCAAGAAGTGTACTATGAATTATTTTCATGGATTTACTAATTGTATTAGAGTTACCTTCATAGTTATTTATTTAGAAAGAAGAAAAAAATTATATTGTATTTAATGTATTCTTTTCTCACGTATGTATCTGGTTTACCAAGACTACTAAACTGATCGGTCCTTTAGAGCTTGATTCCTTGTAATCATGCCAACGTAATTGTTATTAGAAACCAGATTTTATATATCTAGGGATGATTCTATATAGTTGGTATTAAAGGATGTTTAGTAACAACCTTGGGAACATGATTTTGGAAAAATTAGGTTAGGGAACATAACACTAAAGTATAATTTGAGGATAATTATAGATGAACACCATAGATTTTTGGTAAATTATAGATTATTTGGGTATTCCTAGAAATAAATACCTATATGGATATTACATGTGGATGTGGTTATAGTATATATATTCCTAGGACTAATAAATCTGACAAGGTGCTCTGGGCCTATCTTGGGGTAACCTTGTAAACGAACACATGCCTTACTGCACACCTAGTTTGACAATCTTAGGGCATTTTCATTGTATAATCCACTTTTACTTTACAACCATTATAAATAATTTGAATAGATAATAAAAATTAATATTCTAGGTTAAACCTAAGTTTCTTTAGATTTAAAAATAGGGTTTCATGAATTATATATCTAATAGATAACTATATTCTTTTCTCACTATGACCATTATTGCTCACACTATTCTTTATGGTTTTAGTCAATGGTTGGAACACGAAGGGTTCTAGTTAACATTAAATGATGTGTTGATAGGAGTGAAGGATATCATGTTTATGCCAAATCAGTTTTCTAGAAATATTATTAAAATATATATCTTTACCAACTCTCTAAAACCAATGAAGAGAATCATAGAGGTTGCTAAAAGCTCAAGTGGTGGAGATTGTAAAGAAAACAAGGTTTGATTTATGACATGTGAGAAGTAAGGAAGGAGGAAATCATGAAAGTGTCTCAATAGAACAATAAAATTATTTATATGTGAGAAATAAGGACATAAAGCAAAGGATTTATAAAGAAAAATGAAGATTACAATGGAAGGAAATGAAGAAAATCCTAGGAAATACTTTATAGTTTATTATAATAAGTGTGGGGAACCTAGATATTACCCAAGTAAATTCCCTCTTCTAAAGGATAAAATATAGGACACAAAAGGATCTATGTGAAAATAAGTGGATGAAGTACTTATGCCTTAAATATGAATTTAAAACCTTAGCTAATAGTCTATTTAATGATTAAATTTCAAGGATGTATATCATATTTATTTTGGAAATAATATTAATTTGGTTTTATAAAAGGACAACCTATATTTAGTGTGACAACCAATAAAATTTGATAAGTCCGTAGGTCTTGAACCCATGACCGAAGGATGATAAGGGTTTCACGCCAACCACTGGCCTATATAATTCATTGGTTTATTTTTCATTATTTTTAGTTAAAGTTTTGATGAATAAATAGTAATGATGAACCATTAGTATCACTTTTGTGGATTAGAGATTAATCTAATAACAATATTGGTTTTTGAAGATTGTTAAAGACAAATAGTTGGAATTTTCACTCTTTTATGATCCTTAAGATCCTTTAGAAATGTATTTTAGTGATTCAAGAATCAAAATTAATTTTGAATGAATTATAATTTGATCAATGAACAACCAAAATTTAGGATTGTTCATTTGAAATTTAAACCTATCAGGAAAGAGTATTTCATTATATTATTGGTTTGTAAAATAATTATCCAACATTAGGAAAATGTATAATTGTTTTTGTCCTAATACTTTAATTTTTATTGAACCAATTATCTTATAAATCGTAGAATATTTATGTTTATAAGACCCTAAAATTTTGTTTGATCATTCACTTGTTTTTTATTAATGACCTAATTCAAGACCTATAAATATTTACACATTTCTACAAGTACTTATCACTTCTTTCCACTGATATTCTCCAACTCAGTGACCCAGTTTCATGGTAGTCCATGTGAACTTTGTACTTTTCATTCTCTCTTATCTAGAGGATGTTTTATGAACACTTCTCATGATGTGGGTTTTTAAAAAAATATATCACGAAGGTAGAGTTTAAATTTCAAGGATGCAATTTAAATAATATGGGTGAGAATGTGACACCCCGAAAATCTAAACCAAGAGTCTAGTATTCGATAAGATTCATGACACACGACACTAAGCGTGTAAGGGAATATAATATACATATAATTTATAATATTTTTACTATTTAAAATATATTCTATTTATTTCAATTTATGAAACACCAATTTAGCTTGCGTTACATGTAAAAGTGACCATCCTCAATAGGTCGCATTACACACAAGATCAGGTTTCACCAAATTATAATATATTATTAAAATATTATTATTTAATACTATATGATATAAACTAACAATTAAATTAGTTGTTATGTATACTAATAACTAACTTATAAAATTTTTTGTTTAAACAAATATATAATGAATTTATTGGTTAAAAATTAATGAGAAATGAAAATGAGAACCAAATAGATATAAAAAGAAATATTATTATTTTATGATTTCAAAGGAATTTCATCTTAATAAACATAATTAAATAAAATTAGTTAATGATTATAACAAAATATATATGTTATATATTCAATAATATATTTTTTATATTCATCCAATTGATTTTATTAGCAAAATATAATAACAAAATCCATATTACACATAATAACCTATACTTTTATTAAGGCATTTTTACCGCATTTCAATAGTGCACCTATTTTTCAATCTAAATTTTGAAACATTTATGGATTTAATTTTATAAAATACACTTCAAATTTTAATTCGGAATATTTGAAGTATATTATTGTGAATTTTTGGTATTTTCCTAAGAAACTTCATTTTTTATAAATAGTAAAAAATACCTTTTTATCTAAATAATTATTAATGATAAATTATATATTGAATATATTTTGAGACAAAATTAGATAAATTATAAATATATTAATAAAAACTAGTTCATTATAATCAATTCCATTTGGAAATTGAATATAAAAAATTAACAATCTTCTAAAAAAATTTCTACTAAAACCTATTTATTCGTATGTCTATGA
The DNA here is from genome assembly GCA_963277665.1 of Viscum album. Lineage (NCBI taxonomy): Eukaryota > Viridiplantae > Streptophyta > Magnoliopsida > Santalales > Viscaceae > Viscum > Viscum album. The sequence continues at coordinate 887,512,983 of OY728123.1, forward strand.
GATCAACATCAATTTTAATTTTTCTTCTTCTGTGATTTGAATTTCAAAAAAAAGGTCATAAAAATTTTAATCAGGTAGATATTTTAAATATAATAATATCAACTAAATTTTTGATTAAAATTATTAGTGAAAGTGATTAAAATTAATTACCATGATTAAGGTATAATTAGGCTTAAAAATGAAATAAACCATATATTTAGGAGCCCAAATAATCTATAAAATTGTACAAAACCCATTTTATGTCAACAATTAGGAAATAAAACTTCTATTATTGAGTTTTTTATGACATTTTCTAGGTAATAACATGTGTGCACCTAACTTGTTTTAAAAAATTCCAAGTGATTCATTTTCCTTTGATATAAATGGCCGCCACCTATCCCCCTTACTCACTACTATAAAGAAACATTTTCTCATCTGAACTATACCCAAGTAGTCTCCTAAAATCCCTCCAATCTTCTTAGAAGCACCCCATTGGGTAGGAATCCACTTAAGCAAGCCTTTTGGCACAAACCAAAAGAGGTTACCTGATTAAGAGGTAATGTCTTCTCTCAAGATTTTTAGTATCATTTCCATTATAAAACCCCTAAAATATTCTTATTATATAATTATATAATAAATAAAGTATAATAAATATACTATTATATTGTTATTCTAAGGGTTCTACCCACACTTTCACAAAATTCCATCTAATGAGTAACAAATATACTATTTTTATGTATCGCGAACTACTGCCTCACGAAACGATGATTGTTCATTTTTTGATTACCAAATACATGGCCAGATATTATGATGGAAACTATTATAGATATGTATTATATATATTTTTTAAATTTATTTATGATTCTATAATTTTTATTTAGAACATACCTTTATGCTTTCCATCACGTGTAAATAAGATAATTTAGTTTGAGAAAGTGTGGATTACCACCCCATCAAAGCGATATGACTCGTTGATGCCATACATGGAACTTATAAAGTATGTTTTTAATAAAATTATTTAACATATATAACATATATATTCCAATGTAATTATAATATACATATTTTATCAATTATATTTCATTATTTTATCACAACAAAGAAATTAAAGTAGCGTTCATGTGTTTGTACGACCTACCATCTTCATTAATGATGCACTTCATTTATAATCTACATATATTATAGACTATTATAAATACATATATACTGGATATATATGATATTAAAATCATGTTTTATATTATGGATATTATAAAACCATGATATATTTAATAATAACGACAAATAACATGTTAAAACATACTCGACAAACTAGGAAATTAACACCTGAATAGTTAAAATAATGAAAAGGTTATTAACAAATGGGTAATAAGATATTATAATAGGATCATATATGATATCCTAAATATTAATATGGTTATTTTATAAGTTATTAACATGTTTAAACCCACTATACAAGAGGATAAAGACCACACAACACAAAGATGTTTAAGGTAAAGGACTCCTGTCTCACTTTTCTTTCTGTGAGGCATAATTTATCACTGTGTACCTAATTTGTTATATATGGTGTACATACTATCACATTGAAATATAATATCACAAATTATTTTATCTTTATGGTATTTATAAGTTTAAATTTATGATTATTACTTTTGGGTATTTTGATTCATATGTAAGGGATTCTCATCTCACTTTTTACATCCATGAGATAAATGTCATGTTCACCACATACATATTTTGTGCGGTGTATCTACTGCACCTTTTATTATATTATATCACTAATCATTTTATATTCTTGTAATATTAACCTTTAATTTAATATCATTCCTTCATAAGGTTTATAATTTAAAATGTTTCAAAATGGTATGAGACACTTTGAGATGTTTAAAGATTATTTTCCTCAAGACTAATACTAATGATATTTAAATAGAATTTCCATTATACGAAATTATATAAACTTTATTCAATAAAAAATTTCATTATTATATGGCTATTCATGACAATTTAAAGTATTAGTACCATTTTCCCACTATTTGGTACTCAAAGTGTTTCAGAATGGTTTTTAGAAAACTCAAATTCATTTCTCTCTTTAGTCGGAGAACCTATTTTCTTATAAAATCCATGTTTTAGTAAAATGTATTCAAAAATGTTTTTAATATGATTTAGTAATGGAATTTTAACCTTTTTCTTCATTTAATAGTTTTTTCAAAGGAATATTCTTTTCTCTTTTCAAACAAGGTATTTTTATAGCCCTTTTTTACCTTGTAAAATGAGTGTTTATTTTTACCTCATAGGACATGTAAAAATTTATCCACCGTCATTTCATTGAAGCTTCCTTTTAAAATTTAAAAGGTTTATTTTTAAATTAAAGGTTTTTAAAATTTAATTTCAAAGAAAAATATTTTTAAAATATTTTTAAAAGAAAAATATATTTTCCTCAAGAATATTTTTTAAAGATATTATTTTATTTCATGAACCAAAAAAACCCTCTATTTTTACTGCACTTGGGATTCTTTGTATTGATTCCATCCTTATTATTACTCTATATGGTTTATGATTTATTTGTCCAAGGATAGTATTTACATTCACTTATTTGAATCATTTTTTATTCCTTTAGAAATATTCAATCTCTTATGATCACTGAACATTGAATTTCCCCCTAATTATTCATTTCATTTATCATTGATATTAATATTACCTAAACTATATAAAATTTTACATACAATTTCTACTTAGATGTTATGTTATTATTTGGTTAAATATTTATAAATATGTATCTCTTACTCCATACAGATATTTGATAACGCACATTATTAAATTGATTATTCGATATATGAGGAATGGTTTGGACTGATACGACACGGGTGGGGCCAGGTTACAGAAAGCCCATTGATGCATATGTAGTCACATGGGATGAGTCATTTAGATATCCTCCTCAAATTGGTTTTTACCCTATATGTTGTAAACCATATTATGAAAGGTCTTGATGGTAAAGTTACCATGTACCAAGGAAACATGTCATCCAATAATTAAGAATTTAACTCATTTAGATTCAGTTATTATTCATCCCTGGGATTTTCTATCAAAATATCTATAGATACATTTTAACTTAATTTCAGTTATTATTCATTTGTTAGATTTTTCATCATCATATGTATGGATACATTTCATTCTCATTTTATTGATTTATATGAAACAAGTGTCAGTTTCTTACCTTACCATATTGATATTTCTTTATCTAGTTATTTTAATAGCATGTGTTATTAGTTATTTACCTCTCCAAGTTATTTTATTAATATTGATTTATTATTGCTTCCACTTTATTTACTTTACAGAGCATTTGAGATCTCCATTTTTTATATTTATTTCCCCAGGTATCCATGAAGTGTACCATGAAAGATATACATGGATTTACTAAATGGATTAGATTTACCCTCAATTTTATTTATTTAGAAAGAAGAAAAAAATTATATTGTAATTAGTGTATTCTTTTCTAATGTATGTATTTGGTTTAACAAGACTACTAAACTGATTAATCCTTCATGGCTTGATTCCTTGTAATCATTCCAATGTAATTGATAGCAAATACCAACTCTGGGCTATCTGGGGTTGGGTCGCTACATCACACACTAGTGCCAAAAATGTGACCTGACACTTGTAGGCATGGGTTTTAGTTGGAATATCTTGGTAAGGGCATCAAGGACATACAAATTCATTATTGGTTTGTGTTGTTCATCTATAGTCCATACCTTGATTGACTATTTTATGTGAAGGGTGCAGTGTGTCCATAGTGATGAAACCAAGTTTTCTTTTTTTAGAAAAAAGGAAACCCATATAGTGAAGTATGGACTCTTGCATAGGAGGGTGCAGATGATTACTCATCAGTTTCCTATCCTAACCCTTGGTGTAGTGTATGTTATGAGTTCCTAGTTTCCTAAAGTTATGGCTGAGTATGAGGAAATATTTCCTAAAGATGTTTCAGGTTCAAATCCCCATCAATAGATAGAATTTTGCATTAATCTAGAACCTAGGATGGCATCGATATATGTTCCAACATATCAAATGGATCCCATAGATCTTCATGAGGTGAGAGTAAATTTGGAATACTTTTAGAGTAAGGGCTTCATGAGACCCAATGTTTCACCCCAGGAAGCCCCCGTTTTTCTTTCCAAGAATGAATATGGGATTTTAATGTGGTGTGTAGACTAATGGTTCTTGAAACAAGTGACTGTAAAGAACAAGTATCTAATAATGAGGATTGATGACCTATTTAATCAGTTGATAGGGGCATGATGGTTCTTGTAGGTTGATCTCAGATCATCCTATCACCGAATGAGAGTACGAGATGAAGATATACTGAATATGACATTTATATCTCACTAAAACCAATATTTGTACTTGGTGATTTTCTTTGGCGTGATGAAATCCCCAGCAGTGATGATGGGACTTATGAACAGAATCTTTTATAATTACTTAGACAGTTCGTGGTAGTCTTCATCAATTATATCCTTGTGTACTTAGCATCTAAGGAGGATCACGTGATACTCTTAATAATGTTTATGGAAGTACTCAAAGTGCACCAACTTTACAAAAACATCCTTATGTGATAGTTATCGATTTAGGTGGTGAACTATCTAGGACATGTTATCTTAGTGTATAGAGTGGTAGTGGACCCGACTAAGGTTGATGCAATATTATCTTAGGATCCACCTAAGATCATGATAGAGGTGCATAAATTCATTGGTTTGGAAGGATATTTTTATAGATTCATACCTGATTTATCTAGAATATCTGCATCCATGACAACTTTTACTTTAAAGGGGAAGCCTTTCGTGTGGATTGAAAAATTGCCAGCAGGATTTTCAGTAGTTGAGGTAGAGTTTAATGAGTGCTCCCATCTTGAGATTTCCAACAAAGGTTGTCGAGTATGTGGTGTTCTATGATGCATCAAGAACCATGATTGATTCTTTTTTGATGTAGAGGCAAGAAGCGATTACCAATAGTTAATTCCTATTGAAACCACATGAGCAGAACTACGTAAACAATGATGTTGAGTTAGAAGTGGTAATATTATATTTGAATATGTGGTGACACGACCTGATAGCTGTGCGATTAATCATATACTCCAATCATAAGAGTTTCAATTATATCTTCTCCCATAAGGATATCAACTTGATACATAAGCGATGTCTACAGTTACTCAAGTATTATGACTTCTAAATTCTCTATACTTCTGAGAAAGGGAACATGGTAGTATATTCTCTTAGAAAGAGATATTGTTCGTAGTTTCTAAATGAGGAATCAGAGTAGTTGGCCTCATTACAGTTATCCTTTTTAGACGGAGATGGAGAGACTTACCTCAAGTCGATGGTTGTCACCCCTCCACTCTTATAGAAAATCAAAGAGTCATGGATTGAGGATACCAACTATGAGACCTTATGTGCTCAGATATTCATAGGTCATGCTCCTAATGGATTTTATAAAGTCAGGGAGCATGTAATTATTTTCAAAGGAAGCATGATGATACCAGTGATGTTGCAGGAATTAGTTCTAAGAGAGTTTTAGAAATCTCCTGTAGAGGTATATACAGGTTTTTAAAAGATGTACCAGGACCTCCAACATCAGTTTTGGTGTTTAGAGACGAAGATGAGAGTTGTGGATTTTGTCTCTTGATGCTGCACTTTTCAGAAAGTTAAGGATGAAGACCAAGTTACAGTGAGTTTAGCTCAACCCCTCGAGGTTATAGAATATAAGTTGGATGGGAAATCTATAGAATTTGTGACCAAATTATCATGTACATCCAGGGGATATGATGCCATCTAAGTGATCATAGATTGACTCACAATGTCATTACATTTCCTGGATATACAATAATAAAGTTCACTAGAGACCTTGGGATGTCACTATGTATCAGATATATTTCGAATCTATGGATATCCATAAACAATTGTTTCTAAATTTTAAGCTTTCTTTACATCCTAGTTGTGGAAGGGAATAAAAGAGGGATTTGGGACACACTTGCGCTTGAGCACAACATTTCACCTCCAAAATAATGGTTATACTAAGCAGACCATTCAGGTTCTAGATTACATGATGTGAGCATGCATGTTGGACTTTTTGCATATTTGGGAGGATCACCTTCCACTGGTGGAGTTTGCGTACAAAATAAATCTACCATTCTACCATCAGAATGGAACCACTCAAGGATTTGTACTAGAAAACCTAAAGCTCACCACGTTTTACGATTGACCTAAGAGACTCAACACTTATGGGCCTGAAGTTGGTGAAAACTAAAATAGAGAAGGTGAGAATCATATAAAGGAGGATGAATAATTTATAGAGCTATCAGAAGTCTTATGTGAATAGGAAATAGAGGCCTTTAGAGTTCGAGGTGGGAGACCATATGTTCTTATAGGTTTCAAATTGACATGGATTACATATATTTGGCTAGGGAAACAAGATATATCTAAGGTTCATCAACCCTTTTTAGATAATGCATAGATTAAGTGAGGTGGTGTACCTCTTAAATCTACCACCACAGTTAGTCTAGGTACATGAATGTTTTCACATGTCATAGCACAAAAGGTACATGCATGAACCATCACATGTAATTGACTGGGGAAAGCTGGACACCGAATATGGAGCAACCTTTGCAGAGTACCCAGTAGAGATCTTGGATCGACAGGAGAAGATCCTTCATGGGTGATCAATTCCTTTGGCGCATGTATTATAGTAGCATGAAAATATTCAGGAGGGAACGTGGGAGTGGGAGGCTCAGATCCGTGCTTAGTACCCACATCTTTTTGAGTTGCCCTTATTTTAGATTTTTGGGGATGTAAAGACACAAGGTGGGGAGAATTTAATGTCTCATATTTGTCTTGTATTAGTTTTGGATATAATATGGATTATTTTCAAGACTAGTTACTGAGACGGTGTGATATTATAAGGATGGGTGTGCACCGAATATATGTTTGAAATATATTAAATATATTAAATATCACGCATTCACAGTTTTCCTAAATTTTTTGAATAAATTCTAAAAGTTTTCATGGATCAGAAATCTAAGGATACCGTTGAATTCAGAATGTGAGGTTTACCTTAGGTATGTCTTAGAATTAGTTGTTGTGGGTCATTTGTTAAAAAGTTATTATGGGAAATATAATGAGTAAAATAATTTAATAAAATAATTTTATTTCATTTGTTTTGATGCAGAAACTAACAATATTTAAATATATTATTATGTTTAAATCCTAGGGTTATATGCATAACCCTATAGATGTTGGAGGACCATTGGAGATAAATATCTTTATAGAATACTCTCAGGAGAATGACGACATATCATGGATCAATGATCGAAACACCTCATATTTGATAGATCTTTCCAACGACGATGATGATGATGAAATATTGTTATTATTTAGAAATCAAACCAAATTGAGGTAGGGCATGTGTTTATTTGGATTTATTCCCCATTCTTTATTTAAATAAAGAAAGTGAATCAATCCAAAAAATAGTCTGATTCAAAGATCATGCATATTTCTAAATGGGTTTATTTATGGTATTTTGATAGGAGTTTTATTATGATTGTTGATTTCTTCATTTTTCATTATAACGAAAACATATCAAAATCAACATGAACATAAATCGAGGTTCATTCCTCAAAATTGATCTTGTGTTTTCCTCCCCCCATTCATCATCCATCATGGGTGTTATATGTTTGGTCTACAACTTGAAAAATCTTAATCAATCAATTTGTTTTCACCCATTTCATGGATCAATGATATGATGTCATAGATCTAGGACTATCACTGCATGACGGAGTTGTGAAGATAGAGACATAGCAATTCAGATGATAGAGGATACCCAAATTTTTGTTCATCTCTTCATAATTAAGAATTATGATTTGATTGATTTTGTTAAAAGATTTGATGATGAAACATTTTTTTTGATGATGAAATATCTTGGAAGATCTTGGATATTCATTTTTTTGGAGAGATAATCCTGAAATCAAAGGCCACATGCACCAGATCAAATGTAGAGAGTGGATCTAGGATTCTACAAAACTCCCATAGAACACTATATGTAATCTTGATCTTCATGTGATGTGGGGCCCTCTGAGTAGAGGATAAGGTTCCAGAGGAGGTTAAACATCACATATCATGTGACCCCTATCACACAACATGTGTTCCTTCCCCGGATACTTGGCTAGTAGATTAGGAAGTACCCAAACACAGAGTGGAGACACGGGTTGCCTACATGGGGTGTACTCCCCCAGAAAACATTGATTGGACCATGTATATAGGATGACCCATGTACTGGTACAAAGACGTGGGTACATGAGATGAATCCATGAACTATAACATGGGTAGAGTACACAAGATTCCTACATGGTGTGTATTACTAAACAAACATAGTTTGAATGACATGAGCTATTTACACGGGCAAAACTCAAGGTCAAGGTACATGGTGTATAATCCATTTATATGCAATGTAGTATTTTATACATGTAATATATCTATTTTACTCAATATATTGGAAATGTTTTGTTAGGGTTTATTCCCATTATCCTTTCCTTTAAGGTATGTATGAAACATTTCATACTCCTTGGACTACGATCCCTTCAGTGAGAATTCTTGGATAGAGTCATTAGAATAACTTGGAGAGGCCCAAAGTGAGATACTATATTCATCTATGCACCCTAGGTGGAGTTATTGGTATTTATGTGACCAAAACTACTCAGGCACTGATCCTCTTCTTAGTAGGATTAATATAGATTGAATTTATTGTATCACCCCTATAGCCTTAGTGTTTATCCTCATCTGTGTATCATATATTTTTTCTAATCTATCAACATGTATCCTTCTTGTGACTTGAACCAATGAGAAGTACCTCTCAGATGAACATCGTTAGTGCTATCAGAATTAGGAATGTGTTATCCCAGATGATTGCTTCATGGAATCTTTGAGATAGAATCCAAGGACAATATAATATGGGTTTATCTTACCTCTAAACCATGTGTCTTGAATTGAGTATATTATGATTTTCTTGTTATATGTTCTGTAGACATATATCTCTGTAGAGATGACAATACTTTCCTTTGTTGTATTCTATGTGGTTTTGGGGTGTTCTAATGAGTATTTTTATACTCACCCCTATATGGTATTTTCTGCATGTGTCATGTCCTGTGTAGATGGTCGACCTTTTGATAGAGTAGTAGGCGGACAAGGGCCAGATGATGATTTGTGATACCAGATAGACTAAGGTGTGTTCCTACAGCTTTCAAAAAGTAGTTGTAGGACCTTTAATTTAATGTTGGTCTTGTGTTATAGTCTTCTCTCTGGTGGTCTTTTATTTGGACCAGTTTACTTTCCTTTACATCCTATCATACTCTGGTTGTGGGATATATATGTATGCATGCATTGGTTTTTCAACTATTTTTACCATTAATTTTTTTTTGTCTTAGAGATGTGTGTATGTATTTAGGTACTTAGGAAATTACTCTCATGTAAGTGATATGCCTACTTGGTGCTAGTCCCCTTCCCATGGCCTATTGGAGGTGGTCTTGGGGATTCATGACATAGGACCCACTAGGATTGGTCAAGAAAGTTTGTTTCTAGAAATATCCTTACTAAATGATTCTAACCCCACACTCATACATGAAAAAACATGTGTTTATTTCTATACCAAATATGATATGATATATGGATGTCTAGTTTAGTTGGAATATTATTTATTATGCATGGTACTATCTAGAATACATATCTCCAAAAGGATAATAGAAGAATCATATGACTCTTTATTGATCTCACAATGTATAATAGGATTCAATTACTCCTTTTAGTTGCACTATTCTATTTTAGTGTTTAAGGAGGAGTGTAATGAGTTAAAATACCAAAAATCCCTTAAATAATCAATGAATCCTTGATTAAGATATTCCCTTCCATAGTATGAGAATATTTTCTTAATATTATTACCAATCAAGTTACAACTTTATTCCAATATTACTTGAATATATTAAATAAATATAACTTATACCTCATTAAGTATAAATATCAATATCTACTAAATTCATGAGTAAAAATTATGAAGTATGTGTACAAACCCCTAAATTAAAAAAGATTTATTCCAAAAAACATCGATATAAACTAACTCAAGAAGCACAAAACCCCATAACCTTTTCACTAAATGAGGATTTGGTCATTTTACTTGTAATAATGTGTGATATACACCAAGTGGTTTTTAGTTTAAATTAATCCAAATAACCATCTTTGTGTAATATAGTTGAAATTTTTTTGTTTACATGTCTTATATGGTGATGTCATAGTTGGGTGTGGTATGATTCATGTGAAATCTTTCTGTTATCAATTAGAATTATTTTTTCTGTATAGTCTTGTATGTAAATATCATTATTTAAATATTCCTCACCGTCAAAATTATTTGTTTGTAAAAGAAACAAAATGCATTTCAAAATTTAAAAATAAATCTAATCACATCAAGTCTAAAAACTGAAATAATGTTTTTAGTAACTAACTACACATAATTACAATATTTTAAAAACATGATCATTCTACACAACAACATGAGGTGGTCCATAATACCATATATGGAAGTATTATTTTATCATAGATCCACATCATTATTGGTAGTATTTCAGAATGTACTTTTTCCCATATTTTAATACAAATGGGATCATGAAATGTTGTATCTAATATCCAATTTATTGAAATTGATAAATTTCACTCGATAAAAAAATCACCTTAAGCCTCCCCTTTCTCATTCTTTGTGGTGTAGTTTTTATTCTAGTGGACCATATTACTACATGAAAAATAGGTTGTGTTTTTCTCCCTTTCTTTCCCCTTGATCTTCATATCTATGTAAGTTAATTTTGAAGAGTCTTTAGATTTGGAGTTAGTCATCTATCTCTTATCCAATCCATTTATTTTATTCACCATATGAATAGACTTCTTTTCAAACTTCATATCCTTGTCAAATTGGTGAATTATAATTATAAGATCTTTGAGAATATTATATGTTTTCTTTATATTGAAATTAATAAATAACATGAAAAAGTCAAAGGTAGTGATGAAAGAATGAAATTAGTGTACAGTTATTCTGGAAGCATAAATTTTAGAAATTCTAAACACTCAGTGTAGATAATTAGTTTGAGTATTTAAGTCCTAACTAGCACAACTTCTCTATGTTTTCTCATGAATAGAGAATTGGATATCTCAATCTATTCATATCTATCTCTCTCCTAATAAATATCACATAGATTCTAGGATATGATATAAGAATTCATGTTCACCTAAAAATTCATGAATTATATATATATGGATGAAAACATGAAAAAACAGAACATATAGAATGTTATTCAAGTGTTTTTAATGAAAAATAAACTCCAGATCACCATATCCTTAGAAGGAAGATCAATGATTGACGATTCTAAGACTCCTACTCATGTAATAGTAGAACCCATAAGAATATGCACAATTCCTAAAAGTTACTTCTGGTTATGATATTATTTTATTTGCAATTGATTTTTTGTATAATAAGGTTAAAAAATATATCATTATTATACAATAAAAAGAGTTAATATTATTAATAATTTTCTTGATTATAAATTATGTGGGACAAAAAACATTTACATTTACTAACTATCCCACTATTTTATAAAGTATGAATGAAAATCCCCATTGAACTCATAATGCTCCATAAATTTAGACATTATAGTGAAAATGATCCATATTTCCATCTTTATGATCTATATTATGACCATGAAAACCATAAAAAGATGTTTAGGTAGGTAGTAATTCTAACTTTTGGATTTCAGTTCCTTGTTTCATCGAGTAGATTCCCCAATCATGAAAATCTAATAAGGATTTTCTCCACACATGAATCCAAATTTGAATTGAATAGATTATCATCATTAAATTAAATACATTTTTGGTTAATTCATACCACTATCTTAGTTAATACTCTATGATAATTAAAAGGTCCCCTGACTATGACCCGAATCAACAATATAACTGTGGTTTGTTTTAATTTAGATAATTAAAGGTGTAATGAATTAATATTATCTTGAGATTTTTTGTTTATTATGTGTAAATTTTCTTATTATATCTTTTAAATGAGTGTTGAATATTAATTATATATTACTTATGTTATTAACCATGTACTGATAAAATATTTACACACAATCCTTTTATTTTAATTCCATTATTGTGTTTTAATTCATTTTTCCGTGTGATCATTGTATTTCATCTGTCAAAAAAATCACGCATCATGAATAAATAAAATAAATAAAATGTGTCATGACTATAAGCATTAACTAGAGATGTTCTCATTGAAAATAAAAAAACAATTGACCATAGGGAAAAGAAACTCCTTGAGCCAGTATAGGCTCAAGTTGCAGCATTCCACCTTTTTATTTTATATATCCTTAGTTTTTATTCACTTCATCTACATCTTGATGTAAATATATTCCCATGGGAGATCTATAAATAGAATGATTTTTGTTCCCTCATTGGTTAAGGGAACTAGAAAGGGGTTCAACATAAAATAATCCATGGGAACACATTCCTATACATAATATGGAGGGAGGGATGACTCACATGCCATCAATTTAATTTTAAAAAACAATTACAAAACTCCATGAAATAATTAAATTTAAAGAAACTATACATATAAAAAGGTTGGTATATGCTCATGTTCATCCGCCTGTGCAACAAATAAACATTTAATATAAAAATATAGCATTCATTTCAATTCATTATTTTATTTGGATAAAGCACACTTGAATTAATCTGATTAATTATTTTATTAATAAATTAATTCATTATATCTTAATCTCTTTCAAATATTTAATATATATACACATACAATGTGATTTTAAATAAATTAAAAAAATTAATGTTATTTAAAACTTAATAAAATAAATAAATAAAAAATTCTTAGAAGTAACACAATGAGTACTTATTCAAAATACTTGATATGTATTAAGATTGCATATGGGCTACTCTTATGACATTTAGAATACATGTTTTATCATGTAATTACATAGAGTGTATGAGTCAATAAATGATACACATAAAACATGTTAATTAATGCATCATGTAATTGTTTTGATGTGCATAGTGTAGTTTATGTATTATTACTATACATGGTATGTACTTCAGAATTTATATATAAATTAATTCAGAATTTAATATATATATATATATATATATATATATATATAAAACCTATTATACAGTGTGTATGTCCCAATATATATATAAAACCTCTGAACAGAAATGTTGTTAAGGGTTAAAGGAGTATTAAATGAAATTTTAATTTTTTATATAAACAGTTTGGATACAGTGAATGTACAACTAGCTACACACCATCTATTTCAATCGAGTTATTTTTGTGATACACACCTACGTATTGGGTTTTTATTTATTAATTATTTGAGGTATACAACATGTAAAACTAGTACACACCATATAATCTCCTTTTTACATAGTTTTGAGACCTCTTGTCATGTAAAAAATGAATGAAAAAACTTATAACCTGTGTTTTCCACCATGAAAACATGTGGACTACACAATGTGTAATTGAGTAACATGGTGTGTAATATGGATTCCCCTATTCCATCTATGACCTTTTAATATAAATTTTTCATTTAAGGAATTCCACATGTATTATATAGGACACAATGAATTAATTCAATATTTATCATACTGCATTGAACGTGGATGTAAAGAGTATAAATTTGGGTTAAATTCCATATACTATTGTTTTATGTATAAAAAATTGAAAGTTCTTAAGGATGGGGTTTTCAGATGTTATTCATTAATATTTAATTGTATTTGGATTAAATGAGAATGAAATGAAGGGACGAAGAAGAGACCTTAATGATCAGAATATATGAATGATTTTTTAAATGAAAAAACAATAAATGTAAATAATGATCAATAGTAATTAAATAATTATAAATTTAACATAACCTCCCACTAAAACCAGTTAATGGTTTCTAATGCAGTGGAAGCACCTATTGGGCTTATGGATAACTTGTTTTTTCAGAATTAATGAATCATTTACATTGTACATGGTGTGAATGAAAAGCCCGAAAAATGATATTTCCAAAACCTAATTACAAATTATTTCATCAAAATCAAGAGAGAATAGCTTTTAATGTTAATTAATAAATAATTTAAAACACATGAAGAATGAAGACCTATGTATTGAGATCTTTCTACATTGATGGTGTTGATTATTCTAACCCGATCATCCTATCATCATTATACAGTGAGTACCCAATGAAGATCTCCTCTAGTGGTGATCCACATGCACTCCTTTGGTATCTGAATAATTCCGATGAGAAATAAAGTGGTAGTGTAGGGTTATTCATCATCGTTCATTGTTCACCTGAAGGAATTTTTCTTACTTTCCTCATCCGCGAGAGGAAGAGAGGATGAAGGATATCATGAGAAAAAAATTATTGTGCACAATTACTAGCCTCTCTCTGATTGATATATAAATCTATATATAGTCTAAGAGCTAGGTTTTAATTCTAATTAATTTCCCTAAGGACATTAAGTGTTAATTAATCTCTAATAAATCTCATTACATGTAAATAATAATAATAATATTATTTTTACTTATATTTTGCACAAACCTATGCGATAATAAATATTTATTTTACTTCCTGGTAAATAAATATTTATCAGCATACAAAACCTTGTCCACTAGTCCTCATAAAAATTTATTTAATTATATAATGACTATTTAAATAAATATTATTCATTCATTTAAAAATAATATTCAATTCAAAGACCTGTGAATAAATATTTATTTAATATTTTATTAATTAAATAAAATTTTTACTTAAAAAATATTTAATTATTTATTACCATGAACACAACAAGTAATAAATAAATAATATATATTTTTGTAATTTAATAATTTATATGTAAATAAATTTTGTTTTTTATATTTATGATCAATTATGTAAAATGAACCACTTCATGGTCGAGAGAATAATATTTTTTTTTCAAATTTTCAAATATATATAATATTTAATTGATATAAAATGAACCACTTCATGTGTGGCCCTATAGGAATCATTCTTAGTGGAATTAGGTGGGATTTTCTAATTTCTAAGATTATTTCCTTTGAAAGGACCAATCCAGATATGGGTGATCACTGAGATGTGGAGGGGGTGAGTTAGTGATATTATCCTTTCTAATTTTTTTGATTTAAATACAATATCCACCTTCATTTATTGAGAATTATCATTGCTAGAAAATAATAAAATGGTTACACCCATAGGAATACAAGTATTAACAAGGTTCACTACTCAATAAGGGTATATAGTCCAAGGCATGGTTTGGAAATAATCCAAGAAAGCATAACCACTAGAACATAATCTTTTGGTGGTTTATTGAATGTATGTAATATCCATCACTTTTATAGCACTATATTCCTTCGACAATGCATGTCCTCTTCAAACAGATAGTATGATAATAATTTTTAAAAAAAAAATATAAAATGAATCTTCAATAGAAAGCTTCAATATATTATCATTATGCTACATGAATTTAATGACCCAACCCAAGCTACCCAGAGTTGGTGCATTATTACATAACATTGGCATGATCAAAAAAGATCATGTCTTGAAAGACCGATTAGTTTAGTAGCCTTGGAAATACTAGATACATTCATAAGTTTTACATTACATTATAAAATGAAAAACTACAATAACATAGTATCCATAGGACACACTCATATACCTTAGACTATCCCTACAGGTCAGTCATAATATAATTCTTCACATCCAGGGAAAAATTAAACATAGAAATGGGTGAGCTCAGATGCTCAATAAGGATAACAATATAGCGGGAACTTTTATAAATAATCATAAACATTTATGGAAATGTAAGACAAAAACAAAATCCTTTTAAATGTGAACTTCAACATAATATGGAAAAGATCAAATCAAATAATTCCATTTACTTATTCACATGGATATTATACTAGTTGAATAATCACATGAAATATCAATAGCCACTTTCATAATGATGGAATGCATAATGCCAGACCTCATAACCACATAGTCAAGGCCTTATGCCAAGACTACAAATACGATTTTTTCAAGGCCTTGTTACAAGACACTAGTTTATCTCATGAGACCTACCAATGCCTCGAGGAGCTATAGTGGGCTGCACCCATCACATACTAAGTCTAATGCATTCATCATATGAAAAGTTTAAAACATAACAAAAACATTCATATTAAAACTAGCATAATAAATGTAAATACTTTATCCATAAAACATGAATGGTATAAAAATAACACATCTAAATTCAAACATATCAGAAAACCTTCAATAAAATATGGACGTTTTGTATAATAATAAATCAACTTCAAATATTCTTACAATCCATCAAAGGATGTTTACATAGAGGAAATCGAATTTTTTTAGAGAAATATCTCTTTCTATTTGAAATAATTTAAAACTAATATAATTATAAAATAAAACATTTATTTTCAAAATATTATTATAAGTTTGTAAGGGAAGCTTCGACGATGTTATAAATGTGGAAAATAGCCGCACTTTCCGTATACGTTAAAAAAATCTTTCTTACCTTAATTTTTTCGAAAAGGTCATAAAGTACCTTGTTTGGAAAACGACAGAAAGATTCCTTTCAAACCATTTTATAAAAAGTAAAAAAAGGGTATAAATTTCTTTAACCCATAGTCTAATAAATAGTAAAAATGTTTTGGAATACATTTTTAAGAAACATGGATGTGGATGATGAAGAGGTCCCACTAGATAATTACGTAAAAACAACCTCAGATAATAAAGAGATTGTGAAATTAACCCATACATTGTACTTTTCCTTGGTTGATGGTAGGTTACCCTCCAGTATAATGGTGAAATAATTTTTATTAAATTATAAAAGAACCATATACATTAATATGATATCATATATGATCTTCTAATATTGCTTTGTTAATGATATTTTAGTAGTATCATCGTTTCTGATGTTAACTGATTAGTTTTCCTTTATATGATTGGTTACGTAAGACATGTTTGTTATGGATAGGATGAATTTTATTCATATAAAGAATGATATTATGTTCATAAACATTTTTTTAATCATAAAATAAAAATTATTCTTGAATGATTACGATGGGGAATGAATCTCACTGCGTTCGTGGAGATGCTAATCCGTACGTACGCACGAGCGACAATATCATTATTTTGATATTAAAATTGTATATAATTGTGTGGTATATCATATATAAAGAATAATTATCATGTTATATTTAATATTTAAATTATTTATACTCATTATTTACCCATAAAAATGATTAAGTGTTTGAATAACAAACTACACCACAACGTGGAGACGGTAATCCGTATATACGCACGAAGGGTGACATTGTCATTTATAGGATGGATAGAATAATGAATATGACTGTACCTTTTTTATAATAACATCATAGTATATAGAAGATACTGGAGTTATTATTATTTAATGGAAACAACCAAGAAAGAGGAAGTGGAAGAAGAAAAGAACCCGAATGAGGTGATGAAATATTTACCTCTTCTTTGGGTTATTCCTTTTGATTTGATCAAAAGGGATCCTTATGTTGGATTTATGACTAAAAGTAGGCCTCTAGGATGAAGGGATGAAAGTTTAGAGGATATTTGGGCAGGGGTTGGTTGAGAAAAATTTCTTTGAAGGTGTGAATTTGAGAGAAGGGGTGATGCCCTTTTATAAGAGAGGTGAGGGTCACTTCAAGAAAATCTTGAAATATTATTTTATAATAAAATCATTTTCAGTTTCTAATGGCTCAAAAATGAATTATTTAAATTATAAGGCTAGTATGGGTCTAAAACCTCTCAAACAATAGGTTTTAGATAGGTTTAGGTCATCATATTATCCTTATCTTTTAGATTTAACTCTTAGTTAAATAGTTTGACATTTACCATGTCTCTTTGTATTTTTATGTTATATGGTTAATAAACTTACTATAAACTTCCAAGAAAACCTCAAGTGGTTCATTAATGACATATATAATATTATTTAAGACCTTTGGACTAACCTTATATTTTTAGGAATAGAATACCAATTAATAATATAATATTTTTTTTAAAAACTATTTTATGTCAATTTTGACACTATTTGGTATTTTGTTTTTGTTAAATTAATAACAGCATTATTACTTCAAAAAAAAAATTCATTTAATCAACCCTAAAATGTCATGTTAACCAATAAAATTAATGTAATTCATTAAAAGTATCAAATTAGATTTATTTGGATATTTATAATATCAATTTTTTTAATATTTCATTAATAATGTAATTACTACATCATCATTGAGTCATAAATAAATTTAATTATTTAATGTCTAGAAATTATAAATAAAATAAAATTTTGTAGGAAATATTTTTATATTTATAATGAATATTTATAGTCAAATTTATATTGTGTGTATCCCTATATTAAAAATGGTTTAGTTATTAAACTTTGAGTTTAACTCTTTTAACTCTTCATTAAATAAAAAAAATAATAAATGTCCTAATCTAATCTAAGTGGACCAAATGGGATCATATTTTATTCCTAAGGTTTTTGGTCGAATTACACTTATCTAATAGAATTAGGACATGTGTTAGGGTAATTATTATATCATTTTTACCCTTAATTACCTTATTTACTTTTAACCGTGGTAAATAAATGAAAAAAGTTACTATTCACCAAAAATTATTTTCATCTTATTGAACCGCATTTGACTTACTAATATTAACTGTGTCTCTCGGATTTTTGAAATTCAACTCACATAAGCAGAAAAATTGAGTTTTATACAAATTTACTAATGCTCCTAGGTGGTGGGTAAAAGACAGTAAATAGTTTGATAAAATTTTACATATCTAAAATTATTATAAAATGACTCCAATGAATTATGTTGAACATATATATGTATTATTTATCTATTTTGACCTAAAATAAAATAAAACAAAATAACTAATTAATTAAATAAAATGTCGGTTTTAACCAATAACACATTGTTTTTTCACTATTCATCAAAATTGAATGTTTTCAGAAAAATACCAAAAATTCACCCTAATCTAATTTCAATATTATGAATCCAAAAATGAAGTCCATTTTGAAAGATAAAATTTATAATATTTCAAAAATTGGGTATTACTATTCATAATGTCTATTTTTATTGGTCGCGGTGTGTTAGAATCTCGAAGTTGCATACAATGCAATCTATTGCATTATTCAAAGGGAAACGTACCGTGGAAGCTTGGGGTGTTACATTCTTCCCTCCTTCAAATAATTTCATCCTCGAAAGTTTTATAATACTACCGAAAAAAAAGAATCGGGTGGTTCTTCATCATAAGTTCCTCTAGTTCCCACGTTGCCTCTTCCATCTTATGGTTTCTCCATAGAACTTTTACACAACGGGTCGTCTGGTTTCTCAGCACTTGTTCTCTTACATCAAGAATTTTGATAGGCTCTTCACAATAAGATAGATCAAGTTCTAGGTCAATTTCCTCATAGGTGAGTACATGCGTTGGATCAGGCAAGAATTTTTTCAATAGTGATACGTGGAACACATCATGAACTTTGGAGATACTTGGAAGCATTGCCAAATGATAAGATACAAATCCAATTCATTTTAGAATTTTGAAAGGTCTGATGTACCTTGGACTCAATTTAACCTTATTACGGAAATGTATAACACCCTTCCATGACGATACCTTCAAGAAAACATGGTATCCTCCTTGAAATTCCAAATCCTTCCTTTGGTTATCAGGATAACTCTTTTTCCTACTTTGGGCTGCTTTGATGTGGGTTTGGATAACCTTCACCTTTTCTATTTTTTCCTCAACAAGTTCTGGGCCTACAAGTTTTCTTTCACCAACATCATCCCAAAAAGTTTGTGTGTGACATCACTTTCCATATAACGCTTCATATGGTTCCATCTGAATACTTGAATGGAATACATTGTTATAGGAAAATTCTACCAGAGGTAAATATTGATCCCACATACCTTGAATGTCAAGTGAGAAAGATCTCAACATGACTTATAAGTTTTGAATAGTCCGTTCTGATTGTCCATCAGTTTGAGGGTGGTAGGCAGTGCTCAAATGAATTTCAGTATCCCATGATTTCTGAATACTTTTTCAGAATATTGATGTAAAATGGGTATCACGATCAGAAACAATCGATAAGGGTACTCCATGAAATCTTACCACTTCATTAATATATAGTCTTACTAAATGTTCAAGTGGTAAATCATCTCTTATAGAAAGAAAATGTACTGAATTTGTAAGATGATCAAAAATGACCCATATTGCATTATTCCATATATGAGTCTTTGGTAGCCCCATGGAAAAGTACATCGTAATATTATACCATTTCCACTCGGTTATGGGAAGAGGTTGCATGAATCCTCCAGGCTGTTGGCTTCCAGCTTTCACTTGTTAAAAAACCATACATCTTGACACAAAATCAGAAATCTCACTCTTCATGTTGTCCCACCAAAAATATTCCTTCAAATCTATATACATTTTGGTGGTACCAAGGTGCATAGAGAAATTGGATCTATGAGCATCATCTAACAATTCCATTTTAGATCTGGTATATCGGGAACACAAAATCTCTTCCCAAATTTTAAAACCCCATCTTCATATATGAATTCACTCACTCTCCCATCATTCACCGCTTTAATCTTCTTTTTAAAATCCTCATAATCATCTTGAGAACTTTTAATCCTTTCTAGTAAAGATGGTTTGGAAACCATTTGAAAAAGTATTGATGTTTCACCTTCTATGATTATTCCCATATCTATTTGCACTAGATCCATGAAAATAGGATCCCTTTCAACTATCATCTTGTTCAAAAATCCATGATCCTTTCTTATCAAAGCATCTACCACCTTATTTTCCTTTCATGAGTGGTAGTGTATTGTGAATTCATAATCCTTGAGTAGTTCAATCCATCACCTTTGCCTCATGTTGAGTTCTTTTTGTGAGAAAATATACTTCAAACTCTTGTGATCAGTATAAATCTAACATTTTCAGCATAGAGATAGTGTATCCATATTTTTAGAGCAAAGATTATAGCTTCCAACTCAAGATCATGAGTAGGATATTTTTTCTCATGAATTTTAATCTATCATGATGCCTAGGCAATAACTCTATCATTATGCATAAGGAAACAACCAATTCCTTTCTTTGAAGCATCACTATAAATAACAAAACCATCATTCCATGATGGTAGAGTCAAGATAGAAGAATTGAATAATCTTCTCTTCAGTTATTTAAAACATTATTCACACTCTTTTTTCCAAACAAATTTAACCCCTTTATGTGTGAGCTTGGATAATTGGTTAGCCAATCAGGCAAAATTCTGGATAAAACGCTAATAATAACCTGCTAAACCAATAAAACTGCGTACCTCAGTTATACTCGATGGTGCGGGCCATTATTGGATTGCCTTGGTCTCTGAAGGATTAACAAATATTCCATCCTTAGATAAAATATAGCCAATAAAAGAAATCTCTTGAAGCCATAATTCACACTTGCTAAACATCCCATGTAATTCATTTCTTCTGAGGGTTTTCATAACAATGCGCAAGTTTTTCTCATGATATTCATAGATTTTGGAGTATACCAGAATATCATCAATAAATACCACTATAAAGTCATCAAAATATTCCTTGAAAACTCAGTTCATTTGATCTATGAAAATAGAGGGTGTATTAGTCAGCCCAAAAGGTATTACTGTAAACTCGTAATTCCTGTACCTAGTTCAAAATGATGTTTTCAGAATGTCTTCCTTCTTCACACACAACTCATGATATCCAGATTGAAGGCCAATATTTGAAAAATATTGAGCTCCATTAAGCTGGTTAAATAAATTATCAATGCGAGGTAGGGGATACTTTTTCTTTATTGTTATAGCATTGATCTACCTATAGTCAATGAACAACCTCATAGATGCATCTTTCTTCTTAAAAAAAGGACAGGGGATCCCCATGGAGAAACACTAGGGCGAATAAATCCCTTATTACTCAATTCCTCTATTTGTTTCATTAGATCCACTAATTCCACAGTGGCCATTCTATATGGGGTCTTCGATATGGGCCTTGAACGAGGAATTAAATCAATGGAAAACTCAATTTCTCGTTCTGGAAGATGTACAGGAAAATAATTTTGAAACACATAGAAATATTCTTGTAAAATAGGTACATACTCCATTCGAACATTCTTTTCCTCTCCCATAATTATTTCATTAAAATCCTCCCAAATAATTTAATTTAGTATTTCTATTGGGGTGGATCTAGATAAGAATCAGATGGTTATGTTTCTTCTCTAAAGATAAGGTACTCCTTATCATCATCAAAAATTGTAACCTCTTTCTTCTTACAATATATTTTCACATCATGGTCCAAAAGACAATTCATACCAAGGATTATATCAAATTCAAAATGGGTATGATGATGAGATCAGCAAATAAAGAACATTTATATACCCTAATGGGAACTGATTCACAAAACTTTATTGCGATGATACTTCCCTTAGGTGTTTTGATTGACAACACACCTGTTAAGTAAAATTGAAAATATCTAATTTTCATAGAAAACTGGGAAGATATGAAACAATGAAATGATCCAGAATCAAATAAAGCATTGGCTAAACTTGAGGAA
Source organism: Viscum album (assembly GCA_963277665.1). NCBI lineage: Eukaryota > Viridiplantae > Streptophyta > Magnoliopsida > Santalales > Viscaceae > Viscum > Viscum album. The sequence continues at coordinate 887,535,675 of OY728123.1, forward strand.
ACCATTGAATTACCTGCCACCACATCTTTCTGAGCTTCAACCTCAGCATTAGTGATCGCATAAGCTTGACCTTGCTCCCTTGACCTTTTCGAGGGTATGTTACCTTGGCGCTTAGGACATTCATTTGTATAATTCCACTTTTCTCTAAAATTATAGCATTAAACATTGACAACCTCTTTCTTCCTCTTGCAATCATGTGCTTGTTGGCCCTTTTCACCACACTTGTAACATACTCCCATTCCCTTAAAGAAAGTACCAGGGTGTTTCTTCCCACATTTACCACATTATGGATATTCAAATTTTCCCTTCTTCACCCTATTTCCATTTCCAAAGGGTTTAATAGATCTCTTCGTCTCCTACTTTGCTTTAAAGTCGTAAGACTTAGAGAATTCTTTTTCTGTCTTGACAGCACATGAGACAATATATTTATATGCTGAGAAGGATTGTGAAACTAATTCTCGATGAAGAAATGGTTTTAACCCATCAAAGTATCGATCAATATTACTCTTTGGGTCAAGTATAAAATTTGCTGCATGCCTTACTATCCTTGTAAAGTTAGCCTCATATTTTGCGACATTCTCATCATCTTTTTGCCTCAGACTCAGAAATTGTCTTTCCATATCTGCTCGATAGTCACGAGGAAAGTATTTTTCTAAGAAAATCTCTTTAAACTCCCTCTATTACATATTTGATACTTCATCATCTTCCTTTGTGTTTTGAATCAATGACCACCATTTATATGCATCTCCCATGAGGCGATAAACCGCCATGACAAATTTATCCCTTTCGCTACTCCCCAAAGCATGAAATATTTTCTCCAAATAATTTATCTATTTCTCAGCTAATAATCAATTTGTACTCCCATTTAATGTTGGTGGTTATTTCCTCATGAAGCGGTATATCATTGATCCTCCACATTGTCGATCATGGTGCTCTATACTAGTAGGGTTATTATTCATAACCTGAGTGATTTGTCCCAGTATGGTGCTATGCTGATCAGAACAAGTTGCTTCACCATCTCTTCTATTATTATCTTAAGGAGAAGGGAAATCCCTACATGGATTATGTGCGTTGATATGGTTTCCATTTCTTCCACTAGGCACCATTTCTAAACAATGGCATATACTAGATTAGTTTATGAATCACAATACATAACTCCAAACTTGTAAAACACTTAAAATAAATTGAATAGTTTATGGATATAATCCATAATAATAGATTTATTTTATTTTAGGAAGTATATATTCATAAACCCTTCGTAATGGTTTGTAAAGAAAATGAGAATTATCCTAAGCATATCCCCCGGGAGTGTCGTAACCAAGAGTGTAGTAAGGCCCGTTGTAGTGAACCAATTCCCATTCGAGTCTAGCTCAAAGAGGTGTTTTTGGGTTTTACCCCTAGGTAAATCTGTACCAGAGCCACCTCTACCTACTTGTATCCAGACAGGAATGTATTTCTTGGAAAACTCACAAAATCTCTACAGTACAAAAAATTCTAGGAAGTTCTTCTATACTAATCCTCATAGTCTATCTTAGGGTAATGTTCTCTAATCAGAGTTTTTTTAAATCTAGCTTCCAAGGTTTGTACTAAAATTCCTCTGATACCAACTATAATGTCTCAACCCTTGTTACCCAGATTCGGTGGATTATTACATAACATTGGAATGATCACAAAATATCAAGTTATGAATGACTGATTAGTTTAGTATCCTTGGAAATACTAGATACATTCATAAGTTTTACATTACATTATAAAACGAAAACCTACAACAAAATAGTCTCCATAGGAAAAATTCATATCCCTTAGACTATCCCTGAAGGCCATTCATAATATACTTCTTCACATCCTAGAAAAAATAAAACATAGAAAGGGGTGAGCTCAGATGCCCAGTAAGGATAACAATATAGCGGAAACTTTCATAAATAAGTATAAAAATTTAAGGTAATGTAAGATTAAAAAAAACCCCTTTAAACTATAACTTAAGCATAATATGGAAAATATAAAATCAAATATTTCCATTTACTTATTCACATGAATATTATACTAGTCTAATAATCACTTGAAATATCAATATCCACTTTTATAATGATGGAATGCATAATGCCATACATTTTAACAACATAGTCAAGTCCTTGTGCCAAGATTACAAATAAGATTTTGTCAAGGCCTTGTTCCAAGACACCAGTTTGTCTCATGAGACCTACCGATGCATTTATGAGCTGTAGCGGGCTCCACCCATCACTTATTGAGTCCAATGCATTCCTCATATGAGAAGGTTTAAACATAACACAAACATTCGTATTAAAAATAGCATAATAAATTTCAATACTTTATCCATAAACCATGAATGGTATAAAAATAACACATCCACATTCAAACATATCACAAAACCTTCAATACAATAGGGACGTTTTGTATAATAATAAATCAACTTCAAATAATCTTACAATCCATCAAAGGATGTTGAAAAAGATGAAATCAAAACTTTTTTTTAGAGAAATAACTCTTTCTATTTGAAATCATTTAAAAGTAATATATTTATAAAAGAAAACATTTCTTTTGAAAATATTCTTATAATATTATAGGGGAAGCTTTGATGATGTTATAATGGTGGAAAATAGTCGCACCCTCCATATAAGTTAAAAAAACATTCTTACCTTAATTTTGTCGAAAAGGTGATAAGGTAACTTGTTTTGAAAATGGAAGAAAGATTCCTTTCAAACCATTTTATAAAAATTAAAACAAGGTTATAAATGACTTTAACAAATAGTCTAGTAAATAGTAAAAATGTTTTGGAATGAATTTTTAAGAAATATGGATGTGGATGATAAAGAGGTCCTAGTAGATACTTACGTAAAAACAACCTCAGATAATAAAGAGATTGTGAAATTAACCCATACCTTGTACTTTTCCTTGGTCGAGGGTAGGTTAAACTCATGTATAATGGTGAAATTATTGTTATTAAATTATACAATGACTATATACATTAATAAGATATCATATATGATCTTCTAATATTGCTTTGTTAATGATATTTGAGTAGTATCATCGTTTCAGGTGTTAACTGATTCATTTTCCTTAATATGCGTGGTTACATAAGCCATGATTATTATGGATAGGATGTATTTGATTTATATACAGAATGATATTATGTTCATAAATTTTTTTAATCATAAAATGAAAATTATTATTGAATGATTACGATGGGGAATGAATCTCATCGCGTTTGTGGAGACGATAATCCGTACGTATGTACGAGCGACAATATCATTATTTTGATATTAAAATAATATATAATTGGATGGTATATCATATATAAAGAATAATTATCATGTTATATTTATTATTTACAACATTTATACTCATTATTATACCCATCCAAATGATGAAGTTTTTTATTAACAAACTACACCACGACGTGGAGACGGTAATCCGTACGTACGCACGTATGGTGACTTTTTCATTTATAGGATGGATAGAATAATGAATATAGTTGTACCATTTTTATAATAACATCATAGTATATAAAAGATACTTGATTTATTATTTTATAATGGAAACAAAAAAGAAAGAGGAAGTGGAAGAAGAAAAGAACTTGAATGAGGTGATGAAATATTTACTTCTTCTTCGGGTTCTTCCTTTTGATTTGATCCAAATGGATACTTAGGTTGGATTTATGACTAAAGTAATGCCTCTAGTATGAAGGTAGTATAGTTTAGAGGATATTTGATTAGGTTTTGGCAAATCCAAATGGCTTTGGAAGTGTGAATTTGAGAGAAGGGGAGGTGCCCTTTTATAAGAGAGGTGAGGGTCACTTTAGGAAAAGTTTGAAATATTATTTTATAATAAAATAATTTTTGGTTTATAATGGCTCCAAAATGAATTATTTAAATTATAAGGTGGTTATGGGTCGCAAAAAACTCAACCAATAGGTTTTAGATAGGTTTAGGTCATCATATTAACCTCATCTTTTAGATTTAACTCTTAGTTAAATAGTTTGACATTTACCATGTCTCTTTGTATTTTTATATTATATGGTTAATAAACTTAATATAAACATCTATGAGAACATCATGTAATTAATTAATGACATATATAATATTATTTAATATCTTTGGATGAACCTTATATTTTTATGAATAGAATAAAAATTAATAACATAATATTTGTTTTTAAAACTCTTTTATGTCAATTTTGACACTATTTGCTATTTTGTTTTTGTTAAATTAATTATAGCAATATTACTTAGAAAAAAATTCATTTAACCAACCCTAAAATGTCATATTAACCTAGATAATTAATAAAATTCATTAAAAGTCTCAAATTAGATTTATTTGGATACTTATAATATCAATTATTTTAATATTTCATTAATAAGGTAATTACTACATCATCACTGTATCATAAATAAATTTAATTATTTAGTGTCTAAAAATTATAAATAAAATACCATTATGTATGAAATAATTTTATATTTCTAATGAATATTTATAGTCTAATTTATATTGTGTGTAACCCTATATTAAAAATGGTTTAGTTATTAAACATTGAATTTAACTCTTTTAACGTTTCTTTAAATAAAATAATAATAAATGTACTAATCTAATCCAAGTGGCTGAAAGGGGTTTGTATCTTACTCATAAGGTAGTTTTTGGTCAAATTACACTTATCCAATAGAATTTGGACATGTGTTAGGGTAATTATGATATCATTTTACCCATAATTACGCTATTTACTTTTAACCATGGTAAATAAAAGTAAAAAGTTACTATTCTAAAAAATTATTTTAATCTTATTGGACCACATTTTACATAATGATATTAACCTTGTTTCTCAGATTTTTGAAATTCAACTCACAGAGGCGGTAAAATTAAGTTTTATACAAATTTTCAAATTCTCTTAAGAGGTGGGTAAATGACGGTAAATAGTTCGATAAAATTTTATATATCTAAACTTATTATAAAATAACTCTAATTAATTACATTGAACATATATATTTATTATGTATCTATTTTTATGTAAAATAAATTAAAATAAAATAACTAATTATTTAAATAAAAAGTCAGTTTTAACCAATAACGCAGTGTTTTTTCACTATTCACCAAAATTGAATGTTTTCAGAAAAATAGAAAAAATTCACCCTAAGCTAATTTCAATTTTCAAAATCCAAAAATGAAGTCCATTTTGAAAGATAAAATTTATAAAATTTCAAAAAGTGGGTATTACTATTCATAACAGCTAGTTTGATTGGTCACGGTGTGTTAGAATCTTAAAGTTGCGTACAATGCAAGCTATTGCATTATTTAAAGGGAAACGTACCATGGAAGCATGGGGTGTTACAATGAACATTATCCATATTTTATTTCATAAAATTTCTTCAAATTCCTCTTCACTTTATTTCAAAATACCAATAAAAAACTTATCTATCAACTTATTCATTTAAACCTATCCATATGATACCATATGTATTGTATCCTCAGCCTAATAACCTTGGTATGATATGTCTTTTATCTGATTCCTTATTCAACTTGGTCAATCGATACATGATTTTAGGTATACAGTTTCTGGTAGAACTTCATCCAGTTATAATGCATCTGATTCGTTGACAAGATATCTCTCAAGCACTATATTTAGAACCTCACTTTTTCAATAATTCGCACTACAACAATATCCTTTTTAGTGAATATGTACGACTTTACTTAAGCATAATTTCTCTAAAAAATTATGGTGTAGTCTGAAATTATAATTAAAAGTTCCTACCCAAACATTCAATATCTCGGTTGACCCTTTATTCAGCTGGCCACTTTCAAACCTTTGAGTAAATATGGGTTAATAATGTTCACAAGGATATTCCTTAAAACTCAGTTTCAAAATTATTCACCAAAACTTCATAATATTATTTATAGAATAATTATGATTCCTTATTGGATTTTGGAGTGTTAAACATTCATCTTAACATCATCATCTGTAATATTTTTGAAAAAAACATTCCTCTAACACATCATCTTAGGAACTTCTTCATCTGGTGGCTTCTGTTTGATACAAATTTATATGATATTTATATATCCTGCGGAATCTATCTAAAACACACTACATGGTATATTCATTAGTGAGCCTATGTACGATTCTCTTCAAGTTCTCTATCTGATGGCTCTATCGGATGACTTCACTCGAACACCTCAATATGATCAACATTAGTTAGAAACGTATGTCTGATGACTTCATATAGAGACATCTATCCAGTTCCTTTTTATGGAAAAATTTGTATGAATAACTTCTAAAGTTATATCTAGATTTATCTGTGAAATACAACCACATACACTTCTATAAATATTAAATTCATAATATTTTTTTGGTATTTTTCATACATAATATATATTTGATAATACATTATTCGAAACTTCCTTAAATTTATTAGGTCTGTGAACTTAGCCAGGAAACTCCATCCAAAAACTTTTGTCCAAAAACCTTTAATCCACCACATTACATTAACTTATTTATTCAACTAGAATCATGAATAAATTTTTATAAACATGATGTTTGTTAATTTAATGATTAATGATTGATAATCCGATTCATCTTTTTTCATACATCCTTGGAAAATAAAGAAATGAATACAATCTAAAATACATATGTTTCATCCTATGTCTGATCACCTCGATACATTGGAATCAATCAATTATAATTCATCCAAACAACTTTATATGTAAGTATTATATTTTTATAATGATTTAAATAATTAAAAAAATATAATAAAAAATTCCTTACATATTTAGTGAGCTTCATCTCAAAATAGAAATTAAAAGTCAGTTGGTCCCAATAATATCCCCTTTTGATGTTTTTTTCAACTATGTAAAATAAATAATTAAAACTATAAAACCCAAGAAATGTATTTCTCACCAATAATTCATAGCCTAAAAGAGTGCACTGAGTGTAGGAAACAAAAATCATTGAACAATAATGCTATATTGTCTATAATGTAGTGATTCACAATCATTTAAATTTTTTTTCTACTCACACATCTTCATAATAGAAACTAACCCCAAACTATAAGAATTTTATTTCGTAACCACTTTAATTGACCATTAAAATAGTTCACAATGCTGAAATCACAACATACCCCTTTAGAAAAACCACTAGAATACATGACCTCTGTTGAAATGTAAAACAAATATCAGTGAGTCGAGTTATCCTGACATATTTATCTCACATTAAAAACAATATCCAAAGTAGTGATGATAAAGGGGACAAATATCAAATTCCTTATACTTAAATAGAGTGAGTTTGAATATCCATGATCAACCTCAACTTCTAAAATGTTTCCACCAATAGTGGTTTAGTGAAGATATCATGTACTTGATCCCATATTGGTATAAACTTAAGTTTTAGTTTATATATTTCCAAGTGTTATTTTATAATACGATATTTAATATCGATGTTTTTAGATATAGAATATTTAACTAGATTCTTGGTGAGATTGATAGTACTTTGGATGTCACAACCAAAAATAATGGGCATCATTACATCAACCAAAAAAGCTACCAAACGTGTCATTATCTATATTAACATTGTTGTATCTTTAGTGATAGAGACATAATTATCTTCTAAATTTCTTATATTCATTAAATTTTTCATCTTTTTATGCTAACTCACACATATTTTTCTAAAAAAACATTCAACCATATGTGGATATTCTATCACTAACACAACAAATCCATTCTATATCCATTTAAATAAATAGATCAATATTTCTTGTGCTATCATATTTAAACTATAAATCAACTGTCACATTAATATATCTAATAATTATTTTTCCATCCACAAGATGGATATATTTTGGTCCCTAATGATACCTGGAAGAATTTTTAATAGTAGAAACTAAATCTAGAATTGAAGCTGTGAAATATATATGCTTCAAATCAAAATTTTAAACTCTTTAAAATCAATATCTTTTCTTTTCTTGCCTTTTTACGACATTTATCCCAATTAAATGTTTTTATAAATAGGTTTGTAATTATACATATGATATTTCATTAATACTTCCTTTGTATACTTATCTTGAGAAAGGAAAATATATCATTTCTTTTGAGAGATTTGTAATCTAAAAAGTATCTCATTTCTCCTAAGACAGTCATCTCAAATATATTCCCTGTCTCTGCATCCAAAAATGCACACATTTCGACATCATTCCCTAAGAATATGATATCATCAATATAATTAAAAAAAATTAGGGAAACCATAAATTTTTATTTTATATAGAGGTTGTTGTCAAATATTCAATTTTTGAAATTCAACTTCTTTAATAAAGTATCTATATTAGAATACCAAGATCTTGGAGCTCATTTCAACCTATAAATATCCTTCTTCAACTTGAACATAATGATTTCATTTTGTACCAGCATGAATCCACATGGTTTCTTAGTATAAACTTCTTCTTATAGATTTCCATTAATAGAACCTTAACTGAAATCCATTTGGAATATCTTATATCTTATTTGTGTAGAAATATAAAAAAATATTTAGATGGTTTCAAGTATTGTTTTTGGGGAAAAGGTCTCATAAAAATCAATTCCTTTATCCTATGAGTAGAATTTACAAACCAATATTTTTTTATTTATTATAACTTCCCCCATTTCATTTATCTAATTATAAAACACCCAATTTATCCCAATAATTTTTTTCTTCTATTCTAGGTAGGAGTTCCCACATCTCATTTTTCTGAATCTGATCCAATTCTTCATAAAAGGCATCAATCCACTATTTAATTGCCAAATAGTTTTTAACATCTATTATCTCAAGCTATGTTTTGAAAGAGTTATGTGAAATGATCCTCAATGTTCTTATGGTTTGAACCTTTTTACTTGTTCTTTAATGATATTTTAAACCTCCACCAGCATTATTAAACTAGGATGAGATATATGTTATTGTACCTCATTAATTAAAATGGACGAATAAACATCTTATCCTGTATAGTTTTTAAATAACCACTTCTTTTAGAAAGTCTATAAATTGTGTAATAGTAACAAATTTATCTTCACTCTCTCTTATATCTGTTTCTGAATGTGATTTTTTCTACTATAATATTCCATCACTTTTACATAAGTATAATCTATAATATTTCCATTTTCCTTATTATAAAACTTTCATCATTTACCATTATGTTGGTAGGCACAAAAAATACCTTAGACTCCTCTTTGATTGAAATTCCAAAGATTATCACCTTTAAATTTGATATTGTAGGGACATCCAAAAAACCTTAGATATTTATTAAATGGGGTTTATTTATATAACATATTTTATGGAGTCTTATCAGATTTTGAACTATATATATTATGATTACGAATGTGAACTTCATCTCTAATAGATTTCCTATAAAAGAATCAAGATGTATCATGTTAAATAAATATAGTTTGATCCATCTAAAGTAAACTTCTATAATTTATTTAAACAAATAAATTCTTTAAGTGTGCATGGTGAAATTAGTTCATTAATAATTTCATGTTTTGAAAATAATCTTAAACCTTCCCCTTTGTGTATTCAAAACCATTACCAGTTCAAAAATTCTACACAAAATATCCAAATTCATTTTCATCACTTCTCCTAAAACTCTTAAACATTATGGGATCCTCTAATTTATTTTTAAAATAAATAATATATATAATATGCATAATATTATCTATAAAGGAAATAAGTTACTTATCTATAATTTTTTGTTACTTTCTCATGAGCTCATATATTTCAGAATAAATAATGTCCAAGGGATTCTTTTAATGTATCACAACTTTCTAATTTACTAAATTTATAACCTTCCATTAATTTCATATCATAGAACAAAAATATCTTATTATTATCATTTTAGGAATATCATGAATAATTTATCTCCATTTCAAATTTCTCATATTCATTTGGAATATATATTCTGGCCTCTCATTCCATAACTGATTTTATTTTATCCTGCTCAGATAAAATGATCTCTATGCATTTATAACCTGAAAAATATTCCCCTTTTTTCATTTTATTATAATTAAAACTTTCCCATATTCAATATTTTTAAAAAACATCCATCTATTTTAAAAAACAATATTTCTTACATTATAAAGTGGTAAAATAATCAACATTTTTTATTCCATTAACAAGTAATACACTTATAGATTTAAATATTCCTTTTCAAATGATAACAAAACCAATGATTATGATTCAAAATGATGCATAACATTAAAAATTAATTTTCTCCTTTTTCAATCATTTATAATTTTAAATAATTTCAAATCTCTAATCATATGCTAATAAGACCTACTATAAAATATCCAAGTTCATTATACTTTTGTTTCCTTGTGATAAGTTTCAACAATAAAGGATTTCTAATTGAATTTTTCATACTATATTTATGGATTTTTATATTTTTCATATAAACATTGTTGAGTTGGTAGCATTAAAAAGCAACATTGAGGAAGATTTCAGGGTTGATCACATCATTCAAAAATATTTTTTGAGGTTGAAATATTTTTTCTATTTTCAAACTAGATTTTTAAGATGGCCATCTTTGAGTGGGTTGACCCCCCAAAAGTTTTTCTTCGAATACCTCTTATATTCATTTTTGTGTCGAAAATTGAACCAAATTTTTTTCTATATTCCAGAAGGCTCAATAGTAGTATAAATATCTATAGAAATCATATTTAACTCTATAACCTACAGGATATCTTGAACTATGTACCTATTTTTTGTTATATTTCTAACCATAAAATTTCAATAATTATTATGAAGAATCATTTTTAAAGCCTCTTAAAATATCTTTATTCATCTTAGACTTTCTATTATCCTTAAAAAAGTCTCAAATATTACCTATTTTTTATTCAAACATTGATTCCTCATAAGTATTAGAATTGTTGGCTCTGCTTATTTTAGCTACACATATGGCCATATTCTCATTTAAATAAGGTAGGAGGAATCCTTGACTTATTTATTATACAAAAAAACATTATAATTTTTATGGGAAGATGGATCCCATTACATGGCCTATAGTCCCAATAGGAATTAATTCCACTAAAACATGATCTGAAGGATTACATCATAACCTAAAGAACCAACCAACCCAAATGTTGATGCATGTATGGTACCATTGTAACCTAATTGTAACCACATAAAGAAACCCTTGGAACCCTTTTCTATGTCATAATAGATTACAAGGTCCACCAATAGAGGTCTGCCTTCTCTAGCCACCATCACTATCAGCTAGTACATTGGCCCACTGGTTTCATGTCCAAGCTTAACACCATCACCATCATTATATTGTCGGCCTACCACTCTTATGTCTAGAATTCCTGTTCACATTATGAAATGAAGAGAATCCCACCCCCCAAATAATGGGTGGGGGGATGTGCTATGGTTAGTGGTTGAACCCTGAGCCCTTTTACCATTAGATGCCATATATTGGTACTAGTCATCGACTAAACTACACAATGTTGGCCATACATGGTCATATTTACTTGCTTCTTCTTATAAATAATTTAAAACTTCTTTTTAAACTATGAGGATGATCATTATTGATTCTTCTGATGTCTACACTTATTATAAAAATATTCATCTTGTGAAACCAAGTCTTTTAAAATTGTTATTCCTTTCTCAGAGTCAGAAAGTTTTTATTCAATAAAAAACATTATATCTCATTCACCTTTATCATTTATTCAATATTTATTTTGAGGTTTTTCTCCTCATCAATTAACTTATTTATATTTTCAATCACCTTCATCAAACTTAATTTTTATTCATTAGGACATTACAAATTATTTTATTACATATCTTCCTTCTTAAACTTCTTATTTTATCTTTAAATTTCAATAATTTTTGAAAGAGATTTTTTTAATTCTATTTTAAGTATAAACTGTAACATCCCAGGTAAATAAAGAATATAAATTTTTCATATTTATTAATATTTTTGAATTAAATTTTAATTTTACTTTAAAGGGGATGCTATGTTCGATGGCGTGCCCAATATGCAACAACGAGTTTCTTTGAAATCTTACGTTGCACACTAATAATATAATATTATTATTTTAAATGGTAGTTAACGCCTAGCTGTTGTATTAGAGGGAATGAATAGAACTAAGTAAAATACGATTTTACATGTTTTATAAATGTTTTTACATTTATCAAATAAAATTTAGAGGCTTAAAATGTGAATGAAACTAATTTTAAGCATAATTTTCTTTAAAAGGTTGATTTACCACCTTTTGATGACAAACCATCTTTAAATATAGTTTTGGTCACTTTTATATGTTCTATATGAAAAAAAATAAAATTCTTCTTTATAATTGGGACATCAAAATTCCCTTAGGGTAAAATTTTGGTATTTTTATGATAAAGTTCATTTTTTAATGAATAGTGAAGAATACTGTTTTTTAATTCAAAACTACCTTTTAATATAATTTATTTATATGGATAGATTATCTTTTTAATTAGTTTTAAAGTGTAATTAGAATTTTTTTTACCATTTAATCCAATTTTGGTCTTTTTATTTAATTTCACTTTGAAATTGGACATAAAAAAGTGTCAATCTTTTGATAGTTATTATTTCTTAAAAAACACGCTTTTTGTTTTGAATATGAGAATTAATTTTAAATTAATTTATGCCACTTTTGTGTTTTGAATTTGGAAAAATGGATTTCATATTTTGAATCAGGATATCTAAATTGGTTAAATATGTAACTTTTATTTTTAGAAATTTTAAATATTTACTTTAGTAAATATTTTATTTACCATGGTAAATGGGTAAATCTGGAAAATATGGGTAAAAAAATAACATTATAATAATAGTAAATTACCCTAAAACGTATCATAATCCTATTGGTTAGTAAATTTCCTACCATTATCATCATTGGGTTGATTTGGGGACCCCATAGAGCCACTTAAGAGTGATAATGACACTTTATATTAATTTATTTAAAGTAAAGACAAAAATGACTTAAACATATATCATTTTGTAAATAAATTTTTACATGGGATTATATAAGATATATTTTCAACTATAAATATTCATTGGAAATATAAAAATATTTCCTACATCGTGGTATTTTTTTTATAATTTTTAGACATTAAATAAATTAAATTATTTATGGCACAATAATGATGTAGTGTTTACCTCATTAATAAATGATTTAAATAAATAAGATTATAAAGATTAAAATAATATCCAAAACCTATCCAATTATTATTGGATTATTTTATTTCTACCATGAGGCATCTTATATTATACTTTAATGAGTTTTGGATCTTTAGAAACCAAAAATCATTATATAATAAAATAATATTTTTACACTTTCCTAAAGATCCCCTCCTCCCCCTTATAAAAGCCCTCACTTCTAACCCATTCCTCACACTTCTAATTGACCTTATATCATCCAAAACCTTCCCAAATAAGCTCTTAGGATCCCTCTATTTCTCCTAGATGCCTTACCTTAGGCAGAAAAAACTTCAAGTAAACCATTTGGTTTAAACCAAAGGGAGATACCCAATTTAAAGGTAACGTCTTTTCTTAAGTCATTTTGTTTTATTTTACATCTCCAACCACCTAAACTATTTTTATTCCTTTATTTTATAAAAAAACCAGTATCCTAAATATACTAGTTTTTTCATTATAAGGATTAGAACAACACTTACACACACCTCTATCTAATTGGTAAATAACATACTGTTTCTGTAGAGGACAAACTAACGCCTCAAGAAATGACGATTGTTCAATTATCTCCTACCACCTCTTATGTTGGCCATTATGATGGCAATGTATTTATATATGATATATATTATGTTTATGTTTTCTTTATGATTTTTTATTTTTAATTTATAGCATACCATTATGGTTTCCATTATGAGTAAACGTGATAATTTCATTTGAGGAAGTGCGGGCTACCACCACCTAAAATGATATAACTCATTCATACCATACATGGGATGTATAAAGGATAGAGTTATTAAAATTATGTATTATATTATAATGGAATTATAATATATCTATGTATCATTATGTTTTCAATCAATTTAAATAAGAAATAAAAACAAAAGTAGCGTTCATGAGTACGTACGACTTACCGTCTCCATGAACGATGAATTTCATTTATTATCTACAAATATTATGCACTATTATAAATACATATATATACTAGATATGTATTATATATATGATATATAAATTATTAATATCATTCTGGTGATAATGGACTCTTGACCACATGGACAACTTGTAATTATAAGGTGTTCATTTTTGACTCAAGTACCAAATATCGACAAAATGACCATTATTAACTTAAATGATTACATAATGTTTATAAAATGTTAATAAGTGATATAAAAGGAATAATAAACTTTAAAAAGGGTTCTTAATCAAGTATAAATTAAATTAAGATTATTATTCAGGAAGAACAATGAACAAACAAGTCAATTCAGACACGAGGTAAGGGGTTTCTTATCTCACTTTTAATTCCATGAGATTTCCATTATTCGACACTAATTTATTGAATATGGTGTAATGTGTACTGAAATTTGATATATATTATCCTGATTATATTTATATTCATTTTATTCTGTGAATAATTTGGTGGTTATTAACTTTTGGTCACACGACTCGATTGATTACAACATGGTATGGGATTTTCATCTCACTTTTTATTTCTCTGAGATTAATGCTATATTTCCCACTATTTCCACTCTACTTTTGGTGGATATACTTTTGATACACATAATAACTCCATTGATAAATTCTCAAGTCATTGATATGAACTTGATAAGAGTAATTTTAACTCAATTTCCATTCATTGAGTTAAACATCCAAGTCATTGGTTTTTTATTAAAAAGAACATGTGTGAATGTCCTATGATTTATTTACACTGAATATCCAATCATCTTAAGTGTATTTATATTTGTAACACATTATTATGTAATTTATTTATCCTTAATAAAAAGATATAGTTTTTTATAAGGTATTTCATCTCAATTTACATTCCATTGAGACTTCATTGTCGTTATGAACCAATTCACTCTTATATGGTTTATATACTAAAATTTGACATAATAAATCAAGAAACTATTTATTATCATGTTATTATAAAGTTCCGATTCAATGTTATTCCTCAATTATATTTATTCAAGAGTCTCTCATTTTGTTAAAAACTCTTTAACTAAAATATCATTTTAAATGTTTTAATGATTTATTCTTCTAAATCTTTATCATTAATGTACATGTTTTAAAAATGGTTATAAGGATTTATTTATATTGAAATTAATGTTTTCAAATGATAATTTATTTAAAAGCTTCAAATTGGTATGAGACACTTTGATTCAAAAATATCTTTATTAAATGTTTTAAATGGTTTTGAAAAGGATTTGAAAAAGCATTGTTAATTTCAATATCTTGATTTGATATATTGTGGTCGGAATATAGAAATGTTATCTTTCCTTTATGCTTGTGTTATATGTTATGAATATGTAATGGTTATTAGGCATTTCTTACTTGTTTGGGTGGTTCCGTGATAGACCTAGGGCAGGTGAGCCCGAGACACCTCTCCAATGCATCGGGTAAGGTGATTGAGGTAAACTTTAATGTTTCTCTTAAGATATCTAGGGAATATACTATGATGGGTATTTCAAATGTGACTCCCTATGTAGCTTTGTTAGCTACAGTGTAAGTATGTTTTGAATTCCATAAGTTACCTTTATGATTTATGATTTGTGTGTGTTATTCATAAATCTTATTTTTTCTCAAGGTATGTTATGATTGAAAAGTATGGTTTCATTGATTTGTATTTATTGATGGGCTAATGTTTTTATTCCTTATTTTATAACCATTATATAGATTTTTATGCTCACCACATGTTTTGAAATGTTTTTCATAGGTCTTAAAGATGAATAGGGTCAAGGATGGGGTTAAGGAAAAGTCATACTGTCTAAAACATAGAAGTAGGCAGGTCTCTTTTTTAAAGAGTTTTTATTTTATAAGAAAACAGAAGATAAGTAGAAGTGTCTACCTTGTAATTTTTGAGATCTAATTTAATAGTTATGGCCTAATTATCTTAAACTCTAAACCTAAAAATATTCTCAATGTGAATTATTCATTTAATTCAAGATTATGTAATGTTTAAGGCTAGGTCCTTATAGTTGGTATTAGAGGTCGGTTTAGATAAATTTAGAGGTTATGGTGTTATTTAAGCATAAGTAATATAAACATAATGGTTAGCATATTAGGAGAATCCACAGTTATTTTAGATAAATTGAATGAGTTTAATATAACATAAAAAAGACTATCTCAGTATTTACCCTCCTCATAAGATATTATATGATGATTTTTCTAATATACTCACACTAACCTTTTTGGATTTAGTAAATGGATAGATCTAGCATGCACCAAAGTAATAGTGGATGTGAAGAAAACTGTGATGGTTTTCTGAATGAGAAACTGAATAAAATGGGAGTTGAAATGAGAACTCTTCTGGTTATTATCAACCAAATATCTGGAGTAAGGATTAACCACCTGAACCATGGTGATTTTTATAAGGCATCGTATATGCGAGAAACAAATCCCTACCAAAGTTCAGATAATAATCATAATGGTAAGTATGTTCAAAAACCTATTTGTCAAGGATGTGGAAAGAAACCCCTAGGAAAATTATTCAATGGGACAAGAAGATGCTATCGATTTGGGAATGCAGGTCATAAAGTAAGAACCTTCCATGGAAAAAAGAAGCCTCCAGTTGAATCTAGGAAAGGGAGAGAATTTATTTTCAAGGGATCAATTAAATGTTTTAAATGTGGTGTGCATGGTAATTATACAAATAGATGTCTTACTAAGAAGGTTTGAGTATGGGATCACTAGGATCATTCAAATATATGTTTACCAATACCTAATTCCATTCCAATTGAGGATGAGGAAAATGAAAATGACCAATGAAAGGTATGGATTATTTCTTAACTGATGTTTAGACATTCTGAATCTTAGGATATGATTCATGATTTTGTTTGTAGGAATGAAGTATTTAAGAATAAGTTGGTAAAGAATGGTTAATGGATCATGAAGAATGTTAAATGAGTAAGGAGTCAACATATAAGGTATTCATGAGTTATGGTATATTTTAATATGATGAAATTATTAAAATTATTAAGGCTCTTTTTGTTGATGGGATTACATTGGAAGACTTTTTATATTATGTGTAACCTTGAAGTTTGATATATTAAAATGTTATTCAAGGAATAATTATCTTTTCTTTTGATGAGTAATGATGGAATTTTATTTTGGACGAATATATGTTTTTATGGTGATTTGGGTTATTTATGGAAATGATTAACCTATCATAGAGAATATGTGATTTTGTTAATTACACATCAGTATGAGACTTTAAGAGTTATTGATGTTTTTGGAGATAAATGTTATGATTTTTGTGGAAGACTATGTGATAAAATCTTTTTTGAATTTTGGGTTTCAATATTAGTTTGGATTACTTTGAAGGATTTTAATGACATTTTTTTTATTGAATGGGCTTTTCAAATCATTGGGTATTGTATGTCAAATTTTGGGGATTAAGAGTAGTATTTCTTTTTATAAAGTATTATCCTTTTTTGGGGATTATCTGATCTTGAACTATCCATTTCGGTTTTGGTTAATGTCTAAAAATATGGGAAAAATATAGTTCATGTTTTGTGGATTATGCTATTCTATAGAAGTTGATTATAGTGCTTTTAATGTGAACAAGTCATCTTTAATACTCATTGTTTGAAGAAAAAATGAGTTTGTGGTAGAAATTTAGTAAAGGATAAAAGTCTACCTGACAAGTAAGTATGTTTCCTTATGTTTTTAGTTAAGTTCTTAAATAAATTCCTCAACTTGATGAAAAGTAACTTAAAACAAAAACTTTGTCCGTTATCTCTTCCTACTAGGGAATCAAAGACCGTTTAACCCATCACAAGTTTGTGATTTTCTAGTGGTTAAATTTCTCCAAATCATGTTTTCTACCACTCTCCATCAAACCATGATAGTTTTTTTCTCTTCCATATCGATGTTTTTTTAAATAGAATCCTAGTATGGGCTATCTCGTTTGACCTTTGTATTTCTCTTTCTTTCTTTTAAGGTGATATTTTTATTGACTCTTTTTCTGATGAGGAACTTTCATTGAAGTTTCTAGGCCTAATATTTAAATTGCGAGGACGCGATTCCTAAAAGGGGGGAAGGATGTAACATACCAAGTAAATAAAGAATATAAAATTTTCATATTTATTAATATTTTTTAGTTAAATATTAATTTTTCTTTAAAGGGGATGCTATGTTTGATGGCGTACCCAATACACAACCACGAGTTTCTTTGAAATCTTACGTTGCACACTAATAATATAATATTATTATTTTAAATGGTAGTTAACGCCTAGACATTGTTTTGGAAGGAATGAATAGAACTAAATACAATATGATTATACATTTTTGTTAAATGTTTTTACATTTATCCAGTAAAAGTTAGAGGCTTAAAATGTAAATTAATCTATTTTTAAGCATAATTTACTTTAAAAGGTTGATTTACCGCCTTTTGATGCTGAAACCTCTTTAAATATAGTTTTGGTCACTTTTATATGTTCTATTTGACCAAATAAAGTTCTTCTTTAGAATCCGGACATCAGAATTCACTTTGAGTAAAATTTTTGTATTTTTCTAATAAAGTTTATTTTTTAATGAATAGGGAAACCTCCTGTATTTTAATTCAAAACTACCTTTTAACCTAATTTTTTATATGGATAGACTATATTTTTAATTAGTTTTAAAGTTTAATTAGAATATATTTTTACCATTTAATCCAATTATGGTCATTGGATTTAATTTCACTTTGAAATTGGACATAAACAAGTGTCAATCTTTTGATAGTTTTTATTTCTTAAAAAAGACGCTTTTTGTTTTGGCAACGGGAATTAATTTTAAATTAATTTCTAACACTTTTGTGTTTTGAATTTGGAAAAATGGATTCCATATTTGGAATCAAGAGGTCCAAATTTTTTAAATAGGTAATTTTTATTTTTATACATTTTAAATATTTACTTCAGAAAATATTTTATTTACAATGGTTAAAGGGTAAATCTGGTAAATAAGGGAAAAAAATAATATTATAATAATAATAAATTACCCTAACATGTGTCCTAATCCTATTGGCTAATATATGTCCGACCGTGGTCATCCTTGGGTAGATTTTGGGACCCCAAGGAGCTACTTAAGAGTGATAATGACACTTTATATTAATTTATTAAAAGTAAAGACAAAAATGACATAAACATATATCTTTTAGTAAATAAATTTTTACAAGTGGTTATATAAGTTATATTTTTGACTATAAATATTATTTTAAAATATAAAAATATTTCCTACATCATGTTATTTTTTTAATAATTTTAGACATCAAATAAATTAAATTATATGTGACATAATATTGATGCAGTGTTTACCTCGTTAATAAATGATTTAAATAAATAAGAGTATAAAGATTAAAATAATATACAAAACCTGTCCAATTACTATTGGATGATTTTATTTCGAACATGAGTCATATTATATTTGACATTAATGAGTTTTTGATATTTAGAAACCAAAAATCAATATATAATAAAATAATATTTTCACACTTTCTTAAGGAGCCCCTCCTCCCCCTTATAAAAAGCCCTCAATTTTAACCCATTCCTCACACCTCTCAAGCCCCTTGGCTCATCAAAACACTACCAAAATAAGATATAAATATCCCTATATTCCTCCTATAAGCTTTAACTTAGGCAGAAGGAATTTCAAGTAAACCTTTTGGTTTAAACCAATGGGAGATACCCAATTTAAAGGCAACTTCTTCTCTTAAGTCCTTTTGTTTTATTTTACATATCCAACCCCCAAAACTCTTTTTATTCATTTATTTTATAACAAAAAAAGTATATTAAATATACTAGGTTTTTTTATGATAAGGATTAGAACTACACTTACACACACCTCTATCTAATGGGTAAAGAACATACTGTTTTTTGTGGATGGAAAACTAACGCCTCAAGAAAAGATGATTGTTCAAATATCTCTCTTACAACCTCTTATAGCAGCCATTATGATGGAACTGTATTTATATATGATATTTATTATGTTTATGTTTTCTTTATGATACTGTATTTTTAATTTATATCATACCTTTATGGTTTCCATTATAAGTAAATGCGTTAATTTCATTTGAGGAAGTGCGGAATACCGCCCCATTATAGTGATATGACTCATTAATTCCATATGTGGGATGTATAAAGGATAGATTTATTGAAATTATATATGATATTATAATTTAATTATAATATAAATATGTATTATTAAGTTTTCATTCAATTAAAATATTAAATATAAATTAAAGTAGCATTCATGCTTACGTTCGACTTACCGTCTCCATGCACAGTGCATTTCATTTATTATCTCTAAATGTCATGCAATGTTATAAATACATATATAACAAATATATATATGATATATATGATATATAAATCCTGAATATAATTCTGGAGATAATGGGCTCTTGACCACATGGACAACTTGTAATTATAAGGTGTTTATTTTTGATTCAAGTACCAAATATCAACTAAAAGACCATTGTTAACTTAAATGATTACATAATGTTTATAACATGGTAATAAGTGATATAAAATGAATAATAAACTTGAAAAAGTTTTCTTAATCAATTATAAATTAACTTACGTTTATTATTCAGTAATAACGAGGAACAAACAAGTCAAGTCAAACACGAGGTAAGGGGTTTCTTATCTCACCTTTAATTCCATGAGATTTCCATTGTTCGCCACTAATTTATTGCATGTGGTGTATTGTGTACTTCCATTTGATATATATTATCATGATTTTTTATATTAATGTTATTATGTGAATCATCTGGTGGTTATTAACTTTTGGTCATACGATTCGATAGATTACAATGTGGTAAGGGATTTTCATCTCACTTTTTATTCCCGTGAGATTCATGATATATTTGACACTATTTCTTTTAGTGTGGTGTATATACTACCCAATATTGTATTCATTGCGTAATATAATTCAATTTATGGGTATTTAAATCTTCATTTTATGATCCCTCTTTCATGGGTTTTATGTTTCGTAAGTTACCAAATCAGTAAGGGAACCTTTTAACCCAATTTCCATTCCATGGGTTAATCTTTTAATTATTAATTATGTCATGCTATGATTATGTGTGGAATCAATATTTATTTATTTATATTGAAATTTATAATCTCCTTTGTGTGGATATACTTATAATACATGTAATCACTCCATTTTTAAATTCTCAAGTCATCGATATGAACTTAGTAAGAGTAATTTTAACTCAATTTCCATTCATTGAGTTAAACATCCAAGTCATTGGTTTGGTATTAAAAAGAACATGTGTGAATGTCCTATGATTGATTTAAACTGAATATCCAATCATATTAAGTGTATTTATATTTTTCACAGATTATTATGTAATTGATTTATCCTTAATCTAAGGATATATAGTTTTTATAAGGTATTTCGTCTCAATTTACATTCCATTGAGACTTTATTGTCGTTATGCACAAATTCCCTCTTATATGGTGTATATACTGACCTTTGACATATTACATCACGAAGCTCTTTATTCTCAGGATATTATAAAGTTATTATTAAATCTTATTCCTAAATTATTTGTATTCAAGAGTATCTCATTTTGTTAAAAACTCTTTAACTAAAATATCATTTTAAATATTTTAAAGATTTATTCATCTAAATATTTATCATTAATGTCCATGTTTTAAAAATGGTTTTAAGAATTTATTTATATGGAAATTAATGTTTTAAAATGATAATTTATTTAAAAGATTTAAAGTGGTATGGGACACTTGGATTCAAAAATCTTTTTATTAAAAGTTTTAAATGGTTTTGAAAATTATTTGATAAAGCATTGTTTATTTCAATATCTTGACTTGATATATTGTGATTGGAATATGGAAATGTTATCTTTACTTTATTATTGTGTTATGTGCTATGAATATGTTATGGTTATTGGGCATTGTTTACCTATACGGGTGGTTCCGTGATAAACCTATGGCAGGTGAGCCCGAGATAGCTCTCCAATGCATTGGGTAAGGTAACAGAGGTAAATGTTAATATTTCTCCTATGAGATTTAGGGAATATACTGTGATGGGTATTCCAAATGTGACTCCTTATATATATATGTGATAACTACAATGTAAGTATGTTATGAATTCCATAAGTTACCTTTATAATTTATTATTTGTGTGTGTTATTCATAAATATTATGATTTCTCAAGGTATGTTATGATTGAAAAGTATGGTTTCATTGATTTTTATTTCTTGATGGGATAATGTTTTCCTTACTTATATTATAACCCTTACTAAGCTTTTTATGCTCACCCCAATTTTTGAAATGTGGTTCATAGGTCTTAAAGATGAATAGTGTTAAGGCTGGGATCACGGAAAAGTCATGCTGTATAAAACTTGGAACTAAAGATAACTCTTTTTTTCAAGAGTTATTATTTTATAAAAAAATGGAAACTAAGTAGAAGTGTCTACCTTGTAATTTTTGAGATGTAATGTAATAGTTATGGCCTAATTTACTAAAACTCTAAACCTAAAAATATCATCAATGTGAATTTTTCATTTAATTCAAGATTATGTAATGTTTAAGGACGAGTCCTTATAAAAATTGTATTTTCATGTACAATTATTATTCTTAAAAGCTAATAATTTCATCACTGGTAAAGTTCTCATCATTTAAATTTATGATAAGAAAAATCACAACAACATCATAAGTGGTGTTTTCACATTCCAATTCACTATCTTAATCTTCCTAATATTTAGAGAAACAATTTATCTTTTTGTATTTAGAGATCTTATTATACCTTTATTTTGAAAATGAATTTTATTTATAGGTCTTCTTCTTTAGATATTTTTGTGAATTTATATCTTCCCCACCACTATCTTCATATTCCTTTTCCTTGGGAAGTATAATGGGAAATGACTGATAGATCCAAAATTAAAGCACATGAATTGTAACTTTCCATTATAGTTCAATATTCTTATTTTTACCTTTCTAGAAAACAATGAAATTAATTCTTCAAATTTTTTACTTACTTCATCTTTAGTGTTAATGTCACTGGAAACTTCCTGAGGAATGTTCTTAGACACCTTTATTTCTTTAAAATTCTCCCAACCAAGGTTTAATGAAGGATCCTTTTCTCTAATACCAGTTGAAATAAATTATTAGGATCTATGTGAACACTAAGAGGGGCGGGGTTGAATTAGTGATATTCTCCTTTTTAGATTTTTTATTTAGAAACAACCTTCACCTCTATTTAGTTTGAATTAAATCTACTAGAAAACAATAAAATAAGAACACCCATAAAAACACAAGTATTTACAAGGTTCTATACATAATAAGATTAGCTAGTCCTTGGAATGATTTGAAAATAATAAAAGAAAAACAACAACTAGAAAACAATACTTTGATGGTTTACATTAAGTAGGGAATAAGAATCACTTTCATAACACAATAGTCCTTCTATAGTGAATGTGACCCACAAACAAATATATAATAAAATTTCAATAACAAAAATAACATTCACTAAGAGACTTTGATACATTTTCTATATTTTACATGATCTTTTTCAGACATTCATTCTTGTTAGTTCATCTTATTTATCTTTACATTCATATAGAATAACAAGAAATAACTTATAAATGAAATTATTCATCTGAAGCTATCTATCTAATACCATTTTCATGTATTCTCAGTCTGATATGCTCAATATGATACCATATTCATAAACTTTTTTCTTCCACATGTTGGTATGATACCAACTGTTAGGTAATCTTTATCTAGAAACAATTCATGTGGTTCTATTGCATTTGATTCATTGATAAGAGACCTCTCAGGCACTTTAATCAACACCTCACTTCTTTAATTGTTTTAATGAAAATAATAACCTTCTAAGCGAATTGGATCCCATTTATATTGTAACCATTTATAAAAAACATAGTATGTATCATTAAGATTAAATTAAAAGTTCCTTCTCAAAGATTGAATATCCCAATTGAATCATTCATTAGTTGACCACCTTAAAACCTAAGAGTAAATAGGGGTTAATAATCCCATTAAATACATTCCTTAAATCCTAAAATCCACATTATTCTTCAATACTTCTTGAGATTATGGCTAGAACAGTGATTATTCCATCATGATTATTATATAATTAATCATCTAACTCAACATCATCGCTATTAATGTATTTAAAAAAAAATCATTATTTGATATTTCATCATATAAACTTCTTCATATGATAGAATCTGTCCTATATAAATTTATAAGAGCTTTAAATGTATAATGTAATATATCTAGAACACAATATCTAATAACTTGATTAGGATTCCCCTATCTAATGATCATCAAGTTACTATATCCAATGGATCTTTTTGATGACTTTTCTTGAACACAACTATCTGATGAACTTCATTCATAAATATCTATCCGATGACTTCATTTAGAGACCTCTATATGTTTTCTTCACTTGGAAACCTATGTATGATGAATTAATAATGGTCCATTTGGAATTCTAAATCCAATACAATAAAAAAATATTCTTTTACAAGTAACTTAACAAATATCACATGGAAAGCTTCATACATATCTCTATCTAACAAAAGGATATCGAAAACTTCCAAAACATTCTCTAACTTATGAACTTAGTTAGGAAACATCTTTCTAAAATAATTTCGCTAGAAACACTTGTTAAACTAGGTTCCACCAATTTCTTCCTTTGACTAACATTAGCATGAATCGTGAATATTTTTGAATAAACATGATGCTTTATTACTTTTAATATTAGTAAAACATCATCTAATTTAACCTTGTTTGAACATCTACATCTAATGGAACTATGAACAAAACTTGAAATACATATTGTTCCAGCCTCTATCCAATCCCCTCGATCCATTAGACTCTATCCGTTTGACTTTTTCTAATCAACTTTTTAAGGAAAGCTAAGATTTTATCATGTGATTTTATATAATTAAAAAATACAATACAAATAAATCCTTCCATTTTGTTAACCAACTTCTTCTCAAAACAACACCTAAAAACCACTTCGTCTTAATATTCCAACATGGGTTAAGGAACCCAAATAATAATAAGATCTGTCGTAATGACAACAACCACATATGAATCCAAACTATGTAATATAATCCATTTTTATGATATGTTATCAACCAGATTTCACATTTTTATTATAAACATGTATGATTGATATATTTTTCTTTGACTATCTAAAATTAACTTATCAATAAACCAAGTCTGTTGAATTTAATGTGACTATTCCATTTCAATCAAAGGGATATATAATTAACTTCAATAATGATGTAATAGAAAAATCTTTCCCCGAATTATTCATTAATAACATATTGCTTTTTGACACACCTAAAGTACCCAACTTTTCTGTGATCATATGTCGTAACAATTTATGGAAATATATCAAAATAAATGAGTCATGACATGCATTAATAAAAATATTAATATCTAAAAATCATTAAAAATTATCATAGATTGGAATAACCATTGACACATTAACATGTGGGTTTATTTTAGGGTGCATTTTTTCATAATATCCCATCTTATTGATTACCATGTGTGAACTTCATGAGATAAAGTCTCATATTCTTATGAATACTCTCACTTGAAAGCCAACATAATATGTGTCCTATTATAGATTTTTATCTGATTATAGAAAAAGGTTTAAGAATATTTTCATAGATTTTCAAGGCTCTCATCATAGCAGGGAACTTCTATACTCTTTTCAATTATATAGATGCTCTAAGAAATTATTACATTATAGTTACACAAAATAATGAATGATATGAGTTTACATTGTGAGGTATAACAAATAGTTAATAATAAGCTAAGAATAAGTTTCATGTAATACATATTTTAATGCGGGGTTACTATAATATATTTATGAGAATGTATATTGGAGACCCTAAACATAGAATATGACTATCAATATAAGTGTGATATTTCAATATGTAGGTAATGGTTACATTTCCATGATTACACTATTCTAATAATTGTTATATGTAATGATTATTTAGGAAACACCTATGTATAGAAGATCATGTAGATATATATTAATTTAATTTTCTATTATAGTTAGTCAATATAATAGATGAATCATTCAAGTAGAAATACATGAGTTATTTAAGAGTTACTAAGGTACTATATTGTTAAATTTCTATAATTTTATACAGAGTTATATCAAATTATTGAGGAATTATAGGAATCCTCATATTTAAATTGTTTTAATACTTTTTTAAGTGCTAAAAATAATTTTTTATTCAACTAAAGTATATTCTATAATTATTTTATTTTATTTTTTATTTTAGTCACTTAATTATGCTAATGTTTTTTCTTTGTAAATTACACAAACAATTATACTTCCATGAAAAGGTATTGAGTTTGTTCCTCCCACTTAACTGTAATGAAACTCATAGGTTATCTTAGAACCTGCAAAATGAAAATGTTAGGGATTTTATTAGAAATTATTATTTTTAAATACACTCCCATATAAAGGATGGAGTAGGTACGATCCTAAATAAATGGTGGGTTTTGTTTGTACATATGAAATTTTAGGGTTTGATTTTCACTTGGGTAAAACACATGGCATGGTTTTCACTGGTAAAATGTAATATCATAGTAGAAATCCATTATCTTATATTCATAGTGTAAAAGTTATATGTTTGATCATTTATATCCAAACTACTGTTAATCTCTTCTATTCATTATTACTATTCACCCTCACTACACTCATTGTTTTTCCGTAATTATTTATCTCTTATTTCATTCAAATTTTGTATTATTAATCTAGTTACTCTGGGTGTTTGGAGATTTAAAATTCACCCCCTTTTTTCTTTTCCATACATCTTGTGGGACCTAACATGTTACATTATAGTTTTTTTCTCCCTTTCTTCATTATTGAACAATATTATATAGAAATCATGGAAAAATATTTACTCTCTTACTATAAAATGTCCCATTAATTTATATGTTAATTCTAAAAAAAATAATTAAAGTGTAATGGAATTTACTTATTCCATGATTATTTACTTCCTGAGACTCATTTATCTAATATTATCCCAAATACATTCTAAATATAAATCCCACTATAAATCACTAAAAACACATAATTATGAAATATTGAACTATCAAAACAAAAAAATTAAATATGAAAATTAGAGAAAATTATAATATACCAAGGGAAAGTTGATTCTACTCTAAGGGGTCAACATGTTACTACCTTTTGATAAATAGTGTAAACCATAGTAAGCTATTTTTTGGCTCATAATATAGTAATTTTTGGGTATCCTATGATTATTTATGTCTATAGTTGAATTCACTAAGTAATATTTTGGCTTAATGGAGTTAATATATGGGTATATATATATATTATTTGTTAAGATTTAATAGGTTTTATCTACAATATAGAATAAAAATAAAATAATATATTATTTTCTACAAAAATTATTCAATTATTATTTTTTAACAATGAAGAAAGGTGTCATATGATTTTTTATGGTAGTATACAATGAAAGAATAATAAACATGTACTTTATCTCCCCACATTTGAGTATTGATAATATTTCCAGCTTCAACAAGTACAAATGCGATTCTATATAAATAGAGGTTAGATATGGATATATCACTTTTGAAGACAATAATAACATCTAATCCTATAGATATAAAACAAAAAAATAATCAATCAACACAATTTCAATAGAAGAGTTATTATTCACTGAATTATGGACACAAATTAGTTAATATTCATTGAAGAATTAAGGTAGTGATTTCATTGGATTTTTATCTCAAATTTATATTGGTTGTGATGTTTTTTTGGTATTAACCAATTATATAATATCATTAAAACTGTGGGAACTCATTTTTAAAAAGGCTATATAATTTAACTATGTAGTGTAGTATATATAATATAAGTTATTTCTTCATTATCGTAGTAGTCATTTAGATTCCATACGTAGAAATATAATTTATAAATAATATTTCTACATGTAAGGATGTAACTTCCTATTTAAAACCATTAATTTATCACAAAAAATTTGTAAACTAGAGGGTTTTTTTAAATAATGATTTGGGTCACCAAAATATATAAATTGATTATTATTTTGGTGATGGAAAAATAATTAGTAATGTATTATATCTCTCATGTATGTGGTAAAAGAGACGAATAAGTTATATAATAAATTGTTTTAACTTAATGGGTATTGAATGGAAGTGAAAAACCAAGAGAAAAATAGATGTAAATATTGAAAGTAGAGACTAATTAAGAGAGTAGGAGTGGTTGTTATTTACAAATAAAAATCAAATGCTGTGACCAAATTAATAATAAGGTGAAGATTTTTTCTACAATAAAATTCTAACTATATGTGTATTTATAGTCATCATGACTGCACCAGTAATAGAAAACTATTTTTGTGAACAATAATTGATAAGGAATAATATTATCATATAAAATGAAACATAATGTCATTAATTGTATGGACTATAATATTATCAGATTCTTAGAGATCATGGGGGAAAGTGTGTAAAAACTATATATTATAAAAATTTAATAATGTAACACCCCCATAGAGTGATCATTATGGTTAGGAATATATTTATAAGTTTCAACAGTGATGATGAAGTGGATGTAGTGATATTGAGATTATTTAGAACATGGAATAAATTCAATTTTCTTAACACTAATTCTGAAATAAAAATATGACGGGATCTGTAGAACATAGAGATATGACATATTTTACAAAATATTACAATAATATAAGAGATTTAAAATTCCCATATTAAATTTGATTTTTTAATTTGTAAAAGATCAAATAATTTCCATGGTGGGGTTATTTAGTGTTTATTTAGACTTAATATTTTAGTTAGTTAATGATTATTTTTTTCTGTTATTTTTCAATATATTTCATAATAATTTTATTTCGTGATCACCAATCATGAATCCTTGAGAGTGGGTAAATAACATATGAGTAATGTTTTTACTAATGAATAGAGAGTTGAACACTATAATTTATTTAGTTATTGATTAAAATATTCAATAACTACTATTGATGATTATTAGAAGCCTTATATGGGCTCATGATCTAAAGATTTTATATTAAATTGATTTTATAGATTATTTTTTGAAGAAAGTGGTGGTATCTAATTACATATCCAAAAATAAATTTTTATATTATATAAAATATGTGTTACTACCTAAATAAACCAATTAATCCTAAATATAATTATAAAACCACAATGTTAGAACATCCTCCTACACATGTACATTCAAACATTTTCATAGTTAATAAGAAAAAAAATATTTCAATTATAGTACATGATTCCAAATACACAATAACACATTTTATATTAATAATTTTATATATAATTTAATAACTGAATTATTTAATGATATCCATATATAATATATACATGTAATATCTAGTAACATTAAACTACTAATCTTGAATAACTAAAAAGTATAATATAAAATCAATTCTAACCTCTCTTCAATCATCATGTAAGAATATTTCATGTGTTAATGTGATTATCCAATAATTGAGGATAATATTCATTGTTAATATATATAATATTAGTGTGCTTTATTATTCATAAACACCATTTTAGTGCATTTTAAACTTTGTACATCATTCCACATTTTGATTGTAATACCTTCTTAAAATGCACTATTATGTGGAACATTTGTGAACATCATTTAAAGTACCCAATGATTCATATGATTTTTAGGAATGTAATTATCCATATTTTAATTTTATATTTTGGGAAATTGATCTAAAATTCAATATGAACATGTTTAATTCAAGGATCAATGGAGAATTCATGGAAGAATATGGGGATATTTTGTGATGAAAGGAAGCAATTCTAGAGAAGGCAGATTGGACACCAGCCCACTAATGAGAATGTGGGACCCACATTACAAACCCTATAAAGCCCAAATTTTACAATAGGTTTGCAGACATCCGAGGACCCATTTTCTTCTTCTATGGACCACTCTAATTCGGCCATCTAGAAGGTCTTCTAAGCACGTCTATTCAGTGGATGAAAGATGAATGCCACCTCAGGTCAAGGGTGGAAAAATCAACTCTTCCTCAACTTTCCACCCACCTATTGCCTACCAAAATTAATTGAGATGCTTTGTAATGTTGGAGGATCGACCTAAGGCTACCAAAATTCCTATTTAAGGTAGTGGTGGTGGAGGAGTTAACAATCTTTCATGCTTTGTTCAATTATAATGTTTTTCTGCGATTTTGTTGTCTCAAGTTTTTCGTTCACATGTAAGTTGTTCAATTCACTTTAGTTTATTAATAAAATATATTCTTTTCCTCTTATTATGTTGTTATTAATATCACATTGATACCGTTGGTTCAAGGTGTTAATTTATTCACACTAAACCTTGTGAAATTATTCACACAACGGTGGAGTGATCATTTTATTTTTATTGTTTTATTTACTTCTCCATTTCCTCCCCCATGAGTCTACTTTCTGCTTCCATTGAAACCATGGTATCAATGAAGGCATAACCCACTTATGGGTTGATCCAAAGGAGTAGCAAGGGGATGAATTGGATGTTATTTATCACCCCATTAATGTATAATCACTTTTTTAATTTAGATTTTATTTGATGATTTTTAAACTCCATCATCCTTGTTGAATTTAAGGCCACACACTTCATGTGCTGATACGATCCTTTAACTTGAAGTGCTCAAAACATTGATCCTTCTAGTGTATAGGTGATTATTATTAAAGGGTGTAGGTATTAAACTAGTAATTTATGATGTTGTTTTATCTTATTAAATGAATCCATCTCAAATATAAGAAATTGAAATCATTGAAAAGGAAATACGTCCAATCCACCCCAACTGATAACCTAGGATCAACTCACTCTTTTAAATTGAATTCACTTAAGTATCTTAGAGTTAATTTAAACACATATAAAATCAACCCAAGTTGGCCACTTCATATCCAAAAACAATCCATAGAATGTACGTGTCTATAGGTCACTTCTTAGATCTCTGAGGATTCGACAACCCCAGCTAGACTACAAGGACCGTCCTACCTTCTTCTTTTGGGTATATTTGAGCGTGAATAAAATTTTGGTGCCACTTCCGGGGACCCAAGTAATTCATATAAATACCCATTCTATTCTCCCCCATTTCTTATTTTCTCATCCAAATTCTCTTATCTTGTCCCTTTCTCATTTTTTTTCTTTTGGCGCATGTCTGCCTACACTCGCGATCAATCAAACCGTCCATTTAGGGTGGATAGTCCTGGGTTTGGGGAGTCAAGTACACCAAGGGAACTCTTTCCATTAGATCCTAATATTCCTAACACCCCCCGAGTCAAAAATTGAGCGCATTTCAATGGAAGGTCTTCGAATAAACCAACTCATAAACCCGGGTGGAAACCAAAATGGAAACCTAAATGTGGCAGCCCCAAACTTGGGGAATGCAATTGATCAAACCATGAATGACTACCTCACACATTCCTGGACCAATGCCCCCTCATGAATTAGACACAATTCCCTAGGATATTCCAACTACATCTTTAAACCCCATGTCCTAAACCACCTTCCCAAATTCCATGGAATGGAGTCTGAGATGCCCTACCTTCACATTAAGGAGTTTAATGACATTGTAGAAACCATGTGTCCCCCACATCAACTAAAATTAGATAAGATGAGGCTATTTAATTTTTATTTAAATGATGAAGATAAAAATTGTCTAAACAATTTGAGACCATCATCCATAAAATCTTGGTACCAACTACAAATAGAATTCTACAAAAAATACTTTCCCCACCACAAAACAATTGCACTTAAAAAGAGTATCCAAAACTTTTTTGAAAAAGAGGGAGAGTAATTCTATGAAACATGGGAGAGGTTCAAAGACACTCTAAACATGGTTCCACACCATGGTTTTTCTATTCCTAAACAAGTGAGAATTTTCTATGAAAGGTTGGGTTTGGGGAACAAACAATTCATTAACATGATGTGTAATGGAACCTTTAAAAACAAAGCCCCAAATGATGCTTACGAGTATCTAGAAAGCCTTTATGAACAAAACCAAACATGGGGAACTTCACCTTATTCTGAAAATCCACAAAGAACTACTAGAATTCATACACATAGAGAAGAGGAAAGCCTCAGGGCTAAACACGCAACTTTCTCTAGGAAGGTTGAAGAGGTAGACCTTAGGAAAGTCCACGAAATCAAAACTGTTGACCCTATTTGCACAATTTGTGAAAAACATGACTATAAGACAGAAAATTGACCAACCATTCTATCCATCAAGGATTTTATTTTATGAGGACCCCCAGCGGATGTGAATGCTTTGAACTTTCAAAAGCCTCAATACCAAAACAACTTCAACCCAAGGTATAATGACCACCCAGGCTTCCGCTGGAAAGATAACCAACAACCTAGCCAACCACAGGGAAAAAATACTTACCCCCATCAGAACTACCAATCCCATAATGAGTTACAAACCCAACCTATCCAATACCAACAGCCACCGGTCCATTTTCAACAAACCATCCCTCCTCCAAAATATCCCCCTAGGATAAACCAATCTACTCAAGAGCCAACCCAAACTGTTGCAAAAAGCCTACGAGAAAAAATGTATAGAAAACTGGAGAGGATGAAATCGGAAGTCTCTTCCCTTAAAAAAGAACTTCAAACCATCAAAACTAGAAAGGCACCCCTGCCTACTCAGGCGGTTCCATCCTTACCTTCAAGGGGAGAGTCAAGTTGTACTCAAACAACTCATGAATAACTAAAGGCTGTGACTGTTTTAAGAAGTGGGAAATCAATTGAGAAACCTCAAAAACTAATTCAAAACCCACCTGAAGATTCAAAAATGGATGAAAATTCAAATAAACCAAATTCTCAAACTGAAAAACATGATAACATTGTCAAAGAAACAAATATTCAACAAACAACCCCACAACCTACACCATTTACTCAATGTATGAGGGGGAAAACTAAGCCTGAATTGAGTGAAACATTGAGGGAAATCTTCTCACAAGTCAAGGTGAACATTCCTCTTCTCGATGCAATCCAAACCATACCTGCCTACTCAAATTACCATAAGGACCTGTGCACTTTTAAAAGAAAAATTTCACATAAAAACCAAGTCCTTTTGGATGCTAATGTGAGTACCACCATTCAAGGGACCATTCCTCCTAAGTTGAAAGACCCAAGTTTCCCTTACATCAATGTTGAACTAGGAGAGAGAAAAGTTGTCAAGGCCTTGTGTGACCTAGGTGCTAGTGTCAATCTAATCCCATATGCTGTGTACTTATAGTTAGGCCTAGAAGAACTCCAACCGACATCTATCACACTTCAACTTGTTGATCATAGCATTAGGGTTCCAAAGGGGATTTTAAAGGACATTCTGGTAAAGGTTGAAAACATCATCTACCCTACTGGCTTCATTGTCCTTGACAACCATCCAAACATAGGAAATAAGGAACAGACCACAATCATTCTTGGTCCTCCTTTCCTTGAAACAATCAACTCTGTTATCCGAGTCCGAAATGGGAACATGACCATCACATTTGGGAACATGATTCTAGACTTGAACATCTATAATGCAAGATCACAAATAGGGGATGATGAGGACATTCATGAAGTAAAAATGATAGGAAGCATTGATAATGAATCCATAAAACATCAAGGAATATTTGTTGAATGTTTAAGTCGGGATCAGATTGATTTCCTTTGTTCATATGAAGGAAGTTTATCTCGTTGGATTGAATCAATTTCAAATTGCTCTTATGATGAAGTCTTAGGTCCAACAATCAGAGAAACCTTTCAAGAAACCACTTTCATGGAGAACAATCCAACGTCCTTCCCTAAATATGATCAAACCAATCTAGTAGCTGAAACTTCTACATGTGGGGAATCAATCCTATTTGAAACTCTAAAAAAAGAAATTGATATTGATCCAATATCCCAATATTCTGCTGAAATTCTGAACCAACCTGATCTTGAATTGAAGGAAATTCCCACTACACTCAAGTATGCCTTCCTAGGGGACAATAAAACACATCCTATTGTCATTTATTCTTCTCTTGAAGCCAATAATGAAAGGATTCTTCTAGGTATCCTTCGGAAACATAAGAAATCCATTGGTTGGACCATGTTTGATATTCCTAGGATTATCCCACTTATTGGGACTCATAGGATTTTTCTGGAATCTGATTCAAAGCCTTGTCGTCAACCTCAATGGAGACTCAATCCTGATCTCATGGAGGTAGTAAGGAAAGAACTTTTGAAATTGATAAAAGCTGATATCATATATCCCATAGCTGAGAGTGAATGGGTGAGCCCAATCCAAGTGGTTCCAAAAAAGGTTGGAATCATAGTGATAACCAATAAGGATGGAGATATTCTTCCAACAAGGGTGAGTAGTGGTTAGAGAGTCTACATAGACTATAGGAAGCTAAACTCATTCACCAAGAAGGACCATTTCCCTTTACTATTCATTGACCAAGTCCTTGAAAGAGTGGCAGGACATGCCTTCTACTGTTTCTTAGATGGGTACTCGGGGTACAATCAAATTGACGTCTCCCTAGAGGATCAAGGGAAGACTACATTAACATGTCCATTTGGCACCTTTGCTTTAAAAAGAATGCCCTTTGGTTTATACAATGCCCCTGGAACCTTCCAGCGGTGCATGATGGGAATATTCTCAGACATGGTAGGAGATTTTCTAGAGGTCTTCATGGATGACTTCTCTCTGCTTGGGGATACATTTGAGGGATGTCTGCAGAATGTGGAGAGAGTCTTGTCAAGATGTGAAGAGAAAAATCTGGTCCTAAACTGGAAAAAATTCCATTTCATGGTTAAAGAGGGACTAGTTCTAGGCCATATGGTCTCAGGTAAGTGGATTGAAGTTGATAAAGCCAAGGTTGACATTATTCGTCACCTTCTTTCACCCAAAACTGTCAAGGAAGTGAGGTCTTTCTTAGGACATGCTAGTTTCTATAGAAGATTCATCAAGGACTTTAGTTCAATATCCCGTCCCCTTTGTGCTATCCTAGTAAAGAATACTCCATTTGTCTGGACAGAAAGTTGTGAGGGTTCATTCTCAACCCTCAAATCCTCTCTCACCTCTCCTCCCATTATGAAATCTCCAAATTAGAACCTTCCTTTCGAACTTATGTGTGATTCCAGTGACTTTGCTGTAGGAGCTATATTAGGACAACTATGTGATAAAACTCCTTATGTCATTTATTAAGCAATAAAATCCTTAAATGATGCCCAAATCAACTACACCACCATTGAAAATGAGTTACTTTCTATTGTGTTTTCCTTAGAGAAGTTTAGCTCCTGCCTCTTAGGATCCCCCATCACTGTATTCGCTGACCATTCTGCACTAAAATACCTCTTCCAAAAATAAGATGCCAAGGCTAGATTGATTAGGTGGGTCCTTCTATTACAAGAATTTGACCTCACAATCAAGGATAAAAAGGGCGTTGAAAATGTTGTAGCTGATCACCTCTCTAGGATGGAATTCAAAGACAAATCAAATCAAATTTCTGTGTCTGATTCATTTCTTAATGAACACCTATACTCTGTGAGTGACTGCCCTTGGTATGTTGACATAACCAATTTCTTAGTTACAAGAGTCATTAAAAATTCTTAGGGACTCAAGATTTAAAGAAATTACTTTCTTATGTTAGACACTATGTGTTTGATGATCCATACCTCAATAAGTTCTGCCCTGACCAAGTCATTAGGAGGTGTGTTCCAGAATCTGAACAAGAGTCCATCCTTAAATTCTGTCATAGTGAGGCATGTGGAGGTCACTTTTCCTCTAAGAAAACATCTACTAAGATTCTTCAATGTGGTCTCTTATGACCCACCCTCTTAAGGGAATCTTACACATTTTGTCAAAGTTGTCATAAGAGTCAACATGTAGGGTCCGTCACAAAAAGGAATCAAATGCCACTCACTCCCATCTTAGTGGTTGAAATATTTGACTGTTGGGGAATTGATTTCATGGGTCCCTTCGTAAACTCTAGGGGATAACTCTAAATAATTTTAGCTGTTGATTATGTCTCAAAATGGGTTGAGGCCATTCCCACTAAGTCCAATGATCATCAAGTTCTGATTCGATTTCTGAAGGAAAACATCTTCTCCAGATTTAGAATTCCTCGGGCTATCATTAGTGATCATGGAACCAATTTTTTCAATCATCCATTCTCATCACTAATGGAAAAATATGGAATTTCTCACAAAGTGTCCACTGCTTACCACCCACAGACAAATGGTCAAGCTGAGTTAGCTAATCGTGAAATCAAACAAATTCTTGAGAAAACTGTCAATCCTTCTAGGAAATATTGGTCCGAGAAACTCTTGGATGCTCTTTGGGAATATCTTAGAGAATTCAAAACCATCCTAGTAATTTCCACATATAGGTTGGTTTATGGAAAAACATGCCATTTACCTGTTGAAATTGAGCATAAGGCAATTTGGGCAATCAAAAAAATGAATTTCGACATTTCTTTAGCTAAGGAAAAGAGGAAATTAGATCTCAATGAATTGGGGGAACTAAGGATGGAGGCTTATGAATATTAAAGGATCAATAAAGCTAGAGTTCAAGCCTACCAATCAAGGAATATCAAGGTCAAACATTTTGAACCGGGAAAACTTGTGCTCTTGTATAGTTCAAAACATAATTTACACCCCAGGAAGTTAAGGTCTAAATGGTCAGGTCCTTTCATAGTGCATCATGTGTACCCCCATGTGGCAGTAGAGATTCAAGATCCCACAAGTTGTTACATTTTCAAGGTCAATGGTCAAAGGTTAAAACCATTAATTGAATCATTAAATAAACAGGAAATAAATGATGAGTTAACTGAGCCAATCTATAAACCAGGAAAAAATTGATAGATTTAGGATCCATGTCGGGCTAACGACATTAAACAAAGCGCTGCATGGGAGGAAACCCATGGTTTTCAAGTTTCCTATCATTTTGTTGCTTTAATCAACTTTATATTTTAAATAGGATTAATTAATCATTTTTATATTAAAAAAATAGACTGTTGACTTGTTCTTCTATTATGAGTATGGATGGATATAAAAGGGGAGCACCATATTCATCCATGTCATGTGGTGTGATCCTTGAGTAATGCCTTACCAAGAAATTTAAAAAGAAGACAATGTATCATCAATTTATTTTATTTTAATGTTTTTGTAGGTTAAAATAAAAATACAAAAATACAAAAAAATAAAAATATAATAATAATAATAAAAATGGACACATCGTGGGTCGTGGGTCAAACCCCATCACAACCGGTGAAGCCGCAGGGATTCGAACCCGGGACCGAAGGGAGACAAGGGCGAGTGCTTTCCACTGACCTATGGATTTTTGTGCTTCCTTATTCTATAATTTTTATATATATACTTATATTTTACTTTCCTTATTATATAAATATAAATATAAATATAAATATATATATATATATATATATATATTTGTTTTGTTTTGTTTGTTTTGTTTTTATTTTTTCTACTAGGGAACTCTGCAAGTGACATGGATATCAAAGTATTAAAATAAACCAGCAAGAATTTCAACTTCAACCACCAGGTGACTTCATTCCATGGTCCTCATTTTCAATTTCCTTTTTGAACCTTCATTCTCTACCTCTACCCCCTTCTAAATTTTCTTTTCTATAAACACTGGGGACAATGTTATTTTAAGTTGGGGGGGGGGGAGATAAAATAAAAAATTCTTTTGTGTAAAAAAAATGAATGATTTGAAAAAAACATTGTGTAAATAGAAGGAAAAATTCCTTTAAATTTCATCAAGGTAATACACATTGCACACTTTGAAACTGAATATCAAATAATTTAGCATGACCTGATTCTGATTTTAATCCTTGTATAATTTCATGAGCATAGATTTTGGAAGGTGTGGCTGTCCAATGTGATAATTCATCATTTATATTTTCATCCAAATAAAAAAAGATCACAATGGACATCCTTTGGATAGTGGGGTATTAGTTTTAGTTCATGGGGTCCCACAAATAAATATCATAGGTTTGGTGATTATTTTAGTTTTAATATGAGTATTCAATAAAAAAAATAAAAATTAATAATAAATTTGTGCGTAGAGTAATGAAATTACCTAATGTGTGGCTTTCGACACTTGGGGATCGTGAATCCAAAGTTTTCTGGCCCAGAGTTAGTAATTTTATCTCTATTTTTGGTAATTTGAATTTGTTTTTGACTGAGTTAACTCGAGATGATGCACGAGTATGTGTGATTCACTTGGTTTCCTAAGGTCTTTGAGCCTGGGAGTCATCGGCAAAGTCTCGCTACAAGGGTTGACTCTTTTGAGTTCAATTTCAATTACCATGGAAAAATTGCAAAAACAAAAAAAAAACAATAAAAATAATACAATAAAAAAATTGAATACTCATCTTAATATTGAAATGTGATTCCACCTATATCTTTCATCATTTTCCCCTTGAATAAAGATGAACCCCCATGTCTATTGTGATGCACAACACATCCTCATACTTAATTGATATTGGATGAAATATGGCAATGAATTTGTACAAAGGAATGGGCTTGGGATTGGGATCTACTTATAAAACTATCTTGTATTAAAATATTTTGATGGGTTTCATGATTTTTTGGTATAAGGGTTTTTTGTGATCATTGTGTATTAAAATGTTTTTAGAAAAAGAAATTCGAATTTCATTTTGATGAGATATATTTTTCTTGGGACTAGCAAAACTCAAGTTGGGGGGTGTGATTAGCCACTAAATGAGGATAATATTCATTGTTAATATATATAATATTAATTTGATTTATTATTCATAAACACCATTTTAGTGCATTTTACATTTTGAACATCATTCCACATTTTGATTGTAATACCTTCTTAAAATGCACTATTATGTGGTACATTTTTGAACATCATTTAAAGTAACCAATGATTCATATGATTTTAAGGAATGTAATTATCCATATTTTAATTTTATATTTTTTTAAATTGATCTAAACTTCAATATGAACATGTTTCATTCAGGGATCAGTGGATAATTCATGGAAGAAGATGGGGATATTTTGTGATGAAAGGAAGCAATTTTAGAGAAGGCAGATTGGAAACCAGCCCACTGATGAGAATATGGGACCCAAATTAAAAACCCAATGAATCCAAAATTTCGTGGGAGTATAGAATACATATAAACGAACAAATAATTCTGTAGGAGCCAGTGCTAATTCAGGCTCCATTATGGCCATTTAGGCGGCTCAAGTTGGAGACAAAATTCTGGGCCAGATTCTGCGCCCCAGAAAAAGAGACCACTAATATAATCATATATCAGAATCCAAAATTACAAATGAGCCCATATTTTTCAGGAGATTAGGAGACATATGTGGGACCATTATCTTATTCTATGAACCACTCTAATTCAGCCATATATAAGGTCTTACAAGCGTGTCTATTCGGTGGATGAAAGCTGGATGACACCTCGGGTCAAGGGTGAAAAAATCAACTCTTCCTCAACTTTCCACCCACCTATGGCCTACCAAAATTAATTGAGAAGATTTTTAATGTTTTAGTATTTACCTAAGTCTCCCAAAATTCCTATTTAAGTCAGTGGTGGTGGAGTATTTGAAAATATTTTATGCTTTGTTCAATTGTAATGTTATGCTCCGATTTTGTTGTCTCAAGTTTTTCTTTCACATGTAAGTCGTTCAATTCACTTTAGTTTCTTAATAAAATCTCTTCTATTACTCCTATAATGTTGTTCTTAATATCACTTTGATAACTTTGGTTCATGGTGTGAATTTATTCACACTAAACCTTGTGAAATTATTCACACAACGGTGGAGTGATCATTTTATTTTTATTATTTTCTTTACTTCTCCATTTCCTCCCTCATGAGAATACATTCCGCTTCCATTGAAACCATGGTATCAATGGAGGGATAACCCACTTATGGGTTGATCCAAAGGAGTATAAAAGGGCTGGATTAGATGTTATTTATCACCCCATTAATGTATAATCACTTCTTTAATTGAGATTTTATTTGACGATTTTTAAACTCCATCATCCTTGTTGAATTTAAGGCCACACACTTCATTTGCTAATACGAACCTTTACCTTTAAGTGCTCAAACTTTTGATCATTCTAGTGTATAGGTGATTAGTATTAAAGGGTTTAGGTATTAAACCAGTAAGTGATAATGTTGTTTTATCTTCTTAAATGAATCCATCTCAAATATAATAAATTAAAATCATTGGAAAGGAAATACGTCCAATCCACCCCAAGTGATAACCCGGGATCAACTCACTTTTTTAAATTGGATTAACTTAAGTCTCTTAGAGTTAATTTAAACCCATATAAAATAAAACCAAGTTTTCCACTTCATAGAAAAAAGCAATCCATATAATGTACGTGTCTATAAGTTACTTCTTAGGTCTCTGAGGATTCGACAAGCCAAGCTAGACTACAAGGACCATCCTACCTTATTCTTTTGGGTAAATTTGAGCGTGAATCATAATGTGTATGTATCAACACAATCTTATATGAGAATTATACAAAATTTTATAAAATAGGATTGATGAATTATACAACCATTATTTCAATTATGGAATCTAAAGCATTGATTTATTTATATTTTATAAATAAAAAATAATTTCTCTTATAAAAATCAATCATATAATCAATTAGAAGTTTATCAATTTTGTCTAGCTTATAATTATAGTTTGATTAAAACATAGTTACCTTTTTCCTCAAAAATATTTAATACATGATATTATTTAAAAAATGAAATATTTATTTCAATAAATAATTATTGTTATATATATATATATTATTTTAATTCATGAGTGTGGAAATAATGTTCACATTAGGGGGGATATTTCATTGATTCAAAAATGTTAAAATTATACTATGTTATCTAAAAATTACAATGAATATATACCATCAAGAATATTTTTTTATATAAGTTTTAAAAAATA
Source organism: Viscum album (assembly GCA_963277665.1). Taxonomy (NCBI): domain Eukaryota; kingdom Viridiplantae; phylum Streptophyta; class Magnoliopsida; order Santalales; family Viscaceae; genus Viscum; species Viscum album. The sequence continues at coordinate 887,576,794 of OY728123.1, forward strand.
GTATTTCCAATACTATTGGGTAATTTGAGTTATATATATCCTTATATATATTAAAAATATAAGAGATATGTAGGAATGATCATATACTTTAACAATTCAAAAACATCATCCAAAATTTATTCTTAACAAGTCATTTCCCTATTAACCCATTTTACCACCACTATTTCTGGATTCAATTATTCAATATATAAATATGAATAAATTTATTAAGGCATAAAACATTCTAAGGAAAAAAATCTTCATAAAGTATCATCAAAATTCAACATTCTTATAGAACCTAGAATTGTGAATGTTACTTTGTGAGGATATTTAGTATATATTTAGAGTGTAATTAGTATTAAGAATATTTTCCCAGATCATTATCTCATTGTATTTGTGTACTATATTCATTTTATGAAGATACTTCATGACATTCACATATGATTTGATTTGTTTTCTTGGATTCCATTAATTGTATGTTGAACACACTTTCTTGAATGTGTTAAGAAAATTAAGTGATAATTCCTCTTCAATCAATATTTTGTACTAGACCGTTGAAGGGAATGATAGTTCCCTATGAAGTATATATTTAATTTTTAATTTTTAATTTAACATTCCTTTATAGTTTCATAATATAATTTTATCTTGTTGGTTGTTTCACTTACTTGACCATACTCTTCAAAGAAGGGTATTCTTTATCCATTTTAGGTTATTTCAATTAATTTTTACTCTTTGAGATGTTTCTATTCTTATTAAGTCTCATTAATAATTTTCAAAATGATAACATTAATTTTTTATGGGTTTTGGGTATGTAGGGAAGGAATAACTCAGATTATTTTGTTTCTTAATCCTATTTGGTGAGTTGAAAACAAGTTTAGTTATATTTTAAGCTCTGTAAGCTCATTACATTGGTTTACATTACTAGGTTTTATCTCCCCAATTTTTTTTGAATCTTTCTTAAAATTTACATAACCGTAGGTTGGATAAAATTTGGATGATATCATTTACTCTCCTTTATTATAATGGTGTTTGTAAATAACCATGTGAAAATAATTGATGGGTTGGTAACCTTTGTTACTATTTTTGTTGTCTAAATCAATACATAACATTTTAATTATATTTATAACCATTGTTATAAATTTTATTTTCAATTTATATTCATTAAAAAAACACCCAAAATCTCAGGTTCTTATAAGAAAGGTTAGGGAATATCCCTTTTTATTAAAAAGGTATGAAAAGACAAGAAGACGGATATGTTCATACAATCCCACATACCCTCATTCCAAGGAGAACCAAAGAAAATAAGATCTAAAATTTCAAAGTCACTTGGATAGGAAGTAGCGTAATCCCCATACAAATCATTATAATAATCATAAAGTCCATGAGATCTGGTTTCCATGGTTGGGTTTAGATATGAGTAGTCCTTCCTCAGTCTAGATTTCCTATGAGAGATAGGTTGAAAGCCTTCATCATCCTCAAAAATATTTTTTCCTTTAGACAAGACCTGAATATAAGTTATTTTTTGGGGAATCATCATCTAAATCATCTAATCATTCATGGATTCTCTATGTTTCCATTAATTTAATAATTTTCACTTCTAAATTATATACACCTATATTGTTTTTTCTTCTTATACAAAGCTATTTTATATTCTATTTAATCATCTTTATCAGTGCCTTTTCTTTATATTAATATTCTTTAATGGGTTCCCACCTGATGATGCATCAAACATGTTATTATCATAATAAAATATTATTTGGTATAACATTATCCTGAATTCGTATTTGATGATATTTTGACATGGGATACTCACAAAATTGTTCTTAAATCTATCCGTGTACTCATACTCATTTTATCTAAAAATATTTCCTATTTCCATATACTTATTCCCATATATCCACACATCTGGATGATAAAAATTATTTTTGATGGTAAATTCATTGAATTTAATCTTATTATGATAAATATATATATTTTTAACTGTATAACCATTTTAGTATCTCCTTCTATAAAAAACTTAAATGATATCCACTTTACTAGATCTTCAATAACACTTGTCGGCATAAAATAGGTAGACCAAATATTAAACTTCTCTAGATTATTATTTAGATCATCACCTAAATTACTATGAGTCATTAGAAGAATTTAAATAATTATACATACAATTAATGATCATTTATGTTACTTTTTAAATTTTTTGTCCTATAACCATAACTATAGAGATGATAAATTTAATCTTTATTTATTTTGATAATTTTTTTAATTAATTATAGATTATTATAAAAATTAAAAGAAATAGCGGTGGATCTATTAAATGTTTCTAAAAAATAATTCCATCATATTCTTACTAGTTTTTAGATATTACATTATTATTTATTAGTAAATAAACTATATGAATATATATTCATCACCTTTAAATGAATTAAAAGCATAGTATAAATAAATTTTAATCATTAATCATTAATCATCATATTTTATGAGTTAGTTTGTACAATCGAATTATTCAATTAAGATGTGATTCAGAAAAAATTAAAACTATAACTATTTAAAATTACCCTATACCTAGTTATATATGGATTAATCAGTTTAATAATGAGTAATTAATCCAAGAACACTGAATGATAATATGGAATTAATCATCCCTCGATTCATTTAGCTCCACTATATAAAGAATAAAATTATAGAAGATAAGTGTATGAAGATAAATCAATGAAATATGAAAAGAAAATAGAAGAAAAATAAAGATAGAAAAAAAATCATACTTTCCTTAATTAAAAAACCTCATAAAAAAATAATGATAGTAAATAAATAAAAATAACGTTTAATACACTATATTATATTTGGTTCCTCCACTTCTTGATCAACTACCTTGTGGTTTATCATAGTAATACACAAGTTAAATAAAAATTGAAATGAAAACTATGAAAAAGCTATGAAAATCAAACAAAGAACTAATATACCAATCTATGTATGATTCCAAATTTTTATTTTGAATAATTCTATTATCCTCTTATCAGTTATATCATCTTTGGGGTAAATCTACGTGGAGAAAACAAATTTATGATTCTTCCATGTGTTCTTATGAACTTTAAAAATCTTTAGTTTCTATCTAAACTCCCTTATATATTAATAATAATTACTATATACTATTATCAATGAATTTTACCTCTCTCTATATAGGATACAAAAACACACTTCACTATAATGTCTATTTTTTATATTTATATAATTTTTTTTAAAAATATACTATACAATTCATGTTATCCCTATGATAACTATTTTTCATTGATTATTGGTCTTAAATCATGGAATAAACCTTGATTAATTTTTCAATAAGTGGTGACACATGTTATCAAATATAATATGTATCAATAATGGTTACACTGGAAGCTTCATAAGAATGCATACAATATTTTGTACTGTTTTTATAGTTTCTTGATGTTTTGTAATATAATTTATTATAATTAGTGAAATAAAATTCTTTTATACATTATCCTAGACACACATAATGATATTGAATATCATAAAAGGAGATATGTGGTTCCATAAATCATAAAATTTTTCATAATAAAATTTCGATATGTGGATCATTCATATTCAATGATATATTAGTGGGTTAATAGTAAAATAATTTTCATTTTTGTAATTTCCTTGATATTTTCATTACACAAAGTAAACCATTCTTATTCCCTTAAAAATGTAAAGTCAGTCTTTTAAGATATCACCTCTCATAAACAAAATTTATTTTACTAATTGCAATATATTTATTCTTATTCAATGAAAATATTTATTCGTTAAATTATTTCCATAATACTATAATAATAACTAAAGATTTAATTTTTTATTAATAAAAATAACCTCATGTGTATTTCATAAAAGAAACAAAGAACTTTGGAATTTTTGATATACAAATTTTCTCAATAATGATTAATTAATTGGATATAATTTCTTGTGTAATGATTCAATATATATATACATTTCCATGAAAATATTTCTACCATTGATTTAATGTATCCTCTAATCACATATCATGATTTATTAAAGAAAAATTATGGGTTAGTATTTCTTTAGAGGATATAATTATGGGAATAAATCATATATCACATAATAGATTTTTCATATTTTTCACCTTCGTGTTACTTCAAATCCTCAAAATGCTTGTTTTGATAAATAAGATATTTGGATATAACGAGCCATTATATATGGAATTTATTGTTATCATTATAATATATTAGAATTCAATATGTCATCGATTATGATATTGGTTTTCACCATCAACGATTGCACTGAAATTCAATTACGGTCAACTAGTAGGTCATGATGATATCTGGATAGATTAACCACTTAACTCACATATCTCATATATCATGAAACTTAAAATGGTTGGTCCCTTTTATTTTGAACGATATACAACCAAAAACTATAATCATTTAAATTCAATACACTCATAAAAATGTTTTTACCTTCTATAAAAAATAATTTGTTTCCTACGAAAACTAAAATAATATAAAATGAAGATTTATAATATATTTCACCAAAATAAGAAAATGAAATAAATTCCATTATTTTCTTAAATAAACTAATCAATTATATTAAATAAAAATACTCTAAAATAATTATAATGTAAATAAGTCCCAATATTTATGAAAATCGATAGAGTAATGTGACATTAAATATTAGTGTAAATATATTATAACATGGATTTAGAATATTCTCAAAACGTGTCATGTACAAGTCAATTATGCGACTGTAGCCAAGATGCATCATCTAAAAAATAATATTATTTATATAAAAGAACAATTAGATGAATATATAAAATTTGGGATTGTTAATGTAAATTTTTATGAATTGGATAAGAAAGACAACATATATTTTATTAAAATAGTAGAATAGAAAAAAGGCATAGCATTGATGACATAGTCATGCATATAAAAAATGAATATATTATTACACTTTTTATAAATCAGTTAATGATATACCTATATAGAACAAACAATGATATTATACATGTCATACCCATATTAAATGTTGATTTTTTCATATTCTATACAAACTAAAGACGGAGTGGGAAAAAAATTTTCTGGATTCAATTCATTCAAATAATTTTGATCCCTTGATAAAAAATTGCAACAATTATTAATTCTACTATATTTTATTTATTGAAGATTATAGGAACATGTAATACATAATTTTCATGAAATAAAATAATAAGGTGGTAGGTTTCAGAAATAGGTACATAGACTTTAAAAATATGAGTTTTATAGAATGGTATATAAATTACACTAGGATAACAATATAAGGTTTTCATCCATCAATATGGATAATTAAATTAAAAAAATATTTCAAAATTCATGGATTATCATCAATGGGATCTCCATAAAAATAAATATTCTATATGAAGTAACTAAATATTTTATAATATTGAAATTGCATTGGTGTTCTTATATGTCATTATTAGAAGGTAATAGATCATGCTGTGGTATGTGTTCAAAAAAATATTTAATTATTTTGGGAGAGAAGGTGACACCATATGATATTTTCAAAAAAATAAATCAAACTCTAAGATTATTTTTATATAAGAGAGTTATCATTAATAAGGATGTAACTGAAGGAAAAAGTGGAAATTATAAGTTTAATGACTCAATTTAGATAACCACCTTGATATCCAATATGTGGTTTCCATATGTTCTCATGAACACTAATAGATATCTAAAGGCTAGAATCAATTGATCAAAATTAACACACCCAACATGAAATTTGAAATAAATTATTTAATTAAAAATAAAATATGATCTCTAATACATATTTTATAACAAAATATATTTAGATAAAACAAAACAATTCATGTATCTGAACATGAAAAAATAAAAATCAAAATATTGACCTATATCTATTATATATACTCCAAATCATCCATCAAACATATGATATAACATTAATGAGTACATCCTCTATTAAGGATCTTTTTTTATATCCTAAATGAAAAAAATAATTTTCCCACTTTACTATATCATATATAAAAAATATTTATGTGAACAGATGTACGCTTGTAGTTGTGAGTATACATTTCCCAATAAGATATATCTAAATCACTCTATACATTCTCATACATTATCTATACAAAATTAATGAATTAATCCAAATTTGAATACATATAATAAATTTATGAATAAATATTTTATAAAACCCTTAAACCTTTTTAAACATCGTTTTATGCTAATATCACCAAAATATTTTTCAAAAAATGGGTATGCCTACTTTATTCACCCATATCACTTCCAAATAAACATCAATATCAAACCATAATATAAGAATCCTATCTAACATTAATTAAATTAGAAATATTTATAAATTATGGGAAATAAATAATAATTCCATATACACATATGTTCATAGTTTCACTATCAATGAAACACCATCCATTCAGGTGATTATATTAATGGAACTGTTGACCATACTAGGGATCATATTTATATTTAAATTATAAGGACCCAACCTTAATAATTACATTATAAAGCTATTTTAACTAGATTTTACTTCTTTACATTCCCAAAGATCTTTTCTGTTTAGAGTTTTATAATGCTAAGACATTACTCATACATATAAACCCACAAGAATATAAAGTTGGTACGATTAAAATAGTATCCATTTCTTCCAAAACATATTTTTTTAACACAGAACATAAAAATGAATTCTTTGACAAAACTTTATAACATTTTACTCGACTTACTTGTTTATATTAAACATCCTTATAACTAGTGAAAAAAATTTAAAAACACGGGATGGGCATAAAATGCTCAAAAAATGATATAAAAATATATAAATAAACTATTAGTCCATGAATACATATAAAAATACGAAATCATTTAAAAAAATAAATACTTATCACCCATATATAAATACTTTTTAAAACATGAGATTCCTATGACATTTTCACAAAACAAAAAAGAACATAAATAGAACCATAAAGGTATCTTGGGGAATTAATTACATAATATTATAACTCTATTATCTAGATTATTATTTTTAACCCTTATGGATACCTTACAATATAACTCTCACAACTACCTTATTATGAAACCAGCACAGTTACACTTGGAGTAACCATACAAGTGACCTCCAACATACACATACTAAATTAATTGGAGGGAGGTATAGGTATAAAACTTCCTCATAAAAAATTCCCAAGAACCAAAACATAATCATACAACATAAATATTTTCATAAAAAATTTCTTTTTAATTTTATAAAATAGAATTTTAAAAGAGGATTTTAAAAGAAAACCCCCTTAAAAATATAAAAATAATTGAAGTGAGACTTAATATAGTGGATAGAATTTGTATTTACACTGTAAATAAACATAATTAAACATAATATACACAAAATTAATCAAAAAATAATTAAAATACAACATAACTAATAAAGTATAAGGTTAACCCAAAGAATGAAAATTGGGTTAATAATTCCCTTACCTCGGGTTTATCTTACTTCAAACGTGTATAAATCTCCTATATAATGGTTAGAAGAGTGTTATTAATATCAAAATGAAAAATAATATTGGTTATAACACCTTATAAGAATTGGTTACAAAACATAATATAACATATAATATATATAATAAAATATTATTTAACCATATTAATTATTTTATGACCAACCTTAAAGGATGTAATAGAAATTGAAAACACATATTCCCCAATGTCGGTAAACCAACACATCACATAAAATGTTTTTATTTTTAGAATAAAAAGTATAGGAGAAGAAGTATGATGATTAATATTTCCATAAATAAGATAAAATTATAGTATATATAAGATAATAGAGTTTTCATTCCTCTTGGATAAGTGGTGGTAAAGAGAGTAAGAAAAAAATTAATTGAATATAAAATGAAATATAATTTTTACCTCTTGAATTATCCTCCTTGAGAACCTCTTTAAGGCCCTTGGTTTTGAACTTTTGGTGACAACAGAAGGTATTGGATGTGGGGAAGAGGTTTGGGATGGGATTTGGGCTGAAATTTAACAATCTAAAAGGATTTTAGTTGTGAGAAGAAGAGGTGGCGAGGGGTGGTATTTATATTGGAGGAGAGAAGTGTTTTCTCATTATTATACTCATTAGTTTATTAATTTGGATCAGTACTAAGAATAGTTTGAGAATTATCATAAAAAATATTAAATTAATGAAGGGATGTTTGATATTATGGTTCTTAAATCATTCATGACTCAAAAAATATTGTATTTATCTTATAATTTATATAACTATAAATTACAATATTTTACTACTCACAAAAATTCAAGTATTTTAGAAAAATATAAAAAATTCACCCCAACCATTTTTCAACATATAGAATTAAAAAATGAACTTCATTTTTTAAAATTAATTTTCTATATATGATAAATTTAATTTTTATTAAAATAATAATTTATTCTAAAAATACTAATTTTAAAATTATAACTAATTTTAAAAAAATTTGAAAAACTAAATAAAGTCTCATAAAAGTATCCTATAATCATAATAAAAAAATGATAATTTATGAATATATTTTATGAAAATAAATTTTCTTTTAAATCATTAAAATAATTATAAATTTGTAATTAAATATTTATGACTTACAAAATTCCAATAATTAATATATCTTTTCCAAAACATTTATTTACTTGTTCAATGATATAAATATATCATGATTACACTTATACGATACATAAATTTTATTTATACTCTCATAGGTGAGGTTACTATTCAATAAGCCAAATTTATATTCTTAATGGTCATGTTACTATTTCTAAGGTCAAGTTACTATTATATCTGTTTAAATTCCTTAATTTATTTAAATTTCAATTATTTCATTATAAATTTATAATAAATTAAAATATTTAATTCTTTAATGAAAAAAAATATTTTATAAGTACCTGGGTTGTTAGATTCTCCCCACCTTTTGTAAATTGAATCTTTATATTTTTTATTTACTAATTAAATGAGTGGGGTTACTTTTCCCTCATAACATTTTCAGATTTCCATGTTTCTTATTGAACCACGTGGTTTCTCCAAAAAACCTTAACCTAGTGGATTACCTTATTCATCAATACTTTCTCTCTATGATCAAAAATCTGAACATGTTTCTCTTCATAGGAAAGGTTCTATTCATAAGAAAGGTTCTCTCCCAGCTGAACTAATTCTAGGATCCAAACATGAGATGAATCTGGTACATAATTTCTCAAAATAGAAATATGAAAAACATTATGTATATGAGATAAAATTAGAGGCAAAGTAACTCAATAAGAGGCTGGTCCAACTTTCTCCAGGATTTCATAGGGTCCAATGAACCGTTGACTTAGATTTCTTTTCATACCAAAATGAACAACATTTTTCCATAGTGAGATTCTAATAAAAACATAACTACCTACCTAGAAATAAAATTCTTTTGTAGTATTGTCTAAATTTTTTTTATACCTTCTCTAAGCTGTCCTCTTGTGTTGCTGGATCATCTTCACTTTATTATCCAATTCCTATATTAATTATGGTCCCATCAGCTTCCGTTTCCCATATTCATCCCAAAAATCTAGAGTTTTAAACCAATTTTCATATAATACCATAAAACATGACATCTGTATACTGGAATAACAATTATTATTATAATAAAACTCAAATAAAGAAAGATGATGATCCCAACTTCCCTGGTTATCCATTGAACAAGATCGAAGAATATCCTCTAATGTATGAATTGTTCACTCGATCTGTCCATCATATTGAGGATGAAAAGAATTGATGAAATTTAATTATGTGACCAATGAATTATGAAGGACTTTCCAAAAGTTAATAGTGAACATGAGAACATGGTCAGATACAATGGAAAGAGTAAATCCATGTAAACTGACAATCTCTTTGAGGTCAAACAGAGAAAGTTGATCCAAATACATTGTATCTCGAATAGGAAGGATTTATAACGATTTAGTTAGCTAGTCATCAATAACCCAAATCAAATTATTACCTCAATAATTATTTGGTATTCCCACCATGAAGTCGATGGATATATTTTCCCATTTACACTCTAGAACTAACAAAGGATGAAGCACCCCCTTTGGTAGATGTCACTCTACTATAACCTGTTATCATGTCAAATATTTCATAGTAAAATATGTAATATCTCTTTTCATTGCATAAAAATAGTAATACTACTAAAGGTATCTTTATATATTAGTATTTTTAGGTTGAACTGAAAATTGGGAACTATGAGCTTCACACAATAATTCTTTCTTTAGTTGGAAAAAACAAGGCACACATAATATATTTCCAAATCTTAAAGAACAATCTTTATCAAGATAAAATTATGGAAACTTACATCTTTTAAAAAATTATATATTTTTCTATAAATCACATTTTTTTTCAATCTGCACTTTCTTAATTTTTTCTAACAGAGATGACTATACTAACAATTAAAACAAAAAAGAGTAATTTTATACACCAATAACTTGAAGACAAAATTCATCAAATCATTAATCAAGTGGTCTTTTTCCAAATGTTAAATGGTTAATGATTCATAATTTTTTTGAGTCAAAACATCAAACAATTGTTTTATTTTTTAAAATTGTAATTAATCATGCAATCAAAATCATTTTTTAGTTCATTCCATCATCTCTTCTTCTTGTTTAATTCCTTCAGAGTGAATATATACTTCATAGTTTTATGTTTAGTATATATTTCACATTTGGATCTGTATAAATTATGCCAACAAATTTTCAAAGAAAGAACCAAGGATCCTAATTACAAATGACCTGTGGTATAATTTAACTCATGAGGTTTAATTTGTCTTGAAGCCTAAGCAATTACCCGATCATTCTGAATTAGAACACAACAAATTCCCTTCAATTAAGCATCACTATAGATGAAAAATTCATCATTTATAGAAGTCATGTCCAAAACTGTTGTACCCCTCTCTCTTGGATTTTAATGATCACAATCACTCTCATCGTGTTCTAACTTGTTTTCAAGTGTTTTGATGCTAGGAAAAAGGTTGCCCAGGAGTTGGGCCAAGAAGGCTGATTGTGGACTATCTGAGTCCACCGACCAACCGGTGGATTACCACCGGCCAGCCGGTGGTCTATGGCAGAAGCATTACTTTCTGCCAGATCCACCAGTCAGCCGGTGTTAGCTCACCGGCCAGCCGGTATGGGCACCAGACAATAGGTTCTTTCCCACCAGCCAGCCGGAGGACCCAGGCAGTAGGCTTGCCCACTGCCTGGTGACACCGGCCAACCGGTGGATGACCACCGGTCAGCCGGTGGAACCCAGACAGAAAGCCTGCTCTGTCTGGACCACCGGCCAGCTGGGAGCTCACCACCGGCCAGCCGGTGGGCCCAGTCAAACTAGCCGTTTGACCACCGGCCAGCTGGTGAGACACCACCGGCCAGCCGGTGTGCCCAGTCAAACTAGCCGTTGGGCTTTGACCAGACTTGTTCTTTTGACCCCCAACGGCTCCGGAAGCCCTCCAACGGCTATATTGAAGTGTTTATGGGTATTTCTCCTATAGATAAGCAACCATGGATGCCGGGAACACTACCGAAACATATTTTGATGTCTTGATGCTCTAACGACAAATCTCCAAGGCCTCTTGTGATCCATTGCCATCCTTGAATCTTGAGCTCCCTCTCCATCAGCTGCTCTCACACTTTTGGTTCTCAAGGATTCCGTGTGTTTGTATTATTTTATTTGTTTAGTTCTTCATTGGGTTTGGATTAAAACAAACCTCTCATTTCCATTCTTTCTTTCAATTGGGTTTCTTGCTACAACCATAATAAAAAAGCAAGCTGTACGAAGGTGTTCTAGCCTACCTTAAAACGGCTAGTGGGTTTCTTGCTACAACCATTAAAAATAAAGCTGTCGTATAAATCTCTCAACGGTTGAGTTGGGAGCGGAGACGTAGGCTTGGGAATTAAGCCGAACTCCGTTATCAATTGTGTCTTGCCTTTTTATTTCCGCTGCATTGATAATTGTTTTAAATTGTTAATTATTTTTGAAAAGGCAATTCACCCCCCCTCTTGCCATCCTCTACGACCCAACATTTGGTATCAGAGGGTGTGTTTGTGTAATACCTTAACCGGTTACAAACTTAAGATCCTTAGTGATGGCTAATTCCTCGCATGCTCCCGAAGGGTATTCTATGACTCGGGCTCCATTCTTTGGTGGAACCGATTACACTTATTGGAAAACTCGCATGATTACTTTTCTTAGAAGCATTGGTTATCCTATCTATAGGATTGTAATGCAAGGCTATACTTTATCTCAAAAGGATGAGTCCAAATGGACCCCCGAAGACATTGCCAATTTTGAGCTTGATGGAAAAGCCATGAATGCTCTTCATTGTGGGCTAGACCGTAAGGAATTCAAACGTGTTTCTACTTGCTCCTCTTCTTATGAAATTTGGAAACTTTTAGAAGTAACCCATGATGGCACTAACAAAGTCAAAGACACTAGATTAGACATGTATCGCCAAGATTTTGAAATTTTCACCATGCACCCACACGAATCAATTACTGAAATGTTTACTCATTTTACTGACGTTTGCAATGGAAGAAAATCTCTTGGTGAGGATGTTTCTGCAGAAATGATGGTCAAGAAGATTCTTTGGGTCCTACCAAGCTCATGGGCACCAAAGGTGACCGCAATTCAAGAAGCAAAAGATGTCAAGAAAATGCCGGTTGAAGAGCTCATTGGATCACTCATGACCTACGAGATCACCATGAAGAGGAAAGCCGATAAAGAAGGTAAAACCTTCAAGGAGAAAAAGAACATTGCTTTCAAAGAAAATGAAGAAAGCTCCTCCGCTGATAGCGAATCCGAGATTGCTCAACTAGCTAGAAAAATGAGCAAATTCATGAAGAAAAAGAAGAACTTTCGAAGGGAACGAAAGGAAGAGCCCAAAGCAGAGAATGAAGTTACATGCTTTGAATTTGGAAAGAAAGGCCACATCAAACCGGAGTGCTCCATTTTCAAGAAAAGGGTAAAAGAAAAGAAAAACAAGAAGGCTTTCAAAGCATCCACATGGAGTGCAAGTGATGACTCCATGTCTTTAAGCGACTCAAGCGATGAAGGTGAACGATGCCTAATGGCATTTGATGAGGTATCTTATTCCAACTCCTCTTCCTCATCTTCCTCTTTCAATAATGACATGTCCTATGAAGATCTCCAAAATGCGAGAGATCAATTAGAGGAAGGTTTTCATGAACTTACCTCTAAATTTATGGCTTTGAAAAAGAAAAATAAAATTCTCATTTCTGAAAAATAACAAATTCTCAAAAAGAATGAGGAACTTACCCTTAAGATCCAAGATATTCCAAATGTTGATTCTTTGAATTCAACCATTAAAGATCTAAGGGAGTCACTTGCCAAGTTCACCCAAGGTGAACAAAATTTGACCAAATTACTATGTTCTCAGCGTTCGGCTAGAACAACACATGGACTTGGCTTTAACAAACAAGCCACTTCTTCTAGAGCACCCACTACTTTTGTAAGGGGGAGCTCTCAATATAAATTTTGTAATTATTGTAAAAATACCGGGCACATGATTTATGAGTGTGATTGTAAAAATGCAAGGTACGGAAGCCCCAAAACCATTACCTACTCGGATGAATATTTTAGATGGAAACCCTCTAGAAAAATATGGGTTCAAAAGTCTCTTTTAGCTAATCTTTCCAGACCCAAACTTATATGGGTACCAAAATCTATTCTCTCTTGATTTTGTAGGATAAACGCCAAAGAAGTTGGACTTCGAAAGGCTTGTGGTATCTCGACAGCGGATGCTCGAGGCACATGTGTGGCGATCCCTCCGAGTTCAACTCCCTTGAAGAATTCGATGGAGGATACGTCACCTTCGGTGACAATTCAAAAAGCAAGATCATCGAAATAGGTACCATTGGATTTGGTAGCACCTCTTTAATTAAAGATGTTTTATTTGTTAAAGGTTTAAAACACAATCTAATTAGCATTAGTCAACTTTGTGATAGTGGTTTTTCGGTGAATTTTCAAAATGATTTATGCAATGTGTTTGATTTTCAAAACAAATTGATATTTTCTGCTTCCCGTTTTCAAAATGTTTACATTATTGATTTAAAGTCGTTAGCTAGCCAAAATGTTAAATGTTTAAGTGCTCTTGAAAATGAGTCTTGGATTTGGCATAGAAGGTTGGGGCATTGTAGCTCTCATTCACTTTTAAAGCTTAATAAGAACAAGCTCATCCGTGACCTTCCTAAACTTAAGTTTAAGAAAGATTTGATTTGTGAGCCATGCCAACTTGGCAAGCAACAAAAGTATTCTTTCAAATCTAAGAAGGAAGTATCCACTTCAAAATCTCTTGAGCTCCTACATCTTGATCTTTTTGGTCCTACCCCTGTAGCAAGTCTAGGTGGAAAATCCTATACCTTTGTCCTAGTAGATGACTTTTCTCGTTTCACTTGGGTTTTCTTTTTAGCTCATAAAAATGATGCTTGTATGACCTTTTTGAAATTCTCTAGGAAAGTAGAAAACGAAAAAGGACATAAAATTTTATCGCTCCGTAGTGACCATGGAGGTGAATTTGAGAACAAAGAATTCGATGAATTGTGTTCCTCTCAAGGATACAATCACACCTTCTTTTCCCCTAGGACTCCACAACAAAATGGAGTGGTTGAAAGGAGAAACCGAACTCTCCAAGAAATTGCTCGAACCCTCCTTAGTGAATTCAACCTCCCTCAATTTTTCTGGGCCGAGGCAGTTAACACTTCTTGTTATACTATCAATAGAGTCCTTGTAAGACCCCTTCTTAAGAAAACCCCCTATGAACTTTGGAAAGGCAAATTGCCCAAAGTTGGTTATTTTAAAGTGTTTGGTTGTAAATTCTTTATCCTTAACACAAAAGATAACCTTCAGAAATTTGATGTCAAATCCGATAAAGGTATTTTTCTTGGGTACTCCAACTCAAGAAAAGCCTATCATGTCTTCAACAAACGTTCAAAAACCATCGAAGAATCATCTCATGTCAAGTTTGATGAAAATCTTCCAAAACCCCATCCGGTCATTGAAGATGTTGAAGATAAGCTTGATAAACTTGAATTAAATGATTCCTCTTCTCCGCTCAAGGAGGATGATGATCATGAACCTTCTTCACCTTCTTTGCCTTCCACCTTGCCTATGGTTTGGAAACCTTCTAGAGACCATCCTTTAGAAAATGTTATAGGTGATCTTCAAGCCGGTACTCGAACTAGAAGATTAATCCTCAACGAGGTTGAACATCAATCCTTCATTTCTCACCTAGAGCCTCAAACCATTAATGATTCCATTAATGATGAGAATTGGGTTCTTGCAATGCAAGATGAACTAAATCAATTCTCTAGAAATGATGTTTGGACTCTTGTTGAAAGACCCAATGATCATCCAATTATTGGCACTAAATGGGTTTTTAGGAACAAAATTGATGATCAAGGAAATATAACCCGGAACAAGGATCGCCTAGTAGCTAAGGGCTATAATCAAGAAGAAGGAATTGATTATGGTGAAACCTTTGCGCCCGTTTCTAGATTGGAATCCATTAGGATCTTGTTAGCTTTCGCCGCCCACTTAAATTTCAAACTTTTTCAAATGGATGTTAAAAGCGCCTTTTTAAATGGTTTTATTTCAGAAAAAATCTTTGTTGAACAACCTCCCGGTTTTGAAGATCCAAAATTTACAAATCATGTTTTTAAATTAACCAAGGCTCTATATGGCTTAAAGCAAGCCCCTCGGGCTTGGTATGAGCGGTTAACAAAATTCCTTTTAGAAAATGATTTTAAAATGGGTCAAGCTGATTGTACCCTCTTTTTAAAACACACTTCAAAAGATCTTTTAATCATCCAAATCTACATCGATGACGTTATCTTTGGTTCTACCAAAGAATCACTTTGTACTGATTTTTCAGATTTAATGAGAAAAGAATTTGAAATGAGATTTATGGGGGAATTGAAATTTTTTCTCGGTTTTCAAATCTTTCAAAATTCAAAAGGTATTTTTTTAAGCCAAGGCAAATACACAAACGAGCTCTTAAGTCGTTTTGGTAAGGATCAAGTAAAGGAAATTAGTACCCCCATGAGTACTTCCTATAAGCTTACGTTAGATGAAGTCGAGAAACCGGTTGATAACAAGCTATATAGGAGTATGATCGGGAGTCTACTTTTCCTAACTGCGACCCATCCTCACATCATGTTCAGTGTTTGCCTTTGTGCTCGTTCTCAAGCCAATCCCAAAGAATCTCATTTTAAATTGGTCAAAAGGCTTTTTAGGTATTTAAGAGGATCCAAAAACATTGGTTTATTTTATCCTTCTAATACTTCTTTCTAACTTTCTTCATATTCGGATGCTGATTTTGGCAGATGTCAATTAGATCGAAAAAGTACTAGTGGAACCTGTCATCTGCTAGGAAAGTCCCTTGTATCGTGGAGTAGTAAGAAGAAAAACTGTGTTGCTCTTTCTACTGCCGAGGCCGAGTACGTAGCCGCTGGGAATTGTTGTGCCCAAATTATTTGTATGCAGCACACTCTCTTGGATTATGGCCTTTCCTACGATCATGTCCCTATTCGGTGTGACAACACTAGTTCCATTAGTATTTCTAAGAATCCAATACAACACTCTAGAACAAAGAATATAGACTTAAGGCATCATTTCCTTTGTGACCATTTTCAAAAAGGGGATATCACTTTGGATTTCATTTCTACTGATTTCCAATTAGCTGATATTTTTACCAAACCGCTCCCGGTTGAACATTTTGATTTTATTAAGGGGGAGTTAGGAATGATTCGTCAATGAGCACTATTAAATATTTAACTCCTTTTTATTTTAATTCTATTTTTTTTGTTTATCTAATTTCTTCTCATTTTCCCTCCTATTTTGATAATACCAAAGGGGGAGAAATTTCTCTGTTTACTAGTTTCATATTTCAATTGATTAAAGTTTTTTTTTTAAAAAAAGTTATTTTTTTTAAAACCGGTAAGTTATTCATTTGTTCCTTTTAAAAAAATGACCTATGGTTACAATTTCAAATTCAAAATGACTCATTCTCTTTAGATTAAGATCATTTTCAATACATGGTACATCTCTTCAATTTATTTTCTTGAAATGATCTCTTATATATTTTCATGTCCAAAATTGTTTATTTAAGTTTTTAATTGGCATATCCTTTTTAAGGCTTTCTCTTTTGTGATTGTGATCATCAAAATACGGGGAGATTGTTGTACCCCTCTCTCTTAGATTTTAATGATCACAATCACTCTCATCGTGTTCTAACTTGTTTTCAAGTGTTTTGATGCTAGGAAAAAGGTTGCCCAGGAGTTGGCCCAAGAAGGCTGATAGTGGACTCTCTGAGTCCACCGGCCAACCGGTGGATTACCACCGGCCAGCCGGTGGTCTCTGGCAGAAGCATTGGTTTCTTCCAGATCCACCGGTCAGCCGGTGTTAGCTCACCGACCAGCCGGTATGGGCACCGGCCAACCGGTTCTTTCCTACCAGCCAGCCGGAGGACCCAGGCAGTAGGCTTGCCCACTGCCTGGTGACACCGGCCAACCGGTGGATGACCACCGGTCATCCTGTGGAACCCAGACAGAAAGCCTGCTCTGTCTGGACCACCGGCAAGCCGGGAGCTCACCACCGGCCAGCCGGTGGGCCCAGTCAAACTATCCGTTTGACAATCGGCCAGCTGGTGAGACACCACCGGCCAGCCGGTGTGCCCAGTCAAACTAGCCGTTGGGCTTTGACCAGACTTGTTCTTTTGACCCCCAACGGCTCCGGAAGCCCTCCAACGGCTATATTGAAGTGTTTATGGGTATTTCTCCTATATATATGCAACCATGGATGCCGGGAACACTACCGAAACATATTTTGATGTCTTGATGCTCTAACGACAAATCTCCAAGGCCTCTTTTGATCCATTGCCATCCTTGAAGCTTGAGCTCCCTCTCCATCAGCTGCTCTCACAATTTTGGCGCTCAAGGCTTCCGTGTGTTTGTATTATTTTATTTGTTTAGTTCTTCATTGGGTTTGGATTAAAACCAACCTCTCATTTCCATTCTTTCTTTCAATTGGGTTTCTTGCTACAACCATAATAAAAAAGCAAGCTGTACGAAGGTGTTCTTGCCTACCTTAAAACGTCTAGTGGGTTTCTTGCTACAACCATTAAAAAGCAAGCTGTCGTATAAATCTCTCAACGGTTGAGTTGGGAGCGGAGACGTAGGCTTGGGAATTAAGCCGAACTCCGTTATCAATTGTGTCTTGCCTTTTTATTTCCGCTGCATTGATAATTGTTTTAAATTGTTAATTATTTTTGAAAAGGCAATTCACCCCCCCTCTTGCCATCCTCTACGACCCAACAAAAACTAGATCATTAACCAATCTCTTCTTCAGTTCCTAAAAAAATCACATTTTTCTATCCAAATAAATTTAACCCCTTTTCATGTTAATTAGTTAGCATGCTAGATAACCATGCAATGTTTTTGATAAACTGTCAACAATAACCTACTAATACAAGCAATATATTATTCTCTATAACATTTTTAGGTATTTTCCATTCATCAACCACTTTTTTTGAAAGGATCAACTGTTATTCCATCCCTATTTATAATTTTCCCAAGAAAAGAAATATGTTGTAACCAAAAATCACATTTTCTAAATTTTTGGTATAACTTATTTTCGTTTAGAGTTTGAAAGACAATCTTTAAATGTTTTTCATGATCCCCATAAAATTTTAAAAATAAAAAAATATACCCAATGAAGAAAAAACCTATCTAAATATTCAATGAATATCCTATTCATAAGATCCATGAATATAAAAAGGGTATTTTTTAAACTAAAGGGCATAATAACAAACTCATAATTCCCATATCTAGTATGCAAATATGTTTTTAGGATGCCATCCTCCTTCACCTTTAGTTTATGGTACCCAGATCTCAAGTAAATCTTGAAAAAATACTGAGATCCATGTAGCTGATCAAATAAGTCATTGATTTGAGGGAAATGATACTTATTATTAATATTAATGTTATTAAAATATCTATAATCAATTAAAATTCTCATGGAACCATATTTTTTTCATAAAAAAAATTAGATCAGCCCATGGTGAAGTGCTATGAAAAATGAAGCCTTTATCAAGCAACTCTTTCAATAGATTTTTCAATTCAAGAAGTTCTACTTGATCCATTTGATAATGGGGTTTTAAAATTGGCTTAGAATTAAGAACCAAGTTGATAGTAAATTAAACCTCCCAATTAGGTATAACACTAGGAAAATCATCAAAAAAAACATCAAGGTATTCATTTACCACTAAAACATCATTAATCTAAACTGTTCCCTTATTTTCAATAATATGAGAAAAGTAACTTTCATTTCTATATTTTAACATTTCCCACATTCCTAATATATTATCAAACGTAGGGGTTCATTCATTTATAGAAATAGAAACTCTATCTAAAAAAACATTTTTATCTCTACAATAAATCTTAGCATGATAGATCAAAATCCAATCTATAGTAATAATTCCATAAAACTCTACTAAGGGGAAACAAATTTTTTTGAAGGTAATGTATTTCTAAATAAAAATATTATTATAACCCATTTTCTCTATAATATTTACCATTAGTGTTTTAACCTAGCCTTATTTATTGAGGATAAATTTATACTTTACCTGAATATTTCTGATAAATAAAGGAATGTGTAGACCCCGTATTAAAGAAGGCATTAGAAAAATCCAAGTAAACAAAAAATTACTTGATACCACTTTATTGGATGGCCCGAATTCTGCTGACATAGTCACAAAGGATCTCACTGCACCTTTCTTCTTATAATCTAGACACTTTCCATCTTTTGTATATCACTTTGGAAGGTATTTTCATAATGACCCATCTCACCACATTTAAAAAACAATTTGATGTTTTCTTATCATAATTAATCTTAAGATAATTTTTATTACAATCTCGAGCAATATTTTTGAACTTACCACATTGAAAACACTTCCCAATTTTTTAATTCATTGACTGTGGTGATTTTTACCATACTTTTCACAAAAAAATAAACTAGAGTTTCTTACCATTAGATTTGTTTGATTGATTCTTACCCATAACTTTGCATCTGGACCTATTCTTATGTTTGTTTTCAAAGTACACACAATCATCAAAAAATCCAATTTCTACCCCCTTATCACATCAAAAAAATTTATCATAACTTTTGAATTCATAAGAATCCAATGACATTTGATATATTGGATTCAATTATGAGTAAAAAGGAATGATTTTTCTATCAAGATCCCAAATAATATTTGGAGTGTACCTTTCAATTGGGTAATGTTTACTTCATACACAACCAATGAATGCTTATATTTTTATTTAAATTAATGGAATTTCATTTCCATCATAATTAAAAACACCATAGGAAAATATTTTTCAAGGAAATGATTTTTAAATTCATCCTAATTCAAGGAATCAAAACTCCTCAATATCCTCTTGACCATTGGCCACCACTGGCCAGATCCCACTTCAAAAAGATAAATAGAAAGAATAAAATTTTGATTATATAAAAACCCCATAATATTGAATATATTTTAAAGGGATTTAATACATCCTTTAGCAACCAATGGTTCCGAATATCCACTGAAAGTAGAAGAGTGTTTCCTCATAAAATGTTACACTATTTTCATATTCCTTTGTGGTAGATTTAGTTATTCTATTGCATGGATTCCACAAGAATTTATAGATTGTGTCAATGAACCCATTAATATTACAAACCATTTAGTTCCAATTCCAACCATTCCTAGTTTCAAATTCCAAAAGATATCATCCTTTCGGGGCCTTCCTACTTCAGGTTCCCTATTTCTTCTATGGAAAACCATTATGAACAGATATATCTTAGATGAACAAACATGGTAATATTTAAATTCTATATCATTTCAACATAAATTTAAAATAATTAATGGTATTTTATTAACATGATCATAACCCTTGACATTATCTAAAACGTGTTTTGATACCAACTATAAGAAACTGACCCTAAGCATTACATAAGCTAGTGAATTCATTTATAATTCAGTTATTTTCATTTCCAAAAGATTTTTTCAATTTAGAGTATTATAAAGTTAAGACATAATTCATAAATATTAACCCATAATCATAAAAATTGGATCCTACTAAAACAATATCCATTTTTTCATAATACAATTGTTTTCAATAAAAAACATGAAATCTATTCATGAAAAACCTTTACAATATTTATCTTAGCTTATAGTTTTCTCTTACCCATCCTTAAACCCTGTGAAAAACATTTTAAAACATAGGATGATAAAGAAAAGATCAGTAAGGGATAAAAAGGAGGAGATAAACCGTTATTACATGAATACTTATAAACAAATGAAATCATTTTCACAAAGGCATACTTCTCACCCAATAAGTATCATATAGTTAATCGGTGAAAACATGAGATTTCAATAAAACATAGAAAGAATAAATAATACCATAAAGGTAACTTAGGGAATTACCAACCTAATATTTTAACCATTGTGGATAACATATGATTTGAAACCCTCATAGCTACCTTATAATGCAACCCTCATGACTACCTTATAATGTAACCCTCACGACTACCTTATGGTGTACCATCATAGTTACACTTGGAGTAACCATATGGTCGACCTCCAATTTAAACACACCTAATGAATTATAGGGAGATACATCTCCCACCATTAATCATAAAAAATCCCAAAAACCAGAACATAATAAAAAAAACTAGTATAATTTCATAAAAACATTACTTTTAAATTTTGTAAAGTATAATTTTAAATGAGGATTTTAAAAGAAAATTACCTTATAAATTTCATATAATTAAAGTGAGAATTAGTAAAAATAAATTAATATTTGTATTCGCTATAAATACACATATTTAAAAATAAAATAAAAAAATTAATTACACAAATAATCTTATTACCACATAATCAATGAAGTATAAGGTTTACCCAAAGAATGGAAATTGGGTCAAGAATTACCATACCTCAGGTCCATCTTACTTAAAACGTGTTAAAACCATATGTATAATGGTTTAGGGAGTGTTATTAATATATTAAATAACCATATTCATATTTATAAGTACTTATATGATATTATCATAACATATTTCAACCCATTTATTAATAATATTTTGTTATTTTCATTGTTTCAAGTGCATTTATTTCATGGTTTCTATGGATGGTTTATTATCAATATTCTTGTCAGAAGGGAGAAAAAAATAAAAAATTGAAGTTAAATGTTATTAATAAACTTAAAAAAAACTAAATGGTTGTATATATCATTTTGGTTATATATTATGAGTATGAATCATTAGATAAAACATTTGTGATGGACATTAGTTTGTTTTGGTGAGTTTTGATCATTACAAACCACTATTGTTTTATCAATTATTATTTTGTATAAAATATAGTTATAAAACATAATATAAAATATTATATTTATAAAAAAATATTATTTAACCATATTAATGGTTTTATGACCATCCTTGAAGGCGGTAATTATAATTGAAAACACATCATCCACTATGTCGGTAAATCGACACATCATAGATGGTGTTATTCTTTTTAGAATAAAATGAAGATGAGGAGAAGTATGATGATGATTTTTTCCACAATCATGATAAAATTACATTATATATAATATAATATAGGTTTCATGCCTCTGTGATAAGGTCAGGTGAATAGAGCAAGAATAGAAAAATAATTGAAAAGAAAATAAAACAAAATGAAAGAGGATTTTTACCTCTTGAATTCTCCTCATTGAGAAACTTTTTAAGGACCTTGGTTTTGGAAAATTGGTTAGACCAGAAGGTATTGGATGTGGGGAAGAGTCTTGGTAAGGTATTAGGGTAGAAATGGAACAAGATAAAAGGCTTTTATTCATGAGGATAAGAGGTGGTATTTATAGTGGAGGAGAGGGGTGTTTTCTCATTATTATATTCATTAGTTTATTAATTTGGCTCAAGACTATGAAAAGTTTTAGAATTATAATAAAAAATATTAAATTAATTATTGGAATTTCTAGATTTTGGTGCTTAAATCAATCCTGACACATGTAATAGTGTATTTATCTTCTAATGTATAGATACTGTAAATTACCATAGTTTACGATTCACAAAAAATCAAGTATTTTAGAAAAAATCCCAAACATTCACCACAACCATTTTTCAACGTGTATAATTTAAAAACGAACTCTATTTTTTGAAAACAATTTTCTAAATATAAGAAATTTAATTTTTAATTAAAATCATAATTTATTCTAAAAATATTAATTTTAAAATTATAACTAATTTTATAACACTTTGAAAAATTAATTAATGTCACATAAAATAATATTATAATCATAGGACAAAAAATAAAAATTTTTGAATCTATTTTAATAAAATTAATTTTATTTTAAATCAAAAAATTAAATATAAAATTATAATTAAATATTTATGACTTACAAAAATACCAACACTTAATTTATCTTTTCCAAAACTTTTATTTAATTATTTCATGATATAAATATATCATGATTACACTTATAAGATAAATAAATTTTATTTATAGTCTCATAGGCTAGGTTACTATTCTATTGGAAAAATTACTATTCATAATTCTCATGTTACTATTTATAAGGTCAAGTTAATATTCCATCAGTATAAATTATTTAATTTCTATAAATATCATTTATTTCAATATAAATTTATAATGAATTTAAATATTTAATTATAGAATGAAAACAAATTATTTTATAAGTACTTAGGATGTTACAGTTCTCCCCTATCAAACAAACTAATAGGACAATGTTATATGTGTTTAAACTTTGATTGGGGGTGAATCATTGGTTAAAACAAATAAACTAATAATTCACATATTGGTTTAATATAAGATCAGTGATTGAAATCATGTATTGATGATTAGTGATAAAGTGTAATAAATAATACCCACAACCAAAGTAATATTTCTGTAAGGTTTACTCCATAATTTTATCAAATTTTTACATGATGTTCAATGATAATGATCTTGATACCCATGCACTTTTCATATTATCAACAAGAAAAAAATTGAAAAGGAGTAGAAATATGGTGTTGAAATCCTTTTCAATAATTATAAAATAAAGCATCAAAATTCTTTAAATATTTTTAAATCCTCCAAAAATGCCTCTATAGTTGGATTAATTATGCACCTTTTTAATTTTCCTCAAACATTTATATATTATCTCTTGAATAATCTATCTAATTTAGGTTCATATATAATCATATATCATAAAAATTCTCTAAGAGTAAAACCGATTTTTAAGGACCCTTAAAAAATAACTCTATGATACCCTAAATTGTAGTGTAATATTTTACAGAGCCATAGATACTAAAAATATAGATCATATATAATTCAAAACTTCCTAAAATATTCACCAACATATATAAAAATAACATATCCTTTGACATCATTAGAGAGTAATAATACTCTTAAAATCATTATTCCATCAATACTCACTTCTCAAAGAAATGTTTTGCCAAATAATTATAGTGTGTTTATTCAAAACATGACATCAAACATCAGACTACAATTCCTTTAATTAATAAAAATTATATTAGGAGATATATTATGTTGTAAAATAAAATATTATATTATAGTAATAAAAATTATGATGTGATAAATAAATGATAAATGAAAGTACAATACAATTCCTTCAAAACATTTGTATACAAATATCATGACCTTATATTTAAAAAATATACTTATATAAGGTCAAACAAATAATAACTTAAGAAAAAAATGATGAATTAATCAGTGTAAAATATTGCATGATTTCCATGATTTTGAAATAATCTTTCCACCTTCAACCCATTACAGTATGATAAAAATGAAATTACAACATGAATTTTCCAAACTCAATTAATCTTTTTTACATTGATCCACCACGACTCCAATCAATACCTAATTCTCCAATGAGAATTTTGAAAATATATAAAACATGAAATAACAATTGATAATAATAACCAATCTTCTTAATAAAATAGTTAAAAAAAGATAATAATGTGAGAGTTATCTAAAAAACACTCCAATTAATAGAATGATATTTTTTAGAGTTTAAATACCTTTGGTGTAAATAACAACACTATTTTGGAAAAGTCTTGATAAATATATTATTAGTTAACCCTTTTAATTTCAATTTATTCAGGTTCTTAAACCTATCCTATATTAATCTATAAGGACTCTTCAAACTCGTTATTTATATTTATTAGAGATGTATTAAATGTAAATTTTGATCTTTTCTATCCAATGAATACCTTAATCTCATGTGCTCCCTGGTAAAGAAAACACCTTTTCTCTTATCCTCTTAATCTATTTAACAAATACATAGAATCTCTCCCACTTTATTGTAAGTTATATATAAGTAATCTCCATATATATCAATAAATTATAATAAATGAAATAATTAAAATAAATTAATGAGAGTAATGGGAATTTGGGAGAGAATACACTTCCAATCGCACTCTAAACTAATAGAAGGCATCCTTTGTTAGGGGATTCATCATGATATCCACTACTTTCACCTTTTTATGATTATATTTTATGTTAAGATATCAATTTTATATATTATACTTGATATAATAGTAATTTATATCAATAATCTTCAATTTTTTCTATCATATTGAATTAATTAAAAAATTGATCACACATTGATTGTAACACACAATTATCAATGTCTATAAGTATTACACCCTCATTTCTTAATATTGTGACTTCACTATAATAGTTTAGATTTTGTACCATATTGACTTAATATGTTTTTCTTCAATTATATTATGTATGACTATTTGTTTCTTATTAGAATTCCATGAAACACATTTTCCTTAGATAATGAAATCTCATATAGATGTTAATCTTTAAGCTTCAATGTCACTTTCCCCATTCAGAACAAAAAAAATATGTAATGATGTATCTTTATCATAACTCAAGAAATTTATTTATATTCCATAGAAATAGATTCAGATTTATATTTATATATAATATTGAAATCATTTGGATAACATTATAATCATGTTATTTTTTTAAAAACTTTCCATCTATGAATTATTTTTAAAATGTGGGCTTATAATACAACATTATTTTTTTGATTGAAAAACCATATTTATGAATCAAAGGAAAATATAGTCCCAAAATTTATTATAGTTTATGAATCTATTGTTTCTTTAATTCCAAACCTAACTAAAAAATCACGAGAATAAAAATATTCTTTGGAACAATACGACCCACTATGTTTATGAATTTCAAAGATAAAATAATGGAATATCACCAATCATAATTATTATAAAAAACATCTTAATATTGATTTAATATTTTAAAGTCTTCACTTAAATTACACCAAAATAATTTTATTAACCTACACAATCATAATTAGTGATTTTTCACCATCTTCCAGGAAATAAATTTTTTATTTAACTTACCATTATTGAAATTCATGCTATCAAAGTAGTTTCATAGTTCAAAATATCATGTCTAAGGAAATTATTTATAATTTTTAATTATTTCATCATATTTTAAACCTAAGGACCATATACATCATGGATAAATCCATTTATTTATTCAATATAATTATATTCATCATAATATATAATTTTTAATGCTAAATTAATATTTATTTGAACCACTTTGATGTTTGTATGGATAAATGTCCCAAGAAAAATACAAATCCTTTCATGACAAGTGATTGGTGGAAAATTACCATAAAAATATATGACATAAATTTTATATTAAACATTCAAAATAATTAAGTATTATCCTGTGACAATTTTCCTTTCTTATTGAGCTTATTTAGAAAGAAAACATTTTTTTCTAATCACATTTTTATCTTTGGGAATTGAAAAAAATCCCAAGATTAATTATTTTCATTTTGATTTAGATCTTCCATAATTACTAAAATGTAATCCTTATATTGAAATTATTCATCAACACACTTTTGTTCAATCAATAATTTTTTTATGATCTCATTAGCTTAGAATTATTGGGTTTGAACTTCCATTACACTATACACAAGATTGTTTTTGTATATAAATTGTTTATAAGTCAAGATAACTTATAAACTTTTTATTCTAGTTTATCACGATCTATGGAAATACTATAATCATGATGGACATATTGAATACCAATAATAAAAAACCAATTTATTCTATATTTTTCTGCTTTATATCCTTGATATTAATAAATATAATCATCAATATAAATTAATATTAGTGAGGTAACATGATATTATGTGACAATAAAATAAATGATAAAAACTATAATCTTCAAATTCATATTGTAACATTGGTAACTCCTTGAATAAGTTGTATATCCAAGAAATATTACCATATTAGTACTCTTCTCAAATTTTACCAAGTATATTGCATTAATTATGATATATAAAAGGTTTTAAAATAACCCAAATCTATTTAAGTTATTCATATTTAAAAATCACGTCTCATAATTTGTGTTGAATTAATTTGGATAATGTAAGCACTAGTTAGGGATATAGACCACTATGGTCATGGATTATCTCAAAAAATATTTTTTGATTTCATGCCCTAATAATATGAAAATTCCATTTCAGAATAAATAATTTTTTCATTTTTACACAATTTCTTCAAGTATGAATGTAGAAATACATTCACACCTTATCCCATTATTCTCAATATATATCAAAAAATAAGAATTCTTATATTTATATATATTATTGGACTGAAAAATCTTAGTACTATGACCCATTTGGCTTTCATTACATCTTCATAAATTTATAAACCTCCCATGAGTTTGTGGTTTACATAAAAAAATATATGTATAAATTAATCTATAAAATTACTAAGTTTGTTATCTTTTTGGTTTATTTCAAACCACCCGGGAAAACATTATAATATTAATAAATTCAGGTGGACAACTTATTTTGATATTAACATTATAGTGACTCTTTAAAAATCATTATTTTGTAGAACACATATTCAGAATCATGGAAGTCACAATTTATCTTCTGTTTTATTTCTAATAAAATCATACATGACGTGTTTTACCATATTATTTTGGAATAAAAATCCATGTATTAAGTTCTATTGCATATGTTTTCTCTCAGGCTCATGTAGCATGAATTTTGTTCACTATAAATCATAAAAAATTATTTCTTTATTTTTTCTCTTCATGATTATTTCTAAATTATTTATCTTATATATGATATATCCATTTATCTGAAAAATCAACCCATTACTATTATCGAATAATTTAGAAAAAAACCAAGTAATTTTGTCTCAACATGTTGAAAAATAGAAAATCATTTTATTTAAATTATATTTTAATGTGTTTTTTACTTTTAATAGATTTTATATTTTAAAACCATAATTTATTAAATTAAATATTCCTTGATTGTACTTATGGATTTTGTTAAAGATACATTTATTTTAAATCAATTATGGAGTGTAACCATTGCAAAAAATTTATTGATTTTCAACTTTGGAATCTTAATAATACATTTTAAAAAATATAAATTCCACTTGATCACTCCTCCTCTTAATATATTTGGATATTTCATTATTCTTAAAAGTATATAATGGTTAAGTGAGATATTAATTAGTAGTATGATTTGATTTATCACACCAACAATAAGCTTCCTCAATATAATATAATAAATTAGCTTTCATTTTGGATGATATATTATTTAATCTCCCTTTTCTACATCTTATCCCACCTAACATCATGATCTATCCTTGATTAAGGCAGTTACATACTATAAAAACATACAAATTTCAATTATTTTTATACTTCACAACTCTAAAATGATCCATTAAATTAAAATATCCTTATTTGGGAATAATTATTCCCAATATCCACTTGATTATTTTTATATAGATGAAAACATGATTAATTTCCATAATCATTCTCAAGCTTCAGAATATTATCCTCGACCTTGGAACATCCATTAGGTATAACCTCTAATTATTTTATTCTCCAGGGCTTGTTATTATTTTTTTCTTTTAGAAAAAACATGTGATGTATTAGTTGGAGTCTCTTTCTTCCTTAGTTAAAAAAACACCTTATTTCCCATAATTTAACTATTTAATTTTATTCTATTGAAATATTAACTATTGAAAATACCCATTTATGGTATTATATGACAGTATAAAATCTTTTTATTAGCATCCAAAATCTTTTGAAATTATTTTTAAAATTCAATTTACACATTAATAACATTATTAATGTTTAAAAGGAATTTGGTGAAGGAATTTTAAACTTAATTCAATTTTATCTGAATATATTTTACCACATTATTTATATAAATCAAAATATTTATTTTAATATTTGTAAACATTTCTATTTATTCATTAATTTCTTTGATATTACTCAATATAGTTGTGAAATAATACATCATGATAATATCCTTTTCATTTCATGTATCAAGGATATTTATAAAATATTTTCTCGTATTTTTTCAAAGATACTTCATCCAATCCAATCTATATATTTCCCCTAAAACAATATATGAGCTATAGTCCCAATTATAACTCTATCAAAGTTACTTAATAATATTCCTTAGTAAGACTTTATTTTTCTTTTCTGTGGAATTATTTAGGAAATATTGATTTTACTAAAAAAATCATTGGTCTTTGAACCTATACGTCCTCTTTTTTTATTTTCACTCTCCCTATAAAAAAGTCACATCTTATATTGATAAAAAATAATATTCTATGATGAATTATCCTTTTAATTATATTTAAGAATTTTACTTAATTATAAAAAAACTACCATTATTCTCAAAGAAGATATATTATATTGATCATCCTCTTCTTAATTTAAAATTTTCTAAAGAAAAACAGTTGAAAAGTGTCCAATCATGCCATAATAAAAAAATTAATATTAATTTTACTTTGTACCTAACCTTTAATTATTGTATTATTTTAGAAAAAAGTGATATGAATTAATTTAAATCCCATGAAGAATATTCATATTTTGAATCATCATTAGGATATTACTTTTTTTATAGTGTTTCTTATTTTTTAAAATATATAATTATAGTATAATGTTTAGGGATTTCATTATTATTCATGTCAGGTACCCATATCATATTATCAGTTATAGAGATATTTTTAAATTTGATATTAATGAAATCCTAAAATTCTTAATCCTCCAATGATAAGATTTTTGGTATAAATATTATTTAATATAATTCTAATTAATTTATTTGAAATGGTTAAATCCAAAAGAACTTATTCGTTACATTGTATTGAGATAAATTTTTTTCTTATTTGAGTTAATAATGAATCTACCAACTCATATTCTCCCACTAAACTATTATAAAATTAAGCATAAAATTATTGTAATCAAGAATCAATGAGTTTCCTATTTACTTCATGAATATCATGAATCATTATTTACAAAAATTCCCTATTTTGGATCCCATCACTCATATATATTCAATCTCTAATAGTGATTATTGTAATGAATTTCATGATCTCCCATAAGTTTAAAAAAATTTATTTTAATGAAATTTAAATTATGTATCCACTTTAAGAATTATTAAACCACTTTAAAAAATATCATGAACATCCAGTAAAATGATAGAATAAATGGAAATTTTACATCTCTCTATAGATGAAATATTTTTGCATCAGGTATGGGAAGACCATTTTTGTTTATTGAATTCATAATCTATCCATAAATGCTCCACCAATAAGTGAAATTAATTAACAGAAAACTCATATTATTGGGAATACATGGAAACACTAATCTAAAACCAATATGATTAAATAAACTCCATTATAGTTTTTTTATAATACTAATTAAAATGAACTAAAAAATTCACATAAAAATATTCACATTAAAAACATTATGTGATGCTAATTGAATTCCCTAGTTGAGTAATTTTTAAAAACTAGGTTTTTAATCAATGGTTATAAAATGTATAATATTTATAATAAATATTCCCATAATTATCAATTCTTGGATCAGTGATAAAAAAACAAGTTATGATGATGAGTGATATATAGTGAGAATAAACTCTCATTAAATAAGAGATTTTTTACAAGATTCAAAAATTTCATTATCTAGAAGATAATATTTTTTTTCAATGACTTTGATCTCATTTCCCATGTACATATAATACTATCAATAAAAAATAGAGGAAAATGAGAAGGAAGATAGTCTTAAACTCAAATTTAATTCCTATGAAGCTGCCTCCAATGTTATTTTAAATATAAACCATCATTGTTATGATAAAATCTATTTATAATATCTCTATATTTATTTCCAAAATTTTATTCATCTATAATCATTTCATGTTACAATTATCTAAGAGAAACTAAAAATTCTAAAGATACTATGAAATTTGAAGCCTAACACCCTAGATGCATTGAAAAATGTCTATTAATATCTAATATATAAATAATGGATCACATGAAATTTAAAAAATCATCAAAGATTTAATGAGATGTATAAAATCCACACATAATTTGAATTCTTTAATGAATTTTGATACCCAATAAAATACAATGACTTTGATCCTCATATATTTCTGAAATTATATCTAATTAATTACATAGTTTTCCATAAAAATTTTATATTAAATTCTAGCCTTAAAATACAACTATAAATATTCATTTTATGGATTAATATATTACCTAATAAAATCCACTATTATAGAATATTAATCAAACTTGATTCATGATAAATAGATCACAATGGATAGTTACATACACTTTAGCCTATATATTAGCCTATAAAAATATTTATATTGTCTTCTTTTATGATATTGGTGCATTGATAAACCAAAAATACCACATGAAAAAATCCTAGTGAAATAGAAGTACACTGTTGTGTGATTTATATTTATTTTAAATACTAATTCTAAATTTATATCATTCAATAAAGATAAAACCCATATTATGAAATGATTTTTCTAATCTTAATACATCTTTATTCCTCTACATCAGTACAGATTGAATCCTTACCTAATTCAACTATGAGTAATTTGATAATAAATAAAACATACAACTATAATAAAAAATAATTAATAATTTTCTTAGGAAAAGAGTTATATTAATTTTCTAATGAGAGGGTTATTTAAAATAACACCAATGGATAAACATATGTTTTTAGAGTATTATATGTTACACCTTGATAATTTATGATATATTTCTCTAAAAAATAAAAATTTTATCATTTTTTTGGATGCACTCAAACATGATTATAAATGAACTATAATATGGTATATAGATATAAGATAAATATTAAATTCAAAAATTGAATTAGAATAACCATATTTTGGAATTTATGTATAAAGGATGTGGATAAGGAAAATATATTGATAAATAAGTAGTCAAATTTTAGTAAAGTCGTTATATGATTTTTCCTAAAAATTGGGGTTTTTTGGAATATAATATAATTAATTTTTTACCCTTTTATAAAAATGTATTTTATAATATTAAATTCATTTTTGAAATTATATTATCAAAATTAACTTAGGTTGAAATTTTGGGATCTTCCTGAAATGGTTTATTTTCTTATGAATAGTGAAAATAAAGATTTTCAAAAACTATCATTTATTTCATTGAATAAAGTCATCTAAAAGTAAAACTATATTTTTAATTTTGTATTAAAGTGAAAATTTATCCATTTTATTTATAATAATTCAATTAATATAATTTGAAATAAAAATTTTAATTATTTTTTATAAGCAAATATTTTTTCTAAAATCATTTCTATATAAAGTTTTTTTCATTGTGTTTTATGAATTTATATTTGAATAGAAATCTTTAAATTATGAATATTTAATAATGAAAAATATATATCATATTTGGAATTAGGAGGTTTAAATTTGGTAAATAGGACCCTTTTTTTGGTCATTTTGAATTTTAATAGTAGTAAATATTTATCACCTCGGTAATGGTAAAATGGTTAGAAAAAGGTTTAAACCATTCTATTAGGCTTCAAAACCGACCTAAAACTTTAATTTATCTCATTTTATGGAATATATTCAACAATAGACAACCCAATTTCTAATATATGTCTTTTTGGTTCCATTTTACCTTGATATTGAAATTTATATATTTTTGTAAAGAAAATTCCCAAAAAACAGTCTCATGAATTTAATATCCCTTAAATTTGTACATAAGGATAAAAAGAGGATATACTGAGTTTTTAATTTTTATTTTTAATTTAATTTCTTTTATCAAGGTAATTTATTTTTAATTTTTATTGATGAAATAATTACCTTAAATATAACGCCCCTGACCCAGTAGACACTAAACTGGGGCCCCGAGCCGGGTCATCACATGACCTCAAGTACACCTCCCCGTATGCCAGAGGTTTTCAACTAGCAATGAGGGTATAATAAGTGATGTGGGGACACTATACCCACTTTAACAGAGTAATTCATAACAGAACACAATGAAAATAATGAAAGAAATATGAAATAACCAATAAACATGCATAACCAAACATTTCCCAAACGGGGTACAACACAAATCAAATACATCATTGCGAGGCCAAAATAGTAGTGAAAGTGAATAAAACCAAAAAATAAAACAAATGACCACAACTCCAATCGGGTCTCAAATCTATGTCTGGATCCTTCTCCATGAACATCCCAATCCCAACTCAACATCTTAGTGTATGGACCTTACCCTCATCCTAACCTTGAACCAAGAGATCTGCTCGGGTACCCAATAGCGGCCCGAGCAGGGTGTGAGTAAAAAACTCAGTAGTCCATCACCAATGGTGTCTAAAAAGTATCCAGTCAAATAGAAAGTGCATGTAAGTATAAAATAAATGGTAAGTAAACACGAGACAGTTCAGGTGCCATTAGTTAACAATGTTCATTTAATTCATGACTAGAATTTATCCCAATTCCATTTCTTATACCATATTCATTACATAATCCATATTGATCACATGTTCCATGGGTTAGGCATAAATATCTTCTACACAAGGGTCTATGGAAATCAATTACAAATCATAGGGATATAATTCAATTATCTATTTCACTAGGGATACACATATCACATAAACACATTATCCTCACCACTAAGCCTCATTCCAGGTGGAATTAAACTATTAGGGGAATAGAGCCTTCGTCCCCTTCCCTAACCCGTGCATTTTGGGGTGGAGTTTAGATCCTCTGTTTAACTCGACCCATGGGTGTAGAACCTCAAGTCAATAACCCACTATACCAAGCCATGTACACATTGTTATTTATCAAATGAACACAACCATACCATAACAGAACCAAGAATTTTCAATTCCATTGGTTATGAAAATTCATAACAATAACATGGGAATTAATACTATGCCATAACCCATCAACACATTTACCAATTACAATTTACAGTAGTCTAGAAAAATTCCCATTCCCATGAATTAACCCGTTAGGTGTATTCAACAACCCCTATGCCTTATCCAAATTCATCATTGATCATTCATTAGCTCATTTAGCCTATTTATCAGTCCACAAGAATTTACCCACTTATGCATTTCAAACACAATTCTCATATCACATAACATAATCCCTTCATTACATTCAATCATTTAGGTGCACCACCTAATTCTCATGTGTTAACCCATTTTACAAATTAGTCTATTCCCTTGTTACATCTCATTAACATATTCTCTATTTCCAATTCCATTACCCTATTCCATGTTCACCATTTAATATTCCCTAATCCCCTTAGGCATTTTTTACTAAAATTCATGAAACAATCGACATAATCTCTTTTAATACAATTAACTATTTCTTGTTATTCCAATAACACCTTATTCCTTTATCACCCTAGGAATATTTATCATTATTCAATTTTTAACTTAATCCACCATTAATAAATATTCTACATGGGTTCCAAATTATTATTCGGCGACCCATCACATAACCCTACCATACTATAGGTCAGGGTTTTCCGGCGCACCCCATGGGTAGCCAAAAAATGGTAAAGTCCTCCTCTACCCATCCCATGGGGATTTTTAGGGTTTCAATTGGTCACATAGACACATTTTTTATCAAATTCATCAAAGGAACCAAGAACACAAAAAATGAGAAGACAAGAACACAAATTCAATACCCAAATCTGACATAAAACTATGAGATAATACATGTTGACCACCTAACATGAATACATTGATGAAAGAACTATTAATCATGGACTTGGATCTGGATTGAAGCACCCCTTGAATCCTCAACCAATGTATCATCAAAAAATGAGGGTTTTAGGGTTTCAAATGGAGAATAGAGGAAGATAGAATCCCTAAACTAAGAAGAGAAGAAAGAGGAGGATTTGGATTTCCCAGATATTAAATCCACACTTGACAGCACTCAAAACACCCAATAATCAAAGGAGATCCATCCTTGAGAGTTATTGGGAGCTTTGGTTAGTTCCCAGGGTTCCAAGGGAGAAGGAGGAGGAAAAACCTAAGTTGGGTCCTAAAATCACATGGTGAAATTCTTATAATTTTTCCAACTTTTCTGGGCCACACTGTTTACCTACACGGTTTTCCAAACCATGCACAAACCATGCGGTAGCTACTGCCCAAGAGTGGCCAGCCCACACAGTTTTCTGGGGACCTGCACAGTTTTCCCTAACTATGTGAAGATCGTATAAAGGCTACTGTTTGAGGATTCCTGGTCTGCATGGTTTACCTATATTGTTTGCCCTAACTGTGCACAGACCGTGTGCCTGCAATTCTTGGCCTGATTTATTTTCTATTTGCACCCTGATCCCCCAAGGCACCCCTAATCCTTCACCTATACTTGGGAAACACTTATCTAGTAGCATAGGAGAGATCCAAGACAACACTTAAATAAAAACATTCTTTATGAAAATCTAGGACCTTAAAACCTCCCAACCTTATAACAGCTCGTCCCCGAGCCTCTCTTCTAAGAAGCACAAAACATACACAATAAAGGATCACACCACATGGCCTGCCTATCCATAACCAATTCCCATGTTTATGGTTTCACAACACAAGGACACCAAACATGGACCAAAGGCACATACTTTACCCTCAAGGCTTCCTCACCACAACCCCCAACACAAACCAGAAAAACTCTTCAAGGATGCATCCACTTCAACCATTCTCACTATGAGGGTTTCATGGGGGAAACATAGGTGAAAACACATAACTAAAAAACACATGGAAACTCAACACACAACATCACATAGTCATGGAGGAACCAATCGACACCTCATCAGCCTGATCCTATGCACAACTCATTACCAAAATCACTTGGCGTCCTTTTTCTTGTTCCCCCTACTCTAACAGTGACCAGACCCAGTATCCACCAAATGAAAACACTTGATCCTTCCAACCACATTTCCTGAAGATTTCATTCCACAACTTTAAATCCAAATTCCACTCAAAAATCTCAGCTAATAGACCAATTAAACCATGCCCAAGCTCTCAAATAGGGCCAACTCACCCGAACGGTGACCACTCAAGTCCTTCGAACCTGAAATTTTGATCATGTCATCAACCAAAATTTATCCGGTATGGTTATCTCCACCATTTACAGTTACTTGGAAGCTCCTCCATCAGCGAAGGACCACCAGAACTCAACCCAATATTCTCATCTCCTAACATGCTCCAACTCATTGTTCCCAAGAATCCATAGGGCATTGACCCACATTGACATTCATATGCACCTTCAAAACCATTTGAAATGACATTCCCGCAATATCCATTCAAGGAATAAGATCAACATGACCTCACTCAGGTACAACTTCATTTAAAAAAGGCATTTCCCACCCCAACATGAACATGAAGGTTGGTCACTCCCACCACACCCATTAAAGTTTACCATCTTAGGTCATACCACACCCTACTGGCTTGTCCTAGAACACCCACCTTCCACTGATGGTACTCTACCCCTTTCTCACCTTCCCAAGCTCCTTACTGACTTGAAATCTATCATTATCATCCCACACATCCACTGACGTTCCTCCCTAAATTTCAGTAGAATTCCATCATCACAACATTACCACCCTCCAGACCGTCATAAGGCTTCACCCTCACCATCACACCACATCACATGGCCAAGGTTCACTCAACTTCATGACATTTCAAAACCACTCAAGGGAAAATTAACCGAGTCTAACCCTAGTCTTTGTTGGAGTTATAGGACCCCATCTTCCCTTTCCACCACTTGTTATCATAACCAACCACACCCTTCTACGACTTCAGAAAATTCATCATAAACTTCACAGGGAACCATCCTAAGTTTGAATCCAACACTTGGCTCCTCAGTCACCACATCCAAGTCCCACAGTCCCTCCCGGAGGGACCTAACAGGCACCTTATAGGTTCTTCATTGGCATCCCGATGCAACTATATCGACACGATGTTCTATTTTCCACACCCAGGACTATTGTATCACTCACCACCTTAGGAGTGTCATTACCATTTGTCACCATGAGGGATTCCATCAATCGCATCTTATACCCAATCATAAACCAAACCCCAAACATAGATATTTCCATCCAACCTTTTCCCAACATAAGAAAATGAACGTCACCCGGTGCTCGTTCCCAAATTCTGTAGACGACACCCATGAAGTTTTTCATCATTTGGTCCATCTCAAGTACCTCACCCAAAACCATTGAGGGTGTTCATTCCATCATCATTCTCCACATATATGGTTTCCATGCGTGTAAACTCCATGATGTCCCTCATCCAACCAAACAACTTCATGTCTCTTGGCATGAGCCATATCTTCTTAACACACCTATGAAAATGTAAAGATGTTGGGCATGCTCGTCACTAGCTGAGGTATGATAAGAAGTTGTCTAAGAACACCCCCACAAACTTATCCATTTTTTTGTCGAACTATGGGACACTGTGACCTACCAAGGATTTCAGGCCTCCCTGTCGAACACACCACATAAACACTTAACCCCACCACTTAGATGTGACTTCCACCCATGTTTAAATATATCTCCATGAACAAATCACCATACATTCATAAACCAACATTTCATGTGGCACTATTTCCACCACACCACTCGATTTCTTCTAATGTGTCCGTGAAAGGTAACAACAGAAGCAGAATAGTCTGCCACCCCAATAAAACTAACGATCCCACAAAAGAAAATTAACTTGCATTTAACGCACCTATAGCTTACTTGCGTGACAATATTTATTGGTTATCTAGTGTCATCAGCCCCGAGGTGGCCTCTTCATCTCACCCAACAACCAACCCATTCTTACTAACATGTTCATCCATGTGACCACCCTCACCAAGGTGTCACCATTGAGAGAAAGTATATATCCACACTTTATCCACCCTTGTCTTTTCTTCTCAAAATAACTTACAGACCTCCATTAATCCCCACACAAATTGGTGATTCAGGCATTCATGTGATACAACCCTTCGAACCAAACATTACCTCTTATCACAAACACCCGGGTGCCCTTATAAAGGAATCAGGCATATCCATACCATCAACCTTCCCACTTATCCCTCTAGGGAAATCCTGTACCATGGAACACTTTGAGTCCCACTATCAAGTCCAAATAACTACATGTGCGAGACACAACAAAATTAACTAGAGACTCTGTCCGACCTCTCTCATAGGTCACCTTGACGGTTGAATGATACAAACTCCCTAGACTGGAGTCAAAACTAAGAGAATCCATTAGTCCTCTCTCAAAACCATACTTATCATGACATGAACAATGCAATGCATGTTAATGGAACTCTCACTCCCATTTCGATGCACACTATGGTTAGTGTACCAAATAACCATCTACTCTATGTTCCACACCAAAAGTGTACACATTCATCAGAACTATGGGAAAAACAACCTCTCCGGGATTCAAGGCATAAATCACAATGTTTCTACTCACAAGGTCAGAAATACCTAGGCACAATTTTTAGGGTCCAGCATGTACTCCATACAGTCACAAACCACGAGAGTTATCTCACTCACATTACCAAACAACACCTCACAACCCAAAAGACACGCACCTGAAAAGGGTTTCCTAAACACACCACCTAGGCCATAACACAGTCGAACATGCCTCACAATCCAAATCCAAGGTTTTAATCTAGGGAACTATCACTTCCCAACCCACGCATACAGGGGTCAAACCGACAACACCAAGGATACATACCATTAAACCAAAACACTCTCATTCTAAACTTATCATTAACTTGACACTTCTAAGAATGACTGATGGAATTTAACTACATATGGAAAAGATCTCATGCTACTAACCTTAAACAAACCATTCTTCATACTCCACCCCAATGGTCAACATCACACTTCAAGCACTACCCTCTACCATACCTACCACGTGTCATGGTAAACATGGGCCTAAAAAATTTACTTAATCACATGTATTTCTTCAACTCCTCTTCTAACCCATTATTTTTTTACAACATGATCCCTTCCCATCAGGTACATTTACTATTTCATATCTTGTTAAAACAACCATTTTAACTCATTTACAACTTTAATTAGAAAAAATATATTAACAATTTTACCATCATTATGAACCCCTTTTATTTTAGACTCCAAAACAACCTTTACAATTTATTATAACCCAAAATTTTAACTCGGTAAAAACATTTCTTTATACATGATATTACATAACTATTCATTTTCTTTCTTCTCATTAACCAAATTGCATTACCATTATTAAGAATCAAATTTTTTCAGATTTATCAAGGAAGTAAAATTCATTCTACTCTCTATGCCTCACACATCCATCCCATGTGTGTGCCTATACTGATGTACGCCACCTATATCCTTAGGTGCAAAAAATGATGCATGAATGCACTTAACATGAAATTCCTGCAATGATAGAAATATCATAAATCAATCAAATCACACAACAAGTTCATTACCCAATGGTGAAATATCATTCAACTGTAACAACAAACATCTTGAACAACAATTTTCCACTCGGGTGACTTGGGTTTTCTCTCATACATGGGTTAGATACTCCCAAGAATGAGCTCATTACCAAGGCATGACACATTATAATATATTTTCTTCCATACCTAAATAGTAATAAGAAGAAAATAACTCCTCTGATACAACTTTGTAACGTCCCTGACCCAGAAACTACTAAACCGATTCCACGATCCGGGTCATCACATGACCTCAAGCACGCCCCCCCTTACGCCAGAGGTTGCTGACTAGAAGTGAGGGTCTAATAAGTCATGTGGGGAGACTATACCCTATTTACCAGAGTAAGTCACAATAGAACACAATGAAAATAACTGAAGTAATATGAAACAACAAATAAACATGCATAACCAAAATTTTCCCAAACGGGGTACAACACAAATCAAATACATCATTTCCATGCCAAACTAGTAGTGCAAGTGAATAAATCCCAAAAATAAAACAAATGACCATAACTCTAATCGAGTCCTGACTCTAAGTACAGATCCTTCTCCATGTACATCCCTAGCCCAACTCAACCTCTTAGTGTAGGGCCGTTTCCCTCGTCTTAACCTGCAACCAAGAGATCTGCTCGGGTACCCAACGACACCCAGAGCAGGGTGTGAGTACAAAACTCAGTAGGCCACCATGAACATTGGCTAAAAAATATCCAGTCTAATAGACAGTGCATGAAAGTAAAAAATAATTGGTATATAAACAAGGGATAGTTTGGGTGCCATTAGTAAACAATGTTCATTTAATTCATGACAAGCATTTATCCCAATTCCATTTCTTATACCATCTTCATTACATAATCCATATTGATCACATGTTCCATGGGTTAGGCATAAATATCATCTACATAATTGTCAAAGGAAATCAATCACAATGCATAGGGGTTATAAATAATGTCCCTATCTCACTAGGGATACACATATCACATACACACATGATCCTCACCTCGAAGCCTTAGTCTGAGTGGAATGAAACTGTTAGGAGAATATAACCTCCGTCCCCTTCCCTAACCCATGAATTTGGGGGTGGAGTTTAAATCCTCAGTCCAACTCAACCTGTGGGCATAGAACCTCAAGTAAATATCCCACTCTACTAAGCCATGTGCACATTCTTATTTATCCAATCACTACAACCATACCATCACAAAACCAATCATATTCAATTCCATTGTTTATCATAATTCATTACAAGAACATGTGAATTAATACTATGCCATAACCCATTAAAGTATTTTCCAATTACAATTTATATCCATCAATCCAATTCCCATTCCTATGCCTTAACCCATTAGATGTATTCAAAAACCTCTATGCCTTAAAAAAATTCACCATTGACCATTCATTAACTCATTTATCATATTTATCATTCCACAATCATTTACCCACATATGCATTTCAAACACATTTCTCATATCACATAACACAATCCCTTCATTGGAGTCAATAATTTAGGTGCACTAAGTAATTATAATGTATTAAACCATTCCAAACATTCATCCATTCTCTTGTAATATCTCATTAACATATTCCCCATTTCCCATTCCATTACCCAATTTCATGTTCACCATTTAATATTCCATAATCCCCTTGGGCATTTCTAACCAAAATTCATGAAACAATTGACATAATCTCTTTCAACCCAATTACCCATTTCATGTTATTCGAACAACACCTTATGAATTTATCACCCTATGAATATTTATCATTATTATATTTGTAACTTAATCAACCATTAAGACATATTCTACATGGGTTCCACGTTATTATTTGACAACCCATCACATAACCCTACCATACTCTAGGTCCGGGTTTGTCAGCGCACCCCATGGGTGGCCCTAAAATGGTCAAGTCCTCCTCCATGCATCCCATGGGGAGCATGAGGGGTTGAATTGGTCACTTAGACTCCATTTATATCAAACATATCAACATAACCAAGAACACTAAACAAGGAATACAAGAACACAAATTCAATGCACAAATCTAACGTAAAACTATGGGATAATACTTATAGACCACCTTCCTCAAATCTGTTTATGAACGCACTATTAATCATGGAATTGGATCCAAATTCATCCCACATTAATTCCTGAACCTATATGTCATACTAAAATGAGGGTTTTAGGGTTTTATATGGAGAAGAGAGGACGATACAAACCCTAAACTAAGAAGAGAAGCAATAGGAAAATTAGGCTTACTTGGATCTTCAATCCGCACATGAAGACACTCAAAACACCCAAGAATCGATAGAGATCCATTCTTTAGATATCTTGGGATATTTGGTTCATTCATAGGGTTATAAGTGAGAAGAAAGAGGAAAAACTCGAGTTGGGTATTCAAATCACGGGGTGGTATTTTTGAAATGTTTTCCAACTTTTCTAGGCCGCACGGTTTATCCGTACTGTTTTCCAAACTAGGCACAAACCATGCGCTAGATACTATCCGCAAGAGGCCAACCCAAACTATTTTATAGGGATCCTACACAGTTTTCCCTAACCACGCGTAGACCATGAAAATGATACTATCTGAGGTTGGTTGGTCCGCACGGTTTACCCGCACAGTTTCCCCTAACCATGCACAGACCGTGCACCTTGCACTGCTTGGCCTGATTTCTCTTATCTTCACATCCTGAGCCCCCGAAGAACCCCTGAGCCCCTACCATAACTTGGGAAACACTTATCTTGCTATAAAAGTGAGATCCAAGCCAACACATAAATGAAAACATTATTTAAGAAAATCCAGGACCATACACTAAATGTTTACACAACAATGATATAGTGCTTGTCTAAGCTGTAAAAAAACCAAGAAAATGTTTTTAAACTATTAAAGTAATTTTATTTGTGTGAGTTATAGTACCCCCATAATTTATAGATTAACATAACATATTAGAGACGTGTGAATGTTTTAGATTCTAATTCCGTTTCTTCTATATTTTTTTCTAATTAAAATTATGTGAATATTTCTTAAAATGACATTAATAATATTTTATGAGAATTTTTTATATTAAATTATATAAAAATAATTAAAAACAAGAAGAGTAAAATTAGGATGATATAACCTTTTTTATGGAGTTTGAATTAATTATATTTCATTATTTTTATTAATTCCAATAATGCCCTATCCCTCCCTTATATAAGGACACCGAATTTCTATTTTCATTACAAAACATTAAGACATAAAGATTTACCAAAAGCTTACCAATTATCTTATACAATTTTCGGTATATTAATTAGAGGTATTTTTCTTCATGAT
The DNA here is from genome assembly GCA_963277665.1 of Viscum album. Taxonomy (NCBI): domain Eukaryota; kingdom Viridiplantae; phylum Streptophyta; class Magnoliopsida; order Santalales; family Viscaceae; genus Viscum; species Viscum album. The sequence continues at coordinate 887,619,960 of OY728123.1, forward strand.
ATAAAATTTTAGGGGTCCTTAAGAAGGGATCTAAATGAGGCCTACCAAAAAAGAGATAATCTTCCTACATGACCTCTTTCAATTTATTTATTCCAATAACATATCTAAATATATTGTATTCATCATAAAATAAAAAAACAAGTATAATAAGTATGATAATTTTTTATTATGATTATGTAACTACCATTATACACCCTCTTTTACATCAAATGGGGAGTGAATGTGTCGCTCATGTGTACATGTGGACTACCACCTCCATATAGAGGTACAATCAATTTTCCATCACTATATTCAAAGGATGGTTATTATGAAGGGTTTAAAGTTTATAGATGATATTAATAACATAATTATTATTTTTAAAATATAATATCATTTATACCTTCTTACCTTCCCATCCATTGGAGAATGATAACATTGATTCTGCGTACATGTGGACTACCACCTTCACGAAGTGATGTGATTAATTTTTCATTTCCTCTTCACAAGGATGGTAATATGGATATATTTAATGATTATATGTGATATATATGATAAAATATTTATTCTTCAAATGTGAATTATTATTTACCTTTTTTTCATTCCATCTTCTAAAAAGCAAGGACAACGTTAATGCTTACGTACGACATACCGTCTCCATGAATGGTGTAATTCACACACACATATATATATATATATATTATGGATGACTAAATATATATATATATATAATTAATATATATGATATTTTTTTTCAAGATTAATGTTATAGATATTATGATACCACTATCAACTAACAAGGTACAGAACTACCGAAATGAATTTCCCTTGAAAAAAAGTTAACTCCCAGAAACAATGATTTTAATAAGGAATTATTATCAAAAGTTTGTTGAAATTTTATAAGTGGATAATATATGATATTATATGTATGTAAATAATTATTTTTTAGAATTATAATAAATTTAATTACATTATATAAGTGGTTATAGTTATTTCTAAGTAAGCCAAACTTGAGGTAAGGTATTTACATTACATTATTATTATTTATCGAGATAGTTTATGATTAAGTTCTTGATGATGAAATTTCATGATATATATCTCAGGATTCTCAAGAGTTTTCTTATTTTTTTTATTTCATTATAATATATGTCTTTCATTAATTTTCCTTTCTTTAAATAAACAAAATACTAAAAGAACATTTTAAGGAAAACCAAACTTATTTCCATATTCAGTCAAAAATCATTTTCTTTAATATCCATGATTTATAAAAATATTTTCAATAATTTTTTTACCATTGTTTTATGATTTTTAAATTATTTTTTACTAATTTTTGACATTTTAAAAAATGGTTTAAAATGAATATTATATTCATTTTCTGAAATAGATACTTTTGAATTTTTACTAACACTATGAAAGGAATATTTGTTTTTAAGTACCCAACATAAAAATATTTCCACACTATTATGAATGATAATTTATTTAAATATTCTATTAAAATTTTCCAAGTACATTTCAAATAATTTTTTTCATAGTTTTTTAGAAAATATTAGATTTTAATATATGATTATAAAATTAAAACTATATTTTCCTTATGAAATATTTCAATAATAATTTAAATAAACTTTTAATCTATGATTAAATTGATTAATAATAATTATTATTTTTTTGTCTACATGATCCAATGATACCATCATTATTCATTCTTTGTATTTTTTATGGTTATGATGATGAAATATCAATGAAACCTATTTTCTTCTCCATGAGTTAAGTTATGATGTATGTTTTTATGATCTTGTGGAATAAATATGAATGGATTTATGATTATGTGATGTGTAGGAATAGAATTATATTTACCACAAATTAATTTTTAAAAGATTAATATTATATGAGCTCAAAGGGTACAAGGAATGTTATCATAATATCTAAATAGGGTACACAAGAGGTTATCCTAAGCTATAACGAGGGTATAAAAGAGGTTACCCAATGTATGAATTATGAAACTAGGAAGTTAGCCCAATCCTGATATATTACAAATGTATTTATGGGTATCCAAGAAATAATATTTCTATGATTACAATTATACCACAGTTTATACTGGTATTTTATGACATGATCATATTCCAATGTTATGTTCTCATGGATCATGTTATTTGACAAATTTATGATTTTTGTCAAAATCAATACCAATATTTATACCGTGAATCATGTTTATGATATAATAATTAATGGGTATGATTTTTAAATGTTAATATCATATTCTCATACCCATTATGCTAATGTTATGTTTAAATGATCATTAATATCTCCCTTGTTTACAATTCTGGATCCCCTGATCTCAACCTTTATTATTTTTTATTTATCCTAGGATTTGAAGAAAAGTTTTAAGTATAACGTGTCTAAGAAGGGTTTTAGTTATGCAAAAAAAATTTGGAGACAATGTATATATTTTATAAAATAGTTGTTTATGTATCCATGTTTCAAAATATAGTAAACCTTTATTGTTTTGGAATGGGTAAAAATGTTATGTATTGAATATACATCTAATAATATGGGTTATTCATGTATGAAAATTATATGTTTCTATAGTTGGTTTAAGATTAAAGGAAGGGATATGATACTTGTTAACTTTAACATGTGAACATTTGGAAATGTGTTACTTTCTTCCCAAGGGAATCATGAATAAAGAGATTACACTAGGGATAGAGGAAAGAGTACCGCCTATGAGGTGTAGCCTCCCATGAGGTGTTCTGATAGGTATCAATAATAGACCAATGTTTATAAGCCCAAACTATTATAATTGGTATCCAAGAAAAAATTAGTTAACTTTCGAAACTAGGATGAGAATATTTTATTGAGAACCCTTATGATAATCCAATGTATAATAGAACAACCTATGTTATAATAAAGAAAAGAGTATGGGATTCCTTGAAAAGATTACTTATCTAGATACAAAAAATGGATGTTCTTTCATCCCAAATTCATCTAGTGGTAATAACCTCAAAAAGAGTTGGTTGATTATATCTCACCCATCATTCTGGTGCATGGTTAGTATACCCCAAATTCAAACTTAGCTTGACACTACCAAGGGATATTCTTGGATAAACTCACATTTTAGTTATGAAACATCATGAAGTGTTTTAATATATTATGCTCACAGATAACCTAGTTTAATCCTAATGTTTCATAGATTGAAAATGTGTTATTATTTAGACATTCTATAAATGATTTTTCAAGATTATATGATTTATAAGTATAATTAACAACAATTAATAGTCATGGAAACTATTTTTGTTTTAGTAATGAAATGAATATATAATGATGAAGTTGAGGTGGTGATTGGAAAAAGAAAATATAGAATTATATTATTTTAAAATATTCTTATAGATTATCTTATATCATGAATATTATTCAAGTATATTCATTTATATCCCCAATTATTAGATGTTGAATTAGTAGTGAAAACTCCTAATTTTATGATGATCATATATCATGTCTATGATTAATCTAAAATTGATGTTTATGGGAATGAGATTCAGGAAAATCTCATTATTCTCCCTTTAGTTTATTTTTAGGTCATCCTTTTCATGTATTGGATTTATTTAATTAAATCCCAAATTAATTGATGGGGAAACTAAGCCACTATTGATATTCCAAACCTAAAATTGATCATCCATAAATGAGATGATAAATACAAACTCATGAGGGAAATTACTCCCAATATATGTGTATTGATTCTAATTCAAAATGGGTGTTTATATTAGGTGGTTAGGGAGGAACTCAACATTTAAGATATACTAATTTTACTAGAGTTTATTGATGTTTTTCAAAAATAATTCTCAAATTTTCCTAGAAATCATGAAGTTTAGTTTTAAATAGAACTTATACCTGGTGCTACACCTATTTCAAATACTCTATTTATAATGGAACTTATTGAGTTGCAGGAACTGAAGAATCAACTCCAAGAGAATCCTTAGAAGGGATTCATTCAACCATGTGTTCCATCTTTGGGTGAAAATATTCTTTTTTATTTTGAATATAGATGGATAAATGTGACTTTATGTTGATTATCAGGAATATAAGAAGATCAAAATTAAGAATAAGTATCATTGAATTTGTACAAATGATGTTTTGGATTAATTTTGGGGAGCACAATATTTTTTTAAGATTCATCTTCGATTTGGATACTATGAGTTGATGATAAAAAGTAAAGAAGTACCTAAGAAAACATTCTATATTAGGTATAGAAACTGTGAATTTATACTGATTCCATATACTCTTAATACCCCCCCTCTATATTTATAAATTTACGGAATAAAATCTGTAGAAATTACCTTGATTAGTTTTTGGTAGTGATAATAGATGATATTATTATATATTCAATGAGTACGGGAAACCATTAAGATAACATGAGGATTATAAAGAAGACCATAAGGAAGGGTAATTTTTATGAAAAAGTTAAAAAGTGTGCATTTGTTTACAAAATTTTTCATTTTTTAGTTATATAATATAAATAGAGGCTATATCTATGGATATATAAAAGATAGATGTTACTAAAAGATGGATAAGAACAACCAATATGAATGAGATCCATAGTTTTCTTGGTTTGGATAAATATTATTGATGATTTGTGGATAATTTATCATGGATATAAAAATCCTTTTAACCTGTGCTTATACTACCATGCAATGATGAAGGTTTTTTATCTTTGGTGATGCAGAAAAGAAGGGACTGGGATGTATCCTTATGAAAAATGATGCAGTGATAGCTTATGCCTCAATCCAATTTAATCTTCACGAGAAAAATTACCCAAATCTTGATTTATAGATATATATCGTAATTTTTTCATTAATGATATTTAGTTATTAACAATATGAATATTGGTGCGACATATATACTGATTATAAAAGTTTAAATTATATATTCACTTAGATAGAATAGAATATGAGATAGAAAAGATGATTAAAGATGATTATTGATTTTGATTACTAAATACATTTCCACCTTGGAAAAGTAAGAACAATAATATAGATATGGATTTTAAAATCACTAGAAATCACTTTTATTAGTTATAAACAAGCATTGTTAATCTAATAAATGTTAAAAGGGGTCCCCTTTTATTTGTGCTAAAAAAGTGCTAATAAAAGTTAAAAAAATAAAATTTTAATAGGAAAAAAATTATAAAATTAAAAATAAAATCTAGAGACCACACCTTTTATTAGCGCTACAATCCCCATTTAGCAATGATAGGCACACCCGCACCACCTCTAATAGTTCTAGGCCCTACCCCTCTTTAATTGTGCTAGTATCCCCTTCACCAGCCCACACAACCCTGCCATCGCTAGGATTTGAACCCGAGACCTCTCTCCTGCATTTCTACACCTTTACCACTCATCCATATCATTTTGTTCTCTATTTTAAGATATATCTATTTATTTATACTTATATATTTAGTTATATTTGTTTGTATATTAATATATATTTATATAAATATATATATTTAGTTCTATTAATATATATAGTTATATATATATATATATTAATATATTTATTTGTACATTAATATATATATATTAATATATATATATATATATAGTTAGTTATATTTATATATTTATATTTTTTATATTTATTCATATATTAATATATATATTTATATGATTAGTTTTAAATACATTTATAAAATATATTTTTTATTATGTGTTTATAAGTAAATAAATAAGTACATACATATATACAATACACACACACATGTATACTAATATCATATGTGTGTCTATAAATATAATTATACATATTTACATATGTTTACATATATTATATAATAATATTTATATACATATATTAGAAAAAATTGATAATATATAGCAATTTGTTAATATAGACACACACAAATACAAACACACACATTATATAGGTATATAAATATTCATATATTTTTATTTTAAATAAAATAGAGGATAATTTTTATTTATATATAGTTTATATATTTATAAAGATATTTTATATGTAATATTTATTTATAAAATGTAATTTTTATGTGTAAATATATACAAATATATATATATATATGTTTGTGTGTGTGTGTATATAAAATTATAAATAATAGTACATTATGGAAAATAACAAAATCTAAAAGTAATAATATCATTATGAGTACAATCCTTGAAAATAAATTGTTTCTTCATAAAAAAAGATAAGAATACCACCTTAAACGAGGATGGAAATCCATCGAATGTAAACAAATTGGGGTACCTCGACAAAAAAATAAAATTTTGAGGACTTTGAGGCCTCTTTTGACCTAAAAAAAAATGAATAAGGTATCCTAGTCATGAAAACATTGATATTGTTTCAATATATGATTTAATATGTGGTAGAGCCCAAATGAACACTCGGTTCAAAAGTTATGGCTGTTTGAATTTCAAGTTACGTTTTCAACTCATTTTAGATATTTTATTAATATTTTGATTTTTTAATCTTCAAATTGATATTAAATGAATATTAATCGATAATAATTTGAAAATTAGTAATTAAAAATACATTTTTAAATTTTTTTATAATCCATTTTCACTAAATAGCTTACATATTAAGTGTAAATGATTATTTAGTCTTATCTAAAATTTATTAAAAAAATATATATTATATTTAAATCAATATAAATATATTTATATATTAATGATTTTTCAATATACCCTTTATCAGTGCTAGTAAAAAATCACTCATAAAGGGATGAGTCTATATCAGTGCCTTAAAAAGTGATGATATAGGGGGTACGCTTAACAATGATAACAAATCAGTAATAAATGGGTAATTTTTTCAGAACCTTTTTAGTGTAGTTATGAGAATCTTTAATCAAATTTTTTTATTACTGATAAAGATACCCCTTTATCAACACATTTTTTAGTGTAGTTAAAGGGTGGAACTACAAAAACTCATTTCTGTGGTAGTGAAAGGTGATTGATTCTTTGAGTCAAAAGGATCATGAAAACTTATCTATGATAAAGATAAAAAAGGATATAATATTTCTGGATTTGTAAATGATGGATTTGAAAATATTTAGGGAATTTGATAAATCTTATCTTTCCCAACTGAGTGTCCAACCATCTATCTAATTTAGGATTAAATACGTGCTTAAGGATGATGTGTAATTATAGAAGAAGGTTATAAATGTTTTTGAATTAAACCTTCATTATGATTGAATAATATTGTTTAATAATCATATATGTGTCCCACCAATACCAGAACTGAAGAAGAATATTTTATATGAAGATCATAGTTCAATATTCTCTATTCCTCATAGAAGTACAAATATGCATAGAGATCTAAAAGAGTATTTTTGATGGGACAACATATAGAGAGATATTGTAGAGTATGTATCTCAATGATTGGAATATTAGAAAATTTAGGATAAGAGATAAAATTCAATGGGGGATGTTATATATATTAGCCATACCAAAATAAAAATGTGAAAAAATAACCATATATTTTTGTGTCGAACTACCTGAAATTTCTAGGGGACATAATACTATTTAGGTTTTAGTCGATTTCTTTAAAAAGTTAGTTCACTCCATTGGTGTTTGATAATATTTTATATTTATCATATTTAAAAAATATACATCAAATATGTGGTAAGGTTCCACAGTGTACCACAACATATTATATCTGACCAATATCTGATCTTTAACTTGAGGTTAGAGTGAAGTGATAAGGTGAAATTATATATACATTTTTATTTCATTTTATTAAGTATTATCCATGATTAACTCAATAATGAACTAGGTATATGTTTTTATTGCATGAAATAGACTTTCTATGTTTAAAAAGAAATGCTAGAGAAATTGACCAATAATTCCAATTACACGTCATGAAACTTTATTGCATGATGTGTAGTCATCCGTCACTACATGTTTCAAGCTATGAAGAAAGTCATGATATAATTTCAAGGCATAAAGAGATTACACAATGTGATTTACCAATACACATCATGTAACTTTAAAACACAATTCGTGCTTTTGATATCTAGACTAAAAGAAGATACACATCGTGCATACCAGTTACACGTTGTGAAATGAGTTAATTTACAAATCTATAAGATTTTAGTTCAGATTCGTGTGAGATTCATACAGATTCAAAATTTTCAAATAAAAACGTGGATCAAAATTACATGATGTGAATACCCAATACATGTCATGTAAGATCCCGACTATTTACCTACAACAGGCTAGTAGCAGACAAAAGAGTGACATATTTTATTGAATTTATCTCATTTATCTCATTTATTTCTCTCGATTTTCTTATACCCTTTCTCCCTAAAATACCTTTTTATTAACAATTTTCATTATTTGACCTTTTTTTTCAAGCCTCTTGGATCAATTTTTGAATTACTCTTATTTTTTTTACATCTCCAACACCGTGCTACTTGCGTTCTTCATCTCGGTCATCAATCTTCAACGAATCCATGTTGTGTTTGTTCTTGTTCATATTTAAAGTAATTATTGGATTAAAATTGTGATTTTTCAAGGATTACATTTCTTATTCTTAATATTATGTTCAATAATTGATTAATCTCAATCCTGGAATGTTTTTCAACTGCGTAATCTCAATTCGTGTTGGCATGTTAACTATGTCTGTAATTTTTTATATATTTTTTTATCGATTCTACCATGAGTAGCTAAACCCCATAAGGAAGGGATCAAGAGTAGGGGTGTTTGAATTTAATAAATATATAATTACCAACTTGGTAACCTTAAGGAATAGTAATTAGGTTAAACAATAATTATTTATCTAATTATTGTAATTGACTATGACCATGGGAAGTTTGAATGAACGAACCTGACCTGATTGGAGTGGAACATGTTAGGACCATTAACCTATAAACCATTATTCCTTAGAAGCTAGGTTTAATGCATCTATGTTTCCGCTATCTTCAGCCCAATGAATAACTATCTCTTGGATATATCTAGTTTTCTTGACCATAGCAAACTAGTGACCTTTTATTGCTTCTCAACTTAATCCTTAAGACAATACCAAGTCAGAACTAAGATCATCCTTTTTTTAGGACCCTTAAATTGATCTTGATCCCTTCTTTATATGAGTTTTTAATCAAAAAATATCTTAGCATTAGTTATTCCCAAGCTCTAACACATTGTTAAGACTCCAACCCAAAGGTTTATAAGATTTAGTTCCTACCATCCAATCCAAATCCTCATGGTACCGACCCCACACTACCACTATAATATGAATTTGTATCAAGTGTAGTTTGGGAAAAATAAAACTAATCTAACCACAACCCACATTAATTAAATGAAATGAGCAAGAATGTAAAATTTTGGAACTATTTCTCGGGATCAAAATGAATGTGCTTCACACAGAAACCAACATCCAAGAACCTAGGATTACCTCACCCGATTACCCTTAATCTTTTTCTTTCTTTATCTCTTCATTTTTGGATTCCTCTATGTCCATCTTCTCAATGTGCATTATTGAATACATTAGGGACATTTGACTTGTTCAAATAACCTTGAAACACAAGAACAACATGCCTTCAAACATAAAATTGAAAGGTATATCTATACATAAAATCATTTAAATATATCAGAAAACAATAATTATACAAGTCTAAAACAACCCAACCCACTGAAAATGCCCCATTCAATATATAGAGAGAAGCTAGTGCAATAAGAGCGCACCACTATGGATTATGGATTTCAAACAATCCATGGTGATATGAACAGTATCATAGGCCCTCCCATACATGCATATACATTTGAAATCAAACCCAGACTCATTCATATTATTCAAAATATAGACCAATTCAGTGGGCTTTAAAGTGAATACCCCTATGAGCATATATCTAACATCTTGGAATGCTTTGATACCTTTTATGCAACACCCCAAGCTTCCACGATATGCTTCTCTTTGAATAATACAATAGCGTGTGTTGTACCCAATTTCATGTTCTAATAGACTACAACCAATCAATCTAGTCATTATGAATAGTAATACTGACTTTTTGAAATAATTGATATTATAAATATCCAAAGAAATTTAATTTGAGACACAATGATGATGCGGTAATTACCGTATTAATGGAAGATTAAAATAATTGATATTATAAATATACAAATAAATTTAATTTGAGACTTTTTATGAATTACACTAATTTTATAGGTTAATATTATATATTAGGGTTGGTTAGATGAATTTGTTTCGAAGTAATAATGCTATTATGAATTTAGAAAAAACAAAATACCAAATAGTGTCAAAATTGACATAAAAGAGATTTCAATACAAATACTATATTATTAATTTATATTCTATTCCTATAAATCTATGGTTTGGCAAAAATAATTATATAATGATATGTTTATCATTAATGAACCACTTTGGGTTCTCTTGGAAGTATATAGTATGTTTATTAACCATATAATATACAAATACATAGAGACATAGTAAATGTCAAACTATTTAACTATGAGTAAAATCTAAATGATAAGGTTAATATAGTTACACAAACCTGTCTAAAACCTATTAGTTGAGTGTTTTTCAACCCATTCCCACCTTAGCCTTTAAATAATTCATTTTGGAGCCATTATAAACCGAAAATTATTTTGTTATAAAATAATATTTCTAGCTTTTCCTAAGGTTCCCCTCACCCCTCTTATAAAAGGGCACTCCCCCTTCTCTCTAATTCACACCTTAAAATCCGTTTGCCTCAGCCAAACCCTACCAAAACACCCTCTAAACTACCATACCTTAATCCTAGATGCCTTATTTTAGTCAGAAATCCAACCTAAGGAGCCCTTTTGATCAAATCCAAAGGAAGAACCTGATGAAGAGGTAAATTTCATCACCTATTTCAAGTTCATTTCTTCTTTCACTTCCCCTTTATTTGTTGTTTCCATTATAAAATAATAACTCCAGTATATTCTATATAATTTGATGTTATTATAAATATGGTATAATGATATTCATTATTCAATCAATACTTTGAATGACATGTCACCATACGTGCGTACGTATGACTTACCGTCTCCACATCGTGGTGTAATTGTTATTCAATACATTATTATTTGGAAGGGTATAATAATGATGTGTAATTTATGTGAATAATAAATATAACATGATAATGATTCTGTATATATGATATAACATCGAATTATATATTATTTTAATATCAAAATAATTATATTGTCGCTCGTGCATACGTACGGATTACCGTCTCCACGAACGCGATGAGATTCATTCCCCATCATATCCATTCAAGAATAATTTTCCTTATATGATTAAAAATAATGTTTAAAGACTTAATATCATTATTAATATGAATAAGATACGTCATATCCATAACAAACATTACTTATGTAACAAATCATATAAAGGAAAATGAATCAGTCAATACCCGAAACGACGATAATACAAAAATATTATTAACAAAGCAATATTAAAAGATCATATATGATATCATATTAATGTATATGATTCTTTTATAATTTAATAAAAATTATTTCATCATTATATAGGAGGTTAACCTACCATCAACCAAGAAAAAGAACAAGTTAAGGGTTAATTTCACAATCTCTTCATTATCCGAGGTTGTTTATACATAATCATCTACTGGGACCTCTTTATCATCCACATCCATGATTCTTAAAAATGTATTTCAATACATTTTTACTATTTACTAGGCAATGGGTTAAAGTAATTTATACCCTTATTTGACCTTATATTTTTTAAATGAATCTTTCTGTCATTTTCCAAACAAGTTACTTTTTTACCTTTTCGACAAATTTAAGGTAAGAATGTTTTTTAACTTATACAACGGGTGCATATATTTTCCTCAATTATAACATCATTGAAGATTCACTTACAAGATTATAAGAATATTTTTAAAATAATTTTTTTCTTAAATGATTTCAAAATAGAAAGAGATATTTCTCTAAAAAGGATTTGAATTCATCGATGTCAATATCCTTTGATGGATATTAAGCTTATTTGAAGTTTATTTATTATGATACAAAAAATCCTTATTGTATTGAAGGTTTTGTGATATGTTTTACTATGGATGTGTTATTTTTACACCATTCAAGGTTTATGGATAAATTATTGACATTTCATATGCTAGTTTTAATAGAAATGTTTATGTTATGTTTAAACCTTTCCATATGAGGAATGCATTAGACTTAGTAAGTGACGGGTGGAGACCGCTATAGCTCATCGATGCATCATTAGGTCTCCTAAGACAAACTAGTATCTTGGCACAAGGCTTTGAAAAAATATTATTTGTATTCTTGGCACAGGGCCTTGACTATGTGGTTATAAAAGTATGGAATTATGCATTCCATCATTATGAAAGTGGAAATTGATATTGCATGTGATTATATGACTAGTAGAATATCCATGTGAGTAATTAAATGGCATTATTTTGTTTATATTTTCCATATTATGATGGATTTTATATTGAAAGGCTTTTGTTTTAGTTTTATACATTTCCTTAAATGTTTACGCTTATTTATTAAAGTTTACATTATATTTTTATCCTTGGTAAGCATTTGAGCTCACCCCTTTCTATGTTTTATTTTTCCCAGGATGAAAAGAAGTATATTATGACTGACCTATAGGGATAGTCTATGGGATCTCAATGTATTACATGGAAACTATGTTGTTGTATTTTTCCATTTTATGATATAATGTAAACCTTATGAATGTATCTAGTACTTCCAAGGCTACTAAACTAATTGGTCTTTAGAGACTTGATCTTTTGTGATCATGCCAATGATACGTAATAATGCACCGACTCTGGGATTCTGGGGTCGGGACGTTATAGTTGGTATCAGAGTAAGTTTAGTAAAAACCTTGGAATCTATATTTAGGTAAACTATGATTAGAGCACATTACCCTAAGATAGAATTTGAGGATTAGTATAGAAGAACTTACTAGAATTTTGGTATTGTAGAGATTTTTTGAGTTTTAAAAGTAATACATTCCTGTCTAGATATGAGCAAGTAGAGGCGGCTCTGACACCGATGTACCTAGAGATAAACCCTGAAAACACTTCTTTCAGCTAGACTCGAATGGGAACTGGTGCACGACAACGGGCCTTGCTGCACTCTTGGTTATGACACTCCCAGGGGATATGATTAGGATAATCCTGAATTTATTTACATACCATTATGAAGGGTTTATGAGAATATACTTCTTCAAAGAAAACATTTTTTATGATTATGGATTATATCCATAAATTATTCAATTTATGTTAAGTGTTTTACATGTTTGGAATTATGTATTTCGATTCATAATCTAATCTAGTTTATGCCATTGTTTAGAAATGACGCTTACTGAATGGAATGGAAATTGTATCAATGAATGAACTCTATGTTGGGATTTCCCTCCTACTCAAGATAATTATAGTGGATCTGGCGAAGAAACTGGTGCTGATCAGCTTATCACCATACTGGGAAAACTCACTCAGGTTATGAATAATAACCTTACTCGTATGGAGCACCCTGATCCACATCGTGGAGGATCAATGTTAGATCACTTCATGAGGCAACAACCACCAACATTGAAAGGGGGTACAAATCCACTATTAGATGAGTAATGTATAAATTACTTAGAGAAAATATTCCATGCCATGGGGAGTAGTGAAAGGGAAAAAGTTGTCATGGTAGTTTACCGCCTCATTGGAGATGCTGATCAATGGTGGTCATTGATTCAAAACAGAAAGGAAGATGATTAAGTATCAAATATGGAATGGATGGATTTTAAAGAAATTTTCTTAGAAAAATACTTTCCTCCAGACCATCGAGCGAATATGGAAAGACAATTTCCGAGTCTGAGGAAAAAGGAGGATGAGAATTTCACAAAGTATGAAGCTAACTTTAAAAGGTTAGTGAGGCATGCTTCATATTATATACATAACCCAATAAGTAATATTGATCATTTCTTTAATGGGTTAAAACCATTTCTCCATCAAGAATTATTCTCATAATCCTTCTTGTCATATGAAGATATTGTCTCATGTGCTATCAATATAGAAAAATAATTCTCTATGTCTTACGACTTTAAATCAAAACAAGAGAAGTAGAGATCTTCCGAACACTCTGGAAATGGAAATAAGGGGAAGAAGGGAAAATTTGAATATCCATCCTGTAGTAAATGTGGGAAGAAACACCTCAATACTTTCCTGAAGGGAATGAGAGTTTGTTACAAGTGTGGTGAAAAGGAAACCAAGCTCATGATTGCAAGGGGAAAAATGAGGCTCTCACTATTAAATGATTTAATTATAGAGAAAGGGGGAATTATGAAAATTACTTTCCTAAGAACCAAGGTCACTTACCTCAGAAAAGGGAAAGGGATCAAGTCCATGCTTATGCTATCACTAATGCTAAGGTAGAAGCTCCAAAAGATGTGGTGGAAGGTAATTTAATGGTTTACTCAAATTTAACAAATGCTTTATTTGATTCTGGATCATGACATTGTTACATATCTTCCCAATTTTCTAAGAAAATTAGATATTTCTAATATGATTTAACAAGGGAGTTGTCAGAAAATACTCCTAAGGGAAGTATCATTGCAACAATGTTTTGTGAATCAATTCCCATTAGGGCATATAAATATTCTTTATCTACTGATCTCATCGTCATACCCATGATTTAATTTGATATAATCCCCGGTATGGTTTGGATTTTGAACCATGATGTTAAAATTTATTGTAAGAAGAAGAATGTTACAATTTTTGATGATGATAAGGAGTACCTTATCTTTAGAGCAGAAACGTCACCACCTAATTCTTATCTAGATCCACCCCCAGTTGCTCAACTAAATTCAATTATTGGGGAGGAAGAGAATGAAATAACTATGGTTGAGGAAATGAATTTTCAAATTGAGGATGTACTTATTGTCTAAGAATATGTTGATGTGTTTCCAAAGGATTTACCAGGACATCCTTCAGAATGAGAAATTGAGTTTTCCATTGATTTAATTCCTGGTTCAAGTACCACATCGAAGACCCCTTATAGAATGGCCACTTTAGAATTAGTGAAACTAAATAAACAACTAGAGGAATTGATTAATAAGGTATTTATTCACCCTAGTGTTTCTCCATGGGGAGCCCCTATGCTTTTTATTAAGAAGAAATATGGATCTATGAGGTTGTGCATTGACTATAGGGAGATCAATGCTATAATAATAAAGAAAAAGTATCCCCTACCTCGCATTTATGACTTATTTGACCAACTTAATGGAGATCAATACTTTTAAAATATTGACCTTCGATCTGGATATCATCATTTGTGTGTGAATAAGGAAGACATTCCGAAAATAGCATTTCGAACCAGGTACGAGCTTCACGAGTTTACCGTAATGCCTTTTGGGATGAATAATGCACCTTCTATTTTCATGGATCTAATGAACATAGTTTTCAAGTAATATATTGATGAATTTGTAGTGGTATTTATTGATGATATCTTGGTATAATACAAAGGCTACGAAGATCATGATAATCACTTGCACATTATCTTGAAGACTCTTAGAAGACATGAATTATATGGAAAGTTTAGAAAGTGTGAATTCTGGCTTTAGGAGATTTATTTTCTTGGCAATATCATCTCTAAGGATGGAATCCCCATTGATCCTTCTAAGACAAGATCAAACCAAGAATGGCCAACACCGACAAGTATAACTAAGGTACACATTTTGTTTGGTTTAGCAGGTTATTATCAGCGTTTCATCTAGAACGTTTCTCGATTGGCTAATCCATTAACCAAGCTAACACGTAAATGGGTGAAATTTTTTTGGAAAAAATAATGTTAAGAATGTTTTGAATAATTGAAGAGAATATTAGTCAATTATCCTATATTGACTATACCATCGGGGAATGATTGGTTTTTTATTTATAGTGATGCTTCAAATAAAGGACTTGGTTGTATCCTTATGCAGAATGATGGGGTTATTGCCTACACATCAAGATAGCTAAAAATTCATGAGCAAAACTTTCCTACTCATGATCTTGAGTTAGCAGCTGTAATCTTTGCTTTGAAGATTTGGAGAAACTATCTATATGGTGAAAAATGTGAGATTTATACTGATCACAAAATTTTGAGGTACATTTTATCATAGAAAGAACTCAACATGAGGAAAAGGAGATGACTTGAACTACTAAAGGATTATTATTGCATGATACACTACCACTCAGGGAAGGAAAATAAGGTGGCAGATGCTTTGATCAAAAAAGATCATGGTGTTTTGAACAAGATGAGAGTTGAAAGGGATCCTATTTTCATAGATCTAGTAAAGATGGATATGGGAATAACCATGGAATGTGAAAAATTAATGTTTTTTCAAATGGTTTCCAAACCATATTTACTAGAAATGATAAAAAGTTATCAGGTTGATGATGAGGAGTTTCAAAATAAGATTAAAGCTGTGAATGAAGGGAGATTTGTGACTTTGTATATGAAGATGTAATTTTGAAATTTGGGAAGAGACATTGTGTTCCTGATATACCTAACTAAAAAGAGAATTGTGGATGATGCTCATAGTTCCAAATTTTCTATACACCTTGGGAGCGCCAAAATGTATAGATATTTGAAGGAACATTTTTGGTGGGACAACAGGAAGAGGGAGATTGCTGATTTTGTGTCAAGATGTATGGTTTTTAAACAAGTGAAAGCAGGAAGGCAACATCCTAGAGGAGTCTTTAAACCTCTTCCCATATCTGAGTGGAAATGGGATAATATTACAATGTACTTTGTCATGGGACTACCAAATACTCTTAGAAGGAATGATGCATTATGGGTCATTGTTTATTGTCTTACCAAGTCAGCACATTTTCTTGCTATAAGAGAAGATTTACCACTTGAACATCTAGAAAGAATATATATTAATGAAGTTGTGAGATATCATGGAGGACCCCTATCGACAGTTTCTGATTGTGATCCACGTTTTACATCAGGATTCTGGAAAAGTATTCAGAAAGCACTGGATAATGAACTTCATTTGAGAATTGCCTACCACCCCCAAACTGATGGAAAATCAAAACGGACTATTAAAACCATAGAATACATGTTGAGATCATTCTCACTTGACTTTCAAGGTATGTGGGATCAATATTTACCTCTGTTAGAATTTTCCTATAACAATATCTTCCATTCAAGTATTCAGATGGAACCATATGAAGCGTTATATGGAAAGAGATGTCGCACACCAACCTGTTGGGATGATGTTGGTGAAAGAAACTTATAGGCCCCGAAATAGTGGAGGAAACGATGGAAAAGGTGAAGGTAATCCAAAGCCACATCAATGCATCTCAAAGTAAGAAGAAGATTTATGCCGATAATCGAAGGAAGAATTTGGAATTACAGGCAAAAGATCATGTTTTCTTGAAGGTATCTCCATGGAAGGGTGTTATACATTTTGGTAGGAAGGGAAAATTAAGTCCCAGGTACATCGGACCTTTCGAAATTATATAACTATTTCGGGCTGTAAATTACCATTTGGCAATGCCGCCAAGTCTCTTCAAAGATCACAATGTATTCCACGTATCAATGTTGAGAAAATACATGCTTGACCCAACACATGTACCCACCTATGAGAAATTAGAATTGGAACCCAATCTGCCTTATGGCGAAGAGCCTATCAAGGTTCTATATACAAGAGAACAAGTTCTATGAAACTAGACGACTCGTCTAGTAAAAGTTCTATGGAGAAACCATAAGATGGAAGAGGCAACGTGGGAACCTGATGAACTTATGATGAAGAACCACCCGAGTCTTTTTATGTGGTAATATTCTAGAAATTTTGAGGACAAAATTATTTTAAGGAGGGGAGAATGTAACACCCCAAGCTTCCATGGTACACTTCTCTTTGAATAATACAATAGCATGATTTGTATGCAACTTCGAGTTCTAACACACCACAACCAATCAAACTAGCTGTTATGAATAGTAATACCCAATTTTTGAAATTTTATTAATTTTATCATTCAAAATGGACTTCATTTTTGGATTTTTAGTATCATAATTTGCTTAGGGTGAATTGTTTGTATTTTTTTGAAAACTTTAAATTTTTGATGAATAGTAAAAAACCCTGAGTTATAGTTTAAAACATAATTTTTATTGAAATAAATATTTATTTTATTTAAATTTTTTAGGTCAAAATAGATATATAATACCCATATAAGTTCAATGTAATTCATTGGAGTCAGTTTATAATAATTTTAGATATATAAAAATTTTATTGTACTTTTTATAGTCTTTTACCCACCTCCTAGGAGCATTTGAAAATTTACATAAAACTTAATTTTACCGCTTATGTGAGTTTAATTTTGAAAATATGAGGTACACTATTGATATTAGTAAGTAAAATGTGGTTCAATGAGATGAAAATAATTTTTGGTGGATAGTAACTTTTGACTTTTATATACGACGGTTATAGGTAAATAGGGTAACTAAAGGTAAAAATGATACTATTATTACCCTAACACATGTCCTAATTCTATTGGATAAGTGTAATTCGACCAAAAACAACCTTATGAATAAAATATGATCCTTTAGGTCCACTTAGATTAGATTAGTACATTTATTATTATTTAATTCAAAGAAGAGTTAAAAGTGTTAAATTCAATGTTTAATAACTAAACAATTTTTAATATGGGGTTACACATAAGATAAATTTGACTATAAATATTCATTAGAAATATGAAACAATTTCCTACAAAATGGTATTTTATTTATAATTTTTAGACATTAAATAAATAAATTTATTTATGACACAATGATGATGTAGTAATTACCATATTAATGAAAGATTAAAATAATTGATATTATAAATATTCAAATAAATGTAATTAGAGAATTTTTATGAATTCCACTGATTTTATAGTTTAATATTACATATCAGGGTTGGTTAGATGAATTTTTTTCGATGTAATAATGCTTTTATGAGTTTAGAAAAAACAAAACACCAAATAGTGTCAAAATTGACATAAAAGAGTTTTTAAAACAAATATTATATTATTAATTGATATTATATTCTTAAAAATATAGGGTTCTACAAAAAGACTTATATAATGACAGGTGTATCATTAACGAACCACTTGGGGTTCACTAGGAAGTATATAGTATGTTTATTAACCATATAATATAAAAATACAAAGAAAAATGGTAAATGTAAAACTATTTAACAAAGAGTTAAATATAAAAGATAAGGTTTGTAATGACCCGAATCCGGAGCCACACAACTGGTGCCCCATACCCAGTTTTCCACATGACCTCAAGCGTGTTTCCCCAAATGCCAGAGGCTTCCGACTAGCAGCGAGGGCCTTAGTGAGTCAGTGGGGAAACTATGCCCTCATTTAGTAAAGTATGCAGCGAGAGAATAAGCATAAACAATAGCAGAAGCAGTAAATAACATGCAACAACTGAACTGAAAGTAGAAGAAATGTCTGATA
The DNA here is from genome assembly GCA_963277665.1 of Viscum album. NCBI lineage: Eukaryota > Viridiplantae > Streptophyta > Magnoliopsida > Santalales > Viscaceae > Viscum > Viscum album. The sequence goes on from OY728123.1 coordinate 887,639,383, forward strand.
TAATAATAATGATACAGTATGGTACATGTTTCTATGGAAAGAAGTAAACAAAACAACGTGCTGAAATACAACTGAAACCAAAATACTAAATGTAAACAGAGACTCCAGCAGCATCGCGAACCAAATCCTGGTCCCATGCTCTCCAGCTCCAACCAGCAATCAAGTACCTGAGGTAGAAGGGCCACAATCCCTACCTATACCTGCAACCATATAATCTGTTTGGGCCGAAAAGCCGGACCCAAACAGGGTGTGAGACTAATCCCAGTAGGCGACCACCACAAGATTTGTGCCCTACTGCTAGTGAGTGATATAGAAAAAGTAAAGGTAAATAATACAGTAAACAATTCTACCAATTATCATTCACATTAATTTAATTGCAGAACCAGGGAAAACCATCAAAGTTTTCTATTCCATGATAAGCAAGTAACACAGCAGGTATCTAAGAAGACTACCTAAACATAAGCAGTACAAAACCCAAGCTTGTTCTTTGGCTTGGTGGACTCATCACAACATACCATCAACATTCACACTGACTCTCTGGGTGGATTAAACTAGTAGACCCCTATAGTCCAGTAAAAAACAAGGTAGAGACACTCTGGGAAGCTCTTACGTCAATTCCCCTATGGTCTTGCAACGATAACTACAGACTCTCTAAGGAAGCACTTACGTCTAATTCCTCTTGTGGTCTCGATGCGTGGGTAAACTAAGAGCACTCTTGGGAAGCACAAAGTCCTATTACCGTAGGTCCTATGTATGAAACTAAAACCAACAAACCCTCTAGGGAAGCACTTAATCATATATTCCCTCTTTGATCTCCCGCACCAAATTCTCACAGCCTTGAGCAGTCCAGTCGTGCATAATCGGCTGTTAGCAGCCCTAAGTAAGTTAAACAACTACTTGGATAATAGCTACCATACTTCAAAACCATTCCAACATCAGGAAACACATGCAATCCGTGATAACAAGCAACTAACAATTGCAATAGGGTTGCCTCACGGAAACGGTGCCAAACGGCGATAAACAGCCAAACGGGAAAGGTAAACACCCATGGGGGGATCCGCAAACATGAAACCAAGCATAACTTAGCAGTAATTCATTATAAGCTAACACGAAATCTATGGCAGTTAGACAATAGGATCAAAATCCTAAACCCAGGATACCCGATACGTGGGTATCCGACGACACTTTTTTCAACCAAAACTCAAAGAACTTTAATGTAGGGAAACAAACCACCTACCTCGATCCTCAGAGATCGATATACTAGAACCGCGACACGTGAATCAGCCTAGAACGGAGTAGATCTGCCAAAAATTCTAAAACATTCAACCTTAGATAACTTACACGAGAGGAGGAATCAGGAAGCGAGGCTAAAGAAGAACTAAGAACTCACCGCTGTGATTCTTCTGCAACCGACGGAGTTTGATTCGGACAACTGGTGACAGATCGGTGTATCAGAGAAGAAACGGCCTCCTTAGACGTTCTGGAAGGAATTAGGTGGAGAAGAATATGTTTTTCATCATTAGGCGTGACCCCGAGTCGATTAATTAAATAAAAAAAGTACACAGCGTGTACTCTTAAAGTACACAGCGTGTAGTGGGTTTTTCTGTACTCCACCAAAATTGGCCTCCACGTCACCCCTACACACTGTGTGTATGCCCCAGTCTCGGCCAACACACGGCTTCGAGTGGTTGAGGAGTACACAGAATGTACTCATAAAGTACACAACGTGTACTCATAAATTACACGGCATGTACTCTGAAAATTTCCAGATTCTTTATTTTTCCTTAAAAAGCCCGTAAAAGAGATCCGTACCTGAAACTGAAGCTCCGGGTTCTTACAAACTTCCCCCCTTAAAGAAATTTTTCCCTGAATTTCCCTAGAAAGGTGTAGAAGAATAACCCTAGAACAACTCTATCCACTATGATGACATATCAGCCTCCCTCTCCCAAGTCTCGTCCTGTATATGGTCGTGCTTCCATAGCACCCATACCAGAGGAACAGACCGGCCACATAGTACTTTTGCACTACGATCAACAATCCTGATAGGATGCTCCTCAAAAGATGCATCCAGCTCCAACTCAACCTCCTCGGGTTGAAAAACATGAGACGGGTCTGAGAAATATCATCGAAGCTGGGAAACATGAAAGACGTCGTGCATAGCCTAGTATCTTTGAGGTAACTACAACCTGTAAGCAACCAGCCCGACACTCTCCATAATCTCAAACGGCCCGACATATCTCTATGAAAGCTTAACTTATCTCCGAATTCTCTTATGTCCCAACCTTGGTGCGACACGCATGAAAACCTGATCCCCGACCTCGAACTCCAGAGGTCATCTCCACTGATCCGCATAAGACTTCTGCCGAGACTGTGCTGTCGTCATCCTCTTCCGAATCAACTCTATCTATTCTGAGGTCTCCTGAACAAGACGAGGTCCCAGAAAAGCTGCCTCTCCTGCCTCTAGCCAGTATAAAGGTGATCAGCATGTCCTACCATACAAAGCCTCGTAAGGTGCCGTCTAAATAGTCGCATGAAAACTGTTGTTGTAAGCGAACTCCACCAGAGGAATATGCTTCTCCCAAGAACCTCCAAAGTCTAGAATGAAATCTCGGAGCATATCCTCAAGCACCTGGATTGTACGCTCGGACTGGACATCAGTCTGGGGATGGTATGATGTACTCAAAAGTACTTGTGTACCCAACGCCCTCTGTAGCCCCTGCCAGAAGTGCGAAGTAAAATGCACATCCCTGTTTGAAACAATGGAGTGTGGAACTCCATGCAGACGTACAATCTCTCGGATGTACAACCATCCCAGCTCATCAACACTGGAGGTCTCCTTGATCGGCAAGAAGTGTGCAACCTTCATGATCCTGTCCACCACAACCCAAACCATGTCATTCCCTCGAGGCGATCTCGGTAAACCTGTCATGAATTCCATCACGACATCATTCCATTTCCACTCAGGAATGGGTAACTACTGCAAAAGCCCTGCTGGTCGCTGATGCTCTGCCTTCACCTGCTGACAGGTGGAACACCGCATAAAAAAATCAGCAACATCTTTCTTCATACCTGGCCACCAATACTGACGGTGCAAGTCTCGGTACATTTTGGTGACACCAGGATGAACTGCCTAAGCTGAAGCATGAAACTCCCACATTAGATTCTCACATATGTCCGCTGAAACCCATACGCGGCCATGAAAACGTAGCACCTCGTCATCGCCCACTGTCCACCCTGGAGTAGGGTCTCCATCTGACACACCCTCCCGTAAGACTAGGCCTTCAGGTTCTGATAGTTGCCTCATTCAAAATCGATCCAAAAGGGTAGAGGTAACAGCTACAGAAGAAAGGACTGTCTGACCTTGTCTGTCGTGCACCTCCAAATGCATCTCAGTGAACCGAGCCATGAGTTGCCACTCACTACTGGCCTTCTAAACTGCCTGCAACTGAGTCCTCATACCCAGTGCATCTGCCACAGTATTGCCTTTCTCAGGCGTATAAGCAAACTCGAAGTCGAAAGATTGTAGGTACTCGACCCACCTCCACTGTCTCAGATTCATGTCACGCTGCGTGAAGATGTACTTGAGGCTCTTGTGGTCAGTATATACCACGAAATGCTCTCCCATGAGATAGTGCCTCCAACAACGCAAAGCATGAACAACAGTAGCCAACTCCAGGTCGTGCGTAGGATAGTTCTTCTCATGTGGCTTCCACTTCTGAGATCCGTACGCGACAACACGATCTTCCTGCATAAGCACTACTCTAAGAACAATGCCAGATGCATCATAGAAAACTATATAACTCTTTCCCGGCTCTGACAGAACTAGAATCAGTGCTGAAGTCAATCTCACCTTCAGCTCCTGGAAGGCTGAGTCGCAAGCTTCTGACCAAACGTACTTCACACCCTTCTTATTCAAGCCCGTCAACGGTGCTGCTAAGCATGAGAAGTCCTGTATAAACCGCATGTAGTAACCATCCAGTCCTAAGAAACTACGTACCTCGAAGACGTTCTTCGGCTGCTCCCAGGTAACTACTGCTCTCACCTTCTCCGGGTCTACTGATACTCATGTCTCTGAGATGAAATGACCCAGGAAGTGAATATCATCCATCCAAAAGTGGCACTTTGAGAGTTTAGCATAAATCCGATGCTCCCTCAGTGTACTCAAAACGTTCTCAAGGTGGGTTGAAGGGTCATGTCGAGTGTGAGAGTACACCAGGATATCATCCACAAAGACCACAACGAAGGAATCCAAGTAAGGATGGATCACTCGGTTCATTAGTGCCATGAAAACTACTGGTGTGTTCCTAAGGCCGAACGGAATAGCCGTATACTCATAGAGGCCATACCTGCTCCTGAAGGCTGTGAGAGGTATATCTGAAGGCCTAACGCACAACTGGTGATAATAGGACCTCAAATCGATCTTCTAGAACACCCGAGATCCTCGAAGATGATCGAAGAGATCATAAATCCTAGGTAAGGGATATCGGGTCTTGACCGTCAACTAGTTCAACTTCTGATAATCCACACAAAGCCGTAAGGTTGCATCCACCTTATTCGCAAACATCACAGGTGAACCCCAAGGGGAAGTACTGGGTCAGATGACACCCTTAGCCTGTATCTCCTCCAACTACTTCTTGAGATCTTGCAACTCAGGCATAGCCATCCTATAAGGAGGTATGGATATCGGTGAAGCTCCTGGAACAAGCTCAATCGATAAGTCTACCTCACGCTCCAGAGGAAAACCTGAAAAGTCTTCTGGAAAGACATCTGGAAAGCGATCAGCCATTGGAGGAAAATCCATCTGAGAGGTCCTCTGATCATCCAGATATAAACTAGAAATCTGGGCCGTAACACTGCCCATCCCATGATGCTCTAGTCCAGCTCTGCTTGCCTAGACATCCCATTCACCCTTGTAAAGAAAAGACTTGCCCTCTAGTGACGTGAAACTCACCCTGTGGTGATAACAATCGACAAAGTCCTGAAAAGGAACTAGCCAGTCCATTCCGAGAATGACATCATAACCTGTCATCTCAAGGAAATAAAGATCCCACACGAAGTGACACCCACCAACCTCATGGGGGCACTCCTTGCACTGGCGCTCATTAGAATTTCTATGTCCCAAAAGAGTTTCTAGTTCCAAGGTATCCTCAGAAGTAAGGATAATGAGTCTAAGGCTCTCCACAGTGTGCACAGAAATAATGCTATGAGAAGCTCTGGTATCAAAAAGTGCGGAAGATAAAACTGAGGATACTAGGATCGTACCTCAAACTGTGGAAGGCCCAGGATCCTGCTCCCGATGAATCTGCTCTACCGCAAATGTCTGGACAGTACCGTGACCCTGTGTAGCAGCCTGATATCCCTGAGCTGATCCCCCTTGAGCCTGACCACCGCATCCGTGACCTCTACCCTGGCCTGAACGACCTGAAGAACTCCACCCCCAGTCTATTGTGGAACTGGTAATCCAGCTCCTGCACGAGGAGTAGAAACAGATCCTCATTCACTAGCCCCTGGAAGAAGAACCCTGTAAAAATGCTGCAGGTGACCCATCTTGCCGCAAGCTCGGCACTCCACTGGATCCCTCGGGCACTGAGGATTCTTATGCCTGCTCTCTACACACTGATAGCACACCACCTGGTTTCTAGAAGGAAGATCTCATCTACCAGAAGATATACCTCTCTTCCTCGAGTCACCTCGAGTAGAATCACGGTGGTGGTTCCTGATGTTAGTATGAAATGACTCATCCTTGGATGCTGAACCACCCTGGTCAACAGCCCTAGTCTGCCTCATATTTCTTTCAGTGATCAGCGCCTGGTTGACTATCAGAGTAATAGAAGTCAACTGGAAAACGTTTACCTGTGATTCGATCTCTGGTTTGAGGCCTTCCTCAAACTTCCTCGCCAAAAACAGCTCGTCATTTCCCAGAATGGGTGCGAAATGCTGTAACTCAGTGAAGCAGGAGGAATACTATATAACCGAAAGATTACCCTACTGCAGGTTCATGAACTCCCTGGCCCTATCATCCCCCAGTATCGCTGGATAGAAGTAGTCATAGAACGTACTCTGGAATTCATCCCAAGTCATAGTCCGCTGGCGCCCTGCCTGTGAGACCACATCCCACCATATCTTGACAGAATCTCATAGCATGTAAGTCGCGAGCTTCACCCTTCTGTTTGGGGGTGTCTCCAGATGCTCGAATATGGAAAGCATGGTTTCTAGCCATGACTCTACAACCTGAGGTCCCCCATACCCTATGAATGTGGGAGGATGTTGCTGCTGGAAGACTCGCGTCAGCTCTGCCAGAGACGGGGTAGGATGCTGAGCTCCCTAGAAGGTCTACATGAACCTCATGAAACCCTCTCTGAACTGAGCATCGACACCAATGTCTGGAATCACTGTGGGTGCCATGTCCGGAATGATCGGCAGAACTACAGGTAGTCCTTGGTCTGCCGTATCAGGTGTACGGTCACTGCCCGGTTCCTGGCGTGCAACTGGAGGACGTCTTGGTGCCATAACCCTGAAAGGTCAAAAGCACACTCCATATTTAGGATCAACAAGAACAGAAAACACAAGAGTACAAAATGGGAATAGGAGAGAGAAACACATAAATTAGAAAAACTGAACTACACGGCGTGTATTTAAACTACACGGTGTGTTTGTTAAACCCATTTACATGGCCTGCCATTCTGCCACCATTGGTTGTGTAACACTCTAGACTACACGACGTGTTGTCCCAAAACCCAGCGTGGACTTGGACTCCACTCCCTTGCTGGAGTCTCTTTGCACGGCTAACCTACACGGTTCTCCTAATTCTAGACTACATGGCGTGTGCACTAAGGACACGACGTGTACAAGCCAGCCTTCGACGGCCCATGTAGCAGGTTACATGGCCGACCACATGGATAACACCTTACACGGCGTGTTCCGAACAAACACGGCGTGTATCAGAGAAGATAACACCAACCCGTGTTGTTCGTGACACGACCGGGTACCTAGAATAAAATACACGGCGTGTTCTTATAACACACGGTGTGTACTAGACAGGCTCAACGACCCATGTAGCAGGTTACACGGTCGGCTACACAGATGACCCCTACACGACGTGTTCCGAACAAACACGGCGTGTATAAGGATGGATAACACTGACCCGTGTTGTTTGTGACATGACCGGGTACCCAGAAGAAACCTACACGATGTGTTCTTATAACACACGACATGTACTACATGAGTTTCCCCGACCCCTTTTGTTAGTGACATGATCGGGTACACGGTTGACTACTACACGGTGTGTACATATAGTACACAGTGTGTCCCTGAAGATTCTCCAACACCCCAAGTTTTTGTTTACACAGATAGTAACACGGTTTAAAAACTACACAGTGTGTATGAATAAGGTACTCGCTGTGTATTCTGGGTTTTTCTAGGCAGTAGCTCTGAAACTGCTCTGAATGCCAGAAACACTGAAAAAAACCTGCTATATGCCAAATTCCGATCCATGGGGGCCCGTACTCCCTGCGAATCAATGCTTGGCATCATAATCATGCATACAAAAAGTAACAATATAAAAAACAATGATCCTCCAAATTCTGATCCTCGAGGGCCCATAACACCTCCAAGATCAGAGCTTGGCACCCCTGCTAAAAAGACTGTAGAAGAAGTAATACTCTATTAGCGGAACAAGTGTTTCTATCACAAAATCTACCACAACGGAATACATAATCTATCACAGAATCTATCACAACATAATGCGATTCTAATTCACCCTAGATGGCATGGTAAAATTCATGACAGGTGATTTCCTACCCAGTGCCTATATGATGCATGAGACGACACACCCTCATCTCATCGGCTTGCAACCAAATAGAACCATAATCATATAAACTGTAACAACACAAAAAAGTGCATCACCCAATGGTGAAATATAATAAACTGTAACATTTGAAAAAACTGAAAATTGCAATCACGAGGTAGTGTAGCTTTTCCCTGTACACGGGTTAATTACTCCCAGGCACAGTTAAGTACTAACTACCCATTTCTTCATATCCCTGTATATGGTCACAAAACAGTAAGGCAATAGAAAGGAAGAAAACCCCTCTGATACAACTTTGTAATGACCCGAATCCGGAGCCACACAACTGGTGCCCCATACCCGGTTCACCACATGACCTCAAGTGCATTTCCCCAAACAGCAGAGGCTGCTGACTAGCAACAAGGGCCTTGGTGATTTAGTGGGGAAACTATGCCCTCATTTGGTAAAGTATGCAGCGGGAGAATAAGAATAAACAATAGTAGAAGTAGTAAATATCATGAAACAAATGAACTGAAAGTAAAACCAATGTCTGATATAATAATAATGATGCAGTACGTTACATGTATCTATGGAAAGCAGTAAACAAAACAACCTTCTGAAATACAACTGAAACCAAAATACTAAATGTAAACAGCAACTCCAGCAGCATCGTGGACCAAAGACCGGTCCCTTGCTCTCTATATCCAACCAGCAATCAAATACCTGAGGTAGAAGGGCCACAATCCCTACCTATACCTGTAACCATATAATCTGTTTGGGCCGAAAAGTAGGACCCAAATAGGGTGTGAGACTAATCCCAGTAGGCTACCACCACAAGATTTTTGCCCTACTGTCAGTGAGTGATATAGAAAAAGTAAAGGTATATAATGTAGTAAAAAATTCTACCAATTATCATTCACATTCATTTAATTACACAACCAGGGAAAACCAGAAAAGTTTTCTATTCCATGATAAGCAAGTAACACAACAGATATCTAAAAAGACCACCTAAACACAAGCAGTACAAAACCCAAGCTTGTTCTTTGGCTTGGTGGACTCATCAAAACCAAACATCAACATTCACACTGACTCTCTGGGTGGCTTAAACTAGAAGACCCCTATAGTCCAGTAAATAACAAGGCACATACACTCTGGGAAGCTCTTACGTCAATTCCCCTATGGTCTTGCAACGATAGCTACAGAATCTCTGAGGAAGCACTTACGTCTAATTCCTCCTATGGTCTCGATGCTTGGGTAAACTAAGAACACTCTTGGGAATCAAAAATTCCTATTCCCATAGGTCCTACGTACGAAACTAAAACCAATAGACCCTCTAGGGAAGCACTTAATCGTCTATTCCCTCTTTGATCTCCCGCACCAGGTTCTCACAGCACTGAGCAGTCCAATAGTGTGTAATTGACTGTTAGCATCCCTAAGTAAGTTAAAAAACTACTTGGATAATAGATACCATACTTAAAAAGAATTCCAATAGCAGGAAACACATTCAATCAGTGATAATAAGAAACTAATAATTGAAAAAGGGTTGCCTCATGACAACGGTGCCAAACAGCGATAAACAGCCAAACGGGAAAGGTAAACACCCATGGGGTGATCCTCAAACATGAAACCAAGAATAAATTAGCAGAAATTCATCATAAGCTAACACAAAATCTAGGTCAGTTAGACAATAGGATCAAAATCCTAAACCCAGGATACTCGATACATGGGTATCCGACACTTTTTGCAACCAAAACTAAAAGAACTTCAATGTAGGGCAACAAACCACCTACCTCAATCCTCGGAGATCGATATACTAGAACCTCAGACCGTGAATCGGCCTAGAACAGAGTAGATCTTAAAAAATTTCTAAAACGTTCAACCTCAGATAACTTACATGAGAGGAGGAATCAGGAAACAATGCTAAAGAAGAACCAAGAACTCACTGCTGCGATTCTTCTGCAACCCGCAGAGTTTGATTCGGACAACTGGTGACGGATCAGTGGATCAGAGAAGAAACGGCCTCCTCGGACGTTCTGGATGGAATTAGGCAGAGAAGAAGATGTTTTTCTTTATTAGGGGCGACCCTGGGTCGATTAATGAAATAAAAAAGTACACAGCGTGTACTCTTAAAGTACATGGTGTATAGTGGGTTTTTCCGTACTCTGCCAAAATCGGCCTCCACGTCACCCCTACACACCATGTGTATGGCCCGATCTAGGCCAACACACGACTTCGAGTGGACGAGGAGTACACGGTGTGTACTCATAAAGTACACAATGTGTACTCTAAAAATTTCCAGATTCCTTATTTTTCCTTAAAAAGCCCGTAAAAGAGATCCGTACCTGAAACCGAAGCTCTGAGTTCTTACAAGGTTAATATAGTGAACCAAACATATCTAAAACCTATTTTTTGAGTGGTTTTCGACCCATCCCCACCTTATCCTTTAAATAATTCATTTTGGAGACATTAGAAACCAAAAATTAGGTTATTGTAAAATAATATTTCTAGCTTTTCCTAATTTTCCCCTCACCCCTCTTATAAAAGGGAACTCCCACTTCTCTCTAATTCACACCTTCACAGCCATTTGTCTCATCCAAAACCTGCCCAAATATTCTCTCAACTGTCCTCCCTTCATCCTAGATGAATTTATTTTGTCATAAAGACAACCTAATGATCCCTTTGGATCAAATCAAAAGGAAGAACCCGAAGAAGAGGTAAATTTCATCACCTCTTTCAAGTTCCTTTCTTCTTCCACTTCCTCCTTCTTTGTTGTTTCCATTCTAAAATAATAACTCCAGTATCTTATTTATACTGTGATGTTATTATAAATATGGTATATCTATATTAATTATTATATCCATCCTTTTAATTACATGTCACCATACGTGCACACGTACGGCTTACCGTCTCCACGTCGTGGTGTAATTGTTATTCAACACATTATTTTTTGGATGGGTATAATAATGATGTGTAATTGATGTAAATAATAAATATAAAATGATAATAAATTTTTATATATGTTATACCATCCAATTATATATTATTTTAATTTCAAAATAATGATATTGTCGCTCGTATGTATGTACGAATTACCGTCTCCACGAACGCGATGAGATTCATTCCCCATCGTATCCATTCAAGACTAATTTTCATTAGATGATTAAAAATAATGTTTAAAGACTTAATATCATTCTGAATATGAATAAGATACAACCTATAAATAAAAAACATTACTTACGTAACAAAGCATATAAAGGAAAACAAATCAGTTAACACCCAAAACGATGATAATACTAAAATATTATTAACAAAGAAATATTAAAAGATCATATATGATATTATATTAATGTATATGATTCTTGTATAATTTAATAACAATTATTTCATCATTATACAGGAGGTTAACCTACCCTCAACCATGGAAAATTACATGGTAAGGGTTAATTTCACAATCTCTTTATTATCCGAGATTGTTTATATATAATTATCTACTGGGACCTCTTTATCATCCACATCCATGCTTCCTAATTTTTTTTCTAGATATTTTTACTATTTACTATACAATGGGTTAAAGTCATTTATACCCTTATTTCACCTTATATGTTTTGAATGAAATCTTTCCGTCATTTTCCAAATAAGGTACTTCTGGACCTTTTTGACAAATTTAAGGTAAGAATGTTTTTTAACTTTTACGACGGGTGCATCTATTTTACGCCATTATAACATCGTCAAAGCTTCCCTTGGAAGCTTATAAGAATATTTTCAAAATAAAATTTTTGTTAAATGATTTCAAAAAAGAAAGAGATATTTCTCCAAAAAAGGTTTTGATTTAATCTATGTCAATATCCTTTGATGGATTTTAAACTTATTTGAAGTTGATTTATTATGATACAAAACTTCCATATTGTATTGAAGGTTTTGCAATATGTTTGACTTTGGATGTGTTATTTTTACACCATTCATGGTTTGTGGATAAAGTATTGAAGTTTTTTATGCTAGTTTTAATATGAATTTTTATGTTATGTTTAAACCTTTTCATATGATGAATGCATTGGAATTAGTAAGTGATGGGTGGATCCCTCTATAGCTCCTCGATGCATCGGTAGGTCTCATGCGACAAACTAGCATCTTAACACATGGCCTTGAAAAAATATTATTTGTAGTCTTGGCATAAGGCTTTGACTATGTGGTTATGAAAGTCTGTCATTATGCATTCTATCATTATGAAAGTGGATATTGATATTTCAAGTGATTATTCGACTAGTAGAATATATATGTGAGTAAGTAAATGGCATTATTTTGATTTATATTTTCCATATTATGATGATGTTTAAGTTGAAAAGGATTTTGTTTAGTTTTATACATTGCCTTAAACGTTTATGCTTATTTATGAAAGTTTCTGCTATGTTGTTAACCTTACTGAGCATTTGAGCTCACCCCTTTCTATGTTTTATTTTTCCTAGGATGCGAAGAAGTATATTATGACTAACTTATAGGGATAGTCTATGGGATCTCAGTGCTGTCCATAGAAACTATGTTGTTGAATTTTTCCATTTTATGATGTAATGTAAACCTTACGAATGTATCTAGTACTTCCAAGGATACTAAACTAATCAGTATTTCGAGACTTGATCTTTTGTGATCATTACAATGATACATAATAATGCACTGAATCTAGGATTCTAGGGTCGGGACGTTACATTTAACAACCATGGAGTTTCTTTTGATGCCATCAGGCTTAAAGTCTTTCACTTTTCCTTATGAGACTGAGCAAGGATTGAATCTAAATTCAAGCACCCAACTCCATCACAACATTGGATGATTTAGCCAAAAATTCATGGAAAAGTACTTTCTGAAAATTCAAACATAGAAATTGAGGAACGACATCAAGAATTTAACTCAAGTAGATAGAGAGTCAACATGGGAATATTGGGACCATTTAAGGAACTTATCTAAATTTTCGCACATCATGGGCTAGATATGTGGATACAACCCCAAACATTTTATCAAGGACTCCATCTAGATGATCACACTGTCATTGATGAAGCTGACGATGGAGGGTTAATGTTTTAGACACTTGAGGCGGGCTGAGTAATTTTAGACAATGTCTCTCATAATGTTAGTCTATGGTAGAGTGATCATGGACCTCCCCAACATTAGATCCACCAAGTTTAAGAGCATATTCCACTAGATGTACAAGGTGAGGCTTTGACCAAGATGTTGGAATCATTTAAAATACTACATGCAGAGCTCTACTTCATGACCCAGTCATGGAAATCTAGTCATGAAAAATGTGTGGTGGCCTGAACCTTTATCATGAATTTATAGAAAGTGTTGGAAAACAACCAAGTCAAGATTTTAATTATGATAATTACAATAAAAAAGTCAATAATTTCAGAAACTGCATAAATACTTTCAACAAAGGCCAATCTAATAGAAATACTAAAACAATCAAGGATACTACTAGAAAAGTGGTGGTAAGAAACCAGTCAGGAACCAAGGACCACCTGAATATCCACTGATGAATCCTATCCCTGGACCACCACAACAAGAAACCCAATAACCCTTCCATCATATAGACCAAAAATAATTTCAACAATATCCAACAAAACCCCCACAACTATATTTTCATCGACAATTAAATGTGGAAAATCTACTCTCTGCCTCTTTTTAGTAGGAATGCCAAAGTATGACCAGCCAAGATATTGAAATTCAGAACCAAAGGGCCACACTTTATAACCTTGAGAATCAAATAGGTCAGATCTCCAAGAATTTGTTAGATATATTAAAAGGTACCCTACCTAGAAATACAGAGGCATAAATGATATAAGAGTAAAAGATAGTGGTTCTGAGTAGTGAAAAAGTTCTAAAATTTTAGAAACCATGTGTAGAATAAGTAATACATGTTAAGCATCCCAAAAAACATATAAAAGTCATGGAAGAATAAGATTATGAAAATATAATGGAAATTCTCAAGTGATACCTCAATAAGTACTACCTTCTATAAAATCCCCAACAAGAAAGAAACCCAAGGAATTAGTCTATATAGCTCCACCACCATAAAATATACCTATTATTTTTATGAAAAGAGTGAGGCAAGGATGAATTTAATGGAAATACATGAATTTTTTGGAGATATTCCAGAAACATCACATCAACATTCCTTTTGCTGTGGCAATCAAACAAATACCTTCCAATGAAACATTTCTTAAGGAAATACTCTCTTATAAAATAAAAATGGAGGATATTGGAGTTATTTCTCTAAATTAAGAATGATATGGTGTTTTTTAGTAGAAAATTATACAAAAATGAGATAACCTATAAGTTTCTAAATCCCATGCACTATAGGAGAATGTAACTTTAAAATAGCCTTGTGAGATTTAGGTGCTAGCATATACCTCATGTCGATGAGTGTATTCCATAATTTGGGACTCAAAGAACTCAAAACAACTAGAATAATAATCTAATTGGACAACTGATCAGTCAAATATCCTGGATGAATTCTCGAATATTTCTCATTCAAATTCAGCGAGTTCATTTTTCTAGCATACTTCCTCATTATGAACATAGAAGTTGAATGAGAAGTTCAAAATAATATCAGGATGACCATTCTTGGACACTAGGAAGGCATTGATTTATGTTAATCAAGGAAGAATCATATTCCAAGTTGGTGATGAAGACATCATGTTCAACCTAGAAAATTCATCACAATAAATAAATGATTATTTTTTTACTTCCAATCTATTTTTCTCACAAATGAAAGAGATGGATATATAAGAATTGGTGAAGAGAGTGATGAGATTAACCTTAATAATGAGGATCGGGAATATTAATTTGAGGAAATAAACTACATTGAACATCTTACAATGGAAAACATACCATCTTTCACACCCTTATTTATTCAACCACTGAAACTCAAACTAAAACCACACCTCAGTACACTCAAGTATTCATTTCTAGAGAATATTACAACACTACTAGTCATCATCAATATAAAATTGACTCAGTCATAAGAGGAAACATTAAATGAAGTCCTAAAAAGACAAAAACAATCAATTTCTTAGTGGTTGATGATATTAAAGGAATCAATAGTTCTTTATGAAAACATAAAATTCTATTAGAAGAAAGTGAATACTAAAACACCAACCATAGAGGTGAATCACACCACCAATAAAGGATGTATTTAAGAAAGAAGTACTGAAACTTCTTGTTTCTAGAATAATTTTTTCAATCTATGATAGTGAATGGGTGAGGTTTCTGCAGGTCATACCAAATAAAGGCCGTATCAAAATAGAAAAGAATGATGAGGATGAATTGATCTCAAATCACGCCATCATTGGATGGAGAGTGTATGTGGACTACATAAACCTTAATAAAATAACCTAAAAATACCATTTCCCCTAAATTTCATGGATAAAATTCTAGAGAGACTTGTAAGACATGAATTTTTATATTTATTTGATGGATAATTAGGATACAACCAGATTGCTTTCAACCCATATGATTACTCTAAAACAACATCCACATATCTATTTTGTACTTTTTTCTACAGGATCATGTCATTTAGTATGTGTAACGCAGTCGTGTCTTTTAAAAGTTGAATGACACATATATACCATGATATGGAGGAGGAATTATTATAATTTCTCATGGATGAATTTTTAGTTTATTCAAGATCTTCTAAGGTATGTCTAAGAAATATTGATTTCGTCTTGTAGTGCTGTAAAGAGAAGTTCCTAGTTTTAAAATGGTAAAATAGTAATTTTATGGTTCAAGTAGGAATAGTCCTTGGATTTTTTTCCAAGGATGAAATAGAGGCTAATCCCAGTAATGAAAAGTAGATCAAATATTTAATTTAGCCTTCAAAAGTCCAAGGTATAAAGAGATTTCAAGGCCTTGTTGAATTCTATCAGTGATTCATAAAATATTTTGTGAAAGTTTCACAACCCACGAAACACCTTTTGTTGAAGGAAACTCCATTTTAATTCATATATGAATGTAGGTGGGCATTCAATACTTTTAAGAAAATCTTTACAGATACTCCTATAATCATTTCACCGGATTTTAAAATAAAATTTGAATTGATGTGTGACACAAGAAACTTTTATTTTGGAACTATTTTAGGATATTGAGTAGGTTGCATATTCTTCCCTATATAATTTTCCAACCACAAACAAAATTAAGGTTAGGTAAACTACACAACTACAAAGAAGGATCTCTTAATAGTAATTTTTTCTTTTGAGAAATTTTGTTCTTATCTATTTTTGTAAAAAGTGATTGTGCACATTGATCATGCTGCCCTAAAATATTTTATGAACAAAAAGGATGACAAGATGATACTGATAGGGTGGATCCTATTCCTACAAGAATTCTAGATTTTTTTCAAAGATACCAATTGAAGGTAAAATTTTGTCACTGATCATGAATCTCGACTTCCACTACCCCTTATCAAGAACAACGATGATATCTACATTGTGGTATACTTCCAAGCTGAAACATTTTTAGCATAAATAAAAAGGAACAACCATGGTTTTATGATATTGAAAACTATCTAACCATGATATATCTATACCTAGAAATCTACTACTATAAAAGAATAATAGTTTTGGTTCAAGCTTCACACTACTACTGGGATGAACCACTCCTTTTCAAGTGAATTTTGGATGGCTTGTTATGTTGTTATATTTTAGAGGACAAAATCCAAAATGATTTAGACATGTGTCATGTATCACCAATAGGAGGACAACATAGAATAGAATTCATAGTATAAAAAATAAAAAAAGTGGGATTTTCTATCCAACACTCCACCAATATGCATGAAATTTTTTTCAAAGCTGTGATCAATGCCAACTAGCTGGAAGCATTGGAAAAAAGAAAAAAAATCCCCAAAACCCAATCCAAGAACTAAAAATATTTAAGGTATATGGGATTGATTTCATGAGACAATTTCTCAACTCACATAAAAATTATTATATCCATGTGGGGATTGTATACATTTCTAAGTGGGTAGAGGTGGATGTTAATGCTCATGACACTACAAAGGTGGTCATTTATTTTTTTAAATGTGTTTTCATGATTCAAATTTTCTAGATTAGTCATTAGTGACCAGGGAACACATTTACTAATAATGCTATCAAAGTATTTCTTACAAAATATGAAATTTGGTACAACACATAAACTCCCTACCGCCCACATACAAATGGGAAAGTTGAATTGTCAAATAATGAAATAAAACCAATCCTAGAAAGGACTGTTAACACATGTCGAAGTGAATGGAGTCGGAAATTAGGTGATTCACTTTGGGAATACCACACTGTATAAAAAACACCCACTAGTACAACAACATTCTGATTTATATATGTGAAAAAATGTAATCCTCCAATAGAACTTTAGCGTCACTCATATTGGGAAATTAAGAAGCTTAATATAGATTTTCAAAAAGATGGAGAAGCTAGGGTGATGTAATTGGATGAATTGAAAGATATAAAAATTGATTCTTTTGAAAATAAACAGATCTATAAAAAAACCAAAATATGGAATGATCAACACATTTTGTGATGAAAATTTGTCCCAGGTAATAATATTTTTTAATAAAACTCAAGATTAAAATTTTCCAATGGGACGATAAAGTCCAGATGGCCAGGAAATGTTTTGGAAGTTCATGCATTTCTTTATTGGACGATCCATATTCATGAGGAAGGAACACCCCCATTCAAAGTCAATGGTGAATAATTAAAAATATTTCAAAAACCCTTTCTAGAAGGGTGTGTCATCAGTTTCAGATTCATATGAGAATCCGAGCTTCAATGTATCAATGTTAAAAGAAGATATGATTGAGAGGCAACCCATGTTAGGTTACCTTAGTCTAGAATAGGTTAGAATAAGATTATGATAGCATAGGGCATGCCGGGATCAAAGGATCAGGGTATGATCTAAATCAGAGAAAAAATAACCAATTACACATCTTGTAATAATGATTCATGTTGTGTATTTTCTAGGCCTAAATTTCAATAAAATACACAATTAAATTACGTGAAACCAAAATACATGTCATGTAATTCAAAAATTATTTTTTTTTAAAATTCCATGAACCTAGGCTTCACGACATGCACCCCTCCCTTCCACTCCCACTATTCATGCTCAAATCGACACCCACCCACCCCAACCTCCCTTCCCCTCTTACTTGAGCCCCCTTCCTCCTCACTTTTGGACCATCTTTGCATCCAACCACACAACTATAATTGATCGAACAAAAACTTTTCAAACTCATCCTATCGATTTTTCACCTAAGTTGGGATGATTCACTACCTGTCAAACATAGTTAAGGATATGCATCCCTGACACCTAAAGAAGCTTCCCCCTCGACCTCTGATGCAGTCACCAAACAACCCGTTGTCCTGGAGGAGGACTAATCAAGCTACAATGAGTCATTTTACGATGAATAACATCATATGAACACTATCATCCACTTTTCATACCCAATACACCGTGTGGCACTCAACTGATTATAGGTAAAGCCGATGAGGAAAAACAAAACCATCAATATGGCTATCCTTGATTGCTTGAATATCATCCAAGTGGTGCTCCAGATCCTCAAGTGCCTACATATTTCTCCTATTATTGAGGTACGTGAGGAGATTTAATCGGAGATGTTCCTTGAGTTTCATGAAACATTTTAGGTCTCCATTGACAGCCTCCGCTTCAGACTAGGAAAAAGACCTCATGAATTTTCCTTTTTAGAATTTAGTATAGGCCTAAGGATTTTCAATGAGTATTTCACCAAATCAGAAGTATTCCCTACCCTACATCTTGAGCCAGCAAATTCAGATTCAAAGAGGCTTCGATAGAAGATTTCCCTGAATGATCACACTAAGAATGATCCTTGGATCATGAAATCCACCCTACTATGAGGCTCTACACTCCATATCCAAAATAGGGTCTTAAATCATTAATAGTGCATTCAAGCCGAGTCTCATGGTTGTGTGATCCATATGGATGTCATCATACTTACTACAGCCATGGGTGGCTATACCTTCAATATGTCCTCTCAGTTTCTATTTTACTATAGAGATTATACACAAAGGACACAAGGAACAATTATGTGGGTATCTTTCATCCCATATCTGGCCCATTATATTGACATTTTAGATGCCACCATCACACTTACCTCCTTTTTTATAATGGAATACATTGATTTTCTTATACTAAAAAAGATGAAACTTCTTACCAAGAATAGAGACCTCTTTTGGTTGACACCAGGAGTAGTTGAGGATAAGAACAAAGAACCCAATGATCATGCTGTAGACCCTGCACCCACCTCCACCCTAGACCTCACACCTTCAATTCCTACCCCCAACCCCACCCATTTTCTTACATCCATCGCCACTTAACCTACTACTCCACCCACACCATCCTATCTAGTAGATCTCTAGGATATGCACTTATACATCCTAGAAAATCTATGACAGATATCCCACACATTTATATCCCATTCACTAAGTTCTCTCATTTTACTACTGTTGACAATCCTTAGGAAGGTAAAAAAATTATGAATTAGTCCTTTGGATATTTCAAAGTATCAATGAAGAAGATAAAGGAAGAAAAATACATAAATTAAAAGAGAACTACGTTAGAAACATACATCAGGGATCTACAAAACCCACCTCTACATCCAGAAAACTTGACCGCGTTCTATTTATAAAGCCCTATGTGCAGCCCCTAGGCTACAGACTTACATTATAGGGCTATGGGTAAGACCAACATGACAATATAATTTCCATACTCCTACGCAAAGGATATACACCAAATAGATACATGGTAAAACTATAAATACAACCTCCTTTCAACCATATCCCTTCCTTTCTAATAAATTATACCCTTCAGCTCCCCGTTTGAGGACTAAAAAAAGTTAGAAGAACCCTTGAAACTCCCATTGCGTAGCTCTTTTTCCCAGGTCCGCCAATGTTTCTCTGGTAGCTCTCTAAAACATGATAGAAGATAGAATTAGTTGGGATAAGCAAGTTTGAAATCCTTTCTGATTTTGAAATACAAAACACATGATTAAGGACTGTTATTCTATAAAGAAGAATCTACCCATGATAGGCCTATTCCTTAAGGACCTACGCAGGGCTCTTCCAAAGTCACCAAAGGATACCCAGGGTGTTTAGATTTAAATATCACCCAAGTGTTTTCTTCTTGTTAGTAATGTTTATGATTGAGTTGGTTTATTTATCAAGTGTAAAGAATTTTTTAGTCATTAATAGGACCCACAGAGTGCATCTATGTGATATACCTTCGTGGTAGAGCTACAATGTATAGCTACGCCCATGACCCACACATATCAAATTTTAAACCCTCTTCAAAGTTACATATGGAAGGGTATCTCCTTCCGTTGTTCTCTTATATGAATGGGACTATGTTTAAGCCTCCACCAAAACCTCTTGAATTTTCAAACCTTTGGGAAAGGAACATCAGTATGTCTCCCATTTTGGTTGGTATATCTATAGTTAGAGGTTTCCCACATTTTTCTTATAAAGGATTCAAAATAATTGGGATGTCTGTAGGTTTGTATATCTATATTCACATAGACCCTAACTCAAGAGAAAGTATTCGGAAAGTTCAAGTCTTTGATTCTGGGGATAGGACTCTGTCCTCCCCTTTTCTTCTCTAAGAATCAGAGCCTTTGGGTCTCAGTAGGGAGAGTTAGGTCCATACTTTCTTTTCCATAAAACAAAATAAAATTCTCCTTCCTTTCCTGGGATACATCAAGGGAATCCATCATGGAGTAATCCCCTAGTCTTTTAGGCCTTACCCAATGATCTTCATTTTCATTTCAAATTGAAGGGTCCATTGCTCCACACCCATGCCCACCATTTCCTTAGCTTCCTTCACCATAGGCCCAACCTCTTCCATAATCGGAGGAGAAAGTGTGTGTTTTGTTGAATATATCACATTCTCTTGTTTCTCACACTGAGTATGACTCACGTCCTCTTAGAGATTTGGTATGATCACAACATCGACAAAATCCAACTCATTTCTTGAACTAAGAGAACTCTGATTCCCACCATATTTGAGATACATAGAAAGCCTTCACCTAGGGAATGAGCTCACTGGATATCCACATCATGAATGCAACCCTAATTCCATTAATCTGGGTATCCACCTAAGGATTAAGCCCTGAATTAATCCCCCCTAAATCTCTATGAGTTAAGAAATATCTCATGGAACTTGTTACATGGAAATACTCTTTAGGAGTATCCTCCATCCTAATTATCTTAGAGGGTCATATAACCTTGTGAGACTTACAGAACTACATGGGATTTTATTCCCATCCGAGTGGGATATGTAGGATGAATCGCTGAGGTTCAAATACAACACTCCAAAATCAAAACTGTTCTTCTCAAGACATATTATAGTCAATGATTAATCCAACATGGAAACTTATATCCTTTCCAGGTTTCTTGGGAATTTTAGTCATAAGTCCCACACCAAGATTTGACTAGGAACCTTCCATCAAGATGTCCTTACCAAATGATATTAAACTGTAAAGTTAGGTCCGTATCACATGACCTTAAAAGGTATGATGTGTCCCATTAACCGACACTGAACTAAAAGTATTCCAATTCCTTTCACAAAGATATGTAGGTAGCCCAATTATGAGTACAATCCCAACATCAAAACAAACTTCTATCTTCCTGGATGACAATAAATTATAGAGTGCCCCACTCAGTGGATTACAAACCTACATCATCGTAACAGTTTCTAAAAGAGTCTCTAAATATTATATGATAGGATTACATTTATGGTGAACCTAGAATATATACAAATATCTCTATTAATGAAGAACCTAGAATACATACAGATGATTCTAAATTTCACACATACTAATAATTGATTTCTAATTTCAAGTGAAACCTATGTTATACTGGGTAAATTAATAAGGATTCATGAACATATCTTAAATATATATGAGAGTCCCGAAGTAGAAAATAATTCCCCACAAAAGGATGTGATGAGACTATCCTACCATCCTCTGAACCAATGTGAGTTCTTAAGTATCGTAGGTCCAAACCTAAAGAATGTCTGCCTTTGTTAACCAAGTCCCTTTGGATACAGAACTATTGGGTGTTTCCAGTTCCATAAATAAATCCTATGGAAATTCTTTGTAAGTAGTGATTCAAAATTAGAACACACTTTCCAAGAGGCACAAAAAAAAATGGTGAACCGGACGTGAATCCTTTACCAAGTTGATACTATTACCCATATGTCAAGCCCATATCAATTGATAAAGGATGACTGGACAAGGGAATAAATCATGACTGTTTTCATCGAATAGATTATGCTTTAATGGAGTTCATTGTTTGTATTTGTCATATATAGAATTAATTTTTTAGAACTCCCTTCATTACAAATGGATTTTTTTATGTCTGCACCTATAAATTCCCCAACTATTGCTCATGATGGATCCTCATCCACTTGAAGTAGGTCATCACCAACTCAGTGTCTTCAATGCTGGATATCCAATGAATTTTTTTGAGAGTACAATCAACACAATACAATACCAACCTTGGAGGCTGCCCAACAAGCCCTCCAAATCAAGAATAACCCTCGGTCATCCGGTCAATGACAAACTGTGGATCAGAAGCAGATGGTGCCAACCACCGTCTTCATCTGTTTTAGGAGTTTATCCCTAGAATGAAATAACCAATACCCCCTATTTCAGGAAGGTAGACCAAAAGGCCTTTCATGGACTCATCCCGAAGACACAAGGGTCCTTCCCAAGGACTATTTACAATAATCACCGCCACCAACACCATGCGATAACAAACCCTCAGTATGATGAGGGTGTTATCTTTGGCTGTTTGGACTAGGTCCCTCACACTCAGGCATGTAAGACGAACCGCCAAAGACAAAATTTGTCCAACAGGGAGTAGGTTCGTACCTTTAACCCCTTTGGAGAAGTCCATCAACCCAAATTGGTTCCAAATAACAAATGAGAACATACACCTGTCCACCTTAATTCCTCCAGCCAGAAGACTTGTCCAGTAGTGCCCAATCAATCCCACCATTAAAATCCATTGGAGTACTATGATTAGGAACATACAACTTCTTACAAACTATCAGCCAGTCAGAAGACTCGTCTGGATGCATTAAATGAAGCCCACTAAACAAATATGGTGTCAACCTGAAAGCAGGAACATACACCTACCTATACTCACCAATCATAATAGCAGTCTTATATGTCAGCATTGAAATAAGTCTGACGACTATGCTTTTTAGAAAATATCTAGTAGGAAAATATACTTTCCCATATCCAGCATGTCTGCAAACAGTGTCATTTGGAAGCACCCAGAGAAGTTATCCAGAAAGCTCTAACGTCAAACCTGGGGCTAAATCAATTCTCGACCCCAACACATGAGTACTATTAGTATCCACTAATAGGAAAGGAAGGAAACGAGTAGGTACATACACCTAATACAGATACATAATGGACATATATTCCATTTCTGACCACTGATGTAACCAAACACATGTTGGAAATGGTAAAAGGGTTGACACAAATTCCTACCCATATCCTGGAATCTTTCCAAAATATTATAATAGCAACTTCAGCAGTACCAGAGGGACATACACAAAATTATTTCTTTATACCTGGGATGAATCTTCAACATTCCATCTTCGAGCAGATACATACCTATGTTCCAGTCTAGGAGGGTTATGGGGGAATAATCCCCCATATCATACAAACAAATGGTTCAGGAACATACAACCTTTCTAGTTGGATATAATCAGCCTATTCTGATGGACACTCCAAGGTAGGCACATACACCTACCCATAATAACCACTTATCCCAAAAAGTGGCCCCAAATACATGTAAAATATAATCTAAGAAGAATTCACTCTAAACAAATCAGGAATATCACGAGTCAATATGCGATCTGGATCTTCTTAATGCTGGATTTCTTAAAGACCTCATACATTTAACTATTATAGCTCAATATCCCACCCTCCCATTTCCAAATTGTGGGATTAGAAATAGTAATTCTGATGTTTATCATTGGATACTTCATCATGAAGGATTTATTCATGACGATTAGTTCAATTTAGAGAACCCATCTCTGGATGAGAGCTGTGACTACCCTCCATCTTGACCAAAGACCAAGTATCAAGAGGATTTATCCCTTGTTGTAATCCACCATGGTTGTCCTCCCTATGGTGGTCCTCCCCATGATGGAATTTACTATGAAATTTATCTTTGCAACCGTGTTTCGCATTGTCAACATAATTCTCCAATTAACAATGTAGTGATGAGAAAGCTCCCTTATCTCGAGGCAGTTTCCAACAAAAGTCTAGTAATGTCTAACTCCTTATTAATAAAAGGTGAAATACTTTCTCAACAAGAAGACAGCCCAAGGTGATAATCATTTTCTGAACCCCCCTTATGTCATTTTCCTTTTAATATGTGAGATGAAAAAATGATCCTATTTCTTATGATAAAACAATTGAGAATCATTCATTCTAGTTAGATCATGTTCAGAAACCTCTAGAAAAATATAAAGATGATATGTTGAATATGAGAAAAAACTGACCAAGGGTGAAATACCAGTCATGTTATGTCCTTTAGCAACCTATCAATACAAAATTTTAGAATTGATGGTAGAAGATTTCATTCATGATATCCGCCTCAACATATGGAAGACTCTTCATCAACTGAAAGCCAATGTATTACAATATGATGAATATCAAAGTCATGTTAAGGTAATAAAAGGGTTACATTATCAAATTTACTTGGAATCTCACCAGGTTTCCCAACATCCAAAGGTCGAGAAGCAACAAGTAGCTCTTCAATGTGAATGACTTAATGCATTAAAGAAGTTTCAAAAATTGATTACGGAGACTCAATCTGGTGTTCATATCAGAGGATGGGGTGCACACATAACATTTCATTTCACTACACTCTAGAATCAGCAATTATTTCCAAAAGTGGTCTCATTTAATGTTATTTCATTAGGCCGACAACAAAAAATAAATTATGTTCATGACTTAAGAAATGATCAGAAAGAACAAGCCTCAATCAGTTTTCAACAATGTTAGACCCAAAAAGAGAATTATATCAATATACTTTTTCATTAACCATTTGAGAACATTAAAAAAGCCTCCCTCTTATAAAATATTATCCATCATATTGCACAAATGTATGAAAAAGAACAATGGTCTAATGAAACAAGAAATTTATGTGGTTATCGAATAATTCACCTAGCCAATGTTCAGACTAGAATTCATAAAATTAGAAGAGCATCTATGTTGATATTGGCTATAACAGTTCAGGAACCACCGCAACCTGTAGGTCTAGGGGTTTTTTTTAACACAACCTTCACATTCTCCAATAATATCTCTAAGGGTTGAGGAAAAGTAATAGGAACAAACCCAACCTATAGGGATGGGGTCTTTTTCACAATTACAATCCCCTCCTCAATGGAATTCAGTTTTCTCCTGATTAGGGAAGAATTCATAAAGTGATGAATAACTGAACGATCCAAGGATTCCATTTAGATTAATGACCATCAAAAAGTTATTAAGAAATCAAAACATAAAAGACCATTCTCATAGAGGGAACAAAAAGAGACAAGATTACAAAGATACTGACAGAATGTTGTCAATGCATTATGCATCAGCGAATGTCATTAATTCAATTATGGAAGATCCTCCAGAAAATGAGTTCAGTTAAATAGATTCATAGGATTAAGTTCTTATTCATAATACGGTACACACTGAAGAAAATTAAGAGGTGTGCGTACCCAAAATAAGAGACTTACCAAAAATCTGGGTATTCTCTCAAGTAACCAACTCCCACCTCTTTAAAAGGCATATAATAAGGGGAAAGGTAAAGGTAAGATCAGGTATTATTTTTCCAATAGAGAAGGTAATTCTCTTTCTCTTAAAGATATATTTTCCCAGCAATAGGAGGAGCTAAAGGAGTTGAAAATACTCAATGCAGAGTTACACCGAAGCATTATTCATACCAGACATTCTCCACAAGAAGATCCTCAACATGCACACCTAGTTGGATCTCCCTAGAAAAGAGGGTTTGTTGCAACTAAATATATGGATAATTAATTCCCTATATTTGGAACACAACCCAAATTGGATCAAACGCATCCTTATAGGCCTGTCCCCATGGGATATCTAAGACAAATACCAGCAGTGCCACCACCGGTAGTTTTACCAGTCATCGTGCCAGTTGAGGCTCCAGCTACTGTACCTATACAGGTCCTAGCTTATCCAGATATTCATTAAATTCATATGAATACAATTGAGTCATTAACATCATGATTGGAATATATGGAAGAAAAACGTGCACCATTACAACTAGAAAACAAATCTTACCCTGAATGGGTAGATCTGATCCCACCCCCACTAAACTTTTTAAATACCAAATTTCGAATATTTAATAGTTTGGGAGATCTGGAGAAGCACTTAACACATTTTGTTTCTCACAGTGATCCCATGATGGGGACCCCTCAACAATAAGAATCAGTAAATATTAGATGTTTTAAAAAATCATTACAGGGGAAAAAATATGTCTGTTATTCATGTTTGAAGTCTCGGTCAATTATAAGATGAGAAGACCTCCGTCAGAAATTACTTTTCCAATTAATCTTAATGCTTTTGAAGAAAATAGTTTTTGATCTTACAAACTGTAAACAAAAAGAGAATGAAATAGTTTTATATTTCATTACTCGATGGAAATGATTAACATATTCCTTAAATCTACCACTCCCTCAAGAATATTTTCTACCAATCTATGTGGAAAATCTCTATGATGAGTTACACACACCTCTAATCCCTGTGAAATACAAAGGGGGGTTTCCGCAATCACCAAAAAAATGTGGATAATTCCATTTCATAAACCAAATATATGTCTCATATAATCCCATTAGCTCTGGTAAGAAGAAAAGGAAAAGCAAAGGCTGCTAAAGTTACACTAAAGAAAGCATCTGTACATTCTTCTACTTTAAAAATATCATCATACCGTAAGGTTCCACCGCTTGAGCACCAGAAAAAATGACCACTTCATCAGTATGATCAAAAATATCAGAGGATAATACAGTTTACGATGTTAATGAAAAAGGTATATTCTTTTCAGAATGAATAGGTTCCCGGTTACTTCATTTTAGACTTCGAAAAAAATTAGTCCAATTTCAAAGGCCGAAGAAATCGAAAAAAGAAGGGGATGAATACCTCCCAAATTATTTCCTCTTTCATGAAATGTTATGGAATTACATTAAATAGTGTTTTGTTTTCAATGATGTCCTATAAAAGATGGTGGATTATGGACAAGTGAAAATAAAAATTTCATTATCCCAAGTGGAATAAGTTATTGCTACTGATCCAAAGGAATAAAGAGGATAGTAGGAAGTTAGAAGAAAAAAGGTACAGATGTACGATGATTGGATGGTCAGGAAAACAATCAATTGAAATCATACCATTCAATGAACAGATTTGAAACAAAAAACTATTCCTCCTACCACTTCTGTTGTAGAAAATACACCTCTATCAAAAGATCAGTCCTACAAAGGCCAATCCTAAAATAAGTGACATGATCAGAAATGTAAAGAGTCGTTAGAAGAAGATGAGATCATGTTAAGAATAAAGTTATCCTTGACTTCGACAGATTTCATGCCATATGTCTCAAAAGAATGGGCACCACCCCACAAAACAACACAACAAGAACCGAACTATCAAGAATAATCTCCATAGGATAAGGAATTGATATTCAGTTCTGTTAACGTTATCCACTAAACAGACCCCTATGAAAATGAAGATTCTGATTATGAACCTGAATTCCATGTACTCGATTGGGAAATAGGAGAATAATTCCAAATTTAGGATATATGGGATGACATGGATATGTTAGAATCCACTATTTTAACTACACCCCTGCTCGAACCATTTATGTGGAAGAAACTCATAGGAGAACCCTTCAGCGGGCTCAAAATGAATAAGGGAGCTATCCCACATATGAAAAGATTTACCCCAACATGATCATCTTGGAAGAACAATTAATGGCTATACCACCACTCTCTCAGTAGGTAGATAGAACTAGTCAGTCTAATCTACCAAGAGCAGAATTATTTCTAGCTTTTTCACTAACACATTGTACATCTACATCAAAACCATAAACATCAAAGGAACTCAAAAAACCACATCTCCATGCAGGAAAATGAAGTCCTTTGGACCAAAAGTATGATGTTTTGAAATAACTGGCCCTTGTATTGGCTAAGTTATCAGTCTTGGATTCTTTGAATCTGTCAAAAGTTCTTAGAGAAGCACTTATTGAGGCTTTTTCAAGTCCTCAAAAGTTTAAAACCGAGGTTGCTGCTTATAAGGTTTACTATATAGAGAATGATCTTGCAGAATTTCATGTAGTTATATCTTTCACGGATCAAGATGAGGATGATGTTTTACATGGATATATCAGGCTTGTGTATTTATCTAGAAATGTAAATGATACAGACATCTAATGAGTCTTCATTGATAATGGTTTTGGAGTCCACCTCATTCCCATCCGTACACTTTGTTTATTAGGTATCAATAAATCTGACTTATCTCCCTCTAGATTGATGTTTCAAGGTTATGACAAGAATGAAAAAGAACCTCTTGGAGAGATTACACTCATATGTCAGTTTGGGGATCTTGTATCTAATTCAGATTTCATGGTTGGCCGAAATGACATAACTTTCAACATTCTACATGGAAGGCCTTGGCTACATCAACATGTGTCTATTCCTTCATCATACAACCAATGTCTCAAGTATTACTATAATGGTAAAATTAGGACATTAAATGGTGAAAAATACCCATTCAAAATGTGTGAATCTCAGTATATTGAGGCATATTTCTATCACACAAAGCTAACAAGGTCTGTTAAAAAATATATAACAATAATTAATGATTTTAATGATCTAGAAAACATCCCATCTAACCCATTAACACGTCTCAGTGTATATTTCGTGTTTACAATCCATAAAATTGAAAGGATAAAACCAAATCCAAGAACTTTTCCAATGAATTCTACAATATCAGTTGTGAAAATTGAGTCTGACAGCATGAGAGAAATTATTAACCTACCATGTTGTGGTGAAATTTTAAATGGCGTTGTCTTCATTTAATCCATAAAAATTTAGAAATTTTTTTCTTAATCAGCCATGCTAGAAGAAGTTGTCACATTAATAGAGAAATAGAAGGATGTTTATTCCCAACCCATAATTTTCTCTTCAATTCTCCAAGAAGAACCCTAATCATCAGTAGGGTTAGATATGGTTGCCTCTTCTTCAGGATGTCCAAATAATGAATCCTCCCCTACAATAAAAGTTTTTCTTAATCACATACCATTCAAGTAGAAACAAAAGGAGTAACACATGAGGAAGAATAAGAAGAAGATCTCAAGGATTCCCCCTCCATAATTTGAGGAAGGCATCTTTACCACTGTGGATGAACTCAGAGAAATAAATATAGGTACATAAGTAGATTCACGCCCCACACTAATTAGTGTGGCCATGACCTCAAAATAGAAATTGGTACACAATTCATTTCTAAAGTGACACTAAGATGTTTTTATTGGAACTATATTGAAATTACAGGCCACGATCTTGATGAGGTCACTCATCATTTGGGTTTTTTCACAAGAGAATTAGGGATTTAATCAGGCAGGAAGAAGAATGCACCAGACTCAAACCTCTAAAATTGAACCTGAAGTCGACAAGATTATCAAATATAACAATATTAGGGAGGGGAATTATCCCAAATGGCAGGGCATAATTTTCACAGTGAAAATGAAGAATGGGAAAATTAAAGTTTTCATTTATTTCAGAGATCTTAACCGGCATTGTTCCAAGGATGAATTTTTGGTTCCAATGACAAAACTTTTTATTGATGAAACAGATAGATACAAATCTCTCTACATCATTGATGACTACTCTGGGTATAAAAAAAATTTTAATTGCTCTATAAGATGAGGAATCTATATCTTTTAGATCCCCTAAAGGAATATTTTTCTATTGGGTAATTCCCTTTGTCTTGAACAATGATGGTGTGACATATAAATGTGCAATGAACCATATTTTCAAACCCTTCTTGGGAAAATTAATTGAATTCTATATAGATTATCTAGTGGTTAAGTCTAGAAATTTTTTGACCACTTGGCTTATCTAGAGACCATATTCAGCAAGCTCTGACAATATAATTTGAAGATGAACCCCTTAAAATGTTCTTTTGGTGTAACATTGAGAAACTCTCTCAGTTTTATTATACAAATTCATGATATTGAAATTGTTCCCTAGAATACTAAGGCAATCCTGGGTATGTAACCTCCCTAAAACATGAAATAATTGAGGGGACGTCAAGGAAGCTTGGCTTATATCTAGCGATTCAGAGCCAATTTGGAAGACAAGTGTTTTCCCTTCCCCAAATTGATGAAGAAAGGGGTCACATATCAGTCGAACAATGAATGCCAAGAATCATTTGATATCCTCCAGAAATACAACTTGAGCCCACTAATATTGATGACGACTGTTGAAGGAAATCCACTCATTATTTATGTGATAGCCTTAGAGAGATCACTAGGTGACTTCCTTGCAAAAAATAATAACACTGGGAATGAAAATATCCTTTACTATCTTAGTTGAACAATGCTCGATGTAGAGACTCAATATTTAGATGTTGAGAAAAGATTCCTAGAATTAATCTTTTCAATTCAAAAATTGAGACACAATTTGCACCATCACAAAGTCAACTTGGTATCTCACAATAAACCACTCAAATTTATCCTCAGTCTTCCTATGATGACAAGATGTCTGGAACAATGTCCGGTTTTTATGAAATAGTTTGATATATAGTTTTTACCAAAAACATCATTAAAACACAAAGATTTATCATATTTCTTTGCTAATCACCTGTCCATGGAAGCGAAAATGTTGAATATTGAATTTACTGATAAATAAATCTTTTCAATTCAATAATGTCCCTGAATATGGGAAATATAGTTTGATGGTGGTTCCAGAAGTCCAATAAGAAAGATAATGGAAGACCCTAAATTGAATAAAGATGGATTAGGAATTGTGTTTATTTCCCCATAGAAGTAAGTATTACCATATTCCTTTCTGTTATAAAAAGGTGGTACTGACAATGAAGTAGAATATCAAGCTCTCATTGCAGGTCTAGAATTAGTACTCCAAGTACTAGTGGACCACCTGGAGGTGAAATGTGATTCATAATTGATATTTAAATAAATCAATGGGGATTATGACATCAAAAAAGAAGAAATAATCCCCCCTTGTGATTATGTTCGAGGGTTAATGGTGGAATTTCCCTCAAAGCGAACATGTTCTTACGTCGTACAATCACAAAATGTCCAAGATTATGCATTGGAAAATGTAGGTACAACCCTGAAAGATCCAAATCTAAATAAAAAAATCCTCATAATTTCTCATCATTGAGTAGTTTCACCTTATGTTCAAATCAGAAGAGAGGAAATCAATTAAATCAGTCCCATTTCTGAGCCATATGGTCATACCATGGGATGGATGACACCCATCATGGAATATCTCCATAATGGTGTACTTATACTGAACATAATTAAAAGAGAAAATATTAAATTATGAGAAGTTAAATTCAATTTTATGATGGTCCAGATCATGAGAAGAGCCTTTATATATGAGGCTTCGATGGAATTCTTTTCATATTCGTTAATGGGGATGAAACTGGGACTGTCATAAAAGAAGTACATACAAGATCCTATGGTGCTCGCTAGTCTGGGTATAGGCTTTCTGATCCAGTCCAAAGGCTTGGATTCTTTTGTCCTTCAATGAAACAAGATTGAAATGATTTTACAAAGAAGTGTCATCCTTGCTAGGTACATGCCAACTCAATTCATTAAGTATATTCTTACTGCGACTTATTTCTTCTCCAAATAGGACGAGTCAATACCTCTCAACGGATTCATAGCCAAAATCATTGTTAGAATTTTCAAATCTAATATCATTACCATATTTGGTGTCCCTCATACCATATTGATGGACAAAGACACAAATTTCTTTTCTATTGAGGTAAAAAAGTTATATCAGGAGAACTATATCAAATCCAACCATTCATCTCACTATTATGTAGTGGCCAATGGATAGATATAAGATTTTAATAATAACCTACAAAATATACACTAGAAAAATGTGGATAAAAATAATAAATATTGGCTTGATAAACCTTTTCATGATTTATGGGATTATCAGACTACTACCCGTAATGCCACACTGGCAACTCCATACTCATTGGTGTACAAAATAGAAGTAGTTTTTCCTATTGAAATTCAATTACCTTTATTCCCAGTTTCCATCTGTGATCAGTTATCTATATATGAGATATCTCAGAAGCTATTTGATGAGTTGTAATGATTAGATAAAAAGATATTGCATACTTTTCATCATTGGGAAGTCTATCTGAATATAATATCATGATCTTTTTACAAGAAAGTTTGCCTACAATCATTTCTTCAAGGAGAATTGGTATTAGTCTAAAGGACTCCGATGATACCAGGAAAGAATCCTCCAAAGGTTGATCCAAATTGGGAATGACCTTATTCCATACATAAGTTCTACTCTAATGGACTATATTCCCTAATCTCAATGGATGGTGAACTTATTACAACTCCAACCAATGAAATATTCTTGAATAAGTACTTTGTATAATCACATAGAGTAATGTACTAGTTGTAAGACATTAAACTACATAACAACCATATCCATCCATTCTTCATGATGTTAAAATGCGTTGCTTCTTTGTCCTTATCACACAACATTAAACAGTATAACATCATTTGTCCTCACTACACGACATTAAATAGTACGGTTAACATATTCTTCATTTGATGTCAAGAAATCCCCTATGATACCACAAATTGGCATTCCTTATGGATCTTTAAAAAAAAGAGTAGATTCCATGCACAAGAATTAATCACATCATTGCTACTCTTTAGTGGAACATGAGTTCCATTTCTCCATATGTTTGAATCATATCTACCTAGAGACCTCATTTCAAGAATTATGCGTGGACTGATTCTCATTCTAAAGGGATATGTAGATATGCCTAGATCTCCAATAATGGACCCGACCATAACCATAAAGGAATTTATTTCCATTTTTTCTCTTGTATATGAACCAAATCTGTACAGATTACTCTTCCATGGTATATGGTTTTATCTTCAAACCATTTTGTGTCTTAAGTAACCATTAATCTGGAATGTGTTAAAACCCCTGTCTCACACATCAAACTCAATTTGTGTGTGGAATTATTTTATCAAGAACTACATTTTTCTTGATTCTCATTTCTATAGGATACATAGATACACTTAAATCTCCATTATAGGGACCATCCAAAACAAAAAATCCCTCTTCCCCAGGTCAAAACGTGATTGATATGGGAATAATTAGAAGGACTACATGTGAATTTATTATTTCTTTAGCAAGATATGTAGTGATGCTTGGGTCATATATCCTGGCTCAACCACCATATAATTATCGTACCATTATCCTTTATTTGTTAAAACTTTGTTTCATAGAGGATACCTTTTACCACTCCTTGTTTCTCACACTGAGAATAGCTCACGTGGGATTACAAATTAGGTAAGGAACTTATCTGTATAAATAGGGTATTTAAATTTTTATTTTTTTGTTACATGTCCTTATTGCGTGATAATAAACTACATGATCTACTTTTAAAAAACTATTTTTTGGTTCTCATTTTTATGAGATACATAGTAATTTTATGTCAGTTCACCTTCATCATCACAACAAGACATTAAATTTCATGGGAAGTTGCTTGATTCTCATTTATATGAGATACACAGTGACATCCAAACTTTCAATCCTTGGACTAGATGAATCCGGATGTGAAAAATCCTCTTCACTCCCATGTATTAGTTAGATCTAAATGAGGAGATTAAAATTATATTTATATCAAATATTCTATTGTCCTAGCCGCAGGACTTTAAACTGCACGATATCCAAAAGATATGCCTATTATACATATGAGTCATATTTAGGTAAATAACTCCAGACTCATGGACAATATTGATTCAAATACTTCATGTGTGCATTGAACATCACCTTTAGTATTTCATACTCTTAATCTTGAATACTTTTAGATATTCATAATATTTCCTTGGTTTCTGGTGATAGAGTTTCTAATACATGAGAACTCATTTACCTGACAATGCTGTACGTGCCCCTAGGTGGCCTTTCACAAGTCACCTATATAATGGGCCTATCAGTCAAAGGATGCCACTATTATTCTGTGCAGGACATGCCCTAATTTTCCCTGTATAATACATCCCCAATAATATGTTTTTTCAAATAGTGGTAACATTGTTTTGGTAAAATCATCCTCCATGACCTTTAAAGTTTGAAAGAAAATATACCAGAATCCATATTTTGAAGTGGCCATCCAATGTATAGTTTTCCCATATCCCTTATCATGACCTAAAAGCCTCTATGTACATGGTTTAAATATTTTCCCATTTTATGTGTTCAAGGAATTCTGAAATAACCTTGGATCATTTTATCACATATCATCCATTGTATCTATGATATTATATTCCTAATTGTATAACCTAAAACTATACGAGCCATACTCCCTATGTTTGGACTTGAACTTCATAGAGAACCAATTCCTCCTTTTATTTGGAATTCATGATTGGAAATACTTTTTCTGTGTTCATGAACTTTTATCTATAAACCAAACTCTGTGCTTTGGGAAAATCCGAATCTCCATAAAATTCCTGCATCATTTAGCAATATAATTTCTGATACACAAGATATTTTTTTTCATGACTATGAAGTGCGTTCCCCTAGGTGGCCTTGCATAAGTCGCCTACATAATAAGCCTAACAGCAAAAATATGACATTATTGGGCTATACAACATATACCCCAATTGTCCCTACATAATACAGCCCCCCATAACGGGTTTATCAAATAATGATAACTCCGTTCTCAGAAAAGACTTACACTAATGCCTTTATCCCTTTTCCAATGTTATTCCCCGAATTCTAAAATTACCAAATCATAGTTTAAAATTACTCCATTCCATACCTGAACATGTTAGTATGTTTTTAGATAAATTATCATGAAATTGGAGACTCATAAACCTTTGGTCAAAGAAAATGACCTTTAATTGAATCCCTATAATGTCATTTCTTCATGACATGAAACTGCACAACATAATGTCCATGCTGCATGAATTGAAACTACAAAAACATAATTTTCTTAATGTATGACTTTAAATTGCACAATATAATGTCCTCGCTGCAAGACATTAAACTGCATAAAAGAATATCAGAAAACCCCTTTTGGAAAAATATACCCTTCTTTGTACACAAAATTAATGTAGGAGTGGTTCATCATTCATGGTATATATCAGTATGGATGATCCCTTATATTCTCAAATATCTTTCCTAGGAAAATCCACCCACTATGGTCTTATGAAATCCAAATTTTAACCCCCTTTGTTTATCAATAATAGAATGTAAGAATTCATGAGATCTCTTCTACCTGACAATGAAGTAAGTTCCCATAGATGGCCTTGTATAAGTTGCCTATATAACAGACATGTTAGTCAAAAGATGCCACTTTTTGGATATTCATCATATTCCCCAGTTGTCCCTACATAATACATCCCCCCATAATGGGTTTTTCAAATATTGGTAATAATGTTCTCATATGAGACCATCTCTACTATGATACTTCAAATTCTAGATTTCGTAAACATAAGAAAAATCAATCAAATCATGAATCAAGTTTCCCCTTGGAAGTATCTAAGAAAATATTGTGACATTTCTAGCCATTAATATCTTATTAAATTAAAAATCTCAAAATTCAGGGTCAAAGCTATTCGACCTAAAAAACTATCTTTAATAGTCCAACATGCATAAATTTAAACTGTCTACTAAAAAAGACATAACACTCCCCAGGTTGAAATCCTGCAAAGGGAACTCTGAAAAAAGTTGAGTCTCAGCTCGGTATACCTACACTTTGTATGGTTAAGGAAATATTAAGTATTAAAAAGTAAAAAGACACAAAATTTGTGGGGTTTTCCATAAAACCCTAGAAATATTCAAACTGTGCTAAATAGTCCCCTTGGCTTAGATAAAAGTTAAAGCGCCCCCCATCCTTGTTAATGTAATTATGATTATCTGATATAAAAATGTCATGTTATGAAAAATAGCATTGATTTTTAAATTACAGAAAGAAATAAGGGATGAAGAAATATATATGATTGGAGACAAAATAATTTTCATTTTTTTGGGAAAAAAAGAGGAACATCCATATAATGGAGTCTCTCTATCATTTATTACAAAAATCTTTCAGATCGACTATTTATTTTCTAAATATCTTCATGGGCCTGTTCAATAGCTTTCTAAATATTGACCAGTTGAGCAGTTTCACCCTCCTCATCCCAAAAACATGCATCTTTGGTAGTTTCAATGGTACTTACCGCTTCTAATAGGGCTTCTCCAAATATTTGGTTTAGTTTCTCAAGCTTATTTTCGACATCATCCATTTTTTTGAAGATGTGTCATTTACCTCACTGTATCCTTAATTTTCCGATTGAATTCCGTCAAATTTTTTATATGGTTCACGTCTTCATCAGATACTATAGCTCAAAAAGTCTCAATGTTTGTAAGAATTTGGGCCTTTGAAAGATCTTACAACAAGTTGTGTTCCTGGTCCTACTGGAGAATGATTTCTTTCACCGCATTGTAAACTAGGTGGTAATCAAATCCACAAAATCCTATTACACTGTGTAATGATGAATTTTTTCCAAAATGTGGTAAAGTCTTATCCAAAGGTTTATCATAGATTATATCCCAAGGGACTTTCCATGTATTTTATGTGAAATATTGAGAGAATTCTACAACTCTAAATCAGAATTAGAATCACTAACATGAGGTAGAACATATTCTGGAATCAGATCACTCAGGGAGGTGCTTGGCACTGCTCCTTTCGAAGTAGTAGATGCTCCATATTTCATTGTTGGTTAATACAATGTGAGATATTCACCTTCAGACTCAATGATGGGAGCCAATCGCCCTAAATGGTGTATTAAAATGATTGTTATCCTCAAAAGTATATCAATCTCAAAGCATTATTAATAAATTCTATGACATTTACCTAGAAATAAGTTGACTTCTTGAGTAAATTTATCCTCAGTATTCCCAATTGTAGTAGTTTAAGTAAGTACTTCTTAGTGAGGAGAGTTCTCCTAAGATTTCCTAGTCTCCATAACTATAGTCTATAGTGCATCTCCCGACGTTGGATTTTCAATTGGTGTCTCTTCAACGTTATCAGAAGAAGGATCAAGTGGGATGAATTGTTCTTAAAGGACCTTCACAATGTTTTCTGCATATAAAGCTGCATAAATTGAGTTTTAATATAAAGTATGAGATAAAATAATGTCTATGCATGAAAAATGCAAGAATGAAAACTTACGTCCTTTCAATTACTCAGGGAAGTCCCCAAACTCTTTGATGAAACCTTGAATAACAATGTTTGGATTTAGGGTTTCGATAATTTCAGTGTATATGTATTTTTATGTTATAGCATCCCCAACATTTCAGGTATCCAAAAAATGTTAGTTGATTCCCAAATTGGCTCTACTGACATTTTTTCCTTCAATTATTTAACTGGTGTAATTTCATCAGGTCTTGCCAAGTCAGGATCAGTACCATTATCTAATTCAGATTGCTCATGATCCTCATTCCTTCATTTAAAGAAATATGAATGTCATCATTGATTATCGTAGGATCCATTGG
This sequence comes from Viscum album, assembly GCA_963277665.1. Classification (NCBI taxonomy): domain Eukaryota; kingdom Viridiplantae; phylum Streptophyta; class Magnoliopsida; order Santalales; family Viscaceae; genus Viscum; species Viscum album. Next base: position 887,677,031 of record OY728123.1, read on the forward strand.
CATGAGAAAATGATCTAAAATATTATAGAGAAAATAATTTTAGAAACAAAATTCGATACTTAGAATAAATGCATTTGATATTCCCTTGACCCTTTCCCTCTCTTTATAAAGAGACGCAAATATAGAAATACCCCTTGGTACTTCTTCTGTTAAGGTAATAGATTCATCAGTAAAAACATGTACTCCTCCAAGAGTTTCCTTCTTAGTCCTTGAAGGAATATGTTTTAATCCCTTAGGAGAAAAAAGAGATGTAGATCCTATGAGAATATGAACGTGGTCACAAATGTGTATCAACCAAGTCATAATACTAGAGGACAACACGAATACTTAATTTTTTTAACATACACTTCAGATCAATATCAATGATCTCTTTCATTTATTTTCCTAAGACAATGGAGAGATTGAGATACTCATCTTTGAAGTAGAAACCTGAGGTATTTGCTGAGGATTTTCTATTTACATCAACTCTATCATGGGTTTTCTTCTTGGAGAAAGTCCTCAATACCCAAGGGTTTTATCCAATGTTTCAATAGGGGTGCCTGTGGGTCCATATTTTGGTGACTTCAGAACCTTTATTGTGGTTCTTTCCCTAATTTCAATCTTAAAAATGAAATATCGTCAAGATTAATGATAGTTAACAACGACGCATAATTGAAACAAAATAAATGGGGAAAACAATCTAAGTATTACCATAAATTTACCATTCCCCTTTAGGGTGAAAAATTACCCCTTCATGTATCCCTAGATCCATAATACCAGATACTCATTTTGAGGCTAGGACTAGGTCATCATTTCCATATATACAAGTCTCGAGCTTTGTGATATGCTCCCGTACATCATCGAGATTACTATCTGGATGACAATCAGAAGGTGCTTCAATAGCACTCACATCTAGTATTATAAGGCTAGATTAGAGAAAAGCCCATGTATCCTAGAGTTTATGAGTCATGTTTTCTCAGTATTGAATTGGTAAAGGCCACATGTAATTTGGATTTGATATGGCCGGATCTAGAGAAAACTCAAAACCCTCTGATTGGAAGGCCTTTTCTGGCCTCTATTCTTCTTCAGAAGATTTAAAAGATGGGATAATAATCTCTTTTATGATGACGGTGACTAGATCACCTTAGTGCTAGAGGTATTATTTCCTTAGCCTTAGTCTTCTTGGTGGATCTTTTGTAGATATTTTTTGAAGGTTCTGAAGCTTCTGGGGCCTCTACATCATCTTCAGATTCAGACCTTTTACCTCGGCTTCTAAGAACTACAGTTTTCCTAGACGCTACCTGCTATATTCCTTTTTTTAATGCCCCCCTGAGGGTATAAGGAATCCCAAGCATTGGATTATCCAGCCTCTAATCCAATTTACGCTTCTAATGAAGGTGAAATAATTGATAATTTGGATGTCTCTAAAGCCATTAGAATCCAATTTTTTTGGAAACCATTGGATGTTTCTCATTCCTATCATAAGTTGGAGGAAACGTGCTTGATTATTGAAGAAATTTGAATTGGCAAGAAAACCTATAAGGTAAAAAATCCTCACAAATTATTTCACCATCAATCTTGGTTGATAACACGCTATCCTTAAATGCCATAATATAGGCCCTCATCTCGTAATTTTCTTCCTTACCACTGTCAAAAAATCTTCTAGTTGGTGGGTTTCTAAATGGAACGACACTGAATTCTCCCAATGAATTTAGTGCCCTCATCCCTTTATCAAGTTTTAGGTTCAATGGGTGAATCCTGAAGACTTTCTTTAAAAATGGGGTAAACCGACCATTGGGGACTCTAACTGAATTCAACACTAAATATGAACAAAAGTGTGTCCAAATCTAGACCCACAACACTTTAAATGGTCCAAAATGCCTAAATGGTTCCTTCCCATTGTAAAAATTCCAGAGGTAATGATAGATTATTTCTAATATAGGGGTTTCCAACCCAATATTATTCTCCTCTACCAACTTGTCTACAATAATAAAAGTTCCTATCCTTACACCACCACCAGAATCACAGAAAGGAAGAAAGTAAATGCTTATCCACATGGAAATGAAGACGACTAAGAATACTTTTTTATCAATATCAGACTTGTCTTTATAACCCTAGTGCTTTTTGTAACCTCTCTCCAATGTGGGCCAGTATATGCCTGAAATACCCCGATTTTCCGTAGTTGGGAAAATGGAAGGATTCTCATAGGTAGGACCATTCTCTTTAATTGGTTCTAAAAAAGCATCCATCCACAATCTTGCATGAATATCTACTCTATAGTGATGATCATTCTTTTCTTTAAGCAATTTATTTTCTATTTAGAATAATTCATTAACTAATGGTGGAATTCTAGTAATGTTGCCCCATGTTTTTACAGGTGGAATGAATTCATCATACATCTCTAAGAGAATGGGAGACCTAGATATCTGTTAGATATACCATAAACTATTTCCAACATCACCATGCATCAACTGGTAAGAATTTGTTTACGAACTCCATCGGCTCAAAAATTCACGAATGAAGTCATTTTTGTAAAAATAAGTCTATCCTATGAAGATAGCTTCATAAATGTGAACATCCATTAGTTGTTTCCTAAATTATTCACAAGTATGGCATATCCAAAACACCCACATCCATTCAGGTTTAACTCGTCATCCATAACTATGATACTAGTTTTCCATCCTGCCATTAGACTGATCTATTTATGAAGCACAAAAGGTTGAATCGTAACAATGCAGCCTTGGCTTTATAACCTGATCTTTCATATCAAGGGTACAACCACTATAGTGTAGGATGCATCCAATATGGACTATTTCCTCATGAACAAGAATACCCTTCATGGTAATATTCATGAAATGGAACTTAGAGTGTTGAAAAAACCATGTCTTTAGAAAATATATCTTATAAGATGGAATGTGGGAATATTTCAAAATACCATGTCCATACAAAGACGGATAATGGCTTCATAGATATTCACATTGGTATAGAATCAACCATTTTAATAACCCAGAGACGGTACTCCCAATAATATTTTAATAGTCTGGTCCTATAATTTTAATCATTTCATTTTGATGAACTTTAGCTTCCATAATTTCAGTCATTATGTGATCCATTTACAGAAAAAGAATTACCATATTTTCCCCATTAAGCTTGAATATTGACTTAAGAAAGTTAAAATTTTAACATAAAGGAATTTAAGAATTTAGAAATGGAAAATCTCATCAAAGCTACTTCGATGAGGTTATCCATGTTGGTCCTTCAACACGGATCCTAGCCTAAGTCCATCGATGATGTTCTTCCAAGTAATTCCATCACCCAAATGGTTTTACCTTTAGATGATTTCAAGGGACCTATGAAAGAGAACAATTCTATAAAGTTGGATGAAGGAGCTAGGAAATGAAAATGAAAAAAGACAAGTTCTTGGTTAAAGAAAACTAAAAAGGAATAGAGGTATTTATAGACACTGCCGGCCTACACCACCAACTTGCACGACATTTCTATTCCATAGACCTATATGACATAGCCGTGCCACCAACCTGAATGACATTGCTATGACACAAATGTGACAGTTTATAATTAACTCTATATAATGTTTTCCCCATAATCTTGCCTCAGGACTTGAACCTTATTTCAGTAATATCCAATCCTAAGTGGGGGATTTTGTTGAACCACCTTAGGATGGTAAACATAATATGAAGAAGTCCTTTGGATATTTCAAAGTATCAAAGAAGAAGCTAAATTAAGTAAAAGATATAAAGTGAACGAGACCTACGCGGGACACCTACGCTGGGGACCTATGCATCACACCTCCCCATCTAGAAAATTTGCACATGCTCAACTCATACAACCCAGTGCATAGCCCAAATACCACATACGTACACTTTAGATCTATGCAGAAGTCCTATGAGGCTATATAATTACTATACCTCACATGGAGGAGCAACACTAAAGAGAAATTCGATAGACCTTTGTGGAAAACCTCCTTCTGACCATCCCCCTTCTTTGCCTATAAATAGGACCCTTGGGATCCTTATTTGAGGACTAAAAAAAGTTGGAAGAACTCATGAATCTCCCATTTCATAGTTCTTTCACCCAGGTCCCGCAAATTTTCTCTAGTAGCTCTCTAAAACATAAAAGAAGAGATAATTAAATGGTATAAGAATGTTTTAAATCCCATTAGGGTTTTAAACACAAAAAATTTAATTATGGACCCCTCTTCTATTAATAAGAAGCAACATATGCAAGGTATTTCCCTACAGACCTACACAGGGATCTTCTAAAAGAACCAAAGGAGACCGAGGGTGTTTGGATATAAATCTCACCCAAATGTTGTCTTCATGGTAGTCTTTTTTAAGATATCATAGGAATAGTTATCCCATGTTAAGAATTTTTTAGTCATTACAATGATCTATACAGAACACCTTCATGAAATACCTACATGGAAGAGCTATGCTGCATAGCTACACCCATGACCTACACATATCACTTTGTAAACCCTATTGAAATCCACTTATTATAGGGTCCATCCTTCCTTGGTTCCCTTATATGAAATGCACTAAGTTGAAGCCTCCACCAAAAAGTCCTACATTATCAGACCTTCTGGAAAGGCAGATCAGTGTGTCTCCCATTTGTGTTTGTATATCTACAGTAAGAGGTTTCACACATTTGTCTTATAAATGAGTTGGGATCCTTGGGATGTATGTAGGTTTGTATATCTACAGTCACATAGACCCTAACTCTAGAGACAATGTTGGGACATTCCAAGTCTTGGATTCTATGGATAAGACTCCATCCCCCCTTTTAATCTCTAATATCTTGAGCCTCTTGTTCTCAATAGGGAGAGTGAGGGTAACACTTGATTTTCTATTCAACAAATGAAAAGTCTCCCTCATCTCCTAGGATCTATCAAGGGAATCCCTCCTAGAGTAAGCCCCTATCATTTCGGGATGGACACAATGATCTTTACTCTCATTTAAAATTTAATGGTTTATTGCTCTGTGACCTCACCCACTATCATCTCAGCTTCCTTCGCCGTAGGCCCAAACTCTTCCATTAGTAGAAGAGAGAGAGTGTGGTTTTTTGAATCTCTCACATCCTCTTGTTTCTCACACTGAGTATGACTGACGCGGGCTAAGAGATTTGTGATGATCACAACATCCACACAATCCACCTCATTTATTAAACTATATGTAGTCTAATTCCCACCATAATTGGGATACATAGGAATCCTTATCCCAGGGCCCGAGCTCACTGAATATCCTCTTCAAGAATCAAACCCTAATTCCTTATAATCCCGGCATCCTCCTTAAGAGTAAGCCCCGAATTAATCCACCCTAAGTGTCCATGAGTTAAGACATTTCTCATGTAACTTGTTACAAGTTTATCCTCTTTAGGAGTATGTTCCAACCTAATTCTCTCATAGGGTCATACAATTTTGCATGACTTACCGAACTACGTGGGATTTGATTCAAATTTGAGTGGGATACTTAGGAAGCCTCTCTAAGGTTGAATCCCAACACTCCAAAATCAAACCTGTTCTTCATGGGCCATATTCCTAGAAAGGTATAATCAAACATAGAAACTCATATACTTTCTAGGTTTCTTGGGCTTATTAGGCATAAGTCCCACACCAAGCTTTGATTGGGAACCTTCTTCCTAGATGTCCTTACCACATGATAATAAACTGTACTATTAGGTCCTTACCACATGACCTTAAAAGGTATGATGTGTCCCATTAAGCAGAACTGAACTACAAGGGTTCTGATTAATTTCACAAGGATACGTAGGTAGACAATTTATGGGTATGATCCCAACATCAACACAAACTTCGATCTCCCTGGATTATAATAAATTCTAGAGTGCCCCACAGAGTGGCTTAAAGACCATCATCATTGTAACAACAGCTAAAAGAATCTCTAAATAGTATATAAGAGGATTCCATTGATGAAAAAACATGAATACACCTGAATATTTATATTAATTAAGAACCTCAAATACAGAAGATGATTCTAAATTTCACTCATGCTAAGAATTGATTGCAAATTACAATGGAAACCAACGTTATACTTGGTAACTAAATAAGGATTCATGAATACATCATAAATCTATAAGAGAGTCTTAGAGTAGGAAATAATTCCCCATAAAAGGGTGTGATGAGCCCAACCACCCATACTCTCCATCAATGTGATTTCTTAAGTATCATAGGATGAAACCTAATGAATGCCTGCCTTTCGAAAACATGTCCCTTTGGATAAAGAACTATTGGATGTTTCCGGTTCCATAAATAAATCCAATGGAAATCATCCAAAAGTAGTGATTTATAACTAGAACACATGTTCTAGGATAAAAGAATACCCCTTTATCACCGCCATCATCCCATCTATCATCTTAGACACCATTGGACCCTTCCAAAATGTCATCATATACCACCCTGACCCTAGTTACCACCCCAAATGACATATCATCAGTGATAAAATATCTTTCTTTATAACAAGAATATCTTGTAGAGTGGGATGAAGGGGAATGGGAATAGAATATTCCCCATCCATTGAGGTGCCTTTCGTTGTTCTAGCTGTCATACCCATGACCACACTTCGAATCAGTAACACCACCCACCTCTGATATAGCCATCACCACTGAGGCTATAGTACCCAAAATTTCTAGTATGTAACCCTTTATTTCAGATCTTAATTAATATAAAGTATATGGATATGTTTTGGAGAGTTTGGGGATATTTAAAGGAGTTTTGGGGATAAAGGGAAGGTGCACATGATGCACATGGTTTTTCTAAACATGTGAAAATCCTAAGAGAAACCATGTGTTGTAGGAGGTTTGAGGGAGTAGATTCTCCATGGTTGGAACATAGTTAGGGAGACCATGTGAGGAGTTCATTAGATTATATTATCGAGGTAATATCTAACAAATATTTAGAACATGGTTCGCCTAACTGTGTGACTAAACCGTGCATGGGTTAAAAACCACCTCCTTAAAAAGTGGATCTATGTTGGCCTTGCCTTTAATACGCTCATTTTCCACCAAATAGATTCTAAATCAGAATTATTCTTCTCATAAGTCCATATAATGTTATCCCATTGACCCGGAGTCAATTTGAAATCTTCCCTTGGTGATTCAAAGCTATATTCTTGAGGTATGTCATCATTCTTCACTATTCTTGTCACATTTCCTTATATCTACTTAGATTTACTTCTCATATCTTCTTAGATTCTCATATCTATTCATATTATTGGTAAATATAAGATTTTGGATTACAAATATGTTTATATTTGGTATCATCGTTTTTAGAGGGATGTATCTAAGGTGATTTCATGGAGAATCGACCCGGTTTCAGGAGTGTTCTTCGACCATTTTTGGGTTTCATCAAAACGGTTGAGCTTGATGGATTAACTCTCAAATCCTCTTAGTAGAACTAAATGTAATGGTTTCAAATTTATTAATTTGTGTGGATTTTATTGTGAATTGGTTTCTTTATGATTTATTGAACCCATTTTTGGTGATGGTTATGGAAATCTAGAAAATTGGCGCATATTAATAAAGTGTTTGATTCTTGATTTTTAAATGCTGTTTTGAAATGGTATTTTGCTGGAATTATGGAAGATGGATTTGATGAAAGGGTTTTCAATGAAAGTAACTATTTTCATGAAATCGAATTGGTGTTTGGAATGATGATACCAAATCTAAACATATTTGGTACAAGGTTCTTGACCATAGATTTTGGTTGTGTGTCATTAGGAAACAAGTTAATAGGATGAGGGACTACACATGAGTATGGAACTGTCAAATGAAGCTTACATGGGTGTGTGTGTTGTGAACCATGGAATGCGTATGGAAAAATGATACTGTGAAATGTTTTTTAAAGACTTTTTTTTGTTTATTTTATTGGAAGTGTGACTTGCAAAAAAATTAGTGGAAAATAGAACTTTTTTACTCTTGGTTACAATTGGTTTTAGTTTGTTCAATCCAAAATCTTATTTGAGATAAGTGGTATCAGCTTGTTCCTTTCCTTGTGGAACTTGTAGTCATCATTTTTCTTGGTCTTGGAGTTGAAATTCGTTCTTTTCTATTCCTTGGGTTATTATCTTAGAAAGGAGTAGGATTGTCAAGACTTGAAATGTAGAGAATAAAATGACATATCTAACCTTTTTATTCTGAACTTCATGTTACTTGGGAGTTGTGTACATAAGTGTTTCGGAGACACTTATAGGATTTTTGAAATCTCATTGTCATGGGTTTAGAAAATGAAATAAGCATGATATGCATCATAGAGGAATGAATTCCCAATTAAATTTAATATTTCATTTAGAGAAATGATTTTTGATTTTTTTTCATTTTGTTGATTTTTGAAAATTGTAGATATTATTTTTAAATGAAGGACTATGAAATTAACATGAATAACATATTTTGAAAAAGATTTGATTTTCAAAGGAAATAACGAAATGTTTTAAAACTCAGTTGAATGGGGTAAAATTTGTTTTTGGAAAACAATGTTGTGATTGTTGATGTGATATAATTTGACATGCTAATCCATCAATTCCTAATGAGTGAGACTTATAGAGTCTGTTGTCAGTTTAGAAAATGGAACTCGGTAGACATCATAGAAACTAACTAGAAGAAGTTGTGGAGAATGTTGTTTCACCTGAACCATAGGTGAACCAAGATCTGGTTTATAGTATTGTTCAAGAATTCCAAGCTATGGACATGGGGAATCAGAGGGATGAGACAATGCATGTGGATCATTCCATCCAGTTCATGAAGTAGAATCTACCCATATTCCAGGGTGATTTAGATCCCAAAATGGAGGAGGTGTGGCTAAATAAAATGAATCATATATTTAATTTAATCATCACACCAGCCGAGTTCAAGATTAATCTAGACATGTATATTCTCGATGATCTTGCACACTAGTGGTGGGAACTAGTGCTTCATGACGAAGGGAATCAGGTTTTGAGTTCAGAGGATTTAAAAGAATTTTTCAACAAAAAATTCTATCCACACTTGTTCAAGATCCAATAAATGATGTATTTATTCATCCTGATGTAAGATAATCTATTTATCATAGAGTATGCTGCTAAATTTATGAATTTAGTTCCTTTTTCACTAGAGTTTTCAGATAGTGCATCCTTGAAGGCACACATATTCGAATCATGTCTAAGGTAGGAGATTCAATCAAATATTACAACAATCTGTATTGCTGATTATAAAGAGATGGTGAATCAATAAGTAGTGGAGGAATGGGAAATCTCAAGATATATTTTAGGAGTAAGTATGATAATTCCTAAGGGGAATGATGGGAACTCTAAGGCTAGGATAAAGAGGAAGAGAAACAACTATTTTTAGGTTGGAAGTGGGAATCAAAATAATAGGACAGTATTAGTGAACCTTCCCCTACGACCCAAGAGAAAAAAATGTTGTTTCCAATGTGGTTTTCTTGACCACATGAAGTGAGAGAGCACCACACAACCTAGAGCATTCCATAAATACAAGAGGATGGGGCGTCGTTAGTGCTATTTTTTAGTGCTTTGAGTTTAGGTGCTCGAGACACTTCTCATGTGTCACAAGCATCCTATGCTTCAACCAGAAGAGGGAAGCAGAATCAAACTTGTCAGCAAAATAGGGCTAGCCATGTGATTCTAGGAACACCATGACTCATTGGAAAGGTCAATCTCAGTCTGTAAAAAATAGAAATGTACAAAAATAAAACAATTATATGGAGCTGAGTAGGTGATTGTGGATGACCAAGCTGGACCATCTACGATGATAGGTATGATTAATTTTAATTCCACCCTTTTGTAAGAACTATTTGATATTAATGCATCTCATTACTCCATTGATTATAATGAAGTTTATTTGATTATCTTAAAACATGATATGATTCCTTATGTAACAAAAATTAAAACTCACCATGGAGAAAGATAATGTTGAGCCTTTGTGTGTAGAGAATGTTATATAACTATAGATGGAGTTGAGCAAAAATGGGACTTCTCAGTGTTGGAGATAGATGTCTATGATTTAATCCATAGTATGGATTGGTTTACAACATACAAGGCTCACATCAATTATTGTAGTTGAACAGTTAGTTTTACAACTGAGGACGACGTCAAACATCTATTTAAAGGACAAAGGGTTGTGAAGATAGGTGCAATGGACTTTTAGGCACCATTACGGTGAACGATATTATACTAGTTAGGAGATTTGACTTTGGAATTTATGGGATATATCGAGGATAATAGTTTTCCAGTAGTTGTGGATCAATTTCTAGATGTTTTCCCTAAGAAATTATTAGGGTTACCACCTCTAAGGGAAGGGGAGTGTATGATTGATCTCCTTCTAGGGACCAGTCCTGTTTCCCTTCCATCTTATAAGATGGAACCAATATAATTAAGGTAATTTAAAGTTCATTTATAAGAACTAGAAATAAAAGGTTTCATTCAACTAAGCATGTCTCCATGGGCTGCACTAGTCTTGTTCATAGAGAAAGATGATGGAACTCTAAGGATGTGTGTTGATTATCATAAGCTTAACCAGGTTATGATAATGAATCTATATCCACTTCAACAAATTTAGGATCTATTTGATCAATGGAGGGTATCTCAATGGTTCACTAAAATTGCCTTGTGATTATGATTTTACAAATTTCGATTTCAGAAGGAGGATTTTGCAAAGACATATTTCATAAGAAGATATGGCCACCATGAATATTTAGTCATGCCTTTTGGTCTTACAAATGCATTGAAAGAATTTACGGCATTGATGAATCTGATATATCATAGATGTTTGGATTATTTTTTGTGGGGTTTGTGGAATTCATATTTGTGTATTCAAGGGAAAATTATAATCATGAGGAACACTTAGTGATACAGTCATAAATCTTGAGAGACCATCTTTCATATAAAAAAATATCAATGTTTGATTTTTGGATATAATAGGTTTTCTTTCTTGGAAATTTAATTTTTTAAAAAGTTATATTAGTAGATCCTAAAAAGATAGAAGATGTTTCCTCTTGGAAACCCCCAAATAATGTCTTAGGGATATGATGTTTTCTTAGACTAGCTAGTTATTACCGATGATCTGTGTATGACTTCTCATGGCTAGCTTCACCTATGAAAGCTTTGATAAAGATGAACGTTCCATTCCTATGGACCTAGGAATGCTAGAAGTATTTTCAAAAGATGAATGTTCATCTTACATTAGAAACTATCTTGATTTTTCCAAAATCAGGACTCGGGTATGTGGGGTACTGTGATGCTTCTGGATATGGGTTGGGATGTTTTCTCATGTAAGGAGACCATGTGGATATAGGTCACCCTTACCTTTAGTCTACTAATTTTCCCTAAACCAGCTCTAACTTAGGATTTTCTTCTTCTAAGGCCAAAGAAGGTTCTCTCATCAATTTGGAGGAAATCTATGGGCTTCCCTTAGTGATCCAAATCCAGATTCTGGAGGTATATTATCGTTCTTCACTGTTCTTGTCACGTTTCCTTAGACCTACTTAGATATAATTCTCCTATATTCTAGGATTCTATGATCTACACCGATTATGGATGAATCATATATTTTTGATTCCAAATATGTTAATATTTGGCCTTTTGTCATTAGGGGAAGATATCTAATGTGGTTTCAAGGAGAATGGACCTAGTTTCATGAGCGTTCTTCGTTTGTTTTCGGTTTTTTTCAAAACGGTTGAGGTAGGTGGATTCACTCTGAACTCCTCTTGGTAGAACTGAATTTTATGGTTGAAAATAGATTGATTTGTGTGGATTTTATTATGAATTGGACGATTTATGATTTATTGAAACCCTTTTTAGTTATGGTTGTGAAAATATAGAAAATTAGTGATTGTGAATAAAGTGTTAGATTTTTGATTTTAAAATGAAGTTTTGAAATGGGATTTTGTTGGAATCATGACAAATAGATTTTATAAAATTGTATTAAATTAAAGGAATGGTTTTATTGAAATAGAATGGGTGTTTTAAATTGGTTTTTTAATGGTTTTCAGTAAAAGAAATATTTTATTGAAATGGTTTAAATTGGTTTATTTGAATGGTTTTGGAAAATATGGGTTGTGTGAGTTCATGTTCAACATTACTCTTAATAAGGGATGTGTACCATTGGGGTATAAGGTGCGTGAACTTAGATCAGGGGCATATGTCATTGGGATAAAAGTTAATTGGATGATAGAACACTCATGAGTATGGAACAATCAAACAAAGCATTTGTGGGTGTGTGTGTTGTGAACCATGGAATGGGTTTGCAAAAAATGAGGTTGAGAAATGGTTTTTAAATACTTGTTTGTTTTATTTTATGAAATTGTGACTTTCATACAAATTGATTGAAAATAAAACTTTTTTACTCTTAGTTACTAATGGTTTTGGAATATGTGTATATTTAGTAATAAACTATTTTGGGAAATTTTTTTATATAAATGCTAATAACCCTTATATCAATGTGGTGTGAGTAGGAATGTCATTGGGGGAAAACGTACTGAGTTTTATATTGACCCCTGCTTTGGAACTTTGGTTCTTTTAAAGATGCTATCTTTTGAGACACAAGAAAAGGTAAAGTATAACATGTATTTAGCACCACCTCATGATACTTGGATTTTTTGGAAATATTGGAGCATGAAGTAGTGGAGAATGGAGTTTTTTGGTCATCTTGGAGTCTTTAGTGGTTCTTCTATTATTTAACTTGTTTTTTGTTTGGCTCTAATGTATCATACTTTGGTGTGGTTTTGTTATAATGATGATGGTTTAGTAGTCTTGTTTTTATCATGAATCATATATTGGATGTTTAGTTATGGTTTTTTGGTTAGTGGTTTATTTCATAAAGGGTAAATCAACCCCCACTTACATTTCAAACCCTTTGGCATTTATTTCTAAACTTTGGTGTCTTGGGGATGTCACATAAGGCCTACTAATGTTTTTGTGTGTTTAAAAGCCAATGAGAATAAGTGGGTCATTATAGTGGAACCACTCTCCATAGACGATCATCTATCCCCATCATCCATTATAGCTATAGACAAGGCAAAGCAGTTTTAGCCACACTCTATTCGAGAGAGGATTGTAGATGATGTCATTACTAACATTGATTTCTCATAGTCTACCCTAGTCCCTCACCCATTTTTATTTACTTCTAGGGTTCTAATTTTTTTACTATCTATATTCCCATTCATGATATATCTTTGAACTTCCTTTATATATATGGGATACTGTTTTTTATACATTTAGATGGATTATTTTTTTAAAATTAAATTTATTACACTATTAGTATCCATTTATTGCTATTCTATTTCATCTATGGTCATCGATGAACTTATTGCACCATCATCCATTATTCTAAGGATGACTTATCACCGGGTTGATGTTGATCACTAGATTCAGGACCTATCCCTGGATTTTTGTACTCTGTAGCCACCACTACAATCTCAAATATCTTTTCTACCACATCATATTCATGCCTGGAATTCTCATGATGTGATAAATCCTACAAAAAGACTGTGATATCTAGAGGATACTACCACCAGTAGATGCAGAAGAGAGAAGATATCTGAACTGACAAGTGATATTGACTAAAAAATTGGTTCATCCATCTGGATAATGACATCATTATTTTCACTATATGGGAGGAAACCCATATTTTATTTATTTTATCATATGTTTTATTTTTTGTTTGTTCTAGTCGTTCTTTTTTTTATATTTTAACCTTTTTGTAATGAGTCACTTTTAGACTTATGGTACACACATACATGCATTTATATCAAATTTTTTCCATTGTTATTCTCTCTGTCAACCTACTCTTTTTCTGCATACAAAATGTCTTAAATTTATAGACTATTGATTTATCTAGTACATGATTTTTATTTATAACCCATTTTATAGATATCCCAAATTCAAAAAACAAGATTTCTCAACATTTTCCCATGACATGACAATCATTAAAGGGAACACTTGATTCCTTAGTATTTCATTTTTTAAATTTCCTTTTCCATATCTACACATTATATTCCATAACCCGCCCACAATAATTCCATAGATAGTGGGAAAAATCTCTGATTCTTTGTGTGGGGGTTTTTTTCTTGGGTTGAAATATTGATAAACTTTAATTTCTTCTTGTTTTCATTTATTAAGGAGGCATTTTTCATTCCAAATCATGATTTAAACCTGAAACTCATTACACCAATTTAAATAAAAGAAAAAGATAAGAAGTAAATTTTTGAAATTCCATGTTTTTCTCATGTTTATATTTTTAGAATTATTGTTGAATTTAGTAATTTAATTCAAATTAAAAATTTTGAAATTACTTTTAATTGACTTTTTACTTGAATTTATACCCTTTGTGATTGGTAGTTTTCTACATTTACTCCCATTTTTAAGAGGATTTTGAGCTTATGATTTCATATTATTTTATAATCATATTTATTAAGTCACACCTGTGACATGTAAACCTATCAGAAATCACATTGAGATCTTATTGAGGCCATGACTGAACAAATACAACTTTAATATGATTGAGGAACTATTTGTTGATATTTTTTTTACTGAGACCCACCTTACATATTTCTTTCATTAAGCTCATGGTTTCCTTGAAATACCTTAATAGGATGTTTCTATTCCAAGACAATTATCCCATCTTTCCATGATCCTTGTATAATGTATAAATTTAATTTTAATAGGTGTGGGGAAAATTTTCATCCAGTAGACACAAAATTATTTTACTAAGGAGATGTATTTTGGTACCCACCAGACTCATTGAATGTGATCCATGTGTAAATCATTGTATTTTATGACTTTTATGTTCCTTTTAAAAAATATAATTAGTTTTTGTATTATGAAGGGAAAAAAAGACATTTTATAGACCGATGAATCACCTGAAGGATCATATGTGGCTATGATATGAATATGAGATCTTGGCTAGACCATACTATAAAAAAATTAAAATACAAAAATAAAAAGAAAAATAATGGAACATGATATCTTTTATACTCACTTGATATGTATTCATGGGTCCATATTTAGATACTGGGATCATTGAATTTATTAGATATAGAGAGGTTGTTTTATTACACTACCCACAATATTCATGCATTATACGTCAGATATTACCCTAATTTTGAGATTATTTTTCGCTTTCTACCCACCTTCCCACAACCTCAGAGTCATTTGAACCTTATTTACTGAAGCCCTCTTGATTGATTTTGTATTTATCTTTACGAAGTAGAGATGATAGATCCAATGTAATATAGTTGTCAGGAACATGTATTTAGGGTATGAGTATAACTACAGTTTCATTTTACCCTATGTTATGAATGAAAATTCATTACGAGGTAAATTAAATATTGGTATAAAATTTAAGGAAAAGTTACAAAATTGAATCAAAAATATTATGAATTTTTTTAAGGATATTTAATTATGAGGCATGATTTATTTTATATAGAGGGATGATTCTAGAGACTGATTTTTTATACTTAAACATAGTTTTATTTTTATGGATATAATGAATATTTACTATTTTAAAACTTAATTACCTTTTAGAATCCCCATTGATATGTTTTTTTCTTAAGGAGAAGAAATTGTTCAGGTGTGGGGGAATTTGATAATATAGAATTATATATACATTTTACTATCATTTTATTATGTATTATCCATGGTTTACTTGATAATTTCCTAGGTATATTTTATTTGTTACATGAAATAGGATTTAAAGGTTTTAGAGGAAAAGTTGGAGAAACGGACGAAAAATTCCCATTACACATTGTGAAACTTCATTACAATATGTATAGTCATCTTTCAAAGCATGTTTCAAGCCATTAGGAAATCCATGAAATAATTTCAAGACATAAAGTGATTACACGACGTCATTCACCAATAAACATGTAAATTTTAAACACAATTCCAGATTTCAAGATCCAGACCGAAGGAATATACACCTCGTGTAGTCCAGTTACACATTGTGAATGGAGTCAATTTTCAAATCTCAAAGTTTTTAGATGATATTTGCACAGATTCAAAATTTTCTAAGAAAAACTTGGATAATAATTACATGATTTGAAAACCCATTACATGTCATGTAATATCCCAACTAGTTACCTATATGAGGCGCACAACAAACATAAGAGTGATAGATTTTATTATTTTTCTCTCATTTCTCTAATTTTTATCTATTGATTTTATTCCACTATTTCATCATAAAATAAATTTATATAAACTATTTTAATTATTTGTTGTTTATTAAATACCGTTGGATCGATTTGTGAAGCATTATTCATCCATTTTTCAACACCAAAATTGTGCTATGTGTGTTCTTAATCTTGATCATCAATCTATGATGAATATGTGATGCATTTTTTATTGTGATTCTTTTAAGTAAGTATTTGATTAGAATTTTGATTGATTTGAGGACTAGATTTCTTATTCTTGATTTCATGTTCCTTAATTGATTAATATAAATCCTTACATGGTTATCAATTTTATAGTCTTAATTCATGTTGGTATGTTAACTATGTTTCAAATTCATTATCTATTTTAAATAGATTCTACCATGTGTAGCTAAACCACTTAGGGAAGGGATAAAGAGTAGGGTTGTTTGAATTTAATAAATATTTAATTATCAACCTGGTAACATTAAGGAATAGTAATCAGGTTAAACAAAAATTGTTTATACAGTTATTTTAAGTGACCCTAAATATGGGAAGTTTGAATGAAAGACTCTGAGCTGATTGGAGTAGAATAGGTTATGACCATTACCCTATAAAACTTTCTACCATAGAAGATATTAATAATGAATCTATGTTATAGTTATATCTAGAACAAGGAATTGTTGTCTGTTTAATATTTCTAGTTGGATTGACCATTGGCAACTAGTGACATTCACTTTCTTCACAACCAAAACTTTAACACTGTACCGATTTAGAAATAATAATATTATTTTCTTGAACCTTGAAATTGATCCGGATCACTTATTAATCTATATTTTAATCCATAAATCCCTAAGAATTAGTCATTCCCAAGCTCAAACACCATGTGAGGAATCTTACCCAAAGGGTTCTAAGATTTAGTTCCTTCTAGAAAATCTAAATCCTCATGGGATTGACCCCACACTACCACTATATTAAAACTTATTAGAAAGAGTAGTTTGGGAGAAATTAATATAATATGACCATAGACTACAAGAATTAAATGATGCATCTGGGCACATCATGAAGTCTTTAATAGGATCTAAATATAGAGTCGAGATTCACTATTCTATATTTTTCTCAGATTGATGGTTGGTATAAGAGAACCATTCAAGCAATAGAGTATATGATGATATAAAATTTTATGGATATCAAATGAGGCTGGGATGAACACCTTCTGCAAGTTGAGATTTCTTACAAAAATCACTTTTAATCGATCATTCATATAGATCTTTATGAATCCCTCTATTTAAAGAACTACATAAATCCATCATGTTGTGATGTATTTAGAGAAAGAAGACTATTGGTACCTGAGCTAGTTGAGTATATGGAAGGGAAATTCATATTAATTCAGTATCATAACAATACATCTTAGAGTCAATAGAAGATTTATGCTGAAAATTATCCGTGAAATAAAGAGTTTGAAGTTAGTGATAAGGTATTTCTTTGAATTACTCCATGTAAAATGTTACGATATTAAAAAATAAATGAATGATAAGAGCAAGGTATATTGTCCACATAGATATTAATAATTTATTATGGATGGTATCTTATCCCTCGATGATTCTACTAACCTTATATCAATTTCATGATGTGTTCCATGTATATCTCTCGAAGAAGTATATACCCAACCCTTCATATATACTAAATTTAGTGGTTGTACTACTGGATAATTATCATTTCTATAAAGAACAACCAATATATATGTAATTACCTTTACCCTGGTATCCTAGATTCAGTGGTTAATTTAGTATATTGGAAATAGATACAAGTGATCACATCCCAAAAATATGAATGGTTTAACAATATTTCAAAAATAAATTTATACATAAATCTCAATTTATATTTGAAAACAAAAAACAAAATATATCGTTTTATTCTATAAAACCATTATTTCATTTAGGATATCCATACATATCAATCATAATACACTAATAGATATATTATGTAAAGGAAAAAACGGGCGAACAAGGATACTTAGTAAGGGTATGTGTACACCAGAAGTTGATACAACATGAATAATATGGAATGAATAAATGATGATATAATAAATGCATATAAATAATAACATGAGTTATAAAATTATCCATGAATATTACAACTATTCCAATAATCACATGGACATTAATAAAAAACTTATAAAGATGGAATTCATAATGCCATACATCATAAACATACTGTCAAGGCCTCATGCCAAGACAACATATATAAATGGTTACAGACTCAACCAAAAGTTAAACATAGGTTTTCTAATGATTCCTACCAAATCATCAAGGGGAAATATAATTCTAGGACACACTCATCACTTAATAAGTGAAATGTATTCACTATATCAATAAAAAATACAACACAATCATCTTTCTTTAAAAATATTTAACTATCTATTCTGGAAGAACTAGAAAATAAAATACCAATACTCTCTTTAATAAAACTAATCAAAAAATTTCCAGATAAAGGGTAAGGCTGGTATCATTAAAATTTAAGCACTATGGAGCATAAGTAAAAAATGTTTAATTATGTTGATGAATAGAAATAATATAAAAATATCATTACATATATTCTTGATGAAAATATATTTTCACTTAGAAAATCACTTTTAAAAAATAAAAATTTCCATAATATTTAGAAAAAATTGACTTTTAAAGGAACCATGAAAAAATTTAAAAGAAGGTTTATATCATTTAGTGGAAATGATAGTGTAAAATATTTCTCATGTCTTACAAGTTAAAAAAATTCCTTTCATACTTTTGTAATAAAAGTCAAAATGTACCTTTTTCAGAAAACAAAAGGAAGACAAATTTTAAAAAAAATTGTAAATTAAAAAAAAGTGAATTTTTTTTAATAAATAATTTTAGAATATTAAAAATATTCTTTAAAATATTTTAAGGAAAATATAGTTGTTAAAGGAAATAATTCATGACTGAGTAGAAAATCAATGTTTGTTTTCTGTAAAAATACGATTTAAATATATATAGTATATAAAGAGTGGAAAAAGAATTGAAAACTCATAAATAACTATAGGATGATAAAATATATTTAGTTTATGATATAAATATCAAATAATTTCCTAATTAGAGACACTAACATAGATAATCTTGAATAATAATGAGATTGTGAAATAAATCCTTTCCACTTTGGTAACTTTCGAATAATAACCCCCATGAAAAATATAAATTCAAATGAAACATAAAATAACATGAAGTATGAAGTATTTATGATATAACATGTAAAATGGTAGTATATACACAATATAAAATAAATTTTTTCATATAATTAAAATATGCCTCAATGAAAGGAAATTGAGTCAGAATCTCTTACAATGATCATAACATTAATGTGAGAATTTAATCAATGATGGGATTATATAAGAAAAATTTCAATAAAAAACTATAAAAAAATAATAAAACAAGAAGTTATTTTATACATAATAATCTCATAACATAGTCAACAAATTATATGTATAGTCCAATGAATGGAAATTGAGTTAAGAAACCCCTAACCTTTGATCTAACTTCCCTTATACATGTTCAAACATACTATATAATTAAAATATATTTATTTTAGATATATTATATATCTATAATACTATATTTTGTACCATATATGATTTAATTGTAATCCTTTATTACCCATTTATTAACAATTATTTTTTAAAATCACTGTTCCGGGTAAAAACTGCTTTGTTTTTCATATATATTTTGGTTTAGAAGTTTCAGTACTTGTACTTCGATCATGGATCCATAATCTCAGAAATTTCATTTATTTTATATATATGATATATATTAATTATATATTTATTTGTAGTAATACATAATATATATATATATAAATGAATTACGCTTTTTATAGAGATGGTAGGTCACACATATGCATGAACATTGTTTTCAAATTTTATCAGATTGCATAAAAAGAAAATTAAATAATAATTAAATTTATATAATAATTATTATATAATATATATCATATATATTTATTAAATACACTCTTATTACTATCCATGTTAAATGGACATAAAAAAAATCACATTGCTTCGTGGAGGTAGTAGTCCACACATATGCGCGAGCGATGTTATCATTTTTAATTTGACTGAAAAGAGGGTGGATAATGGTAGTTAATAATAATTATTGAATATAATTTTAATAATGATACTTAATTTATTATTTTATGACAAATTTAAAAGATTTAGATAATGTAAAAGAAAAAGTTAAATGAAAGTGATCGATTAAGGTATTACCACTTCTTTGAAAGAAAACCTTTAGATTTACTCTTAAGGATTCTATGGTTGCTATTTTGCGAAGAATAAAACCTATAGAATGTGTTGAATTTATGTTAAAGATAAATTGGAATGAATTTTTTGATCTAGTTTTCTCAATGTTATGTAAGGAAGAGAGGGAATGAGCACCCTTTTATAAAAGAGGGAAATGAAACTCATGGAAGATTATAAAGATAAAAATATATCTAAGTAATTATCAAGAAAGATGATTCAAAATGGGAATATATTTGAATATAATTTTAGATATGGTTGAAAAATCATCACGAATTAAAATTTGGATATGTTTAACTAGTATTTTAAACCTATATATTAATTTAACCTCTTAGTGAACCTATAATTAACATTATCTATAGTGAAAACTTTTTCAATCATAATGTGTTACAATTTTACTTATAAGGTAACCATTGGATAATAGATGGAAAATGAATGAAATTTTAGACCATATCATATCCCCTATTACCATTTTAATATTTTTATTATTTTTAATTAATTTAATATATTATTTTTTTCATAAAATATCTTTATTACCATTTTCGACACTGATAAATTAATTTGACTTTAATGGAATCAATGAAAAAATTGAATTGGAATATACTCTCTTAAAACATCACAGTTATGACATATAATTATATAAAAATCATAGAACACATTAATTCTTCTGATTTTAATTAATTTTAATATTTTTAAAATTAGTTATTTATTTTTTCTGTTAATTAAATAAATACATTATCGATGTTGTGCAATCATTTAAGGTAACTACATAATCTATAAAAATTATAAATAAATTACCGGAATAAAAATCATTTCTATTTCAAATAATCATTTATAACTGTACATATCTTGTTTTTATCCCGTTACAAAATATTATAGATATTTAAATCTATAAATCGACATTTTTTACAATATATTTTATTTAAATATTATGAATGTTAAAAACTTAACAAAATATGGAAACTAGTTTCTGTATTTTTAGAACATGGTTTTTAATATATGAATTGAACTCATCTAACATGATAAAGTCACGTGTCAGTGTCATTTTTTAGTCCTTATCATATTTTAACCTTAATTACCAAATTTACCCTTTCTATGGTGACAATTATTTACTATAGTTACTATTCATAATGACCAAAAATGAAAGTAATGTATTTACCAAAAATAGATTTCATGATTCCAAATATTAAATCTATTTTTAGATATAAAATTTCTATATGGGGAAAAATAAATTTAATATTAAAATGTAGAATGTAAGGAAAAATACTTTTTTAGAAATATATCTTTTTATGTATACAATTATTTTATACTAAATTCAACAATAAAATTGATTGTAATGAAATTAATTGGATTATTCATAATATAATAGAACTAATGTTACTTTTAAACCATTTTGAGAAAATGGAACTTTGTAAATGAAAGAAATAAAAATATAGTTTTCATTGAAAATCAGTATTTTTCATTATTCACATGGAAATATATCTTTTATGAAAAATTACAAAAAATAAATATAAAATAAATTTGAATTCATTATTTAAGAAATTATATCCTTTAAAAAATAAAATTTCAAAAATTTCTAGAGATTATTTATAATATTCACGTATTACAAGCAATACAAACCGTTTTTTGAATAAACCTTATTCTGTTAAATAAAATGTCATTACTAAAAATTGATTATTTATTTCCAAATAAATAATAAATACATTATTGTTGGTTAGGTAATTTAATAAATTTATCAATTTCGTTACTCCTATTCATACCCACTAATTTAATGAATAGGTTATTATAGTCATATATAAATAATAATATTTTGTTGTTCATTTAAGATTAGTGTTTCATATTGTCTATGGTATAGAACGCAGTGTTTTTGAAAATTTATAGGTGCCACATTATCCCCCATTTTATAAATTTCATCCCCAAAATTTTAACTTATGATCATTAATAAGGGGATTTACATTTCAAAATACATTTGTTTGAAAACCTAAATCCTATAAATGGTTAATAAAATATCCTCTTAAAATAGGTAAAGTGAAATATGAAGGTCATCTGGAATAACACATAACTAGGATTCTAAATAAGAGAACATTAGTGGGAAATGAATATATAGACATAGAGAAAAAATAAATATCCAAATAAATATGAATTGTGACAGAGAACATTGGCCATAAAAAAGTGAAAATGAGAATGTTAATGACCACAAAATAATAAACCAAAAACATTTTAAATAGATCATAAATTCATTTGGAATGAATGTAATCTGATAAAATATTTATTTTAAAATTAATTTCCAAGAGTCAAGGAAATAAATTACCATATATCATAAAAATATAAATAAATATACTTACTTATATGTAGAATTTCATCCTTTAATCAAATCCCACCAAAATATCATTCTTTGTTACAAAAAATGAGTATCCAAGGAGAAATTTTTATGCATAAAGCACTAGATTCAACTTCATATTAGCCATGAGGTATATAAAATGATGAAATGAAATTATTCCTATATTTAGAAATTAAATTAAACCAAAACTTTTAGAACAAGGTGATATAATACCCAAAATTAATAAACCAACATACGAAGAAATAAGAATTTACTCTTAAAAATTTAAAACTAATACATGAAGTTCATTATAAATTATTACCCAAATAATTATACTTAAAATTATTTAAAATATTCCTGATTAATATTGAAACCCAAATATCAAAATAATTTGATGACCTATTCTTCCACAATAAACATAAAATGTTTCTCCAAATAACATCAATCACTCTTAATGTATCATATCAAAAATTTAAATTCATTTGAAATATATTCTCAAATAATTACTAATCAATTCCAAAAATATTGTCACAATAAAATAATTTTTGATTTCAAAATATAATTCTACATTTATTCCTAAAATAAAAACCTATATAATCCAAAAAGGTTTTTTTGTTTACCTTAATTATATAACTACCCCACAATAGCGAGATTCTTCAAAAATAAAATTATCCACATGGTAACCAAATATATTTGAATTCCATGGTTAGTTATATGATAAATAAAGTGTTCCAAAATTATTATTACCCATAATTTCCAAATCATAAATGATAATATTAATCCTAATGTATACTAATAAATTAAAACTTATATCATCAAAATATAAAGGCATTCTCCAATTTTTTTTAATAAAATACAAATTAAACCAAAGGGTATTCACATAAATGACTACCAAAATACACTTAATCATGTTATACTCCCATCAGATAAAACCTTAAAAGTATTTCCTATTAATTTAAACATATAATAAAACTTATATGTAACATACTTTAGTTTTTTCTTATATGACTGTGTAATATCATAGATTTTAAAAGGTTTTATTCTATAATTCATCATAATCATTTATAGAGAAAATACGAATTGTCTTAAAATTTCCCCTGGGAGTGTCAATCCCCATACGGTGTAATGTAATACTCACCATGCACCCAATTAATGGTCAAGATATATTAAACCAAATATTTAGGGTTATTGTTGCTAGATGAATCTATTCCAAAACCATGTTCACTTGTACTATTAAGAAAGGGATCTATTGAAAGGAAAACCACATAAACTATACCATATAATAACTTTATGATGTTTTCCCATACTTACACTTATCATCAAAGTTAGTCACTGGTTTATGTCCCATAAACTATGTTTTCCAAAATCCAATAACCAAATATTATACTAAACTTACTCTAACACCGATTTTAAATACCCACAATCTAGTATCCTAAAGTTGGTGGTTACTTTATTACATTGGTACTAGATATAAGAAATTTCATCCCAATGGATTGTAGAGTTTAGTAGTATTAGAAAACTAGAAATATAGTTAAATCTAACATTACATTTTAAATCATAAATTAAATGGTAGTGTTTTATTTGAGAAAACAAATATTCCATTTAGAAAATACCTATATATAAATCATAATACACTTTCCAACATTATGGGGAATAGAAATAGAAAAATTGTGTTTGATCTGATGAATAGTAAGGGTATTCATACAATGGAAGCTAATAAGGCATGGATAATAAATGAAAGAATAAATGATGATCAAATAATACTATATGAATAATCCCATGAGCTAGAAATGTATCTATAAATATCATAATATTCAAATAATAACATGGAAATTAATAAATAATATAATAATGATGGAATACATAATTTTAGACATCTTAAAATTATCGTCAAGGCTAGATTCCAATACATCACACATAAATGGGAAAGGTATCAATGAGAAACCCAATCCATTTTGTTTTATGATACCTAAAAATATATAGATATGATATATAATTCTAGAACCAACCCATCACAATAAATTTCCAATGAATTCAACATATTTAAAAACAATACAACTTAATAAATATTCCTTAAAAATCAATAACTCTCCATAATGGAAGAACTATCATCTAGAATGTCAATACTTCCCCCAACCAAACTGATCATAAAATATCTAGTTAAAGGATAAGGATGATATAATTACAATATATCCCCAGTGTATCATCAAGAAATGTATTATTTCATTGATGAATAAAAATACCATAAAAATATCTTTAAAAGAATTCCAGAATTAAATACCCTTTTTTAGTTTTAAATTAATGTTTCAAAACTAAAATTTAAAGAATAATAGGGAAAAAACTTCTTTTAAAATAACCATTGAATACTATAAAGGTATATTCAAATCTTTGAGTAGTAATGATAGTAGGAAATTCTTTTAATTCTGTATAAGTTAAGGAAAACTTTCCTTTCATAAATTTTAAAAAAAATTCCAAACATAACTCATTTGCAATATGATAAGAAGATTACTTTTAAAACATTTTTTTAAATTTAAAACCGGGTTTAATGTGACTTTAATAAATCATCCTATAATAGTAAAAATATTCTATAAAACACTTTAAGTAAAATATTAAAATGAACTAATAAACTGTACGAATGATTAGAAAAGAATTTAGTTTTACTTAAAAAAATTATTTAAGTATCTTGAGTATTTATAGAGTGTAATATAAAAATAAGACTTATAATTTCAATAAATAAACATAATATAATAAATTATATTGGTTTATTATATAAATATCACATAATTCTCCCATTGAATACATTATCCTAAAGAATCTTGAATAATAACGAGATTGTAAAATAAACACTTACCAATTTGGTAACTATATACCATAACCACTATGAAATAAATAACATAAAATTAAAATTAAAATAACATTAATAATTAAGTTTTAATGATATGAAATGTAAATGGTCAGTAAATAAACCATATAAAAAACATTGGTGTATATAATTAAAATATGGCTCAATGAATGGAAATTCATATGGAATCTCGTACAGTGATCATAATGTTAAAGTTATAATTAATCAATGAAGTGATTTTGGGAGAAACATTTAAATCCCAAAAAAATGGAAACACAACATAATATAATAATATGTCATTGAAAACATAATAATGAAATAACATAGTAAAAAAATTTGAATTATAACCCAATGAATCGAAATTGAGTTAAAAAAAATCCTTACCTAGGCCATGTTTGAACCTCATGTATAATAAATATATATTTATTAAAAATATATTATATAAGGATAATCATATATTTCATACCATTTATTATTTACTTATAATCATTTATCACTAGTTTATCAATAATTCTTTGGTAACATCACTATTTTTGTTAAAAATAGCTTCGTATTTCATGTATGGTTTGTTTTGGTAGTTTTAGTCCTTTTAAATTAATCATGGATACTTAAAATAATTTTTTTAAACTAGATATAACTATCATATATATTAATTTTTGTATTTAATTAAATTAATAAATTAAATATATATATGGAAAAAATTACCCTATTCATGGAGATGACATGCCGTGCATACTCATGAAAGTTTTTTTTTCACTTTTCAAACAGATGGAATGAAAGAAAAGTAAATAATAAACCACCTTTATAGAATAATTATTATATCATATATATTATAAATATTTATTAAATCTGACCTTATTACCATCCATGAAAATAATAAATAAAAAAATATTCACATCACTTCGTGGAGGTGGTAGTTCACATGTACGCATGAACAGTCGTATCCGTTTTTATTTGATGAAAAGAGGGTGGAAAATGTTGGTTTCATTAACATAATAAAATATTTTTATATTAATAATAAATAATTTATTATTTTATGATAATTAACCAATATTTGTAGGATATGAAATAAGAAGCAAAGAAGAAAGTGATCTTTTAAGGCGATTATATATTCATTGAAATAACTCCTTTAGATGTCCTCTTAAGGACCCTGTGGTTGGTATTTCCAAAAAACAAGAAAATATATAAAATTTATAATGAATTTTAGAATATATATTCTTTGTTATTGGTCATGATTGGTTTAAAAAATTTGCGAAAATAAGAGAGGGAATTGGTGTCATTTTATAAGGTAGGGAAATGAAATAGATGGAATAAATAATAAGATAAAAATATAAATTCTAACATATAATTACTCCAAATGGAAAGTGATTTGAATTTAATCTTTTATATGGTTTAAATATAATCAAACAATGAAATTTGGAGAGTTTTAAATGGTATTTTAAACCGTTTATTTTCGTTTTATTCCTTTGTTAACCTATTTAACCCTAACCATAATAATGAAATTCAATCATAAATGGTCATAATTTTAAATATAAAGTAAAATTATTCTTCTAAATGGAAAAGATATAAAATATTGGAAAATATATTATCCCTATTTTACAATTTAAATATTTTTATGATTTTTAATTAATTTAATAAAATAAGTTTTCTATATAATTTCATTATTCACATTTTATACTATTCATTTAATTGGACTTTATAGACATCAAGAGAAAGATGGAATTATAATATAATAATTTTTAAAATCCTTAGTGAGATATATTCATCTATAAAAGTTGTGGAACATAATAGTTAATCAAAATTTTATTAATTTATTTTTTTAAATCATTTGTTTTATTTTTCCATTAATAAAATAAGTACTGTGTGGAGGTTGTGAAATAATTTAAAGAAATAATATAACCTCTAAAAAATATATGTAAATTACCAGGACTAAAATAAATTAGTTATCTATAAAATAACTATTTATAATTGAAAATATGTTATTTATCTGTTTTATAAAAATATTGTTGATATTAAATGAAAGAAAGTGACATTTTTTTGACATTTTCATTTACTTACATATTATAATGATCAAAATCATAGAAATATGGAACCAAGTTTTAATATTTTAGAAACATGGTTGTATATGGAAAAAATAAACTCATCTAATAGGGTAAAGGAATGTTTTAGGTTTAGTTTTCAGTCCTTATTATATTATTTTTATGCTTAATTACCCTATTTACCCTTACAGCAGGGACAATTATTTACTATGGTTACTATTCATAATAGAAAAAAATTATAGAAAACTATTAAATAAAATTTTACCTACATATTAAAAATATTTCATCCATTTTACCGATTCAATTTATATAAGGGGAGGAAATTAATTTTTTTAATCATAGAATGTAAGAAGAAACCATTTTTTCAGAAACATTCCTCTTAAGTGAAAAATTTTATTATACTATAATAAAACATAAAATTGATTATAATTAAATAAATTAGATAAATAATAATATAATATACCTAATTTTAGTTTTAAACCTTTTGAAAACAAAATGGAAATTTTTAAAAGAATGAAATAAAAATACATTTTTCAATAAAAACGCTGTATTTTTCAGTATTTACTAAAAAAATATTTTCTGAAAAATATCGAATTAGAACTCTATGATTATTTTAATTTTTTTATAATATTATATTATTTTTATAAAATAAAATCTATAAAATTTATAAAAAATATAAAAATTAATTTTAATCTTCACTCCTAAAAATAAAAAAAAATCTTTTTTTGAAGAAAAATTATTTTGAAGATTAAAATTTATTTACTAAATATTGTGTTCCTATTTAATAATAATTAATCAGTATTTTTTATTTGAGTGTGTACTTTATATACATTTTGTAACTCATTTAATCCTATTCATACCCACAAATTCAACAACTAGGATATAACAATCATATTTAAATAATAGTATTTCATAGTTTATTTATGCTTGATTTTGCGTGTTGTATACACTATTGAACATATTGATTTATAAAATCTATGAGTGTCATAAAAATCCATAAAACATAGAGATAATGTGACAAAGAGTAAGACTAATCACCTGGTTAAAGATATCTAGAGTATTAAAAGATTCAATGAATATGCATGGGAAACAGAAGATGTAATGAAACTTATATTTCTTCATTTACATGTATTGAAGTGATAAAATATTTTGGTATAAATTAATTTCAATTGGGGGGGTGGTAGAATAAAACACCATAATATTTTATTAAATATTTCGCCTCTAATATTATTTCTTTAACAACTTGTGATACTCGCAAACATGAGTCCAAATGAACCATAATATAATATACCATTTTAACAAAGCCCTTAAATTGGTGGATTGAATAAGAATAAAAATATTTTGAAATTTATGCAGAGTGTTTTTAGATAAAGAAAATATATTGAGAAATATGCACTCAATTTTAAGTAGCCAGTATTTTATTTTTCCTAAAAAGTGGGTTTTATTTTTTTTTGTGAGAAAATAATAATTTTTTTACAGTTTTAGGATAATTATTTTAAAAAATGAAAATAATTTTTGATATCAGCACAATAAAATTAAATTAGGGTGAAAATTTGGTATTTTTCTAAAAAAATTGATTTTTCAGTGAATAGAGAAAAATAGAAATATTTCAAATACTATAATTTCATTTCATTATATAAAATAATTTAAAAATACCATTATATTTTGTATACATTCTTAAAGATAAAAATTATCCACTTTTTAATAACCTAATTAATTTCATTTTATTTAGTAATATTGATAATTTTTATATAAGTTAATTTTTATGCTTAGAAACACATTTTCCGAACAAATTTTCTTTCATTCCATTTTATGAAATTATAGTATAATTTATTTCTTGTACTTATAGATATTTAATATTGAAAAATAGATACTATTTTTTGAATTGGGAGGTTCAAATTTGGTAAATAGATCCATTTTATTTTTGGTCAATTTTAATAGTAATCATAATAAATATTTTTCACCTTGGTAAGGGTAAAAGCAGTATAATATGGTTTAAACCATGAGATAATTCCAAAAAATAATCCCCAAACATTATTTTATTTCATTTTAATGAAGAAATTAGACCATACCCACCAAAAAATTTGAATATATTGAATTTGGGTTCCATTTTTATTTGAAAATTAAATTTATATTATTTTATGCAATGAAAATTACAGAATGTCACACTCTAATTTAAAAATATATACAATATTAAAAAAAGGATAAAAAGAGAAAAATTTACATTATAAAATTTTCTAAAATATAATATTTTTTTCATGTTAATTTAGTGTTATTTTTAGTGGTATAATAAAAACATTAAATGCTTACAAAACACTAATATAATTCTTGCCAAAACAACATAAAAAAATGTAATATTTTAAATAAAAAATCTAAAAGTCATATTTTTTTGTGTGGTTTATATTACCCAATTAATTTTATAAATTAATATAAAATATTAGATATTTGAGATAGTTTTATATTCTAATTCTATTTCTTTCATGTTTTTTTAAATTCAATTTATTTTTATAGTTCGTAAAATGTCATTAACATTTTTTTGACAAACATATAATATTAAATAATTTCAAAGAAAATAAATGAAAAATTAATTATGAAAATTAGGAATAAAAATTGTTTATAATTTTATCACATTTTCATTTAAAATTATATTTTTAATTTTTATTTAAAATTATAACTATTGGATATTAAAAAAGTCGTTATCATAGTTAAGGTTAAAATTGGTTAAACATGAGGGTAACCTGGAAGACAATGTTTAAAATTAACCCAAAACCTGTATACATTGTATTAGATGAATATATTTCAACCTTGCCCACTTTAATTTTAATATATAATGATTTGGAAATTTTTTTCTTAAAAATGTATTAATTATATTTTAATCTTTTTTTATCAATTCAGAATCTGTGCTTTACCTACCTTATAAATGTACACTAATTCTCCCTTTAAGTTTCAACCCATTGATCCATATATAATGAATAAATCTTCCCAATTATATTAGAAAAATAATTTTTGAAAAATTATAGGTTATGATATTCTTTAAATACCATTACAAATTTCCTTAATAAATGATCTAAAGGAGGCCTACCAAAGAAGAGGTAATCTTCAGACCCAAAATATTTCAATTTAGTTTTTGTTATATCTTATCTAAATATCTGGTATTCATCATAAAATAATAACGTAAATATAATTAACATATTTAAATGTCTAAAGATTATATAACTATCATTATCCACCATCATTCCCATCAAATGTGTAGTGAAAGTACAACTTGTGGTGTAATTGCTATTCAATACGTGCGTACGCACGGCCTACCGTCTTCACGTTGTGGTGTAATTGTTATTCAATATACTATTATTTAGATGGGTATAATAATGAAGTATAATTCATGTAAATATTAAATATAACATGATAATGATTCTGTATATATGATATACCATCCAATTATATATTATTTTAATATCAAAAGAATGATATTGTTGCTCGTGCGTACGTACGGATTACCGTGTCCACGAACGCGATGAGATTCAATCCCCATCGTACCTATTCAAGACTAAATTTTATTAGATGATTACAAATAAAATTTAATGACTTAATATCATTCTGGATATGAGTTTGATACAACCTATCCATAACAAAAACAACTTATATAAAAGAAAACGAGTAAGTTAACACCCAAAACGACAATAATACTAATATTTTATTAACAAAACGTTGTTAAAAGATAATATATGATATCATATTAATATATATGATTATTTTATAATTCAATAACAATTATTTCACCCTTATAAAGGAGGTTAACCTACCATAAACCAAGGAAAATTACAAGGTAAGGGTTTATTTCACAATTTCTTCATTATCCGATGTTGTTTATACGTAATTATCTACTGGAACCTCTTTATCATCCACAACCATGTTTCTTAAAAATGTATTTCAAAACATTCTTACTATTTTACAGAATATGGGTTGAACTCATTTATAACCTTGTTTTTACTTTTTGTAAGAAGTTTATAAAGGAATCATTCCGTCTTTTTCCAAACAAGGTCCTTTTAAACCTTTTCGACAAAATTAAGGTATGGATATTTTTTTTAACTTAT
The DNA here is from genome assembly GCA_963277665.1 of Viscum album. NCBI lineage: Eukaryota > Viridiplantae > Streptophyta > Magnoliopsida > Santalales > Viscaceae > Viscum > Viscum album. The sequence goes on from OY728123.1 coordinate 887,708,755, forward strand.
ACGGTAGGTGCAGATATTTTCTGCTGTTATAACATCGTCAAAGCTTCCTTTACAAGCTTATAATAATAATTTAAAAATAAATATTTTCTTTATGTGACTCTTAAATGATTTCAAAATATAAAGAGATAAGTCTCTAAAAAAAGGTTTTGATTTCATCTATGTCAACATCCTTTGATGGATTTTATGTTTATTTGATGTTGATTTATTATGATACAAAACATCCATATTGTATTGAAGTTTTTGTGATATGTTTGACTAGGTATGTGATATTTTTATTCCATTCATTGCTTATGGTTAAATTATTGACATTTCTTATGCTAGTTTTAATACGAATGTTTATGATATGTTTAAATCTGTTCATATGAGGAATGTATTGGACTTAGTAAGTGATGAGTAGAGCCCTCTATAGCTACTCGATGCATCGGTAGGTCTCATGAGGAAACTAGATGTGGAATTGGCTGAGGCCCTTTCACATTTTGATTTATGGTTTTGGCCGAGGCCTTAATCATTTTAGACGTCTTGGCTGAGGCCTTGACAAAATGTTTCAGAATGTCTGGCATTATACATTCCCTCAGTATGGAAATTATATTGATTGTTCATGTGGTCATTTTACTAGTAGAATACCCATGATTATGGTTTATTATGGCATTATTTACTCAGCTCATAATCCTGCCATAAAATTATTCATGTTTATTATTGGTAAAGGCATTTGGTTTTCAATTATTTACCATGATTAATATTTATGTCATTTTCCACTGTATTACTTAGCATTAGTGAGCATTTGATCTCACCCTTTTCTTATGTTTCATTTTCCTAGGATATGAAGAAGATGGTTATGAGTGACTTGCAGGCATAATCTAGGAAGCTTGGATGCTTCTAATGAAATATACTATTTTTGTATTTCTCTTAAATTTGTAAAGTGGATCATATTTATGAATCTTGTTTCCAATAATACTAACCTGATATGTCTTTCAAGACATGATTTCCTTGTAATCATGCCAATGTTATGTAATAATGCACCAACTCTGTGTAATTGGGGTCGGGGCATTACACCTTTAATTTGATATCTATCTAAAAAACCATTTTGGTAGTCAATTCTAGATGAATTACTCCTTTAGGATAAGGACCAAAACTAAATTTGTTAATTAATGTTAGAGATCCCATTTGGGTAAAAGGAAGTAATAATACTAGGAAAGAGATCTATGTTAATGCATAATATATTTTTCTTGTAATCAATTATTTTAGAGGGTAAAATTTGACCCATGTTGGTAATCTAGGTATGTTTGTTATAGAAATAAACACTTGAAATATGAGAATGGAATCATTAAATAGAGGGTATAATTAATTTGGTCAATTCATTCATCATTCATAGGTAATATATTTTATGAAGATTATTTAACAAAACCTTTCTGAGGGATTATGTAACATCCCAACACTATCCATTGGCTTTGAAAGACCTGTGGTGCCACTAACATTTGGTGACATCACCCAGATACCAAAGGCTGGTAATAAATTCAATCAGATTGCTAAATAATTAGGGTGATAATTATCCCCTTAAATAAATATAATCATTCAAAATGATAAATAAAAACTAACCAATACTATATTATTCATGAAATTGATATAATAAAATTTAAATAGAATACAACTAACCAGTAATATTAGAACAAAAAGGGAAATAAAAAACACAACTCAAAATAAAAGATATTCTAACATAAAAACTATAATGTGGAATAACTCTATCCACCCACATGAGAATATCTAAGATTAAATTACCAACCCAACAATTTATAATCATTATAATCCATTAGATAAATAAGATAATTTTCCTTTACATGTTTTAGGAAAAAAATGTCTAAATATTCACCGAGGTGTATATATAGGGTGCGAGTATGAAATTAACTAGAAAAACCGAAAAAGACTTCCCACATGACACAATTTGAATATGAATAAGTTATCACAATGTTAAAATTGTAAATAAATTAAACAAGTGGAAATCCAAATGAGTTTATAAATATAAATCAATTAATATTAATTAGAAGAAATATTTTTATAATTTATTAATTAGAGAATACCCATCCCACATCACACAAACACACATGAAGTCATCTAAGTAGGATATGTCCTAAATCCTAATCTAAATCTTGTCATACCTATTAAGTCCCCAATTGGTCATGATTCTAGAGTACCTTGATGGATTTGACCACTTTTTTGAACCCAACAAGGCATCTGACAATTCAATATAAACTCATGCAATTCTATGTGAATGCCATGTTCTCAAAATCATTAATTTATTCCAATAAATTATTCATTTAAGAAATTTGATCAAATATCAAGAATTAATTAAACTAAAATGATAATTTAAAACCATGTAAAATTAAGTGTTTTTTTAAAATCCATTCAAAACACAACTTTACAAATTCAAATACCCAATTGGATTTTTACAGCAACCATTAAAAGAAAATCCTAGTTTCTCAGAATCATAGATTAAATAAGGTTATTTATCAATTAAACACAATGAGTTTTCCTTGAAAATCACACAAAAAATTTTAATATCTAATATTTTAATGTTGAGAATTATTTGATTATAAGAGATAATCTATTTAACTCTTATTATTTATTTCACCAACCAGAATTAAGAGAGATAATTCTTTCACTATACCAAGGAAACATGTCCTCATAATGAGTAAAAATGTCTAAAAAACGAACCATAGATTCATCTAGTTTTAAAACCATAAGTATGAGATTGTGGGAATAGGTTATAAAAGGTTATTTCTAGTAAAAAATATCATTAAAAACCACCCCAATAATATCACACAAACATATATATAATGCCTCTTCCAATATCTGTACTTGAATAGACAATTTAAAAAATATAGTTTTGAACAACACCATAGTCTAGTGGTTTTTTCCATAACATTGGTCTCTTCAATAAGAATAAGATAAAAAATCAACCATGGTGTGACACTATGATGATTTTACAGAATACCATGTAATATTTTACCCACTAATCCATTGATGGTGTCATATTGAGGCTTCTTGATGATATGTTTACTAGAAATTCCACAGAACGCCATACTTAATTCCATCATATAAAAAAACATCCCATTCCTATTTTTTTATGATTCTGATATATAAGAGCATTACCAACACACCATGACCTCTACCATGGTTTTTCACTACTAGTGGTACACCTAGAAATGCTGAAACACTCCATACCTCTTAGATCAACCTACCAAAGCATCCAAAACTAAAAAACATCCCAAAAAGAATTTAAGACAAATTATATAACACAAAAATTATCTCAAACTAGGGTTGCTTCACTCTCCACACAATTTATATTTATTTCCTTGAGAATCTAGAGGTTGGTAGCTTTTTTATAGAGTTTTTATGATTTCTCAATCATGTGATTCTCATATTCCCATGTTTCCTTTTGAATTTATCAATGTTTTCATAATAAAAAAACCAAGGTAATTTTTTTTAATGAAATAATTTTTCATGTTTGTGAAATATAAAACTAGTTTCATGGATAATCATTGAATCGTGTTTATGACTAACATTTTCCCAACTATTAACAAAACTAGGATTCATCTGGTACTTCTTCAACTGTGAGATATGAAAAAAATTATGGATTACACTAAATCTAGATTGCAATGCTATTCTATATGAGTCGTTTCATATATATTCCAAAACTCAACTGTTCCCACATATCCAAGGGATATTTTAGATATATCTCTCAAATACCTATTTCCCAATCAGATTGATAGTTTCAAAAATATGTGGTCACTTGATTAAAAATTCAATGGGTGATAAAGATGATCTGCATATGATTTTTTTTTGGATTTGCGCCATATCCATCTGATTCCTAATCATCTAAATATTTATTTTAGTCTCTTAAAAAATATAATTTAAAATTTGAGATATTTATTTCATTTCCACCTAACTAATAAATTAACTAAAATGAAAACCATACAATGCCATGAACAAGGCTATATGGATCATGGTCCAATAACTATTAATATTAAATAACTCCATCAATGTCATATTATCTTCCCTTTGTAACATCTCGGTCCCAGAAGAAACCCAAAGGTGCCTCGTACCTGGTTGGTCACATGGACTCAAGCGCATTTCCCCAAACACCAGAGGCCGACGACTAGCAACGAGGACCTTGGGTGTGATAGTGGGGAAACTATGCCCTCATTGTCAGAGTACACAGTAGAAATAGATAATCATGCAACAACAGAAGCAGTAATAACCAACAATATAAACAGCGGAAGAATAAATCAACAAACAGGAGCACATATGTATATATAAAATGATGCATGATACATATTTAGGAAAGCAGCCAAACAAGTCACAATGCTGGAAAAGACAACAGTACCAATACAAGTACAAAAGAAAGTAAAAAAGATCTTTATCATCGCAATCCAAATCTTGGTCCCATGCTATCATGATCCAAGTAATCAAGTACCGAAAGTCTTAGGGTTCTTGCCCTTGTCTATACCTGCAACAACATTGTCTGCTTGGGCCCAAAAGCATGGCCCAAAAAGGGTGTGAGATAAAATCCCAGTAGGCAACCACCGAAAGATCTGTGCCTAACAGTCAGTGAGTATATGGAAGGTAATAGTACAGTAAGCAGCAAACAGTAGCATTAAACAATAGGTAATCGACAGTAAGCAGTAATAGGGTTATGTACAACAATAGTCAAACCACAACACAACAAGCAGGAGAGAAGCAAACAGCTAACCACAAATAGAAACCCCCTAGGAAGTACTCGCATCCATCCCCTCTGGTCCTATCTAGGAAGTACCACAACCCTCTAGGATGTACACTCATCATAACCCCTCTGGTTTGGTCATACAAATTTATGAGACTCTCTGGGGAAGCTCACTCGCTCAATTCTCCTAATAGTCTAGGGTAGTCAGGGACTCTATGAGGAAAATCACGTGGTCTAACTCTCTTAACCCCAATATCTAGAGACTATCTAAGGAAGCTATCTTGGTCAATTCCTCCTATAGCCTCAGGTATACCACAAACTCTCTGAGGAAGCTCACTCGGTCAATTCCTCCTCTATCCTGGGAAGGTTCTTAAAGAGAAATCAAACAAGGTAAGACTCTCTGAGGAAGCTCAGTCGGTCTAACCTCCTATAGTCTATAAAATATGAAGGCACTCTGGGAAGCTCGCTCGGTCTATCCCCTATGGCCTATAATGTCTAAGACTCACTGAGGAAGCTCACTTGTTCTAACCTCCTATAGTGTATAATGTCAAGGACTCTATGGGAAGCTCAGTCCGTCTATCCCTTATAGTCTATAGCACCGGGTTCTTACAGCCCTGTGCCAGTTAGTGCATGATAATGCAATAAGGAAAAAGTACACCTATATAGCTACTTGGCTAATGTTCTATAGGACAACACACATGTTATACAAAACACTCTATCCTATAGATGCAATGCATGGAAACAGTCATAATGGCCAGAGGCTAACAATACCCAAAGGTCGTAAATAGAGAAATGCATGGGCAAAACATCCAATCACCACAAAGTATCCTCTAACATGATTAATTTACCTCTACATAAGCATACAAGAAATGCAGGAAAACAACAAGGGAAAAAAGGTAAACACACAATACCCTGTTCATGGGTATTGGTGTAATTTTCACATAAGACTCAAAGACTTTGAACTGTAAAGCAAAAACCACCTATCTTGGTCCTAGGAGATCGATATACTTGAACCACGACAACTGATTCTCCCTCGAACGTCATAGATCTGAGAAAACATCCAAAACACTCAAACCACAATAACTTGAGAAAGAGGAAGAATCAAGGAATGAAACTCAAGAAGAAGGAATAACTCACCACTACGGTTCTAATGCAATCGATGATGGTAAAATAGGCTAACAATGCAGGCTCGGGAATTCGGAGAAGTTTTGCAGCCGTACGACGTCTCTCGGTCGAACTAGGCCTAGAAGAAGATGTTTATGGCAATCGGGCGCGACCCCGATCTGTTTAATGAAAAAAAGAAAGTACATGGTGTGTACTTTTAGAGTACACAGTGTGTACTAGGTCTTTCCATACTCCGCCAAAATCGGCCTCCACGTCACCCCTACACACCGTGTGTGTGGCCTCGACATGGCCAGTACACGGATTTGAGCAGAAAAAGTGTACACGGTGTGTACATCAATAATTTCCAGAAACTTCATTTTTCTCAAAATATCCAGAAAAAGGAAAGACATACCTAAAATGAAGATTCGGGTTCTTAAAAACTTCCCCCCTTAAAGAAATTCATCCGAGAATTTCCCTAGCGAGGCGTAGAAGAAGAAAGCCCGAAGAGCTCCATCCACCGTGATCGTACATCGGCCTCCCTCTCCCAGGTCTCATCCCATACTCACCCATGCTTCCAAAGCACCCATACTAAAGGAAAGGACCGCCCATAGAGAACCTTCATACTGCGATCGACAATTCAGATGGGATGCTCCTCAAACAATGCATCTTCTTCGAGCTCAACCTCCTCGGGCTGAAATACATGTGACAAGTCTGAAAAGTAACGTCAGAGCTGAGAGACGTGGAAGAAGTCATGCATAGCCTGGTACCTCTGAGGTAACTGCAACCGATAGGCAATCGGCCCAACCCTCTCTAATACCTCAAATGGCCCAACGTACCGTGTTGAAAGCTTACCCTATCTCCGAATCCTCTTGTGTCCAAACCTCGGTGCGACACGCAGGAAAACCTGATCCCCGACCTCGAACTCTAGAGGTTGTCTCCGCTGATCAGCATAAGACTTCTGTGGAGACTATGCTGTAGCCATCCTCTTCCAAATCAATTCTATCTTCTCTGAGGTCTCCTGAACAAGATGAGGTCCCAACAAGGATGCCTCTCCTACCTCCAGCCAACATAAGGGTTATCGGCATGACCTACCGTACAAAGCCTCGTAAGGTTCCATCTGAATGGTCGCCTGAATACTGTTTTTGTAGGCTAACTATTCAAGAGGTATATGCTTCTCTCAAGAACCGCTGAATTTTAGAATTCAAGCTCGGAGCATTTCCTCAAGCACCTAGATCGTGCGCTCGGACTGACCATCTGTCTGGGGATGGTATGCTGTACTCAAAAGTACATGTGTTCCCAAAGCCTTCTGAAGTCCCTGCCAGAATTGAGAGGTAAAAAACACATCCCTATCTCAAAAAATGGAGTGTGGAACTCCATGTAGACGTACAATATCTCAGATGTACAACTGTCCCAGATCATCAACACTAAAGGTCTCCTTGATCGGCAAAAAGTTTGCAACCTTTGTAAGCCTGTTGAGGATAACCCAAACAACATCATTTCCCCGAGGCGACCTTGGAAACCCGGTCATGAAGTCCATCACAACATCATTCCACTTCCACTCGAAAATGGGTAACTGTTGTAAAAGCCCTGCTGGTCTCTGATGCTATGCTTTCACCTGCTAACAAGTAGAACATCTCATGAAAAAATCGACAAAATCTTTCTTCATACCTAGACACCAATATTGGCGGTGTGGATCACGATACATCTTGGTGACGCCAGGATGAACTGCCCAAATTGAGGAATAAAAATCCCACATCAGCTCCTTGCGTATGTCTGCTGGAACCCATACACATCCCTGGAAATGCAAGATCTCATCCTCACCCACTGTCCATCTAGGAAGAGGGTCCCCTCCTGACACACTCTCCCAAAAGACTGAGGACTTCGAATCTGATAGTTTCCTCATCCATACCTGATTAAGAATTGTATAAGTAACAGCTACAGAAGATAGGACAGTCTGTCCCTGCCTGTCGTGCACCTCCAGATGCATCTCAATGAACAGAGCCATAAGCTACCACTCACTACTGGCCTCCTAAACTGCCTGAATCTGAGTTCTCCTGCTCAAAGAATCAGCCACTTAATTACCCTTTCCTGGAGTATAGGCGAGTTTGAAGTAAAAGGACTGAAGATACTCAACCCACCTACACTGTCTCAGATTCAGATCACGCTGAGTGAAGATATACTTGAGACTCTTGTTGTCAGTGAAAACCACAAAGTGCTCTCCCAGAAGGTAATTCCTCCAACAACGGAAGGCATGAAAAACTACTTCCAAATACAGATTGTGTGTAGGGTAATTCTTCTCGTGTGGCCTCAACTGCCGAGACCCATACACAACGATCCATCTCCCTGCATAAGCACAGCTCCCAGCCCGATACCAGAAGAATCACAGCAAATAGTGTAGCCCTTGCCTGGCTCTAACAAGACTAGTATTGGTGCTGATGTCAACCTCCACTTCTGCTCTTGAAAGGGTAACTCACAAGAATCTGACCATAAAAACATCGCCCCCTTCTTGGTAAGACCTGTCAATGGTGCTTCTAGGCATGAGAATTCCTGAATGAAGTGTTTGTAGTATCCATCCAGCCCTAGGAAACTCCGCACCTCAAAAACATTCTTCGGATCCTCCCAGGAAACTACAACTCTCTCTTTCTCTAGGACCACAGATACTCCAGCCTCTAAGATGACGTGACCCAAGAAGTGAATCTGATCCATCAAAAAGTGGCACTTTGAGAGTTTAGCATACAACCGATTCTCTCTCAGTGTACTCAGAACGATCTCAAGATGTTTGGAATGGTCATGTCTTGTGTGAGAGTACACCAAGATATCGTCCATGAAGACCACGACGAAGGAGTCCAAGTAAGAATTGAACACTTGGTTCATCAATGCCATGACAACTGCAGGCGCGTTCGTTATACCGAACGACATGACTGTATACTCGTATAGACCATAACTGCTCTTGAAGGCTGTAAGAGGTATATCTGATGGTCTAACGTGCAATTGATGATAACCGGACCTCAAATCGATCTTCAAGAACACTCGGGCTCCTCGAAGCTGATCAAAGAGGTCATCTATCCTCGACAAGGGATATCAGTTCTTGACCGTCAAATAGTTTAGTTTCTGATAATCCACACCAAGACGAAAGGTGCCATCTGCCTTTTTTGCAAACAGGATAGGCGAAACCCAAGGAAAAGTACTGGGTCAGATGAAACCATTTGCCTGCAACTCCTCCAACTGCTTCTTGAGATCTTTCAATTCAGGTGTATCCTTCCTATAAGGAGGAATGGACACCGGTGCCGCTCCTGGCATGAGCTCAATCGAGAAGTCTACCTCATGCTCCGTAGAAAACCTGAAATATCCTCTAGAAAGACATCCTTAAAACGATCCACTACTGGGGAAAATTTTAACTGTGAAGTCCCCTGGTCATCCAGATAAAGACTATAAATTTGGCCTATAACTCCTCCAAGCCCATGATTCTCAGGACCAGCTCTACCCGCTTGGACATCCCACTCGCCTCTCTGAAGAAAAGATCCTCCCTCTGGTGATACGAAACTCACCCTGTGGTGATAGAAATCGACGACTGCATGGAAGGGAACCAACCAGTCCATACCGAGAATGACGTCATAGCCCACCATCCAGAGGACATAAAGTTCCCATAAGAAATGACACACCGCAACCTCAAGAGGTCACTCTATACAATGAAGTACGCTAGATGTCCTCGTTCCCAATGGTGTGTCAAGAGTCAACAAGTCGGTAGACAATAAGATACAGAGCCCAAGGTTCTCCCCAACAGCAACAGAGATAAAGCTATGTGAAGCCACAGTATCGAAAAGAGCTGAATATAAATCTGAGGCTACTAAGATCATACCTCGAACTGTAGAATGGCCAGGATCCTACTCCTGATAAGTCTGCTCTACAGCAGAAGACTGGCCTTCACCACAGTCCTGCGCCCCTGGCTGACCGCTCTGAGCTGATCCAATCTGCAGTCGCTGAGACCTGGTGACTGACCACCATGACCGCGACCTCCACCTCATCCTGAACGACCGGAAGAACTCCAATTCCCAGACTGGTGGGAAACTGGCAAAGCATCTCCAGAACGCGGGGTCATAAAGGAACCCCTACCACCAGCTGAAGGTGAGAAGATGTGACAGAAGCACTGGAGATGGCCCATCTTGCCACAAGATCGAGACTCTATCGGATCTCTCTGGCACTGAGGTCTGGTATTCCCACTCCTACCGCACTGCTAGCATAAAACCTGGCTGCCAGAAGACGCATCCTACGAACCTGAATCTCCTCGAGAAGACTCTCTGCGACACTTCCTACTGTCCGTAGGAGGAACACCAGATCTGGATGTCGAACCACCATGGCCAACTGCTCCGGAATCCCTCAGATTGTGCTCAGTAATCAGCACCCAGTTGACGATGGAGGATATAGAAGTCAACTGGAAGATATTCACCTGGGAACGAATTTCCTTCCCGAGACCATCCTCGATCTTCCTAGCAAGGAACAACCCATCACCTGCTGGGATCAGCGTGAAACGCTGAAGCTCATTGAAGCAAGATGAGTACTCCATAACAGAAATAGTACCCTACTATAGAATCATAAACCCCCAGGCTCGATTGGCCCTCAGGGTCTCCGGATAGATGTAGTCATAGAAGGTGCGTCAAAACCCATCCCATGACATACCCTGCTGACACCATGACTGTGAGATCACCTCCCACCACCTCATGGCGGTGTCTTAGAGCATATTGGTGGCCAAATTTACCCTTTTCCTTGGGGGTATCTCCAGATGCTTGAAGATAATTTGGGTGGCCTCGAACCATGACTCTGCATCCTGAGGTCCTCCATCCCCTGAGAAAGTAGGAGGATGTTGCAGTTGAAAGACCCGCATCAACTCAGCCATCAATGGGGCAGGAGGCAGTGCTCCCTGAAATGTCTGCATCATCCTCAGGAAATCCTCCCTGAACTGCGCATCGGCGCCTACGATGGTTATAATTGCTGGTGCCAAGGCTGGCACGATAGGAGGATCAAAAGAAGGTCACTGATCAGTCATATCCAGTGTCTGGTCACCGTCTGGAAACTGACGTATGACAAAAGGACGTCTCAGAGGCATATCTCTGAAAGATCAAAAGCACACCTTAGATCAAGATTAACAAAGACTGAAAACACAGGACTACATAACGGGAACAGGGGAAAGAAACTACCACGTTTTACAAAACACGACTACACAGTGTGTATAAAAACTTCACTGTGTGTCCGTTAAAGATATTAACATGGGCGTGTAATCCTTCCACTACTGGTCGTGTAATACCCCAAACTACACGAAATGTTGTTTCCACAAACGACATGTACTTGAACTTTAAACCCCTGCCCGAGTCTCCTTACACGGCTAACCTACACGGTCCAAACTAGCCCCAGACTACACAGTGTGTTCTCTAGGGACACGACATGTACTAAACACGGGCTTAGCGGACCGTGTTGTTAGTTACACGACCGTCTACATGGATTCCCTTACACTATGTGTTCCGAACAAACACAGCGTGTATAGGAGAAGATAACACCGACCCGTTTTGTTCGTGACATGGCCGGGTACCCTAGACAAAACTACACGGCATGTTCTTTAACCACATGGCATGTTCTACTTGAGCTTCCCCGACCTGTGTAGTTAGTGAAACGACTAGGTACACGGCTCTAAACTACATGACATTCACCAACCGTACACGGCGTGTTCCTGATGTTATTTTCACGACACCATGTTTCTGCTCACACGGTCAGTGACACGACCTAAAAACTACACGGTGTGTATCCAGAATGTACGTGCTGTGTATTCTGGGTTTTTCTAGGTAGTACCTCAAAAACTGCAGAGATGCCCAGAAATACTGATAACAAGGAAAATAGGTTCCAAATTCAAATCTGTGAGGGCCCATACTCCCCGCGAATCAAAGCTTGGTATCTCCTACAGTCATGTAGAAGAGAAAACATGAGCATGATCCACCAACATCTAATTCAAGAGGGACCATAACCCCTCAAGAATCAAAATTTGTTGTTCAATTAAGCAAAGTACAACACAATCAATTTCTCTATTACAACAGGAGGGATTCTATCAAGCATATATCAAAACAGTATACATAATCTACACAGAGTCTATCAAAAAAACATGCAATCGCTAATGCACCCTAGATGGAATGGAAATAGTTCATGGCATGTGATTTCTAACAAGTGCCTCTATGATGCATGAGATGGAATACCCTCATCTCATCAGGTTGCGACATAAATAGAACCGTAATATCAAAACAATAACAGCACGAAGCATGTGAATCACTCTAGGTGAAATCATATCATGCGTAAAATCTCCAAACCAGAAAAATGCAATAAACGAGGTAGTATGGCTTTTCCCTGTACATGGGTTAGCTACTCCCGGGAACAACTTATTACCAAGTAACGAATCCGTCCTATCCCTGGATAAAGGCACCAAACAGTAAATCAAGTGAAAATAATTCCTATGATACCACTTTTTAATGTCCTGATTCCAGAAGCCACCCAAAGGTGCCCCGTACCCGGTTGGTCACATGGCCTCAAGCGCATTTCCCCAAATTCCAGTGGCTTCCAACTAGAAGCGAGGGCCTTGGGTGTGATTGTGGGGAAACTATGCCCTCATTGGAAGAGTACACAATGGAAATAGATAAACATGAAATAGAGGAAGCAGTAATAACCAACAATATAAACAAAGGAAGACTAAATCAAAAAACTAGATCACATATGTATATATGAAATGATGCATGATACATATCTAGGAAAGCATCCAAACAAGTCACAATGTTGGAAAACACCACAGTACCAAAACAAGTACATAAGAAATTAAAAAATTTCCTCAGCATTGCAAGCCAAATCTTGGCCCCATGCTCTCCTACTCCAGGCAATCAAGTACCAGAAGTCGAAGGGTGCTTTCCCTTTTCTATACCTGCAACAACATAGTTTTCTTGGGACCAAAAACATGGCCCAAATAAGCTGTGAGATAAAATCCCAGTTGGAAACCACCTGAAGATTTGTGCCTAATAGTTAGTGAGTATATGGAAAGTTATAGTACTGTAAACAGCAAAAAGTAGTAGTAAACAATAGGTAATCAACAGTAAGCAGTAATAGGGTGACGTACAACAATTGTCAAACCACAACACAACAAGCAGTAGAGAAGCAAACAGCTAACCATAAACGGAAACCCCCTAGGAAGTACTCGCAACCATCCCCTCTGGTTCTATCCAAGTAGTATGACAACCCTCTGGGAATTACACTCTGCCTAACCCATCTGGTTTGGTGATACGAATTTATGAGACTCTTTGGGGATGCTCACTCGGTCAATTCCCCTTATAGTCTAGGGCAGTCAGGGACTCTCTGAGGAAGATCACGCGGTCTAAGCCTCTTAGACCCAAGGTCTAGAGACTCTCTGAGGAATCTATCTCAGATAATTCCTATTATAGCCTCTGGTATACCACAGACTCTCTGAGGAAGCTCACTCCGTCAATTACTCCTCTAGCATTGGAAGGTTCTTAAAGAGAAATAAAAAAGGTAAGACTCTCTGAGGAAGCTCACTCGATCTACCCTCCTGTAGTCTATAAAATCTGAAGGCACTCTGGGAAGGTCGCTCAGTCTATCCACTGTGGCCTATAATGTCTAAGACTCACTGAGGAAGTTCATTCGGTCTAACCTCCTATAGTATATAATGTCAAGGACTCTCTGGGAAGCTCACTTGGTCTATCCCTTATAGTCTATAGCACCGGGTTCTCACAGCCTCATGCCAGTCAGTGCATGATAATGCTATACGACCAAAGTACACCTACAGAGCTACTTGGATAACATTATACAGTACAAAAAGTATGTTATACAAAACACTCCATCCTATAGACACAAGGCATGGAAACAGTCATAATGAACAAAGGCTAAAAATACCCAAAGGTCATAAATAGAGAAAATCATGGGAAAAACATCCAAGAACAACAAATTATCCTCTAACAAGATTAATTTAACTCTACACAAGCATACATGCAAGGCAGAAAAACAATAAGGGAAAAAAGGTAAACACGCGATACCCCATTCATGGGTATTGGTGGAATTTGCACATAAGACTCAAATACATTGAACGGTATAGAAAAAACCACTTACCTAAATCCTAGGAGATTGATATACTTGAACAATGACAACTGATTTTCCCTTGAACGTCGTAGATATGAGAAAACATCCTAAATTCTCAAACAATGATAACTTGAGAAAGTGGAAGAATCAAGAAATGAAACTCAAGAAGAAGGAAGAACTCATCGCTGTGGTTCCAACGCAATCAATGGTGGTCGAATCGGCCAGCAAATGGAGGCTCGAGAATTCGGAGAAGTTTTGTGGCCATACAACATCTCTCGGTCGAACCAGGACTTGAAGAAGATGTTTATGGAGATCCGGGGTGACCCCAATCCATTTAATGAAAAAAAAATAAAGTACACGACCTATACTTTTAGATTACACGGCGTGTACTAGGTCTTTCCATACTGCACCAAAATATTCTTCCATGTCACCCCTACACACCATGTGTTTGGCCCGGACATGGCCAGTACACGACTTTGAGTGGAAAAAGAGTACACGACATGTACTTAGAAAGTACACAACGTGTACTTCAAAATTTTTGAGTAAATTTATTTTTCTCAAGAACTCTAGAAAAAGGAAAGACATACCTGAAACGAAGATTCAGGTTCTTACACCCTTGAGCCACCAAATTCCATAACCCAAGATTTGAGAATTTCTTAAAATTTTTGGATTATATGTTCTGACTTCCCATCCATATGAGGATGATATGTTTCTTTCATGTTCAATCAGGTTCCTAGAGCCTGTTGTAATGAGTACAAAAATTGAGACCTAAATATAAGGAATATATCATAGAGAATATATATCTCTACTCCTGGATACATAATCGATTTTAGAAAATAAAACTTTTCTAGATAATATTCCATGTTGGATTCTTGAATTGTGATAAAATATTATGAAATTATATGTCGATCCATAATTATCGAAATAACATCATATTTCTGAATTATCCATGGTATACTAAGAATGATTCCCAATAAAGTCTTCTCCCATTTCCAAACATGTATAAAAATAGATTTCAATACACCATCTAGGAGTTGATAATAAGTCATTCCCTATTGACATGTGATAAATTTAATGACATAATACACAATCTATATTTTCATACCAAACCATTAGAAATGAGAATTCATTTCCTTATAATTTTTTTGAGTGACTAGGTATATATCCTATTTTGAATGGTTGTATGATGAAATAATATTTCCCTAGAAATATATGGGTATAATAAGTTTGTTAGGAAAATGAAATTATGAGTTATTATCCTCTTTAAAACAATCCATGGTATCCCCAAAAAGAATTTGACCAGACCAAGGCGATGTACTCATTGTTATTATAGAAACCCCAACCCAGTATCCCTGAGTTGGTTTCTACTTTAATATAGTTTCATAAGATACAAGTAAATACATCCCAAACATCTGAATAGTTCAGGAGTCAAGGTTATATAGATATATACATGATTATGATATTGTATTTGAATACCAAAATTACAACATAATTTGTATTTGAGAATATCATTATTCCCTATAGAATGTTATTTAATATATTTCCTAAAACAATTCGTGGATTATTACAAAAGAAAATAAAAATAAGTGTAAATGAAAATTTTAAATAAAGGACAAGTATAATGGAAGATATCATAGATCAATAATGAATAATTGTTGAGGAATGTTAAATAATCAAACATAAATTCCATTTAAATAACTTGAATAGATGAATAGATAAGGAATAATCAACACAGAAAGGTAAATAACTGAAAACACATACCATTTAATCAATAAAATTCAAATTAAATGCATACAAAGATATTATCATTATTAATATCATGGGAAAGAATAAATGTATTTTTAATAAAAGAAATTATTAATTATTATACATCAGGATCTAGGGAATCATGACCCATCTACCACAAATAACATTCACAATATGGTTTAAAACATTTAGGTATAAATGAATACAATTTGGATAACAATATCATTACTCCCCATACCTTTCAAAAGATAGTTTAAAACTAATGGGTACAAACTCATAGGGTTTGACCAACTAATTTATTATCTTGAGACCTATCGATTCATTGAGGGGTTTCCTATAAACAATCTCCACCTATGTATTTCATGTAAAAATAATTAATCATATATCAAATAATCAAATTAATTCATGAAAAATTAATCTTTAAAAAATATATATATATTGAGTGAAACATATTGATTTATCAATATTTTCCCATTTAATCTCAAAGTAAAAAATAGTTTTTAGAGAGGATATACAGTTTAAACAATAAACATATCCATGATAAATAGAATTGAAATTTATTTTAAATTTAATATCTATATTAATGGGAATAATTCAAGGGAATGATAATGAATACCAAAATGAATAATGGAAGTAAATGTTAATATATTACTGGGTCAAAATGATCATAAACTATCCAGAGGATGAATAATGATTGTGTCGATATATATTATTCCCATTGGAGTGAGAATAAAGAGTTTCTGTCATTGATGAATTGAAATAACTTAAAAATATCATTAAAAAAATTATTTAAGAAACCATCCTTTCCATTATTAAATTCACATTTTTTTAAAATGTAAGTATTTTTAAAATCATTTTCTTTGAAAATAACTTTTAATAAATCAGAATTTGTAGAATAACGAGGTTCTATTTATTTTAAATTATACTTACAAACACACAAAGGAGGGTACAAATTAATGGTGGTTCTTATGGGTGTTAATTTCCTACAAAGCGTAAAATTTAAAAAGAAAAATATTTTTTCATTTTATAAATGTTTGATAATTTCATTCTTCATAATAGAATAATAAGATTCTTTTTTATTTTAAATAAAAATAAAAACCATAATTTTTTTTGAAAAATACATCATACTACATTGAATGTTTTTTTAAAAAGTTAAAATGGATAATAATTTGTTTAATAAATCATTTTAAAAGGATAAAAAAAATTTAGATACATTTTTGAAAGCATTTTTTGAAAACATGGATTTAGAAGAAAATGCATTTTCGACTGAAGAGTGAAATGAAATATGATATTCTAAAAAGCAATTTATAAATTAATTAAAGTAATCAAGAGTGAAAACTATTACTATTAAAAAAAATATCATGAATTACGATAGGATAAGAAAATTATATGGGTTTATAGGAAATGTTTAAATAATTCCCTTCAATTAAAATTCAAGAATAAATAATCTAGATTAGAATGAGATTGTGAAATAAACCCTTGCAATGATATCAACATTGAAGTGAGAATTAATTAATAAATTTATTATGTGTATCGATTTTAAAACACCTTAAAAAAAGTGAAAAAAATATTTATTCGAAATTCAATACACATATAATTTTAGAATATCAAAGACAATGAAGGAGTATTATAAACCAATGTAAATAAACTGATATAAGAAATTATTTTCCACTTGGTAATGTTTAATTAAAATTAACTTACTGGAATTAATTCATATTAAATATAAAATACAATGAATAATACGGTATTCAAGATATTACATGTGAAATGGGAAGCATATACACCATTTAAATGAAATTGGTCCATAACATACAAATGCACCTCAATGTATGGAAATTAAGACTGAATCCCTAACCTCATACATTCCTTCAGTTGAAGGTGATTTAATCTCATCTATGGTGGTTTTAAAAATTTCTATTAACTTATAATAGAACCATACTCATATTTATAATATCATATATGATCATCTTATAGCATTTTAACACACATTTATTAATAATATTTCATTATTTTTATTATTATTTATTAATTTCTTTATTTTTTCACATGTTAATTTTATTAAATTTATGGTTCTTGCGAATTTTATATAGTTACATCACCTAAAAAATAATAATCATTATATAATTATCATATTTTTACATTAATTTTACTTTTGGAACCAATAATTATAGATGGTTATGAAAAATGAAGTATTATACCATCATGGAGATAGTAGGTCACACAAACACATGATTAAAGATTCAATTTTATAGTCATTATTATGGATTGAAGTTAAGTAATATATCCTCTATGTGGCGTGGTGATGAAAATTTATTCATATTTCCCTATAAAGGCAGTAGTCCACATGTACACAAATGATGTAATCATCTTTATGTGGGTGAAAAGGTAAGAAATAAAATGATATATTATATTTCAAGAATGATAAACTTTTCATGAATATCATAATTATTTCATCCATATCACATATAATCATTAACTTTATCTTTATCATATATCACTTCAAGTGTTAGTGAAAGAGAAATCATATCGCTTCATGAGGAAGTAGTCTACCGTACCAATGAGAAATTTTTTGGTATCTCCTATAAAATGGATTGTAAAATTGATATATATAATATAATGAATCCAAAGGTATAAATATTTTATAAATATAATATATATAATTACATCCATCTTTATACAAAATTGTGAAATGTGGTAATGGAATAACGAATGACATCAATTCATGATGCGGTAGCCTACCGTACACATGATTAATGATTTCGTAACCAATTTTATGGAAATGGATATTGTTTTATTTTAACAACATATTATAAAAAAATAAAAATATATTTAAGATACTTAGGTTATTATATGAATTTTTTAATTTTAATTTAAGGAGGTGGAGTATGAAATAAAATGAAGAGGCTCGTTAAAGAACATTATATCTTGTTCGAATATCCTCAATAGGTTTGAACTAAAGGCTTCATAGGTAGGATTTCTCTAAAAAATAATTTATTTTGGATGAGGGGATGGAAGTTGGAAAGTTATTTTGGAATTTATTGTCTAAAAAAATAGTTGTAAATGCATGAATAAGAGAGGAGAGGGGATGACCTTTTATCAGTGAGATTAGTGGCATG
Organism: Viscum album; assembly: GCA_963277665.1. NCBI lineage: Eukaryota > Viridiplantae > Streptophyta > Magnoliopsida > Santalales > Viscaceae > Viscum > Viscum album. Next base: position 887,727,556 of record OY728123.1, read on the forward strand.
GTAGTAATATTTTGAAACGATTCAATCATACATCAACATTTTTATCATTTAAAAATATTCCAAAATGTTATATTATCAAAACAAGAATATATGACCATGAAATATGTCATTAATATGGATGTTTCAATGTTTTTAGGTCCTTTTAAGCCCTTATCTTCTTAGTTTGACCCTAGAGAAATCCATTTTTACCTTAATCACAATAACTAAATTTTACTATTTTCACAATTCATTTTGGTCACAAATTAAATTCATCTTTTTATAAGTTTTTGATTATTCTTATTCTTAAATTTTTAAATAAAATTTTCCTAATTAAATTTACAATTTTTTTAAAATTTATTTTAAAATTAATCCGAGAGACATGACGAGAAAGTGGGGTTTGAATATGAAAATATTCAAATAGATTACAACATTTTTAATCAACATTCAATAAAAAAATGATTCTTATGACAATAATTGGATTTATTTATAAATAATTAAACTGATATAAATCTAAAAAAACAAAAAATATAACTAAAATTTAAAAGCAATTAAAATAAAAATGTTGTTTTCAATTAAAATTCAGTAGTCTCTCTATTCATGAAAAAATGAAATATTTCAAAAAAAATCAAAAATTATCCCCAAGATATTTTCTGTATTTATATTTTAGTAATTAATATTATTTTTAAAATAAATTTTATAATATTCATAAAAATTAATTTTAAATTATATGTGAAAAGTGCGATTAAACCTTCATTTAGAAAAAAATAATTTTTTTCTAATTTTTTTTCTTTTAAATGATTCCTACTTTATTTATTTCAAATAAATAACAAATAAATATATGTAAAATATATATTTTCATAATATATTTAATCATGTTAATACACTTCATTCTAATACCTAGTTGAGAACTGTTATATTAAGTAATCATATTTTAATAATATGTCACATTTCATTTAAACTTGGTGTTGCGTGTATCACAAGATGAAGTCGGTGTTTTGTGTAAGTTAAGATAAAATAAATGTTGAGTGAAATTATAGATATTTATAACATTAAATTTATTAATAAATAAATATGTATTAAAGTCACTAGGTGTTATATATTCTTCTAATATTAGTGTTGAGTGTTATATAAGCTATCAAATACTATATTCTTATTTTATAATTTTTGGGTGTTACACTTATGATATATTTACATTCCAAATCCTCCAAATAGAGCATAAATTCCATAAATTTTTTTGGTTTCAATCTATACAATGTAATTGTTATAGAATTTCTACATAAATAGAGATAAATTAAGAATTTTTCTTCCCATTTGGGTGGAAAATCATAGAAATTGTTAGGAAATACCTCAAGATACCAATCTTCAATGATAGTGAAATTTATTATTTTAGTTATATCATTAGTCCACAAAGTTACTTCTTTGAATTAATAATATATTTTTCCAAATATTGGTACTAAAGGTAATATTCTTCTGGAATTCTCATCCCTACATCCATTAAAGAGATGCACTATCCCATTAAGAGATATAAAATTCACGTGTCACACATGAAAATTGATATGAGACTTGAAAGATACTAACCATCTATTCCCATTATTAATTTAAAGATATCTATAACCAGAATAGAAAATGTCCAAAAAAACAAGACTCCTTCAATGTTTATTGAACAAACTTAAGACTTAAATAATCTATAATATTACTTCCCAAGTGGGGTCTTAATACTCATCACATGTAGAATCTTATAGATATGTAGAACTATTTTATTTACAACACAAGTAAACACAACTGAGTCTGATTAACCCATAATAAACAGAACACACTTAATCGTTGAGTTAATTATAATGGTACCTTGTATAGTCAATGAAACTGATTGAACCTCCCTGATCATCTTCTCTACACCATACAACAACTTACTCATTCATCCTTGTTCATTTATTCCTTGATGTTGTTACACTGTTCATGGAGTTAAAATGTTCATAGAATCACCCTGAATCACTCATTTTTGAGGATGATAACCATCCAAAGGTGATCTCCCAATTGATTCATAAAATGTTTGAGACACATGTGAGGTATTCCAAGAAATTTATTTTTTGGTTTTATGGAAGAAACATCAAATATGTAGCTTTTAATTATAGTTGTGACAAAATTTGGGTGGTTCTATACAATCTCACTTATTATGCACTAAAAACCCACATTGAAAACATTAGGTCTTATTACTGGTATATGGAGGAAATTTACCCTATCTATTGAGTAACATTCTCAGATGCTCTACCTCCTTGGATGTAGGTGTACCTATTTAGATTTCTTCAGGAATTTTATTTCCCACTTGTACCCATGAAGAGAAACGTTCTTACTCTAGTAGGATTCCATATAATATACCTTTCTTCCATTGTTTATTTTTTAAAAATTTATATACAATTAGTAAAATTGAGATAATATATCTTATAATAATGTTCGGGATCCATAATAGACTCGAATAGATCTTCCTTCATAAACTTTCTAGTAGTCTCCTTTAGAGAAAAATGATGTTAAAAAACATAGCTGCATATTAAATTAGTGGTAGATTTTATTGGTTACAATTGAATAATTCCATCATTACCGCTATCTTAGGGGATTGTGGGTAGAAATATTTTTCAAACAATTATTTAATCCCTCCCATGTAATGCCTTGGTTTATTTTAGATGGGACTGCTAAATCCCACCATTAACATTTATAATCCTTTAGCATATATAATGAAATATTCAATTTTATATTATTTAGTTTTCCAAGGAAAGAAGTGATCCAGTTCATTCCACTAATTCAAAACTCTATATTCTTATTATCTGAATCCCTTCAAAATTTTTGTGGATCTTGACAATAAAACTACATAAATTATCTATATATCATGGTTTTTAGTTTATATATCCTTATTCAACAATTTTAAATTCTTTGAATATTATTTGAATAATCTATTGAATCACCAATAGATTGGGTGAAATGACATTTTTTATATTATCTTATTATTGGCTTAGAGGTCATTTAACCAGTGTCATTTCTATATATTACGAACAATACACCACTTAGTCACCACTTTACTAGTAAACTAAAGGCTTAGGATAATCCAAATCATCAAAACAATAATCAGTGTAACCAATTTATGAGAACCATAAAACATAAAATGGAAAATTATATACTAGTGGGAAATATCATTATTAATTCTTATGAAATTACAATTATCATATAATCCAATTATGATGAGATGAATATACTCCTAGGTATCTAAAAAAATATTTTTTTACTTAGACCACTCTAGTAGAAGTTCCACATAAAGAGGTTATATAAATATTTTTATGATATAGATTTCATGTCTTGACAAGGCCTACCCACTTGCTATAATTTATAACTAACAAAGTGACCAAAATGATAACTTTTATAACATCCCAAACCTAAATATTGCATTAGAAAGAGCTGAGGTTCCACTAACCTTAGGTGAAATCTCCCATATACCAATATATGGAAATGAATTATGATGGATTATGCTCTTATCATGGGATTATATTATATTTCAAAAAATATATTTGTCCAATACAATAAAAAAACCAAACCAGAAAAAAATGATAAATTAAATAATAATATATCTCAACAACAATACTAATGAAAAATAATATCAGAGTAGAAGTAGAAAGAGAAAGAAGACACCCAACCAAAAAGAGAAATCCTTACATAGAAACAAAAGTGTTTTATCATTCCAAACACTCCACCTAATCATCTAAAAGCTAAAAGAACCGTCACAAGACAATATTATCATAAATATCCATTAGAGAAATAATAGGCTTTTCTATTACGTTTGTCATGGAAAGTAATGTTTGTAGATACAACATGGTGCTTATTTTGGGGTGAGTATACAAACTAGTACGATATCTCCAAGATGCATTCCAAAGGCTATCATTAGGACACAGAAAATTTATCTCATAGTTCAAAATATAAATAAAATAATCTAGAATAGATCTAATGTATTTTATCGATATAAATCAATTAAACTTAATCAGAATAAATTATTTAATTATTTATTTCATTTATCATACCCATACCCTCAGAAACAAAAAATTTCCTTCATCCATCCATGATTAGTTCTATCTCACGATAAGAATCTTATCATATATTTAATGTCATCATGTGTCCATTAATCTAGCTTACCCCAATGGAACCGACCCATTGTTCAAACTCGAAAAGGAAAATTATAATGAAATATAAACTCATGAAATTCCATATGAATGTCAATGATTCAACCCATTCATTTATTAAAATCAATTAATCTATAATTTTTTTAATCAATCAAATTTCATGTGTTCAACCAACATAAAAATGTAAAACAATGTAATAAAAAAGTATTTTTTTATAAATAATTAACAAATATAATGTTTTTAATTCATAAACAAAAAGGGATTTTGAAAAAACCATTAAAAATTAATCCAAGGTTCTTGTAATAATAGAATAAAGAGTATTATTTTCTAATAAAACACAATGGGTTTTCAATATAATGAATAAGAAACAATTTTAAAATATTATCCTTAATGAACATGAATTATTTGAGAGAAAGAGTGAATCCACATACATATTATGATGGAATAAAACACCCAAAATTGGGATGGAAAGAGAGTTCACCCACAACACTAATCGAAAAAACCATTTAGAAACAAATGGGTTTGGACTAAAAATTATACTAGTTGTGTCTTCTATGGCTGTATTTTGTTTAATTTCACTAGGGAATAGAATCCACCACGATGAGATACTACAATGATTTGTAAAAACTCATGTTATTTTAGAAGAAATTCTCCATGGCCTATGATATGGTGAGGTCTCCTCTTAGAATGTTTCCTAGAAAGAATCCAATGTTCCAATCTCAAGGTCATTCATGAAACATGAATTCCTTTCAGGGTTTTGGTGTCCATGTGTTTCGCAGGTTCATGTTCATTACATGAATCCCTACAACACTATGTGTTGATGTAAGTGATGCACAAAAAAAACCGAAACACTCCAAACCTCTCTGAGAAACCTACCAATGCTCCCTGAACATAAATAAAACCATAAAGGGTGTTAAATACTGAAGATAACAAAAAACTTCTATTAAATTTGGGCTATTATATATTGTTAAATTTTTAGCTATATAAAGATAAAAATATTTATAAAATACCACCTTCTCATATAATTAGTAATTAAATCTCACAATTAACCACAACCCAGATCCCAAAGGTTCATTCTCTCTAGAGATTTTCTATATATTCACCTTATTCTATAATTTCTTATGAATCATTAATAAAATCCACTTTACATGCTAATATTCAAACTCTTCATACAAAATAACCATCTTCAAAAAATTGGTAAAGAAACATAGGACTCGGAGATCTTAAATTCATATTAACGGGAAAAAATGAAGCACAGAAGTTTTCATAAGATAAAAAATTGGGTATTAGAACATAATTGAAGTACATGTTCATAAAATTAGTATATCATAAAAAAATAAACATATATGTGATACATAACAATATCAAGTATATGATCATAACATAATACATAATCTTTCAAAACAAAAGTATGATGAAAAAAATACAAATGTGTAACATATGTAAACATATAAATCCTAACAGTAGGGATAAAAAATCATGTTCCAGCCTCTCATAACTTGTTGGGTTAGGAATAACATTCCTAAATCCCATCAAATAGTGGATCAAGTGTCACATCTATGCCTCACATAATAATCTCATGATATATTATACTTTACCAAATCGATTGGAGGGCTATTTAATTCTGGTCAAACCCATCAGAAATTGAAAACTATACATATGTGTCCAATTAGAAAATTAAGATAAATAATATTTCAATCATATCTTAATGAACCCATGATAATGAGATGGGTTTCATAAAAACATCAAATGAAAATTTCTAAATACACCAATAGAAATAAAGTGGATGGTTGAATAATAATATATCTCATGTTTAATATAATAAACATCAGAGTATATTTACATAGATGAAGAACACCATTTTAATATTATTATGTAAATTACTTTGAAAAATAATAAGAAATAATAATTTTTTTCAACCTCAATAACTATAAATATTATCTTTAAAACCATTTTAAATTATTAAAATGAAGATTCATAGAGAAAAATGGTCATAAAATAATGTATTAACACAAGAAATTTTAAAATGATATTGTTTTCTCACTTATAAAAAAACAATCCACATGAAAAATATCAAAATATTCCATGAAAACCTTTGTATAGAGTGTTAATATATGATAATATAACTTTAATAAATTATTTAACCAAAGACAAGGTTGTCCATAAAATTTCCCAATGAAGGTGGACATATAGGAGGAATATTCCTGATCATAAAGAAGAGGTGGGTTAGTTTTACATACAAGTTTTACATAAGTTATTTTATTTACCAAGTTAAGTGAAATTGGGATAGGATAAGTAAAAAAAGTAAAACTATATGAGAAGAAAATAGTTATGGTTTTATATGAATATTTTACAGAACTTATTATCCAATAAAAAATCATTCATATTAATATTTATTTGAAAATGATTTTAGAAAGAAAATCATAAAAAATTGGTAACCATTGAATCAAACTTATAATAAAGATAATAATTGGGTTAAATTTTAAAAACATATTGAATTAAATTATATTTAAGATTAAAATAATCAATATAGAAGTATATACACTAAAAAAATAATAATTCATGAATATGATATATGTCTTAAAGAAATAAATTTGAGGTGAGAAACCCATACCACTTTGATATTAAAGGATTCAATGAGTTTAATTTTATTTTCATTAAAAGACAACTATAATCTATTAAATAATAATTAATAATTAAAATATAATACATTGATTATTATTTATATCATATTTTATAATAATAGTTGTATAATATGAAGATATTCCTCAATGAAGGGAAATTGAGATGAAAACCCTCACCGTTACTCTAGTTTCCCTGAATTCATTGTAAACTAATATATAATGAACTCAACCATATTAATAGATTATTTTAAAATTGAATTCAAATACAGTAAAATTTTTAGTATTTAGTATTAGTCATTTATTAAAATTTCATAACATAGTTAATGTTTATTTTCATCATCCAATGTTAGTTATTTCAATTTTTCCACACATGCTTCGTAATGTAGACATAAAAACCCATTATAAGATACTAATTATATCAATAATATATTAAAATATATTTAAATTATTTTTTTATTATTTATTCAACACAATGTTCATTTGATTAAATCTATGGGAATTGTTTGAGAGAATGAGATCCCTGATGATAATGTTTTGGCTAATTTATCAATATCAATGGTTTACATTAAAATGAAAAATAATTTTTATATAATACTATAAAAAATATTTATGATATTTATGAATACATAATATTATATATATTCATCAAATATATTTTAAAACTAGCCATGTAATGAGATGATGGATATGAAACACATCATCATAGGATGCAGTAGTATGGATGTACACAAAAGTCTTGTTTACATTTTGTAATGAATTAGAGGGAAGGTAGGTAGAGAATTATTTTCAATTAAATAATACTAATAATATAATAAATATTATATTTATTCATTAAATATATTTCTATAACAGTAAATGTCAGTAATTTTAAAAACTATTCATTGTTAACAGAGGCAGTAGTTTGCACACACCCACAAGCAGCATTATTATTTTTCAAACAATAAGTTAAATGTAGAAAGAGATTATTACATTGATATAATTACATATTACTATAATTATGATACATATTTAATTTTATAGAATGGTTGGAATTTATTTTTAGGAGGTAGAGGAATAAATAAATAAATATAAATGAAAAGGGTGATTTGGGATTTTTTATCTTTCTCATGGGAAAAACTTCTAGGAAAATTAGATTTATCTTTTTTAGGGTGGTATTTTTATGTGATAAGAAACAATATGAAATTTATAGAAGTATTTTTGTTGGATTTGGGTATATTAAAGATTAGTTAAATGAATTTTTTTGTGAGGTGAAGTGGGGTGGTCAAAGGTAACTTTTATATGTGAGAGGAGTAACATGTTTAAAATAAGAGATGTACTATTAAAATAATGTTTTCCCAAAATTGGAAAATAATATAGTGTGGTTAGTATTGGTTTATAAAACTATCATAAAAAAATAATGGATATAGTTTTAGATATTAGAGTAAATTCTCTTTAGTTAAACTTTTTACTATATTTTACTTTTACCACAATAACCAAATTTTTAACCTCAACAACATATTTTTATGATAAAATTGTTTCCCTTATTATCAATTTTTAAATGATTGAATTAGAATAAGTAAATCATATTATAGTATTAAATCACTTATAGTGACAAAAAATTTATTTTAAAATAATAAAGGAATAATATATAAAACTTGTTTTAGAAAAAAATAATTATGGTTTAAAAATTATAATAGAGGTTTCAAATATAAATATAATATTTTTAATTATATAATTTTACTTATAAAATATATTTTTTTGGGAATATATTTCAATTTTTTTTATTTGATGCTTATATCCAAATGGTATAATAAAATTGATGGTATTTTTTAATAAAGGTATTTTCACTATTCATCAAAAAAAATATTTTCATAAAAATATTGAAATATCAACTAAACATAATATTGGAATTTTATATCAAAAAGTGAATGGAATTTTGTTATACTAAAATAATAAAAATTTAGATTTTAAAATTTAAATAGAAAAATAAAATATAATGAAAGACTATTTTTCTTGGAAAATGAAATTTTATAAATATTAACTGTTATTGATAATATTATTTATAAACAAATTATTACATTAGTTTTAATATATTATTAAAATATATAATATATTTTATGTCAATTTATCCATAATATATTTAATTTATTAAAATAAAAACTAATATCATATAAAAAGTTTTTTTAGAAAAATACATTTTAATGATAAAATAATCTTATTAGTTATTAAGCTACTCTAATTTAATAATATCTATCAATTATTCTGAATATTTACCATTATATTTCTTTATATATAGATTTCATAATGTATTTATTCTTTTAATACCCATGAATTCAACATCTATAATATAATGGTCATGTTTAATACTAATAATCACAATGTAATGTTTCATTATTCATTTTAGATCGTCTTTGTGTGGTAATTAAGATACTACATGAAATATTATTTAATGGAAAATGTATTATAAAATCATGGGATATTGTATTATGTACACTTTAAATAATTTCTTTGTTGAATTTTTTTTACTCTAATAGAAATGGATGAGGATATCTCTTCCTCAATTCAACTTTTGGTTCCCATATCTCTTCTTTGAGTATTAGATTCCTAAAAAAACTTTTACTTGATGAGTGGTCTTATTTTATTGTACCTTATCTCCATGATACATGGTTTCTATGAGTTGTTTCTCATAAGGGATAACATGTTCCAGTTGTATAGGTCTCTGTTATTAGTAAATTTTAGGGATCATGTTTGTTTTTACTCAAAAGTGATATATAGAACATATAACTTACTTGGGAGAGGTTCAGTTAAGGTGAAAGCAGATAATTTACTATCCCCACATGATAATTGATTTCAGAAGGTCTATTTTATAATGGGATTAAATTCCACTCATTCCCAAAGATACTAATTTTTTTTCATAGTGATATTTATAGGAATATAATATATCTAATTTCGAACTCTAAATCACATCTATTATTTTTAATATAACACTTCTTTTGAATTTTTAAAACATTGATGAGTCAATAAATAGTTAAGATATTATATATCATCCCCTAATAGAGTAATTATTCCATTAACATGGGATCTCTTAATACTTCCCAACATGATGAAGTTCTACACCTCTTCCCCATAAAGAGCCTTATATTATTCCATTAGAATGATATGATGGAAATTGTTATTGTATTTTAACTATATCAAAAGAATGAATTGATCAAAAAATACTTTAAAATCAACTAAACATGACCTCATCATATCCTCATAGAATGTATTATACTTTATTATTAACCATTAATCAATAGATGATTAGCAACAATAAAGCATACCAATTTAAAACTTTTCAAAAATATTGAGGTGAACCATGAATTGTGATATGATAAAATGGAAATTAGTGCACCACATATACTTACCATTTTACTTATGTATATCATACTGAGTTAGTTGGGGGATAAAAGTTTTAAGATTGCAATAAAATGCATTGACTTTATAAGCAGATCGACTAAAAACCAAATAGAATTATGACTCTTCGATGTTTTTTGGAGATTTACAATGAAATACAGGGCTATGTTCTCTCATTTCCCTAGTGGTATATATAATGGTTGTATCATATCCTGATACTTCTATCATTCACCCTTAACACGTTGGCACACCAAGCATCAAGATACACATTTTTTAATTTTCTTTTTCATTTTATCTGACTAGAAATAAACCATAAAATCTCTATAAATTTTCATTATTATAGAATAGATAGATAATTATGATATTTATTCATCATCCAACAACATATTTGTCAATTTTAGTGTTGAAGTAATACATATCCATTTCTTTAATCATATAATTATATCATTATCAAATTTAAAATATATAATATTTTCAACCTTCTTTTATAGATCCATATCCACCAACTATGATTACTTGATCCTAATTTTGATGAATGTTTTAGACATAATTTTTAAGGATATCCCTCTTTATAATTTTGAGGTCCATCCCTGGAAAATTCATATGTTTTGGGTCCTTTTTAGTCTTAATCATGGAAAAAATATCAAGATATATTTTACTCAGAGAATCAACTACCTTGTTTACCTTTTTAGGGTGGTAATATATTGAGAAATCATATTCATTATCCTATTCTATCCATATCTATTAGAACATATTCAGCTCTTTTTTTGTGAATACATACTTTAAGCAATTATGGTTAGTATAGATATCAATCATTTGAACATATAGATAATACATATAAATTTTCAATAAAATGAATTTGGATTCTAGCCTCTGATCTTATGTTGGATAATGTTTATTATTATTATTTATTTTACATGGATAATATGATATTACATTTCAATTTTATTTAAGGATGCATCAAAAAAACTTTAATAATGCGCCAGTATATATTATAAACCCTTATCCACTATGGGGTATTGAAAGCACACATGTGGTCAACAATTTCTTCTTAAGATCTTTTAATCATTCCTTAAATTAATTTATTCATAGAAACATCACTCCCTTTCATTTCAACTTGGTTAAAGGATTGAATACTCATGAGAAATTTATCATAAATCATCAAAAATATCCTGCCAATAAAAGAAAAAGTCATATTTAAATTAGTTTGAGTTGTATTAGAAATTTTTCAATCACTTATGTCTTCAATAAATCAAAAAATACACCCTCACATAAGATCATATAACCCTTAAAGTATAGCTGTTTCATCCAAAATTCACACTTTATAAACATAGAATATAATTTATCATTTTAGGGGGGTCTTTAGAATAATCCTTAAATAATCTTTATGTTTAGCCTTTATTTTTAAATATATAAGAATATAATTGTTAAATTCTACCATAAATATTTCAGGTTATCCTCTAAAAACTATACTTATAAAATTCGTTAATATTGTTGGGTAATTAGGGATTCCAAATGTCAATACTATTAATTAATAATGTTCATAACTTGTGTATAAATCTGTTTTCATGAACCAATCCTTATTATCCCTCCACCAGAAATCCAAGTCAACATGTGACATGGATCTAGGGGAATTATAGATCCTTATGGGACAAAAATTAGTGTTGGGAATCATCTTAAAACTTTTTAGAATAATTTATTCCATAATAAAAACCAACAAAAAGTTAAAAAATTAATTAGAGAATATAAACACTAGTAACAAAACTAAAACAAAAAAATAAACTCACATTTGTGTGACCCTATTGTAACTTTCCTTGTAATATGTTTTATATATTAGTGAACCAATTCCAAAACCATGCCTAAAACTATAATGATAAATGTAGTCTTGTTCATTAAGATGCTTGGTAGGTATATAAATAAGAAAAGACACCCCATACCATACCTTTCAAAAAACTATTTCTTTCTTTTTTGAAAAAATATATATAATGTTAGGGTTTTATTAATTATAAAAAACAATTAACAAGGTGGTTATGCTAAAAATCATGTATTATTTTAAAATATTCATAAAAACATCAAATAATAAGATATTTTCAAGAAAAACATTTTGGATAATGAAATGTGATAATGTAAAAGTTCCATCAGAAAAACAATCAAGTGGAAACAATTTGAGAATAGTGTTAAAAAATAATTGGGAAAATATGATACATATAAAATAGTCCCCATGGGAACCTAGGAACTATTTGAGATACTCTAGGATATTTCTAAACAACCCCACTGTAGGAAATGTCTAAAACTGGATTCCAAAAAAATCTACCCTATTACTCAATGTTTCCCTACCTAGCTTAACCGAGGGGAAAATCTCAAAGACAGAACACATTCAACCTGAGGCCACTATCAATAGCATAATACTAATCTTATAAAACATTTTTACTCAGGATTACCTTCTTGTTACCCATTGATTCACATGGAATAAAAATAGAGGTAATTTTATCAATATATCATATATATACATATCATATACTTCATTTATTAAACAATCATTTCAATCTCTCTCCTCACAATATCCTTATAAGTGAATCCCCTTTTTTCCCGAACAAGAAACATTAAAAATATTCACACCACTCATCGGGAATACAAAAAATATCACACAATTTCTAAAAATATACATTCCATAAATTAAATGTAATGACTTATAAGGGTTTTCATTTTTAAGGAATAAATTTGAAGTTCCATACTTGCCTAATTTTTTTGAAAGAGATATTGATTATTGGAAAAACCACTTTTAAACAATAAATTTTAAATTACAAATCAATTATTTTCACTAAAAAAAACAAAATATGATATAAATATATAAATATATAAATATATAAATACCAATCGAAATAGTTTACATATTCACAAAATCTTGTGTGAATATGTAAAAAAGTGTGTATATTTATATCTATATATGTATAAGGGTATAATTATAATTCTTAAGTTTTCCATTACTTTAGAAACCCGACCACAGACGACCAAGAGAAGGTTTCTACTACCAATTACATTTTCATGATTACAAGGAATAAAATCTCAAAATACCAAGAGTTTAGTAGTCTTATTAAACCATATACATAAATGAGTCTGGTATTTAAAATAAATACACTAATTACAAAATATTTTTTTTTCTTTATAGAAAATAAAAATGTTATAGGTTAAAATTATTTTAACTAGTAAATCCTTATATATAATTCATACTAAGCTTCTTGTATTTCTGGGAAAATAAACATACAAAGGGTGTGATCAAATCCCAATTAAGGGGAAAATATAGTGGAAGCAATAATGAATCAATAAGAATAATAATTATGATATGGTGAATAACTGAAATAACATTCCATATAAAAAATAATCTATGAAGAAAGTTCATAAAAAATATGACAATTAATAGTTGAAAACACATGCCATTAAAATAACTAAATAAGTAATAACCAATATATAAAGGTATGAAACTAAAAAAAATTCCTTTTACACAATGAATTAAAATGAACTGTATCCATAGATATGTCAGCGCATAATATCATTGATGAATAGTAACTTAAACTAAATGTGGAAAAAATGCTTAATTATTGGACACCATGTTTCATAGGTACATGGAACCATTATTATGAAAATATAATTTACCTATTCCAATTTATACAACTAATCCCTTCCCTGATACTACCAACATATTGAGGGTATTTCATTAACCGGTCACCAACCGGTAGATCTTTAATAAACCTGTCTCTAACCTATAGGTCTTGCATTAACTGGTACCCAACCCATATAGTGCCTGTACAAAGAATTTAAATAAACAATTTTACTTATAAAATATACATATTGGATAAAGGATATGGGTTTATCAATATTTCCCCAAATAATCAACTAACATTCAAAGTAAACATCATATGAAAAATGGTATACAGTTTAGGCAATAGGAATATCCATGAAAAATAATGTGAATATTTTGAAGAAATTCAATGTCAAATGATCAAAGTAAATTGGATTTTTAAAGGGGACTAAAGGGAATCAAGGTAGTGAATGTGAATACTATCCTTGGCCAAATAAATCACAGACCATATATAGGAATATTACGGATGATATCAATACAACATAACTTATGTGGAGTATAATAAAGGGTTGTTCTCATTTATGAATAGAAACATCATAAAAAGATATTTTAAAAATATTATTGAGGAAAATATAATTTTGTTTTTAAAAAAACATTTGAAAAACCAATTCATTAAAAAACAAATTCATAAATAATTTTATTTAAAAATAAATGTTTTAAACAAGCAAAAGAAGCTTCAAATAAATGATGGTGGGTAAATCCGTGCAAGCCGTATGACCTAATAATAACATTTTATTTCCATGGTTAAAGGTTAGAAAAAAGTCTTGTTCAGAATGTGACAATAATATTCCTTTCCAAACATCGGTAAAAGAGGTAAAAATTTATTTTCCAAATAATTTTAAAAATATATTTGATACCATTTTAATAATACATGGGTTTATAAGAATACATGCAATCCAACTATAGTGAGATAAAAATTTGGGTTTCCATAAAAACATTTTATAAAATATTTTGAGTAGGAATGAGTGAACAAATGGTACTAATAATTGAAAATTTTCATGAATAACTAGAAAAGAGAAAATGAAAGGTTTTATTTAATAATGTTCATTTAATTTCCAATAATTTAAATTTCATTGAAAGAGCATTAAATTTATTTTTGAGGAAGATAATCTTTAAACAATTAAAAGTGTACGATACCGATTTGAAACATTTTATATCGAAGCCTCATAAAATAATGAAATTAAATGAATGTTATAATATCATTAGATTATTTAGATTCCTAATATATCACGTAAAAGGGAATTATAAACACCTTATGAATGAAACTAGGTGCATAATAACAAATAATCCTCAATGGAATGAAAATTGAGACGAAATCCCTTAATAAAGTGGTAACCATTGAATTAAAAAAATAAGGGTAATAATAATTAATTAAAACCTTTAAATAACATGAATATAATATAATTCATGATATTATGTGTCAATGTAGTAGTATGTACAGTGTATTTAAAAATTTTGCTTCATAATAATAAAGTATGTCTCAAAGAATGAAATGTGAGGTAAGAATCCCTTAATACTTCAGTAGATTTTGAATAATGGATTAAATGAAATATTAATAAGCAATTTAAATGTTTAATACAATTTAAAATGTTAAATCACGATATAATATATAAAAATCTGATGTATTTTTACCACACAGAAGAAGTGAGTGGTGAACATGACATTTATCTCTTATATGTAAATAGTTATATGAGAATCCCTTACCTTGAGTTTCCTTTCAAGTGAACATCCATTTACATCTAGTATAATAAACATATATTAATTTTATACTTTATCTAGTAGACTTTTCATATTTATCATTACTTTTATTTAACTTATTACATTGTTTTATAAAAATACATAAACAATTATGTTTACATCGGGTTTTCTGACCAAATTCAATCTGCGTGTCAAAAATAACATTGATACACTAACTATGGTCAAAGGGTCCATTAAAAGAAATCTCCAGAATAATAATCATGAAATAATGACCATATTCTTACAAAAATTATACTTTTAAAATATATTATTAAAAATGGTTATGAAAAATGAACAAACATTACGATCATGGAGATGGTAGGCCGTATGTATGCATGAGTAACATTCTCATTTTTCAATGATAGATATGGAAAGAAGGTAAGTAACATAATATCTTCCAAAAATGATAATTATATCCCAAATAACGTGTTATTTAATAATATATACCTATATATGTAATTCCATTGATTTAAAAGGAATCACATCATGTTGAGGTGACGTTAGTCCACACGTCCATGAACGACATTATCCCTTTTTAAGTTTGTGAAAGGGTAATAAATAAAATGATATATATATATAAATATATATAATTCCCACACAAAGATAATTATGTCATTTATATCATATTTTTTATGTCACATATTTTTAATTAAACCCATATTTTATACGTTTCATGTATAGTGTGAATGAATCACATTATTTTGAGGGGGTTGTATTTCAAACAAAACAAAACAATGTTATCATATTAATATAAAATGGAAAGTATTAATTTTATGTGTAATAAAAGTATTAATTATGTATAAAGAAATATTATATATCATATATATCATATATATACATATTTCTTACTATAATGGACACCATTAAAGGTAAGGAAAAAAATGAACAATCATCGTTTCATGAGACAATAGTTCACCATACACAGAAACAATACAGTCATTACCCATTAGATGGAGGTTTATATAAATTTATGTTGAAAATTTTAAATAAAAACAACCTAGTATATTTATTATACTATTTTGTTACATAATATTGAAATAAAGAGACTTGATGGTGTGGATAATGGAAATAAAATTAAAAAACTCAAGAGAAGACATTACCTCTTAATTATGTAACTGCTTTGGGTTTGAACCAAAAGTATTCCCTGGAAAGATTTATTCTAAAAGGGTGGCTACATGGTCAAGGGTATGGATGTTTGTATGATAGTTTTGTAGAGATTTTCTAATCCAAAGATGTTTTAGAGTATTGAAGAATTGAGAGAGGTGTTGCACTTTTATAGGGAAGAAAAAGGACTCACTTGGAATTCTTGGAAACAAGTTAGGTGTACAAATTTTCTTACCTAAAAAAAGTCATAAGAAACCAAAAAAATAAATAATGGAAGGCACACAGACAAATTAATTCCATAAAATGGGTTTTAGAAAAGTATCTTGGTCATTTTATCCCCTATGTTAATGGTTTATTCTTTTATTAAGCTTTACATTACCTTAATAATTATAATTAATTTTAATCACTTGAATTAATTTTTTGTTAAAAAAACTTTTGTCTTATTATAAATTATAAATTAAAATTACTCCAAATATGGAACTAATTTTTATAAATTACAATCACTGAATCGACAAAAATTAGTTTAAAATTCATCCCGCAGGCGGGATGGCAATACAAGTTTTTAAAGTAAAAAATATATGAAATTTTGCCGTGTTTTTAGAGTCAATTTCAAAGTGAAATTGATTAAAATAGCATAAATTATATTAATAGATAAAAATATTATCTAATTAAATATTAAAACCAAACTAAATCATAATTTATACTTATAATAAAATTTGATGAAAAATAAATTTTGAACTAAAATCTGATATTTTTAAGTATTCATTAAAAATTGAAATGTTTTAAAAAACAATTCACCCTAAATTAATTATTATGTTTCTATTTCTATCATGTAGTTTATTTTTACATATTAAATCATTCAATGTTTCAAAATTCATATTTAAAATGGACTCTCCATTAAAAGGCGATAAATATGACTTCTTAAAAATATTTGTTTTTATGTGTAAAATAGGGTTAGTTCTTATCTTATGCATACCAAATCCAGTGGATGAATATAAAACATATTTTATTGAAAATTTTAAATATATATTTCATTAAAATAATTCACTAATTGTGAATACTTATTTTTATTATGATAAAACTACTTTGGAAGATTACAAATTAAAATATTTATTTTTATATCCAATTGGTTCTTATTTTAATTTTTAATTAATTAGAAACAAAATAATTAATTTGAAATTTATATAAACTATAACTTTTCATAATTTAGTTAATACTATTCATAACTGCTAACAGAACAACTTGGTTATATCATATTATATAAAATAATAATATTTTAATAATACATCGTTAGTTGATGAAACTCGATCATGCATATAACTTAAGCTATTGAGGAAGGTCTATCTTGCATGTAACATACGAAATCAAGAATGTTATCTCATGCATGTAACAATAGCTATCGAGGAAGGTCTCTATTGCATGTAACACAAGAAAACTCGGTCTTTCATGCATTACAAGATATATCATGCATTGAATGTTTTTAAAATATTATATATATTGTACTATCTTAGTATATTATATTACCTTATGAAAGTGGTGATGTGTTTCATATATCCTATCAAATAAAAAGTTTTAGATTAATATTTTGGGGTGTTACATTCTCTTTACCTTAATTAAGATGCATCCTTGCAATTTAATCTTGATCTCGGGGATAAATTATAGGATGTTCCCTATGTTCAAGTCCCAAATTGTGAGAAGGGTTCATAAAAATTCTTCTAGAAAAGAGAAAATGGTGAGTACAAGGCTCACATGGAATAACACATGTCTCCAAGTAGGATAACATCAGCATGAAGTAGAGATACCTAATTAGATGAAAATAGAAAATATTTATAGGGAGTTAATGAGGTCGTCAATAAAAAATAAGTGAATGATCAATAGGAAGTTCAGGGCATCAAAGCCATATATATTTGATTATTTAAAAGACCATCGTTATAATAAACATTATTTTATTAGGAAAATATTTTATTTCTATTTTATTTTCATAATTTTGGGTGATTATTTTATTACCTATGAATATAAAGAAAAATTTATACTAGATAGGTTAAAATTTAACGTGAACAATACTAAATTTTTTTGTGCTTTAATAAAATTAAAATTAATTCCTTTTTTACCAGAGATTAATAACTAATAATGAATTATTTTTATGCCTGATGCAGTAAATGAAACTTTTAGAGGATATTAATGCCTATAAAAGAGTGAAAAGTCTAACTATATATCTCTAACTATTTTCCAAAAACTAATATGACTAATAGATTAATTTCTATCCTTCAAAAGATATACTACTAGTTTATCATTAACCGTTATTCATCAAACTGTTTAACTAAAAACAATGAAAAATTAACGAAGGCATTTTGTAGGTCAGTGGTTGGCGTGAAAACCTTATCATCATTTGAATTGGGTTTAAGACCAGCGAACTTGCTGGATTTTATTAGTTGTCCCCAGGATTATATGATGTCCTTTTATATAACCAAATTTATATAATTCCAAAAATAAATCAAATGGACATACTTGAAATAAGGTTAATTACTAAATAACCATTTTACTAAATTTTTCAATAAAATCCTAATAAATAAATACTTCATCCATTTATTTCCACAATGTTCCTTCATTGGTCTTGGATTTACCCATAATATTATTTATAGGATTTTTAAATCATGCAACCTCAACATTAAACTGAAACACCTTATACTTAACACAGACTATTCATTATCAAAATTATTTATAGTTATTTGTAATGAAAATGTGAATTACCATAAGAATATCCTCTAGGAGTGTCAAACTAGGTGCATAGTAAGGCAAATTATTGTGTACCAGGATACCAAAAGTCAGGATCAAAACACAGTTTTAGAGTTGTTACTCTATGGTATATTAGTTTTTGAACCAAAACCACTTACAATATCAAGATAGGGATGCATTTCTAGAATGACCCGCATAATATAAACATCAGAAAATTTCTTGGGATTTCATCTATACTTATCTTTAAATTATACATTAGGGTTGTGTTCTCTAGCCTATGTTTTCTTAAATCTAGTTCCCAAGGATTCTAATAGACTTCATTTGATACCAACTATAGAAACCCAACCCTAAAAGGCCCGGAGCTGACATCTGCTTCTAATTACAATGGCATGCCTATATAGAATTAAATCATGAAGGACTAAGATTTTAGTAGACCTGGAAAATTAAATACATAAATGATTCTTGTATTATAAATGAATATACTAATTAAAACATAAATTTTGAACTTATTTTAAAATAAAAAACATATTGGACAACTTTATTCCATCTAGTAAATCCCAATATATCTTTTATAATACACTTATTTGATTCCTGGGTAATGAAAAATAATATTGGTGAGCTCAAATGCTCATTAAAGAAAAAATTAATAGAATCAATAATGAATTAATGAGAATAATAATTATTACATTGTAAAGAACTGTGCTCACATTCCATATATTCATTACACTAATAAAGTTGTGAATAAACAATATATAAATGTAATTACTGAAAACACATGCCATTCAAATAACTAGATAAGGAAAAATCAACATGAAAAGTTAATAAAATTAAAAACATTGCATTTAATCAATAAAATGAAATGAAATGTATCCATAGATATATCGACACAAAATCTCATAGATATATAATTACTAAAACTAAATGAGGGAAAATTATTAATTATTGAAAGCCATGTTTCCTAGGTACATGGAACAATTACTATCATGAGACAGTTTACATATTCCAATTTTTGCAACTAATTCGTCACATGAGACTACTAATGCATCAAGGTAATTTCATTAACTAGTCCCCAACCGGTATATCTTGCATTAACAAATCCATAACCCAAAGGGCTTTCATTAACCTATCCCTAAACTGTGTAGTGCATTTCCAAAGCATTTAAATTAATAATGGTTCTTATAACATATATGTTTTGAATAAAGGATTCAGGTTTATCAATATTTCTGTAAATAATCAAATAATATTCAAAGTAAACATTATATGAAACATGAAATACAATTTAGGCTATAATCATATACCTGAAAAAAGATATAGATATTTAGGGGAAATTCAACGTCAAATGATCATAGTAAATTGAATATATATCGAGGGACTAAAAGAAGTAAATTAAGTTAATTTTAATATTATCCTTGTCAAAATAAACCACAAACCATCCAGAGTAAGATTATGTATCGTATCAATAAAATATAACCTAGGTGCAGTAAAATAAAGTGTTGTAGTCGTTGAAGAATGAAAACCTTATAAAGAGATCATTTAAAATCATTTTGAGGAAAACATCCTTTTTTTTAAAAACCTTTTGAAAAATGTTTTATTTGAAAATTAATTTGGAAGATATTTTATTTGAAATAAAACCTTTTAAACATGGAAAGTAATCTATGATGAAATGACAGTGGGTAAATATGTATAAGCTGTATGAGATAAAAATAACTTTCATTTTTCATGGTTAAAGGTTAAAAAAATGACTTGTTCATAAAGAAATAAGAATATTCCTTTCAAAATATTGGTAAAATAATAAAATTGTAAACATTTATTTACCATATAAATTCCAATTTTTTTTGAAAACGTTTTAATAAAACATGTTTTTATAACAAAATAGGTTCTCTGATTAAAGAGATATAGAAAGTCGAGTTTTCTAAATAACATTTTCTAAAACATTTTTAGTACCACAATGTGGAAAATGGTATTAATAATTTAAAATAGATATTATTAATACGAAGATATAAAATTGAAGGTTTTATTTAACACTTTTCATATAATTTATGCTAATGGAAATTCCATGGAAATATAACTTATATTATTGTTATGGAAAATGATCTTTAAACATTACAAAGTGTCCCTTACCACATTGAAACATTTTAAATCAAAAGATTCATGAAATAAAAACATTAAATGAATGTTAAAATAGCATGAGGGTAAGAATATTAATGGTATATATTATAAAAGGTTAGTATATACACCATATAAAATAATCATGGTGCATAACAATGAATAAGTATCAATAGAATGTAAATTGAGGGGAAACCACATACAATTGAGGTAACAAATGAATTGAAAAACCCAAATTTATTAATCATTAATTAAAATATTTAAATAAAATGAATATAATATAACTCATGATATTATATGTCAATTTGGATGATTGTACACTATATATAAGAAATTAGGGGCACAACAATAAAGTACGCCACATATAAAGAAAAGTGAGACAAGAATCTCTTTATACATGAGTAGATTTTGAATCATGGAATACATAAAATATTTATATCCAATTTAAATTATTAATATAATGAAATAAATGGAAATATTTATTTATTATATCAAAATGGGTAGAAGCTATGCCACACAAAATAAGTGAGTGGTGAACATGGAATTTATCTCACAGATGCAAAACGTGAGACACAAATCCCTTACCTTGAGTTTCCTTTTTGGTCAACGTCCTTTAAATTCCTATATAATAAAATTATATAAATTTTCTACATTATTGAGAATAATTTTCATGTTTATCATTACTTTTATTTCACTTATTAATTTTTTTATAAATATACTTAATCAATTATGTTTACATTAGTTGTTTTGACCAAATTCAGTTTATGTGTAAAAAATAATGTCAGTTTTTAGAAATTGGTAAAAGGGTTTATTACATGAAATATATAGAATAATAATCATGAAATAACAATAATATTTATACATAAATTATTCTTTTAAAATTTATCATTAATTATGGTTATTAAAAATGATTAATTGTTACAATCATGGAGATGGTAGGTCATTCGTATGCATGAGTAACATTCTCATTTTTCAATGATCATTATAAAAAGAACATATGTAACATAATATCCTTAAATAATGTTAATTATATCCTAAATAATATGTTTTTTTAATAATATATATATATATCTAATTCTTGTGATGTAAAGGGAACAACATCTTTTTGAGGAGATGTCGGTTCACACATCCACGAACGATGTTATCACTTTTTAGGTGTGTGAAAGGGTAATAAATAAAATGATATATATATGTATTATATTATATTTAAATAAAGGTAATTATTTCATGAATATAATATAGGGTTTTTTGAAATATTTTTAATTAAAACCACTATTTATACATTCTATGTGTACTGTGAATGAATCACATCGCTTTGAGGGGGCGGAGTTCACACTACCTTAAACAATGTAATCGTATTAATGTAAAATGGAAAGTATTAATGGTATGTGTAATAAAAATATGAATTAAGTATAAATATATTCTAAATATCATATATATATATATATATCATATATATTTATAGATTTTCCATCATAATGGCCACTATGAGTGTTGGTAAGGGTAAAATGTACAATCATCATTTTGTGAGGCAGTAGTTCACTGCACACAGAAAAAATTTGTTTATTACCTATAATATATAATTGTGTGTATTTTTAGGTTGAAATATTTACACAAAAAATACTATTATAGTTATTATACTAGTTTTTTTACATAATAATGTAATAAATAGATTTTATGGGGTGGATAACGGAAATAAAATTTAAAAACTTGAGTGAAGACGTTACCTCTTAATCAGGTAACAACTTTTTGTTTGAACCAAAATGATTCTGGTAAGGATTTAAAACCAAATTAATTCTTCAAGGTATAGGTTAGGGATTTTTGGAAAATATTTGGGAAGAGTTTTTCCTAACCTAATAGGTTTTAGATGTGTGAAGAAGTGAAAGAGTTGTGGGCCTTTATATGGACGAAAAATGAATCACGTGGAATGTTTGGAAACAAGTTAGGTGTAAACATATCATTACATAATATAAGTAAAAAAAAGACAAAAAAATAAATAAAGGATGGTTCATGGCCTAATTATTTCCATAAAATGGTTTCTTTAAATGTTTTTAGGTCATTTTATCCCCTACGTGAAAGGTTTAGTACTTTATTAATCCTAATTTAAACATAATAATTGTAAATAATTTTAATCACTTTCACTAATAGTTTTGGTCAAAAACAATTTTGGACTTATTAGATATTATAAATTATTATCATTACAAACATGGTATCCATTTAGTAAAAATTAAATAATTAAAGAGGAAAAATTAATTTAAAATTCATCCAGTTGGCATGATGACACTGTGAGGTTTTGAATTAAAATCATATAAAGGATTACTATATTTTTATAGTCAATATCTAAGTGAAATTGATTATGATGAAATAAATTGTATTAATTGATAAAAATTTTATCTAATTAAAATTTAAAACCAATATAATTCATAATTATTTCGTATTATTATAATATATGTAAAATTAGTTTTGAACTAAAATTCAGTTTTTTAACTACTCATTAATAAATGAAATGTTTCATAAAAATATCAAAAATTCACCCCAATATAATTTTGATGTTTCTATTTAATATATGAAGTTTATATTGAAATATAAAATCAATTAATGTTTCAAAAATAATATTTAAAATGAGATCTCTATTAAAAGGCTATAAAATTGACTTTATTAAAATATTGGGTTTTAGGAGTAAAACAGAGTTTTTTCTTATCTTATGCATATTAATTCTAATAAAGGAATATAAAAAAATAATTTATTAAATATTTAACATATATATTTTATAAAAACTATTAAATAATTATAATTAATTATGTTTATTAAGATTAAAATCATTTGGAAGCATACAAATAATGATATTTCTTTTTATATCCTATTGGTTTTTATTTTCATTTGTAATTAATTTTCAACCAAATAATTAATTTTATATTTATATAAACCAAAACATTTTATAATTTTGTTAATAATTTTTATAACTACTAACATAATGACTATGTAATATCATATTTTATTAAATAATATTATTTTAATAATATATCATTATTTGGTGAAACTCGATCTTATATTAAATAGAAGATATTGAGGAAGGTCACTCTTGCATGTAACAAAATCCATCAAGGAGGGTCGATCTTGTAAGTAACACATGCTATCGAGGAAGGTCGTTGTTGTGTGTAATTAAATCTTACTCGGTGTTGCGTGTATTTCAAGCTATATCAAATATTGAATTTATATAAAATAGTAAATATATAGTAGATTATTGGGATATTATATTCCATTAAAAGCTTAGTGATTTATATTATACATGTTATAGAATAAAATGTTGTACATTAGAATTTCAAGGTGTTATAATTACTACCTCACATGGATAGACATAATGATGAAAATAATGAGTATATATGAAAACTATAACATAAATATGATATTTAATGTATATTCATTCATCTATCTACTTTTACTTGAACTTGTTAAAGAATGAAGATGTTACTCATGTGTACGTACGACCTACCATCTCCACAGAGGTATGTGATAAAATTTTTATATCCATTTCTAATAGTTAATTTTAAATATTTATATAATAAAAATTATTATTTTTATATCATGATTAAAATTATAGAGGTGATATAACCATGAACACTATATCTGGACTATATCTGATGAATCAAAACATATATGGAAAATGATAATGTCAACATGAAAAATAAGGATAATAATATTACATTCTTAACAAAAAGGTGATAATATACTATAAATAGAAAAAATAAGATATTATAGATATATATATGGTTATTTTATGTAACTATAATAAATATAAATTAATCATCGATGTGGTTAAAATAACTTACGTGGAAATTCGAACTTCAGGTAAGAGGTTTCATCTCAATTTACACTTCATTGAATCATATTTTTTATTATAAACCTAATTGGTTTTATGCGGTGTATATAATGCACATATGATTTATTTAACATGAATATATGTTTGTTCCTAATTATTAATGTTTTAATTTAAATTCCCACTTTTAAAGGTTTATAATTTAATTGATACAAAAGAGGTGGGAATATATTCCAAAATCCAAATTTCTTGGGATTTATTTTGTTTTTCATTGAAGGAATCGTATTATATTTCATTCATAAATATTGTATATTTTTTATATTTTTTATTTTTAAGGAGATTCATTATTTTATTCCAATTTTCCTCTATTGGAAACATTAATAAGGAATTGAAATTTTACAATAAATGCCAATATTATTTCTCTATTTTATCGTATATTTTTTTCTTCCATGTATATATTTTTTTCAAAATTATTTTTAAAAACGTATTTTTTATTTTCTCAAAAGATTAATTATGGAAATTTTTTATTATACTTGAATATTTACATGGCTTGAAAGGAATCATTCTACTATTTTCCAAATGGTGTATTTTGGCCTATCTTTACAAAAATTCAAAAGGAATGTTTAATTTTTGGCAAACACGACATGAACGGTTTTTACCTCCACCATAAACCATATAGATTATTTTAGATAAAACTACAAGTTTACAATGGTTTTATAAAGATAACACTTATAATAAGTCCTATATAATTGTTTCAATTCCATTTTTTTTCTCCAAAAGAAATTAATTTATTTAAAACCCCATATTTCTAATGAATTAATGGTAATATTTTATATTCTCTTAATTTTTTGTTCATTACCATTCATATGAAACATTTACATTCATGTGATAAAATTTCACTAGTAATTTAATTTCTCCTAAATATACATATTCCTTGAATCATGGATGAGGTTACATCCTAAAATAGATACCATTTATTTATATTGGGTCTTACTATGAATGTAATTTGATTGAATATGTAAATATTAAAATTAAAAATTCTTTAATAAATACATATATTTTTTTATATAGAATAAATTTTATGAATTAAATTGATCATTCCATACATCTATAAGGAATTTTACATGAGTAATGATTTGGGACTAGTTATAGATTTCCCCTCAATTCATCGATTGGTGTCACGAGAAATACTACTTAACCAAACTTAATAGAAATGGTTTTGGTGTATACCTAGACATCAATTAGACAACATTAGAATAAGGATGTGATAGTAATGTTACAATGATATATGAGATCTAGAAATATAACATTAAACGTTTCCTTTAATAATAATTCAGTTATTTTTATACATGAGATTTCTTCATTGATATTACCCATGGATGCATTTATACTTATGATATTGATCAAATAGATTGTGTTTTCTATTATTTACTTTTACTAATTGATTATTTCTTATTTATTCATGACATATTCTTCTATACATAACCCTTACTGATCATCGCTACTTACCCTTTATTTGTTTTTCTTTCCCCAACATATAAAGAAGGTTATTATGAATAATATCATGTTTTGAGAATGTTTTTTATATAATGTGTTTTATATTTCCAATTTAATATAGGAATCATGTATGTAAATAGTAATTCAGGATTATAAAACTGATCTATCCTTCGTGATGTGATTACTAGTATTGTATGTCGATGTAATAATGTAGACATTGAATCATGGTTACTAGAGTTTTTATTATTGATGTTGTTCTCAAAACATGTTTAGTAGAAAATTTGGGAATTTTATTTTAAACGAACATAACTAAGATGAGATTTATGATAATACCTTATATTATTTCAGAACTTTTACCATTATAAGGATTTTTTATTAATCAATATTCATAATGATTATGAGCTAACCTATTTTATTTCATTATTTAGTGATGGTGCCTAATAAAATAAATAGAATAAACACTAATAATAAATGTAGGGATTTAACTACTAATTAATCCAATACATCTAGTTTTGGAACTGAATAGACCATAGACATATTAGGGTATTAGAATTTGGTTATGATGAATAAAATTGCATATATAGAGAAACCTGTTGTTCCATAATAAGATTCACCTATGTTGGATCGCTTCATAAGACATAAACCTAAATATTTTAATAGAATTACTAGTATATTGACATATGAACTATGGATTAAGTCCCTAGAATATATATGTATATATATTATTGGAATTGGAAAGACACATTAAATATTCTTAATCAAAATAAGACAGTCTATCAGTGCAAGGATGAACCTGAATGCCTAATTGAAATTACCTCCATTATACGAGTTTTACTACCTATACATGAGTGATATTTGTAATAAATGGTTGGGGTAGAAACTCAAAATTGATGATATTATTATATTATTGGTGTTTTATTGACGTATTTCCATAAAATGTTCTGCATATTCCCCCGAATCAAAAGGTTTTTTTTTCAATAGAACTCATAACTGATGCTATACCTATTTCAAAGACTTAATATATAATGGCCCTCATTGAGTTAGAATTAATGAAGAAAATCTTTGATAATATAGATAGTGGATTCTTTCATCCTAGTACTTCATGATGGGGTGAACCTATTCTTTTAGTTAATAAGAAAAATGTTCCAATGATTCTATGAATTGATTTTTGAGAACATAACAGATTCACTAATAAGAACATGTATCATCAACCCCATATTGATGATATATTTTATCAAATATGAGTAGGTCAGTATTTTTTAAAGATTGATCTTTGATCTGGATATCATCATCTTACGTCCAATAATGTGGACATACCTAATATAACCTTATATTTGAGGTACATTCTTTATTAATTTATAGTAATTCTATTTTGAATTTCCAATAATTATTATATCTTAAAATATTTATAGAATAATGTATTTATAGAGAACATTGATTATTGATTGGTAGTATTTACAGATTATATTTTTATGCGTTTTAAGTGTAAGTAAGAGCATGAATAATCTTTGATGATTTTTTTGATGACTCTAAGGAAGTGAAACTCATATGAAAAATATACCAAGTGTGAATTTCATCTATAAAAATTTCACATTATTATGTAATATAAATTCATGTGAGGTATACCAATAGACCTTTCAAAGACTCTATGTATTGAGAAAGGTCCTAAAACAACCATGGTAATCAAGATATATTGTTTTTTATGATGGATAGATATTATAAATAGTTTTTAATATATTTCTTAATACTATATAATCCACTCAACAAGTTAACTCAAAAGGGATCAATGCTATTATTTATAGATGAATATGAAGATAATTTAAATGAACTTAATAGAGGGATAGTTATCACACTTATGGTTATACTACCCTGTAGTAGATAAGGGTTGTGATATACATTCATTCATCAAATAATGGATTAGATATTCTTCCTCATGCATAATGATATGGTAAAATATTAAACCTCTAGCCAATTGAGAATTCATGAGAAAATTTCCTAACCCATGATTTGAATATGGAATAGGTAATTTTTCATTGAAAATATGGAGTAAATATCAATATATTGAAATTTTTGACATATATATATTTTGGTCATAAAATCTTAATGTATACATTTAAAAAAAAGTATTTGAAGATGTGCAAGATAAGATGGTTGGAGTTGATCCACAATTATGACCTCTCCATACATTACCACACTACGAAGGAGAACAAGGTGGATAATGACCTAAGTAGGAAATAATATTCCAATTTTCCATGATGAGGATTGAATGAGATCGAATATTTATGAATTTATTGAATACAGATTGTAAAATATTGAGGATAGAGGAAAAATCATATCTTTCTCAAACATTTTTTCAACCATCCATCCATGAGAGTATTAAAATGGTGAATTAAAAATTTGTTTAATTACTGAATAATGTAAAGAATGTTCTATGTTTAACCATGATCATGATGGAATGATAATGTTTAGAAAAAAAGTATGTTTCCTGTCAATACCACACAAGTAAATAGATCTGTTGGATGCATCTCATAATTTATTATTCTCTATTCATCCGGGATGTACTAAGACATATAGAGATATAATTGGTAGGATAATACAATGACCAAGGATTATTATAAAGATATACTAATTCTATTTTTTTTATGAATACTCATTAAATTATAGAAACACATTCCTGAGGACTGTAATAGTGTAGTGTCTCTAGAAACATGGAATCATAAACACTTGTCTATATGTTTTTTATGTCATATCCAACTAAATTATTCCTAACCATAACCCTTATTAAACATATCAACCATAATAAATTAATTCCTATATCTGAGAAAGGAAACATTATAAAGGGTGATCATATATGCTCAGCAAATGTAAACAAGGGAGGCACTTAATCATAACATGAACATAAGGGTATGAGAACATGATAATAACATTTTAAAACCATACCCTACTTATTAGAGATCAAAAATTTTAGTCATGTAATAAATATTAGCAGTTTATATGACATGAATCATAATGAAATAAAAAAACATGAACTATGAGAGTATAACATTGGTATACGACATGGAATTTTTGGCATATATTTACACATAGAAAATTATTTTCATATTAGAAAATTATTATTGCTAAGGATATCATAGTGGAATAAGTTCACTCCCTAAACTATCATATCATTCATGGTTTAAATTCAAGACCATAATAGAAGACAATTTCCCTTACAAAAAAGGACTGACTACCCATTTTAGTCCTATCTATCTTATTAGATAAAAATCATTACTGAATTAATTGGAGGGATATAAAGGTCCCACCCATATCATAATGAAATCCATATTTATATATTCCAAAATATAATAAACCTTAATCATACGATAACCCATGAAATGAAATTAGTATCATAAAAATTTCTTCATATCAAAACCTCGATAAAATAAATTGGTTTCAAAATCATTTCATAATTGAATAACCCATGAAAATAAGTGGGGTTCATATGCTTTTCCACATATTATAACCCATTTAATATAATTAGGTTTGATATAAAAATAATTCCATAATAAAACTAAACCATTAATAGAAATAATATGAATGATATATATGGATCATATCCTTACTAATGCATATGTAACATCTATATACTTTATCTTATATGGAAAATTATTTTGAAATATTACTTAAAATATTTTGTGGGGAAAATTTCATTTATTCTTTGTAGAACACTTTTTAATTCATTAAACATTTTATTAATATTTTTTTAATTTGAAAATATGCTTTAATTATACTAATTGAATATTTGAATTAATTATTGGATATGATGAATGAAAATTCCATTCAAGCGATTCATGTTAAAATGAAGACTACTTTCACATTTTTGGTAAAATAATAAATGGAAATTATTTTGTAAAATCACATGATGATTCATTTAAAAATAATTTATAAAGTAAAAAAATGGGTAAAAATTCCATTAATAAATCATTTGAAGGATAATAAAACATTAAATTAAATTTGGAATAAAATTTATTTCTGACCGAAGATAGAAATAATATTGTCTTTTCTTAAAAACAATTACCAATTATTTAAAGTACTAAAGAGTAGGAAAAAATTTATATTACTTGGATATACATTGAATAACTGAGGAGAATAAAATTCACTATCATTATTGAGAGGTAAACATGGAATTTCATCATTGGAGACTTAATCATAAATAATCCTGATAACCGTTGAGAGTGTAACACAAACCCATTACCACTTTGGAAACCATGAATGATAATCCCCATAAAAGGATAAAAACATATGAAAAATTATAACATCATGAGGATAAATAAATTAATGATATTACATGTTAATGTGGCTGTATACACACCTTAGAAAATAATATAGGTTCATAACATAACATATGTCTCAAAGATAGAAAATTGAGACAAAAATCCACTACATTAGGTCTTGACATCTATCTCACTCATTAAAACCTATTATATAATAAATATAAATTTATTAAAAATCTATTAAATTACCAGATTAATATATTTTATACCATATTTGATATTATTAAGACATTTTCTTACCCTTTTGTTAATAATTCTCTGTTAATGTACTGTTTCAGGTAATAACTGTGTTTTCCAAGCGTATATCGACTTTTTTTTTCTATTTTTGGTACTCTTAACTTGATCATGGATCTATCATTTATGAAATGATTAAAATTAATTAATATCATATATATTCATCATTTATGTATTTATAGTATTTCATAATATTTATATATAGAAAATAAAATGTACTATTCATGGAGATGGTGGGTCGTACGTACGCATTAACACTATTTTCATTTTATTACAAGATTGAATGAAAGAAAATTAAATGGTATTAATTATGGTTATAAAATAATATTTATTTAAAATATATCATATATATTTTTAAAACAATCCTTAATAAATTCCATGTAAATCGTTATTAAATCCCATCACTTCACGAGGTGGTAGTTTGTTATACACATCAACGACATTATTGAATTTCCAAAAAATAGAGAGTATAAAGGTATGAACAATATAAAAATTAAATAAATATAATAAAAATATAAATAAAATATACAAATAATTTATAAATCATTACAACTATCCTTTAAATGTTCTAAGGAAAAAATGAATGACATTAGTTTGTGAGGCGATATTCCGTTTTACACATGAACAATGATATTGTAACCCAATTGAGGGAAGTGGATATAGTTTTAGATTGAAAAATTTGAATGAAAAAATATAATCATATTTATGAAAATGAGGTTATTATATAATAATTTTATTTTAATAATTGAAGTAGTTAGATGAATAAAAAAAATAAAAACGCTCATTGATGAACGTTACATATTTTTCTGGTATCCTCCTTAGTTTTTCACCAAAATCCTTCCTAGGATAGATATATGTAAAAATATATGGATTATTGTATGATAGTAATTAATTAGGTATGTTTTTTGGGTAGGTAATTTCTGAAAAAATGGGTTTGATGGTGTGAAGAAGAGACAAGAATGGGCAACCTTTTATAATTGAGGTGAGTGGCATACTTGTAATTTTTAGAAAAGAATGAATTCCACCACTATTTTTTAATGTGAAAAATATAAAAAACTTTTATCAATAATTAAATTAATAAATTTAAATATAGCCACAAAAATTTTGGTTTGAAAAGTTTTGGGTCTTTTTTTAAACTTATCATTTTTACTTAAAAACGAAAGTAAACTTAATTTTTCTTTAACCGTGATAAATGTATTTTAATGATTTAACTATGAATTTTGGTAAGAAATTAAATTTACCTTATTAGATAATATAATTTCTTATAATTAAAAATATTTAATCCAGATTTCAAAATTTCATTAATATACGTGATGAAACATAATTTAAAATAAATCACACCAATGTGATGAAAAAGTGGGGTTTCAAAGAAAAGATTAAAATGATTAAAATTTTTTATACGAAAATGAAATATAAAATTTACTAAAATAACATAAATTGGATTAATATATATATATATAAACTAATTAAAATTTAAAAATTATTTAAAATATATACTGACATTATAAATATATTAAATTGAATGAAAGTTTTCAATTAAAATTTAGTATTTTTTACTATTCATCAAAAAATTAAACTTTTCAGAAAAATCACAAAAATTTACGCTTTGATAATTTAAAAATTATGATTTCTAAAATGAATTTTATTTAGATAATTTTTTTTATAAAGTTTTAAAAATTAATTTTAATATTTTTCACAAAATTTTTAAAAAACATTTTTTAGAAAATATTATTTTTCAATGGTATAAATAATTTACAGAAAATTATAATTTATATTTTAAATATTTTTATATTAAATAAAACCATTACAATTAATATTTTAAAATTATTAATTAATATTCATGTTAATAAGTTTAATGGATTGGTTATAACTATAGTGTTTCAATAAATATATTAATAATATATCATGGTTTTGTAAAAACACTATCTAGTGTGCTATACAAGATAACCTAGTGTTTCATGTAGAAATATATTAACATGGTGTTAATTGTAACATGAGATTTAAAATAAATTTAATTTATTTGAAAAAAATAAAAATAATACATAGAATCTCAGGGTGTTTGTAACACAAAGATATTTTTAGAAATAATTTTTTTCAAATTATTTTAGTCATATAAATATTTAGTATTTCATACGACACTAAATAGAGTATTTTATTTATATTAAAGAACTATGTTTTTTTTCATTCACTACATTAAATAATTACATTAACTTCCACTACATGCAACACTGATTTGGCTTGCATTACATACAACATCGAGTTTTTATGAAACATCATTTTATTATTATAATTATTTAAATGATATAGTTATAACATAGCCTTAAAAATAATCATATGGATAGTAATCACTAAATTTAAATAATATTTATAATGGTTTTATATAAATAAAACTTATTGATAATAAGACATACAATTTTTAGTAAAGACTTTATATGTTTGAGAAGACCATTTTCTTAAAAGAACTACTTATGGCCTTCTATGAAAAATTACAAAATTAATTTTATGCACATTTATAAATTCTATTTGATAAAATAAAATTACTTTTTGAATTCATAATTTCAAAATTATATTAGGGTGAATTTTTGGGATTTCTCCGAGAAACATATTTTAGGACGAATAATTAAAAATACTAAATTTTAATTCAAAACATTTTTTTCATACAATTTATATATATTGTTAAATTAATATATGTTGGTTTTAAATTAAAAATAGATCAACTAAAAAACCATTTATAAAATTTATGTCATTTTAGTAAATCTTATATTTAATTTATAAATAAAATCATAATAAACATTTTAATATTCTCACATTAAAAACCCGCTTTCTTACAATTTCTACGAGATTAGCATTAAAATTAACCATTCCACTTATGTGAACTAAATTTTAAAAAAATATAAATAAAAAGTTTTAAAAAATATAATATTTATTTTCTAATAAGAACAAATTAATTTTTTACCAAAAATATTAGTGAAAGAGAATAAAATTAATTACAGTGACTACGGTCAAATTAAGTTTATCAAAAAGAATAAACCTTACCTTTAAGAGATAAAATAACAAATAAACTTTCCCAAAACACATTTTGTGGTTATATTTAAAATATAAATCATAATATAATGTTTTTTTGTTTAGATTTATGACTTTTTTTAGGTAAAAATGTGGGTATACCTAACTTGTTTTCAAAAATACAAATTGTGTCCCCTCGCCCCCTTATAAAAGGACACAAACTCCCCCTTATTCACAAATCGAAATCCACTTAAGTTCATATAATATCTACCAAATCAACTTCTCATAACCCCTCACTTAGCCCTTAAATCCTCCCTTTGGGAATAAATCCAAGCGTGGAAGCCCTTTGCTGCAAACCAAAAGAAGTTACCCAATAAATTTGTAACATATTTCCTCAAGCTTGTTTCCTTAATTTCATTTCAAAAACAGCTCAATTATCCTTATTGTACTCTAAAATTATAAAATAATTATCATAAATATACTTATAGTTTTTTATATTAAGGGTTTTACCCTCTATTACAAGAACTTCCATCTAATGGGTTACAAACTTACCATTTTAATGTATGATGAACTACTACCTCACGAAACGATGTTGTTCGTTTTTCCTTTACCACCTCTCATAGTTTGGAATTATGATGTACACTTTATTTTTGTATGATATATATTTTATTCATGAATTATTTATGTTTCTGGAATTATTATATAAAACATACCTTCATGCTTTTCATTTTTGTGAAAATATGACAATCTTGTTTATGGTAGTGTGGACTACCACATCCTCTATGTGATGTAATTCATTCATAATCTAAATTTAATTTATTAAGGATAAGATTAGTGAACTTGTATGATATATATGATATATTCATTATACTATAAATATGATAAATATATATATATATTCATTCATATATTTCATTTAATTTATTTCTCTTAATAGGACAATAAAATTGAAATAACTTTCTTCTGTACGTAAAACTTACCGTATCCATGAAGTTTTTATTAAATTTCATCTTTATTTATTTTAAAAATTATAATAAAAAAATATATAATGAATATATATTATTTTCATCTCATTTTTTAAATTCTAGAAATCATGATATAAGAATGGGGGAAAAATATAACAAATTAAGACACATGTGAGAAAAATTATGCAGAAATTACTCGAAGAGTATCCTTAACATGTAATTTTTAATAACATTTTAATATACAGTCATAATTAATCTGTACATGGTATTAGTTAAAGTAACATTTTTCTTCAAAATATTTATAGTAAAATAATATTTTATATATAGGAGGTTTGTAAATGTATGATGAATGTCAAGACATAAGGTAATGGGATTTCTAGTCTCAGTTTTATTTTAATGATATTTATATCTTATTCACTAATCATTTATTTTTTTTGGTGTATATACTACCCAAGAATATATTGTTTTATTATTATAAATAAATTTGTTTTTATTTACATATCCATTTGATGAGATCAATTTTATGATTTTTTTTCAAAAGTTAACAAAACGGTAAAGAAGCTTGTCTCAATTTTTTTTATTTGAGACACATTCCATGAATTTAAAATACCAATTTTTCAATAAATATTTTAAAAAATGTCTTTAATTATTATATTTTATGATAATTTTCAAGTAAAAATGATTCTAAAATTGTTTCATGATTTTGAAATAATCGATTATATGTTTTTAA
This sequence comes from Viscum album, assembly GCA_963277665.1. Classification (NCBI taxonomy): domain Eukaryota; kingdom Viridiplantae; phylum Streptophyta; class Magnoliopsida; order Santalales; family Viscaceae; genus Viscum; species Viscum album. The sequence goes on from OY728123.1 coordinate 887,763,573, forward strand.
AGTGTTTTAAAAGAAAGGAGTTTCAAAACATTTTCAAGTTTTTTATATGTTTTCAAAGTGTTTTCGAGGAAATTGTTTTAATTTTTTTCAATATTTATTTATATATTTCCAAATAATTTTTTCTCAAAACATTATCAATATTTATTTATAAGTTTTTAATGTGTTCTAATGTAAATGGGTTTTGAAATGTTTTCAGGCTTTCTTTATATGTTTTAAAAGTGTATTAAAAGAAATGGTTTCAAATTTTTTTAAACGTTATTTATATATTTCAAAAGTGTATTTAAATATTTTTTTCAATAAAATATATTGATTTATTTTGATGATTTTGAAATTGTTTTCAATGATATGGGTTTCAAAAATGTTTTCAAGATTTATTTTCAAATAAATAATTTTCAAATTGTTCCAAGTTTATTTTATATGTTTTTATGGAAAAAGATTTTCAAAATGATTTATTGTTCCCATTTTAAGTTTTGAAAGAAAAAGGTTTTTAAAATGAATTATAATTTAAAAGTTTCTTTTTTATAGGAGGGATATTTTACTAAATATTTTTTTTAAAAAATTCTATCCAAATTATTTTCCCAATAAGAAGACATCCCTTGGTGTTACTCATGCCTTTTTGGGAAATGGTATAAAGGTTCCATTCATATTTGTTTTTTAATGGTTTATGATTTAACAGCATGATATTTACAAAGAATTTTTTTAGTTTAAATGTTATATGTTTATGCAACTTGTTTTTATTTCATGGGTTATATGTTTATAAAACCCATTTCAATTTCATGAGTTATATTTTTTTCATACCTTTTTCTCTTTCACATATTATATTATTAAAAAACTAGATTCTTTTCATGAGTTATAATTTGATTAAATTATTATGAAACCTATATTTTTCCACTTGTTAATATGTAATTGCATGTTTATCATAACCATTTAAATCCATGGGTTATTATAGGATATTTGTGAAACCCATATCTTTTTATTGATCATGATGTGATGAAAGTTTAGTTATTTTTTGGCACACATATTAATGAATTTATTATGGTATGGGTGGGACATATATCTCCCACAAATTAATTTGGTAAATATTTATATATCATGAGATAATTATTGGATTCATGTTAATAAGACTGATCCACTATGTGAAAATGGGGAAACTCGATCCCTTACTAAGAAAGGACTGTGACTGGGGATTGTGGAATGTCCCACCCAGTAAGTTTATTCACTATAAAGGTGGAATATGGGGAAACCTGGCCCACTATATGAATATGTGGAAGCATCGTGCACTATGGGAAGATGGGGAAACCTAATATACTATGGTAATATAGGGAAACCCAATCCATTACTAGGAAAGTACTATGACTCGATATGGTTGTGTATCTTACCAAGTAGGTGTAGACCCCATGTAGTTCCCAAATTAGTTCCAGTAATGAATATTGACTTATAGGGAATGATATTACATGTTTATGTGTATTCCATAATTCATTTCCCGATTCCTATTTTATTCACTCATAGACCATGATCTTATTAACTGATGATTAATGCACCCTAAATTACAAATATTTATTCCATGATTCATGTTTATGTTATTTGATATGTTGGGTATGTTCTTCTAATTTCATGATCACATTATCATATCCTCATGATCATATTTATGATTACATGTTTTTCTTGTTTATCCTTACTGGGTATATGATCTCACTCTTTTATTGTTTACTCCCCACCTCATAAAGATATATTTCATGTATGATATGTCTATGAGGGGTGATAAACTTGGAGAAGATAGTGGGATAAAATTTAGCTCACTCAAGTATCATTTTTTATATTTCCATACTTATAAAGGCACTAAACTAATATGGTATTTAGGTGTCCTATTGTGTAATGTTTTTAATATTATGAAAAAATAATATAATGTCTATGTATGTTAATACTAGGTTGTTATAATTGGTATCAAATAAAAAATTTAGTCAAACTTTGGAAACTAAGATGAGAAACATTTAGTGAGTTTGCAAATTATATTTCTAAAGACATGTCTAGAGATGTATCTATGAATAATTATAAGGATTAGTTAATGTTTAGGAAAATGTCTTGGATTTTTTTCAATGGATTGGGTCAGTGATTTCTTATAAATAAATACCTAAATGAATACTAAATGTGTATGTGGTTCTCACCCAAATGTATCTAAGAGTAACAACTCTGACAAGTTGCATCAGTACGGACTTGATTATAACTTGGTACTCAACAAAAAGTCTTATTGCGCACCTGGTATAGAACTCTATGGGTATATTAATTGAGAATTAAAAAACTCAACATGAAATATCATGATGTTTTTTAAAATAAGTTAGATATGAGTACACTATTATAAACCTAGGGTGTCATAGATTAAAAAATGTGTCACGATTTATAAATTCTGTAAATAATTAATTTTCATGACTATGTGGTTTTCCTCTATGTTATTTAATGATCACTCTATGATTTTTGTTTTTCGTTAATGGGGGGAACCAAAAGGAAATGTATTAATATTTAATGTGATGGTCAATTTGATAATGAGTAGTCAAATGGGATTATCACAGGAGTGATGGATATTGCGATTATTTATAATTAGTTTTCATAAGAGATGATTAACAATGTGTATCTTAACCAACTCTCAGAATCACGAAGGTAGTTATGGAAGGAGTTCTATTAGATATATGGTAATGAAGACCATCAATTAATGAAAATAAATTTTCCTACATGTCAGGAATGTGGGAATAAATACCCAAGCGAATGTATCAGTGGAAGAGGAAGATGTTTTGACTATGGAATAGAAGGTCACACAACAAGTAACTACAAAGGGAAAATAAAAAATTACAGTTAACACAATGGATGGGAATGATTTACTCTATAATTTATTATCCATTTATGAATAATTAAAAGGTATAAAGTATGGGCAATATGAAAATTTATGTCCTATGTGTAAGGATCATGAAGATAATTAGTAGTGCAGTACTAGTAATGATTTTTTTCTGATGATGAAGAGACCAAGAATAACATATAAAAGGTATGTGTTGTCGTAATAGTATTTTTGATGATAATTATTAAATTTTGTTTGATAAATTTTAACACATAATTCACATTTAATATTTTATTAAAGGGGAATTAAGGAACATATTGGTAAATCTTAGTTAATTGGTTAAGAAGGAAGTTGGATGAATGAACTATTTATGTTTTGAAATTCAAGGATTATGTTAAACGAATCATGATATATATAATAATTTTCTATATATGTTTTTCATTAAGTATTTTATAGGATATTTTGAATGTTGATGATAATGTACAAAAGTTTTTTCATGGAATGGATATATTTTCATTAAGGGAGGGCAACCCTTAATATGTTCATGATAGTGTGAAAATTGTGTTTATCTTGGATTAAGTAATGATTGATTTGGATAATATAAACTAGATAGTATCAAAAAAAATATAACTGATAAAGGATTTGTTAAAAAATTGGTTTATATTATCATTGTTGAAGTTTAAAACTTCTTGGATTTAAGGAATATATCTAGAAATATTTGTACTAAGGAAGACTACATGTTTTCTAAAAGTATTTATTGTAATTTATATCATTACCCTATTTCAATATAATATTTGATGAGGGAATTCTCATGTTTGGAATATGACAACCAAGAGAAACATTTTTTATATGGGGGATTAATGTAAAGATGATGTAGTTACCTTCATTATAATGCCTTGGATTTTCATCTTTTGAAAGGCCTATAAGGTTACCCATACATGGAAGGTTTATGTCAATCATCAGATGAATTTTATAGTATTAAAATATTATCTCACCAAATTAGGATTTATTAATATTGGATTTCCTATTCTAACCAATTTTTGTTGATGGTAAATTAAGGAAGATGAGATGAATTATCATGGATCCCATTATTTTTTTTGTGATTTAGGAATAAAAATTTCTTTATCCTTTTTAGAGAAAATGGTGAAGTGGAAATCGGTTGACACATGAAAAATGGGTGATATTTTAATTATGAAATTGAATGAAATCATGTTAGAATATATTCTTGTGAAAAAATAGTACAATTTTAGAAAAATGTATTGAAATAAAATGTTATACTCTTATTATAATTTTTATTGATATCCATGAACTGTTTCATGCTTATTAACTTTATGGTTTTTTTATTATTAATATTATTTGGATCACACAATTTATTATTATCAATGATATTTATCAATACCAATGATTATTTAATCTTTTCTTCCGTATATATGTTTTCATTTCCCACCTAATCTTATGTGGAAATATAGGTATATGGTACTTTGAGTAACCATTATGTTTCCAAACATCCACTTTATATGTTGTTTTAATATAAATTTTTATTATGTGGGTTTATATGAAAAGAAAATTTAAATCATTGAAAATTTGATAAAATAGAAGAATTTAAAGGTAGAAATTAATTTTAAGGGTGGTAGAATGTAAAATCATGAGATTTAGTGAAACATATATTTTGAATTAATTTAAGCTTTTTGAAATTTACCATCTCATGAAAAACTAAACATAGTATACATATATATATACTAAATTAATATTTTTTCCCTTTCATAATATTAATTAAATACTTGTATTAGCATCCTCTACATGCAACACCGACTTAGTGTTGAGTTACACACAACACTGAGTTTTTATGAGACATCATGTTATTATTATAATTATTTAAATGCGATAGTTATAACCTATCCATTAAATTTATTAATATTACTGTAAATAAATACTTTTAAATTTTATCTATAATGGTTTAATATAAACCAAACATATTGATAATAATGCATACAATTTTTAGTAAAGTCTATATGTTTGAAAATACTATTTTTCTAATAGAACTACTTTTTATGTCCTTCTGTGAAAAATAATAAAATTAATTTTTTACAATTTTAGAAATTTAATTTGATAAAAGAAACTTTATTTTTGAATTCCTAAACTCAAAATTATCTTAGGGTGAATTTCGGGATTTTTTCTAAGAAACTTCATTTTTGGATGAATAATAAAAAATACAGTATTTTAAATCAAAACTACTTTTTCATCTAATTTATTTACCTATTTAAGTTTTATTTGATGTTGGTTTTAAATAAATATAAATATATATATTATATATATAATAATATTATTTAGGTAATTTGATTCATTTTTACTAAAATTAAATATAAAATTTTAATAATATTTGACTATTCTCACATTAAAAACCCACTTTCTCGCCATGTCTGGAAGATTAACATTATACTCATTTTTTCATCTTCTAAGAAAAAATTATTAAAAATAGACCTAAAAATTTTAAATAAGTATAATATTTGTTGTCTAATAAGATATAATAAATATTTTTACCAAAAATACTAGTGATAATGATCAAATTTATTTATAAAAATTAAGGTGAAATTAATCTTAACAAGACAATAAACCATAAACATAATAGACAAAATTAAATATCCAATTTTTCAAAATGAATTATATATCCATATTATTTCCATATACCTTAAATTATTTTGTTTGGTAGGTTTTTATGTAAGGACCTGTTCTATTACAGACTGCGGTTTTGAGTAGAAATTTTAATTTTTCCATTAAAATGATCATAAGTGGGTGAAATGGTCTTTTTTGCTAAGAAAATGATCTTGGATAATTGTTATTGCCACTATTTTGGTCATGTAATAGGTTTCTTACTCTAGGAAATGAGGTTGGTGAAAATCTGAGAGGCTCAATTTTTTATAGAATACTTAATAATTAATAATAAATAAATTAAATATTAATTTATTCACATAGGTTAATTCAGACATAACATTTAAATGGAGCATCATATTGAGATTTCGTCTTCACATTTGAGTTTGGAATGGGGATTTAATCCATGGGAAGGCATAATCTTGGGTCGGGCCCCTGATCTAATACGAGCAAAATTTGCTTCTTTTTCTTTTCTTTTTTTTTTCTTTCATTTCATTCTTTTCTGTTATTTTCTCTTTTCTCCTACTTATTGTGCACAACTCATGTATGTATCCTCCAACATAATGAACTAAGGGAGTAGAGGGAACTGGAGAAAAGATAGATAGGGAATGGAAATGAGGTGTCACTACGAAGCACTCGACGCGCTGGTTCATTATGTGGTATTTGTGGGCAATGAAATCAACCCAAGCTTCGGCGGTTTCCACTCGAAAGAAGTCTGTTTTTAATATTCTCCTAAAATCCCCTTTAAACACAAATTTTCAAGTTTTTATATCCTTATTATGATTTCTACTGGTCCCCGGAGGCCTAATATGTTGTTTTGGGAACAAAAACGTGGGTATTGAGTGATCTAAGGATCTTCCCTTTTGGAAATCCATTTTACACAACATGTGTTTTAGGAGGACACTCTGTGAGTTCTTCCTATTTGAGGAAGATTATGTCCTTGGAGTACACACCATGTACAACGGTGTACATGCAATGAACTATTACTCAACCATGTTACCAAGTACCTAGGAATGACAACCAGTGTAGGGGTACATGGCCATGTAGGTGTACATGACCAGATCTTGTATAGGGTAGCATGTTTTGTAGAAGTACATGGCTTATCCATGTATCTAGCAAGGCCAGTTAAGGGACACACGCATGTAACCTATGTCGGGTACACACAATGTTCCCTCCTTAAGCTCCGTTTACCTGGGGTGTTTACACACCTAGGCCGATGAGGGTACACACCCATATGGCGTGGTGGGATTACATGTCGTTTACTGATGCTACGTGTTGTGTACTGCCCCATTTTAATTCATTTGAGGGTTTTTTTGTCTTTTAATCTCTGTGTCATTATTGGACCTTCAAGAATTTCCTTCTAAGTAGTTTATATGTTGATCACAATGGAGAAACCTATGGAGCATTTTAAAGAATCCTAGTGGGTGTTTTGGGGGTTCTATATAAATTGATAAGTTCGTTATCTAGATATCATTATAGTCATCTTTTGAGAGAGGTAAATGAATTTAAATGATAGGTTTGATGTTCGGACCAAACTATTTATGACCTTTGATCTGAGATGATCCATGAGCTATCTCTTATGATATATGGTTTTAAAGATGTTACCCTTGTGAGACACACCATTCCGATCCATGAGGCCATGAGGCCTATTACTTTAAAAAAACCCAAAGGGATGCCTTTTATTACATACTGATCTAGGGAGGCCATTTTAATACCCCTTACCTATGTGTTTACACATAGGATCCTGAGTAGGATACCTCTTAGTGTTTGACTTGAGGAACCAAGTGGGTGCCCATAGTTTGACTGACCTTGAGTTGTTACATTAGGTTTGGGTAGAGATGGTGTTTGAGTGTCACCTAGAACCCGTGCTGAACTAGTAAGACAGTGAGGATGTAAATGGAGAGTTGGGTTGGGTATTCAGGCCACCCTCACCCATTTGTTTATATTTGACACAGTATTTTTTTTGCAGTAGTGTTTACTAGAGGTGGTTCCTGGATGGCGGCTATTGAGCCTGATGCCTGATGTCTCCCTTTATATTGGGATTCCATGATGTTCTGATTGGGATCCATATATTTTGGGATCATCAGATGTGATTACCTAACATTCGGCTTCTAAGCCATGTTATTTTTGATAATTTAGTGACACCCCAGAAGTACTACCTAGGACTTGTATCTTGACTAGGATGTATATATATATATATATGTATATTGTGATATATATTTTTTTATTGAGATGACCGATGGTTTTTCCTAGTATCCGACTATTGAGCCTTACTTGATGTTTATAGTAAACCTAAAGTTGTACTTAGATTCATGTTGTAGGAATTATATGGACGAACTTATATGATGGATGATTTATGATGATGATGATTACACTCTCCACAATTTTGGGCATGGTGGCCCATGAAAAGTGGTAGATTATTACTCTCAAGAGGTGGGGATTATTACGGTCTCATCATCCTTTGTTCGGAATGATTATTCTCTTCAGAATCAGTTACAAAACTCGAGGGGTATAGCACGATGACTCACCGGTTCGTTATCTCTTTATATAGGCATGATGACCCAAGATTCATGGTAGATTACGCACTTCTAAGTGGTGGAAATGATTACAATTTCTCAACCTTTGATCGAAATGATTATGCTCTTCCGTATCGGTTACGAGACTCGAGGGGTGTAGCATGAAATATCACAGATGAGTTCTCTCTTCACAGATAACCTAAGGGTAAGCCCCTTAGGGATTATCCCAGTTGAAAATGTCATGGATGCCTATGGACCAAGACCTAGGGCTTGGAAATTAGACTAGATTTACAATACCATGAAGCATGGAGACTAACTCAATGAACTTTTACGGGATGTCCATGCGTACTCCCTAGAATCCATCTGTATAGGATTCACCATTGGTATATGGTATCCTTCTTTTCTGGATTTTCTGTCAGTATATGGTATCCTTATTTAATTTATTGACCATTATTATACAATATCCTTCGTTACAATATTGACTGTAGGTATACGAAATCCTTCTATACATGATTGAAAATCAGTATACAGTATCCTTGTTCTAGTGATTGGAGGTGAGTACGGGTTAACTAAGGTGTATTACTAGTATCCCCCTATGGTGGTGTTGGTTTCTCAAAGATATAATTATGGCATTGGCCAAAGAAGATACATTTTGATGAGATTGCAGACCTAGATATCGATTTAATGATACTCGGCTTGAGTTGAATGACATAAAGCTCAATGCTCATGGGAAGCATGTCCAGGTGATCAAGATTACTCACCCAAGGACCTAGTACTGATGTGGTTTCATGTTATTTGATTCACATACCAATTAATATTCATATATATGTATATATGTATAGGTATGGGACTATACATGTAAACGTATAATGTTATGGACTTCCATGGTGGCACTTTCCTAGATGAAAGGGATTACAAAACCTAGGTTCGACAATGGATTCACGTTGGTCTTACTATATATTTGTTTGGACTTCAGCTAGCTTGGGCATGCTACTTTTGGAAACACTTTAGCAACACATTTATAGGTTGATTGTCGGGGTGGACTATGGAGATTACTTCTCACCCCTACACATACACCTCATTGTATGTGTAGACCTTATGCACACCTTTTAGGTTGATAATGAGTTATATGGTGGATACTATTGAGGAAAATTGTTGCATGATCGAGAAGAGATGCTCGAGTGGTTTTGTTGATTGAGCTGGTGGGACTCGACAACATCTAGAGATCAGGTACGTGGCTTGGCTCGGAGTTAGTAGCAGAGCCCTGTAATTTTACTTTTAGTTTCTTTTGTACTTGTATATGTATGGTCAGCCCTGTGGGTGACCAATATAGTATTTTACAGCATAAATGTGCGGGATTTTATAGAATTTCATTTATTATTACAGAATGATCTATTCAGTTGTTTACTACTTCCACACTTTGTTTACTTTCCAATGTTCATGATACGTAACTATTTGTTTTCCAATATTGACTAATCTGATACAAGGGAATAGTCTCCCCACCATCTCCACCTAGGACCTTACTAATAGTTGGGAACATCTAGTGTACGGGGAGGTACGATGGAGGCCTTGTTACCCACCAGCTCAAAGTACCAGTTTAGTGGCATTCGGGTGAGGACATTACAAAGTGGTATCAAAGGAGTTTTCTTTTCCTGGTCTTTAATATTTGGTAAATGGTAGAAAGGAGTATTAGGGATGTGTTAGAAGCTATGATGGATATCATACTAGTGCATTTAGAACACTTTTTCCATTAAGAAATCATAGTTACCATGGTTTGGGATTACTGTTTTGATTTGTGATGTTACAGTTGTTTATGATTTCACATTGAGTGATGCACCTGTTTTGTGGATGTTATGATTTACGCTGGATCTCTGGATCTTGTCCATTGGTAAGAGGAGAGGGTTGGTTTTTGTCTCTTGGATGGAAGAGGCAAGAGGTGTCTCATGAATCATTATAGGAATGTTTGATTCACTTAATAAGGCCCATTAGTGTGTGTTTGTATTGACGAATGATACCTTTGGGTTTTCTTACACATAATTTTTACTCTGACAGCATGTTATGTGGATCTATGTTGGTGCATTTTTGATGAGAGGCTGATGACTTAGTCCTTATGCTCTTCATGTGTAGTGACCACATTATGTCGATATGGCATGTGATGCCTTTCTGTTAAACCCCTTGTTGGGTGTCATTTCTCAGGTCTGTGGTTATCTAGTCCGATTGCTGAGTACGATGCTGATAGATATAAAGGATTTTCTTGTGAAATTGACCTCCTTGGGGTATTACCATAGATGGATACCTGATGAGTGTCAGTTCATATTTTTCTCTTCTACATTTCTTGTGACCTCTATAGAGCAGTTCCTTCTAGGAATTCTCAGAGAGGATCAAGCCCCTAGTAGGTTGTGTTCTCAGTTTTGACCTTTGTGGTCATTGTGGTTTTTATCTGTTTTAGAGAAGTTGGACCATGTGTCCCTGCTGTGATACATTCTCTATAGGTCTAGGGGGGATACCTAGAGACTCTTCATTTAGACATGGACCCTTGTAGGTCGATGTCTATTTTATTCGTGGGAAGCCTACTTGAATGGTTCTCCCATGTTTTGCGATCCATTTTTCAGTGGTGATCTTGGTTTTATGCTCACTTTGCGATAGAGGAATGATAGGTTCTCAAGTTTTTCATTAGAAATTTTGTTGACTTCATCTTTTAATGAACACCTGGCGGGATTTGTTTTGAGAATGGCTTCGACGAGTAAGACTGTTCAGGTTCCTGTCCTGGTCGACTAGTGTTTCCACTATTTCTAATGTAGTTAGATCATGGACAACTACTCATGACTCGAACGAATCTTGTGTATAGGTTCAATGGTTAGGATACATGCTGGTTACACGTAATATCATTTGAATCTTAGTCGACGAGTGGATGGGTAGGAGCCAAGGAATGATGTTTTAAGACTTGTCATGGATTTGGACCCTAGAAGTTGTGTTGAAATGTCCCTCTCTGACAAAGGTGACATCTTGAAATGATGGGTTACCATGTGATGGTTGACTCATAGCTAAATCCTAGTCTGGTTTTTACAGGACGTGAGTATGGCTCAGAGGGAGCTGTACATGCCTTTTTTAGAATCTTACTGTACTCCTATAAGATACAATCCTTCTATATCTTGATTCATCTTGGGTATTTCGAAAGGGCTTCGACTATATGTCGATATCATTTTTCTTTCTTAATGTTATTCCCTGTTGAGGAAGGAACCTATTGTGGTTGTGCTCTAGGAGCGGTGTAATGTATGCCATATGTGAGGGATTACACCACTGGCTATTTGAGGGAGGTAACCCTCATTTTATGTTGAAAATTTTCATTTTATATCTGTCATTGTGCTTGGTGTTTGGTATTGTTTAAGAAGAAGATAAGGGTATTCCTATAGTGGAGAGTACTAGATCGATCACAGTGAAATGTATTCCAAGTAGAAGGTAGTTGTTAACACTATAAGGCTGGTCATTGGGTAGTCTATATTCTTTGGTTTCGCAAATTATCGGGTTGGGAGCATGGCTGATAGTCCTTTTAATGAGCTTCTCGGGGATGAGAAGGTTAATAGTGGGGAGTTTGTAAGGATGCATGTTTTTCCAGACTGTAGTTTTGAGAAAAAGTTTGAAATTTTGCTTCCTGATGCACGCAAGGGGGTGAAATGAGCTTTTTTCCTAGAATATGATATTGAATAATTTTTATGACCACTATATTGGGCCTAGAATAGGGTGTTTATAGTAGGACACGATTTTGGTGGAAATTCAAGACATTTGATTTTTGGAGGAATAATTAATAATTAATAATTGTTAAATTAAGTATTAATTTATTCAGGTTGGTTCATTCATTCATTACATTTAAATGGAGTGTCATATTGTGATTTCATTTCCACTGTTGAGTCTAGAATATGGAGCTTAGCCTAGGAAAGGAATAAACATGAGTTCAGTGCTGGGGTTAGCTTAAGCCCCTTTTTCTTCTTTTCTCATTTCTTTTTGTTTTATTTATTTTCATTTATTTTATCTTTTTTCCTTCTCATTCATACCTCTTGTGCGGATCCTTCTACATTGATACCTATGGGATAAGAGGTAAAGTGATAAATAGAGAGAGTGGGGAGGGAAATGAGGTGTTGCTATTAAACCATCAATGCACTGGTTCATCCTACGACATCTGTGGATGGTGAAATCAATCTAAGCTTCAACCGGTTCAGCTTAAAGGTTGGCCATTTTTAATATTCTACGCATATCCCCATTAAATGAATTGTTTTTGGTTTTTCTATCCTTATTCTTCTTACTAACGACCCCTATAGGGAAGACCTTTTCTTTTAGTGGTGAAAACTAGGGTTTTAGGTGATTTGAGGGTTTTTCTATTAGGAAACCCAGTTTACATGGTTTGTGGTTCAGGGGATAGGATGTGTGTTCTCACTATTTGGGGAAGAATAATTATTGGGGTACATTCCATATACAAGGGTGTAAATTATATGTACTAGTACTCGGCTATGTAACCGAGTACCCAAGAATGACTACAAGTGTTAGGGTATATGGTCATGTAGGTGTACATAGAGAGACCCTGAGTAGGGTATCACACAGTGTAGAAGTACACAGCATAACCAAGTATCCAGCGAGGCCGGTTTAGGGACATGGGAATGTACCCTATGTCATGTTAATACTGGGTACCATCCTCACATTCAGTGTACTAGGGGTGTTTACATGCCCAGGACGATGAGGGCACATGCCCATGAGGTGAGTGGGAGTACGCGATGTGTACAGAGGATACATGATGTGTACTTCCCATTTTTCGACCCTTTGAAAATTTTTCATGTCATTTCACCATAATGTCAAAGTTAGACCTCCATATAGTCCATTCTGATTAGTTTTCCACCTAGATCATGATGAAGAAACCCATGGAGCATTCTTTGGACTCCAAGTGAGTGTTTTGGGAATTTTGTCTAAATGGAGAGGTTCATCCTCTAGTTATCATTTCGGTTGTCTTCTAAGGGAGATACATGAATGTAAATGATAGATTTCATGTTCAGAGCAACCTAGTTCAGACCTTTGATCTGAGATGAGCTATGAGCTATCTCCCAGGATATATGATTTTGATGATGTTCCCCTTTTAAGACGTGATCTTCTAGTCCTTGAGACCGTGAGACCTATTGCTTCTAAAAATCCCCTAACAGATTCCTTTTCTTACATGATGATCTAGGGAGCCCACTGTAGGACCCCTTACCTGTGTTTTTACCTAGAGGATCCGACATAGGATTCATCTATGTGTTTGAATGGAGGGACCCATATGGTGCTCATTTCTTGACCCACCCTAAGTTTTTAAGTTGGGTTTGGGAAGAGATGGTTTTTGGGTGTCATCAAGAACCCCTGAAAAAATGGTAATCCCATGAGGCTATGACTAGAGTTTTGGGTTGGGCATTTAATCAACCCTCACCCATTTTTTGAATTCCGACTTGGTTTTGATGATTCATTTGTGTTTACTAGATGTACTTCCTAGTTGGTGGCTGTTGAGCCTAATGTGAGGCATATTCCTTTCGACTGGGATACCCAGATGTACTTCCTAGGATCCTTATTTCTTTGGGATTCCCATACCTTCTTTCTTCAGATATGGCTTCTATGCAATGTAATTTATCATATTTTTGTGACACCCAAAAGTACTACCTAAGACTTGGTTGTCTAGCCTGGATGTATTTATATTTATATATTGTGATATATATATTTTTGGGATGACCAGAGGTGATTCACGGTATCTGTATGTTGATCCTTACTTGATGTTTATAGTAAACCTTGAGTGATTCTTGGATTCCACTAATAGGAATGCCTTCGATAGACTCATAGAATGGATGATTTATGAAGAGGATGATTACACTCTCCTCAAATTCATGCCTAGAAACCAAATAATTATGGTTGATTATTACTCCTGAGTGGTGTGGATGATTACGATCTCCTCGAACTTTGATCAGAATGATTACACTCTTCTACATTAGTAATGAGACTCGAGGGGTGTAGCATGAAGACTCACCAATGAGTTCTCCCTTTATATGGGCATGACGAACAAATAATTTTGGTATATTATGCACTCTCGATTAGTGGGGATGTTTAAAATCTCCTCAGTATTTGATTGGAATGATTACACTCTTCCATATCAGTTACGAGACTCAAGGGGTGTTGCATGGCGTCTCACCGATGATTTATCTCTTTTCATATCTCCTAAGGGTAATCCACTTAGGGATTATCCTTGTTATGAATGTCATGAACGCCTATAGACTGAGACCTAGGAATACGGCATTGGACTAGATTTATGGGCCTTGGAAACATGGCAACTGACTCAGTGACCTTTTACAGGATTCCCTAACGTACTTCCTGGAATTCTTCTTTATAGGATTGATCATCAGTATACAATATCCTTCCTTACTGGATTGACCATTGGTATATGGTATCCTTATTTATAGGATTGATCGTTACAATATGATATCATTCCTTAGAGGATTGGCCGTTGATATACTTTAACCTTTTCTATAATATTGACCATCGGTATACATTATCCTTATTCCCATGATTAGTGGGGAGTGCGGGTGAACCCAGGTGTAGGATGAGTATCCCCTTATGGTGACATATCTTTGCTCATAGATATATTTACAACATTGGCTGAAGTAGGTACATGTTATTGGGATAAAAACCTAGAGATCGACTAAATGATAGATGATTTGAGTGGCACTACGCCTAGATCAGTGTTCTTTTAGAGGATGTCAGACGTTTGGGATTACGCACCCAAGAATCAACTACTGATGTGGTTTCATGTTATTTGATTCACATACCAATGAATATTCATATTTATGTATATTTTTATAGGTATGGTAAAATATATATGTACGTATATAATTATGTAAATCCATGGAGGTGCATACCCAGATGATAGGGGTTACGATACCAAGGTTTGACTGTGTCTTCAAGTTGGGTTTACTAGCTTTTTGGTTGTGCTTCAGCTAGGGTGGACACTCTACTGTTGCATACACTTTAGCAACACATTTATTGGTTTCTTGTTGAGGTGACCTACTGAGATTATTTCTCACCCCATCATGTGCACCTCGGTGTACATGTAACCTTTATATCTATTTTTTGGTTGAGCACGAGTTACATAGTGTATAGCGATGAGGCCTAGTGTTGCATGATCGACCGAAGATGCTCAAGTGGTTTTAGTGATCAAGATGGTGTAGTTCGAAAGAGTCTGGAGATAATGTACATGGGTTGGGTTGGAGTTATTAGTAGAGATCTATACTTTTACTTTAAGTTTCTTTTGTACTTGTATCTGTATGGTCAACCTAGTGGGTGACAATTGTTGTATTGTATGGAATAGTTGTTTAGAATTTTACAACATTTCATTTATTATTACATCATGTACTATTTAGTTGTTTAATGATTCCTCACTCTTTTTTACTTTCCTCTTTGTATAATACTTTTCTATTTTTCCATTGTTTCTTACTCTGATATGCGAGCATAGTCTCCCCACTATTATACCCTAGTCCCTCGCTGCTAGTCGGCAGCCTCTGGTATACTGGGAGGTGCGCTTGACCCCTTGTAAACCACCAGCTTGGAGTTCCAATTTAGTGTCATCCGGGTTAGGGTGTTACATTTTTTCATTTTTGTTAGGTAAAAACATGGGTAAAACTAACTTGTTTTAAAAAACTCTATGTGCTTCTACTTCTTCCATTATAAAAGGCCACCACATGTACCCCTAATTTGAATCTCTAAAGACACTTAATTTCGGAAAATATCTTCCAAATTTACTACCCAACAACCCTACCATCCTTAATGAAGCCTCCCTTTGAGTAGAAAACTAACAAAGCAAGCCCTTTGGTGTAAATAAAAAGGAGATACACAATGAAGAGGTAAAATCATTTCTCAAGCTCCTTTTATTTATTTCCTTTATCCACCACCTAATATTTTATTAAATTTTTATATAATATCCTCATTATCCAGAATATACTGATATATTTTCATATTAATGGATCAACCTATAATTACACACACTTATATCTAATGGGTAATGAACGTACCATTTTTATGTATAGAGAACTACTGCCTCACGAAACGATGTTGTTTTTTATAATTTTCCACCTCTCATTATTGGGAATTATGATGAAAAAATATAATTTTTTATGATATATATTATATATAATATGTAATTTAGTTTTTGTAATTATTATATAACACATACCTTCCTGATTTCCTTTTTGTGTAAATAAGATAATTCCATTTGGGGATGTCTGGATAACCTCCCCATCTAAGAAATGTGATTCATTCACAAGATACATGGAATGTACTAAGGCTGTGTTTAGTGAACACATATGATATATATGATATAATAATTATATGGTTATTATTATAAATATATATACACATGTATTTCATTTACTTTCATTCTTTCAATACAACAATAAAACTTAAACAGCGTTCATGCATACGTACGACCTACCGTCTCCTTGAACGGTGTATTCCATTTCATCTTTCTATATTTTATATATTGTTATAAATAAATATGTACTGAATATATATGATTTTTATACCATGGTTGAAATTATTGAAATCATGATATAAGTATGAGGTCCAAAAATATAACACATTAATACACATGTAAGAAAAAAAATTGATATTACTCGAAGCGTAACCTTAACATAGAATTGTTTATAAGTGGGTAATATAATGTCACAATAAAACCATATATGGAATTATATATAAAAATATGGTTCATTAAAATATTTATAATAAAATTATATTTATTATATAGGAATTTTGTATGAGTACGACATGAGTCATGACATAAGGTATGTGGATTTATAGTCTGACTTTTATTTCTGTGATATTTATATCTTATTCACCAATAATTTATTATGTATGGTGTATATACTACCCAGGAATATATTATATTATTATTATGCTTAGAATTGTGGGTATTTACATATCTATTATATGATCTCACTTTCATGGGGTTTATGTTTCAATAGTTACCAAATCAGTAAAGTTGTTTTCGCTTAGTTTTTTTTTTCTTTGAGACACTTGCCATGAATTTCAAAAACCATGTTTTCAGAAATGGTTTCAATTTTTTTAAAGATGATCTCTTATGATTATTTTTTATGAAAAGGATTTTAAAAAAGTTTAATGGTTTTTATGTAATCCTTTATTATTTTTAAAAGTGTTTTAAAATAAATGTTTTTCAAATTTTTGTCAATATTTTTTTATATGTTTTCAAAGAAATGGTTTTAAAATTTTTTTCTTTATTTATTTATAAGTTTTCAAATCAATGAAAATGGTTTCAAAAGTTTTTCAAGATTTATTTATATGTTTTCAATGTGTTTTCAAATAAATGGTTTTCAATTTTTTTTCATAATTTCTTTATAATATTTCAATGTGTTTTTAAAGAAATGGGTTTCAAAATGTTTTTAATGTTTCATTATATATTTTCAAAGTGTTTTAAAATAAATGGTTTCCATTTTTTTGGATTTATTTATAAGTTTTTAAAGTGTTTTCAATTAAACAGTTTTTAAAATGTTTTCAATATTTCTTTATAATATTTCAAAGTATAGAAAAATAAGTTTCAAAAATATTTTCAAGATTCATTTTTAAAGAAATGGATTTCAAAATATTTCATTTTTTATATGTTTTTAGGGAAAATAATTTTTAAAACGTTTTCTTATTTTAGAAAATAAAAATATTTTCAAAAGGATTTTTGTTTTAAAATATTTTTTAAAGAAATGATTTTTTCCTGTTGAAATGTTTTTAATAGAGTTTTTATAAATTATTTTCCATATATGATGATATCCATTGGTGTTACTCATGAATTTTTGGTAAATTAACTAAAAGTTACCTTTTGTTAGTTTTCTGAGTGGTTTATGATTTTATGGAACGAGGTTTCGGAAACCCTTTTCCCTTTAATGAGTTATATGTTTATGAACCCCATTTCTCTTTCACAGGTCATATTCTTATAAAACCTACGTATTTTAATGGGTAATTAATTGATGAATTGATTTTTTTTTTATTTTTTAGAGGTTAATATATGATTACATGTTTTAGACACCCATTTTATTTCATTGGTTATGATATAAAGTGTATGAGCCCTATCTATTTTTATGGGCCATGATATACTGAATTTTCTTATTATTTTGGGTACATATATGGATGATTTTATTATGATATGGGTTACACCTATATCTCCCTCCAATGCATTGGGTAATGATTTATATCTCATGTGATAATAATAGGAATCATGTTGATAGGCTTCATACACTATTAAAATATGGGGAAAATGGATCCCCTACAATGAAAGGACTGTGACTAGGGATGGTGGCATGTCCCTCTCTGTAGTTGTAGTCATCATGAAGATGGAATATGGGAAAACATGATCCACTATGGGAATATAGAAAATCCATATCCACTGTTTGAAGATGGGGAAACAAGATCAACTATTGGAACATGAGGAAACATGATCCCTTATAGGGAAAGGAATCTGACTAGGGATGGTGGTGTGTCTCACCTAGTAGGTGTAGTCCCCATGAAGTTCCCTGAAAAGTTCTAGAAACATGCCTTAACTTATAAGGATTATATTACATGTTTATATGCATTCCATCATTCCATGTATTATTCCAATGTTATGCTTTCATGGATCATTTTATTATTTCCCCCATGATTAATTCCTTATAAAATTATAATATTTGTTCCATTATTCATATTAATGATATCTGATATGTTTGGTATGTTTTTATTATCTTATTATCATGTTCTCATAAACCTATTCTCATGTTTATGCTCACATGCCTCTATTTTTTACCTTTACTGAGCATTCTAGATTAACCCTTTTATTTTTTCCTCCCTAGGCCATGAAGATATTTTTCATGTATGATATTTATAGGCGATGTTCTAGATTTGGAGAACCTATTGGTAGATTATATATCCCACTCATGTATCATCATTTACATTTCTATGTCTCCAAAGGCATTAAACTAACACGACCTTTAGGAGTCCATTTGTGTAATCTTTTAAGTATTCCATTCTAATGGGATTTATCTACCTTGTGATTAGTTTACCATTATTCCTAAATCCTATAACCTTATTACAAATAGATATTCTACAAAACAAATTATTACCAAATTTAAATTCTAGATAATTCTAGTGATTATCAGAAAATATTTTATGCTTGATATGATCTGAATTGATGTGTTGTTGAATGGTTCTAACATTGTCTTCCATTTATTAAGTAATCTCAGGTCCCATAATATTTCCTTATCTATCTTCATTCCATCACATTGGATAACTAAATTTCTTTCCATAGAAGGCCTCATAGTATCCCTTTGAAATATTGAGGGAAAATTTTTGTTTAATGAAAAATAAAATAAAGGAATGCGTGGATCCAAACTACATTTAAAATTGAAGGAAAAATATATCATTATTACCTCAAGGGTTTTAATTGTTCTCTTAGACTAACCATAAATTTGATGATGATATAGTGCTCTGAAAATCAACTATATATTAAGAGCTTGCTGAAGACTTTTCTATAACATTGAGGTAAAACTCTGATCCTGATCAAACACAATGGAATTTTACACTCGATGAAAACTTATCACTTACTTAAATTATATCATAGAATGATGATCTAAATGGAATTCTACTCAAATATACATGATGTGTGTTGTCTTAGTAAGGTGAACAACTACAACCCATATAACATTATTCTCTTAAGGTGTTTTGTGGAGTCCAATAAATGAAATCAATAGTGATGTTTTTCCATATATATTTTGATTTGGGAAATGGATTTAACATCCCCTTAAAATTTATTCTTTCATCCTTATCATTTTGAAATACCACACATTCAATACAAACTGTCAGATATCTATCTTCATTCCATCCCACTAGAAATTATCTTTTAAATATGTATACATCTTCATACTTATTGGATGAATAGATAATGAAGAACTATGAGATTCCTGTTATAATTAGTTATTTAAATATAGTATGGATGGAACACATTCATAGTTACTCTAGATTATCATTAAATCCTGATAAAGGTTAAAATTTGGAACATTTCTAACCATCTTTTTTAGCTCTATATCTTTATTGTTCACTTATTAAATCTTAACATTGATAGATGTTTTAAAATTCAATTGATCAAGATATTATTTCCTATTCCTTCAAAAATTATAGATCCATTCTATGAAAATGCAGTAATATTAGATATTTTTTAGTCCTTATCAGTGATAAGCTTGCAAGATAATTTCAATTAAAAGATTCAATAACCTTTTATACTTTCCCAGGGTGGTATTATATCGAGCAGTCATAATTTATAATAAGTTGTAACAATTTTATTTGGTTCATATTAAACTCATTAATTATGAATATATACATTAAAATTTTATGATTGATATATATATCACCCTTTTGTCCACAAATATAATTCCTCTATAACTTTAATGAAACAATTACAGCAGCTAACACCAAATCATAAGTTGGTTAATTTTTCTAATGGATCTTAGCCCGAATGGCCCGAATTCCATCTTTTTTATTTTTTTTATTATCGATAATCCCCATTTTATGGGTTAAAAGGGAACCCTTACATGACTCGTAGGCCCAAGGCCCACGGCCCGACATGACCTGAAGGCCAATACATGAACAGAAGGCCTAGATGCACACTATCCCCCTTACATGACCCGTAGGCCCAATCCACTAGAGATGCCCCTCCCCAGATTCTGCATCATATCTCTCTTAGATCCCCACATTGAAATTTTGATCGAATAACATTTCCTTGTAGAAAGATGCACAGTGCCTGGTCTTGATGGTGGTTTCCATACCCTCTCATTCTTCCAATCCAGTAAGCTCTACATCTGATGACTGCTACTCCTGCTCTGATACTCTTCTAGGGAATTCTCAATGCGAAATGGGTTACTCCATTGTCTTTGTGGCCTAAAGGCCCTGAGGCCCAAAAGCCGTTTTGATTACTCAAAGATCCTAAGACCTGTAGGCTCAACCAGGTGGCCCGAAGGCCCAAACCGGGTAAATAGTTTCTGCTGCTACAGTATTGAACAGTACCGAACATAGCCGCTACAGTACCTGCTATAGTACTGCTACAATACCCCCATAAATTGTCCTCCTCCCGGTTCGAACCTGGGTATCTTGGATTCCAAGCATGAGCCTTTACCACTCGGATGAATCACTGTATATTAAAAAACATTTTCCACTATAAGTTAATGTATAGACCAGTGCACTGTAATATCCAAGGTAATTACATAATAAGACATTTTCATATCTATTAGTATTATTGAATTAGATATTATGTTTATGTAAAATGGGACACTATGTATAATAGAATACTCAACATGTAACAATGGATGATTGAAATATTATGTTGCACACAAGGCCGATATATATATATAAATAAAACAATATTAATATTAATATTTTAAATGTTCATTATCGCATAATCGTTATATTGGCATTAATGAACAAAACTAACTATATTATGTTTATACATGTTTATTAAATGTTTTTTATTTCATTTAATAAATTTTGGAGGCTTAAAATGAGAATAAATCCAAATTTTAAGAATAAAATACACTAATATTTTTAAATTTCACTTTTGCCACCTTTTTATATAGAAACCCTTTTAAATATTTTTTTGAATTTTAAATGTTTGATTTGAAAAAATAAACTTCATATTTTGAAGTGGGAAAACAAAATTAACATTTTTTTGAATTTAGGTATTTTTATGATAAATGTCATTTTCTAATGAATAAATAAAAATGCTACATTTTAATTCAAATCTACCTTTTTGTTTAACTTATATATATAGTTGGATTATCCTTTTAATGGGGTTTAATGTTTAATTGGACTAATTTTTTAAAATTTAATCCAATTACGGTTATTGGAAGTAATTTCACACTAAAAATTGATATAAACACATGTTGATCTTTTGATTGTTTTTACATTTAAAAACTATCTTTCTCATTTTAACAAAGGGAATTAATTTTAAATTAATTACTGAAACTTATGTGTTTTGAATTTGGAAAAATGGATTCCTTATTCAGAAGTATAAGATCCAAATTAGGTAAATTTTTCCTTTATATTTCTAAACATTTTGAATAGCTACTTTTGTAATTATTTTTATTTACCACAATTAAAATGTATATCTGGTAAATAAGGGTAAAAATAATATAATAAAAACCTAAAAGTAACCTAAAACATGTCCTAATATTATTTATGAGTTATTGAAAAAAATAGTACACTTGGGATACAAATTTGGCCTTTTTAATCCACTTTGGTGTCATTATGACATTTATAACATTTAATTTAAAGTAGTGGAAAATATAACATAAACATGCCTCTTATTAATAAACAATCTAAATATGGGGTTATATAAGTGATATCTTAGACTATAAATAGTCATAAAAAATATAAAAATATTACCTAAATATTTGTATTTTATTTATAATTTTTAGACATTAAATAAATAAATTTAATTATGACACAATGATGATGAAATAATAGACTTATTAATTAAAGAATCCAAGAAATTATATTATAAAGAAATAAAATGAATATTATTTGATATAATTTAGTCCATCAAAATAAAATTATAATGGAATATGATATAATATATGAATATTAAATTTTTTGGTTAAAATTTATCTCTATTTTTAGAATTTATATAAATTCAACAAATGAATAGTGAAAAAATTAAAATAATTGATATTTTATAAAAATAGTAATTTATTAAATTATTTAAAAATAAAAAAAATCTTTTAAAATCAAAAAGTGGATATTATTAGGTCTAAAACATCATTATGTATCTAATTATTGGAAATTTACATCATATAACAATTATTTATGGTATCTTAATACTTAAATTGTTGTTACCACCATTAAAATTAAAATAGAATAATTTAGGGTAAACAAAAAATATAATGTTTAAAATAAAATCAATACATATATAAAGATTATTGGATGAAATTATTTTGAACTATATGCCTCTTATATTTTGTATATTTATTTTTGGAAGCATCTAGAATAAAAAATTAATTTATATTAATTTAAAATTTTAAGGGTTTCTAAGGGTGCCCCTCCCCTCTCCTATAAAAGGGTACCATCTATTCAATAAAAATCACACATCAAAATTATTTTGGTTTGGAAAATATATGAATAATAGTATTCCTATAATTACTCCCCACATTATTGAGCCAATACTTTTGACATAACAACCTTCTTAGAGGTGTTATGGTGTTCTTCAAAGGTGATCAACCGAAGAAGATGTATTGTTTTTTAAGAGTTTGTCCGTTATTTTTTATTCAATATTATTTAAATACTCTTATTATAAGTGAAATTTTTACCACAAAATACTCAATATAATGAGATGTAATTATGTTAATATCATCCGCTAAATTCTTCTCTACTTCCATCAAATGGGAATGTAATTAATCGTTTCTGTGTGCATCTGAATTATCACCTCCACAAACTAATTTAGTTCGTTTTCCATTACCATCTATCATGTTTGGTTATAATGACATAATTAATATTAATATATAATATTAATGTATATTTATCATTTTAAATGAAAAGTATTTTAATTACACTCTTATCTTCCATGTATATAAAAAAAATAATGTCGTTCGTGCGTACCTGTGAACTATCACCTATACGAAGCGATATGAATAGTTTTTATTCACCACATCACTTTTATGGTATATATAAGTATATTTAAATAATTATTATTATTTTAATAATATTATTGTCATTATGGAAAGATAAAATAGAAATTAAACTATTTTTATAATGATGAATGAAAAATGAATATGTTACCCATGCGTACGTACGACCTACTATCTCCATGATTATAATGTTGTTCATTTTTAATAACGATAATTAATGGTTTTATTTAAAAATTATGATTAATGTATAAAATTGATTAGTTTTTCGAGAATACTATTCTTGTGATGATGGACTTAGGACCACATGGACTAATGACATCAAAACCATGTTCATTTTCGAATTATGTTCCAAATATCAACAAAATGTCTTATATAAACATAAAAAATATCTATTATTTATAACATGGTAATATGCGATATAAAAGGAATAAAAAAATTGAAAAATTAACTCTTGAAAATTTAAATTAACTTATGTTTACTATTCATTAATATAACGATTTTACATGATCAGTCGAACTCAAGGTAAGGGATTTCATCTCAATTTACTTTTATTGGGGAATATTTGGATAATATACACCATATTCATTTATATAGTGTGTAATACGACCCTTTTACTTATAATTTAATTCAATGGGTTTTAAATGGAATCATTTATTATGAATTATTTTACTAAATGAAAAAAAGAATGTTTCTTAGCACACACGACAACAATGAAATTTTCACTGTCATGACCATTATTTGATATTTGGATTCCTCTATAATCCATAATGTTTTTAAAAGAAAATTAGATACCATATTCCATATTCAAGTATTTTTCTATTGAAAATGTTTTTAAGAGGTGATTTATTATTCAAATATCTTGAAATGATATTTAGTGATTGTTATGTGGAAATGTTATTATTCTTTTATGCTTGTTTTATGTGTTACGATTTTTTTATGGTTCTTGGGAATTGTTTATGTATATGTGTGGTTCCATGATAAACTGAGGGCGGGTGAGCCCATTATATATCTCCAACTAATTGGATAACATGATGAAGGAAAAAAATATGGTTTCTCCTAAGATATTTAGGGAATATACTATGATGGGTATTCCAAATGTAACAATGAAGGTTACTCTATATTTAACTATGAATGATAAATTGTAAGTGTGTTATAGATGAAATAAGTTTAGTTTATGAATTATTATTTCTATAACTGTTTCTATAAAATTTTGATGTCATGAATTATGTTAAATATTTTATATTTTATGGGTGGAAAGTATGATTTAGGGGGTTATATATATTCATAGACTAACATTTTCTTTCCTTATTTTATATCCCTTAATGAACTATTTGTGCATATCCCAAGTTTTTGAAATGTTTTTCATAGGGTATAAGGATGGGTATGGGAAATGAATAATTCATTAAGATTTTTATCAAGAATCAGAAATCATTTTTTATTTTTAAAGGGTTTCTTTTGCGAAAAAATGGATAGAAATTATCAGTGTCTATTTTGTAATATTTGAGTTGCTATATAATAGTTAAGGACTTATTCTCTAAAAATCTAAAACCAAAAATATTCTGAAGGTGAATTTCTTAACTCAACTCATGATTATATAATTTTTACGATTGAGGCCTTATATACACTAACTAATATTCTATTTAGATTGGTAAAATTTTCCTCACATTAATTTATCTAGAGGAACTAGTATCCCTCCTGATTAAACTTGGTGATTGGATTAGATACATGGAAGAAATTATCCACAAATTATCTATAATATCCAGGTAATCAAATAACAATATGGATCTCAGTCATTGTGGTGTGTCTAGGCAAAAATCATTAGCCTTTGTCTTTAATAGAACTATTGATTAGCCTCTATTGATATTATATAACCAAATGATGAAACTTTTTTCATCAAATTTAGCACTTTGTGAATTTTCAATATTTTTTATCATTCTTTAGGGTCTTTAGTAAAATTATCAAGTGGTATTCATGGTCTTCCTTACTGTTTGAATAAATAACAATTCTATCTAACAATACTACCAGAAGTGGATCAAGGTAATCTCTAGAGACATAATTAATTAAATATATGATGATAATAGAGGTATTAGTAATAATTAATAACATTTCTATATTTTCATAGTTTCCATACCTTATATGGAATGACATCTTGAGTATATCCACCTTCTTGACCCTTAACTATTGTTATCCAAAATAAAGGCCAATATTGGAAAAGTATTGAGCTCCATATATTATATTGAATAGTCCATAAATATATGGTAGAGGATAATTTGTGTGGATCATTATCTTGTTCAACTTCAGATAGTCAATACAATGTCACCTTGATCCATTTTTAGTTTTAACAAAAAGAACAGTCTCACACTTAGGTGAAAAATTTGGCCAAATTAATCCCTTGTTATGTTTTTACATGATTTTATTCTTCAGTTAATACAACATAGTGGTGTATATTATATAGGGAGTATTTAATATTATTTTGGTTATACTTATGAGTTATACTAATAACTCAACTTCACGTTTTAATGGAAGACTAGGAAGATCCTTTGAAAATATATAAAAAAATTCGTGCATAATAGTTATATTATTGATGTAATGTTTCTCCCAAACCATTTGAGATAAAATCCCATTCTAAATGGGAATTAATACCCATGTAATGGATGTGATCTCCGTAGGAAGTTATAACTTATCATCACATCGATAGATGATCATATGAGGGTTTTTAAAATCAAAGTGACTTTACTTCCTTGAAAATTGATGTGGGATTTATGTATACACTGTCAGTCCATGCATAAGATGACATGAAATTACAAAAGAGGAAAAAGGAAAATATTTTATGGAACAAATTTCCCACAATTTTCAACAAGAGAGGAATCATAATCTTGAGATTTAATCAGCATATAATTAGTGTTTTTCACTACTAATTACAAATATAATCATTTTTTCAGAATGTTGATACCATTAAAAAATTAATTTGATATGAAAGAAAGGGTAGATATATAGTAGAGTGAGACATTATAAATTCTAGAGTGGTTTAGAAGTGTTACTTTTACCATGAAATTGTCACACCCCTCATCAGAAACAATGATCACATGATATTTCAAACTATCTCTAGGCTTAAGATGTTGTTGATGTCAATCATCATTATTAACCTTTGGATTTGGTAATTAATTATTATAATTCCCATAATCCTTTAATTTAAAAAAAGGAGTGTGGGTGATGAATTCTATGCACATTTACCTATATTCACATTGTTAGATAAAAAATTCCACCACTTTGTTTATCAATTGGATGATGGAATTCCCTTCTACACTTAAAACATTTACTACATTCCTTATCTCAATTTTTAATTATGTCATCCCACACTTTGAGAATAAAGGAATGATAATTCTATTTTCTCTATGGTTTTTAGATCTTCCTTTGGACTCCTTATTTTTCTTCTTATCAAAATTATGAGATTGATACATAACCTCATTCTCAATTACTACCTTGATAGAACATAAATCAATCTATTCATAACTAATTATGTCAATTATGGAAAATTCCCTTTAGATACTTGGATTTAATCCACTGAATAGTTGATCAACCTTACATTCAAGTTGGACGTTAATACTAGAAGCATGCCTCACAAGTCTTGTAAAATTTTCTTCATTTGTACAAACAAATTCCTCATATTTTTTATTTAACTAAAGGAACTTCTTATCTATCTTATTATGAAGCGTGTGAGGAAATTACTTATTGAAAAATAAGTTTCTAAAACCATATTAATACATGGATTCAATTTCATTTAGTTTACTCATTGTCTTTATAATATTCTACTGTTGATCCACTTCATATTCCAAATAGTAGAAATCCAAAATGACTTTTTCATGTTCCAAAGAAGGGAAAATGGAAAATAACTTTTTAATGGTTATGATCTATTTCTTAGAAACTACAGAATTATGAGTTCCACTAAATTAATAAAGTTGTTGTCTCATAGATTACTCAATTAAAATATGTTCCCACCTTTGTATGTTTTTAAGTCCATCATGGTTCATACATTGTGTAATTTGGGTGAGTATAACAATGAGATTCTTCATTAAAGTTCCCATAACATTTGGATGATCAAGAGGTAATTAATTTATTTTTCTATTTAAATCAACTATAATTTGGTTCCTTCAGTTTCCAACCATGTAATAAAAAAAAGAATTGTGTTAGAATCAATAATCATAGCGGGGAAACACATAATCCGGAAAAATTATTTGTATGTTTTCTAAACCATGAAACCTTCATATTTAATTTATGACACCTTTGGTTTATTATAGGTTACTAATAGGCATAATATAATTCAATCCTTAATGATGGTTCATATTGGCTTTTAAATTTCCAAATCATATCCCCTAAGAGTGTCAAACTATGTGCGCAACATGACCCATTATTGAGAAACAAGTGATGATCGTGTCTAGATCAATATTTCATTTTCAGAGTTATTTCCCCTAAGAACCTTTTTTAGACCCACATCCAATTATAGAATTTAAATAGGGATGTAATTTCATAGAAACAACTCACTATATCCTTTACAAAAATTCTTGGGAAATTTCCTTTAATTTGACTCATCCTTAGAGTTATCCTTAGATCTATTATTAGGGATCTAACTATTTTTTATCATCCTTGTTCCCAAAGGATAAATAAATTTATCCTATAATACCAAATATCATGATCTTGTATTATAATAAATAGAAATTATATTATTTATTATGAATATTAAATATATTACAAAAACACATGCCTGATGGCCATAATAGTATAGTTTCTTTGAAAAAATTGAATCATAAACATTTGTCCATAAGTGAGATATGGCATGTCCCACTATGTTATTCATAACTATCACCCTTCATAGAAATATCATGCATAATACATTTCATCATAACCTAGGGAAAGGGAAAATCATAAAGTGTGAACTCAGATACTCAGTAAGGGTGAAAAAGGGAGATGTAAAATCATAACATGAACATAAGGGTATGATAACATAATAATGAAATTTAAAAACCATAAACTATATATCAAAGATCATAAAATTGATTCATCTAATAATGATTAGAATTGAAAAATACATGAAACATAATAAAATCTAATAATTTGTGCCATGAGAGCATAATATTGGCATAAAACATTAAATTTGTGGCATACACATAAACAAAGAAAATCATTTCCACATTATCCAAGGTTCATTTACAAGGGTATTATAGTATAATAACTTAACTCCATAATCCATCATAGTCCTTAAGGTTCACTCCCAAGACTATAATGTTAGAAAAATTACTTTATTGAATTGGGTTGACTCCCCATTCGAGTCCTGTCTATTTGATAAGATATAAATCATTATCCAATGAATTGGAGAGAGATATAAGTCCCATACATATCACAATGAAAACCATATTTATGTGTTATAAATGATCATAAAATTAATAATATATAAAACCATGAAATGAAATGAAAATCATAAACATTTCATCATATAATAACCTTTGACAAAAGAGATAGGTTTCATAATAAGTTCATCATAGCATAACCTGTGAAGAGAAGCATGTTTCATTAGCATTTCCTTGTGTTATAATTCTTGGAAGAGAGACAAGTTTAATAAAAATAATTCAATCATAAACACAAAACCTTTAAATAATTAATATGAATTATATTATTGGATTATATTACCAATAAGTAATAGGTAACAATAAAATATTTCATCTTAAATGGAAAACGATTTTGAGATATCATTTAAAAAATATATTGAAGAAAATATATTTTCAGTTTTAATTTTTTTAAATTTATAATATTTTAATATTATTTTTTTTGAAAATAAGCCTGAATAATTATAGATGCATCTTCAACTAAAATATTTTTCATGACATATTAATCTTCCATTCTTGCTGTACACATTAAAATGATGACAATATTCACATTTTAGTAAAATACAAACAATCATTTTTTGGAAAACAACATAAATATTCCCATAGTTCTAAAAAACCAAAAAATGGGTAAAAATGTATTTAATAATTCATTTTTATAATAATAAATCATTTTTTATTTTTTTAGAAGACATGGTTTTGGATGAAATTGGATATCCTACTTAAGAGAGAATAATGTCCAATTTTTTTTAAAATATATTATACATTATTTTAAGTACCAAAGAGTGGAAAATATGTACTAATACTTGGTGATATCCTGAATAACTATAATTTTAAATTATACATTATAATTATTGAGAATTATGTTTTGAGACTTCAATATTTGAGGCTTAATCATAAAGAATATGGATAAATGATGAGATTGTAACATAAAATTGTTACCACTTCAGTAACATTGATTCAAGATCCCCATGAAGGGATAAAATAAAACTAAAAATTAAAATATCATGAGGATAAATAAATTCATTATATTTCATTTCAATGGTATTGTATACACACATTGTAAAATAATTTAGGATCCTAACAGAATATATTCCTCAAACAAAAATAATTTAGACAAAAATATTTTACCTTATGTACTAACTTCCTTCATACTCATGAAAACTTATATATAATAAATATAATTATATTATAAATATATTATAGTACTATATTCATATTTATCATATCATATGCGATTCCCTTATTACCTTTTATTACCACATTGTTATCAATTCCATGTTAAAGTCACGTTTCAAATAATATCTGCTTTATTTTTCATGTATGATTTGATTTGTTATTTTTGGTCATCTTTCCTTGATCATGGGTTATTAATATAAATATTTCTAACCATGATATAAATATTATATAATAATAATTACAAATTTATTTATATTAATTAATAATATTTTGAGAAAAAATGAAGTGCATTGTTAATGGGGGTGGTAGACCGTACGTACACAAGAAAGATGTTTCTATTTTCTTGTAGGATTGAAATAAATAAATGTAAATGATATATATTATAATTTTAGAATATGTTTTATTTCATATATATCCAATATCTCTATTAAAACCTTCCTTAATACATTCCATGGAAAGCGTTAATGTATCACATCGCTTCGTAAGGTGGTAGTCCACTGTACACACGAGCGACATAATCATATTCCCAAAAAATAGAGTATAAAGGTATGTAAAAATTATGATTCAAGAATCATAATAAATTCATAAATATTATAATTAAATAACAAATCCATCATTACAATTTTACTTGGTAGGTTGTAATGGAAAAACAAATGACATTGGTTCATGAGGTGGTTGTTTGTCAAACACCCGAACGATGATTTCGTAACCCACTTGATAGATGTGTAAGTGGTTTTAGGACTTGAATATAAAATTTAAAAATCTCAGTATGTATAAGATAATGATGCTATTATATAATCAAGGTATAATAATAATATAAGGAGGTTGAGGATGAAATAAAATAAAAATTCTCATTGATGAACCCTACATCCCTTTAAGGTATCCTCATTAGGTTTGGACCAATAGCCTTCCTAGTTTGGATTTTTATCAAAAATAAGAAATATAGGGTGATATTAAAGAATTTGGAAAGTTATTTATGCAAGGATTGGCCAAACTGAAGGAGTTTTAATGTGTGAATAATATAGGAGATGGTGTTGCTTTTTATAAGTGAGGTGGGTGACAAAACTGTAATTTTCTGAAAACAAAATAATTCCAACCATATAATTTTCATGTCACAATGCTGCCAAACTAATAATTATTGATCCAAAAGAAATTATAATAACAAAA
This sequence comes from Viscum album, assembly GCA_963277665.1. NCBI lineage: Eukaryota > Viridiplantae > Streptophyta > Magnoliopsida > Santalales > Viscaceae > Viscum > Viscum album. Next base: position 887,794,990 of record OY728123.1, read on the forward strand.
TATGGCTATAAAATTGGTGTTATAAAAGTTATGTATCATTTATAGCTGTTATCATTTTAGTTTAAACTATGTTAAACTGATTTTTTCATTTACTATGGTAATTGTTGTTACTTATTTACTATTAATTTTGGTAGAAAATTAATTAGGCCTTATTAGATAATATTAATTATGTTTATTACAAATATTGATTCAAAATTTTCAAATTCATTTCAATTATATGAAAAAAATTAATTTAAAACTAATCCAAGAGACGTGATAAGAAAGAATGTTTTTAAGAGAAAATGTTTAAAAGATTTAAATGTTTTTATATCAAAATTCAATATGAAATTAATTCTATTATCATAAATTGGACTACGGGATGTATAATTGAACTAATTTATATTTGAAAACAATTTCAAATAATATTTTACATTATAAATAAATGAAATGAAAATGATGTTTTTAATTAAAATTAATTTTTTCCCAATTAATAAAAAATGAAACATTTTAGAAAAATAAAAAAAATCATACTCTGATATATTTTATATTTTGATTTCAAAAATGAATTTTATTTTATTAAATTAATTTACAAAAAATATGTAAAAAAATAAATTCATTTTCGATAACAAAAAGACATAAATTTTTTTTTTGAGAAAATAGTATTTTTAAAACGTATAAATAATTTACAAAAAAAATTTGTATTTTACTATAAATATATTATATTTATATAAAACTATTGTAAATTATATTTGAAAATGTGTTATTACTATTCATATATTTATGTTTAACAACTTGGATATAACATCTAATCTTAAAATATATATTAATAGTATATCATGAGTTTGTTAAAACTTAGTTTTGTGTGTATCAAAAGAAAACATAGTGTTGGGTGTAGCACAAGAATTACATGAAATTTCATGTAACATATTATATCAAAGAAATTTGATTTATTTTAAAAATAACAATTCATAAAAATTAGTGTTTTATATTCTACACCTTTAAAATGAAATTGGACCTTGGAAATCATCACACTGATACATAAAAATAAGGATAATTCTACCTTATAATATCCTAAAGTTCCTTTATAGCTTCCTCAAATAGACGGTTTCTCTAAAAAACATTTCCAATGTGACTGGTCCTATTTCATATAACTGTTCTTATATTCTCCCTAATTTTCACCTATTGTTCCTCATAAGAAGGATCATATTACATCAGTATGACCTCTGAGTTTAGTACATGTGAAGAGTTATGTATGTACTTATTTAGGAGAGATACAATTTATAGATCATGGATATGAGAGAGGTTTGATGGAAGTGCCAACTGATAGGATAACATGTTTATATGATCAAAAAATTAAAAGGGACCAATATACTTATGGATTACATTTCCTTTATACCCAAATATCATATCCCTTTTCCATATATAAATTATTAGAAACAAATTATAACCATCTTCAAATTCCAGATCATATTGGTGATTATTAACATAATGTTTCTTCCGACTCTGAGCTTCCTTGATGTGTTGCTAAATATTTATAAAGTTCTGTACCATTTCCCAATTTATCTTTGCACCCAATATATTTATTTCTAAAAACTCATTCTACCACATTGGATATCTACATTTATTTCTATAGAGGTACACATATGGATCCATTTGAATGACTGTGTGAAATATGTTGTTTCCAGAAGTCACAACTAGAGTAAGGTGTTGATACCAACAACCTTTCAAATATAAATAATACGACCATAAAATATAATCTAGGGTTTGAATTATTCTCTCAGACTGACCATCTATTTGAGGATGATATGTAGTGATAAAAAAATCCATAATAATATATTATTGAATAATTTAATATAACATTAATGTTAATGTTAGATACCAATTATATATAATGGATTGTGGTACTTGATGAAACCTTACCAATAATTTAATGTATATCCTAGAAAGATGGGGCCGAGAGAAGTATTCTATGATAGCGACGGGGTGTTCCAAATTAGTAATGTGATACACTAAAACCCTAATAACATTATACAATTTAGATGTTTTGGGGAGTCCAATGAATAAAATCCATGGTGATGTTTTCCTTTTTAAATTAAGGTATGAGTAATGAATGAAATTTCTCCATTGCGTTTTTTATTTAACACTTAACTTTCTAACATTATATGAATAAATATAAAAAAATCTATAATATCTATCTTAATTCCATATCACTTGAAATATTCTTTCAAATCACTATTCATCTTCATACTTCCCTAGATGAATAAGGAATTAATAAGTATGAGATTCCAGTAACATCACCTTAAAATATGGATTGAAAAAAATTCATACACATGCCCTAAACCATATCATTCCATCATGGACATGCTTAAAATTTTGAACATTTCTAACATTTTTTATATCTACCCATCATTCTTGTACACCTATATAATCTTTAATTGGATAGATGGTTGACTATTCAAGTGAGAAAGATAAAAATTTTCCAATCCTTTTAGGATTTCTAGATCCATCATTTGAAAATATGTAAATATTAGATCTTTAATAATCTCCATCATGGATAATATAGCATCATCATTTTGACTCAATGAATCCTCCACCTTGTTCAATTTCCCATGTTGGTATTGCATCAAATAGTGATAATATTTATTCATGTCCAACCATCTTATTCAGTTCATATTCAACTCATTATGTGTGAAGATATAATTTAAAATTTTCTCATTGGTATATATATCACACTTTTTCCAATAAATATTATTCCTTAGTATATTTAATGAAGAAATTAGAAAAACTAACTCTAAATCATGCATTGTTTAATTATACTAGTGAATATTAAATTTTCATGATGAAAAATATATAAGCATTTCATTCTATATAAGAAATCATCCCAAAACCATCTCTAATGCATTACTATATATTACAAACCCTTGTCCACTACTTGGTAATGCCAACAGAGGTGAAATGACTAATCTTCTCTTATATTCCTTTTCATTTTCCCAATATTCATTTTTCCATAGGAACCTAGCTTCCTTGCGAGTTCACATTGTGAGTGTATTAGATTTTTAGGTTAATTATCCATAAATATTCAATTACATCAATCAAAACCAATAAAAATACTATCTCAATCAATGTGGTTGGCCTGAGCCAATACCTTGTAGCCTCGATCTTTGTTGGATCTACTGATATAACATATCTCGAAACTATATGCCCAAAAAATGAATCCCTTTTCAGACAACACTCAAACATTATAAACTTTTCTTGTAGTTTATCCTTCTATATGGTCATTAGTAAAATTATCAATTTTTCTACACAATCATCCTTGATATTTGAATAGATAATAATATCATCTATAAATACATAAACATACTGATCAATGTAATCTTTAAAGACTCTATTCATCAAATCTATGAATATATCATGGAAATTAGTAAGAACAAATGGAATTTATCTATATTCATAGTGTTTATTCCTTGTATGTAATGCCATATTTGGTATATCCTCCTTCTTAACACTTAATTAATGATATATAAAAACAAGACCAATCCTATAAATGTATAAGGTTCCATGTCTTTTGATTAAGTCAGTCATCAATATGAGGTAGAGGATATTAGTTACTGATCATGATCTTGTTAAAATCCCAAAAATCATTGTAGAGTCTCATAAATCCAACTTTATTTTTCAAAAAAAGATTAAGTGAATCCTAAGGTGAAATATTCAGTTGAATGAATGCCTAATCAATATTTTCCCAGGGTTTCATCTTCAATTCTTACAACTAAATCAAGGATATTTTATAGGGACCCTTTTAAATATTTGTGGTTCTAGTTAAGATTTATATTAAGAACTCAACTTCAAATTTTGGTGGATGACTAAAAATCTCTTCCAGAAAGACATCAAACAATTACCACCCAATAAGTATGTCATTTTTTTCAAGTTTCTCCCCAAACATTTGAGATAAAAACCCCTTTCCAAATGGGAATTAATACCCATAAAATGGATGTGATCTCTATCATAATATTTTACTTAACATGACATTAATAGAGTACCATAGGTTGGTCGGTATTATCAAACATGAATTCCCTTGTTCAATAATTGATGTTGGTTTTATTTAGGGAATGTCGGTCCATGTGGAAGATGAAATCTAAATCCACCCAGGGAATAATTACATGATTTTCATGAAGCACATTACCAATAATTTCACCTAGGGAGGAATAATAAACTAGAGATGTGATCATTATACCGTTATGTATTTTCACTACTAATTACACATCTATTCATTTGGGTAGAATCTTGATACCATTATGATTTTTTTTTGATATTAAATAATTGGTAGATACATAGAAATATAAGAGATTAGATGTTATATAATGAATGATAATTGTACATTTCACCACATAATGACTAAACCCCTCATCAAAAACAACGATCACATGAGAGTTTCATTTTTCATCTTAGATTAATTGGTTTATGATACATGTCATCATAATTAAATTTTTGATTTGGTAATTGGTTATAATAATACTCATACACATTTCATTCGATGCACTAGAGTATCTGGGGTATATTCAATGAGTATTTCACTCTATTAAAATCATTAACATACTTTTTCACAACACTTCTGTAATCTATTTCTTGATGAACATCCATTACACACTAAAAATATTTAAAGTACCATTAAAAAAATTTCATCCATGCCACTTCCCACACTATGGTCATAAGTTAAAGATCATATTTTCTCTCAATTCTTCATAGATTTTCCTTTTAACTTCATATTTATCTCCTCATCAAAATCATGAGATTGTTATGTAAATCCACCATCAATTTCCGCCTTGATATCACACTGAAAAATCTATTCCATGACACTAGAGTCTATTTTTGGAAAACATACTTCAGAGACTTGGTTTTCCGCCATTAAAAAATTGATCAACCGTACTTTCAGGAAAGATGATAATTCCATAAGCGTACCTCACAAGTCTTGAAAACATTTCCTCCTAGGCACGAAAAAAATAATCTTCCTTTTTCTTTAACTCAAAGAACACATTATCTATATTCATATAAAGAATACGAGGAAAGAATATATTAAAAAATATTTTCTTAAACTTATCCCAAACTATGGAGTCAATTTCATCTTTTTTGCCTAGTATAATTAATAATATTCCACTATTGATCCGTATCAAATTCTAAACAATAAACAACCAAAATTAATTCTTCATGTTTCGAACACTAGAAAATGGAACATATATTTTTAGTTGTACTGATACATTTATAAAAAACTAGTGGATCAATGATTCCACTGATGGAAGGTGTAAGTTTCCTAATAAAGGACTTAATATAATGTTGTTACCTCATTTTTTTAAGTACATCACGATTCATATCTGGAGAAATTTGTGTGAAAATATCAATGAAATTTTTCATTCTAGATCCAAAAACATTTAGTTTATTAGGAGTATAATCATTTAATTTTCCATTACACTAAATATTAATATGGTTCCTTCATGTTCTAACCATTGAATAAAATAAAAAATCACTGGTTAAGAAGCAATAATCATAATGAGGAACCACATATTCATAATAAAAAATATGTAGCATATCTATATAATGACATCATATTATTTAATCCATTACCCCATAGATTTATCATAGGTTATTTAGATTCATAATAAATTTAACTAATTTATGATTATGTATAAAGAGTTTGTGAATTTACAAATCATATCCCCTAAGAGTGTCAAACTAGGTGTGAAGAAAGGCCCATTGTCGTGAACCATGTGATGATCAACTCCAACTGAATATAAATTTTTCAGAGTTATTACCCCTAAATAAATATATTCTAAATACAAATCCAATTTTTTTTCAATAAAAGTATTTAATTTCCTGGAAACCACTCACACTATCCCTTACCAAAATTCCAAGACATTATCCTATATTTTGAATAATCCTAAACATACCCTTAGACAAATCATTACCGATCTCACTATGGTGTTTTCTCATCCAATTATTCAAATGTTAAATAAACCAATCATTTGATATAAACTTTAGAATCCTAGTATTATCATACATAGATATTGTAACATTTTTTATGAATATTCATTATATTACACAAAAAAAACACATGATGAGCATTATAGTTTAGTGTATTTGGAAACTTGGAAACATAAACACATGTCCAAAAGTGTGCCAACTCATAAACTACTATGTTATTAATAAATAGAACCATTCTATGAAATATATTATATAATACATTTCTTCATAACCTATGGAAGGAAAACATCAAAAATGTTGAGATCAAATGATCAGTAAGGGTAAACAAGGGAGATAAATAAGCATTAAATGAACAAAAGGTTATGGGAACATGATCAGAACATTTGAAAATCATACCCTATATAAAAAATTTCATAAACATGAGTCATAAAATATATATTTTTAGTCAATATGACATGAATCATAAGGAAATAATATAACATGATCCATGAGAGAATAATATGGGCATAAGACACGAAATTTATGGCTAACACATAAGAATAAAAAATAATTTCCATATAATCCACGGATAATTTACAATTATATAATTGTGGAATGATTTTAATCCCAAAACCATCATAGTATTCAAGGTTCAATCCTAATACCATCCTCATAGAGAAATTCTCTAATAGATATGGGTTCACTCCTCATTCCAGTTCTGTCTATATCATGAGATATAAATCGTCACCCAATGCATTAGAGGGTGATATAGGTCCCACAAATCTCATAATTAAAACCACATTTATGTGTGACAAATGATTATAAAAATTAATCATATTATGAACCTTGAAATGAAATTTAAATAATAAATATTTGACTATATTATAACCAATAGAAAAGAGAAATGTACTATAATAATTTCATCATATCATAACTCGTGAAAATTAGAGCGTTTTATAAACATTTATTTATTGTATCACCTGTGGAAGAGAAACTAGTTTCATAAAATAATTATATCATAAAAATAAACCATTTAGAGAAATAATATTAATGGTATCCTTGGATAAGATCCCCGTTAAGGAATAATTAACACTAATGGATTTCATCTTATATGTAAAATGAGATTAAAAAATCATTCAAAAATTTCTTTAGGAAATTGTACATTAATATTTTAAAAAAACTTTTTAAAAAGTAAAAAAATTTAAAATATTTTTATCTTTGAAAATAAAATTGAAAATTTATAAATTATGATTTTATGTATTGATTGGCCATGAATGTAGAAAATTATTTTTATGTCATACACGTAAACATTTTTGGTTTCTTTCACATTTTTATAAAAAAACAAGACATGAATTTGATTGGAAAAAATCATGAAGATTTCTTTCAAAACGTTATTTAAAAAGTAAAAGTGGGTAAATATTTCTATAATAAATAATTTTAAAATAATAAAACATTTTTGAAAACATTTTTAGAAGATAATTATTTGTATGAAAATTGATTTCCTACTAAAGAGAGAAATAGTGTCGAGTTTTCTTAAAAACATTTTAAAATTATTTTATGTAATAAATAGTGGTAAAGTGATACTACTACATGAATATATCATGAATGAGTAGAGTAGAATAAAATTCATGATAGTTAATGAGAGTTATATCATGATATTTCTTCATTGGAGACTTAGTCTTAAATACTACTGCTAAATGATGAGATTATAACATAAAACACTCACCACTTTTGTAACCCTGAATCAAAATCCCCATAAATGGATAAAATAAAATGAAAAATTAAAATTTCACGAGTTTATGTAAATTCATGATATTATATTTCAAAGGGTCTTTATAAACACATGGTAAAGGAATATAGGTGCATAACATAACATGTGTCTCAAAGAAGGAAAATTCAGGAAAATATCCCTTATATTAAGTCCTATTTTTGTTGTACTCCTTAAAAAATCATGTATAATTAATATAATATTATTATTTATTTCTTAAATAACTTTATTCATATATATAATACGATATATGACTTTCCAATTACAATTTATTACCTATTTGTTAATAATTCCAAGTAAAAGTCACGTTTGAGCAATAATTACATTTTTTTGTGTGTGTTTTGACTTGTAATTTTTGGTCCTGTTAACATGATCATAGTTTAATAGTATACATAATATTAACCATGCTATTAATATTTTATATGTTTTATATATATCTATTTAGAGTAATTTATAATATTTTGAGATAGAAAATGAAATACACCGTTCATGGAGACGATATGTCGTATATATGCATGAATGCTATTTCCATTATTTTATCAGATTGAATGTTTTAAAAGTGAATCACATATATTATAATTAAATAATAATTTTTATGTTATATATAGTAAATAATTTTATTATACATATACTTAATACATTCTATGTAAAGTGTGAACAAATCACATTACTTCATGAGATTGTAGTTTTCTATACACACGATCGACATTACTGTATTCCCACAAAAAGGAGAGTATAATGGTATGTGATATAAAATAATTCCAGAATAATTATAATATCATAATTATAATATTTAATTAATAAATAAATCATAAAAAAACATGATATGTGGAAATGAAAAAATGGATGACATCGGTTCGTGAGGTTGTAGTCATCCATACATGTGAACAATGATTTCATAACCCATTTTGTAGAAGTGGAGATGGTTTAAGGTCATGAACTCAACATAAAAAAATATGTATATTTAATATAGTTTGTTTTTATACAATCATGTTATTATAATAATTTAAGGAGGTGGAGGAAGAACTAAAGTAATAACACTCTATGACGAACATTACCTCTTCTTCGGGTATCCTTCTAGGTTTGCATGAAAGCATTCCTTGTATGGATTAATATCCAACAAAAGGATTAGAGGATTAATGGAAGTAATTTTTGAAGCTCGTTTTATAGGTATTAGATTAACCAAATGGGTTTGAATGTGTGTTAAAGATAGGAGAATGGGTGAACTTTTATATGTGAAGTGAGTGGAATGATTGTAGTATTTTTAAAATAAAGAATCCCTCCCATAATTTTTTCTTGTATGAAGTCTCAAATATTAATTACTATTTCCCCAATATATATTTTTTAAAGGTTTTTCTTCATTTTTACACTTATTCTTTTTAGATTAACCCCATAGTAACCCCATTTTTACCACAGCCATGGTAAATAAGTTTTACAATTTTTAATATTTATTTTTTTGTAAAAAATTAAGATGAACATATTATATAATATAAATTTTGTTGATTGAAAATATAGAATATATTTTTCAAAATTTAATTTATAAATGTGAAAAACATAATTATAAATTAATCCAATAGGCTTAATTAGAATGAATATTTTCAAGAGAAAATTTCAAATGTTTATAATTTTTTTATAAAAACAATTAATATAATATTTATTACTAATAACTAAATTGGATTAATTTAGGTAAATTGAACTAATTTAACTTTAAAATTAATTTAAAATGTAATTTATACTTATAGATAAATTAAACAAAATGGAAGTTTTCAATTAAAATTGTATGTTTTCAATATTCGTAAGAAAATAAACTTTTCTGAAAAATTGAAAATATTCACCCTAAGATATTTAGGAAATGTTTTTTTTCAATGATCAAATTTATATTATGAAATTAGTATTTTTAATTTTAAAAATTAATTTTAATATTGTTCATAGAATGACTTAAAAAAATTTTCTGATAAAATTGTATTTTTAATCATATATAGACTATACCAAAACATATGTTTTTTTATTATCAATATGTTTTATTCATATAAAACCATTTTAATTTTTATTTTAAAAGTGTTTATTTTTGTTTATATTTATTTGTTTAATAGATAGGTTATAACGATTGAGTTTAAATTACTATACAAATAATATATCATGGTTTTGTTAAAACTCAGTAATGTATTTAACGTAAGAAAACCCATTGTTATATGTAACTCAAGATTAAGATGGGGTTTCATGTGAAACAATATATAAAATAATTTTTTTTAAAATAAGTCATAAAAACTTGGCATGTTATAGATAACATGTAAATGGATAACGAAGAATATATATCCTGATTCTGAGTGTGTTAGATAGTTAAGGTTGGGATACAAAAGTCTAAGGGGGGTATTATAACCATTACCCAGAAATGAATTTAAATGTGAAAATATTTCAATGTATTTCATTCATAGACTCCCCAAAAAACCTAAAGGATGCAATGATATTTGGGTTGTAGTCAATTAAAATATAAAATCAGAACATTTTATTTATGTTACTATCCTTATACATTACATATTCTAGTAACTTTTAATTAGAAATAATTTTATTACATTATTAATGAAACTTTAACTTAATATTTTTATAGGGTAAGATGTTAAATCTTACATAAAAAAATCATATATTGAAAAGATAAAAATTCTATTTAGTAATTATTTTCTTGAAAAACCAAAAAAATTTAGAAAAAAATATATTTTATTTTGTAACATATAATCACAATTTTCATTTTCACAACATTCTCATCCAAACTCCACATGTGAAAAATAGTTTAAAAAATGGGATGATCTCAAAAATCTCATTAAGGGAAATATAAATAATAGAAGAAACTCTTTGTCCAAGAATACCTATAAATATTTTACTTTTTGAAATAAATTTTGAGGTTTGAAATAAAAATTTTCTTACGCCTAAAATCAACTTATCTGCCCAAACAATTTCACAAATATGTTCATAAGAAACCATAATGGAAAACATTATATTCAAAAAAAAAATTTGGGACCCAAAAAAACTCATGAAATCTATTTTATGAAGTTATACCATTAAGCCTTAAGAAGTATAATATACATTCCTTTAGTTAGTAAAATCATAATATTTATATTAAACCAACAGAAAAAATATATTATATTTGTAGGTAACATGGGGAATTATTATTATATGACTCTTATAAATGGTATAATTTCTATGGTTACACTTCACCTAACCTTCAAATATACAAATAAAATAACTACTATTTCTACAATAGAAATAGTGATCTAAGTATATTACCATATTCTCTAAGGAGAAAAAGGCTTATAAACTCCATCCCTTTACCCAATGAATTAGAGAGCTATAATAGTATCACATAACTTGGGGTATAATGGGACCACATATTATCATAAACCATTCCTATGAACCATAACATAATATACATAAAAACATCATAAAAACATTATTTACACCCATAAGAAAACATTTTGATAAATCTATATATCCATTTAATTTAAAATATTTTTGAAGATATATAAAATATAGGGAAGGAGGGTTTTTATTTATAGAAAACATGAATCCTTATAAAGGAATAAAAACATCAATAAATGGTTTTGGCTATGGAAAATTTCATTATCACTGTATATGTTAAAATAGAATATTCCTTTGCACTTTTCTAATGAAATTAACAATATTCCGTAGAAAAATTCTTTTTGAAAAAAATTGAATGAAACTAAAAATAAATATAAAATCTCCTTTATAATTCACTTATTTAAAGATAAAAACATCCGTAATATAATTTTACAAATACATACATGGATAAAAAAGAGAGTTTTAAGAGTAGATTTTTAGAATAATGACCTTTACCTTGAGTTCAACTCACTATATACATTATTTACATTCATAAATAATAAACAAATGTAAATTATTTAGTTACATAATGTCCTTTTTAATTTTTATTATTCTTTCTATTTAATCTCTTACTATGTAATTTTTTTATTATTTAAAAAATTAAATTCCCATTATACATTTTGATGATATTTTTTTCATAAGTCCAAATTGGATTTTCTAAGTTGAATTTTGTCAAAGTGGTCATTATTCCATCATTGGTAGAATAAAAATCATAAAATAAATATAATTTTTATACAAAAATTATAATTCAAAATCCAATCATGAATAATTTTTTAAAAAAATGATATTTATTACAATCATGGAGATAGTTGGTCATATGTATTCATGAGAAATGTTTCCATTTTTCAATGATCAATATAGAAATATGGTATGTGTTGTTTTAAAACTACATAATTTTATTATATAATAATTAAAATGTGATTTTTAGGGTGCTAATATATATCATCCATGTGATGTAGTGCCAAAAAACCATTCAAATCACTTCATGGAAATGGTATTCCACACATATACCTAAACAACGTTACAATCTTCAATGAATATAAAGGTATGAAATTAACTGATATATTATAATTAAATAACAATAAATATGTAACTTATATTATATATAAACATTAATTCCATAATTTTAACCATCCATAAGAGATTGTGATGGAAGAAAAATTACATCGGTTCGTGAGGCGTTGGTATGCTATATACATGAACAATGGTTTCATTTCCCCTTTGAAGGAAGAGGAGATTAATGTAAGTTATTAAATTATCAAAATAAAATATAATTATATTGATGATACAGATTTTGTTATTATATCATGGTTGTATAAGTTTTTTTGGAGGTGGAGGAATAAATAATGCTAAAAGATATAGTTAAAATATATACATCCTCTTTGGAATATATCCTTTGATTAATATCATAATCTAAATAAGGTTGGAATTATTCCTAAAATAACACCTCTATAATGATAGGTTATATTATAGGATGTTATTTGGTTAGATATTGGTAGAAACAAATGGTTCTTGAGTTGTGATGAAATATGAAAATGATATTCCTTTTTATATGAGAAGAGAAGTTCACTCTTGGAATTTCTGAAAATATTAAATTAATATAAATTAATCATGATTTCAAAAAAGATTCAAATTGATAATATTATTATCTAAAATAATGAATATTTTAAATTCAATGTTGAAATAAAATTTAAAAAAAAATTGGATCGTATTTGTAGACAAGTATATTCATTTTATCACTTTGTTAACCCTTTTGAAAGTTACCATAATATTAACATTTTCTACAATTTAAGGGTTAAAAATGTAAATATAAAATAAAAAACAAAAAATAGATTATTGAAGTTTTATTTAACCTTATAACAGCATATTTTACGAATATAAGAATTTTATGAATTTTGAATAATTTAATAAAATGTTATTTATTATAAAATATCCTTAACATCAATTTTAAAACAATTCAATTACATTTGATTTAATGACATAAATAAAACAATATAATTATGATATAGAAAATAAAAAACACTATAATATTTAATGTTTATCAATTTTTTAAAAAAAAAATATTGGCTCAAATAATATTATTTTTAATATTTTTAAAATCAGTTATTATATTTTTTTCATTAATTGAATAATTACTGTATCAACATTGTGTAAGAATTGGAAGAAATAATTTATTCTCTATTTCTTTTTAATTAAAATGAAGAATATAAATAATTTATTTTTCAAATTTAAATTTATAATTTAATATATCCTCTATTTTTAACATTGTTAAAAATATTATTTGTTATTGAAAAAAGTGTGTGACATTTTTGGATTCAAAAATAATATTATAATTGTCATAATCAAATCACAATAAAAAAGGTTATATAAAAATATTGGACTATTATTTATGATATGAAATCATAAAATAAAGTTAAGTCAAGTGTTTGGACAATTTTATTCTCCTAATGTATTTCATATTTTCAAATATTTAATTCATATTTCATGATTCAAAATATAGAAGTGAAATAATTTAATTTAATATTAAACTGATAAAATATGATGAAATTTGTTTTTCTTCAGAAAAATGATTTTCTAAAGGTGAGGCAGTCAACTCATTTATGGAAATTAAAATATATGTTCAATTAAGAATATGAAAAACAAAAAAAATGAAAGACAGATAGGTAGCTTTGGAATGAGTCTGCAAGTTATGGTGAGAGTGTCTCCCAACCTAACCACGTGGATGTCGACCCCTTCTCCCCATTTAAACATGCACCCAAGGCCCCACCATCATTTTGAATATCCAACATCAAAAATGTATAGCTGTTTTTTAGCATCTAAGTTCCAAACGTTTTGGTGATCGTCCACTTCACAACTACCTGAAAAAAGTTCAAAAGGATTATGAGTGTCGACCTGTGAGTTTGATTTAGAACCCACAAGCTGAATCAATTATGAAATTAATATTAAAAGTAATAATTATAATATACTAAATAAATAGGAATTAATTAAATTTTAAAACTAATAAAAAAAAGTTTTTTACTTTACAAACACTTGAATATAAAATACAATTTTCATTAAAAATCACAAATTTTCATTTTTTGTGGGAAAAGGAATCTTTCAAGATAATTTTCAAAAATTAATCTTAAGAAATAAATTTACATTATGAATGAAGAAAATAAATTAATTTTATAAAATAAATTTTCAAAATTTTCCATAAATTAATTATTTCACATTCTCACCAAAATCAATAAAAATCAATTTTGAATAAAACATATTTTAAAGAATAAAAAATATTTCAAAAAAATTGAGTTCATATTTTCTAAGAATTAACCAATAAATTTTCATTTATTTTGGAAATTATATATTTTTCATAGTTTGATTGATCATATTCATTCCCAATAATTCTATGTCTAGGTTATAACAGTTATATTTAAATAATAATATTTTGTGGTTTGTTTAAGCTTGGTGTTGTTTGTCGTATATGCAATCAAATACAGTGTCATTCTTTAAAACTATGAAGGTGTTAAATTATCCCATATATTATAAATATTTTAATATAAATATGATCCTTAACTCCAAAATCCATATTTCTCCATCTAAAAATACCATTTTTGAAACCCCACATCATAAAAAGTGTTAATAAAACTTCCTCTTGAAAAGAGGGAAAGTGAAATACGAAAGTCATAAATATTAACAGATAACAAGGTTTCCAAATAAGAAAAAAAATATGGGATGTGAATATAAGGTCATGGAATAAAATAATAATGGCTTAATAATAATAGAGAGTAAAATAAGATCACTAACCACAAAAATTTGAATGATCATGAGAATATCAACGATTATAAAACCATGAACCAAAATGTAATGGAAAAGAAAATCAATTCACTGGAAGAGAAATTAATAGGATAAATTTTATTTTTCAAAATAGTTTTCCAATATTTTAGGAATTAATTTAACATATAAACTAATAAAATAATGAAATATACTTACATGATATGTATAATTTTATCCTTTAGACAATTTCTACTGAAATCCCATCTTTGTTCCGAAAGATGAGTATTCAAAATGTGTTTTTATTCTTGAAGAACTAAAATAAACGTTTATAAGATAATATTATTATTAAAATGGATAAGAATTTATACCTCATTTATTTCAATATTACCCAGGACCATAACTTTTATAAGAAGATAAGATAATTCCCGAAAAAGAATAATCCTTTATATGATGAAATACAACATTTATCAGGAACGCCACAATAACAACACTCAAAATAAGAATTAGTTCCATCCTCAAAATTCATAAATGTATTCTCAGCCATGATCAAAACTTATAAATTAATAAACACTTGATCACATATTCTTACAATATAAATTTGACATTCATCTCTAAACTATACCAATCACTCTTAATGTCTCATATCAAAAGCGTATATGACATAATAATAAAATCTCTAATATATGAAAATCATTACCATTAATGAATTAAATAAATATAATATCAAATTAAAATTATATATAGATCTCAAATATAATTCAGCATTTTATCCTAAAATAAAATCACATGATATTTTTTTACCATAGCTATATAATGTTACCTTAAAATATAATGCCCTTTTTCTGAATTAGCATTAATCACATAGTCACCAAATCACTTTCTAGTCCCGTAGTATTATATACAATAAAACATATGTTCTAAACATTGAAATAATTTTTATTTTTAATTTAAAAATAACTTAGACATCATTAAGGCTTTTGGTAGGAAATGAACCCTTTTCATCATTTTGTTATTGGTTAAATCCCTATGACCATACCGAATGCAACACGATGTCTCTATACCTAGTGGTTTTTATTTTTTTAAAACTATATTAATATATTTATTATAATGTTCCCAAAAATTAGGATGGACATTCTAAAAAATATCATTAATCCTTAAATCAATTTTTAAAATCTATGTTTTTCTATGTAGATTCTTTTTACAAAAAATAAAATATTATTAATTGACTATTATTTCATTAAAATCAATAAAATTTTATCCCAAAGGTTTATTTATCCATTTATCCTATGTACTTAGATGATCATCTCCAAATATTACCACTTTTCAAAGGTTTCAATTTCATCTGACATATGTTTCCAAATATTGAAAAAAAATCTACTATAGATATTTCATAATTCTTATAATATTTAGAATATTACTGATTATTATGAATAATAAATTCCTTTATTAAGATTATTTCCTAAAGCACTAATAATTATTTTTTATCTTTTTCAATGATATAAAATATATCTTTATTATTCTTTAATACTAACTCAATCATGACTCATACATAGATCATAAGAAAATAATTTTCACATTAAAGAAAAATATCATGGACTTCCTCTACACTGTCGATATCCCCTTTATCTTTTTGCATGAAGTCCACATCTCTAGAAATTCTATAGTAAAATACTTTATGGTAGTTCCATTTCCAAATGAGACAGATAATTTGAAATTTTTATTAAAAATGAAATATATTCCATGATATATAGAAATATTTATGAAATGAAATGTTGTTTGATAGATCAAATAGTTTCTTATTGTGATATGGATGTTAAAAAAGATTTAAAAAAGATTTTAAAATTCTATTTAAAATATAGTGATGATTAAATCATCTATAAGTGATAAGAAGGTTGTTTGAGATCCTTTTACTTTTATCTTTAAAAAATGATATTTAATCTTTAGAAAATAACATCATTATTAAAATTAAATTAATTATTTCATGTTAAAATGGAAATATACCATATAAATAAAAAAACAATAGAAATTATTTAATAAATTAACATTAAAATCATCAAAATTAATCTTAATAACCTAATAATTAAATAATGTTTTATCCTTAATTTTTCTCTCATGAATTTTTATTTATATTCCTGATATGTAAAAACATTCTCCAAAAATAATCCACTATGATTTACCTAATGGTTACATATACCTCAACTCCATAAAAAATCACCAAAAATATCATTAACCAGAGAAAAATACCTTCACATAAATCCTAAAAGGGGCATCTGATACTTTGAAATTTGTATCAAACTTTAACTTATAAACCCATGCGATTAAAAAAATATTAATTTAACCTCACATGAAAACATATTAATATATATTTTTTATAAACTATACTCTAAAACCAACTACAATGGATCGATAACATACATTAAATATTAGTGTGACATTAATCCAGAATTTACTTTAATAAATTCAGAAATACCTTTTATATTTTTAGTCTTAGAGACTATGGTCATAAATCTTACATAATAAACCCATAAATTATAGTGTGGGCACTTCTATTATGTATCATTTTTTCCAAAAAATAGTAATTTTAAAAATATGTTTTCCCCTCATGAGAAATCTTCTCAATTTTCATATTTAATTCATACCTGTCCCTATTAATCATGTGAAAATAATTTCATATTGTGGTGTATTCAAACAAATCTTATACAAGGTCATAGAAATGAAGAATTAAACTATTTTTTTAAGAATACATATAAAAATTATTATTTTCAAAATAAACTTTAAGGTTTACATAAACATTTTCTTACCTAAGAAATAAACTTATATTAAAAAAACATTTCATAAATTATTTGATAAGAAATATTAAATGAAAAATTACACTCATAAATTTTTCTTGAAATCATGAAAAACTTATAAATACTTTTTAAAAAATTTTTACTTTTCAACCATTTGATATAAAATATATTCTCCAAAACCTTAGGAAATTATAATATTTCAAGAAAAACCTATTTAAATCATAGATAGATCATATAGATAACTTGGGTAATAATTATTATTTCACTCTTATAAATGAGATAACATTCATAGTTACACTTATAATTGCCTTCATGGTCACACATATAATAAAAATCATGGTTACAATTTCAATAACCCTAATAGTATATTCTCATAACATCTAAATAGAATCCTAAATGGTTAAATCAAACCCACTACACAATGAATAGTATATTTATAACATAATCACATTCTATAGTTTTATATATGAACCACCCATAATCATAAGAAAATTCCATGAAAAATAACAGAATAAATAATAGATTGCATTATAAAACATTCATGGAACACAAAAGAAGAATCTTTCAAATATTGGCATGCCATTTCGTTTAAAACATTTTTTGAAAATTTCCAAAACACAGGGTATGATTACTTAAATTAAAATAAAATATAAAATCATACAACATAATCTAAACATCAAATAATGGTAACGACGATGGAAAAAATTATTGTCTTTATATACTTTAAAAATAGTGTGCCATTTTTTCTTTTTTTATGAAAATAAAAAACCGTTTTAGAAGTAGTTTTTTTAAAACCATTGAAATAATTTCAAGAGACATAAAATTTCATTTATAATGCACTTATTTCTATATAAATATGTTTATAATAGAACTTTTAAAAAAAGTACATGGACGAAAATAATTGTTCTAAGGATATAAAAAAAGATGATTTTTAAGGAATGTCCATTACCTTGAGTGTGCCTTACCATATATGTTCATTATTTTCTTGAGTAATAAATTTACGTAAATTATTTTCCTTCTTAATAATATTTTTCCTATTTATTATTCATTTTTTCTCATACCGTGGAATATTTAATTAATTAAATCTACATTGGGAATTTTGATGATGTTCGTTTATTAAGCCCAAAATTAATTTTTTTATGTTGACTATGTTTACATAGGTTATTATTACTTAAAAAATAGAATGATAATCATGAAATAATTTTTCATTTTATGAATAAATTATTATTTTAAAATAAATTTTGAAATATGGTTATGAAAAATGAACTATCTTATAATCATGAAGTTGTCATACATTACGCACACACGACTAACTTTTCCATTTTTTAATTTTTATTTTAGAATAATGATATGTATAATTTAATATTTCAATAATTATAATTATATTATAAATAACACATTATTTCTTTTAATATATATATATATATATATATGACATCCATGTGGGGTGGTGATGAAAAAAACTCCATTGGCCTGTGAAAGAGGTAGTTCATACTAACGCATGAACGGTGTTATAATTTTATAGTGAATGGAAATATAAAAAATAAAGGATATATAAATTTTTTTGAATGATAAAATTTTTATTAATATCATTTATATAAATTAATTTCATCAATATTACTATCCATGAGATATGGTGTTGGAAAATGAATAATATCGGTGCACGTAGTGGTTATCCGCCATACACACGAACAATGGTTCTATTTCCCATTTGATGGAACCTGATTTGGGAATATGTTATTCTATTAACATAATAAAATTTAAGTATATGTATGATAATTTTTTTTATTTAATCATGTATGAATAATATTTTAAGTATGTTAAAGAAGAAATTAAACTGAAACATGCTGTTAAAACTACACCTCTTCATTATAAAGTATATTTTTATTAATACCTTAATCCAAAAAGGTTGATGTTATGATGAAATTAAGAAATACATAATGATGGGAGATATCTTAGGAATTTATTTTTTAGGGTATTTTAAAAACCAAATTGTTCTTGTGTTGTGAATATAATAGAAGAAGAGACACCATTTTATAAAAAAGGGTTGAGACACTCCTGGAATTTGGAAATGTATTAAATTAATGTTAATTATATTCGACTTAAAAATGGATATAAATTGAAAATATTTTACTATAATATGTTTATGATTCAGAAACCTAAAAAAAATAAAATTTTTATATATTTGGAAAACATTTGTACCCTTATATTTTTTATTATAACCCTTCAATAAACCTTTTGACAATTACCATAATATCAATATTTTCAACCATTTTAGGGTTAACAATTTCACATAAAAATAAAAAATTACCCACAAACGGAAAATGGTTGCTCTGATTAACCAAACACCATCAACGTGGCTCATTATAATATTTTTATTAATTCTAATATTTTTAATTAAATATTATTTAATATAAATTATAATTAATGTCAATTTTTGAACTATTCATTTACATTAACATTAATAAAACCAAAAGACAAAATAAATTAAAATAAAATGAATAAAAAACTATATAATATTTAATTTTCATCTAAAAATCAAGGAGTATAATTACTATTCTAAATAATATTATGTTTATCATTTTTGAAAACATTTATTTTATATTCTCATTAATAAAATAATTACTTCATCAATGTTGTGTAAACATTGGATGTAATTAGTTATTAATTAAAAATTAAAATTAAAATACCATGATAAATATAAATAATTTATATTAGAATTGAATATTTATATTCCAAAATATCCTCTATTTATTATCATGTAAATAATATTATTTTTTAAAAAAAGTGTGTGAAATTTTTTACTTTTCATTACATAAAATATTATAAAGGTAATAATCACATCCAAATAGAAAAAATATCATACAACAAAATCTTAGATGATTATAGAAAAACGTTACTCAACCAATAAAGTTAATAAAAATTTAATGTTCATTTTATTTTCCTTATAATTTTATTTCAACCCTTAATTATAGGATTTATCATTTACCATGGAAAAATAATTACTAGGGTCACTATTCAATAAAAAAATAAAAGGGGTCAATTAACCAAATTTAGACCAACTAATTACAAATAAGGAATTAATTTTTCAATATTTAAAAAAATTAATGGTAATAATTTAATAGGAAATTAAATAGAATAAATGTGACGGAATATAGTTTTTGTGAAAAAAACATTTTTAATGAAAAACTTGTTTTTATACAAAATATAATTAAAAAAATTATTTGAAAAAAAATAATTAGATTATTTAGAATCAATATATACTAATAAAATTTTAATACTAATCTAAAATATAATATTACATTTTTAACATTCAAAAATAAAATACAATTTTCAATGAAAATTTATATTTTTCAGTATTCATTAAAAATTAAATCATTCGAGAAAATTATGAAAAATGTATTATTTAATAGTTTTTATTTAGTTAATTAGAAAATTAAATTCAATTATAAAAATTAATTTTCTATATATTATAGTAATTTATTATAATATTGTACAACAAATTAAATAAAAACCATTTTTGAAGAAAACATATTTTGAAGAAGAAAATGAAATTACTAAAAATTGACTACTTATTTCCTATGAATTAATCTATTAATTTTCATTGATTTTGGTCTTTATATATTTTTAAAAATTTATGTCATCCTATTCATACACTCTATTTTAATGGTTAGGTTATAATGATTATATTTAAATAATAATATTTTTTGGTTCATTTTGGCTCAGTGTTTCTTATCATATATGCTACTGAACATAATTCCCTTCTTTTAAATTCTGGGGGTGTTACATTTTATTTACATTAGAGAAGATATCTATCATTAACAAATTACATAGATATATATTAAGGATGTGCTAATATTTCATGGAGTACCACTCTAAATTATATCTAACATAGCTATGAGGTTTACCTAAATGTTCTAGAAAAGTATTCAAAACTATAAAGAAGTAGTTGAGTTTCAACTATGTTTATCATTCTCAAACACATGGCCAGTCTGATAGGAGAATTAAAACTCCAGAAGGCATGTTAATATCTTAATATATGGATTTAATAGGTAACTAGGTTTAATATCATCCTTTGGTTTAATTTTCACCAAAAAATAACATTCTCACAATAATTATTTTGATTCCTTATGAATCCGTCTATGGAAGGAAGTGTAGAAATCCAATGTGATGGGAAAAAGATGGATAAATAATTATATTGTGACTACATATTTATTTTGAAATGAAATATAAAGTTAGATCCATTAAACAAACCATAAGAGTAGTTTAGAGAGGAAAAAAATGTTATGGTGATAATTTTCAGGGATATTTAGAGTTCAATGTTTTAGAAAATGTATTACTATAAATATATCATTAGTGGAAGGTGATGATATTTATAAATAAGGTAAATTAGAGTTCTATATATATTTCCCCCTTCGATATTCTTGATCATTTCAAGGTGGTTGCTTATCACTTGGTGTTACCACCTAATATGTATTAGGTTCATGTCATGCTCAATGTATATATAGGGGAAGTAAATATATAATTAATAATATGAACCAAATTAAAATTTCAGACTTTTGGAACAATATCTTTTATATGAGGAACAACCAATGATGATTCTGGAATATAGAGAGAAAGTGTTATAAAACAGGACCTTAGATCAGTTCAATGTTTTATGGAGAAAATATAAATTTGAGAAAGTTATATAGGAACCAGAAAATGTGATGATGAAAAATTAACATCTGTTATTTTTTTTATGTGATGGAAATTCAAGGTAAAAATTCTTATAAGGTTATATAATGTGACACCCAAATATTTTAAGATATATTTCACTTGAAATAAATCAATCCTCATTGACAACATTATTTATATGAAACACTGAGTTTAAACTATCCATAATAAATATTTAAATATTATTATGTCATAGTAATATAATTTTTTAAATAATAAAATAAAAATTATCTTTAGGGTGAATTTTATGGATTTTTATGAAAAGATTGATTTTTCAGTGAATATTGAAAGTAAAGATTTTCATAATTCTCTATTTTCATTGAATTGAAATTTCCGATTGTGATTTTAATTTGATATTAATTTAAGATAAGTTACCTTTAACTAAAAATAATCTAATTAATTACATTGGAATCATCATCTTACTTGATTTTGGCATAATTTCATTTTTGGGATTCAAAACACATTTGTCTAAAAATAGTTTTTTATTGTATCTTATGCATTTATAAAGAAATTAATTTATATCACACATAGTCATTGAATTTTATTAAATGGAATTAATTTATTGATGCATAATTTTAAATCTATCAAATGATTATTTTTTAATATTTGTCTGAAGAAGTATTATTTTTGGTGAATATTAAAAAAGAAATGTATTTTTTAAATACTTCATATTTTATGATACCACTAAAACATAAATGTAATATAATATTTTTATAAATATGGTATCATAATTTATTATAATATTATACAAATATCTTATATAAATGATTCATATTTTGAAAATTATAATTTATTTCATGATAAAAATTGAAATTATTTTTAATGTCAACACAATACTTTACGGGTACATAAAAGTAAAATTTGGTGTCACAAAGATAATATTTGACAAGGAAGAAGTATTTTATCAATTGTTTCACAACATATGAACTAATATTAATTAATTTAAGTGATATATATGATGTTTTGTGTTATATAACAACTGAATTATTTAAATGCTTGTGTAATTCTTATAGAAGGCTAGAGAAGTTAAAATTATATATTATTTAAGTAATCATGACATATATGCGAGTTAATATAAATATTTAATGAATATAATGGTTTATTGAGATTTTAGTTAATTTATTTTTAATATGAAAATTTATTTTTAATTTTTAGTGTTGAAGTAATTACCTTAAATTCTTACAGAACACCGACACAGTGCTTGTGTAAGTAGTAGAAAAATAAAAGTAAATAATTATAAAATCCAAAAAAAATATTTTTGTGAGAAATTATGGTTCTAAAAGAATATTATATTTAATAATAAAGTATTATTTATGGTGAAAAGTTTCATATTATAATTTCATATTTTTCATCATGTCTAAAAAGTCAAATTAAATTAGTGGTCTAAAAAATGAAATTAATTATTTTTTTTGGAAAATAATATATTACTAAATATATTTAAAATCATAAAATATTGAAAATGAACTAGCTGGGCCATAGATGGTTTAAAATTTCTTCTATTTTATATTTATGATAATTTTTTTCTTTATAAGTAAAATTATATCCCTATAAAAAAATTCCAGTAAAGGTTATATATTTTTAATAAAGGGGTTAAACCAAAATATGAGGTTTAAAATAATAGTTAAACCTATAAAAATTTTATTGGTTTTAGGATTTTAAATAATATACAATATTATTTTAAACTTTCATGAAAATTTGTTCCACTTTCAAAAGAAAATTAGTTTATTATATCTAAATATATTTATTAATTCAATGTGTACCCATTAGTTCACGATGAAAAGGAACCACCTATCCTCTTTAGTATAAAAAAATAGAGACACTTAGCTTAAAAATTCCCTAAAAAAGATAATTTTGAAATAATATAAAATTCTATGAAGGTTTTGATATTCCCAAAATACCAAATATTTGACCTTTAATATGATATCTAATGGAGCGCCTATAAATAAGGGGTAATAATCTTCATCATGAAATTTCTTTTTTAGTCTTTTTTACCTCCTTATATTATATAATGAACATTAAAATATAATAAAACTCATATGTACCATATAATAACATGTTATCATATTTATAGAATAATATTTATTTTTCTCCATCTCAAATAAAAAAAAAACCATCACATGTGTGTACGGTGGAAAATCGCCTCATGAACTGACGTAATCCATTTTCCATTTACGCCTCACATGGATTAAAATAATGACATAGTTAAAGATGATATATTATAATTATGAAATATTTTAGATTATATAATTTTAATATATCATAGAATTCCTCATATTTCCATCTCTTTAATAATCATAATGTTGCTGGTGCGTACATACAACCTATCGTCTCCATGAAGTGATGTTATTCAATTTTCATGTCTGTTTCTGAAAGATGATTTTATATATGTTTATAATTAATATGTCTTATTTTTCTATAACTATAAAAAATAAAATATATAAGATATATCCATTTTTAATATAGAAGGAAACTATCTCCCAAATCAAAACATATATTAAAAATTGAATGAGTTCGGACCCGAAGTAATGATAATAATTAAATACTACTAGCATATGGGTGATAAGATGTTATAAATGGGTCATATATGATATTATAGATATCTATATGGATATGGTATGTATTTATAATAAATATATGTTTACTATATAGGATTTTAAAACCACTTATGACATAATTCTAACTTGACATAAGATATTTCATCTCAATTTCCACTCAATTGAGACATATCTAGTATTAAGAACATATTGAATTTTTCAGGCTGTATAAAATGACCTAGTGATGTATTTAATATGAATATATATTTATTCCTAATTATTATAGTTTCAATTCTAATATTATCATTTATGGGGATACAATTTAAAAGTTACCAATGAGGTAATAATTTATTTCACAACATTATTTTTTGGGATTTATTATATTTTATATTGAAGAAATATTATAATATATCCTTCATAAACATCATCAATTTTATTATCCAGTAGTTTTTTTTTAAATATTCAACATGTTTTATTCCAAACCGTCCTCTATTTTTCAATTGAATCATGAAAATAAATGTTTAAAATAATGTATGATCTTATTTATATTTTTAGGTATATTTTCTTTCAATGTCTATATTTTTTAAAATTATTTTACAAAATTATGTTTTTATTTGCCAAAAATATTTATTTAGGAATTTTAATGTTATCCTTATCTTTTTATAGGGATTTAATGAAATATTTTTTAATGTTTTCTAAGAGGATCATTTACAATTTATCTAAAAAAACTAAAAAGTAATGGTTTTTAATATATATGGTGTTAATATATTTTCATTCCACTATATCTCTTTTGAAATATTTTTTATTCTTCTATAAGTTTTAAATGATTTAAAAAAAACCCATTTGAGAAAAAATATGTTATTTTTTTCACTTAAATTTTATTTTATTAGCCAAAATATATAAATTTATCTGAAAACCTATATTTCCGATGAATTAATGATCATATTTTTTTCCTGTTAGTTTAATTTTCATTAAATTTTCTTTTTAACATTCAATTTGTTATGATCATATTTATTTGGGAATTTATTTACTCTTATATATTTATATTATATTTATAATGGATATTATTATTTCCTTAACAATATTCCATTTCCACTTATAGATTTTTACTATGAATGAAATTTTATTGACTGGGTAAATATTAATATTATATATTATTTCCTCAATATAAATAATAATTGATAAGGCACATTTTTTATAAATTAAATTTTTGACAAACTAAATCTGGTCACCATCATTAACCGCACAAAACCGGGCCCGTAGAATGTCCCTAAAGGGTATTCTCTATCCCCACAGTCTGGAAAAAGTGCCCAGGTATCATAAATAATGGTTTGGGAATGATTTACCTGAATTAGGAAACATAATACAATAAAAAAATCAATAAAACGAATATGAAAATTCATACCAAATGAGTATTAATTAAAAATTCAGAAAAGAATAAAAGGTTTTTTACATGAAACAATGGGTAACAAACTATAAATTATTAGAAAATAAAATTTAAATAACACCACACTACAGGGGTTCATCCCCCACGAGCCGTCTCTACAACAACGCACAATAGAAGAAACTAGCATCCTGACCACCGTCTCCAAAATCCCTTCCCCTACCTATTTCAAACATAACCATGTATACTTACACCAAAAGGTCTATATAGGGTGTGGGCCTAATCCCAATAGAATATCACCCAAATATTCCATGTGACAATAATTATAAGATAAAAATTTTTCAGGTGTTGTAAACAAAGAATAATGTAAATAATTTTATAAGGTGCAAATTTTAAATGAAAATAGTTTTCAAAGAGAGTAACATTAATGAATAGGTACATTTAAATAAATATTTTATGCTACTGAATTTTACATCCAAACACACCATAATCCAATGATAAATTCCAAATATTCAATGACCATGCAACACAAGAAACCCCTAGGCACTAGTTAGTTGTGAGCCCCAGGTAACTCGCATCTCAGTGTGAAAGTAACCATAAAAATATCCACTCTCAGGAAAGATCCACAAGTAGGGGAATCAAATATAAAATAGTTGTTCCCAAAATCATCAAAATCATAGTTTTTTTTTATTTTTTTTCAATGTCAAACTTGTTATGTGAAATAGGGACAAAAACACTCCTGATCACTAGCATGCTAGTACATGTCCACCCACCTAGATACACGAGATTACCTCATTGTGATCAAACAAGTTCCACATGACATAAAATTCTATTTACACATAAAAACACAATTTATGGTCATACACACTAAAATTAGTATCTAAACAAGCTTTTCACAATTTGTATAACTCAAAAAAACACTTATAATTTGAATAAAAAAATTATACAAATTATAACAAGACATTACAAATAAAATTCATTTCAAAACCCTCTATTAACACAAAATGCATACTAATATTACACAAAACCTGAATTTTCAGCACTAAAACATTCTTATAAATCAATTATTGGAATTATAAAATAACACCAATTGGTACAACAAGAAATGAACAACTAAAAAACCCATTTTCACACAAAATGGGCACTTAAAAATCAACCGCTTAAAAAATGATACCAAAAATGGGTTTTCCACTAAAAATAAAGTAATAGGAACAGAAAAGAAATATAAATCCATAAATATATCTCATTTTAATGTTTATAAACATGTAATTACCTACAATATATTTCAAAACCCTCAAATCATTGTGTGAAACTTCAACCACACCACCGTCGCACCACATGGGAGTTGACGCGAACCAAAAATCACAATATTGAACCAAGAAAAGACAAAATAAAACCCTAGGATAGATGCCATACATACTTTACATTATTAACTTCAAAATAATAATAGATTAAACCCTATTTATATGGAAGAAACATAATGAAAATGGGAGGAGGAAGGAAGGAAACCCACTTAGTTGAGTGATCTTGAAGAAATCGCCCCATATCAACCAATGATTGAATATACAAGAAAAAAAAACTGATAGGGAGGCTCGAATGAAGATGATAAGGTCATGTGGGGACTAATATGGGGGAAAATAGTGATAATTGATTGATTTATGGATGGAACATATTACCTTCTCAAATCCTGATGATTTGAGACACTATGAAAAATTTCACCCTAATCTGTGATGCAAATGATCTTTAAAGAGGGGGAAACAAACATGGGGTTGCACCTAGGTATATTGGATTAGAGTGGGATATAGAATCATTAAAAAAATAAAAAATGAATGATATATTAAAGAATTAATTTTTTTAAAGTTGGAAATGGTCTCACAGGTTCGCCCAATTCCCAAATAAATCACCCAAATCCAAAATGATAATGACTTACTAAGCATTACCAAAGGAAATGGTGGTTTGAGTAGGTCAATGGAGGAAATATATGACTTTAATGGATTAAAAAGGTTGATAAATGAAGTAGTTATAAAATAATTTCTTTTAATCTGGAAATGGGCTCACAGTTGGGCCCAAATCATGAAAACTCACCATTTCCTCAAAATATGCATGGAATCCCCCGGAAACAAAGAAATAATATAAATTTAATGAAAAATACCTTTATAATAATTCATGTCTGTAATAATATTCCCCACCATAAAAACTTTCCACCCTCAGAAAGTCATCTTGAAGCCTGATCAGATAAGAGAAACGGAAACTGCTCTTCGACCTAAGACTTCCAATCCCTTGTCTCATCCTCATCAGTCCCATGTTTCTAAAGGAATCAAACCATAAGAATAGTCTTACTTAGAATAACGTCTTCCTGGGAGTCGACAATATGCACCAGTTTCTCAACCACAGATAGATCAGGCTCTATATCCAATAACTCCCAATTCAGCACATGTGACATATCCGGGTTGTACTTCTTTAGTTGTGAGACATGGAAGTCATCATGTATAAATGTCAACTGAGAAGGAAAAGATAACCTATATTCCACCTTTCAATTCCTCCCATTAATCTCAAAATGTCTAGAATACCTCAGGTTTATCTTTCATTTCTTTCTAAAATGGCTATGACCCAGACGAGGGGCCACTTTCAAAAACACCCGATCACGAACTGAAAACACAAACTCTCAATGCAAATGACGATTATATGATTTATAGAGACTTTAAGATATCAATAAACATTTCATGATCAATTTGATCTTATAAAAAGTCTCATGCAATAGACTAAGCACCAATTTCAAGGTCTCACCTACCTCAACCCAACAGAAGGGGACCGACAAGGCCAACCATAAAGCACATCAAAGGGAGCCATTGAGATTGAGGATTGGTAGCTGTTATTATAAGAAAACACAACCAATCCCAAATGGATATCCAAAGAACCTATAATGTCCAAAACACATTCACATAGCTTGTCCTCTAAAATTTAATTCACCCACTCTGTTTTACCATCCTTTTGAAGATGGTTTGCGTGCTCATTTTAATCTGAGAGCCCGAGGTCTTCTGAAGGCCTTCCCAGAACCTAGAAGTGAAACATGGGTCTTTATCAAAGACAACATCACATAACACACTATAAAACCTTACCACCTCCTAAAGATACAATCAGCCCAACTTATCCACTTTAGTAGTATCATTGATCGGTATGAATTGGGCTAACATTTTTAGACGATCAATCACCACCCACATGGTATTATTACCCCATGGTGTACGAGGTATGCCAAAATTGAAGTCCATGGTGACCTCATCCCACTTCCAGGTAGGAATGGGTAATGTATAGAGTAAACCAGAGGGCCTTTGGTGCTCCACTTTCACCTGAGACATGTGTAGAGTCTCAACATGAAGTCATCTATTTCTCATCTCATACATGGCCATTTCGAACTGTCACCGAACATCATAATAAATCTTTGTGGAACTCAGATGGACAAACCACTAAGACTAGTGGCTATCTAGAATCACCACCTTCCACAGAGACAATGGTAATATTGAATGTCCCTTGAAGCACAAGATTCCCTCAAGAGACGATAACCAATTGGAAGACATCACCCCACACTGAAGAAATATACTCGACCACTGAAAATATCATCACTAGACTATTCTCGTTGAATATACTCAAAGAGGGAAGGAGTCAACTGAATACTCACTAAGAACACACCTCCACCGTGCTCTTTGGTCTCCACATGCATCTGAGAAAAGATCCTCATTAGAGTCCACTCATCATTGGACTTCCTCAAGCATTGCACCGATAATTTTGTACTCAATGCTTCTTCCACCACATTTCAATTTCCCGGGGTATAGACAATGTGAAATTCAAACCCCTACAAGTACCTGATACAATGGAACTACCTCAGATTGAGATCCATTTGAGAGAATATGTAGGCCAATCATTTGTGATCCGTGTAGAACTCAAAATTCTCCCCAAAGAAGTAGTGACACCACATCTTCAAATCATAAAACACATCTGTTAACTCCATGTCAGGGTTCGAATAATTATTTTCGTGTGGGTGGAGTTGGCGGGAACCATATGTCACCACGTGATCATCCATCATAAGCACAAACCCAAGACCCATACTTGAAGCATATCAATACACCACATACCTCGTTCCAGCCTTTGGGAAAATCATCACGTGGGTAGTAGTCAACCGCTTCTTCAGATCCTCGAAGGATTCCAGAAATTTTGGGCCCTATAAAAACTTCACCTCTTTCCAGGTGAGTGGACATGGGTGAAGCAAGCCGATTGAAATCCAGAACAAACTGCCTGTAGTAACCAGCCAGACCAAGGAAACTCTAGATCCCAAACATGTCCGTTGGATACTCCAATGAAATAACTGAACTGATCTTCTAAATCTCCACCTTAACTCCCTGCTCTGAGATCAGATTCCCCAGAAACATCACCTACCTGATCTAGAAGGGGAACTTAGAAAACTTTTCATAAAGGCAATGATCCTGCATAGTTCACAACATTATCCACAAATTATGCTCATGCTCTTCCTCAGATCCTCTGTAAACCAGGATGTCATCCACAAATACCACAAAAGAAGGATTCGAGATATTGGTTAAACACTTTATTCATGTGTGAAATAAAGACCACTGGAGAATTGATCAATCTAAAAGGCATGAACATGTACTCAAAGTGGTCGTACTTGCTTCAGAAGGCTGTCTTCGAGATATATTACTCTTTCACCATTAGTTTATGGTAACCCGAATGAAAATATATTTTAGAAAAACAATTTTCCTTTTAAAAATGATCAAAAAATCAATCTATTTGGGGCTAATGATATTTTTTCTTGATGGTTACCCTGTACAGCTTTGGTAATCAACATCCAATTGGAGGGACCCATCAGCCTTCTTTACAAAGAGAACATGAGTTGCCTAAGGATATAGGCTCAGTAAAATGAATCATTTAGATTATAAATCATCCACCTATATAGTTAATTCCCACAATTTGATGGGGGACACATGATATGAGGGCAGAGATATTAACTGTGTTCCTGGTGCTAAATCCATTGAGAACTCCACATCCCCTTCGGAGGTAAGCCTTAAACATAATCTAGAAATATCTCTAAAAACTCATCCACTACATGAGGTAGCCCACAATAAGGAGCATAAAAGTCATAATATAGCATGAGAAATGATAACTAGAAGATAAATTTCCTTAAATCATGGAGTGGAGTTCCCACACAACCCGACCTAGGATCCAATTACCCATGAAAACCTAGTAGACATCCATCATGTGCCGTGAAACTCACCTTCGTTCAATAGAAATCAATGTGTGCATGAAATTGTACCAACAAATCCATTACAATTATCACATCAAATAGATCCGTATTTATAACCAGGAGGTCCAACTCCATCTCAACCCCAGACGTAGAAAGCACTCACGATGGGCACCTAAGACCCTGCTCCTTCTTTCCCAACAGTGTCACCAACTCCATCATAAAAGAGAAAATATTGTTTGGAAAATTCAGAAGGTGAAAAAAATGGGAAGAGATGAATTATAAGAGGAAAAAAATAAAAAAGAGAAACTTATATAGAAGATTCAATCAAAACAGTACATCGAACTTTTGATGGTCACACCTCTGATGTTGTTGGTACCTGATACACCGCATGCAGATGCATTATCTCTACATGAGAACAAATGAAAGTCTGTTAATGTTCCATGAACTTGCTCTACCAAGACCTGATATCATCACAAAAAACCATCCCTCCACTTATGGTCGGTCTCTACCATACAAGCCAGATCAAACACCTTTGCATAGGTTTTCAGCTTGAATCGGATGTCCTAGGAATAAATCTCTAGCCGCAGACCCCTCTCAAACTTACGGGCCTTCATCTCCTCATTACAGACCATTTACGGAGCATACCAGACCATATTAGCAAACATGTTAGGATAATCCATCATAGAAATACCCCCTAAAAAATCTATATAAACTTTCGAGATTGACTATACACCAAAAGTACAGGGCAGTAATGGTCGTTGAAGATAACATTGATGTCCTTCCACCTCATCTGCTCATGATTCCCAACTTGGAGCACTGATAACCACCACATATAGCTATGAACATCTAACAAGAAAGGGTAAAGATTCAACATGACCTCTTCATGAGTTTCCAATAACTCAAACATGAACTCGATCTTTTGGAGCCACTCATTCGCTTCCTAGCGTTCTATTCTACCTCGGAAAGTAGAAGGATTGTTTTTTAGAAATTCCTGGGATTTTTCCTTCTTAGGAATAGTCTCATATTCCAAAACTAGAGCTATAATAGAAGACAGTACCAGTAACAAAAGCTGGAAAGACCAAACCATATCCTCTACTATCCCCTGATCAAGAAGCTAGGGAGAATTCTCCATGGATTCCTCTTGATCGTGTGTGTGAGCTCTTAGGGGAGGCAAGTTTCTACCAAAGGAAATGGTCACAAGATAAAATATTAGTACAATATTTCTGGAAAATTTCACTACTAACATCAAATATAAATAATCTAAACACATTACAACAATAAAATATACAACTACTTCACCCCACCAGATGTCCACTTTCAGTCTGCAGCTCACACATCTCAACTGGAAGTGAAGCCAAACAAAAACTTACAATGTCCCATGGTGACTCGAGGAATTTCATGAGAGGTGTGGGCCAAGAACCCTACTCATGACCAAAATTATTATCCACTACAGTCATAACTCCAGTCTTGCCTGACTCATCCAAAAATTATAATATAACCCTAGAACATTAACCTCCTTTAATAACATTTTGTCACGAACCGAATATGGTCACCATCATTACCGGCACAAAACCCATCCCATGTCAAGGCCTGAAGGGTGTTACCTATCTCCATGTACATGAAAAAGTTCTCGGGTAACATAAATAATGGTTTGGGAATGATTTACCTGAATTAGGATATATAAGCCAGCAACAAACAATCAATAAAAAAATATGAAAATTCAAGCCAAACAAGAATTAATTAAAAACTCATAACTGAATACAATATTTTTAACATCAAAGAAGTGGTACCAAACAATCAATTCGTAGAAAATACATCCCAAATACCACTACGTGACATGGGGTTGTCAACCATGAGTCGTCTCCACAACACCGCACAATGGAAGAAAATGACAACCCCAAAGGTGTAAGTAGGGTGCGAGCCTAATCCCAACAGGATCCCACCCAAATATTCAATGCGACATCAATTATAAGATATAAATCATGCAAGTGTTAAAAATAAATAATGGAAGCAATAATTTCTAAAGGTTCATATTTTAAATGAAAATAGTTTTCAAAGAGGGTATCTACAAAGAATAGGTAGATTTAAATAAAGAATTTAAGAAAATTAAGTTTCAATCCAAACACACCATAATCCAAATATATGTTCCAAATAGTCAATGGGAACTCAACAGGGGAACACCCCTAGGGAAAGGTTAGTTGTGAGCCCCAGGTATCTCACATCTCAGTGTGAAAGTAACCATCACAATATTTATTCTCATACATGAGTCAATAGTAGGGGAATCACCCATAAACCTTTGGACCCCAACATCATCATCATCATCATTGTTTTTTTTCTTGTTTTCACTGTCAAACTTTCTAAGTGAAATAGGAAAAAAACCACTCAAGATCACTAGCAGGCTAGTAGACGTCAGCCAACCTAGATACCCAGGTTTCCCTCTTTGTGCTCAAACGAGTTCCACATGATAAAAAACTAACTTTACACATAAAAAAACATTTAAGGTCATACACACTGAAAACAATAGCTAAACATGCTTTACACCATTCTTATAACTCAAATAAATGCTTAGAATTTCAATAAAATAATTACAGATGTTATAACAAAACATTACCCATAAAATCCATTTAAAACCCCTCTATTAACACAAAATACAAACCAATAAAATAAAAAACCAGATTTTTTATCACTTAAACATTTTTATAAATCCATTCTATGAATTATTAAACAACACCAATTGGTACAACATGGACTGCCGACGTAAAACACACATTTTCACACAAAATTTCCACTTAAAAATCTACCAACTAATAAATGAAACCAAAAATAGTTTTTGCACAAAAATTAAAAAATAAAGAAGATAAAAAATATATAATTCTCTCAATATAACTCATTATACAATTCTTACACAAGGAATCTCCTACCATATATTTCAAAAACCTCAAATCCTTGTGCAGAACATTAACCGCACCACCATCACACCATAAGGGAGTAAATACGAACCTTTAACCACAATATTAGACAAAGAAACTAAAAATGAAACCCTAGGTTCTAATACCTACCAGCGGGAAATTAGTAAATTCAAGAAAAATAAAAGAAACCCTAAAAAAATGGAAGAAACCCTAAGAAAATGGGAGGAGGAAAGAAGGAAACCCACTTACTTGAGAGATCTTGAAGAAATTTCCCCAAATCTACCAATGTTTGAATCTATAAGCTACCAAAACTGATAGGGAGGCTATAAAGAATATAATAGGGTCATGTGTGGACTAAAATGGGGGGAAAAGTGTGAAAATTTAATGATTTATGGATAAAAAGAATTACAATATCAAATTTGGACGATTTGAGACACCCTGAGAAATGTTTCCCTAATACTCGATGAAAAGGAACTAAAAAGCAGGGGAAGAAAACGTGGGAGTACGCCTATGTATGTTGGCTTTGAGTGGGAGGTGGAATCACTAAAAAATAGTAAAACATGAATGAGATATTAATGCATTAAATTTTTTAATGTAGGATATGGGATCATAGGTTTTCTCAACGCCTAACTAAATCAGCCAAATTGAAAATTATAATGACATCCTAAGGGGTCCAAATAGATATTGTGGTTTGAATATACCAGGGGAGGTCATGTAGGAATTGGAATGGATAGAAAATGTTGTAAAATGAAGGAGTTATAAAAGAAAAAACAATTGGTTTTTAAATCTATAAATGGGCTCATAGTTGTTCCTAAATTATGAAAACCCATCATTTCCTCCAAAAAACCATTGGAAGCTCCCCACAAAAAAAAGAAAGAATATAAATTTAATGAAAGAAGCCTTTAAAATATGTCATGGATGTTAAAAAATTGGTCCTTAAATATATAATTAATTCATTATAAATGCAGTGATGGGTGGCTACATGTCATAGATAGCCCCTCAAAGAATCGATAGGTCTCCTTGGAATACCTAGTTGGACAAATATATTAATAAGGTTTTTGGTGTATAACTACCCGACGATTAAACTATTTTGGTATAAGGACTTTATTTTAAATATATCAAGATTTATAAGACCAAAAATTACAACATTAACCCTTTCCATTATGGATATTTCTATAATTATTACACATGATTTCACTGCATTGATATTATCTTGGAGGCATTTAGTTCTCTTGGTATTACTTAAGTGACATGTGTTTTCAGATATTTACCTTCCAATATTTTTTTCTTTATATATTAATTATATAATATATATTAGGTATTGATTTTGGATTATATGATCTTACCCTACATTTTTATTCGTTTGCCCAGGATATGAAAAAGGATATTATGAATAATATCAAGTATGAAATGATGTTTCTACTGTTATGTTCTTATACGTCCAATGAAATACTGGAAAAATGTATGTACTTATTTCCACAATACTAATGAAATTATTGATCCTTGTTTATGTGATCTATTGTATCTTGTGATAATGTCATAAAGTAAACACTGAATAAGGGTTACTATAATTGGGGTTTTTTCATACATAGTTTGAAAAACCATGCTCATATAATGTGAAGGAAACCCCATGCACAACATTAGGTTACATGATATCTTAGGGAAGTTAACACAATTCAAAATACCATATGGGATATTTGAAATTTATCACTACAGAAAATTAAAGGATTGTCACCTTGTTCCCACATGGTTTAACAAACCATGCATCCAAAACATGCAACATTGAATATGTATTGAAAAGTACTAATATTTTTAGGAAAAATTCCCAAGAAAAAAAAATGAAATAATATAACCCAAAATTTCATAAAATAATATATTAATTTCGGTTCTGGGTGTGAAACTTCTCCCCACCATAAAACTTTTTCCCCATAAATTCGAAAGAGATATATTGGCCAATGAACTAAACAAAAAAGTACCTAAAAAATCATCCAAAATTATAATTATAAAGGAATATACACCAAATAAGGCTAACATGAGATCCTTCATTGTTCTAATATAATCTCTATCCTCAATAGAAAATCAAAACTATGGAGTCTCTAAAACATATCATCCAAAATTTATCAGTAGTTCTAATAATTACACTCACATAATGAAATGAAATGTTGAAAACTCCATGAAAGTGGATCAAAAAAATAATGATCACCCTGACTCAATGATCCTCTTGTTTAGAATATAACTAGAAACTATTTTAAACAACCCGAAGAAAATCCCTTCCAAAAATAATCGTATATGACTCAAATCATGGGAGGGTCTGAGTTGGGCATAAATCACTCATCAATATCACCATTTCATGGGACTAGGGGAATCTCCCAAAGTGATTTACCTTTATATACGGCTCACTAAACAACACCTCTTAAAAAGAGAGGCTCAACTATTGGGGTATCTCTACTATATTAATGCATATATTACAATACAGCATCCATGAAATTATGGATCTGTTTACCTACTCAAGGATAAGAGTCAAATGGAATGAAAGGAATAAAAATATATAAAAATAAGATCCAACATCACTCAAATACAGACCATAAATGATAAATATCTATAAAATTGTCCTTGCATCCAAAAATAAGAGACAAAACCACTAATAAAATCATTAAAAAAATAATTCATTTGGAATAATAATGAGATTAATATAAATCCATTCTAGAACCATTATCACCAATTTCATCCAGAATCCCTTTTGAGAGAGTGGATCAGGCTTTACATATCTTTTTAGAAACACCCCTAAAAAATCATTTCAAGTGTCCCAAAGGACAAAAATTTCAATAATTCTTTAGTGTCTCATGGAATGATGAAATATTCAATCATAAAATTATCTATTTATAGCACGTTAAATATTTTCATCTAG
This sequence comes from Viscum album, assembly GCA_963277665.1. Taxonomy (NCBI): domain Eukaryota; kingdom Viridiplantae; phylum Streptophyta; class Magnoliopsida; order Santalales; family Viscaceae; genus Viscum; species Viscum album. The sequence goes on from OY728123.1 coordinate 887,832,323, forward strand.
ATAAATTTGGTGAGAATAAGTATAATATCATCTTCATACAACTTACCCATAGGCCAGACTCAGCTCTCTCCTATTTAACATTACAAGAACTTCCACCACCACTACTCCAAGGGACATGTTAGATATAAAACACCTCAGGATATCTTGACAATACAAATTCTACTTAAATTGGAAACCTAATAACCTATTCATAGGTGTTAAGGTTATATAATGACACTTCTAAAAGAATATTTAGTTAAATACCTTTTTTAAAGTATCTAGTATTCAAGGATTCATCAATGGATATATGTAGAAGATATTATACTATCATAGTGTAATAATAAATGTATTTAGATATTTCTAAATTACTTTGATAAAGACCATATAGTTCCATATCATTTGTTATCCTAGTATATTTTGGTTACATCTAGATAAATAATTGCTTGAAACCATCCCATGAGTTTCTTTTTCTGTTTTTTATAAATAGTGTAATTTCATAAATTCCTTCTCAATCAATCAAATATAAAGGTGGAAAACTTGGGCTTAAGATAATTAGGAAGCTCATGATGAATGGATATTTCCTAAAAAAATTATAACTATTCCTCATATTTTCTATAATATTATTGCATAATAAAATGAGGAGGGTTTAATTCTCAAAAATTCAAGAAAAAATACTATCAGGGAACCAAAGGATGATAGGTAGGATATTTATCCATAGTGGTTAAATAAACTAACTAGGATGAGGCTTGACCTTTAAAAGTCCGGAAAAGGAGGAGCTACACACAAATTTTTTATAATATTAAATGTAATATAATGGTACATACACCAAAATTAAGAAACCTGGAACACAATTAATATATTTCTCAAATAATAATTAGAAAAAATTAAATACAAACCAATAAATCAATCTCAATATACTATTAAAATCAAACAAAAAGATGAAACCCATATGGTAAAAGGAAATAAATCATTAAATTTAAAATAAGGTAAAATATTATTTTCAAGAAAATGTTTATAATCTTGTTTATTATTTCATTATAGTTTACCATTTTGAATAAAAAAATCTAAATTAAATCATTTCTAAAATCCCTAATTTAAAAAAGATCCTCCCCAGCCCTTTCAAAATAACCAAATTTAAAAATCCCAGAATTCCACACTAAATAATAAATTTATATCTAAAATAATAATAATTTCCGAAATTCATTTTTTGTGCAATCAAATATTATTTGTGAACACACCATTATTTTAAATAACCCTTACTACTATAAATTTTATTTGTAGGCTTCAATTTAAAATAAAAAACCATCATAGACTAAAAAAATCAAAAAAAAAATCTAAAAACACCGTAAATCATGGAAAAAAGTGTAAGGTAAATAATAAATCCAGGAAAACCTGAAATTAAATAATACATATTAATTATAACTACAAACTATTTCAACACACTAATTGGCGAGTCATGTGCTAACTGTTGGATTCACAATAGACATATCTACTAAATGTTTCCTAAACATTTTATAGTTTTATAGTCTATTCACATTAACCGTAATGTAACAAACCCAACCCTGGTATCCTAAAGCCACTAGTTTCTTTATTAAATTGGCAAAAAACATAATGGATCTTATCCTGAAGGATCAAATATTATAGTTGTCTTGGTAAAAAAGATAAATACTTGAGTCTTTTATTATATTTGAATAGAAAAATTAAAACATATTTTTTTTCATGAAAATAATTATTCCTTCTTTGGAAAACCTTAATATAAATCATATTACACTTATTGGATTTATGTGAATGAAAGAAATAAGGGTGAGAAATTTTTTTCAGTAGGGTTCAAGTACAGTGGAAGTAATCATGAATCACAAAGAGTATTCAATATGGAAAGGTAAATAATTGTACACACTTAGAATGTAATCAATAAAATGATATTTTAGTGAATCCATAGATAATATCTGTATGAAAATATCATAGAAAAATTCAATATGGAAAGGAAAATAAATTAAAACACTTTCTATTTAATCAATAATATTACAATCATAACTGGATAAGGAAAAAACAATATATAAAGGTATATAATTTATTGTATATTCCAAGTAATCAATATCTAAGAATGAAATGAATCTATGGATAATATCTTTGTAAAAATATCATGGATAATAATAATTAAATTTTTAATGAAGGAAATTCTTAATTATTTGACATCATGTTTCATAAGAACGTGATTCTTCTACCATCAAGATATATCCTCATGACAGTTTAAAACAGATGGGTAAAACCACATTTAATTATTCATAGCTAACTAATTCATCCACAGAGAGTATCTATGAATCAAGGGCTATCCATTATTGGGCCCCACCAATTTTTTACTTTCCCAAATCATTCATAAATATGTCTAGTATTTAATCTAATTAATTAACAATGTGATTTATCATCAAATATCTGTATTGATAAAGGAGTATAATTTTTTCAATATTTCAACAAATAAAGTTTTTTACTGTAGAACAAAATATATAAAAATGATATAAAACTTTTTTCAACAAACATATCCATTGTAAAAAATATGGATATTTTTGGGAAATTTAATGTCTATAGTAATGTGTATAATTCAAGGGAATGTTAAAGTCTACAAAAATGAATCAAGGAAGTGGATGCCAATACTTTACCTAGTTAAAATTATCATATACTATCTATATAAAGAATAAAAATATTATTAATAAAATATATACCCATTAGAGTATTAAATTTTTTTTAATTGATGAATTGAAATACAAGGATATATCTATAAAAAATATTCAGTAAGATATCCTTTTGATTTTCAAAAAGACAACTTAAAACATAAAACATTTTGAAAACATTTTATTTAAAAATTACTTAAATAATTTAGTATTTTTAGAATATTAGGAAAAAAAATTTCCTTCAAAATATCATTGTGAAATTTCAAATTAAGCTTCAATGAAATGATAGTCATAAGGGTCGGTAATTTCATACATGTTGTACAAGTTAGAAGATCTAAGAACCTGAATCTTTTTTTCAATTGTGTTTTTCAATTTGGTTGTTTTTGTTGAGGAAAAATGCCAAAAGAAAAATTTTATGAGTTCACTCCATGCAATTCCTTGTACACTCTGTGTACCTTGGCACTGAGTCTAGGCTGTGTTTGGTCATGTCATAGCTATATACATGACCCTGTGATGAAGTGGCAGGGCCACATAAGGCGGGGACCAGAAAAGAAATATACACGGTATGTATCTTTAGGGAACACACAATGTATTTTTATTTTTAATTGTTATATTGGACTGGGGTGATGTCTTATTCATAGAAAACTCTCCTTTTGGCTTCATCGCATCCAGGAGCGACCGAAGAATGACAATTATTCTCTAAGCCCCCAACCCACCATCCGTTCTCTAAATCAAACTACATTGGTTGTGTTGGAATCACATCAGTGAGTTCTCCCTTCTTCTAGAGCCTCAACTCTTGATTTATATTCCTTTGTGAGATATCATTGGTTGAGAATTCTTGATGTTTTTTAGATCTACTACACTCTAGGTCCATTTAAATGTTGAGGTTAAACTATATCGATCGTACAACACCAAGATAGGTGGTTGGTGCCTTTATGTAGATCGTCTTTGAACTACATGTGAAAAAGTGCCCAATACCCTAGTTTAGGGTACTGTATGCTTATACAATTTTACCCTTTAATTCCTGATGTCCCTTGATATCTTATGTTAGGGATCTTGTTAGATAATAGGGTTTAATTACATTGTTATGGATGTGTTTTCCCACTTTTGAAGTGATATTGTTCATTGAGTCTAGTTTGGCCTGTAAGGATGCTCAGTTTTCCATGCCTAGTGCTGTTAGGATATAGTGATATTATCTGACTTGCTTGTTCAATGATTTGTAACTATTTTTCCAAGTAGTATATTGTGATTTACTTTGGCTTCTGGATATTGTTTGTGTATGATTACTTATACAAGTCTTTGGGAACCTAGTATAGTTAGACCATAGGGGAAATAGACGCTGATGGCTTTCCCAGAGTGTCTGTTTTACTTTTACCTTGTGAGACCATAAGGGGGATTGATGTGTGTGCTCCCTCAGTGTGTCTGTAGTTCCATGTTGTGATACGACATGGGCCATTAGACATTGAGAGCATCATATGAGATTCTTTAGTTTACCTATAAAAGACCACATAGGGAATTGACAGTGAGTGCTTCCTCATAGAGTTTTTGTTTAAGAGAAACCAGAGGGGTTAGATAGTTAGTACTTCCTAGAGGGTTGATTGTGTTTGATTGGTTGATTATTTTTATAAATATAAATAAATTTAGATGAAATTGTAGGATTATTTACATTTGAATACTTCCTGGTTTATTACTTCATTTTTCTTATTGCATACCATATATATATTCATAGATAGTTAGCCATGGATCATTGGGTGGTTTCCTACTAGGATTCGTCTCACACCCTATTTGGGTCCTGATTTTGGGCCCAAACAGTTTATGTTGCTACAAGTATAGATTATGGAAATACCCCTTATACTTTAGGTTTGTGATTTCCGTGGAGGTAGAGAGCATGGGACCAAGCTGAGGATTGCGATGCAGATGGAGTTTTTTACATGTTTATTCTTTTGTAAATTGGTTTAGTAATATATTCCAACATTGTGACATGTTTGGCTAATTTCCTAGATATTGTGACATGCATCAATATTTATATATATGCTCTAGTTGTTGATTTACTATCATTCTTTGGATGTTCACTATTATATGGTATTATTACTGCATCTACTATTGTTATCTGGTTTATTTACACTTTGTTACTCTACCAATGAGGGAATAGTTTCCCCACTATCACACCAATGACCCTCATAGCAAGTTGGCATCCTCTAATGTTCTGGGAAATATGCTTGAGGTCATGTGATCAACTGGGTACGGGGAACCACTAGGTGGAACCCAGAACTGGGATGTTAAAATGTGGAATCAGAGGCTTTTCTTTTCTTCTTGACATAAAATTGGGAGCCTATAGGTTGGGATATGAAAGAATAGGTATTTTTTAAGAAGATGTGTTTGCGAGTAGCTAATCCGTGTATAAGGAAAAGCTACATTACCTCAATTATTGCAATTGTTCTGGTTTTTCAAGTTTACAGTTGATTTGAATTCACTGTTGGGTGATTCAAAAGTTTTGATCTATTATAATTTAGGTTTTTGAGGTTCTCTTTCTGATGTAACCTGATGAGATGAGGGTATGCCATCTCATGCATCATATATGAACTTGATAGAGATCACATGTCCGACATTATTATAATGCCATTTAGTGTGCATTAATGACTACATGTTATTATGATATATTTTGTTCTAGATATGAATTATATTTTGATAGATTTATTAATAAATTACCTACTTTTTGATAGGGTATTGCTAATATGTAAGGTTTGATTTGAATGAGCATGAAACATTGGCCTCCAAGGTGTTATGGGCCCTCATGGATCATAATTTGGTGTATCATTGGACTGTTATACTTGTATATGACATGAACATGATGCCAAACTTTGGTTCTCATGGAGTATGGCCCCCCACAGATCAGATTTTGGCACTTTAATGTTAGTTTTAGTGTTTTGTGGGGTTTTAGAGTAGTTTATGAGGCTTAATGTCCAGAAAAATACATAATACAAATTGGGTAATGATGAATACCTACCATGTGTCGTTCTGTTTCGGGAAGGAAATTTTTTTCATAAGTACACACCGTGTACTATATATTTAGATTCTGTAATCCTTAACTGTGTGACTGACTGTGTGGGCAGAGACCTGGGGTTGATAGATGTTTTGTGGAACACACTATGTACAAGGATTACATGCCGTGTTGTAAGGACCATGTAATCGGCTGGGTGTCTAATGACATTGGTCTGTGAAATCCTTCTAGTATATGATGTGTCTAGCATAAACATGTTGTGTACAGTCAACGGTTTATCCGACTGTGTGACTAATGACACGAGCAATTGAAACTTAGGTAGTACATGCCATGCCTCTCTTGAACACAACGTGTGATGTCGACCATGTAACCGGTCGTGTGGCCAAAGACACGGGTTGGTGAAATCCATCAAGTACATGCTGTGTTTGGCACATTCACGGGTTGTACTTATGAACTAGGAGAACCATGTTCCTTAGTAGTGTAGGGGAACCCGAGAATGGGAATATTATTAAAGTAAAATTCGTGTCCTTGGGGGGAACACGCCATCTGTATGGGGGTGTTACATATCCTGTGTTGGCATAAGTACACACCCATGGAAGGACTTACAAGAACATGCCATATAGTTGTCAAACAGGTCGTTTATCTATGTTTTATAAAACAAGATTGTTTTCTTCTCCTATTACTTTCCTACAGTTCTATGTTTTAGTTCTGGATAATCTTGAACTGATTTGTGTGCTTGACCTTACAGAGTCATTCCATAGCGACATCCTTAGGTTGTACGCCAGATTCAAGGAAGTGATCAGACACCAGACATGGTGGATCAAGGACAAACATGAGATCCTACTGTCGTACCTATCTTGGCACCAGAACCTATATCTGACACAGGTGCAGATGAACAGTTCAACAAAGGCTTCATAACGTTTATGCAGACCATCTAGGGAGCACCACATCCTGCCTCGTATATGGAAGAGTTGACGTGGGTATTTCAGCAGCAACATCCCCCCAACTTCTCAGTGGAAGGAGGACCTCAGGCTACATAGTCATGGTTAGAAGACATGATGTCGATATTCAAGCATATGGAGACACCTACATAAAGGAGGGTGAAGCGCACTACTTATATTCTTCGGGATTCCACCAAGAGATGGTGGGATGTGATCTCATGGGTGAGATGTCAGTATCTTATGGATTGGGATGAGTTCCAGCATGCCTTCTATGATTACTTCTACCCAGATACTTTGAGGTCCGATCGAGCATAAGAGTTCATGAGTCCGGAATAGGATACTCTCTCAGTCATGGAGTACTCTTCTCGCTTCACTGACATCATTGCTTCACGCCCAATCTAGGAGGTGATGAGTTAGTTCACACGAAGAAGATTGAGGATGGTCATAGGAATGATATATGATCTCAGGTGAACAGCTTTAGGTTGACTTCTATCACCTCTATAGTCAACTGCCCACAGATCACAAAGTGCAATCTGAGGGATTCTGGGGCTGTGAGCCAGTGCGACTCAGCATCCGGAGTTGGTAACCCTCCGACTGACAGCAGGAAGCGCTGCAGGGGGTCTATACATGGTGATCCAAGGAGGTAGGATACTTCTTATGGTAGCCAGGTGGTGTAATATTAGTGTGGGAAGAGTGGGAATACAAGGACATGTTGCCTAAGAGACACAATTTAATGCCAATAATGTGAAAAGATGAGTCATTTTGAGCATTTATGTCATATTTTATCACCAACAGCTGGTGATAGGGGTTCTGTTTTAAATCTTCGTACTGGAGTAGGACCATCGGTCCCACATCAGATTGGGGGCTGGTGTTCTTTAGGCTGTTCGAACCAAGGTGGAGGTCGTGCCCATAGTGGTCAGACCCACGGTTTTTGAAAACTGCAGGGTGGACCAGCTCATGGATCTCAGTCAGATTCATAGGGCCACTGCGTAGGCCATGCTTTTGCGATAGAGCAGATCCAACAAGAGTGGGATCCTGAACCCTCTAATGTTTGAGGTAAAATTCAAGTTGCCTCAGCTATAGCTTCTACACTTTTTCATATAGGTTATTCCCATAGCTTCATATCTGTTGCTGTTGTGGAGAGACTTGGGCTCTGTATCTTTACTTCTGTTGTTATCTTGACACTGGAAACTCTGTTGGGGAAAAGAACAACTAGTGTATGTCAGCTCAAGGAGTGCCCTCTTGAGGTCAGCGGGTGTCACTTCTTGTGGGATTTCTATGTCTTAGAGATGTTGGACTATGATTTCATTCTCAGGATGGAATGGTTGGTTCCCTACTAGGTTTTTGTCTATTGTAATATTCATAGGGTGAGTTTTACGTCACTATAGGGGGGGTTTTTTTATACAAGGGAGAATGGAATGTCTAGGTGAGTAGAGAGGGACCCAGACATCATGGTTTGAGTGGAGTTACAACCCAAATCACTAGTCTATATCTGAATGACTAGGTGAATCCATAGATGAACATTACTCTATTGTTGGATCATTTTAGGGATGTATTTTCAGAGGAATCTTTAGTTTTTCCTTTGGATCAAGTGGTAGACTTTTCTATTGAGCTTGTTCCAGGAGAGGAACCGATGTCCATTACTCTTTATAGGATGGATAAAACAGAGTAATAAGAGCTCCAAAAAAAGTTATAGGAGTTACTAGAAAAGGGTTTCTTCCAATCTAGTACTTCTCCTTGGGGTTCTCCTATCCTGTTTGCGAAAAAGGCAGACGATACCCTCATAATTTGGGTGGATTATCAAAAGTAGTACAAGTTGAATGTCAAGAACATATATCCCTTACCATGGATTGATGATCTATTTGATCCTTTTTTTGGATCATGGGTGTTCTCAAATATTTACTTGAGGTCTTGTAATCAACATTTGTGTGTTAGACCATCAGATATACCTATTACAACCTTTTAGAGAAGGTATGGTCTATATTAGTATGTGGTTATGTCGTTCAGTCTCAAGAACGTGCCTATAGTTTTCATGGCACTAATGAACCGAATGTTCCATCCATACTTGGATTCTTTCATGGTAGTATTAATGGAAAGTATCTTGGTATACTCTCACACTCAACACGACCATGACACACATCTTCAGATTGTTTTGATTACACTAAGAGAGCATCTGTTATATTCGAAGCTCTAAAAATACCCCTTTTGGATGGACCAAATTCATTTCGTGGGTCATGTTATCTCAGAGATAGAAGTATAAGTAGACCTAAATAATGCGAGGGAATTAGTTTCTTGGGAGAAGATGAAGAATGTATTTGTGGAATAGAGTTTTCTAGGGTTGGCTTGTTACTAAAGAAATTTTATATAAGAACTTTCACACTTAGCGGAGCCACTGACGGACATGAATAAGAAGGGTGTGAAGTACTTATAGAAAAATTCATGTGAGTCATCCTTTAAGGAGAAGAAATGGAGGTTTAAATCAGAACCGATACTAGTTTTTTTAGAGACAAGAAAGAGTTATATAGTTTACAGTGATGCATCATATATCGGGCTGGGAGTAGTGCTTACGTAGGGGGAAAGAGTCATTATATACGAGTCTTGGAAGTTGAGTCCACATGAGTGTAATTACCCGACACATGATTTTGTGTTGGCTGTAGTTGTTCATGCCTTAAGCTTTTGGGGATATTATATTTTGGGAGATAATTATATGGTTTTCCCCGACCATAAAACTATCAAGTATATATTCACTCAATGCAATCTGAATTTGAGAAAGTGAATGTGGGTTGAGTACCTTCAATCCTTTGATTTTGAACTTTCCTACATGCCTGGGGATGAAAATTCAGTGGCTGATGCATTGACCAGAAGGACTCAGATACAAGAAGTTTAGGAGGCCAACAGTGAGTGGTAGATTATGAATCTCTTCTTTTAGATGCATTTGGAGGTTCACAACTGACAGGTAAACTGGTTTTACATCTCTAGCCTGGAAGGTACTATAGAGGTCCTTGGATACAAAGGTACATCAGAGTACAACTTACCATCCCCAGACAGATGGCCAGTCCGAGTGTACTATTCAGGTGCTAGAGGACATGCTCCAAGTATGTGTTGGATATTTTGGAGGTTCTATGGAGAAAAAAATACCTATGGTAGAGTTTTAATATAATAATAGTTTTCTGGAAACTATTTAGAAGGAAACTAATATGGATTTGTATGGCAGGCCATGTCGATCACCCCTATGATGGCTGTAGGTAGGAGAGGTAGCAATTTTGGGACCTCATCTTATACAGGAGAGAACAGAGCAGATAGAGTTGATTCAAAGGAGGATGGCTACTTCTTAGTCCTGATATAATTCATATGCTGATCGATGATGATGACCTCTGGAGTTTGAGGTTGGAGATCAATTTTTTCTACACATCACACTGAGGATGGGACATAGGAGGATTATGAAATAGGTTAATCTTTCACTGTGATACATCAGGCTGTTAGAGGTTTTGGAGAGAGTTGGGCCGGGTTCCTATCTATTGTTTTTACCTCAAAGGTATCGGGCTATCCATGATGTCTTCTACATTTCTCAGATATGGAATTACTTCTTAGACTCAACACATTGTTTCCAAACCGAGGAGGATGGGAAGGAGGTGGAAACATCATTCGAGGGGCATCCTATCCGGATTTTTGATAGTAACATGAAGGTTCTCCATGGATGGTCTGTTCCTCCGGTACAGGTGTTGTGGCAGCATGAGAGAGTGAATGAAGAGACTTGGGGGAGGGTGTCCGATGTATGATCGCAGTTGATGGTGTTGTTTTAGGATTCTTCTTCATCACCACATTATTAGAGAAATTCAGGGACAAATTACTTTAAGGGGGTATTTTTATAAGAACTCGGATCTTCATTTATGTTATGTCCTTAAATTCAGGTGTTTTTTTAGGAAAAATGGGAAGAAGGAAAATTTTAGGATTACACACCATCTACTTCCTTGTAAACGTCGTATACCCCATCACTTAGTCCAGGATATGTTTGTCCATGTCACGAGAGCATACACAACCATGTGATGATGTTGTAGAGCCACTTAAGGCAGGGACCGAAAAAGACAGATACACGATGTGTATCCTTATGGGACACTCCATGTATTTTTATTTTTAATTGTTATATCGGACCAACATCAATTCTCATTTATAAAAAACCCTTCTTTTGGATTTGTCTCATCTAGAAGCGACTGAAGACTAATGATTCTTCTCTAAGCCCCCGACCCTCAGTCTATTCTCCAAATCTAACTCCATCAGTTACATTGGAATCACATAAGTGAGTTATACCTTATTCGAGAGCCTCTTCTATTGATTTATATTTTTTAGGGAGATATCCTTGGTTGGGATTTATTGATGTTTTTGTAGATTTACCATGATTTAGGTAGATTCAAAGGATGAGGCCCAACTATATCAATCATAAAAGACCAAGTTAGGTGTTTTTTGATTTTCCATAGATATTCTTTGAATTATATGTAAAAAAGTGCCCAATACCCTAGTTTAGGTAATTTCATGTTTAGGGAATTTAACTCATTAATTCCTTTCATGCCTTGATTGCATGAGTTAGGGATATTGTTTGAGAATAGGGTTTAATTACCTTGATATGTACATGTTTTCCCAGGTTTGAACATATATTGGCTATTGGTTTTAGTTTTTCCAAGTTAGGAATCATTGATTTCCACGCCTAGGGCTCTTAGGATGGAGTGATATTATCTAACTTTATTGGGCCATGACTTGTAGCTATCTAACCAAGTGATATATTGTGATTTACTTCAGTTTCTAGATATCATTTGTGCACAATTGAATTACATAGGGTTATAGTTAGACAATATGGGAAAGGGATGATGAGGGATTTTCCAAAGTGTCTGTTTTACTTTTACGTTGTGAGGCTATAGGGGGAATGGAATTGTGTGCTCCCTCAGAGTGTGTGTAGTTCCACATTGTGAGACAATATGGGGTATTTGATGTTTAGTGGTTCCTCATAGAGTCTGTAGTTTTCTAATAAAACAACTCAAGGTGAATTGATGGTGGGTGCTTCTTTATATAGTCTTTGTATAAATAGAACCAGAGGGGTTATACAGTGAGTACTTCCCAGAGGATCTCTTGAGTTTTGTTGGTTAATTATTTTGATAAGTAAAAATGAATGTAGATTAAACTATAGTATTTTTTTACATTTGAGTAATTCTTTCTTTATTACTTCATTTTTCATATTTCCTACCATATATATATTCACTAAAAGTTAGGCACATATCTTTGGGTGGCTGCTTACTGGGATTTGTCTCGCACCCTCTTTGGGTCATACTATTAGGGCCAAACAGATTATGTTGTTATAGGTATAGATTAGGTAATTCTCCCTTCTACATCAGGTAATTGATTGTAGTGGAGCTGGAGATCATGGGATAAAGATGAGGCTTGCGATGTTGTTGGAGTTTTTTACTAGTTTTTACTTTGTAATTTGGTTTAGTTCTGTATTCTAGCATTGTGACTTGTTTGGATGATTTCCTAGATATTGTGACATGCATCATTATTTATATATATGCCGTAGTTGTTTATTTACTATCAATATTCCTTTTTTATTGTTGTTTGGTATTATTACATCTTTGGCTACTGTTATCTAGTTTATTTTAGCTGTGTAACTCATCCAATGAAAGAATAGTTTCTTCACTATCACACCCAAGGCCCTCGTTCCTAGTCAGCAGCCTTTGGCGTTTAGGGAAATACGCTTGAAGCCATATGACAAACTGAGTATGGGGCACCTCTAGAAGGTACCTGGAACCAGGATGTTATATAAGATAATTTCTTTTTCATTATAAAAAGGATAGAAAATATCCTCGTTCAGAAAGCAAAAAGAATATTATTTTAAAACCACTTTTTACAAACTAAAAATTTATACAATATCTTTAATATTAATTTAGACGAGTTTAAAAAGAATTGGAAAACATTTTTTGAGAGCATAGTTTTGGATGAAAATAGTCTTTATAACAAAGAGAGAAATGTAGTCATAATTACTTAAAAACATTTTCTCAATTATTTTAAGAGAAAAAGATTAGGAAAACCCATTATATTAATTGAAAATATAATGAATATCCATAAGATATGAAAATTAAATGGGTTTATCTATAAAATTATAAAATAAATTTCTTTAACTAAAATTCAATAATAAATAATTTCTATGTGAATGATATTGTGAAATAAACCCTTACAATGATCATAACATTAATATGAGAATTGTTAAATGAATCGACTATTTGTATAAAATTTAAAAAAGTTTAAAACAACTATATATACACCATTATATTGTATAAATTCATTTTACACATAATACTAGAATATCAACAACATCAAATATGTAATATAACATAATGAATTGAGATTGTTTATGAAATTCTTTACCACTTGGTAATTTTCTATTCAAATACCCATGGATGAAATAATTCATACTAAAACATAAAATACAATGAATTATGAACTAATCATGATATAACATTTAAAATTATAATTATATACACTAGATGAAATAAATTTTGTCTATAACATTACAATATGACTCAATGAAATGAAATTGAGACTAAATTTTTTACCTTGAGTCTAACTAGTCACGTACACTATTTATCTTCAGAATAATAATCTTATGTTAATTACTTAATTATTTAACCAAATGTTTCACAATTATTTTTACTTTAATTTCATTTATTACTATTTCATAAATTATTACTTAATCAATTAATTTTATGTTATTTGTTTCGACGATATTTGGAAATGTGTCAAAAATGAATTTGGTTTGATGACTATGGTCAAAGAGATCATTATTTAAAAATTAAAATAATAATACAAAGAAAATATTTATTATATTTATACATATATTATACTTGTAAAACCAATAATAATATATGTTTTGGAAAAATGGTTTACGTTTAGGTCATGGAGACGTTAGATTGTATATATTCATGAGTAACGTTTCCATTTTTCAACAATAATTATAAAAAGATGGTAAGTAAAATTAAATATTTTTATAGTCGTAATAGTATTAGAAATACCAGATTATTTATTTTAATATACATATATATATATAATCTCTTTTTCATGATGATGAAAAAGCGTCACTTTGTTGCGTGAAGGTTATAGTCTAGATTTGTATGAACGATGCAATCGTTTTCCTATGTAAAAAAATAAAATGGTATATTATCATTTCAAAATGATAAATATGTCCTGAATATTATAATTATTTTATTAAATCAAATATATTCATTATCCTTATCCTTATTACATTATATTTAAATCCTTAGTGACTGATGAATCACTTCTATTTGTGAGGCAGTAGATCATCGTACATACAAGTGATGTTATCATAACCTATATGGAATAAAAAGTAAAAAGGAATATACAATATAATGAGTTAATAGATTTTTAATTAAATCTATATCATAAATATATATACATACTTTTAATCAATTATAATACCACAATTGGAGGGGTTTTAATAGAAACATGAATGACAACAGTTTGTGAGGCTGTATTCTACCGTACAAAGGAAGGATGACTTCGTAACCCATTTTATAGAAGTGAAAGTGGTTTTAGATAATTAAATTATTTTAAATATATTTATTTTTATTGAATAAAATTACTCTATTATAAAATCACGGTTTACATAAAATTTAATGTGGTGGTAAAATATATAATATAAAAAACCTCATTGAAAAACCTTTCGTCCTTTTCTGGTATCCTCCTTATGTTTTCACCAAACTCCTTCCATGAGTGGATTTATGCCCAAAATAATTGTTAAAGGATTAGGAAAGGAAATTTTTAAGCACTTTGGGTAGGATTATACAGAACCAAAAGGGTGTGAGGGTGTGAATAATAGAGGAGAGGTCATGGACTTTTTATAAGTGAGGTGAGTGACACACTTGTAATTTTTTGAAATGATTCCATCATACCCATGTTTTTTTATCATACCATACGCCTCCAAAATTGGAATTTATAGAACCCATAAGAGATACGGTATAAATTTGGATAGAATTTATTTTTAGAAAAGATCTAAGACCATTTTTGACCCCTATCTTCTTAGTTTGACACACGATAAATCTATTTTTACCTTAATCACAATAATAATGTTTTTCTGATTTCACTATTTATTTTAATTAAAAATAAAGTTTGAATTATAATAAATTAGAATTTAAAATTAATTAAAATATTTAATCAATTTTTTCAAATTTAATACACATATTCAGAAAATTTTAATTTAAAATTAATCATATTGACGCGGTGAGAAATATGGGTTTTAAAGAGAAAATTATCAAAAGTTTAAAAGAAATTTATATAAACATTCAACAATAAAATGATTCAATTGAACTAAATTGTATTGATAGTTATATAGTTAAACATTTTTTACTTTAAAAAAAATTAAAAATATAATTTATTCTTATTAATAATACAAACAAATAGTTAGTTTTCAAATAAACATAAGTATTTTTCACTATTCACTGGAAAAAGATATATTTCAGAAAAATATATAATATTAACCCTAAAATAATATATATATATATATAATAAATTTAATTTCATAAAATAAATTTTTAAAAAGATTTAAAAATTAAATTTAAATTATGTGTTCAATGTGCGACAAATTTATCTTTTAAAAATATACAGTTTTTGTTAAAAAAAATCTTTTTGTGTTAAATGATTCTTATTTTATTAATAAAATGTAGATAAATAATAAATGTGTTTAAACTATATATTTTTTAATGTTATTTAATCCTATTAATTAGATCTAGTCCATTATCTAGGTTATGTATTAAATAAAAATGTTAATAGTATATTGTTGTTATGAAAAACTCGGTATTATGTGTAACATAAGAAATTGATGAAACTAGTTCTAGAGTGTAACAAAAGAAAACATCAGTATTACATGGAAGGAAAAATATTTAAGAGATTAAATTTATTTTAAAATAAGTATATTATCATGTCTCTGAGAGTTATATTACTTCATAGGCTTGGTGTTTCATGTCAAATACACTTCGAATACAATGTCATTATTTTAATATTTTGGGGTGTTACATTCTATCCACCTTAAATAAATTACATCCTTTCAATTTAAACTTTATCTTAGTAGTCAAGGGTTTGATATTTGCAATACCATAATTGATAAAACCACATCATAAAAAATTTAATAAAAAATCATTTCAATAATATAGAAGGGGATTTAAAATGGTCATATTAAATAACACATAAATTGTTTTATAGGTAGGAGCAAATTGGTGGAATGTGAAGGTATGTAAATGGAAGAAAATGATAAATAATTATAGGGACTGATTTAGGTCATTGATTATAAGAAAATAAATGATGAAATAAAATTAAAGGGGCCAAAAAACCATAGATCTATGATGATTTAAAGGACCATATGATTTATCGGATTTAAATTCAACAAGATAATTATTTTTCAAGACCCATTCCCTAAAGATGACGATTTTTTTTGTTCATTGAATTCCAAGAAATATAATAACATGACAAATTTCTATTTCATAAGAAAAATTTGAATGTTTTGTTTTTCTTTTATCAATTTATGAATCATATTTTATTCAAAGAAATTAATATCCAAAAATGATTTTTAGGCCAAAATCACTAAAATTAAATATTAATGGATCATAAGATCTATAAATAGTCCCAATTATTTCAGTTCATATGTAAATATTTTTAGAAAAATATGGTCATAACAAGCTATAAAGTATAATACATTAATTTGTAAAACTCAATTGTAACACCCCTGGTTCATCCTTAATATTTATTTCTCAAATTGTTTAAATAATTAAAATGAAATATTAACTAGGAAAATGCATTGGAATGTGGTAGGTGCTAAACTCTTATCACCCTTCAATCATGGGTTCAATCCTTTTGACGATTCTATATGTGATATACTATAACCCATCAATAGGGTTGCAAATTTTTTAATCTATATTAATATAATTCATATAACTTTCCCCTGAAAATAATATGGACATTTTGGAAATAAAACTAGTAATTAAATAACCTTTATCTATGTTTCTAAGTACAACATATTTTTTAAAAATTATAATAATCTTATTTTACTATTATTTCATCATCTATAATGATCACATTAACCATAAAGTTTATCAATGTCTTTAAACATATGCATACAAAAATTATGGGATTCCTTTAATAAATATATTATTTTAATAATACATATACTAAACTAATGTATTGTATTTCCATAAATTTATCTAATAATATTGTTAGTATTTTTAGAATTCTATTATATGAACCTAAAAAGGGGTGTTTATGACTTTTAACTTATGTTTAATCATAAAATCAAAAACCTGTACTGGTATCTATAACGCATAAGTTAATGAAGACATATAATCTTAAAAAATTTAGAACAATAAATTTATGATTCATAATTATAATCACCAAAATACCATCGGTAAATATATATATATAAGATTTAATTTTTGAATCCCAATATAGAAATACTTAATCCTTTATATTAGAACTTATTTACTTCGATGGTCTAACATTTATGATTTAGAAAATTTCATTGATTCGAATGATTCCATGTCTATCAACATTTAATGAAAACAATATAAATAGATCCCTTGGATGAGATTTATTTCATTCTATCATACTCATCATTTTTCTCAATTTTTTTAATTATATGATACCTTTCAACACATAAAGCATGTTCTCATTTCGTTGAGAAACATTTATAGGTCTATCCTTCCACATGAATTACATGATTGAAATTCATCCTTATTTCTTCGATAGTCTCCATCACTCAATATCTTAGAGAACTACATCCATTTATGCTCTGGTGGGTTTGCGAGTCGGTTAAGGTATATGTTGTTTACTATATATCATAAAAAATAATTAGAAATAATCAGAATATCTTTAACTCCCTTCCTGATATCATATTTTTTTATAGTCACCATATTTTCCTTCATGATAAATGTTAACTAGAATCTTTTTGGTTTTAAATTTTACAAAACACAAAAATTACACCATTGGAAAGAATAATCATATTGGGAAAACCATAAAATCACCAATAAGATGTCTAAATCATGAAAGATTATTTTCAATATAATCCACCTAATGTTTACCCAAGGTCCTTCAATGCCATTATCTATTCAAATAATTAATAATATTTTGTGAAGATAGTTTAAATTTTGTTATGAATATCTCATGGGATTGTCAAATCAGGCCTACAGTAAGGCCCATTTTCTTACACTAGGTGATAATGAGGTTAAGGTCAATTCTCCATTTTCAATATTATTACCCATAGGTACATTTATTCTTGAAAAATGTACACATATAGTATCCAGATATTGATGTATTTCTAAGAAAACCACATGATATTTAAATTTAAAAATTTTGAGGATGTTTTTTATAATTATTCTAAATTATATCATAGGGTTATGATCAATAATCTATGTTTTCCTAAATCTAGTTCTCAATATTTTTATTAAACATACTCTAATAAAAACTATAGAAAACCCAACTTGAGTATCCCAGATCTGATTTACTCTTTATTACATTGGCATAAGAAATAAGGAATCACATCCTGAATGACTGAGTATATTACCTATCGTGGTAAAATAGACACATACTATTGTATTTCATTACATTTCAATACAAAAAATAATGCATGATTTTTTATAATATCATTATTCCTTCTAAAATATCCATGCATATAAATCATAGTAAACGTCTTAGATTCCTAGGAAAGGGAAAAAATATGGATGAGATCAAATTCATAGTAAGGGTTATATAAAATTGAATCAATAATGAATGAATAAGAATAATAAATATTTAAAGGTAAATAACTGAACACACATGCCATGGAATCAATAAACTGAGAAGGTCATGCATCCTAAGAGAATATCAATGAGTCAATATAATAAAAAATAATCAATATGGAAAGGTAAATAATGAAAACATGTTCCATTTAATCAATAACACGAATTTAGTAATTGGATAAGTAATAATCAATATGGAAATGTTAACAGTTGATCACACACACCATGTGATAAATAACTGAGAATGAAATGAATTAACAGAAAATTTCATTGTACAAAATATAGTGTATAATAATAAAAAAATTCTGAATTTTGAAAATGGTTAATTATGGGACATCTTGTGTCCCATAAACATGATTACTTTCCATTTATGGTCTATCCTTATGAGAATGAAAAATTGATGGGTGGAAACCCATTTAACAATGGTTACCAAACTGTTTTTTCCTATAAGACTGCCGATGCACCAAGGGGCTATCAATAACTAGGCCCCACCCATTAGTTTCATATCCAAATAATTCCTCCTATATCGAATAATCCATTTAGTTATTGAACAATGTTCATTATCATTAAATATATACATTGAGTTAGGAATACATATTCATAAATATTTCCCCAGAAAAATAAGTAACTCTCAATGTAGAACACCATATATAGAAATAATATACCATTTTTTCCATAAACATATCCATGATAAATAATTTGGATATTTAGGGGAAATTTAATGTCCATAAGAAATTTAATAATTAATGATAATGTTAATAAGTAAAAAAACGAATCAAAGAAGTTATTTTCAATACATTTTGTGGTCAAAATTATCATAAACCATATAGGGGAAGAATAAGGATATTGTTAGTACAATATATACCCTTTGGAGTAATAATGAAGGGTCAATATCATTGATTAATATAAATACAATACAATATATTTAAAAACTCTCTTAAGGAAAATATCCATTTCATTTTGAAAATAATGTTTTAAAACAGAAAACATTTTGGAAATCCTATTAATTGAAAATAAATTTTTTAAAAAATAAATTTCCAAAATATCATGAAAATAATTTTCTCAAATAAATATCCATATAAACATTAAAATTATGGTTAAATAAAATTTTGGTCATTGTAGAGGGTAATTAATCGTACAAGTTAAATGAACATTCTTTTAACACTGTAAAAGGTCCAAAAGTGACTTGTTCAGAAAAAATGACGATTCCTTTAAAAACATTTTTTTAAAAAATTAATAAAATTTAAAATGTATTTAATAATTATTTTTAAGAGTTTAAAATAATTATTTTAAACATTTTTAGAAAACATGATTTTTGAATAAAAAAATTTTCAACTGAAGTGAGAAATGAAGTTGAATTTTCTTAAAAATAAAATCTCAAATATTTTAAGTAAAAAAGAGTGGAAAAAGGTACTATTACAAGAAAATATCATGAATAAATAAAGGATAATAAACTTAAATTAATTTATTATATATTTATAAAATAATTTAATTCAACTGGAATTCAAGAACAAACAATCTCGATGGGAATGAGATTGTGAAATAAACCCTTTAAATGGTCATAATGGTAATGTTAGAATTAATTAATGAATAGAATATGTGTATCAATATTAAATACATATATAAAATCTTAAATTAGAAATAAGATAACAAAAAATCATTATAGACATAATCATAGAATATTAATGGCATTGAAAAAGTAATATAACCCAATAAAAAGAAATTGTGTTATAAAATTCATTTCCAATTGATAATTTTAAATTCAAATATCATTGGTTGAAAAAAATGAAATTGAAAATTAATAAAAAAAATAATTATTCATAAATAAATATAGAACATTTCAAATTTCAATTATATACAACATATAAAATACATTATGTGCATTATATTTCAATATGCCTCAATGAAATTAAATTGAGATAAAACCCATTACCTTTTGTCGGACTCATCCCATTCACTCTTTATATTCCAAAATAATACACTAACGTTAATTAATTTCTTGATGAATAATTTTTTAAAGTATATTATTCCTTTAAATTTACTTATTACCATTTCATATATGATTAATCAATCAAGTATGTTTTTTTGGATGTTTAGATAATATTCGGATTATGTGTTAATACAATTCCTTGGTATGATGACTATAGGGAGAGAGGCCCTTATTTAAAAATTTAAAAAATAAAAATATTGACATAATAATCATATTTATTCACAAGTTTTACTTTTAATAAAAATCATGAAATATGGTTTGGAGAAATTTAGTACGTTATGACCACAGAGACAGTAGACCGTACATACATATGAGCAACGTTTCAATTTTTCAACGATAATTATAAAAAAGAGATAGGTAATATTTAATCTTTAAATCATTATAAAAATTTTATAAATAAAAAATTATTTCTTTAAATAAACTTATATATATCATCCATGTGAGATGGTGATGAAATGAGTGTCAAATCACTTTGTGAAGGTGATAGTCCACATATACAAGAATGATGGTTCCATTTATAGTAAAAACAAAAATGATATATTATATTTTCAAATTTATAAATATGACTTGAATATCATAATTATGTCATGTATATCACATATATTCACTATCTTTAGCCTTATTATATTTCATTTAAAGAGTCACTAAAATACAAAAGATATTACCAAGAAAGGAAACAATCCACCGTACACATGAGCAACATTATCATATCTACTATGGAATGGAATATAAAAAGAAAATATATTATATAAGGAATATAGAGATATAATAATTTTATTAGTATCATATATACACTTTATATTTTTCACCATACCCAACCGTGATTAGTGGTAATGAAAAAAGAATGACATCAATTCGCGATACGGTAGTCCCCCATACAAAACAACAATGATTATATAACCCATTTGATTTAACTGAAGGTGGTTTTAGGTAATTAAATTTTTTAAAAATACAATTATATAGAAGATTATGATGTTATTTTATCATCATAGATTAATATCTATTGAAGTAGGTAGAGAAAGAAATAACAAAAAAAACTCTCATCGATGAATGTTACGTATTCTTTATGTATCCTTCATAGGTTTTCACTAAAATCATTCTTTGTATTGATTTAATACCTATATAAGGATTATATGTTGATTGGTGGATTTTTTGGAAGTTATTAAAATCGTTTCATGGTGTGGATAATAGAGGATATGGGGTGGACTTTTATAAGTGAGGTGAGTGACACTCATGTAAGTTCTTGAAAATATTCAAACATAACCCTGTTTTTATAATGCCAAAGCTTCCAAAAATTATCAATTTTAGAACATGTATGTGAAAATTTTGAAATATTTCCATAAAATGGGTTTTTATTAAAAATTTGTGTCGTTTTTAACCTTTAACTTCTTATTTTAACAATAGGTAAATCAATATTTACCATAATCGTGGTAATAAAGTTTTACTATTTTCAATATTCATTTTGGTAAAGAATTAATTTTAAATTATTGTAAATTAAAAATAATTTCTATTCCAAATATGGATTTAATTTCTTGAATTTTAATTCACATATTTGGATAATTTTAATTTAAATGTTTCCCATAGTCACGATGGTTAAACAAGTTTTTAAAGAAAAACTTTTCAAGTGTTTAGAATGTTTTTATATAAAAATTGAACATGATAATGATTAAAAGTGAAAATATTATACTTATATATATACAATTGAACTAATTTTATTGAAAATTTATTAAAAATATGTTTTACCTATATAAAAAATTAAATCAAAATTCAATATTCAATCATATTTCTTTATTTTTTCACTATTCTTTGAAAAATGAAATATTTTAGTAAAATCAAAAAAATTAAACTTAATTTTATTTTCATATTAATATTTAAAAATATTTTAATTATATAAAATAAATTTTCTAAAAGTGTTAAAAATATATTTTTAAATTATGGGTGAGAAGGGTGACTAATCGATGTTTTCGAAAAATATAACTTTTTCGAAAATATTTATTTTCACTTAAATAGTTCATTTTTTATTACTAATTAATTGATAAATAAAAAACATGTGTAAAATATACATTTTCATAAGTTATATAATCATATTCATACCTGAACTTTCACTGGCTATATTATATATTAAATTATAATGTCAATGGTATATTGTTGTTTAATAAAAATCAATCTTGTGTGTAACAAAAATTATTGAAGAAACTAGTTTTAGTGTGTAATCAATTATTTTTTTGGATGTTATGAAATCCATTAAAGAAATAAAATTTATTTAAAAATAAATATGTCATAAATTCCCACTGTTTTATATTTTGTTCTGAGCTTGGTGTTTTATGTCATATACTCTATTGTATACAATGTTCTTTTAGAATTTAGGGGTGTTACATGTGAGCCCAAAGTTTTCCATCCAATTCCACGTGAACTATGGAATTTATCAAAATTAACACATAAAATATTAAATTTAGAATCAAAATCAAAAAATAATGGCTAATATTCATCTAACAATTTAGAATTGATTCTCTAATTAAATACATAATCAACCCCTACAACACTGGTAACATGAGTCTCATCATGTGTTTGTGGTGATCAAGAACCCACTCTTGATTTGACCATGAGTTCAAGCAGTAAAAGATCTAAACTACCAGGCATTAATAATAACAATTAATATATTAGATTACTTTTTTAATTAACCACCCTTGGTCATACCTCCACTGGAAACTTGGGACGACCCATGACAAGGCTTGAGGCTTGTTCTAGGTCCTCACAAGCTTACAAATAGTTATAGAATCAAATTAAATATATTGGGAATGATTTATCCCTTAATAAAAGCTGTTAAATATAAAAAATATAATAGATAATATAATCAAATAAAACTAGAGTAAAAAACTATATATACCTTCTGTGACCTAATGAGTCAGAACTATCCTTAGAATATGTTCTCTATATGAGAATCGAAAATCCAAAACTGAGTATAAAAATAAAATGATAAATGTATACATGATCATTAATATTATTAGTTGGTGTTACAAAAATAAACTACTCTCAATGACTTATCATTAAATTTAAAACGATTTCTTCCTTGTTTGGAAACATAGGAAATATAATGAATTTATTCCTTATTGGAATCAAGTTATAAGTAATTTTTTAAGAAAACCATTTCCCTTTTTAAAAATTTAAAAACCAACAGAGATGAATAAGATATTTTTTGGGAAACCATTTATGATAAATAATCATGATAATGTAAAATTCATATAAAGAAAACATATATTGTGAATGTATTTCAGAATTATGTCCCAAAATAATGGGGAAACGTGAACAAAAATAAAACATCATAATTATAACCTCAGAGTTGTTTGGTACATTATACGATAGTGTTAAACTATATCACTATAAACATGATCATTTTAGAATATAAAAACAATACACCTTATTAATCGATGTTTCCCTACCTTGTCTAACTAAAGGTTATATCCTATACTCCAAACCTAGTCAACCCATGGACACAAGCTAGAGATTAATAATAATTTGGTAAAAAATTTGACCTAGGCTTCTATCCAAGTTACCAAAGGCTTCCTATTAAATATAAATGTAGGTGATTTTGTTAATATATCATAAAATAATTTTTTTATATTTCATTTCACAAACATATAATTCAAATTCTCACCTCATAAGTCTCTATTATATACAACCGTATTTTCCTAGATAAAAACCAAAAAAATACACAATCCCCTTATGGGGTGTACAAAACATATCAAAAATTTTATATGTTCTCATCTTTAATAAATTAATGGTATTGCATTAATAGGGGTTTTCCTTTTTAAATAAAGTACTTCAAACTACCAAACATACCTCAATATTTTGAAATAATCGGTTATTATCAAAAACCCACTTTTTATAAATAGTATTTACATTCCGAAATCATTCATTACACCTAAGAACATTAACATGTTAATATATATATATAAATATGACTTGACCCAATGTATATATTCTCACACACTTATATGAATATTTATAAAAGAATATATATGTTTGTGTCAATTAAATTCATATGTTATAAAAAACTAGAAACCACTTCAAATTTCTTTTTAAAACCATACATATCATTGAGTCTTAATGGTAAAAGTTATCAAAAAACAAAAATAACCCTGAGTATATCAATATTACATGATTAAAACCATATAAATGATTAATCAGGTTCTTAGTGTGCTTGAGCTCTCAAAATAGATTGGAAAACCTTGTTTTTTCTGGAAAACTCATGAAAAATCATCGAAACTTTATGGAGAACATAAAATAGGGGAATTACATTCATCACACTAATTTTCTATAATAAATTTATTTCATAATATAATGAAAATACACATAAAAATGATTAAGCAATCACAATTCTCAATTTTAAAGGCTTAAGGACAATGTAACCTACCTAAAACCTATAAAAAACATCAATATATTAAAGGGTGACTTCAATCCACATGAATGACATAAAAAATCTAGAAATGGTAATAGATTCCATAAAAACCTGAAATACCCAAAATCAAATAGGGGAATAAAAACCCTAGGTTTCTAAGACCATTATTGGGTAAGAGCCAATGTGGAAATAAAAATTAATGATCCAGGAAGAGGTTATAATTATATTATTCAAGAGATATATCAAAAAACCATGAATTATCATATATAAATCTACAGGGTAAAGAGTTGTAGATAAATGCGGGATCCCTTAAAGAGTGTGAGTTTGAATGGGGGAAAAGGGTGTGTTTTGGGGTTAACATCATACAAGGGAATAATGGTAATTTTTAATTTTTAATAAAATGAATGGGTTACATGGCTTGTTCACATGTTTGAAAACATGGTGTCCAAATATGTGAAGGAACCCTAATGAAAAAGATTGGTCCTCAAATATGTCCACATGATTTGAAAAATTGTGTGAAAACTATGTGATTTAGATCTATAAATAATTGTAGACATTTTTCATGATTGTCACATGGTTAAACTAATCATGTAATTAATCCTTGAAAAATGCATTACATACAAAAACCCCAAAACGTTTTAGGATAAATTCTATAGAAATATAGGAAAATAAATTTTACTCAAAATATTAACAATATAATAGAGTAGTATTAGGTCAGGGTCTAAAAACTATCCAAGGAATATATTCTCCCTTTACCCTTCATTTATTATATTGAAATAAAATACAAGTCTTTTAGAATGTTTGATCACATAATTGATTGATGAAAACAACATATGGGGTAGATGGTGTTTTTTCATGATCGTGGTATTGTTATGTTCATAAAAAACAATATAGATATTCAATGATCTTCTTTCCTCTTAGTAAAGAAACCTAGTGAAATCTAGGGTGAAAACTCAGGTGTGTAACAACCTTTTATTTATTTTATTTTAGTTATTTCATAAATTCCACTATTTCTCATTATTCAAGTCTATACTAATTTATTGATATAGGTATAATTCTACGTATATGGTCTGTTGAAAATTCAACCTCAATATCCTAGTGAAAACCAACCAATTATGCTAGAAATACATTAAAAAATTACTATATTATATCTATATAATCAATTATAAGGCATTTATTAACCAATTTTGATGTATACCCCTCATGATTCAGTATTAAGTCCCATTAAATGGTAGTAATTTACATAGATGTTTCATAGTCATACTTGGACCAATAGATGGTCATTGATTGATTTAAGATATGAAATATGAATTTTGTGTCCTAAAACATAACAAGGGATCTGTATAAATGGATCCATTCCATGCCTAAAAACACTTTAAATACATAAAAAAGAAAGGATTAAAAGATTTTTTTGAATCATAATCCTAAAACATTCTATCAGAAAGGATTTTCTTGGTTGGGATAAAGGAATCACATCATCATATTTTTTCCCTGATAATATTGTATAAAATCACAAGGTATATGATTTTATATCATTGAAAAATGTTCCAAATATAAAGGGGTGGTCAGAACCAGAATATAATGAAACAATAATAGCTCTAGAGTGGATGATAAGTGTACTTTTCACCATGTTATTTTTATTGAACACTTCCTCAGTTGTGATATAAGAAGTTCTCAATTATTCCCTTTTTATAAGAGGTATCAATAATTTATTATTTTCCCTTATGATTGGATTAGTTCACTAATTGGTGTAATTCACATACGCCTTAATATTGAGTCACTATAGTGCCAGTGCAGAATTAGGCTAAGCATTCTTGAATTTAGGTTTATTATCCGAAATCAATATAAATTTTATGTAATCATGTTCATGATGGAATATGATTGTATATGTCAAAAGTTTTCTTAAACCATTATAGAAATATCTACACGCTTCATTCCACATTTTTAGCATAAGAAGTCATTAAATTTATTCCCTTATTATGATTTATCATTTATGTTTTCATGAAATTACATTTCTATTTCTTATTCCATAAACCAAAATAATAATCAGAGCATCTATTCTCTATTTCAACATTGAGGCATTAAAAAAATTATTCATAACTTCTAAATTCTCTAATTACTAACATCATCTAAACAATTTATTCTATTTGTCTAATGAATTGGTCGATATTTATTTTAGGGCCTGTCATAATACTAGTGGTGTACCTTTTGAGTCGTAAAAGTTTTTATTCATATGTACTTATGGATTCATGATTCTTGTTATTCAACTTTAAGAGTTATCACTCCATTTTTATGTGAATTTCTTCGGGAAAATAATTAGCGAAGAATGTTTTCATGAGCTCCTCTAATTCCATTAAGTCGACATCTTCTATCAAAACCATATTCCAAATAAAAGTGCATCATTGGTCATCCTCACCACACAAATGATAAATATATAAAACATATTTCTCATGGTCTTAGCACTAGAGAACACAAAAATATATTTTATATTTCATTAATCAACTTCTCAACAATTAATGAGATGGAATTCCCACTAAAGGAGGGTATATATTGATACATAAAGGAATCAATAATGAGTTTTTCTTCCAGAGTGTTCTTGTAAGATCAAAATGGATCATGTTATTATTCCATGACTGAAAAAATTAGTATATAATCACCATAGGATTTTTTCCTCATTCTCCTATTCCATTAGTTTACTTATTGGGACAATCACCGCAATACCCATCATAATAATTGTTAACTTGATTTCTCATTTTTTTAATCCCTAAAATAAAAAATGAATTTTAGGGGTAAAGATACTAAAATTAATAAATTCATTTAATAGAAACATTTATCTTTGATGAAATAACCCATAATTAATGTGTACTAATTAATTTATGAATTTATAGGTTAAGATCAAGGTTTTCTAGGGTCATTTTTCCATTTGGTTTTTGAACCAAAATATAATAAAATCTCTCTCAGTCATTCATAAAGAATATATGAATTAACCAAATAATATCCATTGGAAGTGTGAAACATATAGTGAAATTATGTTTTATTATTGTGTGTTGAGTGAAGATAAGGTTAATACCCAACCTACTCTTTACATGTTATTATCCATAGTTTTATATATTCCACAACCTTCATCCAATTATTAGAATTAAATATGGGATTCAATTATCTCTTAATCATTTAATATATTATTTAACATAGTTTTATCAAGTTATGAAAATTTTATGATTTTACCTTTGTATTTAAAATAATGTTCTATAGTCTAAATCCTTTAAAAACAAACTAATATAAAACAATAACTAAAATTAAAACTATACCATCTGAGGTGACCCAATTAAGAAATCTATATAAGGTACTTCTTTCCACATCATTATTCATAACATTATACATTTAATCACACCGCATAAACCATAGTTTTAGGGTTATTTTAGATTAGATATATAATCATCTTATTCTAAAATATATTTCATGTCTTAAAAAAATACTTTATAAATTATTTATTTTTCAAACATTATTAATAATAATATTTTTCATTTTTATGGAAATATATATAGAAGAGGTGATCTCAGATTATTATTAAAATAAAATAATATAGAACCTAAGTTGTCTTAAGATATCTATGTGTGTTTGAGAACATAATCATAGTCCAAAAATTTAAAATGTAGATATCATACCCAAATAAATAGGGGTGATAAGACCAAAATCAGGGACGAGTTTATGAAATTCTAAATTAACCACTATAACATGAGTATAATGAAAATATTATGCATATCGAAAATTCAAAATGATTTAATTAATAAGATATCGAATCAAGAATTTCATTGTTTCCTACCATTACAAAGTAAACCATGAATCAAGTTATTTCCTCGCATCACACAATGTATTGGAATCACATTCATGCCTCCCATAATTATCTCAAGAGATATAATACTTTAACCAATTAATTTAAAATATATAAAATTCTAGGACCACGTTTCCCATAAGGAAAACCATATATACGTGTTCCATGTAGCCATATAAATATTCACATTTCAAACATTAATTAATTAACCCATGGAAAAGTGATGGGTTTCATGAAAACATACATATAAATGTCTAAATTCTATCCTGTGAAAGATGATTAATTGTAGAATAATAACTTATCTCAATTTTTACATAAGTAATAACAATTTATTTTAAAATTGATGAAAACCCCCTTTTAATATTATTGAAAGAATCACCATGAAAAAAAATAGGAATCTAATTTTAATTTTAAAACCATTATGAATTAATATTATTTGGAAACTCATTTCAAAATGTTAATATTTATATTAATTATGTATAATAGTTAAAAAATAAAGTATTGAAACATGAAACAATAAAAATAGATTTGTTTCCAACCATTAACAAAATAAACCCATATAGGAAACATAAAAAATATAATACATTTTTTTAAAATAGAGTCAAAATAGGCTAAAAACATAATTAGTTATTTTTCCTAGATAAATACATAAATAAAATAATCCAATGATTATTGTCATATAAGTGGAATGTTCTGGACTGAAACAAATCGGTGGGGTCAGTTTCAGTTACAGTCATTACATTTGATAAATTTTTTTTAAGGGAAATGAAAATGAGAGATAAATTTTAGAACTCCATGTATAAATAGAGGGGATGAAAATGGTTGGTGGTTTAGAGAGAAAGTTCACACAGTTTTTCCCCAAATTGAATTTCATTCATAACAATAATGATTTGAAAATGAGATTAGAATGAATCTCTTACATCTTTGGTAACCTTTTAATCAAACGAACATGAAAGGGATAACATGTTATAGATTTATAATTTCTATTAATTTCATGAATTTTATGATAAAATTATTCCATAGGGTTTTTATACACCAAAAGAATATATCTAGTGATGAATATTTTATATGTCTCAATGGAATAATGATAGTTGGAGAGACCCCTCATGGTTTGGAAATAATGGAAATAGAAGTTCATGTAGTCATGTACAAAAAAATAATTTTAAAGTCTATTAAATAATATTAAATAACTATAATATAATAATATTGGTATTAATAACAATATTAAAAATAATAATTGGTGTGCAATATGAAAACATGCCTCTATAAAGGGGAAATAGGATGAATACCTCTACCTTTACTCCCGTTTTCATGAATGCACAAAAAACTGTTATTTATAAAAACCAATCTTAATGAAATATTTCAGAAAAATTTTCATATCTATTTCCTTTTATACTATTTAATTTTAATCATTAATTATAAATTCATTGGTCAGTTAATGTTTATTTTCATCACCATATGTTTGTAATTTTGATTGTTTCACACTTTTTTCACAATGGAAATATCAAAACCCATTTTTGGATACTAATTTCTTAGTAATAAAATTATAAAAGTTGTTTAATTAATTGTGTTTAAATTATTTATTTATCCCCATGTATATTATTTTAAACAATTGGAATGGATTTAGAGAACAATATCCATGATAAAATTGCTTTTGGTAATTTATCTATATTAAATTATTACTATTCAATTATAAAAAAAATTGGTGAAATAATTCAATAACCATATTAATTATAAATGTTAATTAATAATATAATATTCATTCATCAAATTTACCTTATAACCATCCATTTACGTAAAATATTAAAATGAAACATGTCATCCATAGAGGGGGTAGTCCACACATACCCTAGCTACATTTCCATTTTATATTGAATGGGAGAGATTGAATGTAGATATAATTTATATATATATAATATTAATTATTTCAAAAATTTAGTATTTACTTATTAAATATATTCATATAATCATTCATTTGAGGTTTTGATAAAAAATTAAATATCCCATTTATAAAGGCGGTAGTCTACACGTATGTATGAGAATTATTTTTATTTCTAGAATTTTGGTGAGAAAGGTATAAAAGGATAATTATATCAACACAATAATATTATATATATATATAAAACATGTGTACTTATATTAGATTGGGTATAATATATTTAGAAGGGGTAGAAGAATAAATAATGGAATATAAATGAAAAAAGAGTAAATATTAATTGATTACACTACTCTTAGAAAAAATTCAATTAAAGTTGGAATAATCCTTCAAAGGATTATTATTGTATGATATAAAGACTTATAAGAAATTATTGGGAGTTTTTTTGGGATTTGTTGTGTGTTTAGTTGATCTAGAGGAATTTTAGAGTGAAGAGAAGCAAGGAGGTAAAATTTTCCTTTTATATGTAATAAGAGAGACATTTTTATAATAACATGTGTATTATTTGAGTAATGTGGCTCTAAAAGTAGAAATAATGGAGTGTAGGTGATTCTTATTCGATCCACCTCTCTTATACACAAATAAGGGATATTTTTTTAAATATTTTATTCCCTTTTACATTAATTAAACTTTTTACCAAATTCTATATCTACAAAGGTAACTCATTTTTAAATCTCAATAACTTTTTTTATGATTCTAAAATAAATTTACATTATTAAATAACTTTTAATTTAGTAATCTAAACTAAAACCATTTTATAATATTAAATATCAATCAGTGATGAAAATTTATGTCAAAATACTAAATATATAAAGAAATTGTTTTTATAAAAATTATTAATTTGGTTCCATGATGTGAAACATAAGTTTGTTATCTAAAAATAGTTTTATTAAATTTATTCATTAATGTTAGAAATACATATTGTTTTAGTAAAAAGTTTTTATTAATTTTTACGAGATGGTTTTTTCATAACGATATCTAGAATGTCATAGTTTTTAAAAATAAGATAATCCATACTATTCACCTTCATTTTTTTAAAATACCAATATATAAAAAAATTGTTATATTTTCCTAAAAGGTCAAAAAATGGGGTTCATTCTGTCAAAGAAAAATTATAAAATTATAAAATTATATAATTTATATTTTTCATAGAAATATAGAATATAATTAAAAACATTCTTTTATAAAAACATTAATTTTTGAAATTTTAGTTGTTTTTATAATATTTTCTTTTAAATTACTAATTATGTTATTTATAATATATTATTCATATCAAGAATATATTTTATCATCATTTAGCTAAAATAATTTTTTTGGATAAAATAAAACCCCCTATGACAAAAATGATTATTAAAAAAATACATTTTAAGCCTAAATTGATATCATTACTTATTTATATGCAGTAATTTATTATTATCAATGAATTTTTATGAAAAATAATTTTTTTTTTAATTCTACATAAAAATTATAATTCATTTAATTATATTTAATCCTTCACGTTCAATATTTATAATATTACTATCACATTTATTACAAATAATTTCATATTATAGTATCATAGTTTGTTGTTATTTGATGTTGAGTGTGAAATAAGATATTCACAATAGTACTATTTAAATGAAAAATATTTTAAAATAATGGAATATTGTAGAAGATAAATTTGATGAGGGTTCTATGTGAAAATCACAACATGATTGATATAACCCTCTTTTCAATTATGTCCCATATATTTTGATTTGAAAATTTCCAAAGGAAGAATTTTTAAAAGAACAGTTTCATAATATAAGTCTATGATCTCTAATGTTATTTTGTTCTCCATCCATATAAATATTGTATTTTGGGGTTCCTTTTTTAGGAAAAAAATAGTATATGTTCCCATATATTCTATTTAACCTTCCATATCCATCTGAGATTCCCATATCTCTATAGGGTAGGGTAGGGGATGTTGTAGTTCACACTCTTAAGATTTAGTACTAATAGTGCATTGGATTTTAGAATCCATGCATATTGAGTTCATCTTGTTAAGTAATTGATATGATTCTAAAAAATTACTTATAAAATATTCAATGTAATTCGATTATAAATTTTAATCTGAGTGTCCATTTTTTCAAGATTATATATTAAATCAAAAACGATTATTAAATTTCTTGACAATGGCTAAAAGGTATACCAAAAAATGATTTTTTTTCATGAATATGTGATATATAAAATTCCTTTTAAAAAAAATTAATTGATTTTGGGGTCACTTTATTTTAGTAATTAATGATATTATAATCTTAATATGAATAGGAGGGTTTTATCACCATATTTCCAAAAAGGATGAAATTTTTAAAGGATATATATCCCTCAATGAATGATTAATCTAAAATCTATAATGTCCATATTTGATTCTTTTTAATATATTGATTTACCCAGTAATATTTATTTCAACAAAATGAGGATCAATCCAATGTCTTTATTGAATTGTTTTTGCAAAATTTTCAGTCTCCTATTAATAATAATAGAATTTTATTTTTTCAAAATAAAAGTAATCAATTTTTAGAGGTATGGTGGATAAATATTTTTCATTCTATAAAGATTTAGTGTCTTCTTAGAGATGAATAATTATGAATAGGATAACCTAGGGTTGGATCATAACAAAATGTTTTTATTAGAAATTGGAGTAACTCTGCTGAAGGCAATTACTACCGAGTAAAGGATCTCAATGCAAGCCTTCTGTTACTAGAAGGAAAATCTCGACTCAATGACTTTGTTAACCTATGAACTATCTAAAATTATACATTTTTGCCAACAACTTGATCTTGAATCAATAATTATTTTACCAATTGAAGGATTTCAAATCATGGATATTATTTCTATGATGATAATCATGACGGAAAGATTATTTTACATTGAGATAAATCATGAATAAATGATTATTTCTAATATTAGAATCTTGAATGAAGGAATTTATTGTTTTATAGGAGGAGAATCTCATATTGAGGATCTTATTAATAATTGAAGAAACTATAATGATGTAATTTTCATACCAAGATAATTATATAAACTCAATGATTTTTCCGGAAAGTATAAAATTTTCTCTCAATGGATTTTTAGTTTTCTATATGTAGGATATTTTGGTACTATATTTATTTACCCAAAGGAGAATATAAAATCATGTAGTTTTAGGTTTTCAATGAAGTGAATCTCAAATCTAGGATTTGATAATGCTATGGGAGTAATCTAAAATATTGGATGTTTTATTTATAAAACCAAATATAATTCTATGAAAGTGTAGAAGTATGTGATATTATAATCATGCATTGATGGTGGGTGTATTGTATGAATGTGTAACATCGAGGGTATTTGGATTAATAATTAAAATAGCGTTATGGGAAGGATAAACCACAACATAAGATTGTCTATGTCAAGATGTTAAGTAATAATAAGTGAGAATAAGTTAATTTATATTAAAATAAAAACCACCATCAAACTGTTAATAGAAAAACACCTGGAATTATATAGTCTTTAATCTAGAAAATGAAATAACCCTTGGGTTACACAGCATATTGCAAAAATTATGTTTGTCACAATGCTGAGAGTGTTCTATTTGTAATAGTTAATAAAAATGTTACATATGATCTTATTTGGTTTGACTGATAATGAAATGAAATAGGATGTAGATTCAAGGAAGAATTATTTCAGGACAATCAAACATTCTTTTAGGATACATAACTACTCAAAGGAATTTATTATATTCAATATAGAGAAGGAGATAGTTCAAAAATGTTATAAAGGATATTATAATTTAATATGAATCAATTTAATGAAAATTTATCATACTTCAATGTTATAAATTATATTTATGTGGTAATTGATATTCAAAAAGGGGTAAATAACTACATATGTTATGACACTATGCCTTTATTACATTTTCATGGACAACTGAAATGATAGGGAATGACAACGATATATGAGCACTTATTGATCATGGTAATTTGAATACATGGGGGTTCCCATAACATAAATATTATTGAACATGAAAAAACCCGAAGATTGTTTTAAGATATTATATTAGGAAATATGTTGGTTTCCATTAAATGTTTCTTTGTTTATTGGTTATAGATGAAATAACATGATTTTTTGTCATTGACTATTTGTTATTACATAAAATATTTGGGTATTTACCATTTACCCCTTCATTTTCTTCAAATACATGTAAGGGAAGTCAAAGAATGTCATGATTTTACTTTTTTCTAGGAATACCATTACTAGTTTTCAAATTGAAATGTTTTAGGTCCCTTTAATTCTTTTCATGCTTGATTGTTTCACTAATATATAAATAGGGTATTTTTTGATAAAAGAAATTATTTTTTCCCAGAAACCCATTTATTATTTTTGAACATGATATGACTTAATATGGATTTTTTTTACAACTCCAACTTTTTCTAAAATTAGGAATACAATAAGGCTTAACATCAATAAGAATGATTATTTCCTTGTACAATATTTAAGGGTTTTTAAGCTAACAATTTTTTTTGTGTTTTTTCATGAAAAATATGTTCTCCAAATCAATAAATGGGTATGCATTTGAGAGTGAATTTTTTAATTTTTCCTATAACACACATTATTGGATATCAACTTGATAATAATAAATAAATATATATTTTTAGCTATAGGTCTTACTAATTAGAAAAGAATATAATTTTTGATGTAGATGGTCACATATATTTTTTAACAAATATAAAAAATTTCAGGTTTATATATCTTTGAATAAGTGTTATGTGTCATATTCAATAAAAAGGGAAAACATGAGAAGAAATTTGTGACAACCCAAGTATTTAGTAAGATTTATTCTTGAATATATACTATGTAGAATATCATTTTTCTGATAAAACCCAAAAAATAAACCTATTTATATAAGAGAATTTATGATAAACATTAACACATCATGATAACAAAATCTGAAATATCAATAAAAAATTACAATAAAGAGGTAATCATCAAGTAAATAATAGTAAATAATGAAATATGTTTAATTACCTAAATATTATTATTATATTTCATTAAAGAATAATTTATTATATTATAATAAAAACATATTTATATGAATTTAATTTTTATAAGAAAAATAATTATGTTCAATGGGATGTGATTTAATTAATTAATTCTTGAAAGGCTTATTTTTCAATTTTTTTTTATATTTTAAATTTTTATCATAACAAATTATGATGTAAAATTTTAATTATTATAAAAATTAAAAAAATATATCAGCACTTATTAAATTGATAATTTAAAGGAAATGATATTAAGAATACTAAAGGTTTTAAAAAGCTATTTTCATATAGAAATGGGTCTTCAATACATTTTATTTTTCCATAAAAAATTTAAATTATAAAATGTTATAATGTTAATATTTCAAAAATGATTTTTTTACTAATAATGTCGAAATTTTCTTGTGGTGAAACTTTTAGATTTCTCTAAAAAGGATGAATTCTTATGTGAATAGTGAAAATATTGATTCCCCAAATACCATAACGTTTATGAACTAATCATGACATAAATGTTATATAAAAATGTGTAAAACCACATTATTGAAAAAATATCTAATTAATATGTAAATATTATATATTTATATATATGATAGTGAATTTGGAAATCCAGAATTCACTTTTTAGTACATAATTTATATTTTACACAAAACTATTTCAAGGCATTATAAATTCATTATTTTAGAATTAATTTTTCAAAAAATTTTAAATTTATTTTTATGAATTTGTTTTCATATTTATAATCTTCATATACAAATTATATAATGATGTATAATTTAATTTTAGTAATATAAATTAGTCACCGATGTAAAAAATAAGTTACCATAGTAATACTAAATTATGTTTAAAAGTTAATTAAACATAATAACCAAAAAGGTATAAAAAATATTATCTATCTATATGATATTTTAATTGTATGATTCTTATACTCTACATTATTTACCAATTTTGGAGCCACATTCCTTGAATAGTGTACAATGTATTTTAAAATGTTCACTCTTCTTAGTTTTCAAAGGATCCCTTCACCACCCCACTTTTCCTCACATGTTAATCCCCTTAGATCTACCATAAAGTACCCAAATAAAATGCAAAAATTTATTATACATATTATTGGTCGTCCTCCAATAAAATACTACAATTCATAGGCTTAACCTAATTTTTAATGGATATATTTCAAGAAGTATGGTAAATATTTCTAATCACCCCCATTTTATATATATTATTTTATTTCTTATTATACCTCATAAAAAAAATTAAAAAAATGATAAAATAATTACATCAGTGTCATATTTATTATTAAATAAGATTATGTTAATGGAGTAATCATTTTAAATATTCATCTCATCCGTTTGAAAAATTAAACATTGCTCATGCGTACTTGCAAACTACCTGCTCCCTAAAAGACACATTTCTTTACTCATCGCCTAGTCATATTTTTTGTCATAAGAATTTATTTGAAAAATAAATATGATATTTATGAAACAATTAAAAATTTGGAATCATAAATCTTTATCAACCATCTTTTGTCTTCATATTCACTAGAAGATGAAAATATTGCCCGTCCATATGTGTGAACTACCACCTTCATGGATGACGTGCTTCATTTTTATCACTATATTACATATATGGTTTTAAAATGTATTTTATGAACATATATGATATTAATAATTAATATATATCATGAAAATGGTTCTTAATATATGACATAAAATTAATTCTCATTGTTAATTAATCCCTCAACATTTTAAAATTACACATAAAAGGATATCGATGAAACACATTATCACAAACCATTCCCATTTTTACCGTAAAATGAATATATGGTTGAATAAATAATTGAAAAATAAGTATTTAAATATGTTTCCGAATTTTTAAATGATGATACTTGAATCACATAATAATTATACTCATATATTTATTGT
Source organism: Viscum album (assembly GCA_963277665.1). Classification (NCBI taxonomy): domain Eukaryota; kingdom Viridiplantae; phylum Streptophyta; class Magnoliopsida; order Santalales; family Viscaceae; genus Viscum; species Viscum album. The sequence continues at coordinate 887,869,844 of OY728123.1, forward strand.
AGTGTGTTATTGTATGAGTGGGTTTAACAACTTACATGAAAATTTTTATAAATTTTGATCATGGATGGTTATTTATACATAATTAATTATAATATATGAAATTAATAAGTAAATACTGTTTTATTTAGTCCTTTATTATCAATATTAATATTAAAAACATTATTACAAAACAACCTCGCAATCGTTACACATTTTGGAAAAAAGTCTATTATAATTTCCATATTTAAGAACAATACTTAATAACCAAATGAAATGAACATTTGACTACATATTTTTTTATATCATATTAAAATAAAATTAATAATATTTAAATGATGATAATTTTACCAATAAACAAGAATCAACATCATTATTATGAATGTTTTACAAAAGAAATGAAATTATTAACATATAATGATGTAAATAAACTATAGATAACTAATATATGTGTAGTTAATGAGTATAAATGAAATTTATGAAAGGAAATATTTACAAATAAGGTTACAAAGTATGTTATATTTTTTTATATAGGATTTTAATGTACATTTTTGTATGTCAAGGCTAAAGGTAATGTTTCTTAACTCAATATCCCTCCATTGAGTTATAATGTTTCTTCATGAAATAATTTATTATTTGTTGAGTAAATTTAGAATTATTATTGTATTATTTTTTAATTTCTATTTTTTGAATGTATATTCATTTTTATCACGTAATCCACTTTTTAAATATATCATATTTAAGAAATTATGATGAATGTAGTGAGTTTTATTTTGTAAAATTTTATTAAAATTTATTTCAGTTTGTTTCTTGTATGTACTACCCATGTATTTCATTACATCATACTTCTAATTCAGTTAATGGAATGAGTAGATGCACCTAACATTTTTTCATTGAAATTATTCCTATTCCAAATTTACCAAAGTTATAGGGGTTTTGTTAACTCAGTCACAATTTATTGATCCTTGATCATTGTTCTAGAACATAATTATTATATAATCTATACATTATTACATATTATTGAATTATATTATAATTTTTATCTTTTTTATAAGTATTATCATTTCTTTTTCATGAAATAACTTTTGAATGATGGTAACATCAATACTTATTCTTTAATGTAATTACTTATATATGAAAATGAAATATTTTTAAGAATAATAATTATTAAATTTAATAGTTATTTTTCCTCCATGTCCACATTATTAACATCTATAAATGAGTGATTTTTTATTATTAAACACAATTTTTTTATAATGTGATATTATTATTTATTATTACCATTTTTAAAATAATGTTTTATTATTCTTTTTGTGATGTTTTCATCAGTAATGGTATATTAAAATATTAAAAAAGCTTTTCCTTCATGTTTTAATTTTTTATATTCCACTCTAAATTTATTATAGTTTAATTTTTTCCATTTTGATGCATTATATTTTGGGATTTCCTTTTAAATTATCGTTTAAAAAGTGTCTGACAAGAATTGTTTGGAGACTTTTTTTAAAATTTACTGGTATCAAAATATTTTTACCAAAAGGTTAAAAATGTTTTATAAAATAACTTTTCATGGTCTTCTTCCATTTTATTATTCATCTCAAAAATATTTTTCACATTTGGAGGTAAATATATTGAAATACCATTTTAATTCCCTTTTTCATCAAATTGAAGAATGATTTGGTCACCCAACTCATCCCTCTAAATAAATTATTAAAGGGAGAAAAACTTACAATGAAAACATCATGTGTAATAAACTTAAACCATCATAAAAATGAATATATTTCAAATAATATTTATAGGTATACACCCAAAAAAGAGAAAAAAATAAATTATTTCACGAGGGAAACCATCCTTCCAAAATAAAAAGTCTATAAGAAAGGTCCCTCATTCTGTTTAAAAGTATATCATCCACTACTCCACTACATGAGATGAATTGATTTTGAATTTTTTTTTTCATTAAATAAAAAATAAAAAATAGGGCATCATGAACAAACACAAATAGACCATCGAAAATATGTAATATATAGCATAGTATAGATAATATGAAGAACATCCAAGAAGTATCATATAAAATCATTATGAAATACAAGGGAATTTGTTTTGTAGAGTAGTGAAACACCAAAAAAATATCCCAGAATATTTGAATATTACAGATCCTTGAAAATTTATAGAATGAATAGTTAAACCAATAACCTCATGCCATGGAAACTCAAAATGAACAATGAAAGTATCTTGGTTGAAATATCTACGAAAAAGGAAAATGAAAAACACTTATATACCAAGGAAGGCATTTTAATAAATAGTAAAACACATAGGAAAATAAGGACGAGTCATTTTCATGGAATTTATCTGAAGTTGAAATCATTATTTTTCTTAAATTGCACCACCACATTAATTAAAATTCACTTTTGGATTTGAAGGAAATTCTCTAAAAACATTTCACAATATTTATATTTATGTAATTAAATTATTTCTTTATCCTCTATCCAATATATAAGTTCTTTTTAGAGGGATAATTTATCATCAATTGGATAAGAATCCCTCATAGTAGGGTCATTATTATTATCATTGCTGTCATCTTCTAAATCTTCTTTATCAGGGGATGTAATTAGATGACTTGAAACTACAGTTTGTGAGTGAGTAACTATTTTTTAATTCCTAAAGGCCTCCATAAATCTCATAATAATTGTTCTATTAGAGATAGTTTAATCAATACGTTTTCAAATCTTCTCATTATTTAGAGTGATGTATCCATCCACATCAAGCATTGGTTTTTTTTTAACTTTTTGTAAATAATTTCAAGAAAACATCCTATATCTAAAAATATTTCTCATAATCATCATGTTAAGAATCAGAAATATCATATTTGTCACTCTTATCCCCCCTTTCAATGGTGGTACCATTCTTTTGGTCTCAATTGATGTTTGATTAGACTTGTTAAAAATATCCTTATCCTAATTTTAACGCTCAGTAATTTTCACCCCTATGTGAAACCCAATAGATGAATATAAGATATATGATTATTAGAATAACTATAAATCTATTGCCTACGGTCCATATCAATATAATCCCCTGGATGTCATAAGTAAGAAACCAACATCCCTTTTTTTCTATCCTATTTCTACCCATATTGACATAAATTTTGTATGGGGGTGTGAAACATGAGTCTTGAACTCACATTCCATGGTTTAATATCAATTTTTTAAAAAATAATTTACATTAGGCTGGTATGTTTTTAAAGACAACTTTCTAAATAAATACATAGTGACCATTTTGAATCAAAATACATGATGGAAAAAACAGTAATATAAAATCTTCTATACATATTCTTGAAAATGATGGACAAGAGATATTCATATTAGAGATATCTAATTTAATTTTTTCCCAATTAAACCAATAATTAAAAAATTAGCATCATGCTAAATTAAATTTTATAGAAAACTAGGTAATTAAATCCAAATAGAGACAATATAATTCTTAGAATCAATGAAAAAATTCAAGTTCCATTTAAAACAATTCATACAACAACCACTAAAAGACTATGTACCTCAATTACATATCATATATTAATCATTTTGGGTGTAAATTGGAAGACTACATGTGAATAGTTCATCAAACTAATATGAAAATTCACAAATCCAATATTTTCTAGGATCTTTCTAAGGAAGATAAGTTAAGGTCTACATTTTCTAATGATTTATACAAGGGAAAAGCAATGATCCGAAGACTGTTATTTTACCTATTACTTTGAAAAGGATATCATTGGGAGAGCCCTTTGATGGAATTTATCTAGATTAATTATATATAAAGACTTTGAATCACCATGAGCTAGAAGACTACCACACTTAACAATGACATTAGTGAAATGTTGAAGCTCAATGTTAGGGTTTATTCTTTATCCCCAAAGGGTGTGTTCACCAGAATAGACTCTATATTAAATCCTTCTTAGTATTTTTTACATTTTAGTAACCATATAAAATACAGGTTTTTATAAATTTAATTCTCAATATTAATCAACATAACTATATATGTTAGTTTAGGTGATACCATTTTGAATTATTATGAAGCATATTTTATTTCTATATCATTATTATGATAATATGAAAGATTCATTTCATGTAGAACGCATGTATAGATTATCATTATGTGATAGGTGGTTCCATAATTACATATTCCTTTAATTCCTTATGTAATTTTATATACATAATTTGATTTGTATGGGAGTATGGGATGTGATTTCTGATCAACTATGTAAAGGATATCATGAACGCGTTTCTGGATCCAATATGTAATGGGTGGTTGGGGCATGATTCATGATCCACTATATAATTGGGGGTAGTACTATGATTGATGACCCACTATTGTATGGTAGGAAAGGTCATGACTCATGGACCACTATATAACAATAGGGTGTGATTGGATTTTTAATCTACTATATCATAAGAGGGAGTAAGGTGACTCATGATTCATTTTGTGGGGAGAGGTAAGAACTTATTATTTATCCCCAATGATAGAGAAATAGGAACATGATTTTGGATCTGATATTTTATAATTCCCTACTATTATTCTTATGTATCAATTTTATGTCATATGGTTAAATTGTCCATTAAATATTAGGATTGTTGTTTCATGTTTCTACATAATTATAAAATGATATATAATTGGTTTTTCACAATTATTGTGATTATTTTATGCCTTTTGGAAAAATATTATTTTTAAAATTAATGTTTATTAGATATTTATCACTAGTTAATTATCACATTCCTATGATATATCACTTTACAACTCATTAATATGTTTTTCCCTTACCAAGATTTTGAAATACCCTTTTATTTTATTTTGGATTCCCCACATTATAAATATGAGTATAACCTAGGATAAGTCTAGAAAGTGATCTTGTATTGTGTGATAGTAGATAAATGTTCACAATAATATTTTATTGTTGATAATATCTAATAGATCTAATCATTTGGGTTATGGAGAGTGATTAATTATGAGATTTAATTAATAATAATGTGTACTAATGTGTTAGATATTTCAGTAGTCTCTATATTAATGAGAAAACAAACACTAGATAAGAATCCTCAATGAAACAATTGTATGAAATTTAGAATTATACTACATGGATTGATGGTGGATAATGTTTAAGGTCAAATAGATTTTACTAAAGGGGTATCTATTACATTAATGTAATATTTCATAGATAGGATGTGAGTTCACCTATACCACATTATTCTAAATGACCTATTGTGATTATATATAAATCTTGGACTTTCTTCAATTCTTGAATTGGTTAAAAAAAATTATAATAATTTTATTTTAATGGAATTTATTCAAGATTACTTTTTAAGATATAATTATATACTAAAAATAGATTTTTGAATAATATGCGGGTGATCCATATGAATGAGGTGAAATTTTAAGTATTTCATAATAAAAAACTATTATGAGTGAGATGAAAGGAAAGAGTAAATTCTATGTGCACAAGTGTACAGCAACTACCAATCTCATTCTACTAGAGTTCCTTAAATATATTTTTTAGGGATAATATTTTCTATTATTATAATGTGTATATATTCCTAGGTAACAAATTCTTACATTAGATCCAAATATTAAACTGATACTCCATTGTAACCTCACATTTATTAGTGAGAGACTATGTTAAATCTAAAATAAGAATTGTTTCCACTAGATAAAACTATTCTAGCCGTTCCATCATGAGTGAAAAAACATGAGAATATATCTATATCAATATTATCTCTTAAAATATAATGTAAATTATGTTTTAGACTCAACATAGGATAAAGAGATAGTTTATGTTATGAACTCAATATATTGGACTTTATATTATGACCCACTATTTGGAGACTTCTAAAAATATGGGTGAATGAGGATACAATCACATGTGACATGGTACACACAAAGGTATAAGTTTTTATCTGAATAAGATGAAACATATTTCACCTATAAATGGTATTTTTCCTCTTAAGTTAATGTAAGGATATGATTATTTCTTTGTCAGTACTCTAATGGCACCCTGAAGAATTAGGCATATGACTATGTTTCCTAACCAATGTACTGTCAAGGTCTAACATACAATATTTTATAGCCAGTATACTTTTAGGCACATATTTCCATGTAATGAAATATTTCAGCAATTTCTTTGACATATTTACTCTAAAGGTGTTTATTCAGCCTCTAAACATACTTAAATGGTCTTTTTAGATGGAATAAAGATGATACATGGACAAGGGATGTTTGATTAATGAATTTTACACATAGATTACATGAATGAGTGTTGTAGATAATATATACATGTTAATTGGGATCCAAAAATCTATTTTAAACCTATAGTTATTATATATATTAGTGGAAACCATAATTTATCTCTAAAGTGGGGTATAGAATTATATTTTATATAGTTTATAAAAATGGGTATTTTGTAGGACGTCATATTTAAAATACTTGAAAATAATAACAAAACTGATATTTATGAATGTTATGATAGATGATTTGTTCAAGGGGTGAATTTATAATTACAATGATATGATATTCTTAAAAATAGTTCACATTTCTTCTTATTAATTTATAAAAGAAATAATCTATAATCACTTTATCCTTTACCCTAGGATGACAATAATAGTGAGGTATAGTCAAGAAGAATTATCTACTAGAAAACTTCCCATACCATGAGTGTGAAAAGGTTTCAAATGATACCTAAACTTTAAAATACCCCTTAACTACTAAGGAAAATACAAATAAGGTGGAATTTTTCCAATGTTATTCAAAATAAATCCACTACCTTCCACACATATATCATTAATCACAAGCCATATGTATACTCAGTTATTTTTATTCCACCACATATCAGTAGAATAATGTGGATGGATAATAATGATTATCAACCAAACCTGCTAACAATTCACAAGAATAAAACACTGAACATTATCTATTTCCAAATAACCCATGGAATTGAATACTAAAATAAATCAATAGATGAATAGTAAATTTATTGGATATTGAATTAAATCATTACAAATTTCCTCATTCCTCTAGTACGAATAACCAAAAGGGTTTAACCCTCAACTTATAAGTTATTTAGAAGTAGAGGATGGAAAATTTAGAATTATAAATGCTGTAAAAAATAAAATCAAGATCCATCCCACATTTTTCAATGAGAAGGATGATTTATTTAAATAATAAAAAGAAAGGTACTAATAGAATGCTTCAATGAGTGCTGACTACCCAACATAAATATATTCATAGATATAGAAATAATATTTTTATATATGGGTAGAAATTTCAAACTCACCTCCTGCATTAAATACATTTATGTCATTCATCATCTTCACTCATCCTTTTTAAAATATCCCATGGGTCTGATTTATTCCATCCCTTTAAAAAAATCCAATCGGTCAATAAAGATTATGAATTATCTTTAATTTCTGAGGGAGTTGGATTCTTTCCCCCCCATGAATACTTTGGGTATCATTTCACTATGTATGGGACATTTAGATAAAGTGATGATAAATACATGAAAAAATATTATATCCTAGTTGTAAAGGGGAAAATAATATACATCATCAAAGATACCCTTATGTATTATATGGATGATTGGAAAGAATCTTAAAATTCTGCTGTTGTATCCCTATGGAAAAGTCAATTTATTTTTTATATCACTTAAGATATGGGGATTACTGTTAACATTGGGCATGAACTCTAAAATAGAAAAATAATTTTCCATAATGCATTAAATTACTAGTTATATTACACATAGATATATCTGGGAAGAATTTTATTACCCTAATATATCAATTAAATCCATCCATACATATTACATAATATTTTCAAATTTTATTTTATAGTTTTGTAGGCCTCTTATGTATCATTAAAATATCTCTTTCGTATGGGATGAACCAAATGTAAGGGTCTTCTCCATTTTAAGTTTTTTACAATTTAATAAGTCTATTACATTGACTTTAGTCTATTTATAAAATATCATAAAATGTATAGAATTAAATGTAACTATTGTTCTAAATAATCAAAGAATAATAAATCAATTAAAAATGGTGATTTTTCAAACTTATATATTAAATATAGATTATTAAAAATGCATAATAAATGATTTAATGGAAAATATATTAGTGAAATTAAGGGATTTATTTCATTTATTTACCAAGAAAACATAACATAAATAATGGATTTTCAGTTCCTCCACACAAAAACCAGAGACTCATGTATAAGTGAACCTCAAAACAATTACCCGTGAAAAGTTTAATGAATTTGAGAATGTATATTCTCTTCTCAAACAAAATGTCACTCAAACTCACCATTCCTCATTCTTTTCCTTTATTCTATTTTTTCAATGAAGAATGTCAAATTAATTTAATTATTCTTTCATCTTCCCATTATCATTTCTACCAACCTTCCTGAAAGAATTTACCTAACCACATAAGTATAAATTAAAAAAAACAATTTTTCTCATTCCAAACACATGTAGTGGAAAACATCAGATAAAAAATTAACTAAATTTATAACCAATGAGTCAAGTAATTATGTTTATATTTTGTACTTTTCAGGGTTTTTTCTACAACTAAGAGTTAATATGTTGTAATGTTAAAATTTTAGGGGAAACAAATACATGTTTTAGCTATAAATTGAAGTAGAAGGAATGATTACTTATTTATGCACAATACCAATATCCACAGATACATTTACATGAAATAATTAAACTCTTAAGTCCTAATAATTTATCACATAATATTCACACATGAATAACTCTAGTAATAGAAAATTATTCCACCTATTTTTTTATTTAACAAATTTTACAATATTTTTTTATTATGTGAATATTTAATATTTCAATGATAGAGAGGAATCATTGGAAATCAAATTTTTTTATGAACATAGATGAAAAAATGGAAGTCTATTTTACATTATATCTTTCCCATACTTGATGTTTTATTTTTTATTCAAAAATTATGACATAGAATCTCCTTGATATGATTTTATCTTTTGTAATATAATCCAACATATATCTAATTATTGAATATTTTCATGGAAAAACCCTCATAATAGAGTTCAATTATGATCATGTATTGACATCTAGTGTAGGTTGGTAAGGTAATCTTATCCTGTAATGGGGTGTCCTAAAAAGGTCATCCATAGATACTAGGTGATTACAATTTTTTGATGTCATGGTGTGATAAACTATAAGCTCCTCAGAAAAAATGGACATTTAATAGAAATAATCACTCAAAAAATTTCAACATGTTTTCATTCCTATGACTTAGTATATAATTCCAAAAAATTATAGTTATTAAATCATGTCTTGGTTATATCATAAAATGAGGGAATATGATAAATTATCAAATTGGACTAGAATTTATGAACATGAGTGATTCTAATATTTGGAAAGTATTTCATGGAATGGGAAATAAAAATATTTGGTTTTTAATGTACATCTCAATCATTGAATTTGGAAATTAGGTCATCTCAACAATCATTTATTTTTAGATTCATTGTTCAAAAATTAATTTCGTAGTTATTATTGTTTTCAACCATGTAAAATTATTCAATTTGAGATTAATATGTTTTGAAAATGCACTATGTTAAAAAATAATGTCACAAAAATGATAAAAAGCATAATATTTTTTAATTCTTAAAACTAAGGTGCCCCATACATGAATGATAGGGTGATTTAAATGCATTGTAATGAAAATGTCAGATTATATATATTAATTTTATATACAATTATTTTCATTTATAAAGAATGTTTTAACCTGAGGGTTAAAATGTTTTGATATCTTTTACTTCTACTTGTGGAATATTTTTAAAATATTTCTTTAACCAGTTTCCATAGAAACTCAATAGATTCCCCTCTATTTGTTTTATGGCCTATAAAACACCATATAGATACCCATGAGTTAAATTTAACGGACCTTCTCATTTAGAAATAAGTTTACTTGGTATCAATTTCAGTATTGAGTTTCAATGAAGTACTTAATACATTGAAAGAATTTTAATTTTTGAATTTTATTTTCACGATCAACTATTTTTCCCTCCTTAATGATTCATAAATTTATAAATAATAATCTCCTAATGTTTTATGTTTTTTTTAATTTTATGCTTTCTTTCGCATCCTTCTTTATACAGATCTCAAATAATCTTTTTATATTCCCAATAGACCTTGTGTTATTGATTATCTAGTAGGTGAAAACTATTATAATAGATAAATTAGTTTGGAAACATTCTAATTTGGGTTTTATAAGCTCTATTATATGCCCAAATTCTTCTCTCACTATTTGATCTATTCCTTTATAAGCGGTCTTATAATATTTTTGTGGTTACCATTAACATCTCTTCCATCACCTAGTCCATTAGTTTGAGTATAGTGAGGTATTAATGTATTATTTGACACTGTATCTTTTCATTGATGATTACATGATCCTATTGTCAAAATGTGATCCTTATACTATGATTATTTCACACGGGATTCCAAATTTCTAAAATATGTTAGTCCAAACAAAATAAATAACAATTATAACATCATTAGTTTATGTGTCTTTAAATTATATCCATTTATAACTGTATTCTTCAAATTACAAGACAAAAAAAGTTTAAAATGAAAAATAAAATAGTCTTATGAAATTTATACCTCATACATCAAAAAATGATAGAAAAATTATTGGGTTTTGATGGATTTATTTTCTATTTGATATATTTTTATTGAATTAGAATTGAATTTTTTTATAAAATTCATGTGAATCATTTAATAGTGTTATACATTAAATGGAAAAATTCTAAGACTTATCAAATAATTAATCGCGATCCAAGGTGTCCTATAAAAGATATTCCATGTAAAAAATTCATACATATATGTATTTTAAATTTTTATAAAATATATTTGGAAACATAGATAAATAAATATTTTATGTATAACATTCATCCTGAATATAGAAATTTATTTCATCATTAACTCAAAAAAATTATTATTTTCTATATTAGTAAAAAATGATAAATATCTATCAATAAAATAATTATTTTCTCTTGGAATGAATCCATTTAATTTCAATTTTTCTAGAATTTACATGATTGTTCGATATGGATACTCGTTCATCTTATTTTCTACTTGATTTTGACCACAAGTATTTTCTTTTATTTCCATTCCATACTCTTGTAATAGAAGTTCTCATCTCACTAGACTCATATTTTCTTTTACCTTAATCATTAGATACCTAAGGGTTGTATAATAAGAAAAAATAGTCACTTTTTTAGAAATAATATATTACATGAAATTATCCAATGTTAAAAAATACTAAAGTACTAATTTTTAGTGGCTATATAATGATTTCAAGTTTTTATAGTGTTTTTGAAGCATAGTTGATAATGGGATGTATATAGTTACTAATCTGAGACAACACTACTCCTACAACATGGTTTGGAACATCACCGAGAATCTCAAATGGATAAACACCATTAAGTGGATGCATGATTGGTGGTATAGTTTTTTTCTACTTAAAATAGTAGAAATATTTATTATAAGGATGTCAATTGTAAATTAAAAATTAGATGTAATATAAATTGTGGTAAATTAATCTTATAAAATAAATTTATTTATCATTTTTATAACTACGAATTCCTTATGAAGGACCTAACATGTTTTAAGGATGATGGGTAAGTTAATGAATTTATAACCACAATTTTAGATTTACCATTCTTAATATTGTTATGTGAAATTACATGTCCAAGAATATTGTCTCTTCCATCTATGAAATGTTACATATAAATTTTTAAAACATGATACTTTCCAATAAATATTTTCATGATTTTTGTAAGTTTTTCAAACATTGATCTATAGAAATTATTAATATATTTAATTTATCAAAAAATACTTTGATACAACCCAATATCAAATTAGAAACAATTCCTACCATGAATCTGTAAAATTTTTATTGTTAATGGAATTGTCTAAAGAGAATATTTTTGTAAGAATAAGTACCATAAATATATGTTAATATTACCTTTTCATGACCCATAAATCAAATGGGTACCTAAAAGTATCAGGAAAATACATTTAGAAAGAAGAAAAAAAATTAATAACATATTTACACTGATAATATCATAACATAGTATAAGAAAATGATATTTTCCTATCACCAGATTTACTTTCATATAGTCTATGAAAAACTCTCTAACCATTTTATACCGTAACAAGTATTTATTCATTTTTTCATTACTTATAATTTATGATTCTTTTTTTGCAATTTTATGAATATGGATAACCCATTTTGAAAAAATTGGGTAGAAAAAACATATTTTAATAATTATTCATTCTAATAATAAATTAATTTTATAATATTTGTACTAAATATCTCTTGGGGTTTGTTAATAGGTTATTATCACATTCTATAAGAATTATATGCATGAATATTTTGACACTAAGACTAGAGATTCTTTATAAACGTCAATATACATCTCTCACATTGTCTACTAAAATATTAATTATCATTTTTTATTATAATAAATGTCTTTTGAAATAATCACTAGTGACATATTTCTTTCTATTAGAAACAAATACATCAAAATTGTAGGAATTACTTGAAACTTGATATTTGGGGACTTGTCAAATGATGATATCATAATTGGTTTAAATTCACCAATACATGAATTTATGATAAATAATATAATGTTTTATCTATTTAATTATATAATAAATAATGAAATTAATAAAAGAAATCATATATCACATCATCTTCATATGGTTGAATGGGATTTTAATGTTCCAACCAATTATTTTTCAGAAAATCATAAAATATTAAATGGTTTCACATATTTAAAATTTATTACAAAACATTAATTATATCATAAGGATTATATAAAGGACCTCAGAAAACCATGAGGGGGGGGGGGTGAATCAGGGAGTCACCTTTTTTTATTAGAATGACAGATCTTATTTCTACATTGGTAGGAACTCATTTAAAACTGTATTATGGATATGTGTAGTAATTAAAACATTTTCATGTAGACCAAAAACATTACACTTTTTCTTGGTTTACCACTAAGGGCTACATCCAAGGAGAATACACTAACAGGTTATTGGCCATACCTAATTCCACTATTCTTCACTAGCTTTGGATTTCAAAGATTCGACACCATCACTATATCCTAGGCACACTGCCTTTACAAAGGTTTAGGGAGTGGCTCACTACCTCTTCCAGGTTACTTGTGTTGACTTCCTAGGATCAATTTATTGGGAAAAGTATCACTCAGTTTATCGACAAGAAGGTCTCTTCAATATATTAGAATGAAATCCTGTGTCTCTCTCTAGCATGAGATATTACTTTCATTAAATTACCGAATTGATGCTCTTTTATATTAAATATTTTTTTTTGTGAAGCAAAAGAAGGCACTTAGACATCTTCTTATTCTCAGCCTAAATCAAAAACACCCATGTGATTAATCAATAAATTATGATCAGATTACTCATAATCATCATAACAATATTCTTCTCATTTTCATATATACATGTAGAAATTTGGTTGAACTCCACCTCTTCACTTGTTATTCTTCATGACACATTTCTACCTACTGTAATGATTCTTTATTTGAATGTATTTTCATGTGAATGTGCATGAAAGAGTGCATGCACTATCCACTTATTATTTTTCTTGTGCGAAAGCCCTAATGGGTATGAATCACTGTACACAATCTTGGCATCTTCTCTTCTCCCCTTTCTCTTCATCACTTTGTATTTGGTTAGGATGTTTTAGTTTATTCACATGAGTTCATATATGATGTATCCTAAAAAACGAACACAATAACCTCTTAATCCCTTTTCTAAGTATGCACAAAAATCTTGCAAAAAGGAGAACCAACTAGAATGGGTGTAGGTTTTTTGGACAATATCTTCCTCTTTCACATTCACACACACATTTCCTCAAGCTTCTTCAAAGGATGTACATGTGTTCATGATAGAACATTATAAACATCTTCAAACATGATCCTTCATCACTAAATACAAACTCCTATTAATATTGTAGATATATCTATGAATGTATAAGTGTGTTCTCAAATTTTCATTATCAATCCCATAGGTTCCCAGTTCTTCTTCTTCATGCATAGGGTACGCGTGGTTCTCTTTCATAGAACTGGCGATGTCTCATGCATCTGTCTTCATAAGGCACAATGTAACACGCCGACCCCAGTTACCAAGAGCCAGTGCATTATTTTAATACATGGGCATGATTACAAGGAATCATGTCCCAAAGGACCGATTAGTTTAGCAGTCTTGGAAAATAGATTACATACATTAAATTTACATTATAATTACATACATAAAATACAACGTAGCTAGTTCTTTGAGAATGCCATTATTCCATTTATCTTAACCCTGATTATCAATCATAATACACTTCTTGTAATCCTAGGAAAATAAAACATCAGAAAGGGGTGCATTTAGATGCTCAGTAAGGATAACAATTTTGAAGAAACTTTCATAAATAAGCTTAATCATTTAAGGCAATGTATAAAACTAAAAAAAAATAATTTTAAACACAAAATGTAGCATAATTTGGAAAAGATAAATCAAATAATGTCATTTACTTATTCACATAGATTTTATACTAGTCGAATAATCACATGCAATATCCATAACCAATTTCATAATGATGGAATGCATAATGCTGGACTTCATAACCACATAGTCAAGGCCTTATGCCAAGACAACAAATAATATTTTTTCAAGGCCTTGTCACAAGACCCTAGTTTGCCTCATGAGACCTACCGATGCATCGAGGAGCTATAGTGGGCTCCACCTATCACTTAATAAGTTTAATTCATTCCTTATATGAAATGGTTTAAACATAACATAAACATTCGTATTAAAACTAGCATATAAAATTTCAATACATTATCCATAAACCATGAATGGTATAAAAATAACACATCTGAAGTAAAATATATCACAAAACCTTAAATACAATATGTAAGATTTGTATCATAATTAAATAAACTTCAAATAGTTAAAATCCATCAATGAATGTTGACTTAGATAAAAATCAAAACATTTTGAGAGAAATATCTCTTTCTATTTTGAAATCATTTAGAAGTCAAGTAATTAAAAGAAAACATTTATTTTGAAAATATTCTTATAATATTGTAAGGGATGCTTCTATGATGTTATAATGGTGGAAAATAGCTACACCCACCGTATAAGTTAAAAAAAAATTCTCACATTAATTTTGTCGAAAAGGTCATAAAGTACCTTGTTTGTAAAACAACAGAAAGATTCCTTTCCAAACATATAAGGTCAAATAAGGGTATAAATGACTTCAACCCATTGTATTGTAAATACTAAAAATTTATTGAAATAAATTTTTAATAAATCACAGCTGTGGATGATATAGATGTCCCAGTAGATACTTACGTAAAAACAACCTCTCATAATAAAGAGATTGTGAAATTAACCCTTACCTTGCACATTCCTTTGGTCGAGGGTACATTTAACATCCTATATAATGACAATAATATGTTTTTAAATTATTCTAGGATGATATTCATATTCATTATATCATACATGATTCATTTATTTCTTTATAATACCTATTAAATAATTATTTACATGTTAATTTAAAATTTCGGGTAATAATCGCTTTCTGTATCGTACGTGTTTTAACTTGTTATTCTTGATCGTATAATTTAGATCATGATTTAAAAAATTAAAAAATATAACACATGATTTATGTATCATATATATTTAGAATATAAATATGTATAATATATAGATATATGAAATGGAAAACACCGTTTATGGAGACGATTGGTCGTACGTACGTATAAACGCTGTTTCCGTTGTCATATCGTATTGAATAGAAGCATGTGAATAAGATATATGTAAGTACATACATATATATTTTTATATATTAATTTTTATTATTATGAAATATATTACATACTTGTTAATAATATATATTTTTATAATAATCATTGAATAATGAATGTGGAAATGAATCTCATCGCTTCGTGGAGATAATAATCCGTACGCACACACGAGCGACAATATCATTATATTGATGGTGAAATAATATGTAATTTGATGGTATATAAGATATATAGAATAATTAAAATTTTATATATATTAATTACATTAGTTATAATCATTATTATACCCATCCAAATAATGATGTTTTTGAATAACAAACCACACCATGACGTGGAGACGGTATGTCGTACGTATACTCATATGGTGAATTTTTCATTTATAGGATCGATAGAATAATGAATATGGTTGTAACATATTTATAATAACATAAAAATATGTAGGATGTGCGAGAGTTATTATATTGTAATGGAAACATCAAACAAAGAGGAAGTGGAAGAAGAAAAGAACTTGAAAGAGGGTGGTTAAATTATTACCTCTTCTTCTGGTGTTTCCTTCTGAGTTGATCAAAAGGGCTCCATAGGTAGGATTTCTGATCAATATAAAGACCCTAGAATTATGTGAGGGAAGATGGGTGGATATTGTGGCAGGGTTTGACTAAACCAAATTTCATTGGGGTGTGATTTTGAGAGAAGGTGAAGTACCCTTTTATATGAGAGGTGATGGTCACTTTAGGAAAAGCTTGAAATATTATTTTATAATAAAATAATTTTAGATTTATAATGGCATAAAAATGATTTATTTCTATGATAAGGTGGGAATGGGTAGAAAACCAATAAAACAATAGGTTTTAGACATGTTTAGGTCTCCATATAAACATTATCTTTTAGATATAACTCTTAGTGAAATAGTTTAACTTTAACCATGTCTTCTTGTATTCTTACACTATATGGTCAATAAACCTACTCTAAACATCCAAGAGAAGCTAAAGTGGTTCATTAATGGCATATATAATATTATATATGCCCTTTGTCTAAATCATAGTTTTTTAAGAATAATATATTATTAAATAATATAACATTTGTTTTAAAAAACTCATTTATGTCAATTTTGACACTATTTAGTATTTGGTTTTTGTGAAATTCATCGCAAATTTATTACTTCCAAAAAGATACATTGAATCAACCCTTACATGTCATATTCACCTATAAAATTAGTGGATGTCATAAAAACGTTGAAATTATATTTATTTTTATATTTATAATACCATTTATTTGATTCTTTCATTAATAATGTAATTACTACATCATCATTGTGTCATAAATAAATTTAATTATTTAATGTCTAAAAATTATAAATAAAATACCATGATGTAGGAAATATTTTTATCTTACTAATAAATATTTATATTCTAATTTATCTTATGTATATCATAATATTAAAAATTGTTTAGTTATTAAACTTTGAATTTAACACTTTTAACTCTTCTTTAAATAAAATAATTATAAATGTCCTAATCTAATAAAAGTAGGGAAAAGGGGGTCATATTTTATTCCGATGTTTGTTTTAGGTCCAATTAAATTTATCCAATAGAATTAGGACATGTGTTAGGGAAATTATAATATCATTTTTACCCTTAATTACCCTATTTACTTTTAACCATGGTAAATAAAATTCAAAAGTTACTATTCACCAAAAAATTGTATTTATCTTATTGAACCATATTTTACTTACTGATGTTAACTGTGTCTCTCAGAGTTCAGAAATTCAACTCATAGAAGTAGTAAAATTAATTTTTATGTAAATTTGCAAATGCTCCTAGATGGTGGGTAAAAGACTGTAAAAAGTTAAATAAAACATTATACCTCTAATTTAACTATAAAATGACTCTAATTAATTACATTGAACTTATATACATAATATATATCTATTTATAATTTAAATAAATTTAAATAAAATAATTAATTATTTAAATAAAAAGTTGGTTTTAAACAATAATGCAGTGTTTCTCACTATTCAACCAAAATTGGATGTTTTTAGAAAAATACAAAAAATTCAGCTTAAGATAATTTTGATATTAAAAATTCAAAATAAAATTCTATTTTACCAAATTCAAAACATATATTTTTCATTAATTAATTTATAATTAATTCCTGTTTTCAAAACCAAATAAGCAGGTTTTTTTAGAAGTAAAAACTATCAAAAGATTGACATGTGTTTATGTCAAATTTTAATATAAAATTACTTATAATGACCTAAATTGTATTAAATGATAAAAATATAATATAATTATACTTACAAACCATTAAAATTTATAATTTATCACTACAAATTATTTAAATTAAAAAAATTGTTTAAAATTAAAATTTAGTATTTTTCACAATTCACACAAATATGAAAGTTATCAGAAAACACCAAAAATTTATCAAAACTAAATTTTTATCTCCATATTCTAATTAATATGTTTATTTTGTCAAATTCAATATTTAAAAGTGGCAAATATTGGATTTCAGAAGGGTTCGCCGTTAAAAGGCTATATAATTTCATTTTATGAAAAATACTTCCTTTATCTGAAAAGATGAATTTGCTCTTATATTATGTCTAAGAATCAAATAATATGGATGTTAAAATTTATATGTAATATATAAAATTTAAAATGCATATAATACTATTCATAACCACTTTTGAACATATGGTTTTGTAAGTTGTGGTGCGCTCAAACTCAATGTTACGTTTGTCGCAAGTTTTTCAATTAATTTGAAGAAATAACGTACTATGAAATCTTTGGGTGTTACATTATCCCCACCTTAAATAAATTTCCTCCTCGCAATTTTAAATTCTTCTTCTAAAATAAAAGTTTAAAAATAGAAAAATACCTTTGTGGAAAACCCACATCAGAAATTGGGTTAATAAAATTTAGTCTTAATAAGAGGGAAAAGGAAATGAAAAAGTCACCACCAAATTATGATCTCGATTAGGAGAACAAAATTGGAGGGAAACCATAAATATTTATAAGGATTGATTGAGATCATCAATTACAAACAAGTTTAAAAATTGATGTCCTCAAAGCCATCAATCTATGATGATTTAAAATATCATCGATTCAACAAAACATAAGGTATTAGGATAACACATTTTTGGTTTTATGATCCATTCCTTAAAGATTTAGATTTAATTTATTAATAGAATAAGAGGGAAAAAATATACTTTACATGTAGAGTGTCATCCTTCACCTAATTACTACAACGAGCTCTTCTTTCACTCCAAAAGATAATAGAATTCAAAAATATTCTATTTATCATAATCATATAGGGTTCCAAAAATAATGAATTTATAAATCAATTGTTATACTATTAAAAAAACTACATTATACAAACTAAGAAATATTGTATTCCAGTGGTAGGTGATCCACTCTTTTCACCCTTTGGTTGCGAGCTCAAGTCTCGCGGCCTTTCCGAACGCGACGGGTTGTAGCCCGACCTATGGGTCGTTCTTTTTATGACAATCCAAAAATAATATCAAGAAATTAATTAACCTTAATAATAGTATCCACTATCAAACATAATTGATTTCAACCTTTAGACTTATCCAATATACTTCTGTCCAAACTCACAGTCCAAAATTTAAAAGTAAGGTAAACACAATAAAGATCATTTTTTCCATGTAATATAATGTGAATACCTTCATCATGTATTCTTATAAAACACTATAACGCCATGAATTACAATAAAACCTTATTGATTAAATTCATTCTTCCTTATTCCTTATAGAATATTGGATATACTCATTCTATCCAAAAATGTTTTAAACTCCAAGAATGCTGGAATATACAAATCATTAATCAGTTTCGAGGTAGTCAAGAATATCCGATATAATTTTTCCAAATCAATCATATATTATTTTAAAATCACTACCTCAGTATCAGAACCATATAATGATTTATCTTTCTCTCAACCATATATTTTACAAAAAAAAAAACCTTATATTTAGTCACTTTTCATTGTTCAACACAATCTCATGTCCTTAATGAAATAGTACTGCAGTACAATACTTCTATACTGTATAATTTTTATAACATGAACATCATTAATAAAATACTCAAATGACGCAATACTTTAATAACAACATAAGAACTATAATCATTCCTCTTCATCTTATGTAGTATTATAACTTTATTGTTATTCAATAACAACATTTTGTGTATACTCTAATGATTTGGACATTGATTCACCTAGTGTCCTAACTCCTTGTAGATGAAGCAATATATATTTGAAACATTTTTATTACCCTCTCAATCACGTACTTGGTTTCCTTTTTCTCCACACTTATAACAAACTTCCATTCCCTTCAAGCCTTTACCAAGGTGATTCTTTCCATAGTTATCACATATTGGAAAATCATTCTTTCCCCTCTTCCCTTTGTCCATCTTTCTCGCTTCCATCATTTTGTTCTCTTTATTCCCTTCAAATCCATAAGACTCAGAGAATTATTTACTTATATTATTAACATATGATACTATTTCTTCATATGATAAGAATACATGTGATTATATTTCCTTTTTAAATGTAGGCTTAATACCATGGAAGATAGGGTCCTTAATCTTTCAGTCATGTGTATTAATAGAATTCTCATTCCTTCTACTTGGTGCCATTTCTAAACAATGGCATACACTAGGTTAGTTTATGAATCACAATGAAAAATTAAAAAGTTGTAAAATACCTAACATAAATTGAACAGACTATGCATTTAATATATAATCGTAAAATGTTTTCTATGACAAATTATTTACTCTTAAATACTTCAAAAAGTCTTGTAATGAAAATTTGAATTATCCTAAGCATATCCCCTGGAATGTCATAACCAAGAGTGCAACAATGCTCGTTGTCTTGTACCAGGATACCTCGGGTCAAGCCCGAAACTCCTTGTCAGAGTTTTCCCTCCAAGGTAAATCTGTGCCATAGTAGCCTCTATATTCTCGTATCCAGATAGGGATGTATTTCATGGAAAATACACAAAACCTCTACATTACCAAAATTATAGGATGTTATTCTATACTAATCCTCAAATTCTATCTTATGGTAATGTTCTCTAATCAATGTATATCTAAATCTATTTCCACGGTTGTTTATAAAATTTCTCTGATACCAATTGTAACACCCCAACCCCAGTTACCTAGATCTGGTGCACAATTTTAATACATTGGCATGATTACAAGGAATCAAGTCCTGAAAGATTGATCAGTTTAGCAGTCTTGGAAAATATATTACATACACTATCATTACATTACAATTCAAAAAATAAAATACATCATAGATAGTTCTTTGAGAATTCCATTATTCACTTTATCTTAAACCTTTTTATCAATCATAACACACTTCTTCAATACTGGGAAAATAAAACATAAGAAGGGGGTGAGTTCAGATTCTCAGTAAGGATAACAATTTAGCATAAACATTAATAAATAAGCATAAACATTTAAGGTAATGTATAAAACTAAAACAAAAGACTTTTAAAAATAAACTTCAGAATAATATGGAATAGATAAATCAAATAATTCCATTTAATTATTCACACTGATATTCTTCTAGTCAAATAATCACATGCAATATCCATAACCAATTTCATAATGATGGAATGCATAACTCCATACATCATAACCACAAAGTCAAGGCCTTGTGCCAATACTACAAATAATATTTTATCAATTCTTTATGCCAAGACACTAGTTTGTATCATGAGACCTACTAATGCATCAAGGAGCTATAGAGGGCTCCACAAGACACTTACTATGTCCAATGCATTCCTTATATGAAAATGTTTAAACATAACTTAAACATTCCTATTAAAACTAGAATAATAAATTTAATTAATTTATCCACAAAGCATGAATGGTATAAAAATAACACATCCACAGTCAAATATATCACAAAACCTTCAATAAAATATAGAAGATTTGTATTATAAATAAATCAACTTCAACTAGTTTTAAAATCCATCAATGTATATTGACATAGATGAAATCAAAAAATTTGGAGAGAAATACCTCTTTCTATTATGAAGTCATTTAGATGTAATGTAATTATAAAAAAACATTAATTTTGAAAATATTATTATAAGCTTGTAAGGTAAGATTCGACGATGTTATAATGGCAGAAAATAGACACACCTGCCGTATATGTTAAAAAAACATTCTTACATTAATTTTTTAGAAAGGGTTATAAAGTACCTTGATTGGAAAATGACGGAAAAATTCCATTCAAAACAAATAAGTTCAAATAAGGTTGTAAATGACTTTAACCAATTGTCCATTATATAATAAAAACAATTTGAAATATATTTATTAGAAAACATGTATGTGGATGATAAAGAGGTCCCAGTGGATGCTTACATAAAAACAACCCCTGATAATAAAGAGATACGGAAATTAACCCTTACCTTGCACTTTCCTTTAGTCGAGGGTACATTTAACCTTGTATATAATGACCATAATATGTTATTAACTTATTCAAGAACCATATTTATATTTATTATGTCATTCATTATTCATTTATGACTATATAATACCTATTTGATAATGATTTCCTTGTTAAATTTAAATTTCTGGTAATAATCGATTTCTTTATCGTACGTGTTTTAACTTGGTATTATAGATCGTATCATTTAGATAATGATTTACATACTTCTAGAATATAATACATGATTTATATATCATATATTTTTATAATATAAATATGTATAATATAAAGATATATGAAATGGAAAACAATGTTTATGGATACGGTAGGCCGTACGTACGCATAAACGTTGTTCCCATTTTCATATCGTATTGAATTGAAGTAAGTGAAAAAGATATATATAAGTAAATACACACACGCACAAATAGTCATATATATATTTATTATGTAGCTGTATTATTTCATATATTACATATTTATTAATAATATATATTTTTATAATCATCATTGAATGGTGAATGTGGAAATGAATCTCATCGTGTCGTGGAAACGGTAATCTGTACGTACGTACGAGCGACAATATCAGTATATTGATGGTAAAATCATATGTAATTTGATGGTATATAATAAATATAGAATAATTAATGTGTTATATTTATTAATTACATCAGTTATAATCATTATTATACCCATCCAAATAATGATGTGTTTGAATAACCAACTACACCAGGACGTGGAGATGGTAAGCCTTACGTACGCACATATAGTGAATTTATCATTTATAGGATGGATAAAATAACGAATATGGTTGTACCATATTTATTATAACATCATTGTATGTAGGAGGTACTATAGTAATTATTTCGTATGGAAACAACAAAGAAAGAAGAAGTGGAAGAAGAAAAGGACATGAAAGAGGATGGTGAAATTATTACCTCTTCTTTGGGTGTTTCTTTTTTGAGTTGATCAAAAGGGATCCCTAGGCTGGCTTTCTGATGGAAGTAAAAACTCTAGGTTGATTTGAGGGAAGTTGGGAGCATATTTGGGCAGGGGTTGGATGAGACAAATGGCATTGGAGGTGTGATTTTGAGAGAAGGGGAAGTACTATTTTATAAGAGAGGTGATGGTCACTTTAGGAAAATCATGAAATATTATTTTATAATAAAATCATTTTTCATTTAAAATCGATCCAAAATTATATATTTCAATTATATGGTGGTGAAGGGTCTAGAAACACTCAACCAATTGGTTTTAGACAAGTTTAGGTCACCATTTTAACCTTTTCTTTTAGATTTCACTCTTAGATAAATAGTTTAACTTTTATTGTGTCTTCTTGTATTCTTACACTATATAGTTAATAAACATAGTATAAACTTCCAAGAGAACCTAAAGTTGTTAATTAATGACATATATAATAATATTTAAGACATTTGGACAAACCTTTGATTTTTTTGAATATTATATAATTTAATAATATAGTATTTGTTTTAAAAACTCATTGATGTCAATTTTGACACTATTTAGTATTTTATTTTTTCGAAATTCATCACAACTTTATTACTTCAAATAAGATACATTGAATCAATTCTAACATATGATATGCACCTAGAAAATTCGTGGATGTTATAAAAACTTTGAAATTATATTTATTTTAATATTTACAATACCATTTATTTGATTCTTTTATTAATAAGGTAATTACTGCATCATCGTTATGTCAAAAATAAATTAAATTATTTAATGTCTAAAAATTATTAATAAAATACCATGACATATGAAATATTTTTTTCTTTCTAATTAATATTTACAGTCGAATTTATGTTATGTATAACCCTATATTAAAATTTTTTTAGTTATTAAACTTTGAATTTTACACTTTTAACTATTCTTTAAATAAAATAAAAATAAATGTCCTAATCTAATTCAAGTAGAAAAAAGGGGGTCATAAATTATTCATAAGTTTTTTTGGTCTAATTAAACTTATACCTTATAAATAAGACATTTTTTAAGGTAATTATAATATCATTTTTACCCTTAATTACCATATTTACTTTTAACCATGGTAAACAAAAGTCAAAGGTTACTATTCACCAAAAATTATTTTCATCTTACTGAAACACATTTTACTTTCTGATGTTAATCGTGTCTCTTGGATTTTTGAAATTAAACTCCTAGAATATGTAAAATAATGTTTTATGCAAGTTTGTAAATGCTCATAGAAGGTGGGTAAAAGACGGTAAAAAGTTTAATAAATATTAATACATCTACTTTTATTATAAAATGACTTCAATGATTTAAATTGAACATATATTGGTACTATATATCTATTTTGATAGAAAATTAATTTAAATAAAATAAATAATTATTTAAATAAAATGTTTGTTTTAAACAACAACACAGTGTTTTTCAGTATTCATAAAAAATTGGATGTTTTCAGAAAAATAAAAAAAAATCACTTTCAGCTAATTTTGATATTCCAAATTAAAAAATGAAATTTATTTTACTAAATTAAAAACATATAAGTAGCATTAATTACCTTAAAATTAATTCTTGTTGTCAAAACCAAGAAGCTATTTTTTAAAAGTAAAACTATCCAAAGATTGACATGTTTATAGGTCAAATTTAAATGTGAAATTATCTATAATAACCTACAATGTCTTAAATGATAAAAATTTAATATAATTATACATCAAAATCATTAAAAATTATAATTTAACACTACAAATTATTTTGATTAAAAAAATTCATTTTCAATTAAAATTTAATAAGTTTCACTATTCACCAAAATATGAATGTTATGAGAAAAACACCAAAAATTAATAGAAACTAATTTTTTATCGCTTGATTCTAAATAAAAAGTTTATTCTGTCAAATTTAATATATAAAAGTGTCAAAAATTTTATTTAAAAAGGGTTCTCCATTAAAAGGAATAAAATTGCATATTTTGGAAAATAATTTTTTTATCTAAAAAAAGAATTTTTTCTTATATTATCTCTAAGAAACACATAATATGGATGTTCATATTTATATGGAATATATAAAATTCAAAATGCATATAATACTATTCATAACGGCTTTTAAACAGCTAGTTTGGTAAGTTGTGGTGCGCTTAAACTCTGTGTTGTGTGTATCACAAGTTATTGAATTACTTTGAAGAAATAACATACTATGAAATAATGGGGTGTTACACACAATAAGGGTGAACATGCATCAATATTTTACTCACATGTTCTTCAGCATGAATCACAGTGATGGTTTTGGGTAAACCTGTTGTGTTTCTCTGGGTCTCTTCTTCAAATAAGAGGTGCATCTCCTCTTCTTCATGAGAAAATTCAAGAGTTTGTTGCACTTTTTGAAGGCCCATGACTCTTTTCTTAGTGATACTATATTTCTAAGAAACACGAGCTCTCAGGTGTGTCCACAACAGAATCTCTCTTGACCTATGAGCATTTATTTTTATAAGTGAGGATCAAAGATTTTTTGTATTTCAAATCACTTAATATATTCTCATCAAATCTCAAATTTGAATAACCATGATCTCCTTTGTTTAAGAGTATCAAACCTATATTTGGGATAAGCCGCATATCTCAGTGTTTCATTTTTCTAACTTGTGACCTTCTCCTATCTTGTGAAAACATAATGCGCTTGCATTGAGATTTCATGAAAATATCATTTTAATCTCTACATGAATCTTTCCATGTGGCCTCGTAGCTTCTCTTCGGTCGAGATTCATCTTCGAGTCATACTCATTAACAAAAAATAAAGATTGCATGAATGGTATCAGTATGATAAAACAATATTAATGATGTCAGAATGATGGGGCATGGTGGTCCAGACATGGTTCGTCATCCTCCCTGACGAGTGGCAGTGGTGTTGGCGAGTGTCGGAGGAGGAAGACGACAACACTGGGGTTTCAGAAACCACAAGGGAAATCAGACGACACTTATTTAAACATATAGGACATGGATTGATGAATGTCTAGGATTAGATTGTGGGTGAAGATGAGATGTGGGGCCCATAACACTTTGGTATTTTTAAATGATAAACAATGACCTGTTTCACTTTTCCCACATTGAACTGGAGATGTAGGTGGAGTGTTGTTTATCTATTAAGATAATCTAACCCATTTTCAGACTACTTCTCATGCCTCCATGGTACCACCACGTACCATTTTCTGTCATCATTCTCTATGCTGACCCTCAGCAAGCTTCGACCAAAAACGCTTCACGATATTCTTCTTGTGTGATCCTCTGGTCCTTCAAATGGATATTCTACTCATGGGAAAACCTTTTCTGGCCTCTCTAGTGTGATTTTTACCCTTGTGTTCCAACATGTTCCTTAGGTTGAGGCAGGTTGGCTAGATCTTGTGCTGGCCTAATTTTTTAAGTGAATCCCATAAAAAATACTTCTATGTGTAAAATTTCATGTCCAATTAAAACCATAAACCTCATGCATGTATACCATCACAAATACAAAGACTCATCTTCAAAAATAATCCTTCTTTTATTTTTGGATTATTAATTCCAAAGAACACACTTCAATCATCATTTTCATTTTTGTATACTGTGTATCACATATGATAAAAGTTCTTCTCTTTCATTCAATTTTTTTTCTACCCCCCTTTTACATCTCAAAATTTCATTTCACTTTAACAACATATTGACAGTAAATAAAATGTTCATGGGAAAATGGTATCAATCCATACTTGAGAAATGTTTCATCCATCATTTTACATGAAGTCTACTTGAGAAATGATTGGTTTAAAACAATGGGATTTTATTTAGACAACAAAGTAATCCATAACCCACTGATATGATACTTTATGATATAAGAACTCATGTACCTATCATCAAGGACTTTCCACTAACATACTAGGATGAAGATATAAAATCATTTTAAAATAAAACAACCTGAAACTCATGCACTCAATTGAACAAATGGATCCAAATAATTCAAGTGAAATAGGTAGGATAAGTGTCATTAGGGAACTTCTATTCTTCATATGTCATTAATTT
Source organism: Viscum album (assembly GCA_963277665.1). NCBI lineage: Eukaryota > Viridiplantae > Streptophyta > Magnoliopsida > Santalales > Viscaceae > Viscum > Viscum album. Next base: position 887,897,167 of record OY728123.1, read on the forward strand.
ATTCTATTACTCCCCCTTTTTAAGATTATTTTTTGAGTGGCCAAGAATGAGAGATTATGAAATTAAATACCTTTTACAATCTTATGATCTTCATGTAATTTCTAGATTAAATAGATTTGAAACCACATGATATAATAACTCTGGATTTTTTTATTTGTCTCTCCTTCATGGGGAAACACTTCCCATCACTATTTCTCAAGTTATCCCCCTTAGATCTTAATTATCCTTCAATTATATAAACAATAACCACAAATACAATGCAAAAAAGTTCTGAGGAATAAAGGTGGATCCTCCAAGCATCATAAATGTGAAAAACTAGGTTGAGATGGTTTTATTTACAAAGATGCTCCATTCTTCACACCTACACACTTAGTATTCAATTCAGATTGGGATTTTGTAGATCTAATTTCTTCATCCATTTTCCTCATTCTTTCCAAATATTCTATAAAAATAACCAATATTTCATTATGAATTGTGTTAGAATGTTTGGATTTTCAATAGGACATCTATTGAGAGTCATCATTCTTGGTAGTTCTTTGGTATGCACCGCCATTCAACTTTGTGGATTAAGAATCCATGGAATTATCACCAATCCTTCTTTAAATATTCTTGGGATGATTCTTCTGATTACATATCAAGGTAAATTATTCATTCATAGCTTGCTTCTAAGATCATTTATTCTTATCAGCTTCGGAATCATGTTGAGACGAGGATGTACAAACCATGTGACTACTTCCATGGCATAGATCATAGATCTTGTCAAGAATTCCAACCCTTTTGCAGTATATAGATGCTTCTAGATTTGAGGACGCTGATTATTTTTTTACTATTCTTCCCCTTGATATGAGATTCTATTTTTTATTTTTATTTTTGAGTATTTCACCAACAATCTAATGTACAATTCCCACACCAGTTGCAACAACAACATTGGCCAAAAAATCATTACTTCTTGATGTCTTCTGGATAAATTTGATGGGCCTTCTCCTCGATTTCTTGTGCTCCATCTAGGGAACCACTTTCCACGTAATTTTTCATATCTCCCTATCCATGTTGGTAGGTATCCTATCACATTTCCTCTTCCATAATTGTTAATAATATTTTTTACAACCTGTACATTTTGTGGATTTTTTTTGAAACATTAGTACAAGATGGTATGGATGGTACATTTTATTTCTCATCAACTTGTGATAGATTAGTAAGTGAAGTCATGATCTTATTATAACGTGTTGAAGGTTTTATGAAAATAGAATCCTCGATTTATCATTGAATACCATCTGCAACTGTTTCCTTATTTTTTAAATGCTCAATATGTGTCTTCACAATATTGGTCAACTGGGCTTCCAATTTTAGACATTCCATATGGTGGATGATCTTCTGATCTTCAATTATCATCATCTTCTCTTCACAAGTCTTCTTACATATTTAAATCAAATATTTATGCTTTTTATTTTTTTAATAATGATTCATTCTCCTTGAGTTTCATGGAAGTGTCTTCCTAGTGTAACCCCATTAACTTTAGTTCTCTACTTCAACTCATCTCAAAGTGCATGAATATTTTTATCTAGAGTATTATTGTCTTCCTCCTTTTCATCAAGGGATTTAATCTTTCTATAGATCTGTAATGTTTTTATATTTTTCCATCCAATCCCTTTTCTATCTTTTATACATATCTTTATAAATGGGTGATATCAACCTACATACATTGAAATATTCTACAAACAGAAACGACTATTTCTTTAGGTATATCATGTAGATAGGTAGTTAATTTCTCCAGATCAAATGGAAATGAGGTAGAAGTGTTTTCCTTTTCCTTAGTGGAAACTTAACCCTCCTTATTCTTACTTTCCTAGCCTCAAAATGTTTTATTATTAAAAAGGCTTGGAGAACTAGATGCTACCTTTTCGTTAGATAAGAGGGATTATTGAATTGCGTCTTCTATTTGTTTTTCCAGCATGTAAAGTTCTTACTATATATAGACATATTCTCATATGTAACTGAATATTAAACAAAAATACAATTAATTATTGACATTGGAAAGAAAAATCAAATCCTCCATTTAACATAATTAATATAGTGTATCCAATATACCTAAAACCAGCTCTAATACCAATTGAAGGACCAAAACCACTTTAAGAGGGGGGGGGGGTGAATCAGGTTGTCACCCTTTTCCCACAAAATGATGGATTTTTTTCCACATTGGTAGGAACATGTTTAAACTTTTGTGATGGATGTGTGAATTAATTAAAACATTCACATGCAGAAGAACTACACAACACTTTTACTTGGTTCACCACAAAGGGATACATCTGAGAAGTATACACCAACTGGTTTTCATTCATACATAATTCCACTATTCTCCAATAGCTGTGGATTATAAACATTATGGAACTATCATTCTATCCCGGAAACACTACCACTACAAAGTTTCATGGATTTCTTCATTACCACTTTTAGATCACTTCCATTTACACCCCTAGCTCACTACCTTGGGTGAAGTCTCACTCAGTCTATCAACATAAAGGACTCTTCAACAAATAGGAACGAAAGTAACTTTCTCTCTGTAACATGAGACACTTCTGGCATCATTGTATTTAATTGATTCCCTTTATATTAAATCTTTTTATTTAGTGAAAAAACTGAATGTAATAATACTTCTTCTTCTTCTCGTCCCGAATCAAAAACACCTATGTGATTAATCATGTAATGAGGATAAAATTACATGGAATCATTAGAATAAAATTCTTCTCATTTTCAAATATTCATGTTCAACTACTATTTTTATTATTTCATTTAATGTATTTAGGTGTGCATGTGAATGAATGAGTTCATACACTATCCACTTCTTCTTTAACTTTTTTACAATCCCTAATGGGTATGAATCATCATACACAGACTCATCCGCTTATATTATTAACTTTCTATTATTCCCATTGCACTTGGTTATGATGTTTTAGTTTATGCACTTGTGTACATATATGATGTATCCTAAAAAACCGAACACATTAACCTCTTCTTCCCTTTTCATTGTATGGACCAAAACCAGTCACAAAGAATCACCAACCTTAATGGGTGTTGGTCTTTGGAGAATATCTTCCTACTTCTTCACATGTTCACACATGTTGCCTCAGGATTCTTAAAAGGATGCACATGAATGCATGAAGACACTTTCTACCTTTCTTCAAACAAGATCATTCTTTACTAAATACGAACCTCTAAAAACTGTGTAGATATATATGTTCATGTAAAATGGTGTTCTATCCTATTCATTGTGAATCACATAGGTTCATGGTTATTCATCATCATGTGGAAGGTACGCATGGTTCTTTTTTAGAGAAGTAGCAATAGCTCGTGGATCTGTCTTTACAAGGCATAGTAACTATGTGCATGAACCGATTGTGTGCCCATGGGTTCTTCTTCAAAAAACATAGCGAGGGGTTTGGGTAAACCTATTGCGTGTATGTGGGTCTCTTCTTTTCACAGGGGTAAAACTCCACTTCATCATGAGGCACTTCAAGAGTGTGTTTCCCTTTTTTAAGGCTTATGTATCACTGCTTGGTGATGCTATGTTTCTAAGAAACATGAGCTCTTGGGTATCTCCATGATATACACCGTCAAATTCAGGGAATCTCTTTTTACATTCATGGATGAAATATTTTTCTAGTTCCAAATCACTCAATATATGCCCATAAAATATCACCTTTTAATAACCAAGATCTTCTTTGTTTAGTATTTTCAAACCCATAATTGAGATACAGCGCATATCTTAGTATTTCCTTTTTCAAACTCACAACCTTCTCCTATATTGTAGAAATATCACCTACATGCAATGAGATCACATGAAAATATAATTTTAATCTTATTCCAAATCATTCTACAAGGCCTTATAGTATCTATTTATTCGGTTGAGCATCATCTTCGAGTTTTACTCAGGCATGCAAGATAAAGATAGCATTAATAGACTCTATACGATCAAACGATCTTCAAGATGTCATAATGACGAGGCATGGTGATTTGTACTTGATTCTTCATGATCTACGATGAGTGGGAGTGATGTCGATGAGTGCTGGTGGAGGAAGATGATGAAACTGGTGATTTAAAAATGATGGGGGCAATCAAAAAACACTAATTTAAACATACATAACAAAGAGTGAGTGGAAGATAGGATTTGATTGTGGTCATGGATGAGATGTGCGGCTAGGATCAATTTTATGTTTTTAAATGATGAACTGTAATCTGTTTCACTTATCCTACATAGAACTAGAGACAGAGGTGGAGCGAAGTATATCCATCAAGACAGTCTGACCCATCATCAGATTACTCCTCGTCCCTCAATGGTACCACCTCATACTATGTTTTGAGATAATTCTATGCACCCTACCTCTATGAGCATCAACCCAGAAATATTCATGGGATTCTGCTCATGCACTCCTATAGGACTTCATACGACCATGCTGCTCATGGGCCGACCTTGGCCGACCTCCCTGGTGTGAGGTTGACCCCTGTGGTCCCACATGTTCCTCAGGTTGAGGCTGGATGCCCAGCTCATGGGCTGGTCCAATTTTTTAATTGAAGACCATATTAAAAAAGACTCTTAAGTGTATCATTTCATGGCACCTTAAACCATAAAACTCATGCATGGATACCAAAACAAATACCAAGCCTCTTCTTCAACCATCATCCTTCTTCTCTATTTGTAATATAAATTCCATATAACACACTTAAATCATACTTTTCATTATTGAATACTATATGTCAAATATGATAAAAGTTCTTTGAACTTAATATAAGTGAATAAATTGTCTAAATTTCCATTATCCCTTAACTTTGTATCTCTTTATTCTTATTTATCATCATTTATAGCTTCATTGACATCAATTTACAAAAAATAAAACTTATAATGAATTGTTGTCCCAACATTATATTAATCAGATTGCGCAACATTGAAAATTGAATAATCATCATGTGGATACATAATAGAATAAAAATATTAATGTTCACAATATACTAACTAAAATACAAAATAATAGTTCCATTAAAAAAATAATGAATGTATTTTATAATTTCTCAAATGGTCTTTCAAAATTAATGTGAGCTTAAGCTTCAATCACATCCTATTCCACTTTCAACCCATATAAATTATCTAGGAAGAGATATTTATACACACTGACATGGAAATAAAAAAAATCCAATGGGAAATCATTTAATCTTTTGACACTTTGAACAACCACTCTTTCTATTTTTATCTATCCTATATAGAATGAATTAAAAGTTGAATGAGGAAATACAATAATAAAAAATCTAAAATAAAACAAGGATTATCTATATTAGAAAGATCAAGTAGTAAAATAGATAGAAGATATACCTGTATGTTGAAATCTATTTATAATTTTTTTTGTCATCAATGGTGAAATTATTCTCAAAAAATTCACTCTCACATTCCCTTAATAGCTCCTATTATTATATGATGTTATTTAAGAAACATATTTTATATTGGAATCTATTTTATGGTTTCATGAATAAGTATATTTATTTGTGTCCTTTCAAATTTTTCTAAAATTTCACTTTTGATTTATTCCTATTTTATCTACTTGGATTTGATCATTATCGATGGAAATTGTTGTAGAAGGTATTTATTTTTCCCATGCTACTTTTATGGTATTTATTATTTATTTTTTACTAGTATCAAGTTTTAATGTATCATCCAATTTGGTCTCCATATGATATTACCAATCATAGGTTGGTTCATATTTGAGAATAAAGTGATTATCTTTACCATTCCTTTTTATTAATATTATTAGACTACATGTGGAATTTTGAATGGACCAATCTAGTTTTTTGAGGGTTTTATTCCTTATCTTTTCATGTAATTATATTTGATTTATTAAAACTTCTATATAACATTGAAACATTTCAATTCTAGGATTTTTTTGTTTTTCTCTTGGGGTGGTTAACTACTAATGCAAAATTAAGTGTGTTTATTTTAATGAATGGGAGGAGGATGGAAGGATTGAAAGTTTTATCGATTATTTAATGGTTATTGGATTGGTGGGAGTTATTGATATTGTTATAGAAAAACTTATACAAATTGAATATATTTGTTCTGAAATCTACATTAGACACATGATGAATCTCACCATCCTCAATTATGACATTTTAATTGATTTTGTTCATGATATGTTGTACAAATTTTAATTCCATATAATTCTACACATTGATAAATATAAGGATTAAAAGAAAAATATACACAATTAAGCTTTACCTGTGGTTATTATTGACATTATTTGTTAAGATCAATATTTATAACCAAATTAGTTCATTCCTAAATTTTACACTCTAAAGGGGATGATTCAAAATATCATACCTCACACAATCCTCTCCTATTGATACCTCTTTTACTAAACTATTCATAATTATAGTGTATCTTATCAATAGAATATATGGCTTCTATTAGTGATGTTTTAATAAAATACCCTAATTTTGGTTCTTAATTTGGATTTATATCACTATCAATCTTGAATTGATATGATAAGACTAGAAAATGGTGTTCCTTAAGGGATTCATGGGTATAAATATCATGAAACTTCATTAATATAGCTAGATACTATTGAAATATACCAATTTAGTACTATATAATGGAATGGAAGACATTTAATTTTTTTATCCTTGAAGTTGGGAATAAACATTTATGGAAGATCCTAACAAATTTATCCTTGTCCTTTACTAATTTGACATATATATTATATATCCAATTCTTACAATATGATTCCAATATGAATAGAAAGGATATCCATTTTATTTAATATTCATCTACTCCACTTGTCTCGGGTGCTTTACTTACTATAGTGATTTACATTATATACTAGTTAGGGGTGTTCACCTGAATATTCATAAAAATCATGGAAAAAATTAAATCAAATCAGTTTTTAAATAAAAATCATCATGTAATATAGGAATAATAATAATGTAATATTGGTTAATGATTTGAGTTACAAAATTTTCACATAATGTTTTTTTTGGGTTCTCTACCATGAATTCAAATTAAAAATGAAAACTTGATGTTTCATTAGAGCATGTTAAGTAAATTTTAATAAAATTTGTTTTTAAAATTACAATGATTCTTAATTATCTATTTTTAGTTAATAAATTTATATTAATTTTGATCAAGAGGATGTGATTTAACTATGATATATTTTTCCATACAAACTAATGTTTATGAATTTTGAAACTACCTCCCCAAACAATTTAACATTTTTAATGCCGCTATCCTTGGTGTTACAAAAATTAATGTAAAATATTAGGTTAATTTATATAGTTTATTAGAAACCTGTGATATTTCCAATTATGGGTGAAATATTATCTCCATAAAAAATTTTAAAAATCGGGATATTTTATGAATTTGAAAAATTAATATTTCAATAGAAAGATTAAAAAGAAGGAAATTTACCAGTTCATTGATTAGTGATTGGTTAATGAGATGTATTTCCAATTATAACTCTATCCTAGATATAATTGTTTTCACTCTTCATTTTATAAAATATTAAATGAATTAATCCACACTATATTGATAGTTCACTTTTTCTACTCGAAATATAATGTGTAATCATATACCAATAAGTAAAAACAATCATCTACCTTATGTTTATAAAAATGTATAAAATGGAACCGAAATGATAAAATACCCTTACACTAGATTGGGAAATACAAATTAGGTTAATTTTGTGATAAATTCAAAATAAATTAAAAAACTTTTATAAATATTGTTTAAAATCACTAGATACTGCACCAGTCAATTATGTCTATTCAATCATATATATGTAGAATTATGTAGTGGTATTATTATAATTATGAACCTAATAAGAAAAAAAATTCACAATATTAATACACTTAACACAATCAAATGCAAAATAAGACCCTAGATTTAAATAAAATTAATAATAGAGGAATATATTATTTATTAATAACAAGTCTCAAGTTTTAAGAGGACATCCTTCCTCTTATCATAATTATCAAAAACAATTACCTCTCTCTTAATAACTTGTCTCAAGATTTAAGTATCACTTTAGTTTTTGTAATGAATCTTATGTATGGGAAGGAACTCTTCATCACAAAGTCATTTACATTTTTTATCACACTTATGTTAATGATAACCATATGTATCAATAACTGGGTTCTAGTTTGTAAAGTACCAAACCCGAATGCCACTGAACGGTGCCCTGAGCCTGGTAGGTAACATGGACTCAAGTGAATCTCCCCAAATTGTAAAGGATTCTAAGAAGTAGTGAGGGCCTGAGTGAGTCTATGGGTAGACGATTACCTCAACATAAGAATGTAGCACAATAGAATATCGATAATATATACAAGTATACGAAGTTGTAAACCATAAAAATAAATAAACAGTAACATAATGATAGTATAAACAATAAATAAATCATATCCTATGAAATATGATGATATATCTCACCCGATTTTAATAAAACATCCAAAACATGTATACAACAGACATACAAAATACATGTCGTAAAAGTAAAAATAATCTAAAAGAGACTCAGCAGAAGCGCAAGCCCCAGAATGGTACCTTTTCTCCTTGTCCAAAACAACATGTTAATTACCTATATTAGGGATATTGTACTTATCATTACCTGCAATCCAATAATATATTTGGTTCCAAAAACATGACCCAAATATGGTGTGGGACTAAATCCCATTAGGCACCCACCGAGGTTTTGTTTCAATTAGTATATGAATATATATATCTGACAGTGGGAAATAAGAAGAATAGTAAACATAAAAGAACTCAAAAGTAAATATCCTACATTAATTGGTTTTCATTTACATCCATAAAAATTTCAATTATATTTATGTTTATAATTCTTGAAATCCATATGAAGCATGGCATCCCCCATTTAATTGGAAGCGCAATAGATTATTCAGAAGGCTACAAAAACAATATTAGTACATACTGACTCAAGATTGTGATATGGATTGGAGATGTTTCATAATTCATTACATTTCCTTTATTTATTCATTTAAAACATATTTTTATCATTAAAATTCCTAAATTGGAATTCAAGTATAAATCCATGTGTACTTAATCAACACCATACAATCCCATCTATGGATAACCTCTCATGTACCCATGTATCACTCTAGATGTTTTAAAAAGTCCATTCAATATTTTACGGTCCTTGATGGTCTTATAAGGAATCCCCAAGAATGACTCAGGGTTTATAAACAATTCACCTTTGAGTATATCCTTGGTAAGCCATTGGATTCCATGTATTACTCAGCATATTAGTCAATTCTCAACGAGTCTATCCATGGAATCTCTCATTTGGATCCATGTATCACTCATGAAAATATCACATTAACCATTGTATAGGTCCATGGAATCATATGGTGAATCCATATATCAATAAAGGTATAAAGGTTAATAGTCACATGATTATTTTAATGGCATTCTAAATTAAATCCATGTATCACTAAAGGATATTTATCATTTAACCAATTTCATTTCATTGAAAAATTTCATTTAACAAGAAATGTAAAAACCAATGGTATTCAATATAATTCACCTAAAAAGGATGACTCCTGTGAGGAAAAACCACTAGGATTTGATTTCCATTTACTCATGTGGACATAACTTATATCACCACAAACATATCTATAAAAAACAAATACACATTTTAACATAATTTTACTCACATGGGAATCAAATGTTTACTACACTAGTTCTTAAACTGGTTTTCTCACATCAATTATTTATTATTTTCTTGCTGGTTATTAAGAAACATTATTAGAGGGGACAGAATAAATAACATTTTCATGCCAGTTAACTAAAACCGAGATTATAAAATACTATTTGAAATTGGTTATTCCCATCATTTATTTTATAACCGACATAAAAATTTGTTTTCAAATTGGTTATTGGATATCCAGTTCAAAAAACAATTTTATTTTCAAAAAATGTACATTTATCCATCCTCCACCATAAAATTACACATAAAATAGTAGAAAAGGCACAAAAAATGTCAGTAGAAAAAACACCAAAAGACACATACAGTTAAAATTTCAAACAAACTAAAAATCAATCAATCCTATAAAAATACTTCCCCATTCAATTTGTAAATGTCTCAAATCCTCTACATTATATGGACTTGCTTCATAAAAAATATAAAAAAATAATAAAAATAATATTTGACTTTAATTTTCAACAAAAAATATTAAATATTATGGAAACATTTATAATGAATCCTATCCATATGAAACTTTTTAATTATACCTGATGTAATTATTCCACTCATGAATCTTAAAACATAATATCCACATTCAGTTCCACCTAGTTATTTATAACGCTCATTGGAAGATATTTTAATTGAAGATATTATTTTTTTATTAATATATCCAAAATTTAGTAATTGTAAATGAAAATTCTCCTTAGCCTTTACAAATTTGGTATTGGAACTCTTCTTTCTTATCGTCTATCTAATGAAATTCATTTCCCTATTTGAAAATAATATGAACATAATAAATTTTACTCATTATAACATAAAAAATTATTAAAATAATAAAACAAACATGTTCAATATAATCCTAAATTTTTTTATCACTTCACTATGGATAGAGCATAACCAATACAATGTCTTCTCTCTTGAAAAAAACACACAACAACCAATGACCGCTAATATAAAAGAAAATTTATTATGAGTTTTTAATATTTTATTTTATATTTAACACTTTTTGAAAGAAAATATTTCATACCATTCAAGGTATTGAAATATCCAACACTAAATGATGATTTTCATCTAAAATATTTCAGCTATATAAATTGTTCTTTAATCAAAGATCATATTCAATTCTATACGAGAAATAAACTATGTGTCCATAAATTTATATATACCTATCTTCTCATTCCCTTTACAGATTTTATATCGATAACCAATAAATAGTAGAAATACTTAAAAATTTCAATAAATTAATGGAATAATTTTTTTTTGTTAATCGACTTACATGGAAAAAATTTGCATCATGTTGATGCCCAATTGATCACCAGCTACCAGCTCCATGATATCATTTTTTAGAACACCCACATTAATTGCACTCACACAAAAAACAACATAAATTAGAATATCATGTACTCACAATAACAAATTTGAGTATGTTGACAATCGATCAAGACTTTTAGAATCTATATCTGAATTCATGAAACATTGATTTTTTTGTTATCTATACAATATTTCTTTACCTTTAATATATTCTTGTAAAAAAATTATAGAAATATATAACCTTTAAAATGAGAAAGAAAAATTTACTAACAAAATGAAATAATATATAACATCAATACATAAAAATATGGTAATATGTCAAATTAGTCATGATATCCAAACCAAAAAAATGACCGATACTTTCACTAAATATACTCACCTCCTCAGTAAGACATGATAGTTTTGATGATCTATCGATAATATATTGTATAGTGACCCTATGATGATCTATCTCAAATTTGTGATGATGATTGGTATCAATAATTTAATATATCATCCCATATGAAACAATCTGATGAGGGCCATCAACATATAACTCATAGTAACATGGAAGCTATAGAGGTGGGGGTGTTGGGGTTGGATAAGAAAGAGTGGGGTCTGGAATCAAAGTGCAAAATTTTGAAAAGAAGGAATAGTGGGATTTTCTGGAGGAGTCAATAGAGTCAAATCGATTGTATAAAACTATCCTTGCATGTCTACAAGCATTGTATATATTGTGCTTTGACCTTATAATCCATCTTCACATGAATATCCTGAAATTTGGATTCCAAATTTTCTATTATTATTAAAATTCTTCTTTTAAGAATATTGAAAACATGTAAACACTTATCTTAAAGATAAATCGATCTAGTGTCCTCACACACGACCCGAGTGATTAGGATTTCCCAATTCTGCAGCTGAAATATCTTCTCAACCATCATCAATAAAGACCCCCTGTGTACTCTGCACCTTAAGAGAATCCTGTATGGAATATTTGATAAAATATTTAATGAATCACAATATATAATGTGTATATTTAACATCAATAAAGAAATAAATAACTTATAATATTATTAGCTACAATTACTAAATCTTCAATAAGATAATTTCATTTTTTAATCTTCTAAGACCTCTTCCATTAATCATGTCTATAGGGGGGTAGCCTCTCTAGACTATAATGACTCAACTCTCATATTATATTGTTTTTATTCTATCATGCTTTCTTCTAAGAATGTATACCCACATTGAGAAAATGCATGTGGGGATAAATTTATAGATTTAATATCCTAATGATATATCCTTGTTTTATTTAAATATATAATTAAGAATTAAGAATAAATAAATCAATAACATGAAAATTAATATAATAAAAACATATAACAAGTTACATTTCACTTACAAAAATCTATTCTTTTCATCTACTTTCATCAAATTATTTCCATGAATCTTTGTCTATAAATGGATATATATCACATGTATTTTCATGACATCTATTCCAGAACATGAACTATGATGTGAGGGGTGATTTCAAATCACTCCATCTCCTAGCAGCCAATGATAAAAATTTCCTCTAGATTTCTCTAGTGTTAGATAAATCATATGTCATCAAATAATAATGGGAAAACATATGTTACTATAAAAATTTCAAGATAAGTAAAATAACAACAAAAAATCTTACCAAAACAGTCTCCCACAATAGTAATAATGTCTCTTTGTCAACTCTTCACCAATCATGAAACAAAATACTAAATTTTTGTTTTGCCTATACTGATACAAAAGTATTGAATTGTTTAGAATTTGGACCTCTTAGAATATTTTAATGATAATGGTTTATTGGTATCCTCTACTCTTGGATATAAGTAATTTCTATTTTTCATAAACTTGTGGTTCCATGTTTACAAACACTCGAACTCTTTCCCCCCGCATGGAAGTAGATGTATTATTTAAAGACAGATGACGAGGCTCATTAATAGGACCATGTGTAAGTTACTCTCTAGAGGGATGAGTATGATCATCTCCAAAAATATGTGGTGGATCAGAGGATAGATCATTCAATATCCTATAAATAAAAGCAACATCTATTAGTAAAAAAACAAACAAATTTAACAAATACTTAAAAATTTAAATAAAAAATTATCAATTATCAAACAAAAATAAAATTAAACTAAATGTAACAGATTTTTATTCATATTTTTTTGTTAACTAGTATGATAACAATTTTAATGAGATATTAAATTACATAAATTACTGAAAACTATATAATATTAATGAGAGACGAAATTGCATAATAAAAATTCACCAACCATATAAATATATTTTATAACAAAATAAATTATTTTATAATGTTATCTTATGCAAAAATATTATGTTTTCATTGAAAATATTATTCTTAAAATAATTCATTTTTAACAAAATCAATTAATATATAAATTCCATAAGGGTAAAAATGGAAGACTAGACAAAACTAAACTAATATAAACAAAAAATAACAATTTATTAGTTAAAATACATGTTTTAATAGAGATAATGAAATAAAAATATCTAAATTATAAAATTTCAAAATGTAAACCATAATTAATCATATGTTACCTATAATATTAGGAATTTTCTAAATAATTGTTTCCCAAATTCCTTCATCATGATCATTTTGTATGGAACAAGCCATATCTTCAATGTATTGATCAATAAAATTTGTTAATCGTTCCATGGATGTAGGGATTTCACATAAATAAATATCTTCGTCAAGTTTATCATCACCAACATTCTGTTTTTTCCTTGTAAATTTTTTTTCCACTTCATATTGGATTGATCAATAACATAGAAATTTCATTCATGTGATTCCAGGATAAATGGATCTATTGTGCGTTCCAATTTATTTTTATTAACTAGTGTCATTCCAAATTGGTCGTGTCAAACACTGTTCTTACTGATGAACCATTTACACTCAAACACTAGAACTTGAAATTTCATTTAACCAACTGACCATATATCATCAATGAATCCATAATATATGGTTGATATGGAGAATGTGTTTTTGTCTTTAGAACGTGAAAAATGAATTTCTTCTTCGAACAAAACACTACTACTCTAAACTGAACTTATGTTGTCCTAATCTTTCTTATGAAAAGTATAACCATTAATTCCATACCCAGACCATGTTATAAAATTTAAAATTTGACAACCCACTTACAATATAAATGTTTCAAATTCACCTAGTTTTTTAGTCTATTTATACCATGGAATTTTTTTTGTTATGCTCATTTAAAATCCATATATCTTTCTTCTTTGGATATATTTATTTCAATTCATTAACCTAGATGTTATATATGGTTTAGAATCATCTATGTTATTCAAGAAGTATAACTATACATTCTTTATCTATTAACTTATCAATGATTATTTTTTAAATCCATGACTCCCCTTCCTCCCATAAGTAACTCATTGATAGTGAGATACAGGAAAACCGATGTGGTCAACATTAAACAAATAGTTTGAAAAAACTATGAAACCTCCGCAAAAATATACTTCTCAATAATCGATGCTTTAGGTAAATATAGATTCTTAACATACCCCTTCAATATAATTATATACCTTTAGAAAGATACATCCAAAATATATATGCATGTCTATAAAAGATTTATTTCTTGCACCAAATGAACCATTAAATACAATATGATATCAAAATAAGATCGAAAAAATTCAATTCCAATTGAAAACTTATTGAAGCCACTTTGTTCTTCAAAATATTAAATGAATTAGAATCAATCAACTTATTAAAAATTGCATTAAAAAATATATTCCCTTCATGATACGTATTCTGACACGGGTGGATGTTATTCTATGTAATAAAACTAGTAGGAATTGTTGCATTATGATGTTACAGTCATGAGACTTCATAAAATTTAAATTTAAATCCTTTAAAGACACAAAAAATTTTAAATTTTAAGAATAACCATGTGAAAATTTTATATCATGAAGACATTGAAAAAATATAGTTTTCTACTTCTCAGATTAGGTATGACAAGAAGTGGGTAGGAATTTTCTTTTCTATAAGGTGGGGGAGACAACTCCAAACTTATTCCCATTGAGAGTAAATCCATTCTTGAATTCAAACTATATTTTGTCTTTCATTTAATATCTAACAATGTTCTAATTTTTTTTAAAGATATTCTTCTCCACGTGAATGACATCAATGTTATGTTTAATCTCATGATGTCTTCAATATGGAAGCTCACAAAATATTGACTGCTTCTTATTAATAGTAATATCATTTCTAGATTTATGTTTTTTTGAAAATGTCACATCAATTGTTTTCACACTCTCAAGATAATCATAAGTGGATATCATTATTGGAGTAATAAAAAATTCATGTGAATCATGGAATTCCTTTTTTAATCTTCTTTAAGAGTTCTCCATAGGCAAAAAAATTTGATGAACCATTTATACAATTTTTCTCCCATGATTTAATTGATAGTATGATGTCTGTTGATCACAAATTTGAAAATCTTTATACCGCTTAACAATATATAAAAACAAATTTACATATGCTAGGAAGTAGTTTATCTTGAACATAATCATTGAATGTTGTTAAAATTAATCCATCATATAAGAATCATTCATCATTATACCTTCCCCTTATAACAAATTCAAATCATCAATTAATGGTTACAAGAAAATTCCAATATCATTTATCGTATATTTTGGTCCAGAGATAATTAAACACAATATGAATTTTTCTGGCTTCTTATAAATTTCATGAGATAACTTGTAACTTACCAATAAAACAAGCCATGAACTATGTGGATTAATAAGGATTCTATATGGATTAGTTACATCGGTGCATAGTCCAAGTATGAGAATTATAACTTCCTTTATAAATGTAGAAAAGAAGATATTAATTATCTTCTACAATAGAGAACAAATAGGATGACATATTTTTCATCACATATTGGCCCATCAGCATGCCATCTTAACCTTTTTTATCATTTGAATTAGAAAATAAAAGTTTGAAATGAAGAATCATAAGAAGATACCAAAATGATTTGGAAGGGTTCTATAAAACTTCTAAATCAACCTATTATTTTTCTATCAACTTATACCATGATGTCCCATATTTATGGAACTCCCCATTAATTTGTATTCTTTTTCATATAACATACAATAATTCAAGAAGAAATGTATTTTCTGGTACACCAATCCCATTGTGCATAATATTTTCAAGGCCTTATAATTTGAATATGGAAGATTTTTGTCTTTAAGAAGAATTTCTTTCAACAATTGTAGTAGCTCTATAAAAATTTTAAAACTCCATCCATGTTTTCCCTTTAGATTAATCAATCATAATGACATCGATAAAATAATGTATTCCATACAACCCAAGTACAATGATTTTTTTGCATCACCATATAAAAGTTCAATTGTTGGTTGTTTCTCATTATCATCTACTTAAATATCACGAATCATTTCATTATGTTTAACATATTATTCATCATTTAGAGAACCATCATCAATATATATGAAATTTTCCTTGTTTTCACCATGAAAAATCATTGTGTTGTAACCTGAATTAAAACCAATAAAATTAAATGATATTTGATCTCTCTTCTTTTTAACTTATTCAAATTTAAAAGTTTTCAGAATGGATAGAAAAACATGTTTTTGTTTTGATCATTTTTTTTAATAAATTACAAAAAAGCATCGACACCTTCCTCATATTCACCACCTATTTGAGGTTAGTTTATCCAAATTTGATTCATTATCTATAAAATCTATCAAAAATTAATATAAAAAGATAGAAATTTATAAAATAATAAGATAATAAATGACATTGAATAATATAAAAACCTAAGAATGGAAACATTAGAAGAAATGTAGAAAATTCTAATGAGAAACTTCATTCATGTATAAGAAATTAAAAAATATATTCTTTTAAAAAATGTCTCAAGTAAAAATAAATTAATAAAACTTTATAAAATTATTAAGAAATATGTAAAAAAATATCTGTAGAGCAACATGCATAAAAAAATATATAGAATGGGTATAACTAATGGATATTTGATTATTTATAAAAAATAAAAATTTATTCTATATTATAATTAAATATATAATCTAATCATAAATTGAGTAATAGTTTAAAAATTTTCACATTAAATTCAACTTCATATGGTATATAGAATTCCCTAATATAGTACTCAGTTGGTCTACTACTTTAAAAAGTAGACCAATCAATCATTAAACCATTTTTCAATGCCCTATAGTACCATTCATACACATTACCATGTAAAAAGCATCACCTAAAGATGATCATAGTAACGAATTTCTCATATGAGTCGCATTTATAAAATCACCATAACTTACATACATCAACTTTATCCGATCATCAACGAACTATCTATGATATCAACACTTAATTAATTTCAAACCCAACTCATAGACCTGAAAAAAATATATAAACACACAACATCTATCTATATTATACCTTGAATTATAATCCTTAGCCTTAAATATTAGAAAAAATAATTTTAAAGTAATCCTAATAAGGAAAAATATATTGAATGAGAAAAACTAATTCATACTAGAAAGAAAATCCGGAAGAACTAATTGATACCAAATAAAATATATTCAAACCTTCATAAGAGCTAGTTGGAGAAGAGAATATCAATATTTGATCACATAATAATGAAGATGAAAAAACCTGAGTGTATGAAGATGGTAACATGAGAATGAATAACACTTGATCGAACAATCATTGGTTTTAGCTTATAAGAAAAATAATGACTAAAAAGACAGAAACGAAAATGATTAAGGTTTACTTTAGATCTATATTCGATGTGTAACATAATGCTGAAAAAACATAAATCTCTATTATGATCTTGATGAAAGTTTAGAACTAAATATTGAAGATAATATAGAGTTAGGGCTATGGCGAGAGAGAAATGAGACATGTTTCATGATAAGGGAAGACCACATAATGAATGCATCTATCAATTCATAGTTTTTTAAATTATTTTTTACCTCAGTTATATCAGAACTGACTTGAAAAATTGTATTCTTTTCACTTTTACATTGTTTATATGGTAAGAAATGTAAAAAATCAATCTTTAATGTCAGTTAAATTATATAACCAATGTGAAAGTTCAACGAATATCCATTTATTCATGTCGGTTTTATGAAAACTTATGTGAAAAAACAATATTCCCTGATTTTCAGGTCGGTTATAAATAATTGATGTGAAAACTACGACATCAAAAGTATTTTTTTCAACTAGGGAATGCTCCCCAGGCTTAATCAATACATTAAATAGCATGGTCTCAACATAACTCACAAGGTATAGAAATTAAAAGGCCATCCAAACACCCACATGAACATTTTTAATATAACAATCATAACAAGCCTATCAAGCTATCACATGGATTAATTATAATATAAATCACTTGGAAATTTCATTAATTAGACCAATTTAATAAGTTCAAGGCATAGCCTCAACATTTCTCACATGGGAAAGGTAATTCAAGACAGTAATGATTAAATAATAAATGACATACATTGGTAAAGTGGAAATTCAACCATCCTAAACCGTTTAACCTATTAAAATACATTATAATAATAATTAAATTTCATATATAACAAAATTCATTTTTCTCAACCCACAAAAGGGACAAACGCACTATTAAAAGGGATATCTAAGGCATAAATCCATTTAGGGTCCATTCAAGGCAACTCACCCTTTGGATAGGTCTTTATTCAAGTCATATAACATAAAATATGAATTAACAATCCTATTCCATTACCTATAACATGTTTTGTAATAATAGGGTTCAATTTAAATTTATTACATTGCCCAAAAAATGGAAACACGACATAAAGACATATATAAAAATCCTTAAATGATAGAAAGGCATGATAAAAGATACCTTATGTCAATGTTAGATATATTTTCTTGTATCAATCTCTAATTTTAACTAGATTGGATGAAATCCTATGAACAAATAATGAATGATAAATTAGGGCTTATGATCCTAAATAAAAATAGCATAGCCGATTCCCAGAAGAATGCAATAAGATTAAAATGGAATTAAGGCCATACTATTACAAATCCATGGGGAAGAACAAATCTTGAATCAGAGTCTGGATTGAGAAGGGATCTGAATACCAAGAATAATCCTAGAGGAGAGATTTTCCAATGTTGGGAGTGAGGCTACTATGCAATGGGTGAGGCTTCGTTTTGGTTTAAAAATAATTTTCAATTTATTTAGAAATTATAATATTTCCCACATAGAAGGGATCACACGGCTTACCCAAATGGGTTTTCCAACCATGAAGAAAAAATGCACTTCTTCTTATAGTATTTGAGAGTAGTTCCTAGTTACCCTGCATGGTTTATAAACCATGCGTATACAATGCTAAATGATTTGTAAAAAATGCTGAAAACTGTAGACCTGTCGCAGGAGATTGAGACTCCTCTCACATAGTTTACCCAAACCATGTGGTTTTAATCCCCCACTATCCATCCCCACACGATTTAGTCAATCCATGAAGTGTTCCATGCATGTGTTACATTTATCGTGCTCCAGGATAAAAAAACCCATACCTTGGGTTGTAGGCTTTGGACCTACCACATATACCCCATAGACCTTCATGACCCCAACATGAATCTACCATAGCAACAATTAATCATTTAGTATAATAATTGACGGAAATTGACAGATCCATAACTCAAATAAGAACCATAATCTTACACAATTATGCTTACATATTAGACGAGTTGACCATTACACATTCCAAAAAATTGAAAATAGATATTTTATAAATAAATATTTCATTTTGGATGACCCATACAAAATGTTCTTATCCTTTTCATATTATTCCAACTTTAAAAAGTACATACCTTTTTATTCAGACTCTAATTAAAATATCATCAAACACATATATTATAATGCAATGTTTTTCAAAAAACAATTATGAATATCTTATATAATTAAAAAACAATTTTTTATTACATTTTCATAATACTACTAGATTATTCCAAATGTATCAATAATTAATTAATGAAACATAATATGTGAAAATACTGAGTTTTAAATCATTATGTTTTCTCATAAAAATTATACAAATACTAGGAATATCTAGACTATAGTAATATTTCATTGTAATTGTCTAGCCAAATTAGGAATTGAAATAATTATATAACATGGTGGAAAATGTTTTGAGGAAGAGAGGGGATCAAATAACGATATTATATGAAGTGTAACATTTATATATCCATACATAATTCCATTATATACATGTTGGGAGAATCATTAATATATATCGAAATTATTAAAGCATCATTCCAGAACATTTACTCTTCCACTATAAGAGGGAAGTCACCCAAATGTTTAGGGATTGACCATTTTCTATCTAATCATTTTATATTATTCTCCAGTGATGGAATATTTGACATATTAAATCAATGTGAATGAGGATTCCCATATCCCCTCTTATCAACTCAAACAACATATGGTTTTATTTATCTTGTTAATATCATGTAAATCTATGTGAATTCACAAAATTGTAGATTTTTATAACTATATTATTATTTTATTTATATTTTCCTTATTTAAATTTTGGATTGTAAAGAAATCCACCTTCGTTCACCACATTTATCCAAAGTGAGATTGTTGTGAGTATAATCAAGTAGTTTTTGAGGGTGTGTGAACACTTTGTGAAGGTACAAGTTGGTTTTATAGTAATCATTTTACATCTCAATAAAAAAACATTAACCAAGGGATGGTGAGTTTAGAGAGTACTCAAAGAACATATTGAGAAAATGGATGAGTGTGTAAATATTTATATGAGTAATTTTTAAATAATGTGTTCTGAAGGATAACTAAGGTTATACCACTAGTTCTCAAAAAAACATTAGATTCTCAGTTGATTTTTACACTATAATAATTTCCTGGATAGTTATTTATAATTTATCACACATGAAAGTAGACACAAATAAATAACAATACATATAAATAGTATATATTTGTGATACTTTAAAGGTCACACGCTCAAACTATATTGTTTACATGGGCTTTATAAATTAAATTCTCAACTGATAAATTATAGTTTTAGAAATAATTCGGCACAATTATCTTGGATTTACTCCATCATTATTTAATTTTCATTATTATTGATATGTTTAAAACTATTTCATTATACAACATGATCATATAATGATAACTTATTTGGTATTGATATAGAGGCTGGATAAATATTTCAAAAAACAAAAACATATTTTAGAAAATTGTGAATTTGGACTGGGAATTATTTAACATTTTATTAATATATTCCATGCAAATTTATTTTTGTTGTTATAAAACTATTTAAAAATATAATAATATAGTATAATTCAATTATAATCTTAAGGAATAATGTACATCTAAATTAAATTATCAAAATATCTAGATTATGATCCCAAATAATCAACTATATTATGAAATAAAAAATAAAAAATACTGTTTTTCATAAATTTGATTGATTATTACTTTTATACCATAACAAAAACCTTAAGGAATTATATATATTTTTATATAATAGTTTTGTGAATAGGGCTTACCAATGATCAATTTATTAAGTGAATTTTATTTTTTCCTTGAAGGTGTAGTGAATGTGTGAATTTATGATATATAATCTGGTGAATGATAGATGGTATTGTGAAACACAACATGTCAAATTTTTTTATTTAATATTATTTTATATTTTATTTAGTGGTTTTTAGTTTTTGTTGGATTCATGTAGAAAATTATGATTTAGGGGGACATTGTGGGATGATCATGCTTCACCTTCATGGTTAGGAGGAAATATCTTGTACTTTTGTTGATGGATTTTTCATATTGACATAGCTAATTTTCACATATTTTCACGATTTGAAAACACATATAGAACTACCAAGATAATGTGAGGGGTTTTAGAAATGTTATGGGCAAGGCACATAGTTTTTCCAAAACATTCCATAACTAGGAGTAACCGTTTTAGCGGTGCCTCGACTAGGTTGGTCCAAGTTCATGATTGGTGTATGGTTTTGAAAACCATGCATCAAAACCATGACGTATGTCCATGCCTTTAATTTTTGGGTTCTTCCATTTTACCCATCTTCTTTTTTAAGGGGTTCTCACCCCCATTTCTCTCCAGTAGTGCATTTTTACCCTTGGTAATTTATTAATGATATTTAACCTCCTCAACATTAGATTGGTTCCCTTTATTTAATGATTTCCATGAAGTTTGAGTTGATTTCTTCCTCTCCTTTTCACCTTCACACCTTTTACCTCTTTTCACTCTTATTTTTGGATTCTCACATAAACCCTTGATTACTCTTATAAAATTTTAGGTTTTATATTGGATCTAATGTTGGAGTTTTTGGTGTCTAGGGTTTATATCCTACATTTACAATCCCATGGGTGTGGTCCCCATTGAAGGTGACATGTTTTGAAGGGTGTGTGATTGATTGTCATCCCATTAAGGAATGTATTTTTGTGAATCTATTTAATTTTTAATTTCAAGGTATTATGTAGATTTATAAATTACAATTTTAAGATAGTATGATTATATATGATATATATGTAGTGTTTTTAAACCTTTCCATGGTGTTTTTAGATTTTTTATAAATGGGTTTCATGTGAATTCCTTGTTTAATTCTTTTAAATTGAATGTTTAAATTTTCTAATTGTTATGAAAATTAATGAATGGTTTTTGGAAATGGTTTTCAAGTTGAGCATTGGGTTTTGTCTTAGTTTTATTTTTTAATGAGTGAAAACAATATCTTAAAAGTAATTTTTATTGGAAGTGAGTTATGACCAATAAATAGTTTGTATATGAGTTATTTAGTTTATATGAAGCAGTGTTTTGAAATATGTGTGTGGTATCCACATTTTTAAAATTCCATTATGACCAGTTTTAGATGGTTTTTTGGAAATTAATGGCCTTTGGACTTATTTTTCTAAAATTAGAATAACCTTGATGAAGGGTAGCTTTTAAATGTTTTAAATGGAGTGATTCATTTCCATAATTTTGGATAAATGTCTTAAATGTTGTTTTTTGGAATGGATATAGGAAATAGATTCTGAGATATGTTTTATTGTTAAAATAATTTTTGGATCTTTGGTTTTAAATTTGTGAATGAAGACCCATTGATTTCCCTTTTATTGTTTTCCCCTTGCGTCGGTTCTTGATCAAATTGTGAAGCTTGTTTTCTGCCCTATTGTGGGGGATATTCTTGTTATATCATGGGTTCATTTTTTATATGGGTATATTCATTGCAATGTGTTATGGGCGAGGTTAATAATGGTTATAACTATTGTGTTAGGCTAGGATTGATTGAATCCATTCTTCAATCACTTTATTCTTCATGGGAAATCAAGTTGTAAGTGGAATATCTAATTTATTCCTCTGATTGGTTACTACGTATCTAGTTTCCTACCAGCTATGTAGGAACCAAGGGCTATGTGGGGGTTAGTCATCAAAATTATTCATCTGTAGGATAATTGGACAACCGGTTTTTTGATCTTCAATGCATGTTAGTAGATAGTCCAAGGTTGTTATACTAATATTTTGTTATATTATTAGAATGTTAGAGATCCTATGACAGATAACATGACACAATCAATTGTTTAGTTCATTAGATTCTTATGGGAGTTTGACCTAGTGATAATTTGTATCATTTCCCCCAATTTCACCATTATTAATCGTTATTTTGATTAAATGTTTTGTATTACTTATAATGTGTGGTATCTACATTGTTGTGTTTGGCCCATGTTAGTGTGATTGGTCATTTCCTTTGGGGATGTGAGTTTTTAAAGATATTATAAAATAAATTTTGATTTTAATGTATCTTGTGTGGGTGATTTAATGTGGATTTAAAAATTTGAAATTTGGTTCTGTGATGGGTTTGTCTATAGAAATTTTTAAACGAAACCATTTTTGTTTAGATAAAGTCAAATGGGGTGTTTTCGGAGAAAGCATGAGGTTGTGTGTGGATTTTGAATGGCTTGGGCTAGTGTATTTTCGTTCAAAATGTGCGGGTTTAGTTTATAAAAACAAAATTAAATGTTTTTGAATGTGTTTATAGAATTGTTTTGATTTCAATATATATATATACGTATAAATTTTTCTTTAATGATTTATTTTGAATCTATAATTAATGACTTTAATTATGAAACACATTCAATAGTTTTTGTGGGTTGTGGTAACCTACTATGATTATTAGATAAAACTTATATATTTCAGGTTCTAGGATCCCATTTGGTTTCAATTTAGTTCATCGTGGCCAACATGGGGTGCCTTGAAGTGAGGTAAGAAATCCTAGGTTTCATGGAGATTGTTTGTGCTTTTCTTGAGTGGGTTTGTTTCTATTTTTTTAGTTTTATATTTGTTCTATCTGGATGTATCTATCATTTGTTGATGATGTTTATGTACATTCATATGTGATGGATCATTATAGTTTGTTATGACTAGTCTGTATGTTTATTTGATTAGATATTATATTTATTTACTCTGTCATCATTATCGCTTATTAGAGAAAAATCATTCCCAAATGGATTCCAATGATTCCTAGGCCCTGTTTTCCAGCCTGTGGGTATTGGAAATTCCCTTCCGACATTGTAGAAAATCATGTTTGGTGTTGGATTTAGTGGTATCCCATTCTGGTTTGTTATAGGTGCACACATTAATGAATCCTCATTTAAATGTTCTTTAGAACATTAAAGAGTAGAATGTTTATAAATGTAATCTATGTTATAGGGTAAGATGATGGGGAGACTCTGTGATTTCTCAAAATAGTTTCATGACATTGTATTAAATATTTAAAAATCAACTCATATTAGAACATATCTTCCCATTATACTTTAACTGTAGGCAACTAGAAAATTATAGAAACTTTTTAGACAATTTTATAGGGCTCATTAATATATCCCTAACAAAGGAAAAGGTTTTATTGAAAATAAAATCCAATAATAGTAACAGTTTGTTTTGAGAAATTCAACCCCATAATGTGTTCTTTAGACAAATGTTTCAAAATGTACTAACAATGAAATAAGAATTGAGGAACTCGCACCTCTCAAATGATATAAAATGTTTACAAGATTTCATGATTCGATAGCTACTACTTTATATCAATGTCCTGTTTTTATGTTTATGAATCACAATAAAGAATATTACGATCAAGTGATAGATAATGAGATATGTGAAGAAAATTTTCAAAGTTGATTGTTATAAAAAATAGTAATCATTCAAGATTAAATGATAATTATCAAGTGAAATATGGGTTTTTTAATCAGAATAGAAATGTAAAACTATTCCAAAAAATCTTTTAATAGACCAATCAAAAACTTCTATTTCAATAAGTGAGTAACGATTCATAACAACCAATGAGTCACTGACCAAATGGGGATGTTCAAGATCTATCCAAGAGGAACCTCATAATATAGCTAGTAGAGAATCAATATAATCACTCAATCAAATTACCAAATGAATGTTTTAATTTTTATGTATTTAAAATTAAATTCGATCATGTTTATAAAAACATAAATATATTATTTAACCAATGGTGAAGTAAAATTCTAACTCATCCTATATCTAACCCTATGTGTACTGTCTATTAAATAGTTTCAAAGAGTTAAAGTGATTTTTATTATATTATAATGTCTCTAGTGGAAGAAAATAGGTAATAAATTACTAATGAGACCTAGTATCATATAGGAGAATATTAAGAAATTCATGTTGTGACACTACTAGTAAAGGAGGTTGACTGTATAGCCAATATTGAGGAACTCCTCACCCATCACCACCATTCCCCTAAAATATTATTCCACTAAATAAACCCATCGAATCATTATAAAATGTTTTTTGGATAGTTTTAAAAATATTACCATTAATATACCATTATTAGAAAAAATAAATAAAATCCCAACATATGAAAAATTGTTTAAATAAATATATATTATGAAGAGAAGGAATCATAAATATGAAATTTTATTTTTGGGGTGGAATGTATCTTAGGATATTTCACTATAGTGACCGATAAAATACTATGATACAAGTACCTTCACAATCACTTATAATATGGCAATGTTGACATTTACTAATTCCTTTAATAACTTAGGTTGTATAATAAATATTATGCATCACTCTATATATTTTTACTTTAAATTTGGAAAAATAAATCCAATATGAGTATTGGTTCAGCTATAAATGTAATCTATTTCAAATGATATTGGTGTTTTGTGAGATTTTCTAGTGAGAGTGAACGGTTTTATATTCCTTATTGACATATACATTCTAAATTTTAAGGAATAAATTGGTACAAAACATTCCCTTTCCATTATAAGTATACATTTCTTACAAATATCCACATCCATAATCAAAGTGGATTATGCAACAATTTCAATAGGGTTTTGGGACGATATAATTCTTTTCCCTATTCTATAGTCTATATAATTTTCTCAAGATGAACTCTTTAATATTTAATTTCCTATTTTCAAAACCATTATTTCTCATGTTAGGATAATCCTATTTCAAATTAGATCCTTATCGTTGAAGAATATTTTATGTTTCCGAAACTCTTCATCAAAACTATTTTCTTAAAATATTTATTCATTGAAACAAATTATTTTTTAATCATTTTTTAGATTAGTTGGGTTAAGTCTTTCATAATGGTTTTGATTATTTGTTTACTAATGATTTGAGAATTATCTTTTTTTCCATTCATATACTGGTTGAAAATTTTGAAGAAAGTAATCCTAAACCAGCATTGAAATAAAACACACTTTTTAAATTGAAATTATTTCCCTCAAAACAAAAATATGAATATCTCATGGATTGGTATAATTTACCTATGTAAATATTTAGTAATTTAGTAATAAATAAACAATAGGAACTAATTTGTTTAAAGAAAAATTAAATTAAAAGAATATATATACCAAGAGATATACCTTGACTAAGAACCATAGTTTTCATAAATCAAATTTATCTTGAAAATTACTCAAAAACCATATGACAACTTTAGATAAGTTTTAATGTAACATTAATTGATGTTTTTATGAAAGTGTTTGAAATGGTTATGAAAATTGGTAGAATTAACCCCATTTTGATTCCTAGTTTCTAGGTCTCATTAATTTTATCCAAAAATACATAGCATTTATTGTTTTTAGGATACTCATTGTGAAATATTATCATGTTTAGATTCAAAATTGATGGAGGGTATGCATAGACTATCCGAAATGTGATCATTTAACCCAAAAGGATCACATCTGAATTACTTTTTCTATGAAATTTATGTAGATATACATGCAAGGAAGATATGCTACCATTTTCTTAATGGGATTTTTATCTACTTATAGTTATCCATTTCACCTAGTGATCATGAAAACACCACATTTGCATTCTATTATGGTATTACTTCCTATCAGGGAATTCCATTTGGCATTTGAAACATTGTAGATATATTTCAATATTGTATTGTAAAAATCATTACCAACTGAATTTTAAGATTATTAGAGGTATTCCATTATGAATTTAAAATTTTTGAACAAAATTTTGAAGATTTATTATGGATTCCAAAATATTTTTATCTTAAATTTACAAAAATTTAATATATTATTAGAAATATGGATTCTTTTAGGCTATAAAATTTATAAATATGTGATTGATATTGATAAGACTGTAGTTGATATTATATCTCCATTTCCATGCCCAACTATTGTTAAATATATGATATCATATTTGGGTTATTTAATCTTTTATAATAGATTCCTTTGAGATTTTAGAGAATATAAATTTCCATTAAATAATATTTTGAATAAGGATATTTATTTTTTTGCTGAATCATATATTGAAA
Source organism: Viscum album (assembly GCA_963277665.1). Lineage (NCBI taxonomy): Eukaryota > Viridiplantae > Streptophyta > Magnoliopsida > Santalales > Viscaceae > Viscum > Viscum album. The sequence goes on from OY728123.1 coordinate 887,925,046, forward strand.
AATTAGATGAATATAAAAGAATGCTTAACTACAATCCCAATCACCAGGTCACCAGAATTAGATTTCAATTTTTAGTTGATGTGTGATACATATGACCAGGATGTTGGATCAATATTTTCTAATTATATTTATTCATGTCAAAATTTCATAACTTCTGTTTTATAAACATATGTATTTTCTTATGTCGAATATATAAACACTAACAATAAATTTATATCAAAATTATTATTTTTATATAAAATATATTGGTTTTATTTATGTGTACATCATATTTTATAGGTAACAAATCATTTAGGTACTTGATGAATAGAAAAAACATGAAACTGAGTCTAAGGTAGTGGATGTTAATCCTCATAGAAAAATACATACAGATTAAAGAAAAGAAAGATAATAATAAAATTTTTATAGATTACATGAGGAAAATTCCTCATTCTTCAATTTTTTATATAACTATAAATATTATTCTATGTGAGACACTATTTGGTGAGTAAAATTTTGGAATCACTAGTAGGGTACCATTTTAGAAAGACATTCTAAAAAACTATGTTAATTATGAGGTACCTTATTTCATTAATAATAATATATTTCTAATTCTAAAATATCATACATGGTTTTATGTTATGGATGATCCTTACATATAGATGATCTATAGTGATAATATGATATCGAGGATTTAGATGATGTGGCATAAAACATATTTAATTTTTGAACAACTCTTTCTTATAAAGGTCATTATGGACCTCAATACACTCTTTAAAAGTTAATTGAGATTGGATATTGTTAGGTTCAGTATTTTAAACATTCTAATAATTCTTTTAAATAATATAATAATATCTTGCTTACTAGGGGAGTTTCTAAAATTCAAGAGATTCCCCAATCAAACATTAAATTAATATGAAATTTTCTATGTTTGTGGAGTAGATATTATATCCATTTATTGTGTATTTTGTTTTTCATTTCATTATTTTTGGAAAAGAGAAATTTTTAAAAATCGATTGAAGATCAAGAAACTCAAAATTTGGATTACAAGTTTGTGATATAATTTTTCAGGTTATTAATTGTTTTTGAAATTTAGAGTTCCACAGTATGATTTATGCTTGATCATGGAACTTTTAACCAGGACTGGGAATTCACAATCATGGAGAGTTCCTGGTGTGATTAGTAGTCATCAGTGAATAAATTTCATAAACTAGATTATATATGTAGAAAATGTAAGATATAATGTCCAACATAAAAAAATATGCATCTTACCATCCATAGTAAAATGGTATGGTTGATTTTTTCGAGTGAGTAGTGAAAATGATACTGGAAAAGGCCATAAAAAATAATCAATAAGATTATAGAAGGTTATTGGATAATTTACTTTTGGAATATGGAAGCACATTTAAGACCCATCTATGTATTAAAAAAATTTATAATTATAAATGTGGAAGATTTTTACTTTATTGATGAATTGGAGTGTAAAGAAAACATGGTTTTAAACAAGATAATTATTTTGTTAAGTATAGATTTAGTTCATTTTAGGATCTTGTAATTGTTGTACCCCACTCTCTTGGATTTTAATGATCACAATCACTCTCATCGTGATCTAATATTGTTTCAAGTGTTTTTGATGATAGGAAATAGGGTGCCTAGAAGCTGGCCCAAGAAGAATTCAAAGGAGGAAAAGTGGACTGTTTTCAAGTCCACCGGCCAGCCGGTGTGAGACCACCGGCCAGCCGGTAAGGGCACCGGCCAGCCGGATCCAGCCCATCGGCCAGCCGGTGGACCAGGCAGAAGGCCCTGCCCTCTGCCAGGTGCCACCGGTCAGCCGGTGTCTGGCCACCGGCCGACCGGTGGGTCCAGACAGAATGGCATACATTCTGTCTAGACCACCGGCCAGCCGGTGGACTCCTCACCGGCCAGCCGGTGGAACTTCTTCAAATAGTGAGACCTACTGTCTCACCACCGGCCAGCCGGTGGCCTTCTCACCGGCCAGCCGGTGTCTCCTGGGCAGAAGCACTCTCCACCTTCCAAAGCACCGGCCAGCCGGTGGACAAGCACCGGTCAGCCGGTAAGCAAAGTCAAACTAGCCGTTGGAGCTTGACCAGACTTGTCTACTTGATCCCCAACGGCTCCGAAAGCCCTCCAACGGCCATATTGAAGTATTTGGGAGTATTTCTCCTATAAATAGACATCCATGGATGCCGGGAACACTACCGATCATATACCGAAGCATACCAAAGCTATTTTGATCATTTGAGGCTCCTACGACAATTCTCAAAGGCCACTTGAGATCCAATTGCCATCCTTGAAGCTTGGGCTGCCTCTACATCAACTACACTCACCTCTTGGCGCTCAAGGCTTCCTCTAGTTTGTTCTAAATTATTTACTTCATTTGTTTAGTTCTTAATTGGGATTGTATTAAAACAAACCACCCTTTTTCTTCCTTCTTTCAACTTGGGTTTCTTGCTACAACCATAATAAAAAAGCAAGCTGTAAGAAGGTGATCTAGCCTACCTTAAAACGGCTAGTGGGTTTCTTGCTATAGCCATTAAAAAGCAAGCGGTCGTATAAATCTCCCAACGGTTGAGTTGGGAGCGGAGACGTAGGCTTGAGTTTAAAGCCGAACTCCGTTATCAATTGTGTCTTGCCTTTTTACTTTCCGCTGCATTTAAATTTGTTTTAAATTGTTAATTAATTTTAAAAAGGCAATTCACCCCCCCTCTTGCCATCACCTCCGACCCAACATTTGGTATCAGAGGGAGGTTTTGTGTAATACCTTAACCGGTTACAAATGAAAAATCCATAGTGATGGCTTCTTTCTCACAAGCACCCGAAGGGTATTCCATGACTCGGGCTCCATACTTCAATGGAACCGATTACACATATTGGAAAACACGAATGATTACTTTTCTTAGAAGTATTGGCTATCCTATATATAGAATTGTTATGCAAGGCTACACTCTTTCTAGTAAGGATGAATCTAATTGGACCCCCGAAGACATTGCCAATTTTGAGCTTGATGGAAAAGCCATGAATGCTCTTCATTGTGGGTTAGACCGTAATGAGTTTAATCGTATTTCTACTTGCACCACCTCACACGAAATTTGGAAACTTTTGGAAGTGACCCATGAGGGCACCAACAAAGTCAAAGACACTAGGTTAGATATGTATCGTCAAGACTTTGAGAGTTTCACAATGCACCCACACGAGTCAATCACTGAAATGTTTACTCGTTTTACTGATGTTTGCAATGGGAGAAAGTCCCTTGGTGATGATGTTTCAGCAGAAACAATGGTGAAGAAAATTCTTTGGGTCCTACCAAGCTCTTGGGCACCAAAGGTGACGGCAATCCAAGAAGCGAAAGATGTCAAGAAGATGCCGGTTGAAGAACTCATAGGGTCACTCATGACTTATGAGATTACCATGAAGAGGCAAGCCGATAAAGAAGGAAAGATCATCAAGGAGAAAAAGAACATAGCTTTCAAGGCAAAGGAAGAAAGCTCCTCCGATGATAGTGAATCCGAGATGGCTCAACTAGCAAGGAAAATGAGCAAGTTCATGAAGAAAAAGAAGAAATTTCAAAAGGCACGAAAGGAAGAGCCAAAGGCGGAGAAAGAAATCACTTGCTTTGAATGTGGAAAGAAAGGCCACATCAAACCGGAGTGCCCCATTTTCAAGAAAAGGTTAAAAGAAAAGAAAAACAAGAAGGCCTTCAAAGCATCAACATGGAGTGCAAGTGATGACTCCATGTCTTCAAGCGACTCAAGCGATGAAGGTGGAAAATGCCTAATGGCATTTGATGAGGTATCCTCTTCTCACTCTTCTTCTCACTCTTCTTCCCCATCTTCTTATTTTGATAATAATATGTCTTATGAAGAACTTCAAAATGCAAGAGATCAATTAGAGGAAGGTTTTCACGAACTTACCTCTAAATTTCTGACCTTGAAAAAGAAAAACAAAACTCTTATTTCCGAAAAAGACAAACTTCTCAAAGAGAATGAGGAGCTTGCCCTTAAAGTCAAAAACATTCCAAATGTAGATTCTTTAAATTCTACCATTAAAGATTTGAAGGAATCTCTTGCCAAGTTCACCCAAGGTGAACAAAACTTAACTAAATTGCTAGGTTCTCAGCGTTCGGCTAGAACCACACATGGTCTTGGCTATAACAAGCAATCCACTTTTTCTAGGGCACCCACTACTTTTGTAAGGGGGAGCTCTCAATACAAATTTTGTAATTATTGTAAAAAGACCGGTCACATGATTTATGAATGTGATTGTAAAAATGCTAGGTATGGAAGACCCAAATCCATTACCTACTCGGATGAGTATCATAGAAGGAATACCTCTAGAACATTATGGGTTCAAAAGTCTCTTTTTGCTAATCTTTCCGGACCCAAACTTATATGGGTACCAAAATCTCTTCTTTCTTGATTTTGTAGGATAAACGCCAAAAGAGTAGGATCTCTAAAGGATCGTGGTATCTCGACAGCGGTTGCTCAAGGCACATGTGTGGCGATCCCTCCGAGTTTAACTCACTTGAAGAATTCGATGGAGGATATGTCACCTTTGGTGATAACTCAAAAAGCAAGATCGTCGGAATAGGTACCATTGGTTTTGGTAGCTCCTCTTTTATTGAAGATGTTTTATTAGTTAAAGGTTTAAAGCATAATTTAATTAGCATTAGTCAACTTTGTGATAGTGGTTTTTCAGTCAATTTTCAAAATGATTTATGCAATGTGTTAGATTTTCAAAACAAGTTGATATTTTCTGCTTCCCGTTTTCAAAATGTTTACATTATTGATTTAAAATCTCTAGCTAGCCAAATGTTAAATGTTTAAGTGCTCTTGACAATGAGTCTTGGCTTTGGCATAGAAGATTGGGGCATTTTAGCTCTCATTCACTTCTAAAGCTTAATAAGAACAAGCTCATTCGTGACCTTCCTAAACTTAAATTTAAGAAAGATTTGATTTGTGAGCCATGCCAACTTGGTAAGCAACACAAGTCTTCTTTAAAGTCTAAGAAGGAAGTGTCCACCTCAAAATCTCTTGAACTCCTTCATCTTGATCTTTTTGGTCCTACTCCCGTAGCAAGCTTAGGTGGAAAATCCTATACCTTAGTTATTGTTGATGACTTTTCTCGTTTTACTTGGGTTTTCTTTTTAGCCCACAAGAATGATGCTTGTAAAACCTTTTTGAAATTCTCTAGGAAAGTAGAAAACGAAAAAGGATATAAAATCATATCTCTTCGTAGTTATCATGGTGGTGAATTCGAGAACAAAGAATTCGATGAATTGTGTTCCTCTCAAGGATACAATCACACCTTCTCTGCCCCTAGGACTCCTCAACAAAATGGAGTGGTTGAAAGGAGAAACCGAACTCTCCAAGAAATCGCTCGAACCCTCCTTAGTGAATTCGACCTCCCTCAATATTTTTGGGCCGAGGCGGTAAACACTGCTTGTTATACTATTAATAGAGTCCTTGTAAGACCCCTTCTTAAGAAAACCCCCTATGAACTTTGGAAAGGCAAATTGCCCAAAGTCGGTTATTTTAAAGTGTTTGGGTGTAAATGCTTTATCCATAACACAAAAGATAACCTAGGGAAATTTGATGCCAAATCCGATGAAGGTATTTTTCTTGGGTACTCCAAATCAAGCAAAGCCTATCGTGTCTTCAATAAACGTTCAAAAACCATCGAAGAATCATCTCATGTCAAATTTGATGAAACTCTTCCAAAACCTCACCCGGTCATTGAGGATGTTGAAGATAAGCTTGATAAGCTTCATTTGAATGATTCATCTTCTCCTCCCAAGGAGGATGACCATCAAGAACCCTCTTCACCTTCTTCACCTTCCACCTTGCCTAAGGTTTGGAAACCTTCTAGAGACCATCCTTTAGAAAATGTCATAGGTGACCTTCAAGCCGGTACTCGAACTAGAAGATCTATCCTCAATGAAGTTGAACATCAAGCCTTCATTTCTCACCTAGAACCTCAAACCGTTAATGATGCCATTAATGATGAGAATTGGGTTCTTGCAATGCAAGAGGAACTAAATCAATTCTCTCGAAATAATGTTTGGACTCTTTGTGAAAGACCTAATGATCATCCAATTATTGGCACTAAATGGGTTTTTAGGAACAAACTTGATGATCAAGGAAACATAACCCGGAACAAGGCTCGCCTAGTAGCTAAGGGATATAATCAAGAAGAAGGAATCGATTATGGTGAAACCTTTGCCCCCGTTGCTAGGTTAGAATCCATTAGGATCTTGTTGGCATTCGCCGCCCACTTAAACTTTAAGCTTTTTCAAATGGATGTTAAAAGTGCTTTTTTAAATGGTTTTATTTCTGAAACAATCTTTGTTGAACAACCTCCCGGTTTTGAAGATCCAAAATTTCCAAATCATGTTTTTAAGTTAACCAAGGCTCTTTATGGCTTAAAGCAAGCCCCTCGGGCTTGGTATGAACGGTTAACAGAATTTCTTTTAGAAAATGATTTTAAAATGGGTCAAGCCGATTGTACCCTCTTTTTAAAACACACTTCAAAAGATCTTTTAATCGTCCAAATTTATGTTGATGATGTTATCTTTGGTTCTACCAAAGAATCTCTTTGTACTGATTTTTCAGATTTAATGAGAAAAGAATTTGAAATGAGTTTTATGGGAGAATTGAAATTTTTTCTTGGTTTTCAAATCTTTCAAAATTCTGAAGGTATTTCTCTAAGCCAAAGCAAATACACAAATGAGCTTCTAAGACGTTTTGGTATGGATCAAGTAAAGGAAATTAGTACACCCATGAGTACTTCATGTAAGCTTACGTTAGACGAAGCCGGGAAACCGGTGGATAACAAGCTTTATAGGAGTATGATCGGGAGTCTACTTTACCTAACTGCGACCCGTCCTGACATCATGTTTAGTGTTTGCCTTTGTGCTCGTTTTCAAGCCAATCCTAAAGAATCCCATCTTAAATCGGTCAAAAGAATTTTTAAGTATTTAAAAGGATCAAAAAATCTTGGTTTATTTTATCCCTCAAATACTTCTTTTGAACTATCTTCTTATTCGGATGCTGATTTTGGCAGATGTCAATTAGATCGTAAGAGTACTAGTGGAACCTGTCATCTGCTAGGCAAGTCCCTTGTTTCGTGGAGTAGCAAGAAGCAAAATTGTGTTGCTCTTTCTACTGCCGAGGCCGAGTATGTAGCCGCTGGCAATTGTTGTGCCCAAATTATTTGGATGCAACACACTCTCTTGGATTATGGTCTTTCCTATGATCATGTCCCTATTCGGTGTGACAACACTAGTGCCATTAGTATCTCTAAGAATCCAATACAACATTCTAGGACAAAGCACATAGACTTAAGGCATCATTTCCTTCGTGACCATTTTCAAAAAGGAGATATCACTTTGGACTTCATTCCTACTGATTTCCAATTAGCTGATATTTTTACCAAACCGCTCCCGGTTGACCGTTTTGATTTTATTAAAGGGGAGTTAGGAATGATTCGTCAATGAGCACTATTAAATATTTGACTTTCTTGGCTTGCTTATATTATATTTTTATTAGAATTTTTTAAACATTTTTTCTTAATTCTATTTTTTATATTTTTTATGACTTTTAGTGCCACCGGTCAACCGGTGGTACAGCACCGGTTAACCGGTGGTGTCGGGTTTTGCTTAATGGGCCGGCCGGGGAAAGGGTTAAAATTTATTTTAAAACCCTTCCTCCCTCCTTTCTCTCTTCTCTCTCGGGCTGCTCCTCCTAAAACCGAAGGTCCTCCAAACCCTAGCCTCCCTTCTTAGTTTTTGACCTCTCAAAACTCCTTTCTTCTCTCAATCTCTCTCTTTTTAGCTCCTTTTTCCATCATGGGACCTCGATCTACTCGCAAAGGCAAGGGAATCGCTCAAGAAGCTCCTCCTCCTCCTTCAATCCCTCAACTCCCGGACATTTGGCATGACAAAGTCATTCTGCCGGGTAGGGTAATTGATTATTCTTGGCTGTCTACTGCTCGTCTTGAGCTTTTCTCGATTATTGAGTATCAACATTGGCATTCTTTCTTTGAACCCCCTGAGAAGGATGTCATTTATCCTCCTCTAGTCAAAGAGTTCTATGCTCATTTGACGTGGTCCGTTTCTGATGACATTGATACCATCTCCTCCACTGCTCTTGGGCAACCCATCACTATCACTTTGTTGGAGATTGCCCGGATGTTGGGGGTTCCTCATGTTGGACCCCATGCTTTTGCTCAGGGGGAGTTTCCACGGGACCGTGAGTTTGATGTAGCCGTAGCCCTTGAGCATCTCACAGGGCAGCCCTCAAATCCCATTGTCAAGATCTCCCAGCTTTCTCCTAATCATCGTATTATTGAGCGCCTCATTCAAACTTCTCTTGCGCCCCGAATCGGGGATCATGATAATGTCAAATTCATTGATATTTATCTTCTCTCATTTATCACCCGAGGCATACACTTCAATTTGGTCCGGTTTCTGTTCCGGGCCATGACTTATGTGGCTGAGCACCCGCGCCGGTCCAAAACTCTACCCTACGGACGCTTCTTGACTAAAATCTTTTCCTTTCTTGATGTGCCTCTTCATACTACTTCCTTCGAGCAGCCAACGAAGGATAGCATAGTAAATTTTATGATGGTGCAACGAATGAACATCCGTTGGCACCCTTGGCGTCAGGAATGGATTGTCGACAAGGACGGTCTTCTCAAGGCCTACTCTCCTCAAACTCATTCCCATCCTCCTGCCAATGCCATGCCTCCTGCTATAGCCGCTGCCTATCCTCTTTCAGACAGTGAGGATAGTGATGATGATGAAGAGGAAGGAAGTGGTGACGGCGAAGGTGAGGCTGATGCTGCTGCTGATGAGGAGGCTGGAGAGGGTGATGATGCACCTGAGCCTGCTGAGGCTGTGCCCCCTCCTGCTGATGCTGGTGGCTTGCCGGTGATGGCTGATCAGTTCCTACGCTTCCAGGATCAGATCGAGACCCAGCTGGACTTGCAGTTTTCCTACATCAGCTCTCAGTTTGATCAGCTCCACTCACGGATTGATTCTCTAGATCGTCGCTTTGAGGCGGTCCAGGCTCCTCCGGCTCCTCAGACCTTCAGGCGCCGCCGTCACTCTCGGCCCTCTAGGAGTGAATAGAGCCGTTCCTGTTTTTTGGCTTGTATTTGTATTTGTATTTGTTTTTTGAACTTCCTTTGTATCGTTTCATCTTTTATGGAATTCAAGTTATCTTATCTATCCATCCTTTTTGTCATTACTTCTTAGTATTTTTCTTTCATAATTTTTCTCCTATTTTGATAATCCCAAAGGGGGAGAAAACCTCTCTATTACATAGTTTTTATTAAAATGCTCTTTTTACAAGTTCCATTTTAAATTATTGATGTCATCAAAATCTGATTTAAATGGTTAAGTTATTGATTTCTTTAAAAAATGGCATTTGGTTGCAATTTCAAAAAATGACCATTTCTCAGTATTTCAATGCTTTCAAGATCATTATATTTGGCACGTCTCTACGTTTTCCAAGTTCAAATTGTTTATTTAAGTTTTCAATTGACATACCTTTTTTAAAAGCATTCATACCCTTTTTAAAGATTTCTTTTTTTGTGATTGTGATCATCAAAATAGGGGGAGATTGTTGTACCCCACTCTCTTGGATTTTAATGATCACAATCACTCTCATCGTGATCTAATATTGTTTCAAGTGTTTTTGATGATAGGAAATAGGGTGCCTAGAAGCTGGCCCAAGAAGAATTCAAAGGAGGAAAAGTGGACTGTTTTCAAGTCCACCGGCCAGCCGGTGTGAGACCACCGGCCAGCCGGTAAGGGCACCGGCCAGCCGGATCCAGCCCATCGGCCAGCCGGTGGACCAGGCAGAAGGCCCTGCTCTCTGCCAGGTGCCACCGGTCAGCCGGTGTCTGGCCACCGGCCGACCGGTGGGTCCAGACAGAATGGCATACATTCTGTCTAGACCACTGGCCAGCCGGTGGACTCCTCACCGGCCAGCCGGTGGAACTTCTTCAAATAGTGAGACCTACTGTCTCACCACCGGCCAGCCGGTGGCCTTCTCACCGGCCAGCCGGTGTCTCCTGGGCAGAAGCACTCTCCACCTTCCAAAGCACCGGCCAGCCGGTGGACAAGCACCGGTCAGCCGGTAAGCAAAGTCAAACTAGCCGTTGGAGCTTGACCAGACTTGTCTACTTGATCCCCAACGGCTCCGAAAGCCCTCCAACGGCCATATTGAAGTATTTGGGAGTATTTCTCCTATAAATAGACATCCATGGATGCCGGGAACACTACCGATCATATACCGAAGCATACCAAAGCTATTTTGATCATTTGAGGCTCCTACGACAATTCTCAAAGGCCACTTGAGATCCAATTGCCATCCTTGAAGCTTGGGCTGCCTCTACATCAACTACACTCACCTCTTGGCGCTCAAGGCTTCCTCTAGTTTGTTCTAAATTATTTACTTCATTTGTTTAGTTCTTAATTGGGTTTGTATTAAAACAAACCACCCTTTTTCTTCCTTCTTTCAACTTGGGTTTCTTGCTACAACCATAATAAAAAAGCAAGCTGTAAGAAGGTGATCTAGCCTACCTTAAAACGGCTAGTGGGTTTCTTGCTATAGCCATTAAAAAGCAAGCGGTCGTATAAATCTCCCAACGGTTGAGTTGGGAGCGGAGACGTAGGCTTGAGTTTAAAGCCGAACTCCGTTATCAATTGTGTCTTGCCTTTTTACTTTCCGCTGCATTTAAATTTGTTTTAAATTGTTAATTAATTTTAAAAAGGCAATTCACCCCCCCTCTTGCCATCACCTCCGACCCAACAGTAATGTCCCTTTACCTTTATGTAATGTATGTTATTATATTATTATTTGGGTTTCCCTTTTTTCAATGGGAGAGTATTTTAGGCCCTGAATTTTGGTGATACCTAAAATAGTGATGTCACAGATTTTTTTTTTATCTTTTCCCTCATTTATTTTTTTCTATTGTTCAATGTGAAGTTACAAGATACATAACTAGGGTTCATGACATGTAATTATGGATAGAATCATCCCTTGAATCGAATTCCCATTATGTGGATTTAAATATCGTGTAAGGGTTACACATGGTGTAATATGAAATATAGTTTTAAATAAAAAGGTGAAAAATTTTTAGTGTAACTTATAAAAAGGATTCACAACATGTAAAATATTATTTATTTCCATTATTAAATTTTTTTTGAGAGTTTTCCACTGTTTTCATGTCCATTTCTTTTTTTAACCATATCCTATAATCTAGAGATCTTACCCTGTAGGATTTTGTGTGTATTGATTCTATTTAGATCAATTGTTTTTGTGATTGATGAGTAGGGTAAGGTGTTTTGTCTCTTGGGGTAAGATTTTATATCAATTTACCTCTCGTCTGTGGTTACAAAATCATTTTTTTACTGATTGTTTATTTCATTGGGTTTTCTATAAATCATTTTTTAGTATTTGGAAATTATTAACATTATGAGGGAAGATATTTTTGTTTCCAATCCTCATTTACAAAGGTAGTTATGTTTTCAATAGTCTTGAGGTAGGTGTATAATTTTAATTTTTCTAATTTCATGAATTTATAGTTTTTCATGTTGATCTATTGAGACTTGAAATGGAATTGTATGTGTTGAAATTGAAAAGTTCACTAGCTTTCATTTGAAAATGGGTTTTACATTGGAAATAAAATTAATATGATTTAAAAATGAAAAATGGATTTTCAAACCAAAAAGAAGATTCTGTTGGATTTGAAATTATTTTATAAAAATTTGAGGGTGGTTTTTAAAATAGATATTAAAAAAAATTTCATAGCGGGAACCATGAGTATGTTATCATATAGAAACCGGTAGCCTTAGTGTGTGTAACACCATTGGAGGTAACCATTTATATGTCGATGGTCTATGATATGTGTCGATGTTAGATGGATACTACCTTATTCCTTGTTAGGCTAGTGAGTGTACAGTATTTATTGTCCCATAATCTAGAGACAAACTGGTAGGTCCATTGTTGTTTGTGGATATTTATTATGTGATAATTTATTTTAAGGATATTGGTTCACATGTTTGTTCATATTTTTTTTATCTTTGCTTAGTTTTTTTTGGATTTGGAAATTTGATATGGAATTTTTTAAAACCTCAGGATTGTTTTAAATTTATTTTATATATATAACTTCTTGTAAATATTTTCTAATTTAAATCTTGCAACTGTGTATTCTTGTTATTTGAAGATGTATAGAAATTTGGGTGCTATCTAAATAGGAAATGTTTCTCAAACCCGAATTCTTCTTATGGGTGGATATAGACTATATTTTTGTAGGATTTAGGTTATGGGAAGTGAATTATATAGAATTTATGAATCTCTTTATGATTTTTTCATTTTGGGATTATTTGGTGGTGATGTTTGGTCACATGGAGGCTTGTTTTATAGACTTGCATTTTTCTTGTGTATCCAATTTGGATTATCTATATCCTAATTTCATTATTGTTTGTACTTTAATTTTTTTTATTACATCCATATATACAAGAATAGTTTTTTTCCATTATTTTACCCCACATCATGATGGGATCACTTGGGTGACATATCTCTTTGACACAAGATGATCGATTAAAATTTGGAACCATAGGGTTTAATCAACCTATGGTATGTTATAAAATCCTATATTGGATCTATCTATTTTGTATAATGGAGTAGTAGTGTCAAAATTTGGATAGTTGGACTAGATAATTGTCCTGGAAATCTCACTCTAGTTACTCACTCCATCTTTCCATGGGTGTTTAGAAAATATTTATTATGTTCAATATTGAGTATTTAGGTTCATTTGAATAATTTTTATGGGATGTTTATTTAAAATAACATATATAAAATTTATAAGGACATGGTGCATTTAAAATCACTCGAATAAACAAAGTGGGGAGTTTATTTGGATAAACTTGTTCCTTTCCATGGGTGTTTACCTTTTGTGGTAGAAATCATAAATGATTCAAATTATTATTATTTTAAATAATTTTTTTTGGATTCATATTTTTAGTTTGTTGATTTTTTATTTTCACTTGAATGATTGGCTGTTGACTTGTGTTCAACATACAATGCCTCAAAAAAGAGCACTTCCAAATATATGAGGGTTATTCGCAAGGTTGGTTCTGTAGGAGAATCCTCCAATTGGGAATTCATTGGATGAAGTTTTTATCTGTATGATTCAGGATCTAGGGTCAGTGGGTGTATTGTACATGATTTGGGTAGTGGACCATGGTTTAGAATTTTTCAAGAAGCATAGACCTATATTTGATGGTGAAAAAGCACCATACGATCCCGAAGAGTGGATTTAGCATATTGAAAGGATATTCAACTTTTTAATGAATCCCGAGGATTAATTGGTTGGGTTTTCAAGGTATATTATACAATTATCAAGAAAAATATAGTGGGATTATATAGTTCAAGCTAAGTTTCATGAATTTCTTACATATATTTCATTTAATATGATCTTCATTCAACAGTTTTATCCTAATACATTACATGTGGAAAAGACCGGAGAGATTATAACCTTGATGTAAGAGTGGTATATTGTTCTAGATTACTCCACCTATTTTACTGAGTTGGTGAATCTAGAACCATATATTAGCAACAATGATTACCTAAAGGATCATAGGTTAGATATGGAGCTCATGGAGAATGTTTGGTCAATGATAGTTCTTTTACTTCTTCCAACCCTGGTGGAGGTAGTGTATAAAAAATAATTGGATGAGGTAGAGATAGCTGGAAATAAAATCTTGTGCAAATATTTAGTGGGAACAACAGTTATCCTTGGTTCTCGTTCTAGTTAGAAAAGAAAGCACAAGGGTGATCAGTTTTTTATAAGTCTTGTTGCAAGGGATTATATAGGGAAGAAAAAATTTTATTTTTTATCAGTGTGGGAGGTATAGTCATACTTGGAATAAATGTATATAGGCTCCTATAACTTCTTCTCCTTGTGGGTGATCTTTCCATGTGATGTTTTTCTGTGATATGAGCTATCAAGACAGTTATGTGGGGTCCACTTTCACTAAGGGGTCATAGGTTCATTTTGAGGATTCCAAGGGTGGTGGGTCTCATTCTCAGGATAATGGGGATTTACTAGTGGAATAGTATGGATGGGTTTTTGATGAAAATTTTGTTCCAATGTAATCTAAAGTAGGGCCAACTAATATTAGTTATGTGGAATTTATTTCAACTACTACGATGTTAACATTTCTTGGTATTGGTGTTACACATTATTTTATTTCATAAAAGTTGGTTGACATGGTGGGTGTTCATTCAGAGCATATGTCGTTCTTGTTTTCTCTTTCCACAACTCTAGGAAAGTGTTCTGAAAATGGTTTCAAATTTACCAGATGTCATGTTTTTTAGGGCGACATTGAGAGGGTATGCGACTTCTTGTTGCTTGATCTTGAATTCTATGACCTGATCATTAGCATGGATTGTATGATTAGATAAAAAGATAATATATATTACTATTAATATGAGGTTAATTTATTATCCACCAATGGGGTCACACATGATTCTTCAGGGTGAGTGGGAATCTAGTTCAAGAAGGGAAGGACCGATTTTTCTTTATGTCCGTTTAATTTCATTCTAGTTTTCATAAATGTTTCATGATGTTGTTGACCCATTCTTTGGTAGTAATCTACATGTTGTTGTGTGTGAGTTCCATAAAGAATTTATAGATGATTTATTAATCTATCCACCACATAGAGAGGTTGAGTTTACTATTGACATATTACATGGATTGATGAACATTTCTATGTTATCCTATTAAATGACTGCTCCTGAGTTAGTAGAAGTTATATTCCAGGTTGATGACCTGGAGGAGAAAATATTTATTCATCCAAGAATGTCACCATGGTATTTTTCTATACTCGAAAAAGGCATAAAAAATACCAAAACATTTATTGACTATAAGAAGTTGAATCCGGTGACCGTTAAAAAAAGTAACCTTCACCCAAAATTAAGGATATCTATGATAATTTGAGGGTGGATCGTAGGTTTTTTTATTTATGTATAGTCAGTATACCACGAGTTGAGATACTCAGATGAGGATAAAATGAATAAAACCTTAATGAGTTTATATGGGATTTTTGAGTTTTTGTTTTTTTCATTTAGACTCACTAACCCTCTTATATTTTTCATGAAATAGATGAACTAAATATTTTATTTTTTAAGGGAAACCTTTGTTTTTCTGTTCTTAGATTAAATATTAAAGTACCACAAGAAAGAGGAGGAGTACATATACCATTTGGATATCATTCGTAATACTTTTATGGAACATCTTATACAGGGTATACATTACAAGTGTGAGTTTTGGATCCAGAATGTGACATTTTGGAGAACTGTGATATCTGATATGGGAATCCCAATTGATCCGAAAATGGTGTAGACTGTAATTTCAGGGTAGAAACCTATATTTTTTTAAATATGAAGCTACATGGGTGTGGTAGGTTACTATATATTGTTTGTTCATGTATTATCCAAGATAACATCTTTGATAACAGCATTAACCCTTAAGGGTGACAAGATTGAATTAAACGACAAGTGTCTGAGATATTTTCTGTCACGAACCGGATCTGGTCGCCACCATTAATGGCACCAAACCCAGCCCGTGGAAAGGCCCGGAGTGCGTTCCCTATCCCCATGGGCTGTCAAAAGTGCCCGGGTATCAAACAAATCTTGTTTGGGAATGATTTACCCGAGTATGAAAGCATAAATCATAAAAAAATAGTCAATTATTAGAATCTGAAATTTTCATGCTAAACAATTCTTAACAAAAACAGATCTGAATACATATGTTTAAAGACACTAAAAGTGTTATAAAAACAAATAATGACAACATAAAGACATCCCCATGGACTCCACATGACAAGGGGATCATCACCCGCAAGCCATCCCCGCAACTCCGCCCCAACGATGGGGACTAACCTCTCGAACCGCCATCACCCTTAGCCTTCCCTTTACCTGGCTCAAGCATAAGCAGTTCTACTTACACCCAAGGGGTGTAACTAGGGTGTGAGACTATTCCCAATAGGATACCACCAGATGATTCCAAAGAGCATGCAATACAATGTGAACAAAACAAGCAATTTTAATACAGAAGGGGAAACAGTGTTAAAATTCAAAGAAATGCAACTTTCAAATGAAAACAGTTTTCAATCCAAGAATTTCAGAATGTCAGCACATTAAATAGACATGTGAGATACTGTGAAGTACTGCCAAAAACAACCCACAATAATGGTAAATACCACAAATCCAATGAGCATAAAAATCGGGAACACCCCTAAGCACTAGGTTGTCTCTGGTTCTATGTACCTCGTACCTCGGTGTAGAGTAACCATAGAAAAATCCATTCTCGTGCACGAGAAACTAGTAGGGAACATACCCATTACCTAGTGGTCCCATATAATCATCCAAATAGTTTAGTTAGAGTTGTCGTTATCCAGATGCTAAGTGGAATTGGGACAAAACCCATCTGATCCACTAGCCGTACTAGTACAAATCCGCCCCACCTAGGTACCCCGGCTTCCCCTTTTTGTGCTCAAAAAATTTCAGCAAACAACACACATCCTGTTGCATATAAAATATCACTACTGGTCACAAACAAATTGTACAGTAGCTACACACATTTTATACCATTTAAAACACACAATAAAATAATTTTATTTCCAATAAAACAACCTCTCAAAACATCACATTGTTTTGCACCCAATGATCTTTAAGATATCCACTTTTCACACTATGTTAACACTTTTAAGTTATTAAGACAAAATTTCAGTTCAACACCCTTTAATGAAACCAACAATTCAGTTATGGGGCATCCTAAAATGAACCAATAAAATATTTGAATGAAAAACCCCCAATTTCACCAAAAATTGGAACTTAAAATTCATTTGCATTATAAATGCAACTAAAACCAATTTTTACAGAAACATTCAAGTGAAATAAACATTAAGGTACCATGAAAACAGCAATATAATTCACAAAAATTGAAAACACAATTGAATCACCTACCAAAGTAACAATAACCCATGAATCTCCGTGCGAAAATCAAATCGCACCCCCGCCGCACCGAGAGAGAACTAGATAAACCCTAAAATCACAAAAATTGGCCAAGAAAGCCCAAAGTAAAACCCTAGATTCGAAATCCTAGTTTATGGACATTATTAAACTCAATTATAACCGAAGACACCCTAAGAACAATGAGTTAAACCCAAAGTAATTTGAAAGAGAAAAGAAAAGGGCTCATTTACTTGAAGTATCTTGATGTAATCACTCTAAAACTCCAGTATATGTTATTTATAAGAGACGCAATTTAGGGTACGTTCGAAGAAGATTTATTAGCTCATTTAGGAACTAGAATGGTGGAAAAATATTGAGAATTGAGGGAGTTATGAAAGAAATACTTTACCTCTTCAAATCTAGCAGATTTGAGGAACCCTATTATGTTCGGCACCAAATCTCGATTAACCAGAGCCCCAAAGAGGTGGGAGAGAGTTTAGACGTGCGGCTGGGTTAATTGGGAATGGGTGAGACTTGGAATCACCGAACAATCCCAAATATTGAATATGTTATAACAAAATAAAATGTTATTTTTAAAAAAGGAATTGGGATTTCGGGTAGGCCCAACACCTTTGATAAAAACCCAAATAAACCTCGGTTATGGATTTCTAAAAGCTCCGAATTACCTTGGTGGTGTTAATAGGTTATGGGAGGTCAAGTATGAATTTTAATGGATGAAATTTTTTTAAAAATGAAAAAGTTATAAAAGATACAAAATTTATTTTTTAATCTGGAATTGGGCTCACAGTTCGGACCAATTCATGAATACTCATCTATTACTCCCTAAAACCTAGGGAAACCCCCAAAACAAAGAATGGATGTAAATTAAATGAAAAATACCTTTAAAATATGTCTTATATGTGACAATTCTCCCCACCATGAAGGACTTTCTACCCCGGAAAGTCAACATGAATCTCGGTTGGAAAACAATAATAGGTACTCTTCCTCGACCCATGACTTTCGCTCCCATGTCTCATGTGTATCATTCCCATGCTGCCATAAAACCCGGACTAAAGGAATAGACCTTCCTCGAAGTGTATTCTCTTAGGAGTCCACTATTTTCATGGGCGTCTCAACGATAGGCAAGTCAGGCTCTATCTCCAGTTCTTCCCAACTCAACACATGGGATGGATCCAGATTGTATTTCTTCAACTGAGAGATGTGGAAGACATCATGGATAGACGTCAACAGAGAAGGTAATTCCAACCTGTATGCCACCTTGCCAATACGCTCGGTGATCTCAAATGGTCCGACATACCGTGACATCAGCTTACCTTGCTTTCCCAATCGACGAAGGCCCATACGAGGGTCCACTTTTAAGAATACCCTGTCACCCACAGAAAACTCTATGCCTCGACGCCTCCTGTTAGCATAAGATTTATGACGACTCTGAGCTTTCAATAAGCGCTGCCTGATCAACTTGACCTTCTCAGAAGCTTCCTGCACAAGGCTCGACCCCAACAGTGAAGTATCTCCTACCTCATCCCAACATAGAGGGGACCGATAAGGCCGACCATAGAGCGCCTCAAAAGGGGCCATTCTAATCGTGGATTGGTAAATATTATTATAGGAAAACTCTACCAATACCAAATGGCTATCCCAAGAACCTCCAATGTCCAGGACACATGCACGAAGCATGTCCTCCAATATCTGATTTGCCCGCTCTGTCTGACCATCCATCTGTGGGTGGTCTGCCGTGCTCATCTTAATCTGAGACCCCAAGGCCTTCTGAAGGCCTTCCCAAAATCGAGAAGTGAAGTGGGGGTCTCTATCTGAGACAACAGCTGATGGTACACCAGGGAGTCTCACCACTTCCTGAAGATACAAATGGTCCAACTCATCTACTTCAGTTTTATCTTTTATCGGAATGAAGTGGGCTGATTTGGTCAGATGATCAATCACCACCCAAATAGCATTATTACACTGATGCGTACGATGTCAGCCAACAATGAAGTCCATGGAGACCTCTTCCCACTTCCAAGTAGGAATGGGTAGTGGTTGGAGAAAACCGGATGGCCTTTGGTGCTCTTCTTTCACCTGCAGACATGTGTAGCATCTCGAAACAAAGTCTGTTATGTCCCGTCTCATACCAGGCCACCAAAACTGCCGACAAACATCATAATACATCTTAGTGGCACTCGGATTGATAGCCCACTGAGACTGGTGGCTATCTTGCATCACCACCTTCCGCAGAGATAATGGCACTACTGAACGGCCCTTGAAGCACAAGATGCCCTCGAGAGACGACGACCAATAAGAGGATGTCTCCCCACCATGAAGGAACTGTTTAGACCGCTTAAAAAGATCATCACTGGGCAGTTCCTGCTGAATCAACTCCAATAGAGAAGGAGTCAACTGGACGCTTTCCAAGAATTCCCCTCCACTTTATTCCCCGGTCTCCACATGCATCTGTGAAAAGAGACCCATCAATGTCCACTCATCACAAGACTTCCTAAATTCCAGCAGTAGAACTCTTCTTCTCAAAGCATCGGCCACTACATTACCCTTGCCTGGAGTATAGACAATGTCAAAGTCAAACCCCTACAAGTACTCGATCCAGCGACCTTTTCTTCAAGTTGAGGTCCTTCTACGAGAAGATATAAGCCAAGATTTTGTGATCAGAGTATACCACAAACTTCTCCCCAAAGAGGTAGTGATGCCATGTCTTCAAAGAATGCATCACCGCTGCCAACTCCAAGTCATGGGTTGGGTAGTTCTTTTCATGTGGTCGAAGTTGGCGAGAGCTATACGCGACCACATGATCATCCTGCATAAGCACGCACCCAAGACCCATGCCTGAAGCATCACAATAGACCACCTATCCCTTTCCAGCCTCTGGAAAAATCAGTACGGGGGCGGTATTCATCCGCCTCTTTAGCTACTCAAACGATGCCTGACATTCTGGACCCCATACAAAATTCACCCCTTTCCGGGTGAGGGAAGTCATCAGTGAAGCAAGCTGAGAGAAATCTTGAACGAATCGCCTGTAATAACCAGCCAAGCCAAGAAAACTCCTGATCTCGAACACATTCTTCGGTTTCTCCCCTGACATGACTGCACTAATTTTCTCAGGGTCCACTGAAACTCCATGCTCTGATATCACATGCCCCAGGAATCTTACCTCTCTGATCTAGAATGTGCACTTTGACAACTTTTCATAGAGGCGGTGATCTCGTAATGTACCCAAAACGATCCTCAAGGGATGTTCGTGTTCCTCCTCAGAGCAAGAGTATACCAGAATGTCATCCACGAACACCACAAAAAAGGAATCGAGATACTGATGGAACACCCTATTCATAAGTGCCATAAATACCAATGGAGCATTGGTCAATCCGAAGGGCATGACCGAGTACTCAAAGTGGTCATAGCTGCTTCGGAAGGCTGTCTTAGGGATATCTGACTCCTTAACCCTGAGTTGATGATACCTTGAACGCAGTTCTATCTTTGAGAACCACTTTTCCCCGTTCAAATAATCAAACAAATCATCTATTCTGGGCAAAGTGTATTTGTTTTTAATTGTTACCTTATTCAGCTTCCGGTAGTCAATGCACAACCGGAGGGATCCATCAGCCTTTTTTGAAAACAACATAGGAGCAGCCCAAGGAGAGACACTCGGGCGAATGAATCCTTTGGATTCTATGTCGTCCATATGTATCTTTAATTCCCTTAACTCGGTGGGGGCCATGCGATAAGAGGGAAGAGATATCAGCTGTGTTCCCGGCGCCAAATCAATCGAAAACTCCACATCCAGGTCTGGGGGAAAAACTGAAAAATCATCTGGGAAAACCTCGGGAATATCATTCACTACGCGAGGTAGTGAACCTTTAAGGGAAAGACCATCCTCTAGCACAAGCTAAGATAACTAGAATATAACACTTCCCAACTCTGGGAGTGGAGGGCCTGCGCGACTTGATCGTGGATCCCATTCTCCATGAAAAACCTGACAACTCCCATCAGGTGCTGTGAAACTCACACGCCGTCTGTAGAAATTGATGTGTGCCTGGAAGTGTAATAGCCAATCCATCCTGAGTATGATATCAAAAAGGTCCATATATAAGACAAAGAGGACCCACTCCATCTCGACCCCTGACACAGAAAGTGCACACGAGGGGCACCTGAGGCCCTGCTCCTTCTTCTTTCCCAACGGTGTCACCAACTCCATTGCAAAAGCCATCAACTCAGTTGGAAAATTCAGAATGTACACAAAATGTTCAGAAATGAATGAAACAGAGGCACCAGTATCAAAAAGAGTAGTAGCTATAGAAGATGTGATCATAATGGTACCTCGAACTGTCGACGGTCCCACCTCTGATCCTGCTGGTGACTGATCCACTGCATGGAGATGTCCAGTATCTGCCTGAGGACGACCGCTAGTCTGTGGTTGTGCCCTGAACTGGCTCTACCCAGAAGATGATCCAGCCCTACCACCACGACCACCAAATCAAGATCCCCCAGCCCTCGACGGCTCGGACTGTGCTGGCACTCCTCTTGAAGCCACTGACCCTGCCCCACTTGGGAGTGGACGTGCCACACCGCAGAAGCACTGAAAATTCCCTATACCTCCACACTGGTAAAAAGGATTCGGAGGAATATGACATGCTTGTCGGATATGCCCAGGCCTCACACATTTGTGGAACACGACCGATCTCGCATCAGAAGCCGCAGAAGAAAACTACCTGGAAGAGTGGCATGAACTTCCCCCTCCTTTCTTCACATGATCCCCCCGCTTCCTTTTCTTCTCTGAGGAGATGCCACTGCACACTGCTGATACTGAACCATAGAAACCAGCCCTGCCTTTCCTATCAATCTCCACCATGCACACCCGATCATAAACCACAACATAGGTCCTCAACTTAAACAAGAACACCTAGGAGTATATCTCTGGTCACAAGCCTTTCTCAAACCTCTGGGCCTTCACTTGCTCGTTAGAGACAATTTATGGAGCATACCGAACCAACTCAGCGAAACGGTTGGCATAATGCATCACATATAGATTCCCCTGAACAAGTTCCATGAACTCTCTAGACCTGGCATAAGCCAACACCTCAGGGAAGTACTTTTCATTGAAGACATCCTTGAAATCTCCCCAGTGCATCTGCTCATTCTTCCTAGCCTGAAGCACTAACTCCCACTATTTACGGCTAGGACCCTCCAACAGAAAGGAGGCACACTTCGCCCTGAGCTCCTCGGGTGTTTCCAGGAACTCAAACATACTCTCGATCTTCTCGAGCCATTATTCTGCTTCCTGCGGTTTTGTGCTACCTCAGAAGGTAGGAGGCTTGTTTTTCAGAAACTCTTGTGATTTATCTTTTCTAGGACCTGTCTCCTCTGCCCTAACAGAAATAATAGCATGAGCTGGTCCCTGTCCCAAATCTTGGATAGCCCGAACAATAGCCTTCACGAGCCTCTGATCAATCGGCGTGGGAGAACACTCTCCAGCTTCCTCCTGTGGGTGCGTGGGTGCTTTCCGGGGAGGCATGTTGCTACAAAATGCAATAGTCACAAAACAATAGTCAATACCACAATTCTGAAAATTTTAATCAAATACATCAAATATAAATAAACTAAAAAAATTCCTATAATAAAAGAAACAACTACTCCACATCTTCCTGATGTCCACATGTGGTCTGCAGCCCACACGTCTCACCTAGAAGTGAAGTCAATCAGTAAATTCCAACATCCTCTGGTGACTCAAGGTCTTCCGTGAGAGGTGTGGGCCAGGCACCCTACTCACAACCAATACCTTGATCCCCGACAGTCCTAGCTCCTTTATATCCCGACTCATCCCAAAATAACAATATAACCCAAAAACATTAACCTCCTCTGATACCATTTTGTCACGAACCGGATCTGGTCGCCATAATTAACAGCACCAAACCCAGCCCATGGCAAGGCCCTAAGGGCGTTCCCTATCTCCACAGGCTGGCACAAGTGCCCGGATATCAATCAAATCTGGTTTGGGAATGATTTAACAGAGTATGAAAGAATAAATCATAAAAAATAGTCAATTATTAGAATCTGAAATTTTCATGCTAAACAATTCTTAACAAAACCAGATCTGAATACATATGTTTAAAGACACTAAAAGTGGTCTAAAAAAAATAATGAAAACATAAAGACATCCCCATGGACTCCACACGACAAGGGGATCATCACCCGCAAGCCATCCCCGCAACTTCGCCCCAACGATGGGGACTAACATCCCGAACCTCCATCACCCTTAGCCTTCCCTTTACCTGGTTCAAGCCTAAGCAGGTATACTTACACCCAAGGGGTGTAAGTAGGGTGTGAGAATAAGACCAATACGATACCACTAGATGATTCCAAAGAACAAGCAATACAATGTTAACAAAAGAATCAATTTTGATACACAAGGTGAAACGGTGTTAAAATTCAAAGAAATGAAACTTTCAAATGAAAACAGTTTTCAATCCGAGAATTTCAGAATGTTATCACATTAAATAGACATGTGAGATACTGTAAAGTACTGCAAAAAACAACCCACATCAAGGTTAAATACCACAAATCCAATGAGAATCAAAATCGGGAATACCCCTAAGCACTAGGTTGTCTCGGGCCCTATGTACCTCGTACCTCGGTGTAGAGTAACCATAGAAAAATCCGTTCTAATGCACGAGCCACTAGTAGGGAACATACCCATAACCTATTGGTCCCCAATAATCATCCAAATAGTTTAGTTAGAGTTGTTGTTATCCAGATGCAAAGTGGAACAGGGAAAAAACCCATCCGATCCACTAGCCGTACTAGTACAAATCCGCCCCACCTAGGTACTCGGGCATCCCCTTTTGTGCTCAAACAATTTCAGCAAACAACACACATCCTTTTGCATATAAAATATCACTACTGGTCACAAACAAATTGTACCGTATCTACCCACATTTTATACCATTTAAAACACACAATAAAATAATTTTATTTCCAATAAAACAACCTCTCAAAACATCACATTGTTTTTCACCCAAAGCTCTTTAAGATATCCACTTTTCACACTATGTTAACACTTGTAAGTTATTAAAAAAAAATTTCAGTTCGACACCCTTTAATGAAACCAATAATTCAGTTATGGGGCATCCCAAAATGAACCAATAAATTATTTGAATGAAAAACCCCTAATTTCACCAAAAATTGGAACTTAAAATTCATTTGCATTATAAATGCAACTAAAACCAATTTTTGCAGAAACATTAAAGTGAAATAAACATTAAGGTACCATGAAAATAGCAAGATAATTCACAAAAATTGCACACACAATGGAATCACCTACCAATGTAACAAAAATCCATGAATCCCCGTGCGAAAATCAAATTGTTTCTGTAAAAATTGGTTTTAGTTGCATTTATAATGCAAATGAATTTTAAGTTCCAATTTTTTGGTGAAATTGGGGGTTTTTCATTCAAATATTTTCTTGGATCATTTTGGGATGCCCCATAACTAAATTTTTGGTTTCATTAAAGGGTGTTGAACTGAAATTTTGTTTTAATAACTTACAAGTGTTAACATAGTGTGAAAAGTGGATATCTTAAAGAGCTTTGGGTGCAAAACAATGTGATGTTTTGAGAGGTTGTTTTATTTGAAATAAAATTATTTTATTGTGTGTTTTAAATGGTATAAAATGTGTGTAGCTACTGTACAATTTTTTTGTGACTAGTAGTGATATTTTATATGCAAAAGGATGTGTGTTTTTTGCGGAAATTGTTTGAGCACAAAAAGGGGAAGCCGAGGTACCTAGGCGGGGCGGATTTATACTAGTACAGCTAGTGGATCGGATGGGTTTTTTCCCTGTTCCACTTAGCATCTAGATAACGACAACTCTAACTAAACTATTTGGATGATTATTGGGGACCACTAGGTTATGGGTATGTTCCCTACTAGTGTCTCATGCACGAGAACAGATTTTTCTATAGTTACTCTACACCGAGGTACGAGGTATATAGGGCCCGAGACAACCTAGTGCTTTGGGGTGTTCCCAATTTTGATGCTCGTTGGATTTGTGGTATTTACCATTGTTTTGGGTTGTTTTTGGAAGTAATTTACAGTATCTCACATTTCTATTTAATGTTCTAACATTCTGAAATTCTCGGATTGAAAGCTGTTTTCATTTGAAAGTTGCATTTCTTTGAATTTTAACACTATTTCACCTTGTGTATTAAAATTGCTTGTTTTGTTCACATTGTATTGCATGCTCTTTGGAATCATCCGATGGTATTTTGTTGGGCTTAGGATCACACCCTACTTACACCCCTTGGGTATAAGTAGACCTGCTTATGCTTGACCCAGGTAAAGGGAAGGCTAAGGGTGATGGCAGTTCGGGATGTTAGTCCCCATCATTGGGGCGGAGTTGCAGGGATGGCTTGCGGGTGATGATCCCCTTGTCATGTGGTGTCCATGGGGATGTCTTTATGTTTTCATTATTTGTTTTTATACCACTTGTAGTGTCTTTAAACATATGTATTCAGATCTGGTTTTTTTAAGAATTGTTTAGCATGAAAATTTCAGATTCTAATAATTGACTTTTTTTTATGATTTATGCTTTCATACTTGGGTAAATCGTTCCAAAACCAGATTTTTTTGATACCCGGGCACTTGTGCCAGCCCGTGGGGATATGGAACACCCTTTGGGCATGGCCACAGGCCTGGTTTGGTGCCGTTAATGGTGGCGACCAGATACGGTTTGTGACATTTTCAGAATCTGACTATGAGGTTAACTTTTGGAATAACTTTTTCTTCCATAACTAGGATAATGTTATGATATTTTCTACGATCCACTATTATGGGGTTGGGATATGTCTTTATGTAGGGTAAACGCATTGTGGAATATGGATCATGCAAGTTACATGCTCATAAGAATTACTCCCCTACCTGTGATCTTGTTTTGGAATATTTTATGAAGGAACTCAAAATGTTTCATCCCTATCTCTTTGGAAAGTGGATTATGATATATTTTGATAAAAAAATCCTAATGTACATATCCACTCAGAGGGGTATAATATTTTTATAGAGACGTTGGATTTAGTATCTTAAAACCTTCAATTTAGATATCTTATAAACCCATTAGAAGGTAAATGTGGTAGCTGAAAAATTGATCTGAAAATTATAGAAACCATCCATGAATGAATATACTGATCATTGGTCTATGATGAAGTAGTAATCTGAGAAGATGATAGAAACTGAGAGCCGATGATTTGGATAAATAAAAAACGATGTGGATACCTCATACATGTTGTCTCAGTCTCCCAGTAGAGCATTGTGCTTCTATAGCAGGTTTATTGTTCCATTTTACTCGAGGAAGGATTTTATATATTGTGGACACTAGTCTAGATGGTCTGTGCATCCTAATGATATAAAGATGTACCACAACTTCAGACGTCTGTATTAATGTTCATTGATGGGGTCGTCAGTTGTTGATTTTATATCATGGTGTCTCACTTATCAAAGAGTTAATACCAAACCCCATAGATCTATAGGTCTTTAGCATCCATTACCCATTCTGGTGAGGAAATAGTATAATATTTCCCTCAATTGTTTCATTATTTTTTCAAATACTAAAAGTGGGAAGGATGTGATTTGGGTTATTGTAAATAGACTCACTAAATCGGCATATTTATTTCCAATAATGGAAATGATTAAAGTGGAGTGGACTAGTTACTTGTATATCTATGATATTGTTTATATTTAGGGGGCTTCATATATTGTTGTTTTTAACTGGGACTCTGGGTTCACATCTATGATTTGGAATGTTTTACTGAAGGTAATGGGTTCTGAGTTTAAATTGATCATGGATTATCATCAAAATATAGACAAACAAACTAAGATGGATATCAAGGTTCCCCAAGATATGATCTAGGATTGTGTGATTGATTTATGTTGTTACTAGGACATGTATTTAACTTTTACCGTGTTCTCCTATAACAACAGTTATCAAGTATTGATTAGGATAGAGCCCTTTGAGGATTTAAATGTGAAAATATGTCAATATACCTTTTTTTGGGAAAATTTGGGAGAGAAGTCCTCGGGTTGGATCAAGCTTTTTTTTTTCGGAAAAGAAATTAGTGGTGCAGTTGGTCTAGATGCATTTTTTCACAGAATGTATTCTTCAAAAAACATAGGTTGACCACCGTCGTAAGATGCTGGAGTTTGAGGTTGGTGAACAAGTATTTCTCAAAGTTTAACCTCACCTAAGACATCATAGGTTGTGTAACACCCCAATATTTCATAGTGTGTTACTTCTTCAAAATAATTCAATAACTTACACTACACGCAACACCGAGTTCAAGCGCACCATGACTTACCAAACAAGCCGTTCAAAAGAGGTTATAAATAGTGTTAACTAAATTTTGAACTTTATTCAATCCTTATAATTTTATAATCCATATTATTAGTTTCTTAGACAAAATGTAAGAACAAATTCATTTTTTCAGATAAAAGAATTATTTTTCAAAAATGCACTTTTACCAACTTTTAATAGTGAACCCTTGTTAAATCCAATATTTTAAAATTTTATATATTCAATTTGACTAAATAAATTTATTTTTTATAATGGGGACATCAAAAATTTACAATGAAACACCCCATGATTCCACAGTATGCTTCTCTTTGAATAAAACTCTAGCGTGTGTTGTACACAACTTCGAGTTCTAACACACACCACAACCAATCAAACTAGCCTTTATGAATAGTAATACCTACTTTTTGAAATTTTAAAAATTTTATCGCTCAAAATGGACTTCATTTTTGGATTCGGAATATCAAATTTTTACTAGGGTGAAATTTTGGTACTTTTCAGATAACTTTTATATTTTGATGAATAGTGAAAATTAGTAAATTATAATTAAAAACAACCTTTTTAATCAAAATAATTAATAGTGATAATTTATGAATTTGCGTGGTTTTAAAGTATATTTAGAATATATGTTTACCATTTAATAAAATATTTGTCATTTGACATAATTTCACAATTAAACCGGACATAAACAAGTGTTAATCTTTTGATAGTTATTATATCCTAAAAACACGCTTTTTGTTTTGACAACAGGAATTAATTATAAATTAATTTCTACCACTTATGTGTTTTTAATTTGGAAAAATTGATTCCATATTTGGAATCAGGATTTCCAAATTGTGTAAATAGGTACCTTTTATTTTTAGACATTTTGAATAATTACTTCCGTAAATATTTTATTTACCATGGTTAAAGGGTAAATCTGTTAAATAAGGGTTAACAAAATAATATTTTAATAATAATAAATTACCCTAAAACGTTTCCTAACCTTATTTTTGGATACATTTCCAACCATGGGCATCTTTGGGTCGATTTTTAGGGCCCCATGGAACCACTTGTAGGTGATAGAGACACTTTATTTTAATTAAGATAAATTAATTATAAAAATGAAATAAGCATAAAGATTTTGGAAAACAAATTTTTAAATAGGTTTATATATGTTATATTTTCGATTATAAATATTCATTAGAAAAATAAAAATATTTCCTACATAATTATATTTTATTTCTAATTTTTATACATTGAAAAAGTGAAAATATATATGAAACAATAATGATGCAGTATTTTACTTATTAATGAAAGAATCAAATAATTGGTATGATAAATGTTAAAATAAATATAATTTGAAAGTTTTGATGACATAAAAGAATTTTATTGGTTAATATGACATGCTAAGTTTGCTTAAATGAATTTGTTTCGAATCAATAAAGTTGTTTAGACTTTAAAAAAAATTCAATTATTGAGTAGTGTCAAAATTGACATAAATGAGTTTTTAAAAAAAGTATTATATTATTAATTTATATTATATTCTTAAAAACCTACGGTTTGGACAAAGGACTTATTTAATTATTGGTGTATCATTAATGGACCACTTGGGGGGCTCTTGGATGTATATAATAAGTTTATTAACTATATATTATAAAAATACAATCTGACATGGTAAGTGTTAAACTAATTAACCAAGAGTTAAAACTAAATAATAAGGTTAATATAATGACCCAAACCTATCTAAAATCTATTGGTTGAAATTATTTATACCCATACCCACCTTATATTTGAATAATCCACTTTCGATCCATTAGAACCCAAATATTATTTTATTATAAAATAATACTTTAAGTTTTTCCTAAAGAGCCCCTCACCCCTCTTATAAAAGGGCACGCCCCCTTCTCATTAATTCACACCTTAAAAAGCCATTTGGATCGGCCAAACCCAGCTCAAATATCCTCCCAACATTCCTCAATTCATCCTATAGGCCTTAGTTTTATTATAACACAAACCTAAGGAGCCCTTTTGATCAAATCAAAAGGAAGAACCTGAAAAATAGGTAACGTCTTCACCACCCACTTTAAAGTTCCTTTCTTCTTCAACTTCTTCTTTCGTTGTTATTTCCATTATAAAATAATAACTCCAGTAACTTATATATACTGTGATTTTACTATAATTATGGAACATACAAATTCATTATTCTATCAATCCCTTGAATGACATGTCACCATACGTGCGTACGTACGACCTACCGTCTCCATGTTGTGGTGTAATTGTTATTCAATATACTATTATTTAGATGGGTATAATAATGATGTATAATTCATGTAAATAATAAATATAACATTATAATGATTCTTTCAATATGATATACCATCAAATTATATATTATTTTAATTTTGAATGAATGATATTGTCACTCGTGCGTACGCACGAATTACCGTCTCCACAAACACGATGAGATTGATTCCCCATCGTATCCATTCAAGACTAAATTTTATTGTATGATTAGAAATAATATTTAAGGAATTAATATCATTCTTTATATGAGTATGATACAACCTATCCATAACAAACACAGCTCATATAAATGAAAACGAGTAAGTTAACGCCCAAAACGACCATAATACTATGATTTTATTAACAAACCCATGTTAAAAAGATCATATATGATATCATAATAATATATATGATTATTTTATAATTAAATAAAAATTATTTCACCATTATACAGGAGGTTAACCTACCATAAACCAAGGAAAAGTACAAGGTAAGGGTTTATTTCACAATCTCTTCATTATCTGAGGTTGTTTATACGTAATTATCTACTAGGACCTCTTTATCATCCACATCCATGTTTCTCAAAAATGTATTTCAAAGCATTATTACTATTTTACAGAATATGGTTTAAAGTCATTTATACCCATTTATTAATTTTTATAAGAATTTTATAAGGGAATCTTTCTGTCTTTTTCCAAACAAGGTCCTTTTTAATCTTTTCGACAAAATTAAGGTAAGAATGTCAATTTTTAACTTAAACAGAGGGTGCGGCTATTTTCTGCTGGTATAAGATCGTTAAAGCATCCCTTACAAGATTATAAGGATATTTTCAAATTAAATGATTTATTTTATAATTATGTGACCTATAAATGATTAAAAAAAGAGATATTTCTCTCAAATATTTTTGATTTCATCTATGTCAACATCCTTTTATGGATTTTAAGTTTATTTGAAATTGATTTATTATGATACAAAACTTCCATATTGTAATGAAGTTTTTGTGAAATGTTTGACTGTGGATGTGCTATTTTTATACCATTTATGGCTTATGGTTAATGTATTTACATTTCGTATGCTAGTTTTAATACGAATTTTTATGATATTTTTAATCCTTTTAATATGAGGAATGTATTGGACTTAGTAAGTGACGGGTGGAGCCCGCTACAGATCCTCGATGCATCGGTAGGTCTCATGAGACAACTGGATGTGGAATTTTCCGAGGCCCTTTCCCAATTTGATTTATGGTTTTGGCCGAGTCCTTAATCATTTTAGATGTCTTGGACGAGGCCTTGACAAAATGTTTCAGAATGTTTGGCATTATACATTCCCTCATTATGGAAATAATAATGATGGTTCATGTGGTCATTCGACTAGAAGAATACCCATGATTATGTTTTATTATGGCATTATTTACTTATCTCATATTCTTTCCATAAAATTATTCTTACTTATTATTGGTAAGTGCATGTGGTTTCAATTATTTACCATGCTTAATATTTATGTCATTTTCCGCTGTATTACGTACCCTTACTGAGCGTTTGAGCTCACCCATTTCAATGTTTTATTTTTCGAAGGATTCCAAGAAGTGTATTGTGATGCAGGGTTAAGGCAAGGGAATTATGGCATTCATAATGATTATTTATGTTTTTTTCTATGTATCTAAGTGCAATGTAACATTCATGTATGTAATCTATTTTCCAAGACTGCTAAAATGATCGGTCCTTTGGGACTTGATTCCTTGTAATCATGCCAATGTATTAAAATAATGCACCGAATCTGGGTAACTGGGGTCAGGGCATTACAATTGTTATCAGAGGAAGTTTAGCAATAACCATGGAAACTATATTTAGATAAACTCTGATTAGAGCACATTACCCTAAGATAGAATTTGATGATTATTATAGAAGAACATCCTAGAATTTTGGTATTGTAGAGATTTGTTGATTTTTCTGAGAAATACATACCTGTCTGGATACGAGCAGGTAGAGGCGGCTATAACACTGATGTACCTAGGGGTAAAACCCGAAAACTCCGCTTTGAGCTAGACTCGAACGGGAATAGGTGCACGATAACGGTCCTTGCTGCCCTCGTGGTTACAACACTCTCGGGGGGTATGCTTAGGATAATTCTCATTTTCTTTACAAATCACTATGAATGGTTTATGAGTATATACCTCCTCAAAGAAAACATTTTTTGATTATGGATTATATACATAACCTATTTAATTTAAGTTATGTATTTTACATGTTTGGAATTATTCATTACAATTCATAAACTGACCTAGTTTATGCTATTTTATAGAAATGGCGCCCAGTAGAAGGAATGTGAACTCTAGCAATACGTATGATCCAAAGAGTAAGAAGGATCGTATCTTTCATGGTATTAAGCCTTCATTTAGATGCGAAATAGTCTCCCACATATTATCATCATATGAAGAATAATTATCATGTGGTGATAAGATAAGTAAAGAGTTTTCTATGTCTTATGGCTTTGAAGGGAAGCCAGAGAAGAAAAGGATGGAAGAGAGAAAGATAGATAAATGGAAGAGGGAAAAGAAGAATTTTCCCATATGTGATAACTGTGGGAAGAAACACCCTAGAACTTTCCTGAAAGTAATGGGTGTTTGTTATAAGTGTGGAGAAAAAGGACACCACATTCGTGATTGTGAGGGTAAGAAAAATGTTTCAAATGTATGATTATTCATCTGTAAGGTGTGGGGACACTACAAGAATCAATGTTCAAATCATCAGAGTATGCCCCAAATTATGCTATTGGATAATAATAAAGTTATGATACTACCCCAGATGAAGAGGAATGACTAGTGTTTGTATGTTTTTATTAAAGAATTGTTTCATTTGAGTGTTTTATCAACGATGTACTGGTTATATGAATTGTGGAGATAAATAAGGATTGCACTACAGTACTATTTCATTGAGGATTTGAGATTATATGGTACTATGAAAAGTGACTCAACATCATGTTAATATTTTTTTTTGAAAATACGATGTTGAAAAAGGTAATCCTTAATATGGTCTTGATACTGTGGTCGTAATTTTGGAATAAGAGATGTTTTATTTGCATAAATTATATTGGATATTCTTGACTACCTTGGCACTAATTAATGGTTTGTTTATTTCATCATTGTTGGAATATTCAATGTTTTTGGATATGAGGAATATATCTAGTATTCTATAAAGAATAAGGGAGCATTAATGTAACCAATAAGGTTTTATGATAATTCAGGGTATTACCATATTTTAAAAGAATACATGATGACGGTATTCACATGTTATTACGTGGCAAAAAAAAGACCTTCATTATACTTATCTTCCTTATAAATTTTGGACTGTGAGTATAAACAGAGGTAATTTGGATAATTCTAAAGGTTGGAATGGATTATATTTGAAATTTGATACAATTGTTAAGGTTAAATCATTTTTGAATATCATTTTTAGATTGTTATAAAAAGGACAACCCGGAGGTTGGGCGACAATCCGTCGCGTCCGGCAAGGCCGTGATACTTGAACCCACAGCTAATGGGCGACAAGGGTGAATCACCTACCACTGGCCCACGAGATTTCCTAGATTAAATAATGTAGTTTATTTTAAGAAGGTATAGTAGATGAATAATAAATTCATTTTTAAACCCAAACAAATAGGATAAATATAATATTTTATTTATGTTCTATTATCTTTTAGAGTGAAAGATGAGTTTGTGGAAGAAATTAGTTAAAGGATGGAACTCTACTTGTCAAGTATATATTTTTATTCTCCTCTTATTATATGAATAAATTATTTATTATACTTTATTGAAGGGATCTTAAAATCAAAAATGTGTTATCCTAATACCTTATGTTTTGTTGAACCGATGGTATTTTAAATCATCGTAGATTGATGAATTTAAGGGCCTCAATTTTAAACATGTTTGTGATTGATGACCTCAATCAAAAACTATAAATATTTATGTTTTCCTCCAATTATATGTCTTTAATTTCCACCAATGTTCCCCTAATCAATATCATATTTTGGTGGTGACCCTTTCATTTCTCTTTTCCTCTTATTAAGACTAAATTTATTAACCAAATTTCCGATGTGGGTTTTCCCACAAAGATATTTTCTATTTTCAACCATTATTTTTGAAAAACAAATATCAAATTGTGAGGATGAAATTTATTGGAGGGAAGAATGTAACACCCCATGATTTCATAGTGTGTTACTTCTTCAAAATAATTCAATAACTTACACTACACGCAACACCAAGTTCAAGCGCACCATGACTTACCAAACAAGCCGTTCAAAAGAGGTTATGAATAGTATTAACTAAATTTTGAACTTTATATAATCCTTGTAATTTTAAAATCCATATTATGAGTTTCATAGACATAATGTAAGAACAAATTCATTTTTTTCAGATAAAAGAAGTATTTTTCAAAAATGCACTTTTACCAACTTTTAATAGTGAGCCCTTTTTAAATCCAATATTTTAAACTTTTATACATTCAATTTGACTAAATAAATTTAATTTTTAGAATTGGGACATCAAAAATTTACAATGAAACACCCCAATCTTCCATGGTATGCTTCTCATTGAATAAAACAGTAGCGTGTGTTGTACGCAACTTCGAGTTCTAACACACACCAAAACCAATCAAACTAGCTGTTATGAATAGTAATAACTACCTTTTGAAATTTTATAAATTTTATCTCTCAAAATGGACTTCATTTTTGGATTCAGAATATCGAATTTTTCCTAGGGATAAATTTTGGTACTTTTCAGATAAATTTTATATTATGATGAATAGTGAAAATTACTAAATTTTAATTAAAAACAACTTTTTAGTCAAAATAATTAATAGTGATAAATTATGAATTTGAGGGGTTTTAAAGTATATTTAGAATATATTTTTACCATTTAATAAAATGTTGTTCATTGGAAAAATTTCACAATTAAACCAGACAAAAACAAGTGTCCATCTTTTGAAAGTTATTATATCTTAAAAACACGCTTTTTTTGACAGTGGGAATTAATTTTAAATTAATTTATGCCACTTATGTGGTTTGAAATTGGAAAAATGGATTCTATATTTGGAATCAGGATTTCAAAAATTTTGTAAATAGGTAACTATTATTTTTAGATATTTTTAATAATTACTTCAGTAAATATTTTATTTACCATGGTTAAAGGGTAAATCCAGTAAATAAGGGTTAACAAAATAGTATTATAATAATAATAAATTACCCTAAAACGTGTCCTAAACTTATTGGTGGATACATGTCCGACCATGGTCATCTTTGGGTCGATTTTTGGGGCCCCATGGAACCACTTGTAGGTGATAGGGACACTTTATTTTAATCAAGATAAAGTAAATACAAAAATGACATAAGCTTATTTATTTTAGAAAAACAATGTTTATATAGGGTTATATACATTATATTTTATATTATAAATATTCATTAGAAATATAAAATTTTTTCCTACATAATTATATTTTATTTATAATTTTTAGACATTGAAAAAGTAAAAATATATATGACCCAATAATGATGCAGTATTTTCTTTATTAATGAATGAATCAAATAATTGGTATTATAAATGTTAAAATAAATATAATTTGAACATTTTGATGACATACACGAATTTTATTGTTTAATATGAAATTTTATGATTGCTTAAATGAATTAGTTTCGAATTAATAAAGTTGTTATGACTTTAACAAAAGTCAATTATTGAGTAGTGTCCAAATTGAGATAAATGAGTTTTTTTAAAAAATATTATATTATTAATTTATATTCTATTCCTAAAAACCTAAGGTTCGTCCAAATTACTTATATGATTATTTGTGTATCATTAATGGACCACTTGGGGGTATCTTGGATGTATATAGTATGTTTATTAACTGTATATAATAAAAATACAATGTGACATGGTAAGTGTTAAACTAATTAACCAAGAGTTAAAACTAAACGATAAGGTTACTATAATGACCCAAACCTGTCTAAAATCTATTGTTTGAAAGGATTTAGACCCATACCCACCTTAGACGTTGAGTAATCAACTTTTGATCTATTAGAAACCGAATATGATTTTATTATAAAATAATACTTTATGTTTTTCCTAAAGAGCCCCTCACCCCTCTTATAAAAGGGCACTCCTCCTTCTCATTAATTCACACCTTCAAAGCCCTTTGGCTCGGCCAAACCCTACCGAAATATCCTCCCAAATTCCCTCACTTAATCCTAGAGGCCTTAGTTTGATCATAAATCCATCCTAAGGAGCCCTTTTGATCAAATCAAAAGGAAGAACCCGAAGAAGAGGTAACGTCTTCAACACCCTCTTTAAAGTTCCTTTCTTCTTCAACTCCGTCTTTCCTTGTTATTTCCATTATAAAATAATAAATCCAGTAACTTATATATACTATGATGTTATTATAATTATGGAACAGACAAATTCATTATTCTATCCATGCCTTGAATGACATGTCACCATACGTGCGTACGTACGACCTACCGTCTCCACATTGTGGTGTAATTGTTATTCAATATACTATTATTTAGATGGGTATAATAATGATGTATAATTCATGTAAAAAATAAATATAACATGATAATTATTCTGTCTATATGATATACCATCCAATTATATATTATTTTAATATCAAAAGAATGATATTTTCGCTCGTGCGTACGTACGGATTACCGTCTCCACGAATGCGATGAGATTCATGCCACAACGTATCCATTCAAGATTAAATTTTATTAGATGAATAAAAATAATATTTAAGGAATTAATATCATTATGGATATGAGTATGATACAACCTATCCATAAAAAACATGGCTCATATAAAAGAAAATGAGTATGTTAACACCCAAAACGACGATAATACTACGATTTTATTAACAAAGCGATGTTAAAAGATCATATATGATATCATATTAATATATATGATTATTTTATAATTAAATAAAAATTATTTCACCATTATAAAATAGTTTAATCTACCATCAACCAAGGAAAAGTACAAGGTAATGGTTTATTTCACAATCTCTTCATTATCTGAGGTTGTTTATACGTAATTATCTACTGGGACCTCTTTATCATCCACATCCTTGTTTCTCAAAAATGTATTTCAAAGAATTCTTAGTATTTTATAGAATATGGTTTAAAGTCATTTATACACTTGTTTTACTTTTTTTAAGAATTTTATAAATGAATCTTTTCTATCGTTTTCCAAACAAGGTCCTTTTAAACCTTTTCAACAGAATTAAGGTAAGAATGTCATTTTTTAACATATACGGAGGGTGTGACTATTTTTAGCCGTTATAAGATCATCACAGATTCCTTTACAAGATTATAAGGATATTTTCAAAGTAAATGTTTTATTTTATAATTATGTGACCTTAAAATGATTAAAAAAGAGATATTTCTCTCAAATAGTTCTAATTTCATCTATGTCAACATCCATTGATGGATTTTAAGTTTATTTGAAATTGATTTATTATGATACAAAACTTCCATATGGTAATGAATTTTTTGTGATATGTTTAACATTGGATGTTATATTTTTATACCATTCATGGTTTATGGTTAAAATATTGACATTTCGTATGCTATTTTTAATAAGAATGTTTATGATATGTATAAACTTTTTCATATGAGGAATGTATTGTACTTAGTAAGTGACAGGTGGATCCCGTTATAGCTTCTTGATGCATCGGTAGGTCTCATGAGACAACTAGACATGGAATTGGCCGAGGCCCTTTCCCAATTTGATTTATGGTTTTGTCCAAGGCCTTAATAATTTTAGACGTCTTGGCCGAGGCCTTGAAAAAATGTTTCAAAATGTCCAACATTATACATTCCCTCATTATGGAAATAATATTTATGGTTCATGTGGTCATTAGACTAGTTGAATACCCATGATTATGTTTTATTATGGCATTATTTACTGATCTCATATTATTTCCATAAATTTTTTCATGTTTATTATTGGTAAGGGCATGTGGTTTCAATTATTTACCATGCTTAATATTTATGTCATTATCTGATGTATTACATACCCTTACTGAGCGTTTGAGCTCACCCATTTAAATGTTTTATTTTTCCCAGGATTCCAAGAAGTATATTGTGATCAAGGGTTAAGCCAAGGGAATAATGGAATTCATAAAGATTTATTAAGTTTTTTTGTATGTCTTAAAGTGAAATGTAACATTCATGTATATAATCTATTTTCCAAGACTGCAAAACTGATCGGTCCTTCAGGACTGGATTCCTTTTAATCATGCCAATGTATTAAAATAATGCACCAACTCTGGGTAACTTGGGTCAGTGCGTTACAGGTTGGGTGATAAGGGTATGTTGGAATCAAGGTTTGTCAGCCCATTTGGGATCATTTAGCAACTTGGGAGGGTGGAAAATAAGTTTTTTTTACAATCTGGATTGTCTTCCATACCTGACATGTTTCATGTTTCCTAATTGAGTATATATATAAAAGATCCTTCTCATGTGATTATATGGGAGGGTGTTGTTCTTGAGCCCAATACAACTTTGGTTGGGGAGCCAGTTGAGATTATGAATCTCCATGAAAAGTTAATATGAGATAAAATGATTCCCATAGTCAGGGTACTTTGGTAGTGTAGAAATCATCACCATGAGATGTGGGAGTGTGAGTCATTTATGAGTCAGTGTTGGCCTACTCTTTTTTTGGATCCATTATATTGAGATCTTTTCAGGTACACAAAGATTTAATGGTGGGGATATTGGAATACCCTATTATATTTCTATCATGTATGTTATGATATTTGTTTTTGGGTTTCATTTTTTTGTTGTGTGAGTATTTTAATCCATGAATCAAGAGAATATAAATAGTGGTGAAGTTACTTATTTTTTTAATTTTTATACATTCCATATTTTTCTTATATTGTTAACTATGATGTTATGTAACATGTTACAAGGTTTCACGATGTGTAATATTGGGAAGACACATCCCATTAGTTGAATTCACATTGTGGGGATTTATATGATGTGTGAGGGTTACACATCATTTAATGTGAAATCCAATTTTTAATTAAAAAAGTGATTTGTTTTTAGCACAACTTAAAATAAAAAAGATTCACAATATGTCAAAGATTACATGTTGTTTCTTTCCCCGAGCCACAGTTTCTAGAGTGTCGTATGAGTGTTTGTGGGGCCATTTATTTTTAGAACATTCTCTTAACGGCTTGATATCTTAACCTATGTGATTTTGGTTGTATTCCTTCCATATGGATTTAGTTGTTCAACAATTGATTAGTGAGGTCACATGTTTCATCTCTTTTGGTAATATATCTTCTCAGTTTCCCTCTTGTTTTGGGTTTTGACATCATTTTTTGTAGGGATTGGTTATTTCATTATATTTTTTATCAATCCTCTTTCAGTTTTTTGTTTTTAATTCTATTATAAAGAAATATCTCAAAGTTACCAATACCCATTGGAAAAGGCGGTAAAGTTTTCTACTCTATTGATGTTGGTGTATGTATTAAATGATTTTAATTTCATGAATTTTTGTCTGTTCATAGTTATTTCTTGAAAATTGAATATTAATTCCATGAGTTGAGATTGAAAAGGGAATGAGTTCACATTTGAAAAAGGGTTTTTTCTTTGAAAATATAATTTCCTTGATCTAAAAATAGAAAATGGATTTTCAACCTTTTAAGAAGATTTTCATGGCTTGGAAATTGTTTTATAAAAATATATCTATTTATTAATAGAAATTTGAAAAAATTACACAAATGTAACCTTGGGTAAGTTTATATAGAGAATAGGGTATCCTTAGTGTGTGTGACACCAGAATAAGGTAAAATATTATATGTCGATAGTATATGGTAGGCCTTGATGTTAGTTGGATCCAAACATATTACTTGTCGGGCTTGTGAGTGTCTAGTACGTAATGTCCCATAGGCTAGATCAGGGCTGGTAGGTGTATTGTTGTTTATAATTGGTTATTACAATATAGTTTTTTTAATGGATGTTACTCACATGTTTATTGATATTTTAGTATATTTACCTTCTTATTTATAGCTTTGGAAACATGTTATGAAATTTTTTAAAACTCAAGGTTTGTTTGAGAAAATTAATTTATAAAACAAAATATGATTTTTTTGTTTTAAATCCTAGACCCGTGGATTAATTTTTTAGAACTTTTATAGTTTTTCTAGAGGTATCCTACCAGGTAATATTTCTCACACTACACATCTGCCTATGGGTGTTTATATGCACTGTTGTGAAGGATTTAGGTAATATAAATAAATATTTGTTACATGGAAGATTCTTTTTATGTTGTTTTTTGTTTTGGGACTATTTTTAGGTGACATTTTGTCACATAAATACTTATTGTTTAGATATATATTTATTTCGGGTTTAGCCCATCTGGATCAGTTGTATATTACATTGTTTTTTCTTTGTAATCATGTGTTTTTTCATGTTTTGTTATATATGAGACTATTTTTTATTATTTTACTTTTACCCACCCCATGATATGATGGCTTGGGTGACTGGTCTTGTTGATCTAGGTTGGTATGCTAAAGCTTTAATGATAGATTTCGAGAAAGTCATGAATGATTGAAATAAAAAAAATACTTTTTTTAGAGGAGGAAAATAACCTTGAAAACTCATGTGAAGGATGAAGTTCCAAGTTGGAGACAATGTACTATTATTTTCTACATTATTGAAACTCCAACACGGTTAGATTCATTCATGAAAAATTGGACTATATATTTTCACTGGTGTTTTTCATTTTCGGTAGTTGATTTCAATGGAGAAAAATATATTCTATTGAACCTAAATATGAATCAACAAATGATTTTTAATAAATCTATGTAGAAAGATCCTTTGTATGATTCCTCTATCCTTTATTATATTAGAATTGTATACCTAGTTTCTCTCAACCTTTACTACTTATTTTTTATACATATTTTTATTTTTGTATTATTCATTGCCATTTTCATGGTTTAAATAATTTGTTATACTGTAAACTATAAGTGTGGGGGATAAGTTATGTTAGCAGCATTTTTTAATACTCTCCAAAGTTTTCCATATTATTTTTTATTTTTAGTGTTTATAATCAATTTAAAATTAATTTAATAACAATCATATTTCTGTCATTACACTAAAATATAATCAAAAAATAAACATTAAAACAATTATTTTAAAACTAGGAAAATTGTGACAAATGTAAATGGTTTTATTGGAAAATAAAATTTATCCTGAGGAAATTGAATTTTTATACACAAATTTGCGTGAATTATCAATGATGAATAACTAATATCCTTAGAAGTCTCCCAAAATGAAATTTTGATAGCTTATAAAATCATGAGTAAAAAAATATAGGAAGTGATTATTAAGTATTCCAAAGAATATAATGGGATAGGTTGTGTAAGTAAATTCATTAATAAGAGTTAGAGTATCTTGACAAATATATGGATAAACCCTAATTTAATACCTCCAAAATCACAAAATGTATTGGGGTTTCCTGCTTTTTGGGATGGTTTTGATCTATGAAAGCTCTATTGAACCAATTATTACTATAAAAAATTGAATTAAATTTTCAAATATGTTCCTTGTTTTATAAAGGTGATTAAAAACATTAGGAGAATTATGAACTGAGTTAAATAAATTAAAATTATATATCTAAATTTCTTATAAGAAGTATCAATTAAGTGTGAATATTAATAGTGAAATAAAGAAGTTAATAGAATAGGACTAATGGATCTATCACTTGTGATAGTTTTAATTCCACAAATTTATATTCTATTAAAATTCATTAAATCAAGATATAAAAAATGATGAAATGGAACCGTTGTGAATATGGAGAAAGGTTTCTATTTAATTGTTTATAAATAATTGAACAAAATTATTTCAATTATTTCACTATAATATAATGGTGTTCTAACATTCATTATCTTAAATCTAGAATAAATTTGGCATTTCTTGGATTTTTTTTTCCAAATATCATTCATTTAAAATAGTATTTAATGATTTTTTAATTTATTTTATTCATGTTGTAAATTCATGAAACAATAAAACATTAAATAGGTTTATAAAATTATATATTGGTGATACTTATAAATAAAATGAAACATTAGTTATTTCATAATAATAAATCATTAGGTGAGCTGCTTCCAAAGAATAAATTAAAATTTCTCGAGGCTAATCCGACTAAATTTTACATTCTTGTATAATAACATAAG
Source organism: Viscum album (assembly GCA_963277665.1). NCBI lineage: Eukaryota > Viridiplantae > Streptophyta > Magnoliopsida > Santalales > Viscaceae > Viscum > Viscum album. The sequence continues at coordinate 887,966,928 of OY728123.1, forward strand.
ATATATTATAGAGTGCTATCTATGAAACATTACAAAATGAAGATACCAAATGGAAAATATATACTCCCATTATATCCTAATATTCTTTTTCTGATCCAACAAAACCATGGATTCTAAATTGAGAGATTATTTACAGACTATAATAAATGTTTTAAAAAATTATTGTGCTTTTGCTAATGTCAATGTAGTGAAAGGAAAAAACACATGTCTTATAATCCATCTTTTTCTCATGGAATCCAAGGAAGATTACATAAAATAATCATCACAACATAGAGAAGAAACACAAATTATTAACATGATCCAACACCCTCTATGTTGTAATTATGTCATAGAAGGAATAAAAAAAGTTGACCATAGTATAAAAAATTAACCAGTGATGCCACCCACATTTGGGATTGAGGATATGTTAGAATTTAAAAAAACATGTATCACCTCTCAAGAGTACATTCATCTCATATTATAATATAATTATATCTAGAAAATTATAAGAAAAACTCCAACACTACAACAAGGTACTTAGTAAAAGTCTTTACTTCCAAAAAATCAAATATTGGGGGTCCAACATTGGATAAATCAAATATAACATACTATTTTAAATTTAGTTATATATAACATTCCAATTTTACATTTTTTAAATCATATTTCCTCTATTTGTGATTATTTGGACACTAAATGATCAAAAAATGGACTTTATTGTCGTTAGGAAGAGGATATAAGTAATGGTGATCCTGAATGAAATAAGATACAATTTTGAACATATTCACAAGTTGTAAGGATCTATGATATATTCCACTCAACTAGTATAAAAAATTATTATTGGAAATAATAAAATAACATAGTGTCAAACAATTTAAAGATATGAGATTTTCCAAATTGGCCATGGGATGTGAAATAGTCACAATGAGTGAAAGAATTAAAATTTTCAACAGCTTGGGTGATTTATTATTTCGTGGAAATCATCATTGCATAATTCTAGCACACATATTTTACCCCTATAAGAGGGGACCCACCCAATTTATTAGGAGGACGACTACTTCCATATTTAATATTTTTTTAGTGAACACCAATGATGGTAATTTAGACCTCATGTTTTCAAACCTAAGAGGATCTCCCCTCCTAAAATTTGATTTCTAATAGATTGTAGTTTCATTTGACTTTTTATTTTCTTGAGGAGATATTAGAATGAATGAATATGTGGGTAGTTATCCCTGTATTCTTTGGTAATTTATCATTTTCATATCTTCCTTTGGTCTTACACACACATACCCCTTACTAAAAATAATTTCCCATATATTTGGGACTTATGGGGTGGCTTGAGGACGGTTATGGGGTTTATAAACACTATTAGAATGTATGGTTAGTATATGTGGTGCTAATTTCATAACTCTATCAGAACTATATTGAATATATAAGGGTGAGGGGATATAGATACCATTCCACATATTATGATATTTGGATAATTTTTATTAAATTTATTGAGGAATTATGATTGATTTGATTCGGAGGGATATCTGAGTTTAGAAAACTATCTATAAAATTATTTATGCACACTTTATTTTTTCAAAAATTCAAAACACCCAAGATACTAATTACCATTTTTTCACTACCCCATCTATAAAAAGATGTATATAAAAATATAGAACCAATATCTCCATGTGAGAAAACCCTAGTCTATCACTCATAAATTATTTTATCTAATGTTTTATAAATTCTTATCTCATACAACAATTTATAGTTATCAGTAACTTGGTATCACTATCATGGAGTCACCCCATACTATTTTCCTTTTTATTATTATTATCGTCTTCAATGTTATTTTAATTTTTGAGTAGACTATGTACTAGTCACCTCTTTAGTTCTGATTGAAAGGTTGAGAAACAATAATTCAAAATAACCTAGAATTTGTAAACCAATGTTCATTTGGTACATAAATGGTTAATATTTCATTAATATATTTACATCCAACTTCTCATCATTATTTTGAAACTAATTAAAATTATAATAAAATACCTGAAAATAGAGTTCAATTAAATTAGACTACCATTGAATTATTTGAATATTAATTCAACTATCCAAATAATGATCCTATGGAATCTAGTATATTATGAATTGAGATGCATCGTAACTCAATATTTTTCAAAATTAAATTTTTTATATGTGAATACCCTAAAAGAACCTGAAGTAATTTTGTAATTTTTACATAATAATTATCCTATGGGGATTCCCTGATGCTCAAATAATGTTGATGTAATATCCATTATTCTATAAAGGGGCAGTAAAGGAATGGTTATGAAATATACAACTTACAGAGGTGGAAATATAAAGAAACATCAAATGTTCATCTATAAGAACCACATTCAAACGTTAGTGAGTACTAATTTTGATGGAAAATCCATTGAATAAGGTATTAAAAGGTAGATATTATCTATTAGTATTGGGAAAGATTTAATGAATTATGTGAAATCTACCCATATCAACTCATACATGAGTACTGATCCTTGTCCTTTATCAGCCAAGGGCTATTGGATAATGATATAAACTTGATGGACGGTTCTTCATGAGGATTTCTCATTGAAAAATATTATACTAAGACGAAACGATTGATTGAAAAGATATATTAAAACTCATAAAAATTAAATATAATAAATTTTACCATAAAATGTGTACATGAAGTAAATACTAGTTTCCCTTCATTATATAAAAAATTATAGAACACATTTATCTTATTATTAAAATTTTATTGACAGAAGTGGGTGAATCAATAACCACATGTACATAGTAATGTAAGGTATGTGTGTATTGCAGTCATCATATAGATCAATGCACATAGGTTATAGACCATAAGAGTTTTGATCCCATTAAATAGTGTAAACAACTTAGTAAAATTGTGAACAGTTAACTAACATATTGAAATTAAACTATGCAATATGGATATGTTAACCATAAAAACATAATTCAAAAAAATATCACAGTAAACAAGGAAACCACCACTATATCAATATTGATGGAATAATTATTGACCATCAATGAATTTATAACATCAAGGGTAGGTTTATGATATATAAAAGAATGATTTTCTATAAAAAAGGATGAGTATTAAGGTAATAAATAAAACACATTGGTAAACCATGGTTCCAATCTTATCGAAATGAAAATCTATTTTGATAAATTTCTTAAAAATATAAATATATTAGTGGAAAAGTGGTTAGGTATACTTTATTCAAAAACTATTCTTAATTACATGAGAAATGTTATTGAAATTTCTTCGATATGTGGAAGGAAAATAAAATTAAATAATAATGCTCCAATGGAAGCTGAACGTAATTAAACAATTGAGGATATGAATGATCCTATTATATAAAATTTGGGTAAATATTTGAAAAAAACAAAAATAAAAAAATTTCAATGCCAATATTGAGTAACTCCCTCAATATTTATCACAATTCACATCATGGATCATTCCAAAAAATAAAATAATCAAGGAATCCACATAAAATGAGTTTTTAACACATTTATAAAGGATAAAAATTTTATACCTCTATATATCAGAATCATGAAAATACCAAGGTATGAAATATTACTTAAATAGATCTTTACAAAAAAAACTAGGCATTATGGAGATGAATGGGTTCTTTTAGTACTAAATGTGTATTTATTTATAATACATCTGAAACATAAGAAATAATAACATCATAACACACTAACTATACATTGTACTATAGTGATGAAAAGCTTTCCTAATTTTATATGTAACTTAGGTATATTAGTAACTATTATTCCTTAATATGTATTATTAATTATAGTTTGGAGAAATAAAACAAATATAAGTTGTAGTTAAACATAGAAAGTTATTTTTAACCGATTTTGTTTTCTGTTTTGGATGTTTTTTTAGAATGAATGGATTTTAATTCAAAATTATTTTTTTATTCTAATAATTTTCTATGGAATGGATAAAAAACATTTTATAATTATCTATAGACTACCATTAATGACTATAATATGAACGATTGAAAATTCAAATTATAGAGCACTTTCCATAGTGTTTTGTGAGGAAATTATAGATTAACATATTCTAGTGGTAATGAAATTTCCCTAACAAGAACCCTATTATTTTACTCTTCCTAATGCTTAATATAGTTTATTTTAATGAGAGGAAAATCATCATTTAAATGAGATAATGTGCTCGAAAGATGATATTATTTCATGATAACCATTTTTAATAATTTTTTGGATATTATATAGACACCACATTGACTGTTTTTGTTGATTATTCTCAGGATGAGTTGGTGGAGTAAAATTATATTGATTTTTATTTTTTTATTTAATGATTATCTGAGCACTAAATATTATTCCACTCAAATTTTTGTAGAATATATATATAAATATAAGTCAACACAATTATTGGAAAAACCCATATATAGAATTGAATCTTTTACCCTCATACAATTAATATGAAATCTAATTGATGGAGATAAATTACCTAATATAATTACGAATAATTTTAAGTAGAATATATAATTGTTAGAATTTAATTGTTTTAAATAAAATGAAAATATAACTGTATGTATATTTTGGGATATACCTTGACATACCTTAGACCTGTACTTCTAGGTCTAGTACAAAACAATACACACTTTGTCAATATAATTTGATACCATATGAGATTACCGAATCTAAACATACAATTATTTAAAGTAATTTCCATATGTTTTAACATTACATCTCAAAAATAATAAAACAATACCAAGATGAAAAGTTTCAGTTTTATTTTGGAATATATACATTGAGAAATTATTTTATAATACTTTTTAATATTTATTTATAATTAAACCACACTAGACTCTCCACATTTTATACATCTATTCCTTCCAATTGGAATGTATACATAAGAAATTGTTGAGCTTAAATACTCAATTAGGGAAAATTATAAACATTTCATCAAGGGTTATATAATTATCATATGAGAAAACATAATTAGTTGATAAATATAATATTAAAAATAACATGGAATAATAAGACTTGCCCATAAGTCATGGTAGTAGAACATTAAATTTAAACTAAAAAAATTGATACCTTGGCATAATAGAATGAGATGATAAAAATGATTCTTAGAGAATAATCCTAGGAATGTGGAAAAAAATATCAAAGAAAAATAATCATAGAAATAATAATATAGTGGATAAAGTATAACTTCATGTCCCCATTTGTTTAATAGGAATCACATCCTATATCATAGAGTATATTCTGCGTCATCAACAATCTCCCAGAGTGTATCAATCCTCGCAATCTATTTATCTTAGTGGATCATTTTAAACTAATAATTTAAGTTGACTATATCATGAGATTTAAATCATTAACCATTGAATTTTAACTTTTTATAGGACCCACAAGACATAAGATAATCATACAAATACAGTTCTACCAATCGAACATGAAAACAATCATATTTCAAACATAAATTTATTTACTAAAATTGGAAAAATATAGGTTTCATGAAATAATTACTTGAAAAATAAATATGTAATATAAAGAAACAAAGAGTATGGTTTGAAAAAAAAATCCCAATTTTATCGAAAGGATGATTAGTGATGTTGACTTAAAAAAATTAAATTTTAAGATCATTAGAAAAATAACTTTAAAGAGTATGAAAAAATTCCTCTTTTTAGTTTAAAATCATTAATAATAAGTTTTACATGCAAAACTATTTTATAACATGAAAATAAATCCTCATTATATGAAATGGTTGTAATGGTGACATAATGTGTTCACATGAAAAAATCTTTAAAAGAAATATTATGAAATTATATTATTTTATTGTAAAAATATGAATTTAAATGTAGAATTGAAATGTTATTTTAAAAAATAAAGTGAAAAATATTAAAAAAAGGTCATTATAAATAGAACCATAAATAATTGTTTCTTGAAAAAAATAATGAAAATCTCTTGTAAATCTACAGTGGAAGCTAAAAATCATGATCATCAATGGAAAACTATTTCAATTTTTTAAAATACCTTTTTTGAAGTCAAACATCATTAAAAGGGATATAAAATGCTCTTTTTAAAAGGGTAGAGTAGAAATATGATGGTCATATAAGATTGCACATAATTATGTTTCCAAATAAAAAGGAAATAGTTATTTGTAATATAGAATATATACATGGAATAAAAATCATCTCCAAAAATTATGGGAATTATTGTTAACAATATCATAATTTAATTGGGGAAAAATTAATCAAGGTTAACAATTTTAATCAAAATTATCAATTTTACTAAATAGAAAGATAATTTTTAATATGAAATCTTAATGTTGAAGAATCCAAGAAAATAAGTAATAAGTTCATGATAAAAATTTATAAATTAAATAAAGGTGGTTTGTGTTAACAAAAACCCCTTACATTTAGTCCAACTTATCCAAATATGCTCTAAACTCCTATACACAAAAAATAAAAATGTTAATAACCTATTTCATAACCTTATTAAAACATATTATCCAATATATGATTCATTTGTTATCATTTTTAAAAATATAATATATATTTAAATTTTATATTCATTTTCATTCATTATCATATTTTAATATTTGTTTATTAATAGTTTCATAATAGAGGTGTTGATTATTTTCGATAGAATCATGGTTTATCATATTGAGATTATTATAGGTACTAAAGTAAAAAAATTTATAATGATTTATACTATTTTAATTTCATTTAAATTGTATTTTAATTATTTTTCTCAATGATAAAGATGCTGATGAGCTACTCTTGATAATTTTTAATGAAAAAATGGTGGTGCAATAACTAAACGTTTTATATTAGAATAACGTTTCCACAACCAAATTCCAAAAATTATTTTTTCATTAATATATAATAAAACCAAAAGTTTAGTTTATTCCATTATCCATGATATAGATATATAACATTGTTTATATAGGTCGGCGAATAGAGTTTAACGGTAATAAGTTATAATATTTGAATGAGTATGGTACTAAAAGTGATTATTTTCTCATGAAAAATTATATATATCTAGTACCTTGATACCCATGCTATAAATTACATAGTTTGAATGTTTTTCTAAACCCCTAGGTGTTGGAGACTAACACCTAATATCATACAATATAAAGAAGGGAAATTGTTTTCACAAAACAGAGGATGATAATGATACAAGCCTGTATGACAAGAAAATTGAAGCAATATGGTACTAGAAACCAAATTAGTATATCAAGAACCCAAAATAATATATCATCAGAGCACTCATTAGAAAGAAAACATCCTAAAAAACATCCCTCCCTATTCAAAGGATCAATAACTTCCACTACCTCTAAGTGGTGATTTCACTTCTATCATACCTAGAGGAAGGAAATCTATAAATTCATAATGGAAAAGTTAGGGTGTGAGAAATAAATTCAATTAGGGTCTCACAACGTGTTCCATAAATAGATACCAAATAATAAACAAATTCATAATTTTATTTATAAAAAATCATAATAATAAAATAAATCATTCATTAATTTAAATAAATGATTATTTAATCAAAATGATAGAAGACATATTAAACATGTGTTAAATAATCAATTTACATAAACAATTATATAAATTATTAGGCATGATAAAAATAGTTTCATAATCAATGGTGGATATAATTAAAACATTCAAAATAAGGACTATGGTTATGTGACCTATGTTTTAACAGTTATCAGTTATAGGATCCTCATACATCTCGTATTTTTTATTGCAGAAATATGTCTACAAACATCCCTAAGTATCAGGACACTCAAAACTCATCAAACTCCCAACATGGTTAAGATCTGACACATTAGATTTTTTTACTGGCTAGATCATCAATCCACTTATAAGGAATTACAATCGTAGATTCATTGTATGAAATAACCCACTAACTATGTATTCCCTCATGTTCTCTATCAATCAATAAATACAGAGAAAATCATCTAATTTTATTTTAAATTTAATTTCACAGTTCCCAATATCAAAATTTGAATCTAATTTCCAATCCGAGAAATAGTTGTTTTGTCAATTAATTCTTTTTAATTAAAATACCAATAATAAATTTTCATCATTTCAATTTAATACATTTTCTAAAATGAATTCTTAAATTATTTCATCAATTCCATCAATTCCAAAATATGCCCCAAATTCCAATTCCTTAGAAATTGGGGGTTTCCTAAAAAATCAATTCTAATTCAGATTATAATTAATAATCAAAACAATTTTTGTTATTAGAAATAAAATGAAAGATATTTCAAACAAATAAAATAAATTAATGTTTAATTATATGGTGAAAATATAAAATAGAACCACATACCATTATAAAATAATCAAAATGCACAACACTAGTAATGTGGAATATCAATGAAGAATGATGAAAAGAGTGACCACAAAATCCAACCAATAACCAAGACCCACTTAAATAGATTCTAGATCCATCATTTAAATAATGATCTAAAAAACTCTAATGAGGATGTAAGGAGAGATATAGAGAAAACAAAGTGAAGAAATTTACATACGTGGAGGTGATTGATCTAGATAATTTTTATATAGATCTATCATAATAAGGGGATTGAGGGGATAAAACCACATACCGAGAGAATTCTGAGCCCAAGAAATCAAGATAGGGTTGAGTGAGGGGTTTTAGGATCATAAATATGGGTTTTTAAAATTTAAAAATATTTTAAAAATAAAAATACAATGCACACATAGTTTTTTGCAGAGTGATGAATGGTTAGAAAAATGGTGCACCCCCTCAGGACTCACTATCCATGGTTTATGGAGTCTAATTAGTGGGAACACCATTTTTTAAATTGTGCGCCAAGTGTAAACAACTCATAAAACATCCAAAAAAAATTCAAATTTCAACCTATGTAACCTTATACAAGTACCAACCATAGAAAGTTCAAAATAAGGGTTGAGTATTGCCGAGAAACTAGTCATGAAATGTTAAAACCACCCCACCATAGAAACTTCTCATCCCCATAATTCCTGTCCAGAAAATTCCATAGCGAATAAATGTGGCCACGAATATATCATAAATTCATAATGCTCCCATGTATCATGTGTTTTAGAACCATGGTACCATAGAAAATAGAACAAAGGTATCGTCCCTACAAGAAGTTCATTTTCCTCAGAATCGGCTATCTTGACTAGATTTTCAGTCCCGGATAAATCAGGCTCAATATTAGGGTTCTCCCAACTCCAGAAATGATATGTTTCAGTTGATACTTTCAAATCCGTGATACATGGAACATGTTATGAATCAATTCCAACTATGGTGGATGTTATAAACCATAATCCACCTCACCCACCTGATCAAAAACCTTAAAAGGAACCACAAAATGAGGAATTTTTTTCACTTTACTCAAAATATGTTAATGACACAAATGTGGTGAAATATTCAAGAACACCATGTCACCAACTGAAACTCCAAAATTCCATGATAATGGTCGATATAAGATTTATATGAAGTCCACACCATCAACATTATCTAATGAATAAATTGAATCCTTTCTAACATATCTTGGACTATACTTCATCAAACCAAAGGAATTCAATTATCTCCAACCAACATAGAGATGATTTACCGGGCTCACTATATATGGACTCAAAAAGGATCCCTTTGGATCATAGACTAGTTACTATTATAATAAGAAAACACAACCAATATCAAATGTTCATACAACCCTTCACAATTATTGAGGACAAAATCATGAATAATTTCCTCAAAAAATGAATAACCCTCGAATTCTGGCCAGGATTTTGCAGATGGTATTCAGAAATGAAATGAATATGAGATCCTATTGCTTCTTAGAGGGACCTCCAAAAGAAAGAAGTAAAATGTGGATCTTTATCTAACAATAAAACATATAGAACTCCATAAAAGTTAAAACTCTCAATCACATTGATATTTCCCAACTCCCTAACTTTGGTTTTTTTATGAATGGAGATAAAGTGATTCATTATGATCACATGATAGATCACAAACCATATCAAATTTTTCTTCTAATAGTTATGTTTAATCCCAACCAAAAAGTGTATAGAGATCACTTGTTACATCAAATTTGTCACTAGAAGTGTCTGAATTAAACCTGAAGGTATTTTCTTCTTGGCCTTGAAATTTTTGAACGTATAAAAATGAGAAACAAAATGAAGAACATCTTACCACATAATTTGCCACTAGAATCATATCCATATGACATAATAAATCTTTGTGATTCCTAGGTGCACAACACATTGGGAATTATAGAAATAACGAATCATAGAATCTCCCACAGTAAAGGGCACATCATGGTAGTTCCATAAACATTCGATAAACTCTATGGACAATAACCACTTAATAATGATATCCCATCATAAAGAGAGTGCCTATTGCTACATAATTAATCATCAAGATGATGCCCCTGAAGAATCATCCTGAGAAGAGTTTAGGTAAAATAATTATTAACCAAGACAACTATAAACCCTATCTCCCAAACTCCTATATGAAAATAAGAAAAAAGATCTATTCTTTTCCACTCTTTTGATGATTATTTCACGGTTTAGGTTAGATGATTCATGCTCAATGATTTAGTGATGATATTCACCTTACCTAGTGTATAGTCAACGTAGAAGTATATATTTTTGGTACTAGAACTCAATGCATTTGATGGAGATTCAAATATTTTTTAGAGAATATATAACTTAAAATCCTTTGGTAAAAATACATTCTTAACCTCTCTCTAAAATGGAAACTATACCCACATACATTGTCATCTATCACAACTATGAGTTCATGGTCATGGGTTAGATAATTTTTCTCATGTGGTATAATATATAAAGAACCATATGATGCCATTTGATTATCTAACATAAGAAAACTACCCAAACCCTAACCTCAAGTGTCATAGAAGACCACATAACCCTGCATGACCTCTAGAAGGGTCTATACTATGTTTTAAGTCAAAAGGAATTTAATCTTGAAAAAATAACTCTAAAATCCATCATCCTAAAAAAATTACACTCCCTCCCATGTGACATGGGTTATCAGAGACTATAACGTTGAGAAGAACTTTATGAACAAGTAAAAATAATCTTCTAAACCAAAGAATATTGAAATCATGAAAACAATATATGGTCATCCCCTAGCATAAAATCTTTATTCATTATAATATCAACTGAGATACAATGTTCCAAGAGCACATGTCTTAAGAAATTTTCATCCAAAAATCAAAATTCACATTTCTATAGCTGGGAATAAATTTATTGATTTCCCATAAATTCCAAAACTACTCTCATACGAATCACATGATCCTCCTCAGACATAGAGTAAACTTGGATGCCATCCATAATGACCACTACAATCATATCAAGATACTCATGGATGACCCTATTCCTCAAAGAAATAAAGACTATAGGATCAATTTTTAGACTAAATAACATTAAAAGATACTTATAAAGGACATTTATTCCCTAGAAGGAGGTTTTTTGAATTTCATATTCTATTATTCTAAACTAGTTAAAACCAGATTAATGATTATACTTCAAGAGATTATTCTCTTGTTTTAACTATTCAAATAGATCATCAAAAAATGGTAACATATATATTTTCTATACTGTAAGATGGTTTAGTTTCATATAAACAACACATAGATGAAGTGTTCCATCATATTTCCTAGAAAAGTGAATCGGTTCCACCTAAGGTGACACACTCGGGCATATACATACTTTATCTAATAGATCATAAAACCAAGTATTTAAATTTTTTATATCACCTGGTTCTATATCAGTATGAATGTAGAGATACCATATATGTACCGGGAACTAAATTAATAGAAAAATATACCTATAATACTGATGGAAAACTAGAGAAATCAGATGGAAAAAATTATGAAAATCGATTGTAATTATATGGAGATCACCACTCAAAGATTATATCTCCTTATATAAAGAGAAAAATGATATTTCATTCCTCATATTTGGATAAGATTGCATGGATCTAGTCTACCTCGAGTTCTATTCTTCAAAACTTCATGATATACCCCATCAGGAAGGAAAAAGTTAACCCATTGATGATAATATTAAATTATAGATTTATTAGCGATATTCTAGTCCATCCTAAAACTTACATCAAGAGGTTTCATGTCATGAAATAGAAAATTAATTGAAATCATAACATCTGATAAAGAGAGGACATTAGCAGGACAATAATGACCCAACACCCACTTCTTTCTTGAGGGGTCTAGGAATATCAATGAAATAAGATAAAATATTTAAATACAGATTTATAAGGCTTACAATATGAGTCCGTATAAAAAAAGTTAAATTCACAAGTATCAAATAATGGTTTCACTAAAGATGAATCTATATTGATGGTAGATCTCACAGTTTTTGTACCTATATCTACTTCATATGTAGACTTTTCCATTTCTTAATCTAGATTCATTTCGAATGCCTACTGTGGGAACCTCTATCTTTGTGAAGAATCTAATTTCGTTATAGTAATATTAGGTTTTGATGATCCAATGACACTATGTAGGGTAGAAAACATATAACATATTTTTTGAAGGTCTCCTATACATCCATAAGAACTAAAAAACTTGGGTTTATTAGTGAAAATCAATTTTTAATAGGCAAGACTACCACACTAGAAGAAATTTAATTGGATTATACCAAAAACAATAGGATGTCTAGAAGAACCCTGTTGTATAGATAAACCATGAGACTCATTACACATTCTATTTCCATTAAAGAAACTCACAAAACTACCATTCAGATAAAATGGAACTTCCATAAAACTTAACATATCAACCAAGTAAATCTCAACCATCAAATTCCAAAACCACAAATAATAAAAAGAAGTGATATTAAAAAAGAAAACTTGAAAATTAATATCTGGTTAGAGAACCATATCTTACCATCAAGTATTTTTCTTCCCATTTGATGTAATATTTGGCTCCATCTCCATAGTATTAGTGAATATGTTTACACACAATCATGGTCTAGTCAGCTTAATCATGTTTCAAAAAATTCATATCATTTTCAAATCGGGCATTTCCATGATATCAAATAGAACTTGCATACTTCACAATAAATCCTCAGCCTCTTGAGGATCATTATTTCCTTATAAATATGGTGTTTTTTTGAGAATTAACTGCTATGAATAATTACAAGATTCATCCCTCTAATGTCCCACAACTGGAACCCGAGTGGGTACATGTGTAGGTGCTTATCCCATATCTTGGAAAACACACACAATAATCTCAATGATATTTTGGTCCATGGGTCGATTTTCTTTCTCTGGTCCCTCAAAAATATCATCTTGGAACCAAATAAAATTTATTCTTAGAGAAATGATCCTACACAACATTAAAAAACAACATTTAAGACATCCTGAGTTACACAAATCAACAACTTGAACACGATAAATGAGAAATTTAATCCCATCAGGTAAGATAATTAGATTGGTATTTTAAACAAAAAAAATAAAAATAAAGAAAATACAATAATTATTCCTCTAGTTTCCCTCCCCAAACCACCAATGCTCACATATGGAGAATTTGGATAATATTTATCCTAGAAATCACTCACAGCTACCTCTTATGTCTAGAAAAGATATTATAAACTATATATTGACATCAAGTAATGATGCTAAACATGTACTATTAAGACCACCTATTCAAAAACCAGTTGGGATACCCAAGAACCATGATACCTAATTTCACACTGATATATCCAAAAGGGTGTTATTGATTTTTATTGGTTGGAGACCATAACCTGGAATCATATAAGATAAAAGAGAGAACTAAATTAGCACAACAGATTAAAAGAAAAAGTTATATGTTAGTATAGTCAAACCCCCAAAGAGAGATAGTAACAAAAACCAATCATGTATATGAAAACCCCTTAAAAGAACATCATCAAGGTACTTATTTGAAATACAACACCTCAAATGAAACAATACTCAAATCCCAAAGGGTCAATAATATCCACCACCACCAAGAGGTACATTCCCTTTTCTATGACATGGAAAAAGGAAATCATAACGTGATCAAATGAAAAGGTAGTTTGTGAGGTATAAATCCCAGTAGGGTGTCGCAATGTGTTCCATTAATAAATTCCATAATGGTAAACCAATTCATTTTTTCAATTTTAAATAAAAATAAAGAACGACATAATAACTCATTTTCATATTTAAAACAAAACATGATTATTTTCAAATTGATGGAAAAATATACAAACAAAGATTAAATATATATTTCATATAAACTTATTTATATAAATTTGTAAATACGAGAAAAACTATTTCATAATAAATGACATATATTATAAAAACAATCACAGAAGGTACCATGTCCATCTGAATTTTAGTATGATAATTCCTAGTTATAGGATCCTCACACATCTCATATTGGTGGTCACAAAAATATGTGTACACATGTCACTCAAGATTGGGCAGAATAAGACTCATCAAGATCCCATTGGGGATAAGATCTTCCAAATTAGGTTTTTTTGTATAGTTTACATCATCAATCCATTAGTAGTTAATTAACATCCTTGTATGATTATACCAAATAACCTACTAACTACACATTCTCTCATGTCCTCAATAAATAAATCAATAATTATAAAATAATATCATTTCAAATCACACATAATTCACAATTAAATTTCCAAATTTCTTATTTCAATATGCCAGTTTATTTTCAAAATAGAAACACATGGTTGTCATAAATTCCTTAATTTTCAATACAAAACCAATCATATATTTTCATCAATTCTATTAGTCCATTTCTAAAATATTATGTAAACTCATTTCATCAATTCCATCAATTCCAAAGTTCACCCAACATACTGATTGAAATAGAATTGTGGGTTTCTCCCCAAAATCCATGTAAATTTAATCTTTTCAAGAGAAAATAGTCTAAGGATTCTTGGTTTTCACTTGAGGGGCCTAAAATTTGGGAAAATCTTGCACCAAACAAGCATAACAAATAAAAGCTCCATTATTTTCCAATTTCACCCAAAATGACCTAAGGAAATCCTAAACCAATGTTTTATAAAAATAAGGTTTGTGGTGTACCAAAAATAAGTTATAGGATGTTAACATTTTGGTATAATATCATTTTTACACAATAATAATGATACAATATATATTTTTTATGGTTTTTAATTAGGTTTAAAGATGTTTTGATAGATAATAAATGGCTAGATTGAATAAGAAAATATGTCACTTTTTTTAAGGTCATGGTTTTCACGTATGTGTAGGAAACATGTTCATTTTCAATAGAAAAAAGGTTTATAGTTAATGTTTTGTAAATTCATAATATTTATAATGTAATAAATATTTTATTTATGTATTAAATAAACTTTTATACCCAATTTTTTAAGGATTTGATCAATAAAAAAGCAAACTATTCTTGGAGGTGGTAGTCCCCATGTACACATGACTATGTATTTAATTTTCAAATGATTTTAGAAGGATGACGAAAATTGATATTTAACTAATTAAATTAAATTTAAACATACTATTAAAAATTATTTTATCATTATTTATTTTATAAAAAAAGTTTGAGTAGTTATAAGAATAATTGAACTAAGAAACCCTAGTAAATATTATTACCTCTCCCTTTATATTTTATCCCATGGGTTACACATTACGAATCATTAGCTTTGTCTTTTTAAATGACCAATACTCCTAGACCATATAAAGTGATTTTTTTGAGAGACTGTGGAATTTTTATGGTTTAGCTAATTTGTTAGTATGAATGGAGAAATGGGGTGGAGGTGATCCCCTTTTATACTATTAGGGAATGAAATTTTTTAAAATATGAATTTTTAATATAAATATTTTGCAAGTTTCATATGGAATGTGGAGAATAATTAAAAGGTAATGGATTTATATATTATTTATTGATTATGATATCTAAATAATTATTTTTCATATATGTTTTAAGCATATTGTAATGTTATTTACTCTTAAATTGTTTTACTTTGTCCATTTGGAGTTTTTATCCTAGAAATGGAGTTTTACCTAAGTAATTTACTATTAATACATAAACAATTTGCTACACATTACATAATTTATACCTAATGATTCAAAATATGAAACAAATAATATTAAATAAAATTTATGTATTAAAAAAATAATTAGAAAAGTATTGCATGTAAATCATACAACTTATTTTAAAAAAAGTTTATTTTTATAAATAACAATTATGTTTAACAAAACATTAATAATTTTGATGATATAATTAAATTAATTGTCTCAAAATTAACCTAATGATATTTATGTGTCTTTAAAATAAATCCAAAACCCAATTTCTCCATGGGAAACCAAAATTGAAAGAGAAAGACTAAATATTGTTTTTAAGAAAAATAATACTTAATTTTCAATACGTTAAAGATAGGTTTTGTAAATTCAACATATTAGTTTTAAATAAACAATTTAATTTAATTAATATAATTATTATAATTAAAATAATTATATTTGTTTTGTTCTATTTACTTCTTTATATAGGAATAAATGTTTTGGTTTTAATAAATACTAATTTTTTACAATTTACATAAACATAATATTTTTTGGAAAATTCTAAAAATTATTACTAAGGTAAATTTATAATGATGAATTCAAAATTTATTTTAATTTTTAAAATTAAAATTATAAAATTTAAAAATTCCGTTTTTAAGAGAATTGATAATTTACGGAAAAATATTATTTTTTTAAAATTTCATTAAATTTATTTCATACCAATTATTATTTAAATTAATGTGAATATATTTGTTCATATATAGTAATTATTTATCTTCTTAATTCAAGAAATTATATCGGATTAATAAAATTGTATTTACTATGGGTTATATTATTTTACAATTACTCACAAGAATATCAATATTATATGTCACAAAATATTTTAGTTTGATATTGTATATTGAGAATGTTACAGAAAATATATTCCAAAATATCAAGGGGTTAAATTCCTCCCCCCCCATTTAAAAAATTGTGTTCTCTAAATTTTAATTATCACTTACTAATGAAAAATAGATACAGATATAAAAAATATATACATAAACCAAAATAAAATTTTATGAGAGATATCAACTTTACCATCATTAAAAATATATATTTTTATGTTAGAATAGGTCAATACTGCTATTTATTTTACCCCAACCATTTGAGATCAACCTACCTCTTGATTAAGTCTCATATGTTATTATTTCTTTTGAAGTTGGAGGAGAATAATGGATTGTTCAGAGCTGGGTAATAATTCCTTTTAACCTGTGAAAGGGATGATGTTGTTAAAGAATTTTAAATCATTTTATATTTCAATATTCACATTGACCTCACCATTTTTTCTTTCAATGAAAATTTCAGTCCAAAGAATGATTGGGGGGGCGTGGAATATGGTTTCACAGTCATTGATGTTAGTTTTATCACTTTCATCTCTCATATAAACTCTTAGAAACTCCCACATCCAAAGTAAATCAAAGGAATAATTTCCAATGGTTGATGGTCACTTGGGGTTTAAAACCTAATTACACTTAATAACACACATTTGTTGAGAGAATGGGAGTTAGGGATCATCACACCATTTTTGGGGGAATTATTTCCTAATTCAAGACTATATTATAGATTTAATATATGTTCATAAATTTCATCCAAATCCTAATATGGTACTGGTCACCCTAATAAAATAATTGGGTGGTAAATACTTCTATATGTAAAAAAGGTTATATAAATTAATACATCTATATATATCAATGGTTTGGCATCCAATTCCTATTATTTTGTAAAAATGGGTTGATTATTATATCTTGATGCCATATAATGGGACACTCTGAAGTTTAATTTGCTCTAGGAAGGTGATTGGTGGTTTGAGGATGGGATTGAACCACCAATATTTTTCCTACATATTTTGTGTGAACATGAATCAAAGTGCACACATATCATTTTGTTCAAATATATGTGGTTAGAAGTCGTGAATAAATGACATATATGAGGGAATTTTGGCTTTAGGTTTGGATCTTGAGAATTTGGAAGGGGTCCAATGTATCCTACATATAAAAAGAGTCAGAGGCTTTATAGTTTGGCCTGGCCTCAAATTTCTAATGGGAAAGGAGAGGTAATTGGTTATATAGAGGTTTATTTCCACATATTTTACTAGTATGGGAAATCCTTTATGAATCATGCTGAGGAGGATTACCATTTATCTGGGCATTTTTTTATATCATCAAATGAGGCTTACACAATAAGGATGCCCATATTGTGGAATTTTTTTTGGTTCGGTGATAAAATCATTAAAAATTTCTAATCTCACATGATTCATGTTTGATCTGAGAAAAAAGTGACATAAATTTATTAGGAACACTTCTCATAGATTTGTGACATAGGTATTAATGAAGATATTAAGGAATGTTTTATATGGATATTGGGCCATATAAAGGTGTCTTATGTGACCTATTCAGATGAGATTCATTTTCCTAATAGTTTAGTAATTTTTGTAATCTGATGAAGTAGGATTAAGGGTAATAGAATAATATGATAGTTTAGTTCCCATGAGTTAGAGAGTGTGGGATGTGTATGGTCTTACAAAAAGGTAGATTCCCATTGGAGATATCAAACCCTTATCCTCTAATAGATGGATGGAGGGGATTATGAGTAGCATGAGGATCTCATAAAATCAATGACCTTATAACCGAAGACCATTATGGACACTTCTCTTATAAAGGGGGATATTTTAAAAAAAACATCAGAGTCACGGGTTCACATATTTTGAGGGAACATGACAAGGTATTATTTCTTATTAAGGCCGATATGTACGGGTACGTTGACTGGAAATATACAATGTGTTTTCCTGACATGCCTAGAGTCCATGTATGACATATATAGTGTGTTTATATAGCATGTATAGAGTGTATGTCTACCATGTAAAGTTATTTCTTCTAGAAATTTCCCAGATTATTCGCATGATCAGAGTTGAAATCTATGATAGAAGTCACATGATCATGATGAAATGTATGAATGACTCCACATGAACCAACTAATATATTTGGAGGACCTCATGTAATCTATCTGACATGACCATAGGGTTTCACGTGACTTGGATGAATTTTCATGAGGCTATTTCATGGTCTACATGCAGTGTCCAGGGGATGCCACATGACATGGTTGATATGTCCAGAGGTTGTCTCATGGACTGTCTAACATGTTGGGAGGACATCGCATGATAGAGATGATATTTCCAATGGTTGTAGATTGATCAGTGAATATATCACATGAAGAGCATTTCTTGCTCCCACAAAAATCTTCATATTCATCATCTAATAATCCTTTCATAATTTTCAGTATTTATTTCATAAATTCCAAAATTTTCATTAGGTTCTAACCTGTTAGGGCCTCACGTGACTAAGTCGATATGTTGTAATAACTTTTTGTGAACATGTTGGCATGCCAAAATTCCTTCTCGTGTATAATGGATTGATCAAGATAGGTTTATAAACACACTAGAAAATACTTTATGAAATTCACTAGTCTTATATAGTGGTAGTTTATTGTGATTCATGCTCTCTACTCTGAAAATTCCTCTCTCACCTCTATGCCCCCACATGTGTGTTTTTATGTTATGGGGGGGGGGGGGGTTACAGAAATTTCTTCCAAAGATCCATTACACTTAATATGGTGATTAAATTTCATATATGGGATTGGGTTAGTGGAGGGAAAATCATATAATTAGTTTCATGTGAACCTAATATGGTTCATCCATGACATCATATTCTTCTCGCATAAAAAATAATGACCATGAGATCACATTGTTGTTTAAACATTTATGTAACCCACTGCATATTGATGGGATTTCACATAACCAAACTAATATTCGAAAGGGCCTTTAAAATGTCAAATCGATATGTTGGACGACCTTTGTAATATCAGGATGGAAAGTCATGGAGTATTTACTAGGTCATGTTTCCTATCACATACTTTTGTGTGACCAAGGGAGGCTTGTCTCGGGCACTTCATGATACCATGATAGCATATCGAGGGACCTTTTCATGACCCATAAATTTATCCTGTGAGGCACGTAAACCCTGAACATGAAAGATAGTGGTACTCTTCTTCACATAAGGGTGTCAAATTTTTCATCTTTTATTTTATAAATCCAATAATGTTATCCCATAAATTGTCTATCAGGGTGTCTCAAGATCAAATGGGCCTATCCAAGATCATTTTCTTGTTGAATTTTTCATATCTAGTGGCCTTTTTGAGATGAGTTCATCATTTCCCTATGGATTTCATGTCATCCATAGGCTAATCATGTAGAATGTATCATCATCTCCAATGAAAATTAGTATAAATCCATTCAAAAAAAGTATCCAAATTTTTAGGTTTTTACTTTATAAATCCTATGGTGTTGGCCCAATAATTTTCTATGATGTAATCACATGATAAAACATGAACCTCATAGTGGATTTTATTATTATAAAGGATATTTTCTCCACTTTTCATGAATCCTAAGGGGCATAAAATGATGTTAAAATTATCATGAGATCACTCAAATGAGGTATTGTGATCAATAGAATATGAGGTCATCACATGATCAAGGGGAATTTAACAAGAAGTATATTCTATGTGTAAATGTTCGAAATCCCAAGTAGTTTGAATTCATCACCTATCCAGTAGACTGACTTGCATGTACGAGTTATTTTCAAGGCATCATGCCACATGTTTCTCCTATCATGGCCATTATCTCACATGATAATATAGGTGTCACATGTTCAAGGGTTCATTTATAAGATTAATAAGGATGATAACACACCAGTTCACATAAAGGCATTGTGAGAATGAGTTTTCATGTTCTACGATGACACATAACCAAGGGTGAAAGCTTACTATTTCATATTGAGTCATGATTGTGTCAGATAACCCAAACCACATAAATGTGTTATGCATCCCCAGGTTAGATTTCATTATTCCATTAGATATTCATGTAATTTTTTTCTTTTAACCCATAATCATCTCAGGATGCTCTATTATTCATAGATAATGTGATATCTCTTTTTTCTAATGGCTACCGCTCCTACTCATGATCTCCCTTGTGTATTTATTGATTATTTATTTCATTCCCAATACACATATGATGATTGTGTAATGCCTTATTACCACATTCCACTATTCATGAAACTGACTTACTCAACATTAGATCCAAGGATGTCAATTAACCAAATAATTCTCATACGATGGAGTGTTGTGAGTTCAAAAAGTATCCACTATTTATGTCTATTAATTGAAAAGTAGATGATGATAATCATTAGTACAGTATAGTACATTGGGATATCTATCAGAACCTTAGAGACTTTTTATTAATTCATACAAGTAGTAGGAATTAGGGGAAATGAGGAGTTATACTTGATGAGGATTATTCCCAGGTTTTTTTCTATAAGCTGATGAGTGTGTAGTGGATGATGATCCAATTCGTGGAGGAGTTGTAAAGTACTCCACTTCATGGGTTATCTTCACTCCACATGAATATGTTACAGATCTTCTTCAGGAAAATGATATTCTTAAAACACATTATTTTGAAAAAATATTTTTCATGTATTTTAAATGCATAGGGTAGTGACCTCACATAAAATCTTCAATGCATCTTCTATTTTATTTGTTGAATAAATTGTTTCTTTTTTTGTTTCAATAATATGTGCTTATTATGATCGATATTATCCAATAATTTCAATGAAACACCTGGCCAGGTGAGAATTGTGTTACTATGCTTCATGTTCTACAAACTCTTACATGAAGAGGCCTATGAAACTAATAAATGTGTACTACATGCTTTACACTCCAAACCTTTCCATGAGCCATCTTCATGACATCACATATTTACATGGAGGATTTTCATATTCCCAAAAATTAGGTATTATTATGATCATGGAACCCATATCATAAGATCTATGTATACTGTTATGATGTATCTTAGAATATTGGATGTTCCATAGATGAAACTAGGTGTTATGGTGTGGTGAAGCTCCTGTGGCTGGATCATGATATCAATCCCTGACTTGATAGGTTGAAACCGTGGCACTGTTAGATTTAGGAAGATGAAATGTGACATCATTTATACATAACATAACATGCACCTTCTTGATATAAATGGAAAATTCCAATTTTTTATATATATATTATATTATTATTTTAAACACATAATAGAAACAAAAACAACAACAACAATAATAATAATACTCCATTAAATATTGTAAGAATTGTGAAAACCCCAAACCTCATTATAATAGGGAATTATTAATTTTTACCTTATAAAAAATTATTGAATGACCCCATCCATGTTAAAGTGTGCATGATAAATTTAGTTGTCTGAACACTCCTATAATAAAATTAGATTTTCGGAGAAAAGATCATAATCATCGTTTCACTGATAGACGATCATATGTTGGTTTGAATTTTTTTCCTATTTTTTAAATTAATAAAAATCTTATATATAAATAGAGGAAATCCATTTTAAAAAACTCATAAATTTATGTGACGAAATCATAACGATATTAAAATTCCCAAAAACATCAACTTGAGAAGTAGTTATCATTCTTATAGAATTTTCAATTAATAATTAATCATCCAATCATCTAGGTGGTTATTTTATGTTTTTATCTATCATTATAGTTATATAAGGAGTGGGATACATAATAATTGAATATGAAACTCATAGTTATTTAATTTAATATCATTTTATCTCAATCCACCTCATTTCCCAATCCCACTTTAGTAACTGTGATTTCATTAGCTTTCCCTCATTCCCATGGATCAGGAGGTTACTGAAATTGAATATTTCTATCATGTCTTGGATTAGTTAACTAATTGGAATGATTCCCATACTACTTACAACTGAATCACTGGAGTGTGGGTACTTCATTAGTGGGAACCATCTTTTCTTCCATTTTACTGGTTAATATCTCTATCCCCTTTCGACACTCAAGATATTTTTTCCATACCTTTCACTCCTGAAGCGCATTCAAGTTCCATTATTCAAAATTTCATGGTGTTTTTCCCGCATTTCTAGAATGTAGGGTGACAATTTTTCATTACACAATGGGATTTTCCATTTGAGTTTCCATTAAAACCCATCTTCAATTTTTCTCCAGATTATGGAGTGTCTCTTTTTACTATTTCCAAAATTTGTACATATCTAACGTCCTGTTCATAGAAACTAAATTGTCTTACTAATAATTCATTTATAATAATTTCTTATTCCACTAAAAACCATTCAATATTAATTTAGAATTCAAAAAAACATGATTTATACATTTTGAATCTCAATAAGTCATCGTTATATGTTCCAATGGATTCATCATACTTTTATTTCATCTTTATAAATTCTCACTCAATTTTCATTAAAATAGTTATGAGAAGATATTTTGTGATTAACATTTTCATCAACTACCCTCATTCCATAGAGTCTACTTTATCTTTTTTACACTCCATTAATAATGAAAATAAACCATTTTTAAGCCTAACCAACCAAATGAAAAATTTCTAGATCAAACTTTTCAATTTCACATTATTAGAAAATGTAAAATATCTTTTCCATCACGTTGATCTATTTATAATCAATATGTTAATTATAAGGAATATTGACGGAGGGTGGGTGTTTCCACATGAAAGGCTTGATAGCAGGTTTCTCAATCCTTAGTGAGTCTAGGGGATGAATGTGGACTTTTTTATTATTCATATATTGGGATATTTTATTATGAATCCCCACATTCTTTTATAATCCAACTCCCATCTATTATTTTTTCGCATTGGGAAAATCACCACAATAACCATCAAACCCAATGTAAAATAAATCTCTCATTAGTATAAACATTACTAATAATAGAATGGTTTAATATGATCCATAAAAATTTTAAAAAGTATGGAATTATCATAAATAATATCACTGATAACTCATACTTAAAAATGTATTTCTCTTCAAAACCGTCACGTTATCTTTTTGTTCTCCCTAAATTACTATGGGTTCAATATAGGTTTATTTAATTTGGTATCCATCATACTTATTAATATAATTACCTAACTTATTAAGTATTATGTAATGTATTATAAAGTGATTGAAATTAATGAAAACATACCCCTGAGGAGTGTCTAGCTATTAGTGCAGTCTTAGGCCCAATAATCTTGCACCAGATGATGATTGAGTTGATTCCCAATCATCCTTTTTAATATTCATTACCCATTGATTAATCTATTCCACAACTACATTAACTTACCCATACCCAAATGAGGATGTAATTCTAATGAAACTTCACAATATCTAATTTTCCAAAAAATCAAGATGATATCATATATGTAAACTCATATCTAGAAGTTTTACTAATTTCTTCTTATCCTGATCCCAAAAAATAAGAAAAATTATCACAAAAGATGACAAAACCCTACTCTAATAGAAAATATGGAGCACTCAACTCACACTATGGAGTCCAATTCAAAAAAAATCCATTTCACATAGGGTTTAATATGGAGTGAGTTGACCAAAGATAAATAGATGTTTATTTTACATAATTTTAAAAAGGTATAAATTATATCACAAAAAACTCAAAAAATCCCATGATCCAATGTTTTTGTGTGTTTAAGGATGTGGTTAATAAAAAACAACTTTTTTAATACTTTTTATAATATCTTAATAATAAAACCACAGTAAAAACCCTTCTCGATTCATCATTGGTTATTCTAAAATTCATAACCAAGGGAGTAGAATCCTAAAATTGGGTTGATCTCAAACACTAAGTAAAATAAGTCTTATCAAAATGTTTCAAAGGTTCAAATCATAATTACTTTTGAAAACATAATCTTTGAAAAAATATCATATTAAAAAGAATAAATAATATTAATAGGTGTCTATAAGTTAGGGTAGTGAAACATGTATTGTAAAATTAAGTATCATATACTATTTAATAATACTATTTGATGAAAAACAGATGATAGGTGGAATAATCATAGGAATATGACATATAAATGTGGTAGAAAAATAAGTGTATATATATTAACATAGTGGATCAAGCATCACTTCCAATTTCTTATAGTGGACTACACATCAACACATGTTCCTATAGTGGATCAGGAAACACAACCTATTTTCATAAGAGGATCAAGCATCACTACACATTTCCTTTCATTTTCTCAGGATATTTAATGTTTAAATCAATTTTAAAAGTGTTATTTTAAACCCACTAGTCTCATAATAATCATCTATCCATATGTGTGTCATTGGAACTTGAAAACAAAATTAATCAAATATAAATTAATTAAACCATGGGTAAGATATAGGTTTGATGAAAGACATTCATAGAACATTCTATAAGCCATTCCAAGAAAGGAGGTGGATGGTTTTAAAAGAACATATCCCAGCATAATATAATTATCATTAGGGAATTTGACATAATGAAAATAAATACCCTTTTATCAATATTGGATAAATCAAATTAAAAAATAAGCAAAATAACTAAATTGATTTTAAAATAATTAAAAAAGTAAGTTAAATTTAGAAAAAAAATTAAAACTTGTAAGAGGAGAATCATTGAAAAGAATTTCCATAAATGATAAAAATGTGTTCACAAAAAAAACTCATTAAAAATTGAATTTAAAAAACCTTTTTGACATTTTTGTAAAAAGATATTGTTTTAGGTAACATCAAAAAAATATTTTTAAAAATAAAGTGATTCTTTTGGAAAGAATTTAATTATAAAAATAACCCTCGATAATGAATCATCAAGAAGGATATAAAAAATATCAAAATAAATGTATGGTGGAAGATAAAACAAATGATCTAGGATGAATTTTTTTTATATTTTAAAATACCATTGTTGAAATACCATATCATAAAAGGTATAAGAAAAGATACTTTTTTAATATTGGATGAGGTAAATATAAAGTCACATGATATAAAACATAATTAGTTTCCCAAATATAAAGGATAACATTGGATGGAAGGAAAAATATCGATACATATGAAAAATGTTCGTTAAATGGAATGAGGCTTATTAATAATAATGTCATACTTTTGTGGGGAATAAATTCATCATGAAAGCATATATGAATAAAAAGTTTCATTTTCTCTAGATATAAATAAAATGGTCGTTATAATTTATTAGGATGTAATTAATAAATCATTTAAGTAAGAATTTTATGATGAAACTGTAACACCCCAATTTTCACGGTACGCTTCTTTTTGAATAATACAGTAGCGTGTGTTGTACGCAACTTCGAGTTTAAACACACACCACAACCAATAAAACTAGCAGTTATGGATAGTAATACCCACATTTTGAAATTTTATAAATTTTATTTTTCAAAATGGACTTCATTTTTGGATTCGTAACATCAAAATTATCTTAGGGTATATTTTTGGTATTTTTCTGAAAACATTCAATTTTTGATTAATAGTGAAAAAACTGAGTTATAGTTTAAATCCGAATTTTTATTTAAATAATTATTTATTTTATTTAAATTTATTTTAGGTCATAATAGATACATAATAACTATATATGTTCAATTTAATTCATTTGAGTTAGTTTATAATAAATTTAGATATATAAAAATTTTATTGAACATTTCACCTTCATTTACCCATCACCTAGGAGAATTTGTAAATTCACATAAAAATTAATTTTACCGCTTCTATGGGTGTAATTTTGAAAATCCTAGAGACACGGTTAATATCAAGGAGTAAAATGTGGTTCAATAAGATAAAAATAATTTTTGGTGAATAGTAACTTTTTACTTTTATTTACCACGGTTAAAAGAAAATAGTGTAATTAAGGGTAAAACTGATATTATTATTACCCTAACACAAGTCCTAATTCTATTGGCTAAGTATAATTTGACCAAGAATAACCTTATTAATAAAATATTAACCTCTTTGGTCCACTTGGATTAGATTAGTACATTTATTATTATTTAATTCAAAGAAGAGTTAAAAGAGATAAAATCAAAGTTTAATAACTAATACATTTTTATTATAGGGTTATAAATAAGATAAATTAGATTATAAATATTCATTAGAAATATAAAAATATTTCCTAAATAATGGTATTTTATTTATAAATTTTAGACATTAAATAATTTAATTTATTTATGACACAATGGTGATAGAGTAATTACCTAATTAATGAAATATTAAGATAATTGATATTATAAATGTACAAATAAATGTAATTTGAGTCTTTCTATGAATTCCAATAATTTTATATGTTAATATGAAATGTTATGATTGATTAAATAAACTTATTTAGAATTAATAAATTTTCTAGAACTTTATCAAAAATCAATTATTAAATAGTGTCAAAATTGACATAAAGGAGTATTTAAAACAAATATTATATTATTAATTGATATTCTATTTCTAAAAATATAAGGTTCAGAAAAATGACGTAGATAAGGTTATATATATTAATAATGAACCACTTGGGGTACTCTTGGCTTGGTATATTATTTTTATTAACCATATAATATAAAAATACAAAGAGACATGGTAAATGTCAAACTATTTAACTAAGAGATAAACATAAATGATATGGCAAACAGTGTGACCCAAAACTATCTAAAATCCATTGGTTGAATTCATTTTGACCCATACCTACCTTATCCTTGAAATGAGTCACTTTTTAGCCATTATAAACCAAATATGAATTTATTATAAAATAATATTTTATGTTTTTCCTAAGGTGCCCCTCACCCCTCTTATAAAAGGGCACTCCCCCTTCTCTCAAAGTCATACCCTAAAAGCCTTTTGGATTGGCCAAACCCTGCCCAAATATCCTCTCAACTTCCATAAATTAATCCTAGAGGCATTATTTTAGTTAGAAAGCCAACTTATAGAGCCCTTTTTATCAAATCAATAGAAAGAACCCGAAGAAGAGGTAAAAATCTCACCACCTCATTCAAGTTCCATTATTATTCGAATTCCTTTTTATTTGATGTTTCTATTATAAGATAATTACTCAAGAATCTTATATATACTATGATGTTATTATAAATATGGTACAACCAAATTCATTATTTTTTCCATCCCTTGAATGACATGTCACCATACGTGCGTACGTACGGCTTACCGTCTCCACGCTGTGGTGTAATTGTTATTCTATAAATTATTATTTTGATGGGTATAATAAGGATGTATAATTAATGTAAATAATAAATATAACATGATAATGAATCTTTATATATGATACACCATCCAGTTATATATTATTTTAATATCAAAAGAATGGTACTGTAGCTCGTACGTACGTACGGACTACCGTCTCCACGAACACGATAAGATTCATTCCCCATCGTATCCATTCAAGAATAATTTTCATTTGATGATTAAAAATAATGTTTAATGACTTGATATCATTTTTGATATGAATAAGATACAACCAATGGATAAAAATCATGGCTTATGTAACAAAACATATAAAAGAAAAAGAGTAAGTGAACACCCGAAACGATGATAATACTAAAATATTATTAACAAAGAAATATTAAAATATTACATATGATATCATATTTATGTATATGACTCTTGTATAATTTAATAAAAATGATTTAACTATTATACAGGAGGTTAACCTAACATTTACCAAGGAAAAGTACAAGGTAAGGGTTAATTTCACAATATCTTTATTATCCGAGGTTGTTTTTACATAAGTATATGCTGGGACATCTTTATCATACACATCCATGTTTCTTAAAAATGTATTTCAAAACATTCTTAATATCTTATAAACTATGGGTTAAAGTCATTTATGCCCTTGTTTGAATTTTTATAAGATGTTTATGAAAGAATCTTTCAGTCGTTTTCCAAACAAGGTCCTTTTTAACCTTTTTGATAGAATTAAGGTAAGAATGTCTTTTTTAACTTATATGATTGGTGCCCCTATTTTCTGTGGTTATAAAATCGTCAAAGCATACCATAAAAGCTTATAAAAATATTTTCAAAGGAAATTTTTTCTTTTATAATTATGTGACATTAAAATGATTTCAAAAAAGAGATATTTCTCTCAAATAGTTTTGATTTCATCTATGTCATCATCCTTTGATGGATTTTAAGCTTATTTGAAGTTGATTTATTATGATACAAAACATCCATATTGTATTAAATGTTTTGTGATATATTTGACTCTGGATGTGTAATTATTATACTATTCATGGTTTATGGAGAAAGTATTGACATTTCATATGCTAGTTTTATATGAATGTTTACGTTATGTTTAAACCTGTTCATATGTGTAATGCTAGGATAATTATCATTTTCTTTACAAACCATTATGAAGTGTTTATGAGTATATAATTTCTTAAAGAATTTTTTTTTATGATTATGAATTATATCCATAAACTGTTCAATTTATGTTAAGTGTTTTACATGTTTGGATTTATGTATTGTGATTCATAAACTAATCTAGTGTATGACATTGTTTATAAATGGAACCTAATGGAAAGAATGGAAACCTTATTAATGCACACACTCCATGTAGGGATTTCAATCCTTCTCAAGATAATTATAGTGGGGTTGGGGATGCAACTAGTGCTGATCAGCTAATCACCATACTGGGAAAACTCACTTAGGTTATGAATAATAACATTACTCGTTTGGAGAACCCTGATCCACAGCATGGAGGATCAATGTTAGATCACGTCATGAGGAAACAACCACCAAAATCCAATGGGGGTACAAATCCACTAGTAGCGGAGCAATGGATAAATTCCTTAGAGAAAATATTCCATGCCATGGGGAGTAAAGAAAGGGAAAAAGTTGTCATGGCAGATTACTGGCTCACTGGAGATGCTGATCAATGGTGGTCATTGATTCAAAACTTGAAGAATGATGATGAATTATCAAATATGTAATGGAGGGAGTTTAAAGATATTTTCATAGAAAAATACTTCCCTCGTGAACATCGAGTGGATATGGAAAGAAAATTTCTGTGTCTGATTCAAAAAGAGAATGAGATTGTTGAAAAGTAGGAGTCTAAATTTTCAATGTTAGCAAGGCATGCTGCAGATTATATACGTAACCCAAAAAGAAAGATCGATCATTTCTTTGATGGGTTAAAACCATTTCTCTATTGATCTTTATTCCCAAAATCCTTCTCGTCATATGAAGATATTTTCTCATATGCTGTCAATAAAGAAACATAATTCCCTAAGTCTTACGAATTTAAAGCAAAGCAAGAGAAGAAGAGATTTACTGATCACTCCAGAAATGAAAATAAGGGGAAGAAGGGAAAATTTGAATATCCATCCTACAGTAAATATGTGAAGAAACACCCTGGTACATGCTTGACGGTAATGTGAGTCTGTTACAAGTGTGGTTAAAAAGGCCACCAAACTCGTGATTTCAAGGGAAAGAAAGAAGCTACTGATGTTCAATGCTACAATTACAGGGAGATGGGACATTATGCAAATGATGGTCATAAGAATCAGTAAAACATACCTCAGAAAAGGCCAAGGGATCAAGGCCAAGCTTATGATATCAATACTACAGAGGTAGAAGCTTCGAAAGACATGGTGGCATGTAATTTAATTGTTTCCTCAAGTTTAGAAAATGCTTTATTTGATTTTGGATCATTGCATTGTTTCGTATATTCCCAGTTTGCTAAGAAAATTAGATATTTCCAATTTGATTTGAAAAGGGAGGTTTTGATTAAAACTCCTAAGGGACGTATCATTGCTACAAAGTTCTATGAATCAGTTCCCATTAGAGCTTATAAATGTTCTTTATCTACTGATCTTCTCGTCATACATATGATTGAGTTTGATATAATCCTCGGTATGGATTGGTTTTCAGAGTATGATGCAAAGAATTATTGTAAGAAGATTGAGGTTATGATTTTTTATGATGATGATAAGGAACACCTTATCTTTAGAGTAGAATTATCACCACCTAATTATTATCTATATTCACCCCTAGTAGCTCAACTAAATTCAATTATTTGGGAGGAAAATAATGAAATAACTGTGGGTGAGGAAAGGAATGTTTAAATAGAGAATGTACCTATTGTGAAAGAATACATTGATGTTTTTCTAGAGGATTTAACTGGACATCCTCCAGAATGGGAAATTAAGTTTTCCATTGATTTAATTCCAAGATCATGGCCCATATCTAAGATCCCTTATAGAATGGGAACTTTGGAATTAGTGGAACTAAAGAAACAACTAGAGGAATTGAGTAATAAGGGATTTATTTGCCCTACTGTTTCTCCATGGGGAGCCCCTTTTTTTGTTAAAAAGAATGATGGATCTATGAGGTCGTGCATTGACTATAGGGAGATCAATTTTATAATAATAAAAAACAAGTATCCCCTAACTCGCATTGATGATTTATTTGACCAACTTCATGGAGCACAATACTTTCAAAGATTGACCTTCGATATGGATACCATCAATTGTGGGTGAAGAAGGAAGTCATTCTGAAAACATCATTTCGAACCAGGTATAGGCATTACGAGTTTATAGTAATGCCTTTTGGGCTAACTAATGCACCCTCTGTTTTCATGGATCTAATGAAAATAGTTTTCATGGAATATCTTTATGAATTTGTAGTGGTATTTATTGATGATATCTTGGTATACTCAAAAATATACGAAGATCAAAAAAATCACCTGCGCATTATATGGAAGACTCTAAGAAGACATGAATTATATGGGAATTTTAGAAAGTGTGAATTATGGCTTCAGGAGATTTATTTTCTTGGCCATATTATCTCCAAGGATGGAATCTCTATTGATCCTTCTATGACCAAGGAAATACAAGAATGGCCATCACTAATGAGTATAACTGAGGTACGTAGTTTTCGTGGTTTAATAGGTTATTATCGACTTTTCTCCCAGAATTCTGACCGATTGGCTAACCCATTAACGAAGATCACACGTAAAGGGGTTAAATTTGTTTGGACAAAAGATTGTGAAGAATGGTTCAAATAACTGAGGAGAAGATTAGTTAATGCTTCTATATTGACTCTACCATCGGGGAATGATGGGTTTGTTATTTATAGTGATGCTTCAATGAAAGGAATTGGTTGTGTCCTTATGCAGAATGATAGGGTTATTACCTATGCATCATGAAAACTAAAAATTCATGAGAAAAACTATTCTACTCATGATCTTGAGTTAGAAGCTGTAATATTTTCATTGAAGATTTGGAGACACTATCTCTATGATGAAAAATGTGAGATTTATACTGATCACAAGAGTTTGAAGTATTTTTTCTCACAGAAAGAACTCAACATGAAGGAAATGAGATGGCTTAAACTTCTCAAGGATTATGATTTCACGAAACACTACCACCCGGGGAAGGAAAATAAGGTGGAAGATGCTTTGAGAAGAAAGTATCATGGAGTTTTGAACAAGATGAGAGTTGAAAGGGATCCTATTTTCATGGATCTAGTAAAGATGGATATGAGAATAACCATTTAAGGTGAAACATCAATGCTTTTTAAAATGGTTTCCAAACAATCTTTAATAGAAAGGATAAAGAGTTCTCAGACCTGTGATGAAGAGTTTCAAAAGAATATTAAAGCTATGAATGATGGGAGATTGAGTGACTTTGTGTATAAAGATAGAATTTTCAAATTTGGGAAGAGACTTTGTATTCTCATTATACCTGATCTAAAAAGGGAATTGTTGGATGATGCTCATAGTTCCAATTTCTCTATACACCCTGAAAACACAAAATTGTATAGAGATTTTAAGGAACATTTTGGGTGGGACAACATGAAGACGGAGATTGTTGATTTTGTGTGAAGATGTATGGATTTTCAACAAGTGAAAGCTGGAAGGAAACAGCCTGGAGGATTCATGCAACCTCTTCCTATACCGCAGTTGAAATGGGATAATATTACGATGGACTTTGTCATGGGACTACCAAAGACGCCTAGAAGGAACAATGCAATATGGGTCATTTTTTATCATCTTACCAAGTCAACACATTTGTTTCTATAAGAGAAGATCTACCACTTGAGCATCTTACAAGACTATATATTAATGATGTTGTGAGACTTTATGGAGTACCACTATCGATTGTTTCTGATTGTGATCCCCATTTTACTTCAAGATTCTGGAAAAGTATTCTGAAAGCCCTGGATACCGAGCTTCGTTTGAGCACTATCTACCACCCCCAAACTGATGGACAATCAGAACAGACTATTCAAACCTTAGAAGACGTGTTGAGATCATGCTCACTTGACTTTCAAGGTATGTGGGATCAATATTTAACTCTTGTAGAATTTTCCTATATCAATAGGTTCTATTCAAGTATTCGTATGGCACCATATGAAGCGTTATACGGAAAGAGATGTCGCACACCAACCTGTTGGGATGCTGATGGTGAAAGACAACTCGTAGGCTCAAAACATGTGGAGTAAACTATGGAAAAGGTGAAGGTAATCCAAACCCACATCAATGCATATCAAAGTAGGCAGAAGAGCTATGCTGATAACCGAAGGAATGATGTGGAATTTCAGGTATGAGATCTTGTTTTCTTGAAGGTATCTCCATGGAAGGGTGTTATACATTTCGGTAAGAAGGGAAAATTGAGTCCCAGGTATTTCAGACCTTTTGAAATTCTAGAATGAATTGGGGCTATAGATTACCGTTTGGCAATGCCGCCAAACCTCTCCCAAGTTCACAATGTGTTCCACACATCACTATTGAGAAAATACATTCCGGACCCAACGCATGTACTCACCTATGAGGAAGTAGAACTGGAACCCAATATGTCTTATTGCAAAGAGCCCGTTAGGATTCTTGATACCAGAGAACAAGTGTTGAGAAACTGGACGACTCGTCTGGTAAAAGTTCTATGGGGAAACCATAAGATGGAAGAGGTAACGTTGGAACCCATGGATCTTATGATGAAGAACCACCTAATTTGTTCTATGCAGTAATAATCTAGAAATTTCAGGAATGAAATAATTTGAAAAAGAGGAGAATGTAACACCACAAGCTTCCACGGTACACTTCTCATTGAATAATATAGTAGCATATGTTGTACACAACTTCGAGTTCTAACACACACCACAACCAATAAAAAAAGCCGTTATGAATAGTAATACCCACTTTTTGAAATTTTATAAATTTTATCATTCAAAATGTACTTCATTTTTGGATATGGAATATCGAAATTAGCTTAGGGTGAATTTTTAGTATTTTTCTGAAAACATTCAATTTTTGAAGAATAGTGAAAAACATTGAGTTATAGTTTAAAACCGATTTTTTAAATAATTATTTATTCTATTTAAATTTATTTTACGTCAAAATAGATACATAATAACTATATAAGTTCAATTTAATTCATTGGAGTCAATTTATAATAATTTTACATATATAAAAAATTTATTGAACTTTTCACCGTCTTTTACCCAACTCCTAGGAGAATTTGCAAATTCACATAAAACATAATTTTACCACTTCTGTGAGTGGAATTTTTAAAATCCGAGAGACAAGGTTAATATTAAGGAGTAAAATGTTGTTCAATAAGAAAAAAATAATTTTTGGTGAATAGTAACTTTTTACTTTTATTTACCACGGTTAAAAGTAAATATGGCAATTAAGGGTAAAACTGATATTATGATTACCCTAACACATGTCTCAATTATATTTTCTAAGTATAATTCGAACAAAAATAACCTTAGGAGTAAAATATGAACCTGATTGGTCCCCTTGGATTAGATTAGGACATTTATTATTATTTAATTCAAATAAGAGTTAAAAGGGTTAAGATCAATGTTTAATAATTAAAACGTTTTTAATATTGGGTTATACAAAAGATAAATTCGATTATAAATATTCATTATAAATATAAAGAGATTTCCTACATAATGTTATTTTATTTCTAATTTTTATACATTAAATAATTTAATTTATTTATGACACAATAGTGATTTAGTAATTACCTAATTAATGAAATATTAAAATAATTGATATTATAAATATCCAAATAATTGTAATTTGAGACTTTTTATAAATTACACTAATTTTATAGGTTAATATGACATGGTAGGATTTATTAAATGAATTTATTTAGAATTAATAATGTTTTTAGGACTTAAAAAATCAATTATTAAAAAGTGTCAAAATTGACATAAAGGAGTATTTAAAACAAATATTATATTATTAATTGATATTATATTCCTAAAAATATTAGGATCAGAAAAATGACTTATATAAGGTTATATATATTAATAATGAACCACATGGGGTTTTCATGGCTTGTTATCGTATGTTTATTAACAGTATAATATAAAAATAGAAAGAGACAGGGTAAATGTCACACTATTTAACTAAGAGTTAAACATAAATGATAAGGTTAATATAGTGACCCAAAACTGTCTAAAATATATTGGTTGAAATGATTTTGACCCAGCCCAACATTATCCAAGAAATAAGTCACTTTGGAGCCATTATAAACCGAATATTAATTTATTATAAAATAATATTTGAAGTTTTTCTTAAGGTGCCCCTCATCCCTCTTATAAAAGGGAACTCCCCCTTCTCTCAAATTCATACCCTCAATGTCTTTTGGATTGACAAAAACCTTCCCAAATATCCTCTAATCTTCCCTCACTTTATCCTAGAGTCATTCCTTTAGTCAAAAATCCAACTTACGGAGCCCTTTTGATCAAATGAAAAGGAAGAACCCTAAGAAGATGTGAAAATCTCACCACCTCTAATAAGTTCATTTCTTCTTCCACTTCCTTTTTATTTGTTGTTTCCATTCTAAGATAATACATCCAGTATCTTATATATATTGTGATGTTATTATAAATATGTTATAACCAAATTCATTATTCTATCCATCCCTTGAATGACATGTCACCGTACGTGCGTACGTACGGCTTACCGTCTCCACGTCGTGGTGTAATTGTTATTCAATAAATTATCATTTGGATGGTTATAATAATGTTGTGTAATTCCTATAAATAATAAATATAACCTGATAAGTATTCTATATATATGATACACCATCCAATTATATATTATTTTAATATCAAATGAATGATATTGTCGCTCGTGCGTACGTATGGACTACCGTCTCCACGAACGTGATAAGATTCATTACCCATCGTATCCATTGAAGAATAATATTAATTTTATGATTAAAAATAATGTTTAAGGGCTTGATATAATTATGGATATTAATAATATACAACCTATGGATAAAAAACACATCTTATGTAACAAAACATATAAAAGAAAATGAGTAAATGAACACTTGAAACGTCGATAATACTAAAATATTATTAACAAAGAAATCTTAAAAAATCATATATGATATCATATTTATGTATATGATTATTTTATAATTTAATAAAAATGATTTAACTATTATAGAGGAGGTTAACCTACCCTCGACCAAGGAAAAATACAAGCTAAATGTTAATTTTACAATCTCTTAATTATGTGAGGTTGTTTTCACGTAAGTATCTACTGGGGAATCTTTATCATACACATCCATGTTTCTTAAAAATGTATTTCAAAACACTCATACTATTTTATAGACTATGGTTTAAAGTCATTTTTACCCTTGTTTGACTTTTTATAAGATGTTTATAAATGATTCTTTCTGTCGTTTTCCAAACAAGGTCATTTTTAACCTTTTCAACAGAATTAAGGTAAAAATGTATTTTTTAACTTATATGGCGGGTGCGGCTATTTTCCAACGTTATAAAATCATCAAATCTTCCCTTACAATATTATAAGAATACTTTCAAATTAAATGTTTTCTTTTATAATTATGTGACTTTTAAATGATTTCAAAAAAGATATATGTCTCTCAAATAGTTTTGATTTCATCTATGTCAACGTCCTTTGATGAATTTTAATCTTATTTGAAGTTGATTTATAATGATACAAATATTCCATATTGTATTGAAGGTTTTGTGATATGGTTGACTATGGATGTGTTATTTTTATACCATTCATGGTTTATAGAGAAAGTATTGACATTTCATATGCTAGTTTTAATACGAATGTTTATGTTATTTTAAACCAGTTCATATGAGGAATGCATTGGACTCAGTAAGTGATGGGTGGAGCCCACTATAGCTCCTCAATGCATCGGTAGGTCTCATGAGACAAACTAATGTCTTGGAACAAGGCCTTGACAAAATATTATTTGTAGTCTTGGCAGAAGGCCTTGACTATGTGGTTATGATTATCTAGAATTATGCATTCCATTATTATGAATGTGGTTATTGATATTTCATGTTATTTTTTTACTAGTGGAATATTCATTTGAATAATTAAATGGAATTACATTATTTTATTTTTGTTATATTATGCTGCATTTAAAGTTTAATAGGCTTTTGTTTTAGTTATACATTGACTCAAATGCTTATTCTTATTAATGATAGTTTCTGCTATATTGTTATCCTTACTGAGCATTTGAGCTCACCCATTTCTATATTTTATTTTTCAGATGATGTGAAGAATTATTTTATGACTGAACTATATGGATAGTCTGAGGGGATATGAGTGAGGACTACGGAGACTATGTTGTTGTAGTTTTTCACTATATGATGTAATGTATGACTTATGAATGTATCTAGTGTTTCCAAGGCTACTACACTAATTGGTCTTTATGAACTTTATATTTTATGATCATGCCAATGTTATGTAATAATGCACCGACTCTAAGTAACTTGGTTCAGGGAATTACAGTAACACTATAACACAAATAATGGGGTTAAGAGTTAACAAATACCCTTACATTTAATCACACTTAGTCGATAGTGTTATAACCACCCAAATAAAAAAAATAACTATCTTAATAATCTATTTCATATCCCTAGTAACACTTATAAACTTCAATAAAATTAATTTATAAAAATTTATTATAAACATATTATTTAGTTATATTTTCCATTCATAATGGGATTCTATAAACTTAGATTATTTGTTTAATACTAGTTTCATAATGGTGGGGA
This sequence comes from Viscum album, assembly GCA_963277665.1. NCBI lineage: Eukaryota > Viridiplantae > Streptophyta > Magnoliopsida > Santalales > Viscaceae > Viscum > Viscum album. The sequence goes on from OY728123.1 coordinate 888,004,876, forward strand.
GGATTATTGTATATAGATTCAAAAGCTCATACTTTTGAGATCATTATAGGTAATTGAGTGGTTGTTTTATAAGTATTTTTATTGTTATAATTTCATTTCAAATGTAGTTTTTCTATTATTCACAATGAAAAATATCGTTAAAAGATTATTTCATTAATTATTAAGAAACCAAAGGTATGTACACTAATAATAAGATAAATATTAATATTACCATTTAAAAACCATAAACAAAACATTATTTTCTCATTAATTTCTAACAATACTAGTATTTAACATTCCATATTCATCCATCAGATAAATAATTGAAAAAATCATGTTCTTCCAATATAATTTAGTTTTTATATGTTTTAATTATTCGAGAATTCCATATTTTTATTCTAATAAGTTTCTATTATGTGTTTTAGATGATATTTTTTCCTAATAAATATATTTTTTGCTAAAATTGAGTGATAATATTAAATAGATTAGTGTGTTTAATCTATGGTAATGTATTTTATATTATGAAAATAAATGTTTTGAATGACTATATTTCTGCTACACTGAATAAGAAAACTGAATGTTAGAAGTTTATATAAATATGTACAATATTATCCTATGAAGAGAATATAATAGATACCACATGTTCAAAGTTAGGTAATTCAGATATGGTTTAGTTATAAAAAAATAATTTTCTTTTTGAAAGGATATTCATAATGGATTATCTTCCTAGAACCAAAAGATGTTGTGAAAGTTAAGTATCACACTTCCCCAATATTTTTTAAGCATTAAAAATACCATATGAAAATTTTAATTTAGTTTATCTTTCGCACAATAAATTTCAAATAATTTTGTTCTCTTATAAATCCTATCATGCAGCTATCATACAAGAATAGTAATTTGGGTTGGATATCTTAATATGAATCTGCTGTTATAGGTAATTTCATGATTGCTAATATAATATCTCAATATGTTTATTCATGATTTCAAGAGTTTAAGAAAATTATTTTTACATTTATAGAATGATTGATTTGATTAAGGTTTTGTTTTTATAAGAATGGAATGACCTGAATATTTATAGGATTTTTTACATTACTTATATGGAAGCTTATTCCATGTTTGGAATGAATGGAAACATGGAATTAATAGACTCTTTAATAAAATTTTCAATGGATTACCAACTTGAGTTTTATTATTAAATTGAATGATTAAGCTCAAAATCAGATATGATATACAAAAGGAAGAGTTTTTTACTATGATAAAAAATGTACATAATAGACATAGAGTAATGAACATCCATTAATAATAGTAAAAATGAAATATTGTACATAGACATGATCAAATAAAATGATAGAGTGTTGTAATTTATTGTCTATAAATTATAACCCAAGATCATCTAGGGTTGAGCTTTGAATATTATCATCTTGTAAAGATATATCTTTATATACATTTAATTACTACTTTAATTATGTAATTTAATAGTTTTTTGAATATAATTCATATATATTCTATTAAAAACATTTTGAAAGTGAGTGTATTATGTTTGATCATGGTTTAAATCACTTATTGATTTCTATAAGTAATAACATCTTTTAATCCATTATGTTCCTTTGGAAAGAGTGTAATCATAGTGAAAACCACAAAAATCTTGGATTAGTGAGTTGATAGAGTGGACTAATGGATTTTTTTCCTTAAAAAATTATAAATATCTTATGTGAAATATCATTCCACTATATTTATACATTTTCCCTATTCATTTTTAGCAATGGAATAATTTTAACTTACATACCTTGAAGTGGATGTTTTAAATTCATGAAAATTTCAAGAACTCAATTAACCCCAATCATGAGATTTAATTTATCCATACTATGGGAAAATAATTGGTACCAATGATAATGAGTCTTGTGTTCATAGATTTCAATTAATGAGGTTAAAATATCTGCATTCAAATTGAATCAATGGCTCATAATAGAGAAGTTACATCAATTGATTGAGATCCGACATTCAATGGTGAATACTATAGATGTTGGAAGGCTCATACGAAATTCTATTTGAAGAATCATGTATTATTTGTTTATCTTAAAGCCATAAGGTCTTATAAAATTCAAAATAAAAAACATAAAACGTGGGATCCAACAACCAATGTATATATTATTTGAATTCTAATTTTTTGAATGGAATAATATATGGACATGGTCTATATTATTTCAATTGAGTTTCCCAGTGTGAAATAGCTCATAAAATGTGGGATACTATAATGTTTCATATGAAGGTACGTAGTATGTGGATGTTCATAGAAATGATTCTACTAAACATATTTTCAACACCTTCAAAATTGATGAAAGATAATGAAATATATAGTAGAATGAATGTATCCTTGAGATCATGAATAATATTTCTTCTCTTAAATTTTCTACGAGTATTACTACCCTAGTGGAGTGGAGTCTCAGATTCCATTAGATAATCTAAAAAATTCAATAATTCATGTATAAATCATTTATTTTTAACCCTAATGTTATAAAAATATCAAATGGATGATGAATCTAGGGAGTATAAAATAGTAATGCAAGGAAATGATGCCTTAAATGTTTCTACTTCTATGAATGAAAAAATTATAAAGTTATACATATCACTAAAAATATTAGGAAGAAGATTCCACATATTATTTTGGATCAAATGGTAAAATTTCATAATTTTCAATGATATTTATAATATTTCATAATAAAATAAGAGGGTTCAAAAGGGCCTTTCACAAGTATAGGATTCAATTTAAAGATTAAAAATATGAAATATACAATGAGTTAAAGATGCTAAAACCTATTTATCAAGAAATTCCTCAAATTCATTTGAATAAAAATCATAACAAAATATTTTTCCTGAACATTGGATATAAGAAGAAATCCAAGAAGGGTATGAAGGATATAGGGAGTTCTATTGAATATTCTATAAAATTTATATCCTCAGAATCCTAAGATGAGTCTCTTAATAAAACGGCCATAATATTCTTCATGTCACATTAATATGATATGAATTCTTTTTATTCCACTATGTATGAGAATTAATATGAAAAAAATAAACACAGGATGAATTAAATGAATATTATACCATGTTAGAAACTAAATATAAATCCTGTAAAATTAATAAAATAATCTTCGGAATTACTATAAAAAAAATTACAATGATGAATGGAACATAATTTTTTTTATAGATTTCAAATATTAGTTGGGAAATTCTATTCCATCATGTCTTTAATAGGTTAAAACAATATACGACATATATCAAAAAGGTTAATATAATAAAATATTCAGTATATTTTTTCACCAAAGGGTAGTATTACCTAAACAACATTCTTAGTCCAAATAAACTCAAAAAGGAAGAATTTGAAACATGAAGTTACGGTGAAAGAACAAAATATTATAAAAATTATTTTCTGGTTATTTATCAAAATTAAAAACCCTTAAATATCACTTGTTTTTACTATAGATATAATTTTAATTATTCTATAATTTTTAATTTCAAAAATCCACAATAATTTTTAATTATCAATTATTTTTTATAAATAGTTTATCAAAATCTATTGCAAATTTTTCTAGAAAACACAAACAAACTTGGATCCCCAAGTCTTTTATAGTTAATATTACTAGACCCAAGAGTATTTGGGTACCAAAAATACTTGTCGTTTTATGTGTCACTATAAGGAAAAATATATAGAATAAAATAAAATTTGGTTCATGGATAGTAGTTTCTCAAGGAATATGAATAGAAATTTCAAAAAATCTCACTCACTCTCCATGATTGATGGAAGAAACATCACATTTTTTGATAAAAAAAAGAAAATATTTTTGTTATTGGATCAGTTGAAAATTTAAAATCTATTCACATAATATATTTATTTATGTTGATGTCTTATATAAAACTCCGATATGTATTAATCAACATTGTGATGATACTTATTTAGTGGATTTTTCTAACATGGAATGTTGGGTTTTCGAAGATAAAATATCTCAATATTAATGAACCAGGAATAATAAGGTGTATACCTTAGATCATAATTATTATTATAGAAAAAAAACTATATTATCTGAATGATGAAATTGATGAACAATGGATTTATCCTGGAATATATGAATATTATAATGTTCACACTTTAAAAAATCAAAATGAAAGACATCTAATTTAAAACATGACTAGCCTTCATTTGGATAATAAGAAACTATGTGATTAATTTCAATTTCAAAATCAAGAAGAGTCATATTTTAAACTAATTAAAGGGGTTTCCATAACTATACTTCAATATAATATCAATATGGATATGTTTATACATACTAGAACTGTAATTCTAGTAGCAAATTGCAGGTTGATTTGTGGGTTTATGATTATTCATGATTTAAATTAGTTTAATTTTTAATACATAAGTGTGAATCATGTTACATTTTTATTAATTTCTATAAGTTTGTGAAAAACAAAAAAGAGTAAAAAATTGTGACTCACATAATTGATCATGGAAGAGAATTTTAAAATCATGAATTTAATCCATATTTCTCAAAATAATGTATATATATAAATTTTAGTCCCTCGGGACACCTCAATGGAATGATGTTATTGAAAAGAGGGATATGAATTTAAAATACTTTTATTGAATAATATTGTGTAAATTTAACATTCCCACTCGTTTTTGGGTTGAAGATACTAACAAAACATGTTATGTCACTAATACGGTTTTGAGAAGACCCATATCATAGAAAAAACACTATATGTTATCGAATAATAGAAAACCAATGGTAGGATATTTCAATGTATTTGGTTAAAATGATTACATCATATTAACCATGTTAAGTATTGGTATGTTTAATCCCAAAGATAATGAATTTATTTTCCTTGTTTATCATACAACCTGAAAATATTATAGAGTTTTCAAAATAAATTTCCAAGTATGGTGAAGAATCAACTAATGTGATGTTTGATGAATGTGCTCCTTTTGATCAAAAAGTCACACAAACTGATGAACTATATGATTCACTTAAAGACATCAGAACTAAACATCTCTTTAACTACAATAAGTATGATTATTTGGAACATGAATATCTTGAACCAAATATTATATGGGGTGATGATAGAGAATAAGAAAGTATGATTCCATGACTACATAGAACTCTTATGGAATGTCCTTTATAAATAGTTATATGAAACTTATATGAAGGAGTTATAAATAGAAAAAATATTTAAAATTGAATATAACTTTCTGTCTTTATAAATTAGCTAGAATCAAAAACGTTAGAAGAATCTTTATATGATTAATATTGGGTTTTATCTATACAAGATGAGTTAATTCAATACAAATGGAATAGAGTATGAGAATCAGTTGAAAGGACCTCTAACTATCATGTTATTGGAACAAAATTGGTATTTAGAAAAAACCAATATGATCATTGTGTAATCACTAGACATATATACATATTAGTTTCAAAAGTGTACAATCATGAAAAATGAGTGTATTATAAAGATACAATTTCCCTAGAGCTATATTAGAAGAAATTTGAATTCTTCAAGAATATTCACCTTATAAGAATTTCGAATTATATAATATGGATGAGAAATATATATTCATTGGTGGTTTTTTATAGAGTAAATTTATGTTGAACAACCTCATTAGAATTAATACCCCCACTTTCAAAATTATATTTCGAAACAAACCAAAGAATTATAGGTATATAAATAAGAACCAAGAGCAAGGTAAGCAATACTAATCTCTTTTTTTTTCTCAACAGGTTTTTCAATAATAATTGGTGGTCCAACATTTTCTAAGAAAACTCCATGCCCATTTATCTTGTTTGAACAAATATATGTTGATGATGTAATTTGTGGATAACCAAATAAAATTTTTTTAATGGGTTTTAAAAACATATAAAACTGAAGTTTAAATGAGTATGATGGGAGAGTTAAATTATTTTCAAAGATTTCAAATTTATCAAAAAAATTTGGAAATTTATTAAAACAAATATAATAAATAAAAGATTTAAATTAAATGTTCATACATAAAAATAACAAAACATATTCAACTACTATGATCCCTAATTTTAAACATGATATGGATGAGAATGGGAAACGATTTTAAAACAAGTTTTATAGAGGAATAATTGGAAAATTACCTTTTCTCACTACAAGAAAACAATAATTTTTTAAGTACGTATTTGTTAAATATTTCAATAGAATTCTAAATATTACATTTATATACAGCCAAATAATTTTATGATAGTTAAAAAGAACGTTGTCTCTTTCTATCCATTGTCCGAAAAACAAGTGAATTCAACTAAAATTCATATTCTGATGCAGATTTCTCCAGATGTAGACATGATTGGAAAATCACCTCAGGAATATTCCATTTCCTTTCTAAATATATAGTACCTTGGTTAGGTAATAAGTAACAATCTATATCACTATACATTATTGAAGATAAATATATTATGGTAGGAATTTGTTGTGAGAAAGTGTTGGGGATGAAACCAACCTAATGGATTTTGGATTGAATTTTAATTGTGTTACAATAAAATGTTATAACACTAGTGCTATCAATATTTCACTAAATCTAATCGACCATTTATGATTTTATTTTTTATTTTTTTGAGATACCATAATTAAAGAGATCATTTAGAAAATAAGGATATCTCTTTGAAATTGGTTTTTGCAAAAAATAAATTAAGGGAAAATTTTACCGATCTATTGTTTGCAAACATATTTTATTATATAAAATCTGAATTATGATTATTTAATTTTACATTAATTTTTTTATTTTAAAATTTATTTGGTAATAGAATAGATATTTAATTTAAATTATATTATTTGAGAAATTGTGACTTTATTTTATGTTTTAGTCACGTAAAAGTTGGACATGGAACTAGTTTATGTAATTATTACTCTACAAATAATAATGTCTGAATCCTTTATTATTAAAAACCAAAATATGGTATATAAGATCCACAATTAAGACCATTGAAACCCGTAATGTCTTAATCATTTTTCTATTTGAACCTTTTCCCCCTAACCTCCCCATCTTCCCATCCATATTGAGAATCGTAAAAACCATGAGAGATGATGGCACGACCTCAATAAGGGCCACATATCTGGGGATGATATGCAAAATTTTATGTGGAAGACCGATATATATATGATAACCTAATGAAAATGACACATTTCATAAGAACGTATTAAACATTTGGGGTTGTGAATATTTGTTTGGATGAAAAATGGATTGAGTTTTTTTTTTGAACAAGAATTTAAATAATTATACAAGGTAGTAATTTTTCATTTTTTTATAATGAAGATTTAGTTATTGTGACTACAATCCGAAATAGTTTTCGATAACTTCTATAGCCTTGTTTAAATCCTTTAAATTCCATCATGATGGATATATATAAATAAATACATAGTTAATAGATTTATATGAGGTAAGTCTATTAGTAATTATGATTTCCTTGTTTGGAACATAAGATGTTGAGAAAGAACATATGAAAAAATAGTACCTAAAAGAAAATTAATTATAATGTACATTTAGTCTACCATTCCACAACATGATGGAAATTTCAAAAAAGTTATTTTTGATGATGTTATATTTTTATATTTGGTTTCTGTTGAGAATAATATAAATATTGAACATTGAGTTATGCGATATATGTTCCATGTGTAGAATAAGTCAAGAAATTTTTATATTTTTAGAAGGATGTCAGCTCAGGTTTATCAAAACATTGGTTTTTGAATAGATGACAATACTAAAACATAGGGTCCAAGAATTAAGATCTTGAGTTAAAATATCCTAATGTTAACTTGTTTTTTTTGAATTAATCTTCAAAAAGCTATTACTTATATATTTTAAAGAAAATATTTTGGTAGATATGGATTCAACTTAATGGAATTCATTTAGAATAGAAATATCTAGTTCTACAATTGTTTAGACTCCTATGATGGTACCTATTTTGGTAAAAAGTAAATTAAAAATAGTTTATGTAAGGTATTTTATTGATATTGAAACTCTTTCTGCAAGATCTAGAAGAGTAAGGGTTTTTTCAATCTAGAGAAGTAATTGTTTATCAGAATAGTGTTCTTCTTGGATCTACAGATCATCATTATATAAATATCTCTTTTTGTAGAGAAGAGTTGTCCTCAACCATCACTAGCTTATAAAAGGTTGGTCTAGGAAGGACCATATCAATGACGTCATGTGAAATATGACTTGTTGAACTATATACATTAGAGGATATGTGTAGAAGAGTCATAATATAATTTTTTTAATTTATTAGTCAAGATACTACAACTTCAAAAGAATGTCAAAAAATAGTGGACGTAATCCAATTAGTTTCGAATAGAAGGTTCTAATCATAATTTATGTAACTGTCACATGAAGAGAGAGATAATTTTAATGTAAGTCAACAAGCTAGTAAAACATGATGTTGAAAAGTTCATCAAGATAATTTATCCCACTAATTCACAACATACATGTTTAAAATTACTACAATTGATCTTGATACAACTTCTGAGAGAGAATTAGTAAGATACTCTAAGTTAATTTATAATGTAGAAATGTTGAAAGTGTAATTAATAGTTTCCATTAGTGATTTTAGGAATCTCTATGTGCATTTAGTATACAAAGTGGATGTTAAATATATAATTATATTAATCAATCAATGAGGGAGAATTTCTCAATGGAACCTACTTGAGAATCCATAAATCAGGTGGACATGCATTGAAAATTAAATGGAGAGTTTCTAGTAATAGGCACAATTAATTATTCCATTTCATTAATACAATACAATATTATCTAATAGGAAATGGTTCAATATCATCAATGGGGTGTAGTTTTTGTTGTTAATGGGTTTTTAACTTTTCTCAAACCTCCTTTGTATATATTGATCAGTTTAAAATGGAAATCATATTCCTCATAAAGGAGATTGTACATTAAATTCTTGATCATTCAGATCATATACAAAGTAATTTCATTATTATCATTACTGGATTGAATAGAATTGATAGATCCTTGTATAATAGTTTTGATTCTTTAGAAAATATGTTTGAATATTTTCATTAGCTTGTTGTAAGTAGTTTAAAGGCATAATCGTTTCTAAAAATGAATAATAAGAAGAAGATTCCAATGTATTATTTAATCCTATTGAAGATAATGTTTCTAAAAAAAGAAAGGAAGTGATATATATTTATCATTTAGTTGGTATTTTAGATAACCAGTCCAATGTGTTGAAGAAGTTTGTCATAATTTTATCTAATAATGGATATGTACAAAATTTATTTGGGAATTTTTCTCAGCAGGTCTAGAATAGATTCACAACTATCATGGATTAATGAGAAAATTGACATGATGAGGAGAATCGATGCTTCTCAAGAATAGATATTTCAAATTTCATGCGCAAGTCTTCTAGGACCTCTTATTGACGATCTAAATCACTCTACCTCTCAAAGGTATAAGAATTTATTTCCCCTTATCGAAGTGTGCCAAAGGGAAAATCCCAGGTTGGCATAAAAAGTTTCAATACATTTACCCAAACTATATTCTATGTTACACTTTGTACCTAAAAATAAGTTTGATATTGGAAAAGGGAAGAAAAATATACTCTCATAATCTAACTAACCCCTGTAATAATTATAATAAGTTATTGAACTTGACTTGGATTTTATTTACATATATTGGGGGATGTAGTTTAAGTAAAGGCTGAATCTCCTTTTCCCACATCCTCTCTACCTTTTTGCGAGCCACTATCTTATAAAGAAACCCATCTAAATAGTATTTTCCTTCCATAGAACTAATACACTTACACAAATTTTTAATTCATCTATTGGAAATTTTACAAACATTTGAATCATGTTTTTTCAAAACCATTTCAACGATTTCATGATTATTTATAATATTTTTAATTAATTACTTTATTTCGATATTATTATTATTGAATTTGTTTCTCTATATCACTAAATTAATTTCTAATTTTTTATTATCAATTATTCACTATTATTATTTTATTTTATTTTTTAATTTTTATTGATATTATATAAATAGTTCAGAATTTATAACTCAATTTTTTTTGTTAATACAACTTCAAGTCAAATTTTGATAGAACCCAGTATCAATAACTATTTACACTTGTTTATGTAAAATATTGATTAGATTCTTTTTCCTTATTTAAATTATTTTTTATGTCATAAAATGAGGGATAATAAGAAATAAAAATTTAATATTTAAAATTTCATTTTAAAATGCAATAAGAATAAAAAATATCTTTTAAAGCTTCTTTTATTTTCTTGGTTTTTTATATAATGGGCTTTACAATCATCAAAAAGTGTATGATTGTTAGAAAAAACGTGTTGTTCCAATATGTATTATTTTTTATGGCTCTTGATGATTCAAAAACTAAATGTTTTTATTCTAATTAGTATTTCATAATTGTTTCAAATTGTATATTGTCATAATAAATTTATCTCAAGCTAACTATAAGTGATTGTATTATGTTGTGTAAACTGTTAAATCTATGAATTTTTTTATGTTATGAGAGCCGATGTTTTTAATGAGTATCATTAACCTACTAGGAATAAAAATAATACATGTCAAAAGTATATATTACTAATTAAGATATTATCCTGTGAGGATAATGGACGTGTTACCAAGTGTTCAAAGTTAGATAGTTTTAAAAGAGTGTAGTCGTAAAAAAATAATAATCCAATGAAACAAATATTAATAAAGGATTATCATATTAGTAAAAAATATTTTATGAAAGTTATGAACAACACTATAGTAACATATTTATCTTAATATGATAAATTATCCTGTGAAATGAAGAATTCATTTTATGATATGCAAGATATAATCTAATGATTGGATTTATCTTAGGAAGCCTTCAGAGAGTTAGCTTACTAGAAATGTACTATCAGTTGGATATCAAATGGATAATTAGTTGTTATGTAGAATTTCATGATTATTATCATAATCTCTAGATATGTTACTTCATGATTTTAAGAATATAAAAAATATCTATCTATTAATGGAAAGATTGATTTATACAAGGTGTTATATTTCTAGGAATGGAAATATATTATGAATATGGTGATTTTTATCATCATTTATGTGGAAGATTATTCTGTATTTATAAATAATGGAATCATTCAATTATATCATATCCTATCAAATTTTAAATGGATTTTAAACTCAACCATTATTATTATCTCACGTGTTCAATTTAAAAATAAAATATGAGACCTTCTAGGAAGAGTTACCCAATTCCTGAAAAAATGAACATAAATGACATAGAACTATGTATATACACTGATAGTGATGATAAAGAACTCTTAAACATATACAAGATCCCATAAAACACTAGTTTGCTGCTATTTAAATTCTATCATTTGTAATAGAAGCTCATACATAGATGAGATTTGAATATTATCATCTTATCAAGACGTATATATATATAATATACACGCCTTCCTACAACTATGTGATGTAATATTTTTTTGAAGTGAATTCATATATATAATATTTACAATCATATAATATGTGTGTGTTAAGGTCATGGATTGGTCGTGTAAAGGGACTACCTGTTTGGAATATCTTATGCCTTCAAAACAAGTAATCAATACTTGTACTTAGTATGCAACCCCCAGAAAAAGGTATTTCATAGTGAAAACCACCAAACTCATTTAATATAAACACAAAAAAGTTGACTATGGTAATTTATGCTCCTCGAACTTGTATAAATATCAAATGATCAATATCTTTACAATATGTTTGTACATTTTCACTAACTACTTTTATCAAGGGAAGAACATGAACTCTCATACCTTTCAGATGGTTGTTTAAAGAAAAGAATATTTTAGGAAATCAATTCAACCTCTTCTTGAGTTTTTTTTTCTATTTTCCAAGACAATATGAAATTTATCGAATTTTTCAAGTAGGTTGTTAAACCAACCCAAATGAAAAAAATATATAATCTATCGGTGTGTATATTTAAGAAAGTTATTATTTTGGAATAATATAATTATAAATAAATAATAATAAAATTATTTAAATGTTTTATGATGGTGAATAAGATTATAAAAGAATTGGATCAATAATAAAAGACTATATGAAAAATACATTACTTGTGTGGAGGATGTCGTTCATAAGTACTCATTCGATAAGAATTTGTTTTCCATAGAATGGAAGGAAGATAATGAATGATTTATTATTTAAAAATAAAAAAAATATATAAATATAATACTAATATATTAAATTTGATTTTATATCGATTATTGTATGAAGATGATGAAGAAACTAGCATGGTGGTGGTAGTCCACAAGAACACTTAATAAGGAATTCATTATTTTAAATTATTTTGGAGAAATATAGAATCTTTTTATTACCCTAGTATAATAAAATTTATTCATATTTAAATATTGATATTATCATACTTTCATCGATATTTTTATTAAGGGGATTGAAGAAGAATAAAAGTAAGAGAGATCAGTTGAAAACATTACCTCTCCCTCTAGATGTTCTCCTGTGGAGAACAACATAACGCCACTTAGATTTGTATTTTGAAAACAATGGACCCAGAAACAGGGGGAGAGAAATTAATAGAGAATATATTATCATTTTTATGATCTAAATAATTTTTAATGAGTGAAAAATGGGGTGGATCCATACTCCTTTTATAGGAGATTGAGATTGGCATTTTTGTAAGTATAACTTTTCAATAAAAAGATATAACATGTTTAACATGTAATGTTGATCCAAAGTGGATAATAATGGAGTGTGGAATGATTTAATAGTGATACTAAATTGACCATTCATTTTATCAAATTTTCTAACAGGTTTTTATATCTTTTACTCAGAGATATTTCAATTTTACAATTTTGGATTTTTAAAATGGAAATAAATTTTTTCCAATGAAATTTACATTTAATGAATAAAAATAAAAAATTTAACTATTATATAATTTTAATAAAATATTAAAAGTACTATAAATATTTTCTAAAATAAAATTTTTATTTATTTTAAAAAATAATTTTAACATTAGCACATAAAACGAATAAAAACATGTCTTCAAAAAAAGATAACATTGAAACATAAAAAATTTGTTCAGGTAAAATTTATAATTTTTTTAATTTAATGAACTATATTTATTTATTTAAAAACTATTTATAGTTATGTGACTTTAAAAAAAATATAATAAAAAATTTCACATTGAAAAACATATCAAAATGTGGAATTCTAAAATAGTTTTTTAGAAAAATATTTCATAAATTGAAAAATGTTATACATGGGGTTTACAAATTCAACATATTATTTTTTAATGAATCATATCACTTCATAGATACATTAATTATCATAAAAAATATGTTATTATTTTTTATGTAATACATACCTATCAATATAGTAATAAAGTATACAATTTTAGTAAAAGTGTATTTCTTAATATTTACCTAAAAACCAATAAATCCAGAAAAATAAAAAATAGTAAAAAAAGTAATATTGATTTTGTTATTTAATAAATTATGTTAATTTTTTAAAAATTTTATTTTGAACATTAAATTTTTTTTAAATTATATTTCAAAATAATAGGAAAACTACATTTCTTGAAAAATGAAGTTTTTATGTGTTCTTGATATTATTTCCTATTAATTTCAAATTTAAATAATTTTAATAAATTACTTATTATATATTAATATCTCAATAATGGCCAATTTAATTTATTAGGATTGAATATTCAATAAATAAAAAACAGTTGTTTTATAAAGGATGATCCTTTTAATTAAATTAATGTTAATTATATATCCTATCATTTAAATAAATTTTAGTTGGGTAAGAAAATTTTATTTAATAATGGTTTCTTTAGTCTCAAAATATTCATAATAATATTCATTTAATATGTTGTCTCTCATTTTAGTTTAGTTTTCCATTTGAAATAAGCTATCGAAAATATATTCCAAAATCATTAGGTGTTATATTCCTATACTAATCCCCCAAATATTCATGCATCATGTTTTTAATAAAAATGACTTGAAAATATTAAAAATTAATAAATAAAATTAGAAAGAAATTAAATGATTTTTTTATAAATTAATATTCAATTTCATTGAATCTTCATATAGTCTGACCATTTTTTGGTTTTTTTTGGGGTAAGTCTGATTCATATTGTACTAAAAAGGTCTAAAATAAATAACCATTGTTATGAGTAATAGCAATAACCATGTTCCCAAATAAATTTTACATACAATGAAAGTATAAATAGGATAAAAATATATATCATTTATCCCAAAAATACCATATTATTGTTCCTTTTTCACACTTTATGCTAATGTGGCTTATAGAGAAAAGCTATTGATATTTTGGAAATATATTTTAAAGTTATTTACAGGATACCATAAAATTAAAATATTGTGAGAATACTATGTATACATGACTTCGTCTTATGTTTTATTACTAGGGGTAAATTTTGGTTTGTGGAACACTACGGGTATATTTTAATTATAAATTTTAATTATTTATTCACACATCATTGAATTTTTCCTAGAGATATTAAATTATGTAATTCCCATTTAAGGAAAAATATTTGATATTATTATTGATAATTTTTATAATATTTTGAAATGGTGTATTAAAAAAAATATTGTCTTCAAATTTGAGAAACATATTTATATTATAAACAGAGGGACTTTTTTTCAGTAGAAGAATTATCAAGAACGGATTGAAGTAGATAAAGCTATAAATGATGTTATATCTTCATTTAAAAACACCACCAATTCTTAACTTATTAGATTATTTATAGATTATGGATGGTTCTATAAGAGAATATATATATATATTAATATAATTGAATTTCCTTTAAAAAAATATTCTAAAGAAGGATATTGAGTTTGTGTTTGATGAATAATGTAATACGGCTTTTGATGAATATAAAAAACATCTGGACCATTACCCAACTCATTAGGCCACCATTTTAGGATGTTCCCTTTGAATTGATATGTGATGATCTTACTAGGTAGTTGGATCAGCCATGTCTTTAAGTGTTATTATACATCCACATGTGATAGAATATGATTCCAAACATTGTAATCATATCGTATAAATAATTAAACCACTAAGGAAGAGTCTATGCATATAGTTTTTTCACATTATACAAATTTTCCTACTTTATTGGGAGGTAACGTGATAGGTTTTTTAGATATGTTTTGTCATGGGTACATGAAGAAGAAGGTAGAATCAAAACCATTGATTATTTGGTTGATGTTAATCCATGATTATTTATATTAAATTATTAATGATATGAATTTTCATGAGAAAAATTTTAAATATCATATATTAAGATGACCTTATATTTCTAAAATTGAAATCCCTATAAAGAAGAATTTGAATGACTCAAACCCTTAATAGAGGTTTTATTGAACCACTAAAAATGGATAATAGTATTAGAGCATGGAGAAAAAATTAATTACTTCTATGTTAACATATGTATTCAATAAAAATACATTATTTACATTGAAATATGATTTAAGGTTAAATTTTTGGAAGTATCCTTACATATAGAGGATCTCTAGTGATCAAGTTATAATAAGATGCATTCAATATGATGAGGTACCCTTTATCCTCAATTTTTATCAAAAACTAGTATTTGGTGGTCAATTTTTACTTTAACACATATTTAGGACCGTCATAGAGGACAAAATGTTTTGGTTTATAATTTTTAGATACGAAGAGGTATCTTGTACATCTTGTTTTATTTTATAGTTCATTAGAGGTATTTCTAAAATAAATGAGATTCCCCAGAAACATTTTTTTTGAAATATTCATTTATTATGGAATAGATTTAAAATTTCACTAGTCATACATATTTTGGAATCAAATATTACTTTTGAATGTGAAATTTTTTTATAAATTGATTTAATCTCATGCTACTAAACTTATGTTTAGTTGTCTATGACAATGTTTCCAAAATAACATTTTTTGTATATTTTGAGTGACCAAGGAAATCCATAGTGGTTAAGGAATGAATTTTTTAAATCAAGGTTTGTGTTATTTTATGATAAGATAATAAGTTCAACCAAAACCCTTCACTTCCTACCATTTGCAAAAAAAAATCATAAAATGACGTTTCTAATTTAGAAGTGAAGAGGTTATTAGAAAAGGTAGTGTGGCCGAACTGAAATGATTCGAGTGTTTTCTATTGATATACTCATGGAATATATAAGTTCATTCAATATCCTCATGGAATATATCCATATATAATTATATATATAATACATTTCACCCTTTATGTTGAACACCTTTATAATAAAAAATGGTTGAGAAGAAGATAAATTATATTTCATGAAAAGATATAGAGAAAAGAAGAATCTAAATAATGGAGTAAGATGTTCTTGTAATGTACACTAAGGATAATTATAAGTCTAAAATTAAAGTGAAAAAACCACCCATGAAAAACTCATTTAATGGAAATAAATCCATGTGGGAGACACATTACTAACCTTCTCAAAAATATAGAAACTCATGCCATGTATTATTAACTCCAAATATAACACACAATATACAACCACTATTGTGATTATATTTTGTGAAGATCAAGCTAGAGGATTGGCACATAGAATACTTGATTAAAAGAAAAAAATAGTTGGTTAAGATTAATGATTTTTTAAAATGATTCCTTATAGGAGACCACTCTCCAGCCTATTAGTTATCAAAAATTCATAAAGGTTGTCTCCTTAACAACTATATGTTTTTTAAAATACTAATCTTCAATATGTTTTTTATTTTTATTTTCATTATCAAGATCGTTAGGGTGGTGTCATTGGTATGTGTGGGGGAGGGAGTGTTAACTGTATATTTAAATTTATTCATATATATTTTGCTTATTTTTAATTTTTGGGTTTTTTTGTGTCATTTGAATTTAACTTAATTTCAATTACCCTTCACATAAAACAATGAAAAATAAACCCACTAGAACTATGGAATGACTTGATTTCGATTTTTGAGTACGAAAGTTAATTGAAATTGTTATAATGGAATTAATATTTTTACAACTGGATACTGATTTTTTATCTCAATTTTTAATAAAATAACCATTATATATAATTTAAACCTCTAAAAGCCTACCAAAATGAAATTTTGATAGACTTTATGAATGGTATTAAAGTAGTGATATGGGAATAGTGATAAAAAAATACTAATTTAACATGGATAAGGTTTTTTGAGTAATTAAATCAGTAAGAGTTAGAGTGACCTTAGAGCCTGATTCTAAAACCATACTCCATGTATTTACTATCATAAATAATATCATGGGGTACATTGTTTTTGAGATATTTGAGTTCATGGAAAGATAAAATTATATAATAATTATTAATCACAAAAATGGGATAGAAAAATTCAACAAGTACCTTGTTCTTGAAATTGTATGAAAAATATGTGAAATTATCAAGGGATATTAATAAGTGTTAAATTATAGATGAAAATTTAATATATCAAGTTCTAAATAAGTGTGAATATATTTAGTGAATCCAGGAGTATTATTGGAGTAGATAAATAAAGGTAATAATTACGAGGATTTTAATTCCCCTAATTTATATTCTTCTCACATTCATTAAACTCAGGCTCATACTTGGGATGGAATGGAATTAATGTGAACAAGGAAAAAGTTTTTTTTCAACTGTGAGGGAGATATTTATACAAAATTTTTTCATTGAATTAAACTATGTTATAAATAATTTTTTCTCCCAATCCTTGAATAAAAACAGATTTATTTATATTTGTATAACTATGGAACTGATTAAATAAGGGAATAACTAATGACTTTTATATTAATTTATTAATTTCCTATATTCAAGATCTAATCCTAAAATAACAAGGGATTTAAAATGATAAGTAGGTTGTCTGTATGAATAAATTTATATTCAATCTATTACATAGGGACAAATCATACATGAATGATGCTATATATGGAAAAAATTAAGGGCCCAAGGGAACTCCTATTACATCATGGATTCGTTCAAAAAAAATGTTGATGTGTTAGAGGTCTATAACTATTGTAAATTATATAATTTTTATATTACAAGGTCAATAAATACTTAGGAAATATCCTTCTATATTTTTTTGTAACTCCTACTCAACCATTCATTCTGGTTTTCAAGATTGCATTTATATTTCAAAGGAATTTGTGTCCACTCTTGGAGTAAATTACCCAAAAACATAGTGTTTGAAAAAAACACAAGATAATCTCATCACTAAGATTTCCAATGAAAAAAAATTAATCCCAATAATCAATTTAGCATTGAGATCCAACAAACATTATGTAATCGATCCAACACATTATAGGTTTTGAATGTTGATTAGGTGGAATAAAAAAATATAGTTAAATGAGTAAAAATTCACATTTGATGTGACATGGATCAAGGATTGATGATATATATGAATATAACATAACACACAACACTTCATGATGGTAAATTCACCTATCAATATAATAAAATGCTTTTATAAATGTTTTGATAACATTAAAATTACACTTAGAGATACCCAACATAAGGAAATATTTAGTTACCATTATAATGTAGTAGTTCAATACATTTTATGTTAATTATAGTGTACTCTTTGGGATGAAATTATAATAAAACCCCATATTCACATAATATTTCATCATATTTTTTCATGAGGTGTTCATTTAGCCTCTAAAATCTCTTAAATTATCTTTATAATTGGAATGCAGATTATTTAAAAACATATAACTACTAATGTTACACCCCGACATATTCTTTTGATTTATTTAATTATTTTTATACCTTTAAATAATTTTTCCTGGGGGTCGGAGGGGAGTCCGAGACAAAGTCTTTGAGTTTTCAATAAAAAGTGTGCATTTTGGGTTCGACGTCGTTGGACGCACGGGCATAGCACGATGCTGCGCGACTTCTCCCATGAAATTGAGTGTTCTTTTGGTAATTTTATTTTTATTAAAAATTATATGAATTAATTTATTATTTTTATTTTATTATTAAGTTTATTATTATTGTTATTATTCATTTAACATTTATTTATTTTTTCTCTTATTTTATTCTTTATTCTGTTTTCATCATTATTTTATTTATTTATTTGTTTTGTTTTCTTCTTTCCTTTTATTGTTTCCATGCGGTTTTCCCCTTCCATATTCTTTCTTCCTCACGCGGCCTCCCTTCTCCCAACCAGATCATGTTATTCCTGACCCCAGCGCCACGACCCTCCTGCACTGCGCACTCCTAGTGCCGCACTAGTCAGCCCCGTCGGTCCCCTATCCCACACCAACCGCAACAAACAGTAGTCTGCCACCCTCCAGGTGTAGCCCTCCTACTCCCAGTGGCAGTCACACTTCGTCCCATCCTCCCTTCCACCCCCTTTCTCTATTCCGACCGAACAGCAGAGGCGCAGTTCCCCTGTGTCATCTGGCCAGCAGTGGCGCAACACCCGACACCCTTCCCTTAAGCAACAGCAGTTTCAGGCTCCTCCCACCGGCACCCACCAGCTGTATTGGCCGCACAAACCCTCTTCTGGAATCCTTTTTGGATGCCGAATGCATATCCAGCCCGGTGCGCCTCCAGCTCGGCGGTGCGTAGCCCCACATACCCTCTATCCATCCACACTATCTCTACGCGACCCCTTTTTCATTCCTCGAACGTCGCGCGGTGCCCCGCGACCCCCATGTTGCACTTACCGGTAGCAGTCGCACATCCCTTTCCGAGTCGCCAACGTCACTCTCCCATTTGCTGCTTCGTCCAGCCAGCGTTAGTCCCTATTGGGGTGCGCCTCACCTTTCTGACGGTCGTGAAACAATGCTGGTCGAGCGCATCACTACACCAAAGTAAGGATTGCGCTATTTTTGTTCGAGTAGTAAATAATTATTTTAGCATGTTTTGTGTAAATTTATTTTGGTTTAAATTTAATTTTAAAATAATTGAGTTTTTCTGTATAAATATATGAGTTAATTTTTGGGTATTGTTTCATAAATCTTAAAGTGGTTTGGTGATAATGCAAGCGATACAAGTTATGTTTTGAAACATGTCAAGATAGTTATTTTTGTGTCGTTTGTTCTTTTGGATCATTTTAAGTTTGTGTTTATGTTTTTATTTATCTTTCCAGTTGCAGCACATTGGCAAGGAATTTTCATGATACTACAGTTGTCGTCTTGTGCATGCTTATGCGCCTGAGCGAGGCGCGATGCGCCAGCGTGCTCGAGCTGTGAGTTAAGGTAGGTCCCCCACTGCACTCACCATTAAATTTAGAATTTATAAATTTCTTGATGTTTTATTAATTTTAATAATTGAGAAATAATATAAGATAACTAATTTTTAATGATTATTTTGTGTAAAAAGAGCCGTTTATTTTGTACATGACACTTGAATCATTTTCTTGACCAGCGAACACCCAGTATTGAAAGAATGCTCGTTTGGACTTTAAACATAATTTATGTAATTTGAAATGTAGTTCTAGTTTTAATCATAAATTATTTCTTCTGAACTAGTGTTTTGATTTTTCTCGAGAAATGGGGTTTTTCTTTAAAATTGGTGAAGGCCCATTTGGCCCTTTAATAAAATAAATTATTTTGGAAAAACTCACTTTGGGGTTACTCAAGGGTGATCCTTGGTGTGTGTTAATTGCATGAGTTGGCCATGATATATGTTGATCATGAAAGATTGATTTTCATTGTGGACACACCCCTTATTATTGTATGTATTGAAATTGGAACCTAATATAGTTAGTGAATCCTCTGAGAATGATTGTTGCACTAGTTTAGATTATGCACTGGCTAGTGGTCCCATGGCATGGGAATACTGAGTTATTACTCCAACGAGGATTGGGCCCCTCAGTTAGTCCATGTAGGGCTATGCTGAGCGTTTGGGAGTTATGAGGTCATCGAGTTAGGGCATGCCTTCAGGATGAGTCACATGTATGGTATGTTCTACATTGTTCACAGTCTCCTAGGTTCGACCCATGTTTTTATTGAGTGTTTATTTGTATGTGGAGGATGGTTGAGAGGTCTAGTTCGGTTGCTGGACCATTTGTGCCACTTTTTCTCCCATGTACCTTAATGTGTTTTGTGTGTTGTGTTTGGTTTTCCCCTTTGACTAACAACTGAAATTTGAATTTCTAACTTGTTCTCAGAAATTTTTTAAAATGAAATGCACCTGTTCTTTTCAAACAATAAACTTGTTTTTAAATTAAAAATGGAAATGGAATGTTACTTTTTTTGGAAAAGAAAGTGTGTGTGGAAAACCATATTTTATATAATTTAGTCCAAAGAGAAATTGGTAAATTCTTGTTTTTAAAGGTATTACTTTGGGAATATTTTTTTGGGCATGCCTACTGAGTTTTAATAATCACTCCTATAGTGTTTTCTTATTTTAATTTTTGTTGTAGGTTTGGCTCGAGCTTGATCTTCATGGACGAGAGTTGGTTGTGGAGTGGTGAGAGACTCTTAGAGTCTCTAGGAGTTTTGGTCGTGGTTTGGTTAGTTGGTTGTTGTTGATCATTCTTTATTTTCATGTTATTTATTTACTTTTCGTTATTATACTTTTCTGATGTTTTATTTATTTTTATTGGGAAAAATCATTCCCACTTGTCCTCTATTGATGCCCTGGCACTTTTCTCTAGCCTGGGAGGATGTGGAAATCCTCTCTAGTCATGTCGTGGACTGGCTTGGGTAATCGATTCAGGGTCGACCAGGGATGGTTCGTGACAAAAATGGTATCAGAGGAGGTTTTCTCCTGAGCGGACCTTTTTTTAGAGCACCCATTGATATTTTGGGGTTGTTGTGGTAGAAAGAGTTTAATTGTCGGGACTTGAGGCATACAGACGAGAAGGACGTCATGAGCCCTTGCTCATTCCGAACCTCGGGTTACTATGGGATGTTTGGGTTGTCGATGTCTTTTGATTCTTATGGTTTTTTTGGTATTGGGAAATGAAATGAGAGTTGGGAAAGTGACCTCCCTAAGATCATATGGTCTGACAAGCCATGTAGAGCCGGAGACTTTACCCTAGAATCCTCTCAGTGATGGTGGTGTGACTGGCGTATGGTTTCCAACCATATGTTATAGTCACCCATCATCACTAGTTTCCTTCTAGTGAATCATCTGTGTTTTACTTATTTCTGAAGAAACATCGTTGTGAAAAGTATTATTTTGGTATTTGGAATGACAATGACCATGTTTAACCCATATTCTTGTTTTCTTGTTCCATACTGTTCACCCCCACGAAGGCTCGATGGATGCCCAAGGTGCAGTTTCAGGTGGTGCATCCATAGAAAATCCTCCAGTTGATCATCCCAAAGACTACGTCCTCGAGTTTCAGAAGTTGATCCCACCCCTCTTTTATGGGCAGGCAGATCATCTTGAGGTAGAGGAGTGGTTACAGAATATTGTGAGGATGTTCAGTTTCATAGGGTTTCATGAGTCGTTAAAAGTAATGTTAGCTACCATTATGCTGGAAGGTCCAACGTGGAAGTGTTGGAAGTTTGTGTCTTGAAGCAAGCCTCGAGAAGATCTCACTTGGGAGTTCTTCAAGTCGTCATTCATCCAATAATACTTCACTGAGGTAACAAAGGTGAGGAAGAGGATGGAGTTGTGCTGTCTTCAACAAGGTGTTGGATCGATGTGGGAATTCTTTCGTCGTTTCCTGGATGTGGCTCTGTATAAACCAGAGTATGTTGGAAATGACCCCATGAAAGCTTGACACTTTGAGCTTGGGTTACGTCCTGAGCTACAGTCGACGATGGAGGAGTTGAACATAATAATATTTCTGACGTCGTGAGACAAGCTTTACTCGCCAAAGCTGAGTTAGAAGGAAGACTTGAGGTGGCGAATCCACCTCCGGCCTTGGGAAATAGTGCAGTATATATCAAGAAGAAGAATGGGAAGCGGCCTAATGTTGGTGGAACTGGTAGAGGAATCAAGAGGCCTTCATTCCTTCAACCATCTTCCTCACCGTGCAATTCCTTGATCTATCACCAATGCGGTAAGTGGGGGCACAAGAGGCCGATGTGCCTGAATGCTTCAAGACCCTTCCACACATGTGGGTCTCTGGGTCACGTGAATCGATTTTGTCGAGGTGTTTCCAAGAAGCTTGCTGAAGCCAGACCTGACTCATCGAAGGTCACCTCAGCCCGTCATCAGGAGTAGGATGGTGTTTGGGGATTAGTTTTTGGCTTTCCCTTTACAGTGTTTCTTGGATGGTGTAGTCTTCAGTTGTACCGTTTTTTGGTGTTTATTTTCTTTTAGTTGTAAGAAGTATTGTGGCTGAAACTCTTTAAAGCCTTTGTTCTAATGGATGTGTGTTTGGTAAAATTATGGTCTGTGTGATATGTTTGGGAATTGATGAAGCCTGAATGCGAGGCCAGAGATGATTCAATCCTCATAGCTCCATCCATAGGTCCCGGAGTGAAGCTAGCGCGTAGTCAGGTGAACCCCAACGGTGAAGAAGGTCCTTGGTTTAATTTTCATCCTTAGTGTGGTACGGTTTGTGTTCTTCCAGGGGTATGACATCGTTGAGATAGCGGTGATGATAGTTATGACGCACTTTTGGTTAGGCCCTCCCACTACCGTTATGGTGGGTTTTTTGGTCCATGCCTAAAGTTTTCCAG
The DNA here is from genome assembly GCA_963277665.1 of Viscum album. NCBI lineage: Eukaryota > Viridiplantae > Streptophyta > Magnoliopsida > Santalales > Viscaceae > Viscum > Viscum album. The sequence goes on from OY728123.1 coordinate 888,028,476, forward strand.
TTTATTTAGTTTCGCTAGTCCTCGTGGTGGGGAGACCCATCGTGGGTCTCGTTGAATTCAGGTGGCTTGTTTCTTATGGTGGGGAGTCCGTTCGGGCCTCCTCGGGTTAGTGTCATAGTTTTTCCTCAGGTTTTATTTTGGGTGGTGTTTAAAGTGTAGATGTTTTGAGGATGATTTGCACGTCATGGGAGTTTGGGGTTCATTTGGATCAATCAAATAGAGGCGCTTAAACTTTTGGGGGTGAGTGACATGTAGGGAGTTCCGTCTTGGGTGTAGGTATTGCTTTAGCTTCTCGGGGACGAGAAGCATTATGGTGGGGAGAATTTTCACACCCTGACCTATGCGTTTGATTTATTTAATAATTTTTATACCATTAAATATATTTTTTCCTGGGGTCCGGGGTGTGTCCCGGACAATGTCTTTGAGTTTTCAATAAAAAGTGTGCGTTTTGGGTTTGACGTCGTTGGACGCACGGGCCGAACACGACGCCGCATAGCTTCACCAATGAAATTGAGTGGCCTTTTGTTAACTTTATTTTTATTAAATATGATATGAATTTATTTATTATTTTTATTTTGTTATTAAGATGATTATTATAGTTATTATTATATTATAATTTATTTATTTTTACTGTTATTTTATTTTTTATTATTTTTTCATTATTTTTTTTATTTATTTGTTTTGTTTTTATATTTCCTTTTATTGTTTCCACGCAGTTGTCCCCTTCAACATTCCTTCTTCCTCGCACGTCCTCCCTTCTCCCATCCAGATCCACTTATTCCGGATGCCAACACCATGACCCTCCTGCCCTGCGCACTCCAACTACCGCACTAGTCAGCCCCACAGGTCCCCTATCCCGCACCTTCCGCGACAAGCTGCTGTCCTCCACCCTCCTGGTGCATCCCTCCTTCCCCCAACGACAGTCCCACTTTGGCCCAGCCTCTCTGCCGACCCCTTGCACCACGACCCAGCCACCCCAACACCTCCCACATGGTGTGCCTCCTCCCTCCCTCCGGTCTCATCCACCTTCACCCTCATAGCACCTCCTGGTAAACCTTTTTCTCAATTCGGACCAACCAGTAGTGGCGCAGCGCCCCTGCGTTGTCCGGCCATTAGTGGCGCGACACCTGACACCCTTCCCCTTCACAGCAGCAGCCGCAGGCTCCTCCCGCCAGCACCCCCCAGCCGTATTGGCCATGTGCACCCCTGTCTGGACTCGTTTTTGGCCTCCGAATGCATCTCTAGCCCGGCACACCTTTGGATCGGTGGTGTACCTCCCCGCGGACCTTCTATCTAGCTGCGCAGTCTCTGCATGACCCCTTTTTCATTCCTCAAATGTTGCGCGGTGCCCTGAGACCCCCGTACTGCACTTACCGGTAGCTGCCGCACACCCCTTGCTGAGTCGCCAATGTTACTCTCCCCTTTTTTTCTCTATCCATCTAGCGTTAGTCCCTACTGGTGTGCGCTGCCCCTTTCTGAAGGTCGTGCAACAACGCTGGTTGAGTGCGCCTCCACACAAAAGTAAGGTTTGCACTATTTTTGTTTGAGTAGTAAATATTTATTTTTTCATGTGTTGTGTTTATTTATTTTTGTGTGAATATAATTTTAAAATAATTGAGTTTTTCTGTATAAATCTAGGAGTTTCTTTTTGGGTATTGTTTCATAAATCATAAAGTGGTTTAGTGATAATGCTGGCGATAGGAGCTAGGTTTTGAAACATGTTAAGATAGTTATTTTGTGTCATTTGTTCATTTGGATCTTTTTAAGTCTGGGTCTATGTATTTTAGTTATATTTATGGTTTTGGTGTAGTGTCCAGGCATTTCAGTGATACTACGGTCATCGTCTTGTGCGTGCTTATGCGCTTGATCGAGGTGTGACGCGCCAACGTTCTCGAGTTGTGAATTGAGGTAGGTCCCCCACTACACTCACCTTTAAATTTAGAATTTACTAATTTCTTGATGTTTTATTAATTTTAATAAATTATAAATAATATATGATAATTAATTTGTAAATGATTATTTGGTGTAAAAAGATTCGTTTATTTTATACATGACACTTGAAACATTTTGTTGACGAGCAGACACCTAGTATTGAAAGAATGCATGTTTGGACATTAAATATAATTCACATAATTTCAAATGTAGTTCTAGTTTTAAAGATAAATTATTTCTTCTGAACAAGTGTTTTGGGTTTTCTTGAGAAATGAGGTTTTTCATTACAATTGGTGAAGGCGCGTTTGGCACTTTAACAAAATAAATTATTTTTGAAAAACTCACTTTGGGATTACTCAGGGGTGATCCTTGTTGTGTGTTGATTGCGTGAGTTGTGTGTGATATTTTTTGATTGTGACTGATTGATTTTTATTGTGGAAGCACCCCTTTTTATTGTATGTGTTGAAATGGGAACCTAGAATAGTGAGTGAATCTTTTGAGAATGATTTTTCACTAGTTTAGATTACGCACTGGCTAGTGGCCCCATGATAGGGGAATACTGAGTTATTGCTGCTATGGGGATTGGGCCCCTTGGTTAAGCTGTGTAGGGATATGCTGATAATTAGGTCATTATGACGTGATCGAGTTAAGGAAAGCCTTCAGGATGAGTCACTTGTATGGTACATTCTAGATTGTTCATGATTTCCTAGGTTCTACCCATGTTTTAATTTAGTGTTTATTTGTATGTGGCAGACAGTGGAGGGGTCTAGTTCGGTTTTGGACCATGTGTGCCACTTTTTTTTTCCATTTCCCTTAGTGTGTGTTGTGTGTGGTTTTCCTCTTTGACTATCAACTGAAATTTGAATTTCTGACATGTTCTCAGAAATGTTTTAAAATAAAATGCACCTATTCCTTTCAAACAATAAACATGTTTTTAAATTAAAAAGGGAAATGGACTGTTACTTGTTTTAAAAAAGAATGTGTGTGTGGAAACCCATATTTTATATAATTTAGTTCAAACCTGAAATTGGTAAATTCTTTATTTAACGGTACTGTGTTGGGAATAGTTTGTTGGGCATGAATACTGAGTTTTAATACTCACACCTATAGTGTTTTCATGTTTTTAGTTATGCTATAGGTTTGGCTCGATCTCACTCGCTGTGGGCGAGAGATAGTTGTGGACTAATGACAGACTCTTGGAGTCACGAGGAGTATTGGTCATGGTCAGTTTAGTTGGTTGTTGTTGATCGTTCTTTATTTTCGTGTTATTAATATACATTGTGTTACTATACTTTTCCATTGTTTTATTTATTTTTATTGTGGAAAATAGATCCCAGTTGTTCTCTATTGATGCCCTGGAGCTTGTCGCCATCCTGGGAGGATTGGGAACACCTCTCGGTTCATGTCGCAGACTAGCTTAGGTGATCGATTCAGGGTCGACCCAGGTTGGTTCGTGACAACTAATAAAATAGGATCCCACGTGGATCACATAAATTAGTTGAGGGGGATGAATATATTTTCCAAAATTTCTAACTAAATCAGTAAATGAAATAATAAACTAACCAGTTTTCACATGATCACTTATATGGAGGAAATTATCTCAAAATATCTTGGGAAGGGAAAAGTCACAGATCCATGATTAATTACACATTCCATGTCATAGGAAAAGCACTAATATATTATTTTCATCCATGACTCATTCAGGAACATTCATTCCACACCTATAAGAGTGAACTGACTTTATTGTTTATGGGTAAGACATTACTATTATTGTTTTTTTGTAAAAAAATTCAATGATATCCTGCTCAACCTATTTTATTTATTTTGTAGAGTGTTTCCTCATCCATAATTTAGAATTATAATTTATTTAGGAAGAATTTTATATTTAATATTTGGGGTTATTTTAAATTTATGATTCAGTATGATGTTATCTTCATATTCATTATTTATTTATAATTTCCTTCTCCAAATATTCATTATTCACACACATTCCCTTTAGTTCCTATCAATTTTTAGAATGTTTATGGATATAGGGATGGAGGAGGACGATTATAGGGTTCATTAACACTTTTGATGGAAAGTAATGTGTATGTAGTGGTTAATCCATGTTTCTATCCAACAATTACTCACTGGGGGATGGACAGTGGTAAGATTTATTATTCCACTTATTGAGAAAACATGAGAGAGTTTATTTCTTTCTCTAATTAATTTGATATAGTTTATTAGGTTCAATATCTAAATCTAGGATATTGTTTCTATGATTGATTAAAAAACAATTTTCCTTTTTCCAATTCATAAAACACAATATATACATGATGTTATTTTTCCATTTTCCGAGTTGTACACATTAAGTGAGAAGTTACCAAAACTAGTTCCTCCATTTAAGATAGCCTATGTTAATAAATCTAGATAATTTAATCTCAAAATTTATGATTTCAATTAATGAACTAACATAGGTAGTTCCATATACAAATTATAAAGGCCTAATATGAATCGGTTAACCAGTAAAATGGAATGGTTTAATGAGGAATGGGATGAATAATGAATTTGATGTTGTGACTGAAATATGGGATGTTAAAAAACTATTTATTCTATTAGAATAATAATGAATCCTTATATATTTCATAGGGAAATGGATGGTTATTTAGACAAGAATATCATACAATGGGATTTCCACAATCATAGATTATACGGTCACACACTGTTAAGGGTGTTTAAAATAAAAGGAAATACGTTTTTTGGAATTTATTATCTGAGTGGGGGGATTTTTTTTGAGAATTGGGATTATAATTTATAGTATTTAAGTTGGAATATATTTGGGTACATGTTTTTGGACATGGTTAGAGGCTTGGGTTATTCCTCAGTTCCTCAAATGAATATTGGATAAATTGATGGATTGTAAAGGATTTTCTAATTCTTTTGTTAGTAAATTACCTTATGTGAAATAGGGATGAGGAAAATATTCTTATGTATGGGAAATTAACTTATAAATAGAAAAATATGTTACTTATGCAAATTTTCCTAAATCTATAATGTTAGGTATTTAAAATATATATTACATAAGATTTTCTCACTTGAAAAAACCACACTTATGTAACAATATATTCCAAAAATATGAATATTTTATTATACATCAATTTTAGACTAATAAAGAAATATTAAGTAGTAAAATATATTACATATCAAAATTTTTAATGGGGATTTTATAATATAACACATTTAAACAGAAAAAAATATCATAAATATGATGAATTATATTATTACGGATTAAAAATATATTATCTATTGAAATACCACTAGAAAGATAATATACAAAAGACAATATATTATGTATGAAATGAATATATTACAAATAATGTATTTGTCTAAGTAAAATACCTTATTATTGAGAAATTTATATTACAAATTGAATAAAAATGACCAGTTTTGAAAAAAAAAATCGAGAGAGTTATTTAACATATTAAAACTATAGTTTTTATGAAATATATATTGGAAAATATAATATATATGGGATAAAAATGTTACACAGGGGTTTTGGCTAAGAAATTACCTTATAATATGACTAAATATGTTTCACATGATATAAAAATGATACATATCCTATTTTTTCAATGTAAATATAATATGTTTGAATAATTATCTTTTATATTTAATTTCTTACATAAGAAAATAATATTATGTTTGTGTAAAATATTATGCATGGGATGTAATATGTCACATCTTGTTTTTTCTACTATGGGAATAATCTCATGTATACGAAACAATTTACATGTATGAAATAAAGTATCATACATATAAAATTTCCTCCAAGGGAAATATCTAACTTACCAAATATATATTATGTATCTTGTGATGATATTACAAAATATAAATAAATTTTTCTAAAAACCATACATGTTAATTAAAAATTTACATATGAGTTTTTCCCAAAGGGAAAACACATATGTATTATAAATTATGTTATATGGGTATTAAAATATATTATGTTTTGTAAAAATGTTATGCATGAGTTCAAGATATTAATTATTTGGTTTTCAATATATGAAAAAATTAAAGTTATTGAAAAACATGTAACACATGGGTTTTTTCTAAGGTAAAAACATTAGGCACATGTAAATATATTAACTATATAGTTTTTCCAAATGTAAAATCCTTACATAAAGATTAATATATTACATACTAAACATTTACTTGACATATGAAAAAAAACATATCCATGGGATGGATATCATGAATAGATTTTTTTAGTTAAAAATGTACATATGCTTTTAAAAACATTACATATGTGGTATTTGTTTAAAAAAATACATTGACATAAATATATAAATGAATTTTAAGGGTTTTGAAACCCTTGGGGAACTTCTTTGGTACACCACTATATATTTTCCTTCACACCTCCAATGAACCCCACTCATAAAATACTGTATCTCCATTGATCCATAACATATTTTAGTGTCTATTGGACAATTTGATTTCTTGAGGTAAATATAATGATACAAATTTTTGTATTCACAATTTTCTCTCATCATTATCAACGAAAATTCATGCAACCAAGACTAGGTCTTTGGTTATGCTTTCTCTAAATAATGGTTGAATAACTTCTATATCCTTAGGATTTTTTCATAGAATGGCTAAAATAGTTTCATGAGGAATGTCACACCAGGTTTTGTTTAGATTTAGTGTTCTATTTTGATACATCAAATTAATTAGGGAATTTACATTGTTTTGGGTGAAATTAATAGTGTAATTGAAATGAGAAATTGAATATTTTCTATGCTAAAGGTTTTGATGGATTATAGGGTGGTGTGCACCATATTAACATAATATTTATTTGTGGGAAAAATATTTTTAATAAATATTTTTATTATTCACTAGATAGTGATTATGAGGATGTTTTTTGAAAAATATAGGTATATTTGAAAATTGTAAAATGAATTTTTATGGAGATAATACCACATATTGGTGACAGAATTCCATAAAGACTTACATTATCCCCATAAGTGGTGATCGATACATGATTATTAATGTAATGACTATATGTATAATTTTTTTGGTAAATATAAATTTTCCTATAGTTTATGAATTTTTATATATAATGTTATATAATGTCTCCCAAATTATGTCTGATCAAACATTTATTTAAAAATGAATTGATCCCTTTACCATTAATGAGTAGATAAAATCAGTATTTATATTTGATGGAATTTCAACACTAGCTTATCATCTCACCCAATAATGTATGTAGGATTGATAAAAAATATATGCCATGGAGTATAGAGATCCATGAAGGGTGTAATTATATTGAATGAAAATTTTGACCCCATTATTAGGTTCCCTTAGACCCAAAATCATGCCAGAGGATGTTGAACTTATAATATTTATCTCATATAGAAATTATGGAATATTTAGAACCATTATATCCTCTGGGATATATTACTAATGAGTGGGATTAGTAAACCATCCACTCACTAGTATATAAACTCCAAAGTGGGTATCTCATGTGAAGGATTATGTGTAGGTTTTCCATGAGAGGACTAATCTAGGATGACTTGAGAAGTGATATGGGTGTTATAATATCTATATATAGTTATTATAGTGTTTATTCTCCAATGGATCCAGTGATGATATATTTAATTCATTGTAATGATGAGGAATGTTATTCCTTTTGAGTGGTGCGATTCAGCATTAAAGGTGAAGTTGAGATACACGATCCTTGTTAGGTGTCTGAATATCGACATAGGCTATGGGGATCAATAGGTTCCCTACATTATGATGACCCCAAGGAGGTTTATTGGAGATATTGTAGTTTTCATAACATATTATTAATCATTTGAGGAATATTGTTTTTTTATGGAGAGGCTAATATATAATATGGGTCATGAGCTTGGAAATTTGAATAATACCTAAACTAATTTTTATAAAAGATATTATCATGTGAATGTGTTCCCCCAATGATTACATGTGATATTACTAGGTGGAAAATGGACTCTAATTTTTATATGATATATTTTGGGTTGGACACTGTACCACCGATTATTATTTTAGGTTTTATGTGGTAGACATTGGTCCATTTATTCATACATAATAAATTACTTGGTGGGTGATTTCACATATATTTTTATATTATATATTACAGTGTGTACTCTAGCACCTTAATTATTATATAATTTTGTGTGGTTGTCACAAACCCCCAATCATTACATGTGATATTAAAGGGAGGTTGAAGTACTATAAATTGTTATATGAGATATCAAATACTGAATACTAACCCCCCCCCCCCAATTATTATATGAGATTCTAAAAGAGGGATGATAGCCTGAAGATTATTATATGATATATAATGAAGATGAAAATATCCCTCTTGACCATATATTCAGGGGATTAATGGATGGTAATAATCCCCCCCCCCCTGAGCATTGAATATATCAAATGGTCTTTGAAGGATTATTATCCCCTTGACTGATCATATATACTTGTATATTTAGAGATGATTATAGGAAGGAACCATTTACCTCTAATGAATTGTGGAACGGTTAGTGAAATCCAATACGCAATGAAAAATTTATGTTTGACCTTATGTGTCACCATAGAACCCATTTATTGATGCTGGTTATTCATTTTCTCTTGTGTATTGACATGTTTTTTATTCTGAGCTTATCAAATTGTCATATACTAAATACTAATTATGTTTTTTGCAGCATTGTTCATTCCCAATGTTGTTTTACTCACACCCTATATGGGTGACCATGACACTTGGTGTCCCGAGAAGACCCCCTGAGTATTTATTATGGCAGGGAAGATGCCTAGAGATTCATGAATGGTTTTGATAACATGGACTAGGATTTTACATGGGGCTCAAGTAATGTAGTAGTGCCTCGTATTATATTTCATGGCTTTACTTTTTTACATGTTATTATATTAGTGGGAAACTACTGTGTTGTACCCCTGTATATCTACATAATCTTTATTTATAGAATTATCCTCGTTTTCATACCTAATATATAATTAGGGATAATGTTTTGGTTATTTTGATGATATAAGAGTATATTATCCTTATAGTAACGTCATATAGAATTTGTACCCGTCAGAAGCCTATGTAATATGTGGAGGAATTTATTTTCATGATACCCAACCACCATTACCTATACTAGTCTAGTAGTGTAGATATGGATTGTCCCCCTAGTTCATCCTCTTATAGCCATCGGGTTGGAGAGTAATGTTTAGGGTATAAAATACTCAAATTTTAGTCAATACCTTAATAAACCTTGAACATAACAAAACACTTCCAAACAATCCACCATTGTATTAAATAAATAAAAAATCCCATTGAAAAAATATCCCATATGGATGAATATAAAATTGATATAAATATCTTAGGATAAAACAATACCAAAATTAACTCTATTAGTATAAATTATAAAAACCCATCTTAAGATCAAGTAATGAACACCTCGAAAACTAAATCCATCCCACAAACCTCAAAAAAATTATATGCACATATGATTAGAATGAAATGTATAATTTGTAAGAATACAAACTAGGCATCTTATGTATAATTGATAAGATCACACTAATTATCCATTGAAAAAATGAACAACTAATAAGAAAATACAAAGTTCAGTTGATATTTATGAAATCCTCACCAAGGATATCTCATGAAATAATTAATATAAGATTAGTATTTTAAAATCATGATAATGTTGAAAAAGAACCCTGAAATCACTACAACTTTTTATTCCACTTTCTCCTATTGAGAAGAAAAAAATTTCTCCCATCCCTTTTAAATTTACCAATAAAGAAACCAACCATATATATTGTACTATAATAAAAACGTATATCTAGTATTATGAAACCATGTAATTAGGTTATCATGATTGTGTAAGACATTAACATCATATCCTCTTCCTACAACACATGAACCCAACCACATATCTCATCATCCACCACCGGTATGACCATAAGCTACTGCTAAATAGGGATCAAGGGAGAGGGGGTATTCATCCATCTTTATCCTCCCCATATCTAATATTATAGAAAAATATACCATGGTATTTGGGTTTCATTTACATTTCTAGACTCAGGCGGTGTACATAGAACAGTCATAAAATTATACGAGTATACAATATTCTCACAGAAGACTAGAAATATTGGGTAACATGATAAACACCTCCAAAACCATTATCATGAAATTATCAAAATTCTAGCATAAACTAATGCATCTTAGATAGAATAATCATTAACAAGCATTACATAAAAGTCTATAACATGGGTTCCAATATAGTTTATTTAATTTGAAAACCCATCCATGAAACATTATATATTTATTTATTAGTTTAAATTTGTAGCAATTAATTCTTTATCCACAAAAATAATTATATATCAATATTATTCTACTTATATTGATATGTTACCATGAAATAATCATGTCAAGCTACCAAAAACAACAATGTATTTTATGACATACACAACTGAGGCCACTGAGCAGTAAATAACCAATGCCACCATTAATCACACTACCCTAGACACCAATTTACACATATCATGTATGGAAAATAAAAATAATATTTAAACAGTTGTTTTCATTTAATAAATTTAAATATTTAACTATTTCCAGGGGAATTATCTAACAAATTCATAATTATAAATACTAAACATATATTAATAATTTTATTATAAACAAAGTTATAAACATAAAAATATATATAACTACATGTGAATCAAATGATTACCATTTAATTTAATTATTTTGGTTTATTATTTTCATTATTAAAATTTATAACAGTAACCTAATGGAAAGAAAAATAATGATATTTCTATATATTCACATTAAATAGCTAGAACTAGAATCCCATAACTTTAAATAAGATTCTATGTTCACTATGCCAATACAAAGTAAGAGAGGATGAGTTGTAGTTCCACAATCAAACAAGGAATTATTAAATCATTCTGAAATACAATTATATCCCATAAGATTCAGAGACCAATAACACAAAAATTCACACAATTTTTTTTCCAAATATCTAATGAGAAAAGCTCAAACACCATGAGGAATAACACAATAACTCACCAAAAAACAATGATAATGAACATTTTGGGATCAAAGGATAAGAACAAAAGATTAGAGGATGTTATGGATTCTAAATTATCATAGAAATAACCTAATTTTATAGTGGAATGATGTGAAACTATGGGAAATATAAGGGATTCTGTAATTTAAATATTGCAATGAAATCTCCCCATTCTAGGAATGATGGATTTGTTCTCATTATGAACCGTATGAGGTTCACATATACGAACAAAACATGGTACTTGATCCAAAAATATATGGGTGGGATTTATCCTATTATAAAAACTAATACTCACCATAAGCTAGTCATGAAAATAAATTCAAAAACCTAGTTCCCCTTAGTAGTGAAGATAACCTATAAAACATGTTTCACTCTTTGAATAACCACCATCTATTATAAATTTAATTTCAGTTGACCTTCTGCCTTCCCCAAAATCATCCAACAGATTATACATCCCAAAAGATACAATGTAAAAAGGAAAAGGGTCTTCTATCTTTCATTAGTTACTTATAAAAGGATTATTATACATTACAATCATAACTAACCCAAAAAAGGAAATTTAAGAAAAATTCACTAAAATTGCCAAACACCCCCCCATGAGTTGTAAGGACGAAACAATGTCTCAATACAAATCAATAGTATTACAAAACATAGGAGAAATAAATAAAATAACCAACATAAAATTCAATCATAAAAATATACAAAATATAAGGGAATAAAATAATCTAGTTACTGGCTGTGCATTTATGCCTCCCATTCCCTTTTACATCCTGATAGGACACCATAACTCCACATAACTCAAACCAATGGGATATAATTACCTCACACTTCATTCTCTTAACATTCCTAAATATAGATAAGTGGTTTCTGGGATGTCCCATATTCCCTAATTAATAACCACTCGAAGATGATGATGTGAAATCATTATGAATGTACCAGCGATGATGGGACATGTGGAATGCATCATGAAATATTTCCATCTATGGAGGTACTTCCAACCAATAAGAATATTTTCCAAATATAATCTAAAACCTTAATGGTTCCAATAAACTAGGGTGACATAATTTCCCACTGAAAAATCACTTTTGAATGCATTGAAGTGAAACCTCCATGAAAACAGGATATCCAACCTGAAACTCGAAATTCATTCTTCGTCGATCTACATAAGTCTTTTGGTGATCATGTTATTGATTCATCCTTTCACAAACCACTTAAATATTTTCTATCATTCTATTCCAAATGTTGAGAACAATGATTTCTATCTCTCTAATATAATTCTAGGTCAACAAGGATTGACATGGCCTCTCATACATCCTCAAAGGTGTCCATACCAATGAATCAGTGCTAAATGTTGTCTTAAGAAAACTAAACCAAAGGTAGGTGTCTAGCCCCTGATCCCACATAATCCAATATGTGCACTAGAAGAATATCCTTTAGAATCTATATGGTAAACTCTATCTTCCCATCCATCTTGGGGTAGTATATAGTTCTTATGTCATAACTTAGACTCAACGGAATATTATAAATTATTCATGATCAAAAATCTAACTAAGGGTCTCAATTAGAACTAATGGTCCTTAGGGCTCCCAGAAATCTCACTATATCCTCCATATACTATATCACTATAACATCCACAATACCTAACTATAAAATTAATAGAAATTGAGAATAATTTATTATCCAATCAATAACCATCCATACATATTCATATAAACCATAGATTCAGTGTATCCCGATGATTAAATCCCTCAATATACCATCCCATGTCCACTCTTTGACATCCAATGGTGGTAAAAATATTCCATGAAAATGATTATCCTCCTTTACCAATTAATATACTATTCAATGCTCCATGAACACCACCATAGACCGCATCATACCGGGCCACCAGAAATAACTCCTCATATGATGATACATCATATATAAGTCATGGTGCATCACTGTGGGAGATCTATGAAACATATCGAGGAATCTATCTTCCCTCACCAATGTAATGATCATCTTTTATGGGATGATAACATGATGTTTTCGATCCTCATATCATGTCTATCATGCATCCCTCTACATTTGAGACTCATAATTTAGAAGCCTCCTCCTAGAAAAATATAGTGGGAACCATCATCATTTGGAATAGATATTCTCAACCATCAACCCTATCTTTCATATGATGTAAAGTCATTAAATCCCCTATCTCCCATTATGAATCCTTAGATTCTAAAATTTATCCTTTCCACTTATCTCATTGCATGCCTTCGATGGAGTTTAATTTGAATTATGTATAGGATACTAAGAAGTATTGTTTTGAGAGGAACTCTATCAAACTCTAATTTAATAGATTTATATTACACTAAGATAGAACATACCTCATGCTATTGTGATTCATGAGGAACATAATTCATTTCCCAATGAGTTAATATCTCTATAGCATCAGAGAAAACACCACTACCACCATCTGTAGATCATGGGTAGGGTAGTTAAGCTCATGGGGGAATAACTACCTTAAACCATACCATATCAATACCGACTATTGTATTATTACACATACAAAACCCATGAAGGAACAATCACATAACACATAAAACATCACAAACTATACAAGATACAATCAAAAATGGGTGATGATCATTATATCGATAATGTTTTCAAATGATACATGGAACTAATAAGGACAAAAGATTTGGTTCCTTCTTGGTTATGACTATTAATGATGTTTCAATCCAAGAGAAATCAAACACAACACCATGATAATAACCCATGAGACTAAGAAATTTACAAACCAATAACACATACTTTGGTGGTCCTAAAAAATTTCATATTCATCCTTTATCGAATCCAATTTTACTCCTTGATGTGACCCTACATGCTTATGAAAATTAACGTTGTGAATATAGAATTTACATTTGGATAATTTTCCATAAAAATGGTAGTGTTAACGTTTTTTGAAAATGATCCTTAGATGCTCGACATGCTACACCTCTAATCTAGAGTATATTAGAATTATTTAAAGTTAAAAAACAATGAACCAATCTTATAATTCTATGAAGGAGGACTTCATGAGTCCAATGAATATTTCTAGAATGATCATGAAATAGAATGAAATGACTATGAACTCAAAGTTACTATATCAATACAATAAAATTATTCCTACATATATAAATCCTTTACATTCATCTTATGGCATCCAAAGTGTATATTGAAATTATATATTAAAATATCTCTCTTAAAAGGGTAAAAGGAGTTTCTAAATATTAGAAGAGGTTAAAAATTATAAATTTTCACCATATTCATCCACAAGTAGTATATGAACACCCTCAAACTAATATTTTCATTTATATCTTACAAAAATGTTTCTCCCAATGGAAACTCACTAGGAATGATAAAGACATTCTGCATTATATCATCAATATGGACCTAATATACCACAACTCAAAGGGTTCCATCTAATAAAGATCAACTAAATTTTGTGTAGTATGTAGTTGTAATGGTCTCTCAAACATGACATCAGGTCAAGTGGGTTTTTTCATATCCTCTTAAGGGAAAACATATTCAAACTCTGCAAGAACTTTGGGGTTCTCCAATGATTGATCACTCTTAGAAATTGATGATCACCCAATCATCAAGGAAATAAGGGTCTCCACTAACCAAATAGGAATTTGAAAACTACACTAAACAGAAAACACTGCATGTCATACTTCAAAATTAGAACATTCAAGTCTCCTATTGAAATAATAAAGACCACGTGAATGGAAGGCAACCGATCCCTGATAAGAATGAGATCATATAGGTTTATCTGCAACATAAATAAATATCATAATGACTGATGCATCCCTATCATCAGCTTAAATTTACAACACATAATAAATAGGATATTATTATGTCATAATGGAAGGATACACACTAGCGGAAAATAAATCCTCTGCAAATCTAGTCCTAGTATAGATACCAGGTTTGGTTAAATAAAGGAGTGAAAAGATCTGGAATCAAAAGAAGAAATAACAAGGAAAAATGATAATATGATCAAACATAAAATTACCTTGGGGACCTCTGGAACTAGTTTATTTATTACACATATCTATCTGCATACAACTCCCATACTGAACATAATATGGCCTCCACCACGACACTCTATTTTATGTCCAATAAGGCTAAGGACATCCTGTTGATTCCCTCAAACAAATCCACCCTAGGTTAAAAATTAGCTTATTGAATATGATATTTAACATAAGATAGAAGGCTCTAATGCTGATACATCAATAGGGGTAACAACCACTGTTATTGGTTAGGGTCCTAACCACATGATCCACACTACCTCTACACAGATAAATGATACTTCCACTAATAGTGACAACAAACTCCAAAATAAAAAAATAAACACAGTATATCCCAATAGAAGAGAAACAACTACCTACCCATGAGAAATGTAATACTCAATGATATATCCATTTCCCTACTAATTAGAACCATTACTATCTCATCATATGTAACCCTCCATCTGATTCCCTTGTACTCAAAGGTGTCTAATAGCTCTCAAGTATGGCTGATCCAGCCCACTCATGCACCCTCCCTATCACCTTTACCTTCTTTAGTACCTTCAAATATGTTGGTAATAGAAATGGGGTGACAATATAATGATGGATGGGAAGTATTATTTCCTCCATGTTATGTGATTAGAAATCTATTTCTAGAAAGATTTTATTGTAAAATATTATAGGTACATAAAAATAATCCCGAGCTCATAAAAACTCATGATACCCTACCGATGGGAGATCAATACCTACATCTTCTACACGTTATCCATCATCAATATGAACTTATCTTTGAATTTCTTCTATAAATAAATCCATGATACATAACTCTCCTCACACTCCCTAAGACACAACATCTACATCTGATGTAACAGTATGATATTTTAGAGATATATTCCACCATAAATAAGTATTTTTTTCAATAAATTTTTCCACATGAAACATAAAATCATAATAGCACACTATCAGTTTTCTATCAAAATAGATATTGGACATTTTATGTTAGGTTTTTAATAAGAGTGTATAAATAGTCACAACCAACATATCAAATAAATTTCCTTTAATAAAGCTTCAATAAGGGCATCAAAGTATCCAATAAAATAATATTATTTGAATAAATGTATTTTAAAACATTGATATTTTTCATGTTTCATATACCTATTATTTGTAAAAATTATAGTCAAATAAATAATATTATGAAATTAATAATTTCTTATAAAAACAGTTTTTCACAATATTTTATTATTTTATTTTAAAAGTAAAAGTTTAAATTTTAGTGTGTTAATTTGAAAAAATTAAATATATTTTTAAACATTTCATAACAATAGTAACTGATTATTATTTTAATTTTCTAAAAAGATTTATTTTTAGTTGGATAATAAAAATTACTATTTTTTACAAATAAAAAGTCTTTTTTGACATTATTAGTATATTATTATAAATTATAAATTTATGAAAAACATTCCAAAGACAGAATTTGTATTTTATACATGAAATTATAATTAAAATTTTTTGTCATTAATTTAAAAACAAATATTTTATATTATAGAAACTAAGGTATATTTTTCATAAAAATGTTCTTAATATATTTTACATTTTATTTTTTAGAAATTATTTTTATCACTTTTATAAAATTAATATAATAAAATGGACATAAAATTTAAATTCATTACGAGAAAATTATGTAATAAGTTATTTTTATTTTCAATCATGAATGATAAATAAATTTTGGAAAAACATGTTACCATGGTAAAAATCAAATCGGGTAAAAATGGTTTAACCAAGAGTGAATAACCAAAAACAAGTTTAAAGAATGTGTGAGAATTGGTGGTAGATTACTTTTATGACCTTATACCATATCACAACCATTATTTCCAAATTTTTGAGATACATAACCTGAGATTTACATCTCATTTCTAATTGTTTTCATGTTTACAAAAAATCGATCCCATTTCCCTTATAAAAGAGATCTTCTCTCCTCACGTCTCCTTACACAAAAATATTCTCTGTTTGACAAAAAACTCTCACCAAACCTCTCATAAATAGTCTTATTCACCTTTAATAGTTTTATTCTATCCAAAATACCATCACTCCATATCTTAACACCCTTTACAAAGAAGATAATATTAGAAGTGGGGTACAAATATAAAACTACTCATTTCACATTTATATTTATTTATGTAAACTTCTTCTTCCTCAAATTATAGTAAACCATCCAAAAATTATAACATAAGTATCAATAATATATTCTAATGTTGTTATAATTAATTTATAATAATTAACCCATATTCCATTTTCCATTAATAAAACAGAAAACATTAATCGTATGCACATGCAGACTACCACCTCCATGAAAAACTGTGTTTTTTTCAACACCACATAAACTAGATAACCTAAAAGGGAAATTAAATCAGTAGGATATATATATATGTATATATAATTTAATTTTAGAAAATGATAAATATAGTAACTTATTCTTCCTACCTTAAAAAATAAATCATCTCCCAAGCTTATGTGCGGAGTACTGCCTATATGGAACAATGCATTCTTCTTTTCACAAAAACCTTCATGAAATATTTTTTTTATATTTGATGATTATATATGATATATATATATATATCATGAATATTTTTCATTGTGTATCACAAATAAATTATTGAATTTTATAAGGTAATCCATAAATATTGTTAAATAACCTGAAACTAGTTCATCACCAATGTTTTCTTCACAAAACATTACTTATACTCCCTTGTGATGGAATTATAGAATTTTAAATCTTTATAGAAAATTTATAATAACTATAATGGTTTTATAAATATGAACATTGGAATAATAATGAATACTGACACTAATTTTATGAACCAATTTAAAAATGTGATGAATAATAACATCTAATATTTAAAAGAGATTATAAAAACCTAATACTTATGGATAATTGTTATGTTTTAATGTTATAAATGTAAATATATATGAATAAAGTAGTAATTATGTTTTTTATTTTTATGATACAAGTGGTTGATTTACTTTCGTTGAAATAACAGTTAATGGTAATGGACTTGGTAACTCAAACTCTAGTTTTCGGGTGATAACATTTATTATTCAAATTTGTTCTTCCAAGAACATAAAATTTCGATAATTTTCTATATTTATTTAAATAGGATTTTTTCAATCCAATTAAATTTCTAGGATAGTATTTATTTATTTTTTTTAAAAAAATGATTGTTTTTGAAAAGAGACGCAACATTGGATTTTACAATGATGAAAAGAAATTGTTTTCATGTTATATATTTTTATAACCCTGTTTTCATTTTCCATTCAATATTTGAAATAATATATCTCAAAAGGATTTAAATTTCTTGTATATCCACATATTTTTATTTCAAAATGTAATTATTTTAGGTGACTATGTTTTGGGAATCAATAGATTTAATTCATGATTTAATTTTAGGACAATTTGATTTTTAATAAATAATAATTTTATTTCCCTGGTTTTAAAGAAAAGAATGAATTTTTTTCATTTGGTTGTTGTTTGAGACCAATTATTTCCAAGGTTCTTCATAATTTGAATTGTGAATAATTTATATATGTAACATATAAAATTGGATGAATATTTGGTGGTGTCCTTTTTCACCCTTGATATGTCTAATTATGATTTTATGTCTAATGATATATATTTTTTTGAGTACATTTTAGTTACACATAAGCATAGACATTGATAGTATGGATTATGAAACATTTCTCTATGATAATTTTTATATCATAGTAGAATGCTGTTATGCTTTATTATCATATTCTCCAATGATTCATATTTTAGGTAAAATGTTTTAATCTATATTATGACTATTATGTTTACTTTTTTATATTTTATAGATTTATATTCCTATGTTATGTTTTTTGATTATCACGTATTTTTTGGGATTATTTCTCATGCTAACATGATAATTCTATAATGTTCACGTTGTTTCATATATGTATATCCTTGAAAACATGTTGACATATTTATTTTTCTCTCATACATAGTGTTTGATCAAAACCCTTTATTATGTATTCATTCCTCAGGATTTGAATATGGGTAATACATGTGAGAATCATATAATCGGGTTCATAGTTGAATGATTATGATGAAATGTTGATGATAATTTTAAAATATATTGATTTCTTTTTATTCCTCAAAGACAATAAACATCATGTTTTCTAGTTTTTTCAAAAGTATATGATGTAGAATTCTATTTCATGTAAAACAATTTTATTAATGTGATTTTTTTCTTGGGTATCCATATTTAGAATAACATTAAGGTTTAGTTATTTTTGGGATTACATTAGTGTATTATTGTGAAAATATAAAGATGATACTAAGTATAAGATAACAAAATAAAATATTAGAAAAGTATTGATTTTTTGATTTTCATAGAATTTTATTCCTAAAAAATAACTAGGAAGTGGATATGGTTGTGGACCATATGCAACTAGGGGTAATCCCACCAAATATATTTGGTTGAGAATTATATCGATCACTACTTTGAGGCATGATAAATGGGACTATGAATTAAAATATAGCTATACACTTTTGTGGAGTTTATTTGGTCAATAATATTCTCTTTATAAATCTATATAAATTATTTAATTCCCAGTATCTTTGAAGGATTTTCTTCTGAAATTATCAAAGAGGAAGTCAACATTAGTGAAATTCCAATTTCATGGGAATATACTTTTGTGTCCAGGGTAAAATTATGTGGCCTTACCCTATAGTTTGAAATTGAGTTATTAATTAAACATATTCCTAGATCTATGTCTATCTCAAATAGTCCTTCTATAATGATCACTACTGAATTGAGGAATTGAAGAAAAAGAATCAAGATAATATGGATAAGGGATTTATAAAACCATATGAATCTCCAGATGGTACACTTTCCCAATTTTTCACAAACTGGTATGGATCGATGAATCATTTCACTAATTATCATAATATGAATAAACTAATGATACAAAATAAGTAGCCTTACATTGTATAAATTATTTTTTTGATTAACTCTGAGTGGATCAATAATTATCAATGATTGACCATTAATCTGGATATCATTAGTTTAGGGTAAAAAGAAAGGATATTTCAAAAATATATTTATGAACATGGGATGTACAATATGAATTTATTGTGATTTAATTTGGACATATGAATTATCCTAATCTCTTTATTTATTTGATAAAAATTAATAGTAGGTATTACCTTGAAAAATAAATGGTAGTGTTTATCAATGATATTTTCATATATTCTATGAATATTGTAGATAATGAATATCATTTGCATTTTTTTTGAAAAAAATTTAGAAAGATTTTATTTTATTCTATGTTTCTTAGTGTCAATTTGGATTCATAAAGTATCAATCTTTGGTTATGTGATAACTAGATATGGAATATCTATTGATCCATAAAATTTTATGTTATAAAGAAATGGAACATAACACACATAATAATTTAGATCATAGTTTTCATGGGTATTATATATAATATATATTCATTATGATTAATTTATCATGGATATAAAATACACAAACCATGTTACCGTAGAAAGAAATAATTTTTCTTTGGACAGAGTAATATGAACGATGATTCAGGGAATTGAAAACATTTTTGTTTTCTCCAGATGTACATTAATTACCCTATAGAAGGGAAGGTATTTCCATATATTTTGATTAATAAAAAATGGAATTAGGATTTTTAATCAATAATAATGATTATTTAACTTCTTATTTGCAACTTCAATTAAAAATTTTATAAACAATTACCTGATACAATATTTAGAGCAAGCGGTGGTGTTCTTTGCAATATACATTTTGTGTTATTACCTATATTGTGTGAAGTGAGATATTTATACCCATAAGATAGTTTTAAATATATATTATCATGTAATTAGTAAAATATGAACCACATAAAATGTTCATAACTAATACAATACGATAATACTAAATACATTACCACTATCAGAAAGAAAACAAGGTTGTCGATGATTTGAGTAGGAAAGATTGTACTACCATATCGATGATGTGTAATTAAAGTTGAACAATATTCAAGGATTTTGACATGATTATTCTTGAAGTAACATTTTAAGGGGATAAATCTTATCTTTCCCATGTGACTACTCAACCATATATATATGTGATGTTTAAAGATGCACATAAATTTTTTAAATGGGAACAAAAATAGGTATTGAATTTTGAATGATCAAATTTCATAAATATAGAGGTATGTGTTTAGGAACCAAGATATCTATCCCATTGAAAACATAACTATAGAAATATCTTATTGATGATACACACATCTCATACTTCTCTGTTCATTCATGAATTCGAAAGATGTGTAGAGATCTAAAGAAAAACTTCTGGTCTAATTACATAAAGAGAGAGACAAATAAATATATATATCGATGCTTGGTATACCTAAATGTTAACATTGAATGATAGAATCATAATTTAATGTTAGAACCGTTACACAAAATCTATTTGAACTGGGAAATAATTACTATAGATTTTATTATAGGAATCTCTAAATCATCTAAGGGCTATAATGTCATCCGGGATGTAGTCAGTCTCCTCACAAAGTCAGTGTATCTTATTACCATAAAATAATATTTATACATTGAATGAATAAACAAGTCATATCGATGAGAATTGGAAAGGCTGTATAGAGAACCACTCCATATATTTTAAAACTAATATTAAATTTTCCCCTTGAGGTTCAAGTCAGTTCTTTGTAATGGGTTAGAGACTATGCATAGTTTCAATAGAACTTATCCCCCATACTGATAGTTAGTATGAGATGAACATCCAAACACTTAAGAGAAGGTTATGATCTTATTAAATTGAGTTTCAAGGATGTTGGGATCAACACCTCACCCTATTTGTGTTCTCATATAATAATAGTTTCCATTATCGCATTCATATGGAACCATACAAGGTACAAAGCAGGAAGAGATGCAAGACCCCTAATTTGTGGGATGAAGTTGGTGAAATGAAAATGATAATTCTTGTATTTGTTCAGGAAATGAATAATAAGGTTCAAAAAATTCCATGGAATATGAGAGAAGAAAAAATGCATTATAGTTATGCATATAATCAAAGACGAAATATATTTTTTAATGTTGGTGATATGGTGTTCCTCTGGATATATCATTGGAAACATGTTAAGAAATTTTAGATGAAAATGAATATGATACCTAAGTATTTCATTTTAATTGATTTCCTTTATAATTTCTAGGTATTATGTTATTTTTTATCAATTTATCTAGAATTCACCTTTGTACATGATGTATTCTATGATTCCATTATGAGAAAGTACATACCAGGTCCTTCATATGAACTGAGCTCATAAGTCCTACAATTGGAGCATGAACTATCATATAAGGAACTACCATTGGAGAACATGGATCACATAGAAAATATGATGTATAAAAATACCACTCACAAGGTAAAATTAATTTGGGGTAGTCACAAGATTGAGAAATTTATATGGAAATCCGATGATGTAATGATAAAACATTACCCAAACTTGTTTTAACTAAAGAAATTAAATATTGAGGATGAAATTATTTTTAAGGAGAGTATAATGTGATGAAATGATAATTTAGTTATTAATTCATCCTTAAATAATTATTGTGTTAAGAATATTTCTCCACATTCAACACCGAACCCTAATAGACCAGAACTCTTTTTATTAAATTAGATATTGACTAATATAAGTTATCTGTTGTATAAGCAGGTAAAATTGTTATATCCAAATCAATATATAAAGGACCCAGTTAAAATTGTTTCAAAAAGTATATAGAAGGTTCTAATAAAATAATTTTCATGATTATCATTTATTTTATAAAATATATATTTTCAATTTATATATAATTATGATTTGAACAAATTTTAAATGAATATGTAATATACCAAAAAAATATTTCCTATAAAAATGGGCTTCACAATGTTATTATCATTTTATTTTAAATATAAAATTTTAAAAATTATATAACATAAATATTAAAAAACTGAATTCATTTTTTATGGAATCATAATAGTATCATCATATGAATAATTATTTGTATTTTTCTAATATTATTATTTATTAGGTGAATAGAGAAAATTTTTATTTTTTAAAATAAGATGAATTTTATGACATTGTTAGTATATAAGTATGAATTAAAAATTACTGAAAAATTTTCATAAGACCAAATATGTATTTTTAATATGAAATTATTATTTAAAAAATATAAATTTAATTTTAAAACAGATATTAAAAAATTTCGAACTTAAGTTTTATTTTTTGAAAAAGTATTTTAAGAAAATTATACATTATATATTTTAAAATTAAATATTACCAATTTACTAAAATTAATTCATGAAAATTGATTTCTAATTAGTAATAATTACATTCAAATTATTTATTATGGTCATTTTTTTAATTGTAAAGGTAAAATTACATTGGTAAAAACTATTAACAACGAAAAAGGAAAAAAGGGGTAAAAGGGTGTTGACTAATAGGGAAAGACAAAAAAAAGTTAAAAAATGTATTGGAATGGTTTATTAAGGAATTTATAGACCATATATACTCACATATTCAATATTTTATGATTAATATACCCATTACATGATGTTGACTTCCACTTATTAAAATATTTTGGTCATTTACAAATATTGCATCCCTTTTCCGAGGTACATGGGAACTCCACTCATCACTTCCCCAAAAAACAACAAAAATAGTTTGGTCAAAACTCCAAAAAAACATATCCTAAATATTCCTTTCCACTATAAGGTGGATCTTGTGTTCTCAAATGCCCACCCCTCAAAGGATTAACCCCCATTGAAAAAGAGATAGTACATAAAGTGAGCAATAAATTTCTAACTGCTTCATTATGTTTTCTATTTTTTTCTGTGAATATATTCTTCCTTAAATTCCATAAACAAATATATAAATGAATTTTTTTATCATTAGTAAAATTTTATTATATTATAATGACATAAAAATCATTGAAATACTTTCACTTTTCCTTTCTGAAAACCAAATATATGAATCGTTCATTCATGCAGATTATTGCCTCAGATAAGAAACAAGTTTTATTTTACATGAATTGATAACATTAATAGTCCATAAGGGGTATTAACTAAATATGATGATATATGTATCATATTTATGTTCAAAAAATCTAATGTCCCAACCCTAAGATTCCCTGATTCGGTGCATTATTACGTATCATTGGAATGATCACAAAAGATCTTGTCTCGAATGACCGATTAGTTTAGTATCCTTGGAAGTACTAGATACATTAATAAGGTTTACATTATATCGTAAAATAGAAAACTACAAAAACATAGATTCCATGGACAACACTGAGATCCTATAGACAATCCCTATAGGTCAGTAATAATATACTTCTTCGCATCCTGGAAAAAATAGAACATAGAAAGGGATGAGCTCAAATGCTCAGTAAGGATAAAAATATAGTAGAAACTTTCATATATAAGCATAAACATTTAAGGAAATGTATAAAAGTAAAACAAAATCCATTTTAACAGAAAATTCATCATAATATGGAAAATATAAGTCAAAATAATTCCATTTACTTACTCACATGGATATTGTACTAGTTGAATAATCACATGCAATATCAACAGCCACTTTCATGATTATGGAATGCATAATTACAGACTTTAATAAACACATAGTCAAGGACTTGTGAGAAGACCTCAAATAAGATTTTTTCAAGTCCATGTGCCAAGACACTAGTTTTTCTCATGATACCTAACGATTCATTGAGGAGCTGTAGTGGGCTCCACCCGTCACTTACTAAGTCCAATGCATTCCTCATATGTAAAGGATTAAACACAATATAAACATTCATATTAAAACTAGCATATGAAATGTCAATACTTTATCCATAAACCATGAATGGTGTAAAAATAACACATCCATAGTGAAACATATCTCAAAAACTTTAATACAATATGGATGTTTTGTATCATATTAAATCAACTTCAAATAAGCTTAAAATCCATTAAAGGATGTTGATATAGATGAAATCAAAACATTTTTTTAGAGAAATATATCTTTCTATTTTGAAATAATTTAAGAAAAAATTTGTTTTGAAAATATTATTATTAACTTTTAAGGTAATCTTTGACGATGTTATAATGGCTAAAAATATTCACACATATTGAATAAGTTAAAAATAATTTCTTACCTTAAATTTTTCGAAAAGGTAAAAAAGTAACTTGTTTGCAAAACGACAGAAAGATTCCTTTCAAAACATATAAGGTCAAATAAGGGTATAAATGAATTTTACCCATTGTTTAGTTAATAGTAAAAATGTTTTGAATTACATTTTTAGGAAGCATGGATGTGGATGATAAAGAGGTCCCAATAGATAATTATGTATAAACAACCTCAGATAAGGAAGAGATTGTGAAATTAACCCTTATCTTGTACTTTTCCTGGGTCGAGGGTAGGTTAACCTCCTATATAATGGTTAAATAATGTTAATTAAATTATACATGATTCATATACATTAATATGATATCATATATGATCTTTTAATATTGCATTGTTAATAATATTTTAGTATTATCATTGTTTCAGGTGTCGACTGGTTCGTTTTCATTTATATGATTTGTTATATAAGTATTGTTTGTTATGGATAGGATGTATCTTATTCCTATTGATAATTATATTATGTATTTAAAAATTATTTTTATTCATCTATTAAAAATTATTCTTGAATGGATACGATGGGGAATGAATCTCATCGCGTTCGTGGAGACTGTAATTCATACGTACGTATGAGAAACACTGTCATTCTTTTGATATTAAAATAATATATAATTGGATGTTATATCATATATACAGAATAATTATCAAGTTATATTTATTATTTACATCAATTACACATAAATTATTATACCCATCCAAATAATAATGTATTGAACAATAATTACACCACGATGTGGAGACGGTAAGCCGTACATACACATGTATGGTGACATATCATTCAAAGGACAGATAGAATAATGAATATGGTTATAACATATTTATAATAATATAACAGTATATATATGATAATGGAGTTATTATTTTAGAATTGAAACAACAAAGAAAAATGAAGTGGATGAAGAAAGGAACATGGAAGAGGTGATGAAATATTTACCTCTTCTTCTGGTTATTCTTTTGGATTTGATCAAAAGGGCTCCATAAGTTGGCTTTATGATTAATGGAAGGCCTCTAGGATGAAGGGAGGATAGTTGAGAGGGTATTTTGGTAGGTTTTGGATGTGCCAAATGTCTTTGATGGTGTGAGTTAGAGTGAAGGGGGAGTGCCCTTTTATAAGAGGGGTGAGGGGAACCGTAGGAAAGTTAGAAATATTTTTCTATAATAAAATAATTTTCGGTTTCTAATGGAACCAAAATGATTTATTTAAACTATAAGGTGGGTATGGGTTGAAAACCACTCATCAAATAGGTTTTAGATAGGTTTTTGTCACTATATCAACCTTATATTTTAGATTAAACTCTTAGTTAAATAGTTTCACATTTACCATGTCTCATTATATTTTTAAATTATATGGTTAATAAAATTAATATATACTTCCAAGAGAAACCAAATTAGTTCATTAATGATACACCTATAATTATATAAGTATTTTGGCCGAACCTTACATTTTTAGGAATATAATATCAATTAATAATATGTTATTTGTTTTCAAAAACCTTTTATGTCAATTTTGACACTATTTGGTATTTTGTTTTTTCTAAATGTATAATAGAATTATTACTTCAAAAAAAACTCCTATAACCGACAATATCATGTCATATTAGCATATAAAATTATTTTATTTCATAAAAAGTCTGAAATTACATTTATTTGAATATTTATAATATCAAATATTTTAATATTTCATTAATTAGGAAATTACTGCATCATCATTGTGTCATTAATAAATTAACTTATTTAATGTCTAAAAAATATGAATAAAACACCATTATGTAGAAATTATTTTTATCTTTCTAATGAATATTTATAGTCGAATTTATCTTATGTGTAACCCTAAATTTAAAATGGTTTAGTTATTAACCTTTGAATTTAACACTTTTAACACTTCGTTGAATTAAATAATAATAAATGGCCTAATCTAATCCAGGTGGACCTAAAGGATTATATTTTATTCCTAAGGATACTTTTGGTCAAATTAAACTTATTCAGTAGAATTAGGACTTGTGTTAGGGTAATAATAATATCATTTTTACCTATAATTACCCTATTTACTTTTAACCGTGGTAAATAAAAGTCAAAAGTTACTATTCACCAAAAATTATTTTCATCTCATTGAACCACATTTTACTTTTTGATATCAAATATTTCTCTCAGTGTTTCAAAATTAAACTCACAAAATCTGTAAAATTATGTTTTATGTTAATTTTTAAATGCTCCTAGGAGGTCGGTAAAAGACAATAAAAAGTTTCATAAAATTTGTATATATCTAAAATTATTACAAACTGAATACAATGAATTAAATTAAACTTATATAGGTATTATGTATCTATTTTGACCTAAAACAAATTTAAATAAAATAAATAAATATTTAAATAAAATTTCTGTTTTAAACTATAACTCAGTGTTATTCACTATTCATCAAAAATTGCAAGTTTTCAGAAAAATACCAAAAAGTCGCCCTAAAATAAATTCGATACTCTAAATCCAAAAATTAAGTCCATTTTTCGAGATAAAATTAATAATATTTCAAAAAGTGGTTATTACTATTCATAATGGCTAGTTTCAATGGTTGGGGTGTGTTAGAACTCGAAGTTCCGTACAACACACGATATTGGATTATTCAAATAGAAACGTACCGTGGAAGCTTGTTGTGTTACAAAAAATGATATACCATATACATATTTCTTCAAATTTTTAAAGAATGAAATCATCATCCATGCATATGAGAAAATTTCTGCCTTTATGGAACAATGTGTTTTATTTTCACTATATCCTTTACAGATGGTTTTTGTTCATATATAAGGATTATATATGATATATATAATTAATATATATAAACAATGTGTTTTATTTATGAATAATGAATATTATTTAAGCAGAATCCTCACTTTCCTTGTGGATCAAAAAATGATTAAACCTATTCAGGCTTCTAGAATCTTAAATGTGCCCACACATCTTTTATATGCCGATGACATCATCCTATTTCTGCAAGGGGATACAAGAAACATCCAAAGTCTCAAGAATGATCTGTCTCATTATGAAGAAATTTCTAGTCAAACTATAAGATGGGACAAATCCATTGAGTTCTTTGTGAAATACATTTAATCTATTAGAAAAGGTAATATCATCAGTTATTTAGGCATCAAGGAAGGCTCTTTCCCTTTGACCAATTTCAGTGTTCCAATCTTCTGGGGAAGACCTAAGTCCAACTACTTCTCCACCATTGTAGACCAAATTATAAATCAACACTCCTCATGTAAGGGTAAATCCCCCTCTATGGATGGAAGAATCTTCCTTGTCAAATCTACTATTTTCTCCAAAATGGTCTACTCGATGATGGTTTGCAAATGGCCTTCTAGTCTTTTAAAAAAATTAACATTTGCAATCAATATTTTGTCTGGATAGGAAGCACGCTTGAAAGGAATCATGTGACCATGCCCTGGGCCACCTGTTGTAATCATTTATAAAAAGGCGGTATTGGCATCAAAAATATGAATCTCTTTATTGATTCTCATTAAGCGTGACTCACTTGGAGGTTTCTTAACAACAATTCTGACTGTATTGATTTCAACATAAGAATATTCAGTGCTAAGCTAAATAGTGGTAATTTAAATTACATAAATTCTTCCATTTGGTCTTCCATTAGGTAATCTAATGCCTACATTATGATCAGTTCTAGATGGATGGTAAGCTTTGATTCATCCTTGAATTTTTGGTTTGACAACCTGATAGGTGATCCTTTAGTTTACATGCTTCCTCCCAATTCATTTCATGAAAACAATAATTCCACTATAATGGATGTTCTAAATTCCAATAACATACATCTTACTGACACCATCAGAAGCATTGTTAATAACTATCCATATTCCAACTCTGAAGATTTCCTCATCTGGAAACCCACT
This sequence comes from Viscum album, assembly GCA_963277665.1. Taxonomy (NCBI): domain Eukaryota; kingdom Viridiplantae; phylum Streptophyta; class Magnoliopsida; order Santalales; family Viscaceae; genus Viscum; species Viscum album. Next base: position 888,057,642 of record OY728123.1, read on the forward strand.
TATAATGGTATTCTTTACTCCCAAGTTTTTTTATAATCAAAATTTCATTGATTCATATAGTAGATTATGTTGGTTGAAATCCTTTAGTAAACCTTGGATTAAGCCCTCAAGGCTTACTCTTGTTTGGCACATTGTGCATAACAATGTCCACATAGAATTTTTCTTGCAATCTTTTGGGATACAACTTCTCTCTAAATGTCACATGTGAAACCAACATAGAGAAGATACTAACCATATATTTTTGTCCTATACTACATCTTCTACTCTTTAGAACGTTATATTTGACATCTATGAGTGAAGATGGTTACTCCTAAATTTCATCAACTCTCAGTAAAAGTGTTTTGTTTTTTTGGAATCTTCTCAGAAAATTAAACAATTATTCTTAACTGCTATTGCTGAGCTCCTAAATGTGATATGGTATGATAGAAATAATATTATCTATAATAATTACACATTATAGCTCAATGCAGGTAAGGCGTGGATTCTCAATTCAATTCACAATGCTGCCTCGATTCAGAAATCCTACTATGACAACACTATCGAAGAATTTGAAATTCTGCATCGGCTCCCAATTGATGGTCTTTAAAAGCAACCTAGACACAAATTTGAAGTATTCTCTCAAGCCCCGTTTCTGAGATGGATCAATGTGAATGTCGACGGTGCCTTCAAATGAAATATGTGACCTAAAAGTTGTGGTGAAATATTTAGTGATCATCTTGGGCATTGTCATAGATGCTTCTTTAGAGGATGTGGTACGACCTCATCTCTAGAAGAATAAATGATGGGGGTCCTCTATGATATTTTATTTTCTAATGAAAAAGGTTGGAATAATATTCAGATTTAAAGTAACTCAACCACTATTATCCAAGCTATCTAGAAGGGTGTGGTTCCTCTTGTCGGACCACTTACTCCTCATTGGATGAGTTGTCCAGCTCTGCTTTCGGAAACCATCTACGTTATCACAGATGATTTTCGTGATGAAAATATAGTAGCTGTGGTAATGCCAATAAGGGTTTCAACTAGGGCGTTACATGGCAGGATGACTTTCCTAGGGAACTGCTAACGTTTTATGAAAAATATTTTAATAATATTACATCTTTCAGACTCATGTAATCCTATTTTATTTACTCTACTCAATAAATTATGCCTTTTTAAAAAAATTATATATTTTTAAATTTATGATACTAGTGTCCAGATAAACATCATGGAAATGAATGGAAGTGGTATGGGAATTGGTAACTCAATCTATCTTTTTTGAGTTACATAATTTGTTATTAAACATCAATATTCCAAGAATTTATATTTTGAATAATTTTCTCACATTTATTTCAATAGAAAATTATTTTGTTATCCAAATACATTTTCATCAAAGGCCTTCATTCCATTTTTATCGAAATTTAATTTTTTTTAAAAGAGACTCACAACTATGGACTTTACATTGATGAATAAATTTTTTTATGAAATATATATTCATGATATAGTTTTTTATTCCAAATTTACCTCCCAAATGATATATATTAAATGGAGTTTTGTTACATGTTTCACCATATATTTTTGTTTTATTATGTTATTATTTTTTGTGATTATGTTTTTAGTATCAATAAATTTAATTCACGATTTTATTTTATACAAATTATATGTTTTATTAAACCTAATTTTTTACCAGGGGTTATTTAAGAAAAGTGATTGATTTTTGTTTGGATGTTTTATGAAATCCATTTTCATTATGTGGGTTCCATATGATTTTGAAAGTGAATGATTTTGAATTTTCACAAGTATGTATATATAAATAAAATGTGGGGTCCTTTATTTTCCTCCAATGTATTAGTTATGTTTTTATATCTCATGAGGTGTGTATTTGTGAGTAAATTTTAGGGTCTCTTAGGAGTGGAAACTGATGGTGTGGCTCATGAAGGTACTATTTTACTATGATAATGTTTATTCCATAGTTTAAGGATGTTATGGAATATGATCTCATATTCTCAGGATTTATGGTTTATGTTAAATGTAATTAATCCATATTGTGATTATTATGTTTACTTGTTTATCTTTAATAAATTTATGTTATTATGTTATGTCCTTTTTTTCTCACATGTGTGTTATGATTATTACTCATATATATATGATATTTATCCCATGTGCATGTAATTTAATTTTCTTATATCCTTATTAACATGTTTATATATTTATTTTTTCCAATACTGATAATTTTAACTCACATAATTTTTACGTTTTCCTTCCCTAGGACATAGAGATGGGTATTATATGTGAGATTTTTAGATGCTGAATTAGAGATGAGAGATTATGAAGAAATATTTATGGGTATTTAAAATAATACATTTTTCTATCTAGTCCCCCAATACACGAAACCAATTGATCATGGGGTTTTAACCATTTGTGACAGGGAATGTTAATTAATGAAATTAATTATAAATATTTTGTTTATTTATATGGGGTCTTCAAAGATAATGTTCTACTCACCTCAACTAAAAAATTCCAGGGGAACCCAATAATTTGGTATAGATCAAATCAATAAAAGAGTGATCTATAAATCCTCTAGCTAGTATTCAATATCATGATCAATGATTTCCCATGATACTTGTCCAACCACTGATGTTGAAATGTGTATAATTTCTACTTCCTCAACTCATCCACATAATTAGGATCAACCCTTAGATGATTAATATATTCTACCTACTAAAACCCCAAACTCAGACCATAAGTGGGAAGTGATCAACTTGGATCATAACACCGAATGGAAAAAAGACATATGTATTATAGAAATGGATTTATATAGATTTATTTAATTAATTCTAATTTTTATTCCTAAAATTACCCCATTCAAAAAAGCAATCAATAATTTATACTCCATTTTCCTCTCCAAGGTGTCTACCTTTCAAGTAGTGTTACTTTACATGGTACATTTAGATATCAAACGGTAATAGTGTTGGATAACAAAGGGCTCTAAATTTAATTTTCTTATCCACCCTACCTTCTTATAAACATAGTCTATGTTTTTCTAACATCATTTCAATTCTAAATTACATGGTCCCAAGCAGTTCCTAACTCCAATGTACACCCATCACTTATCCAATACCACTAATATCACTCTTCAATGACCCCTCCCCCCCATCGGCACTATTATCTCTCATGTACTGATAGCTAACATAAAAGTGACCCTTGAGTCCTTCCTATAGCAGGCCCTACGTTGGTGACTAGCATCATGTTTATGAAACACTAATATTTAAGGAATTACACTAAAAATTTGAGGATCATAACAAAAAATATAACCAAACCACTATAATAGAAAATAAATTTTCCAAATTTACATTCATGAAATATCTTATATGCATTAATATAAAATAGATAAAGTTTTCTCTAGTGATAAAACAATACAAAAATTAAAACTCATTAAAACACCCACTAAAACTGAAGCTCTTAGCCAATACAAGCTAGTTCAATCCCCAATGTCATCCAGTAAACACGAATAAAATATTATATATACATAGGGTGATAATAAAATGCATAATAAATTGAATAACACCAAAAATATCTCTTGTAAAAGTGAATATAGAATACTAAAGCCTTAGTGAAAATTTCACCAAATTAACTATCACGTACTTGGGTAAACAAATTTTTTTTAGCCTCCCCAAGGCTCTCTCACCAAATATCATATCCAAAAGGAGTTAAGTAATATCATAAAACTTTAGATAAATAAACCATGTTACCACTTCCCCTTTTATTTTCTTCACTCACGCAATGAGATGAAATCAATTTTTCCCATCCCTTACATTTACATCAATAGTGTTGCCAACCATATTGTATATCTCATAAAACCAACCACATAACTCGTATCACATAATAGTGGAAATAAGGTGTCATGAATTTATAAGATATTTAACTAATGCTGTCATCCTACCCCAAATGTCCTCCATCACATATCTTATCATCCACCACTTTTATCTCTATATTTTTCTATTATTATGGTGAAGTGGGGGAAGTCAACCATTTATATCACACCAAACCTAAATGTTAGGGAAAACACCCCCATGGTCTCTGGCCATCATTATGATTTCCTAACATGGGTGATGTGTGTAGAAATGTCAAAATATGATACAGATATATGGTAGTACCACACAAGCTTACATGTATGGGTTCACATAAGAAACACTTCCACGATAATGATAAGGACACTAAAAATATCAAGCCAACAAGAACTAATTATAATTTATAATAAAAAACAAAATCATGAAACAAGGGACCAAAACAAAAGTTGTGTTTCCCATAATCAAATTTATCAAATTATCCCCCAATATTTATTCATTGTTTTTGTTTGATATTATACCAATTAATTATTTATCCATAACTAGATTTATATATCTAAATTATTAAATTACAACGAAACCTCTACCAGTAATCAACCTTATGAAGAAACCATAAATATCAAGGCCACTAGACCACACACAACTAATTTCACCAAGCTACACACATGAGGTCAAGAAATTATCAAGTATATTCAACATTGTATTTTTATTTACCTCATTTGAGTATTGAATAAATTTAATGTGTGGTTATCGAATCAATATATTAGTATAGGTAATAATCCTATATCATGCATTTAATATGAAATAACATCATCAATATATAAAAAACATGTGAACACATGAACATCAAACCATTACCTTTCAATTGATTTAGTCATGATTACTATTTTCAATATGCTAATTCATACCATTATACTATTGGAAATAAAAATATTTATAATTCCATAGATGCACATATAAGAGAGTAAACATGAATCCCCTTCCTCAAAATAGTGTTTCATATTCGTAGTAAAAATTTAATGAATGATAGGAAAAACTATAGGTAAAAAATCACACAAGGAATCCTTAAGTAAATATAAAAATTGGTGAAACCTAATCCATATCAAATACTAATAACCCCTAACTCCAAAAAACATAGCTTATGTGAAATATAAAAAGAAACAACAACTCAGATAAAGTGTGAAAAATAACTAATACATTAACAAAAATATTGAATATCCTTTAACCAAGGATAAATGAAAACGATCAGAGGTCACATGGATCCCAAAATCACCTAAGAATCATCTGGATTTCAAGAGTAATGGTCAGAGAATGAGGGAAATCCAGGGGAGGGTGAAATTTATATATATCATTTAAATTAAAGAATTCATGGTGTGAAAGGACATTTCCTCCATGAATCTCACATGTCTACATCCCTTGAAAAAAGGATCTTGATCCAAAAAACCTAGGTGGTGTCTCATGCTATGAGTAAACATTTCACATAATGAAATATTTGATGTTTGATCCCCTAACAACTTAATTATGAACATTAACTTCATAAATTAAAGGTCATTTCATGCACTAATCTATGTTAAAAAATCCTTAACCCCCAAGTTGTGAAGCCTCTATGTGAAGCAAATTTCACTCTGAGAACCTATGATTCTTGGTGTAAACATGCGATTCTTGACCTGAGTCACCAAATGTAGTTTAAAATATAATTATATATTTCTTTCTCCCTTCCCATATCTCATCAAAAGTCTTCCAGTATGTAAAATTCAGAATGTAACATGTTAGAAGGTTATACACCATCACACATATAATTTCACATAACACTTCAATCTAGAGACTAATGATTTTTTTCAAGATGTAGTGTGTCATGATGTGGTTTCAGATCCCTATTTTTATTTTTCAGTTTATTATGAATAATTTAATCTAATGAAAGGAGTAGTCAAAATGTACTATCTATGTTATGTCATTTTCTAGGATATCACAAGCATGAGTTAAATTAGATTATACTAGGGAACTGAGATTAATGTTCCTTTATTTAATTATTATTGTTTTTATTGTTATTTTTTAAAAATAGTAGTTTAGAATTATTTATTCATTAGGTTTTATATTTTTTAGGATTGGGAATAAAGTGTGATTTTATCCATTATATTAGTAATGTATCTTTACATGACATATGAATTATTATTTTTATTAAGACTATTATTTTGGAAATAAAAATGGAAATCCAAAAAAATGGTGTTCAATTATATAATGTGTCAATAAAAACCAATATAGTGTATTCCAATACCAATTTTAGGTGGAATTATATATAACTAAATAAGTTTAGTTTTTTATTGATATCAATGAGAGTACTTTCTATTTATCATAAAATATCTTTTATTTAAAATTCTAACAACAACTTATAAATTTTATTCCTGTATAAAATATGAATGTTATTTCTTTTAACTGAATCACCATTTTGATATATTTCATATGATTAGTATTAGGGATAATAAATCTATATATATATATATATATATAAATAACCTTGATACATTTATCCATATGGGGAAAGTTAGGTACATAGATATTTGTTGGGGATTAAGGCCTTAGTTTGGGCAGTATATTTAGAAATAGATGACTAATATGTATATGTGAGCCTAATAGAGAGTGTTTTATCTAGTAAAATACCTTTTTATTTAATTGGAATAATTGAAGATGATTACCACTCTATTTTTCTTCTATACGATATAACACTGTACTTGGGTGGAGAACCGAGTGACCTAGAGATGTGAATCTAGAAATAGATGAGTTGGGATTTATGACAAAATGGAAATAATATTCATTATTATTTCATCATGTGCATTGTGATGCATTAGGATAATCAAAGAGACGTGTTCTCTCATACTAGTGAGTTCCATTAAAAATGGAAGGCATGGGTAGATTCTTGGGTCTAGATGAATCAAATTGGAGGTTACATTAAGTAAATTGAATATTCATGAATATTAGATTGGAAATGTGAATGTGAAGGCATGACTAATGTTTGTTTACTTCAAGTTTTCACATAGATGGAAGGAATGATTAGTTTTTAAATTAGGGTGTAAGCCTATGTTTGATATTATTCAACTCAATATGGGTGAGTTTTTTTGTAAGATGACATATAAAACATTTTAAGATCTATTAATATAAATTTCATTGTTTTTAATTCCACCAATGTGTTATTTTAATGGAAATTGTAACATTTTATGGTTTTAGTATCATTTTAAGTTTAATGAAATTTTTTTCCAAATTAAGGATTTTAATTTTCTATATTTATTTAGGTTTTTCAGCATAAAATTTCCTAGAAAGATTCAAATAGCGAGTTTCTATTTTTAGGCTTAAAAATACCTTGGGCTTCATTTCATTTTTCTAGACCCAAAGCTAAATCCATCATTTCAATGTCCAAATCCTGCTAAAAAACTGCGCCTCAAAATCAATGAATAGATAAAGAAACTTTTTAAGATGGATCTCTATCTCAAGTAATGATAGTCCAATGGAGAAGAAATTTTACATAGATATTGAAGTTATTTTAATAAAAAAAACATTCATAAAGCCCTCCATTATTTATTTTTCATCTTTTATGACCATAAATACATGATAAATTGGATTAGGGGATAAAAATGTGTCTTCCTAAACATATTGGTTTTTTGGAGTAATATTTTTAAAAATCCTTCTTACTATGAATAATGAATGTGGAATTTTGGTTAATTATGCACAATATATAGGAAAACCCCATTATGAAGACCACATTTCATAATTCTATTATTTAATGCGTCTATAACAAACAATCATTCTAATGAAAATAAGGGATATGAATTATCACCCCTCTTCCAATAAAAATGTTCCCTTCTACTTTTCAAAGGGTTAGAAACTTAATTGTATCCTTTTTTGGACAATAACAGTAGCTTTTTTAATTTTATATATTATAAGAGTAGTTTAATTTTAGTATATTAGATTTATTATTCATATCTCTATTCTTCTATTTTAACGTTTTTTCATTTCACCCAAAATTTTCTCTTCTAACTCCATGAGATTGGGGAACTAACATCAGAATTTATTTGAGGAAGAGAATAGAGGTTGATAGAGTTTCATTTAAAAACAATTTAAATTTCTTTAATTAATTCGATGAATTTATATAGTGGTTAAATTGAATATGGTGTGTGATTTCCCCCCATTTCCCTTCCACTAAGTTATTCTCCTTGTTCATCCTTTATACTCCCCCTCCATATTAATGCCATGAATATGATGGAGTATGGATTAGGAAAACATGGTCAACCAAGAGATATCCTAACCAGATTTAGAAAATATTTTTCCCCATATAGAGAGATATCATTTTTGGGGTAATAAACATTTGAATGAGAGGGAGTAGTGTAGATGATTTTGATCACAACACTTAATTTAGTATCATTACTTGAAAAGAAGGATATAGCCATGATTTGTAACCTTGGTTATAGACCCATAAACTATAGATATAGGTAATAACCACTATTTGATAGGTCATGGCACCTATAAACATGGGAAAATGAATAAACCTATAGACACAAGTTTAAAATATGGAAAAAGGATATTTCCATGGTTTAAAAAATTGTCATAACTCCTTACACGCAAACATAGATCAATGATCTGAAAGTGTGGCTATAGACCAATATCCATGGTTTTAATCCATGGAAATAGACCTATATCCATGGATGGAACCCTGAAATTAGGTATATAGCCTCAATTTAATAATGTGGATATTGGCTGTAGATTCTAAAAAACATTACGATGTAGCCTCACATCTTCCCATAATAGATTATATAAAAAAATTCATGTTCATGGATGATTTAGATGTGTCCGATTTAGAACTTGTTGATGATTGATGTATTTTTATATTTTTTTAGTTCATAAGTGTCTCTAAATAGAGGGTATATTGTATATATTTTTAACCTAGAGATGTGGGTTCAAGGGAATGGATCCAATTAGAGCTACCATGGGTGCCAATTGGAGGCCAATGTGTACCCTTTGATGGTGCTACTAGGAAGATTCGTATGGGGGCTTGGATGATTGGCCCCCATTACCTATAGATATATATCCCTTAAAAATGGGAAATTATCCTTAAATGGAAAGGAAAACATATAACTAAAAACACAATTTCCAAATATCCCCTAGCCCTTATATTTAAAATATCAATTTAGTTAAAAACATTTGAATATTTCACCAGAATTCACCTAAATTCTAAATACACAAAAAAATGCACATATTATGTGAAATATGGTTGGATATGATCAATGAAACTACCAAATTGATTCCAAAATCTATAGTTTCACCCATGAATTTACACAAAGCCATTATATTTTAATAAACCTTAAGATTGAATTTCACCTATTCAAACCCAAATGTAATCTCACCACTTTATGTCATATATGAAACTTTTCGTCCTTATTTTAATCATATATCATAGACATCCTGGAGATGGTGGATGGAATAATGTTCATTACTAATAAAAAAACTGTCTTCTCAGTACTCATCTTGATCCTCTTCCACTCCAATTAAACTAACAAACCAATTGATGGATTAGTAGGAACTAGATGATATTTTATTGATATCATGTCCTTTATTTATACCTTCTCTACAATGACAATTATTGTATTATGAATAAGTAAATGTCATGAATTTTAATATAAAGTGTAATATAAACTACACAAGAAATGTATTCTCAATACATGATAATGCATGATAAATATCAATATAAACTGAAATATAAATTAATATTTAAATAGCTATAAAAACTAAAATGAAAACTAAAATTTTAGAACAATATAAACTAAAATATAATATAAAATGAAATATAAATTTCAATAAAATATAATAAAAATTGTAGTTCCAGTTAAAGATCATGATATGTACCCATGGAAATTGTAAATATACATATTAGAGGTAAAATAGTAATTTGATTTTTTAAAGAAACCAAATGGAAAATAAGTCTTAATTTATATAATTTGACGAATTAAACAAATATATATAGATAACAAACTCTATAACTATGTACATAAATGAAATATTGTGTGAAGAAGGATCATGATATGTTAAAGGGTTGGAATATCAGTGAATGTAAGAGAGGATTAGTGACATAAAACCTGAAGAGTGCATCAACGATTTCAAACGGGATAAAATTGATGAACAATTTACAATGGGGTGACATAAAAGAACATACAGAGTACAAACTAAAAATTAAATACTACACAATATATTGGTTACAGTTAATTTTGAAAGGGAAATCAGTAAAAAATATATAATTTGACAGGCTGATAACTCAACCATTAATATAAAAAATTATAAAAAATAAATTATAAGTATATTTACATAGGTATATAAATTAAAACCAATGAATCTAATAGGTTTATAATTTAGTTACTCAGTGATTACACTTTTATATTAGATATCAATCATGCAAAAAATTGGTTACTAAATGATTAATCTTCAAAAAAAATTTACAAAAATTTAATAGAATAGAAAAATTAATGTAAATTGTTATGAAAACATAGTTACTAACTAATATATTTATATATATATATATATATTTACTGGAAATAAAAAAATGAAAATAAACTTGAAAAGAACAAATACAATGAAGCATAATATATTTATAGTACTTTATTTCATTTTTACAACATGTCTCATTGAAAATTTAAAAATAGGTTACTGAGTGATTAGAATTGATTCCTAAAAATCTAAAATGAAGATAAAATTGTAAATAAATTGGGATACATTATAAATGGTGAAATAAAAATCTATTGATAATACCTCATTTTATACAATGGAATCACATTGAGTTCTGTTAGTGGTTTCATCTCCAGTATGTACTTTTTTTATGGGAAAAAAAGATTCTATAAAAAATGATATCGTGTAAATCTACTTTTTATGGTTTCCACTAGTTATAGCACATAGATCCCTCAAACATATTAGAAAATAATTTTCAATTATGTAATAATATCCATTTCATTTCTATTCAAACTAACTTGTTAAACATCATTTAAATGGAATGAAGGTGTCATAAATTAGCATGAATGAACAAAATTTTAGCATCTTAGAATATTTGAATCATCTAATTTCTCCCCAAAATTATAGTAATAATGAAAATATGTTATTGTGTGAAAATAAAATAATGTAAGGCATTATCAAGAACATGAATTTATGTCATTTATAATCCCTCTAAAGCTATATAATTCTTGATATTGCAGAACAACTATGTTCTTAGGGAGAGAAGGGATGGGGAAAATAATCTATACATAAAGATAGAATAACAGCAATAATTTATGTATCTTGTGTAACCCATGCGACATTCTCTTTATATAATGACATATAATCATTACTCAAAAATGTTGAACCTATAAAAAAATATTATATATTTTAGTAGTGTGAAAATAATTACAAAAATATAGAGAAAATTTAAATATACAAAACGAACCTTTATGAATGTCACAACCTAAGTTGTTTTGGTCAACCTAGCATTTGAAAAAGGAAAATCCCTCTTACTATGATCTATGAAATAATAAAGTCAATTATATTAAAAATAAAAAGGAATATTTAATGAAATTTATGATATTTATTTTATAAAATGTCACTGAAGGACCACTAGTTTTTTCAATTTTCGAATGTATTGAGGTCCCTAGATGACATATTAAGGAGCTCAGTCCTTAACTGTAATTATAGGGTTGTTTTGTTTCTCCAATTTCATTCCCCCTTTACTTTAATATCTTATGATCATAGTAATCATGATTGAGGCATGCGACTTTCCTCGACGAGCTCTGCTACATTGAAGAAAAAAAATTCCTCAATCTTCTCATTGAAGTAATTTTTACCCAAAATTTCCTCACCCTTAATAACATGGATAGTTTGAAATAAACAAATATCAGGGTCTTTAATTTGTAAATCTTGAACAAATGCTTCAGGAAACATCATTTGATCTATAGAAAATATTTCTTGAGATACCTCTATTATTGATGGATTTTGGGGATTGCCAACACCTAAATTGTCTATCTTCAATAGTGAAAGACCTGTATCATGAGCTGAATATAGTAAAGTTCCCTTTTCCAACAACAAAGTACCTAAATCCCCAAAATAATCCCATTATATTTTTTATCCAAGTAAACTTGAATCGGTCACTCTCACTTCACCTACGGTAATCCATTTCAATTGATCCTTCAAAGCACTATGGGAGAAGTAACCTAATTTTCTACATTTCATAAAGAATTTTGGATCCCCCTCAAATGATAGTATTTGGAAGATATAACTTACAACTATAGATCTAAGCCATCAAAAAAATATCTTTAGAGGCATCCACTAATTACAAGAAAAATAATGGTTAAGTGATTACATGGAGAAATTAAATTGTTCAGAATGAATTTGAGCCCAATTATTTCTCATTTAATAGAAAAAACATGATAAGAATAATCAACACATATTCACCCAATTTCATGGTCACCAATGGAATCATCCTGTTAATTTGATAGCCTATAATCATCCTTATGTTCATCCTATGGTTGGAATCACAAAAAAATATTCAATCCTCTTTGTATAGGAAGGATGTTGGCTCATATCTACTATCACCATTGAGAATTTATTATGTGAAACTCTAAAAAAACATCAAATTCAGGTGGAGTTCCATCAAATAGATAAGAAGATCAGATAAATACTCATATAAGAAGGGTCTCCCAATTGGCAATCAGAGTATCTAATAATAAAGGCATTGGAAGTCATGTGTTCTAGAATATCATAAGGAAATTGTATGGATAGATCATTCTTGACCATGTAGTTAGCAATCATTTAATATCGATTAATTCTCATCATTCAGCGTGGTTCACCAACATCATTAGTATTGGGAGATCCAAGAACCCTATGGTCAGTAACAATGAATCAACAAATAATGTTTAACTATTTTATAATAACATAAAATGGATGAAATGAAGTTGTGTGTGGTTCTAAAAAATGAAATAGTGCATGGTTTTGAAAAATATTCATGATAATAAATAAGAAAATTTAGAAAAAAAGGCATTAACAAAATAAAATAAAACATGAAATTGATAATGACTACATGGAACAGTGGAAAAAACTTATTCAAAAAATGTATCACCAGCTTGTCCCAATTCAATGATTATTCACTTACATGAGCATGCACTATCCCCCTCCACCAAAACCAGCCTCCCCCCTGCCCCCATGCATGAGCCTCACCTATGACCATACCCTCCCCCTGCACCATCCCCATAGAACATCCCCCCTCCCCCAGTCCCATGCACTAGCCCCCTCCCCCAACACCAGCCCGCCTCCCCCACCTACAGTAGCCCCGGCTTTCCAGCACCAGCTTCCATCCCCAACACCCCCCCACACACACAAGCCTCCCTCTGCCTACACTAGCCTCCTACCCCAAACTCCCTACTGCATGTGACTCTGTTTCCACCTTCCCCCTCTCACTACACTACCCCTCCCCCGGCACTAGCCTTCCCTCTCACCTCCACTCACCCCTTGCACCAGCCTCCCCCTCCCACTACACCAGCCTCCAATCCCACCAGAACCATCCCCCAACAATAGCCACGCTCCCCCATGCTCCATCCCCATGTCCTGCACTAGAACCCCCCCCCCCCCCGCACCAACCCACCTCCCCAACAGCACCAACCTCCCCACATCCCACACAAACAGCCTCTCCGGATCTCCGCCCTGCACTTTCCTTCCCCTGCCTGCACCAGCCTCCTACTTTAGACTTACTATACACTAGGTCCCCCTATACTAGCCTCTCATCCCACTATCCACTTGAACACCCACCCCCACTACACCATCCTCCCTCCCTCATCCTCCCCCCCCCACACCACCATTCCCCCAATCCCCCCCACCAGCCCCCTACAAAAGACTCAGTTTCCCCACCCCCTTGCTGCAACATCCCCTGGTCCCCTACTTCTTACAGCTTCCCCTAGCCCCTCAAATCTCTCATCTTCTATCCAGCATACCTGATCAAACAACCCATATCCCCCAAAAATATGTATTAAAAATGGGAAACTAAACTATGGTGTTTTTGTTATTGTATTTCTACAGATCATTCAATAATATGTGTTTTTAAGTCTAGAAAAATGTGTTGGCCTCTAGAAATCCTGGAAATCAAACTTTGAGTCATGTTAAAAATAAAATACCACAAAAGGAGATAAGAAAAGATCAAAATTTTCTTAAATATAACTCATATTGGTAAATAAGATGTGCAAGAAATATCTATTAACTATTTTATGAATTTAAAACAAAAAAGGTCACCCTCCAATGTGATCATTTTCTAATAAACAACATTCATGTCACATGAAAGTTATTTAAGGCTGCAACATCATAAACTATCCCAAATGAAGCCAAAGATCAGTCTTCCTAATTAACGAATCGAAAATTTTTATGTGACTATGTATCCTCCCTTGTGGGTATGATTTATGTCTTTGTTATTGGTTTTTTTCAACTCATGAGTCATTATATTTGTCATATTAAATATCAAGTGGAATTGGATAATTTCAAAAGTGAAGAGTATAAGTTACACTCCCCCCTCCCCGCACACCCACAAATAAAAACATATACCCATACCTTTTAAAAACTTATTGGGTGATCTATGCGAACATGATCAAATCCTCACTTGTAATAATGAAAGAACTGAACCATTTCAAATTGACTAGTAACTTCTACCTTCAATAATTAAATATCTAATATTTTAATAAAATATGACACAATAGTATAAAATAATCAACATGACCATCAAATAAATGTGTGTATAAATTAACTAAAATCAACTTATATGATATTATTTCACCCATCTTTGTACTGATCATACCATGGAGAATCAATCATAACTCGATTCCCTAATGTATGTAAAAAAACATCACAAGTAAAGTTTAATATATTTCCATTATATGCATGAAAAGCATATACCTGGTGAACAAAGGGAACACTAAACCTTGTCGATAGATGTTCATGATGCATAATCATCTTAATTCAATGGATTGTGGAAGACCTCCAATAACATCACAATGTCCTCCAATTTTACTCTACGGACCACCAACTTTACCAAAGCCTGCCCCTCCTACTACATTCCATACATGTTACCCTACTGCTTTCCCCCTCCCCTACACACACCCTTCCCCCTGCCCATGGCACACCCCCTTCCCCCCTCCCCCTACATACCCCAGCCCCCTGCACACCCCTTGCACCCTGCACCCATGTCCCCTGCACACCCCTTAAAAACCCATTCCATAACCCTACACCCTCCCCCTACCCCTTGCACCCCCTTAACACTTAGGTGATGAGTTACAATTGTAATGTTGGAGGAGAACACAATTAAATATAATTATAATAAAACAAAACGAATACAAAAAAACATACACCATAATACAATAATCCAATATATGTAAAAATAGATTGAAACAGCACAATACAATTCAATATTACAATAATCGAACTTAACTAGATAATAAAATTTCACATTTTTTCAACCTAAAAATAAAATTTATATCAATAGTGAGTCTTAATATCACTATAATTATAACCATGATAACCATCATCTAGACCTCCCACAAAAACAACATCACCACCTCTTAAACCACCATCATTATCATCAGCATCGACATCACTACCAGCTCCGGTTTGGGCTCTGACAGAGGAATCTATATGAGAAGAATGTATCAACATCGAGTTAGAATCAACCACTATAGCTGCATCATGTGGATGTGTAGAATAAATAACAGATATAATTATCATCATATTTTTAGTTATCATCTTTTGTGATTTTTGAAATTCTTGTCTGAATACGACATTCATTTGGTCCACTATAACCAAACTAGAACTGGTATTCAGAGAAAATTTGTATGAATACCAGTATTGAGATGGAAAAATCTTCTTCCTTACTTGAAAACACAATCTTACCTGATACTCATCTCCTAATACATGATGTAGATGATCATTTGGGAATAAATTGATTGGTTCTTTTATTCTAATGCCCCCAAATAATTCCATTGATTAATATATAACATAAATTAAAATGATGATATAATATAAGGTGTTAAATTTTAAAAAATATAATAAATTGAATTATGATCACAATTTTTTTCTCAGTGTTAGTATTTTATACAGTACTATCTATTTTTTCTTATTGTACAAAAATAAGTAGATCAAGGAACATAACCCTCTTTATACAATTACATTTTTTGGAAATAACAAAGAAATAAATAACATTGGAAGTCAAAAAAATAACACCAAAACTAGCTAAAGATATTAATTGTTAAATTGCATGTGCTGTCTCATGATCTGGGAGTGATGTGTGTCTATGAGAATGACCATATTTCATTCTACTATTATTTTTTTCTATCAGATAACTCTTATAAGAAAATAATTATATAATTACATTAACATAAACAAAATAATTAATTTGTGCATTAAAAATAATATTCAAATAATAAATTGATATATATATAACATATTCCTTAAACCCTAAAATCATCCAATAGCATATAAACTCTTTGTATTGTGATATTGGGAATCATGAATTACCAGTATTTCTTCAATATCCATAAAAAATCTATTTTTTCGGCCAACATACAAGTAATACTTGTATGTTCACCACATATCACCTAATTCCATTAACCTAGTATCCATGACATGTTTTCAATTAGGAAAATTATATAGGAGCTACAATGGACAAGATATTTGTTAAGAAAATATTATAAATTATTATATATAAAAGTTGATTGACATTACATATCAAAATCCTTGCCCATTCATTGATCTTTATTTTTTATCCAATTTCCCTCCATCTTATTTATTGAATTAAAATTATACTACTATGTTTAGAAAGTGTTCCCATATAACTTTTACATTCTTTAATATTTTTTCAATTATTTCACTAAATCGTTTTGTTGAACCCTGATCTATGTGTGTGGATTCTTGACCTCTCACAATTTTTTTGGCCTTATTGTCTGGTCAATTATATAGCTAATCCTGTAAAATAATAACACTAAAAATAATATATGTGAATTTATCATTTATCAAGGTCACTAATTTTTAAAAATATATTAGTAGATGGGGGATCTGATCACCCCTGAAGTGTTACATCTAGAGGAGGGGGATTATCCTCTATAATAGGCGACTTATCTATAGTATGAGTACTTTTTATAGTATATTTTGATAATTTTATTAATAGAGGGAGAAACCAAAGGGATAAACATGTACGAGTGTGGAAAATGATATGGATATAGTAGTGGTATATATTAGGGTGAAGTCACATGTACATTGGATGGTGGGAATGTAAAATAAAGAGGCAAGTGAGTCTGAGAACTACCATCCAATAAGGGTGTGAGTGGAACAGGATAGATAAAAGGTTGGTATGAAATATATGGATTGGGAATAATGGGATTATGAACTCTTGTTGACTCACGTGGCATAGTAGTAGGCTGAACTATAAAATCATTCATAGAAGTACCCCATGCCATATTATCACCCTTAGTGGCATAATCCAGTCATCTCCTCGATGATGTAGTCTAAAATATCATAGATGATAAAATAAAAGAAATTATAACATGATTAATAATTAGAAATACCATAATATTCACACATGAATTATAATTATAATGGTTCCTAGAGGAGACATATGTTGTCATCTATGTATGTTCTTCTATTTCTTCAAGTATAATCATAATCAGAAATTTTGACATGGAAATTTAAAATAATATTTTTAGATAAATATAAATAATGTAAAATATTAAATAATACAATTGTATCATATAACAATGATATACATTTTCATGTGTGATATTTATATTGAGAAAATATAAAGAATTTTCTAAGTTCAAGAATTACAAGATATATACTTAAAAATAAATTGGACGGGCTATTAATAGTTTTATATTCAAAAATGTTATGAAATATAATAGTTAATTTGATATCATTTATGTATAAAATAACATATAAAATATTGCAACAAAATCTGGTAAATAATTACAATTGTCTCAACACAATTAGTGTTCTATGTCAACTTTCACATAGCAATTTATTCTAACAATTGAATCATCTTTTTCATTAAATAAAATATTTGAATAAATACAAACATGATCATTCATAACATCACTGTCATCTATTTATTCATAAAAAATATATCATGGAATTAAATCAAAAATAACACCAAATTGTTTTTATAACAAGGCAGTTACATAAAACACTTTTCTTGCTTGTGATAAAAGAATTTAATTTTAATTGGAATGAATCTGGTAGTTCATATCAATCAATATAAATCCATAGTTATTAATATTCAGTCCAAGTAATTTCATTGAATCAAAACACTTGAATTTCAACATTGTGACATAACCATATGCATAGTAATCTAATAAAATGATTTTCTCAATAACACCATATTCTGATATGTTTTCTGATCAAGGTTGTCTGTCTGATGTAATCAGATAACAATTTTTTGTGGTAGTTATCATGATGCTACCATACTATGTTTCCATTTTTGGTGAACATCTATTTATAACGAATATAAATCCAATGACAACCATTACTATACTTTCACATACCATATCATCTAGACCAAAATAAAATTGTATTATTTCATCTAATACGTAATTCATTAGTAGAGCTAAAAACTAAAAGATACCAACATCGAATATAAAGAAGAGACATGTTATTATGTTATGAGAAGAAAAAAATGATTAACTTTGACTTTAACCAAGTATAAAATTCATTATTGTGCTATAGTTCTTTCCTCCTAATAGATAGAGAACAATTACCCTTTTTTATAATTTATAAATGTTATCTATTGATATGACATCTTTAAAATGTTAGAAGATATGAAAAAATAACAAAATGTAAAAAATGAATATATATTAGGTAACATACATGATATAATCATTAAGCACACCATGGTTGAATGATATTGTACGATGATGCATTTTCCACTCTTCCATGATTGATGTACACAATGAGTATGTTCCAAATATCCCCATTATTTGGGGCATTGAAGGAAATTCAGGCTCAAGAGGTTCATATTTCTCATCATATCTTCCCATTAGATGATTATAACTTATAGTGATGTTATCTATGTATGATAAATAAAAATCCATGCATCCTTTGGCTAAATAGTCTTCCAAAATAGATCCTTCGAGATGATATTTATTTATCACCTAATATTTCAATGTAAATATCATTTTTTCTATAGGATTAATACACTGACTCGAAATAGGAGCACCAAAAAGAACTTCGGTGGAAAGATGCATAGATAGATGTAACATACATGTGAAAAATGACATTTGGAAAACTTTCTCCAAGTCACAATGAATAATCAGTTCATCTCACTGTAATTTATGAACAACACTTATTCATAGTCTTTCGGAACAAATTTCTTGATGAAAATGACATAACATAATCACAACAGCTATAACATTATATGAATTTATATTTTGAATGGTAATGGGAATCAACTCATGTAACAAGACATGATAAAAATGGTTTTTAAGAGATTTTAGATCCACATCTCGTGTATTCCCTATTTTTGAGATATTACCTGAATGTCCATCTAGAACCTTCAAATATTTCAAAACCTAAATACATAGTTTCTTCTCCAAATTTTTCATTGAATAATAGGAAAAAGGGACTTTACACTTATTTTACCCAATTAACTCACTATGAAGTCTTGTTCTTATACCATAATCCATCAAATAATGATTTTATCCAAAATCACTTTTGTTTTTCGCTTGACATTTAAAATAGTAGAAAGTTACATCTCACAAATAACATTCATGATATTTATTAAAAATTAACAATGACACAATAAATTTGATGACCAATATGAAAACTCAAAAAATCTGATATTATTGATCCAATTTCTATTGGAATTTGAATTAACATTCTTTCACTTTTTGAAATTTGATTCACTTTTTACAAAAACACAATTAAAATAATCAAGTTCTATAATAATATAATTCCTTATCATTAATTGATGTGTTTCATCATTCTTGATGTCACTATTGAAATATCTTCAATCTTTCATGTATGGTTGATCCATCAGAAGAAATCATTGATACCCTATGAAGATGAAAGTTTATCAAAATTTTAATCTTCAAGAATGTGTATTTTCTATATAAATATGCTAAGATAATTTCTTTTCAGTACTCAAACCAGAAATCATTCCGTAATTTAGAAAATAATTTTTATTCCATAATAAAGTTTTACAAAACATAAGTTACTCCTTCTTGAATGCATTATACACTTGTGTACCAACAATAAAAATCTTCTTTACTCATCTGTTAATGGATTCAAGTATATATTAATATAATTTCCAAGAACACTGGTTCCAGATATCAATATACATGAGAGTTAGCAGATTCGTCATACACATCTGTGAGAGAATGTTGTTAATGTGAATGACAACAGTCCATGTAATATATATGGTATACATTTGGTGAAATGGGTTGAAACCATCATAAGATATTCCCAGTATAACATTTATTGGGTTAGATAAAAATTCAATATGTAACATATAAAATTTTGTCTAACCCAACTCATATGTCAGAGGAAGTATTTCATCATTATTCTTATTTATTTTACCTTTATGCCATATAATATTCTTTTCTATTTGTTCTGAAATAAAATGTTTTTGAATATTTGAAATTATAGGTAAGTACCACATTACTTTCTCTGGTATGCGAGATTGAGTTCCATCTTTATTAGTCTTCCACCTTGATGTGCCACACTATTTTCACTAACTGAACTATGCATTTTACTTCCAAAATAGACCACAATATATTTTGGAAATAATAAATCCCAATAGATGAAATCCAAATTTTTCAACCAATATTGGTGACATGTAATCATTATACGTAATAAACACATTATTAGGTAGTAAATACTTAATAAATGCAAAAATATAGCCAACTGTAATATTACTAAATCCTGAAATTTCTTTCTTAATATATAATCACATCAAGATCTCACATTTTTTCATTTTTTTTACATGTATAACATACTTTTGTATTTGAATTATCCATTATCTTTCTAACACTCTCAACATCATCATCCAGATTTATAGATGAAAATAGTGTACTAATATTCATTTCTTATTTAACTAGTCTACATGAGCATATATATTTATAAACAAAAGGAAACTGATCAGAAATCGAAATTTTAATACCAATACTTTCCAGAAAATCAACTTTATTCTCCACTTCCACTTTTTCTCAACTGTGATTACACACGTGATAATTATTTTTTGGAAATAATGTATAGTGATTTGGTAACTTACTAACTCATGTTTTTACAATGGTATTATAGTATAATTAAAACATGTTTATAAAATCGATCCTTTATCTAAATCATTACTGAATGAAAAAACAAAAAATATCATAACTCATTCTGAAACCCATTTGTGATCCAATCAACATTGTACATCCGATATCTATAAATTATAAGGCATATAAGCACACATTAAATAAATAATAGTGAAAATGAATTAACATGATATATATTGTTTATAAAGATTAAAAGTCCCTAAATGTCCTGATGGAATTCTTTTTTAACAATTTTAGATAACCCCCCTTTCGAGGGATGAGGGGGAACCCGTACATGGCCCTTAAGCTTAGAAATTACATGGCTTATGGGTCTTAGGAAATATGAATACAATACTTAGAACACCTCCTCCCAAGAATCTTTTTCATGATATGAACTCTCTAATTTCACATGGATTATTTTTCTAGGATTCCCATGAAAGCACAAGTTGGTCTCGATGGCAATGAAATACCCTCTCTATCTGATAAATCTTCTTAGCTTCTACTCTGGTGATTGCACCTACTCTGAATCCTAATCTAGAGTATGATCCTTGTAGAGACTGTTTGATAATTTAAGCACAATTTCATGTGGCTCGAAATCCTTGAGGTGGCTTAAAGACTTTGAGGTGTCCCAAAGCCCTTGAGGTGGCTTAAAGGCCTTCAGGTGGCCTGAAGGCCTTGAGGTGGCCCAAAAGCCTAACAGACCTGATGCCCTTGGGTGGCCTGTAAGTATTAAAGGACCCGATTCCCAAACTAGTAGCCCGAATGCCCAAGGCCTAAGGGAATTGATGAATGTTTTCAATTATAAAAATCAGGAATAGTCACACATAAGTTCCAATAATGAGGATTGATTATTGTAAGAAGATTTTATCTGAATACTAAGATAACAATAACAATAATAATAATCTATTCACAAAAGTGTTTGGGATGATTCAAAATGAGTTATGATGTTTTTTATTAATAATATAGAGATTTTTTGAAATTTAAAATCTTTTTTAATATATAAACTATATAAAATACCATATTGTGTTGAAGGATTGTAGTCCATTGTTGATTATTTATCATGTAGTATAACACCACATCATGCTGAAATGGGAATGATATTGAATACCATTTGATCAATTTTTCTAATCTAAATATCTTGGGTTCTTTAGGTTTCAACACATGAATTTTTATTGTTTTAAATAAAATTAAAATCTAAATGATTTTTGGAGTTTGGTTTAATCAATGAAGTGTGATCAAATGTGTATGGAAGTAATGTACCATTTTAAGCATCATGATTTGTATCATGCATATTAATTTTATGTATATGTTCTATATAAATGGGGATAATATTTCTCATAATATATTCTCACAATATGTGATGGATGACTTGAATCGTAGTTATTTTTTTCTAATGGTTTTATCAAATCATTTTCAATATTTGTTGGAAGAGGTATTTAATAAAATAGTTGATGAAGGTAGGGTTATCATTTTCATGAAATTAGTGTATTTTAAAAAATTTCAAGAAATAATTAAATTTAGTTGTAATTGAATATAGAGAATTTTTTAAGTTATAAAATAAAATAAGAATAATCAATATTAAAGAAAATTGATTGAAAAATGTATCAAAAATAGGAAATAGAGAAGGTCGAGTCCCATAAGTTAGTCAGTAGAAGTCATGTTTTTTTTAATATTTTGGATGTTATGGCTACAGAATCAAAAGAAACTATGAAGGACTTCATTCCAATAAGTTTAACAGTTAAGTCTCAAAGATGATATATTGGATCCTAGAGAGATGATATTGTAAAATAATCAATTTTTTTGAATATGGATGTCAGATCTCCATATTTGGATGTTTGAAAGCTAATCTAAGTCAATAGATATTTCTAAAGTTATAATGGGATATATGAATTTTTAAATGCACTATATTTATAAGTGTAACAATACTATATGTGTGGGATTCTTCTAGATTTGATAATGAAAATGTGGATACATCTCCAAAATAAAATACTAAGTAGTTATCTGTATATTTTTAGTCTAAATTGGTTCATTAGAGTGGCCAATATAAGGAGTGATTATAGAATATAAAATTTTGTGAGGAATTCCTAGTATTCATAATGATCAACGTTACAAAAATGTATGATTAATTCGATGAAATATCTTGGAAATAAAAAAATCATGGATGCATAAAGATAGTAAAATAGTAGATATAAAAAATTATAAATTCTAAGGAGGGGGAAATTATACTGGAAATGAATTATAAATGTCAGTATAAAAATTACATAATACCCACTATCAAAATTTTGGGTATAATGAAAAATTGAGATTCCAAAAGTGTCATTATACAAATTTCGTAAGGATGTGTTGTAAATTTCATAAGGGTTATTCCATATTTAATTGGACATTATAAAATTCATCATGTCCCATCATAAAATTTATTCCATATTCTATTTGTAGTGATTTCCTAGACTAATGGAATAGTACAACACAATTTTCCTGATATCCAACCAAATTTAGATCAATTAAACCATTCTCAAGGAAATACCATGTTGAAATTAGTCGGAGAATATGAAAATATTTTTCACTTTATATATGTATGTATATACACTCCTCAGTAAATTTAATTGAAATCTAGTATTTGATTATAGTAATATGAGAAGTCAAATACCATCTTAGTTAATCCACAACAAATAGCATGATTTGAAACAAAACCAACAACCCTTTTATTAAGTCTTTGTTATACATCATGGTCCCATGGTACACCCTAATGTGTGAATCACGGTGTCATGAAATTTATCCCATCCTTTCAATTTGTCAAATTTTATTTTCTCAATTTCAAAAAATACTATGTATCTATCATATATATTATAATAATTAAAAAAATAGTAAAGGGAATAACGACATAATTTATCATGATACCCATAATTTTTTATGTAGAAGGATCACATATCAATTAAATATTGACATTCCATTTAACTTCTACTTCAATAATATGTGATTATAGGAATTATAAATGAAACTACTCATTCATGTTCCATGACCCCTTCCACTCATCTGCACATAACCTTTAACAAGGTTAAATAATTTTATAGTTTATATGAAGGTCTATCTAAAAAGATAACAATAAAAAGAATCAACATCAACAAAATATTATTCTACTTATTGATTTAATACTCAAATATACATAGATAATCAATATAAGTAATATATTAATCTTTCAACCCTTGTATTCAATGAAACATTGGTTGAATAAAATTAAAATATCAGTACTATATATTCAGGGGACAGTCCTACGGATACCTAATTATCAAATTTTCTACAAGTATCTCTCTCTCACCTTATTGTGTGATGCTTCCATATTTTTCATAGAAGCTATAAAATAATGTTCTTGAATTTTAAATTTTAAATTCAAAATTCTAAAAAACATTTCCCCCAATTCTGTATTCCTTACATGGACCATATTCAATGAATTATCTAGCTTTTAATTGAAATATGTAGTTATATGTCACCCCAATATCCATGAATCGATCATGAACCTATCAAATCTTAAATTATATTTTAATTCTATATATATTATAAATCAAGGCATGAAATCTTCATTAATAGTGTGACTAGTTAGTTTGTCTATTAACTTACTCCAACTACAATATGGGTAGTACAGCGACATAATGTTTTGGAATATACCTTAATCTTGTTCCAATAATCAATATGTTTCCACAATTGTATCCCAATAAGAAATTAATTGTAAAGTGATGTGGATTGTGTCCTCTAATGTTATTATATTATTTTACTAGTCTCAGGGAAACATAACTTCTACAGAAAAAGAATTTTATTTTAACAATCACTAAAAATATACATGGAAACCATAAAATCATGAAAAATATAACATGGTGAGTATAATCATTCAATTTTTTGTGAATGTATCCAAAAAAATATTTATTAGTCTGATGTTTTTCTCATTTCATGTAATTTTAATATATAATTTTAAAAAGGGTTGAACATTATGAACAAGGTTCAACAACCTTACCAAAATTTTGTTCAATGTGAAGCCTCTATGTTCACTTTGTGAATTACATATATGAAATTCCAAATATTCCTCAAAAAATACATCTTCACACTACAATGAATTTTTGTATAATAAAATATCATTTTCTAATAATATTCAATATCAATTCTAGATTTTTCATCAAAAAATAAAACAACCAAAAAACTTCTCATTAACAACAAATCCAATATTACAACCCATGGTTGAAACAATATCCCTATTTTAATTTAATTTACATTTCATGAATATTTAATCATTAAACCCTTAAATTATGGGATTATATATGTTTCTACCCCTAATGTTCTGATGTTTCCCCCAACTGATTCATAATAAAATAGAAATGGTTTGTCAACATAAAATTCAAATACGGATTTCATCCCTATTCAAAATATTGGAAATGAAAATCCATCTAGTTCCTAGAGCCTATGTGAATCAAATATCATTGTAGGAAACATGGTAAATAATTTATTAATATAATGATTTCAAATAATAAATAAACTAATTAAATCTCTGAACTTATTCCATGTAACATCTCCCCCAATATTTATACACCCATTAAAGATAAGTCTATATAAAAATTAACGTCCAAATAATAAAAAATATATAGAATTAAGACTGTTATAATGAACATATCATTAATTTGTATAAATTTTCCAATATCCAATTTTTATACATAGATTCATAAATACAATAACATATAATGAAAAGGAAAATATATATACCACCTAAAATTGATTCCTAAAAATTAAAACGTCTTAATTTTATTCGCACACAACACATTTTATCTAATGATATTGGATTTCAATATGTTTAGTGAGAGGGAATTGAATAAAATTATTTGATAGATCAATTTTTCATTTCTTAACTAAATCATCATTCTTTTTATCACAACTTCGCTAATATAATTATGATCACGAAGCAAAAAAAATCAATTAAATAATACTTTTACAAGAATAATATTCACAAAAAAATATTTCAATTAAAAACCTAAATATATTCAATGGGTAAGTATGTGGTGTGATCAGATAGGGAGGAGGATGATCTCTAAGTGGTGGGGTGGTCGTGCCCATGGTGTGCCAGAGGAGGATGTGGGTCGGCTGTCTTTGAGCAGCATTGATGGGGTGGTTATGTTGGGTGATAGTGTTGAGGGAGGATGGTAATGGATAGGGGACCTCGTGAGGGTAATGACTGCCTGCATCAGAGGCCTGATGGAGGAAGTGGTGTGGAGGCCTATATGTAATATCATTGGTCTGAAATTAGGGAAATGATGTTGATTTGAATCATCAAGGAGGAGGGTCATACAGAGAGAGAGAGAGAGATCGCGAGGGTCGGGAGGATGTTTTCGGAGAGGATGTTGTATCAGGGGAGGAGGAGCTTGATGGATTATCAAAAAAAATATTGTCACCGTTTAACTAAAATTGTTGACAAATATCATGATATAACCATTGTTCAATTGAAATGTTGGTATAAATTATGCTATATCCACAGAACTAAAACAATGGAAATTAATAAACCTTTTAGTAGTGTATAGAGGATATTTTAAGGAAAAATGATATCAATCATTATGATATACTAAGAAATTATGACTTACATATTTCTTTATGACTTCATTTTATTTCACATTTCATATATATGTAAATATTTCATGCATCATCCTAATATCCCATATTTATATTTTTGAATTATATATTATTTAGAATATACATTGTAATATTAAAAATTTGGGGTTATGTGGGTTTCCTCCTTCAGACTGGCCCTTGGGGTATACCAAATTCCATGTTTAGGTAATTTAACTATTGAAAAAAAATATGTGGAAAATCCCCACACATAAATTTATCACTATTTCCAGGGAGGCATAACATTCTCACAAGCTTTTTTCCATTAAGAAACACAAAAAATAAAAAATTAAATTAAAAAATAAAAATTAATATTTATTCGGGAGGTATTCCAACTATTAATATTATGCATGAATTAAATAATCATAGGTGAGAAGAAAATAAATAATTCTAGTATATTAGTTTAAAGGACTTCGAGAAGATTTATAGGGACTGGATAGAAAAATAGAATAGTTAATTCAAGATGTATAAGAATGTTAAGAAAACCAGAACCAGAAATTGAACCAGACCTATTAGTGGAAGATATTTCTCCAATTATTATTTTATATTAAATAAATGAGGGAAGTTTATAATGATCTAATAAAGGAATTAATATCAAAATATATCACCTGACCATTGATCGATGAGGTATTTGAAGAACAAATTCCCACTAATGCACTTATCGGAGATCATTTTTTTTGAAATAATCCTAGTATAGAATGGTAAGAGAACTAGAAACATGAACTTCCCATCCTTTATAATAAAAAATATGTTACATTATACCTCTCTATTACATTTCCAATGGTCTGAACTATACAGATCAATTTCAATGATGACGTACAATAGAGGTATTATTTATATATTGATTTATCATATTTTAATCAAATTCAAGAAGAATTATCTTCTAAAATCCAGTTTTATATAATTTAGGAAGTAACATAAATGGATTTGTCCTTGGATATTAATTATTAAACAACTAGAGTGGTTGTTATAAAATAATAAGGGCTAGGGAATCATGTGGGGATGCAACTACCTCATCTACAACAACTTGTATACTATATAAAGGTGGACACTAAGGAATTCAAGACGGAGACCCCCTGAATTATTTTCCCACCCACTATTGACCAAAAATTATATATTTGTTGTTTATTAAAGGTTAGTAATATTCTTATGTTATTTAGAGTTATCCAATCTTGGTTTTTATTCAAGGAAACTGAGAGAAGTCTCTTCTGGTGGTTCACCTCAATGAAAAAACACCCACCATATAATAAGGGATAATCAATTATAAATTCTTAATTAGGGGCAACAAAAACCAAGTACCCATTTTGGGGTCTAAATAAATAATTATCCCTTTTCTTTTATGTTTAGCTTTCTTTTTATTTATTTTTATTATCTTTTGTTCTTTTATTCTTGAAGTTTTAATGCGGTAGCATCTAGGTCCTCAACTCAATATTCCACAATAGAGTAAATTTTGTAGTGGCTTTCCTTTTCATTATTTAAATTTCTTCCTAATTAAAATTTTGTATGAAAATAAATATTGATTTTATTTTTACTAAAAATATTCTATAAAAATAAATGAGTTTGGGGAGGGACTTTAATATATTTTTATTAAAAAAACTATATTTCCATTTTATTTTAAAGACTTTTATCTGAATTATCCATGTTTTTTTTATTTTTTGTATTTTTTTAGTATTATTGAACTGAATATAATAGTTTGTAAAAGTATTTCAATATTTTTTTTTGAACATTTATTGATTTGAATCTTTTAGGAATTAAATTAATTCTAATTTGATTTTTTTCGTGATTTTTGATATCTTATTTGACATTTTTTAATTGATTGTGAAAATCATATACACAAATATTTTTCAAATTTAAATTCATTCCCAAACTGAGAGGTTTTTGAACCCTTTTTACATATTCTTTACATTTATCATTTTCTTGAGAGTATTGAGACTTTGAATGTCCTTTTTACATAGAAATCTAATTTTTTCCTGCTGTTTCATCAAACCTTTATTAATGCCTTTATAGCTATGATATACCATGTTATGAAGGAACATTAAATTCCATTTATCCAATTATAACCAAATATAGAAGTTAAATGCATGAATATTATTTAACTCAAGTGTGGGTGAGGAAAAAATGAGTTGTAGTTTCCTTTCCTGAATTTGTTTTTTGCATAAGTGAATTTATTTTCATATTTATTACTGCATTGGTGGGATAGATTTAATTATTTAAATACGGATATATGGAAAAAATATCATTACAAATATGGGATGGTTGTTCAAAAATATTTTATAACCAAATGATGCCTCTCTTTCCCTAAATTATATGATTCAAAAGTGAAATCCAAAACTGAATTCAAGTAGAAACAATGCTAAACATTGGGGGGAAAGTGGAATGAAATTTATCATTGATTCTTAAATTTAGAGTTTGAACTTCCCAATAATATTAATATATTATTTAGTTGATTCATTTTTGAGATGATTATAGAGCACACCAATCTTGTGAAAAACATTTCTCATTCATTTTCTTCACTTTAGATCTTTACCCTCATTTCTATACCTATGATGTTTTTACATTTAAAAACACCCAATGAATATTATTAGAAAAGAATAATGAAAAATATCTCATAAATAAGACATTTTATACTATCCAAGGAGGATATGATAAGTGGGTAAAAATACCATGGAAAACACAAATATTCATGTGAATGAGAAAGAAATACAAATTTAAAATACAAATAATTGAGTGATGTGAGAAAATATTTTCTGGGAGGAAGGTACGACATTAACATGAGTAATACCATGATATTGAATAAACTTTTATCATTTTTGATGATTTTGGAAATTTTTATCCATGTAGGAGCCATGATACTTCCTTTGATATGATAACGAATTCGTGTTGTTGTTTATGCTTTGGTAATGTTGTTTTGACCACGGTATAAGATTATTTCATAGCAGTGAATTGTTTAAATTTGGGGTAACTGATAGGGAGAATATTTTTAATTATTTTACATTTTATTTCAAATTTATTAATCCCCAAAAAGTGTTTTTTCAAGGGAAATGTCCACATTTTATGGTTTTAGTATAATTTTAAATGTTTAAATTTATGTATCTCTTTTAGAAATAAAATTTTATAAACTAATTAAAATTGTGAAATTAATTTCTTGATGCCTAAAATACATCTTGGGAATTATTTAATTATACTTTAATCGAATCTTAATGCCACATTGGATGGTCTAAATCCAACTCACAATTCATTCCTTGAAATTTGTGCACAGATCATGATACATTCAAAGATGAGCCTATATCTTGGATAAGTAAGGTAAATTGGAAATTAAATTCAACATAGAGATAAATAATATATGAATGAAATACTTTTATAAAGCGTTAAATTCATTATTTATCATTAATCAGGCTCATAAATTAATGGGAGTCTGGATTAGGGGAATATGAAGAGTGTGCCTAGACAGATTAACTACATGGTGTAAAATTTTCATAACTCATTCATCCTATGTAAAATATTACTAAACTTTAGAGGTAAAACACAAATGAGATATGGTTAAATCTATTATAAATAAAATATTTCCCAATTCTGTCATTTATTAGGTTTATAATGAGAAATCATTCAGATGAAAATTTTGGATCTAAATTTTTCACCTCTTCCCCATATAAAAATGATTCCTTATCCTATAAATGGGTCGGAAACATGTGGGTAACCGTTATTGTCCATTAGAATTATATTTTTATTATTATAATTACTGTAATATTAATTTTATTCCAATATTTTATCTTTTTTTCAATATCCTTTATTCCATTTATACTTTTTTGTGTTTCTCCCACCATATGCATATTTAACTCCGTGAGAATTGGGATCTAACTTCATCATTTTCATGTGGGGGAGAATGGCGGTTGATTGAGTTTCATTTCAAATCAGTTTCAAACTCTTTATTTATTTCTTTTAATTTTTTGTTTTTAAATTGATTTTTTTATTGTGATTTCCCCATTTTATTTTCCAGTATGTTCTTCATATTGTTCAACATTCAGAATTACCTTTACTATCCAAGTCAATAATACGTTGGAGTATGGTATCGGTTGAGATGGTAAGAAAAAAATAGCATATACGGATTTAAGAAGAGTGTATCATTGCATGCATATATCTCCTTATTGGGGAAATAAAAAATTGAATGAGAGAGTGAAGTATGAAATATTTTGATCACTACATTGAATTGTGTATCAGAAATATTTTAATGAACAATGATATAAATCAATATGATATCTTAATAATGAATTTCTTCCTTCTTTCTTTCTAACATCACTATATTTGTATTTCATATATACATATATATCATGCTTCATTATAAAATTGGTTCTTTATATAATTTTGTTTTATATTAGTTAGAATATAAATACTAATAATACTATTTTAGTAATGTGTGAGTTTCCTCCTCGATACAGACCATGGGTGTGGTCAATATTGCATGCTGAAAAAATAAACTATTAACTAAGGATTAGTGAGAATCCTCGTGTATCATATAAGAGGGAAAAATAGTAAAACACTTGTTTGGGTGTTCATTGTTTTATAACCAATGCAGTTTTGACCAATTGTTAGATTAGTTAAGTGGGAAACTATCTCACAATGATCCGAGAGAGTGAAATTTTTCTTAGCCAAAATGGTAGGTGGAATTATGCGGAAAAAACTAGATATATGTGAGGTGGTATTAGTGTGTCATTAAGTGTGAGGTTTCTGAGAATAGATTTATAATATTATTTAACTTCAAATGAATCATAAAGATGGTGATTTGGGATTTTTTCAAATAGGAATAGGTCACCATAATGATGTGGATTACCACCCTTGATATCATGGGTTATGTTTGGTTTTGTGAGGTAGCATTTATTAAATACTTATCCATTTTCGAGTTTGATAATGGTTAATTGGTGACTCAATTGATAGATTTCATGGGGGACCTATGGGCCTGACATCTTGATATTTCATTGAGAATTATATGTGTCACCAATGTAATGGATGGTGATTTTAATGATTTATTAGAGTATTGTGGGGTATATAATATGAGCTTGATCCGGATAGACGATTCCCAGGGTGGGTGAGTGTTTCTCAAAAGAAAAGATACAAATATCATATTAAACAATTCCTAATTTAACTTGAGGTGCAATTTAAGAAATGATCAATTATTGGGATCCCACTATAGGTGACATAAGAACATTTTATTTGTTTGTAATGGTTTGTAATAGTTTTTAGGAATGATGTTTTAATGGAACCAAGTGTATGGGGTAGTATATTGGTTATGAAACATAGATACATTTTCCCGAATTATGTGTGGTAAATTTGAAATCCCATGATGGGGGGTATCAGTCGATAGAAATCAGTGTAGGGTAATATTTCAAGTATATAATATCTAGTATACATGGGATAAATTTTTATTGCATGACTTAGTATCATTTGGGAATTAGACGAGTAAGGTGGTCAGGTTTGAATAAAATTTGGGATCATGGGAAGTTTTTTGATTAGTGAAATAATGAAAGGCCATGTGTTTTCCTTATAATTAGGGGCATGAGAGCCAAGATTTAAATGAGTATAACTGGGTGATTCATGGTTATAACACTGAGTGGATGAATTTTTGGTATTCATAGTGTTGAAAACCAATGGGGTGTGAAATTAGTGGATTGAGAATTTATTAATTCCTATAAAAGTAGAATATTACTGTAGAGATGGTGGTAATGATCAGTATAATGGTTTTAGGGTCAATGCGATTTGTGCAGTCTAACAAGTTTAAGGAATTGTCTCATAATTCTCATCACAAGAGAGAGACATGAAATTTAGACCATGAATCAATATTAAGAAATGGAATGCTTCATAGAAGTTATAGGATAGATTTATTTTGAAGAATAAGTTTTTTAATGTGGGGGATTTAATTACTCATTCCATTAAAGGTTGGTAAAAATAGGGAAAACTTGAATTTTTCAATTTATTTCTTGAAGTGGGGGTGGTTTGATATTTAGAATTTATATTGGGGATTTGGGAATGGAAGCATCATTGGAATAAGTTTTCGAGATGTGATTAGAGTCCAAAGAGGTTCTTCTACTTCTTTGGTGGATATGGGTGAATTTCATGAATTTCTATGTTTTTGAGAATTTGGAAATTATTATCTATGTATATATATTTACACATCATTTAGAAGAGGGAAAATAATATTGCAAATGTAAAATAATTTTTTTCTAAGAAGAAAATATATCATGTATAAAAAGTTTCCCCAATGTTAAATATTATTTATTGAAAATATATATTACATTATTATTTCTCAAAGTTAAATCCCTTAGATATGAAAAATAATAATAATCACATTACATAATTATATTATGAATCAATTATAAACTGAGGAAGATAAATTTCACATGAAAATATAGTACATATTGTATTTTTTATTAGAGATATTTTAAATATAATATTTTCACTAATGAAAATATCATAGGTTTAATATATTATATTATCGATGGATTAAATAAATATTGAATATTTAAATATAATATGGAAAATATAATATATAAAAAATATATTATCTATAAATTGAATATATTGTGTGCTTTGATTTTTCCTATGATAAGGTCCTTGTGGTCAGGAAATGTATATTACATAACGAATAAAAATATTACATATGGATGTTTTTGGGATTGGAAATTAAATTGCATATTAAAATTATATTACATAATAACTATACCATGGAAAATATATTTTATATTTTTAAAAATATTAATGGGTTTTTAACTAAGGCAAAAACATTATACAGTGTCCAAATATGTGACAAAGAAGAGGAAATTATTATGTATCCAATTTATTCAAAAGAAAATATGATATATATATATATATGTAATTATTATAGGTAATGAATTGTCTACCTATGTAAAATAAATTATGTATAAGTAATATATTACAAATGGAATAAAAAATGTTATGTCTTGGATTTTCCACAAAAGTTTAATACCATTCATATTAGAAAAAAGTTATGGGTATGATATAAAATATCATAAATATTAAATTTCTTATATGGGATATTTCTATTGTTTTAATGATATATAATATATAATAGGATGATACAACATATAATAATTTGGAAAATTTAAAAAACTATCTTGTGAATTAAAATTTTAGGTATAAGGTTTTAATAAAGGGAAAACATTAATATTTAAAAAATATGTTATGTGTGAATTCAAATTTATTATTTATTGGATAAATATGATAAATATTAGTTATTTATCCTATATATTAGTTATTTTCTCAATTGAAAAACATTACCAATTATAAAATATTTTAAAAATGAGTTATCCCTAAGAGGAACCATACATATGGGTAATTATATTATATATGGATCTTTTTAAGAGGGAATAACCATACATTTAAATTTATAAATTAGTTATGAAAATTTTATTACTTATATTTAATAAGGCCTTATGTATTTTAAGGGTATTATGGATGGATATTATTCTAGGATAAAAATAAAATGTTTGGTTTAACACCCCATGATTTTTGTTTCCATTAAATGAATACTATTTTTGATAGCATACACTATACAAAACGTGATCATGAAGGAACAAAAGAAGAATATTATTTAAATATAATTGTAACAACCTATCCATCTTGATGAGGGGTGTTAATATGAATAACCAAATTATGAAATATAAGTATTAATGATTTTATTAATACTAATAATTAATTAAATGAAAATGTATTTGCATTCTTCTTGTTAATATTATTAGGAAAAGTAAAACAATTAATAATAATACATTATTCATAAAAATAGTTTTGTGTGTTTTTATGTGAAAAATTATAATTAATATCTATAAATTTTAGACATTTTTTATTAATAAATGAAAATAATTTTTCAAATTTGTATCTCAATATTATCTTACGATGAAATTTTTGGATTTTTCGAAAATAGTTCTTTTCTAGGTGAGTAGGTAGAACACTCATTTACAAAAACAATCACTTTTAGGAAATTATAATGTTTTAAGAACAACATAAAATAATTAATTTTTTTTCACTATAAAATATATATATATTATAAATAATATAATGAAAATCCATATATAATGTTGATATCATAAATATATTATTACCAGTTTTGATATCTATGTTTTGTTTTTTCAACTAAAATCCCTTTCAGGTTCTTCTATTTTAATCAGGAATTTGAATGTTTCATATATATTTATGTTTTGTAAATAAAATTAAGTCTAATATTATTTAAAATATAATAATTTACTCATCTAGAATAAAAATTTAACTTTATTTGAAAAATCATTTTTATTGTTAATATAAACATTTTTTGAAAAATTAGTTTGATTGCATTTTTCAAACTTATATTAATTTTTTTAACCGAATGTGTAACATAATTTAAAATAAAAATAATTTTTAAAAGAAAAAAAAACTACTAATATATAATAAGGTTAGTTTTTTTAAAATTATGAATTGTAACCATGTTAAAAATTGATCACCTCTTTAAGGGTAAAATGGGTTCAAAGGGATAAAAGGGGATAGGGTTTCAAGATAACAAAAAAATATTTATAAACCTAATTAGTGGGTTTAATTAAAAAAATAACTTTATATCAAATTTTTGGATATGAAAATTTAGATCCCCATCTATAATAATATTTCTTTATATTGTAAAAATATTTTATAGAATTCTATTTGAGTCCCGCCCCTCACTTATAAAAGTGAACATATTCTCCCCTCATAACCACAAACATGAGCCATCTAACACATAATATCTATATCTAAAACCTTCTACTATTCCCTGCCTTCAATCTAGATCCTCTAGTATTACTATAAGAACATGCTATGCATCATTTTGGTGTAATATGAAGGATATCTCCCAAAAATAGGTAATCGCCTTTCCAAAATCATTAAATTTTTAATTTTTATTCTACTCCATCTAATTGTATCGTATCCATCCAAACATAATGATTTCATTATCATGTCATCCTATCATAAATGATTCTAAATATTTATTCAATGTAATAGAATAATAATTATTTAATTATTAATATTATTTCAATAAATAAACAATGAACACTTTGCAAGTATTAGAACTACTAAACAGAATGATATATGAAAAATAGATCAATTAACACTCGGGGTAGTGAATTTAATAGAGAATATTTAATAAATAGTTGTTATAATGGTATAAGGGAATACATTATGGTTTTATAATAATTAATTGGGTTCTTTAATATATTTATAATAAATATAAATTTTTTATATAAGAAGCTAATATCGATCATAATGCAAGAGAGACTTGAGGTAAGGGTAATTTTTTTCTCATTTCCTCCTTAGTGATACATGTTTTACATTATTCCCAGAATTTCATTTATATAGTGTATATAATTCCACTTTTATAAGTTAAATCGTCAATATATCATTATTCATGTAATTTAAATTTATTTCTCTAGGTTTTCTATTTTATGTTATTTTTATTCCAAAGAAACTAAAGTTGTAACGATTTATTTCACTGTCCCATTTTTAATCGATATTTTTTATGTTTAAATTTTCATTTAAATAATTTTATGACCTTTTCTTTTGAAACCAAAATATATTCTAATAATATTTTCATTTATGTAATTTTCAATTATTAATACAATCTTACTTTTTTTGGTTCCTAAAATTATTAAGAAAGTGTTATTATGAAAAAACTTACCTTCTTTCCTCTTTGGTCGATCGAATTTTAATTGCATGACCATGTTCTAATAAATATTTTTAAGAGTATTATTTTCTATGAACCAAATATTTTATAAAGTAATTTTAGGCCATATATTAATTTATTTTTTGAGGATAAAAATTGAGTATTTTTAAAATATTTACGAATATATCATTTTCTTTGACTTAAAAAAATTAAAAAAATATATATTCTATTTTAATGTATACAAGAAAAAAACAATTTTTCATACATAATTAATATACATTTTTATTGAAAGTTCTTTTAAAATTTTCCATTTTTTTAATAATAAAATTTTAAAAATATATTATAAATTTTCATATATAATTTTACAAAAATAAAATGTCATTTTTATTATTTTTTCAATGAAATAAATTAATATTTTTAATGTTATTTTCAACTATGAAAACAAAATTTGATGATTTTTATGCTTATTAGGGTTATAATATAAAGAATCCAATCACCATATTTCTCTGTATGGCTTATAAACATTTTTTTTATTTAATTGACTTTGAATTGTTTTTCTTGGTTCAATAGATATAAATGATGATTTTTAAGACATTTTGAAAATGAGTTGTATTGATCATTCAATATATAGGAATTTATATGATGCGAAAGGAATATATGGGTTCAGGTTATATATACCCATTGATTCATTGATGGGTCACGTGAGAGAAAATAGGTCACCACATTATACGAGAATTTGTTTTACACAGACCCACCTATTAATAATAGTGTCTTTGTTCAAATTATATGATGATAGGATTTGTGACCACATGGTTGAGGCCTTAATGAAAAGTTTATGAATGTTTTTATCTACGCATTTCCATTTTAATAATTTTTATTCCATTATCCATGTGATTAAAATGTTTATATTAGGCATATATTTTCATTAATTTCAATTAAATAAATGATTTTTTTAGTATACACTTTTCTTTATTGATTATTGATTATTTACTGAATATATATTCCATTTTATGTAACCCTGATAGAGAATCTACAATCACCAGTTATTTTTTTCTTTCCCTATGATATTTAGAGGTATACTATGAATAAATTCAAGGATGTAAGAATGTTTCTTATTCTATGTTTTTATAATTACAATGTAATATTCGAATCATGTATTCATCATGTTTTCAAAGACTTATAATTTGAATGATCCAATGTGGTGAGATCCCATGTATATTATAAAAATTCAATATAGTTAAAATTAGATTTAGGTTAATATAGTTTATGTTTTTTAGAGGGCATCATATATGCATTAGATTGAAACATGGTAACTAGATTTATTAAAATGTAGATTATATAAGATAAATATATAATAGTATTTGGTGATATGTATAAGTATAAGATAATATCATGATGTTTTTGTAAGAAAGAGAATGTGTGGTTTCCTAGAAATGAACCCCTTTTCTTAATACTAGCATGTGGATACAATTGTGGCATTGATGCACCTAGGGGTAAACAATAGAAAAAACAGATGTTGTGTA
The DNA here is from genome assembly GCA_963277665.1 of Viscum album. Lineage (NCBI taxonomy): Eukaryota > Viridiplantae > Streptophyta > Magnoliopsida > Santalales > Viscaceae > Viscum > Viscum album. The sequence continues at coordinate 888,095,614 of OY728123.1, forward strand.
TCATATCAATATTTTCTCAAGGAACAATTATTGGCCTAAAACTGCACATATATATAGAAACTCCAAAATGATATTCATTGAATGATTCTCAGACTCATTATAAACCATTATGAATGATTTTTAAATATTTTTTAAATTCAATATATTCTAAAATATATAAATAATATTATTATGAGGTAAAAAATGTATAAATTTTCAATTTATGTTAGTTAATGAACCATATTTGTAATTATACAGTATGATTCCTAATGTTTTGATATATTTTAATTTATGAAATTATTTTTAAATGGAACCCAGTTGAAGGAATGGTAAAAAATTAAATAACATTAATTAATGTAGGGATTTACCTCATTATCAAGTTAAACACACTGGTGTTGGAGGTAAGTATATTATTACTATATTAGGATAGTGTACTAAGGTTTTGACCAAATAAATTTTCCTGAATGGAAAACAAGTTTCTTCACAACATGGTTTATTAATATGGAACTACTTAAGGTGGTAGAATCATAAATCATTTATTGGAACTAATAATCAATTAATAGATGAATAATGGGTTATTTCCTTTGAATAGATATTTCAAAATTTGATAAGAAATTAAATGGATATGGTTATTATGTAAGTTTATTAATTAAAATATGATATTGATCATTAGAGGTCATAAAATTTAAATACAAAGCAGGATATGGAGATAACTTGAATGGAATCATATACTTTTAAGGAGAAAATATTTGAAAAATAGTTTGCTCATTATAAATGAACTGATATGGAATTAATGTTCATCAATATATATCCATGAGAAGAGGAAATTGTTTCTGAGTATGACGAAAACATTCATGATTATAAAACAATTATATTGAAAAATACATAAATGGAATGTAATATTAGCAATTTACATGATGGTTTTACAACAATCCTCTAATGAAAAATATTTTATCAAACATTTTCATGAAATGATTATAAGTTGTCATGTGCATCAGGATGGAGAAATAATTCTCCATGTTGTATCATTTGAATGGAAATGAGAATAGGAAGAGGAAAAACGAGCACCAAGATTAATGAAATGTTTCAATGGAAAATAAGGGATAAATGGAACTTCCATTTTTAATAATTGTGGAATAAAAACAATGGAAGTTGATTGAAGGGAATGTGAGTTTTCTTTAAGTGTGTATAGAAATACAATTAGGTACATTAATGAAATGGAAAAAATAAAGCCTCCAATGTCTAATGTTTCAGCTATAAAGATTTGGGGAAATACACAAATTAATTCCACAAGAATAAACAGAATTTATATTCGAAATGGATAATATAGAAAAGCTATGCTTATGAAATTAATATAGTATAATTTCATATCCATTAGGTTTCAATAGTAGGTACTTTGATTAAAAAATCATTCCTTATTTGTTTCTAGATATATATACACTTTTATATTTGTAATTGATATTGAGTCATCCCTTGACACTCATTGGAAAAAATGACCAAACACGACACCTAGTGGGTATTTTATTATAATCATAATATATCAGGAGTTTTCTTTCAATATGAATAGTTATTACCTATTCACATATATGGTTATCATAGTTTTTTTATTTTACATTATCATTATTTTTGGGTTTAACTAGTTTTGAGAATTTAATATTTAGTATATAAATTATAAAATAAATTATTTTAAACTATTAATTTTATAATATAATTTGTTGAGTGTTGTAAAATTTTTATGGGTAGTATTATTGACTTTTTAGGAATTAATGTATTACTTATTCATATAAATTGTTTTAATATTGAGTATTATCACAAATATTTCTAATCATTTTTTAGAATGGTGAAATAGTTTTTCAATATTTCATGAATACTATGATCCATTAGAGGTTGATTTTTGTGTTCCATGAATGAAAAATTTTTCTTAGTCATTCATTTTTATAAATAAAGGTGTAATCTTATTAAAATAATCAATCAAATCGGAAAAAATACCCTTATAATGTTAAATTTAATCATATAGGTATATATTCTTATAATCCCTCAAACTCAAGAAATGGAGGATGAATCTATCATGTTTTTATGGAAATTATAAATTATATACTAAGTTTATCTTCTTGATTCACATTCAAAAGTGGATGTATTATAAACACATGTGTAATTTTTATATATAAAATAGTAAGTTCCTTAGAATTAACCAAGAAATTGAAATTCATTGAAATAACATAATGAGATCAGAATGAATTAAAATAGAAAGGAAATAATTTCTTTATGAATGAGGAATGTATCACCCTATTATATTAGTTTCCTTTAATTGAATAATGTGTCTTATATCATTCCCCACATGAATCCTTGAGCTTAAACTAATCAAAAAATAATATTTTTTAAATTTCACTTGTATAACTCAGTCATTAGGTTGGTGGGTATGAATAGTAATATCCAAATTATGAAATATATAATGAAATTATTTAATTAATCCAAATAATTAATTTAATAAAAATTATTGTCAATAATTTAATTTTTTTACAAGGAATTTATAAGAATAAATAAACACAAAATCTTTATAAATAATTATTTTGGTGTTTTATGTAAGAATAAGGGTAAATTTTTTGGATTTTTCTAAAATAGTTCTTTTTTAAAAGAATAAGGAAAATACTGAATTTAGAAAAGCTATCAGTTTTATGGAATTATAACGATATAAGAATAACTTGAAGCATTCTAAAAAATATTTTTCTGAAAAGAATATATTTAATATGTAATATAATTCATATAAATATTTAATATTTTAATTAGAACCACATTCATAACTGTTTATAAATCTATTTAGGTTTTTTTTAAATAAATTTTTTAAGTTATTCTCTTTTAGACATTGTTTTAAATGTTTCCTTTTGATTTTGGTTTATTTTTAAATGAAAACATGGAAATTTTTATTTTACAACATACAATACGTTACTTTGGAATCAACATTATTCATTATTTTTCTCTAAAATCATTTTTATTCTTAAACTAATCATTTTACTAAAAACGGTGTACATTGTGCTTTTTGAAATTATATTAAAAGCAATTTCATCCACTTCTAGATTTTTAATCTTGTAAAATTGATCCAATATTTTGAATAAATATAATTAATATTTGTTAAAAGTGTAAATATAAATTTTTTCATAATAATTATTAACTAAGGTAAATATTTATCACCTTGGTAAATAGAAACAAAAAATAAGGTTAAAAATAATCTGGATTAGTCTTCAAGAAAAGAGAAAATATTTTGTTAATCAATATTTTGTTGTTTTAATTATAAATAAACATTAAAATATTAAAATATATTAAAATTGGGATCTAGTTTCACTATAAAATTGATTATATTATTAAATTCTTTTACATAATTCCATGTGTGTCCCTCCCCATACATATAAAAGTGCACCTTTTATCCACCCTTATTCATAAACATTTGTACCTATAAATTTTCCATTACCTACCCATCACCCATTCTATATTCCTTAAATTATTTATTGACCAATTTTTATTTCACTATGAGCATCCTATGATGGATTAATCTATATAAAAAATGAGATCTCTTAGTATGGAGGTAATCCTCATACCCAACTCTTTCTATGATTATTTCTGCTTTTACCTAATCTAAATATATTTTTATATTTCCTAAAATAATGAAAATAATATCACAATCATAATAAGATGCTATAATGGTTATGGGATAACCATTTTTAACCTCATTTACATCCAATGTAATATGAAAACATTGTTTGTGTGTACATATAGCATATTATCTTCACAAAACATTGTAACTCATTTTTCATCTCTTTTTTACATGAATGTTTATAAAGGTGGAATTAATTAATATATATATTATATTGATGAAATAGTTATTATTATTTAAATATAATATATCACAACCTATTTTACCAATCCATTAGTTGTAAAACTGTAACGTTATTCATGTGTATATGTTTATTTCCATTTTTATGAATTGATGTGATTTGTTCACTTATCGGATATTCAGGAATGACATTAACACCATGGATAGTGATGTAAACAAATAATTATTAATAAATAGGTGGTTTAATTTAATAATTTAATTGTACATTTCATATGAACATTGAATATAGTTCTATCATAGATTTATAATAAATTTAAATTCATTTTATAGGAGGTTAAGAGTGAATACAAAATAACTTGTACATAAAAAAGTAAAATTTATATCATTTCCATATCAATTAGAGATTTATTCCCACAGGAAACTAATTTTCATCCCTCTTTGGATCCACTATACCTATAGGTATATTCTTTAATTCATAATCTAGGGAATTCTATGACTGTGGGATTTGAGTCAATGTGGGATCTGATGAGAATTCCATCATTTGTCCCCATACATAGTTTAACATGAGGATTATCTCTTTTTTATGCCAGTGTACCCAATGATTTACTTCATAACAAATTCTGAATTACCTTTTTTCAATTAGTGACTGACTTGTACCTGAAGCACTATCTCTATCCTTGCAATGGGAGCCTGATATTCTACATGATTGATCATGCACCCATTCGATAGTTAGAAAAAGTATGGTAGGATATAATTTTCTATGTGATGATCATGATTACCAACCCCACATTGTTGATCCTTGGGCTTACACCCTATCCCCTATCAGATATCTACATGTAACTTTGAAATACAACTACTATATATGGGTACCTCGTTAATAATTAAAACCACATCATTAGGTATTTCAGTATTCAATAAAGTCATTTCATACGAGTGGTGCTCATATCGGAAATCAACTAATTCCTTGGATTTAACCACATTATGAGGCATGAAATTAATGTAATACTACTATGTGATGACCACCCACATTTATAGAAATCCAATTCAGAATTGGAAAGGTGAGAATGTATTAGAGTAGGTTTATATGAGAGAAAAAATGGACCTCGTGATGCTACAGGCAGTGCCTTAGTTTTTAAAATGTAATGATTTGTGAAAGAAATATCTTATTTATATTTGAATATTGAGTCTCAGCATCAATCATGGTTCAGATGAGGTAATAGTAATTTTTTAATAGCCGGTGTAATTATTTTTTACGAGGAAGGTACCCATGGATGACACAAAGGATTTCACATAAAAAATAACTTTCCTTACTTCAATAGGTGGAATCAAATATAGTGGTCTCATGAGATATTTCACGATGATTTCAAATGACTCTTGGAAAACTTCAGTTCATTGAAATGTAACCCCATTTTTCATCGACCTAGTAAAGGGCATAAATATTCTTTCAAGGTTTGATACAAAGCATCAAATGTGTGTTAAGTTACCTTGAAGTCCTATAAACTATGTGGGGTTGTGAGTAGCTGACATTCCGAGGATATAATTTTCCTTCCTGGGGTCAAATTCGATTCTGTGATCCTGTACAACAAATCCATGGAATTCCCCTGAGGTAACAATAAAAACCATTCAAAGGGTTCATTTTCTTTATTTTGTTCCATTATTTTTTGAATATTGTCTCAATGTCTTCCAGGTGGCTAGATTTATTCCATTATTTAACCACCAGATCATCGAATTATCTTTTAAAAAACATTACTAGCAAGGGTTTGAAGATGAAATGTCTGGAACATTGGTATATAGCACTAGAATTATTCAAGAAAAAATGAAATACATAATATTAAAACACTCCACGTGGTCCCTAAAGGTGTTGGATTCTTCATCTTCCTGGTCTATTTAGATTTTATTGAATCATGAATAACCATACATGAAGTAAACGTCATGATATCCATTTATTGTTTGGATTAGTAGTTTTTTTAATATGTTTGGGAAATCATCCTTTGGGCAGTTTTGGTTGATATCTATAAAATAAATTCAGAATTTTATTTTCCCATTATTATTCTTGATATGGGATATATTGGCCATTAATTAGGAATATTGAACATTACAAATGATGTTGGATATGAATATCATGTCACCTTGTCCCACAATTTTGGAAGAATGTGTCTGTTGTGTCCTTCTATGTACCTATTTTTTGCCCTGATATTCTTCTAGAAAGCCTAGGTGGTGAGTGGACACCTTGGTATCGAGAAATTTTTTTTACAGTTCATGAATAATATATCTTGGTTCTTCTTTTGGAAGGATGTATAAACGTTTTTTTCTTTAGATGGCATTTATTCACTAATCAAAGTTGTTCATGGGTCCTCTTCTGAACCCAGATTCATTTATATGATTTCATCAATGGTGTTAGAGACACCCTACTCATATTCTATAGGGGAATACCTAAGTTCCTTCTACTCTTGTTGTTCTTCATCATCTTCTTCTTATTCTATAAGGGAGAAAATAATTGGATATGTTCCTTAGAGTAGGGTGAGGAGTTGATATAATTATATTAATAAGATGAAAATACTTCCTCTGATTCAGTTGGTAATGCATGATTACTTTAAAATCTATAGGATATGGAGTTAGTGACAGATGAGTGTATTCAACCTCTTGTGGCGATGAGACAAACTCTTTTGGCTCAGTTTGTGAGGCAGATATTTCATGGAACTCCAATAATGGAATGAGGGAATTTTAATCTGTGATTTATTCGTTGTTTGGGGAGTTGGAAAGATATTCAAAACTTCTGGACTTGGTTTTCATGACTGAAATCATGAGGATCTATAAATATTAATCTGAACATGGACTCATATGATTGATCTGATTGATAGGAAGTATATACTCTTTTCTAGTATAATTGAAGGGGTTAGTGGGGATTATTTCTATACCATTTGGGGTACTGACACATGAAACACCATCAACCAAATTTTTATTCACATTTCAATTATAGAATACTACATTGACATAATGTGCTTCATTGGATTATAATGGATAATTATCAGCACGAAACATTCTGATGTTTCATTAATATAGTGTTTGATGTATTAAGGGTATGATTATGGGATTGTTTCATATTGATGAAAATAGGGCCTTCCTAGAAACAGAATTTACGATGTTTTCTACTAAACCACCATAAATTATGAGTCATCTGTGAGATCTCCAAAGTGGGCCTTGATCATGACTTGGACCAATGAATTTTGATATCTTTATTCATAACCATACAATATTATAGTGGATGAAACTAGGTTGTCCTAAATATATCCCATCACATGAAGTGTTTATATTGGAATGATTTTAAATCTCGATCCATTGTCAATAATTAATTTTGTAACATCGATACCATTTATCCAACTGAACATATAAAAGTGTTTGATATGTCCCTGTTTAATTACATCATCATCTTGAACTAATAAGGATATAAATATGTTCAATTCTATTGGATCAATATATTTATGATATACCAATGTAGTGTAAAACTCATCCTTAAACTCAAGTGGTCTTGGAAAAGCCTATGTGAGTTATTCTCTAATGTTTTATGAAAAACTTAGGGAATACATGATTGATAGTTTGGCTGGTACCTAGGAAAACTTTTTTTGGATTTCATATTTTTGTTCCAAATTACTAAACTTCCCTCAGTGTATATTATCTTCATTTTGAGTTTTAGGGGATATAGTATTTGAAATGGATGGATCAGGACTCAAGGCAAGAATTTGAGGCACTCTTGTCCTTGATGGGTTAATTTGGGCAGGCCAACCTACACACAAAGGATGATCTAAAATTATTTCCTCTTTTGATTTAAATTCAAGAGTGATACATTCATGTTGGATTTTTACTAATACATGAGTGTTTTCCTACTCCTAGATAACACCCTGAAGGGATCGTCCACTAGTTTTTGCAATATTGGATGTCCGTATAGGTGTGTGTCTAGAATTCTTGATTGAGCCATAGCTTCCCATTCCCCGGTATCCTCAGCTCATGAAACCACTTCCTTTGGATCCCCAATTAGATATATGGAATTTGGGTTCATTTTAATGATAATATTTTCATAATGGATCCATTAAATGGATGAAATTAATGGTACCATGGATTAAATAATCATGTGATGTTGGCTTTCCCTAACTCAATTTTTCCAATTGTACAATTTTTTTGGGTGGTTTCTGTTGTTTCAGATCTCATTTAATAATGTTGTAAAGTATCAAATATAATTTTGGATTGATTTAGGATCATCATACAATGTTTTATTTCATTTGTTTCATTTAGACCACCTTTTGATAAGCTGGAATTTAGACGTTTTTGGTGTTGATGGTGTCTGTTATATTGTAGTGGAATTGCCCAAGGGTTTAGTTTGTTGATCAAATTTTGTTGGTAGAATACCATGAGTTCATGTGGTTATAGTCTAAGTCATCCAACTCTCAAAATTCTATTCATTTCTTCTAAAAATTTCATTCCACTCACCTCCTTCTTTGGGGGTAGTGGAAAAAATGTATGCCACTTGTGCTAGTGGCTATCCAAATTTCTATTGTTGATAATATACCATTTTCTATAGGATGTATTGGAAAATAATGCATTATTTAATGGTTTGTCTCAATATCTGGTAAAAATGACATAATCCATCCATTCATCATGACCAACCAGGTAGGGCCTCACCTTGTTTGGTAGGTAGAGTAAATCATTATCCATAACATCTATAAAATAGCCACATACTTGTTCATCTTGGAATGAGTAAACATTATTCCCTCACTAATTGAATTAATTTCTCATGGTTCTACTTGGATATTCTTGTCATAGTGGGGGTTGATGTTGATTTTCTTGGGGTACTACATGATACAATGTTGGTTTCAATGAGAGAGTTGGCATGAAGGCTGGTTTATGTATGATGGATGCATCCCCTTCTTTTCTTCTCTTTTCCCTAGGACAAGTGAAGTTATCCAAGTATTGAGATTATCCTAATGTATGGATTCTTCCACTCTATGGGAAATGGTGTAGAAATACAAAAACCCAGCTATATATTTCACCAGGTTGACGGGTGTCCACAACTCATCACATTGGTCATCAATATAAAGAGTTATCATATCCTTATGCGGAAGAAGTCATTTAAGGGATTATTTAACCCAATTCAATATATAAATTAAATCCAAGAGACTCCCATTTTCCCATTTTTTTCAATTAGAGAGGTCAATATTTGATTTACTATACAACAATGATCTGATCATAGAGAGTAATTTTCAATGGAGATCCACCCATCCCATTATCGACCGAGCAGGAAAACTATTGGACTATATAGAGGTTTCCCCTTCCACGGTTTACATAAAGTATATGAGTTTCAATTCATCTTATTTTTCAGGTCTTCCTATAATGGGATCATAATTTTATGCATAGTTATCTAGATGTTGTTCCATGTCTTATGATCCATTGAATATTTAGAAAATCTGACACCCAAAATTATGTTGTCGTTGGGTGTTGGTCTCCCTACTGGGTTATGTTTTCCATTCCAACTATACTAGTTCACACCACTCCTCTACATCCTACAATAGAGGTTCCAATAAATTGATAGTGTTGATAATACCTTGATGGGTGTTTTGTTGAACAAATGCTTGGACATGTGATGTAATGGGTAGGATCTGATGTGATGGTTCTTCTATTATTTGTGGATGATATCCGATTTTGGACATATTTTGATGATTTTTCCGAATCCATTCTGGTTGTCTCCTTAATGGAAGGAAATCAGGAAATCTATCCATAATCGGTTCTACGTAAGTTAATTTTCTAGGAAATGAGTTGTTTGGATGTCCTGGAACTACTACAGTCCTCATGATGAAATCTTGTTTTTGAGGTATAATAGCTAGAAGTGTACAATGAGGCTCATCCTTGGGAGCATATTCCATAGGAATTCTACCTAAGAGATAATTTGCATTTATTTTCCTATACTATTTAATTTATTCCTCATACTGTGTTACTCTTTCTTCGAGCATAGGGAGGTCATCTCCATCGAGATGATGAAATATATTATGTCTTCCTTTTCTTTTTTCTTCTTATATATTCACTAAGGAGATAACATGGGATTGATCAAGGTACCACCGTATTTTTTAGAGATTCTATTATTCATGGTATGAAAACCATAATTCTCAATATGGACTATATTCTCAATGGAACCATCATCTCATTTCTCTTTTTCATTTGCATCTTTTTTTGTATTTTTTGTTGGATTGGTATCCACGATGTTGACTAATGCATAATTCATTATGGTAATCATATTGGTTATTGAATGATTGGAGGATTTTTTATGCCCTTTTTTGGACCACTCCCTTCAATTTTGGGATCCTGTAAGAGCTTATTGGTGATGAGAGACTCAGAGGGAACTTCTATGAAGCCTGGTCATGTACATTGATTCTAGTGTAAGTGGGTCATGAGATGGGATGATCTGGGAGATCTCACTATGTTTCAACCTCCCCAAATGAGAAGACCTGATTTCTATCAAGGGGTCAGTTGAGGTAAAAATTCCACCATCACTATGGGCAGGGGTTTCTCCTGTTCTCTAATTGTCGTGCCTCAGTCCAAGTTTTTAATCCTTAGGGATGGGGTATTATTTGTTAGAAATTCCCCCAATACTACATGTTTGGGGTGATTTGATAAAGCCGTGACTGATTTGATGTTACCACTCTCTTTATCTTGTTCCTCCATGTTCAATCATGATACAGAGACGAACCTAATTCATCAAGAAAAATGCTTTCATTCAATGAAATTAGGCGAGCATTATTAATAGATTCCCTTAGGTTATAATACTACCCAATGCTTCTCAGTTTCCTAGTTTATGGGTTTTTCGATGGGTTCCTCTCATCAATCATGCATCTTTAGAGACTTATTTATGGTTAATTCTTGGTGGGTATATCATCTTTCCTATGTAGGGGTTTTTCGTAATGGTCATCATAGAAAAATGACATTAAAATATATATTTTAAAATGTTTTCATATGAATGGGGAATGAGGTGAAATAAAAATATATGTTTTCCCTCGTCCCATAATACCACCACATGACAAGGAATTGACTATTTCAAAATGAAACTTATGCAATGCATTGGTCCACATTGATTGATAAATTTTCTTCCACTTCTTTAATCATGGTTGGCGTGTAGAAAGAAGTGCCACCTAGTCAATTTAATGACGAAGACCTCCCAATATTTTGAAATGGTTTTCATACATATAATATGACATGAACGTTTCTTTTAAGTGGTAGGGGGTTTTCCAGAGTTTCAAATGGATATTTTGTATGAATTAATCTAGCAATTCCTTTATAATGTTGAAATAAAAATTAGTGAGGGCTAAAAAATAATTGGTATGTAATCCCTAGCCAATTGTATTCTCAAAAAAATATCCTTTTTTAATCTTGCATAGACTCTTCTACTTGATCTTCCCATCATGGGTACATTTTGGCTATTTTTTCATAATAAATGGGGATAATGGTGGTATCATTGGAATGTGAATGGTTATTGGATTTATTAAAGGATACGATTTTCCCATGGACGACCAGTGTTTGAGAAAGGATATTACTTCTCATAAATATGGTGTCTAGAAGGTCTAGAACCATCCTTCCAAGTGCAATAGAATATGAAGTATTTCTCGTATTTTGCATGTATGGGAGAGGACGCTCTTGCTGAAATGAAACCTTACTAAATAGAGGACCTTCATAGAAGATTCTACGATAGAGAGGACTACCATCATAGCTTGGTGTACGACTGAATGAAGTGTTTCTAGAGTGTGTACCATTGGGATGACCTTCAGGGTGGATGATAACAAGGGTATGACCTTATTACCAGTTGATCTTTAAGAAATAAGGAGGGATATCATGATTCTCATCAGTAGGAAAGATCTCTTGATCGATCATCTGGAGTCCAAAAAAGAATCATTTGTGGTAAATACTCTGGAGAGGACCTCTATAGTTGTCAGTAAAAATGTTATGGGGAATACCATAAAAATAGCTACTTCCACTTTCACAATTTTTCAATGGCTATGCCTGATTGAGGGAAACCATTGATTGAAACTTGATAACAATAAGAACTGTATATTCTAGAGGACCATGTTTATGATTATTCTCTTCATTTTCCAGTTTATTGGTTCAATTTCCATTCAGGTTCTATGTTGTCAGTGGTTGGGGACACCTACAGTTTTTGAAGACCATAATATTTTGATTCCAATTCATGTAGATCCCATGGTTTTGTGGGATATTATGGTAAGACTATATATTTATGGTAGGGATATATGCCTTCCCTAAAGCATCCACCAAAGTTGACTTGTGTCCCACCAAAAGGAATATGTATTTTCTCCCTATTATGTAGTGAATTTATCATATAATATTGTCGATGAACCTCCTGGATGGTAGTAAGGATTCATGACTACTCCTTAGTGACCACCCATTTGTGTGGATGAGTCTCCCCTCTCAAGTATGTGGGGTTTTGGGACCGACTCCTTACTATTTATGTGGATGAGATTATATCTTTAAATGTCTGAAAAATATGATCAAGGATTGATGTAACACCCTACATTATTTCCAAGACATGTTGAGAGATTTACTTGGATGGAACATAAATATATTCCCATTTTGGTGTCAAAGATGGAATATATGCCATCTCTAATCATCCATTTACAATAATAAATTAATGAAAGTCCCCCATGTATGGGAGTAGAGAAATAATTCTTCCCTTAATATAAAAGTGGGATATGCCAACTAATTTCTATAATTTACATCATATTTTGTGGATTGATTTATATTAATGAGCATGAATATTATAATACTTATTGATTTCCATGCTATTTTACTTACATGCATGATGGTAATCAAAAATAATTTTTATCTTCTTTTATTTTGTTACCGCCATATTTTCTATGTGTGATTAATATTTTCATGCATTAATTTTTACCTTCTCATTTTATATTGTATTTTAATGATGGTTCTGTTTTGAATTAGGGATAATTTGTTTCTACCCACTGATTTCCATCTAATTTTACTAACTTGAATCTTTATCATTAGTACAGATATGTGTCATACATTGATTTTCCATAGTATTTTCACAAAGGGATCGACATGAGTGAGTAGAAATGTACATATTCCCATTTGTTGTCCATTTATTTACATATTGGGATTCATCATTTGAAATAAGTATGATGGAATATTCCTAATTTTTTGATAATCAAACATTGTAGGATGCCATGGGGTCCCAGGTTTTCATGACTTAAATGGGTCATGTGGGTGGTATCCTCTTCATGTTTCAGATACTAAGTTGCATAGAGTTTGTGATGATGATTAATAGTATGGGAACTTGAGTGGGACTCATTTTCGTATGGGTGGCAGTTTCCTGCATCTAATTCATAAACCTCCCAAAGATAAGGTATGAATATCTTATCACATTATGGGGTCATGCTATGGAATTGTTGGAGATGGATACTAGGTCCATCTGGTTCTGGTCTACTGATCATCATTGGGAAGAATTTTGGTGTGGCTTCATTGACTTTAGGGCCTTTTGGGGTACCTCTATGGTTAGAAGAATTCCATTTTGGTGGTAACATCTGACCAATGCATTTGAAACCTAGTTTTGTAGATGGTGGGTGGGTGACGAAATCCATAGTTTCATCATGGTCCAACCTATAAGTTGGTTAATGTGCCTGTTCATAAGAGCTAATGAGATTACATTGGATTGAAAAGTGTTTTGTTGAAAATTTCATATAGGATATTTGAATAATAAAAACAAAACCTCATAGAGGTATATTTTGATGACCACATGAGTAATATAGAGTCTTGTTTGACCCTATTCAATTTCAAATGTAGAAATGGTCTGAAATGAGGTGACATCTCTACCTTCTGTGATCGATCCACATCAAGTTCACCATTTTGTTTTTTACAAAAACCAATTTGGTAGTGTAAAGATTGATTAAAATGGGGGAAAATGTTGTGCCATAATTGACATCAAGTAAAAAAATTCCATTGGTCTCCTTTTTTTCATGGAGCCTGAAATTCCCAACAACTCTCATATTCATGAACACTCATGGTCCTACATTTTCAAGGTAGGTGTTCCTTGGGGAACTTTTGCAATGATACTTACGAACTCACATTAGTAATGATGATGGGAATTCAGACTCATCACCCCCTTTGGGGGGTATTATTTCCTATTCTGGTACTGAATTATATATTTAATATATGTTCATGAATCCTTTTTTCATTCCAATGTATGTATACACAGATCAAACTGGGATAACGATCAAATATGAACATAAATGGTTTTAGAACAATCATTATGAAAACAAGGTTTTCCATCAATGGAGGTATCTACACATCTATGGTGTTATCCATCAATGGTACCCTATTAATATAGGGATTATGTATTCATTGTTCATTTATTAGGAAATTTATGGTTTTATGTCATGAAGTGTAGTGATGTGGAATTTACAATCTTCGAGGGGGTATGAAATTTTATTTAATGTCGAGATCCTTTCCCAGTTATTGGCTTCCAATATATCCTCATGAATGGAATCAGAACCCATGTTGTTTAGTGACACTTGAATAGACACATCACCTTTTAGGATTATGTGATGGGGTCCTAACCATGTAGTCTAACGTCATTCAATAAGGATTCCCAAACGAAATGTGTCTAGTTAATGATAGTGTTGGAGTAATGCATAGATATCCCGTGAGACCCAGAAGATATGTAATCACCAAAGTGGATATGAACATATTGGTAAAATGGACCAAAGAACATATGGAAAAAAATTTGGTTTTGGACCTCAGGCAGGCACCCTATCGATCCCTATTAATTTGGAATCAAGGAACACATTGTTCGATAGGTTTGGGGATTATTCCTATAGAGGATTACCATTTTAGGGGACATTATTGGGGATTAAAATTAAGGTATTCCCATAAAGATCGACTTCATTGGTAATATGGACCATAAATATTGATCATGGGTTCAACGCTTATACCATATAAGAGGCCAATGTGGTTAGATATGGTTTTTTCTAACAACCTATAAGAAGTCATACACATTTTCATGAGTATGGATGGGTCTTAAGCGTAGGACTAGCTTAAGCATTTTCCTCTTCACTGGGAATAATGACATATGATGATTTTAGGTTTTTTTAAACCTGTGAGGAATACCATTTTAGGTTTCAGATAATTATAATTTCATGATCTCCACTTTCCACTAAGTCCATGTGGGTCACGCTTGGTGTGAGACACAATAAGAAGCACCAGATTTGATGATCACTTGATCCACATTCTCCACTGGTGGACAAGGTCAGGGCTCAAAGTGAGATATATATGGATTTTATTCCTATCTTATACTATGTTTTTGTATCTCTGGGAGGTGAAGAAGATCAATATTTCTACCTCTTGTAATAAATACTATGGGATTACTCTAGGAGAGATTCTTTACTGGCTCCTCGGGGAAGAGATGAGTGATCAACACCAACCCTCACAAAAGGGAAACGCATTTGGTTCCCCTCAATCCCAAGAATGTGATGGTTCACATAAGAACATCCAGAACAGGGATATCATTACCTTGGGAATATATACAATGGGAAATTCCTAGAGCCACTCTGTCATGGAGGCTACCAACATCACTCCTCTTATTAAGAGTATGTTGACTCGAGATGACACGTTGATGTGCCCAATGGTATGGTCATGCATTTTAGTTGGACTTGGAAGAGGTCTTGGAATGATTCCATTCAATTGGATTATAAAGGATCCAATATGGATCATGATGTTGAAATTGAAGGGACTGATGAGATATGGAGTGTTCAGAACCATAGGATTCCCCATTATGTGTTGCATGTTCTTATGTGAGATGGGGTTCCCTCTAGGTAGCAAGTTGCTACGTGGGTGAGGGTATCATCTGTGTAACATGGTGCTACATAGACTTGGGTTCCTTCCATTTAGGGTGTTTCTATGTGGGTCTAGGTTGAAAACAAGTATCATTTCACTATGTGGTGTTATGTTCCTCCCACGTATCATATGGATACATAAGGTAGGGTTCTGCACACATAGGGTTTTACTATGTAGGGAACCCAGATGCAAAGGGGAATCAATTTTTACCTCATCAAAGGGTATAAATTTAATTTATTTTAATTTTTTAGATGGATTAATTATTTTTATTCCCATGTTAATTCTTTTTGGTGTGTTTTCCTTCTATGAATTGACATATCTTTCTCGATTCAAAACGAAGGCCCCATTTTTTTTGTTTCTTCGTCACTCATTTCCTTCATCTATTTTATCATCTAAATATCTATCATATTTTTGGTCCACCTCAGGTTAATTTTATATAGGAATGGAGGTAATGGATGACAACATGGTTGGTCGTCTATGGTGTTTCATAGGGTTTCTTTTGTAGGATCCCATGAAGGACTCTCTATTCCTCGAACAGTTTCAGTCATGGGGTGAAGTCGTTTGTAGTGGAGAAAACCACCATCGAGGACCCATAATTTATTGGCATCATATATAGGAACAGGTAGTACCTTAACATCCAATGAATGGCTTTTTTCAGTATGGATGACCATTCACAGGGGTAGAAATCATCATCCAATGCTACAAATTTTTATGGGTTTGTTTGTGGGTTCTGACAGTACATCACGTCCGAAAATCTATTTTCTTCATGGGATAATTCGTGATGCGGTGGACTTATATTCAAAGAATCTTTAAAAGAAGTGATTTGGACTTCACAGGATCAATTTTTACTTCACAGATCACATGTACAAACATTTTCCTTCAAATTATGTTTTGGGGTTTACTTATTCCCCTGTCAAATTTAATGTAATTCTCTTCTTGCATATATAATTTTTTGGACCAAACATTATAATGACAAATAAAATTAAAAAATATAATATTTATAGCATATATATACATCAAGAGTCATTATATAATATATATCCTTTTAACTTTCATTTCATATGATATACCATAACATCGCTCACGTATAAGGTGGGTTATTGCATCACAAAACAATATGATTCATCTTTCAATAACACTTTACATGGAACGTGATAAGGATAAAGTTAAACATTATATGTTTTATACCTAATTTTATTTCTCACATTTTCACGCACATAAATTTTATTATATCATTGACATACGTGAGGACTACCTCATTTAAGAATCCACAAGACCCTCTTTTTTATCACCACACCACACATATTATATATATAAGTACATAGTGTCGTATATGTGATATTATTGTTATTATATATATATAATATATTACATACCTTCTTTCCATAATGATAATTTGAATATGGAAGAGTTACTAATTCTTACATTCGACCTACCTTCTCCCTCACCATAACAAACTTCATTATTCATAACCATCATTCATGATTATTTTTAAAATAAAAAATTACAAACAAATATGATAATTATTTTATCATTATTATTTTTTACATGATTCAACTATGTAATATTTCCATGAGATAGATCTTTAATTAAAAAATACACAAAATAAAACAAGGAAATTAACACTTGAACTACTGAAAATAAATAAACAGCATTAATAATCTTGTGATAAGATATTATAAAAAGATACTATATAAAATTGTACATATTAATATAGTTTTAGAGTAATTTAACAACTTTTTTATAAAAAATTTTATATATTTTAAATAACATTAAACTAAAATGTAATAAGAGGTAATGGATTTTTTCTCAATTTCTTTTCATTATATTGTGTGAAAGTTTATTTTATATGTTTTATACACTACCCATTTCATATGTAATATCTTGAATACTTTATAATTTATGGTATATTATATTTAAATTTGAATTATTTCATCCATGTGGATTGGAATGTGTTTTCCCATGTGTTAAGGGATTTTTTAACTCAATTTCCATTAAATGGGTTAAACATCTATTTAATTGATTATATTAGTGTAATATTAATTTTATAATGATGTTTTGTTACATTATGTTGTATTTCCAATTTTTTTATAAGGACTTATAGCTGAAACATATAATGGATTCATTTATTATTTCTCACTACAATAATATGATCATTATAAAGGTTTAATTAACCATCTAATTCTAGTCAATATTTTTCTTCTTGAATTTTAGTTGAATAAAATTATTTACAATTTTTCTAATAAATCACATTCATTTTCATATTCTCTTTTTATTAGTGATATTTTCATGTAATTGTACCTATTTTTTTCTCTTTGGTACTTAAATTAATTTATAAAATGTTATCAATAAAATATGACTCCACTTCTCTCTTCTATAAAAAATCTATTTTCATCAAAAACCATATTTTCCTAAAATGTTGTCAATATGGTTTTATGATTTAAAAATTTATTTATTAAATTTATTTTACATATTTTTTGTTTTAAAAAATATGAAAATATTCTTATGTTGATTTCGAAAGAATTCCTTTTTGGATTTTACCAAAAATGTGAAAGGAATCCTATTTTTATTTTCTAAAAATGGGAATTTCCAAGACTTTTTAAAATGAAAATGGAATTTTGTTTTTTCATTATGTGGCATGTAAGAAATTTCATGCCTTCATGAATATATATTAATTTAAGTTTACATTTCATCTTTATCTCGAAATTTTTAGAAAAATTTGTTTCCATGATATTATGTATATTATTATATTTTAAAATTATTTCCAAAGAAAAAGATCTTCAAAATGATTTATGATTTAAAAAAAGTTATTTTCAAAATTAATTTGATATTTTCCTCAAATATGTTTTTAATGATCTGTTTATGGTATTTATATTCATCAATAAAAAACCACTTATTCTTACTCCAATGGGTATATATATTTTATTGATCCCATATTTATTCTTCCTCATGATTCTTTTTGATCATTTTGACCAAGGATAATATTTATATTCACTTACTTGGATCATTTTTGTAGTCATTAACTTATATTGAATCATTCACATTCCTAGAAACATTATGTTTCCCCAATATGTAAATATTATTTATCATGGTTGTGTTTATTTTATAAACTGTATGTCATTTCAACATACTATGTTTTACATTGAGAATTATTTGGTTGACTAGGGAAATATTTATAAATCCATATCTTTTACTCAAAATTTATTTTTTTCATAACGCACATTCTTTATTAATTAAATCAATTATTCGACAAATGATTAATGATTTGGTAATGAAAGACACATATGGGGACCGTTTATAAGAATAAAATCAATGTTTTGGTAGGTCTCATGAGAAAAAATCCATTGGTAAAACCCTAGAAGTTTGTACCTAATAGTTTTAAACTATCAAGTGAAAGGCCATTAAAGTAGTTATATATTCTTCCACACCATATGAGTTTATACATATTAGTTTTAATCCACCTATTTAATGTTCTTAATGTTATTGGTATCATTATGCCTAATATCATTGAATCCAAAAAATAAGAACTTCATTGATGAAGAATTTAGTATTTAGTTTCCATAAGATATTCAAAATGATATTATCTACATAAAAATTTTATTCTTAGATTTTGATTAAATGGAATATGTTTCGACTTATTTGCATTTATATATTGATTATTTATTATATTATCATGATAGTCAAGTTATTTAAAGGGAATATTTATTCAGTTAGTTACCTTTTCATGTTGATTATTCATATTGATTCACGATATCTTCCTCTATATATAATCCTTATAGAGAACATGAATAAAAAATCATTATTTTTCCATTCCCATGAATCCATGAAGTATACTAACAAATAAATGAAATAATATTATAGAAAGAATAGTAATATTTTGGAAAAACAATTATCCTTTAATTTTGGTATTGAAATGTAATATAAGGCTCAAGTATGTTTCTAGTTTTCCTAGACTGATAAACTATTTGATCCTTTAAGATTTGATTCCTTGTATCTTTTGTTATTATAATAAATAAGACATTGGCACTGGGCTTATGGAATGTAGGTCACTGTAGTTGGTATTAGAGGAAGTTTTATAGAAATTTTTGATACCACATTAAAAAAACATAGATTAGGGAACATAACTTTAACAACCCATCCTAGAGGGGCTTCTACTTTGACCACCCCAAGCACACCTCTGATTAGCCAGGGGTTGGTGATAAGAACATAGTAGGCATATCCCAAAAATGGGGGTCATTTTCTTAATTAACTATAAACATGAAAACATCTCCAAGCCCAAAATGATAAAATGTAAAAACATTAATTAAACAATCATACAGACCACTGAGATTCTAAAAATAGTTTATTATAGTAGGAAAAATAGAAAGTAAATAGGTCTAGAATACAATCAAAGAAAAATTAATGTCTCCTAATGTGAATTCACAAGTTCCTGAAATTCACCAATAGAAAATACTACTTAAGGGGTAGGTGTAGGATAGTGGTCTGAAGTCGTAAGAGCACACCTCGCCTCTCTGATCATTGTAAGAACCACATAGTCCTGGTCTACCTAGGACTCCATCAAAGAATCAATCACTTGCAGAAGACATGACATGTGTAGGAAACGCCTAGGGAGGGGTGAGTAAAACTATACACATTAGGACACCACAAAACCCAAAAGGTAATACCACCATGAAATACACGAGTTATAATACAATGAAAACACATGTTGTACAATCTATACAGTCAACTCACACAGGTATATGTCAAAACCATGAAGAGAAGGATTTCTAGTAGGAGTACATAGATCCCCCAATAACCATGACACTATATTTTTAGATGTACCATGGTGTCTTGATGGTGCATAGAGCATCAATGATGCATGAAGCATCAATGGCGCACGGAGAATCAACAGTTCATAGAGTGGTGATGGTGCCCAGAGTAGTGGTGGTTCTAGGAACATTGATGGAATACTGATAATTATTGGCACACAGATTTTATGTAGCACATAGATCATCAATGGTGAATAGAGCATAAAATGGTCATGTGGACTCGAAGTCACATAGTCACCAAGATCATAGTTGCAGACAACAATAGGGTTCCACTCAGAGTGTGATTAGTTTTGGATAACCTACATCTCAAGCCATTAGGTCACAAACCAACATTCAAGAAACATATCTTAGAGTATCTCAAAAAGAATATCTCGTTGATAGGGTCCCAACACCATAAACGGATCATCAAATGGAACACAGTTGGAAATATATGGCCAATTTACTAAAATGTTTCTGATCAGATTAGGGTCTAACCCAACTCGACCAAACCTAGTTCAGAAGAACTGACCCACCATAATCAGTCTAGTTTGGCCCCAACAAACTAGGATTGATGGGATGGTTGACCACAAATGTAAGGGTAGCACAGGCAGGACTTTCTCCACCAGACACAGCCCACCCTGGGTGTGTCCCTCTGATCCACATCGTCGACCAACAATGTGGCCAGCTGAGTCCCCCTATCAAAGATGTGTCAGACCATGTTTCTCACGACTGTCATGCCTTCCTCACCTTGTCCCATAGCCTCACCATAGTAGTAGGATCTCATCGATGTTGTCCTTGAGCCTCATCCCTCCACAACCGTCATAACCTTCTACCACAGCCTCAGGTCACCACCCATGGCCTCCGCCGCTACTAGCCTCCTCTGAAGCGGTCCCTCATGGATCAACTCTCTCCACTGCTGTTATACACCCTACTAAAATCTAGTTTATTCTACACCCCTCATGGCCTAGCCACCCCAGTAAGGATGGTGCCCCCTCCACCATCGGTTGCCCTGCCAGTGACCTTGCCCTGCCGTGCTCCAGCTAATTCTGTGCTTCTTTCCACCTCCTTCGGCTACCATTTCCTTGCACCTCCCATGGATCATATCCATAGTTTTTTATCATTTCACTAAAGATAAAAGGTGCAATGATCCCTTTGATCATAAATCATGAGGAATGAAGAATGCAGAGATTGGGGAAAAAAGGTAAAGCACATAAACGCCCAAATAGAGAGATCATAGCTGTGATCATGTCTATCATGATCCATTCATGTAAGAATGTTTAACAAAGAACAAAATACCAATAATAACAAAGAATCTATCATCAATTTTTATCACCGAAAATATTCTCAATCCCATAAGAAGGATAAAAAAGCAGATCAACATGTTTATGGGTTGTTCTATGATCAACATTTGAATCTATGAAGGTTAAAAATTCATGAATAGATAGAAAACATTCCTCGAGGATGGATCAGAAATTTATAAAGAATATATGTCTGTGTCACAATCGATACCTGATCCACCAATGTTCGTCGATCTGTCGTGCTCTGATCAGATTCTACAAATGTAGGGAGAACCTTCTTCTTTCATTGCTACATGGAAACTCTTGGGTTATGGAAATAACCAAGGTTTTCTGACGTGTTCTTGATTAAAAAGAAAATATTTGTTGAATGAAACAAAATGTTTTTATTAAAATATTCTAATTAAATCTATATCGAATATTTAACATTCACCCTTGACCCGCACTAGTCTAGGTTAGGCCCTGCCAAAAATAATGTCGCTATTCTAAGCCCAAAGGTGCCCTCATTTTTTAGATCTACACACCTGTTTATAAGTTATTCCAGTTCCACGATAATCTGCATGCATGTGATGTAATTGAAACATATCATTTTTGGACGAATAATTCCGGGATTACAATGCCTCATAATCTCATGTTGTCTCAGTGATTATTCTTAAAATTTATACAATTAATTTATTGAAATAAAACCTGAGAAAATATGAGTCATTACATTCTCTCCACTCTAGGGTTTTACATCCCTGAATGAAAAAACAGGGGCTAACCAGAAAAAATACGAGGGTACTAAGCATGAATCTTAGCCTCCCTCTCCCTAGTTCTCTCCTAGAGATTTCCTTGCTACCACCAAAAAAACACTAGAGGAAACAATATACCACAAATGATCAACTCATTTCGATCCTTAATAATCACCTGGTACTCTGCAAAAGTCAACCCATCACTAATGACCTGCTCACCCCAGTCGATGGCTTGTGATGGATCATGCTTGTACATCCTCAGATGTGACTCATGGAAGGAATCATTCACTTGGTGCTACTATCAGGGTAGAACTAGGAGGTAAACCACCACACCAATTCAACTTAGAATCAGAATAGGGTCGATGTATCTCATAGATAACATTCTTCCCCATCCAAATATTTTTAATCACCACCAAGGTGAGACATGAAGGAACACATGGTCTCCCTCATCAAACAACAAATACCTCTGTGGCTAGTCATCATAGTACTTTGGATGATTCTTTGTAGTCTTAATCGGCTCCCGAATGACCTACTCCTTCTCTATAGTTTCCTTCACCGACACTGGGCCCGTATTTTTGGACTCTCATGGTTCTATCCAACAAAGTGGTGACCTTCAGGGTCTCCCATACAAGGACTCAAATAGTGCCATACCAATGGTGGAGTGGTATATATTGCTGTATGAAAACTACACTAGAGGTAGGTGGTCCTCCCAACTATGGCCAATGTCTAGGATGGAAACACGTAGCATGTCCTCAAGGAAATGGATGGTACACATAGTCTGGTTACCCTCCTATGGATGAAATGTGCTGATCAAGCGAAACTTAGTCCAGAATGCCCCCTGAAACCCCTTCGAAAACTAGGATGTATAGAGATCATCACGATATGAGACTATCGTTGATGGGACTCCTTGGAGTCAAACTATCTCTTGCACGTAGTGGAATCCCAATCTCCCTACTGAGCTCTACTCATGGATTAGTAGAAAGTGTTCTAACTTGGTGAGTCGATCACAGATAACCTAGATGGTATCATTCCCTCAAGATGTGTGTGGAAAACCAATCATGAAGTCCATATCTAACCCATTCCACTCCCACTCAGGCAGCTCTAATGGTTGGGATGATCCCACGGAAACATGGTCCTTAGCCTTCAATTACTGGCATGTGAGGTATCGAGAAACAATCTATTCCACCTCCTTCTTCATCCATGCTACCCAAACTAATGTTGGAGGCCGTGATACATATTTTCAACTCTTAGATGTAACACCAAATGGGAATTATGAAACTCCATCAAGACATCGTCAAACAATGTCACTGGTACAACTATGCATCCTCTGAAGAGAAAATTGTGCTCCCCACCTTTCGAAAATCCATCAGGGGTGGGCCCTGTGGACATTGGAGAATGTATATTTACACCCCAAGGATTTATAAATAAATTCCAGAAACTCTGAGTCTTCACATTAGTCCACTTTGTTATAACCCAGTTTTTAAACATAAATTTACCACTTTTAGGATTTGAATTTTGATAAACTAATAGTCACAGTTGTGTTTACTAAGATATTTTGAGTCTCATAATATGAACATACCTTTTTCGTGAATAGTAACTTAACCGTTATGAATTTTAACATACCATTATGAATTGTAATATAACCCTTATGAGTAGTAACCACATAGATAAAGGTAAAAATAAAATTTATTCACCTTATAAAAGAATTAGATAATTTAAGAAATTAATAATTAAGTGTTGGTATTTTTTGACTGAAAATTAACTTTTTTACAAAAACACTTTTGGGGGTAAAGTGAGAAACCACATGATACAAAATTACTATCTATTAAAACTATAAATAAGGATAACTCGGATCAAGACAATATGATCTGCCCCTCCCCAATGATTTCAACTTAGTGAAAATCCTCCACCATCACATGAACACTCGGAAAGAAGTCCCATCTAGAAGCATGGTCATGGTACTAGTGGCAGAGCCATACCCTCTCAAGATTCCAAATCCAAATGGCATATACTGGTGAAAGCTTCTTGCTCTAATCCTTGTCTGAAGCAGAAACAGGTAGAATGCTGGTGAAAACACATCAACAGATCATAGAAAATTCAAACATAAACATCCAAAAAGAGAGTCTCTAAACCAAAAGTCAACCAACACAAACCTCCACGAGCTCTCATACTAATTTAAAATGCTACAGAGACACTGTTGTTGATATTAGTGAATCACCCGGGTGATAGGATGATCACATGGTGTGAACAACAATCCTACTTCAAATCTAAAATCCAAGGGAGATAGAAAAACCCAAAAATCGTCCACAATTTCACCTATAAATAGATCAAGACCATCGAGCGCAATAATACTCACCATGTATAACATGAAATCAAAATTATCTACAGTGTGAATCTCGCTGTCAACCACCTTCAACTCGACTAATCCCATTTCATTTATGAACAACATTGACTCAAAATAGCTGGTATTCAAGCTGTATCATTCTCTAAAAAAGTCTTCGAACCAATATCTTGTACACGAATAAGCCATAAATAGTCATTGGAACCAAAGACGAAACACAATATCAAAACACATATTCATCCAAAATAGAGCGAAGACCAACAGGAGAACAACATATCCATCATAATCAAAAAAGTGAATCCAAAAATCAATGATCAAATGACCATCACATAGTCAATGTCCACACAGACTACATGGCTTGTCAGAACCTACCACAATCATTCTTCAAAATCCCATCTCTACCATATAGAGTGCCTCACAGACCACAACTTACCACCGAACGCACTCACGGGAGATGAGGCAGCAACCCTCTGACACAATAACTAGGTCTTGGCCGCAGGACCATCACCATGATGCCTTGGGAATCCCTATCCAGTGGAGGTGGAGTGAGGCGAGGAGAAGTCCATCATCGGTGAGAAACACCAAGACAACTGATCCCATGAGGTCACACGATGCCACAACAGAAGGAGGACTCTACCACAAGCTCGCTGATCCAGTGTTGAGGAGGGCTGAGCTATCCTGAGATGGAAGGGAGGGTGATGGCGATGATGAAACTCTAGTTTCGGAGTTCCCGTTATGGGATCATCTGACAATAATTTTATATAGCTTCTTCTTGTCCTATAATCATCCAACTGAGTGTCAAATTTTGATGAATATTCATGTGTTGGTATTTTTTAGATTAATAAATATTTTATTAATATTTTAACATAATAAATAAATTTAAAATAAGAGTAATTCTCATAAAATATATTCCAAAAAAACATTCTTTCTAATAATTTTAGTATAATTTAATAATACTTTATTTAATTTTTGAAATAATTATAAAATATGATTCAAATTTAATTTTTTATTTTTCAAGTAAATAGAGATTTTACATAAAAATAAAATTTATCATATTTTGAAAATTATTTGGATAAAATGGATTTCATTTTATAATTCTACACACTAAAAAATTGTTAGAGTGAATTTTTGGGATTTTTCTGAAATACATGAATTTTTGGTGAATTGTTAAATTTGATAATTTACAAAATATGCTAAAGAAGTAAATTTTTGCATCATGGTTGAGTCACGGATGATGGAAATGACCATTGGTTCAAACTAAAATGAACATATTACTATTTTAGTCAACAATCATCAACACTATCTGTTTTATTTGGAAAAATAATTAAATAATGATTAAAATACTGTGAAAACCATCCTCTCCTCTACTACCTTCCCCCCACTCCATTTTCTCATCACTCCTCTGAAGGGTTTTCCATGTCTAAATTCTACACAAATCTCCTCCCAAGATCCTCCCCCGCGTCTGAAATTTTTTGGTCTCATAAAAAACCAAAACCACTCCCTTAAAGAGGCCCGCAAAGAAGATTACATCAAGATATAAATTCCTCTTTTCATTTTTTTTATTTCAAGAATCCTTTATTTTCTTTTTATTTCCTCACATCCTTTCAACCAAATATTTTGATGGCTCTAGTACCTTGATTTAATATAATTTTTTATTATAAAGAAATAGTTATTTTTCATCTCCCATTTCCCCTTCATTCATACTACAAATGAGAACACAATTCGAGTTGTGTTAATCACATTTAGGGACAATGAGTTTTCAATTTCAATTACCATCTTCAATTCTTGTCATGAAACAATTATTATGGTTAAAACAAGTTATAATATAATTATTATGACTTATTTAAGGTTCTAGAAATATTTTTTATAGATGACATTAATTTACGAATCAAAATGAGTTTGTAGTGATCAAAAATCACCAATTAACCCAACCACTATAATTAATGTTTTATACAATGATTCATCTTAAATCCCAATAAACAAAAAACATTTAACCATGTATTATTTTGGTTGTTCACTAATAAGATATAGATTCTATTTAGGAAAACCATTCTCATTCTACATGTTTATCGTTACATAAATATAAGTAATCTGATAATGAAAACCACAGAAGAAAACAGTCTTAAAAAATGAAATTGAATATCTTTTCCCCTGAAAAAGAAAATGAATAAATCTAATAAGTTCATAATAAATCGATTAAAGGTAGGGTAGTTTATGTAATAATTAATTTATGAACCTAAAATATATTAATCAGGTCATTGAGATCAAGTGAGGAACACCATTGATCTTATGGTATGGGTTTTCTACCTGAACCTCCATTTTTATTCGAGTTACTCTTATTATCTACGTATCACAATAAATTTAATATGTATTCATATATACCCATAGTATATTCTGTTTTAATTTTCAATATATTTGTATCAACTATAATCCTTATATCATTTTTCCGGATTTATATGTTTTAAAAGGATCATTCATTAATTTATCCAGAAATACAAGCCCGTTTGAAATGAAATTTTCAAATTCTTACATATTTTAAAGGGAATTCTATAATATGTTTTTAGAACCATAATCTTGGTAAAACATATCATTTTATAATGAAAAATCTATAGTACTTCACTTCTGGTTTTTTTAAAAATACCTTTCTAATGGAACTCTTCTTTTCAAAATAAAAGAGTATTTATCTCACGAATTACTCGATGATTTTATAAGAGTATCATCATTGATTCAACACTCTTGGTTATTTTTATGTACTATTGCGGCTAATATTATATGATTTCATCTACAATATTTAGTTAATTTTTTTTATTAGTTTTACTATAGATGTGCTATCTTAAAACTATTCACCAATTTACTCTCAATGGTTAGTATTTATACATAATGTTTGGAGAAAGTTGTTTACATTTCATATGTTAGTTTCAATATGAATGTATATGTTGTTTATGTTTATCCCCACTGCTATGAGAAATTCTTTGGAATTATTATGGTTCATGTGGGGCCTTATATATCCCCTAGATGCATTTTTTGGTCTCCTGAGACAAACTAGTTCTTAGTACAAGGCCTTGACAAAAGGCTTATTTGTTATCTATGCATGAGGCCTTGATGGTATAGTTATCATGTACCGCATAATGACTTACCTCATTATGAAAATGGTAATATACATTTCATTTGGTTATTCTACAAGTATAATTTTCATGATTATGTTTTATTAGGGCAGTGTTTATTCACATCTTATTCCAGCCATACTATTTTCAACAACAATCTTTAAAGGTATGTTTTTTTTGTTATTCACCATGCCTAATGTTTATGTTTATGATATCTTCTTATGTAGTTCATATTATTACTGAGCGTTTGAGATCACCCCTTTCTTAGGTATCATTTTTTAGTACATGAATAAGTTTATTATAAATGACTTGTGGGGATAAACATATTGTTGTGGATACCGCCAATAAAACTTATATGTTGTATTTCATTTCACATTGTAATGTTGATCTTATGTACATATATGGATTTCAAAATGTACTAAACTATGAATTCCTTCAAGAAACTAATTTCTTGTAAACATTCCAATGTAATGTGACAAGACACCAGCTCTGAGAAATTGGGGTTAGGTCTTTACAGTTAATATCAAAGGGAGTGTAGTAGAAAACATGGAAACTAGATTTAAAAAACATAGATTAGGGAAGAAACCCCTAAGATATTCTATGAGGATAAACATACAAAAAAATTATGGAATTTTGATAAGGAATAGATTATGTGGATCTTTCTAGAAAATATATTCCTATCTGGATACTACCAGAGGATGTGGTTCTAGCACAGATGTACCTAGAAGTGAAACTCTAACAATGATTATTGTGATCGACCCTGTGTATCTTGGTACATGACACGGAGCCCTACTATGCACCTAGTTTGACAGTCACATGGAATATACTTTGGATAACTCCTAATTTCATAACATAAATTATGAAGGATTTAAATTTAAATTTTTTCTCAAAGAAACCATGTTTGTGATTATGGGATTATTCATGCAAAGGATTTCAATTTATACTTTTTATTTTGATAAGTTGAGATTATATAATATGATTCATAACCTAATATAGTGTATTTAATTATTTATAATTGGTGCCTAATGTAAGGAATGGAAACCTCATGAACTGGAAAATCCCATGTAAGGATTTCCCTCCTATGAAATACAATAATGTTGGCTCTAGAGTTACGACTAGTGCTGAACAACTTATAACTACACTGGAAAAAATGACTCAGGTTATGAAAAATAACATTACCAGTATGGAGCATCTTGATCCAAAATGTAGAGGAGCTATGTTAGATTGATTTATGTGACAATAGCCTCCATCCTTTAATGGGACTAAAAACCCATTTCTAGCTAATCAGTGGATAAGTTTTATATAAAATATATTTCTTGATTTATGATGTAATGAAAGCGAGAATGTTGTCATGGTACTTTGTCATCTTTCGAGAGATGTAGATCAGTGGTGATCTTTAAAAAAAAATAATGGGGAATAAATATATGATATGGAATGGAGGGATTTTAGTTAAATTTTCCTAGAAAAATACTTCCCTTGTGAATAGTGAGGAGATATGGAAAGAAAATTTTTTAATCTAAAGAAAAAGAGAATTATAATGTTGGAAAGTATGCATCTAACTTCACAAGGTTAGAAACGCATGTTTCGGACTACATATGTAATACTAGGAGAATAATTTATAAATTTATTGAGGGTTCAAAACAATTCCTCCAAAGGAAACTTGTCTCCCTATATTTCACATCATATAAAGATATTGTCTCATGTGCTATCAAGATAGAAAAATTATTTTCTGAGTCTCTTGACTTTAAAGGATGAAAGAGAAGAAGAGGGATTCAGAAATATATAATCATACCCATGACTGACTTTGATATAATCATTGGAATTCTTTGGATTTCCTATTATGATGTGAAGATTTATTTCAAGAAGAGGGAAGTTGGGATTTTTGATAATGGTGTTGGATCCCATATCTATAGAGTAGAAATCTCACCAGTTGATTTTTATCTACATCCACTCCTAATAGCTCTACTAAATTCATTTATTGTGGAGGAAGGGAATTAAATATATATAGTTGAGGAAAGTAATGTTCAAATAGAGGAAATATCTTTTGTACAAGAATATGTTGGTGTTTTTCTATAGGATTTACAGGGAAATCCTCCATAGAGAGAAATTTCGTTTTCCCTTGAATTAATTTTGGGTTCAAAGCCTATATCAGGGAATCCTTATAAAATGGACACTGTGGAATTAGTATAATTGAATAAACAAATAGAATAATTAATTGATAAAGGATTTATTCACCCTAGTTTATCTCCAAACGGATCCCATATTCGTTTCATTAAGAAGAAATTTGGATCTATGAGGTTGTGAATTTACTACCTGGAGATAAATAGTTTAATAATAATGGATAGGTATCCCTTAACTCACATTGATGATTTATTTGATCAACATAATAAAGGAAAATATTTTTTAAATATTGACCTTCGATATAGATATCATCCGTTGCGATAAAGGAAGGAAGATATTCCAAATGGAGACTTTTGAACCAATTATTGGCATTACAAGTTTATAGTAATTCCTTTTGGGCGGACTAATGCACCCTCTCACTTCATAGATCTAATGAATAGGTTTTAAAAGTAATATATTGAGGTATTTTTGGTGCTATTTATTGATGATATCTTGGAATGATCCAAAAGCTATGAGGATCATGAAAATATTGTGCACAATATTCTGAAGACTCTTGGATGAAATGAATTATATGGTATGCTTAGCAAGTGTAAATTTTGGCCTAAATCAGTTTCTGTTTGTGAAATTTTTTTAAATAAGGATGGAATATCAATTTATACTATAAATATAAAGGATGTTCATGAATGGCCTACTCAATCAAACATAACAGAGGAATGAAGTTTTTTTAGTTTAGACGATTATTATTGGTGCTTTGTTCAGTACATTTACGGTTTAGCCAACCCAATGACCTAGAAAACATATAAATGGGGTTAACTTCATATAGAAAAAAGAATGTAAGGATTGTTTTTAAGAATTGATGAAAAAATTAGTGAATGCTCTAATCTGAACTCTACCATAAGGGAATGATTGTTTGTGATCTATAGTGATGCATCAAGGAACAGAAATGGTTGTTTCCAAATGAAAAATGATATAGTTATTTCCTATGAATTAAGGATGATAAAAATTAATGAACAAAACTATCCTACTCATGATCATGAGTTATATTTTTTTGATATTTTATATAAAAATATGGAGACACTATCTCTATTGTAAAATATTTGAGATATATATAGATCACAAGAGTATACAAATATCTACTCACAGAAATAACTAAACTTGAGTAAAAGATTATGGCTTTAACTACTGAAAGATTATTATTTTTTTATACACTAACACCCAGGAAATGAAAATAATGTATCTTTGGAATTGAGTAGGAAGGATTAGCGGGTTTTAAACAAGACGAGTATTTAACGGGATCCTATTTTCAAGTATATAATAAGGATGGACATGGTAATTATCCTAGAAGTTGAAACATAATTACTTTATCAATTGGTTTCCCAACCATATTTATTAAAAAGGATTAAAATATCTGGTATTGATGATGAGAAACTTTAATATAAAATTAATGCTACAAAATATAGGATGTCAGCAGACTTTGTATGTGAAGATGAAATTCTAAATTTTGGGAAGTGGATATTTGGTCCCTCTATACATGCGCTGAAATGGGAGTTATTGGATGATTCCTATATCACAAATATCTCAATACACCATGGTTTAACTAAAATGTATATAGATTTAAAAGAAAATTTATGGTAGGACTACATGAAGCGGAAAATTGGTGATTATGTTTCAAGAAGTTTTTCTTTTCAACAAGTGAAGGCCAAAAATAACATCTTAGGGGAGTCATGAAATCTATAACTATTCTTACATGGAAATGAGATGACTTCACCATGTATTTTGTCACCAAATTTCCCAAAACACTATGAAAAAGTGTTGAAATATGATTAATTGTTGATCGACTTACAAAATCTACACATTTACTCCCTAAAAGTGAGGATTTTACACACGAGAGGTTTACACAACTCTGTATCAATGAAATTGTAAGACTTCATGGAGCATCTCTTCTAATATTGTCTGATCGCAATCCTCGATTTCCATCATGATTCTAGAAAAGTCTTCATAAATATTAGTATTCGGAGTTTCAATTGAGTACAGCTTATCATCCTCAAACTCATGGGCACTCAGAAAGGATGATCCAAAATTTAGAAGATTTTTTGAGATATTGCTCGAATGAATTTCATGATAAATGGGATCAGTATTTACCATTGTTGGAGTTTTACTACAACAATTGTTTCAATTCTGACAATCAAATGGCACCATATGAAGCATTGTAAGGAATGAGATGTCATACAATAACATATTGGGATGGAGTTCATAAAAGGAAGATAGTGGGCCCAAATCATGGGGAGGAAACAACAGTGATGGTAAAAACTATTCCAAGGCTATATCAAAACATCTCAAAGTAGACAAAATGTAATGCGGATAATTGAAGGAAGTTTCTGGAATTTCATGTGGGAGATCAAGTTTTCTTAATAGTATCTCCATGGAAGGGTGTTATAAGAATTGGAAAGAAAGGTAAACTAAGCCCTAGGTATATAGTCCCTTTTGAAATTATATAAATAATTGGAGATGTTCCATAACATTTGGATATGCTGCATAGCTAGTATAAATCACACAATGTTCTCCATGTCTCATTACTGAGGAAGTGCATGCCAGACCCAATGCATGTCCTCACATATGAAGGTACATAATTGGAAACTGACCTATATTACCCTGAAGAGCCTCTCCATATTCTGGACAACAAAGAATAGGTGTTGAGGAATTAGAATAATAGATAGGTGAGGAAACATTGGAAAAATCATAAAACCAAAGAGGTAACATGGGAGCTTGAGGATCTACGGATGAAGAACTACCAAAATCGTTTTGTGAGGTAACATTATGGTAATTTTGAGGATGAATTTTTTCACGGAGGGGAGAGTTTAACACCCAGAGGATATATAAAAAACGCATGAGACACTGAGTCTCCACATAAACCCCACATTGTTATAACCTAGCCAGTAAACAATATTTTACCACCCGTGTGATTCAAAGTTTGAAAAATGGACATACACTGTTGTGTTCAGTAAAATATTTAGATTCTGATAAAATCAACATACATTTTTGGTGAATAGTAACGTGAACCTTATGAATAGTACTGTACCCTTATGAATAGTAATATGACCCTTATGATTAGTAACCACACCCATGAAAGTATAAATAAAATTTAGACATCATATGAATAAAATTGAGT
The DNA here is from genome assembly GCA_963277665.1 of Viscum album. Taxonomy (NCBI): domain Eukaryota; kingdom Viridiplantae; phylum Streptophyta; class Magnoliopsida; order Santalales; family Viscaceae; genus Viscum; species Viscum album. Next base: position 888,128,868 of record OY728123.1, read on the forward strand.
ATTTTTTAAATTAATAATTAAATATTTGTATTGTTTACTAATAAATATCTAATTACAATGTTAAATTAATAAATTGTTTTGAAATAAAATTTATTTTCAAAAAATTTAATCAATAATAAATAGTTTTTTTCCTATAACTTTAGGATAATTTAATAAGTCCTTTTTTAATTTTGTAAAGTATTATAAAATATGTTTTAAATTTAAATCTGTATTTTTCAAGTAAATAATTATTTTATATAAAAATTAAATTTATCATATTTTTAAAAGATTTTTTATAAAATGTAGTTCATATTTTAATTCTACAAGTTTAAAAATGGTTAGGGTAATATTTTAAGATTCTTCTGAATACATGAATATTATGAACAATGAAATTTGATAAATTACAAAATATGCTAAATAAGTGAATTCATGCAGCATGCTTCAGTCATGGGTGATGTAAATGACCATTGGATCAAAATCACATGCAATTATTACATTTTTTGGTCAAAATCAGCAAAACTATTTTTTGTCTTTGAAAAAAGAATAGAATAATTTCTTAAATAATTGGAAAACACTCATGTCATCCACTATTACCCCCACACTCCCTCTTTTATTCTATAATCCAAAGAAATGTTACGTGTATATATTCTACCAAAATATCCCTCTAAGCTCCTTCCCCACCTCAAAGATCCCTTCGTCTCCAAAAAATTTCCAAAACCTCTCCCCTGTAGAGGCCCTCAAGTAAGATTACTTCAAGAGGTAAATTCCTCTTTTTATTTCTTCTTTTTCCTAATTCCTATCATTTATTTTTCATTCCTAAAATAATTTCATCAAAATGTTTTGATAACTCTATTACCTTACCAGTATTGTAATTTTGTTTTTATAGAGGAAAAATTCATCATCATCTCTCGTTTCCCCTTCTTCTATACTATAAATAAATAAACCATCTTAGATGTCTTAATCACATTCAAAGATAACTAATTTTCAATTTCTATTTCTATATTCAATTCTAGACATGAACCCATTTGGATTTTTAAGCCAGAATATAATATATGTATTATAAATTATTTAAGGTTCTAAAATCCTTTTTTTACAAATGATATTAATTTATAAATCAAAATGGGTTCGTTGTGATCAAAACCCGTGAAATAACCCAAACAATTATCATTAATGTTTTATACAATGATTCATCTTCACTCCCAATAACCAAATGAATTATATTAGAATGTAATCTTATGGTTTTCAACTAATAACCTAAAACTTCTATTCAGTTCATGCATTCTCATTCTCCAAATTTATCCTTATATGAATATAAGTAATCTGATCATGAAAACCAAGGAAGAAAACACTCCCAAACTATGAAATTGAATCTATTAACAAATCAAAGGGCCATGAATGAACCAAATAAAGTTATAATAAATAAATTACATGTATAGTTGTTCCTATAATCATTATTTATGAACCTAAATCCAATTATTCAGTACATTAAGATCAAGTTTGGAACACCTTCATACTAAAGGTAAGGGTTTTCTACCAAAACATCAATTTTCATTTAGGTTACTCTAATTCTCTACTTACCAGCATAAAATTATAATTTATTCATATTTAACCCTCATAAATTCTACTTGAATGTTTTATATATGTGTACCAATAATAATAATACTTTAAATTTTGGATATTTATATGTTTTAAAATGATATTTTAAAAATTCTTCTCGAAAAACCAGCCTGATTCAATGGAATTTAAAAAATTCTTACTATTTTTTAAGGGGTCTACATAATTTGTTTTTAGAAACCTTTATCTGCCAAAAATAACTAATTTTATTATGAAAATACTATCTTAATTAACATCAGGTTTTAAATAATGACTTTTCCAAAAGAACACTTCTTTTCAAATTAAAAGTGTATTTTTCTCAAGAATTACTTGATGATTTTATATGAGTATCTTTGTAATGTACTGGTTCCAGATGCCACCTAGAGGTTCCCTATACCCATTTTGTCACATAGAATCAAGCGCATTTCCCCCAATGCCAAAGGCTATCGACTAGTAGCCAGAGGGCCTTGGGTGTGATAGTGGGGAAACTATTCCCTCATTGGCCGAGTAACACAGCCGAAGAAAAACAATATAAATAGAGGAAGAATTAATAATCCATACATAAGTAAACAACAGAATACTAGAAAATAATAAAGTAGAGCATAGACATATATATGTGAATGATGATTGATACATATGTCTTGGAAAGCATCCAAAAAAATCTCAATGATGGAAAAATATATTACTAAACTTAATACAAAAGAAAGCATTTAACAACACCCCAGCATCGCCAGCCACATATTAGTCCCATGTAATCTAGCTCCACAGTCCATCAAGAACCTGAAGTAGAAGGGCGCTTTCCCTTATCTAATCCTATAGTAATATATTCTGTTTGGGCCCAAAAGCGTGGCCCAAACAGGGTGTGAGACTAAATCCCAGTAGGAAACCACTTGAAGATCTATCCCTAATAGTTAGTGAATATATGGAAGGTAAAAGTACAGAAAGCAGTAAAAATGAAATTACTCAGCAGTAATCAATACACAGTTTCAATATCAAGAAACAACTAAACAATCAGCTAAACACAAATAGGTAAACCTCTGGGAAGTACTCACATCCCATCTCATATGGTCCTACCTAAAAAGTTCAAGAAACCCTCTGGGCAGTACACTCAGTCTAACCCCTCTAGTTCTGTCACAAAGATATATATAAATAGACACTCTGAGGAAGCACTCACCATTAATTCCCCTTATAGGCATATGTAAAACAAGACTCTCTGAGGAAGCTCACCTAGTCAATACCCCTTATAGTCTAAGGTAGTCAAAGAATCGCTGATCAAGCTCACACGCTCAATTACCATTATATACCCAAGGTCAACGATTCTCTAAGGAAGATCACTCATTCAATTCCCCTCATAGCCCAAAGACGTTCAAGTAATTCAAAGAAACTCTAAGGAAGCTCACATGATCAATTCCCCTTATAGTCTAAAAAATCAAGGAATCTATGAGGAAGTTCACTCGGTAAATTCCCCTTATGGCCCCATGTGGTCCTAGGCTCTATGATGAAGCTCCATCGGTCAATCCCCCTTATAGCCTAAAGTGCTCAAAGACTCTCTGAGGAAGATCACTCATTAAATTCCCCTTATAGTCTACTACACTAGGTTCTCACAGCACTGTGTATATCAATGAGCATAGAAATGAAATATTCCCAAAGTAAACATACAGAACAACTTGGATAACCAGTATACAACATAACAAGCATGTCAGAATACAAACTCTCCACCCTATAGCAACATGCATGGAAAATAGGCAAGGCGACCAAAATGCTGAGCATGACCAAAAAATCGTAAACAGATCATGTCTGGTTAAAACATCCAAAGCATAGTAATCAACCCAATTCATAACCAGTTAATCTATACACAGTCATACACACATGGTAGGAAATCGACAGGGGTAAAATGGTAAACATGAAATACCCCGTTCAAGGGTATTGGTCAAAATTGCTCATAAAAATCAAAGACTTTCAATGGAAAGGAACAAACCACCTACCTTGGAATTGGGATATGGATATACTCTGGCATTAGCCCTTGGATCGACCTAGAATACAGTAGATCTACAAAAACGTCTAAAAAGTTCAACCCACCATATCTCACAAGAGAGGAGAAAATAGAAGATGTTTCTCTATGAGAAGAGAGAACTCATTGATACGATTCCATCGAAACCAACGGTGTCCGATTTGGATGACAGACACTCGCTTAGGAGTTCGTCAAAGATATGTGGTCGTACATTGCTCTCAGACAAACGAGACCTAGAATGAGTGCATTATGGCCATTATATGTGACCATGGTGAGTTTAATGAATGAAAACAAAGTACACGGTGTGTACTTTTGAAGTAGACAGTGTGTCCCTTTTAAGTACACGACATGTACTCACCATTTCCATACTCCTCTTTAGGTGGCCTCCAGGTCACCCCAAACGGCAATGTGCATGGCCGCTATATGGCCAGCACCCAACTACCTGTGGTAATCGAGTACACGATGTGTACTCATAATGTACACGACGTATACTACGAAAATTTCCATAATTTCAACTTTTCTAAAAAATGAAGAAAAAAGAAAAACATACCCGAAAAGAAGTTTTGGGTTCTTACAAACTACCCCCCTTAAAGAAACTCATCAACAAATTTCCCTAGCATGACATAGAAGAAGAATCCATGAACAGTCCCGACCACAGTGCTCATACATTGGCCTCCCTCTCCCAACTCTCCTCTTGTACATGCCGGTGCTGACATATCACTCATACTAGAGGAGCGGAGAAGCCACAGAGAACCTTTGTACTGTGATCATGAATTTGGATTGGATTATCCTCGAATGACGCATCCACTTCATGCTAAACCACCTCAGGTTGAAATACATGAGACGGGTCTAAAAAGTAATTCCACAGCTGAGAAACATGAAAAACTCCGTGCATATCTCAGTATCTCTGGGGTAACTGCAACCAATAGGAAACTAGCTCAACTATCTCTAACACCTCAAACGGCTTGACATTCCTCAGTGAAATATCACCCTGTCTCTTAATCCACCTATGTCCCAACCTCGGTGTAACACACATTAAAACCTGATCCCAGACCTCAAACTATAGAGATCATCTTCGCTGATTAGTATAATACTTCTATCGAGACTGTGCAATAGCCATCCTCTTCTAAGTCATTTCTATCTACTCTATGGTCTCCTAAACCAGACAAGTTCCCAGCACAACTGCCTCTCCTACCTCCAACCAAAATAAGGGTGATCGGAATGTCCTACCATACAAAGACTCATAAGGGTCCATCTGAATATTTTCTTGAAAACTATTATTGTACTAAAACTCCACAAGAGGTATATTCCTCTACCAAGAACCATTAAAATACATAATGCATGCTTAGAGAATTTCCTCAAGAAACTGAATTGTATGATTGGACTGGCCATCTGTCTGGAGGTGGTATTCTATACTCAAAAGTACCTATTTTCTCAAGGCCTTCTAAAGCCCCTGCCAGACCCGAGAAATAAAAGGTGCAAACCTGTCTGAAACAATGGAGTGGGGAACTCCATGAAGACATACAATCCATTGGATGTATAACCGTCCCAGCTCATCAACACTGATGGGGTCCTTAATCGGCAAGAAGTGAGAAACCATTATAAGCTTATCAACAACAACCCATACTGCATTATTCCCTCAAGGTGACCTTGGTAAACCTATCACGAAATCCATCGTGACGTCATTCCACTTCCACTCGGGAATGGTTAACTGCTATAAAATCCCTGTTGGTCGCAGATTCTTAGCCTTCACCTGCTGATAGGTGGAACTCATCCCAATGACACCAGAAACATCCCTCTTCATAGATTTCCACCAATACTGGCGGTGTAGATCACGATACATCTTGGTGACACCAGGATGAACTACCCAAACTGAGGAATGAAAATCCCCCATGAACTCCTCGCGTATATCTGTTGTCACCCATACGCATCCCTGGAAACGCAAGATCTCATCCCCGCCTACTGTCCATCCAGGAATAGGGTCCTATCCTGACACACTCTCCCTTAGTACAAGGCCTTATGAATCTAATAGCTGCCTCATTCACACTCAATCAAGAAGAGTATAGGTAACAACTATAGAAGAAAGAAATGTATTCCCCTGACTGTCGTGCACCTCCAAATGCATCTCAGAGAACATAGCCATATGTTGCCACTCACTTATGGCCTCTTAAAATTATTGCATCCGACTCCTCCTGCTCTGTGCATCAGCCACTGTGTTTCCATTCCCAGGTGTATAGGCAAGCTCCATGTCAAAGGACTAAAGGTACTCAACCCACCTTCGTTGTCTCAAATTCAGATCACGCTGAGTTAAAATGTACCTGAGACTTTCGTGGTCCGTGAAAACTACAAAATGCTCTCCCAGAAGATAATTTCTCCAACAGTGAAAAGCATGAACAACTACCGCCAACTTGAGATTGGGCATCAGGTAATTCCTCTCATGTGGCCGCAACTATTGAGACTTGTACGCAACGACTCCATCACCCTATATAAGCACAACTCCTGGCCTAATACCTAATACATCATAGTAAATAGTATAGATCTTCCCAGATCTAGAAAGACTAGTATTGGTGGTGAATTCAACCTCTTTTTTAGCTCTTGAAAGGCTGACTCACTAGAATCCGACCACATGAACTTTGTACCCTTCCTAGTCAAACCCATCAGCGGTGCTGCTAAGAGTGAAAAGTCATGTATGAAACATCTGTAGTATCCATCCATACCTAGAAAACACCTCACCTCAATGAAATTCTTTGGATGCTCCCCGGAAACTACTGATCTAAATTTATCTAGGTCTACTGATACTCCTCTCTATGATATAACATGACCCAAGAAGTGAATCTAATCAATCCAAAAAAAGCAATTTTAAACTCAGCATATAACTGATTCTCTCTCAGTGTACTCAAAACAATCTCAAGATGAGTAACATGGTCTAGTCGAGTGTGAGAGTACACCAAGATATCGTCCACAATGACAACCAAGAAAGCATCCATGTATGGAAAGACCACTCGATTCATCAGTTACATGAAAACTGCAGACACTTTTGTGAGACCGAACAACATAACCGTATACTCGTATAGACCATACCTACTTCGGAAGGCTGCATGAGGTATATCTGATGGTCTAACGCGCCACTGATGGTAACCGGACCTCATGTATATCTTAGAGAACACCTGGGCTCCTCGATGCTAATAAAAGAGATCATCAATCAGAGGAAAGGGATATCAGTTCTTGATCATCAACCGGTTCAGCTTTCGATAATCCACACAAAGCCTGAGGGTACTGTCTGCCTTTTTTGGAAACAAGAGAGGAGAACCCTAAGGAGAAGTACTAGGTCGGTTGAAACCATTTTCCTGCAACTCCTCCAAATAATTATTGAGCTCTTGCAACTCAGGTGTAGCCATCCTATAAGGAGGAATGGACACCGGTGCTTCTCCTAGAACAAGCTCAACAGAAAACTCTACCTCAAGATCCGGAGGAAAACCTGAAAAGACCTCTGGAAATACATCTCTGAAAGGATCCACTACTGGAGGAAAGTCTTACTATGAAGTCCCCTAGTCATCCAGATATATACTAGCAATCTGGATTGTAACACCTCCCGACCCATGATGCTCGAGCCCCGCTCTGCTCGCCTGGACATCCCATTCTCCCTTATGACGAAAAAATCTACCCTCTGGTGATATGAAACTCACCCTATGGAAATAAAAGTCGATGAATACCTAGAATGGAACTAACCAGTCCATCCCAAGAATTACATCATAGCATGTCATCTCTAGTACATAGAGGTCCCACAAGAAATGACACCCACCAACCTGTAGAGGGAACTCCCTGAACTGTCGTACATTAATTGTTCTAGTCCCCAAGGGAGTGTATATCATCTAGATATTAGTAGAGGAATAGATGTAGATACCAAGGATATCCACAACAGAAACAGATATAAAGCAATGGTAAGCCCCTGTATCGAAAAGAGAGGAAGCTAAAAGTAAGGCAACTAAGATCGTACTCGAACTGTAGAGGGATCGAGATCCTTCTACAGTTGGGTCTGCTCCACTGAAAAAGTATGGCCTATACTGCGGGCCTGTGACCCTGCCTGACCACTCTGAACTGATCTAACCTAATGTCACTGCAGGCCCAGTGACTGAACACCATGGCCACGACCTCCACCTCGTCCTGAGTGGCTGGAAGAACTCTAGTTTCCTACCTGGTGAGAAACTGGTGGCACTCCTCCTGAACCCAGAGTCATAGAATAACCCCTTTCACCAGCTAATGGTGAGGATATCTAATAGAAGAAATGAAGGTGACCCATCTTTTCACAAGATCAGCACTGTTATGGGTTTCTCGGGCAATGTGGCCTCGTATGACCGCTCTTCCCGCACTGGTAGAACTCCACCTGGCTTCCAGAAGATGCTTCCCGCCTACTCTGATGCCATCGTGTAGTCTCCCTCCTGCGCTTCCTGCTATCAGTAGGAGGAATATTAACTATGGATGTCGAACTGTCCTGCCTCATAGCTCCAGAATCCCTCATATTACGCTCTTTGATTAGCACCTTGTGGAGGATAGAGGATATCGAAGTCAACCTAAAGATGTTCACCTGAGATTGGATGTCGTGATTTAGACCATCCTCAAACTTCCATACAACGAACAACTCATCACCTCCTGGAATAGGCGTAAAACACTACATCTCTGTGAAGTGAAAGGAAAACTCCATAACAGTAAGAGTACCCTACTCCTAACTCATGAACTCTTAGGCATGATCATCCCTCAAGGTCTCTAGATAGAATTAATCATAGAAGATGCGCCAAAACTCATCCCAAGCAATATTCTGCTGGTATACCACCTATAAGATCACATCCCACCACCTCTTGGAGAAATCTCAAACCATGTAAGTAGAAAGCTTCACCCTCATCTTTGGAGGTATCTCCAGATTCTCAAAAATCATCAGCGTGGCTTCTTTCCATGAATCTGTAACCTAGGGTCCTCCATCCCCTGAGAAAGTGAGGGGATGCTGCTGCTAAAAGACCCACATCAATTCTTCCATCAACATGGTAGGAGGAAGAGCTCCCTGAAAGGTCTGCATCATCCTCAGAAAGCCCTTCCTAAACAGTGCATTAGCACCTATGTCAGGTACAATGGATGATGCCAAGGTTAGCACAACTGGAGGATCTGTTGGGAGTCCCTGATCAACCATGTCCAGTGTCTAATCACCTCCTAGAAACTGCCCTACAACTGAAGGATGTCTCAGGGGCATGAATCTGCATGGTCAAGCACAGACCTTAAAACAAGATTGTCAAGGACGGAAAACTAGAAGCGCAATAAGGGAACAAGAGAAAGAAAGCACTCATGTTTTACAAAACATGACTACATGGTGTGTAAAATTCCTACATGGTGTGTTCCCCTATTTCATTTACATGGGCACGCAATCCTGCCTAAAACTAGTCATGTAACACCCCTATCACACGACATGTTGTCTTAACACATAGCGTGTAATTGAATCCTCTTTCTCTACCTGAGTCCTTCTACACGGTTAAGCCTCATGGTTATCCTAAGACAAGGCTACAAGCCGTGTTCACGGTACACGCAACGTGTACTAGACATGATTCACCTCGCCTATGTTGTTAGTGACACGACCAAGTACCTGGGACAAAATACATGGCGTGTTCGATCCTGACACGGTGTGTATGGATTAAAATTTTTCTGTTTGTGTTGTTAGTTACACTGGCAGACATAGGGTCAACACTACAAGACATGTTCTACTAGTACACGGTGTGTTCCCACCAGACTTTCCACATCCCGTGTCTCTGCCCACACGGCCTATGACAAAGTTAGAGACTACACAACATGTAAATAAAGTACATGGTGTGTACTTAAGAAAAACAATTTCTTCCCGAATAGAAGAGCACATGGCATGTAGTCAAAACTACCAGGTGTGTATTCTGGGTTCTTCTCGATAGTAAGCCTCTGAAACTACTCTGGAGCCCAGAAAACACTGAAACGAACATCAAAGTTCCAAATTTCGATCCATGAGGCCCCATACTCCCCTTGAATCAATGTTTTCCATCTTACACATGTTATAAGAAGGAAAACAAGGCAATGATCCACAAAATTCTGGTCCATGAGGGCCCATAACACCTCAAGAAACAAAGTTTGGCATTCATTCAAACAAAACCTTACATTTACAATACCCTATCAAACAACAGGTATTTTTATCAAGACATCTATCACAATAACATTCATATTTTACACAACATCTATCACAACAGCATGCAATCACTAATGCATCCTAGATGGCATAGAATGATTTCATAACAAGTGATTTCTAGCAAGTGCCTATATGATACATAAGATGGCACACCCTCATCCTATCGGGATGCGATAGAAATAGTACCTCAATAACATTAACAGTAACATCAAAAAACATGTGAATCACCCAACGGTGAAAATAAAATCAACCGTAAATTTTCAAGACCATAAAAATTGCACTAAATGAGGTAGATTGGCTTTTCCCCGTACATGGGTTAGCTACTCCTAGGCACAGATTATTACCTAGTACCAATTCCATCATATCTCTGGAGAAAGGCTATAAACAGTATGTCAAGAAAAATAATTGCTCTGATAACACTTTGTAACATCTCTGTTCTGGAAGCCACCTAGAGGAACCCCGTACCAAATTAGAAACATGGCCTCAAGCACATTTCCACGAATGCCAGAGGCTTCCGACTAGCAGCGAGGGCCTTGGATGTGATTGTGGGGAAACTATGCCCTCATTGGCAGAGTAAAACAGTAGAAGAAAAAAATAGTAACAAAATATGAAATAATAATCCATACAGAAGTAAACAACGGAAGACTGGAAAATAATAAACTAGAGCACACACACTCACACACACACACACACATATATATATATGTGAATGATGAATGATACATTTGTCTTGTAATGCATACAAACAAATCATAATGCTGAAAAAAATAGTACAAAAAAAAATACAAATGAAAGAACAGAAGAACTCAACAGCATCAAAAGCCACATCTTGGTCCCATGCTCTCCAGCTCCGTAGTCAATCAAGAAACTGAAGTAGAAGGGTGATTTCCCTTATCTATACCTGTAGCAAAATAATCTATTTGGTCCCAAAAGAATTTCCCAAATAGTGTGTGAGACTAAATCCCAGTAGTCAACCACCCAAAGATCTATGCCAAATAGCCAATGAATATATGGTAGGAAGAAGTACAGAAAGTAGTGAACAGTAAAGTACTCAGTAGGAAACAATCCACAGTTTCAATATCAAGAAACAGCTAAACAAGCAGCTAAACAAAAATAGGTAACCCTTTGGGAAGTACTCACAGCCCATCCCCTCTAGTCCAAACTAACAAGTACAAGAAACCCTCTCGGTAGTACACTCATTATAACCCCTCTGGTTCTGTCACAAGGATACATATAAATTGACACTCTGAGGAAGAAATCACAGTCAATTCCCCATATAGTCATAAGTAAAACAAGACTCTCTGAGGAAGCTCACACAATCAATTCCACATATAGTATAATGTAGTCAAGGACTCTCTAAGGAATCTCACATGGTCAATTCCATTTATAGCCCCAAGGTCATGGACTCTCTAAGGAAGCTCACCCATTCAATTAACCTTATAGCCCCAAGTCGTTCAAGTAATTTAAAGAATTTCTGAGAAGCTCACACTGTCAATTCCCCTTATCTTCTGAACCAGGAAAGAACCCTATGAGGAAGCTCACCCGGTCAATTACCCTTATATACCCACGTGGTCCTTGGATCTTTGAGGATGCTCAGTCGGTCAATCCCCCTTATAGACTAAAGTTCTCAAAGACTCTCTAAGGAAGCTCACTCAGTTGATTTCCCTTATAGTCTACTACAATAGGTTCTCACGGGCCTATGTAGGTGAACGAGCATAGCAATGAAATATGGCCAAAGTAAACCTACAGAACAACTTGGATAACCAATCTACAATATAACAAGCATGTCAGAATACAAACTCTCCACCCTACAACAACAGACATGGAAAATAGGCAAGGTGGCCAAAAAGTTGAGGATGACCAAACGGTTGTAAACAGATCATGCGTGGGTAAAACATCGAAATCATAGTAATCAACCCTATTCATAACCAATTAATCTCTATACAAGAATACAAGCATGGAAGGAAATCAACAACGGTAAAATGGTAAACACGCAGTACCCCGTTCAAGGGTATTGGTCAAAATTGAACATAATACTCAAAGACATTCAACGGAAAGGCACAAACCAGCTACCTCAGCGTTGGGAGATCGATATTGTAACACCCTGAGATTTTATGAAAAATATTCTTTTTAATTTTATTGATGTCTTGTGATGTACGCTACACCAAAAGGATCTTTCACTATATGCATCCTTAACATGGCTTGCATTACACAAAATCACGACCTTCCACGAAAGCATGTGTTGTACACAATACCGAGTTTCACTAAACAACGATATGTTATATAAACTAGCCGTTATGAATAGTAATACCCAATTTTTAAAATTTTATAAATTTTTTATTTTGAAATGGACTTCATTTTTGGATTCAGAATATCGAAATTGGCGTATGGTGTAATTTTTGAATTTTTCTGAAAACATTAAATTTTTGATGAATAGTGAAAACACTAGGTTACTATTTAAAAACCGATTTTTTTAAATAGTTATTTATTTTATTTAAATTTATTTTAGGTCAAAATTGATACATAATACCTATATAAGTTCAATTTAATTCATTGAAGTCATTTTATAATAATTTTCGATATATAAAAATTTTATTGAACTTTTCACCGTCTTTTACCTACCTCTTAGGAGCTTTTTGCAAACTTAAATAAAACATAATTTTACCACGTCTGTGAGTGGAATTTCGAAAATCCGAGAGACACAGTTAATATCATGGACTAAAATTTGGTTCAATGAGATGAAAATAATTTTTGGTGAATAGTACCGTTTTACATTTATTTACCATGTTTAGAAGTAAATAGGGTAATTAAGTGTAAAAATGATATTATTATTACCCTAACACATGTCTTAATTATATTGGATAAGTTTAATTCGACCAAAAACAACCTTAGGAATAAAATATGACCATTTAGGTCCACTTGGATTAGATTAGGATATTTATTATTAATTTATTTAAAGAATGGTTAAATAAGTTAAATTCAATGTTTAATAACTAATTCATTTTTAATATAGGGTTATACATAAGATAAATTAGACTATAAATATAAATTAGAAATATAAAAATCTTTTCTACCTAATGTTAATTTCTTTATAATTTTATACATTAAATAATTTATGTTATCTATGACACAATATTGATGCAGTAATTATCTTATTAGAGAAATCTTAACATAATTGAAGTTATAAATACCCAAATAAATGTAATATGAGATTTTTTATGAATTACTATAATTTTATAGGTTAACATGACATGTTAGTATTTAGTTAATTAACGTTTTTCGAACTAATCATGCTGTTATGATTTTCACAAAAATCAATTACCAAATAGTGTCAAAATTGACATAAAATAGCTTTTAAAACAAATATTATAATATTAATTGTTATTTTATTTCTAAAAATCTAAGTTTTCTCAAAATGACTTATATAAATATATATATATTAATAATGAACCAACTGGGGTTCGTATGTCTTTTTATAGTATGTTTACTAACCATATAGTGTAAGAAGACAAGAAGACACAGTAAAAGTTAAATTATTTAACATAGAGTTAAATCTAAATGATAAGGTTACAATTGTAACCTAAACGTGTCTAAAATCTATTTGTTGAGATTATTTAGACCCATCCCCACTTTATCTTCGAAATAAATCAATTTGGATCTATTATAAACCGAATATGACTTTATTATAAATAAATATTTTATGTTTTTTCAAAGGTGCCCCACTCCTCCTTTATAAACATGACACCCCTTACCTCTTATCTTGACACCCTTTTGTGCCTTGAAGCTCGGCCAAACCCGACCCATTTATCTTCTCCACTTCCCTAGAAACATTTTGGAGGTTTTGGTATTCTCAAAATACCATCTCTACTTCATTAAGAGGAATCTTAAAGGAGGTGCATCGAAGAAGAGGTAATCTCTTCTTCCAATTCTTTCAAGTTTCTTTCTTATTATACTTCTTCTTCTTTAGTGGTATCATTATAAAGTAATAACATCATTATTACTTATATACTGATATGTTATTATAAATATTAAACAACTCTATTTCACCTTCTATCCATCCTACGAAAAACAAAATCACCACGCGTGCGTACGTACGGAATACCGTCTCCACACCGTGGTGTAATCTGTTTTCATCAACCAGCTTACTTAGATGGGTATAATGGTGAAAATAAATAAGCATATATAATTATTGTAAAGTGATATTGATTCTTAAATATTATACATACACTTCAATACAATTCCACAATCATGGGAATTATATCATCGCTCGTGCGTACATACGGACTACCGTCTCCACGACGCGATGAGATTCATTTTCCATGTTAACCATTCAAGAATGATTATAAAGTATATACAATGAATAATAATGAAATATATGACATAATTAAGCTACTGGATTTATGAATATATATATATATATATATTTCATCTAATTACTTCCATTCATGTCAATAAATAAAGGAAAACAACGTTCATGCGTATGTACGGCCTACCATCTCCATGAACGGTGTGTTTAATTTCATTTATCTATCTATTATATATATATATATACTGAATATATATGATATATAAATCATGTTTTTCTTTATGGAAGTAATTAAATCATGATATAAGTAATAATAATATCAAGAACAACAAGTCCAAACACGTATGATAAATGAAACAATTTTACCCAAAATGGTACTTTAACATGGAATTCACAAATGAACGGGTAATATAAATACCTAAGTGAACCATATATGATATAATAACAATTAATATGATTCATTATTAAGTAAATGACATTATTTAAATCATTATACACGAGGATCGAATACATAAGATGCATATCAGACATAAGGTAGAGGATAATTATTCCAATCTCATTCTTATCCGAGATTGTTTATTCGTAAGTATTTAATGGGGTTATGTTTATTATCCATGTCCATATGTTCTCAAAATTTTTTCATAAAATGTTTACATTTCATCCATGTATGTTTAATGTCATTCTTACCCTTTTTTTACTTTTACCACATCGTATGGAAGGAATCTTTCTTTTGTTTAACATACGAGGTACTTTTTGACTTTTCCGACAAAAGTACGAGAAGAATGTTATTTTTAACTTATACAGCGTGAATGGATTTTTACAGTTTCATAACGTCTCATTTTCATGAAGCTTACTCTAAAATATTTTATGACTATTTTCAACAAAATACTTTTCTTTTAAAAGTTCATGTCATTTTGTGAAAAGAAAATGATTCTGAAGAAGAAAGGATATTTTCCTCCAGAATTCATTTCAAGTGTTTTATCAAAACCATTTTCCATATAAGATGAAATTATTTCATATGTGTATGTTTCAAGTATAATGTATCTATTATTTACATGGTTTCACTTTACTTATGATGAAATGATATCCATTTTATTTATATGGATTATGTTATGATGGAAGGATTTTTAAGAATCCCATTTTTATCACATGGGTTATGCTATAATGTATGATTTATGATTTTGTGGTAGGCGTAAGAATGATTTCGTTATGAGATGGGTGGGACCTATATCTCCCTACAATGCATTGGGTAAAGATTTATATCTCATGAGATATACATGGCTGGAACGGTAAGTTAATCAGGTTCAGTGTTAGAAGACTTGAACAAGGAGTTAACTAGATTCAGAATGGGACTTTGTCCACTAAGATGGTCTTGCCAGCAATGCCTTGGAAACCATGTAAATCATATCATGTGCTTAATGGATTCCACAATTACTTGTTTTATTACCATTCTAGTTTATCATGAATAATGTTCCTTTGTGATCTATGCCTTGTGTACTTCCAAGATTTATGTCGTTGCTCATGATTTTGATGTTTATATTTTATGTTCAAGTTTTTGCATTCAAATGTATATGGATTGTTTTATGTTCTCTATGCTTACCCTTACTGAGAATTTGAGTTCACCCTTTATATTTTTTCTTTTCCCCATGATTTAAAGAAAGGTTTTAGGTAAGAAAAAAATTAGAAAGATCATTATGGGAGATGTCGAAGATCGTTCACCACGATTAGAAGATTATGTTATCAGTTTCCAAAGACACCAAAATATTACTGTCTTTTGGTGTCTGTTTTTTATATGTATTAAGTATTACAGAAAAGTAATGTAATGTCCATTTACTTCAAGCTTCGGGACTCTATAGTTGGTATCAGAGGAAAGGTTTAGTTAACCTTTGGAAACTAAAATGTGAAAACTTATATGAGATCCCTAGAGATATTTCTAAGGTATGTATAGGGATGTCCCTAAGGATAAGTATAAGTATAATTTATAGTCCTAGAATTATGGTAACAATATTATAATTAAACCAAATATGCTTTATATTGAAGGTAATCCCCCTTTATTATATTGTTTTCCTAGCATGATTATTTCCTCTCACACTGTTCTTTTTGGGTTTTAGACGATGGCTGGAACCTGAAGGAACCGTGTGGATCAATGTAATGGATAATGCAATAATTTTCCTCCCGAGCAACCAAATGTGATGGGAGATGGAGTGAAAAATCTTATTGTTATACATACAAAATCTATGAATCAATCTGGATTTCCAAATGAGAAGAGAAGGGAGCAATATTTTATTGAGTCCTTCATGAGGCAACGTCCACCGTCTTTCAATGGGTCTTCTGATCCACTTGTTACTGAACAATGGATCAGTAACATTGAAAAGATATTTTCCATACTTCGCTGTTCAGAACATGAAAAAGTCATTTTAGCTGTTTACTGTTTAGAAGGTGAAGCAGACCAGTGGTGGACTCTAATTAAGAATAGAAGTCCCCAAGATGAAATGGAATCTATGGAATGGGACGAGTTCAAGAACTTGGTTTTTAGTAAGTACTTCCCTCGTATTCTTTGAACAAAGATAGAAAAGGAGTTCCTTGATCTTAAGAAAAAGGATGATGAATTTATTTGTATATACGAGGAGAATTTTACTAGGCTTGCAAGGTATACATCTGGCTTTATCATCCAACCTGAAAGTAATGTTGATCGATTCTTCAGTGGATTAAAACGAAGTTTTCGAAGGGCATTATCTATAAGAGACTTCAGTACCTATGAAGAAATTGCACGTTGTGCTATTGAGGTATAAATGGAAGTTGGTGTTACATATCCATCTCATGGTTTTGACATGAAATGAAAGATGGGGTTCAAGGAGAAATCTCAGAATAATTGTGAAAAGAAGATAAATGTTTCTTTATTCTCAAAGTGTGGAAAGAAGCATGGTGGATATTGTCTTAAAGGGACTAGACAATGTTTTAAGTGTGGAAAAGAAGGTCATCGAGTAGTTGATTGTCAAAGTAATGAGAAAAAGGTTGCTAATGTTGTGAATAGAGAAAAGACTATAGAGAACGCTCCACCAACACTTCAATGCTTCAAGTTCAAGGAATTGGGGGCACTATGATAATCAATGCCCTAATCCAAGTGTTAATAATGATCAACGTGAACAACCTCTTAAGGAAAAGGACAAAGGTAAGTCACATACGATCACTATTAGCAATGTTGAGTATGAAAATGATGTAGTGTAATGATTATGTGTTTATTTAAAGGGATTCCAAAATAATGTGGTGGAATCTCATTTATAGTATTATGGAACATTAGAATATATATGTAATGGTTTATTATGGTTTTCAATAATTATATGGTATCGGTAACCCTGAAAAGTGATTCCAATATTTTGGAAAGCAAATGATATGCCCATAAAGAAGGGATAAAGAGATAATGAAATGTTTTATAGTATTAATGAGCTCATGAGTAATATAAGGAAAAAGTGATATCATGGTTTGAGTATATAAAATTTTTGGGATTTTGGTATATGGAAAGAGTTACCTCGTGACATTTTTTCACTATGGTTCAATAGAATACATGATTAAGGTATTCACATGTTTAAGTTGTGACCAAAAAGATATATCGTATGATATATGGGGGATAAATGATGGTATTCACATGCTCGGTAGATGAAATTTCTAATAATTGTTTTCATTATACTATGAGCTTGGACAGAAGTATTTTGGATAAGCCTAAAGATTGAAATAAATTAAGTTAGACATAAGATAGTATTTTTTTCTATTTTATTGTAGGAATGTTATTATAATGTAGTTTTAGAAAAAGGGACAACCTGCAGGATGGGAGAAAACCTATTGCGTCGGACAAGGTTGTGGGAATCGAACCCACAACTGAATTGTGATTGGCCTTTATCGCCTACCACTGGCCTACAGGGAGTCCATGTTTAGTAGAAACCGGTTTTATTATATTAAGTACAATGATATATGAAGTATAAGTCCATTTTAGGAACCATATATTATTAATCTCATTATAGATGGACTTATGTATTTTTGATATCTTTTTCTAACCTTTTGTTTGAGACAGATGGAATGACCCACCATTCTATCACATGATCTACTAACACTTCTTGAATGACAAATTCAACTTCATTTCCTTAAGATATGAAGTGGAAATTGTCCCAGGAACGACCATGGGTGAGACTATACCAAAATCAAGAATGTATTTATTCTAATTGAAATTTCATCAACTTTAGGAAAATGATCTTGAAAACCAAAAATGTTGTCCTAGTGCCCTTATATCCGATGAATCAGATGGTACCTTAGATCATCAAAAATCTTTGGATTTGTGATTGTTGGATTTTTCATAGCCAGGTTCTCCACCACTCTCCATCATAACTTTATGGTTAGATTTCTCTTCTATATCCATATTTTCACCTATGTTCTCCTATGTGGAAACCCAGGGATTAGTTAATTTGGGTAACCATTATGTTTCATACATTAGTTTTTAAAGAAAATTTTTGGTATTCTTTTTTATGATGTGGGTTTCTATTAATGAAACTCACAAGTAGTAAACCCTTTATGACCCCGACGAATTTCGAGGGCGAAATTCATTTTAAGGGGGGTAGAATGTAACACCTCAAGATTTTATGAAAAATATATTTTTTTTAATTTTATTGATTTCCTGTGATGTACTCTACACCAAAAGGATCTTGCACTACACGCATCTCTAACTTGGCTTGCATTACACGGAATCGCGACCTTCCACGATAGCATGTGTTGTACGCAATACCGAGTTTTACTAAACAACGATATATTATATAAACTAGACGTTATGAATAGTAATACCCACTTTTTAAAATTTTATAAATTTTATCTTTTGAAATGGACTTCATTTTTGGATTTGGAATATCGAAATTAGCCTAGGGTGAATTTTATGTAATTTTCTGAAAACATTCAATTTTTGATGAATAGTGAAAACACTAGGTTACTATTTAAAAACTGAATTTTTATTTAAATAATTATTTATTTTATTTAAATTTATTATAGGTAAAAATTGATACATAATACCAATATAAGTTCAATGTAATTCATTGGAGTCATTTTATAATAATTGTTTATATAAAAAATTTTATTGAACTTTTCACCGTCTTTTACCTACCTCCTCGGAGCTTTTTGCAAACTTACATAAAACATAATATTACATCTTATGTGAGTGGAATTTCAAAAATCCGAGAGACATGGTTAATATCAAGGACTAAAATTTGGTTTAGTGAGATAAAAATAATTTTTGGTGAATAGTAACTTTTTACTTTTCTTTACCACAGTTAAAAGTAAATAGGGTAATTAAGGGTAAAAATGATATTATTATTATTCTAACAGAGGTCCTAATTCTATTGAATAATTGTAATTCGACCAAAAAAAACCTTAGGACTAATATATGACCATTTAGGTCCACTTGGATTAGATTAGGACATTTATTATTAATATATTTAATGAAGGGCTAAAATGGTTGAAATCAAAGTTTAATAAATAATTAATTTTTAATATATGGTTATACATAAGATAAATTGGACTATAAATATTCATTAGAAAGATAAAATTATTTCCTACCTAATGGTAATTTATTTATAATTTTTAGACAATAAATAATATATGTTATTAATGACACAATGATGATACCTTAATTATCTTATTAGAGAAATATTAACATAATTGATGTTATAAATACTCAAATAAATGTAAATTGAGAGTTTTTATGAATTAAACTAATTTTTTATGATACTATGACATGTTATTATTTCTTTAATTAACGTTTTTGGAACTAATAAAGCTGTTATGATTTTAAAAAAAATCAATTACCAAATAGTGTCAAAATTGACATAAAATAGTTATTAAAACAAATATTATATTATTAATTGTTATTTTATTCCTAAAAATCTATGGTTCGAAACAATGACTTAGATAAGGATATATATATTAATAATGAACCACTTTGGGTTTTTATGGCTTTTATTGTAATTTCTTTAACCATATAGTGTAAGAAAACTAGAAGACACGGTAAAAGTTAAATTATTTAACTTAGAGTTAAATCTAAATGATAAGGTTAAAATTGTAACCTAAAGTTGTCTAAAATATATTGGATGAGATTAATTCGACCCATCCCCAATTTATCTTTGAAGTAAATAATTTTTGAGCTATTATAAACCGAATATTACTTTATTATAAAATAATATTTTATGTTTTTCCATAGGTTCTCCTCTCCTCCCTTATAAAAAGGGCACATCTTCCCACTTCTATTCACATACTTTTGAGCCTTTAAGCATTGCCAAACCCTGCCCATTTCTCTTCTCCACTTCTCTAGAAACATTATGGAGGTTCTGGTATTCTCAAAAGACCCACTCTACTTCCTTAAGATGAATCTTAAAGGAGGTGCGTCGAAGAAGAGGTAATCTCTTCTTCTTATTCTTTCAATTTTCATTCTTCTTCTACTTATTCTTCATTAGTTGTCTCATTATAAATTACTAAAATCAGTATTAATTATATAATTATATGTTATTATAAATATGAAACAACCCTATTTCACCTTCTTTCCATCCTACGGAAAATAAAATCACCGCACGTGTGTACGTACGGAATACCGTCTCCACGCCGTGGTGTAATCTGTTTTCGACCACCACCTTACTTATATAGGTATAATGGTGTAAATAAATAACCATATATTATTATTTTTAAAGTGATATTGATTCTTAAATATTATACATACACTTCAGTACAATTCCACGATCATGGGAATGATATCATCGCTCGTGCGTACGTACGGACTACCGTCTCCACGACGCGATGAGATTAATTCTCCATGTTAACCATTCAAGAATGATTATAAAGTATATATAATGAATAATAATGAAATATATTACATAATGAAGCTACTGGATTTATGAATATGTATATATATATATATATGTCATCTACTTACTTCCATTCATGTCAATAAAGAAAGGAAAACAACGTTCATGCGTATGTACGGCCTACCGTCTCCATGAATGGTGTGTTGCATTTCATTTATTTATATATTCTATATATATACTGAATATATATGACATATAAATCATGTTTTACATTCTGGAAGTAATTAAATCATAATATAAGTTATAATAATATCAAAAAAAAAACAAGTCCAAACACCTGTGATAAATGAAACAATTTTACCCAAAATGCTACTTTAACATGGAATTAACAAATGAACGGGTAATATAAATACCTAAGTGAACCATATATGATATAATAACAATGAATATGATTCTGTAATAAGCCAATGACATTATTTAAATCATTATACCGGAGGTTCAGATACATACGAAGAATATCAGACATAAGGTAAGGGATAATTATTCTAATCTCATTCCTATCCGAGATTGTTTATTCGTAAGTATTTACTGGGGTTATGTTTATTATCCATGTCCATATGTTCTCAAAAAAATTTCATAAAATGTTTACTTTTCCTTCATGTATATTTAAAGTCATTCTTACCCTTTTTTACTTTTACCACATTGTATGGAAGGAATCTTTATTTTGTTTACCATTCGAGGTACTTTTTGACTTTTCCAAAAAAAGTATGAGAATAATGTTATTTTTATCTTATATAGTGAGAACTAATTTTTACGGTTTCATAATGCCTCATTCTCATGAATCTTACTCTACAAGATTTTATGACTATTTTGAACAAAAAACTTTTCTTTTAAAAGTGCATGGCATTTTGTGAAAAGAAAATGATTTTGAAGAAGAAATGATATTTTCCTCAAGAATTCATTTCAAGTGTTTTATCAAAACCATTTTCCATTTCAGATGAAATTATTTAATATGTGTATGTTTCATGTATAATGTATCTATTATTTAAATTGTTTCACTTTTCTTATGATGAAATGATATCCATTTGTTTTTTATGGATTATGTTATGATGGCATGATGTTTAAGAATCCCATTTTTATTTCATGGGTTATAATATGATGTATGATTTAAGATTTTGTGGAACACATAAGAATAATTTAATTATGAGACGGGTGGGACCTATATCTCCCTCAAACGCATTGCGTAAAGATTTATATCTCATGAGATAGACATGGCTGGAACGGTAAGTTAATCCGGTTCAGTGTTACAAAACTGGAACAAGGAGTGAACTCGATTCAGAATGGGACTTTTTCCACTAGGATAGTCATGGTAGAAATCCCTTGGATACTATGAAAATCATAACATGTGTTTAATGGATTCCAAAATTAATTGTTTTATTACCATGCAAGTTTATTATGACTAATGTTCCTTTATGATTTATGCCTTGTGTACTTCCATGATTTATGTCGTTGCTCATGATTTTGATGTTTATATTTTATGTTCATGTTTTTGAGTTCAAATGTATATGGATTGTTTTATGTTCTCTATGCTTACCCTTACTGAGTATTTGATCTCACCCTTTATATGTTTTCTTTTCCCCAGGATTTAAAGAAAGGTTTTATCTAAGAAAACAAAAAGGGGAATATCTTTATGGGAGATGTTGAAGATATTTCACCACGATTAGAAGATTATGTTCTGAGTTTCCAAAGACACTAAACTATTACGGTCCTTTGGTGTCTGGTTTTGTTATGTATTAATTATTCCACAAAAGTAATGTAATGTCCATGTAGGTCAAGCTTCGGGTCTCTACAGTTGGTATCAGAGGAATGATTTAGTTAACCTTTGGAAACTAGGATGCGAAAACTTTAGTGAGATCCCTAGAGATATTTCTAAGGTATGTCTAGGGATGTCCCTAAGGATAAGTATAAGTATAGGTTATAGTCCTAGAATTATGGTAACAATATTAGAATTAAACCTAAGATTTTATATATTGAAGGTACTCCCCCTTTATTATGTTGTTTTCCTAGCATGATTTTTGCCTCTCACACTGTTCTCTTTGGGTTTTAGACGATGGATGGACCCCGAAGGAACTGTGTTGATCAATGTAATGGATAATGCAATGATTTCCCTCCCGAGCAATCAAATGTGATGGGATATGGAGTGAAAAATATTATTGTTATACTTAAACAACATATGAATCATTCAGGATTTCCAAATGATCAGAGAAGGGAACAATATTCTATTGATTCCTTCATGAGGCAATGTCCACCGTCTTTCAATGGGTCTTCTGATCCACTTGTTGCTGAACAATGGATCAGTACAATTGAAAAGATATTTTCCATACTTCGTTGTTCATAACATGAAAAAGTCATTTCAAATGTTTATCGTTTAGAAGGTGAAGCAGACCAGTGGTGGACTCTAATTAATAATACAAAGCCCCAAGATGAAATTGAATCTATGGAATGGGACGAGTTCAAGAACTTGTTCTTCAGTAAGTACTTCCCTCGTATTCTTTGAAAAAATATGGAAAAGGAGTTCCTTGAGCTTAAGAAAAATAATGGTTAATATTTTGTTATAAACAAGGCGAATGTTACAATGCTTTCAAGGTATTCATCTAGCTTTATCATCCAACCTGAAAGTAATGTTGATCGATTCTTCAGTGGATTAAAACCAAGTTTTCGAAGGGAATTAGCTATAACACACTTCAGTACCTATGAAGAAATTGTGTGTTGTGCTATCAAGGTTGATGTGGAAGTTGGTGTTACATATCCATCTCATGGTTTTGATAAGAAACGAAAGATGGAGTTCGAGGAGAAATCTCAGAATAATGGTGAAAAGAAGATAAATTTTTCTTTATGCTCAAAGTGTGGAAAGAAGCATGGTGGAGATTGTATTAAAGGGACTAGAAAATGTTTTAAGTGTGGAAAAGAAGGACATAGAGCAGTTGATTGTCGAAGTAATGGGAAAAAGGTTGCTAATGATGTGAATAGAGAAAAGACTATAGAGAATGCTCCACCAACACTGCAATGCTTCAAGTGCAAGTAAATGGGGGATTATGCTAATAAATTCCCTAATCCAAGTGTTAATGATGATCAACATGAGAAACCTCTTAAGGAAAAGGACAATGGTATGTCGCATGCGATCACTATTAGAAATGTTGAGTATGACAGTGATATGGTGGAATGATAAGGTGTTAATGTAATGGGATTCCAAAATAATGTGGTGGAATCTCATTTATAGTATTATGGAACATTGGAATATCTATGTAATGGTTTATTGTGGTTTTCGATAATTATATGGTATCGGTAACCATGAAAAGTGATTCCACTATTTTGGAAAGCAGATGATATGCACATAAAGAAGGGATAAAGAGATAATGAAATGATTGATAGTATTAATGAGCTCATGACTAATATAAGGAAAAAAGATATCATGGTTTGAGTATATAGAATTTTTCGGATTTTGGTATATAGAAAGAGTTTCCTTTTTATAGCATTCATGTTTTCACTATGGTTCAAGAGAATATATGATTAAGGTATTCACATGTTTGGGTTATGACCAACAAGATATATCGTATGATATATGGGGGATAAATGATGGTATTCACATGATCGGTAGAAGAAATTTCTAGTAATTTTTTTCTTTATACTATGAGCTTGGAAAAATGTATTTTGGATAAGCCTAAAGATTAAAATCAATTAATTTAGAAATAAGATAGTTTTTTTTCTATTTTATTGTGGAACTTTTATGATAATGTAGTTTTAGAAAATGGGACAACCTGCAGGACGGGAGACAACCTGTCGCGTCAGACAAGGTTGTGTGAATCGAACCCACAACTGAAGTGCGATAGGCCTTTATCGCCTACCACTGGCCTACAGGAAGTCCCTGATTAGTAGAAACCAGTTTTATTATATTATGTTGTATTATATATGAAGTATAAGTCCATTTTAGGAACCATATATGATTAATATCACTATAGATGGACTTATGTATTTTTTATAACTTTTTCTAACCTTTTGTTTGAGATAGATGGACTGACCCATTATTCTATGACACGATCTGCTAAAACTTCTTGTATGAAAAATTCAACTTAATTTCTTTATGAGATGAAGTGGAAATTGTCCATGGAAAGGCCAACGGTGAGACTGTACCAAAATCAAGGAAGTATTTCTTCTAATTGCAATTTCTTCATGTTTAGGGAAATGATCTTGAAAACCAAAAATGTTGTCCTAGTTCCCTTATATCTGATGAATCAGATGGTACCTTATATCATCACAAATCTATGGCTTTGTGATTGTTGGATTTTTCATAGCCATGTTATCTACTACTCTCTATCAGAACATTATGGTTATATTTCTCTTCCATATCCATATTTTCACCTATGTTCTCTTATGTGGAAACCCAGTGATTAGTTAATTTGGGTAACCGTTATGTTTCATACATTAGTTTTTAAAGATAATTTTTTGTATTCCTTTTTACGATGTGGGTTTCTATTAAAGAAAATCCCATGTAATAAACCATTTATGACCCCGACGAATTTCGAGGGTGAAATTCATTTTAAGGGGGGTAGAATGTAACACCCTGAGATTTTATGAAAAATATTCTTTTTAATTTTATTGATTTCTTGTGATGTACTCTACACCAAAAGGAGCTTTCACTACAAGAATCCCTAACTTAGCTTTCATTACACGCAATCATGACCTTCCACGATAGAGTGTGTTGTACGCAATACCGAGGTTCACTAAACAACGATATGTTATATAAACTAGCCGTTATGATTAGTAATACCCAATTTTTAAAATTTTATAACTTTATCATTTTAAATGGACATCCTTTTTGGATTCGGAATATCGAAATTATCCTAGGGTGAATTTTTGGTATTTTTCTGAAAACATTCAATTTTTTATGAATAGTGAAAACATTGGGTTACTATTTAAAAACCGACTTTTATTTAAATAATTATTTATTTTATTTAAATTTATTTTAGGTAAAAATTGATACATAATACCTATATAATTTCATTGTAATTCATTGGAGTCATGTTATAATAATTTTCGATATATAAATATTTTATTGAACTTTTCACCGTCTTTTACCTACCTCCTAGGAGATTTTTGCAAACTTACATAAAACATAATTTTACCGCTTCTGTGAGTGGAATTTCGAAAATCAGAGAGACACGGTTAATATCAAGGACTAAAATTTGGTTCAATGAGATGAAAACAATTTTTGGTGAATAGTTACTTTTTACTTTTATTTACCACGGTTAAAAGTAAATAGGGTAATTAATTGTAAAAATGATATTATTATTAGCCAAACACATGTCCTAATTATGTTGTATAAGTTCAATTAGACCAAAAACAACCTCAGGAATAAAATATTACCATTTAGTTCCACTTGTATTAGATTAGGACAATTATTATTAATTTATTTAAAGAAGGGTTAAAATAGTTGAAATCAAAGTTTAATAACTAATTAACTTTTAATATAATGTTATAAATAAGATAAATTCAACTATAAATATTCATTAGAAAGATAATGTTATTTCCTACCTAATGGTAATTTATTTTTAATTTTTAGACATTAAATCATTTTTGTTATTTATGACACAATGATGATGCAGTAATTATCTTATTAGAGAAATATTAAAATAATTAATGTTATAAATACCCAAATAAATGTAATTTGAGACTTTTTATGAATCCCACTGATTTTCTAGGTTAATATGACATGCTATTATTTATTTAATTAACTTTTTGACAACTAATCATGCTGTTATGATTTTCACAAAAATCAATTACCAAATATTGTCAAAATTGACATAAAATTGTTTTAAAAAAATATATTATAATATTAATTGTTATTTTATTCCTAAAAATATAAGGTTCAGCCAAATGAATTAGATAAGGATATATATAATAATAATGAACCACTTGGTGTTCATTTGTATTTTTATAGGAAGTTTATTAACCATATAGTTTAAGAAAACAAGAAGACACGGTAAAACATAAATTATTTAACTTAGAGTAAAATCTAAATGATAAGGTTAAAATAGTAACCTAAACATGTCTAAAATCATTTGGTTGATATTATTGGGACCCATACCCACTTTAGCTTCGAAATAAATCAATTTTGAGCTATTATAAACTGAATATGACTTTATTGTAAAATAATATTTTATGTTTTTTCAAAGGTGCCACTCTCCTCCCTTATAAAAAGGGAACTCATTCCCTCTTCTCTTCACACCCCTTTGAGCTTTAATGCTTGGCCAAAAACCTGCCAATTTAATTTCTCCACTTACCTAGAAACATTCTGGAGGTTCTGGTCTTCTCAAAAGACCAACTCTAATTCCTTAAGAGGAATCTTAAAGGAGATGTGTCGAAGAAGAGGTAATCTCTTCTTCTGATTCTTTCTATTTTCTTTGTTCTTCTACTTCTTATTCTTTAGTTTTATCATTATTAATTAATAAAATCCGTATTAATTATATTCTGATATGTTATTATAAATATGAAACAACCCTATTTCACCTTATATCCATCCTACGGAAAACAAAATAACCGTGTGTGTGTACGTAAGGAATACCGTCTCCACGCCGTGGTGTAATATATTTTCGACCACCAGCTTACTTAGATGGGTATAATGGTGTAAATAAATAACAATATATGATTATTATAAAGTGATATTGATTCTTAAATATTATACATACACTTCAAAACAATTCCACGATCATGGGAATGATATCATTGCTCGCACGTCCATACGGACTACCGTCTCCCCGACGCGATGAGATTCATTCTCCATGTTAACCATTCAAGAATGAGTATAAAGTATATATAATGAATAATAATGAAATATATGACATTATGAAGCTACTGTATTTATTAATATATATATATATATATATATATTTCATCTACATACTTCCATTCATGTCAATAAAGAATGGAAAACAACATTCATTTGCACGTATGGCCTACCGTCTCCATGAACGGTGTGTTTCATTTCATTTATCTATCTATTATATATATATATATACTGATTATATATGATACATAAATCATTTTTTAAATTCTGGAAGTAATTAAATAATGATATAAGTAATAATAATATCACAAACAATAAGTCAAAACACGTCCGATAAATGAAACAATTTTACCCAAAATGCTACTTTAACATGGAATTGACAAATGAACGGGTAATATAAATATCTAAGTGAACTATATATGATATAATTACAATGAATATGATTCTGTAATAAGTCAATGACATTA
The DNA here is from genome assembly GCA_963277665.1 of Viscum album. Lineage (NCBI taxonomy): Eukaryota > Viridiplantae > Streptophyta > Magnoliopsida > Santalales > Viscaceae > Viscum > Viscum album. The sequence goes on from OY728123.1 coordinate 888,157,094, forward strand.
TTTAAATCATTATATTGGAGTTTCGGATACATACGAAGCATATCGGACATAAGGTAAGGGATAATTATTCCAATCTCATTCTTATCCAGGATTGTTTATTCGTAAGTATTTATTGGGGTTATGTTTATAATCCATGTCCATATGTTCTCAAAATGTTTTCATAAAATGTTTAATTTTCTTCCATGTATGTTTAAAGTCATTCTTACCCTTTTTTTACCACATTTTATAGAAGGAATCATTCTTTTGTTTATCATACGGGGTACTTTTTGACTATTCCGACAAAAGTACGAGAAAAATGTTATTTTTAACTTATACGGAATGAACAGTCTTTTACGGTTTCATAACACCTCATTTTCATGAAGCTTACTCTACAAGATTTTATGAATATTTTCAACAAAATACTTTTCTTTTAAAAGTTCATGGCATTTTGTTAAGGAAAATGATTTTAAAGAAGAAGGGATATTTTCCTCAAGAATTCATTTCTAGTGTTTTATCAAAACCATTTTCCATCTAAGAAGAATTTATTTCATATTTTTATGTTTCAAGTATAATTTATATAATATTTACATGGTTTCACTTTTCTTATGATGAAATAATATCTATTTGTTTTATATAGATTATGTTATGATGGTGTGATGTTTAAGAATCCCATTTTTATGACATGGGTTATGCTATTATGTATGATTTATGATTTTGTGGAACATGTAAGAATGATTTAATTATAATAAGGGTGGGACCTATATCTCCCTCCAATGCATTGGGTAAATATTTTTATCTCATTAGATAGACATGGATGGAACGATAAGTTAATCTAGTTCAGTGTTATAGGACTGGAACGAGGTGTGAACTTGATTCAGAATGGGAATTTGTCCACTAAGATTGTCTTGGCAGCAATTCTTTGGCAACTATGGAAATCATAACATGTGCTTAATGGATTCCACAATTACTTGTTTTATTACCATGCTAGTTTATCATGACTAATGTTCCCTTATGATCTATGACTTTTGTACTTCCAAGATTTATGTCGTTTCTCATGATTTTGATGTTTAGATTTTATATTCATGTTTTTTCATTTAAATCTTTATGTATTGTTTTATGTTCTCTATGCTTACCCTTACTGAGAATTTGAGCTCACCCTTTATATATTTTCTTTTCCCTAGGATTTAACGAAATGTTTTAGGTAAGAAAAAAAATGGGGAATATCTTTATGGGAGATGTTGAAGATCTTTCACCACGATTAGAAGATTATGTTCTGAGTTTCCAAAGACACTAAACTATTACGGTCCTTTGGTGTCTGGTTTTGTTATGTATTAAGTATTCCGAAAAAGTAATGTAATGTCCATGTACGTCAAGCTTTAGGTCTCTGCAAATATACTCCGGAGTTTGCCCTTAGATCAACCTAGAACGCGGTAGATCTACAAAAATGTCTAAAACATTCAACCCATGATATCTCACGAGAGAGGATAAAATAGAATATGGTGCTCTAGGAGAAGAGAAAACTCACTGATGCGATTCCAACGCAATCGACGGTGTTTGATTCGGAGGATGGACACTCTCTCAGGGGTTTGTCGAAGATCCATGGCCGTATAGAGCTCTCGGACGAACGAGACCTAGAAGGAGAGCGTTCTGGTGATTAGACGCGGACCTGATGCGTTTAATGAAAAAACAAAAGTTCTCAATGTTTACATGCAATTTCCGCACTCCACTTTAAGCTTCCTCCAGGTCACCCCACACATCCATGTGCATGTCCACTACACGACCAGCCCTCGGCTACCTGCGGTAACCAAGTACACGGCGTGTACTCATAAAGTACACGGTGTGTACTCATAAAGTACACGGCGTGTACTTCGAAAGTTTCCAAAATTTCATCCTTTTCTAAAAAACTTCCAAAAAAGAAAAAACATACATGAAAATGGGGTTCAGGTTCTTACAATATTCATTTGTTTCAACACTCTTGTACATTCATAGGTATTATTGGGATTAATTTTTTAGGATATCAATTGAAATATTTAACTGAATTGTTTTTTATTAGTTTGAATGTGGATGTGATATCTTAAAACCATTCACCAATTTACATGGAATGTTTAGTGTTTATTCTTACTGTTTGGGGAAAGTTATTTACATTTCATATCTTGGTTTCAATATGAATTTATATGTTGTTTATATTTATTCCAATTCATATGAGGAATTAATTTGAATTTTTATGTGTCGGGAGGGGCCCACTATGCCCCCCAGTGCGTTGGTAGGTCTCATGAGACAAACTAGGTCTTGGAACGATGCATTGAAAAAATGGTTATTTATGGTCTTAGATTGAGGTGTTGATGGTATGGTTATGATGTCCTACATTATGAATTCCCTCACTATGAAAATAGTAATTGATAGTTCATGTGGTTATTCAACTTGTATAATACCTATGATTATTTTTTATTATGGGACTATTTATTCAGCTCTTATTCCTACCATATTATGTTAAAGTTTAATTTTTTACCGCAAGTGTTTTTTGTTATTCACCCTGCCTAATATTTATTTTTAGGATATCTTACACTATATTTCTTACACTTACTAATCATTTGAGCTCACCACTTTCTAATGATTCATTTTCTAAGGACACGAAGACATTTATTATGAATGACCTGAATGGATAATCTTATAGTTGTGGATGTCCCCAATATAACCTATATGTCTTATTTCATTTGAAGTTTTAATGTTGAACATATGTATGTATCTAGATTTACAAATGAACAACAATATTTTTTCCTTCGGGAAACAACTTTCTTGTAATCATTCCAACATAATGTAATAGAACACCAGCTCTGGGCATCTGGGGACAGTTATTTACATGTATAATCTTAATATCGGTGTCTTCAAGCTATGCCTCCCTGACACCTTGTAAGAGTGTAGGGGAGGCAACCATCGACTGGAGGTAATCTGCTCCATCTAAAAACAAAAATTATATCTATAATGCGTCTAACCGATTTGACACCTCACTCAACAACTACCATTCGGATATCCTACTGAGAGCATCTAGCACCTCTTTCCCCTTACCAATAGAATAGACAATATCAAAGTCATATTACTAGAGGAACTATAGCCATCATTTGTGTGTCATGTTCTGATCCATTTGAGAGAAGATATAATTGAGACTCATGGGGTCAATGTTGGTTTTAACCCACTTTTCCATCATACAGTGTCCACACTTCTTCAATCATAAGACTACCGCTGCAAGATCAAGGCCATGAGTCACATGGCTATTCTCATGCTGCCTCAACTAGAGTGAAGCGTACAGAATCACCACTTTCTCCTACATCATGAAACATCCAATCATGGTCTGTAATTCATCATAGAACACCACATACTCAATACCTTCCTCTGGTAATCTCATTATGGGGGTGTTTTTCAATATCTACCTCGACTCCTAAAAGCATTGCTAAAAATTCTCTTTCCACATGAAAGGATTCCCCTTACACATCAAGGCTGTGAAAGGCGATGATACTCATTACATGTAGGTAAAATCCTCTGATAGTACCCATAAAAATACAAGAAACTTCATACCTTAGTAACACTCCCAGGTGGCTCCCACGAAAGCACCTCTTTAATCATTAATGGATCTACTAAACTCCATCCTCTGAAATGAAATGTCCCATAATGTGGACCTCCCAAATATTGAACTGAATCTTTTAGATCATCCCATAAATATAGATCTTGTAGAGTGTTTCTAGAACCATCCTAAAGTGTATCACGTTGTCCTTCTGGGACACCGAGTACACCGAGATGCCATCAATGAAGACCATAATGAACCAGTCTATGTAAGGCTAGAAGATCCTATTCATGATTCTCATTAACACTGTTAGGGTGTTCTTCATGCCAAATGGAATCAGTAATCACTCATAGTTTCTATAGCAACATTTGATGTCTTTCTTTTCAATGTCATTTTCCCATTCATGAAGCTGGTGATTCCCAGATTTGAGGTCCATCTTTGAGAACTTTCTTTCTCCCATTATATGATCAAAAAGGTCGCCAATCCTCTATAGTGGATACTTACTCTTCATAGACACCAAGTTCTGACACTGGGAGTCTACCCAGTATCACAAGATCTTGTTTGACTTCATGGAAAACTAAACCTAGGACACCCAAGGTGAAACATTGGGTCTCATGATGATCTCCCTCTGCAAGTCCTTGAGTTGTACCCTCAATGCATGAAGTTCTACGGAAGCCATCTGATATGAAGGTGTAGAAATTAGTGTTGTATTGGGGTACATATCAATGTATAAGTCAACCTCCCTATAGAAATGTAATCCATGGACCTCCTCAAAAAATACATCCTTGTACTCATCCACCAGTATAGGATACTAAGGACTTATCTCATCATCTACACAGAGGGTCATGCTAGCCAAATGGCGTGTGATTAGTTATACCCTTATATTTGTGAATCCATCTAGCACTGCATGAGTTTTTTTTTCCGATAAAGGAAAACCTGGTCCCATAACCATGAACACACCGCACTATGCATCTAAAACTGTTAATCTGGTTAGAGACTATGGATAACCAATCCATACCAAGAATGACATCATAAGGGTTCAACGCTGCCACCAAGATATCGCAACTGAAACTCTCACCCCCTAGACCAGGATCACATATTCATCACCAGTGTGTTATCATCGAATCTCCACCTACAGGAGTCTATAAGCTTAGTGTTCAAGTCAATGGTTCCATTGGAATCTCTGATTATCGAACAAGGGTCATGGAGAGGAAAGAGTGACTAACTCCCATGTCTATATATATTAGAGCTAGGGTGGAAAATACATAGATCCTACATCTAATCATCATCGGAGCACTAAGAGTGTAATCCTCCATCACCTGAAGATATCTTTGTACCTATCCACCTACACCCTGTGCCCATGGTGGACCACATTGGGGTGGTTTTGGTAGTACCTCAATCCTCTGCCCACCTCCTTCTACTAGTCTAGATCCTCTTCCACATCCACCACTTAGAGGACTGACATGTTCCTAAATTCACCTCTTCTTCGGTGGTCCCTTGACCATCTCCTGATCATCCATATGGTGAGTCAGCCAATCTATTGACATGTGTCCCTAACCACTGCATGAGTAACACAACATTTCTTCTAGTTGGCTCGCTCATCCTTGGGTGTCCCGCAATGAAGATCCTATATCTTGGGGTTATCTAATAGAGTACATGAACCTTCTAGGTCCCTATGACTATTTCCAGTTAGCTACTCTTGAAGATTCCACAACTTGACACCCATTTGTAGCTCCCTCTGCTGGTGTCTGCTCTGAAAGAAATATCTCTACTACCATGTCTCACTTCAGTACCACAACATATGTCTGAATCAAAAGGGATATCAGGGATAAATTTATCTCTAATAATATCCCCAAATCGATGGTTCATTCCACGAAGAACTGGCCCCACACCATATCTGTTGATTAGCGAGAGAGATCCATATATAATGCCCAATACCCCACTACAATTCTGCTACCCTACCATTGATGTAGTAGATCCTTTACATCCATGGAGTGCAATGTCAATAGAAGGAAATCCTCCCTAAATAGTTTCACAAGTTCTATGCACATGAGGGTCATCTCCCTGTGCACTTGGATAACTATGCTCCAACATCTCCCTGCTGAACTATGAAGTAGGCTCAGGGCTTAGAATACTATCTGGTCAATAGGTGTCCTCACTAGGCAGAAGACATGTGTAACCACCTCCATCTAATCCTCAGCTTCCTGGTGGTCTGGCACATCCCTAAAACCTGGAGGTTGCTACCTATAAAACCCAAGCAATGCTCTTAACCTGCGTGAATCATCAACCAGTAATGTTGGAATTAACTACTGCTCTGTAGGTGAGGGTATCATTGGTACACCACCCAAGGGTTCTATCTCTAGTATTGTTCCACGTACCAATGCCGCGCCGCTAGGTAGATCATCATTGTTATAACACATCAAAATACAGACTTGATTTCTTCATGGAGGCATCCTAAAATAGATAATGATGTACCACAATCAATAGTTTATACCTTGTAAGCTGACACAGACTCAAGAATGACATGATAACACACTTAATCATATATGATGAATGTACCATTATTTCCCTACAACTAGTGTTTTCATATACCAAGTTAGAAATACAAAATTTTAGTATTGGTTTATGGATACATCGAACGCCACGCTAGCACTAGATTCTCATACCTGAAATCCAAACATGAAACATTTAAAACTATTTCCCTAGACCAATCTCATAAAATCTTAGTTCATTTGGTAGAACTAACCACATTTGATACCACCCTATCACGACCCATCCTAGAGGGGACCATGTCCCGACTACCCCATTCTCACCTCGGATAGACCAACGGATGGAGAGTAGCATCTACTAGGCATATCCCACAAATGGGAGTCATTTTAATAAGTACATATACAAACACACACATCTCCAAGATCAAAATGATGAAATGTAAAAAAACTATATAATCAAACATTTTTACCACTAAGATACCAAAAAATAAGTATGATAGTTGGGAAATTGGAAAGTAAATATTGGTAGAATACATTCCCATCAATATTAAAGTCTGCCATTTTGAATGCACATGCTCCTAATACTCATCCACAGAAAATCATACCTGATGGGTGGGTATATGAAATATGTCTGAAGCAGTAGGAGAACACCTCTCAAATTTAATCACTATAATCACCAAAAAGTCCTGGTCCACCTAGGACTCCATCAAAACACCGATCATCTGCTCATGACAGGACACGTGTGGGTAAATCCCATGAAGGGGTGAGTAAAAAAATACTCATTAGGAAACCTTAGAACAAAAGAGCTAATACAACAAAGAAATTCACTAAATATAAAATAATGGAAACAAATAAAGTACAGTCAATATAGTAAGATCACACATAAATAAGTTTAATGCATGAAGAAAAGGATTTCCAATTTGTGTCCACAAATCTCCCAATCTCTATGACACTAGATATTTTGAAAGCATACGGAGTATCTATGGTTCAAAAACCATCGATGTAACACAGAGAATCGATGGAACATAGAGCGTCGATGGCACAAAGAGAGTCGATGGCACCCATAGTGGAAGTTGTTCCCAGGATGTTGATCATGCAGGGAGCATCGATGGCACATAGAGAGTTAATGGAACATGAAGCATCAATGTGTCATATAGCCCCAAAATCGAAAAGTCACCAAGACCATAAAGTCACATCCAATGGCTTGATTCCACTAATAGCATTCTTCTTTTGGGAGAACTTACTCCTAATGAAATTAGTTCATAAAATAACATTCTTAAAAACTCACTTAGAATATCTCCAAAGGACTATCTCATCACAAGGGTCATAATTATGAAAATAACATGTCAAACTAACTCTTTGAAAGATATTACCTATTTAATAAAAAGTAACTAGTCTAGCTGACCCAGCCCGACTTGGTTCGGATGACCCATCCCAGTCGATCTGGGTCGGCTTGGATTGGACAGACTCGATGGGCTGGTGTACCACGACCCGATGGGCCACACGGTCTATCCCATTGGTTGGCCAGAGCATCCAAGTTCCCTATCTCGGACCATGACATGCGGTCCATCCTTGCTCTGCGGGGAATAGACTACCCTTTCCATGTCCCTCCGATCCACGCAGTCGTTCAACCACATGGAAAACCAAATCCCTTGGTCAATGTGTTGCCAAACCACATTTCACTTGGTCGGCCTGCTAGGTCTAGTGGCCTCACTACCACCATGGGATCCCAATGATGCATCCTCCGAGCCATGTCCCACAATAGCAGCCGCATGCCTCCTTCGACATAGTCCCTCTTCGACCATTTATCACCACCACCATCGGCCTATTATTGTTTTGTTTCTCTAGGACAGCTTCCCCTATTGGGTCGATGTTTCCTCCACCGCTAGCCTCCCCTCCCCTAACCTTACCATTTCTCCCTCAGCCTGAGATAACTATAGTAGGCACTTATGGCCATCGCCATGTGTTTTTTCTTCCTTGCGCCATCGCATGATCAGATTTCTAGCCTTAGATCATTACGCCAAAAATCAAAGGCCCAATGATCCCATTGATTATAAACCATGAGGAATAAGGAATGTGGAGATTGGGGGGAAGGAGACAAAGAACATGAACGCCCCAATGGATGGATCTTGGACTTTTTCATGTCATCTATGATCCATTCATGTTAGAATTCTTTACGAAGAACAAACCACTGATAGTCACAAGGAATTTATCATCCCATTTTATCCCCTAAATGTTTATCCATCCTACAAGAATGACCGCACAAGAAATCAAACACTTCGTTAGTTGGTTCCTGTTTTTTATTAGAATCTATTAATGGAAAAGAAGTGATGAAGAGATCGATGCACTTCCTCGAGGTTGGATCAATTGTTTATGAAGAACAAAAGTCTATGTCATCATCGATCCTTGACCCACTAACATTCATTGATCAATCATGATCCAATATGATTCTCCAAATTTTGGGAGGCCCTTCTTCTTTCACTGCCAATGGGAAACTCTAGGGTTATAGAGATAACCCTGCGTTAATGGAAAGATCATGATTAAAAATCGAAACAGTGCTTCATCAAACAAAATATTTTTATTATAATATTTTAATTATGTCAACATCTAAAATATGATATTCACCCTTAACCCACATCAGTCGAGGTTAGGCCCTGCTTAAGTTAAAGTCATTGTTTTGAGAGTAATGGTTTGCATGGATATATGATCTGGGAAGCCACTTATAAGTAATTATATTTCAATGAAAACCATAATTTTCAATTTATATAGACATAACATTTCAACAAATCATTCCTGGAATACCGTGCCTTGGAATCTCATGTCGTCTCATAGCCTGGTCTCAAAATATTCCCAATTAATTTTTAAAAATAATGCTGGTGAAAATTCAGGTCATTAAAATATTCCATGGATAAAAATTAAGGATGATATAATGTGATATTTCTAAGAAATAAATCCATTTCTGGACACTACAATTAGACGTGGTTCTAGAAAAGAGGTACCTATGGGTAATAACTCTGAAGAGAGAACATTGGGCTAGACCTGATTATCACATGGTGCATGACAATGTGTCTTCATTCTTGCCTCATTTGACAGTCCTGTGGTATATTCTTATCATAATTCACATATTATTTTTAAACCATTATGAAGGATTTGAAAATAAGGATATTTCCAAAAAAAACTAGGTTTATGACTATGAGATTGGATGTGAATAACTTTTTATTTATATTAACTATTTCATTTTTTTTATTTAACATTATGTTTCATAATTTCATGACCTTATATAGTGTATTACATTATTTATAAATGGTTCCTAATATAATAGATTGGAACCACATCAATGCAAGTAATCCAAATATTATGAATGAATATTTCATTGAACAAATTAATCCAATATTTCAAAGGGAAATAGTCTCCCAAATATTCTCATCATATGAAGACATGGAATCATGTACTCAAATTCTAGAGAATGAATTATCCATTTGTTATTTCATTTAAGGAAGCCAAAGACTAATAGGATGGTAGAGAAAATGAAAAATAATGGGAAAAGGGAAAGTATTGGTTTTCTCACATGTGAGAATTGTGGAAAGATAAATCATCATATTTCTATAAAGGGAATGATGGTTTTAAACAATTTTTGAGGGAAATGTCACCATGAATGTGATTTTAAAGGAGATAAAGAAGTTTCCAGTGTAAAATTCTTTGATTATAAGGATATGGGACACTGTAGAAACAAATGACCTTATAATCAAAGGAATATACCTCAAAAAAATCTAATGGATCATGGTCCGACTTTTTCAACTACCACAGATGAAGGTGGTGATTAATAATCGTCTGTTTGGATTCAAGAATCATGTCATTATATTTTTCTTTCAACCTAATTATAATTATGAGAATTATTAAATGTATATGGATTGTACTATAGTAATATTTCGCTAAGGTCTTGAAAGAAAATGATTAGCAGTACTGATGAAAAATATAAAACATTCAGTGGATTGTTGAACTTCGTAGAAAGCACGCATTTGGGGGAATGGTAACCCTTAATGTGTTCTTGATGTTGGGAAAATTAGATGATTTTTATGATTAATTAACTTGGATAATACAGAATACCACGTGACGGATTATATATTTTTTGAAAAAGTGGAATATAATATAATTTATAGAGTTTACAACAACATTTGATTAATGTAATATATCCAATAATCAGTTTCGTAATTATGTAATAAATATGAATGAATGTTTTCAATAAGGATTTATTGTAATTCTGTTTATTAACTTGTTTTAAGAGAATATTTTGGGGATGTATTCAAATTTATGGAATGTTACAATTATGATCTACTTAATACTGTTTTGGGGAATAATTGTATGTTCATTTTGTAAATTCAGTGACATCATTTTGAAATTTATTGATCTTAATATTTTATAAGGGAAAAAATGTTAACCATTTATGAAATGGTTTAAGTAAAACATTTCAAATGTTTTTAGATATTAGATTATTATATTAGATATAATTTGTGACCCATATTGATTTTTTAAATGGTTAGAGACTGACAAAAATACTTTTCACACAATTATGGATCTTAAAATCTGTTAAAAGTAAATTTTAGTTTTTTGCGAATAACTAATTATTTTTTGGATATTCATTTATTAGAGTAATGGATGAATTTGAAATTAATTTAAAATAATCTAAAGGATAAAATTATGATTGTGAAATAGAATCATATGAAGTAAGTTTATTTCCATATATTCTTAGATAGAAAAAAATTCCTCAACTATAAGGCCCCGACCATAAACATTAAGTAATCTTTAGTTATGTTGAAAATTTGTTTTTTAATCACATGGAGGTTCTTTTCAATTTAAAAAATTTTGGAATTAGTTCATAACTCACACATAACAAATTAAATATTACAAGTAGACACTTATAATGACAATCAATTTTTTCATAAAATAGAAACTTTTTAAAATAAAACATGGTTCGTTTCATGTTTAAACAACTTCAATTTTCCTTGATCTCATCGTTGAAAACATTCATATTTACATCATATAAAAAAATTAAAAACATGGAGTGACTATAAAGAACGCAATAAGAGATACATAAAAAATGAAAATTATTATTCTTGATAAAACCTATAAATCATGAATACTTTATCATAAAGTAATAATTTTCACCTTTAAAAAGAAAAAAAACTATTCACCAAATAAAATATCATTGATTACCCTTTGGAAACCAAAATATTATCATAAATCCCATATTAAGAAATATATTTAATATAATGGAAACAAGGGACATTAACATACTTAAATGAACAAACCAAATGGTTGACTTCCACACATATCACAAAATTGAATAGCCATATGGCTGACTTCCATACCCAATGCATTATAGGATATAACGTAACCACCCATTCATGGATTATCATGGAACCACATATTTTTGGTTTATCATGTGACTAATAATCTATGGTTTATCATGTAACCACCTTTAAAATGTGAAAGTACCATTATATAGTCAAAAAACATAAAGTATTTCAATTATCAACATTTCACTTATAAAAATTAATTTGCAATCTCAAGATATAATTTCAAGATATTGAAATAGTAAATCCACTTTCAAAACCATTTTCAAAACCCAAATACCCACAAACGGAATAATAGATTTTTTTATTTGTTAAAAACATTAAGGCTTATAGAGGAAGTTAAATATCAAATAATAGTTACAACGACAAATGAGTCGTTGTTGCCACATATGTTAAAAACAATCATTTTTGTCATTTATTAAAATGATTTGTAGAAATAGGATTCAAATTTAATGAAATTAAAATTCAAAGGGAGTTTTTATACACCGTATAAATGAAGGTGATGTATAACATCAAAATATTCCTCAATGAAAGGAGATTGAGACAAAGTCCCTTACCTTGAGTCTTACTCATTATATAAAATTATTATGTTCCTGAATAATAATGCAAAGATAATTTATACTTACTTTAGAACCTTTTTCGATTTTATTATTCATTTCATATCACTTGGTACCTAGTTAAAAAAATTACATAATTATTTAATCTTACATCAGATATTTTTTTAGTATTTGGTACATGAGTCGAAAATGAACTTATTTTGAAGTAAATTTTCCATGTTGTCAAAATTATGTCATCTCCAAAATATTATTCATGATTTAAATATCTTATATATATAGTATATATTTATTTATAATATCTCTAATATTTTTATATAATAAATGAAATGAAATTTTCATGGAGATGGTAGGCCATACGTACACATTAATGGTACTTTCTTTTCAATGTCATATAAAAAGAATAATAATAAAATGATATAAATGTGTATTATAATATGAGTATTATATTTATTTCATGTATGTATTTTTGGTTTAATAAACAATCCTTTATACGTTCCATGTATAGCGGGAATGAGTCAAATCACTTTGAGGGGGCAGTAGTCGACACTTACCCAAACGAAATTATCATATTTACAGAACACGGAAAGAATAAAAGTTTGTTCTACAAAAAAATTAAAGAATAATAGATATAATATAAATATAATAATATATATATATATATATATATATATACAGTTCCATTATAGTGGACATCATGATAGGTGGTTGGAGAAACATGAACAATCATCGTTTGTTGAGGCAGTAGTTCATCATACACAAAAACATTATGTTCTATATCCATTAGATGGAGGTGTGTATATGTGGAGGTAAAACAATTACATAACAACATCCTAGTATATTGGGGATACTATTTTTTTCATAATGGAATAGAATAAATAGAGGATAGGGGTTGTTGAAGGAAATAAATGAAAGGGTCTTGGGAAAATATGTTACCTCTAAATTGGGTAACTCTATTGGATTTGAGCGAAAAGGCTTCCTTTGAGTTTCCTTATACCCATGGTAAGGCTTCTATGAGGAAGGAAGGGATGTCAAGTTCTTATTTTAGTAGAATCTAGGTTATCTATGGGTGCTTTATAGGTGTGTGTAATTTGGTATAGGTGGTGACCTTTTATAAGAGGGAGGAGGGGCACTTTAGAAAAGTCTTGAAATATTATTTGGTTATAAATTAATTTTAGAATTATAATGGATAAAAAGTGATATATTTGGACGATATGATGGAAATTGGTCTAAAAACACTCAATGAATAGGTTTAGACCAGTTTAGGCCACAAATGTAACCTTATATTTTGGCTTTAACACTTAGTTAAATAAATTAACTATGAAAATGGCTTCAAGTATTTTTTTACACTATATGGTTAATATGGTTACTATAAAATACCAAGAGATCCTCAAGTGTGTCATTGATGACATTTGTAACATTATATAAGTCAGTTGGACGAATATTAGATTTTTATAACAATTTTATCATTAAAAAATAATATGTTTTAAAAACTCATTTACATAAATTTTGGAACTATTAGTAATTCATTTTTCGTTAATATCATAAAAAAACTTAATTATAAAAAACAACATTAAATCAATGATTACACGTAATAATAATATTAAAAATTATTCAATGGAATCAAAATCATTAAATCAAAATTATTTTAATATTTATAATAACATTTATTTGAATCATTCATTAATAAGTTAATCAATTCATCGTCATTGTGTTAAAAATAAATTTATTTATTTGATGAAAATAAATTATAAATAAAATACCATAATGTTTTAAAAAAATTTAGATTATTAGTTAATATTTATAATCAAATATATCAATTATATAACCTAACCAAAAATTGTTTCCACAAAAATAAACATGGTCATTGTATATTTTTCTTTAATTAAATTAATAATTATAACATATCATTATCACACCCTAGTGGCTCCATCGGGTCCTAAGATTTACCCAATGATTCTCAGGGTTGGCCATATCTGAAAAAATAGTATTAAGATACATGTTAAGAATGTTTTATATTATTATAATATAATTGTTTACTCTTACTTTCTTGATTTACCAATTAAACATGTTAAATAAAAATTATTTCTGATGTTATTATTCATAATATGAAAAAACGTACCTATATACAGAAATTGGACCTTCTAATTAAAAATATGTAACCCCTTTTTCCAAATTCAAAAGACAGATTTGGCAGAAATTAAATTCAAATTAATTACCATTATCAAAACTAGAAAGCAGGATTTTAAGAAATAAAAACTATCAAAATATTGACATGTTTTTATATCAAATTTAAATGTGAAATTACATACAATGACCAAAATTGGATTAAATGATAAAAATTAATCAAATTAAACTTTGAAACTAATTAAAATTAAAATCATCATATATTAATTGATTAGATGAAAATGTGGTTTTAAATTAAAATGTTGTATTTTTCCACTATTCATTACAATATGAATTATATTAGAAAAATACCAAAATTTCATCCAATGTTATTTTTCAGGTCACAATTCTAAAGAAGAATTTTATTTTTCCATATAGAACATATAAAATTACCAAATACTATATGTAAAAAAGGATTATTCATCAAAAGGTGGTAAAATGACCTTTTAAAAAATATAAGAGTATTTTATGCTTAAAAATGGATTTATTCTCAATTAAGCCTCTAAAATTTATTAGATAAATGTAAAAACATTTTACAAATATGTGTAATCATATTTAAGTTAGTTCAATATATTCACTCCAATTCAATGGATAGAAATTAAAATAAAATTAATATCATATTCATAAATATTAATATATATGAAAATTTATTATTATATAAATAAATGAGATGTTACATCATTACACCCTTTTGGAAATTACATCCTCACAATTTTAAAATTTGGATTTGTAACATCATTAAAAATCCAACATCAAAAAACGAGTCAATCAAAATACAAATTTAAAAGAATGAAAGATATGTAAAATGGTCACCCGATATAAAACATAGTTGGATTATATATAGGAAAACATGGATATGTAATAAAAACAAAGCATATTGTTTTGATGGAGAGTGATAGTAAACATGATGAGGAGAATGTTAATAATCGGAAAACCACAAACTTGTGATAGTTTAAATTGCCTTTTATTTCGTAGTAGGAAAAGTAAATGGACAATGTTTTTGTTTTATGCTAATTTTCATAAAGTTGAGGAATTTATTTATGAGCTTGACTAAGAACATATGGAAACATACCTAATTTTCATGTATAAGTTCATCAATTAATAAATTTCTACCAAAAACTCATCTTTTCTCTAAACAATGAGTATTCATAATGACGTGGTCTACCCTAAAGCACTATACTCAAATTCTATATGATCCCAAAATCCAAAAAAGATTAACTATCTATTCATCATGTCTTGAAACATTATCTGGAACAAAAATGGCTAGGATAAGATATGATATTTCCCCCCCAAATAATAATCATTTATATGAAAAAAGACTACATCAAATCTCAAAAATGAAAAAGTAATACCCAATGTCCAACACATATCATTCTATAAATAATTTTCCATATAATTCATTAAAAATAATCTAAACTATGTTTGAAATCCAAAATTGATAAGGGTTTGATAACATACTCTTCCTCGATATATTTTAACATTTATCTCAAAATAACATCCACCACCCTTAATGAATCGTACTAAATTTAATTTATAATAGAACATAATATCTAATATAGGTTAATCAATTATATAAATATCTCAAATTTATTTAATCCAAAATTAAATAATACATTTCTCCAAAAACAAATTCATCCTTTATTACCAAAAATAAAATTCTATAGTATTCTATTGAACTTTATCATAAAGTAATCCCAAAATATTGAATGTCTTCCAATATAATATTTATCACTTAATCCTCAAATAATATACCAATACCAAGGATATACATTTGAAAAACGTTTGTTCAAAAAATCTACTCATTCTTACTCCACCAACTCATTTAACTAAATTTAAAATCCCTACTAACCAGGGACATCATGTAGCCTAGTGGTAAGTGATAAATCCTTGTCATACATAAGTTGTGGGTTTGATCCCCATGTCCTTTTCTAAAGCGATGGGTTGTCATCCTTACTATAGGTAATCCATTTTATAAAGCTATGTAATTCATATATCATTCCCAAAATGAGATCAAATCTTCAAAAATAACCATGATATATTTTAATCTCAATTTTTATCTCATTTCCTTAATTTTGTATCCCAAAAAGTAATATCTCATAATTACCTCAAAATAAAAGATCATATAATGTTTATCCAATACATTATAATTGTGTCCACATAATGAAAGATAATTCCTCCTCAAATAAAGTTTTTGAAAAAGAAATACAGGGTTACACATCTTATAAAAAGTCATCCAAAGTAATCCCATGATCAAAAAAGAATTAATACTTATAAACATTTAATTATTTATCAATCTACCTTAAATATTAAATAATTTATATGTATACTTCATAATCATTTAGTGTTCATCGTGATACCCTAACCATGCTTTTCAATCTTATTCCATAATACTTATTTCCTAAAAAATGAAAACATTAATCGCTTCCTAAGATTAAATAATTTAAAAACATGAGAAAAGAAATAATCTATAAGTTTCAACTGTCAATTTTAGTTTCCTCTTCTTTAATTTGAATAAAATCAGGTATTGATAAACAAATATTTTTAGGGTCCTACTGATCTCATTCCTGAACCCTCTTGGTCGAACATCTATATTCATAATTACCATACTCCCCACATTTATAACCTTTAATTGATAACTCAGAAAGATCATCTTTCCCTTACTATGAGTCCACTAAAAGATTCCTTTTTTCCTTGGTAGGATATTACATTATGACCATAATTTCCACATATACAACATCTACCCTTCCCTTTTAAACATTTCCCTATGTGTTTTTTTCTATATCCTTGACACAGAGGTTGTTGAATATACTTACCTTTATTATTGTTACCTAAACATCCATAATAATTCGTTTCTTGCATATATGATGCCTTATAAAAATCACCAAGTTTCCAGTGGTCTTTCATGAATCTTGATAGTTGGTTTAGAATAACCACAAGTGTTCTCATTATAGCTCCAATTTAATTCAGTTTCTTACTCAGATATCCACCATAGTTTCCTTCACATCCATTATTTCTTTGGTGCCTACTATATATATCTATTTACTAATACAAAATATTTTAGTGTGAGTATAATAGTGAAATCATCATATATGATCATATGAGGAAGATAAACCCAAAGATACAATCATCCATGTTATCTCAAACTCTTTAAATTTTTCTAAAATTACTATAACTCTTTCTAATATGATATCCATTATGGTTGTATACATCTTTTAACTTATAATTAAATATCACCTTAATCTATAAAGTTATCTAAACTAACCTATGGTTCCAACATTATGGCCTCAGCCTTAAACATGACTAAATCTTGAGTTATGTTATTAATTTGACTTTTAAATACATCAAAGATCTTTTTTGGTTTATATTTTTAGAGAATTAGGTCATAACATATACATAACACCTTAAATATTAGAAGTAGAAGTTATTACTAACCATCCTTTTTTCATAAAATAGAATCTTTTTAAAAAGAAACATGGTTGGTTTCATGTTTAAACAGAATGAATTTTCATTATCCAATCCTTGAATCTATTCTTCTTTATTTCCTTTTAAATAAACATAAAAACATAGGATGAGAACAACAATATCAGTAAGGGATACCTAAAGAACGAATATTGTAATCTTGGGAAAAAATTTAAACCATGAATACTTTATCAGAACGTAATAAATTTCACTTTTAAGAAGTTGTAGAAACACTTAATGGAATATAAGCTCATTTCATACCCTTTTTATAACCAAAATATTTCCATATATCTGATAGAAGGAAATGTATAACATATAAAGGTATCTTCAGTTCTTAAATGGAATTACCATACGGTTGACTTCCAAACATATTACTAAATGAAATAGCCATACGTCCAACTTCCATACCCAATGCATTGGATGTTATAACATAACACATATCCTTGGTTTGTCATAAAAATACCCATATTTGGTTTATGATGTCACCACCCATCTATGGTCTATGACGCAACCACCAGTCAAATGTCCAAGTACCATTATATAATCATAACATGTAAAAGATTGAAATTATCAACATTTCACTCATAAAATTTCATTTGCAATAACAATAATCCATTTAAAAATATTAAAATAGTAATACAAATTCCAAACCTTTCTCAAAATCCAAACACACAATATGGGAATAATGGATTTCTTTTACTTTATAAAAACATAATGGATTGTAGAGGAAGCCAAATATTATATAACGATTACAACAGTAGAAGTTTTATTGTTGCCACAAATATTAAAAACATTACTTCTTGTCATTTACTAAAATTATTCATATAAAAAATATTCCCATTGAATGAAATTAAAAAGAAAAGTGGTTTATTATAAAATGTATAAAATAAGGTGGTGTATAACATCACAATATGTCCCTATGAAATGAGATTGAGACGAAGTCCCTTACCTTGAGTCCGACTCATTACACACAATCACTATGTTCCTAAAAAATAAAACTAGGTTAATTTATACTTCATTTAGTAACATTTTCATATTTATTATTTCTTTTATATAACTCATTATAATGTTATAAAAATTACATAATTATTTAAGTTCATATCAGACATTTTGTCGATATTCGGTACATGAGTAGAAAATGAAGTTGTTTTAATGTAAATTGTACATATAGTCAAAAGTACATCATCTTGAGAATATTATTTAGGATTGAAATATCTTTTATATCGATTATATATGTACTTATAATATCTATAATATTTTTTGATATGAAATGAAATGCACTATTCATGGAGACTATAGGTCAAACATACGCATGAATGTTACATTCAATTATTTTTTATGTAAAAATATTAAAAAAATGATATAAATGTATATTATAATACTAGTATTATATTTATATCATGAAAGTCTCATACATTTAATAAATCTGTCCTTTATATGTTCCATGTATAATGGGAATGACTCACATCACTTTGAGGGGGCGATAGTCCACACTTCCTCAAACAAAATTATCATATTTACACAACATGGAATGAATAAAGGTATGTTATAAATATAAAATAAATAATAATAGAGACAATATCAATATTATATATATCTTATATACACACATTATCTTGAAAATTGCTGCCATGAGATATGGTAGGAGAAAATTGAACAATCATCATTTTGTGAGGTAGTATTTCTCCGTACACAGAAACAATATGTTCTATATCCATTAGATGGAGGTGTGAGTAAGTTTAGGTTAAACCCATTGTATAAAAATATCCTAGTATATTTTGTATACAATTTTTGTTATAAATTAATGGAATAATGAGAGGTTATGGGGTTTGATAAGGGAAATAAAAGAAAGGATCTTGAGAGAAGATATTACCTTTAAATCGTGTAACACCTTTTGATTTGAGCCAAAATGAATCATTGATTTTCCTTATCCCCAAGGTATGTATACTTGATGGATTATAGGGATTTTGTCAGATTATTGGTGTATAATTTTGGAGAGCTAAGTGGCTTTAGAGGTGTGATTAAGTGGGTAGAGGTGGTAGCCTTTTATAAGAGGGAGGAGAGGAAATTTCAGAAGGTCTTCTAATATTATTTTATTATAAATTTATTTTTGAATTATAATATCTCAAAAGTAATATATTTCTAGGGTAAGATGAAGTTGTACCTAAATACACTCAAATAATAGGTTTTAGAAATGTTTTGGTCAAAATTTTATCCTTATTTTTAGAATTAACCCTTAGTTATATAAATTAACTATTACTATGTATTTATATATTTTTTACACTATATGGTTAATATAGTTACTATAAAATGCCATGTAAACATCAAGTGGATCATTGATAAAAATTGTAACATTATCGGAGTATTTTGGATGAATATTTGATTTTTATGATTATTATATCATTTTAAAAATAATATTTTTTTAAAAAAAAATCATTTATGTATATTTTGACACTATTTAGTAAATAATTTATTATTAAATATATAACCACTTGATTCATTAGAAAAAACAACATTTACACAAATATAAAATATCAAAATTTAAAAAAAATAGTGAGTGTCATCAAAGAGTTCAAAATGAATTTATTATAATATTTATAATATAACTTATTTGAATCTTTCATTAATAAGGTAATCACTGTCACAACCCGACCCTACCCGGGCTCGAGCCGCAACTACCCCAAGCCCACCTCCACCAACCAGGGGCTGGCGACCACCACCGAAGGCACAAAAACTCGGGAAGGCCTTTTCCTAAGTACCTGTACACACACACACACGCATCCCACTCAATGCAGAAGTGTAAAGTAAAAGGAAAAGTAAAGTACCAACTGCTATAAATAAACCACAAAGTGCATCGACCTCTAAACAATACAAGGTAAAATCTGAAGGTAAACTGCAAAGAAAAAGGGAAAAACATGCACCCAACCAGAAAAGTGCCACAAACCGGAAACAGGTAATCAAAATTAATCAGCTGGGAGATTCCCACACCTCAAACCCAACTACGACCACCGCACGTGGTCCAAGCTCCCGAACTCCTAAGCTCCACTGAAGTCACGACCAACCTGGCTGTCATCTGCAAGGGAACACCTAGTGCGGGCAAAGCCCAAGTAGGGGTGAGTATAAAAATACTCAGTAGGATGCCTCGAAGGCTCGAGGGAGAAACAAAGCAGGTACTGAAGAGGTGAGTAGTAGATCAAACAGAGAAATGTAAAGGAGTACCACTGAGAGTATAGTAAAGAGTACACATCAACCCAACAAGAGGAAGGAAGTAGACTCATCCAAAAACAAGGATCTAGAAGCTGCGAGAAGATGAACTTCTTGTCGAATCTTTGCTACCTATAGAAGGAGAGTAGACTCGTCCAACCATGAGAAGCTAGACACAGAAAGCACATGGCATACCCTATGCGTCTTCACCTCTCCTGGATAGAGAGTAATCAATCTCAAGAAGTGGGTACTGGAACAAGGTATATAAATATCCATATGCTCAATCAAGAATCCCAAAAAATATCGTAAGGGGATCTCCATCCCATAACCTAGCCTAAGAAAGTGATTCACCAATAGTCCCAGAAGTAAACACCATCGATGACTAGAATCCCACACATCTGCCCTGAACTGCAAGTCAAGGATCTCAAATCACCGCACCTTGATAATATCCGCTTTGGGCGGCACTGAATCACCCTCACATTTTTAGGTCGCGTTACAAAGACGCATCCTTTTGGGGAAAATTCCCATAATCCTTGAGAGTTCAAGGGTAAGTCAATCCACACCACGTCACTACCAAATTTGTCACATAACTGAATCTTATAACCAAGGTTCCAGCTCTAGAAGTCACGGAGAAAAGCCACAGACTAGCCTAGTAGCAAGGACTGAGTCTGAGAGAAGTAGTTAGGTAACCCACTGCCCATCCCCACTAGAGGGTAAAACCTAAGAGGTCGTCGGTTAACCCACAATCCAGTCTCTACTGGAGGGTAAACCCTATGAAGTCAAAGAGCAACCCACTGCCCTGTCTCTACTGGAGGGTAAACTCGAAGAGGCCGATGAGCGACCCACTTCCTAGTCTCTGCTGGAGGGTAGAACCGAAGAAGTCGATGAGTAACCACTGCCCAGTCTCTGCTAGAGTGTAAACACGATGAAGTCTATGAGAATCATACTGCCCAGCCCCACATGATGGTAAACCTGAAGAAGTCGATGAGCAACCCACTGCCTAGGCCCGGTGGGGGGGGGGGGGGGGTAAACTCGAAGAAGTAGATGAGAAACCCACTGCCCAGCCCCGCTGAAGGGTAAACCCAAAGAAGTCGATGAGAAAACCACTGCCCAGCCCCACTAGAGGGTAAACCCAAAACTGCTCTGGCCATACCAACTGGAAACAACCTCCTGGGTAGAGAATCGATGTCCACGTAAAGTATTGGTCACACCATGTCACGACCCCTCCCCAAAAAGTGTACCCCTCCTAGGCCGGCAGTGTGAGAAGGAAGATAATAAACCCTAAGTCCCACCTCCAGTAGGCCCTGGGTTCGCGACTAGCACCGAGGGTATAGTAAACACACAAAATGGGAGGCATTACCCTCTAAGAGAACACATGCGGAAGAGAGTGATAAGATAGGAACAAATCAACTCCAAATCAGAACTGAAATATAAAAGAAACCCAAGGTCATATATTAAATTTCATGAAAGACTACTACAACTGAAAGGGGAAACTAAAAGTACCCAAAAGAATGTAAAATGGCAGCGACCACAAGCCCGAACAACTCCTCCTCCAACCACAAGCTAGTAGTAACCAACATGATCTCCAACCTGCTCCAAGTGACCTGAAAAACAGTTTATATATTCATAGGTTGAGTATAACAGTATACTCAGTAGGATCCTCCCCAAACCTCTCGTGCAAATGTAATGAAATAATGCTAAAGCCCAGTGAACAACAAGTGAAACTAACTCATCACCTAAATAGGTATTCTAAGTTCCCAACCTCACGATGGCTACTCTCACCAAGTAACGCATACAAGAATATAGCATATAGTAAATATTATCAAGGGTACCCCGCTACTACTTCCCCACTGGTTTTTCTCTTTTCCCCAATGATATACGTCTTGTGCATCTCTCTCCAAAGGCTTGCCCGCAGACACCTGTGCTAAGCTCTACAATCTGCACCTCGTGCACTACAAAGGCTTTCCCGCAGACACCTGGGCGAAGCACCACTCCATCCTCACAACCAAAAGCAACCAGGTAAGTTCCAGGAGCTACCACATCCCGCATAATGTGTATTATACATCGATTATTATACCTCAATCCATTATAGCCCATACACCGAGTAGGGATCCTCGAGCCATCACAACCTATACACGTTACACCTATAGTATTCCATAGGATACTATATCCAGAATATATGTGTGTGAAATAACAAAAAGCCATTATAGTCCTCTACACACATATATGGGTAAAACTAACCACTGTGCCTTCCAGCACAATGGTCTACCAAGAGAAGAGAGCGGGGTCAAAGGGGGTAGTCAGCCATTCAACCTCCCATCAGAATGTTGGGGAAAACACCCCCCCAGGGCACAGAATCCCCGGGGTGTCAGTTGCCCTTACCGGCAGGGTGGAGTAGGGTATAGAAACAAAAAAAGTAAAGAATATATATATAACTCACATCCACACTATGGGCATTACCTAGTCTTAGAGACGATTGCAGCTAACGTCTCTCAGACTCCAGGATGATACTTCAAAGACTAGGTATCCTATATGCACACAAACTTTTGAAGAGTTTTATTAGATTACCCCATTCTCATTTTATCAGTTCCACTATATGTTAATTAATTATTTAAACATTAATTAACCATGAAAAATTCAACATTAAACTGAATTGGCATCACATTAAAAATCAACTGCTCCTTTTAAGATTCACATCACCTTTAAATTCCCGTATCTCCATCCCTATTGATTTTCACCATTTAATCAAACATTCATTATAGAATTACATTCCCATATTCCCATGCATTCTAGAAAGGCATCCTATGCTACTAAACACAATGGGGACTCAACACGGTGAGTAGATATACTGTCGGTCGAGTATTTTCCGCCAATATCAATAGCATAGACCCATTGTACCTCGAGAGGATAAACACGGAAAGCACGTGGCATACCTCACATGTCTTCGCCTCCTTGGGATGGAGGGTAAGCAATACCAACTTCCTTGAGAATTGGGGAAAAGTAAAGCAGATAAACAACCAAAAATAACCACCAACATCCAGCCATCACATCCATCCCATACCATCATCCTTAGTGTCCTCCCCGACACCCACATGCATAAGTTGATGCATCTCGCCACCCTAGGCGTCATCCACTACAACAACCACAAGTACCCATGCCTCCACATATCACAACAGCAATCCAGGCTCAAATTACATCAGAAGAAGCACAAAAACAAACATCACATCAATGGGCTCTTGGCCCTATAACAATCATGAGGGTAACTCAGAACCCCTTTAAGAAATTCTCACATAATCTGTTCTTTAATCCAAATTGATTTAGCAGATTTGTTATCTGTAGGTTCCAATTATGAGATATGTAATCTGTAATCTATCACAATAAAATAACAATTCTTACTTCCCTAATTTGATTAACCTCAAATTAGAACAACTACAACAACGACAACAACCAGATTCATTTACATGCCTCTTTATCTTAAGCCAATTAATTAAAAATTAATTCCGGATTTAAGTTCATTATTAATTTCCATCAATAAGGAACAACTAATCAAAGAAAACATATATGTCACTCTATCTAGCAAAACATGAGGCAAAACGTTATCACGGTACAAAGAAACAACATGTGATCAACCAATTATTTTAATCCGATTCAAGTATTTAATTAGGTCAATTTCATTGTGATCAAAAGGGTTGAATCATGCTAATTCTACGATTTCACATATACAATTAGAGAAGCCATGAATCCCCTACCTCGAAGAGTTCTTGACGTCCTTTATCCACACAACGGGTCACAATCCTCCTCTCACGACAACTGCATCCACCAGAGGATGCCACAATACGAAAGTACCAACCAACCCAAGAAAAACCCATTAGAATCTTGGAAATTACATGGTATAATATGGAAGGGAGAAACAAGAGAAGATGATCCCCAAAGGAATGATGATAAAACATACCTTATTGGGAAGATTGACCGACACATGTTGGTTGCCTCAAAACATATCAGAACCAATCCGAGGAGTAAATATTAATTGTGAAACTCCTACATGAAGGATTTAAAGGTTCTTGCATCTCATAGCTGAGAACAAGGAGGAAGAAAAAGGGAGATTGATATTAGGTTCCTTTTTGAAGATTTAACGAGTCGACGGTTTAAGATCCGGTTAATTCTCCATTAAAAATGGATCACATTAACCCACACGGTTTGACCAAGTAAATACATCCCGGCCTTAGGAATAATTAATATAGGATTTATGGCATTTCAGTCGGCCTTAAGAGTCCTTAAAAAAGGCTTTAAATGTATTTTACGTCAAAGGAAACGTCAAAGGGGCGAAACTGTAGGAAGCTGGAAACACTATTCACATACTAAAAATTTTGGAAAGGAAAGAAAAGGTCACTGTTAGACCTCATAGTTATGGAAACACTGTTCAAGTCCACCGTTAGAAGGTCACTGTTAGAAGGTTACCGTTCTGGAAACAATGTTCAAGTCTACCGTTATAAGGTCACCGTTAGAAGTTTACCGTTCTGGAAACACTATTCAAGTCTACCATTATAAGGTCATCGTTAGAAGGTTACCGTTCTGGAAACACTGATCAAGTCTACCGTTATAAGGTCACCATTAGAATGTTACCGTTTGGGAAATAGTGTTAAGTTCTACCATCATAAGGACACCGTTAGAAGGTTACCATTATGGAAACACTGTTCAAATCTACATTTATAAGGTCACAGTTAGAAGGTTACTGTTCTGGAAACACTGTTCTTATAACTGGGAATTTGGAAAAGTGTTGGGGATAAGTCACCTTGACCTCTCGGAACACCTCCAACACCACATTTTCACAATGTAATGAATAAGAGAGGTCCGGGCCATTACATTAGATACCTCTCAAAACATTATCGTCCTTGAGAATTAAAAACCAACCCAGAAGAAAAGAGGTGTCCGAACAACCACCCCATAAGATACCTCTCTAGGGAAAACCACCATGAGTTGTTCGAAAGCTGGAACAAAACTACGACATCTGAGAGTATGAGAACAAACAATCCATATCCCAACAATTCAATCATAACATCACATCAAAGGTACATAAATAAAACATGAAAGGTCTAACCACAAAGGAAACATCATTACATGAATGGAGTTAAACATTAAACAACTCTGGGTACTGAGCACGTATCTGTGACTCACACTCCCAGGTACTCTCCTCCATGCCACCATGTCTCCAAAAGACATGAACTAAGGGGATTGAACTCCAACACAACACATTCTCCTTGCGGTCTTGGATCTCCACATGTCACTCCTCGAAGGTTGCATCATCATTAATATCGATATCTCCCCAATCGATAACATGAGATTCATCATGAAGATAACGACGGAGCTGTGATACATGGAAAACATCACGTATCCAACTCATCTGTGGGGGAAGTGCTACTCGATATTCCACATCTCCAACACGATCTAACACCTCGAAAGGCCCAACAAACTGGGGAGAAAGCATACTCCCACGACCAAACCTTCACTGCCCACAATGGGGAGTCATCTTCAGAAACACATGATCCACAAAATTAAATTCTAAGGGTCTCCTTCTTTGATCAACATATGATTTTTGACGATCTTGGGCTGTCTTCATCCTCTCACGAATCACCGGAACCATCTCTGTTGTATTCTGCACTAGTTCTGGTCTGAGAATTGCTGACTCTCCAACCCCAGTCCAGCACAACAGAGAACGGCATGGCTGGCCGTACAAGGATTCAAATGTAGCCATACCGATGGTAGAGTGAAAAATAGTATTGTAACGAACTCTACCAAGAGTAAGTGCTTCATCCATGAACCTCCAAAATCAAGAACACAAGAGCACAACATGTCTTCAAGAGTCTGGATGGTTCGGTCTGTCTGACCATCCGTTTGAGGATGAAAAGCAGTGCTAAGGAACAGTTGAGAGCCAAAAGCATGCTGGAGACCTCTCCACACCCAAGAGGTAAAATAAGGATCTCGATCAGAAATGATCGTCCTAGGTACTTTATGAAGTCTCAACACCTCCTCTAGATACTGCCTCGGCAAAACTTCCACTGAGCTCGACTCCTTGATCACTATGAAGTGGGATGATTTTGTTAAACGATCCACTACCACCCATATAGCATCATGTCCTCCCGGAGCTGGAGTTAAACCTGTATCAAAGTCCACTGAGATGTCCTCCCACTTCCACTGAGGAATCTCTAATTACTATAGAAGACCACCAGGAACATGGTGTTCGGGATTCACCTTCTAGAAGACTAAACATCGAGACACACACTCTGCAACCACACGCTTCAGCCCAGGCCACCAATACTGACTCCTCAAGGATCGATACATCTTTGTCACACCAGGATGTACTTCCAAGGGCAAACTATGGAACTCTCGGAGAACCATCTCATGCATCGCCAAGGGAACAAAAATCCTGCCATGATACAACACTTGGTGTTGTTCATCCTCAGACCAACCATCAGGGGCCTCACCACAAACAACTATGTCTCTCCAAACATCCACATCTAGATCACCCAACTGGGACTCTTCTACCTTTCGCATCAGGGAAGACGACATCGTCATCTGGAAAAGACAACCTCTACCTCCAACCTCTTCTATATCAAGATGCAAAGCTGATAGCTCTTCCATCACTCTATAGGAATCACCAGATTCATGCACAACATCATTACGTGACTTTTCGCTCAGTGCATCAACTACAACATTCCCTTTTCCAGGTGTATACGATATTTCAAAGTTGTATTCCTGCAAGAACTCCATCCACCGACGCTGCCTCAAGTTCAAGTCACGTTGGGAGAAAACATACCTCAAACTCTTATGATCGGTGAAAACCACAAAGTTCTCACCAATGAGGTAATGCCACCAAAACTTCAGTGCAATCACCACGGCTGCCAAATCAAGATCGTGGGTGGCATAGTTGCGTTCATGGGGACACAACTGCCGAGACCCATAAGAAACAACTGACCTCTGCTACATGAGAACACAGCCTAGCCCCAGATGTGAAGCATCACAGAAAACATCAAACTGGACTCCCTCTGCTGGAAGACAAAGGACTGGAGCACTCACCAACGTCTCCTTTAGATACATGAAAGCTTCCTGACATTGATCAGTCCATATGGACACTTGATCCTTCCTGGTCAAAGCTGTCAAAGGAGTCGCAAATCGGGAGAAATTGGCTACAAACATCCTATAATAGCTTGCAAGACCAAGGATAATTTTCACCTCTGACACAGTCCATATGGACACTTGATCCTTCCTGGTCAAAGCTGTCAATGGAGCTGCAACTCAGGAGAAATTGGCTACAAACCTCCTATAATAGCTTACAAGACCAAGGAAAATTTGCACCTCTGACACGGTCTTGGGGGATACCCAAGACACCACTGCTTCTATATTTGACGGATCCACAACTACTCCCTGTTGGGACACAACATGCCCCAAGAAACAAACTTCTCGAGCCCAAAACTCACACTTCGACAACTTCCCAAACAACTGATGTTGGCGAAGAACTCCCAAAATGCCTCGTAGAGGCTCTGAATGCTCCTCTCCATATGTGGAGTCCACAAGTATGTCGTTGGTGAAAACCACAAAAAACTTTTCCAAGAATTCACGGAACACAGCATTCATCAACCCCATGAAAAGAACTAGAGAATTCGATATGCCGAATGGAATTACAACAAACTCATAATACCCATGACGACACAGAGAAGCAGTCTTTGGGATATCCTCATCCGTTACACGCATCTTATGATATCTTGACCGCAAGTTGATCTTTGAGAACCAAATTGAACCCTTCAGTTGATCGAATAGGTCATCAATCCGCGGGAGAGGTTAGTGGTTCTTTATTGTCACTTTGTTTAATCTACGATAATCGGCACACAACCGCAAACTACCGTCAACCTTTTTCACAAAAAAAACCGATGCACCCCACGGTGACACACATGGCCGAACAAAACCGCACTGCAACAGACCATCAAGCTGAATACGTAGCTCTAGTAACTCAGAAGGGGCCATCCTATATAGAGAAATAGAGATATGAGACGCTCCTGGCTATAGCTCAATCCCAAACTCGATCTCTCGTCGAGGGGGAATGGCTACAACCTCTTCTGGAAGGACATCAGGGTACTCATCTACGACCCTAGGAAACTATAACTACTGATCCTTTAATGAAATCAGAATCATCTCAGCCATTATGGATGATAAGGATGGAACTCGTCTATGACCCATCCAAGGATATCGCTCACCAACAAACACCACTTTCTTTCCATCCGCATCAATGAAAACGACCTTCTTCCTGTAGAAATCCACAATATCCTGCACCGAATACAACAAATCCATGCCTAGTATGACATCATATGGTTGTATTTGTAAACATAGGAAATCTCCCCAAGAGCGGTGTTTCCCCAACACTAGCTCACAGTCTCTACATACTTCAAACAAGTCGGCTCGACCTCCAACTGGTGTAGTCAATGCCAAGGGTACTGGAAGCCTCTCCCCCTCATGTCCCAAAGCATGGACAAGGGTAGGTGATATGAAGGAGTGTGTTGATCTTGAATCAAACAAGGCATACACCAAGGTAGAAAACAAGAAAAGGGTACCTCGAACGATATATGGCTTTCCTAGGGCTAGCAATTCTAGAGCATGAAGCTGACCACGAACCCCTCCATGACCTCTATGACCCTGATGACAACCACCACCATGGACACGCTCTGCTCTCTGAGGAAGGGGAGCATCATGGGGCTGTCCTCTGCCTGCTCCATCTAACCTCTGGTGATCTAAAGCTGGTGTATCCTGATGCTGCTGCCTCGGCTGGAACTGTCTCAATGGAGGAACCTGGAGCGAAGCGCCCGGTGCACGATGAATGCTCTGAAAATTCGGGCACTCCCGATGCTGATGACCATGACCACTATAAGAAAAACAAGTGCCTGATCCCTTGGTATAGGCCTGATAGTTGCTACCTCCGGAGAAACGTGATGGGAAGGGCTGGGACCTACACCCAGGTGAACAAAAAATCTTCTGCCCTAAAAATAGGGATCCCCAGACCACAACTTTGCTTCGGAAGGAATCATGAAGATTCCCCTCTCGTGAAGATCCGGTCTAAGTTAAAGTCCTCTCAACAACCTCTTCCCACACCATCACCTCAAGATATGTCTTTAGCATAAATGGGGTGACCTGGCGCTGGATCTCTGGATGCAAAGCCTCCTCGAAATGCCTCGCCTTGCCCTCCTCATCTGGTAACAGGTCTGAATCATATCGTAGAAGGTTCCTGAAACGGATTCCAAACTCTCAAACACTGGAGCTCCCCTGTCGAAGGTTAAGAAGCTCTTGGCGACTGGACGCCTTCGCAGTCGAAGAAATAAACCCGACTCAAAACCTGTCTTGAAACTCCTCCAATGAGATCACTGACTCCTCACGATCCCTGAGGAACAACAACCACCACTGCCTCGTTGCTCCACGCAGCATCATCACAACCAAGGACACCCAGTGTTACATCCAAGCACGAATCAAACTGAAGCCTATATCTACCTCCTCCAACCAGTCTTCTGTGACTGCATCTGAAACGGAGCCCTCGTACTTCTGTAGGATCTAGCGCTAAAACTCTCAGAGTGTCTTCCTCCAAGTGTCATCGTTATCAACCCCTACTCAGTGACGATCCTCTAGAACAGCCTGCTGGACTTCTTCTACGCAAACCTGCCGAGGACGTCGACCTGGAGCCATACCTGTAAAATAACAACTGTTATAGCCCCTAAGCCTAGAATATGGAAGAATCAACATTAATAAATTAATTTTTTTCTTTTATTAATTTTTTTAGGTTAACCTATCCCAAGGTCTACCCATTCGAACACAGGAACAAATAAGAATGATGCATGATCCTTTCCTAGGTCTCCACCCTGCAACTAGTATCACTTTTTTTAGTAGCCATCATAAACTTAAAGGTTCGTACGTCAGATCATAGGGGGCCCTAAACGCCTATGTCTCAATAGGTCTCTAGTGTTTACCTCACTTTCTAAACATGAATGACATTATTGCCTTACCAACCCATGCAACCTCACATGTGTCTAACTCCAAACTCCATTCTATCCCTCAACCAGACCTCTGATATCACTCTGTCACGACCCCCTGCCCACAATGTGTACCCCTCCTAGGCCGGCAATGTGAGAAGGAAGATAATGACCCCCGAGTCCCGCCTCCAGAAGGCCCCGGGTTGGCGACTAGCACCGAGGGTATAGTAAACACACAAAATGGGAGGCATTACCCTATAAGAGAACACATGTGGAAGAGAGAGATAAGATAGACACCAATCAACTCCAACTCAGAACTGAAATATAAAAGAAACCCAAGTACATATATGAAATGTCATGCCAAAGTACTACAACTGAAAGGGGAAACTAAAAGTACCCAAAAGAAAGTAAAACGGCAGCAACCACAAGCCCGAACAGCTCCTCCTCCAACCACAAGCTAGTAGTAGCCATATTGTTCTCCAACCTGCTCCAAGTGACCTGAAAAATAGTTTATATATACATAGGGTGAGTATAACAGTATACTCAGTAGGATCCTCCCCAAGCCTCTCGTGAAAATGTAAAGAAAGCATGTTAAAGCCCAGTGAACAACAAGTGAAACTAACTCGTCACCTAAACAAGTATATTAAGTTCCCAACCTCACTATGGATACTCTCACCAAGTAACACATACATGAATATAGCATATAGTAATGATTATCAAGGGTACCCCGCTACTACTTCCCCACTGGTTTTTCGCTTTTCCCCAATGACATACGTCCAGTGAATCTCTCTACAAAGGCTTGACCGCATACACCTGGGCTAAGCTCCATAATCTACACCTCGTGAACCACAATGGCTTGCCCGTAGACACCTGGGCGAAGCACCACACCATCCTCATAACCAAAAGCAACCAGGTAAGTACCGGGACCCGCCATAGCTCTCATAACGTGTATCATACATCAGGTATTATACCTCAAGACATTATAGCCCATACACCGAGTAGGGATCCTTAAGCCATCAAAACCTATACACGTTACACCTATAGTAGTCCATATGATACTATGTCCAGAATATATGTGTTTGAAATAACCACAAGCCATTACATACCTCTACACACATATATGGGTAAAACTAACCATTGTGCCTACAAGCACAAAGATCTACCAAGAGAAGAGAGCGGGGTCAAAGGGGGTAGTCAGCCATTCAATATCCCATCAGAATGTTGGGGAAAACACCCCCCAGGGCTCAGAATCCCTGGGATGTTAGTTTCCCTTACTGAAAGGGTGGAGTAGCATATAGAAACACAAAAAGTATAGAATATATATATATAACTCACATACACACTATGGGAATTACCTAGTCTTAGATACGACTGCAGCTAACATCTCTCAGACTCCAGGCTTCTACTTCTAAGACTAGGTATCCTATAAGCACACAAACGTTTGAAGAGTTTTATTAGATTACTCCATTCTCATTTTATCAGTTCCTCTATACGTTAATTAATTCTTTAAACATTAATTAACCATGAACAATTCCACATTAAACTAAATTGGCATCACATTAAAAATAAACTGCTCCTTTTAAGATTCACATCACCATTAAATTCCAGTATCTCCATCCCCATGGATTTTTACCATTTAATCAAACTTTCATTACAAAATTACTTTCCCATATTCCCAAGAATTCTAGAAAGGCATCTTATGCTACTAAACACAAAGGGGGATCAACACGGTGAGTAGATATACAACCCGTGGAGTCTTTGACGCCTATAGCAAGAGCAAAGACCCATTCTCCCTTGAGAGGCTAAACACGGAAAGCACATGGCATACCCCGCGTGTCCTCACCTCCTTCAGATGGAGGGTAAGTAAGACCAGCTGCCTTGAGAAGTGGTGAAAAGTAAAGTAGATAAACAACCAATCAAAAACCACCAACATCCAGCCATCACATTCATCCCATACCATCATCCTTGGTGTCCTCCCCAACACCCACATGCATAAGATGATGCATCATGCCACCCTAGGCGTCATCCACTGCCACAACCACAAGTCCCCATGCCTCCACATATCACAGCAGCCATCCAGGCTCACATTACATCACAAGCAGCAGGAAAACAAACACCACATCAATGGGATATTGGACCTTTAACAATCAAGAGGGTAACTCAGAACCCCTTTAAGAAATTCTCACACAATTTGTTTTTTAATCCATATTGAATTAGCAGATTTGTTATTTGTATGTTCCAATTATGGGATAGATAATCAGTAGGCTATGACAAATAAATAACCATGCTTACTTCCCTAATTTGATTAACATCGAATTAGAACAACTACAACAACGACAACAACCAGATTCATTTACATGCCTCTTTATCTTTAGCGAATTAATTAAAAATTAATTCCAGATTTACGTTCATTATTAATTTCCATCAAGAACGAACAACTATTCAATGAAAACATAGATATCAGTCTATCTAGAAAAACATGAGGCAATCCGTTGTCACAGTACAAAACAATAACATACGATCAACCAATTATTTTAATCTGGTTAAAGTATTTAATTTGGTCAATCTCATTGTGATCCAAAGGGCTAAATCATGCTAATTCTACGATTGGACATATACAATTAGAGAATCCATGAATCCCCTACCTCGAAGTGTTCTTAACATCCTTCATCCACACAACAGGTCACAATCCTCCTCTCACACCAACTTCATCCCCCAGAGGATGCCATGATACGACAGTACCAACCAACCCCAAGAACAACCCATTATAATCCTGGAAATTTCATGGTATAATATGGAAGGGAGATACAAGAGAAGATGATCCCCAGAGGAACGACGATAAAACATACCTTATTGGGAAGATTGACTGACACAACTCGGTTGCATCAAAATAGAGCAGAACCAGTCCTAGGAGTAAAGATTGATTGTGCAACTCCTACGTGAAGGATTTAAAGGTTCTAGCGTCTCATAGCTGAGAATAAGGAGGAAGAACAATGGAGAATGGTATCTGGTTCCTTTTTGAAGATTTAACGAGAAGAAGGTTTAAGATCCGGTTAATTCTCCATTAAAAACGGATCGCATTAACCCACACGATTTGACCAAATAAATACATCCCAGCCATAGGAATAATTAATATAGGATTTATGACATTTTAATCGGCCTTAAGAGTCCTTAAAACCAGGCTTTAAATGTATTTTACGTCAAAGGAAACGTCAAAGGGGAGAAACTGTAGGAAGTCGGAAACACAGTTCACATACTCAAAATTTGGAAAAGGAAAGAAAAGGTCACCGTTAGACCTCACCATTCTGGAAACACGGTTCAAGTCCACCATTAGATGGTCACTGTTAGAAGGATACCATTCTGGAAACACTGTTCAAGTCTATCGTTATAAGGTCAATGTTAGAAGGTTACCGTTCTAGAAACACTATTCAAGTCTACCATTATAAGGTCACTGTTAGAAGGTTACCGTTCTGGAAACCATGTTCAAGTCTACCGTTATAAGGTCACTGTTAGAAGGTTACCGCTCTGGAAACACTGTTCATGTCTACCATTATATGGTCATCGTTATAAGGTTATCGTTCTGGAAACACTGTTCAAGTCTACCGTTATATGGTCACCGTTAGAAGGTTACCCTTCTGGAAACACTGTTCAAGTCTACCGTTATAAGGTCACCATTAGAAGGTTACCGTTCTGGGAACACTGTTCACAAAACTGGAAATTTGGAAAAGTGATGGGGATAAGTCACCTTGACCTCCTGGAACACCTTCAAATCTACATTTTCACAATGTAATGGACCGGAGAGGTCCATGCCATTACCCACCGAATCCACCAAACCCTAACAGGGAACTCGAAGGTATGGGATCCTGAAATCCCACATGGATAAAGTGAAAAGGAAACCCACACAACTCTGCCAATCAAACCTTTGAAAATAGAAGCAGGGTTAACCACTCAACCCTACTGGTTTAAACAATCAAGAACAAGACTAGGGGGACCCACTCAACCCTTCTAGTCTAAACATCGCTACAAAAGGACCCTATGCATCATTAGAGGTCAAAGGTGCCTAAAGAAGAACATGACACACACATAGGTCCCACACGATGTGTGGCCTAGTCTCCAAACCAAGCACACAACTTTC
This sequence comes from Viscum album, assembly GCA_963277665.1. Taxonomy (NCBI): domain Eukaryota; kingdom Viridiplantae; phylum Streptophyta; class Magnoliopsida; order Santalales; family Viscaceae; genus Viscum; species Viscum album. The sequence continues at coordinate 888,192,000 of OY728123.1, forward strand.
TCAGGTACTACTACATGTACCTCCAAGCATTCCCGAATAATCCTAGAGTATACGACATTTCCAGCTGAAAGGAAATCGTGCAAATGACACCCAATGTCAACGCAAAAGGCATACACATAGTTTCACCAACCTTCTTCCTCCACGTCCCTAGCATGTCCAAACACATCTCTTCAAACATCAACATCACTCACACAGGAGTGAACACGATCCCACGCCAAGTGTTCCCTACAAACACCGCAGGAAGAACCATCACTAGTACACCTTTCATATTTCCACATTTAATAATATTACGTAAGAGGCTCTGTTCGCCAGAACAGATTACACCATTGTAATCCTCATGAAAAAAAACAAGAGATAGACTATCTACTCACCTAAAACAGATATTCGACGTAAAATTCATCGGACACCGCTTTACGCCCGAACGGCTTCCCGTGGTTCCATGCCTTGGCCCCGAAACCAGTCGGGCACATCGCACCACTGCGATCTCCTCGGAATGTCACGTCAAATTGACTATTTAGTTGTGTGGAACGGATTCCCAAAGAAGAAGATGCATTCCGGAGCACAGCACACAAGCAGTGCTACGTGGGATCCGAATCACGGTCTTGAAATGTAACAAACGGATCACACCATTCCGATCATCTCTAAAAAGTACACAAGATTGACTATCCATTTGTCCGAAACGGACACCTGTTGATAAAGATAGAAATCACTGCATACTCCCAAAATGGCCCTCATGGGGCCCACAGCACCATGTGGAATTAAAGTGGACGGATTGGACCATTGCAATGCCCTTGGAAAAACACCCAAAACGACTGCTCGCATGCCCCGAACGGACGTCCGATGAAAAATTTGTGATACGCTGCATGCAGCTTAAAAGACGGGCCATGGGGCCCACATATCTACTCCAGATTCGATTCCTGAAAACCCCTTGTCAATATTTTTCTTGACGCCAGGGTCATAATGTCGCTGAAGGCGCTCAAAACGGACATCGGAGGTGTCCACACCGCTCAAAACATGAACCCCCGGAAAAAACCTCAATCAACTTAACGTACACGTCGTGCCACCGAGGCCCCCATCATGGGAGTTAAAACCCCCAAAACTATATCATATTCTCTACCTCGAGCCCAGGTTCACACTGTCATAGCCAGCATGCAAAATGGACACCTGTAGTGGAAGATACGTGTGTCCGCAATTAGAGGGTACGATACCCCTTGGGCTGGACCAGCCTGGACCGGCCCGAGGCTTTGCCGCGCGGCCCGGCACTGACCTGCGGTCCACCTGCAGACTGGTCCTCATGGGGTGGTCGTCTTGCCGCATGAAGACCCACTGTGGTCAGGTCTTTGTTCCCCCGCTGGGGTCGCACGCCGTGACCCCAGTGCTCCCTTCCGCCCCGACGTGCTTTGCCTCGCCGCCTGGAGCCGCCGCCTCTCACTGACTCCCTTGACCCCGAGAACTGGTGCTCCTACCTCGTGTTGATTCCCTCGACCCCACTGCCTGGTGCTGCCACCTGGAGCACCGCCGGAGGCTGCCTCCTGAACCTGCGTCACCGCCGACCATTGCTCGAACCCGCAGGAAAACCCAAAAACCTGCTAACTTTGACTAGCAGCACCAGACGCCTCTGGAGTCCAAATTTAAATCCGAGAGATGCGTTGGGAAGATCGGTATGTATAATACACATTTAAGGGATTATATTAAAGATAAAAAATCAATACAATGCTACAAAATGGGATCGAAGTAGTTGCAGGAATTAAAAAAGTAAACGCACGATCCTACCTTAATGGGCATTGCCCGATGCATCACCGAAGATCCCCCGGAGTTGTTGCGCCTCGTCGAAGAGGTGGAGGAGATGAGGGGGGGGGGGGGGGGTTCCTCTTTCGCCGTTGGGAGAGTGAAACATGGAATAAGGGGGGGAGAAGAAGGGTGGTGGTGATGTTTATAAAGAAAACACTTAAACCCCCACCTGTCGGTCCCGTACCCGAACCCTGAGCAGGGTCGAGGTTATGCCTCCCCTAGGGTAAAAACCTCTTCCCGAGCACAACAGCGGTCTTAGAATTTTAATCCGAGCCTCCACTAAAAGATTATAAAATTTATCGACCGAGGCCACTAAATTATGAAAAGGCCCCTTGTGACATTTTCCATAGAAGGGCCACACCCGTGAATCTTATACCCCTCCTAGGGTAAATAGCACACCCTGAAATCATTGGTTCCCTATTTTTTCCCATCCGAGAAACCTTTTAACAGATACTTGTGTTAAGCCTATAAATGAATAAAATAATTATTTAATTTATCCATTTCACGTTCCGATAATGAGAGAGGGGTCCATACACCCCGCACCGACATGTTTTATGTCATTCTTAGGGTAAAAAACCCATTTCGGACCAATCCATACTCTCATAATTAGGATCCGAATTACCATTTAGGAGTTATCCCATTTATTTGGCGTGTCCAGCATGGACGCACTGAAATTTTAATTCCGGCCACACCAGGGCTCGGAATCGCACGCCCTCTGTAGGTGCTGCTCTGGAATAATATCAAGAATATTCCAAAGTCTTTTATAGAAAAAACAGGGTTCTTACATCATTCCCTCCTTCAAGATTTTCGTCCCCAAAAAGAAAAACTAGGGAACAAATCAGGGTACTAAGACAAAACCTGGCTCTCCCATACCTAGAAGAACTCATACACAATCCCACATCACCGCACATAGACTACACACACATCTCCTCAGTTGAGCCATATGGGAGATATCATGCACCCACTCATGACCTTGGGGTTAGGGAAAGGCGGTAGGGAACCTCGCCATCCCTTCACACGGTCTCAAACGGCCCGAAGGCTCTCGGAGGTAGATCACCTTCCCGATCGAACCCCAATGTCGCACACCGTGACTGGAATCACCGTTTGGACTTGGGACAAAGCCCAGTGATTCCTTCCTTCAGAATATCCATATGGTGGAACACCCAAGGATATCTAGTCACACACGGTTTCATTGTCGATGTCCCACAACCAAGACTCTCTTACATACTCGAAAGGTGAAGGAGTCACCACCATCGACTAAAGATAAAGGTTCCATGCCTTCTATTACACTAACACAGGGTTACACCGATGCCCCACGTCACCCCGGTAACAACTCAAGCAAGGAGCAGGGAGAACAGAATTTCACACACAGAGTCTAAAAATTCAACTGCAGAATGTAGAAGAGTTGTTGAGCGTACCTCATATCACCTCATACTTTGCAGGATCGTAGAAATCCAAAGCTCGTGGTTGTCTGCGGTCCCAACTGTCAGCTCCCGGAGCCTAACATGGACCACCCGGTGGTGATAGAAATACCTCGTAAAGTCGTCCCCCACTACCAGCTCCTCCCGCTCCTCTGCTAGAAGCACCTCTCAGGGGACTACTCCAATCACAGTGCTGCCTCCGTCGTGGTGGTGCACCCACTTCCTGCCCGATGTTCTCAGTGTGCCTAGTCAGGCAGTCTCGTGCCAGGTGACCTCGCCCATCGCAATCATAACACCAACTCGCTCCGGGCAGCACTGGTGCCCTCCGGCGCCACTGTGGTGTATGACCACAGCCCGGAGTCCACTAAAAAAAAATTCTCCTCAGCTGAGGCCATGAAATTTACTTCCATAGTCATGCATGCCCGTATCTCAGAAACCGGTGGGTGGAAGGCTGCCTGCGTCGAGGTTATGCCACATAACACCCGCTAGCAGTGGAAGATGTGTTGGCTCTGTCGAGCCTGCTGCCACCATCAACTATAGAACGCGACATGAAGCTCTCTGTCACCACCTCCTGCTCTAGCACCCCGACATAAGTGGGAATTCCCAAGGATACTATGACAACACAAATCTCTCTGTGGAGACCCTGCTCGAACTTCTGCGCTCAGAAGTTGTAGTCGTGGACCAAGTCCGAGCAAAATATTGCACGATCTGCGAAACAAGTCGCTTACTCAGTCACCGTCTTCCCTCCCTGTTGAAACTGCAGGAGCTCCTGGATCCAAATGGAGAATAAGAAAGAGGGGTAAAACTTCTCATGAAACAGTAGCTGAAAGTCATTCCACGAAAGTGGTGACTCATCAAAAAACTGAGTCAGCATACTCCAAAATCGCCCAGCTGCCTCGTGAAAAAGGCTGGCGGCCAAAGCCACCGTCAGATCTGTCAGAATCTACACAATCCTGAAAAGGAGAACCACTATACCAAGACAAACCTCTACTGCCTGAGGGTCTGGATTACGACTAAACCTCAGCGGTCTCTGACGCTGGAACTCACGGAGCACGCTCAACCTATGCTCGAGCTCAGTCTGCTCTACTGAAGCTATCTGCTACTCACCAAGTGGGGGTGCTGGTACTGACCAACCCGGAGAAAGGGACACACATGATGGGTCCTGTACTGAGGCCTCGTAGCTCACAGGGTCAACGTCACGAACCAAAGCTAGTATCCTGGATGGCTGTTTTCGCAAAAACATCATGAATATTAACAAGGAGTGTCGTAGTTAGATGTGCATGTGTTTATATAACAATAACGAAAATGGGGATCTGACTCAAGAAGGAAAGTCAAAGACTCAATCCTGTGTGATTCACAGACCAATTTTCCCTGAAATGAGTGTCTCAGCATGCCGAGTCGACAATCGGGTTATCAGGGTCCTGGTGAATGGATATGTCGGCCGCCACACCATCACTAGACTCCCTGCCTTGAGAGTTGCTCTGGAGACACATTAACACTACTACCCTAAATCCAAACCAATTCCTTTTTAGGGACGTCTGAACAATATCCCAAGGAACGAACCAGATCTGATTCCACTTTGTCACGACCCGACCCTACCCGGGCCCAAGCCGCAACTACCCCAAGCCCACCTCCCTAGGCCAAGGGCTGGCGACCTGCGCCGAGGCACAACAACTTGGGGAGGCATTTGCCTAAGTACCTGTACACACACACTCATCCCACTCAATGCCGAAGTTCAAAGTAAAAGGAAAAGTAATGTACCAACTGTAGTAAATAAACCACAAAGTCCATCAGCCTCTAAACAATACAAGGTAAAAGGTAAAGGTAAACTGCAAAGAAAAATAAAAAACACACACCCAACCAGAAAAGTGCCACCACCCAAAAACAGTTAAACAAAAGTAAACAACTGGGAGAGTCTCACACCTGGATCCCAACTACGACCACCACACGCAGTCCAAACTCTGGAACTCCTTAGCTCCACTGAAGTCACGACCAACCTGTCTGTCGTCTGCAAGGGTACACCGAGTGAGGACAAATCCCAAGCAGGGGTGAGTATAAAAATACACAGTTGGATGCCCCGATGGATCGAGGGAGCAACAAAGGAGGTATTGAAGAGGTGAGCAGTAGATCTAATAGAGAAAAGTAAAGGAGTACCACCGAGAGTGCAGTAAAGTGTACAACTCAACCCAACAAGAGGAAGGAAGTAGACTCATCCACACAAAAGGATCTAGAAGCGGTGAGAATGTGAACTTCTCGTCGAGTATTTTCTACCTATAGTAGGAGAGTAGACTCATCCAACCACGAGAAGATAGACATGGAAAGCACATGGCATACCACACGCGTCTTCGCCTCTCATGGAAGGAGAGTAACCAAACCCAAGAAGTGGGTACTGGGACAAGGTATATAAAAATCCAGATGTTCAATCAAGATCCCCGAACAATATCGCAATGGGATCTCCATCCCGTAGCTCAGGACAAGAATGTGAGTTACGAACAGTCCCAGAAGTAAACACCATCGATGCCCAGCATCCCACATGTCTGCCCTGAACTGCAAGTCACGGGGCTCAAATCACTTCACCTTGATACTATCCTATTTGGGCGGCACTGAATCACCCTCACGGTTTTAGGTCCCGTCACAAGGACACGTCTCCGTGGGGAAAGCGCCCCTCATACTTGATATTTCAAGGGTAAGTCAAACCACACCACGTCACTACCAAAGTGGCCACATCACTGACTCGTACAACCAAGGGTCCCTCTCTAGAATTCACAGACAAAACCCACAAACTAGCTTATTAGCAAGGACTGAGTCTAAGAGAAGTCACCGGGTAACCCACTTCCCAACCCCACCATAGGGTAAACCCTAAGTGGTCATCGGGTAACCCACTACCCAGTCTTTGCTAGAGGGTAAACCCTAAGAAGTCAATGAGAAACTCACTGCCCAGTCTCTACTGGGGGGTAAACCCAAAGAGGCCGATGAGCGACCCACTGCCCAATCTTTGTTGGAGGGTAAACCCAAAGAATTAGATGAGTAACCCACTTCCCAGTCTCGGATGGAGGGTAAACCCGAAAAATTCGATGAGAAACCCACTGCCCAGCCCCGCTGGAGGGTAAACCTGAATGAGTCGATGAGAAACCCACTGCACAACCATACTATAGGGTAAAACCGAAGAAGTCGATGAGCAACCCACTGCCCAGCCCTGCTGGAGGGTAATCCCAAAGACGTCGTTGAGAAACCCACTACCAAGCCCCACTGGAGGGTACACCCAAAACTGCTCTGGCAATCCCAATTGGAAACAACCTCCTGGGTAGAGAGTTGTTTCCCCTTGTAAAGTATTGGTCACATCGAATCCACCAAACCCTACTAGGGAACTCGAAGGGACGTGATACTTTTAGCCCACATGAATAAAGGGAAATGTAAACCCAAACGACTCTGCTAATCAAACCGTTTAGAATAGAACTAGGGGTAACCACTCAACCCTGCTGGTTTAAACCATCAAGAACAGGACCAGGGGGACCCACTCAATCCTGCTGGTCTAAACATCACTACAGAAAGACCCTCTGTGTCACAAGAGGTCAGAAGTACGTAAAGCAGAACACAACATGCACATGGGGCCCACATGATATGTGGCCTTATCTCTAAACCAAGAACATACCTTTATAAGGTACTACTACGTGTACCTCCAAAAATTCCCGAATACTCCTAGAGTATACCTCATTTCATGCCTAAAGGCTATCATACACACGACTCCCAATGTCAACGCAAAAAGGCGTGAAGATAGTTTCACCAACCTGCTTCCTCCACGACCCTAGAACGGCCAACAAAATCTCTTCAAAAATCAACTCCAGTCACTCGGGAGTGAACGTGATCCCACACAAAGTGTTCTCTACAAACACCACAGGAAGAACCATCACCAGTTCACCTTTCATGTTTCCACATTTAATAAGATCACGTAAGAGGCTCCACTCACCTGAATAGATTACATCGTCGCAATCCTCATAGAAAAACACACAAGATAGACTATCTACTCACCTCTCATGGATATCCGCTTAAATGTTGTCCGACACCACTTTACTCCCGAACGACATCCCTTGGTCCCGAGCCTCAACCCCGAAAACAGTCGGTCGCATCGCACCATTGCGATCTCCTCGGAAAGTCACGTCAAATTGATTGTTCACTTGCGTGGAACGAATTCATGGAGAAGAAGATGCATTTCGGCACACCGCACACAAGCGGTGCTATATGGGATCCTCATTACAGTACTGAAATGCTACAAACGGATCACAATGTTTCAATCATCTCAGAAAAGTACACAAAATTGACTATCCACTTGTCTGAAACGGACACCCAGTGAAAAAGATAGAAATCACCCACAACTCCCAAAATTGACCTCATGGGGCCCACAAAACCATGTGGAATTAAAGCAGTCAGATTGCACCATTATAATGTCCTCGGAAAAACACCCAAAAACGACTACTCGCACGCCTCGAACGGACGTCTGATGAAAACGTTGTGATACGCTGCTCGCAGTATAATAGATAGGCCGTGAGGCCCACATCAAAACTCCATCATCAATACCTGAAAAACCTTTGGCAATCTTCTTATTGACGCCAGGGTCACAATTCCACTGACGATGCTCAAAACGGACATTGGAGGTGTCCACGCCGCTCAAAATACAAACTGCCAGAAAACATGTCAATCCACTTAACGTAGGCATCGTGCCACCGAGGCCCCAATATCTGGAGTTAAAACCCTTGAAACCATCTCATATTCTCTGGCTCGAGGTGAGGTTCGCACTGCCACAGACGGTATGAAAAACGGACACATGTAGTGGAAGATACGGGTGTCTAAAATCAAAGGGGACAAAACCCCATGGGCTGGACCGCCCTGGATCGGCCGGTCCGCCCGGTCGGCCCGACTCGCAGTGTCGGCCGGCCCAGCGCTGACCTGAGGTCCACCCGTAGACCGGCCCTCATGGGGCCGATTGTCTTGCCATGTGATGACCTACCGCGGGCAGGTATTTGTTCCCCCACTGGGGTCACGCACCGCGACCCCGGTGCTCCCTTGTACCCTGGCGAGCTCAGCCTCACCGCATGGAGCTGCCGCCTCGCCCCACCTGGAGCCGCCACGTCGCGCTGACGCCCTCGATCCCAGGGCCTAGTGCCACCGTCTCGTGCTGACTCCCCGACCCCACTGCCTGGTTCCGCCACCTAGAGCACTGCCAGAGGCCACCGCCTGAACCTGCACCGCCGCCGACCGCTGCTCGAACCCACCGGAGAACCCAAAAACACGCTATCTTCGACTAGCAGCCGTGGATGGCTCGAGACACCAAATATAACTCTGAGAGGTGCATTGGGAAACTCAGAATGTATACTACTCATTTATGGGATTCTCTCGAAGATCAAACAGCAATAAGATGCTACAAATTGAGATCGAAGTAGGTGTAGGAATTAAAAAACTAAACGCACGATCCTACCTTAATGGGCGTTGCCCGACGCTTCACCGAAGATCCGTCGGAGCTGTCGCGCCTCACCAGAGAGGTGGAGGAGAGGAGGGGGTGTTCCTCCTTCACTGTTGGGAGAGTGCACCAGGGAATAAGGGGGGAGAGAAAAAGGGTGGGGTGGTGTTTATAAAGAAAAAACTTAAACCCCCACCCATCGGTCCCATACCCGAACCCTGAGCAGGGTCGGGGATAAGCCTCCCCTAGGGTAACCACCTCTTCCCGAGCACAACGGAGGTCTCAGAATTTTAATATGAGCCTCAGTTCGAAAGTTATAAAATTTACCAAATGCTAAATTATGAAAATTCCCCTCGTGACATTTTCCATAAAAGGGCCGCGCTCGCAAAACTTATACCCCTCCTAGAGTAAACGACATGCCCCGAACTCAACGATGTGCTTGGGTTTTCCATCTGAGCAACCATTTAAGAGATACATGAGTTAAGACATTAAATGAATAAAATAATTATTTAATTTATCCATTTCACGTTCCGATAATGAGCGAGGGGTCCAAACGCCCCGCACCGACTTTTTTTATGTCGTTCCTAGGGTAAACACCACAATTCGTGCCCATCCGTACACTCAGACTTAGGATTCGAATTACCGTTTAGGAGTTATCCCATTTATTTGGAGTTTCCATCATGGACGCACTAAAAATATAATTCCGGCCACACAAGGGCTCAGAATCGCATGCAGTCTGAAGGCGTTTCTCTGGAATAACATCAAGAATATTACAAAGTCTTTTATAGCAAAAACCGGGTTCTTACAATCATTACATCATCACTGTGTCATAATAAAAATTATTTATTTAATGAATATAAATGATAAATAATATAACATGGTGTAGGAAATATTTTTAACATTATAGTAACTATTTATAGTCAATGAGATCAATTATATAAGCTCACCATAAAATTGTTTTAGTAAAAAGATATTTGTTTAGGTTATATTTATATTTAATTTGATTAATTAATATAACATGTCATTTTCACACCCAAGTGTCTCTATGGGGTCCTAAAATCGACCCAAGAATGATCATGGTCCGGAAAATCTCATCCTATAGGTTTATGATGCGTTTTGGAATCTTTTATATAATTATAATATTATTTTTTACCCATATTTAACATATTTACCTTTTTTCCATGGTAATTAAAAATTATTACTAAAGATACTATTTATCAGGTACAAAAATAAAAGGTTCATATTTACACATTTTGGACCTCCTGATACCATATATGGAATCCATTTTTCCATATTCTAAACAAATAATAAAAAGAAATTAATTTAAAACTAATTCTCGCTTTCAAAACCAGAATGTGGTTTTATAAGAAGTAAAAACTATCAAAAGATTGACTTGTGTTTATGTCCAATTTTCAATGTGAAATTACTTACAATGAACAAAAATGGATTAAATGATAAAAAATAATTGAATTACACTTTAAAACGAAATAAATGTATAATATATCATTATAAATAAATTATATGATATGGATATTTTGAATTAAAATGCATTATTTTTAATTATTAATTAAAATATAAATTTTATCCAAAAAATACCAAATTTTCAACCAAAGTAATTTTGGAGGTCCCAATTCTAAATAAATAGTTTATTTTGTATAGTATAACATATAAAAGTGACAAAAAATAGATTTACAAATGGTTCTCCATCAGAAGGTGCTAAAACGACATTTTAAAAATATGTGAGTATTTTATATTTAAAAATGGATTCATTCTCATTTAAAGCCTCTAAAATTTGTTTGATAAATGTAAATAAATTTAAAAAATAAAAATTAATCATAATTATATTAGTTTTTTTCATTACCTCTAGTATAATGGCTAGGTATTAACTACCAATTAAAATAATAATAATATTATGGAATAATTTTTTGGTATACACTACCAAAAAACATGGCAAGGGAAGCGTGTCGTTTTATTTGAGCTAAGAAGAAAGCTCTGATAAAGGGGTGACCTTTGTCAGTACTAGCTAAAAGCGCTTATAAATTTACCCTTTATCAGGGCTAAGAAAGACACCAAAAAAGGTCTACCTTTTATCAGCGCTTTTCTTTGCATTTATAAAATGGTCATTTATCAGCCCTATTTTTAGTGCTGATAATAGTTTTTAAAAAATAATATTATTAATTTATATAAAATTATTCTATTTATATTCAAAAATAATGTTTATTTGTATACCTGAAATAAAAAATGCATGTTTATAGTTAATATATATTTTTTAATAATTCATATATATATATATATATATAAGATTTTAATAAAGGAATTTCTATGATTATAATTAAATAAATATATATATTTAAATAATTATAAGATTATAGTAAATTTTATTAAATAATAAATATATTTATTAGATTTATAGGTTTTCTTATATTTATTACAGATTTATTAGATTTATATTTATTAGATTAATTAGATTTATTAGATTTATATTTATTAGATTTATTAGATTTATTATTAGATTAATTCGAATTATTGGATTTATTAGATTCATTATATTTATTATATTTGTTATATTGAGTATATTGAATATATTTATATTATTTATAATTAATATATAATAATAATTTTGATATATGAATATTAAAAATTATAATTATTAAATATATATGTGTTTCCAATATATTTGGTCAATAAATATATTGATCCTACATGTATATATGTTATGTTTCATCATGAATGTACATTTTTACATTACACCCTTCTTATTATTCTTGTTGTCTATATATGTGATGGATATTTTTATTATTATTTATGTTTATGATTAATTCATGTTACACATATAAATATTATGTTCTCCAAAATACTTATAAATTTTCATTAAATATATTTAAATAATAAACATATTTAATATATTTATAATTACTAAATTTGAATTACATATTAGTAATTTTTAAATATATGCATTTTTAATTATAATTATAATTATATATATATATATAATAATGTTACAATAAATACATATATTATGTTTTTATAAATATATATATAAATTTATTTACAATTATATAAAAATATTTAAAAAAATATTTATTGAGAGTAAATTATAACTGTAAATAAATAAATATATTATAAAATTATAATAAAAATATTTGTTAAACAACTTATAATGTTATAAATATATAATTTAATAAATATATTTATAAATATATACAAATATTTATAAATAAATACAAATAGTTTTAATTATAATTCCTTGATAAATAGATAGATATATTAAAATAATTAAAAAATACAAATAAATATATTAATTTTATATATTTATACCCAAATATTTATAAATAAATACAATTAGTTGTAATTATAATCAAAATAAATGTAGATATATTTAAATAATTAAAAAAATATAATAAATATATTAATTATTTTAATTATATTTATTTATAAAATTATAAATATATTTGTTATATTTTTATAGTTATATAAATTAATAAATATATATTTATATATATTTATAATTACAACTATAAATAAATATTTGTTTGTTATAATTTTTAATTACAAATAAATATATATTTCATTATTAGTGGTAAATATAAACAAATATATATTTATATTTTATTTATAAATATTAATAAATATTTATTTATTTAAATTATTAATAGATTGTAAAAAATATATTTATTATTTTCATATATTTTGTTATTTATAATTATATAAATATATATATATATATACATATATTGATAAATAAATACAAACATTAAAATTTATAGTTATAAATAAGTATATATATATATATTGATAATAAAGATTAGAATTATATGTGATTACAAACACAATAAAAATATTTCCTATAAATTTATAATTATAAATAAATATATAAATATAACGAAATATATATTTTCTATAGATATTATTATAAATAAATGAATGAATATTTATTATACATGTAATTTTATAAATCAATATAAAAATATAAATAATTTATTATAATTATAGTTTCATAAGTAATTTTTTAGCGCTGATAAAGATAAGACTTTATCAGTATAGAAAAGCGTTGATAAAATGTGTCTTTATAAGAATAATGATTTTAGCACTAATAAAGACTCCTTTTATGAGAGCTTTTAGGGCTCTGATAAAGGCCAAACTTTATTAGTGCTAAAAAGGTGTTGAAAAAAGTCTATTTTATCAACACTTTTTAGCTAGTGCTAACCAAACATACATTTATTAGTGTTTTTTAGCTAGTGCTGATTAATGCTTTCATCGGTTTTATAAATGTTCCCTAATAGTATCCTCCTTCCTTCACACCACTCAAGCTCTCACAGAAGCCTTACCTTACAATAATCTCCTCCTCCTCCTCCTTCTTGGACACATCCTCCTCTTTCACCACTATGATTTCCTTCTCCACCACCGTAAAGCTCTCCTCCACTTCCTAGGTCATATCCTCACCCCCTAGCCTACCGATTTCTCCTCCTCTGACACCAACATGAAGCCCTAATCTACTTCCGCGAACCCTCATCCTCCTCAACGATCAAATCCTGCAGTCATGAAGCCCTCCATAGGGATGCATTTTTTCTCAATTCGTTATTTTAACATGAATTAATATATTACATGGGTCATTTTGGTTTTGTTTCATTTTATGATCCCTCATGTATGATGAGATCATTTAGGATATTTCAATCCTAGAGTTTTGGATCTTTAGGTCTTGTAATAGAGGTCTTCTTTCTTATTTAGTTTGTCTCCATTGAAGGTGGCTTGATTTATCTTGGTTTGTTCTTCTTCCATGTATATTTTTCAATTTAATGGTTCCATTTTTTTATAAGTGTTTCAGTTCTATATAAATTAATTTTTTTCTAAAATTATTAATATATTTGATATCAATGTGATGATTTGAACTATTTTATTGTGTTTTTATCTTGGAAGAAATGGGTACTCATTTAAATTTCATTTTTCCATGTATGAAATGGAATGTTTTCCTGTATTCTGATTTTGGGAAATGACCATGAGGAAGTTTGAAGTGGTTAAAATGGTGTGTGTTGTATTATAATCTATTATAATTTTCCTATGAAATAAAACAATGTTTGGATGTAGAAATTTTTTTAGAGTGAGGTTTTTATTTAATATGATTTTAAATGGTGGTTATCTTATATATTTAAATTGTATATTTAAAAATAGCATTGGGTTTTCCCATAGGGATTAATTCATTAATAGATTCTTGAAAATGATTTTGAATGAAATGGTTTTATTTTAGATTTTTTTTCTAATTTCAATGCATGAGTCCCATATTTTTTAGGGTATCTTCGAAATGTTTTTTATAATATATTAGATTCTCATGCAACTGGACCACATGGTTCATGTTTGAATTCACCACTGCATATCTTGAAGCTCCCATCACGTAGAAGCCTTCAAATATTGTTAATTTGGGAACATTTTTCTGTATTATATTTGGATTTTCATGGTTATATGAAGTAAATTTATTTTATTTTATAATGTTTTATACATGTGAAAAAAGATTTTTTTTAGTGATTGGTGTTTAGAGGCGAGATGAATAGGTTTTTATGTAATTCAAATTTAATGTGATTGATTACATGATCGATTTTGATCTCCTCTATTTCATTTATTAAGAAAACTCTAGTTTCTTAGGTGGGACATGTAAAATGTACTTTTTATACATTGATCCTCTCTCCCCAATATGGTGCTATATCCCCACACTTAAAAGGAATCAATTTTATCTCCCTCCATAGGGAACAAAACGCATCAGTTCCTAGGAATTGATACATTCTCAGAGTGAGCCACTATTTCCCCAAAACCAGGACCAATCATATGCCTTGATCCCTCCCTCGACTATGCATCCACCATTAATCCTCAAAATCATTGAGGTATGTTCTTCTTCCCTATTGGATCGAGATTCACTTAGACACATCTTTTAAAAAATTCTAATTCTTTCATCTCTTGGTTTCCCATTCTACTAAACACCTCACTTCTGACTAATTTAAAATCAATGTATCTTTTGAAATTTCCAACATTAGGAAGGCTATTACCCCCCAAATTCTAAATCCTCCATAATTTAATAACAATCCAAATCATACTCATTTCAATTGCACCACCCCTTTGTTACTAGTGAAATTACACTAAATCTCATAAAACCACTACACTAAAGAAAACCCAGTAGTCTTGAAACCACAACTTTATATAATTTCTTTACAAAATAATCTCAATATGTTATATAACCAAGAATTAATACAACTTTTTGGTAACTTGTTGTAGGATAAGAAAATGAACTGGTACAACTAGTTGGATTTGTTACCAATAAAAAATCCTAATGTTAAACCCCAAAAACATAAATTAAACCCCCGAAACATGTAGATATCTGAAGAAATTATAGAACATTTATAAATTGAATCAAATCCCAAGACCCAATATACCAAAACATTGATGTAAAGATACAACTATGTCACTACATCAGATATCTACCTTCTAGTCCAAGTAACTTTAGGGTTTTGAAAATACCTCCTCAAGAGGAAAGTGAGAAATAAAGGATAAACGTGTGACATAAATGGAACAAGGACACCACATGAAATTTATGTTGTTTGGATGAAAATACTACTTCATAGGGGAATACATTGATATTTTTATTAAGGGATAAATTGATTGATAAGTGAAACATATCTTTTGTTTGCACTATCTATACAAATCTACATGAGACACTTTTTGGATACCCTAGCCAAATAACTATAACAACACATGTAATGAATCCTTCTACTCACAATCTCCATATGGTGAATCCCCTGAAACGAAAAAATGATATAAATCAACTGATTATCAAATAATATTTTCTTATTATCATATTTTTATATATAAATATATAAATAGTTATTTTATTTCAACATTAATAAATTATATGAATTAATTATTAACTATTTATATCAAATGTTATGAAGTGGTCATGAATGTTTGGTTGACGCATCCATCTATGGTACCGAACCTAGATTCCCATTAAGAAATTTTATTTATGTGGATCTATACTATTTTGGGACTTGATGTTGTTAAACTCATGATTGTGTTTTGGATAGTTAATAAATATCATGAGACATATAATGATACTATCATCACTTTAATTATAAGGTTACAGATATGGGTTCAGTTAAGTATTTTAGAATGACTAGTCTTTGTAAGATCATTTATAATTTCTTTTTGTGGATCTAATAAAATAAACTATAGAAAATCATACCATATATTAGTTTTGTACCATAGTTTTATTCTTAATTTGACATGATACATTATGTAATTAAACATATCGGTAATGAAACATAGTTTCTTCAAGTGATTAGTGGAATAGGGCAATTCTTCATGTGAATGGAATGAGACTTGAGAAATTTTTTATTATGCAATGGTTTCATTCTGATAAATTTTTTTTATGTGTATTTATAATGGAAGGAACCAATAGTACATCATGTGAGAGACACATTCATTGTAAATTGGGTGTTCAACTAATTGATTATGTGTGAGCCAAGGATCATTGGGATAATGCAATGTTTGTTGTAAACTGAAACACGATTGTTTCATGGTTGTGAGTGTGGTCACTGACTATGGAACATATCTGTTGGGACTCTGATAGTGGCAGGATTGCTCAAATTATTTAACATAAATAATACATATGATAGAAACTTCTTAATACTAAGGATGCAGGGGTAAAACTCTATAATTTATTCATATCAAATATATTTTAATTTTTTTCAAAACTTATTACTTTATGTGTTCTTAGGAAGACTTTTATACTCATTGTGGTTAATTTTGATACTATGATGATTTATTTCCTAGATACAATGCATGGATATCCATCAAACCATCAACATATGATTGAATTTGTTAATTTTTAATACACTACATCCAATATTTTAGAACTAAACATCTAGTTTTATAATTTATATTATCTTTTAATGAAAATTCTATTATGATATTGTGATGTGTTAATATTTCCAACATCATGGAATGATGTTAGGGGAAGAGTACAAGAAACATCCCAAGTACTATGAATTGAAACAAATCAGGGTATATATAATAAGATTTCACTATCCAAATACTTATAAAAAAATTATGTATGTTTTCTCAATGCTTATGCGTTGTCCAAAACAAAAAAAAATGATAATGAATGTGGTTATTATATTTTTAAATTCATGAAATATATCTTATTCCATGAACAAAACAGTATCCCTAAAGAGTTATTTTCAAATATAATTACTATTTAATTTAAAATATTTATTTATCCTTTGTGTATTTAGAATTTCACATTACTAACATGATTATCAAAAAGACTCATATTCACAAGATGAGATTGATTTTTTTGTAAAGGAATGAGCAACATACCTGATGGAAGAATGTACACAAATAGCATGATGATGTGACCAGTTTGACTTGAAGTGTTTATTTTTATTTAAAATTTCCATAATTTTTAGTAAAAAGAAAATGTGCCATTCTAAATTCTATGAAAACACATTATAATTGTTTTGATACTTTAGGAAAATGATACATAAGTTATTTGTGACATGTAGGAATCAACCACACAAAAATCTAACACATGGTGTGACCATTTTTTACTTTAAGTGTGTATTTTAATAATAAATTAATAATAAATTTAGTAAATAAAATAAGTTAAATAGTGAAAACCAAGAAAATGAATATGTATTGCTTTTATACTTAAGTAAAATGACCCATCAGTAATTTTTGACATGTAGTAATCGACCACACCTCAACCCGATAAAGGGTTTGATCGATATGACTAAAAGTGTTTGTTATCAGTTTAAAATTTACATTTTAGCTCAAAACACGTCACTCACTATAATCCCGGAAATCACACTCTAAATTCCTTCCCAATTTTGTACAATGATTCATAAGATTTTTTTGACGTGTATGAAGTAGTCTCATTTCAAACCGATGGACAATACAATCGACAGGACACCAAATGCATTTTTTTTCAAGTTTGAAATGATATTTTAGTAAAAAAAACACAACTAATATACTAAAAACTAAGAAAATTCATTTGGATTGTTTTTATACATTAGGAAAACAATATATTATTCATTTTGATGTGTAGGATTCAACTTCACCTCAATATGATGCACGGTGTGACCAATATGACACCAAGCATGTCTTTTTATTTAAAATTGACATTAAGTTTAGTAAGAAAACACACCTGGGATACTAAAAACTAAGAAAATGAATTAATATTGTTTTTAAAATTTTGTAAAATTATCTTGGAGTCATTTTTGATGTGTAGGAATCAACCCAACCTTCATTCAATGCATGATATGACTGGTATAAATCCAAAAGTGTATTTTTTAAAAATTAACAATAATTTAAGTAAAAAGGAAAACTGACATACTGAAAACTAAGAAAACCAATACAGATAGTTTTGATACATTGTGAAAATATTATATCAGTCACTTTTGATCTGTAGGAATAAACCACAGCTCAATCTGATGCAAAGTGTGACCGGTATGACTAAAAGTGTCTATTATCATTTTAAAATTTTTATTTTAGCTCAAAACATGTCACACACTAAAAACCAATCAAATGATTTGTGATTTTTTTTATAATTTAAGAAAATTATTATTATGTTCTTTATGATTTTTATGATGTAGTATCAGATAAAATTTATGCACGATATGACTGGTATGCTTCAAAAATCATTTTTTAGAATTTGAATGATATTTTAGTAAAAAAACACAACTGAAATACGGAAAACTGATCAAACGCATTTGGATTGTTTTGATACATTAAAAAAATGATGAATGAGAAATTCGTGACATTTATGAATCAACCACACTTCAAATAGATGAATTATGTGACCAATATAAAGATAAATTTGTTTTTATTTAAAATTGGCATTAATTTATGAAAAAAAGAACAAGTGACATACAAAAAAAATAAACACATTCAGATTGTTTTTATACTTTAATAAAATGTTCCATGAGTCATTAATGAGGTGTTGGAATTAACCACACCACAATCAAATGTATGGTGTGAAAAGTATGACTAAAAGTGTCCGTTATCTGTTTAAAATTGATATTTTAGCTCAAAATATTTCACTGACTAAAAAAAATGAAAACACCCTCTGATTGTCTTCATAATATAAGAGAGCCATTTGTAAGTACATTAGGATGTGAATAAAGTAGTCTCAACTTAAAAAAATTCACAATGTGAATGGTAAAAGTCAAAGTGGGTTTATTTAGTTTGAAATGATATTTTAGTAAAAAAATACAACTGTCATACTGAAAACCTAGAAAACCCATTCAGATTGTTTGGATATTTTAGAACAACGATACATGAGTCATTTCTGACATGTAGGAATCAACCACATGTAAATATGATGAACTATGTGGTTGGTATTAATCCAAATATGTCATTAAAATTTGATATTAATTTTAGTAAAAAATATCATGGACATACTCAAAACCTAAAAGACCCATTCGGATTGATTTGATATTTTAGGACATTGATTCATAACTCATTTATGATGTGTAGGAATCAAACCCACCTCAATACAACACTTGGTGTGACTTGTATTACTAAAAATGTATCTTTTTGACAAAAAATTTTCATTTTATTAATGTATTATTTCACATTAAGGTTTAATTTATTTCATTATACTATTACTAACATAATATTGGTTTTCTTATATAGGTGTAACCTTTTTCGTTAGTTGGGATGATTTTTTCAACAACTAATACAATGGGTGGACATTGTTGAGAGGGGATCACTAATTTCAAAGGATGAAACATTAATGTTTTTAACTCTTTTTTGGATAATTGTAAATGTAATTATATAAAACATTATTTGAAACATATATATCATTTTTTCCAAACTCTTCTGTGCACTACTTTGTTGTTGTGTGCACTATGTAGGTGGTCTGTGTGTTTGTTGTTCAGGTGCTGGTGGGTGTGATGTTATATAAACAGTACATCACAGGAAACTAGGCATTTATTAGTGACATTTTAATCACTGATAATGTGGGAAATTATCAATGTTTTTTAGTTTGGATAAAGGAAACCCTTTGTTAGTGGTTTTCTAGCACTTTTAAATGAGACCCCTATCTTTTTTGAGATCCACAGTGCTTTTATATCCCTGCTAAAATCATTTTCTAGTGATTTTAAAATAACAATCTGTATTATTGATCACTCAATATAGTGTGAAATGTATGATTTCAGAGAAAACCACTGTCACATGTTGAGTAAGATATCAAACAAAGCGTCCCCTATAATATAAAATTAATATCTTATTCATAAATAGTAATAGATAAAAAAATGTATTATTCTATTAATACCTGAGATTTTACATCAACATTAGGATCAGTTTATTATGAAAATATCCTATTACATTCATATATGATGAATCATATGGTCTTTTAAATAATCACATATTTATTGTTTTGAGGTCCTTTACATTCTATTAATCATTACATTTCTTATAATCAATGACCTCTATCACCCTTTATAATTATTTATTCATTTCTTTTTTATATGTTTACTTTCCCCAATGTTCTCCTACAAAGAAACCTAGTTATGTGTAAATAAATATGATCATGTCACTCTGCTTACTCTCTTAATAAGATAATATTTTATTAATTCTAATTAAGAAGTTAGTTTTCGATGAATGAATTTTTGAATATCAAATCCATGGTTACCAAGATCATGTTTTACTTGTGATGATGTAGTTTATTTAATGTGGCCACACTGTAACACCCTAAAAATTTAACATAATACCATTATATTCAATATCATGTATGAAACACAACACCAATCCTAGAAGAAAATTCAACACCTTAAGACTTTATGATATATTAATTTATCAATAAATTATTTATATTAAATAGATTTCATTATAAAAAATTCTTATTTTATCTTAAATTAAACTAAACACTAATTTTACCTTGTGTTACATGAAACCCCCCCTTTAGCATACGCTACAAGCATCACTGAGTTTAACCGAAATGTGAAAAATTAATAAAATATTATTACTTAATGTTTATAACATTGTTTTTAAATTATCATGTACAAATATTACTTACATAATTAGGAAAATTATTCATATCTATTTATTATTAATCAAATAAGTGTCATTTGTATGAAAATGAAGTGTTTTTTTGAAAAACTACATTTTCCTTAAAATATGGTTTAGTCATGCTTTGCGCAAAATATAAATTAATTATGTTTTACCACTATTAAAAATTTAATTTCAAAAAATAAACAAATTTTTTGAAATCATATTATCAAAATAATATTAGGTATTATTTTAGTGATTTTTCCGAACTGTTTACTTTTTTTGCTTAATAGTGAAAATTGCGCTTTTTAATTAAAAACCACATTTTCAATAAAATAATTTATATTGTTCAACAATATTTTCAAAATAATTTAAAATTATATTTAGTTAAATTATATATTGTTTAATCTGTTTCAGGTCATTTTAAAAATTTTCATAAAATATTTGGATATAAAATAAAGTAAACTTTTGAAAAATTTCTCCTTGAAGACTCTCTTTCTCGTTATGTCTACATGATTAATCTCTAAATTAAAATTTACCAATTATCTGAATTAACTTTGTAAAATGGTTTTCATGTATGGAATCAAAATGAATTATATTTTTCCAATAATTCTAACAATTTTTTTTACCAAAATGAATAGTGAATTCAGTGAAAATTATTTCTCATGATTAAGTAAAAATGGATTTTTTTGATGATTAAAAAAAGAAGATAAAGGTTAAAAATGACATAATATATTATAAACTACCCATTATATATCTATATTTATACCTAAAATATTATCTATTATATATTGAACTACTTGGGATGATTTTTTCATAATATAATTATGATTATGATTGAATATTTTTTAAAAAAATACAGTTGTGGAACTCAAATCACATATATAAGGCCACCACATATTCCATTTTTTCACACATCCACGCCACTTTGGATCATCAAATACCTTTCCAAATAAATTTTCAACATACCTCCACTAATCCTATAAGAATATTTTGTCCATAAATTCATCCTAGTAAGTATTTATTGAAAACCTAAGTAGGATACCCGAAAAGATATATTGTTCTTCGACGACATTATTTTTATAATTTCTTCCACCACCTAATTTAATTATTATTAAACGCTGATGACATAATATACATAGAATATTCCATATACTAAGATGTTTTAATAATAAGTTAATTACCTAAAAAAATATACACATTCATCTAATGGGTTACAAAATCATTATTCGTGTGTATGGAAGACTGCTTCCTCACGAACCAATGCTATTCCTTTTAACATTAACACATTTTTTGGTTGGGTATGATGATGAATATAAATAATATATATGATATTTATAATATACATATACTGATGGATTAATTACAAGACACACACACACACACAGATATATATATATATATATATATATATATATATATATCTTTTTTTCTTTATATTCTGTAGGAGATACGATAACAACTTTCCTGTGTATGACATACTACCACCTCATGAAGGGATGTGATTAATCTTTTAATAACACATCTATTGGTAGGTGATAAGGATAAATTTAATTATTATATGTTATATGCATGTAATAAAAATTATATTAATTAAATATTTATAAATCCCTAAAGATAATATATCATTTTATTTCTTACCCTTTCACTCACTTAAATATGATAACATTATTCATGTATGTGTAGACTTGTGCCTTCACGAAGAATACTTACAGTCTTTTCTTCACCACACAACATGGATGATATATATATTTATATAATATGTTATATATGATGATATCATTATTTTATAAATATATTATATTACTACCTTTATTTCCAAAATGGTCATTGGAAAATGGAAACATTACTAATGTGTACATATGACTTACCATATCCTTGATTGTTATGTACATATTTTTTATAACCACGATTAACGATTAGTTTTTAAATAAAAATTGATGTAAAAATATATTAATTATGTAATTATTATTATTATATATAGGATGATACTATATAATATGTTAAATAATCATATCATTAATGATTATATAAGTATAAAAAAAGAAGTAAATTGATACCTGAAATAATGAAAATAATGATGAATCCACAATAAATGGGAGATAAGATGTGATAAAAGGATTATATATGACACTATGGATATTAGTATGGTTTCTTTTTTAAGTTAATAAAATGTTTAAAACCATTATACATTAGGTTACATAATGGTCAGCCAAAATTATTCTTGAGGTAAGGGATTTCATCTCAATTTCCATTCAATGAGGGGCATTTTTATGTTACACTACAATATAATCTATGTAGTGTATAAATTTACAATTTAATAAGAAATATCATGAATAATTAATACTTCATGGTATTTTATATTTTAATTTACTTTTTCTTCATCCAAGTGGATTTAGATTTAACAATAAATAGAGTTAAGAGATTTCATAACTCAATTTCCATTTACTGGGTTAAAATTATACTCAATTACTTATCTCATTCTAGGATTTTTTTATAGTAATTTATTTACATTTTTTTGTATTTAATCTTATTTTTATGTCACACCCTATTCCAACCCTGTATGACTGATCCGAGTTAACTCCCCTTTGTAGCCTAGAAATAATTAACCGAGATCATTTCCCATTATAGATCTATAATACAAAAGCAATTTCTTTTCTTATTTCATCCATGTCTATCTCATAATAAATAAATATTTACCCAATATATTAGAGGGAGGTATAAGTGTTACCCATATCATAATTAAAACATGCATAGGTGTTCCAAAAGATCATAAATAAAAATTTCATAACCCAT
Source organism: Viscum album (assembly GCA_963277665.1). Lineage (NCBI taxonomy): Eukaryota > Viridiplantae > Streptophyta > Magnoliopsida > Santalales > Viscaceae > Viscum > Viscum album. Next base: position 888,215,496 of record OY728123.1, read on the forward strand.
GAAACGAAACGAGTATTATAAACATGTAACAATATCAATACCTATGAAAAGAACAGGGTTCATAATGGTTTTATCACAAACATAACCCATTAAAAAAATTATGTTTCAAAAGCATATAACTCATGAAAGAGAAATAGGCTTCATAAACATCATACAATAAAAACATAATCCATTTAGAGAAATGATATGATTGGAAACAATGAATAATTTCCCTAAAATGGATGGAGTAACACCAATATATTTTTTCTTAGGTGGGAAATAATTTTTAAATATCTTTTAAAAACTTTTTTCTAGAAAAATATCCTCCCATCATTGAAAAAAATTAAAACAAAACACATTTTGAAAATGTTTTTCTATGAAAATAGACATTAAAAATTATAATGAAATATTTGGAAAAAATAAAAAATTAAATTATTTTTTCTTGAATATTATCTTCATGGATCATTGAAAAACAATTATTATTTTTTTGAGAACATGGTTTTTGAAATAAAATAGATTTCCGATGGAAGAGAGAAATATCGTTAGATTTTTCATAAAAACATTTTCTTAATCATCTTAAGTTCCAAATAATGGAAAATTATACTAATAAACTGATATATCTAGAATACATAGAGGAGAAGTAATACTCTGAGTGTTATTGATATATGGATCATTATATTTCATCAAAATAATCATATTCCTTAATAGTCTCAAAAAAGCGATGAGATGGTTTCAATAAACACTTATCACATAGTAACTTGGGATCATAATCTCCATCAAAAAAATTAAATTACATGAAGCTTTAAATATATTGAAGATAATCATATTCCGGATATATGATTTTAAATTAAATTATATACATCTCAAAAAATAGTTTTGGACCTTGACAAAACATGATTCTCCAAGGAGGGAAATCGAGGCAACCATTTTACCTATTTGGTAACTTTTTAAACATAAAACCCATGAAACAACGATCATAAAATTGATATTTAAATTCCCATTTATTTATATAAAAAATTATATATTTCATAAATTGTATTTATACACACCACATAAAAGGAATGGGTGGTGAATAAGACATGTATCTCATATAAATAAAATATGAGATTAAATTTCCATACCTTCTATCTTGACTATCTTCATACTACTACAATATTCCTATATAATAAATGTATGTTTACAACACATATTTTACATAATAATATTATTATATCTAATACATTATATTGTTTTATTAATGCCTTATATTACCCTCTTTTTAACTATCATATTTTAAGGTTTCACTTCTGGTAATATTCTCTTTATTCTTCATATGTGACTTAATTGTTTATAAATTTGGTCCTCATACTTATTTAATGACCTCAAAAATGTAAAAAATGATATAAATATCTGGTAAAAAAATTAAATTTGGATTATAATAATCTATATAATATATATGTATGAAATAGAATGCACCGTTCATGGGGATGAAAAGTTGTATGTACGCATGAACGTTGTATTAGTTTTTATTATCATATTAAAAAAATGAAATAAAATCATATATATGTATCTATATATATATATATCATTATTATATCTCAATTATTATTTCATATAATTTCACTAACCCATCCATAATACATTACATATAATGTGTGATTGAATCATATCACTTTAAGGGGGTTGTAGTCCACACCTCCACAATTGAAATGATCGTATTTACACCCAATAGAAAGTAAAAAATGTATGTGTTATAAAATTAATAAATATTATTATTAAATTCCTAAATATAATATATGATATATATATAAACATATTTTCCATAATTATATTCACCATGATAGGTTGTAGTGCAAAAATGAGCAACCATTGTTTAGTGATGTGGTAGTTCATTGTACACATAAACGTTATGTTCGTTTCCATTTTGATGGATGTGTGTAAATGTAGTTAAAACAATTAAATTAAAAATCCTATATATTGAATATAATGCTGTTTTTATAGAATCATTTAACAATAATATTTGAGGGAGTGGAGAAAGAAGATAAAATAAAGGATTTTGAGGGAGGGTGTTGCCACTTAATCTGGTAAATCCTTCTTGTTTAAAACGAAGGGATTCAATGGAGGGATATATTCCCAATGGGAGGCTTGAATAAGGAATGGAGATATGTTTAAATGATTATTGGGTAGCTATTATAATAAACCAAGTGTTTTTAGAGGTGTTCAGAAGAGGGAGAGTTGGTGCCTTTTTATAGGGAAGGTAAAGGACAAACATGGAATTCTTGAAAACAAAATAGGTGAACCCACGTTTATACCTAAAAATAATCATAAAAAACCAAAAAATATATATTATATATGGTTCATGGCGGAATAATTTCAATCCAATGGGTTTGGTAAATTTCTTTGGTTGTTTGGGATCTTAAATTTAAGGCTTAGTATCTTATGAACATAAATTTTCTCTTAATCGTTGTAATTAATTTTAATCACATTCACTAAAATATTTCATAACAAACTATTTTAGAGTTATTAAAGATTATAAGTTATTATTATTCCAAATAAAAAATCCATTTTCAGTATTCTAGTTACCTAATCATAAGAAATTAGTTGTAAAAATACTCCCGCTGGCAGGATGACACTTCGGGTTTTTAAAGTAAAAACATCCAAAAGTTTGCTATGTTTTTATACCTAATATAAAAGTGAAATTGATTCTAAAAAACATAAATTGAATTAATTTATAAAAATATAATCTTATTAACCTTTTAATCTAAATTAAAATATATTTTTACCTTATAAATAAATTAGATGAAAATCCATCAATGAATTAAAATCCAGTATCATTCACTATTTAATAAAAAATGATGTTTCTTTGAAAAATCCCAAAAAATCACCTCAATATAATTTGGAAATTATAAATTAAAAAATTAACTTTATTTTATAAAATTAAATTTTTTAATTTTTTTAAAATTAATTTTATAATCTCTCATAGAAGGACTTTAAAAAAAGTTATTTTGAGAAAATGGTATTTTTAAACATATAAGTACTTTATCAAAAATTATATCCTTCATTATCAATATGTTTTCATTAAATAAATCCATTATAAAAAATATTTTATATTTATTTATTAATATTCATATTATTGAGTTTAATGGATATGTTATAATTAACTCATTTAAATCACTATAATAATTAAATGATACTTCATAGAAAATTAGTGTTGTGTCTAACATACGATAAGTCAGTGTTAAATGTACCAAATTACAAGTTAGTGTCGCATGTAATGTTCACCGTGTTGGTTCTATGTGAATTTAATGTTTTACATAGTTCAATGCACAATATTAATGAAAATTTAATTCATTTTAAAAAATGTCCATAAAAACTCCTTGTGCAATGTTTTACCAACTTTAAAATAAATTTCACCTTCAAAATGTTTCATTCAGTAGAAAAAATGAAGGTAATTATTCTTTATAATATCCTTAAGTTCTCAAATATCATACACCTAATGGTTATTTCTCAACAAAATGATGAATTTGTAAGTGGTCCTGTTAATTATAACTTTCTCTGATTGGTTTATAATTTTAGCTGCTTGTTCTTCGTGATAAAGTTCTTTCTCTAGTGGAATGACCTCATAGTTCAGTACATGTGATGGGTAGGTTATATAATTTTGTAGGATAGATACATATAACACATCATAGAAATTTTTGATATTTGAATAATGTTACAAGAAATAGGCTACCATCCCGATACGATCACAAATTTTAAATAGACCAATATATCTAGATCTTTGTATCCCTTTCTTACTAAATCTCACAAAAGTTTTCCAAGGCGAGATTCATCAAAACAACTTCTCACAAACCTCAAATTCTAGATCACACCATTAGTTATTAGTATAACATTTAAGCCTACATTGTGCTTCCATGATATGCTACTAAATAATTTTAAGCTTCTCAACCATTTCATCAGTAATTTCATGTCCCAAAAGAATTGATTCTTGAACCTCATCCCAACACTATGGAGGTCAAACTTTCGTCCCATATAGGGCTTCAAAAGGTTCCATATGAATGATTGATTGAAATATATTGTTGTAAGAAAACTCAATTAAAATAAGTGGATGATCATAACAACCTTTGAAATCCAGAAAAAAAAAGATCTAAACAAATCCTCTAGGGCCTGAATTGTTCTTTTTCATTGACCATCTGTTTGAGGATGATAAGAAAGGATAAAACTCAATTAAAAATAAGTTTCTTTCTATATTCATTCCCAATACATTGAGGGGTACCTTGGAACCTAATTTTATATAATTTAATGTGATACTACATGAATCTTTACCACTTCCTTAATGTATATCCTAGAAAGATGATATAGAGACTAGTCATCTCTGATAGTGATGAAGTGTGATAACTTTTTAAGATGATTGAAAACAACCCTTATTGCGTTAAAACATGTAGAGGTTTTTGGTAGTCTAATGAAAAAATCCATAGTCATGTTCTATCATTTCCATTCTATTATATGTAATGGATGCAGCATCCCTGTTTACTTTTTTCATTCATCCTTAAAATGTTTCCATACCAAGCATTGAGATACAAAAATATATGATATCTTTCTTCAGCCCATCCCACAAGAAGTAGTATTTCATGTACCTATACATCATCATAATTCCATGATGAATATATAATGAAGAAAAATGATCTTTCTCTAATAACTCCTTCAATTCTAGTATGGAAGGTACAAATACAACATTTCTAATCCTTATCACTCCACCCAAATAATAGTTAAACTCAGGAACATTTCTATCATTCTTTAGGATATATATATCTTCCGGTTATGCCCTTTTAATCTTAACTTAGATAGAGGGTTTAACATTAATTTTTTAAAGATAGAATTTTCCCATTCATTCAGGATTTCCATCTCTATAATTTGAATATATATAAATATTGGATTTTTTTACCCTCATCATGGATATTCTAGAGTGATTATTTCAACTAAAATAATTGACCAACTTGTTCACATTCCTATGGTGGTAATTAATTGAGTAGTCATAATCCATTATTAATTATATCCTTCTTATTTGGATAATTTTCAACTCCTTCAGTGTGAATATATATTTCAGAAATTTATATTTCGTATATATATCACATATTTCTGCACAAAGAGAATGCATCCAAATCTTTAATGTAATTTTTTTTTTCTGCTAGTTCCAAATCATGAGTTGGGTAACTTTGCTCATGAATATTTAACTACCTCAAGTCAAAAAAATTAATGATGTTATTTTTCTTAAGGAAACCTACCAACACTTTTTTTGATTCATCGCTAAAGAATAAAACCCCATATCCACTGCAGGGTAATGTTATCATAAGTTATCTGGATAACATTATATTCAGTTCCATGAAATTTTCCCCACATTCATCTGTCTGGAGGAACTTGATGACATATCAAATTAACATTGTTAGAGGATTATATAGTGTTGATAAATTCCCCGCAAACCATTGATAATATCATGCTAAACCAAAAAATCTATAGATCTTAGTCATCGTGGTTGGTTTAATACTACATTAAATATCCTCTATCGTTGATGGATCTACTGTAATACGACCAATTTAGATTATGTGACCATAAAATGAAACCTCTTACATCCAAAATTAACAGTTTTAAAAAATTTCTTATATTTTATACTTCCTTAGGGTATTTATTACAATTCTCAAATTGTCTTAATTATCTTCCTTGCTCTTTGAATTTATAAGAACTTCATCTATAAAGACCACCACATACAAATCGAGGTAATCCCAATAGGTTCTATTCATTAAATCCTTAGTGATGGAAAGGGAATTGGTAAGACCTAATAAAATCAATATATATTCATAGTTTTCATACCCTATATGGAATTTCATCCTGGATATATCCTCATTCTTGACCCTCAATTATTGATATCCCGAACAAAGGTCAATCTTTGAAAAGTATTGATATCTACACATTTGATCAAAAAATTCAACAATATTGAGAAGATGGTAATTTTTATTGATTTTAATCTTATTTAACCCTCTATAATAAAAATACAGTGACATTGATCCATATTTCATTTTCACAAAAAGAACTAGTGCACCCCATGGTGACACACTTGTCAGAATGAATTTCTTATCAAGGTTATATTGGTGTTTCTTATTTAATTCCTACAACTCAATCAAGGCCATTCTATAAAGAGTATTTGAAATTGTTGTGGATATTGCTATGAGTAATACTGATAATTGTATATCATTTTTTGGTATAATACTTGGAAACTATTTCATAAACACATCCACAAATTATTGAAGAATAGGAATATCATTTATATCAATTTTATCCCCAACCATTTATGATAAACCACCCTTTTTAATGGGTCTGAATACCCATACACTAGATGTCATCTCCATAAGAAGTTCATGCGTCTCGTAAAATTGATGGTTGATAAAATGAGGGTTTGAAATATCAAAAATTTCATCCCTTATTTGATAATATATGTGGTATTATTTCAAATAAAACCAATCCATGCCTAAAATGACATCAAATTCAACCAAAGTTAGAATAAAAATATTCGATGGAAGAAACTTTACACAAAATTCAATAAAACAGGATTCATATACATGAGAGGAAATCATTTTACCATTAGGGTTTTACAATGCTAATTCGATATCTAATTATTTTTTTGGAATCCTAACACCCTTAGAAAAAATTTTAGATATGAATGATTTGGTAGATATATATATTCAAATATGACATTATAAGTTTTTGAGTGGATGATATGTGTACCTTTCATGAAATCATTATCACATCCCTTATATAAAATAGCGATTTCATTAGATTTCCCCTAGTAGCCTAGTTTAATAGGTTGCTGACATATATCCTAATCACCAACACTTCAGTTTGGGAACTGGTTAGCATAATTCCCATTCTCCATATAGATGTAGCACTGAAGTAGGGATGGTGCATTCTGTGCAGCTTTATCCCCACTATCATTGTTAACTAACATCATTCCATCACTTCATAAATTAGTTCCTCGATGACTATTACTTTTAACACATAAAACATCTAAAAAACCCATTTAGTGAAATTCCTACATACTTCTTCCAACATTTAGACCATAATGTAAAATTCATCTTCTTTTCTTCGTGGTTTTTTGAGTTTCAATTAAACTACATCTTCCTTTTGTTGTTAAAATAATGAGGTTGATATGTGACTCTAACCTCAATTTCAACCACAATTGCACAACTCTAATATCTTTGTAGCTACTAATTTATATTATGGAAAATTACCTTATGAGACAGGGATTTTGGACATCAAAGAACCTAGAAAAATTACTTTTGGGTTGGATGACAATTCATGAAGTGCACCTCACAAGTCCTATGAAAGTATCATCATAAGTAACGAAAGATTCGTCATCCATTTGCTTCAAATTAAGGAACTCTATCTCCATCTCATTGTGAAGAATACGAGGAAGGAACTTATTGAAAAATATGTTCATGAACTCGTCATAATATAGGGATTAAATCTCATATTTTTTCCAAATATTCTTGATTAGTGTCTACCACTAGCCCACTTCACCTTCTAAAAGATAAATAGTCAGAATAACTATGTCATTATCTGAACACTAGAGAATAGAAAATATATTTTCAATAGAATAGATCCATTATTTAGCAATATGTGGATTAGAAGACCCTCTGAATGAAGGGTGGAGTTACCTCATGAAAGCCTCAATAATTTTTTCCCTCATTTTCCTGTTAGGAAGCCCACCATGATCCATAGTTTTATATATTTTGGGTAAGCATAACAAAAATATTTTTTATTCCTTCTCCAATAGAATTTGGTTACTCCGAAGGACAATCATTTCATTTTCCATCGCAATCACCATTAACATGGTTCCTATGTGTTCCATCCATTGAATAAAACCTAAATCATATAGTAAGAAACAGTTAACAAAATAAAGAACCACATAATAATAAAAATTAAAGTTTAAGAGGTCTAAATTATGACTCCTTCCATAATTTACCACTCATTAGGTCTATCCTAGATTATTTATATCTAAGATATATTTAAATCCTTCATGGTTGTTCATAAAGAGTTGGTGAATTTCCAAATCTAATCCCTTAGTAGTGTCAAACTAGGTGTACAATGATGATCATTGTCATGAAACAAATTACCCTGATTCAGGCCTGGGATATCATGTCATATTTGATACATGTTGGTACATCTATTCTAGAGCCACATCAACTTTTAGAATCCAGACGTGGATTTATTTCTAGGAAAAAACTCACTCTATTATTTAGCAAAATTATAAGACATTTTCCTAGGATTTTTTTATCCTTACAATTATCCTAAACCATGTCCTTACAGTTACGACTACGGTTTTATCATCCTTGCATCCAATGGTTTACTAAAAAATATCTCTGATACCAACTATAGTGAACCTCACATTTCAATCATTTATTTTACAAAACTTTTTTGGAATAATTAAAATAATTAATAAACAGACATCCAAAGATTGTACTGGTCTGGTGCCTTTGGAAAAAACATAATCACTGATACATAAATGACTTATATCATCTCCAACTAAGTTATTGTTTACTAGAACCATTCTTAGACACATCAAACACAATTCAAATTTTTATGACCTAGGAGAAGTAAACATAAAAATTTGTGAGCTCAGATACTCATTAAGCATAAATAATGGAGATATTCAAGAAGACTCATGAGAATAATGTTATGAGAATACAATCGTGAAAATATAAGATCATACCTTTCATATCAATGATCCTAAAAATGTATCATGGCATTCAACTTGGGAGTTCGTAAAACATGAAATATAAGGAAATAATAAACATAATCCATGAAAGAATAACATAGGAATAAAAAATAGAATTGGAACAGACATAATTATATATAATGATTTTCATATTTGTCTTGGAATCTATTTTAAGTCCATCTTAGTGGAAAAAGACATTTACTGAAAGGGTCCACACCCTATTCCAACATAGTATTACTAAAATGAGTTCACACCTCCTTCCATCCCTATAATACTGAACCATATTCATTTTTATTTACATCCATGTAATTCTAAAATGAGTTCATTTCACATTCCATTCATGTCAATCTCATCAGATCTAAATCTTTTCCAAATGAATTGGAGGAAAATATAGGTCCCACACATCTCATGTTGAAATCATACATACATGTTGCAAAATTCATAAATAATCACATCATAACCCATAAAATGAAACGGGAAATATAAAAATGTAATCATATCACAACCTATAAAAAATAAGTTTTATAGTAATTTTATGATGAACATAATCTATTAAAATAATTGGGGTTCAATAGAATATAACCCATGAATGATAAATGGGTTTTATAAACCTCATTCCATAAAAAACTATTCTAATACAGGAAATAATATGAAAGGTAGCATTGAATAATTTGACTAGAAATACAATTGTAACAACAAAGAATTTTATCTTGTATGGAAAATAGTTTTGAAATATCATTTAAAATCATTTATTGAGGAAAATATCCGTTCTTAGTTGGAAAAATACTTTTAAAACATAAATCCATTTGAAAACCTCTTTCTTTTAATGTATATTTGAAACATATAATGGATTATTAGAAATAGATAAAAAAATATATAAAATCTTTCTACATGAAAATTATCATCAATGATCATTTGAAAATATTTTTGAAACCATTTTTAAAACATGGTTTTTGAAATATAATTGATTTCTGAATGAAAAGAGAAATACAATCATATTTTTCATAAAACTATTCTTATTTATCTTAAGTACCAAAGAGTAGAAAATTGTATTATTAAATAGATATAAAATGAATAAAAATAGGAGAAGGAAACATATAATTTTCCTGATTATATGGGTCATAATAGTTTTTTCAAAATAAGTATAATCATAATCAATATCTAAAAACAATGTGTTTGTTTCAATTTACACTTATCAGTTAGTAACATGGGATAATAATATCCATTTAAGAATATAAAATCCCATAAATCATAAAATATAATTAAATAGGTATATTAATGATATATAATGTAAAATGTAATTATATACACCATGAAAAATAATTTAGGACCATAATAAAACATGAGTCTCAAATAAGGTAAATTGAGACAAAACTATTTTAAAGACTGGTTAACTTTTAAACATTAACCCCACAAAATAAGGATCATAAAATGGATTTTTTTAATACCTATAAATTTAATTATAATAATCATAGAATTCATCCATCTAAATTATATACAACACATAATATTAATAGGTGGTGAATAAATCATGTATCTCACAAAAATAAAATGTGAGATGAAATTCCCTTACCATGTGTCTTGACTCTCTTTGTAATCGTACAATATTACAATATAATAAATAAAATTGTATTATATATATTTTAAATACAAAAATTCTTTTACATACTTCCATATATTATTTTATTATGAACATATATTACCCTCTTGTTAGAAATCCTATGTTAATGTTTCACTTTAGGGAATATTCACTTTGTTTTTCACATGTGTCTTAATTTGTTATATCTTTAGTAATAATACTTATAGAATCTTCTCCAAAATGTAAATTGAGATATAAATATCATGTATATACCATATATGTGCATTATAATAATCTATATAAATATGTTGTAAATGGAATACATTGTTTATGGGGACGGTAAGCCGTACAAACACATGGAAAATGATTCCTTTTTAATTATCGTACAGAAAGAAAGAAGAAAAATGATATATCATTATTCTAGATGAATATTTATATCATATATATCATATAGGTTCACTAAACATATCAATAATACAATCCATTTAGTGTGTGAACGAATCACATCGCTTTGAGGGGATGGTAGTCCACACTTCATGAAAAGAAATTATCGTATTTTCATCAAATGGAAGGTAAAAAGGTTTGTGTTATGAAATGAAAAAATAATACTAAAGGAATAATAAATATAATATATGAAATATATAAAAATATTTTCCTTCATAATTCCCACCATGATAGAAAGTAATGGAAAAATGAACAATCATCATTTAGTGTAGCGGTAGTTCGTCATAAACCTAACTAATATGTTTGTCACTCATTTAATGTATGTGTGTCTTATCTTATGTAAAAAACATTTCATTGAAAAATATAGTAAATGGAATATAATTTTTTTACAATAATTGAATAAACATATATGGGGACTTGAGAAATAAAATAAATGAAAGGAGTTTGAGGGAGGGTGTTACCACTTAATCGAGTAACTCCTTTTGGTTTGAACCAAAAGTAATTCTTGGAATAATTTATTCCCAAATGGAGGATTCAAAGAGGAAGGGAGAGATTTTGAGATGTTTACTGGGATTATATAGGGAGAACCTATGTGGTTTGAGAGGTCTGAAGAAGAAGAAGAGGTGGTTGCTTTTTATAGGGAAGGGAAATGACATACTTGGCATTTTTTTATATAAGTTAGATATAACCATGTGTTTAACAAAATAATGTCACAAAAAACCAAAAACAACTCAATAATGGAAGGTTAATAAAATACTAATGGCCCTAAAAAGGTGTTTTTTAGATTTTATAGGTAGTTTTGGGACTTAAATTTATGGGTTTGTACATTGCTAACATAATTTTTTTATTACTTTTAATTATATTTAATCACTTTCACTAATATTTTTGATCAAAAAATATGTTAAACTTATTAGAAATTATAAACTGTTATGATCATCAATATAGAATCAATTTATCAAAATTATGATAATAGAAGGGGTATAAAAAATTTAAAAAATAATCCCACTTACGGGGCGATACTTCAAATTTTTAAAGTAAACCCATCCAAAACATTTGCTGTGTTTTTACACAAAATTTCAATGTGAAATTAATTAAAATAACCTAAATTAAACTAATTTTAAAAAATAAAATATAATTAAACTTTTAAACCAAATTTAAATATAATTTATCCTTATAAATAAATTAGATAAAAATGGATTTTTGAATGAAAATTTACTATTTTTTACTATTCATCCAAAAAATATGTTTGCCAGAAAATTATTAAAGAAAATCATAAGATATTATCAAAATTATATATAATTAAATTTATTTTATTTTATCAAATTAAATTTCAAAATTTATCTAATGTTAATTTTATTATTTTTCATAGAAGGACATTAAAAGTATTTCTTTTGAGAAAATAGAACTTTTAAACCGATAAGAACTATACTAGAAACATTATTTCATTACATATAAATATGTTTAATTTAAATAAAAACATTAAAAAATATTTGAAATGTTTTTATTACTATTTATATTAATATATTTAATGGATTGTTTATAATTATTGCATTTAAATAATTATGTTATTAAAATGATATTTTATAGAAACTCGGTGTTGCGTGTAGCGTATGCTGAGTCGGTGTTCCTCATAATAGACACCAAGTTAGTGTTGCGTGTGACATACCCCAAATAATATTTTTGTGTAACTTATTCCATTTTGGTTCCATGTGAATGTAATTTTTGACTTAGTGTAATGTAAGAAATCAATGAAAATTTAATTCATTAAAAAAATTCCCATTAAAAATCATGGTGTTATAGTATAAATGCACACTAGATTCAATATCTTCTAAATGATAGGAACATGAATCCTATAATTCTCTATGTAATATTGTGTCATTTAATTAATTTTTTATTGATATGTTATTTGAGCATCTACCATGTAACTTACATTATATTATGATTAATAGAATTATAATGGAAGTATGTTGAGTAAGTTGACTTGGGAATTTGATAATTATATCACATGATACAGTTTCTTGTATACCTTTAAAATTGATTATACTTTTATGAGTATATATTTCTCCTGTCATTGGGGAGGGGTAATTAAAGGTGTATAATTTCATCTTGAAAAGGATATACATCATGTACATTTACCCTAAATAATTCATTATTTATATATACATACTTCTCTATTATGGATTTAAACTAAAAAATCCACTCATGAACCACGATATTGAAAATAATTTTTTGCCTGTTTGTAGGATAAATATTTTTCTATTTTTTTCATTAGTTTTTTTCCTATCATTAGTTTTATAGTTTGAAATTATAAGGGATTCAAAATTATGGAATTCAATTTTATATTTAGTACAAAATAATTCTTATCATACCTATATATAAATGATAATCCTCATAAATATTTCCACCATATCATTTCCCTTTGTATAATTATTCTCTAAAACATCATAATGGTAAACATTGATGAATGTTTTTATGGAAACACTTCATTTAGAATTGGATCCTTATTTTCATATGAGAAGTATTTATATTTATCTGATTCAGAATGGTCATCCAAATATTTTTTTAATTAACCATAATGATTGCTTATTTGTTGGTATTTTTGTTCTTATATCCATTATATTATTTTACTATATCAATTGAACCTCTTTATGGGTTTGATGTTTTGGATATATATAAATAATATAGGGATCCACATTTGTGTTCATTTGAATCCTTCAAAATATTTTTTTAATATAGAGGATAAACATCATCATACTAAGTATCTATTTGATTACTTTATTATATATGGGGTGATAATAGGAAACAATGATCCCATCACATTGGGAGTGTGTCACCATTGAGAAGTATAAATTAAATCTTAGACACTTATTGATTTTAGGTTCAACTGTTGACTATTTTTTGACGTAAGGAAAACAAACAACATGATCCTCTATTAAAATTTATTATTTTTTATTAGGATAACCAGTAGAGTGATAATGAACATCACATAAAATTGTTGGGTTAGTGGTTATAGTCACATATTTTTATTTCAATTATGTTCATTGATTCCTTCAAACAAATACATGGAATTATCCTCACCCATCCATATGTATTTGATTATGATTCATTATTATATATTTATACCAGGATATGAGCCTTATCTTGAATCCAAATGATTGGTTCACAATGGGGGGAAATTCATATGGGTGCCCTAATATAGAATATGGATACTTCCGTACGTCCATTAGTGAATTATTTAGGTATTTTAATTATGTTATTAGAGTTATCACATAGTTTAGAAGGATCCTTATTAGAAAAATTTTCAGAATTAAATTGGTATTTATATACATTCTTATCAACCTCTTCTAATTAAGGAAGAAAAGAATTAATTAAATTAGTGGAATGACACCAAAATTGGTTAGATTTAATTATGGATGAAACCATACCAATGTAGGTGTATATTTATTATTTATAAAATTAAGGATTCAAAAAATATAGATAATCTCAATCTGTCTCTGATATTGGGATTATCCATTTGAAAAGGTATTATTGCATAATTTACCCCACTATCTGGGTTTTCAAGAACATAATGGGATATATTTATTGCCAATTACATGAATTAAAGGAACTTGAAACAATGATAATGTATATTCATGGTACATATATTGGCTCTATTATAGAAAAATTGATTCTATCTAATTATACAAAGTCATGTAAGAGGCATGAATTCCATATTGTCGATTTAAAAAGGATTAATTTTTTCATTATTTTTGTTTTAATAAGAAATAAATACATTAGTGTATTATCATAAAGAAATATTCATGTTTATTCATTTTTATTCAAAAGTAAAGGAGCCCACAACGAGTTCACTATTTTTCAAATACCTTCCATCATATTCCCATTAAATAAGATATTTTGGGGTATACATGTAGATATGAAGAGTATGATAGGTCAAATCATTCCATTGAGGGTAATGGTTTCTAGTCTAGTAGTTCATAAGTACATAACCATGTGTTTTATAAACACTCCCCAATAACAATACTAGATACATATTTATTGAAAATTATTACCAGATATTAAGAACTTACAATGACACTATATGAAGGAACAATAAAATAAAATAGTAAATAAATTTTGTCAATTACTCTATAGTTAAAATCCATATAAGAGTAAAATATAAAATTTAAATCCAAACACAGAGTCATAATCAAATATAAAAGAAGAAAAAGGTTATTATCATGGTGGTATTCCCCCATGTATAAGGATTATTGTGTATAAATATGAATAAAAGTAAAACTAATATAGTTTAGTTCCCTATTTTGAGTCACGAAGTAACATCCCCTATCATGTGTGTTACCCTAGTGTTTCCCTTTAAGGTCGAACATCTTTGATAAATTCCATAACGTAGTTTATAGTTATTGGACTAAGAATTATTATGGCTAGGTTTATGTCAAAATGTGTGGAGTAGTATGTGAATGGTACATAAGAATTATCTTATGTGGGAATAACAAAAAAATAATTCCATTTTGGAGTATCTTAACTTTTGAGTTTGGTGAAATTAGTCTCTGATAACCCTGAGATGTTTTCCATATAATCTTATTTCTACTGAAATTATAATTTTTTTTAATTGGTTGATTAAATCTCTCCCTTGGGATAATGACCATGAAATAATTGTTCTTTTAGGTAAATTGTTGCTATTCTGGAGAATATAAATGATTTTCCCATGTAGGATATATTGGAAAGAATATTTTCTATGGTATATCATGGGGGATAGGTGAATTTAATCCATCAAGGTATACATCAGAGGGAAAGGCTGTTATCAATTCCATTTAATCCTTTCATGTGGAAATTTGAAATTCTACCCATATAGGTGACTTAATTGAGTAGGGTACCCTGTTGAATAATTAATGGATTCACATGCCCTCGTTGAAATAGATAGTTCGAGGTGGCATACCATTTCACACAACTTTTATGGAGAACATATTTAAAGCGGTCTTTATCCCTAGTCTATGTGAATTCTCAAATAAAGAGTTATTTCACAACTGTTCTATATATAATATAATAGATAGCCCATATGGCAATATTTTTTTTATAATATATCATATATTTTGATATAAAAATCATATTATTGGGATTTTAGGAACTCCTAAGGGTATAGGAAAAATTTCTCTTTGCTCGAGTACTTTGGGTCTCCAATAATTTTAATTTCAATGGATGGGGGTTGTGATTTTATATGAAACATCACCTTTGTCACTAAGTTTGGCATCAATATTATCTGTAACTATCTTGGGTGACCAACCCTTTATAATGGAATGCATGTGATTTGGATAGGTGTATACACAATAATCATATGGCCAATTCTATGAAACATTATATAGATTTTATTGCGGAATTTTACAAGGCACACACATAGACTTCATCTTGTTAAACACCTTCTAGAATTCAGTAAATCCCTTTATAGAAACTCTAAAATAGAACTTATAAAAAAAATTCTCAACAATGTTTTCTTATATATTATATTTATAATTGAATAAACTTCGGGAATTATATTCACCTAGCTCAAGGTATACCTATATCCAACATTTAATATTTTAAATTTATTTTTATAAAACCATTATAAATTATTTTGATGATTCCTGGGACCTTTTCCTTCCATAATGGATATTATATATAGAAGAATCTAAATAAGATTTAAACATCACCAAAAAATTATGTTAGGAATTTTTCTAATGGTAATTATACCCTACTGTGTAACACCCAAAAAGTTTAGAATATATTTATATATAAATAATTAATATGTGTTTGATAACCTGCATGACTTGCAAAACAAACCTTAAAATGAATTATGAAATATTATAACATAAATTTTAAATTAATGGGTATGATTAGTATTAAACACAATAATAAATATATAGTGTTATATTTTTCATAATCAAATTTATTATTTAATTTATAATAAAAAATACTCAATTTTTTGTAATGTCATTTTATGTTTCAAAAAAATGTTTTCCTAAAAGTTGTTTTTATTGTATTTTTTGTGGTAATATTATAATTAATTTATTCATCTTTTAGAAATAAAATTTTATTAAAATTATATAGTTTATGAAATCATAATATCAAAATTATCTTAGAGTTATATATTTTCTTTTTTTGAAACGTTTTATTTCCAAATAAATAGTGACAAACACAGAATTTTGTAAAACGGTGATTTCATTTCATTAAAATGTTATAGTATATGTTACATTTTATCAGAATTTTATAGATGCCTCATTCAAATTTAGTTAATATAATTAGTTACATGTGAATCGATATTAATGTTAATTTAGGTATAGGTTCATTTTTTGGCTTAAAAAAACATTTTATAAAAAATCATTTTTACACGGGCCTTGTGATTTTATCTTGACTATTAAAATAATTATATTCAAAATAATTATATTAAGGAAATTTAAATATTATATATTTCTATGGATTTTTCTAGGAATGGAATAATAAAAAATCTTTTTTTATACTGAAACATACATTTTTCTATAAACATATTTCATTGTGTTTTCTACACTTAATTGACTTCTAGAAATTATAAAAACAATATATAAAAAATTGATTCCTTATTTTGAATTATTAGGATACTTTTTTTAAATATTCTCCTTTAAAATTTTATCATTATGAATAGTGCATGTTGTAAATATTTTTCACTTCAATAAGTGTATAACATGAAAAAAGATTACAACTTTGGTATAATGCATTAAAATTTATATAAAACCTACCTTTATCAAATTTTATGAGTGTATTTATACCATTATGTTCCAATTTTAAAATATATGAATAATTGGTTCCAATTTTCTATGATTATGACTTTTAAATAATTTTATGAAATGGGAAAATACAAAATATCACACTCTCCACTTTAATAAAATTATTTTTTTATTATATGGATAAACATAGTATTTTTCATTTATATATTTTCTATAAATATGAGTTAACTCTTTATTCATGGTATTTTATTTATAAATTTTCTTTATTGAATAATTTTTATAAATACCTATAAAAGGACGATATAGTATTTATTCAATTAATAGAAAAATAAAATCAAGGATTTTTAAAATTTTAAAATTATTATATTTCGGGTGAATTATGGAGTTACTAGATTTTTTTAGATACAAGTAACATATTATGGGTTTATTAAATATTTATATTCTAATTTCAAAACAATATTGATTGCATTAGAGTCAAATTACTTAAATAGTGTCAAAATTAGCATTAACGATAAGTTATAAAAAACAACATTTTATTAAATAATTAAAAAATAAGAAATATGAAAATTATAATTATGAATTGACTACAATGTCATCCCATTTTCATTTAGGAATCAATTTTTACATTATATTTAAAATTATTACCCTTTAAGAAAAAAAATTAGTGCAATAGTTAGAGTTTAAATTGGTTAACAATGATGTTAAACCAAAAGATATGGTTTAAAATGACCTAAAACCTATCAAAATTAGAATTTATGATGAAATGTACAGAATATAATATTTTTAATTATATTTATATCCATTTTTAATCATTATAAATGATAAATTAATTAACTATATTTAAATATTTTAAAAATTCCAAGTGTGTCTATACCATCTCTTTCAAACAGACACAAATTTTATCTTTTCTTTGCTCCAACATTCTACATATATCTCAACCAAGCCAAGCTCAATTATCTTATAAACATTAGTTTCCATTAATTCGAAGTTTTGGTATTTTTTAAAAATTATCCCAAGGATCCTTAAGAATATATCTAAAGGTGGCCTAACAAAGAAGAGGTAATAATCATTACCAACCTCTTCTAGTTTAATTCTGATTTAACCTCCAATAAATATATTTTATTCCCCATAAAATAATAAATTTATTATCATAAATATATATTATTTTTTAATGATTATGTGATGACCAATATTCACCCTCTATTCTATTAAATGGTAATTGATTGTATAGATCATGCATATCTATGGACTACTGCATCTTCATAATGATGCAATTCATTTTCCATAACAATATGCCATGGATTTTTATTATGATTTATTTAATGTTTACAAATTATATTTATGGAATATGTTTTATTGTGAAATCATAATGTAATATCTCCCTTATTACTATCCTATTCTTTGTGAAATTATAATGTCAATCGTGTGTACGTTTGGACTACCACCTCCATGAAACAATAAGATTTTCTTTCATTTCAAAATTACATGGATGATAATATGTGTATATTTATTAGTTATATATAATATAGATGATATATTAATTACCCTTGAAATTTGAATTATCCTTTACCTTTATTTGGTTCTAATGGTCAAAAAGTGAAAAAATGTTTATGCGTGTGTTGGGCCCACCATCTCCATGAATGTTGTAATTAATTTTCTATATCTAACATTTATGGATGAATATAAGTATATACATTTTTATAATTAATATCTATGATATTTATATCATTTAAACAAACTTTATATTTTGGAACCATAATTAAAGTATAAGGAACAGAAAAACCCAACCAAAATTATCATGGAAAATGAAATAGTGAACACCAAGAAGTGATTATTTTAAAAAGGGGTTATTAATAAATAATTGATAAAATGTTTCTAATATATAATTTTTTATGTATGTATATATAGTTTTAATATAATTATAATATATTAATTGTTTTACAAAATATTTTAAATCACTTTCGAAGTAATTCGAACTCAAGGTAAGAGATTTTACTTTCACTTTTATTTCATTCAGCCATAAGGCGTATTCGTCACATCATTATTTTATATTGTATTTATACATCCCATGAATGTATTTTATTATAATTTTAATGAAAATTATTGTAATTAAATATAAAAATAATGTTATATATTTCATGTGGTCTTGATTTGAAAGTTACCAAAGAGTAAGGGATTTTTGTTACAATCTCATTGTTTATTCGGATTGATTATGAGCAGTTTTCAAAGGATGAATTTTTTTAACTATAACTTATGAATCACACGAATTTTATTCTCATGTGATTATTTTCTTAGATAAAATATTTTCAAACTATTTTCCTCTCTTTAAGAACTCTAGAGGCTAAATGACGTTTTAAGGACAATAGACTTTATTTCTCTCTTTGATTGATTTTTTTTCTTATATATCCATGTATTATAAAAATGATATTTGTATTGTTATAAATATTATCCTATGATTTTTTTAAATCAAATTTACTAGTGATTTTATTTTTACCAAAATTAATAAAATGACTCTTATTTATGTTTTCTTAATAAGATGCTTTTAACTATTTACCAAAAATGTTAATGGAATATTTATTTTAATATAAATGGAATGAAAAGAATTTCATGGAATCATAAATGATCAATTATTTTAATATTTATTTAAATGTTTCCTAAATTTTTTTCAACCAAAATATTTTTATTTATATTTGGGAAATTTTTATGTATTTAATAGGCTATTTCAAAATGAAAGGGGAATTTTGTTCTAGAAATATTATAGATATATTTTGAAGAATGTTTTTATTAATCATATCATCTTTGATGTTACTTATTATTTTTATAGGGACATTTTACATGTTGAAAATAATTATTAATACTCTAGTTGGTCTATTAAGATGATGAGGAGAGTTTTATGAAACCCTATTTTATTTATGAGTTTTGTTAAGATGAAAAATTGAAATGTTTAAAAAAACCATTTCCATTCCAAAGATTATGATTTATTATGAGTAATTTATGAACAAAGTGTAGACATATGAATGTATCATCATTATGTGATAGTATATTGGAATTATATATCTCTCTAATTAATTTGGTAATTATGGATATCATATGAGATAATAAGGTCTTTAATAGTGATTTAACCTAATTCAACAAGTGACTTTGACTACAATGATGGTATTGTGAGTGATCCTTGAATAAGGATATGATGGAATGAGGTGTGAACAAAATCCACTATGATAGTCAGGTAATTCATCTGTAAATATAAATAAATTATTTTCTATAATTATGTATAATACACAAAATTATTTCTTATGCCTATATTATGATATCATGGATATTTCTCTTTGATTACTTTATTATTAATGTATTATGAAATTATATTCTTTATTCAATGACTAATTATTATGATATATGATATATAGGGCACAGTTTTAAAATTTTATGATCATGTTTACACACCCTTATGATTTTTTTTATTCTTTAGTTATCATTTATATACCCATTTTTTACACTTACTGGGAATTTAATCCCATCATTTCTTATGATTCCATTCCGAAAGTTACCAAGAGTGGTTTTAACAAGGATATGTCTCATAAAGGTTTTAGTTACAAATAACATTATGGGATATATTATAGATCTCATTTGGAAAATTGATTTTGTATCCATGTTTCCAATGAAACTGAACATATTATATTCTTGTATGGATCATAATATTATGTAATGTGTTTTTATCTATTAACATGTAATATATATATGTGTGTGTGTGTGTGTGTTTGTGAAATTATAGGTTTTTATAGTTATTATGAGATACATATTTAGATGTCTTTGGAAAGTAGTATTAGAAAACATTAGTTATATCAATTTAGATAGTCTTAATTATTGGAGAATGTCTTATTTTAGGGTAAACTTTAGAATGTTGTTTTCGTAGAAAATATCCAGGTCTAGATACTAAAATTGGTCATGGTTTTGGGAACAACTGAATATTGGGGTAATAACCATAAATATAGTTGGTCAAGTATATCTTGACAATCATTCTTATTCATGGTTACTTTTCCCTTACTATGAACATGATTTGAAAATCATGGGATATAAGCTTGGTATAACTCACATCTTTTATGAACTATTATGAAGGATTTTAAGAGATTATACCAAGGATTCCCAATATTAAACATAACATCTAAAACATTAATAGGAAGGTGTCCTGATTTAGACATCATATAATTTTTTCCCTAAAATCTCAATATGATTATTATTTCTCACACTACGGTTTTTTGTTTTCTAAAATGGACAGAACTAGGGGGATTATTGTTAATGATGATTGTGATGGTCAATAGAATTTTTTAATAATGAGAAATAAAATAAAATCAAAACCATAAGGTGAAACTTTATAATTATTCCTAATCAGTTATCATGAAATATGGTTAAAAATATAATCTTTAGTGAGTTTCCTAAAACATCAAATAAAATGGAGATTGATTTTTTTGAAGATCAATGGGGTAATGACCCTAAAATACTAAAAGTTCAATTTTATTAATCTCAATAATATGGGAACGATAACTGACAGTAATTTATAAAGGTAAGGGAAATAAGTTTTTTGTGTGGAAATAATGGTCATATAACAAATAATTTCTATGTAAGTCAATGTATTATTTATTGGGAACATGTGAATTGCCAAACCAATGAACTAATCTAAGGGTTAAATGTTATACGAAGGAAGTAAATATGTTATGTCAATAATTTATTTGAGTGGATTGAACTATGTTTGTATAGGGATTCAAGACATATATTGTAGAAGTGTTCTATCATTTATATTCTATTCATAAGAATCAGGAAGCATCTTTGGATTGTTCCATAATAGTATTATTGAGTATTTGAAAACATATATTGAAGTGTAATAATAACCAAAAATATCATTCAATGATTGGATGATAGTGTTTGATAACACTTCATTTTGGGAAAGATATCCCTTTATATGTTCCTGATTTTGAGGTAATAATGTTTAGTTGGGATAAAAAGAGATTATTAACATTGATGGTGTAAATGTGATAATATTACCATACTTGAAATTGGATATTAATTTTTTGACAAAGTGGTTTAGGTTATTTGTGATGATTCTTTTTTGTGTTCGTGGAATATATTAAATAGTATGTGATATTATTTGAAAAATAACTATGCTATTAATATTTGGAAAAAGATATGTTTTCATTGAGGGTTTACGGGGATTCATGTTATTTTCCTATTTTAGGAGAATCAATGTATTCACTTGTTTAGTATATGACGTTATCAATACTTCATGTTTTAATTTTATAAATATTAAAGATGATATTGAAAATATATATCTGTGTGACCAACTCATTTTTAATTATTGGATATTAATTTGGTCATAAATGTTTCATAGGATTAATAAGGTTTACTATTTAAGGAATGAAATAAGTTTATGTTTAGGTGTTATTATTGAGGTTTTAGATAACATATTAAATAACATATGCTAACCATTGTTGGTTTTTTGTAATTATATAAATATAGGAGGAATAACATTCCATTCTTTTATGGATAATATGATCTAATACATGTAAATTGAATTGGGTAAATAATTATAAATTCATCTTAAATATACATTTTTTGGAGTGAGTGATGAAGCATAAATTTGTTTAACCATAATAAAAGAAAAAAATTGTGCTTGTTAAATTGAAATAAATCAATTTAGAATATTTTATTTTATAATCTACCTTTGTTTTAAAATAATACTTAAATTTTTGGAAAATTATATTGAAATAAAAATATTTTTATTTTTACATTCATTTTTGATGAATTGAAAGCCTTCTAACCCCACACTGACATATGGTTTTGTTTTCATTTTCTTTCTCATAACCATATTCTATATCACTCTCTATTATTCTTTGTAAGGTAGGTTTCACCACCCTATGTATGTTTTAACTCCTCAAAAATGGTATCCTTATCTAAGAACCCTATTATGTGTTATTTAGGTTAATTTTTATATTTCTCAATTCCTATTTTCAAAGGATTCATCATTATCCCTTTGTATAATTGGGGCGTTCATAAAAGTTATACTAAAATATTTAGCCTTTGTTTTCAGAGTTATCAAATTTGAGGGAGAAATTTATTTAAAGGACATAGAGTGTAATACACTAGGATTATAGATTATATTTCTCTTTAAATAATTTTAAAGTGTTTGATACCTTTTTTGACATATAATGACCAACTTATAAAGAACCATAAAATATTGTGGAATAGTTATCAAATTAATAGAATTGAAAAGGATTAACCATGGTATGAAAAATTTATAAAAAATTTATACTGAATTAAAATTTATTATTTAATTAAAAATATATAAGTATTTAATTTTTAGTAAAATCATTTTCCATTTCAAAAAGTAGGTTCTATTCAAAAATGGTTTTTATTAAATTTTTTGTGTTAATATTATAATTATTTTTCACCAATTTAAGAAATTTATTTTATTAATAATATATATAATTTATAAAATCATAATAAAAATATTATCTTAGTGTGAATTTTGTTTATTTTTCAAAGAAGGAATTTTGTTAATAAATAGTGAAAAATACTATTTTTTATAAAAAATAATTTATATTAATTTAATGTCCCAATTATAAATTCGATTTTATCTAATTGTTTAACTGGTCTCATTTAATTTTATATAATATAATTAAATTCATAGGAATAAATAACAACATTTATTTTTGTATTAATTCATTTTTGGGAATCAAAACACATTTTTTCTAAAAATTGTTTTTATATAAGCAACATGTATTTATCTTAATTAATTTAAATAATCCTTACAAAATATTAATTTTAATTTATTTTATATATTATATATTCAAAAAAACTCTTTTACCTTCATTTTATTTTTTTAATCATCATTGAATAAGACTAAATCTAGTTTTATGCTTCAAATTATTTTCTCTACAAACAATTTTCATTCTGTTTTGCGTGCTTATTTGAAAATAGATTATGAAAATTCAACAAATAAAAAAATAAAAAAAAGGATTCATTATTTATAATTCGGGGGGTAAAATTTTATAAATTTGTCCATTTTTCATCATTATGATTCATAACAGTGGTAAAAATTTGTCACCTCGGTAAGGGTAAAACTTGTAAAATAGTGTTACAAATATTGGATAAGGAATTAAAATTTCAATAACAATTTCATTTATCCAATTTTTTAGTATATTTTGAACATTAATATTCAATTCATAAATACATGGCCACATGATACCATTTTTCTTTTAGTAATAACTTTGTAGTATTTTAAGTAAAAGATAAACACAAAATACCTCTGTTGACTTTAAAAACTATAAATTTTAATTATCAGGATATATTGAAGATACGATCTATTATAATTTTTTAATTGAAATATTAATTATGTTTTATCATGTATATTTATTTCAAATTTTTATTCATTAAATAATTGCCTAAAATGATTATTCAACACTGATACACTGTTTATTCAAATAATAGTAAAATAAAATAAATGATTTTCAAAATTTTAAATTTAATATAGTTAGATTAAAATATTGTATTTCAAATATTTTTTAGATAAAAATAACATATTAGTAATGTGTGAAATCATTATATTTTAATTTCATAGCTACAATAATTTATTCAATTCCAAATTAAGTGAATACTGTAAAAATGAAATAACTATATTTTTTGAAACAAAATATATTATTTAAATATTTTAATATCATGAAAATATTTAAAAATGATATGTATAATCATAATTTCTTGATAATTACATCCCATTAACATTTAGGATCTACCCATTCCATTATAAGTCAAATTATAACCCATTAATATTAAAATATTTAATAAATGCATTTAAGATTTTAATTGGTTAATGACGGGGTTAAACCAAAAGATAACATTGAAAATAAAATCAAAATGTTTATAACTTTAATTTCATAAATATATTTATACCATACATACTTTTTCATTGAATTAAATTCTATTTTTAATCGTTATATTTAATAAATACAATATTTGTATTTAAATATTTTAAAACATCAAAGTGTGTGTGTTGCATCCATTATAAAATAACTGAAATTATCTCTTTTATTTACACCTACATGACCAATATATCAAAAACAACCAATAAAAATTCTCTTTTTTTACTTTCTTACCCATTATTAGTGGAGTGGGTACTGTATAATTACAATTCCAAGGGTCCATAATAATGGAATTAAAGGGGGCCTATCGAAGAAGAGGTCATGGTATTTCTAGAACAATTTCAATTTAGTTCTTATTATAAGACAACTAAATCAATGATATTAAAAATAAAATAATAAATTAAGTATCATAAATATACTTTAATATTATTATGATTTTGTAACTACTAATATCTACCATCAATTTAATCAAATGGATAGTGAATTTATCACACGTGTGTATGTGTTGGCCACCACCTCTACATATAAATACAATGCATATTACATAAAAAAATTTCATGGATGGTTATTACAAAGGGTTTAATATTATACATAATATTTATGAAATAATTATTATTCTAAATTTATATTATCATATCTACCTTCTTAACTTCCCATCTATTATAAAACGATATTGTCGCTCATATATACATGTGGATTACCACATCTATGAAGCGATGTGATTTTACTCATTTAATTGTTACATGGATGGTCATATGGATTTATATATTGATTAAATATAGTATATATGGCATATGGAAAACAATTTAATAGTGAATTATTATTTACATTTCTTTTTTTATATCATCTGAAAAGTGAAAACAATGTTCGTGTATAGCACCACTCGTATCAATTAAATAACCCTTTATTTATGATTTCTATGTATGTAAAGCTTATGGGTGATGTTTGGGAAATTTTTTAAACCTTTTGTAATTTTTTGTTACTTATATAAACGTTCATTTTTGGTGCACATTTATTGGAAACTGTGAAAATCCTACAAAAAACCGTGCAAAATGGTACATGGGATAAGGGGAATGCACATGGTTTATCCAAACCGTGCAGCTTCCAAGGAGAAACAATGAAATGTGGGATAGTGATATTTTTCTTTCTTATAACTTGGTTTTTCTAACTTGTATAGAAATAATGAAATTTAATTCTTGAGGTTGTTATGGGTGCATTTTTAGTGCATTGTTTTTCTTAACCATGAAACTAATCATGCATTATTAAACAACGAGATCCATAAAAAGTGGATTGAGGTTAGAATTTCCCTTTAACCCATATTGTTTCCCCTATATTGAACATATCTCAAATATTATTCCTCTTAATGTCTGAAACCCTTCCCTATTTATTTGGAATCTATCCCTAGATTTTCTTAGTGATCTGATGCCAGATTCCTATAAAAAGTCTTCAATTGGGGTGGTTTTGGTGGTTGTTCTTAGATCTACTTCTATCTATCCATCCCCCATGATTTATTAGATTTATTTTTATATGGATAGATATAAGGTGGTTGATTCCAATAATGATTATAGTTCTCCTTTTCATGTTATGGGAATAGATCTTACCCCAGTTTTTTAGAGATTTAAACTGGTTTTGTGGGAATTTTCATACTGTTCTTTGTTTTTTAATAATTCCCAAGGTTGGTGCATTCACCCTCTACTCCCCTGAAAAAAATATAATTATTAATTTCATTTTTATTATTTGGGTGAAATTTATTATGAAATTATCATGTATTTGATTGATGGAAACCTACTTTGATGATGGCTTATGGCATTGTGTAAAATTTGATGTTTTGAAAAAGGTTTATTTTTATAACATGATTTTAAAATGATCATTTAAAAACACATTTATTCATACAAAAAAATTCAATAAAAGGATTGTTTTTTTTAAATTATTTTTGTATAAAATAATCGGTTTAATTGAAATGAATGAAATTGTTTGGAAGGGAATTTATCCGCATGTAGATGGCATAAATGGTTATTCATGGATGGAATAAGATGGATAATTGTCATGAATTTACCACTATCAAATGGATGGGTTATGTATATAAAGGTTATACAATCAATGGTAAACCCAATAATTCTATGGTTGTGTGGTTAGGGGCGTGTGTGGGATTATGTAAAATGGATTGAGTTATGCAAACAATGAAATTGGGAAATGGCTAAATGACTTGTTTGGATTCATTATTTGAAAATTGGTTTATTTGTGAAAGAAATTTTGGTACTTAATTTTTTATCTGGATATAAATTGTTTAATATAAATTTTCTAAAATATTATGTCCTAGTGGTGTGAGGATGGAATTCATTTGGGGAAAGCCTACTGAGTCTCATTAGTCATACCTACTTTTCAAAGTTAGTACTTTTGTATGTATCACTTATCAGGACATAAGAAAAGGTAATGTATCACACTTATATATTGACACATCATAATACTTGATAAGTAACTTATTATTATAGCATGGATCACGTGTTATTAGAATATTTGGGTTTTGTTAGTTGTGTCTTCAATTATATACTTTGATTATTGTTTTCTTCTGTTTTGGTAAGTTATTGAATTTTTTTGAATTTAATTGAATTTTTATGAGTAGTTTACATTTTTACCATGCATCGTGTAGTTTTCAAATTTGTTATGACATGTTTGGTTGGGTTATATAATTTCAAAAATGGAAAATCTTCCCCACATGTATTAAATTCTTTAGAACTTATTTCCATCCTTAGGTGAATTTTGAGTATCTCTTAAGGGAAATTAAAATCTGACAACCTTATAAATACCATAATTAGGGGTGGGATGTTAGATGTGGTATCATTCTTGCTCCTTATAAATATCATTATGGAATAGGTGGTACAGCTTATTTAGTCCTTGACTTACATGTCGATATCTACTCTATCGGTCTTGGAATTTAAATTCATTTTGGTTTATTCCATGAGTTGGGATGGCAAAA
This sequence comes from Viscum album, assembly GCA_963277665.1. Lineage (NCBI taxonomy): Eukaryota > Viridiplantae > Streptophyta > Magnoliopsida > Santalales > Viscaceae > Viscum > Viscum album. The sequence continues at coordinate 888,243,859 of OY728123.1, forward strand.
TGGATTGTGTTTATTGGGAAATGAAATGTATAGAATAAAAATATGTAGCTATCCTTTTTTATGATGTACTTAATTTTATGAGATATTTGGGTACATAAGTGTTTTGGACACATTAATAGGATTTCAAATCACATTGTCACAGGTTTAGCCAATGAATTGATAATGACATGGATTAAAGATTGAATTACCACTAGGAGTGAAAATTTAATTTTTAGAAATGATATATGATTTTCTACAAAGTGTTAATTTTTGAATGGTGTTAAAGATGTTTTCAAATGTGTGATTTTGAAAGAGGGCATGATTTTTGTATTTTCAATATAGTATTATTTTAAAAAGAGTGGTGGAATTTTAAAAAATAACTGAATATAGAAATGTTGAATTTTGGAAATTAATGTTTTGATAGTTGATGAAGTATAATTTGAAATTGGAAATCCTTTAGTTTATATAGAGAAATAATTTTATATTTTCTTGTGTTTATAGAAAATAGAACCTAGTAGGCATCTTAGAAACCAACCATAGGATACTACTAAAAATGTGGTTGCACCTGAGCTACCAGTGAACCAAAGTCTAGTTTAGAGTGTAGTCGAAGTATTTTATTCTAGGGATAGGGGGAATGGGATAGATGAACCAAGGAAATTGGATCATTGTATCCATTTTTATAAGCATAATCGACACATCATTGGAGATGTTTCTGAACCAAAAAAGGCAGTGGTGTGGATAAATATAAAGAATCAAATATTCGATTTCCATGGAATGCTAACAAATATGAAAGAAATGTTAATGATGTATATGGTGGAGGATCTTTCACACCAGTGATGGGATTTATTAGTTGAGGAAAAATATTTCCATGGAATCAAAAGAGAGGATTTTGAATAATTGTTAAAAAAAATTCTATCCTCATATGTTCTGAATTCAAAGAAGGATGTACTTCATCATATTGAAACATTAGAGCCTCAAAATGTTTTAGTACATGACTTGTAACTCCCCGACCCCAGTTACCTAGAGACGGTGCATTATTTTAATACATTTTCATGATTACAATGAATCATGTCCCGAAGGACTGATCAGTTTAGCAGTCTTGGAAAATAGATTACGTACATGAATGTTACATTTCACTTTAAGAAACACAAAAAAAACATAAATAATCTTTATGAACACCATTTTTCCCTTGGCTTAACCCTGCATCGCAATACACTTCTTGGAATCCTGGAAAAAATAAAACATTAAAAGGGGTGAGCTCAAACGCACAGTAAGGGTAAGTAATATGACAGAAAATGACATAAATATTAAGCATGGTAAATAATTGAAACCACATACCCTTACCAATAATAAACATGAATAATTTTATGAAAACAATATGAGATGAGTAAATAATGCCATAATAAAACATAATCATGGGTATTAAACTAGTCGAATGATCACATGACCCATCAAGATTATTTCCATAATGAGGGAATGTATAATGCCGGACATTTTGAAAGATTTTGTCAAGGCCTCGACCAAAACGACTAAAATGATTAAGGCCTCGTCCAAAACCATAAATTGAATTGGGAAAGGAACTTGGCCAATTCCACGTCTATTTGTCTCATGAGACCTACCAATGCGTCGAGGAGCTATAGCGGGCTCCAACCATCACTTACTAAGTCCAATACATTCCTCATATGAAAATATTTAAACATATCATAAACATTCGTATTAAAACTAGCTTAAGAAGTGTCAATAATTTAACCATAAAACATGAATGGTAGAAAAATAGAACATTCACATTCAAACATATCACAACAAACTTCATTACAATATGCATGTTTTGTACCATAACAAATCAACTTCAAATAAACATAAAATCAATCAAAGGATGTTGACATAGATGAAATCAAAACTATTTGAGAGAAATATCTTTTTTTTGAAATAATTTAAAGGTCACATAATTATAAAATAAAAAGTTTACTTTTAAAATATCCTTATAAGCTTGTATGGGAAGCTTTGACGATCTTATAATGGAGGAAAAAAGCTACACCCTCCGTATAAGTTAAAAAATGACATTCTTACTTTAATTCTATCGAAAAGGTTAAAAAGGACCTTATTTGGAAAATGACAGAAAGATTCCTTTATAAAATTCTTATAAAAAGTCAAACAAGTGTATAAATGACTTCAACCCATATTATGTAAAATAGTAATAATGCTTTGAAATACATTTTTGAGAAACATGGATGTGGATGATAAAGAGGTCCCAGTAGATAATTACGTATAAACAACCTCGGATAATAAAGAGATTGTGAAATAAACCCTTCACTTGTACTTTTCCTTGGTTGATGGTAGGTTAACCTCCTGTATAACGGAGAAATATTTGTTATTGAATTATACCATAATCACATATATTAATATGATATCATATATGATCTTTTAACATCGCTTTGTTAATAAAATCTTAGTATTATCGTCGTTGTGGGTGTTAACATACTCGTTATATTTTATATGAGTCATGTTTGTTTTGGATAGGTTGTATCATACTCATATAAAGAATGATATTAAGTCCTTAAATATTATTTTTCATCATCCAGTAAAATTTAGTCTTGAATGGATATGATGGGGAATGAATCTCATCGCGTTCGTGGAGACGGTAATCTGTATGTATTCACGTGCGACAATATCATTCTTTTGATATTAAAATAATAAATAATTGGATGGTATGTCATATAGACAGAATCATTATAATGTTATATTTATTATTTAAATGAATTATACATCATTATTATACCCATATAAATGATAGTATATTGAATAACAATTACACCAAAGTGTGGAGACAGTAGGCCGTATGTACGCACGTATGGTGACATGTCATTCAAGGGATGGATAGAATAATGAATTTGTTTGTTCTGTAAATATAATAACATCACATTATATATAAGGTACCAGATTTATTATTTTATAATGGAAATAACAAGGAAAGGGGAAGTTGAAGAAGAAAGGAACTTTAAAGAGGGTGGTGAAGACGATACATATTCTTTGGGTTCTTCATTTTGATTTGATCAAAAGGGATCCTTAGGTTGGCTTTCTTATCAAGATAAGTCCTCTAGAATGAAGTGAGGGAAGTTGGGAGGATATTTGGGCAGGGTTTGGCCGAGCCAAATGTCTTTGAAGGTGTGAATTAATGAGAAGGTGGAGTGCCCTTTTAAGGGGTGAGGGGCTCATTAGAAAAAACATAAAGTATTATTTTATAATAAAATCATATTTAGTATCTAATGGATACATAGTGTATTATTAAAAGTCTAAGGTGGGTATGGGTCTAAATCCCTTCAAAAAATAGATTTCATACATTTTGGGTCATTATATTAACCTTATCTTTTATTTTTAACTCTTGGTTAATTAGTTTAACACTTACCATATCACATTGTATTTTTATAATATATAGTTAATAAACATACTATATACATCCAAGTGACCCCAAAGTGGTCCATTAATGATACACCAATAATGATTTAAGTACTTTGGCCTAACATTAGGTTTTTAGGAATAGAATTTAAATTAATAATAAAATATTTGTTTTAAATATTCATTTATATCAATTTTGACACCACTCAATAATTGATTTTTGATAAAGTCTTGACAACATTATTAATTCAAAAAAAATTCATTTAAGAAATCCTAAAATGTCATATTAACCAATAAAATTCGTGTATGTAATCAAAACTTTCAAATTATATTTATTTTAACATTTATAATACCAATTATTTGATTCTTTCATTAATAAGGAAAATACTGCATCGTTATTTTGTCATATGTATTTTTACATTTTCAATGTCTAAAAATTATAAATAAAATACAATTATGTAGGAAATCTTTTTATCTTTCTAATTAATATTTATAATCGGAAATATAACATATATAACCCTATGTAAAAATTGGTTTTCTAAAAGATATAAGCTTATGTCATTTTCGTATTTACTTTATCTTAATTAAAATAATGTGTCCCTATCACCAACAAGTGGGTCCATGGGGCCCCATAAATAGACCCAAAGATGACCGTGGTCAGAAATGTATCCACCAATAAGGTTAGGACACGTTTTTGGATAATTTATTATTATTATAATATTATTTTTTAACCCTTATTTACTGGATTTACCCTATAACCATTGTAAATAAAATATTTACCGAAATAATTATTCAAAATTTCTAAAAATAAAAGTTAGATATTTACACAATTTGGACATCCTGATTCAAAATATGGAATCCATTTTTCCAAATTCAGAACACAAAAGTGGCAGATATTAATTTAAAATTAATTCTCACTGTCGAAACAAAAAGCATGTTTTTAAGATATAATAACTATCAAAATATTGACACTTGTTTTTGTCCGGTTTAATTGTAAAATTATGTCCAATGACCAAAATTGTATTAAATGTTAAAAATATATTCTAAATATACTTTAAAACCACTCAAATTCATAATTTATCACTACTAATTATTTTTATTAAAAATGTTATTTTTATATAAAATTTATTAATTTTCACTATTCCTCAAAATATAAATGTTATCCGAAAAGTACCAAAATTTCACCCTAAGATAAATTTGATATTATGAATCCAAAAATTAAGTCCATTTTGTGAGAAAAAATTTATAAAATTTCAAAAATTAGGTATTAATATTCATAATGGCTAGTTTGATTGGTTGTGGTGTGTTTTAGAACTCAAAGTTGCGTGCAACACACACTACTGTTTTATTCAAAGAGAAGCATACCGTGGAAGCTTGGGGTGTTTAATTGTAAATTTTTATGTCCCCATTCTAAAAAATAAATTTATTTAGTAAAATTCAATATATAAAATTTTAAAATATTTTATTTAAAAAGGGTTCACTATTAAAAGATGGTAAAAGTGCATTTTTGAAAAATAATTCTTTTATCTGAAAAAATGTATTTTTTCTTAAATTATGTCTAAGAAACTCATAATATGGATTCTAAAATTATGAGGATTATATAAAGTTCAAAATTTAATTAATACTATTCATAACCTTTTTTGAACGGCTTGTTTCGTAAGTCATGGTGCGCTTGAACTCGGTGTTGCGTGTAGTGTAAGTTATTGAATTATTTTGAAGAAGTAACACACTATGAAATATTGGGGTGTTACATTATTCCCTCCTTAAATAAATTTCATCCTCGCAATTTGATATTGTTTTTCAAAAATAAAGGTTTAAAATAGAAAATATCTTTGTGGGAAAACCCGTATCGAAAATTTGGTTTATAAAATTTAGTCTTAATAAGAGGAAAAGAGAAATGAAAGGGTCACCACCAAATTACGATCTCGATTAGGATAACATTGGTGGAAATTAAAGACCTATAATTGAAAAAAACATTAATATATATAGGTAGTTATTGAGGTCATCAATCACAAACATGTTTAAAATTGAGGTCCTTAAATTCATCAATCTATGTTGATTTAAAATACCATCGGTTCAACAAAACCTAAGGTATTAGGATAACACATTATTGGTTTTAAGATCCCTTTAATAATGTATAAGAATTAATTTCTTCATAGAAAAAGAGGAGAAGAAAAAAATATACTTGACAAGTAGAGTTCCATCCCTTAACTTATTTATACCACAAATTAATCTTTCACTCTAAAAGATAATAGAACTTAAAAAAATATTCTATTTATCCTATTCGTTTGGGGTAAAAAAAGGATTTTATAATTCATCTACTAAACCTTATTAAAATAAATAACTTTATTTAATCCAGGACATCTCATGGGCCAGTGGTAGGTGATACACCCTTGTCGCCCTTCAATTGTGGGTTCAAGTATCACGGCCTTGCCAGACGCGACAGGTTGCCGCCCGAGCTCCGGGTTTTCCTTTTTATAACAATCCAAAAATGATCTTCAGAAATTATTTAACCTTAACAATTGTATCAAATGTCAAATATAATCCATTCCGACCTTCAGACTTATCCAAATTACCTCTATCCAAACTCACAGTCCAAAATTTATAAGGAAGGTAAATATAATGAAGGTCTTTTTTTCACATAATAACATGTGAATACCTTCATCATGTATTCTTTTAAAATATGATAACACCCTAAATTACCATAAAACCTTATTGATTACAATAATGATCCCTTATTCCATATAGAATACTAGACATATTCCTTTTATCCAAAAACATTGAATATTTCAACAATGATGAAAAAAACAAAACATTTATTAGTGCCAAGGTAGTCAAGAATATCCAATATAATTTATCCAAGTAAACCATCTCTTATTCTAAAATTACTACATCAGTATCAAGACCATATTAAGGATTTCATTTCCTTCAACCATGTATTTTCAAAAAAATATTAACTTGTTGCTGAGTCACTTTTCATAGTACCATATAATCTCAAATCCTCAATGAAATAGTACTGCAATACAATCCTTATTTATCTTCATAATTCATATAACCAGTACATCGTTGATAAAACACTCAAATGAAATAATTATTTAATAACATCATACAAACACTAGTCATTCCTCTTCATCTGTGGTAGTATCATAACTTTATTATTATTTTATAGCATCATTTGGGGCATACTCTAATGATTTGAAAATTAATTCGCCTAGTGTCCCCACTCCTTGCAGATCAAGCATTGTACATTTGAAACCTTTTTCTTACCCTTGAAATCCCAAACGTGGTGTCCTTTTTCTACACACTTAAAATAAAAACCCATTCCTTTCAGGCATGTTCCAGGGTGTTTCTTCCCAAAGTTATCACATATGGGAAAATTCTTCTTTTCCCTCTTCCCTTTATCTATCTTTCTCTTTTCCATCCTTTTCTTCTCTTGCATCCCTTCAAAGCCATAGGACTCACAGAACTCATTACTTATCTTATCAACACATGATACTATTTATTCATATGATGATAATATGTGGGAGACTATTTCCCTTCTAAATGATGGTTTAATTCCTTGAATGAAACGATCCTAGTTACTCTTTGGATCATACATATTGCTATAGTTCACATTCCTTCTATTGGGCACCATTTCTATACAATAGCATAAACTAGGTCAGTTTATGAATTGAAATGAATAATTCCAAACATGTAAAATACCTAACATAAATTGAATAGTTTATGGATATAATCCATAATCACAAAATTGTTTTCTTTGAGGAGGTATATAATCATAAACCCTTCATAATGGTTTGTAAAGAAAATGAGGATTATCATAAGCATATCCCCCGGGAGTGTCGTAACCAAGAGTGCAGCAAGGCCCGTTGTCATGCACTAGTTCCCGTTTGAGTCTAGCTCAAAGCGGTGTTTTCCTGTTTTAACCCAAGGTACATCTGTACCAGAGCCGCCTCTACCTGCTCGTATCCAGACAGGGATGTATTTCTCGGAAAACTCACAAAATCTCTACAATACCAAAATTTAGGAAGTTGTTCTATAATAATCCTCAAAGTCTATCTTAGGGTAATGTGCTCTAATCAGAGTTTATCTAAATCTAGATTCCATGTTTATTGCTAATAATTTTCTTGATACCAACTGTAACGCCCCGACCCCAGTTACCCAGAGTCGGTGCATTATTTTAATATATTAGCATCATTACAAGGAATCAAGTCCCAAAGGACTGATAAGTTTAGATGTCTTGGAAAATAGATTACATACATGAATTTTACATTTCACTTTAATACATACAAAAAAAACATAAATAATATTTATAAATTCCATTATTACCTTGGCTTAAACATTCACCACAATACACTTCTTGGAATCCTGGGAAAAATAAAACATTGAAAGGGGTGAGCTCAAACGCCCAGTAACGGTAAGTAATACCGCAGAAAATGACATAAATATTAATCATGGTAAATAATTTAAACCACATGCCCTTCCAATAATAAACATGAATACTTTTATGGAAAGAATATGAGATGAGTAAATAATGCCATAATAAAACATAATAATGGGTATTCTACTAGTCGAATGACCACATGAACCATCAATATTATTTCCATAATGAGGGAATGTATAATGTCGGACATTCTGAAACATTTTGTCAAGGCCTCGGCCAAGACATCTAAAATGATTAAGGTCTCGGTGAAAACCATAAATAAAATTGGGAAAGGGCCTCAGCCAATTTCACATCTAGTTGTCTAATGATACCTACTGATGCATCGAGGAGCTATAGCAGGCTCCACCCGTCACTTACTTAGTCCAGTACATTCCTCATATAAAAAAGTTTAAACATATCATAAGCATTCATTTTAAAACTAGCATATGAAATGTCAATACTTTAACCATAAACCATGAATGGTATAAAAATAGAAATCCACAGTCAAACATATGTACAAAAATTAATTACAATATGGAAGTTATGTATCATAATAAATCAATTTCAAATAAACTTAAAATCCATCAAATGATGTTGACATAGATGAAATCAAAACTTTTTGAGAGAAATATCCCTTTTTTTAAATAATTTAAAGGTCAAAAAATTATAAAATAAAACATTTAATTTGAAAATATCCTTATAATCTTGTAAGGGATGCTTTGATGATCTTATAATAGCAAAAAATAGTTGCACCCGCCGTATAATTTAAAAAATGACATTCTTACCTAAATTCTGTCGAATATGTTAAAAAGGAACATGTTTGGAAAACAATGGAAAGATTCCTTTATAAACTTCTTATAAAAAGTAAAACAACGGTAGAAATGAATTTAACCCATATTCTGTAAAATAGTAAGAATTCTTTGAAATACATTTTTTATAAACATGGATGTGGATGATAAAGAGGTCCCCGTAGATAATAACGTATAAACAACCTCAGATAATGAAGAGATTGTGAAATAAACCCTTAACTTGTAATTTTCCTTGGTTGATGGTAGTTTAACCTCAAGTATAATGGTGAAATATGTTTTATTGAATTATACAATAATCATATATATTAATATGATATCATATATGATCTTTTAACATCGCTTTGTTAATAAAATCATAGTATTATCGTCGTTTTGGGTGTTAACTTACTCGATTTATTTTATATGAGACATGTTTTTATGGATATTTTGTATCATACTCATATCCAAAATGATATTAAGTACTTAAATATTATTTTTAATCATCCAGTAAAATTTATTCTTGAATTGATACGATGGGGAATGAATCTCATTACGTTCGTGGAGATGGTAATCCGTACATACGCACTAGCGACAATATCATTCTTCTGATAATAAAATAATATATAATTGGATGGTATATCATATAGAAAGAATCATTATTATGTTATATTTCTTATTTACATGAATTATACATCAATATTATGCCCATCTAAATAATAGTATATTGAATAAGAATTACACCACAACGTGGAGACGGTAGGCCGTACGTACGCATGTATGGTGACATGTCATTCAAGGGATGGATAGAATAATGAATTTGTTTGTTCCATTATTATAATAACATCATAATATATATAAGGTAATGTATTTGTTATTTTATAATGGAAATAACAGGTAAAGAAGAAGTTGAAGAAGAAATGAACTTTAAAGAGGGTGGTGAAGATGTTACCTCTTCTTCGGGTTATTCCTATTGATTTGATCAAAAGGGCTCCCTAGGTTGGCTTTCTGATCAAAATATTTCATCTATGATGAATTTAGGGAAGTTGGGAGGATATTTGGGCAGGGTTTGGCCGCAAAATATGGCTTTGAAGGTGTGAATTAATGAGAAGGGAGAGTGCCCTTTTATAAGAGGGGTGAGGGGCTCTTTAGGAAAAATTAAAGTATTATTTTATAATAAAATCATATTCGGTTTCTAATTGATCAAAAGTCGATTATTAAAATTCTATGGTGTGTATGGGTCTAAATCCTTTCAAACAATATATTTTAGAGAGTTTTGGGTCATTATATTATCTTTATCTTTTAGTTTTAACTCTTGGTTAATTAGTTTAACACTTACCATGTCACATTGTATTTTTATAATATATAGTTAATAAACTTACTATATACATACAAGAGACCCCCAAGTGGTCCATTAATGATACTCCAATATTGATATAAGTCCTTTGGCCAAACCATAGGTTTTTAGGAATAGAATATAAATTAATAATATAATATTTGTTTTAAAAACTCATTTATGTCAATTTTGAAACTACTCAATAATTGATATTTTTTAAAGTCGTAAAAATTTTATTAATTCTAAAAAAATTCATTTAAGCAATAATAACATGTCATATTAACCAATAAAATTCTTGTATGTCATCAAAACTTTCAAATTATATTTATTTTACTATTTATAATACCAATTATTTGATTCTTTCATTAATAAGTAAAATTCCGCTTCATTATTGGGTCATATATATTTTTAGTTTTCAATGTATAAAAATTATAAATAAAATATAATATTTAGTAAATATTTTCAGCATTATAATGAATATTTATTATAGAAAATATAACATATATATCCCTATATAAAAATTGTTTTTCTAAAAGATATAAGCTTATGTCATTTTTGTATTTACTTTATCTTAATTAAAATAAAGTGTCCTCATAACCTACAAGTTGTTCCATGGGGCCCCAAAAATCGACCCAAAGATGCCCATGGTCTGAAATGTATCCACCAATAAGTTTAGGACACGTTTTAGGGTAATTTATTATTATTATAATTTTATTTTGTTAACCCTTATTTACCGGATTTACCCTTTAACCACGGTAAATAAAATATTTACCGAAATAATTATTCAAAATGTATAAAAATAAATGTTACTTATTTAAAAAATTTGGACATCCTGATTCCAAATATGAAATCCATTTTTACAAATTCAAAACACAGAAGTGGCAGAAATTAATTTAAAATTAATTACCGCTGTAAAAAAAAGCGTGTTTTTAATATATAATATCTATCAAAAGATTGACACTTGTTTATTTCCGGTTTAATTTTGAAATTATGTCCAATGACCAACATTGTATTAAATGGTAAAAATATATTCTAAATATACTTTAAAACCAATCAAATTCATAATTTATCACTATTAATTATTTTTATTTAAAAATTTGTTTTTAATTAAAATTTAGTAATTTAACTATTCATCAAAATATAAAAGTTATCCGAAAAGTACCAAAATTTCACCCTAGGTTAAATTCGATATTCCAAATCCAAAAATGAAGTCCATTTTGAGAGATAAAATTTATAAAATTTCAAAAAGTAGTTATTACTATTCATAACGGCTTGTTTGATTCATTGTGGTGTGTGTTACAACTCGAAGTTGCGTACAACACATGCTACTATTTTATTCAAAGAGAATCATATCGTGGAAGCATGGGGTGTTTAATTGTAAATTGTTTATTTCCCCATTTTAAAAAATAAATTTATATAGTCAAATTTAATATATAAAAGTTGAAAATATTGGATTTAAAAAGGGTTCACTATTAAAAGTTGGTAAAAGTGCATTTTTGAAAAATACTTATTTTATCTGAAAAAATGAATTTGTTCTAACATTATGTCTAAGAAACTGATAATATGGATTCTAAAATTATAAGGATTATATAAAGTTCAAAATTTAGTTAATACTATTCATAACCCCTTTTGAACAGCTGGTTTGGTAAGTCATGGTGCACTTAAACTCGGTGTTGCGTGTAGTGTAAGTTATTGAATTATTTTAAAGAAGTAAAAAACTATGAAATCTTGGGGTGTTACATGACTAGATTAATGAATTTATTCAAAATTGTACTAGAGGATGGTTCTCTTATGGTAGAATATTTTTGAATCTAGGTTGAGGCAAGAGAACCAATTTAAGATTGACCTACTTTGTATAACGGATTATACAAAGATGGTCAATATAGCCAAAATAGTAGGAAGGTACATCTTAGGAGATATGGGTGGGGGAGAATGTTTATTAATATGGGAAATGGTGGGAACTCTAATGGTGAGAGAAAGAGGAAGAGGGACCCCAATTTCAAATTTGGGGGCATAACTCAAAATCTGAAAGTGGATCAGGGATTTTTCCCACAACACCCAAGAGAAAGAGATGATGATACTTATGTGGTTCTCTTAGTCACATGATGATATTTTTTAGGACACAACCTAGATCATTCCTTATTTACAAATAGTTTTGGAATCTTTAGTTCTATTATTTTCAATGCTCAGAGGTCGGGTGTTTAGGAAACTTCTCAAGTGTCACATACATCACATGCTTTAACAGGATGAGGATAGAAGAACACCACACCTCAAAAAAATAGATATAGACACGTTGAATCTAGTAATTCCATGACTCTTATGCAAGGAATATCACCATAGGAAAATAAGGATCATAGTGCATCGAGAATGAAATTATATGGATCTAAGAAGGTTATTGTGGATGATCAATCTAGATCATCGATGGTGCGAGGTATGATTATTTTGAACTATAACCTTGTGAAATTTTTATGATATAGGTGTATCCCATTCCATTATTTCTTCTCATGCTATTTACATTCTATGTTAAAATGCAGAGATGATGACTTCTGTGTTAAAACATCAAGCTCCTCTTGTTCATAGTGAATATCAAAATTTTATGTGTGGAGAATGTTCTATAACTATTAATGGTTCTCGGTTTATAAGGGATTTGATGTTGTTATAGATGTATTTATATGAAATAATCCTAGGTAAGTATTGGTTTATGATGATAAAGGGTCACATCGATTGTTATACATAAAATGTCAGTTTTATGATTCTGGATAGTGGTGAGAATCGCTTTAGGGGAGACAGAAATGTAAAGTAAAGTGCAATGGGCAATTGGGAACCAGATCTGAGAATGATATTGTACTATTTAAGAATTTAATATTTCACATTGATTAAAGATATCAAGAATAATATTATTCAAAAAGGTGTTAATCAGTTTTGGTATGTATTTCCTGATAATTTCTCGGGGTTTCCACCTATAAGATATGTGTAGATTACAATTTATCTCCTTCCTATGACAAATATTATTTCAATTCCCCATTAACAGATGGAACCAATAGAACTACGGGAACACAAATTTCATTTATAAGATATTGAAAGTAATGTTTTCATTCAGCTAAGCATGTATCAAGGGGAAGCACCATTATTGTTTATCAAAAAGGTAGATTTAACTCCTTAGTTTCTTGTGGATTATCATATGCATAATCATGATACAATAATGAATCAGTATCCATTTCCAGGCGTTGATGATATTTTTGATCAATTCAGGTGATATCAGTGTATCTCTAAGATTTAATTTCATTAAATATAACGCTAATTGTAATTTCAAAATGTGGATATTTCAAAAATAGATTCCAGTAGTAGATATGGTCATTATGGGTATGTGGAAATGCCTTTAAATCATATGAATATACAATCAGTATATATGAAATTTATGAATCAGAGATTCTAAAGGTATCTAGATTTTTTTGGTGGTGTTTGTGGATTACATTTTGGTGTATTCATGGACAAGGTAAAATTTAGAGAAACATTTGGGGGGAAAATATTTTGAATCTTGATGGATCATCATTTTATCACAACTTATTAATGATTAATTTTTGTATATAAGAGTTATATTTCCCTGACAAATTAATCTCATAAAATAGTGTTTCTAGGGATCTATAAATTATGGAATATATTATCTCTTGGAAACTACCAAATAGTGTCTTCATGATATGTATTGTCCATTGTCTAGCTGGTTATAACTGGAACTTTCTTAAAAAAACTTCATTACTAGGCTCAACTATGTCATATTTGACATGGAATAATGTTCCATTCCATTGATGTAAGTATAGTTAGAATTAATTTTAAGAGAATGAAGATCGAATTATAATAGCACCAATCATGATTTTACTAGAATCAGTATAAGGGAACATGGTGTATTGTGATTCATTAGGATTAGGGTTGGGATGTGATATCATGTATGAAGATCATGATGTTTCTTATTGATCATGTTAGTTTGGATTTCATGATAATAACTACCCAATTATTTTTGGAGTTATATGTCATAGTCTATGCATTAAATACATGATTTCATTACTTTTTTTTGTGATAAATTTGTTTTGTCTATGGATCAAAAAATCCTGAAAATGTTTTCCTGCAAAGGGATTTAAACCTAAATGAAAGAATACTGATGGGGTATATCCAAATTCTTTGTACTTGAATTTATGTACACTATAGATTACCTTTTTTTTCTTACATTAATTCTACATCATTTTAATGATAAAAAACATAAAAAAACTACACAATAATGATCCCAAGGATTATAGTCTTGTAAAAACAAGTACCATACATATCTTTTTCAACATAAAACATAAACATTTAATTAATTCCTTCTTCTCTAGCTTCTTATTATCCCATGAGTTCTCTTTATTACACATAATCACTTAACAATATATTTCAAAAACGGGTAAGATAAAATCTTAGTATGAGGATAAGAACATGAGAAAAATTATCATGAGGTGAGCATATGTGTTATCATTATAACATAGGCATATGATTATAAACATGATAGGAATCATTAATAAGATTCTTGAAATGTGTAAATGCGTAAAAATGAAACCTTAAGTCTTAGTTTTAAACTTTCACCCATAGTTGTGAACTATTATAGCATCATGTTCACACATATTTCACATTAAATAATTTTATTCATCACATTACCTAATTCCTTGGAGTGCTATATAGTTTCTGGTGTACCCATCCCATCAAAACATTTACATTGTGCTATATAATTTTGGGCGCACATATCACACCATAAAATTTAAATTATCAAGCATCCCACATAGAACATATATCAAACATGGGTATAAAATAACCCTTGGAAAGGAATGAGTTACATTTCATAATAAATAAATTCATAAACATTGGTATCCAAAAATGAAGATGGAGAAAAATACTTGATCATTAATCTTTAGTGAAGATAGTCTCGAGATGTAAAGTGTGTGATTTATTTTAAAAGAAGGGTTCTAGTGGAAAAAATTGTTTTCATAAACTAAATTAGAAAAAATTTATATCCTAAAAAATGGAATATAATGATGAATAAATGATATTTAATCAATATCCTTAGTGAAAATCGGTTGAAAAAGTGAAAACCTAATGAATGAGAGTTGGGTATGAGAATTCCCATTACCCTATATCTGAAAGCTTTCTTCACTTTAATGCCTTATATAATAACATTATATTCATTAATTAACAAATAAATAACCTTTTATAAATGTAATTTATTCATTATGGTGTTATTAAGTTCTTATATGGCCCTTTTCATGAGTAATAGAGTTTAAATTTAATGTTTGGGAGTGTTATTTTTCTTAGTTTTCATGAACAGATCACTTGTACACATGAGTGGAAGTTCATCTAGAACATGGATAAAAATATAGAATTTATATTAAAGGTTCTTAATGATATTAAAAGAGTTTAAATTACCTTATAATCCATTTTTTCATATACCTTGAGTATGAAGCATTAGATAAAATTTAATGATGATCGTTTTAGGTTAATTTTGGATGAACATGTTTTGTTTTATCATTTAGTATTATGAATTAAAGTTGATTCCAGTTCATAAAAGGGGTTATAAAATAAAAATTAATTTATTTTTCAACCAATTAATGATTTTATTCACATCCTTGAATGCATTTAAGGAAAATGAAGGTACATCACCCACGATGCTGGTAAATTAACACATCATGTGCAATTATTTCATTTTGAAAAATAAAAGTGAGGGAGGATTTAAACGAATAATATTCCATTAACAATATATCATACTAGTATACCAATCATACTGAATTTATCATGACATTTTTATAAGATATGTGGAGGATAAGAGAAGAAAATAACTAAAATTTTAAAGGAATTTGAATAGAAAGAGAGAGAGGAATTGCCTCTTGAATTCTCCTCTTGAGATCCTCCAAAAGGAAGGTAGGAATGGCCATTTTATGACCCCAAGAGATTCTGAACATGGGGGAGGATATACAGAAGGTTTTTGGGTATAATTGTAAAAGAATTTATGGTTTATAGGTGTGATTAAATGATGTGGTCAGGTGTGGGTGTTTGTAGTAGAGTGGAGAGGTGTTTTCTCGAAATTTAATTCATTGGTTTATTAATTTCCCTAAAGAAATGATATATTAATGATAACAAGACTAAAAACTATAAATAGGGAATGTGAGTTAGATATAATGGCCATTTAAATCTGTAATGATTCAATAATGATGTATAAATTCATTTAATTAGCGTATTTTGTAAATTATCAAATTTCTCTATTCAACAAAAATTATTGTTTTTTAGAAAAAACTGATAAATTCACCCAAAAATTTCTATGGCATGTAGAATTCAAAATTGAACTTCATTTTAGGAAAATAATTTATAAATTATGATTAATTTTAATTTTAATCAAAATTTATATTAAAAATACAAATTTTAAAAATAAATCCTTTTTTCTAACACTTTGAAAATATAATTAAGGACTCATAAAATTATCATATAATCATAATACATAAAAATAAATGTCTCTGAATAATTTTTTTGAAATTAAATATTATTTTATATTATCAAATTAATCATTAAATATTCAAAACTTATAAGAGTACCAACACTATAATATAATTATATCATGTTATCAATTATTGTATGGATAAATTTTATTTATACTATCATTGGTACAGATCCTATTCACTTGGATGATTTACTATTCATAAGGGTCATATTACTAATCATAAGGGTAAAATTACTATTCATAAGGTTATGTTACTATTAAAAAAATTCTTTCCTATCAAACTCCAAACATTTTA
Source organism: Viscum album (assembly GCA_963277665.1). Lineage (NCBI taxonomy): Eukaryota > Viridiplantae > Streptophyta > Magnoliopsida > Santalales > Viscaceae > Viscum > Viscum album. The sequence goes on from OY728123.1 coordinate 888,260,581, forward strand.
CTGATTGCAATCACATATGTCGGATTTTTGAAATTCAAATAATAGAAGTGGAAAACATAAATTTAAAGGTCACAGAGAATTTAGTCTTTAATTTTAGAATGATGAAGCATTGTGTTCCCTAATGTTATTTTAAGTTATTATATTATAATATATTACTCTAATAAGGGATAAATTTTATTGATAAGAGTTTTGTTCATTACATTCTTCCCCCCTCTAGAAATTTCACGCTTGAAATTTCATTTTACATAAAAAAGGTATGGGTACTCCTCCTTCATCGTATCCTCTCATTACAATGTTTCATATTCATACTTATGGTACCTCCCCAAAACTATGAAAAGGTGGGTAGTGTTGTTGTGTAGAACCGTATCTCTCTAGTCCAGATTCATTACTCGCCACTCCTCATAAGAGAGATCATCTTCCAACTGTGCCACCTATGAGTTCAGTACATGTGATAGATATGGTATGTAATTCCACGGTATTGATATGTGAAACACATCATGAAGTAGAACCATATATGATGAAAGGGTAAACCAATATTCCATATATCATATTAGTTAAGGATCAAAAAGGGGTCAGTGTACCTTATGCTTAGTTTCCGTTTCATTACAAGAAACATGACTCCCTTCTATGGTGATATTCTAAGTAAGTCTTTATCTCTAATATTGAATATTTCTTCCCTTATATGGTTGTCAGCATAGCTCTTTTTCTGATTATGAGCCCCATTGATATGTTGTTTGATGGTTTGAACCTTCTCAGTCATCTCTTGTACAAGAACAGTTCCAAGAACCATTCATTCTCAAAATTCATCCCAACATATTGAAGTTCCACATCGGTTTCCGTACAGACCATCATATAGAGCCATCTGAATACTTGGGTGGAAGAGATTTTTGTATAAGATCTCACCAATGGTAGTTGATAATCCCATCCACCTTTGAATTATAAATAATAGGATAAAAATATATCTTAAAGCATCTGAATAGTCTTTCCTTAATTTCCATCAGTGTGGGGGTGATAGGCCATGCCGATATTCAAATTATTACTTAAGGAAAGATGAGGAATCCTCCAAGATTAATATGTGAACCTTGAATCACTATCAAAGACAATCGAGAGTGTTACTCCATGTAGGCTCACCACTTCCTTCACGTATATCTTGGAATGTTGTTAAAGTGATGTATCTTCCCGAATATTGATAAAGTGGGAAGTCATGGTGAGTTGGTCCACCCCAATCCATATCGTATTATTTCATTTAGATGTCTTCAGGAGAACAGTGTAAAAGTCGATAGTGATATTCTCCCATTTCAACCTAGGTATAGGAATATTTTACGTCATCCCTTTGGAATTATAACTCTCTTATTTAACTTTCTAGCATATCAAGGACCTTGAGATATAATCAGTAATATCCTACTTCATTTTGTCCCACCAGAAGTATTCTCGTTGATCACATTATATCTTGGTGATACTGAGATGGATAGGGAATGATGAGCTATGTGAATTATAAAGTATCATGTTATTTATCATAGGTGATGATGGAACAAAAATCCATGTTCCAAACTGAATCACATCATCATCGTCGATATGGAACTCTGGAAGATTACATTTCTTTAAAACATTTACCTTCTTTTGTAACTCCATATCATTCCTTTCTGCCTTCTTAATCTTCTATTGAATAGAAAGTGTGGAAATAATTTGGGAAATGTAGGATGTGTTCCATGATGTTATGATTTCAAAAACTATCCTTTTCATATCTGTGAAGATATGGTCTTTCTCAGTCTACAACATGGATATAGTAGAAAGTAATTTTCTACTAAGAGAATCAGCAACATTATTTTCCTTTCTAGGATGATAGTGAATAGAGTAATTGTATTCCTTTATTATATCTAACAATCTAATCTGATTCATTTTGATAAAATTTTGTGTGAATAAAAACATTAGGATCTTATGATCAGTATATATATCGCACTTCTCACCATAGAGGTAGTGCTGGTAGATTTTCAATGAGAAAATCCCAGCAGCTAGCTTTAGATCATGTTTCGGGTAGTTCTAATCATGTATCGTCAACTTTATTGAAAAATATGATATCACATGAAAATTTTTTATGACTAAACAACCTAATAAATTCTTGGAAGAATCACTATTTATCACAAAAAAATTATCCATTTTTTAGTAATGTGAGTACAGGTGTAGCGATTAGCCTTGTAATTAGCTCCATGAATCTTTCCACATGTTCTTTTGACTATACATTATTTATCCCTTTCCTTGATAACATAGTTAGTAGGATTGAGAATAGTTATAAATATCTTACAAAAATTTGATAGTACCCTTCTAATCTAAGAAAAATATTTATTTTTGTGACACTAGAGGGTCTGGGACATTCCTCAATTGCCTGGGTTTTGAAGGGTTTGTAGTATTTCTCTCAATTATGATCACATAGCCCAAGAACGTGATTGATTCATCACAAAGTAAAAGTTTTTAAAATCGTTGTACAATTAATCTTTTCTCAATGTTTCAAAAACAAGCTATAGATGTTCATCATGTTCCTCCATTCTCCTGGAGTATACGATAATATCATCAATAGACAATCCGTAATTTGTTGAGATAATGTCTAAAGATTCTATTCGTCAAATACATAAATATTTTCAAGGCATTAGCGTGTCAGAATGGAATCACCATAAACTCATAGTGTCAATACCATATAGGGAATCGAGTCTTATAAATATCTTATTTCTTCATGATTAAATGATTATATCTAGAATGCAGATCCACTATTGAGATGTACTAAGGTCCCCTAAACTAATAAAACAAGTAATCATTCCTAGGAAGAGGATATGTTTTCTTTATAGTGATCTTGTTGAGTTCTTAATAATCGATACACAACCACATTGATCCATAATTTTTCTTGAATGAGAGCACTAAATAACCATAAGGTGATGCACTATGTCATATGAACCCTTTTTGTAGATTCTCTTAAAGCTACTTCATTAACTCAAACAGTTTTATAGGATACATCCTACATAGACACATTGAGATTGGAGTAGCTTCCTGTATGAGATCTATTGGGAACTCTACCTCACAATATAGTGGTAATTAGGGTAACTCTTTAGAAAATACAACATTGTATTCCCTCATAAAGTGCATTTCTCCAAAAGTGGATAACTTCCTTTATATCAACCATTTGAGTGAGGTTTTCATATTCATAGGGAATCAACACCCACACCATTGAATGATTTTTTAAAAGATATTCTTGATATTCCTTTCATTTGTATAGGATCAAGGGATTGTTTGTAATATGAAATGATATTTCTATTTCCTGGTATTTTATATTTTATTTATATAACTATTGACAATCCATTCCAATTATGACATCAAACTCTACCAAGGGATGTATCATGAGATACACTAGAAGAATATTTCCCACATATTCCAACATGAAAAGTGTGAAACACTTGGGTTGTAATGATTGCACCACATGGTGTTTTTATAGATAAGTCTACTTTGAGGTTTTGGGGATTTAATTAAATAGTTATAGAAAACATTCATGATAAAATGGAATTCATAGAACCAAAATCAAATAATACTTTTTACATTCTTGAGTTAACAGGAAGTGTACCTTTTATGACTTCATTTTCGTTCTCCACTTCTATAGTAGTGATGGAATAATCCTTTCCTTGATCCTTTGTTTTTTTCATCTGATGATTTTTATTACTGTTCGTTCCACTAGGCTAGATACCCTGAGAGGATGGGTGAATCAAGGTATGAATGATTAAAACAACTGCCCCTTTTGATCTTGTTTTGTTGTTAGACAAAACTCTCTTCTCTCTCCTTCCCGATGCAGAGTATGAATAAAACATAAAGTATGCATAGGACACAACGATTTTTACTTGGTTCACCCTCCCTAGGCTACATCCAAGGAGCATACATAAGCAGTGTGCCGATGTACCAATTCCTCTATAAGTTCACTGCTGTTTACAAGATCGAAGTGGACTCACTTTCCCTCCTAGTTTACAACCACTCACAATTTGAGAACACACTGCTCTCTCAACTAAAGTGAGCTCACTACTTCTTCAGAAGATCCACTCACAGTTTGTAGACTTGTAGGTCTCTTAATTTGCATGAAATAATGCATCCTCACCTATTGATAGATTCTCTATTAAAGTTAAAAGTTAATCCACTGATGAATACACATTTTCCCCTAAACTCTAAGAAATTCCTTTGGAAAATACCTTCGCAAAACACCCTACTTCGCGAGGCTCCCAATTTTAAGAAGCTCGAACAAACCTTCATGAAGCTCCTACATTTTTGCGAAGCACTCTCGTGAAGAACTCTTGCAAAGCTCAAGTCATCTCAGAGCAACTTCCCTCGCGAAACTCACTAATCCAATGTGGAGCTCGCAACATTCTCGGAGCTAGAATAGCCACCACGAAGCTCCTCTCTTTAGCGAAGCACACTGCCTTCGCGAACCACCTTCGCAAACCCAGAGTAAAATATTTTCTTCAAAAACTCTCTACTTCCCTGGAGGGGGTCGAACTCTATTTATAGGCAATTCCAGCAACCCTCAACCCTTCTGCATGAAGTTAGAGCCATGTCATTGCCAATCGCGAAGCTTTGATATTTCCGCAGGAAATCTCTAAAAATCTCAAAGCACCACAACAATTTTACGATCACGGAGCATGACATACTCATGGAGCATCACCATCAACCCCATGACTCCTTCACCACGAAGCTCCCTCGCAAATCCCTTCACCACCGTGATGTGCTTCAACCTTTGTCATTCGCAAATCTTGTTGTAATCGTGATGAATCACCGCCATCATTCTTCTAGTGTTCACAAAATCCAATTCATGAATCCTATCTTCATGAAATTCATGCATTTTCCATATTTAATTATGATCTTCATGTAAATTTTATTTTCACGATGCTCACCAAACTCCAAATTTTGGACCCCAAAAATTTGGCAAACACTGGAAAACAGTGCCACATTCTACTTCTCTTTTGTACCACCTCCAGATCATCCATTCCTTTCTCAACATTGATTTTCAAAAATATCTTTGGAACTTGACAAATCACATTGTAAAACTGCTTTGTCAACAAACAAAATCAACCCAAAAATACTTCAATATTACTTCGAGGGATTTTTTCCCAACAATATCCCCCTTTGGGTTTGTTGAAAACTCTTCACAAATCTTCTCGGAATTATTTTTTGCACATTGATACCTCACTGAGTCTACATCCATCATCTACCTCCATTTGCATCTTGTGATTCAGATAGAGTTCAAGAATTCACTTAACACATACTTTAAGCCCACATGAGAAATGCTCTGCATGAGAAACAAGAGTAGTATGAAAAGTTCATCAATGAATCACTTCATGTCAGACACCAATTGGTTATTGCTGGAAACCTTCTCTCACTATTCCAAAACCACTTTTATGATTTTATCACGATCATCAACTATCGTGATATCTACTATTTGATCGATCACTTCTAGCATCGTCAGATTTAATACTCTCCCCCTATCTCATTGCTCACCCCCTATCTCGCTGATCCACATGTCATCTTCTCCTGTTTCTTTGAAGAAGATATTTTATCCCTTTAAAATCCACAGATTATCCCCCTTGAGGAGTCACTATTTCTCCCCCTTTGTCAATGAACCCAAAGGTCACCCCTTTGCGGTCTGCAACATTGGAAGGAACACATAATAGAACATAAGATAAAAACAAGCAATACCTCAGAGAGAGGGGGGCGTTCCACATCCACAGTCTTTTAAGTGCTGGGTGACTACTAAACTCCCAAATCCAATCAATGGCTTTCAAATTCTTCCTTGGGTAAGGCCTTTGTTAGAATGTTTGCAATCTGTAGTTCTATAGGCACATACTCCAACTTCACAATTCCCTGTTCAACCTTCTCCTTGATGGAATGATACTTTATCTCAATGTTCATGGTCCTTGATTGATGGATGTGATTTTTTCTGAGATTTATAGCACTTGAGTTATCACACTGGATTCCAATATGAGACTTCACTTCAACGCCAATATCATCAAGATGATATTTCATCCACAATAACTGTGTGCAATCTTGAGGGGTGGCAATGTACTCATCTTTTGAGGTACTCAATGAAATGCAATCTTGCTTCTTGATTTTCCAAGAAACACACAATCATCCAAGATAGAAAGCACCTCTGGACGTTGAATTTATGTCATCCACTGAACTGGCCCAATCTGCATCTGTATATCCCAATAATTATAACTAGGAATTTCCATTATACATCATGTCAAAGTCCAGTGTTCCCTTGATATACCAAAGTATTATTTTCACTACAATCATGTGGCTTTCCTTTGGATTACACTGATATCTAGATTCTTGGCATATGGTAAATACAATGCCAGGCCTTGTTGCAGTCAGGTATAGTAAAAATCCAATGATTTGCCTATATTTTGTGATATTAACTGCCTTGAAATCCTCATATTTGGACAATTTCATCCGGGTAGCTACAAGAGTCTTCATATCCTTGTAATTTTCCATTCCAAATCTTTTCAAAACCTCCTTGGAATATTTGGATTGTGAAATGAATGTTCCATTTGTTCCTTGTGTCACCTGAAGACCAAGGAAAAGAGTTTTCTCTCCAATCATTGGAATTTCGAACTCACTTTTCATGAATTTGAAAAACTCTCTGCACTGAGCTTCATCTGATCCACCAAATATTATGTCATCGACATAATCCAAGACCATAATCCTTTGATTATTTTTTTTGAAATAGATATTGTAATCAACTCTCCCACGCTGGAAAACAAGCTTCTTCAAGTACTGATCATGCCTTGAGTACCATGCTCTTGGTGCTTATTTCATCCCATACAACATATTCATTAGTCTGAAAACCCTGTTCTCATCATCATGAATGAGAAAACCATCTGGCTCCTCAATATACACCTCTTTCTCCCGAACCCCATTCAAAAATGCAGATTTGACATCCATCTGGAACACTTTAAACTTACATTGCACTACGATGGCTAGGAATAATCTGATTGTCTCCATCCTTGTAACTGGTGAAAATGTCTCATCAACGTCTATTCCCTCAATCTGGGAGTACCACTTGCACACAAGTTGTGATTTGTTCCGAATCAATGTGCCATATTTATTCATCTTGTTGTGATAGACCCATTTAGTCCCGACGATTTTCTTATTTTATGGCCTCAAAACAATAACCCATGTCTAATTCTTCTCAATCTGATCTAGGTCATCATTCATTGCCTGAATCCAGTTTTCATCTTCAGCTGCGCCACCAAAGCATATTGGCTCAACCTGAGATAGGAAATATGTATGCTGTAGTGACTTCATTATTCTTATCTGAACTGGAGAAGACTGATCACCAATGATTCTTTTTCTGTAAATTTCATCTCGACTCCTTGGATTTTGTGCAGATATGAATTTTAATTTCTCATGCTCATAATCAGTATCTTCTTCTGAATCAACATCATCCACTTCTACTTCCACTACTTTGCTTTCTTCCTCATCACTATCATCAAGAAATTGTTCGTGGTGTTGTTGAATTATCTCTTCATTCTCTACTATAGTGACATCGTTGCTGTCAACTAATTTTCCCATCCTTTTGTTAAAGCATTTATATGCCTTGATTTTTCCTGAGTATCCATGGAATATCCCCTCATCTCCTCGTGATTCATATAACCTATGTTGTTCCTTGTTGAGGATAAAACACTAACATATAAAATATAAAAAATTATTTCACTGTTGGCTTATTTCCATACCACATCTCGTACATCGCCTTTCCTTCCTTTAGACACAACAGAGCCCTATTAGAAATGTAGAATAATGTCAAAACTGCTTCCTTCCAAAATTTCTATAGTAGGTCTTTTTCAATTAGCTTTATTATGTCTATTTTTTTTGATGATCTGATTTCTCCTTTCAACCAATCCATTCTATTGGGGAGTTCTTATTGATGAAACTTGATGACTTATCTCATGTTTCTAAAGATAGTCTTCTACCTGACTGTTTGTGAATTCTGTACTGTTTTCAGTACGAAACATCAGAATATTCTGTCCAAGCATCCTTTCACACTCCCTTTGGTACTGTTTTAAGCAGATGAACACATTGGACTTATGGGAAATAAAAAATACCCATTTCATTCTTCTATAGTCATCAACGAAAAGAACGTAGTACCTCTTTCCATCAATTAATCTTGGTGTGATAGGCCCACAAACATCAGTATGCACCAATCAGAGAACTCTTGTTGACTTCTTTTCATTTTCCTTATACGTATTTCTGATGATCTTCCCTTGTTGGAACACATCACACGTGTGACTATGATCACTTGATAGATTAGGGAGGTCTCTTGTTGCATCACACTTTACCAGATCTTCCAGGGATGGTTGGCATAGATGACCAAGTCATTTTTTCCACATCTTGTTTTCTTCCTCTCTAGAAAAAAAGCACATATCTTCATCTCCACTTACCAGGTAGAGATTTCCCTTTGTCCGTTTTCCCTATAGAACAACTACCCCGTATATTCCTTTGACAACACACACCTTCTTAGTAAACCATATTGAATGTCCCGAGTCACAAAGTTGACTAATGCTGAGCAAATTGTGACTGAGGCCTTCTAATACTAAGACATCAGCATGTCTCATCTCTTTGCCCCCAAACATGGCCTTTCCTGATCCAATTATCTTCAGGCCTTCATCGTTTAAAAACTTGAAAACTCCCTCTTTGTCATATTCTACACCATTGACATGATCCTTATAACCTGTCATGTTAGATATGTAACTTCTATCAAGGATCCACACACCAAATCGATCTGATGATTTAAGTGCAATTTCCGCCACCACTGCCTTCTCATCCTTTCTCTTCTTGGTCCAATTTTTTTCCATCATACTTGACATGGATTGAGTCATCTGATATTTCTCAGAGTATGACAGATCGACTTCCGCTTGCAAGGCTGCAAATCTGTTTTTCATATTCAACTCACATGTTGGTTCATTGATCGGCTGCTTGCAGAAATTTTGATTCTCTTTTGGCACATTCCTCGGTAGGGTCGAAGTGCAGTACCTAGCCATGTCCTCAAACCCTCTTCAACAAAAATAGTGTCTTTCAAAATATGTTCTAGAGAACCGTTCTCTGTTTGGATTCCACCTTTTTTATTATGCCCTTCGATATCTCTTGGCAATGGAACAAACGTATTGTTAATGTCTCTTCTTTCATCAACAATAACATCTGATGTGAGGTGCATTCCTTTGAGTGACTTCTACACTACGAGTTTCCCCTTGGGATATCTGAATATTATGATTTGTCCTTGTTCCCAAATCAGCCTTCAATAATGGAGTGGGTGCTTGCGGTCTTACCTCAATTTTCACATCTTTTTGTTTTCAGTCAAGCCCTCAATCAGCCTTAATGTCTGAGCTCAATTTCCGCTTCTTTCCTACTAAACTACTCGGATCCTCTTTCATCTTTTTAGTCTTCAGAATGACCTGCTATCCCAAGAATGTGTTGAGAGTCAATGGTTTTTCCTAGTCTTTAAATTTTCTCTGCACACTGACAACTTCCTCTTCAAGCTCTTCGATACGCTTGACGTGATCTTTTCTTGTGTTTTTCAAGCCATCGATCTCCCTTTTCTGTTTTTCAATCTTGATTTTATACTCACTAACTGATTTTGAGTTCTCTGGTGTTGATGAATTGAGTTTCTTAATTTCATATAGCAATTCAGACTTCTCTTCTTTCTACTACTGTATATAGATTTTGGCGTCACAAATAACTTTGTTAGCTTTCTTTGTTTTGTATCTCCAAACATCTATCTCCTCAAGAGCAGCTTCTAACTCAGCTTTCAAATCAAATCTTCCTTCAACTTCTTATTCTTCATCAATGTCGGTTTCTTCCTTCTCCTGAGCACTACCGAAAACTACCACCATATCATTTTCCCCACGATCTATGCAGTTTTCAATCTCTTTATCCTCTTCATCCTCAAACTCATCTGAACTTTCAAATTCTTGTGAAATAAGATTCTTCTTCTTGAAGAAGTTTCTATTGAATTTTTTCTTCCCATTTACAAACATTGAAGACTTCTTTTTGTGAATTTCGACTTCGTCATCATCATTATCGTTATCTTGAATCTTCTTGGGGCACCTTGCCACAAGATGACCAACATTTCCACATCTAAAGCATTCTAGTGGAATTTTCCCTATAAACATTCCTTTTCCTCTCTTCAGATTTGAGAAAGGAATGACATCACCTTATCTGTCTCTTCTTATTTTTGAGAATCGTCATTGGTGAGCTTATTTAAGCACTTGAATTCCACTTCTTTTGATTTCCCCTTTTCCACAAAATAATTATCATCATTTCTCATTTCATATGCAACAAGTGTGCTGTGTAGGTTATCCATTATCAGCTCTTTAGGGTCTTTATCTTCCAAAACTGATACTTTCGGATTGAACCGAGGTGGAATTTTCCTTAAGATACGCTTCACAATCATTATGTCTTCAATAACTTCGCCGAGACATCACATGTCTGCTACAAAAACATTTACCCTGTGAAAGAATGCCCTCAGGTTCATCCTCAGATCTTCATACTTGTTCCATAACACTTGTAGCTTCACTTCTCTGACCTTTGTGTCACCTTAATATATGTTCAACAGCTTTTCCTACATCGCGTGTGATGTTTTACATGACATCACCTTTGTATATATAGAATTGGATAGGGATCCCCCAAGTGCATTGATTCCCTTTGCATCAGCATCCAATTCTCTTCGCTCAGCTTCTGATAAATCACAACTATTAAAATCATATGTGATACCGTGCATTGATGTTGTAAACACATCCATTCCTAATGATCAGAAGTAGTCTTGCATCTAATTCTTCCTTAGCTAGAAATTTTTCCCATCGAAGATTAGAATCCCTTTATGATTAGTGACCTCCATTTGAGAGAGAAACACTGATATTAAACTTTCCCTCTGATACCAATTGTTAGTTCCACTAGCCTAGATACCCTGAGAGGGGGGGGGGGGTGAATGAGGGTATGACAGATTAGAAGAACTTCCCCTTTTCATCTTGTTTTTCTATTAAACAAAACTCCCTTCTCTCACCTTCCTGATGCAGAGTATGAATAAAACTTAAAGCATGCACATGAAACATCAATTTTTACTTGGTTCACCCTCACTGGGCTATGTCCAAGGAGCATACACCGGTATTGTGATGATGTACCAATTCAACTATAAGCGCACTTTTGTTTACAAGTTCGAAGTGGACTCACTATCCCTCCTGGTTTACAACCACTCACAATTTTAGAACTCACTGCTCTCTCAACTGAAGTGAGGTCACTGCTTCTTCAATAGATCCACTCACAGATTATCGACCTGTAGGTCTTTTCATTAGCAGGATAGAATACATCCTCAACTGTTGATATATTCTCTATTAAAGTTCAATGTTAATCCACTGATGAATACCCCTTTTCCCCTAATCACTGAGAAATTATTTTGGAAAATAATTTCTCAAAGCACCATACTTTGTGAGGATCCGAATTTTGTGAAGCTCAAACAAGACTTCGCGAATCTCCTGCCTTTTCGTGAAGCACTCTTGAAAATCACTCTCTCGAAGCACTCTCGTGAAGCTCAAGTCATCGCACATCGACTTCCCTCATGAATTTCACTGAGCCAACGTGGAGTTCGCAACATTAACGGAGCTAGAATAGCCGCCGCGAAGCTCCTCTCTTTTGCGAAGCACACTTCCTTCACAAATAACCTTCGCGAATTGAGAGAAAAATATTTTCTTCGAAAAATATCTACTTCTCTCGAGGGGGTTGAACTCTATTTATAGGAAATTCCACTAAGCCATGACCCTTCCCCATGAAGTCAGTGCCACGTCATCGCCAATCGAGAAGTTCCGAAATTTCTACTATAATTCTCTCAAAATCGCAAAGCACCCTTTCAATTTTCTAATCACGGAGCTTGACATAATCGTAGAGCATCACCGTAAATCCCTTCACGCCTTCACCGTGAAGCTCCATCAAAATTCCCTTCACTGTCGTGATGTGCTTCAACCTCTGCCATTCGCGAAGCTTTTCGTAATCCCGAATAATCACCACTGTCATTCTTCTAGTCTTTGCGATATCCAATCCATGAGGCCTCTCTTTGTTAAAGTCATGCCTTTTACATATTTTATTTTGATCTTCATGGAAATCCTATTTTCGCGATGCTCACCAAACTCCAAATTTGGGACCCCAAAAATTTAAGAAACACTGTAAAATGGAGCCACCTTGTACTTCTCTTTTTTACTGCCTCCAGATCGTCCATTCCTTTATCAACCTTTATTGTAAACAATATCTCTGGAACTTGATAATTCACCATGGAAACCTGCTTTTTCAACAAACACAATCAACCCAAACATACTAAAATATTACCTTGAGGGATTTTTTCCCAACAATTACCCTCAAAGACTCACGAATTAGTGCACTGTATTGAATAGTTCCCTTTCTCTTTATAGTTTCACCACTGGACCATGGGTGCTTCTCTCCTTTTCTCCACCACATTCTTCTATCGTCTCAGGTCTTTTCAATACTCTTGATCTTGGTATCCTTATATCCCACACTTAAATCATTTCCCCATCACATTGATGAAGTTCCAATGATGCTTATTCACAAATTTTTGGCATGTGTGTGGTTGATTTTTCATTCCACATTTCCTATTAGATACCCTGGTATGAAACACCATCTTTTGTTTCATATTAACATTGACATAGGACCATTATTCAAACAGCATTTACACTATGAGAGCACATCGAAAAGCTACTTAATAACTCCCAATATCTCAAATAGTTATATCCTTTTGATGGTGTGGCTTTAAACCACTATATAATCTATCAATGTTTCAATATTTATTGATAATAAAACCAGAGTTATACATTGCAATCCCTGTGGAATATGCTTTGTTGGACATGGAATACACTCCTTCATTTTTCATTGGCTCTATGAATATCTGTTACGTATTTGAATGAAGATTTAATGGGAAATACCAATTAAGAAGCATTATCATAATGTCTTCCCACTCCATCTATTCAATTACTCCCCTCGGTTTGGTGTTCTTAATTAAAGACCACAATTGGTCTGCCTCTCCGTTGATAAGATAAATTGATAGAGTCATATTCTCCATCTCAAAAATGGGATGAACATAAAAGAACTTCTCCATTATGTTTACCCATTGTTCTGAAGCTATAAGATCATAATATACACTAAATATCAATGGTCATTTCCGCATAAAACACTTGACACCATGTTTCTCCATCTTTGGGGAAATAGGATGTTCCATGTTATTCAGGTTACTATTCATAACATGATTTGACTGGGCAAGAATCACCGTGATGTTTTTACCTCCACCTCCCAAAGCATTTGGGATATCATTCTGGCAATCACTACATTATCTTTCGTATGGGTTGTTGGCCTAGTTTCTCCTAGTTCCCACCATTTTCTAAAATAGAAAAAGTTAGAATAAAACCTAAGTCAACTAGTCAAGAATAAATAATTTATTTCTTTAATTAAAACTAAAATAATATATTATGGGATCCCTATGTTTAGAATAAACTCTTATATTCTTACACAGACATAGTATCATACTAGGGTTTTCACTAAGGTTCTCTAATACTAATTCCCAAATTAACTAAACCATTCCTCAAATACCAAATATAACAACACTACTTTTCTTATAGTACCTTTACATATTTTTAATGATATGAAACCAAAAAACATTACTCAATAATGTTCCAATGGTTTAGTGTTTTGGGAAAACTAGGACTATACATAACATTTTAAACATAAAATATAACCATTTATTAAATTCCTTCTTCTATGGCATCTTAGTGGAACCTTGAGTTCTCCTCAGTATATGTAATCACATAAGGATGTACATTAGAAAGTGGTGAGCTATATAACACCCCATGGATTTATATTTAAATGCATGAAACTATGAATCTCTACAAAACAACACTTTGTTATAACATAGACATTAAACATAATTTTACCACATATATAATTAGAATTTTGATAAACTGACATACACAGTCACGTTCTGTAAGAAATTTAGTGTTTGATAAGATTAACTTACATTTTTTATGAATAGTAACATGACCCTTATGAATAGTAATATACCCTTATGAATAGTAATATGACCCTTATGAGTAATAAACACATCCATGAAGGTATAAATAAAATTTATACCCCTTATAAATGAAATTGAGGAATTTGGAAATTAATAATTAAGTGTTTTTATTTTTGGAGTAATAGATATTTAATTACAATTTTAAATTAATAAATTAATTTAACTGAAAATTAATTTTCATAAAATGTATCCCTACATTAATATTTTTGGTCCTATATTTCTTGGATAATTTTATAAGGCCTTAGTTAATTTTTGATTGTATTATAAAATCAGTTTTAAATTTAAATATGTATTTTCAAGTAAATATAGATTTTATTTAAAAATTATATTTATATTATTAATAAAAATATTTTGATAAAATTGAGTAATTATATTAATTATAATGGTTAAAAAATGGTTAGGGTGAATTTTAGGGATTGTTTTAAAATACATGAATTTTTAATGAATAGTGAAATCTTATAATTTACAAAATATGCTATATATATGAATTTATGCTTAAAGCATGAGTCATGGATGATGTAAATAAGAATTTTTTCAAACCCAATTTCACTTATTTCTTTTTTCGGCCACATGCATAAGCACTATTGGTTGTCTTTTGAAAAATAATAAAATAATGATTAAAATAAAGGGAAAACCCTCATCTCCATGATAATAATACCCCTGCCACTCTCTCTTCTCTTTGCTCATCTCAATGCTTGTGCCTTGTCTAAATTCTATCCAAGTATCCTTAAAATATCATCCCCCATGTCCATTATCCCTTTGTCTCTCAAAATACCAAAACCTCTCCCCTAAAGAGGCCATCAAGGAAGATTACTTCAAGAGGAAAATTCTTCATTCCATTTCATTAATTTTAAGATTCATTTATTTTCTTTTTCATTATTCACCACATTTCATAAATTATTTTTGATTGAAGTGGTACCTTAATTTTACTATAATTTTATTATGATAAATTCATAATTCATCATCATCTATCCTTTCCCCTTTATTTATACTAGAAATGAAAACATCGTCTGAGATGTGTTAATCACATTCAAGGATGACGAGTTTTCAATTTCTATTAAAATATTCAATTATAGACCTGAAACCATTTTTATGGTTGAAAAAGACTATAATATATGTATTATAAATTATATATGGTTTTTTATTCCTTTTTCACACATGATATTAATTTATAAATCAAAACTAGTTCATTGTGATCAAAAATCACCAATTAACCCAAACAATTGCCATTAAACTTTTATATAATTATTCTTCTTCACTCCCAATAAATAAAAGAATTTTATAACCACGTAATATCCTTGTTGTTGGATAATAACATAATACTTCTTTTCTAGACAACCATTCTCATTCTACATGTTTATACTTTCATGAAAAAATTAAACTGATCATGAAAACCATGGAAGAAAACGCCTCCAAACAATGAAATTGAGTCTCTTAACCCATTGGAAGGCCATGAATGAACATAACTAGGTTATAATAAATATATTTAATTTTTATTAGGTTCTATATTGATTAATTTATGAACCTAAATTTCATTATTCAGGTTATTAATATCAAACAAGGAACACCATCAGACTTACGATAAGGGTTTTCTACCCGAACCTCCATTTTCATTCGAGTTACTCTTATTCTATGTATACCTAAATGAAATTATTATTTATTCCTATGTGACCCTAATAAATTCTATATAAATTATATATATTTTTAGCATCCATAATTCTATTGTATTTATGGGGATTTATATGTTTTATAAGGATCATTCAAAAATTCTTCTCGAAATACAATCCTAGTTGAAGGGAATTTCCCAAATTCTTAACTATTTTCAAGGGAATTCTATAATATGTTTTTAATAACAATTATCTTCTTAAAATGACTCATTTTTTTTATAAAAATACCATATTACTTCACTTCTGGTATTATATAAATTCATTTCAAAAAGTACTCTTCTTTTCAAAATAATAGAGTATTTCTGTCAAGAATTACTCGATGGTTTCATAAGAGTATCTTCATATGTTTCAGAAATCATGTTGATTATTATGTATTATTGGGATTAATCTTTTATTAAATCATATACCATATTTAGTTTAATGTTTTTTATTTATTTTTACTATGGATGTTATATCTTAGAACCATTCACCAATTTACTACGAATGGTTAGTGTTTTTGCTTAATGTTTGGGGAATGTTCATTACATTTAATATTCTACTGTAAATATCAATGTATATGTTGTTTATGTTTATCCCCATTCATATGAGGAATTAATTGAACTTAGTAAGTGTATGGTGGGGCCTGATATAGGCCCTTTGTGTATCGTTAGGTCTCATGAGACAAATAAGGTCTTGGAACGAGGCCTTGAAAAATGGTTATTTATGTTCATGGCACGAGCCCTTGACGGTATGATTATGATGTACCACATTATAAATTACCTCATTATGAAACTTGTAATTTATAGTTAAGATGGTTATTTTACTAGTATAATACCAATTATTATGTTTTATTTGGTCACTGTTTATTCATCTCTTATTCATTCCATATTATATTACAGTAAAATTTTTAAAGGAATGAGTTTTTAGTTATTCACCATGCCTAGTGTTTATGTTTTTGATATCATCCCATATATTGATTACCTATACATAGAATTTTATCTAACCCTTTTGTTATGTTTCATTTTCTTAGTACATGAAGATGTTTATTTTGATTGACCTGGAGGGATAAACATATAGTTGTGGATATTCCCAATAAAAATTATATTTTTTATTTAACAAAAATATGTAATTTTGAACTTATGTATGTATCTTGATTTCCAATTATACTAAACTATTCTATTCATGGCGATAATAATTTCTTGTAATAATTCCAATTTAATGTAATATGACACTGGCTTCGGGAAATTAGGGTCGAGTCTTTACAGTTGGTATTAAATGAAGCTTTGTAGAAAACATTGAAACTAGATTTAGAAAACATAGACTTGGGAAGAGACCCATAAGATAATCTTTGAGGACAAACACCTAATAAAATACTAGAATTTTTGTAAGGATAGATTGTGTGGATCATTAAATAAAATAAATCCATCTCTATATACTACTACTGGACGTGGTTTGGGAATAGATGTACCTAAGAGTGAAACTCCAATAAAGAGTTTTCGGCTTAACATGGGGTATCTTGGTAAATGTAAATCGACCTTACTGCACACCTAGTTTTAAACTCACTAGGGATATTCTTAGGATAATTCATATTTTAATTACAAGCAATTACAAAATATTTAATTGTCAATTTTTCCTCAAACAAACCATGTTTTTGAATACAGGATTAGCCATTCCTAGGATTTAAATTTTGGATAAGTATATTTCAATGTTGGGATTATACATTATGATTTAAAACAAAATATAGTGTATGTAATTATATAAAAATTGATCCTAGTGGATGAAATGGAAAGTACATGAATTCAAGTATCCCATGTAGGGATTTCTATCCTATGTAAGATAATGATGTTGGATTTGGAACTACGACTGGTGGTGAGCAACTTATAACTATACTAGGACAACTAAATCAGGTTATGAACAACAGCATTACCCATATAGGGAAATCTGATCCACAATTAGGAGGACCTATGTAAGATTTCATTATGTGACTTGAAACTCCATAATTCAATTGGACTACAAACCCATTTTTTGTTGAGTAGTGGATAAGTTCCCAAGATAATTTATTTCTCTCTCTAGAATATAATTAAATAGTTAATGTCATCATGGAATCTTATCCTCTATTATGATATGTCGATCGATGTTGGTCATTAATACAAAATAAAAATAAGGACGATTAAAAATAAGATATTTAAAGTAGGAATTTTAAGGAAATTTACCTAGAAAAATACTTCCCTCATTAATAGTGAGTGGATATAGAAAGGCAGAATCTGAATTTGAAGAAAAAAGATGATGAGAATGATGCACATTATGAAGCTAACTTCAGAAGGTTATTAAGGAATATTGAAGACTACATACGTAATCCAAGGAAAAATATTGATCGATTATTTTATGGTTTAAAACCAATCCTCCGAAGGGAGCTAGTCTCCAAGAATTTATTATCTTATGATGATATTCTAATGTAGTATGAAGACAAAAAAAATTCTAATTCATATGACTATAAAGGAAATAAGGGGAAGAAGTGGTATGTTGAAACCTATATAAAATGAAATAAGGAAATGGGGAATAAGGGACAAGTTGACCTTCCACCTTATAGTAATTGTGGGAAGAAACTCCTTGGCACATGCCTGAAGGGAATGGGAGTTTGTTAAAAGTGTGGAAAAAAGGCCACCAATATCATGATTCACAGGGGAAGAAAGAAACGACCAATTATTAATGCTATTGTTGTAAAGATATGGCACATTATGCACATGAATTTCCATGGCGTCAAGGAAATGTTACTCAAAGATGTCTAAGGGAGGACGGCCAAGCTTATGCAGTTATAACTATTGAGGTTGATGTACATAACATTAATGTGACATGTACTTTAATCATTTACTCAAACATAGACAATGATTTATTTGATTCTGGAATATTTCATTATTTTATACCTTCCCAGTTTTCCATGAAAATTAGACATGTTCAAGATGATTTAATAAAGGGGTTTTCTATCAAAACTCTGATGGGGTGTATCATTATAACAAATATGTGTCGATCAGATCCACTCATGACATATAAAAATACTTTAGTTGATAACCATACCATCATACCCATGATTGAAATTGATATAATCCTTAATATGAGTGGGCTTTCATGTTATGATGTTATTATCTATTTCAAGAAGTGGGAAGTTATGATTTTTTAGAATAGTGTCAAATCCCATATCTTTAAAGTAGAAACCTCTCTAGATGATTCTTATCTAGACCCACTGCCAGTAGCTCTGTTGAATTCAATTATTGGGGTGGAAGGAAATGAAATAGCTTTGGGTGGGGAAAGGAATGTTCAAATAGAGGATATACCTTTTGTGAAATAATATGTTGATTTGTTTCTAGAGTATTTACCAAGACAGCCTCCGTATCATATAATTGAGTTTCTCATTTAGTTAATTTCGGGTTCAATGCATATATCAAATACTCCTAAGAGAATGGACACTGTTGAATTAGTAGAAATTTGTAAGCAACTAGAAGAATTTAATGATAAAGGATTTATTCTCCCCAGTGTCAATCCATGGGGAGCACCTGCTCATTTCGTTAAGAAGAATGATTGAAATATGAGGTTTTGGATTGACTATAGGGTGATCAATTCTATAATAGTAAAGAACAAGTATCCCCTACCTTGCTTTGATGATTAATTTGTTCAAATTTATGGATCCCAATATTTTTTGAAGATTGACCATCGATCTGGATATCATTAGTGGAGAGTAAGGAAGGATGATATTCCCAAGACAATATTTCAAACCATTTATGGGCTTTACAGGTTTACATGAATGCCTTTTGGGCTGAAAAATTCACCATGCGTCTTCATAGATCAAATTAATAGGGTTTTAAAGGAGTATCTTGATCACTTTTTGGTGGTATTTATTGATTATATCTTGGTATACTCAAAAGAAATGAAGATATTGAAATTAACATGTGCACTAATCTAAAGAATCTGAGAAGAAATGAATTTTATGGGTAGTTTAGAAGGTGTGAATTTTGGATTCAATCAGTTTCCTTTCATGGAAACAGTGTCTCTAAAGATGGAATATCTACTGATGATATAATGATAAAGGCTGTTTAAGAATGTCCTTTTATAGTGAACATAACTGAGGTATGTAGTTTTATTGGTTTATCATGTTATTGTAGGCATTTTATTTAGAAATTCCCCTATTTAGCCAACCCATCGACCAATCCTACATGTAAAGGGGTCATGTTTTAATGGACAAAATAATGTGAGGATTGTTTTGAATAATTGATAATGATATTAGTGAATGATGTTATCCTAACTCTATCATCAGGGAATGATGGTTTTGTGATATATAGTGATGAATGCAACAAAGGAATTGGTAGTGTCCTTATTCATAATTATTGAGTTATTTCCTATGCATTAAGGAAATTAAAAATTCATGAACAAAACTATCCTACTCCTAATACTTAGCTAGTTTCTGTGAAATTTCCTCAAAAAATATAGATAAACTATCTCTATGTTCAAATATTTCATATATATATATATATATATATCAAAATAGTCTGATGTATATCTTCTCATAGAAATAACTCAACATGAGGAAAATAAGATGGCTTGATCTACTAAAGGATTATGATTTTTCAATACAGAACCACCTAGGAAAAGAAAATAAGGTAGCAGATACATTGGGAATGAATGATCATGTATTTTTAAATAAAATGAGGATTGAAAGGGATCCTGTATTCATGGATCTAATAAGGATGGACATGGGAATTAAAAAAGAAGATGAAACAACATCACTTTTTCAATTGTTTGCCCAATAATCTTTATTAGAAATGATTAAATTCTCTCAACCTGATGATGAGAACTTTCAAAAGAAAATTAACGATATTAAAAATGGGAAATTGGGAGACTTTATATGTGAATATGTAATTTTGAAATTTGGGAAGAGGTTATGTGTTCCCTCTATACCCGAGCTTAAAAGAAGAGTTATTGGATAATTCCCATAGTTTGAATTTCTCTATACACCTAGGTAGTGCTAAAATGTATAGAGATTTGAAGGAAAATTTATGGTGGGACAACATGAAAAGGGAAATTTTTTATTATGTATCAATATGTTTAGTCTTTCAACAAGTGATTCATGAATGAAAACATCCATGAGAAGTCTTGAAACCTCTACGTATTCCTACATGGAAATGGTATGACATCACTATAGACTTTATCACTGCATTACCCAAATATCCTAGAGAGAATGATTTAATATTGGTAATTGTTTATTGAGTTACAAAATCTACACATTTACTCTCTATAAAGGATGATTTTCCACTAGAGTGGCTTGCATGACTCTATATCAATGATGTTTTAGGACTTCATAGAGGACCTCTTTCAATAGTTTCGGATTGTTATCCTCGATTTACATCAAAATTCTCCAAAAGCCTTCAAAAATATATGGATATTGATCTTTTTTTGAGTACTTCTTATTTTTCTCAAATTGAAGTGTAATCAGAAAGTATGATCCAAACATTAGAAGACATGTTGACATCATGCTCACTAGACTTTCAAGGAATGTGGGATCAGTATTTACCCTCGGTTGAGTTTACCTATAATAATAGTTTCCATTCTGGTATTAAAATTTCACTATATGAAGGATTGTATGAAAAACGATATTGTACACCATCATGGTGGGATGATGTTGGTGAAAGGGAGATAGTGGGCCCAAATCTTGTGGATGAAACAATAGTGAAGTTAAAGACTATTCAATACCAAATCAAAGCCTCTAAAAGCAGACATAAAATCTTTTTTTCTAATCGAAGGAAGGATTTCAAATTTCATGTGGGAGATCATGTTTTCTTAAAAGTATCTCCATAGAAGGGTGTTATTATATTAGAGAAGAAAGGGAAACTAAGCCCTAGGTATATAGGCTGTTTTGAAATTTTATAGATAATTGGAGTTGTTTCATATCATTTTTCTATGACACCAAGCTTGTCTAATGTGCAAAAAGTGTTCCATATCTCATTGTTGAGGATGTACATGCCTGACCCAACACATGTCCTCACATATCAAGTTATAGAATTGGAAGCTATCATATCTTACTCTGAAGAGCCTATCAAGATTCTATACACTAAATAATAGGTGTGTATGGATTGGATGACTCTACTAGTAATGATACTTAATAAATATCATAAAATCAATTTCAAAACATGGGAACCTAAGTATCTTATGATGAATAAATACCCAAAAAAATTTATGAGGTAACATTTTTGTAATTTTGAGGATGAAATTTTTGAAATGTGGGGAGAATGTAACCCCCCATGGATTTATAAAAAAAATCATGAAACACTAAGTCTCCATGAAACATCACATTGTTATAAACTTACTAGTAAACATAATTTTAAGACCACTGTGATTTGAATTAAAAAATACCGACATACATGGTTGCGTTCTATAAGATCATTAGACTCTGATAAGATCAAAATACATTTTTGGTGAATTGTAACTTGACCCTTATACATAGTAATGTACACTTATGAATGGTAATATGAATCTTATGAGTTTTAACCACACCCATGATGTTTTAATTAAAATTTAGACGCCTTATAAATGAAATATAGTATTTTATAAATTTATAATTATGCTTTGGTAATTCTTGAGTAGTAAATATTTTATTTAAATTTTGAATTAATAAATTTATTTAAAAGAAAATAATTTTTCATAAAATATAATTCTAAATAAATATTTATTTTGTCTTTTAATTTTTGAATAATTAAATAGGACCTTAGTTAATTTTTTAAAGTATTACAAAATCAGATTTAAAATTAAATCAGTATTTTTCATGTAAGTAATGATTTCATTTAAAATTAAATTTATATAATTTATAAAATTATTTTTCATTAAATTTAGTTCTCATTTTAAGTCTACACATCGAAAAATGGTTGGAGAGAATTTTTCGTATTTTTCTCAAATACTTGATTTTTTTGTGAATAGTGAAATTTGATAATTTACAAAATATGCTAAATAAGTGAATTTAGGCTTCATGCTTGAGTCATGGATGATGTAAATGACATTATCACTTGATCTCATAAAATGACCAAAACCAATCCCTTAAATAGGCCCTCAAGGAATATTACTTCAAGTGGTAAATTCCTCTTTTCATTTCTTTTATTTCAAGATTCCTTTCCTTTATTTTTTATGTACTCCCATAATTCCATTCAAATGCTTTGAGTAATCCAGTACCACACTTTTACTATAATTGTTTTATGATAATGTAATAATTCTTCATCATATCACTTTTCTCCTTCTTTTATACTAGAAATAAAAACACCATCCGAGATGTGTTAATCACATTCAAGGACGACGAGTTTTCAATTTCTTTTACCATATTCAATTCTGGTCATAAAATAATAATGATGGTTTAACCATACAATTATATATGTATTATAACAAATATAAGTTTCTTGAATCCTTTTTTACATATGATATTAATTTAAAAATCAAAATTATTTCTCTGTGATCAAAAACCGCTAGTTAACCCAAACAATCATCATTAATGTTTTATATAATGATTCATCTTTTCTCCCAATAACCAAATTAATTTATTAACCGTGTAATAATATGTATTTTCACAAATAACATATAATTTATATTCTGGAAAACTATTCTCATTATACATGTTTATCCTTACATGAATATAAGTAAAACAATCATGAAAACCAAGGAAGAAAATGCTCCCAAATATTGGAATTGATTCTCTTAACCCATAAAATACCATGATTAAACCTAATAAGGTTATAATAAATCAATTAAATGTATAGGTGTTTCTAGAATAATTAATTTATGAACCTAAATTTGATTATTCAGGTCATTAATATCATGTGAGGAACACATTAAAACTTAATGTAAGGGTTTTCTACCCGAACCTCCATTTTCAATTGGGTTACTCTTATTCTCGACTTACCTCAATGAAATTATTATTTATTAATATTTGGCCCCAATAAATTATATTTGAATATTCAATATATGTGTAACAACAAGAATTCTAATTTAATTTATGGGGAGTTATATTTTTTCATAGGGTCGTTCAAAACCTTTTCCTAAAATACAAGCCTGATTCAATGGAATTTCTCAAATTCATACCTATTATCAAGGAGACTATATATTCTATTTTTAGGAACCTTTATTTTCATAAAATCAGTAATTTTATCATGAAAATACTATCATAGTTCTCTTATAGTTTTATACAAGGTATTTTCCCGAAGAACTCTTTTTTTCAAAATAAAACAATATTTATCTTAAGAGTTACTCAAAAATTTATAAGAGTACCTTTATTTATTTCAAAACTCTTAATGATTATTAGGTTTTATTGGGCAAATATTTTCTGATATCATATACTATATTTAATTGAATTGTTTATGATTAGTTTGAATATGGATGTGCTATCTTAAAACCATTCACCAAAGTGTTTATGCTTAATGTTATGGGAAAGTAATTTACATTTCATATATTAGTTACAATATGAATGTATATGTTCTTTATAATTATTCACATTAATATGATGAATTAATTGGCCTTAGTATGTTTAATGTGGGGCCTGATTAGGCCCCTCATTTTATCGGTTGGTCTCATGAGACAAACATGGTCATGGCACGAGGCCTTGAAAAATGGTTACTTATGGTATTGGCACGAGGCCTTGATGGTATGGTTATGATGTCCCAAATTATTCATTCCCTACTTATGAAACTATTAAATTATTTTTCATGTGTTTATTATACTATTATAATACCAATGATTATATTTTATTATGTCACTATATATTCGTCTCTAATTCCCTCCATTTTTTGTTCATGTATAATTTTTGAAATCTTGTGTTTTTAGTTATTCGACATTCATAATGTGTAGTATTATGATATCTTACGCAGTATTTCTTACCCTTAGTAAGTTTTTAAGCTCAATCTTTTATTATGTTTCATTTTTTTAAGTCATTAAGAAGTTTATTATGGATTACCCGAAAGGATAAACTTATAGATTTGGATGAACCCAATAATGTTTATACGTAGTATTTCATTTAAGGTGGTAATTTTGAACATATGTATGTATCTAGCTTTCCAAACATACTAAACTATTCATTCATTCTGGATGTGACATTCTTGTAATCATGTTAATGTAATTTAATAAGAAATCTGCTCCATGGAACTGTGGTTGGGGTTTTAAAAGCTAAAACGCTAGTAAAGGGATAAGAACATGAGAAAACGTTTTCATGGGGAGAGCATAATCATTATCATCATAAAATAGGCATAGATCATAAATCGGATATAAAGCATTAAAAAAGGCTTGAAATGTGGGAATGGATAAAAATGAAACATTATGTATTAGTGGTTAACTACCACACATACATGTGGAAAGAGCTAGAATCATGTTCACACATATTTTACATTAAGTCATGAAATTCATCCAATTACCAAATGGATTAGTGAACTATATATTTAGGGTGAACCCGTCACATCAAAACCTTTACATTATGCTATATAATTTTGGGTGCACCCATCATTTCATAACATTTATTTTATCTTTAATGCCACGTATAAAAAATATAAATCTTTGACATAAAATAACCCATGGTAAAAAATGGGTTAAATTTCATAAAGAATAAATTAATAAAAATCCGGTTTCCAAAATAAATAGGGAATAATATACTAGAACATCAAACTTTAGTGTAGATAATATTGGGAAGTAAAAGGTGTGTTTTCTTTTAAACGATATCTTCTTTTCGAAAAAAAATATGTTTTTCAAAAAATCAGTTATAAAGCATTTAAATCCCCGAAAAGGAAATAAAATTATGAATAAATTACATTTAATAATTATCCATTCGTAAAATGTGGTGAAAGAGTAAAAACACAAAGAAAGAGAGTTGACTTTAAGAATTCCACTTACCTTGTGTTTGAAAGCATTCTCCACTTTACTTTCCAATATAATCACATTAGATTCATTAATTAACACTTAAATATCCTTTTATAAATGTAATTTATTCATTATTGTTTTATTATGTTCTTATATGGGCCTTTGGAAGAGTTATAGAGTTTAAATTCATTATTTTGGAGTGTTCTTTTTCTTAGTTTTCATGAGCGGTTTACTTATACACTTGAATGGAAGTTCATTTAGGACATGTATAAACATCCCTAATTTATCTTAAATGTTATTTATGATATAATGGAAATTTAAATGATCTTAAAATATATTTTTTTATATACCATAATGATAAATCACTTGATAAACTTTAATGATCATTATTTTAGGTTAATTTTTTTAGTTTTGGGATCACAATAAGCATATTTTGTTTTATCATTTAGTATAATGTATGAAAATGGTTTCTATATCATGAAAGGGGTGAGAAAATACATATTACAATCTTTTTTCAACCAATTAATGGTTTTATTGACATCCTTGAAGGCGTTGAAGGAAAAAGAAGGTGCATCGCCCACAATGATGGTAAATTGACACATCACGGGCAATGGTTTAATTTTTTAAAATAAATGAGGGATAGATAGGAGTTTAATGAATAATATTACATTAATAAGTTATCATACTATTATATGAATCATACGAGAGTTATCATGAAACTTGGATACGTTATGTTGAGGATAAGAGAAGAAATCAAATGAAATTTGAAAGGAAATTCAAAGAAAAGGAAGTGAGTGATTTCCAATTTCATTCTCTTATTCAAATCCTCCCCAAGAAATCTAGGATAGGTATTTTTATGACTCCAAGAGATATTGGAAGTGAGGGAGGTTCTAGGAAAGGGGTTTGGGTAGAATATCGATAAAGCATGAAGCATGATTGGTTTAGGAAAACAAGGTTTTGAGGGATGGTATTTATAGTGGAGGGGAGGGGTGTTTTCTTAATATTTAATTCATTTATTCATTAATTTTACTCAAGAAAAGAAGTATTGAAAATTCCATGATTAAAATAGTATTAATGGAATGTGATTCCAAAAAAGTGGCCATTTATATTATACATGACACAAGCATGATGAAAAATTTCATTTTTTTCATATATTTTGTAAATTATCTAATTTCAAAATTCACTAAAAATTAATGTATATAAAAAAAACTAAAATATTCACAATAATCATTTTTAAGTGTGAATAATTCAAAAAATAAGATCCTTTTTAGGAAAATAATTTTCTAAATATAAATAATTTAATTTCTAATGAGATTTTACTTGAAGTATACAAATTATAAAATTAAAATAGCTATTATAACACTTTGAAAAATTCATTAAGGTACTATAAAATTATCATAACTATTAAGACATAAAAATACATGTTTATGAATAAATTTTATGGAATTAAATTCTATTTTAAATTATTAAATTAATCATTAAATATTCATGACTTAAAAAAATACCAACACTATAATATAATTATATCAAATCATCATTACAGGATGGAAAAATTATATTTATACATTCATTCGTAAGGTTACTATTCACATGGCTAATTTACAATTCATAAGTGTCATATTATTGATCATAAGGTTAACATTTTTATTAATAACAGTATGTTACTATACACCAAAAATTATGTTTATGCGATTAAACTCCAAACATCTTACTAATCAGAATCATGCATGTTATATTTTTGAAATTCAAATCAGAGAAGTTCCAATATTATGTTTAAAGATCACATGGAATTAAGTATTCCATTTAATAATGATGTGTCATTGGGGAAATCAATATGATTTTATGTGATTATAATATATGAAATTACAACAATGAAGGAGAAATTTAATTGAAAATAGTTTTTGTTGTTACATATATAATGGGTTAAGGTAATACATTGGCAGATGAATTAGGAAGAAAAAATATGCTTTGATGGAAAGATATGTTTTTCATGAGAGGTAGTTGATGTCAGTATTATCCGATATGCACTTGTACTGTGAATACTGAGGGAGTAAATAATGTTTCGTTCCAGTGTTTTTCTTCAAGATTTGGTGAATATGGTTAAGGAGGAATAAGAATCGGCCTCAGAATGCATTATTATGAGGTATGAAATAAGTAGTGGGGAGACCATATAGGATTTGAATATAGACGAGAGTTAAGTGTTGTGGTTCAAAAATTAGATGGACATACATAGGGATTTTCAATAACAACTCCTTTATGCTTCCACAATGTTATATGAGCTATTCATCTAGGAATATAGAATATTTATAAGTAACTAAAAGCACAGTTTTGGTGATTCAGTATGAAATGAAAGGTGGCTAAGTGCGTTTTGATATTTTTAATCGGTCATGAGGATAAATAAGGGAATCAGTGACTTGTAGGTATGTTATAGTCGTTACCAATTCCTGTTTGGAAATGGGAGTAGATATCCATGTATTTTGTAACTAGTCTCCCATGAATGGTTCAGAAACATGATTCTATATGGGTCATAGTGCATCAGCTCACAATTTTTTCTTATTTTATCCCTATTCATGAAACTCATATACTGGAGGTGTTGTCAAAAATATATCTCTGATAGGTGGTTAAGAGGCATGGCATACCACTTTTGACAATGTTAAACAGAGAACCATGTTATATGTCTCATTTCTAGAAATCATTATAGAATTCCCATGGAAATCAGTTGACAATGAGTATATTGTATCATCCTTAGAAGGATTGGAAATCCAAAATGATGATAAAAATGATTGGAGACAAGATGCTGGATTTTGTAATGGATTTTCATGGCTCATGGGAGGATCATGTAGCATTTTTGGATTTCTCATATAACAACAGTTTTCAGGCATTAATAGATTTGTCTCCTTTTGAAGCATTGTATAGGAATCATTTTCATTCTACACATTATTAGGTGTAAATAGGTGAGACTTCACTAGTTTTCATGATCCTAATCCATGAAACAATTATAAATATTAAGTTGATCAGAAAATGGATGGAGATAGAACAGAGTCATCAAAAAATTTATTCAGATAATCAGTGATAGTTGATTTCATTTAAGGTTAGTGATCATGTGTTCTTGAACTTCTATCCAAGGCTTGGACATCATCATTTTTGAGAAACATGGAAAGTTATATCATTGAAAAATAGGTACTTTCGAGATACATGAATAGGTTGGTGATGTGGAATATCAGTTGGCCTTTACACCATGGTTCATTGTTATGAATAATGTGTTTCATAAATCTCTATATAAAAATTATCAATCTAATCATACCCATGTGATTTGATGTGCTCATTTTAACCTAGAGCCGAATGATTTGTTGATGCACGTTTTAGTGAAAATTGAGGATAGTCAAGAGAAAGTATTTCCTTGTAAAATCAATGTTCTAGTGTATGTTTTTTGGAAATATGGTTTGAATAAAGAAGATACATGGGAATGTGAGACAGAAAAAATTAAAAATATCCAGAACTGTTTTAGAGAAATGATGGTTTTCCATTTTCTTGGGATAGAAAGTCTAATGGTGTGGAGGGTTTAGTACCCCTAGCTTCAAGTAAGCAACACTCAATTTATGATTTTTATGTATGTAAAGTGTATGGTTGATGTTAGAGAGAGTCTAGAAACCTTTTGGATTTTTTTGGGACATTTATAAATATTCGTGGTTGGGGAATAGTTTTTCTGAACCATGAAACTCCAATAGGAAACCGTGTAAAGTGAGAGATGGTCTAAGGGAAAGGTACATGGTTAGTCCAAACCATTCAAAAAACACAAAAAAAAACTATGAAAAATGGTATATTGAGATGTTTCATGGTTGGAACATGGTTTTTATAATTATGGGGGACAATTATGTTGGGTAATACATGATTTAGTGGCTGGATCATAGTTAGTACATGGTTTTACCTAAATGTGAGACTAACCATGCACAGTTTTAGAATAAGATCCATAAAAAAGTGAATCTTGATCGGGATTAAACATTAACCCCTATTTCATTCTCTACATCTGACATAACCCAAAATATATTCCTCCCAAATGTTTTGTAACCATTCCCCATCTATTTTGAAGTTTTCCAAAGGTATTTCTTGTTGTAATGAAGTTGGATTCCCACGATAAGTCTTCATTTGTGGTTGTTTTGGTGGGTTTTATTAGATTTACTTCTCCCTCTCGCACTATCATTTTTTAGATCAAGTTATTTGTATATTGATCTAATAATTTTATTCCAATCATGTTAATATTTAGCCTTTTGACCATAGGGTAAGATATCTAAGGTAGTTTTTTTATATTTGTCCCAGTTTTGTGGGTATTTTCATGTGATTCGTCATTTTCTTCCAAATTTCCCATGGTTGGTGGCTAAAATATTAACTCATCTAGATAAACCTATATGTATTAAATTCAATTTTATTTTTTGGGTGATTTTTTTAAATTTCCATGTAATTGATTGATGGAAACCTACATTAGTGATGGTTTATGGTATTGTGTAAAATTGGGTGTTTTGAAAAAATGTGATATTGATAACCTGATTTTGAATTTAATATTTTAAAATAGTTATTTGGTTTTGATAATGGAAAAAAATTACTAGTAAGTGGTTGGTTTTTTTGGAATGGTACGTTTGGAAAGTGTTTTAAATAAAAGTTTTGGATTTATTGAAATGGTTTATTGTTATGGGTTTCAATAAAATGTGTTGGTTTATTGAATTGATTGAATATGTTTGGAAATAGAATTAGTGCCACTTGGATAAATAAAATGGTTAAAATTGGTTGTATTGGGATGGATAATGGTTGTTAAAGTACCACCATCAAAGGTATAGGTGATGTACATGAAATTTCCACCATTAATGGTAACACCATGCTATTGTGGTTGTGCAGTTAAATATATGTGTGTGTGTATTATTATGTGAAATAGATTTGGTTGTTCCAACATGGATATTTAGAAATGGTTAAATGATTTTTTTAGTTACCTTACTTGGAAATTGGTTTATTTGAGAAAAGTGTTTTGGGATTGAATTATTTTTCTTGTTATTAGTGGTTTTATATAAATGTGATGATAAGTTCTATCCTAGTGGGGCGAGTAGGTAACTCATTTGGGGAAACCCTAATAAGTTTCATTTCTCAACCCTAATTTGGAACATTTTTTCTTTTTCAAATATCATTTATTAGGATATATGAAAATGTAATGTATCATCTTCTCTAGTGGCACTTTTTTCTACTTAGGTTTTTGTGTGGTATTGGATCATGAAGCATATTTAGAGTTGTGGAGATATATCTTCGGAGTATTTGGGTTTTTATAGTTGTATCTTCCACTATGTAATTTTATTTTAGTATTATTCCATTTAGTTAATTTTTTGTAGACTTTTGTTGATGTTAATGATATTATTATGAGTTGTTTAAATTGTTATCATGCGTCGTATAGTGGTTTAGTTTTTTATGGAATGTTTAGTTATGTTGATTTACATAAAAAGGGAAAACAATCCTATACATGAATTAAATACCGTGTAATTTATTTCTAAACTTTTTCACCTTGTGTATTTCACTTAAGGCCAGGTAATATTTATCCTGCTTCCCATGCCAATGGGGAAGCTAGGGATGTTACATCATCCGTACATACATCCTACTATATCAATGAACGTTGTAATTAATTTTTTTATCGATAAAAATTTCGGGATGACTATATATATACATGATATTAATATAATATTAAATTTTTGTATAAGATTTAACCATGATCAAATTTAAATGACCTATTCTAGTGAACTAAAATTCTCAAGAGAAATGAAATTGTGAACACCTGGAAAAAATTATTTTAATTAGGGGTTATTAGTCAAATGATGTTAAAATGTTAAAATTAAATCATATATTATATTATATGTATTTAAATTAATCTATAATATAGTTATAATATATTTCAATTTATTATAAAGGAGTATAAATCAATTTTATATAAAGGCGATCATGAGGAAATTG
Source organism: Viscum album (assembly GCA_963277665.1). Classification (NCBI taxonomy): domain Eukaryota; kingdom Viridiplantae; phylum Streptophyta; class Magnoliopsida; order Santalales; family Viscaceae; genus Viscum; species Viscum album. Next base: position 888,292,228 of record OY728123.1, read on the forward strand.
ATTTTCAGGTCACTTTTATTCATTTGAGACACATTCCACATTAATCACTTCTTTCATTTATTTGGTATATATGATTCCCATTAATTTATTTTATAATTATTCTAATATAAATTAGGTTATTTATATATCCATGTAATGTTATGTATTTCTTGATGTTTTTATTTTAACGTTACCAAAGTTATAAGGGGTTTATGTTACAATCTCATTGTTTATGGTCATGTTTTTAATGGTGTAATTTTATAGACTACCTCTCAAGAATAAAATTAATTTTCATATACTATATTTATTTCTAGATAATACATGATTTACATCCATTTTACTATCTTTAAATACTCCAGATACCAAAATAATGTTTGTTGAGGAAAATTGAATTCAATTCTCTCACCACTTGAACATCTTTTCTCTTGCATACCCTTATTTTCATTAAATATTTTCAATAATGTATTAAATATTATCATAGGGTTATTTAAATTCATATTAACCTATGATAGATTTTTAAAAAAATATTGGGAACTTCTTGTCATTTTCTAAATAATGTACCTTCTACTTTTTGAAAAAAATGTGAGGGGAATCTCAATTTTAACATACACAAAAGGAATAAAAACAATTATGCAATGACCATTATGTTTTTAAAAGTTTCTTTTAAATCCATCCAATAGTATTTTCAAAATAAAATTGTATCCTTAAAATATGAGAATTTGTTATTTTTAAGTATCCATTTTCAAAATGAAAATGGTATTTTCCTTATGAAATATTTTAGATATTTTTTAGATAAAATTTTATTTTATGACAACATCTTAGAATTTTTTTAATGATTTAATGGATTTTTGATTCAGGGATATAATTTTCATTATTTATTTTGATGGTTTATTGTTATAATGATATTTTTTTATAATCTATTTATATTCCATAAAATGTTTTATGATGAAATATTTAAATTTTTATAAAACACATTTTTTTCCAAAGTTTATGATATTGGTTGAATGATATATGATATTGTGGAGAAAATGTTAATAGATTATGATTATGTGATTTTTGGTTGTAAAATTATTATATACCTCTAAAAAAGTGGTTAAATTTTAATATCTCAAGATTTAATACAGAATGGAAAGGTGAGTGAACCATGTTCCGTAAGGGACACAATCTAGTTTGATAGTCTTTGGAGTAAACTTTGAACAAGGATACAATGGAATGGGGAGTGAAACCATTCCACTATTATAGTCGTAGAAGTAAATTTTAACGAAATAAATTATTTTCTATGATTATTTTAATTACAAAAACTTTTATCTTATGAAAATAGTATTTTTTTTGCGTCATATTATTGGATTCCATTATGATTTATGTCCTATACACTGCCATGATTTATGTCATGACCCAACATTGTGATCAATGATATGATGGGTATAGTTTTAAATGTTAAGATAATATTATAATATCCTTATACTCAATTTAGGTTTAATTGATCATTGATATATCCCATGTTTATCATTATCTAGAATCTTAGATCACACTTTATTTTTATTATTTTCCCCAGGTTATGTAGAAATGTTTTAAGATTCATATTTCTAAGATGGTTGTTAATTATGAGGAATATAATGGGAGATGATGTATATTTCGTATAAATAAGATTTTTTCAATATCTTTGTTTCTAGGGACACTAAACCTATATGATTCACATATGGATTTAAATGTAATGTAATGAAAATTTATTTATTAATATTTAATATCTTTTTATGAAATGTATGGGTCGTTATAAGTTCACTGACCAAACTATGAAACATATAGAACCTTTTTTTTCTTCATTGAAAATTGATATAATAAATCATCTTCGTGTCCTTATCATGATTGTCATATTATTGTCTTCATAATAATGTTATGGATGAATTACATGGTTCATACATGAATTAACAATATTCTCTTAATATCATTTATCCCCTATTTTTGTTTTTAGTGTATATGATTTCAATAAACTATTGAATATAAACATATTTGATATGATTTATATTGTGTAAAAGGATCTACAAAAAAGTTTGGAATGAGAGGTATAAGGTTTCCAAAAAAATCAGATAAAAAATATATTGAGGTACTTCTATCTACAATAACGTTATCAATATGGTTGAGTATGTAAATGACTTGGCATGTGTTTGATTATCTTTAATGTTTTATTTCTGATTAACATAACTCTATAATAAATTTTAAGATGGTTTTGATATTTTTATTTAAACTTCAATATGATTGATTTTAATAAAATTTTACTCACCATCCTCAATAAGTTGAGTTCAATAGAGCATGAAATATGAATATTCTATTTTTTTATTGCATTGAAAGTATATAATAGTAAAATATTTATCAATAAATAGAATATAAAAGGATCCAATAGTTATATTTGGTCCTTGAAATTTAATAAATGAATATATATGGAAGGGAAATGTTTCCATAAAGGAAATTCAAGACATTAGTAATAAAATTGTCTAGAATGCCTAATGTGGTGTATGAAACTATATTCAGAGTCCATGTAATATATTATTTTTATAGGTTCAAATTATTTTATTTTTATGGGTAGGATATACTAAATTTAAATTTTATAATTATTTTAAATATATAGGTGTTTAAAAATAAATATTATTGAATAAATGGTGTGTTATGTTTGAATTGAAGCGGGGGGGGGGGGATAAAATTGTCTACTATATCAGGGATGTGGATATAATTGATTTCATCATTGATAAAATTATTAAAGATTTACATTATATCTAATTTCAATTGTGTTTTATAAAAATAGATTTATTGGAACCAAAGAATTATTTAAATAAAATTAGGTTATTTATTTTGATATGCATATTTTATTTTTTATCCAATTCTCTATCATGAATTAAAATAAGTCATGGTTAATTATTTTATTTTTAAGATAAAATACCTTATAATGTTATTTGTTGGTATTTGGTTGAATGAGATTCCCCTATCCAATAGTTGAATGACATAAATAATTATCACTTTTAATGAAAATCATTTATAAAACACAATTATAAATATATTAAATAAGAATAAAATGTTTATTGAATAAATATTATTAAGATGGATATAAAAAATATTTTCTGGAATAAATGTGTTTATATTTTTAAAACAAATATTTTGAAGAAAATATTGTTTTAAAAAGGATATTGAGAATCTATATGAATTTAAATAAGTTCAAAATCAAATTAATGATTGATTATAATATTTTAACTCATATAAAAAGTTTATCTACATACTTAATGGTGTTTTAAAATTTTGTTAAAGATGTATATTTTTTAAAAGATTAATTCCCAAAAATATTAATAAATTTTAGAAACGAAATTTTTATGTAAATATCACAATATAATAAAGATATTATTTAGTTCTATATGTATTTAATTACTAAATATTAATAATATATCAGATTGGATTTTTTAACTAATGATGTCTTGTTATTAGTTTAGTAGAGTTTGAACTTGAGGATCATGAATACAATCATTCTATTATTAAAAATAATTTTCTTAAAAGAAGTTAATCAATTAAAATACATAAGTTATAGAATTATTAGATTTATATGTAAATATTTTGAGGAAACTAAATCATGATATAATGATCATAATAAAACATTAGAAACATTAAAAAATATGGAATCTCTTAGGGTGTATCATTTAACATTTTATATATTGATTCCTTTTTTGAGTTTTTTATATATTGATATATATGATTAACAATGAATTGAATATATATTATAAAAAAATATATACTCACTTCATCATTCATTTTAATTTTCCATATGTTGCCCATGAAAGTAAATGCTAATTGACCACTTGAGGTAGGACATAGAGTTTTCTCAAATCTATGCCCAACAAGGAGTATTATAGGATTCCATGAAATATAATTATTAACATGATTTTGGTTTTTATAATGATTTTTAATTTATTTAGGAGATGAAAAGTGAGTTTTCTATTCTCTGTGATCCAAGAATCATGCCATGTGTAGTTTCATATACTATATATTTTTTATACTATGGTCATTATTTATATTGAATCCCTATCCTCTGTGCATAGAAATGAACATGTAATGAGAACCTTAATATTTTTATACCTTTATTATACCATCCCCAATATTGAGATACTCAAAGGTGTTTATGAATATTTTTTTCGTTTCATCAGTTGAGGATTCACTATTTCTATATTTTTTCTTTTAAATGATTTGTATATCTATTCGTCCCTTAATTTTGATAGACCAGGTAAGTGTATGGAGACACATAGATAGTATATGTGTGACGTAATTATCTGTTTTTATCTGGGTAATGTGATGAGGTAATCAATTTTTATGAGTAACATGTGACATAAGCATCATGCAAGAATGACACTGCACGGGTCCTTTGGGCATGTTTTTGGGCCTTTGGTATATGTAATGGGTTTCATTCCCACTGGGCCTTTGGGCCATGTACTGTATAAATAAATTATTGATTGGTGGGATATCCCTTGGTGGATATGGCCAGCCTTTCCGGCCTCTGTGTGTGTATATATATTGTAATTGTACCCACAAGAACCTAACATATATATATTGGGTATAAGACATATTTATGTGAATAATTTAAGATACATATGTTTGATAGAGATTAAGTAAGAATGATTTGTTACGTAAATATATGTAATGGCTACTGGACACTCATTACAAAAAATTGTAGATTAGAGAAATCTTAAGGGTTTTTAATTATATTGTGAACCACAATGAAAATGTTTTTTTCTTTTTTTTATAGGGGATTGTGTTTTTTATAATGTATTGGAATATAATTTTTGGGGCTCTACTAAATGTAATTTCTTGGATATTTAAAATGTACTTTGGAATATATTTAAATTTAAATTTTTATAATGTTTGATAATTTATTTCGTTGGTAATACTAATCTAACATGATACATGAAATATAAAAGTAATATTATTGAGAAAAAAATTATAATAATAAATCCAAAAGTAAATAAAAAATATATCTTCATTTATAGGATACAAAATAATTGTGTTTTAACATTAAAATTATTTTTTTTATCAAATAATCTTCATTAAGTATTGTATATGTTATCTAAATTAATTAAAGTGACCAATTCTAAATGGTAATATATAATATTATATAGTATGAAATAATATATTAAAATTATATTTATTATAACTTTTTATGAAATAATATATACAATAGTTAATATTTCAAAAATAAATTATTTAATAGAAAGCATCTTTTCCTGAGATTTTTTTAAAAAATAAATATTTAAATTTTATTATTTGAACGTGAATAAAATAATTGTTTTTTTTGGAATTTTTAATTTCAAAATTATCTTTGGTTAATTTTTAGTAATTTTGGAAAATATTTTATAACAAACTATATTTGGCCTAAATCAACATTTTTATTATGAAAACAAAGAACTATTTCAATCAAGGTAGTGGTAAACCATTTATATAACCTGCATACCCCAAACCATGTGGCCAAGGAATATATCCAAGAGGCCCAATGCATCATCATGCCTATATCATCATTTCAGAGTCTCTTGGACTTTGGAACCACCTTCAGGTTCAATCCCAACTTCACTACCTAAAACAAAAATCCACCAAATTGTCATACCTAGATTTGAACCCCAGTATTTTGGATGTATGAAATAAAGTTGTTACCAAAATTATAAATTTTATGAAATTATCATTCTATGAACAAGAATTAATTTTTTTATAAAAAAAATTATTAATAAAATATATTTTTATGGGAAACAAATATGACTTAAAAATGTTAGTTTAAATATATAAAATAAATGTTTACCTTTGATAGCATAAGTATCATTTCATTCCAAATTGAAAATAGTTTTTGATATTTTCATTGAATTTTATTTTTTTTAGTATTTGATTTTGGATTTATTTTAAAACCCAAAAATTAATAGATATATAATATAAAAAACTGATCTAGAATGTAAACAAAATTGATATATTTTACCTAAAAACATATTTTATTCTTTAAAAAACTCTTTATTGATAATCGTTTTTTACGTATTATATGTAGAAAAAATAAAACTAATTATTATGACCTTTAGAAATTTGTATATATAAAATTATTTTCATATTTTAAATTATCATATCCAAATTAGGTAATAACATTAATTCTAAATTTTACCTTTAAAATAAATTAAGATGTAATAATTAATTACAATGATAAGTTGGTTGATTATGGTAAAAGATAAAAACTATGTATAAAAGAACTATATAAACCAATATTGTCTCTAAATTGATGGTGGGGTATAATATTGACCTAAATACAATTTCCACAACACTATTCCCTCATTTTAATGTATTTACTTTTGAATAGTTTCATTCAATTATTTATAACTAAGGAGCATTTACCAAATTTTATTTTTCACTCATAAAAGGGGAATGCGTATCGCCCTTTATTTTGACCTTATTAAGTTTAATTTATTTTAAAAAATGAGTCATTTTGTCTCTTTAATAACTCTAAACCACATTATTGTCCCATTTTAAAGTGACCAAAGCTAAAAATTACATAAATAATACATTAATTTCATGATATAAATATTACAACTCACACAAATTCACACAACCGTAAGATAAAAATGTTTACTATGTTAGATATTATCTTTTTTGACACATTATTTTAAAATAAGTTTGACCATTTTCCTTAATCATTATCTTATAGAATATTTTCTATAAATCTAAAAAGATATAATCATCTTCAAAACCAGGGGATTAGAAACATATCTAAATGGAGAGCTCAGATTCTTAAGAATGGGAATATCATAATCTATCAAATCAAAAAAATAAGGGATAACATAAGGAAAAGAAAAAATTATATTATTAGTATATCATATTACCATATATGATGATTATAATTTTTTTATAATAATATAAAATAATAAAAACATCATTATGGAAGCATAAATGTTATGATATGGACCCATGTACATATCAATAATCGAAAAACATGTGATCATGATATAGAAGTGTGGAATACAATAAATATAATGTGTATCATGAAAACATTGAATTTCATGAAAATGAAATGAATATTTTAAATTCTGTATAACTTGGTAAACAATTTGGAAATTAGGAGTAAATTGATAAACAAATTATAAATGTGGAATAACATAATAAAGAAGTAAATGTGGAACAAAATGAAAATAACATATAAATGTGTCACAACTACAGTCATATTAAAACCATTATATGAAAAGTCATCATTCCTTTCCCTATGTGAACAAAACCATTATGAGCATGCCTGAAAAGGGTGAAAACCCCATTATGAAAATGTATTCATGAATAAGATCATTATTGAAATTTTTGAAAATATCAAGAGATATAAATGTAAACCAATGAATTAGAGAGAGATATAGGACCACAATTTTCAACATCTTCCCATATGTGTTCTACTTAAAATCATCAATCATCATATCATAAAGAACACTTGGAAAAATAAAGCGATTCATAAACTTTTCAGAAAAACCACCTAACATGAACTTGTGAAATCACACGACAACTAAATTCTCAGTCTAAAAAAGTAATTTTAGATTAATAATATATACAGGGTGTTCTGAACCTTACTTCAAGAGAAATAACTCTTCGAAAAATTTGAGTCGAAAATTTAAATGTTTTTAAAATAACTATTAACATTTATACAAAATATGATGTGAAAATTACATTCAAAACAATAATAAAGAAGAATAACTCTTTTTAAAACCTTATTCTAATGTGTTCTAAATAATAGATCCTCATAATAACATAAAAATAAATTTAATAAGTTTTGAGTGATAAATAATGAAAAAAATGTCTTCATTAATAGTTATGGGTAATATATAAATTAAACATCCAAGAAACACTTAAAGAATTAAATTTCATATGTTTTATAAAGGAAAATATGATGAATATAAAAAAATTCTTGGATTTTATTTACCAAAACAATTTCTATATTAAAAACATGGTCTTCAAAAATTAAAATCATTAGTAAGAATAAGAGTTTTTCTTACTAATGCTATAAAAGTTTTTGAATAGAAAATTAGAAAAAAAGTGGTTATTACTGATTACTATTAATTTACCCCAATGAAAAATATAAAAATACCATATATAATATGGTAATGGTAGGATCAAATATAACATGATGATTAAATTGATGTGAGATAAACTATGACCTAAAAATAGAGTACTGAATCAATGGAAACCTTACCAAGAATCCTCTATTAGATGATAACAATATGACATCCCATATAAGAAAAAAAAAACTATCTTAATCATCTATTTCATAACATTATTCATTTTTATAAAATTTTATATAAATATTTTACAATTATTCTCTACATTTATATTAGTTAGTTATTATCTATTTTAAATAGTATCCATGAGTAATTATGATCATATTATAATAGTTTCATAATTATGCTTTTTTTCTTCATTATTTTCAAAATTATAATCATAAATAGATCATAAAACATGTTAGAATTTATATTTTAGGATTTTTATAAATTCATATCCTTATTATATGGTATTGTTAGTTATGTTTTTTTGTAGATAAAATTTGAAACAATCTTTTTATAGTGATTTTTTAAAAAACAATTGTGGTATCTTATTTATTGAGTTAAATATTAATATTACTAATAAAAACCAACTAAAAATAATTTTTAACATATTAAAATCCAATCACATGTTTCATATTTCATTATTGACATAATTTTATATTATTCTTCATGTTTTTGGTTAAACGAACCAAAGAAGAATATACAATAATCTATGTGTGGGGAAAGCTATTTATGAAATTATTTGTTTATAATTATATTTTCACAAATATTATAAGAAAATTAATTTAAAATTATTAAGTTGATGAATCTTATTTGAAAATATTTATCTAAATGAAATATGAAAATGAAATTTTCACCAAAAAATAACTCAATTTTCCTCTTGTTATATTTATTTCAGGAAGTTATATTTACAACAATCATTTTAAATAATGTTACTTTAGAATGTTTAATTTATATTTATTGAATAAAAATAATTAAATAAATAGAATATATATTCAATAAACCCATTTATGAAACTATCCACGAAAGGTGGCGATGAAAAAAAAAATATATTGGTCAGGGAGGTGATTGTGTGAACACACACATGAGAAACATTTTCATTTTTTGATTAAATTGTTAGGGGATAGATAATATTATAACCTCAGTAAAATAATGTTTTATTATATTATTTATACTGATGTACTAATTCAAATAAATTTTTAATGGTTTTGATGTATAGTGGATTATAACAATAAAGAGAAAATGTTAAAGAGTAAGTAACACTAACGACTAGAATTTGGTTCTTCTCTCTAAGTATTAATTGGTAATGAAGGACTTGTGAATCATTTTTGAAACAAGATGATAAGAAATCTCTAGATGATATTTATAATAAGTAAATTTTAAATAATTTTAGGGAAATATTTTAAAATTTTTTCCATTAAAATAGTAAATGTGGGCTAAATTTATAGGTTAAAAGAGGGACAAATCATTCAAAAATAATTTTAGATTTGTGGTAACAATGGTTTTAAAAAATATTTAGGTTTTTTAGGTGGTATAATGTTGGTTAGAGTTGTAGGAATGACATTAAAACATTAAAAATTATTATTTAAGGTCTATCTGTCGAATTTATTTAGTAACATTTTATCCACATTCAATTTCCCATTTAAACAATTTTAAATCTTGAATAAAACATGTCCATGGTAACTATTTTCTCACTAAAAATATCAGATGATGTTTCTTACAAAATCTCAACATGATGTATCTAAATGTGTACATCATATAACCTAATTAAAATTTTAAATATGTTTAAATAAACCATTAATTTAAAACATTTAATTTGATGTAAAACTGGGTTTTAGAGAAAATATGTTGCATTAGTAATTAACTTTTATTAATCTTACTTTTGGTTTATTCATTATTAAATAACCGTTAATTTATTTATAATTTTTTAACATCACATTTATTTATTAATATAAAATAGATTCATATAATTTCAAAAAGTACACAATATTTAGGAAACTATCATTCTTGGAAAAATAATTCTTTACCGTGGTAACTAATATATACCTAGGTAAATTATTTTTAGGAATAAAAAAATTGAAATAATTAATTAATTTCAACTTATTTATTAAGAATTTTAAAATCCATTTATATTATTAATGTACAAAAATTAGAAAAAACATTAATATAATTAAACATAACACATAATTTTTTTAAGCAATATACATCTTAGGATCATAAAATTTTCGTTTTTATAGAATTATATAATCTTTTTTAATTTTTTTTCTTCTATTGATACCCACAAATTTATTGGATATAATATAAAGGTAATATTTTATAATTATTATAATGCAACATGATTTTTCATTTTAGATCTTTGTTTCAAAAAAGAAAAGAAAATCACAATTTATGTAATTAAGGAAAAGTAACTGCTAAATTTATTTTTCATTACACTTTGAGACCTTGAAATTCCCAAAAAAAACCGTTCAAGTCCAATGATGTTTCTAAGATATTATTGTTTTGTTTTAAAATTTAAGAGTGCATTCAACTAATTGGGGAAACGAGGAAACAATTTCTTGCCTCATACTTTATTTATAGAGACATATATATAATTATTCACTTTTTTTTGTATGGAATGATGTATATACACAATATTAATATTTTGAATCAGAATAATAACATTATTCATGATATTTAATTTTTCGGTTGAAATCAAAACCCTCAAATGGGTTTGATTTGAATGCTTCCAATGTTCAAGGCATTTTTTTACTCAAATTTTAATTCCGTGAAACATATTTATGTTTTACATAATGATTTGTTTTATATGGTGCACTTACTAATAAATTTCCATTTTATATCATTATTATCTTATATTTATTGATATTAAATTATCTATTCATTTTTATTTATCTCATGGGGTTTGAATCAAAATTTACAAACCCAGTATTTTTTTCAACCCACACTCCATTATTTGAGACAAATTTATATTATGTGCATAATTTTATTTATAATGTATATATGTGACCTATTTTATTTATTATTCTAGGAAATAAAAATCATTCATGGTATTTTGTGTTTAATTTCACGATCTCTCTCATTCAAGGGTTTTAAATTTAAATATTACTTATGATGTAATAGATTTCTTGTATCTAATTTATTATCATTGAGACATAAATTTATTTCATGGTTTTGATCTTTAGGACCATTTTTCTCATATTTCCCTTTTCTGATAGTAATTTCCATTTTCCTTGGGGGCAATTCTTAATTTCAATGGTACCATCTTCATTATTGAAATAAACTCTGAAATAAAAGATTGATGTTGGTAAGAATTACGCTCATTATTTCTAACATATCTTCCTAGCCCATGTCCATATTTTCTTTCTTGTAAATGTTTTACCTATTATTGGGAACACAACTATGGATTAGTTTATGTGATACTCTTTCATGTCATCATCACTTTTCAAATGAATATTTTATTTAATATTTTTTATGTATTTTTTCAATAATTTTGTTTCCAAAATATTAAATGTTCTTACATATAATGTATATAGTCATTATCCTCCATGTTATGATTTCTCTATACAACCATTGTGTCCTTTTCTAGACCCCTTTATTAAATATTTCATAAAATTTATTATTTTAATATTTTTGTTTCTATAATTTTTAAAAAATGTATTTTACAAATAATCTTTCAACTTTATCACATCGATTTTATTTTAAAAAATTAGATATGATACTTAATTTTAATATATATTTTTTGGAAAAAAATTACTACCATTTTCATACATCATTACCATGTTTTATGGTTTTATATGTTAAATTATTTTTCTATTATTAAAATATTTTTATTTTAAAGGGTTTTTTGGAAACATAAGGTTGATTTAATTATGATTTGAAAAGTAAAATTATATAATTAATCTAAAAGTTTTCTTCAAATAATTATTGATTTTTTATATATGATTTCTCAAATTAACAATATTAAAACTCTATATAAGAAATGATCTATCATTTCTTTTTTTTTCATTCATAATCACCCTTTTTGTTTATTTTCTTATTCCAATGAAGTCTCTCTATGAATCCATTATTTTTGATTAATTTGATTAAAGGGTATTAACCTAGTTACCCCTATATCAACGGATTTAGGACGTGTAGAATAAATAGTATAATCTATATCTATATAGTGTAAACACCACGTTTTGTTATATAAAGGGTATTTAGATTGAGGGATATATATTTTCATTGGATATTATTTTATGTTGGATATTTTTTTCATTATTTTGCTATTTTTGAAATGTTGATATCCGTAGATCTAAATATTGATGCCATTTTGTGTGATACAAATTGAAAATGATCTGAAACACTTCTTATTTATGTGGGTTATTTATAATGAATGGTTTAATTGTTATGGAAATAATATATATAAGGATGATTTATTGTGGGGTCATATATCTCCATAAAAAAATTGTTTGACTTGAAATCTCATGAGATAGTTATGAAAAAAAATATTGATTTTGTTATCATTGTCATTAGAATAATGAGATTTCTCACATTTTCAAGCATGGAATAAGTTTTTTTATGATTAATGGTAATAATAAGTTTTGTCACAATGTTTTTTCTATTCTTATGACTATACAACATTTCCTAGTTGTTTATCAAGTTATACCAAATTGAGATAAATATTTTCATTTTCAAGATATGTCTTGTTTCTAAGTTACACATAATTTAAATCATATTCTTCACACTTATTTATTTCCAAAATGTTTTATGATTATTTATATGTATTGTGATCCATGTCATAAATTTTACATTTCTTTAATAATATTTTTCTGATCATATATTTCTATATAATTTTTTATGAATACAATCTTTGGCCTTATTATATGTTAATACCATATTTATAGTCTCCATATGTTTTCCTTATTTTCTATGATACTATTTTTGTTCACTAAGAATCAATACTCTCCCATTTATTATGATTAAATTCCCCATGTTATAAATATGATAACATTATTTTAGATATTTAGAAAAGTTTCTAGAGCAGTGAGATTGTATAGAAATATTCACAAGATTGTTAGATTTAGTTTCTATATAACTGATCCTCAAAGCCCCAAAATTAAAAAATTCTCTAAACTATGTGAGATTATTAACATATATAATACTAATATTAATTTTTTCATTTTTATATTTTATAATCTCACTTGGTATCAAATTCAATTTCTCAATTTATATGTTTTTATCACCAACACCATGAGTGTGGGTCTGGGGAACCTTAATTGGTATCAAATTAGAGTCTCATTATTAATTGGTATTAGTTTAGTCTTTTTCATTTAGTATAATTGTACGCAATGGAAAACTATATGGATAAATCTAATGGATTATTATAATTATAGGATACAATCCAATTTTTTAATGTAGTTATTATGTGTGTTTCTATTAAATTAGAACCCCCAATATATACTGCAAGTGGATATAATCTATAAAATAGATGAACCTTGGGGTAAAAACCCTAAAACTGGATTATTGGGTATTAACTTAATTATCACCTGTGGGAAACAAATGTGGCATAACTAAAAAACAAGTTTCACACACATTAATGATATGTTGTGGTTTATTCAAATTCTCTCTAATGAACCATTTTGGAGGATTTGAGTATGATGTTAACTAATTTGGTTTGAAACCAAAATTATAAAATGAACATGAATAACTAAGGATTGAAAAAATAGATTCATGGGATAAATTGAATATACCATATATTAAAAAAATCCATTGGTGGACTCATATTTAGAATACTATTTTTCTATAAATATTTTTCTATTTATAATAATCAATTTGGTTTTTATATTAAATTAATAAAAGATAAAGAAAAAGAAGATGAGAATGGCATGTATTTAGAAACCACAATGTATTATAACAGAATAAGGTAGAATTATTAAATAGTTGATAATATTATTATATTCATCATATGAGGGAAAATACAATTTTCCTATTCTCAAGTAGCGTAGTGAGGTTTTTGTATTATCATTAAATAAATATTGATACTCTTACATATTATCATTAGTGAGTGATATTTATTGATAATATTCTCATATATTATAAATGTTATGTGGATTTAGAGGAACAAATAACGATTGTTCTTCATATTTTTTTTCATTAAAAGTATAGAAACATATACTAAATGGTATCTACAACCTTGAAAAGTAAATTTTTAATATGGCTATATTTTTTAGGATTACTACTATAGAACACATTATTGATTGACGGATAAATCATTGGTTTACAATAAATATGATGTTGAGATAATAACAGTGTGATTTAATTAGAAATAATAATATGGGTAGTATTTTAACCTTTTGATGGATAATTAATTCATTATATTTTTAGTTATGTTCATGACATTGTTGGGATTGTCTTACATATTGGATAGTTTTTGATTTAATAGCCTATATATAAATATTATTTGTGGGTAAAATATATTTTACATTTTTGGAAGAATATATAGTTTCATTCTGTAATAATTTCATATAAATTTAGATTCTTTTGATAATGTTATATTTTTTATAATTTATGATTATGTTGTGTATATACTTGAGTATATTATTTTATGATAAATTAATGTTGTTTGAGGAAAGATAAGTAACTTTATATAGAATCAGAGTGTATGATAGATTTCATAATATAATTTAAAACCCAAATAATATATATGTTAAGAATAATCTAACCTACATTCTTCATAGGGTAGTAATTAATATTGCAAGGATACAATTTTTTGAAGGGAACGAATGTAATGACCTGATATTTTGGAATATATTGTTTTGAAAATTAATACCATGTTCGATAAATGTTTTCACATAAAACTCCAAACTAAGAAGATCAAAAAATTGTAAGAGGAATATTTTAATAAATTTTTAATAATTACTAAACCTCTAGTAAATAAAAATATATTTCCATTTAGAGGGAAAATACAAAATGGGATCTAATATTAAAATGAATTCTTCTTTCAAAAATAATTCTTTAAAATTATTGTATAAATTATAATAATAAATTTAAACATCTATGTTTAAATGATAATATATACTATATAAATATATAATTAAATATATTATCATTATTTAAATTTTAAATTGAAATGAATTAATATTTAGAACACATAAAGTTTAATATGGAAATATTTCAAATAAAGAAGTTTTTCATTATATTTTTTGAAACTATATATATATTTTACAGTTTGAACATGATTAAAGGGTCATAATTTTATTAATTTATATTTATTCAATTATATTATGGTTAATTTTTAGATTTTTATATAATAATTAATTTTTAATTGAAAGGTAAAAAAATATAGATTTTAGAAAAAGTGTACATTTTATGACATTATCATTATATATGAAGGCCATATAAATTTATTAAATATATTAATTAAATAAATATTTATTTATTCTGTAAAATTATTCATTTCAAATATTGTTTTGAAAATATAAAATAAATTTTTTTACTTTGAAAACCTATGTAAAACATTTTTCTGAATTAAAAAAAATATTTTCATTCAAATTATCATTTTTACGGTAAAATACAATTTTAGATTATGTTGAATTCCAAAAAAATTATAATAAAAAAATTTATAATTTCATTTGACAACATTGATAATTTTAACCTACATGTAAATTTTAATCTTAAAGCAAAATTTTTCTAAAAAATTATTTTTACGTGTCACATGAACTAATATTAAAAATAATTTTTTAAAAATTTAGAAATTTGATTTGGTAAAATTATATTCATATTTTAAAAAATAATATCAAAATTATGGATTAAATATAATTACTATTTTGGTCAATAAAGTTAATTTCCAAGGTCAAGAAATATTTATAATTGTAAAAATATTAATTGTAGAAAATGTTAAGAGCTAAAGATAAAAGTCCTGAATCACACAATATTATCATCAAATTATTGGGGGAGAGGATAATATACTTAAAGTCCATTTAAAATCCATTATTTCACAATTATTAATGATTTCATATAGGAATAGTTTTATTCTACTATTAAAAACTAATTATTTTTTACAAAAAATCAATTTTTCTTTAATTGTAAATGGGGAACACATTCACCCCTTAATTCTACCCATATTCCCACAAATTAATTAGTAAAACTCTTCCATTTTACCTCCTATATAACTATATAATGTATTATTGGTCATTTGGTTCCTTTTTATTTATGAATCCTATTCAAAATCCATGTTTTTTCCAAGAGAATATTAATATCATATATGTGATTAATGTACTTTATACTAAGATAGGAAATAGTGTAAGGGTTTATTTTATAAAATTTAATTTATTTTGAAAAATTTATTATTTTACCCCATGTTATATATGGTGTGTTAAATCAACTATAACTTTAGTATTTTAAATTAGGATGCTCTAAATATTTATTTTATTTAACGTTTAATTTTAAATCATATCCCTCATGGTGTTTTGGTTCGAAAGCTTATAATATTATAAGGTTTTCTTTGTCTAATGTTTAGTTCCATGGGACACATTTTTCAGATACACGATGTTTTATTTTTTTATGATTCACTTACAATCCCATTAAAGTTTAGTACTATGAATCTGTTATATTTCATGATATTCAATGTCCTATTATATGTTATTTATCTCATGGATTATTTAATCAAATGTTACAAAATTGTGAGAGGTTTTTAGTATCAAAATCCTT
Organism: Viscum album; assembly: GCA_963277665.1. NCBI lineage: Eukaryota > Viridiplantae > Streptophyta > Magnoliopsida > Santalales > Viscaceae > Viscum > Viscum album. Next base: position 888,308,967 of record OY728123.1, read on the forward strand.
TAATTGAAATGGGTTTTTATTATACACCCAATATTATTTATATGGTTTATATTGTACCAATTTGATTAATTATTTCAATAAATATTATTCAATAAATGAAATTTGAGTTTATTTTCATAATATCTCTTATTTAAGGGGGTTTGATTTATATGTTACCTAAGTCATCACAGATTTCCCAACTCAAATTGTTTCTCCTTGAGTAATAAATTATCTTATTGGTTATGATCTTCGAAGAACTTTTGTCTTTGTACTTTTTTTAATAATGTAAATTCACTTTTCACAGGTAAATATAATTCATTTCATTTTTATAAAATTATTTTAATGAAATACCTTCTCAAATAAATTTTTTATATTGGTATGAATTACCCACTATTTTAAACAAATATTTATCCTTAAATTCTATATATAACTTCTTGGTAAAGTTTTCATATCTTTTACAAAACTCAAATATTTATTAATTCATGGGATTATCTTTTTGTTATACCACTTTCCAAATGTAAATTTTATTTCCCTATATACAATGTTGTATTTTGTTAATGGTGTTTAAAAATATAAAAATAATTTAAATATCTTAGTTATATTTCCCACCTACAAGAAAACAGTTTCTCTATAAAAACATAATTTCTTTTCTATGACTCAATTTTATATGTGTCTTTAAAATTAATGATTTCTTATATATCAAAATATATCATTAATTTTTTTTAAAATTCCTTTTCAAAAAAATCTGGTGACTTTTTAACTTGGAATTTATTTATAAAAAAAACAAAGGAAACATTTTTTTAATAAGTTTTCACAACAACATATTTCCTATAGTTTTGAAATATCATTCCCATATTTTATTGGTTTTAAAATTAAATAATATTTTCTACTATAATATAAATTTTATTTAAAAGGATTTTCCTCAAAAAGCGTCCTTTTAATTATTCTTTTGAATGTAAAATTATAAAATTCCTCAAAAATAATCCTTTAAATACTCATTTATTCCTTACCTATGTTATCACAAATAATAAATATTAAATCTCTATATTAAAAATGATTAATAAATTCCTTTTTCTTTCCTAATAAAAATTTCTATATAACTACAATTTTTTTTCAAATTCATTTACTCTTGGAATACGTTTTTTTGATTCCATTAATTTAAGTGGGTTCTTCAATTTACCCTTACATAAATTTATTAGGGGAGAGTTTGTTAATATATTTACCCTATATCAATATAGTAAATTACTAGTCTTATTTGAAAAGTATTTACCTAGGTTTTTACATAATTTAATTGGATACATGGTTATTTTCCATGGGTTTACCATGTTATGACTATTGTTGAAATTTTTGTATCAATCCAACTAAATCATTATGTCTAGTTATGGGATATAGATTATAAATGCTATAAAACTTATCCTATTTATATGGGGTATTTACGATGAATGATTGATTTTTTGGGCCCACATATGTATGGATAATGATGTGTGATACCTATAATAACTGACAATTTATTGCTTTAGGATGATATCTCATGAGATAAACAAGCATGAAAATATTTAGTTTTTTCACATAGGCATGGGAATAATGAGGTTTTTCACACTCTTAGGCCTGGAAATAATGAACTTATCCACAGCGATGTGGTAATAATTTTTTTTTCACAAAATTATTTTCCTATTATTATGATTTTCACTAATTCCTATTTTTTTATCTTGTTATTCCACATTTCCACGATTCCTTCAATTATTTAAGATATTAAATTGTTTCTTATTTCACCTTATTTTTAAAATATTTTATATTATTATGTCTTTCGTACTTGTTTTATGAATATTGAGATTTATTTTGAGCCATGTGATTACATCTATTTATTCATAACAATATTTTTTATGAACTTCAGTTTCCCTCCAAAGTTTTATACTGATTATATAAGGTTTTATTAATATTTAATATGTTATTTACTCCCTCCTAATGTTCTCCTTCTTGTTTTATGATATGTTTTCCCCGTATTAAGAATCAGTTCACAACCTGTTCTTATGATTTCATTCATTATACTATGAAGATGATCACATTATCATAGCTATCTAGAAAAGGTTCTAGAGGAGAGTTATTATATTGAAATTTGTATAATCATTTTAGGATATGTTTCATATATAATTGGTATTCAATTACACAAATCCAAATGTTTTATTATGTTTTTGATAATATTGTGAGATGTAATACTAATGTGAAATTTTGGATAGTTTTTCTTAAAAATAACACTTAGTATGAATATAAATTTGTAAAATTATATATTGTTATATAAAACCCAAGACTGTGGATTTGGGGAACCTTAGTTTATAGGTAATCAGAGTATATGAATCTACCACAAGGTGATCGAATAGTTAATGAGTTTATAATCTATTTAAATAATTTTATTTATCTATCTCTTAAAACATTGTTATAGGATTAATTTAAATTTCTTATTTTAATAGAATGAAGATACCTTTTACTAACCAATAATTAATTGGTGATGTGGTAAATAATTTTTTAATGGTAGAGTTCATTTATAAGGTCCAGTCCAATGGGGATTGTATCCTTATTTATTTCAGTGTTATTAATGGTTCAACATCTTGATTGGAGTAGAATAAATGTAAACCTAATTTTGGGAATCAGATTGATTTTGGTGAATAATCTTTATTATTTCAGCTTATTTAGTTAAAAATAGTTACTTATGGTATGTCATAAATATGGTAAATCTATGCATTTTAATCACCCATGTCCAAAAGAAACTAATACATATTATAGTTATGGATAATTAGGAAATATTTTTATGTTTTATACATTTGGGTATTAGTATAAGAATGTATCATCACCAAGATAGGATGATCGTGGTATCCTGGAAATTCATTCTTAATGTGGGATCTTTCATAATCCATTATTCTATCAATTTTATTTAAATAATTAATATTTAGGACCATTTATAAGAGTTATCTTATATTTTATTCTATTTTGGAGAGATACGTTTGAGATTGTTGTAATTATAGATGGTTGTTTAGGTGTAGTGATATGTTAGGTGTTTCCATAATCGATGGGTTATATTATTCTTCTTAATTTTTTATTTTGACAATTTAGTATTACTTAATCCACCATGATAAATTGAGTCATTATATAGTGGTAGGAACTATTAAAGGTATAATATTTTAAATTTTTTTTTATAGATCTTTCCTCTAGGTAATAGTTTTGTTGTTTCTTGATTAAGTTGTGGTTTTATATATAATTAGATCTTTGGGGTGATGTTCCTAATCTTGATGGTTGTTATGTTATGTTGAATAGTTTTTCCACAAACCTGTTTATAGGTTGTCTTATTCTGTTTCCAATCTCCTTTCAATTTTATCAACTTTTTTATTCCACATTTTGAACTATTTTTAATTCTCTGGAATGTCATTGAATTTATGGGGGGGAACATGTTATAGTAGGAATAATATCCACACATCAAACTTTATTTTATTATTATTTAATTTATTTATAAATTTTTGACCTTGTATTTTATTTTTGGGTCGGTTCCATTATGAATTTTCAAAAAATTATATAATTTACATTGATTCACATTGAGCACATTGTTGGGGGAAACTGTTTGAAAACTCATGTTCCCTTCCATGGTTTCTAATAATCTTGAAATTGTAACTTTTTATTCTTTGGTTCAAACCAAACTAACCCATCCTCTTGTACCTAAGGGATATCCATGCATATATTCCTCTCAATTCTTGGATTTCTGTAGTTATAAATTTTTTTGGTGGATCTCTCTAGGCTAGTATAACAAACCAATATTAACTTATATAGACATTTAGTAACATTTATGTAAAACATAAAACATAATAAAAATAGACACCCAAATACTGTATTAGTTTAGTTCCTCTAGAAACATTAAACCATAAAAACATGTATATAAGAGAGATACAATATCTCAGACAATGGTATACAAGACTAGAACCCCTTTAAGATATATCATAAATAAAATATATCTTCATAAACTAGGTATGAAAATATAAAAAGGGGTGTGCATAGATGCTCTGTAAGGGTAAATAAGGAAAATATGTAAGCATAAACAAACTGATAATGGTATGAGAACATGGTCCTTAAAATAGAATGGATTACCTTTCATGTCAATGATATTTAAAATTAATCATGGAATAAAGGTTATAATTTCATAAGAAATTATTGAAAAATAAAAAAATAATCCATGAGATCATAACAAAAAAATAATACATTGAATTATGAAATACATATAATCATATAATATGATTTTCATAGTATTCTTTGAATTGATGCCAAGGGTGTATTAGTAGTATGGGTTCACTCCCTATATCATCTTAGTAATCATGGTTCAATCCCATGTCCATATTAATAGCATGAGTTCAATCCTCATAACATCATTGTAGTCAGGGTTCACTGCCATGGACAACTTAGTAGTCAAGGTTCACTCCCAAATCAATCTTAGTATAACTCATGAGGCATAAATATTTACCCGATGAATTTTATGGGGATATAGGTCACACCCATCTCATAATAAAATCATACATATGTGTTCCAAAATATAATAAACAATCATATCATAACCCATGAAATTAAATGGGACTCATAAGTATGTAATCATCTCCTAACCTATTCAGAATGATAGATTTCATAATAATTTAATGAAATAATAAAATGTGAAATGAAGCGTGTTTTAAAAGAATATAACTTCTGAAAGAAAAAAATATTTCATAAATATATAACCCATAGTGGTGAAATAGTTTTCATAAACATATAACTCTTGAAATAGAAACAAATTTCCTAAACATCATGTCGTAAAACATAAACCATTTAGAGAAAGACAATGAATGGAACCATTAGATAATTTCCTAGAGAAGCATAAGTAACATCTACTGATGTAATATTAGATGGAAAAAATATTTAATATATTTTAAAAAAAATTATTGACAAATATATCCTTTCATATATAAAAAAGTATTTCTAAATCATAAAAATTTTGAAAACTATTTTCCTTAAAAATACATTGAAAAAATAAATTAAGGCTTTAAATCATTTTAAAAACCCCTTTCCATATAATATTATAAAATTCATATAAAAATATTTTTAAAATAATTTTACTTGAAATATTATAAAATAATATAAAAAAAATTCAAAATTTTTTTCATTGAAAAATTATAAAACATGATCAAAACATTTTATAAACATTTTCAAACCTTTTAAATCAATATTGAAGACATTTGGAAAATAATTTATTGTAAAATAATTTTAAATAATATAATGAAAATAATTAAAAAAGGTGAAAACAATTTCTTTGAAAATACATTGGGAACTTAAAAATAAAATATTCAAAATATATTGATAACCATTTAATTGAAAATACTTTAAAAAACAATATATTGAAAGTCTTATAAAAATTTGGAAAACCATTTCTTTAAAAATAATTTGATCCCATATAATTATATCTTTAAAACATTTTGAAACCCATTTTAGAAAACATGGTTTTAAAATTACAAAACATTCAGACCGAAGAGATAAGTAATTTGAAAATTTCATAAAATAGGTTTCATAATAAAATTGTGTACCGAAGAGTTGAAAAATTGTACCAATACATGAATATATCATGAATAAATAAATTATAAGAAAAAAATTTCGAGTTCATGAGATATGTATAATAATATTTAATCAATGAAGGCATAATCATAACTAATCTCGATAGATGATGACATTATTTCAATAAACTTTTACAACTTAGGTAACTTTAAATCACAATAAAATGGGAGAAATATGATTTAATGAATCATAAAATATCATGGATGGAAATATATTCAAGATATAACATGTAAAAGGTAGTAAATACACATAATTGATTAATATATGTGCAAGACATGGAATGAGTGTCAATAATGGAAAATTGAGATAAACTACTTTACCCATTGGAAAATTTTGAAACATAGACCCAATGAAAGAATGGTCATATAATATATATGTAGATACCCATAAATTACTGAATAATAATCATATAATACCTTCAAGGGTGTTATATACACCACAAGAAAAGGAATGGGTGGTGAATAATTCATGTATCTCACATAAACAAAAAGTGAGATGAATTTCCTTCACCTTATGTCTTGACTCTCGTCATACTCATACAAAATTCCTATAATATAAAAATACTATTATAATAAATATATCATAAAAAAATTTATATCTCATATAATATATGGTTTGATAATGAATTTATATTACCTGATTGTTAACAATTTCATGTTATGGTTATGCATCGGGTAATATTCACTTTCTTTTTCACATATCTTAATTTGTTATAGATTTTATCCTTATACAAATATCAGGAATTAAATAATTTAAAACATGATATAAATATTATTTATATTTATTAAATGTTTATTATAATAATAAATAGAATATATATGTATGAAATGGAATACATCGTTCATGGAGACAGTAGTTCGTAGATATGCAAAAACGTTGTTTTCATTTTATTGTTGTATTGAAAGAAAGAAAAAATGACATATATATGTATATATATATTTTATTAGTATAATAAAATTATTATTTAATATATATCATAAAAATTTACTAAAAAAGTCCATAATACATTCCATGTAGTGTGTGAACGAATCACATTACATTAAGGGGGCAGAAGTCCACACATCCTTAAAATAATTATCATATTACAAAAAATGGAATGTAACGACCCAAACATTTGTGAATAAAACATTATTTATTTTAATTACTTATTGATATATAAAAGAAATGAACCGTTTTTTATTAGGTTTAAAAGACCATTATGTATCATTACTATTGATAATATAGTCATTGAATAATGACCAAAAGACCAACATAAATATAGGATTTTTCAAAAATCCTTTTGACAAAGAAAAAGGGAGGGATGGATTCAACCTGTAGGATTATTCCCTTTGAAGCCCCATTACCAAATCGTTCGAGTGATATTTCATTTCGATGTTATTCCATAGTCCAATCCCAATCCAATATCCAATAATATAAGCATGGGAGAAACTACATACATGATACGTTCAAGCTTATTGACATCACAACCTAAACCATGCTCATTAAACAACCCCAAAAAATCCCCACCATCGCACACCTTAATCTCAGGGAATATTATGGTTTAATAATTGGAAATTTAAAAATACCCATGAATTACTATTATGTGCATTATTTTCATATATAATAATGAATATACATTCATTTTATTATAGTTACTTTGTAAATGATTTTTAAAGCACAAATAATATTTTTTCGGTTAATATTGAAAATCAATTAGGAAATCTAATTTTAGGAATTAATGGATTTTTTAATTATATAATATTTTAATAAAATGTTATTATTAAATAAATTTTATTAAATATATATGATCATATAGTTTTTAGGAAGTAAATTTTAATTTTTATTATAGATTAAAAACCATTTTTGTCAAAACCTGTGCATTTTCTATAAATATCGGTTCTCAATTTAAAAGTAAAAAAATTAACATATTTAAAAAAGTATTTATATTAAATGAATATTATTTTTGCCATCAAGACCTTGAAATTATCCAACAGTGAATTTTTTATTATTTTTTGAGACAATCGAATATTTGGGTAAAAATTAAATACCATATAAATATATAATGTGTTTTATGACATCATAAGGAGCCAATAATGATGTAATTAATTAATATAAAATGTATATTTGGAGAATATATGTTTAACCTTTAATATAATGTGATTTTATTTTTTTCATTAGATTTATAAAGCCTTACTGGTCCCACTAAGACTTAAAAAATATTTTAACATTCTAAAATGATTTCCTTGAGATAGTGACTCATCTCCAAATATACAACACTAATGCTTTGATATGTTTGGGAATTTTCATAATAAAATATTTTATAGAACACTATGTATTTATAAACCATAGGAAAAATCATGGGATGTTTTTTGATTTTTAATATTTTAATGTGTAGTGTCCAAAATATAAATAATAAATAATTCCCTCTTATTTACTATATAAACCCACACAAATTACCACTTCCCTTCACTAAAAATCATTTTATAATGACCCTAATCTACCATCCCCTCTCTGAAATACTCCCAAGGTACCCCCAAGCACCCAAGAATGATCTCCCAAGCCTTTGTGATCACACATCCAAGTAAGGGATTCCCACCTTCCTCTCTTCCTTCCAATTCAAGAACCTTGTGTGAAATTTGACATCTTAATTTAAATTGGATATAATTTTATCCTTTTATAATAAATTAAATAATTCCCATATTACGTTATTGGAATTTGGTATAATTTATTCCCCCTCATTTGGACCCTTACCTAATTCATTACTATGGTGAAATTTCATAAGATACTTTCACTTTTCCTTCCTTTCTCATTTTTATCCACGTTTATTTATGTTGTCATATCCTATAATTTTCAATTAAAAATGTTCGGGTATGATTTTTCACCTCCCCGATACATCTGTATATATGTTTTAATGATTATAAACACTTTTATCTCCCATTAATTCCTTCTGTGTACTCCCACTTCCATGATGAAATTCTGTAAGGGATCTCTCTCTTCTTATTTAAATTCAAGTATTTCTCCCATATTATGCATCTAAATTCCATTTCACATGTTGGGATATTATATTACATTATCCCCTTACTATATATTTCATGTATAAATTATGAGGCCCCCCTCTCTCTCTCATCTACCCAACTTATGAATTTCTATATGATGATGATATGCTTCCAAAAATTGTTGTGCAACTTTCCAAGCCAAAATAATCATGTAGTGAATACCATAACCATTTCTGTATCAAGGGTATTCACCATTATTAAAATATACTTATTTAATGGTACATAAATGTATGTTTTCCACATTACATAATCATGGAATAACCTATAATGTTGAATGATTCCATGTTATGTGATCCATGTGGCACACTTATGCATGAAATGAAATGTTTATAAAGGGTGCACCCTGGTATCACTCCAATGAATTAGGTAATGTTTTGTATACTAATAAACTATGTTCAATTATTTTTTACTCATAATGATTCAAGTCCAGTGGGGGTTTAATAATCATAATCCATGTGCGATGATCCTTTTCTTATGCTAATATCATGTTGTTTGTTGTTTCCCCACTTCCATATCATGATAATCATACTATTTCATGCCTTTATATTCATATTTCTCTTATACTCCATTGATATTTCTATTTCATAACATGTATTGTATTGTTTATCTTATTCCTTGTTTAATCCATTATGGGGTTTATATCTCAACCTTTTCTTATGTGCTTCCTCAAGTTATCCCATGAAATGCTTAATAAGAAGGAATGTTGTTGTCATGTAAAATAAGTTTTCAATAATGATGTTACATTTTATGTATTAAGACATTATATAATGTTCATAGGCCCTAATTACACTATACCTCATGATCTTATGGGTTTTATTAAGTGAAATTTTATGTAAAAAAATCATGTTTAAATTTTTAATAAGTACTAGGGTTTTTATAGTTGGTATCAATGGATAGGTTTAGATATTTTTGGGATTAGAAATAGAAAACTCTAGTGAAAGACTTAGGGATAAGACTAAGTGTAATAAAAACATACTTAAAAATTGGTAAGTATAGCTTAAGTGGTTTATCAAGAATATACATCTCTTTATGTATATGAACATGTAACAAAGGCTTTGGAACAAATGTTTTTATGGGTAAATCCTGAAAACACCACTTTGAGCTAGACTCGAATGGGAACTAGTGCACAACAATGGGCCTTACTGCATTTTTGGTATGAAAATCCTGGGGGATATGGTTTGGAAAATTTATAATCTTATTACCAACCATTATTATGCAAACAATAATAAAAGAAATCAAATACCATAAGAATATATGTTAATAAATAGATTATGGATAAATTAGATTAATCCCTTGAAATTCCTAGGTAAAGGAAATAAAAGTAATTTATAAGTTATCCATTTTTTTCAATGGATTAACCTTTATTTGTTTAATTATTTAAAATTATTTCCCCAAATTTTCCTTTTATTCTATATAATGGCAAGTAATATGAGGAAACAGGTTAAAAACCGATGTAATGGAAAATGTCATGACAGCCAAAAAGATATTCCCAATCAGATGGGTGCTCAAGAAGGATATATAATGATTATTCCAAACCATCTATCAAATATTGTAATTAACAATTGAAAACTTATTGAATTCCAAAATTCAGCATGCAATAAGAAGATGAAATCTCTTGAAAGTCCATTTGATAATGTCAATAAGGAGAGGAAGACCCATTTTCTTTTATTCAACAAGTGTGGGAAGAGACACCAAGGGAAATGTCACAAGGGGACTTGGAGGTGTTTTATGTTTGGAAAGGAAGGCCACAAATTATTCAATTTACATGAGAATATGTATATTGAGATGGATGGAAATAATGTTCTATCTAAGGCATCTTACATAGTTTTATTTCATAAATATAGAGAAGTCAGGAATTATCCAAGACAATTTTATACTCAATGGATAAGAATCATGTTGAACATCAACAATCTTCAAGATCAAGGGAGCATAGAAAGACATATACTGAGATGGATAATGATGACTGGATTACATGTAACTAAAACCTATAATTAGTACTATATTCGAATTCATGTCTTGTTAAGAATATATTTTATGAAAATCGAATTTTCCCTTTGAAATAACATTAGGGAAAACTTCTATTAGTGTTGTATCACATGTTTATGATTGTGGGAATTTTCTCCTTAAAAATATTAAAAGTCCCTATATGATGTAATTTGATGAAAAATGATGAATTCATTGCCTATTCCTGAAGGTAGATGAAAATTCATGAGAGAAACTATCCCATTCATGATATAGAGTTGTAAACTACTATATTTGTATTCAAAACATGGCAACATTATCTCATTGGGGAGAAGTGTGAAATATATACAGATCACAAAAGTCTCAAATGTATATTCACATAGAAAGATCTGAATATGTTCCAATGAAGATGGTTAGATCTCATGAAGGATTATGACTATTCAATCCATTACCACCCTAAGAAATAAAACTAGGTGGCGAATTCTCAAAGAAGAAATAACCCAATAATTCTGTCATTAATGTGAATTGAGAAGAGTAAACCCATCAAATATTTGATGAATATGGACATGGGAATCATAAATAAGGTAACACCATCAATCAATTCACAAATGATTGTTCAACCATCTCTTCTATATAGGTTAAAGGATTCTTAAAGAAATGATGTGGCAATTCAGAAGAAAGTGGAAACTACTAGAAAAGTGATATCCTTAGAGTTCAATGTTAATGATGAAGGAATTGTGAGATTTGTCTCAATAATATGTGTTCCATCAAATCATGAGTTAATGAATGAACGTTTTGTTGACACCCATAGTTCCAATTTATCCATTCACCCAGGAAACACAAAGATGTATCGGGATATCTAAGAGCATTATTAGTGGGATAATACGAAGAAGGAGATCTATGAATATACATCAACATTCCTGGAATGTTAGCAAGTGAAGGCCCAGAGGAAAAAGTCTAAGGGTATTACGCAACCATTACCCATACCAATATAGAAATGGGAAAACATCACTAGGGACTTTGTCACTGGACCTCCAAATACATATAATGGAATAAATTCATTCTTGGTTGTTGTGTGTCGCCTTACAATGAAAAAACAGTTCATTTTGATTCAAGATGATTTCCCATTGGATCAACTCACACCGATATACATCAATGAAGTGGTAGGACTGAATGGATTACCACTATCTATTATGTCTGATCTAGATCCATGATTTACCTCTATGTTCTGGAAGAGTGTCCAACACCCAATGAATACGGAGATGAATATCAATACCACCTATCACCCTCAAATGAATGCCCAATATGAGCGAAATATCCAAACACATAAAGAAGTGTTGATATCTTTATCAGTAGACTTCAAATGCGGTTGGGACCAACATATTCCTTTGGTTGTGTTCTCTTACAAAAACAATTTTCCAGTCAAGCATAAAAATGGATCCTTATAAAAATCTTTATGGGAAGAGGTGCATAACACCAGTATGTTGGGATGATGTAGGGGAGATAAAACTTATAGGTCTAGGAATTATTGAAGAAATGGTGGAGAAGGTTAAGATTATCTAGTAGAACATTAAATCTACTCAGAGTAAAAAAAAGTTATGTTGATAGTCATTAAAGAGACCCAGAGTATGATGTGGTAGACATGGTATTCCTTCGCATATTACCATGGAAGAGAGTTATGTGATTTGGGAATAATTAAAAGCTTTGTCCAAGGTACATCGACCCTTTTGAGAACCTGGATCGTATTTGAGTAGTGTCCCATAGACTAAACTCCCACCAAACTTGTATCAAGTACATGATATATTCCGTTTATCACTCTTGAGGAAGTACTTACCTGACCCATTGATTGTACTCAATCTAATGGTGGTACTAATGGAGAATGACCATTCCTATTAGGAGAAGCTAGTGAAGATCATATATCATAGAGAAAAAGTTCTACGAAATAAGATGATTCCCCTCATCAAGGTGTTGTGGTTAAACCACATGTTTGAAGAAGCAACAATGGAACCATAGGAAGTGATGAGGTAGAGTTACCCTAATCTGTTTTAATGTAGGGAAAGGAAATATTGAGGTTAAAATTTCTTAAGGGGGATGTTGTAATGACCTAAACATTTATAAATAAAATTACCTCTCTATTATTGTCTCATTTATATTGAAAAAACATGAACTCTTTTTTTATTAGGATTAAATGACTGTTAAGTATCATTACTATTGATAATATATCCATTGAACAATGATCACAATACTAGTATAAATATATGGTTTTAGCAAATCCATTTGACATGGACAATGGGGGTGATGGATTAACCTTACAAGATTGTTCCCTTTGTATCCCATTTATCATATATTTTAAGGGAGATTCCATTTTTGAGATTTTCCCTAGACTAATCCCAAGATGAGATCCAATAACTTGAGAAAAACTATTTACAAGAGAAGTTCAAGCTCATTGGCATCCTGACCCAAACCAGGTTCACCGAATGACCCTAAAAAGGCCCCATCGTTGCACACCTTACACTTAGGGTGTATTCTAGTGTAATAAAGGGATATGTAACATGACCATAGAATTATTACTATGTGCATTACTATTTTATTGAATAATAAATATAATTTCATTTTATTATAGTTAATTTGCAATTTTTTTAAATCAATAATATTATTCTATGGTCAATATTAAAATTCAAATAGTAAATCTATTTGGTTGAATTAATGGATTTTTTCAATTAAATAATATTTTTATATAATATTATAATTAAAATAATTTTATTAATTATAAATGATCATATAATTTTTATGATGTAAATTGTATTTTTTATTAAGGATTAAAAACTGTTTTTGTCAAATCTTGTCAATTTTCAATAAATGTTTGTTCTAAATTTAATAGTTAAAATTTACATATTTAGAAAATTATTTAAATAAAATGAATATTAGTTTTTTTAATAAAGATGTTGAAATAATCCATAGGTGAATTTTTCATGATTTGTTTAGACAAACAGACGTTTTGGTAAAAATTAAATACCTTATAAATATATAATGTATTTTATGACATCATAATGTCCAATAGTGATGTAAAAAATAATATAAATTGGATACACTTCAAAAACAAGTTCCATTAAAATAATGTGGTTTTATATTTTTTTTGTTAAATTTTATAATGCCTTAGTGGACCCTCCAAGACTTATAAAATAATTTAACATTTTAATATGATTTCCTTGAGAGTGTGACTCACCTACACAAAATAAAGCCAAATATTTTAATATTTTGGACCTTTTAGATATAAAATATTTTTTCCCTCTACCCTTTGGAAGAATCAATGGGAAAAACCATGTGATGGTTTGTGGTTTTGAATTTTTTAAATTGTAGTGTTCGAAACATAAATAATAAAACATTCCCTCTCATTTCCTATATAAACCCTCCCACTCTCTCACTTATCTTCACTAAAAATACTTGGATAACGTCCCTAAATTTCCCTCCAATATCTATAAACCTGAAAAGGCATCCCCAATTTCCCAAGAAGCCTCTCCCAAGCCTTTGGGATCAGACATCCAATTAAGGGATTCTCACCATCCCCTTTACATTTTAATTCAAGAACCTTGTATGAAATTTGTCTTTTAATTTCAATTTTTTAAAATTTAATCCTTTGATAATCAATTACATACTTACCATACGATTTTATTTTAATGATTTATCATTGATTACCCCTCATTTATACCCTTTCCTAAACCTTTACTATGCAGAAATTTCATAACTGATCTTGACTTTTCCTTCCTTTCTCATTTGTATCCATGTTTATTTATATTGTTATACACTTTAATTTTCTATTAAAAATGTGGGGGTATTATTTAAAACCATTCATATACTTCCCTTATTATTTTTAAAAGATTATAGACAAATTTATCTCTCATTAATTCCTTCTATGTACACCCTCTACCATACCGATATTCCGTAAGAGATTTCTCTCTTCTTACTTTTATGCAAGTATTTCGCCCATATTATGCTTATAAAATGAATTTAACATGTTGGGATATTAGGTTTCATTATCCCCTTACTATACAGTTCATATATAAATTATTATGGACTCCTTTATCTCTCATTAAACCAACTTATGAATTTCTATATGATGGCGTTATTCTGCCGAAATTGCACAACGATTTTCCAAACCAAAATCATCATGTAGTGAATATCATATCCATTTATCTATAACGGGTATTAAAATTTATGAAAATATACATATATAATGTCACTTGTTTTTATTTATTACAAATTAATTAATATTTTAATAACTTCTTATGTTGAATGATTCCATGTTATATGATCCATGTGGCATACTTATGCATGAAATGAAATTTTTATGAAGGGTGCACCCTAATAGTGCTCCAATGCATTGGGTAATATTTAGTATGATGATATTAAATGTGAAATAACGGATTATCCATGATAATTCCTGATCAATTATGCTTCACCCATAGTAATTCATGTTTAATTAGGGTTTACTCATGTTAATCGATGTGCGATAAGCATTGGCTCATGCTAATATCAAGTTGTATGTTGTTGCCACATTTCCAAGTTATGATAATCATGATATATCATGCCTTTATTTTAATTTTTCTATTTTACTAAATTGATATTCCTATTTCTTAAAATATATTTTATTATTCTTTTTATTCCTTGTTTTCTCCCTTATTATGATTTGTAGCACACGCTTTTCTTATTTGTGCCCTCAGGTTATCCCATGCAATGTTAAATACGATGGAATTTTGCTTTCATGTAAAAGTTGTTTTCAATAAATATGTTTTATTTTATGTATTAATTCATCATGTAATTATCATAATCCCAAAATACAGTAGACCTCTCGATCTTCTGGATTATATTAAATAAATGTTTATGTAATAAATCATGGTTAAATTAATAATAAAGACTATAGTTGCTATATGGAATGTATAAAGATATGTGTTTTAAATAATTAAATAAGTTTAAAGGAATAATATGTATAAAATATATGATATATAAATATACTTCACATAATAATTCCCTTACATTAAAGGTGGTAGAGGAAAAACATATTATCATCGTATCATGAGGTGGTAGTTCATTGTACACATAACTAGTATATTCAATACCCATTAATTGGTTGTATGTGAATATGAAGGTAAAAACTATAGCATAAAAACATCTCAGTATATCTAGGATATGTTTTTTGTTTTATAGTCATGGAATAAAGATATTGGAGGGATGAACAATTAATGTAAGTTAAAGGAGCTTGAGAAAGGACGTTACCTCTTCTGTGGGGAACTCTTTTTGGTGTTTACCAACTAGAATCCTTGTACTTCCTTCATACCAATGGTAGTTCAAATGTCATCTAGGGATGTTGGAAAGTGTATTGGGAAGATACTGGATGAACCAAAGTGGTTTGAGAGGTGTGATGAAGTGGGAGAGTTGGTGTCCTTTTATATGGGGGGAAAATATCACTCGTTATTTTTTAAAACAAGTTTGGCGTGCCAATTGTTTTCAAAAAAAATCATGAAAAACAAATAACAATAGTATAATATAAGTTTAATGTATGTTTAATAGATATAAAATGTTTTTTATACATGTTTCTCAGTCATTTGGACTCTAATGATTAAGCTTTAGTCCCTCGTTAATCTTAATTTTACCTTAATCATTGAAATTAATTTTAATTATATTCACTTAGAATTTTGGTAATAAACTAAGTATAACTTATTATAAATTATAAATTTTTATTATTAAAAATATGGAATCAATTTATCTAAATTCAAATAACATAATTGGAAAAAATTAATTTAAACTCAATCGTGTAGACGGGACGACAATTAGGGTTTTTCAATAAAATATGCCCAAATATTTATTAAGTTCATATGTTAAATTTTTGAGGGAAAATTATTACAAAGACTTCAATTATATTAACTGATAAATAATTAATCTAATTAAACTTTTAAAAAATTAAAAAATAAAAATTGATTATAAAAATAAATTAGAAGAAAAATTATTTTTCAAATAAAATTTAGTATTTCCACTCTTAATTAAAATATGAAACTTCATAGAAAAATACTGAAATTTATCCCTAAGATAATAGTATATATTTATTTAAAATATGATGTTTAATT
This sequence comes from Viscum album, assembly GCA_963277665.1. Taxonomy (NCBI): domain Eukaryota; kingdom Viridiplantae; phylum Streptophyta; class Magnoliopsida; order Santalales; family Viscaceae; genus Viscum; species Viscum album. The sequence continues at coordinate 888,325,684 of OY728123.1, forward strand.
TTATGTATAATAATTAAATAACATCAAAATTTTGGATTTAGAATAGTTTCACCATTAAAAAGTGTTAAAACTCACTATTCATTAAAAATGAAACTTCACAAAAAATACCATAAATTCAACCTAATATAATATTTCAATTTCTATTAAATATAAGGAGTTTATTTTGAAATATAATATTTGTAAAAATACCAAAATTTGTACTTAAAATAAGTTCTCAATTAAAATTTTGTCAAATTTCTTTTATAAAAATAGAGGTTTTATGGGTAATATCCGGCTTGTTCTAATCATATATGTATCAAATCTATTGGATGAATACTAATTTTTTTTGTGAATATAGAAAACATAAATTTAATTAATATCATTATATATTAGTATTTAATTTAACTTATTAAGATAAATCACCTTTTTCACATACAAATAGTCTTTTATAAAACCATTCACTATATATTCATTTGGTTTATATATTGATTTCAATTTAATAGATAAAAAATTAATTAAACTATATATATTCTTAAGTTCATTAATACAATAATCATAAATTTAATGGAAATGTTATATCATAATAAATAATAATATTCTAATAATATATTAGTTTTTGGTTATACATTGTCATGCATGTTACACAAGAAATTTAGGAAAGTCAGTCTTGTGTGTAATGTAATCCGATGTCGTTGTTTTGTAAATAGAAAGTTAAAATTTACATTGTGTGTAGTGCATAATTAATTTGGTGTTGTGTACCACACAATCTATATATAGTTATTTAATATAAAATAAACTATTTTCTGTGTTTCATTAAATGAACAATATCAAAAATAGTATATTAATTAGAAAAAAAAATCACAAAATAATGGGGTGTTTCATTCTACCTCCCTTAAAATGAATTTTTCCCCCAAACTTTATTTGCATTATCAATGGTTTAATACATGAAATTTATTTTCATAGAAACCCACATTATGAAATAAAACCCTCAATATTCCTTTAAAAAAGAAATTTGGAACCAAAATGGTTACCTAGAGTAACAGATATATAAGATTCAACATAGGAAAACATAGGTGGAAAGTAAAATCATGTAAATGGAATAAAAATATAAACAATATCTTCTAAAAGAGATTGATAGAGAACTTGGTCAGGAGAAAGTTAATAATCACAAAGCCTTAAATCTACAATTATCTAAGGGACCATTTGATAAATCAGATAATAATGTACTGAGATAATGTTTTTTGTTTCAATATCCTTTCCCTAAGGTTGAATAATTTTCCTGAGATGTTATACTTACAAGATTTCAATCCCTTTCATAAATAAATTGTATCCCTTTGGTCCTGTCTTTCCAAATTTCCAGTTCCCCTATTTCTCCAAAAGGGAATGTGATTTTTTTATTCATAAACCACTAATAAATTAGGAGATCCAGGATAATTCATCCCATCTATCTTCAGTTACCATCAAAAAAATATTGTTAAAGTAGGTTATCCAATATGCATAAATCACCATGCGGTGAGATAATGCAATAATCTCTCAATCATCATTAAAATTTTAACATAAATATCCCATAAATGGTTGACCTTATAAGCCTTATGAATTATTAAAATACAAAACATTTGAAATTATGACACTTAATAATATTAAAATTGATCCACCATATAGAAAAATGTAGATCTCGGTTGTCACATTCCAAACATGTGAGTACCCTCATAGTATATTCTCTTAAAACAAGGTGATAACCTAAATTACATTAACAAGATTTGGAAGACATACATGCATTTTTTTCCAAAGAATACTTAATATATTTCACATGTACAATATGTTTTGAACGTCATCCCTGATTAAATATACCACTTTTTTCAATGAATTATTAATAAAATCTAGGTAAATCAGTCCGATAAAATGTAATTTATCCAAATAAATCATCTCTTTATACAAGATAAACTCAAATTATCAATATCTTGATAACATTAAGGGTTTCCTTCCCTTAATGAAAACATCACTTTTCTAATTCATCTTCACTATTTAACATATTATTTTCAATATATAATGAGAACCTGCGTTGAAAATACTTATATATTTGTGATTTATAAAACATGGTCTTAAAATTCCAAAAAATAAATACTTAATTAATCAAATTTTATTCATAAACCGTTAAAATTTCTTCAAAAACTTATTCTTCAATTATGAATACCTAGAATATTAATTATGAATCATTTCTTGAGGTTCCACAACATTAATCTAATAATTCATCTTATGTTTAATATAAAAAATACTGGAAGAACCTCACATACCTTTCACATGTCATTGGTAGTCTCTTTATCATCATATGTATAACCAATAGTCATACTAAGTTCATGATTCTATTTATTAGATTTCTACTTGTGAAATATATTTGAATAATGGGGATTTTTACACATCTAAAACATACAATATTGACCATGTTCCTTGTAATTCTATACATAGACTAAAACTGGATGGAATAGTGTGGGAAACACATATCATAGAATAAAACCACATAAACATGAAAAATTTATTATAGGATGTATAAATCATGAAAAATATATTTTAATAAATGTAATATAATGTTTATCCTAGTTTATTCATAGTAATATTGTATTATAATCCTTCATGATGGTCTGTAAAGAGTTATTTAATTATTAAATTATATCCATTAGGAGTGTCAATTCAGGTGTGCAGAAAGGCCCATTGTTGTGTACCAGGTTATGTCGAGCCATACTTGCCACACCTTTTTAGAGTTTTTAACCTTAGGTACATCTATTCTAGATCGACATCCACTTCTAGTGTCCATATAGGGATGTAATTCAAGGAAACCACTCACTCTATCCTTTAACAAATTTACATGAAATTTTCTTAAATGTTAACTCATCCTCAGGCTTATCGTTAGATACAACCCCATACATATCCTTATAAATACACAACGGTAACTTAGTAAATTTTACTCATCATATTTTCAAAATGTATACTAATACTTTTCTCAGATACCAACTACAATAACTCAGTTTAAATGTATATAAAAATTACCTTACTTTTATGGAAAACATAAATAATTATAAAAAACATACACCCAAAGTCCATATTAATTTACTATATTTAGTAGAATAAAGACATTAACATTGGTATATAAGTGAGATATATTATCTCTCTATAAGTTTTCTAGGACAACAACAACTTTTAGACATAAAAAGACGAAATATATCTTCACAACTAGGGTAAGGAAACAAAAAAAGAACTTAGATGCTCAATAAGGGTTAAAAAAGGGAAATATATCATCATAAACAGGGTAATACGGGTATGATAACATGATCCTAAAAATATAAAATCATACTCTATATCTCAATGATCAAAAAAATGAATCATTTAATAAATATGGACATTTTATAAGACATGGATCATAAGGAAAAAACATAATCCATAAAAGCATAACATAGGAATAACACAAGGAATTGTGGATGACACATAAGAATATAATATGATTTACATATTATTCAATCCATAAATAACATGTCCATATTAGTAGTATTTATTTGATCCGCATACCATTTTTTATTCATGGTTCACTCACATGGATATCTCAGTAGAATGATTTCACAACATATACCATCTTAGTAATCATGGTTCACTCCCATAGCCATCTTAGTAGTCAGGGTTCACTCCCAATACCATATTAGTCTATCTCATGATATTTAAATTATTTTCGAATTCATTAGAGGTAGATATAGGTTTTAATCATCTCAAAATGAAATCATACATATGTGTTCCACAATAACCTAAACAATCATATCATAACCCATGGAATGATATAGGTTTCATAAATATGTAATCATATATTAACCTGTGGAGAAGGGAGGTTTCATAATCATTTTATCAGATCATATACCCTGGAAATAAATGAGTCTCATAAACAATTTACCCTTGAATGAGAAAAATAATTCACAAACATATAACCCATGAAAGAGAAATAAATTTCATAAACATATAACGCAGGAAAGAGAAATATATTTTTTAACCGTACGTCCATAAAAAGTTAACCAATTATGGAAATAATATGAATGTAAAGTTTGTATAATTTCTTATAGATTCATAATTAACATTCATTGATGTAATATAAGATGGAAAATATTTTTTAAATATTTTTCAAAAACATTTCTTGAAAAAAATAACTTTTTTCCTATGATTTTTTTAAAAAATAAAAACTCATGAAACCCATTTTCCTTGAAAAAAATTAAAAAATTAATATGAGGGTGTGAAATAATTTCGAAAACCATTTTCCTTGAATACATATAATGGAATCCTGAAATGATTTTAAAAAAATCCATAAAAACATATAAAAGAAGTTACAAAATATTTTCAAATTATTTTTCCTTGAATAATTATAAAATATGCATAAAAAATTTTAAAATGTTATTTCATTGAAAAAACATTCAAATATATAAATATATATAAATAATGAATTATTTTTTACACAAAAACATTTATTTGGAAAAAAATTGATTCCTATAAGGAAAATCTTGAAAACGATTTAAAAATAATTTCATTGAATGTAAATTGATGAAATATAAAGAAAATCATGAAAACATTTGAAAAAACATTTCATAGAAAATAATTTTAAAATTTATAATTATATATTCAGAAACATTATAAAAACATTTTATAAAACATAGTTTTGAAAGGACAAAGGTTTCTAACAGAAGAGAGAGGTGAAGTTAAAATTTCATAAAAACACGTTCTTAATAACGATATGTAAAAAAAAGTGGAAGAAAATTACCAATACATGAATATATCATGAAAAAACATAGGATACATAAATTAATGAGATTTATTTTATATAAATCATAAGATTTCATCAATGTTCGCATATTCTTTTATAATCTCGATAAAAGATTAGATTGTTTCAATAAATAGTTACCACTTTGGAATCATTGAATCATAATAAAATGGAAATAATAACATTATATGAAGCATAAAGTATCATTAGAATAAGTATATTCATGATATAGCATGTCAAAGGTAGTATATATACACCAAAAATTAATATATATTTATAAGATTACACGAGTATCTAGGAAGGAAGACATAGGTCCTGACTACCTTAATATTTGAGGACTTCTAAGGATAGGAAGATAGAGGTGTCAACTACCTTAAAGATCAAGGGATTGAAGGGATATCAAGGTAGATTCTGATATTTATATCGAGGGAATTCCCAGGTTATGGTAAGATAGACTTTCTTGAATGTATAAATCAAGGGACCTTAATCCAAGGGTGTTGGATACCCTACCCTTTGAGTTAATAGATTTCATACTTGTTACTTATTTTGATTCAAGTTTATTTCCTCTTTATTTTGATAAAATAAGAAAGTATAATATTCTTATACTTTCATGTTCTTTTATGTTCTCTGATAAGTAAGATTCTATATGTTTTAAGGTAGAAAATATTTTGGGTAAACATTCCTTAAGAATCATTTCCAAAACCATATTTCTTTAACCTAACAATTTTTTTAATAGAACTAAAAGTTGTATTGTGAATTTACCTCGATTAACCTTTCTAGATATAGTTTTTCTTAAGTTTAAAAATGAATGTTTTTAAACACACAATTCACGCCCACTTCAAATCAAGAATCTACATTATTATTTCAATCCTACAATTATTATCAGGGGAGGTATCTAATATATTTGTATTCGCATATATGTTTTCTTGCACAGGTTTTTCCTTTTTCTAAAATTTATTGCTTAAATTTTATTTCTTATTTTTTCTTAGAGATATTTATCATTGTTTACAATCCTATTCAATTAACATGTTTTTGTGGAAAGAAATGTTTCATATAGAATATTAGGAATAAATGTCGGTTCAATTGAAAATATAAATCCTACAAGTCCTCCTATATTGGATGGTAAAGATTATGAATAATGGAGAGATCAAATTAATACTTTTGTTATTAATAGTAGAGTTGCAATTTTTTTACTGCTTACTAAAGATTACAAAATTCATGAAAAGGAATTCAAAAAATTCACCAACCAAGAAAAGTCAGAATATCAACTAAATTACCAGGTATGCAATAATTTTTTGTGTTTTATGACAAGAAATACATATAGTCGAATTTATTCTAGTGAAGTTACAAACTAAATTTGGAAAAAATTTGATGTTTCATATTTTGGTACATCAAAAGCTATATAATCTAGAAGATCTATGCTTAAAGCACAATATAATGGATTTCTATTTACTTATGGAGAACCAGTTTCCAAAGTGAAATGATGACTTATGACCATTGTAAATAGCTTACAATCTAGGGGATAGAAAGGTCTTGATAATGAATCTCTTTTAGACTAGATTATTAATATTATTTCTAATTAGCGTCAATATAAGAGAACAGTTATTGATAAGAATATGAATGTATTCCAAATCACACTTGATGAGCTTTTTGGAACTCTTCTTCAACAGGAGACAAGAATGAAAAGAGATACTTATATGAACAAGAAGAATAATGGCCATGAAAATGTACCCTTTAATATTACTAAATCAAAGACTCTATAAAGGGTTATAAGCTCCATGTCTAAGAATGTCACTATTTAATCTGAATCTACTGAAAGTGAATATTCTGAGATTGAGCTAGCTAATCTTGCTCGAAGGATGAACAAGATATTTAGAAAGAAATAATTTTATTATAGATATTAGAATAAAGAATGAAAAGAAAAGAAAGACTCAGAAGTCATTTGCTATGAATGAAAAAGTGCAGGTCATATAAGGCTAGATTGCCATATTCTTAAGAAAAAGGATTGAAAGGAAAATCATTCTGAGAGGAATAAAAGATGTACTACAAGGATAAAGCTAAGAATGTTTTGAAATCTAATGACAATAAGAGTTCCAGTGTTGGTGACACATCTGATGAATACTGAGATTATGAATCTTATGAAGAGAAGATTCATGGTTTACTATCCAAACCACCCATTGAAAATCACTATCTAATATCTATGATACACAACACAGAATATTTTACTAATGTATCATTGAATGAAAATTATACTGATGATAAATAATTTTAATCCTTAGATGATGAGTCCTACTCATCAAAAGATAATAGATGAACTTCTTATAAAGAAGTATCTAGGATTTCTAAACTCTTTGAGAATGAAAATTCTAAACTTAAGAAAAATCTTGCTAAGGAAAATTCTAGATTATTTATTTTAACCAAATAAATTGTATATCTATCTGAATATCTTTATAAGAATATTTTTTATTTTAATAGTATTTACCAAAATCATGAGGTTGTAAATTCTAATAATGATAAACATCCAAAGGATCTTGAAAGTGTTGTTTATAAGAAATATATTTTAGAGGATAACTCTAGTGCTAAAAATAATGTTTTTAGGATAAAAATATGGTTATTAAAATAAAGTCAGAAATATTTTTCATAAGGAAATGTCTATCAAATTTTACACTATGTAAGGAAATTTTTGACAAGTTATATTCTGAAATTCCACCTTTAGGAAATAGATCTAGATTTGGTTATACTGATTCTAAACAAATTTTTAGTAATAACTATTATGTTCCCCAAAGTAATATATTTTGCACTAATTGTCAGTGTGGTGCACATTGGGTGAAGAATTTCTGTTTAAACAAAACACAATCTTTAGGTTTTCATAAATCCTACATTTATAAGAAAATGTGGATGCCTAAAATTTTTATTTATGAAATGTCTAGATGCTAGAATGATTAGATTCTGAATGTCTCACTCATTTATTTTCGGTAAAACAAAGAAAGTACCACTATTAATACATGGTACATGGATGGTGGATGTTCCTAGAATATGACTGGTAACAAAAATTTCTTTGAAAATATTATCAAGATGAGGGGAAAAGAAACATTCAGAGATAATGATCCAAAATAAATTATCAGTATATGTAACATTTTTCTTCTTGGAAAAAATTTAATTTTAAATGTTTTTTTGTTAAGGGAATTAAGAACAGCCTCATTAGCATAAGAAAATTTGGTGATGAAGGTTACCCTGTAAATTTTAGGAATGATAAATTCCTAGTATACAATTCCATGGAAGAGTTTATTGTTTCTACCCACAGGTAAGAGAATGTATACACACTAAACCCAGAAGACCTTGGGTTCCAAGATCTACCTTGTCTTTGTACAATGGAAGATCAATATTGGTTATTTAATAGAAGGTTAGGATATTGTAACAATAAGAACCTATGAAAACTATCAAAGAAAAGATGTTCTAAGGATCTACCAGATCCTAGATTTGATTCTTAAAATATTTTTAATCCTTCTTAATATGGAAAGCAACATATATCATGTTTTAATCCAATATTTGAAGTCTCAAAATCTAATGCATTATAGTTAGTGCATATTGATCTTTTCTTTCTAACAATAACTAGAAGTACTAGAGAAAAATGTTATGTATTTGTCTTAGTTGATGATTACACTAGATTTATATGGGTCTATTTTATAACAAAGAAATTTGAAGCTTTTTCTTATTTCAAATTTTTTAGAGCCTAATTTAAAAATGAAAAAAACCTTCCATTGATAACTACTCATAGTGAACATGGAGAAGAATTAAAAAATTCATATATTGAATCTTTTTGTAGTAGAAAAGGCATTACTCATAACTTCTCATCTCCAATAACTCCTCAAAAAATGGTGTTGTTGAAAGAAGAAATCATATTCTTCAAGAGTTAACTACAATCTAGTTGATGGAATATTCTACAGCTAACCGCTTTTGGGATGAATTGGTATGTACTTCTTGTTATACTATTAATTGAGTTTTGATTAGACCCCTTCTTAACAAAAACCCTTTATAATTATAGAATGATAGAAAACCTAGACTTTCATACTTCAAGTTATTTGGTTTGAAATTATTAATTATGAATACTAAATATAATCTACATAAATTTTCACCCAAATCTGATGAAGGAATTTTCCAAGTCTACTCCACAATATCTTAGGCCTATAATGTTTTTAATAAAAGTACTGGTACGGTTGATGAAATAGTGCATGTTAAATTTGATAAAACTAATCCTTTTATTTTTTAAAACCCCCATCCTACACACTCATCCGTGTTTTAAAAAATTAATTATCAACCATTGATAGAAGACCATTTCGATAAGGAAAATGTTCAAGAAAATATTTTTGAAGCATTTACCCCATAATATTTCCTACCATATGTTGAAGAACAGGATTTATAAAACCCAAATAAGTTATTTCGTAAGAATAATCCTTGTAATAGTATCATTGGTGCTGTAAATAAACCCATAAGGACTAGAAGTTCCTTAAGTAATGAAGTATAACATCTAGAATTCCTTTCCAAATTTGAACCAAAATGATCTGAAGAAGCTTTAGGTGATGATGATTCAATTGAGGGCATGAAATATGAGCTAAATGAATTCGAAAGGAACAATGTTTGGACCTTTATTGGAATACCTAGATAAAATGCTATTAATTTGAGTAAAATGGGTCTTCAGAAATAAGTGTGATGAAAATGGAATCATTATAATAAATAATGCTAGATTAGTTGCTAAAGGCTATAATCAACAAAAAGGAATAGACTATGAAGAAACCTAGGATCCAGTAACTAGACATAAATTTATTCATATTTTACTTTCCTTTACATAATTCCTTAATTTCATAATTTTTCAAATGGATGTAAAATGTGTGTTCCTTAATGAATATGTTCAAGAAGAAGTTTATGTTGAACAACCTACTAGTTTTCAATACACAAAACATCCTGAATACGTTTTCAAACTTACCAAAGCATTATATAGACTTAAAAATTTCCCTTGAACCTGGTATGATAGACTTGCAAGATTTTTTATACAAAAAAATTAAACTAAGGGCACTGTTGTTCCCACCCTTTATATAAAGAAATAATGAAAAAATTGGTTTTTAAAATTTATGTTAATGACATTATATTTGGTTCTACTAAACAATATTTAAATCTTTCGTTTGTGAATCTAATGAAATCTGAGATTTAAATGAGTGTGATGGGTGAGTTAACATTTTTCCAAGATTTTAAAATTTCTTAAAAATCAGAAGGAACTTATATATCTCAACATATGTATATTAAAAATATTCTCAATAAGTATAAATATGACAACACAAAAAGTATATGTACTCCAATCGGTACCTCAAATTATCTTGATCTTGATGAAGTTGGGAAACCATTAGATCAAACATCGTTTATAGTTATGATAGGAATTTTACTATACATAAAATCTAGTCTTCCATATTTAATGTTTTTACTATGCTTATGTACAATATATCAATCAAATCTGAAAGAATTGCATTTAAAATCAATAAAATGAATTTTTCACTATTTAATGGGAACCATGGATTTAGGACTCTTTTATACTTATGGAAATGAATTTCTTTTAAAACCTATTTTGGATGCTGATTTTGGTGGATGTATAATGGATAGGAAAAGTAAATCTCGAACTTTTCATTTATTAGGAGAGTCAATAGTTTCTTTGTAATGAAAAAACAACACTTAGTAGCACTTTCCACTACTCAAGATGAATATGTATCAGTTGGAAGTTGTTGTGGTCATGTTTTGTTGATGCAATACACACTCATAGACTATGGCATGAGTCTTACCAAAACACAAATATTGTGTTATAACAGTAGTGCTATTTACCTAGGAAAAACCCTGCACATCACACTCGTTCAAAACATATAGATATTAGGCATTAGTTTCTTAGGGATCACACCCAAAAAAGAGATATCATTCTTCAACTTATTGGAACATAAGAACAATTTGCTGATGTTTTCCAAAAATCTGTACCATTAGATAGATTTTAATGAATTTAAAAAAAAAGTTAGGAATAATAATCGTAAGGTAATATTCAATATTAAATTTTTTTGGAAACCTATCTCCTTACATTAAGAAACACCTTTTCAAAAGGGGAATGCATTTTATTAGTAGTTACAAAATTTTCATTGTTAAAATTTTTTATAGTTCAAATTTTTCGTAGTTAATATTTTTCATAGTTAAACTTTTTTGTAGTTAAATTTTTTTTTCATAGTTATAATTCTTCTTAGTTATCTTTTTTTCACAGTTAAAATAACTCTTAGTCAAAAAATTTCCACACTAAAATTTTTCTTAATCATAATATTTGTAATCTAAAATTTCTCAATGTGAAAATATTCATTTCATTAATAAAGTTTTCGTAATCTAATGTTATTCAAGAATAATTTTCCACATTTATAAAAGTATTCCTAGAAATATAGAGGTTTGTTTTCTTATATAAATTCTCATAATCAAACTTTACCTATTGGTATTTTCCTCATTTAATAAGAAATTATTTAGGATTCACTTTCTATAAATCTGATGTTTTGTTATAAAAACCTCAAAATATCGAAATCTTCCAAAATCCTTCTTCAGTATTCATCTCAATTGTCATATCATATCGAGCCAGTTTTAACTGTTTGATAAATAATGGAATATGGACCATCACATCAATGTCTATATAAATACACCCTAATGGTTTCCCCATATAGGTCTTTCAGGCCCTAATGTGCCTAATTACTTCCTCTCTACTTAAGAATTATTCCATATTTCTGATCTGCTCAATTTTGAATGTCTTTGGAAGAATCCCCGCAAAAGAAAATGAAATCAACCAAGAAAATTTATGAATGGAAAATATATAGTGAATGGTTATTTGATCAAAAGTTTTTTAATGTATTATTCTCTCATTTCAAAGTATATCAAGTTGAATGGATGTGAAATCCTATTCATAATAAATGGAAAGGACATGATACCATTTATCCGAAGTTCCTCATTGAGTTCTATGAATCATTATGTTTTTTTATTGAAGGTGGGATAGATATGTTCTAATCCAAAAGATATGGAAAAAATAATTCTCTTTCCTACAGCATGGAAGGTAGTATCATTAGAATACCTTGTGGAGGAGAAGCAATTTTCTATACCCACAATCTACCTGATCAAGTAGGATGATTTGATAAGGAAAAACCTATAGCATTTCTCAGACTCAAATGAGTGAAAACTCCAACGATTAACCATCTCTCTACTAATATCAGAATGTACGCTTTATGGATTCATAGATTTCTCATTCTGAGAAAAGGATACAAGGACTCCTTAAAGAAAATTGAAATCTATGTTTTGGATTTTCTGGTCAACCTTAGAAATATTTATAAAGTGTAGTATATCTTGCTGACAATTGAAAATATAAAAAAGGGCACCCTCAAGTTAAAAATCATTATGTATCTAGAGGTCTTATCCAATATCACTATCTTTTTCCTACAATCATTAAAAATCCCATTTAGTTAAAAGACTAGATCTTTCAATGTCATGTTTCTAAGTGATTATACATTGAGGAGGATGAAGGATGGTTTAAATGAAAACTCTAAAGAATTTCATGACTTTTCAGAAAGTGAGATCAAAGCCTTATCCAAAAATATGGACGTAACTGAGACTTCTTATAAGGGTGGTAAGAATAGAAAGATGAAGGAACCAGGAGTGAAAGAAAAAAAGCCTATAGTTCTAGAAACCCAATTAGCACTCCCAAATCTAAGAAAAAAAAGACTTATCCAGACGAATTTTCTTCTATGTAAAGAGAAGATAGGAAGAAAAAGATAGAAAGAGATCCTAGTTTTTGCTTAGACCCTGCTGGGGGAAAAGAATAAAATATTAACACTGCAGATGAATTTAAGATGCTAGAAAAAAATAAGAAGAAAAAGAATAAAATTTCTGAATATGAGATTTTTCAATCTCTTCTCAAGGTTGCTGAGAATGATTTTGAGTAAATCCATGTACCAGATTTATTTTTACAAGAATAACATCTTGTGACTCAAGGAAAGAATATGGTTATTTCCGAACCTGATGAAGAATAATTGGAAGCATAATAAGAGGAAGGAATTGATGATATAGATGATATGATAAGTCAAGTGGAATAATATCATGAGAAGTATAGTTCTTCTAAGAATCTTTTGATCCAGACATTCCAGGTAGAAAATTCTAAACTTTCTACACTAGGAAAATATGGTGAATGTTTAGAGGAAGTAAAAAAACCATCAGAAGAAGAAAGTAGTAACCATAGTTTTGTTCAACTAGAGTACCTAGTGGATAAAGTTAAAAAATAAAAGGTTGAGGAAGATATGATAATTCAACTAGAAGATAGTGAACATGAATCACCCAAGGCTATTGAGATCATTCTGAGAGATGATAAAGCAATATAGGTAGTAGGTGATACACCTAAAAAGGCATTAGTTGATATGAAATATGTTTGTTGATCATCTAGAAGAAAGGAAATTGATGTAGAGATAAAGTCCTAACCAACAAGATAATATGATTCAGAATCGTCTTCAACGGGACATGATTTTGTACATGAATCCCTAAAAAATTGATTGATACAATTCCTTTGTTTAAAAATATTGTATCTAGAATCGAGATGCTTAATATTTCTTTCAGTCAAAAATTGGATTCTGTTTCCATGATAATTGAAAAAACTTTCAGCATTAAAGACGATTTTATATCATTCTACATTGGGTATGATGCACACAAGAGGTCATGCATGGAAATTTCTATGTTTTCTAAGAATAAAATTGAAGAGATGATAATATCTTAGGACATTCAAGATAATTTTAATTATTCTTTTGATACTGAAGATATCAAGATCAAATATCTCACTACTAGTTTTAGTGAGAATCTCAATATTGAACAAACTACTCAGAAGTAGGAAGACAAGGATCTATATAGGAAACTTAATTCAGTTGCTTTGAATATGATGAGGGAAAGAGAACTCAAAATTGAGTATAAAGAAAATATATATCCTCAAGAAGATATTTGAAAGACTCAGGTAGAATTTATTAAGGCTCATGAAGAAAATATCAAAGAATTGGAGAAGAAAAATTAAGATCGGGATCAACAACTCAAATATTTTGAAGAGGATCATAAGGACTTAAAAGCTGAAGACTATTTTCAAGAAGCTTATTCCAAAGGAAAAAAAGAAGGATTATTTTTTCCTAAACTCCAATTTTTTTTTGTATTACCTTGTTTGTACAAATGTTTCCAATCATAATGAAAATATTGGTTGTTTTTCATGTGTTTTGTTTTATAGTAGTAGTATTTCAGGTACCATTTTCTTCTATTCCCTCAATTCCTTTTGGTAAATCATAAAGGTGGATAACAGAATTATGAAATGAATGGTAAGAAAAGAAGAGAATTCCCTATGGGGGAGTTTATCTATGATTGAGTTTTATCAAAGAATATTTCCTTTTTCTAGAAAAATAAAAATCTCTTTAAGGAAGTCAGGAATACGATCCTTAGATATTTAAAAACCTAATACGGAGTTATTACTATTACCTATGATTCATATGTAAAGGTAGAAATGTTTTTATTTTATATTGAAAATGAAAAATTCTATATCCTTGTATTCTTTTTCATAAGGATGTTTGTGCTTTCAAAAAGGGGGGAGATCGACAAGTCAATAAGTTTTCCTTATGACATTGCCATTTCTCTATGTTTTGAAAATCACAAACACTTTATCTTAAGGAAAATTATATTTTTTCTTATGTATTATTTTAATAAGGAAAATTTCCATTCTCTATGGAAATTTTTTTCTGTACCATTGTTTTTATTTTCCATTTTATAATCTCTCAAAATCAAACTTATTTTTTTACTAAGGAAAAAATAAGTTTCTCATATAAAATCATAGAATCATATAAATACTTGGATATAGAGTATTCTATTTTCAAACTATGAATTTTCAGAAATATAACTCCATATTCTTCAGAATTTAGACTCTGAATTCCAAAAAATTCAGACATTGAATTCATCATAATTCAAACTCTGAATTTCTCAAAAGTTAGACACTAAATTCCGTAGAATTCGGATTTCGAATTCCCTGGGATTCAAATCCAAAATTCATTGGAATTCATATTCCAAAATCTATAGAATTAAGGTTCCAGGTTATATTGATAACATACTCCAAATATCCATATAATATAATCTATAAATGATTATTTGGTTAGATTCAAATTCCATTTTTCCTTAGACTCCAAAAAATAGATTTTATTAAGAAATTTAATTTTCCTTGTACTTATTGTGAAACATTGTCGTAAAATCTATTTCTAACTAAACGTTTTTTGAGTGACATGTGTATAGGTCCCTCTGAGATTCTAGGAAAAATATATCTGTTAAAGGAGGTATCCAACCATTAGAGAAGTACCTATAAATAGTATCTCATTTTAACAAGCCCAGAACACACATTCCAGATGTTGATCAATCTAGATAATTCATGATGTTGAAGAGATTTCTAGAGAGAGAGATGCTCATGCTTTGTGCGTACTGAACAACTTTTTCAGACTTCATCGTGAGACTCTAATTATTACTAGGTACAATTGAGGGCTTCCTGATATAGGAAGAGTGTAACACCCCAAGATTCTACGGTACGCTTCTCTTTGAATAATGCGATAGCGTGTGTTGTACGCAACATCGAGTTTTAACACACCATAACCAATCAAACTAGCCGTTATGAATAGTCATACCTAATTTTTGAAATTTTATAAATTTTATCTCTCCAAATGGACTTCATTTTTTGGATTCGGAGTATTGAATTTAGCCTAAGGTGAAATTTTGGTACTTTTTGGATAACTTTAATATTTTGATGAATAGTGAAAATTACTAAATTTTAATTAAAAACAACTTTTTTATTCAAAATAATTAATAGTGATAAATTATGAATTTCAGTGGTTTTAAAGTATAATTAGAATATATTTTTACCATTTAATACAATTTTGGTCATTGTAAATAATTTCACAATTAAACCAGACATAAACAAGTATCAATCTTTTGATAGTTTTTATATCTTAAAAACCCTCTTTTTGTTTTGACAACGGGAATTAATTTTAAATTAATTTCTGCCACTTCTGTATTTTGAATTTGGAAAAATGGATTCCATATTTGGAATCAGGATGTCCAAATTGTTTAAATAGTTATCTTTTATTATTAGACATTTTGAATAATTACTGAGGTAAATATTTTATTTACCATGGTTAAGGGTAAATCCTGTAAATAAGGGTTAAAAAATAATATTATAATAATACTAAATTATGCTAAAACGTGTCCTATCCTTGTTGATGGATACATGTCCGACCATGGGCATATTTGGGTCGATTTTTGGACCCCATGGAGTCACTTGTAGGTGATAGGGACGCTTTATTTTAATTAAGTTAAAATAAATACAAAAAAGAAAAAAGAAAATATCTTTTAGAAAAACAATTTTTACAAAGGGTTATATATGTTTGCGTTTCAACTATAAATATTCATTAGAAAACTAAAACGATTCAGTACATAATGATATTATATTTATAATTTTTATACATTAAATAATTATATTTATTTATGACACAATGATGATGCAGTAATTACCATAATATTGAACAATTATCATAATAGATATTATAAATACCCAAGTAAATATAATTTGAGACTTTTAATGAATTAAACTAATTTTTTAGGATAATATTACATATTAGGATTGATTTAATTGAATTTTTTTTTAATTAATCATTTTTTTATGATTTTTTCAAAAATCAACTATTTAATAGTGTCAAAATTGACAAAAAGAGTTTTTAAAACAAATATTATATTATTAATTGATATTAAATTTCTAAAAATATAAGGATCGACAAAGAGACTTATATCATGATATTTGTATCATTAATGGACCACTTGGGGGTCTCTTAGATGTATATAGTATGTTTATTAACTATATAATATAAAAATACAAAGTGACATGGTAAGTGTCAAACTAATTAACTAAGAGTTAAAACTTAAAGATAAGGTTAATATAATGACCCAAACCTGTCTAAATTCTATTGGATGAATTTTATTCAACATATCCCCACCTTAACCTTTAAATAATCCACTTTATAGCCATTAGAACCAGCATATTAATAATATTATAAAATAATATTTCTAGCGTTTCCAAAGGTGCCCCTCACCCCTCTTATAAAAGGGCACTACTCCTTCTCATTACTTCACACCTTCAAAGACTTTTGGTTCTGCCAAAATCTGCCCAAATACTCCCTCAACATCCCTCAATACAACCTAGAGGCCTTATATTGATCAGAAATCCAACCTAAAGAGCCGTTTTGATCAAATCAAAAGGAAGAACCCGAAAAAGAGGTAATGTTTTCACCACCCTTTTTCAAATTCATTTCTTCTTAAAGTTCTTCTTTCTTTGTTATTATCATTACAAAATAATGAATCCAGTATCTCTTATATAATTTAATATTATTATAAATATGGTACAACCATATTCAGTATTCTATCCATCCTTTGAATGACATGTCACCATACCTGCGTACGTACGGCTTACCTTCTCCACGTCGTGGTGTAATTGTTATTCAAAATATTATTATTATTTGGATGGGTATAATAATGATGTGTAGTTCATGTAAATAATAAATATAACATGATAATGATTATGTATATAAGATATAACATCCAATTATATATTATTTTAATATAAAAAGAATGATATTGTCGCTCGTGCGTACGTACGGACTACCGTCTCCACGAACGCGAGGAGATTCATTATCCATCATATCCATTCAAGTATAATTATCATTTTATGATTTAAAAATAATTTTTATGGACTTGGTATCATTATGGATATGAATAATATACATCCTCTCCATGACAAACATGTCTTACGTAACAAAACATATCAAATAAAATGAGTAAGTTAACACCCGAATCGACGATAATACTAAGATATTATTAACAAAACAATGTTAAAAGATAATATATGATATCATATTAATATATATGATTCCTGTATAATTTAATAACAATTATTTCACCATTATACAGGAGGTTAACCAACCCTCAACCAAGTAAAAGTACAAGGTAAGGGTTTATTTCGCAATCTATTCATTATCTGAGGTTGTTTATACGTAATAATCTACTGGGATCTCTTTATCATCCACATCCATGTCTCTTCAAAATATATTTCAAAACATTTTTACTATTTACAAGAATACGGGTTAAAGTCATTGATACCCTTTTTTGACTTTTTATAAGAGGTTTATGAAGGAATCTTTCCGTCATTTTCCAAAGAAGGTGCTTTTTAACCTTTTCGACCGAATTAAGGTAAGAAGGTTTTTTTAACTTATACGGCGAGTACGGATATTTTCCACCATTATAAAATCATTGAATCTTCCCTTACAAGATTATAAGAATATTTTCAAATAAAATGTTATATTTTATAAATATATTACTCTTAAATGATTTCCGAATAGAAAGAGATATTTCTCTAAAAAGAGTTTTGATTTCATCTATGCCAACATCCTTTGATGGATTTTATGCTTATTTGAAGTTGATTTATTAAGATACAAAACTTCTATATTTTATTGAAGGTTTTGTGATATGTTTGACTATGGATGTGTTATTTTTATACCATTCATGGTTTATGGATGCAGTATTTACATTTCGTATGCTAGTTTTAATACGAATGATTATGTTATGTTTAAACGTTTTCATATGGGAATGCATTGGACATAATATGTGACAAGTGGAGCCCGCTATATCTCCTCGATGCATCGGTAGGTCTCATGAGACAAACTGGTGTCTTGGCACAAGGTCTTGACAAAATCTTACTTGTAGTCTTGGCATGGGGCCTTGGCTATGTGGTTATGATAGTATGGCATTATGCATTCCATCATTGTGAAAGTGGTTATTGATATTACATGTGATTATTCGATTAGTAGAATATCCATGTGAATAAGTATATGGCATTATTTCATTTTCTTTTTTCCATACTATGTTGAAGTTCATGTTTAAATTCTTTTGTTTTAGTTATAAATTTCCTTCAATGTTTATTCTTAGTTATGAATGTTTCCGCTATATTGTTATCAATACTGGGCATTTGAGCTCACCCCTTTTCTATGTTTTATTTTTCCCAGGATGTGAAGAAATAATTTATAAATGACCTGCAGGGATAGTATGAGGGGATAAGAGTGTGGACTATGGAGACTAGGTTGTTGTAGTTTTCATTTTTATGATGTAATGTTAAACTTTATTAATGTATCTAGTTATTCCAAGGATACTAAACTAATCGGTCTTTCGAGACTTGGTCTTTCTTGTGATCATGCCAATGTTATGTAATAATGCCCCGACTCTAGGTAACTGGGGTCGGGGCATTATATTTGGTATCAGAGGAAGTTTAGTACAAACCTTGGAAGCTAGATTTAGATAAACTCTGATTAGAGAACATAGATTTAAGATGGAAATTGAGAATTAGTATAGAAGAACTTCCTAGAATTTTGGAGTTTTTTGAGTTTTCCGAGAAATACATCCCTGTCTGGATACGAGCAGGTAGAGGCGGCTCTGGCACAGATGTACCTAGGGGTAAAACCCAAAAACACCACTTTGAGCTAGACTCAAACGGGAATTGGTGCACGGCAACGGGCCTCACTGCACTATTTGTTACGACACTCCCGGGGGATATGTTTAGGATAACTCTCATTTTCTTTACAAATCAGTATGCAAGGTTTATGAGTATATACTTCCTCCATGAAAACATTTTTATGATTATAAATTATATCCATAAATAGTTCAATTTATGTTAAGTGTTTTATAAGTATGGAATTATGTATTTTAATTAATAAACTGTTCTAGTTTATGCCATTGTTTAGAAATGGAACCCAGTGGAAGAAATGGAAACTGTATCAATGCACGCACTCCATGTAGGGATTTCCCTCCTGCTCAAGATAATTATAGTGGAGCTATTGATGCAACTGGTGCCGATCAGCTAATCAACAAACTGGGAATACTCACTCAGGTTATGAATAATAACATTACCCGTTTAGAGAACCCTGATCTGCAAAGTGGAGGATCAATGTTAGATCGCTTCATGAGGCAACAACCACAACCTTCAATGGGAGTACAAATCCCTTAGTAGCTGAGAAATGGATAAGTTCCCTAGAGAAAATATTTCAGGATTTGGGATGTAGTGAAAGGGAAAAAAGTATCATGGAAGTTTACGACCTCACTGGAGATGCTGATCAATGGTGGTCTTTGATTCAAACCATGAAGGATGTTGATGAAGTATCAAAAATGGAATGGAGGGAGTTCAAAGATCTGTTTTTAGAAAAATACTTTCCTCGTGACCATCGAGCAGATATGGAAAGGCAATTTCTGAGTCTGATACAAAAGGAGGATGAGAATGTTGCAAAGTATGAGGCTAACTTTACAAGGTTATAAAGGTATGCCAGAGATTATATACCTAACCCAAGAAGTAATAATGATCATTTCTTTGATGGGTTAAAACCATTTCTCCTTCGAGTATTAGTCTCACAATCCTTCTCGTCGTATGAAGACATTGTCTCATGTGCTATCAATACAGAGAAAGAATTCTCAATGTCTTATGACAATAAAGAAAAGAAAGAGAAGAAGAGATCTGCTGATCAATCTAGGAATGTAAATAAGGGGAAGAAGGGAAAGGTTGAATATCCATCCTGTGGTAAATGTGGGAAGAAACACCCTGGTACTTGATTGAAGGGAATGGGTGTCTGTTACAAGTGGGGTGAAAAAGGCCACCAAGCTTGTGATTGCAAACGGAAGAAGGAAACTATAATTGATCAGTGCTACAATTGCAGGTAGATGGGACATTATGCAAATGAATGTCCTAAGCGTTAGGGGAACTTACCTCAGAAAAGGCCAAGGGATCAAGGCCAAGCTTATGTTATCACTACTGCTACGGTAGAAGCTCCGAAAGACATGGTGGCAGGTAATTTAATGGTTTCCTCAAGTTTAGCAAATGCATTATTTTATTCAGGATCATCTCATTGTTTCATATCTTCCCAGTTTCCTAAGAAAATTAGATATTTCCATTTTGATTTAACAAGGGAGTTGTCAGTTAATACTCCTAAGGGAAGTATCATTGCAATAATGTTTTGTGAATCAGTACTGATTAGAGCACATAAATGTTCTTTATCTACTGATCTCATCGCAATTCCTATGATTATGTTTGATATAATCCACGGTATGGATTGTCTTTCGGACTATGATGCAAAGATTTATTGTAAGGAGAAGGATGTTATGATTTTTTATGATGATAATAAGGAGCACCTTATCTTTAGTGCAGAATCGTCACCACTTAATTCTTATCTAGATCCACTCCCAGTAGCTCAACTAAATTCAATTATTGGGAAGGAAGAGGATGAAATTATAGTGGGTGAGGAAAGTAATGTTCAAATAGATGATGTAACGGTTGTGAATGAATATGTAGATGTGTTTCCAGAAGATTTACCTGGACATCCTCCAAACCGAGAAGTTGAGTTTTCCATTGATTTAATTCCCGGATCAAGGCCTATATCAAAGACCCCTTATAGAATGGCCACTGTAGAATTAGTCTAACTAAAGAAAAAACTATAAGAATTGAGTAATAAAGGATTTATTCACCCTAGTGTTTCTCCATGGGGATCCCCTATTCTATTTGTTAAAAAGAAAGATGGATCTATGAGGTTATGTATTGACTACAGGGAGATCAATGCTATAACAATAAAGAACAAGTATCACCTACCTCGCAGTTATGATTTAATTGACCAAATGCATGGAGATCAATACTTTTCAAAGATTGACCTTCGATCTGGATACCATCAGTTGTGTGTAAAGAAGGAAGACATTCCAAAGACAGCATTTCGAACCAAGTACGAGCATTACGAGTTTATAGTAATGCCTTTTGGATTGACTAATGCACCCTCTGTATTCATGGATCTGATGAATAGAGTATTCAAGGAATATCTTGATGAATTTGTGGTGGTATTTATTGATGATATCTTGGTATACTCCAAAAGCTACGTGGATCATGAAAATCACTTGCGCATTATCCTGAAGACTCTAAGAAGACATGAATTATATGGGAAATTTAGCAAGTGTGAATTCTGGCTTCATGGGATTTATTTTATTGGCCATATTGTCTCTAAGGATGGAATTTCCGTTTATCCTTCTAATACCAAGGCAATCCAAGAATGGCCTGCACCGATGAGTATAACTATGGTATGTAGTTTTATTGGTTTAGTAGGTTATTGTCGACGTTTCATCCAGAATTTTTCCTGATTGGATAACCCATTAACAAAGCTCACACGTAAAGGGGTTAAATTTTTTTTTTGGACAAAAGAGTGTGAAGAATTTTTCGAAGACCTGAAGAGAAGATTATTCAATGGTCTTATATTGATTCTACCATCGGGGAGTGATGGGTTCGTTATTTATAGTGATGCATCGAAGAAAGGACATGGTTGTGTTCTTATGCAGAATGATAGGGTTATTGCCTATGCATCATGACAGTTGAAAATTCAGGAACAAAACTATCCTACTCATGATCTCGAGTTAGCACCTGTGATCTTTTCTTTGAAGATATGGAGGCACTACCTCTATGGTGAAAAATGTGAGATTTATACTGATCACAAGTGTTTGAAGTATATTTTCTCACAAAAATAACTCAACATGAGGCAAAGTAGATGGATTGAATTACTCAAGGATTGTGATTTTACGATACACTACCACCCTGGGAAAGCAAACAAGGTGGAAGATGCTTTGAGTAGAAAAGATCATGGAGTTTTGAACAATATGAGAATTGAAAGGGATCCAATTTTCATGGATCTAGTGAAGATGGACATGGGAATAACCATGGGAGGTGAAACATCAATTATTTTTCAAATGGTTGCCAAACCATCTTTACTAGAAAGGATTAAGAGTTCTCAGACCGATGATAAAGAATTTCAAAAGAAGATTAAAGCTGTGAATGATGGGATATTGAGAGACATCGTGTATGAAGATGGAATTTTGAAATTCAGGAAGAGACTTTGTGTTCACGATATACCTGATCTAAAGAGGGAATTGCTGGATGATGCACATAGTTCCAATTTCTCTATACACCCTGGGAGCACCAAAATGTATAGAGAATTGAAAGAACATTTTTGGTGGGACAAACACGGAGAGGAAGATTGCTGATTTTGTAACACCTCAGGTAAATAAAGAATATGACATTTTTATATTTATCCATATTTTTTAATAAAATATTAATATTACTTTAAAGGGGATGCTATGCTCGATGGCGTACCCAATACGCAACAACGAGTTTCTTACGAATCTTACGTTGCACTCTAATAATAAAATAATATTATTTTAAATTGTAGTTAATGCCTAGCCGTTGTAATGGCGGGAATGAACAGAACTAACTACAAAATGATTATATATGTTTGTAAAATATTTTTACTCTTTACAATAAATGATAGAGGATTAAAAATGCGAATGAATCCAATTTTAAGTGTAGACAGTATAATATTCTTTAAAAGGTCGATTAACCACTTTTTGATGGAGAACCTCTTTTAAATCCACTTTTTGAAAATTTTATATGTTATATTTGACAAAATAAAATTCTTCTTTATAATCGGGACATCAAAATTTACTTTGTGTAAATTTTTGGAATTTTTCCGAAAAAGTTCAATTTTTAATGAATAGTGAAAAATGTTGTATTTTAATTCAAAACCTCTTTTTAATCTAATTTATTTATATGATTAGATTATCTTTTTAATTTGGTTTAATGTGTAAATAGAATATATTTTTACCATTTAATCCAATGGTGGTCATTGTCATTAATATCACTTTAAGATTGGACATAATCGAGTGTCAATCTTTTGAAAGATATTGTTTCATAAAAACACGCTATTTGTTTTAACAGCGGGACTTAATTATAAAATTAATTAATTCAACTTCTATGTTATGAATTTGGTAAAATATAAATCATTTTTGAATTTGGAATATCAAATATATATTAGGGTGAATTTTTGGTATTTTTCTGAAAAACATCAATTTTTGATGAATAGTGAAACCACAAAGTGGTTGTTAAAAAATTTGATTTTTCGTTTAAATGGGACTTTACCACTTCTACGATTTGAATTTCAAAAATCCAATTTAAATGATTTTAATTTTTTAGTAAAATGTGGTTCAGTGGGATAAAAATAATTTTTAATGAAAAGTAACTTTAAGTTTTATTAATCGTGATTAAAGGTAATTAGTGCGATTTAAGGTAAAAATGATATTATAATAAAATGAAAATATATTGAAACTTTTCTTAAACCTATTGTATGAGTTATGGGCGACCACGAAAACCCAGGGGTCGATTTTTGGTACCCCATGGAGCCACTTGGGTATGATAATGACATTTATGCCTTTTATTTGAAGTTAAAATAAAAATGACACAAACATGAGATGTTTTACTAAAACAATTTTTAAATGGGGTTATACAAGTCATAATTTTGACTATAAATATTAATTAGAATGATAAAACGATTTCCTACATCATAGTAGGTTTTTTATAATTTTTAGACCTTAAATAAATTAAATTATTTATGACATCATGATGATGTAGTGATGACCTCATTATTTAACGATTTAAAAAAATGGAAAGATAATGCAAAATCTAGGACCTACACATGTCAAAAACCTATTTTATGGGTGGATTTCGAACCCTTATCACCTTATCCTCGAAACACATCAATTTGGGACCATTAAAATCCGAAAACCATTTGAAAATAAAGTAACATTTTATACTTTTCCAAGAGTGCCCCTCCTCTCCTCTTATAAAAGGCCCCCACATCTACCACCTTACTCACACCTATAAAGCCTTTGGTTCGGCCAATCTCTGATCATTTTGTCTCTCCAAATCCTTCTCCTCATCCTAGAAGACTTAACTTAGGCAGTAATCTCTTCAAGAAAACCTTTTGGTTCAAACCAAAGGGAGTTACCCAATTTTAAGGCAACGTCTTCACTTGTGCTCTTTTGTTTTATTTTGCTTCTCCAACCCCTTAAAATATTTTTATTAATTTATTTTGTAACAACTATAGTATCTTCAGTATACTATGATTTTTTTATAATACGTATTCTAGCTACACTTACACACACCTTCATCTAATGGTTAAAGAACATACTGTTTCTGTAGATGGCGAATTTCTGCCTCACGAAACGATGATTGTTCAACACTAATATAACACCTTCAAAGGTGGAAATTAAGATTTCACTATGTTTATATATGATATATAATATTTTTATGTTTTACTTAAGCTTCTGTATTTTTCATTTTTGGCATACCTTTATGGCTTCCATTATGGGTATACGTGATATCTTCATTTTCGGAAGTGCGGACTACCGCCCCCTCAAAGTGATTTGATTCGTTAATGCCATACGTGGGATGTATAAAGGATGGATTTAAAGTTATTATATATGATGTTATACTGGAATTATAATATACCTTTATATCATTATTGTTTTCTTTCCATTAAATTATGAGATAGAAATGAAAGTAGTGTTCATGCGTACGTACGTCTTACCGTCTCCATGAACTGTGCATTTCATTTCTTATCCTCAAATGTAATGTACTATTATAAGTACATATAATGGATATATATGATTTAAGATACATATAAAGGATGAATATAATTCTGTAATTAAAAATATACACATCTATTATTTAGTTTTAATTCCATTAATATGACATAGAAATGAAAGCAGCGTTCATGCATACGTATGGCTTACTGTCTCCATGAACGATGCATTTCATTTCTTACCTCTAAATGATTATGTAATATTATAAATACATGTATATTCTGGATATATATGATATATATGATATCCAAATCATGAATTTCATTCTGGATATAAAGAACCTTTGACCACACGAACAACATGTAATTGTAAGAAATCCACTTTTGACTTAAGAACCAAATATCGACAAAACAAACGTTATTAACTTAAATGATTACATAATGTTTATAACATGTCAATAATTCTTATAAAAGGAATAATTAACTTGAAAAAGTTTCTTAATCAAGTATAAATTAACTCATGTTTATTATTCAGGATGTTAAAGAACGATCGAGTCAAGTCGGACCTGAGGTAAGGGATCCTACTCATCTCTTTCTTTTTAAGTACTCCCTTTTATGTCATTCCTTTAAATATCATATTTCTTGTTATTGGGATGTTATTTTATATTAAACATACTGTAATTTTTATGTTAATATGATGAGAGACCCTATTCTTTCTCATCAATCCATTTTGGAAGTTTTGAGTGGCACCGTTAGGCTGCCGATTTTTCGTAAGAGATCTAACCTCTCTCTTTCTTTTTATGTACTCCCCTTTATGTCACTTATTTTGAGCTCCTCTTTGTTATGTTGCGGGATGTTCCTTTATATTCCTATTTATATAAACTTTATGTTAATATTATTAGATACCCTATTTGATCTCATCAATCAATTTTTTAAGTTTTAAGTGGTGCCGTTATGCTGCCGAGTTTTCGTAAGCGAGTTTTCCATCTCACTTTTATTCCCGTGAGATTTATGATACATTTTCCACAATGTCCTTTGACTGGTGTATGTAAGGTCCATTATTTTAATGATTGTGTAATATACTTTCATTTATGAGTATTTACATCAATGTTTTATTGTCCTTCTTTCACGGGGTGTATGTTTCGAAAGATACCCATGTCGGTAAGGGATCCTTTCACCCTCCTTTTTTTAAATGACTTATTTTGTTATGTCTTTTAATTCACATACTATTATGTTGGGATATGTTCTTATATATCCTTATTTATGTAAATTCAATGTCCAAGTGATGAGATCCCCTTTATCTCTCTCATCAACCTTTTTTGTAAAATTTTATGTGACGCCGTTAGGCTGTCGAATTTTACCAAGGGAACTTCTTAACCCAATTTCGATTTCTTTGGGTTCAACATGTAATTATTGAATATGTCATCCTTTTAATATGTGTGAATAACCTTTTATTGTTTTACACTTAATATCCACTTATATTGGGTTTATTTATATTTTTCACACATAATTATGAGATTGATTTATCCTTAATTTAAGGATACCTTCTTTATAATGGATTTCATCTCATTTTACATTTCTTTTGAGACTTCATTGTTTTCATGCACCAATTCACTCTTATATGGTGTGCATACTGTCCTTTGACATATTATATCATGAATCTCTTTATTCTCATGATATTATAACGTTCGGATTAAATGTTATTCCGCTATTATTTGTATTCATGAGTCTCTCATTTTGTTAAAAACTCTTTAACAAAAATATCGTTTTCAATGTTTTAAATATTTATTATTCTAAATCTTTATGTTTAATGTCCATGTTTTCAAAATGGTTTACAGTATTTATTTATATGGAAATTAATGTTTTAAAATTATAATTCCAATAAAAGCTTTAAAGTGGTATGGGACACTTTGATTCAAAAATCTCTTTTAATGATTTTTGAAAATGGATTGATTAATTCAATATCTTGGAATTACTTATTTTGATTGAAAATTAAATGTTGTTATTGAAATGTTTATATTTTCAATATTTTATGTGTAATGATCGTACTCGGAAATTTTACGGGTGGTTATGTGATAAACCATATGACGGGTGGTGCCGTGAATACCAGGACGGGTGGTTACGTTATAACCTCCAATGCATTGGGTATTGAAGTCGGCCGTATGGCTATTCCATTAAGTATTTATGGAAGTTGGACGAATAGCTATTCCATTAAGTGATATGTGTGGAAGTTAACCTTATGGTCATTCCACTTAAGTATGTTTATGTCCCAAGTTACCTTAATATGTTATGTGATATTTATATGGGTTTTATGGTAATCTTTTGGTTACAGAAGGGTAAGTAATGAAATTTTATTCAGTGAAGTGTTTTTACTACTTCGAAAATGTGAAAAGTATTAGTTTGATAAAGTATACATGGTTTACTTGTTGTTTTAAGAACTAACAGTTTTCATTCTTTGTGTATCCCTTACTGATCTTTTTATGCTCATCCCAAGTTTTTGAAATGTTTTTCACTGGACTTAACGTGGAATAGGGTCAAGGATGGGATCAAGGGAATGTCATGCAACCTAAAAACATGGAACTGGACATGATTCTTTTTAAGAGTTTTTATTTTATGGAAACTTAGTAGAAGTTTCTACTTTGTAATCTTTTGAGATGTAATAGTTATGTCCTAATTCTCTAAAACTCTAAACCGGAAAATATCCTCAATGTGAATTATTCATTTAATTAAATATTAAGTAAGGTTTAAGGCTGGGGCCTTATAGTTGGTATAAAAAGTCGGTTTAGACAACTTTAGAGGTTAGGGTATTCTTTAAGCATAAGTGACATTACCATAATGGTTAGAATTTCAGAAAGAGTCCTAGTTTTAGATAAAGTGAATGAGTAATTATATCTTAGTGTTTATCTTCCTCAATTGTACATGTTGGTTTTGTTGATATACTCACACTAAAATTTCTGTTTTTAGTGAATGGATGGATCTAGCTTGCACGAAAGTGACAATAGGTTTGAAGGAAACTGTGGTGGTTCTCTGATTAAGAGACTGCATGAAATGGGGTATTCAATGAGGAAACTCGTGGTTGTTCTAAACCAACTATCAAGGAGTCATGATCAACCACTTGAACCTTGGTATGATCTGTAATGCATCATGTACGAGATGACCAATGGATGTGGAAGTTCAGGTAATAATTATAAAGGTAACCATTAGAGTTTATATGATCCTTACTTTTGAGGTAATTATGGGTTATTATATGTTATGATGGAAAATGAAAGGCATGAGATAAAATTGAGGTTAAAATATGTTATGATCATTTTTGAAGATTTTATCTCGTTTTGGGGAATGTTTTAAGAATTATATAGTTTTGGAAAAAGGACAACACGCAGACCGTGTGACAACCCGTCGTGTCGGACAAAGCTGCGGGAATCGAACCCACAACCAAAGTGCTACTAGTATTTATCGTCTACCACTAGACTACGTGAAGTCCCTGGTTAGTATGACTTATTCTATTTAGTTAGGTGACTTTATGAATTAAGAGTAAGTTGATTTTGGGTTTTTATGAAAATGATTAACTTATCATGGAGGATATGTGATTTGGTTAATTACATATCAATGTGAGACTTTAGGAGCAACTGATGTTTTTTTGGAGATAAATGTTACGACTTAACTTGGAAGACTATGTGACTAAATCCTTCAAAAATTTGGGATTCAATATTAGTTTGGTTTACTTTGAAGAATTTTATGGACAAATTGTTTATCGAATGGTCCTCGTTGAACTTTGGTTTTTGTTGGGAAAATTTTGGAGATTAAGAATAGATTTTCTTTTCATAAAGGGTTATCCTTTTCGGGATTATCTGATCTTGTACTAACCTTTTTGGTTTTGGTTTTGGTTAGAGTTTAAAGACATGGGAAGTATATAGTTATCTTTTGTGGATTAAGTGATTCTCTAGAAATTGATTATAGTACTCTTAATGTGAACAAGTCTTCCTAAATACTCGTCTTTTGGAGAAAATATGAGTTTGATTAAGGAATATAGTAAAAGTTGGAAGTCTACGTGACAAGTAAGTATGTTTCATCATGATTTAGTTAGGCTCAAAAATAAATTCCTCAATGAATAGTAACTTAAAACAAAAATGTTGTCTGTTAACTTTTCCTTCTGGGGAATCGAATACCATTTAACCCATCACAAGTTTTTGATTTTCTTGTGGTTAAATTTCTCCTAAACATGTTTTCTATCACTCTCCATCAGAACATGACCCTATGTTTTCTCCTCCATGTCCATGTTTTCCGACATGGAATCCTAGTATGCGTTAACTCGGGTGACCTCTGTACTTGTCTTTCTTTATTTTAAAGTGATTGTTTTACCGACTCTTGTTCTGATGTGGGACTTTCAAAGATATTTCCAAGACCAATTTTAAAATTGCGAGGACGCAATTCCCATAAGGGGGAAGGATGTAACACCCCAGGTAAATAAAGAATATGACATTTTTATATTTATCCATATTTGTGAATAAAATATTAATAATACTCTAAAGGGGATGTTATGCTTGATGGCATACCCAATACGCAACAACGAGTTTCTTAGGAATCTTACGTTGCACTCTAATAATAAAATAATATTATTTTAAATGGTAGTTAATACCAAGCCATTGTAATGGCGGGAATGAACATAACTAACTACAAAAGGATTATATATGTTTGTCAAATATTTTTACTCTTTACAATAAATGATAGAGGATTAAAAATGTGAATGAATCCAATTTTAAGTGTAGACAGTCTAATATTCTTTAAAAGGTCGATTAACCACCTTTTGATGGAAAACCTCTTTTAAATCCACTTTTTGACAATTTTATGTGTTATATTTTACAAAATAAAATTCTTCTTTATAATCGGGACATCAAAATTTACTTTGTGTAAATTTTTGGTATTTTTCCGAAAAAAGTTCAATTTTTAATGAATAGTGAAAAATGTTGTATTTTAATTCAAAAACTCTTTTTAATCTAATTTATTTATATGATTAGATTATCTTTTTAATTGGTTTTAAAGTGTAAATATAATATATTTTTACCATTTAATCCAATGTTGGTCATTGTAATTAATATCACTTTAAGATTGGACATAATCGAGTGTTAATCTTTTGAAAGATATTGTTTCATGAAAACACGCTATTTGTTTTAACATCAGGATTTAATTATAAAATTAATTAATGAAAATTCTATATTATGAATTTGGAAAAATATATATAATTTTTGAATTTGGAATATCAAATATGTTGGATCTGAATATACGGATTACACACAAGAGGGGGGGGGTGAATTGTGTCTTTTCAAAATTATTACAATCTCTTCAATTTAGACAAATTCTGTCCACTATGCTTTAGCACGATTAAATACGCAGCGGAAAAAGTAAAAGCATGAACACACGGATGTATAGTGGTTCGGGGAATAGAAGGCCCCTAGTCCACTCCACCAACGCTCAAATCCACGAGCTTGGCGATTTTCACTATCTGGTCCTCATTTCCACAGACCTGTTCACAACTGAGTACAGGCAGTTGACACCTTTACAAGTTTCAGGAAAACACAGCCTTCCTGGTTCAAACATGAACCCACACAGCTTAGAACGAGGAGCTGATCACTCAAAAATAAAAAGGGTTTCGATAAAGAAAACACTTCTCCAGTTGTTCTTCACAATTGCAACAGAATGCAATTGACAGTAGAAAGATCGTCGTCTTCAGAAAATAAAGATCTGTAATCAAAACAGTTCTGAGTCGATCCAGTTGCAATAGATATTACAAGAAACTTCACAACTTCAGCAGCAGTAGATTCACAACAGATAGTCGATGTAGAACACGTGAATCTGCTATCAATATCTTCCTTCGGTAATAAAGGTTTTACACTTCTTCTCGATCACCAGAAAAGAACGCCTTCACACAGTCTCTATTTCTTGCTCGTTAAAAGATCAATCTATATATTTCATACACTTTCCTGTGTATATATATATATATATCCGAAGTTTCCAAGATAGAATATATATATTCAAATCTAAGAAAATCTTCCGCATAAATAGATCCATGAAAATCTCCTTTAGATTCGCGATATTAAAAAAAATGAAATATCAGAGCCGTTGTAACTCCCCTGAAGAATCGGCATAAAAAGATCCGTTTAAATCAATCATTAATCCGTTGAAAATCGTCTTTGATTCAGTCAAAGTCGTACTTAAGAATCGGCTCGAAATCCGCTTAATAATCCGCCTGTTTGACCAATGCAAAAGGAAATATCGTCTGTCAAAAATATCCCGACGCCAAACGTAGGGTTGATGATGTGGCTCCAAACGTAGGGTTCACAAACGTAAGGTTCACAAACGTAAGGTTCAGAACGTAAGGTTCATAACGTACATACTTTCTCATCAGCATTCAAACGTAGGGTTGATCATCCATACTTTGTCTTGCTTCAACTCTCCAAAGAACGTACGGTTGATTATAAAAGTAAGGTTGATGATCCATACTTTTGAGAAACAAACTCAACACTGAAAACTAACGTACGGTTTCTCTTCCATACTTGTCCAACAACAAAAACGTAAGGTTCCTTCCAAACGTAATGTTCTTCTTCCATACTTTTCAACAACGTAAGGTTCATTAACCATACATTTCAAAATAACATAAGGTTCCTTAACCATACGTTTCCTTTAACATAAAAAGTAAACTTTTCATCCATACGTTACGTTCATCAACGTAGGGTATGAACAGTGATTCCAGTACGCGCTAAAACTGATCTCGCGCTACAGTGATTCCAGAACGCGCTAAAATTGATCTCGCGCTACAGTGATTCCAGAACGCGCTAAAATTTATCTCAGAATAAATGAAGTATGAAATCTCGTTATATGAAATAAATAAATAAAATAAATTCCTGCAAAATACTCAACGAAATAATTAGTAAATAATTAAGGGTATTTGTGAGCATCAAAATCATCATAAAGAGACAGAGTATTATTTAAAATAATCTCCCCCTTTAAAAAACATTATTTTGAATTGTTTGAAAACAATACATTGCTCAACAATCTCCCCCTTTTTTATGATCACAAAACCCATAAAATAATAGAACTAATTTAATTGCAATCTTTATTGAAAAATTAGTTTTATAAAATTTTAGAATTTTGAAAGGATTAAAACAATATTTAACTATAATAAAATTTCTCCCCCATAAAAATAAATTTTCAGCTAAAAATAGATAAAAGATAAATGTCGTATATATCCAAATTCTCCCATATATCCAAATTTCTTCATAGGAAACAAATGAATTTAAATGTTGTGTTTATCCAAATTCTCCCCCTTTTTGTGATATCAGAAAGAATGAAAAATTACGGATTTGAACACATTCAATATTGCACTGAACTATAAGTAAATGCTATAATTAACTGTGTATGAATAAGTGAATTTGTTATACTGGCTAACTCAATCATAAATCAATAAACAACAAAACAAAAAAGAAGTAAGAAAAGAATTTTCATTCACAAGCTATTATATATAAACGATTGTGATATACAGAGGAATCAAGGTTCGTAGATAAGACAGGGAAAAAGGTGTCTATCTCCTTTGAATCGCGGTCTTTATCTCTGTAAACTGTTCTCTGAGCCTCTTCATCATCCCATATCCTAACTTAATGATAAGATCTCTGTTCTCTTGAGTCATATGAATATCTTCAATCAAATTAACTCTGAAAAACTCATGCATTCTTTCTTCTTTTTCAACAAAAAGAGCCAGTTTTTCTGATAACTGATTCAAAAGAATCCTAATCGGTTGCTCTCCAGATGTCAACTAATCCACTAAAAATCTCTGATTATCTAGCAAAACTGACAAAGGGGAACTATTACACTGAAGATCGTGTAATCTGTCACTCATATTGCTCATTGCTGCAGTAATTGCTTGAAATTTCCGAATCAAATCAGGTGAAGAGCCTGATCCACTCACAGCACTGTTTGCAACAGACTCAAATTTATTCTCCATGTAAATCTTCAACTCAGACAAATCATCTTTCTTTACCATCTCTGATTTTAACTGATCAACAGCATGCAGCATATCAGTCTTAAACAAATCTACTTCCTGTCTTGAAACAGTACATTCTTTCAGCTTCTGAAACTTCAACTGCTCTAAGTTCAGAGAATTTCTGAGACTAACATTCTCAGATTCTAACTGAGAGATACGCTTGTACAACTCAACAACTTCTTCTTTTCTCGAATCAGGGGCACCCTGTGCTCGATTCTCATGTCCAGAATTAGGTTGATGAAGTAGGGCAAGTGGTAAGGAATCTGCATCTGACTGTTCTTTGTCCTTGTCCTGACAAGGTTGATCCACTGAACTATCTTTTGAAGCCTGAAACTCTTCCACTGAAAAATATTCCTGAAGTACCTCTGTATTAGCTTCAGAATTATGTTCATCACGAACATTAGTCTCTCTGACTTCTACTGATTGGTCAAGAACAATATTTTCATGTAAATCTTGAGGTCGTGCCACTTCTTCACCAGGCACTGCCTCCATAAGTTATTCTTGTTGAATTACTTTTTCAACAGCCACAGCAGCAGATTGAGGTTCTTTTTGAGTTTCTGTTTGAGCTGCTGGTTCCTCTATCGGTGCAGTCTACTCCACAACAGCTTCTCTCACAAATGAATAAGAAAATAACGGTTCAGAGGATTTCAAGGCAGGAGAGATAATTTATTCATCAATTGACCTCTTCCTTCCAGATTGAAGTCATTCTTGACTTCTCTCTTCCTCAACTTCCTCCATCTCAAAACGAATTCTCCTTGCCACTGTACTAACTCTTGATTCTGCTTGTCCCTCCTTGGACTTAGCCGGTTGAGCCTGAGCACTCTCCGAGTTTTCCTCAGCTCCAACAGGTAAGAGTTTTCCTTTAATTGTGCTCCAGAATTATCCTACTTTCCTCAAAGTTCCAGCATTAAAAACATTACTGTGGTGACATTTCACCCCAGCATCTACCAATATGATCATTCCTCTTTTAAACAAAAACAAAGAAATGAACCTTCCATAAGGGAAAAAGGTCATTCTTGCTTCACTCTGACAGCAGTAACTCAGATATCTTATCATAAACCGAGGAAAATTAAACTTAATATCACACAGCATAAGATACATTATGTACATGTCAGGGTATAGGATTTTCTCCATCTCAGCCATTCTTGGTGCTAAACCAGTCTGAACAAATTTTACCAAAATTTTCTGATTGGGCTCCAAATCCTTAATAAACATATTCTTTATCACTCTGGTTCCAAACAGAAAAGACATAATGTCTTCAGACTTATGTACAGAATCTCCAATATTTCCTAAATCGAAATGAAAAAATCCTTCATGAGGGCAGTTAAGAATTTGACTTATCTCTACAGATGATATTGAAAAGTCCTTATCCTCTATTTGAGCCAACAAACTATCCCTTGTATCTCCAAGGCTAAACTGAACAGTTCTAAAGAAATGTCTCATTTCTGCCTCATATAGAAACTCAGAATTTTCACTATTAAAAGCTTTCTCAAGGCTTTGAAACGACAACGCTTGCTTCAACAGTAAATTAGTTTCAAACAGCCACTCTAAATCTATGACATTACCTTGCAGTATTTTCCGACTAACTACCTTAGGTTTCTTTGCAGCACTGCTCTCGGCTTCATCTGGATGCTTAGTCTTTGCCATTCCAACAACGATTTCTGAAGGTTCGTAAGTTTAGGGTTTGAAGATTCAGAAAAGGGTTTTGGAGCAGATGTGCGGTTTTAGGTTTTCGAAAGGGTTTCCGAAAAAGGTGAAGCAGTTTAGAAGGTGAAACGGTTCTGACAGCCTTGATTCCCGTGTAATCACTAATCATTACTTTTATTTAAAACAAAATAAAATTACTTATAGCGGGAAACAGAAATTAAGCAGAATTCGAAAATAGAATAAGATTTTTCAAAAAAACTATTTAAAATTAAATAAACCTAACTCCCCCTTAATAAATTCAAACCTTTCCGTGGGAAGTGGTTTAGTAAAAATATCTGCTAATTGATTTTCTGTATTTACAAATTCTAAAAATATATCCTTTTTAAACACATGATCTCTTAAAAAGTGATGTCTTATTGAATGTGCTTAGTTCTAGAATGACTAATAGGATTTTTTGAAATATTAATTGCACTAGTATTATCACATAAAATAGGTGTATTATTGAAATTTAATCCAAAGTCCATAAGAGTGTTTTTCATCCACAACACCTGTGCACAGCAACTACCTGCAGACACATATTCTGCCTCGGCTGTTGACAGGGCAACTGAGTGTTGTTTCTTACTAGACCATGATACTAAAGACTTCCCTAAAAAGTGACATGTTCCTGAAGTACTCTTCCTATCTAATCTACAGCTTCCAAAGTCAGCATCTGAATATGAAATTAAATTAAAATCAGAGGTTTTTGGATAAAGCAGAGATTGATAAATAGTA
Organism: Viscum album; assembly: GCA_963277665.1. Taxonomy (NCBI): domain Eukaryota; kingdom Viridiplantae; phylum Streptophyta; class Magnoliopsida; order Santalales; family Viscaceae; genus Viscum; species Viscum album. The sequence continues at coordinate 888,361,490 of OY728123.1, forward strand.
CCTTTTAAATATCTAAAAATTCTTTTAACAGCAGTTAAATGGGATTCTTTGGGATTTGATTGAAATCGAGCACAAAGACATACTGAATACATTATATCTAGTCTACTAGCAGTAAGATATAACAAACTACCAATCATACCTCTATATAACTTGTTGTCCACTGATTTTCCAGTTTCATCCAAATCAAGTTTTATATTAGTACACATAGGAGTTGTAAATGGCTTGATGTTTCCAAGTCCAAATTTCTTAAGTAAATCAGTAATGTATTTGCATTGATTTAAAACATTTCCAAAATCTTTTTGAAATATTTGAAGACCCAAAAAGAAATTTAATTCTCCCATCGTACTCATTTCAAATTCTTTTTGCATTAATTTTGAAAATTCATGACAAAGAATTTTATTGGTTGATCCAAAAATTATATCATCAACATAAATTTGAACCAACAAAACATTATTTTTCACAGTTTTCTTAAAGAGTGTTGGATCTTCCAGTCCAAAAGTAAAATCATTTTTCAAAAGAAAAGAACTTAGTCTTTCATACCAAGCTCTAGGTGCTTGTTTGAGGCCATAAAGAGCTTTAGTAAGTTTGAAAACAGAATCTGGTTTTTGAGAATTTTCTAAACCAGGAGGTTGCTCAACATAAACTTCCTCCATTAAATAACCATTTAAAAAGGCAGATTTAACATCCATCTGAAATAATTTAAAATTCATATAAGATGCATAGGCTAAAAGGATTCTAATGGCTTCTAACCTGGCTACAGGTGCAAAGGTCTCATCATAATCTATTCTTTCTTCTTGATTATATCCTTTAGCTACTAATCTTGCTTTATTTCTAGTTATTATCCCTTGATCATCCTGTTTATTCCTAAAGACCCATTTAGTTCCTATTACTGGATAATCATGTGGTCTTTCAACTAATTCCCAAACCTTATTTCTCTTGAACTGGTTCAATTCATCCTGCATTGCTATTACCCAGCTCTCATCATCTAAGGCTTCTTCTATGGTCTTAGGTTCTTGTTGGGATAGGAAAGCAGAGAATTCAACTATGTTTCCAAGGTTTCTTCTAGTTTGAATACCAGTCTCTAAGTCACCTATCACAGATTCTAAAGGGTGATTCTTTAACGTTCTAGACTGTCTAGGCATTACATTCAAAGGTTCTTCAGTGTCATGTTCTTCTGAACTGGACTGAATTTCTTTTATATCATTTTCAAAATTATTCTTTAAGTTCTCAAGTCTCATGTTTTCATTAGAATCAGGTTCATCTATTTGTTCTATCCTTTTCTCAAAAGGATCAGATTCATCAAATTTCACATGAACTGATTCTTCAACAATCCTTGACTTTTTATTATAGACTCTATAAGCTTTGGAGGTTGTAGAATATCCTAAGAAAATACCTTTATCAGATTTTGGATCAAATTTACCAAGATTATCTTTGGTATTCAAGATGTAAACCTTGCATCCAAAAACTTTAAAGTAATTTACTTTAGGTTTTCTGTTATTCCGTAGTTCATAGGGTGTCTTTTTCAAAATAGGTCTTATTAAAATTCTTTTCATTATATAACAAGCTGTATTAACAGCTTCTGCCCAGAAACATATAGGTAGGCTATATTCATTTAACATAGTTCTAGCCATTTCTTGAATAGTTCTATTTCTTCTTTCTACAATCCCATTCTGTTGAGGTGTTCTTGGAGCAGAGAACGTGTGTTTAATACCCATGTTTGAGAAAAAGGAATTAAATTCCTGGTTCTCAAATTCTCCACCATGATCACTTCTCAATGAGATTATATTAAAACCTTTTTCATTTTGAATATATTTACAAAAACCTTCACATAAACTAAAAGCTTCACTTTTAAATTTCAAAAAGAAAATCCAAGTAAATCTAGAATAATCATCAACTAATACATAAACATATAATTTACCAGCTAAACTTGCTACTCTTGAAGGTCCAAACAAATCCATATGGATAAGTTCTAGAGGTTTAGTTGTAGCAACTTTATTAACAGATTTGAATGATGATTTGTGTTGCTTGCCAAGCTGACATGCATCACAGAATCTGTCATTTCCAAATTTGAGACTAGGCAAATCAGAAACTAGATGTTTCTTAGATAATTTATGTAAAGCATATATATTTCAATGACCAAGTCTTCTATGCCAGATCCAGGATTCACTTATATTAGCAGTTAAGCAGTTTACTTGTTGTTTACACAAGAAATACAAATCCAAAGTATAAACATTATCAGTTCTGGGTGCTCTAAACTTAAACAGTTTATCTTTAGAAATAGTACAACTATTGTTAGTAAAATCAACAGTGTATCCATCATCACAGAGTTGAGAGATACTTATCAGATTGTGTTTTAACCCTTGTACATAAAGTAGTTTTTTGACTGAGACTGTCTCTGGATCTCCAACTGTTCCAATACCAATAATCTTTCCTTTGGCATTGTCACCAAAGGTGACAAGTCCTCCTTCCTTTCGAGTAAGAGAAGAGAAATTAGCTGAAGTTCCACTCATGTGTCTTGAGAAGCCACTGTCCATATACCATATTTCTTTCTTTCTTTGGTGACCTGTTACCTGCAAAGACATTCAAACAAATTGCTTTGGTACCCATATTTTGTTGGGTCCAGGAGTGTTAGCAAGCAGTGATCTGGGTATCCAGATTTGCTTTGTTTTCTTAAAATTGATTGAATCATATAGATCATTGGAAATATAAGCTTTCTTAATTCCACATATTTGAGGTTGTCTTAGAAAACAGTTTTTAGCTATATGACCTTTTGTTCCACAGAAGTTACAAATAACCTGTTTAGTGCTAGGAACAAAATAATTTTTGTATAACTTAGGTTTTTCTCCTTTACTTCCAATTCCAAACCTTTCCTTTTTAATTACAGTTTTTCCAAGTATCTCATTTAAGGCGTTTTCTCCTTTTGTAAAAACTAATGCAGCCTTTTTATAAGATTCTACTTCATCCTGTAGAGTTTTTATTTTTGATTCAAAATTAATTTTATTTGAGTCAGCAGAGTTGTATTTGTCAATTAATTACTTATGTTGTTTTAGCAAAGTATTTCTCTCATCTGAAATAGATTTATGAAAGTTCTTTATAGATTTATATTTTTTAAATAATGAGTCATACCTTTCTTCAAGCATATTGCAGTAAGCTGCAAGTTTTTTATTTGAGAAGCTTGTTTCAGAGTTTGATTCATTATTTGAGTCAGAGGAGTAGTATGAGTGTACCTCATCAGTTTCAGCCATGAAACACATATTTGCTTTTAAATTGGATTCCTCCTTCTTTGAGCTTGATTCAGAAGAATTACTTGAGTCTTCAGAAACACTCCAAGTAGCTTTCATAGCTTTCTTTTCTTTCTGCTCATAATCATCTATTTTGAAGAATTTCTTCTTCTTTGCATCTTTCAATTTTGGGCAATACGGTCTGATATGTCCCATATTTTTTCATTCATAACATCTCACTTCCTTTCTATCCTTCTTGAAGGATTTCTTGAAGTCATTCTTCTTACTGTAGAACTTTCTGAATTTTCTGGCTAGCTGAGCCAGTTCTTCATCCGAATTTGAAGAATCAGAGCTTTCTGATTTAGCACTTACTTCTCTGTTCTTCATCCTTCTATCCTTTTGTTGAGAAGTCACTTTCAAAGCAGTATTTTCCCTTTTTATGTAGACTTTATGCTCATTTACATCATCTTGCATTTCAGCTTCGTACATCATCAATGTACCAATTAGCTCTCTCATAGTTAGATCTTTAATAGAAGTTGATTGTCTGATTGCTGCAGAGATTCCATTCCATCGAGTAGGAAGTACTCTCAGTACCTTTAACACTTGATCAGCCTGCTTGATTAGTTCTCCTAGAGCTGTTATATTGTTGACAATTTCTGTCAATCTTCCATTCATCTAAGTGATGCTCTCTCCTTCAATCATTCTGAAAGTATCGAATTTTAATTTAGCAGTTGCATATCTCATCTGTCTTACATTATCTGTTCCTTCATAAGCAACATCTATTGTTTGCCACATTTCATATGCAGTCGGGCATTGAGATACTCTGTTAAATTCATCCGGTCCTAGACCACAGATGATTGCATTCATAGCTTTTGAATTCATGTCATACTCAGCCTCTGTAGCAGCACTCCACGTATCGGGATTTTCAGGAATTTCATAGGGAGTCAGAATCTTTGAATAGACTTTGTAACCAAGATTTTTCAGATAAATAATCATACGTGATTTCCAGAAGCCATAATTATCTCCATTAATGTAAGTTGCTCTGACCATTGACATTCCCTCTCTCGTATCATCCATGATACATTATGTATAATCTTTAAATACTTCTAGCTTGATAAGACTTTAAAAATAAGAATCTCCTCCTCTGATACCAATTGTTGGATCTGAATATACGGATTACACACAAGAGGGGGGGGGGGTGAATTGTGTCTTTTCAAAATTATTACAATCTCTTCAATTTAGACAAATTCTGTCCACTATGCTTTAGCACGATTAAATACGCAGCGGAAAAAGTAAAAGCATGAACACACGGATGTATAGTGGTTCGGGGAACAGAAGGCCCCTAGTCCACTCCACCAATGCTCATATCCACGAGCTTGGCGATTTTCACTATCTGGTCCTCGTTTCCACAGACCTGTTCACAACTGAGTACAGGAAGTTGACACCTTTACAAGTTTCAGGCAAACACAGCCTTCCTGGTTCAAACACGAACCCACACAGCTTAGAACGAGAAGCTGATCACTCAAAAATAAAAAGGGTTTCGATAAAGAAAACACTTCTCCAGTTGTTCTTCACAATTGCAACAGAATGCAATTGACAGTAGATAGATCGTCGTCTTCAGAAAATAAAGATCTGTAATCAAAACAGTTCTGAGTCGATCCAGTTGCAATAGATATTACAAGAAACTTCACAACTTCAGCAGCAGTAGATTCACAACAGATAGTCGATGTAGAACACGTGAATCTGCTATCAAGATCTTCCTTCGGTAATAAAGGTTTTACACTTCTTCTCGATCACCAGAAAAGAACGCCTTCACACAGTCTCTGTTTCTTGCTCGTTAAAAGATCAATCTATATATTTCATACACTTTCCTGTGTATATATATATATATCCAAAGTTTCCAAGATAGAACATATATATTCAAATCTGAGAAAATCTTCCGCATAAATAGATCCATGAAAATCTCCTTTAGATTCGCGATATTAAAAAAAATGAAATATCAGAGCCGTTGTAACTCCCCTGAAGAATCGGCATAAAAAGCTCCGTTTAAATCAGTCATTAATCCGTTGAAAATCGTCTTTGATTCAGTCAAAGTCGTACTTAAGAATCGGCTCGAAATCCGCTTAATAATCCGCCTGTTTGACCAATGCAAAAGGAAATATCGTCTGTCAAAAATATCCCGACGCCAAACGTAGGGTTGATGACGTGGCTCCAAACGTAGGGTTCACAAACGTAAGGTTCACAAACGTAAGGTTCAGAACGTAAGGTTCAGAACGTACATAATTTCTCTTTAGCATTCAAATGTAGGGTTGATCATCCATACTTTGTCTTGCTTCAACTCTCCAAAGAACGTACGGTTGATTATAAAAGTAAGGTTGATGATCCATACTTTTGAGAAACAAACTCAACACTGAAAACTAACGTACAGTTTCTCTTCCATACTTGTCCAACAACAAAAACGTAAGGTTCCTTCCAAACGTAATGTTCTTCTTCCATACTTTTCAACAACGTAAGGTTCATTAACCATACGTTTCAAAATAACGTAAGGTTCCTTAACCATACGTTTCTTTTAACATAAAAAGTAAACTTTTCATCCATACGTTACGTTCATCAACGTAGGGTATGAACAGTGATTCCAGAACGCGCTAAAATTGATCTCGCGCTACAGTGATTCCAGAACGCGCTAAAATTGATCTCGGAATAAATGAAGTATGAAATCTCGTTATATGAAATAAATAAATAAAATAAATTCCTGCAAAATACTCAACGAAATAATTAGTAAATAATTAAGGGTATTTGTGAGCATCAAAATCATCATAAAGAGACAGAGTATTATTTAAAATAATCTCCCCCTTTAAAAATCATTATTTTGAATTGTTTGAAAACAATACATTGCTCAACAAAATATAGCTTAGGGTGAATTTTTGGTATTTTTCTAAAAAACTTCAATTTTTGATGAATAGTGAAACAACAAAGTGGTGGTTACAAAATTTGATTTTTCGTTTAAAAGGGAATTTACCACTTCTGTGATTTGAATTTCAAAAATACAATTTAAATTATTTTAATTGTTAAGAAAAATTTGGTTCAATGGGATGAAAATAATTTTTGATGAAAAGTAACTTTTAAGTTTTATTAATCACGATTAAAGGTAATTAGTGTGATTTAAGGTAAAAATGATATTATAATAAAATGAAAATATATTGACACATGTACTAAACCTATTGGATGAGTTATGGACGACCAAGAAAACCCATGGGTCTATTTTTGGTACCCCATGGAGCCACTTGAGCAAGATAATGACATTTATGCCTTTTATTTAAAGTTAAAATAAAAATGACACAAACATGAGATGTTTTACTAAAAAGCTTTTAACATGGGGTTATACAAGTCATTATTTTGACTATAAATATTCATTAGAAAGATAAAAAGATTTCCTACATAATAGTATTTTTTTTATAATTTTTAGACATTATATAAATTAAATTATTTATGACATCATGATGATGCAGCGATGACCTCATTATTTAACGGTTTAAAAAAAATGGAACGATAATGAAAATCAAGGACCTAAACATGTCAAAAACCTATTGGATGGGTGGATTTAGAACCCTTATCACCTTATCCTCTAAATACATCAATGTGGGACAATTAAAATCTGAAAACCATTTGAAAATAAAGTAACATTTTATACTTTTCCAAGAGTGCCCCTCCTCTCCTCTTATAAAAGGCCCCCACCTCTACCAGCTTAATCACACATCTCAAGCCTTTGGTTCGGCCATGCTCTGATCATTTTGTCTCTCCACATCCCTATCCTCGTCCTATAAGCCTTAACGTAGGCAAGAATATCTTCAAGAAACCCTTTTGGTTCAAACCAAAGGGAGTTACCCAATTTTAAGGTAACGTCTTCACCTGTGCTCTTTTGTTTTATTTTGCTTCTCCAACCCCCTAAACTCTTTTTATTCATTTATTTTGTAACAACTCCAGTATATTACATATACTAGGATGTTTTTATAATAAGTATTCTAGCTACACTTACACACACCTTCATCTATTGGTTAAAGAACATATTGTTTCTGTGGATGGCGAATTTCTACCTCACGAAACGATGATTGTTCAACACTCATATAACACCTTCAAAGATGGCCATTAAGATGTCACTAAGTTTATATATGATATATAATATTTATATGTTTTACTTAAGATTCTGTATTTTTCATTTGTGGCATACCTTTATGGATTCCATTATGGGTATACGCGATATCTTCATTTTAGGAAGTGCGGACTACCGCCCCATCAAAGTGATTTGATTCGTTAATGCCATATGTGGGATGTATAAAGGATGGATTTAAAGTTATTATATATTATTTTATACTGTAATTATAATATACCATTATATCATTATTGTTTTATTTCCATTAATGTATGAGATAGAAATGAAAGTAGTGTTCATGAGTACGTACGGCTTACCGTCTCCATGAACGGTGCATTTCATTTCTTATCCTCAAATGTAATATACTATTATAAGTACATATAATGGATATATATGATGTATGATACATATAAAGGATGAATATAATTATGGAATTAAAAATATACACATCTCTCATTTAGTTTTAATTCCATTAATATGACATAGAAATGAAAGTAGCGTTCATGCGTACGTACAACTTACCGTCTCCATGAACGGTGCATTTCATTTATTACCTCTAAATGATTATGTAATATTATAAATACATGTATCTTCTGGATATATATGTTATATATGATATCCAAATCAGGAATTTAATTCTGGATATAAAGAACCTTTGACCACACAAACAACATGTAATTGTAAGAAATCCACTTTTGACTTAAGAACCAAATATCGAAAAAACAAACGTTATTAACTTAAATGATTACATAATGTTTATAACATGTAAATAATTGATATAAAAGGAATAATGAACTTGAAAAAGGCTCTTAAGAAAGTAGAAATTAACTCATGAATATTATTCAGAGCGTTAAAGAACGATCGAGTCAAGTCGGGCCCGAGGTAAGGGATCCTACTCCTCTCTTTCTTTTTAAGTACGCCCTTTTATGTCATTCCTTTAAAGATCATATTTCTTGTTATTGGGATGTTATTTTATATTAAACATACTCTAATTTTTATGTTCATATGATGAGATACCCTATTCTATCTCATCAATCCATTTTGGTAGTTTTGAGTGGCGCCGTTAGGCTGCCGATTTTTCGTAAGAGATCTAACCTCTCTGTTTCTTTTTAAGTACTCCCCTTTATGTCACTTCTTTTAAACTCCTCTTTGTTATGTTGGAGGATGTTATTTTATATTACTCTTTCTATAAACTTTATTTTAATATAATGATATACCCTATTTTATCTCATCAATCCATTTTGGAAGTTTTATGTGGCGCCGTTAGGCTGCCGAGTTTTCGTAAGCGATTTTTCCATCTCACTTTTATTCCCGTGAGATTTATGCTACATTTGCCACAATGTCCTTTGAGTGGTGTATGTACTGTCCATTATTTTACTCATTGTGTCATATACTTTCATTTATGAGTATTTACATCAATGTTGTATTGTCTTTCTTTCACGGGGTGTATGTTTCGAAAGATACCAATGTCGGTAAGGGAACCTTTCACCCTCTTTTTTTAAAAGACTTCTTTTGTTATGTCTTTTAATTCACATACTATTATGTTGGGATATGTTATGCTATATCCTTATTTATGTAAATTTTATGTCCAAGTGATGAGATCCCCTTTACCTCTCTCATCAACCCTTTTTGTTAAAATTTTTGTGACGCCGTTAGGCTGTCGAATTTTACCAAGGGAACTTCTTAACCCAATTTCGATTTCTTTGGGTTCAACATGTAGTTATTGAATATGTCATCATTTAAATATGTGTGAATAACCTTTGATTGTTTTACACTTAATATCCACTTATATTGGGTTAATTTATATTTGTCACACATAATTATGAGATTGATTTATCCTTAATTTAAGGATACCTTCTTTATAATGGATTTCATCTCATTTTACATTTCTTTTGAGACTTCATTGTTTCCATGCACCAATTCACTCTTATATGGTGTGCATACTGTCCTTTGACATATTATATCATGAATCCCTTTATTCTCATGATATTGTAATGTTCGGATTAAATGTTATTCCGCTAATATTTGTATTCAAGAGTCTCTCATTTTGTTAAAAACTTTTTAACAAAAATATCGTTTTAAATGTTTTTAAGATTTATTATTCTAAATCTTTATCTTTAATGTCCATGTTTTAAAAATGGTTTTCAGTATTTACATATATGTAAATTAATGTTTTAAAATTATAATTCCAATAAAAGCTTCAATGTTGTATGAGACACTTTGATTAAAAAATCTCTTTTAATGATTTTAGAAAATGGATTGATTAATTCAATATCTTGGAATTACTTATTTTGATTGAAAAAGAAATGTTGTTATTGAAATGTTTATATTTTAAATATTTTATGTGTAATGATGGTACATGGACATTTTACGGGTGGTTACGTGATAAACCATATGACAGGTGGTGCCGTGAATACCAGGATGGGTGGTTATGTTATAACCTCCAATGCATTGGGTATGGAAGTCGGCCGTATGACTATTCCATTAAGTATGTATGGAAGTTGGCCGAATGGCTATTCTATTAAGTGATATGTGTGGAAGTCAACCTTATGGTTATTCCACTTAAGTATGTTTATGTCCCAAGTTACCATTATATGTTATGTGATATTTATATGGGTTTTATGGTAATCTTTTGGTTACAGAAGGGTAAGTAATGATATTTTATTCAGTGAAGAGTTTTTTCTACTTCGAAAAGATGAAAAGTATTACTTTGATAATGTATACATGGTTTACTTGTTGTTTTAATAACTAACAGTTTTAATTCTTTGTGTATCCCTTACTGATCTTTTTATGACCATCCCAAGTTATTGAAATGTTTTTCACAGGACTTAACGTTGAATAGGGTCAAGGATGGGATCAAGGGAAAGTCATGCAACCTAAAAACATGGAACTGGACATGTTTCTTTTTAAGAGTTTTTATTTTATGGAAACCTAGTAGAAGTTTCTACTTTGTAATATTTTGAGATGTAATAGTTATGTCCTAGTTCTCTAAAACTCTAATCCTGAAAAGATCCTCAATGTGAATTATTCATTTAATTAAATATTAAGTAAGGTTTAAGGACGTGGCCTTATAGATTTTGTGTAAAGATGTATAGTTTTTCAACAAGTGAAAGCTGGAAGGCAACAGCCTGGAGGAGTCATGCAACCTCTTCCCATACCAGAGTGGAAATGAGACAATATTACGATGGACTTTGTCATGGGGCTACCAAAGACCCCTAGAAGGAACAATGCAATATGGGTTATTTTTTATCGTCTTATAAAGCCAGCACATTTTCATGCTATAAGATAAGATCTACCACTAGAACGTCTAGAATGACTATATGTAGATGATGTTGTGAGAATTCATGGATTACCCCTATCGGTTGTTTCTGATCGTGATCCCCGTTTTACTTCAAGATTTTGGAATAGTTTTCAGAAAGCCTTGGATACTGAACTTCATTTGAGCACTAACTACTACCCTCAAATAGATGGACAATAAGAACAAACAATTCAAACCTTAGAAGACATGTTGAGATCCTGCTCACTTGACTTTCAGGGTATGTGGGATCAATATTTACCTCTGGTAGAATTTTCCTATAACAATAGCTTCCATTCGAGTATTTAGATGGCACCATAGGAAGCATTATACGGAATACGATGTCACACACCAACCTGTTAGGATGACGTTGGTGAAAGAAAACCTGTAGGTCCAGAACTGGTGGAGGAAACGATGAAAAAGGTAAAGGTAATCCAAAATCACATCAAAGAAGCTCAAAGTAGGTAGAAGAGCTATGCCGATAATCAAAGGAAGGATTTGGAATTTCAAGTCGGTGATTATGTTTTCCTGAAGGTATCTCCATAAAAGGGATTCATACGTTTTGGTAAGAAATGTAAATTGAGTCCCAGGTATATCGGACCTTTCGAAATTCTAGAACGAATTGAGCCTGTAGCTTACCGATTGGCAATGCCGCCAAGTCTCTCCAATGTTCACGATGTGTTCCACGTATCTCTGTTGAGGAAATACATGTCTGACCCAACGCATGTACTCACCTATTAGGATTTAGAAGTGGAACCTGATCTGTCTTATTGCGAAGAGCTCATCGGGATTCTTGATACCAGAGAACAATTACTGAGAAATCGGATGACTCGTCTAGTAAAATTTCTATGGAGAAACCATATGATGGAAGAGGAAACGTGGGATCCCGAGGAACTTATGATGAAGAACCACCCGAGCCTTTTCATGTAGTAGTATTCTAGAAATTTCGAGGACGATATTATTTGAAGGAGGGGAGAATGTAACACCCCAAGCTTCTACGGTACACTTCTCTTTGAATAATGCGATAGCGTGTGTTGTATGCAACATCGAGTTCTAACACACCACAACCAATCAAACTAGCAGTTGTGAATAGTAATACCTACTTTTTGAAATTTTATAAATTTTATCACTCAAAATGGACTTAATTTTTGGATTCAGAGTTTCGAATTTTGCCTAAGGTGAAATTTTGTTACTTTTCAGATAACTTTAATATTTTTATGAATAGTGAAAATTACTAAATTTTAATTACAAACAACTTTTTTAATCAAAATTATTAATTTGAGTGGTTTTAAAGTATATTTAGAATATATTTTTACCATTTAATACAATTTTGGTCATTGGACATAATTTCACAATTAAACCAAACATAAACAAATATCAATCTTTTGATAGTTATTATATCTTAAAAACACGCTTTTTGTTTTGACAGCGGGAATTAATTTTAAATTAATTTCTGCCACTTCTATGTTTTGAATTTGGAAAAATAGATTCCATATTTTGAATCAGGATGTCCAAATTGTGTAAATAGGTAACTTTTATTTTTAGACATTTTTAATAATTACTTCGGTAAATATTTTATTTACCATGGTTAAGGGTAAATCTGGTAAATAAGGGTTAAAAAATAATATTATAATAATACTAAATTACCTTAAAACGTGTTCTAACCTTATTTGTGGAAACATTTCCGACCATGGGCATCTTTGGGTCTATTTTGGGACCCCATGGATCCACTTATAGGTGATAGGGACACTTTATTTTAATTAAGTTAAAATAAATACAAAAATGACAAAAGCATATATCTTTTAGAAAAACAATTTTTACAAAGGGTTATATATGTTGTCTTTTTCAGCGATAAATATTCCATAGAAAGCTAAAAAGTTTTTCTACATAATTATATTTTATTTATAATTTTTAGACATTAAATAATGTAATTTATTTATGACACAATGTTGATGCAGTAATTACCATAATAGTGAAAAATTAAAATAATTGATATTATAAATACCCAAATAAATATAAATTGAGACTTTTAATGAATTAAACGAATTTTCTAGGATAATATTTCATATTTGTATTTTTTTTAATTGACTTCTTTCGAAGTAATCATCCTGTTATGATTTTAGAAAAAATCAACTGTTGAATAGTGTCAAAATTGACATAAAAGAGTTTTTAAAAATATAATATATTATTAATTGATATTAAATTCCTAAAAATCTAAGGTTCGGCCAAGAGACTTATATCATGATACATTTATAGTTAATGAACCACTTGGGGGTCTCTTGGATGTGTATAGTAAGTTTATGAACTATATAGTATAAAAATATAAAGTGACATGGTAAGTGTCAAACTAATTAACTAAGAGTTAAAACTTAAAGAAAAAGTTAATATAATGACCCAAACCTGTAAAAATTCTATTAGTTGAATGGTTTTTGACCTATAACCACCTTAATCTTTAAATAATCCACTTTGGAGCCATTAAAACCCGAATATGAATTAATTATAAAAAATTATTTCTAGCTTTTCCAAAGGTTCCCCTCACGCCTCTTATAAAAGGGAACTCCTCCTTCTTATTACTTCACACCTTCAAATCCTTTTGGTTCGGCCAACCTCTACCCAAATACTCTCTAAACTTCCTAAATACAACCTAGAGTCCTTAGTTTGATCAAAAATCCAACCTAAGGAGCCCTTTTGATCAAATCAAAAGGAAGAACCCGAAGAAGAGGTAATGTTTTCACCACCCTTTTTCAAATTCATTTCTTCTTCAACTTATTCTTTCTTTGTTATTATCATTATAAAATAATGAATCCCGTATCTCCTATATACTTTAATATTATTATAAATATGGTACAACCATATTCAGTATTCTATCCATCCTTTTAATGACATGTCACCATACGTGCGTACGTACGGCTTACTGTCTCCACGTCGTGGTGTAATTGTTATTCAATATATTATTATTATTTGGATGGGTATAATAATGATGTGTAATTCATTTAAATAATAAATATAACATTATAATTATTATGTATATAATATATACCATCTAATTAAATATTATTTTAATATCAAAATAATGATATTGTCGCTCGTGCGTACGTACGGACTACCGTCTCCACGAATGTGATAATATTCATTCTCCATTGTATCCATTAAAGTATAATTATCATTTTATGATTTAAAAATAATGATTAAGGACTTTATATCATTATGGATATGAATAAGATACATCCTATCCATGAAAAACATGGCTTACGTAACAAAACATATCCAAGAAAACGAGTAAGTTAACACCCGAAACGACGATAATACTAAGATATTATTAACAAAGCAATGTTAAAAGATCATATATGATATCACATTAATATATATGATTATTGTATAATTTAATAAATATTATTTCACCATTATATAGTAGGTTAACCTACCCTCAACCATGGAAAAGTAAAAGCTAAGGGTTTATTTCACAATCTCTTCATTAACTGAGGTTGTTTATACGTAATAATCTACTGGGATCTCTTTATCATCCACATCCATGTTTCTTAAAAAATGTATTTCATAACATATTTACTATTTACAAGAATATGGGTTAAAGTAATTTATACCCATTTTTGAATTTTTATAAGAGGTTTATGAAAGAATCTTTCCGTCGATTTCCAAACAAGGTGCTTTTTAACTATTTCGACAGAATTAAGGGAAGAATGTTTTTTTAACTTACTCAACGAGTACAGATATTTTCCACCATTATAAAATCATAGAATCTTACCTTACAAGATTATAAGAATATTTTCAAATAAAATGTTATATTTTATAAATATATGACTTTTAAATGATTTCAAAATAGAAAGAGATATTTCTCTAAAAAGAGTTTTGATTTCGTCTATGTCAACATCCTTTGATGGATTTTACGCTTATTTAAAGTTGATTTATTATAATACTAAACTTATATATTTTATTGAATGTTTTGTGATATGTTTGACTGTGGATGTGTTATTTTTATACCATTCATGGTTTATGGATGAAGAATTTACATTTTGTATGCTAGTTTTAATACTAATGTTCATGTTATGTTTAAACATTTTCATATGGGAATGAATTGGACTTAATATCTGATGGGTGGAGCCCTCTATAGCTCCTCGATGCATCGGTAGGTCTCATGAGACAAACTAGTGTCTTGGCACAAGGCCTTGAAAAAATCTTATTTTTAGTCTTGGTATGAGGCCTTGGCTATGTGGTTATGATAGTCTAGCATTATGCATTCCATCATTATGAAAGTGGTTATTGATATTTCATGTGATTATTCGTTTAGAAGAATATCCATGTGAATAAGTAAATGTCATTATTTCATTTTATTTTTTCCATACTATGTTGATGTTCAAGTTTAAATGGCTTTTGTTTTAGTTATACATTGCCTTCAATGTTTATTCTTATTTATGAATTTTTCCGCTATATTGTTATCCTTATTGGGCATTTGAGCTCACCCCTTTTCTATGTTTTATTTTTCCCAGGATGTGAGGAAATAATTTATGAATGACCTGAAGGGATAGTATGAGGGGATAATAGTGTGGACTATGGAGACTATGTTGTTGTAGTTTTCATTTTTATGATGTAATGTTAAACTTTATTAATGTATCTAGTTATTCCAAGGCTAATAAACTAATCGTCCTTTCAAGACTTGATCTTTCTTGTGATCATGACAATGTTATGTAATAATGCACCAACTCTGGGTAACTGGGGTCAGGGCGTTACAGTTGGTATTAGAGGAAGTTTAGTACAATCCTTGGTAGCTAGATTTAGATAAACTCTGATTAGAGCACATAGATTTAAGATGGAATTTGAAGATTAATATAGAAGAACTTCCTAGAATTTTGGTATTTTGTGAGTTTTCTGAGAAATAAATCTATGTCTGGATACGAGCTAGTAGAGGCCGCTCTGGGATAGATGTACCTAGGGGTAAAAACCGAAAACACAGCTTTGAGCTAGACTCGAACGGGAACTGGTGCACGACAACGGGCCTTGATGCACTCTTGGTTACGACACTCCTGGGGTATATTCTTAGAATATCACTCATATTCATTACAAATCATTATGAAAGGTTTATGAGTATATACTTCCTCAAAAAAAACATTTTCATGATTATGGATTATATCCATAAATAGTTCAATTTATGTTAAGTGTTTTAAAAGTATGGAATTATGTATTTTGATTCATAAACTGATCTAGTTTATGCCATTGTTTAGAAATGGATCCTAGTGGAAGAAATGGAAACTGTATCAATGCACGCACTCCATGTAGGGATTTCCCTCCTGCTCAAGATAATTATAGTGGAGCTGGTGATGCAACTGGTGCCGATCAGCTAATCACCATACTAGGACTACTCACTCAGGTTATGAATAATAACCTTACCCATATGGAGTACCCTGATCTGCAGCATGGAGGATCATTGTTAGTTATCTTCATGAGGAAACAACCACCAATTTTCAATGGGAGTACAAATCCCTTAGTAGCTGAGCAATGGATAAGTTCCCTAGAGAAAATATTTAGGGCTTTGGGATGTAGTGAAAGGGAAAAAGTTATCATGGAAGTTTACCGCCTCACTGGAGATGCTGATCAATGGTGGTCATTGATTCAAAATGTGAAGGAAGATAATGAAGTATCAAAAATAGAATGGAGGGAGTTCAAAGATCTGTTTTTAGAAAAATAATTTCCTCGTGACCATCGAGTAGATATGGAAAGGCAATTTCTGAGTCTGAGACAAAAGGAGGATGAGAATGTCGCAAAGTATGATGCTAACTTTACAAGGTTAGCTAGGTATGCTGGAGACTATATACGTAACCCATGAAGTAATATTGATTGTTTCTTTGATGGGTTAAAACCATTTCTTCGTCGATCATTAGTCTCACAATCCTTCTCGTCGTATGAAGACATTGTCTCATGTGCTATCAAGACAGAGAAAAAGTTCTCAAATTCTTACGACTTTAACGCGATGAAAGAGAAGAATAGATCTGCTGATCAATCTAGGAATGGAAATAAGGGGAAGAAGGGAAATGTTGAATATCCATCCTATGATAAATATTGGAAGAAACACCCCAGTACTTTCTTGAAGGGAATGGGTGTCTGTTACAAGTGTGGTGAAAAAGGACACCAATATCGTGATTGCAAAGGGAAGAAGGAAGCTACCAATGTTCAGTGCTACAATTGCAGGGAGATGGGGCATTATGCAAATTAATTTCCTAAGCGTCATGGGAAATTACCTCAGAAAAGGACAAGGGATCAAGGCCAAGCTTATGCTATCACTACTACTAAGGTAGAATCTTCGAAGGACGTGGTGGCAGATAATTTAATGGCTTCCTCAAGTTTAGAAAAGGAATTATTTGATTTTGGATCATCGCATTGTTTCATATCATCCGTGTTTTCTATGAAAATTAGATATTTCCAATTTGATTTAACAAGGGACTTATCAGTTAAAACTCATAAGGGAAGTATCATTGCAACAATGTTTTGTGAATCAGTCCCCATTGGAGCACGTAAATGTTCTTTATCCGCTGATCTCATCATCATACCTATGATTGAGTTTGATATAATCCTTATAATGGATTGGATTTCGGACTATGATGTGAAGATTTATTGTAAGAAGAAGGAGGTTACGATTTTTGATGATGATGATAAGGATCACCTTATCTTTAGAGTAGAATCGTCACCACCTATTTCTTATGTAGATCCACCCCTAGTAGCTCAACTAAATTAAATTATTGGGGAGGAAGAGGATGAAATTACAGTGGGTGAGGAAAGGAATGTTCAAATAGAGGATGTACCTATTGTGAAAGAATATGTAGATGTGTTTTCGGAAGATTTACCTGGACATCCTCCAGAACGATAAGTTGAGTTTTATTTTGATTTAATTCCTGAATCAAGGCCTATATCAAAGACCCCTTATAGAATGGCCACTGTAGAATTAGTCGAACTAAAGAAAAAATTAAAGGAATTGACTAATAAAGGTTTTATTCTCCCTAGTGTTTCTCCTTGGGGAGCCCATGTTCTCGTTGTTAAAAATAATGATGGATCTATGAGGTTATTTATCGACTACAGGGAGATCAATGCTATAAAAATAAAGAACAAGTATCCCCTACCTCGCATTGATGATTTATTTGACCAAATGCAAGGATCTAAATACTTTTCAAAGATTGACCTTTGATCTGGATACCATCAGTTGATTGTAAAGAAGGAAGACATTCCGAAGACAGCATTTCGAACCAAGTACGGGCATTACGAGTTTACAGTAATGCCTTTTGGATTGACTAATACACCCTCTGTATTCATGGATCTGATGAATAGAGTTTTCAAGGAATATCTTGATTAATTTGTGGTGGTATTTATTGATGATATCTTGGTATACTCCAAAAGGTATGAGGATCATGAAAATCACTTGCGCATTATCCTGAAGACTCTGAGAAGACATGAATTATATGGGAAGTTTAGTAAGTGTGAATTCTGGCTTCATGAGATTTCTTTTCTTGGCCATATTTTCTCTAAGGATATAATTTTTGTTGATCCTTCTAAGACCAAGGCAATCCAATAATGGCCAGCATCGACGAGTATAACTGAGGTACGTAGTTTTATTGGTTTAACAGGTTATTATCGATGTTTCGTCCAGAATTTTTCCCGATTGGCTAACCCATTAACAAAGCTCACACATAAAGGGGTTAAATTTGTTTTGAAAAAATAGTGTAAAGAATTTTTCAAACAACTGAAGAGAAGATTAGTCAATGCTCATATATTGACTCTACCATTGGGGAGTGATGGGTTCGTTATTTATAGTGATGCATCGAAGAAAGGACATGGTTGTGTTCTTATGCAGAATGATAGAGTTATTGCCTATGCATCACGATAGTTGAAAATTCATGAACAAAACTATCCTACTCATGATCTCGAGTCAGCAGCTGTGATCTTTTCTTTGATGGTATGGAGGCACTACCACTATGGTGAAAAATGTGAGATTTATACTGATCCAAAGAGTTTGAAGTATATTTTCTCAAAAAAAGAACTCAACATGAGGAAAATGATATGGCTTGAATTACTCAAGGATTATGATTGTACGATACACTACCACCTGGGGAAAGAAAACAAGGTGGCAGATGCTTTGAGCGGAAAAGATCATGGAGTTTTGAACAATATGAGAATTGAAAGGGATCAAATTTTCATGGATCTAGTGAAGATGGACATTGGAATAACCATGGAAGGTGAAACTTCAATTCTTTTTCAAATGGTTTCCGAACCATCTTTAATTGAAAGTATTAAGAGTTCTTAGACTGACGATGATGAATTTCAAAATAAGATTAAAGCTGTGAATGATGGGAGATTGAGAGACTTTGTGTGTGAAGATGGAATTTTGAAATTCGGGAAGAGACTTTGTGTTCCCGATATACCTGATCTAAAAAGGGAATTGCTGGATGATGCACATAGTTCCAATTTCTCTATACATCCTGGGAGCACCAAAATGTATAGAGATTTGAAGGAACATTTTTTGTGGGAGAACATGAAGAGGGAGATTGCTGATTTTGTGTCAAGATGTATGGTTTGTCAACAAGTGAAAGCTGGAATGCAACCGCCTGGAGGAGTCATGCAACCTCTTCCCATACCGGAGTGGAAATGGGACAATATTACGATGGACTTTGACATGGGGCTACCAAATACTCTTAGAAGTAACGATGAATTATGGGTTATTGTTGATCATCCTACCAAGTCAGCACATTTTCTTGCTATAAGAGAAGATCTACCACTAGAACGTCTAGCAAGACTATATGTTGATGAATTTGTGAGACTTCATGGAGTACCCCTATCGATTGTTTCTGATCGCGATCCCCGTTTTACTTCAATATTGTGGAAAAGTCGTCAGAAGGCCTTGGATACTGAACTTCATTTGAGCCCTGCCTACCACCCTCAAACAGATGGACAAATAGAACGATGTATTCAAACCTTAGAAGACATGTTGAGATCCTACTCACTTGACTTTCAGGGTATACGGGAACAATATTTACCTCTGGTAGAATTTTCTATAACAATAGCTTCCATTCGAGTATTGAGATGGCACCATATGAAGCATTATACGGAAAGAGATGTCGGACACAAACCTGTTGGGATGACGTTGGTGAATGAAAACATGTAGGTCCAGAACTGGTGGTGGAAACGATGGAAAAGGTGAAGGTAATCCAAAATCACATCAAAGTAGCTCAATGTAGGAAGAAGATCTATGTCAATAATCGAAGGAAGGATTTGGAATTTCAAGTCGGTGATCATGTTTTCCTGAAGGTATATCCATGGAAGGGAGTCATATGTTTTGGTAAGAAAGGTAAATTGAGTCCCAGGTACATCGGACCGTTTGAAATTCTAGAATGAATTGGGGCTGTAGCTTACCGATTGGCAATGCCTCCAAGTCTCTCCAAAGTTCACGATGTATTCCACGTATCTCTATTGATGAATTACATGCCTGACCCAACGCATGTAATCACCTATGAGGAATTAGAACTGGAACCCGATCTGTCTTATTGTGAAGTGACCGTCAGGATTATTGATACCAAAGAACAAGTACTAAGAAATCGGATGACTCGTCTTGTAAAAGTTATATGGAGAAACCATAAGATGGAAGAGGCAACGTGGGAACCTGAGGAACTTATGATGAAGAACCACCTGAGTCTTTTCATGCAGTAGTATTATAGAAATTTCAAGGACAAAATTATTTGAAGGAGGGGAGAATGTAACACCCCTAGTTTCTACGGTACGCTTCTCTTTGAATAATTCGATAGCGTGTGTTGTACTCAACATCGAGTTCTAACACATCACAACCAATCAAACTAGCCGTTATGAATAGTAATACCTACTTTTTGAAATTTTATAAATTTTATCTCTCAGAATGGACTTCATTTTTGGATTCGGAGTATCGAATTTAGCCTAAGGTGAAATTTTGGTACTTTTCGGATAACTTTAATATTTTGATGAATAGTCAAAATTACTAAATTTTAATTAAAAACATCTTTTTTATTCAAAATAATCACTAGTGATAAATTATGAATTTGAGTGGTTTCAAAGTATATTTAGAATATATTTTTAACATTTAATACAATTTTGTTCATTGGACATAATTTCACAATTAAACCAGACATAAAAAAGTATCATTTTTTTGATAGTTATTATATCTTAAAAACACGCTTTTTGTTTTGACAGCGGGAATTAATTTTAAATTAATTTCTGCCACTTTTGGGTTTTGAATTTGGAAAAATGGATTCCATATTTGGAATAGGGATGTCCAAATTGTGTAAATAGGTAACTTTTATTTTTAGACATTTTGAATAATTACTTCGGTAAATATTTTATTTACCATGGTTAATGGTAAATCCGGTAAATAAGGGTTAAAAAAATATTATAATAATTCCAAATTACCCTAAAACGCGTCCTAACCTTCTTGGAGGATACATTTCCGACTATGGGCATCTTTGAGTCGATTTTGGGACCCCATGGAGCCACTTGTAGGTGAGAGGGAGACTTTATTTTAATTAAGTTAAAATAAATACAAAATTGATAAAAGCATACATCTTTTATAAAAACAATGTTTAAAAAGGGTTATATATGTTGGATTTTCAACTATAAAACTTCATTAGAAAGATAAAAATATTTCCTACAAAATTATGTTTTATTTATAATTTTTAGACGTTATATAATTTAATTTATTTATGACATGATGATGATACAGTAATTACCATAATAGAGAAAAATTAAAATAATTGATATTATAAATATCCAAATAAATATAATTTGTAACTTTTAATGAATTAAACTAATTTTATAAGATAATATGACATATTAAGAGTGATTTAATTGACTTTTTTTCGAAGTAATCATTCTGTTATGATTTTTACAAAAATCAACTATTGAATAGTGTCAAAATTGACATAAAAGAGTTTTTAAAACAAATATTATATTTTTAATTGATATTAAATTCCTAAAAATCTAAGGATAGTCCAAGGGACTTATATCAAGATATTTGTATCATTAATGGACCACTTGGTTGTCGCTTTTATGTATATAGTATGTTTATTAACTATATAATATAAAAATATAAAGTGACATGGTAAGTGTCAAACTAATTAACTAAGAGTTAAAACTTAAAGATAAGTTTTATATAATGACCCAAACCTGTCTAAATTCTATTGTATGAATGGTTTTCAACCAATCCCCACCTTAACTTTTAAATAATCCCCTTTGGAGCCATTAGAAACTGAATATAAATTTATTATAAAATAATATTTCTAGCTTTTCCAAAGGTGCCCCTCACCCCTCTTATAAAAGGGCACTTCTCCTCCTCATTACTTCACACAATCAATGCCTTTTGGTTCGGCCAAACTCTGCCCAAATACTCTCTAATATTCCCTCAATACAACCTAGAGGCCTTAGTTTGATCATAAATCCAACCTAAGGATCCCTTTTGATCAAATCAAAAAGAAGAACCTGAAGAAGAGGTAATGTTTTCACCACCCTTTTTCAAATTCATTTCTTCTTAAACTTCTTCTTTCTTTGTTATTATCATTCTAAAATAATGAATCCAGTATCTCCAATATACTGTAATATTATTATAAATATGGTACAACCATTTTCAGTAATCTATCCATCCTTTGAATGACATGTCACCATACATGCGTACGTACGGTTTACTGTCTCCACGTCGTGGTGTAATTGTTATTCAATATATTATTATTATTTGGATGGGTATAATAATGATGTGTAATTAATGTAAATAATAAATATAACATGATAATGATTCTTTATATAATATATACCATCCAATTAAATATTATTTTAATATCAAAAGAATGATATTGTCGGTCGTGCGTACGTACGGACTACCGTCTCCACGAATGCGATGAGATTCATTCTCCATCGTATCCATTCAAGTATAATTATCATTTTATTATTTAAAAATAACGTTTACTGACTTTATATCATTCTGGATATGAATAAGAAACATCCTCCCCATGACAAACATGGCTTACGTAACAAAACAAATCAAAGAAAACGAGTAAGTTAAAACCCAAAACGACGATAATACAAAGATATTATTAACAAAGCAATGTTAAAAGATCATATATGATATCATATTAATATATTTGATTATTTTATAATTTAATAACAATTATTTCACCATTATACCGGAGGTTAACCTACCCACAACCAATTAAAAGTACAAGGTAAGGTTTTATTTTTCAATCTCTTCATTATCCGAGGTTGTTTATACGTAATAATCTACTAGGATCTCTTTATCATCCACATCCATGTTTCTTAAAAATGTATTTCAAAAAAAATTTACTATTTAAAAGAATATGGGTTAAAGTCATTTATACCCTTGTTGTACTTTTTATAATAGGTTTATGAAGGAATATTTCTGTCATTTTCCAAACAAGGTGCTTTTTAACCTTTTCGACAAAATTAAGGTAAGAATGTTTTTTTAACTTATATGGCGAGTATGGGTATTTTCCGCCGTTATAAAATCATTGAAGCTTCACTTAAAATATTATAAGAATATTTTCAAATAAAATGTTATATTTTATAAATATATGACTCTTAAATGATTTCAAAATTGAAATAGATATTTCTCTAAAAAGAGTTTTGATTCATCTATGTCAACATCCTTTGATGGATTTTACGCTTATTTGAAGTTGATTTATTATGATACAAAACATATATATTGTATTGAAGGTTTTGAGATATGTTTGACTGTGGATGTGTTATTTTGATACCATTCATGGTTTATGGATGAATTATTTACATTTCGTATGCTAGTTTTAATACGAATGTTTATGTTATGTTTTAACATTTTCATATGGGAATACATTGGACTTAATATGTGATGGGAGGAGCCCGCTATAGCTCCTTGATGCATCGGTAGGTCTCATGAGACAAACTTGTGCTTGGCACAAGGCCTTGGAAAAATCTTATTTGTATTCTTAGCATGAGGCCTTGGCTATGTGGTTATGATAGTCTGGCATTATGCATTCCATCATTATGAAAGTGGTTATTGATATTTCATGTGATTGTTCGATCAGTAGAATATCCATGTGAATAAGTAAATGGAATTATTTCATTTTATTTTTTCCATATTAGGTTGAAGTTCAAGTTTAAAAGGCTTTTGTTTTAGTTATACATTGACTTCAATGTTTATTCTTATTTATGAATGTTTCCGCTATATTGTTATCATTACTGGGCATTTGAGCTCACGCCTTTTCTATGTTTTATTTATCCCATGATGTGAAAAATAATTTATGAATGACCTGCAGGGATAGTATGAGGGGATAAGAGTGTGGACTATGGAGACTATGTTGCTGTAGTTTTCATTTTTATGATGTAATGTTAAACTTTATTAATGTATCTAATTATTCCAAGTCTACTAAACTAATCTGTCTTTTGAGACTTGATCTTTCTTTTGATCATGCCAGTGTTATGTAACAATTCACCGACTCTGGGTAATTGGGGTTGGGGCGTTACAAAGAGAGAGGGGCCGACTACATTAATATTCGAGGACATTTGAGGATAGGAAGAAAGAGGTGTCGACTACCTTAAAAATTGAGGGCTTGTGGGGATATCAAGATAGATTCTGATATTCCTATTAAGGTCTTACCCTAGTGTGGGTAAGATAGACTTTCTTTAATGTATAAATCAAGGGACCATTATCCATGGTTGTTGGATACCCTACACTTTGTGTTAAAAAATCTGATACTAGTTATTTTTTTTTCATGTTTATTTCTGATGTATTTTGATAAATAATGAAAGTATAATATTCTTATACTTTATTTTTCTTTTATGTACTCTGATAAGTAAGATTCTATATGATTTGAGGTAGAATATTTTCCTTGTAAACTTTCCCTAAGTTTCATTTCTAGAACCATATTTCTGGATCCCATAATGTTTTTTAATATAACCTAAAGTGGTCTTCCGAATTTACCTTGTTTAACTCTATTAAACACAATTTTCCTTATGGTTAAAAATGCATGTTTTGAAACATACAATTCACCACCCAATTTTAATTGAGAATCTACATCATTATTTCGATTCTACAATCCAAATCCAACAAAACTCAATATTGGAAGTTGAAGTTCCAAATAATGGCCATAAAATGGGTTTTTGAAACTTTTCTAGGTTATTTGGGCACTTATGTTTAAGGTTTACTCAATTATTAAGCATACTTGTACCTTAAAAATTATAATTAATTTTAATTACTATCACTAAAAATTTCCATCAAAAACTATGGTGACTTATTAGATATTATTAATTGTTATGATTCCAAATATGTAATCCTTTTTTTAATTCTAATCACATAAATGGATTAAATTAAATTAAATTTAATACCACAGATGAGATGACAATGTCGGTTTTTTAAGTAAAAACATCCAAAAGTATAATAATTTTATATATTTAATTTCAAATTTAAATTAATTACAATTAACTAAATTATATTAAGAAGTAATAATTTAATCTAATTAAACATAAAAAAAATTTAAAATATAATTTTACCTTCTAAATTAAATATATTAAAAAACAGTTTTGAATTAAATTTTAGTATTTTTCACTATTTTTTTAAAAAAAAAGCCTTTATAGATAAATACCAGGAATTAACCCTAGGATAATTGTCATGTTTCAATTTAAATAATAATGATTATTTTAATATATAATATTCATTAAATTTCCAAAATTTATATTTAATATAGGTTCACCAATAAAATGTGGTAAAATTTTTTTAATAAACAAAATATAGGTATTTAAGTATAATATGGGATTTGTTCTTATCTTATTATTTTTAAATATGTTAGATGAATATAAAAATATTTTTATTAATATATTGAATATAAATTTAATTAATGGCATTCATTAATTGTAATTGATTTATCTTATTTAGATAAATCTTCCTTTTCACAAATAAATAGTCATTCATAAAATCATTCCTTTTAAATTCATTTGGTTTCTATATTAATTTATAACTAATAGGTAACCAATGAATTCCACTATATATATTCATATTCTTGATAATCTTATAATATTCAATTTAATAGCTATTTTATATCTTTTAATATAAAATTATTTTAATAAAATATTATTTTTCGATAACACTCGATCTTGTGTGCAACGCAATACATTAAGGATAGACAATCATGCATGTAATGTAAGCTATTCTTGGTGTTCCATATAGATAAATTTAAAATTTATGTTGTGTTCAGTGCTTGATTAACTTCATCGTATTTTCTATAACTTACGCTAGACATAGTTATTTAATAAAAAATATGTTTTCTTACAGTGCTATGTGAAATGAAATATATCAAATAGATTAAATTAATTCAAAACAAATTCACAAAATCTCAGGGTGTTTTAATTAGGATTTATTTTTTATTCCTTGTATCATTGTCATCATTTTTTTCATCTTTTAAATCCATATAGTTTATAATTTTCTGAACCATAGAGTGATGGATTGCTTTAATCCATTATGGTTTCTTGTGTTTTGGGTGTGTGCGTTTTCTTTTGCGAATTCGTCCTGCTTTTTCAAGGTATTTTCTCCAACTATTGAAGATCAAGGGTAGTGGATCCATGACATTGAATATTTATAAAAATATATATTATTATTGAAGTTTGAAAAGTGTTTTTCTAGAGAAATAATTATTTCTATGAATTAATATATGCTCCAACTAAAATTTCCCTCAATAGTAAAGGTATTTTAAATGGTGTTTCAAACTCTCTCTCACTCTCCATGATTTATATTTGAAATTGTTGGGGTTTTGAGGGGTTATAGTTATAATTTATATCTAATAGAATTTAACATGTGATTAAATTTTTTTCATAACTTTTTTCATTTTAATTTTTTATATTTTTTATATAATTTCATAGAATGGATATCCATCAATTTTATATGGTTTATTGATATTGAGGGTTTTAAACTTGTATTTCTACTATAAAATCAACAGATTTATGAATTCCACATCACATCAAATTAGATTTCAAATGAATTTTTAAGTGTTATTTTATAAAACAACATCCATATACCCATTTTACACATTAAAAGGAAAATCTATGATGATCCAAAATTTTCATGAATGGATTAAAAAAGATTTTTTTTAAAATGTAAAAATAGTTAAAAATACACGACCATAGTGAAAGCCTTATATAAATGATTTTCCCCAAGGTGAGATACACCCTTATCCTAAGACCCATGATGCTACAATTAAAATAAATTTTTCAGGAGTATGGGTTTTGTGTGTGTTCATATTTTTATACGCATGGGGATTTAGTGAATAAGTTTGGTTGAGATATGTTATATCCACGATATTACTTGTAGTTTATTATTATATGTGATTGATAGGAAACACATATTTACATAACATTTATCTAATTGTATCATAGTGATCCTAGGAATTATAATGAAATATTAATAAACCATTGTTATACTTTATCTATTTACACAATGAATTGTATCCACTAGTGGTGTGTTATGATCGTTATAAGGGGTGTTCCCTTAGTTATGCATGATAGAGAATTTTTAGTGGATATTATTTAGAACATCATCGATTAGACTGAAATGTAGTTCATGTTGAGTATATATAAGACTATATAACATGATGATTATAAATCACCCAATATTATTAATAATTTATATTCACTCGTATATTAATGTGTTGGATTATTCTTTTACCTATTTCTACACATTTGTGTTTTAACTCATTATGTGTCACTTATTTGTTTCTCTTAAATGGTAATATTACATGTATCCATTATTTAGTAGTTATTTTTTTATACTTGACAATTTTTATGACCTCATTTCTCTAGGATTTTATAGTTATATACTTCTTATTATTTATGTTTCCTAGCTTAAATTATGTGTTTAAGGTTAATATTCCAATTTTAGGATTAATTTTTATCCTTTTCAGAAAAATAATTATGAAATGGCCCTATAATGTATATTATATAACAAGTTATAAAAAGGAATTTCAAATGATATTTTGAGATATCATTGCTTTGCGGGTTTCCGGCCTCGAAACACCCAACGAATCTGTATCCGTTGATGCGCGGACATGGTTTCTAAAGGTAGGCGTTCGCTGGATGGTCTGACTAGCAACGCTTAATAACTCACATTGGTCAAGAAGAGGGGATGTTGGGCTCATCTCACCATTTTGGGGAGAATTATTGCCTATTCTGGGACTCTATTATATATTTATGACGTATTCATATGTTCGTGAATTATTGGTTTATACCCAAACATAGTATCCACAGATTTAACCCTTGATTGGAACTGGTCAACCGAACACAGGGGTTCGGAATAATTTATGCCTGAGGTTTACCATCCCTCGTTGGATTAATGACCCCGAGGAGTCTGAACTCACTGAGAGGGTGTTAGGGGAAGCTTGGTGAACCGATGAGAAGATAGTCGGATCACCCAATTGTTAGGCTTAAAACTCAGGGAGGCTTCCTACGTACCCTGCCTAGGAGACTGGGATCGGATTCCACATAGTTCGAATCGGGGTGTCGGAGAACCGACGCGAATGTGGACCCGGGGGGTCCGGTTGTGATCGGACATGAACCTCGGGGAGGCTTCCTACATATCCCTATGGTATGGAATCAATGTACCCATAGTTCGTATAAGTCTGGGTCTTACGCTCTGAGGTATCCCAAGATGTGGATTGGGGCTTACACTCTGAGGAGTCCCAAGATGTTGGTAAACCGATATGAAAGGGGGTCAGAATGACCCGTTATTGGGCTTGAACCTCAGAGAGGCTTCCAACATACCCCGCCTAGGAGACAGGGATCAAAGTCCACATAGTTTAGATTAGTGTGGGGTTTATGCTCTGAGGCAGCACAAGATGTGGATTGGGGCTTTCACTCTGAGGAGGCCCAAGGTGGATGTCATGGTCGTTGCCTACCCTAAGCCCACATGAGTCTTACTCAGTGTGAGAAATAAGAGGCAGCAGGGACCAGACGATCATGTCGCGAAAGGTGCGTCCATGAGAAGTGGAGTGGGGTTTACACATGATGTAATGAACCAACCCCAGTTACCCGGAGTCGGTGCATTATTACATAACATTGGCATGATTACAAGTAAATCATGTCTCTAATAACCGATCCGTTTATTATTATTGGAAATAATATTCATACATATGATTCACTTTACAGCTTGGAGAGAAATAAAACAATAATATAGTTCATTAGAAGCATCCAAGCCTCCTAGATTATGCCTGGAGGTCACTCATAACTAACTTCTTCATATCCTGGGAAAATGAAACATAAGAAAGGGGTGAGCTCAAATGCTCTGTAAGGGTAAGTAATACAGCAGAAAATGACATAAATATTAAGCATGGTAAATAATTGAGAACCACATGCCTTTACCAATAATAAACATGATTAATTTTATTGCAAGATTATGTCCTGTGTAAATAATTCCATAATAAAACATAATCATGGGTATTCTACTAGTCGAATGACCACATGAACCATCAATATTATTTACATAATGAGGGAATGTATAATGCCGGACATTTTGAAACATTTTTTCAAGGCCTTGGCCAAGACGTCTAAAATGATTAAGGCCTCGGCCAAAACCATAAATCAAATTGGGAAAGGGCCTCATTCAATTCCCCGACTAATGTCTCATGAGACCTACCGATGCATCAAGGAGCTATAGTGGGCTCCACCCATCACTTACTAAGTCCAATACATTCTTCATATGAAAAGGTTTAAACATATCATAAACATTCATATTAAAACCAGCTTACGAAATGTCAATACTTTAACCACAAGCAATGAATGGTATAAAAATAGCACATCCACAGTCAAACATATCACTAAAACATCAATACAATATGGAAGTTGTGTATCATAATAAATCAACTTCAAATAAACTTAAAATCCATCAAAGGATGTTGACATAGATGAAATCAAAAACCTTTTTTAGAGACATATCTCTTTATATTTTGAAATCATTTAAGAGTCACATAATGAAAATATTTATTTTGAAAATATTCTTATAATCTTTTAAGGGAAGCTTCGACGATGTTATAATGGTGGAAAATAGCCGCACCCGCCGTATAAGTTAAAAAGACATTCTTACCTTAATTCTGTCAAAAAGGTTAAAAATGACCTTGTTTGGAAAACGATAGAAAGATTCCTTTAGAAACATCTTATAAAAATTCAAACAAGGGTATACATGAATTTAACTTATATTCTATAAAATAGTAAGAATGTTTTGAAATACATTTTTAAGTAACATGGATGGAGATGATAAAGTGGTCCTAGTAGATAACCATGTATAAACAGCCTCGGATAATAAAGAGATTTTGAAATAAACCCTTACATTGTACTTTTCCTTGGTTTATGTTAGGTTAAACTCTTTTATAATGCTGAAATAATTGTTATTGAATTTTAAAAAATCATATATATTAATATGATATCATATATGGTCTTTTAACATTGCTTTGTTAATAAAATCTTAGTATTATCGTCGTTTTGAGTGTTAAATTACTCATTTTCTTTTATATAAGCCGTGTTTGTTATGGATATCATGTATCATACTCTTATCCATAATGATATTATGTCATTAAATATTATTTTTAATCATCCAAAAAAATTTACTCTTGAATGGATATGATGGGGAGTGAATCTCATCGTGTTCGTGGAGATGGTAATCCGTACGTACGCACGAACGACAATAGCATTCTTTTGATATTAATATAATATATAATTGGATGGTATATCATAAAGAAAGAATCCTTATCATGTTATATTTATTATTTACATGAATTATACATCATTATTATACCCATCTAAATAATAGTATATTGAATAACAATTACACCACAACATGGAGACGGTAGGTCGTACGTACGCACATATGGTGACATGTCATTAGTGGGATGGGTAGAATAATGAATTTGTTTGTTCCATAATTATAATAACATCAAAATATATAGAATTTACTGGAGTTATTATTTTAGAATGGAAAAAACAAGTAAAGAAGAAGTTGAAAAAGAAAGGAACTTTAAAGAGGGTGGTGAAGACGTTACCTCTTCTTCAGGTTCTTCCTTGTTATTTGATCAAAAGGGCTCTATAGGATGGATTTATGATAAAAAAGGCCTCTAGGATGAATTTAGTGAATTTGGGAGGATATTTGGGCAGGTTTCGGCCGAGCCAAATGGCTTTGATGGTGTGAATTAAGGAGAAGGGGGAGTGCCCTTTTATCAGAGGGGTGAGGAGCTCTATAGGAAAAAAATAAAGTATTATTTTATAATAAAATAATATTTAGTTTCTAATGGATCAAAAGAGTATTATTCAAATAATAAGTTGGGTATGGTTCTAAATACTTTCAACCAATAGATTTTAGACTGGTCTCAGTCATTATATTAACCTTATCTTTTAGTTTTAACTCTTGGTTAATTAGTTTAACACTTACAATGTCACATTGTATTTTTATAATATATAGTTAATAAACATACTATATATATCCAAGTGATCCCAAAAGTGGTACATTAATGATACAAAAATAACGATATAAGTCTTTTGGCCGAACCTTGGGTTTTTAGGAATAGAATATAAATTAATAATATAATATTTGTTTTAAAAACTCATTTATTTCAATTTTGACACTACTCAATAATTGATTTTTCTTAAAGTCTTAACAACTTTATTAATTAGAATAAAATTCATTTAAGCAATCCTAACATGTCATATTATCCAATAAAATTCGTGTATGTCATCAAAACTTTAAAATTATATTTATTTTAACATTTATAATACCAATTATTTAATTCCTTCATTAATAAGGAAAATACTGCATCATTATTGTGTCATATATATTTTTACTTTATCAATGTCTAAAAATTATAAATAAAATATCATTATGTAGGAAAAAGTGTTACATTTCTATAGAATATTTATAATCGAAAATATAACATATATAACCCTATATAAATATTTGTTTTCTAAAAGATATAAGCTTATGTCATTTTTGTATTTACTTTATCTTAATTAAAATAATGTGTCCCTATCACCTACAAGTGGCTCCAAGGGGTCCCAAAAATCGACCCAAAGATGATCATGGTCGGAAATGTATCCAATAATAAGGTTAGGACACATTTTATGGTAATTTATTATTATTATAATATTAATTTTCAACCCTTTTTAACCGGATTTACCCTTTAACCGTGGTAAATAAAATATTTACCGAAGTAATTATTAAAAATGTCAAAAAAATAAAAGTTACCTATTTACACAATTTAGACATCTAAATTATAAATATGGAATCCATTTTTCCAAATTCAAAACCCAGAAGTGGCAGAAATTAATTTAAAATTAATTCCCGCTGTCAAAACAAAAAGCGTGTTTTTAAGATATAATTACTATCAGAAGATTGACACTTGTGTCTGTCCGGTTTAATTGTGAAATTATTTCCAATGGAAGACATTGTATTAAATGGTAAAAATATATTATAAATATAATTTAAAACCACTCAAATTAATAATTTATCACTATTAATTATTTTGATTAAAAGGTTTTTTTTTAATTAAAAATTAGAAAGTTTCACTATTCATCAAAATATAAAAGTTATCTAAAAAGTACCAAAATTTCACCCTAGGATAAATTCGATAATCCAAATCCAAAAATGAAGTCTATTTTGAGAGATACAATTTAAGAAATTTCAAAAAGTAGGTATAACTATTCATAACGGTTAGTTTGATTGGGTGTGGTGTGTGTTAGATCTCGAAGTTGCGTACAACACATGCTATTTCATTACTCAATGGAAAATGTATCGTGGAATCTTGGGGTGTTACATTCTCCCCTCCTTCAAATAAATTTTTCCTCGAAATTTCTAGAAAATTACTGTATAAAAAGACTCGTGTGGTTCTTCATCAAAAGTTCCTCTGGTTCCCATGTTGCCTCTTCCATCTCGTGGTTTCTCCATAAAACTTTTACCAAAAGGGTCGTCCGGTTTCTCAGCACTTGTTCTCTCATATCAAGAATCCTGAAGGGCTCTTTGCAATAAGATAGATCGAGTTCCAGTTCTAATTCATCATAGGTGAGTACATGCGTTGCGTCCGGCATGTATTTTCTCAACAGTGATACGTAGAACACATCGTGTACTTTGGAGAGACTTTGCGGCATTGCCAATCGGTAAGCTACAACCACATTTCGTTCTAGAATTTTGAATGGTCTGATGTACCTGGGACTCAATTTACCTTTCTTACCGAATTGTATAACTCCCTTCCATGGAGATACCTTCAAAAAAACATGATCTCCTACATGAAATTCCAAATCCTTCCTTCGATTATCGGTATAGCTCTTCTTCCTACTTTGAGCTGCTTTGATGTGGTTTTGGATTACATTTACCTTTTATATTGTTTCTTCCACTAGTTACAGTCGAAAAAGTTTTCTGTCACCAACATCATCCCAACAGGTTGGTGTGCGACATCTCTTTTCGTACAATGCTTCATATGGTTCCATCCGAATACTTGAATGGAAGCTATTGTTATAGTAAAATTCCACCAGAGTTAAATATTGATCCCACATACCCTGAAATTCATGTGAGCATGATCTAAACATGTCTTATAAGTTTTGAATAGTCCGTAATGATTGTCTATCTATTTGAGGGTGGTAAGTAGTGCTCAAACGAAGTTCAGTATCCAAGGCCTTCTGAATACTTTTCCAGAATCTTGATGTAAAACAGGGATCACGATCAGAGACAATCGATAGGGGAATTCCATGAAGTCTCACAACTTCATTAATATATAGTCTTTCTAGACTTTCATGTGGTAGATCTTCCCTTATAGCAAGAAAATTTGCTGACTTGGTAAGATGATCAACAATGACCCATATTGCATCGTTCCTTCTAGGAGTCTTTGGTTTCCCCATAACAAATTCCATCATAATACCATCCCATTTCAACTCAGGTATGGGAAGAGGATGAATGACTCCTCTAAGTTTTTTCCTTCCAGCTTTCCCTTGTTGACAAACCATACGTCTTGACACAAAATTAGAAATATCCCTCTTCATGTTGTCCCACTGAAAATATTCCTTTAAATCTCTATACATTTTGGTGCTCCTAGGGTGTATAGAGAAATTGGAACTATGAGCATCATCCAACAATTCCATTTTTAGATCAGGTATATTGGGAACACAAAGTCTCTTCCCAAACTTCAAAATTCCATCTTCATACACAAAGTCATTCTATCTCCCATCATTCATAGATTTACTCTTTTTTTGAAACTCTTCATCACCGGTATGAGAACTCTTTATCCTTTCTAGTAAAGATGGTTTGGGAACCATTTGAAAAAGTATTGATGTTTCAACCTCCATGGTGATTCCCATATCCATCTATACTAGATCCATGTATATAGGATCCTTTTCTACTCTCATCTTGTTCAAAATTCCATTATCCTTTCTACTCAAAGCATCTTCCACCTTATTTTCCTTCCCTGGGTGGTAGTGTATCATGAAATTATAATACTTGAGTATTTCAAGCCATCACCTTTTCCTCATGTTGAGCTCCTTCTGTGAGAAAATATATTTCAAACTCTTGTTATTAGTATAAATCTCACATTTTTCACCATAGAGATAGTGTCTCCAAATATTCAAGGAAAATATTACAGAAGCTAACTCAAGATCATGAGTAGGATAGTTTTGCTCATGAATTTTCAGCTATCGTGATGCATAGGCAATAACTCTATCATTATGCATAACAACACAACCAAGACCATTATTCGATGCCTCACTATAAATAACAAACCCATCATTCCCCGATGGTAGAGTCAATATAGAAGCATTGAATAATAATATCTTCAGTTCTTCAAAACATTCTTCAAATTCTTTTTTCCAGAAAAATTTAACCCCTTTACGTGTGATCTTTGTTAATGGGTTAGCTAATCGAGAAAATTTCAAGACGAAACATCGATAATAACATGCTAAACCAATAAAATCGTGTACCTCGGTTATACTCATTGGTGCTGGCCATTCATGGATTTCCTTGTCCTTAAAATGATCAATAGAGATTCCATCTTTAGAGATGATATGTCCAAGAAAAGAAATATCTTGAAGCCATAATTCACACTTGTTAAACATCACTTATAATTCATGTCTTCTCAAAGACTTAAATATAATGTGCAAGTGATTTTCATGATCTTTGTAGATTTTAGAGTATACCAAGATATCATCAATAAATACCACTACAAATTCATAATAATATTCCATGAAAAATCTGTTCATTAGATCCATGAATACAGAGGGTGCATTAGTCATTCCCAAAGGCATTACTATAAACTCGTAATGCCCGTGCCTCGTTCGAAATGATGTCTTTGGAATGTATTCCTTCTTCACACACAACTGATGATATCCAGATCAAAGGTCAATCTTTGAAAAGTATTGAGCTCCATGCAGTTGGTCAAATAAATCTTCAATTCGGGGTAGGGGATACTTGATTTTTATTGTTATAGAATTGATCTCCATGTAGTCAATGCACAACCTCATATATCCATCTTTCTTCTTAACAAAAAGAACAGGGGATCCCCATGGAGAAACACTAGGGAGAATAAATCCCTTATTACTTAATTCCTCTAGTTGTTTCTTTTGTTCAACTAATTCCACAGTGTCCATTCTCTAAGGGGTCTTCGATATGGGCCTTTATCTAGGAATTAAATCAATGGAAAACTCAACTTCTCGTTCAGGAGGATGTCCAGGTAAATCTTCCGGAAACACATCAACATATTCTCTCACAATATGTACATCCTCTATTTGAACATTCCTTTCCTCACCCACAGTTATTTCCTTTTCTTCATCCCAGATAATTGAATTTAGTTGAGCTACTGGGGGTGGATCTAGATAAGAATTAGGGGGCTATGATTCTTCTCTAATGATAAGGTGTTCCTTATCATCATCATCATCAAGAATCGTAACCTCCTTCTTCTTACAATAAATCTTCACATCATGGTCTGAAATCAAATCCATACTAAGGATTATATCAAATTAAATCATTGGTATGATGATGAGATCAGTGGATGAAGAAGATTTATGTGCTCTAATGGGGACTGATTCACAAAACTTCGATGCAATGATACATCCCTTTGTTGTTTTAACTGACAACTCCCTTGTTAAATCAAATTGGAAATATCTAATTTTCTTAGCAAACTAGGAAGATATAAAACAATGCGATGATCTAGAATCAAATAATGCATTTTCTAAACTTGAAAAAACCGTTAAATTACCTGCCACCACGTCTTTCAGGGCTTCAACCTCAACAGTAGTGATTGCATAATCTTGGCCCTGATCCCTTTTCCTTTTCATAGGTAAGTTTCCTTGATGCTTAGGACATTCATTTTCATAATGTCCCATCTCCCTGCAATTGTAGCATTGAACATCGGTAGCTTCTTTCATTCCTTTACAATCACCGGTTAGATAGCCTTTATGTCCACATTTGTAGCATACTCCTTTTCCTTTTAGACAGGAACCAAGGTTCTTCCTTCCACAATTATCACAGGGTAGAAATTCAATTCTACCCTTCTTCCATGTTTCATTATTTCTTTTCCCAGAGTGTTCAGCAGATCTCTTCTTCTCTTGCTTTGATTTAAAGTCAAAAGACGTAGAGAATTCCTTTTCTATCTTGATAGCACATGAGACAATATATTCATATGATGAGAAGGTTTGAGAGACTAATTCTCGATGGAGAAATTATTTTAACACATCAAAAAAATGATCAATCTTACTCCTTGGGTTACGTATATAATCAGCAGCATGACTCGCTAACCTTGTAAAGTTAGCCTCATACTTTGCGACATTCTCATCTTCTTTCTGCCTCAGGCTCAGAAATTTCCTTTCCATGTCTTCTCGATAGTCTTGAGGAAAGTATTTTTCTAAGAACACCTCTTTGAACTGCCTCCATTCCATATCTGATACTTCATTATCTTCCTTCGTGTTTTTTATCAATGACCACCATTGATCAGCATCTCCAGTGAGGCGATAAACATCCATGACAATGTTTTCCCTTTCACTATTCCCCATGGAATGGAATATTTTCTCTACGGAATTTATCCATTGCTCAAATACTATAGGATTTGTACTCCCATTGGATGTTGGTTGGTTTTTCCTCATGATGTTATCGAACATTGATCCTCCACGCTGTGGATCTGGGTGCTCCATATGGGTAAAGTTATTATTCATAACCTGAGTGATTTGTCCCAGTATGGTGATAAGCTGATCAACACCAATTGCATCACTAGATCCACAATAATTATCTTGAGAAGGAGGGAAATCCCTACATGGAGTGTGTGCATTGATATGGTTTCCATTCATTTCACTAGGTTCCATTTCCAAAAAATGTCATAAACTGGATTAGTTTATGAATTGAAATATATAATTCCAAACTTCTAAAACACTTTACATAAATTCAACAGTTTATGGATATAATCCATAATCATAAAAAAAAAGTTTTCATTGAGAAATCTATACTTATAACCCTTCATAATGGTTGGTAAATGAAATGAGAATTATCCTAAGCATATCCCCCGAGAGTTTCGTCACCAAGAGTGCAGCAAGGCCTATTGTTGTGCACCATTTCCCATTCAAGTCAAGATCAAAGCGGTGTTTTTGGGTTTTACCCCTAGGTACATCTGTTCCAGAGACTCCTATACTTGATCGTATCCAGACAGGTATGTATTCCTCGAAAAACTCACAAAATCTATAGAATACCAAAATTCTAGGATGTTTTTCTATACTAATCCTCAAAGTCTATCTTAGGGTTATGTTCTCTAATCATAGTTTATCTAAATCTAGTTTCCAAGGTCTGTACTAATCTTCCTTTGATACCAACTATAATGCCCCGACCCCAGTTACCCAAAGTCGGTGCATTATTACATAACATTGGCATGATTACAAGGGAATCATGTTTTGAAAGACCGATCAGTTTAGTATTATTGGAAACAAGATTCATACATATGATTATCTTTACAGCTTGGAGAGAAATACAACAACAATATATTTCATTAGAAGCATCCAAGACTCCTAGATTATGCCTGTAGGTCACTCATAAATAAATTATTCATATCCTGGGAAAATGACACATAAGAAAGCGGTGAGCTCAAACGCTCAGAAAGGGTAAGTAATACAGTGGAAAATGACATAAATATGAATCATGGTAAATAATTGAAAACCAAATTCCTTTACCAATAATAAACATGAATACTTTTATGGAAAGATTATGTGCTGGGTAAATAATGCCATAATAAAACATAATCATGGGTATTCTACTAGTCTATTAACCACATGAACCATCAATATTATTTCCATAATGAGGGAATGTATAATGCCGGACATTCTGAAACATTTTTTCATGGCCTCGGCCAAGACGTCTAAAATGATTAAGGCCTTGAAAAAAACCATAAATAAAATTGGGAAAGGGCCTCAACCAATTCCACATCTTGTTATCTCATAAGACCTACCGATGCTCGAGGAGCTATAGCAGGCTCCACTCGTCACTTACTAAGTCCAATACATTCCTCATATGAAAAGGTTTAAACATATCATAAACATTCGTTTCAAAAATAGCATATGAAATGTATATACTTTAACCATATGCAATTAATGGTATAAAAATAGCACATACACAATCAAACATATCACAAAAACGTCAATACAATATGGAAGTTTTGTATCATAATAAATCAACTTCAAATAAACTTAAAATACATCAATGGATGTTGACATAGATGAAATCAAAACCCTTTCTTTTAGAGACATATATCTTTATATTTTGAAATAATTTAAGAGTAACATAAAGAAAATACTTATTTAGAAAATATTCTTATAAGGTTGTAAGGGAATCTTTGACGATGTTATAATGATGGAAAATAGTTGCACCCACCGTATAAGTTAAAAAGACATTCTTACCTTAATTCTGTCGAGAAGGTTAAAAAGGACCTTGTTTGGAAAACGACAGAAATATTCCTTTATAAACATCTTATAAAATGTAAAACAAGGGTATAAATGACTTTAACCCATATTCGGTAAAATAGTAAGAATGTTTTGAAATACATTTTTAAGAAACATGGATTTAGATGATAAAGAGGTCATAGAATATAATTACGTTTAAACAACCTCGGATAATGAAGAGATTGTGAAATAAACCCTTAACTTGTACTTTTCCTTAGTTGATGGTAGGTTAACCTCCAATATAATGGTGAAATAATTGTTATTGAATTATACAGTAATCATATATATTAATATGATATCATATATGATCTTTTAACATCGCTTTGTTAATAAAATCCTAGAATTATCATCGTTTTGGGTGTTAACTTACTCGTTTTCTTTTATATAAGACATGATTTTTATGGATAGGTTGTATCATACTCATATATAGAAGGATATTAAGACTTTAAATATTATTTTTAATCATCCAATAAAATTTAGTCTTGAATGGATACGATGGGGAATGAATCTCATCGCGTTCGTGTAGACGGTAATCCGTACGTACACACGAGCGACAATATCATTCATTTGATATTAAAATAATATATAATTGGATGGTATATCATATATACAGAATAATTAAAATGTTATATTTATTATTTACATGAATTATACATCATTATTATACCCATCTAAATAATATTATATTGAATAACAATTACACCACAACGTGGAGACCATTGGTCGTACATACACACGTATGGTGACATATCATTTAAGGGATGGATTGAATAATGAATTTGTTTGTTCTATAATTATAATAACATAAAATTATATAGAAGGTACTGGATTTATTATTTTAGAATGGAAATAACAATGAGAGAAGAAGTTGAAGAAGAAATGAACTTTAAAGAGGGTGGTGAAGACATTACCTCTTCTTCGAGCTCTTCCTTATGATTTCATCAAAAGGGATTTTTAGGTTGGATTTATAATCAAACTAAGGCCTCTAGGATGAAGTGAGGGAAGTTGGGAAGATATTTTGGAAGGTTTTGGCCGATAAAAATGGCTTTCATGGTGTGAATTAATGAGAAGGTGAGTTCCCATTTATTAGAAGGGTGAGGGGTACTTTTAAAAAAACTTAAAGTATTATTTTATAATAAAATCATATTCGGTTTATAATGGATCCAAAGTTTATAATTCAAATTATAAGGTGGGTATGGGTCGAAAGGCTTTCAACAAATAGATTTTAGATAGGTTTGGGTCATTATATTAACCTTATCTTTTAGGTTTAACTCTTGGTTAATTAATTTAATACTTACCATGTCACATTTTATTTTTATAATATTTTGTTAATAAACTTACTATATAGATTCAAGAGACCCACAAGTGGTCCATTAATGTTACGCCAATAATGATATAAGTCCTTTTGCCAAACCATAGGATTTTATGAATATAATATAAATTAATAATATAATATTTTTTTTAAAAACTCATTTATGTCAATTTTGATAATACTCAATAATTGATTTTTGTTAAAGTCTTAACCACTTTATTATTTCAAACAAAATTTATTTAGGCAATCATAACATGTCATATTAACCAATAAATTTTTTTATGTCATCAAATCTTTCAAATTATATTTATTTTAACACTTATAATACCAGTTATTTGATTCTTTAATTAATAATGAAAATACTGCATCATTATTGTGTCATATATATTTTTACTTTTTCAATGTCTAAAAATTATAATTAAAATATCGTTATGCAGGAAATATTTTTATATTTCTAAAGAATATTTATAATTGAAAATATAACATATATTACCCTATGTAAAAAATTGTTTTTCTAAAAGATATAAGCTTATGTCGTTTTTGTATTTACTTTATCTTAATTAAAATAAAGTGTCCCTATCACCTACAAGTGGCTCCATGGGGTCCCAAAAATCGACCCAAATATGCCCATGGTCAGAAATGTATCCAAAAATAATGTTAGGAAACGTTTTAGGGTAATTTATTAGTATTATAATATTATTTATTAACCCTTGTTTACCGGATTTACCGTTTAACCATGGTTAATAAAATATTTACCGAAGTAATTATTCAAAATTTCTAAAAATAAAAGATACC
Organism: Viscum album; assembly: GCA_963277665.1. Taxonomy (NCBI): domain Eukaryota; kingdom Viridiplantae; phylum Streptophyta; class Magnoliopsida; order Santalales; family Viscaceae; genus Viscum; species Viscum album. The sequence continues at coordinate 888,402,250 of OY728123.1, forward strand.
TATTTACACAATTTGGAAATCCTGATTCCAAAAATGGAATCCATTTTTCCAAATTCAATGCACATAAGTGGCAGAATTTAATTTAAAATTAATTCCCGGTGTCAAAACAAAAAAGCATGTTTTTAAGATATAATAAATATCAAAAGATTGAAACTTGTGTATGTCCGGTTTAATTTTGAAATTATGCCCAATGACCAACATTGAATTAAATGGTAAAAATATTTCTTAAATATAATTTAAAACCACTAAAATTAATAACTTATCACTATTAATTATTTTTATTAAAAAAGTTGTTTTTAATTAAAATTTAGTAATTTTCACTATTCATCAAAATATAAAAGTTATCCGAAAAGTATCAAAATTTCAACCTAGGCATAATTTGATATTACAAATCCAAAAATGAAGTCCATTTTGAGAGATAAAATTTATAAAATTTCGAAAAGTAGGTATTAGTATTCATAACGGATAGTTTAATTGGTTGTGGTGCGTGTTAGAACTCGAAGTTGCGTACAACACACGCTATTGCATTACTCAAAGGGAAACGTATCGTGGAAGCTTGGGGTGTTACACGTGAGGGCGTCCCATAGTGTGGATTGGGTCTTACACTCTTAGAAGGCCCATGGTAATGGATTGGGTCTTACACTTTAAGGAGGCCCATGGTGTCAAAGCGTAGCGGGAGAGGGAAAATGGGTGCTCCTGTCCCCATCTCCTCTCTTGTTCCCCGGGGAAGTACTCGGGGAAATACCGAGGTGAAAGGGGAAGGATGCCTTCTGATGGGTATGTCTCCCCCTCTCTGGGGAGGGGAGAAGGGCCCAACCGCCGAAACGTGCAGTCCCCTATCCTGGAGAATGAAGGTAGGAAGGCGGCTCTCTAGCTCAGACCCTGCATTACCATGGGAATGTGGACCTAGGCATGCTTCGAGAATCTGCCCAAGGGTCGGGGAAACCCATTTTCCCCTGTTTACCGTTGGTATGTGAACTCAAAACAGCGCGATGATGTGCCTGAGGGTTACACAACATGGATCCGGTGGCTCTGGTGGAGGCCTCGTCTTGGGGCCGATGAGTTGGCTCGTTAAGGAGTCATGGGGGATCGGGCCGGATTGGTGGGATTACATCTGGCTCGGGGAACATGAACTACAAAGGTTTTGGTGCCCTTCACATAGGGAAGTTCTACGGGGCTGGAGGGGCCGTCTGCGAAGCAGGGTGGTCCACGGACAAAGAGGTCGTCCGTGAAACAGGAGCGTCTGCGGACGGATTGGCATCCCGCGAACCAGGGTGGTTCGCGGTCTGGAGAGCATTTCGCGAACCAGGGTGGTTCGAGGCTTCGGGTTCGTCCCGCGTACCAGGGGGTACATAGAGGGTTCCATGAGATCAGCAACCACCAGGGGCGGCACTGATTGGAGGTTCGTCGGTCGAGGCTTCGCCCACGTAGGAGGGTACTACGCGGAGCGGTAGATCGAAAAAAGGCATAAACACCCTGGTCCGCGGGGAGTGCATCTACGGAGGGGCTATGGTTTGCAGTCTTCTCTTTTTATGTTATTTTTAGTTCATGGTTCAAAAAATTATTTTGAATTTTCGGTTCCTTATTAGTTCGTTCCCAGGTTTATATCGGCTCTGGTTCGCGAACTGGAACTTCCCTGTTTGCGAAATCTGAAGCCTGCCATCGAAATCCTTCCACCCGAGCCTGATCGCTCTTCTCTTCTTCCACTTTCGAATCGCCCGAATCTGAATCCTCCGAATCCTCTCCTCCATTCCCCCTCGGTCTCCTTTTATAGAGAGGGGAAAGATATGTATGTTTGGTCACACATCACCTTTTGTGGAGGCCCATGACCGAATACCCGGTTTACAGCTGACTTGGTCAATTCGTAATTCGTGGTGGGTATTGAACGCCCCCCCCTGCGAACTAATCTTAGGGAGTACATCACAGCTGCGGAGGGTCCCGCCTCCATTCCACAAACGACATTGGATGCGGCATGAAACGGTCGACACGGTCCGCGGTTGGGGCGGTTCATGACGTTGAACCGGATCGGTGCCCATCCTGCCTTGTGACCACAGAGGATCTCCGCCTCCATTTCACGAACAACGATAGTTCATGGAGGGTGTGCTTTCGGGGCCTGCCATGTCCTGTTTTCATGGGACCGGTTTGCGGACCGGTCCTTCTTGTGTCCCTTCTTTGAATTTTCTCCATTACTTTTCCGAATTATTTTAGGGGATTTGTGTAGAATCTCCTTTTTGTATTTGTCATGACCCTAAAAAACCCCCCCATTGGAATGTGGTCTGATCAGAACGAAGAGGAGGCCATTCTGATGCCATGTGGTGCTGAAATTGAGATGGTTTGCGGTAGGGAATTGGACCCAGTAGGGGACCACGCCTAAAAATACGGGGGGGGGGGGGGGGGCTTCATTTTTCCTTTTCCAAATTCTTCGTGAAACCAGAACTCCCTAGCCTCCGCGCACTCGTTCCTTCACGAAGTGCTTCGTCTGCGAACCGACTGCGACTTCCGCGAACCATTCCACCTTCGCGGTCGCCTTTACCCGTGAACCAATTTCCCAACCGCGAACCATTAATCTTAATTAATTAAAAAGTAAGTCATGATAGACTGCGGAGGAACATGATTGGTGGTTTTAGTGCTCCACAGTTTCAATGCTCTACAGTTTCATTGCTCCACAGTTTCAATGCTCTGCAGACTAAAATCACTTGAACTTTAAAAGTTTCTAAGTCTTCAATACTTAACCACTTAAAACTCGGGATTGGAATTCCGGAGACAACCTGGTCTGCGGCTTCCTGGCCAATGCTCCGTGGGCCAGGGTTTTGCAGACTGCTTTCATGAAGGGCTGGTTCGTGGGATTTTGTCATCGTGAACCATCCTCTGAGGTCTCCTTTCAGACTTTTCTTATGAAGACTCCTCAAACGATCCTCAACCATATATCTAGTATTTTTCCCAGATCCTTTTTATTCCAGACTAACTGATTATTGGATTTCGTTGTGCAGGGAGAAAATATGATTCCCCCTCGTTCTGCACCGAGGCCTTCTACAGAGCCACTCCCAATTGGTTCAGGGAGACGTTTAGCTATGATTCGAAGAGCGGAGAATATCCAAGAGGACCATAGTAGGTCCATCATTCCTGAAGATGGTGCCTTGAAAGATTTTCTCCCTCCTGAGCTCCTGGATTATCCACTATCAAATCGACTTCCACTTCATGGATTCGGTCTTCAAGAAAATGTCCCTATTCCCCTCACTTTCTCATGTCATCCTTCTCCTTTCTTGGAAGAATCGTCCAAGTATATGCAGGAGAACCTTACCCAATCGGGGGAGATGGTTTCTGACTCTAACAAGAAATACGACTTCATTTTGAGGGACTCTGTTTGGACCCAAAGTGATCAGAACGCCCGAAACTTTTCTCAGGAAGCTGTCTTCAAGAGTTACCCTTCTATTATCGACCTCTCTCGAGTAGATCCCAATGTGGGGTGGATTCTTAGATGGGATCTTTGATCTGGAGGGCTCCTCACAAATGATTGGTCCTGGGCTTTCTGGGTCCATCATCACTGCCGAGAGTTTCCTGAATCACTGGAAGCAGTCAATTTATACTCCGCAGTGTGCGCCTCCCAATTTTCCATTTACCCACCATCCTTAGACTTTCCAGACCTACTGAGTCTCTGGTGTTCAAGCACTAATACTTTCCACCTTTCCCATGGTGATGTTGGTATCAGTATGTGGGATATACATCAGTTGGGAGGACTCCCGATTATTGGTGAAATGTATGATGAATTTCTTCCATCCCCTGACGCATGGGACGACGTCGAACAAGTGCCTTTATTGGTGAGGGATCTGTTGGTTATGGCGGAGCAGTCATTGGGTAAAGAGTTGTGTTCCCGCTCTCTTATTCCCTATAGTACCTGGATTGGGTTATTTCTGAACACCACTGGTCTTGTGTTAAAGATCAAGCGCCCCATGACACATCCTTCTCAGTAGTCACAAACCTCCCCAGGTTCCTACTGGGCAGTTCTGGGGGCAGGCGAATACCTCTCATGGGGTTACGAGGTGTGTCTCGGTGTGCCGCCTATGCTCCGGCTGGTAGGTGTGTTTTCTATGTTCCTGAGAAGGTGGCTATTCCCTTCCCGGGATATTAATCCTGGTATCAGGGCTTGCACCCTGATGATGGCAGTTGATCTGGCAGAGGGCCGCCTAGTGAATTTGGCCATGCCCACACTGGCCCATATTTATGAACTGCTGAGTCATATGCAGAAGGGCGGGTCACCCTTCCATCTGAGTGGGAAATTTCAATTTCTGTATGGCTGGGTAGAAGAAAATTGTCACTACTATGAGTATCATCACAACACGGTCATCCGCTTCCTACTTTTCGGCCAACCCTGCTTGATATAGCTGGAGTTCGCCTGAAATCTGTCAGCCCTTGTGAAGTCCTCGAGCTTCTGAGTGACTTTTCCCAGTTTTCTTTCACTCCCTACCCCACCCCTTCTGGTGTCTTATTTGACAAACGCCGGGGGATTCTGGAGGAGTTCTCTTACATGATCTCTCTACGGGATGGATTTCTTTCCGTGCAGATTCACGGGGTTTCTCTGTGCAATCTGTATGTCCCGTATCATTTTTCTCGCAATTTTGGGTGCATGGAAGTCCATGTTTCCCTTCTCCCTCCTCAGGCTCAAGGGTTGCACCCAGCCACACTTCGTCAATGGTGACTGATACTGACATGGGAGGGATCTGACGCGAGCATTCCCCTGCCTGTCGTGGGGGCGGTTTCCGACCTTTCTGTGGAGTATGAAAAGGCGTGGGAAAAATACTATCCCGATGGGATCCTAGGGAAGGTCATTCGATAGGTTCCCAAATCAGGAGGTACTGCGGCTGTTGCATCCATGGTGCATTACTCATCATCTCTGAGGGAGGATCGACTGATGGGTCGCCGATCAAAGTGGCTCAGGGGATTTTCATCTCCCAGAACTTCAGTGGCCGAAGTTCAGGCGGGTTCATCCTTCTTTGACGTGGATGAGGAAAAACATGTGATTCCATGTCCCAGTGAGACAATCCTGGAAGTTTTTCTAGTTGATACTGGGCTTATCAACTTGATCCCCAAGACTGAACCGGGGTTAGAGACTCCATACATTCCAGTTTCAGAACCAACTTCTAGAGAGCACATGCCTGCACTGGTTGCAATGCCAGATTTCATTCCTGTGTCATCTAGCGTGGATACCAAAGATCCCCATGTAATGGAGGCCACCGAGCGGTGCGCAGGTGGTCCTAGCCTCGGATTTACAAGATAGTTGCCAAAACTCCTCTTGCGGAGATGGAAACTAAGACTGAAGCTCTTCGAAAGATCTTCCTGGGCTTGGGGTCGGGTGGCTTCGACTATCGTCAGTTCCATTCTCCTGCTTTCCAAGTTGTCATGGCTCGTGAGGAAGCTTCCACTAGTGAATGAAAACTTTCTCACTTCGCTGCAGCTCATTGCGGGACACATGCCCTGGAGGAAGTCACGATACAGCTCCATCAGCTGATGGCACAGGAGGTGACCTCTCGAGATCAGGCAGCCGCCCTATTCTCCGAGTTGCATGATTGTGAATAACGGGCAACGATACTGAGGAATCAGTTGTCAGCTGTGATCGGTCGTCTCAAAGAGACTACAAAAGTAATCAACGATCTCCAAAAAAACAGTGGAGCATACTCGTCTGGTGGCTACGGTTGAAGCTAGGGAGAAGGCCATGTTGGAATGGTCTTGCAACGACCTCCTCCGCACGGTTGACGATCTGGTGGAGAGAGTGATTCAAGCTCCTTTATGATAATCAAATCCACTCTTGTACCCTCTGTTTTACATACCCCTCTCCCTTTTTTGTGAGGGAGAGACTTCATCTTGTGGACGTCCTCCCCCTTATTTTGTTCGAACCATACACAGTCTCTGTTAGTCACTTGTTGCTGTGAAATTTGATTTTAATTTAGAACAACTGTTGTGTAAAAAACAATTCACTGAATTAGAATTAATCATAACTCAGGAAAAACAAACTCTAACTTTTTCCTAGACCACGGGGTCCAGTGAGCATAGTTTGACTATTTCTAGGATTTTATAAGAAAACCCCACAAACGTTTTGTCTCTTCTTTTTTAATGCCGTGATTTTTCCTGGGCCCATTTAGTGTGGACCCAGCAGGTATGGCCTGACTTTTTCTTACGTCTCCCTTTTCAGGTTTTTGACCTAACAGGCTTTGTGCCTCTTTTCTTGGGCGGTTTAATGTCCCACAGACAAGACTATAATTACTGATGTTTTAGGTCAAACACCATTGACCAGATATGGTGGTGCAAGGGCCCCAATGGGGTTTGGTTGTTTAAAAGATGTCTCAATACTCTTCAGACACATGTGGGGGGGACCTGTTTAAATTTGAATGAAATGCAGGGCATGTTTCAAGGCATGGGAGTCATTTCGGCGTACAGAGGTAGGAATATAATTGTCTAAGAAGATCTTGGCTTCGGTTGACGGGCCAGGGGTGATCAATATGCAGAGCCACTGGGGGCATGGTATGCATAGTCGTAAAAAGGTGTCCTTAAGTCAATGACTATCCATTTCTGATGGCCCGGGGACTTCATTGATGTCCGGCTCATGGAAACCACCATGGGTGTCTTGAAGAACTATGAAACCACCGGGGTGGCTTGGAAAGGGTATGTGACGTATAAAAGGTTTTGAGAACATCTGTATAAATTAGGGGTGTGGTCGGGAGACTAGTTCCCTACGCATTAGCGCAAGGGATGGTTGATGCTTTGCGCAGTTTAAAGTCATGCAGCTAGGACATCATTTAAAAATGGAACGACTTCTCCTGGTTCTCAGTAATCTTGTCAAATATGTTCCACCATATTCAGGTAGGGTTATGAAAGAGGTTGGTAAACTGTATCTCAGAGGGTTTTTGAATCCCAGGGTAGACATGGGGGCTCAGGGTCCAAGAGGAGTACGAAGAGAAGCATTGACTAAGGAAATATTGCCTTTTGTAGACGATCCAGGGGCGATCAATATGCAGATCCTCTGAGGGCATGGTATGAATATTCATGCAAAGGTGTCCTTAGGTCAATGATTGTATTCCTTCGATAGCCAAGCAACTTCAGGGAAGTTGATATTTGGGACCACCAGGGGTGGCTTGTGAGAGTTTGGCTTTTTTCTGAGTGCAGAGTATGGTTTATGATGAGAGGGTGCCTGGATACGGGGGAAACATCTAGAATAAACTTCCCAAGAATGGGTGAAGTAATCCCTTCTCACGCGGGTGTGAGACGGTGGCTTGTTCCGATCTAACTCGTGCACTGAAGGACAGAGAAAAGCCTTTGTTCCTTTCTGAATTCGTAGTGGGTTTGACCGTGCAGTTTAGCGTCATGCGGCAAAGATGAATAGCATTATTGAAGGATGTTGTATAGTTTAACCTCATGCAGTGAGGACGAGGGTCATTTTTCATTCCTTTGCTGTCATGCAACAAGGACAATTGGCCGTGCAGTTTATCATCGTGTGGTAAGGACGTAGTTAAAAAGGCCGCTCTTGGTTAGGATGTAACTGAGCCCGAGTATCCTAGCATGTCCAAGTCATAGAGGGGGGTTGATGGTGTAAATCATGTTTCCTGGGCTTCTTGGGTCAGGAGAGATGATATGAGGGATCTGGGGCTGGTAAGCGTATGGAGCTAGGAAGAGTGTCGCCAGAGGAAATCTTGTCTTTGGTGGATGAGCTAGAGGAAATCATTATGCAGAGCCACTGAGGGCATGGTATGCATAGTCGTACAAAGGTTTCCCCGAGTCGATGAATTTCCACTTCTGATGGCCATGAATGGTTATGAAGATCCACAATTATCCGGGCCACAAAGTCTGTCATCGAGGAAGGAAATATCTGAAAATGTAGGGAATACTCGGCCCTTGTTGCTTTTAAAATCTAGAGAGCCCCCTGCACTGATTTAATTTGTGCGTAGGGGTGTACCTTCACTTCATGAAGTTTAATGTCATGCGGTAAGGACAGTATACTCTTAGTTTAGCGGTCATAGATCTCGGACCATTGGGTGACTATTACTGTAGTCACTCGAAGGATAACTAGGTCAACATGTTCTGATATACTTGGAACAAGGTGGGGGATGAAGGTTGTAAACTGCAACTTTGAGTTTTCCTGGACTAGGAGGTGTGGTGTGGGGGCTCTGAGGCTGGTAAGCATACGGATCTAGGAAGAGTACCGCCCGAGGAAATCATTCCTTTGATTGACCATCTAGGGGCTATCATTATGAAGAGCCGTTGAGGGCATGGTATGCATAGTTGACGAAGGTGTCCCCTGGTCGATAAATTTCCACTTCCAATGGCCATGAATAATTATGAGAATCCACAATTTCTCACAGTGAAGAGTTTGGCACGTGGGGATAATGGTGTCCAGGTATACAAGAAACATCTTCACTGCAATTGTCTGTTGAGTCAAAGTAGCCTAGTCCTGGCTTGATGTTCGTTGATGCAGGTCTCTATGTGAACCACTGGTGGACACATAGGATAGCCAGATAGGGATACCCTAGCAACACTTGTATATGAAAAAGGGAATGAACTTGTAAACCACTTCCCCATAAACTTTTGGTTCAGGAGGTATGGTATGGGGTCCCTGAGGCTGGTAAGCATACGGAGCTAGGAAGAGTTTCACCTGTGGAAATATTGCCTTTGGTAGATGAGCCAGAGGATATCATTATGCAGAGCCGCTGAGGGAATGGTATGCATAGTCCTACAAAGGTGTCCCCAGGTCGATGACTTTCCAATTCTGATGGCTATGAATGGTTATGAGGATCTATAATTGTCAGGGTTGTGGAGTCTGATGTATGGAGAAGATGCATCAAAATGTTCAAGGAGTATCTTTATCTCATACCGCCATGTGTCTTGGGTGGGTTGCGACGAAGTCCGTGCATTTTAACGTCATGTGGTGAGGACGATGTCTATGCATTTTAACGTCATGCGATCAAGACGATGTCCGTGCAGTTTAACGTTATGCGGTGAGGACGAGGTATACACCCAGTGCAGGTCTAGTCCATACACGGGGGGAAGGGGGAATTTTTAAATCTTGATATCCATGCAGTTTTACGTCGTACAGTAAGGAAAAGTACACCCTGTGCCTGTCTGGTCCGTACACGGGGGAAAAGGGCCTTTTTTATCTTTTATTCAGGCGGCTGGGCCTGGACTGGGAGATCCTCGTATCGTTACGTATTATGCGAGGGCAGGAATCAAGCCTCACATAGTTCTCTGAATGAAGTACACCCCGTGCAGGTCTGGTCCATACACGGGGGGAGGGGAGCATTGTTAAAACTTCATATCCATGTAGTTTAACGTCGTGTGGTGAGGATGATGGATACACCCCGTGCGGGTCTGGTCCGTACACGGAGGGAAGAAGGCATTTATTTACTTTTATTTAGGGGGCTACGCTAGGATAGGGGATCCTGGAATCGCTACGTATCCTACGAGGGAAAGAATCAATCTGTATGTAGTTCTCTGAAATCCATGCAGTTTAACGTCATGCGGTGAGGATGAAATCCATACAGTTTAACGTCATGTGGTAAGGACGAGGGGTATCATTAGATTCCATGCAGTTTAACGTCATGCAGTTAGGACATTAATACAGCCCGTGCATGTCTGGTCCATACACAGGGGAAGAGGCATTTTTGTTTTTGAGGTGGCTGGGCCAGGGTGTGGAATTCTGGCGTCGCTACGTATCCTATGAGGGCAAGAATCAGGCCTCACGTAGTTCCCTGAAAGGAGATACACCACGTGCAGGTCTGGTAGGTACACATGGGAAGAGGGAATTTTTAAATCATCTTGTTTGGAATATTCGATGCTTGGAAGTTTAACGTCATGCAGCTCGGACGAAGAGTACACCCCATGCAGGTTTGGTCCATACATCGGGGGAGTGGTATTATTAACTCTTATTATCTGTGCAGTATAACGTCGTACGTCAAGGATGAAATAATCTTAGTTTAATGTCATAGAGTTTGGACCATTGGGTGCTTGGCAGTTTAACATCATGCAGATCGGACGAACACCATTTAGTTCAACATCGTGTGGTGATGACGTAGGGGACCTGATGTGAAAGGAAAAAAAGATCTGTGTAGTTTAATGTCGTGCGGTGAGGACGAAGTCCGCTTTTAGTTACTATGTGAAGTACTTCTTTAGGAATCTTGCATTTGTAGGAGTAGTTATAAATTGTCCGTCCATCGTGATCTGGGTATATGCTCTATTGGAGTAGACCTTGTGTACAACGTATGGTCCCTCCCATTTGGGCTCCAACATTGGAGGCTTCTTTCCGGGTATCATTGGGGTCTGGAGAACCAATACCAATTATCCTTCCAGGAAAGACTGGACAAGGAAATTTTTGTTGAAGGCTCATGCGAACCGGTTCTGGTATACCTCCAGATGGTGCAAAGTTTGTAACTTCTTCTCATCCAGCTTTTCCAATTCACCTAGCCACGTTCCTGACTGGTCATCATTGGAAAATTGATCACAGATGGCAACACGGAGTGAGGTAATTTGGAGTTCAATGGGCAGGACCACCTCCATGCCGTACACTAATGAGTATGGGGTGGCCCGAGTGGTGGTGCGGATTGTGTTTCGATAAGCCCACAATGCATGGAGGAGTTTATCCATCCATGACTTCTTGTCTTTGTCCACCATTTTCTGGAGAATGTTGGAAAGGGTCTTGTTGAAAGCCTATATCTGTCTGTTAGCCGCTGCATGGTATTGGGATGAGTGGTTAGCCTTGATACCATAATCGTGGTATAGTTTCTCCAATTCAATAGTGCAAAATTTGGTGTCGTTGTCCGTCAGTATGGTATGAGGGACGCCAAATCTGGTGATGATATTGGTCTTCACAAAGATGACAATATTTTTTTTCCCCGACTTCCTTGAGGGTATGGATTCTTCCCATTTGGAAAAAAGAATTCGGTTTCCGCGAGGATATACTTCAGCGGTTTGGCTGTGGCGGGAGGATATGGTCCCACGACGTCCATTCCCCAGATGGAAAACGGCCAGGAGTACTGGGCTTGATGGAGTAACTCCGTGGGTTGGTGTATGAAGTAGGCATGAATTTTTCATGAGTGGCATTTTGGGTAAAATGCTTGCAGTCTCGTGCCACTATAGGCCAGTAGTACCCAAGCCTTCAAGCCTGATGGGAAAGCTTGGTCCTTGGTTGATGTGGTCCACACGCTCCTATATGTACTTAATTCATTATGGTGGCAGTTTCTTCTCCATTAATGCATCTGAGGAGCACTCCGTTGAGGCCTCGTTTGTAGAGGATCTCTTTCTGACCCGCGCCGCCATATAGGAAAAATTTTATTTCCCTCCTCTGTATTTTCTCTCGTTCAGGACTTTTTGTTGAAAGTTCTCCCCGTTGAAGGTAGTTTGTAATGGGGGTCATCCAGCTGGTGGAAGGAGCATATATCTTGGGGACAAGAATGACTTCGTTGATTTCGTCCATATTATCTTGGACAAACGGCAATACCATTCGACAGTGAGCAATAATGATGACCGTTTCATCCAGGTCTGGGTCATCTAGGGCTGTGGCCGCGTTGGCTAATGCATCAGCCTGAGCGTTTTGGGACCGGGGAATATAGGTCAATGTTGGTTCTGTGGAGAATTCTGCCATTAACCCTCAGACATGGTCAAACAGGGGGATCAGCTCCTCCTTTTTAATATCACAGTCATCATTTACTTGCTTGATGACCAACTCCGAGTCAACTTTTACCTTAAGGTGTTGTACTTGCGCCTAGAGTGATATTTCTAGGCCTGTAATGAGGGCTTGATATTCCTCTTCATTATTCATGCACCCCTCTGATAGGAGCCTGTAATATGGAAATACTGGCCTTTCTGGTGACACGAGCATTATCCCCAAACCCACTTTTTTGAATCTGGGATCCTCCATCCTCTTTCTGATTGGGGTTCGGGATGCGTCATTGAAGTACATTTCCCATGCTGGGAACTCCTCTCGAACCAAGAAGACGTCTTCATCAGGTAGCTCGGCGTCCGGTGTAATGGTCCCTGTCAAAGGGTGCTTTTCCAGATGTCTTCTAATTCCTGACCCTTGATGGATTTTTGAGACACAAACCGAATGTCAAACTGTTGTAGGATGACCGCCCATCGGGAAGTCGTCTGGTTAGCATCAGGAGGCCGAGGATGTACTTGAGCGGGTTACTTCACAAAATCAAATGGACCTCGTGATGCTGCAGATAATGCCACAAATTTTGAACTGTGATGACCAAGGCCAAACAATTCTTCTCGATATTTGAGTATCGAGTCTCAGCATCAATCATTGTTCGGCTGAGGTAATAGAGACTGTTTTCACTGCCTGCGTCATTCTTTTGGGCGAGGAAGGCTCCCAGTGATCGCTATAAGGCTATCACATACAAGATGAGAGGTCTTCCTTCAACTGGGGGCATTAACACTAGTGGGATTAAGAGGTACTTATTCAAGTTGTCGAACACCTCTTGGCAGTCATCCTTCCATTGGTAAGTGACCCCCTTCTTCATTAACCTGGTGAAGGGAAAACATTTTCCTACCAGGTTGGCTATGAATCGCCTGATATAGGCTATGTGTCCTTGTAATCCCCTCAACTCAGGGAGATTGCTGGGAGGTGGAAATCCAAGGATATCCTTTCTCTTCTCAGGGTCGACTTCGATTCCACGATGGAGTACGAAGAAGACAAGGAATTTCCCCCAGGTAACCCCAAAGGCGCATTTCAAGGGTTTCATCTTCAATCTATGCTCTCAGATCTTGTTGATGACGATCGCAAGGTCCGACAGGTGATATGAGCACTGTCTGGACTTGACCACTAGGTTATCCATGTAACATTCAACGAATTTCCCCAGGAACGGTTTAAAGATCCGATGAATGGCACACTGATATGTGGCGCCAGCATTCTTGAGACCAAATGGCATGACCCTATAACAAAATACCCCTTTGAGGGGCCCTAAAGGTAGTGGATTCTTCGTCTTATCGGGCCATCCTGATTTGATTATATCCAGAAAAGCCATCCATGAAGGATAGAGCCTCATACCTGGCCATCACATCGATTGATAATTCAGTGATTGGAACCGGGAAGTCTTCTTTCAGGCAATGCTGATTGAGATCTCTGAAATCAATACAGATGCAGATTTGTCCGTTTGTTTTTCTTGACAGGGACAATGTTGTCCATCAAAATGGGGTTTTGGACCTCCCAAATGAAGTTTGCTTTTATGAGCTTATCAACTTCAGCCTCTATTTTGGCGTCATGTGAGGGATGTGTCCTTCTGGCGGCCTATTTATCACCCCAATGGTCTTCTAGAAGACCTAGGTGGTGTGTCACCACTTCGGGATCGAGTCCCAACATTTCCATGTAATTCCAGGCAAAAACATCCCGATATTTCCTCAAGAAAGAGGTATATACCTCGTGCTCCTTGGGGGACATGGCTGCACTAATGAGAGTAGGCATCGTATCTTCCTCGGTACCTAGGTTTATTTCCCTGAGCTTGTCCAACGTGGTGGAGATACCCTCCTCAAATGTAGGAGGTGCATCCCTGAGATCTTCCCCCTCTTCTTCTCCCAAGTCCTCATCTTCTTGATCCTTCGAGGAGAGATCTTTCGGTCTGAGCCTCCGAGGGTTTGAGGGAGAGGAATAGTGAGAATCCCCACTTGAGTATTCATCCCCAAATCGAGGGTTGGCGGACGTTCCCACATTTTCGTACTCGACCCTCTTGGATGAAGTCATGAGGACATCCGAGTGCGTGTCTGGACTTGAACTCCTACTCTCAACGTGGTCGATGGTCAGGACAGAATCTCAACCAAGCTGCCTAAAGGGGTCATTAGGAACCATTACCAGGCCGTTTATAGCGGGGATCCAGTCAACACCATCGAACAAAGGCTTCTTTTACTTTTTCTCATAGAACCCGACATCAATGTAAGGTGACTCGAAGAGTTTGAAAGGGGCCTTGTCGGCGTGCAATGTTACACTTTGTTCATTGATGCAATACTTGACACACTGGTGATAGGATGAAGGATCGGCCATGTGCTTAGGGAGCCACAGCCTTCCCAGTAGGGAATTGAATGGTGTGCTCTGCCGGACCACCAGGAATTTTGTGTAGGTTACCAGGTCACCAAAATTGGTCTTCAGCTTAATTTTTTCCATTGGTTTCTGCTCACTCTTGTGGTAACCCAACAAAGTTGTGGCCAAGGGAATTAGGTCGTCCTCACTATAGCCCAACATACGGAGTGTCCGCAAGGGGAATAAGGTTAACTCTAGAGCCATTGTCTATAAAGAAATTCTGGGTCTCAATACCATTTAGTGTTCCAGACACATATAGTGGTCTGATGTGTCCTTTCATGATGGAATCTTCATCCTGATCGGTGAAGGAAATCACCGCATTGCATTCAGCCAGGTCAGTCTTCGTCCGGTAAATTTCGGTGGTGGCCACCTCAGCTTGAAACTCACGGGGGCTGATCAATGCTCTTATAAGCACCTCCCTGAGGTCTGTTGATAGACTCAAGGCATCCAGGATGGACAGCTTGGCTGGTACTGATTCCAGCTGCTTAAGGATATCGTATTTCTGCTCCAGCAGCCGATGCTTCTCCATTGGCTGGAGAGTCTTAGCGGGTGCTTTAGGGGCTGGAGCATTTGATGAGGAGGGACTGGTTGTAGGTTTGGATATCTATGGCATTCCCACATTTTGAGGACTTGGAACGACCCGTCTGTTTGGGTGCACTAGGCGGCCAGACACTTATTACTCCTCTGGTGGGTATCGCCAAATAATGGGGCCAGGGTGGCCGCTTGTAAAGGTGGAGAGGAATTCCTTCTCCTGCTGAGTCCTTTGAAGGGCTCTCCCACAGGTTTCTACAATATTAACGGTTTGGGCCAAGTTCCAACCATAGGGTTTGTTTCGACCGCAGTTGTGCCTCCCCTGGTATCCCCTACCTATGGGGTTCCTTCTCCCGGCTCCTCGTGTAGGGAACTCGAGTTTGTAACCATACCCTTTATCCGATAATGATTCCATAATATGGATGGCATTAATAGAAGCAAATATTGTCTCTTCATCCTCTAACGGGTTAACCTGGTTAGTTGTCCCTGATGGTTCCATTTGGTGGGTTGGTTCCCGTGGCGCCAAATTCAAGGGCATATAATCTGCCAGGGTTAGGACTATCTTTTGCCCCGTCGCGGACTACTCCTCTTGTGATTGTTTCCTCCTTCTTCGATTACTCCTGGATGACCGGCTCATAGAGGTTTGTGAGGTCGATATCATCGACTATGAGGCTTCATGGGCTGTTGGTGGCAACACCGACTGCTGTAGTTGAGCTCGTAGTATTCCATGGGCTCGGTTGATAGTCTTCTGAGTCATGCAGTTGTAAAATTTCTTCCCCTGCTTGCTGGTGAATTTCGGCCACCCCTCCTCTTTGTCGGAGTTGGTGGTAGAGATACATGCCACATGTGCTGGGGGTGGTCCCAGCTCGACCTGCCCGGAGTCTACCATCCTTTATAGGAGGTATTTGAAGACGAATCATTCTCGGATACTGTGTCCCAACATCCGATGGTAGGGGCATTAATCTGGACTATCATCACGGCCGACCTCTTGAGGTTTCCTCGGCTCCCGGAGGCAGAGTAAGTTGTAGTTCATGGTGCAAATGAAGTATCTATGGACTTGATCGTCTCGGAACGAGTATACTTTTTGTATTCGTTCCTCAAACTGGTTCCACTTCGGTCCTCTCAGATCGTCCCATTTAGGAAGAGGTGGCCGCTAATATACAGGGGGTCCTTGACGATTTGGTGGAGTCCAGAGTGGTGGAGCAGGCAGAGGGGCCGACATGAGTGTGACAACAGATGCTTCAGCTCTAGGGGATCTTTTCGTAGGAGCCTGCGAGGCTATTCAGGACTTTGAATTAGTCCGCTGCAGGGAGTCCTCAATTCTTTGGGAAATGGCTAAGAGATGGTGGAAGCCAGTTGTGCACTCCACTAGTATGAGCGGTGTTCACGACTCATCTCGATGAATATCGATTCATATGGATAGAATCTCATCTTGAGGCATTGGACTATTCATAGAATAGGTCAGACCTTTCCATCTGGCGATGGAATGTGAGACCCTCTCATTATCCCTATGATTGTAGTTCATGAGATCGATGACCGTTGTTTTAGGCAACATTGAGCTGATGTGGAATAGGAACTGTTGCCGAAGGACTTCCCAGCTCTTTATTGACTGGGATGGTAGACTCGTATACCAAACGAAGGCGGATCCTTGCAAGGTCCGTATGAAGCATCTGAGTTTCACTGCTTTTTGTTATTCCGGAGTTCCCATCATAGGGTCGTAATAGGATGCATAGTGTATTAAATGTTGTTCTGGATCACCTGACCCATTGAAGATAGGGAATACAGGGCTCCCAAAATTGGGTTGAGGTGGTGTGTTGGCATCCAATATGGGTAGGGTTTCCGCTCTGGCTGTATCGGAGCGTGTCAAACTTCCATCGCTCCCAATCGAGCTATTTGTGCCTCGATGGTGTTGGGGACACCCTGGTTTACATCTATTTGTGCTCGGTCCTGGGCATGTGTAGCCCGAGGCAATTCCTGAGGATCCGGATTGGCCGGCACTAGGGGTGCGTGTACCGTTTTTTTCACCTTCGGATGGTTCAGGTGTACTCGCTCAAGTTTCTTCCTGAGTGGTAGGAAGTCTTAGTATTCATCCGAATCTACGTTTAAGTAGTTGATGGGCCGGGCACCTCGTTGGATGGGAGCCCTGACCGTATTTCGTTTGTCAAGGAAAACCATAGCCTTTTTGGTGCACTTGCTGGTAGTGCATGATGTGCCTCCTCCTGGGAGGCGCTTTCAATAAGGCGGTTCCTCTAGATTATATCGGCGTTAAGACACATCAATTCTTTCATCTCCTCTTCCTGTCGAGCGAATATAACTTCGAGTGAATTTGGCTCATTCCTGTCGAGAGAAGGAGGCGGGTTAAGGGTAACTTGTCCTTTATTCGTATCCCTGTTGGAAACTCGCTGGGTAGGAGGAGGAGGATTGGCTGGAAGGACAACCATATTTAGGGCGGCCCTCTGGTTCTAGGTGTGCACACCAAGTGGTTCGTTGTGAGTCACAGCCTGACCGGAACTATCGTCTCCCGATCCATTTGGATTTACATTTTCCCCAGTGTCACCCATGGGGATAGCCTCTATGGCATTAGTGAATGCATATCGTGGGACAGACAAGATTTCATCTTCCAAATGGGAAAAGGATCTCTCACATCTTCTACTGGAATTCCCTTTCGTGTCTTGGGATTGCCTTCGGACATCTTGATGAAGGGTGACACAGACAGTTCTTTGATGAGACCTTACGGTGCGCCTTCCTCTCAGAGGGGATGATGATTCAAATGACAGGATAGGATGGGAATCTCCTCTTCTGATTGTTCTCCCTAGAAGAGAGAACATTGACTCTCGTGGGAGAGGTTGTTTTTGAGGGGGTAACAATTACCCCAGTCCTGAGGACTGGGGTTGGCTCTGTTCCTTGGAAATTGAGTCTCTTCCCGGTTTTATTGGTCTTACGGAGGAATTTATGGTTAAAAATTCCCCTAGCCCTGCAGGCTGGGGTTGACCCTAGATTGTGGCAGTGGATGAGGCTATCTCTACCTGCTTGATCATGTGTTCCCCCATTCGGGGGTGAACCCTATTTTGTGTAGAATTCACCTGTGGATCAATCCCTTCTAGGGAGGGAGGTAAAGATCGCTGATTGGCCTCTCTTAGGCGAGAGGCCTGTTGTATGCTCTCGGTGGCCTGATTCATGAGTTCTTGAATGGCTTGTTCCCATCGGGCCTGACACTTCGGGGACTTACTCAAGGCCTGACTCCATTGGGTGTGTTACCTTTCCTAAATAGGGAGACCACTCGATTGCCATCTGGACATGATGACGTTGCAGGACACCACGCCGAACGGGTTCTTCTGGGCAGGGAGCAGAGTGAAATGTAGAGCTACATGTTGTCCCCATCCCCTGATTTGGACTCTCATCGGAGCGTCACCGATGAGGCAGCGCAGCTGGTGCAGTGCACAGAGGCAGGCTATCTCCATTTTTCCTTTACGCCTCTCGGTTCGATGTTGTCGTGCTGAAGGAAGAGCTTCCAGGTCGTTGTGACACAAGAGGTCTGATATTGTCTTGACATGGTCTACATACCTGTCGTTGGGTAGGAAGCTTGATTTCAGTTGGTGGAGGGATGTCCATGTATTATGGCGGAAGTTGTGCACACATTCTTCCGAAAATTCTCTGGGTATGTCGAACTGAGAGGTGGCTGTAGGCCAAAACATAACTGGTATATCATCCCTAGCCGGTCGTTTCCTCAGGTGTAGCATATCGGCATATTCCTCTACTAGTGACTCCTCTACCTGTTCGGCCCAACTGAGATGCTCGCCGTTAGTGTGCTCAGAGGTAGTGGGATCGGTAGGTGCTGAATCATTATGTGGGCGATTCTGAGGTGGTTCAGAGGATGAACGCGACCCTATACCATCTCCCGATTGAAGAAGGATTTTGCTGGAGACTAACTGGGAGCCTGAAATTCTTGATCCCTTCCTTCTGAGTCTCTCGACATATGAGGGCTTTTTGGTGCTTGATTTGGCAGGGGAGGACCTTCCTGTCGATATGATATGTCATCACAGGGAGGACATCTGCAATGGCGGTCGTAATGGAGAGGTCTACCATTATTGCTTGATGCTTCAATGCATAGAGGAATTTTGCAGTGCACACCCTGGGGAGGTCCTCCAAGGAATGTCACAGCAAGGGGAGGACCTTCTGGCTACGTAGCGTCATTATAGGGAGGACCTTCTCAAAAACCACCATCATGGTGAGGATGACCATCATGGCTTGACGTTCGACATGCATCCAGGGGAGGACCTTTAGGATACACCACGATAAGGGGAGGAGTTTCTTTTTTTTCTTGGGGAAAATGTGGGGAGGGCCTTCGCAATGGCGGCCGTGGTGGCGAGGACTACCATCACAGCTGCAGAAATGCCGAGGACTACTGTTACTGCTGCTGCTGGGAGAATATATGCGGGATACATCCTGGGGAGGGCCTCCATAATGTACCGTAACGAGGGGAGGGCCTTCTCATTTATCGACGTCTCTACGGGGAGGACCTTCATTATCAGTGTGGCGACGACTACCACCGTGATCTGATGCCTGACTGGATGGAGTCTTGTTGCAGCGTAACCCTTGGAGAGGACCTTCAAGGCAGGCCACGACAAGGGGAGGGCCTTCTTTTCGTGATGAGACTTCACTATGGGGAGGGACTCCGTAGTTGCGACTATGATAGCGAGGACTACTATCATAATATTTGGTCCCTCTTCATGGAGAGTGATTACAGTGTATACCCATGGGAGGACCTTCAGGGTGGACCACAACAAGTGGAGGACCTTCTTGCTGCTCAATCTTCTGGTCACGTGGAGGGTTTCTGGGACTCGCACCAAAAGTGGAGCTCTCGTGATCGATCATTATATGCACGCGGGGAGGCCCCCATGTGTGCTCTGGGGAGGACCTTTAGAGCTGCTGGTAGTGACATTGTGGGGAGGACTTTCGAAACTGCTACTGCAACTCCTATAAAATGGTAATGGGTGGGAAGGGTTCTTAGCCTTTGATGTATGCTTAGAGGAATTGGGAACCCCAACATCCAGCAGAGTGGAGTCATGAAGTCCCTCTTTATTTTTCGGCTGCCTTCGGCGCGTTCGGGGCGCTCTTTTGCGGGCGGTGGGGACCGTCTGCTGTTGACAATGGCCTTCACCTCCTTTGGGTCCCTGTCTAATTGGGTCATGTGATGCTCCCGGGATACACCGATGAACATCTTGACTTTTAGCAGGGATATAGGCTTGTTCTGGAGCATCCACCATGATGGATGGGTGTCACCCAGTTGGAATGAGTGAAGCTGCTCGATCTGGTTTCCCTTGCATCGCTGAATATGGCCTGCGACCCTCCTGGGCTGAAGCAGGGATGCAGATCTGCACTGAGGTGACTATCTCTTCTCTTAGATGAGTAGCCTCAATTGGGGAGATGGGCTCAGGGGCAAGAGTCCTTGTTGTTTCCACTGATGTAATTACATTCTGGAAAGTCTGAAAGATATGATCTCGGATCGATACCTTCACCTCCATCATTTCCAGGATATGTTGAGAGACATCTTTAGCTAGAATGGGAATGAAGGCCCATTCTGGTATTGGAGTAGGAATATCCTGCTCCTGTCCTCTAGTGGTTAGTGGGTACTAAAAATTCCCCTATTTCGGGGCTGTTGAACGAATTTTCCCTTGTACCGGGATATGCCGGTTTATCTCTCCGTGTGCCACCACATCAGGGTGGCAGACTTTACTTGCATCCACAGGGAGTTGGCCCTGCATACATTGATTTCCCACTGTATCGAGTTTGGGGCCTTTGTTGGTGAGGAGACATGCCCGCCTATGATTTTCCGCCAGATATGGGTGGCAGGCTTTGTTGATCGCCACCGTATCAGGATGGAGGGATTTAGAAGCAACTACTAGGAGCTGGTCCTACAGGTGCCGGGTCGTGACCACGTCAGGTTGGTGGGAATCATGACCCTGGGCAAGGAGAGGTGTCTGCCTAGTAAGCGCCATCCTGCATGAATGACGGGCTTGATGGAGCTTGGCAGGGGTGCGCACCGGATCTTACGATGCCGCCACGTCTAGATGGCGGGCTTGGGAGGAGCAAACATGTATAGGTGCCTGTTCGTGGTACATCTCTGTGGGTGGGCAGCAGAGCTCCTCCTTAGGGACCAGGGTGAGGAACGGTCCCTGATTGTACGTCTTCCACCCTCATCGTGCGGTCCGTGGGGCCAGAGCTCGGGGAGCGTGGGACTAAATCCCAGAGGAGACATCCTCCTCGGCGTGAGGATGCCAAGTTGCAGCGTGACCACGATGACTTCTGCCGGCAGGGGCCTTGGAGCAGAACCCCCATTCGGTGGGGATGAAGTCCTCAATGTCAACCTCATCCGCCTCCCTAAGATAAGGGAGGTACTAATTGTCCCATTTCGGGGATAGACTCCCGAAACTGTTCGAGACAG
Organism: Viscum album; assembly: GCA_963277665.1. NCBI lineage: Eukaryota > Viridiplantae > Streptophyta > Magnoliopsida > Santalales > Viscaceae > Viscum > Viscum album. The sequence goes on from OY728123.1 coordinate 888,423,279, forward strand.
AAACATGGGTTGTCTGGATCTGCCTTTGCAGCCACTGCTGGGCAGGCGACCGACGAGTTCTGGAAGATTGGAGGGTATGCATGGCCACCTCCACCTTTGGGAGAGTACCGTTCATGTGGTACTCTCAGATCAGTATGTCCGAGACCCATCATTGACGATGCTGGGTGGGTGACGAGGTCCTCTGTAGGTGAGGACGTCCGGTGATTGCGTTGTTGGAAGCACGCGCTTGTGAGTTCCTTCAGGACACCATTGGATTGAAGGGAGTTCTGAAGGTAGTACATGCAAAACAAATTAGCAATTACAAGAATCAAACCCTTCAAAGAAACATCTCATGATCCCATGCGTAGTTAATGAACATTCGTTTCCCTCATTGTGAGTAAAAGGGGGTATAGGATGGGATTAAGTTAAATCTGACATGCTTGGTTAAAGATTCACATCGGGTTCACCATTTTTGTTTCGCGGGTTTCCAGCCTCGAAACACCCAATGACTCCATATATGATGATGCACAACCCTACTTTCCAAAGGAAGAAGTTCGTTGGATGGTCTGACCAGGGATACTTGAGAACTCACATTGGTCGAGAGGATGGGAATTCAGGCTCATCGCACCCTTTTGTGGGGAGTTATTATATGTTCCGGGACTCTCTTATAGATTTAAGATGTATTCATATGTTGGTGAATCTTTGGTTTATACCCAAACATAGTGTCCATGGATTTAACCCTTGATTGTCAATGGTCAGCTGATCGCCAGGGTTCAGAATAATTTATGCCCGAGGCTTACCATCCCTTGTTTGATTAATGACCACGAGGAGTCTGAACTCACAGAGACGGTGTTTGGGGCAGCTCAGTGAACTAGTGTGAAGATAGTCGGATCACCCGGTTGTTGGGCTTGAACCTCAAGGAGGCTTCCTATGTACCCATCCTAGGGGACTGGTATCAATGTCCACGTAGTTCGAATTGGGGTGTCGGAGAACCGATGCGAAGGTGGACCTGGGGGTCCATTTGTGATCGGGCTTGAACCTCGAGGAGGCTTCTTAGGTGTCCCTGTAGTAGGGAATCAAAGTCCTCGTAGTTCGTATTAGTGCGGGGCTTACGCTCTAATGCATCCCAAGATTTGGATTCGGGAATACACTCTGAGGAGGCCCAAGATGTTGGTAAAACGACGTGAAAGGGGGTTATAATGACACATTGTTGGGCTTGAACCTCGGAGAGGCTTCCTACGTACCCCGCCTAGGCGATAAGGATCAAAGTCCACGTAGTTCGGATTAGTGCGGGGTTTACGCTCTAAGGCAGCCCAAGATTTGGATTGGGGATTACACTCTAAGGAGGCCCATGGTGGATGTCATGGTCGATGCCTACTCTAAGCCCATGTGAGTCATGCTCGGTGTGAGAAACAAGAGGCAGCAGGGACCAGACGATCACATCGTGAAAGGTGCGTCTGTGAGAAGTGGAGTGGGGCTTACACATGAGGGCGGCCCATAGTTTGGACTGGAGCTTACACTCGGAGGAGGCCCATGGTAATGGATTGGGGTTTACACTCTAAGGAGGGACATGGCGTCAAAGCACAGTGGGAGAGGGAAAAGGGGTGCTCCGGTCCCCATCTCCTCTCTTGTTCCCCGGGGAAGTACCCAGGGAAATACCAAGGTTCATGGGGATGGATCCCTTCTGATGGGTATGTCGCCCCCTCTCTGGGGAGGGGATAAGTGCTCGACCACCAAAGCGTGTAGCCCCCTATCCTAGCGAATGGAGGCAGGAAGGGGGCTCTCGGGCTCAGACCCCGCATTACCATTGGAATGTGGACCCAGGCATGCTTCAGGAATCTGCCCAAGGGTCAGGGAAACCCCTTTGCCTCTGTTTATCGTGGGTATGTGAACTCAAAATGGCGTGATGATGTTCCTGAGGACTACACGACATGGATCTGGTGGTTCTGGTGGAGGCCTCGACTCGGGGCCGATGAGTAGGCCCGTGAAGGAGTCACGAGGGATTGGGATGAATTGGAGGGATTCTATCTGTCTCAGGGAATAAGAACTCTAATGGTTTTGGTGCCCTTCATGTAGGGAAGTTCTACGTGGCTGGAGGGGCCGTCCACGAACCAGGGTTGTCCGCAGACTAAGAGGCCATCCACGAACCAGGAGGGTCCACGGACTGATTGGCATCCTGTGAACCAGGGTGTTTCGCGGTCTAGCGAGCATCCCACGAACCCGGGTGGTTCACGGCTTCGGGTTCGGCCCGCATACTAGGGAGGTACATGGAGGGTTCCACGCGAGTAGTGGCGGACAAGGGCGGCCCTGATCGGGGGTTCGTCGGTTGACTATTCTCCCTCTTAGGAGGGTACTAAGCGGTGCAGCAGATCAAGAAAAAGGCATAAACACCCTGGTCCATGGGGAGTGAATCCGCAGAGGGGATATGGTTCACAGTATTCTCTTTTTATGTTATTTTGAGTCTGTGGTTCACCAAATTATTATGCTTTTTCAGTTCCTTATTAGTTCGTTCCCAGGTTTATACCTGGTATGGTTCGCGAACTGGAACTTCACTGTTTGCGAAATCCGAATCCTTCCTTCAAAATCCTTTCACCCGAGTCTGATCGCTCTTCTCTTCTTCTTCTTTCAAATCGTCCGAATCCGAATCCTCCGAATCCTCTCCTCCTTTCCCCATCGGTCTCGTTTTATAGATTGGGGAAAGAGATGTATCTTCGGTCACACGACACCTTTTGCGGAGGCCCATTACCAAATACCCGGTTTACAGCTTACTTGGTCAATTCTTAATTCGCAGTGGGTATTCAATGCTTCCCCCACCACGAACCAAACTCAGGGAGTACTTTGCGGCCGCAGAGGGTTCTACCTCCATTCCGCGAACGACAGCGGATGCGGCTTCAACCGGTCGACATGGTACACGGTTTGGGCAGTTCATGATGGTGAACCAGATCGGCGCCCATCCTGCCTCGCGGCCGCGGAGGATCTCTGCCTCCAATTCACGAACGACGATGGTTCGCATGGGGGGGGGGGGTCCTTCGCGGGGCTTGGCCATGTCGTGTTTTCATGGGACCGGTCCGCGGACCGGTCCTACTTGTGTCCCTTCTTTGAATTTTCTCCAATACTTTCCCAAATTATTTTAGGGGATTTGGGTAGAATCTCCTTTTCGGATTTTTAGGACCCAACAATCATTTATCATTTAAAGAGTTTTTAAAACATTTATATTTTTTTAACCAAAAAATTAGTACACCTATTTTAAACTACCATAATTCCAACTAGATTTTCGTGAACTTTTTTAAAAAGTATATTTCATGGATTCTATGATAGAATCCTACTAGGATTTTTTATCACATATTATTTACACCACTCCGTGTCTATAGGATGACTGAATTTTTTGTAGGTTTAATTTCTGGTTTCATAGGAATCTCTTTCATGTGGAATTACAATTATTGTTTTCCCAAGGAGTAATTTTTATAGATGGTTATCTTGGGTCATGAGCAATGTTTCTATAAGTATTTTTATTTTCTTATAATGCTTCAAGTATCATTTTTGTATCTACCAAGTTAACCTCCTACCCAATTTTGTATTCTATCATAATTTATATTATATTTCCAACTATATATTTAGTTTCATTATGATTTATTCAGTATGGAATTTCATTAAATCAATTCAGTTTAATTCTTTTTGAAATCCAATGTATGGTAAGCCATTCTAGATTCTTAGTAAAATTCACGTGTTTGTTATTTATTATTATCTAGGTGGATTCATCCCCTATGTGTGTATATTGATTCTATATCACTTGTTTACAAACCATGTGGATTAATAATTCCTTCCAGCCTTTTCACAAATAGTATTGGGTCCCTAATTTAGGGGTACCACAAATGATTAAGTGTAAATAAGATTAATTATTGTAATATAATTCTAGGATAGCATTTTAAAAATTATAAGTTAGTAATATATATTGTGTTTCCATTAATAAAAAATATAGGACCTAAGGTAAATGGATTCCATACTAATTTCATCTTATAGGGGGTTGAAATTCTTTCCTCTTACTCGTTATTATTTAATTCCCTAGTTTTAACTTATTCATATGCATTTAAATATTTTTCCCCTATTTCGATCTGTCATTAATTGTCAATATCCCTTCGATGTGGATTGAAAAAATATACAGAACTTATATCCTTTCTCTTGGGAATTATATCATATACTCTATCATATTTCAAAATATTTTAAGGTTTTTTCTTTACAAATATTCATATTCATATTTTTATTAACATTTTCATGGTTTTAAATTTCTTATTAATTGTGATTTTAATTAATTATGATATTGTAATACCTTTCAATGTTTATAAGGGAATTCCTTATAGATTTGTTTCTCAATCGGATTTATTTTAACCCTTCTAACTATTTATTTATTAATGACTGCTAAATTATGATTGTATATTTTTTATTTAATTCCTCTTTTATGGTTCATTGATTTTATTAATTTTCCATTAATGATGATTAAGTTGTTTGGAAAAAAAGTTCCTTCCCTATTCAATATCACATTTATATTATAAATATTATATAAAATCTTTGAATTAAACTTATATTCCATCTCATTTTCACTATTTATTATCCTTTTATGGGGATATACGTTTCTTTGTCCTATTTTACATTTGAATTACATCTCATTTTATGTTTGTTGAATTTATTTAGGGTAACCCTTCTCAAATAATTTCTTCACTTCATTCGATTTCAACTTAGTGGTTTATTTAACATAATAATTACATCAATATATTATATGTTAAAAAATTATTATGTCCCTTTTATAAATACTAATTGTTATATTTATTTTCACAAAAATGATTAATGTCCTCTCTTTACAATGATTACGTCAGATTAGATTAAATTATATGATATATTAGTTTATAATTACTCTTGTTTCCATTTCAGAATGGGTTTTCCATGTAATGAATATTGATTTTTATATGAATATTATATCATATCTTTTCTATGTGGAATGGAAAAATCTGTGAATATTCTAATTTTATGGGTGGTACTGGAACCATATATCTTTATTTTAAATTGGGTAATGTTTTATATCACCTGAGATTTTTTATTTTCGGCCATGATGATGATCAATTGGATTGTTATGTTTTTTATGGAAATTTTGTGTTATTGTTTTCCAGTAATAATTTTTATCTTCATAAATAATTTTAACTTTTGTTTTGAATCATTAATTATTATTATTATATCACAATTTTCAAATTTTTCATCTGATTCCCTCATTCATATGATTATTCTCATATCCATATATTATGGTAACATCTATTATGCTCACCCGTATTCTCATATTGATTCATGTATTAGTTGAATTTCCATTATTCCTACAATTATTGGGAACTTGTCTCAACTATTTTTGATTTATGACCATATGTTATCAAATTTTTTATGAAAAATATGAAGGTATGTAGGTACAAAATGAAGATGGTTTTCAATTTTTTTCAAAAATATTTTGTGTATAAATGTTATCTGAACATTTTTCCCAAGATACAAAACCTATTTATTTACTGTTATATTTTACTATGTATGTTTATCTTAAAAATGATGCAACTCTTTTATATGTGATATATGGTTCATTAAAGGGCTTTTTTGAGAATGATTTATTTAGTCAATGAAATAGTGTATATGATAATGGAAACCAATATTAATCTATGTGTGTTTATATGTATAGAAAATTCAACTTATTAATAAATTTACCTAAATGAATTTGATATTTATCCATGATTTATTAACACAAGTTGTATTTATCACTAACCAAATCAAATTGATAAAGTGATGAAAAATAAAAATGATGTAGAAATATTAACAGATACAATTCACTCATGAATTTAAAATGTATCATTTAATGTTGTTCATAGTCATTTCATTATATCTTTCATGTTTTGTAAAATTATATAATAAACATTTATATACCTCAATGTTAATATATATATGAAAACACGTAGTGGGGAAAAAATTCATCTGAAGTGTATGACTACTACCCTATTAATATATTTGTGATGATTATCATATAAAATCGATTGATTTAATAATTAGTAAAAACTTATGTATTACTATGTATGAATATATTTTTTATGGGATCATATCAGCTGTTTGTTTTTGAAATTGAGGGGAAAATGAAAATATAAATAAATTAAAACATAATGATTTATCTGGTTTGGGTAGAATACCATATGTTTATAGTGCGAATAAAAAAATCACCACTTATTATGATTGATACATGAACATTTAATACAATATTTGAAAAAAAAATTTATTATATACAATATTAAATTTAATTTCATATAAAATATATTTAATAAATATGTAATTTTAAAGACTATTCTATTTAAAAAACATGGATCTTCTATATGAATATCAATGTGGAATATTGAAATCCACACCTCTGTGTACATATAATTGGAAAATTAATTTCTATGACCCTACATAAACCCCCCATGATGTATTTCTTTATAATTCCACATTATATTTCAATTTATTTAAATTTTAAATGAAACTCTATATATAACCCCACATTAATTTCCAAAAATTTATTGGGGAAATCCAACCCTCAAACCCACTAGACTTATCAAAAGGGGGGATTACCCCTGTTACCCCTTGTGACCCATCATTGAGTTAAAATAATATTATTAGGTTATTAATGTATAGTTCATACCACATTAAATCAGTATACACATAACACAAAGATACTAGGAAAAAGAAATTTATTTCTATATCTCGAAATTTCACAAGGTACAGAACAAATTTAGTTAGATTTATGAATATACTTCAACAACTACTTTGAATTAATATTAATTAATACCAAATTATGAAACATTTCATTCAAATATAATAGATACAAAAGAAATTATCTACCGTGAATGAGTGCCAATTGTAAGAGACTATATTGATTTATTTTTTCGAGAGTTTCCAGATCATCCTAGCAAACAATATGTAGAGTTCCCAATAAAAAAATAAACAATGAAATACCTATGTAAAATATATCCTATAGAATCTCCACCATGTAGGATCGAAATAATGATGTCGATGCTCAATATACAAGAGGGGGGGGGGGTGAATTGTACACTTTAAAAATTTCCTTAAACAAGGAATGATCTAAGTTTAACAAAGTTAAACTAAGAAAATTCACAACACATATAAAACCAATTTGAGAATTGGAACAAGGTATGAAGTTACAAACTTCTATTTATATGCACTTTCTTAAATCTGAAAAGTGATTCTGAAAACAGGTTCTGAAAATATGGATCTAGAAATTTAAACTTAACCAAAGTTTACAATATGAGATTCTACCTTAAAGCGCATAGAATCTAAATGAATTAGAGTACAAGTGTAAAGAAATATATAATGATTATACTTTCCTTAAAAATACAATATTCAGTGGAAAAACAAGTAGTACAACTACAAATAACAAACAATAACTCTTTTAACCCAAAGATAAGGGTATCCAACAACCTTAGATATAGGTCCCTTGATTTATACTTTCAAGAATGTATTTCTTACCCAAACCAGGGTAAGCCCTCGATATGAAGATCAGAGTCTCTATCTTGATATCCCCGCAAGCCCTCAACATCAAGGTAGTTGGAACTTCTGTCTTCCTCAGCAAGGTAGCCCTCGAACTTCAAGGTAGTCAGCACCTTTGTCTTTCTATCCCTGGAAGCCCTCGAATGTAATCACCAACATTCAAAGCCACACGAAGTAATCTGAACGAGAGGTTCAGTGCGCACAAAGCATGAAAATATTCATTCTCTAGAAATCACCTTAACAGCGTGTGGTCTCTAGAGTGATCAAATTATTTTTGAGCTCTTTCAAATGAGCTCCTATTTATTGGAAAATTTTCCAACGGTTGGATCCCTCCTCCAACGGTCATATTTTCCTTGAATATCAGAGGGACCTGTACACGTGTCACTAAACCAATGGTTAATTAGAAACAGAATGGATGACATCGTTTTATAACAAAACATGTGTAACTGAAAGCACGACATCATTTTATAATGAAACAAGTGTAAGCATATGTAAAACTAGAATTCAGAATGTAAGTAAATAAAAGTTCAGAGTCTAACCAAAAATGAAATTCGGAGTCTATAATAAAAAAATTGCTCGGATTCTGATTTATGGGAATTAGAAACCTGATGTCTGTAGAAGTATGGAGTATGAATTTCTAAGGATATTCGGAGTCTGGTTTCGCGAGAGTTCAGAATCTGAACTTGCAGAGTTCGAAGTTGAACTAGTAAATGTTCGGAGTCGAACTTCATAAGAGTTCAAATTCGATCCCATGAATGTTTGGAGTCAAACATCATAAGAGTTCGGAGTCAAACTCATGAATGTTCGGAGTCAAAATTCATAAGAGTTCGGAGTCGAACTTATGAACGTTCGGAGTCGAACTTCATAAGAGTTCGGAGTCGAACTCATGAAAGTTAGGAGTTGAACTTCATAAGAGTTCGGAGTCGAACTCTTGAATGTTCGGAGGCGAACTTCATAAGAGTTCGGAGTCGAACTCATGAATGTTCAGATTCGAACTTCATAAGAGTTTGGATTCGAACTCCTGAAAGTTCATATCCAGAATTCGGAGTGGAACTTTATTACACTTCTCATCCAGAATTCGGAGTAGAACTTTATTACAGTTTAGATACTGAATTCAGATCTTAAAAATAGAATACTCCACTTCTTGACATTATATGATTTTGGGGTTTTGGTATGAATCCGGTTTTTGTACTTAATAAAAAATATTGATATGTATAAGAAAATCTAGGTTAAGTTAAATTTCCATAAGGAGGAAAATTTTCATAATGGAGGTAATTTATAGATTTTATTAAGTATAAGGTGTTTGTGATTTTCAAAAAAATAAGGAAGTTAAAAGTCATAAGGAAAACTTTATTGACTCAATAATCTCTCCCTTTTTGGAAATCACAAACATCCTTACGAAAAAGAATATAAGGACTTTGAAAAAATTTCATTAGACTTTGAAATTAAAACTTATCTCCCTTTGTTCATGGATGAATGTGAATACAACTAACTCCCCCTTAGGCTTTGAAACTCTAAGGATTGTATTCTGAATTTCCGGAGTGGAGTTTTCATTATCATGGAAATGAAAAACATCGAAATGAAAAACTCCCCCTTACTTTAAGGAAATTTCACTTAGAAATTTTCTTCTTCATTTTATGTCTTTCTCCATTTTTAAGTAGTTCTTTTTCTTCTCCCCCTTTGTGATTTTCAAAAAGAATGTATGGTAATGGAAAATATGCTACCTGAAAGATTTGTAATAACACTACAATATACAACCAACCAAATAACATTTCATTAGAGTTGTCAAAAATTTTACAAGGAAAGAAAAATACAACAAAATATAGGAGTGGGTTTATTTGTCTTCCTTTTCCTTCGGGATCAGATTCTTTAACAAATTTTTGAGCTTCTTCTGGTCTCTTTGATCTTCCTTGACTTTCTTATCCAAGGAATTTGTCTTTTCTTCTTGGGCTTTCAAAGCCTCTTCCTGAGCCTCCATGTATTCTTTCTGCATCTTTATTAATTCATCTTGCTTTAAGAGTGTTTTCTCAAGCTCAATCCAGAGATTTCTATCATTTATAAGATTTTGAGCCATAGAATTTTCATAGTCATTTAGTTCCTTCACTGGTTGACTCCGAGAACTCTGCTAAATAATCAGCTCATCTTGAAGATTCTTGATCTTTTTATCCTATGTGTCAAAGTCATCAATCACTTCATTCTGAAAATTATCAATGAAGGCCAAGTCTTCCTCAACTCTCTTAGACCACAAAGTTATTTTGCTGCAAGACTTTATATACACATCATAATTGATAATAAAACTTTTATGGTAGACCTCAATCTTTATACACTTATCCATGACCATGGATAAGGAATCCGATTTCTAATTCATACATTGTTGCAGCATCTGGAATATTGAATGTATAGTTGGAAAAATCATAATGGTGTCCACCAACATCTTTATAGATTCAACCACAAAATCATGACCATGATATGATGACTCTGAATCAGATAATTCTCTTAGAGATTGCTCTTCCTTAATTTTCACTAGTTTCCTCTTAGAAGAACCACTAACCTCCTTCTTCCTGAAGACTTCTTTTGTGGGTGTGTCCATTAGGACTTTCTTACCCTAATTAGATTTTGGAATTGGTTCCTCATCATGATATACTTCCTCAGATTCAGAAACTTGAATAATCTGGTCTTCATCTGGTTTCTCCTTTTCTTGTCCTTCCTCAAGAAAAATTTTCTCATAGGATTCTTCATCATCAAACAAAATATTTTCTTGTTTTTCTTCCTCAACCTCATCTTTCTCAGCTTCTTCTCCCTTTCCCGGAGTGTCTATTTTTATGGATTCTTCCTTCTCTTTATAATCATTAATGTTCCTGATCAAGGTATCCAAATCTTCACTTCCATATTCTTCTTCATCTTCATCATCATCATCTTCTTCTTCACCTTCTTCTTCCTCTACTTCTTCCCCAGTTGCTATTTCTTCTTCAAAAACAATATATTTACCCTTATATTTTTCATGGGAAAAGAAATTCTTGGCGGGAGTCTCTGGTAAAGGTTCAGTACCGAAAGTATCTTGAAAGGGAAGTACTTCAGAAGCTATCTTAGTATCTCTCAAAAGAGATTGCACCAGTTCAGCTTCAGACAACATCTTTTTCATCTTCTTTTCTTTTTCCTGCTTTTCTAACACATCTACAGCTCTCTATTTTAGGGACTTAGCCTCTGCAGGGTCCAATCCGAACTGTGGGTCCCCTTCTTTCCTATTTTCCTTTTCTTCCCTCCACTTGGCTGCCACTTCATCTGTATATGTTTTCTTCTTCTTCGGTTTGGGTGGAGCAGACTGAGTTTCCTTATACTTGGGATTTTCTGTATCAGCAACCACTTCCTTAATATATCTCTTCTTCCTTGCCTTTTTTGAAGGTTCCAGAGTCTATGCATCTTTCTGAGCTGCCTCAACTTCTTCCCTAGATACAGGGTAAAATTCTCTGGATTCCCTGGAAAAACACATCTTCATCCTCTTCAAGGTATCATCACTAACAAGCATAAGCTTACAATTCTGGAAATTTGATTTGCATGAAACCTTGAAGGATTCTAAGCACCGAACTATCAGCTTAGATAGTGAGGCAAGGAATATAATTATTTGAGCTCTTAAGTTCCCTTCTTTTATATTCTTGATCGTAATCAAGACATGCCTTATCAAATTTACCTTTCTTAGATTTACTATGAAATCTAAGATATATATATCACTTTTCTTCAAATTATCCTTGTCTTTTCTTCTTAGTACGAGAAAACCTTGTACACATAGCTGTAGAGTCTTATTGTTCGGAGTGAGATGAGAAACCTTAGCAGTTGTAGCATCCTTAATCCCATGGAATTTTAAAGCCTTCACCTTGTTGAAACTTACTTGCTCATCTGGAAGCTTATGTGAGAAAAACTCATCTTCCCCTTCATAAGCTAAACTAACCAAGCTCACGGCCTCGGTGTAAGATAACTTGTAAGTCTTCCCATAAGACTTAAACAAAAACCATTCTCTGCCATCTTCCATCTGGAAGGAAACAGACTCATAGAAATCGATCAGCATGTCGGTGTAAACTGGATCCTGTTTCTCTAACTTATACAAGCATACATCTTCCCAGCCATTCAATCTGATATTTTTGGTTATAAGAGAATCGAACATGAAGAAATACGGATGCAATAACCTTTCCCTAATGACTAAACACTTATATATTGGTTTTGAAGTTGAAATATCTTGAGATGTAGCTTCAACAGACATTCAGAGTGAAGACTTCAGAAGGATTCGGAACGGCTTCGCAATGATCGAAACCGGTCAAAAGAAGAGAAGCAGGGCATCAAGACATGAATTCTTTAAAAAACCAATGTGGGACGAGTCTTTGGGTCCCCTTTATATAGGAGATGGATGTGACCTTTGGTCTTCCAAAATCCCTCTAACGGTTGAAAAACTTTTCGATTTGATCTGACGGTTGAGAACATTCCTTCAAGGAAAAATTGACTCGGATATTTTGAGGTTTTAAGAAAATCATTCGGATTTAAGGAAAACTCGAATCCGAATTATTTTTTTTAAAAAAAATAGAAAAATACCAGCAAGAAAAATATGATTATGAAAACTTATGTAAGGAAATCATACCTTTCGGAATGGCTGGAAAGATTGTTCATAATTGGTAAAATTATTCTTGATGAAATGAATTTAAAAATGAAAAAACTCATTATGAAAAAAACTCATTACGAAAGGTCATTACGAAAATCACATTACGAAAGATACAGTACAAAAATCTCATTATGAAAGTTGTGGTACGAAAATTTCATTACGAAAGTTCCAGTATGAAAATCTCATTACAAAAGTTCCAGTACGAAAATTTCCATTCTGAGAATTTCCATACACTTGTTATGAAAAAACATTACTTACAAAAGAAAAAAGAAAATTGTCAACAACAAACAAAATTTTGTTAAACTAGCACACAAATGTACTCCCCCTATGAAAAGGAGTTTATTACTGTAAGGAGAGTTGTTCAACAGGAAGTTAATGAAGAAGGATTACCTTACGATTATCATTCCTAACATATGTTTAATTTATTCAAATATATCAGAGGGTAAATATTTGGTGAAAATATCAGCAAGTTGATCTTGCATTCCGATAAACTGAAGAATGATATCTCCTTTAAGTGTGTGGTCCCTAATAAAGTGACGCCTAATATATATGTGCTTTGCACGAGAGTTATGTGAAGGGTTCTTACTGAGGGTAATGGCACTTGTGTTATCACACAAAATTTGAGTCTCAATAAAACTCATGCCATAGTCTGTGAGTGTGTGTTGCATCCACAATACTTGAGCACAATAACTTCCAACTGCTACATATTCTGCTTCAACAATGGAAAGTCCTATAGAATGTTGCTTCTATCAGGACCACGAAACTAATGAATCTCCTAAGAAATGACAAGTTGAAGATGTAATCTTTCTAACTATTCTACATCCATCAAATTCATCATCTGAAAAGATTTTTAAAACAAAATGATTTCCAAAAGTATAAAATAATCCTAGATCCATGGTTCCCTTTAATTAGAGAATTTTGTTTACCGCCATTAAATGAGATTACTTAGGATTGTATTGATATCTGTCACATAAGCATACTGAAAACATCATGTCTGGTCGACTAGATTTCAATTATAGTAGGATTCCTATCATACCTCTAAAAGATGTTTGATCTACTGGTTTCCCAGCTTCATCAAGATCTAAAGAGTTTTAGGTACCGATGGGAGCACTTATACTCTTAGTGTTGTCATATCTATACTTTTTAAGAAGATCTTTAATATACTTATGTTGATATATATAGGTTCCTTCTAGTTTTTGAGAAATTTGAAAACCGAGGAAAAAAGTTAACTCATCCATCATACTCATTTCAAACTCATATTTAATTAGACTTGCAAAATAATCTGTTAAAGATTGCTAGGTTGAACCAAATATGATGTCATCAACATAAATTTGAACAATCAAAACATTTTTCTTGTCTTTCTTTATAAAAATGGTCGGATCTTCATTTACCTTAACATAGTTATTTTGAAGAAAAAATCCTATAAGTCTATCATACCAGGCTTGTGTGGCTTGTTTAATCCCATACAATGCTTTAGTAAGTCTAAAAACATGATCAGGTTGTTTTGTGTCTTCAAATCCAGGAGGTTGTTCAACAAAAACATCCTCTTGTACATAACCATTAAGGAAAGTGCATTTCACATCCATTTGAAAAAGATTAAAATTGAAGAATGCTGTAAAGGAAAGTAGAATAAGAATAGATTCAAGTCTGGCTACTAGATCATAGGTTTCTTCATAGTCTATTCCCTGTTCCTGATTATAGCCTTTATCAACTAGTCTGGCTTTATTTCTTACATTGACTCCATTTTCATCACATTTGTTTCTGAAGACACATTTTACTCGAATAATATAAGTTTCCTTAGGTCTTTCAACCAAGGTCCAGACTTTATTCCTTTCAAATTCATTTAGTTCATCTTGCATGGCTTTGATCCAATCATCATCACATAAAGCTTCGTAAGTGCTTTTTGGTTCTAATTTGAAAAGGAATGAAATATTTTCTACTTCATTTCTCAAGGAACTTCTAGTCCTTATAGGTTGATTTACATCACCAATGACACTATCACTAGGATGATTCATAAGAAACACCTGATTTGGGTTTTGTAAAACATGTACATCAACATAGGGTAGAAAGTCTTCTGGGGAAAATATTTCATAAATATTTTTTTGATAATTTTCCTTATCAGAATTATCTTATATCAAATGTTGATAATATGTTTTTGAAAACACATCCGAGGATATAGGTTGGGATGGTTTAAAAAAAAGGATTAGATTAATTAAATTTTACATGCACTGTTTCCTCAACAGTACAAGTGTTTTTATTGAAAACTCTATAAGCCTTAGAAGGTGGGGAGTAGCCTAAGAAAACTCCTTCATCATATTTTGGTGAAAATTTGTTTAGATTATCATTAGTATTCAAGATGAATACCTTGAATCCAAAAACCTTAAAGTAAGAAAGTCTAGGTTTTATACCATTCCATAACTCATAGGGAGTTTTATTAAGAAAAGGTCTAATCAAAACTCGATTTATAGTAAAACAAGCAGAACTTACAACTTCAGCCCAGAAATGTCTAGAAATAGAATATTCACTCAACATGGTTCTAGTTATTTCTTGAAGAATTCTATTTCTTCTTTCAACTACAACGTTTTGTTGAGGAGTTCTAGGTGATGAAAAGTTGTGAGTAATACCTTTTCTACTACAAAAGGTTTCAAAATCAGAATTTTTAAATTCCCCTCCTTGATCACTATGAATAGTTTTCAATGGAAGATTTTTATCATTTATAACTTGGGCTCTAAAACTTTTGAAATAATAGAATTCTTTAGACTTCTTTTCTTGAAATTAGATCCATGTAAATCTAGTTTAATCATCCACCAAAACAAACACATAGTATTTTCCTCCAATGCTTCTAGTTTTTGTTAGACCAAAAAGATCCATGTGCACTAACTGTAATGCATCAGTTGTTGAGACTTCTCTGATTGATTTAATACTAGATTTATGTTGCATTCCATATTGACAAGGATCACAAACTTTAGATGAATCAAATCTATGCTCCGGTAGATCCTTAACTAGTTTCTTCTTAGACAGTTTACATAAGTTCCTAAGGTTACAATGACCTAATATTATATGCCATAACCAAGAATGATCTTCCATTGCACTAAGACAAGGTAGGTCTTGGCTCTTAAGGTCTTCTATATTTAAAGTGTAAACCTTCTCTTTCCTATTGGGTGAGAGAATAAATTCTTCCTTGAAATTGTGAACTAAGCATTTATCATTCCTAAAATTCACAAGGTATCCCTCATCACATAATTGAATTATGCTAATGAGGTTGTTCTTAAGACATTTAAAAAATAAAACATTTGAAATAAATGTTTTACCAAGAAGAACAATATTACCTATACCAAAAATTTCTCCCTGAGCATTATCTCTGAAAGTTACCTTTCCTCCTTTCATCTAGATAATCTTTTCAAAATATCTTTTGTTACCAGTCATGTTCTTGGAACATCCACTATCCATGTACCATGTATTTTTGTTGGTAATTTTTTATCTTCCCGAAAAAAAGAAAATAATTAGACTTTCG
Organism: Viscum album; assembly: GCA_963277665.1. Taxonomy (NCBI): domain Eukaryota; kingdom Viridiplantae; phylum Streptophyta; class Magnoliopsida; order Santalales; family Viscaceae; genus Viscum; species Viscum album. The sequence goes on from OY728123.1 coordinate 888,438,977, forward strand.
GAATCCAAACTTGTTTGGATCCGAGATTTCCAGATAACAAAATTTTTGGCACCCACATCTTCTTAGAAAAATAATCCTTATTAAAACATATAGATTGGGTTTTGTTTAAAGAGAAATTATTTTCCCAGTGACCACAACATTGACACATGGTACAAAATGGGGCACTTTGTGGAAAAAATTAGTTGTTACTAAATGTTTTTTTCGAATGGGTATAACCAAATCCAGATTTGTTTCTTAAAGGTTGTATTTGTGAATACATTTTATCAAACTTTTATTTACCATGGGTGAAGTTTGATAAACACTTATTTATGGAAAAAATTTCGGACTTGTGTTTTATAATCATGTTTTTATCTTCAAAATCATTAGATTTAGAACCAGGGCTAGGCTCGAAAACACTTTTCTTAGAAATTACTTTTTCTAACTCTTTAGAAAGTTTGTTCTTCTCAGAACTTACTTCCTCAAGATTTTTTGAAATAATTAGAAAATCAGCATTTTTTCTATCAAGATATTTAGAAAGATGTGACATTTCTTTTGAAAGAATAGTATTCCTAGAGTTCTCCTTATCATATTTTTTATTGAGTTTGGAATTCTCAATTTCATGAAGTTTAGAAAACCTAGAAACTTCTTCATAGGTAGGTGAAGTATTTTCTTCATCAGAAGAGGATTATTCATCTGAAGAGTTATAATATTTTCTATCATTGGAATTTAAAAGAAACATTGGTCAATGATTCAACATTGTGTACCTTAGCCATGAAGCAATGATTGTTAATACGTTATCTGGCTATAAGACCAAGATTCTTCTATCCTGAAGATTCATAATCAAAAGATTCATCTGATGAGTCACCACCACTTGAACTCCATGTGTCATTAGCTTTCAGAAGTTTTTTAGATTTGGATTTATAATAATTCTTTCTATTCCATTCAGAATTCCTTTCTTTTCTTTCATTATTTTTGAGCAAAGGGAAATCTGGTCTAATGTGTCCAGCTCTCTTGCATTCATAACAAGTTACTTCTCCATCTTTCCTATCTTTCCTTTCCTTTTTCTTATACATGGATTAGAAATTTCTCTGACTAGCTATCTTGTTCATTCTTCGAGCAATATTTTCTAACTCATTTTCTGAGACTTCACTCTCACTAGATTCAAATTGGATAATAACTTTCTTAGACTTGGATTTGGTCACTCTCTCAGGAGTCTTGTCTTTCAAATGATTTGATGTTGTTGTAAAAGCAACAGTACCATTTCAATTCTTCTTTTTGATGTTGTCAGAATCTCTCTTCATTCTTGTTTCATGTGGGAGAAGAGTTCCAAAAATTTCATCTAACCAAATTTGAGTAACCTTCCTATTCTCATCAATAGCTGTTCTTTTTGATTCCTACTCATTAGGAATAATATCTATTATTTTATCCACCAAGGCTTCATCATATAACCATTTCTCTCCCATATACTGAATAATGTTCACTATAGTCATAAATCTCTGTTGGACTTTACAAATTGGTTCACCATAAGGAAAATTGAAGCCAAGGTAATTAGATCTAAGCATAGCTCTCCTAGTTTAAATCACTTTAGAAGTGACAAAGTGTGTAACCTCTAACTTCTTCCAGATACAATTAGCTACTTCACAAGAATAAATTTGGATATATATATTTCTATTCATTGAACATAGAAAATTATTGTGTACCTTATAATTAGTTTGATATTCTTGATTCTCCTGGTTAGTGAATGTTCTTACTTCCATATTAGGAATTTTATAATCACCAGTAAGCATAACAAAGTTATCCACTCCAATATTGATAACGAAAGTCTTAATTCGATCTCTACAATACTCCTAATCATTACCATAAAAAATTGGTTGTCTTGTAGGGTTTATATTGTCAATAGATCCTACATTGATTCTTGACATCTCTAAGAAAATATTTGACAACCAAACTTGTTAGTAAGAAAAGTTTGTAACCACAAAGTTCAGAATGAACAAATTCGGAATGAACAATTCGGAATGACAATTCCGAATGAAAATTCGAAATGACTATTTGGAGTGAGACTATCTTTATAAGAAAGGATGAAAATTAATGAAAACTTGAGCATGGAAAACTTATATGTGAGTATAAGTATTTCAGAGACCTCCTTTGATATCAATTGTAGGATCGAAATAATGATGTAGATGCTCAATATAAAATAGGGGGTGAATTGTAGACATTAAAAATTTCCATAAACAAGGAAACATCTAAGTTTAAAAAAGTTAAACTAAGAAAATCCACAACACCTCTATCACCAATTTTTGAATTGGAACAAGGAATGAAGTTACAAACATCTAGTTATATGAACTTGCTTAAATCTAAAAAGTGATTCCGAATACAAGTTCCGGAAATATAAATCCGGAAATTGAAACTTAACCAATGTTTACAATATGAGATTCTACCTTAAAGAGTATAGAATCTAAATCAATTAGAGTACAAGTGTAAGGAAATATAGAATGATTATACCTTCCTTACCATACAATATGTAGCGGAAAAACAAGTAGTACAACTATAAGTAACAACAATAACTCTTTTTACCCAAAGAGAAGGGTATCAAAAAACCTTGGATAAAGGTCCCTTGATTTATACTTTCAAGCAAGTCTGTCTTACCCACACCAGGGTAAGCCCTCGATTCGAAGATCGGAGTCTCTGTCTTGCTATCCCCAAAAGCCCTCAACTTCAAGGTAGTTGAAACCTCTGTCTTCCTCAGCATGAAAGCCCTCGAACTTCAAGGTAGTCGGTACCTCTGTCTTCCTATCCCTAGAAGACATCGAATGTAATCACCAACATTCGGAGTCACACGGAGCAATCTAAATGAGTGGTTCATTACGCACAAAGCATGAAAAGCTCCTTTCTCTAGAAATCACCTTAACCGTGTGTGGTCTCTAGAGTGATCAAACTCTTTTTGAGCTCTTTAAAATGAGCTCCAATATATAGGAAAATTTTCCAACGGTTGGCTCCCTCCCCCAACGGTCATATTTTCATTGAATATCGGAGGTAAATGTACATGTGTCACTAAACCAACGGATAATTAGAAACATAGTGGACGACATCGATTTATAACAAAACATGTGTAACTGAAAGCACAACATCATTTTACAATGAAACAAGTGTAAACATACGTAAAAATAGATTTCAGAATGTAAGTAAATAAAAGTTCGGAGTCTAACCAAAAATGAAATTCGGAGTCTATAAAAAAATGTTCGGATTATGTTTTATAGGAATTCGGAACCTGATGTCTGTAGAAGTCCGGATTCTGAATTTATAAGGAAATTCGGTGTCTGGTTTCCCCAGAGATCAGAACCTGAACTTGCAGAGTTTGAAGTTGAACTAGTAAAAGTTTGGAGTCTATCCTCATAAGAGTTTGGAGTCTAACCCATGAATGTTTGGAGTCGAACTTCATAAGAGTTCAGAGTCATACTCATTAATGTTCTGAGTCGAACTTCATAAGATTTCAGAGTCAAACTTATGAATGTTTAGAGTCAACCTTCATAAGTTTTTGGAGTCTAACTCATGAATGTTTGGAGTCGAACTTCATAAGAGTTCAGAGTCAAACTCATGAAAGTTCGGAGTCAAACTTCATAATAGTTCGGAGTTGAACTCATGAATGTTCAGAGTCGAACATCATAAGAGTTGGGAGTCGAACTCCTGAAAGTTCATATCCCGAATTCGGAGTGGAACTTAATTACAGTTCACATCCAGAATTCGGAGTGGAACTCTATTACACCTCTCATCCAGAATTCGGAGTGGAACTTTATTACAGTTCTCATCCAGAATTCAGATCTTAAAAATAGAATAATCCACTTCTTGACATTATATGATTTTGTGGTTTTGGGTTTGAATCCGGTTTTTTTACTTAGTAAAATATATTAATATGTATAATAAAATCTAGGTTAGGGTAAATTTCCTTAAAGAGGAAAATTTTCCTTCTGGATGTAAAGTATCTATTTGCTTAAGTATAAGGTGTTTGTGATTTTCAAAATAAGAAGGAATGGAAAAGTCATAGGGAAAACTTATTGAATCAACACACCATAGATATCGATTATCGAAACAATCAACAATATTATAATTTAGATTAATGTTTTATATTACCCAATGCATCATAATAAGGTATACATGTTCCCATTCTCAAGAAGATGAATGGGCCAATGTTGTATTTCATTAACTACAAGGAGATTAAATATATCAATATAAAGAAAAATTATTTGTCACCCACTATTAACATAATGTTTTTCTAACTTCTTGGAGTATAATAAATTTATATGTTGATCATTTGTCTATAAATCGTTCTCTAAATTTTAGGAAATTGTATATTGAAAGTACAACTATTTGTGAAAGATATATAAACTATGAGTCTATACTAATGAAATTTTCTATTAAGTATTCACTAGCTATCTCCATTGACCTAATGAAAAGAATCGTTATAGAATATATTTTTTATATTTTTTTAATCATATAATCTTTTACTCTAAGTATAAAAATGTATATTAAGAATAAATATGGAATGTCCTAATCACCTCAAATATGGAGAATTTCAGTACTAATTTAAAACAAAATTTTAATTTTTATTGTAGTGTATCTATTTTTAGGTAATATTTTTATAGTTGAGATAATTTATATGTATCCATTTATTAAAATAGTAATTAAATATTATTATATACCAAAATCTGTTACCAATATATGTGGGGTTTCATGGAATAATTTAATCTATCTACATATTTGTGGGAGATTTTCCAGGATTTTGTATCCCACAAACTAAGATAACATTAAGTGGAGTTATGTATATTAAAATGGATGTTTGTGAATAAATATTTAATGATATCAAGAAGAGATTTATATGTAATCATGTAGAAAAAAACCTCCTCAAATTAAGAAGGGATTGGGATATACATCAATGCTTTAATGAAGAGTGTGTATTGTGTCCTTAAAATAAAAGAAATGATGAGGTGGAAGACCTGGCCTCATGGAAGTTGAAAATTATTGAACATCTCTACATGAAAATATCATTAAAGTTATGGTTTGTGATATTTTAATGATAGGTTTTTAGGCATTAGATATATCTAGTGAAATATTAAATATATACTTATAATTAAATTAAAATGTATATAATAATGAAAATGGAGGTAAAACTTACTTAAATGAATATTTTTGAGTAAATAGTGTCCTATGACTTCTCAATATTTTTTCACCCTATAAAGGTGAATAAGTTTGTTGATTCTCTTCATATAAAAGAACATATTACCCTATAAATTATTACAATTGATAAAATATGAATATTTATAGACATGAAAAGGTTGGATCATGAAATACTAATGTTTTGGAAAGAAATCCTACCATTGCAGAATTATTTCTCAACCACATATCCAATATAAAATCATGGGGGCATAGTGGAATGATTTGGATATAATAATGTATAAATAAAGAAATAATGGAGGGATTATTCATTATTTCAAAATCATAAAATATAAAAGAATTTTGTTGGGAATATAATAGTGTGTACCAGTAATACTAGATATAAAGAAGAATAATTTTTTTGATACACAAAGGAAAACCTTCTCTAATAACTGATCAGGTACCATGATGCATCGAGACCAATAATGAGTATTCTGGTAAGACAACGTAAAGAAAAATATTTGTAAATTATCCTCAAATTTATTTTTATTAAATCAATATATGATATAGTAACCAATGTCACAAAAGATGATGTGAACAATACCCATACCAATATAAAAATAGGGAAAAAAAGTAATGTATTTTTTTGGGTTTTAAATGGTAATCTAAAGGAAATAACACAACACGAGTTATGTTGGATCAACATTCCAAGACATAAAATTTCAACATCATTTAGGAATATTTATTTATTGATCAATATGATGACAGATATATTAAGGAAGTGGTGAGGCTACATAGGGAACCATTCTCAATAGTATATAACTGAGATCTAATGTTAACCAGAATGTTATATTGGAGTCTTAAATATTCCTTGAACATAGAGTTAAACAATAGTGTAACCTTCCTTTCCTAGATATATGTTCAATATGAACATGACACATAAACATTGAATCGCATTCTAAGAGTTTTTAATGGTATTTTAGTATATATTTTGATTAAAATCTTCACTTGGTTGAGTACTAAAACAATTAATTTTTTTCTCAAATATTCACATGGAATCATATGAAGCTCTACATGGGAAAAGATGTATAACACCGTCATGATCTGATAAACCAGGTGAATTTATGTTTTTTGGACTTAAAATTGTCCAAGAAATGAACAAGAATATTTAATCCATATTGAAGAATATGAAAGTAGAATAGTGTCCATATAAGTTATATGACACAAATCATCAATGAGACTTTCAGTTTGATTATAAATATAACGTTTCTTTTAAATAAATCTCTTGAAGGGAGTAATGATTTTTCATATGAAGTGAAATCAATTTGAAATGTTAGTTTTCACTTACCCGAAACAATTATAATGTGTATAACATGTACCATGTATCTTTCCTAGTTAAGTTATGTTATGAAATTATACTAATGATGTTCACTTACTATAGTGATATTGTTCTATATAATAAGATATCTTACCTTGTCAAGGTACATTGGTTAAACAATGTGTATAAATAGGTATCATTGGATCCTTGGAATTAATCAAAACATAAGTACCCCCATATATTCTCAATTAAATATACGAATTGATGTTTAGAGGGTGATGTTTCTAAAATGGGAATAATTAAATGAACCAAAATTTTAAAATTATTTTTTACTTTTAAATATATATATGTTTTATGATATTTCTAAAGCACATGCACCTTATAATAATCACCAACATTATTTTATACATATAAGTTTAAAATATGAAATATAGTGGATAAATTAATTTCATTACATTAAAAATATTATAAAATTGAAAAAAATAACATGATTAGAATTTAGAAATTCAGTTTTTTTTCTGGATTCCTAGAATTATCACAATTTTGAATGATATTTAAAAATGAAATAAAAAATATTGAAATATTATTGAAATTTTGAAAATGATATATAATGGATCTATAGATAAAATTACATAAATAGGAAATGAACAAAAGATGTGGTATATATTGGAATTTTAATGGTTAAATAACCATTAGAATAGTAATAAGTTCGTTGCAATTGTAACTTGGACACATAGTAACCTGATTGATATAATAGAAAATACTGATTTAGAATAGTAAATTGACTGGAAATAAAAATTTAATGTGAATAAAATAAGAAAATTTAAATATAAGTGATATTATATAATTAATATTTAATATAGGAAAAATCAAATAATGTATACGTGTATACTCTAAATATAATATGTTTTATATTATTTTTTTAAAAACCTCAACTTTTGATCCTTATATTTATATATTAAAAATATATATTTTCTAAAAAATACATAAAATAATAATTATTTCCTAGGTAAAACCCAAATCAACATATAGAAATTTCCCAATACTGATTTTTAATTAGATTTATAAAAAACCTGATTTTTTTGGGAAAACAAACACATATTTTTTTAAGTAAGATATGTTAAATGTCATAATTTTGATAAATTAGTTAACTAAAAAATTACAAAAAGAGATTTTATGTCCTATATTGTGAGTAATAATAATTGTAATCAATTTATAAAAAATAAATTAATTTAAAATATATAAATAATAATTTTGAATATATAAAATAGTAATTTATTTCCTGAATTTTTTTTTAAATTTTTCATTTTTTTGTTATCAATATTTTAATTCCTTGTGTGTAATATTTAAATGTTATAAATATATATATTAAGTTAAATACTATTTATAGACTCAAAAAGAAAATTATTTCAATAAATTGTATTGAAATAATATTTTATTCAATATTTTTTGACGAAATACCCCTCCCCTCTAAATATAAATGAGACTCCACAAACCCAAATATCTAGATCTATTTATAAAATTATTTTTATTCCACATATTGAAAAATATGAAAAACATCAAGAATAAATTGTTTACTATCATTGAAGACTAGATACATAAAAAATCATTAAAATATGATTATACCAGTTAAGTAATGAAATCCTTCACCATAGACCCAATCCATTTATAAACTCTTTAACAACTATGATAATATAGGGAAAAGATAAATCAAAATATAGTTGTGTGTGTAAATTGCTGATGATGCATACACATTTTTAATATGTCAAAGAGGAGTTATCAATAGATAATAACTACATAGACACATGATCTTGGGGGAAATGAAATTATCAATGGTACAACAACAAGAAATTAAAATAAATTATCATGAGTAATGAGTGGATAATCCTATATAAATGATTAAAATAAAAAAAATTATCTTGAAAGTGTAAATTATAACATGGTGTAAGTAAAATAATAATTGGGTAGTGTCATATAAAATATTAATGTGTCGCATTTATAATAATAGAGAACCATAATATATTTCCTGAAAAACAAGTCATGACAAATAAGACATAATGGAAAATGTAAAATGTATCATATACATGTAATACACTGGGAAAATCTAAAAACATAATGTCTATTCATTACATTGTAAATAAAAAAACAAAAAAATGTAAACATATAGTATAATGACCTCCTCATATGTAATTTTTTTTCCAAAGTGTTGGAGGAAAATATTATTTTTTCCAATGCATAATATGATGAAATATCCACTAATATTTCTACCACATGATCAAGGAAATAATCACATGTCCCTAAAGATCATAGCATAATTAACCTATGCAAATAAAGTACACATATAAATAAAAATTTATATTGACTAGGTAAATACCGTTCAATTTGTATAATGAATCATATGGTATTCACATCTTATAAAATATAATTTTATATTTTCATGTTAAACTATTTCCGTAGTAAATCGAATTGTATAACTACCATCATAAATACACATGAATTAGAAGTGGGAAGGAATATGTATTTATGATGGAGTGGTGTTTAAAAAATATTATATTTATACATTAATAATAATAAATTATGAAAATTGATGTGATAGAAAAATTCACTCATACTAATTTCAATTACATAATTCCATTGATATATAAGAATTTTATAATGAATAGGGAAGTTATTTTGAAACAATAAATCCAATGAAAAATGTTACAATATGAGAGAAATGTGTTGGAATCCTTAATTTGAATGCTAAAAAATCTTGCTTAATTATGTTTTATTAAGTTACAAATTTTATAACCATGTTCTCATTTAATCATAACCTCTTTTTTATTGTCTATATCATAATACAAGATAACATAATATAGATAATTATAAGTCATTGATAAGGATAAGTCACATATACCAGAGCTACCGATAGCTTTTCGTAATGATATACCAACAGATAACCTACCAAAATATTATCATAAACGTCACTAAAGATGATTAACTAATAAAAGTATAAGTTACAGAAGAAATGTGTCACCAACATAGTAACCTATATAATGTTTTAAATACTAATGATCTAAGTCCTCCAAAAAATAACTAACCGAAATCTCAACATATAATTTTTTCAAGTATGAGTTACCATTGGAATGAGTCATCGATTGACATACTGACGCATCACCAATAGACCAAGTACATACCAATACTATGATCTACTGATAGATCTACCTACCAACAGTTCGAGACACTGACAGTCTAAGACACTAAAAGACTGACCTACTGATCATGAGAAACTATCATTTCACCATTACCCATTTAGATTGAAAATTAATTTTAAAAGTAATATTTATAAAACATATAACTTCTTATTATATTAATGGTATTTTATTACTTTTGTAAAAAAAATTAATGCATGTTAGAGACCAGTACATGGTACGAGGTACCTGAGAACTTGATACTTATCTGTTGCATTATATAAAGAGCATACCTGGTAAAAAATAAATACAAATCCATTTATTCTAGAAGATAGATTATGATCCTGTGAAAACACAAGAACATAAATCATAATAAACATGAAAATATTTCTGTGAATCCTCATCAAAGAACATCAACAACAATATTTGAAGAGTGAGAATGAAAACTTCTATAAAATATTTACCTTATAGGAATTGAAGACAGAAGGCTTAATGACCCCCTATTTTGTTGTATGTTCCTAAAGGTCGACACTAGATTCACATAAATCTATCTTCAAGGAGTATCAAAGGTGAAGATCGTAAACGATAGAGCTTTCTAACACCCATATCAATATTTTATTCTCTACTTGTGAACTGGTTTATATTTCAAGTAGTCTGTGTTCTTCTATTTTTTTAATAGACTTTATCTCTAATGTATGACTAGAATATACCTTGATTTCTTCATAAACATATCTTTTTACACCTTACACTCCCATGGATAACCATTGTAGAGGTCCCTATGTGGATTGTGGTATTTTTCACTGCCACTAGAACTGTGTTAGAGGTATATTGATCTGGACTATTTTTATACAATTGTTTACCCGGATCCAGGGTGTGGATTGAATATATTCATATAAATTTCTTGGTGGAAGGTGATCACCAAGTGGAGAGGACTAAGTCTTATCTTGATATTGAACCTCTAGTTTTATATCCATTATGTATTTAAAATTTATGTTTTCACTATTTTATTGATTCTTTGAAAACATTTAATTCACATTTATAGTTAATATTTTCTACTTTTCATATTAAATTTGGATTAGTAAATTTATTTTAAAAACTGAAATATTAATCCCTACTTTTTTAACTAGAAACTAATCAATCTTTGAGAAAATATTTCAAAAATATCAATACTTTTATAAATATTCTACATTGATTAACTCGGTCGCATTTGAATTTAAATTGGGGAAATTTTAAATGATAATTTAATAAAAAATTTATTATTAGAACACAATTCACCCCCTCCCCCCTCTTGAGTATCAATCTTTGAACAACATCTATTATCAAAGGATTTATGTTGTAAATGTTTTTAAACAGTTTCAACTTTGAATTTTGTTGTGTTTTAATGATATCAAAATTTCTATAAGTTAAAAATTTATTTTTCTTTGAAAATTTTAAAATATATTTTAAATGGACAATAGATAGGAAGGTTCTACTACCAACAGAAAAGCTTACATTAATAGCACCAAATATGCCCAGGGGAAAATTAAAATTAAAGTGCATTTAGACAGATTTGGTTTTGAAATCGGGTCTTCTATAGCTGATGAATATAACATTGTTACTACAACTATAATCACTTGGGATGATATCGCTAAGTCAGCCTAAAAAATAAATGCAAATCCATGAATACCATATAATATTATTTAATAGATGAATAATTTTATAGTATTTATTCATGTTAAACAACACAAGATATTTGTGAAACTTTATCTATTTCACATGAAGGAACCACTAGTGTTAATGAAATGATACTTAACATATATACTATTAAATATGATAACTTTAAAATATAACCTAATGAGCCTATTCATGACATGTATCTAAGGTTAAATGATATTGTGAATATAATGATATCATTAAGAAATATTGTCACTAAAAGGAAAAAAGTCATGAGTATCTTAATATATCTTCCAAATAAATGGAGAGGGACTTTAGTATCTACAAAATAACCTTGTGACAATATCACACTTCCAATAAAGGAGATGATAGTAAAGACAATTATGTGTAAAGAATAATTGAAGGTTAATAGAGAAGAGGATGATAAACCAAATATAAATTCAGTGAATTTCAAAACAACTACTTCTTAACACAAATAAAAATATAAAATGAATGTTCATTATGAATGTTGGAGAAGTTTAAAATCACGGAGTGACAATGACAAAAAAGTGGATCATCTTTCTAGAAGGTCTGAAAAGCTCTATAGAAAGAAGAAATTCTTTATAAATCCCAGTTATAAAGGGATGTATAAAAACAAGGGAAACTAGAAAAAGGGCTAGAAGAGAAGTGATACAACTACTGAGATAGTATTCTATAAGTGAAATAGAAGAGGACATGTAAAGGATGACATTATAAAATTAATGTAAAAAAATAAGTATGAGGACAACGTTGAAAGATCTAAAAGGAAAATGAAGGACAACTAGATTGATTCTGAGGATATCTCCCATGGATCTAAATCATCATATGATGAGAAGGCTTACGAATCCAATATTTTCTTCATGAAAAACACATCTCAGTAACTCTAAAATCCCTTTTATAGAATTATTATTATTATGGAAGTGAATATGATTCTGAAAATTCCAAAAATGGAGATATTTTAGAATCCTATAAAATGATTGAGGATACATGTAATGAAGTAAAATATTAATATATATCATTAAATAAACAACATAGTCTTTTTGCAGTTGTGAAGTGTAAACTTACTACTGAAAAGGAAAATAATTCTCAAATTCTCAATGAGAATACAAATCTTAAACTATCTAATGACAAATTAAAGAAAGACTTCGAGAGGATCCCCAATGGTAAAGATAAATTAACAAAAATTCGTGGAAAACAGGTTTCTTAAAAATATACTGTGTTTATTAGTTATCAACCTGGAAATTTTTTTTTTATCAAAATATGGAAAATCCAGTTTCATGCCTAGTTCTGGAAAATCTGTTAAAATTTCCAAGAATGGATCATCTTCTACTGCTTCTAGATTCTCTAGACAAAATAATGTTTATTTTTATAATACATTAAAAAATCATATATGAATATCGAAAGGAAAATGTGGTTTCTCAAATATTTAGTTACTTATATTACTCAACCCAAGAAAGTTTGGGTTCTAAACTATTTTCTTGAATGAAATATTTCTGTAGGGAAAGTTGTTTAAAGAGTTCCCCTATGATAATATGGTACTTGGATAGTGGTTTTTCAAGACATATGATAGTGGAATATTTGAACTTCAAGAACCTTATCATTATTGATGGTGTACATGTAACCTTTGTTGAAAATGAAAAAGGAAAGATAATTTTCCTTGGATAAATCAGTAATAATAATTCAAGTTTGATTTCTAAGTTGTTTATGTGGATGATCAATCTGCTTAGCATCTCATAGTTATGTGATGATGGATTTCATGTTAAATTGGAAAATGAATCTTTCTATTTTTTTAATTAAAAAAATGATTTAGTATTTACTACTTTTAGAAGTGAAAATGTTTATGTGGTTAACTTATATTCTATAGTTTCTTAAAATGATTTTTTCTTGAGATCCATTAAAAAAGTGTTTGGTCTCTTTCATATGAGACTATTCCACTATAATATTCACTAACTTAGAAATATAACATTAAAATGACTAGTCAAGTATCATCCAAAACATTAGTTTCAATATGATGAAGTATCTAATGTGGTAAAAATATTTTTATAAAAAAATATATGTTTTTATGTGTAATATTGGATTTGTTCTTATCATATTATTATCAAATCTATTAGATGAATATAAAAATATTTGTTTGAATATATAAAATAAAAATACAATTAATATGATTCATTATTAGTAATTAATTTATCTTATTAAGATAAATCTTCTTCTTCCCATAAAATAGTCTTTTATAAAATCATTTATTTTATATTTACTTGTTTTCCATATTCATTTCTAATTAATAGGATACCAATGAATGAAACTGTATATATTCATATTCTTTTTAATCCTATATTATTTAATTTAATAGTTATGTTATAACATACAATATAAAAATATTATAATAATATATTATTGTTCGGTAACACTCGATCATTAATATAACTCAAGCCATTGAGGAAGGTCATTATCCAATGTAATGAATGATAATCATGGTGTTAAAATTTTAGAAAGAAAAAAATTTATTTTGTTTGTAGTAATTGATTAACTTCATCTTGTTGTCTATAAATATATCTACACATAGCAGTTTAATATAAAATAAATTATTTTTAACGATGTGTGAAATGATAAATATCAAATAGATTAAATTAATTCATAAAACATAACTCACAAAATCTAAAGGTTTTATAATTAGGCTTTATTTTTTATTCATTATATCATTATTATCCTTTCTTCATCCTTTATATCACTATATTTTATAATTTTCATAACCCTACAGTGATAGATTATTCTAATCCATTGTGTCTTCTTGTGTTTAGGGTGTGTGGGTTGTCCATTGAGAATTATTCTTCTATTTTACATGGATTTTCTACAGCTATGGTATATTTATGGAGGTGTGTCCCTGTAATTAAATTTTTATAAAAAATACATATTATGATTGACGTTTAAAAATTGTTTTTATAGAGAAATTATTCTTGTTATGAATTAATATATTCTCTAAAGATAATTTTTCTCACAAGTAATGGTATTTTAACGTTGTTTCTAAATCTCTCTCTCTCTATGTTTTATATTTGAAGTTGATGGGGTTTTTAAGGGTTATAGTTTATAACTTCTTATGAAATAGACTTTATAATTTGTTTAAATTTTATTTTTATACGATTATCCATTTTAAATTTTCATATTTTTTATATATTTTCATATAAAGGATACCCATCAATTTTATATGGTTTATTTATATTGATGGTTTTAATGTTGGAGTAACACTATGAAATCAAGATTTTTATGAATTCCACATCACATAAAATTATATATCTAATGAATTTTGAAGTGTTATTTTCAAAAAGAACTTCCATGTACCCATTTTACACATTAAAGGAAGAGCTATGAGGAATAGAAATTTTCATGAATTGTTTATGAAATGATATTTTGAAATTAAAACACTATTTAAAAATCCAAGGAAATATTTAAAACCATATATAATTTCTTTTCCCCAAAGTGAGATACACCCTTATCCTAACCCCCATGAAGAAAAAATTAAAATTAGGTTTTTCTAGATTATGAGTTTATTGTGTGCTCATATTATATTACCCTTGGGGATTTAGTGAATAAGGTTGGTTGAGATATGTTATAAGCATAATATTAATCATAGTTTATTACTATATGTGAATGATATTAAACACATATTTATTCACCCTTTTTTCTACTGGTATCATAATGATCCTAGGCATTATAATAAGAGATTAATAAATTATTTTTATGCCTGTTCTGTTTAAACAATGAATAGCATACACTATTTAGGTGTTATGATCACTGTTAACCATGTGATCCATTTGTGATGAAAGATATAGAATGTTGAGTGGATATTATATTGAACATCGTTTATTAGACTGAAATATCATTCAGGTTGAGTATATCTCAGACTATATAACAAAATTATTATTAAATACTGAATATAATGTATAATTTATATTCACTCATATATTAATGTGTTATATTATTCTTTTTCCTCTTCTTACACATTTTTATTTTAGCTCTATATTTGTCACTTATTTGTTTCTCCTAAATGGTATATTTACACATGTCTATTACTTATTAGTAATTTTTTTATAATTGGAAAAAAATTGACTTCATTTATGTTGGATTTTCTAGTAATATACATCTCAGTATTTTTGTTTCTTAGCATTAATTGTGTGATTGATGTTAATTTTCCTATTTTATGTTCAGTTTTTTGACTTTTCCTAAAAATAATTTTGAAATTGTCTTAGAATGTGTATTATATTCCGAGTTATAAAAAGTATAGTCAAATGATATTTTAAGACATAATTTGGCATTTAAGTATTTTTTAAACATTTATGAGTTTTCCCCAAATATTTTGTAAACCTATTTTAAAATATCGTATTTCAAAATAGATTTTCTTAAATTTGTGGAAAAAGTAAATATCATGGACTCTTTGACAAAATCCTACTAGTATTTTTTTCTCACGTATTATTTATAACACTCGGTGTCTATAGGATGGGTAAATTATTATAGGTTTAATTTATTGTTTCTTAGGAAACATTAACATGTGGAATTACACTTATATTATTCCCATGGAGTAGTTGTTATAAATGGTGACCTTGGGTCACGAGGAATATTTCTATTCATATTTTTATTTTCTTATAATGTTTCAGGTATCATTTATGTATCAAAAATGTTGACCTACATCCAATTTTTGAATTATATCTCAATTTATATTATATTTTCAATTATATATTTAGTTTCCTTATGAGTTTTTATTATGAAATTTTATTGGATATATTTATTTTAATTCATGTTGAAAACCAATGTATAAGACAACAATGCTATATTCTTAGTAAAATTCATATGTTTGTCATTTATTGTTATCTTGGTGGAATCAGTCCCAATGTGTGTATATTGATTCCTTATTACTTGTTTCTAAAAAATGTGGATCGATAATTCCATTCAAGCCTTTCCACTGTTAGGAATGGGTCCCTAATTGAGGGGTACCACAAAATAGGTTGTGTAAATAAGATTAACTATTGTAATATAATTTTGGGATAGCATTTTAAAAAATATAAGATAGTTATAGATGTTTTGTTACCATGAATATGTAATAAATGAACTAAGGTAAAGGGATTCCATACTGATTTCATCTTATATTAGGTTGAAACTCTTTCCTCTTACTCTTTATTATTTAATTCCATAGTTCTACCATATTCATATGCATTAAAAAATTTATCCCCTATTTTGATATGTCATAAATTTTCAATACTCATTCAACGTGGACTGAAAAATTATAAATATCTTATATCTTTTCTATTGGGAATTATATCATATCCTCTATCATATTTCAAAAAAATTTAAGGTGTTTTGTCTCCAAATACTCATATTAATTTTCTTATTAACCTTTTCTGGGTTTTAATTTACCTATTCAATGTGATGATAATTCATTATGCTCTTGTAATACCTTACAATGTTTATAAGGATATTCCTTGTATAATTTTTTCTTAATCGGATTTAAATTAACTCTTCTTACTCTTTCTTTATTAATGATTGATAAATTATGATTGTCTATTTTTTAATTATCTCATATGTTATGGTGAATTGATTTTATTAATATACCATTAATGATGATTATATTGTTTGTGAGAAAATATTTTCTTTATATCTTCAATATCACATTCATTTTCTAAATATTATATAAAATCTTTGAATTAAACTCATATTCCTTCTCTTTTTCACTTTGTAATATCCTTTTATTGGGATTTAATTTTCTTTGTTTAATTTCACATTTAGATTGTTTCTCATTTTATGTTTTATGAATTGTTTTAAGGGGAATTCTTCCCAAATAATTTCTTCACTTCATTCCATTTCAACTATGGGGGTTCTTTACTATAATATTGAAATCTATATATTATATGATAACAAATTAATATTTCCCTTTAATAAACACTAACTATTCAATGTTGAATGCCTTTATTTGGGAATATTTTATTTTAATGGGTGGTAGAGGAACTATAAATCTTTATTTTGAATTAGGTAATTTTTTATATCACCTGAGATTTTTATTTTCAGTCATGATGATGTTAAATTATATTATTATGTTTTTTATGGAAATTTTGTTTTCTTTTTTCCACAAATAATTGATATCTAGGTAAAAAACTATAACTTAGGTTTTTTATCATTCATTATTATTCTTATATAACAATTTTCAATTTGTTCTTATGATTCTCTCATTTATATGATTATTATCCTAACTATATATTATTGTAATATCTGTTATGATCGCATGTATTATCATATTGATTCATGTATCAGTTTAATTTCAATTATTCCTACCATTAGTGGGTCCTTGATCCCAACTATTTCTGATTTATGCCCATAAGTTATCAATTTTTTTGTGAATATTATGATGGTCTTTAGGTAAACTATAAAGAAGGATTTTAATATTTTCTTAAACATACTGTGTATGAATATTATATGAAACGTTTTTTCCAATGATACTAAACCTATTTGTTTAGTGTTATATATAAATATGCTTTTTTATCTTAGAAAATATGTAACTGTTCTACATGTGATATATGGGTCATTATAGGTTTTATTTGAGAATGGCCTATTTAGTCTATAAAATAGTATATATGATAAAGGAAATCTAGATTAATCTATGTGTATTTATAGGTAAATAAAATTCATCATATTAATAAATTTTCCTAAATGAAAATGATATTTATCCATGATTTATCGACACATGTTTTATTTATCACTACCCAAATCAAAATGATAAAACGTTGAAAAATAAAAATGGTTTCGAAATATTAACATATATGAAACACTTAAGAATAAAAAATGTATTATTTAATTCTGGTTATAATCATTAATTTTTATCATTCACATTTTATAAAATTATATAGTAAACTATTATATACCATAATATTTAGATATCTTTGAAAACACGTAGTGGGGAAAAAATTGCATCTGATGTGTGTGACTCCTACCCTGTTAATATATTTGCCATGATTCTCATATAAAATCTATTGATTCATAAATTAGTAGAAAATTATGTTTTACTGTGTATGGATATCTTTTTAAAGGGAAAATATCAGCTCTTTGTTTTTGAAATGTAGGGTAAAATCAAAATTGAATTAAAATCAAACCTATTGATTAATCTTGTTTGGGTAGAGTACCATACATCTATAACTGGGAGAAAAAAATCACTACTTATTATTATTGATACACAAAAATTTAATACAATATATGAAAAAAAATATAATTTACAAGATTAAATTTATTGGTAAGTAAAATAAATTTAATAAATTTTTAATTTAAAATATTATTATTTATAAAAAATATGGCTCCTCTATATGCATATCAATGTAGAAATTTAACATCCACAATACTTTGTATATCTCACATGAAATTTAATTTCAATGACCATTCATAAACCCCCCATGATGTAGTCATTTATAAATCCACATTTTATTTAAAATATATATATGAAATTTTAAAAGAAACTCTAAATTTACCCCACATTAATTTCAAAATATCTTTTGTAGAACTTCGACCCTCAAACCCCTAGACTTCTCTGATGGGGGGATTACCCCCGATTCCCCCTGTGACCGCAACATTGAGTTAAAATAACATAATTGTTGGATTAATGTATAGTTTAGACCACATTAAATCAGTATACACATAACAAAACAATACATGGAAAAATAAATTTCATTCTATATCTTAAAATATTACATTCTCCAAAACAATTATAGTAAGAACTATGAATCTCCTTTTGAAATTTTTTAAATCAATATTTATTGACACCTAATTATGATACATTTCATTAAAACATAATTTATACAAATGAAATTATCTAACTTGAATATGTTCCAATTTTAAGAGACTATATTGATTTAATTTTTTTATGAGTTTCTAGATCATCCTAAGAAACAATACATACATTCCCAATACAAAAATAAGCAGTGTAAAACCTATATAAAATATATCCTATAGAATATCCTTTATAGATATGGATTATAGAAAAAATAAACTATAATATAATTTAGATTAAGGTTCTATATTTCTAGGTGAATCACCATATGGTGTACCTGTTCCAATTTTCAAGATGATGAATGGGTTGACGTTGTATTACATTGACTACAATGAGATTAAAAAGAACACTATAAAGAAAACTTATTTGTTACACTCTATTAACATATTGTTTTTATCGATTCATGGAGTATAATAAATCTAAAATATGATCATTTATCAATAAATCTTATTCCGAATTTGAGGAATGTGGATGTTGGAAATACAACCTTTTGTGAATGATATAGAAACTCTGAGTTTATAATAATGAAATTTGCAATAAAAAATTACCCTTTTATCACCATTGACCTAATAAATAGTATCATTATAGGAAATAATTATTTTTTTATATTTTCTAATGATTTACTATTTTAATATAAGAGAATATATCTATATTAAGAATATCTATGGACATTCCAAATCACCTAAATGAAGTAGAATTTCTTTAGTAATTTTAAACAAAACATGATTTTATAATGTAGTTTTTCAATTTTTATGGTAATGTTTTTTAAGGTGAGATTATTTATATGTATCCATAAATGAAAATGGTAATTTAGTAGTCTTATATACAAATAATTTTGACCAATATATGTGGTTTTGAAGGATTAATTGAATCCAACTATCTATTTATGAGAAATTTTCTATTATTTTGTTTCCCAAAAATTAAGATAATATGAAGTGTAGTAATGTATATTTATGGGGATGTATGTGAATAAATTTTGAATGATCTCAGGAAGTGATTTATTATGAAACTTGTACACAAAAAACCCTCAAATGATGAAGGATTTGTGAAATACATCACTACTTTAAGGAAGAGTGTGGATTTTTAACTTAAAATAAATGATAAGGGGGAAGATGTGGCCTAGTGGAGGATAAAGATTACTAATCAATACTAAATTAAACAATATTTTTAGTTATGGTTTTTATATCTTAATAATAGGTTTTCAACCATTAGACATATCTTGGGAAATTTCAAATATATACTTATCATTAGAGTATAATATATATAATCATGAAAATGGTGGTCAACATACTTAAATGAAGATAATTTGAGAAAATCATGTACTATGATTTCTTAATACTTCTCCACCTATAAACGTGGATAAGGTTGGTGATTCTCTTCATATAAAGGAACTTGTTAACCTATCAGTGATTATAATTGTTAAAGATACAATTGTTATAGACATTCAAAGGATTGATCATAAAATCTTAATGTTTAGGAAAGACATACAACCTTTGGCAAATGATTTCTCAACCACATATCCAATTGAAAATCATGGAGTCATAATTAAATGATTGGGATCTAATAAAGAATGAAAGATGAAATAAAGGTGGTATTTATCAATAGTTCAAAATCAATAAATATAGAAGCATTTAGTTTGGAATAGAATAGTGTTTACCAGAAATAATGGATATAAAGAAGAATATATTAGTTGAGACACTTATAAAAAAGTTCACTTCTAACGCAATAAGTACCTATTTGAATCGATTCCTACAATGAGAATTCTGGTGCGAAAACATGAAGAGGCAGAATCATGAATTCTATTCAAAGTTATTTTTTTGAAATTAATATATTATATAGTATCTTATGTCATATAATATGATGTGAATAATACCCATACCTACATAAAAATGGGAATACATAACCATTGTTTTATTATGGGGTTTTAATGGTAATCTAAATGAAATAACATAGCATGGGTTATGTTGGATTAACATACCAAGACATAATATTTCAACAACATTCAATAATATTTATTTCTTGGTCAATATGAAAGAATATATAATATATATGTAGTGAGTCTAAATGGGGAATTATTTTCAATAATAAATAACTAATATCTAAGGTTCACTTAATGTTTTATTAGAGTCTCCAATATTCCAAGAACATGAAGTTAAACAATAATGTAACCTACCTTTCCAAGATAGATGGTAAATATAAACATGACATATAGACAATGCAACACATTATAAGAGTTCTTAATTGAATTTAAGTGTGGATTTGGATAAAAATTTTCACTTGGTTGAGTTTTCCAACTATGAAAATTTTCCCTCAAATATACATGTGGAACCATATCAAGTTAAATTTGGGAAAAGATGTATAAATTCACCATGATGTGATTAAGCTGGTGAATTTATATTTCTTATGCCTGAAATTTTGCAAGAAAAGAACCTGAATAATTAATCCATCTATAATAATATTAAAATACAATAGTGTTCATATAAGTTAACTGATAAAAATCATCGAATGGGCCTAGAGTTTGATTACAAATATAAGGGTAATGGAGTTATGGAGCTTTAGAAGAAGTGAAATCATTGTGGAATATTAGTTTTCACATCACAAAAACCATTCTGCAATGTATAACATTTTCCATGAGACGTTCCTAATTTAGTATATTTATTATCCATATTATACACTAAATCTGAAGGTTGTGAAATTAGAGCATGACCACTATTATGAAAATAAATTCATTATGTTCAACTACTATATTGATATTGTTCTATATAATAATATATCTTACCTTGTCCAGATTCAATGGTTAAACCATGTCAAAAAATATGTATCATTGGATCCAGGGAATGCATCAAAACATAAGTACCCCTATATATTCTATATTAAGGATATGAATTGATGTTTTTAGAGTGGTTTTTCTAAAGGGGGAATAATTTAATGAACAAATTTTTTGGTATGAAAATTTTCTTTTTAATATAGATGTATTCTATGATATTTAAAAAGCACATTCACCATATAATTAACACCAATATTATGTTATATTATATGTATAAAATATTACACATAATGGATAAATATATTACATTACATTATAGATGGTATAAAAAATTAAAATGATAAAAATAACATGATTGGAATTTAAAAATACATTTTTTTGTGGATTCCTAGAATTATCCCATATGTGAATGAGATTTAAAAATGAAATTAAAACATTTAAAATATGATTGATATTTTGTAAATGATATATAATGGATCAACAGATAAAATTATATAATTGAGTAATGAACAAAAGAAGAGGTATATATAGGAATTATAAAGGCTAAATATCCACTAGACTAATAATATGTTCGTTGGAATTGTAACTTGGCCAAATAGTAACCAGATCGATAGAATAGAAAATACAATGTTAGAATAGTGAAGTGACCAGAAAATTAAATTTAATGTGAATAAAATAATTAAACGTAAATATAAAGGATATTATATAATAAATATTTAATCTAGGAAAAATCAAAAAATGTATATGTGTGTACTCTGGATAAAATATGTTTTATATTATTTTTTTTAAACCTTAATTTTTTATCCTTATATTTATATATTAAAATTATATATTATCTAAACAATTTGGATAGTATACATTTTATCTTATTATAAAAACACAAAAAAACGCAATGAAATTTCACAATAGTGATTTTTAATTATATTTATAAAAAACCAGAATTATGGTGGGAATAATAAAAAAATTAAATAAGATATGTTTAGTGTCATAATTTTAATAATTAATTTACTATGAAATTAAAAAATGGATGTCTCAGGAAATTTTGTGTGTAATAATAAATATAATCAATTGGGAAAGATTAAATTAATTCAAAAATTTAAATATCAATTTTGAAGATACAAAATGGTAGTTTATTTCATTAAAAAACTATTTTTCATTTTTCATTTATTTCTTATAAATATTTAAAATATTTTGTTGTAGGGTTTAAATGTTATAAATTTATATATGTATTAAATCAAATACTATTAATAAACTCAAAAAGAAAATTATTTCTATAAATAATTTTGAAATATTATTTTCTTCTATGTTTTAAGCCAAAATTCCCCTCCCCTTTAAATATAAATGGGACACCAGATGCTCGAAAATCTAGATCAATTTGTAAAATTATTTTTATTACACTTAATGAAAAATACATCAAACATCTAGAATAAATTGTTTTCTATCACAAAGAACTAGGTACATAATAAATCATAAATATATTATTATACCATTTATGTGATGAAGTCCTTCCTAATAGATGCAATCTATTTACAAACTCTTTAAAAACTATGATAATATAGGGAATTGGTGAATCAAAACATAGTGGTGTGCTTAAATTTCTGTTGAGGGGAAACATTTTTAACATAACATAGATGAGTTATCGGTAGACCATAACAACATAGACAAATGATCTTAAGGGAAATACCCATATCAAAGGTACAACATTTAGAAGTCAAAATAACTTCTTATGAGGAATTAGTATATAATCATATATAAAGGAATAATTTCAAAATATATATATAGAAATTATAAATTATAACATGGTGTAAGTAAAATAATAATTGGATAGTTTGATATAAAATATTAATGTGTCAAATTCATAATCAATTGAACCATAACATATGGAAAAGAAAATTAGTCAAGACCATCACGACATAATGGAAAAGTGTAAACTATATCACATACATGTAACATACTAGGAAAATATAACCACATAATGTCTATTTATTATATTTTAAATAAACATAAAAAATACATTTATAGATATAGTATAGTGATCTCCTCATATGTAATGTTTTTCCCAGAGTGATAGAGGGAAATACAATTTTAGTCCCATGCATCATATAATGATAAATCCATAAATATTTCTACCACATGATCATGGAAATAATCAGATGTCACTAAAAATAATAGCATGATTAACCAGTGGAAATAAAATAGACATGTAAATAAAAATTTATAATGCCTAGGTAAATACCTATAAATTTGAATAATTAATCATATGGTATTCATGTCATATAAAATAAAATTTTATATGTTCAAGTTAAACTATTTCTATAGCTAATCTAATGGTATAACTACCATCGTGAATAAACTTCGATTAGAAGTGGGTAGTAACAAGTATCTATGATGGAAAGGTGTTTGATAAAATATTATATTTATAAATTAATAATGAAAAATTATGAAAATAGATGTGATACATAAATTCACTCATAGTGATTTCAATTACATAATTCATAGATATATTGGAACTTTGTAATGAATAAGGAAGTTATTTTTCAACGATAAATTTTATGAAAATGAATAATATGAGAGAAATGTGTTGTCTTACTCCAGTTTTAATGCTCAAAAATCATGCTTAATTATGTTTTATTAAGTTAAAACATTTTTAACCATGTTTTAATTTAATCATATCCACTTTTTTATTATATATATCATAACACATGTTAAGGTAATTTGGATAATTATAATTCACTTATAATTATAAGTCACTAATAAGAATAATTCACTAATACCTGAGCAACCGATGGATTTTCAGAATGATCTACCGATAAAGGACCTACAAAACGATTATTAGAAATGTCACTATGGATGAGTAATCGGTATAGGTTTGAGTTACAAACGACATGTTTTATCAATAGAGTAACCTACAGATCATTTGACCTACTGATGATCTAAGTCAATGAAACATCAACTTACTAATAGAACAACATATAATTTTTCCAAGTTCGAGATACCAATGGCCTGAGTCATTGATCGACCTATAGACTCATCACCAATCTACAAAGTACCTATCGATACATTGATCTACCTATATACCGACATACCGACAGTCCAAGACACCAACAATATATGACACAGACAGGCTGACCTTCCGATCTAGAGACACTATCATTCCTTCCTTTTCAATTTAGATTCAAAATAATTCAAATATTAATATTTTTGAAACTTAGAACTGGTTATAATATTAATAATATTTTCATTCTTTTGTCGAAATAATTTAATGCATTTCATAGACCATTATGAGGTACAAGGTACCAGAGAACTTGTTACATGTCTGTTGCATTATATAATGTGCATACCTAATAAAAAAGAAAGAGAGATCTATGCAGTATAGTAGAGAGCTCATATTCCATTAAAAACCCAAGAACATAAAACTGAAAAAACAAAAAAAAATATTTCTATGAATCCTAATCAAAGGACTTCTGTAGCAACATTTGAAGACTGGAAAAGAACACTTCGAGAAAATCATTAAATTAGTATGAATAGAAGATGGAAGGATTAATGAACATATTTGTTTTTTCTGTTCCATAAAGTTGACTTCAGATTCACTTCAATCTATCTTCTAGGTGTCTCAAAGTTACAAATCCAAAAACACAGATCCTTCCAACAGCAATATCAATCTTTTATTATCTACTTGTGAACTATTCTAAATTTCAAGCGGTGTGTGTTCCTATATTTTATAAATATAAATTGACTTCTAGTCATAACTAGAATATGATATGATTACATCAAAAACATATACTTTTACACCTTAAACTTCCATTGATGACAATGGAAGAGGTCATTTATGTGTCCTGTTGTAATTTTCACTCCCACTAGAACTATGGTAGAGGTTTGTTGACCTAGACTATTTTTATTCTGTGGTTTACCTAGATCAAATGGGTGGATAAAATTTATTAATATCATTTTTAGGGAGAAAGGTAACCACCAGGTGAAGAAGACTAAGTCTCATTTTGAAATTTAACCTCTTGTTTTAAATCTACGTTGTCTTTCAAAAAATGCTTTCACTATTATATTAATTCATTGAAAACATTTCTTTCAAATTGATAATAAATATTATCTAGTATTTATATTATATTTTGGTTTAGTATATTGTTTTAAAAAATATAAAATATTAATCAATATTTTTTTAATATAAAACTAATAAATATTTTATAAATCTCACAAAAGATAAAAAATTTTATAACTCCGCTACCTCGGTTAACTGGGCCACATTGGATGGATTTTAAATTGGGGGATTTTTAAATGAGTTCTTTAAATAAAAAGTTTTAATTGGAACTCAATTAATCCCCTTTTGGGTGTCCTAGTAAGTCCAACATCTGGTATAAATGGTTTTAAGTATTTTATGTTTTGAAATCATTTCAACTATGATTTTAGTGGTGTTTTAAACATATCTAAATTTATTTCAATTAAAAATTGTTCTTCTTAAAAATATTTAAAATATATTTTTAATGGAAAATAGATAAGAAGATTATACTACCAACAAAGCTCTTTACATTAACAGCACAAACTATACCCAGGGGAAAATTAAATTGAAAATGCATTTAGAAATATTTTGTTTTGAAATATGGTCTGCTATAGTTGATGAATATAAGATTCTTGCTACAGATAGAAACATGTGGGATGATTGAACTAAATTATCCTAAAATAATTAAATAAAAATGCATGAATAACTTATACTGTTCTTTAAGAAATGAATCATTTTATAGGATTTCTGCATGGAAAATGTTAAATGAGATTTGGGATACTTTAGCTATTCCAAATGAAGGAACCACTAGTTTTAAGGAAATGAAACTTAATAGATATACTATTAAATTTTATAACATTTAAATATAGAATAATGATCATATTTATTAAAACTATCTCATGTTCAAAATGATTGTGAATATAATGATATCATTGAGAAAGACAATCACAACAAAGGAAAAAATCATGAAATTCTTGATATGTCATCCCAATAAATATAGAGGGAATTTAGTATCAATAAAATAATCATGTGACATTAACAATCTTCTAGTAAACAAGCTGATTGGAATGATAATTATGTTTGAAAGATAATTTAAGGATAACATAGAAGAGGAGGATGAACCAATATGAAAGTTAGTGGATTTGAAAACAAATACTTCTAAAATAATGAAAAAGAGAAAATGCAGGTTCATGATGAAATTTAGAGAAATAAAGAATCACCAAGGGACAATGATTATAAAATAGATCAACTAGCTAGAAGGATAAAAAAGGTCTATATAATAAAGAAATTTTTTTGTTTTCAAGTTTATAAAGGGATGTATGACAACAAGGGAAACTAGAAAAAGTGATGGAAGAGAATTGATACAACTACTGAGATAGTATTATTTGATTGAAAGAAAGGATCACATGTAATGTTTGAATATCAAGAATTAATGTACAAAAATATGTACGAGGACAAAGATAAATGTTATAAGAAGGATGTTAAGGCCACCTAGATTGATTCTGAGGATATCACCAGTGGATCTGAATCATAACATGATGAGAAGGCTGAAATTCTAATTTGTGTTTTACGAAAAAATAAATCTGAGGTATCTCTAAAATATCTTTTATAAAATTCTTATTATTCTATAAATGAATCTGAATCTAAAAATTTGAAAAAAGAAGTGATTTTTGAATACTATAAATTGCTTGGGGATACATGTAATGAACTAAAAGATAAATATGAATATCTCAAGAAAAATTTTGATCTTTCTACAAATGTGAAGGCTAAACATGTTATTGAAAAGGAAAATAATGCTCAACTTCTCAATGAGAATAAAAAACATAAACTAACTAATGAGAAATTAAAGAAATATTTAGAGTGGATTTCATATCTTAAGTATGCATTAGTTATAATGGTTGGAAAATTGTTTTCTCTTAAATATGTTACTAGTATTAGTTATCAACATGGAAAATAATATTTTATTAAAACTAATTTTATATCAAAATCTTGAAAATCCGGTTTCATGGATCGTTTTGGAAAATATATTGCAATTTCCATCATTTGAACATCTTCTACTACATCCAGATTTTCTAGAAAAAAATAATATTTATTTTTCTAATACATTAAAAACTGCTTATAAGATACACAAAATGAAAATGTGGATTCCCAAGGATTTAGTTAATAATATTTCTGGGCCCAATAAAGTCTCTGTAGAAAATTCTTTTCTTGATTTATTTCTTTGTGTAGGAATGTTGTGTGAAGAGTTCCGGGAAGATCTTATAGTACATGGACAGTGGATGTTCAAGACATAGAATAGGATACTATTGGAGCCTCAAGAAACTTATTAATAATGCTTATGGGAATGTCACCTTTGGTGACAGTGGAAAATAAAAGATAATTATCCTTTTCCAAGTCAGTAACAATAATTCAATTTTAATTTATAATGTACTTTTTGTGGATGGTCAATCTACATAGCACCTCATATTTATGTCATGATGGATTTCATGTTAAATTTGAAAATGAATCTTTCAATTATTTCAATTCAAAAAATGATTTAGTATTTACTTCTTTTAGAAATGAAAATGTTTATGCTGTTAATATAGATTCTGTAGTTTCTTAAAATGATTCTTTCTTGAGTGCCTTTTACAATGATTATGGGCTCTAGCATATGAAAATATTCCAGTATAACATTCACTCCCTTAGAAATCTAACATTAAAAGGACTAGTTCAGTATCTTCCAAAACATGAGTTTCCAAATGATTATGTTTGTAATCCCTGTCAAAAATGAAAATAGAATAAAATATCATTCATAAAAAAGAATAAACTTTCAACTTCTGAACCACTTGAGTTGGTTCACATGGATTTTTTGGACATTTTAGTGTTTCAATTTTAAATTAAAAGCACTAGGTCTATGGTCTAGTAGATCAATTTTCTAGATATACTTGGACTTTACTTTTAGCACACAAGAGTGGAAAAGTTTCTTATTTGAACATGTATACATAGTTATTAGAAAATAAAAGTGGACTTAGTAGCAAATCCATAAGAAGTGACTCTAGTCGCGAGTTTTAAAATCAAGAATTTGAATATTTTTTCTCACAAAATGGTTGTAGTCACAATGTTTATGCTCCTAGGATACCCAAGTAGAATGGATCTTTATAAATAAAAAATATAACCTTATGAGAGATATCCCGAACTATGCTTAGTGATATGATTAACCAATTTATTTATTGGTATAAGTTGTCAATTTTGATTGTTACATAATAAATAATGTTTAAATTTGAAGTATCCATTTTAGATATCCCTACAAATTATCAAATAATAGGAACCAACAGGTTAATCAATTTGACATTTTTGGTTTCAAAGTCTATATGCTTCATACAAAAGATAATCAATAAAATTTTTCCTCTATGAGTGATGAAGGAGTTTTCCTAGGTTATTCAACCTCTAAAAAATCCTATAGCGTCTTTAATAAAAGAACCAGGTGTGTAGAAGAAATTTTACATATTCAATTTGATGAAACAGACCGACATGAACCTAAAACCTCCCTATAAAATATTTATGACAATATATCAAATATATACATAAATACTAATGTTTATGATTCTTCTATTAAAGAAGAAGAAAAATCCAATTTTGGAAACTCTCGACATTCTAACCATAATGAACCAGAACCTATAGATGATCCTGAGATAATGAGACCTTATTTTTCTATATATATTATAACCCTTAATAACCATCCCTTAGATGACCTAGTTAGATACATAGATAAGGGGACATAGACTAGAGATTCTCTAAAAAACTGGGTTGAACATCAATATTTTTTGTCATAGCTTGAACCTAAGAACATCAATGATGCATTCAATGATGAATTTTGGGTCATTACTACACAAGGTGAAGTAAATCATTTTTAATGCAACAATTTTTGTAAACATGATGATAGAACCAAGGAAAACATGAAAATAAGAACTAAGATGGTGTTTATAAATAAAGTAGATGAAGATGGTACAATTGTATGAAATAAGACTATATTAGTTGCACAAGGGTATAGTAAAGAAAAATGAATTTACTATGAAGAAATCTTTTCACGTATTTCCAAACATGAAGCCATTATAATACTACTAGATTATGCTTCACTTATTAATTTTAAACTCTTTCAAATGGATGTTAAAAGTGTGTTCCTAATTGGGAATATAGTTGAGGATGTTTCTATTGAACCACCAGTTCGTGTTACAAATCCCCATTTTTAAAATCATGTTTTTAAATTTAGAAAGTATTTGTATTGTTTAAAATAGGCTCTAAGAGATTTCTATGATAGGCTCACCACTTTTCTTATTTCTAGTGTTTTTACAAAGTGGGTTGATGATCCTACTCTTTTTATAAAAACAATTTCTAAAGATATTTTAGTTGTTCAAATATATGATGACGATATTATATTTGGAACATCAAAAAACTCTTTATGTATTAATTTTTAAAAAATTATGAAAAATGAATTTTATATGATCATAATGGGTGAAAATAAATTTTATCATGGATTTAAAATTGTTCAAAATACATAATGTTTTATTTTAAATAAAATTAAATATACTAAATATCATTTAAAATGTTTTAATATGGAAATAACTAAAATTCGTGATACTCCCATGACAATGACCAATAAATTGGATCTTGATGAAAATGGAAAATTAGTGGATCAACCTAATTATAAATGATGATTTTAAGTCTTCTTTAGTTAAATACAAGTCAACTTGATATTATGTTTAGCGTGTTAATGTGTTCTAGTTTTCAAGAAAATCTTAAAGATTCACATATACATTGTGTTAAAATAATTTTAAAACACCCTAAATATAATACCAATTTAGGACTCTTCTACCCTAGAGGAAAACCACTTGACATAGTTATTCAGATGCTGATTTTTGTGGTTGCATGTTAGACAGAAAAAACACCTCCGGAACATGTCATTTTTTTGGAAAGTCTCTAGTTTGATGGTGTAACAAAATGAAAAACACTATTACATTGTCTACTATAAAAGAATAATATATAGCTACTGGAAGTTGTTGTGATCATGTTTTTTTGATGAAACCCACATTACTAGATTTTGGATATAAATTTAGACATGTCCCTATAATCTATGACAACACAAATGCTATTAAAATCTCTAAGAATCCAGTTTATCCTTCAAGAACAAAACATATTGATGTAAAACATCACTTTTTGAGATATAATAATCAAAAACATGATATAAATCTTGAATTCATTGGAAAAAAACATCATCTTGATGAAATTTTTACTAAGACCTTAGATTATGTGATAATGTGTTATATCAGATATGATTTAGGAATGATCGAGTTTGAGTGACTAATAGTCATATGTCTCCCCGATGATGTCTCGCAAATGAAGCCTCACGGATTATGTCTCCCCGATGATGTCTCACTGATGACGACTCTCTGATAAGATTCACATATGATGACTCACTGAATATACTCATTGATGATGACTCAGTGATAGGACTTACTGATGGTGACTTACTGGTAGATCTCACTGATGTGTCTCATCGACCGATAAATAGTATTTTCTTTAGTCTATAATTTGAAACGTATCTGTTTAAATTATTTCATTTTTTTAATCTGAATTTAGTTTTTTTTATTTCAAATCCCTAAATTAAATAATTAAGGGCTGATACAAAACTTTTTCTTACTCTCAAACCCCTTGTCTTCCACTCTTACCTTCAAATATTTCTTTCCCAGACTCCTCATACATTTCTCCCTTGAACCAAAACCCCCAAATCTCACTGATGGCTCAAGTTAAACAGGTTTGTGAGTGATTTTGTGAAGATTATCATCCATATAAGAATAAAATGGGTGAATCTAGTCAACCAAAACCCCCAACCTATTCATTCGGAACATGTGAACCATATCTTCACTCCTCATATAGAAATGCCCTCCGAATCGCTATTGAGAATTAAGTCTCTCTTGTTAAACGTGTTGAAATATCATGGATAGTTGGAGTGGATCTATAACAATGAAAGACGATTTTATCCAAGGTTAGTGCATGAGTTTTATCTCTATAAATAATTTCTTATTGAAGGGTTGTAAATGTTTTGGATCAAATATATAATATATGGAAAATAAATCTCCTTTTCATCCAAGCACTGGGAAGAATTCATGAAGGTACACCATTATGGTTTGTGTGAGGATCATCAAGGAAGTACACCAACATCCTGTGATATATTCTATTTCGAGGATTCCTTAGTTGATACTGTTGGTAATGGATATCCTAGAAGGCCTATAGTAGCATAAATTTATAGTGAATGTAGGCTATTGTTAATGTTTATTCAGCATCAGTTATGTCCTAGAAAAGGGAACATTGCCTCCTCTAATTTACCAATATGTATATTTGTTTTATATTTTGAATATGGTACATAAGGTTATCCTGTATAGATATTCGATGAGGCATATCAGTGAAATGATAAAAGCCTACTACAAAACAAATTCACAATTTTATCCCATGATTATCTTTGTTATGATTAAAGATAAGGGTTTAGTGAATGAGGGTGAAGAACTAGTTTTTGTCATTGATGATTTATATCTCAAAAAAACTATATATAATATAATGAAAATAAATTTGAATTCCTAAAAGAAGATTTGGATTGAGGGAAATAACAAACTTTATGAGGATTTTTATCATGCTGAGCATCCCTCAAGGCTGAGGATCAAGATTGATCCTGGTCTAGGACAAGATGAATCTGGTGAGTATTAAAAAGAGGATGTTGTGCCTCATGAAGATCAATAAAATGAGTCTTTAATTGATGACATAAGTGACCCTGATTTTAAAGACTTGGAATTTTCATGTAATTTTTTTTTAAATTAATGGGAATTTTACGAGTTTGTGAAAATTGAGGGTGTGTGATTCTAAGGCCCGGAGTGCACGAAATGTTTTTCTGAACATTTTTTCGTGTATGTTCTATAAATACATGAGAGGGTTTTTCTAAATTTTGAACTGGTTCCCGGAATTGAAATCTGAGTGCACTATTGGACTCGCAGCACCGATATTCTCCTAAGAAGAATTTCACCTTGACAACAGTTGGTCAAGGGTGAAAGTTAGTTTTTGGGTTTTTCCTGTAAGAATAAAATAAAAATAAATGTGTATGAAATTTTTGTTTTTATTTTCAACACCCATGTGGGTGTCGGGAGTGGGGGTCCACCGGAGCTAAACCTCCATGTGGTAGTTGAGGTGTGGGGACCATCAGACCTTAACCTCTCATGAGAGGTTATGGTGGTGGCGACCACCTGAACCATAACCTCCCATGAGAGGTTATAGTGGTGGGGACCACCCGGGATTAAACCCCCACTTTAATTGTAAGAAACCCTCAACCCCCCCCCCCCCCCCACATTAATGTGGTGGATCCTTTTGAAATCTTCCATATTAAATTGTGCCAATGCACCACTTTATTCTACCAATGTAAATTAATTGGCTTGACCCCTTTTTAAATTTTAAGTAACAACGTCGTTGGAATATAAGAAGGTTCCTCATAAATGAACCTTCATAAATTTCATGATCATTGCATACCTATCCCCCTCTCCTATATATGTGGAGCTTGGTAAGAGGATTTGGGAAGGCTTCACCAAGAGACGGAGCGCTGGTAAAGTGCCACAATGCCGAACACTTGGAGGATTACACTCTCCAACGAAGAACGCTCCACTGACGAAGAACGTCGGCCTCCTTTGACCTTCTTCCTTGGGACTTCTTCTGACGTGGGATGTCCACATATTAGACTATGAAGAATAGACGAACGAGCCTGGAATAGGAGGTGTGTGGATGACGAGATGAACATCGACAACTTCACCTCCTTCCTTCTTGTGCCAACGACAACAAGCGAACAAAGGTAGGGGGTTTATTTCCATGATAATACATTCCTTGTTTTCTTTTGTGGTTTGGGAAAGAATCATTGTAGAGGTTGTAAAGTTTGAAGTTCATCATTCTTCTTCCATGTTGATCCAAATACTACCACATTAACGTGGAGGGTGTGGGCCAAACCAACATGGCCCGACCCCTCCAATGTTCTTCTTTGTGGTGTTCTTTGGAATGAGGTAAGGTGATAAAGACGAAGAAGTAAACAATGTCTCCACCCGAAGCCACCACAAACCGTACCGCCCACACGGCACTCCGACCTCTAGGCTGAACTGGTTGTGCGCCCTCACTGCGTCGCGCCACCACAGGCCGAACCGGCCCCGCACCCCGGCTCGCACCGCCCGCCGCCGAGCCACCACGTCCGTGTCGCCCTCACCAGCTGCTCCACCTTCTTGTAGAGCCACCCCGACCACACACCCTATTGGCCACACCACCCACCGGTCATGCTGCCCTTGCTGGCTGTGCTGCCCATGGATAGAGTCACCCCAGCCGTGCCCCCACCAGCCGCGCCACTCGCAGGCCGAGCCACCTCGATCACGGCACCCGCTGGCCACACCGCTCTCGACGGTCGCGCTGCTCATGGCCCTATGTGTTGTCCCGTCTCATGTCATCCATGTCCCTTCGAAACGCCCCGGGGCCTCGTAACCTCATGGCACCCTCCGTGGTCGAGCCACCATCGCGGCCCCTCATGTCCTGCAGGGTCGGACCCAGGGGGACGGGACGAACCCAATGGGCCGGACCGCCCAATGGGCCGATCCGGACCCAATGGGTCAAGCTGGGTTGACTTGAACCGGCCAACCCCAGCCAGGTAAGGCCGGGTCAGACCAGACCTGGGTCCACTACCACCCCTTTACTTTCTTTTGGCCATATCTTTGGCACCGGACGTCCGTTTGACGAACCGTCAGCGGTGCTGGAAATCTTGAAATGAGATGGTGCCTTTGAATATACTCCTCTAGAGTTTTGTTTTGAGATAGGAAATGGTCATGTTGGATCGAGCACGATTCTAACCTGGCCCTCAGGACTAAATGTCTTATAACTCAGAAGTCGGGTGACTGATTTACCCACCATCTGTTGCGTTGAGACCCTATGACATGGCAGACCTGTGATATACTTCTTTGTCATACATTGTGATAGTTGTAGTATTGACCAGTAGCTTGTGGAGTGAATCCTCTCAGAGACAAGTGAGCGTAGTGTAGAGACCTAGTTGCTGGGTGAGACCTGATGACTGCTTACCATTGTGACTCGGAGTGACTCTACTAGACCAGTGGTTAGTGACTTGGTGTCACAAAAGACCCACAATGGGGAGAACCTTGGTGTCGCTGCAGACCCACGGTACTTGATAGGAGGAGTACCTCAGTAGGCTCTGAGGGGGATCATGATTGGTGATGCGGTAGACCCATGGTGGGGAGCACACATGGTGATGCGAAATATCCACGGTACTCGACAGGAGGAATACCTCAGCAGTCCAAGGTTAGTGGGAAGCGCGCTTGGAATCACGGCAGGCCCACAGTACTCAATAGAGGAGGTGTTCTCCAGTAACTGAGGTTTCGAAAATTTTACATGGGATGTTACATGATACTACCCCTAAAATAAAATCCTGGATTGAGTTGAGTCATTTTTTCTATGTTTTCATAATGATTGAGATGGATCACTTACTAAATTAGGTATATGTATGGGCATATACCTAAGTATAGTTGTCTGTTGATTTCATACTTTCTGTTTATACTTGATGGATTTTGTGAGTCCTAGATGGTCTTAGGGTCCCTACTAAGTATCATCATACTCACCCCTGCACGGGCTATGCCCGCACCTTGTTGTGTTGGATGCAGATGACAGATAGTGCAGATGGAGGTTTAGAGTACCAGGACTGGAGAGTACCCGGAGGTGGACCTTAAGACATGTCGGTACACGAAGGAGATGAACGGAAGAGGAGTGTTGAGGAGGCGATATGTAACAACCCTTCAGGGTGGAACCACGGAGGATGACCCAGAAGCTGTTTTAGTTTTTCATTAGTTGTACTTGTACTTTCAATTTCTTGTACATTACAATTGGGCTTGTAATGTAGCCCCTTTTACTTTCAACACTCTTTTGTTATACAGATTACTTGGTGTTTTGTATCCAGCAATGTGCTTTCTTGTGTGTGTATTTATAGGTTATAAAGGCAATGCCTTCCCAGTTTTAGGGAATTACGACTTTGGTGCTAGTCACCAACCCCTGACCTATAGAAGTCAGTCTTGGGGTAGTCACGGCACGGACCCCAGGGGATATGTTGTGAAAAATTTGTGTCAGAGGACTTGGTTCTACCGTAGAACATAAGACTATGATATTTTCTATGAAGCAATAGTGTTAAGTGTAGTGAGTGTGGTTTTCAGTTTAGGGATTACAATGTTGGTGCGGCGGCCGATATATCCATACACTAGGACCCTGACGTCTGATTTCTGACTTAGTTCACAAAAACACTGATTGCATGTGTGTTTTCAAAAGTTTTATTTAAGTCAGCTCACTTGGTCATCTCACTAGGTATAAATTTTAACTATAGTGCACCTGTTTTTTTTTCACGATGCCCCCACATAGACAGCCAGCTAGAGTTCTAAGTGTTGTATGCACTGATATCCCACCGAGCGATGAGGCTTCGGTGCAAGGCCCTATTCCAGTAGAGGTACCAGTAGAGGCACCGCCGGTACCATTACCTGTTGGGCCACCGATGCCACCCACCCCAATAGCATAGAGTCCATGCTTCTTGAGTGTATTGCATGAGTTCCAGCACCAGAGGCCACCCAGGTTCAGGAAGGAGACGGACCCGTAGGTAGCTGAGGATTGGCTGGAGGCCGCGGTGGGAGTTTTCATACTAGTAGGGACACAAGCCGATCTAATGGTGATTCCTTCTTACAACCTTCTACAAGAAGTAGCGAGAAGATGGTGGAGATTTATGATCCAAGTTCATGATGAAGTGATGCTTCTCTGGGCAGACTTTGAGAGACTGTTTCGGGAAGAATTTATTCTAGCGACTCTTCACGCAGTGTGCATTCAAGAGCTACTTCATCTGCAGTAGGGAAATATGACTGTAGCTCAGTACTTAGCGTGGTTCTCAGACCTCTCACTATACTCCATTGATATGGTTCGGAGCCCATTCTTCAGGGCCCAGAACATTGAGCAGGGACTCAGGAAGGAGATCAGGGCTTCGGTAATCCCACTCAGTATCCCAATGCAGGAAGGGGTGTTAGAAAGAGCCCTCCTAGTGGATATTTTCCTTACTGAACAGTCTCCATCAGTGAGATCCACTAGAAGTCAACACATAGCAGAGTATTATGCTTCTGGATGTAGAAAGATGTCACAAAGGTCCAAGAAGACCAGACCTACAGGTGGACGACCGCATTACTCAGGATTGATTGTGCGGGGCACCCGAAGCAGAGACAGACATGCCAGGAGCGGGCAGTGTTTCACATTTGGTGGGTAGGGTCACATGGCTCATGACTGTCTGACACTCCATTCAGATGAACTGTAGGCAGTCAAAGGACCGCCCATCCAGAGATAGAGATTCAATCGAGGTGGTCCGCAGGGAGCAGGCAGATGTGGTAGAGGAGATGATCATGTAGCTGTTGGTGGGTGGTGATTCAAGATATTACCTCCACCACCACTAGGAGGTCCACCCCGACCGCAGGGAGTAGGTGTACAAGAGATAGCTCAGCTCTAGGCAGTTGAGGCTTATGATCATGGCACTCCATAGATGATTCAATGTATAATCTGTGTCTACTACACCATAGTTGTAGTACATATAGACACAGTTTCCAGTCATTATTTTATTAAAACTACCCTCATTCAGAGCTCGAAGATTTCGATAGAGCTGTTGGCTCGATCCTTACAGCTATAGATTCCTATGGGAGCAGATTTGACAATTACGCACTGGTGACAGTAGTGCGAGCTTACTCTAAGAGGCAAGATCTTCGACTAGGATCTCCTAGTAGTGGTGTCGAGGCATTACTACATCATATTGGGTATGGAATTGTTATCTACAGTCCATGCTTAGATTGACAGTATTTGGCGCAAAGTGCGGTGTATCCACATGGATGATACTGGGTTTACAATCACTAGTGGGAAGGGAGCCTTTACATCATAGGATAGACTTACCCGGAGGAGAGTGTAGCCAATCACTCATTAGTTGGCTAGCCTTACCCTCAGATCAGTTGATGTGGAGTGTCCGAGATATCCTGTAGTAGTGGACCAGTATATAGATGTTTTCATTGATAATGTTCTAGGTCAACCTCCTCACAGATAGGTGGACTTTTACAATGATTTGTACCCCGAGATGACACTGATCTCTACACTAGAATATAGGATGGCTCTTGAAGTGCTTCGTGAGTTACGGGTATAACTAGAGGACTTTCAAGGGAAGGGATTCATCCGGCCTAGTGTTTCTCCTTGGGAAGCACCTATTCTATTCACCATGAAGGTGGATGAGAGATTGAGGATTTGTGTTGACTATCGATGCCTGAACTGGGTGACCGTGAAGAACAAGTACCCACTACCGAGGATTGACTACCTCTTTGATCAGGTGAAGGTAGAACGGTGGTTCTCGAAGATAGATCTCGGATCAGGCTATCACACGCTCAGAGTGCGAGACGAGGATGTGGAAAATATGGACATCAGATGTCGGTATGGCCATTATGAGTTCTTGGTTATGCAATTTGGAGTGACCAATGCTCCGGCTATGTTCATGGGACTCATGAACAAGATCTATCATCCATACATTGATCTCTTTGTAGTGGTCTTCATCTAAGACATTATTATCTACTCAGCTACTGAGGAGGAGCATGCCTATCATTTGCGGGTAGTACTGGACACACTCCGAGAGCACCATCTTTATGGTAAGCTCTTGAAGTGCCAGTTCTGGATCAGAGAGGTTCAATTTCTAGGACATTCCATATTGGAGGCTAGAGTTGCAGGGGATCCAGCGAAGATTAATGGGGCACTTTCTTGAGATCCACCAAGGAGTGTGACGGAGGTACAAAGATTCATGGGTTTGGCTGGATATTAATAGAGGTTTGTCATAGATTTCTCCAGAGTTGCAGTACCACTGTCAGCCTTGACGAAGAAAGGGAAACGCTTTGTGTGGTCTGAGAGATGCCAGTGGAGTTTTTTGGATCTGAGGGAGCGGATGACTAGTTCCCCCCATCATGAGTCTTCCAGAGGAGGCGGTAGGGTACGTAGTTTACTGCGATGCATCAGGGACTGGCCTTGAATGTGTCATGATACATGAACGAGCATTGATCACATATGGTTCTCAGTAGCTGAGACAACATGAGCAGAACTATGATACCCATGACCTAGATTTAGCAGCAGTGGTCTTCACCTTGAAGACGCGGTGGCACTATCTGATTGGCGAGCTTTTTACAGTGTACCCTGATCACAAGAGTCTCAGGTATATCTTCTCCTAGAAAGACTAGAACCTGAGACAACGACGTTGGCTTGAGTTCCTCCAGGACTATGACTTCGAGATCATCTATACTCCTGGGAAGGAGAATGTTGTTGCAGATGATCTCAGCAAGAGCTCTGGTATATAGCTGTTAGGCGAGGTGATGAAGCAGCTGGACACTTTGCATATATCCTTTGTAGATATGGATGGATAATATTTTCCTTACTCTCTTACAGTCACTCCCCCACTTTTTCAGAAAGTCCGGGAGGCACAACATGGGGATGTTGACTACGAGGCTCGACGTGCTCAGATATCAATAGGAAAGGCACCTGAGGGATTTTCTTAAGGTGGGGAGCACTTCATACTCTTTAGAGGACGTACTATGGTACCAATGTCACATCACGAGGAATTGTTGAGGGAGTTCCACACTTCCCCTCTAGCGATACATCCATGAGTGGCGAAGATGTACTAGGACCTTCGACGACAGCACTGGTGTCCGAGAATGAAGAAAACAGTAGAAAATTTTGTCTCTAGATGCCTCACTTGTCAGCAAGTGAAGGCGAAGTCTCAGGTACCAGCAGTCTTAGTTCAACCTTTAATGGTACCATATTTTAAGTGGGATGGGATATCCATAGACTTCGTGACGGGTCTTCCACGTACATCCAGGGGACATGACTTGATTTGGGTGATCATCGACCGACTCACCAAGTCGGCACACTTCCTACTGATCATAGATCAGGGTTCAGTAGAGAGCCTGGGACACCTCTATGTGCAAGAGATTGTGTGGCAACATAGAGTACCTTTGACGATTGTATCCAATCGTGACACATGTTTACTTCCCGGTTGTGGAAGGGGTTTCAGGAGGCTTTCGGGACATATCTTTGTTTGAGCAATGCCTTCCATCGTCAAACCGATGGTTAGACCGAGTGGACCATTAAGATACTCGATGACAGGCTGCATTCATGTGACCTCGAATTCAGTCACAGTTAGGAGGATCACTTAACTTTGGTGTAGTTTTCCTACAACAACAACTATCACTCCACCATAGGGATGGAAACTTTTGAGGCGTTGTACAGGAGACCTTGCATATCACCATTGTGTGGGACTAACGTAGGGTAGTCGGAACTAGTGGGACCAGAGATGGTACATACTACCACAAAGAAGGTGCAGATCATCTAGGAGAAGATGGCGGCTTCATAGAGTTGGTAGAAGTCATATGTCGATGGGATATAGAGACCTCTAGAGTTTGAGGATGGAGAACCATCTTTCTACAGGTCTCACCTTGATGAGGTTTGTGGAGATTGGGCTGAGGCGGAAAGTTATCTTCGAGGTTCATTGAACCTTTTCCAGTCCTCTGTAGAGTTGGCGAGGTGGCATACCTCTGAGCTCTTACACCTCTGTTGCACCGGGTGCACGACGTCTTCCATGTATCCAAGTTGGGGAGATACATGCATGTCCCTTCACACATCATCGACCATGGCGAGCTGGACATTGATGATGGGGTGACTTTTACAGAGATTCCAATAGAAATTGAGGATTGAAAGGAGTGTGTCCTATGTGGATGGTGGATACCTATTGTGCACGTTCTCTAGCATCACGAGAACCTCCAGTAGAGTACATGGGAGTGGGAGGCTGAGATGCGTGCTCAGTACCCCCACATGTTTACATAGTTTGAATTGTGGCTTATGGGGATGTAGATCCCTAAGGTGGGGAGAATGTAAAGACCTAGAATTTTGATGTAATTGTTTTTTTTAAATAAATGGGAATTTTATGAGTCCACTAAAATTTACAGCGCGTGATTCCGAGGCCCGGAGTGCCCAAAAAATTTTTATCAACTTTTTTTGGGTACGTTCAGTAAACATGCGAGCTAGTATTTCTAAATTTTGAACCAGTGCTGAGAATTGAAATCTGAGGGCGCTGTTGAACTCACAGTGCCATTATTCTCTTATGAAGACTTTCACCTTGGTGGGAGTTGGTTGAGTGTGAAAGTTAGTTTTTGTGTTTTTCATGTAAGAATAAAATAAAAATAAAATTTTATGAAATTTTTATTTGTATTTGAAACACCCAGGTGGGTGTTGGAAGGTGGGGTCCACCTGAGCTAAACCTCCATGTGGTAGTTGAGGTGTGGGGACCACTAGAACTTATCCTCTCGTGAGAGGTTATGGTGGTGGGCACCAGCCGAACCATAACCACCCATGACAGGTTTGGTGGTGGGGACCACCCAGGGTTACCCCCCCCCCCTTAATTGTAAGATACTCACACCCCCCTCATTAATGTGGAGGGGCCTCTTGACTTCCTCCTCATTAAATTATGCCTATGCACTACATTATTATGCCAACGTAAATTAATTGGCTTGAATCCTTTTTATATTTTTAGTAAGGGTGTCGTTGGAATTTAGAAGGATCCTAATAAAGGAACCGTATGAAATTCCCCCATCGTCGCATACCTCTCCCCCTCTCCTATATATATGGAACTTGGGAGGAGGATTTAGAACGAATTCACCAAGCGATGAAGTGCTGGTAAAGTGCCGCGACGCCCAATACTTGGAGGATTACGCTCTCATACGAAGAATGCTCCACCTATGAAGAATGTCGACCTCCTTTTACCTTCTTCCTTAGGACTTCTTATGACATGGGATGTGCACATATTCAACTACGAAGAAATAACGCAAGAGCCTGGAATTGGAGGTGTGGGGTGGACGAGATGAACGTCCACAACTTCACCTCCTTTATTCTTGCGCCAACGACATCAATCGAACAAACGTAGGCGGTTTTTTTTATGATAATAATTTCCGTGTTTTTTTGCAGTTTGGGAACAATTTGTTGTGGATGTTGTAATATTGGAAGTTCAAAGTTCGTCTTCCATATTGAGACAAATGTTTCCACCATAACGCAGAGGGTGCAAGATAAAACAACATTGCCCGACCCCTCTGTCATTCTTCTTTGTGGTGTTCTTCGGAATAATGGAAGGCGATGAAGGTGGCGAAGGCAACTGTGCCACCACCCGTGGCCACCGAAACCCGCGACACCCCCACAGAGCTCCGACCTCCTAGCCAAACCGGCTGCCCAACCTCGCCGCACCACGCCACCCCAAGCCGAACCGGCCCTGCGCCCCAGCTCGCTCCACCCGCCGGCTGAGCCCCCCTGGTCGTGCCGCCCTCGTTGGTAGCCTTGCCCGCTGGTCAAGCCACCCCGGTCGGGTACCTACCAAACGTGCTGCCTACATGTCGTGCCGCCCTTGCCGGTCGTGCTGCCAGCCGGCCAAGAAACCCTCGTCCGTGCCCTCACCATCCACGCCGCTCACTGGCTGAGCCACCCCGGCCGCACTATCTTCTTTCTGCGCCGTTCTCGCTGGCTGCCTCGGCTCGCGCCGCGCTCAAACCTCTGATCCGCCCAACGGCCTCATGCCCTCACGACACCCTCCATGGATGAGCCACCATCGCGGCCCCTCATGGCCTATTGGGCCCATCCCAGTGGGTTGGACCCAACCCAATGGGCTAGACCCGATGGGTTAGGCTCTGTCGACCCGAACCGGGTCGGTCCAACGGGTTCGAACAAGATCCTGGCCCACAACCGCCCCTTTACATTTGTTTGGTCATATATTTTTCATCGGACATTCATTTAACAAACTGTCAGTGGCGCTGGAAATATTTGAGTGAGATGGTCCCTTTGAGTATACTCTACTGGAGTTTTGGTTTGAGATGGGAAACGGTCAGGTTGGATCGAGCATGAATCCAATTGGGCCCCCGGGACTAAATGGATAATAACTCAGAGATCGGGCGTCCGATTGACACGTCCTCTGTTGCATTAAGACCCATATGACATGCCGGACCATTGAGATATTTCTTTGTCAGAATTTGTGATAGTTGTAGTATAGAACAGTAGATTGTGGGGCGCATCCTCATGAAGACGAGCGCGCATAGTCAGGAGACCTATTAGTTGGCTAAGACCTGACAACTGCTAACCTTTTTGACTCGGAGTGACTCTACTAGCCCAGTGGGGACTGCCAGGGTGTCGCGGAAGACCAACATTGGGGAGTGCCTTGGTGTCTCGGTAGACCCACGACACTCAATAGGAAGAGTACCTCAGCAAGCTATGAGGGGGAGCGCGCATGATGACGCGACAGACCCACGGTGGGGAAAAAGTATGGTGACACAACAGATCAACAGTACTCGATGGGAGGAGTACCTTATCAGTCCAAGGTTAGTGGGAAGCACACTTGGTGTCGTGCCATGCCCAATATACTCAATAGAGGAGGAGTTCTCCAACAGAAAAGGTTTCAAAAATGTGACTGGGGATGATACTTGATACTACCCCTAGAATAAAATACTGGTTTGAGTTGTGTCAGCTTTTCTGTGTTTTCCTCATGATTGATATGGATCACTTGATAACTTAGGTATATGTATGGGCATATACCCAACTTATTTTGTCTATTTATTTCATACTTTGTGTTTATCCTTGATGGATTTTGTGAGACCTAGAGGGTCTTGGGGTCCCTATTGAGTATCATTATACTCTCCCATGGACGGGCTATGCCCGCACCTTGTTTTCTTGGATGCAGATGAAGGATAGTGCTGAGAGAATCCCGAGAGTACCAGGACTGAACAGTACCTAGAGATGGACCTTATGACGTGTCGATACACGGAGGAGATGGACAGATGAGGAGTTCTGATGAGGTGATATATACCTACCCTTCAGGTAGGAACCTCAGAGGATGACCCAATAGTTGTTTTCATTTTTCTTCAGTTGTACATGTACTTTCTGTTTCTAGTACTATACAGTTGGGCTTGTATTCCAGCCCCTTTTTCTTTCAGTACACTTTTGTTATACAGTTTACTTGGTGTTTCGTATCCAGCTATGTGCTTTCTAAAATGTGTGTTTATA
Organism: Viscum album; assembly: GCA_963277665.1. Taxonomy (NCBI): domain Eukaryota; kingdom Viridiplantae; phylum Streptophyta; class Magnoliopsida; order Santalales; family Viscaceae; genus Viscum; species Viscum album. Next base: position 888,483,026 of record OY728123.1, read on the forward strand.
TGTTATAAAGTAAATTCCTTCCCAGTTTAAGGTAATTACGCCTTTGGTTCTAGTCGCTAGCCCCTGGCCAATGGAAGGCATGCTTGGGTTAGTCATGACATGGGCCTCGGGGGACCAGTCATGCCACTGATATAGATGAATGACATGAAAGATGACCTATTATCCTACTAGCGCTTCTAAGCCTCTTCCTTCAAAATAATCGCTTCAAGCTGAGATTGATGATGAGGATACTGAAGAATCATATAATGTCAATTATGATAATAGATTTTATAGTGATAATAAATCAAATGGTTATGAAGTAGAAATTGGTAGTGAAGAAAAATATTAGTGTGAAAGAGATAAGGAAGAAAATGATGAAAATGATGATGTATCTGATAGTGGATCAGACCATTCTGATGATGATGATCAAGGTCCTATTAAATAACATATCAATCTTACTCTAGCTCCTATTTAGCTTTCAGATATTCCTGGTTATTATTTTGTGGAAAAAGAACCAGATGTTCAATCCCCTGAACCACTTGATGCACCTGGGGTTGAGGAAAGAGCTCTTAATGTCTATGTGCATGACAAATTCATTACTAAAATTTATTTTTCAATCCCTCCAGTACAAGATCTTGTTTATGCTAGAAGGATAGTATCTATTGAGGGGGAGAGATATCGTAAAAGGGTGAAAGGTGATGTACTTTATCCTCTTTATGATATAGTTGTTTTTGTGTGGAGAAATGATCTAAGTTACGTGACTTTGGGTATGATGTACCGTGATTCCAAAGATAAGAAAACTGCTACTGCACCGAATCTTGTAGATGTTCCTGAGCCTATATATTATTTGACTAAGACTAGAGTATATGCCTTTAGGGAATATATTTTATCTATTTTTAAATTCTTCTCTCTACATCCACAATCTCTAATGGTAAGGCTCAGTGAAAGTGATGCAGCTATGATCACGGAAAGGGTTGTTTCTCAAGTCAAGCCATTGTAGATCTGAGTGTCGGAAGCAATTGTCTTAGATAATCAAAAAATTCGAAATGAACTTAATTATATGGTTTCATCCATTAATATTATAACTATTGACTTTTTGATATCTCTGGATAAGGTGGTGTAAATCATTAAGTATTAATATTCTAGGATTGTTGTTTCTCAGCCTCCCACACATGATTTCAATTTGTCGAAATAAAATATGTATGATATCTTGCAATTTTCCTCCACTTAAGTTTCTCTTGTTCTTTATCCTCCAGATATTGAGATTATTTCAAAGGTTTTATGTGATGTGCTTGAAACTATGATGGGTGGAATAGATCCGTAAATCCTTTCTAATATCATGTATAATTGTGATCATATCTATGACATGGTGACATTCGTTACAAATGGTGCTACTAATTCCCAAAGAAGAGATTTCAAAAATAATAGACTTATACTTTAATAATATTTATAAAAAGAATTTATTGGATAGTCATTTAAATTAATTGGTGTAAAATTTAAAGATCCCTCCTATTACTCAAGCCTTCAACGATCATTTCAAGATGGTAAATGAGTTCAATCAAACCCTTCATAATTTTATTGAGAATAAGGAATATTTTGAAATTGCTATGGATTACGGTGGTCAGATCTTCAAGGACTTCATAAATCAAGTGAAACCATACCTACATCATGGTAGTACTATTATATGTTCACCGACAGCTTCTCTTATATAACCTATCATGCACCCTTCTGCTTCTTCTTTTTCACCCTTTTCACCACTATATGTGACTCAGGCTCAAGCTCAAAGGAAAATTAGACCATTAATTCATTGTGATCTTATAGGACCTCCTACCTATTACTTCCTAAGACTTGCTACTTCTTTATTTACCAGAATTCATTTTCCATTCCTCAGTATCTGCACTGACACTCCAACCCCTAATTCTGCACATCCTGCTCCTACCCCAACTACCTCTGATAAGGGAAAATAATTGATGGACTCTTCATTGGAGAGGAAGTGATAGGATTACTCTTTGAAAGGGATCTCTTATACTATTTCGGTTACAACTTGTACTATTTGACCAGTGGAATATATTAAATGTTTTTATATCATTATATGTTCCTTCTTTTATATCTTTGTTTCCTTTTTGATAATCCCAAAAGGGGGATATTTTGTATGGCATGTGTATCTGTATGGAATATATCTTAGAAGAATAAAAAGATTAAAAAAGAGTATTTGATTAAAATGAAAAGCATAGTAACTGGTCAATATAATATTGGTGTTTATCTTATACTTTCATCTTTTGATGTGTATAAAATATTAAGTATACCTTACATTGATCATTATAATGTAACTGTTTTGTTATACAATGTTGTGATTTGTGATCTAGAAAAACGTGGATATTATTGGAATCCTCAAGTTTTAATTGCCAAAAATCATGTTTCATTAGGTTTTATTAGGTTACATCTTGTTTAACCTTGTTTGCATTTAATATTAACATCTTTTGTTAGGGTATATATCATAATACATGTTAACATAATCTGGATAATTATAAGTCACCAATAATTATTAGTCACTGATAAGGATGAGTCATTGATACCTAATCTTCCAATAACATTTTAGAATGATCTATTGATAGAGAACCTACTGATAGATTCTCAGAAACTTCACTAAAGATGAGTAACTAAAAGAAGTTTGAGTTACCGACGACATATGTTACTAAGAGAGTATCCTTATGATAGATTAACCTACCAATGATTTAAGTGACTGATACCTAAAATAACCAACAACCCAACTCTGAATGTTTTATATGTCTGAGTTACTAATGGAATGAGTCACTGATCGACCTAGTAATACATCATCAGCACATCACCTACGGATAGAGTACCTACTGATAGGGTGATCTACTGAAAAACTAACCCACCAAAATTTGGAGACACTAATATTCTTAGACACTGGCATACTAACCTACCAATCCTAAGACACAATCATTCCTTCCTTTTCCATTTAGATTCAAAATTAATTATAACGGTCATATGTATGAATCTTATCACATTATATTATATTTATGTTCTTGTTTGTGTTTTTTAGACAACATTTAATGGATGTTAGAGACTAGTACGAGGTACCAGTGAATAAGATTAATGTCTGCTAAATTATATAAATTTCATACGTGATCCAAAAGAAAGAGATATCCATGTGGTCTAGAAGAGACCTCATACACCTATGGAAACCCAACAACATCAATTTGAAGAAACAAAAATATTTTATTGAGAATCCAAATCAAATAACTTCTATAGAGAATTATTAATAGTGGAAAAGAACAAATTGATAAAATCTATACCATACTAAAAACATAAGATAAAAGGCTTTATCACCCTCTATTTTGTTGTCTGTTCTGGAAAGTTGACTTCAAAATCACATTAATATATTTTTGAGGAGTCTCAAAGCTACAGATCGAAACACACAGATCTTTCTAACACCCTTATCAATATTTTATGTTCTTCTTGTATACTATTTTAATTTTCAAGCAGTGTGTGTGCCTTTGTTTTTTAAACACTCAATGTCTCCTTTACATAACAGAAAGATACCATGATATATTCAAGAACATATGTTTTTACACCTTACACTCCCACATATAATAGTGGAAGAATTCCATCCATGGACTTTTTTTTATTTTTCACTCCCACTAGAACTATGGTAGAGTTTTGTTTACCTATACAGTTTTTATAATATTGTTTACCCTGATCCAGGGTGTAGATGAAATTTATTCATATAAATAGCTTGGTCGAAGGTGATCACTATCTGAAACGGACTTCGTCTGGCCTGAAAGTGAACTTATTATTTCAAATCCACTGTGTCTTTCAATGTTCTATTTCCCCAATTTTATTGATTCCTTGAAAACACTTCTCTCTCTTTTATAGTTAATATTATCTACTCATTATATTATAATTTGGATTAGTATATTGATTTCAAAAGATAAAATAATAATCCCTATTATTTTTACTAAGTTGTATTCAATCATTGATATATATGGAAAAAGATAAAAATGTTTATAAATATGATACTTTGGTTAATTGGGATACATTTGGTTTTAAATTGGGAAACTTTCAAATGTGTATCTAACAATATAAATTTTTAAAGAAACTAAATTCACCACCCACTTAATTTTACTACTCTGACCAACCCAATGGATATAAGAAACTTTCAAATTGGTTTATTTAGAATGTTATTTACATAGATAAAAATTAATTTATTGGATAATAATAAAATAAAAAATTTATGAAAAATGTTCCACAGTGTTTAAGCAATGATGACACAATCAAGATTGAAGAGAACAAATAATTAAACAAAATTTTCAATAAATGACATAATGATAATGAAATATTTTTTTAATTTATTTTTAATATAAAATTCAATAAATTTCAAGGAAAAGAATCCTATAAAATTAATTTGTTATGGAAATGAAAATACTAATCAAAATAAAGTGTAAAGAATCAACCAAAACATAAAAATAAATATGATTTAACTATTTGATATGGATTAGATAAATGGATGATGAATAATGTAAAATTTCATAATCAGTATGAATCATTAGAAGTTTTCCACAAGATATTGAAAAGGATTATTGAGAATCTTCCAAAAAATAATTCTTCCTTGTGTATCCATCGACTAGATGAATTATTTGATGATTGGGAAGGATCTTATTTTCCAAATAGTTTATTAAGACACCATTTAATGAAAATGTGATAAAAAGGTTAAAGATTCAAATTAATGATGATTTTATTATAGTATTCACATATAATTATGAACAAATTGAACAAAGTTATATAACTAACCATCAACCATACTTGGAATTGATGTGTTAAACTTATTAATGAAATAGTTTTTGTGCATTAAAATGTCACAAATATTTACAAAGTAAAATTTGGATCTTATATTGATTGGATACAATTCATAAAACTAATATTAATAGTCAAACAACATAAGTCAACATTAAATTAGGATAAAATAATATTCGATAGCTAGAGGTTGGACATAAAATTCATGACACACATTATCAAATGACACAAAAATATGCATTTACACCACCACAATATGGTAACATTAACCACAGTGTAATCAATCCTAGTAAATACCATAATGTGGTTTCATATAAACTCTCTTGTACTATCATTTAAATGATTTTTATGTTATCCAATTAATTGTAAAAAATATAATCAAAGTGTTAGAAAATTTTAATCTCATGTAACATCATCATATGTGATAGTTTTTTAAACTCTATCCAAATATCCTAATGTATATCTTCCCAAAATAATTTTCAAAAAGAAATAATAAATTTTCACTATATGTTATATCATTTGTAATGAATTATGAATAAATATTAAAAATATATTCTGGATATCCATCAATACACTTTTACTGAAAATCTTCGTGAAATTTTAAAGGATGTTATTTCAAAACAGATTTGGTTTTTACACAAAAAAGTTTCACCCCAAGGGATTTTTTAGCATTGAAAAAAGTTATGAACTAAATAACCCATAATGTAAATATAAGTGTAGCATCCATCAAAGTGTTTATTCTACATTAGTTATAAAGAGATCTAACATTTTCACTATAAAACACACACATATATATAGTTCTGTCTACTAACTATACCAAATACAAGTATCCATAATCATATAACCCTTTTCCATATATATTGTGTGACTATATGATATATGGTATGATAATACCATATATATAAATAATTTTTTATTGATTCATCAAATATAGGCTAACCACAAAGATAAACACATCACTCTTACCACATATAGGTATGTAAATACACTTCCTTAGTCTATCTCAATCATGTTTCCAAATAAAAACTTGTTATATAGGATGAAGAACACTCTCTTAATCAGGCCTCAAATGAAGACATGATCCACAATATAACCAACTAAACTAGATTAGATCATCATTAAGGAGGGTATTATAATGGATTAAAATTATAAAGTTAATCAAGTTTGATATATTTTATACCTCAGGTATAGGAATTCAATATGAATCATTCACCATAACTGTACTAGAGATATAGTGTTCGATACTCCATGTGGTACATATGGCTAATTATACGGTGTAAAAAACATGTTGTCTGGATCTTATGGGATTCATGCATCTCGATAAAAAACCGTACCTACATTAACCCTAAATTTTTTACACAACCTATAATTATCCACAATTATCATTAGTTAGAGATATATCAAAGTTATACTTTCAGAAGATATTTATCAATTCATTTCATATAATATATAAAAAACGTGAAAGAATAAAAAATTTTATCATTTTTTTAAATGATATTTTTTAAAATATAAAAATCCTATATAAAAACAATCCAAAAAATATATAATAACATATATGACCATATCAAATGTGATAGACTACAATAATGGATTTATTTTTATTACACCAATATGGTTTTGGAAAACTCATTACATCTCAATATAATTTCTTCCACATATCTATGGGACAATATTATGGAACTACCCACTAAAATCCTTTAGATGGTCACATATATTAATGGGTTTTTGGAATATTTATCAGGATTATGATGTATAATCCAAATGTTCAACTTTTTGAACATAGTTTTAAAACATCAATATTTCTAAATATTAAATGTTACAATGTTAATATTTTCTATTTTCTACATAATAAACATTATATTTTCATCATCATTATCCTGGAACCATTTGTTCTAAACACATACTGGGAATAATTAAAGAAAAAGATGTCACTTTAAATTAGAATCATTATTTACCAACACATAATTAAATATTTTAAGAGATAATGTAAATTTCACAAGGAATTTGATTTGTATAATCATTTATTTGTTATAATTTGAAGTTATATAATGATAATAATTCTCACAAAAACCTTTTAGAAACTACATTCTCTATATAATATAAAAATAATATATAAAAATTAATTTTGTTAGGAAAAAAACATATTTTCCTTAGATGGAATATTTTAAAAAATAACAATCAACATCCACAACATATATGGTATTTTATGTGTTTAGATAAAGTGTCAGAAAAGAATACTTTATTTTTCAAAATATGTTACGATTTATTGGAGAGGACCATTTACCATTCATTTTAACAGACATCATAGATAAAATAATTTATCATGGATTAAAAAATTTAGTCCATAAATTTTTAGAGTATTTTATAGAATATTATTAATCATAACCATGTGTAAAAAAACTCACTTATGTTATTCATAACATCAATTTTTTATAAATAATTTTACTTATCATAAAATCAAAAATATGTTGAAAATGAAAAACAATTATTCCAATCCACTTTGATTTCTAAATTAGTGAAACAAAACTATCTTATTTATGTCGAAACCCCCTATTATATCTTTATAATTAATAATTTAATTATTAACCCCTAATAATTTTTCCATTTTTAACATCCATTAATATTTAAAACACTTTTATAATGGATATTCATAATCATCTACACATATATATAGAAAAATTGAAACTATTACGTGAATATATGATATGGAATCTACATGGTTATTAATGAAAACATTCATGTTTTTTTATTTATTACTCTACTAGTGACATGGTTCACAATAATAGTAGTTCTTCATGTCATTAATAACACCAAAAATTACATCTAGTGATAGAGGATGAATATCTGACAACCCTATCCACTTAATCTTGATTAAATCAGTAACCTTTCATATTTTGGACACATCATTAGGGAATGGAGAACCCATGTCATACTTTGTTATCTACAATATATTTAGTAAATCACATGAACTATTTTCAATAAAATTTATATTACAATTTACAATGTATTATAAAACCTATTCATGTGGTGACTATAGTATGACATCTATAGCCATATTAAGCATTAGAGGTGACTTGATATTATATTATTCATTCATTTATACAATAATACTGAGTTTATTAGCATAGATTTATTTTCCTTCGTTCATCTTGAATCAAAAAAATGTAATTGAAATCTCATACCTAATATAAATTACCATTATTGATAAAATGATATCATGTTTTTACCATTTTGATGAAATCCATGTTCTAATGATTTTTTATTAACATCAAAACTATATATTGAAGAATTATATTGGTGATATCAGAAAAATAATTAAAATAGTTATCATAAAAACATGTATTTTTTAGTTGAAAGGATTCACTAGTCAATTATTCATGAATGGGTTTCTCTAACACAACGAATTATCAATTGTTCATAATAATATTTCACATATTCTAATACATTTCATGAAAATTTATTTAGTTTTTAATATAATTATTCGTTATTTTTTAGAAAATAATTTTTTATAAAAATAATATCAATTTTTAATAATTTTTTATCAAGATTACTATAATATTTTTATATTCAATTAATATTTTTATTTATAAAATTCATCCCAATAAAATTATAATCCCTTTTAAATTTAATTATATCTATTAGTGGAAAATGTCAATATTTTACAATGTAATGGTTCCATTTTATCCTTCCTATTATCCCTTAGCTTCTAAATAATTCCATCATTTCAATTATATCAGATTTGAATCTTAGAAAGATGAAAGGAGAACTCATTACCAAATCTATCATATGGATAATATAAACTATAATCCTTTTGTATTATAACTATTGAGGATTTTTATCTATTTTTAACATAAATAATGGGAAAATTATTAGAACCTAATATTATTATAGATAAAAAACATTTTTTCCTTACATACAATAATCAATGGGCACCTTATTTTTGTAGATGATATTCAGTTGGATGATCAATTTCCTATGAATAATTAATTTTGAAGGAATATAAAAATTAATTTTATCAATGGGATTTAAAAGAAGAATTTTAAATCTCACCATATCGTATCATGTATTCCCTTTTTATATAATGAATATTCTATTAATTTATTTTTTTAATACTTATTATTTTGTCTAAATGAATATGTTCAAACTATATTAACATATAAAAATTTAAAAAACATAGAGAATGTGTCTCTAACCTAAAAAAAGAAACTATAATTACATATATGTAAATGAATTACATTTCCATGGTACATGAAAATAATTCATATAAAGTATTGGAGTCACATGAAATGAAAAATTCCCATAACATTAAGCATGATGTGACAGGCAATAGACCCCCTTCATTATAAAATAGGTCATATTCTCTTAGTAAAATTATTAGCTTAACCCAAAGTACCACTAAGGATGTATTTGTATTCAAGATATACCATAATTCAATCATAATTATAACACCTAGTATTTTTGAATATCACTTAGAGTTAAAATTCAAGGTCATTACATATGATTGTGTTAATATTAAGGTTGATGGAAACTAATTCAATTATCATACCTACCATATATATCCTTAAATAAGTGAATGACAATTAAAATAAATTTTTTTACACTTTTTTCTATAATGTATAACATAATTTATATTATAAAACATATATTCATGATTTATTAAATTGGGGAAAAACTAATAAATTGAACAATTTATAAATCTATACATGAGATAAACATATATAAAAAAATTCAAAAAATAATTTAAAACAAATTAAAATGAAATAACATTTATGGATATAATTAACATAAATAAATATAGAAACATTAAAGTTATTCTGAAATAAACTCTTTTGTGTTACTAATTTAAATGTAATTTAATTTTAAATTTTTCATATTATTGAAAATATGATACTTATAATTACATGAACACTTCATATTTAATGTAAGTTATTTAATTAAAATAAATATATCACATTTTATTTTATATTAGCCTTTAATAAAATCATCCCAAACTTTATTTGAATGTTTTAAATATTTTTTTTAATATGGACCTTCAATAGGAATATTTTTTATTCTTGTTGATGAGGAATTCATACATAATTGTAATCACTTTTATATAAAAATAATAATTTATAAACACATTATGAATTTTAAAAAACGTTAATATTCTATAAATCAATATATATTTAACAAAAGTAAATTTTATATAATTTAAATCCTAAATTGGACCTATTCTAGTTAAGGGTTTTGATAATTATAATAAAAAATTCTTTTTTCCCTAAATTTATACAACACACAACCATTTTTTACGAACTCTATTGAATAGTTTACACATTGGTGAAATTCTTTTAAAGGGGGAAAATCTATAAATTTTTAAAATATTATGATATGGTTTCTAGCTGATTGAAAAATCATACCATAAGGAAAGGCACATCAGATTCCAGAAGAAACCTATGGTGTAATATTTCTTTGTCCGGGTGTACTAATGAGATAAAACTTAATACAGAGCACAACTATTTTTATCCAAAACAAGTTAATATATACCATATCATGGTTTAGTATCATAATGTTACTAATCATGATGTTGTTCATAGTAAACCCCAATTTGGTATTTAGAAAAATGATACATTATTTTTTGGTAATTATTATATGATAGTTATGATAAAGTACAATGTAGTGGTATAATATTTTTAAATCAACAACCATTATTTATATAAATTAGTTTCATAGTTTATAAAACTCTTTGAATCATGACATCCTTGATTGGAACAGATAATTTTATGGGGAAATAACATTTTATGAGTTTATTCAATCATCTAGAAAATAAATCAAAATTTTGTGGAAGATTATTTTATAAAAATAATAAATTCTATTGGGGATGAAACATGTCCAAATAATGTAGTAAATGATCAAACAGAACATATAAATCCATAATATCTATCTATTTTTTATATTGAATAAATAAATTAAAATTATTTCCCATTTTTTTATTCATTATAATATATTCATAATCTTCCAAAAATTATTAATAAATATTATTGAGAAGAATACAATTAAATATCTCTTCCAAGGGATACGATGGGTTGGATGAATCATACAATTCTTAAGAAGGATCTCCACATCTTCATGGTTTGTGGGAACCTTATTTAAGGAGAAAGTGATAGGATAAGAAAGAGCTAAAACATATAAATAATGATATTATTGGAATCTTTCCCAATCATCTAAGGATTTAACTTGTTTATATATCCAAACAAATACCCTCCATGTAATTTAAATTCTTTAAAAAATAAAGGAATGATTCTCAAATGTACAAATGATATTTCTTTTTAGCATGTACGTTTAATTCACATAATAACACACACCAAATTAAAATGATAACTATTTATGTTTAAAATCCCCATGTTTTCATCACATGATTATCAAACTGTGTAAGATATATTAAAAAAATGTAGAATGTGTTGATCCATTCATTTTCATATATCCTAAAAATTACTATACATAATACCATTAGATTCTTACATTAACTATGATGTGTTCTACCAAAGAATAATATATAACTATATCAAAAAATATATATTATGGTCTTTCATTTAGTCATATTCAATATATTGATAAGAAATAAATAAAATTTAGTGACTGTTTTGAATAAATCACTTTTTTTTATTATAGAGTATGAAATCTATTCGAAATTAAGGTAACATAGTTTTATTGAAAATCCAAAATGGGTTTTTAATGATATTGGTGGGAGTTTCATTATAATAGTTCAAAAATATATATGTGAGTTATTAAATGAAGAACATCGGAATATTGATGAATGATAAAGTCAAGTGGAAAATCAATAATCATTCCTCATCAAATATAAAAATGGGTTAAGTATAAATTAATTAGAAGTGATTATTCCCAATTCCTTATAACTAAAAAATTTATTAATAGTAATTACATATTATAATTTAATTATAAATTTTTAAAAAATAATATAAAATATGTTCAATTTTAAATAATCACAAATTGAAAGAGTGATACAATGGAATCATAGTTGAAAATATTTTAAGGAATGACTAAAGCACAAATATTGTATTTCAAAATGAACAATAGTAAATCCTCTAAAATTTTCAATAAGAAATTGAATATATTAATTAATGAATAAAATGTATAAAAATATTTCGAAATGGGATTATAATGTTATAGAATCTAAATGAAGAATATTAAGAGAAAATATAAATATAAATTATCAAGAGTGTTCCCATTATAAAATAGGTAAGGTGTGAACTACGAATCAATATAGGACACAAGTTACCACCAAAGAGGTGTTATTAATTATAGATATAAATAATATTTTTAAAATTTTTAAGTATAATTACAAAACACTAAAACTAAAAAAATATAGAATATGAATTTGTAGTAATGAGTTCTGACTCAAAAATACAATATATCATATAATGGAAAATTGTAACTTAATTTTAAAGACAAATAATTAATGATAAAATGTAATATACTAATAATTTGAAATAATTATGCGTGAAGGATTCAATATCTTTCAAATATAGGACCATAAAATACAAAAAATGTAAGATATGTTGGATTTCAAGGTTTATATCATAATTTAATCTATGTTATGCTTTATTTATGGTCATAAATCCCCAATAAAAAATTAAATAATTTATTATGGTCAAGTAATTTGGGTTATTTATGAAATAGGTAATCTAAAACAATATTTTAAAAAAATACATAACTCAATCAATAATCACATAGAAAGATAATAAATATATATTACATTAAAAAATATTCCTCAATTAATTAAACAAGGTTCCTTACAAAATAAAAAGAATAAATAAAAAATGAATTATATATAAAAAACCCAACAAAATACACAATAAAAATAGGAATACCACAAATTCCTAAACAGTATTCAATAAAACTTATGATATTAAAAACTACCCTCTTAGGATGTTCACGATAGAAGGAAAAACCTAAACTATCTATATATTCCACCCTTTAAAAAATTATTGAAACCCTAGTAGTAAACATCCTTGGGAATAATTTAATTTGATGTGTGTAGCACCATTATTTGTTTAGTTTCAATAATCAAAAATGTGAATCCATATATATAATTATTTATATTTAGCCTCATAAATATCAAAATTAAACATCCTAAATAAAAGTAAAAAACCACATTAAATTTCACCTATATATCCCCCTATCATATGATAAATTATCTAGGATATTTAATACTTGATGTAGTATATATACTGTTGATATTAAAGTCATGACATGGTAGTGTTCTCTATGGAGTGATAAAACTTCCATTATCACTATATAATCATGGCCATAGAGCAGCACCATAAACAACACTATTATGGCTTACTTGAATATCTACCATAATATTTAAATTACTCCAAATATTAATTATTTCTACCTCCCATGATGTGAAAAAACTAATTTTTATTAGAACAAAATATTCCTTGGTAAAGAGACTCCAATGAAATTCCTAAACAACATGTTATTTTTATACCATTTTCCTCATGATGGAGTGAACAACAAATCATTGTGTAAATAATAATGCAAACACCAAGGCATCCCATGATGAATAAACTTCTACAATGAAATGGAATAATTCATAAAAAAACTATCCATATCAAAACCTATATAACATAGATACCTCGTACACATATATCATCCTTGTACAAAGGTGATTCTTACATATGTGGCTATAAATATTCACGACATGAGACCATTGGGAATGGAGTTATATCAACTTGTAAATATTCATCCACAAATAATAGACCTCTATGTTATGTAACATTCCATAACCACCTATTTATCCCAACAATATTCATTGGACTTACCTCATTTCGACCTCCACAAGATGAATCATTAACATTATTGTATACATTTTCTCTAATCACTTTAGGAATCACAACATTTCACTATATGATTTGAGTTTTCCTATTATTCACATAGGAATGAAAATCAAGCATTGATTATCCACTAGATCAATCAGTTTAGTCTAGTTTTCAGTTAAGGAACTACTTCCACGGAATGAGAACCTCAAGAATAGGGAGGGTAATGAGGGGTATTATATCACATTATTCTATTTTGTTCTTAATTTTTTATCCATGTTGTGATTCATTGTCCAACATCAATTTTAACCTTTTTATAGAACCTAGTTTATAATCTAGAATGTGCTACCAATCTACTGTGGTTGCTTCCAACTGTTTCTCTATTCTAGGACATCATTTTTCAATTCTCAAACATTGACCCATCAATGGAATTTACTATTATATTAACTCATATTCATTATTTCTCCTTAGATTATATATAACCATGTTCTGTCATAGTAAAAATATATTCATTCTTCATGAATTCTTCATGTTTTCTATTAAATCCAACAAATTTAAATATAATCATTTCAACCCATATAAAAATTAAAAACAACTATATATAAGAAAGAAACATTATTAAAAAATTAATATGTTACTCCAAAAATATTCATGAATTAATGTTACCAGCCACCCCACCCCACCCACCACACACACATAATAAATAAAAACATTATTATCTAAAGGAAAAAAATATCCAAAAAAATAATATTGAAACTTCAACATATAATGGTTTAAACACCATATTTAATGAAATCAAACTCTTATGAATAAGTAATAGAATTTCAAAAGGTAAATAATATATTTATTAAATCCTAATTTTTATAGAAAACCAAACTCCATGACCTTCATATTCCATATTAAAACAATTATTATTATCTTTAGATTCCAAACAGATCATTAATCCTATAATAAGTATAGATTCCCTTTTTAATCTACTATACAGGAAAAATCAGTCTCATCACTCTTGGATTATTTTACTGGAGATATGCTCGATCAGTATGTATATAAATCCAAAAAAAGGCGTATATAAAATCCAAATATACACTCTATAATAAAAAGATAAAACATTAGTCATAAGGTATTTCAAAAAGGGATAAAAGGATTTTGAGGCTGAGGTTCAGTGGGTAATTTATGTGAAAAATTATATGGATCAAAAATAAATTAAATCTCTTAATTAAAATGAATGATAAACAATAGAAAACTCCAAAAATACTCATATAAAAATGATATAACCCAACACAAATCCTCTATATCATATAGGATGAGAAATCATGATAATAATTATAATTAATAATGAACTCTCTTTTTAATAATAATTACATTTTTAAATCCTTTGTTCAGCAATGAACTTTTCAATAATAATTTCATATATAATTTTCATTTTTTAATTTTATATGATTGTGTAATATAATTAAAAAATAAATAAAATTTATAAAATTATCCACCATAACTACTGATAAAACCTCACATAATAACTTTCATATTATATATCATCCCCTACAAAATATTAAATAACCCTTTCATGCACACTTAATCCAATGTGAATCCACTAAAAATAAAAATTTTCAGTTGTAAAGGATTAACAATTTTAAAATTAAGATTAACTATAAATATAATTCATGGATTCTGTAAGAATATAAAAATGATAAAATTTGATGTTATACATAAATGGTATAAATTGATCAAATAATAAATTCATCCATCATCATAATTTATATTTATTCTTTTTTATATTCAATATAGAATCAGTGAATGTTATAATTATTAACAAGCACTCTTTATATCTCTTGAAATATAGTATAATAATTAATATGAAAAAATTATTTAAAGATTTAATCATATTAGGAATCATCAATTATTAGACAATAAATTATAGTATGAAAAATATTAATATATACATAAGTATAAAATTCAAATTATCAAAGAATTAAAAATGTTATTAGAATTTAATCTATATAAATAATTTTTCCTCATAATCCATGATTCAGTATACTAATATTATCATGCTTATCTTTAATCATTAATCCCATATCTTACTCATTCAAAATTTTCAAAAATTATATATAAATCATGGAATGATGGTATTACTAATGAAATATATTACATAGTTCATGTGTATATAAATATATCTACATGTGGAATGAAATTACCTTATGATAAAAAATTATATGGATCCATATAGAGAAAGTAAAATGGGTATGAAATTTAAATCAATACCCCCCATTTAATTATAAAATATATTTGAAAAAAAATCTACCATATCCAATATAGTACTTACCTTTTACTTTATATTTCATCTTGAAGCATTTTTTCTTCAATTATCATTAGGGGCCTCTGAAATCAAAACATAGAGGTTAAAATTCAAGTTTAATTCAATTTTATCTCAAAATAATATAAGTGTAATTAAATTAACATCTAAAAACATATTCCAAAAATTTAATCTAAAAATGATTTATTTTAAATTAAAAAAATCAAATTTCCTCTAGAAAGAATATTATTTAATATAGTTACTCTAGATATTACCTTGTGTATCTAGTAATATAACTATATAATGATTATTTCTGCTCTATATTTAATAATGATTAAAATGATTCATGATCAAGTGTGATACTTAACATCTTTTTAACTAAACCCATCCTGAGACTTTATTATGGATAGAATTATGTGTCAGATAGTTCAATGGAATTTAAAAATAACCCATGTGTTATCCAAACCTAATATTTATCCTCTTTTATAATATATTCTTACTACAATTATTCATAATGTTCCGTATTATTTTTTGTTTCAATAGATTTCACCTCATTTATTACTTATCTTCCTTAATTAAAAATATATTCTCCTCAATATTTAACAAAGAAATAATGATCGTATTATCCTTTAGTTCTATCTCAAATCAAGATTCCTCATTCAAAGTGTCCATAGATTCAGAATCAATCTCAATATAATAATCAAATTTATTCTCTTATTCATCCTCAAATATATATTTCTCTCTCTATATACATCCAATAATTTAAAATATATTTATAATATTCTCTCCAAGTGTTCTAACTCAACCATTGAATGGCTCATCTATGTTGTAGTGTACTTGTTATTAAAAACATAGGAGAGGTTATGGCACCCAAACTCATCTCTATATCTTTTTCTAGAGTGTAATAAAATAATATCTATGATATTCCAACTATATTTCGATGTTTATGTGGGGTATCATGATTTATTGAACATGTAGTCTCACCATAAAAAACCATGGTGTGAAAAATAAAATTAAAAAAAAACCTAAAAAAGAAAATGTAATTTGATGAGAAAATTCATTATCTAAATTTTACAAAATCAAATTCTACAATAATGTCTAGTTCCTCGATAATGGGGCCGAAAATATTGATCACTTAAGAGGTATTGGTAATTGATTATATGTTAACCCTTGTTATTTTCCATCAATCTACAAAATCTAATATCTAATTCTATTATTGAAATATATTTTGGGTTATTAAGAAATTATGTAACCCAAAACAATATTTAAACATTTCATATAACCCACTCAATAGTTTTGAAGAAGGATAAACACTACCTTATGTATTAAAAATGACTCCCTCATTCAAAGAATAAATTTTAATGCTCAATTTAATGCCAAGGGTAATGAATAGTTGAACTCATATAACTAGTATAGATATCAATGTCATCGTATATAGGTGTTCTTGATAAGGTGAAATAACATTCATATAATCTTTAAATGCATAGTCACGGTGAAACAACTTGCAACACTCCATGATAACTTCATTCTAAATAGATTATGAAATGTTAATACTTTTAGCAATGACACCATTGTATAACCCACAGTGAAAACAACTTATTTCTTGTTATATCAAACTATGTTGGGAAGTGTTTTCGACTACAGCTTCTAAAATATTTGTTGTATAAATCGCATATTAATCCATGTAGCATCATTATACAACTTTAGGTGTAAATATTAGTGAAAAATCAACAACTTCAATGTATAATGGGCTTATATGATGTAATAGAGAAGGGTACAGTGTGAACCAACCGACCTCAAAATTTAGAACCGTAGAAGATTCTTACACACACAATAACCATGTACCCTGCTACCTCTTACATATATTTCTATTAGGTTTTCCAATTTAAAACCCTTATGCATGACATGATCTCTTATAACTTATCTCCATCCAAAGAGAGAAAAATCCTTAGAGTGTAACTTCAGTTAATTCTCTCATTAACCCAATAATCTCGACTATCCTCAGATCATTATCACCTCTTCAATATGTAACTTTAACAATATTATATATTTTTTCACTAATCATTTGTACTATTATGGTATTATAAAAAATGATATATGCCTTTCTTGTATTTACTCAAGTATGAAGATCTAGTGCCAATATTCTATTAAATCTCCCATAATGTTCTGTTTCCTACTTTATATGATGTTATCGTGACATGTAAACCCTATGAATGAAGATCATGAAAAGTGAGATAATTATATTTCACTCTAGGATATACATTATTTTTTAAATGGGCACTATGTTTCATAGTCCCTTATATGTTTTACACATTAGTCAGTGAATGGATAAATGTTCTAAACATGTTATAGCTATACCATGGTACTCTCTTGATGGTGTCATGTGCCGTTATTTTACATGTCTCGAATATAATTTCAACCCATGCTTAGGATCTAATCTCATATTTAATAATGTGTTAAAATGTCACCTCTATTATATAAGGTAACATTATTTCCAAATAATTACATTTTATTTTCTTTAATATCTTTTAATTATTCCATCAAAATCCTCAAAAATCAAATATAAAAATTCATTTCCATTTAAAAATTTAAAACACATTTAATCAGGAAAGAATAAGTAATAAAAATGTAAATATTAGTCGAAAAACATTACTAAACAATAACTATCAATATAAAGAAAAGTAAAAAATATAAAATGGATAAAGAATAGTGTAGAATACATTCACTGATATTGAGATAAGGTAGGGAATGGGGGTTAAATGGTAGAGAAATAAATTCATGCAAATAATGGAAATCTGAATGGAGACACCCTTATGAAATTTGTAAATTATGAATCCAAATAAAGTGATTAATAGAAAAATAAGTATGATTTTAAATTAAATATATTAAATATAAATTATGATAAATGTGAAAATGTGTGATTATATATTCTATATAAGGAAAAATTAGATATATAATCCATATCATTTGTCAAAGAATAGAATTTAAGATGAAAATCTTATATTTTGTCGGAATAATCTAAATTATGAAAATGTATAGGACATAAATAGATAGGTTATAACATAAAAGAAAAAAACGATCATTAAATTCAAAATATTGGGTATAAGTAAAAGAATATGTGATATATTATAGAGAATAAACACATGAAATGAATGGAGATTTGGAAGTGAAATCATTACCTCGAGTCCTAAGATTATTTGAATGTCCTATAACCTCCTAAAAAGACAAATTTTATTTATTAATTTCTTTATTAATAACATTGTTCTTATTTATTTCATTATGATTAATCCTTTTTATTAATTTATTGGATTAATTTTTTCTTGTGTTAATATTTTTTATATACTAGTGTATAGTTCCCAATCTACTTTTATGTATGGTTAATAGTTTACGACCACAATTTAAAGGTTCTATAAGCGGTGAAAATGTCAAGATTTATATTTAACTTCATTACATAACTAAAAGAGCCTTCTATTTAATATATTATTCAGTCATGTTCAAAATCAATAATAGTTTCTTATTAAGAATGTTTTAAATGGTCAAAAATGACTATGGTTTTCAACTTGTAATGTAACTTTAATAATGTTAATTTTATCGTTACATAATCACATAAAAGGCATTAATAATTTCAATGACCCAAACTTTTATTAATAATAATTAATGTTGATATAATTAAATGACTTATTATGTAAAATAATTATATTACATATGTACTTCCTTGTTTTTAGGTTTTTGTATTTTAAAATACCATTAATAATTGTTACCATTTCTAATATAGCCATTGAACAGTGATGAAATGATTAGTAAAAATATACAGCTTTAACAAATTCAATTTACTCAGACAAAGGATGTGATTGCCTCATCCAGTAGAATTGCTCCATACGAAGCCCATTTTTTAGAGCTCTAAAATGATGTGGCATCACTATGCTTCTCTCTTGACCTAGCCCAAATTGAGTATCAACACATTATGATTGAAATGAACCACCAACAGGAGAAGTGTAAATTAAAAGATATTTCCACTCGAGGGATGTTATCTGAGCCTCCCCAAGAGTCTTTGAAAATCACAAACTATAACCATCATTATTAGGTAGGTGTTATAGGGTTTATGTAACAATACCCTAGAACTATGATTTTGTACATTATTATTGAATAGAGAATATACATTCATTTTATTGTTGTAACTTTGTAAATTGTTTTTAAAGACAAAATACTATTTTTAGTTAATATTCAATTTAGAAATATATTTTGATGATTTAATAGATTTTTGAATTAAATAATATTTCAATGAAATATTATTACTAATTTTTTTTATTAAATATAAATAATAATATATATTTTTTAATACAATTACAATCATTATGAAGGTTTGAATGTTGTTTTTGACAAAACCCATGAATTTTCGATAACGGTTGTTTTTTATTTTAAAAGTAAAAAAATTAACATATTTATAATGTTATTTATATAAATTCATATTATTTTTATAATAAGGATGTTGAAATTATCCAACTGTGAATTTTTCATAATATTCCGAGAAAATGGAATTTTTGGGTAAAAATTAAATATTGTTTAAATATATAATGTATTTTATGACATCATAATGACAAAAAAGTTATTTAATAAAATAATATAAACATTTTGTTTGGGCAATATATGTTTTATCTTTAAGATAATGTGATTTTAAATTTTTTTAATTAATTTTATGGTGCTATAGTGGACCCTCCAAGACTTATAAAATATTTTATCTTTTTAAATGATTTCCTTGAGAGTGTGACTCACCTCCACATAAGCAAGCCTAATATTTTAAGATCGGACATTGAACATATAAAATAATGTTTTATTCTCCCCTTTTTCAAAAAACATGGGCAAGAACCATTTCTTGGTTAGTGATTTTGATTAATTTAATGTGTGATTTCCTAAACCTAAATAATTAATAATTCTCTCTCTTTTCCTATATAAACTCACCCAAAATCCCACTTCTCCTCACTCAAAATGCTTGGAGCACGACCCTACCATTCCCGATTCTCTATAAAATCCTCCCAAGGTTCCCTGAGCTCCCTATAAGCCTCTCTCAATCCCGTCCTAAGCCTTTGGGGACACACTTCCAAGTAATGGATTTCTTCCTTTCTCATTTTCATCCAAGATTCTTTATGTGATACACCCTTTTATTTTCAATTAAAAATGTTAGGGTGTGATTTATAACCTCCCATATACTATACTCCTTATGTTTTACAGATGATATACCCATTTCTCTCTCACTAATGCCTCTCATATACACCTGTTACCATGCCAATATTCTATAAGTGATTTCTTCCCATCTCATTTTTCTTCAATATTCTTTATATTGATATACCATTTTATATTGAATTAAAAATATTGGGGTATGATTTATAACCTCCCATACACTTCCCTACTTATTTTTGAATGTTTGTAAACACATTTATCTCTCATTAATGCCTCCCATTACACTAGTTACCATGTCGAAATTCTGTAAGGGATTTCTCTCTCCGCCATTACATTAATGAAATTATTTTATATTATGCATCCAAATTCCATTAAATATGTTGGAACATTTATCTATATAACCCCATTACTATCCATTTCATTAAAATATTATGAGATACCCCTTTCTATCTCATCAACCATTTTTATGGATTCTTATATCATGTCGTTATGCTGTCGAAATTTCACCGCAATTTTCCAATCCAAAGTCATTGTATAGTGAATACCATTCTCATTTCTCTATCAAGGGTATTCACCTTTATAAAAATTTACTTATGGATTTTAGAGTTTCATGTATGATTTCTACATTCATTTATTGTGGAATAAATGATGATTATTTAATTTGTGTTGTATGATCTATGTGGCACAATTAAGTATGAAATGAAATGATTAAGAAGTTTGTGCACTGATAGCACTCCAATTAATTGTGTAAATATTAGTATCATGATATTTCAAGTGAAATATGGGGTTTCTCATTATAATTCAATTTAAATTAGGGTTTACTCATACTCTAGTTGCAATGACACTTGGATTATGCTAATATCATGTTAAATGTTGTTTCAAAATTTCCATGTTATGATAATAATGCTATATCATGTCATTACATTAATATATCTCTTATCCTCCATTGATATGCCTACTTCCTAACATTTACTATATTCGTCATGTTATGTCTTGTTTACTCCCTTACTAGGGTTTATAGCTCACCCTTTTCATATTCATGTCCTCATGTTATCCCATATAATGCTATGTACGAAGGAATGTGTGTGGTTATGTAAAATAATTTTTCAATAAAGATGTGTATTTAGTGTATTAAGTTATTATATAATGTTATTAATACCAAAAAATACAATACCTCTCGATCTTCTATGATGAATCAAGTGAATGTTTTATGTAATAAAATAATTAAGTGTTAAATAAAGAGTATGGTTACTACCATTGGTATCTGAGGATAGGTTTAGTTATTTTTTGGATTAAGATTAGAAAACCATAATGAAAGCCTTAGGGATAAGAATAATTATAATAAAAACGTCCCTAAATTTTAGTGAGTATTGAGTAAGTGGTTTATCAAAAAAATACATCCCTGCCTAGATATGAGCAGGTAGAGGCAGCTCTGGAACATATGTATCTAGGGGTAAAACCCGAAGACATAGCTTTGAGCTAGAATTGAATGAGAACTGGTTCACAACGATGTGCCTTGATGCACTCTTGGTTATGACACTCCTGAGGGATATTATTTATTAAATTTATGAGCTTAGTGTGAACAATTTTTAAGAGAAAAATTCCCCTATGAATATATGTTTGGAAGTAGATCATGGATAATATATATTGAAGCCTATAAATTAATAAGTTAATGAAATAAAAATAATTTATATGTCATCCATTTTTATTTGGATTACACTTTATTCATTACCCCTAACTTTCCTTTTATTCTATCCAATGGTTGGTAATAGGAGGTCTCAGGCTAACAACTGATCTGAAGATCAATGTGAATACTGTTCAAATGAGATGCCCAATCCGATGGGAGTGGGAATCATGAACATTGTGATGATACTCTCTCAGTTAACTCAAGTTTTGAATAGAAACATGGTTCAAGAGGAAATTTCAACACCCCTATGAAATAACAAGTCACAATCAAGAGATTTATGAGACAAAGGACTCCTATTTTTAATAGATCATATGATCCCACAATTTTTAAAAAATGGATCACCTCCAATGAAATGTTCTTCTCCATCCATCAATGTTCCGAACAAGAGAAGGTTCTTATATATTCTTATTGTATGGATGGTGAAGATGATAAATGGTGGAAATTAATCAAAAATATGAAAACAGATTTGGGTATAAAGGTGTTGGAATTAAAGTATTTACAGAAAATGATTTTCGATAAATATTTTTCTCACACCATCTCACATTAGATGGAAAGATAATTCTTTTCCCTTAAGAAAAAATATGATGAATCCATCAAAGAGTATGAGGAAAACTTCACAATGCATGCACGATACACCTCTGGAATTGTCGTTATCCATTAATGTAAGGTTGAATTATTCTTTGGTGGGATAAAACCTAGACTATGAAAACCCCTAGAGATCCAAGACTTCGAGAGATATGAAGAAATTGTCTGATGTTCCCTCAAGGTCAAAATGGAGATCAACAAATCTCACGGGTTTCATGAGGATAAAAATCATAAAGTAGACTTTATTTCTGGTGGTCTGAAGGATTAATCAAATGGTGCTAAGAAATTACAGCACACTACATTACAAAGTTGTGGATAGAAGCACCCCATAAATTTCTTAAATGTGATGAGAAAATGCTTTATGTGTGGAAATGAAGGGAAACTGTCCATTAACTACCGACAAGAAAAACAAGTGGTTGTGAAAAAGGAGATGAACTCTCTATTTCATGCTTAACGCATTGTACATTTCTTCAACTATAATGAACCAGGGTACATTCCAAACCTTTTCCCCAATCTAAGGGTTTTTGGAAGCAACAAACAATCTCCAAGGTAGCAAGGGTGGTCTTTTTTCCATCACTACTACTGAAGTAAACCCCGACAAAGAAATAGTGACAACTACACTAGTTGTTTATTCAATAATAGTGAACATACTTTTTGATTCTAGTTCTATGAATTATTTTATATCCCAAAAGTTTAGTAGAAATATTCCAACACCCCCAAAAATCATGTATGTAAAGATGTCGATGAGAACATAAAATGGAAAATCCTTGCATCCCATTAATATAACTCCTCCCCTTTCATAACATGAGGATTTAACAACTCATAGAACCACATCATACTTCCTATATTGGAATTTGATATAATTCTTTACATGGACTGGATATCTATATATATATCCAACATAAATTTCTGTGAAAGGTACATCAATCTCAATATGGAAAATCGATCCCTGACTCTGTACAAGTGCAAGGATTAGGATTAATATTCTTTTGCTCCATCATCTCAAGTATGGATATTAATGACCTATGATCACATGTATTTTTCTCAGATGATTGATTCGAAGGAAGAAACTATCCTTTAAGACATGCCTATTTTGATGGAATTCTCTGAAGTGTTTCCCAAAGAATTGTATAGTCTTCCTCCAAGAAGATATATTGAATTCTAAATTGATATTATACATGGGGAATTTCCAATATCCAGAACCTATATAGAATGGATTTTTTGAAGCTTAAGGATCTAAAGAAACAACTACATGAGAATATGGATAAAGGGTTTATATGCCCATGTGCTTCACCATGGGGTGAACCGGTCCTCTTCGTTAAGAAGAAGGATGGGGCAATTTAAAATTTCATTGATTATCGTGATCTCATCAAAATCATGTTAAAGAAAAAGTATCCTCTACAATTAATTGATGACTTTTTTAGTCATCTACATAGAGCACAATTATTCTCCAAGGTGGATTTTCGGTCAGGATATTACCATCTAAGTGTAAAGAAGTAGGATATCCACAAGACTGCTTTTTGTACAAGGTACATAAACTATGAATTAATTTTAAAGCCTTTTGGACTCACTAATTCTCCATAAATCATCATGGACTTAATGAATAGATTCTTTAGAGATTACCTTGAGTAATTTTGTGTAATCTTTATAGATGATATTCTAATATACTCCAAAACCAAGGAGGAGCATGAGGATCATCTAAGCACTGTACTAGAGACCTCGGGAATGGATAATATCTATGAAAGGTATAGAAAGTGTAAGTTCTAGTCGAAGGTGGTCTTATTATTGGGTCGCATCACCAAAAGGAATGGGATATCCTTGTATCCCTCTAAGATATCTGCAATTGATGGATGTCCAGGGCCAGTATCTGTAATGGATATTCGTAGCTTCCTGAGGTTAGCTAGATATTGTCTTCCATTTGGGAGAAATTTCTCATGATTATCCAACCCTTTTTCCAAGCTAACTCAGAAGGGAGTAAAATTTCATGGAGTGATGAATTCGAAGAGATCTTCAAAGAGTTAAAAAAGTGGCTTATCACTGCACACATGCTCACACTACCCATAAGAGGGGAACTTTTTTGGTATTTAGTGAAGCTTCGAAGAATGTATTAGGATATGTGTTGATGTAAAATGAAAAATTCGTTACCAATTATTCATGGAAGGTGAATGTTAATGAGAAAAATTATCCAACGCATGATCTGGAGTTGGCTACAGTAATCTTCTCTTTGAGTGTTTGGTGACAATACCTATTTGGGGAGAAGTGTGAAATATATACAAATAAAAAAAGCCTCAAATATATAATCACACCAAAATAGTTGAACAAGAACCTATAAAGATGGTTAGAGTTGATCAAATACTATGACTGCTCAATCCATTGCCAACCTGGGAAAGCGAACAAGGTATTTGATGCTCTGAGTCGAAGGGACCTAGCGATTCTATCATTGACGAGAATCGAAATGGACCCAATCATCTTATATTTGATCAAGGGGGAGATGGGAATCATAAATCTGGGAACATCATCAATCCTTTAAAAAATGATTTCTCAACCATCTCTTTTTTAAAGGATAATGGGTCCTCAAAAGGATGATGTGGGAATTCTAAATAAAGTTGAAACTATCAGAAAAGGGAAATCCTCGGAGTTCAATGTCAATGAAGAAGTAATTGTGATAATTAGTTCATGACTATGTGTTCCATCAAATCTAGAGTTAATGGAAATTTTGGATGATGCACATAGTTTGAATTTATCCATTCACCCAGGAAATAAAATGATGTATTAGGATCTCTAAAAGAATTATTGGTGGGATAACATGAAGAAAGAGACTGATGAGTATAAATCAAAGTGCCTATTATGTCAGCAACGTAAGGATAAGAGGTAGAAGTCTAAGAGGATGATACAACGATTACCCATACTAGGATAGAAACGGAAGAAAATAACCATGGACTTTTTCACTTGACTTACAAAGAAATCCAAAGGAAACAATTCCATCGGGGTTGTTGCGGATCGTCTTACAAAGACTACACACTTCATGACCATTATAGAGGATTTCTCATTGGATCAACTAGAATGGATATATATCAGAGAAGTGGTTTAGATGGATGGAGTACCATTATCTATTGTATCCAATCGAGATCCAAGATTCACCTCTATGTTCTAAAAGAGTCCTCAACTAGATCGGAATACTGATCTGAACTTCATGATGGCTTATCAACCGCATACTGATTTCAAATCTGAGTGAACTATCCAAACACTTAAGGACATGTTGATAGCATGCTCAATAGAATTCAAAGGACGATAGGATCAACATCTTCCTCTAGTTGAGTTTTCTTAATATAACAGTTTCCACTCAAGCATTCAAATGGATCATTATGAGGCCCTTTATGGGAAGAGGTGAAGAACAACAGCTTGTTGGGATGAAGGAGGTGAGAAAAAACTACTAGGTCCTGAAATGGTCGATGAAAAGGTGGAGAATGTTATGAACATCTGGCAGTACATTAATGCTACTCAGATTCGAAAATAGAGTTATTCTGATAATCTTCGATGAGACCTAGAGTTTGATGTTGGAGACATGGTATTTCAATGCATATCATTGTGGAAGATAGTTATGAGATTTAAGAAGAAGGGAAAACTTAGTCTATGGTACGTCAGCCCTTTTGGGATCCTCGATCGCATTGGAGAAGAAGCCTATTGACTAGAACTCCCACCAAACCTATCACATGTACCCAATATATTCTATGTATCACTCTTAAGGAATTGCATACCTAACCCATCACATGTACTCAATCCAGAGGTGGTAACATTAGGGAATTCACTCTACTATGAAGAGAACATGGTGAAGATCATAGATCATAGGGAAAAATCTATACAAAATAATACACTGATCCTTTTCAAAGGTGTTGTGGCAAAACCAAATGTCTAAAGAGGCAATGTGGGAACTGCAGGAAGTGATGAAGCAGAGTTACCCATATCTAGGTGTAGAAAAAGGAAATTTTGAGGGTGAAATTTCTTAAGGGTGGAAGATTATAACTACCCATACTTTTATTAATAAAAATTCTTCTTGATCTAAATAAATGTCTTATTATGTAACATAGTTATATAACATAAGAACTTTTTTGGTTTTATTTTTTTGTATTTTAAAATATCATTAATAGTTTTAATCGTTGGAAATATAGTCATTGAACTGTGAGAACATGATTAGTATAAATATAGGGCTTTTTCAAATCCAATTTAATCTGACAAAGGAAGTGTTGGCCTCATCTCATAGAATTTCTCCATATGAATCCCATTTTTCGGAGCTCATTAATGTGGTGGCATCATTGGGCTTCTCTCTTAACCAATCCTAAGCCGAGATTCAACACATTACTATTGAGTGGAACTGGCTTTGAAAGAAGTCCAAATTAATAGAGATTACCTCCTAAACGATTTTATTTGAGCCTATCCAAGAGTATGTTACCATCTCACACCTTACCCTTCGATCTTATGCAGGTGTTATAAGGAGTTATATAACAATACCCTGACACTATGAATATGTAAATTATTTGTGTATAGAGAATACACATTCATTTTATTATGGTTACTTTGTAAATAGTTTTTAATGAAAATTTAGTATTTTTAGTTAATATTCATTTAAGAAATCTATTTTGATGAATTAATAGATTTTTTAATTAAATAATATTTTAATGAAATATTATTACTAAATTACTTTTTATTAAATATAAATGATTATATAATTTTAATAAATACAAATTTAATTTTTATTAAGGTTTGAAAGATGTTTTTGTCAAACCCGATGAATTTTTGTTAAATGTCGGTTTTTATTTTAAAAGTAAAAAAATTCACATATTTAGAAATTTATTTAGATAAAATGAATATTTTTTTTGGAATTAGGATGTCAAAATTATTCAATGGTTAATTTTTCATAATATACTAAGACAGTCAAATTTATGTGTAAAAATTAAATATCGTTTAAATATATAATGTGTTTTATAACATCATAATGATCCAATAGTGATATCATAAAATACGATAAACATGATGTTCTACTAATATATATTTCACCCTTAAAATAATGTGTGTTTTGATTTTTTGATTAATTTTATGGTGCCTTAGTGGACCCTCCAAGAATTATAAACATTTTAACTTTTGAAAAGTCTTCCTTGAGAGTGTGACTCACCTCCACATAAGAAATCCAAATATTTTAAGAATTTAAACGATCAGACTTATAAAATAATGTTTTCTACTCCCCTTTGGCACATAACATGGGAAAACCCATGGTTTGGTAGTTGGTTTTGATTAGTTTAATGTGTGGTGTCCAAAACCTAATTATTAAAAAATTCCCTCTCTTTTTAAATAAATTCCCTCCTAGGATCCCCCATACATTCACTAAAAACCTTTTGAGCACGTCCCTACCCTTCACTACTCTCTCTAAAATCCTTCCAAGGTTCCCCAAGCTCCTAAAAAGCCTCATTCAAGCCCCTCCCAAACCTTTGGGATCACACTTCCAAGTAAGGGATTACTTCCTTTCTCATTTTTGTCCAAGTTCCTTTATGTTTATATACCCATTCATTTTCAATTAAAAATATTGGGGTTTGATTTTAAAACTCCCCTAAACATCTTTCCTCCTGTTTTATTGATGAGATACCCCTTTATCTCTCCTTAATTCCTCCAATGTACACCTGCTGCCATGCCAAAATTCTATAAGGGGTTTCTTCCTTTATAAATTTTGTCAAAGATTCTTTATATTGATATACCCTTTTATTTTCAATTTAAAATGATGGTGTATGATTTTTAACCTCCCATATACTTTCCTCCTTATGTTTTAAAGTTGAAATACCCCATCCTCTCTTAGTAATGCCTCCAATGTACACCAGTTACCATGATGAAATTCCATAAGGGACTCCTCTATCCTCATTTAAATTCAAGAAATTATTTTGTATTATGCATCTAAATTCCATTAGATATGTTTTGAAATGTATATATATGTCCCCAATACATTCCTTTTCATGTAAATAGGATGAGATATAACATTTTTATATAATCAAAAAAATTTATTAATTCTTATATCACGTCGTTATGCGGTCGAAATTTCCCCAAGAATTTCCAAGCCAAAGTAATTGTGTTGTGAATACCATGCCCTTTTCTCTATCAAGGGTATTCACCTTTATTCACATTTAATTATTGATTATAGAGTTTAATTTATGATTTCCTAATTCCTTTATCTTTTAATATATGATGATTAATGAATCCATATTGTATGATCTATGTGGAACACTTATGAATTATGTGAAATGATAATGAAGGGTGTGCCCTAATAACACTCCAATTCATTGGGTAAATATTAGTATCATGATACATCAACTGAAATGAGGCTTTACTCATGATAATTCATGTAAAATGAGGTTTTACTCATACTCCATGTTCAATGATCCGTGACTCATGCTAATATCATGTTTAATGTTGTTTCCACATTTCCATATATTGATAATCATTGTATATCATGCCTTTATGATCATGTTTCTCTTATGCTCCATTGATATGAATATTCCATAACATGTATTATATTCTTCCTTTTATTCCTTATTTATACCCTTACTTGGCTTTATATCTCACCCATTTCTTGTGCATGTCCATAGGTTATCCTATGCAATGTTAAGTATGCATGAATGTGTGTGGTATTGTAAAAGAAGTATTCATTAAAGATGTGTATTTAATGTTATAAGTTGTTATGTAATGTTCATAAACCCTAAAGACACTAGACCTCTCCATATTCTATATTTTATCAAGTCAATTTTTAATGTAATAAAATATGTTTATGTTTCAAATAAAGTGAAAGTTTTTCATAATAATGTTATTTTTATACTTGAAATAATTTTAATGAATATACACGAAATTCATTAATTAAAAAAAATCATCATTCACATGTGTTGTATAAAGAAACCGTAAGTGGTTGATGTTTTTAATTGAGTTCAAAATAAAGGAATGGAAAATAAATTTTTTATATTTATATAGATAATAAAGTAATATAATATTACTATTATAATATTTTTATTTGGTTAATTTATGTTTTGGATGGTGTATGTAGGGAACTAAAAAGAAATGGAATGGGTTTTGAAATCCTTACCTTAATTTTTGAGTCGCATCCTATGGATAAAGAAAAAATCTTATAAATAAGGGTATATTTTTTAAAATATAATATTAACATGGATAATAGTGTTTAGAGTGGTATTTTGGAAGATATTTAGATATGGATGAGGTTTTGGAATTGATCATAATGTTTTGGAGGATGGGTTTTTATATAGAATAAAATGTGGGGTATCTTTAATCAAAGATATATTTATTTATTTATTTCTAATAATGAAACATATGTATTTTAGTAGTTCTTTTATAAAATATTAATATTTTATTAACATCTAATCACTCAAATAATGGAATGATATAAATAGAATATTTTATTCAGTGTAAATAATCCAAAATAGATTTTTTAGTATAATATATAACCTATCGTTTAAAATATGATTTATCGGGTTTGGAAATATGTTTATTATTTATTTAGACATTATATTATTAAATAAAATCATGTATTTTTAAAATTTTTTATAAATTAGTGAGTTATTTTAAAATAATATCTATGGCATAAAATGTATCATATACACATAAAAATATTTATTATTTATTTATCAAATAAGAAAATTTTTATATAAAAATACCAAAAATTTAACAACAGTTCATTTTAATGTGATATCTTCAAAATTTGGAGCATATTTTAGAGAATTTGTTTTCTAATTTGAAAAAAAATTATATTTTTTAAATATATAATCATCAAAAAAGTTATTTTGTGAAGTATTTTTAAAACTTAGTTCTTTACACTACATTAATTACCATATCACATTTGCAAGGATGATATCATCCAAATGTAATTTCCATTTTTGGAAATTATGACACTATATATGAGAAATTAAATTGTCAATTTAGAATAATAAACACTTTTAAATATTATTTTATTGTAAAACATACTACTTTATCATTTATGTGGAATTTTTTAGTGTATGAAAACAAGAACATAGAATATGAAAAAATGGATTTAAATGTTAAATAAATAGTATGTAAATTAAAAATCAGTAATAATATATTAACCTTTAAAATTTTTTTTTTGACTTTTTCATTTGATTCATGTAAAATGTCTTTTGAAATATAACTCTATTACTTCACAATTTATGAATCTTTGAAAAAATTATATAACTTCATAAACTTGTAAAATATTTTATATTATGATGATTTCATTACTATTAAAATGATGAAATTAAAAAAACTATAAATTGGAGTAATATATTATTAAAAATATATGTATTCTATGAGAATCATGAAATCATTAATAGATATTTTAGAAAATTGTATTTTAAAAATATTATTATTCATAAACTTTATTGTAAAGGATATATTATGAATAATTGTTTATAATTTATTCAATAAAATATTAAAATTGAATATATTTTAAATTTTATGGAAAGGATATTTAAGTTTGAGAAATAAGAGTCATGATATTATGCTATTAGCATAAGAATTATTTGAGGTCATACTGGACCTGGGTGTAGTTTAAGGTCATACTGGACCTTGGTGTAGTTTAAGGTCATACTGGACCTTGGTGTAGTTTAAGGTCATACTGGACCTTGGTGTAGTTTAAGGTCATACTGGACCATTGTCAATAAAAGCTCTTCGAACATCTATACCATTGACTTTGCCAGATAGGTACAAAGGTTTTATGTGCCCATGCACAACATCATCTTCATCTTTATCAGTAAAAGATATCACTGCATGGCATTCTGCAGGATTATTCTCTATGTGATAAATTTCAGCTGCAGCAATTTCAGCTTCAAACTCCTGAGGACTTGACAAAGCTTCGATGAGTGCTTCCCGAAGATCTTTTGATAGATTCAAAGCATCCAAAATTGATAATTTGGCTGGTACTTGGGCCAAGTGTTTCAATATATCATACTTTTGATCTAGAGGCCTGCGTTTCCCAATAGGAATATGTGGTTTAGAAGGTACCTTGGAAGCAGATGTTTTGGAAGCTGATGCCTCTTGTATTGAAGTTGGCAACATCTTTGGTTTTGGAAAATTAGACTGATTAGATCCATTTACTTGCTGAGATGAAGAAGATGGAACCTTTAATCGGTCTTCCAAAATAACTGTGCCGAAGCTGAGTTGGCCATTGGCAGAAGAACTTGCTTGTTCATTTTGAGCTCGCTGAAGGGCTCTACCACGAGTTTCTGCTGCATATACAGTGCTAGCAGGGGTAGAATTAGAGTAGTGGCTTCGGAAAGATCCACGTCTTCCCCTATATCCTGAACCTCTAGAACTTCCTCGGGTTCCTTTATTTGATACAGGGAATTCAGGCTCATCAAGACTGGAATATGAATCTGTTAATTGAATCATATTAACAGAACCAAAGATCAATTCTTCGTCTGATAAAGACTCTGCCAAGTTAGCCTGTTTAGGCTGTGCCGTTTGGTGGGACGGTGCCCGTGACTTTGAAGTAGATGGCATGAAATCTGCCAGAGTCAAAGACAATTTAGGCTTTGATGCATACTCATGTTCTTCTGATTCCTCTTTCTTCTTTGAATTACGCTGCCCTTTTGAGGATTTGTCCTTTGATGGAGGCTTTACTGCAGCTTTTGTAGGAGACACAATTGGCTTCTTCAATTGTGTTCGCAAAATGGAATGAGTCCGATTGATTGTCTTTCTGACCATCCAATCATCATATTTTTTTGCAGTTTTGCTTTTGACTTCCTGTCACTCGCCTCCTTCCTCTGGATCTGTAGCGGTAATACACGCTATATGAGCTGAAGAACCCTTCAATTTGACTTTTCCCAAGTCAACCATCTTTTGTAGGAGGTCTTTAAAGACAAAACACTCCTGGATGGGATGTCCCAACATTTGATGAAAGGGACAATAATTGGGACGGTCTTCATCTCCTTCCTTGTTTGGTCTCTTCGGCACTGGTAATTGAACCAAATTATTTTCCAGAGCTGAAATGAAGTAACCAGGAACTTGCTCACTTCAGAAAGAGTATGTTTTACTCTTCATATCCTCAAATTGTTTTCTTCGTTGATCTTTTTGATCATTTGGACGAAACAGCCTTTGTTGTTGGCGTTCAGGAGGTGGAGCCCTTCGAGAAGATGAAGGTTTTGAAGTAGAAATAGGTACAGGTGCCTGTTTAAGCATAACTGTAGCAGTTTCTGCTTTACCCATTCTTCTTCCTGGAGCTGATGGAATTACACGAGATTTAGCCTTAGCCTGTATAAGGGAATCTTCAATCTGTTGAGCGATTGAAGTAAGGTCTCGAAACCCTCCTGTGTATTTCACAAGGATCAATGGCGTGCGTAATTCGTCACGCAAATTTGCCACACAGATTGGCAACAATTCCTCCTGAGGGAGTGATAAACTCAAGGAATACGTTAATCCCTTCCAACGAGCAATGAAATCAGAGACTCTTTCATTCTCTCTTTGCTTGCAGTTTGTAAGATCGAAAACTGTCGTTTTTGGCAAAGTTGAGCTGAACTGAAGAAGGAATTTTTGACGAAGATCCTCCCATCCGATGACTGACCGGGATTGCAAGCTTGTATACCAGACAAAGGCTGGTCCTTGCAAGGTTCGCACGAAGCATCTGAGTTTCACTGCTTCTTGCTGCTCTGGAGTTCCCATCATAGGATCACAACAAGACACGTAATGCGTCAAATGTTGTTCAGGGTCACCTGATCCATTGAAAGTAGGGAAAATAGGGTTTCCAAAACTGGATGGAGGAGAAATTGAATCTACCCATTCAGGGTAAAATTTCTTTTCAGGTTGAACTTGCGCCCGTTTCCCTTCCATAGTTTCTAACCGAGCTGTTAATGACTCAATAGTAGTTATTAACTTTTGAGAAACGTCAGGTTGAACTTGGTTTTGGGTAGGTGCAATGAATGGAGCTTGGACAGCCGTGGAGGTTGGTGCTGCAACTAATGGTAGTGCTGCCAACCGTTGTTGCGTTTGACCCGTAGGATTAGACCTCTGTGGGTGTACTGATAAAGGAGGATATTCCTGATCCATCTCAGTAGTTACAACAAATTCCTTCGGCTGTCGGACTTCAGCATTCTTAAGAAGAAGACTACTCTGAAGTAGTTCTGCATTCAACCTTCTTAATTCTTTCATTTCTTCCTCCTGTTGTGCAAACCTTTGCTCTAATGAGAGCGATTGACCTCCTTCAGAGGAAGGGTGATAAGTAACCTGATTCTTTCCTTTCCCCTTATTGGATCCTTTTCGGAGAGGGGGAAGTGGGTTACTTGAAGGAATACCCAGATTTTGGGTAAGCCTTTGATTACGTGTGCGCACACCTTCTTCATTTAGGTCTGTGTGCGCAACTTCTTGAGCAGGAACCTCTTCATCTGATCCCTCTGATTGAGCCTCATCTGGTGAATCAGCAGCAACAGCAGTGATGACATTAATGGATGCATATTGCATGGAATCCTTTCTGTCAGCATTTTTGTGATATTGTCTCCTTCTATGTCCATGATAAGACATGGCGTTCCGTTGACTTGATCCCTCAGGAATTTCTTGGAGAACCGTCACTTGGAGAGAATCTCCTGACATCTTGGCTCTTCGTTCCTCTTGAGGCTTATTCCCTAATCGAGAGAATACTTACTTTCTCTAAGGGAGGGATTGAAGATTTGAAAAAGTCCCCAGTCCGGTGGACTGGGGATGTTCCTGCTGCTTCCGCTCAACTCCTCGAATCCCATTTGTTGACTCTGAGGGTTGGGTTAGAGAAGTCCCCAGTCTGGCAAGCTGGGGTGTCTCTTGACATGCTATGTCTGAGATCTTCTTGAAATCCCTCTTGATCTTGCGAATCTTAGTTCGGAAATTAGCTGGATGCATTAACCTGTATCCACTTTTATCACCTGGTTCAACAGAACGTTGGATGATTTCCGAAACTTCTGTCATTTGATGACGTGTTTGCTCCAGACGAGAGGCTTGTGCAATATTATCGCCTGCTTGATGTAGGAGCAATTCAACAACCTGTTCTCTATATACTTGATTTTGAGAGGAACTAGTTGAAGCTTGATCTCGAGCAAGATTTTGATTATGAACAAAGCCCATTGACTGTGGCCGGCCATGGGCAATAACATTGCATGAGACCATTTTCGGCGGGCTTTGCTGACCGGAAAGCACTGTGAAATGTAGTGCTCCGTGAATACCCCATCCTCTGATATGAACATTAGATGGAGCATTGGAAATTAACTGACGCAATCTTCTTAGTGCGCCAAGGCATGAACGTTGAAGGGTTCTCTGTTTCTTTTCAGCCTTCGGATACCGAGAGACTGATAGAGATGCCAAATCAATATGGCGTTGTAACCCTTCTATTATATTAAGATGATTTTCATATTCGTCGTAAGATAATACCTTATTCTTTAATTGACAAAGAGTTTTCCATATGTTAAGACGAATATCATGGATTCCATCATCCGTCAACATCTTTGGAATGTCATACTGTGAATCAGCCAAAGGCCAAAACATGACTGGTACTTCACCTTTTGCCAGTTTTTTCCTCATGTTCAGCATTTCCTCTTTATCATTAAATGAAGATTCTTCTACCTGTTTGGACCAGAGTTGGTGTTTCCTTGTTGCTTCATCGGATTCAACAAGATTGGTAGAGGAATCACTATTCATGCTGGAAGATGAATGACCCAGGGAAGGTTCGGAGAACAACCTGAACCCCAAGCTATCTTCTGATGGAGAAAGAGTTTCACCTGCCGATAGTAAAACTTCAGACATGACTGGTTTTACGTTTGCAAGTGCCTCGAGATAGGAGGGCTTTCTCGTCACTACATTGCCTTCTGAAGAATTTTCGAGACAATGTGAATCACTACTGCGGAGAGGACTTTCGCAGCGAAGTTCATCACCATGAGGAGGACCTTCATGATGGGTTACAGCAAAAGATGAGATCTCTTGCTCCTTGGTCTTCTGAGCACACAGAGGGTTCCTGTGGTTCTCATCTGAAGAAGAAACTTCAAGATTGACCGAATTTTCATGAAGCAAGTCTTCATGAGGAAGTGTCTGTTGAAGACCTTCGGGATTAATGTTCCTGTTATTGGGAACTGAGGGAGTAGAATCTTGAATTCTGACAGATAAATGTCTGAGGGCTTCAAGAACTCCAGCATCGAGCAAGGCTTGGTTGCAGATTGGCCTTTGATCTCCTGACTGTGCTGGGCGGATCTTTTTCTTAGATGCCTTCTTACTCGCTTTAGAAACCACTTGATGACGAAAGTGATTGCTCTGAGCAGGTGTATGTGCCTGATCAGGAAAGATGGTAAGGTTAGGCTGACGATCATCGCTCAAATCAGGTGTATGTGCCTGACTTGGTTGTCCGTATGATATGGGGGAGTAGGCCCCACAACCCTCTTGGACTGGAACAGATGTGTGTGTCTGTTCCGGAGTGAATTGTTGATGTGTCACTCCACTGCTAGGGATAGATTTATGTGTCTGTCCCTGAGATGATGCTGAAGCTGTTATGATATCCTGGCAAGCATCCAGAATATGAGCAGGAATTTGCTTCTGCTCTTTCACCATTGACAAAATATGTTTGGTGACTTCAGCCGCCAGAACGGGGATATACGTCCATTCCGGGCTTGGAGTAGGTGTATGTGCCTGCTCCTGTCCTCCTTTTCCTGTCAGTGAATCCTGACAGTACTCAAGTGTGGAGGCAGAGAGTTTAGTCTGCCTCCTGTTTGTCGCCGGGGCTTTCCGACTGACTTCTCCGTGTGCTACCAAGCGAGACTGTTGGTAGGCTTGATTAGTATTAGCAGGTGTATGTGCCTGCTGATTACACTTCGCCAAACGCGGTTGACGAGATCCACCATATGTAGTCAGACGAGCCTGCTGACTAACTACTGATGTATAAGCAGGTGTATGTTCCTGCCTATGGTACTCCGCTGGAATTGCCTGGTGGGATCGGCTTGATGCTGCCAGACGAGTCTGCTGGACAGCGGGATTAAAACGGGCAGGTGTGTGTGCCTGCTCGTTGTTTGCCACCAAGTTAGGTTGGTGGACTTCTCCAGAGATGGCAGGGATGGCAACCTGCCTATTATTAACCGGATTCCGTCTCTGGTGATTCATCTTGCCTGCTCGGGTTCGAGGAACCTGAGCTGAATGCCTGGAGCCGGTACCCTCATCATGTTGAGGGCGCACTACCGCACGAGTCTGGCGGCGATTGTTGATGGGATCCCTTGAGAAGGACTCCTGTCTTTTTGAATTAAGGTCCTGCGGGACCTGCTCATTCACATCCTCGGAATAAGGGAGTGAATGGAAATTGCGTTCCGGGGATAACGACCCGAAACGGTTGGAGACGGTAGTCAGCACCGTCTGCTTCTTGATTGCTGGTCGCTGTTGTCCGGACGACCAGGTAGAATTGTTAACTTGGAGGGCTTGACGAGCGGCCTCCAGAGTTGGGATAGTACCGTTGCGACGGTACTCCTTAACCAGTGCATTAGAAACACAGCGTTGAAGACGCTGAGTTGGTGATGTCATCCTCAGAGCGGATGACGTTCCAGCAGGAGTAGCAGTATTGGTTTTCACGGTAGCAGACCTCACAGTAGAGGTGTTCCCAGCAGCAGTATTCACAGGGGTGAATTTAAGGAAAGCCATTTTTGTAGAAGATTTTGAAAAAAGAGTGCCTGTTCCATGTAACAGACATAATCAAGATGAATCCGGCCACTGCATCTTTTGGATGAGCACATGTCAATGATTGCCTTGTTGGCCCAAAGGGCCTTACAGATAAGAAGAACATCACTTTAACTTGGTTAAGGATTCACGTCGGGTTCACCATTTTTGTTTCGCGCGGAATCTGGGGATGACCTCCTGGACGGGAGATTCAAACGTTCCGATCGGTTTCTAACGGGTTTGTTCGTAGAACCGGAAACATCCAATGATTCCACATCCGTTTGGACCTACTTTCCAAAGGCAGGCGCTCATTAGCTTGTGGGCTAATGAGGCTTAGGAATTTACCTTGGTCGAGAGGATGGGAGGTCGGACTCATCACACCTTTTTGAGGGGAATTATTGTCTACTCCGGGACTCTCTTTATAGATTTAAGTTAAGTTCGTGAATCCTTATTACATTACCAAGTATAAAATGAGCTTTCCTTTAGTTTTAACAATCAATGATTAAATATGCAAGAAATTTAGAGAATCTTTTATATGTATTCGAGGTTCTTCATCAATATAGAATCATCTATATTTGTTTAGAGATTCTTGGTCAATGGTATCCTTCAAAACATTTATATAAAAGTCTCTTGGTCATTTTGATGACCAGGCTGGTTTTAAAGCCACTCAGTGGGGCACTTGAAGTTTATCGCCATTCAGAAGGACAGAGATTATTTCAATGTTGGGATCGAACCCATAAATGGGCTACCTACGTATCCTTTGTTTTGAAAAAAGGAATCAGAACCCACGTAGTTCGAGGAATGGGATATGATGTTTTATGATTGATGGCTCAAAGATGAATGTCATAATTACTTTTACACTCTAAGCTCACGTGAGTCATGCTCGGTGTGAGAAACAAGAGGTATTGGTAAAATTTAGACAATTGTGCCATAAAAGATGCAATCATAAGAATTTGTTTTGGGGCTTATGTATAGATGACTGCCCAGATAGGTGAAGGTTTAGGATTTACTTTTAGGGAGAAAATCCAAGAACAGGGTCCACAAAGTTATATGTGCTTCATGGAGATTTGAATACTCTAATCTTGGGGCTTACTCTTAAGGAGGATGCCCAAGTTAGGAGGGGACTTATGATTGGGTTTTATTCCTGAAAAGGAAACCCAAATCAAAGATAATTTGTGACTGGTTAAGAGAAATTTTAAGAGACTTGGGGCTTACTCCTGAAAAGGAAGCCCAAGATTTATGACTAGGATTTATTCCTGAGAAGGAAGCCTAGGTTAGGGGACTTGGGGCTTACTCCTGAAAAGGAAGCCCAAGGTTATGACTGAGTCTTATTCCCGAAAAGGAGACCCAGGTTAGGGATTAAGGTTTGGGGCTTACTCCTGAGGAGGATGCCCAAGATTAAAGGACTTGATTGGGGCTTATTCTTAAGAAAGATGCCCAAGTTAAATGTTTTATAACTGGGGATTATTCCTGAAAAGGAGACCCAGGTTAGGATTCTCTCATCTTAAAGGATGAGGTTGAAATGAATGAACTCTCAATCTTTGGTGACATAAAGATGTTTAAATCACTGGGTGTTGAGAGGTATTTCACAGAATTCCTTTCAGATAAGGATGTCAAGTCAAGAAATCATGCCATAAATGGCTTTTGAAGAGTATCTTGAAGACTGAATCTTGAATAGGAAGGGTGAAATGGCTTAAGAGGGGTAAAAATGGGCAAGATGGGCACCCAAAAAGCTAGGGGCGCGCAAGTCTTGAAGGTCGCGCAAGTCCTGCGTCGTCGCGCAAGTGTTGGTCGCGCAAGTATACATGCGCGACATGAGGGATACTTGCGCGATTTGCAACCAGAGTTAAAATACTTGAGCGACTCTTTATTAAACCCTTTATAATCCTCTTGAAGTTCTTCCAGAGAAGGGACGCACAAGTTATATTGAAGGAATTAAGTTGGCGCGCAAGTGTTTGATAAGTTTCAACACTTGGGCCTTCCTTCTTCTCTTTAGATCTTCCGTTCTAGGTAAGAGATTACCTTAAAAGTGTTCCGGAAGCTTTGAGAAGAGACTTGGGCGTCGGGAGCTTTGATCCGAGTTTCTGGAAAGAGATCCTCTCGAATGGGGGGCCCACAGGGTCTATTTATAGGAAAAAGAAGACCCCGGGCGGTTACTGGGTGGTTACCAGATATGTCGCGCAAGTCCCTTGCACGACCATGAGGAGTCGCGCAAGTGTTGAGTCGGCGCGCAAGTGTACTTGCGCGACCAAGAGGTAACTTGCGCGACCTATGTGCAATGTTCTCCTTTTCCATCCCTTTGTCGATTTTTGATGTTTCTTCAAAGGATTAATCACTTTGAGCTCAGATATTCCCTTTTCCGAACTTTAGATTCTGTGACGAAAGGAGCGTCAACAATGATGTTTCAAGAATCTCATTTTTGTTACATGTGTTATGCGATGATGTATGATTATGTGGCACACATAAGAAAGGATTCATTATAATATGGGTGGGACCTATATCTCCCTCCAATGCATTGGGTAAAGATTTTATATCTCATGAGATAGACATGGCTGGAACGGAAGGTTATTTCGGTTCAGTGATACAGGACTGAAACGAGGAGTGAACTCGGTTCAGAAAGGGACTTTGTCCACTAAGATAGTCTTGGCAATGAGTCATGACTAACAAGAAATGATTTTCCATGATTATGTGTGCATGCCACAAAGTTTCATGTTTTATGTTATGATTATGGGGATCTCATTTTCACTTCTATGATTTATTCCATGTTAAGATATTATGATCTCTTTTGCAGGTTTTGATTTTCAAAAAGATATGATATGATTTTTATTTCCTTTATTTGCCCTTGCTGAGCATTTGAGCTCACCCTTTTATGTTTTCTTTTCCCAGGTCAGGAAGATGGATATTAAGTAGAATATGCTAAAAGGGACCCTAGATATGATGAAATAAATGGGAGACACTGTAGAAGATTTATGAACCAGTTGTTTATGTTTCCCAGTTTCTAAAGACACTATACCTATACGGTCCTTTGTGGTTTTGTCATATGTTGTAATAAGTGTGCTTCAATTTTGAAGTATTAAAAAAGTATGTAAAGTATGGGTTGTTATACACCCCTTTGTATATTCAGTTCAAAAACTGAAACCATTGTCATGGATTTTCCAAATACATATTATTAAACCTTTTTGTGTATTGGATACATATTTTAGTTTTTCAACTCCAAACATTTGATGCCTCTGTCTATCAGGAAAATGAGGCATCATTGAGGAAAATGTAACCCCCTATTTATTTCATTTTCTATATTTTTATTCTCCATTTCTAAATTCCATTTTAAACTATTTGATATAAATACCTATTATATATATATTTGATTAATATTATTACACTACTTTATAATAATTGTAAACAATTTATAGAATCTATCTTTATCTTTGGACACAACTCAATAATGCCTAAAAGATTGATTTTAATTATTTATTTATCATATCCTTCATTGATGGTTAGTATAGTATATATAAATTATGTATATATATAAATATATATTTATTTTCACATACAATTATTCTATTGGGGGTAATTAAACATACAAATAAATAATATTTACTAATACCTCAATATGGAAATTAAATTCCAATATTAAAAGAAAACTTTCCATCATCACATATTTTCTATAATGAAAAGTTAATAATTAAATTACAGTGATAATAATTGATTAAGATTAACTATAATGAATTTATTATAATTCATAATATTTTTTTAACATCACCAGTCTTTTTTATATGAGTTGTAAGAATTTTCAATAAATACCTGATTGAAGTTGAGAGGATTAAAAAACAATTGTCAGATACTTGGGTATAAATTGTACTTTCT
This sequence comes from Viscum album, assembly GCA_963277665.1. Taxonomy (NCBI): domain Eukaryota; kingdom Viridiplantae; phylum Streptophyta; class Magnoliopsida; order Santalales; family Viscaceae; genus Viscum; species Viscum album. Next base: position 888,524,931 of record OY728123.1, read on the forward strand.
TAATATTTCAAATTCAATTCAATATTTGTTTTCCATTTTATGTGTAATACTATATCCCTCCTACATTTTTGGATTCCTTTCATATTCACCATCCTTTTTTGTGGATTACAAAATTGAATAGATAATCTTTCTCTTACTAATGTAAAAATATCGTTTTCTCTATCTTTTTTTTCAGATTATTTGACTATTTTTTACCAAAATGACTAAATTCATTTTGTAATTAACTTTATAGAGGGATATGTATACCAGTTAATTATATTCAAAATCTAATTTTCTTAGTATATTCTATAAAAATACAATATGTATATTCCTTCAAAAACAGTTTCTTTAATTTGATTGAATTTTCTCTTCTTGGTGATTCGTCATTAATTATTCATTGGTTATGACTGCATATATATAAGTTTTTCCTTGTTTTTTATATTATATTCTTTTCAATATCACATTTTTTATTTTTATTAAATTATAATTAAATCTCATTTTTGTTACTATTTTCATATTTTATACTTTTCTTCCTCCATTTTCACTTTTGATGTATAATCCATTAACATTTTATGTGTTTTCTAATAGAAACACATATGAATTCCACCAATTAATTCATCATATTTAAAATAAGGTGTTTATTTACCTCATCGATGGTATAACTACTTTATATGATACATAATTAATATGATCCTCTCTATAATTCCTCTTAGGAACTAATTTTTACAAACCTGTCTTTAAAAAATTCCATAATATTTGATGATATTAAATGACATGGGATCTTATTATGAAACCCATATTAGATTTCCTCATGGGTTATTGATTTTATGCTAATATATTTACATATTTCATTTATTTCATTTATAATATATGTGTAATATATAATTATGATAATTTTATGATATTATGTAATTCCATATAATTAAATATACTATATTGTATTGGGTAATGATATATTACTCATGATAATATTATGCATGAACATGATGAAATTTTATTTATTATCTATATTACATATAAAAAATACGATTACCTTTTTCCACTATTCTATGATGTCTTTGAAGTAAACCTCAAATGAAATTTATAATGTTTATCTATTATTTTTCTTCCATATTATATATATTATTTATATGATTCCCAATTTATTATGTTGTGATAGTTAATATTATGTTCACCCATTTACTCATATTGGTTAATTTCTATTTTCATTCATATCAGTCCTTTGAATACACAGATCATAATCTCATATATTCTTCAATATATTAGCTTATGTGTTTACAAAGTATTTTGAAAATTATAATTTTCTATATATGGAATATGATAAACACTTTAAATAATTCTGAAATATTATATGTTCAATATTGTTTTATGATACTAGGATTCTAATACACTAAACCTATCGATTTTTATATTTTTATTATTCTGTAATTTTATATTATAAAATAATTTCATAATTATATAAGTGTTGTATTGGACTCAATTTTAGAAACAAATATCATTAATTTGATATAATTATCCTAGAAGAAGGTTTGAAATGTCTTGATTACATTTCTTTAACAGCGATGTCTATTCATAGTCACTCCCTTAATGTTGTATTCCATCCTGACCCATTTTCATGGGAAAGACTAAGATGCCACTAACTTTAGGTGACAACTATTGGATAAAAATTCAAAAAATAAATGGAAACGGAATTATAATCATAGGGGGATATTTTAACTTACATAAATAATACAACCTAACAAAGGAAAATACCCCTGTATAAATAAACATGATTTATGATATAAAACAAACCAAAATAAATCTAATAAAATAAAAAAATTAGAGTTAAAATAGACAGAAACAACTCAACAAAACCTGATTAAATTATAAGACATTAAGTCACTGATGTCGTACAATGACCAAATCCACTAAAAACTACATGTTCTAACTTCTATTGGACATGATTACAATAATAATATTCTCTTTATGATAGGTAGGAAATAATTACCTTCTAATATCATAGTAATAAAATTAGTATAAGCACCACAATACATATGTAGGGTGAGTAGACATCTTGGTGGGAAATCAAGGAGACTTTCTCACACTCCTCTATGAAGATAATGATAAAGATCCTAATAATAAATATTTATATAATAAAATAATATATTGAAACCAGTACATAAGTTTTAATGAAGAAGTATTTAAAATAACTCACAACATGAGGTTCTCCCATTGAATTAATTCACACACCCATGAAAGCACACAACCAATCCTTTCCATCAAATATATCCTCAGATTATTTTATACTCACAAGAGGTATGCATCCCTCCAAACCCATGTCTTCACAAGATCATATAATTAATTTTTCCCTATCTCTAGCGACAAAAACTAGGTCCAAACTTATAAGGCCCCATTATGAATCACGAACTCACACACTCATTCCCATTACTAGTTCTCACAACCAAACAATATTTCAATGTAAAAAATATTCTCTATGCATTTTATGTAATATTCTATAAGAAATTCCAAAAACATTTATTTCCCATTAGACCTACTAGTGAAACTAAAAAATTAAATATCCCAAAATTCCCCATTTCAAAAACAATATATTTATTTTTGAAAAATAAATCATTTTAATTCTTGAAATATTAGAGTGAGAGAGAAGATATATTCCTCCAACACGATCCTCCCAATGAATCACTATATGATTATGCATATCAAGGGTCTTACCAACTTCATACCATGAATCCCCTTAAATCCCACATTAAAAAAATCTTTTGGAAATGATATAGGCATAAATTCCATTTTTCAGGGTTTCTATCTAGAGAAAGTGATAATCACAAATATTAAGAGGAGAAATGGGGATCATAATTTTCATTATATAGACATATTCTCCTAGATTACTAGATATCATGCTCTGAAAATAATGTGATAAATCACCTAGAGTGTCCATGAAGTTCGAGATACCTATCCACCAATGGAAGAATGATTCTTTAGGGAATAAAATAGATTTAAAAACCAAATTTCACACTATATTAAATATATTTTCTGGTTGGACAACATTTTTTGGAAGAAAGTGCTCCATCCCTATGAATAAACACTATCCAGAAAGTTGCAAATATGCATCATTATCACACACTTTACCCAGAATTTGCACAAACTATGTTTTTTCCTGAATGGACCTTTTTCATATTGTATCATCACTTGGGAAATGAGTATAGTTTAACCTAACTTTGATCCATAATTCAACCTTACAATACTAATCCAAAATATCAAAAAGCATTATGGAAACTTTGATACCCAACTCTCGTCCGTTTATAACTTATAAATATACAATAAAATATGGAAATATCTCAAACCGAGGGTGATATATTCTCCCCACCATCGGAATTTATATCCTTGGAAATATATAAGTGAGTGGTTTCATTGAATATCATTACCAATTAATCTAATATAAAATTTTCTTGCTCCAAAGTCTCCTCTTGAATGTGACCAAGTTTCAATAATACTCATACCATTAGAATATGTCTTCCTCATAATATTAGAATATTATTATTTAAAATATTCATTGGGAAGTGAATAAATAGGACATCTATGTTAATAGTAATATGATCCCATGTAATTTCTTATTTATGATTGGTAAACTACTTATTCAATTTAGAAAGGTATAACAAATTATTAAAAGAGTTGAACCATCAAGGTAAATCTAATTGATATGAAATATTGCTTATATGTTTAGGAATTTTAAATGGTCCAACCTATCAAATATCTAATATCCATTGCTTATCAAAAAATTGTTCCACATTCCTGGGGACCCTCTTAAGAATACATGGTCACCTACATCAATTGATAGTGGTTGATAGAGATTATCTGAATATAATTTATAGATACTTTGGGTTGTATCCATCTATTTCCTGATTATTTGAATTAAAATAATTTTATTATATAAAATTATAGGTACAATTACTAATTTTTCCATAACTTTTTGTAAATTAATTGAAAATTAATGTGTTTATCCATAAAAAAAAAATCAAATGGAACTATTTTTATAATCGCATAATAATTATTTTTGTTTGAAAACTACACTAATGGTAAATGATCATCCCATATTCCAAAAAAATAAATAACACTAGAATTAAGAATATCTATATAGTATATCAGGACTCTAAATCTATTCGGTTGTGATATAAAATTCTCATAGTCAATTGGTTTCAAAGTGATTATTGAAAAGACTTCAAAAATCAGAAATTGAATCTGGGTTCTCAATCAAAGCCAATTGAATTGGTAACCCATGAAATTTCACCAAATCCCATATTTAGATCTTTTCAACATCATCAGAAAAAAATATTATCATATTTTAATGAATTTTGATGATATGCTAAGTGGATATATGATCACCAAAATAACATCATTCACCTAAATCATTCATGGTTGACTGGAGAAAATTTTTGTGGATTTTTTTTATATTCTTATATAGGTAAGATAAATTATTAAGAAATTTCATCTTATTAATGATGTTCATCCTTGAACTATTGATAGGTGATATATCATATAACATAATCATAATCCTTATGATTCATACTGTATAACTAGAAACGATCCTTCATTGATCTGTTCAATTTCTTAATTCCATGGTGTATATCCCACATAGAATAATGATAAGGAATAAAAATTTGGACTTTAAAAGTTACGGTAACAAAAATCCAAGAAAATATTAAATATTAAGTTTAAATATTTTTCTATCCCTAAATGGTATCCACTACATTTAACATCATCTTGAACATAATATAATCATGGTCTGATTGTGGATCTTCCATTACCTTTAAAATCGTGTAAAGAATAATATTAACCGGAAATAAAACTATAAATTTTTTTATCTAATCATATTATAATATAATATGATTGATTACTGTCACTAGTTTCTATTATTAGTAGGATTGTCTAACTACTAGGTTGGAAAAAATGTGTCTTAATTACTAGAACACTAAATTTAATTTCTTATGTTTGTACAGTAATTCAAAGTTCAACATCAGATGATATCTAATCCAGAGACATTATCTCATGTAAAATTTCCTTTGAAGGAAAGATTTCTTAATTATCAAAATATTAGTGAAGATTTTTAACTTTTAGTCAATGAGATAGTAAATCGATGTTTTTAAGGAATACAATATCATTGATAATTCCAAATCATGGGTTGGATAGTTCTTTTCATGTATCCTCAATTTATGCGAGATGTGGTCAATGAAAGGATCTCATTATACTGTAACACAACATAATAAATATCCAAAGACATTAAAATAATAGTGTATCATTTACCTAGTTCTCTAAATATAAGTATATTTTCTAGAGTGAACCTGACCATATGTTGAGTAAACTATTTTCGAAAATCATCACCCTAGTGTAATATCATTACTTTCCTTACTAACACATCCATGGGATAAGTGTAATGAGATAAATCATATAAAAACCAATGATAATATAATTTTAATCAAGGAAAACATCATTTCTCAAAAAAATGGATGCCAGTAAATGACATCCCCAATTTTATATGTATCAACTGATATGCCTTTCTTAAAAAAAATCCGAAGGTAGAAAATGTATTATTTCTTGTTGTTGTACTTTTAATAATTTTCATATATATGGTGATCTCATAAACTATAAAATAAAACATAAAATGGCCTTTCAGGGTCACATATCATGATAGAATATACTAACGTTTAATAGAAACCATAATGAAGGATTCTAGGCATCTATAAAATATAAAATTCATTAATTCCTTGAAGTAAGATTGTGTATTAGTGAGTGTTAATTACAAAAAAAATCTATTAATAGTGGTAATTGTTCCTTATAAAATCTAATTTATGAATATATTCCTTCATTAAAACGATTTGGTGGTGTACCAATAAGAGATTAATTTTGGAGAAACACTAGGATCAATTCAACTGATGAAACAGATTATAAATTTTATTAGTAGAATTTTATTTCATAATTGTATCATTATTAATATTATAATACTTTTCCAAATTTCAACTACTACCATATAACATCATAAAATAGATATGGAGTGGCTTAAGGTGATGTTCATGGTAGTATAAAACCCATTCTTGCAAATTATTCTAGAAATAAATTTGATTATTTTATTTCTCTTGGATTTTTATTGTATGATGCAAGTCAATTGGGATTCATTCAGGGTATAATTTCAATGGATAATTCAAATTCCATTTCTCATGGTATACTAGAGAAATTTTATAAAAATATTTCGATGTATTTTTCAACTATCCTAGGAAGAATTATTTGTGTAGTTTCAGCAATAGTCCCCATGGTAATTGCTTATTATTGAGATGATTTGTTCCCAAAAAAAACAATATTGAAATGTCATACCTTACACATATTAATATCTTATCCCCCTTTGAGTAATTTAAAAACTCCTTCTCGATATATTAATTCACTCATTGAGTATAGAAGTAAATATATTTCTTGAACATTACAAGATAGTATATTCTAAAGATTAAATCATTGATGTCCATATCTAACACATTGTACTCCCACACAAACTGGTCATATTCAATCATAATAGAACATTTATAACATTTAAATAACCTAAACCTCCCTTTTTATAGAGGTTTCGTTTTTCACATAATGTGAGGCATCATTAACATGGGTAATACATGTTGTTTTAATATGTGATAGAAAATAAATGAATGGAATGAATAGATGTCAAAAAAACGAATTAATGTTTGGTTGAGATGAATGGTGATTCACATCATTGAAGGACCTATATATTTATTTGGGATTCTCTTCACAATTTAAAAATGTTATTGATCTTGTCTCCTGAGATAACTATTTCTCTACATCTAAGGTAGTGCCATTTATGGGGTTTGGGTGATTCTAGAAACACCCAAACTCAATTTATTCAATTGCTGAGATATTATATTTCCAAATTTCATTATGTAAACATGATAATATTGTGATTGATTTTAACCATTTTCACCATTTGATTTTACTGGAATCCTCTAATAGTGCTTGGTTTTTCCCATCTATCCATAGTTTATACAATCTCTATGTGGTGTCGTACATATCATCAAATTGTGTTCGAATGAATTACATCATCATTATATCATATAATTATTGTGTAGTGGTAGAAAATCAATTGATATTGATGATTGGTTCTATGTCGCTCTAATAATTTTAGAGTAGCACTCTATTTTAAGATTATTCCATGTAGTAGATTTCACACCATTGTCTAGGAGGACAATGGTAATCCCACATCGGATATTCCTAAATTTTTTTTCTACGATCATATTCTAGTTAACAATATATTTTTACGTTTCAATGCATAAAATCACCATTATGAAATGAATTATTGATCATTGATCCTCTTAGAACCCCTATTCCATAATTAATTCAAAATTATTGATTTCTTGTGAGAAGGGAAAATCGTATGTAATCCGAGCTCCAAATTTTGTCACTAAAAGTTTTCCCAAAATTAAAAAATGAAATATTTTTTATGTGAAACTAAGAAAAAATTTAGTTAAAAAACTTTTCATGAAAATCTTTAAATCTACTTAAAAATATAGATTTAATTAAATTTATCTTTAAAAATATGGTCCTTACATTTTTATGATAGATCCATGAGCATTTACATTATGATATTTCTTTTAATTTAATTTGGGGTGCCCAATAAATTAATGACTCTATGCATTCTTCTCATCCAAGTATTATGTTTCTTTGGTCCTAAGTCACCCTATAAGATCCATGGATTTTCTATTTGGAATTCAAGTTAGTGATCCCCATGTAATAGTTCCATAGGTAACTTTAATTTTTTTAAATCTTGGAAAGATTCCCAAATTCATCTAAAAATATATTGATTCACATGTGGTTTTTGGGGAACCATTTTTTTGAAAATATCCTCTTATTTGTTTCCAACTGTACAAACTGGTAGCATTTTGTTTGTAGTCACAGTAATGACCTTACTCTATCTAAACTAATCCCATAAATTCTATATATATTTTCATAAAATGAGACATAAACATAATAATAAAATATCATATGAATTATGAATTCCAAGTAGGAAGTCTCTTTATAAATTCATGATATTGAAATCTCATCAACTAAATCCGTGATGGAGAAAAGAAGACAGACCTAGATGTTCTTATAAACACATTCCATATCTTAACAACCACATTTACTTTATGTTTAGAATAAATATGGCAGTTATGCCTTTTATATTCTACATTTCGTATCCCAAAACAATATATCACTATACATTTAATTCCCAATTAGCAGACAATATCAAATTGATATTCTCACACCCCATGTTTTTATTATTAATATATTTAATATTAATTGATATAATTATATGTTCTTAGAATTTTCTGGGAATTTTATCCTAGAATATTTAAATTTGGGTTGTTTTAAAATAGAGAAGTGATAACAAGAATGATTTGAAGAAATGTGCAGCAATCATGTGTATTGAATCAGTCTTCGATGGGGAACTTTTTAAGGGTCTTGGAATAGTTTTTAAACCATTTAATCTCATATGAGTAAATATGAAAGGAGATTTTTGTTCGAGGTGAAAGAGAGAGGGTTTATTTACGTTTTGTTAAATATTTTCAGTAAATTGTGCATCGAGGTCAATTTTAAAGGTATTTATTTTATTATTTTTTCATTTCTTCCTTATATTTTCACCATTTCCTCCCCTTATAAATATTTTCTCCCCCCAATTCATATCTCTGAAATCCATGTAGATCAACTCTCCTTGATATCCACCATTCATAGATATTTCAATCCATTTCTTGGTAATTGATTGTTAAATCTCATTAGAATGGGTTCTTCTTCCCTCCCTATCCAGTTTACTATGGTTTTAACATTCTATCCCACCACACCATGGATCAATAAACCCCTGGGTTAAGAAAATAATGAGATCATTATTATCTATTAATTGATTAGGGTTTGTGATTTGTTTAAATTTTCTAGGTCCTCCATCTATTGTGACACATTACGACTCATAATGACTTAGTTCAACTTGATTTGATGTAGTTTTTCAAATGGTTTAAGCTATACATTTATGGAATCACTATTTATTGATGTTAAAAATGTTTTTTTAATTAATTATAACATTTTTTGAATGTTAAATTGAATTTTACAAGGGGTTCAAGATGATGCACATTTGTCTAAATTCAATTTTGTGAATTTCAAATGGATCATGAAATTTGAAGTACTAAAAATGTTAAAATAATTATTTAATATAAGTTTCATGTTTTTAAATAGTTTGGCCTTATCAGGTTCAAAATCATAATTTAAAATCATTTCTTGGCTCTTTTTATGAATTATGTGAAAATTTAATTTAATTCTTTAAAGGGATTTTTTTGTAGAATTTCTATAATATCATTTCAAATATTTCTTAAAAAATAATTTTTAATAGATTTGTGAAATAAATTGTATTAGTAAGTTATTTTTAATAATATATTCGAAATAAAAATAAGAATTTGTAAAAATGTTTCTTGATATATATATCTTCTTGTGTGTGGGTGTGTGTGTATTTTTGTGCATGTATATGTTTTTCCTTTGATTGATTACATGTCCTCATAATTGTGATGATATCTCAATCCAAAGTGCTTGTTTTCATGTTATTATTATAACATTCAATAGATTATATATTTATATAAAAATAATTAATTTATTAGGAAGTCTAAAATTCTTTTCTAGTACTCAAAAAATTCAATGAATTTTCTACTGCAGTTTTAGAAACTCTAGGGTGGATATTTTTGAAATGTTAATGAGTTTAATTTACTTAATGCTTTATAGTTATCATATTCACAGAAAACATGATTTTATAGATATCCAACATGATTATATTTATTTTATTAGTTTTCATCAAAGTCTAAAAAAAAATTTTGGTTGGAAAATAAATAATATGATGTTCTATAATTTTGCTTCACAATTTTAGTATTTTCAGAATGTCATTGCACTTATTTTTTGATAATTTTTGGAGCAGTAGAAGTATGATTTATTCTATTCGTCATTGGTTAGAAATAAAATATGTTTTCCTACAAATAATTCTTCTTGAAAAAAGGATTAATATTTTATTAAGTTCCTTTAAAAATTTGTTGAAGTTTTTAAATGTAAGTTGTCTTGTTTTTCTCAAACTATGGATCAAAAAACCTACTTTTGAAAAGTATTGTTTTGAAACCCAATTGTTGTAATAAAAGGTTCTACAACCCTACTTTTTAAAAGTATGGTTCATAAATCCTACTTTTTAATGTATGGTTCAGCAACCCTACTTTTTCAATGTATGGTTCGAAAACCTTACTTTTAGAAATTATGGTTTTACAACCCTATATTCATAATGTCTGGTTCAAAAATCCTACATTCACAAAGTATGGTCCGTTTACATTACATTTCTTAACCCTATGCTACATTTATGAAATCAACCATAATTTGATGATCCATATGATACTTTGATGAATCCCACTCTACCTTGATGAACCCTACACTACATTGATTATGCTTACACTACTTTTATGAAATTATGGTTCATTAACCCTATATTCCTTTAACCCTACTTTCATGTACCCTACATTTTTAAGCTCCCATTCATGTACCCTACTTTTCTGTACCCTACTTTCTTATACCCTACTTTTATGTAGCCTACATTTTTGTACCCTACTTTCATGTACCATATTTTTTTGTAACCTAATTTCATGTATCCTACATTCATGTACACTACTTTCGTTTAGCATACTTTCATATAACCTACTTTGTGTACCCTACTTTTCTGATAATGTTAAGTTAATTTATGCAGATCATTGATTTTATGCAATTTTTTATAGATTATTCTCAAAGTCTTTTCTCATATATAAATTAACATTAAATATATGGATTTTGATCGAAGAGTTATTCATGATTTTGGTGAATTTTTAATGAGAGAAATTAATAAATTTATAAAATTCCTTTTTTTATATTCAGAGGATACAAGATTATTGAAAATAAAATATTTGAATTTACTTTCTGGTTATGCTGCTAGTTTTCAAGAACTATATTGACTATGTTTAAAAAGATTAAAACTGGAGTTTTAAATTATTTAAATGATGTTATTTTTTTAGAGATATTATTGGAAGAGTAATCAATGTTATATTAATTATTTTTAAGATTCATTCTAAAGGGATAAAGCGGAAACAATTCTACGTTTTTCATGGAGATATTTATGAAATCTGTTAAATCAATTTATTTTTTATATCCAAAGGATGTTGAGCTACTGAAACTAATGAATATTATATATATATATATATGGTAGGAAAACATACATGGGTTAACATATTCAGTAGTCAATGTTTCAAATATAATGTGTTGTGAACTTTAAACCTGTTGTGCATTTCAAACATCCCGAGACACTCTGTATCATCACCTGGATGTTCTATCATGTACCAAATAAATTTTTCTTTGACAAAATGTTCCATGAAGATACATTATAATAAAAATATCAATAAAAAGTATTAGTGCCTTAATTTTTTATCTTCTCTTATCTAGTTTCTGAGTCTCTAACACTATTTCCTATCTATCAAACACACTCTATTTTTCTATTTATGATTTTTTAAAAAAATTATTTTTTATTCTTTATCCTTAGGTTGTGACTCCCAAATTCTAATTTCATGATATATGGATTTTGACTCCCTGTATCTAAATTCACTACTTTTCAGGTTGTGAATCCATTTTTCTAAATTTATGTTGTAAGGGTTCAAACTCCCCATACAAAAGTCATTGTTGTGGTTATCCCTCTAGTAAAAAATGATTTTGTAATTGGGTTTTGATTCCCCCTCAAAAATAATTTTTATTAGATATGTGTCTCTAACTGAGTATAGAGGTATAAGATTAGAGTAGGCTCCCTTTGGGCAAAACTACTTTGATGATCATCCTTTTATTATTTACTCACATTTCTATTTTTTAACTAAAATAATTAACATTGATATTTAATTATATTAATCAAATTTTTTGTTTGAATTTTTTAATCTCGTGTATCCATGCCCTTTAGATCATATTCCATTTCCATATTCAACTTAACAATATAATTATTTATTTTTTAATATTTATATTTATCATGGGTTGATAATCATATATAGGTACAAACAAATACAGGTATATATATATATATATAAATATTTTTGTGTATATATTCAAATGAGAATATGTAAAATTGTGTAATGAGATAAATATATTAATATATGAGTGTAAGTGTGTATGGAAATAACCAGAAATATGGGTCTTTATATCTTAGATTAAGAAATATATTTGAAAATCGTGTTTAAAAATTTGAAGAGATTTATATATCTATGCATGTCCAAAATCCTCTTTAACCCCATTTCGATTTCATGATATGGATTTTGACCCTAGGGAATGATTTATATTTTATATTATATGGTGGACATATGAATGGAGTTATTTCTTTTGGGGGATGTAAGGTTGATGGTGATTAATTTGATATAATTTTATATGCATATATTTACTATTCTCATTGAATGTTTTCTCAACCTTTTTTTACATTGGTCATGGAAACCTGGGACTTATGGTTTGCTTACTAAGAAAATGTGGGATCCATTTCCACTAGGTATACTAGTTATTTATATTATCCCTCCACTAAAAATGGGGTGTTACTACAACTTTAAACTAGACACTACAGAAGTATGTTCTAAGGGAAACTTGCCTTAGTAGTCATAGGGTAGATCCCATGACACTTATTTCTTCATTGGTAAATTGATATTTGAGGATCATCTTACATACTTAGATTCCCCTATTTACCTAATATGTGAGGAACACTAATTATTTATCCATTATATTTTTTATTTTATCCTTGTGATGACATGGTTCCGTCTAATTATTCCCGTTATTTAATCTGTGTGTGTGGTCTTTTATGTATTTGTGGGATGTTCTTTTAAAAAAATTTATCGTTCAAAGCTGATTTCTAATATAGTTTTTAAAAATTATTTTTTTCACTTAATTAAAATATTGAACATTATTTATTAAATTAGTTTTGTAAATGTTTTCGATTGATGATATTTGAAATAAAAAAATCTTAAAATAATGTAGTTCTAACTAGAACTAAATGTATATTTTTTTTATATAATTCTACGGGTGTGGTTCCTTTATAAATGCATACTTATCTTTAGATCAAACGTGTATGTTATTTTATGCTTAGGTCTTTATTAAACATATTTATACTCTTGATAACATTGATTGACATTGGATATCTAACTAGGATTTTATTAAATTTCATTTCACATGTGTTTCCTATTACCTAATATTGTTGGAATTTTATTTACTTTTTAAATAATTTAAATTGTGTGGCCCTTTAAATGATTAGTTATATCCAATTTTTAATTTACTACATTATTTAAATTATTGGTGGTGCACTGTATCTATTGGTGTCCAAATTAATGACATTCTATTTTGGGATTTATATCATTTTTCTGGATGTATACTTGGATGAGAAGATGAATCTTTTTTAATTTTATATTAATTTGAATATTTTTTTTAAAATAATATTTGTAATTGAAATATGATATGAAGAAATTTCATGTCTATTTTTATAAATATACCATTAATTTTAATCTAAATAAATGGAAAGAATTATTCTCATTATAGTCATATGATGTTTGGGTGCTTGTCGTAAACCCATGGGTATCAAAAACACCTTCTCAGGTGTATTGTGGGATGGATTTGGGGACTGATGGATAGACAACTCAATATGGTTTGTGAAAAATGGTATCAGATCCAAGGTTATGTGATAGGATCCTAGGTTACATGAGTATTTTTTTATTTAGGGTGTCAAATATATAAATATAGTTATAATTGGTCATTAGGACTCAAGAGATAGGTTATAAATGAGTGTTTTATCACCGCTGTTTATGATGATTCATGGTTTTCCATGGGTAGTTGGGATTGAAAGTTTGAGGTAAAAAATTTATTTTATTATTGTTAACAATTTATTAATCACCATTGGAATAATTTAGTTTCCTTAGGGTTTTCATAACATTTTGGGGTAAAATATAATTAGATCAGTTTTGTGATGTTGGTTTGGATGGCTAGAAAAACCAGGATGCGACCAAATACTTTCTTCTCAGAAAACTTAAGAAATGAGGTGTGGTTATACAGTATTCTTTCAAACCTCCGGGCCATGTCAAAATTGGTTCTTCGTCTAATATAATTTTTATATTGGACACCTTTAAATGATAACCATGATGAGGGTTAATTGAAGGGTATTTCAAAAATGATGACTTGTGTGTCCAAATTATAGTTTTATTTGGGTTTTGTATGTCTATTGATTTTTTTTGGTCTAATGAAGAAATTTTGTGGTACTATTTTAATAAAAAAATATTTTAATTGAAATTATGGGAAGTGTTATATATTTTTTAATTGGATATAATTTTTTCAAAAAGTACTTGATTCTAAAAAGGGTTTTGGTCTCCTTTTTGTGTCTTCAATAATGAACGGATTTAAAAAAAGGTTATTTGGCAATATTTTTGAAATAGTAGTTCAGTTTCTTTTTTAAAATCTGATGTTTGATTTTTCAGAAAAACATGTTTTTAAAGAATTTTGTGTTTCAAAATGGGGTTTTTTATATAAAATAGAATTTTTTATTTAAAGATTATTTTGAATTTATGTTTTATTAAAATGGATTTTGAAATACATTTTTGTTATTCTAGGTGGTTATGGAAAATGGGGATTTTGAATTATCCATGTTTTCTTAGTTACATAATTTTAATTTATCTCATGGTCTATTGCGGCTTATTGGTTGACTATTTCAGATATGAATGGGTTCAATTAAAGTTTTATGTTATTTTAATTATACCTATTATAAAATTCATAGGATAGATGCATTTTCTATTTCTAAAGATGATGTTTGGGGTAATTATCTTTATTATTAGGTGAAGAATCTCTATATCATATCTCTAACCAGACCCGAAATTTATGTGTAAGTCTATATGTTTTATTTACCGTGTATTTTACTCGATATTTCTAGAATTGTATAATCCCTCTTTAATTATTAGTCTAGTTTTATTATTAGTTCATTAGAAGAACTGATTTTTACATTATGGGAGATTGTATAATTTAATGTGAGGATTATTATTTGTTTCAGTTCTTTCCATTTAGGTAGATTCAAAATTAGTGAGTGATTATGAGGTATCCTTGATTTTTATATGATTTGGGTGATTCACTAATAGTGTGTATGGGATAATAGTGGTTATCTTGGTTGTTATTCTTTTTTGATGATTATGTTTTCTATGAGTTCAATTTTATTGTTTGTGTATTAGGGGTTTGTCTTTGGATAGGTTGTACATGGGTTAATTTTATTTGCTTCTTAGGTAACTCGAAAAAATGGCATTCTAGAAGCTAATAACCTGAGATATATGATTCATTTATGGTTTGTAATGACCTAGTGTTATCAATTTGAGGTCTTAGTTTTCATGATTGTGTAAGGTTATATGGGTCTATGGACCATTTTGGGTCATGTATTGTGATTTCTTCATGTTCTTCCTCTTTTTGGTTGGTATTATTGATAGAGGTGTTGTGGTTTCATTATGTGTTCAGCTACATTGTTCTTTATAGGGTGTAGTATCCCTTATAGAGTGGATGTTATTGGAAACCACAATTAGATGAAGCCTAAATGGTGGGGAAACAATGACAGATCTTACTGTTTATTAGACCTTGTGTCCCTCGTTGGTTATTGGGTTAGGCTTTGATATATTGGTTTTTACGTGATGAGGTTCATATTTGATTTTTAGGAATGATTTAATTTAGAGTTTTCCTTCAATGTAGGATGTATTCTATCCAATCAACCCTTTTTCCTTTCTCCAAAAGTGTTAGATATTTGGGTTCCTATTCATATATCATTATTTATAAGTTGATTTCTTGGGAAATAAGGCATTATAGTGGGGATATTGTCACTCCAAATGATTTTTTATTAATTTATTTAATATTAAATGATATTATTTTTTGTTATTGAAAATTTATAATAATTTAAATTTGGATATTTTTTAATTTTATATGTTTTAAATTGGATAATGGTTAACCAAAAAAGTTTGATAAATCACGAAACAACAAACCATATCAAGTATATCATGGATAAAACTGTATACAAGATCTATTCATGGTATGTTAAACTCTATGATCTCATAGGAGTAACTTTTCTATGTGTTTTTTGATTCCTAGTATAATTATAATGGTATCCATATGTTTTTTACACCAAGTGGGTAAGCTATGTAATGATTTTGATTTTAAAATTCGGTTTTCTTTTTTACAAATATTAATTTCATTTCATTTCATCAATCACTCTCCTTACCTATCTCACACACTAGCCCACAGATATGTTTATTTTTTTATTTCATTGTTCTTTTTACGAATTCTTTTCGTTTTTGGGATTAGAGGGTCAAAACTAAGAGTTTTATGGAGGATAGAACAAGGCACACCCTTAGTGATCGGTTTGAATAACCATGATTAAAATAGTGTGAGGGTTCTATAGTGTGTGATAGTGGTGTTTTTCATGGCTTGAGAATATTTTTTAAAACCATTAATCACCTACGTGAAACCATGTAGCTAATTTTTGTCAAATAATTGAACCTATAGAATTGGGGCAAAGATTCCCTAAATATACATCCAAACCATAGAGCCAATCGTGGACTCTTAACAATATTATTTTACCATTTTTCATAATCAAATATTAACTGTTTTGTCCATATATCTCAAATTCATCTAGTGCATCCCCTATCCCTTGTCTTGGAGCTTATTAATATACTCCTTGGTGTATATAACTTGGATATGTTAGTGGTTTGATTCGTGGAAAGGTGATTTCATGGAGATTTCATGTTTTCCTTTCCTTATTTGTACCCTTTTTCATCAATTTTCGTGGATTTTTGGAACCCAAGTGGGGTTATTGTCAAAATACAAGGTATATAATTGGGTTATTGGTATTATTTATTATCAATTTGGTCTTTGAGGCCTTATTTTACCTCTTCCAGGTGATTATCTTTGCAAGTGATGAGTTTTGGACTAAATCTTAGGAGGTGTCTCTATTTATGGGTGTTTTCCATAGAATAACATTAAACTTCTAATATTATTTGATTTTTTGTTTCAATTTACATTTAAATTATTTATACATTATTTTATTCAATGTATGATTAGTTTTATACTGGTTTTTCAATTTGGGAGTTTTAAAATGGGTTTTTCAAATAGGTGTGGCTTTTAGGCATAATAGTGTTTATTAAAATGTATCAAAGTGTTTTAATGGGTTTAAAGTATTTTAATAGTAGTTTTCGAAATAGTTTTACCTTTGAAATGTTTCTTTTAGAAAATGGGAATCTTGATATGAGTTTCCTTATGATGTTACTTTTTTGACATATGGAATTTTCTATGGATGTGTTGGCATAGTGTTGTAGAAGGGTTAAAGGGGGTGTGAGTAGTGAGTTTATTTGAAGGGACTTATAATCCTCCATAGGTATGACTGTGTGATCATCCATATTTTTTTGTCTAAGTGGTCATGTGATCCCTCAAGAATATGTTCATTCATGACTCAAACATGGTATCGTAGGGACCTTGACACGCTCTAGGTAGGATTGCCGTGTGAGATTCTATGTTTTTCCTTGGGAATATCGTGATAGCTTCCATGTTTCTTAGTTAGGTATAATACATGTTTACTCACACTTGATAGTTATGAATTTAAAATTCCTAGTTGCACTTTACTCATTTTTGTCAGTTGTATATAATAAATTCATTTGATTTGTTCCATTTTTAAGTAATGAGATGTATTAATCCCATTATCATTTATATGGTTTCACATTATTGATGTTATTCTCACCCTTATCTTTTATTTTTTTTTAAATGAGCGTGTTATGACTTGTGGATATGATTTTTTATTTGATATATTTAGGAAATTGTTTTGGAAAACCAATTTTTTTATAGAAAACCCAAGGAATCTTAATGATGAATTTTTAAATGGTACATTTTAAATGTTGTTTAGTTTTGAAAATTTTCACAAAAAAAATTATTATTTCCATAGGAAAAATAATTAAATAGAATTTTGGTGGTATCCTACTTAGACTCATGTCTCACACCCTGCTTGGGTCTTCTGGTGTTTTCATATTTTATTTTATAGGAAGCATGTAATGAAAAGGTAAATGTATTTTGGGGTGGCTCTTCTTGATTACTTACACCCCTATTTTTTGGAGGATATGTGTTCTGAATGGTATTTCCTCATATGGATTCATTGTTTTGTATTTTTTATATTTTGGATTTGTTTGTACCTTGTTTGGAATTGTACCCTTTATTTTATGTTTTGGTTTTTTTTTGATACCATGAATGTATATGGGATGATATGAAATTTTTTTGTTAATGATGTATATCATTTTTATATTTTTTTTTTGTTCAACATATTATGATTACCCATATGTTTCCATCCAATTTAATGGATGTTTCATGTGAATTTTCTAGTTGTGAGAATGTTCTCAAATGATATTTGGTTATTCCTGGTGTTTGATGATAGCCCTTGGTGATCATGCTTCGGGACATGTGATGTGCTAGATCAAGTAAAGATATAGGTTTATATGATATGGTTCAGTACAAAATGATATCTGGTCCTTGTTACTTGGGAGTCAGTGGTAGATTGTATCTATGAATGTCGGGACTTAAGATGTTGGAATGGGAGAGTGCCTTAATTGATCCTCACCATGTTGAACTGTATAAATCCATGGGTGGTACATGTTTTTTGATTTGTTTTAATCAATGAGTATGTTTTTTATGATAAATCAATGAATTTCCTTTCAAGTGGAATGTCACGGGGCATGCCCAGGTTAATATTCATCTTTCAAGGTGAAATGAAGAGAACTATAGGAGGCATGGAGTTATTAAGAATGTTTGGTCATAATTTTGAAAATATTTTATGTCCCACCAGCCAAATCTAGTGACACCCACATGGTTGGCTCATATTTTTCCAAGCCATGCATCCAAACAACGAAGTGAGGGAAATTCACGATCCTTTTTATATTTCCCTATTTTTATTTGTAATTATTTATGATTCTGTTTAATTCTATCTGATACCCATTATGAGGTATTATTTTGGCTTGTATGGCATGGATTGAGATAAAGCCCTTTTAAAAAGATTTTGTTTTGTGTCTTGTATTAAATTACTCCCATAAAGTCCTTTTCTGGCAATGGATATGGAACAACAGAGAGTACACCCACAGGAAAAACCAGTTATTGATCCATCATTGGTAGAGCTAGTGATGAGTGGATTCCAGTTCTAGGGTCAAGTGGGTGGTCTCATGTGAAGACAATGACCGTGGATCATGTTCAAGAGTTCATGAGAAAGAAGCCATTGGTGTTATATCACAATAAGAATACCATTTAGAGTGATAAGTGGTTTAATCATATCATTCAGATCATTAAGTTATTAATGAACCGTAATACCTATTATGTTACATTTTCCTTATATGTGTTGAAATTACAGAGTAGGAAGTAGTGGGATTCAATGGTTCTTTCATAGAATCATGAGGATCTCCTGTGGATGACATTCATGTGGGATTTTAATAAGTAGTTCTACCTAAGGTTCATGATTGAGGAAAAGGATCATGTGTGAAAGAATCTAGAGTAGGGTGTTTGTTCAGTGGTGGAGTATGCCACTATATTTACTGAGTTAGTTCGTGTCTCTCTATATATCCATGAAAATGATTACATCAAGGATCAGTATATCAATATTGGATTGTGGAATATGATTAGAACCATGTTTATCCTTTAGTGTATAAATACATATTCAATGGTGGTTGAAAAGTAAGTTATGATATAGAAATATTTGGTTGGTAAGACAGGTACTAGTGTCATTCCTTATATGGTTAGAAGAAACAGTTCTTTGTTATGTAAGAAGATAAAGCGAGATGAGTCTTATAGAGGTAGGGAAAATAGGGTCTAGAAAACATTAGGTTCAATTCATGTGGATTGATCAGGGTGTCTTCCTATTTTTTACTATTGTTATGGGATGGTGGGACATAGCATGTCAAACTGGTCAGAGACTCCGAGGACATTTCATATGTGTGGGTAGTCAGGAAATATCTATTTCTTCTATCATTTTTCTTTATAAGAGATATGTATGGGCTCCAAATTTCAAAAGGGATATCAGGTGTAGTAATGGACTTCCAATGGTAAAGGATCTCACCATCATAGTAATGGATATTATCACCAGGGGAAGAAGACTCATGGTATATCTAATCTAGGGAATATCCATGTAGTGGAGGTCATACAAGAGGACTCAAATTCCAGGCCATTGACTGTTTAATGTACAAGATTTATCTCTTCTTCCATGGAATTATATTTTTTAACATCACCACATCCCATTATTTTTTTATCTTAATTTGATTAATTATTTGGGTATACAAACATTGTTGATTCGATAAATTATGGATTTTATAACCTGGTGGGTAGGAAAAGGGATTAAGGTTATAAGTTCCATGAGTTTTATGTTGTGGTACAAAGCATAGAATTCAATTGGACAAGGATGATTTTTCCATATTATTGGAATGGATTGGTTGATCAAACTAAAATAAATTTGTTGGAAGTTATCATTATAGGTTCTTGTTCCATACTCTGGTGGGAGCACTCACGTCTTTCTGGGTTGGGGGGATTCATGTTCAGAGAGATATGGACAAACTAGTATATAATTAGGGTTTATATAATTCTCTTTTTTAAGGATGTTTCTTTATGATGTTGAGTATAATTATTTGGGTGAACTTCTAGTGGTCATGGATAAGTATGCTGATATATTTCCAAAGGATATATAATAATTTATGCCCCATTGTGAGGTAAAGTTTACTATTTATTTACTCCTTGGGATGAGATTTATTTCACTATTGTCTTATCATATACATTCATCCAACATAAAATATCTTAAATTTCAGCTATAGAATCTTAGGGGAGAGGGTACTATCCATCACATTCTATCACCATGGGATCCTTTAGTGCAATTTTAAAGGAAAGTGGATAGTATCCATTGAATTTTCATATAATGTCATAAGGCGAACTAGGTAATAGTGATGAATAGATATCAATTTCCAGGAATTGATGTTCTACATGATCATATCACAGGTTCCTGTTGGTTTTCGAAGATCAATATGAGATTAGGGTGCCTCTAGTTGAGGGTCCTCAAAGAGAATATTCTCGATACCTCGTTTTAAAGCTAGTATGATAATTTTGAGTATTTGGATATTCCATTTAGAATTATCAATAGTCATTTTTGTTGATTGAATTTATTGGCTAGATCTTACATCACTTTTTTGAATCATTACTAGTTCTTTTTGTAGAAAATATTTTGGTGTATTTTATAGAAAAGGTGGAGAATACTGACCATATGGATGTTTTTGGGTGTTTTTGGATAGAATAGACTATATTTCATGTATTTAAAGTTCTAGTTTTGGATCCAGGAAGTGAGGATTTTGGGCCATGTGATTTCTAGGGTTTTAGTTTTAGGGGATCAATAGAATTATTTAGTAGTTGTGTCTTGGGAGTAGCCTAGAAAAATGTTTCAGATTCATATTTTTCAAGTCTCCTCTGAGAATTATAGACATTTCATTTGATAATACTCTCTTTTAGCTACTCCATTGATGTAGTTTACTAGGAAAGTATTGATGTTTAAGTGGGATGATAAGTGTCATAGTTATTTTGAGCTGTTGCAGACCCATCTTACATTTTAAACTATTTTTATTCTTACAAATCCAAGTATATCATACATTTTGTATTATGATTATTTTAGTGTGTAATTGGTATATGTCCTGATGTCGAATTACTATGTGGTTTCCAATGGATTGTGGAATCTATGCTTAAATGATAAGAATTATTAAACTCATGACCTCTAATTATCAGTATTGATGCATGCACTAAAGACAATGCGATATTACTTCTTTTAGGATAGTTTTCTAATTTATTGGGATTATAAGATCATAAAGTATATTTTCACCAAGATAAACCTAATACTAAAATAGTGATACTTGGTTGATTACATTCAAAAATTTGATTTTGATATTTCATTTACCCTTGGGAAGGGATATGTGGTCATTGAAAAATTAAGTAGAAAGATTCCCGAAAAGGCAGTTCAGGGAACAATAAGTGAGTGGGATATGATGTGTTCATTTACTATTCTAGGAATAGACATGAAGGAGGATATAGGGAAAATATTCTTTTTAGGTGTGTATATTACACCTAATATTCTTAATCTAGTTTCGTAATAACAAGGTATCCTACCCTATGTTTCATTATTCTTGAATTGTTATAAAAGGTGGGGAGGCCTTGGGGGATTGGACTAAGTCTCCTGATACATATATTCTCTTAAAAAAGTGGCAGATTTATCCTTTTTCTAAGCTAGGATATGATGCATGAGGTGCCTCATTCGAGTTGGTCCATCCACCCTAATGTGTTGAAGATGTTTTACACCTTTAAAGTCCATTAGTGGTGGCATTGTATAATACATGAAGCAGTAGACTCTAGTTTGTGGTGAATTTCCTACCATAGGAACAAAGGTGAGAATCAGAAACCAAACATGATATTTATTCAACATCCCATTCCTATGTGTAAGTAGGATGAGATCTCTATGGACTTCATGATCAGAATATCTATGATCCATGTGGGGAGGATGGCATATGGGATATTCTCTACCATTTGAGGATGTCATTCCACTTTCTTCCCTTTAGGGATTTGATGAAATTAAAGGACCTTGGACACATGTAAATCAGATAGGTTATTTTGGATTAAAGTAGTTCCCTTAGTGATAGAATATAAATGGGATTCTTATTAAACATCCCATTTCTGGAAGGTACTCCATTAGGATTTGGGATCCAAGTTAAGGTTACGAATCATTTATTATATTCATAGGGGCGTTCAATTAGAGTGGAAAATCCATAATCTTGAGGATATGGGGTAGGTGTGTGTTTTTTATTTTTATTGTTCATGGGAATGGATCCTCTCATAAGAGAGTTTTATTATAAAAAAATATTAGGCCTCAATTAGGATGATCCCATATGAGTAATAATAAGGTAAACCATATAAATCCTCGTTGTGCTGGGATGAGGTAGTTGAGTGTTCTTTAGTTGGACCAAGCCTCACCCTAAACATGACCAAGATAGTTTTGTTTATTCATAAGTGATTAGTGATAGCTCGTAGTTGCTATAATTAATATGTCATCCTTTTTCATTAATTGGTATGGTTTTAGGTTAACGGTTAGGTGGTTATGTGTGTATCAATTCTATTGGGACACTGTCATTTGTGATAGTAGGGGATACTTGCACAGTGTTATGTCGATCTGTTTTATGTTCTGTAGTTTCATGGGATGGTATACTAAAACATTGAGCTATATTCGTGGATGACCTTGATCCATGGAATCGTTCTTATTTATCATCTGAATAGATACCACTCTGGCTGATATCATGTGTTGGAATGGGACGATTTAGAGTAATGGCATGATGTTAACATTATGGATTTTCTTCTTTGGATCGTAGATTTTCAGAATATATTGCACCAATGTATGTATATAATTATATACTATTTTATTTGGAAACATGGAGTTTATATCCCTAAGACATGGGAGGTTGATTGTTGCATGAGTTAGTACTAGCCTCTCCTGTTTTCTTCTATTGAATCCTAATAGTATTTTGAGGGTATAATGAGGCATGGTGGGAATTTTTTGACACCTCTCAGGTCACTATTGTGTTTATTTTTTTGTTTTATTTACCTTTTTGTAAATTCATAGAGTTCATGGGTGACTGGGGTTGAAATTAAGACTTATTTGGAAAAGATAACACTGTGTATAGTGAGCGTATTGCTTTACTAACTATGTGGCTAACCATGTGAGGGTGAACAGAGTGTAAACGTGGGTTTTTCGAGGTTTTTCACAGTTTTTTAAATCTAATGAATCCTTGGGGAAACAATGCTTTTGGTTTTTAGTGGAAATTGTCACCCACCTTATTAGAACATGGTATTCCAAACTATGTGTCCAAATAGTTCAGATTATCCATGTTACATAAAAAGTGTCTGAGACTTTTTAACTTATCAATTTTAAGGTTTTTGACCCACTTTATCTCCTCCATCATGCGAAGCCCCTCTCCCTTAGCATGGATCTTCTACCTCTCCCCCATTGTGGATTTATCTTAGATATCATGGTATTTTGGAATGAGGTGAGATGGTTTCATTTAGTTTTCATGTTCCCTTTCCCCTTCTTACCACTTTACATCCATTTTCATGGATGTGTGGAGCACTAGTGGGGGTTTTGTAAAAATAAAAGGTATGTAATGGGTATTTTGGTTTGATTTCTTATAGATTAAGTGTGTGGGGAATCATTCTGTATCTTTTGGGTGATTATCATTGGAGGTGATGAGTTTTGGAATAAATTTGATGTAGGTGTCTCTATTTAAGGAAATTTTCCATGTCATGCCTAAAAAATTCTATTCAAACATTGATTTATTTTCTATAAATTTTCATATAAAGGATTTATAATTGATGTTTATTCCATGATTTATGTGTTTCGTGGATTTATTTACCAATTTGGAGTTTTTAATGATTTTCCAAATGGGTGAGGAATATATGCCCACAAAGTGTTTTTTAAAATAGATCAAAGAGTTTTTAAGGGTTTAAAAGGATTAATAATGTGTTTTTAGAAATAGTTTTACCTTGGGTATGATGAATTGAAAAAAAATTAGAAGGTGTTTTATTAAATGTATTTGGATATTTAATTTTTAATGATAACATGGTTTTGAATTATTTGGCATGGTGTAGCAGATGGGTCAACTAGGGTGTGAGAGAGGGGTTTTTTAAGGGACAATCTACTACATTGGAGGGAAGACTATGTGAGATTTCAGATTGGTTTTCTTGAGTTTCTATGGTATCCATCAGATGGAAGACCATGTGAGCCTCAAAAATAGTTTTCATGGGATCATGAGAGACTTAGGGTATGAATACCATTAGAGCATTCATGTTGGTCTCCATGAAGTCAATGAGATCTATCATTTTTCTTAACTGTCTAGCATACATATTTCATCACTCATGATAGGCCTATTGTTCAAATCCCTAGGTGCAGTGTACTTATTCCAGATTTTATTATATGATGTATTCATTTTATTATTGACATTTTGTAACACCCCAATATTTCATAGTGTGTTATTTCTTCAAAATAATTCATTAACTTTCACTACACGCAACACCGAGTTCAAGCGCACCATGACATACCAAACAAGCTGTTCAAAAGAGGTTATGAATAGTATTAACTAAATTTTAAAATTTATATAATCCTTATAATTTTAGAATCCATATTATGGGTTTCTTAGACATAATGTAAGAACAAATTCATTTTCAGTATTGCACTTTTACCAACTTTTAATAGTGAACAATTTTTTAATCCAATATTTTAAACATTTATATATTCAATTTGACTAAATAAATTTACTTTTTTGAATGGGGACATCAAAAATTTACAATGAAACATCCCAAGCTTCCATGGTACACTTTCCATTGAATAATACAGTAGCGTGTGTTGTACGCAACTTTGAGTTCTAACACACACCACAACCAATCAAACTAGCCGTTATGAATAGTAATACCTACTTTTTAAAATTTTATAAATTTTATCTCTCAAAATGGACTTCATTTTTGTATTCGGAGTACCGAATTTAGCCTAAGGTGAAATTTTGGAACTTTTCGGATAACAATTATATTTTCATGAATAGTGAAAAATACAAAATTTTAATTAAAAACATCTTTTTTAATCAAAATAATTTATATAGATAAATTATGAATTTGAGTGGTTTTAAAGTATATTTAGAATATATTTGTACCATTTAATACAATGTTGGTCATTGTACATAATTTCACAATGAAACCGGACATAAACAAGTGTCAATCTTTTGATAATTATTATCTCTTAAAAACACGCTATTTGTTTTGACGACGGGAATTAATTTTTAAATTAATTAATTCAACTGAAATTTTTTGAATTTGGTAAAATCGACATCATTTTTTAATTCATAATATCAAATATAGCTTAGGCCTAATTTTTTGTATTTTTCTGGAAACTTTCATTTTTTGATGAATAGTGAAACCACTTATTGGTAGTTAAAAATACTGAATTTTTTATAAAACATAATTTTACAGCTTCTGTGAGTGGAATTTAGAAACTCCAAGAGACACGGTTAATATCATTGAGTAAATTGTGGTTCAATGAGATTAAAATAATTTTTGGTGAATATTGACTTTTTACTTTTATTTACCACGGTCAAAAGTAAATAGGGTAATTAAGGGTAAAAATGATATTAATATTACCCTAACACATGTCTTAATTCTATTGGACAAGATTATCTCGACCAAAAACAACCTTAGAAGTAAAATATTATCATTTAGGTCCACTTTTATTAGATTACGAAATTTATTATTATTTAATTCAAAGAAGAGTTAAAAGAGTTAAAATCAATGTTTATTTACTAATAAATTTTTAATATAGGGTTATATATATAATAAATTCAATTTTAAATATTAATTAGAAATCTAAAATTATTTCCTACATAATGGTATTTTATTTATAATTTTTAGACATTAAATAATTTAATGTATTTATGACACAATGGTGATGCAGTAATTACCTAATTAATGAAAAATTAGAATAATTGATATTATAAATACCCAAATAAATTTAATTTTATACTTTTTATAAATAAAAATAATTTTATAGGTTACTATGACATGTTAGGATTGATTTAATTAACTTTTTTCGAAGTAATCATTCTGTTATTATTTTTACAAAAATCAATTATTCAACAGTGTCAAAATTGACATAAAAGAGTTTTTAAAACAAATATTATATTATTAATTGATATTAAATTCCTAAAAATCTAAGGTTCGTCCAAGATACTTATATCATGATATTTGTATCATTAATGGACCACTTGGGGGTCTCTTGGATGTATATAGTAAGTTTACTAACCATATAATATAAAAATACCAAGAGACATTGTAAAAGTGAAACTAATTAACTAAGAGTTAATACTTAAAATAAGGTTAATATAATATTCAAAAACTGTCTAAATTCTATTGGTTGAGTGGTTTTTCGACCCATCCCCACCTTAACCTTTAAATAATCCACTTTGGAGCCATTAGAAACCGAATATGAATTTATTATAAAGTAATATTTCTAGCTTTTCCAAAGGTGCCCCTCACCCCTCTTATAAAAGGGAACTCCCCCTTCTCATTAATTCACACATTCAAAGCCTTTTAGTTCGGCCATACCCTGCCCAAATACTCTCTTGACTTCCCTCACTACAACCTAGAGGCCTTAGTTTGATCAGAAATCCAACCTAAGGAGCCATTTTGATCAAATCGAAAGGAAGAACCCGAAGAAGAGGTAATGTTTTCACCACCTTTTTTTCAAATTCATTTCTTCTTCAACTTCTTATTTCTTTGTTATTGTCATTATAAAATAATGAATCCAGTATCTCCTATATACTGTAATATTATTATAAATATGTTACAACCATATTCAGTATTCTTTCCATCCTTTGAATGACATGTCACCATGCGTGCGTACGTATAGCTTACCGTCTCCACGTCGTGCTGTAATTGTTATTCAATATATTATTATTTGGATGGGTATAATAATGATGTGTAATTCATGTAAATAATAAATATAACATTATAATGATTCTGTATATAAGATATAACATATAATTAAATATTATTTTAATATCAAAAGAATGATATTGTCGCTCGTGCATACGTACGGACTACCGTCTCCACGAACACGATGAGAATCATTCTCCATACTATACATTCAAGTATAATTTTCATTTGATGATTTCAAAATAATGTTTAAGGACATAATATCATTCTGGATATGAATAATATACAACCTATCCATGACAAACACGACTTATGTAACAAAAAATATAAAATTAAACGAGTAAGTTAACACACGAAACAACGATAATTCTAAAATATTATTAACAAAGAAATGTTAAAATAACATATATGATATCATGTTAATATATATGATTCTTTTATAATTTAATAACAATCATTTCACCATTATACATGAGGTTAACCTACCCCAACCAAGGAAAAGTACAATGTAAGGGTTTATTTCACAATCTCTTCATTATCTGAGGTTGTTTATACGTAATTATCTATTGGGACCTCTTTATCATCCACATCCATTTTCTTAATAATGTATTTCAAAACATCCTTACTATTTTACAGAATATTGGTTAAGGTCATTTATACCCTTGATGGAATTTTTATAAGATGCTTATAAAGGAATCTTTCTGTCGTTTTCCAAACAAAGTTCTTTTTATCCTTTTTGACAAAATTAAGGTAAGAATGTTTTTTTAACTTATACGGTTGGTGCGGCTATTTTCCGGCATTATAAAATTTTCAAATCTTCCCTTACAATATTATAAGGATATTTTCAGAGTAAATGTCTAATTTTATAATTATGTGACTTTTAAATGATTTCAAAATTAATATTTTAAGATTTTCTAAAAGGTACTCTTTATCAAAATTATAATTTTAAATGTTTTAATGATTTATTTTTCTAAATCTTTTTTATTAATGTCCATGTTTTCAAATTGATTTTAAGGATTTATTTATATTTACATGAATGTTTTGAAATGATATTTCTTTTCAAAAGTTTAGAAGTGGTATGGGACACTTCGATTCAAAAATCTCTTTTAAATTACATCTTTAATAAATGTGTGACTTTTAAATGATTTCAAAAAAAGAGATATTTCTCTCAAATAGTTTTGATTTCATATATGTCAACATCCTTTTATGGATTTTAAGTTTATTTGAAGTTGATTTATTATGATAAAAAACGTCCATATTGTTTTAAAGTTTTTGTGATGTGTTTGACTATGGATGTGTTATTTTTATATCATTCGTGGTTTATGGATGAAGTGTTTACATTTCGTATGCTAGTTTTAATTCGAATGTTTATGTTATGTTTAAACATTTTCATATGGGAATGCATTAGACATAATATGTGATGGGTGGAGCCCGCTATAGCTCCTTTATGCATCGGTAGGTCTCATTAGACAAACTAGTGTCTTGGAACAAGGCCATGAAAAAATCTTATTTGTAGTCTTGGCACGAGGCCTTGTCTCTGTGGTTATGATAGTCTGGCATTATGCATTACATCATTATAAAAGTGGTTATTGATATTGCGTGTGATTATTCGATTAGTATAATATCTATGGGAATAAGTAAATGGCATTATTTCATTTTATTTTTTCCATACTATGTTGAAGTTAAAGTTTAAAAGGCTTTTGTTTTAGTAATACATTGATTTAAATGTTTATTATTATTTATGAAAGTTTCCACTATGTTGTTATCCTTACTGGGAATTTGAGCTCACCTCTTTTCTATGTTTTATTTTTCCTAGGATGTGAATAATTAAATTATGAATTACTTAGAGGGATAGTATGAGGGGATAAAAGTGTAGACTATGGAGACTATGTTGTTGTAGTTTTCATTTTTATGATGTAATGTAAAACTTTATTAATGTATCCAGTTATTTCAAGGCTACTAAACTAATCTGTCTTTCGAGACTTGATCTTTCTTGTGATCATGCCAATGTTATGTAATAATGCACCGACTCTGGGTAACTGGGGTCGGGGCGTTACATTTGGTATCAGAGGAAGTTTAGTACAAACCTTGGAAGCTATATTGAGATAAAATATGATTAGAGCACATATATTTATGATGGACTTTGAGGATTAGTATAGAAGAACTTCCTAGAATTTTGGTATTGTAGAGATTTTGTGAGTTTTCTGAGAAATACATCCATGTGTGGATACGAGCAGGTAGAGGTAGCTCTGGCACAGATGTACCTAGGGGTAAAACCCGAAAACACCGCTTTGAGCTAGACTCGAACAGGAACTGGTGCACGACAATAGGCCTTGCAGCACTCTTGGTTACGACACTCCTGGGGGATATGCTTAGGATAATTCTCATTTTCTTTAAAAACCATTATGAATGGGTTTAAGAGTATATACTTCCTCAATGGAGACATTTTTATGATTATGAATTATATCCATAAACTATTTAATTTATGTTATGTGTTTTACAAGTTTGGGATTATGTATTTTTATTCATAAACTAATCTAGTGTATGACATTGTTTAGAAATGGCGCCTAGTAGAAGGAATGTAAACTCCAGCAATGCACATGATCCAAAGAGAAAGAAGGATCATATCGTTCATGGTCTTAATCCAAAATTTATAAGAGAAAATGTCTCCCATGTATTATCATCATATGAAGAAATAATATCATGAGTCGATAAGATAAGTAAAGTGTTTACTAAGTCCTATGGCTTTGAAGGGAAGCAAGAGAAGAAAAGGATGGAAGAGAGAAAGATGGATAAAGGGAATAGGGAAAAGAAGAATTTTTCCATATGTGATAACTGTGGGAAGAAACACCCTAGATCTTGCCTGAAAGGAATGAGAGTTTGTTATAAGTGTGGAGCAAAGGGCACAAAGTGCTTGACTACAAGGGTATGAAAATGGTTTCAAATGTACAATGCTTCATTTGCAAGAAGTTTGGACACTATGCGAACCTATGTCCCAGTCATTAGACTATGCTGAAAATGATGCTATTGGATAATAATCAAGTTATGATACTACCATAGATGAAGAGGAATGATTAGAGTTCTTATGTTGAATATGTTATTTGAGTGTTGTATCAATAATGTACTTGTTATAATAATTATGGAGTATATAAGGATTGTACTGCAGTATTATTGCATTATGGACTAGAGATTGTGTGGAACAAAGAAAAGTGACTCAATAGTAGGTAAAATTTTTGGAAAATATATGGTTGAGAGAAAGATAAACCATAATATGGTTCTCATACTGAGGTATTGATTTTAGAATAATACATGATATATTTGGATAAATTATATTGGATATTCTTGACTACCTTGAAACTGATTAATGATTTTTATATTCCATCATTGTTAGGGTTTACAGCATTTTTGGATTGAAGGAGTATATCTATTATTCTTTACAGAATAAGGGATCATGAATGTTATCAGTAAGGTTTTATGGTAATTCAGGATGTTTCAGTTTTTTAAAAGAATACATAATGGAGATGTTCATATGTTATTATGCGGAAAAAAGTATCTTCATTGTGTTTACCTTCCTTATAAATTTTGGACTTAAGGATTTTGGATAGTTCTAGTTTGGATTATTTTGGATTTCCATAAAAGGACAACCCGGAGGTCGGGCGGCAACCCGTCGCGTCCGGCAAGGCCGTGCGACTTGAACCCACAACCAAAGGGCGGCAAAGGTGTATCACCTACCACTGACCCACGTGATTTCCTAGATTGAATAATGTCATTTTTTTAATGGTTTTTCTAGATGAATTATAAATTCATTTTTTAACCCTATACGAATAGGAGAAATAGAATATTTTTTTAAGTTCTATTATCTTTTAGAGTGGAAGATGAGTTTGTGGTAGAACATAGTTAAAGGATGAAACTCTACTTGTCAAATATATATTTTTCTTCTTCTCTTATTCAATGAAGAAATTAATTCATATACTTTAGTGAAGGGATCTTAAAACAAAAAAATGTGTTATCCTAATGACATATGTTTTGCTGAACCGATAGTATTTTAAATCATCATAGATTGATGAATTTAAGGCCCTAAATTTTACACTTGTTTGTGATTGATGACCTCAATAACTACCTATATATATTTACATTTTTCCTCCAATTATATATCTCTAATTTCCACCAATGTTCTCCGAATATATATCATAATTTGGTGGTGACCCTTTTTTTCTCTTTTCCTCTTATTAAGACTAAATTTTATTAACCCAATTTCTGATTTGGGTTTTCCACAAATATATTTTCTATATTAAACCTTTTATTTTCAAAGAACAATTTCAAATTGTGATGACGAAATTTATTGAAGGATGGGAGAATGTAACACCCCAAGATTTCATAGTGTGTTATTTCATCATAATAATTCAATAACTTTCACTACACGCAACACCGAGTTCAAGTGCACCATAACTTACCAAACAAGCCATTCAAAAGAGGTTATGAATAGTATTACCTAAATTTTAAACTTTCTATAATCCTTATAATTTTAGAATCCATATTATGAGTTTCTTAGACATAATGTAAGAACAAATTCATTTTCAGTATTGCACTTTTACCAACTTTTAATAGTGAACCATTTTTTAATCCAATATTTTAAACTTTTATATATTCAATTTGACTAGATAAATTTACTTTTTAGAATTGGGACATCAAAAATTTACAATGAACCATCCCAAACATCCATGGAACACTTTCCTTTAAATAATACAGTAGCGTGTGTTGTACGCAACTTTGAGTTCTAACACACACCACAACCAATCAAACTAGCCATTATGAATAGTAATACCTACTTTTTGAAATTTTATAAATTATATCTCTCAAAATGGACTTCATTTTTGTATTCGGAGTATCGAATTTAGCCTAAGGTGAAATTTTGTAACTTTTCGGATAACATTTATATTTTGATGAATAGTGAAAATTACTAAATTTTAATTAAAAACAACTTTTTTAATCAAAATAATTTATATTGATAAATTATGAATTTGAGTGGTTTTAAAGTTTATTTAGAATATATTTTTACCATTTAATACAATGTTTGTCATTGTATATAATTTCCCAGTTAAACCGGACATAAACAAGTGTCAATCTTTTGATAGTTATTATCTCTTAAAAACATGCTATTTGTTTTGATGACGGGAATTAATTTTCAAATTAATTAATGAAACTGAAATGTTTTGAATTTGGTAAAATAGACATCTTTTTTGAATTCATAATATCAAATATAGCTTAGGCCTAATTTTTTGTATTTTTCAGGCAACTTTCATTTTTCGGTTAATAGTGAAACCACTAAGTGGTAGTTAAAAAAACTGAATTTTTCATAAAACATATTTTTACCGCTTCTGTGAGTGGAATTTAGAAAATCCGAGAGAAATAGTTAATATCAAGGAGTAAAATGTGGTTCAATGAGATGAAAATAATTTTGGGTGAATAGTAACTTTTTACTTTTATTTACCACGGTTAAAAATAAATAGGGTAATTAAGGGTAAAAATGATATTAATATTACCCTAACACATGTCCTAATTCTATTGGACAAGTGTATCTCGCCCAAAACCAACCATAGGTGTGAACTATTATCAATTAGGTCCACTTGTATTAGATTAGGACATTTATTATTATTTAATTCAAAGAAGAGTTAAAAGAGTTAAAATCAAATTTTATTTACTAAAACATTTTTAATATAGGGTTATACATATATTAAATTTGATTGTAAATATTAATTAGAAAGATAAAAATATTTACTACAAAATGGTATTTTATTTATAATTTTTAGACATTAAATAATTTAATTTATTTATGACACAATGGTGACGCAGTAATTACCTAATTAATGAAAAATTAGAATAATTGATATTATAAATACCCAAATAAATTTAATTTGAGACTTTTAATACATACCAATAATTTTATAGGTTACTATGACATGATAGGATTTATTTAATTACCTTTTCTAGAAGTAATCATTCTGTTATGAGTTTAACAAAAATCAATTATTGAATAGTGTCAAAATTGACATAAAAGAGTTTTTAAAACAAATATTATATTATTAATTGATATTAAATTCATAAAAATTTAAGGTTCGGCAGAGAGACTTATATCATGATAGGTGCGTCATTAATGGACACCTTGGGGGTCTCTTGGATGTATATTGTAAGTTTATTAACCATATAATATAAAAATACAAAGAGACATTGTAAAAGTGAAACTAATTAACTAAGAGTTAATACTTAAAGATAAGGTTAATATAATAACCCAAATCTTTCTAAATTATATTGGTTGAGTGGTTTTTTACCCATCCCCACCTGAACCTATTAATAATCCACTTTTGAGCCATTAGAAAGCGAATATTAATTTATTATAAAATAATATGTCTAGCTTTTCCAGAGGTGCCCCTCACCCCTCTTATAAAAGGGAACTCCCCCTTCTCATTAATTCACACCTTCAATGCCTTTTGGTTCGTCCAACCCCTGCCCAAATACTCTCTAAACATTCCTCACTACAACCGAGAGGCCATAGTTTGATTAGAAATCCAACCTATGGAGCCCTTTTGATCAAATCAAAAGGAAGAACCCGAAGAAGAGGTAATGTTTTCACCACCCTTTTTCAAATTCATTTCTTCTTAAATTTTTTCTTTCTTTGTTATTGTCATTGTAAAATAATGAATCCAGTATCTCCTATATACTTTAATATTATTATAAATATGGTACAACCATATTCAGTATTCTATCCATCCTTTGAATGACATGTCACCATATGTGCGTACGTACAGCTTACCGTCTGCACGTCGTGGTGTAATTGTTATTCAATATATTATTATTTGGATGGGTATAATAATTATGTGTAATTCATGTAAATAATAAATATAACATGATAATTATTCTGTATATAAGATATACCATCTAATTAAATATTATTTTAATATCAAAAGAATGATATTGTCGCTCGTGCGTACGTACAGACTACCGTCTCCACGAACGCGATGAGAATCATTGCCCATCGTATCAATTAAAGTATAATTATCATTCTATGATTTCAAAATAATGTATAGGGACATGATATCATTCTGGATATGAATAAGATAAAACCTATCCTTGACAAAGATGGCTTATGTAACAAAAAATATAAAATAAAATGTGTAAGTTAACACCCGAAACAACGATAATTCTAAAATATTATTAACAAAGAAATGTTAAAAGATCATATATGATATCATATTAATATATATGATTCTTGTACAATTTAATAACAATAATTTCACCATTATACATGAGGTTAACCTACCCCAATGAAGGAAAAGTACAAGGTAAATGTTTATTTCACAATCTCTTCATTATCTGAGGTTGTTTATAAGTAATTATCTACTGGGACCTCTTTATCTTCCACATCCATGTTTCTTAATAATGTATTTCAAAACATCCTTACTATTTTACAGAATATGGGATAAGGTAATTTATACCCTTTTTCTTCTATTTATAAGAAGGTTATAAAGGAATATTTCCGTCATTTTCCAAACACGGTGCTTTTTAACCTTTTCGACAAAATTAAGGTAAGAATGTTTTTCTTAACTTATACGGCAGGTGCGGCTATTTTCCGCCGTTATAAAATTTTCAAATCTTCCCTTACAATCATATAAATATATTTTCAAACTAAATGTTTTATTTTATAATTATGTGACTTTTAAATAATTTCAAAATGAATATTTTAAGATTTTCTGAAAGGTACTCTTTATCAAAATCAGAATTTTAAATGTTTTAAAGATTTATTTTTCTAAATCGTTTTAATTAATGTCCATGTTTTCAAATTGATTTTAAGGATTTATTTATAGTGACATGAATTTTTTGAAATTATATTTCTTTTCATAAGTTTCAAAGTGGTATGGGACACTATGATTCAAAAATCACTTTTAAATTACATCCTTAATAAATGTGTGACTTTTAAATGATTTCAAAAAAAGAGATATTTCTCTCAAATAGTTTTGATTTCATCTATGTCAACATCAATTTATGGATTTTATGTTTATTTGAAGTTGATTTATTATGATACAAAACTTCTATATTGTTTTGAAGTTTTTGTGATGTTTTTGACTGTGGATGTGTTATTTATATACCATTCGTGGTTTATGGATGAAGTATTTACATTTCATATGCTAGTTTTAATACGAATGTTTATGTTATGTTTAAACCTTTTCATATCATAATGCATTAGACTTAATATGTGACGGGTGGAGCCCACTATAGCTCCTCGATGCATCGGTAGGTCTCATGAGACAAACTAGTGTCTTGGCATAAGGCCTTGACAAAATCTTATTTGTAGTCTTGGAACGAGGCCTTGGCTATGTGGTTATGATAGTCTGGAATTATGCATTCCATCATTATGAAAGTGCTTATTGATATTGCATGTTATTATTAGATTAGTAGAATATCCATGAGAATAAGTAACAGCATTATTTCACTTTATTTTTTCCATACTATGTTGATGTTCAAGTTTAAAAAGCTTTTGTTTTAGTTATACATTTCCTTAAATGTTTATTCTTATTTATGAAAGTTTCCGCTATATTGTTATCCTTACTGGGCATTTGAGCTCACCCCTTTTCTATGTTTTATTTTTCCCAGGATGTGAAGAAGTAAATTATGAATGAACTATAGGGATAGTATGAGGGGATAAAAGTGTAGACTATGGAGACTATGTTGTTGTAGTTTTCATTTTTATGTTGTAATGTAAAACTTGATTAATGTATCTAGTTATTCCAAGGCTACTAAACTAATCGTTCTTTCGAGACTTGATCTTTCTTGTGATCATTCCAATGTTATGTAATAATTCACCGACTCTGGGTAATTGGGGTCGGGGCGTTACAC
This sequence comes from Viscum album, assembly GCA_963277665.1. NCBI lineage: Eukaryota > Viridiplantae > Streptophyta > Magnoliopsida > Santalales > Viscaceae > Viscum > Viscum album. The sequence continues at coordinate 888,561,408 of OY728123.1, forward strand.
ATTTTGATGTAATGAGACTTATAATTACTATTCTCATTTATAGGGTTATATTTTTTTTGATCTTATGATATTAAATAATTGTGATTTGATTGTTATATTGAGCATGTTATGCCTTATGGCTATTATTATTTATTTGTGTCATGATGGAAATTTTTTTGAAAAATAGGTTTGGTCTAAAATGGAATACCAAATGGATTCTAAAGGTGTATATTAAAATCATATGATTACAAATTGTTTTAGTTTTAAAAAAAATATTTTAAACAAGTTTATTATTTATATGGGTAAAATCCTTAATTAGAATCATAGTGGTAGAATAATGTGGTTCATTTCTCACACCCTTATTGGACCCCTAGTTGTTTGTAATTTTTTTTGTATTGTATGTAACAAGTAATGAAATGGAATATATGTTCGAGTTTGTCTCTTCTTTATTACAATATTCCACGTTTTTTGGAGAAGATGTGGTCTCACAAAAATTGGATCATGTGGAATCTTTATTAGTATTTTTTACTATTTGTGTTTTTCTTTGTCCTTGTTTCATATTTTACCCATTTTTTGGGTTTGTTTTAGAAATTACATGTATTTATAGGTCATCATACATAATTTTTTGTTAATGATGTATGTCGTTGTTTTTTGTTTTAGTTTCAATTTTTTTCTTAATCCGATTTCTCAGGCATGGTCATCATATTTTACAGATGGGTATTTCCAGATATTGTCACCATCCAATGGTGATTTGGAATACACCTCAGGAAATATGGTGGTTCAGATTGACTAATGACATGGGTTTATGGATGTTGGTTTGTTACATTACCCAATATACCTCTCCCCCGGGGTCAATCCCCCTTGGCCATCGTCACCCCCTTTCCAAGAGATCCTCCTTATATGGAGATTTCACACCATCTCATACATATTTGGTGTTGAATCTTTATATTTTGTGTTCCACTTCCTTTCATTTACCCTTTCGCTTTGTTTTTTTCTTCCCCATCTCCTATCATGGGTAAATATAAATACTAGTTCAAGGGAATGTCCTGATATCTATAATGTATTCAGTTATTAGGCTTTGTGTGGGGGTTTCCCTTAATATTATCTTGTATCTCATTGAAGGTGACCCATTACTTCTCATCATGAATTGGTTCTACTGGATTTCAGGTACTTTTTCCACTAATTTAGGATTTAAATTTAGGAATCCTTTATTTGTTGATGTTTAAATGTTTTTTGATAAATTATTCCTAGGTATTAATGTAAAATTTGATTTTATAAAATTTTTAGGAGCTACTCATTTGGAATCATTTCTTCACTTGTCATTTTTAGTGGAATATAATATTATATATATTTAAAAAATGTTGAAATAATTATTTAAAATAAATTGGGATGTTTAGAAATGGTTTGACCTTTTCTGTCCAGAAATAAATTTAATGGCTTCATTTTTTTCTTTTTATGATTTACGTAAAAATTGAAATTAATTATTCAAATGGAATTTTTTTATTTGTTTCATATTATATTTGGATATATATTTTTTTTTTAATTTTTTTTAAAATTATATATACCATTACAATTTTTAAATAAGTGGTTCTAAATAAAAAAATGTGAAGTCTGTAAAATGTATCTTGATATATATATATATATATTTATATTGGTTCAACAAAAATATATAGGTACATATATATATATATATATATATATATATGTATATATGTATTTTTGTATATATGTATATATATATTTGTGGATAAATTTAATTGGTAATATGTGAATTTGTGCATTAAGATAAAAATATTTGGGTGTGTTTGTGTAAAAGAATATTGTTACAACTAGAAAAGGTTGAATTTTTGTCATGGCATGAAAAAAATAATCAAAAGTCATGTTATGTAATTTTATGATATTTCTCACTGTTAGTGTGTGTAAAAGATCCTCATGAACCCTAGTTGGATTTAATTTACATGGATTGTGGAATGCAGGGCATGATTTATATTTTATATTATGTGGTGGGATTGTGATTGGGGTTGTTACATAAAAGGGATATGTGGGTGAGGGTGGGTTATTTTATATGATTCATGAGGATAGTATTAATTTTTCTCACATTTTGTTTTCACACTCTCTCATTTCATTTGCCATGGGATACCTAGTTCTTGGTTATGATAGCTTTTTTGGGAAGGTATCCCTTTATACTAGTTAAACTAGTGATTTATGTTATGCCTCCCTTAACAAGTGAAGTGTTACAATCTATTTCTGCAAGATTTGATTGAAGTATGTTCAATGTGAACCTAGGCATAGTAGACATAGGGTAGAGAACAAGAAACTAGTCCATGATTGGTAAATTGATATATAATGATCTGATTTGTTCTTTAGATTCACCTATTTACTTGATATGTTTTAAAATTTTGTTTTTTCTCCTTTAATTCTTCTATTTCTTCTTTTTGATGAAATTATCCCCTCTAATTGTTCGCTTTATTTTTTTTAATGTGAGTGGGGTTTTCTATATAGTTGTTGAATATTTTTAAAAAGGAATATTGTACCTAGTATTGGTGATTTATAAAATAATTTTTTAAGTGAGTGCTTTAACAGAACAAAAATAAATGGAATGTGTATAACATTATTTGTTAATGTTTTTTTGGATTTTGGGGTTTATATTAAAAACCTATTTTTATGTAATATATTTTAAACTATAACTAAATGGATAATTGAGTGTATATTTATTCAGGAATTCTCGAATCACTTTATAATTTATAACACACATTATCTCATTACACTGTTTTATTTTAGTTTCATAATTGAATTTATCTTCTAACCTACCTTAATATCATTGATTGATTAAGCTTATCATAGATTACTTTTATGTTATCACATTTAATCAGTGGTTCATATTACCTGATTTCGTTGTATATTCCGTTGATTTTTATAAAATTTCTACAATGTGTCCCTTGAAATGGTTTACTTTATCAGTTTAGTTCGTTAGTGATTTTATTAAATTATTTTTGTTGCACAATATTTTCTGGTGGATATAGAAAATGAATTATGGAGGTGGATTTATATCTTTTTCAAGGGGGGGAGACTAGGGTGAGTGCATAGATATTTTTTAATTTAAATTAATTATATATATATATATATTAATTTTAAAAAATAACTTTTTTATAGATGTCCCATATATGGAGGTGTATTTTCAGTTTTTCATTAGAATTATATTGTATCTTTTCTCATATTCAAGGGAAAAAATATGCCTCTTAGATGAAAAAGATTCCTTGGTACGTGTCACCAACCTGTGGGGATCTTGAATGCACCTTAGGTATGTTGTGGTCTAATTTGGGAATCTGACCAATGGATGGATTCATATAGTTCGTGAAATATACCATTTATAAATCCCAAACTGACCACCTATAACATCCTTGAACCGGACCATTTCTATCATCCTGACATAATAAATTTTCTTGAGAAAGACTAATATTCCACTAACCTTAGGTTATGTACTCAAGAAACAAAGGGATGGAAATAAATACTAATATAATTAGTCAATCATGGGGGTTGGTTTTCACTTACAAACATAATACAATCTATAACAGAAAAAATATAATCATATAAATAAACATGATGTGTGATATAAATCATACCAAAAATTGAATGAAATAATATAAGTATATAATGTTTCCTAATAATAAAATATACACTAAAATGTTTACAAATACCTAAATTCACTATGAGAAATTAAAGCACCATTGTGGCACCAAGACATACTCTACTTCAGGAAAATCTCAAAGATCTAACTCCCATCAGATATGAATATATTATTAGGATGCTCCATTATAAATGTATGAAATCATTATCTTATATTAATCATGATAAAAAAATCCAATACACACAATGGATCTTATGTAGGGGGTGAATATAAAACATAGGTTGAAATCCCTAAAAATCCCCTCACATGACACAAAGATAAGAATGAGAGTAGTCATAATAATAAATATATATATATATAATAAAAAATGACATCAAATCAAATAAATAAGCTAAAATACTGAAGTAGTAGAAACAACCCAGAACATAAATGTCTCACATGTCATGAACACAAAACCATATAATTATCCTTCCAATTCATTCCATAAATAATGTCCTCTTATTATTCCATACATGTGAGAGTTACTCATCCCTCAAAACCCATGTTGTCTCATTGTTTTCTAATTCAATGTTTCCCAACGACAAAACCATTATCTAACTTCCAACCCTGAAGGCCTTAATATGTTTGATAAACTCACTCAACCATGTCCTTTATATATTCTCACACCAAAACATTAATTAGAAATAAAAACATTTTTTATGTATTTTATTAAATACAATGAGTGTAACACCCACAACCTTTACATTTAACATTGACCACAAGATTTCTCCCAGAATAGAAAATCCCCAAAATTTAAATTTTCAAGACAACATTTTCATTTTCTAAAACCAATGAATTCTAATTCTAGAAACATTAGAATTAGAGGGAATACACCTACCTCTAACATTATCATCCTAAATAATCTCAACATAATAACACATATCCCTATCCATACCCCCTTATTAAATTGAATCTCCATGAAAACCCATCATCAAATAAATATTTTGGAATGAAAAACATTGTCTATGGTTTAGCTTAAGATAAAATGGGTAGAAGAAGGAAGGAGTGTAAAAATTCGTGATGTAAATTTGATATCAAATAAAATGATCAAATATTCCATGATACCACACATAGAAAGGAAATGGATCACCAAAATTACTCATATGATCTATTATATTCACGAGACATAACCAGTTGTCGATAGATTAGGGTTTTGGGGATTAAATCAGGTTTTAAACCCATTTTTTAGACATCATTAGTCACATCACATGGTTAGGAACATGGATCAAAAAACTGTGTGAATCATTGATTTCTTAAAAATCATAAAGTCACATTGTTGTTATTTTGATTTCCCAAACTATAAACCTTTACTAGGTACCACTTTTTCATCTCACATTATAACCTAGGGAATCTATAGAGTTTTCCCAACCCTATTTCCAACCTTGAACTATCCAGAACCCCACTAGAACATATCAAAACCATCCATAAAAATCCAAACCCAACTCCCATTCCTTTATAACTTATAAATATATAATAAAACATGAAAATTTGAAAAATAAATGAGAATTTAGTAAATCCTTTCTGAATACTGGCAACTACCATTCAATTTTCTTTTTGTTGGAGTGAATTAATGATAGAGTTGACTTGGTAATTTGAATTAGTTAACATAGTCTATTATATTTTGGAGTGTGAAAGATTATTTAATTAAATGGAGGTAGATTTCAAATTTAATTAGGGAAATTAACCCATGATATGATGTTGTAAACAAACTCACATTGATGATAATAGTGAATTGTAGTGTATTTTTGGAATGGAGAATAAAGATAGTGGGATACCCACTCTTATAAAAAGTAAAAATAGTTGTTCAACTTATTCATAGATCACTTCTAGTCAATAATGGATGATTTACCATCACTATACTGTAAATAATAATTTTCAATGTTTATTATAGATATATAATTCCATAAAGATAATTTTTTTATTAATAATGAATCATATTATAAATTCTCATGGGACATCAATTATAGTACTCTTCAAAAAACCTATATTATTTAAAACTATATTTCATGATCTCTGAATTTTGTTTCCTATGCTAGTTTTTATTAATAGTTCATCAATTTAGATACAATCAATTTTTTTTAAATAAATATATTACAAAATTTATTTTATCATTTTAGAAGATTTTTAATAATATGTAATAAACCAAAAGGTTGAGATAATGTCCTCTATGAGAGTAAAATTTATCATAAAATACATTAATTTTATATATGATATTATTAAATTATATTATCATAGATGTTTTTTCTAATTTTATATCTCAATGAGGATTATATATATTTATTATATAATCAAAAACATAAAAAATAATGTGGAAAAAAACTTAATAATAGTTTAATTTACCATTGTCATATATTTTTTGAATGGTATACCCTTTTCCATGATAAATCAATACGTTATCGCTTATAATTTTATTTATTAACTACATTTATTATTGGTTCCTCTAGGCATCATAATTTTCTAATTATAACCATAAATAATTATTTATCTATTTTATCAACTGATTTGATGGAATACATATTCTAGTTATTATTTTTTTCCTATAATTCATTATTATAAATTATTATTTATTAATAATATTTTTTAAAAACTCCCTTCATAATTGATATGATCATTCACTATTACACTATTTATTGGTGGTATAAATATTATTGTTTCTTTTTATAATGATTGTTATTTAGTCCAAATTGGCCACTATTTCCTAGAAATCGTGAATTCTATTTTTTCATTTTTATAGGATTATTAAAAAAGAATAAAAAAATTAAGATGAATAATTTTAAACCATTTCCATAACTTCTTCTATTATCTATGCATGTTTTTTCTTATATGAATCGCTATCTACTTTTAGAAATTTTAGAAACATTATATTATGATGTTACCATAAAAAATTATTTCTCATATTTGTTAACTAAAATTTATTAACTCGTATTTATTAGGATTTTATACTGTGAATATTTTCTTCTTTAAATGATTACAAAATATAAAATAAACAGTTGATGGACATATAATGTCCCAACCCTTACTCAACCTATAATTTATTTTTTTAAGAATTTATTTTCTTTTTTTACTGAAGATAGTTTTTCGTTTATATTTTAAGGGAATTAGGTGATAAACGTACATTACAAACCCATACATTACATGCTGGACACTTAATATTAGTAATAAAATTTTCCACAATGCCCGAATTTAAAAATAAAACACATATTATTTTGATGATAAATATTTATATTTTTCAACATGAATTCTTCTATGATCATAATCATATTTAAAACCTATGAAAACATATAAAAACATTTTATGAGAATAAAAACTTGTGTAATGGACCCAAAAATTAATAGATAAACTCATTAGTACATTATAAGACCATAAAATAAAAAAAGATAGTTTTCCATTAAAATAATATACTTTGATCTAAAATAATAATTTCCTTACACATGAAATTATATTTACTATCAAACTCTTTTAATAAAAAAGATTATAATAAAAAATATAGGAAAAATAATAATCCTAAGGGTTTCATAGAAATCATGGTAACCCATGAAGAATGTTTCCATAAAAACCTACATAATGGGAAATAATTCATCCATTAATATGAGAGATCAATAGTAAACCTTTTGAAATCAAATGATTTCCATTAAAATCCAGTAAAAAGCATATAAAATTCACATACGTTCCTTTAGAAATCATCTACAATAACCCTTATAAGAAATAATGCATGTGTAATGACTAATATGGTAAACTTTCAAAAAACTAATCTAGAGAACATAATCCATATCAAATGCATTCAATAGCTACATCATAATCACTCACTATCATGAGTTATATTAGGTTCACCCATCATTATCAACTATATCTGGATCAAAAATTATCATAAGAAATGTAAAAAATAAAATATCACTAAATAAACATATTGTTGGACTCACCTGTTTTGATAATCCCAAATCATGTTTAAATTTTGACCATGATATATTAAGTCCCTTGATAACTCTTTTTAATCTGTATTTATAATCATTTTATCCTGAAAAATGTAAACTTTTAGTCTCATGACTTTGCTGCATTAACTTACAGTTTAAATTCGCTTAAATATAAGTTCACCGTTAAAGGCTACTGGTAAGAGCCTTCTGTTCGAGGTCACCGTTATTTCTCACTGTTACTCTAAGTCACTGATCCTAGAAGGTTACTGTTGAAGATTTACTGTCATTTATATACCGATACAAGGTTACTGTCATAAGTCTACCGTTGATCTGCTTATCAAAGCTCATAGACAAAGAGTCACTGTCACAAGGTCACTGTTGTGGCAAGGCGTATGTTAGAAGTTCACTATCAGACTATTTCTCAAGTCTTCTATTGAGAACCCCACTATTCCAGTCTACAGTTGAACATGTCTACCGTTAGTAGAAGGCTACCGGTAGACAACTCCTACTGTCATGATAGTCGACTGTTGTTCAAATTCTACTGATGGACATACTCCACCGTTAAGGACATTATCTGTTGAGATTAGTCTACCATTGGAAAGGTCACTGTTGAAGTAGTCTGATAATACAAATCTTACTGCTGGAGTCTACCGCTGATCAAGCCTACTGATGAAGCTCACAGATGAATAGCCCAGCAATGAAGTCCACTGATGAGGATCTAATGCTATATAGAGTAACAACTACCGTTACAAGACAGCCACTAACACAAAGTCTACCATTACAAGCCTATAGGCAGAGAACCTACCGATGAAGTCCACACTTGAAAAGACTACCATTGATGTCTACCATGTGAGATGCATCTGCTACCAGTATAATGATATTCTATTATTTTCTTTACCTATTTTATTATTATTATTATAACGTTCATGTCTGGGCAAAACAATGCACCTGACATTATTTATTGTTGTTTGAGGTCATATCAGGGGACAGTATGATGTATGATGAAGACCGCACATGGTTGAAACATTTCACTTTGTTGGACACTGTTGAACCAAATGAAAAATCTCAGTTGAAAAAATGTACGTCTATATATGTGTAGAGATAGACATCAAAATAACAATCACCACAAAGATATATACAAAGAAGACACAGAAATAAGAGACAAGCATGGACACATTGAATATACATAGAACACTCATAAGATATATTCATACACAATCTGATGAAGAACACTCAAGCACTCATTCAGAAGAACAGAGAGATTCATGAAGATCTATTGAAATAATCTTTTCAAGCTGTAGTGGTGTGCTACAAAAGAGCCTCAAACCCAAGAATTTGATCATCTTAACATCTGGAAGTCATAACCTGGAAGTTTCGACACTTTGTTTTAGAGGCAACTTGCAGAGAAGGACCAAAACTTCATTTCCCTCATATCAACAAGTCCAGAGCTGATCTTCCAACACAACAGAGCATTGTAAACTTATCACAACTATCTTTAGCTCTATTGAGTTTAATTATTTTACATTTGTGAGCAGTGTGTCTGTGTTACACACACTGACACTTGTGCTTGAACCGAGGGATACTGAAAATCCCCATACCAAACTCTCTTTACATTTGTTTCCCAAATATAACTATGGAAGAAGCCAGGTGTGGCTTAGTTGTTATAATTTTCCCACGTATAACTGTGGTAGAGGTTGTAAAACCGAGACAGTTTGTGAAAACTATTGTAATGCACGATACAGGCTGTGTATCACCTTTTAATATAAATTCTTGGTGGTAGGTGATCACCAAGTGAAGTGGACTAGGTCTTGACATAAGACTGAACCTCTTGTTTAAAGTGTTTTGTTCATTTTTCCATTACTCTGTGTTATATTTATCTGCAGTGCTTATATTAGAAAAGACAGAAATCTGTTTTTACATTTACTCTCATAGTTAGTTTTAGTTAGTGTGTATATGTGATTCATTTATTAAACTTGTTTCAAAAGTGTAATTAGTTCTCATATTGATCCAACTGAGGAGTAATGAACCTTTGAGAAACTTGTTTAACAATAAATCACTTATATCTCTCTTACCTTCATTGACTGGGACGTTTTAATTTGGGGGATTTTAATCCTGAATGTTTGTAACCGAAATTTTAATTGAAACTCAATTCACCCCCCCCCCTCTTGAGTATCTACTCCGACCAACATTTTGTATCCAAGGAAACATTCTTATTTATAAAATTTCTTCAAAACCTCTATTTTTTAAACTGTGATTTTAGTTTTATCTTAACGATCTTAAATTTATGTTGGTTCTAAATTTTATCTCTTTGATATTTTTTAAAATCTAGTTATGGACAATAGACTAGAAGGTGGTGCAACTAACAGTCCACCTTTATTTAATGGTGTGAACTATTCTCAATGGAAAATTAAAATGAAAATTCATTTAGAAAGTATTGGCTTTGATATTTGGTCTGGTATAGAATAAGAATATGAGATCCCAAAAACTACAAGATCTACCTAGGATGAGGCTACAAAGTCTGACAATAATAATAACTATAAATCAATGAATGCCCTTTACTTCTCTTTAGGAGATGTGGAACTTAACCAAATTTCTGCATGTAAAACATCTCATGAAATCTGGGACACCTTTGTTGTTTCTCATGAAGGAACAACCAATGTCAAGGAAATGAGATTAAATAATTATACTACTAAATATGAAAATTTTAAGATGAGACATGATGAACCCATTTATGATAGGTACCTTAGGTTTAATGTGATTGTCAACACCATGAGTTCACTGGGAAAAGCTATTCCAGAAAAGGAGCAGATCAGAAGAATGTTGAGATGTTTTCCAGACAGTTGGAGAGGCACTTCTGTGTCTATCCGAGAGTCACGTGACATCAGCAAGCTACCTATTAAGGAGTTGATTAGTAAACTAATGATGTATGAATAAGAAAGGAAGGTGAAAAAATAAGATGATGATGAACCCAAAAGAAAATCTGTGGCATTCAAGTCTACTGTTTCAAAGAGAAATGACAAGGAGAAAATACATGTACCTATTGAAAGTTCAACTAGTGAAGATTCAGATTTAGAAAATGATGAAGAAATGGCTCTAATAGCCAGGATATTTAATAATATATATAGGAAGGATAAGTTTTTCAGAAAACCAAACGACAAGGGTAGGTATGATCAACTAGGTAAGTGGAAGAAATAGTGGAAGAAATCCGATAAGGAAGATGATATAGTCTGCGATGAATGCAAGAGGAAAGGACACATCAAGGCTGACTGTCCGAAGTTAAAATTCAAAAATAAATTTGATTATAAGGATATGAAGTACAATAAATCCATGAAAGAAACCAGGAGTTCTTCAGATGACATCACAAGTTAATCAGAAGATACTGATTCTGATTAGAATCATGCCAACATGTTCTTCATGACTAACATATCTGAGGTACCTGTTTCCCCTGTTCTAATTGATTACTATTCTAGAAATAACAGTGATTCAAAAAATGAAGAAAATATGCATAAGGATGAACTATTTTAATATTTCAATATGATTGAAGATACCTGCAATGAACTAAAAGATAAATATAAATCTTTAAAGAAACATCATTCCTTGACTAGTAATGTAATAACAGATCTAAGTGTAGAAAAAGAATATAATGCTCAATTGTTGAAAGAGAACACTCAACTAAAATTATCTAATGAACAATTACGAGAAGATATTTAGAAGTTCACAGCTGGTAGGGATACCTTGACACAGTTTCTAGGAAAACATATTTCTCCAAAATATACAAATTGTCTAGGAAATTAGCCTGGACAGATACAAATTAGAAAAACCAAATTTGTTCCAAAATCTGGACAATTCACTGCTAATTTTGGATCATCTTTTGAGAAAAAAATTTCTAAAGGACCGAACCAAGTATTTATGTCTCAAAATATGTTTGATTATTTTAGAAAACCTATAATGAAAATATGGGTTCCCAATGTTTTATTGGCTAACCTTTCTGGACCCAAAAAAATCTAGGTACCAAAATTATCCAAAATTTAATCTGTTTTGCATGGAAATTTCTTAAATATTTCCTGTAAGACCATATGGTTCTTGTACAATGGATCTTCAAGACATATGACACAAGTCTATTATTTCTTCAAGAGTCTAATTAAAGTTGATGGTGGTCATGTCACCTTTGGTGACAATGAAAAAGGAAAAATCATCGGCTTAGGCCTGATTGGTAACCCTGATACAATATTAATTTCTAAAGTACTTTTTGTTGATGGATTAAAGTATAATTTACTTAGCATATCTCAGTTAGGTGATGATGGATTTAATGTTAAATTTTATAATGATTCATTCAATGCTTTTAATTCAAAAAATGTTTTAGTTTTCACTACATGTAGAAATGAGAATGTATATGATGTTGATTTAAATACTCTACCAAAACAAAATGTTTCCTGCTGAAATGATTTTCATAAAGAGTCTTGGTTGTGGCACAGAAGGTTAGGAAACTGTAACGTGAACTCACTTAGGAAGCTATCTATGAAATGTTTAGTTAGAGACCTGCCTAAATTATAATTTCCAATTCATAATGTTTGTAATACGTGTCAAAAGGGAAAACAACACAAAGTTTCTTTCAAACCAAAGAAAGAAGTTTCAACTTCTCAACCACTTGATTTTGTTCACATGGATTTGTTTAGACCCTAAATAGGTTAAAGTATAAATGGGAAGAACAATGTTTATGTTCTTATGGTTGACTTTTCTAGGTATACTTGGGTATACCTTTTAGCTCACAAAAGTGAAGTTTGTTCCTATCTTGTCAAATATTCCTTGTCTGTTGAAAACCTTAGTGGACATAAGATTAAGACCCTGAGATGTGATCATGGCCGTGAGTTTGAGAATCATGAGTTTGAATCCTACTGCTCAGATAATGGCTATAGTCAGAATTTCTCTGCCCCTAGGACACCTCAACAAAATGGAGTTGTAGAAAGAAGATATAGGACCCTTCAAGAAATTTCATAGACTATGCTTAATGAGTATGAATTACCTGTTTATTTTTGGTCTGAAGCTGTAAATATAGCTTGTTATGTTATCAAAAGAGTTTTCATTATAAATGTTCTAAAAGGACCCCTTATGAACTTTGGAATAACAAGAATCCTAAGGGTAATTACTTTAGAGTTTTTGGTTGCAAAGTCATTATTCTTAATACTAAAGATAATATTGACAAATTTTCTCCCAAAATAGATGAAGTTATTTTCCTGGGTTATTATGTCTCAAGTAAAGCCTATATATTGTTAAATAAGAAAACCAAATGTGTGGAAGAATCAGTTCAAGTCAAATTCGATGAGACTGATCCACATGAGCCTAAAACCTATCTTGAAAATATTGATGAAGATTTGTCAATTCTGAACCTTAATTACAAGGATAGTGAATCCCCTGTAAAAGTATCCAGTTCTATAAATTTTCCAGAATCTGCTCCTACCAATTTTGAACCAACAGACAACAATGAGGAATCTAGTTCAAACCTTCCTAGAGGTACTAGGACTCTCAAGAATCATCCTCTAGATGCTGTTGTATGTGATTTAAATAGCGGAACACAAACTAAAGCGTCTTTAAGAAACAAGAATGAACATCACACTTTTCTTTCACAGCTTGAACCCAAAAATATTAATGATTCTATCAATGATGAATTTTGGGTAATGGCTATGCAAGAAGAACTAAATCAGTTCAAGAGAAACAATGTTTGGGAATTAGTGGAATGACCTAAGGACACATTGACAATAGGCACTAAATGGGTGTTTAGGAACAAAGTATATGAGTCAGGAAAAATAGTTAGAAATAAAGCTAGGCTAGTTGCACAAGGATATAGTCAAGAAGAAGGAATAGACTATGAGGAAACCTTTGCACCTGTAGCTAGATTAGAAACTATTAGGATACTATTTGCATATGCTGCTCATCTGAATTTCATACTTTATCAAATGGAAGTTAAAAAATATTTTCTAAATGGATATATAGTGGAGGATGTATTTTTTGAACAACATCCTAGTTTTAAAAATCCCCATTTTTCCAATCATGTTTTTAAACTATCTAAAGCTTTATATGGATTAAAACAGGCTCCAAGAGCATGGTATGATATACTCAACTCTTTTATTATTTCAAAAGGTTTAACCAATGGGATAGTTGATCCTACTCTTTTCATTAAATGGATTTCTAAAGATGTTTTGATAGTAAAAATTTATGTGGATGATATTATTTTTGGATCTTTCAAAAATTCATTTTGTATTTATTTTTAAAAAATGATGAAAAATGAGTCTGAAATGAGTTTAATGGGAGAACTCAAATTTTTCCTTGGATTTCAGATCTTTCAAAATAAAAATGGCATTGTTTTGAATCAAATTAAATATATTAAGGATATTTTAAAACGTTTTTATTTGGATGGTAGTAAAGGTTGTGACACACCTGTGAGTACCACCATTATGTTGGATACTAATGAAGCTGGAGAACAAGTGGATCAAACCAACTATAGAGTTAAGATAGGGACTCTACTCTATCTTTCAGCTAGTAGACCTGACATCATGTTTAGTGTCTGCATGTGTGCTCGCTTTCAAGCCAATCAAAAAGAGTCTCATTTAACGGCTTTAAAAAGGATTTTTAAATATCTCAAACATACTCCCAACTTAGGGTTATTTTATCCCAAAGGAAAATCATTTAATTTGTTGAGTTATTTTGATGCTGATTTTTCTGGTTGTATGTATGATTGAAAAAGTACATCTGGGACATGTCACATTTTAGGGAATTAACTAGTATCTTGGTGTAGTACGAAGCAGAATTCTGTTTCATTATCCACTACCGAAGCTGAATACATAGCTGCTGGTAGTTGGTGTGCTCAAAATCGATGGATGAAACACACTTTACTGGACTATGGATATCAAATCAAACATGTCTCTATAAAGTGTGACAATACAAGTTCTATTAACATTTCAAAAAATCTCGTATCTCATGCTAGAACAAAGCACATTGATGCGAGACATTACTTTTTGAGGGAACATTATCAAAAAGGTGATATCACTCTTGAATTCATTGGCATTGAATATCAATTGGATGATATATTCACAATGACTTTGAATTATGAAAGTTTAAATTACATCAAACATGAGTTAGGTATGATTAAATTTAGCACAGTTGGACCTCACTGTTAGACATCACAGTCATAACTCACTGTTAGACCTCACAGCTGGACCTCACTGTCAGAACTCACTATTGGACCTCACAGTTGGACCTCACAGTTAGACCTCAGTGATAAACCCAACTGTTACACCTCACTGTTTCACCTCACTAGTGTACCTTACTGGTACATCTCACTGTTGGATACCTCGTTGTTTGTCTTTATTTTGGGGGTAATTTCAACAATTTTTATTCCTATTTATTATTTCTATTTTATTGTGTTTTAATACCTAAATGATAAAACCAAAGGCGACGAACATATCTCAATCCACCTTCCCCTCTCAATCTCGAACCTTGCTCTCAAAATTCCTAAACCCTAACCCTTCCCCTGAACCCTCAAACCTCCTTCAATCTCTTTGGCTAGAACCAAGAGACCCCTGACTGTCAATGAGGATGCGTCAAGGAAAAAGAGAACCCGAGCAGAATCCATTGGGACTAGTAATTCCCCGATGAGACCTGTAAAACCGCATCTGACAAAGAGATAAGTATTTGTTGATAAGGAATTAAGTGAAGAATGGATGCTATTGAGCAAGTCATTAGTGCTGAAGGTACTAGATGACCAAGAATGGACCGAATGTTTTTCCAATAATAATGGACAGTACTCCCCGAAGCTTGTGAAATAATTCTATGAATATCTAATGTTTGAAGAGGAAGATGATGTGAATAAGCTAATATACATAGTTAATGGCAATGAAGTCAGCTTCTCATCTGTTGAGTGGGTTGTCTGTTTGAGAATTCCTCATGAAGGAATATATGATTACTACTCTGGAGTGGTTCCTACGGACAATGATGTTTTTGAATATGAAAAGGCTCTCGAAGAACTAATAGGAAATGGAAAATAAAGGAAGATCATTACAGTTGAAATGAATGGAAAACACATGCTTTTATTCAAATTCATTCAGTATGTACTTAGTCCTAGGAGAGGAGATTTCGCAGTGCTGAAGTACCAAGACATATTCCTGAAGTACATACTGAAGAATTAAATAAACATTAACCTATATAGGATAATGATGGCACAATTGGAGGATATGACTAAGATAAGCTCAAAATCCAATGCCCTATTCCATTCCAAGATTATTTCAGTAACGCTAAAGGTAAAGGGTGTGGCTGGAAACCGAGAAGAGAATATAGTGGCCAAGAATAGTGTTTTTATCTCCAAGGTGATCTGAAAATTCATGAAAATTAGCTGGAATCCCTGGAAGAAGTCATGGGTAAATGATGAAGGAAAGGTATATGAAACGTTTGACCCTAATACACACCCATCTAGGGCAAAAGACCAGAGAGATCCAGGTCTGAAACCTGATGAGCCATAACTGGCTTATTCAGATGAGGATGAGGAATTTGATGGTGTTGTGGAACCTGAACAAGATAACACCCCCATTGATGTTTGGAGTGATCCTGATTTTCCTCACAGTCCTCTAAGAGAAGTAGCATTCGGAGCAGCTAGCCCTCAAAAATAACTGCCAAGAAGAGAGATTGTTCTGAAGGATAGTGACACTGGGACCACTGAAGAAGAAGAAGCATATCAGAATATTGTCAAGGACACCTCTGAAGAGGATGAGGCAGAGGAATCTTGTGAAAATGATAAACGAAAGGAGGTTGTTGCTGAAGCTGATTATGAGGAAAATGAAGAAGAAGAGATCAGTTTGATCCCTCTTATAGATAATACAGAAAAGGCTGTGTCTGATCAGGAAGTAGGAGTGGCATCTACTACTATTGATATGGAAGTCATTTATGACTCAGTGATAGCTGTGACTCACCCCACTAGTGAACCAACAATGCAAACTATTTTTGAAACCACTGGAGTTGCAGAAGAGGCCGTAGAGTTACCTAGAGAAGAACAAGTAGTGGAGAATACTCAAGAGAGAGCTCTAAGTGAGGGGGAGAAACATCTTGGTTTAGTTTCTGTGCTGTATGAAATTAAGGGGTTTTCATCAGATCCAGGATACATGGTACATGGACTCAATGATGGAGATTCTGTTGAGGAAGACCAGCCTCAAAGGGATTATTTTATCCTACCTGAGAGTATTCCAGTGGTTGTGGCTGACAATTTGGCAACCAAGGAGGACCTTGAGTCCTTAAGGGTTGAAATGAAATATGCAGTAAAATAATTAGTGGCAGATTTGAAGAATAGCCTTGTTGAATAGATAAGGGGTGTGGAGAAATACCTGGAGCTATCTCTGGGATGTGTTGTGTCTAGTCCAGTGAATGAAATGCTGAATAAGATTAAAGTGTGCCATAATCAAATTGAAAGCTGGACAGGAGCTGTGAATGATCTGAGACAATCAGTTTCTTCTTTGACTTCCATGAGCAGTTCTCAAAATCAAGTGAATACTGAGATCAGATATATCAAAGAATTAGTCATGCTGTTTGTGGACTTTTTTTGAGGATTTTAATATAACGATCAAAGAACATATGAACAGTTAGGATGGACTTGTTTAGAAGGTGAATAGTAACTTGACTCAGTCTTTCAAAGAGATAGTAGCTTTCTCTGTCAAACCACTTCCCTCATCTAGCACCTCTGTGACCATTGAACAGATCAGAAATGTGATCCAGGAAGAGCTTGCTAAAGCCAGTACCAGTGGAACCTCTGATTCTCAGGTCCTCAATACCACTATGGAACTCAACAGTTTTGTTCGTGAACACTTGTGGGAAGCTACAGATTCTCAAGAGGCCATTAAGAATAATGTAGATTCTTACTTTGATAATGTCTATACCAAGCACCAGATGACCAAATACTTCAAGATCATGATAGAGAATATGAAGCTGCCTCCACTGACTCAGGAATTTAGGGAGCATGTCAGCAAACTGAGAGAATTGACCCCTGTTTTGGATAAATATTTGGAGAATAAAGATGATTTTTTATCTGCTATGGAAAGAGGAGGAATCATTATTATGGATTTTAGAAACCTTCTTCTACCCTTTCTCCATGTAGACTACACCCCCTGTCATCATACCTTCTGCCTTACCTTCATCTCAACCCAGTGGTTCTTATACAATGTCTCATGTTGAAGCTATCAGAGGTCTTTCTCCACTGATCCCTCAGCGAGATACCCACTACAGACCCACAAGAACTTCTGTTGCTGCCACTCCAGTAATTCATGTTCCAATTCCTAAACCTGTTGATCCATCAGCTCATCCTCCATCTTCTTCTTCCAAAGAGAAAGATCCCTTACCTATGGATTATGTGGATTGAGTCTGTTTATGTATTTTTATATGGACTATGTATTCTTTTTTTGTGTCATGTAATGTATTTTCATTAATAAAAGTTTTCTCTGTTTTCTCTATTTGTGTTTCTTTTTACAAATCACAAAGTGGGATAAATGTTGTGCTAATTCTATGCTAGTTCTAGACTCATCATGTTATTGGGGAGAAATATGCTAATATACTAATATGATACTATGTTGAATATTTTATGCCTTTCTATCTAATCTCATGTACCAATAAATTCTAGTTTTACACTCTTATTAATCTCTGATACTTGAGAAATTTTTTATTTATGTTTAGAAACTGTATTATATATTATATCTATATTTAATACATACTGGCATAATTTATGATTGTCAAAAAGGGGGAGATTATTGGACTCACCTATTTTGATAATCCGAAATCATTTTTGAATATTGATCATGATATATTAAGTTCTTTTCTAACTCTTTTTAATCTATATTTATAATTATTTTATCCTGAACAATGTATACTCTTAGTCTCATGACTTTGCTGCATCAGATTACCGTTTACATTCATCTAAATATAAGTTCACTGTTAAAGGCTAATGGTAAGAGCCTTATTTTCAAGGTCACCGTTATAGCTCATTATTACTCTAATTCACTGATCATAGAAGGTTATTGTTGAAGATCATCTGTCACTGATATACCGGTACAAGGTTACTATCATAAGTCTACTGTTGGTATGCTTATCAAAGCTCACAGAAAAAGAGTCACTGTCACAAGGTCACTATTGTGGTAAGGCATATGTTAGAAGTTCACTCTCAGACTCTGTCTCAAGTCTTCTGTTTAGAACCTCACTATTCCAGTCTACAGTTGAACATGTCTACCGTTAGTAGAAGGCTACCGCTAGACAACTCTTAATGTCGAGATAGTCGACTGTTGTTCAAAGTCTACTAATGGACGTACACCACTGTTAATGAAATTATCTGTTGAGATAATTCTACCATTGGAATGGTCACTGTTGAAGTAGTCTGATGATACAAAGCTTGCTGCAGGAGTCTACCGCTGATCAAGCCTACTGATGAAGCTCACAGTTGAATAGCCCACCGATGAAGTCCACTGATGAGGAGCTAATGTTACAAATAGTAACAGCTACTGCTAAAAGACATCCACTGACATAAAGTCTACCATTACAAGCCTATAGGCAGAGAACTTACCGATGAAGTCCACAGTTTGAAAGACTATAGTTGAAGTCTACCGTGTGACATGCCTCTTCTACCAGTATATTGATATTATTTTATTTTCTTTGCCATTTTATTATTATTATTATAATAGTAATGTCTGGATAAATGAATGCACATGAAATTATTTAATGTTGTTTGTTGGAATATCAGGAGACAACACGATGTACGAGGAAGACCACACATGGTTGAACCATTTCTCTTGTCAGCCTCTGCTGAACCAAATGAAAATGATCAACTAGAAAAATTTACATATATATATGTGTAGAGACAGACATCAAAATAATAATCACCACACTAATATATACATAGAAGACACAAAAACAAGAGGCAAGCATGGAAACATTGAATATACATAGAACACTCAAAAGAGACATACATACACAATCTAAAGAAGAACACTCAAGCACTCATTCTGAAGAACAGAGAGCGTCACAAAGATATTTTTAAAGAATCTTTCCAAGCTGTAGTGGTGTGCTTCAAAAGAGAAACAAACCCAAGAAGCTGATCATCTCTATATCTGGAAGTCAGAAACTGGATGTTGCGACACTCTGTTTTGGTGGAAACTTGCAGAGAAGAACCAAAACTTCATTTCCATCATAAAAACAAGTCCAGATCTAATCTTCCAACACAACAAAGCATTCTAAACTTATCACAAATATCTTTAGCTCAATTGAGTTTAACTATTTTACATTTGTGAGCGATGTGTCTATGTTACACACACTGAATCTTGTGCTTGAACTGAGGGATACTGAAAATCCCCATAACAAACTCTCTTTACATTTGTTTCCCACGTATAACTATGGATGAAGCCTGGTGTGGCTTGGTTGTTAAATTTTCCCACGTATAACTGTGGTAGAGGTTTTAAAACCTAGACAGTTTGTTAAAACTATTGTAAAGCCTGATACAAGCTGTGTATCACCTTTTAATATAATTTCATGGTGGCAGGAGATCCCCAAGTGAAGAGGACTATGTATTGAATTAAGACTAAACCTCTTTTTTAAAGTGTTGCGTTCATCTTTCCATTACTCTATGTTATATTTATCCACTGTTCTTATATCAGAAAAGACAAGAATCTGTTTTTACATTTACTCTGATAATTAGTTCTGGTTAGTGTGTATATGTGATTCGTTTATTAATCTTGTTTCAAAAGAGTAAGTAGTTCTCATACTGATCCAACTGAGGAGTAATCAACCTTTGATAAACTCGTTGAAAAATAAGTCACTTATATCTCTATTGCCATAATTGACTGGGACATTTTAATTTGGGGGATTTTAATCCTAAAATATTTTAACAGAAATTTTAATTGGAACTCAATTCACCCCCATCTAGAGTATCCACTCCGACCAAAACATATAATATATTCTATTCTCATCATCAAAATCACAAATATGTCCTTTTAAGTCCATAATTTTTTTTAAAATGTTAATTGATATAACCATTTCCTATAAAACCCAATTTTTTAAACTATAATACCTAGAAAAACAGAAATGGGTGTTTTTATTGCAATAAAAAAGGAAATATTAAAACGAAGTCCATATATAATCTAATGGTTCTTATAGAATGAATATTCTATGAAATCACAAATGTTAAATAGAACATTATGTTATTCCTTTTAAACATAAATTAAAAAGGCTTTGGATAAAATATATAAAAAGAACCCTTTGGAAAACCATTGAAACAAATTAAAAGTGACAGAAAATTTACAACACATTTCATACATTCCCATATAAATAAATCAATCAAAACATTTATGAATACAGAAATAAAATGAAAATATTTAAAAAAATTAACATAAAAAACACATAGAAAAAGATTTTAATGGAAAGTGTCTCGCTCCTCGAGTCGGACTCATCACGTATGTTCATTATATTTATATTTAATAAACATATGTTCATTAATTTATTTATTAATTACCTTTTTATAGTATTATATTTTTATTTTATTACCATGTTATGTACCATTACATAATCAATTAAATTCATGTCGGATGTTTTAATTATATTCATGTCATATGTCCAAAATGACATTGGTAAGTTGAAAGTGGTCAAAGTGGTAATTATTAAATTATATTTTGAATAATAATAATTATATAATTGTAATTTTTATAAATTTATTATACTATTAAATGAAACAATAATATTTTCTATGAAAAATGAACTACATTACAATCATGGAAGTGGTAAATCATACGTACACATGAGTATTGTTTCAATTTTCTATAAACATAATGGAAATAAGATAAGTATTATTCTAACATTAAATATTGATGAATATATAATAAATATAATAGTATTTCTTTAAATCAATGTATATATATCATCCTTTTTATGTGGTATTGAAAAATGAACAATATCATTTAATAGAGATGAAAATCCACATGTACGCATGGATGACATTATAAATTTTAAATGGAAGGAAATATAAGAAAACATTTGAAAAATTATATTTAAATAAATAAAATTATGTCATTAATATCATATATATACATAAAATTTATCATTGTAAAATGAAATGAGAAGAGGTGATTTAAAATGAAACCCATTGCTTCATAGTGGTTGTAATCCGCATGTACACATGGGTGATGTTTTCATTCCCCATAGGATATAAAAAAGTTAAAAGGGTTGTAAAATAATCATAATAATAATTAATTAGAGATTATATAGTTATTTTAAAATATAATTATTGTTTAATAATAAATTTAGGAGTTATAAAAAGAAATAAATTGAAAGTGTTTGGGTTGGATGATTATTTCTTATACATTTGGCCTTCCTTAGATCCTTTCTTAAGGACATTTGGAATGGTCATATATGAATAAAATAATCTATAATTCATGGATATTAAATTTTATAATATTATTGGGTAGGATTTTTATGAGATATATTCTCAAATTTTTATAATGAAAAGGGAAAATTTGTGTCCTTTTGTAAGAGAGGGAAGGGGGAGACTTTGAAATTAATGAAATATTATAATTTAATATCTATCTAACAAATGTAAAATTGTTCCATAATAAAATTTCATAGAATATAATTAGGTTATGTTCTTACTAAATTCATAAAATAAAATTTATATAGTCCGATATAACATTTTAAAATTTTCTTTCAATTATAAATCTTAGTTAAAAAATTATAGTCTTAATCATTATAATGACTTTTTCAATATTAAAGTGTATAAAATTTAATTATAAGGTGAAAAATCGATCATAAATGAAAAAGGTATGAAAATTTCAACCACGTATCATCCTAATTTATCCACTTAAATATATTCATTATTTTTAAATTTTTTAATAAAATTTATTTAACATAAAATATCATTAATTAAATTATAGACACTATTCATCTAGTTTGAGTTTAAAGACAATGAGATGGTAATTTATTTTGAATGTAAACATTTTAAAAAATAGTAATATGTTATAATAATATATAAATTTCACGAGATACTATCAATTAGAGGATTAAATTTAATTTTAGTGTTTATTTTTAAAAAATACATGATTTTTCTTTTCCATGTACATTCACTATGTCGGTGTTGCAAAAACATTTATGGTGGTAATTTGAAAACTAAAAGATTAAATAAACAAAATAATAAAAAATAATTTATATTTATAATAACTACATATAATTAAGCATAATTTTTTATCGATTTAACAAAATATTATAAATATTCAAAGCAAGCGAGTGACATTTTAGGATTTATCATTTACCAAAAATATTTTAAATGTCAAAATATTTGATAAATGGAAAAAAGGAAATATATTAGAAATTTTGAACACTATGGATGAAATATTATCATAAAATGAATATTAAAACATGTTTTAGAATGAATTTAAAACCTTCTCAAATTATTTTTAACCGTAATTAACCCATTTTACATTTTCCATGGTAACAATCATTTTCTATGATCACTATTCCTATTGACCAAAAATTAATCTGAACATATTAAAAAATATTATTTATACTAATTCAAAATATTGAATCCATTTAATAAAATTGTTTTTATTGAATTTTATAATTTAATTTAATTATAAACCCACAAAATGTGAAGAAAAATGGTTTTCTTGAAAATTGACTTTTACGTGTAAAAAAATATTCTTATACCTAATTTAAGTATAATTTTTTATTTTAATATTTTTTATTTTATTATGATTAATAGAAAAATAATAAAATTTGAAAACTAATCCATGATATAATGTTACTTTTTTAGTTCTTGAATGTGAAAGATATAATAAAATAAAAATTTGTATTTTCCCTGTTCATTGAAAAGTGAAACTTTTCTAAAAATAATAAATACATAATCCCATGCGAATTTAGTCATAATGAATTAAAAATGATATTATTTTTATCACTCATAAATTTTTTAAATTTATTTTATTATTCAATCACATACTGTACTGAAAAAAAATAATAAAGAAATCATATTTTTGAAGGAAAAAAATACATTACTGAAAAATCAAGTCCTTGTTTCTTAAGAATTAAAAAATAAATTCATATTTACTAAGGCATTTATCTATATTTAATAATTTTGTTAATAATATTTATAACCACCTATTTAATATCATGTTTATAGTTATATTATTTGAATAATTATATTTCATGGTTCATTTAAGAAAGGTGTTGCATTTTTATTGGATACCAAACTAAGAATTATTTTAAAATCTAAAGATATTACATTCCTCATCACCATTAGTAAATTTTTTCCTCCCACGTTAACATTGTTAATATAATTCAAGGGTTTTCAATTGGAATACCTTTTTAAAAATACCACATTATAAAAAGGGTTAATTAAACTTCCTCTTGAAAAGAGGGAAAGGGAAATACAAAGGTCACCTAAAATAAAACATAACTAGGATTCCAAATATGAGAAAATTATTGGGGAGGTAAAATATAAAAATGTATTAAATATAATTTCCAAATAATTATATATAGTGGTAGAGATAATTTATCACAATAATTTGAATAATCAGGAGATGGAATGACAATCACTATCAAAACATAATCCAAAAATATGTGAAAAACATCACCAATCATTAGAAAGGAATGTAATAAGACCAATTTTTTGTTTCAATATTGTTTCAAAAGATTTTAGGAATTAATTTAACAATTAAATTAAGAAAATACGGAAATTTACTTACTTGAAGATTATTATTTCATACATTAATCAATTTTCACCGTAATCCAATCATTTCCCCAAAAGACTAGTATTGAAGTTGTTTGTCAAAAAAACTAGTATTCAATATGAATTTTTCATTACTGAAGCACTAAAATAATATTATAATGTATATCATAATCCCAAAAATGATATCATGTTATTAGTCCTGTGTTTATAAATTAACCAAAAAATGATTAGTATAATGTAAGACAATACCCAAAATCAAAAAACCTTTATATGATGAAATACAACATCGTTCTTCATAGATGTCAAAATAACACCAAATGTTTCACATGGGTCATTTTACAAATAAAAAACCACTATATTCTTTAAAAAATTCATAACCAGGTTTCAAACCCAAAAATAAGGTGGATTTGAACTCATATTTTTTGTCAATTAATTTAATATTTATCTCCAATCAATATTAGTCTCTCATAAATTCATATGACAAATGATTCATATGGCTTAATCTTATAATCATCAAAATTTGAAAATATTATCCATAAATAACATTTATCACTATAAATCCACATTAAAAACATATATGCTTCAAAAATATTATTCAACCTTTATTCCCCAAGTAAAATCTCTTCTTATAAAAAAAATATGTTTCGCCTAACTATTTAATGTTCCACAAAAATATACTGATAGTTTTAAAAAATAACAGTAATAACTTAATCACCAAATAAATTTTCAATCCCATGGTTATATATATGATTAAACATATGTTCCCAAATTATAATACTCCATAATTACCTCTACTTCAATTATTGTATGAACCTTAAAGGTGATAAATACATTTAATTTTATGTTCAAAAAATTTAAATTCATCTTTCCTTGAATAAAATTTATACCTTTTAAACTTAAGGGTTATTTAGACCTCAAACATTAATCAAATCAAAATTAGTGACAACCAAAGTATACATAATCACCACAAAATAACTAAAAATTAAAAAAAATCCTTAATATATTTAACAAAATCAATGCAAAAATTATTTTTCAAATCATTTATTTAAAAAAAATTACATACTAACCTTGGTATCACATAGGTCAGTGGTAGGAATTGAACGCTTTTTTTCCTTTAGTTGTGGGTTAAACCATCATCGACTTACCGGATGCAATGGGTTGTCTCCTGACATGTGTGTTGTTGTTTTTCTAAAACTATATTAACAAAATTAAAATATTAGTGGAAAAATTTATGTGATTTTCATTTTCATAAATAAGATTGATTTTATAATGCTTCCAAAAAAATAATGTACAATCTCAAAAACAACCTTAATCATCAAATCACCTTTTATACTCTAAGGTTTTCTATTCATATTTTTTAAGGAATAATAAATAATCATAAAAGAATATGATTTCCTCAATATCAAGTTCAAATTAACACCATTTGTTTATCCCACAATCACTTGTCCATATATTAATGGCTATAAAATTATCAATTTTTTCTACACCATTGTTCAAAGGTGTTGATTCCAAATGACATTTGTTTTAATATTTGGAAAGATAACCCTAAAATAGACTAATCATTTGGTTTTTCACAATTCTCATAAAAGTTATTGTAAATAATAATAGCATTGACAAAATATCTCAAAATCATAATTTACGAAACATTATACATAAACATATCCTTCTATGATTTTCCTTATTAAACTATTAACCATTCATTGTCATATTATTCCATAATAATTCATTCATACAAATCAATGAAATGAATTATGTACCTCTGATTCATAAATATCAACATATTTGTGTTTCAAACTTTAAACATAAGATAATATTTTGTACATTAAATCTATAAATTATAAGTAACATAATATTCCCTTTACTTTTAAAATAATTCCCAACTTCTAAATAATAAATGTCCATGTCCTTATGGAATTTTCATTCTCTAGAGAGATGGATGGGTTGAGATTTAGAAATCAAAAAAAATACCATTACCCATAGAATCTTTTACGAAATTAAATTTTTTTTTGGATAATTCAAAATGATTCTAGTATGTGATGTGAATACTCAAGAAGCTTTCAAAATCATTAGAACACTATTTTGAAAAAATGTTAAAGATCAAATCATCTAGAGTGGATAAAAAGGTTTCCAAAGATAACTTTCCTTCCATCTTGATTAATAACCCTAATATTGTTAAATGAATATCATTCATATAAGGAATGAATTATTAAATGTAAAATAATTCATAATGGTAAATTAAATTCCAAATATATTATATAGTACTCTAATATTTTGTGTCCTTTGTATCTTAGATGATTTAAGTTTCTATACAATCCCCTAAATTACCATAATTCTCGAAACATATTAAAATTAGTGGTTATATAATACTTTTAACTTATACCAAAACAACATCATAACCACTAAATTTATTTAAACCCTTTCCTTGATACCGACTATAATGATCTATAATTATTACCAATGTGATATAATTGATACCTGTCCATGCACTCCTTATCTGGCTACACTACAGGGGTATGACTCTAACCACCATTCCTAGTGGTATCCCATTCCTTTTTTAGGCCCTTGAGAATAGAGTCACACATTACCCAATATATTAAATCAAGAGTTACCAAGGATCCAATCCTTTCCTTTTATTCGATACAAACTATAAGTACCCAACTTTAATTCAATTAGAAATTTAATTTTTAATCAAAAATTCATTTTCTACAATTTTAAAAGATCCATTCTGGTTTATATTAATAGATAATTAAGTTTTAACTCTTATATAACAAATAAATACACTATAAGCGGTACACTCCCTCTTAGTATCAAATTTTACCACCATAATAGACTTTGAAAAAAAAAATTCTTGAAAATTATTTCTAATTTTTAACTTCTCTACTTATTGGTTCTTACTCATCCTTAAAACTTTTGAATCAAATTTGAAAACTTGGTATATAAAAAAACACCGTAAGTGACATGGAAACATAGAAGATATAAATATATTATACCATTTCAATACTATGAGTTCCTAAAAGGTATTTTTCCTTTAAGATAATAAAAATTGAACTCAAATAATCATTTATATACCCTGAAATCAGCATTACTACCCAAAAACATTAATAAAAATATTTTTAATAAAATATAAATGATAATTAATAATACCGATGGTCTCTTATAAAACATGAAAACCAAGGAATTTTGTTTTTTTGAACACAATATTTCACCATAAAATGGAATAATCCTTTTGTTAAAATAAAAGTTCATGTTATTTCCCTTTTAAGTAAAATGGTTTCCATGAAAATTCATTGGAATGCATAGAAATGTCATGTAGGATACATGGTATGTCATTTTCATAGAACCCTTAGAATTAATATTGAAATTTTAATAACCAATACGGTAAACTTCCCTCAAAATTATCCATAATACATATTCGATATATAATACATTGCAGAGCTACATCGGGATCACCCATCATCATGGGCTATGTCAGGATCTCCCATCAACCTAAGTTATATCGAGCTTAGCTATTACTATAAAAGAAATTCGAGTACCGTAAAATGAATGAAAATTGAAAAACTATTTCATTTTACACATCAAACTCAAAAAATTATCCTTTTAAAACCCAAATAAAGCTGTTTTTGAATATTGATATATCTCTGTCCTTTAAAATAAAAATTTTCGAACTAAAACACACAAAATAAATTGAAAGGGTGATTCATTTTAAGAAATAAATGAAATATTATAGAGTAATAAATAAATAAAATAATGGTCATAGTGGAGGGAAAATCTATTGATGACATATACATTAAAATAGAACATTAGTTTTTCCACTTAAGAGAATTTCACAATGTTCAGTATAAAATACATTAAATTATTCTATTTTCAAGCCTATAAAATAATGTAAAAAGATATATAAATGTAATTAATAATTTATTTACATAATATATAATGAAATATACAATAAAAAATATTAATATTATGGATATGTAAGAAATATATTTATAAAAAATATCTTAAAAACATTAAAAATATGTTTTTAAGGTAAAGACTCTCCTAAATCAAGTTTGACTCGTCACGTACATTCTTTTAGTAATGAAATGATAAAAATATGTTAATTATATACATTAGTAAGAAACGATTTCATGTTTTTATTAATTGTTTATTTATTACCATGTTATATACAATTTCTTAGTAAATTAAGTTTATGTCATATGATTTGAAGATATTTAGCACATATGTCCAAAATGAATTTAGTAATTTAATATAGTGAACGAGTTCATTATAACATAATATATAGATTAATAATATTAAAATAATTAACATTATAAGAGTAAATTATACTTTTAAAACAAACCATGTGATATTGTAATGAAAAATTAACTGCATTACAATCATAGCGACTGTAGATCATACATACGCCTAAGTAACCTTTCCATTTTTCAAAAAACATGATAAAAAGAAGATAAATTTTAATTTATCTGGATATAAAGATTACTATATAATAAATATTACCTAATTATTTTAAATATATATATATATATATTAACCAATTAATGTGGTTATAAAAAACAAATCACATCGCTTCATGGAGGTGGTAATCCATGCATACACACAAACGATGTAATCATTTTTCAATATATGCAATGGAAATAAAATAGATTATATATTATCTTTAAAGAAGTATTATTGTGTCATAAATACAAATATATATATATATATATATATATATATATTAAATTAATCATTATTTATTTCCAAGAGAGGCAATGATGGAAAACGAAACACATCACTTCGTAGAGGTGGCAGCCCACACGTTTGCAGAAATTATGTTTTCTAGTATCCATAAAATTGAAAAGGAGATGGAAAATGGTTTAAACATAATCATAATATAATTTAGTTTATAATATATAATTATTTTATTATATCATTGTGGTTGAAGAATAATTAAAGAAGTTAGAAGAAGAAATAAATTGAAAGAGGCCGGGTTGGATGATTACCTCTTCTTTGGTAGTCCTTCTTTAGATCTCTTCATAATGACCCTTTGTATGGTCTTTTAAAAAGAAATAAACCTATAATTCATGGATATGGAATTATATTAGAGAATTAGATTTTTTTTTGGTCACGATATATGGATCAAATTTCTATAAATGAAATAGATATGTGGGGACCTTTTATAATGAATAGACATGAGGATTTTTGGAAATTCATGAAATTCTATAATATAATATGCATATAACACATGTAAAATAGTTATAAAAGTGAATTTATATGATGATAAGGAGGTTAAAGTCTTAATATATTCATATAATGAAATTTATGCTATTTTAGATAACATTTTAAATCATATCATTTGGTTTAACCCTTGGGTTTAATAATTTTAAACTTAACCATGGAAATGAAATTTTTAATGTTATGAATTTATAATACTACTTATAAGGGGACAATTTCCTCATAAATGTAAAAGGGCTGAAATAATATACTATTTTCCATCTTAATTATCTGATATAAATATTATAATTATTTTTGAAATATTTTAATATAATATTATTTTACATAATATATCATTATTTTCATTTTTATATGATTCATTTAGTTTGAAATTAAAGGTAATAAGATAGTAAGGGATTTTCAATATATTACATTAAAACATCATATATTAATTTATATTGATCCATAAAATTAGTGTCACATTGTAACTCACTAAGAAAATATTACTTTTAGACTTTTTAAAATCATTTATTTTATTTTTCTATTGTACTTGCAAGCAAGGTGATAAGGTCATGTAAGCCTTTAAGGTAATTATTTCTTCACTAATAAATAAAAATAAATTTATATGACAAAAAAATAAATTATCATTAAAATAAAATTTTATAACAAAAAAATATTTTTATTATCCACCCCAAAAAATTCAAATAATACTAAAAGAAAGAGGGTTACAATTTTAATTGAATCTATTATATAAAATATTAGATTGATCAAAATGAAATGTAATGGAAAAATGTAATATTTTAAAATTTAGGATGATTTTGAATGGAATATACTAAACAAATTAATTTAATGACTTTTGTTATTGAATTTTAATCCTTCTCACAATGTTGTTATCATTAATTTACCCATTTTACCTTCATTGTGGTAATAAAACATTACTCAGTTTATTAATCATAGTGAAATAAATTTATGTTGGAATTACTAAAAAATATTAATTATTATTATTATAAATATTAAATACATTATATAAAATTTAATTCACATAACTAGAAGAATTTAATTTAAAAATTAACCCATAAATCACAATAATAAGTGCTTTTCTGGAAAAATGAAATTTAAGTATCAAATTGTTTATATTCTAAATACAAGTATAAATTTTATTACTATAACGTATATTGAATTATTTTCAATTAAAGGTAACTAATTAATTTTAAAAAATAATTCGAAATATAATGGTTCATTATAATTACATGAAAATAAAAGACACTTTTCAATTAAAATTTGTATTTTTCATTACTCGTTGAAAAAAAAAACATTATAGAAAATTCACACAGATTAATTCTAAGATAATTTTTATTTGGTATAGTAAATATTTTTATAATTTTCATCAAATTTAATTTATAATATATCCATAATTTAATTACAATATTCTCTCACAAAAAACAAAAAAAAAAATTCCAGGAAACATATTTTTGAAGCATAAAATGACTTCACTAAATAATTAAGGTCTTATTTTAAAAGAATTAATAAATATATTTTTATTATGATTTACCTTATATATATTTCATAAGTTTTTCAATATAATTTATACTAGCTAATTTAACATTCATTTTATAACAATTCATTTAAATAATATTATTTCATGGTCCGTTTATGCTGGGTGTTCTGCGTTTTATGTGTTATAAAACATTGTGTTCTTTTTGAATCTCATGATATAATATGAACTAGTTTCTATAAGTTTTGAAATTTATTTATTTAGGATATTCTTAATTTTATTTATTAAAAGATTAAAAATTCCCTTAATGATAACTATTATTTTTAATTATATTTTATAGTGGCTTTGTTGAACTTTATTTTTAAAAAAATGAAATACCATTTTCATTCTCAAAGATGTGAATATGTATAACTGTGGAATGATATTTGAAATAATGTAAAAAAAATTATTTCAGGTACCTATTATGGTTATTATGGGAACACTTCAAAAAATTCAGTACATAATGAGTAATTAAAATACCTATAATATAGTGAAAATAAAAAAAACTCTTTCAAAAAATTTTAGTACACTTTGGATTATGAATTGAGAATCAAAATTTCCAACCCTATTAAAAATAAATTTCCCATATATTTTAGTAAAAATAAAACTAGGTATATTTTTTAAAATTATAATTAATAAAAAATAAACATTACTTAAAAACAAATTATAAATGAAATTAGTTTTGGATTAAAAGGTGGAATGAGAGAGAAAATGTGAACATAAATTTTTACCAGGGAAAAAATTGATCTATGGTATTTTAGATATGGATTTCACATTCATAAGACATGGGATTATTATCGAATATAGTAAGAAGAACATAAGATGTAGTAGAAAAGGAATATTTTATTATGAATGTTTCATTAAAAAATTATAATATTTTATTCAAATGGATTTTCATGAAGAAGTGGTTGAGGTTGACAAAAAATTGGTATATGTCAATATAGTTTTTAATAAATAGACGAACCCCCCCCCCACCACACTGAATTTCAATGTTCTAGAAGTGATTTCAACTATAAGGGACAATATTAAATGATAAATTAATGATGAAAAAATTAAAGCTGAATTCAACTTTGATCATCATCCATTCAAAAATAAGTACCAGAATGTTTTGATTTACATATTGATGATGGTGATAATGTGGTAGCATTTGAATAAAATTTTTCGATGAATCCTATTTCCATAATAATAAAAATAATAATTCCTCTAATGGATTCTATAATGAAAAAATAATTCACATTTTATGGTTTGGAGGAAGATATATTAATTAATAAATTTTAGTGTTCTTAACTCCCTCAAACCAAAGTGCAGCCTGTGTTCCATAAAATTATCTTATAATGCTCACATGAATGATCATTTTATTTATAGAATTATGTTATAGAGTTATACTTTTTGAATTCTCTATTTTATGTTACTACAAATTGTTTCCAAGACACATTAACAATTAACAGTGAACTACCAACTAATGCATTAGGGGATAATGATTTCAATCATACCATAATTAACATTAATATTTTATAAAATGAATAATTTTTTTTTACTAATTGAAACTTAATTTTTTTAACAATGAAATAAAATTTTCATAAGGCTAATTGAGAAATATTTGATGATTTTTTCGATATAAACAATCATTTTGTTTTTTAAATGGAAATAATAGTTTTAAAATTTATCTTTGTAGTCAATATAATTAATGTGCTTTATTTATAGATTAATTTTAATATTTTTAAAACTAATAAAAATAATTATAATAAATTTATTCATGGTATTATGTTGTAAAACATATTATTTTTTACTTTTTCTGGTGTTTTGTGATAAAATTTAAAGAAAAATATTGTTATCACAACACCCTATATATTGAGGTTTCCTATATGATTTGATCACATCCATTTAACATTTACTACATAAAATTTCTCTTGAAAATAGATCTAAAAACATTTTAAAATAATTTTTAGAGGGTTTTTCATATGCTATCATTCTAAATTTGGGATTCTTTATTGCTTTTAATTGAAAATAAAATCTCATAGAAAATTATTATAAAAAATATGGAAAAATAAAATATTTTTTCGATTAAAACATTGAAATCTCTTCCTCCTTGTGTTTAGATTTATTTTAAAATTAATTAGAATAAATTATTTCAAATTATTCACATAAGACATTTTATTAATTTTTCAAAAATGAAATATAATTTATATGATGTGAATAAAACACTCCACCCTATATTTTCTTTTATTTTCTGACCATGTGTATGATGTATTTTTTATTATAAAGATATCATATATCTCTATTTTACTTCTGAAAATTGGAAAATCACCACATATAATTAGTACTTATTTATATAACCACTCATTTACAAATACTTTTAGCTTTTTTTACTGGAATTCAATGAAGAAACATTTTTAATAGAAATTTGGATATTTAAAACTACTATAATATAAACAATGTAGTTGGTTAAAACTGATAGTAAGGTAGATGACGTTCATAACCTCATTGATCTTAGTCATCACTAAATATAGTTGTATCAAAAACATCAATAATAACATTTCCATTCATAGAACATTGAATTTTAATTTTAATTCAAAAATATAGAATTTGTTATATTTTTGTAGATATCAATTTAGGGGGTATAATTCTTGAATCACTTTTTTTTGGAGCATGAATGTGGAAACCTAGTTAAAAGGAAATGTTAATGATTTGAGAGCCTAATTTAATTTTTTTTAAGATAGAGGTGATACATAATAGAGGATAATTTCATTCATTTAATATTATTTTTCTTTCTTATCCATGCATGATAAAAAAATGTTTTAGTGGTTGGAATTTTTTATGAATGTAAAGACCTAGAAATTTCAAAGGAAATTTTTTTCCTAAATTTTCTTTGGAATTTTTCAAGAACGCAGTTTCTGACGGCGCCTGATTCTGAGGGCCGATGTGCCCAGAGTCAAGTTCCGAAGTTTGGCTCGGGTACGTTCAGTGAACGAACGAGTGGGTTTTTCTAACTTTTCAACCGGTGCTCGGAATAGAATTCTGAGGGCACCGATGAACTCGTAACTCCGGTATTTTCCTAAAGACACTTTTTCCACAGTTGCGTTTAATCGAGAGCGGAAGTTAGTTTTTGGGTTTTCTTTAAATAAGAGTAATAATAAAATAACGTGTCATGCACTTTATTTTATTTCAGCCGCCATTGGGAGTTTGGTGGTTGAAACCTCCTCATGGAGGTTGGAGGTGGGGCCACCACACCTTAACATCCCTTGAGAGGTTATGGTGGTGGGGCCCACCCGAACTAAACCTCCCGTGGGTGGTTTATTATGGTAGGGACCACACGGGGCTTAACCCCCTTTTAATGGGAGGAGAGGAAACCTCTCAACTCTCCCTCATTAATGAGGGAGAGCCTCTTAATTCCTCAACTCCCCATTAAATGGGGAGAAACTCCTTGGCACCCTCCCCTCTTAAGTGGTGCCAATGGACCTCATAAATTGCGTCAAAGCTATTTATTTCACCCGACCCCTTTTTTTAAAAAAAATGTTATGTAACCACAATGGTTACATACCTCTCCCCCTCTCCTATATATAGGGATATTGGGAGAGGGTTTGGGGACGGCTTCACCAAGCGACGGAGCGCTGGGAAAATACCGTGACAGCCAACACTTGGGAAGAAGCTTATCTTCGCGAACGAATAACGCGCCACCTCTGACGAAGAATGCCCGTTTCCTTCCACGGAATTTCTCCCCTTCCACGGCGAGACTCTTCGACAGATCTTCTTCTTCCTCTTCATTGTCAACGGATCGACGAACAAGCTCGGAAGCGGAATCGGGTAGCAAGCGATGATGGCTTTACCTTCCCTCGAGTCGGACGAACGCCGACGTCCCCCTTCGACGTCATCATCCTCACGACGCCATACCGCGACGAACCTCGAAGGATGACGCTTCCTTCCGATCGGCTTATACCCAAGGTAGGGGTTTGTATTCAATTATATATATTTGTTCGAGATTTCCGACTTGATGATCTTCATGGTTAAAAACCATTTGTTATCGAATTTGAACTTTGTGGTTTGAAACCAAATGATAACGAATAACGTGAGTGGGGCCGGACCGCACGAACACGGCCGACCCTCATCCTTTTTTTCTTTGTGGTTGGTACGAGGAAGCGTGGTGCCGTCGCACCACGCAGTTTAATGCGGTAGATATGCGCGGCACCGTCGCGCCGTGCCGTGGAAAGGAAATCAAGGACGCGACGCCATCGCGCTGCGTCGAAGAAAACCGAAGTCATCCGCAGACGGAGTCGGGCCGCGGCGAAGGGGCACGGCGCCAACGCGCCGCGCCGGAGAACCACAAAGACGGTGAGTTTCGTTTTTGAAGGGCAGATTCACGGGCGACGATAAACAAGGCCTCAAGGTAATTTTGAGGCCTCCGTAGTGAAGGTCGGGTCCCGGGAGGACCATAGGAGAAGACGGCAGGAGAAACATACCACCAGAGTGCGTCCGGTGGTCCGCGGAAGGCGGCCGGCGGTTCGCCACCGGCCTCATTTAGCAGCGGGCGGGGGACACCCCGCTCCACGTTTCGGCTCGGCCACGCTGGCCGAGCCGCGGCCGGCCAGTCGGACCGGACCGAGCCAAACCGAGCCGGGCCGGGCTGGGCCGGGCCCAGATGGGTGGACCCGGGTCGGGTCAACCCGGTTTGGGCGACCGGGTGCAGCCGACCCAGGGGGGGTCGGGCCGGGTCGGCCCGGGCCCAGACCCCCGTTTTCGGACCTCTTTTGGTCAAAAGCCAATAACTTGAGCTATGGGCCTCCAAAAGACTCGCTGTCAGTGGCAACACGATCCTTGGATCGAGACGGTCGTTTTTGTATATCGCTGTCAAGGTTTCAGATTACTTTGGGTTCGGCCAGGTTGGTTCGGATACGAAACCAACCAGGCCCTCGGAGCGGAAACGCTCGTAACATGAGTTTCGGACGTCCGATTGACGTGCCGTCAATTTTGATGGATTCCTCTAAGTGAGACGGATCTTTTGGATTAATCCGCTCGAGGTTTGGATGTCGTCGGAGTGCGGTCGGGTTGGTTCACTCATGAAACCAACCAGGCCCCTAGAACGAAAAAGCCAATAACTCACAGACCGGGCGTCCGATAGTCGCGCCGTCTGTTTCGTTGAATTCCTCTTGATGATATGGAACTTTTGGCATACTTCGCCCGAGTTTTGGATAGATGTGGATAGTGGCCGGGTTGGATCGCACCCGAAATCCAACCGAGACCTTGGAACGGAAAAGCTGATATCTTTCAGACTGGACGTCCGTTTGACGAACCGTCCGTGGAGTTGGTGATCACGTTGAGAAATAGTCCCTATGAGTATACCCTATAAGAGTTCAGGGTACAGTTGAGATACGGCCGGGATTGGTTTTCTCACTAAACCAACCGGGCCCCTAGGATAAAAAGGCTAGAAGCTCACAAACCGGGCGTCTGATTGACGCGCCGTCTATTGCGTTGAGACCCCTAAAACGAGGCGGTCCTTTGAGATAGTTCTTAGTCGGACCTTGAGATACGTGGACTATCGACCTGTAGCTCGTGGAGCGGACCCTCCTAAAGACGAGCGTGTGGAGTACGGAGACTGTGTAGCCGACTGAGACCTGACGACTGCTTGACTGACTCGACTTGGAGTGAGTCGACTAGCCTAGTGGACGGAGCACTACTTTCTGAGGTGCAGACCCATGGCGGACGGAGCACTACCTGTGTGACAGTGAAAACCCGCGGTACTCATCCGGAGAGTACCTAAGAAGGCTACTTGGGGGTGTGCACTACTGTGTTTGGGTGACATACCCCGGCAGGAAGCACTATTGTGTTTGGGTGGCTGACCCGCGGTACTCGACAGGAGGAGTACCTCAGCAGTCTTAGGTTAGTGAGAAGTACCTCGGAGTCGTGATAGGACCGTTGTACACTCCAGAGACGGAGCTCTTCAGCAGTTACAGTTTCGATAATGAAAATCCTGGTTTGAGCTGATACTTTTGACCTTTGTGTTTACCTCATGATTGAGATGGGTCACTTGTTAACTTATGTATATGTATGAGCATATACCTGGGTAGTGGTTATCCGTTGATTTCATGATCCTTGTGTTCCCTCATGTTTGAGATGGGTTACTTGATAACTTAGGCATATGTATGGTCATATACCTAAGTAGAGGTTATTTGTTGAGATCTTCTTTGTGGTTATCCTTGTTGGTTTAGTGAGACCTTGAGAGTCTCGGGGTCCCTACTGAGTATCGTTATACTCACCCCTGCATGGGCTATGCCTGCACCTCATTGTGTTGGTTTCAGACGACATGTAGTGCTGACGGAGGCCGAGTGTTCAAGGACTGGATGGTACCTGGAGGTGGACTACACAACGAGTGAGTACCCGGAGGTGGACTACACGACGAGTCAGTACCCGGAGGTGGACTACACGACGAGACGACACACGGAGGAGGTTGATGGACGAGAGTGTGGAGGAGGCTATCTGTACCTACCCTTCAGGTAGGATCCGTGGTGGATGACCAGGAGATGCGCCATCTATACCTACCCTTTAGGTAGGATCCGAGGAGGACGACCCAGGAGCCGCTTCCGTCCTTCTAGCTGTTATATTTTCTGTTGTACTTGTTCAGTTGTAGTTGTACTTCCTTTTGGGTTTGTATTCTGGCCCATTTAATTTTCAGCACTTCTCTTGTACTTAGTGTTTACTTTTTCCGCTTGCTTACTCTATGGTGCTGGTTTTCTTTTATAAAGGCAATGCCTTCCCAGTTATCGGGATTTACGCCTTTGGTGCTAGTCGCCAGCCCCTGGCCTATGGAAGGCGGTCTTGGGGTAGTCACGGCATGGGCCCCGAGGACGGGTCGTGACAAATTGTTATCAGAGGAGTCGGTTCTACCGCAGAACTTATAACTCTAACGTTTTCTTTCTGTGAAGCAATAGTGTTAAGGGTACCAAGTGTGGTTTTCAGTTCAGGGAGTCTAGTGTTGGTGCCGGCGGCCGAAGTATCCATACACCAGGACCCTGACAACTGATTTTCGACATTGTGCACGAAAACACTGATTGCGTATGTGTTTTCAAATATTTTTCCCTTAAAATAGCTCGAACCAGGTAAGCTCACCAGGTATAATCATTTGACCGTGTCACGTTGTTTCTTTCAGGATGCCTTTTCTTGGAAGACCAGCTAGAGCCCAGAGGGACGTGCGTACTGACAGCTTGCCGAGTGACGAGGCTTCGGTACAGGTCCCTCTTGCAGTTGAGGCACCAGTGGTACTACCATACATTGGGCCACCGATTCCACCAGTCCCAGCAGTAGGCGATGCACGCCAATTGAGTGCGCTGCACAAGTTCCAGCGCCAGAGGCCACCCATGTTCCAGGGAGAGACGGACCCGAAGGCGGCTGAGGATTGGCTGGAGGCTGTGGTGAGAGTCTTCAGGCTAGTGGGGACTCCGGCAGACCTCATGGTGATGTTTGCTGCCAGCCTTCTTCAGGCAGCAGCAGGCAGGTGGTGGAGCCACTTGTTCCAATTTTGCGACGGGATGGCCTTCACAAGGAAAGACTTCGAGACCTTCTTCGGGGTGGAGTTTGTGCCAGTAGCTCTACACCCCGAGCGTGTACAGGAACTTTTGCCTTTGCCGCAGGATTTTCGATCAGTAACCGAGTCATCTATGGGAAGTCGATAGATGATGCAGAGGTCCAGGAGGACCAGACCAGCAGTTGGCCGATCTCTGGTTTTAGGACCGGTGGTGCGGGGCACCCGGGGTGGGGTCAGAGCCAGGTGTGCCAGAAACAGGCTGTGTTACTCCTGCGGCGGAAAGGGTCAACTGGCACGTGACTGTCCGACTCCTCGTACAG
The DNA here is from genome assembly GCA_963277665.1 of Viscum album. Taxonomy (NCBI): domain Eukaryota; kingdom Viridiplantae; phylum Streptophyta; class Magnoliopsida; order Santalales; family Viscaceae; genus Viscum; species Viscum album. Next base: position 888,600,251 of record OY728123.1, read on the forward strand.
TTGATCCGCAGGCATTGGAGGAGCCACCAAGGCAGAAACAGCGTCGAGTGCTTGAGCAACAGCCGAGCAGTGGACAAGGCAGTAGAGCTCCGGGATCATGTGGACAGGAGAGGAACTATTGGATACGTCCTTTGTACTTCTAGTTCCATGTTGATGTTGTATTTGTGTCTTTGTATTATGATCTGCAATAATATAAAGACACTTATCTTTGTTTCCTTTCCTGTCCTTTTGTTTGGTTGATACTGAGTGGTCCCAGTTAAAACTATTGACTTGACCCTCACTTTCGAGATTTCTATTGTAGGAGACCCAGTGACCTCACACTGATACCAACAGTGTGACTCGACCCTTGGAGGCGAGAGTGACAGTTGGATCTCTTGGTAGTTACGTCAAGGCCTTACGACGTCATCCATGGCATGAATGCATCATTCATGTTGGGATTGACTTTATTAGTCAACGAATGTGGTTCATCCAGGGGATGAGACCGGATTTCTCTTATCGGAAAAAAAGAAATCATAGCATCTCTTGTGAGACTAAAGAAGGTCCAGGTCATCCAAGAGCGGATGAAGACTGCACAGTGCAGTAAGAAAAAGGAAACCGGTGCCAGTCTTAGAGACTCGGGCGTGTTAAATTTTTCATGAAGTGGAAGCTTTAAGGATAGATGAGTCTGTGAAGCAGCAGACATGGAGGCAGAGCTAGGAGAGCAGTATGAGGTGGTGTACATCTTAACATGCTACAACCACACTCCTTAGTTATCCCTGCCAAGATCAGGGAGCTGGAGGTCGGAGGAAGAGTGCGGCTGCATGCGGTCAAGGAGTGTGACCCAATGGCTCTAAAAATGATTCAAGGGACAGTCTGTGTCCACTACTAAATGTTGTAGTAACAGACGTCGATATGAATCATTCATCGCATTCACAAATCCTGTCCGAGACCTAGAGTTTCCGGTAAGCCGTGGACTTGACCCTCGCGTCTGGGGATACCTTGGGAGGAGACTTGATAATCACACTTACGCCGACGGTGTGGTCAGACCCTCGAGGCGAGAGTTCTGGTTGGAATCTCTTGGTGGCAGCGTCGAGTCCATACGACGTTAGTTTGAGTATGGAATGGGAAATAATTGTTCATACTCAAATTGACGGTTTTAGGAAAACATCGGGATGGGTTAACCTTGGTCGGTGAAAAGGAAACCCCAGGCAGCACGGGATAAACACTTTCACAGGAGGGTGCGACCGATCACTCTTGAGTCAGTCAACAATACCCTCGTGGCAGAAGTCTTTTGAGTTTCAGTTCTAACATAAAATGGAGACCTCTCGAGTTTGAGGATGACGATGACGTCCTTATACGGGTCTCACCTCGACGAGGTTTACGGAGATGTGGCCAAGGCGGAAAGTTATCTCTGAGGTTCAAAGTACCTTTCTAGGACCTCAGCTGGGTGGGAGGGGTGGTTTACCACTTGAACCATCCATCTCAGTTGCACCAGGTGCATGAAGACTTCCACGTATCTCTACTGAGGAGATACGTGCTCAACCCTTCGCATATCATCGATCGTGAGGAGCTGGACGATGGCGATGGAGTGTCTTTCACGGAGGTTCCAGTGGGGATCGAGGATCAACAGGATCGGATCCTTCGAGGACGGCCTATTCCTCGGGTGCACTTTCACGGGCAGTACAGGAACCTCCAGGTGAGCACACGGGAGCGGAAGGCTCAGATGCGTGCTCAGTACCGTTTTTGTATCCCTAGTTTATGTTAAATCTTTACGAGGACGTAAAGCCCTAAGGTGGGAGTAATTTAATGACTTGGAAATTTCAAGGGAAATTTTTTTCCTAAATTTTCTTTGGAATTTTTCAAGAACGTAGTTTCTGACGGCGCCTGATTCCGTGGCCCGGTGTGCCCAGAATCAAGTTTCAAAATTGGCTTGGGTACGTTAAGTGAACGAACGAGCGGGTTTTTCTAACTTTTGGACCGGTGCTCGGAATCGAATTCTGAGGGCACCGATGAACTCGCAATGCCTGTATTTTCTTAAATAGACTTTTTCCACAGTTGCGTTTAATCGAGAGAGGAAGTTGGTTTTTGGGTTTTCATTAAATAAGAGTAATAATAAAATAACGTGTCATGCACCTTATTTTATTTCAGCCGCCATTGGGAGTGTGGTGGTTGAAACCTCCTCATTGAGGATGGAGGTGGGGCCACCACACCTTAACCTCCCTTGAGAGGTTATGGTGGTGGGGCCCACCCGAACTAAACCTCCCGTGGGTGGTTTAATATGGTAGGGACCACACCAGGCTTAACCCCCTTTTAATGGGAGGAGAGGAAACCTCTCAACTCTCCCTCATTAATGAGGGAGAGCCTCTTAATTCATCAACTCCCCATTAAATGGGGAGAAACTCCGTGGCACCCTCCCCTCTTACGTGGTGCCAACGGACCTCATAAATTGCGTCAAAGAAATTTATTTCACCCGACCCCTTTTTTTAAAAAAAAAGTTATGTAACCACAATGGTTACATACCACTCCCCCTCTCCTATATATAGGGATCTTGGGAGAGGGTTTGGGGACGGCTTCACCAAGCGATGGAGCGCTGGTAAAATACCGCGACGCCCAACACTTGGGAAGAAGCTTATCATTGCGAACGAAGAACGCGCCACCTCTGATGAAGAACGCTCGTTTTCCTTCCATGGAATTTCTCTCCTTCCGCGGTGAGACTATTCAACGAATCTTCTTCTTCCTCTTCATCGTCAACAGATCGAAGAAAAAGATCTGAAGCGGAATCGGGTAGCAAGGGATGATGGCTTCGCCTTCCCTCGAGTCGGACGAACGCCGACGTCCCCCTTCGACGTCGTTATCCTCGCGACGCCATACCGCGACGAACCTAGAACGACGACGCCTCCTTCCGATCGGCTTATACCCAAGGTAGGTGTTTGTATTCAATTATTTATATTTGTTCGAGATATCCGACTTTATGATATTCCTGGTTAAAAACCATTTGTTATCAAATTTGAACTTTGTGGTTTGAAACCAAATGATTACGAATAACGTGAGGGGGGCCGGACCGTACGAACACGGCCGAACCTCCTCCTTTTTTTCTTTGTGGTTGGTACGAGGAAGCGTGGTGTCGTCGCACCACACGGTTTCATGCGGTAGATATGCGCGGCGCCGTCGCTCCGCGCCGTGGAAAGGAATTCAAGGACGCGACGCCGTCGCGTTGCATCGAAGAAAAGCGAAGTCATCCGCAGACGGAGTCGGGCCGCGACGAAGGGGCGCGGCGCCAACGCACCGCTCCGGAGAACCATGAAGATGGTGTGTTTCGTTTTTGATGGGCAGATTGACGGGAGACGACAAACGAGGCCGCAAGGTAATTTTGAGGCCTCTGTAGTGAAGGTCGGGTCCCGGGAGGACCATAGGCGAAGATGATAGGAGAAACGGACCACCGGAGCGCGTCCGGTGGTCCGCGGAATGCGGTGGCACCGACGACCGGCGGCGGTGGCGCGCCGCGGGAAGGGAGGCGGCCGGCGGTTCTCCGCCGACCTCATTTAGCGGCGGGTGGGTGACACCCCTCTCCGCCTTTCGGCTCGGCGACGCTGGCTGAGCCGCGGCCGGCCGGTCGGACCGGACCGAGCTGGGCCGGGCCCAGACCCCAGTTTTCAGACCTCTTTCGGTCAAAAGGATGTAACATAAGATATGGGCCTCCAAACGACTCGCTGTCAGCGGCAACACGATCCTTGGATCGAGACGGTTGTTTCGATATATTTCACACAAGCTTTCGGATTAATTTGGGTTCGGCCGGGTTGGTTTGGATACGAAACCAACCGGGCCCTCGGGGTGGAAACACTCGTAACATGAGTTCTGGACATCCGATTGACATGCCGTCGATTTTGATGGATTCCTCTAAGTGAGACGGATCTTTTGGATTACTCCGCTCGAGGTTTGGATGCCATCGGAGTGTGGTCGGGTTGGATCGCTCACGAAACCAACCGGGCCCCTGGAACGAAAAAGCCAATAACTCACAGACCGGGCGTCCGATAGTCGCGCCGTCTATTTCGTTGAATTCCTCTTGATGAGACAGAACTTTTGGCATACTTCGTCTGAGTTTTGGATACAGTTGGATAGTGGCCGGGTTGGATCGCACCCGAAATCCAACCGGGACCTTGGAACGGAAAGCTGATATCTTTCAGACTGGACGTCCGTTTGACGAACCGTCAGCGGAGTTGGTGATCACGTTAGGAAACAGTCACTATGAGTATACCTTATGAGAGTTTGGGGTACAGTTGAGATACGGCCGGGATTGGTTCGCTCACGAAACCAACCGGGACCCTGGGATGAAAAGGCTAGAAGATCACAGACCGGGTGTCCGATTGACGCGCTGTCTGTTGCGTTGAGACCCCTATAATGAGGCGGTACTTTGAGATACTTCTTCGTGGGACCTTGAGATACTTGGAGTATCGACCTGTAGCTCATGGAGCGGACCATCCTAGAGACGAGCGTGCGGAGTACGGAGACCGTGTAGCCAACTGAGACCTGACGACTGCTTGACCGACTCGACTTGGAGTGAGTCGAATAGCCCAGTGGATGGAGCACTACATTCTGAGGTGCAGATCCATGGCGGACGGAGCACTACCTATGTGACAGTGCAGACCCGCGTTACTCATCCGGAGAGTACCTCAGCAGGCTACTTGGGGGTGTGCACTATTGTGTTTGGGTGACATACCCCGACGGGAAGCACTACTGTGTTTGGGTGGCTGACCTGCGGTAATCGACAGGAGGAGTACCTCAGCAGTCTTAGGTTAGTGAGCAGTACCTAGGAGTCATGAAAGGACCACAGTACACTCCAGAGACGGAGCTCTTTAGCAGTTGCAGTTTCAATAATGAAAATCCTGGTTTGAGCTGAGACTTTTTACCTTTGTGTTTACCTCATGATTTAGATGGTTCACTTGTTAACTTAGGTATATGTATGGGAATATACCTGGGTAGTGGTTATCGGTTGATTTCATGATCCTTGTGTTCCCTCATGTTTGCGATGGGTTACATGATAACTTAGGCATATGTATGGGCATATACCTAAGTAGAGGTTATCTGTTGAGATCTTCTTTGTGGTTATCCTTGTTGGTTTAGTGAGACCTTGAGGGTCTCGGGGTCCCTACTGAGTATCGTTATACTCACCCCTGCACGGGCTATGCCCGCACCTCGTTGTGTTGGTTGCAGACGACAGACAGTGCTAACGGAGGCCGAGTGTTTGAGGACTGGATGGTACCCGGAGGTGGACTACACGACGAGTTAGTACCCGGAGGTGGAATACACGACGAGTCAGTACCCGGAGGTGGACTACACGACGAGTCAGTACCCGGAGGTGGACTACACAACGAGACGACACACGGAGGAGGTTGACGGAAGAGAGCGTGGAGGAGGCTATCTGTACCTACCCTTCAGGTAGGATTCGTGGTGGACGACCAGGATCTGAGCCATTTGTACCTACCCTTCAGGTAGGATCCGAGGAGGACGACCCAGGAGCCGCTTCCATCCTTCCAGCTGTTATCTTTTCTGTTGTACTTGTTTAGTTGTAGTTGTACTTTCTTTTGGGTTTGTATTCTGGCCCTTTTACTTTTCAGAACTTCTCTTGTACTTAGTGTTTACTTTTTCCACTTGCTTACTCTGTGGTGCTGGTTTTCTTTTATAAAGGCAATGCCTTCCCAGTTATCGGGATTTACGCCTTTGGTGCTAGTCGCCAGCCCCTGGCCTATGGAAGGCGGGCTTGGGGTAGTCATGGCACGGGCCCCGAGGACGGGTCGTGACAATGAAATTTATAACTGGTGAAAATACATTATTTTTAAATATCTCCTATAGATTTAAGATAAGTAATTTTCATGTTTTTTTTTCCTGTTAAAAATTATTTTAAACAATAACTATTAACATATATTTCTGAGTTATATTTTTAATGACGCCATAAGATTATCATTCTTTATATCACTGAAATATGTCTACATACTTTCTTGATGTATTAATACATGGAGAATTGAATGTTTCTATTTTGATACATTGATATTTAAATTTGAATCATAATTATATAAATTATATACAGCTTATGATTTAACAATTTGGACAATATAGATTTTTGAGAATGGGTAGGGGTTGCTAAATTAATAATAACCCAAGATTCCAGATAACATAAAATAAAAAATATGTTCAATATCTTTTGTCCCACGTTACAACCAATGAAAAAAATAGAATTATAATAATATATAATTATTAATAAATATATAAAAAATAATTATATGGTATACCATTAAATATTATTAAGTTAAATTGTTAATATGAATTACTATTGAAAAACATTATCTTTAATAAAAACCATTTTTATGTAAAATGTGTTTTTTATAAGATAAATATAAAAAATTGAATATAAATTTTATAAAATAAAATTCATTTTTGAATTCCTCATATAAAAATTTAGTATGTTTGATGTTTTTTATTTTTTCAGAAAAGGTTTATTTTCCATCAAAAAAAATTGTGCAACTTAAAATTTTTATAATTTTATCATTAAGTATGATTATCCAATAAATTTAAAATAATTATTTAGTAAAATATATATTTATGGAATATAATTATGAGTTTCAAAAAAATATTTGAACTTAAAATTATATTCCCAATGTTATTTAAAACTAAATTAAATGTTACTTTAATAAAAAAACTATTTTCAGCATTTTCCTCAATTTAAGTGTTTATATTGTGAAATTAGGTTTTGGTTTGTCTTTAAATACTCCTATATTTTAATTTTGTATAGAAAACAAATTTATTTCAGTAAAATTGTTATCCTAGATAATTATATCTTATATATATTTATATTTAAAATTTTTTATTTATAGAAACTCTTTTTACATGATTAATTGTATTTATTTAAAAAATTACTTTTTAAAACTTATAAAATATTATGTTTAAAAAATTTGAAATTTGAAATTATAATATTCAAATTAGTAAGAATACCCCTACTATAATTTTATTCATTAATGGTTTTTAGCATTAATAATTAATTACCAAGGTAAAATATAATGTTACTAAAAGGTTAAAAGTAAAAAAAACCATAAAAAACTCTTAAATGTATCAAAAGGAATATATGAGATTATTTCAGACCTTATACTATCCCACATATCCTCATTTTAGAATTTTTATTCCTTGAACCATTAATAGTGTCATGAAATTATTGAATATGAATAGTATTTTGAAAACAACATCTTTTCTCCTCTTATAAATGGGCACCACTTCCACCCTCAAAAGATGCACATAATCATATATTCTTTAATAACATGAGATATGAAGATAAAATAATTATTAGGTTGAATTTATGAAACAAAAAACCATGATTATAAAATAATTTAACTGAAGATACTTTAAGAAAATTATTTTAAAAAAATATATTCAATCTATACGATAGATAATATAGCACATACGCTTGAGTAAAAATATACCCTATTATAGTATACCATTATCACCTGTGTATTAATTTTATGGTAATGAATAGTAGTAACAAAATTATTAAAATATTTTTTATATGTTGAATATAATTAAAATTAAAAACAACTTAAACAAGAAGAAATATTTTCTAAAAACTGTATTTTTTCTAAAAGACATATTAGTCGACCTTTACGCACTATATTTAAATTTAATTTTTTAAAAAAATTATAAAATTTACTATAAAAAATAAACTTCAATTTTTAAATTAGAAAACTATGGGTAATTGTTTTTATTTTTCTCAAATGTTTGATTTTTCAATGAATAGTGAAAAGTTCTAAATTTTAATTTAAAACTAAATTTTTATTAAATTATTAAAAAAGATAAATTATATTTTTAATTGTTTTTAAAGTAAAATTTGATAAAATATATTTCTATTAATATAATTTAATTCCATATAATAAATTTAGAATTTAATTTAATTGAAAAAACATTAATAACTTTTGAACATTTTCTCTTCAAAAACTATCTTTCTTTTCACACCAACATGATTATTTCTAATTTAAAATTTTAAAATATATGAATTAAATATGGAAAAATTAATTCCATATCTAGAATAATTATAATTTATATTTTATAATAAGAAAAATATAATTTTTGACTTAAATAAATTGTGAAACCCGTAAATATTAATTACCACTGTTTCGGTAAAAATTGATTTATTAGGGGTTAAACTAAAATTTTTATTGTTAAATTAGGCTGAAAAAATGTCTAAAATATATTTTATGGCCATATTTAGATCCTTTAATGTATAAGCCTCGATAATAATCCATTATGGACCCTTTTGCAATGTGAAAAACATGAGTGTACCTTTTTTCCAAGAATTTAGAGTTTGCCACTTAACTCACATATAAGACGACACCCCCTCTCCACTATTCATCACACTTTCACAGTGTTTTGGTTTAAAAAATAAATATCCAAATAACATAAAATTTTAACTCCTCTCATCCTATATGACTTATTTTTTTCACTAACCTGGCCTTATATGGCATTTGGGAAAACCAAAAATGGATACCCAAATAAGAGGTGATGTTCTTCAACAAGCATTTTTAGTTTTTTTCTTCATCCTCATAAAAAAGTTATTACTAAACAATAGAGGTATAATATACTTAGTATATTAAATATAGTATTATATTTTTAAAATAATTTAATGAACTAAAACTATACCCACTTTCAAGAAATGGGTTAAAATCATCATTCATGTGTATGACAAACTACCACTTATCTAACATATGTCATTCACTTTTCAGTTACAACCTATCATGGTTGGGTATATGATTAATATAAATAATATTAATGATATAAGTAATATAATTATACCTCTAGAGTAATTTTATCATTTATTATTTTTTACTTTACATTCCTTAGGATATACGATTATGTTGCTCGTGTGTACGGTGGACTAACACGTCCCAAAGTGATGTTAATTATTTTCACTAATTCATTACATGGAAGGTAACGAGGATACAGTTAATGAAATTATAATATATAAATGAAATAATTATTATATTAATTAAATATTTTTCTTTTTGAAATGATAGTATATCATTTTCATTTTTACACTGGAAAATGATAACATCAGTCCTGTACATGTGGATTACCCCCATCACAAAGTGATGTGACTCTCATTAATAACCACACCACATGGATTATGTACATAAGTAAATTTGAAGATATAATATGGTACATATTATATTAGGATAATTTTTTAATTATAAAATATTACTTAACTTCATTCAATTATGATCATTAAAAAATGGAAACATAGCTAATGTGTGAAACCTACTATCTCCATGACTTTAACATATTTCATTTTTTAAAACCATTCTTCATGATTGATTTAAAAACAATATTTAATGTATAAATTTGATAAATATTTCATTATTATTATAATTTTTATTTTTTAAATAATTACCACTTTGACCATAGTCAAGCTACCAATGTCATTTTTGACACATGGTTGAAATATCATTAAAACATTTGATGTAAACATAATTCATTATGTAATCATATATAAAAAGTTAATAAATAAAATAAAAGGAAGAAAAAATTGAAAATTGTTCCTAAGAAAGTAAATAATTAATGTACTTTTATTATTCAGGAATATATAAAATGTGCATGATGATTCCGACTCAAGGTAAGGGTCTCTCATCTCACTTTTACGTCCTTGAGACATACTCTGTATTCATCAATTATTTATTTTCTGTGAAGTATATACTACCCTTCTCATATGTAATATAATTAATTAATTTATATTCATGGTATTAATTATTTTATTTTATTTTTATTCATCCAAAGGGCATATAATACAAATATTATCATTGTGGTACCAATTTAGTTCACAATAACATCATTATCCAAGAACGTTTTTTTAAGTATCCCTTGGGATAATTACGTAATATTTATATAATAAAATCCATATATTGTCTTATAATCTATTTATTCATGAATTATGTTGGGTAATATTTAAATTTATGTATCTATAGTACATAAAATGATTAATAACTATTTTTAAAGATAGTCCAAATTCATTTCTCTATTGAGCACAAAATACTTTTTCTACTGAAACCATGTTTTCATAAAAAATCATAAATGTTTTATAATTATCTAAATTATTTTTTAATAAAATTATATCCCATGTTTTACTTTTCAAAAATATTTTTAAAGGAATATTCTTTTTTGTTATCTGAATGAGGAATCGTTTCAATCTTTTTACAGTGTAAAAGGAATCTTCCATTTAACTTATATGGAATTTATATAATTACCTCCCATTATGAGAATCCATAAAATTTATACAAAGAAGTTTTTAAATAATATTGTTTTCCAAGTATTCTGGAAATTCATAGTTTTTTAATTTTATTTTAATAGAAAATTAATTTGAAAATATTTTACATATTTTACACTTTTAAAATAAACAATGGGAATTTCAATGAAAATTTATTTTCTACAAGATAAGTACCAAGTAATCATTAAAAAAATTCCATCAAATAAGACTTTATTTGATGTCAATTGGGTTTTAATGATGATACACTCTAGTGATGCCATATTTATTATTTCTCTTGATGGTTTATGATCAGTTTGAATACATATTTACAATTTTGATACCATTTATTTTACTCTGGATGGTTTATTATTGTGCTTATTTATTGGATAAGGTTTTTAAATTTCATAGATTAAATATTAAATGTTATATTTATTATTTTCACTGGTTTCATTTATGGAATTCATTAGACTTTTCAAGTGACGGTCAGGAGCCTCTATTGGCCCTTGATGCCTCAATGGGTCTGATGAGACAAAATAGATATGGTTTTGAATTAGGAAATACCCATTTATATGAATTTCTTAGTATATTCCTTGATTTTATTAAATGTATCGATAGAAGACATAATGGTATTAGATGTATTAGAATAATCTTAGATAGTATGTTTTAGATTTCCATCATTTTGAATTCCATAATTGTGAATTTTATTATTGATATTCCATGTGATTATTCGATTAGTTAGAATATACCTAGTCATTTTTCATACTCATGTGATTATTTATATGGAATTATTTCATCATCCTCTATTCATGATGTATTATACTCGGGTTAATGATTAAATTTAATGATTTTTAGTTATTTACCATTCCTTAAGGATTATGCCTCATTTATTCATATCTTTCATTGTACAATTATCCTTACTAATCATCTATGACCACCCTTTCTTATTTTTTTATTTTTTCCAATATACTAAGAAGTATTTTATGATTTATATGTTGGGATACACTAATGGGAGTAATGGATTTCTAAAATAAAATTCATTGTGTATTTTATTTTTCTAAATTTAATGTGAATTTCAAGAACATATTTAGTTTACCAAGACATATAAACTATTCAATTATTCCGGATGTGATTCCTTTGTATATTATTCTAATTTAATAAACCATAAATAGGCTCTGGGCTAGTAGGTTTAGGGTAACTATAATTGGAATCAAAGTAATTTTAGTAGAAAATATAGGAACTAGATTTAGAAAAACATAGATAAGGGAACATAACCCAATGATTGAATTTTTGGATAAGTATGGAATAAAATCATAATATTTTGTTAAGAAAGTGGCTATGTAGTTTATCTAGAAAATAAATCCATGCCTTTATACTTCAACAGGATGTGGTTCTAGTATATATGAACTTAGGGGTAATATATCCAAAAAGGTAGCATTGGGATTGACCCGATCATTAATTAGTGCATGAAAATTGTCCTTTATGTGAAACTAGTTTGAAAAACCCATGGGATATTCTTAGGATAAATAAGTTTTTCATTACCAACCATTACTATATATTTAAAAATAATTATATCCCCAAAGAAACCATGTTTTTTATTATGAGATAATAAATGAATTAATATTTCAATAAATGATATGTGTTTCACTAGTTTTTGGATTATGTAGTATGTTTCAAAATGTTATCATATAATCTAGTGTATGCCATTATTTTGAAATGGTTACTAGTAGAAGAAATTTGGGATATATCAATGTAGGTACTCTATATAGGGATTTCCTTCATTAGAAATATAATGAAATTTGACTTGGAGATGAATCTGAAACAAATAAAATTATAATCATATTGGGGTGTCCAATTTAGGCTATGTGTAATTACCTATCTCATATGTGACAGGATACTGATCAACTATATGGTGTAATATTTTTAGAAAACATCATGCATCAGAAACCTCCATCATTTGATGGGACAACAAACCCATTTTTAGCAGAGAAATGGATAAGTTCTTTAGAGAAGATATTTCATTCTCTAGTATATAATGAAATGGAGAAAGTTATCGTGGTAGCTTATCATCTATCAAGTGATGATGATCAATGGAGGCCATGTATTCAAAATAATATGTATGATGTAGAAATATTGTGCATGGAGTGTAAATATTTCAATGTAATCTTATTGGATAAAAATTTTCCTAATGAGAAAATGAACTAAATATAGAATGATTGTTCATTATTATAATACAGAAATAAGACTAAAATGTTACTAAGTATGATTTCTACATTATAAGGTTATAAATAACTGATATAGACACTATATATTATAGAAAGATAAATATTGATCATTTCCTCGATATCCTTAAGCCTATTCATTGAAGGGTAATAGTATCCCAAACATTCTCTTCATGTGAGGACATCGTATCATATTCCATAAAGATAGAGAAATAATTTTTCAATTATTATAGTGTTAAAGGAAGGAAAGCGAACAAGATGAAGGAAGAGAAAAATAGATAAAGGGAAGAAGGGGAATAATGATTTTCTTATATGTGATACTTATGCAAAGAAAAAATTGGTATATGATTAAAAGGATTCATATTTTTCTTCAATCATTGATAACAATTCCACCCTGATTATTATTTTAAAAGATGTAAAGAATATTCAAATTTTTACTGATTCCACTATATTTATATGGGGAACTATGAAAATGAATTCCACAAGAATAAATGGAAAAATACCTCAAAATTAGCTAAGGGGTAATGTTTAATCTTATGAAATTACAGGAAATGAAGTGGAATTACTAATGTGTATGAGTTTAGATTCATTAATTGTATCATGTTAGTTTTTTATCAATGATATCCTATTTATAAGAATTATGAAATTCTTAACGATTGTTCTGTAATACTATTTCTTAATGGATTTCATTTCATATACTAAATGGTATAGATGACTAAGGGATGTGATCCAGTGACCTATTGAACCTCTTGGAATACACATGTTTGAGAAATGATAACCCTAAATATGTTCTTTATTTTGAGATAATAATAAGATGTTTATAGGATAGTATTGGTTACCATGAATTATGTTATAGATTTATTAGTTTATGTCATCTTTTTTTTGTGTGAATAACAATTATTGATTTATTGAATATATTTTACAACTTGATATTTTATTTTTTGTAAGCATTCATGTTTTCATTAAATTTTTATTGTGACCGCAGTTTTAAAATATTTGAAATGTGATATTAATAGAGGAATTATATTTACTATGAAATATAATTTTGTTTTAGTGACCTTCCTTCTAAATTTTGTCAAACATATTTTGTGCTATTGTTATGGTTATGTATTTATGAAATATATTATGTTGAACATCATGAGATATTGGATAACTTTTTCTAACCATTATGGGTTTATTAAAGGCACGAGTAATAGCGTGTTTCCCTTTTATAGATCTTATGATCCATTAAAATGTTTTTTTTTGATTCATATATAAACAATTAATCTTATATATTCAATTAAAATAGTAATAAATGGAGTGAAAACTGATTTACGAAAAAACAAAAGATTAAATTAATCCTATGAAATAGAATGATATCCAGTAAGCATGTTTTCATATGTTCTCATTCAATAGGGTAAAAAAATTCAACCCAAATAGATAAAAGAATATTTAAAAAATTATGTTATCCCAGTACCATCATTTTTTTATGAAAACATATTCTTTTAAATAATTATTGATTTATGGTTTTTAACTTCTTAAAATTCCATTGATTGTTCACTTTCTTTTGTTCAATGACCTCTGTCACTCCCTATAATTATTTATTATTTTCATCTATGTCTATATATTCACTTGAAACCAATATTATCTTACTTATAAACATTGTACCTTTAATAAAATATAACCTTTTTAATTCCATTTCATAAATATTAATAATATGTTTTACTAATTATTTTTATGATGTTGGTTTTAAACAAAAGAATTTTCAAATTTCAAACCCTTGATTATGGAGATCCAGATTAAATTTCAAGGATACAATTTATTTAAGTGGGGAGAATTTAACACCCTCATATTTTAATATAATAACATCTGATTCGATATAATAGATGACACACAACACTAATATTATAAGAAAACATTACACCATTTGTTTTTTGAAATCTTTATTTTTATTAAATTTAATCTCTTTGATAACTTTTCGAACACGCAACCCCATATCAAAATGAACCATGATATGGTATACCGTTATAACATTGTTTTAAAACTTGAGGGTATGAATAGTTATAATTATATTATTAAAATTATGATTATCTATTAATTATAAATAAAATAATATTTATTGAGATGAAAAAGAAAGGATATTTGAAGATCAGTATTTTTTCTAAAAGTTGATTTAGTCTTTTTTATACACTTAATATTAAATTACTTTTTACAAAATTTATTTTTTTTTTCAAAAAATAAAATTCTTTTTTGAAGTCATCATATCAAAATTATCTTTGGGTTAATTGTTTTATTTTTCTAAAATATTTCATTTTTTTATGAATATGGAAAAATAAAAAATTTTAATTGGAAACAAATATTTTTAAAATATATAATCCGTTAAATAATATTTTTAATTGGTTTTAAAGTAAATATAGATCAATTATATATCTATTAAAGTATTTTATTTCATTTTAATTGTTTTCATATTTAATTTTGATATAAAATGTTTGTAATTTTTGAACAATATATCTTTGAAAACTCACTTTCTCATTATGTATCTTGTATTAATTTGAAACTAAAAATTTCCAATTCTATGATTGGAATATTCTAAAAAGAAATCATAATTTTGAATAATAATAAATAAAATTTGTTAATAATTTAAAATTATTTTAAGACAAAAATTAATACTGAAAACAGTTTAAATTAATTACCACAGTTAAGATAAAAATTGATTTATTGAAAGTTAAACTTAATCAATATGGGTTAAATTAGCCTAGAAACAAGTCTAAACTATATTATAATTTAATATTGAGACCCAATAATATATAATTTTCTACAATACTCCTTTTAAACCATTTTTAAATATGAAAAAACTTGTTTACACAATTTTATTTCTGAAAAATACAAGATTTCCACACATGTTTCATATTAATAGTCACACTCTATCTACTCTTTTTTCACACCATCACACCCTTTTGTTCAGATAATACCTAAAAACGCACTCCCTATATTCCCTCATATATTATTATCCTAAATAAAAAAATTTGGGTACAAATACTCCCTTGGTTGAATTTGGTTCTAACCTAATGAGGTTACTCGATGAAGAGGTAATGTACTTCAATGACTGTTTTTATTTTTTTCTTAATCCACCTCATTCAATTATAATTAAAAACTTATGAAATATGGATAATATATTTCATATAAATGATATAATTATTATATTAATTACATATTTACCATTCCTAATAGATAATATATCTTTTTATTTTTAACAATGAAAAATGATAACATCGTTTGTGTACATGTGGACTAATGCCTTTACAAAATGATTCCAATCTCTTTGATGAAGACACCATATAGATCATATATATATATAAGTATATTTAAAGAAATAAAATATTATATATGATATTATTATAGTTATTGAAAAGTAAAATATTACCTCACTTATTTCGACAATGATCATTGAAAAATTGAAACGTTACTCATGCGTACATAGAGCTTACCATCTCAATGATTACAAGATAGTTCATTTTCCATAACCATATTTCGTGATTGGTTTTCAAATTTTAATTGACTATAAATATGATAATAATTTCACGATTATTATTCTTAAGATTTTTAAATAATGACCTCTTTCGTTGTAGCCAACCTACCAAATACCTTTTTTACACAAAAGCCAACCATCATCAAGACATCTAACATAAACATAATTGATCAAGTAATCATATAAAACATGGTAATAAATAAAATAATAGGAATAATAAACATGAAAAATTTTCTTAATAAAATGTATAATTAATATATATTTATTATTAATAAATATAAGTAACATATGTTATGAGTGAGACTCAAGGTAAGGGTTTCTCTACTCACTTTAAATTCCATAAAATATACCCCATACTCACCAAATATTTCTATTGTGTGTGGTATGTAATTCCCTTTTTATGTTCTATCATGAATTCATTTCTCTTCATTGAATTTTATGTTTCTCATACAAGGATACTATTGAACAAATGTTACCAAATTGGTAAGGGTTTATTTTTCAATCTCATCATTATATAAGATTGTATTTGTTTGAGTTTATATTGGGGGAATTATTTGATATTGATATCATAAAACATATTTCATTATAAAATGGTTATTAATTAACTATTTAAAGTAATAATAAAATTCTCCTCTATTTATTACATTAAATTATTATGACAATACTTCTAATAAAATCTGACATTACTTCTCTCTTCATTCGAAAATCATATTTCTTCCAAAACCATGTTTTCTAAAAATGTTTCAAAAAAAATATTTATAATTTACCAAATGATTTATTAATGACTATTTTTTCAATGTTTTAATTTTAAAAATGGTTTAAAAGTAATTTTTTTCCTTTTCTAAACGATTTATTTTTCTTATCTTTTTTCTATAAAAAATGAATTTTCATTTTAACTTATATAAAATATATAGAATTACTCACCAACATAACCATAATTTCTTCAAATATCCATTTGTAATTTTAAAATCTAAATTTTAAAGGAATTTTTTACATGATATTTTAGAAATTTATAGTCTTTATAAGTGATTTTAAATGAAAAATATATTGAAAATATTTTATGAATTTTCTAGTTTTAAAATAAAATACTGATTACTACAGATATGTTATTTTTCTTAAGAAATGTTATAAATGATATTTCAAAATCAGTTTCTATAGAATAATGAATTATTTGATGTTACTTATTCATTAATAATGATATAATCCAATGATAACATCATGATTAATTCTCCATGTGGTTTGTAATCAGTTTGACTTGGGGTATACAATATTGATATCATTCATTTTACTCTGGATAGTTTGTGATTATGTTTATTAGTTTTGGAAAGTATTTTCACATCATATGATATTTTAAATAAATTATTTTCTATTTATTATGTTTCAACCATTTCATATATGGAATGAATTTTCATTTTTAAGTGATGGTTGTGGCCTCATATATCCCCTTCATACATCATTAGGTCTAATGAGGAAAAATATATATTGTTTTGAATAATCCATTCCCATTTATATAGAGGTCTTAGTTCAGGCCTCAAGAGTGTGATATGTCCTACAAAAAGCTATATTAGTATTAGATATCATGGAGTAAGTATATATAGTTTATTTTTTTGTCCAGTATTATCCATTCCATCATTATGAATTTAGTTATTTGTATTCCATGAGATTATTTGATTAGTTAGAATATAAATGGTCATGTTTCGAGCTCATGAGATTATTTATATAGAATAATTTCATCATGTTGTATTCTTTTCATATTATGATCAATATATTGATAAATTTAATTGGTTTCTCTTATTTACCTAAACATATTTATTAAGACTTATATATTCAAAGCTTCTGTTATGCTTTTACCCAAACTGTGCATCTAAGAACACCCCTTTCTTTTGTTTTATTTTACACAGGATACGAAGAGGTATTTTTATGTATATATAAGGAACTATATGTATAATAATATAATTATAATGTAAAATATTTTTTTATACATTATATATTTAAATGAAATGTTAATTTCAATTTTGTATTTATTTTACCAAGACAACTAAACTATTCGGTATTTCGGGATGTAATTCCCTATATCTTTTTCTAATGAAATAATGAAGACACCATCTTTAGGCTAATAGTGTCAGGGTCATTATAAATTTGATTCTTTATACTTATACCTTTTTATATACATAGAGCCTTATCCCATAAAAATAATCCCATGGCCAGTCGAAGTTATCATAATCACTATAATTTCAATGGAACATCCAAGGAAAGACAAAGCCTCTAATGTAAGTATTATTTAATTCATAGGTTTTTTTATTATTTATCAAAATCATCAAAATATCTTATAAAAATTATAATATGATTAAATATATATCATTATTATAATTATTTTTTATATTAATTTTTTGACACTTAATAATTCATTTCAATCAACTTAGAAAAAAAATATTGTCGTTGGAGCATTTCACAGACTACCACCTCTACAAAGAGACTTCAATTAATTTCTTTCATTACTACAATCAATAGATATTATTATTATTGAAAATGATGAATAAATATGTTATATATCATGTAATTACTATTCTAAAATGTCAATTTAATATCCAAATTCACCCCCTCTCCAGCATTGAGAAACTGGAAATCAAATCTTGCATATGGGGGGACACCCTTATCCCTGATGAAATATTTTTCAATTTTTATCTACAATTTCAAAATATATATATATAAACAAAATATATAGTTCCACAAGAGAAATAAATAAATAAAATATCATTATAGTTTTTTTATAATGATATTATGACATTATAAACACCTCTTTAACCATACATTCCGGTCATATTAAATCATTTTCATGTTTGGGTTGATTTAACAACTTTTGAGAACATTGATTTAAAATAATATTTTTGATGACTATGGAAACATATAAAATAGTATTAATATAGTATATTAATAATATAATTATTATTATATGGTCTTGGAAATAATATATTAATTACATAAATTATTATTATAGTAATATTCTCATTCTCTAAGATTTCAAAAATAATTAGACATTAATTCAATTTTTACACAAACAAGTTGAGGAAATTTGTAATAAATATATAGAATATATTAATTACATGTACATATAAAATTAAAAATAGAGATAATATTCCTAATGATGTATTTAATAAAATTAATTTGGTAATTCATTATGCTTATGGTGTGCATAGAATGAATCATGAACAAGATAATTGATTTGAACTCAATTTCCATTCATTGTGATAGATTTCCAATTTCAACACCAATTATTATTTAAGTGGGGGTGTATAATACCTAATTGATTTCAAATTTCATTAATTTTCTATTATTCATTTTATTTTAGTTGTAATTCCATTTTCTCCCTTTTATGGGGTTTTTATTTTTTATTTTTAGGCATATGGGTTTCATCTAAAAAATTCTTTCTTCAGACACATTTTCTTTTATGAACCAAATTCCATTTATGTAGTTTATATACTGCATATTTGAGGTATTTTTTCAAAAATTACCCTTTATTAATCATAAAATACGTTCAACTTCAATATCTCTTTTTCATGAGGATTTGATTTAACTTCTCCTAATGTTTTAAGAGGTTTTCGTGACTCAAATCTCTTCCTTGGGTCATAATCACTCTTCTTTTACTATTATATTTCATGATTGATCTACTATAACCCATTATTTTTTTATTTTTTTCACCTTATTTTTATGTAATTAATTATTTATACCAAATTATTATTCCTTAATGAATCTATAGTTTCATGAAAACGAATTTTTGTTAAGAGTAATTCACATTTTATTTAATTTATTTTCATCCATATATTTGTTTTAATTTTTAAAAATATTCTCCTTCATCTAGTGGGGAAAAAATGTTTTTATCTCAAGTTCCCTTCTAAAACCCTTTAATAATTTTAAAATAAATTTATTGTCATCCTTTTAAGTATTTTTGTTTTCAAATTGGATATTTCAAAATATTAAAATGGGTTTTCTGTACTTTTAATATAAACTATTTTATTATCCACTCCAAATTATGATTCATTTACTTTTATTTTTTTTCATGGATCAAATATTAAATATTAATTTTTAAAATAAATTTATTTCATATTATTTTCACCAAATTTGTTGAAATGTTTTTTCAACATTACATTATTAAATATTATTTTAAAAATTAAATGTTTTCAATGTACTTTCACTTAATTTTCTTGAAAAAATTGTGTTATGTTTAATTCTCCATTATTAAACATTATTTTATAAGAATACATTTTTAAAAGTATTATCAACTATGTATTTTTGGAATACATTACGTATTTTAAAAGTTCATTTATATAAAATAATTTATTTAAATGTTTCAAAAAATTCATTTCTTTCCATTTAATTTTTTTTAGTTGTTTTTAATTCAATGTTTTACAATATTTTTTGGAACAATTTTGTATTTTCGCATCTATTTACATGCCAAATTTTATTTTTTATGAAGTGACATTATGAGGATCCCCTATATATTATTTTGATATGATTTAGTTTAGAAAATTATATTTTTGGTACCTAATGATATACTTAGTACAAGTTATTTGGTTATATTGGGTTGTATACTTTTCAATTTTAACCTATTTAATACATAATCCTATTTCATATCATTTTGATGTTTTATGAAACACATTTTATTTTTGTGGGTTCTTTATGAGAATTTAATGATTTCCATTTTGATGTTTAAGAAATCCGTTATTATTACAAGGGTTCATTAAGATATATTTTCTATTGAATTTTTATGAAACATTTATATGTGGTGATGAAGAGCGGGATCCCACATAACTCTGGAATGTATTAGACTAAGTTTGGGTCTATTGAACACAAATGGAGTCATGAGAATATTTTTCCCAAGTTAAAAGGTATGTCAGAAAATTTATCCCAAGAAAATGAGGTGCTGGATATGATTTATCTCAATGCAATGAGGTACACGAGGGGGGGGGGGATTTATCCAAATCCATAGGGTATGTTTGAGGGTTTATTCCCAAGACAAAGGGGTACATGAGAGATTTTATCCCAAGACCAGGAAGGTAAATGAATTTTTTTGTTATAATTTTCAGATGCTTATGGTTGTACCAAATTTTCATGTAGTTCTTCAAATTATGTTAAATTTTCAAGATGAATTTCATCCCATGAAAAAAATTATTATTATTATGCATGGTTATTAAAATATTCCACACATTTATGTCATGGTCACATATTATATGATTATTAAGATGTCTTTGAGCCTAGTATTATCAATTATAATTCATTAATGATTCCTTTATGAAATTTTGTTTGTCTATCATGTTCAATAATTAAAATATTGGTTCATGTGATTTTTTATGACAGTTTGACTTTAAAATGTTTTCCTCCATGTAAAAAATCTTGTACTCTATGATAATATTTTCTCTTAAAGAGAAATTTGTGCTCACCCCTTTATTATGTTTCTAATCCCCCTATTATGAATATGATTATTTTATGTGAGATATAAAAAAATGTTTATAAGATCACAATTATTAATGAATTTTTGAATTTGTATTAAGAAAATATATTTATATACATAATATCCATGAAACTAAACCTATTTGTCCTTGAGTTGTGTGAATACTTGTGAGATGTATAAATTAAATCATGGTATCAGTATATTATTTATATTTTTTAGCTTCGGTGTCCATGTATTTTTTCATATTTAATATTCTCATAATACATATAGAATTTAGTTTTTTTTAATTTTTAGTATCCTAAAACATCAAATTTCATTCTTAGTGATGTTGAATATTTTTAAAAATTAGTGTTTTTACATGTTCATTTGTGGATTAATTTTTTTTTACTCCATGATTCTCAACTAGTAATTCACTTTTAATAATTACATCCTAAAATGTATTTTTATATCAAGAATATAATTTTATATTATTTAATTGATTCCATAAATTTTTGTTGGAATAATATTTTTTAATTTTTTATAGAATTATAATAAATTAAAACACTAAATACATGATCATGGAATGTCACTATTCTAGTTGTAAAATATGAGGAATTAGAATGTATTAAATACTCAAATTTATACATTATTTTGAACACATTTATTCATAGAATATTTTAGTGTCTCATTTATTGAAATTATCTCTGTGAAATAATTTTGTGTTTTGGTTTAGAGAGTTTTTTAAACCATAAAGGAATGAGGATTTCAAATAAAATATCAATTGAAGTAATAAAATCCTTATAAATATCATTTAACTATTATAATTTTGATTTTCATTTCAAAATAGAAAATTATATTTTGGAATATATTTTCATTTTATCATGTACTAATATGTTTTGTATAAAATTATTTTTTTTATTACGATGTTTTTTTGAAAGATACTATTTTACCTAAATTTTACCCTGAAATTTCAGTTACTGAGCATAACTGGCCTAAAAATTTATTAGATAAATTGAAATTAAAAAGAATAAAAATCACGTGACACATAAAATTCCACCACAACATTAAAGTGGAAAACTCATCACACAAAAACCCAATAAAAATAGAAGAACAATGCTATGGCCACCCATATATGTGAAAACACAATCCCACCCCCATATCCCCATCCTGAGGTTTCATCTCAAGTCATATAACCTATCAAAATCATTGTCTTACTAGCCTGTAGCCCCTATGAATAAATTCATCAGACACCCCTCGAGGTACCTTTTCCCTATCCCAGTTACAATTTCCAGAAGCTGGCCATCATCTGAGAAAATCTTCTTCACTGAGAACCATCGAACGACGTCCAGATCCCATCAAAAAAGGTTTCCCCATAAAATGAAAATATTTCTACATGACTATGGAAAACCAAGAAAGATTATTTATAGATCCACTAAGAATCCGGATGTTTTTATTCCTATCATCTCATGTTCTAGTTCCTAAGGACTTCACGGGTACACCCAGCACTCGCCAACATGTCCACAACCAGTACCACCATCCTGGTTTGTATTTGCCTTCAAATTCTAC
The DNA here is from genome assembly GCA_963277665.1 of Viscum album. Lineage (NCBI taxonomy): Eukaryota > Viridiplantae > Streptophyta > Magnoliopsida > Santalales > Viscaceae > Viscum > Viscum album. Next base: position 888,623,227 of record OY728123.1, read on the forward strand.
ATTGCAAGACACCGAACACCGATATAAAAAACCTCTGAGATCCCAAATGTTGTCAGCAACCATTTCAATTGGAAAAAAACTCCAATCTCGTCATAGATCAAAGTGACACCTCGCCACCACTATAAATCTGGACACTATCCTCCATGATCCCTGATCACATTTCGTAAGTACAATAAAAACTCTTCCCCCGCATCGACTTTGTATTCCATATTCTGATCAGCGCTACCTACAGCAAAGTGGGAATGTAGATCTACAATTCTAATATTTTACCTAAGACATATCCCCATATCCACATCATTGATATGTTACGATCTGTTGGGCCAAAATTCCAAGAGACCATTCTTGAGAGACCGCTCCACATTGGGTCTTGATCGAAAATTATTTTCATCATCTCATCCCTCTTCAATCACCTAACATCAACATCATTATTATAAATCCTGATCTCTATCCACCTATATTCCATCATTAATTTCTTCTTCCCCAAAATATCCATACCCATTGACGAGGAAGGCTCACTGAATCCAAGAAATACAACCCTTTTGTGGGAAAAAATGTTAAAATAACTCAAATTTCCCAAAATTATCGTGAGGATATCGATCATTCTAAGAGACGAGTTCTATTTAGTGATTTGGATCTCCCTTTTACTAAAATAAAACATTTTTATAAAACACAAATATCCTTATTGATAATAAATAATGTATTTCATGAGGATGAGAAATTTAATAAGTGTTACGTAATTTAATGTGTCATTATTTAAAAAAAAATAATCATTTAATTATATAATAATTAAAAATAATTATATTCTAAAATTAGATATAAATTTGATATTTTTTTTAGATAATCGAAATTTACAAAATTATAATTATCATTGTAATCATTTTGATACTTAAAATATTTATTTGTTTACATGTATAGTGTTTTTCTCCTGTAGAAAAACAAATACACTTTAAAGTATTTTTGAATATTCATGTATGGAAAAAATTAATCTTTATTGTGTTAGATATTCAATAGAAATTGAATAGAATTTTTATTTTTCATTAATAATTTAAATGTTTTCACATGTCATAATGTTTAATATTATTAGAACAAATTTTGGTTAATATGGGATCTAAAATTATTTAATGATTTTTAATTTACTATTATTAAATATTTTCACTTTAAAATTGAAATTTTTTATAAGTATAAAAAATTAAATTTAGTTTCAATAATTTTGATATGTTCTAATAATAGAACTTCATTGAATCGATGTTATGTTTTCAAGTGTTATTTAGAAAAAGGTTTGAATTGTATAATATATTTGTAATTGTTCATAGATACATTTGTAGACTATTGGATCGGGGAAATTGGGCCTTAGACAACTATTATTTAGTGTTAATCATGAAATGATTGGATTCATGACTTTATGGTTGTGACTCATCAAGTTGTATCGGATTGAAGTGTTTACAAGGTACCCAGTAGTGTAAATATACATTGTTATTTAACAGAAAAAACTATTGGAGTGGTTGGATCTTTGGATATATAAATATATGTGGTTATGGGATTAATAAACAAGGAAATATTGGTACAAAAATCAATCAATGATATTAAATGGATGAATCTCTAACATCAAATCACCAGCATAAGAAGTAAAAAAACATTGATAACCTAGAACACAGAACAGGTGTGATTATATTTGGGGGACTAACCAAGGATGTGGAATTTTCCACATAGGTGTAGATATATTTTATTACTTATATAGTTAAATAAACCATATCCATTAATCATTAATTTTTGAGATATGGAATGTTTCCCATGTTTATATGGATTTTAATAGAATTCTACTTAGGTGGTAAATATGAGGTTAGGGGCTAGTGATACATAAGAAGTAGATTTTTATACTACTTATAATCATTAGAGATTGAATATGAGACACTATATGATAAATAAAACGATATATCTATAAAATTATAATTATAAAATCATTTCATACTAATTATATATTACACATGGACTAATCAGGGTTGTTAATATAATAGAACAGAATAGTTTACGACGATAGACTATATTATGTTATAATGCAGACCATTAAAGTCAATTTTTAGTGTTTTTAATATTTCATCACAAACATTCATATTAGTGAGTTTATTATTTTAGAAGAAGGTTTGATGTGTCAATTTAACATGGATATAAAAATGATTTCTAACCAAAGATATTCCCTTAGGCATCTTCTAATGATGAATGATACCAATTTATCAAAATATAATTGGTAGGACAAGAATATTGTTCCCTTTTTGTAACATAAATTTCTCTGTTGTATTTTGTGATAAAGAATATAGAAAATAAAAATTTGATGATAGAGAGGCATGATTTATCATTAAATAATTAAATTTCCTTAATAACAAGATTGAACTAAACCACATGGGATGTAACATAGAATTTAGAGGTAGTTCTGCTAAGGAGTAAATAGAGAAGAAAATAAAAATAATTAGACTATGGATTATAATGGAATCTCTATAAAAACTGTGGACTTATACACATCAAATAAGGATTTTATATGTACATATTAATTTCCTCTACTATCCAATTCTTGTTTTTGATGGATCATATATTGAAGAAATTTTTTTATAAATATGATGTTTGAATGAAATATTAAAGTGATACTAATTATTATATTCTATAATTAATCTATATTTATTCATTCATTTATTACATGACTTTTTATGTTACCTTCCTTCACTATGTTTCATTAATGATTCAATATTTTTTAAAACATTTTAAGTATTAATATATGAAGACTTCGACCAATCTATTTTATTTTTAAAAAAATAATTTCATCACAAAAAATACATTTACAAGTTGAGATAATTATTAATAGTATAGTTAAGATTTTAATATCTTTCAATATTATTATGTTGATAATAATTTAAATAAATCGTCTTTTTCATTAATATTATAATTATTTGAAATGGTAAGTCATTAGTGATAGTTCTTAAATAGAATATAATAACTCAAAAGTGAATACTTTCAACCATAGTAATATATTATTTAATCATAAAGAAGTGATTATTTATTGGACCAAAATTTTACATATTATAATAATCTAATTATCCCAGATTTTTTTGTTACATCGCCAATAATTTTATTTCTTAATAAACTTGACCAAAAAATAGATTGTTCTATTTTCACCTTCTTATTTAGTCTATATCAAAAAATTTAAAATTGATATATAACTTTCCTTATATAATTTCAATTAATTATTATTTTTCATATTATTGATTATTTTTTAATGAATTTTTAAATATATAATGAATATTTCCTTCCTTACAAATTTATATAATAATTCACTAGTATAGTATTCAATGTAGGATAATAAATTATTTTAATAGTTTATAGTGACTGGTATTTCCAAAATAACAAGGTATATATTGTCATAATCATATGATTTAATTTCCGAAATCTAGGCTTGGGAAGCTCAGTACAGGCTTTGTAGAAATAAACTCACCCCAACTCATATTTGTCTTACCATATAGATGATTTATATATATCCATGTATTAGATCCAAATATTTTCTCTTTATATTTAATGATTTATATACTCTATATTTGTTTATAATTAAAATATTTAATTCTATATCCCTTGGAGGAAAATATATAACAAAAATTTAGATACCCTATTCCCAAACAATTGTGACACACCATAGGTTCATTTTTTAAAAATACCACCCAAAATGTGTTAAAATACAAGTTAATAAAACCATCATTGGACCCATCACAATTAATAAAATCAACTCTTTTATCTATTGTATCAACTTATTTACTATAATTCATTCCCTGATATTGACTGGGAAGACAAAATCTCACTCTTTTAGCCTCTGTCATGTATAATTATTCCATATAGGCAATGTTCATTAACTATGAATGGGTAGGAAACAAATTAAAATAATTATTGATTGAATCTAGAGTTACATATATATATAAAACTTCATGTAATTGATATTTTCATTAGTTAATAATTCTATTTGAAGAAAAACCATCACTTGTAAGTAAACTCCACATTAGACAAATGCCACCTTCCCCTATTCAAAATATAGTAACTAGTGATCATTAATTTATAATAATTGGGTGGGATTATAAATAATTTCCATTACACCCCCAATCCCACCAGAGAGTACACCTCCTAGGAAAATAATGAGAGAAGGAACATAGCTAGAACCTGAGTCCTACCTCTAGTAGGCCCTATATTGGAGACTATCACCCAGGGTATGATAATCACGCATATGAGAGGCATTAACATCTAAGAGAACATGTATAAAAAGAGAGATAAGATAGATACACTAGTCAAAACCTTATCAGAAATATTTATAATGAAAACACCAAAGCAAAAAATTTAAATTTATACAATACCAAACAAATAAAAGGAAAATTATAAGTACAAAAAAGTTAAAGATGAAAGACACAAACAAGCTCGAAAAAAATAATCCAAAACCATGAGCTATTAATATCTAGCCCGATATTTAAACTAATCTATATTACTTGAAAATAATGTATATATACATAGGTTGAGAATAATATTATACACATTAGGCTACTCTTAAGAACCTCTCGTGAAAAAGATAAAGAAATCATGTTGAAGCACAACGAACAACAGTGAAAATACATCGTCACTTAAAAGGTATAATATGTTCCAAGGATCTCTATCACTGACACTAATTAATTATCTCATATAATATATCTTATAAAATAATAAAAAAACATCAAAGGTACCCCACTCTTGATTCCCCACTATTTGTTCCCTCTTCCCCAACGTTTCATGTCCTGGTCCCTCTCTCACAAAAATAAGCTAGCACAAAGACACCTTGGAAAGGAATCACAATATCTTCCTCATGCATCACAGTATGAAATAATGCAATATCACATCCCCATATATTGTAAAAAATTAGTTTATGGGATCCACCACATACTGTATGACATGTTCATACATCGGTTATTGTATCTCAAGACACCACAACCCAGACACTGAGTAAGTATGTCTATCCATCACAACATATACACATCATACCTATAATAATATTTTAGATAATATATCAAAGTATACATTTGTATTAATAAATACAAGCCATCATATCCATGTACATACATGTATGATAAAAGTATCCACCATCCGTTCTAGCATAAGTAATTACCATGTGAAGAGAGTAGGGCCAATGTGAGTTGTCATACATCCTTCCTCCCACAGAGATACTGAGGAAAACACCATCTAAAATTACACTACGTTTCAGAGACACTCACCAACAAGGGTGGGGAATTATATGAAGTAAAAATATATAATATAGCTCATAACCACTTTACGGACTTAAGCTAGACCAGAGATCAATTGACGATATCATCGCTAGGACATCTAGCTGCCACTGCTAGTGATTAAGTTTCTTATAATCACACTACTATTTAAAAATAATCATTAATTACTTATTATCATTTCATCATTTACTTTTTTAACTACCTTATTATCCATTAACATTATTTCAGGTAACATTTAGTAACCAACAGTTCCAAGTCCAAGCCCTACTAGCATAATCCAAACTAAGACCATGGTTTTTCAAGATTAACATCTTTTTTGTATTTTAATTCCATAAACGCCAACCCTATTGGTTAATAAATATTTATTAATTATTAGAATCATTATAAAACCCATTTACTCTATGAAAACCATCAAAATATTAGACCAACATGAAATAGGAAACTAACCACACCCAAATACCTCAAGTAGTGGGGAAAGGAATTATAATAAAACAAGAAACCCAACCATCATCCATTAAAAAAAATCATCAGAGAGAATAAAATCTCTCAACATCACATCAATTGGTAATCCCAACTTCAAACCATTCCATCGTCTCTGGTGCCATCCCTGACACCCCCTATGAATATCTTGATGCATCTCCCAATCATAAGAATCAACACCTACCTTATGATGTAGGCATTTCCACCCACATCACATCAACCATCCAAGGTTCATCATACTATGAACATTTCACAATTAGACCTCCCCTCCCCAAGTTAAATATTATAGATAATATCACATTCGATGAACATCAAAAAAGTAGAAGGAAATAAATATATATATTCAATAGGGGAATCTAGTAACTAAAACAAGGCAACCATCCTTGACACACAAATGAGCTGACACGGATCCATACTCAATGCACTTGACCTTCTTATGTAGATGAAAAACTCATGTACTAAAAATTATCTCCATCACAAAATGGGTTTTATCCATCATTAATTAACTGAATCATTATTAATATGTTCTAAATATGAAAAAACTAAGGCATAAAGGTATGAAACTCTATCAAAAGTTAAACACGCTCTTTGAATTAAAAATTGTATTGAAAAACATATTGAAGTACCATTCTAATGTAACATGGATTTTATTTATCATCCACATTATCAAAAATAATTATCTTACCTCACGTTATTTATCAATTCCATTAACATATAGGAACACATTTAATTAACCATGTGTATTGAATCAATTTGGTTATCATTAAATTATATGAAAAACAAATTTATTACAACATGATAGTCCTTGTTTATTAAGTTTATTATAAATTAATTGTGTATTTACATTCATTATCAATTTCCATCAACAATACAATGCTAATTCATATCCTAAAAGGGAATTCTAATAATCAAGACATAGATATCACAATGTTTAGAAAAGCAAGAGGAAAACTATTACCAAGGGATAATGAAACAACACGTGATCACTATAACCAATTATTTATCAATATATTATGATAATTATTATATTAATTATGTTTTAATCAAAAGGTATAATCTAAACTAACATTATGATTTCACATAAATAAATAATTGAATAAATTAATCCCCTACCTAGAAGAATAAACATCACGCAACTTATTATGCCAAAAACATGGGTCACACACAAGATAGAATCTTCACTAGATAACTCAAGATAATGACGAGATGATTCCATGACACAGAGGCAATGGATTTGGAACATCCAAAAATAATATAAATAAAAAAAATGATTGAATGTAAGGACCATCATTTTCGAGTTAACATATGAGGTGGTCATATTTTCTAGATCGCAAAAGTTTTAATTACAAGTTCATTGGATATCATAAAACTCCATAATAAAGGATATGTTTATATCCTCATTGGACTCATAATATCAAGGATATAATTAACCATAATATTTTTTTCATTAATAGCCTTAGATTTTTGCCCTTGAAAGACCTACATTGACATTTTATGAAGTTGGTAGAAATATCTATGTGGTAGATTCCATGTACTCAAATTCTCCCTATAGATAATTCTTCATGTATCAGATCACTCATAAATCAGATATAGGCACATAGCTAATTCATGTAGTTGATCCATCCATGTTTCCAATTCATTTATCTGATCCACATAGAAAACCCATCCACATTGCTGATTTACATAACTGATATACATAACCAATAACTCACATATTTAATTCATAAAACTGATCCATTCATGTATTTGACATGGCATGTAGTTGATTCACATATTCAATTTCTCACATAGTAGATCTATCCACATATTTTGTCAATACACATACCTAATTTCATGCATCTGTTGGATTGAGATAATTGATTGATCCACATAGCCGATTTGACTGGTCGTGAATCGGTATGTCACCCATGTAATGAATCTCACATTCATAATGTGAATCCCTTGAACATCATGAATACTCCACATATATATCATTTATTATTTGAACACCTACAGACCTTATCCGTGGCTCCATCAATCACTAAAGGATTTAGAAACATCCAATGGTTTGGACTTGAAATATCAGAGACCTTACATTAAATATCTCTAAAAAAATTATAATCCTTGAGAATACAAATCCAATATTGGGGAGAAAATGAGAAGGGTTCATCTGAATACCCCCTCCCCTCCCATGAGATACCACTCAATGATCTCACCTCAAAGGATCTTAAGAATCTCACTCATATGAAACAAGTTGAAACCCATATAATAGAAACACATATCTTATAAACACTCTCCTGGTGGAAATACCTCTCAAATGAGAGAATGGGTGTCAACAAAAAGTAAGAGGGATACGCCTCATAAACTAAAAATATTAACTTCCAAAAAAGTAAAAATGTCATAAGAGAAGGGATAAACACCAAACATATCAAGGAAAAAATCATGAATAATTGACTCACATTCCCATGTATTATTTTCCATGCCCCTCTTCCACCACAATACATGAACCAGGGGAATATAATATCTATAAAACACTTTTTACTCATGGTGTGGGATCTCCACAGGTCGCTCCTCCATGGTCTAATCATCATAAACATCGATATCTCCCCAAAAGTTGAAATGATATATTCATAAAGATAATGATGGAGCAATGACATGTGATGAAACTTCATCTATTCTTCCCATCTTTGATTAAAGGGTTATCTAATAATCTACGGCTCCAACCCATGCTAACACCTCAAATTTCCAGAAATACTGGTGAGAAATCTTACTCCCATGACCAGACCATTACTGCCTAAGATGAAGAGTCACCTTCACAAACATGTGATATCCAATGTTGAACTCCAGAGGCCTCTAACTATGATCGATATTGGAATTATAACAATCATTCATTTCCATAATCCTCTCAAAAATTTCTTGTACCATATCTATTGTATTCTGTAAATGTTTTGGCCTATGAATTTATACAACTGTGCCCCTATTCCAACACCATAGAAAATATAAATGTTTCCCATATAAATATGAAAATACTTCCATAACAATAGTGGAGTGGAAACTATTCTTTTATGAAAATTTAGCCAATGGATGTAACTACATCCACAAAGCCAACTAATCCAAGAAACAATATTCCAAAATGTATTCAACAATATATATGTTCTGATATTTCTCATTGTCATTATGTGGATGAAAATTAGTTCTAGGCATAAATACGATCAAAAAACATGTTTTAGACCTCTCTAAACCTTATAGTTAATATGAGGATCCAAATCAAAGAATACTGTCCTCGTGACTTCATGGAGTCACACCCCATCCTCTAGAAACCACCTTAAGAAAACCACTAATATTCCCAACTCCCTAATTGTTATATAGTGGGTTGATTTCATCAAAAAATACATGATTACACATATATCATCATTCTCTCTTTGATATCTTCTAAAACAAGTAATGAATTCCATCGAGATTTCCTCCCACTTCCAATAGGGTAATCTAATAGTTGGAAAAAAACTACTAGGTACATGGTGTTCGGACTTCACCATTTGGAAAATCAAAAAATGTGAAAACGACACCAAAAATATATGCTTCATCCCATAGTAAATTAATGAAAATCCTTGGATAAAACAACACCTAGGTTTTTTCATCTCGATATCAACCATTAATGGTGTCTCTAAAACCAACTCGGTCCATCCAGACCTCTACCCTAGAATCCCATAGTTGGTAATTCTCCACCTACTGCACCAAAGATGATTACACTATCATCTTGAAAATAGTTTCTCTACCTCCAACCTCTCACATATCTAGATGCATCACTGAGAGTTCATTAATCACTCTACAAGAATCTCTATATTCACCCATGGCATTACTATGTGACTTCCTTCATAGCACCTTGACTACTAAATTTCAATTCCCTTGAATATATGAAATCTAAAAGGCATAATTAAACATGAATTAATCCACCAACACTAACAGAAGTTCAATTCATGCTAGTAAAATACATACCTCGGGATCCCATGGTTGGTAAAAACCAAAAAAAAATTTTGATGTGGTAATGTCTCCCCAACATAAAATAAAACACAGTTAGCACCAACTAAAGATTAGGGATGGGATAGTTACACTCATGGGGACATAATTTATGCGACCCATAAGAAATAATATATCATTACTACATTATAAAAGAACCTAATATATGAAATGGACTACCAATGAAATATGAAATCTGAACTCCCTCTATCATGAAACAAAGGATTAGTTCTCTAAAAAACATCTCATCTATATACTCAAAAGATTGATGAAACTATACATTACATTACAATTCTTGATTATTTTGGTACTATAAAAGGATTCACAACCTAAGAGAAATTGGCTATGAATATTTTATAATATATTGAAATACCAATGAAACTATGTATCTATAACACTATATTGGGGGCTATATAAGAAAAAAATAGTTGTATCTTCAAAGGATCCATATATAATCCATATTTGGACAAAAATTTCCTATGAAAAAGAATTAAAGAGCCCAAAAATAACACTTTTAAAACATCCCTAACTACTACTCAAGATGAAGAAAACCAAAAAGAGCTTGTAGGTACTCTACCTGATCCTCCTCTGATGTGGAGTAAGAAAGGATTTCATAGATGAAAATAACCAAAAAAAAATTATACTAACACTCTATGAAAATTGATTTCATCAACCCCATTAACCCAACTAGACAATTCTTCACAAGGAATAGAATCATAATGAACTCATGATTTCCATGATGAAACGGAAGGAATTATTTTTAATATCATCACCCTTCACAAGAATATGATGATATCATTTCTGAAAATTGATATTTGAGAACCAACTTTATCCCTAAATCTGGTCAAATAAATCATCAATCCATGGACGAGGATATTAGTTATTTACTATCACTTGGTTTAAGAAATGATAATATATATAAATCCTTAAACTGATATCAGGGTTGTCCATGAAAAAAAAAAATTCAACCCAATGCAACACACTCTACTAAACAAAACCTCAAAACAATAGATCAATGATCTGCACTCATAGATCATTGAACTCAAAAGGTGTTATCCTATATGGATACATTGATATATGAGTCATTCCTAGTTGTTACCTGATCCTAAACTCGATATACCATCGAGGGGGAAATTCTTCAAACTACATTATAAATACATCATGGAAATCATATAAAACCATTGGAATCACTGATAGATGAACATAAAACGATCTCAATATAATCTCATCCATCAAGGTTTATATGGATGAAAAATGCCTCTAACCCATCCAATGGTCTCCCTCTACAATGAACAACACTATCCCTCCATCAGCATCATCAAACACATCCTACCTCCTAAATAAATCAATGATATATTACATCAAATAAAACTAATCCATTTTAATGATTATGTTATATGGTTTTCTCTATAAAAATAGGAAATATTTTCAGGGGTGGTGCTACCCGAGAACTATCTCACAATCTCTATATACTTAATGTAATTCTTCTCAACCTCTTAATGGCATAGATAATTTCATGGGAACTACATGCTTCTGTATCTCATATTCTAGAACATGGATGAGGGTATGTGATATAAAGGATTGTGTCACTCTTGAATCAAGAACAGCATAAACTCAAATAGAAAACTAATAAAGGGTACCTCTAATTATTTTGAGCTCACCCTGTTCCAACGACACTAAAGCATGAAGATGACCAAAACCTGATCAGTGGAGTCTGTGGACATGCTGATGACCACATCTAAGGTCTCACACTTCTCTCAAAGGATGAGTATCATTAATATGTTATACTATTCCTTCCACATATCCTCTCCACTAATCCCAAACCAAAGCACTCTACTACTTTCACCTTATCTGAAACTTCCTTAATTAAACACATGGTGAGCACTGATTTCATATAAATGTTGGCCACTCATGTTGCTAATGATCATGGAATATATAAGAAAAACATGAATTTGATCAATTGATAGAGGTTTAAGAGAAACCTCCCATATATAAATGATATGGTGAGTACTTGGAGCTACCTATAGTTGACTAAAATCTATTCTATCCTAACAATTGGGAACCTCAAACCACATCACATCATTGTGGGGAATCACAATGACTCCCCCCTCATGATGATATGTCTCTGTCAAGGATCCTCTAAATAACCTCGACTCTTGAGAACACCATATTATATGTATTAAAAATAAATAGTATGACCTTACACTTGATATTTGGACACAATTCTTCTATAAATGCATTTTCATATCATCGAAATCTGGAAATAGGTATGAAAAATATCAAAAACGTCTCCTTGAATAGATATCAAACACTTTCACAATTCAACTCCCCTATAAAAGGGTAAGTAGCTCTTAGAGGCTGGTTGCCTTCATAGTCAATTAAAATAAGTCAATTCAAAACATGCCTCAAAACATATCCCATGATACCACCAACTCCCCATGATCCCTAAGGAACATGAGCCACCATTGTGCCGCTTCTCCACGTAGAATTTTTGCCTCCAATGAAACCCAATGATCCTTCTAATGAAAAATCTAAAAAATGAAATATAATCCTCCTTCAATGATTCTTATGGTATGGAATCTTAAATGAATATCTCATTCATTAGTAGAATTTGGCATTGAAACTCTTGGATTTTTCTCCTCTATGGGTTATTATAATCAACATGCACTCTATAACGATCTTCTAGAACATCCTGCTGAACATCTTTGGTGCAAACCTAACAAGAATGTAGATGTAGAGCCATGCCTATAAGAGAAAAAAATAATTAGACTTTTTCTCCATGGAATATGGAAAATGTAGTATTTTTTATTTTTTATTTTATTATCTTTTTTAAATTTTAACTTATCTAAAGGTCTTCTCATTTTAGACATAGGGGAGAAGAAGAATGATGCATGATCCTTTCCTTTGTCTCTACCCTACAACCAGTATCACTTCATTTGGTAGGATATGTATACATAATGTTCCATTAATCATATCATATTGGGCCCTAAATTCCTATGTCTTATCCAGCCTCCCATGTTTACATCGTTTACAAAATTTAACTGAATATGTTTCCCTACCCAACAATAAAATCTCACCTGTTCCAAACTCCCAACTCCAACCTATCCCCTAACCTTAAAATTTGATACCACTATATCCTAACACCCCCTCTACCCCAAGAGGTCCCTTTCCTGTCCACGAATGAGAGAAGGGGGATAGTGACTTCCCAATTCCCTCCTACATTAGCCCCGGGGTTGGAGATTAGAATCAAGGTTATAATAAACATCCATATATGTGGAATTACCCTCAAAATGAACATGAGTAAGGGAGTGTTAAGAAATATAGACCAATAAAAACCTACTAAAAAATATATTAAATCAAAACCAAAGTGCAAACATGTAATGTCATATATTACTAAACAACAGAAAATAAAACTACAACTACTAGAAATGGAAATATGAAAGTGACCATGAAGCCCAAATAGATCCATCAAAATTAAGATCTACTAACATCCATCCTGATCTCCAACCTTCTCAGACTGAACTAAGAAATATTTTATATATACATACAGTGAGCATAATAGTATACTTAGTTGGATCCTCCTTAGATCCTCACATGAAAAAGATAATCAATGTAAGCTAAAACAAAGTGGACAATAGTGAAACTAACTAATCACCTAATAGGTATACTAATTTTAAATCCACACCATGTAAAACTCAAAAAATTATCACATCCAATAGAAAATATAATATAATAATGAAACATCATGGGTATCCTACTCCAACATTCCCACTGGTTTTTAAATATTCCTCAACGTCGCATATCCTTAGTCATTTCTCTCCAATATAAGATTGTTTGAAGACACCTAGGTGAGGAATCACAACATGCACCTCCTGCATCACATCATCACATCATCCCTTATCACATCACCATTTATAATAACCAATTAGTATCTTGGATCCACTATAGCCTGTATTGCATGTATCACACGTAGGGTATTATACCAGAGACTATCACACCCCTTACACTGAATAAGTTCCAAAATCAATCTTAGCCTATACACATCATACTTATAATAATCCATTAGATATTATATTTGGGGATAAATGTGTCTGAATAACCATATTCCATAAGAAAACTCTACACAAATATATAAGAAAAATATTATTTGTACATACCAGCACAAGTAACTAAAAAGAGACAGAACTGGGATACAATAGGTTCTCATCCATCCATCCTCCCATCAAGAGGTTATGGAAACACTCTCCCATAGTCCATTGAGAGTCAGTATCCCTAAATGAAATTTGTGGGATAATATACTAAATCACAAAACATATAGAACATTATATATCTCACTGCAAAAATATGGGAATAACCTTTTCATAATCTCAACTATAACTATGGCCGCTTGGACACCCGACTGCCACTTCTAGGGAATAGATATCCAATAAGCACACAATAATTTTAAGAGATATATTAATTTATTTATTTATTTTTGTAATTTCCTTTAATTAATTAATTTATTATAAATTAAATTAACCAATAACAATTTTTCTAGTTTTCATTAACCCTTGGTTTGATGTAAATTCCCTCTTGAATAATCCAAAACGAGTCCACAATTTATCGAGATTGACATCATTTCTTCATTTTCCTTCCGTTAACACTCACAGAATGGGTTAAAAATTAATAATAAAAAAAATAGAATAATTCCCTAAACCATGTGATTGAAGAAATTTTTCCTAATATACAACAAAGAGGAAATATGAAATTGAGAACATCCAGCTACCTCATGCATTTAGGAATTGAATGGAGATAAAACAAGGAACCTCGACATAAACCATTATACAGATTCATAAGGAAGTATCACATAGCTCAACATCACATAAAATGAAAACCCCATCTTCAACCTATTCCATTATATCTAGTGTCATACTGGGAACCCACTTTTATATCCTGATGCATCTCTCTATTAATGGTGTCAACTACAGCCACATCAGCCCGAACATCCTGCCCACATCGCATTAGACATCCCAAAATCATATCACATCTTGGCCTCCCCACCCCATATCACATCACATACAAAAACTCACAATTGTATAACATTAAAAAATAAATAAGAAATAAAAAGGCATATCTAATTAGGAAATCTAGACCCTAAAACAAGTCATTCATCTTTCACACAAAAATGATCTCTCATGACTCCAAAGTCAAGGTAATCTGTCTTATCAAGAAGAAGGGAAACTCAGGCCATTGAAATTATCTTCATCAAAAAATTGGTTTTTATTTCATATCGAATTAACCAAATCATTTATCATAGGTTCCAACTACATGAATCTTTAAGGCATCATGTTATAACAATGTATTAAAAGTTAAACATGCTCTTAGTAAAAAATACAATTTCAAAAAACATATAGAAGTTCCATTATCATTTAAAATTAATTTTATTTATTATAAAATTTATCAAAAATAATTATCATGATTCACATTCATTATGAATTCCACTAACAAGGAATAACACATTTAATTAATCCTATGCATTTGATCAATTAGATAATCATTAAATTAGAAAAAACACCCGATTAATTTTAACATGACTATTAATTAATTCTTATCTGTATTAATAAATTAATTCCAAATTTATATTCATTATCAATTTCCCTCAATAAATCCATGTTAATCCATTGTAGAATAAAAAATTATAATAGGAATAACATAGATAACACATTATCTAGAAAATTATTGGAAAAAATGTTGTCACGGTAGAAAGAAACAACATGTCATTTCTAGAACCAGTTATTTATTAATCTAGTTCGTTAATGATTAGGTTAATTTAATTACCATTAAAAGATAAAAAATTATAATATCATGATTTCATGTAATGAAATAGGATTAGATCAAAATCTCATTCCTTGTAGATGAATCTTCATATTACTCACAACACTAAAAACAGGGGGTGTGTGCAAGATAGAATCACCATTGGAGAAAATGAGATAATATAAGCCATAATCTATGTCTCTAAGGGATGGATTTTGTATCTTCCAATCTCTAGAGGGAGAAAAGGTGATGGAACAAATGGAATGAACATCATTTCTTAGTTAATATACAAGATAATTAGATTTTCTAGACCGCAAAATATTTTATTCCAATTTTCACAGGACTCATTGAACTACATATGTAAGGACATGTTTATAGCCTCATAAAACATATAAAATCAAGGATGTAATTTTCCTTAACAATTAAAACATTTAAGGATTTTGATTTGTGATACTAAATAACCCACATTTCCATTTTATGAAATAGGAATAAATCTCTAGGTTTTCGATTTCACATATCCAAATTCCCCGTGTAGCTAAATCCCCATATAGCTAATTGTTGATGTAACTGATCAAGCCACAAAGTTGATACACATAGACGATCCAACACCGTAGGAAATTCACATAGTCGATCCTCATAGAAGAACCAACCATATAGCTGATTCAATTATCTGATCAATATAATCGACCAATCAAAAAATCCAATTAATACAATCAATCCACAATGTCCATCACTCACATAGCTGGATAATGTATATGATCACTTACATAGCACATCTATCCATGTAGCCGATTCCAATATCCAATTTCTCATGTAGATGATTAGAAATGTAGCCAATATAGCCACATAACTGATTTCATATTTCTGATAGCTCCATATTGATGATGAATCCATGTAGCTGAAGGATCCGCATATCAAATTCAATTTTCCATGAATCGTGATCTCACCCAATCAATGAACTGCACATTCACAATATGAGACTCTGAAAACTCATGAATCCTCCCTTATTATAACATTTAGATGATAATCACCTCTATACCTGCCCAAGGCCTCCACTGAGCACCATGGGCTTCCAAAACATTAAATGGGTCAGAGTAGATGACTTCCAACCCTTTTTCTAATAGTCTTATAACCACATCCAAATAAAAATCACTATATAACATGGCCACTATTTTACCCTCCCAACACATATGTGTTAGGATACTAATCATGTACAGAAAAATATCAACTATAAATTATTTTGGGGAGCACATGAAATATAAGATTTAGCTAATTATCTCTAACTAGTCCTCATCATCATAACCCCACTATAAGTAATGAACGCAAGTGGTTTCTTGAACAAGAATTTAGAGTTTTAATCCATATCCCATGGCTTATCATGTTTCACCACCCCTATAATATCCAGGATGAAACGAAATAAAAGTTTCAAACTCTAAAGAATTTTTCTAATGATTCTGGGACTCCAGTCAAAAAAACATTCCCTTTACCAAGGATTTACAATAGTTCCAAAAAAATCCTCATTTGTTATAGAAATTTGATGCATAACATCTCTATGATGTTTAATGATATAAAAGACAAAACACTTAATAAATTTCAATTTAATTCTAATAGAATCATTGAAAATATTTCATTTTCAATGTGGCCAAAATATATTCCCTTTTATCCTTTCTTTCTTTAAATCTATTATTGCATTAATTTTTTTTAAAAAAATTGAATATATTATTTTATGTGAAATAATTTTCTTCATAATTTTTTAAATTATTTCCTATTAAAAATATAATAAAAAATGAACCTTTATAATGAAGTAATTTTTAAAAATAAATGCACATGCTTTTCACCATTTTCAAAACCTATAACAATCTAGTAACCAAATTTTCATATAAATCCCTCAGGGTTGTATAAACCTATAAGGAACCATAATCAATACATCCAACAATAGATTCAGTAGTCCCTTTTTATACCTAAAATATCTAAAAACTAGAGTTCAAATACAATGAGTTTAGCTATGGTTTTTTATAGAAATATAATGATTCCTATCCATGTTATAACCATTCCGACCATGGATATTCATAGATGGATTAAAACTAGGCTCTAATACAAATTTCATTATCCCATCCAAGATATCCACCTTAATAAAAGATCTTAGGTGACACATCCTAATTTTTAGATGTTGGAAGCTATTTTTGAAGGAAAAAAACTATTCTAGAACATTTCCCATGATAAAATATATATTCTAATTATGTTTATAGTTATATATATATATATATAGTTATATATAATTATATAAATATATTTATATTTATATACAATGTTTTACAAATATATTTATTTATAATTTTAATAATATAAATACTTAAAAATAATCAAATTATAATAAATATATAAATAATATATATTTATTATATTTATAATTATATAAACATATATATACATAAATATATATTATATATATAATTATTATAATTATAATTATATTCATAATTATGTAGAAATATTTATAACTATATTTAATTATCATTAAATATACATATATATAATTTTATATATATTTAAATAATATTTGTATTAAAATAAGTATATATATATATTAAGGTAATATATAAATATAAATTACATAAATTTTAATAAAAAATGAATCTTATTTTCATAATTTTTATATAAAAATATCAAATTTATTTTAGTGAAAATGATGAATAGTTTATTTATATAAATTGATTATAAAATGTGTATATAATTAAAAAATATTTTATTATAATATTTTATTTCAACAATTATATAATATAGAAATGAATATATTTATTTACATATATATTATTTTAATATTAAGTAATTTTAAATATATGTATATTTAAAAATACTTGTATGTATGTGAATGTGTGTATATACATGTGTGTATGTGTTTGTGTGTATAGATGTGTTTGTGTACATATGTATGTTTGTGAATGTTAACCTGGACCGAATGCCTTCCGGTTTTTTATTTATTTTTGGATAATCTCGCTTTTTAACAAAGTTAAGAGGGGACCCTTACATAACTCGTAGGCCAATTGGTATAATTCCCACTACATAACATGAAGGACCATAGAGCCAACAATTCTAGAACTCCCCTCCTTAGTATTTTTTTCACTGATGGTGTTTGGCTTCCCACCTTACTTTGCTAATCGACTAGTATTCCACATGTTAAGGTGAACGCTGTCTGGTATTGATGGAAGAAGTCATAACTTCCCATCCTTCCCAATCTAGTTAGCACTACTCTGGTGGTGGCTATTGCTCTACTCCACTTCTGGGGCTTGCAAATGTGTGGTCATATCTAACAGCTACATGGCTCGAAAGCCCAAATCACAAAGACCTAATGTGGACCGAAGTCCCAATGGCTCGAAGGTCAATGCTGGCACAAAGGACTTGAGTCCCGTAGACTCAAACCAGTTGCTTAAATTCCCAAATCAGAAGAATAGTTATGAAATCCATATGATTAAAAAATACCTGCTATAGTAATTTCTACAGTGTAGCTAGTGTGACACGAAAATTCAACCTTACTCAGATTTGAACATCGGTCTTTCAGATGTCAAGCTAGAGTCTTTACCACTCCAGTACATGATCATATGCATATGTATGTATGTAATTCACATAAATATTCAGAAGTGACATTTTAATATTTTGTAATTTAATATATTCATTTATTATTATATGTTCATAAATAATGTTAAAAATATATTTAATAATTCTGTAATATTTATATATACATATAAATATTTATTATACATGTAATATTTTCAATATATTTATAATATATATATATATAATTTATTCATTTTTTAATTATTATGTTTTAAAATTTAAAATATGTTTGAAATTTATATAATTAATCCACTTAATGATGTTTTTAAAATAATTTTGTAATTTTAATATTTAAGTATAAAATTATATATATATATATTTGTTTTAAAAGAAAGTGTTTATGAAATTATTAATAAAGAAATATATATTTAAATAATTGTAAAATAATAATAAATATATTTAACTAATAAATATATTATGTATATTTATAATTATATATTAAAATATATATATATGTATATATATATATGTAAATATTTTTTAATGTATTTATTTATAATTAATATTATAAATACATATTTAAATTTTAAGAAAATTATCATAAACATATTTAATTAATAAATATATTTATAATATATATAATTATACATATATATGAATATATATACTTTTTAAATATATTTATTTATAATTATTCCTATAAATAATTAATATTTATTTTAATAGTTTTAGAATTGTAATAGATATATTTAAAAAATTAATTTTTTTATTATATTTATAATTTTATATATTTATATATTGATATAAAAATATATAATTATATAAATATACCAAAGCATTGTAGAACATGGGGTATAATTATATAGAAATATTTTAAAATATATTTAATTTTAACTACAAATAAAATTAAATAAATTAATGTTTAAAAAATTATAAAACTACAATAAATGTATTTAAATAATAAATATATTTTTTATTATTTTATAAGTATATATTTGTATATTAATATAAATGTATAAAATTATATAAATATATTTATAATTTTATACAAATATTTATAAAAACATTTATTTATATTTATAATTACCAATATATATTTTTTTATAAAATTATCATAAATACATTTAAATAATAAATATATTTATTATATTTAGAATTTTATAATTTTATAAATGAATTTAATAATATAAATGGAAATATAATTATAAAAATATATTTAAAAATTTAAAAATATATTTAGCAATGTATAAAAATATTTTAAAATATAATAATATAATATTATAAACAAATATATATATATATATATTATGATTAGATCATTATCAACACTTTTTTTGTGATGATAATGATATATCTTTATCTGTGCTAAAAATGATGATAAATTTTTTTTTCACTTTCCATGTTGATAAAGAACAACTTTATTATCACATTCAATTTTAGAGCGATAAAACCACTCTTTATAAGTGGATTTTTGAAAGCACTAGTAAAATCCTTAGGGATTTTTTTGAAATGGACCCTAATAGAGTAGTCTCCTCTGTGTGCCTTCAAGATCTCATGGAACCTAACCCTCGCATAACTGAACACACGTCTCTATTCATCAACGAATCATTGGTCTTCATCAATGAATTGATCCTCTCAAATTATATGGAGTTCTATTATTTATTATCATCTTTAATAACTTATTCCATCTTGTTCTTTACCTCCCGTAACATTCGTGCATGTATTACTGATGAGGTTCAATGAACGTAGACAATCTTGTCCATTTACTTTTAATAATTTTTTTATGATTCTTAATTCTGTTTTACTTTCCATTTTTTCATTATGCTTCGTCCTGAATAGAATTAATTTTTAAATCATTCTCATTGCATTATTTATTGGGTACAGTTTATGTCATTTAGTCTTGATTCACACCATTCGTTATTTAGGTTGAAGTCATTATTTTTGAATAACCCTCTAGGGTGATCTTTCAAAGTAATCCTTTGTCCCCTTATCTACAAATTATGTTCTTGGAGTTTTAGAATTATTTGAGGAACTAATTTGTGAATGAATCCTCTAAGTATCCTTATCCTTTTGGACAAGGATTCTAAACTGCAATTCCATATTGATTTTCCTCCATGAAAATATATTTTTACCTATATTATAAAGATTAATGTCTTTAAATAAATAACGAATAATAGTAATCCACCAATAATTTAAACTCAACTGATTTTTTAAATATTTAATCACTTTATATTTTTATATCGGAAACCATAATTTATGATTCAATGAATTATAATTGGAAATAAGAAAACAGGAAAGTTTTTATTGTAATTCTTTTAGAAACTGCCTTAAAACATGACATAAAAATTTCATTAAGACTAGGGTTACATTTGACATCACTTATCCGATCACTTATTAAGTGTTTGGGTGTAGGTGTTTCGATATTATTAAGATTTATAGAAATAATTTTAAAAAAATCATCATTAAAAAATTATATATGTTATAATTGGTATAAAATAAGCTATACCAAACAATTCTAAGAAACAAGGACCACTAAAAATGACATTTATGGAATTGGTTTCATTTGATAACACGTAAATGTTCTCATAACTATCATCACACACTATTAAGTGATTTTAAAAAGCAATTTATTTTTATTCTAAAAAACACTAGAATTAATTTTTCATTAAAAACATATGTGGTGGAAAATCATTCTTTTTCTGTAAATAATTTAGAAAATATAAAGGGGAAAATATAATTTTAATTAGTATTTTAAAATAAATATTTAGTCTATTATTTATTCAATTAAAAAAATATCACTTATAATTGTTAATTTTTAAAAAAATTATTGTTGTTTTGTTTTTATAAAAAAATTATAATCAAATTCACAGAAACAATTATTCAACACATACACATTTTTATATTTCTTGAATTCAATCATTTTTATTTTTAGATGAAATAAATTATTGAGTGTGAGTTAACCAAACACGATTCATCATTTAGAATAATGTTTGGTTTTTTAAAATATGTTCATAACCACTTTGTTTAAGAATTTTCATCAATAAAAAAAGTCTTTTATCAAAAAAAATTTGTTTCAACTTATTGTCTCTTTCTTATTTAAAAAAATTAGAAAAAATAATTTTCTTCATGTCAAAAATTTATGTTGATTAACTTTTTTCCCTTAAAAAATTTATTATCTCAAAAATACTTTTTAAATTTAAAGTATATTGTTTTTTTATAATTTAGACACAAAATAGTTTTTCCCGTTTTCTCAATAATTTTTTTAGCTTTCCTAAATTCAGTAATGTCTTTTAAAATGAGAAAATATCATTTCATTGATAATGTTAATTTATTAGTATAAAAAAATATTATTTTAGAATAAACTAATAATACTAATGCATTTACAAAGTACAATGATGATGAAAAACACGGTTTCGATGACCAAAACTCTAAGACCCATTTGTTTGAATCTTCATACTTCAATAATTTCCTAGATATGATAAACATTTTCGAACAATATAAAACCAAATAATTAAACCCAATAAGAATAATACTTTAAAATTTTCAGCCTTGAAAACATTCCACATGAATAATGTTAAAAAATAATTTATAAAGATTAATATTGAGATACAAAACTCTAGATAAATATAACATAAAAAAATAAACTAAATATAATATAAACCTGACTGATAAATTTAGATAGACTGGTCTAAGATAAACCCATACCCCCATTATTTTTGCATTCTAAAATAATTTTTAAAACTACCGTATACTCTATATCATTCCACTAATTTTAAATAAAATCGAAACTTGTGATGATAAAATTTCATTGAATGTGATATTACTCTCTCATAAAAATATCAAATGTAGATAATTCCAAAACTATTATAAAATATGATCTTAGTTTAGTTATATAGATTTTATGGTCCTCAAAGACATGAAAAATGATGTCAAAATGGGTTTAAAAAGGGTTATTCCAAAACATTTCTATGGAAAATATCATCTACAAAAGGAAGTATGTAAAAGATTTTTTGGATAAGTATGCAAGAAAGTTTTAATCATTAATAAAACCTAATATATTCAAATACCGTTTAAAATAACATTGTGGAAAATAGGTATGGAAATCATAGGAGTGAAAAAGAGGAATTCTAAATCAATGGCACAGGAAGTGGAGATAGAGGGAGACTTCTATGGTTTCGAGGTGCTGATACTATATAGAAATAATAAATAAAAACTATTCTTCATTAATATGGTAAAAAAATTATTTATAAAAAAAATAATTAGATAAAATACTCAAGATAAGTAGAAAATTGAATATTCAAACTAATAGTATGTTCATAGGACGTTCCTATAAAACACATTCATAGATAGGTCACTATCTTAATTCTTTAATCACCATAATAGATTGGTAACACAAACTCCGTGTTCAATTCAATAGAAAACATTAAATTTAACTAAACCAAGAATAAAATAATATATTTTTATCTTTATTGGTGAAATAGTTAAATTGGCATCCCACACAATAAAACATAAATCTCATGAAGTGATCAATGATCAGTTTAATACAATTGAGACGGGGGTGAATCAGTGTTATACTATTTTTACAAATTATTTTAATTTTTTATTCATACTCTATGGATGATCAAATTATCAATCAGTCAAATTTTACAGTCATCCACACCCTTCAAGAAATAAAAATCATATAAAACACACCACATAGGGGCATATAAGGTTTGGTACAAAAACCTACTCCTTGTCATGTTGGTTAGAAACCCCAACATGGATTCACCACTATATCAGAAGGTGATTACAACAATAATTAGTCACACCCCCCCCCAAAATTAAAAAATGCATATAACCCTAGTTACAATCATCCATCAATAATTCCATATACCCCTCCCCCCCAACACACCTTCTTCGCCATGATTGGTTTGACCCCCCCCCCCCCCCATCACAATCTTCAGCAACTATTTAGACTCCCCAATTGAAGCCTTCAACATCTTCTTGAAAATTTGATCCATGAATAGGATGATCAGTGGATTATCCTCCATAAGCTTTCTAGATTAATCCAGTTAGTGTATACATAATGTATGTTCTCACTAGTTCTAATCTTGCTCAAATAATTCTGATCACTGAATATAATCAGTTGTCTTGGTACAACACTACTCAGGAAAACAATATTTCATTTAAAGAAGACACAGCCTCATAGAACACTGAAATATCATATATAGAAATATTTCGAAACATTGATAGATTTATTTACTTAGCTTTAGTATCAATTCAGTGTACACTAATTAAGAAATATAAATTTCACATCTACCTTTTCAAACTTCGTGAATTTAATTATTACATGGTTTGGGCATAACATTTTATACATGAATTATTATGATTAAACTCAAATGATTTAAATTGAGAATGTGAACATGTATAAAGTCATATAATAATTTTTCACATGAAACATCAACCACATGGTGTCCACATAGCTTACTTCACATGAAATGAATATTGGTCATATTATAGACTTCCACTTTTCTCAATGATTCTTGTTCACTCACTTTTTCATACACTAATAACATGAAAAAATATATCATGAAACAATATTTTATGCACTTTTACCAATGCACAAAACCAATTAGATATATGATACAACTTCACTACTCCTTCACACAAGTCAATTGTTTTCACTCACAATATTTCCCAAACAATAACAAAAAGACAGTCGAATGGATATAAACTTGGTCTGTGCAATATATTCACGATATTCAGTGTATGTATACACTGTCATGTGAAAACTCATATAATTCGTGCTAGGCTGGGAGAAAAAAAATGATATCCCTCTTGCCTTGTGGAAACAAGCTTATTCATGATCCACTATGAGTGTGATAAGAATATGTTTAGTAACCATGGTTACTTCTCTTTCATCAGGAAAAAAAAGATTACGGAAACCATCATGCATCCTAGAGTTCATGAATCTCTTTATCTCTAAAAAATAACACATATATGTGAGATAAACTCCGAAAGAAAATGATCTTGGTATCCAGTGTTTATAGGCAACAACAAAAACTACCAAAACATTTAGAATCTTGGATGGTCATCAATTTCATTCACTGCATGCTTAGGGATTATAAATATCACCATTATGTATTAATAATCTTATTCAACTCATTATATTTCTTTGATTTTATCTTTGACTAATGATCCAAATGAAGTTGAAAAACATTTTGATCATCCTCATATTTTTATAGTGATGAAACAATGATATAAGTCTATGGATTTTTCTCAGGATGTGGTGGAATAGAGCCTCCATGAATATCACCAGTAAATGTGGCTTCCTGGAGAATAAGATGTAGTGGTATGGAGATCATAAGGTTCCGAATAATCATTGAACTAATGTCACATATAAGAATGCGGTGAGATGATTAGATGCCCAACATAAAATGATTGAGTGATCAGACGATTATGATTTATCTGGTGTTTGAAATGTAGATCCCATATCAAAAAAGATAGTTCTTAGTTGCTTCCTTATATTATAAACTGTAGAATAATCGACTCCAAATTCATGTCCCTCTCCACCAGTACAGTTCACCTCAAGATGGATGGATGAGGGTTGATCTCAGCCACCCATTGGTGTGTGCTGCTCTACTAGGTCGGCTAGTAATGTTTGATTAATTTTTTGATAACACACCATTAATAAACATTTTCAATATTCATAGAGTGAAAATCAAACCAACTCAAAACTTCAGAACTCATATTTATCATTTTTTTGAACATTGTGTCAAACATAAATAACAATGACACATGTTCCACTTAACTATAAACCAGTTCAACCATTACCACATTTAGATTCATTGGATTTTCATCTTCACAAATAATTTTCTATAGTTTTAAACTTTACTAATAATTTGGCATCTTTAATATCCCCCATTTGTTTTTTTAAATACCCAACTCAACTTAAAATTAAATTACATCTTCTCCCCCTTATTGGAAATAATTGCAAAGATAAAAATAGGGGAATGAATTCTCATTTCCAAAATTCAATTTATAAGAATATCCTCCTATCTTCTGAAATTTATTATCTGATTTAATTCTAAGAAGGATAAAATCACTACTAGCTTAATAACAAACTAAAATTAGTCATATTACAGTCCACTTGATAAATTATGTATGTATAAAACAAGAGTGATTAAATTTAACTTCAATGTTGTTGATAAAATATATCATGTTACACCAATCCCTGAAACCACTTATTAGGGTTTATTCAAATAATTTCCAAAAAATACATGATACATCTCAACAAATAGATTAGAAAATTTCAAGTGAATGAAAAAATATCTTCCCATTAAAATTCAGAATAAATGTAAGAAAGTGGTCATAATCATCACATTATAGTGAAAAATGCATAGCTTCAAATCATTAATGCTCCCCCTAAAGGGAGGCACGCATCTCCTTCAATTCTCTACATGTTAGTACAAAATTATTTATAAAAGGGAATAAAGAGGAACCATTTTGTTCCATAGAAATAACTCTCATTATGAGTGCTGCCACTCAATTTTTTTCCCTTTTTCCTTTTAAACTCTAATTTAGAAGAGTTATCCTTAATCTCTTGGGGGTTTTTTAATTATCATGAAGTGTTTTGATTCAAGCCTGATTTTACACACAATTCATACATTATAATTTCCAGTTCATCATTTCTAGATGACTTGTCAATATCATTAAATTATTAATATGTTATCAATTGTCTTTTTTTTCTCTAAAAATCTTTTGATCTTGTTCAAATTGTTTCAGCATCTCAATCAATTCATTGGTGACTATAGTGTTCTTCACAATATGAATATTCATCTCATATTCATTATGTGGAATCTTAGTTGATAAAAAACTCTATATTTATCATCTTTTTGACCATCTTGACCATATCTACAACAATATTCTTTCAAACATTCATTTAATTTCTGTATTAACAGTTTAGATGAATTCTTCATTATAGTGTTTTTTTTGATAATCTACTCTTCTCCACTCAGTATTTATCCCCCTTGATTTATTCCACCTCTTTATTAGTGACATATTATACAAACATGAGTAACATTTATGACCAAACACTCCACAACACCAATATTAACCTCTGAACCACAATCCTTTAGACTGATAAAAATTTATATCAAAAGATTGTAGATTTTTCCTTTTCACATATTGTGGTTGTATTTTCTTATGAGGAAATGTTATGGCTGCTTTAATACATTCATCCTGATGAATCGATTAAGAATATGTATTTGTATATTAGATGGAACAATACAAGAGGGGGGTGGATTGTAGGTTTAAAAACATTGTTTTTAAACACTTAAGAGATTAGTTTAAAAGATCTTAAACTAATACAAATACAAACACCCACAATTGAATTGAATATAAATGGTATGATGTAACGTAATACTAATGAAATGTAAAACAATTGTATTCGATATGAACACAATAATTAGAGTAATATAAAGATGAATGATTCTACCTTAAAGCGTATAGAATCAATCAATACAATATGTAATAAGATGATTGTAATTGAAACAATTACAATTGAATATGTAAAGAAGAAAAGAAACAAAAAAAATTACTTTCTAATACAATCAGCAGTGGAAAAGTAAAAGTATTACAATTCTTTTGACCTAAAGAGAAGGGTTATCCTTTCACCTAGGATAAAAGGTCTGTCTCACCAACACCTTAGTAAGCCCTCGATACGATGATCAGAACGTCTGTCTGCCTATCCCCGATAGCCCTCGATACGATGATCGGACCGTCCATCTGCCTATCTCCGGTAGCCCTCAATTTTGTAGGTAATCAGAACCTCTGTCATTCAATCACTTGAAATCCCTCAATACGATGATCGGAAGCACAAAGCAGATGAGAGAAGTCACGGTGTCTCTCTCTAGAACTTGAAAGAAGTAGAGTAACATGGTTGTTCCCAAATCCCCCCTTTCAGCTTCAAATGACCTCTTATTTATAGGCCTCGGGTTCCAACGGTCATGTTGCCTCCAATGGTCATATTTCTCTGAAAAACTCGAAGGGACTTGGACACCTGTTATTATAACGGTCATATTGAAACAGAAATCACGACATCATTTTGATTTGTTTGTAACTAACTCAACGACAGAATTTTTGATAAAACATAAGATATATGAACAAGATAATCATGAGTACGATTTATATGAAACATGTGTTTTTAACTATGTACCAAAACAAGTATGTAATGAATGTAATGAGTAGCAGAGTCAACATAATTTCCATATTCAGTACGATCAGCATTGTACGATTGGCATGGTCAGTATGATCATCATTGTAAGATTGACATGGTCAGTACGATCAGCATGGTCAGTACGATCAGCATGGTCAGTACGATCAGTATGGTCAGTACGATCAGCATGATCAGTACGATCATCATGGTCAGTACGATCATCATGGTCAGTACGATCAGCATGATCAGTATGATCAGCATAGTCAGTACGATCAGCATAGTCAGTACGATCAGCATGGTCAGTACGATCAGCATGGTCAGTACGATCAGCATGGTCAGTACGATCAGTATGCTCAGTACGATCAGCATGATCAGTACGATCAGTATGATCAGTATGATCAGTATGATCAGCATGATCATTACGATCTATATGATCAGTACAATATGATAAACATGATAAACGACATTTGTGATTTCCAAAACAAGATATAAAATTCAAAAGAGTACTTTTGACTCAACAATCTCCCCCTTTTTGGAAATCACAAATCGCAAAATAAATACTAAAAGAAATACTTATCTCCCCCCGAGTTATTGGAAACTCTTCTGAATAAGAAATTGAATACAACTAACTCCCCCTTAGGCATGTACTTTCCTAAGGATTGTATTCGTAGATTTTCCTTATGTGTTATAAAGAATTATTCCCCTTGATAAAACATTCTCCCCCTTTATAAACATTCTCCCCCTTTGTGATTTAAAAAAAAGAAAGGGGTAAACTTGAATTGTCTGAAAGAGTTAGAAAATAAATACAAGACAATGGATAAAAGAAATTTCATTACGATAATAATCAAGGCCAAACTTGAAAACAAATACAAGTCACTTGTTTTCTCTTTCCTTATCCTTTTTGATCAACTCATGAGGAATTTCCTTCATCTTTTTGATCTCCTTCTTGTCTTCAGAAATAGCATCACCCTAAGATCTGAGAAGGACTTGTTGATCGGAAAAGAGTTGATCCTTATTTTTGATTGTCTCTTCTTGAACTCTGATTACTTCTTCAAGAGTATCAATTCTATCTTGAAAATTCTTTTTATCTTTGGATAACCTAGAGTTCTGTTTCTTCAAGAGAACTATTTCATATTTGAAAGATGAAACCTTCGAAAACTCAGCCTCAAAGGCATTCATTCTCTCTTGTAAGTCTTTTACTAAAGAAACATCGGCTCATTGGGAAGACAAAAGATTCAACCTTTCAACCATTTCTCTGTCAAGATTATTGAAAGCAATTGCAAGATCATTTGACTACCTTATTATATCTTCAATTGATATCTCATGATCATTGACTGAGATCTCAGTTTTGTACGACCACTTGGTTATCTTATTGCAGGCCTTCTTATGGGCAGCCGAAATTTTTGAATGAACTTTCAAATTGGCTTCGACTGATAAATCTTACTTTCTTAATTATTTTACAGAACCAAACATCTTTGTTTGATTGTCAGTAATAAAATCAATCTTCCCTTCCAGACTAGGGAAATTTGGAATGGTCTTCTCAACCCTTCTCAAAACATAGAAAATGTAATCACTCTTCTTGAGAGAGATTGTGTGTTCTGAATTAGTATCTTCATAGTACGAAGCCAATTCATTTGATCGGCTTAAGTCTACAACTGGTTTTTTTCCTTTTTCTTTTTCTTTAAGCTTTCTTTCTTCCTGCACTTTATCACTGATGACAATAACTTTATCAGTGTGAGAGGATTGAGCACCTTGCTTTACTTGAGACGAAATTCTATCTGGAGTTTCAGAAGATTTAAAAGGTTCTTGATCGGCATGAGGATCTTGTTGAATACCTTCACTTTGCTTCTGAACCAATTAATGTCTACTCTTCTTCAAACGTTGAAGAAATTCCAAAAGAAAATCTCCTTGCTCTTCTTCAACTTCTTGTATCTCTTCTAACATTTTTTTTCGTTTTCTTTCTCAGGAAGACTTTGTACGATGGGTTCTTGATGCACTTCTTCCGTTAGTTGGGCACTTTCATCCTCAAACATTTTCAAGACATTAGAGATATCAATGTCCTGAGCCTTTCTTTTCAAAATAGTTTTCTTTTTCTTTTCATCTTTAAGGGTTTCTTCTACCCTAATTCTTTCAGCAAACACTTCGCCGGGATCAAGTCCAAACTTTGGATCACCTTACGTTCTTTGTTCTTTATCCTTTTTTCATTTGGCTACAACTTCTTTACTGTACTTTGGCTTCTTTTTAGGCTTTGATCTGGTTTTCAGATCAGACTTTTGAGTAATACCAGCAGATTGAATGTCTTTGGCTGGCATTGGAGCCGATTGATTCTGAGGAGATTCAACTTCTACATCCTTAACAAAAAGTTTAGAATTCTGATCAAAAAAAACATTAAACTTCTTCAAAGTACTTTTGATAATCCAGGAGGGCTTCAAATCTATCAGCTTTCCTTTTGAAGGAATGTGGAAAATCTTCATACTCTCGAGAATAAACTTTGTAATGATGGCTGGATACATAATCAAATGAGATTTGATTTCCCCTGACTTTACATTCATAACCGTTTCAAAAAACATATCCCATGAGATTCACTTTTCTCATGTTGATAAGATAGTCCAACATGAAGATATCAGAAACTTTTAGAGTTTCGCTATCCCCTTTTCTTGGCATAAGAAAACCTTGCATCCATAAAGCCACAAACCTATTGTCCGGAGAAAGATGGGCCACTTTCCTCTTCTCTTCATTTACAACAAAAAAAGAGGTCTCGTCACTTTCTCTATTAAACATATCGAACTCTTCTGCTAGTTTATGGGATGGAAAGAAAGAATCACCTTCTATGGGGACATTCAGAAAATGAGTCGCTTGTTTCACAGACATAGATAACTTTCTATCGTACACAGCAAAATTGATAGTCATATTCTTATCAAAAGATATGGTTTTATAAAACTGAGAGACTTCATCAAAGAGAACCGGATCTTGAGAAACATGCCTTTCAACACAAAAATGCTCCCATTCTTTCCCTTAAAAGGTCTTTTTCAGAGAAATCCTTTGAAGACATATCGGTAGGAGTGTTGGAAGAAGACTGAGACATAGGGATGTTGCCGATGAAAGATCGTACGATGAATTAAAAACAGAGAGTCAGAGCTTCGACGTATATCCTGAAAAAAAATGATGTGGGTTTGGGGAGGGGAGTGGTCTATATATAGGCGAGAAAAGGGTGACCTTTGATCTTCTACGGTCATGATTAGAGGAAAACAAAGATCAATGTTCAGGACTAAAACAAAACTAAAAAAATTAAAAAGGAATGTACCGGCCGGAGAACATAAGGTAATTGTTGGTTTTAGTAGAGTTCAAAGGAAAACAAAAACGTACGTAAAGAAAACGAATATTATCAATCGTCATGCCGATGGAAAACAAACTCATTAACATTAACTGAAAATCCAAGTGAAAACAATGTTGTTACCATGAACTGGCAATACGATGGAAAACAAAGTTGTTACCATGAACTGACAAGCCGATGGAAAACAATCTTGTTACCATGAACTAACAATACGATGGAAAAAAAGTTGTTACCATGAACTAACACGCCGATGGAAAACAATCTTGTTACCCTGAACTGACAGTACGATCGAAAACAATGTTGTTACCATGAACTGACAAGCCGATGGAAAACAATCTTATTACCATGAACTGAAATTATGATGGAAAACAAAGTTGTTACCATGAACTGAATAGCCGATGGAAAACAATCTTGTTACCATGAAATAACAGTACGATGGAAAAGAAAAACATTACCATCATCAGACAATACTATGGAAAAGAAAATTATTACCATCATCGGACAATACGATGGAAAAGAAAATCATTACCATCATCGGACAATATGATGGAAAAGAAAATTATTACAATCATCAGACAGTACGATGGATAGAAAGGTGAATAAAAAATTAAACTGTCAATACGATAAACAAATAGGTAAATATTACGATAAAACTGTCAATATGATAAAACAAAAAAAACATAAAGAGAAAATAAAAACACCGAGAGAAATTTTCTCCCCATTTCTAAGAGGAGTTATTTAATGATAGGAGAATTTTAAAACATGATGTAGATATGAATGATTATTTTAATGTAATCATTCCTAGCTTCTGTTTTATAAAATCAAATCTATCGGAAGGTAATGGTTTTGTAAAAATGTCGGTATGTTGTTCTTGCGTTCCGATGAATTGTAAAACAATATCTCCTTTTAGTGTGTGATCCCTAAGAAAGTGATGCCTAACATCTATGTTTTTTTCACATGGGTGATGTGCTGGGTTCTTACTGAGAGCTATGGGACTAGTATTATCACAAAGAATATGAATTTTGGTAAAACTCATTCCATAATCAGTGAGTGTGTGTTGCATCCACAACACTTGAGCACAGCAACTTCCACCTGCTACATATTCAGATTCAGTAGTGGAGAGTGCTACAGAGTGTTTTTTCTTTCATGACCTAGAAACCAAGGAGTCTCTTAAGAAATGACTTGTTCGAGATGCACTCTTTCTATCCATTCTATAACCACTAAAGTCAGCATCTGAAAAAAACAATTAAAACAAAAACACTTCCAGAAGAGTAAAAAAGGCATAAATCTATAGTGCCTTTTAAATACTGAAAGATTCTCTTTACGGCTTTTAAATGAGACTCTTTTGTATTAGATTGATATCTTGCACATAAGCATTCAGAAAACATTATGTTTGGTCAACTAGATGTCAAGTATAACAAACTTTCTATCATACCTCTAAAAATTGTTTGATCTACTGGTTTCCCAGTTTCGTCAAGATCAACTGTATTTGAGGTACCGATTAGAGTGCTAATAATTTTAGTCTTTTCATAACCATACTTTTTGAGTAAATATTTTACATACATATTTTGAGATATATATGTTCCTTCTGGTTTTTGTAAAATTTGAAAACCTAAAAAGAATGTCAACTCACCCATCATACTCATTTCAAACTCAGACATCATTAAATTAGCAAAAGAATCAGTTAAAGATTGCTGAGTTGAACCAAATATGATGTCATCAACATAAATTTGAACAATCAAAACATTTTTATTTTCCATTTTTATGAAAAGGGTTGGATCTGTTGTACCTTTTGTATAATTATTTTGTAAAATAAATCTTATATGTCTATCATACCATGCTCTAGGGGCTTGTTTAAGGCCATATAGAGCCTTGATAAGTTTAAAAACATGTTCAGGATGTTTTGGGTCTAGAAAACCGGGGGTTGTTCGACAAAAACTTCTTCTTGGAAAAAACCATTTAGAAAATCACATTTCACATCCATTTGAAATAGTTTGAAATTATAGTATGCTGCAAAGTATAATAGAATACAAATAGATTCAATTATATCTATAGGAGCATATGTTTATTCATAGTCTATTACCTCTTGTTGATTATATCCTTTAGCAACAAGTCATTCTTTATTTCTTACAATGATTCCATTTTCATCACATTTGTTTCTGAAAACCCATTTTACACCATTTACAGTTGTTTCTTTAGGACTATCAACTAAAGTCCAGACTTGATTCCTTTCAAATTCATTTAGTTCATCTTTCATTGCTTTTATCCAATCTTCATCACCTAAGTCCTCACTTGGACTTTTAGGATCAAATTGGGAATTAAAAGAAAGATGTTCTATTTCATTTCTTAAGGAATTTCTGGTCCTTATAGGTTGATTTACATCCCCAATGATGTCATCACGGGGATGATTCCTAAGAAACAATTGATTTGGGTTTTTTAAAACCTGTTCATCAACATATGGTAGAAATTCTTTTGGGGTAAATGTTTCAGGAGTAGTTTCTCGAACATTTTCCTTATAAGAATGATCTTCTAATAACGGTTGATAAACATTTTTAGAAAACAAATCTGAGGATGTAGGTTTGGGTTGGTTGAAAACAAAAGGATTAGTTTCATCAAATTTTACATGTACTGTTTCCTCAACAATGCACATGTTTTTATTGAAAACTCTCTAAGCCTTAGAAGTTATAGAATAGCTAAGAAAGATTCCTTCGTCAGATTTTGGTGAGAATTTGTGAGGATTATCTTTTGTATTCAGAATGAATACTTTGCACCCAAAAACTTTGATGTACGAAACTTTAGGTTTTCGGCCAGTCCATAACTCACAAGGTGTTTTATTAAGAAATGGTCTAGTTAAAACACGATTTATAGTATAGCAAGCAGTACTAACAGCTTCAGCCCAAAAGTACTTAGCAATTGAGTATTCACTCAACATGGTTCTAGTCATTTCCTGGAGAATACAATTTCTTCTTTCAACAACACCATTTTTCTAAGGAGTTCTTGGAGCTGTGAAATTGTGATTAATACCATTCTTACTACAAAAAGTTTCAGAATCTGAATTTTGAAATTCACCACCATGATCACTGTGAATAGTTATCAATGGTAGGTTTTTCTCTTTTTTAACTTGGTCTCTAAAATTTTTGAAATAGGAGAAGGCTTCAAATTTATTTTCTAGAAAATAGACCCATGTAAATCTAGAAATGTAATCAACTAAAACAAATACATATTATATGCCTCCAATTCTTCCAGTTTGTGTGGGACAAAAAAGATCCATATGCACTAGCTGTAATGCATTAGAAGTTGAAACTTCATTAATTGATTTTAAGCTAGTTCTATGTTGCTTTCCAAATTAACAAGGATCACAGTCTTTTGAAGAATCATATCTAAGATCCGGTAGTCCCTTCACAAGTCTTTTCTTTGATAGTATAATAAGGTTTCTCAGATTACAGTGTCCTAGTATTTTATGCCATATCCATGATTGGACTTCTATTGCACCTAATCAGGGTATGTTTTGGCTCCTAAGGTATTCTATGTTAATAGTATAAACATTCTCTTGCTTATGAGAAGATAGATTGAACTCATACTTGGAATTGGGAACTAAACACTTATCATTTCTAAAATTCACAAGTTAACCCTCACCACATAATTGACTTATGCTGATGAGGTTGTGCCTAAGACCTTTAACAAACAAAACATTTGAAATAAGAAATTTTCCAAGAAAAACGATATTACCTATGCCAACAATCATTCCTTGAGCATTATCTCTGAAGGTAACTTTTCCACCTTTTGTTTTGATAACCTTTTAAAATAGATCTTTGTTTCCAGTCTTGTGTTGAGAACAACCACTATCCATGTACCAAATATTCATATTGCTACACTTCTCATTTTCCTGAAAAAGAAACAATTAGTTTTTCGGAATCCAAACATGTTTGGATCCAGAAGGGATAGATAAAAGAATTTTAGGAATCCACATTTGTTTTGCAAAATGAGATTTATGAAATCCTAAAGATCGAGTTTTGTTAAGAGAAGAATCTCTTCTCCAGTTTCCTCCACATTGACACTTAGATAAAAAAGAGGTTTTTTGAAAAACAAAATAGTTATTGCTAAAAACCGGTTTGGAATAAGTTTAACCAAGTCCAGAATTATTTCTCAAGGGTCGGACTTGGGATTACATTTTGTAAAAATTTTCTTTTCAATGAGTAAAGTTTGACAAACATTTTTTCAAGGAAAAAACTTCTGACTTTAATTTTAAAACTAAATAATTATTCTCCGAATCATTTGAATTTGAGCTAAAGTTAGGTTCTAAAACATTTTTCTTTGAAATCACATTTTCAAGATCCTTAGAAAGTACATCATTGTCATATTTGACTTTCTGAAGGGTTTTTAAAATACTTTCAAAATCAGATGTTTTCATATCAAGATCCTTAGAATGATCTGACACTTTTTTAGTTAAAATTGAAATTATAGAATTTTCTTTCTCAAGCTTCTTCTTGAGTTTTGAATTTTCATTTTCAAGTAATTTAGCAAATCTAGATACATCTTCAAAAGAAGTTAATGTATCATCTTCTGATGATGAAGATTCATCATTTGATGATTCATAATATCTATTATCAGTATATTTTGCATTTAAAGAGATATTTGTAATAGCTTCAGTATTTTATACCTTTTCCATGAGACAATGATCTTAAATTGGTTGTCTGGCTATAAGTCCAATATTTCTCTGGCCTGAGGACTCATATTCGAAATAATCGTCTCTATAATCACTACCACTTACACTCCACGTATCATTTTCCTTCAATAATTTCTTTGTCTTTGTCTTGTAAAACTTTTTATTGTTTCTTTCAGAATGTTTTTCCTTTCTATATTTTCTATTTAGTAAAGGGAAATCAGGCCTTATATGACCTACGTTCTTACATTCATAACAAGTTACCTCTGAATATTTTTTTTCCTTCCTATCTTTCTTTTTGAATCTATATTGGAAGTATTTCTTTCCCACAATCTTGTTCATCCTTCGAGAAAGTTTGGATAACTCATTATCTAAAAGATCACAATCACTTGAATCAGATATAACATCTTTCTTGGATTTGGATCTTGTAATACTTTCGGGTGTTTTAGATTTATATGTAAAGGCTACACTTCCATTTCCATTCTTCTTCTTGTTGAAGTTAGCATCTCTTTTCATTCTTGTCTCGTGCTGTAAAAGAGTTCCAAAAAGTTCATCAAGAGTAATATGGGAAACTTTTCTATTTTCATCAATAGCTATCCTTTTTGACTCCCATTCATTTTCCATTATATCAATAATCTTATCTACTAGAGCTTCATCATGAAGGCCTTTTTCTCCCATAGATTGTAAGCTATTTACAATTGTCATAAACCTTTGTTTCAATTTACATTATGGCTCTCCATACAGAAAAAAATCCATGATACTCAGCTAGAAGCATTGCTCTTCTTCTTTCTATAACCTTGGATGTACCAAAATGAGTGACTTCAAATTTCTTCCAAATACAGTTGGCTTCTTCACATGAAGATATCTGGCTGTATATATTTCATGTCATAGAGCATAATAAAGTATTGTGTACCTTGTAATTCAGTTGATATTCTTGCTTTTCTTGGTTAGTGAAAGTACTAACTTCTTTGTCAAGAATTTTGTAACCTCCAGTAAGCATAATAAAATTGTCTACACCAGTATTGATAACGAACATCTTCATACGATCTCTTCAGTACTCATAGTCATTTCTATCAAAGATTGGTGGTCTAGAAGGATTCAGATTGTCAATTGACCCAATATTCATTCCTGCCATCTAATTAAAAAAAAATTCTCCACTCCACACGTTAGTGTAGTAAGTAATTTAAAATAATGTTTGATAGAAATAGAACAAGTAATACAAATTAGTGGAAAACCTCATCTGATACGAATTGATGGATTGATTAAGAATATTTATTTGTATATTAGATGGAACAATACAATAGGGGGTGAATTATAGGTTTAAAAACTTTGTGTTTAAACATTTAAGATATTAGTTTAAAAGATATTAATCTAATACAAATAAAAACACCCACAATTGTATTGAATATAAATGGTATGATGTAATGTAATACTAATGAAATGTAAAACAGTTGTATTTGAGATGAACACAATAATCAGAGTAATATAAAGACGAATGATTCTACCTTAAAGCTTATAGAATCAATCAATAAAATATATAATAGAATGATTGTAATTGAAACAATTACAATTGAATATGTAAAGAAGAAAAGAAACAAAAAAATTCCTTTCTAATACAAGCAGTAGTGGAAAAGTAAATGTCTTACAATTCTTTTGACCCAAAGAGAAGGGATATCCTTTCACCTAGGATAAAAGGTCTGTCTCACCAAAACCTTGGTAAGCCCTTGATACGATGATTGGAACGTCTATCTGCCTATCCCCGGAAGCCCTCAATACGATGATCGGACCGTCCGTCTGCCTATCCCCGAAATCCCTTGATTTTGTAGGAAATCGGCACCTCTATCTTGAAATCACTTGAAAGCCCTCGATATGATGATCGGACGCACAAAGAAGATGAGAGAAGTCACATTGTCTCTCTCTAGAACTTGACAGAAGTAGAGTATCACGGTTGTTCCCAAGTCCCACCTTTTAGATTCAAATGACCTCCTATATATAATCCTTGGGTTCCAACGGTCATGTTGCCTCCAATGGTCATATTTCTCCAAAAAAATCAAAGGGACTTGGAAACCTTTTATTATAATGGACATATTGAAACATAAAGCACGAACTCGTTTTGATTAGTTTGTAACTAACTCGACGACATCGTTTTTATTAAAACATAAAATATATGAACAAGATAATCATGAGTATGATTTATAGGAAACATGAGTTTTTTACTAAGTACCAAAACAAGTGTGTAATGAATGTTATGAGTAGTAGAGTCAATTCAATTTCCATATTCAGTACGATCAGCATTGTACAATTGGCATGGTCAATATGATCAGCATTGTACGATTGACATGGTCAGTACGATCAGCATGATCAGAACGATCAGCATGGTTAGTATGATCAGCATGATCAATACAATCATCATGGTCAGTACGATCAGCTTGATCAGTACGATCAGCATGATCAGTACGATCAGCATAGTCAGTACGATCAGCATGGTCAGTACGATCAGCATGGTCAGTATGATCAGCATGCTCAGTACGATCAGCATGATCACTACGATCAATATGATAAGTACGATCAGCATGATCAGTACGATTAGTATGATCAGTACGATATGATAACAATGATAAAGGACATTTTTTATTTCCAAAACAAGATATAAAAGTCAAAAGATGACTTTTGACTCAACACATCTTTTGTGGGAATTATTTTCTCGTTTAATCTTTTGATCCAGTTATATTTACTCTTTCCTTTCATACCCACATCATTAGAGTCCCCAAACATACATTGAGATTCATTTGTATTAGAGTAGCCCAGTTTATTTTAACCCTTATCCTCAACAACATAGAAGATTCACCCTTAATCTCAATTAATTTTTTTAAAGTCTTATTTTATCATCTTAAACATACTTTGAGCTACAAGATAGATAGACTATGTCTCA
This sequence comes from Viscum album, assembly GCA_963277665.1. NCBI lineage: Eukaryota > Viridiplantae > Streptophyta > Magnoliopsida > Santalales > Viscaceae > Viscum > Viscum album. The sequence goes on from OY728123.1 coordinate 888,662,452, forward strand.
AATAAAATATTCCTCATTCTCAATAATTCTCTTTGAAAGATCATTCACCATATTTTTGAATTCAGATAATTTCAAATGGTTTTTGTATTCTATTCAATAAATGCTAATTCTTCCTTATCAAGCTATTATTTTCTAACAGTATTTATATTTATTTATAACTCATCTGTCATCTTCTTATTTTCTCTTATCTTCTTAATATGAATCTCCTCTTTCTTAAGATGTTATTTATTTTTAAAAGAGATCTTTTTAATTTGATTCTTTATGCTTTTCTTTTAATTTGTGAGACTCATATTGTCAACAGGTGTAGCTTTCATTTTTTATTTTAACATCCATTCCAATTCAGTTCTTTTATCACCTTCATCTCTTACAAACAAGTCTCTAGATTTCTTGGATTTACCCAAAAATCACATATGATTGTCTGAATATATGTCTTCTTATGAATCACAACATGATGAAGAAAATTCATCTATTTCTCTACTCTTGATATTTATTGTTTATATATAGACCTCTTCTTTTGTTTCTTCCACTTCCTTTTCTAATACCTCTTTTCCTCTTAATCTAATTTTCTATCCTTAGGATTCTTCCTTGGGTAGTTCCTAACAAAATTAACACTATTTTGAAAATTCAATCATTTTGGTGATTGTTTTCTATTTCTTTTCCATATTCCCCTATTGCATATTTATATAGACAAGGACATAATTTTTTTATGTCTTTTTAATATTTTTCTTCCTCAGAATCAATTTATTCTAGTTCTTCTTTGATTTTAGTTTTATCTTTTATCATAGCTTTAAAGGCCATATCATCTCTGGTTTTTTTCTTGACTGTTGTTAGTTTTCTCACTTCATAATATATGGGATTATTATGAAGTTCATACTATTATAAGTCTACTCTTTCTTGCAGTGTTGATATCTTTGAGTTGAATCTATCTGGAAAATCTCTCATGATCTTTTTCATAATAGTAGAATCATCTAGTGTAACTACCAAGGTATTTATAGAATAATACATTTTCATATCTACTCAAATTTATAAGATATTAAATTTATACAAAAGATGAAACTTTTTCTGAGAGCGTACTCGACATGAAACTATGGGTTTCTCTGAAATCTTATGTTGCCAACAAAGTTGAGTTATACTGAAATATAATACAATAATATTATTATTATTTTAAATGGTAGTTAACACCTAGATTTTGTACTAGTGGGAATGAAAATAATTAACTATATTATTATTTTACATATTTATTAAATTTTTTACATTTATCCATTGAATTTTAGAAGCTTAAAATGATAATGAATCCATTTTTAAGCATAAAATACTCTAATATTTTTAAAAGGTCGTTTAAACAACTTCTGATCACAAACCCTTTTCAATAATTGTTGTTTCACTTTTTTTGTTCTATTTTAAAAAATAAAAATCATATTTAGAACTAGTACATACTAATTTACCTTGGTTTAAATTTTGATATTTTTCTGATAAAGTTTATTTTTTAATGAATAGTGAAAAATAATGCATTTTAATTTAAAAATACTTTTTCATCTAATTTATTTATACAGTTGAATTATAATTTTAATTTTTTTAATGTGAAATTAGATTAAGTTTTTATCATTTAATCCAATATTGTTAATTTTAAGTAATTTCACTTTTAAAATGTACAAAACACATGTCAATATTTTGATAGATTTTACTTCATTAAAAACATGCTTTTTTGTTTTGACAGCGGAAATTAATTTCTGAAAATTATGTGTTTGGAATTTGGAAAAATTAATTACATATTTAGAATCATAAGTATCAAATTGTTTAAATAATTACCTTTTTGACATTATGAATAGTAACTTCTGTAATGATTTTTATTTTCCATGGTAAAAGGGTAAATCTTGTATATAATGGTAAAAATTAATATTATAATAATATAAAACTACTATAACACATGTCCTAATACTATTGGATGCGATATGGATGACCATGAGCATCCTTTGGTCGATTTTAAGACCCCATTGAGCAACTTGGTTTTGAAAATAACATTTTATAATACTTAATTTAAAGTAAAGAGAAATATAACACAAACTTTTATCTTTTTACTAAAACAAATTTAAGGCTGGGTTATATAACTGATCCCTTCGACTAAAAATAGTAATTACAAAGCTAAAATGATTTACTACATCATGGTATTTTATTTATAATTTTTATACATTAAATAAATAAATCTATTTATAACACATTGATGATGCAGTGATTACCATATCAATGAATGATTCAAATAAATGATATTTTAAATATTAAAACAAATGTAATTTGAACATTTTTATTCCCTAAATGAATATACGTTTTAGGGAATTGAAATGTGAGGGATGTGTTAATGCCTTTGGTTTGAAGTAATCATGTTAGAATGATTTTCTTAAAAAGTAAATTATGAATAGTGTTAAAATTGACACAATTATTAACTTTAAATAAAAAATAATATATTAAATGGTTTAAAATTCATAAAAATAAAATATTCTCCCAAATTATTATTTAATTTCCATATATATCATAAATGGCACTTTTTTGGGCCTTTTGACATGTTCTGGTAATTAAATTAACCCACAAATTTTAAAATAATAAAATATCATAGTAAGATTAAAAAGGGTAAAATAAAGGTTAAACCAAATATATAAGGGATAAAAAATATTCAAAACTAGTGTAATTTTAATTTAATGTTTTAGATACGACCATAAATCATCTTATATTTAAAATAAACTAGTTGGGGACCATAAGAGATGTAACACTCCGACACCAGTTACCCATAGTCGGTGCATTATTACTTAACATTGGCATGAAACAAAGAAATAATGTCCCGAAAGATCGATCAGTTCAGTAGCCTTGGAAATAATAGATACATTCATAATGTAGAGACCCTAAGATTAACGTACATGGAAATTACATTACTTTTTCGGAATACTTAGTACATACCAAAAACACACACACACAAGGACCGTAATAGTTTAGCGTCTTTCGAAACTCGGAATATAATCTTCTAATCGTGGTGAAAGATCTTCAACATCTCCCAAAAAGATCTTCCTTTTTTTACCTAAAACCTTTATTTATATCCAGGGGAAAAGAAAACATAAAATGGTGAGCTCAAATGCTCAGTAAGGGTAAACAAAAAAAATATCAAACACATCATGTACATAAGAACATAACTTTTGGAAATCTTAACCTGCAAAAGAAATCATAATTTCATAACAGGGGATAAATCATAGTAGTGAAATGTAATACCAATAATCAGAACATAAAACATGAAACTTTGTGGAATAATCATATAGAATCATTTCTTATTATTCAAGACACATTTCCAAGACAATCTTAGTGGACAAAGTCCATTTCTGAACCTAGTTCACTCCTCGTTTCAGTCCTGTTTCACTGATCCGGTTTAACCTGCCGTTCCAGCCATGTCTATCTCATGAGATATAAAATATTTACCCAATGCATTGTAGGGATATATCGGTCCCACCATTCTCATAATGATAACACTCTTATGTGTGACACAAAATCATAAACCATACATCATAGCGTAACCCATGTAATAAAAATGGGATTTTTAAACATCGTGACATCATAAAACAATTCATATAAGATAAAGGAATTCATAAAAATAATTCCATCACAACATAATCAAATCAATGTAATAATAGGGATAAAAACGGAACCCTTTATTATCTTAGATGGAAAATAATTTTGATAAAACACTTGAACTCCATTCTTGAGGAAAATATCCTCTCTACTTCAAAAACACTTTTCCTTTCTTAACATGTCATACAATTCTAAACTAAAAGAAGTTGATTAAAATTAAACTTGAAAACTTGTAAAGGAAGATTCTTGGAAATAATGTTTTAAAAATCCATTCATGCCGTATAAGTTAAAAAACCTTCTTCTCATACTTTTGTCGGAAAAGTCAAAAAGTACCTCGTACGAAAAACGACAAAAGATTCATTTCTTATCATTTACTAAAAACTCACCGAAGGGTAAAATTGGATATAAACGATTTTATAATGATGTAAATATTACATATTGAGGAAACATGGATGTGGATGATAAAATGCACCCTAGTAAATTCCAAAATATAAACAATCTCGGATAAAAATGATTTTGTGTTATTTTCCTTTACCGTAGGTCCGACTTGCTTCGTAAGTGTCCGAACCTCCTGTATAATGATTTAAATAATGTCATTGACTTATTAAAAAATCATATTCATTGTTATTATATCAAATATGGTTCACTTATGACTTTATATTACCCATTATTTTGTAAATTCATGTTAAAGTAGCGTTTTGGGTAAAATCGTGTCATTTGTCGTTCGTGTTTTAACTTGTAATTATTCATATGATTAATTATATCATGATAACTTAATTCCAGAATATAAAACATGATTTATATATAATATATATTCTGAATATACATATATATAATAGATCAGTAAATGGAAAGAAATACACTGTTCATGGAGACGGTAGTCCGTACGTACGCATGAACGCTGTTTTCGTTTCCTTATTGAGTTGAATGGAATTAAGTATATGACATACATATGTATACACATAAATCCAGAATCATTATTATGTCATATATTTCATTATTATTTATTATATATACTTTATAATCATTCATGAATGGTTAACGTGGAGAATGAATCTCATCACGTCGTGGAGACGGTAGTCCGTACGAACGCACGAGCGATGATATCGTTCTCATGATCGTTGAATTGTATTGTAGTGTATGTATACTATTTAAGAATAAATATCACTTTACAATAATCATATATAGTTATTATGTACACCATTATACCCATCCAAGCAAGGTGGTGGTGGAAAATAGATTACACCACGGCATGGAGACGGTATTCCGTACGTACGCACGCGCGGAGATTTCATTTTCCGTAGGATGGATAGATGGTGAAATAGGGTTTTTTCATAATTATAATAACATATCAGTATATGAGGTATACTGATTTTATTACTTCATGATGAAACAACTAAAGAAGAAGAAGTGGAAAAAGAAATAATTATGAAAGAATCGGTAACGGGCATTACCTCTTCTTTGAAGTGCTTCTTTGATACCTCCTTTTAGGGCACTAAAATTGGTCTTTGAAGAATACCAGGACCTCTAGTATGTTTATAGGGAAGTGGATAAGGGAATTTTTCAGGGGTTGGGCGAACTTGAAGTCTCAAAGTGGTGTGAGGAAGAGAGGGAGGAGGTGCCCTTTTGTAAGGGAGGAGAGGGGCACCTTTGGAATAACTAAAACTATTATTTTATTATAAAGCCAAATTCGGTTTTAAATAGCTCCAAATTTATTTATTTAGAATCTAAGGTGGGGATGGGTCGAAATACTCTCATCCAATAGAATTTAGACAAGTTTAGGTTCCTATGTTAACCTTATCATTTAGATTTAACATTAAGTTAAATAATTTTACTTTTACCGTGTCTTCTTGTGTTCTTACCCTATAAGGTTAATAAACTTACTATAACAAGAACAAATAACCCAAAGTTGTTTATTATTATTATATATAACCTTATCTAATTCATTTGGCAGAACCTTAGATTTTTAGGAATAAAATTACAATTAATAATATAGTATTGGTTTTAAAAACTATTTTACGTCAATTTTGACACTATTTAGTAATTGATTTTTGTTAAAATTATAACAGAATGATTAGTTCTAAAAAAGTTAATTAAATCAACATTAACATGTCATATTAACCTATAAAAGTAGTGGAATTCATAAAAAGTGTCAAATTACATTTATTTGGGTATTTATAACATCAATTATGTCAATATTTCATTAATAAGATAATTACTGCATCATCGTTGTGTCATAAATAAATTAAATTACTTAGTGTCTAAAAATTATAATTAAAATACCATTATGTTTGAAATAATTTTACATTTCTAATGAATATTTATATTCGAATTTATCTTATGCATAACCACATATTAAAAATGATTTTCTTATTAAACTTTGATTTTAACTATTTTTCCCCTTCTTTAAGTAAATTGATAATAAATGTCCTAATATAATCCATGTGGGCCTAAATGGTCATATTTTATTCCTAAGGTTGTTTTTGGTCGAATTAAATTTATCCAATATAATTAGGACATGTGTTAGGGTAATAATAATATCATTTTTACCCTTAATTACCCTATTTACTTTTAACCGTGGTAAATAAATGTAACAAGTTACTATTCACCAAAAAATTATTTTCATCTCATTGAACCACATTTTACGTACTGACATCAACCGTGTCTCTCGGAGTTTTCAAATTCCACTCACAGAAGCGGTAAATTTATGTTTTATGAAAAATTCATTTTTTTAACTACCACTTAGTGGATTCACTATTCATCAAAAAATGAAAGTTTCCAGAAAAATACCAAAAACTAGGCCTAAGATATATTTGATATTATGAATTAAAAAATGATGTCTATTTTAGAAAATTCAAAACATATCAGTTGCATTAATTAATTTAAAAATTAATTCCCGTCGTCAAAACTAATAGCGTGTTCTTAAGAGATAATCACTATCAAAAGATTGACAGTTGTTTATGTCTGGTTTAAATGTGAAATTACATCCAATAACCAACATTATATTAAATTGTAAAAATATATTCTAAATATACATTAAAACCACTCAAATTAATAATTTATCATTATTAATTATTTCTATTAAAAAGGTTGTTTTTAATTAAAATTTAGTAATTTTCACTATTCACCAGAAAATGAAAGTTATTCGAAAAGTACCAAAATTTCACCCTAAGCTAATTTTGATATTACGAATCCAAAAATGAAGTCCATTTTGAAAATAATATTTACAAAATTTCAAAAAGTGTCTATTACTATTCATAACGGCTAGTTTTAATAATATTTTAATAGCATATCATTGTTTAGTGAAACTCGGTATTGCGTACTAAACACGCTATCGAGGAAGGTCGTGATAGCGTGTAATGCAAGGCAAATCAAGGATGTGTGTTGTGCAAGCTTCTTTTGGTGTAGCGTACAACACAAGATGTTAATGAAATTAAAAAGAATATTTTTCATAAAATCTCGGGGTGTTACATTCTACCCCCCTTAAAATGAATTTCGCCCTCGAAATTCATCGGGGTTATAAATGGTTTACTACTCAAAAGATTCTTTAATTGAAACCCACATAGTAAAAAGGAATACCAAAACCAATCTTTAAAAACAAAAGTATGAAACGTAACGGTTACCCAAATAAACTAATCACTGGGTTTCCACATAGGTGAAAATATGGATATGGAAGAGAAATCTAACCATCATGTTCTGATGGAGAGTGGTAGAGAACATGGCTATGGAAAATCCAGCCATCACAAAGCCATAAATTTGTGACGACTTAAGGTACTTTATGATTCATTAGATATAAGAGCACTATGACAAAATTTTTGGTTTTCAAGATAATTTCCCTAAAGTTGATGAAATTGGAATTCGAAGAAATACTTTCGTGATTTTGGTATAGTCTCACCATTAGTCGTTCTTTGGAAAATTTCAACTTCATCTCTTAATGAAATGATGTTGAATTTGTCATTCATGATGTGTTAGAAGATCATGTGATAGAATGAGGGGTCATTCCATATGTCTCAAACAAAAGGTTAGAAAAGTTATAAAAAAATACGTAAGTCCATCTATAGTGAGATTAATCATATATGGTTCCTAAATTGGACTTATACTTCTTATATTATACTGCTTAATATAATAAAACTATTTTATACTAAACAGGGACTTCCTATATGCCAGTGGTAGGAGATAAAGGCCAGTCGCACTTCAGTTGTGGGTTCGATTCCCACAGCCTTGTCCGACGTGATGGGTTGTCGCCCGTCCTGCAGGTTATCCTTTTTCTAAATCTATATTACTATAACATCCCATCAACAATATCGAAAAAAGTTCTATCCTTAAACAATACTAACTTATGTCCAACATAATCTATTCCAATCTTTAGTCTTATCTAAAATACTTCAGTCCAAGCTCATTGTATAATGAAAATGATCACGTGAATGCCATCATTTATCCCCCATATATCATAAGATATATCTTGTTGGTCAAATTACAAACATGTGAATACCTTAATCATGTATTCTCTTGAAGAATGAATACCCATTGAACCTTATTGAAAACATGAATGTTGTTAAAAGTTAACTCCTTCCACATACCAAAATCCAAAATTTCTATATACTCAAACCATGATGAGCTCATGAATATGGTCAAACATTTCATTTTCTCGTTTTCCTTTCATTATGCGCATATCATCTTTTTTTCCAAAAATATCTCAATCACATTCTATGGTTACCGGTTCCGTTGAAAACCACAATAGGCGAATACATAAATATTCCAATATTCCACGATACTATATACAACATTATTTTGGAATCCCATTACATAAACACTTAATCATTCCACCACATTGTTTTCATATTCAACATCGCCAATAGTGATCGCATGTGACTTCTCTTTGTCCTTTTCCTTATGTGGTTGCTCATGTCGATCATCACTAACCCTTGGATTAGGGCATTTATTATCACAATGCCCCATTTCCTTGCACTTGAAGCATTGAAGTGTTGGTGGTGCGTTCTCTACAGTCTTTTCTTTATTCACATCATTAGAAACCCTTTTTCCATTACTTAGACACTCAACTGCTCGATGACCTTGTTTTCCACACTTAAAACATTTTCTAGTCCCTTTAAGAAAATCTCCACCATGCTTCTTTCCACACTTTGAGCATAAGGAAACAATCATCTTCTTTTCACCATTATTCTGATATTTCTTCTTGAACTCCATCTTTTGTTTCATGTCAAAACTATGAGATGGATAAGTAACACAAACTTCTTTTTCTACCTTGATAGCAAAACGCAAAATTTCTTCATAGCTACTGAAGTCTCTTATAGCTAATACCCTTTGAAGGTTTGGTTTTAATCCACTGAAGAATCAATCAACTTTACTTTCAGGTTGGATGATTAAGCCAGATGCATACCTTGCAAGCCTTGTAAAATTCGCTTTGTATATACCAACAGATTCATCATCCTTTTTCTTTAGTTCAAGAAACTCATTCTCCATCTTTGTTCGAAGAATACGAGGGAAGTACTTATTGAAAAATACGTTCTTGAACTCGTCCCATTCCATGGAATCAATTTCATCTCTTGGCCTTGTATTCTTGATAAGATTCCACCATTGATCAGCTTCACCTTCCAAACGATATACTGCTAATATAACTTTATCATGTTCAGAACATTGAAGAACTGAAAATATCATTTTAGTGGTAATGATCCATTTTTCAGCAACAAGTGTATCAGGAGACCCACTGAAAGAAGGTGGACGTTGCCTCATGAAGGACTCAATAGAATATTGTTCCTTTCACTTCTCATTTGGATGTCCAGAATGATTCATAGATTGTGTAAGTATATCAATAAGTTTTTTCACTCCATCTCCCATAAAATTTGTTTTTTCAGGAGGATAATCATTGCATTTTCCATTACATTGATCAACACGGTTCTTTCAGGTTCCGTCCATCGTCTAAAACCCAAAAAGAATAGTGTGAGAGGAAAAAATCACCCTTGGGAAAACAATATAATAAAGGGGAATTAACTTCAATATCAAACATCTTAGGTTAAATTCTAAGGTCGTTAGCGCAATTCTAGGACTATAACCTATACGTATACTTAACCTTAGATACATCCCTAGACATACCTAGGAAATATCTCTATTGATCTCACTAATGTTTTCGCATCCTAGTTTCTAAAGGTTAATAAACCTTTCCTCTGATACCAACTTTAGAGACCCGAAGCTTAACGTACATGGACATTAAATTACGTTTTCGGAATACTTAGTACATAACAAAAACACACACACACAAGGACCGTAAGAGTTTAGTGTCTTTGGAAACTCGGAATATAATCTTCTAATCCTGACGAAAGATCTTCAACATCTCCCATAAAGATCTTCTTTTTTTTACCTAAAACCTTTCTTTATATCCTGGGAAAAAGAAAACATAAAAGGGTGATCTCAAATGCTCAGTAAGGGTAAACAAAAGAAATATCAATCACATAATATATATAAGAACATAACTTTTGGAAATCTTAACCTGCAAAAGAAATCATAATTTCATAACAGGGGATAAATCATTGTAGTGAAATGTAATCCCAATAATCATAACTTAAAACAGGAAACTTTGTGTCATAATCATAGAGAATCATTTCTTATTAGTCAAGACTCATTGCCAAGACTATCTTAGTGGACAAAGTCCATTTCTGAACCGTGTTCACTCCTCGTTTCAGTCATGTTTCACTGAACCAGTTTAACCTGCCGTTCTAGCCATGTCTATCTCCTGAGATATAAAATATTTACCCAATGCATTGGAGGGAGATATACGTCCCACCCATCTCATAATGATACCATTCTTATGTGTGCCACAAAATCATAAACCATACATCATAGCATAACCCATGTAATAAAAATGGAATTCTTAAACAATGCGACATCATAAAATAATTTATATAAGATAAAGGAATTCAAAAAAAAATAATTCCATAACAACATAATCAAATCAATGTAATTATATGGATAAAAATAGAACCCTTCATTATCTTATATGAAAAATAATTTTGATAAAACACTTGAACTCTATTCTTGAGGAAAATATCATTTCTACTTCAAAAACACTTTTCCTTTCTTAACATGTCATACAATTCTAAACTAAAAGAATTTGATTAAAAATAAACTTGAAAACTTGTAAAGGAAGCTTCTTGGAAATAATGTTTTAAAAATCCATTAATTTCGTATAAGTTAATAAAACATTCTTCTCGTACCTTTGTCGGAAAAGTCAAAAAGTACCTCGTACGAAAAACGACAAAAGATTACATTTGTATCTTTTACTAATTACTCACCGAAGGGTAAAATTGGATATTAAATATTGTAGAATGATTTAAATATTACATATTGAGGAAACATGGATGTGGATGATAAAATGCACCCCAGTAAATTCCAAAATAAAAACAATCTCGGATAAAAATGATATTGTGTTATTTTCCCTTACCTTAGGTCCGACTTGCTTCGTAAGTGTCTGAACATCCTGTATAATTACTTAAATAATGTCATTAACTTATTACAGAATCATATTCATTGTTATTATATCATATATGGTTCACTTATTACTTTATATTACCCGTTCTTTTGTAAATTCATGTTAAAGTAGCGTTTTGGGTAAAATCGTCTCATTTGTCATTCGTGTTTTAACTTGTAATTATTCATATGATAACTTATATCATGATTAATTAATTACAGAATATAAAACATGATTTATATATAATATATATTCAGAATATACATATATATAATATATCAATAAATGAAACGAAATACAACGTTCATGGAGACGGTAGTCTGTACGTACGCATGAACGCTGTTTTGGTTTCCTTATTGAGTTGAATGGAATTAAGTAGATGAAATAAATATGTATACACATAAATCCAGTATCATTATTATGTCATATATTTCATGATAACTTATTATATATACTTTATAATCATTCATGAATGGTTAATGGGGAGAATGAATCTCATCACGTCGTGGAGACGGTAGTCCGTACGTACACACAAGCGATGATATCGTTCTCAGGATCGTTGAATTGTATTGGAGTGTATGTATACTATTTCAGAATCAACATCACTTTAAAATAATCATATATAGTTATTATTTACACCATTATACCCATCCAAGTAAGGTGGTGGTGGAAAATAGATTACACTACGGCATGGAGACGGTATTCCGTACGTACGCATGCGCGGTGATTTAATTTTCCGTAGGATGGATAGATGGTGAAATAGGGTTGTTTCATACATATAATAACATATAAGTATATGAGTGATACTGATGTTATTACTTCATGATGAAACAACTAAAGAAGAAGAAGTGGAAGAAGAAATAAAGATGAAAGAATCGGTAACGGGCATTACCTCTTCTTTGAAGTGCTTCTTTGAGACCTACTTTTAGGGAACTAAAATTTGGCTTTGAAGAATACCAGGACCTCTTGGATGTTTCTAGGGATGTGGATAAGAGAATTTGGCAGGGTTTGGCCGAGATTGAAGGCTCAAAGTTGTGTGAGGAAGAGAGGGAGGAGGTTCCCTTTAATAAGGGAGGAGAGGGGCACCTTTGGAATAACTAAATATATTATTTTATTATAAAGCCAATTTCGGTTTTAAATAGCTCCAATTTGATATATTTAGAAGATAAGGTGGTGATGGGTCGAAATCCTCTCATCCAATATAATTTAGACATTTTTAGGTTCCTATTGTAACCTTATCATTTAGATTTAACATTAAGTTAAATAATTTTACTTTTACCATGTCTTCTTGTGTTCTTACACTATAAGGTTAATAAACTTACTATAACAAGACAAACGAACCCCAAGTTATTTATTATTAATATATATAACCTTATATAAGTCATTTTGCCGAACCTTATATTTTTAGGAATAAAAGTACAATTAATAATATAGTATTTGTTTTAAAAACTATTTTATGTCAATTTTGACACTATTTAGTAATTGATTTTTGTTAAACTTATAACAGAATGATTACTTCAAAAAAAATTAATTAAATAAACACTAACATGTCATATTAACCTAGAAAATTAGTTTAATTCATAAAAAGTGTCATATTACATTTATTTGGGTATTTATAAGATCAATTATGTCAATATTTCATTAATATGATAATTACTACATCATCATTGTGTCATAAATAAATTAAATTATTTAATGTCTAAAAATTATAAATAAAATACCATTATGTTGGAAATCTTTTTAGATTTATAATGAATATTTATAGTCGAATTTATCGTATGTATAACCCCATATTAAAAATGATTTACTTATTAAACATTGATTTTAACTATTTTAACCCTTCTTTATGTAAATTTATAATAAATTTCCTAATCTAATCCAAGTTGGCCTAAATGGTCATATTTTATTCCTAAGGATTTTTTTGGTCGAATTACACTTATCCAATAGAATTAGGACATGACTTAAGGTAATAATAATATCATTTTTACCCTTAATTACCCTATTTACTTTTAACTGTGGTAAATAAAAGTAAAAAGTTACTATTCACCAAATATTTATTTTCATCTCATTGAACCACATTTTACATACTGACATCAACCGTGTCTCTTGGATTTTTGAAATTCCACTCACAGAAGTGGTAAAATTATGTTTTATGAAAAAATCATTTTTTTAACTACCACTTAGTGGTTTCACTATTCATCAAAAAATGAAAGTTTCCAGAAAAATGCCAAAAATTAGGCCTAAGATATATTTGATATTATGAATTCAAAAATGATGTCTATTTTACCAAATTGAAAAAATATCAGTTTCATTAATTAATTTAAATATTAATTCCCATCGTCAAAACAAATAGCATGTTCTTAAGAGAAAATAACTATCAAAAGATTGACAGTTGTTTATGTCTGGTTTAAATGTGAAGTTACATCCAATAACCAACATTGTATTAAATTGAAAAAAAAATATTCTAAATATACTTTAAAACCACTCAAATTAATAATTTATCATTGTTAATTATTTCTATTAAAAAGGTTGTTTTTAATTAAAATTTAGTAATTTTCATTATTCATCAGAAAATGAAAGTTATCCGAAAAGTACCAAAATTTCACCCTAAGCTAATTTCGATATTCCGAATCCAAAAATGAAGTACATTTTGAAAATAAAATTTAAAAAATTTCAAAAATTGGTTATTTCTTTTCATAACGGCTAGTTTTAATAATATTTTAATAGCATATCGTTGTTTAGTGAACCTCGGTATTGCGTACTACACACGCTATCGAGGAAGGTCGTGATTGCGTGTAATGCAAGGAAAGTCAAGGATGCATGTTGTGAAAGCTTATTTTGGTGTAGCATACAACAAAAGACATTAATGAAATTAAAAAGAATATTTTTCATAAAATCTCGGGGTGTTACACATAAGTTCAATAAATACAATATGAAAAGAAAACAATACTAAAATATTCCATTAGAAACATCCAACTTTCCTAGATTATGCCTGCAAGTCAGTCAAAACTAACTTCTTCATATCCAGGGAAAATGAAACATAAGGAAGGGGTGAGCTCAAATACTCAGTAAGAGTAAGTAATACAACAGAAGATTGAAAACATTAGTCATGATGAATAATTGAGAACACATGCCTTTACAAGTAATTAACATGAACAATTTATGGCAGGAATATGAGCTGAATAAATAATTCCATAATAAAACATAGTGATGGTTATTCTACTAGTCGAATAACCACATGAAATATCAATAGCTAATCTCATAATGATGGAATGAATAATGTCGGACATCATAACCACATAGTCAAGGTCGTGTACAAGACTACAAAAAAGACTTTGTCAAGGCCTTGTTCCAAGACACTAGTTTGTCTCATGAGACATAATGATGCATCCAGAATCTATAGTGAGCTCCACCCGTCACTTACTAAGTCTAGTTCATTCCTCCTATTAAATGGGTGAAACATAATATAAACATTCGTATTAAAACTAGCATAAGAAATGTCAATACATTATCCACAAACCGTGAATGGCATAAAAATATCGTATCCACAGTCCAACATAACTCATTAAATACAATATGGAAGATTTTATTGTAACAGATTAACCTTAATCGAGAATAATGAAGGATATCGACATAGATGAAAATAATCATCAAAACTATTTGAGATAAATTTCACCCTTTTCGTGGAAACTTTTTAAAGTCACTCTATTTTTCAAGAAGCTGTTTATAAATAGATTTTTGAATCAAAGTGTCTCATACCGCATTGAAACTTTTAAAAATAGTTTTAATTTTAAAAAATTAAGGTCTATATAAATAAATCATTAAGACCATTTTTAAAACATGGACATTAATGAGAAAGATTTAGAATAATGAATCTTTAAAACATTTAAAATGTTATTTTAGTTAGAGTTCCTAACCAATAGAGAGACACTTGAATTAAAATAATTTAGGTAATAAAAACTTTGTAATATAATGAGAATAATGTTATTCATGATATACTATTCCAAGTACATTATATACACTATATAAAAGTGATTTGGTGTATAACAACAAAGAAGTCTCAATGGAATGTAAATTGTGATGAAATCTCTTATAAAGAATGTCTCCTTAGGTTAAGGATAAATCATCGACATAATTATTTGTGATAAATATAAATACACATAGTATGATTGGGTATTTATTGTAAATCAATTAGAGGACATTCACATATATTCTTGTAAAAACAACACCAAAAAATTGAATGTTTAACTCAAAAAATGGAGATTCAGTTAAAATTACTCTTATCAAGTTCATATCAATGACTTGAGAATTTATCAATAGTGTGATTATGTGTATCAAAATTATATCCACAGAAAGGGGAGTGTAAATTATGACATAAGAAAATTAATAGTGATTCCACCCAAAATCATTGAGTAAAATAATCAATGAAGTATGCGTAAAGCCGAATGTGTGGAAATTGAAATTTCAAATTCCCTTATAGATTTGGTAACTTACGAAATATACACCTAGGAAAGACGGATCATACAATGATGATTTAAATATCCATTAATTAAACAATATTAAAAAATTAATACAATCATGGGAATTACACACACCACATGCAATAAATAAATGGTGAACAATGGAAATATCACGGAATTAAAAGTGAGATAAGAAACCACTTACATTGTACTTTTTCCTTGGTAGAGGGTAGGTTAACCTCGTGTATAATCGTGAAATAATTGTTATTAAATTATACAAGAATCATATACATTAATATGATATTATATATGATCTTTTAACATTGCTTTATTAATAATATCATAGTATTATCATCGTTTTGGGTGTTAACGGATTCGTTTTCCTTTTTATTCATTGTTATGTGAGTCATGTTTGTTATGAATGGGATGTATATTATTCATATCCAAAATTATATCATGTATCTAAAAATTATTTTTAATCATCAAATGATATTAAGTCTTTAATGGATATGATGGGGAATTAATCCCATCGCGTTTGTGGAGACGGTAATCCGTACGTACGCACGAGCGACGATATCATTTTTTGATATTAAAATTATATATAATTGGATGGTATATCATATATTCAGGACCATTATCATGTTATCTTTATTATTTAAACCAATTACACATCATTATTGTACCGATCCAAATAATAATATATTTAATAACAATTACACAACGACGTGGGGATGGTAAGCCGTACATACGCACATATGGTGACATGTCATTCAAAGGATGGATAGAATAATGAATATGGTTTTAAAATATTCATAATAAAAATATATTATATAGAAGATACTGGATTTATTATTTTAGAATGGAATCAACAATGAATGAGGACGTAGAAGAAGAAAGGAACTTGAAAGAGGTGATGAGATATTTACCTCTTCTTCGGGTTCTTCCTTTTGATTTGATCAAAAGGGCTCTTTAGGTTGGATTTTTGACTAAATTAGGGCCTCTAGTATTAAGGGAGGATAGTTTAGAGGGTATTTGGGGAGATTTTTTCTATGCCTAAAGTCTTTGATGTTGTAAATTTGAGGGAAGGGGGAGTTCCCTTTTATAAGAGGGGTGTGGGGCACCTTAGGAAGAACTAGAAATATTATTTTATAATAAAATAATTTTCGGTTTCTAATGGCTCCAAAATGAATTATTTAATGTCTAAGGTTGGTATGGGTCTGAAACCACTCAAAAAATAGGTTTTATAAACGTTTTAGTAACTATATTAACTTTATCTTTTAGATTTAACTCTTACTTAAATAGTTTGACATTTACCATGTCTCTTTGAATGTTTATATTATATGGTTAATAAACATACTATATACTTACAAAAGAACCCCAAGTGGTTCATTAATGATACACATATCATTATATAAGTCTTTTGGACTAACATTAGATTTTTATGAATAGAATATCAATTAATAATATAATATTTATTTTAAACACTCTTTTATGTCAATTTTGACACTATTTGGTATTTTGTTTTTGATAATTTCATAACATCATTATTACATCGAAAACAATTAATCTAACCAACTTTAATAATTCATATTAACCTCGAAAATTAGTTTAATTTATAAAAAGTCTCAAATTACATTTATTTGGATATTTATAATATCAATTATTTTAATATTTCATTAATATAGTAATTACTGTATCATCATTGTGTCATAAATAAATTTAATTATTTACTATCTAAAAATTATAAATAAAATACCATTATGTAGGAAATCAATTTATATTTCTAATTAATATTTATAGTCGAATTTATCACATGTGAAACCCTATATTAAAAAAGTTTTAGTTATTAAACTTTGATTTTAACTCTTTTAACTCTTCTTTGAATTAAATAATAATAAATGTCCTAATCTAATCCATGTGGACCTAAAGGATCATATTTTATTTCTAAGGTTTTTTTGGTTGAATTACACTTATCCAATATAATCATAACATGTGTTATGGTAAAAATAATATCATTTTTACCCTTAATTACCCTATTTACTTTTTACCGTGGTAAATAAAAGTAAAAAAGGTACTATTCACAAAAAATTATTTTTATCTTATTCGACCACATATTTCTTACTGATGTAAACTTTGTCTCATGTATTTTTTAAATTCCACTCACATAAGTGGTAAAATTATGTTTTATGTGAATTTTCAAATTCTCCTAGGAGGTGGGTAAAAGACGGTGAAAAGTTAAATAAACTTTTTATATATCTAAAATTATAATAAATTGAATCTAATGAATTACATTTTACTTATATAGGTATTATGTATATATTTTGAACTAAAATAATTTTAAATAAAATAAATAATTATTTAAATAAAAATTTGGTTTTAAACTATAACTCAGTTTTTTTCACTATTCATAAAAAATTGAATGTTTTAAGAAAAATAATCAAAATTCACCAAAGGATAATTTTGATATTCTGAACAAAAAAATGAAGTCCTTTTTGAAAGATAAAATTTATAAAATTTCAAAAAGTGGGTGTTACTATTCATAACGGTTAGTTTGATTGGTTGCAGTGTGTTAGAATCTCGAAGTTGCGTATAATGCAAGCTATTACATTATTCAAAGGGAAATGTACCGTGGAAGCTTGGGGTGTTACATTCTTCCCCCCTTTTGTAAATTTCATCCTCTCAAATTTTAAAATAGGGCATGGGAACATAATTGAATGTCCCACATTGGAAAAAGATTCAATATAACTATCACTTTAAAAGAAAGAAAGAGAAGTACAAAGGTCGCCCGAGATAACCTATACTACGATTACATGTAGAAATACATGGATATGGACGATAAACTAAGTGTCATGTTCTAATAGAGAGGGATAGAAAACATGATCAGGACAAAGTTAACAACAAGAAAACAAAAAAATTGTGATGGGAAAAATGGTCATTAGTTTCACAGTAGGAAAAGTAAACCGACAACGTTTTTTTAAGTTACATTTTATAAAGATTAGGAATTTATTTATGAGATTGAACAAGAGCATAAATAGATATAATTACTTTTTATGTATAGTATCATTCATTAATAAATTTCTACTACTAACTCATTTTTTTTAAAATACAAGTATTCAAGATGACTTGGTCACACTGGAAGAGCAAGATTCAAC
Organism: Viscum album; assembly: GCA_963277665.1. Lineage (NCBI taxonomy): Eukaryota > Viridiplantae > Streptophyta > Magnoliopsida > Santalales > Viscaceae > Viscum > Viscum album. The sequence continues at coordinate 888,681,156 of OY728123.1, forward strand.
TTCTAGAGAATCCCATGATTCACAAAGGATAAACAATATATTTACTTTGTCTTTAGAGATTAATCAAAACCAAAATGGTTAGTAAAAGATCAGATGGTCCCCTAAAAATATATTCTTTTAGAGAAAGAAACACTAATATTAATTTCTTAAAATAAACCAACAATACCGCAATGTTAAATAAATACCATTCAATAAACAATTGTCCTTAAAATCCTTCAATGTAATCGAAAATAATATTGAAACCCAAAACCTAGATGAATTTGGTTATGTAGTCTTCCACGTTAAATTGTATCTCCAAATGACATCGACTACTCTTAAAGTCACGTACTTAAAAGTAATTAACCTAATCACATATTCACTATTATAGGTTAATCATTTCCATAAATAACCCAAATCACTATAAATCCACAATAAAAACATAGATAAAAATCCACCATTATTCCTCAAATGAAATCTCATAATATTCTATTTTTTTAGGCATATAGTGTTCCCAACAGAGCGAACGTCTTCCAAAAGAACATTTATCACTTAATCACCAAATAATTTTTCAATACTAAGTGTATTCATTTGATAAGACATAAGTTCCCAAATAAACTTTTTATTTATCAATAAAATCCTTTAACGAGAAATAATGAGTCACACTAACCAGGGACTTCATGTAGTCCAGTGGTAGGAAATAAATCCCAACCGCACTCTGGTTGTGGGTTCGATTCCCTCAGCTTTGTTTGACACGACGGGTTGTCACACGGTCTGCATGTTTTCCTTTTTCAAAAATTATATTTAATAACATTACCAAAATGAGATAAATTCATCAAAATAACCATAACATAATTTAACCCCAAATGTTATCTCATACCTTGCATTTTCATCCCAAAAATACAATAACATGTAATTGCCTCAAATTCAAGGATAATATAAAACCAAATTGTTATTTATAACTATATCCACAAGAGAAAAGATAATTCTTCCTCAAATATCATTTTCACATGATAAATTGCAGGGTTACACATATAAGATAAAATTCATCCAAAGTAATATCCACAATAATGATAACTAATACCTTTAACCATTTTTCCATCCATTTATTTCCATATATGTTCTTCCTTGACCAAGAGGTTATCCTATAGAATATGGCATTGACTTGGGTGATGCCAAGGTCTCTTACATTTACGAAAAATGTCCGAAATTGGAATCTTAGGATCATTTCTATTTTCTTCTATAGTACTCTTCATTTTTCCTTGGTAATTCTTTACTTTATTCCCTTCTTTCCCACACATATATAATTTATTTGTTCAATTGAGACACTTTCTTGGGTGTCTCCTTCCACATTTCTAGCATGATGGAAATTGATCTTTCTTCTCTCCATGATCTCCACGGTTGGAGATCCTATCATTCTCGGCCTTTCTCTTCATTATTGAGTCCGGGAGTTGGTTAATATATATATTATTGATCATATTTTTAGAAAACTGATTCGGGAAGAAGACAATATCTTTTACGCCTATCAACATTCCATTTTGTTTCTCATTTCCACTATTTTTCCCACCTTATACATCAGGTTCAATGTTACTATGACTTCCTTGGAATCCAGCTGTTAAATAGAACTATAAAATATTTGTGTGAGTAAGAATAGTCATAAAATTATTTATAATATATCATCACACCTTATTTTCAATCAAAAACACCCTAGTATTAATCAAGGTTATTTATTCTCATCTTATATTAAAATCCTTCAAATTGGTTTGTAAGGAAAATGTAAATTATCCTAAGAATATCCCCCGGGAGTGTCATAACCAAGAGTGCAGCAAGGCCTATTATCGTGCACCAGTTCCCATTCGAGTCTTGCTCAACGCGGTGTTTTCAGGTTTATCCCCTAGGTACATATGTGCCAGTGCCGCCTCCACCTTCTTATATCTAGACATGGATGTATTTCTTGGAAAACTCACAAAATATTTACAGTACCAAAATTTTAGGATGTTATTATATACTAATCCACAAAGTCTATCTTAGGGATATGTGCTCTAATCATAGTTTATATAAATCTAGTTTCCAAGGTTTATACTAAAATTCCTCGGATACCAACTGTAACACCCTGACCCCAGTTAACCAGAGTCGGTGTATTATTACTTAACATTGGCATGATAAAATGAAATCATGTCCCAAAACACCGATCTGTTTAGTAGCCTTGGAAATACTAGATACATTCATAAGGTCAATAATTAAAACTTGACAATAAAAAGAACACTAAACTATTCCATTAGAAACATCCAAGCTTCATAGATTATGCCTACAAGTCACTCATAACTAGCTTCTTCATATCTTGGGAAAATGAAACATAAGAAAGGGGTGAGCTGAAATTATCAGTAAGAGTAAGTAATATAGTGGATGATAACATAAACATTAGTCATAGTGAATAATGGAAAACACATTCCTTTACAAGTAATTAACATTATCACTTTATGGTAGGAATATGAGCTGAAAAAAAAATTCCATAATAAAACATAGACATGGGTATTCTACTAGTCGAATAAACACATGGAATATCAATAGTTAATCTCATAATGATGGAATGCATAATGTTGGACATCATAATCACATATTCAAGGCCTTGTTCCAGGACTACAAATAAGATTTTGTCAAGGCCTTGTGCCAAGACACTAGTTTGTCTCATGAGACCTACCGATGCATCGAGGAGCTATAGTGGGATCCACCCTTCACATACCAAGTCCAATGAATTCCTCATATGAAATAGGTGAAACATAATCTAAACATTCGTATTAAATCTATCATACGAAATGTCAATACATTATCCACAAACCATGAATGGTATAAAAATAGCATATCCAGAGTCAAAAATAACTCATTCAATACAACATGGAATATTGTACTATAACATATTAACCTAAATAGAGAATAATGAATGATATCAACATATATGAAAATAATCATCAAAACTATTTGAGAGAAAAATCACACTTTTCTTGGAAACATTTAAAAGTCAAACTATTTTTCAAGAAGCCATTTAAAAGTAGATTTTTGAATAAATGTGTCCCATACCACGTTGAAACTATTAAAAGGAGTTATAATTTTAAAACATTAATTTAAATATAAATAAATAATTAAAACCATTTTTAAAACATGGAAATTAATGAGAATGATTTAGAATAATAAATCTTTTAAACATTTAAAATGATATTTTAGTTAGAGTTCCTAACCAAAAGAGAGAAAATTGAATACAAATAATTGAGGTAATAAAAACATTTTAATATCATGAATATAATTTGATTCATGATATACTATGTCAAAGTACATTATAAACACCATATAAAAGTGATTTGGTGTATAACAAAAAAGAAGTGTCAATGGAATGTAAATTGAGATGAAATCACATATAATGACTGTATCCTTAGGTTAAGGATAAATCAACGACATAATTATCTGTGATAAATATAAATAAACTAAATATGATTGGATATTAAGTGTAAATAAATCATAGGACATTCACAAATATTCTTGTAAAAACAACACCAATGAATTGGATGTTTAACTCAACAAATAGAGATTGAGTTAAAATTACTCGTATCAAGTTCATATCAATGACTTGAGAATTTATCACTAGATTGATTATGTGTATCAAAAGTATATCCACATAAAGGGGAGTGTAAATTATGACATAAGAATTTTTATTGTGATTCCACACATAATCTTTGAGTAAAATAATCAATGAAGAATGCGTCCAGCCGAATGAGTGGAAATTGAAATTTCAAATTCCCTTATCGATTTGGTAACTTATGAAACATACACCCATGAAAAAAGGATCATAAAATTATGATTTAAATATCCATAAATTAATGTGGATTACATAATTAATACAATCATGGGCAGTACACACACCACATGCAATAATTAAGTGGTGATCATTGGAAATCTCACGGAATTTAATGTGAGATAAGAAACAACTTACTTTGTACTTTTTCCTAGTTCGAGGGTAGTTTAACCTCATGTATAATGGTGAAATAATTTTTATTAAATTATACAAGAATAATATACATTAATATGATATAATATATGATATTTTAACATTGCATTGTTAATAATATCTTAGTATTATCGTCGTTTCGAGTGTTAGCAGATTCGTTTTACTTTATGTTTTTTGTTATGTGAGTCATATTTTTTATATATGGGATGTATCTTATTCATATCCATAATGATATCATGTCTATAAACATTATTTTTAATCATCAAATGAAATTTAGTCTTGAATGTATACGATGGGAAATGAATCTCATCGCGTTCGTGGAGACAGTAATCTACACGTACGCACGAGTGAAAATATCATTCTATTGATATTAAAATAATATATAATTTCATGGTATATCATATATGTATAATAATAATTATTTTATATTTATTATTTACATCAATTACAAATCATTATTATACCTATCCAAATAATAAGGTATTGAATAACAATTACACCACGACGTGGAGACGGTAAGCTATACGTATGCACTTATGGTGACATGTCATTCAAAGGATGGATATAATAATGAATATGGTTGTATTATATTCATAATAAAATCACAGTATATAGAAGATACTAGAGTTATTATTTTAGAATGGAATCAACAAAGAATGAGGAAGTGGAAGAAGAAAGGAACTTGAAAGAGTTGATAAGATATTTACCTCTTCTTCGGGTTCTTCCTTTTGATTTGGTCTAAAGGGCTCCTTAGGATGGCTTTATGACTAAATGAGTGCCTCTAGTATTAAGGGAGGATAGTTGATAGGGTATTTAGGCCAATTTTGGCCGAGCATAAAGGCTTTGATGTTGTGAATTTGTGGGAAGGGGGAGTTCCCTTTTATAAGAGGGGTGAAGGGGCACCTTAGGAAAAACTAGATATATTATTTTATAATAAAATCATTATCGGTTTCTAAAGACCCTAAAATGAATTATTTAAAGTATGTGGTGGCTATGGGTCGAAACCCCCTCAAAATATTGGTTTCAGATAAGTTTTTTTCAATATATTAATTTTATCTTTTAGATTTAACTCTTATTTAAATAGTTTGACATTTACCATATCTCTTTGTATTTTTATATTATATGGTTAATAAACATACTATATAATTAAAAGAGAAGTCTAAGTGGTTCATTAATGATAAAACTATCATTATATAAGTCTTTTTTCCTAACCTTTGATTTTTTTAAGAATAGAATATCAATTAATCATATATAATTTATTTTAAAAACTCTTTTATGTCAATTTTGACACTATTTTGTATTCTGTTTTTTCTAATTTCATAAAAGCATTATTACTTAGAAAAAAATTCATCTAACCAACCTTAATATGTCATATTAACCTATAAAATTAGTTTAATTCAGAAAAAGTCTCAAATTACATTTATTTGGATATTTATTATATCAATTATTTTAATATTTCATTAGTACGGTAATTAATGTATCATCATTATGTCATAAATAAATTTAATTATATAATGTCTAAAATATATTAATAAAATACCTTTTTGTAGGAAATAGTTTTATCTTTCTAATGAATATTTATATTCGAATTTATATTTTTTATAACAATATATTGAAAATGTTTTAGTTATTAAACATTGATTTAAACATTTTTAACTCTTTTTTGAATTAAATAATAATAAATGTGCTAATCTAATCCAAGTGGACCTAAAGGATCATATTTTATTCCCATGGTTGTTTTTTGTCGAATTACACTTATCCAATAGAATTAGGACATGTGCTAGGGAAATAATAATATCATTTTTACCCTAAATTACCCTATTTACTTTTAACTATGGTAAATAAAAGTAAATAGTTACTATTCACCAAAAATTATTTTCAACTTATTCAACCACATTTTTCATACTGATGTAAACCATGTCTCTCGGATTTTTGAAATTCCACCCACAGAAGTGGTAAAATTCAGTTTTATGCGAATATGAAAATTCCCCTAGGAGGTGGGTAAAACACGATGAAAAGTTCGATAAAATTTTTATATATCTAAAATTTTATAAATTGACTCCAATTAATTACGTTGAACTTATATAAGTACTATGTATCTATTTTGGCCTAAAATAAATTTAAATAAATTAAATAATTATTTAAATAAAAATTCGGTTTTAAACTATAACTCAGTATTTTTCACTATTCATAAAAAATTGAATGTTTTCAAAAAAAAATACCATAAATTCACCCTAAGCTAATTTTGATATTCGGAATTCAAAAATGAAGTCCATTTTGAAAGGTAAAATTTATAAAATTTCAAAAAGTGGGTATTACTATTTATAATGGCTAGTTTGATTGGTTGAGGTGTGTTAGAATCTCAATGTTTCATATAATGAAAGCTATTACATTATTCAAAGGGAAAATTACCGTGGAATCTTGTGGTATTACAAGAGACATAAAATTAATTTAAAATAAAATAATATATTAAATACTTTCCTAAAGTGCCCCTCCTCCCTCTTATAAAAGGCCACTTCCTCTACCCACTGACTCACGCCTATAAAGCGCATTTTCCTATCCAAATTATACTAAAATAATCTTCCAACACATCTCCCTTACTCATAGAATCCTTAACATGGGAAGGAGGCAATTCAAGAAAATCTTTTGGCTCAAATCCATAGAATTTTACTGATTTAGGGGAAACATCTTCTCTGAGTTCCCTTATTTTATTTTAATTATTCACACCATATTATATTATTATTATATGATTACATTACAAAAACTGTATACTAAATTTACTAGGATTTTTTATGATAATTATACTAACTACATTTACACACACATCCATCTAATGGATACAGACATAATGTTTCTGTGTACGGTGAACTACTACCTCACGAAATGATGATTGTTCAATTTTCTCCTACCACATCTAATGGTGGCCATTATGATGGATCTATATTTACATATGATATATATTATATTTATATTGTCTCTATTCTTCTATATCTTTTTTATTTACATCATACCTTTTTTATTTCCATAATGTGTATGTATGATAATTTCTTTTGAGGAAGTGCAGACTACCACCCCCTCAAAGTGATATGACTGGTTCATTCCATACATGGAATGTATAAAGTATGTAATTAATGAAATAAGGTAATATATATATTAGATATATCATTATAAAATTATAACATACCTCTGTATCATTTATTTTTTATTCCCATACTATGAAAAAAATTAAAGTTGTATTCATGCGTACGTATGACCTACCGTCTCCATGAACGGTGAATTTCATTTCTTATCTACAAATGTTATATACTATTATAAATATATATATAATAAATATATATTATTTTTAAATCATGAATATAATTATGGAGATGATTTAATTTTTTCTATATGTACAATTTACATCAAAACATGTTCATTTTTTTACTCAGGCATCGAATATCAACAAAATGATTGATATGAACTTGAATAATTATGTGATTGGTATAACAAGGTAATAAGTGATATAAATGGAATAATAAACATTATAATGGTTTTGAAACAAGTATAAATAAACTTATGTTAATGATTCAGGAAGAACAAGGAACATACAAGATGATTTGGACTCATAGTAAGGGACTTTGTCTCAATATCCTTTCATTGATTTATATTTTAATTTATATATTACTTTATTTAATATGGTTTATTATCATCCCATTTGAATTTTAATTTAATTCAATGTATTTCAATCATAATATTTTTCAATGAATCATTTTACTAAACAAAAAAAGGAATTTTTATTTTTAACATACGCAGTGACAACGACCTTTCGTCCGCCATGAGCATTATTGGATATTTGAAATCCTCTACAAGGCATATTGTTTTTAAAAATAAAAGTAAATAAAATACTCTTTTTCTAGGTATTTTGGTATATAAAATGGTTTTTATAATGGATTTATTATATCAACATCTTTAAATGATGTCATATGATTGCAGTGTGGAAATGTTTTCTTTTCATTATGCTTGGTTTATGTGTTATGATTATGATATGGTTCTTCGACACTGGTTATGTATACGGGTGGTTTTTCAATAGAACTAAGGCATTTAATCATGTGATATATCTCTAATTCATTGTCAAATATGACAGAGGTAAACTTTAATGTTTCTCCTAAGAGATTTAGGGAATATACTGTGATGGGTATTCCAAATATAATAATGAAGGTTACATTCTATATAGTTTTTTAAGCTACAATGTAAGAATCTTATGGATGTCACAAGTTTCATTTGGGACTTATTATTTCTATAAATTATTCAAAAATATTTTTATTTCATGTGTTATGATAAATATCTTGGGTTTTATGATTGAAAAGTATGATTTCATTGATTGGTATCTATTCGTGGACCAATGTTTTCTATCCTAATTTTATAACCCTTAATGATATTTTTATGATCATCCCAAGTTTTTGAAATGTTTTTCACAAGGTATAAGGAAGGTTAAGTGAATCTAAGAATTCAAGAATATTTTTATCAATAAAATAATTCTTTTTTTATTTAAGAAGTTTTTTGTGAAAAGATTTGATATAGTAGAAGGCTCTAATTTGTAATATTTGAGAAGTAATGTAATAGTTATGCAATAATTATATAATACTATAAACCTGAAAATATCCTCAATGTAAAATAATGTAAATTCTTGATCAAAACTCAAGATAATGTTGTTTTTAGGATGGGGCCTTACATTTGGTATCACACGAAATGTTTAAACAACTTTAGGGAGTAGGAGTTTTCGATAAACACACGGTAAGTTTCTATATCTATTATTTTAGTTAAATACTTATTTTATAAATTCTTAAAATCAATGAATTTTGGTTACAGATTGAAGGAGGAGGTTCTGAAACAACATTAATATCTCTTCTTGGTGACATTCTTGCAAAAAGTATTGCAACATCATGTTTGGATGATTGTGAATCATTTTTTAGAAAACAACTCACTTATAAGTAGTTATATGATATATAAAACACCTCCATTATACCTCAATACCATAGTGGATCATGGATTTCATTTTATAGAATACTATTTTAAAAATATTCTCATATTTTAAAGAAAGGTTAATATTATCAAGGAATTTTCAAATATTTTACCTTATCATATGATTTTGAAGCATATTATGATTTCAAAGCATATTATGATTTTGAAGAAGGTGCTGAAGAAGGAGACCCTTGAACAAGATATTTATATTTTATTTGAAAATATAGTCTCTGATAATAGACTTATAGTATATTAAAAGGACCATTAATTGAATGTTTCAACTCAAACTCGGTCTAACTATTTTATAAAAATAATTTATTATCAAATGTTTTGAAATTATATGTCATACATGATAATTTTCTAAAACTAGTTTTCTTTGAGCACCCATATAACCCAAGTTGTACGAGGTGTATTTAGATAATAGAAGAAAAATATTTTTAAGGATATCTAAATATTTGTTTCAATTCATGGAACTTCTATCTGCCTGAAAAAGATGATGATGAAACCATGTGTAAACCTTGATCAAGGTATGATGTTTTATACTTTTTGGAATAGTTTTATATTATCATATAGAGGATTAAAAAAATAAATATATATATATAAGACTTCCTGGATTAATATATTGAGTTTATTATGATTTGGGATGAAAATGATAGGTATAATACAACCATTGAGGTTAAAACGAGTTAGGATTATTTTTGAGTTTTATAAAAATGGACAACCTGTAAGATGGGTGACAACCCATCGCGCCTGGTAAGGCCATGAGAATCGAAGAATGATTTATTCATTTTAGTAAAATTATGTTATTGATCAAGATTTAGTTGATTTTAGGAAATTATGTTTTATAAAATGAATATTTTTAGTATAGGAAAATGATTTGGTGAATAAGTGATAAACGTTATTTTGGAAGACATTCACTCTTTGAGGGAACACTATATGCCTCAACAAAATCTAATAATATTGGATTTTAGTTTAGGAGTATTGTTTGAATTCTATTTTATAAGAATATATGTTTTCATTGTGGACATATGGAAATTTGGGTTATTTATAGAAATGATTAACCTATCATTGAGAACATGTGATTAGTTTAATTACTTTTAAGTATGATACTTTAAGTGTATTAGATGTTATTTATAGATAAATGTTAAGATTTATCATGGAAGGCTATGTGATAAAATTGTTCAGAATTTTGGGTTTCAAAATTAGTTAGATTATTAAGAGGAATTTTAAGGAAAATTGTTTATTGAATGGTATTTTATGAACATTGGGTATTTTTTGTTTAATTTTTGAGATTAAGAGTGGTATTTAATTTTATAAAGGATTATCCTTTTGGGGACTATCTGATCTTGTACTAAACATTTTGTTTTTGGTTAATGTCTAAAGACATGGGAAATATATAGTTCATATTTTGTGGATTATGTGATTCTATAAAATTGGATTCTATTGATTCAGGTGTGACCAATTCATCTTGAATACTCATCATTTGGAGAAAATATGAGTTTGTAGTAGATATTATTTTGAGGGTGAAACTCTACATGAAATGTATGTATGATTCCTTATGTTCTTTTTCATGCTCAAAAATAAATTACTCATATTTGTAAAAAGGATATTAAAATTGAATTTTTTTCCCCATTTAATTTCCTACTATGAAATAAAATACCGTTTAACCCGTCACAAGGTTATGGTTTTCATGTTATTAACTTTCTCCTGATCATGCTTTATATCACTCTCTATCAGAACAAGATTGTTAGTTTTTCTTCCACACCCATATTTTCGTACATAAAATCCTAGTATGTGTTATCTTTGGTGACCTTTTTCCTTTTATTTATTTCTTCTAATGTGATATTTTTATTTACTCTTTTTTTGATGTGGAATTTTCATTTATGTTTCCAAGCCTAATTTTAAAATTGTGAGGACTCAATTTTCAAAAGGGGGGAAGGCTGTAATGACCCAGGTATTTAACGAATAATACAATTTCATATCTATTAATGTTTTTTAATAAGATATTAATTTTACATTAAATATTACACTTCATTCAATAGAATACTTGACACACAACAACAGGTTTCTCCAAAATCTTATGTTGCATGAAACGTTGAGTTATACTGAATAATAATACAATAATAATGTAATTATTTTAAATGGAATTTAACTCCCAGTAATTTTATTGGAGAGAATGAAAATAATTAACTATATTATGGTTTTACATATTTGTTAAAAAAATTACATTTTTTCAATAATTTTTAGAGTCTTCAAATGGGAATAAATTCAATTTTAAGCATAAAATACTCAAATATTTTTAAAAGGTCTTTTTTCCTCTTTTTGATGGTGAACCATTTTTAAAAATAATTTTTGTAACTTTTATATGTTCTATTTGACAAAATAAAATTCTTATTTAGAATTGGGACATCAAAATTTACCTTAGTGGAAATTTTGGTGTTTTTTGATACAGATCATTTTTTAATGAATAGTGAAAAGTATGAATTTTAATTCAACACTTCCTTTTCATCAAATTTATTTATGCTATTAGATTTTCATTTTAATTAGTTTTAAAGTTTAATTGGATTATGTTTTTATCATTTAATACAATTTTAGTCATTGTAAGTAATTTCACATGTAAATTGGACTTAAACACATGTTAATCTTTTGATAGATTGTACTTCTTAAAAACCCACTTTTTGGTTTTGAAAATGGAAATTAATTTTAAATTAATTTCTGTAAATTTTCTATTTTGAATTTGGAGAAATGGATTACATATTTTTAATTAAATTATACAAATTGTGTAAACAAGTGATTTTTATTTTTTGACATTATGAATTGTAATTTCAGTAGGTATTTTTATTTTCCATGGTTAAAAGGTAAATCTGGTAAATAAGGGAAAAAAATAAAATTATAATTCTTTAAAAATACCCTAACACATATAATCATCCTATTTTATGATAAATTTATGACCATGGGAATACTTGGGTCTATTTTAGGACCCCATGGTGCCACTTGGGTGTGAAAATAACATTTAAAAACATTTATTTTAATGTAATATGAAATATAACATAAACATGTATCATTTTACTAAAACAATTCTAAGGTTGAGTTGTATAACATATATGTTATTCAATAAATATTCATTAGAAAGATAAAAATATTTCAAACATCATTGTATTTTATTTATAATTTTTAGAAATTAGATAAATAAATTTATTTATGACATAATGATGATGTAGTGATTACCTTATTAATGAAAGATTCAAAATAAATGATACTATAAATATTAAAATAAATGTAATTTAAAAAATATTATTCGATAATAATAATTTTTTGAGGAAATTGAAATATGAGTAATGTGTTAGTTTCTTTGTTTTTAATTAACCAAGTTGTTCTGAATTTTTCAAAAATTCAAGTATGAATAGTGTTAATATTGACATAATTCACAACTTAAAATATATAATAGTTTATTAAATGTTTTAAAATACCAATAAATATAATTTTAGAGAAATGGGTATGATAAGTCCAAATATATCCTAAATTTAAATTTTTTGCCTCTTTTGAAATGTTATGGTAATTAAATTAACCAACAAAATGTAAATAATAAAGTATCATTGTAAGATTAAAAAGGATAAAATAAAGATTAATCCAAAACTATAAGGGTTAAAAAATATATTCAAAACTAGTATAATTTTCATTGGATGATTTATATACTAACTAAAATTATATTATATTTAAAATCAATGATTTTGGGACCATTATAAATCAAAAATAAATTTATAATAAAATAATATTTCAAGACTTTCCTAAATGTCCATCCTCCCTCTTAAAAAATTCCATCACCTCTACCCACTTTCTGTCACATCTAAAGCCATGTGGATCATCTAAATTACTATCTGAAAATCTCCCAACATCCCTACCTTCCACCTATATGATATAAGTTTGGAAGAAGATAATTAAAGAAATCCTTTGGCTCAAATCAAAAGAAGTTCCCAATTTATAGGTAACGTTTTCTCTCAATTTCATTTCTTTTATTTTCCTTATTCAATAACTATGATCTTATTATTATATGTTTACATAAAAATACATTTATACCCTATATAATAGTATTTTTTATGAGAATTATTCTAACTACACTTACACACACCTCCATCTAAGGGATATGAACATAATGTTTTTGTTTACGGAGAACTACTACCTCACGAAATGATGAATGTTCAATTTTATTCTACCACCTCTCATGGTGGCCATTATGATGGCACTGTATTTATATATGATATATATTTTATATATATTATCTCTATTCATCCATGTTTTTTATTTACAATATACCTTTTTTTTCTATTGTGTATATACGATAATTTAATTTGAGGAAGTGCGGACTACTGCCCCCCTCAAAGTGATATGACTCATTCAAGACATAAATGGAACATATAAAGGGTTGAATAAATGGACTTATGTAACATGTATAACATATATATTAAAATGGGATTATAACATACATATGTATCTTTTAGTGTTCATTCCATTAATATGACAATGAAATGAAAGTAGCGTTCTTGTGTACGTACGACCTACCATCTCCATGAACGGTGCATTTTATTTATTATCTCCAAATGTTATGAAATATTATAAATACAAATATACTAGATATATATGATATTTAAATCATGAATATCATTATTGATATGATGGAATTTTACTACATGGAATCTTTTCTAAAAAACAAGTTCATTTTCAGCTCATGTACTGAATATCGATAAAATGACCAATATGAACATGGATAGTTACGGGATTGTTATAACTACGTAATAAGTGATATAAAAGGAATAATAATCTTAAAAAAGGATCTAAAACATGTTTAAATTAACTGATGTTTATTACTTAGGAAGAAAAACATACATACGTGATGATTTGAACTCAAGGTAAGGGTCTTCATCCCAATCTCCTTTCATTGAGGAATATTTTGATTTATACATGAATTTATTTTATACAATATATAATCAATCCATTTGAAATTTAATTTCATTCAATGGTATTCAAAATTAATATTATTCTATAAAGTTTTTTATTAAAAAACATAATGGAATGTTTCTTTTTAACGTATGTAGTGACAATGACCTCTCTACTGTTGCGAGAATTATTTGATATTTTGCTTCTTTGACAAGTTATAATGTTTTTAAAATGAAAATTAAACACCATAGTACTTTTTTAGGTCTATTGGTATTGAAAATGGTTTTTATAATGTATTTATTTTATTAATTTATTGAAATGATGTATTACGAATGGAATGTGTAAATGTTAACTATCCTTTATGTTTGTTTTATGTGTTAGGATTGTGTTATGGTTCTTGGGAATTGTTTACATATATGGGTGTTTCCATAATAAACTGAGTGTATTTGAGCTTCTGATAGCTCTCTAATAAATTGGATAATGTGAAGGAGGAAAACATTAAGTTTTCCTATAATAGATTTAATGAATAGACTGTGATGGGTATTTTAAGCGTAGCCATGAATATTAATCCCTCTGTAGTTGTGAAAGAAACAATGTAAGTATGTTATAGATTCCACAAGTTGCCTTTATTACTTATCATTTCCATGTTTTATTCCTAATTATTATGATTTCATGAGGTATGTTAAAGAGTTTATGTGTTAATGAGTGAAAAATGTGATTTCATTGAATTGTATGTATTCATAGACTAATGTTTTATTTCCTTATATTATAACACTAACTGATATTTTTATGCACATTACTGGTTTTTAAAATGTTATTTATAGGGTATAAGTAAGGGTAAGAGAAAGTAAGAATTCAAGAATATTTTTATCATGAAAATAATTCACTTTTATTTAAGGTGTTTTATATTTGTGAAAAATTGATAGAGTAGAAGTGTCTAATTTTTAATATTTGAGAAGTAATGTAATATTTTTGGCCCAATTATCTAAAACTCTAAACCTAAAAACGTCATCAATTGGAAATAAAGTAAATTATTGATCAAAACCCAAGATTATATAATGTTAAATGTTGGCTAATTGCATACAGCTTCTCTCTAAAACCTCTGATATTGTTGAGAATTCCATTCACTCTAGTAAATCATTCATCAATGCATTCATCATTGGTCATTTTGATATCTCACAACATTCTTATCTATATTTTAATATTGGATTGTATTACTTTAAGATTTTATTCCCAAAAAAGTCACAGTTTATCTTAGATTTCATTTTCATTTTGAAGACTGATCACTTAGTTGTAATTTTTTTTGATTGATCCATAAAGATTTCATTCTCAAACATTCCATAAATTTCAATATTTCCCTTATTATCTTTATTAATAGAAACATCTTCATCAAGAGGAGGGAAACCCATTGTTGTTTCCTCTCCCACTTCCAGGCCAAGAGATAAAGAATCTTATTCCTCCAATGGTGGTAGTTAATTCAATAAAAAGTATAAATTCCTTAGCTAGTCAATAAATTCAAATTATTCATTTTTCAAAGAGGATTTTTTTATCTCTAGAGGGTACATTATGCTTTGATACCTACTGAAGGGGACAAGGATCAGTTATATGTCCCTGAGAGGGGGCTCAATCAGTGTTATACTATTTTTATAAATTCATTCGATATTTGATTCAACCTGTAAGATATATTAATATCATGATCCCCTACCAATAATACTCAGTATCACCCTAAAAGTGACAAAAATCAAAGAAAACACAAAACACTGGGATTTAAAAGGTTTTTTACATATACCTACTATTTTCCATGTCGGTTAGACCCTCCAACACAAAATATCCACTATATCAAAAGTTTATTACAAAATAAATTGGTTAGACCCCTCAATTTCAAACTGGTTATACCCCTAATTCTAATCACCATTCAAAAATTGGTTAGACCCCCTGCTGCACCTTCTTCACCATGATTGGTTAGACCCCCAAGTCAAAAACATCAGCAACTTGTTAGACCCCCAAACAACAACCTTTAACTTCTTAATGAATATTTTATCCACATATCGGATGATCATTTGATACAAATCCATGATCTTTTTGGATTAAACGGGTTCATGTAAAGTTCTTGTATCTTTTCACTATTGTTGGTTTTTTTCAAATAATTCTGATCACTGAATATATTCAGTTGCCTCAATATAACACTACTCAGGAAAATATTTTTTCTTCTGATGAAGACCCGGCCTCAATGAGCATTGAAAACTCGGATAAATAATTATTATAAAACATTGATAGAATTATTTATCTAAATTTTGTATCAAACTATTTTACATTGATTAAGCAATATAAATTACACATTCACTTTTTCAAACATTATGCATGTATTTAATATATTGTGTGACATTCTCATTTTATTAATGTATTATTATAATTAAACAAAAATTATTTAAAGTGATCATGTAAAAATTCATAAATTCAGGTAATTTTTTATTCAAAAGAAACATAAACCACATGTTTTTCACTTATCTCACTTCACATGACATGCACACTATTTATCTTGAACACTTTCACTAGTTTCAATCCTTCTTGTGCACTCACTTTTTCACACATAGATCAGTATCACAAATATATCCTGAAATGGTATTTTACACACTATCATTTTTTTCTCAATCCCAATTAGATATATGGTACCACTTCACTTCTCCTTCAGGAATGTGTGTTGTTTTCACTCACACTATTTCTCAAACATTCACGCGCACAAAATCAAATAGATATAAACATTTTTTGTGAAATAACATTAAAATATGCAGTGTATGTGAACACTATCATGTGGAAACTCAAATCCTTCATTCAAGTTAGGTAGAATCATACCATTATATCCCTCTTACCTCACAAAAAAGTGTTTCTTCATGAACCACTATGAGTGTTCTACTAACATGTTAAGTGATCAAAATCACTTCCTTTTCTTTGTGAAAACAGAATGAGCATGTAATCCTTCACGAGTCAGAGATTTTTTCGAATCTATTTCTCTCTTAAAAAAACTCTCTGATGTCAGACAAATGCACTCAACAAATGAACCTATCATCTAATATTTATAGGAAAGTATTAACACTTCGAAACCTTAGATAATCTTAGATGATCATCTCATTCATTCATATCCCACTCTGCAATTATGAATATCACCATCACAGATTAACAATATTTTTCAACCTAATGTATTTATTTGATTTAATCTTCGACTAATAATCCAAATGAAGTTGCAACACATTTCAATCAGCATAAGAATTTTAGAGTGATGAAACAATGATAGAAGTCCTTTGATCGAACTTGGGGTGACTTTTCATGGAGGTTTTATGAAAAGTAATAACACAAGAGGCTTCTGGGAGAAGACGATGCAGCTAAATAGAGATCAGACGGATCAGAAAAATCATCGAACTGATATCAAGGAAAAAAGTTTGGCTATATGATTGGATTGCCCAAATAAAATGACTGAGTGATCAGATGGTAATGATTTATCTAGTGTTAAAATAATATATCCCACATCAAAATGGAGAGCACTTGGTCGGTTCATTATATTACAAACCATGATAGCATAGGCTCAGAATTATCTTACCCTTCATCGAGTACCGCCTCATATAGATTCTCTATGTGCATGCTCTTGCTCCCACCTCTACCATCATGATTCCCTGCACTGTGGCGCTATGTCGCTTCTCTGCCTCACGTAGGCATGCCCCACACACCTAATTTGGCTACAGCTCACCTCATGCTAACCGGATGAGGGTTGAGATCTTCCTCCCATAGTTGTGTGATTCTCCCCTTTTCTGGTTAGTAATGATGGCATAATATTTTACAACACTCCATTAAAAAACATTTTCAATATCCATATATTGGAAATCCAACCAACTCAAAACATTATAATTCATATTTCTCAATATTGTGAACATTGTGTAAAACTCAAATACCAATGCACATGTTTCTCTGAACTAAAAACAATTTCACCAATCATCACATTTAGATTCATTAACCTTTCATCTTCATAAATATTTTACAACAATTTAAACCCTAAAAATCATTTGTCCTATTCACTTTCTAGGAAGCAAACCCAAGAGTCTTCACCAAAAATAATACACCACCATCAGAAGGTGAAATAATTTTGAACGCCATTGCAACTCCTAAACCTATATTGCATCAAACACAACCTTCCTAGTTTATATTAGGGGATTACTCTACCACATCATTTTTTTAATGATTTTATGTTAGCTTCTAGGGTAAGATATCAAGGAAAATGTGAAGAAAATGGGATGAGAAACTATGTTAGACAGAAAACTCCAAATCCATAGAACATTAAAGATTTTATATAATAAATAAAGAAATATTTTTTCTTGCTTCACCAACTCCTTATCCTATGAACATTTTTATTTAAGGATTAAACATTCATACTCATCATATTTATCTCCCAAATAATAATTATTTCATTTTTCCCCTTAGAGTCATCACCCATCTCTTCTGTACATGCACCAATGTTAATTTAACTACCCTATGTAGTAGTCATCCCATACCAGGAAATGATGATCATTAAAGATTAATTTAGAGGATAATTCCTACCACAAATGGATTAATTATTTTAATAAATTCAATTACCCATTTTCTTCAAAGCATGTGGAAATTATTTAATACCTTTAAATGTTGGTTTCCCCTTATTTGAAAGGACATTTTTTGTGTATTTATTAATTTTGTTAAATATTAATATTACTGACTCAAATAGGATGGATATGAATCGAATAAGGATGGATTCTAATGGTATGTATATAGGGTATGGATATAGAGTGAAAGAGTTCATATATTTTGAAAATTATCAAACATATTACCCTTATCAAATATTTTCTCCATGTTTACAATGTTTATATTCAAGACTAATTTTCCTTGAGGATTTTGAAGGACCCTCAATCTGTCACATAATATATAGATGTTATCAATGATGGAATAGATAGGTTGAAAGTAAATGTAGCAAGTTATTGGGGTAGAACTACATTTTATGGATCATTTGATATTCTTACAAGTGTGTAAATCAAATAATACATTATTGGGGGTGTGATTACAGGTGTGAATGATGAAGGAGATTATTTTGAGAAATAAAAATGACATTTGTAGGTTAATACCATTATTGTAAAAAATTGTTTGAGAAGTTAAAGAGTTATTAAATGATTCTATTTTATGTTGGTTTTACTAAATAAACATTATTGTATGACATACTGAGGCTACATAATTTAAAATCTAGAAATGGAATGAGTGATGCCAGTTTTACTCAATTAATTTCTCTATTGAATGATATGATCCTAAAAGATATTGAGCTACCTTTTAAAACATATGACAGTAAAAAGATTTTATGTTAAAAGGGTGTGATCTATGATATAAAACATTTCTATCGAAAAAACTATATATTGTTTCTCAAGGAACAAAAATCACTTAAAAAATCCCCATAGTGTAGTTCTTCTCGATACAAGAAAGATAAGTCGAGTCCTATAAATTTTGATGGTTCGTTCGAATCATTCTACAAATTAGGTTCAAATAAATATTTGATGAGACTGTAAGGTAATTTATGTGGAACCCAGATAAAAAAAATAAATATAGAAAAATTCATCACTCATAAGAAAATTCTAAGTTAAAGATATTTGATTAAGAGTATCCTAAATTCAGAAATGATCTGAGAAACCTTCTTGTTTCACTATCTACGGATGGAGTTAATCCTTTTGAATATAAAGTCAAAACTCTCTATAAATATATAGTTATATTGTTAAATTATACATTTCCATCGTCTTTATCCATGAAATTAAAATACATTATGTAATCTATGATAATATAAGGATAAAAATAATCAAGTAATGATATTGATGTTTATTATGATCCATTGGTTGATGATTTGAAATTATTATTGTATTCAAGTGTTATGTTGTATGATTCTTATGTAAATAGATATTTTACCTTAAGAGACATGTTGGATGGGATGGTAAATAACATTCCCACTTAAATAAAATTTTCAATTTATATCATTAAAGGAACTCAAGTGTGTTTCATTTGTGAACATGGTACACTTTCAATTGTGTTGAAACATTCATCTAATATTGTGTTTCATAGAAATAGAATATTTAAACCTCGGTGACATAAATACCAATCATGGATGACATAATTCAATGGGAGTTCAAAAGAACATACAACACCATATTTACTAATAAGTGATCAACTATTTGAGAACGTAAAATATATAGACACTGCTTTTGGTAAATAAAAAATAAAAAAAAAACATATGAGAACTGTTAGGAAAATGAAATCCATTTCTTAATTAACATATTTTAGTTGTTTTTGCATGTAGAATTTTATTTATTTTATTCTGGTTGAAAAAAATATATCTGATTGTGTAAGTGGAACACTACTAAATTCACCCAGCAAAAAAAGGATGGAATCATGGCTATTTTGGAAGGGATTGACATGGGAATACATGAAGATTTTCCACCAATGAAATTTGAATATGGAATTTTCTTCCTCTATGTGCTTACACTCTTTCTAGGAGAGAAATATATTCGTTTTTCAAATTCATGAATTATGTAAAGGTTTAAGAGTGGTATTCATCAATTATCATGAATATCATGCCAATGAATGTTTTAAATTTGATGGGTTTGAGATCACATGACTATAATGTTTTGAAGAAATATCTAATTCATATAGATTTTGGTTTCAATTTTTCCAATAATTTATGCCATACATTGTTTCTGATGCTTTTTTCAGGGCACGTGCATTCTCCTATGGAGGATGTGAAACTGTTGCCCCACATTCCATCTTTCTAATGGTTGGCAACATCCATCGCTTATTTAGGGAAGTTTTCTCCTTGATCGAAACAGGATGATGTGATATTTGTTTTTCCTTCCATGGATTATTCCATGGAACTCATCACCTAGTTCAGGTCTACCTTAAAGACTAATATGTTGTTCATGAAACTCTTCTCATTGCTATGTATTCATGGACGCCGATTAATTACACTGCTTCTGTTGGGACATTCCATGGGGTTTGGACAGGGCAGAAACCTTCGGTCGGGGGATTAGTAATGTTGGAAATCACTAGAATGTTTTGATGCTGGAACACTAGTGTGTTTGGTTTTCTTCCCCTTATTATAGGGATTCTCGAGGGTGAATAATCTCTAGGAATCCCACTTCTAATGTGAGTAATTATATTCCATGGGAATGTATTTGAGGTTTTCCTCAGCTTATTATATTTGACATAGGGTATGTCGCAGGTTTAATGTCTAGCAGAGATGGATTAAACTGATCGGAACACTAACTAGAGTGGATCATATTGGTGTGACCCCTTGAGGAAACACTGATTCTAGGAGGTGAATTGGCATGATATCACCAGGATGTGGTGGCCCTGGTAAAAAATTGGATGAATGATGTATAGTTAAATGAAGTGGATAGAGAATGAGATAGAGTCAACTTGAGGGTGAGAGTGATGTTGGGATTATTCCTCGAAGTGACCTCCTTTGTATCCCTGTGGCATGGAATCAAAGTCCATGTAGTTCGTGAAGAGATGGGACACCTAAGGAGGTGACCCATATGAAGGGGAACCAGAGGAAGTGAGACCTCTAGGTTGGGGCATGAAATTGGGGTTCATGGGAAGGATAGTTACCTGATGACATGCTGGGGAAAACGCGTGATTATCGGCACGAGACGTGGTCTGAAGCTAGAGGGGAAAACCAGAAATGGGTCCCAACAGAAGGAATGATAGTAGCATACCACTGGGTTTGGGTTGACAATGGCTTACCGCGTACATGGACCCACAACTCCTTACCACTGGATGGGGTCATAATGGCTTACTGCTAGATGGGGTCACAATGGCTTATCGTTGGATGGCGTCACAACAGCATACCACTAGATGGGGTCACAATGGCTTACCACTGCATGCGGTTGAACCTCATGGAGGCTTCCTTTGTACCCTGTCTAGGAGACAAGGATCAAATTCTACATAGTTTGGGATGGTTGGAACCGACATGAAGGGGGGTGGAACCAATGGTTGTTGGGATTAAACCTCAGAGAGGCTCCCTACATACATTTCCTTAGCAAGGATCAAAGTACATGTAGTTCAGGATGGATTTTTTGGTGAATCTACATGAATATGGTTGGGACAAATGGATTATGTGCTTGAACGTCATGGAGGATTCCTACATACCATTACTTGGAAAAGTTCCATGTCCATGTAGTTCGGGATGGTGTGTATCGTGAACCAATGTTAAGGTGGCCGAGACCAATGGTTGTTGATCTTGAACTTCAGAGTGTTTTCCGATGTACCCTTCCTTGGAAAGGATCAAAGTACACTTAGTTTAGGATGGTGTGTGGGGTTACACACAAGGCTGTTCAGGGAGGATGTCATGGTCGATGCTTATTCTATGCCCACGTGAGTCATGCTCAGTGTGAGAAACAGGATGCAGCTAAAGCCTAATTGTCGCATCACGAAAGGTGTGTTCATGGAGAGTGGAGCGATGCTTACACGTGGTTAGCGGCCCAAAAAGGAAACAGGGACTTACGCACGGTTTGCAACCCAATGAGGAAACTAGGGCTTACGCGTGGTCTACAGTCCAGGGAGATAGAGATTGGTACTTACTCCGGGGTGGAGGCCCAGGTAGTGATAAAGACCCACAAGAGAGTTATTTGGCACCGAAGAAATGTAGGAGGAGCAGGGATGCTACCTCTTTAAATAAAAACTAGGGGCTTACACCAAGGTGGTTTCCCTGTCCCCATGGACAAACACCACACCAATAAAGAGGATATCATTCCATGTGAGGAATTATTTCACTCCCTTAGAGACTAGTGGGTGTGCAGAATGTCCAAGGTGGGGGAACCCTATATACAGTGCATGGGGTGAGGTCATAGTTTAACATCATGTGTTGAGGATGATAGTGCTTGGCAGTTTAATTTCCTATATCTCGGATGAGGTGGGTGCACTCCGCACCCCTTAGGACTTACATAACGGAAACTAGCCCTCCCTTAAGGGAGGGAAGGCATCAATTTCATGTTGAAGGGGTGTTATGGAGTGATCCATTTAGGGGTCCACGTTAGATTGTCTATACAAAAAATCAATAGTTGTTAGTGTACCTATGAGGAAAATCATGAGGCGAAGCAACAAAAAGGTAAGAACCTCCCAAGGGACATTGAAGTTACTTCATTCAAACCTAGATGGTCGCATGAGAAAAGGAGTTGCAAAGAAAAGAGGTTCTTAGGTAGAAGCCTTGTGAAGATCTAGTGCTCTATGATGTGGAGGGTCTTCGCGAAGGGGTGTGCTTCTCTAAGTAAAGTGGCCTAGCTTAGGCATAGGGTATAGGTGAATATGGAATGTGTTCCGCAAATTGGAAAGGCCCTCACATAGTTGTACTTCACAAAGAACGGGTTACTTGTGAAGCATAGAATTGTGAAGCAACATGCTTCATGAAGCATAGTGACCCTACCTTAGCATGTGGGTCACATGTGCATGATGGGTGCTTTGTGAAGCATAAGTGCTACGTGAAGACATAATTCCCCTTGGGGAACCCCTTTCATTACGAAGTCTTGTGGGCTCCGTGAAGAGAATCCCTCCATAAAGAGGGGATGAATTCATGCAAAGGGGGAGGCACTTTTTGATGAAAAAGTACCTTGAAGATCTCTTGGTTCACCAAGCATAGAATGCTTTGGAATTTGGGATCTAAGAAGGACAATGGTCAGAGGATTTGTCCTTTGGGATCTTGGGGAGCCTGTTATTTATAAGAAAGAGGTGTCGCAAAGCATAGCTAGCTCTGTGCGAAGCCGTGTGGAATTTTTTAGTCACCACGGAGCCTCCCACCTCCTTGCTCCACAACAGCTTCACAAACTTCAAAGGGGGTTCACGGAGCCTCCTGCCTCCTTTCTCTACAGCAGGTTCGCGAACATTAAATGGGTTCGCGGAGCCTCCCGCCTCCTTGCTCTGTGGTGGTTTTATGAATGTCAAACGGGTTCACAAAGCCTCCCGCCTCCTTTCTCCATAGTGGGTTTGCGAAGGGGAATCATGGCACCTACCATGATGTTGCGGGACTCCGCAAACAGGCTTCGCGAGACCTCCCCTAAGGCTTTCCGTTTGTTCTTGTTTGTCCCAAATTTTGGCATCCACAAATTCCCACCCTCAGACTGGGAGCCGAGGGGAAAGCAAGAGTCCAAGTATGGGGGTCTATCGCCAAAATGCCTCGGTCAACCGTGAAGAATCCTTGCAGTGACGACTCACAAAGGAGGCTTGGGAAGTAGAAAGGTGATGGGCAGGCTGAGTGCGCCGAGAAGCTCGCCACGGTTATACTCGTCGTGAAGCATCAGGGGTCCTCGCCTATAAATAGGGGAGCTAAACATTCTTTTTTACATTCTATTATTCGTGTTTTTGGCATTTGTTTCTCTTGATTCATGAATCTTCCGCATACTCTGTGATTGATCTCCACGAATCGGGCCTTCTACTTTGCGGCAAAAAACGAGTCTTCGACATCGCGATGGTGCGATATGAGGCTTGTATCTGAAGGTCAGTACAAGGCTTCATGATTCCGTTGCAGGGATCGAGCACTGCAAATGGTCTCCACAAACGATCTCCGAAAAAGGGCTTCGTGAAAGGTGTTCAAATCATAAAAATGGAAAGGCTCACCAATAGGCTTCTACTGTTCCTTTCAAACACTACCCGAAGGGAGGATATGGAAAATATCTTGGGTATAGTGGAGTTGGTACAAAGCCACATTGATCATGATTCATTGGTGAATCTGTTGTCCGAAAGCTGAAGGAATTATCTTTTGTGTAAGAGGCTTCCTCTGTATGGATTTGGGATGAGGGATTACATCTTCATCCCAAGAGCATGTAGGGATGAGCCAGCGTACTGGTTCAGGAGCATGTCATGCTAGCGTCGGTGGTTCAGGGTGGCTGAAGGCCATGATCGGGAGGACTTCTTGCCTTTTATTGTTGATTGCCTATACAATCATATGAACAGTGTTGACAGGAAGTAATTTCAGCCCGAGACATCCCCCCTCTGTACTAGACGATCTTGAAGGAAGCCATGCGGAACTCGGGGAAGGGATGGTCTGATGGGTGGAATCTATGCCTTGGAGGAAACATCACAAATGACTAGGCCTAGGCCTACTGGGTAGGTCCCTCATGTGAAGAGTTCAGGGCAGAGCTAAGGGGAGTGTGCCTGTATAAGGAGGCCTAGGCCACCCAATTTCATATCTACCAGCCGAAGCAGCTGATGCTGGAGTTATTGAGCAGGTGGTCATCGAGGACCAATACCTTCCACTAATATCATGGGGAGGTTGGCATTTGTTTATGGTATGTACATCAGATCTCGGGGGGCCCTGATACTGTGGGATATGTATGATGAATTACTCCATTTTATGGGTGCATGGGAGGATCTGGAGTAAATTCCACCACTGGCGATGGTGTTGATAGAGCTGGTGCCATGAGAGTACAAAGAAGCAGTGAGAGACATCCACTTCAGACGGTGGTTCAAGTAGTTCTTGAAAAATCTGATAGGAAAGAAATTTCTATTGAGGCCCCAAACATTCCCGAAGAGGCTCAAAAAGGCAAGGATCACTTGTAATGGCGGCTCTTAGTGGATAGAAAGTGGAAACCCTGGGGATTCAATGTCAGTACCGAGAAACACATAGTAGTCAGGTAGGAGATATTCATCGCGGCTCTCATTTGCGGTTGAATCCTACCGATGAGGGATACGAACATGGGCATGCGACCAAGAACATTTATCATGAAATCCATGTTGGTGATAGGAGGGCGGGTGAACCACAAAATCTTGATGCTTTCCAAGCTATGCAATATGTTGTGCTTGAGCAGCGAGGGGAAGAGGCCAGAGAGGATATGCAGGTCATTCCACCTCCTGTATGGGTGGATAGCGGTGCACATTACTGGGGTCTATTAATATCTTATCCCCATATACCCTTTGAGATCAAACATCTGCCCATCCATCCTGAACACCATAGGGAGATTTCTGGCCAAGCAGACCATGATGTCGGCACTGAATCAGGTCTGGAAGGTAGAGGCGTTCCACTTTCATCCATCCCAACTGCCAATGGGTGCTTTCGCTAATTATGGCCAAGGAATGGAAGAGATATTTTCCTATATCATGGCCATTCGAGGTGTAATCCCGGTGTAAAGAGTGGTCTATGAGCCTCTCTAAGATTCGTACACCTGCACTGATTCACCAAAAAATTTCGGTGTAAGCAGAAAATTACCCCAAAGGTCAATTTAGGGATTTTCCATGAAGAACATCGGTGTGTGATGAGGAAGATGTTGATCATGAACTCATGGGAACTCGGGAATATGTGGAACGAGATGCCTCTACCCACCGTCATCTTCAGGATGGTGAAAGAGTAAGCCAAAACTAGGGAGGCGTCCTACCTAGGGGAGATTCGAAATCAGCCAATTGTTTGGGCCGATGATGGTGTGCCTCCCCAGCCTCGAGGCTGGAGTCGGAAGGTGGCAAGAACAGCACATGGAGGTGGGGTAGTTGTGGTAGTGCGGCCCGTACCGATAGAGGGGGAGGCAGTGGTTGCAGATCCAGTAGTGGAAGTGGATTCAGCGGTTCCAAAAGAACATAGTTATCCAGAGGGGAGGACATCGAGAGGATTCCAAATAATATCCACTCAGGATCTGGGGAAACGGATCTTCCATATAGATATGCGGTATAATGTTGTCTTCCCCGAGGCCTGGGACATCTAGGAAGTCAATAGGTAATTCCTCAGCCCATCTGAAATGTGGCGAAACCTGAACCATCTCGGGATGGATTTGTCACGGAGAGGCCCTATCAGGGACAGTTTTGTGGTATCCTAGGTGGAGGCGGAGCAATACCTGGCAGAGCTGGAGGACTTTGTGCACTTATGAGGTGCCCCAAGGACAATGATAGATTGGGTAAAGGTGCTGTTAGATTTAATGGTGCCTCTACAGTTGTCAGCCACTAAAATGAGAGAGTGCTTCCCTCTACCGGAAGAATCAGATGAGTCCTCCTAGGGGAGGAGGCCAGTAGAGGGATCCCATTGGAGGATGGAGATGTTGGAAATCATGACCCAAATCATGAAGAATTTGCAGAGGCCCTTGGGGTAAAATCCCAAGCCCCTTCCTTAGGGTTTTCTTTGAGGTCATTTTGGGCTCCTTACTAATCATATGAAAATTTGCAGGATGACCTTGTACACAGAACCCGTTCTCGTCCCTCAGTGGATATAGATTTTGGGAATTTGGGATTCATTCCCGCTGCTATGGATATTACCATGTACAATGGGGCTAGGATACCTAAGTTGGATTTTCTATAGTTTTGAGACCTTTCAACTATATACAGAGGGTCACACCTCAAGGTCCCCACATCAACACCCTAGGAACGAGACCGAGTATTAGATCTCTATAAGTCTCCTTCGCCCATTCGTTACTGCCACTCATTGACCTAGATAACGACATCTATTCCATTTTGATATGTGTAGTACTTAAAATGGTGTGGGTTGCCTTGGAGAGGTTGATTGGTATTCCTAGCAGTGCTTTTCCCAGGGGATTGTCGGTGGATGTGGATGTAGATATCTAGACCGACCAATAGGTGGTGCTCCTGATCACTGGTGGGATAATTAGCAGGTCCAAGACAGAGGTTTTTGAGGTGGGATCTAATGATGAAGATCGAACGGACAGTCTGGGTCCCACCATACCTGATCAAACACCAGATGCGACCCTGCTGACGAGTTCTTGGGTGTGTTCCCCTCATATGGGCCTACCAACCCCACAGATTTGGACGAGAAGGATTCTGATGAAGAGGATAGAAACATAGTATGTTTCCCATCATGGATGTTGCTCAAGAATTTTATTGATGACACCCCCCATGCACAATGGATAGATCAGATGGATAGACTTCATTTGCGACTATGTGAACTATGTGCTGGGGGAGTGGTTGTCTGACGTCCCCACATGCTCATCCGAGATCTCATGGAAAACAAGATATGGGAGTACGATCATTACCATGGTGTGTACTGGTAGTGTAGGGAAGTGGTGAAAATCAAGAGGCTCAAGGAGGCGGAATACAAGGTTCAATGGCTGCTGGTCCTGGAGGATGAGCACTCAACATCCCTCAACGTGCAGTCAGAGCTAATATTACGATTGAAGACCTAGCTGGAAGAGGTGGATGAGCGCATGAAGGAATCCTCTGAAGAAATGACCATCATCAAGACTGACATGGAGCAGGCCCGGATTGTTCCTGACGAACTATGCCCCATCGCAGCCGAGGAGGAGCAGAAGCTGAATAGATGGCATCAAATACTGGACCCCATAATCCAGAGGGTGGTAGAGCTACAATATTCTTTTGACGGGGTCAACCCATCCATGGGAGGGATAGATCCTTGGGTGCTGTAATACATTCAAACCTTCAAACATAATTTCGTGCTTTGATCATTTTAGTCCATATACATGAATGAATTATTTTATTTGTATTGGTTTATTACATTCATGTCATATTCATGGAGCGTCCATTGATCAGTCCCTAAGCTCACATAGGTCGGGCCTGATGTGAGAAGCAAGGGATAACCACCTTATTATTCCATCCAAATGTAAGAGTGAAAACCAAGCTTCGGGCATCCGAGGGTTTTAAAAACCAATCCGGATTTCTAAGAAGAAAAATGGGGAGTCCCGATTAGAGGACAAGGACCTCAGAACAATCGACGTGTCTTCCTCCCAATGTGCTCTAGTGCACGATCGAGGTAGTTCAAGGGGTGTTGGAATTAATCTGACCATAGGGTAGTGGAATGTCTGAATCACGCTTCACAAAATTCGTAAAACTATAGGATGATGTGACATTGAAGAATAATTGTTGGTCGTGTTCGAAACAGATTATCCTTATTGTGTTATCCTGAAATGGGGATAACAAATGAGGGCTGACCACTAACCATGATCGAAACACGGGGTCTGTCTTGAAATTCCATCCATTTGTCTTCCAGAATATTGTCCCAGGATAGTAGGAGAGCCATAAGCCAAGCATACATACTGTTAGGGGGTTCTTTTGGACATGAAAGATGACGAGGGTCCTAATAAAGGGCACGCAAAGCCAGGATTTTGAGTGATGGGTTGTTCGAATGGAGTCCAACACTCTGGAGATTATTCCACCATGGTGAAGGCACATTAGGTGGGCACATCGGTCTGATCAGGGATCAAACCTACATCCGAAAAAGACCTCTCTAGTAAGCACCGAGAATGACGCATATTTTTACATCCTACAGTGAGGACAGTGCACATAGTTTAAAGGTCATACATCCTGGACCAAGATCAATGCTAAGGGACCAGAAGGGTTAATTACCTTGGGGTTGGGCCCATGGAGAAATTCATGGTCGTTTCTATGTATCCCATAAAGATGACAATCAATCCATATGTAGTTCTTGAAGCACAGCATGGTCAGAGACTGACACTTGTAGGGAGAATCCTCTCTCAAGAGGAAACTGACGCATCCCATGATTAACATTGGGAATCCTGAAATTGTTCTGAAAAAAAAACAGTTTAATGTTATGAATTGAGGACATGGATACCTAGGAAGGAAATGTGTGGTGCGGTACCTACCCCGATGTGAATGAGGACTATAAGAGTACACTCCATGCCACACGCTCTCAGGAGAATCCCTAGGTCAAGGGACTGAATGTGAAAACTGGGCTGGGACCAAGATGGGTATTCCAGGTGTTCCTACGTATCCCATGAGGATGGGAATCATTCCATACATAGTTCTGATAGTGTAGTTTAACATCATGCAGGATGAATAAAGGAATGTGTGGCATGGTTGTTTTATTACACATCCTACCAAAACTACTAATCCCACGTGAGTCGTGCTTAATGTGGGAACAAGAGTAGTGATGGGACTTCCCTAGCACAGTAAGTCACATGTCAATGGAGATGGGATGATAGGTGAATGAAATCTCAATGATGTTGTCCCGCCTATATAAAGCACCTATATGCACGAAGGGGTAAATCCAAGTATGTTGTAAATCCACTTTGACATAAGGAAGCAGAAATATGTGATTCATTATGCTCGAGATCTGGACCACAATGATGGTGATGTGATGATAGGTGATTACTTTTGACCATGTTCAAAATGTAATATCTAGTTCATGTTTTCCTAGAATGAGGAAGACAAATGAGGGTTGACCAATGACCATGTTCAGAACATAGGACCTATCATGAATGTCATATGAGGTCCTCAGGGACGTTGGCCCAAGACAGTTGGTAAGCCAGTGTGTCTTGATTCCAGGCTGTAAAGGGGGTCCCTCCAGACATGGAAGAGAATGAGGATCCAAAGAAAGGGCTCACAAAGCATGGACCTGGAATGAGGGAATGTCCCTATAAAAATTCCACACTTCGGGCACTACCAAAATGCATCTAATTATGACAACAAGATGCATCAGATATAAGGATTTGAGTCCCCCTCGAAGGGCAAGGGTCTTGAGGAAGCATGCTGCCAAAATTAATGGTCGTAGGATGGTCCATTAAGGGGAGATTTATTTAATGGACTAGGGGTAGGGTGATGAAGTATCCAAACCCAACGCACAGTTCCCATGGGGAGATATTAGTTTAGGGTCATAGAACTCGGACCAGGTTGGGAAAAGACATGGGGGGACACTATACTGGTATTACAAAACCTGGAGTGAATGAGAACCCATGAGTTATTCGCCACAGCACATGTTCCCAAAAGGGGTCAGGCCTAGGGGTCAAAAGAGAGAGGAAAATATTTTAGATTCTTGCGGTTGGACCTAAGGAAATATGTCTGGACATTCTTACATATCCCATAAGGATGAGTATCAATCCATATGTAGTTCTGGAAGATGTCATGTAGTTTAACATCTTGTGGTAAGGACACGGATTGATCTTATTTTATGGTCATAGAGCTCGGAACAGAGATGTAGGGAATGCGAGAGACACATTGTGAGGTAATTATGAAGACCATCATGAATGTGGACCTGGAGTCCCGATCACTACTTGTTCCTTGGTGAGGTTTTAGGTCGAGGGACCTAAAATGAATGTTAGGCTGGGCTAAAGGTAAAGTGCACGAGCATTCCTACGTACCCCATGAGAATGAGAATCAATCCACATGTTGTTCTAGGGATGTCATGGTAAGATACCAATTCCAGAGATAATAAGGTTGTGCAGGTCTGGCCCTTGCACCAAAATAAGTAGCATTTGATAGATCTTGTTTGTCCTTTAGAATGGATGTGATTTTTTTTAAGATATGGACCTAGGATAGAAATTCCAGGCATTGCCACAAGAATAAATCCATGTGAAGGCATTGAAAAATGGTATGGTGTGCGACCGATACCAAACATGTTTTCCCAGGGAGTGAGGACACCATGATGCAGTGTTATTTCTTTCATGCAGCCCGGACGATAATGTCACAGTTTAAGGTCATGTAATGGGACCATCGAAGCATATTTAACATCGTGCAGTATAGACGTAATAGTTTAAATTCTTGTGGGACTAGGAAGAATTTTGTAAAGTCCCATGGATCTGGAATACACAGGATAGATGAGGTTCAAGAGGTAATGTGCATGGCGTGATAAAGCATACCTGATGTGAATGAGGATGAGGTGCACATCACACCGCGCGCGATTATAGCTCAAACCATGGAGAAGCAGAACTCTTACAAGTAGGCGCCGACCTCAATCCAATTTCTAAGCCCACGTGAGTCAAGCATGGTGTGGGAAACAAGGGCGGAATAGGTTTTTTGCAATACCTAGAACACAAAAAAATGGGAAGTCGGTGTGGAGCCCCGAATGACACCTTACCACGGCTTTGTCTACCTAACATGAAAATGCACACTAAGGGATAGTTCCAGGAGTGTCGAAATTCTACTTAAATATGATGGGGTGGAAAATAATGTCAATCCTATAACCAAAAATCAAGGGTTGAAGGGGTTGGTGTGATGATGGAGGATAACTATAGACCGTGTTCTAAACTCATCATCCAAATCTTATGGCATCAAATGGGAACAATAAATGAGCATCGACCGCTGACCATGTTTACAATGTGGGACTTGTCTTGATTTTGTTTCTGAATACCTTGAGGTCATTGGCGCGTAATGGTAGGAGAGCACGTAGGCCTATCAGCCGTGCCATTTG
Organism: Viscum album; assembly: GCA_963277665.1. Taxonomy (NCBI): domain Eukaryota; kingdom Viridiplantae; phylum Streptophyta; class Magnoliopsida; order Santalales; family Viscaceae; genus Viscum; species Viscum album. Next base: position 888,713,204 of record OY728123.1, read on the forward strand.
TTGGTCCCTTCAGATGTGAAAGGTAATGGAATCCAATATGAAGGGAAACATGCAGCCTGAAAAATGGGTGAAAGCATGTCCAGAAGGAATCTGACACTCTATGTTCTAGACCAGAGTACTCATGGGCTCATTGGTGAATCACTAAAAAGGGTCGAGGGACCCGAATTATGGGCAGCTGACTTGAAGAGATGAGTATAGGAAAATGAATGGAAGGGTGGTCATGAGATAGAGGTATGCGACGTGGTTTTTATAAACCCAGTGTGAATGAGGACATAATCCCATACCACACCGTAGGCTACTCTCCTAGAAGAAAGCTGGACAAGGGGCCATGATGATAGGGAGCTTTCTAAGAGATGGGGATGGACCCAGAGACTAGACGTTCCGGTGGTCCTACATATCCCATAAGGATGGGAATCAAGCCACAAGTAGATCTAAAAGAAAAGGATGGTGAAAATTAGGGCATGATTCCCTAATGAGGGATGTGTACAACACGACGAGTAACCCCATGTGAATGTAGACATAATCCTACACCACACCATACAATACTAGGTGAGAACTCGGGCTAGGTGCCTAAGAAGGCTAAGGGTCCTAAGGCTCAACCACAAGAAAAATTTCATAGCCAACTTGCAGTTTAATTTCTTGTAGTAAGGATGATGGTGATCTTATTTTAAAGTCATAGAGATTGGACCGGAGATTCCTAGTTTAATGACATATGTGTGGGATAGCTGAGCGAAGAGGGTGAACTGTCATGCCTATGGATGACCACAAAGCAGCAATGATGATTGAGGACTATAGTTGACCAGGTTCTCAACATAGTATCCACCCTTGTGTGACTGATATTCGGGGAAAACAATTGAGCATTGACTGTTGACCATATTCTCAATAGGGAACATGTATCAATTTGTAGCTCAAAAAACTCTAGGACGTTAGCCCATAATTCTAGGAGAGCCCTTGGTCCAAGAATCTAGGCAATCTAGGGGTCCTTTTGGAAATAGAATGTGATGGAAGCACAAATGATGGGGCTCAAGAAGCATGGTAGGGGCAGTGCTCATGATATGGACGATAAATGAATGGAGGGATGTCTAAAGGGGATATGTGTGGCATAGATAAATAGCTTGAAGTGAAAAAGGATGTGATTCCGTACACACCATATAATCCCAAATGAGAACTCGGGCTAGGGGGCTGAAGGGGTCGAAGGACCTGAGGCAGAGTGCCCCGACCAACTGTAGCCTTATGACCTCTCATGTTGGCATGGGCTCATCACAGCTCCTAAGCCCATGTGATCTATTCTCGGTGTGGTATACAATGAGTATGACTAGGATCTCCGCATCACATAAGCGTTAGACAGCTTTAATTACACTCCTTCTCAAGGTAGACCGCGGTTTGGAGAGACGACGGGGCATATTGAACCACTACACTCCATGTGTGGAACTTATAGTGGTGGTGACAAAAATAAAGGATAACTATTGACCAGGTTCCAAACACAGCATCCAAATCATGTAACATGGTACAGTCATGATGAACATGACATGAATGAGGTAAAAATCACACGCCACACCATGTGTTTCATCCCAATGAGAGGTATCGAAGTTTGGGGTTGGGCCTATAGACGAAATGTCTAGGTGTTCCTACATATCCCATATGGATGGGAATCAAGTCGTGTGTAGTTCTGAAAGAGCCATGCAGTTTAACGTCATGTGGTAAAGACATGGAAGGATAGAAGAATGAGGGAGGGAACATGGTGCAATCATCGTAACCCTATCATGAGTGGGTCCAAAGAAGCCTATGCGATGAAATGTGGGATCCTCCAAAAGAAGTATACCCAGAAGGGTATAGTCAAAGAGGAAACTAGGGTGTGACTTAAGAAGAAGAATCTGAGTGTTCCTACGTATCCCATGAGGATGGGAATCAATCCATACATAGTTCTTGAGATAAAGTTTAACATCTTTCAAGATGATGCATAGTTTAAAGTCATGCAGGACTCGACAGTTTATGGTCATGGTGGAAACTTATACAGCTTAGGGTCATGCGAGACCATAAAAAGGGTCTAATGAAAAATATTGCATGAGGAACTTGGCATTAGTGGGAGGGGTTATATTCTCACCATCCATGGTCACAAGTTAGTATGCTCCATTGGAGTAAACATTTTGAACAATATAAGGTCCTTCCCATTTGGGCACAAACTTGAGTGGTTTCCTTCCAGGTATCGTTGGTGTCTTCAGGGCCAATTACAAGTTTCCTTGCCCGAAGGAATAAAGGTGATTTTTTTGAAAGATCTAGCTATCTTTTTCTGATGCCTTTCCAGGTTATGTAGGGCAAGAATTTTGTTCCCGTCTAGTGCTTCTAACTCATCCAGATGGATTTCAACCACTTTATCTGGTGGTTGTTGATCATAGATAGTTGTGCGTAATGAGGTAAATTGAATCTCAATGGGCCAGATGACCTACGTCCCATACACTAGGGAATACGGGGTCACCTGGGTGGAATTAAGAGTTGTTGTCCAATAATCCCAGAGGAGGTTGGGGGGCTTGTCTGGCCAACAATTCTTGTTCTGACCAACCATATTCTACAGATTTTTATAGAGGGTTTTGTTGAATGCCTCGATCTTCCCATTTCCTTGTGCATGATAGCGGGAGATATGGTTAGAACAGATATTTTACTTAGCATAAAATTTCTTCAACTTGGCTACTCAGAATTTCGTGCCGTTATCGGTGATGACAGCGTAAGGGACTCCAAATCAGTAGATGATGTTGTAGCTCACAAATTCAATGATGGAAGAGGCCTTGAACTCCTTAAGTTGGACTGCCTCTTCCCACGTGGAGAAGAAATATTTAGCAGTCATGATGAATATACATTGGTGAGCTGTCACCGGTGGATATGGTCCCACAATATCGATTCCCCATACCGCAAATGGCCAAGAGTTCATGGTGGAGTGGAGAGGCTCTAGCGGCCAATGCATTAAGTTTGCATGAATTTATCCCACATGGAACGTTTTGGAGAACTCGATGCAGTCATGGATAATGGGTGGCCAAAAATACCCTAATCTCTGGATCTAGTGAGATAGATTCAGCCCAGTCTAATGAGCCCTATGGGAACTGGAATGAACCTCCTGCATGACTTGGGGAATCTCAGCTCCTTGAATGAAACAGAGGAGAACCCCATCAAACTGGCACTTCTAGAGGATCTACTCATGACCAAGGCCATCTTCGAGGGTGAACTGTAACGCGTAGTGTCAGGTTTTCTCATTCTCGGCCTGATCATCTGGGTGATTACTGTTTCAGAGGTACTCAACAAAGGAAGTTCTCCAGTTAAGAGTCACATCAATCACTGCATCCAGGGGACCTAGGGATCCTGATGTGGAGGTGTCGATGGTAAGGTGGCTTACATGTAGGTTTTCATCATCACCAATAGTGATAGGAGCAATGAATCTTCGGTGTGCCATGTGGATTATCAGATCATCCTGTTTGGGCTCTGCAAGTGATGTAGCTCGGCCGGTCAGGGCATCAGCTCGACCGTTCTGAGATCAAGGGACATGAGTAACTTCTGTTCAAGATGGTAATTGGGTCATTAGTTGGAGAGTGTGTTCCAAAAATGGCATGATCTCTGGAATTCTAACAACTTATTCGTCGTTAATCTACTTGATGACTTGTTTGGATTCCCCTTTCACATTATAACGAGGAATGTCTATCTCGAGGGCCAGCTCAAGACAGGTAATGAGAGCTTGATACTCTTCCTTGTTGTTGGTATAACCTTCGGACTAAAGGAATGAATATGGAAGAATGGATTGTGTCGGGTTATTGAAAATGACACCAAATCCTACTCGGTTGAGTAGGCGGTCATTGAGCCTCCTTCTGGTGGGGCTCCGGGAAGCACCATTGAAGTGAGTTTTCCAGCACGGCATGGCTTGTTCCACCAAGAGAATCGCTTAATTGGGGAAATCGAGGTCCAAGGACTGGTCTGCATGAGCTATATGGGCAGCAAGGAAGTCTACCAACGCTTTCCCTTTGATATCCTTATGAGGTACGAACATGATGTCGAACTGCTAGAGGATTACCGCCCACCGAGCTAGTTGGCTTGTCAACATGGGGTGGTTCAGGAAGTACATGAGGTGATCTACCTAGGACACTAGTTGTACATCATGATACTGGAGGTAGTGCCTCAATTTCTATATTGTGAATACCAGCACAAGGAAAATATTCTCTATTGGAGAGTATCTATTCTTCATATCAAGGAGGATATGACTGAGGTAGTAGAGGATATTCTTCATTCACTTGTTGTTCTTCTGGGTGAGAAGGGCGCCAAGAGATCACTCCAGGGCTATCACCTAAAGGACCAGTGGCATTCTAGAGACAAGTATCATTAAGACCATAGGCTGGAGAAGATACTTCTTGATTACCTCTAAATATTTATGACACTTTTCATCCCACTCATAGATGGTGACTTTCTTCATGAGCTGAGAAAATATCTTACACTTTCCAGCCAAATTCGTGATGAATTAGTGAATGTAGGTTAAGTGGCCTTAGAAGCCTTGATGATCCTAAATGTTTCTAAATGGAGACATCTAGATAATGGCCTTTATCTTCTCTAGGTCGATATCAATGCCCCTATATCTGACAACAAAGCCGTGAAGCTTTCCAGAGGTGACCCCGAAGGCACACTTCAATGGGTTTTTCTTCAGGTGACGGGAATAGAGGAAGATGAACACTTTATCAAGGTCTTTGAGATGGTTCAGACACTATTGAGATTTCACCACCAGATTTTCCATCTATCATTCCACCAATTTTCCGAGGATCGACTTAAATATGTGATGCATAGCTCCCTAATAGGGGCACCTTCATTCTTTAAACCGAATGGCTTGACTTGGTAACAGAATGTACCTTGTGGTGCCCTGATGTATGTAGACGTCTCATCCATAGGGACCATTTGGATCTAGTTATACCTAGAGTACCCATCCATGAAGGAGAGGTCCTGGAACCCACCTGTAGTGTTGATCAACAATTTCATCATTAGAGGGGAAATCATCCTTCGGGCACTGACGGTTAAGATCCCGGAAGTAGATACAAACTCTGATATGTCTGTTCTTCTTCCCGACTGGTACAATGTTGGATAGCCATTTGGAGTACTGGAACTCCTTAATGAAATTGTCTCTGATGAGCTTGTCAACTTCGGCATCAACCATTGCACAGTGGGAAAGGTGCATCTTCCTAGGAGGTTGCTTGATCCCACGGTGAATTACCAAGAGACCGAGGCAATGGATAGCTACCTAAGGATCTAGTCCTGGGATATCACCATAACTCTAGGTGAATATATCATGGTGTTGTTTAAGGAAGTATATTTAATGTTGTTGCTCTTGGAGGGGCATCGTGGCACTGATTAGTGAGGGTTTCAGTTCTGCCTCGCTATTGAGGTTCACGTGTACCAATTCATCGACCGTGGCAGAGACACCCTCTTCAAAGGCGGGAGGAGAATACTATAAATCCTCTTATTCACTTATAGAGGAGGGATCCACAGTGAGAGGAGTTTATTCTGAGTCGACAGATCCAAATGGGAGGTCGGTACTGGCTTGAACCGCAATGGATACTGCATCGGGGGACTTCTTTTCTTCCGCAACCATAGCGATGAAGGCTGCCGATCTGATCCCATCTAGTATTTGTCCAAAAGGGCCACTCTCAATGACATCAAAGTAATAGGGGAATTTCATCTTGAGCCGATTAATTCCATCCCAGTAAAATAAGCAAGTGTGATGTATTTCTATTTCCATAGGGTAGACATCCTGATACCTTATGGGAGTAGGAGGCTCCGGGATCACCTAAGCCTAGTTTGTGTAAGAGTATGAGGTGATCTTCTGGCATCACATAGAATTGGAAATTTCATCCACCCCTCATTCCAGAAACAATGTATCATTTTAACATGTCTGGGGTCATAGCCTTCAATCGTTGGATTGAAAATATGTATGCATCATCTAGATCTGATAGGGGGTCATTTGCAACCATTTCCTGCTCAACCTCATTAGTCTGAATCATCTTGTCCTTTCTCTTGTAGTAGTCGGCATCTAGATAGTGGGATTTATAAGAAGAAAGGGGGATGAATCACCTTGAATAACACCCACTCAACCATTAAGGGAGTACTTAAGGAACTGGTGATATGATGAAGGAACCGCCTCTTGCAGGTGGATCCAGGGCCTACACATCAACGCATTGTAGGTGGTGTCCTGGGAGACAACCATAAAATCAGTATTGGAAAGTAGGTCACCAAAATGGGTCTTCAAGTGGATACTACTAATCAGTGTATGTTTCATCCTTTCATAAGATTGGATTCTTAGGGTGGAGGGACTTATATCATCCTCAGAAAATCCCAGTTTCTGCAGTGTCTGAGTCGAGATTAGGTTAATCTCGGAGCCCTTGTCGACAAGATAGCGGCGAACATCCACCGCATTTAACTGGACAGCGATGTAGAGTGGGATAATGTGACCATATATGGGAGAGACTTTATATTCTCTAGAGAATGAGATGATGGCACGAAATTCATCAATCTCGACTACCTCAGCATGAAAGGCCTCTATGACCGCTACCTCTATCTCGAATTGGAGGGGGCTTCTTAAAGCCTCGGTGAGGGCCTTACGCATATCTGATGATATGAGAAGGACCTAAAGGGTGGAGAGATTTTCTATAATTATTGAAATATTTTTTAGAACATCATACTTCCATGTCAGGTAGGAAGATCTACTTACAAGAGGTCCCTCTATGATAGGAGGTATGGTGGGTCTTGTCGACTAGACAGGCGGCTGACTGGTACTGGGAATTTCCCACTGCTCACTAGTCGAAGCATGCATAGTGACTACCAGATGAGGGCCAAATGACTATGACCGGCCTGTAGCATGGTGTGGATGATCACGGTGAGGTCGAGGTGGATCTGCCTAATCCAACAACCCGAACGGTAGTGAAGGCATGCCTGATGTCTCTAGGTGAGAAGGATGAGTGTGATGAGCTCTACGCTAGGTTTGCTACCTCGTTTTGGTAGCATGCAATGCCTGGCTGGAAGTGATGACCGAAGCACTCTGATGGCCCATATAACCACAGATCCTTCTACGCTGACGACATCTATGGACATTGAGAGGGTCTTCTTAGCTCTCCTCATCATCATGAATCATGTAGGGATTTACCATCTCTACGGTATTTACCAAGGTGTACCCTTCACCATCACACCAAGAGTCATCCACTACTAGATGGATTTTGGGAGGGATTTCCAAATATAGGGGTATGAAGTCATCGATATTACGGGATGATGATGGCATTGGTGGAGGTATTTTCTTTCCCTTTCGTCGCCAGTGTTTTCTCTTCTGATAAGGGGACTACTGAGACGATGGTGCAGAAGTAGTAGTTGCAGCTTCTGAAGGATCTACTCGATTCAAGCATGAGTGGATAATGCCAAGGGAATGGGAGACTGTTTTATGAGTCATCCATTCATCATACTTCTGGGACCCATATATAGAAACCTTATGTCACTTGTTGTTGCTGTCACTACTATTGTCTGGCCTCACGAAGATGCATACCACCTATTCCAAAGCTAGGCCTAACTAGACTATGTTTTCATCCACCAAGTATTGAAGATGGTCTTTAAACACATAACACTGTTTGAGGGTGTGCACTAGGATCTGGTGGTAGGGGAATTAATTAGGTTGATCAGTGAGGTTCTCCTATGGCCTCTTTCACTCAGCCAAACGTACAATCCCCTACTCTAGGGAACTTCGGAAATAACTAGGGACTTGTGCCTCACAGAACGCGTAGTTATAGTTCCTCCTGTTTGGGATGGGGTCCCTTGGAGCCTAACCCTGAAGAGGGGCTGGATTAGCCTACCGAGGAGGTGGATATTGGTTATCTCTCCTAGGCGGTGGCAGCTCATTGCGTGGGGGCGTCTGTCAATTCTGAGATGGGTGCTACTGGGCCAGAGGCTGCGCCTGAGGTGGAGGGCCACTACGATGCTATAGATGTAGCTCCACTGGTAACAAATCAATTTCCTTAGGGTCCTCTATTTGAGCCACTATGGTGGGATCAACCCTGGAGGGCCTTCTTGTGGGGATCATAGGAGGCAACGAATGTGCCAGCTTAACCTACTGTAAGGATTCCTCTAGGAGCTAGGCTTTATCAGAGAAGTCTCAGAATCACCCATGGTAGTTCTAGATGATGAGATATGGGACCAATTCCATCTTGACATCCCCTATGAACATCGTCAACATTTTCTCCTGAGTCAGTGGCATGTCAAGAGAGTATGTGAGTCCTTTTCACCAGGTGAAAGAGTCGTCAACGTGCTCATCGAGCCTCTGCTTGCACTTGAAGTGGTATGCGATACTCATCTTCTGAGTGGTGGAACTGAACTGGTAGAGGAATTGCCTACAGAGGTCCTCCCATCTAGCCTCTTACCCAATGGGAATCTGCTTGTACCAGACGAATGCCAGTCCGTCCAATGTCTGTATGAAACACCAGAGTTTGGTTGCCTTCTAGTGCACTTGATTTCCCAACATGGGGCCACACCTTGAGATAAAGTAGTCCAGTTGTTGTGGAAATTCCCCTGTCCCGTTGAATAGGGAAAAGGGAGGATTCCTGAAACCTGGGGGTGCTGGTATATCATCCACCCATGTTGCGTATGTCTTGCCATTAGGTAGGATTGCCACCTATCGAGTCTCTAAAGAATCAATGTGGGCGATGAGTGCCTCCCTTAGATCATCTGGGTGGGGATTCCAATGTTGATGGGGATCCCTATCCATCAGTGCATTGGTAGGTTCTTCCAAACGACAAAGAATCCATGAAACTCGTGGAGCAGCTGGTGGTATGACCTGTAGAGGAGCTAGGGGAATCTGGGCTGGATCTTGAAGACTGTCACACCATTCAAGAGGATTTGGTGACATATACCATGCCCTCTTGCTGTAAGTCCCAGGCTCCACCATTTTTGCATGGGTAGGATGGTCAGGGTCACCTGGGGGTAGTTCTCCAAGGGGATGTTGTGTCTGCCCCTACAACCCTAACTGAGGATCATTGTAGTCTAGTCATTTCTCCGTAGGGTGTTCAGCAAGGAGTTCATCGACCACCTTATTCTATTCGGCAATTTTCTGATGCAACACAGCCTTCGAGATTTTCTTTTACCTTCTGCATTGCGAAATATGGGTTTGAGGGTTTTACAGCTCTGATGAGTTCCTTACCCTTGATGGGATTTCGGCTGAGGACTAGTGCCTTGGTGGGAATGGGAAGACTGAGTAGATTTGAATGATGGTGAGTAACCCTTCCCAATGGATCCAAAATCTACGGAACTACCTTAGGGGGTAAGTCCCCATCAAGGATCTATAAATCATTATCTCCCTATGATAGCTCATCCATGTTAAACACGACCCTTCCTGGAGGAATATCCCCTATGTCACCAGGAGAATCGGGATGGCGCCGGATGGAACTGAAATGGAGGGCTGCGTACTGCCCCCAACCACGAATTTGAACATGTGGGGAAGCCTTCTTGATTATCCTGCAGAGCAATTTAATGATCTGGACACATCAATTTTGCAGGTTCTTATGGCGGCCTTGTGACTCAGGGTGCTGGGCCATAGGGAGTGCATCCAAATTGAACAAACACATTGTTTTCCTACATCTTCGAAGTGTACATGACTCTTGGGGTAGGTCACTCATTGATGTCGAAGGAGGAAATGAGTTTCCAAGAGGTTCTGGAAAATTTATCCAACCTCCTTCTGGGTGGGAACTTCTGGTGCCCTAAAATTTGGCACTGAAACTCAATAGAACATCTCAGGGAAATGGTCTGGTGCGAGGATATCCCACAAGCACCTTGGTCTAGATTCAGGGTCTGACCCTTTATTACCACACTCATCAACTAGAGTTGGCTGGGGAACCGATAGTGGTACCAATATAGACTGCTAATATGGCAGGATGGACTCTGGAGAATACGGCGAGCAAGCTGACAAGCAGCTGCATCTTGGGCTATCCACCGAAGTGTTAAGTGACTTGGCCACCAAATCACAGTAAGACGGGCTAACGACCGAAGTTTCTGGCATTGGGACTACTATTGCTGGTGATGGGTTATGATAATTCTCATCCACCAATTTTTCCTAGAATAGCTCCCTGGGATCTCAAATCGAGTTAGAGAGTGCTTTTGGTGATGATAGTGGTGATTACATAGTTGTAACCTGTGGGGCTGCCAAATTTTCTTCCTCCCGGATATACCTACGAAGGGAGGCAGGGAATAGATAGACCTCACATTAAAGAAATATGTGTCTGATATTCATTTTTCTTGCACTGAACCTAGACACGGAGGATCTAGGCAAGGGCTCCATCATTGAGTCGTATTACACCTCAGAATCCGTGAAGGAAACCGGTTTGAGCTCAGTCTAAAACTTCTCGGCATTATTTTTGGGGCGTCAACGACCTAGCCTCCTTTCCTAGGATGTTTTTTCGGGATAGGTTAGATTTCTGGAATGAGGAGGTCCTTTGGTCCTACTAGTGCTAGGGCGGGGGGACTTCCTCCCGAGTGAGATGGGGTGTGAGGAGCACCCGGAAAGATAACCTAGGGAACACGGGGAGGACCATCGAGCCCACTAGCTGGTGTGTGGAAGGAATCTCTATGGGAAACACTAAAGTGGGTAGGACCACCATTGCAGCTAATAAGAGAATGGGTAGGACCTCCATGCTTTCTTCCTCTGGCAGTGTCAGCGTGATGAGTGTCCTCGTACTGGTTAAGCCGAACACAGGTAGGACCTCCATGCTAGGTGCGGGTGAAGTGAAGCTGACATTTACTCCTCTGATTGTAGAGGTGAGGAGGACCATTTCCAGCTACTACAATTACATGGGGAATCCACCCATACTGGTGATTGACCGGATGTGTAACATCTCCATATCAGCGGTCTGTGGTATGAGGAATGACCCCATACCCAATGTAGTGAGAACGGGAGAGGCTTCCGTACTGAGTGTCACTGTCTTGGGGAGGACCCTTGTTCGGATTGAAGGTAGAACGGGGTGGACCACCATGCTGAGCTTAGAAGTGGGGAGGACTCACGTTCTCCATGGTGGTGGTATGGGGAGGACCTCTTTACTGCGTGTCGCTGCCGCAGGTCGGTCTGTGGAGGGTGCTCCATGCGTCGACGACCAAGAGAGTTGACCCAGCTTTCCTGGGGGTAGTTGGGGCCTCAACCCATATTGAGTATATAAGTTCCCCTACATAGTATGCACAAGAGGAAGATGATACATGTCGGTGGTGGATCATTCCATAGTAGTTACTTACAAAAATTCCCCTAGGCGGGTGTCCTCTTCGTCCTGCACACAATGTGGGCTTCGGGTTAGCTGGACCAGGGCTGGTGGTGTAGGTACATAGCTTACCTACTCTTCAGCCTGCAGGACATGGTGGTAGAGCCAGTGCGACCTAGTGGGGGGGGGGGGGCTTTGGGAATCCCTAAAATGGGATCCCAGACGGGACGACCCTGATACCCCCTACCTCATCGGCTTAGGGGAGGGATTCATCAAGATTTTTTGGGGAGAACCTCCTAAAACGATTGTACATTGGGTTTGGGAGCAGTGTCACCCTATGCGTCCCTTGGGGGTGGCAGGGGTAATAAGGAAAAGACACGTCAAAATTTTGGAGGGGCATATCCCGATTCAGGATAATCCCCTCCTCCTCGTATCAGCGTATGCGCTAGCTTGTCACCCTTCATTGTATGAATTCAGATGGTGATATGGGGCATGGGCACCCAATGGTTATGGGTGTGGATGATGTCATAGAAGTGGTTGATCCATGTGGGATTGTCAGCCTGGCGTTGTCCCTGCCCCTACATTGGTGGGAAGGTTGTAAATGGGTTCCTGGTGTAGTAGCTTGGTTCCTGAAAAGTAGGGAGATTAAGCCATAAGTGTTGAAACAAAGAAATAAACATTCATTTACCTAGTGCCATTATGTCTACCATGGATGGTAAGAAGGATCCATGCTAATAATGTCATAGACTGGGATTTCCAATGTTTGGACTTCCCTAACATTTGGAGGAGTTTCACGCCAAGCCCTTTATTTTCTTGGTGGGAACCGATGTCGGATAACTTGATCTAGTGACATGATAATCCACTAATGTCTTGAATGCTATGAATTTCCATATTGAGGAGAATAATTTCACGTCGGGTTCCCCATTTCTATATCTGACACTTTCACCAGGGCGCACGTATCCACCTGTAGAGGATGCACATTTTTTTCCTCGTATTACCACTTTCCAATGGCGGGTGGAATCTGTTTCTTATTCAGGGACGTTTTCTCTTTAATCAAAATGGGAAGATGGGATATCAGTTCTTCCTTCCATGTATTCCTCCTCAGAACTCGTCACCTAGTCTGGGTCTCCCTTAAAGACTAAGACGTTGTTCATGAAACTCTTCCCAGTGCCATGTCTTTATGGACACCGATTAATTACACTGCTTTTGTCAAGACATTCCATGGGGTTTGGTCAGGGCAAAAACCTTCGATCGGGGGATTAGTCACATTGGACATCATTGGCATGTCTGGATTCTAGAACACTAGTGCATCTGGGTTTCTTATCCTTATTATAGGGCTTCTTGACAACGCGAAAGCCCGAGGAATCCCATTTTGAATGCGTGGAATTATATTCCATGGGCATGTATCTGAGGTTTCCCTAATCTTCCTATGTTTGACAAAGGGTATGTCACATGTTTAACATCTAGTGGAGAAATATTGAACTGATTAGAACATTGACTAGAGTGGATCAGATGGGTGTGACCCATGGAAGAAGAACTCTTTCTAGGATGTGAATTTTGATGATCTCAACGGGATGTGGCGGACCTAGTAAGAATCAGGATGGATGATGCATGGTTAACTGAAGTGGATGGATAATGATATGGAGTTGACTTTAGGGCGACAATGATAATGGGATTGAGCCTCGAAGAGACACCCTACGTATCCTCATGGTGCGGAATCAAAGTCTTTATAGTACGTGAAGTGATGGGACACCTAAGGAGGCGACCCGTATGAAGGGGACCTAGGGGAAGTGGAAACTCCAGATTGGAGCATGAAATTGGGGTGTGTGCGAAGGACAGCAACCCGATGACATACTGGGGCTTAGGTGTGATTAGAGACCCAGGAGTTGGTCTGACAACATTAGTAAAAACTAAAAATGGGTCCTAACTTAAGGGATGAAAGTATCTTACCATGGGGTTTGGGTTGACAATGGATTACTTCTGACATGGACTCACAACAACTTACCACTGTATGGGGTCACAATTTCTTACCGCTGGATAGGGTCACAAGGGTTTACCACTAGATGGGGTCACAATGTCTTATCGATGGATGGGGTTTAACCTCATATAGGCTTCCTATGTACCCTGTCAAGGAGACAATGATCAAATTCCACATAGTTTGGGATGGTTGGAACCAATGTGAAGGGGGTTAGAACCAATGGTTGTTGGGTGGAACCTCGCAGAGGATTCCTACAAACCTTTCCTTGGAAAGGATAAAAGTCCACGTAGTTTGGGATGGAGTGTTTGGTGAACCTACGTGAATGTGGTCAGGACCAATAGATGGTGGGATTGAACCTTAGGGAGGCTTCCTACGAACCTTACGATGGAAAGGATCAGAGTCCACGTAGTTCAAGATGGTGTGTTTGGTGAACCAACATGAAGATGGCCAGGACCAATGTTTTTTGGTCTTGAACCTCATGGAGTCTTCCTACATACCCTTACTTGGTAAGGATCAAAGTCCATGTAGTTTGGGATGGTGTTGGGGGCATGCACTTTAGGTTTCCCTAGGAGGATTTCATGGTCAATTCGTACTCTAAGCCCACGCGAGTCATGCTCGATGTCCGAAATAAGAGGTAGTGAAAACATTACAATCACAATGTGAAAGGTGTGTTCGGGTGGAGTGGAGCTATGCTTACATGTGTTTAGTGGCCGAAAAAGGAATTAGGGTCTTACACGCGGTTAGTACCCCATAGAGGAAATAGGGGCTCACGCGTGGTCTGTGGCATAGGGATATGGAGCTTGGGACTTACTTAATGTTGTAGGCCTAGGTAGATACAATGCCCAGCGGGAGAGGGATTCAGCACTGAAGAAAGAGAAGAGGATCAGGGATGATACTTCTTGTAAGAAAAGATAGGGGATTACACCAAGGTGGTTGCCCTGTCCCTATGGACAAACATTGCTCCAATAAATAGGATCTCATTCCATGTGGGGAATGATTTCACTCCTATAGAGACCATTGGGCGTGAAAATTGTCTAAGGTGGGGGAACCCCATGTACAATGCATGGGGAGGGGTTATAGTTTAACGTCATGTGCTAAGGACGATGGAGAATGGCAGTTTAACGTCATGCAGCTCATATGAGGTGGGTGCACTCCACACCCATTAGGAATTACATAACTGTTACACGCCCTCCCTTGAAGGAGGGAAGGCATCTGAAATTCCATGTTGAATGGGTTTTATGGAGTGATCCATTGAGGGGTCCATGTTAACACGGCTATGCGAAGAATCAATAACAGTTAGCGTGCGTATGTGAAGAAGGATGAGGCAAAGCAATGCAAAGGGAAGCACCGCCCATTGGGATTTGGAGTTACTACATGCAAACCTAGAATGCCGCATGAGAAAAATAGGTGTAGAGAAAAGGAGTTCATAGGTAGAAGCCTTGTGAAGATCTGGTGCTCTATGAAGTGGAGGGGCTTCGCAAAGGGGTGTTCTTCGCGAAGTGAAGTGGCCTAGATATTGCATAGGGTATAGGTGCATATAATATGTGCTTTATGATGTAGAAAGGCCCTCACGGAGTAGTCCTTCGCAAAGCAAGGGTGACTTGGGATGCATAGGATTGTGTTGCAATGTGCTTGAGGAAGCATAGTGACCCTACCTTAGCATGTGGGTCACGTGTGCATAGAGGGTGATTTGCGAAGCATAATTTCTCCATGAAGACCCGAGTCCCCTTGGGGATCCCCATTTTTCATGGAAGACCGTGGGCTCCGCGAAGGACATCCCTCCTTAAAGAGGGGCCGAATTCATGCAAAGGGGGAGGAACATTGTGATTCAAAAGTTCCTTGAAGAGCTCATGGTTCGCATAGTAGAGATTGCTTCGCGATTTGGGTGCTAAGATGGTGAAAGTTTAGAGAATCTATCCATTAGTCTCGAGAGGAGCCTAGTATATATAGGCAAGAGGTGCCGTGAAGTAGAGCTCACTCAGTGCGAAGCCACGTGGCCTTTTTATTTTCACCATGAAGCCTCGCTCCTCCTTGCTCTATGGTGGCTTCGCAGACATCAAAGGGGTTCATGGAAGCTTCCACCTCCTTGCTCCGTGGCGGGTTCACGAGCGTCAAATGGGTTCACGGAGCCTCCCGCCTCATTGCACTATGGCTGGTTCGCGAACATCAAATGTGTTTGTGGAGCCTCTGACCTCCTTGCTCTGTGGTGGGTCTGCTGAGCGGATGCTTGGCGCCACCCGCAGTGCTACGGGGCTCCATGAACAGGCTTCACGAGAGAGACCCTATGGATTTCCATTATATCTTGTTTATCCCAAATTTTGGCGTCAACAAACATTAACCAATCTCTGTTACCTTTTTAATCCAATATGGAAGAATTTTATAGAAATGGAAAAATTTCCAACTATGTAAATTGATATTTCTTTCATGTTAGATTAATTTTAAACATTCATCCCACCAATATTATTTTACATAATGGTTCACTTAATGGTTCAATTTATAAGAGACATTTGACAATGTGGTCATGTACAGTATATATTGATGTACCGCATAGAAAGGTATATGAATATTTTTAAAGGATGTGTCAAAAATATAATTTGACCATATAGTTGTATTATAAAGTGATATGTTTTTGATGAAGTCATTTAATTATATACTGACTACCTATCTGGTTTGGAAATCATTAGTCTACCAAAATCTCATCACACTAGAAAGCTTGTGGGTGATAGAATTTATGGAATAGATGATTTCAAAAACACTATTATAAGTAGGTATCAAGATCACATTTAACTTTTTTGTAAGAATTTACATGTTTTTTCAAATGTTGAAACACAAAAAAAAAATAGATGTTTGAATCCATCAAGGGACAAAATATGGATATCAATACACATAATAAACACTATATAGGATGGTTTTGAGATCATATTTTTAAGGTGTTAGATAAAATTATAGATTCAAATTCATAATGAATTTATTGTGTACATAGAGGAATGAGTATGCATGCATTATCTTATAATGGTTATGTAATTAATGGTTACATGTTCTATACAAATGAACATGATGAATGATGTACCATGTAAAATTGTAGAGTAACACGTATTACTGAAGTGATTCCTATATCTGGCACCAAGGATAGAAATCATGTTAAAGTGATTATGTCATACTTTGAATTCATCTAGAAAATATGGGAGTAATATTATACAACATTCCAAGTTCTTATTTTTCAATGAAATTTTATTGATAAAAGGATTGTTGTTGCAATATTTGAATTGGGATTTTTGAAAGTGGATTAAATTAAGGGTATAAAGATGAACCATTAAAATGAAATGACATAAAATAAAAGTATTTTATGTTCTAGATCTTACAAATTTATGGTGGTCAATAAATCTATAATAAACCAAAACTAGATAAGGGTTAATCAAAATTCAACTGAGGAAAACCCTTTCACTTGGGCATCAAAATTATTTCTAATTGGTCTAAATGTAGATGGCGAATTGTATGAAATAGGATACAAAAATAATGTGATTTGGATACTTGATAGAGGGGTAAAATCCCTTAAACCATTAAAAAAGTTATTTTAATAATCATGTTATATATTTTTGTAATATACATTTTGTTACCTCATATTATTATATGTTCTCTAATTTGATTATGTAATCTAAATTAATTGTTCAACCAATTATATAGATAAAAATTTCACAAAAAGTTCATGGTCATTATCCTGAAGAACAATGGGTTTCTAAACCTCCTAGTGCACTCAGTGAAGACTAACGATAACCTTCTACACATGTTTGAACTACAATTCCTGAGGAAGCTGTAGATGATGAAGAACTCATGTCCCAAAAAAATTGGATCTTCATAGAAAAAAGTCTTTAGAAAATATTATTAATTAGAAAACCTAAGGAATTAAATTAGAGGTTGGTTATAATATTTATTGTTAGATTATTAACCCCAACAAGTCCATGTTTAATAGTTTCATTAGGATCACCACTCAAAATACATGTTGATTCATGTATATTTTTTGTACCATTCTGTGTCCATGCCTAATAGACTTATTTTAAAAATCGATTAGGGAAATATTATGATATCTTTTCATTATTTTAATAAAAAATAAAATAATAAAAAATTGAATTACTCTTCTTTATACCTTATAGAGTTCATTTATAGTAGAGAACTCAAGAAATAAATTTGTATTTTTTCTTGAAAGAAAGTCTCATAATGGCTTTCAGAAATTTGTAACAAAGTTTCATGTCAATGATGCTAGACATTAACCCAAGCCATATTTATGAACACCTGATAATACATGAAGCCTAGGACGTGTTTACTAGTCATTGTGAGGAGACACCTTATCAATTATATTCTGTCTAGTAATAATTTTATGGAAAATACATGTATTAATGAATTTGATTAAGAATTTTTAATTTATGAACCAGCAACTGGTTGATGAAAATAATCAACAGGCAGAAATACCAATGTACCCCTATACAAAAGCAAGGATGGGGTATTCTTAACTTGATAAAAAAATTGTATGTATTTTAAAACATTCATAATTATTTCTCGTGATATTAACCAAAAATAGAATAAATTTCCTCTATTTATAAAATGATTTATGAATCCAAAACCATTGTTACTTCCATCCAACATCAAGTGATGTGGAAGGACGAATGTGTAAATAAATATTGGATTATAATAGATTAAAAGAAAAAAATTATGGGAAGGATGTGTGGGTATGACATAATATATTTTTTTTCTTTAGATCACTATTAAATAATAATTATTACATATTTTTCTATATTTGTTTCTAACATAGACATAATAATCGTTATCATCCCTACCAGAAGAACAACTATTATTAGTTTCCTATAACAGGATATAATGGTATGCCAACTTTAAAGGTGCAGGTTTTGGGGTGACATGCTAACAATATTCAGAGAAAAGAAAATAAGATTGGGATAAAGATAAAAAATGGAAGAGATGTATAAAATATTAACTTATCTTGAATAAAAATTGCATTAGAATTTTCAGTTTCTATAAAATTTTATATTGGGGGATGAAAATGGAAGAAACTAATCAATAATAAACACTAAGTGAGGATCCCCCCATCACACCCCTACCATATTTGAGGCGATCCATTCCCCTAAAAGATCATTCTTATATGAGGTAATAAATATTCTCAGAATTGATTCTGTGCAATGTAAATAAGGAATACATCGATACCTTCCTGGTACAGATAATATATTGGGATAAAATGATTGTGATTTATATCAATCAACACCCACCTATCGACTTGTTTTATGGGATACGATGTAAAATATCTAATAAGATACTCTACACAACAGACAACTTCTAACAGTTCGTATGAGTGTGGGGATTAGCGTATCTCATGAGTCTACTACTAATCTACTTAATCAACCTAATGATGTATATGATAATATGGTCGAGCAATATATAAGAACATTCATATCACATCTATCAAATCAGGTAAAAACATGTTGATTCAGAGGTATTCATGTCCAACTTATTTTTCTTCAAAACTCGTTATCATTTAATGAAAATGGGTCTAAAATAATGATTCTTTTTAAATCGTGAAAAAGGGAAGGGGGGAAACTATATGATAAATCTAAAAAATCAAATGGGTCAACTGAACAATCAAAAAGATCATTACCAATAACCTTTAATCCATCCATTAAATATCCTCAATTACAATCATTGAAGGTTCATGTGGATACAGGCTTATAAAATGATCACAATTTCATTGTTGGTTTTGATTAATAACTGTACCAAGATACCATTAAAGAAAACATTATTCTTGGGAATGTAAATTAAATACTCAATTATGACTATCATGGATTCTAAGTTGTAAATGTATACATGAGGTATTTTTTAATGATTTTTTGTCAATATAATATATTATATGTTAATTATGAAAAAATATAATTAATATTTTTTTTAGGAATCTATAATAATACTATTTAAAGGGAAAATCATGTGAACATAAATATGGACTCATTATTCCTCACATCACGTCTATAGAATTAACCTCACTGGATTCAGTTCAAATTGATGCAAGAGCGGAAAAAATGGTCATGACATTTAAAATGAAAACTTATAGATGATAGACTTTTCTTATTACCAATGATGCAAGTGTAAAACACTACAATTAAGTCATATCAAAAATATTTTCAATACCTTCATAAATTATTCCATTTGGTTCTCTAGGAAACATTGGATAATCATTATAGCTATTTGGGATACTCCAAATATTTATTGTATGGATTCACTCCATTGATACTGACCAAACCGACCACTGGTGATGGAATTTTTCAATTTCTAATACAGAAAATATAATTTTATATAACTAAAATGTGTGTTATATATTTTATAATATATTTTGATGGGATTTTGTTTATGATAGTGAGGTTTTTAAATATCATAAAAATAATGGAATGAGGACAGTCCATCCGTACCATGAGTATATATACTTCTATAAGTGGAGATGTATTAGGGTATATATAAAAATATTTCACTATCAAAACACAAATAAAAACAAATTAATTCATTTTATCAATGTTTATAAATTTTGTGAAACAAATCAATGGAATCAATTATGGTATTTATGTTTTCAAATTTTTGAGAGATATCATATAGCATCGACAAACTAGCATTTCTGGGGAAGTATTTTTGAATATAATTAATATTTAATTTAAAATATTTATTAATACTTCTTGTATTTATATGTTTCCAATACTACCATGACCATAAAAAGTAATCTTATTCACAATATAAAGTATTTTTTTTATAAATGACTGGGTGGAATTCCTGGTGTTGTAATGTACACATTTTTCATTGAGATGTGACTTCCCACTACATATTGAGTTTAGTTTCTCATCATTTTCCTACTTTTTTAGTTAATTTCTTCATAATTTGTATCTAAAACTTATTTTGGGATTTTTTTAGAGATCATGATGTAATGAAACCATCAATAAGGATGATTCACTCTTTTACTATGACCATGCACTATATGATAAAAAGACATAGGGAAATCAACC
Source organism: Viscum album (assembly GCA_963277665.1). Classification (NCBI taxonomy): domain Eukaryota; kingdom Viridiplantae; phylum Streptophyta; class Magnoliopsida; order Santalales; family Viscaceae; genus Viscum; species Viscum album. The sequence goes on from OY728123.1 coordinate 888,733,465, forward strand.
ATGCCTCAGTATGAGACACGTTGTACCCAACATGACTCTAATTGTCTGATTTCAATTTAAAAGTGGATTTTTATTAATATATTGTTTCATATTTATGTCTAAATTATTTCATTATATTAGTAATAACATAATTGTTTTCTTATATAGGTGTATTCTTTTGAGAAGTCATTTTTTTATTCAATTGTCTATAAAAATCCAAAAAAGAGAGAACATATTGCTTTTGGATAAGGCATTTTAGGCATCACATGGTTTCCTATTCCACCAAAGTAGAACGTTTATCTCTCTTTTTTCATGCAAAAGAGAGTTGAAATAATAACATACATCACATACTCAACAATATTCACCTAAATCTGATACATTGTGTTCTCGGTTTGAATCAAACTATATGTATTTAGTTTATAATTTACATTTTAGTTCAAAAAATACACCACATAATAAACACTATGAAAACACGTTAAGATTATTTTGATACATTAAGAAATTGATCCATAAGTCATTTGAGCTGTGTAGGAATTTTCCACACCTCAATCGGATGCATAGGGTTACCGATATGACTCCAAGTGTGTATTTTTATTTAAAATGGACATTAATTTTAGTAGAAAACACAATTGAAAAAATCAAAACCAAGAAAGGGCATTGTTCAATTTTATAATTTAATAAATTGATCCATAAGTCATTTTTTATTTTTAAGAATCAGTTGTACCTCAATATGATGCACGGTGTGACCGATACGACTCCACAGTTTTCTTTTCATATAAATGGGACATTGATTTTAGTAAAAAATAAAAAATTGATAATGAAAACTAATAAAACTCATTCATATTATTTTAATATAGTAGGAAAATAATCCAGAAGTCATTTCTTATGAAAATAAATAAACCAAAACTCTATCAGATGCATAATGCTCCTAGTATGACTCCAGGTGTGTCTTTTTATTTGAAAATGATATTAATTTTCTTTAAAGGTCATGTGATGTACTCAAACTGATAAAACACATCCAAATTGGTTTTATAATTAGGATAATGATACATAATTAATGTTATATGTGTATTATTTAGCAACAACTCCATATGTTACAAGGTGTGCTCGCTATAACTCGAAATGTGTATAGTTAGTTTAAAACTGAAATTTTAGTTCAAAATGTGTGCCACTCATTAAAAATGATAAATAACACTTTGATTGTGTTTATAAATCTGTAAAATGATTTGTAAGTCATTTTTGGAAAGTAGGAATTAGTCTAACATCAACCCAACACATGATGAAATTAGTATGACACAAAGTGTGAGTTTTTAGTGTAAAATGATATTTTAATAAAAAAACCCAAGTGACATTCTAAAAACAATTAAAACACATTTAGATTATTTTTATACTTGAAAAAATGATTGATAAGTCATTTGTGATGTTTAGGAATTAATTACACATCAATCTGATTCACATTGTGACCAATATGACTCCAAGTGTCTTTTTTATTGAAAATTTACATTAGTTTAAGTAAAATGGGCAGTCATATACTAAAATCTAGAAATATTAATTCTAATTTTTTTGATATTTTTGTAAAATTATCCATAATTCCTTATTTGACGTATAGAAATCAACTACACTCCAATCCGACACACGGTGAAAATGGTATGACTCAAGATGTGTTATTTTATTTAATATTATCATTAATTTTAGTAAAATGGAAAAGTGAAAAAATCAAGAATGAGAAAACACATTTGGATTGTTTTTATATTTATGTAAAATGGTCTATAAGTCATTTGTGACATTTTGTAATCATCGACCCTTGAGTCTGTCACTCAGTGTGATCAGAATGACCCAAAGTGTATCTTTTTATTTAAAATTGACACTGATTTTAGTAAAAAGGACAAGTCACATGCTCAAAAAAAAGAAATTTCATTTAATTTACTTGATATATCATGAAAATGACTCAAAATTAATTTTTTTCAATTAATAATCAACCAATCCTGAATATGATGCACAGATTTACCAGTATGACTATAAGTTTGATTTTTTTTAAAAAATTGACATTAATTTTATTAAAATGGATACGTGACATACTCGAAGTAAATAAAACACAATAATATTATATTGATTACTCTATAAAATTATCCATATGTAATTTTTGATCTATATTAATGATGCTCGCCTCAATCCAGAACATAGTGTTACGGGTATGACTCCAAGTGTTCCTATTTATTTAAAATCGAAATTAATTTTAGTAAATAGAACAAGTGACATACTATAAATTGAGAAAATATGTTTGGATTTTTTTAGTACATTATAAAAGAATCATCCATAAATCATTCTTGATTTTTATGAAATCACTTCACCTCAATCTAATTCACGATGATACTAGTATGACTCTAAGTGTATCTTTTTATTTAAAATTGTCATTAATTTTAGTAAAAAGGCCTGCTAACTTTCTCAAGATAGATAAAATTCATTTAAATTGTTTAGATAATTTAGTAAAATGACTCAAAATTCCTTTTACGCATTTTGGAATAAAATTCATCTCAATATGACACACAGTGCACCCAGTATGACTCAAAATTTTCGTTATGCGTTTAAAATTAATATTTTAGTTCAAACACGTGTTACCCACTAAAAACCAAGAAAAACCACTCCGATTGTGTATATAATTTTGGAAAACAATTCATATGTCATTTTTGACGTATTGGAATTATATTCATATAAAATTGAAATATTATGTGACCTATGTAATCCAAAGTTCATGATTTCAGTTTAAAATGACATTTTCATAAAAAAACAAGAGTCAAATTAAACACTTATAAAATGCATTACTATTATTTTGGTACTTTATTAAAATGATATGTAAGTTATTTTTGATGTGTATGAATGATCCTCACCTTAATCTGATGCACGGTGTGACTGGTATGACTCAAAGTGTTTATTTTTAATTAAAATTGAAATTTTAGTAAAAACCACAAGCAACATACTCAAAAGTGTGAAAATAAATTTTGTTTTCATTAATTTATTAAGACAATGATCTGAAACACATTTAGGTGATTTAGGAATCAGTTCCACCTTAATGTCATACATGAAGTTCCCAGTTTGATATAAATTGTCTGTTATCAGTCTAAAATTGACATTTTAGTTCAAAACATTTTTCACTCATTGAGAACCAAGAAAACAAGCTGATATGGTCTTGATAATTTAGTAAAATTATTCATAAGTGTTTTTTATGATTATGAATTAGTCTCACTTAAAAATGACACACAATGTGATAGGTATGACTCAAGGTGCGTGTTTTCAGTTCAAAATGACATTTTAGTAAATAAGACATATGGCATACTCAAAGTTGAGAAATATTAATCAGATTATTTTGATACTTATTGAAAATTATCCATAAGTCATTTGTGATGTTTAGGAATCATATCCACTGCAATATGATTCATGGTATGACTAGTATGACTCTATGTGAGCCATTTTATTTATAATATTCATTTAAGTATTGTCTTCTTTAATATTATTTTAAATTTATTTGTTAATTGTATTACAAACATTATATTTTTTCCCCTATATATATATGGATACTTTTTCTTTGGTTTGGGTAGATTTTTGGCAACTGATACCATAGATGATATTTTTTTAGTGGGGTTGCAGTTACCAAAGACAATTAAATATTGATTTTTTAAGTGTTTGTGGATAGTAACTGAAATTATAATTATAATGATCATAATTTTGAAACTTATATAAAAGTGATTTTTTATATTTTCAATATAAATTTTATTTAAATTAAATTACTAATTTTCCTACAAATGTATTTTCATACAGGTGTATTTTTAATAGTGTTCTATTATTCATACAACAGACTACAATAATAGGAATATTATCATCTCTAATGAAATCACTAATAAAAGGATCCCTTTTCCCGAACTAAAATATCAAGGATAAACTTACACCTTTATAATATTTATTATCTATGATAATGTTCCGCTTAATCAGTGACTGTTTATCCCAAATAAAGGGGTCCCCGATTAATGGTGCTGAAAACAAAAGATATTTTTTCAATACTATTATAGAATTTTTTTCACACTATTATAGGGTCAAACTATGATAGTATCAATATATATTAAAATTAATCGAGGAGGAGTAATGTTTTTAAAAACTAAAATTTGTGTTAGAAACCAAATTTTATGAATGTAAATAGTTTTTCAATAACTCATTTTTTATGGGGTATGAGAAACTACTTAACGGATAACAAATCAAGTTGAACTTTATATGAATATGTTCCCTAGTCTAAATAAATTGATGTAAAGTGTTGTGTTTTACAAAGAAATATATTCACGGTATATTTAAAGTAATCATAAATATAAATACCGAAATAAAAAATAATTGTTTATGTTTGACACTATGATTATGGTGTATAAGGAAGTATTGGTTTTCATTCAATATTCTATTGTATTTCTAACATGATTTTATTTGGTTAGGTTTTTTATAATATATTTTGGTTATAATATTGATATTTTTTTAGTGTGATATGGGTGAATTAATTTTTTCAACACAATTTTCAAAAAAAATCATGTGAACTAGACCTGAAATAATGTGTATAATAATGGAATTTTGTAAAAATATATCATTTTTGTTAAATTATCTTTTTTATGGGAAATTTATTAATTAATTTATAATTTTCCACACATTATAATGAATTGTGGTGTCTTAGTAAAATTCAAATAATTGATTCCTACTCACCAAAACATGCATAAAATAGTTTTATCATAAATGATAAATGTCATGATTTAATAAAATATGAGGATTATTTATTCAATAACAATGAGTGAAAATGGATTCTTTAGAGGAGAGACAATTCATTGTTTGGTTTATTCCTGATAGATTCACTACTATAAAAACGGGCAAGGGAAGTGCCCCCTTATATCAGCGCTAAAAAAGCGCTGATAAAACGACCCTTTATCAGTGCTTGAAAGCACTGATTGTAAAGACCCAATCTTTTTGAGTAGTATATTAACTTACTATTAATGATTTAATAAGATGTTAATGGTTAATGCAGAAGGAGGAGTCGATGGCTTTATCTAGTAGACTCGAACCTTATGAAGCCCACTTATCAGAGCTTGGGAAGGAGGTGGCATCTTTGGGCTTCGCTTTGGACCAAGCCCAAGCCAAACTCCAGCGTGTCAAGCTTGAATGGAAACGCCTGTCGGAGAAGTTCAAGTTAGTAGAGATTACTACTAGGGAAATGTTATCTGAGCCTCCCTCAGATTCTCTCACCATAGCACACCTTACACTTAGGTCATATGCCAGTGTTATAAGGGGTTATGTGATGAGACCCTAGCTTCTTTGTGTAATCCTTTGGGATGAATAAATTAAGATTTCATTCTTTAGTGATGTTTGTGAAATTTCAAATGTCCAGATAATTTTAGGATGTATTTATTGATGAATTTTGAAAAAAAGGATATTTTAAAATGTTTATGTAAACCCTAAATAATTAATGATGTGTATTGATTTTTAAAAAATGGTCTTCTGCAAAAGTGTTCAGTAAGGAATTTGGAGTCTAATAAGATCAACTTAATTTTTGATGAATAGTAAATTATGAATAGTGATTTTATGCTTAGGATTAGTAATGTGACCAAATGGATTAGTAATTTCACTCAAAGAAAGTTTCAATATAATTTTGACACCTAGATTAAGTACTGTGATTCAATAAAATGGGTAAATAACGGTTTCATAAATTATTAGCCAGGTATTAGTTTTTTCGGGTGAATAGTGTTTTTTGTTTAAAAATTTAATTAAAAATAATTAGAAAATTATTTTTATAAAAAAGACTTTATTTTTGAACTCAGAACATCGATATTATGTTATGGTAATTTTTGGGGATTTTTCTAAAAAAAATGAATTCTCGATGAATAGTGTTTTTATTTAAAAATTAAATTAAAAATATTTAGAAAGTTATTTTTATAAAATGGAGTTCATAAATGTAATTAGAGCATCGATATTTGGTTATGGTGAAATTTTGGGTTTTTTTCTGAGAAAGATTAATTTTTCAGTAAATAGTAAAAATGCAGTTTTAGGGTTTCGATATGTTTAATCACATCATAACTGTGTCATGATGATGTCATGAGATATTTTAAGTGTTGGACGGCCAAGGGTGATGAATTATTGTTTTGGGGGGACCCATGTGGCCTAACTCCATGGTAAATTCCAAGGGAGATCACATGGTTTTGAGAAAAGCACTTGTGAGGTGTTCCTTGGCCATTAATGCCTTGTCCCCTCACTTTCCCTATAAATACCCACCATTTCCTCCTTTAGCTTTCACTCCCAACTCTCCCCCAACTATGTTCTGGTCTCCATACTTCCCAAGGAGTCCTCCCATGGTTCCCCCAAGCCCTCAAGGTCCAAACCATTGATTTTTAAGAGTTACGTTTTAAGGTAAGGGATCCGACCTCTCTTTTTCTTTTCATGTAATCTCTTTTATGTCATCCCTTTTATGCTCCATGTTCTTATGTGAGAGGATTTCCTTTTATATTCCTCTTACTTCCCTTTTCATGTTTATATGATGAGAGATCCCCTCTTACTCTCATCATTTCATTTTATGAAAGTTTAAGTGACGCTGTTAGGCTGCCGAATTATTAAGGGATTCTTTCACCCTTCTCATTTTTCATGTTTGATTTTCATGTCAAGTCTTTCAAGTTCCTTTTTATTATGTTGGTGTATGATATATATATCTATAATACTGATCTCTTATGATCCTATGATGAGAGACACTATTTGATCTTGTCAAATCATCTTTTATTGAAGTTTAAGTGACGCCGTTAGGCTGCCGAATTTTCATAAAGAGAAATCTTATTTTTGTCTCACATCCATGTATTTCATTTCATATGGTATGTCATTCAAATTTCATTACCAAGTTAATAAATCCCTTATATTCTGTCCCCATACTGTTTTATGGATCATTTATGAGTGGGTGACCCATGTCCCCTCTCTTTTCAATGTTTTCTAAAACCTTGTAACATAGCCGTTATGCTGCAAAATTTTCGTCTCAAAATGCCTCTCTCTTTTCTCAAAATTATTTTATGTTATAAGGTGAATACTCAAAGACCTTATTTCTAAAAGGGTATTCACACATATATCAAATTTTCTATTTTAAATTCTGGTATTTACATACATGAGACCCTCTTTCCCTTTCCGTGGGTTTAAAGTGACATTAAGATCATGTCTTTAAAGCAGTTTTTAAAACGTTATGATTATGAAATGAAACCCATTTATTTTGTGCTATATGGGTTCTTTATGAAATGTTTGATGATGATATATGTGGCTCACATGATAATAAAGGCAAATTTAAGGGTCCACCCTGATAGCGCTTCAATGCATTGGGTAATGATGTAACCACTAGAGATTACAATTTTCACGATACCTTGGTGAATAACCTTGGTAATTTTTAAATGGCACCTTGGGGATGGACCTTGGTGATATGTTCATGATTTTCTATGTTAAATGATGTAGCCACATATTCAAGTTATGAAAAATGTTATTTTTATTATGAAATTCCTCATTATTTCTTTCTCATGCCTTAAATATCTTTTCATGTCCTTATTGAAGTATATCAAGTTCACATGTAAAATGTTCCTCTTGTTTCCCTTACTGGGCCTTCTGCTCACCCTTTCTTTTGATGTATGTCCCCAGGTTATGAGATGGAGTAATGAACCTAGGATGAACTTAAGGATAATACTTTCAAGTGTTTAAGAAGAATGCTTTATATTGTTTTCATGTATTATGTTCCTGGTTTCCAAGAGACTAAACCTTAAAGATCCTCAGTATTGTGTAATGTAATGAAAGTTTATGTTACAAAAAGACGGGATGCTATAGTTGGTATCAATGTATGGTTTAGTTATTTGTGTAAATTAGGATATAAAAACTTTAGTAAGAACCCTATAGAAAAGTTTATGTATAGGAAAACTTCCTGGTATTTTTGTAAGTATTGAGTAAGTGGTTTATCAAACAAATACATCCCTGTCTGGATACGAGCAGGTAGAGGCGGCTCTGGCACAGATGTACATAGGGGTAAAACCCGAAAACACCACTTTGATCTAGACTCGAACAGGAACTGGTGCACGATAATGGGCCTTGCTGCACTGTTGGTTACGACACTCCCGGGGGATATGTTTGGTCAATCACAAGCTTTCTATGAATCATTATGAAGGAATTATAGAGAAGTGTAATTGTCTAAACATGAAGTCTTAGTTAAAAGATTCATAAATGAAATAAGTTTCTCACTAAGGTTTTATTCTTTTAGAAAATGGTGGGCAATAGGAGGAATCATGCCGATAGTGACCGCAATGCACCATGTGCTGACGGCCCTCCGATGGAAGCCGGAATGGAAACATTCATGCGAATGATGAACCAACTGACTCAAGTTATGAGTAATAACTTGAATCAAGCGGAGAGGCCGATCTCACCACGAAGGGAACAACTTTCTTTTGAGTCCTTTATGCGTCAAAGACCACCAACATTTAGTGGATCTACTGACCCATTGGTTGCGGAACAATGGATAAGCTCCATTGAAAAGATCTTTTTTGTACTTCATTGTTCGGAACAAGAAAAAGTCACCCTTGCATTTTACCTCCTAGAGGGAGAAGCTGATCACTGGTGGTCACTGATCAAAAACATTAATCCATGAGGAGATATGGAAGCTAGTGAGTGGGAAGAGTTCCAGGGAATATTCTTTAATAAGTATTTCCCTCGTTCGATGAGAACGGGAATGGAGAAAGAATTTCTTGAGTAGAACAGAAGGAGAATGAATCAGTTGGAACCTTTCAAGATGAACTTCACAAGGCTTTCCCGTTATACCTCAAGATTTGTCATGGACCCTAATGGGAAGGTTGATAGATTATTTGGCGGACTACGACCTCATATGCGAAAGAATCTAGCCAACAGGGACTACGATAGCTATGAATAAATAGTTCGAAGTGCTATGAAAGTTGAACTAGAGTTTGGGGAGACACAATGGTCTCACAAATCTAATGAGAAGAAGAGAACTCTAGAACCAAGCCTGGGAAGAAGTTTTGATCAGGAAAGAGGTGGAAATCATATGCAACATGCCACATACAATAATTGTGGGAAGAAGCATTTGGGGAACTGCTTGATCGGAAGTGGTAAGTGATATAGGTGTTGAAAAGAAGGCCATATTTCTCGGAATTGTCATAGTGATGTGAAGCCTCAACTTCCCAACACTAAGGACAGAGGAAAGATGGTTCTGGCCCTACCCGAAGTCACATGCTTCAAGTGTGGACAGCTTGGGCACTTTACTAATTAATGTCCAAATCCGAGGGCAGTGGAGGGGAATCACCATCAACCTCAGTAGAGGCCAAGGGAGTAACGTCGTGCTTTCACTATCACAACAACTGAAGTTGAAGTTACGAACGATGTGGTAGCTGGTACTCTTGTCGTCCTCTCAAAACTAGAAAGTACTTTATTTGATTCTGGTTCTACGCATTCCTTTATTTCCTCAAAGTTTTCAAGGAATATAAAATCAATCCACGAACTGCTAAAGGTAGAGTTGTCAGTCAAGACTCCAAGTGGGATTATCCTTGCATCAATAGTATTTAGATACTCTAGTGTTTACTTTGATGAGCCCAATCTTATCGCAAATATAGTAGTCATTCCCATGATGGAATTCGACATTATACTAGGGCTGGACTGGCTCTCAAAGTATAATGCTATGATCAAATTCAGAAGTAAGGAAATCTCAGTAGTCTTGAATAAACAACCTACAGTTATCTTCCAATGAGAGATATCCCGAACTGATCACTATCTAGAAGCACCTCCTATAGATTTCTTTATGGAGTTAATTGGTGATGATGAAGAAGGAAAAAGGAGCATACAAATAGAAGATGTTCCGATTGTTCAGGAATACATGGATGTATTTCCTGGGGAGTTACCTGGACCTCCTCCAGAAAGAGAGGTAGAGTTCTCTATTGAACTCGTACCTGGGTCTCAACCGATATCAAAGACTCCGTATAGAATGGAAAATGCGGAGCTAGAAGAGTTAAAGAAACAACTCCAAGACTTGTTGGGTAAGGGGTTTATCCGACCAAGTGTGTCTCCTTGGGGAGAACCCATTCTCTTTGTAAAGAAGAAGGATGGATCAATGCAGCTATGCATTGATTATAGAGAACTGAATGGGATCACAGTGAAGAACAGATATCCTCTTCCAAGAATTGATTATTTATTTGACCAACATCGTGGGGCTCAATTCTTCTCCATGATTGACCTTCGATATGGTTATCATCAACTGAGGGTGAAGAAGAAAGATATTCCAAAGACTTCCTTCTAATCAAGATCTGGGCATTATGGGTTTACTGTTATACCCTTCGGCTGTACTAATGCTCCTGCTATTTTCATGGATTTGATGAATAGACTCTTTAAGAACTACCTTGATAACTTTCTGGTAGTTTTTATTGATGTTATTTTGATATATTCAAAAAGTCATGAGGAGCATGAAGATCATCCGAGGGTTATTTTGAAAACACTGCGGAAGGAGAGGCTCTTTGGAAAGTTTAGAAAGTGTGAGTTTTGGTTACAAAAAGTGTCTTTCTTGGGGCACATCGTAACCAATGAAGGAATCTCAGTTGACCATGCAAAGACAATGGTTGTGGTGGAGTGGCCTCAACCCATAACAGTAACTAAGATTCGTAGTTTCCTTGTTTTAGCAGGATATTATAGGAGGTTTGTGAAAAACTTTTCACGGATTTCTACTCCACTAACCAAGTTGACTCGAAAAGGGGTTAATTTTATCTGGAAAAAGGAATGCGAGGAAAGTTTCCAAGAGCTGAAGAAGAGATTGGTTACTGCACCTATGTTAACACTACCCTCTATTGGAGAAGGATTCGTTATTTTTAGCGATGCATCTCTGAAAGGGCTTTGGTGCGTCCTCATGCAAAATGACAAGGTAATTGCTTATGCATCTCGACAGTTGAAGATTCATGAGCAGAACTATCCTACGCATGATCTAGAGCTAGCGGCAGTTGTTTTTTCTCTAAAGATATGGAGGCACTATCTTTATGGGGATAAATGTGATATATACACCGACCACCAACGTTTAAAGTATATTTTCACGCAGAAAGAATTGAACATGAGACAAAGGAGATGGTTGGAGCTTATTAAAGACTATGATTGTTCAATTCATTATCACCCTAGAAGAGAAAATAAAGTCGCGGATGCGTTAAGTAGGAAAGATCCTGTTGTTCTGGAAACAATGAGGATCCTAGGAGATCCCTTGATTAAAGATCTAGTAAAACTGGACATGGGAATTATAAGGAAAGGGACATCATCAACCCTATCCCAAATGATTTCTCAACCTTCATTACTAGAGAAGATCAAGAAGGCTCAAAAACAAGATCCTTTGCTGCAGGAGAATTTTGAGGCTGTAAAGGATGGGAAGTTCCCTAATTTCAATATTGATCAAGAAGGTGTATTAAAATTTCGTACAAGACTATGTGTTCCATCTATTCTGGAGATAAAGAAAGAACTTATGGATGAAGCTCATAGTTCTACTTTCTCTATACATCCGAGAACCACTAAGATGTATAGATACCTTTGTGATCATTATTGGAGGGATAACATGAAGAGGGAGATTGCTAATTTCACTACAAGGTGCCTAGTGTGTCAGAAAGTAAAGGCATAATGACAACTTCCCAAGGGGGTATTACAACCGCTACCCATACCAGTATGGAAGTGGGATAATATCACCATGGACTTTGTAACTGGTCTCCCGAAAACGTCCAAAGGAAGCAATGTGATATGGGTTATTGTGGACCGTCTCACCAAGACCGTCCATTTTATCTCTATTCAGGATGATTTCTCTCCGGATCAACTTTCCAAGATATAGGTAAAGGAAGTGGTAAGGCTGCTTGGGGTACCACTATCCATCGTGTCTGATCGTGATCCAAGATTCACATCAAAATTATAATGAAGTCTCCAGCATGCTCTAAATACTGAATTGAATTTTAGTACGGCCTATCATCCTCAAACTGATGGCCAATCTGAAAGGACTATTCAGACACTCGAAGACATGGTGAGATTATGCTCAATATAATTTAAAGGTGGATGGGATCAACACCTCCCATTAGTTGAGTTCTCCAATAACAACAGCATCCATATGAGTATTCAGATGGCAACCTATGAAGCTCTGTATGGAAAGTGATGTAGAAATCCTACTTGTTGGGATGAAACTGGTGAGAGAAAGCTTCTTGGGCCTGATCTTGTGCAAGAGATGACTGAACAGGTTCATGCCATCCAACAACACATAAAGGCTGCTCAGAGTCGGAAGAAGAGCTATGCTAACAATCGTCGAAGGGACTTGGAGTTTGGTGTTGGTGACAAAGTCTTCCTTCGAATTTCTCCATGGAAGAGAGTCATGTGGTTTTGGAAGAAAGGGAAGCTCAGCCCTAGGTACATTGGCCCCTATGAAATCCTTGATCGCATAGGAGTAGTGTCCTATCGTCTAGCACTTCCACCGAACCTAGCTCAAGTTCATGATGTCTTCCATGTATCTCTCTTGAGGAAGTACATACCCGACCCTTCACATATACTGAACCCAGAAGTGGTACAACTGGAACATGACCTCTCTTATGAGGAGAATCCACTGGAGATCTTAGACTATAGAGACAAGGTTCTACGAAACAAGACTACCTACCTTGTGAAAGTGTTGTGGAAGAATAATAAATATGAAGAAGCGACTTGGGAGCCTGAGGAAACAATGAAGCAAAAGTACTCTCACCTTTTCGACTAGGCCTCAAGTATAAATTTCAGGGACGAAATTTCTTAAGGGGAGAAGAATGCAACGACCCAATCTTTTTGAGTAGTATATTAACTTACTCTTAATGATTTTATAATATGTTAATGGTTAATGCAGAAAGAGGAGTCGATGGCTTCATCCAGTAGACTCGAACCTTATGAAGCCCACTTATCATAGCTTGGGAAGGAGGGGCATCTTTGGGCTTCGCTTTGGACCAAGCCCAAGCCGAACTCCTGCGTGTCAAGATTGAACGGAAACTCCTGCAGGAGAAGTTCAAGTTAGTAGAGATTACTACTAGGGAAATGTTATCTGGGCCTCCCTCAGATTCTCTCACCATAGCACACCTTACACTTAGGTCATATGCCAGTGTTATAAGGGGCTATGTGATGAGACCCTAGCTTCTTTGTGTAATCCTTTGGGATGAATAAATTAAGATTTCTTTCTTTAGTGATGTTTGTGATATTTCAAATGTCCGGATAATTTTAGGATGTATTCATTGATGAATTTTGAAAAAAAGGATATTTTAAAATTTTTATGTAAACCCTAAATAATTAATGATGTGTATTGATTTTCAAAAAATGGTCTTATACAAAAGTGGTTAGTAAGGAATTTGGAGTCTAATAAGATCAACTTAATTTTTGATTAATAGTAAATTATGAATAGTTATTTTACTCTTAGGATTAGTAATGTGACCAAATGGATTAGTAATTTCACTCAAAGAATGTTTTAATATAATTTTGACACCTAGATTAAATAATGTGATTCAATAAAATGGGTAAATAACGGTTTCATAAATTATTAGCCAAGTATTAGTTTTTTTAGGTGAATAGTGTTTTTTAATTAAAAATTTAATTAGAAATAATTAGAAAAATATTTTTATAAAAAGGAATTTATTTTTGAACTCAGAACATTGATATTATGTTATGGTAATTTTTGGGGATTTTTCTGAAAAAATGAATTCTCAATGAATAGTGTTTTTATTTAAAAATTAAATTAAAAATATTTAGAAAATTATTATTATAAAATGGAGTTCATAAATGTAATTAGAGCATCGATATTTGGATAAGGTGAAATTTTGGGTTTTTTCCGAGAAAGATGAATTTTTCAGTGAATAGTAAAAATGCAGTTTTAGGGTTTCAGTATGTTTAATGACATCCTAACTGTGTCATGATGATTTCATGAGATAATTTAAGGTTTGGCCGGCCAAGGGTGATGCATTATTGTTTTGGGGGCCCCATGTGGCCTAACTCCATAGTAAATGGCAAGGGAGAGCACATGGTTTTGAGAAAAGCACTTGTGAGGTGTCCCTTGGCCATTAATGCCTTATCCCCTCACTTTCCCTATAAATACCCACCCTTTCCTACTTTAGTTTTCACTCCCAACTCTCCCCCAACGATTTTCTGGTCTCCTTACCTCCCAAGGAGTCCTCCCAAGGTGCCCCCAAGCCCTCAAGGTCCAAACCATTGAGTTTTAAGAGTTACATTTTAAGGTAAGGGATCCGACCTCTCTTTTTCTTTTCATGTAATCTCTTTTATGTCATTACTTTTATGATCCATGTTCTTATGTGATAGGATGTTCTTTTATATTCCTATTACTTCCCTTTTCATTTTTATATGATGAGAGATCCCCTCTTACTCTCATCATTTCGTTTTATGAAAGTTTAAGTGACGCTGTTAGGCTGCCAAATTTTTAAGGGATTCTTTCACCCTTCTCATTTTTCAAGTTTGATTTTCATGTCAAGTATTTCAAGTTCCTTTTTATTATTTTGGGGTATTATATCTATATCTATCATACTTATCTCTTATGATAATATTATCAGAGACCCTATTTGATCTTGTCAAATCATTTTTTATTGAAGTTTAAGTGACGCCGTTAGGCTACCGAATTTTCATAAAGAGAAATCTTATTTTTGTCTCACTTCCATGTTTTTCATTTCATATGGTATATCTTTAAACATTCATTACCATGTTCTTAAGTCCCTTATATTATGTCCCCCTACTGTTTTATGGATCATTTATGAGTGGGTGACCCATGTCCCCTCTCTTTTCAATGTTTTCTAAAACCTTGTAACATAGCTGTTATGCTGCAAAATTTTCGTCTCAAAATTCCTCTCTCTTTTCTCAAAATTATTTTATGTTATAAGGTGAATACTCAAATCCCTTATTTCTACAAGGGTATTCACATATATATCAAATTTTCTAATTTAAATTCTTGGATTTACATACATGAGACCCGCTTTCCCTTTTTGTGGGTTTAAAGTTACATTAAGATCATGTCTTTAAAGAAGTTTTTAAAACGTTATGATTATGAAATGAAACCCATTTATTTTGTGATATATGGGTTCTTTATTAAATTTTTGATGATGATATATGTGGCTCACATGATAATAAAGGCACATTTTAGTGTGCTTCCTGATAGCGCTCCAATGCATTGGGTAATGATGTAACCACTAGAGATTACAATTTTCACGATACCTTGGTGAATAACCTTGGTAATTTTCAAATGACACCTTGGGGATGGACCTTGGTGATATGTTCATGATTGTCTATGTTAAATTATGTAGCCACATCTTCAAGATATGAAAAATGTTATTTTTATTATGAAATGCCTCATGAATTCTTTCTCATGCCTTAAAGTTCTTTTCATGTCCTTATTGAAGTATATCAAGTTCACATGTAAAATGTTCCTCTTGTTTCCCTTACTGGGCCTTCTGCTCACCCTTTCTTTTGATGTTTGTCCCCAGGTTATGAGATTCAGTAATGAACCTAGGATGAACTTAAGGACAATCCTTTCAAGTGTTTAAGAAGAATGCTTTATGTTGTTTTCATGTATTATGTTCCTGGTTTCCAAGACACTAAACCTTAAAGATCCTCAGTATTGTGTAATGTAATGAAAGTTTATGTTATAAAAAGACGGGATGCTATACTGATAAAGAGTACCATTATTAGTGATAAAAAAGTGCTGATAAAACCTTAGTCCATTTGTTTATAAAGTCGGTCGCACAGTGCCCTCGTTTTGTCACGACCTAAAGCTCTCGCGGTGTTGGAACCCTGCGACTCCCATATGCTGCCCGCTGAGTTCAAGTTGTCGGACCTCCGCCGCCTTCTCTTCTCGTTTTCGGACCTCCACCACCTGCTGAGTTCGTGTTTCCGGACATTCTCCTCCCTCGAGCTTCAGTTTTCCGGACCTCGGCCGCCCGCAACACCCTCAAGATTTGGTTTGCTGGAACTCCCTTTAAGGCATGTTTTCCAAATCATTTTTAATATTGTTCTCCTCTCCCATCACACATAACTATATGTTGATTTGGCTTGATATGTTTAATGGATATTTGAGATTATGATGGTTGTAGCCTATATGATTCATCCTTTTCTGGAAACCAACTGATGTTTTAGGTTATTTCCATTTAAAATCCCTTGTGTTTCCTTCCATGGTTGTCTTCTTTTGGTGCGTGTTCGATACCATTATGGTGGTTAT
Organism: Viscum album; assembly: GCA_963277665.1. Lineage (NCBI taxonomy): Eukaryota > Viridiplantae > Streptophyta > Magnoliopsida > Santalales > Viscaceae > Viscum > Viscum album. The sequence goes on from OY728123.1 coordinate 888,749,711, forward strand.
TATTCCTTATTGTCCTCTAATTCACAACTTCTTGGTTAGATCTCAATCTTGATGTGTTGGGTGGACTATCTTTTAAGATATTAGTTTTCCATCTTTGTGAAAAAACAATTTCATATGATCTATTTATGGTTGGACATAGATAGGCTTTTGGTGTGTACTAAAAGTTTTAGGATTATGAAGTCTCTTGATGGACCAGGCACTGGGAGGTGTTGGTGTCTACTTCAATGAGACCATCGATGGGTGACACTCTATAGTAGGAATTCAAGGTTTCCATCGAGTACTTGATCGAGGAATAAATCCTTTTTAGTTTTTTACTTTCTTATTGTTGGTTGAATCATTGATGGATATTGATTGTGTTATATCATTTGGATTCATTAGTATGTTTTGGGTGTACCTTTCCTTAGGTTTCGAATTATGCTCTTAGTGGTTCTTCATGGTTAGTGGTTGTAGTCTCTTATTTGGGTGAAGGGATGTGTTCTTAGTATATTTCCATCTTATGTCCCACCTTTTTAATGAAAATTTAAATGTTTGGGTGACCTATGCTAGGTCTCTGGAAATTATCAGGATTTTCACTCTTCTTAGTGATGTAGACGTGTCATTTGGAGATGTATGATGTTCTTAGAGGATATACATTAAGGGTTATTAGGAATATTTGTTATCATTTCATTTTAATTTTTTCTTAGTGGTCCTCTATTTAGTGAATCTTCCTATATTTTGTGAATTGTACACACAATAATTATTGTGTGGAATTTATTTTTGTCCCATCATTTTCTATCCTTAGTACTAGAAACTTTATTAGGATAAAAAGTGGAACGATGGGGATAATTATAACATCTTAGAATCTCTTTCGTCAAAGTAATCCTCTTTGAGTTTTTTGGGTTTCTTGAGGGGTCATAGGATGTCCCAGACTGTCATAGAAGGTGTGGACGGGAACTTGTAGGTTGAAAAGCTTCATGTGGTCCACCAAATGGCTGGTGAGGGTAATTGGCTAGGCAATGGGATTCACAATGGATACAAAAAAATTCTATAGCCATCAGCTAGATGGTGGGTCTGTAGTGACTATCCAGTGGGATAACCTATGGTTATAACATTTATAATATAACCATTGTCTACCTAGTGAGGGCCACTGTCTTGCCATTGGGGTCATTTTATATGAGGAAGCATTGAGGTAGTTGGGTAATTGCACCCCGATAACCCCATATATTTCTTTTATCTTCTCCCTCAAGTTTAACTCAACCCAGTCAAGCCTTGGGAGCCCCCTTGGATAGTTTGGCTCTTCTATCCTCATCACTTGGTGGATTGAAGTTTCATTCGAAATGGTGATCCTCTTTTGGTATTTATTTCTTTTCATCAACTTCAATCTCTCTCCATCACTTGATTCTTTGTTCCTTGGGGCTATGGAAGGCTTGGTATTTACTTGACCTATAATTTTTATGTGGAATTATGGTTATAGTATCTCTTTTACCTTTTATTTAGATCCCTTTTATTTGATTCAATGTTCTTCATTTGAGTAGACTCATTCAGATTCATTGTGTTTTGATCCCAAATATTCCAAGTGGGTGTTTCTATACTATATCTTCTTTTTGGGATTCATATGTTTCATGAATTCATATTTTATCCATTTGAAGTTTGTTAGACATGTTTTGATCATTTTGAATCACAAAATAACCCTATTAATGAAAATAATATATGGAATGGATGGTATCTTGTTGTGAATTAACCTTTTTCATTAAAATAAATTAGGTTTCCTTCCACCATTGGTGGATTTGATATTATAAATGAAAATAATGGTTTAAAATAAAGATAATTTGATTCTTTAATTAAAATTCAAAATGTTTTGGCATGTGTTTTTTTATATAATTTTTTTGGGAATGATTTCCAAAAATAAATGAAAATGTCTTGTTTTGAAATGGTTAATGGAATTGGTATTTTAAAAAATTAAGGGGGATTGATGGTCCTTTTGAACAAAAGACATTCAATCTAGGCCACCATCCATTGTTTTTTGCGGTGAATTTAGTGTCATTTCCAACCCAAAGGAAAGGAAAGGTAGAATCCCAACCCAGAGGAAGGCCATCATGGAGTTTGTTCAGTTCATGGCTAGGAAGGGCCTCATTGATCTCATCTTTTCGGGTGACAGTTTTACCTAGTGCAACAACTGTAGGGGTCATCACCTCTTGTGGAGTCTATTGGATAGGTGTCTAGGAAACATGAAAGCCACTAACCTATTCTCAAATACCAGGTTTTTCCATCTTGATTGAGGTATTTTGATTCACTCTGCTCTCTTGGTTTCCATTTCTTCTTGTCATGATCATCAGGAATGGTTTCACTTCCACCAGTAGGGGTTAACATACTAGGGTACTAGGAAATGGTTTTTGAAATATCGAATGAACCCTTGTAGGAGTATCGGGCCACCTTCAACCTCAGTGACCTGACCTCGAACCCCGATAGGTGCGTGTTCTCCCCTTCCTCCTCAAGAACCTTCACCACCAGGGACTACTGTCACATATGGGCTCCTTCAGAGTATTTTGATAGATGGAATGATACCTTTGGTTTATTGGATTATTAACACAAGTTTGAGATTTATGTGTGACTATATACTTATTATATTTTCTTATTATTTCTTACACACCACCACTTGAGTCGTGTAACCTGATTGAAATCCATATTGGTACTTTTGTTCTGATGTGGATATGATTTTTAATGTGTTTGTGACATGTGTATGTGTGGATATATGGGTATTTTGGAATGATGATATTGAATATAGGGTAGAGACCAAGGAGTGGTAGATGTATCATTCTTGATTATTCTTCTGTTTGGTCTGGGGTGATTTGAGGAAACTATAATGAATCTAAAGTAATTATATTTAATAATGATGAATAAATACTAATGGTCAGGCTCTATTAATTTCTACTTTAACAAGGAAGTGGTTCTCTTATAATGTATTTGGAAGTATTGTTTTGTGTACTTGAACCATAAATAATAATATTTTAGATTCAAAAAGGGTGTAGATGAATAATGATTGGATGGATGTTAATCAATTGACAATAGAGTACGAGAACGGAGTGAAAGAGTTCATCAAGTTTGCAAAGGATCACACAAAGGATCCTTCTCAAATCCTCTGTCCATGTTTACGTTGTTGTTATTCTAGACTACTTACTCCAAATGAGTTGGAAAAACATTTGATATGTCATGGAATAGATCAGAGTTATTAATGTTGGAATAAATACGGAGAAAAAGAGAATGTAGCTACTGGATGGGATAAAAGTGTGTTTTATGGATCATCAGATATTAATACAAATATGGATAATGAAGACGACCATGTGGTGGATGTGATTACAGATGTCAATGATGATAAAGATCATATTGAGGAAATGAAAAAGACAATTGGTGATGAACTCCGTGATTTCCCAAAATTATTTTATAAGTTAAAGAGTTGTGAAAAGTCGCCATTGTATGATGCTTTCACTAAGTATACAACAATGTCAGCTATATTAAATTTTTATAAATTGAAAGTAGGCAAAAGATGGAGTGATGTCTGTTTTATGGAATTACTTTCTCTCTTTAATGACATGCTCCCAGAAGATAATGAGCTCCCAAGCCAGACATATGAAGCTAGATGAATGCTACACTCAATGGGTATGATTTCTGAAAGAATACATGCCTGCCCGAAAGACTGTATATTGTTTCACAAGGAGAAAAAATCACTTATAGAATTTCCAAAGTGTGGTTCTTCTCGATACAAGAAAGATAAATCCAATCCTACGAAATTTGAATGGTACTTTCCAATCATTCCAAGGTTTATGCGTCTATATGGAAGTGAAGAAACTATAATACAATTGTCATGGCATGCAGATAAAATAAATAAAGATATAAAATTATGTCATCTGGCCAAATCTCCTCAATGGAAGAAAATTGATCATGAGTATCCTAAATTTGGAAAAGAGCCGAGAAACCTTCATCTTGCCTTATCTACAGATGGAGTGAATCCTTTTGGTTTTCAAACCAGTACTCATAGTACATGTCCTATTATGTTGGTAAATTATAACTTGCCACCCTGGTTATGCATGAAGTTGAAATTCATCATGTTATCTATGCTTATATCAGGACCAAAACAACCAGGTAACGATATTGATGTTTATCTGGATCCTTTGATCGAGGATTTGATGTTATTGTGGGATTCAGGTGTAATGTTGTATGATGCTTATAAAATTGAATACTTCCTGTTGAGAGAGATGTTGTATGAGAAAATAAATTATTTCCCTGCTTATGTAAATTTGTCAGGATATAGCATTAAAGGAACTCAAGCGAGTCCCGTGAGCGAAGAAGATACAGAATCAATTAGGTTGAAACATTCATTGAAATATGTGTTTCTAGGACATCGTAGAATTATACCTCGTTGGCATAAGTACTGATCTTGGACGACATAATTCAATGTAAGTTCATAACAACGAGCTACACCATCTCCACTAACAGGTGATCAGTTGTTTGAGAAAGTAAAAGATCTTAACATTGTTTTTGGTAAACCATTTACGAAAAACCTTATGAAAATCGGTTGGAAAAAGAGATCAGTTTTTTTTTGAATTACCATACTGGAATTGTTTGTACGTCAGACATCTTCTTGATGTGATTCATGTGAAAAAAAAATGTATGTGACAGTGTTATCAGAACGTTGCTAAATGCCCCAGGAAAGACAAAAGATGGAATTAAGGGAAGGTTGGATATGGTTGACATGGGAATACGAGAAGATTTGTCTCCCGTGAAGGGTGAAAATCGAATATTTCTTCCTCCAGCTGCTTATACTCTTTCTAGGGAGGAGAGATATCAGTTTTTCAATTTCTTCAATGGTGTAAAGGTTACATAGGGTTACTCATCAAATATCAAGAACATTGTTTCAATGAATTATTTGAATTTAAAAGGTTTGAAATCACCTTATTGCCATGTTTTGATGCATCATCTAATTCCTATAGATATACATTGCATTTTTTCCTAGAATGTTCATCATACGTTTACCAAACATTGTTTCTTTTTCAAAGCTATATGTAGGAATGTTTTAGACCTGGAGAAATTTCCATCTATGGAAAACCAAATTGTCATCATATTATGTGAATTGGAAATGTTCGTCCCACCAACATTCTTTGATATGATTGTTCATTTGATGATTCACTTGGTCAGAGAGACTCTACTTTTTGGTCCTGTGCACTATAGATGGATGTATCATGTTGAACGATATATGAAGATGTTGAAAGGGTATGTCAAAAATCGATGTCGGCCAGTGGGTTGTATAGTGGAGTGATATATTGATGAGGAAGCCATTGAATTTTGTACTGAATACCTATCTGATGTGGAAATTAATGGTCTCCCGAAATCTCGTCACACTAGCCGCATTAAGGGTGAGGGAATTTCTAGAAGAGAATTTGCGAGAATCAGTATTATAGATCAGGAGCAGGCCCATCTTTATGTTTTTCAAAACAGTTGGGAGGTTTCTCAATATATTGAAACGGACAAAAAAATTCTTAGGTAGTTGAATCCATCAAGGGATGAAAAATGGTTAGCAGATACACAAAATCAACAGTTTATAGGATGGTTTCAGGACTATATTTTTAAGAAGTTGGGTGAAAATACAAATTCAATGTTAGAACGACTTCAATGGCTAGCCGCTGGACTAAGTGTGTATGTATTATCTTACAGTGGTTATGTAATTAATGGTTATACATTCTATATAGATGAACATGATGAAGATAGTACCATGAAAAATAGTGGAGTTACACTAGTGGCTGAAAGTAAGCATGTTTCTGGTAGTAAGGACAAAAATCCAATTTATGAAAATATGACATACTTTGTTATTATCAAACTAATATGGGATTTAGATTATAATACATCCCAATTTCCGATTTTTCAATGAAAATGGGTTGATAACAACAGTGGATTTAAAATAAATGAACGGAGATTTGTGAAAGTTGATTTTAGTAAAGAAGGGTAGAAAGATGAACAATTTATAATGGCCTCACAAGCGGTACATGTTTTTTATACTCTAGATCCCGCAAACCAAAAGTGGTCGATTGTTCTGTTATCGTCCAAAACAACTAAAGGTTCCGATGAAAATTAAGTTGAGGATTATCCTTTTAGTGGTATGCCACAATCATTTCGGAGCAGTCCCAAAGCAGAGGATGTTTTGTACATTAGAGGAGACCACAATGAAGGGATTTGGATAACCAGTAGATGTGTCAAATCCCTTCAACCTTTGAAAAAAAGAATGCGAGTACAATAAACAGGTTATATTTTGTTTGTAATATAGATCTTGTTATCTCATGTTATTATCTTATTATTACTAAATTTATGTAATATAAATTAACTATTCAACCTCTTTTGTAAATAATAACCTCTTCACATTCTGGTGCTCCTAACCAAGAGGTTGAACAAGTATCTCAAGCTACTACTGTTGCGGCTGCTGCTGCTCCTGCAGCTCCTGCTACTCCTGCTGCTACTCCTGCTGCGGCTCATGTTGCTCCTGCTGCTCCTCCTACTACGACTCCTACTACTCCTGCTACTATTTTTGTGGTTGTTGCTGCTCCTGCTGTAGCGGATCCTGCTAGTCCTAGTGTGAGGTCCAACAAACATCAGCACATACTGTTGATACCATTTCAGATGAACATTTAGATGATGTTGATATCGATGAAATGGTCAGGAATGGAGGACCGGCGTCGCAGAAAACACAGGTACGTCGTAGTTTGATGGTGTTAGCCAAAATTCTTAAGGTGAAAAGAAAATTCATCAAATTTGAATTCGGATGGAATGCATGAGGCCAACATATAAATCCCAACAAGGCTATGTTTAGCAGCTACATTGGAGTTGTTACTCGGCAACACGTGCCAATTGACATAGATTCATGGCACCATGTTGTGCTCGGGCTGAAGGCGGTCATCTGAAAATAAATTACGATAACATTATGTATTTATTTCTTTGATTTACTAGCAAATAAAATAATAAAACAATGTCTTACTCTTCTCAATCTCTTGTAGAGTGCATTTATAGTAGACGATTTACACAAGGATTATGTACTAAGGATTTCAAGAAGGATTCATCGAGGTTTTTACACTATTTTAATAAGTTGTCACATGAAAGATTCCAAAGGTAAAATTAACCCGCACCCACCCATTGTCCATGCACACCTGATATTCCAAGAAGCATGGGATGCATTTATTGGCCGTCGTGGGGATGAGAAGTTTCAGGTACATTGTGGGTGATAATACGTTGTTTTAGGATACCTGTATTCATCTCTTTGATTGTCAATAATTCATTTATGAAACATAAACTCTATACTGAAAATAAGGAATGTGCATCAAAACCAGCATACCCCTATCATAAAGCAAGGATGGGGTACACATCATTAGAAAAGAAAATGGTACGTATTTTAAATTTACAGTAATATTGTTAGGTGCCAATAAACAACATCATAATTATCTTTCTATGAATATATGTAGATTGATGAGTCTAAAACCAAATGCACTTCCATCCCACGTCTTGTGCTATGGTAGGAGGTACGTATGAATAAATAAAGGAAGTTAGTAGATGAGAACACATAGAAAGTGTGGGAAATATGTGTAAGTATGACACGACGGTAAATAGATTTGTTTTAAATTGCTATAAAATAAAAATAATTAGTTATTTTCTTGAATCCGACAGTCACAGGAATCAGCTACTCCAATAGTGGATACAGACCTATTATCGACGACTTTGAAGTATCCAAAAAAATACGGTCGTGTCAGAGGTGCAGGGTTTGGGGTGACACCCTGAATATATTTTGAGAAGAAGAAAAAATGGATGATATAGATGAAAAGTTTGAACAAATGAGCGAAAAAATAGCAAAACATGAAGAATGGTTGCAATGGCATGGGGAGTTTCTAGAAACTTTTATGGGTGGGGAGAAAAGGTAAGACACAACTCAGGAACAACTAGCGCATGAACATCCCACCCCACCCCCACCAGCTTTGAGGCGAGCCATTCTCCTCAAAGAACTGTCTTAGCCATGGAAATCAATATTATAATAATTGTTCCCATGAAATGTGAATTAGACAAACACTACTAATTTTTCTGTACTGATCTTCTACAGGGTGATAATGATTGTGATTTATATCTGTCAACACCCACCTATCACCTTGTAGTGAGGGCTACAGTGTTCAATTTCCCAGATTCCAAACTGCATAATATACCACTTGCGAAAGATCATCTGAAAGTGACGATTACTGTAGGTCATGAGCCAAATGTAGAGCTTCTTATTCCAGTTGATGACGATGATATTCATATGGTCGAAAAGGCTATTGGGACATTCATTGGATGGTTGTCACAACTTGTAAGAGTACATGAGGACAAAGAGGTATTTATTTCCTTTTTTTCAATCTAAAACCTTAACAATTAATGAAAAAAGGGATTGAACCAATGATTGCTGTTATATATCGATAAAGGGAAGGGGGTGAAAAACGTCGGCTCAAAACCATCTAAAGGATCGACCAACCGATCCAAAGGAGATACTGGAAGCACAATAACACCACCTGTTCTCTATCCACATTTACTAGCATCGAAAACTCTCATGGATACAAAGATAAAAGATGGTAATAATCATATAGTGGTTTTCGAAGAGAATATATAAAGAGAGGAAATTCTAGATTTTATTTCTATTGAAAATGTAAATGAGATCCTTGAAAACTGTTGGCTAGGTGTCATAGTTGTAAATGTATATATGAGGTATGTTTCCATGAATTGATTTTCTAAAAGATGATCTAATGTGTAAATTATGACTAAATTCATTTTATATTGTTGACATACGCATTTATGAAAAAAAGTTGATGGAATTTTCCCATGAGCCAAGATTTGGACTCATTAGTCCTCATATCACATCAACACACCTAAAAAAAATAGAGCCATCAAAAAGGGATGCAATAGTGAATGGCTTGCTGAAAACATTTGAAAGCATGATTACAAAAGAAAAACTTTTCCTAATACCAACCATGCAAGGGTAATACTCTACGATTAAAGAATATCAATTATATTTTAACTTATTTTATTACTTATTCTTTTTTTTGTTTTTAGGAAACATTGGTTGCTAATTACGGTGAACTTGGATACTCCAAAGATTTATTTTCTGGATTCAAAAGCAAGGATATCCATCAAACTGACCACACATGATGGAGTTTGTGAATATGGAAGACACTACATCTTACATTTTAGGTATAAACATCAAGTAATATAATTTATATTGTATTTTAATGAGGATTCTTCTATGATAGGGCGGTGTATCAGTGTCATCTAAAAAAGGAATGAGGGCAGGGGCTAAGCATAAGGAGGCGAGCAAGTACTATGTCTGGTCAAATATCAGGGTATATATAAAATAATTTCACTATCCAAACACATCTCAACACATGTTACTTATTCTCCTAATGATCATTTTTTTTGCAGTGTCCAGAAAAAAAACGATAATGATTGCGGTTATTATGATTTTAAATTTATGAAATAGATCATTTGTCATCAACAAACTAGCATCCCTAAAAAGGTATTTTCAAAAACAACTGCTAGTTCGTTTATGTTATTTATTAATTATTTATTTTTATATTTTGCAGTACTAATCTGACTACCAAAAAGCCTCATACTCAAAAGATGATATAGATGTGTTCAGAAACGAGTGGGAAGCATACCTGATGGCAGATTGTACACAAATACAATGAAGATCTGACGTGGGGACATGTACAATTGGTGGTCATTTTTGAGAGGGGTCAAGGGGATCAAAAGATGAAACATTGTTGTATGTAAATGTTTGTAGGATAATTTTAATTATTATTAAATAAAACACCATTTTCCCAATGAGTCATTCTCCCATTTTAACAGATGATATGCACCTGAAACATGCAAGAATGATGAACCACTCAAAGGGTCTCCATTTCGTTTAAAATAGACACGATTTTAAGTGAAAACAACAACTGACCTATGGAAATCGGACAAAACGCATTCGGATTGCCTTGATCATTTATGAGAATGAACCAAGGGTCCTTGGGGACATGTACGAGTCATTCACACCTCAATCTAAGGCACGGTGTGTTAGTTAGCACTCAAAGGGTCTCTCTTTTGTTTAAAATGAACACCATTTTAATTGAAAACAAAAACTAACCTCTAAAAATCTGACCAAACACATTCTTATTGTGTTGATATTTTAAGAGAATGATCCACGGGTCCTTTTTGTTGTTTACGAGTCATCCCCACCTTAATCCAAGGAACGGTGTGGCCGTTAGCACTCAAAGGGTCTCTCTTTTGTTTAAAATGGACACAATTTTTATTGAAAACAACAACTAACCTATGAAAAACCAACCAAATGAATACAAATTGCCTTTATGATTAATTATAACGATCCAAGGGTCCATGGTGACTTGTAAGAGTCATCCTCGCCTCAATCTGAGGCACGGTGTGGCCGCTAGCACTCAAAGGCTCTCTCTTTTGTTTAAAATGGACACAATTTTAATTTAAAAACAAAAAATGACCTATGAAAATCTGACCAAACACATTTGGAGTGCCTTGATATTTTATAAGAATGATTTGAGGGTCCTTCGTGACATGTTAGAGTCATCCCCGCCTCAATCTGAGGCACGGTGTGGCCGGTACCACTAAAAGGGTCTCTATTTTGTTTAAAATGGACACTATTTTAATCGAAAACGAAAACTGATGTATGGAAATCCAACCAAATTCATTTGTATTGTTTTTATCTATTAGTATAATGATCCACTGGTCCTTTTTGAGGTGTAATATTCATCCCTTCCTCAACCTGTGGCACGGTGTGGCCGGTACCACTCAAAGGGTCTCACTTTTTTTTAAAATGGACACCATTTTACGTGAAAACAACAACTGACCTACGGAAATCCAACCAAACACATTGGGATTGTGTTGATAAATTATGAGAATGATCCAATGGTCCTTTTGGCATGTAAAAGTAATCCTCGCCTCAATCCGAGGCATGGTGTGGCTACAATCACTCTAAGGGTCTTTCTTTTGTTAAAAATGGACACTATTTTAATTGAAAACAACAACTGACCTATGGAAATCTAACCAAATGCATTCGTATTGTGTTGATACATTAGGAGAATTATCCAATAGTCCTTTGGGATGGGTAAGAGTCATCCCCTCATGAATCTAAGTCATGTTGTGGCTGCTATCACTCCAAGGGTCTCTCTTTTGAATAAAATGGACACAATTTTAATTGAAAACAACAACTGACCTACGTAAATCTAACCAAACATATTCTGATTTCCTTGATCCTTTAGTAGAATGATCCTTGGGTCCTTTGTGACGTCTAAGAGTCATCCTCGCTTCAATCTGAGGCACGGTGTGGCAGGTATCACTCAAAGGGTCTCTCTTTTGTTTAAAATGGACACGATTTTAATTGAAAACAACAACTGACCTACAGAAATCTGACCAACGCATTCGAATTGCAATGATCTTTTAGGATAATGATACAAGAGTCCTTGGTGACGTTTAAGATTCATCTCCACCTCAATACGAGGAAGTAAATGGCCTCTAGCACTCAAAGGGTCTCTCATTTGTTTAAAATGAACATCATTTTAATTGAAAAAAACAACTGACCTATGAAAATCCAACCAAACTCTTTATTATAGTGTTGATAAATTAGGAGAACAATACAGTGGTCCTTTATGACGTGTATGAGTCATCCTCGCCTCTATCCGAGACACGGTGTGGCTGCTATCACTCAAAGGGTCTCACTTTTGTTTAAAATGGACACAATTTTAATTGAAAACAACAACTGACCTATGGAAATCTGACCAAACGCATTCGGATTTCCTTGATCCCTTAGGATAATGATCCACAGGTCCTTTTTGACGTCTATAAGTCATCCCCGCCTCAATATGAGCCCCGGTGTGGCCGGTACCACTCAAAGGGTCCCTCTTTTGTTTAAAATGGACACAATTTTAATTGAAAACAACAACTATCCTATGGAAATCTGACCAAACCCATTCGGATTGTGTTGATCCTTTAGGGGAACGATACACGAGTCCTTTTTGATGTGTAAGAGACATCCCTTCCTCAATATGGGGCACAGTGTGGCCGCTAGCACTCAAAGGGTCTCTCTTTTATTTAAAATGAACACCATTTTAATTGAAAACAACAACTAACATACGGAAATCCGACCAAACGCATTCGGATTGTGTTGATATTTTTGGAGAATGACCCATTGGTTCTTTGTGAGCTGTATGATTCATCCCCGCCTCAATATGAGGCACGGTGTGGTCGGTACCACTCAAAGGGTCTCTCTTTTGTTTAAAATGGACACCATTTTAAGTGAAAACAACAACTGACCTACGGAAATCTAACCAAATGCATTAGGATAGTTTTGATCCTTTAGTATAACATCCAATGGTCCTTTATGACATGTACGATTCATCCTCGCCTCAATCAAAGGCACAGTTTGGCTGCTATCACTCAAAGGGTCTTTCTTTTGTTTAAAATGGACACCATTTTAATTGAAACAACAACTGAACCATGGAAATCCGACCAAACAAATTCTAATTTTGTTGACACATTAGGATAATGATCCACTGGTCCTTTTGGACATGTATGAGTCATCCCATCCTCAATCCGAGGCATGGTGTGGCTGCTATCACTCAAAGCGTCTCTCTTTTGTTTAAAATGGACACAATTTTAATTGAAAACAAAAACTGGCCTATGGAAATCCAACCAAACGCATTTTTATTACCTTGAACTTTTATTATAACGATCCATGGGTCCATTGAGATGTCTACGAGTCATCAATTAATCAATATGAGGCACGGTGTGGCCGGTACCACTCAAAGGGTCTCTCTTTTGTTTAAAATGGACACGATTTTAATTGAAAACAACAACTAAACTACAGAAATCCACCAAACGCATTTGGATTGCCCTGATATTTTAGGATGATGATCCAAGTGTCCTTGGTGATGTGTACTAGACATCACTGCCTTTATCCGAGGCACGGTGTGGCTGCAAGCACACAAAGGGTCTCTCTTTTGTTTAAAATGAACACCAATTTAATTGAAAACAAAAACTGACCTATGAAAATCCAACCAAACACATTCGGATTGCCTTGATAATTTATGAGAACGATCCAAGGGTCCTTGGTGACGTGTACGAGTCATCCTTGCCTCAATCTGAGGTACGGTGTGGCCGGTACCACTCAAAGGGTCTCTATTTTATTTAAAATGGACATGATTTTAATTGAAAACAACAACTAACGTATGAAAATTTGACCAAACACATTCAGATTGTCTTGATACTTTAGAAGAACGATCCAAGGGTCCTTGGTGATGTGTACGAGTCATCCCCGCCTCAATCCAAGGCACGGTGTGGCCGCTAGAACTCAAAGGGTCTCTCTTTTGTTTAAAATGAACACCATTTTAATTGAAAACAACAACTGTCCTATGAAAATCCAACCAAACGCATTTGGATTTCATTGTTCTTTTATTATGATGATATAAGGGTCCTTGGTGATGTTTACATGTCATCACAGACTCAATCTGAGGCACGGTGTGGACGATACCACTCAAAGGGTCTCTATTTTGTTTAAAATGGACACGATATTAAGTGAAAACAACAACTGACATAAAATAATCTGACCAAATGAATTCAGATTGTATTGATCCTTTATTAGATCAATACAATGGTCCTTTGTGATGTGTAAGAGTCAACCCCGACTCAATCTGAGGCATAGTGTGGCCGCTAGCACTCAAAGGGTCTCTGTTTTGTTTAAAATGGACACAATTTTAGTTGAAAACAACAACTGACCTATGAAAATATGACCAAATGCATTCGAATTGTCTTGATCCTTTTGGAGAATGATCCACGTGTCCTTTGTGACATGTACGAGTCAACCCCGCCTCAATCCGAGGCATGGTGTGGCCTCTAGAACTCAATGGGTCTCTCTTTTGTTTAAAATGGAAACGATTTTATGTGAAAACAATAATTGTCCTACATAAATCTGACCAAACACATTATAATTGTGTTGATAATTTAGGAGAACGATCCACTAGTCCTTTTTGACATATATGAGTCATCCCCGCCTCAATCCGAGGTATGGTGTTGCTTCTATCACTCAAAGGGTCTCTCTTTTGCTTAAAATGGACTCAATTTTAATTGAAAACATCAACGGACCTACGAAAATCTGAACAAACACATTCTTGTTGCCTTGATCCTTTAGGAGAACGATCCACGTGTTCTTTCTGATGTCTATGAGTCATCCCAATCAAAAATTGAAGCACGGTGTGGCCAGTACCACTCAAAGGGTCTCTCTTTTGTTTAAAATGGACACGATTTTAATTTAAAACAACAACTGACCTACGGAAATCCGACCAAATGAATTTGGATTGTGTTGATCCTTTAGGATAATGATCCACAGGTCCTTTGGGATGTGTACGATCAATGCCCACTTCAATCCGAGGCATGGTGTGGCCGCTAGCACTCAAAGGGTCTCTGTTTTGTTTAAAATGGACACAATTTTAATTGAAAACAAGAAATGACCTATGAGAATACGACCCAACGCATTCAGATTGCCTTGGTATTTTATGAGAACGGTCCAAGGCTCCTTGGTGACGTGTAAAAATCTTAATTAATTGTTTTATATATTTTTAGGTAAATAATTTGTCCAACCCATGTTATCCCCAAACCGAAAGGGTTCAAGACACATAGAAAATGCATTAGGGTTATGGGGCATTAAATTCCATGAAGAGTATCCAACATAGATTGATTTTGGAAGAAAAGCTATTTAATTTTGAAAGTACAGGTAGGTGAATGAGTAGAAGAGAATATTGGTACATTAGGATATTATGTGCACTAATGGATGAAGGAAATCACTTTTGTGGGTCGTATTGTGAGGTTGTATGATTCCACTAACAATAATATGACATGATTAAAAATATAAAGTCAGGGGAACAAGTATATGGAAGTGGGATCCCATGTAATTATCATATATTGGATGAGGTGAGAATAGGGGATTGTAAATTACAAAAAAATCATTTCAACCCTCACCACTCATGTTCCCTTAATCATACATTCCCCTGATGCAATTTTCGTATCCTATGACCCTCAAAATCGCTATGCCACCAGGGTATCTCAGTTTAGTTTTACATAGATTCTAATGAGATAGCTCATCATCTGTCCAAAATTATATTATCAATGTCAGGAGATGTTGTGGATGACATCTAGAGACTAGGATGACCCCCATGAATTTTATATATTGTTAAAAACCCATGAATGATAACATGAACTAAATTTGAAAATAATTATGACCAAATAAATAAACAAAAGTTTTATATCCATGGTGACGCTATTTATGGTTTCGTTGTGTCATAGTATCACTATGGAAGCTTTAGAGAAGAATATGTGGCATTGGATAATTAACACCCGCTACATCACGGGCTTGACCATTATATCATCACAATCATGGGGCTTGAACCGAAGGATGTGGATACACTATATAAATTACATAAAACATTGTGGATAATTTTAACCAAAGTTTATGATAAGAATATCTGATATATTGTTTAAATTATTCCATAGAGGTTACAAATGTGGTAGTGTTGCGTTTTTCAAGGATAAGGGGTCCACAACATTATTCTTTCTGATGGGCCAGGGGTAAATGAAGAATGATAACATAAATTATTCTACATTGTAGATAATAGCCACCCTAGTGAGGTTTTGAATATGGAATTTGAGTGTTTTTTTGGATTAAAGAGTTACTATCAAGGAGGATATGGATTTACCAACTCCAGGAAAAGGCATTCATGATAGGAATCAGATTCCATAACAGGTATTCCCCCTGGTTTCTATCCATTTTGTAAAATATGTTTCAATATAATATAAAATACACGATATCCATGTGATTTATAAAATATACATCCCATTTCCTTTGAGAAAATTATGGAAACCTATGAGTGAGAGCCTCATATTCCTAGAATATTGATGGAGAACTCCAAAAAACCAATGATGACCTTCTAACGAATCTAAATTGTGATACGAATAAATATAAAGAAGAATGGGAATGTATAATAGAGATAAAATGAATTAAAAAGATAAAGGGGATATAATAGATTAATGCATATATAAAGATGAGGGGAAAGCTACTATACAAAGGGGATGACAACATGATAACTCTGATGGTGGAAGATGTGGAGAAGGCATTGATGTTGAATCAGCTTCTTTCTTCTGTGTACGGGTATACTTGTACTATCGGTATGCTTTGTATAATTAGCTTATGATTTATGTGGTAATTTTGTATGGGTAGACTTGCTTAAATTATCTTATTGAGAAGCGGGTTTTTTTGCAGGTGTTTGGGTGTACTGCTGCAGATTATTTCGTAACAGAAAACAAGGCATTTATCAGCGTGTTTTTAGCGCTGGTAAAGTACCCCTTTATCTGTGCTCAGTAAGCACTAATATAGGGTACCCCCCTTTATCAGTGCTGAGCTTTACATCGCTTTTTTAGTGCAGTTAAAGCCCATTTATAGCGCTGTTAAAGACAGTTTTTGTAGTAGTGAGTTAAACTATATATAGAGGATACACTTTTTATTTTTTATTTTATTTCATCATATCTAGAAACATGTTTCAATCAGTTCTGATTGCACTCTATTTAAATTTTCTTTATTCAAATAATTGATCATATATATGCATGTAACTTTTTTGTAGATTGGTTTGTGGAGGGTGCAAATATCATTATAATGGGGGCTCAACCACTACCATAGTTCATAGCTTTAACAGCGTGAAAAAAGGGATTTAATAGTGTTATAAAGAGTTGTTTTCCTCAGTTTCGTTAAAGGGGTAATCCCCTTATCCATTCTAAAAAAGCTCTGACATAGTCGGACCTTTATGAGTGCTAAAAAAAGTGTTGATAAAGGTGGTATTTTTTAGATCCAAATTAGAACTGAAAAAATACACCCTTTAACAATTATTTTTTATCACATATAAAGGGTATCTATTATTAGTGTTGATAAAGGGGGCCATTATCACTACTAAAAATGGTATTGTTAATGGTCTTACTACATTGGTGTTTTGATTGAATAACAACACACTACAGTAAATACACCTATATGAAAATACACCTAAATAAAAATTAATTATTTAATTGAAATAATATTTAAATTAAAAATACAAAAAATTATTATATACATTTTAGACAATGTATTTTATAATTACGTTTTCAATTATTATCCACAAACATTTAAAAGCGTCAATATTCCATCACCATTTGATCTCGTGACCCCTCTCAAAGCATCCTGACCATTGTATTCATTTCTATAGAAAAAAAACCAACCCATGAATAGGGATAAACCTATATAAGAAAACAAATATTATGTTAGTAATAATATAATAATTAAATTAAACATAAATATGAAATAATACATTAATAAAATGGAAATTTAAAATAAAAGTACACACTTAGAGTCATCTTAGTCTCACCATGCATCAGATTGACTTGGGGATAATTCTTAAATGTCACAAATGAGTTATGGATCATTTTCCTATGTATTTAAACAATACAAAGGCATTTTCTTAGTTTTGATTATGTCACTTGTATTTTTTACTGAAATGTCAGTTAAAATTGCAAACATTCCCTTCGAGTCATATCATTCACAACATGTGTCAGTTTTTTGTGAGACTGATGGATAGACATAAAAAATGATTCATTAATAATTCCCTAAATTATCATGAAAATATGGGGTAATTTGATCATTTTTTAGTGAGTAACACATGTTTTGTACTAAAATGAAAATTTTAAAATGATAACAAACACTTTCAGTCATACTAGGAACACCGTCTATCAGATTGAGGTTTGGATATTTCCTAAAAATAATAAATTATTTATAGATCATTTTTTTAAATATCAAAAACAATATTAATTCATTTACCATGTTTTGAGTATGTCGCTTTGTTTTTTTGCTACAATGGATATTTTTAATAAAAAGGAACACTTGGAGTAATATTTGTCACAAAGTGATTTGGATTGAGGTTCAATTGATTTATACATGTCAAAAATTACTTATTGATCATTTCCAAAATATATCAAAATAATATGAATGTGTTTTCTTAGTTTTGAGAATGCCACTTGTGTTTTTTAATAAAATGAAATTTTGAACTGGTAACACACTCCTTAGGTTATACCAATCACATCGTTTTTCTATTTAATGTGATAATGATTCATACCCTTAAAAAATTACTTATGAAGCATTTTCCAAAATTATCAAGACAATCATAGTGAATTTTATTTTTTTTAGTGAGTGACAAATGTTTTGGAAAAAATTTTAAATTTTAAACTCATAATGGACACTTTGAGTCATACCAAATATATTGTGTATCGTATTGAGGTGGAACTAATTCATAAACATTGAAAATTAATTATAGATAATTTTTATAAACTATCAAAACAATATCAATGTGTGTTTGCAGTCCTGATTACGTTACATGTCCATTCTACTAAAATTAATGTTAAATTGAAATAAAAATACACACATGGAGTCATACTGAGCACAAATTTCATTAGATTTATGTTTGATTGATTACTACATTTCATAAATTACTTATGGATTATAAAACTAAATAATGAGAACAATATGAATGGTTTTTATTGGTTTTTACTGTGTTAGTTCTAATTTTTTATAAAATTAATGTCAATTTTAAATAAAAAAGACACACTTGGATTCATACTAGTGACATCGTGCATCAAATAATGGTGTGGCTAATTCCTACATATCAAAAATGACATATAGATTATTTTAATTATGTATCATAATATTCAGAATGTGTTTTCTCAGTTTTGAGTATATCACTTGTTTTTTTATTAATATCATTTCAAATTGGAAAGACACACTTTGAATCATACTAGTTTCATATTGTGAAAGTTTTATGGGATATTGATTACAAAAATTAAAAAATGACTTATAAATAATTTTTAAAAAATTATCAATGTAATAAGAATAATTTTTCCTTATTTTAAGTGAGTGATAAACTTTTTGAAATAAAATTTCAATTTTAAACTGATAACAGACACTTTGAGTGATGTTGGTCACAATATAAATTATATTGATGGGTGGATGATTACTAAAAATAAATAATAACTTTATTATTATTTTCCTAAAGAATAAAAATAATCCAAATACATTTATTAATTTTGATTATGTCCCTTTTTTTACTAAACAATTATTTCAAACTAAAAACACAAACTTTGTGTTATGTCGGTCACATAATGTGTGTGTTTTAAATGAGATTAATTCATACATGTCAAAAGTTTATTTTTAATAGTTTTTCTATATTATCAAGCCAATTTAAGTGTGTTTTCTTGTTTTAAAGTGAGTGACTTACTTCTTGATCTAAAATTTCAATTTTAAACTAATAACATAAAATTTGATTCATAAAAGGAACATTGTGTATTATATTGAGGTCTGTCTGGTTCATACACATCACACATGAAATATGGATCATTTTTCTGAAGTATTAAAACAATCCAAAAGAATTTTCTTAGTATTAAGAATGTCACTTGTCCTTTTTACTAAAATTAATTTCAATTTTAAATAAAAAAGACACACTTGAAGTCATAATGGTAAACATCGTGCATCAGATTAATGTCATTTTGATTAAAAAATGAAAAAAATGACTTATACATCATTTTCATAAAGTATCAACACAATAAGAACATGTTTTCATGGTTTTGAGTATGTCACTTGACGTTTTTACTAAAATTAATATCAATTTTAAATAAAAGGACATACTTGGAGTCATACCGGTCACATTGTGCATTAGATTGAAGTGTGGTTGATTATTATACATCCCAAATGACTAATGGGTCATTTTAATAAAGTATCAAAACAATACAAATTCATTTTCTTGGTTTTAAATATGTAAATTATTTAAAAAAATTAATGTCAATATTAAATAGCAAGACACAGTTTGAGTCATACCTATCACACCATGTGTTGTATTGAGGTCAATAATATTTATAAATGTCAGAAATGACTTATGGATCATCTTGATAAATTATCAGAACAATATAAATGTGATTTTTCATTCATGAGTAAGCCATTATTCCTTTTACAAAAATTAATGTCAATTTTGTATAAATAGACACACATGGAGTCATACCGATTACAACATGCATCATATTGAGGTAATGTTGTTTCAAACATTACAAAAATGAGATATAGATCATTTTATTAAATTATTAAAATAATAAAAATGCATTTTATTGGTTTTGAGTATATCAATTTTCACTATTACTGAAGTTAATTTCAATTTTAAATATGAAGTAACACATGGAATCATAGAGGTCACACCATGTGTGAGAATGGGGTTTTTTTTATTCTTAGACATAAAAAAGACTTAGGTATCATTTTCCAAGGGTATAAAAATAGTCCAAATTTTTTTTTGTTTTCAATAATTTCACTTTTGGTTTTTACCAAAAATATCATTTCAAACTAGAAACATATACTTTTAGTCATACCGGTCACATAATTTGATAGTATAACATTATAATGATTATTATACATCAAAAATGAATTATGAATCCCTATCCTAAATTTTCAGAAAAAAGCATGTTTTCTATTTTATTAGTGATTTATTCGATTTTTGAACTAAAAATCAAATTTTCCATTGATAACAGACACTTCATGTTCTAAAAATAACATCATGTAGTTAATTGAGGTTCATATGATTAATACATTTATAAAATGACATAACGGTATGTTTTCATATTCTATAAAAAAAATATTAATGTTTTTTCTTAGTTTTTTGTGTGTCTCTTGTTTTTTTCTAAAATTAATGGCAATTTTAAATAAAAAGACACACATGGAATAATATCGGAACACATGTTTCAAATCAAGGTGTGTCTAATTAATATAATTTAAAAATAAATTATTTATGGTTTTCCTAATGTATCAAAACAATATAATTCTATTTTCTTAGTATTGAGTATGTGAGTTGTCTATTTTACTAAAATTAGTATCTATTTTAAATAAAAATACGCGCATGGATCCATACCGGTCACACTGTGCATTGGATTGAGGTTATTTTGGTTCCTAAAAATCAAAAAATTTGTATAGATAATTTTACTAGATTATAAAAACAATAAGAATTAATTTTCATGTTTTTGAGTGTCTAACGTTTATTTTTTACTAAAATTAATGTCAATTTTAAATAAAAAGACACACTTAGAGTTCTACCGATTACACCGTGTGTCAGATTATAGTGAAACTAATTTCTACATATCCCAAATGACATAAGGATCATATTACAAAAGTATAAAAACAATATTAATGTGTTTTCATTGTTTTGAGTGTGCGATGTGTGTTTTGAACTAAAATTTAAACTATAAACTATCAAAATATAGTTTTATTCATACCAAACCAACTTTGTATCCGATTATGTTGTGTCTGATTGTGTATGTGGTGTTTTGTTCTTGAAAATATCTTCACTAATCCATAAAAGAGATAAATATTTCATTTTTATGGAAGATAAAACCCTATGCTTTATAAAATGCCTCATCCTAAAGCAACATGTTCTCTATTTTTTTCCCTACTCTAGAAAGTTGAAATCAAAATATGACATACCAAAAATAATCCACCAGTATAAGAAAATAATATTAATGTTAGTAATATAATAAGTAAATAAATTAAATATATGTTTTAAAAAATACACTAATAAATATAAATATTAAACATAAACCACGTAATTTGAGTTATACGGGGTAAACAATGTCTTTAATTCATGTATGGTTGATTCCAGGATGTCTTTTTATCCTATAGTGAATGGTCATAGTAAAGGAGTGAATCATCCTTGTTGAATAATTCATTTAGTCACGATATTTTTGAAAATAAAAAAAAAATAAGTATTAGATAAAACTATGAGTAAATTATATAAAAACAGATAATAAAATGTTGATGAAATCAAAAAAAAGTATTAGTAAGTCACATATTCATGATATATGTGTACATTCTGACATAAGGAATCTTCCCAATCATTTCCAAAAAATTATATTTCATCTTGGAAATATGGAGACTTTCATCAATCATGGTAGTAATTGAATAATAAAAATTCAAAAAGGATGGATAAATATTTTTAATTTAATATTAATTAAATTCGAAAATACCACTTAGAAGATGCATGTTTTTTGATGTTATATTATATCTCTAGCTATTATAAAAATATAATATCCCCAATCTTTCTATTGGGTTCTTTCAAACAATACAAAACCATTGTTAAAAATATTTCAATTTTTTATTTTATTTTTTGATATTAAAATCTCATTATATATACCCAAACATTTATCCACTTATAAAGGTCAATAGGCTCCTTATACACATAGAATATCCCCATGAAATGATTTTTATGATATTTAAACATCACCATATCATAAAGTAATCATCATTTAAGAACAATATAAAAATTATAACTTGAATTATAGTTCTAAAATGTTGGATTTATTGTATTAAAAATTGAAAAACATCATAATGTTTTGTTTTCTTGTTGTGTATACATGTAGTGAATCTAGAAAATAAATATTTGGAGTGTCAAAATGGACTTCCATGAGTATCCAATGTTTCCTAAAAAAGGAAAAATTAATGAAAAGAATGATAATATATTTTATATGATTCAATTTTAAAGTTTTACCCCTACATCATTGGAAATAAAAATATTATTTTCTCTATAAGTTTTTTTTCAAACATTACAGCTAGTTTTTTCACTCTTTTATATATTTAAATTAAACCAAATGAGTTTATTTATTTAGAAGTGATATATGAACTACTGATTCCATATTTATGTTTATAGGGGCTTCAATTTAAATAATATTGAAATAGATGTTTATAAAATTTATGTATTTTAGTTATTCATAATTAACATAGTATATTAGCTATTAAAAAACCAAAAAATAGAACTAATGAAAACATTTACAACTAAGACATTATTCCAATCATGGTTTAGTATTTCATTTATAATCTCAAGACCAGTGTAGTCTATAATAGCTACTCTATACATTTTTTCTTCAAATTCAACAATAAAATTTTTACCACTTTATATCCTTGTATCTAAATGAACTTTCCATCTAAGTAAATTCATAAATTCAATTGGTGGGGTAAGGGTTATTTATGGAGATATTTTCGATTGGTTGGTTTATCCTTTAATTTTTTTGATTTATCCTTTCATTCCATCCCTTCTATTTGTCTATCTGTACTATCATTAATTTTTTCATAACTATTTTCATTAATTATTAATGTTTTTCATGTGAAATAATCTTTAAATGAATACCTCCTTATCAACATGTTTTTTACCAGATCTGATGGCCATTATAAGAATGACACAACAGATTTCTTGAACATATGAATATATGTGTCATCACATGGAACAGGTATTTTGACACTCAACTCTTGATCTATGTTAATCCTCACTTCACATGATGTGTTGGAAGTTTTATGTTGGGTAGATAATCTTATGCGATATTTCATATAGTAGCCCTCACAACAAGGTAGTGTGTGGTTGTTGATAGATATAGATCACAATAAAATTCATGTTTTTAAATATTTTTTCATGAATGTTATCAGTGTATTCCAAATTATCATTTCACTGAAAATATTATGAGAATAATGATTACCATATATATGATTTCACTTTGAGGGGAATGGATCACCTCAAAGCTAGTGGGGGTGGGGGGATCTTCATGTAGTGGTTTCTCTTGATTTGTTTATTCTCTTTGCTTCCCCTCAATATAATTTTATATAATCTCATATTTCTATTGAATTTTTTCATTATGAGAATCTAATCTTTTATGTCTCTCTTTTATTTATTTATCATTATCACCCTATTCTTTTCTAACAATAAAATATGTGTGAGGTTTCACCCCAAAACCCACACCTACAAAACGGTTATATAGTTCTAGTCCCTTCAAGGCCACTGGGAGTGGTTTTTCATCTAGTATAGATGATGATGATTCCCATGTCTAATTCAGATAAAAATATAGGAAAATAAGTATTCATTAATATGTAATATTAATTTAAAGAAAAAATTATTATTATTTCATACATACACAAGTTTCCCACATTTTAGTGTGTTATCATTTATTATAATCTTATATTTATTTACACATCCCTCCTTCAATAGAACATGATGTGGGATGAAATTGTATTTGGATTTGGATTCATCAATCTTCATCTAAATAGATGAACATAATTATTTTGTTGTTTTATGTCACACATGTAAAGACCACAAACCCAATAGCTTGGAGTCATTGCATTACTTTATTACATCGGTTTAAGGAATAAACATTCATATCCCAACGTAACAAATAGTTTAATAGATTTGGAAAATAAGATACAAAAATAATTTTTTTACATTACAACTTAAAAGGAAAAAAACAACATAGAAACTCCAATAGAAACACTAATAATATCCAAAATTATTCCTACAAGTCATTCACAATATATATCTTTACATCTTGCGGGAAAATAAAAAATAATAAAGGGGTGAGATCAGATTCTTAGTAAGGGTACGAAATGAAATGGAACTAATCATACATAAACAGTAATGAAATATGAATAAAAACACATTCCATTAAAAAATAATCTTGAGAATAATATGGATGGAATAAAAGATGATTAAATAATTACATATAATTATCGTACGGGAATAAAACCTAACCGAGGGATATTATATTATTAAAATAATCAATTGGATTACAAATTACTGATATAATCATGATTAAATGCATAATTTTGGACATCTAAAACATACCTTCATGGCCTTGTCTAATACATTTGAAAATAAATGGATAAGGCATCATCCGAATCCATATCTAAAAATATATAGGATGGACTCATCCAAGTCAAATATCTAGTTTGTCTCATGAGACCTAATGATACATAGAGTGTCTATATAAGGACACATAAATCACTTACTAATTCTAATTAATTCCTCATATAAATGAGGTGAAACATAAACAACACATACATAAGAAATTTAAATAACTTTCCTCAATTAGTGAGTATAATCACAATTCATTCTCTATAATATGGTAAATATAATCGAGTAGGCACTTCCATAGTCAAACAAATCATAACCCATTTAATAAAACATGTAAGATGATATCATAAAATATAAATACCAATTAATCATAAGATTTAATAAGAATTCTTGAAATATATGTCAAAAATATAATATAATACTTGGTGAATTCTTGAGATAAATACCCTTCTTACTTTTCAAAAAAATAGGTCTTTGGGAATGTAATTTATGTTTTTTAAAAAATAATATTGTATTAATGTTTAAACCATAAAAAAGGGAAGTAAAATTAAATTATTCTTGAGGCATAAATGATGTCCAACTGATGTGAAAACTAGTAAAATGAGTTTTTGAGAATATTTATAATTATGCCACTTCAATGTAGTTTAAGAGAAAATATAGCAGATTCTATAAAGAATAGAAAGTCATAAATGGTTTTATAAATAAAGAAATGAAAAATAGTAGTTTTACATGTTAAAAATATTGATTTTAGAAATGGTTTTTTTAAATAGATTATGGATGGTAAATGAAAATGTTTATGAAATTGGGAAGTTCCCTTTAATCAAGCTTTCTTAATGAGGGTAATTCAAAAGGGGACCTTATAACAAAAAATAAAGAATAATTAAGCAAGGCTTAATATTTTTTAAACATACACATAGAGATTATAATGATTAAATAGTTATAATTAAGAAATTTATTGGGTTAACGAAAGAGAAAGCCTAACCCAGATGAAAAATGGAGGTTCTGGTAGAATGCTTTTTCATGTTGAAAATAGTAAACTCGTATACCCCCATAAAATTAATTAACAATAAATGGAACATAGAATATAATGAAAATAAATACATTAATGATATGAAACACCAATTCTTAGTTTACATACAACACACATGAGAAATAGTGTTGAATAAGGCATATCTCATGAAAATGAGACTGAGATAAGAAAATCATTACCTCATGTATGAAAGTGTTCTACAATTGTGCTTATTATCATGGAGAATGAAATTATATTAATTAGTAATTTAATTATGAACCTATTGAACATGTATTTGATTTATCATAATATTATTAAGTTCATTTATGGGATATTTTATATGTTATAATATTCGATTTCATCGTTCAGCAACGTTTGTTTGATTGTTTTTAATGATTGGATCACTTGTATACATGTACAAAAGATCTTGTAAAATGGTGATAGTTATCCAAGATTGAAATTATATGTTATTAATGAACTTATAGGAGATAAAATGGTCTTATATATAATTTTATTTCTATATTTTATGATTATTAATTTCATAAAATGTTAATAATAACTATTTAGTTTATGTATAAACATTAAATATGTTTTATTAGATATGTTAATGTCTGGTATAACCATAAAAATTGTCTTATGAAAACAATTGAATGCGGAATTGTAAAGACCCAAAGCATGACGTACATGGAAATTAAATTACTTTTGTGGAATACTTAGTACATAACAACAACAGTCACCAAAGGACCGTAATAGTTTAGTGTCTTTGGAAACTTGGAATATAATTTCTTAATCTTGGTAAAATATATTCAACATATCCCATAAATATCTTCCCTTTATTTTCTTACCTAAAACCTTTATTTATATCCTTGGGAAAAGAAAAAAATAAATGGTGATCTCAAATTCTTAGTAAGGGTAATCATGTAGAAAATAAAACAAATAATATACATTTGAACTTAAAAAACATGAACATAATGTTTAAACATCAAAATCTTGAGAAATGACATAAAACATGGAAGTACGTGAGGCATAGATCATAAATAAACATTAATAATGATAAAATAGCATGGTAATAAAACATTTAATTGTGGAAACCCATTAATCACAAGATATTATTTCCATAGTAGCCAAGGCATTTCTGCCAAGACCATCTTAGTAGACACAGTCTCTTTCTGAATCGAGTTCACTCCTCGTTCCAGTCCTATATCACTGAACCAGATTAACTTACCATTCCAGCCATGTATATCTCATGTGATATACATATTTACCTAATTAATTTTAGGGAGATACAAGACCCACCCATCTCATAATGACATCATTCTTACTTGTGCCATAACATAAACAGAAATCATTCATCACAACCGAAAGAAAGAAAATGGGTTTCATAAATATCAACCCATCATAACATATTCCATACAAAACAAATGGATATCATTTCATCATAATAAAATTGAAACCATGTAAATCATAGAGATATTATACTTGAAACATACACATATGAAATAATGTCATCTTATATGGAAAATGGTTTTGATAAAACACTTGAAATGAATTCTTGAGGAAAATATCCTTTCTTCTTCAAAATCATTTTCTTTTCACAAAATGACATGAAATTTTAAAATAAAAGGAGTTGGTTTAAAATATTAATGAAATATTGTAGACTAAGCTTCATGAAAATAAGGCATTATAGAACCATAAAAATCTGTTCATGCCGTATAATTTAAAAAAACATTCTCCTCGTACTTTTTTCAGAAAAGTGAAAAAGTTCCTTGTATAGTAAAAAAAAGAAATATTCCTTCCATAAAAAAAAAGTAAAAGTCAAAGAGGGGTAAAAAAGACATGTAATAATATTAAACACTTTATTAAAAAAATTTTATGGTCATGGATGAATAATATAACCCCAGTAAATACTTACGTATATGTAATCCCAAATAAATATTAGATTGCAATATTATCCCTTTCCTTGGGTCCGATAAGCTTCGTACGGATCCGAACCTCCAGTATAATGATTTAAATAATTTCATTGACTTATTACAGAATCATATTAATTATTATTATCTCATATATGGTTTACTTATGACTTTATATTACATTTTCTTTTGTAAATTCCATGTTAAAGTAGTGTTTTGGCTAAAATCGTTTTATTTATCGTACGTGTTTGGACTTATTGTTCTTGATATTATTATTACTTATATCATTATTTAATTACATAAAAAATGTAAATAATGATTTATATATCATATATATTCATTATATATATATATATAATATATAGATAAATGAAATGAAATACACGGTTCATGGGGACGGTAGGCCGTACGTACACATGAACGATGTTTTCCTTTCATTATTGACTTGAATGGAAGTAAGTAGATGAAATATATATATACAAAAATACAGTAGCTTTATAATGTAATATATTTCATTATTATTAATTATATATTCTTTATAATCATTCTTGAATGGTTAACATGGAGAATGAATCTCATTGCGTCATGGAGACGGTAATCTGTACGTACGCACGAGCGATGATATCGTTCCCACAATTATTGAATTGAATTGAAGTGGACGATATGATATCTCAAAATCATTATTATGTTATAATAAATATATATAGTAATTCTTTACACCATTATACACATCCAAATAAGGCAGTGGTGGAAAAACAGATTACACCACGGCGTGGAGATGTTATTTCGTACGTACGCACGCACGGTGATTTCGTTTTCCGTAGGATGGATAGAAGGTGAAATGTGGTTGTTTAATTTTTATAATAACAAATAAGTATACTATAGACACTGATGTTATTAATTTATAATTAAACAACTAAATAAGAAGAAGTTGAAGAAGAAATAATCTTGAAAGAATTGGTAGAAGAGATTACCACTTCTTCGACGCACCTCTTTTAAGCCTCCTATTAAGGGACTAGAGTTTGCCTATTGAGAAGACCATAACCTCTAGATTATTTATAGAAAAGTGTAGAAGATAAATGTGCAGGGATTGGCCGAGCTTGGAGGCTCAAAGTGTTGTGAAGAGAAGAGTGATGAGGTGCCTTTTTATAATGGAGTAGAGGGGCACCTTTGGAAACCTCTAAAATATTAATTTATAATAAACTAAAACCCTACATAAAAACTTCCAAACTGACTAAAATTTGGATATTAGATAATATAGGGTTTTAATATCATCAACCAAACAAGTTTAGACATGTTTTTATTTTATTTTAAACCATATCATTTTGATTTATCCTTATTTAATCTATTTAATTTTATTTGTGGTAATAATGTTATAAACTTTATATGGTTATAAATACTTACTTATTTTTTTAATTATACATAATTTCATATCCTATGACATATTAGATCATATAAATTTTAATTTGTAATTTTTAAATAATTTAGTTATTTTTAAACAATTTAATAATATAAAATATCAACAGTTTCAATTTTGACACAATTCATTTATTTGAATTTAAATAAAATCCACAGAGAATATATTTTTAGAAAAACCTATTTAATATATTACTAACAAGTCATATTCTTGTATAAAATTATTTTAGTAAATTAATTAGTTCATATAATATTTATTTTAATACTTTTAAAATAATTTATTTGATATTTCTATTAATAAAATAATTAATACAACCTTTTTGTATAATTATTTTATATACTTATTTGTTGTATAATAATTAAAAATAAAATTTTATGATTAATATAAATATAATATATTTCATAATAATACTTTTATTTGAATTTATCCTCTAAAAAAACCCAATTGTAAAATTTTATCTTTATTAAATTATGAAGGTAAAAACGTTGACAACATTTAAAATAAAATAATATAAGTGTCATAATCGCTCTTATAAGGCTCCAAATGGTAAATATTATACCATTTGATTATTATGGTATACATTTACATGACCAATAAGTTTTGGGAAGGTTTTTAGTTCCTTTTATGGTCACTATTAGTTTAATAAAAACAATATTGTTGATTTTTCACTAAATAAACAATTTCTGCATCTCTATTGTGTCACCATTAACGACAATTATTTAATCCCTAAAAATTATAAATAAATTATCATGATGTAGATAATTTCATTTTCTTTCTGGATACTATTTATATTTGAGGTTTTATGAATTTTATCACTAAATAAAAATTATTATACTTATAAGGTTTAAGAGAGTGACATTTTGTCACTTTCATTGGTGTTAATACTAATTAAATTATTTTCATGGTCAAAAGACCATAAAATTAATCTATTCCGACCCTTAGGTGGTATGGGTCGAATTTTAGTCATACAATAGAATTTTGGCAGGTGTTAGGGTAATTTTATAATCTTATTGTTACACTTAATTATCCAATTTACCTTTAACTGCAGGAAATAAAAATTACCGTAGTTACTATTCATAATATCAAAAAAATAAAAGTAACCTATTAAAAAAATCTGGACCCACTTAATTCAAATAGGGAATCCATTTTTCAAAATTAAAATCACAGAAGTTGTAGTAATTAATTTAAAATTAATCACGTTGTTAAGAAAACATGTTTTAAAAGTTAAAGCATTACCAAAGATTGAAATGGTTTTACCTATGAATTCATTATAAAATTAATGGTAATGGATTATATTATATTAAATGGAAAAATATATCCTATTTATACTTTAAAACCATTAAATATTATAATTTAACCATATAAAGTATTGCGATGAAAAAAGTTGTTATTAATTAAAATATAGCGTGTTTTTACTATTCATTAAAATATTAATGTTATCGGAATAATATGAAAAATTTATCCAAAGTAAATATTTATATCCTGATTTCAAAGAAGAATTTATTTTTTCAAATTGAACTTATAAACCTTTCAAAAACTAGATTTAATGTGGGTGCGCCATCAAAAGGCAGGAAAACTGCATTTTTTGAGACATACTTATTTTACCCAAAAAAATTATTTTGTTCACATACATGTTTTAGAAAATTTGTAAGATGAATATTAATGTTTTAAAATAAAACATTTAGTTTATACTATTAATAACGGCTAGTTAATAATATTATAATAATATATCATTGTTTAGTGAAACCCGGTATTGCGTACTACACACGCTATCGAGGAAGGTCGTGATTGCG
Source organism: Viscum album (assembly GCA_963277665.1). Classification (NCBI taxonomy): domain Eukaryota; kingdom Viridiplantae; phylum Streptophyta; class Magnoliopsida; order Santalales; family Viscaceae; genus Viscum; species Viscum album. The sequence continues at coordinate 888,780,640 of OY728123.1, forward strand.
TATAATGCAAGCAAAGTCAGGGATGCATGTAGTGAAAGCTCCATTTGGTGTTGCGTATAAAATAATCAAAACTTATTTCATTTATACATTAAAAAAAATCAATACTTAATGTTTTGTAGAATAATTCCTACAAAACGAACTTAAAATTGTGTGTAACACGAGCGAAGAATTGTTTTGCGTATACGGCAAGCTAATATGGTGTTGCGTATAGCGCAAGATAATTTTGGTGTAGCATAAAATGAAAGACATCAATGAAATTAAAAATAATTATTATCATAAAATACCGGGTTGTTACATTCTACCCCCTTAAAATGAATTTCACCCTCAAAATTCATCGGGGTTATGAATGGTTTACTACTTGAAAGTATCATTCATTGAAACCCACATCATAAAAAGGAACACTAAAACATTTTTTTAAAAAGTGATGTATGAAACATAACGGTTACCCAAATTAACTCATCACTGGGTTTCCACATAGGAGAACCTAGGTGAAAATATGGATATTGAAGAGAAATCTAACCATCATGTTCTGATGGAGAGTGGTAGAAAACATGGCTATGAAAAAGCCAACAATCACAATGCCATAGATTTTTGATGATCTAAGGTACCATCTGAGTCATCAGATTTAAGAGCACTAGGAATACATTTTTGGTTTTCAATATTATTTCCCTAAAGTTGAAAATTTTTAAATAGAAGAAATACTTACTTGATTTTGGTACAATCTCACTGTTGTTTGTGCCTTGAACAATTTCCCCTTCATATCTTCAAGAAATAAAGTTACATTTGTCTTCCATGAAGTGTTAGTAGATCGTGCGATAGAATTATAGGTCATTCAATCTGTCTCAAACATAAGGTTAGAAAAATTTATATACATAAGTCCATATATGGTGAGGTTAATCGTATATGGTTCCTAAAATGGACTTATACATCATCAATCATACCGCTTAATAATATAAAACTAGTTTCTACTAACCAGGGAATTCCTGTAGGCCAATGGTAGGTGATGAAGGCCTATCGTACTTCGGTTGTGGGTTCGATTCCCACAACCTCGTCCAATGTGACAGGTTGTCGCCCATCCTGCAGGTTGTCCTTTTTCTAAAACTATATTTTCATAACATTTCAGGAATAAAAAAAGTTATAGCCTTATGAAATATTATATGATGTCCATTCCATCCTTTAGGCTTATCAAAAATACTTGTTCCCAATTCCTAGAAATTTCATCTACCGAGCATGTGAATTTCTTCATCTATCCCCCATATATCATAAGATATATCTTGTTGTTGGTTACATTCCAAACATGTGAATCATGAATTTTGTTGAAAAATGAATACCCATTGAACTTTAGTGAAAACATGAATGCTGTCAAAAGTTGACTCATTCAACATACCAAAATATTAAAATTTCTATATACTCAAACCATGATATCACTTGTCCTTATATCTGTCATGATCTCATTAATACTATCAAACATATTATATTCTCCTTATACCTTCATTATGCACATATCATCATCTTTCCAAAAATACTACAATCACTTTTCATGGTTACTGGTTCCATATAATTATTGAAAACCAAAATATTGATATTCCAAAATTCCACGATACCATAAATGAGATTTAATGATACTATTTTAAAATCCCATTACATAAACACTTAATCATTTCACAACATCATTTTCATACTCAACATCACAAATAGTGATCGTATGTGACTTCCATTTATCCTTTTCCTTAATTGGTTTCTCACGTTGATCATCATTAACCCTTGGATTATGGCATTGATTAGCATAATGCCCCATTTCCTTGCACGTGAAGCATTGAAGTGTTGGTGGAGATTTCTGTGTAGTATTTTCTCTATTCACATCATTAGATAATTTTTTCCCATTACATCGACGCTCAGCTGCTCGATGACCTTGTTTTCCACACTTAAAACATTTTTTAGTACCTTTTAGGAAATCTCCACCATGCTTCTTTCCACACTTTGAGCATAAAGAAACATTCATCTTCTTTTCCCCATTGTTCTGAGATTTCTCCTTGAAATCCATCTTTAATTTTTTTTCAATACCATGAGATGGATATGTAAACCCAACTTCCAGTTCTACCTTGATAGCACAACACACAATTTCTTCATAGCTACTGAATTCCCTTATAGCTAATGCCCTTCGAAGACTTGGATTTAAGCCACTGAAGAATTGATCAACTTTACATTCCGGTTGGATGATAAAGCCAGATGCATACCTTGCAAGCCTTGTAAAATTTGATTCGTATATACCAACAGATTCCTCATCCCTTTTCTTAAGCTCCAGGAACTATTTTTCCATCTTTGTTCGAAGAATACGAGGGAAGTACTTATTGAAAAATATGTTCTTGAACTCATCCCATTCCATTGATTCAATTTCCTCTTGGGGCCATGTATTCATAATTAGAGTCCACCACTGGTCTGCTTCACCTTCTAAATGGTAAACAGCTAGAATGAATTTTTCATGTTCCGAACAGCGAAGTATGGAAAATATCTTTTCAATGGTACTGATCCATTATTCAGCAACAAGTGGATTAGAAGACCCACTAAAAGATGGTGGACATTGCCTCATGAAGTACTCAATAGAATATTGTTCCCTTCTCTGTTCATGTGGAAGTCCAGAATGATTCATAGATTGTGTAAGTATAGAAATAATATTTTTCACTCCATATCCCATAACATTGGATTGTTCAGGAGGACAGTCATTGCATTGTCCATTACATTGATCAACACGGTTCTTTCGGGATCCAGCCATCATCTAAAACCCAAAAAGAATAGTGTAAGCGGCAAAAGTCATGCTAGGAAAACAACATAATAAAGAGGGAATACCATCAATATATAACATATTAGGGTTAATTCTAAGATAATTATTGTAATTCTTTGACTATAACCTATACTTACACTTAATCTTAGGGACATCCCTATACAGGCCTTATAAATATCTCTAGGGATCTCACTAAAGTTCTCGCATCCTAGTTTCCAAAGGATGACTAAAACTTTCCTCTGACACAAACTGTAGAGACCCAAAGATTGACATACATGGACATTACATTACTTTTACAGAATACTTGGTACATAATAACAACATACAGCAAATGACCGTAATAGTTTTGTGTCTTTGGAAACTCGAAATATAATCTCCTAATCTTGGTAAAAGATCTTCAACATCTCCCATAAAGATATTCCATTTTTTTCTTACCTAAAACCTTTCTTTATATCCTGGGGAAAAGAAAACATATAAAGGGTGAGCTAAAATGATCAGTAAGGTTATGCATGGATAAATTAAAACAAATCATATACATTTGAACTTAAAAAACATGGACATAATGTTTAAACATCAAAATCTTGAGCAATGACATAAAACATAGACGTACATAAGGAATTGGTCATAAAGAAACATTAATCATGATAAAATAGCATGGGAATAAAACATTTAATTGTGGAAAACTGTTAATCACATGATATGATTTCTGTAGTAGCCAAGGCATTACTACTAAGACCATCTTAGTGGAGACAATCCCTTTCTGAATCGAGTTCACTCCTCGTTCTAGTCCTGTATCACTGAACTGGATTAACATACCATTCCAGCAATGTCTATCTCATGAGATAAAAATCTTATCCCAATGTATTGGAGGGAGATATCAGTCCCACCCATCTCATAATTAAATAATTCTTACTTTTTCCACAAGATATACCTAAATCATTCATCATAACCCAAAGAATAAAAATGGGTTTCATAAACATGATCTCATCATAACATATTCTATATAAAACAAATGGATATCAGTTCATCATAAGTAAAGTTAAACCATGTAAATCATAGAGATATTATACATGAAACATACACATATGAAATAATTTCATCTTAGATGAAAAATGGTTTTGAAAAAACACTTGAAATTAATTTTTGAGGAAAATATCCTTTCTTCTTCAAAATCATTTTCTTTTCACAAAATGCCATGAAATTTTAAAAGAAAAGGATTTTGTTTAAAATATTCATGAAATCTTGTAAAGTAAGCTTCATGAAAATAAGGCTTTATAAAACCATAAAAATCCATTCATTCCATATAAGTAAAAAAAACATTCTCCTCGTACTTTTGTCGGAAAAGTGAAAAAGTTCCTCGTATGGTAAACAAAAGAAAGACTCCTTCCATAACACAAAGTAAATATCAAAGAGGGGTAAAAAAGACATGTAATAATATTAAACACTTTATGAAAAACATTTTATGGGAATGGATGAATATTATAACCCCAGTAAATACTTACGTATAAGCAATCCCGGATAAAAATGAGATTGCAAAAATATCCTTTACCTTAGGTCTGATATGCTTCGTACGTATCCGAACCTATTTTATAATGATTTAAATAATGTAATTGACTTATTACAAAATCTTATTCATTGTTATTATGTCATATATGGTTTACTTATGACTTTATATTACTCGTTATTTTGTAAATTCCATGTTAAAGCATCGTTTTTGGTAAAATCGTTTTATTTATCGTAAGTGTTTGGACTTGTTGTGCTTGATATTATTATTAATTATATCATGATTTACTTAATTAAAGAATAAATATTGATCTATATATTATATATATTCAGTATATATATATATATATAATTGATAGATAAATGAAATTAAATACACCGTTCATGGAGACGGTAGGCCTTACATACACATGAACGATGTTTTCCTTTCATTATTGACTTGAATGGAATTAAGTAGATGAAATATATATATATAAATAAATACAATAGCTTTATCATGTCATATATATCATTATTATTCATTATATATACTTTATAATCATTCTTGAATGGTTAACATGGAGAATGAATCTCAACGGGTCGTGGAGACGGTAATCCGTACGTACGCACGAGCGATGATATCGTTCCCATAATTATTGAATTGAATTGAAGTGGATGATATAATATCTCAGAATCCGTATGATGTTATAATAACTATATATAGTTATTATTTACACCATTATACCCATCAAAATAAGGTGGTGGTGGAAAAACAGATTACACCACGACGTGGAGAAGGTATTCTGAACGTATGCACGCACAGTGATTTCGTTTTCTATAGGATGGATAGAATGTGAAATGAGATTGTTTCATATTTATAATAAAATATCAGTATATTAGAGATACTGATGTTGTTACTTTATAATTAAACAACTAAATAAGATAAAGTTGATGAAGAAAGTATATTGAAAGAATCGGTAGAAGAGATTACCACTTCTTCGACGCACATATTTTAAGCTTCCTCTTAAGGTACTAGAGTTGGTATATTGAGAAGACTAGAACATCCAGAATGTTTCTAGGGAAGTGGAGAAGATAAATGGGTAGGGGTTGGCCGAGATTTAAGGCTCAAAGTGTTGTGAAGAGCAGAGGGAGGAGGTGCCCTTTTATAAGGGAGGAGAGGGGAACCTTTGGAATCCTCTAAAATATTAATTTATAATAAACGCAAACCCCACATAAAAACTGAAAATGTGACTCAAATTCGGATATTAGATAATATATGGTTGTAATCTCATCAACCTATTAAATTTAGACATGTTTTTATTTTATTTTAAACCATATCATTTTGATTTATCCTTGTTTAATCTATTTAATTTTATTTGTGGTAATAATGTTATAAATTTTATATGTTTATAAATACTTACTAATGTGTTGTTAATTAGACATAATTTGATATTCTATGACATTTTAGATAATAAAAATTTTAATTTTTTATTTTTAAATAATTTTGTGATTTTTAAACAATTTATTAATATAAAAATCAATAGTGTCAATTTTGACTGAATTCATTTATTTGAATTTAAATAAAATCCCCAGAGAATATATTTTCAAAAAAAACTACTTAATATATTACTAAAAAGTCATATTCATCTATAAAATTAGTGTAGTACCTTAATTAGTACATATAAAATTTATTTTAATACTTTTAAAATTATTTATTTGATATTTATCTTTATAAAATAATTAATACAACATTTTGGTATAATTATCTTATATACATATTTGTTGTATAAAAATTTAAAATAAAATACTATGATGAATATAAATATAATATATTTCATAAAAATACATTTAGTCTAATTTATCTTCTAAAACAACCAGCTTTTAAATTTTATCTTTATTAAATTATAACGGTGACAACTTTGACATTATTTAAAATAAAATAATACAAGTGTCATAATTGCTTTTATAAGGCTCCAAATGGTCAAATATTAGACCATTGGATTCTTATGGTTTATATGTACATTACCAATAAGTTTTAGTCAGGTTTTGTGTTCCTCTTATGGTTACTATTAGTTTAATAAAAACAATATTATTGATTTTTCACTAAATAAACAATTTCTGCATCACTATTATGTCACCATTAATGACAATTATTTAATCCCTAAAAATTATAAATAAGTTCTCATGATGTTAATAATTTTATTATATTCTGGATACTATTTATATTTTAGGTTTTATGAAGTTTATCACTAAATTAAAATTATTATACTTATAATATTTAAGAGAGTGACATGTTGTCAGTTTCTTTGGTTTTAATAATAATTTAATTATTTTCACGGTCAAAAGTCCATAATATTAATCTATTCTGACCCTTAGGTGATATGGGTCGACTTTTAGTCATCCAATTGAATTTTGGTAGGTTTTAGGGTAATTTTATAATCTTATTTTTACACTTAATTATCTGATTTACCTTTAAGTGCAGTAAATAAAAATTACCGTAGTTACTATTCATAATAAAAAAAAAAGTAAACTATTAACAAAATTTGGACCCATTGAATTCAAATATGGAATCCATTTTTTAAAATTCAAAACACAGAAGTTTCAGTAATTAATTTATAATTAATAGCTTTGTTAAAAAACGGGTTTTAAAAGTTAAAACATTGCCAAAGATTGAAATGTTTTTACCTATGAATTCAATATAAAATTAATGGTAATGAATTATATTATATTAAATGGTAAAAATATATTCTATTTATACTTTAAAAAACTTCAATATTATAATTATACCATATAAATTATTGCGATGAAAAAAGTCGTTTTTAATTAAAATATACCGTGTTTTTACTATTCATTAAAATATGAAAGTTATCAGAATAATATGAAAAATTTGTCCAAAGTAAATTTTTATATCCTGATTCCAAAGAAGAATTTTATTTTGTCAAATTGAACTTATAAACCAGTCAAAAACTAGATTTAAAGTGGGTGTGCCATCAAAAAGTGGCAAAACTGCATTTTTTGAAAAGTACTTATTTCTTTCGAAAAGTTTATTTTGTTCACATACATGTTTTAGAAAACGAGTAAGATGAATATTAAAGTTATAAAATTAAAATTGTAGTTAATACTATTCATAACGGCTAGTTTATAATATTATAATAATATAGCATTGTTTAGTGAAACCCGATATTGCGTACAACACACGCTATCGGGGAAGGTCGCGATTGCGTGTAATTCAAGCCAAGTATGGGATGCGTGTAGTGAAAGCCCCATCTGTTGTTTCGTATAACATAATCAAAACTTATTTCATTTATAAATTAAACAAAATTTATACTTAATGTTGCATAGAATAATTCCTAAACAACGAGCTTGAAATCGTGTGTAACACGAGCCAAGAATAGTGTTGCGTATACTACAAGCTAATACGTTGTTGTGTATAGCGCAAGATAATTTTGGTGAAGTATACAACGCAGGACAACAATGAAATTAAAAAGAATAATTCTCATAAAATCTCGGGTTGTTACAGGAATTGAAAAATGAAACCTCTTCATCCCCGACGGTTGTAAATAGACGCCGTATGGACAATGTTTTCATTTTTATAACAAAATAGGAAAAGAGAATTGAATCAGTAGTTGATATAATATTAACATAATAATAGGCCAGTATATAAAAATATAATAGTTATCATGTCACTTTGGAAATGGGAGATGAGGGATGGATAAGAAAATAAAATAAATTCAAAGAGATGGATAGAAAGAGAGAAGGCTTTAATGCTTGAGTGTCGTATCCTTGAGAACCTCATTAAGGGACTTGGAAATTGTATTATGGTGAGACGAGAAAGTCTAAAACATGGGAAAAAGTGTGGGGGAGATTAAATTGGAAAAATATAAGAAATCTTAGAGGATTAGGAGGAGTGATTAGAAGGGGTGGTATTTATAGTTGAGGAGAGGAGTGTTTTTTTATTATTTTATTCATTAGTTTATTATTTTGAATCATGAATATAAATAGTGTTGATTCTTGTGAGTAGATATAGTAACTAGTTCATTTGAGTTTGAAGTAATTTCTTCTTTCCTCATCCATACGTTAACCATAACCCAATAATTTATTTATATACTTATAATGTTAAATACTGTAAATTACCATATTTCGCTGTTCACAACAAATTCAACTATATTAGAACAATCCAAAAGAATCACCAAAACAAAATTTCAATTAGATGAATTAAAAAATCGAAACAATTTTATTAAAATAATTTTCTAAATATGAGTAATTTAATTTTTAATTAAATTCATCATTTTTTTATGAAAAATAACGATTTTAAAATTATAAGAGATTTTATGACACTTTGAAATATTAATTACGGTCACATAAAAGTATATTTTCATAATAGGATAAACATATGATTTTATTTATCCATTTTGGGAAAATAATTTTATTTTAAATCAATGTATTAATTATAAAATTTCTAATAAATATTTACGATATACAGAAATTCCAACACTAAATTTATAATTTTTAAAAAATTTGTTTAATTATTCCATGATATAAAGTTATAATATTTTAATTTATATGATAAGTAAATTTTATTTACACTTTAACAATTTAAGTAACTATTAAAATCATAAATATAATAATAATATGATATAAGTGACACTTGTAAAAAGCAGTATTTTTAACTATTTACTAGAAAATAAAAATTTGCAAAAAAACCAAAATTTCACCCTAATGTAAATATAACATTCATATTTTATAATTTATATTTATTTTGTTCAATGTAATTTATGAAATTATCAAAATTTAGTTTTCAAAAATTTCCACCATAGAAATATGTAAAATTCTCCCTTTGGAAAATGTATCATTTTATGATTAAAATTGAATTTATTGTCAACTTAACCCCATAAAACATATTGTTCAAATTTTAAAATATTTTATGGAATATGTATTATTAAATTTTCATTAATATAGTTCAATAATAGTTATTAATTGAATATAAAATTCAATTGTGGAAAATAAATATAAATATTTATAAAAAACATCATTTATGATCAATTAATTTTTATTTTCATTTGTAATTAATTGGTAACCGATGAATTCATTTTATAGATATGTGGATATTATATTGTCATAATTTAATTATTCCTTAAATTCCAATTACTCGGTAATAACAATAATATTTAATCAATTCTTTACACTCAATGTTATGTGCAACATAAGCTATCAAATAAGTTAAATTATAAAAAGAATGATATCGTAAAATCATGGGGTGTTACATTATCCCCTCATTCAATAAATTATTTCCGTTCAATTTGAAATTTAACTTCACAAATTAATGTTTTAATCTTGAAAATCCATTTTTGGATATCCATCATTGTAAAAAGGGTTTATAAAACTTCCCCTTAAAATTGGTAAAGAGAAATGTGATGGTCACCACAAAACTAAGATTCCAAACTTTGAGAAAATTCATGAAAATATAGACATCGAATGAAATATAACTATCATGTTATGATATATATTTATAAAAAAATTTTCATTATAAGTCTACCATCACAAAATCATAATTTTTTATCAGTTTAAAGGTCATTGATTTCTTATAAGGAAAATTAAAAAGGATGCTATTTTTATTCTAAAATAATTTTACTAGAATTGAGGGTTTCCTTAACTATATAAAAAGTAATTTGAGAAAATAAACTTACTTGATTCATTTCAAGGTCATAATATCATTCTTTTGTTTTGATTCAATCTATCCCTACTTCATTTATTAAAATGGAGATGGATATTGAAGAATAATTTTAATACCTGAAGCACTTTTATGAATCATAAGATCCACAATCCATTACTTCGTCCTTTAAATGCTTACTGAAACCAACATGGTTAGAATATTTTATCAAATATAATAAATTATACTTTAATATTAATCAATAATATCCTTTATCCATTGCATAAGTAGTTGAACTTAAGATTCATTAAAAATATGTCTGCCCAAATTCAATGATCAAACATTTAGAAGGAAGGTCACTAAATTTTGAAAATCAACGTAACATAAGATTCCACAAATAATTTATCTATTAATGTCAAATACCTAATATATAAATACCTTAATATCCTTTAAACCTTTATGAAACATTCATTCATTCATTAGTATAATCTAATGTTCTTGAATAAATTCCCTAAATCCAAATATCTAATAATTTCAACATAACATAAGCAGTCATATCACTAACAAGTTTTATGGTCACCAATGTTATCCCACAAAAATTTATTTTTTATTATCTCAAAATCAAGAACATATTTAGTGTTATATTTCCCAATTCACATGTTTTTAAGAATATTAATTTATAAAAAAATCACTCCTCTTGAGTACCGGTGCAAGTCATCACATTCTTCCAATTCCTTAAAGAATAAGTACTACAGTAAAATTCTTATATATCTCATTATTCATATAACCATAACATTATTGATAAAATAATTAAATAACATTATTCTTGAATCAAAAAATAGGAAAAATAACCATTCCTCTTCATTATTAGTAGAAGAAAAATCTTGACTAGGATCCATTATCTTCTTTTTAGGTATATTAATTTGGCACTTGAGACATTGATTTGTGTAATGCCAGATCTTATTAATGTTGAATAATTTGATGGATTCATTATTTCCATTAAAATCACAATTTTGGTGGTTCTTCTCTCCATATTTGTAGAAAATAAACATTCCCTTCAACAAAGTACTAGGTTGTTTCCTTTCAAAAATATCAGATGTGGGAAAATATTTCGTTCCCTAATTCCATTTATCTATCATTTTCTCTACCATCCTCTGCTTCTCTTACTTCATTTTGATGTCATAAAACAAGTTGAGTTATTTCTCAGTCTTGATAGAACATGATACTATATCCACATGTGATGATAATTTTTGGGAGACTTGTTCCCTTTGAATTATTAGCATTATTCTATAAATTATATGATCATTCTTGTACTTTAGATCGTTTTCATTGGTTAAGTTCCCATTGATTCTGCGAGGTTCCATTTATAAATAGTGGAATACACTAAATTAGGTTATGAATCATAATTCATGATCCCTAACTATAAAAACACTTCACATAAAGAAAATATTTATTTTTATCTAATACAAACAATTTAAACATAGTTTATTTGTGTAGATATTTACTTTTAAAACCATCATAATGGTTTATAGAGAAAATGTGAATCGTCCTAAGAATATCGCATAAGAGTGTCAGACCAGGTGCTCAGTAAGGCCCTCTATCTTGTTCCTGTTTACACTGAGGAAATCCTGATTTAGGTTGTTGGATTTTTTACACATAGTTACATCTATTCGATAACCACATCCACTTGTATTATCCAAACATGGATTTACTTCAAGAAAGACCCACATAATATATACCTTACCAAAAATTCGAGGTTATTCTTCTTTGAATACCCTCAAAGTATATATTATAGTTATGTTTCCTAATAAATTTTTTTCTAAATCTAATTTCCAATTTTATACTAATCTTCTTCTAATTATAACTGTAAATACCCCGACTCAAGTAGTCTGGATCCATTGGCTTACATTATTACATTTGTACTATGAATAAGTGCTCACATCCCAAAGGACTGAATAGTTTAGTTTTTCTTGAATACTAGATACAAATATACCTTTTTACAATTCAACGTCAATGTAAATATAACATGGAAACTCCAATGTAAACACTCATAATATCCTAGATTATCCGTATAAGTCATTCATAATATACATCATTGCATCCTGGGAAAAATTAAAACATAAAAATGGGTTGAGCTCAGATGCTTAGTAATAGTAAGAAATATAAAGGAATCTATAATACATAAACAATAAGGCAAGGTGAATAACTAAAAACACATTCCATTAAAACATAATATTTATCATAATATGGAATGATTAAATGCTAATTAAATAATTAAATATAAATAAGCATATGAGACTAAAACCTGACCATTGATATTATACTAGTCGAATAATCACAAGGATTATCGATTACTCATATCATAGTTATGGAATGAATAATTTTGGACTTCTTAAACATACCATATAGGCCTTATCAAAGACATCTAAAAATAAATGGATATGGCCTAATCAAAATCTATATCTTAAAAAAAATTAAGCCCTCGACCAAGTCTATATGTAGTTTATCTCATTAGACCTACTGATGCATCAATAGGCTATAGTTGGCCTGGACCACCACAGAATAAGTATCATTCATTCTTTATATGAATATGGTGACACATAAACAACATATTCATATAAAATGTAAATAACTTTCACCAATCATTGAACGTAATTGCTAACCATTCTGAGTAATATGGTGAATGGTATTAATATAGAACATCAAAAGTTAATCTAGTCACAAGACATTTCATAAAATATAGTAGACGATGATGTAAATGATCTATAAAAATTAAGAAGAATATTTAATATATGATTTTAAAATAGATGAAAACAAAATATTATGATCATCATGGAATTATATAGAGAAATATCCTTTTTAAAATGAGTTATTAAGAAACTGTATAATTGGTGCACTTCAATGATTTTTAATAGAAAATATAAAATAGTATTTGAAATAGAAAAATTCATAATTTTTTGTATAAAAAATAAATGAATAAAGTTATTTTTTCATGATAAAAATGGTTATTTTAGAAAAATAATTGATTCATAAAACAAATTATGGATGGTACAAAAAAATTGGTAAGAAATTTGGATGTTCCCTTTAATCGGGTTTCCTTAACGAGAGGAATTAGTAAGGGATCCTTATAAAAATGCATTTTCCCATAAAATAAAGATTAATTATGCTATAAATTTTTTTTTGAAACATAAAAATAGAAATTAGTATGTGTAAATAAGAAGAATTAATAATTACATTGCGGTAAATAGAGATAAAACGTTACCGAAATGAAACATGGATGTTATCGGAGAATCCCCTACCACTATGGAAATAGTCAAACTGTGTGACCCATAAAATTAATGAACATTAAATGAAACACTGAATGTTATTAAAATAAATATATTAATTATATGAAACATCAAAAGTAATTATACATACACCACACATGATAAATATAGTTGAATAAGGCATATCTCACTGAAATGAGAGTGAGATGAGAAAACCCTTACCCTATGTCTGAAAGTGTTCTGCACATGTACTTAGTGTTGTAGATAAAGAAATTATATTCCTTAATAATTTAATTCATAACCTATTAGATATTTATTTTATATATTATAATTTTATTATGATTATTTATAGTCTTTTTGATGAGTTATATAATCCAATTCTGTCGTTCGGGAGTGTTCATTTCCATGGTTTTCATGATTGGTTAACTAGTGTACATGTAAAACAAGATCATGGAAAATGAAAATAGTTCAAAATAATTGAAATTCTATGTTATTAAATAACTTCCACGAGACAGAGTGGTCTTATATATCATTTTTATCTGATATGAGTCTGGTTAATTGGATAAAATGTTAATAATAACTCATTGTATTATTTTGGTGTTTTCGATCATCACAAACTAGTTTTGTCTAATAAATTAACATTATGTTTATCTAAATGATACATAAAATTAAAAATATATTCTATATATTAATGACTGCCTTAACCCTAAAAATGGTTTTATGCCCATCCTTGAATGGGGAATTTAAAAATGAAAACTCATCCTCCATGATGGTGGTAAATCAGCAACTCACAGATGATGTTTTCATTTTTAGAATAAAATGAGGAGGATTGGAGAATAAAAGTTTGATGTACCAATAACATAATAAAAATATAGTATATAAAATATAATGTAGTTATCTTGTCACTTTTTATAGGGGGTGAGGTAAGGAGAACAAATGAATATAAATTGAAAGAGAGAGTGTGTGAGAATGTCTTACCTCTTGAGTGTCGCCTCCTTGAGAACATCTTTACGAGGCATGGAAATGGTAGTTTGGTGATACCATTAAGACCAAAATGGGGGGAGAGAGTTTTGTTTGAGGAATTGGGAATAATGTAATAATTCTTTATGTATTTGTAGGTGTAAGGATAATGTGTGATGATGGGGGGTATTTATAGTGGAGGATATAAGTGTTTTTTTATTTTATAATTTTGTTTACTATTTTGGAACAATACTATGAATAGTTAATATTTTTGTGACTAAATTTAGTAAATAGTGTATTTTAGTTCAATACATTGGTTTCGTACCACATCCATATATCAACCATGACTTGATAATTTATTTATTTAATTATAATGTTAAGTACCATAAATTATCATATTTCACTATCTACCGAAAATTCAACTATTTTAGAAAAAACCCCAAAAAACCACCCTAACCATTTTTCAACATTTAGAATTTAAAAAATAAATATATTTTATGAAAATAAATTTCTCAATATATTAAATTAAATTTTTAATGAAAATAATCATTTATTCTTAAAATAACAATTTTAAAATTATAACTGATTTTATAACACTTTGAAATATTAATTAAGCTCTAATAAATTTATAGTATAATAATAAGACAAAAAAATATTTTTTTAAGAAGATAATTTATGAAAACAATTTTCTTTTAAATCATTTTATTAATTATAAATTTTTAAATATATATTTATACTTTATAGAAATACCACTACTTAATTAATAATTTTTTAAACTTTTTTTACTTATCCCATCATACAAATATATCATATTTTCATTTAAAATATACCCTAATTTTATTTACCCATTAATATTTGAGGTCACTATCCAAATTATAAATAAACTATTAATATAATGAAAATGAAAGTCTTATAAAAATTGAGAGAATTCACTATTTACTATAAAATAATTATTTCTTGAAAAATACTACAATTTCAACCGACTAAAATTTTGACAGGATTATTTTAAAAAGTGAAGATTATTTTGTTCAATATAATTTATAAAATTTCTAAAATTTAGTTTTCTGACATGTACATCATTAAATGGAAGTAAAATTTACTTTTAGAAAAAATATCTTTTTATGCTTAAAATTGGATTTATTCTTATCTTGATCCTCCAAAACATATTGATATAATTTTAAAATATTTGATTGAATATATAATTTTTATATTTTAATAATATATTTCAATAATATTGATTAATTTAAGATAACATCCCATTTTTCATAATTATATATATTTTTTAAAAACATACCCCTTATGTTCGATTTTTTTTCATTCATAACAAATTGGTAAGAAATGAATTAATTTTATAAACATCTATAAAATATATTATCATAATTTATATAATCCCTTTTATTGTTTATATTCCAAAATATAGGTCACAATAATAGTATTTAATCATTTTTTAGGCTTGGTTTTCAGTGTAACATAAGCAATCGCAGTAGTGAAATTTTAAAAATAGATATACCAAAAAATATTGGGGTGTATGAACATAAAATTATTATAGTATATTTAAAATATGTACCAATTTTTGTCAAGTATGGCATACCCAATCCTTTATTTACGGTAAGGGTATGTTGGTTTTGCTACATGCTTCTTATTTTTAGTACTGAATTACTTTTTTAAAAATTAATATTACTTAATAAAATTGAATAATACACATATTGTCAAAAAAATGTATTATGAGCCATGATGTACATAAAAACATATATCCTCATGATGGCTAGTAAAAATATCTCACATTTCATGGATTATCAGATGATTATACATATATATTGGGTGAGGTTCTATTTTACATTCATCATTTATGAGATGAAACATATTTAGAATTGTCATAAAGCCTCAGTGAAACTTTCTGGAAAGCATTAATACAACTTTATTTTTGGGAATCGTCTACTATAAATGCACTCTAGAATGGATAATGAAGTGTAATCAAATGTATCATTAATTTATTTTTAATTAAAATAAATAAAAGATATCATATTTTCCCCCTAATATCTTCCTGAATCAGTGTCTTAATTATAAAAAAACCTTGTTCCATGAATCTACGTCAATCATAAAATTCTACTGGGTGGTGAGCCCAATGAAACTACTAATCATGGACTTGTCGGGGTTAATAGGATGGCCTAATGCATTCCATCAAAATTCAAATTTTATGCATCTATTTTTCACCATAATAATTTTATATAACTCAATTATGATATTGTTTTATTGTTTTTTCTAGTACATAAGTTATTCATGTTCTACAATTTCCTTGGGTTCAACATCATCAATATGTTTTTCCTCTGGATTGGAAGTTTCGGCATGTGCATAAGGTTGTTGTTCCTCTACACTGGGAGTACTATCATGTTGAGAAACATATTGTTCCTTAGAATTAAGAGCATCAGCACATGCAGAAGTAATTATCTATATAATAATTTCAACATTTAATTTATATTACATAAATGAATAAGTAAAAAGATAATAATATAGGGTAAATCAATGTGAATTAATATATATATATATATATATATCGATTATTGAACTTTCTTTATTTAAAAGGATAAATGGATTTTAACCCACTATCAAGAATCCAAATACCTTAATTGTTATATCCTATGATATGATATACAATACCCCATGTTCATTCTCACCACTGTGATATGATTGAAAAAACCCAATGAAATGGTCTTCCTCAAATGAATTTTTATCTGACATATTAGTGGTTTTGGTCAATAACATAACAATTTACCACTTTTGGTTTGTGGGATCTAGAACATAAAATATATTTACTTCCTATTATTTCCTTATAAATGGGTCTTCTTTCTTCCTTTACTCACTAAAATCCACTTTCACAAATCCCAATTCATCTATTTTAACATCACTCCTATTTTCAACTCCCTTGCATTGAAAAATCATCTCCTAGAATGTTATATAATACAACTCCCATATTTGATAGTTGATTCCGAAGTATGAAATATTCACATAAATTAGATTTCTATACTTGGTACTAAAAACTTGAATCTCATCAAAAACAAGTGTAACACCACTATTCTTCATGTTTCTTCCATCATCTTGTTCATTTGTATAGAACGTATAACCATTATCTACATAAATGTTATAATACAATACATGAAAACTTGGTCATCAGGAAAGCCATAAAATTTATAATAAAATTAAATATGTATTTTCATCTGACTAACTAAATATATGGCCTTAGAAACATCCTATAAACTATTTATTATGTGTATATTAAATCCATCTTTCAACCCTTAATGGATTCAAATTCCTACAAAAACTTTGTGGGTTTCAACATATGGGTCTACCTTTAAAATATTATGACAAGCATAAAGGTGTTTATGCTCCTGATCTAAAACAGTTATTGTGAAAACATCTATTATAGAAATTCCTTCACCCATAAGCTGCCTAGTGAGACCATATTTTAGTAGACCAATTCTTTCCACACCAGAAAGGTATTCGGTAGAGAATTCATTGTCCTCAAAGATAATATATATATCCACAATATGCCCCTCAAGAAAATAACAATTTTTTATATACCCTTTCAAAATATTCATATACCGGACAATGGGATACACCTATCTGTAATTTATAGGACCAAAAATCCGAATATATCTTACCAAGTAAACCATCAGGTGAACCATCATATCAAATTATGTTAGTATAAAAAATACTTCCAATTTTTATAATTTTATGGAAATATATTTTTCCATAGATAGAAATTTCAACAGTTCAATAATTTGTAGCATGTAGATTTTTAAAAACATATCTAGTTAAATATATAATGATTATTATTGGTAAAAATTCAATGTAAAGGAACAAGAATTACATTTTTCATCAAAACATGAGAGTATTTTGATTTTAGAATCATTATCTTTAAATAAGTCATTGAAATGATAATCTTGATATTCAATGAATACCCCTATGGAATCATTATATCATTCAAGAAGCTTCCAAATTAATGTATATCTTGTCAGAAAAGTCTTTAAGCATTTTAAGAATGAAAATTCTATTATTCACTCTTCACGGGTGTAAAATATTCTCATATTCCCATGCCAATCATGTTCATCCCAGCCTTAATTTCATCCTTTGTTTGGTTGGGTCTATTTATTAATGTTCTACCAACATTATCATAATAATTTTTATCAACATGCATAACAGAAATAAAATTTATGATGTACAAACAATTCCAATATAGCAATTCACAAAAAAACTGATAAATTTTTTCCAACAATATTTTATACGGTTTTTCAAAAAAAAAATTCCCACAGCAGTGTCCATATGTATTACATTCTAAAATAGTTGATCACCTATTAGTGAATATATCCTTATACACTCTTCTGAACTCCCATTAAATAACGTTGTTTTAGATCGTAACTTGTGTCACCTATGTATAAATTTATGATTTCCATGAAACACATTATTCAGAGAATTTTTAAACCTAATTGACCATATACCATGTTCAAAAATGGGACACCCTTGAATTAGTTTACTGTTATATCCTCAACGAATTTTTTTAATAGAAAATTCATATATCATCAAATACAATATGGACCTCAGTGTAAAATATTCATTTCAATACATATAAAACAATATTACTCCTAAATCCCATAGTATTTTCATATATTCGATCCATAGAGCCAAATAAACATCAATATCATTACCCAGTTGTTTGGCCTTAATAAAATCATAGATAACAAAATATATTTTTGTTTCGTGTATAACCATGATGGAAAGATATAGTTTACCAATATAACTGGTCATATACTATGAGTGCTTCATTGAAATAAAAAAGCATTAACTATATCTATAGATAGCATAAATGATGGTTTTTGGGCTCTTTTCAAATTTTAAAATTATTTTGATTAATTATATTACAATGAGTATATTCATTAAGGTGATGAAGTTTCCCATATTTATTTATTGTACATGCATACTGCGACAGTTTCCTTATAGTATCATCAACTCCATATAGGCACCTAATCCCTATTATGATTGGAATATACCCTAAAACTTTTATAGGACACAATTCATCTTAATTTTATTGAGAAGAACAACACTTTGGTAATTCTTTAATTTATTTGTGATCATTTCAATTACAGTCAATTCGGAAAGAATGTATTATTTTATAGATCATACCCTTTGAAAGTAGAATTCATTTTGCATCATATGTTAAACTAAAATCTCAATATCTTCTTGTAGAATATCATTAAAAATATAAAGTAGTTCAGTAAAACTAGAATCACTCAATCTATTGATAGATTTTAAATTATATAGCTTCTGTATTGCTTACAATACTGTATATTTAGTACTGCTATCATACAATGAGGTCATTGTATAACTCTTTAACTTCAAAAGAAATTTTTGATAATCATGAAGTTCATATTCAACTATAATTTTTATTTCCCCAATATGATCTCTATCATAACTCACTATTGTAATAAAATCCCCGATATGGTATTCTTCATTTTACAAACGTGTAATCATATCAGATGATCCTCAAAAAAGAGTGTTATCCTAGACACAAGCTACATTCACTTTTTCTTTATGATTATTCTAACATGTATAACATTGATCTATTATATGAAAGGTAATTCTTTCTTCAAAATCCATTGGAACAATTATTCTTGATTAAAAATAGCAAAAAGACATGAAAATTATCTGAGAAAGGTCAAATTCATGATCTTTAGAAAACTAATAAACTCTTCAACCACATATTCATATTTTTTTGTTTCATGATTTGAATCATTAAATTTTCTATTAATATCCATCCTATTTTATTTTGTATTAATATAATTTAAAAATATAAATAATTATAAGTAAGATCCCTTTAAAATAAGGGGAACCTTATACTTGAATGTATTAAATAATTCCTACATGCTTTGAATGAAATGGTTAATTTAAATTATGAAAAAGATTAATCAACTGGTGGAAGTTTTTATCCTCGAAATTCATCCACAATTATCACCGGTACTTAGTTGGATAAGACTACTTCTCTTAAAAGTTCAATCAAAATAAGTGAATGTCAAAAATATATGTGTTATGAGTATGACACAACAAAATATAGTAATAACTCTTTCAAAGATCAATCTGATGCGGATGATTGATATCTCCATAAATCTAAATTTTCCTAGGTTGGGTAGTTGATGAAGCACGAGACAAAAATTCATAGTTTTTGGTGTATAATAATTAATGGAACCATAATGGGAATTTTTCTTTCAAATGGAGTTCCTCTTCACATATGTCCTTGCATTTCCATTGATATCAACCCCTAAAAGATAAAAAAAATTAGAGAGAATATGTATCTGTCGAGTACTACCCTAATTTAAACCATGTAGGTGATGTTGGATGAAAATTATTTTTAGGATATGAAATGGGTTTAAAAAATAATTCACCTATTGATGGTGTTGTATGTTTGTTGGTTAAGACTTAATGGTTATCTTCGTATAAGGGTTATGTTTCATTTTATGGGATGGATGTTTAACTATTACACTAATAATATTTACAAAATGTTATTTTATTCTTGGTTACTTTAAATTTCACAATTTATATTTAATTGTATACATAGTTTATGTTACAAATATATTAAGGTTATTAATGAATTAAGATAGTAATATATCTATGACTGTTTTTAAAGGTATGTCATATAACTTTCCTATTAGTTTTATTTTTTTAATTTTCTATATATCTTAATTCATGTGTCTCATTATCGACTTTAATTAATAATTTATTGACCATTTTAAAGAAGGAAAAAACTTCAAATATTATTTATACATGGTATCAGAACCTATGAACCTTATATTTCTAACTCCGTCCCTCCCTCCAGTGTTGTTGCTTTCAGATTCCCCTTTTTCAGTCATATGTTTTAAATAAACTGTTTCCACAATGTTATCTTACATAGAATTTAATGATATTATGTTTTGTTTCAGAAGGCATTTTTCTTGCATGCATATCTAAAAAATTATGTAAATACATCATTTTTAAAATGATCTTTTCCAGAAATAATTTTTGAGATAATAATTTTTAAACATATTTTCACATATTTTTTCATGTCTAATAAGGCTATGACATCCCTAAAACTTAAATACGAACTTATTTTACAACAATTTTGGAATCATCTACTTTGGAAATTTTTCAGTGTTAGTAACATCACCTTCAATGTAATTTTATCATTACAAGTTCTAATTATTTTTAAAATTAGTGAAATGAGATAGAGTATGCTTCAGTTTAAAAAATAGTTTCAAAATTATTAAATAATGAGGGTATGGATAAATCAAATATCAGTTTATTTTCATAGTTCAGTCATATATATTTATTATTTAGTTTAAATTTTTTATTTTTTATTTATCTTGTGTTTTGTATCTCAATATTAATCTCTATAAATAGACTTAATGCATTATTCTAGTTGAACTATTTCTCGGTCTAATATTTAAAAATATTATTACGGTTGGATGAAAGTGTACAGTTATTTTTTTTTGGAAAATATTACCATTTGTGGGAAATTATTAAGGTAATTGGATTCAAAAAAAGGGTATTAGAGTCACTTCCATCTCAATAGTGTTTTTCAAAATTTAGGTAGTTTGTAAATACATAAGTGTTATGTCATTATCCAATAATAAAATAATATTTTTTCCTAATACTAAAATAATTTTATTCATGATACTTTCTTGTTTCAATTTTAAAAACAAAAATAAATTTATTATAATTTAAAATAAGATCAAGATAATTGAAAAAATATATTTTTGGTTAAAACTATAAAAAAACACTTTAGTTTCTATTGAAAAATTATTTTTAAAAGCTAATAATGATTTCATTGTGAAAAAAATATAATCAAAATTATTTTTTGAAAAGTAAAAAATTAATATTTCTAAAATTATTTTTTTAATGAAAAATGAATCAATAATTTCAAAATATTTGTTTCTATAATGAAATATTCTTTTAATGGTGAAAAATATTAAATAAATAGGTTTTGAAAATATTTATAAAATCTTTGAAGTGTTTAAAATAATGAAACTTGTTTGGTTAAATCACACACAATAATTTCATTAATCTTAAAATAAAAATTTCTAAAGTCAAGAAGTATAAAAAATGTTTATACATTAATGATTTTTTTCATGAATTTAATTGTATATATTATTTTAGAAAACAAATCAAATATCAAATTTTTAAAAAAACTATTATAAGTGATTGATTTTGTATAATTTCATCAAGCATAGAAAAAAAATTCATTTTAAAATACTAATTAAAATTATTTTCACCCATTTATAATTTCTATATTTTATACTAAAAAAGAATGTTCTTGTAAAAATTATTTAATATATTTAAAAATTACTAAATGCTAGTTTTTTCATGGGATGAAAAAACAACAATTGTTTTCTCAAATAACAAAATAAAGAGTATTGGGTGGTATGAACTCTTTTAAGTGTTATCAAATGAACACTAATCCATAAATTTTATTTTTAGCGGTCAGTGTTTCTTGGAATTGATTGATACAACTTACTGTACACCACATATAATTTATATAATTTTTTATGTACTTATTTTTTTTTTTAAAAAAATTCAATATCAACTAAAAATATTGAAACACACTCTCAACGAAACTTAATAAGTGATTAAATAAGTGATGTCAAATGAAACACTAGTCCCAAAGGAATTTATCTATCAAGTTTTAAGAAATTTTATTATAGAAAATTACATTAAAATATTTCAATGGTTTATTATAACTGCTTCCAAATATTGTATTCATATATTAAGGTTTCTTGTATCGAAATCGAAGGTGTTTAAATATTTAAATAATCAATTGAGTTTCAATTTTAGGTAGAAATATATTATTACTTCATTATTTAAAGATATTTATCTTTATAATATATTTTAAATTATATTTATGTTGATGAAAATCACACTGGATGTTCAGTTTGGAATCCTTTTCAGGTGATGAAATGAATTATTAGAGTCTTATTTCAAAAAAAGTTCCTCGTATAATTCTAAATCTCCAAGAACATTATCATCACAAAAGGGGATAAAGGGTCACATTTAAAACTCCCCCTAAAGAATTACATATACACTATAAATTCAACATTAATAATTAAAGGGGTGAATCTGGTTTGAACGACACTGAACTAACCCAATAAATAATGAAAAATGAATGACTGAGAATGAAATGTGATTTGAAAAGTAGGAGAAAACAGAAAACAAAACAATGGAGATATGAAAATAAAAAATAATTATAAAAACATATAGGAATGTAAATGAAAAAGAGTATGTACAAGATTTCAACCTCATTGGTACAACATGCATCAAGGTCAGAGGGGGTAATGACCTATCTGGAAGAAACAATTAAATATCAGATGAAACAATCCCATTCCTTAAATCTTGAGAGGATCAGTTCATTGATGAAGAGTGGTGATTCATTGATGAAGAGTGGTGATTCGTTGATGAAGGGATGTGGGGGTTTGCTTCTATAAGGGTTATATTATGCGAGAACATAAAGGGGCATAGAGGAGATGAGTCTATTATGGTTCTTTTTGTAAGAACCCATAAGGTTTTAATTAGTGATTTCAATTTTTTTTGATAAATAGTAGTTTCATCGGGGAGAAAATAGAATTCACTAATAAAACTACTCTTCATCAATGCATTTTAGCACTCATATAGATTCTCATTTATCAGCACTGATAAAAAGAAGTTTTATCAATTCTTTTTAAAACCAATAAAGATCAAATATTAATAATATATATATTTATTTATAATTATAATCATAAATAAATACATTTAAAATATTTCTATATATTTATAAATATTTTTATATATTAAAAAACATTTTTTTATAATTATATATATTTATATTATTTAATTTATTTATAAAAATATAATTATAATAAATATGTTTATTATAATTATAAAATTCTTTAAATAAATATATATATATTAATTTATAATTCTAATTATAAATAAATATATTTATAAAGATTTTGTATATAATTAAAAATATACATATATATTTAAAAATATATTTAAGTAATTATATATATAAAAATATATAAATATTTATATTTTTAACATTACCATAAATATATTTATAATTTAATTATATTTATTGTAATTTTATATTTATTTAAATATATATATATATTTATTATTATATTTATAGTTAAAAATATTCAAAAATATTTCTATATAATTAAAAATATATTTATATAATTTTATATAATTTTATAATTATACCTCCTATTTCTCACAACATTGAGATATTTATTTAATTATATATATTAATATAAATATTTAAATGTATATATATTTATTTATATTCATATTTATAAATGAATATATCTAAAAAGAATTTATATAATATTATAAATATATTCATATAAATATATATTTTTATTAAGCACATGTGGGTTTAGGTGAGTGGTTCAGAACACTCTGTGCATCCTAGCGTTTGGGGATCAATTCCCAACTATTTTGTATTCTGGCCCATTTATTTGGGCGATATGATGCGATGATGGTGCCATTGAGATCCAACTCATTTATTTTACCTACTTATTATGGGTGGAATATAGGATTTTTCCTGACTATTAGTTGTAGGATTTCTCAGGCCTGAGTATATGTGAATCATACAGGGGGAGGACAGAAGATATCATCATGGTAGCGATTGATGATGGAACAGTGAAGGATGTAGGTTCTGGGCGTAGTGGAAGCTTGGGAGGGACTGTTCCCAACATTGCTTTTTTTCATATTCAATGAAGAATCTAGGATTGATGTGATGATGAAGAACAAGATCCATATAATTTAATAAAAGAATAAGGCAAATTAATGAAACCTGAACCCCAGAGATAGGAGATCAATAGATTTTGTTTATAATTAATTTAATTAAATTAATCAATTACCTCTAAGATGATTATTTCTTTCTTAATGACGTAAACCACATATCTATTTGTGTACCATTGTTGGTCTATAGATATTAATAGTATTTCTCCTCTAGCAGTGATCCACATGTGTTCCATGTATCTCCAGACATCATCGAAGGATTTTCTGGGTGCTAGCATGGAATATCATTGCACTTGCGATGTCCAACTTTGATCTCCTTGAGAAATGCTTCAAAAGAGTTCTCCTTGATCCGATGGAGATGGAACAAAATCATTCTTGAGTGTGTTCTTGGATATGGAAGAACACTCTAGCCTCGATATATTTTCACAAAATGCTGTTCACAATGCAATAATCATCGCTTGGATAGCGATTAGATAATAAGAGGAAAATATAACTAGGAATTTAATTCACAAGTGTAATAATAAATAATTTTCATAAGTGCCTTATTTATTTTATTAATCCTAGTAAAACCCCCATGTCAAATAATAACAGTAACATTATTTTTTTTGGAATGTGCTTAACTTGCATGTTATAATTAAATATTATTGAATCAATTAATATTCAAAATTATTATTTCTCACTGGACCATTAACTCAGTCCCCCAATCCTCCACCATATTTATTAAACCTTGAATAATAAACATTTATTAATTAAATAACTATCCTTTTATTATTCACTAGTAAATATATAAATATTATATTCACTAATTTCCAAATAAATATATTTAATTATTCCACCCACAATATATTTTCTTGAATACCTAGTGTCAAAATAAATGTGATCAAGAATCCATGAATAATTATTAAACCGCAACCATGAATAACCATTATTCAACTTGATAAATACTAAATAATATGTCATTTAATTGACATACTAGATACACTTAGTGTGGGACCCTCTAGGACACTTTATCAGTGGCGTTAGGTGGATCAGCCTAAAGTCTATGGTTAGCACCTAGAAACACATCATGGAACCCATGGAGAAAGAAGATAAATATGAAACAAAATCTCAACTCATATGAATTCTTACTATTTAATATAATCCCTTTGTATAGATATCTCGAATCAACCAGGATGCATACAAGTGCCATCAACCCATGTGATCGATTTCACATACTTTGATCTCTCAAAAATTGAACATGCCTATAGAACACCATGGCCATGGATTTATTTAGGTTATGTCATTTCCATAAAATGGAATAAGATATCAACTTCGATGATGGAATAGAAGGGACAAATAATTTCTCGTAATATTAATTAATGTATTATTACTCGTGACAAACCCAACATATCCTACATTGTCGCGAACATATCTCATCACGGTTTACACCAAGACATCTAAGTGTGCGAGTCCAAATAACCAATAATAATAATTTTAATGTATGAGCACCAATACACATGTTCGTAGATAGGAACATCCAATGAAACATATAAATGTGGATTTACTACTTGCTGGTCTTGTTCTCAAAATATCATCCTTGAAATTACCAAGGGCATACACCATGAGAAGGTGCCTCAAAGTCCTATGAGTCTCCACTCCTAACAGCCTGTATCATTTTTTTCCCTTCAAATGATATCATTCAAGTGTAAAACATATGTTTAATAATTGTTTCGTGGAACTTATGGGTTGTCATCATACCATGGATCCGCTATGACCTTTTAGTGTGATATATACTCTTAGTACACTATCACATACAATATAATGCAGAAAAACAATCATGATGTGATAAATATTTTTTAATATCCACCCAATTAATATAATTTTGTCATAAATTACAAAGAAGTTGGTTCTAGGGAACATACTCTAACATAGGTTAGGTTCCGGTGATGGCCACCAATGGTAGAATGAGATGCTGGTCGGCTCTGTCTTGGGCACTATTGTTCTTGGTCAACAAGATTTCAGGGATGACGGTGACCATGTGGGATGATAAGAAGGTGGTCATAGGATGGGTGAAAACTCTTATTCACTGATTTTTTGGGGGGTTTCAATGATGGAATCATGGGTAGTAGTGAAAAAATCCTTCACTAAGGACAAATCTATGTTATATAAAATATCAATGATACAGGGGTCAGACACCCGACTTTGGGAATAGGCTTAGAGCATCAGTGGAGGACAAATGATGACCTTGCACTGGTGAAGTAGTAGGATTTTTTGACATTTCTTTGGGATTGGTGAACCTCCACTCGACAGCAGTGGTGGTGGTATGGCGATTTTCTATGGAAATCTATTGTGGCTTCCAGCGAAACATTAGCAGGTATTGGATTGGTAGTGTTGGCGTGGAGATCATGCAGCACATGGAATGGTGGGGGTCTATCTAATTGGTTTGTATAAGTGAGTCCTAATCAGGTGTAAAAAATCCTATGTCGATGCAGGTTAAGGTTGGGGTCTATGGGCCATGGTTTTCTGGCATATGAGCTATCTAAGTGGGCCTTTTGGTCATTATGTTTTAAGGGACTTTTGGTAAATAAATAAAAAAGGACATTCATAAATGCTTATATATATTAATGGTGGGATTATCCTTAGAGGGATTTGATCTTCCCATCAGCCTACAGGGTAAGGTATGTGTCTATATGTTTTTCTCTAAGTTTATCCTCGAATACCTATAATATATATATATAATTATAAATATAAATATATTTTTTATATAAATATATTTATTATAATTTTATAATTACATAAATACAAATATATATATTTATAATATCATAAAGACATTTTTAAAACATATATATACATATAGTTGTATAATTAAATATCAAAAAAAATAATTTATTAATAAATCATTTAAATAGATTCATTATATAAATTTATAACATATTTTAAATTTTTAAACATAATATATGAAAACTGATAAATATTATTCATATAAATTACAAACATATTTAAAATATTACATGTTTATTATATAAATATATTTAAAAATAAATATTACAAAATGATTAAATATATTTTTAACATTATTAATAAATATATAATATAAAATGAATAAATTAAATTATATAAATTAAAAAAAAATTACAAAGTGAATTGGTAACATTTTTGTGAATTAAAAATATACATATGTACACATATAATTCTACAATCACAAACGCATATAGATACACACATGTATATAAAAACATACACATATATACAAGCAGTTATATATGTAAATATATTTGAAATTATTTTATATCAATATAAATATATATCAAAATAAATATATTCATATATTTACTATGTAATGGTTTATTTAAACTATTATTATATTATGTTTATTATAAATATATACAAATTTTTTAATCAATGTATATAAATAAACAATTGAACATTTTGAGAATTTTAAATTTGATAATTTTTAAAATATAAGCGTTTGAAAATAAGATTAATTTTTTAAATGTAATATAATTCATATTTATATATTAAATTAAAACATATATATATATATATGCATAAAGCAATATAAATCTTATTTAAAAGTATATTAATTTATATTTATTTATTTTTATTTATAAATATAAATAAATATATTTATAAATAATTTTATATCATTATAATTATATTAATATAATTAGATATGTTTATATACTTATATAAATATATATATAACTTTTTATATTTATTAATATAAATATATATATAATTAAAAATATAATAAATATATATTATTTATATATATTTTAAACAAATTAATATTTAATAAAATAAAAATATATTTATTTATAATTATAATTATAAATAATTATATTTAAAATATTTGTATGTAAATATAAATAAATATAAATTATTATATATATGTATATATATATATATATATGTAAATAATTATATATATTTATATCTCAAATAAGGTGACTTTGAAGATTGCGTTTTCTGAGAGTGTTTTGGGCAGTAGTGAAGGTGGTGATTAAACCCTACATGTTGAAATAGATTTTTTATTTGATTCTATAAATCGTTAGGTTCTCCTCACTAGAGGAATATGTAATGATCATCCTGGAAAAGGTGAAATCTTGAAAAATAACATTTTTTATGTGAATCGGTCGATGGAAGTATATTCTAGATTTTTCCCCATCGCTTCTTATCGAAAATTGATTAATAAAAATGTTGTGAAGAAAGGATCTATGATTCATGTCATGTTGAACTCAAATGAGGTCTCTGAAAGACTAGAGATGGGAAATAAATCCATTGTTGAAATGTTGGTTCTTCCCCTAGGGGGAAAATTTATGGTGTCACATTGATTACCTATATAGAATTTATGCCCTTTGTGCAATTTATAATTGGAGTTGTGTCTCACTTGGATGATGCTTCTTAAACTAGTTTTTCACTTAGAAGATATAAATCAAAAGTCTTGGATCTTCTGATCATATTTCTTGAAACCTGGCTTATTCCATGTTCATGAATGGTCTTTTGATTTTAATTTTACCATATTCAAGAACACATTTATTCATATTTCCATTCATCTTTAAGATCTCAAATTTATTTTCTTGAACCTAAAATTCCTCACCGATATTTTATCATCCATCAGTTTTCCTATCCAGTTTGATAGGGAGTAATGATTGTTAATATTTTGACATTACACCGGAATCATTGTTGAAATTTATGTCACTGAAACGTGCATAGGATAAGAATGTATTTTAACTTATGATGACGAGATCAATATTAGTATTGAATATGAAAATTTTCTTCACCTGTGTGAGGAATTTGATTTGAATGGGAACATGAAAAATTTTATCTAAAGAGTAATCAAATGTCTAAAGTGTGGTATGAAAGGGCTCCTCGAGGAAGAATACAAAAGGCCCGCGAATAAAAAGGAAGCCTCACATAAGCCCAAAGATTCTGGAGGTGGTTAATCTCATAGGACCACCACTCTAGAGGGGAAAAATACGAGTAGTGGGGGTGTTCTATCTTATGATAACATCCTACAAAATTTTTTGGGTCTGGCTGATGGTTTTGAACCTTGATTGGGATAGATTCTTGAAGTACATGATTTACTGTGAAGGATTCGGGAGTACATTCTCTGGAAGGCACTTCCTAGGAGTTGATAGTTTGTAGAGAGGAGGGGAGCCCACAATTATTTATGGGGAAAACATAGTTATGGGATAATAATGTTGATAAGGATTCAGTAGATTGTAGTAGGATTCCCATATCCCATCAAACAAAGAACAATATTTATAGGTCATGGTGGATTGGTAGTTCATTTAAGAAAATATTCACACTTCAATTCGGATATGTAAGTAGATTATCTCCTTCTCTAATATCTCTCAGTGGAAAAGGGTATCATTTATGAAGACATCAAAAAAAAATAACCTTGTGGAAGATGGAGATAATGTCGCCAAGAAGGGCCAGAGCCCCCACAACAGGCTGATGATTCATCTCTTATAGTGGAATCTCTGAAGGATCCAGGCTATAAAGAAGATCCTTCTTGATCTCCTAAATATTTTTCTGAACTTCTTTACTCCAATTTTGTATCCACACCATTTAAAGGGTTATCCAACCACATGGATGAATATGGATTTCATGTGGTTTTACCAAACAAATACAAGACTCCCTCATCTTCACCTAGACAGACTTTTCTTGAATCACATTATCAAAAACATTATGGTATTAGGGATGAAACAAATTCTCTAATTACTGGTGGCACACTATAAATGAAGGTGACCAAAGAGACTAGCCTATCTTCTTTAGGTCCTATTAAGAAAAACATTTCATTGCTATAAATTTTAAATTTATCTAATTGTAAGGAAACTTTCCTTCAGAAATTTGGTAGTTCTTATGGAACTAGAGACAGTGAGATAAATGATATGGAATTTGAATCATCGAGAATGGATTATTAATATGGAAACTAGAAACTTATGAAGCGAAAAAAGAGATAAAGACATCCCAGTGGTTTGGGTGGATCCTGAGGATGTTTTGGTAGACTCAGAAGAAGTTGAATGTGGAATCAATGTTGGATATGTTTTTTATGTTTTTTAAAGTCACTCCTTCAATTCTTGTACTTACTAGTTTATCATAATTTTCCTAGGCCACGGATTTTTCCATGGTATGCACCGTTCTTAGAATTATTATATAATTATATATAATTATATATAATTATATATATTTATATATATTTATTAATATATATATATATATATATATTTATAAATATAATAAAATTATTTATTATTCAAATATACTTATTTAAATTTTAAAATTATTTAAGTATATATTAATTTAAATATATTTTTTATAATTTTATAATTATATAAATATATATTTATTTATTTATAATTTCAAAAATAAGTTTTTTTAAACATTATATGTAATTAAATTATTAAACTAAATATATTAATATATAATATTTATATTAAGTATAAAAATGTTCTTTTAAAATAATATATATAACTAAATATTATTTTTTGAAAATAATTATGAAAATATAATATATATTAATAATAATTTTAATTAAACTATTTTTGTCATGACCCGTCCTCAGGGCCCGTGCCGTGACTACCCAAATCCCGCCTTCCATAGGCCAGGGGCTGGTGACTAGCACCAAGGCGTAAAGCCCAACAAAAGGGAAGGCATTGCCTTTGAAAAGTAAACAAGCACCATAGAGTAAGTAAGCGGTAAAGTAAACACTAAGTAAAAACTGTACAAGCTGTTCTAAAAGTAAAAGGGGCCGGAAATACAAGCCCAACTATAAATTACAACTGAAAGGAAAAAACAACAACTGAAAGGAAAAGCCGCAGCGTCGAGCCGTCCTCTGGAAGTCCCACCTGAAGGATGGGTACATATAGCCTCCACTGCTCCTCGGGTCCACCTGGCCGCTCCGAGTACGTCCCGCCCAGGGGTCCACCTCCAGGTACCATCCTGCTCCGCACGCCTCTACCACGATCAGCGCTGTCTGTCGTCTGCAACCAACACAACGAAGTGCGGGCATAACCCGTGCAGGGGTGAGTATAAGCTACTCAGCAGGGACCCCGAGACCCCCAAAGGTCTCCCGAAATCCACAAAGGATAAACCACAAAGGAAAGATACAATCACGAAGTAACAACTGACACTGCTTAAGTATATGCCCATACATATACCTAAGTCATCAATTCCCATTCGGCTCCAACGTCTGAGCCCAAGCACAACCCAGTCCATACAGGAAATCAAAACGTATACCCACACAGGATAGCACAACACAATCCATAAAGGAGAGTAAATAGTAAATCCACACAGGATAGCTCAACACAATCCACAAAGGAGAGTAAACAGTGAATCCACATAGGATAGCTCAACACAATCCACAAAGGAGAGTAACACAAGATTCATCTCACACGGGTATACTTCTTTGGAAGACGATAAAGATGATCACTGATCCATCTAAGTCGTCGGACCCACGAAGGATCAATAGGTAACTAACCCCCGTAATGACCCACATAGGATCGGTCCCACACAGGACCTGTAGGCGCTGGCTCACACAGAACCGCTGAGCGTTGACCCACACAGGATCGGACCCACACAAGATCAGGCTCACACAGGACCTGTAGCACTGATCCACGTAGGATCGCTGAGTGCTGTAGTCGTCGTAGTCCACTGAGAATCTCTGCACAGTCTTCCTCGCATTCCACTGAGGATCTCTGCACGGTCATCGCCGCAGTCCACTGAGGATCTCTGCACGGTCGTCGCTATCGAAGTAGTAGTCGCAGCCAGCACTAGGTTTCCCGCACACAGCATGCTCGTTCGGGAGGGTCCGCTCCACGAGCCGAGAGGCTGATACATCAACTATCACAAATGTCTGGATTTGATGTATCCAAAAGTTCCGTATCGTCAACAGAAACTCAACGTCGCAGACGGCGCGTCAATCGGACGCCCGGTCTGAGAGTTATTGGCTTTTTCATCCCAGGGGCCTGGTTGATTTTTTAAGGAAAAATCAACCCGACCGTACTCCACCTACGTCCAAACCTCGAGAAGAGTAAGCCAAAAGATCCGTCTCACTTAGAAGAATTCAACGAAGTTGACGGCACGTCAATCAGACGTCCGTAACTCAAGATATGAGCGTTTCCGCTCCGAAGGCCCGGTTGGTTTCTTGTACGAACCAACCCGGCCGAACTCAAAGTATTCTGAAACCTTGAGTGCGATATACCGAAACAACCGTCTCGATCCAAGGATCGTGTTTCCGCTGACGACGAGTTGTTTGGAGGCCCGTATCTCAAGTTACGGGCATTTGAACAAAAACTGTCCGATGAGAGGGGGGTCCGGGCCCGGGCTGACCCGGCCCGACCCGGTCGGACCGGCCTGGCTCGGTCGAGCGGCGTGGGGGGGATCCGCCACCCCCGTGGCACCCGTGGGGTGTCTTTCTGGCCATCCGAGCGATGTGGGGGAGCCGCCGCCCCCGCGTGACAACCCCGCGGCACCCGCGGGGTGTCACTCAGACAACCGGACGCGGCTTCAGTCGCGTCCCGCGCGTGCCGGACCCGCGCGGCCGCGGGTCCGCGAGCCCCGCCGCCATGGCTTCTACCGCGGCGGGCTTGTCCGGCAGCGCGCCGGGGTGCCGCCGCTCCTGGCTGCCGGCACCGCCGCACCGGCGACCCGCGCCGCCGGCGGCTTCTGCGGGCCCCCGGAGTCGCTCCAGTGGTCCGATTTTGTTCCCGTCTGCGCCGTTGCTCCTCCCGGGACTCACTCTTCACTGAGGAACCATCAAACTTCCGTTGTGGCATGTTCCGTTGTCGCCGGTCAAATCCGCACAAAACGAAGAACGGCCGAGGGTCGTCGGGCAGTGTTCGTTTGGCCCGCACCCTCCGCGTTAGAGATAAACAACGGGGGGAATAAAGTTCAACAGATGAACGCATATCCGAAAAAAAAAATTTAATGAAATAAAATTGTTTTATAAATCAGTTTCCTCTTTTTGAACGGAAACAACATGGGAAATAAGAGGCATTTCCAAAAATAAAATCCCCACCTCGTAGTCGTCGCGCGTGAGCGTTCTACGCAGAATTGTTCGTCGCGGAAGAAGGGGATCGTCACGTCGTCGCGGAAGGGCGTCGCCTCATCGCGGAAACTGGCGCTGAGTCGGAGAACTCAACGGGCCATGAAACAGCAGATTTAATTTAATTAATTAAACCCGTGTTTTGGTAAAAACCACAAAGGAGATTAAAAAGAAAATCTGAGACTCTTACCTCAAGCAGTTGATCGAAGATCGGGGAGGGGAAGGACGTCTCGGATGAAGCTTCGTCAAATTCAGAGGGTGACGACGTTCTTCGCGTTCTTCACGTTCTTCGCGTTCTTCGCGTTCTTCGCGAAGGAGAATGAAGGCTCAAGGATTCTTACAAAACCTCTCAACCAGTAATCCTCCAAAACTTCTGGTTGGTCTTATTTTATTATTATGCCAACCAACGATAAAGGGTAAGTAACGACCCATCAAGTCGTTGTATTAATTCAAAGAAAGAAACAGATCATTTAATTTAAGAAATAAACCGCCCAATTAAATGGTCTGTTAAGAATTTAAGAAAACTCTTTAGTTGACTTTCATAATGACGGGTTTTCGCGAGTGCGTTACTTAGCGGAAAGAAACGGCAGGGCTCGTACGGGCCCCACCTCACAAATATCCTACCAAGAGGGTAGGATATTTCTGGATAGTACCCTATCCAGTTAAACTCAGTTTAAGCCACTTTTAAGTGTCTTCAAGTGGCTTCCAAGTGGCTTAAGTGAAATAAAATAAAGTTGTCGAAAAAAATATTTTATTTCTTAACTTTAAGCCCAAAAATTAAAAACCACACCCGAGCAAACGCATCTCCGGAAGAGGCGTTTCTAAGAGAATACCAGCGCTGTGATTTCATCGGTGCCCTCAGAATTCGATTCCGGGCACCGGTTCAAAAGTTAGAAAAACCCGCTCGTCTGTTCACTGAACGTACCCGAGCCAAACTTCGGAAAATGATTCCGGGCACACCGGGCCTCAGAATCAGGTGCCGTCAGAAACTGCGCTCTTGTAAAATTCCAAAGAAAATTAAGAAAAAAAATTCCTTGAAATTTACGGGTCTTTACATTACTCCCACCTCAGGGATTTACAACCCCATAAAAATACATCATAAACTAGGGAAACAAAAGTGGGTACTGAGCACGCATCTGAGCCTCCCGCTCCCCTGTGATCTCCTGGAGGTTCACGTGCTGCCATCTGATGCGCACAGGAGGAATCGATCGCCCACGTAGGACCCGCTTCTGTCGATCCTCTATCTCCATCGGGACCTCCGCAAAAGTCTCCCCATCATCCACGTCTAGCTCCCCATGGTCAATGATTTGCGTCCGGTCGTTCACGTATCTTCTCATCTGAGATACGAGGAAGACGTCGTGCACCTCGTGCAACTGAGGTGGAAGAGCCAGGCGATAAGCCACCTCGCCAATCCTTCTAAGGACCTATAAAGGCCCGATGAAGCGTGGAGACAACTCGCCGCCTCGGCCAAATCTCCACAAACCACGTCGAGGTGAGACCCGCAAGAAGACGTGATCGCCATCCCCGAACTCTAGTGGCCTCCGCCTCCTGTCAGCATATGACTTCTGCCGGCTCTGTGCTGTCCTCATCCGCTCCTGGATGACCTGTACCTTCTCTGTCGTGGCCCGGACCATCTCTGGTCCCACAAGTGCTGACTCCCCAGGGTATGTCCAGCACAAAGGAGATCTGTAAGGCCTGCCATACAACACCTCGTATGGTGCCATCCAGATGGTGGAGTGGTATCTGTTGTTGTACGCGAACTCCACCAAGGGTAGGTGGTCCTCCCAGCTGCGACCAAAGTCGAGGACACATGCGCGGAGCATGTCCTCGAGAGTCTGAATGGTACTCTCTATCTGACCATCCGTCTGAGGGTGAAAGGCGGTGCTCAGACGTAGTCGCGTCCCGAACGCCTCCTGCAACCCCTTCCAAAGCCGGGAAGTAAACCGAGCGTCCCGATCGGAGACGATAGTCGATGACACACCGTGAAGCCGTACAATCTCCTGAATGTAGAGATGCCCCAAGCTCTCCACTGAGCCCTGCTCTCAGATGGGTAAGAAGTGTGCCGACCTGGTGAGTCGGTCAACAATCACCCAAATGGAGTTGTGACCTCTGGAAGTGCGTGGATGTCCAGTCACGAATTCCATAGATATCCCATCCCACTTCCACTCCAGGACCACCAAGGGCTGTACCAAGCCTGCTGGTACCTGGTGCTCTGCCTTCACCTGCTGGCAGGTGAGGCACCGCGAAATGAACTCCGCCACAGCCTTCTTCATGCCCGGCCACCAGTGCTGTCGTCTGAGATCCTGGTACATCTTCTCCACTCTAGGATGTACTGCCAAAGGGGAAGTGTGAAACTCTCTCAGCACCTCCTCTCGTAAAGCGACTGGTACCAAGGTACGTCCTCTGAAAAGGACGTCTTGCTCTGCTCCAAGGGAGAAACCATCAGGTGCCTGTCCTGAGGAAATCTGTGCAAGCCGTGTCTCACAGTCAGCGTCTCCACACTGTGCCTCTCTGACCTGCTGTAGAAGTGTAGGAGAGATGGTGAGAGACTGAAGGAAGGTTGCTCCGTCTCTATCCACGAAGGATATCTGCAAAGCGGCTAGCTTCTCTATCACCTCCTCAAGTAGCTGGATGCCCGTCCTCCGGCTGAGGGCATCTGCTACCACGTTCCTCTTCCTAGGGGTATAGACTATCTCAAAGTCATAGTCTTGGAGGAACTCGAGCCATCGCCATTGTCTCAGGTTCAGGTCCTTCTGAGAGAAGATGTACCTGAGACTCTGGTGGTCAGAAAAGACTGTAAAGCGCTCGCCCATCAGATAGTGTCGCCATGTCTTCAGAGCGAAGACCACTTCTGCCAACTCCAAGTCATGGGTAGCGTAGTTCTTCTCATGCGGCCTCAACTGATGTGATCCGTAGGCAATCACAGCCCGCTCTTAGATCAGGACACATCTGGGTCCGGTCCCTAATGCATCGTAGTAGACTACGTATCCAACTCCCTCCTCAGGCAACCTCAAGATAGGTGCGCTGGTCAATCTCTACCTCAGCTCCTGGAAGCTCTGCTGGCATCTATCTGACCACACAAAGGGTTTCCCCTTCTTCGTCAAAGCTGAGAGTGGCGCCGCAACTCTGGAGAAGTCTGGCACAAATCTCCGATAGTATCCGGCTAGGCCCAAAAAACTCCGCACCTCCGTTACGCTCCTGGGTGGCTCCCAAGCTAGCACTGCCTCGATCTTCGCGGGATCCACTGCAACTCCCGCCTCAGAAATGGCGTGCCCTAAGAAGTGGACCTCACGTAACCAGAACTGACACTTCGAGATATTTACATAAATCTGGTGCTCTCGGAGTGTGTCTAGTACAACCCGCAAGTGGTAGGCGTGCTCCTCCTCAGTGGTCGAGTACACCAAGATGTCGTCGATGAAGACCACGACAAATCGATCTAGGTATGGCTGGAAGATCCTGTTCATGAGGCTCATGAACACTGCTGGAGCATTGGTTACGCCGAAAGGCATATCCAAGAACTCATAGTGGCTATACCGACACCTGAAGGCTGTCTTCTGCACATCCTCGTCTCGAACTATGAGCTGATGATAGCCTGACCTGAGGTCTATCTTCGAGAACCACCGTGCTCCCTTGAGCTGGTCGAAGAGATCATCAATCCTGGGTAGCGGATACTTGTTCCTCGCTGTCACCTGGTTCAGACGACGATAATCGACACACATTCGCAAACTCCCACCCGCCTTCTTGGCGAACAATATCGACGAAGCCCAGGGTGAAACACTGGGTCAGATGAACCCCTTGCCCTGTAAGTCCTCCAACTGTACCTGCATCTCTCGAAGCTCAGAGAGGGCCATCTGATATGCTGGAATGGATATCGGGGCTGTCCCGTGATACAAATCAATATAAAATTCTACCTCTCTACGAGGAGGTAGCCCTGGAACGTCATCGGGGAAGACGTCTGCATACTAATCCACCACTGCAGGAAAACTAGGACTCTGCACGTCAACTGCTCCATGGATGCGGCTAGCCAACTGATGAGTGATGGGTTTACCTCTCCTCTGCATGAGTCCATCATGTGCTGCGAAGGCTCCCTTATCGCCGATGAAGGTGAACCGGCTCCCATCGGTGCGCACACATCGCACCTTGCGCCTAAAGCAGTCAATCTGTGCATGGACTGTAGATAACCAATCCATGCCCAAGAAAACGTCGTAAGGCCTCGACGCCGATACAAGAAGATCCCAGCCGAAGATCTCACCCCCTAGAGTAAGCTCACACTGCCATCACCAGTGCGTAATCGTCGAGCCTGCTCCCGTAAGAGTCTCTAGCCGTAAGGATCGAGCCAACGGCTCTGTCAGAATCTCTGAGCTCTGAACATGGGCAGTGGCTATGAAATAGAGACTCGCTCCTGGGTCTATAAGAACTGCAGCAAGGGTGTAAAAGACACAGATCGTACCTTGAATCATCTCTGGCGCACCGTGGTCATAGGCCTCCGCTGCCTGGAGCTCTGCCTATCTCTGCCCGCCAGCTCCCTGTGGTCGGGGTGGGCCTCCTGGTGGTGGTGGTGGCAGAGCCTCAAAGCGTCGCCCACCACCCGCTGCTCGGCCAGCTCCTCTACCTCATCTGCCTCCTCCCTGCGGACCGCCATGGTCGACTCTCTGCCTCTGCCTGGGTGGCCCCTCCGCCGTCTGCTGCTCCTCGGTATGGCGGGTCGGGCAGTCACGAGCCATGTGGCCCTGCCCACCGCACGAGTAGCACTGCCTGCCTCTCGGAAGGCTGGCTCCGCGTTGTGTGCCCCGCACTGCTGAGCCAGTGTCCCGAGGTCGTTTTCCGGAAGGTCTGGTCTGCCTGGAACCCTGAGTCATCCGTCGGCTACCCGCTGCCGAAGACTCTGCTACCTGCCGCCCTGTGGTAGGTCTCACTGTGGACTCAGCCAAAAAGATCTCGATCAGAAGGGATCGCTCTAGAACTCCTGCCTGGGTCGGTATACTGAGGGAGATCAGCGACGCCCTGATCTCGTGTCTCAATCCCTACTCGAAGGTCCAGGCCCGGAAGAAGGGGTCCCGTACCATGTCTGTCGAGTAGAGAGAAAGGTCGGTGAACCTCGTCGCGTACTAGGCGACCGTCAAGCTGCCCTGCCGCAGCTGAAGAAGCTCTTGAATGCGCACCACACGGAGGGTGGCCGGGACGAACTCTGAGCGGAAGAGGCTTTCGAAGTCCGTCCAGATGAGGGAGGCCTCATCGTGTACCTGGGGAATCAAGCTCCACTATCGCCCTGCTGCTGCGTGCAGTAGGCTCGCCGCGAGAATCACTATGAGGTCTGCTGGTGTCCTCACTATCCTGAAAACTCAAACGACCGCCTCCAGCCAGTCCTCGGCTGCCTGGGGGTCCGTCTCACCACAGAACCTGGGTGGTCGCTGGCGCTGGAACTCGTGCAGAGCTCCGAGGCATCGTGCATCGTCAGCGATCGGCGCTGGAAGCATCAGGGGATCGGCGGGTAAAGGTACCGCCGGTGCCTCCGCTGTCAATGGGCCCTGTACCGAGGCCTCGTCTCTCAGCGGGCTGTCGTCACGCTCTACTCTCGGAACCCTAGATGGCTGCCGTCGTGGGGCCATCCTGAAAAGGAAACAAGTGTGGCACGGTCAGAACAGTATACCTGGTGAGCTGACACAAGTAATCACAAAAAGAACATGAAACACACATGCAATCAATGTTTTCATGCATTAAGTCGGAAATCAAAATTCAGGGTCCTGGTGTATGGATACGTCGGCCGCCGCACCAACACTGGACTCCCTGGACTGATAACCACACCCAATACGCTAAACACTATTTCTTCACATAGAAGAAAGATTAGAGTCTATGGTAGAACCGACCGCCTCTGTTACCAATTTGTCACGACCCGTCCTCGGGGCCCGTGCCGTGACTACCCCAAGCCCGCCTTCCATAGGCCAGGGGCTGGCGACTAGCACCAAGGCGTAAATCCCAACAAAAGGGAAGGCATTGCCTTTGAAAAGTAAACAAGCACCATAGATTAAGTAAGCGGAAAAGTAAACACTAAGTAAAAACTGTACAAGCTGTGCTGAAAGTAAAAGGGGCCGGAAATACAAGCCCAACTGTAAAGTACAACTGAAAGGAAAAACAGAAAATGAAAGGAAAAGCCGTAGCGTCAAGCCGTCCTCTGGAAGTCCCACCTGAAGGATGGGTACATATAGCCTCCACTGCTCCTCGGGTCCACCTGGCCGCTCCGAGTACGTCCCGCCCAGTGGTCCACCTCCAGGTACCGTCCTGCTTCGCACGCCTCCACCACGATCAGCGCTGTCCGTCGTCTGCAACCAACACAACGAAGTGCGGGCATAGCCCGTGCAGGGGTGAGTATAAGCTACTCAGCAGGGACCCCGAGTCCCCCGAAGGTCTCCCTAAATCCACAAAGGATAAACCACAAAGGAAAGATACAATCACGAAGTAACAACTGACACTACTTAGGTATATGCCCATACATATACCTTAGTCATCAATTCCCGTTCGGCTCCAACGTCCGAGCCCAAGCACAACCTAGTCAACACAGGAAAGCAAAACTTATACCCACACAGGATAGCACAACACAATCCACAAAGGAGAGTAAACATTAAATCCACATACGATAGCTCAACACAATCCACAAAGGAGAGTAAACAGTAAATCCACACAGGATAGCTCAACACAATCCACAAAAAGGAGTAACACAAGATTCAGCTCACACAGGTATACTTCTTCGGATGATGATAATGATGATCACTGATCCATCTAAGTCGTCGGACCCATGAAGGATCGATAGGTAACTAACCCCTGCAATGACCCACACAGGATCGGGCCCACACAGGACCTGTAGGCGCTGGCTCACACAGAACCGCTGAGCGCTGACCCACACAGGATCGGACCCACACAGGATCGGGCCCACACAGGACCTGTAGCACTGATCCACGTAGGATCGCTGAGTGCTGTAGTCATCACAGTCCACTGAGGATCTCTGCACAGTCGTCTTCGCAGTCCACTGAGGATCTCTGCACGGTCGTCGCCGCAGTCCACTGAGGATCTCTGCACGGTCGTCGCTGTCGAAGTAGCAGTCGTAACCAGCACTAGTGTTCCCGCACACAGCAAGCTCGTTTGGGAGGGTCCGCTCCACGA
Organism: Viscum album; assembly: GCA_963277665.1. NCBI lineage: Eukaryota > Viridiplantae > Streptophyta > Magnoliopsida > Santalales > Viscaceae > Viscum > Viscum album. The sequence goes on from OY728123.1 coordinate 888,821,775, forward strand.
GCCGAGAGGCTGATACATCAACTGTCACAAAAGTACGAAGTTGATGTATCAAAAAGTTCTATATCGTCAACAGGAACTCAACGTCGCAGACGGCGCGTCAATCGGACGCCCGGTCTGAGAGTTATTGGCTTTTTCGTCCCAGGGGCCCGGTTGATTTTTTAAGGCAAAACCAACCCGATCGTACTCCACCTGCGTCCAAACCTCAGGCGGAGTAAGCCCAAAGATCCGTATCACTTAGAGGAATTCAACAAAGTTGACGGCACGTCAATCGGACGTCCGTAGCTCAAGATATGAGCGTTTCCGCTCCGAAGGCCCGGTTGGTTTCGTGCACGAACCAACCCGGCCGAACTCAAAGTATTCCGAAACCTTGAGTGCGATATACCGAAATGACCTTCTCGATCCAAGGATCGCGTTGCCGCTGAGGGCGAGTCATTTGGAGGCACGTAGCTCATGTTACGGGCATTTGAACGAAAACCGTCCGAAGACGGGGGGTCCGGGCCCGGGCCGACCCAGCCCGACCCCCCTGGGTCGGCCGAACCGGGTCAACCCGGTCCGACCCGGTCGGACCGGGTCCGGCCTGGCCAGGGCGCGGCCCGGCCGGTCGGACCGGCCTGGCTCGGCCGAGCGGCGCGGGGGGGAGCCGCCACTCCCTCATGACACCCCCACGGCACCCGCGGGGTGTCTTCCTGGCCATCCAAGCGACGCGGGGGGAGCCGCCACCCCCGCGCGACAACCCCGCGGCACCAGCGGGGTGTCGCTCGGACAACCGGACGCGGCTTCAGTCGTGTCCCGCGCACGCCGTACCCGCGCAGCCTCGGGTCCACGAGCGCCGCCGCCGCGGCTTCTGCCGCGGCGGGTTTGTCCGGCGGCGCGCCGGGGCGCCGCTGCTCCCGGCTGCCGGCACCGCCGCGCCGGTGGCTTCCGCAGGCCACTGGAGTCGCTCCGGTGGTCCTATTTTGTTCCCGTATGCGCCGCTGCTCCTCTCGGGACTCTATCTTCACTGCGGAACCATCAAACATCCGTTTCGGCATGTTCCGTCGTCGCCCGTCAAATCCGCACAAAACGAAGAACGACGGAGGGTCGTCGGGCCGTGTTTGTTTGGCCCGCACCCTCCGCGTTAGAGATAAACAACGGGGGGAATAAAGTTCAACACATGAACGCATATCCAGAAACAATTTTTAATGAAATAAATTTTTTTATAAATCGGGTTCCTCTTTTTGAACAGAAACAACATGGGAAATAAGAAGCATTTCCAAAAATAAAATCCCCACCTCGTAGTCATTGCGCGCGAGCATTCTTCGCGGAATTATTCGTCGCGGAAGAAGTGGATCGTCGCGTCGTCGCGGAAGGGCGTCGCGTCGTCGCGGAAACTGGCGTTGAGTCGGCGAACTCAACGGGCCATGAAACAGCAGATTTAATTTAATTAATTAAATCTGTGTTTTGGTAAAAACCACAAAGGATATTAAAAAGAAAATCCGAGACTCTTACCTCAAGCAGTTGATCGAAGATCGGGGAGGGGAAGGACGTCTCGGATGAAGCGTCGTCAAATTCCGAGGGTGACAGTGTTCTTCGCGTTCTTCGCGTTATTCACGTTCTTCGCGTTTTTCGCGAAGGAGGATGAAGGCTCAAGGATTCTTACAAAACCTCTCAAACACTAATCCTCCAAAAAGTCTGGTTGGTCTTATTTTATTATTATGCCAACCAATGATAAAGGGTACGTAACGACCCATCAATTCATTGTATTAATTCAACGAAAGAAAAAGCTCATTTAATTTACGAAATAAACTGCCCAATTAAATGGTCTGTTAAGATTTTAAGAAAACACGTCCGTTGACTTTCATAATGACGGGTTTTCGCGGGTGCGTTACTTAGCGGAAAGAAACGACGGGGCTCATGCGGGCCCCACCTCACAAATATCCTACCAAGAGGGTAGGATATTTCTGGATAGTACCCTATCCGGTTTAACTCAGTTTAAGCCGCTTTTAAGTGGCTTCAAGTGGCTTCCAAGTGGCTTAAGTGAAATAAAATAAAGTTTTTGAAAAAAAAAATATTTTATTTCTTAACTTTAAGCCCGAAAATTAAAAACCACACCCGAGCAGACGCATCTCCGGAAGAGGAGTTTATAAAAGAATACCAGCGCTGCGATTTCATCGGTGCCCTCAGAATTCGATTCTGGGCACCGGTTCAAAAGTTAGAAAAACCCGCTCGTCCGTTCACTGAACGTACCCGAGCCAAACTTCGGAAAATGATTCCGGGCACACCGGGCATCGGAATCAGGTGCCATCAAAAACTGCGCTCTTGTAAAATTCCAAAGAAAATTAAGAAAAAATTTTCCTTGAAATTTACGGGTCTTTAAAATTTTATCAGTGTTAAGAATGTCACTGATAAAGATCCATCTTTTTTAGTGCTAAAATAAGCATAGATAAGGGAACACCTTTGTCATCTCTTTTTTAGCACTGATAAAAGTTACATTTACCTGTGCTTTTAACTAGCATTGATAAAGTAAGCCCTTTCATTTGAACCTTCTTCTTAGGGTTGATAAATTCATACACTACATATGTATCGATATGTGATACTTTGATTTATAATAATAAAAAAATTTTATTAAAAAAACAACTTCCTATAAATTTCCTATAAATAAAATTTATCATCCTAGTGAAATGGTTCTATAAAATAATTAATTATTTTATAAACGAAATCATTTGAATTAAAAACATATTCTAACATATAATTTCAGTCAATGTTTATCAAAATAATCACGGAAATTTTTATATTTTTATCAAATCAATTTGCAAGGAAATAGTAAATGATAATACCCAATAAAAAAAATTAATTTAAAAAATATCAATTGATCTTTACCATTATATGACTAAATAAAGTCGAACCTACAAATATTATAATAAAATTAATCCCATACATATAAATCCAATGATGGAATAATTAATAAAATGTTTTGAAGCATACCACCATGGAATTGTCCTCTTGATCCTTTTATTTAAGATCTATTTCCATATATCAGTTTTTTCATGAGATTTATAAACGAGGGAAAAGAATAGATTTAATAAATGAATAGGTTGATGATCACATACCTTTGATGTGGTGTTGAACCACTCAATCATCTATAGATATTCTTTAATATCAAGAGAACCCCATTCAAAACTAGCCCCTAAATATGACCAAGAATCTATCAAAAAAACGTTATTAAATGTCCCATGCGAGAAATATTGGTAATATAAATGGATTTTTAAAACATTACATTTAGTTCATGGGTTTTATACAAAATTAATTTACTTGTATTTAATCAATACATTAATAATAATCTCAAAAAAATTTAAAATTTAGAATTAAAATGGATGTTTTTTTATTGAAGAACCTAATAATAATCTCAAAACAAAATCTTATTTTTTCATGTTGTATGAAAATATTTCAATTTAATTTAATTTTTCACTAATTTTTTATTTTTAATAGATATATTTCGACCACCACATTTACCTAGACGAAACCAACAGTTAAGAGATTGATAACGAATCATTTTGAGGGTATCACATGGTTTATAAAGTTATTTTTTAGTTCATATAAAATGATAAATTCCAAAATTAATTTCAATAGAAATATCAATAAAATTATTATACAAGATAATGTTATAGATATTGTCAAAAAAATATTGTACTTAGTCTCATAGTACCATATATGTTCAAAATCTATAAAGATACAGATGATAATGAAATTTAATTTACATAACATTATAATGATTCTAAAATTAAATCATTGGGTGAAAATTTTGTTGAAGTGAATAAATAACTAACAAAAATTCAAATACCAATCATATAAGTCAAATAATATAAATCTAACATCCATACTGAAAAATAACTATAAAAACACCATGAATAGAAAATTGGGGGAGTAATGTTTTTCTCATGTAATGGATAAATAATTATAATAATATAAAAAAATATGAATCATGGATCATGTCCATAAAAAATGAAATTTATCAAATTTCAAAATACATTACATGAGATCTTTTAAAGATATCATAGTATCATAATTTCATTGAAAAATATGCATGCTCAAGAACAAAATAAATGGTCCTTAAAACAGTGATAAAGATAATATAATACTCTTTAAAAATGATATTCCTATATAAATGGAATTCATAAGAATGGATTAGTAGTAAGGCCTTAATAAAATAATTGATGGATTTTTTAATGAAAAATGTAATCAAAATATTACAAATTATTTTCATGAAAAAAATCATTAATTATGTTTGTAAATAAATATATACGGTGAAAGAAAATGTGGATTTAACATCTCATGATAAAATATTTTTGTAAGAATTAATTAAAAAGACATGGTGTGTACCATAATTTATATATTAAGATAAGAATATAATAAATATTTGTATTACTGATATCTGTTAATGGTACCAACCTTTTATAAAGTAATCAAAAATCATTTTATCCTTTTCAGATCTTGATTTAGCTAATGATTAATATGTAAATGGTTGGTAAACTCCTAAATTTTCATGGACCTTAATTAAATCGATGATATGATTTTACATTTATTTTTAATGTGAAGTATGAAATTGTGTTATTAAATAAATTTTAAATGGATAAATTTAAAATGGTTTCAAATAATAATTTTTTGTAATATATATAAAAGAAATGACCATGGGGACTTAGTATATACAATGTTATGTAAAATAATGATTAGGTACTTTCGGTTCATAATTGAAACATGTATTAATAGAGTAAATAAAACATTATTATTTTAATTTTTTTTATTGAAAATCAAATGAAGAACACCTTATTGTCCTAAGGATACTAATAATTTATTCCTAAAGGAATATAAATTCTGTAATTTTATGAAAATAAGGGAAGATGAAAGATGAAAATGCCATATAATGATTTAGGTTATGTTGAACATGTAGTATACACTTAATTATTAATTGATAAAACTTTTTGTGTTAGAAAAAATATATACTGAATGGGTGGTGAAGAAATAGGATAATAATTAACATATAATAGTAAAAATAAATTATGTTTTAACAATTATAAAATATTCCTAGAAAATTTGGATAATGAAACAATTAGAGTATCATAGTTAAAATGTTAAAATTCCTGAGGTTATCTTATTTTTCTATAATTATAATTTATCAAATAAATTTTTTTAGGGCACCAATCACATATAATTCAAATTGATATTTAAAATAACACCATTAAAAATAAAATTGAGTAAATAATTTTTAAGTATATTTTGAATTCTAAATATTGCAGTAACAAGGTGAGTTTTAAGAATATAGATTGATAAATTGAGCTATGTGGTATTAATATTTGGATCTATGAGGAAACTGTGTATGAATTAATGATAAACCTAGAATAATACATAATTTTAAGGAATTATCATTGTGGATTTTTCCTATAACATCTATAGATCCCCCATGGATGTTATCTTGGACCATAAATTCAAATAATCCTCTATTTGTTTTAGTCTCATTACATCTCTAACGTATTTAATGGATAATTATAAACAGATCATTTGATGGGGGATATCATGTTTTTCAAATTTTACTAGGTGGGAAATTTTATGTCCTTATATGGACATTTCATTCTTGTAATATAATTTACATAGGTTTCTTGAAACCATACATTTTTTGTTAATTCCCTTGAAACTATTCAAATGGAAGCATCTAATAACATTTATTTATTAATTAAGAGGATGACTAGGTTTATGTTTTAGATGCATCAAGGATTTATAAGATAAAGATATTTTATAAATCAAGGTACAACTAGTTAGGTGTTGATTTAAAGTTTTATTTTCTCTAGGAATATCACATACAAGTTAAGAATAGCTTTAAGGTGTGGTGTTCCTAAAATAAGGAATTAATGATAGATAGAGAGGTGTAAAACAAGGGCATAATCCTGTAATCAAATTTATTGTACTATTATATTTCATTTTTGTGACCATTAAACAAATATTCTTATAGATCGAATGTGTGTGGTTAATTTGGTAAATTTATGGTATCAATATCATTATCTAGCAATGATTTTATATTACTAAGATATTCCTTATGACATACATTAAAAATAATAATATCAGTTCTAATGTAGATTTTTTCTTTAGGGTTTCTTTTATAGATATGTGTTGAGCCATTTTGAAGGATCCTAAAAATAGCCAATATTGGGCATCCTCGAATAATTCATTTTTAATTTTATTAAACACACATTATCTCATTTAATTCTATTTTTAAAAAAATATATGGTTGAATAAATCTGTTATCTCTTGTCAATAGTAGGGAGGTGACCTTGACCCCTCAAGGTATTAACACATTGGGTGGTCACAGGATCTAATAGAAGCCAACATCAAATAGGATGAAACTAAACATGGATGGTGTCAACTCAAATAGAATGATCTAGTGAGGTGATATTGTTATTGACATGGAAGGACAAATGGTCATGGGTTATATAAATTTTAATTGGGATAGAATGCCTCTCTTGGTAGAGTCTTGTGATATGATTTATGGGGTCACTTAATGCATAGAGATATATATTTCATTATCACATATGTACACACACTAATACATGATATAAAATATTATTATTAGAAAAAACTCTTCCAAATAGATGATCACATATATCAGTAGGAGATTATATAGACTTAATGATCAAAACACTAATATCCTACACACTTGGAAGGAATGGAACATTATGGAACTGTATTATCTATTGTGGGAGATCCCATTAAGGTGATTATAATTTTAATGAACTTATATATAATTATTTAAAATTGATACAATATAATTTTTTTGGATGAACTGGTTCACTTTCTTAGACCTCGTGATCACCTCAATGTTTCATCAATTCATTTGTTTTAAAAATAAATTTTTAATTAATAATCAGAATATTATGTATTTCTTACCAAAAAAGATTATATATATATATTTGAAATATTACATGAATAATATATTTTAAATATCATTATTAAGAATAAGAAGTACATCTGTATTATTTATTCCCATAATTTTTGAATTAAAATATCTAGATGTTAATGTGCGTAGGTTTGGGGGAAATCCATTATAATTGTATGTTTGGGTTTATTATTAAAGGGGTAAATATAAATAAATAGACAAGGGGGGATCTAGTTCAAGGTGAATATATATTTAAGGGAGTAATAAAGAGTACAATTATTAAACCACTTCGAATAATGTGTCTTTTTATAAATATATTCTTCAAATGGATAAATAGATGGTATTCTTGAGAATGATTCTACACACTATTTTTTAAAATAATGTTCATGAAACAAGTAGTCCCATATATTATGTAAAAATATTCATAGAACATTAGTTCTATGAATGATGTTTTTAAATACATTGACTCTTTTAAACTATAGATGAATTTTACCAATAAGTCTTAGTTAGAAGAAATGCTTCTTCCCATTTATTAATAAGAAATAAGAAGTACAGATAAGAGGTGGGCGGGATCAAACATGCAGTAATGTCCTCATCCACCTAACAACAGGCCTAGATATCATAATATGACATATCATTTCCATAATCAGAGCCACTAGAAACCTCCCACTAAGATTGAGATTTATCCTGATTAAAAATCTTAAGAATATCTGTGTCCACCTTCCTGGGCATCTTTGAAGAAGATCTAGTAGTAACGTTCCTAGGAAGGTTGGGATAATCCTTGCATGGTCCCAGCTTTGAGGGAATAGAGGTGAAACCCTCACCAGAAGTCATCTTTTCCTTGCAACTCAAAATCACCTGCTTGGAAGATGTGTGCCCACCACTACTCAATGCTTGAATAGGGGTATTATGCTCCATTTCATCCTCAGAAACATTCCTCCATTTCATAGACAACTTAGAAGATTGAAAAGAACTTCTGAATTTCCTAATGACAGTCAACACCTTGAGGTGCATTAGCCTGATCAAAGACATTAACCTTAGAGTGATCAGGGATCATCGACCTTGGAGACCATATAGGAAGTTCCGTAGCTGAGAAAACCTCTTCAGAAGCATCAACCTGAGGGACAGAGGGGCCACTATGAGCTTTCTCCAGAGAAAAATCCACTAACAGACCTTTACCTTTAAGATTAGACACATTTGAATCAGACATCCCTGAAATCATCAGATCAGAAAAAGTGGAAACCAATTCCTTGAGAGAATCACCACCATGAACAATGGTTTTTGATTTCTTTTGGTAGAGTTTTGCTGGATGACCCCTCATTGCACACTCCTCACATGAGATATGCTTCCGACATGTCTCCAAAGAGTGTCCAATAGCCATACATTCATTGTAGAAGAAAGGTTTCTTCTCATATTCAACATCAATTTTAATGTTATCAGAAGGAGTACAAAGAGTCACCTTGTCAACTAATGTGGAACTCAGGTCAACCTCCACCAAAATCCTAGAAAAGTGACCAAACCAGACATCATCAATCTCCTTGTCGAGATGAATCGGGGTCCCAATTGTTGTGGAAATGTAATGCAAAATCTTCAGACTCCAAAGGACCCAATTCTACCCATGCAAGCGAACCAAGACCTGAGAGAAGGCATTTCGTGCACGCGAGACATTAAAGTCCAAAGACCACTCATGTAAGTAAATCCAACAAGGTTTTAATAGCAAGGTCCCAATACTCCAAGCACGAAGTCTCAAGTCATCTAAAGGAAACAGTCAATGAAAAAACCCTCGACCAAGAGAAACACATTTCTAATTAGAGAAACTCCATAAAATTGAGATTCAGCAACTCAAATATTGAAGCTTCCATGGTTTTTCACTTTTATACATTGTATCATATATTGTTGGAAGAATTTTAAAAATGAAATAATTATATATAAACTACGAGATAAATGATTAACATTGACGTATGTGAGTTTTTTTCATTTTAAATATATATTAAATGAATTAAATTAATGTTATATATAGAATTATTTTAATTGGTTTTTAATGAAAATAATTATTAATAAAATATAAAACAACTCCATGGTGGTAGACGATTGTTTGGAAGAAAAAAATATGTGATTTAATGGTATTTGGATAAAGCATAATTGGATATTATATAATATAGTAATGAAAATAAAATAAACATATTGTTTATAAAAAAATATCATAGTATACTAAAAAACACTATTAAATTATGTATTCTATTGATGGTAAATGTTATTTGTTCTATTCACTATGACATAGAATGGGAATTATTTTTAATGGGTAAAAAAATTTAGCATTCCATTTATAGACATTATGAGTTCCACGCATAAGATAGATTTCCATGTTATAATGATTTATATCTATTAAAACATACAAAATTGCGAATCATGAAGAAAATTAAAATGGTTTCTATGATATATTACCATGGTTTTTAAAGTCCCCTTTGATTATGGTCACTATGTAATGGTTGTAGAAGGGCATGTCATGGTTTGACAGAAAATAATAAAATCCACCTATTTATATCATGTTAAATTTGGATAGTATTGAGATATTCAAGGGAAATATAATGTTATAGATATGTAATGTTATTGAGTAGACAATAATTGGTATAACTCATGTATTGGGATAAGGAAATCATAAATACAAGTGTAGAACTCGTGTTAGATGGGAATATCGTGAAGTTGAAATATATATTAAATATGAAAAAACTAGTAAATTAAGGGAATAGAAGACCCATTGATTTACATTAAATTTATAGATGATATGATATTTTTCTAAATATATATAATTTAATAAATTTAAATTAAGGGAAGTTAACTTTTTGATCTAGATGACATGGATTTTATAAAAAAACCTAGTATTTCATGATCCCCCCACCCCTGGTACACTCTTGGGCTAGCAACGAAGAGAGTGGGTGACCCTTGAGGTCTACCTATAATAGGCTATAGGATGGGGACTAGCATAGAGGGTATAAAATATATATAAATGGGAGACATTACCCTCAATATATAAATTTTAATAAAATTGATAAGAGGAGATCCAATAAGAAGTCCTATATCATTAATAATAATAAATACCAGTAAATTTAATATTATACAATGTAAAAAATGAATGGAAACTGGAAAAATGCCATGTAAAAGACTACAAAACATCCACAATCACACAACCTAGTAACACCTATCCAAATCACCAATATTCTCCTACAGAACTATAATATAGTTTAAATATGGGGTGAGTATATAGGTATACATAGTAGAATCCTCATTGAAACCTATCATCAATATTTTGAATGATGAATAATAATGACTAATAAATATATATATGAATCCAACGTATTACCAAAATCGGGGAATCAATATATCATTATCACTACGGATCACTCTCTATCTTATGTATAGAAATAATCATATCCATAATAAAATATGATTTATTAGTGAATGGTATCCCGCATCCACTTCCCATGTGGGTTTTCTCACTCATTCCCCAATATAAAATATCCTATGCACATATCCCTTCCATAAGTATTCATGATCCTTGTGCATACATATCACATCTTTATCGTTATATCATCCTCTATCCAATGAAACTCATCATAACCTCATCATTATCACGTCTTATAACTATGTAAGATCAAAATCAACTTTTGAATGTGTATCATGCACTATAACTCATCCACTATAGTACAGGAATGTAAACCTATTGGAAACTTCTATCAATATAGCTGGATACAAGTATGCTCCACAACCATATGTCGTTACAGCCCACACATACATATATAGTAAAAAATGAAATCCATCACAGACTATGATTGAATTTACCCTATTACTTAATCCATAAAATAAATTCATATTCCTCCATAGTTTTCTACTATCAATGGGATTTCGAGGATGAGAGAGAAAACATTCATATATTCACTCAATAAATAGGATGTTCGGTAAAAAAACCAGACCCCAACAAACTTGTGCATTGTTTATCAACCTGACTTGGGTGGTAGAGCATTTGAAATCCTAATACAAAATGATATCATAGAAAACAACCTGATTAAGGGAAACTATATATCTTCAGACTCAACCCCATATACCATCACACAAGATGTCACACCCGAGTGTTATTTCTTCATTTTTTTTAGAATCATGTTGGGGTTTAGGGGAAACCTTGGTAAAATTTTTGAATTTTTTTAAAGACATGTGCTTCGGGATTAGTAGTACTAGGTGCATGGGCATGGCACGGTTCCAAGACCGTGTGACCTGCCTAGTTTTCAAAAATAAATTATAAATGTAAAGGAAGAATTAAACAAAGCTAATATATGTGTTAAAAATAAAGTTAAAAAAGTGTGTTTTAAGCATAATAATAATAATAATATTATTTCATATAATAGTATTATTTTTTCTTCAATTTGTTTAGTTATTAATTTTTATTATTGTTATTAAACTTTTTATTAAAATTATTACTTTTAATAATGGAATGATTATTATTATTATTGTCATTAAAATTTTCCTTATTATTATAAAAATTAGTAAATTTTTTAATAAAAATATTATTATTAAAAATGAAGCAATCGTTAATAAATAATTTTAATATTATATAATTATTATTAAATAGTTGTCGTGGTTAAGATTATTATTTAAATCTTTTTTATATATTTTTTTTATTATTGTGTATTATTATTATAATTTGTAAATAATAATATTATTATTATATATTAATGTTTTATATTTATTATTTGTTTTTGATTTACTTTTATTTTTTCTTTTTTTTCACGTTCATTTATTTTCTTGTCGTTTATTTATTTTGTGTTGAACAATATTTTTATCGGATTTTTTTCATTATTTGGGAAAAATCATTCCCATTGTTCACTGTTGATACCCGAATGCTTGTGGCTAGCCATGGAGGATCGAGAATGCCTCTCGGGCCTTACTATGGATCAGATCAGGTGACTGGTTCAAGGCCAACCCGGGTGGGTTCATGACAAAATGGTATTAGAGTACGTCCACTCTTGAGTGGAACTTTCCTTTAAAATTCCAATCATTATTTCTGGATGTCAAGGAAGGAGTATAATTTTTAGCGCTTGAGGTGTAGGGACGGTAAGGACAACATGAACCCTTATTTGTTCTAAACCATGGGTTACCATGGGATGTCTCGGTTATTGGTATCTTTTTTGTTACTTTGAATTGTGTTATATTCGGAAATGAAGAGGGAGTTAGGAAAGTGGTCTCTGTGAGCTCAGAAGGCTTGGAAAGCAATGTGGAGCCAAAGACATTACCCTAGAATTCTCTCTATGATGGTGGAGTTACTAGTGTATAGTCGCCAACCATATGTTTCAGTCACTCATCAGTACTAGTTTCCCCTAGTGGATCATTTTGGTTTTCTTTGATTCTTAATTTTTTATTGAATTTTTTTTTAAATTTGGAAAAGACGAATTTAATGTTATAATTACAATGTTTTGAACCAGTTCTTTGTTTCCCAGTCCCTTCATGTTTACCCCCAAGAATCTTTGAGGGATTCCTAAAGTGCATCTTCTAGTGGTGAATCCTTAGAAAATCCTAATGTTGATCATCCCATAGACTACATCCTCGAGATTTGAATATTGAACCCTACCATATTTTATGTTCATGTAGATCCTCTTGAAACCGAATATTGGTTGTGGAAGATTAAGAGAAAATTCTCTTTTCCCGTACCACCTGATTCATTTAATGTGAAGTTGTATTCCTTTATACCTGAAGGTCCATCTTAGAAATGGTGGATGTTTGTGTCTCGAAGAAAGCCTCATGGAGATCTCACTTGAGTGTTCTTCAAGTATTAATTTATCCTTAAATACTTCTATGAGTTAACGAAGCTAAGGAAGAGGATGGAGTTGTTTTGTCTTCATTATGATGTTCGATCAGTATTAGAATTATATTAACACGTCTTAGACCTAGTTCGATATGACCAATGGCTTGTTGAAAATGATCCCAAAAAGGATCAACAATTTATGTTTTGGCTCCGTCCTGAACTGCAGTCAAAAGTGATAGAACTCAACCTAAATACCTTCTCTGACATGGTATGTCTATCCATTCATGCCAAAGTATTATTTACAGAGGACGTGGGATGGTGAATCCTTCTATACTCTTGGGAATTAGTGCAGAGTATAGCGATATGAATATTGGGAAGTGGCCTGATGCTTGTGGTAAAAATTGGGGAATTAAAAGGTCTTCAAACATCCAGTAAACTTCTTCAGAGTAAAATGTTGTGATATTTCATCAGTTTGGCAAGGAAAGTCCCAAAAATATAGCATGCTTGAGATCTCTAAGAACCTTCCATACCTGTGGATGCTTGGGTCACTTGAATCGGTTCAGTCGCGGTGTTACCATGAAGGGTCATGAAGCCGGACACTACTCATTGAAGGTCACACCGGCCCGTTTGTAGAAGTAGGGTGATGTTTGGGATCTTTTTGGGGTTTTCTTTTTGTAATGTTTCATGGAAGTAATAACCATGTCTGGTGACATTTTTTTGTGTCTTTTTTCCTTCGGTCATAAGAATGGTTGATTTCTATCCCTATGAACTCTTATATTAATAGAAGTTTTTTTGTGAAATTTTAGTTTTTGTGTTATACATAAGGGTTTTGGGTCCATGTAAAATGTTTCTAAGTATGTTTTAAATCGTTATTTTTTATGGTCAGGAGACACATAGTGGCTCTTACAGAGTTACACCTAAAGTAATTTATTGTTAGAACAATATTTATAGTGGGGAGTCCCTTTGGTCCTCCCCATGTCAGTGTCAAAGTTTTTTTTCGGGTATTGTTTTGGTGGTGGGTGGTCTTGTGATGGACGACCTAATTCTACGTTCTTCCCCTTGAGTAAACATTTATATTGGATTACACAGAATTATTCTGTTAGACTAAGATTACAGGAATGAATGTCGGTGGTGGATTAAGTTCATTTGTTCCTTTGTTTAAATGGATGGTCTAGGATCTACTTGGTGGTGGTTAAGGTGTTCGTGTTATGAGGATGAGTTGTATGTCATTGGAGATTGGTATCAGTTTGGATCAATCGACTGGTTGCGGTTAAATTTTTGGGGGTGGGTGACACTTAAAGAGTTTCATCTTTGGGTATAGATCTTGTTCTGGCTTTCCGCATGTTATCCAGTTATGGTAGGGAGATTTGTCACACCCGGGTGTAATTTCTTCCTTAGTTCTAGATCAGGTCAAGGTTTGGGAGATACCTTGGTTATTGTTTTATTTTTTTAAGATATGTGATTTGGGCTCGGCGGTACCGGGCACATGTGCAGGGCATAGTTCGGAAACCGTGCGACCTGCCTAGTTTAGAAAAATGAATTAAAATTATAAAAGAAGAATTAAATGAAGTCAAAATGTGTGTTAAAAATAAAGTAAATCAAATGTATTTTTGAAGCATAATAATCAAATTATTATTATTTCAGATAATAGAATTATTTTTGTACTAAATTTTTTTAGTTATTAATTTTTATTAATCTAATTAAGTTTATTATTAATATTACTACTATTAATAATGGAATGCTTATTATTATAATCATTATTATTAAAAGTTTCATTAATATTTTCATAAATATTAAAAAACATATTAATAATATTATTATTAATAATGAATCAAACATTAATAAATAGTTTTAATATTATATTATTATTATTAAATACTTTTTGTTGTTAGTATTATTATTTGTATCATTTTTAAATTTTTTTATTTATTATGGGTATTATTATTATTATTATCAATATTATTATTATTATTATATATTAAAGTATTATTTTTATTAATTGCTTTGGTTTTATTTTCCTTTTTTTATTTTTTTGTCATTCTTTCTTTTTCTCCTAATCCTAGTGGACCTTCTCCCCTCTACTCTCCCTCTCCCTGTGTACCACCTCTCCTCCCTCACCACTATCCTCTCACACTTCGGCAGCTACCTTCACCTCCTTTCGGTGCCTTCTGGCCACTACGTACACACTAGTAGTGCGCCCTCCTATAGCGCACCCACCGGAAGTGCACCCTCCCACCACGCACCGTCCTTCCACGCACCCTCTCATCAGTTCCCTCCTATCGTGTGCCCTTCGACCGGTTGCATAGCCTTCCCAACTGCACCGCCTACCGACGACTTCTCCAGGGCCCCGTAGCACCTCACCAGCACTTCTGGACATGATGAGATGTTCTGTCAACTATCATTCCACCTTGGTTCATGCTACCATGTGCGCACCTTATTCTCAATTGGGTGCATGATGAACACCCACCACTGAAAGCGAGAAGCTTGGGTTTGTTCTATTTCACCTACATTACAGCCTAGGTGGGTTTTGTGTTGTATATTTGTTAGGATTATTTTAAGTCAGTGTGTCAATGTTTTTAGTTGTTTTGTGATTGTTATAGTGTGTTGGAAAAGAAATCCATGAAATTGTGGTCAGAAGGTTGCACGTACTTGTTCGCAAGTGCGAGACGTGTCATGTGGTTGTGATCGAGCGTCGAGTATAGGTAGGTCCCCCACTCCATATGACATTATATTTAGAATTTATTAATTTTTTGATATTTCATTAATTTTAAATAAATGATAAATAATATTAAGTAATTAGTTTTGGAATAAATTTTTATTGTGAAATAGACAGGCTTCCTCTTTGTGCAAGAATTTTCTAAAAATGTATACTAAACGTGCGTACTAAATGTTGATATAATTCCCCATTAGACTTTATAATTGTGTATTAGTTATAAAATGGTGATTTTCATTTCTTAAATGGGTGTATAAGTGGAATTTGGATTTAAAATGGTTTTGTGTTGGTTCTTCTAAAAATAGGTTGGTGTTTAATGGTTGGTTAAGGACCGTTTGGCACTTTAATTAAATAAATTATTTTAAAAACTCTCTTTTGGGTGAATAAGGGTTGATCTTGTTGTCTACATCGATTGTGTGAGTTGTTGTGTGTGATGTTCATGCATCATAACTGGTTACCTTATAGAATTTGGTTGCTCCCCCCTATTTTCATTTAGTACACATCATGGGAACATGGCATAATAAGTGAATTTTCTATGAATGATTGTTGCACTAGTCCAGATTACACACCGGCTAGTGGCCCATAGAATGGGCATGTTTTTTTGTTATTACTATGGGATTGGGCCACTCAAACAGGCCAGGTAGGGTGAAAATTAAGCATCAGGGTATTATGATGTCATTGAGTAGGGCATACCTTTGGGATGAGTCACATGTATACTACGTTCTAGAATGTTCCTGAGATCCTAGGTTCGACCCATGTCTATTGGATTTCTGTTTCTTGTTGTGATGAATATGATGCTTGTATCTATACCTGAATTTCCGTATCTGTGTGATTAATTTTTTACCATCATTTATTTTTATTGTTCCTGGAAATTTATGGGCTGGTTTTGAATAGTTTTCTGAAAATGAATTTCAAATGAAAGCCTTTTACTCTCTTTTGGAAAATATAAAAATGTAAACATCACTTTCCATTTGAAAATATTATTGGCACTAATGAAAGGAGTCTAATTTTGAAAATGAATAAGAGAAATTGATCATGCTTTTATTTCAAGTAAAATATCTATGAAAAATTTCTTTTGCAAATTATAGTTCAAACATGGAATTGATAATTATTTATTTTAATGGTAGTGCTTTGGGAATATATTGTTGGGCATGCCTACTAAGTTTCAAAACTCATGCTTATATTGTTTTCTTGTGTTTAGTTTCTCCTACAGGTTTTTTCTCTAGTTTGGATCACCTTGGGTGACATTTGGTTTGGTTATTGAAGAGTGACCCATGGGGGGTCACATGGAGTGTCGGTCATGGTCAGGTTAGTGTGTTATTGTTGGTCGTTCTTTCTTTTTCATGTCATTTATTTATTTTTCAATGTAAAACTTTTTTTTCTAATTTATTTTATTTCATTATATGAAATTATTTCCATTTTTTTCTGTTGATTCCCTGACACTTTTTTTCCTCCCAGGTGGATTGGTAATGCCTCTCAGGCCTTTCCACAATTCAGCTTGGGTGACTGGTTCATGGTCGACCCGGGTTGGTTTATGACACATGAAACCCAGGTACCACTTCTAAGGTCAAGGAAACTAGATTTCATATTATCACACAAACATTGATGGCCATCATAAACCAATTTACATAATAACTTAATTATTAATAAAAAATTTAATACCTTTACATCATTTATAGTTTGATCATCCAAATCAAATTTATCATAAATTATTATTTAATCATTCTCATTAATTACCCCATCCATTGTTCTTTCACAAAACATAATCAAAATTTATATATTCTATCCCATGAAATAAGAATATTTATTCCAATAATCCCAGTGATTTATTTAAAAAAATTTCCAACTATAAAACCTGTCCCATGGGTTCATTTATTATATCATATAATATTCCAAATTTCATGGTATTTTAGGAAACTTCCTATGCTACAAAAAATAAGACGCACTCTTAGTGCATAGAAAAAATTTCAACAAGAATAAGAATATCAAAATAACTAACTGAAAAAAGATCCATGAATAAGAATCCAACATGATTTATTACATCATAAACTTTTAAAACTATTATTGTTTCATCCTTTTCAAAATTCAATATAATAGTTCACATTCTAATATCAACAACATAGAGCCACTACCATAACTCGGGAAATCTAGCACATCCCTCCCCAAATAACCCAATAATACTGGGTTCCGAAACAATTTAAGTATGTTCTCTACCATCCTAAGATACATAAAAAATGAAATACAATATTTTTTCAACACCACAAACTTAGAGAGAAACCAATCCCATAACACAAATCCAACAATCATAGTAAACAAGATATATCAGAAAGTTTGGGCTCACAATAGCTTCAAAAAATTTTATCCCCAAAAAAACCTTCTTATATATAATATTTATTTTACTAATGTCTCGTGAATATGTTATAGAAATAGGGGAAAAATTATTACCTCATAAAAGCTATAAAAAACTATTAACATTCTCTAATAAGGACCTACATGTTTAATAGATTTAAAGGAAAATATTAATTAAATTCATATTACCCTTTAATTAATCACTATACCTTACCACATTTACATTTTTATATAATTTATATGAATATAAATCATGCAATAAAACAAAAATAATAACATCAATAATTTAAAAACTATCAAGATAATCTTAAAAGGTAATCAATCAGATCATAAACTACATGAGATCCAAACAACCCACCCCATATTTAATTCTTATTTAATATATATATTATTATATTCATTTGGTTGATTCTAATAATAACCAATAATGATAAGGAATGATAATACCAAAAATGAACATAACTAAATAAAGGCCATGACCACCTTAAATCATTTTGAATCTTTAGGACATCACCCCTCAAGAAATAAATAATCAATAATCAACTACAACTTGATTCGAAGGAAGATCCCTCAGAATATAACCATAACAACTAAATATAAAATCATGCTTGATTATAGTAGTAAAATTTGATAAATCTCACTAATTGGACCTTAGTAAATAAAAATTATGAGGCTAATGAGGATAATTGTAAAACATAGTACCTTGATTTGAGTGAGTTTAGTCACAAAATCCCAAGAGGTTTAATCTCTCAAAATAAATAGTTGGAGAGTAATAATTAGACTTGAGTCAACTAGGGATTGAATAGAGATAATAAAATTATATCAAATGGTTACTAAACCCCCAATTTATTGATATGTATTGATTGGCCTCCATAAAATCATAGTTTCCTCGACCATTCCCATGATTCATCTAGTCAACACAATATTTAATTTTCTATATGTAAGAAATGCTTTATCCCTGAAACCTCATGTGTGTTTTAAAGCCAATAAAAAAAACTTTGACTGACACCATTCCATGATCCATCAGTTAGAGGATTCTGTTTCGGCCCACCATATGGCCACATTGGCCCATAATTAAAAAAAAAGGATTTATCCCTCTCTATTTAATCTCACCACTCCAGGGAACAAGGTGTTGTGACTCCCCACTAAATATTTTCTTCCCCGTCACATAATATTCCTCCACCTTAACTCTCCACCACTCCCCGTCAAACCTGGGAATTTAATTATGTCCATTTTCAGAGGTGAACTCGCTAAGTTCCATGATCGCCAAAATGGACACCATAGGCATGGTTCTCTACAAGTCAAAGTGAAACATTCAATGGGATTTCTACATGACCAAACCCATCATCCAGGCATATCAGTCTCAAGAATTTATAATAGGTAAATTCATTATGCAAAACTCCTTACACCATGTGGGTTTCAAACTATGTGGTTCACAATTGACAAAAAATGGTCGATCTATATGCCCAAACTCCAAAAAAGTCTCATCCTGGCTAGAACCATGCATACTACTATAGTGTGGTGGCCCTATAGATAACCAAAACACGACTCTCACATCTATATTGTCACTTAAATATTTATCAACATCTTAAGGACCACAGTATTTTAAAAGCTATGGATATGGAAAAAAAATCCGTCACTTACATCATAAACCTTTCAAATAATTCTCATCCTCAATAATTAAAACTTTACTAAGGATGGAGGAGAAAGAGGGATTGAAACAACCACCCCATGAGATAATTCTAAAATATTTCATTAGAAAACCCCAAAAAATTCATCATTAGGAATGAGTACATAATCATGCACCATCAAAAACCAAAATTTGAATCATAGGGGAGATACCTATCAAGAAAGAAAAAAAATGGTTAAAAATATATCACATCATAAAAGATATAAAATTTCAAAAATAAGAATCAATATGAAAAGAAATAAATGATGAATTTCTACATAATCAGTTTGTGGATGGATTTGAATGATGAGCACACATTAACAGCCCATTTTGCCATGTTCACTTCTCTATGAAAATGTACCCCCATAGGACATGAACCAAAATAATATCATGTGTGTAAAAAACCCTATCTTCATGATCCTAAATCCCAACTTTCCATTCCTTGAAGATAAAAACCGCTTTAACCTCCAATGCATCTCAGGAATTAACAAGGGAATCATAATGATGATGTCAGTGGGTAGGGATATGTAGAAGAATTCATTGTCATGGATCACCTATATGGGAGGACATAGATGATATGTAATTGCTTCAATACATGGAAAGATCCTAAAATCCCCAAAAATATTGGGAGAAATATTAATCATATGTATAAACCATTACCACCTTCAAAAAGGCTTCATATCCAATATAAAATTAAATTGGATTACTCTTATGAACAGAATTGGACTTCTAATGATTTAATTTTGCCTTAATTTTTTTAATGAATCACAAATAATATATATGTTGTGTGACAGACACCTTTCATTAACCTTGGAAAGACCAAAATTTCAAAGAAATCACGTCAGACACAATGGCTGACCTACGTCATCTATTTAGAGGAGATTCTCATTTTTTTACACACTGAATCTAATTCACCTAGGAACTACTTTGTTTTATTTTATGAAAATAATGATAAATGTTTGGTTTTTTTTATTAAATTCTAAAAAAAATTAAATGGAAATAAATAATAAAATTTAATCTAAACTAACATGAACTGTTTAATAGAAATAAATCAATTGGTCTTATGTTTAGTTTTGGTTCAATCTCTATTATCCTCTATTTTTTAAAATAACTTTTGTTAATTTTTCTATGAATTCTCATTTATGACCAACTATCCTTTTATTGAGTGTTTTGAAATCTCAAATTCACTATGAAATATAAATTTTTCTTCCTTATATAATAAATGTTGAGGGAATTCCTCAGTTGTGAGTGTGACATCTTCAAGGACCCAGATCCATCATCTACCATTTCATCCTTTGATCGACATATCCCCATTGTGTGAAGAGATGATCAATGGAATATAGGAAAAAATAGAATAAATGAATAAAATATATTAAATTTTCATGTTATTGGGGAAAATTCAATACCTGTTCAGGACACTCATTTCTACCACAAACATAAAATAAATATTATTAAAGAATTCAAGAACTCATGGACTCTCCCAGGCCAAGCCTCAGACCAACGTCTTATTATTGGGAGTAAGATATCACCTGGTCTAAAGAGATATGACAATAAGAATAATAATAAAACAATATGAAGATAATGAACTAAATTAAATAGAATGAGGATGTGATCAAATAAAATAAAATAAATTAATTTTAATAAATCTAACTCTATATAATAAGGAGAGAGAATTAAAAGGATATATAAAGAATAATAAGAAAAAAAATAATGAGAAGAAGAATATTTTGGTGACACTTGGATAGAGAAAAAGGAATACATGTATAATTTTAATAAAATAAAAAAATTACATTGATAATAAAACTACAATAAAAATAAAATGAAAATAAAATAAAAGGAAAACATAAGAATAAAATGTGAGAAAAATCATTCCAGCCACGGATTCCCTCGAATATGGGTTTGTAACTCCTACATAATAGTGGGAAAGACTTCCTTTTATGGGAAATTAATCTGCTCATACTCTCTTTAATTGAATCCCATATCAAGGATTTCTATATATTTTAAAAAATTTATTTTCATTTGAATATGAATATATAAATATCTTGGTTTTGAATCTCTAAATATCTCAAAATTTAATGAGATGTAACGTGATATAGGGGAAGCTTTGAGGTTCCTTTTTCAGGAATAGGGTACGTGGGTGACATGGAATGGCCTTTGGGAGTGCATTTATTGAGAATAAATCATTGTGGCTTGGTAGTGGATGATTTCATATGTTTCTCCTATTCATTCCTCCGACATTCATAGTAGGAGGGGGAACTTCGAAATAGTCTTTGATGGGGGTCATAAAAGTGTCTGGAGAAGATCTCGAGTGGCCCAGGTCTTTGTTGGTTCAATGGATATCCAGATTGAACTTGCTAGACACATTATATGGAAATATATGATGATAGGAGGTGGAGTTCTAGCATCATTAAGTAGCTATAATGGTAGAGGAGGGTGTAAGGATATGTTCCTAGGAAAGAGACTTGTAGTTGAGACAAAGCAGTATCATTTTCGTATGTAATTAATAGTAATCAAGGAACTTCTTCCTATATCAAAATAAATTATAGATGAGCGAACACATAAATACGGTCAAATGGCTCCAACAGGATAGTGATGTGAGATAAGATTTAATAGACTCCTACCACCACTATACACCTACCTATGCTGGTGAGCCTCTCCTCCCACAAATATGTGTGCTTCACCACCACATTCATACACAACTACATAGTCCTTGGCCTAGATATTCATCACATGGTTTTAATTCCCTAATACAGCCTCTTATTCCTCATGGTGCACCTTCCCGGGGATCTGCACATTTGGTTATGCCCTCCTGGGATTAGCAAAGTGACTTGTGGGTCCCTATGTAGAGGGTTATCAATTGAGTATTTTTTAAACACCACAAAATGATAACATAATTAGATAAAAGTTTAAAAACATGAAAAATATCACCTAAAATTTAATAATTAAAAACAACATCCAAAAATTCAACATTACTTTATTTAAATAAACCAATTTCAAATCTATATTTTTTAAAAACCCATATTTGAATAAAACATTGAATTTATTGTTAATTCTCTTTAAAAAAAATATAAAATCATTGGAAAATAATTAAAAATATGCATGAAATTTTTGTGTGTCAAATTTCCCCACAAATAAACCGTTCTGGTCCTCATGGATAAAATCTCAACATTGAAATTATGAGGGAACCAATGTAACCATTATTCAAATCTCAAAAAAATTAAATTAAATTATTATCAATGTTAAATAAAAATTTCAAAAATCCACATAAAATAACAGTTCTATTTCACAATTTTTATACAAACAATCAATTCAAGAATTTTAATTTATTACTTTTTAAAACAGTGTAACTTCTTAATTCATTTATTCATGTTCCTCAATCAATTGTTATTAAACATTATGAACCTATATTTACTTCACTTTTGAATATTTTCTATCATAACTCATGATATAATTCATGTATACTTATTCTCATATCCTGAGAACATTCTCCTTCTACATGGTCTTGTAATGGAACTGCTTTATCCATAATTTAAGGACAAAAGACACCTAAAATCGGGAGTTCTTGTAATAAATATTCAAATGACTCTGAGGAATAAGGTTGGTAGGAATTGATGTTAAAAATCAAGTCTAAAAGTGGAGGTTTAACACTTTATGTATAAAAAATAATATTATAATTAAAAGCTTAATGGAATTCTCTCCATCAATGTAGAAACTACCACATACCCCAAAACTCAAAGTAAATTTTATGATCAAAATTTATCATAATAAATGATTTGTGCACTTTATTGAGATTTCTATACTTCTATACTTTTTTTTAAAGTTATTTTTCATTTTATTCAGCTTCAAAAATCATGATTTTAATTAATCTCACATACACCACCTAACAACATATGATAAAAAACATCAGTCCCGTGATGGTGATTTTTTATTCTTCTATGTCACAAATCATTCCTATTTTTCAATTTTTCAGAATGGGGAAACAATAATGTATAATAACTGATTCAAAATCATTTCTCAACACCAACCAATAATACATTAAAACATTTCCATTATGATTCATTCCACCCCATATATCATTAATTTACCTTACCCTCACCCATCAAATTAATAATATCCTGAAAATACAAATAATAGGGTTGGAATGGAAAAAATGGCTTGAAACATGTTTTATACCTATCAAGTTCATTCATGGTCTCTATAGGATAAATAAATATTGATGTGTAGGTGGTCTCAAGGATAAGGTATATTTAAAATACACTTCAATAATTTCAAATGTTTCTTTCATATTCATAGCTTTAACAATATACAATGAAAATTCTAGCAGGTGGCATGTCCCAATATCAGTTAAGAAATTTAATGAAGCTTTAATAGGATTTTTTTGGTATTGAAATAATCTCAAGAATAATAATATGATATTGTAAAATAACTCAAGTAATGACTAATAATAAAAAATCAATTCACATGATTCTAAAAAAATCATTGTATGAAAAATGATTGGGAAACCTAATTTACTTGAATCAACTAGTTCACTAAAATCACAAGTCCTCTTTTTAATATCCATGGTTCAATTTAATCCTAGAATTATTAATTTTACTGAATAGATATCATTATCCTTGAAATATAAAACATGGAATTAAAATATTCCTTAGAAACTCTTGTCTCCTTGATAAGGCGCATAAACCATAGATTCAAGTATAGGCATGTGATTTCCAGTTTAATAAAAAAATAGGGTTTCGTAGATAAATATAGGGAATTTGAAAATATTAAATGAAATAATTAACTCCCTATTGAAATATTATTTTGAACCTCCTACTTCATTTTTTGGGAGCTACCTTTTTTCCATCACGGTCCAACAAAATTAATTTAGTTAATTAATCACATTGATAATTTCATTTAATATAGAAAATAATATAAGGAGTGGGATTCTTTAAAAAAAAAGTTCTTAAGAGTAAAATTGAAATCTAAATTAATATAAATAAAATAAATATAAGACTTGGTATGATAAGCCAAGTGGGACCTATAATTTTAGTTCCCCTAAGGGGAAGTCCAAACTCTAATCCCTAGTTATATAGTGGATGGATATTCTTAGACTTGAACCACCACATATTGATTATCTCAGCTTCCACTTCTCTATTTTTGGTGAGAAATGTTCCATAGATAATTTATATTAAACACATCCCCATAAATTTTAAGTAAAACATTTATGGTGAGGTAATATGAGGTATGATCTTCCTCCTTATTGGTATCTACTTTTGCAACATCCTCTTGCTTTTCTAGTGCTAGCTCAAATTGGACAGCACAGATTGAATAGTGAAAGTGAAAGTAAGTAGGTATTTTCACTTGAATAAAATTTAAATTTGAATTATGAAAAATAAATCTACCCCTTTCATAATGAGAAGTGCATGTCTTGGTATCCTCGAGATAAACAAATGTGGACTTTCTCATGGGCTTACTCACATTCATGTTCAATAAAATCATGTGTCTCCATGTGTTCATCAACAGGTTTAAGTGATGTTTCTTCATATCTTTTAAGGCATCACAAGGATATAATGAATCTGAAAATTCAAAGTAGTGTTAATTAAAACTCAATTTAGAATTAATAAAATGAAATAAAATAGATATTATAAACTCTATTTTTAAGTCATCTTCAATATTTTCTTTAATGATGGGTGTATGTTGAAGTTTTTTCTTAATGGATGGAAGTAACTATTTAAGATCCTCTATCTTTTCCTAAAATTACATCCCATTAGTGGTGTCTTCCTCTATGGCTAGAAAAATATTCATTGGTTCTAGTTCTTCAAATTTAAAATGAATGGGTTGATCAAGTTTTACCACACACTCATTCCATATGTATTATAAATCTTATTGATCTCCCCCACATAGATCATTTGGAAAGTCTTCCTAATCATGAATCTACTTTATCTTATCATTGTTATATTAGATATGATCCTTATGATAGTTGTTCTATGTATACCCCTCAATCATAGAATCATCTTCTTCAATTTCCTCAGATAAATTAGGAATAAATTATGGATGAACCTCTGGTTTAAGTTCATGTTACTCAAGGGATACAATGATATACTCAGTTATCCTATACATTTTACCTTTCAAATATCTTACCTTATCTTCTATACATTTTATATTATATTATATTTTGGGTTCCAGCATGGTCATAGTATTTATCAATAGGAATTTCTTTTTAAATTTTAGTATAAAGAAAGGATGACTATATATGTTGTTTAGATATTACTGGATAAAAATCTTAGAAGTACTCTGAGAATTACTCCTAGAGTGCAATTACATCCTTATACAATCATTTAACCACTAGTTGTTTGAGGATATCTTTAAATTACAAGAGGGGGTCCTTGAATTACTTATCTATGATGATTTGTCTTCTGGAAACCCTAATCTATCTAGTAAATAAAACCATAAAATATTTTATAGAACAATTTGATTCAAATATTTATTAATTCACATGATAGTAATTATCCCATGAAAAATTATAGCAGTTTGGATATATCATGGAAAAGGAATGTTTTTTATGGTTTTCGTACAATATAAAAACTATCTACTATGTGAAAATTTTGAAATTAAGTAAAATAATTATTATATTCCTATTAATGGAAACTTTTTTGATGTATGAATATTGCGGGCATGGAAAATAAAATTTCTTATTAATTTGATAGGGTACATAGTGAGTTATAAGGGTCATCTCACTGAAGTATATTCTCAGTTTGTTTTCTCACTTAATCTAATTCACCTAATAACTAATTTTTCGTTTTATTAAGACCGTAATAAGTTTTTTGTTATTTAATTACTTTAAAAATTTATTGAAATTAAAATTGGAGTGAAAATTTAATCTAAACTAACATATAATTAGAAAAAATATGTGATTAGAAAGAAAGAACATTGTCTTAGGTTCAGTTTTAGGTTCAATCATTTTTCTACTTTATTTTTTTAAAATTATGTTTGATAATTCATCAATGATATCTATTTCATGAATCACTATTCATTTATTTAGTGTCTTTAAATCTTGAATTCTTTATGAAATATTTATTCCACATCCTCTTATAATCATGGTTGATTGAACACCTCAGTCGAGAGTGTGACATCTTCAAGGACCTAGCTCCATCATGTGTTGTGTCATCCATTTATCATCTCAACACTATCATGTTAAGATATTAAAAATAAAAGAGTGGTAAAAGAAATAAAATAAAATAATATAAATATATTTGAGTTTCATGTAAGAGGGGGAGAACCTCCACACCTATTTAAGCTAAATTTTTTTACCACAAGAATAAATTATATTTTAAGAAATAATTCAAGAACATATAGCCTCCCTCAAGCCTAGCCATGGGCTAGCCTCCCATTATTGATACTAAGTGATAAATTCGTGGAAATAGAGAAGATAATACAAATAATACTAAACTAAAATAATGAGAATATAATAAAATAAAAATAATTATGATTACGAAAAATAAATTAAAAGAAAATAATTCAAATAAATCTAAATTGATAGAATAAGTAGAACTAATTGAAATAATAATAATAATATAATAATAATAATAATAATCAATATAAGAATAAGTATAATTTAAATAAGAATATTTGGGTGAAACTTGGTTAGATTAAAACGAATTCATGAATTATTTTAGTAAGAGAAATTAAAATTTAAATATAGAATAAAACATAAAAAATGAAATGAAAATAATATAAAAAATAAAATAGTAGATAAAATGGGAGTTGTATAAGTCCGACATCTAATACCCTCATATGTAGGTTCGGAAACCCTACATGGTAGTGGTCATGGCTTCCTTTTATGGTAAATTAATCATCCTTAACCATCCCTTAATTAAATCCTTGTTCAATGATTTTTATATATTTAAAAAGTAGGATTTTCTTTTGAACATGATGATTTTAATATATTTGTTTTAAATATTTTAATATCTCTAGATTTATTGAGTTTTTTCATGGAACGGAAGCTTATTTGAGGTGTACGGATCATGAATGTGGTGTGTGGGAAATGTGGTGGGGCCTTCATGAATATAATATTTGAAAAGGAATTATGGTTGCATAGAAGTGGATGATGAAAATATTTGATACTCTTTTATTATTCTATCATTCACTATGGCTATAGGGATCATCTAAATAGGCATTCATGGGGTTAGAATAGGGTCCATAGATGATCTCAAGTGGTTTTAGTTTTTGGTGGTGTAATTGACCTCAAACTCGATCTTTCTATGGGTCAGAGATGGATATCACTGGAGATAGAAGGTGGTGGATTAGTGTTGTCGAGTGGCTGTAGTAGTGGATCATGGTGGATGGATTTTCCTAAGGGCGTGATTTGTATGGTTGATATGAAATGACACTACTCTGTTAATTAATTAATTGTAACCAAAAACATTTCCCCACATCGAAATCATTTGTAGGTGAACGAGTGCTTAAATATGACCCCATTGATCCAACCATCTAGTGAACATAAACTAAAGCTGGAGGACTACTAACACTATTCTTAACTTACCTATGACAGTGATCCTATCCTCCTATACCAATGTGGGTTTGACCACCATGTTCCTATGTGCTCACACATGCCTTGGCCCATCTATCCACTATATGGTCCGGATTCCCCCATACGGCCTCTTACCCCTCATGGTGGACCTTCCATGGAATTCTCATTTTAGGATGGTCCGTCTTGGGCCTATGTAATTTACATAGAGGGTTTGGTTGAGGGATAACCAATGAGGCTTATTTCTTTTAAACATAATAAAAAAGGAAGATAATTAATTATAAATTTCACACACTTGTTGAATAACTCCAGAAATTTCATAAATAAAAATAACATCCAATAATTCAACATTACTTTTTTTAAATAATCCCATTTCAATTATTTATTTATAAAAATCATGTTTTAATAAAATAATAAATTCCAGGGTCATTTTCATAAAAATCATTACAAAATCATTGGAAATCATTTAAAAATATGCATCAAATTTTTCTGTGTCATCATGATCTACCCCAACTCTAGGAAATAAATAATTGACTCACTAACCACAGTGAAAGATAATGGAGATCGGAATGGTTTTCCATAAAATGATTCAAATGGATCTATACCAATGGTGATATTATAATTCTTATCACAAGTGATCTTTATAAAGTGTTAGAGCCTTTCGAATGAACATAAAAAATCAAAAACACATATATGAAATAAGAAATCCAATTTTTAGATGGAATTATCATTATGAATATCATTATGTGGATTAAAATTCATGATAAGAAATAATTGAGAGCCAAAATCATGTAAGAGACCTCCCCACACATATAACATAAAATGGGGATCATGATCAGAGTTGATAAAATTTATAACCCCATGAATCCTCACCACCTTGTATATATATTTAATCAATAATATATCTAATATTCTCAACTCCTCAATCTTTAAGAAGTTATTTGACTTCCTCAAGAGGTTCATGATCACCCATATACTTTTATATCTACTCTTGGATCGAGGAAATTATAAGAATAATTCCATTTAAATGTTCACCCACTTCCACTATGAAACTTTTAGTGGATGAAGATTCCTTCTAGAAACATGATACTAAACATTCACACTATGGAAAACCAAACTCCATGAATAAAATAAGCAACAGATCTATTCATACCAAACCTAAAAAAAATTCCCCTTAAAGAATAATAAATCTTAGTTTCACTGAGATATACCTCCCAGGGTATACTTTCAAACTCACAAATAACCATAACACATGTCACTAATGGAATAAAGAGACTACATTTAAACAAAACCTAACACTAATAATCCTCACACTATCCCTTAGGGGAATATCCATAAATAAATTTATCTCTCTAAACCTCCCCCTTGGAATCCTATGGATGGGATTCAATGACATATTATATTTTGTAAGACAACACCATTATCTAATAAATACATATCATACTATCAACTTATCCTATATTAATTTTCATCATGTATTACTCCTTCATCATTATCCCATCATCACCCAAATCATGCATAGTATCACCATGTGACATCCTGCTCAGTGCATCGATCACATCATTGATTTTACTAGGATTATATAAATTCCCAAAGTTATAATCCTCTAAAAATTCCTTCCTCTATCACTTTTAAAAATAAAATCATAATAAGAGAAGATATACCTTAAACTATTATTTTATTTGAATACCAAAAATCATTAACTTACGAGGTAATTCCTTTGAAAATTAAGTAAAAAATCCACAAACTAAATATCATATACACCATAGTTATATTTAAGAGGTCAAAACCTCTAATAACTATTTTATATAACTTTTATTTATTACATCATTTTACAACCAAAACTATTACATCCAGTTTCATAGTAAACCTCAAATGTTAAACCTTATTTTGGTAGACAAGGAAAAAGGTATTTGACCAACTTATTTTTAAAATAATAAAAACAAAACTAGCACATGTTAGTCTACACAAAATCCTAATATGTTTTTTAAAAACCTATAATAGGAGTCATAATTCAACATATTTCGATTATGAAACATCTATAAGATCCTTTAATAAAAAGGAAACATTACACATATGTAACATTATTAGTGTCTACCCAGGAATCAACTGCATCAATCATTTAAGGATCCAATAATACACCATGATGATACAAAACCTGTCATAATAAATGGAACACACAAACCAAGAACATGCGCTATATTGGAATACCACATAACTGATAATGATGAACTAAAAAAACAACTTGTATATTATATGTATGCTCCTCATATTTCTTAGATTAAACAAGGATATCATCAATAAACACTACAATGAAATGATCAAGGGATACATTGAATAAAAATTTCATTAGTCCCATGAACACAACTAGATCATTTAAATAACAAAATGATATCATGGAAAACTCAAAATTTATATAATGAAATCTGAAATAACTCTAGGAAAAATTATTATCCTTTACTTTTATCTAATGATATCCAAATAGAAAATTGATCTTTAAGAATAAAATTTTTCCCATCAACTAATCCAAATTATATCTAATCCATGGAATATGGTAGAAGTTATTTACTATCAATTGATTCAGACAATGTTATTTATATAGGACCATATATTGTGATCTAGATTCTTCGCATAAACAACAAGAGAAACCCAAGGGGACATAGTGTTCCAAATAAAACCCCAATTTAATAGTTCAATGATCGAAATATATATATCTAACAATTCAAATGTATACTTCCTTTAGGGATATGTCAATATCAAAGCAGTATATACCTAAAAATTTATCTGGAACTGAATCTCACGTAATTGAGTAGAGTCGTAGTCTCATTTGGAAATACATTGGAGAGTTGTTCCACAAAACTAGGAATCAAAAATTACTATTCCACTATTGAAATCAAAATTATCTTTACTATGAGAGAAGAAAATGGATTTATAGTATTTTAACACAACTTGGGGTACAAATTTCCAATAGAACCAACATTATCTCCATCAACATCAAATAATATTATCCATATCTGGAAGTAATCTCCAATATACTATAATAAATTCCTTCAATCTATGCTAAGGGAGAATTTTTATGGTTATACTAAAAAATAGAAGAAAATTTTTATAGGGTGATGATTCCCTAGAATATTTACATAACTTTTTATACACATCATACTATCTTGATTGACATCAATCTTGCACAGTCACCACTAAAGTAAGGACCTGAAATTTTTAATTATATTTGTTTACTAAATTTGTGTGTTATTTTATTTTATACTCAATAAAACAATATGTTTCAATTAATGAAGTGGGTATAATTAAAATGAGTCCATTGGCTTTCAACTATTATAAGACTATTGGTCAATATGACCGTTGGAAACTATAATATTAACGTTGTGATTTTATAAATATAGTTATATTGGTTAATTAATACAGAATGAAGATTAAATGGCCTCATCCAGTAGACTTGTGCCATATGAAGCCCATCTGTTGGAGCTTGGTAAGGAGGTAGCAACACTGGGCTTTACTCTGGACCAAGCCCAAGCTGAACTTCAACATATGAATCATGAACGGAATCGCCTAAGGGAGAAGTTCAAGGTGATAGAAATCACCACTCGGGCAATGTTGTTCGAGCCACCCCAAGATTATATCCCCATAGCACACTTTACACTTAGGTCCTATGCTGGTGTTATAAGGGGCTATGTAACGATACCTTAGCTACTTTTTGTAATCCTTTTATATAAATAAAATTGTTATTTCTTATTAGGGAAAAGTTTGTGAATTTCAAATATCTGAATAAATATAGGATGTGTATTATTGATGAATTTAGGGGAAAAGGTTTATTTTAAAATATATTATGTATTCTTTAAATAATTAATAATGTGAAATTATTTTCAAAAAATGATCTTCAAAAGATGTGATTAGTGAGAAATTTAGAGTCTAAAAAGATCAAATTGATTTTTAGTGAATAGTAAAGTATGAATAGTAACATACCTGTATGATTAGTAATGAATAGTAAATTGGAAAACAAAAATAGAAACTTCATCCAGGAATATATAAATACAATTTAAACATCTTAAAAGTGAAGAAATAATTATAGTATAAGTTTTGGTCTTTTTGTATGTCATAAATATTTTATTTAAAATTTTATAATTATTTCAATAATTTAAAATGGAAATATATTTTCATAAAATTTAAACATAAATTTTTACATTATTTTATTATGGTTATACGATAATTTTATGGGACCTTGATTACTTTTTTAAGGTGTTACAAAATGAGTTATAGTTTTAAAGTTGTATTTTTTTAATAAATAATGATTTTATATAAAACTTAAATTAAAAATAATTATAAAATTATTTTCATAAAATGGAGTTCATTTTTGAATTTAGATCATCGATGTTATTTTAGAGTAAATTTTTTGGATTTTTCTGAAACTGTTGAATTTTTAGTGAATAGTAAAAATACATTTCTGAGTTTCGGGTGTTTAATGACATCATTAATGATGTAATACTGATTTAAGAATTCTGTTCGACTTATGAACAGTGATATATTCTATGAGGTGTCCCAAGATTCCAATACAATGGGAGAATACCGTCGTCAAGCCCACAGTTTTGCAAATACCACCGATGAGGTGTCTCTTGGAAATTAATAATTTATTCCCTCACTTTTCCTATGAATACCAAGTCATTTCACTCAATAATTTCATTCCAAAATCCTCCCAAATGATGTTCTGGCCTCCTTACCTCCCACGGAGTCCTCCCAAGGTTCCCTTAAGCCTCAAAATTTCCCAACCTTCATGCTTTTGAAGT
Source organism: Viscum album (assembly GCA_963277665.1). NCBI lineage: Eukaryota > Viridiplantae > Streptophyta > Magnoliopsida > Santalales > Viscaceae > Viscum > Viscum album. The sequence continues at coordinate 888,854,506 of OY728123.1, forward strand.
TACTCATCAAGGTAATGGATCCTTTCACCCTCTGCTTTTAAGTCATTAATTCCATTATGTTATGTATTATAGTTCCATTTTATTATGAGGGGTATTTTTCATTTATATCATTAATATTGTCCACTTAACTTACAAATTATGAGAGACCCTTTCTTCTACCATCAATTTATTTTCTGAATTTTTATGTGACGCCGTTAGGCTGCAAAATTTTCGTAAAAGAAATTGTGCTTTCTCTTTCCTTTCAAGTTTCCTTTTCATGTGGTGTGTCATTCATATGACCACACTATGATAATATTTCTTTTTATTGTGTCCCTATACTTCAAAATTGTTCATTTATTGATGGGAGACCCATTTTACCTCTCTTTTTATTATTTTATAAAACCATTATATATAGCCGTTATGGTGGTGAAATTTCGGCTCAGAATTTCTCTCTTTTTCTCTTGTTTTATTTATGTGAATACCCAGAAATATTTTGTTTCTATGGGTGTTCATAAATATACCAAAAATTATATATTTTATTCTATAATTGACATACATATAACCCTCACTCCCATTCCATGGGTTATAAATGACATAATGATCTTTTTTAACTTTTAAAACGTCACAATTTTGAAATGAAACCCATTTCTTTTGTTCTCTATGGGATATTTATGGAATTTTTTATTATGATCTATGTGGATCACATGTAGATAAATACATATTAATGGTGTTCCCTAATAGCACTCCAATTCATTGGGTAAATAAATTAATCTCTAGATATGGAATGTTTCATGAAACCTTGGTGAATAACCTTGGTAAGTTTTATGACACCTCGAGGATAAACCTTGGTGATATATTCATTAAAGTATAAATGAAATTTTATAGCCACATATTCACATTATGATTAAATTTATTTTTATTATGATATTCCTATTCTTCAATTGTTCATGCCTTTACGACTTTTATCATGTTCTTATTATTATTTCTCAAGATCACATGTCAACTGTTTCACTTATTTTTCTTACTCAGCCTTCAACTCACCCTTTCCTTTGATGTATGTATCCAGGATATGAGATGCAGTAATTGTACATAGTATTAACTTATGATGAATCCTTATGAGTAGTTTAGAAGAATGTTTTATGTTGTTTTCATGTATTATGTTATTTATTTCCAAGACACTAGACTTCAAAGATCCTCTGTCTGTAAAATGTAATGAAAAGTTATGTAATAAAAAGGCGGGATGAAATAGTTGGTATCAAAGGATAGTTTAGTTATTTATTGTAATTAGGCTATGAAAACTTTAGGAATAATTCTATATAAACTTTAAAATATAGGAAATATTCATGGTATTTTGGTGAGTATTGAGTAAGTGGTTTATTAAGAAAATACATACCTATCTGGATACGATCAGGTAGAGGCGGCTCGGGGAAAGAGGTATCTAGAAATGAAAACTCTGAAAAAGAGTTTCGAGCTTGACCTATGGCATCCTGGTACAAAACAATGGGCCTTGCTTCACTCTTTATTTTGACACTCCCGAGGGATATGTTTGGTTAATCATAAGATTTTTATGAATCATTATAAAGGATTTATAAAGAAATGTAATTTTTTAAATAAGTTCTAAGACATTAAATCCTATATTGTAAAAAGATTCGTAAATGAAATATGTTTATCACTAAGGTTTTACTCTTTTATAAATGGAGGGAAATAGGAGGAACCATGCAAAGGGTCACCGCAATAGACCATGCACTGACGGCCCTCCGATTGAAGCTGGAATGGAAACATTCATGCGAATGATGAACCAAATGACTCAAGTTATGGGAAATAACCTGAGTCAATATGAGAGATCGATCTCACCATGAAGGGAAAAAATTATATTGAGTCCTTTATGCATCAACAACCACCATCCTTCAGTGGGTCGATCTACCCATTGATTGCAGAATAGTGGATTAGCTCTATATAGAAGATCTATTTTGTGCCCTGTTGTTTAGAGAACGACAAGGTGTCTTTCCATCACTTATATGTAGAAGCTTATCAATGGTGGGAACTGATTAGAAACATGAGGAAAAGAGTGTATGTTGAATCTATAGAGTGGAAGGAGTTCAAATGGATCTTCTTTAGTAAGTATTTCCCTCATTCCATGAGAACAAAAATGGAGAAGGAGTTTCTCGAGCTGAAGTAGAGGGAGAATGAATTTGTGGAAATCTATGAGGTGAAATTTACAAAATTTTCCCGTTTTACCTCATGATTTTTCATGGATCCTAATGGTAAGGTTAATAGATTCTTCAGTGGACTGAGACCTCATCTTTAGAAGAATCTATCCAATTGAGATAATGACAGCTATGATGAGATCAGACGGAGTGCAATGAAAGTTGAATTATAGTTCGGTGAGACGCAGTTGTCTCATAAATAAAAAAAAGAGATCTATAGATCCGAGCTTATGGAGGACCTTTGATCAAGGAAGATGAAGAAAGCATGTGAAACGTCCCACATGTAATAAATGTGGGATGAAGCATTCAGGGAACTGCCTTCTCTGGAGTGGGAAATACTACAAGTGTGGAAGAGATGGACATATTGCGAGGAATTGTCATAGTGAGGTAAAACCTCAAATTCCAAACACTAATGACAAGGTGAAGATGGTGAAAGCCCTACCTAATGTCCAGTGCTTTAAGTGTGGACAACTTGGAGACTTTTCCAATCACTCTCTAAATCTGAGGGTAGTGGAGGGGAACCACCATCAGCCTTAGCAAAGGCCAATGGATCAAGGTCACACTTTTTATATCACTACAGCTGAAGTTGAAGCTCTAAATTATGTGTTAGTAGGTACTCTAGTTGTTCTCGCAAAGCTAGCAAGTAATTTTTTTTATTCTAGTTCTACACATTCTTTAATTTCCTCTTTGTTTAAAAAGAATTTAGAATCAACCACCGACTTTCTAAAAGCAGGATTATTATTCAACATTCTTGGTGGGATTATCCAAGAATCATCAGTGTTTAGAAACTCTTGTATTTACTTTGATGAGCACAATCTTATAGAAAATCTAGTAGTAATTCCCGTGCTGGAATTTCACATTATACTAGGGATGGACTGGCTCTCAAACTAAAATGCTTAGATCAAATGCAGAAGTAAGGAAATATCAATAGTTTTGAATGGAAAAAATACGGTTATCTTCTAAGGATAGATATCTCAAACTGATCTTTTTCTTGAAGAACCTCCAATATACTTCTTTATAGAATTGATCGATGGAGAAGAATAAGGAAATTAGAGTTTGAGGGTAGAAAATTTCCCCATTGTCCAAGAATACATTGATGTATTTCCTGAGGAGTTCCCAGGACCTCCCCCAGAAAGAGAGGTAGAGTTCTCTATTTAACTCATTCATGGATCTCATCCAATATCAAAGACCTTGTATAAGATGGAAAATGTTGAGCTATAAGAATTAATGAAACAGCTCCAAGATCTTTTTGGAGAAGATCTTTATCCGACTGAGTGTGTCTCCTTAGGGAGCCCTTGTTCTCTTTATGAAGAAGAAGGATGGATCGATGCAGTTATGCATTGATTATAGACAACTGAATGGGATCATAGTAATGAAAAAAATACCCTCTTCCAATAATTGATGACTTATTTGACCAACTTCGTGGGGCTTAATTCTTCTCTAAGATTGATCTTCAGTCTGGTTATCATCAATTGAGGGTGAAGAAAGAAGATATTCCAAAAACTATCTTCTGATCAAGATATAGGCATTATGAGTTTGTTATTATGAATTTTGGACTGACTAATACACCTAATTTATTATGGATTTAATGAATAGATTATTTAAGCACTATCGTGATAACTTTTTGGTAGTTTGTATTGATGATATTATGATATATTCCAAAAGTTCTGAAGAGCATGAGGATCATCTAAGGGTTATTTTTCAAACTCTAGGGAAGGAGAGGCTTTTTTAAAGTTCAATAATTGGGAATTATAGTTACAACAAGTTTCTTTCATGGGGAACATTGTTACTAATGAAGGAATCACATTTGATCCTATAAAGACAAAAGTTGTAGAGGAGTAACCTCAACATAAAATAATAACTGATATTCATAGTTTCCTTGGATTAGCGGGATATTAAAGGTGGATTGTGAAAAAAATTCATGACTTTCTAATCCATTAACCTAGTTAACTCGAAAAGGGGTCAAGTTCATCTAGAAAAAGAAGTGTGAGGAATGTTTCCAAGAGTTGAAGAAGAGATTGGTTATTACACCCATGTTAACTCTGCCCTCAAGTGGAGAATGACTCGTTATTTATAGCAATGAAAATCTGAAAGGGTTTGGGTGTGTCCTCATGCAAAATGACAAGGTCATTACTTATGCATCTCGACATTTGAAGACTCATGACCAGAACTATCCTACGCGTGATCTGGAGATGGATATAGTCATTTTTGCTATGAAGATAGGGAGGCACTATCATTATGGAGAGAAATGTGATATATACACAGTCCATCAAAGTTTAAAGTATATTTTCTCACAAAAGGAATTGAACGTGAGACAAAGGAGATGGTTAGAACTTCTTAAATACTATGATTGTTCAATTCATTATCAGCTTGGAAGAGTAAACAAATTTGTTGATGCATTAAGCAGGAAAGACCCAGTTGTTCTATCCATTATGAGGATTCAAAGAGATCCTCTGATTAATGACGTAGTAAAACTAGACATGGGAATTATAAAGGAATGGACATCATCAACCCTAACCCAAATGATTTCCCCACCATAATTACTAGATAAGATCAAGAAATCTCATAAAGCAGATCCTTTGTTACAGAAGAAGTCTGAGGCTATGATGGATGGGAATTTTCCTCAGTTCAATACTGATCAAGAATGTGTAATGTAATTTCGTAAAAGAATATGTCTTCCATCTATTCTGAATATATAGAAGGAGCTGATGGATTAAGCTCATAGATCTACTTTCTCTATAAATCCTGGTAGCGCAAAAATGTATAGGGACCTTTGTGATCATTATTGTTAGGATAATATGACAAGGGAGATTGTTGACTACACATCAAGGTGCCTGGTATGTCATCAAGTGATCGCAGAGTGACAACTTCCTAAAGGGGTATTAAAACCACTACTCATACCAGCATGGAAGTGGGAAAATATCACTGTGGACTTTGTCACTAGTCTCTCGAGAACTTCCAAAGGAAGCAATGCGATATGGGTTATTGTGGACCGTCTCACCAAGAATTTCCATTTCATCTCCATTTGGGAATTTTTCCCTCTTGATCAAATTTCCAAGATTTACATGAAAGAAGTTGTAAGGCTACATGGAGTTCCAATTTCTATCATATCTGATCATGTTCCAAGGTTCACATCAATATTCTAAAGAAGTCTTCAACGTGATCTGAGCACTGAATTAAATTTCAGTTCAACCTATCACCCCCAAACTAATGCACAATTTGAAATTACTATACAAACACTCGAGGACATGTTGAGAACATGGTCAATGGAATTTAAAGGTGGATGGGATCAACATCTCCTTTTAGTTTAGTTCTCTTACAACAACAGCTTCCACTCGAGCATTCAAATGGCACCCTATAAAGCTCTACATGGGTAGATTTTGAAATCCTACTTGTTGGTATGAAGCTGGTGAGAGAAAGCTTCTTGGGATTGATCTTGTGCAAGAGATGACAGAAAAAGTCAATGCCATCTAGAAACACATTAAGGTTTCTCAGAGTCGGCAAAAGAGCTTTTCTGACAACCGTCTAAGGGACTTGGAGTTTGAGGTTGGTGACAGTCTTTCTTCATATTTCACCTTGGAATAGAGTCATGAGGTTTGAGAAAAAAGGGAAGCCCAGGCCTAGGTACATTGGCCCCTATGAAATCATTGATTGTGTGGGAGCAGTGTCCTATCGGCTTGAACTTTCTCCAAATCTAGCACATGTTCATGATGTCTTCCATGTATCCCTCTTGAGGAAGTACATACCTGACCATTCACATGTACTAAATCCAGAGGTGGTACAACTGGAACATGACCTCTCTTATGAGGAGATGCCAGTGGATATCTTGGATCATAAATATAAGGTTCTACACAACAAGAAAACCCACCATGTTAAGGTATTGTGGAGGAACCACAAATGTGAAGAAGCAATGTGGGAACCGGAGAAGTCTATAAGACAGAAGTACCCACCCCTTTTCTCATCATAGGGTATGAGATAAAATATCAGGGTTGAAATTTCATAAGGGGGAAGGATGTAACGACCCAAACATTATAATTATATTTGTTTCCTAAATATGTGATTTATTTTATTTTATCCTCAACCAAACTATATCCTTTAATTAATGAAGTGGGTATAATTAAAATGAGATCATTGGGTTTTGACTGTTATATGATCGTTGGTCAATATGACCATTGGAAACTATAATCTTGACATTGTGTTTTTATAAATATAGTTATCTTGGTTAATTAATACAGAAAGAAGATTGAATGTCCTCATCCAGTAGAATCGGGCCATATGAATCGCATCTGTCAGAGCTTGGGAAGGAGGTAGCGTCACTAAGATTTGCTCTGGACTATGCCCAATTCGAACTTCAAAATGAAGCTTGAACATAATTTACTAAGGGAGAACTTCAAACTGATAGAATTCACCACTTGAGAAATATCGTTCAAGCAACCCCAAGATTCTATCATCATAGCACACCTTACACTTAGGTATTATGCTGGTGTTATAAGGGACTATGTGATGAGACCTTATCCTCTTTGTGTAATACGTTAATATAAATAAACTTTTTATTTATTAATAATGAAAATTTTGTGAATTTCAAATATCCAGATAAATATAAGATGTGTATTATTGATGAATTTATGGAAAAAGGGGTATTTTAAAATATTTTTTTTATTCTTTAAATAATTAATAATGTGAAATGATTTTCAAAAAATCGTCTTCTACAGTTTTGATCAGTGAGAAATTTAGAGTCTAATAAGATCAACATGATTTTTAGTCAATAGTAATGTATGAATAGTCACATACCCATATGAACAGTAATGAATAGTTAATTGGCCAATAAAATAGAAACATCACCAATGATTGTGTAAATACTATTTAAACATCTTAAAATTGAAAAAAATGATCATAGTATATGTTTTGATATTTTTTTATGTCATAAATATTTTATTTACAATTTGATAATTAATTTACTAATTTAAAATAAAAATAAAATTTCATAAAATTTAATCATAAATTTTTACTTTATTTTATTATGGTTATATGATAATTTTACGGGACCTAAATTACTTTTTCAAGATGTTACAAAATGAGTTATAATTTTAAAGTCATTTTTTTGGAATAAATAATGATTTTATTTAATAATTAAATTAAAAATATTTAGAAAATTATATTCATAAAATTGAGTTTATTTTTTAATTCATAGCATCAATATTATATTAGGGTGAATTTTTGGGATTTCTCTGAAACAGTAGAATTTTCTATGAATAGTGAAAATATAGTTTGTGTTTCAGGTGTTTAATAACATCATAAATGGTGTAATAATGATGTAAACATTATGGTCTACTTATGAGTAGTGAGATATTCTATGAGGTTTCCCATGTGGAAAATACAGTGGGAAAATACTATGGGCAAGCCCATGGTTTTTCAAATACCACTGATGAGGTGTCCCTTGGAAATTAATAATTTATTCCCTCACTTTTCCAATAAATAAAAAGCCATTTCCCTTAATCATTTCATTAAAAAATCATCCCAAAAAATGTTTTCGTATCCTTACCTCCCAAGGATTCCTCCTAAAGTTCCCCCAAGACTCCCATGGTCCTGACCATGAAGCTTTCGAAATTACTCTTCAAGGAAAGGGATCCTTTCACCCTCCTCTTTTAAGTCATGACTTCATTTATGTTATGTCTTATAATAACATTTTATTATGAGGGGGATTGTTCTTATATATATTTACTACTGTTTATTTCATTTCCAAATTACAAGATACCCTTTCCACTCTCATAAATTGACTTTCTGAATTTTTATGTGACATCGTTAAGCTGCCGAATTTTTGTAAAAGAAAACTCCATTTCTCTTTCCTTTCAAGTTTCCTTTTCATGTGGTGTGTCATTAAAATTTCCACAAAATTATCTTATTTATTTTTATTATGTCCCTCTACATAAAAAATTTATATTTATTGATGGGAGACCCTTGTCCCCTCTCTTTTTATTATTTTCTAAAACCATGATATATAGCCGTTAGCTGTAGAAATTTCACCTCAAAATTTCTGTCTCTTTCTCTCTTGGTTTATTTATGTGAATACCCAGAACTGTTATGTTTCTATGGATATTCATATATTTACCAAATAATATATATTTTATTCTATAATTGAAATACATATAACCCTCACTCTCTTTCCATAGTTTATAAATGACATAGTGAACTCTTTTTTAACATTGAAAATGTCAACATTTTGAAATGAAACCCATTTCTTTTGTTCTCTATAGGTTATTTATGAAATGTTTTATTATGATCTATGTGGGTCACATATAAATAAAGAAATATTAATGGTTCACCCTAATAGCACACCAACGCATTGGGTAAAGAAATTAATCTATAGAGATGAAAAGTTTTACGATACCTTAGTGAATAAACTTGGTTATTTTTATGACACCTCAAGGATAAACCTTGGTGATATGTTCAAGAATTTCTAAATTAAATGTTTTAGCCACATATTCAAGTTATGATTCATGTTATTTTTATTATTATATTTATATTCTTCCATTTCTCATTCCTTTATGTCTATTATCATGTTCATATTATTATTTTTCAAGATCACATGTCAACTGTTTCACTTATTTTCTTTACTAAGCCTTCGGCTCACCCTTTCCTTTGATGTATGTCTTCAGGATATGAGATGCTGAAATTTTACATAGGATGAATCTATGATGAAGCCTTATGAGTGGTTTTGAAGAATTTTTTATGCTGTTTTCATGTATTCTGTTTTTGATTTCCAAGACACTAGACTTTAAAGATCCTCTGTTTGTAAAATGTAATGAAAAGTTGTGTAATAAAAAAGCGGGATGCCATAACTAAGGGAATTGAAGGTACCTCTGCCAAAATTATCATATAAGGGACTAGGGTTGGTAGAATGAAAAATTTTATAGAAAATATATCAAAAAATTTATAAAACCAAGTAAAATATAAGTTTATAGTACCCCCACACGATATCTAACACACATACTGCTGGAAACTCTAATTCTTGAAACGTATAATGACCTCCTCAAGGACCTCTTTCCCCCTGATAGAGAACACCTCCCCAACAAATAACTTATATATTTCTATATGTATTATTTGAATCATGGTGAAATATTATTCCTTCACTATCCCCTCAATTCCAATCAAAACATAGACCACCCACTGTTGACACCGTGAAAGGTTCTGATACAATAAATAATCTTGAAGAGCATTGAAAGCTCCAAATTGAAAACTGAGAAAGGTCTAGAATTCATTAATCTAATATTCCTAACCTAAATATAAAAAAACCACGTTTGACCATATATTATAGATATAAAATATTCTAGACAAAATGAATGTTGATGATGAAGGGTGGAATTGACTCTTGGTTAACTGATTCTTCCATTGTCTAGGAAATAAAGAACCTATGGTTACATCACTACTCCATGAGGAGTCTCGGTGACTCCCCTCCCATGACTATCAGGTCCTCAAAAACATTCTCTATATAACTTATTCCATCATTGATGCCACAAGATATATCAAAAACATGAAAGGGTGACCTAGAATTATATATATGTATACAAACGCTCCCCAAAAAGCATCTCTTGTACCTCCTCATTTTTTAGAATGTTCGAAACATGTCAAAAGAGGTTCCTCAACTACAATATAGACCATAGGATGTTTGAATTCCTTTTAATTAGAGTAATAATAACCAACCAAAAATCCACCTTCGTGGTTAATAATAGAAAATAATTATAAATATGATCATGACACATATCCAATAAAACAATCAAATCCTCATGATACCCAAGAAATAAGAACCACCACTACTGAACTTCCCAATGAAGTATAATAATAGTTAATTAAACCTAGTTCTCAATTAAGGAATTTATCAAATTAATGTAATATATACCTCCTATAGCCAAGCCTCAGTCTATGGATATAAAATTGAACACTCATACTTCTATAATCCCTAGTAATAATACTCATGGTGTTTCCTCCCACAAGAATCATTTTTTCCTGCTTCAACATTATAGACATATTATGGAGAATATTGTTAAACATGTTCATCATGAACCTAATAGGGACATTGACCTTGATCTATTCCTGTAAAATAAAAAAAAATTAGGGACTCATAAACACAGAATATGGAATTTTTATGGTTAATGACTTAAAATTCAACATAATTATCATTGGCTACAAAATTCAACCACATACATAGAAAATCAATATTCTTTAGAGATACCAAAGTATCTACGTCATAAGAAAAACTACATTTTTTAGCATGTTTAGTATACTTATAGTCCTTGTATTGGATCACAGGGGTATATAAAATATTATTTCATTGTCGATCTTCCTTACTCGTGTAGAATGTTATGTGTAGCTAATATTGCTTCCATAACAACCCATGAAATCATCAACATGGCCTATCAGCAAAAAATATCTTATCTATCAAATATTATCCTTGATATCACTCTGTCACCACCCACACACCATTAGTATACCTATATTTCTAAAAGTGAAGAAATGGGGTGAGATGCAAATCCCCCCTATAATAGGCTATGGGTTAGGGAAAAGAACCTAGTGTATATAATACATAAAAAAAGAGGTGTTACCCTAAATATTTATATTTTTGGACAAGAGATACATTAAGATCCACCAATCTACATTGTTTCATAAGTTTAAAAAAAATATCAATACATGAATGTAATGTGATACAATTTTTAACCGGAAGGAAAAAATTTGAAAAGATCGCCTAGGTAGAAACAATAAAACTCCAATAACACAATAAGATAATAATGTCAAGACTGATCCCCAACCATCAACAACATACATAAAAAAAATATATAAAGGGGAGCTTAAAAGTAAAATAAATAAGAACCTCCCTAGAAATTAACCTACAAAATGTGAAATAAGATAAGTAAAACATAATGATTAAATAGAATAAAATATATCCTTATCTAAATAAGTGAGACTATATCTAATCCTAAATTTTATTCTCACGTTAAATAGTGAATATAAATAATCATATCTATATAAAGAGTATATATATACATGAAATGTACCCCACACTAACTTCCCCACTGGTTATTTTCCCTCACACCCCATCACCAAACATCTAGCTCTACCATACCTTTCTATGTCAACATTCACATCATACATACATTTTATATCCATAAAATCATCTCTTCATGCATCACATATAGCTTTTAATTGCATCTTAATCATCAACTCTGATAACCAAGTTTGTCCAAAATCCATTACGGCCCATGTATCTTGCATTACACCTTAATCCATTACATCTCATGCATGTACATCTATATAAAATCGCAGTCATCATATCCAAATAAAAGTATATACTATAACATTATAATATGACATACTTCCCATAAATGTATAGTAAAACTATGATCCATCACATCTTAGGAATAAATATAACTTATTCGTTACAACATCACAAATTAAAATATGACTCCTGACTATACAACTGTAGAATTGAAAACATGGAAGAGGGAAAAGTCAACCACCTATTCCCTTGACAACATAAATGATGGTGAAAAGAACCAAAACCCAAAATTATTGTGCATTGGATGCCTACCCAACTTCATTGGTGAAGTGAATAAAATCATAAAACATAGTTACAGTATAACACACAACCAAACAAAGGATACTACCTATCCTTGTAATCAAATACAGTTATCATCAGACATGAAACCCAAATATTAATTTTAAGGTTTAGGAAACAAGATTTCGCACAAGAATAAAACCATTGATAACCAATATAAATTAATTCATGTGTTAATTTATAAATTTCAATCTATTCATTAATGATTTTACATCATTTTATATTTAATCAATTTCATCATCTTAGAAAAAAATTAACCATGATAATGAACTTTCAAAAACTAGATTATAATTTTACACATTCAATTTGATACTCTCAGAGATTTTCTTCCAAAAATCCCATTATTTCCTTTATCAATATTAAAAACATAAGAACCCACATAATGGATTCATTTATAATTTCATTTACCATTCTATATTTTCGGTTATTCCTGATATTTTAACAATATCACACAAAGAAGATGCACTCACTGTGAATATAACAAACTAAAAAAGGTAGAAATACTTCACATCAAACAACCAACTAATGAAAAATACACTGATCAATATCCAAAAAGAATTTAAAACTCTCAAACCATTCTAAGTATTTGTGTATCGTCTCTAACACCATTTTATGCTATGAAATCCATTCCATAATTTCAAACATCAATCTAGTACCTTATCCGTGGAAATCCATCCCACCCATCACCAAATATCCAAACTATACCAAGTTTGGAACAAGTTAAAGTATGTGTGTTATCAAGCTACGATACATAAACATGGTAGAAAAACATATTTTCACCACACAAAAAACTCATGGGTAAAATAGTACTATAATATCAAGAACATAATTATTGAAAACATAGAATAATAACATGAATGGCACATAATATCACAAAACCCATTAATCCTTTCCAAAAAAATCTGGACTATATTTTATTAACCAATTCCATATGAAGATGTATAAAAATTAAGAAATCAGTTATTTGAAGCTAAATATAGTGACCCCACATATTATTACCGAACTATTAAGTAATTTTTAAGATAAAAACATAATAATGTTATAATCCAGAATCCAATGGTTTAGTGTCATAAAAAATTATGCTTACACATCACATATACATAATAAGACATAATAATTATTTAAATCAAACTTATTTATCATAATAAAAGACTTCACATTATTATTAGTACATATAAACTCGTAAAGATATATATAAAATAAAAAGGTGAGCTAAAATCTTGGTAAGGAAAGGAATATCAAGGGAGGAATACGGGACAAGGATCAATAGTAAATGGGTGAGCCTAATCAACATCATCATATCATAAGAATTGTATCATCATCTTAATCAATAAGGAATAATTTTATAGAGTCATGAAATATGGAATATTCATAATCATGAAAAATAATAACATAATATCCAAATACAACACATTGTTTAAATGAAATCTAGATTCATGTTCATGAATAACATATGTGAAGAAATCATAAAATCAAGATTTTTAAAAATGATAGCATCATTTTCATACATAATACACATAAAATCATGAGATATGTAACATTTACCAATAAAATAGTATAATATATAATTATGAGTGCATCTTTCACACCATAAAATCATCATAGTCATGTATTCCACATGGGAATATAACATATAAAATTTATGATCTTAAAATAAAATAGTGGAATTGGATGGGTTTCTTATGTGTTTTAAAATTTAAATATTTACAAATAAACTTTTTGGTTTGGAAATTCATATGAAATATCTTATTTTTATATAAAATATCATTTTTATTTGAATAAGATACAAAATTATAGGTGTCCATGATATGTTTTAAAAAATAAATTCAATTTTGAAAAATATTTTTAATTAACTAAGGAGTCCTTTAGATAATGTACAAAAGTTTATATCCCCAGTAATAAAATCGGATTAATTATGACAGGGAACATTAAGTAAAATAGAGTAACATATATACTAAGAATAATTATAATGAGAATATAACCTGAAAAAAGAAAGAATTGGGGTTGAGAATCCCTCTACATTAAATAAAATTTTATTTTACTACTTTTAGCCAACTCAATAATATACATAGGTTTATTAAAACATGGTAAAAAAGTAAATTATGTCCATTTATTCACACGTAATACATTATAATCATTTTATTCTACTCCATAATTCCATTTTTTTATTGTGAAAAGTTTTGATATCATATTTTCCTTAAAATATCCATTTTTTCTTTGATTTAATGATCCTATATAAATATTATTTATTAATTATTAAGATTTAATCTATAAACTTATAAATAATAATATATTTACATTATTTATTGTAAATAATATATTATGATCATCCATATTGTATTTCATCATTATAGGGTTGGCATCATCCACATGGGTGGCTAACCGATCGTTGACGGGACATAGTCAAAGGATGAGAAAAGAGAAGTATGGAATATAAATAAGTCGTAAATATAACCATTACATATGGAAAACATTAATAATGTAATATTAACATACTAATCAATTATCATATAATATTAGGTTTTAAATGGAATAGAGACATAGAGGAAGATAAGAGTAAAAAAAGAAAAAAAGTTGAGGAAAACTTACCCTCTTCTCGGTGTTGCTTCTTTCCTATGGCACTAGAATCCTTCAATAAATGGAATTTTTTTTCTATAAAGTCCCTAATGATGATAAGAATATTTTTATAGGGGGTTTTTATAGGTAATTTTGTTTTTTATGTGATAAAGGATTGTTTTTACATTCGGAGTGGTGTGGGGGTTATTTATACTTGAGGATATGGATATTTTGAGAATAAAATAATTTAAAAATTATTATATCCATGGTAAACCTTTAAATAGAAACATTTTTTGTATTATGAAATATATTTTAATAAAATTACGTTAAATATAGACATTGAATCGCTTTATTATTATAATTCATTAGTTTAATCAAAATGAGTGGAGAAAAATAAAAAAAATATTTATTTAAAGTGACACTTTAGACATTCAGGCATTAGAAAATACATCTATGGATATGGATTTGAATTTAATAGATTATTTAACATATAAAACATATTTTTAGATTATTTATAATTAAATAATTTATTTGGTCATTATTACATCATTATTTATGTAATTTAAAATACACTGATTCAAAAAAACTCTATTTTTACTATATACCAAAAAATCAATTATTTCAGAAAATTAAACAAAAATCACCCAAAAACAATTTGAAAGTGAAAATTCTAAAATTAAAATTCATTTGGTAAAAATAATTTGAAAACATGGGTAATTTTATTTTTTTAATTTAAAATGATTGTAATTTCTATGAAACACATTAAAATATAGTTTATTAAAAATGTGCTTTTTTTAATTTTTAATCATTAAATTATTTATGAAATTATAATTTTATAATTTTCATAAATTAATAGATTTAAATATTATTTATATTAAATTTTATTATTTCATGTTAAATTATTATTTCAAACTTCTAACCCATGCTGAGAAAACTGTAGATGTGACTCCCCATCTTATTAAGGTTAGTAGAGGAAATGATGAGAAAGATCCTGGTGGATCTGGCCTAGAAGGATCTTTTACTAATGCAAGAAATGACCATGGAAATATGAGTCTTAACAAATCTGAAGAGAACAATTCCCCTTTACGTAGTAAGAATGGAACTCATAGTCAACATATTGAAGTTATAATGGGGCCTGGACACAAGGGGAAACAAGGGTGTAACAGAATTAAGGATGGTTTGCTTAAAGGATTAATAAACCTTACTATGGTAGATAGTAGGGGGAAATGTAAAAAAAATAACGATGTATCTAACATTGATTTATATTTATATAGGTCAATACTTCTAAGGATGTGAGGAGGAAGGTACATATGACATATTTATCTACTGACATTCAGTGTGCAAATAAATTTACACCACTTAATGGAATTTTTTGGTATCAGGAAGCTGATGATTCAAAAATTAGTGAACATGATATCTCCATGGAGCATACAGTCTCACCTACTGATATTATGATAAGGGGGCCTAATGATAAAATCATTGAATGTGAGTAGGTTGTTTCCAAAATTGAAATATGTGTGGATACAACTCTTAGGTTAAGGAAGAGTAAGGGAAAAGGAAAAAAAAGAAAAGTTCATATGATTATTTAAAATTATGAAAGGCTCATGGCATTGAACCAAACCCTTCCTCAATGATGATATTTTACTAGAAAATCCCAAGGCTTGTGAACTCTCTAATGAACAATTCCATTAGGGACTACATCTTCTCCTACAAACCCTCTTTTATTGGAATTCAAGAGCCCAAAATAACTTCTAAAAAGTGGTGAGTCTTTAAGTTGAATTTTGTTAGGTATATTGTCATCTCTAAAAATATAAATTAAAATAACATGGATCACCTTTGGGTTCTTAAGCATGAGATTATTCAGGTTTCCACTTGCCTAAAAAATAATAGTGGATCTCCATCTCTTGTATTGGACATGGACACGGTTTTGAGATTTCTTTTGTTTATTCCTCCACCTCAGACATCACAATAAGTAATATTTGTAATGATCTTCATGACTTTTGTAAATTTTAATCATAAATGGGTGATATTGGGTGATATTAACACCATCCTATGACCTGAAGTGAAAGCTGGGTGGATTTAAATATATCGGAATCTACATGATTCTCGTCACTTATTGATAAGTGTCATCTTTATGAAGTTCCTATAGAAGGTGTTTATTTTACTTGGACAAAGTATAACTTGATTTTGAGGTAGTCAAGAAAACTTGATAGATTCTTTTTCCAGAGAGATTATGTGATCCTTATATTTACCATTTTAGGAAACACTATCCCAAAGCACCATTCATATCACAATCCCATTTTAATGGATCCATGATCTCACATGACCTGGTCGGATTATATTTCTTTTCATTTCAACAATGATTGGATTATATCTCAATGATACAAGGAATTAATTGGGGAGGTTTGATGGGATAATATTTTTCACAGCCTGCGGCATTTTTTGTTGATAAACTAAAAAAGGATAAATGACTATTGAGGTAATAGAGTAAGAATCAATTATCTAAACAAATATTGATATTGAAGCTATCAAAGAAAATCTATCTAGATTCTAAATTAGTAATCAGCACCTCTACATCCCCAAAATTGATGAAATTCATGTTTTGAAATGACTGGATAATCTCTTTATTGTCAAGGAAATACTAGATAAAAGCAGCTTATATATTAAACAATTGGCAGATGGAGTGTGGAATTCCAAATTTTTCTTATAGGTTTCACAGATATAAAAATTTTAAGAAAATATTATGTTCCATTAGTATTTATGGATGTCTATAAACCTTTGAATTTTAGATTATTAGTGCAGTATTGGATTACTTCATTGATCATTACTCTGGTGATGGAATGGACAACAACCTAAAGATAATTAACAATATCTCCCATTGCATTTATGACCAATTAAATAAGGCTATTATAATGTCACCTTTAAGGGAAGAAATAAATAAAGTTATATTCTATTAGAACATTTAATGTGTTGTTGGTTTATATGGATTCACTAATAATTTTTTCATGTTTTTTGGGGAATCCTAGAGAAGGATATAATCAATGTAGTTAGAGATTTCATTACCCATGCTTACATGCCTTATGGGGTTAACTCAAACTTTATTACCTTGATCATATTTAAGTAGAACACTATTGATATTAATGAATTAAGACTGGTGGCTATTGGGAATACCATCCCTAAATTCCTTAGCTATATTATGATGACCAGATTGGGGGGTTTCATTAGTGAACATATTTCCTCAATTCAATTTAGTTTTTTATATGGCAGAACCATTAATAATTTTTTCTTCATGAACTTATATATTATTAATCTAATGAAAAGGACATCCATGAAAGGAAGATTTTATCCAAAAATTGGCATATCAAAGTCTTGATACTTTAAAGTGGATCTTCATTCTTGACGTGCTCAAAAGGTTTGGATTCTGAAAAGGGTTTATCAAACATGTGACTTGTATCCCAGGTTATGAAAGGTTTTACACTTTAATTATTGTATCCCCCATATATTACATTAATTTACATTAGGATTTTAATAAGGAGATCCTCTCTTAGGGATTATTTTTGTTGTTGTGGAACATTTGAGTATATGCTTCCATGATTTATCCCATATTGGTATTTATAATCAGATTAAATCTGGAAAGGACCATATTATCCACTTATAAATGTTATATTTTGATGGAATACTTCTATTTGGGAAATATTCAAAGAGGAACATCTCATCAATAAGTATTTAATTCTACATTATGAGGTAGTTTTTGTTCATTCAATCATTTGGAATAAATTGTTCACTATTTTTTGAATTCTGTTAACTATTGTCATGTAGAACCGAATAAATTTTATTATTAGAATTATGATGGGTTATCTACCCTTTATATACCTTGGAGTTCACTTATTCTATGGAATGGTCTGAAGGAAATATCCTAAAAACATATTTCCTTGAATTATTAATCAGTTGGTAATATAGAAAGGAAAATCTATGTATCATGCTAGTAGGGTGATCCTCATCAATTAGGTTATTACATTAAAGATTCTATAATAATTACCCCATTACATGTGGGAAGTAGGCCTTCTTAATGACATTCAATTCCTGATGAGAAACATTATATGAAGTGGATCTGTTAATTAAAAAATGTTGATAATGTTTTCTTATAAGTACTAAATCAAACCAATTGAGCAGGGAGTCCTTGGAATCAAGGGCCTTAGAATATTCAATAGTGGACTTATTAGCAAGTTCACTTGGAACCTCCTCACATAAAATGACTCTTATATGGATTTATTATCATGCAGGTTCATGATGAATATCCTTAATTTGTATCCTCACTTCCTTTCCTCATCTTTATGTCCCTCGCTTAAGAACTCTTTTAATGATATAATACAGAATTCAAAATAGTTAATTAATAGGTTGTCCATCCTCAATTGTTGGAACCCACCTTGGTAGGACAACCCTCTACGAATTGTAAATATATCTATCAATATGGATGATATGATTTTTAATGATATTTTTTAGAAAATGGAGGTCTTACTAATATTATCACCCCTTAAGATATTATGGAAATACAAATTTACTCCTTTATGGACCATGACCCTTTGATTTGGAATACAAATATGAATGGGAACTGAAATATGAGTGACCATTATAATCTCCATTTTGATAGTTATACTCAAGTACCCACATGGGTTCTTTGTTTCATGGATCCTTTAATTACTCCTTCATGGTTCTTTATCTTTTGTAAATTATGGAATAATTGACTTCCTACCCAAGATCGACTGAGGAATTTTTGTAAAGTCATTTTCTCGGATTACCATTAATGTTTCAAGGCTTATTAAAATTTAAAACATTTTTTCTTATAATATACCTTTTCATAGAACCTATAGAGATAAATTGGATGTGTTTTAATGATTATTTATTAAGTTATAGTCGCATTAATGAGTTAATGCTTCACATCACTAGGAGTGGTTGAAGTGTGAAGATTCAGAACCCCTTGTTGGAAGTCATTATTGCTATTTTTTATACCATCTTGACAACCATAAATGTATCCATGTATGCTGTTATTCAACCATCTTCACATGTAGGTATTAATTAGGTAAATAGGGAGGTGCATGTTATTGCAGCAATGGAAATGGGTACTATGGAAAATGGAATGGATGATGTTAGCTCCCTACACATGTTGTGTATCTTAGGGAGGATGACAAAGACCCTCATGGTCAAGTGAATCTGTTGGATCCCCTGGACTAGACTGGTTTCAAAATAAATGTTCATGGAGCTTCTCTTGGCATGCTCGGATTGTTAGGATGCAGTGAATTATTTTGCACACATCACGGATTCTTAAAATGAGTTCTCCACCAATTTATTAAGTGAGGTATTTCTTACAAAGAAGAGGTATGGGATATTATATATGTTGTTAAACATGTTGACTATCATAATTGGATTACTTTGTGTATATAATATGATTCGAAGATCACTATTAGTGCCCTCAAGTTAAGAACCAGGAATGTATCATGGACGATACTTCCTCATTGGTTTGTGTGTCTCAATTATGTGAGATTCCACAACCTTATTGTGACACATGTGTATAGGGAGGCCAACCAAGTTGTCAATGCACTTTCAAAGAGAGAAATTATTGAGATGAGTGTTATATGGTACTTCAAGATTCTAGACCACTGTACACAGTTGTTGGAGGTAGACTTGAGGGGAGTGGTGCACTCTTTCTTCTGTAAAAATCTATTTTAATTCCTTCTTTGTACTTGTATTATTATTTAATATTTTATGGTTCTAGAAAATTGGGACTCTATATTTTCCTGGTATTATTACTACAGTCAGGTTACTACACTCAATGTCCATGTTACTATTTCCAATGTTTAGGTACTATTCTTAATATTCATGTTACTATTCCAAAGGGGTTTATCTTTTTTCTATTTTTTAATAAAGGTTATTTCGCCAACATTTTCCATTATAAACATCATTCCTTCATTAAAAATTCATTAAAATTCCTCCCATGGTTCTATATTTTCATTTTCATATCATTTGATTGGTTTACTAATATTATATTTCTTTTCCATAGTTTTTTTCATGGGGGGGATGATTATAGTAGATTGGAATGATCTAAATTCTCACATTCTAATTTTATTATTTTCAATAGTCCCCATTGTAATGTTTGGAATTTTCATTAGTTTAGTTTTTAAATAATATAACAATATCTATAAATGAAATTATGTTTTTTTTATTTCTATTTATTTTATATGTGTATAATACTATATAATATAAAAAAAATTATTCAAGAAACAAATGTCACAAATAAAGTATGGGTCATTTTATCCTTTCACACTTTAGGAATTTCATCCCTAAAATTGTACCTCATATTCTTGACTGAGAATAGATGAATGTACCTCTATTTCCTGATTTACTCTAGTACCTATGTCACTAATTCATATTTATATTCTTATCATCATAGTTTTACATGGTGAGTATTCTTGTTTTGTAGAAATTTTTCTCTATAGACGAAGATCTTCATTGGATTCTCATTATATGAGAGTTCATGCTCCAATTGTACCACCTCTGGATTCAGTACATATGAGGGATTGTGTATGTACTTCCTCAAGAGAGATACATAGAACACATGATTAAGTTGAGCCATGTTTGGGATAAATTCTATCTGATATTCCACTTTAGTTTTGAGATCAAGGATATAACAGTGGGAAATCTACCTACGTATAATATTTCCATTATTTCCAAACAACATTACTCTCTTCCATGGTGATATTGAAGGGGAAACCTGGTCTGAGACTTTAAGGTCCATTTTCCTTTAATGGTTGTTAGTAAAGATATTATGCCATCTCTTAGAATCTTTTATATATTATTGGATGAAATTAACTTTTTTGTTATTTCATAAACAAGTTAGGGGTCAATTATCTTTCATTCACCAACACCATCCTGACAAGCATGAGTTCTAAATCACATCTCGTAAACATATTCATGTCGATCAAATTAAATACTCTAGTGGAATATATTTTTGAATGAAAACTCAACTAGTTGGAGATATTGATCGCATCTAACTTTAAATTCCATTGATAAGGATCTCAACCTATCATCGAGTTTCTAAATAGTTATTTCAGATTATCCATTAGTTTGGGTAAGATAGGCCATATTTTAATTCAATTTAGAAATCAGATAATGTTGATGACTTCTCTAGAATTTAGAAGTGAAACTTGGATCATGTTTAGAGTCTACAAAATGGTGTGCCCCATTTATCCTCAACAATTATTTTACATATATCTTATAAATTTTTACAAGAGATAAATTCTCCCAAATACGGATGAAGTGGGAATTATTTTTGAGTCAATACACCCCAACCCATATAGCATTTCATCTGTTGGATGTCATAAGGTGAACAATGAAAAAATCCATTGCGTTGTTCACCTATTTCAATTTGGGTATGGGCTATGGTTTTATCTTCCCATTATAATTCCATATCTCTTCTTTAAATTTCTGTCATACCAAAAACATTGAGGGGTACTCAGTGATCTCTTTCATATTTTTGTCCCACCATAAGTGTTCTCAAAGACCACAAAATATATTGGTACTTCTAGGATGGGTATGGAAATATTATCTACGTGAATTATATAATAACTACTTATTTATCTCAGAATATATATGAACATAGAGTCTAGTTACAAACTATATGAAAAAATATTCATAGATATAGAATTTATGATGCTTATTTCCTTTAAAACGTGCACCTTCTTTATATGATTCAGATCCTCTCGTTGTGCCTCATTTAGCTTCCCTTAGATAGATAGTTAGTCAACCATTTGAGAAAATTAGTATGTATTCCCTTCCATTAGGATTTCTAGACTCGTCCTTTTTATATACCCAAAGATAGGGTCTTCCTCAATCTGCATCATGGATAGAGTAACAGATTCTTTTAAAATAAGAGTATCAACTACCATGTTCATCTTTCATTGATGGTAGTGAATAGAGAAATCGTAGTCCTCAGTTAGCTCCAACAATCATTGTGGAGTCATGTTCAAATATGTCTACATGAATATATATATATATATATATATTTATTTATTAGACTCATGTAATCTATATATATGTCACACTTCTCATCTTAAAGGTAGTTCCACAAAATATTCCTGGAAATGATTAAAGATGTGAGATTTAGATGAATCATGGGGTATTTTTTCTTATGGATCATAATTAATCATGAGTCACAGGATATCACTTTATCATTATTCATTAGTAAACACCCCAAGAATTTTTTAAGCATCATTGTATATATCAAAACCATCTCCACATAATGGAAATGTGAGTATAGATACTGTGATTCACTTTTTCTTGAGATCTGTAAATATTTCCTCATGTTATCCCATTATGACATAAATTATCCCTATCCAAGTTAACTTTATTAGGAGTCTAGGAAATAATGATAAATTTCTCATTAATCATTGGTAGTACCAAGGTAATCTAAGAAAACAATATATTTTCCTGAAACTTAAGGTCCTAGTATATCCTCAATTCCCTTGTCTATTAAGGGTTCATGGAAATACCCCAACATGAGATCATTCTCCACAAGAATATGGATTTTGCATCTAAAAGTAACACTTTTTGAATTTAATGTATGTTTTTTCCTTTATAAATGTTTAAAAATAAATCCTTAGATGTGATTAATGTATCTAATTTCTCATGGATTAAATGAGGATATTGTCAATAAATAATACTACAAATTTTTTCAAAGCTCTCTCTAAATACACTATTCATAAAAACTATAAATCTTTTAAGTAAAATAGTAAGTCTAAAGGGAATCACTATGAACTCATGGAATCTATACATTATACTAAAGGTTTAATTATAAGTATCTTATTTTTTCCTTCAATTGAAAAAATCTAGAATGAAGATCCACAGTTTATAATTACGGATCTCCTTATAGATGATAAATATATTCATCACTATTTATAGTGGATACTTGTTCATTATAGTGAACTTTTCGATAAACCAATAATAAATACACATCCACATTGAGCCATCATTTGTTTTTGAAAAAGATAACCACAAACTCCAAAGGAAATTATATAGAAAATATTACACTTTTATCCAAATACTCTTTCAGTTTAAATCTTTTCTAAAATGATGATTCTATGATAATGTAAAGTAGTCCTTTTATAAAACTATAACAAATAATTACTTTATCATTATATTCTTCATGTTGTATTGTAGATAGTTTTTGATTAATCAAAGCATATCCCCAACAAGATTCAAACTAGGTGTTAAGGAAGGAAACTTTTTCTTCCATCAGGTGATGATTGAGTTAATACCCAATACACCCTTTTATTGGTTATTACCCATAGGTACATCTATGAAAAATCCACATACACGTTTAGTGTCTAGACGTATATTTAATTTATAAAAAACCAAATTCTATTTAATTTTACAAATACTTAAAATGATTAGATATACATAGACTAATCCATATGGTTTTCATTAATTTTTTCAAACCCAAATTCCTAAATAAACCAAAATTTGACATGAAACCAAATATAGAGACCCAAATCATTTTTACATGATTATTACAACATTTTTATGATAAAAAAGTGATATTGACACAATATAGGTTCCAAATGTTTAGTATCTTCATAAAATTATGCTCACACATCACTTGTACATAATAAAACTTAAACATTATTTAAATATGTTTTATTTATCCTCCTAAAAGATATCACATTCTTCATAGTACATGTAATAATCTAAGGATACACATAAATTAAATGGGTGAGCTCAAATCCATTTAAGGGATGGAATATCAGGGGAGGAAAAAGGAAATGAATAAATATTACATGGGTGAGCATAATCAACATCAGCATATCATTATAATATGATCACCATCATAATAATGATGGAAAAATTTGACAAATTGATGGAACATGGAATATTCCTAATAATGAAACATCATAACATAGTGGTCAAATAACACATATAGTTATGAATTAAGATAGTGTCATATTCATGCATAACATATATGAAAAAATCATAAATTCATAATAATAATCAATGCTAAAATCATGTTTTCTCATAATATATATAATATCATGAGATATATCACATTACCCAATTAACATAAGGAAAATATAATTTCAATACCACCTATCACATCATAAAATGATTATAATCATCCATGCAAAATGGAAAGAGAACATAAAACAATCATATTCATGAAATAAAACAATTGAAAGGAATTGGTTTCTTAGGGGTGTCAATAATAATACATTAAGGAATAAACATTGGGGTTTAAAAATTAATACGGGATATCAAATTTTGGTATAAAAAGATTGTTTTTTCATTAATAATAACATACATAATATGATTGAAATAGATTATTGAAAAAATAATTTACTTTTGGAAAATCATTGAAATTATAATAGGAGTCCTTTAGAAAATGTAAAAACATGTATGTCCCCAAAAAGAAAAGGTAAATAATTATGAAATAAGATTTAAAGAAAATAGAGTAAGATCCACACTGTGAATAATGTGTAATAGTAGATAACTCAAAAAAAGTGAACTGGGTTTTACAATCCCCTTACATTAAATCATGCTTTATTTCATCTCTTTTTCACCTCTTCAATAGCAAACATGGGTTTATTAAAACATGGAAACATAATTGAATTATTTTAACTTTTTCACTCTTGATAAATTATAGTATTTTGATCTTATTCCTTAGTTCCATTTGCTAAAGTTTAACTTTTTTGATATCATATTCTCCATAGAATATCTCATATTTCATCGATTTAATTATCTAGTTTGATTGATATTTATACAATACTATGACTACATAAGAATATTATAAATACTTTCATTTATACATTTATATATTATAAATAATTTATAATTATCATCCATAATATTTTGGATAATTATATGGTCTAAAACATCTTCGTCGGTGGTCAATCGACTGTTTATATGACATTTTAACGGAGGATGGAAGAGAAGTTTGAGATATAAATAAGTAATAAATATAACCATTAATGTAGGTAAAAATTATTATTATAATTTTAAAAATCATTTTAATTAATCTTATAAAATAGTTTTTGGAAATTAATAGTCATAAATATGAAGTGAAGATAAATAAATATAAGAAACATTAATGAAAACGTACCCTCTTGTCAGTGTTTCTTCTTTCCTACCACACTAGACTCAATGACTGGTTAGTTTTTGTTACTAAATAATGTAAATAAGGATTAAAAGGTGATTTAGAAAGGGTTTTGGGTTTATATTGGTATTTTTTATCTGAGGAATAAGTTGTTTTTTCACGGAGGGTGAGGTGTTACTTATACTTGATGAGGGGGGTATTTTATGGACAAATTATTATATCCAATGAAACCATTTCTATAATATTTTTTTGGAAATTGTGAAATATATTTAAATAAAATATAATTATTTTTTGACTTCTTATCACCTAATAACTCTAAATTATTAGTTTTATTAAAAGTATATAAGAAAAATTAAAAAAATGTTTATTTAAAGGGACGCTTTAGACTTTTAAAATTTGGAAATTACTTTTGAGGTTTGGAATTTCAATATCATATATTACATAAATTATTAAAAAAAATTCAATTATCACATTGTAAAATTTATTAGGTGATTATTACATCATGGATGATGGAGTTTAAAATACATTGGTTATGGAAAACAATATTTTCACTATTCACCCTATATTGGAGAATTTCAGGAAATTTCCAAAATAATCACCATTAGAAAATTTTAATGTGATGATTCTCAAACCAATATTAATTTTACTTAAATAATTTTATAGAATAGTATATTTAAATTCTTAATAAAAAATTTTAATTTTTATAAAATATATTAATTAGAATTTATTAAACATGTGTTTATATTTTCTTTCATTTTTTAATCTTGATATTTATTTTATGGGATTATGATATTTATATTTTATTAAATTAAATATGATAAATACCATGTATATTACATTTTATTATTTTTACGTCAAACTACTATTATAGATTTCAAGTTAATATTGTTGAAGGTAAGTTTATTATTCCTAATGGTCAGGTTATTATTCCTAATGGTCACACTCCTATTCCAATTTCCATGTTACCTACTACAAATACCACTTAATTCCTTCATTCCATATTATCAAAAAATGACTCCCAAGGTTCTATATTTTCATTTTCAAGGATGTTGATTGTTTACTAATATCAGGTCTCTTTTCCATTATGTTCTTCATGGGGGTGATAATTCTAGTAGGTTGGAATGATCCAAATTTTCCGATTCCAATTTTCTTATTTATTATTTTCCCCAACTGTGGTGTTTATAATTTTAATGGTTTTATTTGTTAACTAATTTACTAATATTTATAAATTAATTAAATTTTTTTGGATTTCTATGTGTTGTATAAATATAATACTTTAAAATATAATACATGATTATTTATAGAGCAAATGTCACTAATAATATTTAAGTTGTTAGAATAAAAATAGCTAGGAATCAACCATACACATTATTTGATAAAATACTAAATAATTAATTTAGTTTAATGAGGTAATTAAATACACATGACTCTTTCATTATCAAATTTTTCTTACCATATTTATATTATTTATCCAGTTTCCTTACATATGAACAATTACAATAAGAAAAAATAATTTATTTTGGAATTTTCATGATGTCTATGATACATCATGATGAATTCATTTATTAGAGAAAAAATATGATCAGAAAATCTCATATAATATTTTATTCATCCTTATTTTCATTATTATTTTACTCGTTGTTATGATTTCATCATTACCTATGTAAGTTAAGTCATCACAATCCCAATATTAAACATAAAAAATGAAAGGTAAAAACCACAAACATCAAACAGAAGTTTCCATAAATGACAACTCAAGATTGAAAGAATCGATGATCAGCCATAAAATAATTTTAAGGAAGATTCCTTGGAACAAAAAAACCCCACCATCAAACAAAAACTCTAATCCTAACTGAAAAGCAGAGAATCCTCGCCAAAGGAATCACTGAAAGGAAACAAGACAAGGAACATAATTATATGTGTAAATGAGAGTACCTGGAATTGAAATAGTTTAATATCCATGATTAAATCCCATTGACCTCCCAAGAGAAATGGTTTGATATAGTTAATGGAGTCTAAGGTTTGACAGGGTTCAAAGGGACATAATTAAAATCAAACCAAGTGGAACTGGTCCAATTATTTGTGGATTGCGTTTGACTAGATTCAACCATAGCATGGTTAATTCAACCATTCTTATGGGGCCTCTAATAAATATGACATATGATTTTACAAAAAAATCAAATTACATATCCCTTTAATCCCATACATGATTTTAAAACCACATTAAAAACATTAAACGAGAACCACAAAACAATCCATATCTTGAATGATTCTATTTTATCCCACTAGAAGGCCACCATGACCCCTACAATAAAATAGGTAATGATCACTCATCATTTTATATCATGAATTTAAAGACCATATTTTGGTGAGTTCCCACTCAAAATTTTAATTCCCCTACCCAAAAAATTCCATCACATAAATTTTCCACCACACCCCAACCAATATAGGTTTTTTAGGGTTCCCATTTCACATGGGTGGACTCATCAAGTGCCACATACTCCAAAATATAAACCCATAGAATGTTTCTCTATAAACAATAGAATAGAATTCATCAGGATTCTTATGAAACCATTTACATCATCCATGTAATGTTTTCCACCCTCATATTATATAGGGAAACACCACATGAAATATTCCCTCCACCAAGGGTATTTCAGATTCGTGGTAAACTAAGGACCAAGTATAGTATAGTCTAACGAAAAAACTATAAGTAATCCTCACCATGGCCATCACTACACATAACACCATGGAATTGTGATCCTTTAGATGGAAATAACTCTACTCTTACCTCTATAACTACATTAAACACCATTTAGAGGCCTATAAACCCTGATAATCTATAAAGGGAAAGATACAAAAAAACTTACTCCCTTTCCCCCTCTTAAGTCTAATGTATTTTATAAATTCAAAATTTTCCCTACATGGAATATATGTAAATTATTATTGATTAATTCACCAAAATTTACTAGATAGAATAATAATAAATTTTCTTTTATGTATGTAATAAGTAGAACAATAATTATTAAAATGATAGTAACTAGTAGTGGTAATCATTTCAACAGGTGTTGTATTATCCCTCTAAATTAGATGTTAATCGAAGTAAAAAGTATTTTTTTTATTTATTTTCATATATATAGTTTCTATAGTCAATTAGTTTAAAATAATGATATAGTTCCCCTTATAACATGGAAAAAAGATCAAATTAAAAAGAAATTTATTCCTTATTAATATATATCACATCCAATTTTTATATATCTATACATTAATGGTGATAAAGATTCCACTTATTAAATGTATATGAAAATTAATTATGAGGGTGTTGGAATAAATTTCCAACACTCAATACAAAACCATTACACTCAATATTAAAGAAAATATATCATTGGAGAGTTGTTAAAATAATCAACTTTGAGTGTAAACAAAATGCCATGAATGATTTGATATTTACTCTAGGTGTGGAAATTTTAATCAAACACCATTGTGTTATATCCCCTATGAAATGTGCGACATGGTTGCTACTCTCTTAGGGAATATATTAATACTAAAGATCAGTTACATACAATATATATTTTAAATAGGGACACATTAGTTCAATTCACAATAGTACTATAATTGAAAATGAAATATATAATATAATTTTTTATTAGTTAAAAATATAATTTAAACTAAAATAATATTTTGAATTATACAAAATCTTCTTGAAAAGATGTGGTGTATAATTTATTACATTATCAAAACACATGGAATTGATATTTTCATAGTTAGATATTTTTTAGAAAAAAAATAATTTTGTATAAAGAAGAGTATAAGAATCATTAACATGATATAAAGGAATAAATGGAGTGTAATGTTGACTTATTGATAGAGGAAGAACTATAATCAATTAAAAATTACTCAATAAGAGATAAAAGTAATAAATTATTTTATTTATAATTTCTAGTTTAATTATATAACATAATTTTACATATGATTAATCTAAATTTTACATTTTAAGTGTTTCTTTTTCAATATTTAAGATTATTAATGAATTTATATTAGATAAAACTAATGATTATTACCACCCATTTATAAATAAAAATACAATCATTGAAAATAAAAATAATATGGAATAATATTAATGAGTTGTATTAAACTCATTCCATTTTCACTTGAAGATGGATATTAAGATATATATATATATATTAATATATATTTTAGTTCAAATTCATCTAGTGAGGATTTATAAATTTGTTAGGGCCCTGTGAATTTAAACATAAAACAATGGAAATTTAATTAGTGTTGTAAAGTTAAAAAAGAACCAAACAATAATAATATAACATTATATTTATTATTAAAATAATGTTTATGTGTTTGGGTAATGAAATGTTGGTGATTATATAATTATAAAAATAAACATCAATGGGTTTTTATCTCTATCCAGGACATGATAAACATTACCTATGAATTCAAAAAAGTGATTAAAGTGGTTATGGGATGTTAATACTACCCACCATTGATTCCTTTTATCATCCAATTATAAATGAATTCAAATAACTTACATTTTATTTATAAGTAATTGAGTAAGATTACTAGCACTCTTTTTTATTTTCGTGAATCATAAACCAAAGTTTTTTCCATTTTATATTTATTTAGAATTTAATTTGTTTTTAATAAATTGGTTTTATCTTATGATCATTGAGGGAAATAATTTATAGAAGATATTAATATCATTAAATATACAACATATGATGTAATTTTATTAATTTTCATTTCATTGATATTTTAGATTTTATTTTAGTTGAAATCTAAAAAAAATAGGTTTAAAAAAATGGGTTTTTCAATGCTGCAATTATTTGGGCCATTACTTATTATTTTACATTAATATCCCCTATAAATATGATTTAACTTGAGGTGACTTTATCTTTAGATTGATAGTCTATTGTTTCTGTTGTTAATATATGACATGGTTGATAAAGGATTTTAAAAATGGAATCCTAAAATAGGAATCAATGACTTATGAAAAGACTAATTTTTTCTAGTGTTTTCTAAATTTTTTGGAGTGAATACTTTTAGTAAGTTAAATTTTTATTCTTGATAAAAGTATGATAACTTATTCTAGTGGATCTAGTAATCATTAATGAGTCATTTTTTAATAGTATGGTTTCATTGTTCAATTCCCACTAGTCTGTAATCATTATATGCAATGAGATTTTGTATTATTTTCAAGGAACTATTTTAATATAATAGAATTATGAGAACAATTTTGTGATAAGGGGTTTTTTTGTAGTTGGTTGTTGTAATTTTGGTGTTGAGAACAAAACATTCCATGAATCATTCAAAATAATGTTTAATCGTTGAGAGGGATTTCCTAAATATTCACAATAATTCTATTAGATTAAATTAATGAAACATTGTAAAAGGATTAAGTGGTTATGTCATAGTTCAAGTCTCACATGTGTGAACCGTACTTGAGTTAATATGTCTGGGTGAAGATACCTAATCCAAGGAAAATCTACAAACAAGGATGGTGGAGGTTTTCTGTAAGTTAGGTGGAGAAGTTAGGTGCTCTTAAGTGGTTTGAGAAAACTATGATAGGGTTATAATATTCGAGTGATCCCACGATTGTGAAGGAAGTTACATAAACCAAACCATTATGAAGGGGTTTGTAGTAATAAACCTGAGAGAATTGACCCAAGCAAATTAATCCATGAGAAGGGACATAGGAAAGCTATATCTGATTGAATCCCTACCTTATAGGTTAATCCATAATTGGTGGAATCCATACCTAGGAGAAAATATATTAGTGTTAAGGCATGTCTAAGACACAACAAAGGATTACATTGGAGCATCGTAGTCTATAATTTATGATTGGAAAAACACTAAACATTCTTGAGGATGTGTAAGTGACCTCAACATAATTAAAACAGAGACTAATTTATCCTAACTAATTAGGAAGGTTGATTCAATGGAAGTGATCCAATAAGGGAAGTGTGTTATCCCTAAATTCATTATAAATGTAGTGATCCTAGAAAATAATGACCATGAAAAATTAATTTTTCTCCCCCAAACTTGTAAAGCATATTGTATTATAGTTTGATAAATCCATATTCAGAAAATACTCCTCGGATTATCTATTCATGTTGAACTAAGTAAAATAATTGTTCCTTGTTTCATTTTTAAATATTGTTTTTGAAAATAACTATTATAATATTAATGATTTCCTACAAAAATTATGAAAAAATATAATGGAAGAAAAATAAAAATTTGATACCCCAATTTAGCCCTCCACTCTCAGGGTGCCTTAGGTTGCAACACTTATGTATATAATAACATGTGTATATAAATTTTCACGATTTTTTAAATCAATATACTCCCAGAATGAAATCAAAATAGTTTTTTGATGATATATGTTTAATGAAATAAACTTTTCATATTAAAACCTCATCAAACAATGACCCAAAAATGGTACCCTTATTTTATGATTGGCATGATAATATTACAATAATTTAAAAATAGTAAAATGATGTGAATAAAAATTTATACAAAAAATAAAAACTTAATTTTAAATATTGTTATAAAATAAAATATTTATAAACTGTGATGTTATTGCAGTTATTAAGGAACTATAAATGTGTAATTGCAATGAAAAATACGAATTAAAGTGAAACAAATTGCTCTTATATCCTAAAGGAAAACATGTGCTTCATGTATTATGTAATTAAAGATAAAAATATTTATGATATTAATTAAAATTATGATTAAATATAATCTATGATTCATCGCATTGATTCAAAATCCAAAATGTCAAAATAAAAACTCATTTTATCAAACTAATATACCCTTTATCTCAAATAATAGTTACTGTAATCCAATAAAAACCCATATATAATGAAAAACAGTCTATGAAAATATCTAGTGAGGAAGGATATATTTGATCATAAAATAATGATATAATATCTATAAGAATAAATTAATGATATAAATTAATCTTCCATTTAATTTATTATAATCCATGAATACATTGAAATGATTTTGGTAGACGTATGACTATCCAAATTAAATAAATTAATGTTGTATATAAGTTATTCTAGACAAAATTTTATTATAATAACATATTAATAGTAATTAACCTCAAATTGAATATTAGAAACTCTATTATAGTAGTGAAAATTGATGACATTGAGAAATATAACCAATAGAAAATAATTTTTTTTATTAAAAAATTACTTTTAACCCCATATATTTTATCAATAAAAATGTTAAAAGTTCATGAAGGTTTAGTGAACTAACATCTTTATTAGTATAATTCTTTGAACTAAAGAAATAAGTGAATAAAAATTTATTAATATTTGATATTCATGTCAGTACATACTATGAAAACATTTAATAAAAATAGATACATTATTGGAATATAATGGTGGAAACATAAAAATAATTTTTCATAAAATAAAATATGTCACAACTCATTATTTAATCTATCATGGGTTTTTATTTTTTATATCAAACATATGGTGAAAATAGTGCAAAATTAGATAGAATCTAAAGGTTTTAGACACATTTTAAACTCTTCCACTATTATATACAATATATTTTTGAAATCCTAGACATTCTCGGACCATTACATAGTTTGATTTTTATAAAATAGTTGGTGGTAGAATGGTTGAGGAATGGTTGTGTTTAAGATTAAATTTATACTGGGGGATGGTTTTTTGGTGTGGATCCTTGTGTTATTCCATGATGGTCAATTAATAATATTTAACTATGCCTTAGGATTGGTGGTTATGCTGTAGAACCCTAGGATGCTGCTTTTTTTGGCCATACCATTTAAAAGACCCATCTGTTATGAAATTTTGGATGTGTTGTAAACAAGGATTGTGGTTTATCAACAATGAAATAGAGATATATTTTTTTTGTGTGGTCCTAATTATAGTTCCACAGATATATAGATATATGATTTTGGTTACTATACCATTTTGAGTGTCGTTGATCCATGATTCTGGGGATTTGAAACTATCAGATTTTATAGATTAGATATTATACCTTAGAAATAGAATTTACGCCAAGGTGTTACCTTAGGTTTTTTATAATTATTGGATGAATAATATTTAACAGACATATATAAAATGTATTTTTTTAAGAATCACATGATAGGGAATGATTTTAGTGTGGAAAATTATATTATATCATGTTTTTTTATGAAAACACGATAATTGTACAATAACATATACCCTTTTATCATTGTAATATGTTTTATACATTTTTTGTAAATTCATAATTCCATTATAATTATAAGTTATTTATTTATTTATTCTCTCCATCATTGGTAAATTTAATAGCCTTTTCGGATACATATCAACCTCTATTTTCATAGCATCGATTTGTGGCCCAAGGGATCAATTATTTGTGAACCAATGTAAGTTATCCCCCTCCCCTATAGGATTTTATTCTAGTGATTATATTAAAAGTACATGGAGAATATGGTTTCTATATCATAATAATATTGGTTCAATAGTTTTGAACATGATATTTTTGTTTTATACTTATTGGGGGTTCACCTATATGGTTTTGGCCTTTTCATCATCACTTCCTCTTACGCAGTGGATTATAAAGCTTTAGTAAATTATAAAATTGGATTTATCTTGTTTTATTTGATTGAATAGTTTGAATTAGTTAAATAAATATAATACAATAGAACTAATGAAATTTATGGGAATTATTTTTTCACATTTTTTTACTTATTTCCCTGATATAACTAAAGTGATTAATTCCAAATCTTTATTATTGAGGAAAATTGTTTTTTATCTAGTTATGTTTTATTTTTAAAATATGCATCTAGAATCACCATTTATAAGAATTTAATAGTGTAAATATAATAATTAAACTATTTCATTATAATATAATAATGGATTGATGTTTCTTTCAAATGAAAAGATGAATTTTGAATGCACATGGTGCTTGAATTATTATTGCATGTCTCGTATTTTTTTATAGATATGTTATGAATTTTTTAGGGATGTTATATAGAAAATTTTAAGTGTAGGATGGAAAGTTTAGTTGATCTAGTGGAATGTGTTGGTTTGAGGTAATGTATTTTATTATCATGGGAGGTGATGTTTTTTAGTTTTTAGTGGTTCAGATATTTATATCTATTCAGGTAGGGAAGAAGTGATTGTATGGAATTGAAAGAGATGTGGTGGTAGTCAGTTGGGTTAGTGTGGGGATATTTGGTAGTTTCTAGTTAGTAAATGAATATGATATTTATAATTAAATGGTAAGAAATGTGTACTAGATCTAAACAAGTAAATTCCTAAAAATAAAATTAAATTTATTGAAATTAATGGGTAGTGGTTGGAAGTAAACATGGGTATTGGTTGGAGTTATTTTAATAAACATTATTTTAATGGAATAAATATTTTAATGTGGTTGGTAAATGTTAATGTTTTAAATAGGGAAATTATATTACTAAATAGTTATTTGTTAATGTTTTTTTTATTCAGGTGATATATGATGGGTTTAGGGGTTTAATAACTGTTTGTGATGGTGAGTGTGTGGAAGTAGATTTTATATAATGTGATTAAATTATGGGGGGTACTTGTGGATGGTATCAGTTTTGATATTTTAAACCTTTTATTATTGGTTTGTGTGTGGTTTTATATACTTTTTATTTTTCTATGATTTCTATACCCTCCACACCTATGTTGGATAACCATATTAATTCCCAAATATTTTTCCTTATGGGTGTTTTCCTTAAACATCCAGGTTAGTGAGGGAACATTTGACTTACTACACCCTCTTACCCATGACCTCTTATATATGTGGTATGGTATTGATTATGGTAATTTTGTGGGGTTTTCTATTCTATAAGTTGGGTGCGGGGTTGAATTATTTAATGTTCACAACACTTTACCCATATGAACATTGATTTGGATATGGAATTTTGGTTGTGACCCAATGTTAACTAGGGATATTGGACCTTAAGAACAGTTGTGATAGGTAGGGTTGCAGTATGACCCATGTCATATGTGGTATGAGAAAACTAATTGATTAAAAAATGGATTTTTTTGTCTATGTGAGGATGGTATAGGGAGGGAAATGGTATGAATTACATTAAACATGATTAGAATATTCATTTTTGTGATATGGTTGAGGACATGGAATAGATGGGAGTAAAAAGTTGTTTTCCGTTGTGATGTGAGATAAATAAGCTAGGTACAAAGTGGGTTTTAGGTCAATTATATATATATATATATATATATTAATCAAGTATTATATTACAAAATTTGGTTTTGATACATAGTGAGTGATCCTTGGTGAGGCATGGTAGTTTTGACCTTTTGTAGGTTCCTTTTTGTGAATTTTTTTATGAGAATATTAGTATGCTTCTTCCACATTTACATTGGTGGTCTTATATGTGATACTATAATTTATACATGTTATTATTCCCTTATATATATAAACTATTTTTTATTTTTCCAGGGTGACTTTTGTGATTGAGAAGGATAGTACTAGCTAGCAGCTGTGGATTGGCAATAGAGTTGATACATATAGATATCATTTGTTATTTTTTTTAGGGGATTGTAATTGTATGAAACATCATGTTTTGTGGATTATTCTGGGGTTTGGATTATTTAATATTATTATGTTGATTGGAGATTTTATTGTTCTATTTTGGGTATATAAGATGGTAATTCCTACATGTTTCATATTTTTTACCCTCAGTGCAAGTTTCCAACTTGGGTCATATTAGAGTTGGGTGTCTAGGGTAACTATAATATATTATGCAATCTAGTATGGGTCACTAGTGTGTGGGTGGGTAATTAAAATGTGTTATTAAATAATTTGTTGATATTTTAGATAGAGAATTAAGTTATAAACCAGTAAGTATTTCTTGGGTTGTTAGGGAAGAAATATTAACTGAACATAATTTTTGATTTCATCAAAAATATTATAGGGATAAGTAATTTAGGACCCCTATGATATTATAAAAGGATATTATTCTTGTTTAGTTTTCTAAGTGAATTGATTTTTTTTTGAAAGGTAGAGCCTTATTAGAGGTACATGCAATATTTTTGTTAACATCTATTTTAATTAGAGTTATTCTAGGAAATTAAATGAAACTAATTCAATGAAACTTAATGAAATATTATTCAAATATGGTTAGGGTTTTTTTAATATGTTATCTAAAATATTAATGTTGGAATTTAGAAAATTTTGTTTTAGGTTGGTGATATTTAGTAGGATAACCTGGTTGACCATAGAAATATTGACCTGCCTAAGGAGTATGAGGTTTGGGGGAAGAAATTGTGTGAGTTCAATCATAATGGGTTATATATTTATGGGCATTGGGTTGTAGATCTAGGTAAATATCTATGATTATAGGAGATTGAGATTTAATTTTCTTGATTCAAGTCAGAGTGAAGTATCATATAATTCTGGTTTTTAGTTAAATTTGGGGAAGAACACAATAATGGTGGATGTTGTATATTAAGGAGAATAAGGATGCATGTGTTTCTTGTGATGATTTCTTGAGGCAGTTTTTTTTTCTATTTCTATCATAGAAAATGAGGTAAACTAAGAGGCATGTTTTTATCTCCCTTTATTAGGTAAGTCTAAGTGTTTGGGAGATGTGTATCAGTTTTAATGACCCTGTCATATTTTCCACGAACCATTTAACTGATATGGAGTTGAGATCATAGGGTGGAGGTTTTGTGTTCAGTTATTTGGAATATAGTCACATCATTTAAGTTACCTCATTATTTAGATGTTTATAAGAAGTATATGGTCATTGATAGGATTAATTATCATCCAAGGTATTCTTAAGATGGGAACTTCTAGAATTCATTGAGGGTCAAATATTTTAGTACATGATCTTTTGTAGTTGATCCATCGAATTTTCAGCCAATAGTGCATCGACACTAGTAGTTCCCCACTTAATTTCCTTATTCATGAAATTCTAATTAACTTAACAAGAGTTTTGGGAATGTTTTTAAGTCCATTTCTATCAATGAAATGTGTTTCCTACCATTTTTGGGGATTAACATGGTATGGTGGGACAGGTTCTATATTATCCCTAAGAGTAAAAATATTTACCAGTAGTTTAGGTAGTGGGCATTTATTCTTCATAGTTAAATGGAGTTAATATAGGTTAGATACATGATTTCTATTACCATTAGAGAAATAATTCTAATTGAGTTAATTTTTGTGGTCATTAATTGAAATTTATAGGATGTAGATGTGGTTCTTTGCATGCTATAAAGGTGTCAATGATAGAGGGGGAAATATAATATAAGTTTAAATTGGTTAATCATCCATCTTCTATTTTTATTTCGTTGATTTTAGAGTATAGTTCTCCTTTATTTGATCGACCTTGGTCTATTACTTGAGACTCTTAGTGAATAGGATTCTCGTGGCCCAAGTGTTAACCACACCATTTAGAGGTCAAAGGATTATTCTTTATTAGTGTCAAGGTTAATAGTTGATGATGGGGAGCAATTATTTGTCTAGGGATTTACTTATATTTTACAAAAAACCATACTATTTCATTATGGGCATTGAGTTTTTGTATTCTATGTTTATGTTCATTTATTACATTCAAAGTAATGTTTATTATTTAATGAGGATGTATAACATGTGATGTAAAATGGTGATAAATATTATCATATCAATTATATAGTTTTGTCTCACTTGTTTTCAATTTTATCATCTCTATCAATGGATTCATTAGTTTTGTAGAGGGTGTAGTTTCTCAAAGTCATGGAGGAGTTCCTTAATGTTTTGACAAAGGAAGTTATGACCCTAACCCCTCCTCAAGATATCATGTTTGGGATAGATTTTTGGCATGGTGGCCCTCTGATTTTC
Organism: Viscum album; assembly: GCA_963277665.1. Lineage (NCBI taxonomy): Eukaryota > Viridiplantae > Streptophyta > Magnoliopsida > Santalales > Viscaceae > Viscum > Viscum album. The sequence goes on from OY728123.1 coordinate 888,892,838, forward strand.
ATAGATCTCTATTGAATGAAACTTTTTGAGTTGTGGGACCTATCAATTAAAATCAATGATATGATGTATAAGGGTTCCATCCTACCTAGTGTGTTTTCATTACTTTCTCCAATGATTTTATTCAAAAATAAAGATGAAAGTCTAATGTTTCTTGTATACTATCAGTAGTTGATCCCTATAATTATCAATAATGATTATACACATTTTTGGATTCATAATTTTTTAACCAGTTGAATTGAGAGAACTAGTTATAAAATAATGATTTTTGTTTTAGATATAACGTGATGGGGGTGAACTAAGAGAGTACTCAGAAGGCTGCATTGTGGTGTCATAATGGTCCCCTCGAGTTGTAGTTAAATTATTCTATGTCATAAACACCCAAACAATTTCTATGGGGCTTATAAACTACATGATTTATGATTTCCCACAACATTTCATGATTGTTTTCATCGATGAAATTCTTATGTACTCAATGTTGGAGAAGGGGAATGCTAAGGATATTATGTCTATTTATATTTACTTCGAAATAATAAGTTTTAGGGGAAGGTATACATGTATATGTTTTGGATGTAATAGGATAACTTATATAGATATTAGTTCTCTCAGTGGGGACTAGTAATGGATATATCAATGACTAAGTCCATAGTTTATTATATAGTACTCAATAATGATTCAATCCTCTATAGTTTCATACTATCATGGGGTATTTTAGGATACTAGTGTCTTATGTTTCTGGGATTTTGGACTCATTTACAGCCTTGACCAATAAAGACCAACCATTTTTATAGTTCTCTCAGTGTCATGCGGGTTTTGATTTCATAAAAGATGTGTAGATAAGTACTCCAATTCTATGGTTTCTAGATTAGGGGTGTTGTTAAAGGTGTTTTTTAAGACTTCCCATCTCATTTAATATTATTTATTGATTTAGTGGAAAGAATATATATCTTATATGTCCAATAGTTATATCCCCATGAGCATAAATATTCCACACATGATCTTGAGTTAGAGGCAATGGTTATTGTTTTAAAGAATTGGTGACATTACCCTAGTAGTGAGTTCATAGTAGTCTTAACTAATGAAAAAACATGTAGTTTATTTTCCATCCAAGGGATTTAAATATCTGATAATATAGGTGGATCGATTATCATGTGGAAAATAAATATGAGATAACCTATGCCCCAATAAAGGGGGGATACTCGTACCAATATACTAAGAAACAAAATCATAGAGAGATGAAACTTTAGAGTTTGTGGATTCCTAGACAGTGATGGAGGAGCATGTGGTGATGCATCCTGCAATAGAGAAGGGTATTGGTATAGATTTCATATTCCAGATATCAATAAATTCCTATTTGATATAGTTGATGAAGGAGTCTCAGTGGGAAAAATCAATGGTATAGGTGATGTGAGATAGTGAAATCTGTGATGATGCTTCAGAGGGATGTTTAGAGATTGACTATATCCAAATAATGTATTAAAGGATTTTATATTATTCATTGGTGGTATGAGAACAGGTTATCCATGAGTTCTACAGCTCATTAAAGGTAATGAATCTTGGTTTATCAGTGATGTATCATTCCTTGAGGGGTTATCTTTGGTCACCAAAAATAAATTTGTCAGTAATAGGGTTCATTCCCTAATCCCAGGTGTATCAATAGGTGAAGTAATATGTTCATGTTTCAACTATTTTTTTGTATTCATTAGACATTCCGTAGTGGAAATGGGAGGATGTAAAGATGGATTTCTAACATAGATTACTATTATTATATAAAGGATGTGATTCCGCTTGGGTGATCATGGAATAGGGGAAGAGGTTGTATCACTGTATGTACATCAATTAGTAGAGTGTTTTGGAGGTTTTGGTTTGGTAGTATATTAATGAGGCGGGGAATAATCAAAAGGTAACAATGACCATTATTTATTATTAGGATCCCCATGTTACTTTATGGGTCTGGAGGGGAATATATTAAGATTTTTTATTCCCATTTTCAACATAGTACTATTTTTCATCCACATAGGAATGAGTAGACTAAGAATCCCATCCTGATGTAGAAGGGTATGTTGCAAGATTTCATTTTGGATTTCAGTGGATCATGAAATGAGTACACTAAAATGCTTATCCAAATTTAGAAGGATATGTTTCAGGATTTTGTCTTTGATTTTGGTTGGTCATCGATGGAAATATATTATGATTTGGGTTCCCTGTTTCCCCTTAGCACTATTTTACATCCTATGATTAATTATTTGACTAAAAATCCCGTAGATATGTTATACAGGCTTACATAATTGATTTCAGTGGATGATGGATAGGAATATGGTATGATTTTGTTTCCCAGTTTCCCCTTAGCACGGTTTTCCAACCTCAAATAAATTATTTGACTAAGAACCCCATCCATATGTGGAAGTATATGTTACAAGATATCATCTTTGATTTCAGTGGATCGTGGATAGAAATATTGTATGCTTTTGGTTCTAAGATTCCCCTTACCACTTGTTTTCATCTTCAGATGAATGAGTAGACTAAGTAACCAACCTGATGTAGAACGATATTTTTCAACCTTGTATTGTGGATTTAATTGGATATTGGATGAAGAAACTTCTTATTGATGATTCTTCTATAAATACAAATCATTATTATTACATTGGAATGGATATATTTGAGGAATTGTATGGGCCTCCCTGTAAACATCTATTATTTTAAATTGATATTAGGGAGTGATGTGTTCCAATGTTTTCAATATTTTTTTATTTTCAGTTAACTTTTCCCATAATTAATCAATATCATGAGTAATTAATACATTTTTGATACTTTAGGTCACTTGGCCTTAGGTCCATCAGGATATATAATGGTCCTCCCTCTACTTCGATTAAAAATTAGTCTTTGATTATTTGATAAAAAAGAGGCTTTGGCCCGAACCTTTCTTAAAAATAATTTTTTTGATAATTTATTGAAATTTGGAATTACCGTGATAAATGAAATAAATATTTACTTTCAGTGACACAATAATTTTTTTTAATTAAAGTGAATTCTATGAAGTGATATTGAGAAATATTGAATTTCAATTTTTAATGATTATTAAAATTGAATTTTAATTGATTAAGTCCTATCTAGAATAAAATAATCAATGATTTAAGTCTTGAATTTTATTTTTAAGGGAATTTATGTAAATACATTTGTTGATTAAATGAATTCCATGGTGTAATTTTTATAGGTTAATATTAAATTTTTAATTATTCATGTTTTTTAATACCTAATCTAGACTTAGTGGACACTTAATTTTTTTTATCAATTTGTACTGGTGAAAAATGTAATAAAACTAGTTGCAACACTCGAATTTCATTTTTTCTAATGTTATCATGCTTCAAAAGTGTGGTAGATCAAAAAATCAAGGAAAACTTGTTCCTCAACCTCTATGCTACTGAAAGGATGATAACCTACAACTTGTGGAGATCCCAAGATACCATTACTTATGTTCCCCTCTCATGTTTAATCAATCAACAATACCTACTTACTGCATGAACACCTGTGTTCGGTCGAGAGACATCTGACCAACTGTAGATCTTCCCATACTCTCATTATACTGCAACAACAATTCGTAATAAAATAAATCAAACCAAACCCTATCCCTCTTAAAAACATTGGTCTTAGGTTATCAATATTTAAGGGTTGGTCGATCCACCTATCACACACCCCACGATCGATCGATCGACCCTGACACATCCTTCATTAAACTGACCACACTTGTTGAAAACATGATCGGACAAGATCTAGAAACATACATGTGCATGTTACCTACATACCCAGTGTCATCATGGATATAATATTCTATAATCTCAATTAAACACTATTAATATAAAATTGATAGTACTCGAACATTAAAAATAATGGAAGTCCAAATTCTAATGAGTAAAGAACCTAAGATAATGGTTGATGAAGATGTACTAAGATCAAATTAAATGAAATGAAACTTAAGGATGGAGATGATCAATCAATCGTTCAATATAATTTTCATTCTTTGTTTTCTCCCTATGGATATTTTAATATGAATTCCCACAATCAACCCTAATTCAACAACTAAAATTTCAAATAGTGATGCACACCAGTTTTCAAGTATTTTTCTCAATGAAATATTTACCTATAGATCCATCACTTTTACTAACTTAACACCACATTGAAGACATGTAAAGGAAAACTCCACCATTGAATTCTCAACCCTCCATTTATGTTGATCTAGATACGATCTGTTCTCATGCCTCTTCCAACCTCGTGACACATCAAACCACAACTAATAGTTCCCTATTAGATATTTTTAATTATGAAATTCAATTTAGTTTTTATATTGAAATTATCCTTTATATAATTCTTCCATTCAGCATGTATTATGATGAATGTGGTATCAATTTTTCAATTATTTTCTTGTATTATTAATCATCTACAGGGCCAATTCTTATCATCTAGGCATGTTTACTATGTTGTGCATGTGGGAAATTCACTTTTTCTTATTCTTTTCATTTTCACCCTTGAAATATGGGAGACCTATATACATGATATTTTTATGCCAAATTTTTTTTCTCATTCAATACCCACAATCAATATATTTCGGTAGTTTCATGTGTTTTTGGGTGGTTTGTTCCGGATAGCCTCATGGCACTCTGTGGTTGGGTATGTTGTTACGGGTTGCAAGGCTTAGTATGGTGAGTTGATCAACCCCTAAGGATTTTTTATTCACAAAGATCTGCAAAAAATATTCCCTAATTTCCTACTAAATTTGGGCTTCTCTCACTAATTTTGGATACATTTTTTGGTGCAGACTTCGTCCCTTTATATGGTCTAGATCGGTTATGCCTACTGACTATCGTTCATACCACTAGTTTCTAGCTCATGGTGGAGTCCTTGACAGAATCATTCCCCATGAAAAAGTTTAGACAACCTCATGATCTGAAATACTCCAACACAAACTTAGTGAGCACTAGTTTCATCATGCTTCAGCATCACTGTCACGGCATCAACTTGCCTAAATCATCAAGATAACGGGATAACTAGACACCCACAACTAGCCCTGTGAGCTTCATTTTCATTACCTTGTTTCTCAAAATGTTGGCTTTAGGTTCTTGAAGATTTTATTATCATCTTCTTTGTTCATTGTTTCTGTGTCTTATAATCCAATTTCTGTTTGTTTTATAGAATTAATAAAATGTGTGTGTTGGGTGGTGTTTTTTCCATGCACATAGGTTCCCACAAGACTGAAGCATGTAAATCCTATAATTATTTTCTATTATTTCTAATTTATTTCATCATGGTTCTTCTAGTCTGTAATTTTCATATTTTACTAGAATTAAATCAATTTGATATTATTTCAGTTTGGTTTTATCATTTTATTCATTACACCCTTCCCCTTATAAAGTGGTATCATATCAATATTGATTTTCTTTTTCTATCAATTTATGAATCCTGTTTTTGATTTTGCAATTATTAATTTTTGGGAAATTTTTGTACTGCAAACACACTCTTAAACTAACACTGTACCTTTTTATTTCATTAATTAAATCCATTATCCTATATATTTTTCTATACATTTTATATCCATTAAACAAAAAATTATTTTCCCAAGGGATTGGTCATTTTTTGGGGATTTACACTTAGCGTTGTCCCTAAGAACTCGAAAACTACTATGTGCGTAAACACGTTCAAAATGACGTTGAGAAATTTCATGGTGGAAATGAACATAACATGCAGTGAATTAAGATAAGTGTCATTCTGGTATAGTAGGGCCTAATAGTTGACCTTTTTGGTCATAAGAAACCAAATATTTATGTAAATTTGACCGAGAATACAACTATAGTATACATAAATATACCCCCTGATTTGTTAGTTATAGACCATAATAATTATTACATTCTTTAAGAGATAACTTTCTAAGAGATGTTTATTTTGAGTGTACTTATTCAAGTATTTTTATTAAGCTAGAGATAGTGTACATGAATTATTCTCTAGTTGGTAGTGTTTATAAAAAACATCTCATGCTCACATTTAGAATGAAACATGGTAGTTCTATTAAAGACCATCTTGATTAATTTAATAATGTAATGTAACGTGTTTCAAACATTAATGTAACTATTGATGATGAGTTTCGAGAACTAATCTTTTTAGTTTATCTTTATCATAATTATATCATATTAGTTTTAACCATGATGTATGGTTTAGACTCACTAATCCTTGAAGAGGTTCTATCATCCCCCCTTTATGAAGAATAATACATCAAACCTAATATAAAATTTGAGGTAGAGAGATTATTCACCTAGTGTAAACCTCAAACAAAAGTTAAAGAGAAACAATTTACAAAGGACAAAGAAAATAACAATAAGCACCCTACACTTAATTCTGAATCTATAGAATGAAAATTCACTTGTTTCCATTAGGAAAAACTAGGGAATACAAAGATGGAATGTACGAAACTCAAATGTGAGTTAGAATCCAAATAGCCCACTGACCATTCCCTTATTGTTGACTCAGGTTATAACACTAATAATCTTTTAAATGTGTCCATCCATAGACTCAATCAATAGTGGGTTATTGATTTAGGTTTTTCCAATCACATGTTTCCCTTTAGAGATTCATCCCTTGAATTGCTTAAAATATTATAAGGATATATCCTCCTAGGAAATAACATGATGTGAATGGTTGAGGGAAGTGGTTATATTTTAATAGATAGAGATGATCATTCCATCATCACTTTACTTTATGTAAGGTGGGTTCCCAATATTCATAGAAATATAATTTCATTTAGGGTCCAAGATCTAAAGGGATTTACCATTAGATCAAAAGAAGGTTTTATTAAGATAACAAAAGGATCTAGAACCATCGTTATGTGATCACTTAACAATTGGATGAATGTATTGAATGGAAAAACACATTAAATGTAGTTTTGTAGTGTCTACAACACCAACACTAACAACACTCTAATATGGAATATGATATTGGGGAATGTCAGTTCCAAGGGTTTAGAGTAAGTTAATAAGAAATGGTTTTTGAGTCACATCACACCTACTAATATCCCATTTTTTTGAAGACTGTGTGATGGGTTAAGCTAAGATGGTAACCTTTAACAGATCATATGTTTAATCTACCACCCCCCTTAAATACATCCATTTGGATCTTTGGGGGCCATCAAGGACAACCTATCATATTAGAGGTTTCTATTTTTTCACTCTTATAGATAAATTCTCCAGAAAAATTTGGATTTATATTCTTAAAAATAAATATGATATTAAACAAACCTATAAAACATAGAAAGATTTAGTTTAAAGACAAAATGGTATTAAAATAAAATCCATGAGAACTAAAAATGGGTTAGAATACCAATCCACTAATTTCAACCATTATTTTGAATATGAAGGTATTAAAAGGCATAATATTGTTAAGGAAACCCCCCAATAGAGTGGCCATATAGAGAGAATGAATAGGACTCTCTTAAAGAGAGTCTGAAGCATGCTTACAAACTCAGGTCTCCCTTAATCATTTTGGGAAGAGGTTGTTATCACTTCTATTTCCCCTATCAAATGGTGTCCCTCATCTACAAATCAATTCAAAATACCTAAAAATTGTGGAATATAAAGCCTCTTTCTTATACCTACTTAACAGTTTTTGGTTGTACATATTATTCTCATATTAAAGCTGATAAATTGTAACCAACTAAAATTAAATGCATATTTTTTGGTTATCTAAAGGGGTTTAAGGCTTATTAAATATGGGTTGATAATAAAGGTTTCCGTAAATTCATTTAAGTTGGGATGTAGTCTTCCATGATTCCTCTTATCCCAAAACCAAGGATGCCACATCTGGCTATAGTGATCCATACCATGATAAGTTTGATGAAGAGGAGCACTTGGTTTACATTGAGGCTGATGTTAATTCCACTACACCTACTTCCCATCCCATAAATGTGGTTGGTTCTAAGTATATTTTTGTTTCAGAGTCTATGTATTAACCTTCCCCACTAATAGGGATTACCAATTAACCCAAGTCAGAGAAAAAAGATCCCCATGACCACGGTATCGATTCAACCAGTATGATATGGCTTCATATGCCTTTCATGGGTCCCAAGATATTATAAATAATGATCCTTAAATCTATAGTCATGAATTAAATAAAAAGGACTCATATTAGTGAGTCTTTTCCATGAATGAAAAAATTTACTTTTTAAGAAGAAACCATGCATGTACCATTGTCAACAAAACACATAATGCTAAGATAATTGATTTCAAATGCATTTATGAGAGAAAAGAATACAATTTCAATGGAAATAAAATTAAGTATGAATAATTTTTAGCTGATAATTTTTACTTTAAATATGTGGTATTTATTATTCTGAAATTTTTTCCCCTTTTGTTAAGAAATCTTCTATCAGGAATTTATATTATTTTGCTGGATATATTTATTTTCACATTGAAAAACTCAATGTTGAAAATTTTTTCTTAATATGATATTAAAATGAGAAACTCTATATGTAACACCCTAATGGATACTCTAAGGAATTAAATTATAATTAAATATACCTATTAAAAAATATTATTATATATTAAATAAAGTTTCTATGAAATAGTATAATAAATTGGATTCATTTTTGTTAGATAAAAAATTTATTAAGATCCAATATCATGCATATATCAATTTTTTATCAAATTGAAACTATATTGTTGACTTACTTCTTTATTTTGATGAAATTATTATCATTTCTAAAAATATGAGTTTAATCAGTGTTGTTAAATCTAAATTAAAAGGAATGTTTGAAATGAAAGACTTAGGCACAACTAAGCATGTATTTTGTATTGAAATTATTATAGATATAAAAAATAATTTTTTTATTTATCTCAACATTCTTACATTTTAAACATAAAAAATAGATACTTGTTTGAATATCTCAAACCTATCAATGTGCCTCTTGGATAGAACATTAAACTACCCTTGAAACAGGAACCCACTACTAATTATGCTGTTCAATTTGTGTTAAAAATACCCTATGCTAATATAGTTGGTAGCATTATATACTCTATGATTTTCACCATACCTGATATCCACTATGTAATCTACACATTACGTAGATTTATGGCCACATTTGGGAAGAAAAATTGGGATATCCTTAAGTGTATTCTTCAATATCTCTCATGTATATCAAAACATTAATTGTTTTATGGTAAAAATATTGACACCTATAAAATTATTGTAAGATATGTTGATGTTTATTATGAAGGTAATATTGAAACTAGAAAATACTTGATAATATTTGTGTTAACTACATATAATGTCCCTATATCTTGAAAATGAAATATTCACTATGTGGATTCCCTTTCAACCATTAAATTTTTGTACATTTCCCTTATTGAGGTAGTGAGGGATGCCTTATCTCTTAAATGCATTTCTTCTAAGCTTAAGATTTTTAATTTAGTTATAAATGTATATTATGGTAGTTAATCAGTACTTAATTTTTCTAGAAATTTTTTTTATCATGGTTAGTCAACACACATATATATTATACAATGCTTTATTAGAGATATTATAGATTCATTAATCATGTGTGTCAATAAGATACACACTGATAAAAAACCCCAGATGATAGTTTGAAAAAATTCATGGTATTGTCTATGTTCTTGTTTTGTATTGATATGATGAACTCAGTTCCTATTATAAAACAATAGGTTCAAGAACATCTCTAATTTAAATTGTAAATGGTGGTGTTTTTTGAATTAAGGTCTTAATTTTAGTTTTCATATTGAAATTATCCTTTACACCATTATGTTGTTTAGTTTTTATTTTTTTGCATGTTTTATTACTGTTATATTTATTTTCTTGTATTTTTAATCTTTTTCTAGGCCTATTCTTTTTATATGGGTCTTTTTACTTGGCTAGGTATGCAGGCTGGTCTCTTTGCACTTATTTTTATTTGTTTCCACCCTATAAATATGGGTAATCTCTTTACATGATATCTAGATGTTTATAAGTATTTTTTTCATTCAATCCCCATTATACACCTCTTATAGATGTTCCATGTGTTTTTGGATGGTATATTCTGGATGGCCTCATGGCACTCTATGGTTGGGTGTGTTGTTACATGTTTAATGGTTTTGAAGGAGGAATTGATGACTCCTTGTGGCTGGTTGATTTTATTGAGATATAGAAATAAAATATTCCAGTATTTTTTTCTATGTTTAGGCTCCTCGCTCTGGTTATGGGTATGATTGATGGTGGAGTCTTAAACCCATTATGTGGTTAAGTTTAATTGTTCCTACTGACATCTATTCATACTGATGGTATGTTGCTCGTGATAGAGTCCTTCTCAGTGTCATTCCCTATGAAGATGTCTGGAAAACCTCAAGATCTAAAGTACTCCAGCCTAAACTAGTAGAGTAGTTGTTTCGGTATGCTTCATCATTACAACAGTGACATCACCTTTCTTGAATCATTAAGAGAACATGATGTTTGGACCACCACATTTGGAAATGTGAGTATTCTTTCCTTTTACCCATTTCTCAAAATTTTGGCTTTATGTTCTTGAAGAATTTACTATCATTTAGTTTGTTGGTTTATTCTATATCTTGTAAGACTATTGAAATTTATAATTTAGCATCAAAATAGAACATGTGTTGGGTGGTGTTCTTATCATGCATGTAGGTTCCTATAATACCATAGAACATAAATCTTGGTGTTACATTCTCTTTTATTTAATTTCTTACATCGTGTTTCTTCTTGTTTGTAATCATCATATTCTATTTTCATTAATTTAATTTGATATTGTTTCAGTTTTTTGTTCTATTATTGTTCATTACAACTTGTCCCATCATAGATATCATGGATTGATAAATTGAAGAACAAATGCTCATATTTCTTTACATCCTCAACCCATTCAAGTGTTTAATGAATCATATACCCATCTTGGATCCATCTTCACACATAACAAATCTACTAGACCCCACAAAACAGAAATACCCTAGCTCCAGAGAACATAAATCTTGGTGTTACATTCTCTATTATTTAATTTCATACATCATGGTTCTTCTGGTTTGTAATCGCCATATTCTCTTTGCATTAATTAAATTTGATATTGTTTCAATTTTTTGTTCTATTATTGTTCATTACAACTTTTCCCTTCATAGATATCGTGGAGTAAAAAGTTGAAGAACAAATACCCATACTTCTATACAGCCTCAACCCATTCAAGTGTTTAACGAATCATATACCCATCTTAGATCCATCTTAACACATAACTAATCTACTAGACCCCACAAAACTCAAATACCCTAGCTACAAAGGGAAAAATCCATTGAAATATTAACAAGACACAATAAATCTGCACTTCTAGGAACATGATTTCAAGACCATTCCCAATTCAGAGATCATCCCTGAACCTTGAAGACCATTTTACCAAGAAAAATTATCAATTCCATCATATCATGCATAATTCTATTTCATGAAAGCCCATAAAAACATTTTCAAATGATAAATAGAATGGGAACAACCTCATTTCTACATGGATGGCTTAAAACAATGTATTTGACTAAAATTATCTAGTAAAACTCAACATTCATAGTATCCATGAACCACTTAAAAACCTATACTCTCCTTCTTCATGAACATGTTTACAGTTCGATAATGGAATAATCAAGGTGACGTTTTTTATGGTGATGGGGGTGGAAAGATGTATATAGGATATTAGAATGAATATTGAACATCCTGAATCCACTTTTTGGGTTGATTTTTATAACCTTTCCTTCTACTCTAGAAATATTTTTTAAAGGATTCAATATGTGAAATTGTGTTCCTCCTCTTTTCAGCATTCTTGTTTGTGATCTATCCCTCCATGTTTTTTGTGATCACTCATCTCCTTGTTAAAGGAATATTTACCTGAGTAAATGTATCTAGGGTGGTCTCATGGTGTTTCAATGTCCCTCAATACATATTTCATTATGTTTCAACAATATTATGATGAGGTAGTGGAATAACTCAGGAATTTTGAAGAGGTTTCTCACTGACTCTTGGTGATTTACCTATCCCCATTCCAATATCGACAAAATAACTTCCCTACCTTTTCTCAATCCACATTATATATTATTGGATCTTTTTGGATTAAGGGGTAAACATTATATAATTTTTAATAGGAAAAGGGGGTCCCAAATGTGGAATTCCCATTACTTAAAATAATGTATAATGTGAGACATGGCGTGCTTAGGATATTTTTAAAAGTGCATTAATCCTGGAAAATTATGTTTAGAGTGATTATTCATGAATTTTATTGAGTTTCTTTTTAAAAAAACAACATAATCAATTCAATAAGATATTGAAAAAAACATTTTTCCCAAACCTTAGACCAACCCCTTTTCCTCACTAACATTTTTTAGGATCTTTAACCACTTTATTATACTTTATGGTACACACCAAATTAATAGCTATTCTAATCGATTGATTTTTAATATAAATGTAATAAATATATATATATAATTGATTGAGTTCTGGGAGATCTGACTCATATACACACCTTGTAAAACTACCCTCAGTTTTCTCTGTATTCTATATTTGATGGTTTACTATGGCCCATGTTAACTATCTAATAAGATAATAGAAAATACTTAGGAATTTTGTGGCATTTGGAATTATGGGTATGATTTATAAGGTTCAAGAGAAGAGAAATGTGGTTCCAGACTATCATAAAACATCTATTATTAGAAGGAGGAGACCTCTGGAGTTCAGGGTTAGAGATCATGGGTTCTTGAGGACTTCCACTCATCAAGAGAAGTTGTGGTTTGGTTATGGTTGTAATAACTCTCTCTAGTTTATTATACATTATATGTTTTAGAGAATGTTGGTGAGGGGATATTAATTGTTACATCCTCTATTAATGGAGTTTATTCACAACATGTTCTAGGAATCATAGTATTGTATCTACTTTCATGATGTATCATTTTATAAATTTGGAATAGATATATGTTAATTATTATGAGATATTTTTGGTGTTTCGAGTTTTTGATCTGGGATTATTAATAAAATTTTCATCATGGGTTAGAAATTCCAATGGTACAAGTTATTTTGAGGGATAGTGGTTTGGAGGAGAGTGCATGGTAAAATGAGGTATAGATATATACTTTGTTTCTTGGGTCATTTTATTCTTAATTCAATTTTATATTGTAATGTTTAGACTGGTAACAATACAAAATAATTTATTGTTTCTTTTATTTATATTCTTGGCCATTGGAATTTTCTTTTTTGAGTGGTATCTCTCAGGTAGTGCTTTCTTAGTGGTATATGTGATTTTACTACTAGTTTTGGTTTTTATTCTTATGTATGAGAATAATGATAGAGGTATCTAATGTAATTTTTAGACTTCTCTATCCCATTCCATCAACTTTTCTAGGTATTGGAGATGTTAGGAGTAGTTTTGAGGAAGTAAAGGTTGTGTTTGAGATAAAATTTCAGTTGGGAGTATTTTTTGTGTCATGGATGGATTTGTTACAATGTGATTATTTATAAGGCATTTTGGTGGCGTGTTATTGGTTTTCATGGAACAAGACCCTAGTAATTTGATTTTGGTGTTCTTTCTTTTTTTATAACCCCTACAACGTGTACATTCTTTTGTGTTGTGGACATGGTGTAGTGTTTATTTTCATGAGGAAGGGAGTTCAATTTTATAGAGTAATCCAAATTATTCTATAATGGTTATCAGGATATGAGATTTTGTTTGTTCTTCCATTTTGGGTGTCACTATTCTATGATGCTCTGGTTGGTGGTGTTTGGGTTAAAGATTATTCATGTTGCTTTATATATATAGTCTTTGTCCAGTGGTTTTCTCTTCGTTTTATTAGATCTATTGATAAATCGGTTTTTATATAAGGGGTTATAAGGAATAATTTTAGAAGCCTTTAATCCCTTATATCTTTTTTACCATGGTATGTGTCTATATTAATATTAATGTATTTTTCACTAATAAATTGAATAAATATAATTCTAGATTTTTCGGATCAAAACATTAATTCACATTATCAAATATGACTGTATTTTGCCATGTAAAAATAATGACACTTAATTAAATTTATTAATTAATTTCATAATATTTGAGTACTTAAGTAATATCATTAGTTTCATAATGAAAATATATTTTTCATTAGTTATAGGATCAAGTGTTGTCCAACATCTATCTTTTTTATCTTTATGAATTCTATGAATTTAAATTGAATTTTAATGAAAGCATTAAGAAATTAAAGTTTATAAAATGATTTACTTATATATATTAGAAAATTTTATTAAATAGAATTTTAAATTGTGAAATTTTGTTAATTTTTCACACAAAACAAAACTGTATTAATAAAAGGGAAAAGGCAAAATAAAAAATATAAATAATTACATAAATAAAATGAGGATGCTCCTAATAAACATAATTGTTTAAATCAAAGGATAACTATGGTGCAGTAAATGATATATATTGTTTTTAAATAAATACCACAATACATGACTGATTTATCTTAAATTTACCAAGCCCTAGAGAAAATTCCTCCCAAACATTATGTTATACTGCACATAAACACATGAATTTATATAAAATTTTTTGTTCATGAAATTTTTTGAGAGACAAGTTAAAATGTGAGAAGAGAACCAATCATACCTGAAAAAAGGGATCCACTTGAGATTTAGGATTCATTCATGTTGATGGAACTGATGTGTATCTATCATGAAAACTATAATCATATTTAAAATATTGGTCAAAGTATAACTTTTTATTTTATTAATTCACTTTGTCAAGTATCCATGTGCAGACATTTCATAGAGTTTAAATTATTCTTTTCACTATCGGTTCTTTCTTTCCCAATCCTCAATGCGTTATTTTTACATAAAATATTCTCAAAAGATAACAATTTAATGAAACCCATTTATATATCACATTTTTTGTCACATAATTCCCCTTAACTAATTATTATTTAAATTAATAATGTACAAAATCACAATATAAGACCATATTAAAGATGTGTAAATTGATTTAAAATCTACAGTATTTCATCTCGTAATATTGCACCTAATATCAATGAATTTCAGGGTCATCAACCTTTATTTTTTTTATATGACAAAAAAGTTATGAATCCACATCAAAAAATCAAAAAATACAAAATATTTTCTCAATAAATTTATGATCTTACACATTGGACATTATTGGTAAAAATCCATTGGGATTGTTTTTTTAGGTTGTGTATATTGCTAATTAAGTGGAAGAAATATTCAACGGGCTTGTGGATAGTCTATTGGAATTTATTTATTGAAGTATAGAAGAGGATTACAGGTTTTCCAGATAGATTCTATAAAATATAGTGTTGATCAGAATTCCACAAAAAATACTAGGAACCTAGGCATGAATCTTTATAGGGTAGGTATGATTAATTTCCATCAATGTACATATCATTAGATTCTACATATGATTAATTTCAAAAAGTGAAAAGTTGTTTTTTTTGTAATTTTCACAAATAATTTTTATATTATTCATCATCCCCCATATAAGATTGACTAGTTCTTCTTAGGAGTTATTCACACCCTTGTATGAGTCATTAGCTCTATGTAAGAGTTATTTTTCTTTGAGTATGGTTCAGTTTTCGATTTTATATGAATTATTTGGGATTTTTTGTATGATTTTTTCCATGTATATGAGCCATTAAGGAGTTTTTTTTATGTTATTAGGAGATGGGTATGCATTGTCAAGGGTTTCATATAAGTAATTCATCCTTATTTTGATTCATTGAAAATATTGACTAGCTATAGAATATAATGCATTTTATTAATCCTTAAATTATGTTAATAAATTATCCATCTCATAATGTGAATAATCAAGTCAATAATTATGAGATAACAAATACATGTATATTTTATATTTAAAGTATCATTAATCATTATCTTGAGGGATTGAAAGTGTCCACAAATACCATGTTGTATAGAAGGGAGATAGAGGCATGGTGATCACTAGAATATGAGTTGGATGAATTTAAAATTCATTTTTTGGCCCATGATTGAGTAGTTAATCATATCTAGTAGTTTTGGTGCTTTGGTTAGAGTTTTCAAGATGGTAAAAACACTTTTTTCTATAACTTTTGATATTAAATTGTGGATTTATTTTTCAAACCTAAAATATGGAAAAATAAAAAATAAATAAATGGAATAATATTAAAATTATGGGGATATAATTTATAATTTCATGATAATACAACTGTCGGAAGAGGAATTATTTCTAACTAAATAATAAAGCGAATAAGAGAGTATTTCAATATTATGTGCAACCAATAATTAAAAGAGAATATTTATAGACTCATGATCTTGAAATATGGTGATTAATTTAATGGTTTTATAGGGGTTCTCACCATCACAGTTGGTTCAATGGATTTGGGTTAATGGGAAAATCATCCAAACTTAATTTCAAAACCCTCATTCCTGGAAGAGAATAAGACCACCGGAGTAGTGGTACATTACTTACTGTGAAGAATATAAGTGTTTACTTCTTGTTTCTTGTTAATAGTAAATATTTATGGTTAGTGTGGACACTCAATTTTTCAATTGATCATAAATTAGGTCACATAATATCTTGTTTGAAAAATCACATTTCCATTCATGCTCCTTAGATTATACTATTTGGGTGAACCATGTAAACATTTGTTAATTTAATGGATATATTCAATCAATACTGACTGAAAATTTATTATTCACTCTATAGAGTTCATGAATCACAAATATAAGATTTACTATTAAATTTATAACAATAACACTTTCAATTTAAAAATTTGTAAAATTTCAATAAACTGATTCAACCCCCCTTCCACTCTAGGTAAATTGCATGATTAAGACTAAAATTTGGTATTAGAGAAGTGGTTTTTGGGTAATGATTTATCTCTCCCTCTCTCTCATGAATTTATGAATACTTATTTTAGCCATAAGTGTATTTCTCTTTTTTAAGGTATAAATTTATGACTTTTGAAAAATAAGTTGAAATATTACCTTCATTCACTATGAAATGAAATTTATATGGATGACATGGCTAGAATCACTGCTAGAAAGGATATTAAAGCTTTATCATATAGATATTGCAAAGAGTTGGATACTTATATTAAGGTAATAATTTTTTTAAAATACCATTGGATAAATACATATGAAAAAAGGTGATACCTTCTCAAACCACCCACATAATGTGAGAAAAAATCCTTAACAACTATGAGGGAGTCTCTAAAGGTCAATAGAAAATATTTCAAGTGTAATGGAATAAATATGAAGACATGGTAATGAGTTTAAATGAGGGTTGATGTTTTTTACTATTTAAATGTTATTTTTTAATAAATTCATGGGCATAGAGAAGTTATTGATGATGTTTAAATTTTCATGGGGATCTTGAGACTATTACCTCCACGATTTAACTTAAAATTCATAATACATTAAGATAATGATCTATTGGAGGTAAAATTTGGTAGTATACATAGTAATTAAATTTCATATGAGATGATAAATAATGATAAGGAAGAAGTACCAAAGGATAATTCTTAGGTGGTAACGTTTAAGTCTATGAAAAATCATTATCTAAAATAATATCTTAACGATGACGTAGTAAAAATATTATTTTCTTTGTCACCTCTACTCTAAAATGTGATGAAGGGAAAGTTAAATCCAGGCATCCAATCACTAAATTTAGGTGAGGAAAAATTATTCACCATATAGAAATGTGTCCCAAGAAATTTCATGATGATGGTGGTGATGATTCTCTAAGTAAAAAATACCTCAAAGGAAGTGATCTAGATAAAATTATCACAGTAAAGGTTCTTTAAAATTAATAATATTAATTATAGATAATATTATAGTTTGAAATAAATTGAATCAAAGGAGTTTTAGGAATACTGAGATCTCAGTGAAGATTCTTTCAAGGCTATTTTAGATAAGTCAAAACTTAAAGACATTAGTGATAAAGACATTCGAATAGAGGTGAGAGTTAATCGAAGAAGTGAGATTAAATTATCACTCGATTAAATTAAAATATAGAGATCAAAATATATAAATAAAAATGGATTTTATTGAAATATAATATCTATATACAATAATGGTTTGTGTAAAAGTAATAAAATAATGTAGAAATTAAT
The DNA here is from genome assembly GCA_963277665.1 of Viscum album. Lineage (NCBI taxonomy): Eukaryota > Viridiplantae > Streptophyta > Magnoliopsida > Santalales > Viscaceae > Viscum > Viscum album. The sequence goes on from OY728123.1 coordinate 888,910,978, forward strand.
AAAATTAAATCTCAATTTTCTAAAAATCAAGGAAAACTTGTGCAGCAACTCAATATTAAAGAACAATACTAGATCATTAATACACTATAAATGGAAAATTAAAAAAATAATAACATGTAGTGTAATTCATGTTTTTTGGATGAATGTGTAAGGATCAAAAATGAATCATTACCCCTAGCATGGCATAGGGTGGCTCAAAGTCACCAACCACCAAACCAAGATAAAGTGTTCCTTGTGGAATCTACTGAATAATATTTTTCAATCAAAAAAGTTAAATTTCTTAAAAAAGGTAACATATATCATTGATAATGATAATAAGAAGAAGAAATCCATGATTGGTATTAAACCTCAGGAATCAACACCCTAAATTAAATTTTATCTACATAATAATTAAAAGACCATTATTGAAGCATTAATGGATGAAACGATATCTAAAAATTATATATTATTGTTTTGGGAAGAGTTATATATACAATTGATGTGTTCTATTATAAAAGATACTTCAAGGAGAAATAACATCAAAATAGGAAAGTATAGTTTAATCTATCTCTTATAAAATTAGTGGATATTTTTTTTATAAATATTTTGATCGTATGGTGATAAATTGTGCATAAATAGTGTAAATAAAGGTTCCAAAGGGGATCCATAAATATTATATACTTTAGAAAGTAAATTCATCAAAATATATAAAGACTAAAAATATATTTTTAGTCTTATAATATGAATAGGATTCCATATAGATGGATCATCATAAATTTATCCACCATAAAAAAATGTAGAATAATGGTTATGGGTGATGAAAAGAATATTTAAGAACAGATGAGTGGCTAAAATATCGTCCATGGAAACAAATAATTCTAGAACATGGATTTTTGATATTTTGTATAGTTACTATATGACCAAGAATGAATACCTCATTACAAGCATAAAATATGATAAATATGGGTTTTTTTATTTATAAATAACGATGGACACTAAATGTTTTTCTCTATAAAAGATTTTGTTAGTGAAATATAATTAATATGGATGGATTTCATTTTGGTTAAAGGAGTTAGTAATTATTTACTATGTATAATCCAATTGTTTTACACATAAAATATCATGGAATTAAAAAATAATATATAGTTCATAGAGGGTTTATTTTTTTAATTATTTTGTAAATTAGACAAATCAAAGGAAATAATTACCTCATTGGTGAATAATTATTGTCCACGATGTAAAAAACAAGATTAATATTATTTATGGAACAATATTATTTTCCATGTGAGTCAAACATCCATATAAAAATTGGTGATGCATGAGGTTCTCGAGGTCTTTATGGCTGCTTCCATTCATAAAATCACTTACTTTACATACCATATCTGATACCAGCTAAGGCAACCCATGATAAACATCCTCATAAAATACTTCATTTAAAATAATTATTCTTTTCATATTATAACTAATAACACCATACAACCCATTGTTTTAGTGTTTATAGAGATTAACTATATAATAATTTTATTCTAAACAGTCTTTAACATCTCTCATAAATAGTTTTTATGGGTTATCCATTACACACAATAAAAAAATAATCTTCTTGATTACCTGGGGAATTAAACATATAAAAGGGAGATATTAGAGGATTAATAAGGTTAAAAAATAAATATCACAAGTGATCATGGGATAATAACGTGGGTATGATAACATAAGTGAAGATGAACAACAGAACATTGGGAGACCATAAAAAGTAAATTTGAATCACAAGGAATAAATATAGAATCCAATCATAATATAAGACATAATCTTGCATAATATGAGTATGATGAAAAAAATAGTGGATCAAATAGAAGAATGAAATTATAAACATAGTGGACTATGCATCAATTTAATTTTCTATTAGTGAATCAGGCATTAGAATTTATTTCCTATAGCTGATCTTGAATAAAAACCAATTTCCAATAGAAGATAAGGAAACACAACCTATTTCCCATAGTGGATTACACATCCTCAATAATCTCCTATTATTATATCATGAGATATAAATCTTTATCCAAATCATTACAAGAATATATATTTTCGATCCCACCTGTCACATAATAAAAACATATCTATTCCATGAGAACTTGAAAACCTTTATATTTTAAACATAAATTGACTAACTTTTGAAAACACTTGAGTTTCATGAAAATATTTTTATAGAAAATTTCATAATTTATCCATTAAAATAAATAGGATGGTATTATATGAAATAAATCCCATGTCTAACATTATAAAAATCCAAGGATGTTTACAAAGATAAAAAAATTGTTTTTTATGATTATTGACTAAATCCCATTGAAGAAAATAATATAAAACATATTTTTATTTTCAAAACCATTAATAATTGTTATTATTCTGAAAATAATTTTAAAATATGAGAATTAATCATCATAAAGAGTAATTGTAAAAAAGAATGTTTTCCAATGGAAAATTATAGAAAGGGATTCCTATCACACTTAGAAAACCCATGTAGAAAATTTTATATAATTCTTATAATATATTTGTAAAGATATTCACAATATAATAAAATAAACATAATAAATTATTAAATAATATACAAGGATATCCATAAAAGAATCTTACCAAAATGGACTTTAAGGACAAATATTTTTGGCCAAGAAGTAGTGGGGAGGTAAATTTTACTTACAAGAATCACATCAGATAATTATTTACCAAGGAAAATTATATTTATAGAGTACATGTAAAACCTAAATAATAATCAAAGTATAAGTAAATTTCTTAGGTTTTATAGAGATGTTTTACCCAATTTTCCCCAAATGTAAATTTTTTCATTACAATATTAATTTGAAAATAAGATTGGAATGAAACCCATACCGTGTTGGTGAAATTTGAATCAAAACCACATGAAAGAGATTACCTGAGATAGATTTTTTTATCCCTTTAATTTCAAGTAAGTTATGATAAAAGGAATCCATATTTAAGTATCTACACTACAAAAAAGCGAAACATGTGGTGAATGTAGAATGTGTCCCAAAGAAAGAATGATGAGACGAGAAAAATCTTACCACTTTGGTATTAAATATAATAAAAGATTATAATGGAAGTTTCATGAAAATAATTTAAAATTTTAAGAAATAATCATTAAAATGTTATTATAACTTTTGGAGAATTAATTACACCATATAAAATAATAATAGTTGCGTAATGTGAAAACATTCTTTAATGAAGGGAAATTGAGACAAAATACTTTACCATTAAACTCGCAACATACATGAAGTCGCTAAATTACCCTAAAAAATAAACATAACCATATTTTTAACCTATTTCAAAAACATATTAATATCTATAATAGTTTCTAATATTTAATTAAACCCATTACATATACAATTTAGTTTTTTCCATCACTGGATGTTGGTAATTTTGATCGTTTCACACATGTGATGAACCCGACTAGGATGCCCTATCACACTCATACCCAGCCTGAATATACACATCCCAAAAGGGTGTTCTTCATCCAAGTGTGCTAGTGACTATCACTAGAGCCTCGGAAAAACAATAGGGAACGATTTTTCTCAATCTGAAGAAATAATATAGTATATATATGTATAAGAGATAAACAATCGAAGAATTATATATTCCATAACTAAAATAAAACAATAAAAAATGAAACAAATTGAAGAATTTAGTATATACGAAAATAAAAGTACAATCATCAAGGAAAGATAATATAGGAAACCAGCTACTCCATCTGATAATGTAGGAAATCTCCCACCATCTCACCACAAGCTATCCAGACTCAGTCGAAAAATACCTACCCCCTCACTCTGGAACATTTCATATCCCTACATCAAAAGACATTCAAATATCTATAATCCTTCCAAGGGTTTCTCATTGTGTAATCTAATAGGCTCAGAAAAATCCCACCTAGATATTTCATAACAGGTCTTTTTAAAATAATATGAAGATGCTTAACTTTAAAGAAGACAATGCATGATATACAATTTAACTATTTTTATATAAAAAGCATGGAAAAAAATTAATATTACCTTTTCCAAAATTTCCAAATAAATCCAATTAAAATAGTTTCAATGAATTTCATATAAATATATCAAAGAAGATATATCAAAACATACCAAAGAATGTATCACACATCATATCAAATCCATTTAATTACAACTAAAATAGTACCCACACAAAATTATAAAGCACAGGTATCATCTCACCAAGGATCGCTACTTTTCAAGATAGTTAAGACACTCATACCACTAACATAGACAATCATGAACATGAAGCCTCTAAACATATGCATCAAATCTCAGTAGCAGGGGAACACCCTAGAAAGTGAACATTTAAATAAGTCTATCCAGTACCTAGAACAATAGGCCTATCAAGGTGTGGAACACCCCATGAGTGAAATACTTGATTGTAATAATGGATGAGTCCAATTAATACACCTTCCATATAAGTACTCAAGGCTTCAAATGTGCTATTGTTTCTAAACCAATTCCTCAGAATGTGGATTTGAAACCCATTTCATAAATCCATTTCTCAATGGTTTGAAAAAAAATTTATTTTACTAAAATTGAAAAATCACATTTTATCAAAAACCAATTTCCAAACACACATAAACCATCAATAAATCATAAATTCTCATTTATCAAGAAATTTATCAAAACTAGATCAATGTAGTTGATCCATCATAAGGAAGAGACATAACCACCTACCTCAAACTTGGGTCACAAATTCCCACAACGATAATCCACCAAAATGAAGAACTCAATGAAAATGATAGGGACAGAAGAACAAATCCACACATATCATACAATATTCAATAAGAAGGATGGTTAGAGGAGAAGAACAAACAAACCATACCTCAAGAAACTAGAATTCCACACCACAACCAACACAAGGGTCTAACTCTAGAACAAGATCACACAATGGATCTATAAAGTAATTAATTTAATTATCATCATAGATTAATATATCTAAATACATAGTTTAAAAGGGAAAATAAAATAAAAGGAAATGATGAAACCAAATGAATTAAAACCCGGTAAGATGCAACCCAACCGCAATTGAGATCATTTGTTGAGTGAATCAATTTAGATGGAGTGGAGGTCCCAATGATTACCCACAACACCTTTAGGTTGAAATCCAAAATCCTATAACTAGATAATATAAAAAATTATATTTGTAGAACCCCAATATCCCAACCCATAATACTAACGAAATTTTTATTCCCATTACACGTCATATAATCCATAAAGCTCAAGTATGATGAAATCATTGTCCCTTACTTGTTAAAACCCTAAATTTTACTAATACACGATGTGAAACAAATACACAGTGCGTAATACTTTCATATTGTTCACATGTCTCAATGTTTCTTCTATATATAAATTACGTGGTGTGTAATAGAATTACACATCATGTATTACTCCTACTGACTGCAAAAAGTCTATATTTTAGAAGAAAACTAAAAAACTACCTTTATCATTCTCCAAACTCAAGGGGGACCTAAAAATATGTTGCATTAATGCCATAAATCCTTTAATTAAAAAATACATCCTTAAACTTTAGATAATTTTCCTAGAAAATGATCTCCATCCTCAAGAGTCCCATTCTTCACCCAAATAAAGAGGGATATGAATAAATATAATGGAAATACCTTGAAGTTGGAAATGGGATGTAACAATACATGTTTCGTAACGAGGAAATTGAACACCATAATTTGGAAATGATTTCATCATTCCTTATAATATACCAACCTTCTTGGATATGTGTTGTTCTTAGGTACAAATACTCTTTTACTCTTGATTTGTCTATACCATGGTTGGGGTTTTTTCATTGGGTTGTTTCAGGTTAAAATGGAGAAATTTGGAAGTCTAAGGGGATGTGTATGGTTAGGAAAAATTGATGGGATTTACCTATGAAATATGGTTCCCTATTTTTGAGAGACGTGAGGTGGTGCGTAGTTGGTGCACAGTTTGGAAAAATTATGCGACCTTCCTCGAAAAACATTGCACCCTCAAACAGATGGGGTTTGTAAGTTTGATGCATGGTTTGTCAAACTATTCTCCCCGGAGGATAAATCCTGCTCCCCCTAAGTATAGGCTCATGGTTAAGGATCACATTTTGGGAAAATAATTTCTCATGCCCAGAAAACCATGTGTGTAGGATTTAATTGCTTCAAAAAATTTATAAAAATTTCTAAAATGCATGGTTTAATCCCCAAGTCACCCATGATTATCCCAAAACACATTAATTATAATTTGAAATCTTGCAGGAGGATTCTGAGGTTCCTAAAACCACTTTATTTATAAATTAAATATTCAAATGAAGGATTTTCTCCTATAGAGTATAAAATGTATTCCCATTTTTATTTCCTCTCTCTACTGTCTCTCTTACCTAATGAAGATGGATAATTTTTCCACCAATAATTATGTTTTAGATCCATGTTATAATGGATATTTTTAATTTGGATCTTGATCATAGTTATTGGTTATAGATCTTCTGTTCCATTGGGATTTTGATCATTCTACATAAAATTGGGGATTTTGGGTTGGAAATTATTCTACAACAATCTTTAGGTAGGTGGTCTTATTGTTAATTACCATAGTCTATATTATAAATGAATATGTATAATTTAAAAATTGAAATTCACAATTTGAGAAATGGAACTATATTTTATATTAATAAATTGGTTCAATAAGGGATTATAAAATTTATGGAATAATGGGTTTATGAAAATGATTGATTACTAGGATTATGAAATTTATGGAGTCCCATGTGGTTGTATATAGGATTGAAATGATGTTTTATAAATTATGCATGGTTGATAAATGTATTTATGAAATGGGTTGAATAGAAAATTATGGAAATTTTTAATAAATGGTTGGGAATGTGGAATCATGATATGTGATATTTATGAATGATTTGTGGGATAGGGACTCTTTCTCCAAATACCCATAGGGATCTAGACTTTTGATATAGGCCACTTTTATATATATATATATATATTACATGTGATCTATGAGTATTTGTATGGGTACTTCTTCTCAAAATTCTCATAGGGTTCTAGACTACAACTCAAGACCCCCATTTCTTGAAGGTGAAATTGTAATTACAAGAATAATGGAAACCCTTAATGTAATGAACTGTGATATACATTGCTGTATAGCTCAATATTCATAAAGATTTAAAGTAGGAATTTTTGGGGAAAATTTCATCATGAACACAAGGATTTATTATGTTAATTAAGTGATAGTTTACTGTGAAAACTATCTACAATATATTCATACAATATTCATTAATCAACTTCATACACTGATGTACGATGGATATTGTTTTAGATGTCGTTGGTGGTGGGTTACTGAATTTTACTCACACTCTTCTTAGGCTAGCTAATCTATACACAAATAGACTTCAATTATGAAGGTCTAGAGAAGGTTAAGATCCCTATGATAGATGGATTAGTTGGGTTGAAGCATAGATTTGGGGAAAAGACATGATTTTTGGACCTACTTTGGAGTTTCCAGTGTGACTATATTTTGGATTTACATTTTACACATGACACATATATGGAATAACATATATAATGCTTTAGTTTTGGATATAGTTTTCCTATTTTAGGATTATAATTTTATGTTGGTATTTATTATTTAGGTATTATTATGGTTATTATTTATTATCATTGGGATATCATATACTAATTTCTATTTATGTGCTTCTTTGATAAAGAGAATATATTCTCCCAATGATAAATATAAACCCTCACTGCTAGTTGATATCATCTAGTATATAAGGATGCACGCTTGAGATCATGTAACAATCTAGCTAAGGGAATCATCATGTGGGACCAGGTTCAGTATGTTACAATGTTGTATCAGAGGAGTTTTCTTTTTCTTTTCAGTTTTATTACTATTTGGTAATGGTGGATAGGATACCTTATGACTATTTCTTTTTCCCATGAGATCATGCATGATAGTATTTGACCCATGTGTGGGGAAACCCAAGTAACAATTTTGGTGGTGTTTTTATTCGTGTTTAATGTAATAGTGGAATGTTATTTCACTTTGAGTGATACACTTTTTATGTGATGTTATTTTTTTCTGAGATGTTACTCATTGAACAGTATGGAATGAGTATTGTGTATACATACATCATTCTAGGAACTCATGATTTATTGTTATACTCATCATATTTGTAACACATGGAAAATAAGGTTTTAAGTGATAGATTAAAATGAAAATGATTTTATTTACTTGTGTAATTTAAATAAAAAATGTCCCAAATGATATATTTAAATGGGTAAAATGATTCTAAATGTGGTAAATTGAAAATAATTAAATAGGTGTATAATGTGAAATGTTAATTATGGTTTTTTACCATCTGTGAGCCATGACCCATGTGATGATGGTTGAGGGTAGTTATAGTGCATCGATTTTTACCATGTGGTGGGGTATGGGGAAGACTAGTAACAGATTTATGTGAATACATCTTTTGTAAATGTGTTAATTATGTGTTAAGTATAGTAAGATGTGCAATTTTTATTACAGATATATTCCTCCATGATGATGATTTTTTGATAGGGTGAAAAGAAGACATGGACGGAACTGATCCACTAGTAGTGGAGCCTAAGGCTCTGATAGTTTTAGGTAAAGGATCTAGATTGGATTTCCATGAGAGATTTTCTCACACTATACATTCTATCTAATGATACCTAGGGCAACTTATGAAAAATAGTGTCAAATTGACATGGAAGTTTTAGTTAATACACCCTCTGACATTCACATGAGAGGGTGGACCTAAGGCAGCTGGGTTATGGATTGAGTCTACCCAAACGATGATTTCCAATTTAGATACTCTTTCTGAGAAGAGGGGAAATCTAGCAGCTTATATTTTACTTATACAAGAAAAATTATGGTGGTAAATTTAGTATTTGGTTGAGTGGATGAAGGGTATGGTATTTAAGGAATTCCATGAGAAGATCTTGGAGTTCTTTTACCCAGAGATGCTTTGGAAGGAGAGGGTTGCTAAGTTTATTTGATTGAAAAAGGGGAGAATGTCTATGATGTACTTTGATGGTTTCTTCATATATTTTGAATGATTTTTCTTATAATTGGAAAAAGATGAGTCAAATGTGGTAAAAGGTTTTTAGGATGGGTATAAATGGGAGATCACTTCTCATATTATAATATTTCAACTGATGGTGTTTTTTTAGTTGTGAATAAGGTTATCATTTCTAAGGGAAGCCTAAAGGAGGATTATGGTGGATTTTCAGTGGTTTCACTTGGGTTATAAAAAGGTATGTATTCTAATAGTATGGTGTATCTCTATGAGAATTTCATCTAAGGAAATAGAAAACAAAGTGGCTAGGGGGTATTAGTTACTCAGAGTAGTAGCTGAATCTTTTACCACTAGTGTGGTAGTTTGGGTCACATTTGTTTCTAGTGTCCCCAAATAGCAGTGGAGTGTTAATCTTGCTATAGGATGGGTCACATAGAGAGGTATGGAAAGTTCCCTCGATCGATGGTTAATAATAGGGGAACCAAGCCAAATCAGAATGTTGGAATGGTTTATTTTACCCCATATCTATCAGGTAGTTGTATCTCTTCTATCATTGGAGGTTGTGGCAGTGGATGTGGTATGTTAGGGAAAGAGATCATGTATCATTATAGTGGTGTAGCTTAGGGGACTCAAATTTTAACCTAGTAATGAGGGGGAGTATAGTTGGATGTATTTTATCATGCACTTGTAGATAGAGAGGTAGGCTTATCCACAGTTAGAGGTACTATTCTTATAGCTTATATATTTTATAGTGACTTATTTAATATAAGAGTCTCTAATTATTTTATACCAACCAAAATTGTGAACAATTTGTGTATGATGGTATAGTTTTTGAGTGGTGTTAAGACGATCGACACACTGTTATGAGTATGGTTGAGAGACATCTGTTTATGTAAATGGTGTTCTATCAAGGTTGGGGAGTATCATTTTTCTTGGGATCTATACATACATGAAATTATAGGTTTTGACTTGATCATGGGTATAGAATGGATGGTATCCTACTGAGAACATGTTGAGTTTTACCATAGTAGAGTGACCTTTATGTCTCTTGAGAGTGTAAGTTACATTCAGCATAGAGAGTGTGATATCTAGGCAGGTCATGTAAGGATAGTTCATTAGAAAATGTTGGAGCTAACCAACCAAGATGAAAGTATTTTTTAGATGAAATAAGTGAGAAACATTGTGACTTTCCTCCCATAGTGTATAGGTTTCAAGTAATATTTCTTGATTACTTATCAAGTGATTCCACTTAAGAGTGATGTTGAGTTTAAAATTGAGCTCATGCATATAGTTGAGCCACTTCATATTCCACCTTATAGAATGAAACCAATAGACCATCAAGGAACATAAGGCTTAGTCGGAAGAGTTGATAGATAAGGTATTTATCCTTCCATGTGCATCACATTAGGATTCTCTATTCTTTTTTTCTAAGAACACTGATGGTACCTTACTCTTATATGAAGATTATTGATATTTTAACCAAATGACAGTGAAGAACTGATATCCTCTTCCGCTTATTGATGATTTATTTGACTAGTTGAGAGGATATTTTGTTTTCTCCTAAAATTGACATGAGGTTTGGGAATAATAATTTTTGATTTAAACCTTTTGATATACCACGGGCTCATTTTAGAATCAAGTATGGCCTATATGAGTTCAACGTGATGACGTTTGGCCTAAAGAATGCTCCGGATATGTTTATGGCCTTGAGGAATTTAATATTTTAGCCATACCAAGTTTAGTTTTTGGTTGTTTTGTTGATGAAATATTGGTGTACTCTAAGAATCATAATAATCTTTCCCAATATATTGACATCGATATGAGTTATCTAAGAGAGAATTATCTATATTTCAAGCTAGCTAAGTGTAAATTCTAGATCAGTCAGGTACATTTCATGGTTCACATCATCTGGGAGTAAAGTGTATCAGTAGACCTTAAGAAAGTTTAGGAAGTGGTTTCTTGGGAGAATCCCAAGAATATTTTTGATATTCAAATCTATCTAGGTTTGGAAAGTTTTTAACGAGGGATCATCCAAAACATTTCCCACTTGGAAACACCACTATTGGGCTTGATAAATAATGGATTTAATTTTTAATCGTCTAGAAAATTTGATAATTCATTCTAGGAGTTGAATAAGAATTTTACTACTACACTAATATTGATCATACCTGATCTAGGTGAGGAGTATACCATTTTTTGTGATACATGTAGCACTAGACAAGGAGAAGTGTAAATTTATGAGGGTTAACTTTTGGTGAATGGGTCACAAAAGTTAAGGCCACACGAACTGAGTTACACTACACATGAACTCAATTTATTTATTGTGGTTTATTCCATAACGTTTTGGCAGCATTATCTATTAGGAGAAAATTTTACAGTGCATATCGACCAAAAAACCATAAAGTATAGATTTTGGTAAGAATATTTCAATATCTGAAATTAAATATGGGTTGTTTATATGAAATATTTTCACATTGTTCTAGAATCTACACCCAATAAGGGAAACAATGTCGTTGATGCTTTGAGTATGAAAACATGGAATGGAAAGTTCATGAGTTTAGTTCTAAGTGAGAGATGATGAACATTCTGGATGAGATGCATATTGTGGTTCAAGAGTAATAGAAGAAAATAACTGACGTATCTATATTTGTAGAATATACACTTTTGAGCCAGATCAAGGAGAGACATAATGAATATTAAGAGTGTTTTTCTTTGATGGAAATCCTTAATAGTAGGGAGTCACATTCTTGTTAGACTATAGATGGGGAAAATGTCATATATTCTTGGATCCATGTTGTTGTTCCAAAAAGTATGCACGAGGAGTTGATGCGTGAGTTTCAGTCCTTAAAGTGGATGGTGCATCCAGGTATCACCAAAATCTATTATGACATATATTGTTAGAAATGGTGGTTGAGCATGAAAAAGTAGAATGAAATTTTGGTGATACGATGCTACACCTATTAGTTGGTTAAGGACAAGCATAAATGTCCCAATGGTTTGCAACATTCATTTCCTATTCTGTAATGGAAGTGGGATAAAGTTATTATGTGCATTGTGGTGGCTCTTTTGTGGACTCCTTGAAAGAATGATTCTGTCGGGGTAATTTCAGACCAATTAATGAAACTATCCCATTTATTGAATATTAGAAATACTTTCACAGTGGATCTGCTAGGTGAGATTTACAAATAAGAGTTAGTCTCTCTACATGGGGTATCATATAGTATAATTTCAGACCATGAATCATTTTTCACTTCACTCATCCGGAAAGGCTAGTATAAGGTGCATGATACAAAATAATTTCTATTTACATCATTCCAGCCATGGAAGGATGGGTAGTCAGAGCATACTATATAGGTATTTGAGAATATTCTATGATTGCGTGTTCACAATTTTGGAGGGTCTTGCGAGAATCACATAGAGCTCATTGGTTTTTCCTATAATAATAGTTATAGGGAAACTATTGAGATGGAACCATATTAGTCACTCTATGGTAGGCCATGAAGATCACCTTTATGATGGATATAGGTAGGTGATTCTGTGTTGTTAAGCCCGAGTCTCATATATGAGACATCAGAGCAGGTCCGGTTGATTCTAAAATATATGGCTCTAGTTCAGAGTATGAATAAGTAATATTCTGTTCAACATAGACATACCCTTTTGTTTACAATGGGTGATCATGAATTCTTTCTGGTGTCTCCCTAATTGGTACATCGTAGTATTCCATGGTAAGGAATGTTGGCACCTAGGTTTGTTATGTATTTTCATAATTTAGATACAATCATTAAATTGTCATACCGATTGAAACTTCTTGGAGGTATATTTCTATAAAAAAAACATTTTCCATTTGTCATAGCTTCAACAGTATCACCCTGACCCTTATCATGTGATTGAGGTTGATGATTTTGAGCATGAGGTTGATTCTTACTTTGAGTATAATCTAATTCATGTTATGGATCATAGCGAGAAAGTGTTTTGGAGAAATAGCGTGACATTAGTTTGAGTACCATGGCCTCATGGTCAGTTTCAAGAAGATGCATGGGATAGGGAAGAAGATATGTAGGTTCTGTGGCTCGTCCTGTTATCAAGGAATCATAAAGATTCTTGGGAGAATATCTCAAGTATGATTTGTTAAAACATGGGGATATTGTAAGATCCCAACCTTTAAGGATATTTATTGTGCTTTTTTTCAGGTACTCTTTTTCCCTTTATTTAGTAATACCTTTTTTGGGTGTTTATTTTGTGTTTTTTAGGTGAAATTGAATAAATTTGCTATCCTCAGGGGCTATTCATGGTTGACTCGTGGTTATGGAAAATTGTGCAACATTTCCTAGGAATAAGTGCACCATATTTTGAAGATAAAGGAGGTAGTGCACAGTGGGTGCATGGTTTGGAAAATCTATGTTTCCTCTCTCCCAAAACCATGCTCCCTTAAAGATGGGGGTTTTTCATGGTTGGAATATGGTTTTTCAATCCATGAACCACTTAGGAATAACCATGATCCCCCTACGTAGAGGCTCATGTTTAGGGATCTTGGTTTATAAAACATTGTGCCTCCACCCAAAAAACCATTTGTTTGAGATTTAATTCCCTCAAAAAAAGTATAAAAATTCTTGAACAACCCAATTTTAGTCTAAATCACTGCGTCTTGTCCCTAAACACATTCATTTAAATTTGGAATCTTCTAATATGATTACAAGTATCCTTGAACCCATTTTTCGGATAAATCAAAGATCTATGTGAAGGATCATCTCCTCTACGATATAAAATCTCCTTCTCATTAGATTTACGCTCTCTCATGACTCTCTTTCTCTATTATGAGGGATAATTTTTCCTCCGTTTTATAAGGATTAGATCTTGGTTTTAAGGGATATTTTTTCTTTGGATATTTTTCCTAGGTTTTGGTCTGAGATCTTCCATGACATTTTGATTTCGGTCGTTCTACATCAAATTGGGTATTTCGGGTTGGCGAGCATTCATCAACGATCTTGAGGTAGGTTGTGTAATTTCCAATTATCATAGTCTTGATTATAAATTCCTGTATTTAATTTTTAAATTTTAGTTTCCACATTTGTAAATTGAGTTCTAATTTTAATTAATCAGTTTGATCCTCATAGGATTATGAAATTGAGGGAATAATGGGATTTAAAAAATGATTGATTAATGGGATTATGAAATTGAAGGTGGCATATACGGTGTGCCAATATGTTTGAAATGATTGTTTATAAATTATGCATGGTTATTAAATGAATTTATGAAATGGGTAGAATAATGAATTATTATAATGGTTTATAAATGGTTCAGAATATGTAATCATGACATGTGATATTTGTGAATGAGTTGAGGGATCGGGAATACTGGTCCAAATACCCATGAAGTTCCAAATTTCAACTCAAGGACCTAGAATATATATATAAATATATATATGTGTGTGTGTGAGAGAGAGTGTATTGTATGTGACCATTCAGTTTTTTGAAAGGGATTGTTGCTCTAAATAATGGAAACTAGTGATGAAATGAAATGTGGTATCCTTTTGTGGATGGTTTAGACTCTATAATAGACCAAAACAAGTATTTTTAGTTTGGGTATCATTGTAAACCTAGGGATTTATATTGTTAATTAAATAATAATTTAATGTTAAACATGTTTACATTATCTTTGTACATTATTCATTATATAACAGCATACATTTTTATAGACTAAATATTATTCTAGACATCATTGGTGGTATCCTACTGAGTTGTATTCACAACCTACTTAGGACGTCTTATTGGTTCATAAATAAACTTCATGTTTATAGTTCAGGATAAGGGAAAGATCCCTATATTATATGGATGAGTTGTGTTAGAGAATCAAAGAGGGAACAAAACAATATTTTGTGACCTTATTGGGATTTTTTAATGTGTATTTATTTTAGTTTTTCATTTAAAATTATACACATATAGGGAATGACATATCAACTGCTTTGGTTTTGGATATTTCTTTCCTATTCTGGTATTATCTTGTCAGTTTGGTATTTATTGTTACATTTTTATTATGATTATTATTTATTATAATTTTTTCATAATTTATTTTTTTCTAATGTTTTGATTCTTTGATAAAGAGGGTATAGTCTTTCCATGATATATATTGATACGCACTACTAGTCGGTGTTCTAGGGCATACACGGCGGTGCGCTTGAGGTCAGGTAACCAATTGCATTGAGGCATCAGACGGTAACACCTGGGTCAGCACATTACATTCTTATATTAATAAATATATTGAAACAATTTTATTTCAATTATTTTGTCATCCACAAGTTTATTTTATGGAATCTATGGGAATTATTTTAGGTGATGAGATCCATGAAGAACTTGTTTTGGTTAATTTATTAATATCAATGAATTAATTTGTAAAGATTATTGAATATTTGTTTCATAATTTCATAAACATATTAATTATATATATTACTCCTTATTATCATATATATTTATCAAAAGTATTTTATAACCATCCATTTGAGGTGGTTATGAAAAATTAAATACACCATTCATGGAGGTGGAAGTTTGTACGTATGGATGAGTGGAATTTTCATTTTCCAACAAATGGGGTTATTAATAAATGAATAATTCATCTCAATTAAATTTTAATTATATTACAAATATCATATTTATTTATTAAATACATTCTTATACCCATTCATTTGATGGTCTAATGATAACTAAAATATGACTTTCACAGTGGTGGTTGTCTTAAGTATGAATGGGCGACATTTTCATTTTTCAGAACTATTGGTAGTTAAGTAGAAAATTATAATTAACTTAACATAGTAATATTTCATTATAAATATTATAATTATTAAAACAATTAGCACTGTTAGAATAGATTTGGAGGTGGGATAAGGTTAAAGAGAAAGGATAAGTATTGGATAGTACACACATGGAGAACATGAACCTTATCTTGGAGGACCTCTTAGAAATAGAAGATTTTTGGATTCACCATTGAATAAGGGGATAAAAAAATTAGAATAAAAATCTAGTAGAAGAAAAAAATTTAGATATTCAAGAGTACTTATAATGAAAGTTTTCTCTTTGTGTGGTAATAAGTTTTCTCTTTTTTTAAGTGAAAAAAGGAGAGTCCTCCTTTGTAGTAGACGGTAATTAAGAGGTAAGAATTAAATTGCATGAAATTGAGGTGTGTTAGTAGATGAAATATTGGTGAGATATATAGGTCTGAAATCACAGCCTAAAAAGGGTATTCTAGAAGGCATTTTTGTCATGTTAATTTTACTAATGTTTGATCCACTTTATGTTACTTATTTTTTAACCCTTATTAATAATGACTAAAAATTAACTATAGTAATTATTTTTCATCAAAACTATAAGATTACCCAACTGAACAAATTTCAATGTGATTATTATGAATTTGGAATCACATTAATGTAATTTAATTCTTTAATATAATGAGTTTTTCTTTTAAATTTATTCATATAATATATAAATGTGTTTTTGCATAAAAGAAATTTTTAAATAGCAATTGTTCTTTTTCTTATTTATTATTAGTTACTCATTAAATTAATTTTAATATATTATTAATACAATATCAGATTTTATCATTATAATATATTTATTTTATTGAAATAAAAAATGTAGTGCATAAAAATCCAGTTTTAGAAAAAACAATTATCTATAAAATAGTCTTATTAGTTATTTTAAAACACTAATCAAATTTTATCATTATTACTGAATATTATATTATATATATATATCATAATGCAGTTTCCATTATTTATAACCCCCAAATTTGTGACTGTATTATAATGGTTATATTTACTACTTATAATTTTATCTTTAGAAAATGTATCACGCTTCTCATTGGTTCAGTTTTATAAATGAAAACAATTATTCAATTAAATATATAATGTGAAAAAACATAATAAAATTGTAGGATGATACATTCTACCCCCTTAAAAAATGTCATTCTTGATGTTTTATTACTCTAATTTAAATAGGTGAGGGAACATTTTCCTCATTACTTTATCAGGTCCCCCCATAGTTCTATAAAACATATTATTTATCCATATAATTTTATCCAAATGAGTTGTATTGTTTCATAATACTTTATCCATATGATACAAGAATTCATCTGGTTTTTCTTTATAGGATAGATCATGTTCCAACTGTACGACCTCTATGTTCAACACATGTAAATGAATAGGTATTTAATTTTTAAAAAGTAATACATAGAAAACATCATGTAATTGAAAGAGTTTTGAATGATGTGCATGATGATATACTAAAATACCTACAAGACCATTTATTTTGAATGGATCAATTTAACTAGTTATTATCTTCCAAATAATTAAAAATATCATAACCTTTTCCATGGGGATATTTAGATAAAAACCATATCTCTGACTTCAAACTCAAAATCTCATTGATAGTTCTCAGCATAACTCTTCTATTCACTTTCACTAACTTTAATGTATCACAAAATAGTTTGGGTAATATCTGTATTATCATAAGAATGGTTTCGTCCCATCATCATATATACCCTACTTATTCCCATCAAGTTAGATTTATACACCTTTTTATATAAATAGCCTCATACTATTCCATTCCAAATTGATAATGGAAACTTTTTAATAAAAGGAAACTCTTCCATGAGAAGGTGTTGATACCAAACTCCTTTGAAGTCCATCAAACAAGATAATAATATATCCATCATTATGAGGATTATAAGTGTTACAGAATCTTGTCTCTATATCTAAATTTTATTTTAACATTCTCTAAAACAATTCATTTAACCTTGGATCCTAATCTGAAATAATGGAAATTAGTACACCATGTAGCCTTACCACTACCCCTATAAATTCCTTTTAAATTTTTTCAACATATAAATATTCTATGATAGCAATAAAATGTGTTAAATTTATATAGATATTGAGTACAACACAAATAAAATAATATACCGTATATTATTTAGGAATTCATACATTAAAATAAATGGTGATGTTCTCTCATTTACATATATACATTATGAATATTTGCATCATTCCCTTATAATTTCATCTTTTATACTTGACATGTTGTAATAAAAACCATCATGATATGTATTTTTAAATATTCATTTCCATTTTTTACCATAATAAATTCATATTAATAACTATATACATCTATTTTACATCTAGAATACATACATAATGGTGAGTAATGTGTGTAATCCAATAATTCCTTCTTTAATTCTTCTGTTGAATGGGTTAATATATGTTTACAAAATCATATAACTTCATAATTTTCATAGTTTAACTTTAAAATATTCCCCACCATCTTCTATTTATCTATATCTACCTCTGATGCATCCACGATCTTCACAAGGATGGATGGTTAATCCATAAATTTTGAAATATATAATTTCTCCCCTATTTTATGATTACAAGTTCCTTCATTTGAAAATCCACGACTATTTAGTATTTTCAAATCATTATCCTAGATGATATAGCATGACCCTTCATAACTGGAGAATCATCCACCATGATCACCTTTCTAGGGTGGTAAGGTATTAAGAAATAAAAGTATTTAACATGTTCCAACCATCAATTTTTATACATGTTGAGGTACATTTTTTTAATGTATACTTTTAAATATATATCAAGTATACATAACAAACTTTTAACAATAGAGATAATACTGCCAAATTTTCAATGAAATGTCTACTATCTCCATCTCTATATCATGTTTTGGGTAATTTTTTTCATAAATATCTAATTAAAATGAAGCATAATCTATTACCTTTTAATTTTTCATAAGGATACATACCTAACCCTTTAAATAATAATCATTGTATTTTACAAACCCTTTTTCATTGATTCCATGCATCGGTATCCTGAGAATTCTCATATCTGGATATGTTGGAGGAACCATATCTCAGTTGTGCTCATGAGTCTCTCCTCACAATTCATTGATGTCATGGTGACCAGGAATGGAATGGAGTTTTTGTTCTCTTTTGTTTGTCAAAGCATGGATCCTGAAGAACATAGGATGTTTTGGAATCATTTAGAGTCCATGCAGGTTAGAACACTACTGTGGGTTGTGGGAGGCAATTTCAATTCCATACTGTATGCTTCAGAAAAGAATGGGGGGGTTTTCCAGGATAAATAATGACATACAGGATTTTAGAAACATTGTGACATCATTTTGGTTGTTCGATCATGGGTTCATTGGTCCCATGTTTACCTGGTGTAACCACAAGATGGGCCAGCAGTGGATATGGAGCCGTCTGGACAAGTGCCTCACCAACATTTAGGGTATAGACGCCTTCTCGAAAACAATGGTAATGAATATCCCTCGATCTGTATCTAATCATGACACCATGATCGTGGAGCTCAAGAAGGAGGCCTCGCGATCCCGAGGCTTCATGTACAACAGTGCATGGATTTAGGAGATGAGCCTCCTACTGATGGTTGAAGGCTCTTGGAACCGAAAAGGGGTAGGTAGAGCCTGGTGTGGATTATTTAACCATCTAAAGAAACATAGGGAAGACCTCAAGATCTGTTCTATGGATAGGTGTAACTAAAATATGGGGATGGAGTGGAACAGGAAGATATTAACATCTTAGAAGATGACCTCCAGGAAAGGTGGAACACGAACGTATTCATTATTTTATGTGATAAATGTGTGCTGCTGGTGGAGAAGCTATTAGAAATTGAAAGAGACTACAGGAAAAGATCACGAGTTAGATGGATAATGGAGGGAGACCGAAACTGTGCTTACATCCATACAATATTTAAATAGAGGACCAAATCCCAAATCAACATCAGTCTGGGGAATGGTCTCTTTTCCTTGGATGTGGAGGTGGCGGGGCAGATGGAACTTGAGCACTTTCAAGTCATTTTAGCTGGTCTGGTTTCTTCAATGAATGGAGGTGATATGGGGGACCCAGAAGAGGAATTCCTGGGATGTATACCTCGCCTTGTGGAGGTCCTGGGAAATCACCTATTGTCATTTATCCATATGGAAGAGGAGATCAAGGAGATTTTGTTCAAGCTACCTTGTGATAGTGCACCCAGGATGGATCGGTTCCCGGGGGCATTCTTCCAGATGGTGTGAGGGATTATTGTTCCACATGTGGTGGAAGAGATTCAGGGTTATTTCTTTGGTGGTCCGTTTAATATAATGGCTTGTGCCTCTCGAATCTTGCTTATTACAAAAAAACAAGATCCCACAGACGTTGGTCACTATTGGACAATTTGTCTATGCAACGTCTATTACTAGATTTTTCCATCCCTTATTGCATCACGACTGAGTAGAGAGATACCACAGCTAGTATCAAAGGAGTAGCTCCACTTCCTCAGAGGTCGAAACATCCAAGGAGCAGTGGGAATTTAAAGTGAGTTAATTAAAGATATCAATAAAAGGTTAGTCATATCCAATTTTATTTTCCATGTTGACATGGAAAAATCATATGATAAAATAAAATAGAGCTTCATTATTCAGGCATTGTGAAGGTATAATTTGCAGGAGTGGTTTTGTGACCTGTCTTTCAGGTGCTTCTCCTCTCCTTGGCTCTCTATTTCATTTATGGGGAGGTTCTTCGGCTTACTCAAATCGGTTTGTGGGGTGTTCCAAGGTGATCCATTATCTCCAAGACTCTTAATATTGGATCTAGAGGCTTTATCTTGTAACATGTGTAAGGGAGCTGAGAATGGTACGTTGGGGTGGTATCATAACAAGGGTGGAATGGAGATCATTTCCCCTTTAATGTTCGCGGATGACATCTTAATATTCACTAATTTAAGGTGGATATCATTGTCTAATATTATGGGTATTTTTAATACATATGGTTTGATGAGTGGGAAACGCGTGAACTTCTTGAAAATCCATGTATTCATCTCAAATAGATTTTCATAGGGGTGTTGTAGGGGCATTTGGAAAATATGGGGTGTCTCCCAAAATAGATTTCGAATATTTATTTCGGTGTTCCACTCTCCCATGGATGCCTTCAGAAGACGCACATTGAGATGATCCTCAATTGGTTGGTGGGAAGAATCAAAAACTGGAAAAACGAGTTTCTTAAATTTGGTGGGAGAATATCATTGGTAAGTAGTATATTTTCATCCATACCAATGCATGTTTTTTCACTACTCAACCCACCTAAAGGAGTCACTAGGAAGATTGAAAACATCATTTCTGCTCTTGTGTGGGATGCCAATTAGGTGGGTCGTTGTCACTGGGCCTCCTAGAAGCGCATACCCAAACCTATCTCTGTGTCTGGGGTGGGCCTTTGGAACATCAATGAGGCTATTCATGGTATGCAAGGCCGACTGGCCTGGGATATCATTGTTGTTGAATCCTTGTGGGCAGCGTTCTTCAAGAAATGTTACAGAATACAATGGGGGAGTTACAATAGGCAAGGTGCTCGACCTATGATCTTGGAACGGTGTATGGAATCCCATATTGAGGCACTCTCCAGTTCTTTTAGGTGGATCATTGGAAGAGGCAATGTGTGTTTTGGGAAGGACAACTAGGCGGGCATGGTGTTAGTTTATACTGGTTGTCCACTATCAGAGATCTCTTTCAAGGAAGCCAATGGGCACCCAAGCTTCATCCAGTAGGTTATTACAGCCTAGAAGGTTATGTGTTATGAGGATATTTTGATGAATGATGAAGTCGAGAGAGGTTGCTTCACAGGGACCTCTACTGGGAAGTTCAACATGAAAGACTATAGGGACCTCATGCATGGGGATACACCTTGTGACGAGTGGGTATACAAGGTTTGGTGGTTCAAGGGGATCCCCAGAAAGATGAACTTACTCACATGGAAGATAAGGATCAGGGCCCTACCAAATGATGAAAATGTGTAGCAGAGAAGAATTACATGGCATCATGGTGTTTTTTTAGTGAGAACCCACATACGGAATCAACCATTCATCTCTTCTTCCAAAGCAGCTGGGATGGATCCTTTTGGTCCTTATTTTCTCCTCGTCCCTACTCTGAGAACAGCTATTCCTCGCTATAGGGGTTCTTGGGAACTTGGTTTCATGGAGTCAAAGGGAGGTCCACAGAATGCATGGTGTGGGTAATTATCCTCACGTTAGTTTTCTGGACATTATAGGAGGCATGCCATCATGTAAGTCTTGGTAGCAGGATATCGCTTTTGTTCCTTAAAATGAGGGTCAATTCTCTAATATTTGAACTTGAGACTCTACTCAAAGAGGATCATCTTTTAGCCACATCTTGTAGCATATCTAACATCCATTCTACACCACTAAGGAAGGAGGGTTGTTGGATCAAATTGACCCCACCGTTGTGTGTCCTGAAGATGAACGTGGATGGTTCCCTCGTAGGGGGATGATGATGGGTGGTGGTGTTCTTTGTGACTCCCAGGGCTCGGTTCTTATGGGGTTCAGTGCCTTTTATGTTTCAGGATCTTTATTAGGTGTGGATGTTATGGCTCTTCTTTCTGGTATTATGATCTGTAGATCATAAACATTTAATGTGGTGGCTTTCGAGTCGGACTATGATGTTCTTTTGAGGTCTATTTAGAGACAGCAACAGGTTCCCTAGAGCTTAGTGTATTTAGTTCGAAGGTGTTATGAGGGGACCCTCTTTGGATAGAAAGTGTGTCATATTTTTAGGGAGGCCAACTTTGCAGTAGACTCACTTTCCAAGATATAATCTGCGGCCACTCAGATGATCATCTACGATAACTTAGGGTCACTACCACCGGAATGTAGAATGGTGATCCAATGGGATGCCCTCAGTTTACATCACTTTCTACCTCTTTAATGGAACCATGTTTTGTTTCTTGGTAACTTTTTAATAAAAAAGTAATTATCTATCAGTCATGAGAAATACTCAAATTCTCTTCATGTTCATCTATAATCATTGAATATATTAAAATATTATCAATAAATACTAGCATGAATTTGTAAATGTGATCTCTAAATATTCTGTTCATCACATCCATAAATATTACAGTTTGTTTTTTATTCCAAATATAATTATTATTAATACATAATCTTTATACCATTTTTAAGAAACTTCTCCTACGTATATATTTCATATTTACCAAATTTTGATGGCATCTCGATAATAGATCCACCTTTGAGAATTATTTAGATCCTCTAAGTTGAAAAAACAAATCATCAAATGGTTTATAGGATACTTTTTCTTGATCATGATATTGTTAAGCTAATTATAATATATGTAGAGATGCATTAATCCATTTTTCCTTAATAAATATAAATGTTATACCCCATGGTGAGATACATGGGCATATAAAAAAAATTTAGATTTTTCTTATTCTTTTTCATAAATTATTCTAATTAAACAAATGTTATTATATAAGTACTATTTGAAAAAAAAAATTGAAGTAGGTTTTATTTTAATTGAAAACATCTCATCATGTTTTAAGGTAGGGCTAGGTTGTTTTTTAGGAAAAAACGTCAACATATTCTTTTACAATAGGAATATATTCAATATTGACTTCTTCCATGGCCATTTCAGATAAATACCAATAGTTAATTTGTATCAAGACCCATATTAAGGGTTTCACTTCTAGAGAGATTTTGGAATAATCATTCCATTGATATTTAATAATAGTTTCATTAGATATATGAAATGGTATTTACTTATCCTAAAAATTGATATGAGATTTCTGTAGAGAAATCTATTCCATATATAATATCACATAAAATTCCACTATGATAATGATAACTAGATCTATAGGATGTATATTCTCACAAAATATAATTGGATAGAATTTTTATACATTGGATTAAATAAATCCACCACCATGTGTTTTCACAAGTAAATCCATATCCATGGTTTGAGGTGGTGAATCAAAACTCTTAGAAATATTGTATGATATGAATGAATATGTGAACTAGAATAAATTGTGACATTTGATGATCATGAGTGAAGAATAAGTGTATCCAAAACAAATTAATTATCATAGTACACTTCTGAAATAGTGATTTCATATGCCCTTCAATGATCCATTGATCTAGACGGTTACTCATTCCTATTATCCATATTAGCCCTTGGATTGGGTAATAAGTTTCTATAATAATCAGAATCCTTGAATTTGAATTATTAAAGTGTTAGTGGAGCATTGGTAAGAATATGATTTTCCTATAATGTGTTAATTTTCATTTTCACATCTATTCGAAAATTTAATGGTTGATGGCATACTCTACAACATTAAAATTTCCATCTGAAACCTCTTATTTAATTTCCAAGGTGATTCATCCCACATTGATGGAATACAGTGTTTTTAATGGTCATTTATCTATGAGTTTTTTAATATTAGTTTCCATGAATCCCCATAATTATTTTTCTGTTCCAAGAATAATGAGATTCCATTGTTTTTATAACCTTAAGTGCACATTAAAAAATTTCATTATAGTTACTAATGTTTGTTATAGTTAATGATTTTCAAAGACTCGGTTTTAAACTACTAGATAATTATTTAATATTAATCTCATAGTCTGTGATGAAATTTAGGTGTACCTCATGAGCCTTGTGAATTTTGATTTTTTAGTACCCACAGTTTCCTCCTACTTTGTTTCTACAACTAAGAATTCTCCCTCTTTTTTTGTTCAGATATTTTCAGGAAAATATTTTTTGAGAATATTTTCATGAAATCCTCTCATCCCATAGAGTCAATGTTTTCAATATTTATCAAATTCTTAATTAAAATGAATTATTAGTCATCCTAACATTCCAAATGGTAGGAAACTAAAACAACCTTCGCATGGATTGATCACTAGAAAAAGAAAACATTCTCTATAGTATTAATCCACCGCACAGAAATTAGTGGGCTAAATAGCCCAATAATATAGGGTTTTTTGACACATAATGGACTTGACAGAAAGTTTTTTCTTTTTTTGTGCACTGTTATGGTCAACAAGGTTTTTATTATTTCTCATAGATTTAGATAGTTGAGTGATAATTTAAAAATTATTTTTCATTCCATCCCATGTATCATTAGGTTGGTAATTAAGACAATCTAAGTATTTTAAATCATACTCATTGTTAAATCTATTCCTCCAGGCTCAATCCATATCCTCAAATAAATTAAATTTTCGGTGTGAGAATATTATTAAACCCATGAAAATAAATTATAAATTTTATAGAAGTTAATCCAAAATTGTTTTCATATTATACACTCAAATTTCATTTAAATACTTCATAATGGTTCGTAAAGAGAATGTGAATCACCAAATCATATCACACATTAGTGTTAAACCAAGAGTGTGGTTAGGCTATTTTTTGTGCACTGAGTGAAGATTGAGCTCCTTTTCAAGGATTTTCCTCTATTTGAATTTATTATAGATTCTAGATCCACTTTTCTCTATCGACATAGTAATTTCATTTCTAGGAAAAAGTATAGACTATACTTTTACAAAAATTGGAGATATTTTCCAACATTTAGGATTATACCCATGGGTTTTAATAATTTTATATAGTAATAATCACAAAAAAATAACTACATTAATATCTAAAAAAAACTAAACCCTTAAATGATACTAATTGAGGCACCCCATTCTTTCACTCCAAAGCTGGGTGCTAAAAACACATACCTTACATCCAAGATTTGACACCAACTAATTCATTCAATGATAAACATACTTATAAAATACATCATTTAACAAGATTATTCTATATATATAATAACTAGTCAAACACCATAACTTAATGGTTTATTATCTTTATACATAGTCTATATAATCAGTTTATTCAAAATTATCTTCAATAACTCCTATAAAAGACTATTTTCATGTTATCCCTTATAAAAATCATACATAATAATTTTATTCATAACTTGGGAAAAGAAGTGTAGAAAATTGTGATCATATATTTTTAATAAGGAAAAAATAAATATCATAAGTGGTAGTAAGATAATAATATGGGTATGATAATTTAATCAAGGTCTAAGAACATAACATTAAGAGATAACACCCAAAATAACATGTTTCATGTGATACAAATCAAGGATATAGTCCAAACATAATATATAATCTATTAGAATATGACTGAGATGAAAAAACATATGAATGTGGCATAAATTTATTCATCGAAAACATAAAATATTGGATAAATCATCACTTCTTGTTTCTCTTAATGAATCAAGTATCACGCCCTATTTCTCATAGTGGATTAGGTATCACAACCTATTTTCTATAGTGTTTAATGCATGAGAACCTCTTTTCCATAGTTTATTGAGCATATTTACTCATTTCCTATTATTTTCTCCTGATATATAATGCTTTACCAAATGAAATGTAGGTCTATATAATTATATACCAAATCATCATATGAGGAAAACCATATATATTTACTCCATAAGAGAATAAAAGAATTCATATTTCAAACATCACTTAATTAACCAGTGAATAGAGACAAGATTCATTAAAATATTTCAAAGAACATTTCATAAGTCACCTAGTGAAAGATATAATATCATGTTAGAAAAACATATCTCAAGTGCAATATTTTTAATATCAAAGGATGATAATATAGATAAAAAAATTCATGTTTATTGAGTAAATCAATTTGAAAAAAAATTAAAAATTATACTAATTTCTATTAAAAAATCATAAGAATTAAGATTATTTAGAAAACAATTTTAACAGATAAAAAGGAATATTCATTATGATGAATGTTATTAAAATTATGTTTTCTAAAAAAAATAATAAAATCTAATTCTTTTCAAAAAGAATAAAAAATATTTATGAAAAAAATAAAAAGAATCCGTTAAAACATTTTGAAATAGAATTAAAAATAATATAGAATGACATTAATGAATTATTGAAGTTTCAATAATGAAATTTATAAAATCATCTAATGAATATGGGAAGATATAAAAAAGAAGGAGTAGGATCAGTTTCAATTACAAGTTCTATATCAAGTAAATTTTTTACTGAGAGAATTAAATTAATAGATGACATGTAAAGACCTAGGAATAACCAGTGTAAAAAATTGTTTTGGATTTCAGAGTGATGTTTTTACACAATTTTTCCCATATATAAATTTTATCCTAATAATCTCAATTTCAAAATTAAATAATAAAGAAACCATTATCCTATTAGTAATATTTTTATCAAACCCACTTTAAATAATAATCAAAGTTGAATTTTTAAATAAATTTAATTTCATCAAAGGAATTTTAAAATAAATCCTTATGGAAGTATATATAATACAAAAAGAAAAATAAAAATTGGTGAATATAGTATGTGTATTGAACGAAGAAATATGATATGAGAAGAACCTTACTACATGAGTATTAGATAATGTCAAGAGTGCGATGGAGTTGTATTAAAAAGAAATGTAAAATACATTAAATGATCATTAAAACAATTAATAGAAACCATTAGGCTATAAATATACTATATAAATGTATAGTGGGTATTTAATATGAAAAAATACCTCAATGAAGGTAAATAAAGACAAGAATACTTAACTTTTTACTCTCGTCTTCCATGAAATATAATTAACCTCTTGTATAAGAAACATAGCCATCTTAATAACCTAGTTTAGAACCTTATTAATATCTTTTACATTTTCTACACATTAATTATAATCATTCATTATAAATTCATTAGTGAGTTAATGTTTTTTTCATAATTAGATGTTGTTAATTTCAATTTTTCATAAATGTTTCATAATATATACATTAAACCCCATTAATTAACATTACGTTGATCATTACAAGATTATAAAGAATATTTAAATCATTTTATTTCAATTATTTATGTATCCCAATGTTTATTTGATGGAAATTATGGTAATATTTTTTGTAGAATGGGAAATATATTAATCCTTAATATCATATATATTAATCAAATATATTTTAAAACCATTCAGTTAATGTGGTGCTGAAAAATGAAATATGTAGGTTATAGAGGGAATAGTTATCATGTAAGAACAAATAACATTATTGTTTTCCAATAGATTAGATTTTTCATCTAATGCCAAATTTATCTATATATAATAATATTTATTTAATTTATATAATATCTATTTATTCAATAAATAATTATAACCATCAATGATAGGTGGTGATCAAAAATGAACTAGGTCATTCATGGAGACAGTAGTCTTCACAAATGCATTAGAGACATTTTCATTTTATGATTAGTTAGGATAAAGGTATAAAATGGTTATTCCATTAATATAATAACATTTTAGTAAACATATGGTACATATTAAATTATTTTATAATGGGTTGAACATATTTTGAAGATAAATATAGAGAAAGAAAAGGGTTAAAGAGTGGATTTTACTCATGTTGACAACTTGGACCATCTCTTGGATAACATCCTAGAAATTGGGGATATGGTGATTATCTATGGAAAAGGGGATACCAAATATAAGGTACTTGGTGTTATTTATTGATTAATATAGTATTATTTCTTGTATTTTGGTTATCACCCACAAATATGAGGTATTTAAGTGCATCGCTAAATATAAAAGTCACGATGAAAATATATTTGGTTTTAAAATTCATAAATTAAGCACCAATAATGGTGTGTAATATAACAAAAAATAGGTGGAATAATATCTAAAAATAATGTAATTTATCATCAAGAATTACCAGTGATGAATCCTTAACAAAACATAGTTGTTGAGTAGAGTAACTAGATTAGAAAGCATATGGATCAAACTATGGTAATAGAGAGGTACATACTAGAAAAATTTTGGAAGGTGGAAGATTGCACATAGGTTTATATATCCAATATGTATCATTTATGTGTAGAGGTGTATAATAGTCCCTATGAAATAAGGTATGGTAAAAACCCATAAAAATACTTCTTGGTGTTTAGAAGTAAGTTCTTTTTTCCTAATAAAGAGAATAATATAATTAAAACTCCCGTGGTAATAAGGGTATCTCCATGGGATATTCATTCATGATTAAGGATTATAGGTTATACAAAAATAAATTGAGGAAAATTGTTGAAATCTATGATGTAACAATCCTAAAAAATGAACCATTTTCTAAAATATACAATAATAGTTTAGTTTTTTGTGAGGATATTTCACACAAAATTAACCCAATTTGTAAAGAAGAAAGTGAAAAGGATGTGTGTGGAATATGGGGATATTAAGGGGAAATATAGTACATATACTAAAGCCCTGATTATGATGAAAATATATAAATAACATCATCTATAAATAGGAAATCTAATATAGTAATAATCTGTAAAAAGAAATAGTTGGTGGCCATATATCCCTGGTTCAAACTATAAGGATTAAGACTTAGAAAGAAAAATAATATTTATTTTAGTTATAACCTAAAATTTTAAATAATATTCTATGTATGTTTCTTATATTAGGGATATGATTGAAAATCATTTCCAATTAGATAAAATCAGACTTGGGATATTTATCTAAGGATGGTGAATAAATATGAAATTGAAACCAAATGGGTTTTCCAAATGGGACTCAATGAGTATGGTAAAAAGATAAGTAAGGAGTCACAATTTTTGTAAAAATTATATTTCCAAATTTAAGATATCAATTTTGATGGAATTTTTTCATTGTTAACACAACGTGAGATTGTAAGCTTGTTTTTTCTTAGATTTGAGAAAAGATCTTAAATTCTATCAGATGGATGTTAAATTAGCATTCTTCAGTGAAGTTATTAAGGAGGAGGTCTACATTGAACAATTTAATGTTTTACTATTTATAAAGAAAAAGAAAAGGTTCAATGGAAAAAATACGACTTATATATATTAAAAAGGTTCTAAACCAGTGGTACTCATAATGGAATGGATAATTTAAGAAGTTTTTTTTCAATGATATGGGGTAGACTAGAACCTTTGTATTAAGAAGGACCATGAAAAATGGATGAAGGAATTTATATTTGTGGAAGAAATAATTTTTTTAGGATTGGATATTTCACAATGAAAGCAGTTTTTAGAAAAAAATGTAGTGAGATTTTAAAATAGCATTAATTGGTGAGTTTTAATTTTCGCTTGACTTGTAAGTTATTTAAATAGAGGGTGGGATATTTATTTCCCAAACTAAATATTACACGGTGGTTCTCAAATGGTTTCAAATATAAGAATCTCAACTAATGGCAGCAATAAATACCAATTAGATGAATTTATTAATGGATGGGGATAGAAAAAAGGTTATTATGGCTCATTATGGAAAGATTATTCGTATATTACTATACATTTTATCCACTAGATAAAACATTATACTTACCACAAGTCAAGATTCCTATTATAAAATTTTTTCCAAAGGGAATCATATTCAATATTTGTGATGTTTACTCTATTATATCAATGAAACACTATACATTGTGAAATTTTATTAACAAACTTCATAATAGCACACATTAATCTATATATATGTAGATTGGATAGGATTAAGAGATGAATTAAACTCATTATCATGATTTATATTATTTATATGTATTTATTATACCTCTTGGTTTAGTGAGAAGAAATATTGATTCCCCTTAATAATGAATGATTTTGAATATGATTTAGACACTTAATTTTCTATTAAGTTGATATGGATGAGACGAAAGGTAAAAGTAATTAGATTTTAAGTGGATTTTGTTATTAAAAACAAGTGTGCCAACTCAAGTGAAGTATATCTTAGAAAAATACCATTCACCATTCAAGGACCATCTATATTGAAATTAAATTTCTTTTATAAAAGTATTTAGTGGAGAAACAAGTTGTGATGTTAGATTATGTATCTCAAAAAGGACATGTTCTATCTAAAAATCATAGATAATCTATGTAGGATTTATCAAAGCCTGCATAAGAGTCATCATCTCTAGGTATGGATAATTTAAACATTATATATGTAATCATGTGTATTTTTAATTCATATCTATTTTTGTATGAGTGTTTTTACTATTAATAAAATTTTCATCATAGGTTTTCATATATGTATTTATATGTGTATGAGTTATATGAAAGCTATGTACAAGTCAACAAGATTTGCGTACAAGTCATTAGGGGTTGTGTATAATTCATTCATCCTTTTGTGGATTTTCAAAAAATTGCAGCCAACAATACAATAAAATGTTAATTATGGATCATTAAACGATATTAATAAATCATCCATCATGAAATGATAATAATCAAGCATAGAATTAAAGGAGAATAAATCCATATTATTTCTATATTTAATGATTGATTAAGTTTAGTTTTGTGGGATATAATGTGTACACCAACAATGTGTCATGGAAATGGGATTTGAGGATGTGGTGGCTACTATATTGTGTGTTGGGTGAATTTTAAAAGAAATCTGAATATTTAAATTTAAATCATTAAAAAATAAAAGTTTATTTATTTAGAAATTTCATGATATAGAAAATCATGTTTTTGACCATTAACTTTCCATATATGGTTATGTATTTATTTGTTGACATAAAATCCTGAAAAATATAGAATAAAAAAATGTGAATAATTAATAAATCAAGAGGATAACATGGATAATATCATGATTATATGATTATAGTTCAAAATAGTTTTTTTAAAGAAAAAATAATTAGATAATAGATTTTGTGAAAATTTAGTTCTTCCCATAAATGAAAGAGGTTATATTTTTTATCATGTAATAAAATAATAGTAATAAATTATAATGTTTTATATAATTTATCACTCACACTAGAGAATAATAATACATATTATGACGTGATACACCATTATAGGTGTATTTTATATATTTATTTCATAGATAATTAGAATTTCATTGGAGTAGTAGTGCATTCCATACTCTAAAGAAGAGGAGTGTGTTCTTTAAGAATTTTTTTAGAGAGTGAATATGAGGGTTATTATGGATGATCTATTTTGAAATAAAGTATAATGTAGTTCATAATGTGTTTGAATTTCATAAGAAAATTTCCAGGAATTCTCCTTATATTAGCTTGTTTTGGTGAAATAAGTAAAAATATGTTTTACCATTCTACTAATTTATCAATCTAGAGTGCTTGTGAGGGGGAGAAATAGGGTTTATACTAAAATAGAGAGAAATATTAATTTCAAGGAGTAATAAAGTAAATTGATTCACCCCCCCCCCCCCTCAAGCACACTAACTCTCAGGGTACATTCCTTTATTAAGAACAACCTCCATGTATTGTTTATAAATCAAATTAGATAATGTATTGGACATCATAAAACAAAGAGTGAAATATAAAATTTAAAAAAAATATTGTAAATAATATAAATAAATTTGAATGAAAATATTAAGTTTTATATATAAAAACCTACGAATTATATATAAGCGGTATGTTAAAATAGTCCTCAATGTCAAAACTCCTTACTGAATGTTATTATTTGAACGTTTGATATGCTTTTTATCCCATTAGATCGTCACTAAACATTTAAAAAACACCCTCATAGATCATTATAAATATCATCAAAAAATTATATGAATTGTATAATAAACTAGTGTTGAAGCACCAGAGGAATAAAAGTCCTAAGAAACATCATCAACATATCCATATTCTCAGTGTAATGTATTGTACAACATTCAAAATTATTAAAATAATTTTTTTATCTTATAAATCAAATGTAATGTGAATTTAAATAAGAACATATAAAATTTCAATTAGAAAATTTTAATGTGTAGGGTACATAAAAAGATTTTATGTATCAGTTTCACATTTTATAGTCTATTATCAATTTCAAGTTGTTATTGTTATATCTCTATTTGATGTGATTTTATGGTTGATTTTATTAAATGATAAATAGACTTTGAAAGGATTTAATGTGAAGGTCATGTTTTTTGGGGATTTCATTTTTTATTATTTAGCTATATGATTATATTTTTTATGATTAAAATATTATGATATTTAATTTATGTTATAGGTTTGATTTGGGGTTTTTTCTGGATTAATTGGATTGGATTTTGAAGAATGAAATTTTTTTATTGATATTTAATATAAAGTGTTAAATTATTTACATATATTTCTCATCCCATGTTTAGTGGGAATTAGAGGATGAAGTGGATGTTGAAAAGTTGATTTTTTGTACAAAATCAGCATAAAATGAAAATCACACAATGTTTTTTGATATCAATCCATGGTTAATTCTAACAATGGTCTATTTTTATTAGGTTTCATAACTATAATTTGAGGATATAAACATCAATTGTTTACATGGATTCTAAGACCATGGTAATAGGTGTCTGTTTTATTATTTTTGAAGAACCACAGAAATAATGTGAACCTATGGTCAATGTTTGAGGAAATATTTTTTTAGTTTTATCTTGATTTACTGTTATGGGAATGATTTTAAAAACCATGGCTTATTATTGATATAAAAAAAATTTAGGAAATAATGGTTTTGGCCCATAATTTTTTACTATATAAATATATAAAATAGTAATAATATTTCATGGACAAATATTTATTGGAAATTAATTATAATATGGTTTAGTATTCAATAGTTTATATTCAATAATAATTAAGCGATATCTAAAAATAATAAATTAATATTTTATAATTTGTAATTTGTAATTATAAAATAATAATTAAAATAATTTATATATATATATATCTGTGTGTGTCTGTGTGTGTGTGTTTTGTTTCACCGTAAATTTTGGGTATTAGTTTTTGTAATATATTGTACTGATCAGGTGTCAAATACTGACTATTAATTTATTTCCTTTGTTAATCTATTTTTTAGTATTGATACCTATTGAAATTAATTTCAAACTATTTCAATATTGGAAAGTTTTTTTAAAAAAAAGGTAATAGGCTTCCTATGGCCCATGTTTTGAAACCAAAAGTTAAAAGTGATAATTATAATTGAAATATCATTGATGGGTTTGAAAATATAGGTAATAATAAAAGTAAAATTATTTTCTATAGTTTTGAACTATGTTAATATTTAATTTTTATATTTACATATTGGTGGAATAGAAGGTATTATAATTGAATAATTTTTATACAATATGAAATGTTTAGTTAACAGTGGATTTTGGTTCCATTCATTGTTTTATAGGAAAAAACATTTTCTATGGGTTTTATTTATGGTATATTAGTTAGTGATTTTGGTGAAATGGAATTAAAATACACAACAAGGTGATCTAAAAAATTCTTCTTTTTCAAGATTAAATTTTTTTATTTCGGTGGGTAAACCCATATAAATATTTTATGGTATAATCTAAATTCATTGTTTTAGAGGATTTCTAAACCATAATGTAATTTTTTTCTAAAACCAACTCATGGTAGGATTTAGATATGTGTGTATTTAGATGGATGGTTAATACTGATTTTTTAGGTTAGTTTGAATTATATAATTATTTTTGTATTGGGTTGTGAAAAGGCGAAACACAACATGGTTTTATAGTTGCACTGTGTTTTTTTGGGAAAATGGATAAAAATATTTTGAAAACCACATAAATCTTATTTCATTCTCCTAAATCATCAGTATGGAATTTAACTATTCAATTGGTATGTGGATTCAATAATCATAGGCTTATTTCATGGATATGAATTTTTTTATTTGAATAATGTTATCGATTAACAATCATCAAATCCTTTATGTGTTGTGGGATTGTTTTCATTAATTTAATGCAGTATTTGTATAGTTTTGTAGATATAATTATGGGTAATTATTATAAATAAAATTATAATTAAATATTAATCATTATAATTTATTATATATGTTTTTAATTGGTTATTTAATCAACAAATAATAATAAACTAATGGAAATATATTAATTTTAGTAATTATAGTGGGGAAGAGGTCATATATTGCCGATGTGAGTATGAAATGGATTGGGGGATTATAATATAGGTAATATAGGGAAAATGAATTCTTATCACTGTAATCTTGGATGATGTTATGAGTATTTAAAATTTTTTTACCAATATATTTGACATTGAGAATTTTTATTGATATATTTCAATTTGTGGTGTGATAAAGATTTTTTGGTTATAAGGGGGTGGTATATTAGTTGTTATATGTGGTTCCAAAACCAAATTATGGTTAAGGTAAAATGCTACATATGATGTGGTTATTTCATATATTGGGTATGTTATATGATGTTGTTTTATATTATTGAAATTATATAACCTTTTTTGGAAGGTTAAAGATATAATTATTGAAAAATTTTGTATTTTATTATATTGATGTTTTTGTAGGTATGCTGTATTTGGTCATGTTAATTTAAATAATGATGTGATATTACTATTATAAATAAAATTAGTGTCATTTTATCTATATTTAAATACATTTTTGTTATTTTAGAATGGTCCTTTGTACGACGACATATTGTAATTGTAATTATAGCTACTATTGAAAGATGCTTGGACAGAATGAAGTTGTGATTGATTTGGTGGTTGTTGAGTTTTGGTTTTGATGATGTGAAAGAGATAATATATTATAAATATTGGGGTTTCATATATTTATTTTTACATGATTTTTTAGTAATAAATTACTATTATTTATATATTCCATTCATTGGGTATATATTATGTTTTTTTACTTGACATAGGAGAGGTTAAAAGAGTAACCTTATAGGCATGCTTAAGTACTCAAAAAATAAATCACCATTTTTTTTAAAAAATATAATATTTTTAGGGTGGTTTTGGGTGATGTTAGGTCATTATGAGGTGATATAGTGGGGATTAGGAGGAGTCATGCATTGGAGTTTCCTTTTTTTAGACATTGAGTTTTTTTGTTTAATCTGTTGACATTACCCATGAATTTATTCATATTAGTTATTTAGTTTTTTTATTGGTTTTAGTGGGTGCAGATATTATTTAATTAAGATATTGTTAATTTTTAAAGAAAAATTATACCCTTTTTCTGCTCACCACACCATGCTCTATTGGAGAACGGATTCGTGGGTCACTATCAATTTCATTACCAACTGAGGACGATTCTTGGAAGGTTTTAAACGTGATAGAAATACCTCATATTACTATGAAATTTTAGGAAAATGGTCATTAGATAATTTCTAACATATTGGAATAAAATCTATGTCAATTACACAAGAAGTATATTTGGAAGGAGGGAAAGATTGTATTTAGATTAAAAATTCATTAAAATTATGAAATATATTTAAAACTGCGAAAATAATCGTTGATTGTAGTGAAATTATTTCAAAATGGTACTTGATTATTTTTTCCATGTTGGAAATAGTTTTACCTAAATTTTATTTGTTTTTACTTCAGAATGAATTAAAAATCATTTCAATATTTAAGAGATTGAAACAACTAAATTAGCAAAAACTAAGAAAAAAAATCTTGGATTTGTTTGAAATTATAGTTCAAAGGACATAAAATAATTTGATATATATATATATAGGAATTAATGAAATGTCAATCCAATTTTTGGTTTGCTCAAAATTATTGAAAAGTGAAGTTTTTATTGAAATTTGATTAAAAACAGGTGAAATAGAAAAAAAATGAGTAAATAACCACAGATTTATATAAAATTACTGCAAAATGATTGAAGATAAATTTTTAACACGTGTAGATTAATGGGATAACAATATGAAATATAAAATTTTCAAAAGTATAGGAAATTAATTTTCATAATTATTTATTTAAATAATACTAAAAATTTTAATGTTGAGAAGATAATCATGAATTTTCATTAAATATTAATATAGAGATCATTAATTAATTTTTGATATGTATGAATGAATTTGATATAAATCCAACATATGGTGTGGTCTGAATAACTAGAAGACTATTTTTAGATTAAAATTTGTTTTCTAAATAAATTTTTTTATATAAAACAGTAAAAACTAGGAAAACAATTTTAGCAGGTCGTGAAATTATAAAAAAGTTATCAATGATTACAATTTAACCTATATGAATTAATCATAGATCAATTATAAATATACTATTTTTTGAAATATTAAAATTAATGACTTCAATATAAAATATTTATTATTAAAATATAAGTTAATTATATAATATTTAAATATTTCTTGTATTTTTTAATTTTTAATTTTTTTTATTGTACAGACTTTAATTTTTAATTCACTTGTAACTCATAATATAAAATGATAGTGGTATTAAGATTAAATAATTTTTCATGGTAACTTATTTTATGTACTTTTAAACTTATTCTATGATATTTAAAATTAGTCAAATATATAAATCATTTAATGTTTGTGAAATTATAGTTTAAATAATACAGTGTTAATATTAATTAGAAAGGAAAGAACATATAATTTATTTAAAGAAACTAAAAACTTCCAATAGTGACTATCTAACATTGATATCCATTTATCTAATATAAACATGATTTAGTGGTTTATTTTTGATATTCACTAAATCCCCTTTTTCTAGTTAGGATTTGAATTAGTTTATCTAAAATGAAAAAAATTATAAAAAAATATAACTAAAGTAATTGAAATTAAAATTCAAAATGAATGATATCCGTAAAAGAAACCCTGTTAATGGATTATGAATGGGTTATTTATATACTATGTTTCATCCGAGCATCATCAATGTATTTTATATATATTCTTTTATCGCCTACCCATATTTAAATTGTTTCACAGTGATTAAAGATCATTATATTGTCTGAAAGGCAACAAAAGAGGGGTAAATTTGTCCTTATAATAGAAATAGTATGCATGTATTTTTTGAATCTATTATAAACCACACTATACCACGTAAAAAACATAATTCGTCAAAATGTATGAAATAAAATTTTATAAAATGAGTGTTAAAATTCCAATGAAATAATAATGAATTTATTATGAGTTTATATGAGGAAATCCATGACATTATGTAGTGAGAGTATGTAAAATCAAACAATAATGTTGGTACTCCCTACTCAATATCATATTCCACGCTTATAAAAACGTTTTATTCCTTTATGTATTCACCAAACATTAATATAACCACATCATGGATTATAAAAAAGTTTAATTGAGTCTTTATAATAAATTCATGATAAACTATTATTGAAGAACCATAAGAAAAATAATCAAATATTGGAAACATTAACAATGTCTTTGTATTCTTAGAGTCATGTGTGATACGTCTATCATGGGGATTCATATAATATTTTCTACCAATAAATATAATATATTTTTATTTTGAATCATGAAATGTATAATTTAAATTTAAAAACAATTTAAAATATTAGGATTTTATTAGGGCTCAAAAATAATTATATTGGTGCTTTTTAATCACTCTTAAACTGAGTGCTAACAAAGGAAGTGTTAATAATGGTTTATATCAACTTATACTATTTTCTAATAAGTAGATAGAAAACTATTGTTCTCCATTCCAACAAAAAAGAAAATTTAGATTGTAGATACTAAATTTTTTAATATAATATGAAATATATTTACATTGAATCATTTCATATACAAATAGATTTACATTGAAGCATTATAATAATGTTCCTCCTTTAATCCCAATTTTTGAAATTTATATGTCACGAGATTAATGTTATAAGGAAACAGGTACAACCAATTAAAATGACTATATCATCAAAAAACAATTATATAACCAAAAAATCCCACAAAAAATTATAAATTTTTTTTAAGTCAGTCATAATGACCTGAAATACATCAACACCAAATAATGAAACATTTAACACTCAAACATAAAAGGAACAATCATTATTCCTCACACCACTCTAGTACATCATGTCACACTTGCTCATTATCACCCTATGTACCTTTTTCACTATAAAATACATCCTATTAAAAAAATCAATGAATTAATATTGCATTTGAAATACAATTCACCAAAAAACATAAAAAAACCCTTTATTGTAGTCCCCACAAAATTGGAAAACAATTAAATACTAAAAAATAACATTGATAATCTTTACAAAATAGATACCATCCAATCTCATTGTGATAATATTCCTCCATGTAATGACCCATTCCCACTAGAAAACCAATATGTTAAGAAATGAAATAAGAGAATAATGTATCACAAGAACTTTTAGAGCCTCTAAAATCAAGAATGAATATGCGAGAATACAAACACCAAAACAAAGAAATTGAAACAAAACACAACCTAGAACCATCATCGCATAAGGTCATATCCTTAGGAGGTCTTAAATATTTCATTCACATGGAACTTTCTCTAAAGATAATAACCATGATTAATAATTTATAATAGTTATCCTTTTAGTGGATTTGGGAGGAAAAAATCAATAAGATTGTGTCAGGGGTAGAATATGAGATACAGTTACTCCTATTTTTGAACTCACTATCGAATAACTAAGGGAAGAATGGATAAATCTAGAGAGAGAAAATTTTAAATAGAACTAGAATAGACCATATTGAGACAAAATTAAAGGTTTTAATGTTGAATAACCCCCCTAATAAGGACAAAGCCACCATGAAACCCATCATGCCAGACCAAGGATGGGTTTTGGATGTATAGTTCTTGATAAAAGAACAATGTAGGATGGTTGAAGGAATTAAACAGTGAGAAATAAAAAAATAAATAGAAAAAAACACTAGATAATTAAATTAACCCAAAACTAATAAGGAAAAAATTCTATGTTTTTATGAGGTTAAGAAAACTACAGTACCACCTCCAAACACTTCCACATACAATATCCAAAATCACCAGAAAAATATTCATTCCAAACTAAGGTTGGATTTTAGTTTAATGGTTCATGTTATAAGATGAGTGGATGAAATAAGTCAATACCCACTAAAGAACACTAAAGATACTCAAAAATAAGTGAGGAAACCCAAAAACTGAGTGACTCGAGACATCTGATATGACATATCATGGGAGAAGAACAATTGAATAAAATGGCGGAGAGATGGAAAGACATTCTAAGGGAATATATAAATAAAACACCAAATAATGATATGCAATGAGGGGAAGGGAATGTTGCTAAGAAGGGAAAACATTTCCCAAAGGTTAATGTGTAACATCATGAGATTTTGTATCTATACACCAAAAAAGGTATATATTATAATGTAATTATTAAAATAATTACATACATTTATACACACAATAATAATGTGAAAAAATAATTACAACCAATAAATAAATAGTATAATTCATATGATGCCTTCTCCAAGGATAAAATCTACCCCATGCCAAAGAAATGTGTTCCTATAAGTAAAATAATGCATGTTTTGTTAATAATATAGAATGAAATTAAAATTATTTATAATTACAATGTTATATAATATATTATGAATTTTATTAAATTTTCCTCACCAAGTTCACTACATATTAGAATAAAATATGTCCCATTCCTATATGTCACAAATAATTTATTGGTCATTTTAAAATATTTTTAGGAAAATTCAAGAGTTTTTTCAAAATGTTGGGTGCGTCGCACAACTTATGAACTAAAATGTCACCTAAAATAGAAAACATGCATTTATAGCCATTATAATCACATCATGTATCATTATTTCATGTGGATCATTCATACATGTAAAAAAAATTATATTTCCTAGAGTCACATGTTAATATTGGCATATTTTCTTAGCTTTAAGCATGTGATGGGTGTTTTGAACTAAAAGGAAACTTTTAAATTACAAACATGATTATTTGATCTTTACAAGAACATTTTATATAAAAAATAAATATGATACATTTATAAATATGATAAATAAATCTGAAATATTATTCCTAGTTTCTCACAAAATTTGTTCTATTTAATTGTTTTTTGTCATGTGACACATTTTTTGAACTAAAATGACACTTTAAAATTAAAAAACAAAAACTTCATTTATTCCAATAACACCATGTATAGAAATAAATAAAATTTTATTATTATATTTCAAAATTATTAAAGTTTTTGTAATCTAGACTCAAGAAAATCATATTATGTTAGCTTAGTTTTGAGAATGTGACACAAGTTTTGAACTAAAATGTAACTTTTAAATTAAGAACATGAAATTGCAGTCATTATTAGCACACCATGTGTTAATTACATGTTTGGTTCATTATTAAATTTATAGAATGCATAAAATATTATTTCCCTATAGATTCACAACCATGATAGTTTTTTATGATTTTTGAGCATATGACACGTCTTTTGAGCTAAAATATAACATTTAAATTGAAATAATGAACTTTTAGTCATTCCAATGATACTATGAATAAAAATGACATGATGTTCATTCCTAAATATAAATGTTGAATATAATATAATTATCCATGATTTTTAGAACAATATGACATAATTTTATTAGTTTTTACTATACATATATGTTTTTTATATTTTAAATATTAAAAAAACGCATTTCCAGAATTCCTAGAACACCGCAGATTAAAATGATTTATGGTTCATTCCAATATGTATAAAATAAATAAAATTAAATTTTATAAAAGTATAAAAATACTATACTAGTGTTTTATTATTTTTTAGTAATTGGATTTTTTTTAAAAATGTAACTTTTTAATTGAAAACATAAACTTACCATATTTATGATAATTTCATGAAATGAAAGGGTACGTGGTTAATTGTTATATATAAAAACTGAATTATTAATATATTTATTATAGTCTCACTATAATAGGAAACTTTTTGATTGATTTTGAGCAGTGAGGCATGTTTTGAACTAAAATGACATATTAAAAATTAAAACATGAACTTTCAATAATATTAAATATAAAATGTATTGAAATGATTTTGATTTGAATCATAGATGTAAAAAAATGAATCAAATATTGGATTTTTATAGTTTCATGAATATTCAGGGTTTTTTAATTATTTTTAGTATCAGATACTTTCTTTGTACTTCTTCTGTTTTTAAAAGGGAAAATACACTTTCAATTAATTTATTCCCACCACACACAAGAATGAAATATCATCTATTACAAATGTGAAAAAAAATTAACGGCCTTTTTACAAGTGTTTTTTATAATTAGAGATCATTTCCTCTATTTTAAACTTGTGATGTGTGGATTATAACAAAATGTCCATTTAAATTGTAAACTCGCACATTCTATCATTCTGAGATCACTACATGTCAAAATGTCTTATGGTTTAATGAAACATTTTAAAATTTACTCAAGTAAAATTTTCATTTAGTTTTTTGAAAATATGATAATGTTTTCCCTATTTTGATCATATGTGGATTTTTTTTCTATAGTTCATAAATGAATCAAAAATTATAGTCCTATTGTTTTTATTGTTTGTGAAGAATTTAATATTTTGATATGAACTTATGTATAAATCCACCACAAAAACAATTTATTAAAATTACCTTTGATATTCACAATCAACTTGTCCTGGATGATATAATTTCAATATTTTCCTCTATGTAAAAAATGGGAAATATCATAATACTTTTTTGATTGATTAATATGAAAATTCATAATAATGGTGGATTCCTAAATTTTTATTGCTAGTTAAATAAGGTAAATTAATTTTTAATACTTAATTTAGTTTTATTTATTTATTTTTCATTTAAAATCATGAATTGGGACATGAAAATTATAGGGATGGTGATGTGTATATGGAGAGAAAACATTAAATTAGAAAAATAGTCCAAATTGAAAATGTAAAATAGTTGAAGTAAAATTCCAAAATAAAAACTTACATGAATTATAGAAACCACATATTCATGATATAGACAAATATTATAAGACCATGTAAGTTTCCTACTAATTCATAAAAAAATATATTTCGACATTTAAATTGTTTTCCTATCTATCATACATAAATTACTAGAATAATATAGATATTTAAATCATTAATAAATATTTTCAGTAAAATTTTCTTTACTTTTTAAAATACCACTTCTGGAATGTGAGTTTCTCTATAGATTAAGATATATTTCATAATATTTTAGACATAATAACCACAGACGTTGTCATTCATTTATTTTGGAAACTTTAATTTTTTTTGAAATATATGTAATTTGGTCAAATATATGTTTTGATAGAGAAATCATATTATATATAACATAATAGTTATCTAGTAATGAAAATTCATATGTCTCATTTCTGATCTAAATGTACTCATATACTATTTTTAAAGATAAATTAACATCACATTATTATAAAGAGAAAATTTTGTTAAAACATGTTATAAAATGTACAATCAAATGATTTTTAATAAAAACCCCTCAATACTCTAGATGCTTGGAAACCTGGTTGGAAGGTTCTTATGTTTTGACAACAGGTCATGATCTCATTGCCACCCTATTTCTCCACGCATATTTGTGGAAAGTTATGTTTCCAAACCACCAATTGAATATGTGTGGATTGAAATTTAAAATGAATACCGGATCAAATATAGGGTCTGTTTTGATTTTTGTATTGATTTTTTCTCATCTTGTGGTTGTCGGGGTCATCTCCAACAAGGTTGCAGAATTGCTGCAGTCAGACAAGGATTAGTTCCCATAGCCCCAGTTCATGAAGTAGAGGGAGTGGGTATTGAAACGGGGAAGTCTTATGTGGATGTGGTGTTTCTACCCTCAGTAATAGAACAGTTTTGGGTGAGGTTAATAGCATTAATAGTATTTCTCCTCTTGAATGTGTAAAGGGGTCCTTGAGGATTTTAGGTGTCCATGGATCATCCATCCAGGGGCTCGGATATTCAGGGTCCAAGGTACCGAGTTTAGGGACTACTCCAGGTTTCCAGATACCCAGTTTAGTCCCTTTGAGACTGAAACATGGCTCTCTCGGGTCTAATAAACCGACTTTGACAATAACTCTAACTACTGCAAATATCCAACCGATCATGCTTAAAAACAAGTTTTCCATCCTATAAAATGGTTTGGATAGGGCATAGGATCAGTGGGGATGGACAAAGGTGAGTCATAGGAAGGACAAGAAAAAGGATCCATCCCATATTGAACCATCTTTAGAAAATGAGGCAATGTTATCTGAGTCCCCATAGTCTCCCTCAGAAATGAGGAGGATGAGAAACTCAAGTGCTTCTCATATAATAGACTGTCAAAAGGAAAAATAAACCTTATCGATGTCGGAGACTATCCGGTGAATGTTGGGAGAAAGACCAAGACTCAAAAAGATTATTCGTACCTTCCTAAACTGATGAATACCCACTTAGTTGGCATGGGTATTAAATTTAGGGAGCCTACATAGCCTACTCAAGATGGTGATGGGTGGGAGGTTGCTTGTGACAAGGTTGTGGAGTGTAAAGGTGACAGGGTTGAGGATCCTAACAGGTTGGTTGATCCGGTTGCAACTAATAGTGTCCAGAAGGAGTCAAGGAAGGATAATGCTGACCTGAAGCTTCTTCTACACTTTGGGGAAAAGATAGTGGATGGAAATTTTGAAATCATCATTTCAATGGTGGAAGCAGATTTATTGTATGAGAGATCAATTAAACTTGATCTTAACGAAGAGAAAGCTGATTGGATTGACAAGAAAGACCGGATTTTGGCTCGTGGAATCAATGAGGGGAAAATAAATATGGAAGAATACATTCATACTTAGGACAAGTTGTCCTACCACTTTGAGGATATCATCATAGACGATCCAAATATAAAGGTAACATCTATCTCCTAGAGCTTACATAGGGTGATTAATTCAAATGTTTTAATGTTTTTTTGGAATAGTTCGGTAATTTCTTATGATGATTGAATTGGGTATGACATGTAATATTTTTGGGCTTAAAACACTATAATTCATAAATGGTTATGTTGTAGTTTTGGAAAATGTATCCTTCAAAAGACTTCGTTATCTAGTAATCGATCTATTATATTATCTAGACCAAAATTTCATTTTCCGTATCTACAGTTACATATATTAGTTTAGAACTTGTTCATTCATTAAAAAATACTTTTCATACGAAATAAAT
The DNA here is from genome assembly GCA_963277665.1 of Viscum album. Taxonomy (NCBI): domain Eukaryota; kingdom Viridiplantae; phylum Streptophyta; class Magnoliopsida; order Santalales; family Viscaceae; genus Viscum; species Viscum album. The sequence continues at coordinate 888,955,721 of OY728123.1, forward strand.
TTAAAAATTTATCCCATTATCATTGAGTTTATTTATAAGATTAATCAGATATGTTATGAAATCTATAAGAGTGAGTTCCACTATGTGAATATCAATTCCATTGTGCGGAATATTAATTTCAATGATCGACTCAAAAGATATCATATTTCATACTATAATGAGTTAAATTGTAAATTATTTATTGTGTTTCATATTTACTTGGGTATTACACATTGTACCACTCACAATAATTAAATGAATGGGTTCTTAAAATGATAAATCACAATAAATTTCAATATGTAATATTTCAATATAATATTATTATCATTTATTAATTTTTTAAAAATTAATATAAAATAATATGAAAAAATAATTACCTCAAATAAGGTAATCCAATTAGGGTAAGGTCCAGCCTATAAATTGGGAGTATGTGTAATTTCATTGTGTGGTTTTTTGGAGATGATTTACCATATTTACCCATTTAGAGGTGATGCTCAAAAGCTTCATTTTTCCTATTTACTATTCTAGTTAATGTTTAATTTTTTCCTATGTTTCTTTTATTTTTATCTCATTAGTCATATTTGTTTCCTTACTTAATTTATAATCAATCATATACTTGAAAACATACACCTATGACATCTCCATACTATTCCAGATACTTCGAATCCATTAAAATTATTCGTTCTTGTGTAATGGTAAATAAATATTCTTGTTTCCAACCTAGATAAAAATATAGGAAACTATGTCATAATTTTTATACTATAATATATTAAAGAAAAATTATTTTATTTTATTTCATGCATTAACATGAATTCAATACTTTCTCTGTGTCTTCATCTATTATTTCATCAACTTTATTTACATGAGATTATCTTCATAAAAATGACATGAGATATACTTTTCTTGATATTATAATTGATGAATATATATATATATATATATTCATAAACCATATAGTATAGTGACCCATATATTTCAAATTTTAGTACTATATTATTTTTAATATAAATAACATAATAAAAATACAATAAAGAATATAAATGTTCAGTGGATTTTGTAAATTTGGTTCATATGTCATGATTACATTTAAATTTGACACATTATTTAAATCCCTCATCACAGAATACCTCAAATCCTACATAATCCCCCAAATTCATGTAATCACTTAAAAATTCAAATCAAGTAAATGGTGACATAAAATCTTATTAAGAGGAGGAGTAAAAGTAAAGGAACATGAAACATTAATCAATATATTACGTGGGTGAAAATAATCATTATCATCATTTAATAAGAAAATGTTCATCATTATAATCATAAGGGAATCATTTTAAAGACAAATAAAATATTTAATATGCATTATAATGGAACACCATAGTATTATGTTAAAATACCACCCATAAATTTCGAACAAATCTTACAACATGTACATGTATAACATATGTGTGTAAATAATCACATTAAAAATATGAATAAATCTAGAATCATGTTCATATATAACCCATAAAATATAATGATATATATTAAATTTCTAATTAAATTATATGGATATATAAGTATTGTCCCATATTTCATATCATAAAATGATCATATTCATGCATTCCACATACAAAAGAAAATTATATCATTTATAAATTTGAAATAAACCCGTGAAAATATAATGAGTTTCATAGTGGTCTCATGAGACGCATATCGATGAATGAAATAAAGAAAATTCTCCAAAATAATGAAGGAAAACATAATTTGGGATGGATAAGGATATAATTAAAAAATAAAATATAATATTTCACATAAGTTAGTAGATTAAAAATACTAATATTTGAAGGGTGTTTTCAGGAAATGTTTTTTATCAAAAACCACGATGGTGTCTTGGCATTCATCCAAATGAAGTAATAATATGAATATATCAATAAGAAAAAAGGGAAAGAAAATTAAAATATAGGTAGATAAAATATTTAGAATAATCATGGTATAAGAAAATAAGAACATAAGGTAATCCTAAATGATGATTTTTGGTCAACAAGTCACACATACCTTTGGTCCTTTTTTGTTTCATCATATTTACACCTCTTGTATAATAAACATATAGTTGTTAAAACACTAATATAGAACTTTATACAATTAATATATGATATTATTGATGAATTACACCCATTATAGTTTTTTTATTTCTCTTTATTAAACATGAAATGGTTCAATGACATGTTTTCTTTCAATTTACCTATTTTAATTTTGGTTTTGTCATTTTAATTATTTTTTATTTTTTTACAAAATTACAAGAATAATATTTGCATAAAATAAAATAATTATATAAAAAATTTTGTAGTTTATAATAATAATCTATTTTAGTGGTGATAAGTAAATAATTTAAAACATACACATATATAAATAAAATCGACCATTATTATGGAATGTAAAAAACAAGGGTGTATAAAGAATATATAAACTTTAAATAGATTAAAATTGTTATACCATATTCTAATGAAATTAATATTTTAGTTAAATATAAATTTATTTATTCTGGATAGTATAAAAATAAATGAGGATAGGATGGTAGAAAGAATAATATAAATAAATGAAAAGCGAGGATCATGGGGTTACATTTTTGTTGAAGATTTACTCCATTATTAGGGAAATAATTACATGAGGGATTTCGTCTAGATGACACCAGAACATCCATAAGATTTTAATGAAACCTAGGATAATGTAATTGTGTAGATCATGGACTTTTATAAGTGTGTGGTAAGTTATTTTCCAACAGAAGGGGGTGGGGTATCTATATAGATGGGGAAGAGTATTTTTACTAAAATATTTAACAAAAATTGAGCAAAAATTAAAATATTAAATAATGATATTTTTGACATTATGAATTAAATTTTATATAAATAACATGATATTATGATTTTATAACCCATTTAACACTAATTATATTATTTTATAGAGAAAGGAGAAAAAATGAAAAAATGTTATATAATGGAATACTTTATGTTTTTCAAAGATTCAAATTAATTTCTAGCTCTATAGATTTATCTTATTTTTTTAAAATGATTATTTTATATTATTTAATAAATTTTGGGTCAATCATAGAATAAAAAAATTAATTTTATGTTTATTATATAAATATTTCATTATAAAACATTAGTTTTTTGAAAAATATATTTTTACAAATCATATAAAACAAAATTTTTGTTTATTAAATTATCAAAAAATCAATATTATATATTTTTTATATAATGATTCCAAAAATGTAATTCATATATTTAAAATATATTTTAATGTTATTAATTTTAATTATTAAGATAAAAAATTATTTTTTTATAAGATACGTTAAAATACACATTATCCAAAATGAACATATACTTCTTTGAGTTTATAATTTGAATATTGTTTTATGTAAATATAATATTTCTATTTACTGAATTATTTCTTGTTAAATATTATTTACATGTCATTGTAATGGTCAATTTTCTATTTCTAATGGTCATTTTTTACTATTCAATGTTCATACAGGTTTTATCATTACTATAAATAGCACCTATTTCTATCATCAATCATTAACTTTAATTCCTCTCATTGTTCTATATTATTTATTTTTAAAATTTTAATTACATTAATAATTTTTTGTATCTTTTTTTTACTAGCATATTTGTGGGTTTGTGAATTATAAAAGATCCAAATTAGCCAAAAAAAATTAATATTGATATTTTTTTATGTTTATCACCCCATTATACAAATATTTATTTAAGTAATATATATTTTTTCATATTTAATGTTATAAATTAATGAAATAATGTTTTTTTGTTTTAATTATGTGGTCTTTGTGTTTTATTCTATACTATATTCTAAAATATTAAACACATTCTTATTTAAAAGGAAAATTATAAATATAAAATGTTTGGTTTTTATAGTATTTCACCCTTTAAAAATTTCATCCTTAAAAATTGAACTCATATCCTTGATTTTGAATATATGAGGGTATATTTGTTTAATTTAATCCTTAGGTTATCATCATCCCTCCTTGTATATATGGTTTCACTAATGTTTTTAAACAAGGTGATTTGTCTCACTACAAAGAAATTTGTCTCTATAATCCTAGATATTGACTAATTACCCCATATCAGAGGTTATAATTCACTTCCACAACCTACAGGTTTCATACATATGATGGATCAGATATATACTTCCAGAGGATAGGTATGCGGAACAAGATAAGAAATTTATCCATGATTCACTGATCTTTTGGTGAATAAACTGTAGTTCCTTTAAGGTAATGGGTCTCTAAGGGGACAATGTATCCAGGGTTGAGATTTAACTACCCTAAAACCATTAAGAACCCATTATAGAGAGATTTTAAATGGAATTATTATTCTATAACATCATACATTATGTCTCTAAAATAATTTTTAACATAGCCATTTTGTAAACTCCATGTGGATTTAATGTGTTTCTGAATTGCTTGAACCTTCTCTTTCATTTCATGTATAATTTTAGTTCCAATCATAATTCATTCACAAGATTATCCCAACATGTATGAGTTTTACATCTCCTCACATGTAATGATTTCTATGGGGTCATTTGAATAATTTAGTGGAAACTGTTGTTGTATAATAACATAACCAATAGGATATATTCTTCTTAGATTACTTTGAGTCCATTGGGAAATCTATCAAAATTTATTCAAGTGTCCAAATGGTTGATTTAGAGAATACTCCATTCTATGGGTTATAGTTAGTATTTAATTTTAACTTAGTAATGAAGGAATATTGAGGAATCCTTTATATCATTGAGGTGAACCATGAATATTAATTAGATATAATCAAAGTGGATCCCCATTTAGCCTCACTATATGAAATATATTTTTGGGAGATTATAAGAAAATAAATATTTCCAAATAATAATGAATTAATAATTTTTGATAATTCAATCCACTATAAACCATTTATTTTTGTTTCCTCTTGATTTATTCTAAAGGACAATGGTAATTGTTTTTTATTTTTTCCCATTTCCATGTTTGTATGGGTAATGGTTTCATTATTCTATTGTAGTTCTGATACTATGAATTATCATTATGAAAAACCAATATCTCTAACCTATACATAGAAATATACTTATTCCGATTCTCTTTCCATAATTCCCCTCAATGATATTATTAAATCATAGTAGTTATAGTATAGTTAGATAATTATGAGTTATTTGCATTATCAAATTGAACATTCTTTATCTCTGGTGATGAGGTAATAAAAATATTTGTTCTGAATCAAATTAATACATATTTTTTTATTTTGAATTTCTGGTATTTATATTAATTTTTTTCTCTCAAATTATTTTAAAGCTTCAAATCATCCCTTTATGCTTCCTTGATCACCTCTTGGATATATTATTATGAAATCATTAGATAAGGTATGATGTATTCTCAGACAATATGATTTCTAGATACAAACATTATATATCTATAAATATAATGTCTTTCTCAGTCTGAATCATAGATATAGTAAAATTTTCATTTCTTTGAGGATATTCACCAAAACATTTTGACTTTCCATAATGTTTTTTTATTATTAAATAAAATTCCTTCATTAACTCCATACATCTTCATTAATATATACTCAAATACTTATATGTAAATATATACTTCCAAATATAGTGATTATAATATGAATATCTCAAATATCCCCTTGAAGGTAATTCCTATAAATATTTTTTGAATGGTCTTACCTATAATATCTAGAACATGTTTCATTTAGTTATGATCATGGAAAAATAATTACTGAGAGGAACATACAATTAGGTTATCATTTTGAATGAGTATGGAACCATGGTGTTTCTTTGAAGTATAATTATATATCACAACCCATTTCCCACTTCAAGAGATTGTGAGTATAGAAGTGGTGATTGTTATCTTCTTAGTCTCCTTAAATATTTACACATATTACTCAATCTATAAAAAAATTTCCTTTATATGATGGATTAGTTATAGGGATAAACAATCGTTAGAAGTTTCGTACAAAGTATTGGTAGCACCTATATAATCCATGAAATGTAAGGATTTACATGAAACTTTTAAGACAAGGAAATTATTTAATATTCTTTTTATAATAACGACTCATACAAATTCCTTCACTTATGATCACATTCCCTAATAATGTGACATGTTCTAGACAAAAGTCAAGCTTGATGAATATATCATACAAATCCCTATTCTATAAGGTCTCAAAAACAATGATTATATGCTATTAATATTCATCTTTACTGCTAATATATTCAATAATATAATAAATAAATACCACCAAAATATTTTTATGGTACTATCTAAAGACTTTATTCTCATTCCCATGAAGTTTTAGGGGAATTATTAAAAAAATGTCATAATTATGAACTCATAGTGTCTATATCACATATAAAAGTCTATCTTATGAATATATTATCTAGTAAACACTAAAATAGGACAAATTGATCTAAGATATATATTTTAGAGGTATTTATCTAAATAAATCTATGGTGATTCATTAGCATACACGGGTTTCAATGTTCTGTCCAGACTAGGCCCCGGTTGGTATCTTCGCAATGTATGTGAATTCCTCTTGGGGTTGTAGAGAGAGGAAGCAATTATAGCACTCGATCATTTATATTTCATTGTCCATGCTCATTCTATAATGGATTTTTCATAGACCTGATCATATGATTCATGGAGGTGTGACAACCTCCCATTCCTATTATTCCAGTGGATTACTGATTTCTACAGGGGACACAATTGTTATCATTCAGCCTTTTGGATGTAGATTCCTTGTATGACTCCTCATTTTCATAACCATGGTGTTTTAAAGGGTATTAGAGACCATATCTGTTGTTTTTTGTAAGTTTATGACTTTTCCTCTCATATTTTACATCACTAGTGTGCACATTTTTGTGTTGAAATATATTTTTTAAGGGTTCTTCCTCTTCGCATTTGGATCTTAGTGGGTGGTGAGGACGGATTCTGGTAACAAATCATCTTTGAGGAGGTTTTTGGTTATTATGATTAATTCTTTTTTCAAGGGAATTTGAAAAAAATATTTTATCGGTGTAGAGGTCATCATTAAAGAGGTCACCCCCCCCCCCCCATCTGAGAAGATTGGGTGGATGTGTCTTCCTCTATGGATAAAGAACCTATTCAGCCTCCATCCACTGTGTAGGTGATGGATTCTTCCTCAATCCAAGACCCACTCTCAGAGACCCATGGCTCCCCAATTTCATCTCTGAACACTTTGTCCACTCTACCTATAGTCTAAACTATAAAAGGTGATCAAAGGGTGAACTGAAACTTCCCGCAGGATGCCCCGTATTCTCACTAGTCTCCCAAGCCCTGTGGGATGGAACTTGACTGGGTTTTCTCTTTTAATTATAGAGGTTCTTCTAAGAAACAAAATCTTAGTATTCACCTCTTTGAGGTGTTTTATGGGAATGTTTCAATTGGGGTTGTCGTCCAGGTGTACCCTGGGCTGGTTTCTATGGTGGTGGTTCCAGATGTGAAGGATCCCCAGAGGTCTCCTGTGAATAAGTGTAGAGAAATGGTGATTGATTAAGATACATTTAATCTCTACCAAGTAAAGAAGACTAAATTTTTCAAGTACTATTCCTCCTTTCATGTTGTATTGATTGGTCCTGGAGTATGTAATATCCCATTTTTTCCTCAAAGATGGAAAGATATGGTAGAATTTGACATCTCAGCTTCCTCCAAGTCAGCATCGAAGACCCTTAGCAAGACGGATTTTTGATCTCATTTTTTTCAACCCCTTAGTGAGTCCTAGTGTGGAAACATTCAAAGCTCTATTAGAATTGGGTGGTTGTTTTACCTCTCATAGATCGAGATTTGTAAATTATATGTGTCCTCTTTTATGAAACCATTTCACAAATATCCCTAATTCTTATCTTCTCTCCCCTAGTGGATGGGCCAGAAATATGGTTCAAGTGAACTCGGATAACCATATTTACATGAGGATTCGAACATATCATGATTAAAATGAGAGTTTTTTATGTTTTCTAACTCTTAATCTAAGACAGTTTGTCAGAATTTGGTTTTATTTTGAATTTTGAATTTGTAAGTAACCAGACATGCTACAAATAATATCCCCAGAGGAGGATTCAGAGTAGGGATAATTCACCAAATCATAGCCATATGGATTTGGAAGAACAAGAGGGTATGGAAATTTCCATCAATACCAGGCATGTGAATCCCACCATGGACTATCTAATAGAGTGTCCATGTGAAGGTTGAGGCTTAACATAATGATGTATGCACTGGAGATGGGCAGTTACATATATTCTTGATCTAGGTTGACTTTTTCTTTTTTTTTACTAGTTTTATTTGGATGAAATTGTTATATTTCACACTTACCATTAAAAGTTACATTTGAAAATAAAAATAAAATGGATTGTGGTAATATAAAATGAGTTGATTAATAAATAATCTTAACAAAGGGATATAGTGTAACCCAAAGTGATTCACTAGTGTGTCTATACCCTTGGTTAAATTTTTATTTCTCTTTATTATTTAAATCCTCTTGTATTATTATGGGCATCTGATAGGGGTTCTTAGATACAGGTGAAACTCTAGGTATATGTTCTATATTAAAATCCAACTCATGGTTTAGAATAATTCCTAGAAATTCTATTGGAAATACATCAAAACATTCCCTCTTAATTGGAATCTCTTAAAGGTTTTTTCTTTCCTTATCTCATCCATTATATCAAGATATGATACTTCATTAGGTATCAACACCAATACCATTTAAATATTTTCTAAAAGAGGTTTATAATCTTTGTTAAATTTTTTTAGGAGCATTGGATAATTCCAAATATGGAAACAGGTTTCCTTTTTCTATTATTTGATGAAATTTCTATATAATAAGATCTAATACATGATAAATATATTATAAAATTTCTCTAAAGTAGTACATGATTCACCAAATAAATCTTCCTATATACACGAACTAAGTAAAAATACAACACAGGGTTGAAACCATTTCACAATAAGGTTATTTGATAGATATCTTTACATTATGGTATCAGTGAGGTGATTTAATAGTTATATACATCTTAAAATCTATACCTTAATCTATTGAACCAAAAAATAAATAAAACATTCACAATTCATCTTTTGATAGTAAGAGTACCTTATATTTACTATTTTCTTTACTCATCACCAAAGATGTTCATGGAATAATATTTTCTATTCTCCCTTAACTTGTGTGTTTACTGACATTGATTATCCCCAAATACCCTTGGTTTGGTTCACTATCTTATATAGTTCCCACAATTCTTATCGTTGAAGCATTGAACAGTATTTCATGAATTATGTAGTGATTTCATTATCTCTTTGATAATTTTTTCCCTCTTCATGTCTCTTTAATATTCATGATATCTATTACCTTATCTTCACTAATAAAGAATTTCCACATTATTTTGAGGCAATTCTCATGGTTTCTATTACTACATCTTGGACATCTATATGTTTATATCTTATTGTTTCTTTTATCATTTGATCATATATCCTAAATCTGCATCATTAATTAATTATATCCTTGTCAGTGGAACCATTCTTTTAAATCTATCTCTACATTTATTGAACACAAAACCACTTATTCAAAACCCTCAAAATCCCTAATACCTATATATTTTCATAGATATGGATTACGTGACTAAATTTCTTATTTATATTATTATCGTTATTGATAAAAAATAATAGGTGACCCATGTAAAAATTCATAAATTTTCATCATAATTTGGCATCAATTCTCTCTCCTATTGCTTAATCTCTAGCAATTCTTTATCTATAATTGAATTAATAGTTCAAGGGAAATACATATTATTAAATGTCTCTTAATTTATTTCCACTCCATCTCTTCCACTAAGTCTTTTGGATTAATATTATTGATCAATGTCCAAATTTGATCATCTTCCCCTTATGTACATAAAATGGTTAGAGTAAATTTGTATTTCTATGAATAATAAATCATAAAACATATCTTTTACATGGATTTTATAAACTATTTTTCAAAAAATGGATTGTATGATCCAATAAAGGAAGGTTCTCATTGGAGAATGAAGGATTCAATGGTTATTTTAACTCTCTTGGGTGAATTTAGATGTTCTATATGCTTTATATTATTATTCATAACCATACATAGCTGGAAAATTAAATCCATGTGTTTTTGAACTCAACATTTCATATCATTAGGAATGCCATTTAGGAAATCATTTCATTATCAATCACAAAGGTTTTTGTGTTATTTCCCCCAATTTCCACCTTTTTCTAAAATATAAAACATTAAAACAAAATATAAATCAATAAATATAGATAAATTACTTATTCAAATTGGAAAATTAATCATGTATTATCCACCTAATGAATCACCATGTTTTTACTAAGTAATATTTATGCAACCTAATTAAAAAATTAACTAATCCTTTCTATAATACCATCTGTACTGACCCATATATTTCATACATGATTATTACATCATTTTTAGGATAAATAAATTCCCAATAATACAATCTAGAATCAAAATGATAACTATCTTAGAAAAATTTGGTGTATACATTATTATTACACATGAAATTTTAAGCATTGTTTAAATACTTCAACATAGGCCTCTGAGAATCATGAATAGTAATATTAATGCATTTAATTACCTATGTATATTAATCAAGTAAATGGTGAGATAAGATCTTAGTGTGGGGAGGAATAATATGGATGGAATACGAGACATGAATCAATATAGCTTATGGATCCAAATAATCATCATTGTCATATCATAATAAATGGATCATCATCATCATAATGAGTGATTTATTTCAAAGATTCATGGAATTATGGATATGAATAGTGATGTCACATTATAACTTTGTTGTTAAATACAATGAAAGAAATGTAAACAAAGCTAAAATAATTTTCACCGAAAATATATGTGTATAGATAATTAATTTATAAATTGTATAAAAAAATTAGTATCACGTTCATGAATAAAACACATAATATCCTATCACACTAACCAATGAATATAAGGGATATATAATTTCATTCCCACCCATCACATTATAAAATTCTAACAATAATGGATTATAGAGAAAATAAATGTATAACAATCATGAACATGAAATAAACCCATAATAAATTAATGGGTTTTAAAATGGTTTAATAAAGAATATAATGATGAATAACCCATGGAGTTTCCCCCAAATATAATCTAAGATATAATTTTGGGTTTCTGAGGATAAAATTAACAAAAAAATCATATGTTAGGTAGATTATGAGATTCAACAAAACAAAAATAAAATATAGTTTTGAGAAAATTATTTCTTTAAAAATATTGATTAATTGATAGCATTCATAAAAATAAAGAATATATGTATCAACATAAGTAAAAGATAAATTAATTTGATGTAAATTTAAAATAAAATTTTAAATGAATAATGGTAAAAATATCAAATAAGATAAGATAAAAAAAGAGTTGATCTTGAGAGTTACCTTACATTAGGTATCTTCCTTCATTTATGAATATTGTATAATAAAATTATGTTTATTAAAAATTTAATTTATAAATTTATTCCATTAAATTATTTTAATATTGACAAATTTATACATTTATAATTTTTTTATTACACATTTTTTCTTAAATATGAAATTCTTAGATGATATATTTCTTTGAACTATCTCAAATTAACTTTTCTTTTTTATTTTAAATCTTTTAAAATTATATTTTTATCAAATTATACTATTAAGATAAGTATAAATAAAATTAAATTCTAAATATAATATATATAGTCTATATTATTCATCCATTTAAAAATATATAATTAAAGTAATGATAACATCCTTATAAGAAGATGAAACTGAACATTAATGTTATGTGTCAAAAATATATCCAAGAGAGAGTATATATCAGTTAAATGGATAAAAATAGATATTCCAAATAATAATAACATTAATATTTAACACATATAAAAACTAAATTGTTTATGAATATTAAAAAACAGTATTTGGGGACTAGAGAGATGTAGAATGAATAAATTAAAAGTGTGGTTTGTGGGTTTACCTCTTTATTGAAGCATTTATCCTTTATTATGGAACAAAATCCTTGAGAGATTGAATTTGTTTGCAAAAATCACAGCCTTAAAGCCCTATGGATACTGAATAGAGGGTAGTTGGGTAGATCTTAGACTTTGACGAGTAGATGGGAAATGATTTTCCAACCTAATGAAGAGGGGTTATTTATACTTGACGGTAAGGGTATTTTGAAGATGTAATATTAAATATATTATTATTTTAAAAATAAAACATTCATTAGAGATATTTTTTGCTTTATTAAATTAAATATTTTAATTTTTATTTATAATCCCTTTAATAATTAATTTATTGGTCTATGCAATTGAAAAGAATAAAAAATAAAAAATTGTTTTTAGAGAAATCAATTAAATTTTAAGACTTTGGAAATTACTTTTTATGTTTTAAAATTGGTTTTATTATTTTTAAATGATTCATTAAAGTTATTAAATAAATTTTATTATGATAAAACCATTTTATAATTAATTAAGTTATTATTATATCAACATTACGTTGTAAAAAATTAATATTTTCTTACAAATATATTTCTTTATATTCAACTAAAAAATAATCTTTTTGGGAAAATATAAAAAACTATTCTAAGAAAATTATATACGAATATTATTGAAAAGAAATTAATTTTATCAAAATAATTATCTAAAATGGAATATTATAATTATTAGAAAACAATTATGGTTTTCTGAAATTATGTTAAAATACACTTTATCAAAAAAATGAACTTTTACATTCATTTTTTTTTCAAATTCGAATAATTGTTCTGTGAAATAGTAATATTTATATTTACAAAAATAATTCAAGATAAATATTATTAACATGTTATTCCAATGGTCATTATACTATTCTAATTGTGATATTGTTATTCTAACTGTAAAGTTACTGTTCTTGATAATCAATTACTCTATTATAATATTTATATTGGATTTATATTTTGTATTAGTACTTAATATTTATTTCCTTTATAATTAACTTAAATTTGAATAAATATTTAAATTAATCATTTCAAAAAATTTAGTTATATCAATAATTTATTATTTATTCATTATATTTTTGTTCATGGGTTTCATAATTCTAAGTGGTCATTATGATCCAAAATTTTATTTTATATTCATTTTATTTTATTTTTTTTATTGCCCAATTTCATTGTTCTCAATTTATTGAGTATATTTATTTTAAAATGTAATGCTATAAATTAATTAAATAAGATATTTTTGTTATTGATTATGTGGTTCAAGTGTTTTATATTACTCTATATTCATAAATATGACAAGCATATTTATTCATATAGAAAAATAAATATATAAAAATAGGATTTGTTACGTTTATATTTTATCAAAGTTAGAAAATTTATTTAATTATATACTATATAATTTTAATGTCAATTTTCCCCATTATTGATTTACGATATGTGTATTATTTTGATGTGTGTTGCTTTTCTATATACTATTTTGTTCTATCATAAATTATGACATATGAGGGAAAATAATTTATAATACCATTAATAAATTAAAAATAAGTCAAAATATTCCTTAAATTCATCCCCATCCTAATCGAAAATGAAATCAACCCGTATTTCTTGGTTAATGATGTATTTTTATAAATCTAGTGGAAACTGTTTTTTGTTACCCTAAGTATCCCCTGAATTTCTTTTGGTAAGAAGCATCCAAAATTCCCATTGACTATTCCCAATAAAAATTAATATGAATTTCATCCAAAAATATTCTAGTAATCATATACTATCTATTATATAGTGATACTAAAAGAAGTATTTAATTATTTGGGTTTTCAATATAATATATAATGTATAATAAAATGTTATCAAAATTTCTTCACAAATTATTTCCTTCAATGAAGACAAAATATTATGTGAGGTATATAGGTAAATTAACATGTTCTTTAAATTATTTACGCACATGTAACTATTTTATATGATATTATTTTGGTCAGTAGGGTGACTATGTGCATTACATCAAACAGCCAAATTCTAACATCTACTTCTTGATTTAATAACATCTACAAAAACCATTTATTGACTTCATAATTTTATTTTTTCTACTTGGTAACCATTTACCTATTTATAACTTCTATGATATTTCTCACATCTATGTTTAGTGTCACCTTTTATTTATAACTCACCTTTATGTTTTTTCTCACCTTTTAATAGTTCATAATTTTTTAAATCATTGACATAGTGTTCCTAAATATTGATAGTTCTAGTTGGTAAAAAAATATATTTTCTATATAACTAGTTTGATAAATACTTTAAATTATTTAAATAAAGTAATGAAAAAATAATATATATAGAAAAACATTATATGAGAAAACCGATAATATGAAGAAAAAAACATTTTCATTGCACTACATTTATTTTCATTAAAACATAATGGGATTTAACTACTCAATAAATTATCCAAATCCCACATAGGTAGTATCCATTAATATATAATCCACCATATATATTTTGAAAACTATAAAATAACTATAATATTTCAATGAAATGATTAGCCTAAATGGAATTTTAATTTTAATTTTATAGTTTTTTTAGTCACCAACAAAATAGCTCACTAAATATTTTTATAAGATCTACTATATAAAAAATTTCAACTTCTTGTATTTACTTTATAATCGGTTAATACTTATAAATTTCATTTTTAAAATAAAATTTCACATATCCCAATCTATCAAATTTAACTACATCCCTATTATCAACCCATTTTAATTGTTAAAATGACCCTAGAAATGTTGTATAACCCAACACGTATATAATTTTGATTATCCCAAAGTATGAAATATTTACATAAATAGTATTTCTATCATTATTACCAAATACATTTATTGTATCCAAAAAAGAGTAACTCCACTACTTTGTATCTTACTACATTAATTTCTTTTATTTTATATTACATATAACTTCTAATTTCATAGACATTATAAGATACTACAAGTACACTTGGTCCTTTTGCTTCCCCTTAAAGTCTCTTAGGAATTGAATTCAGATTTATATATAGTTAATTATAAATATAATATTTAAACTATATTATAAACTATTTTTTGTGTTTATTTTATATCCAAATTTAATCACTTGATGGATTCAAATTCCAAAAAAAAATCATTTTGAGTTCCAACATAGAGCATGTTGTCTATAATATTATGTAGAACAGAAGGGAAAAAATTCCTGAATATTCCAAGCTAATTGTCAAAACTACTATAATGACACGTCCTTACAAGATTTTTAAATTTTATATTTAGTAAAAAATTAATTTTTTTCATTCCAAAATCTCTCTTAGGTCATGATTTTAAAGGAGTTATTTTATCACCCTTACATAAATAAATATTACATCCCAAAGTGTAAACTACCCTTAAGTATACATTTTTTCAAAAAATAAAACTTTTATGATATAAAATGTCTTATTTTCAGGATATATCTTCAAAATTTTCATCATTACATCATCATTATATCAACTCATCCTTATACCCATCTGAAATAGATTTTAAATTATGGGATGAGAAACAAATATCAATAACGGATATATAAATACAAAAAAAATAAACGCATTAGTCCATGATTAATAATAAAAAAATTTATTTTTCAAAATAAACTTTGAGAAAAAATTAAATATTTTCGCACTCAAGAAATCAACTTCTATATATAATGATTTGGATCAAAAATTTCATAAGAAATATTAAAATAAAAATAAAACTCCTAATGGTTTCTTTTTAATCATATAAAGCTCATGAAATCTTTTTTAAATGGTTATAAATTTCCCCTTAAAAAATATCATATAATTTCCTTTAAATATAAGCTCATTATCTTAAATTGTAAAATCGTAATATTTCCATAAAACTCATAGTAAACATAGATAAAGCATCCAACTAACTCAGGTCATCATTTTCATGTCAGCTTATAGATGGAATAACCTACCCATTAAATTCCAAAGGTATCTTAGGATAAACCTAACAAATTAACTCTTCCCCTTTACCCAATTCATTGGATATCTATATTGGGATCACCCTTCCATGGTTTATAATATAAAAACTCTTACTTTATTTATAATTTAACCACTAATACTTAGTTTATGATGGAAATTCCCGTAATAATATTCAATTCACAAGTACCCTAATATAATCATAACACATCAATTATTTCATCATAAAAGTCAATCTTTATACCCATAAAAAGATATTTTTAGATATTGAAATATAAATTCCATTTAACAATTTTTGAAAATATCCAGATCTAAGGTAAATACTATTTTATTTTAATAAAATAGTAAATCTTTTAAACGAGTCCAAACATATAATGATGTTTATGGTGGTCGTAATATGTATTGACACCATACACCTTAAAGTAAAACATTCCCTTTTTCTTTTCATAAAAAAAAAATTATGAAAAAAATATGTAAAAGTATTTCTTTTAAAACCCATAGAAAAAAAGTAAAAAAGGTGACATAAAAGGTACTTTATAATTCATTTAATTCTATATAAATAGTATAATAAAATAATTTTAATAATATGGACATGGAATAAAAATATTCATAAAATAAATCGTGAAATTTTTTTAAATAAGGTATTAAAAGTAAAGTGCCCCTTACCTCGAGTCTGACTCATCAAGTACGTTCCTTCTCATAACAAACAATAAACATACATTAATTATTTATATTCCTAAAAACATTTTATGAAGTTTTTTATTATATTTATTTTATTTATTACCATGTTATATATAATTACTTAATCAATTATGTTCAAGTAGGATGTTTTGACAAAATTTAACTCATATGACCAAAATCACTATGGTAAGTTGAATATGGTCAAAAGGTACGTTATCCCATCATATAAATATTAATAATAATGAGATAATTATCATTTTTTATATAAATTATACTTTTAAAACCAACGATTAAATAAAGTAAAAAATGAATTGTGTTATAATCATGGAGATAATGTGATATATATACGCTTGAGTAACATTTTCATTTTTCAAATATAGCATTAGAAAAATAAGGTATAGATAATTTTATATTTCAAAAATTATTATTACATCATAAATAGAATATTATTTATTTAAATACACTTATATTTATTATCAATGTGATTTTCTTATGAAAAATTAATCACATCGCTTTGTGGAGGCAGTAATCTACACATACAAACAAATGACATTATAATTTTTTAATGGATGAAAATTAATGAAAGAATATGAGATATTATCTGTATAGAAACCCAAATATTTCATTAATAATATATATATATATATATATATATTCAATCCATCATTATAACTATCTTTGAGAGGAGGTAATTGGAAAAAATTGCATCTGTTCTTGAGGCGGTAGTCTGTCGTACACATGAACGACTGTTTTTTCATTTAATGGGATGGGATGTGGATATATGATCTGGAAGTACCATAATAATATATAATAATATGGATGACACTTATTTCATTATTTTTTAATGTTTTAAGAAAAATTTTTGAGATAAAATTAAAAATAAAACAAAACGATTTGTTTAAGAACAATTCCTCTTCATCAGACATTTTATTTAGGTATATACTAAATCCTTCCTAAATTAGTTTTTAATATTGTAAAATAAGTCTATACCCATATTTTTTGAAAACACCAGGGGTATATGTCACTCTTATATACATGGGAAAAAAATTCTCAAGAAGGACCCATACCCATGGTTTTTGGAGAACCGTGGAAATAGGTTTCACGAGCGAAACATTTCTTGCGAATGACCTATACGCACGGTTCTCCCAAAATTTGATATAGGTCACCCCTATTCCCATGGAATTTTTAATCCATGAAAATATGTTTCTTGGAAAAAAAGTCATGGTAAGGACTAAAACCCACGGTTCTCTAAAAAAATCGGTATAGGTTACCCAAATTTCTATGGTTTTTATATATCGTGTCAATAGTTTGAATGGGAAAAATCCATGGGAAAACCTATGCCAACAATTTTAGTAGACCAGGGTTATAGGTTTTCCCATTATGTTTCCATAATAATATTATTAATAATAAATATAAATTTAATATAAATAGTTTTATATTTGAGTAGTTATTCTGAACAAAAGGGGAATCTAGGATTTGGGGAGGGATGTATAGAGGGTGTGTGGGTAAGGATTGGTCGACAAAATGAAACATGAATTGTGTATAAAAGAGTATAATGGGTTACCTTTAATAAATGAAGGGATTGTAACTCTTGGAATTACATACAATATTCAATTAATTTAAATTAAATTTCCTAGAAAATGGATCCAAATTGATATATTTACAATATAGGATGAGTATGGTTAAAAATCTTATAATATAATAACCTTTTTATAGGTTTAGTTGATGTTTTTTCTCTTATCTTTTTTTAACCCCCCCCCCCCCCAAATATACCTTTTGAAAATTATAGTGATATAAGGGTTTTTTACATTAAAGGAGTAATTAAATTTAATATAACAAGAAAATTAACCCATAATTGGAGAATGGTTGGTATTTTCAACCATATCCAATTAAATTGTACAATAATAATATTTTAATTAATTTTAAATCAATTCATCAAACATTATATTTATAAAAGTTCATTAATATCATTTTTGGAACAATTCATTTAATTTTAATTTGAAAACATCATGATATAAAAGGAATTATAATAAAATCCATTCCAAATTAAATTATAATTTAATTTTATATAAAAAATTCATAGTAGACAAATATCAGTAAAAAAATAATACATTAAACATTTCTAAACTTATTTACTTTATTTTTTTACTCCTTACACAAGCATTATGTCGGTGTTGATTATGTATTTAATATAATTATTTCATCCCTAAAATTAAGAATAAATTACCACGAAAAAAAATAATCTTTCAAATAAAAATTTATTACCACAAGTAATTTTTTTATCCATGTTAGAAATTTAAAATATATTAAAACTAAGAGAGTGACATTTTGGAATTTCTATTTACATTACATAATATGTATGTTATAATCAGTGGAAAGTAGATAGAAATTTCCAAGTTTTAAAATTTTGGTAAATAAAGGTTTAAAAATATATCAAATAATATAAAAACTAGTTTTATATTGATTTTTTTCATATCAAATAATTATTAACCTTATTTAACTGATTGACCCTTATCGTGGAAAAAAATATTAACTATGGTTACTATTAATAATGACCAAAAATAAAATGTTCCTATTTAAAAAAATTGTAACACTTAATTAAAAATATAAAATAATTTCATTAATAAATAAATTTCTAAAATTGGTATAAATTATTTTTAGGTTTAAATGCAAAGTGTAATAAAAAAACAGCTTTTTGAAAAAAAAAATTAAGCTAAAAAATGAACCAATTCCAAAATCAGGTATACTGATGATTCATTTGTAATTAATTAGATTATTTACAACTAATTAATAATTATTTTAATTTCATATGAAATTTAAATCACAATGGGTCTTTTAAAATAGTTTAATTAATAAAAATAAAGGAATTTCTTACAAAAATCTATATTTTTCATTATTCACTGAAAATCAAAGTTTTTAGGAAAAATCCCAAATATTTATTCTAAGAGAATATGGATATGATATAATAAAATATGATATAATTTTTTAAAATAAAATTTAAATAATTTATGAAAATTAATTTTATTATTTTCTCCCAAATCACAATAAAAATCATTTTTGAAGAAAACACATCATTGAACCATGAAATGACCTTTCTAAAAAATTGGGTTCTTATTTCTTGTAAAATAATTAATAAATTTTTATTTAGTATAAACTTCATATATATATATATATAATAATTTTTTTAAACATATTCATACCCTCCAATCTAACAGGTAGGTTATAATGCTCAAATTTAAATAATAATATTTCTTTTTATATTTAAACTCAGTGTTATGTGTCTTGTACAATATTAAACATGGAATTATTTAAAGATAATTGGGGTGTTATATTATTTGAAACATTATTAAATTTTATAATCCCAATTTTAACTATATCGCAACAATCAATGGTTTTATATTTCAAAATTTCTTTTCTGAAAACCCACATCATAAAAATGTTTAATGAAACAACCCCTCTAAAAGTGGGAAAGAGAAATAAAATGGTCATCTGGATTAAAACATAACTGGGTTTCAAAATATTAGAACATTATTGGGATGTTAAAATATGGACTAGGAGAAAAAAATGTTCCCAAATAATAACGGGGAGTGACTGAGAATATTTTTCACAATAAAGTGAAGGATTATGAAAAAATCAATGACAATAATACCATAAATCAATGAGCAGTGAAGAAGACCATTAATTCATTAAAAATGAAGGTAATCGTATAAAAAAATTAAATATCATTTTCTAATAGTTGTGGAATTACTTAATGATATAGGATAATAAAATAAGGCATTTTACATACTTAATACGTATAATTTCAACCTTTAATTAATTTCCACCACAGTTTCATTTTTCATGAAATGATGAGTATTAAAGATAAATTTTTCATGTAAAATTCACTAAAATAAACTTCTAATAGATCACATAACCCAAAAAATCATAAAAATTTATTTATCTTATCATTATACACGAATGAAGACCAAAATAGTTAGCAAAAGCTATGAAATTTCAAAAAATTAATAAACTTTTATAGGAAGAAATAATACATTAATATCGAAAAAAATCAACATTAATACCAAAATTTCAAACTAAATCACTACATAAATAAGTATCATTAAATTTATTCAAAATATTACAAACTAAAATTGAAAACCAATGATTATAAATATTTTATCTGATATTCTTCCATGTTAAATTCAACATTAATCTCCAAATAACATCAATCACTCTTAAAGTCTCATACTAAAATGTTTTATACCCTAATAATATAATCTCAAAGATATTATAATAATTTCCATAAATAACATTAATCTCTATAATTACACATTAAAATACTATATTCATCCAAAATATTATTTAACCTCCCTTATTTAAATAAAATCGCATTTATGATAACCATGTATGGTTCCAAAAATAATAAACTTATTCTAAAATAACTTAATCACCAAATTTAATTTTAATCCCATGGTTTTTATTATGATCAACTTAATATTTTTCTATTAAATATTTCATGTAAAACTATTCATACAAAACAGGACATCATGTAGTGTAGTGGTAGGCACGTCACACCTATCACCATTCAGGTGTGGGTTCATGCTCTGTGGAATTTTTCATTTGATGGATTGTCACCTGTCCAACATGGTGTAAATTTTATAAAACTATATTAATATAATTCCATTATAAATGGAAAAACATATTTGATAATCTTATTCATAATTTACCGTGATCCTATAACATATTAAAAAATATGAATAGAATCATAACATATAACCTTAAAAAATTCAACATTGAAGATTATTTTATCCTCAAATACTATCCCATACCTTTTATCTTACACCCCTAAAAATTTAATATCATTCTTTGGAAATTATTCTTCATGATAAATCATGGGATTACATATACCACAACCCAATAAAATGTCTCCCAAAATATGATTAATCACCTTAAAATATTATCACTTATAACTTATAAAGGTGTAACTAATCCTTTAAACATATAATAAAATATAAACATATATACTCAAGATTGTATCCATAAATATTAATATAAACTCACATGAATACATCCTAATCTCGAAGGTTTTCTAAACCCTACTTTGATACAAACTACAAAACCATACCCTTAAATAATTAAAAAATTTATATTTGGGAAATAATTCATTTTATTGAATTCTCTAAGATATTTTAGGTTTAAATTTTTAGATAGTTAGGTCACCACCCTTACATGAATAAATATTAAAACACAAAGTGGACACATCTTCTCTGCAACTAGTTTTCCCACAGTATAATACTTTTAAGATATAATCATTTTTATTTCTATGACATATATTCACAATATTCATCCTCACAAAATCCTTATCCCCACTCATCCTTAAAACACAATGAAAAACTATTTGGAATATAGAATGTGAATGAAAGGCTCTAAAATGGACATATATAAACAAATAAAAAATATGTTATTCTTCTAATACTCACAAACGTTTACTTTTTTCAAAATTAACTTTAAACTCAAAATAAACCTTTTATTACTCAAGAAATAAACATCTATGACAAATATTTTCATCAAAATCTCATAAAAATCATAAAAGAATAATAAAACTCATAAAATCTTCTTTTAAATCATATAAAAATCATAAAAACTTTCAAAACAGTGATACAATTCACCATTAATAATTAGTACATACTTTCATCTAATGTTAAATCATAATTTTTCTATTAAAATTCATGTCAAGAATATGTAAAATATTATAGTTAACTTTTTACATCATTTTCATATCACTTTATAAATGGAATAACATACATGGTAATTTCAAATGATCTCTTATGAGAAACCTAACCAATAAATTTTGTCAATTTACCCAATACATTATAGATATATATCAATATCCCATGTATTTTTGTTTATAATGAAACCACCCTTACTTGGTTCATAATAGAACCGCATATCCTTGGTTTATCACAAAACAAAATGTAATCATAAACAATTATCATTTACCATAACATAATTATATCCCGTGAAAGCTTTCATCATAAAAATTATTATTTGCATTCATATGAAAACATTTATAGGTATTGAAATATCTATTCTATTTAAAAACCTTTTTGAAAATTCAATAAATAAAGTGAAAGATACTTTTTATTATAATAAAACATGAAATCATATGAATTAATGAAAAAATAAAATAATTGTTAGTGCAGTGGGGAGAACGGTTGACATCATATACGTTAAAATAGATCATCCCTTTTTCATTGTCATCAAAATGATCCATAAAAAATACATAAAAATATCACTTTTGAAAAACATTGATAGAAAGATAATTGTGGAAAAAAACATAAATTATAATTCCTTAATTTACATATAAATATATCCATAAAATAATTTTAAAAATATTTACATTATATAAAAATATTTAAAAATTAAATCATGAAAACATTTAAAATGGTGTCTTAAAAGTAAATTTTACCTTACCTGGAGTCCAACTCAACACATATATTTCTTATCTTAATAAATAATAAAAGTAAATTAATCACTTAATTTATCATGAAAATTTTTCAATTTTATTATTTTTTTTATTTTATTTATTAATATTTTATATATAATTAATTAATAAATTAAGTTCAGGTCGAATGTTTTGATGATATTCTGCTCATATATCCAAAATCACTTTAGAAAGTTGAATGTGGTCAAATTTCTCATTATTATATAATCTATAAAATAATAATAAATAAATAATTACAATTAATATGAAGAAAAATAATTTTACAACCCTATATGAAATGTGGTAATGAAAAATGAATTATGTTACAATCATAGAGATGGTAGGCTATATGTATACATGAGTAATGAGTTCATTTTTCAAAATGCATGAGAGAAAGAAGGTAAATATCATTTTATCATTATATATTTATTATTATATCATAAATATAATAATATTCCATTTAAACCAACTTATATATAGTATCTATGTGATGTGGTCATGGAAAACAAATCACATCACTTCATAAAGGTGATAATTCACACGTACTGACAAACTATGATAATATTTTTCAATTGTTATAAATATAAGAAATATTATTATTTGTTTTATTTATTGAATTAAAAATATATCATCAATATTATAAAGATAAATATATATATATATTAAATACATCATTATAACTAGTTGTGATATGTGGTTATGGAAAATGAATTACATCAGTTTGTGAGGGGATAGTCCACCGTACAAATGAAGGGCGGATTCATTTCCCAATTTATGAAATAGGAAATAGATATAGGATATTAGATTAAAATAATAACATATCATTATATGGAAGATATATTTTTTGTTTGTTTCATCATGGTTGAATAATATTTTTTTAGACAAAATAATAAATAAAACGAAAACACTCAGTTAAGAACTATATGACTTCTTTGGACAAAATCTATAGGTTTATACATAAGACTTTCCTAGATTATGTTTTGATCATAAAAATTCCTATAATAAATGGTTAAGGATTTATGTAATGGTTTTTTTCTATATAATGATAAAAATTCCACTTTAAGTGTGTAATAGAAAGGAGATAGGTTTCCTTATTCTAAGTGAGGGGAAGGGTGTTCCTAGAATTACTTAAAATATTAAATTTACATAAATTAATTTTCATTAATAAATGGAAAATAACTATTAAATTTATAATATAGGATGATTATGGGTCGAAATAGATTCATAAAATAAAATTTGTACATGTTTAGGTGAGGTTTTCACCCTTTTATTTTGGTTTTAACCCTCGTTAATCTTTCTTACAATTACGGTGATATCAAATGTTTTTATAAGAAAAGAGTCAAAATGTTACAAAAAAATATACAAGTAATCTATAAATAGAAAAACATTTATATTTTAAATAATATAAAATTCTATGGGATGATGATAATGTTTTTAGTAATTTTAAATCAATTAATAAAACCTTATTTAATATAAAATATCATTTTTTATTTTTGCAACTATTCAATTAATTTGTCTTTGAAAAAAATTACCACAAAGGAATTACAATATAGTCCATTATAACCTCAAAAATAATTTTTTCCCATAAATAAAATTTTTGGAACACTAAAACTTACTCATAGAATATTAATTTTAGTGATTTCAAAATTATTTACTTAATTTTTCTCCTGCTTGAACAAGAACTATATCAGTGTTGTGTAAACATTTAAGATAATTATTTTCTCACTAAAAAAATTAAAAAATACAATGAAAAAAAAATTTATATATCAAATGATGATTTTTAAATGAACATAATATGTTTTATTCCATGCCACAATGTTTTATTGATATTTAATGTAAGAGAGTGACATTTTTTAATTTATATTTATTTAAAATAATATAAATGTTATAAGCAATGGAGAGTGGGTATAAATAGACATAAATTCAAATCTTGAATGTTAAAGTCTAGAAAAACCTATCCAATAAAATAAATATAATTTTTAAGATGATTTTTAGGCCTTGTCTCACTATTATTAACATTAATTACTCGATTTACCCTTACCGAGGGGATAAATATTTACAATAGTTACTATTCAAAATAACCAAAAATAAAATAGAAGTATTTAATAAAATCTGGAGGCCTTATTAAAAATATTTAAACCATTTTTCAATATCTAATTTCAATAATTGGTCAAAATTATTTTAAGATTAAAATGAAAATCGCAGTAAAAAAATAGAAAAATATGTTTTAAATCCCGCAAATGAACCTATACCCAAATCAGGTATACTAATGATTACTACATACTTAATTATATAAATTATAACTAAATAATTATTATTTAGTAGTTAGGTAAAATTTATATCACAATGTTACTTTTGAATTACATTATTTAATGAAAAGAAAAGACATTTTTACAAAAATAAGTATTTTTCACTATTCACTAAAAATCAATGCTTCCATAAAAAACACAAGATTACACCCTAATTTAATTTCATTATGATGATTTAAAAAATTATTTTATTTTTAAAAAATATAATATCTAAAAGTTCTTGAAATTAATTATAATATTTTCTCTCAAAAATCAATAAACAAATTCTAAAGAAAACTAATTTTTGAACCATCAAATGACTTTACAGAAAAATAGAGTGCTTATTTCCTAAGTATTAATTAATAATTTTTGTGGAGTAGGTAATTTAATTATATGTCACAATTTTTCTAATCCCATTCATAACCAAAAATTTAACCACTTATTTATAACATTCATATTTTAGAAATATTATTTCGTTGATCATTTAAGCTCAGTTTTGTGTGTCATGTACGTTATCAAAAATATAATTATTTTAAAAAAATAAAATTATGTTATAATAACTCTTCCTTAAATTCTCCCATACTCTAGTTTCCCATAGAGATATTATTTTTGGATTCCAATTCTATCCACATTGGATAGATATTTGATACATAATTCAATATATTTTCACCAATATACTCTTCCATGATACAACCTTCATGGAGACATTCATTTTTCGCAAACCCATTAATAATTTTAAAGTAATTTTATGGGGTATATCCATCTATAATTTTATGAAAACACAGTTGGTTCTTTCTCGCCAAGTGAAACATCATTTGAACCATTATATTTAAGAATTATAGTGCGGAAAACATATAGTATTAATATATTATGAAAGATATTTTTTCCTAACATGGAAACATCACTAGGGATAAAACATTAATAGATATATATTTCCAAAAAAACAATGATTAGTTATTGTTAATTAAAAAATTTAGTCATAAATCAATATATATCCATAAGAACAAAATAATTCATTAAAACATGATTATCACAAGATTTTAATCCCATTTATTTCTAGTTATTCATTAATATGATAATATTTATATTTTATTAATAACCCACTAGAACTATTAAACCAATTATGATGTTCAAAAATGAAATTTCACTTTCTTGGAAAGAGTTTGAGTCACTACAGGAATAAATTTTTTCCTTTCGTCATATACTAGAGAAAACACATGCCTTATTTCAATTTCAATGATGTTTGATATAAACATGATTCTATATTTTGTTATTCCTATTGTTTTTTAAAACAGGTATATATAAAAAAAATAAAAATATCTTTACATTATAAATTATTCTTCTCCAATTAATAGATCATGTTTCATGTCTAATTCTAACTTTTTATGGAACATTTTTTTCTCAGATTAGTTTATATCTTTCAGATAAAAACCTATTCTATCAAAAAAACATTTTCTTTATAAATGTTTCAAACAAATTTATTGTGTGGATTATTCATAAATGGGATGCCCAAAATTTCTATTAATGTTATTTCCTAACAAATTTCTAAGAAAAGTAATGTTATTAATCATCCTAAAAAATAAGTATTTCAATGTGAAATATTTATTTCTATCAATATCAAACGTAAAAACACATATATATCATGTCAATTTCTTACCTTCAATCAATTAATATTAATAGTCATAAATACCATTACAAGTTTTTTAGTCCAAAAACATATAGAGACCATATAATTTACAATCACGTCAAGAATAAATTCAATAGGAAATTATAATTTCCCAACATAGCTAGAAATGTACTATATGTAATGTTATTTACAAAAACATTATTCATTCTATATATAGATAATTCTTGATGAAGTTTTCCCAATTTGTTTCAAAATTTATGATACTCATGATGAATATCCCACCACTAAGGCATGTATATTGGGTGATGAAGTTTCCCATCTTGATTTTTTTCCACAACACATTAATTTAATTTTAATCTCATGTGTTCTACAGAGTTTTCTAAAAATTATAATTAGTGTAAAGTACGATAATTATTTAAACTTGATTCATTTTTATTATATATAACCACGCTATGCATAAGGTATTTATTTATTGATTAATACACATTTTAAAAAAATAGTCATTTTGAATAGCATGTATTCATTAATAGGTTATATCCATTGAACATAAAATTCATTTAGCATCATATATTTAAAAATAAAAGTCATTTTATTTTTGTAAAATTTTATTCAAGAGAGAAAGAAGTTAGGTAAATCTAATATCACTCTATAAATTTCAATATTAAAAATTTTATAATTTCAATACAGATGGAAATTTGAATTATTTAGTACAAACGATATAATGTGGAATGTATTTAGAGTTTTAATGTCTTAGTTTATTCAATGTTAAAATTTGAATTATATCTAGTAATATTTTCAGAACTATTCACTAAGATGGAGTGAGATCCTGAGGCTTTGTGAGGCAAGAATTGATATTTGAAAATATAAAATATATTAATATCACATATGATAATTTTTCCTGAAAATGTTGAATAAAACTTTAATAGAGAATAATATTATAAATATAATACCATAATTGAGTTCATAATTTGTTTTATAACCTAGGTGTCACATATTCGTTTTTGGTATCGGGTGTTTGTTAAAAAATAATCATGGGAATAAATAAAAAATAAACAAATAAATAAATTTTATTTCAAAATACATAGTGATTTGATATTACTCCATTTAAATTTATTACAAAATAATTATGCTTGGCCTCATAATTTTGGAATTTGAGTGATGAGATAGTAGAGGATCTTCTATAGATGAACATCAATGGATTGAGATTTGGTGATTGGTGTGCCAACAGAACCTATGAATCTCATCCACAAAAATACTCCAAAACCATTATTCATTATTAATAGGTGCAATTTTGAGGTATAATGTTTTTTGTGGGTTAATCACCATTTTCGTATTCTATGATGAAAATGAATCAATCAACTAACAGATTTATTTTCAGATTGATTGTATTGCGGGTATGGGATTATTATTCTGGGAATCTGGGGATTCCTTTTATTATTTAATTTTATCACTTTATTTTTTGTTCTAACAACAAATAATTGTGGATGGAACAAATATTAGCCAAGTTTGGTTCCTGAATATTGGGTTTTATTTATTCCATACCCCATTGTTTATTCATTCTTCATCGGTGTTGGTTTTGGTAGGTGTTTTAAAAAGTAATTAGTAATCAATTATTACACACTCATCTCTTGTCATAATGGATAAATAGCATAGATCCAAGTTTGGATTAATGATTAGATCAAGCTATAATGGTGAGGATAGTGGATTCGATTCAGAATTTGGGATCCACTATTGCATTTTTGGAATGAGACGGTGGAAAGAATCGACAGTTATGTTTTCTCGATCAATTTGGACAACTAAAAATAAGATATCTAGTGTCGATCAAGTTATTTTGACTTAGATCCATGTATTGAAGAAAGTTTCATGGAGGAAATCGGTACATAATTAGAGGATCATGAATCCTCATGATAATTCATAGATTCTGGTAATTTTTACATTATATGTTGTGTCATAGAGGAATACATATTGTGTGTGTGGCCCTATTTGTGGTGATACTATTCCAAATGAAGTTAAATATCACATGCCATGTGATGCTCATGACAATTCATGTGACCCTTACCTTGTGTATCAATATGTATCCTGAATAATTCGTGGACATGGGCACATCTAGGTACATAAAAGGATAGTGTATATGGACTAAGTTGTGTACTTGTATAGGCCTGGTACACAGACATAGCTAGGTACATGGACACGGCCTGGTGTACATGGGCACAGACAGAGTCATGGGTCATGAAACATGGGTAGACCTAGTGATGAAGGTGCATGTTGTGTACTGATTTAAAACATTGGGTAATTCAACAATGACAACTTGGAGAACTTGTTCCCATCAGTGTGGACTAGTTTTCTTAAGGGGGTTCTCCCTTAATCCATCCATGTGATTCTAGAGTATGGAATTACATCTGTATAATTTATTCTAATCATATTTAAGGGATTTGTCTCAAATATAGTTATAGGAGTCTCTCCCATAGGTCCGGATAAAATCCTCTATCATCTTCTCTCTGTGGTGGGGTTCTCACAATTGGCATGACCAAATTTACATGGGTGTTGATCCCCTACATAAGGGGTTAATCTAGATTGGGTTAGTTGAAAAAACCCTAGGTCCTGGGGTGTGATCCCCATCTATTTATATCAATATATTCCATGTTTCAGTATATACTTACTTATGGAGTTCCAGTATATACTATCAGACTCACATAGTGAGTTCTCTCGGGAGAGTGTGGTTATGGACTCTCAAGAAAAATCATAGACTAGTAGTGCAGTTTTGATCATACCATGAGAATTAGTTTCAATTATGGGTATATATGGATATTTAATTATATGTATCATATTATGATTAATATATTTTTTTATGAACTAATTACTCTGGATGCTTTATGCAAAGTGATTTTGGGGTCTCCTAGTAGGTATTTTTAAACTCACCCATGCATGGGATCTTCTTGAATATGTTGTATCTTATGAAGATGAATAACTGTTCAATGGGGTTCCTAGTGGACTAGGGATATATTGAGTTTATATTTGGTCTTGATAGACTGTGTTTTATTTTAGGAGTCACATTTGAATATAATCCCCTATTATTGTGAGGTTAGACTTCTTTACAGTTTTGGTTGGATTTTTTTAGCCCTTATCATTTCCCATTGTTACTATTTTAAATTTTATTGTGGTATGTAGATGTATTCATGCATTTGGTATTAGTTTTATTTTAAATTTCATTATTTCATGGCAATAGATATGAGTGTTTTCATAAATCTACCATTTTTAAGGCCTCCCATTGGGATTTTATGCCTACTTGGTGCTAGTCGCAAACCCCTATCCTATTAGAGGAAATCTTGGGGTAGTCACATTCAACTTATCACTGGCCAGGTGGGCCTGAGTGGGTTAGTTCATAATGGAATTATATTATAGAATGTTTTCCTTATTATGATATAGGTTTGGAGATTTTTAACGTTTTAATATTGGATTGTATTTTATGGAAATGGTGTGAATTATTTTGAGTTCATTCTTCAGATAAGAGAACCTAGTATTAGTATTGTAGTTTATGTATCCACACACAAGGACTCTGATCACTTGAATTTTAACATGGTACATTTAGAAATTGATTGTAGGTAAAAACCTAGGTACATGAATCATATAGGAATGAGTTTAGTTTTCAAATCCTTCTTGATTCAACTCTCTAATTATACACATTGACTATGTTACATCTTGTCTATTTCAGGATGCCTCTAAGATGATTTTCAGCTGGGATTTAGTAGAAGGATCATGAGGATGATCCCCTCATTCATGAGGTTTCAAAATAGGGACTTTTTTAGGAGGTAGTTCCTCTGGATGGTTTTCTTGTCATACCATTACTCGTCGAGTAGTGGATGGTACCCATAGTTCCAATAAATGATGTGTCTAGGCTGATCCCATTTCACGGTTTTTAGTTTCATAAATCCCTTAGGTTAAGGTGTGAGTTATTCCCATAGGAATCTGAGGATTGGTTTTAGGTGGTTAAATGAGTCTTTCATCTCATCAGGACACTAGCAGAATAGATAGTGGTCCAGGTGGTGAGCCTTCTCTATGGTTTTGCAAGACGTTCTTAGAGCTTAGTGGTTCTATATTATGATTAGGTGACTCTGTCAGGAATAGAGTTTGATCATATATTCATGGAATATTACTCTACATCTATTATGAAATTAGTTCACATCCATGAGTTTTTAAAACCATAGCATAGTTACATGATTATGTATTAGTATTCATTAGAGTCTACTAACCTCTTGTGAAACTTGATGTATATAGTCTAGGATCCATTCTTTCAGGGGAAGACATTTGGGTGATGTCTACATAGATACATCTGGTCAATTGTGATACCTCTGAATTCCTACTTATCATGGGGTGCTAGAGATTTCCTTGGTGATAGAGATATTTCAAACCAAGTAGACAGTAGTGTGGTTCTAGTAGTGGGAACATAAGTGAAATGACCTTAGTAGTAGGAAACTAACATAATATGAAGGGATCCATATGTGTGATACGTTTTAGGAGGTAACCTCCGGACCAAGTTTCTATAGTTTAGGGCTCTCGGGAAGGATTTGTTCAGCCTGGGGTAGGTGGTTCTACTCTTATGAAAGTTAGGGATATCTAGAGTGGGATTATATACCATTTTATATAGTTAATAGATAGATAGTGTATGGGCCACCTGGGTAGAGGTAGCGGTAGGAGAAGTGAGTTCCACAAGAAATAAGATGTCATAGAGGAGTAAGGAGAATTGTGGTAGGAGGTAGATGGTTTTATGTATTTTCACCACAACCCTCATGTGGTCCCCACTAAGCTTAGTGATCCTTTGGATGGGGGTGAGCATAGCTACAAGCAATGGAGGCCTATAATCTGGAGGCTTTGGGGTGATTATAAGTATGATGTGTTTATTTTCTACTTTTTTTAGTATTTATTTACATAGGTGTGAGCCACACTTTTCTTGTCACATCCCTATATTTAGAACTATAGGTTCAGGTTAATCCCTTGGATTGACCCTTAAGCATAAATAATCCTACCACATAAGACTTAGTGATAAATCACTTTTATAGATAGTGTGATCTAAAATTTCGACAAGATATTTTATCATGGGATCTACTTGTGGAAATAGTGATGACTTATGATTTCATCTTAGGAAAAGACAAGATATACACTGTTCATGCACAAATAGATTCTTTTTAGGAAGATGAGGTGGTGTTTTTGTGTTTATGGGAGAATTGTTTCCATAAAATGTGAGAAGGAGACCTAGGTTTTATAGGATAGACTCATACATAGGAGAGTATGACTAATTACTTAATAGTAGGCTATCATGGAAATTAGATTAGTGGATTCTATGGGATATTAGTTTCCTACTTTGGTGGATGAGTATGAGGATGTATTTCTTGATTATGTGTCTGGATTACCTTCTAATCAAGATATGGACTTGTGTGTTGACTTACACTCATGGATGGCCATGATATTTGAACCATCATATCATATGGATCCCACATATGTTTGTGATATAAGGGTGAATTTTGAAGGATTTGTAGAGGAAGGGCTTCATGAGGTTTGGTGTTTCCCCTTGGGTAGCTCTATTTTTGTTCTTCATAATGGCATATGAGATCTTGAAATTATATTTATATTATTGGTTCATGAACCAAGTGACCATGAAGAACCTGTATACACTTCCAATGATTGAAAAAGTCTTCAATTATTTGAGAGGATCATGATGGTTCTTGAATATTGACCTCATATTAGGTTATTATGATCTATGGGTACGCATTGAGGAAATACTAAACAGAACATTATGATGTCTCTATAGTCACTATATGTACTTAGTGATGAGCTTTAGTAAGAAAAGCCCCAAAGAAGTATTCACGGGGATCATGAACTAGATATTTCAGCCTTTCTTATACCAATTTGTGGTGGTTTCATCATTGATATCCGAGTGTACTCGATGTCGGAGAATCATCACGTGAGTCACCTGATATTAGTTCTAGAAATGATTTAGGAGAACCATATTTATAGGAAGCACTCAAATTTTCATTTCTAGATTCAAGAACACAAATATTTGGTACATGTTATCACATCTGACAATGTAGTAGTGTACCATAAAATGGCCAAGGTATTGTTATCATGGGGGGAACCCAAGAGTGTGACAGAGGTATAGAACTTCCTTGGGTCGGAAGGCTACTACAAGATATGTGTGCCCAAATTATCAAGGATATAAACACCTTTGACAACTTTGACCCTAAAAGGGAATCCGTTAGTGTTTATGGAAAGATTCTAGAAGTCTTTTCAGAAGTTAAGTGAGAGGTTGATGAGTTCCCCTATCTTTAAGTTTCCAAAGGAGGTTTTTGAGTATGTAGTGTTATTTAATGATATGGGGATGGACTTAGTTATCAATATATGTAGAGGTGGGATATGATTTATAATAGGTCTCAATAGTCAAGACCACATTAGCATAACTACATGACCTGTGATCTTTAGTTTTCAGTGGTAGTCTTCACCCTGAAGATGTGGCAAAACTACCTTATGGGTGAGTAGTTTATCATAAATTCTGACCAAAAAATTCTTAAGTATATAGTCTTTCAAAATTTTATTAACCAGAGAAATGGATTATGGATATATTTCCCTCAAGAATATAAATTTTATATAGTTCATACTCATATTAAGGGGAATCTGGTGGCATGCTATCTCAGCATGTGATCTTGTTCTTAGTTTTTAAACAAGGAATCAGAGTAGTTAGTCTCATTACAGTTGTCCATAGTTGACAAGGTTGATTCTTCATATCATAATTTTATGGTTGTTACCACATATCTTTTACAACACGTTTGAGGACCTCAACATGGATATATTGACTTTGTGGCCTTACATACTCAGATATCTAATGAACATAATCCGGATGGATTTTCTGAATGTGGAGTTCATATTTTCCTTTTTTGAGGATGGATGATTGTACCAGGGATATTATGAGATGGGTTGATGAGGGAGTTTCATGCATCCCCTTTTGTAGAATATCATAGTGTTTATCAGATGTATTGTGACACATGACATCAGTTTTGTTGTCCATTCATGAAGAACGATATAGAAGAGTTAGTGTATTGATGCCTCACTTGTTAATAGGTGATGCATGAGAACCAGGTTCCAGTTGGTTTAGCACAAAACCTTAAGGTTATAATGTAGAAGAGGTATGTAATATCTATAGACTTCTTGATGGGTTTACCAGGTATTTCAAGAGGAAACAAATCTTTCCAGGTGATCATAGACCAAATTACTAAGTTCACCCACTTCAATGATATTTGTAAGAAGAGTTCAGTAGAGAGAATAAGGTGAATTTGTGTGAATGAGATAGTATAAATCCATTATTTTACCACTAAAATAATTTCACAAATTTTTTTATCACTTCACATCATGATTATGTAGAGGATTTTCTTTGTCCTTTGGGACTCAGTTGCGTTTGAAAATAGTTTTTCACCCCCAGACTGATGACTACACTAAGAAGACCATTCTGGTTCTAGAGGGTATATTGCAGGCTTTTATGTAGTACTTAAAGTGTATGAGGAATGATAAAACACCCTTATTGAATATTTCATAAAAAAATATCTACCATTACACCATAGATATGGAACCATTAGAGGCCTTGTATGGGAGACCCTATAGGATATCACTTTGTTGGAATGATCCAAGTGAGTCAGAACTCATGGTCCCAAAGTTAGTGTCATCTATGACATAGATGGTGTAGATAATCCATGAGTGGATGATTAATACATGTATCATTTATAAGTCCTATGTGGACTGATGATGGAGACCTTTTACGTTCAATAAGGGAAACCGTGTGTCCCCTAAGGTCTCACCTTGATGTGGATTATATATATTTTTTGGGGAAAAAAGCTATCTATGAGAATAATTGGTCATTTCTAGACACATTGAAGATTCGGTGAGGTGGAAACCTGAATGGTTCGACCATTGAAGTTACACTAGGCATGCGATGACTTCCACATATCACAAATGAGGAGAGATGTGCATGACCTATCATATGTTATTGAATGGGGTGAGATTGACATCGAGGATGGGGATACCTTTCCAGAGTACTTGGTGGATATCTTGGATCAAAAAGTGAAGATCCTCCATGGGTTAGTGATTCCTTTGGTGTGTGTTCAATGGTACAGTGATAATATTTAGGAGAGAACTTATGAGTGAGATACCCAAATGCAATATCAATACGCCACCATTTCGAGTAGTCATTTTATCTTTTTAGGAAAAAATTCCTAAGGTGGGGAGAATGTAAAGTCTCAGTTTTTTCACTTAAATCTTTGAAATTTATCTAGTTATATTTTTGGATTAAGGTCCTAATATTTCATGAGATTATGATGCCCGATGTATCCAGGATAGATATTTGAAAAATTTTAAAAATATTAATATCATGGATAATAATTTTTCTTAAAAAAGTGGAGTAAGTCTTTAATGGATTGTTGGATCTGAAATCTAATACTTTCATGGAGTTAAGAATTATATATATACCATAAGTGTGACATAATATTTATCATCATCAGTTATTTATGAAATACTTGTTTTATGTGTAAAAATAAATAAATAAATAATTTTTATTTAAAATGTTTTCGTGGACAAATATTCCTCCATCTAAACTTATTTATAATCAAATTTTAAGGTTGGCCTCATAACTGTTGAATTTGAGAAGGGATCCGGTAGAGGATCTTCAATAAAATAATATCAAAGGATCAATCTTTGGTGATTGGAGTGATAACAGAACATATGGATCTCATCAATGACAATGGATTAGAGCCATTATTCATTAATGATGAATCCAATATAGAGGTTTGGTTTTTGTTTTATATGGATTTATACCTTTTTTCTTATCCTATAATGAAAATAAATCACTCAACTAATGTAGTTATTCATGAAGAAATCGTATTATGGGTATGGGATTATCATTCTTGAAATTTGGGTATTTTTTTTGTTTAATTGTCTTCTCTTTATTTATCATTCCAATATAAATAAATCAAGGATAGCAATAAATTTTGGCAATGTTTATTCCTCATGTATTTATTTTATGAATTTCTTCACTCGTTCTTCAATCATTCATCATTGAAATTCATTTTCATTGGTGGTTTGATAAATATCTAGTGACCAATCATTTCACACTCTTTTCTTGGATAAATGGAATGATACCAAAAATATGGGTTTGTATTGATGATTGGATCAAGCTATGATAGCAACAACATGGGATTGAATCCAAATTTTGGGTTCCGTGGATTTATTTTCAATGTATGACGGTGGAACAAATCAATGGTAATGGTTCCCAGATCAATTTAGATGGAGAAAAATTGGATCTTCAATAGAGATCAAGTTTGGTTGACTAAATACTTGGATTGCAACATGTTTCATAGAGGAAATAAATTTGGTAGTGGTTGAGGAGGAATCTACATGAATATTAATGTATTCTTGGAATTCTGGCACTATATGGTGTGTAAAAAAAGAACACATGCCATGTGTGGGGCCTTTGCTATAATGCTAGGGTTCCATGTGATGCTAAACATCACACATCATGGGGAACATCTCACATTCCATGTGAAACTAACCTAGTGTATCGGCATGTATCTCAGAGGATACAAGGACTTAGACAAATCCATGTACATGAAGTAGCCTTAATACATGTTCTGAGCCTTATATTCGGAAATGGATAGGTACATGGACACATCCAGGTACACTAATATAGACTAGTGTACACATGAATAGAAACTGGAATGGTATGTGATACATAGGTAGAACCAATGAGGAAGTTATATTCCATTTCATAATAGTACACATCATCTACTTCATTAGTGATGACATGGAGACATTTTTCCACCCAGTGTGGACTAGTTTCCTAAAGGTTGATTTCCATCAATCAATCCTTATGAGGGTATAGTAAGGAATTACATTCTAAACAAAGTATTATGATCCTATTTAATATATTTGTTTCACATATAGATGTAGAAAACACTCATAGAGAATTGAATGATATCCTTTATCATCTTCATTCCCATGTGGGGTTCTCAGAATCGGTGTGACCAACTGCATATGGAAATCAATCCCTTACATAGTGGGTTAATCAAGATTGGGTTAGTTGGTATTACCACATAGACCTTGGTGTGATCTACATATATGTGTCAATCCCTTTATACTTCTAGTGTTTAAATCCTTATAGAGACCAGAAAAGTAATAAATATTTGATATATGCTATCAATACTATCAAAATCATATAATGAGTTCTTTTATGCATGTGTGGTTATGGAATCTAACAGGAAACATTAGGATAGTAATGCATTTGTGACCATACCTTGAGAGTTATTGTTGACTAAGATTATATTTGTGTGTTTAATTTTATTTGTCATATTATGATTTTTTTTATCTTGTGATGAGTTGACTACTATTGATGCTTTATTCATAATGATTTTTGTGTATCATACTAGGTATTTTTGTATTCATCCCAACATGGGATCTTACCACACGTATCATATATTATTCACATGATTGTCCATTTTATGGGTTTCTCAATGAACGAAGAGAACATATATCTTATTTTTGGGAAATAAAGAATGTGGCTCATTCCCAGAGATACATTTTATTGTAGTCCCCTCTTACTATCAGGAAGTACTTATTTACAGTTTTAGTGGGATTTTTCCCCATTATTACCTCCCATTATTTTTTATGTACTATAATTGTTGTATATAGATGTATGCATTCATTTGGTATTAATTATATTATACATTTCCTCATTTCATGGGATTTGATGTGTGTGTGTGTGTGTGTGTCTACATGTACCATATGCTAAGGCCTTCCATGTGATTGTTATGTCAACTTGAAACTAGTCATTATACCATTTCCTATTGGATTCTGACTTAGGGTAGTCACCCTTGGCTTAAATCTATCTTGGGGGGGGGCTAGTGGGACTAGTTATGATCAATTAGTTTCAAAGGTTGTTTTTCATCTTAGGACTATGGTTTGGAGGTTTTTCTATCTTTGATATTTTTTGGGTTTTATGGAAACAATGTTATGTGTTTCTAGTTAAAATTTCATTCCTAGCACTCTTTTTCTAGTGTTGATGCCAACGTATCCATACACCATGACCCTAATCACCTTCCTCTTAAATCAATACATGTAGACATTGGTTTTAGGGAAAATCATTGGAATATGAATCATAAAGTAATGGGTTGGGTTTTCATGTACATATTGAGTTTTATCCCCAGTTATAATCATTGAATGTGGTACAATATTGTCTATTTTAGAATGGTTCTATGATAATTTCCATATTGTATTTAGTATTTGGATCAAGTGTAATATCCCCTCAGTGAGGATTATTTGATTTTGGGACATGTTCATGTGGTAGTGCCTCTGGGTGGTTGGCAATTTGTACCCCCACCTTTCAAGCTATAGATGGTACCCATAGTCCCTGAAGATGTGATGTGTCAACTGAGCATGCTTC
Organism: Viscum album; assembly: GCA_963277665.1. Lineage (NCBI taxonomy): Eukaryota > Viridiplantae > Streptophyta > Magnoliopsida > Santalales > Viscaceae > Viscum > Viscum album. Next base: position 888,994,255 of record OY728123.1, read on the forward strand.
ATGAGTTTCATCATCAGTCTACCCTTAGGTTTTGGGGTGATCTAGACCCATAGGCAGCTAGGGATTAGATCAAAGTGAATAAGTGAGTATTTTGTCCTATCATAAAACTTGTAGTTTCGATAGTGGTGTTGGCGGTGATCCTTCTCCAGGGATCTACAGGATATTGGTTGAGCTTGTTAGCTCATTAATACGATATGGGAACTCTATAATTGATAGATTTTGAGAAACTATTTACGTAGGATTAATCTCTATAAAGGATGAGAGAAGTGTGCATATAGGGGTTTTACATCTATAGTAAGACTGCATCACTATATTTCGGTATTAATCATGGTTTACCAACCTCTCATGATACTTGATAAATATGGTTTGGGAAACATTCATTCAATTGTGGACCATTGAGTGAGGTCTACATAGAAACAATTGGGAAAATGTCATACCTTTATTCATTTTTACTTATGATGGGGTGCTAGAGAATTCTTTCGTGATATAGATATTTTAATCTGATCAGACACCAATAGTGGGTGCCGGTAGTGGGAACATTAGGGGTAAGGCCTCTACAGTAGGAATTTGATGATGGATGTAGGGATATGAATGTGAAATATGTTTCAGGGGTGATCCTAGGAATAAATTTATGTGGTTATGGGGTCTTTGGATGGGTCTAGTCATCCTAGGGATAGGTGGTGCAACTAATATAAGGGTCGAGGACATCTCATGAGGGATTTATCAACCCTATGTATGGTTAATAGAGAAAACATGGACGGTCCACCAAGGTAGAGCCAGTAGAAGGAGCAAGGAGGTACACACAATAAAAATGAGGGATAAGAGTTGGGAGAGTAGTGGGAGGTGGAAGATGTTTTGACATGTTTCCACCACTACCCCTAGGTTGTCCCCACTAGGCATATGGAGCTGGTGGATGGGGTAGAATAGCAACCTGGAATAGAGTCCTATGATATGAAGGCTATTTTTATGATTATAGGTAAGATATATGACTCTTATACTATTTATATAGTTTTGATAGACATTAGAATGAACCACTCTTTTCATGTTTCATCCCTAATTTGAAACCTGGATGTTCCACTTGATACCTTGGATTGACCCTTATACATAGAAAATCCTACCAGAGATGAATCAAAAATCACAGGCTTTTTTTGATAGTGTGATATAATTCTTTGAGGATAGAGTTTCTCATGAGATCTTATTATGGAAGCGATGTTGACTTACAACATCATCTTAGGTATGGAATGAATATACATAGTTCATGCACATATTGACTATTTTGGGTGGAGGATGTAGTGTATATACTTTTATGGGATGAGGTTTTCATTCATTGGTACGAAGTATAGAAAGGTTGAGTAGGATAGACTCAAATTTAAGTGGGTGAAACTGATTACTCACCAGCTGGAGAGCATGACTCTTGGAGTAGTGGATGATATGGGCTATAATTTTCCTACTATAGTTTATGAGGATGAGGAATTATTTCTTGAAGATGTGTGAGGATTACCTCCCCATTAATAGATGTAATTATTCTTTTATATGCACCGATGGAAAAATCCAACATTTGTTCTAGCATATTAGATAGCCCGCATAGAGCTTTGTGAGTGGGGGTGTAGTTAGTTGATTTTCAGAGGAAGGTCGTCATGAGACCAGATGTTTTTCTACGGTCATCCCATGTGTTTTCCACCAATAAATATAATGAGATATTTATATTATCTATGGATTATTTTCAACTTAACTAGGTGAGTGTAAAGAACAAGTATCCACTACCAAGGATATAATACCTCTTTGATCATTTGAGAGGCTCGTGATGGTTCTCTAAGTTTGACCTCAGATCAGGCTATCACCATTTGTGAGTATAGGTTGAGTATATATAAAAGATGGAATTTCAATGTTTCTATGGTCACTATCAGCACATGGTTATACCCTTCAGTGTGAAAAAAATCCGTATTAGTGTTCATAGAACTCAAGAACTAGATCAATCAACCTTTCGTATACTAGTTTATAGTGGTCCTCATCAATGATTTCCTAGTGTAATTAGCCTATAAGGAGGATAATTCATGACACTTAAGTTCAGATATAGACACACTTCGAGAGAACCAGCTTTATGGGAAGCTCTCAAAGAGTTATTTTTGGATTTAGGAGGTCCACATTCTGGGAAAATGTTTCTCAAGTGATGGTGTATAAGTGGGCCTAAAAAATATCGAAGCAGTATTAACTTGGGGTCTACTCATGAGGGTGATAGATGTGTGGATCATACATGGGTTAGCATCAAACTACAAGATATTATTTCCCAATTTCTCTATTATATCATCACTTTTGAATTATTTGACTTGTAATGTGTTCCCTTTTGTGGGGATGGAGAGGTGATACTAGGATTTTTAGGAGTTGAGGAAGAGGTTAATGATCACACCCATCTCTATGTTTCCAAAGTATGGTTTTAATTACATAGTGTTCTACGATGCATCAAGTATAGGACATGGTTTTGTGTTGAAACAAAGGTAGGTTGTTATTTTATATTTGTCTCAGTAGTTGATATTTCATGAACAGAACTACATGACCCATGATATTGAGTTGGTAGCAGTAGTCTTCAACCTAAAGATGTGGTGACACTACCATAAGGGTGAGTGGTTTATGATCTATTCTGACCCCTAGAGTATCAATTATATCTTCTCTAAAATGATCTTAACTTGAGACAGAGGAAATGGATAATGTTCCTCCAGGACAATGATTTGAGATATTTTATAATCCTAGGAAGGGTAATGTGGTGGATTGCGCTATTAGCATGTGATCTAGTTCATAGTTGTTAGCTTATGAATCATAGAACTTAGCTGTGTTGCAGTTTTCCCTATGGGAAAAGGATGTTTCTTTATATCTCTAGTTGATGGTTGTTATCCCAACAGTTCTAGAGTGTGTTAGGGAATCTCATCAAGGAGATACCGACTGTGTGACCGTATATACTCAAATATGAAGTAGACATACCCAAAATGTATTTTCTGATGGTGGGCAGAAATTTTTCCTTTTTTGAGTATGGGAATTCATATCAGTGGAGTTGCAAGAAGAGTTGATATACGCTTGTTATACATCTTCTTTGGTGGTATATCATAGTGTGATGAAGATGAACCAAGTCCTATGATGTCATTTTTTGTTTCCAGGAATAAATAATGGTGTATCAGATTTTGTCTCTCGATGCCTCACTTTTCAGTAGGTGTAGGATGTGAACTAGGTTCTAGTAGGTTTAGATCAATCCCTAGAGGATCCATAGTGGAAGTGATATGAAATATCTATTTAATTAATGATGAGGTTACCACATATGTCTATAAGAAATGATTGCATTTGGGTGATCATATATTGAATCAGCAAGTGAACCCAAATCCTAATTATTTGGAAGAAGAGTTTAGCAGATATCCTAGGATTCCTTTACATTCAGGATATAGTCTATCTACATAGAATTCTACCAATGATCATTTCATACCAGGATGCTTCCCTGAATGAAATATAGACTGAGCAGACCATTCAGGTTCTAGAGGAAATTTTTTGGTTATTCATGTTGGACTTAAGTCATAGTTGGTTGTATCGCCTATAAATAGTAGAGTTTGTGTATAATAACAACTACCACTCCACCATCGTTATAAAACCATTTGAGGGCTTGTATGGGAGACACTACAGGTCACCTATTTTTTTGAATTATCTATGTAATTCAACACTCATGGGACCAGTGATCATGTGATCTATGATAGAGAAGTTACAAATCCCCTAGGAGTTGATGAGGACTCTAAAAATCTATCAAAAGTACTATTTGGACAGATGATGGAGTCCTTTAGGGTTCTATTAGGGAGACCATGTATTCCGGAATGTCTCACCCAGATGAGGATTATAGAGATTTGGTAGGGTCGTTAAGTAGTCTCCAAGATTCATTAGCACTTTATATATACTACTAAGAGTCTGTGAGGTAGTGTGCCTATTGGCCCTACTCCTATAGTTAGACCAGGTACACGGTAACATCCATGTTTCATAGATGAGGAGATTTATGAACAAACTATTAAATTTTATCAACTAGGGTGAGTTGGTATCGAGGATGGAGATTCCTTTTTAGAGTACCCAGTGGAGATCTAAGATAGATGGGAGAATATCCTCTGTAGGAAAGTGATTCCATTGGTGCGTGTCTGGTATAAGCATAGGAATCATCAGGATGCTCCTGGGAGCAGGAGACTCAGATGTGATCTTAGTAGCCACACATTTTTTAGTAGTCTTTTCCTATTTTTTGGATGAAAATACTTAAGGTGGGGAGAACATAATATCACATCCTTTTCCATGCAATGGTTTAAAATATATATAGTAAATATTTCAGACCTAGGAACTGAGACGACATGAGATTCCAGGTCTAGGTGAGACAAAAATTGATATTTGAAAAATAGTTAATATATGAATATCATATGTGAGAAGTTCTCCAGAAATGTTGAAATTAATACTAAAAATAGTATCAGATTAGAAATATTATGCCTCTATTGAGTTTAAAATGTATTCTATACCCTACGTATGACATAATCATTGTCGGTTTCATGTTTTTGTGAAATATTTTCCATGGTAATAAATAAATAAACATTTAATTAATTAATTTTATTTAAAATTACATAGTGAGATAATATTTCCCTATTTAAATATGGTTATAACAAAATTTTAGGGGTAGCTTCATAACCATGAAATTTGAGAGAGGATGATAAATGTGCTTTGTGGATAAACATCGATGGATCGAGCATTGGCGGTCGGTGTACCAACAAGACTTATAGATCTCATCAATGAAAATTTACAAGAACCATTATTAATAAATTATCAATATAATCATGAAGTACTATGTTTGTCATATATAGAGTTATCCCAATTTTCATATCATGTGATGAACATGAATTAATCAACTAATGGATTGATTTATGGATTGATCGTATTGTCGATATAGGATTATCATTTTATGGATTTCGGGATTTATTTTTTTGTTTAATTTTCATGTTTTATCTCATTTTTACAATAAAAACGAATCAAGGAAAACACTAACATTGTCCAAGGTTTGTTCCTCATGTTTTTGGTTGTTTCATTTCATCCTCCGTTTTTTATTCTTTCTTTGTTGAAGATTATTTTGGAAGATTGTTCAATAAATACATTGTTATCAATATTTTCACACCCATTTCTTAGTGAAACAGATTGATACCATAGATATGAGTATATATTGATTATGGTATATAGCTATAACAGAGTTTATAGGGGATTAGGTTTTTATTTTTTGGATCCTTAATTTCATTTTCATCATCGGACAGTGTAATAAATTGATGGAGAATATTTCATGATTGATTTGGAGTTAGAAAATTATTTCTTTGGTAGTGATCAGGTTTGTTTGACTCAAATCTATGTATTGATCCATTTTTTTATTGAAAATTAGTGTGACAGTGGTGGAGGAGGAATCCACATGAATATCTATAGATTCTAGCAATTTGTGCACTAAACATCATGTAATGGAGGAGCACGTGTTGTGTGGGGGGTTTTCTAGGGTGCTAGGGCTCCATATGAAGATAAACATCACATTCCATGTGACATGTGTCACACATTATGTGGTCATCACTTGGTGTCTCGACATGTATCTCATAAGATACATAGACAAATACCCAACTCGATACACGATATGACAAGAGTACACTGGATGATTCATGTACTCAAACCTGGCCTAGTATATGGACACAACCAAGTGTACATGGGAAAAGATACATGCATATGTCATGATATATGGGTAGACCCATTTCTGAAGGGACATGTTGTATACTAACAGTACACACTATGTACTTTAGCAATGATGTCATGGAGTCCCAGTTCCCCTCAGCATGGAAAAGTTTCCTTAAGTGTGTGTTCCCTCGATCCCTCGCTATGAGTATACATTATTGAATTACTTATGAACAAAGGATTTTGATCCTCAATATGTGATTACATTTAGATAGAGTTGTAGCAATTTTTACCAGTTTCCAAGATGATATACTCCATCAACCTTTTCCATATGTGTAGTTCTCGAAATTAGGGTGACCAAATGTATATGGTGTCAAACCCCCACATAGAAGTTGAATCCATATTATTTTAGTCATTATTACCCCATGTCCTTGCATATAACACCCATCTATGTATCGATCTCTTCATACATCCAGCATGAACTTCATTATGATGAGACCTGACAAGCATGACATCTCAAATTGAAAACATCGGTACTATTAGACTCACGGAATGAGTTCTCCTAAGAGAGTTTGGTTATGGAGTCTTGGGTAGAATTTTAGGTTGGAAATGTGGTTGGGACCATAAATTGAGACTTAGTTTCAACTATGATTATATCTAGAGGTTTTATTGTATGTCACATATTATTATTGAAATAACCATTAATGATAATACTACTATTGATTTTTTATGCTTAGTGATTTTAGGGTTTTCTACTGGGTATTGTTTTAGTCAATCATGTATAGGATCTTCCCAAATGTTTCATGACTTATGTAGATGAATGGTCATTTAATGGGGTTCATGTGAGACCAAGAGAAGATGGATATTATATTTGGTCTAGATATTCCATGATTTTTTCTAGGAGTCTCATTTTATTATAGTACCCACTTAATATAAATTAGGACTTCTTTATAGTTTTTTTGGGATTATTTTTAGTGAGTTTTACTTAAAAAAAATTGGGGTACTTTTATTATAGTCTTTAGATGTATGAATGAATATTGTATCAATTGATGTTAACATTCCAAAATTTTATGGGCTAGTAGATGTGTGTGTGGTATAGGTGCCATTGGAGAAGTTCTCCCATGTAAGTGTTATGACTACTCGGAACTAGTCACTATATCCTAGCCTATTGGATGATGGCTAGGGGTTATCACACTTGGCTTATTATTGTCCAGGTAGGTCTTAGTGGTTTAGTTCATGACAATAGTTCTATAACTTCTTAAACAAAGTCAAACAACCACAATGATTGTGTTAAACCATTGATTTACTTTCCTTAATATAATATACATCATTTCATGCAGTTTTAATGATATAATATTATTTGTAACCCATGTTTTTTAAACACTATAGCTATATTAATTTCTTCCTTATGTTTGGTCCAACATTTTTAACATTCATTTATTCTATGAAAGAGAAATAGTTCTTCTTCAAGATTCAATTACACACTATTTTCCATACATGAAGAACACTTTAACCTTATCCTCATTCTCTATTTTTATATGATTATAAATTTTCAATTTTTATTTCATATTCATCCAATTCTGGTAAATGACATTCATATTTCACTAAAAATAGATACATATAAGGTATTCATATAATGTTTGATTTTTTACATATGTAAATTATAAAAAAATTAAATTCATAAAATATACTTATAAAAATAATACATACATATATGAATTGTACAAAATATTACCTATAGATTATATATTTTATAATTCACTATTAATATTATGCATATAATAAAATTACTACAAATATATATATAGAATATGTATGTACCAATATATATCAATTAATTAAATATTTATTTATAAATATTTAATGATGTACAAGTATGAATATATATCTCACTCTCCCTATATATTTAAATATATACATTGTAACGCCCCAACCCCAGCTTCCGAGAGTCGGTGAATTACTTCGTAACATTGGCATGATCACAAAAGATCACGTCTCGAAAGACCGATTAGTTTAGTAGCCTTGGAAACACTAGATACATTCATAAACATTACATTACATCATAAAAATGAAAACTACAATAACATGGTCTCCCTAGTCCACACTCATATCCTCACTGACTATTCTTGCAAGTCAGTTTTAATACACTTCTTCACATCTTGAGAAAAATAAAATATTGAAAGGGGTGAGCTCAAATGCTCCGTAAGGATAACAATATAGCGGAAACTTTCATAAGAAAACATAATCATTTAAGGCAATGTATAACTAAAACAAAATCCATATTAAACTTGAACTTCCGCATAATATGGAAAAAGTAAAATAAAATAATGACATTACTTACTCACATGGATATTCTACTAGACGAATAATCACATGAAATATCAATAACCACTTTCATAATGAGGGAATGTATAATGCCAGACATTCTGAAACATTTTGTCAAGGCCTCAGCCAAGACGTCTAAAATGATTAAGGCCTCGGCCAAAACCATAAATCAAATTGGGAAAGGGCCTCGGCCAATTCCACATCTAGTTGTATCATGAGACCTATCGATGCATCGAGGAGCTATAGCGGGCTCCACCCGTCACTTATTAAGTCCAATACATTCCTCATATGAATAGGTTTAAACAAAACATAAATATTCATATTAAAACTAGCATACGAAATGTCAACAGTTTCTCCATAAACTATGGATGGTATAAAAATAACACATCCATAGTCAAATGTTTCACAAAATGCTCAATGGATGTTTTTTATCATAAATCAATTTCAAATAAACTTAAAACCCATCAAAGGATGTTGACATGGATGAAATCAAATCTATTTGAGAGAAATATCTCTCTTTTTCGAAATCATTTAAAAGTCCCATAATTATAAAATAATACATTTAATTTGAAAATATTATTATAAGCTTGTAAGGGAAGCTTCGACGAAGTTATAATGGCGGAAAATAGCCGCACCCGCCGCATAAGTTAAAAGAAACATTCTTACCTTAAATTTGTCAAAAAGGTCAAAAAGTACATTGTTTGGAAAACGACGGTAAGATTCCTTTCAAAAACGTATAAGGGTATAAATGACTTTAACCAATTTTCCATTTAATAGTAAAAATGTTTTGAAAGACATTTTTAAGAAACATGGATGTGGATGATAACGAGGTCCCAGTAGATAATTATGTATAAACAACTTTGGATAATGAAGAGGTTGTGAAGTAAACCCTTACCTTGTACTTTTCCTTGGTTGGGGTAGGTTAACCTCCTGTATAATGGTGAAATAATTTTTATTAAATTATACAAGAATCATATACATTCATATGATATCATATATGATCTTTTAACATTGCATTGTTAACAATATCTTAGATTAACCGTTGTTTTGGGTGTTAACTTACTCATTTTCTTTTATATGTTTTGTTACGTAAGTCATGTTTTTCAGGGATAGGTTGTATCTTATTCATATCCAGAATGATATCATGTCCTTAAAAATTATTTTTAAATCATCAAATGATAATTATACTTGAATGGATACGACGGAGAATGAATCTCATCGCATTCGTGGAGACGGTAGTCCGTACGTACGCACGAGCGACAATGTCATTATTTTGATATTAAAATAATATATAATTGGATAGTATATCATATATACAGAATCATTATCATGTTATATTTATTATTTACATTAATTACATATCATTATTATACCCATCTAAATAATAATATATTGAATAACAATTACACCACGACGTGGAGACGGTAAGCCGTACGTACGCACGTATGGTGATATGTCATTAAAATGATGGGTAGAATACTGAATATGGTTCTTCCACATTTATAATAACATCACAGTATATAGAAGATACTGGAGTTATAATTTTAGAATTGAAATAATAAACAAAGAGGGAGTGGAAGAAGAAAGAAACTTGAAAGAGGGTGATGAAAATGTTACCTCTTCTTCGGGTTCTTCCTTTTGATTTGATCAAAAGGACTACTTAGGATGGCTTTCTGACTAATGTAAAGATTCTAGGATGAAGGGATAGAAGTTGGGAGAGAATGTGGTCAGAGGTTGGCCGAACCAAAAGGCTTGAAAGTGTGAACAAGGTGGTAGAGGTGGGGGCCTTTTATAAGAGGAGAGGAGGGGCTCTTTTGGAATGATTGAAATGTTACATTATTATACAATGCTTTTCGGATTCTAAAGGTCCCACACTTATATAATTCATGGATAAGGTGATAAGGGTTCGAAATATACCCATACAATAGTCTTTGGACAAGTGTATGCCTTGGATTTTACATTATCTTTTCATTTTATTAAAATCTTTAAATAATGAGGTCATCGCTGCATCAAAATGATGTCATAAATAATTTTATTTATTTAATGTCTAAAAATTATAAAAAAACTACTATGATGTAGGAAATCGTTTTATCTTTATAATGAATATTTATAGTCAAAATTTGGACTTGTGTAACCCCACTTAAAAACTGTTTTAGTGAAACAACTCATGTTTGTGTCAATTTAATTTTAACATTAAATAAATATATATTAATGTCATTTTCCAAAAAAAGTTGCTCCATGGGGTCCCCAAGTTGACCCATGGGTTTTCTTGGTCTGCCATGACTCATCCAATAGGAGTAGGACAAGTGTTAAGCTCATCTCATATTATTAAAACATTATTTTTACCTTAAACTACACTAATTACCTCTAATCGTGATTAAGAACATAAAAGTTACTATTCACCAAAAAATTATTTTAATTTCATTGAACCACATTTTACTTCTTAATGACAACCATGTATGTTGGATTTTTGAAAATCAAATCACAGAAGTGGTAATATTTCATTTTAATGAAAAATCAGTTTTTAGCCACCACTTAGTGGTTTCACTATTCATCAAAAATTGAAGTTTTTCAGAATAAGGCCAAAATTTCACCCTAAACATTAATTGATATTCCGAATTCAAAAATGATGTCTACTTTACAAAATTCAAAACATATAATTTTCATTAATTAATTTTATAATTAATTCCTGCTGTTACAACAAATAGCGTGTTTTAAGAAACAATTTATATCAAAAGATTGGCAATTGTTTATGTCCAATTTCAATGTTAAATTAATTCTAATGACCACCATTGGATAAAATGGTAAAAATATATTCTAATTATACTTTAAAACAACTAAATAGTATAATTTATCACTATAAATTATTTTGATTAAAAAAATTGTTTTTAAGTATTTTTCACTATTCATAAAAAATTAGAAGTTCTCAGAAAAATACCAAAAATTGAACATAGGATAATTTCGATATTACGAATCCAAAAATGAAGTCCATTTTGATAAATAAAATTTATAAAATTTCAAAAAGTAGGTATTACTATTCACAACGGCTAGTTTAATTAGTTGTGGTGTGTGTTAGAGCTCGAGGTTGCGTACAACACACGCTATTGCATTATTCGAAGGGAAACGTACCGTGGAAGCTTGGGGTGTTACATTCTCCCCTCCTTCAAATAATTGTGTCCTCGCAATTTCTAGGGTATTACTGCATAAAAAGACTCGGGTGGTTCTTCATCATAAGTTCCTCAGGTTCCCACGTTGCCTCTTCCATTTTATGATTTCTCCACAAAACCTTTACCAGACGAGTTGTCCGGTTTCTCAGCACCTGCTCCCTCAAATCTAGAATTCTGATGGGATCTTCGCAATAAGATAGATCGGGTTCCAGTTCTAATTCCTCATAGGTAAGTACATGTGTTGGGTCGGGCATGTATTTTCTCAATAGCGATATGTGGAAAACATCGTGAACTTTGGAGAGATTTGGCGGCATCGCCAAACGATAAGCTACATCCCCAATACGATCTAGAATTTCGAAAGGTCCGATATACCTGGGACTCAACTTACCCTTCTTACCAAAACGTATAACTCCCTTCCATGGAGATACCTTTAGGAAAACATGATCTCCCACCTGAAATTCCAAAACCTTTCTTCTGTTATCGGCATATCTCATCTGCCTACTTTGAGCTGATTTGATGTGGTTTTTGATTACCTTCACCTTTTCCATTGTTTCTTCCACCAGTTCTGGTCCCACAAGTTCTCTTTCACCAACGTCATCCCAACAGGTTGGTGTACGACATCTCTTTCCGTATAATGCTTCATAAGGTGCCATCTGAATTCCTGAATGGAAGATATTGTTACAGTAAAATTCTACCAGTGGTAAATATTGATCCCACATACCCTGCAAGTCAAGGGAGCATGATCTCAACATGTCTTCTATGGTTTGAATAGTCCGTTCTGATTGTCCATCTGTTTGAGGGTGATAGGCAGTACTCAAACGAAGTTCAGTATCCAAGGCCTTTTGAAGACTTTTCCAAAATCTTGAAGTAAAACGAGGATCACGATCAGAAACAATCGATAGGGGTACTCCATGAAGTCTTACAACTTCATTAATATATAGTCTTGCTAGACGTTCAAGTGGTAGATCCTCCCGTATAGCCATAAAATGTGCTGACTTAGTAAGACGATCAACAATGACCCATATTGCATCATTCCTTCTAGGAGTCTTTGGTAGTCCCATGACAAAGTCCATCGTAATATTATCCCATTTCCACTCAGGTATGGGAAGAGGTTGCAATACTCCCCCAGGATGTTGCCTTCCAGCTTTCACTTGTTGAAAAACCATACAACTCGACACAAAATCCACAATCTCCCTCTTCATATTGTCCCACCAAAAATGTTCCTTCAAATCTCTATACATTTTGGTGCTCCCATGGTGTATAGAGAAATTGGAACTATGAGCATCATCCAGCAATTCCATTTTTAGATCAGGTATATCGGGAACACAAACTCTCTTCCCGAATTTCAAAATTCCATCCTTATACATAAAGTCCCTCAATCTTCCATCATTCACATCTTTAATCTTCTTCTGAAATTCTTCATCATTGGTCTGAGAACTCTTATTCCTTTCTAGTAATGATGGTTTGGCAACCATTTGAAAAAGAATTGATGTTTCACCTTCCCTAGTTATTCCCATGTCCATCTTCACTAGATCCATGAAAATTGGATCCCTTTCAATTCTCATCACATTCAAAACTCCATGGTCTTTTATACTCAAAGCATCTGCCACCTTGTTTGCCTTCCTCGGGTGGTAATGTATTGTGCAATCATAATCCTGGAGAAGTTCAAGCCATCGCCTTTGCCTCATGTTGAGTTCTTTTTGTGAGAAAATATACTTCAAACTCTTGTGATCAGTATAAATCTCACATTTTTCACCATAGAGGTAATGTCTCCATATCAATAAAGCAAAGATCACATCTGCTAACTCAAGATCATGAGTAGGATAGTTTTGCTCATGAATTTTTAGCTGTCGTGATGCATAGGCAATAACCTTATCATTCTGCATAAGGACACAACCAAGTCCTTTCTTCGATGCATCACTATAAATAACAAAACCATCATTCCCCGATGGTAGAGTCAATACAGGGGCGTTGACTAATCTTCTCTTCAGTTATTCAAAACATTCTTCACACTCTTTTTTCCAGACAAATTTAATCCCTTTACGTGTGAGCTTTGTCAATGGGTTAGCCAATCTGGCAAAATTCTGGACGAAACGTCGATACTAACCTGCTAAACCAATAAAACTGCGTACCTCAGTTATACTTGTCGGTGCCGGCCATTCTTGGATTGCCTTGGTTTTAGAAGGATCAATGGAAATTCCATCCTTAGAGACAATATGGCCAAGAAAAGAAATCTACTGAAGCCAGAATTCACACTTGCTAAATTTCCCATATAATTCATGTCTTCTAGGAGTCTTCAAGATAATGCGTAAGTGATTTTCATGATCTTCGTGGCTTTTGGAGTATACCAAGATATCATCAATAAATACCACTACAAATTCATCAAGATATTCCTTGAAAACTCTATTCATTAGATCCATGAAAACAAAGGGTGCATTAGTCAATCCAGAAGGCATTACTGTAAACTCGTAATGCCCATACCTTGTTCGAAATGCTGTCTTTGGAACGTCTTCCTTCTTCACACACAACTGATGGTATCCAGACCGAAGGTCAATCTTTGAAAAGTATTGAGCTACATGCAGTTGGTCAAACAAATCATCAATGCGAGGTAGGGGATACTTGTTCTTTATTGTTATAGCATTGATCTCCCTATAGTCGATGCACAACCTCATAGATCCATCTTTCTTCTTAACAAAAAGAACAAGGGCTCCCCAAGGAGAAACACTAGGGCGAATAAATCCCTTATTACTCAATTCCTCTAGTTGTTTCTTTAGTTCAACTAATTCCACAGTGTCCATTCTATAAGGGGTCTTCGATATGGGCCTTGATCCAGGAATTAAATCAATGGAAAACTCAACTTCTCATTCTGGAGGATGTCCAGGTAAATCTTCCGGAAACACATCAACATATTCTCTCACAATAGGTAAATACTCTATTTGAATATTCCTTTCCTCACCCTAAGTAATTTCCTTCTCTTCCTCCCCAATAATTGAATTTAGTTGAGCTACTGGGGGTGGATCTAGATAAGAATTATGTGGCGACGATTCTTCTCTAAAGATAAGGTGTTCCTTATCATCATCATCAAGAATCGTAACCTCTTTCCTCTTACAATAAATTTTTGCATCATGGTTCGAAAGCCAATCCATACCGAGGATTATATCAAATTCAATCATGGGTATGACGATGAGATCAGCAGGTAAAGAACATTTAGGTGCTCTAATGGGAAATAATCGACAAAACTTTGTTGCAACAATACTTCCCTTAGGGGTTTTGATCGACAACTCCCTTGTTAAATCAAATTGGAAATATCTAATTTTCTTAGCAAACTGGGAAGATATGAAACAATGTGATGATCCAGAATCAAATAATGCATTTGCTAAACTTGAGGAAACCATTAAATTACCTGCCACCACGTCTTTCGGAGCCTCCACCTCAGTAGTAGTGATAGCATAAGCCTGGCCCTGATCCCTTGGCCTCTTTTGAGGTAAGTTCCCCTGACGCTTAGGACATTCATTTGCATAATTTCCCTTCTCTCTAAAATTATAGCATTCCACGTTGACAGCCGCTTTCTTTCCCTTGCATTCATGAGCTTGGTGGCCTTTTTCACCACACTTGTAACATACTCCTTTTCCTTTTAGACAGGCACCAGGGTGCTTCCTACCACAATTATCACAGGGTGGAAATTCATTTCTACCCTTCTTCCCTGTTTCCTTATTTCCTTTCCTAGAGTTTTCAGCGGATCTCTTCTTATCTTGCTTTGATTTAAAGTCATAAGACTTAGAGAATTCCTTTTCCGTCTTGATAGCGCACGAGATAATACCTTCGTATGAAGAGAAGGTTTGTGATACTAAAGCTCGACGGAGAAATGGTTTTAACCCATCAAAGAAACGATTAGTCTTACTTCTTGGGGTACGTATGTAATCTACAACATACCTTGCTAACCTTGTAAGGTTAGCCTCATACTTTGCGACATTATCATCCTCCTTCTGCCTCAGACTCAGAAATTGCCTTTCCATATCCGCTCGATGGTCTCGAGGAAAGTATTTTTCTAAGAACAGCTCTTTGAACTCCTGCCATTCCATGTTTGTTAATTCATCATCTTCATTTGTGTTTTAAATTAGTGACCACCATTGATCGGCATCTCCAGTGAGGCGGTAAACTTCCATGACAACTTTCTCCCTTTCACTACTCTCCAAGGCATGGAATATTTTCTCTAAGGAATTTATCCATTGCTCAGCTACTATAGGATTTGTACTCCCATTGAAGGTTGGTGGTTGTTGCCTCATGAAACGGTCTAGCATTGATCCTCCACGTTGCGGATCAGGGTGCTCCATACGAGTAAGGTTGTTATTCATAACCTTCATGAGTTGTCCCAGTACGGTGAGAAGCTGATCAGCACCAGTTGTATCACTAGCTCCACCATAATTATCTTGAGCAGGAGGGCAATCCCTACACGGAGTGCGTGCATTGATATGGTTTCCGTTCCTTCCACTAGGCACCATTTCTAAATAATGGCATAAACTAGATTAGTTTATGAATCAAACTACATAATTCCATACTTGTAAAACACTTAACATAAATTGAACTAATTATGGATATAATCCATAATTATAAAAATGTTTTCTTTGAGTAAGTATATACTCGTAACCCTTCATAGTGGTTTGTAAAGAAAATAGGAATTATCCTAAGCATATCCCCCGGGAGTGTCGTAACCAAGAGTGCAGCAAGGCCCGTTGTCGTGCACCAGTTCTCATTCGAGTCAAGATCAATGCGGTTTTTTTGGGTTTTACCCCTTGGTACATCTGTGCCAGAGCGGCCTCTACCTGCTCATATCCATACAGGGATGTATTACTCGGAAAACTCACAAAATCTCTACAATACCAATATTTTAGGAAGTTCCTCTATACTAATCCTCAAAGTTCATCTTACGTCTACGTGCTCTAATTAGAGTTTGTCTAAATCTAGCTTCCAAGGTTTGTACTAAACTTCCTCTGATACCAACTGTAGCGCCCTAACCCCAGCTTCCCAGAGTCGCTGCATTGCTTCGTAACATTGGCATGATCACAAAAGATCACGTCTCGAAAGACCGATTAGTTTAGTAGCCTTGGAAACACTAGATACATTCATAAACATTACATTACCTCATAAAAATGAAAACTACAATAACATGGTCTCCCTAGTCCACACTCATATCATCACTGACTATTCTTGCAAGTCAGTCATAATACACTTCTTCACATCCTGGGAAAAATAAAACATTGAAAGGGGTGAGCTCAAATGCTCCGTAAGGATAACAATATAGAGGAAACTTTCATAAGAAAACATAAGCATTTAAGTCAATGTATAACGAAAACAAAATCCTTATTGAACTTGAACATCAGCATAATATGGCAAAAGTAAAATAAAATAATGCCATTACTTACTCACATAGATATTCTACTAGACGAATAATCACATGAAATATCAATAACCACTTTCATAATGAGGGAATGTATAATGCCATACATTCTGAAACATTTTGTCAAGGCCTTGGCCAAGAGGTCTAAAATGATTAAGGCCTCGGCCAAAACCATAAATCAAATTGGGAAAGGGCCTCGGCCAATTCCACGTCTAGTTGTCTCATGAGACCTACCGATGCATCGAGGAGCTATAGCGGGCTCCACCCATCACTTATTAAGTCCAATACATTCCTCATATGAATAGGTTTAAACATAACATAAATATTCGTATTAAAACTAGCATACGAAATGTAAACAGTTTCTCCATAAACTATGTTTGGTATAAAAATAACACATCCACAGTCAAATGTTTCACAAAATTATAAATGGAAGTTTTGTATCAAAAATCAATTTCAAATAAACTTAAAACCCATCAAAGGATGTTGACATGGATGAAATCAAAGCTATTTGAGAGAAATATCTCTCTTTTTTGAAATCATTTAAAAGTCCCATAATTATAAAATAATACATTTACTTTGAAAATATTATTATAATCTTGTAAGGGATGCTTCGACGAAGTTATAATAGCGGAAAATAGTCGCACCCGCCGTATAAGTTAAAAAAAACATTCTTACCTTAAATTTGTCAAAAAGGTCAAAAAGTACATTGTTTGGAAAACGACGGTAAGATTCCTTTCAAAAATGTATAAGGGTATAAATGACTTTAACCCATTTTCCATTTAATAGTAAAAAAGTTTTGAAAGACATTTTTAAGAAACATGGATGTGGATGATGACGAGGTCCCAGTAGATAATTATGTATAAACAACCTTCGATAATGAAGAGGTTGTGATGTAAACCCTTACCTTGTACTTTTCCTTGGTTGGGGTAGGTTAACCTCCTGTATAATGGTGAAATAATTGTTATTAAATTATACAAGAATCATATACATTCATATGATATCATATATGATCTTTTAACATTGCTTTGTTAACAATATCTTAGATTTATCGTTGTTTCAGGTGTTAACTTACTCGTTTTCTTTTATATGTTTTGTTACGTAAGTCGTGTTTTTCAGGGATAGGTTGTATATTATTCATATCCAGAATGATATCATGTCCTTAAACATTATTCTTAAATCATAAAATGATAATTATACTTGAATGGATACGACGGAGAATGAATCTCATAGCGTTCGTGGAGACGGTAGTCCGTACGTACGCACGAGCGACAATATCATTATTTTGATATTAAAATAATATATAATTGGATATTATATCATATATACAGAATCATTATCATGTTATATTTATTATTTACATGAATTACATATCATTATTATACCCTTCTAAATAATAATATATTGAATAACAATTACACCACGACGTGGACACGGTAAGCCGTACGTACGCACGTATGGTGATATGTCATTCAAATGATGGGTAGAATACTGAATATGGTTGTTCCATATTTATAATAACATCACAGTATATAGAATATACTTGAGTTATAATTTTAGAATTGAAATAATAAACATAGAGGGAGTGGAAGAAGAAAGAAACTTGAAAGAGGGTGATGAAAATGTTACCTCTTCTTTGGGTTCTTCCTTTTGATTTGATCAAAAGGACTCCTTAGGATGGCTTTATGACTAAAGTAAAGCTTCTAGGATGAAGGGAGAGAATTTGGGAGAGTATTCGGTCAGAGGTTGGCCGAACCAAAAGGCTTGAAAGTGTGAATAAGGTGGTAGAGGTGGGGGCCTTTTATAAGAGGAGAGGAGGGGCTCTTTTGGAAAGATTGAAATGTTACATTATTATACAATGCTTTTATGATTCTATAGGTCCCACACTTATATAATTCGTGGCTAAGGTGATAAGGGTTCGAAATCTACCCATCCAATAGTCATTGGACAAGTGTATGCCTTGGATTTTACATTATCTTTTCATTTTATTAAAATCGTTAAATAATGAGGTCATCGCTGCATCATAATGATGTAATAAATAATTTAATATATTTAATGTCAAAAAATTATAAAAAAACTACTATGATGTAGGAAATATTTTTATATTTATAATTAATATTTATAGTCAAAATTTGGACTTTTTTATCCCCACTTAAAAACTTTTTTAGTGAAACAACTCATGTTTGTGTCAATTTAATTTTAACATTAAATAAATATATATTAATGTCATTTTCCATCCAAAGTGGCTCCATGGGGTCCCCAAGTTGACCCATGGGTTGTCTTGGTCGGACATGACTCATCAAATAGGAGTAGGACAAGTTTCAAGCTCATCTCATATTATTAAAACATTATTTTTACCTTAAACTACACTAATTACCTCTAATCGCGATTAAGAACTTAAAAGTTACTATTCACCAAAAAATTATTTTAATTTCATTGAACCACATTTTACTTCTTAATGACAACCATGTATGTCGGATTTTTGAAAATCAAATCACAAAAGTGGTAATATTTCATTTTAACGAAAAATCAGTTTTTAACCACCACTTAGTGGTTTCACTATTCATCAAAAATTGAAGTTTTTCAGAATAAGGCCAAAATTTCACCCTATGCTATAATTGATATTCCGAATTCAAAAATGATGTCTATTTTAAAAAATTCCAAACATATAAGTTGCATTAATTAATTTTATAATTAATTCTCGCTGTTACAACAAATAGCGTGTTTTTAAGAAACAATTTATATCAAAAGATTGGCAATTGTTTATATCCAATTTCAATGTTAAATTAATTATAATGACCACCATTGGATAAAATGGTAAAAATATATTATAATTATACTTTAAAACCACTAAATAGTATAATTTATCACTATAAATTATTTTGATTAAAAAAGTTGTTTTTAAGTATTTTTCACTATTCTTAAAAAATTAGAAGTTCTCAGAAAAATACCAAAAATTCAACATAGGCTAATTTCGATATTCCGAATCCAAAAATGAAGTCCATTTTGATAAATAAAATTTTTAAAATTTCAAAAAGTATGTATTACTATTCACAACGGCTAGTTTAATTAGTTGTGGTGTGTGTTAGAGCTCGAGGTTGCGTACAACACACGCTATTGCATTATTCGAAGGGAAACGTATCGTGGAAGCTTGGGGTGTTACATACATGGACACACACACACACCCACGTATATATATATATATGTGTGTGTGTGTGTGTGTGTGTGTAAATAAAAAAAATAAAATAGTGACACCCACTTAAATATATATAGAAATTATAAATTATAAACTATAAATTATAAATTTAAAGAAAATGAATAAATTTTATAATACATAAATATATAAAATGTATAAAAGAATACATATAAATTTAAAGAATATACTAATAATTATGTATGTATGTATGTGTTTATATGTGTGAAAAAAATAATACACACACACATACTTGTATATATATACATAAAAATATATTAATCATGCACAATTATATATATAAACACACAGGCATATATAAATACATATAGATATGTATATATATATAAGAAAAATTACACATATATAGATATATATATATATACATACATAAAACTACATATTCTGACTATATATATATATATTCATTCAGCATAAAAATTATCTATATATATATACAATAGGTGTTGATTAATAAAGAATGAGAAAAAATATATTTTATTAGTAATGATTCATTTAAAACTTTGTTATGAATTAAATAATTTTGGTTTTTGAAGGCAATTTTTCAAAAAATATGATAGAAACCTTATTGGGGTCAGCTTATTTGATAGCTTGAAGAACTAAGATAAGTTGTGTGGTAGTTTGGGTTTATTTAAAAAGGAGAAAAGGAATATATCAGTGTTGAAAAGTTTAGTCCCAATAAATGAAAGGATTTATGAATACTCAATTTATATTTAATAAATCATAAATAAGGTGGAAAAAATAGGTATCATATGACTAATGAATTTTGAACCTTATCTCTCGATCCAATGATCATAAGGAAATTCTATTAAAACTAGCATGTTCATCAACAATTTATATGTATTTATTATTTATTAATATATATATAAATATGAAAATTGATATATTATTGTTTCTTATTTTATTATATGTGTGTCTGTGTTTTTCATGGTAAAATATATTTATATATTATTTTTTTGAAAATATAGAGTTTGATCCCTTTCATTTAAAGAAAAAAAGATAGAGTTGGATAGGAGGATGTGGTCAGACGTGGAAAAACTTCTTTCATCAAATTCAATCAAGACATAATTTTTTCTAATCTTAGCTCCAAGAGAATGTTGTACATCATAATTTTTATTTCAATTGAAGCATCAAATACCAAAACCATGATCTATAGGATTCCATCTTCTACTATAAGTCCTAACATTTTATCAAAGGCATTCAATGTCACTGTCTTCTGGATCTATATTCCCTACATCAGGTTGAGCCACCACACTCTTAGATGTATCATCAAGAGTATTATTCATGCTATCGTTCCTTATAACCATTTCTACTCTGTCTAGTTGGACAACTTCAACTTTTCCGAAATTCATTTATTCAAGAATTTTGAAAGAGTTATTCATTGTAACAAACCCATCACCCATTAAAATAAAGTCAACATTCCAAATTTCCTGAGTGGAGGAACCAGAGGTAACCGTTCTAGACACATCAGAATAAAAATGAGTATCACCAGATTATATAATGACATCAGGAACATTGGAATGGGTTGTATTATCCATATCACTTGGGATGCACTGAGGTACATCCTAGAATGTTTTGTTATCATCCAAGGATACATCTAAAGCACCCTAGTCAAAGGAATAGTCATTTAAAACATCTTAGTGGACTATAAAAAACGCCCCATAAGAATCATATTGAATAGAGCATGATTTTTCCCTCCAAACGCTTTATATGGAGTCTCTAGAAGCACTGGGGACTGAATTTATGCTTTCAAATTGGCTGTAGTTTCACTACTATTATCGTTATTCAAAAAGTTCTTTTCCTCACATTCAATGAATATATCTTCAAAAACACCTTGACCAGATCTTGTTTATTTAACACCATCCTCTGTAATGGGAATATTTAAAGGAATTTGGGATTAATTTTGAGTATTCATCATGACAAGATCCTCACAACTTCTATCATTATTCAAAGATGTTCGAGCCACATAATCAATGGAGAGTCCTTTAAAATTTGCAGCTGTTTCCATTGTAAATATATCCATGCCCTAATCAGATGAAGTGATCTAAGTAGACGGTTCAACATCCTTTAAAACATGTGTAAGAACATCTATAAATGAGTGACGCACCTATGATATTTCATAAGCCCTATAATAATGCAACCCATGATTTTGAGTAGAATGATGAGGTTCAATATTCTCCTCCTCAAGTTTTGCCTCTTTTGAAATATATGCCCAGTCCATTGAAGGACGATGAGGGTTACCATTATTTTAAATCAAATCAACATTGTCCATAGTTATCTTCCCCTTATCCAAAGTAATATTATTAGCTTGAGTATCTCCATTTGTAGTGGGTTGCCCATCTAAAACCACAAAATACTTTGAAACCACAACTTTCCTTTATTTATATATAAATGATTCCATTAAATGTATTAAAATAAAAATATATCTATTTTTATTACTTAAATATTATTAACTATATTTAAAATAAGTTTATAATATTAATTGTATATATTTATAACCTTAGTCATTAATAATTATATTTTAATAATAATCAATTATATTTTAAGGACATTATAAATTATATAAATTTGTAAATAATTTTTATAATAATTTATAAAACATATAAATGTATAATTAAATATACAAAATATTAATAACATTATTTAAATATAAATATTTTTTATAAATTACTAATTATATAAATTTATGTTTATATTAATAATTTTAAGTAAAAATTAATCAAACATTATCAATTATTTTTTAAATATTATCTGTAATTTTAAAAAAATATTACAAATTGTGTAAATGTTTATATAATTTTTACAATATAACTATTATTAATTGTATAAATATATAATTAAATATAAATTTTAAAATAATTATATTTAAACAAAAAATGTTTTATAGTAAATCAATATTTATATATATAAATTATTAATAAATATTAGTTATTTTTAAATATTGAAAGTTATATTTACAAAAATATTAGTTGTTATATAAATGAATAAATATTTTTTACAATATAAAAATTTAATTATAAAATTTCAATATTATATTTTAAAAATAAAATATAAACATAAATATAAAATGATTTACAATATAATACCAATTAAATTAAAATATTAAATTTTTTATTAATTATGATCATAATAAAATAATACTCATTATTATTTATATAATTATTGTTATATATGTTTAAAAATTATAAATTATATAAATGAAAATTGGTTATTAATAAATATTTGAAATATATAATTAGTCATACTTTAAAATTTTCATTACTTCAATAATTTAAAATTATATAATATAAATTATATTAAAAAATTATATATATATATATATAACAAATTTATGATGCCTAGTCCGAGTGATAATTGAAGTCCTTCTTATCATTGAGGTATTGAGTGTTAATCCACTGATGCTTGATCTTTCTAATTTTCATTACAACTTGGTTTGGTCCCTCTGATTATATGGGTGTGAGCATTGGGGAGTGTGAGTTTAACCGGGTGGCATTGGGCTTGCCCATTGTTTTCTCCTAATGGGTGATTTTAGTGGTTTAGTTGTTAACTTTGATTCTTGGTTCCCAAGGTTTTGGTTGAGGTTGATTTTTTGTATGGTTCATAATTCCATGTTAGATGATTAAATCTTCCATCTTTGGATGGGCTTGTGGTTGGTGACAGTCTTATGCAATTCCACTACTGGGAAATATTCAACAACTAAGACTTAGTTCCTACTTTGGAGGGGTTGTATTATCTATGGAAGTTCATTACATTGTTTGGTGGAGATGGGATTTCTCATCAAAGAAATAATTGATTACATTTGAATAATGTAAATTGTTCATTATATATTAAATAATTATTAATTGTGTGTATGTGTAATATTATTATTGTTCAGAGTTCACCAGCGCATGACTTAAATAAACTCCCTTCTGTCTGATTTATATGAGTTTTTTGATAGAGATTGTAAAAAAATCCCATATTTCAGACTCTTGTAACTTATTTGTTTTTCAATATATTGTGCTTTGGTCTTTGACCAAAGCATTACCTTAAAAAATGTACATATATTTTTTAATAATTATAAACATTTCTAAAATATTAAATCTAAGTCCAATTTATTAATTCATTTAAAAGATTACTATTATATTTTTTCAATGAAATACATATATTATCTTATTCATAGAAAAACACACATGCCCACACAGATATATATATATATATAATGAATATATATATACTACTACTATTAAGAAACTATATGGATGTGTGTGTGTGTTATGAGGTATATGAAGGCTCATCAATCATAGTGAAACCATAAGTCCTTATGATGACATTTGTACAGGTGTGTGAGGTTGTGTGTGGGAGTGTATAATTATGAGATATATGATAGATCATCACTCACATTGAAACCAAAATTCTCTATAAATATATGTGTGTGAGAGAGTGTGTGTGATTGATTGTGTAATTATGAGACATATAAGGATCATCACAAACATTGAAACCAAATGTTTATATAAATATCTCTTTTCATAAATGTGTGTGAGAGTGTGTGTTTAATATATATATTCTATAAATTGTTATTTTACTAGATATATTCATTATCAACACTAAAATAAGTGCATGTGAAAGTCAAATTTTTTCAGTTATGAGTTTTATTGTTTATGAAGGTGATGTTATAGTCCAAATTAATGCGGAAAACCATAATTGAAAACCTAGGAGCCACTGACATAATTTTTTTTGGTTTTAATTTGTATAGATAAATTACATTGATTATGAAAACATAAATAAAATTTTATGAGGTATATTAAGATGAGTAATATTAAAGAAATGAAAAATGGAAAAAGAATACTGGATTCTAATATGATTCTATCCACATTGGACCTATGTGCATTTCAAGAAAACCAGCTCCTATGTTCATTACTATGAAAAATGATAACAACCAAATTACTAGGGGCTCAAAACAATAAATTTCATGAAAATATATATAAGGAAATATCCCTTATAAACCCAATAAGAAGTGATCAAAAATATAAAAAAATCTAATATGCATTATTTTTCAATGCATATATGCCACACAACCAACACAAGAAGGATGCATTAAGATATAGTTAACAAATCTTGGAAGAAACAATAAATTGAATTATGGATCTATGCCTCATTACCATGACCTGTTTAGGTTTCAAAATAATTTTTCTATAAATTATAACTTATATTTTTGTAACATGATCATCCAATTTCAATGATAGATTGTGTATATAAATATCAACCAAAGGTAATCATATAAATTATGAACCAGGGAAAATACATTGAACATATATGTAATATTTGAAGCGTCTCATATAAAATTTCACCTCCAAATACCCTTTTGATTTTTCATTTAGTGAACTAAGATATATTTCGGGATTTAATTTTTGAATTATCCTTACAAAATTCCACCCTCTTGAAACTGAGGAGTGAAGTTAATCATGAAGGGAAAGAGAAGGATTTTTTTATTCATTTTTTGATTTTTATAAAAAGGTTCCAAGGTCAAGAAAATTAAAAATTGTGTCAGAATAGTGGAAGGTATCATTCAGCCTTTCAGTTAATTGAAAATTTAGTAGAGTCCCTGCCTCCTTTTAGAAAAAAAAATTGTTTAACTATATATTTTTTATATTTATAAATATATAGGTTTGTATATTATGATATATATATTATGTCAATTTAATTTTGTTTATAATAATTTCATTAATATTTGAAAGTCAAAATGTTATTTTTTAAAGAAATAGATTTTATAACATTTACATAAGTATTTAATTATTATATTTATAACTTTTTCATTTTCAATTATGTTTTATTTTCAAGTATGTTATCAAATATATCATCACATTCTAATCTATATAATCTAATAATTTCATTCCCAATGTATCTAGTTAAAAATCAGTTATATAGGGATTTATTCTACATTATTTTTAGTTAAATACAATTTTTTCATTATTACATAACTATAATATTATTATTCATTATAAATATATACATTATTAATATATACATTATAAATATATATATATATATATTGTTTTTTAATATACTTACAATACTATTTTCTTTCAATATTTCAATTCATTTGTTTCAATGAATCTCATAAGAAATAAATGTATGACTTGAATGAAGGATAGGTGAACTCTAGATTTCGATACATCAACCATTTCTATAGTATTGGAATTTCTCTTATCTCAATATCTTTTTTTATTTTTTTCATGACTATTATTATGTTATATTACTCACTTTTGATATTTTTTAAGTCATTTTATTCTATGTAATTATAATATTCCCATAAAAGGTGGAGCTCTTGTATAATGTTTTCATTTTAGTAGGGTTCAATGTCTAAGAGTTGTTGGATTCGATAATGTTCTAACATCATCAATATTTTATTACAACTTAATATTATTAGGACAATATATTATTGTTTTAAACCATTATAACAATATTTATGATATTTTTTGACATTCCTTTCATTTTCAGTTATTTATTATATTTATGAAATTATTTTTATTTTCAAAAACATTTTAGATGCTTAGGATATGTTTTAAATTTTATTTACATTGTTTTTATATTTTATATTTTATAATCATTTAAAGTTTCATACTTGAAATTAAATAATTTTTCTTATGTTGCAAGTAGTCAACTTTGAAATTTTATAAAATATAAACTATGACTAAAATATAAATAAAAATTGAAACAGTGGATAAACATGTAAAAATAGTCAATAGTAAAAACAATTTATTCATTTTAATAGACAGAAAACATATACAAGAATGAGTAAAATTAATTTTCAAGGTGAGGTTTCATCCCACATTATGGTCTGAAAATGGGATGTGTGTATCGAGATCACAAAGATCCATGATGGGGTGGAGTCATATGACCTAGAGAGGGTTGATCCTCAGGAACTGTAACTTAGACTATTGGATGCACTGTCTATGTCTGAATGGGAGGAGGTTTCAACTAGATTTCTTCATGCTCACAAAATCTTTCTCCCACTAGGGTAGTAGAAGGACCAACCATAATCACAAGGGCGAACCATACAGGCTGTGAAGGATCTGGCACAAAACCTAGATGCATGGGAAATTAACCCTTATAGAAAACCGAATAATATGCACAAAGAGAAAACTATGGATATCTTACCAATACAGATATATCTCATTCCTCCTCATTAAAATCCCAAATCGGATGAGCCTATAATCTTAGAGGGCTACCCACTACCTGTGGAACAGGTGGGGCCTCACGTGTAGCACAATGTTGTCTACATCATCCTCATCATAGGTCCTCAATATTAGCATATGTAGGAGGAGGTTCCTGAGTAGAAACATCCAATACCTATGAAGGAATGTCATTTCCCTAGGGTGGACAATCTAAGATGATATCATGAACCGCATGATAAATTGGAATCAGCCTCAGCGATGCACATAGATCACTGTCATGCTAGAAACCTCCCCCTCCTCTAGATCACTCATGAAAATAATCTATAGTGCCCTAGTTTGCTGTAAAGTTATTAAAAATGAATCATAAAATACTATAATAAAGAAACTAATGTAAATTTGTTGACTTATCATATCATGAATCCATATGTCGTGTCAAGTATGATATAGTATAGAATTCATCCTATACCATGTCTCAAACTTGACCTTCTATGATAGATGGAGTCACATCATAGTAACACCCTGGAGATGAAGTGATGTATGTCTGTCCTAGAGGTCGAGATACTTGGCATAGAATTGGTGTCACTCGATATCCTCCCTATGATTAGTGTGGTATATGGAAGGATCTCTATGACCTACATCGGCTATGTGATATTTAACTAGGGGTTTCTAGTAAAAACACCATTAATGACATAAACATAACATACATATATAATACATCTTGACATATGAATATTTATTACATAACATAATCACCCATCATAGAATCATATAGGTCTAGTTCCTTTAGAATCATAGATACATAAAAAATGGTTCATAGATGAGCGACATCATGTTCCACTAAGTTATTCATAACTAGAACCCCTATTTGACATATCATATATAATTCCTTTATTCGTAACCTAAGGAAAATAAATAGAGGAAATGGTAATCTCAGTTTCTTAGTAATCCTAAAAAAAGGAGATATCAACATAACGTGATTATAAGCAAATGAGAAAAAGATAATAACATTTTAAAACCATACCCACCATATCATAGATCATTAAAATGAGTCATGGAATAATTTTTTGATGATAATAAGACATGAATAATAATGAGATAAAATAATATTATCCATAATAGAATAACATTATCATAAGACATATATTTTTTCCATACACATAATTATATAAAATAATTTCCTTAATAATCAAGGATTTTTTCCAAAACAATCATAGTGGAATTAGTTCAATCTCAAAACCATAATCATATTAAAGGTTAAATCCCTAGATTATCCAAGTGGAAAAGATCCCTTACTAATCTAGGTTCACCCCCCCCCCCCTCAGTTTCAGTCTTGGTTATATCATGAGATATTAATTTTTTTCCCCAATGTATTAGATGGAGATATTGGTCTCACCTCTCATTGGTTATAATGTAACCACTTTCCATGGTTATAATGTATCCATTTTCCTTACTTATAACATAACAACCATCCTCTGTTATAACATAACCATTATCCATTGTTACAATGTTTCTATCTTCTATTTTTATATCAGAACCTCTATTATAGAATGAAAACCATACAAATACATGATAGAGGATCACAACAAATTCATCGTATTAGTACCCGTGAAAATAAATGGGGTCATCAACATATTTTCATCATAATCACAAACCTTTTAAAAGAAAGAATTTGGATGGTATCATTGTATTATATACCCATTAAATCTTATGTAACATCATAGGATGTCATCATTTATGAAAAAGTAATTTGAAATATCACTGGAAGATTTCTTGAGGAAAATAGTATTTACTCTTTCAAAATCACCTTCAAAAACTATAATTTCACATAACATTGTGTAAATAATATTATTTTTAAATATTATTGTAATGTTATATAGAAATATTTATATTATTGTTTGGAAATTATGGAATAAAATATTGATCATGTCATACATATTAAAACAATGATTCAATTAACATTTTTAGTAAAAGTAAAAATTACCACATTCTTAAAATGAAAAGAATATTCCTTTAAATAAATTTGTGTAAAACTCAAAAATGGGTGAAAATTCCTTTTAAAATAAAATTATGTTGGTAAAAAAAAATTTTAAAATGGTTTTAGAGTACATTTACATGGTAGAAAAAGGATTCTTGATTGAAGAGAAAAATAAGGCTAATTTTTCTTAATAATATTATTTTGTATAATTTAGTACATAAAAGGGGGAAAATGAAATAAAAAAATTTATAATCATGAAATAAATAGGGTAAAATATAATTAATGTTGTTTTCAAGAGATAAATCATATGATTTTATCATTGGAATTATAGTCATAAGAAATTTCAATAAATAATAAGATTGTATCATAAAACCCTTCCCACTTCATTAAATTTAGAATCATAATCCCTATTAAAGAATATTCATAAAATAAAAAATTAAATATTATAAAAATAATAATATTGATGATATAAAATATCAAATTTAGAGTATATTCTCTATAAAAAAGAAAATAGTTTTGAATATGGAATTTTTCTCCCAGAAATAAAAGAGACAAGAAATCTCTTACCTCAAGTCTAGACTTCCTTCATACATGTCCAAAAATCATGTATAATAAATATGGGATTATTAGAAATCTGATTTAGAACCATAATAATATTTTTCATACCATATATGATTTATTTATGACCATTCATTACCATTTAATTAATAATTCTATATTCAAATCATGTTTCTGGTAAAAACTAATTCATTATTCATGTATGTTTTGGTTTGATATTGTTGGACCTTTTATTTATATCATGGTTCAATCATATTAAAAACTTTAACCATGGAATAATTATAATATATATTAGTTTAATATCTATTTAGAGTAATTCATAAAATTTAGAGATAGAAAATAAATTACACCATTCATGGGGATGGAAGGCGGCACAAACGCATGAACATTGTTTCCATTTTCTCAGCGTATGTAATGAAAAAATGGTAAGTAATGTATCAACATCCCACAATACTATTTATGTCATGCATATCATATATAATCACTAAATATAACCTAATTACTATCCATGTCATAATAAAATGAAAACGTATCCCATTGATTTGTAGAGGAGGTGTCCACACGTACGCATGGGCAATGTTATTTTTTTCTAAAATATTGGATGGAAATAAGGTATAGATGATATTATAATTCCATAAGTATAATGAATTCATTTAAATAATTTAAAAAAATTAAATCAATCATTATCTTCATCCATTAGAGGTGGTGATGGAAAACAAATTACATCGGTTTTGGAGGAAATATTACTCCATACATGAGATTGATAGTTTTGTTTCTCATTTTATGGAATAGGATGTATATATTGATTCTTACATTAAAATAATAACATTAAATATTTTTTGATATACTTTTGTTATAATATCATCATAACTGATTAATATTTTAATGAAGTAGAAAAATAAATAAAACAAAAACACAAGTTTAATAATTTAACCTCTTTTTTAGAGAACCTCTTTAAGTATATACCTAAAACCTCATTATGAGGTTTTAATAATAAAAATAATCCCTCTAAAATGTGGTTATGAAATTATGGAATTTATTTCTTTAGGCATTGGTCAAACAAAATGATTTTTAGATTTTAATGGCATAAGAGAGGGAGTTCCCTTTTATAAGTGGGGGAGAGGACACACTTAGAGTTTTTTAAAAGAAAAAGGTGTACCTATGTTATAAATATAGAAAAAGGATCAAAATGGTTCATTATAGAACATTATGTGATATACGGTTGAAATATTTTTATAAAATAGTAATTTTAATGAAAATTATGTAATTTTTTCCCTTATCTTTTTAGTTTAACCCCCAGTATACTCATTTTAACCTTAACCATAGTATTTTATTATTACAATTTTCAATATTCATTATGATAAAAAATTAAATTGAAATTATTAAATAATATAAATTATTCTGATTAAAAATACGGAATCTGTTTTCCAATATTTATTTCACAAAAATAGATGAATTTAATTTAAAATTAAACCCATAAACTAGATGGGAAAACAATTTTACAAAAAAAAATTCTAAAGTATAAAAAAATAATATCAAAATTAAAAATTAAATTGATTAAAAATAATTGAATTTGGAATAATAATTATATAATTGTACTAATTTTATTTTAAAATCCATTTTATAAATAAAATAGAGTTGGTAAATTCTTTAAACAAAAAAATAGTTTTAAAAAAATTATATCTTTTTATTATTCATCTATTTAACTATTCTAAGATAAAATATATCAAAAATTCACTAAAATTTAATTTTGACATTTATATTTCAAAAATGAATTTATTTTTTCTATTAAATATTCTAAAATTGGAAAAAGTTTACATTTATTATTTTTTTCAAAAATCAATAGTTTTTTTGAGTATTTTTTTTAAACATATAAATACCTTAAAAAAAATTAAATACTTATTTATAAAATTATTTTATTCATATAAAAACATTATAAATTATTTTAAAAATATTATTATTATTCTTCATAACACTATGTTTAATTACTAGGTTATGATGGTCATTAAAATATTAATAGTTCATCATGGATTGTTTAAACTTGGTGTTGTGTGTAACGCAAGATATAGAAGAAATTTAATTTATATGAAAAGAATATATATTTCATAAAATATCAAGGTGTTTTAGTAAACATATACTTTCATGGGGAATTGTGACCCTCAAGTTTCTGATTTATGGCTAGAGGACCTTCTTTAGATCTTTGAGAAACTGGAGATGCCTCTGGAGAGGAGGGCCCAAGTCATGGAATACATGATTCATATAACTATCAAGAGATGGAGGAATATTATAAATAAAGAAGATAAATATAGAGGAATTATCTAAATGGATTTATATATATGATTACGTTTTCCAAAAAAAATATTAGATTTTATGGAGCATTGGATTTTATGCACCTAAATCATGGTATAATGTCTATCATGGATTTTTCAACACATTTCAGATAAAGTTAATGCTTCACACACTATTTTTTATATGGTTGTAGTCTAGATTCTTAGAATCCTGATTGGGTACTTTTTTGGGGTAATGAATCTTGGTACTCCCTTGGTAATACATTCATAAATTGTATGTCAATGTAAGGGGTGACCCCTTGAGATCGGTGATTACCATTTCATATAGAACATTTTCATCCTTGTGTTGAATGGATTCAAAATTATAATTTGGCTGGATTTAATAATGTTTTATCATGACCATATTGATTTTTACCTCCCCATAGTTTTTTTTCTATTCCATGAGGGTGATAACTATATTCATTAAGGAGAATGGGATTTCCAGGAAACTCGATAAGTACCTGAGAATAATGGGTTGCTGGATTTTCGTCCAAGATTGATTATATTTTTCTTGATGATCGGGGATTTGTAGGGGTTGTTTTTCCTCCAATGTGGACCGTTTTAGGGATGATTTTTGGGATGATTTTTTTTGGGATTCACATATACAGAGAGATGTGGAGTTCACCATTTATCTTCTTATAAGTGGAAACCCGATATCTATTTATCTCTAAAAATGGTTCCTACATACCTTCATGAAATCCAATAGTGGTTAGAGGACCTAGATGCCAAAGGTTTTATATGGCCCAATACTTATCTATGGGGTTCACCAATATTTTTCAAGGATAAGGACAATGGAACCTTACTGCAATGTATAGATTTTTAGAAGTTGAATCAGCTTATAGTAATTAACTGGTACCCACTAACACTCATAGACAATATCTTTGAACAACTCTAACATGTTAAGGTATTATCTGATATTTATTTGTTATTATACTACCCTCAAGTGATATTTAGGCCCTTGGGTATAAAATATATGGTATTCCATTGTAGGTATGTCTTGTAAGAGTGTTTAGTTATGTTTTTTGGCAAAACTAATGTACTTGTTTCTTTTATGGACTTTTTGAATCAGGTTTTCCACCCATATTTGGGTTCATTTGTGGTTATTTTTGTAGACTAAATCTATGTGTATTTTTAGACATGAAATAATCATCTGAAACACCTTGATATTGTACTGAGTACACAATGAAATAATTGGATATATTATAATATCACTAGATCTAACTTATGGAATAATAATATTTACATCTTGGGACACAACATATCGGAAGAAGGGGTATTTGTGGATCCATAGAAGGTAAGAGTCATTGTGTCATAATATCATCCCAAGAACATATTTGATATATAAATATTATTATAATTAGCTAGTTATTATTAGTGTTTCATTAAAAACTTTTCATTTCTTATAGAACCACTTATATGCATGACCAATAAAGGTGTAAATTTAACATGTCCAAAATCTTGTGAGAAATACATTCAAGAGTTAAAGGGATGGCTAACCTTATTTCTAATCCTGGTACTACCTAAGCCTATAATAGGATATAAAGATTATTTTAACACATCATTTTTCTAGTAGGGAGATGTTTTTTATGCAAGGGGAATAATTTTTTGTGTTTGGGTCGCATCATTTTAGACCTTGTGGGTGTAATTACCTAATACATGAACTAGAGTTTACATAATTGTTTCATAATTTGAATTTTTAGAAACATTAAATTTTAGGGGAAAAGTTTATGGTATACAACAACCATAATATCCTCAAACATATATTCAATCAATGTTACTTAACCCTTCAATAAAATAGATGGGTAAAATATCTTTATTCTTTTTAAATTGATCTTGCTTACATTACTATAAGATGTAACTTATTTTCTGATGTTATGTGTCTAAAACCCCAAACTTATATTGTTCAGGGAAGAAGTATTGAATGAAATTTAATGGATCATATTTCTTAGATACAACTAGATGTTTAATAATATCAGGAGTATCCTTTTATCACACCTTTCTTAGTGGCCTCATCACTTTTAAGTCTAGTGAAGAGGAGGAAAATTTTATATAATAATGTTTTAATCTTGAGGGAATGTGTTTTTCGTGAGGACCCACTACCTATTGGGGTTATCTATGGGGTTGATATCCCAAATACTTATGGGTGTGTATGGGTACCTATAGATATTTGAAAGGAGTTGATGATATTATATCTTTCTTCCAAATGAGAAGTACATCCTCGAATAAAAAATATGTAACACAAATTTTTCAACCAATATTGATGTGCTAGAATGGAAAAGAATATAATGATTTTTTCCTTGTTTCTCCACAATTAGCTGTTTAAGGCATAATTCCAATAGTTTTTTGGTATTTTATAGTTTTTAACCATTCTACTGTAGAAATGGGATAACACCACCATGTATTTTATGACGGTGTTACTGAAATCACCTCGGGCTAGTGATTTCATATGGGTGATAATGGATAGGCTAATAATGGTCTAAAACATATTAACTTTTGAGAAGAAATTATCTATGTATGAACATAGAATGTTATATTTTTTTTAAGTCATATGCCTTCATGGAGTTCCATGTACCATCATATTATATTGGGATTCTGATTTTTATTCGTTAATACCCCAAGGTTTTACAAAAAAAATTAAAGAAAGGCATGAAACACTGAGTATCTTAATAATGGAACTTTTTTACAAAATAGTTATTAACTATACATTAAATATAATTTTTCCGCTTCTATTATTTGAATTTCAAAAAACAGACATCCACTATTGTGATCAGTAAGTTATTTGGAGCCTGATAAAACCAACTTATTTTTTGGTGAATAGTAACATACCCTTATGAATTTTAACATGAATATTAATATGACCCTTATGAATTTTAAATAAAATTAATTTTTTTGTCTTAATTTTATATGATAAAAATATATTTATTAATTTTTCAAGGGCATCTAAAATCATTTATAGTTTTAAAATTGTTATTTTTTGAAAAAATTGTGAATTTATTTAAAAATAAAATTTATAAAATTTATAAAATTATTTTAAAAAAATTGAGTTCCTTTTTCAATTTTACATGTCAAAAAATGGTTAGGGTTAATTTTTTGGATTTTTATGAAATGCATGATTTTTTTGTGAATTGTGAAATATGGTAATTAACAAAATATGCTAAAAAATGAATTTTTGCATCATGATTGAGTCATGGATGATGTAAATGGACATTGTTTCAAACTCAAATTCACTTATTACTTTTTGGGTAACATGAATCAATATTATTCATAGTATTTAGAAAAAAATATTAAACTAATGATTAAAATAATATAAAACCCCCCACTCCTCTACTATAAATACCACCCCCACCCCCTCTTCCTCTCACCCCACTCAAGTCTTGGTACTAGTATAAGTTCTACAAAATACTATTCCAAATCCCCTCTATCATGTAAAATACCTTCTTGTCTTACCTAAAGGCCAAAACAAATGGATTTAAGGAGAATCTCAAGGGGAAGAGCTCAAAAGGTAAAGATCCTCTTTCATTTTATTGTGTTTTGTTTTTAATTCTTTTCTATTCTTATACTCTCTTATCCTAACCTTATCCAAGAGTCATGAAATCTAAATTATTATATATATGCTGTATTTTTAAAAAATTTATGAAAAAATTCATCATCATTCTACCTCTTCTCTTCTAATTATTTTTAAAAGAAAAACATTGTCTCTGATGTGTCGATTTACCGACATCATGGATAATGTTTCTTCAATTTCCATTACTTCCACAAAAATGGTTATAAAACCATTTTAATGGTTGAAATCGAATTTAAATTGTATTATTTATCCTGTTTCATGTTCTTTAGTTAACATATATACATAGTATTATTTTTTATAATGAAACTAGTTTGTGATTATCAAAGAACTGCAAAAATGATCTAAACAAGTATCATTAAAGATTTATCTAATGATTCATACTCATACCATATAATCAAAATTATTTATGAAATAATTTAATAATATGGGAACATATTAATACCATTTCATTACACTTCTATAATTTCATTTCCATACACTAAGAAAATCAAATTAAACCAGCCCTGGAAATCATGTAAATAATGTGCCTGAAACAATGGAAGGAATGAAATACTAATAATTAAAGGGTGAAATAATAATATGAATTGATCATATAATGTGTTATAAACTTGAATATAATTTTTTAATATATTAATAACACTCTTATAACCATTATATAGATGTTTTAAACACGTTTTATGTAAGACGAACCTGAGGTGTGAGAATTCTTAACCCAATTTCCATTCTTTTGGTTAACCTTCTACTTCAGTAATTATGTGTAATTAAAATTGCTTTTGTGATGAATTTTTTTTAAATTATGTTTAATTATGAGTATTTATAGGGTATATACATATTACATCCACTCTATTAAGTCTCACTTCAATTATTATATTATTTTTAAGGGGCTTTTCTTTTAAAATCCTCTTTTAAAATTGTGTTTTTAAAAATTCAAAGTAAATATTTTTATAAAATTATTCATGTTGTATAATTATGTTCTTGTTCATGGGAATTTTTTATTATTAATCATGGGACCTATATATCCCTCAAATTAAATGTTTATGTGTATGTTATTGGACAGTCATATGGTTACTCCCAATGTAACTGTGATGGTTACAAAATATGGTAGTCGTGAGGGCTATATTATAAGGTAATTGTGAGGAGTTACAAATACTAAGGTAGACTATAGGGTTAAAATATTATGTAATTAATTTCCCAAGATACTTTTAGGGTTATATTTATGTTCTTTATGTTTTGGGGAAATATTTTGGAAAGCTCAAGATTCATAATGTAAGTATATATGGGTGACAAGTATGTAATTTTTAAAATGATTTCATATGTTTATAAATATTAATGAACTAATGGTTTATTTCCATATTTTTATATCACTTACCGAACTTTTTATGTTAATCCCATGTTTTTTAATGTATTTAAAAGATTATAAAGATGTGTAATAGAAATAAAGAAGTCATGTAAAATGTTATGAGGTTTCATCAAATAAATCATGTTGTTTTTTTTTTCAAAATTTACATGTTTTAGAAGAAATGGATATTGTTTTAATACTACCCACTTTTTATGATTATGGGATGATATGTATGAGTTCTGTCTTAAATTTATAAAACTATAAACTAAAAATATCTTTGGTAATCTAAAGAAGTAAAATCTATTTTAAATAGTTAGATTGTGTAATGTTTAAGGCCGGTTCCTTATAGTTGGTATGAAAGCACAGTTTAGATAACTTTAGGAGTAGGTATGATGTTAACAGAATACCATAAATGATTTTTACTTTATGTTTATGTTGAAATGGTATAGAATTTAAATATTACCATGTTTCTTCGTCTAAGATATGTCTGTTATGAATGGGTTTTTGCAGAAGAAACTAGGTAGATGAATTTGGAAGGAAACGAGAGGCTGATATCTTTCTGAATACGCAACTAGGAATGGTGGGAATTAGAACCGAGTAGCTTGTGATAGTAATGGATCATATGAAATAATAAATAAATGGCGGTGTAATCCTTGAAATAGAACAACTAGACCTACAATAAAGGAACATGATAATAGTGGAACATTTTTTGTGGCAACACCCTCCCGCTTCTAGTGGATCTTGTGACCCAGTGGCGGCTGAAGGATAAATTAAAGCCCCTGAATATATATTTGATGTTATGGTGTGTTCATATAATCAAAATTTTAGTCTTTCTATTTAGAATTGTGAATTTTAATCTGATCAGTAGTGGTCAATGTTCAAGAATATCATGGATAGAGAGGATATTGATGCCTTAGAGTGGGATGAATTTAAAAAAAATTTCCTTGAAAAATATTTTCCTAAGGTGATTTGACTTGGGATAGAGAATACATTCCTTGAATTAAAGAAAAAATAGGATGATTCAGTGTATGTGTATAATGAAATCTTCACCCGACGGGTGAGGTATTCTCTAAATATTACTCTAGATCATGATAGAAAAATAAATCATTTTTACTCATGATTGAAGCCAAAATATCGAAGAGAATTGGCTTCCCGTGAGGTCAAATGTTTTGAGGAACTTGAACAATATGCTGAGAGGGTAGAAATGGAGTTTTTTGGTGATCATGTGCACTTTGAAAACAAGTAGAAGAAGACTTCCAAATGGAAATTAATGCGTAAGAATCAATCAAATAAATCTGATGGTAAGAAATCCCATTTTTTTAGTTTTTGAAAAGTGTGGAAAAAACACTTTGTGGAATGCCTTAACAAAACCGAGAAGTTTTCTCAAGGTGGTAAGTTTGGACATATGGGCCATGATTGAAATGAAAATGATCCTAAGACAAATCTTGACAAGAAAACTATAATCTGTTTTAAATGTGGTGAGTTGGGTCATTATTCAAATGCATGCCCAAAGAGAATTATGAATGATGAAAAAAACCAGACTATAAGAAGAAAGGTGTAGTTATATCCTTTACGATTATGTTTGTAGACCTCGGGCCATACTATGATGTTTTATTAGGTACCTTTTTTTAATCCGATTTTACTGAAGTTTTAATTTTTGATACGGGTTCTATACATTTCTTTATTTCTAAGAGATGTTTGGGTAAATTAGAAATATCACCTCAACAAATGAGACTGGATCTTATTCTTAAAATAATAAAGGAAAATATTATAAAAATGAAGAATTATAAGAATCCTTCTATTGTGGTCTATGGAAAGACTTTTCCTGAAAACCTTGTTGTTTTTTTCTTAGTACTGTTTGATTTCATTCTGGGTATGGATTAGCTTTTTATTTTTCATGCTAAGATTGATTGTAGAGCTAAATAATTTTTTTCACAAAGAGTTTTAGATTGTATAGAATAATGAACTCCTACAATTGATAACATATTAGGAAGCTGAGAAACTAATGAAATATGTAAATGAAAGTTGTGTTTCTCATTTTTTTTAAAATTAATGGTATTGTTCATATTAATGGTGTTCCACAGGTAAATTAATATCTTGATGTTTATTCTGATGATTTACTTGGTATTATATCTGATCGAGAAGTTGAATTCACAATTGTTTTATTTCCTGATTCTAATATAATTTTAAAACCCCCTTATCGAATGGATCAAATAGAACTTATTGAATTAAAAAATTAGTTTCAGAAGTTTCATGAAAAAGGATTCATTCATCCTAGCACTTCACTATGGGGTTCTCCTTTTTTTGTTAAAAATAAATATGTTTCCATGAGACTTTTCATTGATTATAGAGCCTATAAAAACATTATTGTTAAAATAAAGTGCCATTTTCCTCATATAGGTGACTTGTTTGATCAGATCTAGGGAACATAGAATTTTTTGAAGGTTGGCCTAAGGTTGGGGTACCATTTCTTTAAAGTAAAGAAATCATACATCCCAAATACTACATTTCATACTAGATATGATCATTATGAATTTTTTTTATTCCATTTGGGTTAACTAATGCACTAGCTATATTCATGGATCTTATGAATAGAATATTTCATGACATCATGGATAGGTTTTTAGTTGTGTTTATTAATGAAATTCAGGTATTTTCTAAAAGAAAAGAGGATTATGAAAAACATCTAAGGGTTTTTTTGCAAACCTTAAAGGAAAAAAACTATATGGAAAATTTAGGAAGTCTGATTTTTGGTTTAAATAGATTTCCTTTTTTTAGCATCATAAATAAGGATAGAATAACAATTGATCCTTCCAAAACAAAAGTTGTTTATGAATGGAAAAGACCTACAAATGTTATATAAATTCATATTGTTTTTGGATTAACAGGTTATTATCGGTGATTTGTTAAAAAAAATTCACATTTATCTAGACCTCTAACTATGTTAATAAAAAATGGTTTAAATTTATTTGGCCAGAAGAATGTGATGTTTTTTTTAGTAACTGAAGAAGAGATTGGTGAATTCTCCAGTTTTTTCTATGCCTTATAGAAATAGTTATTTTTCATCTACATTAATGCTTAATTTAAGGTTCTTGGTTGTGTTCTGATTCATATTGATCAGGTAATTGCTTGTGCTTCAAGAAAACTAATGACACATGTGAAAAATTATCTCACACAAGATCTTGAATTAGTAGATGTGTTTTGTGATTTTAAATTATGGATCCATCATTTATACGGTTCAAAATGTGAAATATATATTGATTGAAAAAATTTGAAGTATTTATTCACTAAAAATAAATTAAACATGAGACAGAGAAGATGGATTTAATTTATAAAAGATTAAGATTTAATGATCAATTACCATCCTGTAAAAGTAAAAAATGGTGGATTCCTTGATTCAAAAACATCATGAATCATTGACCATGTTACATTTAGAACATGATCTCTTGATTAAGGATTTGATAAATTTTGAATTAGAAGTTTTTGGTGAATGAAATAACACTTTTTTAGCATTTCAGTGTAGTCACTATTATCAGAAAGAATCAATAAATCGCATAAGGAAGTCTGTGAGCTACAGAAAAAGGAATAATTGTTTAAAATGCGTAAATTTCTAAAATTTAACCTTGATAAAGTTGTTTTTTAAGATTTAGAAAAATATTTTAGGTGCCTTTGGATTCCCAATTAAAGAAATATTTATTATGTGAAGCTTATAGTTCTCCATTTTTAGTTCTTCCTATAGTACTAATATGTATAGAGACCATTGATAGTATTACTAGTGTGATGAAATGAAAAGAGATATTGCAGATTTTATAGTGAAATGTTTGACTTTTCAACATGTTAAAGTAGAGAAGCATTTATCGAAAGGTATGCTTCAACCTTTACCATTTTTAGAGTGGAAATCGGAAAATATATCCATAGACTTCATTTTAGGAAAACGAAATAATTCTCGAGGTAATAATGAAATATGGTTTATTGTTGACTGACTGACTAAATCTTCTCATTTCCTTCCTATTCGAGATACTATGTCTTTGGATTAACTCTCTCTACTGTACCTCAAAGTGATCATTAGGTTTCATGGAGTTACTCTTTCCATTGTATCTGACCATGATCCTAGGTTCAATTATAACTTTTTTAAAGTCCTTTATAATTCATTGAGAATGGAATTAAATTTTATAATAGCTATTCATCCTTAATTAGTTGGGAAGTCAGAATGGATGATTCAGAATTTGGAGGATATGATTTAATCTTGTTCAACAGGTTATCATGGAAGTTGGGATTAACATATTTCTTTTTTTTTAATTTTCTTTATAATAATATTTTTCATTCTAGTATATAAATGGAACCTTTTGAGGTGTTATATGGGAAGCGGTGTCGGTATATATCATTTTGGGCTGAAGTCGGGGAAAGGAAGTTGATGGGACTAGAATTGGTAAAGGAAGTGGCTGATAAAGCGCAGATGATACAGTAACACATGAGGAAATATCAGAGCAGGCAGAAAATTTATGCAGATAATAGGAGGAAAAAAATTTCTTTCTAGGTAGGTGTCTATGATTTTCTTAGAATCCTTCTAGGGAAAATTATTATTCAATTTAGTAAGAAACGAAACTAAGTCCATAGTTCATTGGACCATATGAAATCCTAGGTAAAATTGGAATATTCACCTACTGAGTAGCTATGATTCTGAGTTTATCTCTGGTACTCATTTTTTTCATGTTTCATTATTACCGATGTTTGTGACAGATTCCTCTCATGTTTTGAGCCGAGAAGCAGCTCAGTTGGAAGAGAACCTTTCTTATAAAGAGAAACCTATTCAAGTTCTAGATCAAAGAGAATAAGTATTTTGGAATAAGGTAGTCTACCAAGTAAGGGTTTCTAGAGAAACTACATGGTTGAAGAATAAACATGAGAATCTAAAAATTCTATGAGGTAAAGGTACCCTCTCTTGTTTAATAAGTAAATAAAAAAAGTGAGGAAGTAATTTCCAGAAGGTGGGGAGAATGTAACACCCCAATGTTCTATAAATAAATTTAATGAAATGCATGAAACCCTGAGACTCTTCATAATGGCACTTTTTTAAGGATATAGTTATAAACTAACTATTAAGCATTATTTTTCTGCTTCTAATATTTTAATTTCAAAAAACGGACATCCACGGTTGTGATCAGTAAGTTATTTGGAGTCTGATAGAACCAAATTGTTTTTTCAGTGAATCATATAATACCCTTATGAATATTAATATTAATATTAATATGAACCCTATGAATATTAATTATTATTATTATTATTATTTTATCTTAAGGTTATATGATAATGAGATCTTGATTAAATTTTCAAGATGATATAAAATCACTTATAGTTTTAAAATTCTTATTTTTCAAATGAATTATGATTTTATTCAAAAATTAAATCAATCATATTTATAAAATTACTTTCAAAAAATCGAGTTCCTTTTTTAATTTTTCACATAGAAAAATGGTTAGGGTTAATTTTTTTTATTTTTCTAAAATACATGAATTTTTGTTGAATAATGAAATTCTGTAATTAACAAAATCGACTAAATTAATTAATTTTTCCATCATGCATGAGTCATGGATGAGATAATTGTTCATTGGTTTAAACTCACATTCCCTTATTACTATTTTGGGAAATATGAGTCAATTCTATTCATAGTCTTTGAAAGAAATAGTAAACTAATTAATAAAATAATGTGAAACTCCTCCTCTCCTCCACTATAAATACCACCCTCATCCCCCACTCCCTCTCACACCACTAAAGCCTTGACCCTTGTCTAAGTTCTACCAAATACTCTTCTTAAGCCCCTCCCTCATGTCCTAGACTTTTTGGTCTCACCAAAAGACTAAAACAAAGGTCCTTAAGGATGATCTCAAGGATAATAGATCAAGAGGTAAAGATCCTCTTTCATTTTTTTGTGTTTTCTTTTCAATTATTTTCTTTTATTATACTCTCCTCTGCTAACCTTATCTAAGAGGCATGAAATCTCTATTATTATATATATTCTGTATTTTTACCATGTTTATAAAAATAACTTTCATCATTCTTCCTTTTCTCTTCTTCTTATTCTAAAAATAAAAACATCGATCGTGATGTGTCGATTTTCCGACATCGTGGATGATGTATGTTCAATTTACTTTTAAAACTTGTTATAAAACCATTTTAAGGGTTGAAACAAATTTTAATGTGTACATTATGTCCTCTTTAATGTTCTGGATTTAACTTATATATATAATATTATGTTATATAATGAAACTAGTTTGTGATTATCAATCAACCACCAAAATGATCTAAACGAATGTCACTAAAGATTTATCTAATGATTCAAAATCATACCATATAACCAAAATTATTTATGTAATAATATAATATTATAAAAACATATTAATACTATTTCATTCCAATTCTGGAATTTAATTTCCATACGACAAGAAAATCAAATACAAAGAGTCCATTGAAATCATGTAAAGAAGACACCCGAAACAATGGAATGAACAAAATACTAAAAATTAAAGGGTGAAATTATTTTATTAAATGATCATATAAGGTGTTATAAACATGAATATGTTTCTGTAACATAATAATAATAACACTATTCTAACAATTATATAGGTGGCTTAAACATGTTTAAAGAAAGATGAACTTGAGGTAACGATATTCTTAACCCAATTTCTATTCATTGGGTTAACCTTAATCTTCCTTAATTATATGTTATTAGAATTGCTTGTGTCATTAATGTTACTTATATTGTGTTTATTTATGTGTATTTATAGTGTATATACATATTTCATCCACTATATTAAGTCACACATCAATTATTATGATTCTTTTAATGGGGTTCTCTTTTAAAATCATGTTTAACAAAATTCAAAAGAAATGTCTTTATGTAATTATTCATGTTATAAGATTATGTTCTGGTTCTTTGTAACTATTTATGGTGAATGGTGTTACCTATATCTCC
The DNA here is from genome assembly GCA_963277665.1 of Viscum album. Taxonomy (NCBI): domain Eukaryota; kingdom Viridiplantae; phylum Streptophyta; class Magnoliopsida; order Santalales; family Viscaceae; genus Viscum; species Viscum album. Next base: position 889,037,950 of record OY728123.1, read on the forward strand.
CTTCAACACATTGGGTATGTGGATATTAGAGTAAATCTGTATGGTTACTCCAAGTGTAACTATGATGGTTACACAATAAGGTTGTCATGAGGGTTACATTGTAAGGTAGTCGTGAGGGTTAAAAATCATATGGTAGCTAAGAGTGTTACAATATTATGTAATTAATGCCCCAATATTCCTTTATGGTTCTATTTATGTTATTTATGTTTTGTGTAAATCTTGTGGAAATATCATGTTTTAAAAAGTTAGTATATATGGATAACAAGTAGGTCTCTTTGAAAATAATTTCATATGTTGATAAGTATTCATGGACTAATAGTTTATTTCTTTATTTTTAGATCACATACAAATATTTTTATGATCGTACCATGTTTTTCAATGTTTTTCAAAGGTTATAAGGTTTTTTAAGAGAAATAAGGAAGTTAAGTTTAATGTTATTAAGTTTTTTCAATGAAATCATGTTGTTCTTTTGTGTTAAAAATTTTATGTTTTGGAAGAAATGGATACTATATTAATGGTAACCAATTTATATGATTGTGGGTTGATATGTATGAGTTATGTTTTAAATTTATAAAACTCTTAACTAAAAATATATTTGGGAGTGTAAATAAGTTAAATCTAGTTGAAATTGAAAGATTATGTAATGTTTAATGTTGGTCCTTATATCCTCTCAATTATTGCAGGGGTTATAGAATTGTCTAGGTTCAAAGGTGCTTCTGATTACATCATATAATCCTCATACTGAAGATCAATCCATTTATAATATAATATTATTAGATGAAATTCTTAAAGAATTATTCCTTGATTTTGGAGATTCTTGTGTGAAAAATTTTCCTTTTCCTGTGTTTTCTTATAATAATAGTTTCCAATAATTTATTTAGATGGATTCATATAGAGTGATATATGGTAGGCCTTATCATTCACCCTTGTACTAGTTAGTGGGATTAAAGGCATTGTTATAAGGACCTCATATCATTCATGAGACATTAGAACATGTAAAATTGATCAGAAAATGTATGGATAAATCTTAGTCTAGTAAAAATTTATATGTTAATCATTTTCACCAACCGATAGAGTTTGAGGTGGTAGATCATGTATTCTTATGTGTTTCTCTTAGAATGGGTCATCGATGGATTAAAAGATAAGGGAATCTGGACCCTAGGTTTTTTGAACCTTTTATGATCTTGGACGATAGCCTGTTGGATAAATATACCTCATAGGTACCAATCCATGCATGAAGTCTTACATGTATTTCAGCTTTGTTATTATTACTTTGACCTGTCTCATAGTTTTTATTTTAACAAAGTTGAGTTACAGACTAATTATTCTTTTGAGGAGTATCCAAAGTGTATTATTTATCACATCATGAAGAATCTTCAAGATAAGATAGTTCCTCTAGTAAGGGTGATATGGTAGAACAACTATTTACTAGATGATACCTCAGATAGAGAGTTGGATATAATTTATCATGGTCGTATTTATTCTTGGATGCTTCTAAACCAATTTCATAAGCGAATATCGAGGATGAGTTGTTATAAAATTGGGAGGTTTCAAGATATTGGTTTCTAATTATGGTAAAAATACTTTGAATTCTAATCTTAACATATTTATTTATCAAAATGGATATTACTGGAGGGTTCATGGAGTTTTAGGGAGCATTTTATCTTGGTTAATAACCTGAAATTCTAGTTTTTATAGAAATGGGAAGAATTACATAATTGGTGGAAGATTAGTAATAACCATGAGGCCATAAAAGGGAAGATAATGGTATGCTAAATCATACAGCAAAGGTATCATGGCCATGATAAAACTATATCTTAGTTTAGAGGTGAATCACACAGTGATCACACTGTTTCTCAAACCATTCCCCTTTCAATGTAGGGTGTGGTCTTTAAGACAATTCTAATTGCATAGTTTGTTTATGGTTTCTCTAACAACGTTCTTGATCAATGTTATGGTTGTAATCCAAAATATTAGGTACACATAGATGATTCATGGTTTGGAAAACCATTCAGAAAAACTTTTCACCCTATTATAACCCCTGTAAATTAACTATTAACCCATGTTCTCTCTTAAAACCTATTTTCTTTCCTTTCCTTCCTCAAATGCAGAAAACCCATGCATGGGAGATCCTCTTACTCTCCTCCCCAAGTATTTTATGTATTTCCTTTATCTAAGTACCAATTCAAAGCAAATGAATAATTTCATATCACCCTAGGTTAGACTATTATTCATCATGATTTTTTTTCTATCTTGGTTGTTATTTCCATGTGATCTTATATACCATGTTTTTAGTATATTTAGTTGGTTTCTCCATTTTCTCCCATTATATCCTAAATCATAGGATGATATATAATGATGATTCTACTATAAAGTTAAGGTAGGAATTGTACTACAATTCTATAAAATGATAGATGTTTAAAAAATTCCCCTATTGTGCTGCATGCTGGACATTCCGTACATTTCTTCTAAAATGTGGAATTTTTGTATTCAATTTTTTCACCATGATCATGATGTTATTTAGTTCTATTTATATGATTTGAGGTTGAAAAAATAATCCAAAACCACCCATTAGGGTCGGTTCGACTAAATGACAGTGACTATCATTCTTGTAAAGAGATTGAACCACTACTTTGGTGTATTGATATTGCCACTTGCTAGTGGAATATAGGAGTGAGTTAAATGAATTTTTAAATGAAAAGGATATAATGAATGGGTATTAGCACTTATATGTGGAATAACTATTGCTATGAACAAATGTTAAATTCCATGAATACCTCTCCATTCCCTTTTTCGTTTTTTAAAGGTTAATGGAATGGATTAAATGAGGAATTGTAATTTGGAATTGATGTTTATCATGACCTATGTTTAATTATTAAATGAAATGTGTCTTTTTTTTTGGTACTGGATCACATTAAAGGAGTTTCCTGACTTGGTATAGCCTTTCATTCTTGGGGAAATTCCTCGTACACAAAGAGAATACCCTCAGAATTCATTGATGTGGCCACTGAGTGAGATACCAAACTGGAGTTTAGTCAATTTTTAATATTAGTGGATATATCATTATTTCACTGAATATTCAACTTTATCTCTTGAAAATAGAATTCTATGATTATCTGAATGGATTTAACCCAATTCCCTTAGACACATGAAACCATTTATTGTCTCTATAGGCTCCAAATCATGCCTAAATTTTTCTTACATTAGACATGCTCCTTGGACTCAATTTGAAATATTTACGGTGCAATACTAATGGTCGATCAGTTAGATTATACTCAAAACCCAATATCCAATTTTCATGTTTTGTTATTGTGAGTTATCTTGATCTTATAAGGTCAAGGATTTGGTGTTTCCCCTTAGATCCTATATGATTATAACATAAATACTTGTTGATTATGTTCCTTTGTTTCGAAGAAAAACTGAAAAGGTATTCTATTTAGAGATATTTGGATTTGGCTGAAGAAGTTATGTTTATCCACTTGACCCTTTAGGACTCAAATCTCAATGAAGTTATTTTTAATTCTCTTTTTTCACACTATACATTCACATTGTTAAATATTATATTTGTAGGATGAACTTTTATAAGAAACTATTGGTTTTTACCTTCTAATTTTACTCACATCTTGATCAGACCACTAATTGGAAGACAAACTGATTAATTGGATGCAGGTAGGGATAAGGGTAAGTTCCCAGTTAGAGATTTTTTATTTCCTTATAAGGGATCTTGGTAGCAGATAGTTGAGCCAATTCTTGGGATACCTTTAATATATTATTTTTTTTTCTTTTTTTCCTTTTTTTTATACATGTAATGTAGTCATTCCCCCTTCCATGTATACATGTTCATTTTTTATATACATGAAATCATCTATATATGATACTACTTATGGAATGTTACTATTTATTATTATTAACTATATGTTTATTTCAAATTCCCTTTTTTATTCCTCTATTTCATTATATATTTTTCATTGTTTTTTCAAAATAATTTATCAGTGTGCTGCACTATCATATAAAGGGTATACTCACCCCATTGTGCCACTCTAGACCCTCACATCGAGTCTATAACCTCAAGCATACAGGGAGCTTTTGTTGAAACCATGTGGCCAGTAGATTTTTATTACTTGAGATTTAACTGGGTGCAAGATATCACAGGAGGGATTTTTCAAGTAGGTGGAAAGTCTCACTTATACCATTCTTATCTATTTTTTATCCTCTAAAATCATCATAAAAAAGAATTTAAATCAAAATAATTTCAATTTATACCAAATAAGAAAAAATTAGTTCCTTATCTATATTGAAAAATATTTTTAGTATATTTAACATTAAATTCCTTTATATTTTATTAGAAATGAGTAAAGAGATAAAAATTAAACATAGTATCTAGTGAGGGAATAGTAAGATAAGTTATACTCCCAATCATAATTCAATAAATCTTTTTTTGACCATATTATTTACTTAATACAACATTAATTTTAATTATCTATTAATGGGAGTACTAATTTATATATCATTGTCCATGAAAAATCATTTGAATATTTCATCAGTGTTTCTTCATTAGTTTATATAAATACTGTCATTTTTTGAGAAATTTTAAAACCAATAATTAAATTCAGTTCATCCATAATATTCTTTTTGAATTATTTTTTCATTGAATAAAAAATTAATAAAAAATATACATTCATTTTTAGATCCAAAAAACACATCATCAATATAAACTTCAACAAGTAGAAAATCATTTGATATTTGTTCTATGAAAAGAGATGAGTCGTCTTTTCCCATTTAAAAACCATTTGAAAAAATATAATTTGATATTATACCATACCAAGACTAAGAGGAATTTTTTAAACTATGATGGGAATTATTTAATTTGAAAAAAAAAGGAAAAGTATAATTTCAAAACAAATATATTTTTTTAAAAAAATTGAAAAAAACATTTCGAAAATAAATTTTGAAAACTATTTAGAAGTCCTTCAAAATAAGATGAGAGGATAATGCTATAGAGATTTTAATGGATTATAACCAAGTGACTGATGAGAATTTTTCACCATATTTGATTCCATCATCTTGGATATAACCATTAGCTACAAGAAAGGATTTATTAATAGTGATATTACCAAGATCATCTAACTTATTACTAAAAACATATTTAGAATTGATAATAATATGATCAAAAAGTCCTTAAATGAGAGTCAAAAAACATTTAAAGTGGATTTATTTGGTTCCTCTTATATGGAATGTTCCAAATTCTCATTGTTAAAGTAATTTTTTTTCTTTTCAGGTTATAGGTGAGAGATTAATACAAGGTGTTTTACCTTATTTAGGACAAATGTACTTGTGTGAGTTCCCACTTATAAATATCCAATGACATTTTCAAGGGGTGTTTTTTAGATTTTTTTATAGTTTTAGGTAAATTATTTGAAGATGATTCTTGTTCTTATTCAAATTCTTTAGATTTAAAAGGTTCACATAAAACACCATTTAAAAAAATGATAAATACATTTTGTAAAATTTTAAACAAAAACAACATAGATTGAATCTTAAAATGTTTTAGTCATTTTTTTAAGACTTGGTGGGCCTTTAAAAAGTTTTAGTACACAAGAAAGATACCTTCATTTAATTTTTAATAAAATTTTATATTATTGTATCTGGTGTCTAAAATAGACAATTTTCAACAAAATAGATTAAAAATACCACTTTGGGTTTTATATTTTTTACAACTTCATATGGGGAATTTTTTATAAAATTTATTATGTGAATGAAATTTATGATAATGCATGAATTATTCAAAGCCTTAGTCCAAAAATATTTTGGTATATTAAATTCATTTAAAGGATTTAAATTTATTTCTTGGATAGTTTGAATTCATCTCTCTACTACCCTATATTGTCAAGGTGTTTGAGGAGAATAAAAAGAATGATTGTAATCATTAGAAGAACATAATTAATAAAATTTATTGTTTTCTAATTATATTCCATGATCAATTTGAATTAAAATTATTTTAAAACATTTTTTATTTTTAACTTTATTATAAAAATTGATTAAGGATTTATAAGATTTAGTGTTATGAGATAAGAAATATGCCTATGTGAATATTATAAGGTAATAAATAATAGTAAAATTATGGGATTTATATATAATATGTTTAATTTAATAAAGACTTAAAAAATAAATATCAATTAATTCATGATATTTTTAAGAAGAAGAACCTTTTTAGACTTTAAATATAATTTTTGTTTCCTACCATATTGGAATGTGTCACTAACCATGTCATCTTAGAAATGATTTTTTGTTAAATATTGTACTAGTTGATTATTGTTGAGTTCGATATGTGTTTGGGTCCTAAAGTAACCAAGGTGTATATTCTAAATCTATGAATCACTAACTTGTGCACTCAGGCATTTAACATTTTTTCTAGTGAGAGGATTTATGTTGATTTTATAAACATTAAGGAAATGAGATGTGGGAAATAAAATCATTCCTTTTGTTTTAAAATATTTTTAATATTCAATTTTGAAATAAATTTTAAAAATTTTATCACACAGTTGACTAATTATTAGTAAATTATGTTTCAAGCCTCTAAAAAATATAACATTTTTAATAAATGTTGAGTCAAAAAAACCAATTGTTTCGTTATTGATTATCTTACCCTTATAATTATCATTGAATATGATGTGAAATACTTATAATATGATTATTTTAATAAATTTGGATGCGCATCCACACATTTTTCTTTAGAAACAACTATATTTATAACATAGTATTTCTTAGGTTTTACTCAAAAGATAATTTTCCTTAAATTATTCATCAAACATGCCATAAGTCACTTAGGACTTTAGTTATTTGAATAGGGTGCAGATGTTTAATCCATAGTGTCATCAATTATATTCCACTTTTGGAGTTTGAAATACTTTTTACCTTGATTATTTTATTTATTAATAATTTTAAAGATAGGTTATTCCATCATGATGTGACCATTTTTCTTAAATTCATAAAATATAATTATTGTTCCATCATTTTGATTTCCCTTTTTTCCCTGGTTGGATAATTTCTTATTCATGAAGAAAGTGTTCATGTTATTAGAGTGGTGTGAAAATCATTATACTTCACCTCTATATGTATCATCATTGATATCCTTAAAGGAAATTATTTTCTTTATTTCTTTGATTTCATTGTCCTCCTTTTCATCGTACCAATTTATTATTTCATATGTCATTAGGGATCCGATAAATTATTTGAACTCTATTTTCATTACATCCTTTTATTCATGAATGGAAGTGACTTTGGGATACCAAGAGATAGATAAAACCCGTAGGATATTCTTCATGATAATTTCTATAGATAGATCAATAACGAGGGACTTCTACCATTGAAAATGTCATTAAACCTCAAAAACATTCTAATAATAGATTCATTAGAATTCATTTGGAGACATTCAAGATCCTGATGGTATATATCCAATCTAAAATATTTTTATTTATTTAGGCCATTATATGTGACTTATAATAATTTCCATATTTCATAATATGTTTTTCATATAGAAACACATTTAAAATCATTACAATCAAGGTCAAAATTTAAGGGATTCAGAGATTTTCTACTATGTTAAATAATCTTAAAATCAATTTGATTGAATTTTTCATCATATTATTTAGTAGGAAAATATTCATGAATTACCATTTTCTAACCAGATTAATTAACACTACCAATAAAGGTTAAATTAAATTTATTCAAAAGGAATAGTGTGTTCTATCAAAAAAATATCATGTGAATAATAATTAGATTCCATATTAAAAATATCATACTTTGAAATCAGTTAGAATTTAAAAAAGAAATTTTTTAAAATAAAAAAACATTTGAAAATAATATAATTTTTAATAGAAACATGAAGGACCCTTTAATACCAATTTTTAGTTATAGTAAAAGGAAAGATGGGGAGAATTTCTATTTTAAAATTTTATAATGGAAATATTAAATTCAAAATAAAACAATTAAGTTGTGGTTTTATTAAATAAATAAGGCATTAATTGATAAGTATGATACATATAAAATAGTTAATATAAAATAAGATTATGTGTGTAAATAATCTTATCAAAATTATTAGAAAAGGGAGGATTTCTTTGGTGGAGTGAGAAATCATTTTATAACTGTAATGAGAAGAGGTAGGTTTTCTTTGGAAAACCTATTACAATGCCACTCAAAAGAATCTTGAATTGATGATTGAAATTTGGTATGTGATATTTGTTAGAAAGGGTGGCACACATGGTGGGACTTAGAAATTATAATGGATCATTAATATTATTTGTATATTTCTAATGTTTCCGTGTCGATTCAATCAAATAATATTGTTGAGACTCAATTTGTATCATATCATATTCCAAGGGACTCCTTTTATAGGGTCCAATAAGTGTGGACACATTCTAGAAAATATGTGGGGGTAATGAATAAAAATAAAACCTTCATTATGGCCTCTTGGACTTAATAAATACACTCTAGTAATAGAAACATCAATTCTACTAAATAATCAGTAGCCTCTATTGGGTAGTTGGTGTGATAATTATAACTATGTGTTATAGTAAGTTTCTTAATGGGTTTCCAGTACACCTCCACCAGAAATATGGTTGACACCTTCAAGATGATGGAGCTTATAAATTCACTGTCATCTAGCCAGTGGGACTCCATACACTAACTGGTGGGTTTTTTACTCACTAGATATTCTGGACACAAGGCACTAGATAGATGGTTCCCTACATGAGATAGCATGTGTTGACTTCACTAATTTGGCTTCTAAAGGTTCTACATGCACATCCCTAAAAATATTTTATTGGATCTTCATATATGAATTGAAGGCCTTCATACAGGAAAAAAGATATTTTTGATCCTTCAACAAGATCATCATTGTGTTTTTTAAATTTCTTTAAGATCACTATTTAGTCCAATAATGTCATCACTTAATGATAAAAAAACGATATTGAAAAAAAACTCAAATATAAATAATAGAAACATAGGTGAGTGTTTTTTATCATGAAAAAATACATGAGACAGAGAGGTTCTAAAATATCCCCCTTTTATGATCATGAACTCCTAACATAAAAAAGATAAATTAAGTGAATATCACGAGAAAAATAGGTAGAAAAGAAATTATGGATTTTGAAAATATATTCAATGATATCCAAGCGTAAATAAAAAAGTCAATTTATTACCAATAGAAATAAATTTAACATATATTTTCAATAACTCTGTATTTGGAAAAAAAATAATAAATAACAAAAGGTCTGAAACATTTCCCAAATTAAAGGACAAAACTTCTCTAATTTTGAAAATTAAAATATAAATTTGCAAGAAACTTATCCCTTTATGATGAAAATATAATTTTTTGAAATTTATCCCCATTTTTTATTATCGAGAAGAAAAAAAATTAAAGGTATGAAAAAATTAAAATAATTTTTATGTTAAAAAAAAGAAATTTTGAAGAATCCAAAATTTAAATTTTGAAAAAGGTTCAAGAATGCATAAGATTTTGAAAATAAGAAAATAAATTCAATTTTAAAGACACCTATTAACATCCAAGTACCCATTTAATATTATTATTATATATATAAAGTGATATATAAAATTTAACACCTCAATATTTGAAAAGAACACTATGTTCGATAGCATATACAACATGCAAAAAAGAGCTTAAACGAACCCAAAAAAATAATTATTTAAAGATTACCATTATAACCAATAAATTAAATTGTTGTGTATAAATAATATTAAAAAAATTGATAAATATTTTATAAATAAACAACTAATTAATAATTCATTGATTAATTCCTATGAAATAAGTACTTAATTTTCGATGAATTTATTTTATGCTTCAGAAATAAGTTTTCTTCATAAATAAATTTATTGGATTTTGTGTTAAAATATTATAATTATTTTTTGTAACACATATAAATTTTGTTTTATAAAAATAATATCATTTTTGAAATCATCATATCAAAATAATATTATGGTGAAATCTTAAAAAAAATTGAAAATTTTATTTTCCAACAAATAGTTAAAAATACTAATTTTAATTGAAAAAGTGTACTTTTTCAACCATTTGGAAATTTAAACTATATTTTAAAATTTTTTAAAAGTAAAATTAAAATATTTTATATTATTAGTAATAAAATTATGTCCATTTTAATCAATAAATTGTCTAAATATGGTAAAAAACTTTTTTAAATATAGAAAGTCATTTTTCAAAATAATATTTTTATGCACACAATGTGTTTTTATCTTAATGAACTAAATTAATCACTATTGGTAAATTATTTTAATTAAATTTATATATTATATATTAAATAAAGTTTTTTAAATTTCAAATAATATTTTTACTCTTCATGGAATGAGAATAAATTAAATTTTATTCTTAAAAACCACATCTTCTAAAAAGTGATTTTTATCACATTTTGTGCACTTATTTTAAAATTAATTTCTTAAAATTATAGATATTAAATTTGATAAAATTAATTCTTTATTTGGAATCATGAGTTTAAAATTTGGTTAATAGGTACCATTTATTTTTTGTCAATATGAATAGTAACTTCGGTAAAGGTTATGACATCGTTAAAGGGTAAATATGGTTAATCTAAGTCAAAACTAAATGATAAGGCCATATATATTCACCATAATTCTTATTTTATGAATTTTATTTTACCCTTAACACCGTATACTCTATGTCTAGTTTCTTAATTCAAACCATTCCATGAAAATTATTTATATATTTTTTATATCGAAGGAAGTTATAAAATGTCACTCTCCTTATTATGAATATATCTTTTGTGTATACACTGGGAAAAAAGAAAGATATGAATGAAGATAAATTTATATTTAGATATTAATGAAATTATTTTCATGATATAAATTTATTTATAACTTTTATAAATTATATGATTACCTTAAATACTTGTACCATGAGAATACATTATTTATTTAATTAATATAAAATAAAATAAATGATTTTAAAAAATAGTAAAGGTGATATAATTTTAATAATATAATATGTACCATTAATTTTATAGATATATGTTCCATATTAGTGACTTTTAAATTAATAATATTATAAATCCAATTTTTCCTTGATATATTTTAAATCAAATTAAATGAATAGTGTTAAAATTGACATTAATGATACTTTATTGATATAATATGTTATTAAATTACTAGCAATTATAAAAAAATTAAAGTGGAAAATTATGATATTATATGATCTTCAATTTTATTCCATGTCCATTTATGGGTCAATAATTAGAATATAAGTGAAATTATAACCCTTTAATAGTGAAAAAGATGTTATTTTGGTTAATGCTAAAACCAATTAACTAAGGGGTTAATAAAAGATATAAGTATAACAGTAATATCAAAATATTTAAAAACATCATTGGATGAAGTTATTTCAGTAATATACAATTTTTATTATAATTAGTGACTATTTGGAAGTATTTTTATCTAGAATAGTTTTATTATATTTTTATTTTTTTAATAAATTCTGAAAGTACCCCTCACCTCGATAAAAAAATGGAACCTCCTCCCTCACTTCTTCACACCACACACCACTTTGATTCATATTTCTCTACCAATCCCAACCCATTTACCTTAGAGTCATCCTTATCCATATTATATATGATTTATTAATACCAAAAGAAAAAATCTTGGATCCTTAAGAATAGATCAAATTGAGTTCCTTTAAAGAGGATATAATCACCTTAACCGATCAATTACTTTTTTACTTATACTTTTACATCCTATAAGTACGGCTCATGCATACGTACGAATTATCATCTCCACATAGCGATACAATTTATTTTTATTTACTATATTTTATGGATGGTTATTATTATGGATATAATGTTTATATATGATATTTATAACATAATTATACATATATAATGATTGTATTTTATATAACTTCTTACCCCCCAAGCCTTTGGGAATAGATAACGCCGCTCATGTGTATCTATAGACCACCACCTCAATAAAGCGATGTGATTCGTTTATAATTTATATTTAAATATAATAGTGATTATGATGGATTTGATTAATATACATGATTTATTTTACAAAATAATAATTATATAAATGTAAGGTATTATATAACTTTATTTCATTTCATTCGTTGAAAAGTGAATACATCATTCATGTCTACACACGGCCTACGTTACCATGAACAGTATAATTCACTTCATATATATAAATTTTATGGATTAAACTAAATATGTATATAATTAAGATATATGACATTTATTTGATTATTAAAATTCTATATATTATGTAACCTTGATCAAATTAAATTACTAAAACTATTGAACTTAATGAAACATGAAAAAAAATCAATTACCACCCAAAACTATTATTTTAAAATGAATTGTTAATAAATAAGTGATAAAATATTATAACTAAAAAATATATGATTTTATGGTTATATAATAAATTTATAATAATTATATATTTATTATATATGATTTTTAACTTGTAGAAATGATAATCAGAACTCGGGTATGGTTTTCTCGTCTCACATTAACTTATGTGATAAATATGTCATATTCACCACTTATTTATTTTATGTGGAGTATGTAACACCTCAAGCTTCCACGGTACGCTTCTCTTTAAATAATACAATATCGTGTGTTGTACGCAACACCATGTTCAAGCACACCACAACTTACCAAATTAGCCATTCAAAAGTGGTTATGAATAGTATTAACTGAATTTTGAACTTTATATAATACTTATAATTTTAGAATCCATATTATGAGTTTCTTAGACATAATCTATGAACAAATACATTTTTTTCAGATAAAAGAATTATTTTTTAAAAAATGCAATTTTATAGCATTTTATTGGAAAAGCCTTTTTAAATCCAATATTTGAAGATCTTATATATTCAATTTGACAAAATAAACATCTTCTTTAGAATCGGTACATAATAATTTAGTTTCAATTAAGTTTTGGTGTTATTCCGATTACTTTCATATTTCGGTTAATAGTGAAAAATACTATATTTTAAATGAAAACACCTTTTTTTATCAAAATAAATTATATTGATAAATTATACATTTGAATGGTTTGAAAGTATAAATAGATTATATTACTACAATTTAATCCAATGATGGTCATTGTAAATAATTTTACATTTAAATTGGACATAAACAATTGTCAAACTTTTGATAGTTATTATTCCTTAAAAATACGCCTTTTGGTTTTGAGAGCAGGAAATAATTTTAAATTAATAAATGAAATTTTTATGTTTTTAATTTGGTAAAATAGACTTCATTTTTGGATTTTAAATATCTAAATTAACTTAGGGTGGAATTTTGGTACTTTTCCGATAACTTTCATATTTGGATGAATAGTGAAAATTACTAAATTTTAATTAAAAAAAACTTTTTTTAATAGAAATAATTAATAGTGATAAATTATGAATTTGAGTTATTTTAAAGTATAATTAGATTATAATTTTACCATTTAATCCAATGTTGGTCATTGAACATAATTGCATATTTTAACTAGACATAAGAAAGTGTCAATCTTTTGATAGTTATTATTTGTTAAAAACACGCTTTTTGTTTCGACAACGAGAATTAATTTTAAATTAATTTCTTCCACTTCTATGTTTTGAATTTATAAAAATTGATTCAATATTTATAATCAGGAGGTCCAAATTTTGTTAATAGGTAACTTTTATTTTTATACATTTTGAATAATTACATCGGTAAATATTTTATTTACCATGGTTAAAGGGTAAATCTAGTAAATAAGTGTAAAAAATAATATAATAATGAAAATAAATTAACCTAAAATGTGACCAACCCATATTGGTTGATACATTTCCAACCATGGTCATCTTTGGGTCGATTTGGGGACCCCATGGTGCCACTTGTAAGAGATAATGACACTTTATATTAATTAAGTTTAAGTAAATACAAAAATGACATAAGCATATATCTTTTAGAAAAACAATTTTTAAATAGGGTCATATATGTTATAATTTAGACTATAAATATTCATTAGAAATATAAAAATATTTACTACATCATGGTATTTTATTTATAATTTTTAGACATTGAATAATCAAATATATTTATAACATAATAATGATGCAGTATTTTCCTTATTAATGAAAGAATCAAATAATTGGTATTCTAAATATTAAAATAAATATAATTTGAAAGTTATTATGACTTACACGAATTTTACTGGTTAATATGACATGTTAGGATTTCTCGAATGAATTTTTTTCAAAATAATAAATATGTTCAGACATTAACAAAAATTAATTACTAAGTAGTGTCAAAATAGACATAAATGAGTTTTTAAAAAAAATATTATATATTAAATTGATACTCTATTCCTAAAAATATAAGTTTCGTCCAAAGGACGTATATCATGATATTTTTATCATTAATGGAGCACTTGGGGGTCTCTTGAAAGTATATTGTAATTTTATTAACCATATAATATAAAAATACAAAGTGACATGGTAAATGTCAAACTATTTTACTAAGAGTTAAATATAAATGATAAGGTTAATATAGTGACCCAAAAATATCTAAAAGATATTGGATGAAATTATTTCAACCCAAACCCACCTTATACTTTGAATAATCCTCTTTGGAGCCATTATAAACCGAATATATTTATATAATAAAATAATATTTTCAATCTTTCCTAAAGAGCCCCTCCTACCCCTTATAAAAAGACACCACTTCTAACCAATTCCTCACACCTCTAAAGCATTGTTTCTTGTAAAAACTCTGCCCATTTAAGATCCCGACATCCCTCCCTTCCTCCTAGAATCCTTAACGTATTCATAAAGAACTTCAATAGTCCTTTTTGGTTCAAACCAAAGGGAGTTACCCAAATTAAAGGTAACAATTTCTCAAAGCTTCTTTTCTTTTATTTTACTTCTCCAACCCCTAAACTCTTATTATTCTTTTTTTTGTAACAAAAACAGTATACTCAATATACTAGTATATTTTTATAAAAATTTATTCGAACTACACTTACACACACCTTCATCTAATTGGTGAAGAATGTATTGTTTCAGTGGATGGCAACCAAACGCCTCACGAAAAGATGATTGTTCAATTATCTCCTACCACCTCTCATGGTGGCCATTATGATGGCACTGTAATTAAATATGATATTAATTTTATTTATTTTATATATAATCTTCTGTATTTCCATTTTATATCATATCATTATTCGTTTCATGTTGTATATATATAAGATAATTTCATTTAAGGAAGTGTGGACTACCTCCCCCTCAAAGTGATATGACTCATTCATACCATACATGAAACGTATAAATGATGGTGTTAATGAAATTAAGTAACATATATTCTATATTATATTATACTTTAATAATAATATACCTATGTATTATTTGGTTTTTATTTCCTTTTAAAATGAAAAATGAAATAGAAGTAGCGTTCGTGCGTACGTTCGGACTACCGTCTCCATGAACGCGAGGAGATTCATTTCCCATCATATTCATTCAATTATAATTTTCATTTGATGATTAAAAATAATTTTTAAGGAATTTATATCATTTTTTATATGAAAAAGATACAACCTATCCATAACAATACCAACTTATGTAACAAAACATATAAAATAAAATGAGTAAGTTAACACTTGAAACGACGATAATACTAAGACATTATTAACAAAGCAATATTAAAAGATCATATATGATATCATATTAATTTATATGATTCTTGTATAATTTAATAACAATTATTTCACCATTATACCGGTGGTTTACCAACCCTCAACTATGGAAAAGTACAATCTAAGGGTTTATTTCACAATCTCTTCATTATCAGAGGTTGTTAATACATAATTATCTACTGGGACCTCTTTATCATTCACATGCATATTTCTTAAAAATGTATTTCAAAACATTCTTACTATTTTAAATAATATAGTTTAATGTCATTTCTACCCTTGTTTTACTTCTCATAAGAAGATTATAAAGGAATCTTTACGTCATTTTCCAAACAAGGTCCTTTTTAACCTTTTTGACAAAATTAAGGTAAGAATGTATTTTTTTAACTTATACGGTGGGTGCGACTATTTTCCACTGTTGTAAAATCTTCTAAGCTTCCCTTAAAAGCATATAAGAATATTTTCAAAGTTAATGTTTTATTTTATAATTATGTTACTTTTAAATGATTTCAAAAAAGAGGTATTTCTCTCTAATAGTTTTGATTTAATCTATGTCAACATCCTTTGATGGATTTTAATCTTATTTGAAGTTGATTTATTATGATACAAAACTTACATATACTATTGAAGGATTTGTGATATGTTTGAATGTGGATGTGTTATTTTTATACCATTCATGGTTTATGTAGAAAGTATTTACATTTCATTTGATAGTTTTAATATGAATGTTTATGTTATGTTTAAACCTATTCATATGAGGAATGCATTGGACATAGTAAGTGACGGGTGGAGCCCGAATAGCTCCTTGATGCATCGATAGGTCTCATGAGACAAACTAGTGTCTTGGCATGAGGCATTGACAAAATATTATTTGTAGTCTTGGCACGAGGCCTTTGCTACGTGGTTTTGATAGTCTGGCATTATGCATTCCATCATTATGAAAGTGGTTATTGATATTGCATGTGATTATTCGACTAGTAGAATATCCATGTGAATAAGTAAATGGAATTATTTCATTTTATATTTTCCATATTATGATGAAGTTCAAGTTTTAAAGGCTTTTTTTAGTTATACATTGCCTCAAATGTTTATACTTATTTATGAAAGATTCTGTTATATTGTTATCCTTACTGAGCATCTGAGCTCACCCCTTTCTATGTTTTATTTTTCCCAGGATGTGAAGAAATATTTTATGACTGACCTGCAAGGATAGTCTGAAGGGGATATGAGTGTGGACTATGGAGACTATATTATTATAGTTTTTTACTTTATGATGTAATGTAAACCTTATGAATGTATCTAGTGATTCCAAGGCTACTAAATTAATTGGTCTTTCGAGACTTGATCTTTCGTGATCATGCCAATATTATGTAATAATGCACCGACTCTGGGTAACTGGGGTCGGGGCGTTACAGTGTATATACTACACTTTTGATATATTATATCATAAATTTTTATCCTTCATGGTTTTTAAAGTTTAATT
Organism: Viscum album; assembly: GCA_963277665.1. NCBI lineage: Eukaryota > Viridiplantae > Streptophyta > Magnoliopsida > Santalales > Viscaceae > Viscum > Viscum album. The sequence goes on from OY728123.1 coordinate 889,055,132, forward strand.
TGAGGTTATTTCTTTCATGGGTCATGTGATTCAAAAGAAACCCAAGTGGTAATGGTTTATTTCAAAATCTCATCATTATTCAAGATTGTTTATTTTTAAGTCTCAACTAGGGAATATTTCTCTTCAAAGTCCATGTTTTATAAAAAAATTAATTTTTTTAATATTATCCATTGATTTTTTAATTTAATTTTTACTCATTTTTTATCTTTTAAATTATCTTTTAAAAGGAATATTCCTAAATTTTTTTGAATAATTTACTTTTTGAATTTTCTTATAAATATATAAAAGGAATGTTTTTCTAATTAAATGGATTGAAAAAAATTTCTTGATTTCATAACTAATATTTTATTTTAATTTTATTTTATATTTTAAAATGATTATTTTGAATTAAAAAAATGCATCATACTTGGGTAGTTTTTGAAAGTGATTTTCAAAGTAAAAAAAAAGTGGTTTCCTCAAGAAATATTCCAATAATATATTTAATGTATTTTCATCTATGTCAACAACCTTTTTTGAATATTTTATTTTTAATATACTATAATGATATTGTTTCTTATGCTTTCGTAGGGGTACACACATCCACCTATGGAGGACGCGCAGCTGTTGCCCTGCATTCCTGCTTTCTAAAGGTGGGTGACATCCGTCACTTATTCAGGGACATTTTCTCCTTGATCAAAACGAGATGATGGGATGTCAGTTCTTCCTTCCATGGATTTCTCCTCAAAACTAGTCACCTAGTTCGGGTCTCCCTTATAGACTAAGACGGTGTTCAAGAAACTCTTCACAGTCACATGTCTTCATGGATGCCGATTAATTACACTGCTTCTATCAGGACATTCCAAGGGGTCCAGTCAGGGCAGCAACCTTCGGTCAGGGGAGTAGTCATGTTGGACACCACTGGCGTGTTGGGATGCTGGAACACTAGCGTGTTTGGGTTTATTCCCCTTATTATAGGGCTTCTTGAGGGCGTAGAAGCCCGATGCATCCCATGTCGAATGCTGGGAATTATTTTTCATGGGCATGTATCTGAGGTTTTCCTCAAATTTATATTTTTGAAACAAGATGTGCCGCTGGTTTAACGTTAAGCGAAGATGGATTGGACTGATCAGAACACTAACTAGAGTGTATCATATGGGTGTGACCCCTGTAGGAAACACTAATTCTCGGAGGTGAACTGGAATGATCTCACCGGGATGTGGCGGCCCTGGTAAGAATTAGGATGGATAATGGATGGTAAAATGAATTGGATGGAGAATGAGATGGAGTCAACTTGAGGGCGATGGTGATGTTGGGATTGAGCCTTAAAGAGACCTCCTACATATCCCCATGGTAGGGAATCAAAGTCTACATAGTTCGTGAATCAATGGGACACCTAAGGAGGCGACCCGTATGAAGGGGACCCGGAGGAAGTGGAACCTCCAAGTAGGGGCATGAAATTGGGGTGTGTGCGAAGGAAAGAGACCTGATGACATGTTAGGGCTTATGCGTGATTAGCGGCCCGGGAGTTGGTCTGACGCCAGAGGGGCAGACTAGAAATGGGTCCTGAAAGAAGGGACAACAACAGCTTACTACTTGGTTTGGGTTGACAGTGGCTTCCCGCTAACATGGACTCACAATGTATTATAAATGTATGGGGTCACAATGGATTACCACTGGATGGGGTCACAAAGGCTTACCGCTGGATGGGGTTTAACCTCATGGAGGATTCCTACGTACCCTGTCTAGCAAACAAGGATCGAAGTCAACGTAGTTAGAGAGGGTTGGAACTGATGTGAAGGTGGTCAGAACCAATGGTCGTTGGGCTTGAACCTCGTGGAGGCTTCCTACATACCTTGCCTTTGCAAAGACCAAATTCTACATAGTAAGGGATGGAGTTTTTGGTGAACCGATGTGAATATTGTCAGGACCAATGGATGGTGGGATTTAACCTAAAGGAGGCTTCCTACGTACCTTGTCTTGGAAAGGATCAAAGTCTAAAAAGTTAGGGATGGTGTGTTTGGTGAACCAACGTTAATATGGTTGAGACCAACCGTTGTTGGTCTTGAACCATAGAGAGGCTTCCTACGTACCCTGCCTTGGCAAGGATCAAAGTCCACAAAGTTGTGGATGGTGTGTGAGGCTTACACTCTAGGCTACCCTGGGAGGATGTCATGGTCAATGCTTAATCTAAGCCCACGTGAGTCATGCTCGATGTGAGAAACAAGAGGTAGTGAAGACCTGATGATCACATCGCGAAAGTTTCATCTTTGGGGAGCGGAATGATGCTTACACATTGTTAGCGGCCCAAGAAGGAAACAGGGGCTTACACACGGTTAGAATCCCAAAGAGTAAATAGGGGCTTATGCGTGGACTGTGGCCCAGGGAGATGGATATTGGGACTTACTCTAGAGTGGAGGCCCATCGACATCAAAGCCTAGTGGGAGAGTGATTTGGCACTGAAGAAATGAGGGCTCCGGTACTAGAGACGGGGCCCCTCTGGTCCTTGGAACTGAGGAATAGAGGAGCATGGATGCTACCTCTGGCAAGAAAAGCTAGGGGCTTACACCAAGGTGGTTTCCCTATCCCTAAGATCAAACTCAACTCTAATAAAGAGGATATCATTCCATTTAAGGAATTATGTCACTCTTGTAGAGACCAGTGGGCATGTACAATGTCCAAGGTGGGGGAACCCCACGTACGACGCACGGGGTGAGGTCATAGTTTAACGTCATGTGCTAAGGACGATGGTGTTTGGAAGTTTAACATCCTACAGCTCAGATGAGGTGGCTGCACTCCGAACCCATTAGGACATACATAAATGATACCTCCCGCCCCATGGGTGAGGGAATGCATCAGAAATGTTGTGTTCAACGGGTGTTATGGAGTGATCTATTGAGGGTTCCACGTTAGTGTGGCTATGCAAAGAAGCAATAGTCAATAGCATGTCTATGTAAAGAAGAATGAGGTGACGAAATTCAATGGGAAGCACCGCCCATGGGACTTTGAAGTTACTTCATGAAAACCTATAAGGTCACAGGGGAAAAAGAATTTTCAGAGCAATTGGGTTCATAGATAGAAGCCTTGTGAAGCTTTGGTGATCCATGAAGTAGAGGGGATTTGTGAAGGGGTGTGCTTCACGAAGTAAAGAGGCCTAGCTTAGGTGTAGGGTATAGGTGCATATAGAATGTTCTTCACGAAGTAGAAAGGCCCTCATGGGGTAGTACTTCACAAAGAAAGGGGGTATTGTAAAGCATAGCATTGTGAATAAATGTGCTCTCGAAACACAGTGACCCTGCCTTAGCATGTGGGTCACGTGTGCATGGAGGGTGCATTGTGAAGAATAAGTTCATTGCGAAGATCCATGTCCCCTTAGGTATCCCCTTACATCGCGAAGGCCTGTGGACACCATGAATGGCATCCCTCCTTGAAGAGGGGCCGAATTCATGCAAAGGGGGAGGCACTTCACGGTGAAAAAATTCCATGAAGAGCTCATGGTTCGCAGAGCAGAGATTGCTTCGTGACTTGGGAGCTAAGAAGGTGAAAGGTCAGAGGATCTATCCTTTGGGCTCAAGGGAAGCCCAGTATTTACAAGCAAGAGGAATTGTGAAGTAGAGTGTAAATCCATGTGGAATTTTGTCTTCACCGTATATCCTCCCACCTCATTTCTTAACGGCGGCTTTGGAAACATCAAATGGTGTTCGCGGATACTCCTGCTTCCTTGCTCTATGGTGGGTTTGTGAACATAAAATGGGTTTGTAGATCCTCACGCCTCCTTGTTCCATGGAAGTTTCGCGAACATCAAATGGGTTCGCGAAGCCTCCCGCCTCCTTGATCCACAATGGGTTTGCGAAGGGGAAGCTTGGCACCGGCCACGGTGATGTGGGGCTCCGCGAACAGGCTTCACGAGACATCCCCTAAGACTTTCTATTTGTTCTTATTCATCCAAAATGTTGGCGTCAACAAATACCATTAATCAAATTTTATTTTATGGCTTATTATTAGTTTTATATTATAAATTATTGATATTAAAAATGACTAGTTCTTCTAATAAGAACAATTATTGATTTTCTTTATGGTGTGCTGGTTATATTGTATTCATATGAGGATTGCATTAGATTTAGTACATGATGGTTGGGGCCCACTATATCCCCAAGAGGAATTGTTAGTTCTCGAGAGGAAAACTATATTGGGTTTTGGATAAGGCCATACACATTTATGTGTATGTCAAGGAACAAGGCCATGATGGTATTTTTTGATATCTTGGCTGAGGAATGGATGGAAAATTTCATAATAATATCATTATTAATTCCAACATAATAAAATCAGTTATTAATTTCCATGTGATTATTTTATTTTTTCTGATATACATAAATAATTTTTTAGATCATATGATTATTTAAATGGAATTATTGGGTCATTATTTATTATTTCCATATTATTAATTCCTTATTTAGCTTCCCCTATATGCATAACCTTACTGACAATCTGATCTAACCCCTTTCTTATGTTTATTTTATGAAGGATTCCAAGAAATATATTATGATTGATATGTTGGATTATAATAGAATAAATAATGTTTCCCTCAAAGAAAACATTATGTTCTATTTTTCATTTTCAAATGTAATTTGAAATTCTAATTGTTATCTAACTTTCTAACACAACTGAACTATTCAACCCTCTAGGATGCGATTGCTTGCATCTATTTCCACTATAATAATATAACCAACATATTGGGTCTATTTGGGTTGGGGTATTTATACTTTTTATAAGAAAATATTTAGTGAAAATTGTGGGAACTAGATTTAGGAAAACATATATTAGGGAATATAACCCTTCGACTAACTTTGAGGATATGTCTACATATATGATAACATCCTATATATTTTTTTATGGAAATGGATAAAAAATAATAAACCTATAGACTTTTGGATTGATTTATATCTCACTACGGTTATTATATTTTGTTTCTTACACTTTTGTTTTTGGTTTTAGTCAATGGATAGAAATAAAAAGAATCATTTTATCACTGAACATGATTGAAATTTAGTGATTATGATCAAACAAATTGTATGATGACTAGAAAAGAATCATATTGTGGTTAGTCATCATTTTCTATCATAGTATATGATTAAAAATTTAATCTTAGTTGAGATTCATAATGCGTAAAATAAAATGAAAATTTACTTTTAGGGAAGTTCATGTGGTAATGATAATGGGGTAAGAATGTTCAATTTCATTTTTATCATGAATGTAGGAATAATCACCTAGAATAAAATCTCAAATGTAGTGGAATGTGATTTCTATATGGATATAAAGTGTATAGAATAACAGATTTCTAAGGAATCCGGTGTATTATTTCTAGGGAACATGAGAATTATCTGATTCAATGCTATAAACTATTGGTTACTCCCTAGAACAATGAAGGGCTTATGTTATACTAATTATTTAAGTGAATGTATATAATTTTTTGTTTTATAATTATATTTATTGATTTTATTATGATTAAAAGAATTGTAAAACATATAATATTTTCTCCTCGATAGTTTTTATTTAAGGATTTTAAAGTATGTAAGAAAGGTGTCAATAAAAAATAAAAGTAATTTAGTGATAAAATAATATTTTGTGAAAGAACATGCTTAAGGGAATGATAACCCTTAATATGTATTTGATATTGGGATAAACCAAAATTTTCTTATTAAGATAATTATATGGTTGATCATATTTATAAATAAATATATACCCTTTTTGAAGTTTTATGTGATTGGAGTTTAATATAATATATTGGGAGTTATTTATGGGAATAAAAACCATTGGTTTAGTATATTTTTTACTAAAAAAATATATCTAGTGAATAATTATTTTATATTTTTTGGACATAAGTTCAAGTTTATCGATAAAATTTAAGGTTAATTTGGTTTTTAGTTGAGTTATTTATAGATTATTGGGATAAAAGTGTTTGTAAATTTTGGGAATATATCATATAAAAAATCGTAGAGATAAAAAGGTTTTCTAATGGGTAATTATATGGTTTTAGGATGTTCATAATATTCTTGGGAATGTTATATTTTTAGAAAATGGTCACCCCCATGCTAGGTGAAAACCTATCACATTTAGAATGGTCATGGAGCTTGAACCCACAACCAAAGGGAAACAAGGGTGTGGGGACTACCTCAAGCCTATGTGATGTCCTAGTCAGTATGATATTTTTTTACTTTAATGATTTCATAGATAAATATTAAATTGATTTTGGGAAGCATACTATAGGATCAAATATTTTGAAATTTTATGGGAATTTGATGTGATTAATCATATTTTGGGATACTTTTTACTGGGTTGAGGAATATATAACCATTAGGTTAAACATAAAGATTATTTGGGAATAATGTTTTTAGGTTGTTAGAGTTGTAAACTCAAAGTTATGATATAACCTTTGAGTTCAAAACGTTCATTAATGTTTTGGTTATTGGTGTTATACATGATATGTGGGATAAGGATAAATTTAATGGTGATTCAAGTTATTATTATATGTGATCATCGTATTAAAAAGTTTGGAATGTGACATTATAAACGGAATCATATTTTCTAGTGATAAATGTTTGATAAACTAAATTTTGTTTTTGAATATGGTAGTAAAATGTTTTATGGTTCTTAAGGTGAACTACTTAAGGAATGAATTATGTTGATATTTTGATACTATTATTTATGATTACAATATAATTTATTACATTGGATAACGTGTGCTAACCATTTTGGATTTGGGGAATATTTAGATATGAAATAATGACTTATTGATCTTATTATTCATTAAAAAGTTCTTTAGGTATAAAAAATTCATTTTGAATATCTATCTCCGAGAAAAATAATGAAGTGAAAATAGATTGAAAAAGATCCAAAGTATGATATTATGCTTATGAAATGGAAATAAATCAAGAATTTTATTTTCATGAGTTCATTATGTATATAGTTAAAGAAACCCTTGACTTTAGGAAAAAGTAACTTGAAATAAAAAAAGTATCCATTCACTTTTCTTATAGAGAATTCAATAGTCTTTTTACCCATCACTAATTTACAATTTTGTGATGGTTAACATTATCATGACCATATTTTATATCACACTATATTAATCCTTGGTAATTATATTTCTATTATATGTATATATTTTCATTTCCTACTAATTTTTTCTATTCAAAAACCTGTTTTTCTGGTGACATTCAACTATCCATTTCCCTCTTTCAAGAGGAAGACTTATTAACCCTTTTACAATGTGGACTTTACAGCAAGATATTTTTAAATTTCAAAACCATTATGACACATCTAAAGGTCAAATTGTGATTATAAATCTTATTGATGTTTTGGGTGAATGTAAAACCATAATATTTTAAAAGAAAACTATTTTTGTTTCCATATACAACATGCAACACAAATCTTAAACTATGTCAAAAATATTATTATGTAAATATGACCATTATAGAAAAGATTATAAATTGGTGGTTGTGAATATTATTAACCAAATTATGAAATATATATATAAATTACCTAATCAATTCAAATTCATTTATTAATTATTATGAAATAAGTACTCAATTTTCTAGTGAAGTTATTTTATGATTTATAATTCACAAACAATTTTTATAGATTTTGTGGGAAAATATCATAATTAATTTATGGAACATATATAAATGAAATTTTATAATAATAATATCATTTTTTAAATCATCATATAAAAATTATATTAGGGTGAAATATTTGGATTTTTCTAAAGATATTTTTATCCATTGAATAGTAAAAAATACGGATTTTAATTGAAAAATGTATTTTTGATTCCACCATTAAAAAAGTTAAATTTTATTTTAAAATGTTTTCAATGAAAAATTAGTTCTAATATATTATTTATTGGAAAATTATGTTCATTATAGTCAAGTACATGTTAAAATTTGGTATGAAACGTTTTTATAAATAAAAAGGCATTTTTATGAAGAAAAAAACTATTTTTATGAATGTAGTGTGTTTTTATCTTAATAAATTAAATTAATCACTATTTATGAATTATTTCAATTAAATTTACACAATATATATTCAATAAAATATTTTAGTATTTATATAATATTTTTACTATGCACGGGATAATAATTAATCTAGTTTTATTATTAAAAACTACATTTTCTAAAAATAATTTTCATGTTTTTTGTTCTTATTTTAAAATTTATTTATGCCACTTATTGAGATTTAATTTGATAAAATTAATTCCATATTTGTTATAAAATTTTCAAATTTTTTAAATAGTTCCCTTATAATTTTTCTCAATATGAATAGTAACTTTGGTAAAATTTATACCCTTGATAAACAGAAAATCAGGTTAATCTAGTATAAAACTAGATGATAAGGCCAAAATATTTCCTCATAATTTATATTTGATGAATTTAAATCTACCCTTAACTCCATAGTCTCAAAATTTTGTTTTTTAATGGAATATTATTCAAGAAAATTAATTATATATTATTTATGTCTAAGGAAGTTACAAATTTTCACACTCTTTGTTTTTAATATCTCTTATGTGTCCAAATTGGGAAACAAATAATGATATAAATGAAAATAAATTTATATTTTTATATTGATGAAATTGCTTTCATGATATAACTTTTTTTATAATTTTATTAAATTATATATTAATCTTACAGATTTGTAAAATGTTAATAAAAATTTTATTTAATTAAGAGATACATAAAAAAATGTTTTTCGAAATATTAAAAGTGATATAATTTGAATGAGATAATGTGTCTCAAGAATTTTATAAATAAATTTGACATATTAGAGATGTGTTAATAAATTATATAACAAATAAATTTTTTATTGATATATTTGATGTCAAATTAAATAGATAGTCTCAAAATTGACATTAATGATACTTTAACAAAATAATATTTTATTAAATTATATAAAATTATAAAAATATTAAAATTGTAAAATTAGGATAATATATAGTCTAAAAATTCATACCCTTTTCATCTATGGTTCAATAATTTCTTTATTTGAAAAATTATAACCATTTAAGAGTGAAATAGGTGTTACTGTAGTTATTGTTAAAATATGTTAACTAATGGGTTAAACAAAAATATAAGGATTAAAATGATATCAAAACTTGTATAAATTTTATTTTATGAAGTTTATATATCATAAAACACTATTTTATAATTAATTACCATTTGTAGTCATTTGGATCTTGAATATCTATATTATATTTTAATTATTATAAAAAATTCCAAAAGTTCCCCACACCTCAATTAGAAATGGGAGCCTCCTCCCTCCTTAGTTACACCATGTTTAGCCATATATAAAGACCAAAACCTAAATATTTATCTTATAAACATTCTTATAAACATTATATGGGTTTTTTTAATCCCAAAATTCAAAAACTATGATCCTTATGAAGAGATCCAAAGGAGTTCTATGAAAGAATAAGTAATCACCTAAACTAATCAATTTCTTTTTTAATTCTTATTTTAAATCCTATATATATATGGTATTTATCATAAAATGGTATTATAATTATAAAAAATATATTTATATGTTATAATTATTATTAAAAATTCATTATCCACCCTCTTTCCCATCAAATTGGAAGTGAAAGTATCACATGTGCGTATGTACGACATACTATCTCCACGTAAGGATACAATTCATTCTTCATTACCATATATTTTGGTTGGGAATTATAATGGGTTTAATGTTTATTTATGATATTTATAACATAATTATACCTATTAAATGATTATATCATATATTTCTTCTTACCTTCAAAACGGTAGAGAAACGATAGTGTTGCTTGTGCGTTTGTGTGTACTATAATCTCTATGAAGTGATGTGATTAATTTTTAATTTATATTTCAAATGGATCATAATTAGGATGGATTTGATGAATATATATTATTTATATAAAATAAAAACTAAATATATAATTTTTAATTATTATTTATCTTTCTTTTATTCCGTTCTCTGAAAATTAAAAAAAAAGCATTCATGCGTATGTATGGCCTACCGCCTCAATGAATGATGTAATTCATTTTATATCTCAAACTTTTGTAGATGACCCAAAATATTTACATAATGAATATATATGATATTTATATCATTTTTAAAATTATTTATATGATATAACTTCGATAAAATAATGATTACTAAAACTATCATACCAAAACATACATAAAAACGAAGTTGACACCACCGGAAACATTGATTTTAACAATGAATTGATAAAAAATGGGTGATAAAATATTATAAGTAAATAATATATTATATTATGGTTCTATAATATATTTATAATAAATATATATTTATTATTCACTATTTTTACACGAACAATGGTTAATTAAAACATAAGAAAGGGTTTCTTGTCTCACTTCTACTTCTTTGGGAAATATGTCATATTTGAAAGTTATTTCATTTTTGTAGTGTATATATTTTCTGATTTATATATTATTTCATAAACCTCTCTGTATTGCTAGTATTTAATGATTCATTTGAATTTTTTATTTCATGGGGCTTTCAATTCGAAATAAACCTAAGTGGTAATGGTTTTTTTCACAATATCATCATTATTCAGGACTCTTTATTTTTAACTATTAACTAAGGAATATTTATATTCCATGTTCATGATTTCTAAATATTCTTCCTAAAATGTTCAGGATATTCACTAATTCATTTTAAAATTCATTTTTCCCATGTTTAAATTCTAATAAATTCCCTTTAAAGGAATCTTCCGGTTCATTTCCGAACGACGTACTTTTTGACTTTTTATAGAGAATTTTAAAATGAGTACTTTTTTAACTTATACTGGATGAATAGTTTTTTATGATGTAATGAATAATATTTTATTTTAAAATTCTTATAATTTTACAAGATAATTTTCATATAAAATGTTTTTTTATTTGTGTAGTTGTTTTTAAAAGCTATTTTCAAAATAAAATAGTATTTTCTTTAGGAGATGTTATAGAAATATCTTTAAATAATTTTCTTATATGTCAAAAAATATTGTGTCTATAACGTAATATAATGATAATATTAATCATATTTCTTTGGATGGTTTATGACCCATTTTATTAGGGAAGTATTTATATGACACATGACTATTTCTTCCAATAAAAAAAGTTATTTATTTTATTTACGGCATGTTGATTATGTTATATTCATTTGAGGAATTCATTGGATTTTTTAAGTGATGAGAGTGGACCATTATATCCCATTTATACATTAGTATATCTCATAAGGCAAACTAACATAATTTTTGGATGAGGCCTTACCCATTTATATAGATGTCATGGGATATGGCCATGATCGTATTTTCGTATGTCTTGCTTTAGGACATGATGGTATGTTTTAGATGTCTAGTATTATGAATTCTATCATTATGAAAGCAAATATTGATGTCTATGTGATTATTTTATTTGTTATGATATTCATCGATAAGTGTTTAGCTTATAAGGTTATTTATATGGAATTATTTGATCTTTATTTATTATCTTCATATAATTTATGCCTTATTTAGATTCCACTATATAAAAACCCATATTAAATATATGATATCACATCATTCTTTGTTTAATTTACCTAAGATTCTAAGAAATATATTATAATTTATATGTAGGTTTATACTAGAAAAAATAATGTTTTCCTTGAGGAAAAAACTATGTTGTATTTCATCTTTTCAAATGTAATTTTAAAATCAATTACGTATATGGTTTTCCAGTACTAATAAACTATTAGGTCCTTCTGGATGATATTTTGTATATCTAGTGTCAATATAAAACAAATTAACCACCAGTTCTGGGAAACTGGGGTTAGTGTCTTTATAGGATACATAAAATAGTATATAAAAGTAATAAGATATTTATAAAATAAGAAAAATAAGAAAAATAGGTGATTAAGACGGTAAGAATAAAAGAAAAAAATACTATGAATTGGTACATACCATTTCCATGACACAAATTTCCTCAAACAATATTTTTACCCCAATTGATTAATTTATTCATTTAAACAATTTCCTTTGGATTGAAACATAGTTAGGAAGCATACTTGGATTTTTATTTTATCAAATGAGACTTGAGAAAATTTTTAAGGATATAATTATATATTAAAATAATTTAATCATAATTAATATTTTTTTAATATAGAAAATGAAATATATTTTTTAAAAAAATAATATATAATCATATAATTTTAAAAAAAATTAATTTTAAAAATATTTTAAATTTTTACTTATTTTAGAAAATAGATTTGAAAATTTTAAAATAAGTGAAAACATATTGAAAATAATTTCAAAAAAAAATCACCTCTCTAAAGTAAAATTTCAAACATTAAGTATAGATAATCCCCCCCCTGAAAAATGATATAACAAGCGAGATAAAGTGATTATATACAATATAAAATATGGGTATAAAACAAGAAATTCATGTTTTAAAAATATAATAAAAATATAACTCCTAATAAACATAGAAAAATTGAATGTGTCACAAGTGAACCGTAACTAATTCACCTTTAACAAATATGAAGTGATCAAGTCCTAGTGTTTTAGTGAAAATATCAAGGAGTTGATATTCAATAATAAAAACTTTCAAATAATATATCACATTTTTGGAAGTGATATCTTAAAAATTGTTTTTAAGGTCAATGTGTTTGGTGTGAGAGTGTTTTATATGATTTTTGGATATATTAATGGAACTTATATTATCCAATTGTCCCAAAGTAAGATAACATAGAATAAAATTAATACTTTTATAAATCTTGTTGGCTATCATCTTACCAATTCCATCTAGCGTTATCTTAGAATTTGTAAATATTTTCATAATAATTTCTTTAGTGTAATCCAAACTGAATCTTTTTAATATTTTATAAGTGTATTTTCCTTGGTTTCATTTATTTCATAGATTTTAAAACCAATAAATAATTTGAGTTCACCTGTAATTATTATTTAAAATATATGTTTCCTTAAATATGAAAATTATAAAAAACTAGATTCATTGGTAAAGCCAAAAATTACATCATCGACATAAATTTGAACAAGTAGAAAATCATTTGAGATGTGTTTTATAAAAATAGATAAATCATATTCTCCCATTTAAAAATATTTGATAAAAGATAATTTTAAATATATTCATAAAAATCCTAAAGGGATTCTTTTAAACCATAAATAACTTCAGTTATTTCGAAAATTAATTTTGGAATAATGGGATTTTCAAAACTAGGTGGTCAATCTACAAAAAAAACAAAAATAAAACCATTTGGAAAATATAATTTTAAAACCATTTGAATGATTTTTAAATTAATATGGGAGGTTAATTACTATAATATTTTAATATATTACCATTGATCAATTAGTGTAAATGATTTTCCATAGTCAATTCCTTCTTCTTGTTTATAACCTTCAGTTACTTGATGTGCTTTATTTCAAGTGATATTACCATGATCATCTAACTTATTCCTAAAAAATTATTTTGATACTATGATAGGATAGTTCATATGGCCTTCAATGAGAGTCCATGAATTATTTTAAGTGAATTTATTTAGTTCCTCATTCATAGAAAGTACCTGATTCACATCGTTAAGTGAATCTTTATGGTTTTGGGGTTCTATGTGGGAGGCAAAGGCATAGTATTCATCCTTATTTACCAATAATATTATCATAGAATTTTCTTATTATAAATATTGAGTGATATATTTAAAAGGATAGTTTTATATTTTTCAAAATATTTATATAAAGAATTTATAGGAGATTTATTTTATTCTTTAAATTATTTAGATTGAAAATGTTAATTTAAAACATCAATTTTAAAAAAATTAAGAATTACATTTTGGAAAATGTTCATCACAAAAAACATGGATTCATTCTTAAAATGTTTCAGTCCTTCTGTTAAAGTCTTTTTTTGGATTTCATGAGTTATTGTACCCAAGAAAGATACATTCATTTGATTTTAATGAACGTTTCCAATATTTCCTTTTTTTAAATAAAACATTTGTAACCAAAATCATTAAAAATACAAATTGGGTTTTTATTTTTAACAACTTCATAAGGGGATTGATTTATAAAATTTATTATAATAATGATATTAATGATAAAGCATTAATTACTCACACCTTCTTCCCAAAAATATTTTGGAAAATTGTATTCATTTATAATAGGTCAAATTATTAGTTAGATAGTTCAATTTCACCACTCTATTACCAAAATTTATTTAGGGGTTTAATTAGCTTAAAAATAAATTATTATATTCTTAAAAGGAACATAAAACATCTAATTCCATGTTTTCAAATTATTCAGTATAATCACTTCAAATTGAAATAATTTGAAAATCTTTTCCATTTTAAATATTTTTAGAGAACATAATGAATTATTTTTAAGCTTAATTTTTATAAGATATTAAATATTCCGATATTAATAATATAATTTAATAAATAATAAAAAAAGTATAGTATTTACCTCCTAAACATTTAATTTGAGAATCATTAAATAAATCAATATGAATTAATACAAGATCATTTGAATAAGAAAAACCATTTTTATTTTAAGGAATATTTTTTTCATTCCATTTTATAAGTCATCATAAACCATGGCATAATTTAAATGAATTTAGGGTAGATCGCATACTAGTTGATAACAGTTGAGTTTAAAAATAAAGTTATTGCTATAGATATCAAGGCATCTATACCAAAACCATTACTCACTAAATTTTGTACTCATGAATTTGAAATTTTTACTAGAGAGATATTTTAAATTTATTCTGTATAAATTATTGAAAATGAGGTGTGTCAAATAAATTTTTTTCTTTCAAGTTAGAAGTTTTCAAAAATAATTTTTGAAAGAAATTTTAAAACCAATATCACAAAATTGACTAATTATTAGTAAAAAATTTTAAGCCTTTGACACTAAAATTTTTAATAAGAGTTGATTTGGAAAAACTAAGGGTACATTCACTGATTATCTTACCCTTATAAAAATACAAAAAAGGTGACATAATCTCCATCTAGTTTTTTTATTTGACTTAATTATATGAAAAACATGTGTCTTAAGAAACAACTATCTATGTACTGAAGTTATTATAAGGTTTTACTATAAGAAACTATTCTTCAATGTATTAATCAACATGTTCCATAAGGATCTTAGGACTCAAGTCTTTTAAATAGGTTGAGGATGTTGAATCTCTAGATTCATCACATACACTCCATGTTTTGAACTTTAATGTAGTATTAACTTATTTATTTTCTTGGATATTCCTTTTATAGATAGGGTATTTGTACTAGATGTGAAATGTTTTATTACATTCATATAACACCACTTCTAGTTCAAACTTTAGATTTCCATATTTGATTCAATTGGATAAATTATTATTCTTGAAGAAATTTTTCATGTTCTTATAAAGATGAGAAAATTCATGTACTTTACCTCAACATTAATTATCAATGATAGATTTGATGGTGATTATTTTATTTACTTATTTGACTTCATTTACCTCATTTTTATCTTGCATCTTTAATTTTGTTTCATATTTTATTAGGGATCTGATCAATTCTTTGACCATTATTTTCCTCATATCCTTTTCATCTTGATTAGAAGTGGCTTTAGGATCATAAGATCTAGGTGAACCCATAAGATTTTTATCACAAAAATATTATTAGATAAATCATTATTGAAGGACGGTATACCATTTAAAATTTTAATACACCTTGAAAACATGATAGTAATAGATTCCTTAATATGCATATAGAAACATCCAAAAACATGATGATACATATTAAATTCAGTAAAAAATAATTTATTCATTCCTTCGTGAGTGTGTTTTAATAGTTTCCACATTTCATAAGCCATTTATCATGTAGTAACATGATTAAACTCATTATGATCAATAAAACAATGTAAGTCATTCATAGATTTTCTATTAAGATCAAATTTCTTAACAACATCAGGAATATATTGTTATTTATATTCATAAGCTATAACATATTCATGTATTTCCATTTTCTAAACTAGGTAAATAATACTCCTAAGAAAGGTTGGAATTCTATTTTTCTGATAGAAAAAATTGATGCCATAAAAAATTAGAGTAGGAAAATAAATAATACATTACATAGTAAAAAGTTCATACATTGAAATCAATTAATATTTAAAAACAAAATTTTTCAAATCAAAAAAAATTGGAAACAAAATATTTTTTACAAAATAACAAATAACCCTTTGATGCCAATTTTTTTTCAAATTAAATGGAATGTGGGGGTAAATATACATTTTAAGAACATAAAATAGATATTGTGTTTTGAAAATAAAATGATTATGAAATAACATGATAAATTAATAAGGAGTTAACTGAAAGATGATATATATATATTAAATAGTTAATATTAAAGTAGACTAATCACATAAACAATATTATAAATTTTATGAAGTTATGTATATTGGCATTTAATGATTCTACGTGATAATGTAAAGAGATAGAGAATGCAATTGATAAATAGTTTGATAATAGATATATGTGAGCCCCAACATCTACAACCCTTGACATGATCGAAATTTCAATATTATTATTAATCTCTTAATTATGGAAACGAAAAAGAAAATCATCCATTTTATTTTTGGTTTGTTAGAACCCTCTTGTGATTCCCTGGTAGATAATGATATCATCCCTCACTTTAGCATAGAGTGAACCCATTTTAGAAGGGTTTTTATAATAGATTGTTTGTATTTGGAAAAACCATTAAAATGATGATTACAAATCTATTCTATGGATGATTAAAATTTTTAATGAGATATTTGAGGGAAATAATGAGATCCTTTGAGATATTGATATATGATAATTTATCTTTTATAAGATTTTTAAATTTTTATTTATTCAGCATCAATTATATCAGGGATCATTGATGGGATTCAAGTTTTATCTTCCAATATTCCAAGGGAATCCTTTTATAGGCTCCATGTGGTGTGGGAACCTTCTGAAATTTATTAGGGGTAATGAAGCTAAATAAAAGCACTATTATGGATTTTTTTGACATAATAAAAACACTCTCAAAAATAATCTTTAACACCACTAGATACCTAATATCCTCCACCTCCGATTGACTACCAAGAATTTGATACCACTATATGGCCCCCACTGAGTAGCTGGTACACCTCTCTTAGGGAGTCAGTGGACACCTGTAACATGAGGGAGCATATTCCTTCACTATTGGATGATAGGTGGGACTCTAGTGGATAACCAGTGGGTCTTATCCTTACAAGAGATTCTGGATACATAGAAATGGTTGGTTTGTTCCCTATACTAGGTAATAGGTGCTTCCTAAACTAATTCACCTTTGAAATATTCCACATTCACTTCCTTCAATGGTATTCGTTGGATCTCCAAACCTGATTATGGGGTCCAAAACATGAAATAATACATTTCCAAGACTTTAATAAGATCAGATTTCCATTTCATAATTTTCATTAAGATGTCCAATTATTCCAATAATGTCATCAACTCAAGTTATGAAAAAGATACATAAAATTACTCAAATAAAAATGGTACATATATAGGTGAGTGTTTGTGATCATGATAAAATCAGGATAAATAGAGAGTTAAGAAATATAGATGTCCCTAGGAGTATATATTTGTACACTTGATGTGTTCTTAGCCTAGATGGATAGACCATAGGTAAGATGGGATTTGTTTTAGTTAGAAGAAAAAAATGGGATCAACTCTGCCTCTTAGTTGGTATGTGACCCATCTCCTTTGAGTTTTGTCAATAGATAATATCCTGAGTGTCATGTGAGTCCATAATCTATTGGTAACTCAATCTATGGCTAAAATATCCCTCATAAGAATGGTTATTCCCTGAGTGACTTACATGAGATTGAGGACCCCCAATAAGGTACCACTATTTATGTATTGATATGGGGTACCTAAGTAGGTACCTCCAAATTTTATTTAACCCTAGATGGGTGTGTGATACATGTGAAGATATAATTATGAGTCTCATCTTATAACTCATACATTGTATGTGTTTCGTTATTTTTTGAATAGCGGTGGTAGGTTTTATAATTTCTCCAACCTTGATTTCCTTTGTTTTTATAAAAGACTTGGGAAAGGCATGTGAGATGGAATTTACCATATATCTTATTCCATAAAGGAATTTATGATATTATATGGAATTAATAATCATGGAAGTTTATATGTGTACAGAAATTCCCTTAGTGAATTCTATTTTTGATATGTAAAACTCTCTAAGTAGGGAGGCAAAGGATGCATAAAGAAAACTCCCCTTTCAGGGAGGTTAGTGATGACTAAATAAAAATACCCTTGTAGGGATGGAAGTGATGACTAAATAAAACTCCCTATGTAGAGAGGATTTTGATGTCTAAATAAAACTCCATGATATGATGTTATTGATACTACTAGTGGGATACCATGGATTGGGAGTTGTGATTACCTTAGTCCCTGGATGAGAAAAGGTCCTACAACATGTAATTTTTCTGGGATTGTGGGGTTTTTGGCAGGTGTGATTGATTCTCTTATACTATTAGGTCTCATATGTCAGAAACTATTACATTTTGGGATGGAGTAGTCATTTGGTTGTGATACCATGATGAATATTAGCTCATGTCATTATACTATCTACAACGGTGATATTATCCCTCAATTTTTTTTACTATATACCAAGGTGAAATACCCTGAGGTAATTATTATTTTTAGAATGGTCATATTGACATGATTATAGACCCTCCAACACTAGCCTAATTAGTTATGGTTGGTCAGGGTCACTAATCTTGGGATTGATGGTGGTTTAATTTCTTATTTTTTTATTTTTTTTATTTTTTTATTTGTAGAATTTCACAAGTACATATCATTAGATTTACAGTTATGTATGGGAATTCATTGGTTGGGACCTACTGATTTTTATATTCACACTCTATTTGGAAAACCATTTCACTTGGGTACCTGAGAAGAAATTCACTTGGATGTAGGCATAGGTTGGGTAGGATCTCAGGTTCGCATGATTAAGCTAGAGAATCTTGAGTAGACAGAAGGTTGGGATGTGGTATGAATTAGAGTTTTTGTGGATCCATTGTATTATATTTACTTTGTTCCTTATATATATATGATCAGACCAATGGGAGATTAGACTAGTATGCTTATATAAAAACTTTTCATTTTATTATAGTATAATATGTTTGTTATTTCTTTTATATAATCAGATGTGATGCATGTGTTTGATATTTTTTTAGCTTTTATTGATACTCTGATACAGTGGATATAGAATCTTCATGGTACCATAATGGATACTCTTTACTGGTTAAAAACCCTTGGTTTATGAGGAGGCACTCATGTGGTATAGTAGAGACTGCTAATCTGGACACAAATGAGTGGTCTATGGCAGTAGGATATTACAAAGTAGTATCAAAGCTCTATTTTATTTTATATTACTATTTGGGATTATGGTCTAAAGGATACATAGTAATGTGTAATATATTTTTAACCACCTTTTGTTTTTCCAACATGAACACCATTTTAAATTGGAAATCTGGGTTACCATGGATGGGATGAATGTTCTAGATTACATTAGTAGTGATATATATATGATTTCAACTCATGTGATGCACATTATGTTCAAACTTTTTATTTATTATGGATTTTCTCTTTTATCCCATTTTGTTAAGAGGTGTCGAATGCATCATGATTTGGAAAAAATGATTTAATTGAAATTTTAGGCCCTCAAAGCATTATTTTTGTCACTAATAATTAAGACTCCAATTTATAAAATGTTAATAATAGATTATATAGAATATCCAAATTTATATTATTAGTGTCATTCTACTCACAAAAAACTCCTTATATATGTGATAATTTCATTGATAGTAGTTCATTTGGATATACAGTGGGATGTTCTATGATGAGAATATCAATAATGTTCCATGTGTATAGGATTTATAGTAACACTGTTAGGTTAACTTTTTCTTGTGGTCCTTAGAGATAAACCCCTTAAGGGTGGTTACAATTCAGGTTTAGTTATTTAATGTTCCAATAACAACCTATATGTGTTTTTTACATAGATTGGAATGAAATTTTACTTAACTATGATAGTTTTTTTATTTCTTATATGTAGATCATCATAGGGATATGTTGGTTGTTTAAGTATTATTATGTGATTCCCAATGGGCAGTCTCGTGTAGATATGCTCATGATAATCGGTTTCCTTTTGGTGGGTGGGTTGGAAAGATATGTAATTGTATATATATGAGAAAATATAGTTTTTAGTTTTTTATATGAGATAATGTTTACCCTTGAGATAGGATCATGGATGATTCTTGTGAATTTTGACTTATATTGGATATGACCTACAGGGCATGTGGGAGACCCCAATAACCGTTGAGACCCGAATCAAGATTTTGTGTGAGTCGATGCCTATTTGTGTGAGATGGAAACATGTGATGGGGGTTATCCTGGGGATGTGAACACCCTGAAAGGGTCTTGGGGAAAAGGCATGTTGTATGACTTGGTATTTCTTGTGAGAAAATCACCAGCAGTGCTAGTGGTTTTTTATTTTGGTTAGGTTTTCAAGGTAAAGACTGATTGACTTCCTAGACCAATTGTTTCAGGATACACTTCCAACAATGATTAATGTATTGGTAGACACTTTTTGTTTTAGTATGGTTTCACATTGTGAATAATTGTGTGGTTATGATTCAAGTTATTGAAATGACTAGTTTTAAGGTAGAGTTCCAAGGGCACATTTAGCATGATGAGACATGAATTATTTAGGGGAATGGGAAGTGGTTAGTATTATGAAAAAGTTTTTTTGTTTTATTTTTTGTCAATATATAAAATATTCTTAAATTTTTGAAGATGTTTTGATTTGATTTTCAGACACCGATAATAGCCAGATTGGCTAGAAAGAAGACCAAATGAAAAAAAACAGTACTATATATAGGAGAAGATCAAACACATACAGGTTATTATTAAAGTAATTATGATGATGGTTTTCTAATATTAATGTACAGAACATCATGAATAATATATGATAAAATAATGAGTTTGTAGAAGAGAATAGAAAATGAATTCTAAGTCTTCTGATCGTTGATCATTAGTGTGAGAATCACGAGACACAAAAATAGTCTGAAGGATATCAGTGTGAATTTTTTTCATGTCAGAGGTTTTACAAAAGTTTTGATCTATAGATCTATGGGATGGACTAATTCAATAGATGAACTGATCAATCAGATCAATCATTAGTTTTAGATAATATTCAAGAAATAAGTCACTATCGACAATGGTCCATTGAATATGGTTTGACATAGATACATCAAATAAAATATTTATATTTCTCCAATTTATTAAAATTTTGGCACTCATTTATTAGACAGTAGTCAACACCAATAAAAAAAATTGTTGTAGATCATCATATGGACCATATTTGATGAAATTGATTCATTTACTCAAGCATAGACATAGGGGAGTTCAACTTTTCAATCATAATTGTACAATCTATATGATAAAAAGTATGAAGAGTACTATCATAATGAGAAACTTAATGAAACATGTGAGAAATGTTTGAGTTGATACTATGGTGGTTGAATGTGGAAGAATTCTAAATAAGTGTCAATAATTTATTAAACCTTTTTAAATTAACTCGAAGAATCATAGTGCACAATAATTTGATTTTTTCAATGAGTCAATAGAAAAGGTTTTGAAGTTTTTATATTATTGGTTCAAATTGAAAGTACATGGGTTCTAAATTTGTGAGGGTTGGCTGATATATTGGATAACCATTTCATGACTAAGTACTTCAAATAGATTTTCTATAATAAAATAAATCATACTAAATCAGAGGAAAAAATAACAATCAGAGTCCCAAAATAAAGAAATATTAGACTCAAATGGTCATACAAGATAATCATTTTTAAACACAACGAAGCTTTAATTTTATAGAAGATTCAAGAAGTCTTTAGAAGAACACATATGTGTTTAAATGAGTTTTAGTAGTCAAAGATGGATCTAAAATGAACTCATAATTTGGAGATGTTAAAATTTCATTGATATAGAATAAGAATTTGGTTTTCCATGTTTTCTATTTTGGGATGCCTATAAATAGACAGAATATTAAATTTGTACTTTTCAAATGTCCACGTGTGTGGAAATCTTATGCTCTAGAATTTTTTTGATGCATTGAGATCCTAACTAGATTATTCCTTCAGGTTGAAGTGGATTTCCATAAGAGTGAGTCCATCGGAGCAAGTCTATTTAAGCGAGTTTCATTAGATTAAAATCCATTATATCAAGATCCATTATATCAATATCCCATCATATGAATTCCCAATGTATAGAGAAGTTTTGAGTTGCTGATTGAGAAACTACTCAATTTAAGAAGGAAGTGTAAAAGAAGAATTGGATGAAGAAGAACTGAGAGAATGCCATGTGAATAAATTTATTAGATGGAGGCTAAATTGGGATTACATTTTTTAATTAAGTTTTCTGGATAGAATTTAGGGGAAAATTGGTTTTGAGAATATTCATATTTATAAAAGTTCTGGATGAATTTTCATGAACAAAAAGTTCGTAAGAAAATTCTTAAAGTTCTTAAAGATTGAACAAAGGTGATGTTGATCCATCTTACTTGTGGAGTAAGTGAAGATATTTTTTAAGTGGATCATAAAATATTAAAAGAAATAATCTTTTAGTTGGGATTTGTTACTATTTATTGAAAAGGATTTTTCTTGGTTGTATAACCAATGGTGGGAAAGATAATAACAAAAAGAATAATTGGGGGTATGACAAACTATAGCATAAAAATTGGATAATGGGTTGTAGAAAAATTTTCTTCTTGTACCTTTTTGTTTTAATAATAAGTTAGTAAAGGAATCCATGTGGGTGGGACAATCCAACAAGGAAATGAGTGATTATTTTTACTAAAAATTTTAAATTTCATGTGTCGATCCATCTTTCTTTTTTTCTATAAAAATAGTGAGGTCAAGAAATTTAGTTGATTGGATCAGAACTCTAAAAAGATTCATAGGTTAAGAAATTTCTATAAATAAGTTAAGAAACATTATTATAAAAATAAAAAGAACCACTAATTCATACCCCCCCTCTTCTTGGTGGTCATGATTCTATATTGGAGTATCAATTGGTATCAGAGAAAGTTCCCTCAGAAATATCTTATTGGATCAGGTTATACCAAATACGCACAAGAGGGGGTGAATTATGTCTTTTACAAATTCTTCATGAATCATGATGATGACAAAGTCTATCCTTTTATCTTTATCAGGTTTTTTATGCAGTGGAAAATAAACAATTAAAGAACGCAATAATGTGTAGTGGTTTGGGGAACAGAAGGCCCCAAGTCCACTCCACCAACACTCCACTCCACAAGCAAGGTGATTTTCAATATTTGGTCCTCTTATCAACAGAACATCCACAACTGAGTGCAGGAAGTTGAAACATTAATGAGTTAAGGCTAAAAATAGAGCCTTCTTGTCCATACACATAACTGAATACACAGCTTCGTACAAGAATCTGGTTACTCAAAATTAAAAGATTATTTTTCTTGAAATACTTTCCAATTTTTATTCACAGTTGCAGCAGTATGCAACTGACAGTAGATAGATCTTCGTCTTCAGAAAAAGATGTTCTTCAGATAAGGGAAGTTCTGAGTTGATCCAGTTCCAATAGATATATAAAGAAATTTAGAAACTCCAACAACAATGTATTCAGGAAAGATCTTCGATGTAGAAATGGTTAATAATCAACAAGTTTCTTCTTCTTCAGAAAATAGAGTTTGATCGTACCTTGTAATATCAGATATGTAAAACATGAATGTCTCTCTAAACTGTAGAAATGAAAACCACAAGAGCCTGTTCTTCTAATATTTTTTACAGTGATCCATCATAAACACATTTTCTAATTCAAAATAACACATATATATATATAGAATAACGATGAGTGTTTTCCTTAAAAATTTAGATCCACAAATGTGGCATTGAAAATCGCGATATTCAAATGTATTAATAAATGAGTAGTTGTAACTACCTGTAATATTTGGCATGAAAGGATCCTCTTAAATCAATCCTTTGAATCAAAATTAAATGGAATTGATTCAGTCAAAAACGTGCTTTAAAATCGGGCATTGAATTTGGCTTGAAATCAGCCTAATAATCTGTATAAAAACCATTGCTCAATAAAGTCATAATTTAAATATATGACGACAAATGTAGGGTTGAACTGCATAGAATTCTTTCTTTGAATATAAGGTTCACAACTTAAGGTTGATCAACCATACTTTTCTCTTCAACTCTCAAACGTACGATACAATATCCATACTTTTCTTTTTAGAAAATCATAAGATACATGATCTATAAGGTTCATTATAAAAGTAAGTTTGATGGTCGACACTTTTATCATCTTCTAAATATAAGGTATATGATCCAAAATTTTTGATAAAACATATGGTTGTTTTCAAAATTAAGTTTGATGAACCATACTTTTGAGAAACAAACATAACGTTCCATGCTAACATAGGGTTATTCTTCCATAAGTTTTTGAGATCCCAAAGATAAGGTTCCTTCCAAATGTAGGGTTCTTCATCCATACTATTGTGGATAATGTATGGTTACTAAACCATAATTTTTTGATATCCCAAAAATTAAATGATGAATTCTATCCTTACACTACGCTCCTCAACATAGGGTATGAACAGTGTTTCTAGAACATGCGAAAGTGATTTCCGAACACGTAGAGCATGAACAGTGTTTCCATAGCATGAAAATACACTAAAACAATTTCCGAACACTTTTTAAAATATTCCATGAAGATTAAATTCTTTAATATTATTCCAAAATAGATAAATAAAGAATATTAATTTTATGAAATATACTCAAAGTAAAATCATTAGAATAATAAATAAGGATATTTGTGAATATAAAATCATTATAAAGAGATAGAGTGTTGTTCTCAACAATCTCCCCATAATAAAATAGAGTTTTGTGGAAAACAACACTTTCTCAACAATCTCTCCCTCTTGATGATCCCAAAACCCATAAAATAACCAATGAAATTATCTTACAAAATATATTTTAGAATTTTTCAAAGATAAAAACAATATATTATTTTAACAAAATTATTTCTTAATTATTACATTTTCTCCACCTTTATAAAGTAAAATAATATCTCCTCATTTATAAATAAAGAAAATAAAATTTTCTATTTATCCAAAAAATTCTCCTTAAAAAAACTTTTTGAAATTTCTCCCCTTAAAATGAAAAGTTTTCTTTTCTCCCTCTGAGTAAAAGATTTAAAAACAATGTTGTGTTTATCCATATTTTCTCCCACTATTTGTGATATCAAAAACAATGATAGAATAAGGAATATAACACATTTTAATGTAGCAGTGAACTTAAGTATATACTATAATAAACTATTTATCAATATTTGAAACTGTATTACTCGCATTCTAATATAGACAGTACAGTAAAACAAACTAATAACACATATACATGTGATGGAAATATATTTGACTGAAAATATAAATACAAGTATAGAAATGAGAATAGGAATCAAGTTTGGGATAAAAAGGTTTGGGAAATAGGTTTCAGAACCTATGAATGACTTCCTTGAGCTCTAAAATCTATAGTCTAAACCTTTTTATTAGTCCATCGCCTAACTGGACTATGAGATTATTTCATTCATGAGTTAGATGGATATATTTAATCAAATTGGCTCTAAAAACTCATGTAACCTCTTTTTATTATATATAAACTGATTTAACTTCTCTGTGAATATGTTCAACAAAACTCTGACCCCTAGTTCATCTGATGTAAGATGGTCAACAAGATTCTTTTGATTATCCAAAAGAACAGATAATGGAGCATTGTTGCACTATAAGTCATATAATCTGTCATTCATATTTCTCATTACTACTGTAATGGACTAAAATCTCTTTATCATATCAAGAAAAGTATTGAGGTACCTTCTTGACTATCCCTAACAGTTGCAAACTGTTTCTCCATAAATATTTTGATGTCTGCCAAATCTGATTTCACTACAATTTCGTATTTTAGTTTTCCAAATTCAGATAACAATTCCTTCTTAAAAACATCAAATTCTTGTTTTAAAACAGAACTAGCTTTTAATATATGAAATATCTGATTTTTCTTTTTCAATTCTCTTCTCAAAGTAGCATTTTCTGATTCAACTCAGGTTAACTTTTTATATGTATCCTCAAATTCTTCATTCATAGAATTAGAGGCACCTTGTTCTTGATTCTTAGTCAAAGAATCCACTAGTTTTAACAAAACTAAAGGTAGAGATTCATCATCTGATTTCTGTTCATCTTCTCTTTCTATTGGATTCTCAACTGATTCTTCCTTCGAGTCCTTCATTGACTCATCCATTGAAAAATCCTTATTAATAATTTTAGTGTCAATTTCAAAAGGTTTCTCTTCTCGACTCACAAGAACAGGTTCTTTCTCCTCTTGAGTATATTCTTCATTTATTTCCTCCAAGATTGTATCCTCTAATACAGGTTCCTTTTGATCTAATTCTTCTTGAACAATCTCAGCAGGCTATACAGGTTGAGTAGATTCATGTCTATCCACATCAAATTCTCCAGGATTTTCAAAAGTTTGCGGCACATTGTCTTTTTTCACTTGAGGAGTCACCTCCATCTGAGAAACTGTTGGTTGTTCAATTTGTTGTAATGCTGATAATCTAATAAATCGGTAGCTTATAATAGGTTCAGTTGCATCATCATTTTCTTGAGTTGGCTCCCCACTAACTTGAGACACTCTGTGCCTTTTTTTATGAAGTCCTTCTTGACTTCCCACATCAGTAGGTGGATAGACTGCTTCAAATCTAAATATCCTTACAGTTACACTTACTCTAGATTATGCCATGCCTTCTTTAGATTTACCAGGTTTCTCCACCTGAGCCAAGTCCTGGTCTTCCAATGCTCCAAAAAGCATAATATTTCCTTCTATAGTACTCCAGAATAAGCCAATCTTCCTTAGAGTTCCTGCATTAAAAATATTGTTGTGATGGAATCTTACTCTGGCATCTATTAATCTTATCGTATCATACATAAACAACAATTTTGAAATGAAACATTTTAGGGATAGAAGTTCAATATTGCCTTTGTTTGATAGCAGTAGTTGATATATATTACCATATATAATGGAAAATTCAACTTTATCTCACTCATAAGAAAAAACATTATGTACATGTCAGGAAACAAAATCTTAACCATCTCCAACATCCTAGGTGCAATCCCTATTTGCACAAACATAACAAGAATCTTCTGATCAGGTTCCAGATCCTGCACTAAAATTTTTCTTAAACATGTAGAACCAAATAAAAATGACAAAATTTCTTATGAATTATGTTAATTATCTCTAATATTCTTTATTTAGAAATGATAAACTCCCTCCAGAGGGCAGTTTAAGATTCTATCTATTTCCACAGATGAAATTGAAAAATTCCAATCTTCAATTTTCAAAAATATGGTGTCCTTTGTATCTCTAAGACTGAAATGTATGGATTTGAAAAAGTGAATAAGTTATACCTCATATAGAAACTCTATATTTTCTACACTGAATGTTTTATCGATATTCTGAAAGGTCGAAGCTTTATTTAGCATTAAATTAGTCTAGTATAGCCATTCTAAATCAATCACTTTGCCTTTTAAGATCTTCCTCCCTATAGGACATTTATGTTTGGCGTTACTGGGTTCTCCTTCCTTGATTCTATGTGTCTTTTCCATTTCTGTTTCAATGTTCTGAAGGATTGAAGGATTAGGGTTTCAAATGTTTAGCTAAAGGTAGACGAAGGCATTAAGGGTTTTTGGTGTTTCAAAAGGTTTTGATAAAATGAACAGGTTTGGAATTTGAAAAGGTTTCTAAAATCCTTGATTCTTTTGTCATTATGTATATAGTAATTGTTACATTATATAAATGTTAAAAATAGAATACAAGGAAAAAACATTAAGGTAGTATAGACAAAATTTTAAATTATTCTAAAAACAAATAATTAAAATAAAAAATCATTTAAAAATAAATAAACCTAGATCCCCTTTAATGAAATCAAAACATGTTGTGGGAAGTGCTTCAGTAAAAATATTAGCTAATTGAATTTCAGGATTTACTTATTCAAATAATATATCCTTTTTAAGAACATGATCTCTTAGAAAATGATGTTTGATATCAATATGTTTAGTTATATAATGATTAATAGGGTTTTTTGAAAAATTTATATCACTTATATTATCACTCAAAATAGCTGTGTTTTTAAAATTTAGTCCAAAGTCCATAAAATTGTTTTTTCATCCACAAAACATGTCCACAGAAACTGCTTATAGATACATATTTTTCCTCGGTAGTTGACAGGGAACTGGGTGTTGTTTCTTACTAGACCATGACACTAAAGATTTTCCTAAATAGTGACAAGTCCCTGAGGTCCTTTTTATATATAATCTATAACTTACAAAGTCATCATCTGAATATGAAATTAAATTAAAATTATAAGTTTTTTGGATAGGGAATAGATTGAAAAAAATCCTTTTAAATATCTAAAAATTATTTTGATAGCAATTATGTGAGATTCTTTAGGATCATATTGAAATATAGCAAAAATACATAATGAATACATTATATCTGGCCTACTAGAAGTAAGATATAATAAACTAACAATTATACCTCTATATAACACGTTTTCAACTGAGTTTCCAGTTTCCTCCAAATCAAGTTTTATATTAGTACACATAGGAGTTGTATGTGTCTTGTTGTTTTCAAGTCTAAATTTTTTTATTAAATAATTAATGTATTTTCATTGATTTAAAACATTTCCAAAATATTTTTTTATAAATTTGAATTCCTAAAAAGAAATTTAATTCTCCCATCATACTCATTTCAAATTCTTTTTTCATTAAATTTGAATACTCATGAGAATGTTTTTTGTTTGCTGAACCAAAAATTACATCATCAACATAAATTTGAACCAATAAAATATTGGTGTTAATAGTTTTCTTAAAAAATATTGGATTTTCCATCCCAAGAGTAAAATCATTTTTCTAAAGAAAAGAAGTTAATCTTTCATACAAAGCTTAAGGTGCTTGTTTAAGGCCATAAAGAGCTTCAGTAAGTTTAAAAAAAATCTGGTTTTTTTGAATTTTCAAAACCAAGTGGTTTCTCAGTATAAACTTCCTCCAATAAGTAACCATTTAAAAACGTAGACTTAACATCCATCTGAAATAATTTAAAGTTCATATGAGATACCTAGGATAAAAGGATTATAATAGCTTCTAATCCAGATATGGGTGTAAAGGTCTCATCATAATATATACTTTCTCCCTGATCATATCCTTTAGCTACTATTCTTTCTCTATTTATAGTTATTATTCCTTGATCATCTTGTTAATTTCTAAAGACCCATTTAGTTCCTATAACCAGATAGTTATGAGGTCTTTCAACTAAAATCCAAACATCATTTCTCTTGAACTGGTTTAGTTCTTATTTCAATGCTATCATCCAGAATTAATCAACTATGCCTTATTCTAATGTATAAGGTTCTAATTGAGATATAAAGTTATAGAATTCAACAAGATTTCCAACATTTCTTCTTGTTTTTATTCCAGTGTCAAGGTATCCTATAACAGTTTCTAAAGGGTGATTCTTTAGGGTTCTAGATTGTGTAGGTAGTACACTATTGGGTTCTTCAATGTCATGTTCTTCTGAACTGGACTGAATTTCATTTATATCTTTTTCAAAATCATCTTTTAAGTTCTCAAGTCTCCTGTTATCATTACAGTCAGATTCATCAATTGTGTCTTTCCTTTTCTCAAGGGGATCAGATTCATCAAATTTCACATGAACTAATTTTTCAACAATTCTTTACTTTTTATTAAAAACTCTATAAGCTTTGGAAGTAGTAGAATATCCTAATAAAATTCCTTCATTACATTTTGGATCAAACATACCAATATTTTCCTTGGTGTTTAAGGTGTAAACCTTTTGTTTAAAAACGTTAAAGTAATTTACTTTAGGTTTTTTTTGTTCTAGATTTCATAGGGTGTCTTTTTAAAAATTGGTCTGATTAAAACTCTATTCATTATATAACAGGTTGTGCCTACAGCTTCTACCCAAAAATAGGTAGGAATATTTTATTTATTTAGCATAGTCCTAAACATTTCTTGTATAATCCTATTTTTACTTTCAACAAATCCATTTTGTTGAGGTGTTCTTGGTGAAGAGAATGTATGTTTAATAGCTATATTTGACCAAAAGGAATTAAATTCCAAATTCTCAAACTCTACACCATGATCACTTCTTAATGATATTATTTTAAAACCTTTTTCATTTTTGATAGATTTGCAAAAACTTTCAAATATAGTAAAAGCTTCATTTTTTTATTTTAGAAAATAAATCCAATTAAATCTAGAATAGACATCAACTAAAACATATACATAAAATTTACCAGCCAAGAATTCTATTATTTAAGGTCCAAAAAATCCATATGGATAAGTTCTAGATGTTTAAATGTGGCAATTGTTTTAACAGATTTGAAGGATGATTTGTGCTTCTTTCCAAGTTGACATGCATCACAGAATCAATTACTTTCAAATTTGAGAATATGAAAATCAGAAAGTAATAGTTTCTAAGATAACTTATGTAAAGAATATATATTGAAATGTCCAAGTCTTCTATGCCAAATCCATTATTCATTTATCTTAGTAGTTAAGAAGTTTACATCTTGTTTACACAAGGAATTTAAGTCCATGGTATAGACATTATCAGTTCTGGGTGCACTAAATTTAAGCAATTTATCTTTAAAAATTGAACAACAGTTGTTAGAAAAATCAACAAATTAACCATCATCACGGAGTTGAGATAAACTAATTAGATTGTGTTTCAAACCTTAAACATAGAGTACTTTATTAATTCAGATAGCCTCTGGATCTCCAATAGTTCCAATGCTAATAATTTTACCTTTGGAATTGTCACAAAATGTGACTAATCCTCCATCATTTTGAGTTGATGTTTTAATGTTCAATGAATTCCCACTCATATTCCTGGAGAATCTACTGTCCATATACCATATTTCAGTTCATATTCTGTGACCTACTTCCTGCAATGGAATTTAAACAAAGGCTTGTTTTGGTAGCCATATTTTGTTGGGTCCAGCAGTGTTAGCTAGTAAAGACCTAGGAATCCCGACTTGCTTTGTTTTTCAATAATCAATATAATCATATAAACTGCTTTCAAAAAAGGATTTTTTAATCCCACATATTTTCAATTGCCTTAAATAACAGTTTTTAGATATATGACATGTTGTTCCATAGTAGTTGAAAAATTTTACTTTTGTACTTGGAGAAAAATAGTTCTTATAAAGTTTGGGTTTCTCCCCTTTACTATGTATTCTATATCTTCCCTTTTAATCAATTTCTTTAAAAGAATTTTATTTATATTATTTTCTCCTTTTATAAAAACAAGAGCTACACTTTTTCATGTTTCTAATTTTGTTTGTAATTTTTTTATTTTAGTTTCATTATCTATATAGTTTGTGTTTGATGAGTTATATTTTTTAATTAACTCTTGATGTTTTTTTAGCAAAGTGTCTCTTTCTCCTAAAATAGTTGTGTGAATATTTTTTAGGGAATTATGTTTCTTAAATAAGGAATAATATTTCTCTTCCAGCATGTTTCAGTAGGCTAAAAGTTTATTATTTGAATAACTAGAACTCGAATCAGAATCAAATGAGTAATAAGATTGTACCTCATCAGCTTCTTCCATAAAGCACATGTTTGCCTTCAGATTTGATTCTTCTTTTTCTGAGTCAGACTTTGATGAGCTGGTGGAGTCATCGGAAACACTCCAAGTATCTTTCATTGCTCGTTTGTCTTTCTGCTCATAATCACTATTTTTGAAATTTTTCTTTTTCTTTTCTCCTTTTAATTGAGGACAGTCAGGTCTAATGTGACCCATATTTTTCCATTCATAGAATCTGACTTCCCTTGTTTATTTTTCATCCTTTTTGAAGGATTTTCAAAATCCCTTCTTCTTTTTGTAGAATTTATTGAACATTCTAGATAGCTGAGCCAAATCCACATCTGAATTAGATAAATCAGAACTCTCTGATTTCATTTTTATTTCATTCTTCTTCTTTCTACTCTTCTTTTGGGATGTTACATTCAAAGTAGTATTTTCTCTCTTGATCAAGACATTGTGCTCATTTGCTTCATCTTGCATCTCAACTACATACATCACCAGAGTTCCAATTTATTCACTTATAGTTAGATATTTGACTGGCGATGATTGTCTTATAACTGCTGATATCCCATTCCATCTAGGTGGTAGTACTTTCAGTACTTTCAATACTTTCAGGGATTGATTTGCTTGTTCGGTATGATCTCCCAAGGTAGTGATGTTATTAATAAAATTTTTAAGTCTTCCATTCGTCTGTGTGATGCTTTCTCCTTCAAAAATTAAGAATGTATCGAATTTCAATTTATTTGTGGAAAACCTCATCAATTTGACATTGTCAGTCCCTTCATAAGAAACTGCAATTGTCAGCCACATTTCCTATGAAATCGGTCACTAAGATACTCTGTTGAATTCATCTGGTCCAAGAACATAGATGATATAATTCATATCTTTCGAGTTTATGTCGTACTCTGCTTCTGTATCAGCACTCCAAGTTTTAGGTTTCTCTGGAATCACATATGGAGTTAGAATTTTTTAGTAGACTCTGTATCCAAGGTTCTTTAAGTAAATGATCATTCTTGATTTCCAGCATCCATATTTTTCACCTTTGAAGTAGAGAGCTCAAACCATTGATATACCCTCTCATGTATCAGCCATTGTGCTCTATATAATCCAAAATCTTTCAGCTTGTTATATATTTGACAAAAGATCCTCCTCTGATACTAATTTTTGGATTGGGTTATACCAAATACGCACAAGAGGGAGGTGAATTGTGTCTTTTACAAATTCTTCACGAATCAGGATGATGCCCGATTATATACTTTTATTTTTATTATGTTTTTTATGAAGTAGAAAATAAACAGTTAATGAATGCAAGAATGTATAGTGGTTCGAGGAATAGAATGCCTCAAATGCACTCCACCAACGCTCTACTCCATGAGCATGGTGATTTTAACTATATGGTCCTCTTATCAAAAGATCGTCCACAACTGAGTGTAGGCAGTTGACACCATTACATGTTAAGGCTAAAAATAGAGCCATCTATTTCATACAAAAAACTAAAAACATAGATTAGTACAAGAATCCAGTTACTCAAAATAAAAGATTATTTGTCCTGGAATACTTTCCAGTTTTTCTTGATAGTTGAAACATCACGCAACTGATAGTAGATAGATCATTGTCTTTAGAAAAGATTTTCATCAGATTAGGGTAGTTCTGAGTTAATCTAGTTGCAATAGATAATGAAATAAATTCAGAAACTCCAACAACAATGGATTCACAAAATATCTTCAATGTAGAAATGGTGAATCTTCAACGTGTTTCTCTTCTTCAGAAAACAGAGTTTGATCGTACCTTTTAATAGAAGATCTATAAAAAGTGAATGTCTATATAAATTGTGGTGCTGAATAACTTGAGATCTTTTTCTTCTAATATTTTTTACAATGATCCATCATAAACACCTATTTTTAATTAAAAATAACACAGATATATATATAATAAAGACATGAATTTTCCTTAAAAATTTATCTCCACAAATGTTTCCTTTAGAATCAAGATATTCAAATGTTTGAATAATAGATCAGGTATAACTCCCTTAAATATTCAGCATGAAAATATCCTCTTAAATTGATCCTTTGAATCACAAATAAATGGCTTTGAATCAATTGAATATGTTCTTTAAAATCGGGCTTTGAATTTGGATTGAAATCAGCCTAATAATCTGCATAAAGACCATTTCTCAATAAAGTCATAATTTAAATCTCTGATGCCAAACGTAGGATTGAACTGCATAACATTATTTATCTGAATGTAAGGTTCACAACATAAGGTTGATCAAGAATACATTTCTTTTAAACTGTCAAACAAATGGTACAATATCCACATATTCCTTTTTTCAAAACAGAAAATACATGATCTCTAAGGTTCATTATAAAATTATAGTTGATGATCCATACTTTTATCAGCTTTTAAGCGTAAGTTATATGATCCATACAGTTTGATAAAATGTAAGGTTGTTTTAAAAAGTAAGGTTGATGAAACATAATTTTGATAAACAAACATAATGTTCCATACTAACATAGTGTTCTTCTTCCATACTTTTATGATATCCCAAACATTTGGTTACTTCCAGACCTAGGGTCATTCTTCCATACTTTTGTTGATAACGTATGGTTTCTTAACCATACTTTTCTGATATCCCAAAAAGTAAATGATGAATTTCATCCTTACACTATGCTCCTCAACGTAGGGTATGAGCAGTGATTCTAGAACACATTAAAGTGATTTCTTAACACGTAGAGCATGAACAGTGGTTTGAGAACATTCTTAATACGCTAAAACGATTTCCAAATACTTTTTCAAATATTCCACGTGGATTAAATGCTTTAATTTTATTCAAAAATAAATAATTAAAGAATATTAATTTCTAGAAATATACTCAAAGTAAAATCATTATAATAACAAATATGGATATTTGTGAACATAAAAATCATCATAAATAGATAGGATATTGTTCTCAACAATCTCCCCTGAATAAAATAGAGTGTTGTTGAAAACAACACTTTCTCAACATATCTAACTATGAAAACGGAGAATTTCAATTCAATGAACAATAGTGGTGTTTCTATTTTAAATGGAAAAAACTATCATAGTTGGAATAATATGATATTACCCTATCTTCTATCACTCATCCTTTAAGTTATAGATAAAACAATGGTGGTATCGTCTCCCATTAATGAAATTTCTATGGTAATAGTAGATAAAAGAATTTTAGAAGCTAATGGAAAAGCTCATAATTTTATTTTTATAGATCTTACTGAGATTTATACAAAAAAATATGTCGTTTACAACAACTAAAATAATTTTGAATAATTTTATAAGTAATAATGAAGTAAATGACAAGGTTAAACATGATAAGTTATAAATATGGAGAAGTGGGTTTGAAGATATAAAAACAGATAAAAAGAAAATTATTGATGATCATTTTATAATATAAAATGATATTGTGAGTAATATCAGAGGTTTTTGGGAGAATATATAAAATTTTACCATTATTAATAAAAAAATGAGAAACATTCTAGATAGATTTGATTCTAAGGTTTCATATTTAGAAGTTTTTAATGATTTATATATGGAGAAACATCAAAATATTCTTATGGGATGTCAAAGGAGAAAAGCTCATGTTTTCAAGAAAAAATCCAACAGAAAAATTTCCTACAAATATTTTTTAGAAGTTAAGAATAAATAAAAAGAAGTGGATTAAGAATCAAGTGATTTAGAGGAATATAAAGAAGGAGAATATTATAAAAAATAATTTTCCTCTTTTATAAATATAAAATCCGGGAAATAAGAAGGGAAAGGGTAAAACATCTCTCAATTGTTATAATTATGAAGGGAAAATAAATTTTTCATAGAATTTTCCTAGGAATAAATATAAAGAATATGATTCTGAATAAGATGATAAGAAATCTCAAAAACAAATGTGGAAGAAATATAAGGAAATATTTCTTTATGACAAGATAAAGAAAAGTTATTTGGGCATAAGAAAGAATAATGATTCCTCAACCATTGATAAACCTTACCATTAGTTTAGCTTACTTGATAAATACAGAAATGAAAATAATTTATCATGTAGTGATGATGATGTTGAAGAAATTACTGTATTTGAGTGGATTCATTAAAAAATTTGGAAAACGAAAATGAGATGAATACTCAACTCAATAAATAATAAATAAATTATAAGAAAGGTATTGAAAATATAAATTTTAAGAATGTTTATTAGATCAAGAAAGATGAAATTAACCTCAATTTGGTTAGATCTCAAAAGATTAATATTTTTGAGCTTGAAAGAAAACAAAAAAAAATGAAAACCCGGCTGGTGATGAGAATTTCCACATTATCAAAGCTAT
Organism: Viscum album; assembly: GCA_963277665.1. Taxonomy (NCBI): domain Eukaryota; kingdom Viridiplantae; phylum Streptophyta; class Magnoliopsida; order Santalales; family Viscaceae; genus Viscum; species Viscum album. Next base: position 889,091,219 of record OY728123.1, read on the forward strand.
ACTTGTTGAATAAAGTAGAAAATATATGTTAAAGATAGATTAGTCTGAGAAGATGTTAAATGTTCTGAAATATATTTTAGATGAGAAAGAAGAAGATTTATTATAAACACATTTAATATTTATTATGACACAAGTTGAGTTAATAAAGATGATAGAATACTTCATTAAATCAGTTGAGGTAAAGAGAGAAACATCAAAATATGGGGAAAAGAAAATTTCTTAGAAGAAGGTTGTTTATTTTCATAAAAAATCATAATGTGTATCTATTTCTACTAAAAAAATAGTTTCAAAAATGAATATTTGTGGGAAATCATCATCCACTAAGAAATGATATAATTATTCAAGAACTTTTCCCCTTTAAAAAATCGTTCCATGGTTTATGAAGTAAAAACCAAAACAAAGTTCTGATTAATTTCACTATTAGTCTAAAATATCGAAATTTAGAGGTCATTTTTGGTGTTATAGAATTTTTGTACATAGATGTTATTCGTGTTGGTGTAACATATCTCTACCAGGTGAAAGATATGAATCAAAGGGAATTTATGATAATAAAATAAAATCAAATATTCTTAAAAGAATCATAGAACCAAAAAAGAGAAATTCAGTAGATGGATAATGTTGAATCCTCAAAAAATAAAGATAAAACACTAGATAAATTTTAGTGATTAAAGGAAGTTTATAAAACTAGTCATAAGAAGTTCAATAATAAAGTGTACATGGTTATTTGTCCAGAACAAGTTTCCATGTCCATAAAGTAAGAAAAAGCACAAAAATAAGCTGAAGAAAAAGGGGAAAAAGGTTTCTAAAGATGAAAACAATATCAATAAAAAGACATCAATAGATGGTTGTTTTAAGAATAATAAATGGTTAAATATATGTGACTAAGAAGGTTATGTTACTAAAATTTGAATAATTATATTCCAAGCCCAAGTGGAAAACATGATGAAGATTTTAAAAAATAATTGTAACAAAAATGTTACTAAAGTAGAAGAAAAGTTGAATGCATCATATGAAGATACAAAAGATGATATGAAACTAGTTAAAACATATGGGAAGTGTGAATAGAAGGAAGAAAACACATCCATTTGAAAATATAAGAAGAAGATGAAAATTTTAAGACTGAGAGAATTTTCTCAGTCTAAATGTTTCTTTTAAGAAATTACATAGGTACATCCTTATTACCAAAAATATTTTTATATTTTTACTAAATTATTGATAATTATATGAGATTAAATAAATATTTGGGGTGAGTTTTATATATTTTTAACAACAATAGGTTAAGGGATAAAATCCAGGGGGAGAAAATATAAATTTGAGATATGATTATCTTACTTTTCTGGAAAAAGATAATAATAACGTTACAATATATTAGATTTGGAAAATGGTTGTTTATTCACATGAACGTTTTTGGTATGTTTTTTTCGATGGGTGAAGGTTGTTATTGTCCTAAAAAATTTATTGATGATATCCCCAAATATGATATTTTTAAAGGTACATGAAAAGGTATTACATGAAAAAATGTCACTACTACAAAATAAGGCTATATCCATGGTTTGGAATAGTGGCTATAGGCCAAAAAACCATGGATATAGGTTATAGCCATATTTTCATAAACTATGGCTTGTATTGGTGTGGATATAGGGAAAAACCTATAGCCATAGTTTCAAACCGTGGCAGAATCATAAGTCAGGAAATACATGTGGCCACGGTTTTAAACTGTGGCTATAGGCCATTTTCCATGGCTTTAAACCTTGGTTATATCCCAATATCAATGGTTTAAAACCATGGATATATGCCCCTCCATTCCATAAAAAAATAACACCCCCCCCCCCTTCCCCAGCTCCCCCCTGCACACTGCCCACCCCCCATCACACCCCCGCCCCCTGCCCCCTTCCCCACCACACCCCCTGCCCACCGCACTTCCCCCCAGCCCACTGCACACCCCCTTCCCACCCTTCCTCCCTGCCCCTTGCAAAACAACCCAGCACACCCCCTGCCCATTTCCCCTGCCCCCTCCCCCCAGCAACCACCCATGCACACCCCCTGCCCCCTTCCCCTGCCCACCCACCACCCCAACACACACCCACTGCCCACTGCCCCCCCTGCACACACCCCCTGCCCACAGCACTTCCCATTGTCCCACTACACCCCCCCCCAGTACACCCCCATCACCCACCCCCTTGCAAAATAACCTAGCACACCCACATCCCATTGCCCCCTCCCCCAATCTAATGCATCCCCCCCCCATAACACACCCCATGGCCACTGCACTTCCACTCCATCCCACTACACCCCCTAGCATACCCCCTGCACCCTCCCCCTGCCCCTTGCACAACCCCACCCCCCCCCCCCCCCCTCCGCCAGCACACCCCCTACCCCATCACCATTCCCACCCCCTACACCCTTCCCCTTGAAAACGAGCCGAGCACACCCCTACCCCTTTCCCCATCCCCCCTACACCACTCCCCCTCCCCATCACACGCACCCTTCCCTATCACCCTTCACACCAATACCCCCCCCCCCCCCCCGCACACACCCCCTGCCCACTACACTTCCCCCCATCCCACTACACACCCCCTTACCCCCTCACCCTACCCCTTCCCCAGAAAACCCCCCTCCACACCCCCTACACCCTCCTTCTACCCCTTTTCCAAGGAACCCAGCATGCCCCATGCCCCTTGCCTCCTCCCCCTGCACCCCCCCCCCCTCCCGCTACACACCACCCCTACCCCCAGCACACCCCCCTGCCCCCTCCACCCCTCTGCCCCCCCCCCCCCCCCCCGCACACCCCCCTACACCCCAGAACACATCCCCTGCACCCATCCCCTGCCTCTTACAGAGGAACCCAACACACCCCCTTCCCTTTGCCCCTCCCCCCATATAACCTGGTTAAAAGCCTTTTGAAGAACAATAACCCATTATGATCATGTACGCTAATTGGAGGATGGATGATTCTAATGACCAGGAATCAATATCATTTTCCCCGTTAGTTACCATATCATCACATATAGGCTGAGCTAAGGTTAGTATAGAATATAACTTTGTGTTTAATGTGATTTGGGAACAACTAGAAAGTGGTAAATTGACACTTAAGTGTTCACTATTTGATGATGATGTGTTACAATTTTATAAGAGAGTTATAGTCCTTGAATCATTTGGTGAATAGTTTATGAGAGATTATTATACCTCTGTGGTTTCTGAATCCCAGAGAGATAAATATGGGTGAAGAATTCGGGTGTCTATTTTGGTGTCCATGGATGGATACGAAAATACTCATTCTGTTTCAGGATTCCTTTCCTATCAGATGATAAAGGCTAGACACTAGAATCATCATTGTTTACTTTGGGCATTTCATGTTCCTAGGTCTAAGGGGGAGTACATCATGATGGACTTTATAATAGGGTTATTAAGGACCCCAATGAGTCGTTAAACTATATAGGTGATTTTTTATTAGATAAACAAAGATTCTCATATCTTACCTATCAATGATACTCACCTAGTAAAAAATATAGTAATTTTTTATATCTGTGAAGACTAATACTATCATGGAGCTCTATTAAGAATTATATTAGATAGAGATGAACATATTATACAATGATTTTTTTAAAGGGTTTAATATGACCCTAGGGAATCATATAATATAGATCACAACATACCATCAATATATAGACAGTCACTAGGAGTAGATGATACATATATTGGAGGATATGCTTCAAGATTGTGTTCAATACATCGATGGATCTTGGGTTTAATATGACCTTAGGGAATCATATAATATTGATTGAGAGATGCGATAGAACACCAGCGGGTGAAACCAATAAATTTCAGGAAAATTCATCCAGATTAGAACGAACTGGTGTTTTTCGTGGGGTTGGATGCAATGATCTGAAAACCGCATTGAGATAATTTTTCAAAATCCAGTAACCAGATCGATTGACCATTGGAAGATCATTCTCAGTTGAAAATTCATATGGTTAGGAGCACCATTATGTTTAGTTGAGGAGTGAACCCCCTATCAAGAACATTTCCAGCTGTGAACCTAAGTTCAAGCCATGAAATTCCCAGGGGTAGGGATTCATGGTGTGATACCCCTGGTCACACCGTGAATCATGCCTAGGTGGATTTATTTTAATAGGATAAATTCTATCTTTTTCTAGGTCAAGTGTTTCAAAATTATGTTACTGAAGAAAGTATCATGTTTTCAAAGCCGGTTTTTTTTGTTTGATGAAATGAAAACAAATATTTTTATTTAAGTTTTATATTTTTATGAGAATTCTCAGTTGATGTTTTCTCAAAATGAGGACATAATCATCTCTAAAGTGAAGGAAATTTCATTTTCTATTATTGAGTTGGATGAAACTTTCTACTAGTCCACGATGAAGGCTTAGGGAAATCAGGTAAAATAGGTGAAAATTTCAATAAAAAGATCCACAACCAATTTTCATAGCATATACACATTATATAATAATGAAAATATGTTTTTAAAATACTTGGCTAATTATAGAATTCAAATTAAAGGGTTTGGAAAAGGGAACTTATGTCAACCTCATGGCGCTGCTTTTGACGAAAACTGGAATCTTCCTTTTTTCGCTTGCATGAATATGAAACTTCACATATATATAAGGAAACCTAGCCCCTATGTACATATTTTCCTGGCCACGTATGCACAAGGTGGTACTTAGATATATGTTTATACTTGCATATACCCCTTTACACTTACACATGTATGCATTTTTCATATCTATATATAAGCACACCTAACCCCAATATATATATTCATACTACCATGAGTGAATATATATAAAGGGGGAACTTATAAATTTATATGGTTACCTATGCATACACATGTAAGTATTTGTCAACGGCAACTCGAATCCACCAAAACGAGATCCAGAAAGCATTATAAAAATATAAAGAACCCAAAAATCACAAAAATCCCTAATTAAAATTTGGTCAAATAATAAAAACGAAATAAATCATACCCAAGTCTGATGTTGAACTCGCTATCATCGATGGTGGTGGATAGAACCGAACTCATCATAAGAACCCACCAATAAGGAAATAGTGGGAAAAGAAATAAGATATAACATCTTCTTATATATATGTGATCAGTGATGATAAATGATACATGAATCCATTACCATTATAGATTATATAATTCCTTTCTATTATTACCACAATATCATCATTTAGTCATTTTCATTGGACTGATGATTTATGGTGGTCATTTCAACACAGAATAGTTACAAACACACACATTGTTCATCATCATTACATTAGTACATGCATAAACAATAGAAATAACACATCCATGAAGAATACCACACCCCACCCCCCACCCCCCCTAAACACCCCCACCCCCATTGCACCACTCCCCCAGCCCCTCCTCATCCCTCACCCCCCCCCCAACACCACCCCCCCCCCCCCCCCGTACACCACTCCCCCCCAGCCCCCAACACCCCCCCCCCCACACACCACTCCCCCCAGCCCCCAGTACACCCCCCCCCCCCCACCTTACACCAGTATTACTCTAATTCTAGGATATATTTGGTATTATTTAGATACCATTATCTAGAAGTTAGTATTACTCTTCTTCTTCTAGGATATCTATAATTAAATTAATTCGATGAATCCTTTCCTGAATTGATTCCATTTCTTACTTTAGATCACTTCCATCAGTCATGACATTAATGGACAATTTTCAATGGTCCATGATCTAGACTATTCTTCCATAGTGTAGGCAGTTCATCTCTATTTCGACACCCTCTTCACTTCCATCATCCATGATGTTATTATGTCAACATTCACTATACTTCTGTCTAAATGTCTATAATCACTATTATTGACAAATAAGTCACCTTCTCTTTCTATTGTATGTAGTATATCTAGTTTTTCTAGATTTCTATTTTTGGACAAAAACAATATGATATTGATATTTATTTAGAGATCCAAGTATTTTAATCATGATCATAGCCAAATTGGATGATATGGATGGATTCTAATTATTTCATAACATCCATATTAGTACAAAATTTGTTTTTAAACCATGGGTAATAGATAAATATGCATGAGTAACAACAGATTTATCAGGATAGTCTATCACATTCCTCCATGAGCTTTTACTGAAATTTTTTTTGAATCAATTTAGGTTATTTTGAAACAATTAGGAGTCTTTTTTGTTAGTAATATTATCATCATTAGTTTGTGTGGTAGCTACTCTTATTTTCCTAAAAATATGTTATGATATAACTTGGGTGACTTCTTGATTTATCAATTCCACCTCTTACTCCAATAATTATAGATTTAGATAATACATATCATATTCAAGAGATTTTAATATTTCTTTATATCCCTTTTGTAACTTCAGAATCAGATCTCCATACACTTTATTAGCCTTTATAAGAGAATTATCTAGTTCTTTAATACTATTATATTTAATATCCATCTATAAATCTTTGACATACATAGAGGTCCAATATAGTTTTTCTAGTGAAAAGACAACTTCTATAAGAACAACCTCCAAAAAAATATCATTTTCAATTCTTATTCATTTATAGACAATTTTCCATTGAAAAGGGATAGAAATTTCTCCTTAGATTCAATAAGCATTATGATGGTGATACATTTTCTTACATTTTTAGAAAATTTATATTTCGTTGACTTAGAATCTAAATATAAATAGTATTTATAATATTTTATCCCCCTTGGGAAATTCCATCTTAGTGGTGACTTGGTCATTACAGCACTTGCCTACTTGGTCAATTCCATCCTAAAAGTCTAACTGCGCTTAAAAGGTGTTTTGGTTCAAACAACCATTTTAATAGAAAGAGGGAAACCCCTTACAAGGATATAAAAAGGTCAAGTATGATGTGTTTTTTACGACTAACAATGAAATCAAGTATAAGGAAAACATCAATGTAATAATGTCAAGCAAGGTATACCATTGTGAGTTTTCACAAACAGCACACCTCCGTTGGAGGGTTTTTATTACAAAACCATGACTTGTTTATCAAAAAGACAATTATCTTATCTAAAAATTATTCAAGAAGTTAAATTTAATATAAACAACCAGAATTAAGAAGGAAACTAAATGAAATTTAAAACATTATTTAATTAAAGAGGCTAGGAGAGGGACCCTACCTCAGATGATCCAAGCCACACTCAGAGATTGACACTTTTATCAGTGACAACTCTAAGCTGCTTCATCCATCCTATGGGCATATTCACCTTTGAATATACATAAAGACACCCTAACCCTTATGTACGTGTCTACATGGACTTGAACACGCACAAGAGGATCCTTATATATATGCTTGCATGCATAAGCCCATTATCATCTACACACGTATGCATTTTCCATATATATACATAAGCACACTCAGCCCCTTATATGTAATCACACTACCATGGGTAGATATACATGTAATGGGAGAACTTATTATATATATTCTTACGTATACATACGCGGTGAGTCGCCTTTTGACTCTGGTTTCTGCAACACACACGAACGGGTCCCTGGAGACTTTGACAAAATTTCAGTGATCTGATGAATCATCATTAATTGAACATAAAAATTGACGTGGAAGGAACATGATTAGTCTGAAAGGCAATCTATCATATTAAATTACAAAATCCTACTATCATGCTATAATCCATATCACCTCACAAGTCTTCACCCAAACTATATGCAATACTACACATTGAGAATCTTATGTATTGTCCCACATATAGAATTTCATCAGAAGTGAATGCTCTCATTATATGATTTTCAGTCACTATGGTTACACACCAATCTAACATATTAAACATAAAAAAATCCTCACATTCAATATTGTATTCCACTAATATTTTCTTATTGTAGTTAATCATTATGGGAGAAAAAGAATCTATCAAGAATATAACCTCATGTCTATTAGTCGAATTAACCTTTGATCCTTGATCTAAATCATTCATCATTATATATCTATTCTCCAACAGGGAAGATAACTTCTAGTAGATTCACATTAATTAACAAGGAATATTATATTCATTTCATTAAGGGTTAAAAAGGAAAATAGGATTCACTATTGATGATATTTATCATGATCCCCAAATTCATCAATAATATCAAAATCTCATAAAGGTTGAATTATGATATGTGAGGTATTAATAAATGTCAAATCTATATCTATGGTATACCACTAAACCAAAACCCTTCTCAAAGGCTTAATACCTAGACAAATTATATAATTCTAGAAAATGAAAAAAGTAAAACAGGGGAGACTCACTCCTCCCTTTTACAAAGATTTCATACCTAGTATAGATTATTATATATAGGGATTATCTTCCCAATTTGAGTTGAATAAATAAATCAAAACAACCCAAGTCTAACCTATAAAAATTAACTCATTAACCTCAAGGTAGATTGTGAAACACTTCACCACCAGTCAATTATCAAAATGTTTCTCACACTATCCCATGTCCATACCATGAACTAATCAAAACTATTATTTATCGCTCATAAATACTTATTAGAATCTCATGAATAATCTCATTGTCATCAGGAAACCTAATAGTCCTAAAATCCATCTCAAAACCATATGGGATCCTTCCAAGGCCCCAATATTGTAAGATAATTATAAAAATCAGTGAGAATATCATCCTGTCCTTACTAACCAATATTATGGTAGTAATTCATGACATGTAGATCATACATAATCAAATAATAGTAAAAATCATGGGGAAGTCAACAAGAAAGTAATAATACATGAGAATATTTCCATTATAAATAATGAATCTACTACATGAGGTTAATAAGACCAATAAATTTCTAGAAAAAATGTACATTGTGTTATAACAATAAATCAGTTAAGAAACACTTTTATGAACAATTTAAATTGTCATCTCACGCCTTCTATGCACACACGAGTTCCATGAACAAATATAGTTAAAATAGCCTTTTGAAAATCACAAAATTTAATTTTAATAATTATTTCAAAAAACTCATTTTAATATGATTTCTATAATAAAATTTTATTTCAAAAATGTTTCACATTTAATATTAGATTTGATAGTTAAAATATTATTTTTAGATAGCACAACAAATCATCACCTCACACGACCTTGTGAACTATATGATGGGCCACTGATAATTGTTCAACTAAGGTAGAACTAAGTGTACTATTTAGGAAGTTATGTATCCTTTAGTGACTATTAGTATAATAATATCCCATCACAATTATAGAGTTAGATAATGTCAGAAAATTATTTCTAAATAATAGAAATAATAACATGAATATAAAATAACTTGTAACAATTTAATTAAAGAAAAATGATTAAAATAATCAATGAATAAATATAACCAATATTAATTGTACATCCAATATAAATCAAAGGTCATACCAACCATTTTCTATGACAAATATCCATTATCTCTTAAAATTCCATAGAAATGTATATGTCATATATTTAAAATAAAGTCTTACACTTGGAAAAAATAATATAATACTCACCCTATGGAATAACAAAACAGAAACCATGAGAAATGTGGTGTAGAAAAATAATGGAATACACCATCACATACTATAAGTAGAATTAAAAATTTATAAATCCCAATAAAAAATTTATTTCATAAAATGTTTCTAAAATCCATAAATAAATGAGTCTGGTGACAATATCCATTGAACGAGTGTGTATCAATATGCATTATTCCACATATGAGTGTCCTTTAACTATTTCACGCAAAATAAACATTATTATTGTGATTGAATTAATGATCTTGTGAAGTTACATATTCAAATACCTAGAAAAAACACCAAAATCATGGGAAGAAAAATATAAAGTAATAAATAGATATGAAAGGAAGACTCTTAACAAGGACTGATGAACTAGAACCGTAGTGATCATACCATTGAATCATTTTTAGTAGGGGGAGAACCTTGAAAATCACCCTCACTTGAAGTGGTATGGCAGAAAGATAATTGGATATAGGTATGAACTGCTTAATAGAGCAGCTGGCATGAAGGAGTAACCACAACCATCTTCGATAGCGAGGGAAAAGGGTTTCTAGGTCGGAGATGAGTCACGCCGCTGTGAGGGTTCAGAGGGTTGGGGCTCGGGGGAGGAGTGGCAGTGTTCGGCGGTGAGGAGGGTGTGGAGAGGTCGAGGGAGGAGTAAGGCATGGAGAGGTCGAGGGAGGAGAATGGTGTGGATCTGGGGAGGAGCAGTGGAATTCGGCAGGGAGGAGGTCACAGAGATCCTAAGTGAGGAGGTCAGGGAGAGCCTAGGTCGAGGGAGGAGGGGTCGCAGATTGAGGGCGGAGGAGCCCGATGCTTGTTGGGAAAAAATTGGTAGCCACGGTTTGTTAATTAAACCATGGGTATAAACATGTTATAGCCACGGATCTCTAAAACTGTGGCTATAAGTAAAATTTATTGTAGTGTGTGTAATGGACAACAATGATTTATTTGATTATAAACTCTTGTTTTTTTACATCAGGCTATCCTATGTAGGAATAGATTTTTTAAATTAAATGGTCTTTGTTAAGAAACTCATGCAAACTTTTTTTCATAAGCAATTTTTCAATAATCATGAGTTTCTGTTTTGAATTTTATTTTCAATACGTGGGAGAAGAAAAATAGGGGCTAAAGGAAAAGAATTGTAAAAATATTGAGTATGTATATGTTTTAGAGTTTTCTGTTAATAGTATTGTGTTGGTATTGATAGAAAACACTAAGGTTGGATATTTTTAGGCCCAAGTTGTGTTTTGGTTGAATTTATTGTCAATAGATCAAATATAGTTAAATTTATGAAGAATTGTAGATTTTTTTCTAGACACTAATCCTGACTAGACTGACTAGGAATAAGACCAGATACAAAAATAGTTTTGTACATAGGATAAGATTAGACATGGTTATGTTCTGATCAATGTATGTCTAATGATTCAATACTGATCTTAATGTAAAAAAATAATGAAAAAATCATGAAATGGGCATCAGTTTGTGGAAGAGGGGATAAAATGAATTCGATTTTTTCCAGTCGCAGATCATTATTGTGAGAATCACTAAAAATAGAAATTGTTTAAAGGGTGGTTGTTTGAATTTTATGAAGCCTAGGGTTTTTTAAAAAGTGTTGATAAACTAATCAATAATATAGTCTAATTAATCGGTCAAACCATTCAATTAAATCAATCATCAGTTGGAGGGAATCTAAAAGAAATAATACATTGAAGATATCGGTAAATTTGAAATGGTATAACACTAATTCATTAGATGAAATATTGATGTTTCTCCATCGGATAAAAAGATGAAACCAGTTCATCAATTATTAGTTAACGGTGATAAAACATTTTGTGCATATCCTCTGATGGACTAGAGTTGATGAAACCAATTCATTTACCTGAGCATAGTTATAGGGTGATTTTATCTTTATAATCAAAATCATACAATCAGTTTGATAAAAAATTTGAGTAGTATTTTCATAATGATAAATTGAATGAAAGTTCTGAGAAATATTTGAGTTTTTATTGGATTGGTTGAAGCTTAAAGAATTATAAATAAGTTTCAATATTGTAGAAACTATTTTCAATTGACTCGAAGCATCAGAGTGTGAAATCATTTTCTTGTTTTTTATTTGGTCAAGATAAAAGGTTTTGAAGATGTTCTGTTATTAGGTAAAAAGGAAAGAATTATGGGTCCAATGTTTTGAATTTATGATGATACATCAGATGAACCTTTCTTGAGTATATTTATCAAAAACATTATCTATATGAAATTCCATCAGACTGAAACAAAGAAATATATTAAAATAAGAGTCGCAAACCAATGAAATATCTAACTCAAAATAATAATACTAAATAATTGATTTTAATTTCAATGAATCCTAGATTTTTTAAAAGATTCAAGAATATTAAATAATATCAAAAAAATTGTTGATAAGAGTTATAATATTAAAATATATAGCTCAATTGAAAATGTGATTTATAAGTATGAAAATTTCATTGAGTGGGAAGAATTATTGGTTTTACCATATTTACCATTCTATTAGGGCTATAAATAGATATAAAAGTGCATTAATACATTTTAACTATTAACGTGCATGAAAATATGATGGACTGAAATTTTTGTGACATATTGGGATCCAACCCAAAGTGTTATTTCAGTTTAAAGTAGAGTTCCATCGATGTGTGTCCATCATAGAAATTCTATCAGAGTGAGTCCATCAGAGAGAGTCTATTGGAGCGAGTTCCATTGGATGATGATTCATTAGAGAAAGATCCATCAAAGTGAAGTACCATCGTATTGTGTTATAATAGAAATGATATTTGTGATTTTATGAAATATTTTCTACTTAGTTGAAGTTTCAAGTGCAGAAGAAGAATCAGATATAGGTGAATCAGATAGAGGCCATCAGACTATGTTTTTAAAATAATTCCAAATCAGAACGAGATTTTCTATGTAAGTTTTCCAAAAAAAAATTATAGAAAAATTAATATTGAGAATATCAATATTTATTAAATATAAAGATGAAGTTTTGATTCCAAATAGTTCATAAGAGAATATTTTAAGTTCTTAAAGATTTTACATCGGTGAAATTGATCTAGATTACTATTTAAGGAAGTAATGAACTTTTTTTGTTGGATCAAAATAGAATAAAATAAAGAATATTGTATATGTGGGTCAAAACAAGTTACTAAAATTCATTTTTTGATGGTATGTATAACCAATAATGGTAAAGAGCATATGAAAGGGATATTTTGGGGTATAACCAATTATAGAAAAAAAAGATAACCACAAGTATGTAGAACATTTTGTTTCTTATGGCTTTTCATTCTAGAAATAAGCTATTAAAGGAACCCATGTTGGTGGGACTATACAAAATGGATAAGAGTATATATTTGTTCCAAACCTTTTAAATATCATGTTCTAATCCATATTTATATTTTTTGAATATTAAAGGTGAGGTTGAGAACATTAGTTGAGTGGATCATAACTCTAACCAATTTCAGGGGTTAATAATGTTTTCTAAAGAAGTTATGAGACATTCTCACAAAAAAAGGAACTACTGATTCAACCCCCACCCCATATCAGTGGTCAAGATCCTATTTTGTATCATCAGTTAGGTGCTTAAGACATTTTTTGGTAATGTGGGACTCATGGAGTCATGACTTTAGATGATTTATTATGTGGTATGGGAGTGTACCCCCCCATTACCTTTGAAATGGATCACGGTAGCACAAGTTGGAGATATATGATGCTCTTTTGATTGAACCATTGATAGGTTGTGTATGATTTGAGAACTGATGGCTTTGATGAAATGTGTGAAATATTACTTATCTAGGTGTTGGATGAATGAGAAGTAACCTCTATAAGGGGTATTTTTTGTAATGGATTAGCTATAGTGGAACTGTTGATCTAGGAGTTTTTTATAGGAAAGTCTTTCTTGGGATGCACTAAGCATGGATTGGGACTAGAGACACACATTTGGTAATGATTAATCGTGATGGTGTAGATATCAATAGATTTGTGAGAGAGTTACCACCATTTTTATTGGGTTTTGGTCTCATCCCAAAAGATTATATTTTTTGATTTAGTAGTGGGTGTAGATATATATTTTATGCCAGCCCTCGGTTATAAGCAGGTTTACCCATGTCTGCCAATTTTGTTTAGTGAAGGACCCGAGGTTGGTTGTGCATATTGGATTTTAATCTGGTGGGTTGATGATAAGGGTATTTCTATAGTTGGGAGAATCACATCGGTCATGGGTTATATGTCCCCCATGCGGATAGGTATGTGTTTTCATGAGACCAGTTGGTGGACAACCATTATGGATTTAGAATGTCGATGGGAAGATGTCTGATATTTAATTTTGTTCCATGATGACCACTAGATTGAGTCTCAAATGTGATATCAATTGAAGAAAATTTGCAACATTATTATTGGTATTAAATTGAGATTATTTGAGTATGGATTAAATTTTCGGTGTGTCATTATCTTCATTTGTTGAATCATGAAAATTTGTTTTGAGAAATTTAATGATAAACCCATGGGAACTCACTAGAAGTTAGATACAAAATTAGATTGTTTTATTTAATGAACATGGGATTACTATGAGATTTAAGGCATCATGGTCATGTTTTTGATGACGCGTCAGGGGGTGAATCCTAGAATTTTCATAATATTTCATCCAAAAGAGATTTGGCTTTCATTTTCACGTGTAATAAGAATAATTGGTGTAGAAACTACATTTTTTATATATTTTTGGATAAAAATTATATTTTTTGTGTTTTTACTATAATTTATATTGAAAAATGGATTGTTCAGGTTTGTCTCTGGATGATGGGACTTGTCATTACAAGATGAAATTGAGGATGGGGTTTCGTATCGGTTCATGAATAGTGTCTTGGATGTGATCAGGTGAGGTTTATTGGGAAGAACACTAAGGACATTTTTATAACATGGAAACTATGTTAGGAAAGGTAATATAATCCTAGGGAGTGCTATGATTAATAATTGGCCATATGAGATAAGACCTAAGGTGGTAAGCACCACATTCCTAGTGGTAAATTGATCAAGAAGTTGTAGTGCCTTCAGGTGGAAGGGTGTTGATAAGAAGCATATTAATGTTTTGGTGAAAATGACATGAAATTCATTTGATGTAGATAATTGGTAAAAATTGAGTTTCAAGTTTTTATATGGAGATTATTTTAGAATTCAAGGATGGAATGAGGCCATTTTTACTTGAACTAATGAATGGAATAGGTTATGTTATGTAGTTGCATGACCACCAAGACTTCTTGGGGATTAGAATTATTGTAGTATAGAGCTTGTAAAACACCATATCTATATGGGAATTTTTAATTCATGAAAAAATGGAATTTTCAATTTTATGGAAGGTATGATCTTAGAACTAATATCATTAATAGAATTATTAGATTTATAAAGTCTTAAAGTGATATTTTAGGACATGGTATGAGGATTAAAAGGTGCCTAGGGTACTTGGATGAGTCTTAACAGCTTCAGGAAAATGTTTCAGATGTTTTTAGAGGTTCATATCTAGTGTTCGTGGTTCAATGTATATGGTTTAATAGAAATAATGTGGAATCCTTAGTATCTAGAGTTTTCCAATTCATCTCCCAAAGTGCATGATTGAGTTGCATGATCATCTCACATTTTAGGGTCAATCATGAGAGATATTAGAGAAAATCATGTAACATTTTTAGATTTGAGGCATGGTTCACGTTTTCTGAATGGTTAAAGAAAAAAAATGTGAAATGATACAGACTGAGGTAGTTCCAATTCACATAGTTGTCCCATGGTTGGGTAAACCTTACAGCTCAACCATGGGGGAGGGGTATTCTTGGATAATTCCCATTGCAAAATTGGTCCATGTTTTATAAAATTGTGTGCTGAAACCATGTGGCTCATTTAAAAGGATTTATACTATTTTACCCTTGTGGAATAAATATAGAAATCATACTCTTCTCCTCCCATCATACGTTCATGGGTCAATTGATTCCCCTCCTCCTTCTATTTTTTGCTTCTTTTATTTTGGTATTCTCTTCAGGAGTTCCCCTAGAGATTCTTAGTGAATATCTCCATTCATAATCCCCCTTCCTTCCCCTCACGACTTATCTTTAATTATAGGTTTTCTCTAGGTTCGTGTTTATGGACTATTCCACTATATCATGGTGTAATCATCCCAATTTGAAGGGAATTTCATGCATCCTTGATGAGGACATCCTGATACAACATCCTCTCATCGTTGCATGTCGTTTTGGTGTGGTATGTCCCTATAGTAAATTTTTTATGTGTTTTATTAAATTTTTAATTAATTTTGGTAATTATGTTAATGTAGCGTGTAATGTATTGGTCTTGTATTGATTGTTTTTTTCAAAGTGTGGGTGTGATGAGGTCATCCGGTAAGTTTCCAATGTTTATGCCATTATTGATCTATGTTGTTTAATTTATTATAAATTTTATAAATAATTATTATGGGGTGAGTAGATTATGTAATAGAAATTTATGAGTATCTGTAGAACCCAGAGATTTTTATGAATTAGTTTTTTTCCAATTTAATTTAATTTCTTTGATAGATTTTGTTACACTCAACACCGACGTTTAGTGAACTTGAATATACTATTAATGTTATTATGTAAACCTCATCATTCAAACAAAGCCATTAAATTGGTAGGTATGAATAGTAATAACTAAATTATAAAAAATATATGTTTTACACATTAATAAAGTAAATTCATTTTAATCAATTGAGTAGAAATGAAAATAAAATATAATTTTAACATAAAATAAATGTTTTTCTAAAAAAACATTTTTTATGTACAATAATTTTTTATTTAATAAATTAAATTATTCATTATTGGTGATTGAGTTTTATAAATTTTTATATTATATATTCAATAAAGTGTTTTATAATTTGTAAAATATTTTTTCTAAGCATAACATAAGAATAAATCCAATATTATATTTAAAAAATTTATTTTTTCTAAAAAATGTTATCACAATGTTATGCGTAGTTACATTAAAAATAATTTCTTCCACTTTTATAAATTTATTTTTAAAAATTAATTTCATTTTTTATAACATCTTTTCAAAATTATCTTAGAGTTGATTTTTTAGAATTTTATAAAAGGTCAATTTTTCAATGAATAGTGAAAAATACTATTTTTTTATTGAAAACTACCTATTCATTTATAGTATTTATTAAGTTAAATATTATTTAAAAATGGTTTAAAATTAAATTTAGTTCAATTATATTATAATTAAAACAATTTAGGTCATTATAATTAATTTAATATTTATTGTTTATGTTATATTTTTTCATACGTACCTAAAGTTTCTCTTTGGATAGCAACTTTTTTGTCGCATATGTGGGTTCCATTTTAAATTAAATTCTTCCACTTATATAAATTTAATTTTATAAAATTTATAAAATATTTTTAATAATAATAATTTATATTATATAATGAGGTCAAATTAATTTTTTTCATAAATATTATCAAAAAAAATTAATTACCGTTGTTAAGATTAAAACAGGGTTGTGTACACTAAATACGCATGTGTTAAAATTAATTATCAAAATACATAAAATCTTTATTTAATAAATTTTATTTAATGATGTGATACATCATGCTCAACAGTGTGAGGCATCATACTCAACACCCAATGTAAGGGCGTGTCAATCACTATGTCCAATAGAACTATTATCATCATTCCAAAGCATATACCAAAGGTGTAATCATATTTATAATAATATACATGAGGAATTACCTATCATTAATTTCATTCATTAATACCTGATATAAATAATGCATTACAATTTAATGAAAATATTTAATACAACTTGAAAAAATTAGTGTGGCATTTACACCCTTTATAAATCATTTCATTTATTCCATTTAATACTTTTAAGAAAGTCTAACCATCCGTAATAATAAATTCTATTAAATACATTCCATTAAATCCATCAAATCATGTATATTCATTTTACATGGAACAAAGAGTCATTTATTAGGTTTCATGGTCAATAATGAAATTGCATACTTGGGAAATTCTAATTATAAGGTGGTGCAAGTACTTAAGAGGTTCTTTGGGTTCATTAAAAATTTATATGGGAGTGGGTGATTCAATTTATAATCAGAACCGATTTATTAATTTGATTTTGGGGAACTCAATCAATTATTTATAAAGGTTAAATTCATACTATAACACCCAAGTGTTGTCCATGATCAAGGTTAACATCGTCAATTTTCTAATAAACAATCCTCATGAGCATAACAAGGTTAGTATAACAATTTATGATGAAGAACTCAACATTAAGGTGACATGGGGTGAAGGAATGCATGAATTACAATGGAGAATCTATTAAAACACAATAACTTTTGGGGAAATGATGATACCACCTAACTTATGGTTGTTGACACCAAAGAATTTATTTCATACACTTCTCTGCAAAATTGAAGATATGATTATCACATAGAAAAAAAATTCATGTATGAGTAAATATGCTTCACCATAAAAGAAGAAGATTCAATCTGGATATCTATCTTCCAAAATATTTCTCTAAAATTAGGGATAAGCGGAAAGATCCCCCCTCAAAAAGTTAGTTGGGGATTTCCAAGATCGATGATGAAAAGGTGTATATTGATTAAATTTCAATTTTCGAGTTTCATATGAGAATACTTGGTGTATTCAACATCTCAAGAGGTTTAGATATCTTTGAGAGATTCGATATGATTGGTCACAGAGCCCAAATGGACTTATGGATCAAATGTTATGGAACTTGGAAGACGGATAAATTTTATAAAGGAATTTACATCACCTGTTTGGAAGACTTACATGGAGGACCTACATGGAAGTATAATTTTTTCACCCCTATACAGAAGAGATATGATGAAGAGCTACGCAGATGACCTATGAAAAAAACTCCATTTGACCTCCCCCCCTATTTTACCTATAAATAGAACCCTTGGGCTCCCCGTTTTAGCTGTAAAAAAGTTAGAAGATCTCCCAAATCTCCTGTTGTGTAGCTCCTTTCCCCAGTTTCTCAAAAACTCTCAAGTAATTCTCTGAAACATGAGAGAAAATATAATTAAAGGGTGAAAATTGGTTCAAAGTCCCATCAAGGTCAATAACACATGGATTTGTGCCAAGGACCTACTCTAAGGTCATGTGCAGAGAACCTACATGACTCACCTTGGTAGAGAACCTACATGATAAACCTTGGCAGAGCACCTATGCAGCCCAACTGGGAGGCACACCTACGTAACCTCACTGGTCCATATCACGAGGGCTTCTTCCCATTACTCCCTCGGGATCAGTGATGAAAGTGAAGGGATTGGCCCAAAGGGTGGGTCCGTTTTCTTATGTCACTCAACCCCATGAAAAATGGAGAGTCACAACATGTACATTTCAATCTGGGTTGATGAAATTTTCTATTATGCACCAATAATTCCCTACATTGACCCTTAGGAATACTATTATTTGGGATAATCCTCCACACTCACTAAAATACCTTGAGTCGAATTACTCCTCTTGGTTCATTTCTCATGTCATGAGTTGAAATTATCATCTTGAATTCCTTGAGTAACATGAGTTGATGAACTCCTCAAGAAAGTCCTCAAACTACATCACCAGACCCCTATGCCATGTTGAATCACAAATTGGCATCCTCCTTATGATTAATCCCCCAACCAATCCTCAAATGGGAATCCTCCTTAGGATTAATCCCCAACCAGACCTAAAATGGTCATCCTCCTTAGGAGTAATCCCAAGCCATTCCTCAAAAGGGCTTCCCTCCTAGAGTGCGAGTCTAGTCTTTCAGTCCAGACCCAATGATCTCCATTTTAATTTCAAGTTGAAGGGTTCATTTCTCCACACCCTCTCCCATTATCACCTCGACTTCATTTGCCGTATGTCATACCTCTTCCATCAGCAGAAGATAAAATGTGTGGTTTATTGAATATTTCACATTCTCTTTCTTCTCATACTGAGAATGAATCACGTGGACTTAGAGATTTGTGATGAGTAAAACATCCCCACAATACACTTAAAATATTTAACTATGAGACCTTTTATTCCAAACATAATTAGGATATGTAGGAAGCCTTCACCCAGGGCCCGAGCTCACTAGGTATCCTCTTCAGGAATCCAACCCTAATTCCCTTAATCGAGGCATCCTCCTTAGGAGTAAGCCCTAGATTAAGCCCCCAAAAATCTCTATGATTTAATATATCTCTCATAGACATTTTTAATATTGAAATCCTCTTTAGCAGTAAGCCACCAAACTATTTATCTCAAAGGGTCATGCACCCTACGATATTTACCAAACTACAGGGGCTTTGATTCTCATCCAAGTGGGATATGTAGGATGCCTCCCTGAGGTTCAAACCCAACACTCCAAATCAACCATGTTCTTATTGGGGTATATTCCCATTAGGGTCCAATACAACTTGGAGACTCATATACTTTCCAGGTTCCTTGGGCTTCTTAGGCATAAGTCCCACACTAAGCTTTGACTAAGCATCTTCCGCTTAGATGTCCTTACCAATTGACATTAAACTATACAGTTGGGTCCTTATCACATGACCTGAAAAGGTATGAAGTTCCCTATTAATCATAACTGAACTATATGGGTTCTGATTCTATTCACCATGATATATAGGTATCCTATTTATGGGTATGATCCCAACATCAAAATAAAATTTTGTCTCCCTGGATGATAATAAATTTCAGATTTTCCCACTAAGTGGCTTAAAAACCAACATCATCATAACAATGGATAGAAGAATCTCAAAATAGTGTATGAGAGGATACCACTGATGGAGAACCTTGAATATATATGGATATCTCCATTAATGAAGAACCTTGAATAAATATGGATATCTCAATTAATGAAGAACCTCGAATACATACATATGATTCTAAAATTCACACATGCTAATAATTGATTAAAAAATTCGAAGAAAACCATTGTTATACTTGGTAAATTAATAAGGATTCGTGAAAATTTATTAAACCTATAAGAGAGTCTCAAAGTTGGAAATTCTTCCCCCAAAAAGGGTGTGATGAGCCCAACCTCTCATCCAATCGACCAATGTGGGTTCTTAATTATCGTACGTCCAAACATAGAAAACACTTAACTTTGAAAAGCAGGTCCATTTGGATACAGAATCTATGGATGTTTCTCATTACATAAATAAATCCAATGGAAACTATCCAGGATTAGTGATTTCTAAAAAATACACACATTCTGAGAGAAAATGGGTTGTTGATGACTCCTCATTTGATGGCAGCCTCAGATTCGAAGAATTTTGGGAGAAATCAAAGAAACAGTCCAAATCCCTGAAAATAAGGCCAAAGATCATGCACCTACATAGAAACATAGATCTAAATATAAACTAAAATAATAAGGGAGAGGAATCTAAATATTTTGGAGATGAAACCAATGCTTCTGACGTATCTTTACTTTGATAGTAGATAAAGGTGTTATCAATTTACCTAAGTTAGGAAAAATAGAGATCCACGAGAGGAGAAGAAGAAGCAGTAGGCTAGAAATGAAGAGGAGGAAAAGAAATTTCAGAAAAAATATGATCACTAGGGAAATTTTGAAATTTCATCCACAAATATAGGGGCACATAGTTTGATTGTATAGTTTGACCAAACCATGTGCACCCCGTGATTAGCCCAATGATTAAGGGAAGACCTCACATAGTTAAGGTTCATAGATTCCCTAACTGTGTGAAAACCATATAAAATACCACTATAAAACCTCTAAATTTTTTCCAATGGGAGCAACCCTAGGGTCACACGGTTGCAAAAAAATAGTGTGGCCCCTACTACTCCTCTCTCTCACCCTTCATATTTAGTAGAAACAATCCAGGTTGAGAAACACATATTTTACTAACTATGCAGCTAAGTTGATTTTCAAAATTCTCAGTGTTTCGGGCTCTGAATAAGGCCTGGACACCCCCCATGACCCTAGTGAATCCATAGAGTAGCATTATGAGGTTAATTTAAAATAATTTAAACCAAAATACTATGGGTTATGATTTCATGAAAAAATAGGTCATTACAACCTCCCCTCCTTAAATAAACTCATCCCTGAGTTGGCCTTATATGGTTAAAGAAGTCGCATCAAATAATAGCTCTGTCCACTAAGTTTAAATAACTTCTTTCTATTTCCAAGTCTCATAATATAATAGATCATGTTTCCATACCACCTGTACCCAATAAATTGACCTAAATCAGAATGCCATAATGTTTTGGTCAATGATACGCAGTGGATACTCCTCAAAAAAATAATTCATCTCTAACCAAACATCATCAGGATGAAAGACATGTGATAGGTCTAGATAAAATTATATAATTTGAGATACATAAAATAAATCATGCATTTACTTGTATTTTTTAGGGAGATCCAACTAGTAAGACACTATTCTAATCTGGTTCAGATCATTGAAGGGTCCAATGATCCTAGGTGATTAATTACCCTACCTCAGAATATGTATATAGCCCAACCTAGGTGATACTCGAAAGAAAACCTAGTATCTAACCTCAAAATTGATAGGTCACCAACATCTATTGGAATATTAATTCTTCATGGACTAATCTTTCCTCATTCTCATTCTAATCAATTGGACCTACTCTGTAGTCTCATGAATAAGACAAGGTCCAAGAAAAGCTACCTCCCCATACTCAAGCCAACAAATAGGTGAACAGAAAGGTCGATCATATAATACTTTATAAGGATCCATATCTATTGTAGGATAAAATATTTTATTATAAGAGATCTCAAAAGGGGAGATTTGTTTCTCCCATGAACCCCCAAAGTCTAGAACACATACACGAAGCATTTCCTCTAACCCCTAAATTATACACTTTGTATGTTAGTCTGTCTAAGGGTGATAGGCCGTGATTAGAATCACCTATGTACCCATTGTCTCCTATAACCATTGCCATAACTATGATGTAAAGTGATCATATATATCATGAATGATTGAACGAGGAGCTCTATGAAGATGCACAACCTCCCTGACATATATCTTCTCTAACTCATCCATAAAGAATGTATCTTTATAGGTAATAAGTGTGTGACAATTGTTAAATGATCAATGAAAACCCACACTATATCATTTCAACAAGGTGATCTGCGTAAACCAGCTACAAAATCCAAAGAAACATCTCCCATTTCCACTTGGAAATGGAAAATGGCTATAAAATCCCTATCGTATGTTTATATTCCACCTTAATCTATTCACAGGTGGAACACTGAGTGATAAATCCCATAATATAGAATTTCATACTAGGCCACCAATACTGGCATCATAGATCCAGATACTTCTCAGTTACATTAGGATGTACTTCCCATGACGAGGTGTGTTATTCTTACATCAGTTCCTCTCTGATGTCTTATAGTACCCATATAAGCTCATGGAATAATAATGTATCATCCCCATCCACATTCCAAGGATGGGAAGGATAGAATGTGACCGTAAAGAGAAGAGGAATCCATGTTGGGAAAGCTTTTGCAGAATGAAATAGTAAACTTGAGGGAAGAAGAAATTTAGGAAGAGAAGGGAATGAAATTATATATGGTGCAAGGAGCACTATCGTTGTCAAACAAGATAGGAAACCCTAGAAGGAAGTTAATGAAGTAGAAATTTTGAGAGAATTGGGAGCACTTGGTGAATTTGGGGCCATCAAAAACCCTCACAAGCCTATGACCATATAAATTACACACCTTTCTTGTCAAGCCTGTAAGTAGTGCTGCAAGACATGAGAAATCCTGGATGAAGAATCTGTAATACCTAGTGAGCTACAAAAAACATCATATTTCAAAGACATTATTGGGATTCTACTGAAAAACTACACCACTCAATTTCAATGGGTCTAATTAAACTCTTGAATCAAAGATAATGGGTCCCAAGATGTGTACTTTATCAATCCAAAATGTGTATCTACTGAGATTATCATAGAGATTGTTCTATCTCAATATATTTATCATGAAGTCAAGATGGTTGGAATGGTTATTTATGGAGCATTAATATACCGTAATTTCATCAAAAAATACTTCCATGAATTAATATAGATATGGGTGGAAAACAAAATTCATAATAACCATAAAAAATGTAGGTGTGTTTATGATACTAAAAAATATGACTAGGTACTTGTATAGACCATACATGCTCATAAAATCTGTTTGAGGTATGTATGAAGACATCACATGCACTTTATGAGAGCTTGAACTCAAATATATCTTTGAAAACACTCTCACTCCTCAGATATGATCAAAGAGGTTGTCTATTTTAGGTAATGGATTTCTGTGAGATGGATCAATAGACGTAAATCCATGAAAATCTTGATATTACCATCCTCCTTTGTGGAAGAAAAATGATTGGAGAACCATGAAGAGAAGTGTTGGGTTTTATAAAGCCTTTATCCTTGAGATCCTCCAACTATTTCTTGAGCTCTAGAAGCTCTATAGGTGTTATATTATAGGGATTAATCATCACTAGTTCTACACCTAGAATTAGTTCAGCAGTGACTTTTTCCTCACTCACTAGAGGTAGACCAAAGAAGTCGTTAGGAAAGGCATACTTGAAATACAATAGGGGGAAAACAGTAGGTCGTAACCCATGATCATCCATGAAAGTGCTAGAAATTTGAGTTGTCACACAACCCAATATCTACTTCTTGGGTTCTGATCATGTAGCTTTCATATCCCAAACTCTCTTATTCATGTTCTTACTACCCTATGGTGACATAAACAACACCATCCAAAAATAGAAGTCAATATGGGTTTGATAAGTAACTGACTAGTCCATCCTGATGATTGTGTCAAATCCTATTATGTAGGGGACAAAAATATTCCTCATGAAGATTTATTTTCCCGCCTCATGGGGAAAATCCATACAATAGTGAACGCCCTCCAATAGGATACCTAAAAGGGTATCTAGAATTGCAACTCCAGGAAATTATTCCATCTTGAGGGCCATAAATTCTATAATTGTCTTAGAAATAAATAATTGAGACAGATCTATGTTAAATAATATAGACACAAAAGTGGATGCTACTATAATAATACCTCATACAGTAGAATTCTTGTCATTATACTCCTCTGGAATGGTAAGGACTACATGTAACTATCATGTACCGCTGACCAAAGTTATTTTCGGACTACCTTGAGTGATCCCACTCTACTAGCACTAATAATCATGAGTATGACTACCTCATCCTTGACCTCCACCTCGTCCTGAGTGGTCAGTGGTATTACAGCTCCATACCTGTCGTGATACTATTTTCCCTGCTCTAAAAGGTATAGTAGGTGTAGATCTCTACTCACTATGATCTGATGAAAACATTCATCAAAATTCTAGATATGACTCATCCTACAAAAGCCTATGCATTCTACTAGATATCATAAGTTCTGAGGTTTCGTATTCCCTGGATTCCCACAAAAGTGACAGATCAGAATGTTTTTAGAATGATGAGCCTAATTGCTGATAACCCTATGGGAAACCTCAAAGAGATGCTTGCATCCAGAAGAAGAACCACTAATAGATTTATGATCCAAACCACCCTAACTCACACCATCATCTTCCCTCTGATTATGTTGTGTAATAAGGTCATGGTTAACGATTTCATAAATGGTCATCAATCGAAAGACATTGACCTATAACCAAATGGTGTATACCATCCCATCCTAAAATCACATAGCGATAATAATATCATCATTCTCTAGGGTATGAACAAACTATTTCAACTCTATAAAATGAGAGTATTCCATAACAGACATACCCCCTCTATTATAGGTTCATAAATTCTCAAGCTCTATCCTTCCACAGAATATGGGGAAATAAAAATTCATAAATGATATCTAAGAAGTCTTCCAAAGAAATATCTCTATGTCGATCTTCTTAGGTAATAATATCCCACCGCCTCTTGGAAGAATCATATAGCACATACATTGAAACATTTACCATTCTATTTATAGGAATCTCCATATGCTTGCATATAGAAATAATAGCTTTGAGGAATTACTCAATAACATGTGGTCTGTTATCCCCTAAAAAGGTCAGAGGATGATTCTGTTAGAACTCTCAAGTCAAATCTACCATACCTGAGGAAAGTCAAATAACACCTTGAAAATTCAGCAATATATGAAGAAATCCCTATAAGAACTGGGAATCAATTCCCATATTAGGAAAACAAGATGTCATATAGGTGGAACTGTAGGAGGGATCACTAGTGGTTCATGGCCCACCACTTATGGTGCATGGTCATCATTGCCTTCAGGGCACGTGACTGGAGGACTTCATGGAGGCCCGATGCTACAGTACCAAATTTACACCTCAGAATAGATCTTACCAATTGAAAAGATTCAAGGTAGAGAATTTGGATAGCTTCATATCCTTACTCTAAAAATGATCAATCCACCCTGTCTGCTCCAAAATCCTAATATAGGTGGTAAAAGAGACCATAATGGCCATAAGAACATAAGATACACACCGACTACCCACTACTAAGGTTGCTTTTGTGTCTAAGTATATTTTTCACATGTATAATATATCTATTCTTTCTTTAGAAGTCATATTAATTTTAAATTTATACTTGTTAAAATATTTAAATCTCTTTAAATGGAATAATTAGATGGATAACCATTTTTACTCCATTAGGGTTCATACTCCTTATGAAACAAAATATGGTGACCACTTAACCAATACCATAACAAATTCCATACCATGTGACCAATGGTATATGGATCAACATTCCATAAATAAATTATTAAGGTGTATGCTTTAATCTATACTAGAAAAAAATGTTAGGTTAAGGAGGTCATTTTAAGTGTAAATTATGTTTTCTCATCCCTTCAAGGAAATTCTGCATAATTCAATACATAATCAAGGCTCTAAAAATATAAAATAGGTAGATACATGCTGAAAGTAGACATGACATGGAAAAATTCATGGCAAGTTAGTCATGTTGTGCCTATAATGATATATGTAAAGTGACATCCTCATTTCATCAGGCCTAAGTAAAATAAACAATAATTTCAATAATAAAAATAATAATAACACTATAAAACATGTTCATCAACCAATGGTGAAGTCATATCAACCATAATAGGCATAATCAATAACTGTAATTACCCATCCCAGGTAATTTGGATTTTCCCTATACATGGATTAGTTAAGTCCAAGCACAGAGTCATTTCGGAATTACCTTAACTCTTAGTCTCCTATATAATACCCAAACATTAAGAAAAAGGGAAAATAACCTCTGATACCACTTTTTAACATCCCAACCTAGGGTCCATGTAACCCTTTCCTCGAGCTGGTGGGTCACATGGCCTCATGTGTGCCTCCCGTATGTCAGAGACTATTGACTAGCAGTGTAGGTGTCAAAGTGCTATTATGGAGAGACTATACCCTCATATCAGAGTTTCACAGTGGATAAAACCAGGAAAACATAAGATCATAATCATATTTAGAAACATACATAATAAATAAGAAGTGGAAGTTTAAATAACCAGTTAACTGAGTAATAATATCAAAATCCACTAGGATGTATCATGTGCATGGATGCATACCATGCAAATATACAAAAGGGGAATAGCAGAAAATCTTATATAGTCATGTTGTGTAAAATGATGAAAATAAAAAAGGGTTTCCCCAATATCATCTCAAGAATATTCTCAGTCCTCTACTCTTATGCTCCATTTATAGGTAAATAATATAAAAAATATATCGTATGGAACTTTCCATTATCCATAACTATAGAACTGTAATCTACTCAGGTATCATAGGAAGAATATGTAGATTTTGAGATAAAATCCCATCAGGAAACCACCAATGGTGTCTAGAAGTAATAAAATTAGTTCTCATAGCTAAACAGTGTGTATGTATAATTGAATTAATAGAAAAATCTGAATAAATAAATAACTAGCCCACTTAATTTTCTCTACAACACCTTCCAATTCTACCTACTTTGACTCATGTATAAAATGTATATCTAATCATAACTTTAAATAAATAGTAATAATATATATAAATATATATATATACTTTAGTTATATATTGAATCCACTGATATGGACCAAGTACATCTGGATGTAAGTGGCCATACGCAAGGAATACTAGGTTCTGGATAGACTGAGGCATAAGTCATACATCCATAACCATTATAAATGAGAATATAAGCTCACAAAAGAGGTGCACACCCTACTTCTCATAATGAGGGAGATATTACATGTGAAAAACTCAAGATGGTGGGTGTGTCTTCATGACAACACTCAAATCAAGGGATGTGGTGTGTCCATCCCACCATCTAAATAGTTTCAATGGTGTGAGACATCATGCTAAACACCTGATATAAGGGAGAAGGAATCTACAATCCCAAAAGAAACCTTACCATCATTCCAAATCATATACCAAAGTCATAATCATATTTATAATAATACATATTAGTTATTACCTCCCAATCATTTCATTCATCAAGCCCATAAATAAACATGGCATTACAATTTAATGAAAGTATTTAATAAAGATTTTAGAAATCATAATGGCCTTTCCAACCTTTATAAATCACTTCTTTTAAACCATCTAATAAATTTAATTAACAAAAACCATCATGAACAATCAATTCAATTTAATACATTTCACTGACTCTCTCAAAACATAGAAATTTTCTTTAAAATTCCCAACAGTCATTTAGAAGGTTTTATGGTCAATTGTGAAATTACATGCATGGTAAATTCCAATTATAAGGTGGGACAAGCACTAAGGAGGTTATTGTGGTTCATTAAACATTTATGTGGGAGTGGGAGATTTAATTTATAATCAATTTTGAATGTATATAAGTAATTGCGGGAACTTAAGTGATTAGTTATAAAGGGTAAATTCAAGATATAACACTGAAGGGGTGTATGTGATCAAGGTTTACATCCATAAATTACTAATCAATGTTCCTTGGGAGTATAACAAGGTGCGTATAACAATTTATGATTATGAAATCAACTTTAAGGAAATGCATTGGGAAGGTCGGTGTGTGGCCCAATGATGAATCTATAAGAACGCTACAGTTTTTTTGGAAAAATATAAGACCACCTAACTTAGGGTCATTAATGACTCCTCATATGATGATGTCCTAAGATTTGAATTAGGTTATGAGAAATTAATTAATGATCCAATGCCTTGAAAATATGGAAGAAGATATTTCACCTTAATAGTTTAATGGATCTGAAGATAAACTGAAATGGGAACGGAGAGGAATATAGATTTTAACAGAGATGGTTTTGATTTTTTTTATAGATATTAATTCAGAAAATGGATTAAGGACTTATAGATTTACCTAGGTTAAAAAAATGGAGATCTACAAGAGGGAAATGAGTCCACAGGAAATGAGTATGAGGAAATGAAGTTAAGAAAAAATAGGCTAATTAATTGAAATTTCAGAACTTCATTCTCAAATATAGGGGTGCACGGTTTGACCAAAATGTGTGAAAACCTTGATTAGCCCATTGGTTAAGGTAATACCCCACATGGTGGAGGTTCATGGTTTCCCTAACCGTGTGCAAACTATGTGAAATCCCAATAGAAAACCACTACATTTTTTGCACGGGCATGCACCTGGGGTCACATGGTTGCAGACAAATCATGAGGCCCTGACTACTCCATTGTCTCACTATGCATGGTTAGTAGAAATTATGTGAGATGGGAGTCATAGTTTATACTAATCATGTTTCCCAATTAATTTTCAAAATTTCTAGGGTTTCGGTCTCCGAACAATCCCCAAACACCTATATGACCCCCTTGACTCTATTGGGTAACATTATAAAGTATGTTTAAAACAATTTATACCAAAAACAAATGAGCCTTACATTCTTGAAAATACAGGTCATTACAACCAACAAAAAAACTTATCACCACTAAGATGCCTTGATGGACACCCAATAGCCATGTTCTCCCCATAGAACTAGTGTAGCCAATGCTATTTGGGCCATCAAATGATCATTAATACTACATCCAAAACTCTCTTATATCTTGAGATACATTTATTCAGGACCAATATAATTCTCCCCACCACATTAGAATACTTATCATCACCCCTATTCCCAAAAGCAAACCACCCAGATCATGATTCGTCCATCAACAAGAGTAATGAATAGATATGGTCAAACCACTCATACCTAATCACCAGCAGCGAACCCACAACCACCACGCTTAAAAAACCACTTAAAATGAGGTTCACAACCTTCAATGGACTAAAGTACACTCCCCAACACAAGGATTTACATAAACAACTCTCATAAGTGAAATAGGACTTCCTCTCACACGGGCCAAGTCCTAACAAAACTAGGCTAATGTGCCTAAAATGATAGACCATGCATTTCCTATAGGTTAGTTGAAAAAAACTAGATCACCCTCAACTCTCCTATTCAAAATAATGCATCTTTCTCATTCAATGATCTGCGAAATGACCACCCTCAACTCAGTCATTAATAAAAATACAGACGTGTCCATCCATACTTCCAATGTAATACACAAGGTGTAACCAAATAATGATCCACGTTTGGGGTCTAACCAAACTTTCCATCTCAAACCATCCATAATATTGGGATAATTCATAGTTACTCACTTCTCAAACACCAAGAATCATCCTACCTAACCACACCATGGTGATAGAATACCTCAATGGATTAACCAAGGATGAATAGCCACACCCACCTAAACCATCAGTGATAGAAAGCACATGAACCACACTTCTAGACCTGATAGATAGAATGTGGAAAGAACATCTCCCTTACTAGGAATATGAACATGGAATATTAGTGGAACAACTACCTCAGGGAAACAGAATCCCCAGCCAAAAAACCCTCATGTGTCCTTTCCCACATCGAGCCACCATCGGGGAACTCAGATCCCATACCAACCCACAATGGTGTCCATACATCCCTTGTCGAAGGGACTACATCACCAAAACCAGAAAACCACTCTCCACATGATCCAAATGACGTATCATTTGAAGAAAATATATATACATGTAGTTCAGTTTAGTATAATTACATCAATTACTTATACAAGAAAACACCATAAAGAAGTTATTCAGACTTTAAACAATTGTACCTCCATCATTAATAAAAACACCAAAGAAATACATATTCCTTGTAAATATTATGTCCCTAGAATAATTCATGAACACTGGACTATTTCTCATGGGAAAAGATCTGAAAACCAGAATAAATAATAAATCCACAAACAAAAGTGCATCACACTATGTGAAATCACACAACCAAAAAAATGGAATCCAATATTAGTAATCCCATGCCCTGGACATTGGACTTCATGTCAGAATATATGTTTTCAACACACCAATCTGATATCCATCACCAGTTCTGTCACATTACTTGTACAACTATCTACCAAATCCCAAAATCATAAACCCAAAAAACAGTAATACCAATTTTTAAGGAACCATACCTAGTCGAACAGACATTTCACCCAATATAGATCGTCTCAAGGCCTCAAGAACACCACCCTAAATTTCAAAGGCTTCCGAATAGTGTTGAGGGTCCAAATCAAACCATAGAAATACTATACCATCTATTCAAAGTGAAATAGTTATGGAAACAAAAAAACATACACAGGGGTATTCATCAGAGTACGGATAATAAATATCTGAAAAAGAATAATTCTATAATAAATTAAATTCATTATACAGTCATATAGACTCACAAGAATAGAAAACATATTGAAGATGCTCACTCACTTGGCTGACCACATAAAAAAATAAAAAATTGAAAATAAATACAACAGAATCCATTACTTACTCTAAACCAAACCACAAACCTAGTCTCCATGATGCTCGAGTTGTACCATTTTGATCCTAAAACTCCACATGAGTAGATCTGCATGATCGACAAACAATGGGCCTCGGCCCCATACATCATGCACTATGGGAAAAAGGCACTATTGGGAATACCTATTTACGATGATCTATTTGCAACAGACCCAATGCCCTTTGCAAATAATCCATATTAAGGGACTATTTGCAATGGGAAATGAATCTTATCACAAATTCTCCTTAATAAAAAAAATTACGATGGGAAAACATTCCCATCACAAATGCCATTGTTGTGGCATGTGCGCCAAATCATGGGAAAAATATTTGTGATGGGGGTATATTTCCATCACAAATACCTTTCATTGTTATTGTTATTTACGATGGGAATTAATTCTCATCGCAAATAAACTGTTGGAAGAAGAGTATTTGTGATGCGCCCTATCACAAATATATTTTTAATCGCCAAAGGGACCTTTCGCAACTAAGACTATTTGTGATGGGAAACACATCGTAATTAGTAAAAACACTAATAATCTACAATATATATACCCCCCCCCCACCTCAATGTTTTTTATTCACTCATCTTTTGAACTTTCATATCTTCCTCTACTATCCTCTTCTACTGCTTAAACTTTTAAAAGTTCTAAATTTTACCGAGAAGCAAATTTCCAGCTTTGAATCCAATAAAAGGTTTAGTTTTGATGTATTTATTTAGTGTTTTACATTTTAAATTAATTTATTTTTTTATTAGTAATAATTATTATTAATTAGTAGTGATTATTTTAAATTGTAATTACTTACTTTTCTTTTTTATTAATTATTTTTATGTAGTAGAAATTATTTTTAATTGGATATATTTAGTTTCAATTGTTAACAATTTTTTTAATTCGATGTAATTAGTTTAAATTAAAAGTAATTAGTTTTAATTATTAGTATGTAATTTTAATTACAAGTACTAAACGGTAATTATTAGAAATTAGTTGTAATCATTTTAAATTAGCATTAATTATTACAAATTAGTGATAATTACTACAAAAACATGTAATTAGTAAAAATTAGTAGTATCAAGTAGAAATTAGTAAAAATTAATGCAATCGAGTGTCAATTAATAAAACTTGTTAATAATTTATAGATATTAGTAATTAATAATAATATTTTAAAGTAGTTTTTATTAATTAATAGAAATTAGAAATTAATAATTTTTAGTAATTAATACTAATTTTTAATAATTAATGGTAAATATTATTTATTTTAAAACAATTATAAAAAAATAGAATTAATTAGAGGTACTTTGAAAAAATTAGTGGTAATTAGTGGTACTTCTTAAAAAATATTGGTAATTAGTAAAAATTAGCAGTAATTACCAGTACTTAGTAGAAAATAGTTATAATTAGTGGTACTTAGTCAAAATTAGCGATAATGAGTGGTACTTAGTAAAAATAAATGGAACTTAATAAAAATTAGCATTAATTACGAACAACTAGTCTTAATAAATAATAATTAGTGGTAATTGGTAATAACTAGCAGTAATTAATAATAATTAGTGATAATTAGTAAAAAATTAAAGTAATTAGAGACAATTACTAAAAATTATCAATAACTAGTAAAAATAATCTGTAATTACTGAAAATTAGGGATAATTAACGGTACATAGTAAAAAATTGTTATAATTTGTGGTATATAGTAATAATTAGTGGTAATTAGTAATAATTAGCATAAATTAGTAACAATTATTAGTGATTAGTAATAATTATCTATAATTAGAGGTAATTAGTAAAAATTAACATTAATTAGTGATAATTAGTAAAAATTGATAGTCATTAGTAGTAATTAGTAAAAATTATAAAAAATAGTAAAAATTAGGTACAATTAGTGGTACTTACTAAAAATTAGTAATAATTAGTAGTACATATTAAAACATAGAGGTACTTAGTGAAAATTAGTCAAAATTAGTAAACATTAGTGGGAATTAGTAAAAATTAGTGGTTATTAGTAAATATTATCTATGATTACTAAATATTAGTATTAACTACTAAATATTAGTGGTAATTAATAAATAATGTACTGATTACTAAAAATTAGTGGTAATTAGTAATAATTAGCAGTAATTAGTAATAGTTTACACTATTTAGCAGTAATTACTAAAAAAATATTTAATTAGTAAAATTATATAGTAATTTCTAAAAATTAGTGATAATTAGTAGTACTTAGTAAAAATATACGATAATTAGCAGTAGTTTGTAAAAATTAACAATAATTAGTACAAATTAGCAGTATATTATAAAAATTAGCGATAATTATTTAAAATTAGTGGTAATTACTAAATATTAGTGATAATTAATAAAAATTAGATGTAACAACTAAAAAATAATGGTAATTGAAAACAAATAGTGGTAATTAGTAAAAAAATAGAGGTAATTAGTAATAATTTATGATAATTAGTACTAATTTATGGTAAATAATACTAATTTATGATAATTAGTAGTTATTAATATAATGTAATGGTAATCAATGAAAATTATTTATAATTAGTAAAAATCACTTGTAATTAGAGGTAATTAATGGAAATTAGTAAAAATAAACATTAATTAGTAAATATCAGAAGTAAATAGATAAAATTTATAATATCTCCCAATAAATTGTAATTTTTTAACTCTTTACTCTTTTTTGGATTGTTTTTTTCTTATATCAATTTAATCATATACACTTTTTTATTTTTTATTTTTTAGAGAAATATGGAAAAAGGAATTCGAAAACTGTATTTATTGTAGGATTGTGATTCGATATATCATTGCAGAATCCAAATGGTTCTAGTATAAATTTTGTTTACATTGAGGGATTTGAAGCTTTTTTCATTTTCATCTTCAAACCCAGAATTTGTTTCAAAAGGGACAATTATGCATCCATGAATGAAGAGTGATTTGAGTTGGTTTTACACATTTTACAATGTTGGGGTCATCTATTGTGTTTTATATTTTGAAAATATAATGTTTTTTTTGTATCAAAATGGTGAACGTATCTCCAAAGATGATATTAATAATTCTGTTCTAGATCCATCATGATTTAAAACATTAGTACATGATGTTGTTGGTCTATATTTTCAACAAACTAGAATTTAGGATGATATTGATTTCACTCCTGAGTTAGAACCATCTTGATTTTATGAGTTGTTGAAGTCTGCTAAGGATTCCTTATATCCTAGTAGTATGATAAGAAAAAATTTAAGGGTTGGTACAGTTCTTATTGTTGTATCCATGTGAGAGATGTATTCAAAAACTTAATAAAAAGGTGTGTAACAAAGCATCAGTTGAAGGGTCAATTTCATAAGCTTATTTAAAATATGAAATTTATTTTTTCTTCGCCCATTATTTCTAACCTAAATATCCTTAAAAAGATAATTAAATGGTTTATAATGAGATAAATTTTGAAGATGCACTAAACATTTAATTATTAATTTTTAATCAACACGAACTCTATTTTGGTGGAGTTCCTGAATGATGGATTTTAGATTATAAACACCATAGGGCTCATACACATGTTCTACTCAACTATAAAGAAATAACATGATTTGTACAAAGATTTATAGTTCCATGTATTCTTTAATTTTTTTAAAAAAAGTAAATTAATATTACTTTATTTTTAGATTATATGAGAATAATATCATGAAAAAATTTCCATAAATTACAGTCTTTGCTCTTGAAGAATGATATCGATATAATTTTTTATCTTGGATTCAAAGACTGGTAAAATAAATTTTTTATGGTTTAACATATGAAATCAATTTATTATTTTTATATTGTTAATTGTTTTTTAATTTTAAAAGTATCGTAACATGTCGATAAAATTTATAATTGCTTATGTGTATTGAGTAACCCACCATCCAAAATGGTTAAATATTATAATGCCTATATGGTGAATGGTTTTCAATTTCATACATCTGCATATGGTGAATCAAAAAAATGAATAGTGGTGTTTGGTTGATAGTATTTCATTATGGAGAAAGTAAAGTTGAATTTTATGGCATACTGGATAAAATAATTGAGCTATATTATCTATGATATAATTAGGTGATGATGTATAAATATCATCAGTTGGATATTAATAGAGACTTGTGTGATCATCCATGCCATGGAATCACTGATATTAAATATAAAATATTTATTATAGAAAATGAACCCTTTTAATGGCTCATCAAGAACACAAAATATTTTATTCCAATTATTTTTATTCTTCAATATAGTTAATTGATTTTTTAAGCATTATAAAAAATTAAATCCCATGAAAATAAATTTTTGAAAAGTGAATGTGGTTCTATTGAATTGAAAGTAATTAAAAATTTTCTAGATATGTATCTAAATACATATTTTCAAAAAAATACATGAATATTAATGATGAAACCCCACATTTATGGGTTGATAGTGATGGTGATGTTGATGATGTAATAAATGAATGTGAATTAACAAGTGATGATGAAGCTGAAAACCTATAGAAATTTATGATAATTATGAGGGAGATTAAGATATTTACGCCCTCATATATGAAGATGAGGATGAAGATGAATATTGAAATAATAAATTGTTAATTATAGTCAAAATAAATATATATAGATATATATATATAATAGTCATTTTTATTAATTTGCTAAATAAACACTTTTAAAGTTTCAAATTGCTGATAAGATTTATGATGATATCTTTTATAGCCTCAGGGAGTTTGTACTACTTGGTGATGAGCTCGATGCTTTATCATTTGACCCTCAGGTTCCTAGTAGTTAATCATCAACTTGGAGGGGTTGGGGGCTTGTGATTTTGATGATTCTTGACCCTATTCTCCATTATATTCCATGTATTGAGTTCGAACCATGCATGAGAAGTTATGTTTAGTTGTGTAAATTATTTAGTTTTCATTACTTTTCATTACTTTATTTATGTTCTAATTTTTTTATTATTTTTTCTCTTTCCACATATTTTCACATATAACTATTTGATAAGGGAGTTATATTTTTTAGAACTAGTCTTCTAGGGAATGGGTGATGTGGGATCAAATTCCCATTGATATTCGTCACTACATATTTGATCATTGGGTGGTATGTAAATAAATAATTGTTATTTTGAAATTTATTTAATTATCAACTTACAATTATTAAATACTTAAAGGTTTATTTTATACCATCGATGATAGAATGAATACTTCTATCTTGAAGCCCTGGGATGTCTTTATACAATATTTTTGTTGTCAGTTTTTTCACAATCTGAGGAAGAAATACATAAAGAAAGTAGGAGACTTGGATTTCAATCAGTCATATTTCACCCAACATCCAAATTAAATCTCATCATAGAATTGGGATATATTATGTTCATACTAGATGAGTGATAGTTTTGATAGGAGTGAATCATTAAGTCATTATAATCAGGGGATTCAAGAGGTGATGCATCGAACTGGTTGTTGTACATTCAGTATTCATCGACGATATATGATAAGTAATTTTTTTAAAAAAATTATAACTTTAAAAGTAAACTATTAATTTTATAATCATATTGGAAGTTGAACACCCTTATATTATGGAGTTTGATGTTTATAAGATGATGTATAGTAATCAAACCACTAGAGAGATTACAGGTTGTTACCAGCAACAAATTATGGTCAGTATTATTTTTTTGAGTTGTAAAATTAACTAAAAATAATATTTTAACTATTCTAAATTTAAATTGTAATTTAAGGAGTAATATGAGTCTATGACTTCTCAGACATATAATGAGATTCATGCTAAGACTAAGACTCATGCCACTAGTGTGGTAGGATATGATAATACCACATGGATACAGGATACTCGGTATGATATCAAGAAGGGATGAGTGGATGGTATCAGTTCTCAATTGACGTCTGGAATTTTTTATGGTACTAATACATATTTGGAATCCAAATCAAGGTGTTCACAAGAATATTCATCATCATTAGCCTCATAGTATGAGAATTAGCTGCAATCTCAGAGTGAGGTTATAGAGACCATGGGTAGGGAAATGGAAGAGCTCCATCAGCAGCACCAGTAGTAGCAGCATGAGATGGAAATATAGCACCAACAATATCATGATTAAATGATGAAATTATTGTGACAACTGTATCATGGGGTAGGGATGGATGACCCTCCCCCATACTCTTCTATATGACCCTCCCCTTTCCCCTCCCCCTCTATAGGGTTGTACACATTTATTATGTTGAAAATTTAATTAAATATTTTGTGAAATATTTTTATTATTTCAGATGTTTACAGTTTTATTTATTACATTGTTTTAAAATTTTTTGATATTTTGATTTTTTTTTAAATTTTCATTTTTTTTAATTTTTTAAAATTATTTGCAATGGGATGTAGTCCTACCGTAAATACTTTTTTTTATAGGTCAGTTGGACCATCACAAATAACTATGTAAATATTCTAGTAAAAACCAATTTCTTATGGGTATCCCTTATATCAAAAAACATAGTTTTTTAAAGATGTTCAATCATAAAAAAATTCCTTTTCCAATGCCATTTTCAGTGAAAGGGTATTTGCGATAAATATTCGTCCCAAATACCCTATTGTAAATAAACACTTTTTTAGTTATGATGAATGATGTTCCCCAACCTGAATATAGAAATCAATTCCACATGCACATAGAGATGTGATTATTGGGGGTGAGAAATAAATATCATTAGGCAACCCTCAATGGTGAACCTATAATATGTTGTCATAATAATTACTTGCACATGTGATATTACCATCCCAACTAAAGACTAATAACAATTGGTATAAAATAAATAAATGAAAAAAAAAATGGGGATACCAAAAAAAGGAAAATAAGAAAGCACGGTTTTAGTCTAACACCCAAGGTAAATCTACCCCCCCCCCCCTATAGACCGACCATAGAATTTATAGCATGTGGTCCACCCAGCCACATGATAGATAATGTGCCCATTAGATATACACTAGGTCTCAAAAACTTTAAAATGAAAATGAATGATTTATAAACCCCCAGGTGTAAACAAAGGATTCCATGACCATAAAGTGCATGGACTAGGCTGTAGGACTCTAATATCATGATTTGAACTAATGATGGGAACATCTTTGTGAACATAAATAGAGAACCTTTTAGTATTAAACAACCTATAAAATGAATGAGGCAGCAGATATGGACCCAAAAAGTTGGGATCTATAAAAAACTAAGAGCACATATAATCCATGTACATGGGTGTACAACAACATCCAAGGAACACAAAAACCACTCTTTGAGTTCCT
Source organism: Viscum album (assembly GCA_963277665.1). Taxonomy (NCBI): domain Eukaryota; kingdom Viridiplantae; phylum Streptophyta; class Magnoliopsida; order Santalales; family Viscaceae; genus Viscum; species Viscum album. Next base: position 889,129,829 of record OY728123.1, read on the forward strand.
CAAAACCTCAAGAGCCCAAAGACACACTATTTAGGGATAATACTCAACTAGACGGGTTTTCACTCATCCAGATCATACATTATCTTACTATGATCTTCTAACCACAGCCAACTAATGGAGGAGAGAATAAGATGAAAGCTCCTGTCTTACTCCCTATCAAATATATTCCAAGTGTCTTCTCCTCAAACCACAGTCCTGCGCAAAAATTACCTCAAATGTCATTTCCAAAGGCCAACTAAAAATAGTTCAATCGACCACTCAAAATCATTATCTAAATAGCTAAACTATAAGAATTGATCCACCATAGGCCAACAAATCACAAGTCCTATCACAGTACCTTGGATATCATCATCCAAAAAGAGCTACCACCTTGGGCTCTCTATGACACACCTCAAGGTCAAACAAAATGTGGAGCTCTTAAGGTCCATAACGCCATAACATAAACTGACATCCAACTAGGGAATCCCCTTCTTCATCTAACCTCTTAAGCCACACCCACATAAAAATCCTCAAATTCCTAAAAGGTCACCATAAAATTAGGACACCCAATGAGGGTTCCTATAGCACATCCAAAAGAATGGGACACATCCATTTAAAAACATCCCAAATGCCCCTCAAGGACCTCCAACTGATCCTAGATCAATAACACACCCAAAAAAGGGAATCCAAAAGCACAATACCATTAATATGGGAATTCTTGATGGTCCTCCTAACCACCTTAAATAAGTAACTTACACAAGGTCTCTTTGGAAAAAAGAAACCTTAGGGGAAATACCATAAAAGAAAACCCTCAATTGGACTTCATGGAAAACAACCCATCCACAGGTACTAACTCTCCCACAAGGGAATCCTCAAGATTCACTCAGACTCATATCAATATCTCAATGAAACATGGTTGTAACCACAACACCCACAAATTAAAATCATCCCAAAGCCTCCAAAATCTCTAATCTTCAAACCCAGCAGCTAAATCTCAACTAATCTAACATTGAGAAATTGTCTGCAACACATAAGAAGAAATTGTGATCTCTTCATAGTTAACACATGTTTATGTATTCCATAATCCATCCAAAGAACCTAAAAATGATCACTATGTCATGATTGATCCAAGAAACAAAACTGAGCTCAGAACCCTCATTAGGGCCTCACATCTCACTCCCAACCCATAAGAGGATTATATATCCAAACCCCCGGGGAAATCCTCCAACTAAAATCTCACAGTCCAAAACTCCATCAAGACTACCTCTGGTCGTTGAAAGGATTACTCCATCACAATTTATGATGAAAATGTTTAGAATGACTAATCATAAGTCTAATTATAACTCTGGGGCACAAAATACCCAAAAACCCCCAGGCTGGAAAAACTATGTTGTGTTTACTTCCAAGTATGTGGTGTGTGCTCTGAAAGCAGCACCTAGCTATGTACTTAAACATGTATAGAGTAGACACGGGGTCTACCAATGTACTATTACACTACCAGGGCATACATGGGGTCTACCCATGTACTTATACATGTCCATGTACCCCTAACATGGGGTATCCTCTAAATTAAGTAGCCACATGGACTTGTCCCCTTATACTGCATGTACCTAGAGTATATGGTGTGTATTTCCCAATACTCTATCTTCCAATGTACTCCATAACATGGACAGGTTATAGTACACTTTTTGAACTTAAAAAAACTTCATCTTCCCCAAATAGAATGAACACACAACATATGTTCATAAAAACAAACACCATGTACATGGGTTTCCCCAAACGGGAAGCCCCCAAAAAACTATAAACCCACAATTCCTTCAAAAAAGACATATATCGACCCACTAGGGGTATAAAAAATAATACAATGATTTAGAAGTTAAAAAACATATAAAATGTGGATTTATACTGAAAAAAATAAAATAGTCCTACCTACGAGAAAAAACCATTGATGCTTTGGTCTGATCCCTGATCTGCAAATGTCGCATGATGATACAGCATGGCTAAGCTCTATGACGACACATCCTCATCTCCCTCCCCCTCTCTATCTATTATATCCCTCTACCTTTCTTATAAAATACCCTAAAGTGGAATTCCCTATGGTAATATATATCAAGAAAAGGTAGAAAAGAAAGAAGAAAAAAATAAAGGGAAGGAAAAAAGAAAAAAAAGAAAAAAAAGAGCCCAAGACAGGCCACTAAACCCAACACATGGTTATTCCTTACCTTGGAAAAACACCTCATTCCAAACTCAATGGAAGACTCAAAATATCAATATAAAACCCAATTTTAATGATATGACCAAATTAACATGTAAGAATAAATTAATCTTTAATTAATTAAATATTAAATACTCCATGAAAACTCAGACAACACAGATTTCCCCCAAACTCCTCTCATAGGGTAAACACCCTATCCCAAGACCAAAAAAGTTTTTAGGGATATGATTTTAAATCATATTATAGGATAAATTTCAATTTTTTTCATGAACACTCTAATCAATAAAAAGGTTCAAATTTCCCTAGATATTCATAACTCATGACAACATAGGTCATCATAAATGGTTACAACACATACAAAACAAGTTGGTACTAGACATTACAGTTTATTGTCTCACTTTTATTTCTTTGAGATATATTTCATATTCACAATATGTTATATACTATATGTTTTATGTACTACGCTGTTGATTTTTTTCTTACATTCATGATATTAATGGTATTTTCAAATTAATCACATGTTATATCTTTCACATATTTTTTATTCAAGAGATAAAAATTTTGTAAGTGTTTCCTCATCTCAATGATCATTCCTTGAGATATGTTCTATATTCACCACCTTATTTTTTGTGTTATATATACTTCATAAAAATTTATTTTAGTATTTTTTCATAAAATTCAAGGATATTTACAAATCCAACTATGTTTTTTATTTTAGAAGAATTTGATTGAATGATTACCAAATTTGTAAGTGTTTATGTTACAATATCACTTTTTCTCATGATTTTCTATGTTTCATCTTCCATTATGGGAAATTTTATGTTCTTTATTTTCTAAAACCAATATATTTTCTTCTCTTTTAGTTATTTTAGGGAGTTTCAAGTATTATTTCTATTTTCACTCTCTTTGGTACTCAAAAGGACTGAAAGAATATTTTTAATAAAAGATGAATTTATTTTCCCACTTGATCATGATACTTTTTTCTTCCATGTTCTTAAAAAAATTATGGAATTTCTTATTTATATATATATTTTTGAAAATTTATTTTTACTAACTTTGACTCTATTTATAAATGATTAAAAAGAATATTTCAAAAAATTAATTGTACAACCCAATTTTTATTTTCGTTAAAAATGTTTAAAAATAAGTTTGTTATCATATATGAAATGAATGGATTTTTCAATTGACATGAAATTTTTTTACCATTATTCCTGGATAGGTTTCTATGTTATTACAATGAAATTTCATTTTACATACTTGGAATTTTTATTTTTTATAAGATAAAAAAAATATTTCTTATTATTTTTCAAAGTAATTTTCTAAAAGTAATTTTTATTTATATGAACATACATTAAGTATTTTTATGTTTCACTGGGGATAAGATATTTTGATATCATCTACTTCCTTCCGGTAGATGGATTATGATGATGATATTTAAATGATTTTTTATGAAACTCTTTATTTCTCATGGGTTAATTAAACTTTTAAGGAATGGTGATTGTTATTATGTTCTTGTTGCATGTATATGAATGGTTTATTATTATGTGATGGGTGGGTCTGTTATTTCCCTATAATTCATTGAGTAATGTTTTGTATTTGATGATCTCAAATCATACATGGATGATTATTATATTCCCAATATGGTACAATGGACATTTTCCAAGCCCAACAGGGTACATGAGAGATTTTCCCAAACCCAATATATTATACGAGTGGTTTTTCCAAGGTTAAGAGGGTATAAGGGTGATTAACCCAAGTCCAATAGGGTACATAGGTGATTATCCCATGGCAAAAAAAAATATATGGGTGGTTATCCCATGACTACAGTGTAATCAATGTCTTGATGGGAATTCTTAACATGTGATTTCTATACTTGTGATTATAACACAATTTAATTCCACAAATCCATGTCTTTTGATTTTGATATTAAATCATGGATCGTGAATAATTATTGGTAAATCAACAATCATATGACATGTGTCTTTTATTATAAAAATACCATTATTCTATGGATCATTTTTTATTATTTATGGATTATTTGGTATGATCTCGTAAGTTCTGATCATGTTTAGATTCCCATAATCTTAACTTATAATAATTTATGATCAACATTTGATATCAATCATTTTTACATGTACTGATCATCTAATATCACCCTTTATTATGCTTCTATATCCAATGGTTATGAAGAATTATTTTATGTATCCAATGTCTAATAAGGATATTATGTGAGAATAAATTTGTGGGATATGTTTATGATTTTTTATGAAATATTTTAAGTATGTATCTAGTCTCTAAAAAACTAAACCTTTATAGTAATTCAGAATGTTTTATTATGTTATTTATTAAATATTCATCTAAAATGATGTAATTTTTATGTAAGTGATTATTTGGATTATATAGTTGGTATCAAAGAAAGGTTTGGTTATTTTTAGAGATTATGATTTGAAAAAATGGTGAAACACTGTGGATATGTGAAAGAATAGGATAAAAACCTAAAATTTTGGTAATATAGAGATTATATGGTTTCCAATCAATGAAATAACTATCTAGATACAAAAAAAGGTCATAGATACTCTGGCATATATGTAGCTGAGGGTAATGACCCTCAAAAATAAAATCTGGTATTCCATGAATAGTATCTTTTTTGGTTTTCAAATGATGGCTTTATGGGTGGGCGGTAACCAAATCTTACACGGGATATAGATTCAAGAAGTCAAACAAAGTTCAAATTTCAAACACACACAAATTCCAAGGAGTCCTTCAGCCGGAGTCACACCATTACGCCTTCTATAATTATGAGACCCACCGTAGCTAGATTCATCCTATCACTCCCATCATCATTTCCAACCTATCATGCTACCAATCTTCGGCTGACTGCCGGAGTTCATCCTCACCACCGTAAAACACCAACACATTAGACCATCGGTCATCTTCTACTGCAACATCAAACGAATCGCAGAGCAAACTTGTCGTATAAAAAAACTCCATTGGAACATACCGTCGTGAACAACATCAACAGCCTCCATAATTGAGGGGGGAACACCGACAAAAAGCATTTTCAAGGTCGTTTCCATCTTTGATAGTCACCAAAGTTGAAGATGAAAAAAACCAGATCTTATTCATAGGAGAACCGACTCCGGTCGCGCAAGGAACTTCATCAGCCACCAAATCCCACGTCCCAAAATCTTTTTGGTACCACTACTATAGATCCAACTGGGAGAGGAGGAGTAGAACTTGAGACTAGATCATGGAATTGAATGACAGAGGTCTCTAGATGATGACTAAACTAGAAACCAAATCTGAACAAGAGAAATCCTACGTGAGGGCACCTGGAAAAACCACCGACTGATGAACCGCATATCCCAAAACCACTTTTTCAACCCCGCTCCTGATCCGACCTATAGAGGTGTGGGGGAACATGAGGTCAGAGCAAGTTTGAAGGGCCAGGGTCTCCAAGGGAAAACACCCACGACGGGACAATCGAAACAACCCTATAGAAAATCAACCGAGAAGAAAAGCACCACCTTGAAGGAAGCCAAAGGTTCCATCTGTGGAGCACGGGTGAGACATAAAAACCAGAGAGAGACCTGACTCAAGGAGAGTAGAAATGTGGAAACGGAAAGGAGGAGGAAAAGTTAAAATATGTATGAGGAAGCCACTGAGGAAGGCATCGGGGAGAAGGAATAGGGGTCGGGATTCGAAACTCCGGCCAAGAACGTGAGACCGGAAAGAGGAGTAAGAAATGCGATGGAAAAAGGATGCATTATTATATTATTAATCAATCTGAGTATTGATTCTTGATTCACACAATAATATTTTTGGTTTTAGTAAATGGCTTCAACCAAAATGAGTTGTGTAAACAATAAATTTGGAAGTCAGTTAAATGACTATCCTCATGAGAAACCAAATGCAATGGGAGCTAGGATTAAAAAATTTGTGTCTAATATTACCTAAATTTCTCAATATATTAATGGTAACATTAATCATGTTGGTTTTCAAATTTCCAAAAGAAGGAATAAATCACCATATATTATTTTATACAGAAACATCTATGTTCCTCCAATGGTTCCTATGATCCACTTATTTCCAATTAATGGATCAATTATATAGAAAATATAATTTCATTATCCAGTGATCAGACCATGAGAAAGTTATGTTGGTTGTGTCTCATTTGGATGGTCAAGATGATTAATGGTTTACTATTAACATGAATACAAGTAAAGAGGAAGAAATTGACTTCATTACATTGGAATAATTAAGGAAGTTTTTTAATAAGTATTTTTTCATAAATCTTTCCTCTAAAATGGTGAGGGAATTTCTAGAACTAAAGAATAAAGATGATTGATACATTATTACCAATGAGAAAATTTTCAAAATATGTTAATGGTATGCTTCTAGTTTTTTCATTGACCATAAAATAAAAAATTATCAATTCCTTAGTAGATTTAAACTAAGTCTCTAAAGTGAATTACCTATAAGATACTTTGATAACTTTGAAGAAATCATTTGATGGGATCTTAAGGTTAAAATAGAGTGTAAAGGATCTGATTTTTCTCATGGTTTTGGGTATAAGAAGATGAAAATTATTTTTTTATAGATTCAAATTATAAATCCTTTATATGAAAGAAAATAAATATTCCATTAACTCAAAAATGTTAGAATAAGAATGCAGGGTTTTTTCTCCAAGGAATAGGTAAACACTTCATGTATTGAAAATAAGGTCCTCAATCACATGAATTGCAAAGTTTTTTGAAGAAGTCATCTAATTAAATAAATATAGTGAATGATCAACTAAATGATCCACACACACTAAAATACTATAATTTCAAGGATTATGTACATTACACCAACTAGTACATGAATCCAATGGTTAATGTTGAAAATTGGTGTCAATGACCTTCAAATATAAAGGAAAAAAGGGGAAGGATTATACAATCACAACTGCATAAGTGGGTTAGGAGAATGAAGTGGTGAAATGTACACTTTTCATTGGCTCTATTACTATAAATTTCTTATTTGATTCTAGATATAATCACTCGATTATATCTAGAAGGTTTTCTATGGGAATAAAATTTCCACACCAATGATTAGATAAATAATTATCTATTAAAATTATTTTTGGTATGATGATTTAATGAAGGTATTAGAGTCATAGTGAAAACTAGTGTGTCAAGGATTTTAGAATTTTTCATCTTCGGGATGATGATACTTGTCATCTCCAATGATATAATCCCATTTATGGTATGAGGATCTCATTTAAATTAAACTAATCACGAAAACTAAAATTAACACATACATTATTTGAATAATGTATGATGATTTAATGAAGGTATTAGAGTCATAGTGAAAGTTGGTGTGTCGAGGATTTTAGAATTTTTCATCTTCAGTCATGCACTCTTCATAAATATTATTTATTATTTTATCACATACCTATAATATATATAAATATATTACATCATAAACCTGAGTTTTTAACTCGACTAATAATTCCCTCTTAATATGAAACAAACCTGGAATGTTAAAATAATATCCGTTTGATTAATATTATTCTTCATAATAACTTAACTTGTAAATAATTTTAGTAATTAAATCCAACACAGTTATTCATTACTTTAATAAAAATAAATTTATTTATTTATTAGGGACTGATAAATTGGACGACACTCAACCCCCATGGTGGGGGCCACCATGTCCTATGTACTTATTAACTAGAATATGGAAGATTCTTTAATATGCTATTGTGTGTGACACTCTAGGCCCTTATCTCAATAGAAGTGACTAATATTCATAGAATAAGAGTGGATTATAGAAACCAATCAAGGCCCCTAAATAGATAAAAATATTCATAGTAATGAAATCCACCCCACGAATACACATTGTGTAATATAAACTTTTATTCATTTATATATCATAAATAAGGATGCATGATTGTGTCATCACCATTTTATTACTTTATTATTTGTTGATCTAACTGAACAAATTTACCTTTGACTTCCTTAGGCAAAGTATTATGATGTTACTACCATCCTGATCAATAAGGCCCGATATATATTACTTCCACAACCCAAAAGTGAAAAATTCTTTCTTGACCATTCAACCAATGACATACCACCAATGAAGAACCAAGAACAAGATACCTCTCCATGATTTCAATATTAGGTATTTTTTCTTTCATAAATGTACGTGATAAAATAGTACAAAATGGTAATGATATCAAGTCAATATACCAATAAATATGTCTGTATATAGGAAAAACCAATGACACCTGAAACATATGTTGTTCATTTTGGCGGGTATGTCCTAATGATCTCACTGTTAGAGATCACCAACTGAAAACTTTATGAGAATAAGTCTCAATTATTATGATCCCACAACACATTATATTCAAACATCAACTTTTTCCAGTCAATATGATGTATGTAGACCATAGAAACTTTGTTTAATTTTAATTTCATGGTATCTCGATGCTCTAATTATATCATGGGATCAACTATAACCTTTTGATACAAAAATTAATATATGGACATTACCATTTCAATAGTGGATGTAGAAAATTATACACTATAATGGTAAAAATACATCATGTATTTATAACTATACACATGATATGGTAATCAAAAGTAATGTATAGTTGGGTATAGGGAACCCTCTATTACAAAATTGAATCCCACTACTATAACCCCTTTGTAATAGATGTTTTTCAAAATTGACTTTCTGTAAATATTATTATTCTATATTTAGTAAAACATGATTTTATTTTGGTCATTAATTTGAACACTCTACATTGATCCCTTATCAATTATTGAGGTAGAGAATTCACATCCATATCCTGAATCAAACTATGATCATTTTTTGGGACACAATTACTCTGAAATACCAATAGATATTACTTCCATTATATGATTCCTAATACATCTTCCTAAGGGTTATTTATCTAAGTTGGTGGGGGAGACATAATATTAGGTGCATGCTAATTATAAAGGTAATTATGAGTTCTTTAGTCTTACTAAATATAGTAAGGTTGATATATCATCATGGGACTTGATTGTCTTTGGGATACCCTTTGCTAATTTCTATAGTATGTGATATTTAAAATTTAGAGGATGAAATTAATTTAAGGTGGTACAATGTAATGCCTTGATATTTTAGAATATATTCTATTTAATAAATTTGATGTGTATCATACCTTATGATGTATGTAATGCTAAATATAAGAAAAAAAGTTATTAAAATATAAAAAAATGATATTATTATATATTAAAAATAAATTGAAAAAATAAATGATTTATTGTGAAGGGATAAATTCACTTAAGTAAATACCATTAATTCTTGAGAAATTGTACTACTCTATTTTATTTAATTGTGAACTTTTTAAAAAATTGTTACTTTTTGGAATAATATAAAAAATGTATTTATAAAATTTAAGTATTAATTAATAGAATAAATTAATTAAATACATTAATTTTCTAATTATTGATAAAGAATATGAGTGTAATAATTCTTAGTTAAATAGAAATGTTTTATTTCAAACTTTATATTATATGTTTTATTTCAAACATTTTATTATATATTTTATTTCAAACATTTTATTATATGTTGTATTTAAAAGTAAATTACTATTATTTAAACTATTAAAATTATCAATAAATATTTTTTATACATGTATAAAAATTAATTATAATTCATCCATTGATTTTTTATTGGTTAGAAATGAAGATAAAAACAAATAATAGTAAAAGGAAATATTTTTTAGAGAACTATTTTTAAGTAAAAAATGAATTTTTATCTTAAAAAATTAAATTAATCATTATTGATATATAATTTTAATAAAATTTATTGATAATATATTAAATAAAATAAAATAACAAAAATTTAATGGTTGTTACTCGAAAATGAATGAAAATAAATTCATTTTATACTTAAAAAATGCCTATGTTTCTAAAAATGGTTTAAACATGTTTTGGGCATGGATATTAAGATTAATTTTTAACAGATTAAGAAATTTTATTTGATAAAATTAACTTCATTTTTGAATTAATCATGTTAAAATTATCTTAGGGTTAATTTTTTGTATTTTTTGTGAAATGGTTGATTTTTAGATGAATGCTGAAAATACCATTTTACAAATACGGTGAAATTTATGACATCATTGTGATATAAGAATAAATTAAAAATATATAAAACCAGTGGATCATCCAAATATGTAGTTAGCGAGTAAAATAAATATTTTAAAACCATTTTTTAAAATTTTGAAACTCATGCTTTACGTTTTGGAACTTCTGTTATACTTTATTCTAATGAATAATGTTTTTTAGTTATTTTCCATTAATTAGGTATTCACAATGATTTATTCAATTTTTGATTTATTTTAATGTTATAAAAATATTATTTTTGATAAATAATTAAATAAATGGCATGGATATCAATTCTATAACTGATTTTGATTTAAATTTATTTTTATGACTAAAATACATTTTTCTAAAAATATATATATTTTTATTGTGTTTTATCTACTTTTATTAACAGTAATTTCTACCACCTATAAAGAATTAAATATTATAAAATGGATTACATATTTGGTATCCTCATAATAAATATTAGCTAATAATTTCAATTTAGGTTTTATCCATAATGAATAGTTACAGTGGTAAAAGTCTTATTGGCATGGTAAAGGTTAAAAAAGATAATGTGGGGTGAAATTAAGAGATAAGGCTTAAAATATCATTGAAATTATTTAAATTTAATTGGTTGAGTGGAATTTGACCTCACCTCACCTTATTATTGGAATTGTTTTTTACACTTTACCATGAAAAGGAATTTATATTGTTCTATTGTTAAGGTTATTTACAAGGGTGCCACTCCCGTATCTTAAAAAAGTAAACATCCTCTCCTCACTTCTTGACGCCACTTGTGCACCTTAGATCGACAAGGATTCACCCAAATCATTTATAAAATCTCATCCCATTGATCTGTAGTTTCTTTTATCACCAAAATACCATTTCTAGAAGTATTATTGTGTATTCCAAAGGAATATATCTAAGGAGGAAGAGTTTATAATGTGTACAAACAAACTCAAGACATCAGGTAAAGGTTCCTCATCTCACTTTTATTTCTTTGAGACATATGTCATATTCACCACTTTTATTATATTTTCTGGTTTATATACTTTCCTATGGATATTTTTATCATATATTCATGAAATTTAATGGATTTAAAAAATCTATCTCAGGTTTTATCATTCATGGTATTTCGATTCAACAAATTTCAATGTTTTAAGGGTTTCCTCATCTCAATTTCCCTTTATTAATATATGTTCTATATTTACTATCTTATTTATTTTGTATGGTATATTCACTACCCATGAATTAAATCTTTTATTATTTTATTTCAAATTATGTGGATTTATAAATCCATATTATGTTATTTCTTTCATGATGTTTTGATTCAATGATTTCCAAAGTTGTAAGTGTATATGTTATAATCTCACTTTTTATTGGGATTGTTTATGTCTCAATTTACATTATGCGAAATTAAATATTTTTTATCTATTAAATCCCATATATTTTGTTATAATATAATTATTTAAAGGTTTTTAAGTTATTTATCCCATTTTTCCCTCTTTGATACACAAAAATACTGAAATAGTGTTTTTAAGAAAAGGCAACCCTATTTATCATTTTTTATTCAGAATATTTTTTCTATCATGTCCACATTCTTCAACATATTTTATTAAAGTTTTTATCTATAACTAAATGCTTGATAAAAGTTTTTTTTATTTACATATAATTTCTTTATAAATAATTAAAAGGTATATTTTCAAATGTTTCCCATACAACCCATTTTTTACTTTCTTTAAAAAATGATATAAGAATGATTTTTAATGTATATTGCATGAGTATGTTTTCCCTCTTCCGTGACAATTTTTCATAATAATGAATAATTTAAAAAAATTAATGGTTTTATAAATAATATTCTATATCCATATTTATACAAAAAAAAATTAAAAAAAATTAATTTGGAAAGGATATTTATTCTTTTTTTTCAAACTGTAATTCTAAATGCATTTTTCATTTTTGTCAACATCCTTTAAGGATTTTTATGTTTCACTTGGGATATGATCTTATGATTACATGCACTTAATTTCTCTAGATTTATTTTGATGATGATGTTTCAATGATGATTCATTAATCTCAATTCATTCTCATAGGTTAATTAATCTATGAAGGAATGATGAATGGTATTATGTTATTGTGGAATATAAATGAATGGTTTACTATTATGTATCAGGTGGTACTATTATATCCCTCCAATGAAATTGGTAATTTTTTATATCTCATTAGCACAAAGGGAAAATGGGTGTTTATCCTAATCCCAAGATGGGAGGTTTTCTCCAACCTAAGAGGATACATAAGATATTTTCCCAAGCCCATGAGGTAACACATTAGTTTTTTCCAATATTATAATGGTAAACATCTGAATATCCCAAGACCAATAGGGTAGAGTTGTGATTATACTAATCTCAAGAGGGTGCGCAGGCATTTGCACAATGACCAAGAAGGTACATGGGTGGTCATCCCAATACAACTGTGTGATTATTGTCATGGTGAGAGGCCTTAACATATGATTTATATTCATATACTTATGCCATAATTTTATACCAACAACTTATTTATTATGATTAAGATATATTCTCAAGTATCATGATTGATTATTTTGTAATCTTAAAACTTATGACTCATGTTGTTTATTATGATCAAGCGTTATTTTATGGATCTTGTTTTAGGTTTTAGGACTTTTTAGGTGAGATCTAATAAGTTTTGATCATTTTCTAATAACCTTAATATTATATTTTCTCACATATTATCATCGATTTATATCACCTAGGTTTACCATTATTGAGAATCCAAGAACACGCTTTCTTATGTTTCCATTTCTGCAGGTTATGATTAAAGTTTTTATGTAGGAAATGTCAAATAAAAATAAAATGTGATATATTTAATATGTTTTATTAAATTAGTTAATTATGTATCTAGACTCTAAATATATTAAATATTTATGGTTCTCGGTCATGTTTTACTATGAGATATATTTATTATTACTCTACAACGATATAATATTTGTATAAATGATGTTTGGGTTTCATTACTTTATCACAATCTATTCTGGTACTTTAATCTCTCCCTTTAGATTTATTATCAATGCCCATTTCAATTCCAAATTGAATATCATTTTTTCTCAATTAGGTTCTAATTTTCTCTTCCCCTTATTGAAAAAAATACAAAGGTTCATTCATCTCCTTATCTTGATATTATTCAATAAGGTAAATTTAAACTTCTCTCATGATCCATTCTTGAATAAAATTTCATTTTTTTCTCCTTATCTTCTTTTTTTATTGAAAGTAAAATATGACTTACTTGATAGAGTAATGGAATATCTTTGTTTAAGAAATGAGATTTAAATTATTAAAATCTAAGTATACATATGCACTACTTGGTGTAGAAAACAAGAGAGATTAATATACACATCAAATCCCTCTATAAACAACTTAGTTCTTGATACCAACATACAAATACTCTTTAATGGGAAGATTAATACATTTTAAACTTATCAATTATATAAAACATTAAAAATAGATTTAAAGAATTCAAGAAAAGGTGGTTTCTCCACTTCATGGTACTTTTATCTTATCATTAAATAATCAATTTCACACCATTAATAACAGAATTAAATTTTTCACATGAAAATAGGATAACATAATCATAAACTCCATCAATTATAGTTATAATATTCTATAATTCCAAAATTTTAAATCTCATAATTTTTGATTATTTTCATTTAGACCCATCATCCAAAACTATAACATCCATAAAATCAAATTTTTTTTGTATTTTAGAATTTCAAATCATTCACATAAACTTAATAAATTTCCATATTCATAAGTACCATAACTTTCTAGATTTTTATATTTAAATGATATATTGATATATGTCAATTGTTCAACTCTACTACCCCTCAAAGGGAAATATCCATCCTTCTCATTCGTCATTAAAAACCCCAATTGAAGTTTTATGAAGAGTTAACATGATTCCAATAACATTACTCTATGATAGATATCTCATAAAGATAAATATTATTCACATATTTTTTGTAATCCTTATGTTATCCCATGAATTTAGTCACATTCAATTCCCTATATAATTAAAATAAACATAACATATATGGTAATAATATGGTTTCTCCTTTGATACTTAGTTAGAGAAACAAGGATGAGATATATTTCACAACCCAAAAAATATTAACAATTCAAATCCAACATTATGATAACTCCTCATGCTTACTCTTACTTTGATTTTAAAAACATAATTTCATTAGATATTATTTACTTATTCATTTTTTAATATTTCTTCTTATAAGGAAATTATCTTCTCACGTTAAATAGAAAGGAACATCTATTATATTGTATTAGATCAAAATTACTTTCCAATTACAACTAGTTTGACCAATAAATCCTGAATTATTTAGGTATAATCTCGAAATTATTAAAGATTTCACATGATTTCTCCCTGATATTTTAGTTACCCTTCTTAGGAAAATTCTCAAGTATTTTAATTTATTCTTCAAAAATAGAATTCACTAAACCAGTCCTTTTTTCCTTTCTGTGATTGATCTTCTTTATTATTGTATTATTCTACCTTTAACATTAATTTTCATTTTTTTCTTATTATTTTTTATGATAGGTAATTTACTTCCATAATAGATTCATCTCTTTTTTGGCGAAGCATCCTCCTTTTTATTCTTCTTGGGTGTATTTTTTGTGCATTCCTTTTATTTCACCACATGGTGAACTCACTGTTTTTCTCCCTTTTATTTTTATTTATCTTTTATGGATTAGTTATTTTTATTATGAATGAATCATTCTTGGTAGGTGTAATCTAGAATTCATCAGTATGATATCCACTCTCATTACAAATTTCATAAAACTTCTCATGATATTTAAATCTATTTAAATAAAACTGATTTACCTTATTATGTATAACTTTTATCATCTTAGTTGGATCCCTCTTGAATTTATCTTTACTCCATATTAATGTACGGCTTCCTTGTCTTTTAATAATTTTCATGTTATACCAATAGTTATCAGACATGTGTTTAAACTATTCATAGAACCAACTATGGTTGAAAAATATTGATTTATTCATTTGTGAAATATTATATCCAAATTTATGTCCCAGTTATTTTTATATAAAGATGCATTCATTTTGATCACTTATTGTATAAATGAAATTACTTATCTTTCTTACATCATCCATTGGAAAAGTGGTGGGTTTCACTCTATTTTTCTATAGCCATATATTTCTATAATTTATTTTATATCCCACACATTTTATGGAAATATTATTACTGCACACAAAACTTTCTATAGTAAGGGTTTAATTTTTTTATGATATTTCATTGGGATTATTCTTGGATAATTTCAATATCTTATTTTCAACAAAGTGATTATTCTTAGTTTTATAAAAGTTTTCATAAACATTCAAGTTAGTAGATCATTTTTCATCTTCATGTAAAGAATCATATTTTCCTACATTCATATTTATCATATTTACCTCCATCTCAAGAAAGACTATAATTAGAGTCTTATTATTATCTTAAAAATATTTTACACTATCATCACAATTCATTCTTATCTTCTCAATTTTATTCTCATGAAACTTATAATTTTAAAAAACAACTATTTTTTCCTTATAAGACTTTAAAATATTTTAAAGAATATTTATAGAGACAGTCACTAATTCTATGTAAGATTCCATGGATTGGCAAGGATCAGTTTTCATACATCAAAATTATTAAATATATAATATCATGAACAGGAAATTTTTCTAAAATAATGGAAAAATCATAAATAGAGTATCAGATCATAAATATGATATCTTTATTGAATATAGAATAATTATTTAACCCTAATAAAACATAATCATTGTTTACTTTGGTTGTTTAGTCTAAGCACCACCATAGAAGAAATAATAAATTAAATACACAATTTAAATTATTTATTTATTATTAAAGGCTTAACCTAGTCATCCTCTATATAAACAGGGTTATGGAAAATCCATGGGGTTAGCCACATAACCCTAGGGATTGAGAGAGGTATAATATACTTGGATTCTTGGATGATCAATGATGGGTCATGGATTGGTAGTTAGTGTTCCAATCAATGCTTTCGAATTGCACAAAAGACTATGATGTGTGGTCGTTCTTTAACATAGATCAATCCAAACCTGAGTTAAGATTATGTTTTTTTGGATTATCCTAGTTTTGATTATCCCATGTCAAAATGAATCAATTATTATAATATTTTTATTTATAGTTTGATGATTTATTTATGTTTGATGAATTATCTTCCAAGATTTAGGAATTTATTACTTTAATTATTTCTTGGTTCTTCATTCTTTTTACAATGGAAACAAATTTATTATAACCTAAAAACAATGGTGTACTAGTTTTATTTCTATGTTTTATGGTTTTCTCTCCCATTATTCATGTGTTCATCATTGGTAACCAATTTGGTCGGTAGTTTAATAAATACCCAGTAAACAATCATTGCACAATTTTTCTTGGGTGTAGTGGATCACCACTAAGCTTTTGGAATTGATATTGACAATGTGGTTGTGATGCGTAGCAAGGATAGAGAATCGTGTTTAGATTTAGGGATCCTCAATTGCAAGTGTTGGAATTTCTACATGGAATTGTGATGGGGGAAGCTTCATAGTGGTAATTTGGTGGCTGTAATCTAGACACCTGTGATAGTCAGGCACGGATTATCCTAGATTCATGTTTATTAGTAGGTCTGCTAGAAGAATCAGTGGACACCAATGATAGTTAGTATATATTGGTTTTTTTTTCTACTATTATTACTTTTATTTTGATTGACATATCTTATTTATAATGAGATCACTAATCTATTTATTCTTTAGGTTTGGTGATTTCATGGTTTCATACTAAGTATTATTATAATCACCTCTACATGGTCTTTTCCCACACATTTTGTGTCTCATATAGATTATAGTCCAATTCATGTATTCCTAGGAGGACTAGGATTAGGATGATCTTAGTTGATCAAGAATAGTTGTGTTTGGACTAGGTGTTGTATTTATAGTAGTCCCCTCCTTAGTAAGCTGGATAATTCTATCAGTATTAGTGGGATTTAATTTGGACGTTTTTGATTTATAGTAATTTTTTCATACTCTAATGTGGGATATATATATATTATAATACATTATGGAATCATTTTTTAACATTTATCATTGTATGGGTTTTTGAGAGATGTTTGTGTGTGTGTGTTTGTGTGTTTGTGTGTCTAGGTGCCTTAGGCTATGGTTTCTCATGTGTGTGATATGTCTTCTCGACACTGGTCATTAGCCCCTAGCCTAGTGAAGGTCATATTGGAGTGTTGCATATTTATTGTTTCCAACTTGGAAGGACCCAAAAGGTTGGGTCATAATGAAGTGGTATCATAGTAGTGTTCATATGAGGACTAGAGTTTGGATATAGTCTAACTATGAGGATTGGTTTGGGAAACATGGAAATAATGTTAAAGTGTTTTTGATTTCGGATCTTAGGTTAGGGAATCTAGTGTTGGTGAGGAGACTAATGTATCCATTATAAAGGACATTAACAACCTTCTTTTTGATACAGTATATGTAGACACTAGTAATAGGGAAAACATAAGTACATGCATCATATAATAATGGTTTGTGGTTTCCAAGTCCTTCTTAAGGTAGATCCCCAGATATACTCCTTGACTCTAGTTTGTCTTTTCTCCCTGTAGGATGTTTTCCTGAAAATATCCATAAATGTTTCCACATAAGATTTAAGATGATGAACTTATGGGTGATGAGGCCTCCATTAAGGGGTCTAGTCATGAGGAGGTTTTCCTTCTAAGGGGTCAATAGGTGTAACTTCTGCCTATTGATCAGTACATGGACACACCACTAGTGGTTCAGGTGGATAAATCATGTCAAACTAAGCCATGTATGGCTCTATTGGTGTTGGATGATGGAAAGTAGGGATTGAAGGAATTTCATGAGACTCTAAGGAAGGTATCATCCAGGTTCCATAGTGAGTAGGACTTATTGATAGTATGGTGAAATATAGGTCACAACATAAGTGGATACATCGTTTACGAGGACCTCGATGGCATCATGGTCCATTAAGGAAGATGCTTTGTTATTATTTTGATGGATGTGGACATATCAACTAGTACTTTCCTAACCATCATGTTATAGATATAGAGATGGTAAATAGACCACCTATATAGAGCCAGCAATTGGATCAAGGATGTCCGCATGGGGACAAATGTGATAGAAGAGTTGGGAGAGCAGTAGGAGGTAGTTTTCACTTTGATAAGTTTTCACCACCACCACTCCTAGGTGTTTCATTTTAGAATCAGTGAGCTAGTGGTTTGGGATGTGGGCACCTACAGGCACTAGAGGCTTATGGCCCAGAGGATTTGAGAGTG
The DNA here is from genome assembly GCA_963277665.1 of Viscum album. Taxonomy (NCBI): domain Eukaryota; kingdom Viridiplantae; phylum Streptophyta; class Magnoliopsida; order Santalales; family Viscaceae; genus Viscum; species Viscum album. The sequence goes on from OY728123.1 coordinate 889,148,545, forward strand.
ACTCGATGTACAGTATATGAATATTCTATTGTTTTTTAAGTATTTATATACACAAATGTGATCCACTATTTCCTTAATATATCCCATTTTAAAATAATAGAGATTCTCAGTAGAGCTATTGAATTATAATTTACGATTAGAGACTCCTATTGGAGGATATCTAGTGATCATGCACTGAAATCGATAGTGTGGCCAAACTCTTGGAAGAGAGATCTTCTCATGGGAACTTTTTATCATTACAGTGTGACCTTATGATGTCATCCTTGGTATGGATAGAATATATGTATTTTATGTGTAGATTGACTGTCATAGATGGAGGATTTGGTATGTCCTCATTGATGGCGAAAAAAAATTCCTTTTTTAGAGTAAAGGAAGTCTATGCAGAGTAGGATATGCTTTGTGCACAGGGGGTAAACCATTGATTTCTCATTATTTGGATATTATTACCCTTGGTGTATAGGAGTTTTTGAGATTTTAGTTTACTTGAAACGGTTTTGTAGTATGAGGATGTATTTATTGAGGACATGTTGGGGTTACCACCCCATCAGGAGATAGGATTCCTATTATACTTTCACCTAGGGACTACCCTGATAGCTGTGACAGCATATCAAATGGCTCCCACTGAGATTCTTTTGTTGAAGGTGAAGTTGCAGGATTTACATAAGAGGAGATTTGTTATAGCCAATGTGTCACTATGGGCAGACCCAATGTTTTTTCCAATAATTGTAGTGGCAGCTTAATGTTATGAGTGAAATACAATTTCTTGAATTAGGTGACTAAAAATAATAAGTATCAAATTCCAATAATCGATGACCTATTCTACCAGTTCTGAGGGGTGAGGTGGTTCTTGAAGGTTGAATTCATATTAGTATATCACTAAATTCAATTTTGAGATGTGGATATACCAAATATGGTAATATGATGTCTATATAGTCATTATGAGTACATGGTGATTTCATTTGGAATGAAAAACACCCCAGTAATGTTCATGGAACTCATGAACTATATATATCAGAACCTGTTAGATCAGTTCATGGTAGTGATCATCGATGTTATCCTAGTGTGCTTGGAATCTATGGAGGAGCATGTGAGACACATAAGGATGTTCTTGGACACAATATAAGAGAAACCCAATTATGGGAATATCTCTAAGTGTTATTTATATGATGAAGATGACCACATTCAAGGACATGTCATATCACTGGTGGGAGTAAAAGTTGACCCAGACTAGAATGAGGAATTTTTATCTTGTGATCCATGCAAGAGAGTGAATAAGGTAAAGATATTCTTTGGGATGTATGGTTAATTTCGGATATTTTTAACTGATTTCTCCAAGATATCATCACCCTTTACTATTTTGAATTGGAACAGATAGCCTTTAATGTGGATGGAAAGGTGTAAGTAGGATTTAATGAGTTCCTATATAGGTTGACTGTAATGCCCCAACCCTAGAAGCCTAGAGTCAGTGAATTATTACGTATCATTGGCATGATCAAAAAAGATCAATTCTCGAAAGACTGATTAGTTTAGTAGCCTTGGAAGTACTTGATACATTCATAAGGTTTACATTACATTATAAAATGGAAAACTACAACAACATTGTTTCCATGGACCACACTCATATCCCCTCATACTATCCCTATAGGTCAGTCATAAAATACTTCTTCACATCCGAGTAAAAAAAAACATAGAAAGGGGTGAGCTCAGATGCCCAGTAAGGATAACAATATAGCGGAAACTTTCATAAATAAGAATAACCAATTAAGGAAATGTATAACACTAAAACAAAATCCTTTTTAAACATGAAATTCCGCATAATATGGAAAATATAAAATCAAATAATGTTATTTACTTATTCACATAAATATTCTACTAGTCGACTAATCACATGAAATATCAATAGCCACTTTTATAATCATGGAATGCATAATGATAGACTTTCATAACCACATAGTCAAGGCCTTGTGCCAAGACTACAAATAAGATTTTGTCAAGGCCTTATGCCAAGACACTAGTTTGTCTCATGAGACCTACTGATGCATCTAGGAGCTATAGTGGGATCCACCCGTCACTTACTAAGTCCAATACATTCCTTATATGAAAAGGTTTAAACATAACATAAACATTCGTATTAAAATTAGAAATTGAAATGTCAATACTTTAACCATAAACCATGAATGGTGTAAAAATAACACATCCACATTCAAACATATCACAAAACCTTCAATGCAATATGGTTGTATTGTATCATAATAAATCAACTTCAAATAAGCTTAAAATCCATCAAAGGATGTTGACATAGATAAAATCAAAACTTTTTTTAGAGAAATATCTCTTTCTATTTCGAAATCATTTATGAAAATAATTTATTTTGAAAACATTCTTATAAGATTATAAGGTAATCTTTGACTATGTTATAATGGCGGAAAATAGGTGCACCCGCCATATAAGTTAAAAAACATTCTTACATTAAATTTTTCTAAAAGGTCAAAAAGTACCTTGTTTGGAAAACAACGAAAGGATTCCTTTCAAAACATATATGGTCAAATAAGGGTATAAATGAATTTTACCCATTGTCTAGTAAATAGTAAAAATGTTTTGAAATAAATTTTTAAGAAGCCTGGATATGGATGATAGAGAGGTCCCAGTAGATAATTACGTATAAACAACCTCGGATAATGAAGAGATTGTAGAATTAACCCTTACCTTGTAATTTTCCTTGGTCGAGCGTAGGTTAACCTCCTATATAATAGTAAAATAATTGTTATTAAATTATACATGAATAATATACATTAATATGATATCATATATGATCTTTTAACATTGCCTTGTTAATAATATCTTAGTATTATCATCGTTTCTAGTGTTAACAGATTCCTTTTCTTGTATATTCTTTGTTACGTAAATAATGTCTGTTATGGATAGGATGTATCTTATTCATATTCATAATGATATTAAGTCTTTAAACATTATTTTTAATCAACTAATGAAAATTAGTCTTGAATGTATACGATGGGGAATGAATCTCATCGCGTTCGTGGAGACGGTAATCTGTACGTACGCACGAGCGACAATATCATTCTTTTGATATTAAAATAATATATAATTTGATGTTATATCATATATACATAATAATTATCATGTTTTGTTTATTATTTACATCAATTACACATCATTATTATACTCATCCAAATAATAATGCATTGTATAACAATTACACCACGATGTGGAGACGGTAAGTCGTATGTACGCACGTATGGTGACATGTCATTCAAAGGATGAATAGAATAATGAATATGGGTGTACCATATTTATAATAACATCATAGTATATATAATATACTGTAGTTATTATTTTATAATGTAAACAAACTAGAAAGAGTAAGTGTAAGAAGAAAGGAACTTGAAAGAGGTGATGAAATATTTACCTCTTCTTCGGGTTATTCCTTTTGATTTGATTAAAAGGTCTCTTAGGTTGGCTTTATGACTAAATTAAGGCCTATTGGAAGAAGGGATGAAAGTTTAGAGGGTATTTGGTCAGAGTTTTTTCGATCCAAATGGATTTTAATGTGTGAATTATAGAGAAGGGGGAGAGCCCTTTTATAAGGGGTGAGGGGAACCTTAAGAAAAAGATTGAAATATTATTTTATAATAAAATAATTTTCAGTTTATAATGGCTCAAAAATTAATTATTTAAAGGATAATTTAGGTATGGGTAAAACATTACTCAAACAATAGGTTTTAGATAGGTTTGGGTCTCTATATTAACCTTATCTTTTAGATTTAACTCTTAGTTAAATAGTTTGAAATTTACCATGTCTCTTTGTATTTTTATATTATATGGTTAATAAACATACTATAAACTTCCAAGAGAACCTCAAGTGGTTTAGTAATGACATATATAATATTATTTAATCCCTTTGAATGAACCCTAGATTTTTAAGAATATAATACCAATTAATAATATAATATTTTTTAAAAAAAACTCTTTTATGTCAATTTTGACACTATTTTATATTTTTTTTCTAAATTCATAACAGCATTATTACTTTGAAAAAAAATCATTTCATCAACCTTAACATGTCATTCTAACCTATAATATTATTTTAATTCATAAAAAGTATCAAATTAGATTTATTTGGATTTTTATAATATCAATTATTTTAATATTTCAATAATAAGGTAATTACTGCATCATCATTGTGCCGTAAATTAAATTAAATTAGTTAATGTCTAAAAATTGTAAATAAAATATAATTATTTAGAAATTCTTTTTATCTCTCTAATGAATATTTATACTCTAATTTATCTTATTTGTAACCATATATTAAAAATGGTTTAGTTATTAAACCTTGAATTTAACACTTTTAACTCTTCTTTGAATTAAATAATAATAAATGTTCTAATCTAATTCAAGTGGACCTAAAGGATAATATTTTATTCCTAAGGTTGTTTTTGGTCTAATTAAACTTATCCAATAGAATTATGACATGTTTTAGGGTAATACTAATATCCTTTTTACCTTTAATTACCCTATTTACTTTTAACCGTGGTAAATAAAAGTCAAAAGTTACTATTCACCAAAAATTATTTTTATCTTATTGAACCACATTTTACTTACTAATATCAACCATGTCTCTCGGATTTTTTAAATTCAATTCATAGAAGCAGTAAAATTATGTTTTATTCAAATTTTCAAATTCCCCTAGGAGGTGGGTAAAAGACGGTAAAAAGTTCGATAAAATTTTTATATATCTAAAATTATTATAAACGGACTCCAATGAATTACATTGAACTTATATAGGTGTTATGTATCTATTTTGACCTAAAATAAATTTAAATTAAATAAGTAATTATTTAAATAAAAATTCGGTTTTAAATAATAACTAAATGTTTTTCACTATTCATCAAAAATTAAATGTTTTCAGAAAAATTCCAAAAATTCACTGTAAGCTAATTTTGATATTCTGAATTCAAAAATGAAGTCTATTTTGCTAAATTAAAAATATATAAGTTTAATTTATTAATTTAAAATTAATTCCCATTGTCAAAACCAAAAATTGTGTTTTTTTTAAAAAAAGTAATAACTATCAAAAGATTGACATGTGTTTATGTCAAATTTAAATGTGAAATTACTTATAACAAGCTAAATTGTATTAAATGATAAAAATATAATCTAATTATACTTAAAAACCATTCAAATGAATAATTTAACAATATAAATCATTTTGATTAAAAAAGTTGTTTTCAATTAAAATATAGTATTTTCCACTATTCATCAAAATATGAATGTTATCAGAAAAGTACCAAAATTTTATCTAAACTAAATTTTTATGTCCCGATTCTAAATAAAAAAATAATTAAATTAAATTGAATATATATGTGTCAAATATTGGTTTTAAAAAGGGTTCTCCATTTAATGGCGGTAAAATTGCATCTTTTGAAAAATACTTCTTTTGTCTAAAAAAATGAATTTGTTCTTATATTATGTCTAAGAAACACATAATATAAATGTTAAAATTATATAGATTATATTATATGCACAATTCAGTTAATAATATTCATAACAGATTTTTGAATAGTTAGTTTAGTAAGTTGTGGTGCGCTCGAACTTGGTGTTGCGTGTAGCGCAAGCTATTGAATTACTTTAATGAGATAACGTAATATGAAATATGGGGGTGTTACATTGACGAGCACACCCATATTAATAATTCTAGATTATTGTGTTGAGTTGATAGTGTTTTGTTATTCCTATTGGATTTAACATGTGTGTTTACTAATATAGAGGTAGGAAGATATTAATTATAGTTCCTTGGAGTTGACAACTCATGAGTAGAACTATGTTCCCCATGATCCAGATATATAAGCGGTGGTCCTTTCCCTAATGATATGGCCACACTTCCTTATAAGTGAGTGTTTTATTGTATATTTTGACCATAAGAGTCTCAATTATATCTTCTTGAAGAAGGATATCAACTTCAAATGGATGATATGGCTAGATTTCATATAGGATTATGACTTTGAGATAGTTTATACTCATAGGAAAGAGAATGTGGTGGTAGATGATCTCAGCTAGAGATATTGTTTGTAGTTATTAGTCAACATGTTGGATTAGTGAGTCTTATTTCAAGTGTCCTTAATGGATGAGGATGGTTAATCTTACCTCCAATCAATGGTTGTTACCCCACTACTTCTAAAACATGTTAGGGTGCCTCATCTTGGAAATACTGACTATGAGACTATAACATGTTGGGGTGGATCATCTTAAATATACTGACTATGAGACTTTTCATATTAATATATCCATTGTACATAACCTGAATGGATTTTATAAAGTTGGGGAGCATGTCATCCTTTTAATTAGGTGGATGATGGTACCAATGAAATTTTATGAGGAGATTCTGAGGGAGTTTCATACATCCTCCTTGGTAGTGTATCTAGGTATGAACAATATGTACTAGAACCTTCGATGATAATTTTAGTGGATAATAATTAAGAGGACTGTAGTTGATATTTCTTATCAATGACAAACTTGTTACCAGGATAAGGCTGAGAACTCAGTTCTATCAGGTTTAGCTTAACTCCATGAGGTACCATAGTGGAAGTGGGATTGTATATCTATAGACTTAATAATGGGGATTTGATGATAATATAAAGGAAAATATTTCATCAATGGGATTGTAGAATGAATCACTAAGTTAGTCCACATATTATATATTCAAGATCAAAATTCAAAAGAGATATTAGGACACCTTTACATGCAGCATATGGTCTTACATCATGGAGTTCCCTCGACAATCGTTTCAAACCATGATGCTCACTTCAGGTTATGATTATGGAGAGGATTTTAGGATACCTTTGAGACTTGGTTACATTTGAGAATGGAGTTTCATCACCAAATAGATAACTAAATTGATAAAACCATTCAGGTTCTGGAGTACATTCTATAAGGTTTAATGTTCGAATTTGGTTGTAATTAAGAGGATCACCTAACCCTTGGTGGGGTATCTATAAAAAATAGCTACCATACCACCATCGGTATGGCACCATTCGAGGCCTTGTATGGGAGAACCTATAGGTCACCACTATGTTGGACTGATTTATGTCAGCCAGCACTCATGGGCCTAGTGCTAGTGTGAACTATGAAAGAGAAGATGTAGATCATCTAGGAGTGAATGATGAATTCCCAGATCCATTATAAGTCATATGGGACTGAAGATAGCAGAATTTCGAGTTCTAGGAGAAAGAGTATGTGTTCCAAAATGTCTCACCTAAATAGGGATTGTGAATATTTGTCCATTGCGACAAGTTATCTCAAAGGTTCATCAGCCCTTTCAAGTTTTTGTATAGGCTCGGTGATTTGGAATACCTCTTGACCCTACCACTAGTGTTAGACAAGATACATGATTTCTTCTACATGTCACATCTAAGAATGTATGTACACGACCCATTACATTTTATCAATTGGGGAGATATGTACATTGAAAATGGAGATACCTTTATAAATTTATCAGTATAGATTGAGGATTTCAGGAGAAAATACTTTGTGGGTAAGAAATTCCCTTGGTGTGTGTTTGGTGGCATCATGAGAATATGTCGGAGAGAACCTGCGAGCAGGAGACCAAATGTGAGCTCAGTACCCCCATTTTTTAGTAGTATTTTTTCTTTTTGAGATGAAAGTACCTAAGGTAGGGAGAATATAATGACAATATTTATTCTTTTTAAGAAATTAAAATATTTTGAGGAATATTTTTGGATTCAGGCACAGAGTCTATATGATATTCTGAGTCCCATGGAGGCTTAGTATTGATATATTAAAAATATTAAATATATTATATCATTTTTTCACAGTTTTTTTAAAATAATGGAATAAATTTTCAATGGATCATCATATAGAAAATATGATTCTAATTTTGAATCTAAAATGTGGGTTTTATCCTAGGTGTGACATAATTTGTTTTTGTGTCTGGTGTTTAGTTTGAGAGCCTTTGAGGTAAAATAATAAATTTAATTAATTATTTAATTTATCAATTTCATATTAAAATCCTAACCCTATCATACTCTATATAGACATGGTTATGAAATTACATAGGCTTATCTACATAACCTTGGGTATTAATATAGGGTTGTTAAAGTTGGTTTCTAGGAAAATCAATGATAGATCATGTATTCCCAATTGGTGTTCTAATTGAAACTTAGGGATCTCACCAACGACTGTGACATGAGACCATACTTTATTTGTGATTGATCCAAACCTAAGGCGGGATGTTTTTTGTTTTATTTATCCAATTTTTTATTATCCCATGTTGATCATTAATCAATTATTCTGACTATTTTATTTGCGATTTGACAGTTGATTTATGGATAATGAAACCATCTTTATGGATTTTGGAATTGATATTTCTTTGATTATTGATTGGTGTTTCATTTTTTGTCCTAATGGAAATGAATTGAGGCTAACTTGAACAACAGACCAAGTTCATTCCTCTTGTTATGTTTTGTGGTTTTCTCTCCCCATCCTTTATTCAATCATTATAAGCATCCCATTTGGCAAGTGGTTTTACAAATACCTAGTAAATGATCATTACAGAATAATTATTTACTACAAAAAATCATTATTGTAGGTTTGGGATTTGGATTTATGATATGGTAAAGATGTGTAGAGAAAAAATAGGATTGGGTTTGGGTTTGGATATCCATAGTTGTGAGTTTTGGTATCTCATCATGGTGGTACGATAGGGGATGATTCATGATGGGAATTGGACAACAGGAATCCTGTCACTAGTAATGTCCAAGAATAGATGATCCAAATCTATGTTTATCAGAGGGTATAGTGGTGGAATTGATAGTGGTGGTGGTGAAGGAGAGACACATATAAAACATGGACATTCTGTGAAATTCCCAACTTCACAATGTGTATTCTGAAAGAGTACACGTTGTGTAATTAATTTCTATGGTGCTAGGTTTTATGAAAAAAGAAAAATAGTACATGCCATTTGACACATATTACAGACCATGTAACAGGTTGTGGTTGGATTGAGGTGTACCCTATGGGTAAATGGGAATGGACATGGCTAGGAACATGGGAACAACCAGAGTACATGGGAAAGGCCTGGTACTACGGCATATCTTGCTACACCGGAACGACCAGAGTATATAGGCATGGCCTGAAGTATACATACTCAGGCTGGTGTCACACGTTGAGTGTCATCTGACATCTACACATTGTGTGCCCCAAGATGGAACAACATTTATATGGATAATTAAATTTTGTGTGATCTAGTGAGACATAGGTAGACCCATATCAAGAAATACACAACATTTACTCCCAATACACACCATGCACTATTTTCAGGGCAAGTTAATTTCATTTGTCTCCTTAGTTTATACTAATATCATTTTGTTGATTTCCCTTTGTTAAACCATATGAGAGTATAGTGTGTAATTTCATCCTCAGCATGGGATTTTGATCACCCCTATGGTTTTAGTCTTGTATAGAGTTTTTATGAATTCATCTCTGATTCCCAGGGTGGGAACCTCTATCAAATATCTTTCCCTATATGTGGTTTGAGAAATTAGTATGACCAAAATAAGAGGGATTTTATCTCCTAAATATAAGGTTATTCAAGATATGTTTTCTAGAGTCCTCTATGATCCATGGGTGTGATATCATATCTATATTTCAATCTTTTTGGAGTTTTTATGAGTACTTATTTGGTGATTCCCGACGAGAACATTTTAATGACCAAATATTTTATAAAACAAATTCCCTTTATGATGGAATTAAATTCTATATTATGTATTATAGTTATAGAAAACATATTCACTTCTTGGTTTTTTGGGAATATTATATCCTATTAGATTTAAAAAACTAGTAATCATCATAACTGTTGATAATAGAGTCATTTAATATAGATATTATGATTATTATATATTAATGGTTATGAAAAATCCAATTGACATGGAAAATGGAAGTGATATACTCATCCCATAGGGTCATACTTTATGAATCCCATTTATCATATCTTATGAGGGAGAGAGAATCTATTGGATTTTACCTTCACCAATCCCAAGAAAAGATTCGACAAATAAGGAATGATCGTAACTATTTATGATAGAAGTTCAAACTCATCGAGATCATGTCCCAAACCATCTTTTCGGAACCACACTAATAAAATCTCATCTCTACATACCATACCCGTAGGGAATTCACTGGTGTAATAAAGGGATATATATATATCAACCCTAAAAACATTCATATTTATATTTTATTTTCAATGAAATGAATATTAAATTTATTCCTTGTAAATTTTATATTATAAATGATTAAATAATGAGTTACATAAAAAAAATATTTCAATATGACGAAACTCGATTTGTATTTTTTGGTAAAAAGAGATTACTTTTTAAGAATTCATAAATTTTAAAAATAAATGATATTTTAATAAAATTTTATTACTAAATAATATTTATTAAGTTTATTTGATAATATAATTTTATGGATTCAAAAATAATTTTTATAAATGTTTGAAAACTCTTATTACTAAAAACGCGGTATTTTTTAATAAATAGTGATTTTGATTTAAAAATATAATTTTTAATATTTGGATATTTATGTTGATAAAATAAATATTTTTTTAGGTTCAGTGCATAAAAATTATCCATTAGTGAATCTTTCATTATTTTTTGAGATAATCCAATTTTTGGGTAAAAATTAAATATAATATAAATATATAGTATGTATTATGACATGATAATGACCCAAAAGTGATCTAATATATGAAATAAAATATATTAATGAAAAAATATATATTTAACCTTCAAAATAATTTTTTTATGTAATTTGATTATTTTTATAAAGCCTTTATGAATCCTACAAAGCCTATACAATATATTAAGGTTTTAAAATCAATTACTTATAAACATGACCCACTTCTAGATCACCAAGCATAATACTTTAATGAGTTCAATTATTGGCCTTATGAAATAATTAAAACCACTCCTATTTGTAAATAAACATGGGAAAACCCACTAAAATTTATGTAGTTTTGATTACTTTATTTTACAGATTTAAATACCTATGTTTAAGAAATAATAATGAACTCCCCTATCTTTTCCTATACGAACCCACCTAAAATTTCATTTATCTTCACTCAAAAACATTGAATCATGTCCATAATATTACCTTAACTCTCTATATCCTCCCAATGTGACCCAAATCTATCAATAATATCCTCCCAATATTTTGTAAACACCCTCTTGAGGTAATGGATACTCTCCTCCTCTTTATTCAAGCACCTTATTTATTTTATGGATTTTGATTTCAAATTTCCAATGTTGGGATATATTTTTTCCCATCCCTCGTACTATAATTTTAATTTAAAAATGATGATTTACCTCTTTTGATCTCATTAAACTATTCAATGAGTATTTAATTATAGTTTTTATGCTGTTCAAATTTCACTACAATTTTTCACGCTAAATGATTATGTAGTGAATTCATGTACCCATTTATACTCAAGGGTATTCACCTATACGTAAACAAAATTCAACGATATTTTTAATTCAATTAATGTAACCCATAATCCTAAATATTTGTTTTAATATTTATGTAATACATTATTAAGTTATATGCCCTATGTGGCACATTTATGTATGTACATGATATGACTATGATGGGTGCACACAGATAGCGCTCAAATGAATTGGGTAAAGTTATAATGGCATGAGATGTTAGGTAAGTTGCATGATAGGTTATATTAATCACACTATGTTATGATTTATTGGTGTTTAACATTGAATTATGATTATAAAACCATGTTTTAATTTGTTTCTATGTTCCCATATTTTCTTTATACTATCATGTTATACAATGCCTCATTATTCATGATTATGATTCTCACATATTATGTTATATTATTATACCTATTTGATCTCGTGTATTTATTTACCCAAATTAATTGGTTTTTTTATTCCCATATAGGGCTTTATAACTCACCCCTTTCTTATGTATGTCACCAGGTTTTTCTATGTAGTTTTAAAAGAGTGGTGAAAAATTAAGAGCATGTTAAGGATGTTTTAAATATTCTTTGTATCCTAGTTTTATGATGTTATGTTATTTAACTAATCTCAAAAAGACACTAGAAAACTCAATCTTCTTGGTTATGTTATGTTTTTTATATAATAAATCATTATTTAATGTGTAATAAATATAAGAGTGGTCAAATTTAGTATCAAAGGAAATTATAGTTATTTTCTGGATTAGGGTTAGAATAATATAATAAAATCCTCAGGGATAAGAATTAACATAAGAAAAAAATACCTAATTTTATTAAAGTATAGAGTAAGTGGTTTCTAAGAAAATAGATCCCAGTATGGATACTAAAAGCGGTTATGGCTTTGAAACAAATGTACCAAGGGGTAAAAACCCTAAAAACGCCATATTGGGCTAGAATCGATTGGGAAGTAGTGCATGAAAAGATGACTTTTTTAATGCATGGTTTGAAACTCCCAGGGGATATTCTTTGGTAAATTAACAATATCATTAAGAACCATTACTACCAGAATAAAAGTTTCTTATATTATTTTATATTAGAAAATAGATCATGGATGACTTATATTGAAGCCTATAAATTCATAAGTTGAGGAAAATATGTTATTTATGATTATCCATTTAACATTCATAGTTTCTCTATTATGTGTTTAATAATTTAAAAAATATCTTAACTAATTTTCCTTTTATTCTAGTCAATGGATAGAATTAGGAGTAACTGATTCAACAGCCAATGTGAGGGGAAATATGACGAAAACCAAAATGAGATGCCCCACCTGATGGGGGAAGGAATCGAAAACTTCATGACTATACTTTATCAACTGATTCATGTTTAAATTGAAACCTGAATTAGGAAGAATTACCAAGTCCCCCTAAGAAATAGAAAGATAAATTGAGAATATCATGTGATAAAGGACTCTAACTTTTAGTGGATCATTTGATCCATTAATTTCCAAATAATGGATCATGTCCATCGAATAGAAATTATCAGTCCTTCAATGCTTTGATAAAGACAAGGTTGTACTGTATGTTTATTATATGGAAGGAGAAGCTGATAAATGGTGGATTTTTTTCAAAAATAGAAATCATGGTGGGAATATTGGAGTGATGGAGTTGATGAAATTATGGAGAATTAAATTTGATAAATATTTTCCTCACACTATCCGACTAAAATTGGAGAAGGATTTCCTTTGCCTCAAGAAAAGGGATGGAAAATCTATCAGGGCATATGAGGAAAACATCCCAAGACTTGAAAGATACGCCTCCAACTTTTTCTTTACCCCCAAATGTAAATTTGACCTCTTATTTGGCGGATTTAATTTGGGTCTATGAAAATCCTTATAAATTCAGGACTTTGATAGTCATGAAGAAATTTTCTGATGTTTCCTCAATGTTGAAATAGAAATCATCAAACCTGAGGGATCTCATGTGGATAAGAATTGAAAATTATATTTTAACTATGGAGGTGTGATGGATAAATCGAACAGGGTTAATAAATTCCAACATCCCACTTGTTATAAGAATGGGAAGAAGTACCCCAAAAATTTATTGAAGGGGTGAGGAAATGATTTAGGTATATAAACAAATTTCACTTGTTTAGATATTATTGATGGGAGAAACCCACCAATATGATGGAAGAGAGGAATTATTCAGTAAACCCTAATCCTATTTTTTAATGATTCAACTACAAATAACAAGGAAACTATGAGAAACACATTTCTAAGACAAGGGTTGTCAAAGACAATCAGCACCAACAACCACCAAGGTAGCAAGGGAGGTCATATTTCATCACAATTGTAGAGGTGGATACCTAAAATGAAGTGGTTATAGGTATGCTATTTATTAATTAAAAAATAGAAAATGTACTTTTTCAATTTAGTTATATAGATTCTTTTGTATCTTATATATTTAGTAGAACTATTCAAACACCATAGCAAATCATGTAAGTGGAGTTGTCAGTGAAAATGAAAAATGGTGGAATTATTGAATCCCAAGTATATAACTCCTCCCCTATCTAAATGTGTGGGATGAACTTCCCAGTGAAAATTTCCATAATCCCTTTAGAATAATTTGATGTTATTCTGGGAATGTATTGTCTTTCCTTATATACAAACAGTATAAATTTCCAAGAGAATAAAATCATCCTTTTTATTGTGAATTTCCCTCTGATTACATACATGTACAAGTAATATGATGAATATTCTTTGGTATCATCATCGTTATCATGGATATTATTTCCCTGTGAAAAATAATATCTTTCCCAAATGATTATGTCTAAAGAAAGTATCATCTTGAAGGCATTCTCATTGTGAGGGAATACACTAATGTGTTTCCTGAAAAATTTCCTGGTCTTCCCCTAGAAGATAGATTGAATTTTCAATTGATCTTATAACTTGATGTTTGAAAATATACAAGACTCCATATAGAATGGTTTTTTAGAACTCAAGGAGTTGGAGAAATAATGATACGAGAATTTGGATAATAGGTTTATATGCCCAAGTACTTCACCATGGGGTGCACCAGTCATGTTCATCAAGAAGAAGGATAGGTCAATGTGTCTTTGTATAATTATAATGAGGCCAATATGATAATGATAAATAACTAATATCCTCTACCATGGATTTATTCATTGTTAAATCAACCACATAAATCCAAGTATTTCTATAAAATAGATCTTCGATTGGGATATTATCATGTAATGGGGAAGAAGTAGGATATCCCAAAGACTACTTTTCATGTAATTTATAGGCACTATGAGTTCATAGTGATTGCATTAAAACTCAATAATGATACAACAATATTCAAAGATATATTAAATAGATTATTTTGGGATTTCTTTGAAAGGAATGGTTGTAATTATTGAGGATATTATTATCTACTATAAATGAAAGAAGGAACATGAGGATCATTTTAATACTATATTTTGGAACTTGTATAAAAAAATGTATGAAAAGTACATTAAATGTGAGTTCTGTTTAGAGAAATTAACATTCCAAGGGTATTTCATCACCAGCAAAATGATATTGATGGATCCTTCAAAAATGGAGATAATTGAAGGGTGGCCAAGACCAACCTCTATAATGGAAATATGTAGTTTTCTTTGATTATCTGGGTACTATCATCAATTTATGAGAAACATCACATGATTTTCATAAACCCTAACTAGATGACTCAAAAAGGATTATAGTTTTTATGGAATGATGAATTTGATGACTTTTTAAAGAGATGAATATGATGTTAATCACTGTACATGTGATCACATTACCCACCAGGGGGAAGGATTTTTGATCTAAAATGACGCATATAAAGAGGGATTGGGTTGTGTACTCATGAAAAATGAGAAATCTGTAGCCTATGCATATTGCCAACTAAAGATGCATAAGAAGAAACAGCCAAACCATGATCTAGAATTGGTTTCATTGATATTTGTGTTAAAATTTTGGCAAATTTATCTCTATGGTAAGATGTGTGATATATATACAAACCATAAAAGTCTCAAGTATATATTCACACAAAATGATATTAATATGTTTCAATAGAGGTGGTTATTATAGATCAAGGATTACGATTGTTCAATCCATATCGATCCTAGGAAAGAAATCAAAGTGGAAGATGCTCTAAGTAGAAAGTATCAAGCAACTATATCCATGATAAGGATTAAAAGGTATAAAATCTTCTATGACCTATAAAATATGGATATGTGAATGATAAAAGGATATCAATCCTAACTTTCTCAAGTAACTACTCAACAATATATTCTAGAGAGGATCAAGAATGCTCAGAAATATGAAAATTTTCTATTGAAGTGGGTAGTATATACTATAGAGTTCATCTTTACTGAAGATGGAGTTATAAGGTTTAGAACCTAGATATATTTCTCATAAAATCCATCACTAAATAAGGAACTTATGGATAATAAAAATAGATCATCCTTATTTATTCATCCATGAATAACTAATATGTATAAAGATTTGAGCCAAATTTTCTAGTGGTAAAACATGAAGAGGGAGATTGTAGATTTTTTATCTCGATGATTAGTATTCCAGCAACTCAAAACTGAATGATGGAATTATAAGGGCATGATGTAACCATTTCCTATACCAGTATGGAAATGAGAAAATATAACCATTGATTCACCATAGGTCTACCCAAGACACTTAAATGTAATAATTCTATCAAGGTGGTAGTCAATAACATTACAAATTCATCACTTTTAATTTCCATCAAGGAATATTTATATATTGACCAACTTGATAATATATATATATATATAAAGAAGTTATATTGATACATGAATTTCCAATATATATTATATCTGATCAATATCTGATGTTTACCTTGGGTTTCTGTAGAAGACTTCGGTAAGATTTTAATACAGAATTGATTTCCAACACTTCCTATCACCCTCAGATTGATGTTCAGTATAAAAGGACCATTTGAACCCTATAATATATACTCAGATCATGTTCAATGGATTTCCAAGGATGTTGGGATCAACACCTTCCCTGGTGGATTTATTATATAACAACATTTTCCATTTGAACATTCAAATATAACCTTATAAGGATATTTATGGGAAGAGGTGTTGGACTCTGACATGATGGGATGATGTTTTTAAGAAGAAATTTATGGGGGCCAATCATATCAAATATATTATGGATAAGGTTAAAACCATTCAGCATCATATGAAATCCATTCAAAGCCGGCAGAAAATATAATCATACCATCATCGATGAGACCATGATTTTGAGGTCAGTGATATAGTGTTCCTTTGTATATCACCAAGGAATAAATTCTTGAGGTTTGGGAAAAGGGAAATATTATTCCAATAAATATCAACCCTTTTAGATACTAGATCACATCAGAGTGGTGGACTATCGACTACCACTCCCACCTAACCTATATCAATTACATAACAAGTTCCAAGTATCCCTATTGAGAATGTACATAACATACCCCTCATATGTATTTCATACATAGGTGGTACCTTTAGAGAATGATCATTCATATTAGAATAAATAGATGAAGATCTTATATTGTAGTGATAAATTTCCATAAAATAAGATAACTCACCATGTCAAAATGGTTTGAAAAAACCAAAATTTTGAGAAAGAAGCATGGTAACTAGAATAGGCGACGAAACAAAAGTACCCTCATCTTTTATAGAGTATGAAATAAAAAAATAGGTTGAATTTATAAATCTGGAATAATTTAACTACTCAATTTTTTATAAATAAAATTCCCTTTATGATTCAATTATATTCCATATTATATATTATGGTTATTGAAAACACATGATGTTATTTGTTTTTTTTTTGGGAATATTATATCCCATCAAATTTAAATGACCATTAAAAAACATAAACATTGATAATATATATTTTTTAATAGTGATCTTATTTTTTGTATATATTAAGGGTTATGACAAATCTAATTGAGAGAAACAAATTAAGTGATGGCCTTGACTAGTAGGATCATACCCTATGAAGCCTATTTATCGAGGATTCTAAGAGAGATAACATAAATGGGATTTTACCTTGACCAAGATCAATCCAATATTCAATAACTAAATCATGAGTTAAGTCGCTTATGGAAGAGGTTCAAGATCAACGAGATCATGGCCCAACCCATGTTTGTCGAACCTCTCTAAGAAAATCTCACCATCACACACCTTTCCCTTAGGGTGTTCACTATTGTAATAAAGGGATATGAATCTCAACACTAATATCACAAATATGTATATTTTATTATTTATTAAATTATTATTACATTTTTTCCTTATTTATTTTACATTGTATTCGATTAAATAATGAGTTTGATGAAAATAATATTTCAATACGAAAAAACTAAAATTGTATTTTTCGGTAATAATAAATTTCAATTAATATATTCTTTTAGAATAAATCATTAATTTTAAAAACAAATTATATTTTATTAAAATATTATTATTAAATAAAACTTATTATATATAGTTGATAATATTATTTTACAATGTCAAAAATAATTCTTATAAGTGTTAGAAAATTGTTAATGTCAAAAAAACTAGTATTTTTTAATAAATAGGGATTTTGATTTAAAAATATATATTATAAAATTTAGAGATTTATGGGGATAAAATAAATATTATTTTTCAATTCGTCACATTGATATAATAAAATGGTTCATTTTTCATAATTTTTTGAGATATTCGAGTTTTCAAGTAAAAATTAGGTGATGTATAAATATATGGTATGTATTATGAAATCATAATGACCCAAAAGTGATGTAATATATGCCATAAAATATATCCATGAAAAAATCTATAATTAAACTTTATAATAATGTTTTTTTATGTTATTTTAATACTTTTATAAATCCTTTATGAATCCTCCAAACCCTATACAATATATTAAGGTTTTAAAATCAATTATTTATAAACATGATTCATTTCCAAATCACCAAGAATAATATTTTAATAATTTATGTTCATGGACTTATAAAATACTGGAAAAAACTCTTATATGGAAAAAATTCTAAATAATGATGGGATGTTTTTTGGTTTGGATTACTTAATGTTATAGATCCCAAAACCTGTGTTTCGGAACTAATAAAAACTCCCCTCTCTTTTCCTATATAAACCGACCCAGGATCCGATTTCTCATTACTAAAAAACAATTGATCATGTAATTACTCTTATAATACCTCTATATATACCCCCTATGGTTCCCCTAATATCTCAATAATCTCCACCCAAGCTTTTGGAAACACTCACACAATGTAAGGGGTCATCTCTTTCTCCTCTTTATTCATGAACCTTCATTATTTTATGCCTTTTGATTTCCAATTACCAATATTATGATATGATTTTACAAAAAACGCATACTTTATTTTTTATTTAAAAATGATTAGAGACCTTATTTTCTCTCATTAAACATTTTTATGTATCTTTAATTACTGTCGTTATGCTCCTGAAATTTAACTGTGATTTTTCATTACAAATGATTATGAAGTAAATTACCATAACAATTTTCACTAAAGGTTATTCACATATATGTACCTGTGGTTATATGATTTTTTACTTCCATGTATGTAACCCATGAGACTCAATCATGTTTTTAATATATATGAAACACATTATTTTCTTATATTATTTATGTGGAAAACTTGTGCACGTACATGATACGATTATGATGGGTGCACACAGGTAGCGCTCCAACGCATTGGGTCATTTTTTAATCTCATTAGATGTCATCTAAGGTGCATGGGAGTTTATCCTATGAATAATATGTTATGATTTCTTAGTTTTTAACAATAAATTATTCTTATGATTCCATGTTTTATGTTATTTTCACATTCCCAAGTTTCCTTTATTCTATCATGTTATACCATTGTTTATGATTATGATTCTCACCTATTATGTTACATTTTTCCCTCTTAGATGACATATATTACATTACCCTATTAAATTATTTTCTTATTACATTACTGGTCTTTATAGATCACCCCTTTTGACATAGTCGTATATTTCATATATTTTTTGGATAGAAAACAAAATGTTTTCTACACTTTAAATGATTAATATTGTTATAATTAAATTATTTTAATATTTTATTGAAGGATGTTGAGTTTGATTAAAAATTTACAAATACAGGTGAATATAGTGTTCCCCAAACACTTTGCGGCATGTCACAGAGAAACGTGGTATGAAATAATAATTTTTATGGTAGAATAATGTTGTAATTTCAAGGACAAGTCAAGGACCAAACACAGAGATCAGAATTGAAGATATAGATAGAATTGGGTAAAACTAGCTAGAAATCAATAGTACACATATTGTAATTCATTTATATAATGTGAAACTAAAAAGATTTTCAATACGTGATGAATTTCATACCATGAAGAAAACTCGTGGCCCCACACATTACATATCATATACACTAATTACATGATGTTTCAATTCCCGTACAGGACTAAAAAATGGAAGATTTGAAAGGTTTTTTGGGTGAAGACCAATTTTATGACCTTGGGACCCATAGGGATGAATTTTTGACCCATTTATTATTCAATTAATGGAACCTAATCACATAAAATCCCTATAATTACAAACCTAAGCTATAAGGGGAGGACATTAGTTCCCAAGGATCAACTGCTTTGTTTCACTAAAGGGATATTGCTACTTATGATTTCTTTTTTGTTTTTAGTTTGAACTTCTTTTCCCATGTTATGCATTGATATTTTAATCCAAGTATTTTTTTTCTTCTAATACCAATTTATTTCATATCTCTCTATCTCTTTCTCAATCACCAACTTTTCCCTCTTTCCACTATATTCTATTTTCACTTATCAATAAAAACTGACTAACCTAGGGCATAGACTTGGGGGAGGTTTTATGGTGTTCTTAATTATTCCACTTTAATTTTAAACATTTTCAATTTAGTTTTTGGCTAATACGAGAGAATTTAATGGGTGCGGTGGTAGTACACCATGACTTGGATCTCAAATTCATTTCTATTTTCTATCAAGGGTAGGGAGATTTGGTTTGTCAAATTGGATTTCTATGCATACTAAAAATCTTTCTCATGGTAGAGAATACCAATCCATGAACAGAAGTAACATGTTTTCAAATTAAAATAAATAACTAATAACCCACATAACAAATCCCAAGTACCAATCCCTTTATTTATAACCCCCATTCTATGTTTCATATACATGTTAGATAGTTTAGTTATTTTATTTCAGTGCATTTATTTTCCAAAAACCCCCAAAACATCATTTTCATAAATAATAAAAACAACCAAAAATAATTACTTTAAATGAATTAGAATTATTAATTGAACCGATTGTGACACTCCTTATATGAGATGACCCTATTCAACCTCTATTCTATATTAGGAAAATACAATTATATTTTTCCACACCCTATGATAGGCATGTGTCAAAAAAATTCTTATAATTTCATTATTATTAATTTTTTATATTTATGTCTTTTCTTCTTCCATTAACATTATTTTTTTCTTTTTTTTCTCTTTAAGATCTCTTTTCATTTTTTTTATTTTTTATATATCTTCTTATTATTTGATTATATTTAATTCTTGTTTTTTCCTAGATATTCTATATAATTTTCTTCTTTTTAATATCTTTTTATTAATTGATTTTATAATTTTTTTATTTTTAATTTAATTAATTTAATTATTTATTATCATTATTTTTCATACAATGATTTATATCTCACCCCTTTCTTAAGTATATCCATAGGTTTTCTCATGCATTTTTAGAAGAGTGGTGAAATTTAAGATTTTGTAAATGATGTTTTCAATAAATACTTTGTATCACAATTTTATGATATTATTTTATGTTCCAAATCTCCCAAATACACTAAGAAATTCCATATTTTGGGATTTATTAAGTGTTTTTTATGTAATAAATCATGGGTTAATGGGTAATAAAGAAAAGGGTTGTCATATATAACCTCTCATATAGGAACCATCAGTGATAGTATGGATCCTAGAGTCAGATCTCTCAAATGAGAATTTCCTAAAGCCTCGATATGAATCTTGTGGATTGAAATTTGGTTGAAACCTATTTGGGGCTTGGAATCTACCATGAGTAAATATTGATTTGTTTATTATTTTTATTTCTCATATTTTGAATGACATATCATCATGATAATTAGTTCTTTACTCTCTTTATTCATTATGTTTGGTGATTTTCAAGGATTCCTACTGGGTATCATTATACTCAACCCCAAATGGGCTCTTCCCACACATATTGTGTCTTATATATATGACAGGCCATTTTTTGGAGTCCTAGGAGGACTAGGAGTAGGTTGAGATTAGTTGATCTAGACTGACCATGGTTGGACTTGGTATTTCATTTGATATTAGTCACTTCTTTCTTAGTTGTTTGGACTCATTTATCAATTTTTACGGGCTCTTAGTCAGAAATTTATGCTTTCTAGTACTTTTTTGTACTCTAATGAGGGATAGATATTATGAATATATTATGGTATCAGTTTTGTTTTACCTTTTGGAATTGTATATGTATTTGTGAGATGTGTGTGTGTGAAGGTACCTTAGGCTATTTCCTCCCATGTTTTTGATCTTCCTACTCAGAAATGGTCAACAACCCCTATCCTATTATAGGTAGGGTTGGTGGTGTCACACATTGATTTCTATTGGCCAGGTGGTCCCTGATGGGTTGGGTCATGATAATTATTCTAGGGAATTTTCACGATCCCTTATCCTTTTATCCTTGATTTATAACTAAGAATATTTGATACCAATGATTTTATGCAATGAATTTATCTTTAATTTAAATATTTTATTATTCTGAATATTCTCATCACTTTCTTTTTATAATAATTCTTTGACCATGGTGAATTTTTCTATGTATATTGACAATGTAATTTCATCATCCTCAATAAGTTTTATGTGAGTGTTTTAATATTGAAACAATTTATCCAATTATTTCTCCATATAATTGTCTTTTAATTATGTTTTTATTTTCTCATCATCTGTTTCCTTGATAAACTAAAATATATAATTGGAAACTTTGAAGAGAACTTTCTTCAAATAATCCTTAACTTTAGAGTAAAGGTATTCAAATGATTCAATAGAGTCATGCTCTTTTGTGTCTATCCCTAATTATTCCTAAGGATTATTCTTAAGAAAGATGATAGATAATGTAACACTTTGATTACCTTAAAATAGTGATGTACTATCTTTTTAATATTTTTGTTAAGTTATCTTCTTTATCTTATTTGTTTATTTTTTCTACTTATTATTCAATGATTTAAAGGAAACAGACTCCATATTGGTATTGAAAAGTTTAACTTTATTATTCATTGATTTATCCATTTAACTAAATATTTAAATCCATAACTTATGTAAAGATTTTAAAAACTAGAATAAATATTATAAATCCAATCAGAGTTGTTACCTTGTTCTATGATTCCAACTAAAGTTCCCGGTGGATTGTATAATTATACCATGGGTGGGTAAATCTATATAAACAAGTTTTAACAATTTCTTATCACTTATTTTACCCCTATTATTATTCAAACCACTTCACCAATAAGGATGAATTAATCTTACAAGGATCAACCTAAAAATCACATTGTATTCAAAATAAAATGTAAAGAGGGCATGAGACATGATATTTTTACCTAATTTAATAAAAATATAGATATATAATCTTGGTTATGTCTGGGTTCAGTTAGAGAAATAGATTTTATAACTATTATATTTTAGTTATTGGAAATGGTGAGAAGTGTTAATCATAGAAAAGTCACATATAAGGGGTGGGAAGGTGTCATACTCAATGCTTAGGAAGGTGTCATCTTTGACCCAATGAAATATCTTGAAAGTAGAATGTCTCTCAAATGGTTCTTTATAATTGATTCTGATAGTCTCTAATTCACATCTGTCAACTCTTGTGAAAATGATCTTCAATAAGATCCTAGAAGTATCTTCATTGGAATGAAATAAATTATTCTTCAATAAAATCTCTTCAAAATATAATAAATGAATAACTTTGATATCATGAAAATCATCTATATTATCACAAACATAAAAATGATCAATATATGCAAAGAAAACATAAGAAATACATTGTCTTATTACATAATAATTTTAGATTTTATAATCATCTATACTTATTCTGAATCATCCAAATGTCTTCAAAAAATAAATTTTTAGATGAAAAACTAGTTTTCGATGTATAGTAGTCTTCCACTCTGATCATCTAGAACTTTAAATAATTTCTACTCGGATTTATGAACTTCAAAAACTTATGCTTATTATTATATTCAACTCAACAGACCATATATACCTTGTAAGTTGGAATCACTTCTTATTTTGTATAAAATGACCTTATAATAGATGTAGGTCAAAATAACTTCTTATTATTTGACTTAGAAGACCTTCTAGTACTTATAGGATGGACCCTACTCTTATTAATCTAATCCCTCTCAATATCATCTCTATTTGAATAATATATCCATATTTAATTATATTCATTTAATATTGAAACCTCCATGAAATTTGTATGAATTGTATCTAAGAATTACTATCTTGGAATTTCCCACTTTCTCAATTCTCAGTATTCCTTCTTTAATGCTTATGATAAATTTGGATTGACAAAGACTTATTCACATTAAAATATGGGTCAATATTCTTCACCACTCTATCAAATATAAACATTAATAACATATTATGACTCATAATATTTATATTATGAATTAAATATCAGCATCATCACATTTATTTTGTCAACTCAAAAAATAGTTATTCTGTCTCTACAGTTTAACCTTTTGAAACTTTTAGAACATTATTATGTATCATTTTTTATCTTTGAATTTAATATAGAATAGCTTCTAAGCTTCAATATATATTCTTCCAAATAATCTATGTATCATCTGACAATTAGAAAATGAAATCTCAAGTTTCTTCCACTAAACCCATCCTCAAGGAATTTTATCTTCTCAGGTATTAAATTTTTGAAATTCTTTAGCTTATACATCACCTTTAAATCTTCTCAATATAAGATTTTATTAACTTGAAACAAATTATCTTAATAAATCAAATTCATTATTCTATAACTATATATCATCCAAATATGTATTTTTATATCATGTAATATTATGAACATAACTTAATCTTTGTATTTATAACATTCACAACTTTTATGAATTGGTTAATATCCTTATATATCATATAGAACAAGTATATCTACTCATGCTTCCACTTTTGGTATATAGTATCATAATTCCAAGACATTACACACCAAAATCATCCTCAATGTTTGTTTCTTTCGATTTCTATATTCTGTTTCTTCTATACATTCACTGTTTTATCCAAATCAGTGCTTCCTAAATTTTTCTCACATAGACCCTATTAAATTTCAAATAAAAAATTGAATCATTGGTTAATATTATATTATACTTTTTAAAAACTCGGAAAAGGTATTATTTAACTAATTATATAAAATAGCATCATATGTTTCTATATCTTCTATTATGCATTTCTCATTTTAACTAAATATAAATATCATCACTTAAAATTTCTTTTTAGTAATTCATATTCTAATTAGCTCAAATTATGGTAACATAATTAATTTACATATAAAAATCATCTTCTATAACTAGACAACATATTGATACATTATTCTTTTGAATTTATATTTCCATTCATCTTTCATCTTCTGGGTTCATTTTATCTCAACATTAGAAAATCATTAAGAAAATTCTGAAATTACTTTTAGATTATATTCAATGTGTACCTCCTTCATAAATATTTATTATGGACTTCATAACTAGATTTGCATATATCCTTAGTGTTTCATTCATAATTCAATCTTTCATAAGTGTGACTTCAAGATACAGCTTCTAGAATTTTTGTCTCTTTAACTTAACTCTTTCAACATCATGTAAGTATATTTTAACATCAACATCAATTTTCATGATTTATAAATAAAATTATGGATTCTAAAAATATTTAACAATAACCTATAGAATATATTACTTCCATCAACCATCAATAATTTTCATTAATTAAAAAAATTCAATCTCAAAAATAATCATATATGTGTGTGTTTTTGGGTGTGTTGATTCTGGATTAATCTAATTTTAACTCATGATAAATAAAAATATGTTAGGTCCACTAGGTCGAATACCCTGAGTTGGGAATCATGGTATTAAAGATTAAAATTTCTTCCACTTCAGATCTTGTTTTGTCGTTAAAAAAACACTCATATCTCTTATTCTCATTGGAATGTATAAAGAGAATTTAAATCATGCACGAGACATGGTAATTTTTATTTGGTTCAACTTTACTAGGATACGTCCAAGGATCATACCATGATATTGTGTCGTTGTACAAAATTTACTAATCCCCACTACCAATAATAAGTACAAGATTCAGGATATATATTTTGTGCATGGGCCCACTGCTTTTAAAATGTTTAGGGTCTACTCACTACATTCCCAAGGGTCACTCCCTATCCTACCTCTTTCTCTAGGTAACTATTAGTGGAAAGGGTTATCATATTCCTCTTCTTTCACTCGCTAATCTTGTAAATAAATCCACTCATAGTTTATAGACTTGTAGGTCGAACACAGTTTATGGACATGTAGGTCCCATTTGCATGAATTCCTCTATCCTCAACTTTAGGTAGATACTCTTTTGAAGTACCATTTTCACCTATATTTGATGTCTACCTTCTCAGGTACTGTTAGATACCAAAATATACTTTTTCAAACTGATTTAAATATTTCTCAAGATTCCTTGAGTGTTCTGTGATCCACTTGCTCATCCTATGTACTGTGTAGTGAGTTTTTTATGTGGATTTCCTCTTCTACGTACCACTTACACCTCTACAAACTGCCCTACGTTTTTGGACTGCCTCAACCTTCATTATAATGTATTGACTCTACCTACTGACTCCACGAACCTCCTATACAAACCTCTTCTGCAAATTGTCTCTGCAAACTATCCTCTGTCCGTGGATTATTCTCTATCTGTGGACTCCCTCTT
The DNA here is from genome assembly GCA_963277665.1 of Viscum album. Lineage (NCBI taxonomy): Eukaryota > Viridiplantae > Streptophyta > Magnoliopsida > Santalales > Viscaceae > Viscum > Viscum album. Next base: position 889,175,106 of record OY728123.1, read on the forward strand.
CCTCTACAAAATACATGTATACTTCCTTATTTTTCATAATGGAGATTCCTCCACTGCGTACTGATCCTTCTTCCTCCATTTACCACATCCTTTGTGGGATATATTTTTCTATGAAAACCTTCAATGGAATTCCTTTCACACAAACCACTTCATCCTTCACAAAATTCTCCCTCATGAACTTTATTTCGACTTCGACGAATTCTCAGAGCAAAGATATTTTTTAATGAAAATTTCTCTCCCTTCTAATTGGTGGAATTATTTCTCCTTATATAGGCAAAGATATCCCAAAATCCACTAATTCAAGATTTACCAAATATTTGATTCGGTACATCCTCTGTAGCATACCAATCCTCCTGCCACGAACCGCAACCCTTTCATGTACCATTTTTTCACCACAGTCCATATACTAAATCTCTTCCTACATTGATTACCATTTCTCGAACCTTAATACATTCCATGTACCGTGATACCTTCACCATGAACTGTTCCATGTACCTTTCCCACTACTCGGTACACAGCCATGAATCTTTCTTGAACATATTACGTGGTCCATGTTCCTAGGTATGCTGTTCTCTTATTTTGTTGATTTCTATTTCCATTATTAATATCATTCTCTCCTATGTGGAAAAACATACTTTTCCAATATTAAACTCCCTATTTTGAGGCCCAAAAATTTGGAAAACATTGGGAAACTAGGCAACATTAAATACTTTCTTTTGATAAACACCAAACATACTCATTTGTGGTCATCAGGCAATGTCAACAAACACAGTCACACCCAAAACATATCAATAGGACACCTTGAGATATTTTTACTAACAATATCCCCCTTTGGGTTTATTGACAACACTTTCGAAATAATTCTTTGTATTCTGATACATCATTAAAGATTCTTCCATCATCCACTAGCATTCACTTCTAGTAATTAATATTGTGATCAATGATTTACTCAACATATACAATATGCCCACATGATCTATGCACGGAGTGAGAAACATGAGTAGTATGAAAATTTTGTCAATAAATCACTTCATTTCTGATGCCAATTCGTGAAACCAAACAACTACTTTCATCGTGAACCTCAGCTATCGTGATATGTAATCTTTGATCAATCACTTCTAGCATTGTCAGATTTAATACTCCCCCTATGTTACAGCTCCTCCTTATAGCTTCATCATAGCTTCAACTCCCCCTATCTCACTACTCAACTTAACAACTTCCCCCCATGTCTTTTCTCCCCTGTAATAGTAACACTTTATCCCCCTTTGTCAACGAACCCAAAAGGCACTTCATGGTTGTCTGCAATAGGGTAAAGAATACATATAAGTACATTAGGAAAAAAACACACCAAACCTTGGGGAGAGGGGATCCAACATCCACACTTTTTAAAGTGTGTGGAGTTGAACGGACTCCCAGAGCCAGCCGATTCCTTTCAAAGGATTCTTTGGTTAAGTCCTTTGTAATAATATTTGGAACTTGTTGTTCTATTGGAATGTACTCCAACTTCACAAGCCCATGATCCACCTTATCCTTGATAAAATGATATTTTATTTCAATGTTCTTTGTTCTTGAGTGATACACCATATTTGTTCTCAGATTTATAGCACATTAATTATCCCAATGTATACTGATTGGAGACTTCACTTCAACTCTCATATCATCATGTTTTTTCTTCATCCACAGTAATTGTGTGCATTCTTGAGTAGCCTCAATGTACCCATCTTCTATAGTGCTTAATAAAATGCAATCTTGTTTCTTTCTCAACTAAGAAATAAACAATCCACCATGACAGAATGAACCTCCGGATGTTGATTTACTTTAATCTATTAACTCGGCCCAATCTGCATCTATATATCCCAATAACTCTAGCTGAGATTTTTCATTATACAGTAAACCAAAAACCATTGTTCTCTTGATATACTGAAGTATTATTTTCACTAAAATCATGTGGATCTATTTTTGATTTATTTTATATCTCGCTGCTTGGAATGTGGAAAATACAATATTTGGCCTTGTCACTATTAGGTATAACAAACTTCCAATGATTTTCTGGTGTTCTGTGATATTAACTCTCTTTACATCATCATCTATTGATAATTTTATCCATTTTATTTCCAGAGTCTTCATATCCTTGTAATTTTCCAGTATAAATATTCTCATAACCTCCTATGAATATTTAGATTAAGAAATGAAAGTTTCCTTCCTTCCTTAAGTCACCTATAAACCAAGGAAAAATGGCATCTCACCAATCATTGACATTTCAAACTCACTTTTCATGAATTCATAAAACTATCTATATTATGCTTCATCTGATCTGCCAAATATTATTTTATCAACATAATCTAGCATCATCATTTTTTTATTACTGTCGTTATTGAAATAGAAATTGTAATGAAATCTACAATTCTAGAAAACAAGCTTCTTCAAAAACAAATCAATCATTTAATACCATGCTCTTGGTGCTTTCTTCAATCCATACAATGCCTTCTTTAACCAGAAAAGTCTATTATCATCTTTATAAATAAGAAAAATATGGATGCTCAATGTAAACTTCTTCTTCTCGTACTACATTAAAAAATGATGGATTGATGTCCATCAAAAAAATCTTAAACTTTCTTTTCACTACTATGGACAAGAATAATCATATTTTCTCTAGCCTCGCAATAGGTGAAAATGTTTTATTAACGTCTATACCCTCTATCTGGGAGTACCCTTTGTACACAAGTCATGCTTTGTTTCTAATTAAAACACCATCTCCATTCATTTTGTTGAAAAAGACCCATTTTTTCCCTATGATATTATTATTATATGGTCTCAAAACAATTTACCATGTTTTATTCCTTTCAAATTGGTCAATATATTCATTCATATCTTGAACCCAGTTCTCATCTTTAGCTGCTTCATTAAAATATTTAAGTTCCACCTATGATAAGTATGATGCTTATTGTAGAGTCTTCATTCTCCATGTCTACACTGGTGTTGTCTGATCACTAATTCTATTATGCTTATCAATTTCATCTCTTCTCACTGTTATCTAAGAAAACGCTGATTTATTCTCATCATCTGAGTCTTCTTATGAATCAACCTTTAGAGCTAGAGCATCTCCCAACCTGCTCATCTCTTTATCACTATCCTCCTAAGTCTGATCATGTTTTTACTGAATATTCTATTCATTCTCCAATATATTCACATCATGAATTTAAACTATCTTTACTAGACACTTATTGAAGCATTTATATTCTTTTATTTTATTTTAGTAGCCAAGAAATATCCCTTCATCCCCATGAGATTCAAACTTCCTTTGTTTCTCCTTATTGAGATTGAAACATTTACTTCTGAAGGCTAAAAAGTACTTCAATAAAGGTTTCATTCCATAATATAACTCACATGGATTCTTCTCCTCTTTCATAAAAAGTAAATCTCTATTTTAGGTGTAGACTGTTTTCATCACTACTTCTTTCCAAAATTTCTCCATAAGGTCTTTCTCAATGAGCATTGTTCTGGCCATGTTGTTGAAAATACAATTTATTCTCTCAACTACTCCATTCTGCTATGGAGCTATTACCGCTGAGAATTTATGTCTTATCCCATGTTTATCAATATAAACCTTCACTTAGTTGTTTTTGAACTCTATTCCATTGTCTATTCGAATCATATTTCTTTTCTGACCAAATATATTTTCAAATTCTTGTAAATATCTTGTAATGAAAATGAGCACTTTAGATTTGTCGGTGATTATTGAAACTCATTCCATTCCGCTATAATCATCAATGAAGAGAACATAATATCTCCTCCAATAAATATCCCTTGGTTAAATTGGACCAAACACGTCAATATGCACAAACTCAAAAAATCTTGTTGACTTTTACTGCTTTTTATTATTTCTTTTTAATGGTCTTTCCCTATTGGAAAGAATTCCACATATGAGTACAATCACATAATAATATAGAGATATTTCAAGCAGTGTCATATTTCACCAAATCTTCCAAGGATGTTTGGATTATGTGGCCAAGATGCTTATTCAATAACTTGTTTTCTTCATCCTTGGACAGAAAGCACATCTCTTCTTCTCCACTCATGAGTTAGAGATTCCCATTTGTACGCTTTCCTTGCAATACAACATCACCATACTTTTCCTTGATGATACATAATTTCTTGGAAAAACATATGGCATGATCTGAGTCACACAATTGATTAACACTAAGCAAGTTGTGACTAATCCCTTCAATAACCAAGAAATTTGCTTGTCTCATGTATTTTCCTATAAACATGAATTTTCTTAAACCTACAATTTTTAGGCCCTCACCATTACAGAATATTACAATACTTTCTTTATCGCACTTTATTCTGGTCCCTATATCCTTATTTCCCAATATTTTGGAAGTATATCCACTGTTAATGATTCATATCCCACTGAAATCTGATGCCTTAAATTCAATTCTGCAACCACATCCTAATCATCCCTTTTCTTTTTTACCTAAGTCTTTGACTTCATACCTACCATAGAATGATAATCTTGATCTTCCTTAGTATATGATGGACTAGCTTCAACATGTAGATCTGCAAATTGATTTTGAATTTTCATCTCTTTTGATGATACATTTTCCTGCTTCTTATGAACAAATTTAGACTTCCTCGGCACATTCCTCTACATTATTGATGTGAATTATCTTTCCATATGTTTGATTCCTTCACACCTGAAACAAAGACCCTCAAATGATGACCTTGAATATTGAGTTATGTATGACCAACTCTATTGGTCTTGTTCCCATTAGTAACTATTTTATATGGAACATACATTTTGATAGTTTCCCATTTTACCACAACATTATCATCTTATGCGAGGTATATTCATGTGTGGAAATGATGCACAACTAGTTATACCTTGGGTTATCTTAATATTATGATTCTACTTTATATCCAAATTGATCTTCAATATTGGAGTGGGTGCTTGTGGTCTGACTTTAACTGTTAATGCTTTATGTTTTAAATCATTCCCCATACCAGCCTTATCATTCAGAGTTGATTGTTTCTCCTATTCGTCCAAACTACTCTGCTCAAATTTCATCTTCTCTGTTTCCTATATGATCTTTTTTCATGATGTATAACCAAGATTTAACAGTTTCTCTTGATCTTTAACTGTTCATCGCATACTGTTGACTTATTATTATAGTTACTCGATATGTTTGATTTTATCTTTTTCAGTTTCAATCAAACTATATATTTCTTTTTTCTGTTATTCAATTTTGTGTCTGTACTCAGCTACCTTTTCTAAGATTACTATCATTGAAGACCTCAACTTTTTAATTTATACATTCACCTCAGAATTATATTCTTCATATTTATGTATATAGAGTTTGGCATCACGAACAACATTGTTAGCTATCATTATTTTGGCTCTCAGAATATCTACCTCTTTAATGGTGTCTTCTAATTCAGCCTGAAGATCAACTCTTCCTTCAATTTCTCCTTCTTAATTGTCATTTTCATCTCTTGTTAAATAATTTCTGACAACTACCATCAACGAAACTACTCTATGATCCTTGCAGTCCTCCAACTCTTCAATCTCATATTCTTTTGAACTTTTATCTTCTTTTGAAAGTGGATTCTTCTTTTTGAAGAACATTCTCTTAGTACTTCTCCTACCTTTCACATTAGATTAATACTTATTTTAGGGAGTTTCATTATTATCTTCATTGTCATCATCAATCTTCTTAGGACACTTTACTGCAAAATTCTCAATCTTTACACATCAAAATCATGCAAATGGAAGTTTAACTTTGAACTTACCATTTCCCCTTTGTAGATTTGGGGAGAGAAATGACATGACATTATCCAAATTGTCTTCCTAAGTACTATCTTCAACAGAGAGATTCTTCATGGGGTTGAATTACACTTATTTGGAAATCCCCTTTTCCACTCCATCGTTATCATCGTTTATCATTTCATATGCTACTAGGGTAATGTATAGGTTCTCTACTGTCATATTTTTTGGTTCTTTTTCTTCCAATGCTGAAACTTTTGAATTGAACCGTGGTGGAAATTTTCTCAAGATACATTTCACAATCTTCATATCTTCAATGAATTATCCAAGAATCTAAATTTTTTCTATAATAACATATACCCTAATGAAGAATATATCAACAATATCATTGGGGTTCATTCTAAGATCCTCATACTTGTTCCAAAAAAACCTTCATCTTTACTTCTCAGACTTTTTTTCACCCTCATAAATGTTATACAATTTTTCCCACATATCATGTGATTTTTTACAGGACATCACCTTATTATAAATTTCTTTTGATATGGATCCCCATAAAGTAATGATCCATTTAGAATCAACATCCAATTCCCTTCTTTCAGCTTCTGATAAAGCACCACTATTGATGCCAGCTGATATTCCATGCATAGATGTTGTGAAAACATCCATTATTAATGATCCAAAGTAGTGCTACATCTAATTATTCCATATTTGAAAATTATTTTTGATGAAGATTAGAATTATTCTATGATTGGCCACCTCCATTTCTTCTTCTAAGAGAGAACCACTGACTTTTAATCTTTCCCTTTGGTACCAATTGTTAAGTCTATTATGTCGAATACCCTGAGAGGGGGGTTAATTAGTGTATGACAGTTTAAAATTTCTTCCCCTTTGGATCTTGTTTCATCATTAAACAAAACTCTATTCTCTATCATTTCCATTGCAAAGTATGAAAAGAATTTAAATCATGCATGAGACAAAGCAATTTTTACTTGGTTCACCCTTACTGGGGTGCGTCCAAGAAGCATGGAATAGTGGTGTGCTGATGTACCAAATTGACTAAGGCTCACAGCCAATAATGAGTATAAGGTTTGGGCTAGATATTCTAGGCCAAGGATCAATATATTTACAAGATTTAGGGTCTGATCATTTTATTCCCAAGGGTCACTCCCCTCACTATCACTGGAAATGTTCATCATCTTCCTCTTCATTCAATCACTTCTCTTGTAAAGGAATCCAATCATGGCTTATATACTTTTAGGTTGAACATAGTTTATGGACATGTAGGTCCCTTCATTTGCATGAATTCATACATCCTAAACTTTAGGTAGATGCTCTATTGAAGTCCCTTTTTTACCCATAGATAAATTACACCTTTCTGCATACTGTTATATACTAGAAAATACTTTCGCAAAATGATTTTAAGCTTTTCTCAAGATTCCTCGAGTGTTCTGTTAACCACTTTCTCCACCCACGTACTATGTAGTGGGTTTTCTACATGGAATGCCTCTTTAGTGTATTACTTCCACTTACATGAACCACCATTCATTCATGTACTACATATGCCTCTACTATATTGTACTTCCTCCACGTACTGACACCATGAACCTTCTCTATAAACAGCTTCTATAAATACTCTCAATAAACTATCCTCTTTTTGAGGACTATTCTCTGTCCGCGGAATACCTCTACCTCTACGAACCACCTGTAGACTTCCTTATTTCACATAATGGAGATTCCTCCTCCACTTAATGAGTCTTCTTCCTCTATGTACAACATCCTTTTTGGGATATAGTTTCCCACAAAAACCTTCAGCGGAATTCCTTCCATGCGAACCACTTGAGCCTTTGTAGAATTCTCCCCTGCGAACTTTCTTCAGACTTCACTGAATTCCCTGACCAAAGATAATCTCTAATAAAAATTTCTCTCCCTTATAATTGGTGGTATTAGTGATACTTATATGGGAAAATATATCCACAAAATCTATTAATCTGTGATTTACCAAATCGTTGATTCGGTACAGCCTCCACCGCATATTGATCCTCCTGCCACGAACTGCAACCCTTTCACGTTTTTTCACTGTGGTTTGCATACTACATATCTTCCTACATGGATAACCACTTTGTGAACCTCCATCCCTTCCATTTACTATGATCCCTTCCTTGTGAACCGTTCCCTCTACTTAGTACGCGGTCGCGAACCATTCCCAAACATGGTACGCAGTCCATGTTTTCATGTATGCAGTTCTCTTATTTTGATGATTTCCTTTTCCATTATTCATTCCATTCTCTCCTATGTGGAAATAATTCCTTTTAAAATATCAAAATATCTATTTTGAGGCCAAATAATTTGAAAAACACTGGGAAACTTTGCCACCTTAAAAACCTACTTTCAGCAAACACCAAACATACTCATTCGGAGTCATCTGGATTTTTAAATAAACACAATCACACCCAAAACATACCAAGAAGAAACCTTGAGGGATTTTTTCCCAACACAATCGCATCCAATAATATTGTATACTATTTTAAATCATAACTTATTTTTATTCAAAAATGAAATCTTCTAAGCCTTAGGATTCTGGTCCTCTAGAAACTCTCTATTCGTCTTCAATATCCCCCTTTCCATAAATATCTTTATCATTCATGGGGTTTCTTATTTTAATTTTTTTTTATTTTCTGAATAATCCACTTTAAGGGTGAGTGGGAACCTCACAATACTAGATTCCAAATTTCAAACACAAAGATACCAAATTTCAAACACCACAAAGAGGATTCAAAATCCAACCCAAAACATCAAAATTAAAAATCATATATCAAATTCAAAAAATAGGATAAAACCATCAAAAAACCACACACGGAATCACCTCAAGCCATGATCCACCTTGATCCATGCTCCCAGATTCAAAATCCACCACTCATCGTTATCACATCACCATAAATCATAATTCCCAAGGAAAGAATCATTTTTTCTATCAAACACAAACTGAAAAACATCCCACTAAGGCGTTAAACCATTGCAAATGATAGAACATGATTTCACCTTCGAATCTAAATGAAGACCATATAACATATTCAAAAAACATAAACTTCATCAAGGCTGAAAATCAGGCCACCTTCAAGAGTGAACCATGACCTTGTAAAACCCCACATCCCAACACGAATTAAACAAAAAGAAAACCAGTGTGAAAAAACCCTTTAAATCAATGAAACTTCAAAGAACATTTGACACAGAATGGCACAAAATGAATTCAATGAAGGATGCACTTCCTAGAACACCAACGACCGAAAAAACAGTACCGCCCAAAGCCTCTTGAAACCACCACCATAGACCGAATCAGAGAGAGATGAAGGATAAATATGCCAGAGTATATATTGAAAAAGAATGGTCTCACGAAGAAGCACAACCTCACCTGGAACCACCAACCTCGACTGACGATGCCACCACCTAGAAAAGGAACACCATCATGAGAGAGGAAGAAGAGTAGGGTAAAGTAGGAAGGGGGATGAGGAGAGGGGGAGATGATGTCGAAGGAGCAGCATGTAGGCCTCCCCACACCAAATCATCGCCAAAAACCCTATCTCATGAGAGAAATATGAGTGAGGCTTCTCCGAGGCTCTGTTTCTTACCTTAATTATTTATCTTTACTTCAGAAAATAATGACTTTACTTTTCATTAACAACAAACACAAAACTCTTCATCATAATTTATTTGGTAACTTCATGTAAAATATATTCATATTTAAAAAAATATAAAAATATATATAACTTTACATATATATTAGAAAAATATATATTAGATAAACATATATTTAAAAATAATTTTATTTTACTCATTAATAATATTTATATATTTACAAGGATTATAGTGCCAAAAGTTTATTTTAATTATTAAATATTTTTATGGTTATTATTTTCCCAAAAAAATTATTATTTTGGTTTCATGGTATAATTTTTTGGTTTTATTTAATTATTTTCTAATCCTAATGAATAAATATAACATGATTTATTATATTATAAAACCAAGAGGTTATTTTTAAAAAAAACTGAAGTAAATTACTATATGTCATTATAGTTGTTTTAATAAAAAATATTTGTATATATATTATTTTATTTTTACTTGACTGGGTTTTCAAATTAAGAAGTATTTTTTTATATTTTTTAATTATTTATTATGATATAAATACAAATATGGATAAGAGTTGGATTGATCTATTGAATTGAGTTTTTACTAAATATGTTTAGGGGATTAAATTATTTTTTTATTTTACTAGTGGATTTAAAAGTTATTTGATTAGTTGTCTATGAAAAAACTTTGTAAACATATATCTATTCTAATAAGATATCATTAGGGAATACATTTTTTAAAAGTTTTCTGAAAAACTATAAAAAATGGATATGTTTTGGGGGAAGACATGTTCCATTTCATATATCAAAAAGTTTTTAGGTGGATGTTGATACAATAATTGTTGATCCAATTAACAAAATTCACAATGCCATGATACATTTGTTTCATACTAAAGAGAGTAACATCTTAAATGATGATGTTAGATGGACTAATAGCTATTATTCTATAGATGGGTAAGTAATGAATATTTTTGAAAATCAAGATGACGAGTGTACAAAATTTTATCCAAGATGCACTAGATTTATTAAATTTTCATTTTCAATTAAACTATCACACTGGGAAAACTTGAATAAATTTATAGATAAATAATTCAAATTATTTTTGGTACTATTACTAAATATATACCTTATTGGATTGATAATTCTGAAGTCACCCCATTAAGATTGCAAGGTGACTGAAACCATGGTTTTTCACATGAGTCCATTGATGGATTACCAAATAACCTTATGTTTTTCATAAAATAGAATTCTGAGATCAATGATTTTATTTATTTTTACTCAATTAGGTGGAAGGAAAATAAGATTAATCAAGGTTATAAGATTCTTCCCAGTAGGTTCTTGAACCACATGAAAGAAATTGTTGCAAAGTAGATGTGTTAATTACCATTGAAACTAAGGTTGAAGATATTATTCAGGTTATTTAGAATTTCAAAACTTATGATAGTGAATTTATAGAGGATAATATAGAAATATGTGTTAACACTCCTATTAGATTCTTTTTAATGGAGGGAGTTTAATCAGAGACAGATGGAATTTTTCCATGATATTCATACTTTTTCACTAGGTTTTCTAGTAGATGGTTCTAGTTCATTCAATTACATTGTTGGTGTGACACATTTTACAAATATATTAGTGTTAGTTTCATACAAAACTCCCTTATATTTATGTATTGTGTAACTATTTTTTTTATGTTCCACTCTTATTAATTGACTGGGAGGACCTTATGAAAACACTAATGTTTACATGAAACCATTGACTAGTTAGATTTAATAATTACAGGTAGATATTTTAATTTCATTTTTTGTATCTTCATAAATTTTTATACTTTGTGTCACTTTTTTATGGAAAATTAATGATATCCCATAATATGCTAACTTACTAGGTTACGGTATAAAAGTAGAATTCTTCTGTCCTTATTATAAAAAAATAATGAAAACATGAATTAAAAACTATACATAACTTAGTGAAAGACTCTTTTTTCCTACATAGAACATGTTTATAAAAGATAGTGTTTCATTTTATGGGAAAATATATCATCATCCCACACATCAAATAATATTCAACTTTCAAATTCCATCATATCCTGACCATGAAAACATCATCATAGTGTATGATTATTTAGATTTATAAAATCATGTATTATCATCCATTATTTCTAAAAATAGTCAATATAGTAACATTTGGAAGAAGATAATCAATTTTTCAAATCTCATTAGTTGAAAGATAATATTTTAAGTCTTATTTTTGATGTCATATACATTGAGAAAAAATTGTGTGATAATATATTGTGAATAATTCTTGGTGTTGAGGAAAAAGAAAAGGAAAATAATAATTACAAATGTGATTTTCATGAAATATGATTTTTAAAAACTTTAAATTTATAGTTGGGTGTGAGTAATATGGAATACATTCCTACTGCACGGCGCATGATGAGTAAAAATGAGATACGCACTTCTAAATATTTTGAAAATATTAAACATGCATTATGGTTATTGATCTATTATTTCAAAGTTTTTCAATATGAAAATAATTGTAAGGATTTTTTATTTCTATATATAGGTTATATTTTTTCCATCCAAACAGAGTGACTCTAAAACATGTGACTCATATTAATGAATACAGATAGAAGTAGGATATTAGATATAGGTAGGCTACTCTGGATGTTAGGTTCCATAACCAAGACTCTAAGTGAATGTGTATAGATAATATAATTTTATAATATCAATCTCATATAAGAATCACATTGATAATGTTATGTATGGTATTCTTTGTGGAAAAATTAGAGTAACTATAGATTTTTTTAAATGGTCTATGTATGAATCATCAATGGTTTGTGCAAAAATGATTTTCACAATTAATTGAAAGATAGAATTTGAGGATAATAAACCCATAGTTAATTAAAGTTGAATAATTCCAATGGTTTGTCCATTATAAATTTCAAAATTTAGTGGAACCGGATGATTTGTTGGAGCCTACTATAAATAAGTGGGGTGGGAACAATTGTTAAGTGTGACTCGTCTTGAATTGAAAAATTAGTGGTTTAAGATTGGATATTTTTATGAATATTATAATAATATTTTATTATTTTGTTAAATCAAAGAAATTAGACGTGTTCTCCCATGGATGTAGGACTAAAATCTAAACAATGTAAAATTTATTATTATTGTTCCTTTTTTTCTTTTATTTTACCTATATGTTTGTTTTCAGATTTTTTTTTTCTTTAGTGTGTGAGGGTGACTATTTATTGTAGTGAATGGGGTGTGGTATGTTGTATCAGTTCCTTTACATCACCATTGGTGGATTCTTATTCTTTTAAAATATCTAGACTTTATTACATTGTTGAAGTTCAAGAGGTTTTCTTCGGTTATTTCTTGTTATATATCCCAATAAGTGGAATCAGAGCTTGTGGTTTACAAAAGATCTTGACACTCAATAGTAGACTCTTCAAGTAATATTATTTTCTCTATTATTTTTTTTAGTGGGATTCCATAGTTTTTGAAGGAATAGGGTCATAAGAATGAAAGTTACTGATGAAAAATTTAATGGTATGTAAATTTGTTTCTAAAGGATGCTAATATAGGATCAATTGTTTTAAAAGGAATTTGATATTTGATTAAAAGGATTAAAAATAGAATCAATTTAATAAATCATAATAGGAAAGGCATGATAGTAAGGAACTTTGAATGATACAGATACCAATGGCATGGAATGTTTCTTATAATATCCATGAGGTGAAGACCACAGTGGAGCTAATGACAACTCTCATGAATATGTATGATAATAAAATAACTATGTACAAGGTGTTCATGATACTGAGGTTGTTTGTAATGATATTTTAAAAATTAAGAAAAATATTTGATCATGTCATTGAATTTAATATGATTCTGAGTCATCTTGAACTAGTTAAATTGGAATTCAAGAAAGATGTGTGATATTTTTTTCTATTTTCATCACTTTTCGAAATTGGGTGGAGATGGTAACTATCTTAAGAAATTTTTATTGTGAGATCAACCTAGTATTTGAAAAATTACCTAGTTTTACATTTAATTAAAATCTTATGTGAAAGCATTTTTGGAATCCTAATAGAATCATAATCAATGGGGAAGGTAGAAGACATTCCAATCAATAAAAAAGTTATAGGAAAATGGAAAACAGATCAACGGAATGAATTTGAGGTAAATTAGAGAGGTATAAACTTGTATATTGATGTTATAGAAATAAGTAGAACTAGGAGAAAGATTCCAAGGATCATAGGGTAAATTCGAAAAGGGATTATTCCAAAAGTTTCAGTTCCAAAAACACCACAGCTAAGGGTGGGATAAATTTACTACTAAGTGTTAATATTATATTAAAAACATTGATCATTTATTCTAAGGACTAGTTCCGTTATTTATATGATAGTGTATGAATGATGGATTATTTATCTGAAAGGTTTGTTAGGGTTTATATATCCAATGATGTAGATCTTGAGGTCATGGAGAAGGGTGATATGAAAGTCCAAATGCCTAAAAGGGGTTTCTAAGAGTTACTATGAGTTAAGCACATATTAGGTTTATATAAGAATATAATTTTCATTTATTATATTTAAAAAGAATATATTCATAAAAATTTTAGATCATGGAGTATGTAATAAAACTTAGGGTTTCATGATTTTGACCAGAGCTCCTAAAGATTGAAAATTTCATCTAACATGAAGATCAGATGAAGCAACAATGTGTGGAAATATCTTTCAAAAATATAAATTTTTGGTTTTCCCATATTGGGAATCTAATTGGGAGGAACATGACAGTATTATAGGATAAAAGTATTATAATGTTTTTTCACAAGGATTTTGGAACTCTTAAGGTTTTCATAGTTGTAAAGTGGAGAAAGGTATTATTTATCATAAATATAAGGACACCTAAGTATCAGAAGATAGATCTTGTGTATACGAATGATTAGGGTCCTACACCAATCTATTATCATGGTGGGTTGATGTATATTTTTATATTTATCAATGATTAAATAATAAATTTATGGTTTTAGTCACTTAAACATAAATATGAGGTGTTTGGAGATCTTTTTTGTGGAGGTCCATGGGGAGAAAATAGACTATTATTAATATTAAGTACTTAAGTTCTGATAATGGTATAGAATACCATAGTATGTAATTCTAGTTGTTTCACTAAACAGAAGGAATTAGTCTTAAGAATATTGTTCCTAGAATTATCAGATAAAATGGTGTATTAAATCAGATGAATGGGACATTGATAGATAAGGATTAGAGTATGAGACTATATTCTAAAACTTCCAAGGAACTTTTGGTAGAAGTAGTCAATTATATAACTTATCTAGTGAACATAATTCCTTCTAAAAATTTTTGAATAGGAGATTCTAAAAAAACTATGGACTTGAAAACCATCAAATATATTCCATATTAAATTTTTCAAAAGTGTCACATACATCTATATTGATTCCAAAGATCATGAAAATGATAAATAAGTGTCCCAATCATGTTTCATTTTTAGGTATGGTGATGAAAAATATGTTATTTAGTCTTTGTAATAATGAAAATTAGAATATAATTTTAAGTAGAAACATTCTCTTCAATGATAATGACTTGTGGAAATATTGAAATATGATAGGAAATGGAGTTGAGAAAAATTAATAAACAAAAAAAATCCAAGTTAATATGAATGTAAGTTACATAACATTATAAATTCTTGACATTTTAGAGAACATGAAATGTTAGAAAGTTTCATTGAGGCTGGAGGAAGTATAAGAAACCTTGGAAACTACAGAAGATCAAGCTAGAGATCTGGAAGGCGAATTTATGAATTCAATGGTTCCAGAAATATAAGAATCATTGTTTATTTTAAGTGGTCTACATGGATCATATAAATGGTTCATAGGTTTGGAAATAGTATAAATCACTTGATTTGTTTGTATATAGGAGAGCTTAAGGACTTAAAATAAGAACCAATTCTCATTTATTATAGAATGTGGGAGTTACCCATGAATAATAAAATGGATTAATTATATATAAATTGAATTTGGGAGATAAGAAGATTAATACAGGGGAAGAGAGATCATTTTAATAAGAGGTTTAATGGTTTAAAGAAGAAGATAATGGTATAAATTGGTACAAATAATATTGGTTGTAAAGGTATTTTATCAAAAGGATGTTTTTAACTTCTCCAAAAAGTTCTCCAAAGTTTTCAAAAACGCAACCATTCAGATATTGTTGAGACTATTTTCTTTTAGAAGTTTTTATATGTAATATATGGTTGTAAAGATATAATTCCATTGTTCTTATTTTGAGGATAAATTATCTGTTAAATATTTAGAGAGTTTTATGGATAAATGGAATGATGACCTAGTATACAAGCTGAAAATAAGCCTTTTTCATAGGAAGTGGTTGTTAAGGAAATGTTACTAGAAGTCGTATGCGTTTATGGATGAGATGAGGTTCTTCCATAGAAACCTAGTCCATTATGGTTATCAAAAAATTTTCAAGGATAATGTTTTTATCTTCCTTAATAAGGAAGCTAAGATGATTTTTTGAATTGATATTGATAGGGATAGGAAGATTGGAAAATTGGTTTAGTCTCATAAGTAAATCATTCATAAGGTCATCAAAATGATCCTAATGAATAGATATAAAACTGGGTCAAACCCATTAGTTGGATACTTTGGGTAATCTAAATAGAAATTACTAAAACTAGAATATGATGCTAAGTAAATAATGAAATCTATATTTACATTATTAATCATAATGTTGATGTATGTCATGATTTTTACAAGGCTGTATAATTCCCATGTAGTGGAATTTTCTAGGTAGTTTATGGATAATCGAGGAAAGTGTAACTGGGAAGAATTGAAGTTGATCCTCCAATATATTAGTGGTTTTGAAGGTGTGTCATTGTGTTTCATAATATATAATCCATTGTAGGGTTATATTTATGTAGACATTATAAGGGATATTAATGCCTAGAAGAGGCCCAGGGGGAGTTAAGAAGAGCATGTTTAACATGATATTAGAGGAGAAACTTCACTTCTTCCCAATTATCATTTCCTAGATTTTCCATAAATAACATAAAAAAATGCACTACATGAGAAATGTACAGCACCCGCTAAGTTTTAATAGAGAGGGTGGATGTGAGGGATATGATTTTTGGGTTTTTTCCATCAAGAAGATACTTGACCACTTAGAGAATCCTACAGATAAGGGGATCAATTTTTCCACTTATATACTAAGAGGATCAGTAAAGCACTAGTGGGACATTTATGTGCTAATTAGGCAGACTATTTGTGTGCTCTAGAATGAAATTTTAGAGAAGTTCTTGGACAACTTCTACCCAAAGACACTGATACATGAGTGAGTAGCTGAGTTCATGAGATTGAATTAGGGGATCATGTCCATTATGGACTATGATGGACTCTTCACTAATTTTCAATTCTTGGGCGCAACATTGAAAGATAATGATACATCTATGATGAGATGCTTTCAAGATGGACTTATGTGTGATATTAACTTCCATGTTAACTTTTTTTTATTAAAGAAGTTTTCCAAGGTGAAGGATCAGGATCTCATGGCTAAGGGGAACCATAGGGAGGCTTCCAGTGTAGGAAAGGTGGTTACTTCTACATGGACAAGGGGTAGGAATTCTGAGAGTAGGAAGTATCGCTATAACAATGTTAACCAATGAAGTGTAGAGAATAATACACAGGTAGGGGAATTAGTTGCATAGGACATTACTCATGTGATTTTCCACCAGTGTAGTAGGATGGAACACTTTCAGAAAAATTTCCCCCAACCACCAATGGAATGATGAGGTTGTGGAAAGATGGTAAATCTATAGAGGTTCTGCAAGAACAAATGACAGATGGTTAGTGATGGAGGAGGTAGAATGAACCAAGGTGTTGGAAGGGGATCTTATGTGCCATATCAGTCTATTAGCTATAGTTCTACTGGATGAGGTGGTGAGGAAGTGGATGCAGTGCTACTAGGAAAGAGAACATGTATCGGTAGTGGTGTGAAACTCAGGGGAGTGTGATGGAATTATAGGTAATAAGGGAAGGATAATTTCATGTGTTGTAGACTACACTTGTAGATAGTGAGGCTAGGGCATTGACAGTGGAAGGTACTATTCTGATAGCTTCTACATTAACTATTTCCTTATTTGATAATGGTTCATATCATTCCATTATATTTGCAACACTTTTTCATGGTTTGAGCCTGGTGGTAGAGTTTTAATTGGGGTTATGACTATAGATACACCATTTTTAGCATTGTCTAGAGACATCTATATGTGAAAGGGACATTCTATTGAGATTGGGGAGTATTATTTTCTCTAGAATATATATATTCTTAACATGTCTGGTTTCAACCAAATCAGGGGTACGGACTATCTTGTCGCATTCCAACCCCAGATTAATTGTTACCACATGAGAGTGACTTTTAAGTCTCCCAATTGTGACAACTATATTCACTGTAGAGAGTGAGATATCCAGGGAGGCTGAGCAAGTCCAATTACCCAGCAATGGGGAGAGCTTAGAGCCCATGTTTCAAGTTTATTACTAGATTATGGATGTGTTAAGCATGATTTCCTTCCACTTGTAGTGGAAATATTTCAATATGTCTTTCTTAAATACTTTTTTGGGTTTCCACATGAGAGAGATATGGATTTAACTATTGATCTCATGTAAGGGGATGATCTATTATCTATTCCACTATCTGTAATGTCATAGATAGAGATTCAAGAGCTCAAGAATCTACTGGAAGATATGGAGAATGAGGGATTCTTCCATTCAAGTACGTCGCCTTGGGGTTCACCTGTATTGTTTTCAAAGAAGGTGGATGGGAGTTTGAACTTGTGTGTCAATTAATGGAAGTTGAACATGATTACTATAATGAACCAGTATCCCCTTCAGTATAATGATAATCTAGTTGACCAGTTAAAGGGAGCTTCTGTGTTCTTGAAAATTATCATGAGATAGGGTATCAACAACTGAGAGTTCATAATTCTAACATTCCAAGGACTGCATTTAGAAGTTTGTATGGCCAATATGAGTTCATCATAATAACTTTTGGGATGACTAACACACTAGCAGTGTTTATGGTATTGATTAATAGGATCTTCCATCTGTACCTAGATGGGTTTGTGGTGGTGTTTGTAGATGACATATTTATGTACTCCAAGTCTCATGTAAAACATTCCCAACATCTTGACATCATCCTGAGTAAACTAGGATAGCATTGTCTATGTTCCAAGATACCTTAGTGTAAGTTCTGGATCGATCAAGTACACTTTTTGGTACATATCATCTTTGAGTAATGTGTGTTAGTATACACAAATAAGGTTCAGGCAGTTGTGTCTTGGGAGAAACCCTAGAAGTTTTTTTGATATCTGAAGCTTTCTAGGGTTATCTAGATATTATCAATGATTAATCCAAGATTTTTCTTGTTTGTTAGCACTGATTTAAATCTTGTCCAAAAGGGGGATAAATTTTTATTGGTCAGAATCATATGATAAGGCCTTCTAGGAGTTGAATAAGTGTTTGAAATCAACACCGATCTGGATCCTACCTGAGTCAGGTGAGGAGTATACAGTGTATTGTGATGCTTCTAGGATTTGACATAGGGATACTTTGATTTAATGAGATCAAGTTTAGACGTATGGATCCAGGAAGTTGAGGTAACATGAATCAAACTATCCCATGCATTACCTTGAGTTTGAAGTGGTATTTTATGCTCTGAATTATTGGTGTCATTATTGGTAAGCTGAATTCATATATACTTTTTGTTTTCATTTAGTTAAGAATTTTGATTTCTTTATTTGATAATGCACTTAGTTTATTCTAACATTTTTAGTAAATAGGTTCCCAAGGTTCCAAAAACTAAAATTGATAAAAAGATGAAAAAGATACCTATTACCCAATGTGAAACCTCAGTTCACATCGTGTAATAGAGTCTCATGGGATGTCGGATATCATGAACCTAGTTATGACTCAAGTCATGAAGTCAACATGAGAAGCAACTATTACACAACGTGAGATGTGGATACATTTCATGAACCACCTGAATGGGTAATTCACTCCAAATATTCAGCTGGAAAGATGATACACACATTGACACCATGATTCACATCATGAAAGCAACCAAACCTTATATCTCATATGAGATATGCACGAGATATGCATAAGATTCAAAAACCATGGTGGTATACACTGATTTATCATTACAAAACAATAAATACATTACATGTCATGTAATATTTCAGCTATAAATAATGGATCCCCACAACGTATTAGAGGGCATCCAAAGCAGAAGTTTTTTGTTTTTGTGTTCCCTTTGAGTTTCCTTATATTCTCTCTCCCCAAAACTAAATTTTATTCTCCTTTTTCAGTATTATACTTTAATAAAAGTTTCATGGATCATGTTTCAACATCAACTTCATTACCTTTTTACATCACTATCGTTATTCGACCTCATTCATCGACGAAATTGCGTTGAATCCATTTTTGTTCTCATTCTAAGTATTTGAGTAAGTTGGGATTTATAACCCCAATTTCATGAATGTCTCATTTTGTGAATCTAAATTATAGCATGATTTTGAATTATTTAAATTCAATTATTCTTAGAATTTCAATCATGGTTTCAATTATATAATTTTTTTGCATTCATTCATACCATAAGTGTCTAAAAAACCCAAGGTAGGGATCGAGAGTAGGTGTATCTGAACATTTCTAAATCTTTAATTCCAATTTTGGTAACCATAAGGATTAGTAATCAGGGTAAATAATCAATGTCTATCCAATTCATTTGAACATCCATGACCATGGGATATTCAAGTGAAGGACACTATCTTAGTTGGAGTAGATTAAGCTATAACCAATATCTTAAGATACTTTCTGCCTTAGAATCCATGATTAGTGCATCTAGGTTGTCACTATGTCCCGATCAAGTAATAGTTATCTCCTAGGTAGAACTAGTTTATTTAATCAAAATCAACTAGTTACCTTTGCTTTCTTCACAACCTAGACCTTAGGATTCTGTCAAGTTATAATTAAGATCAACCTTTCTACAAATACCCTAAATTGATCATGATACCTATCTCATTATTGAATAAACCATTAACAAATATAAATCTAGTATTTCCCAAATTGAATAAAACTATAAAAGATTTTTACCAAAAGGGTATTAAGACATTAACTCTCAGAATTCAGTTTCTCTCCCTATGGGATCAACCCCAGACTATTGCTATAATTTTTCTAAGTAGTAAGTAATGTTTTAGAAATCAAAAATTCTCATCTGACCATAGACCACACGAATTAAATGACACATGAGGGTGCATCAAATTTTGGTTATTTCCATGGAAGAAAAATTTTGATTCTATAAGCCTCTGACTGAAATACCTAGGATAACATTCCCAAACCCCCTTTCCTTCTTTCTTCTCAAGATGCCCTTGCATCCCTGTTATGTGGTATAGTACATGTACCAAGGTCCGTAAATGCATTCGTGAACCTTGAGACAAAAGAACCATTAACCTTTATTCCCATGATCAAAAGGTACATTTCTATATACCGTTGGTCTATGATTGTTGACCTCAACAATTCAGTGGGACCCAACCCACAAAACCCTCAAAACACGCACCAAGTAATTCATGGGGATCACTTAATGCAGTAAGAAATAACCATCATGGATTATGGCTTGCCATCAATCCATGATGCCACTCTGAGTATTTTTCATCCTCTAATCCAAGCCTATACATTTAAAATCATGCACTGAATCCTTCATATGATCCATAACATGGGAAAATTCAGTTGAGTCCAGAGAAAATAACCACATGAACACATTTACAACTTCGTATAAGTTTACGACACCTTTCGCAGCCAGGGAGTATCTTCAAACACAATAATACTCCATTTATTCCCATTTTCCTTCTGAGATAGAGCTGAGGAATGGTTTAAAAGTCAATCTCCCTTATCGATTATGACTTGGTATGATCTTTCCAAGAAGTTCATAGACAAATACATTCTGTCAATCCAGACCTGGAAGCTCTGGAATGACATTCATAAATTCACTCAATCTAATAGAGAATCCTCTTGGGAAGCATGGGAAAGATTCAAGGAGATAATGAGGAAGTTCCCACACTATGGTTTAGACATCTTGATTCATCTATTTATTTTTTAATAAGGACTCCAACTAACTACATGAATAGTTTTCATTGCTTCCAATGATGGAGGACGGATGTTAAAGACCCAGGAAGAAGTAATAGCAATTCTTGATGATTGTTTCTCACAATTCTAGCCTCTCGTAAAGTGACCATGGAATACCTCAGTGTGGTATCCACCAAGTGGATGAGAACACCATATTGTAAGTGAAAATAAAAGCACACACAAAGAACCCACAATTCAAATAACAACAGCAATATTTTCAGCAGAGTTCGGCTAAGTAGCCACCTTAGAAAAATCAAGGATATTTTCAATAGAAAAGTGTTTAATCACCCTTTTGGAATCAAGAACCACCAGGGTTTCCTCCCAAGAACCTTATACCAAGACCATAACAAGTGCATCAACAAACTTTCCCCAAAATAGCACAACAGGAGTTTCATCCACCTTTACCAAGACCTCATCAATAACCTGCTCCTCTTTAATGTAACCTATAGAACCTCTTGGATACCTTTGTTCGAAATTAATACCAATTAATTACTACTTAGGAGATGGATATGCAGAACCAATAAATTCCCTTATGGAACCTTGAAGTTCAAATGGGTCAAATCTTAAAGAATTTTTCTGTAAGATTACCAGGTACTTTACCTGGTAATACAGAGACATTCCTAAGGGAATAAGAAAAAATTTTAGTGATGACAAGTTGAAAGATACTGAACCTTCAAAAAACTATTGGAAGAGATGAAATGAAAATAGAAGATCCTAAGAAGAAACGACCAAGATAATAATAAGTTGATAAAACCACATAAGTGACACCTCAAGAAGTATCACCAGTAGGAGAAACCCAGACTCCTGAGTAACCAAAGGAAACAGTCTATATTTCCCCTCCACCATACAATACAACTATTACTTTTTCAGAAAGAGTGATACAAGGTTGAAAAGAGGCATAATAAAAAAACATCATGTATATGTTCAACCAACTACACATTAACATGCCATTTATAGAATCTGTTTCTCAATTTCCAATGCAAGTGAAATTTCTCAAGGATATATTTCCCAAAAAAAAGAAAGATAGAAGATCTTAGTGTGATCTCAATAAATGAATAATTTTATACTATTGTTCCACTGAAAATCCCACCAAAAATGAGAGATACTAGAAGTTTTTAAATTCCATGTGTTATTAGAGAATGAAAGTTTGGAAGATCTATGTGTGATCTTAGATCCAGAATCAAATTAATTCCAATGAGTGTTTTCTATAAGCTATGACTCCAAGAACTCAAAACAACTCAAGTAGAATAGAATCTCATTGGTCGATCAGTGAAGTACCCTAGAGGCATTCTTGGATATGTATTAGTTAAAGTAAGAAAATTCATCTTTCCAGTAGACTTACTAGTTTTGGACATAGAAGAAGAAGGAAATTTTTCCGTTATACTTGGAAGGAAATTCCTAGCCACAAGAAATGATTTGATAGATGTGAATCAAGGAAATCTGATATTTTGAGTTGGAGAAGAACATGTAGTGTTCAACCTTGTTCAGCCTTCCCAATAACCAGACAATGTTGTTGATTGCAATGCCATCTCTCTTACGTGATAAGGATATGAGTACATGTCCATTGAAGAATAAAGTGGATAGTAACTCTAAAAGAAGGAAGAAGAGTACTATTTTGAGGAAGTTGTCTTCATTGAACCTCTCACGAGGGATATCATTCCACCATTCATCCCCTCTATCATTCAACCAACAATGTTAGAACTAAATCCTATAACAAGTAATCTTAAGTATTATTACTTAGGAGTGTCAACCTCTCCACCAATAATTATCAACTCTAAATTATCTCATGCATAATAAGAAAAATTGGTTGAAGTTTTTAAGAGGAATAAGTACTCAATTTCTTGGTGAGTGGAAAACATCAAAGGAATCAATCCTATTGAATGCACTCACAATATTTTACTTGAGGAATATGCAAAGCCAAAAATACAACTTCAAAGGAATCTCACACCACCGATGAAGGAAGTTGTCAAAAAGAAAGTGGTGAAACTCTTGGATGCATGAATAATATTTTCCATATTAGATAGTGAATAGGTGATCCCCCTACATGTTTTTCCTAATAAGGGTGGACTCACAGTATAGAGAACTGATGAAAATGAATTAATTTCAACACGCGCCATCACTAGAAGGAGAGTATGCGTAGATCACATATGCCTAAATATAGAAATAAGGATGGATAATTTTTCTCTACCCTTCATGGATCAAATACTGGAAAGACTTGTGGGACATGAATTCCACTATTTCTTGGATGGATATTTAGGATACAACCAAATTACAGTCAATCCCACTGATTACCCAAAGACCACATTCACATGCCCATTTAGTACTTTTTCTTACTGGAAAATGTCATTCGGAATGTGCAATGCTCTAGCAACCTTTCAGCGATGCATGATGCATATTTTCCATGACATGGTTGTATAATTTCTATAAATCATTATGGATGACTTCTCAGTCTATGGAATATCTTTCGAGGTCTATTTAAGCAATCTGGAATTAGTCCTCTAATGTTGTGAAGAAAAATGTCTAGTCCTAAATTGGGATAAATGTTATTTTATGGTCCAAATAAGAATAGTAATTAGGCATAATATCTGAAAATAAGTCATAGAGTTAGATCTATCCAAAATAATATTCATCAAGGACTTGCTTAAACCATCAATATTAAAGGGAATATAAAGCATTCTGCGCCATACCAGATTTTATAGATGATTCATAAAATAATTTGCAAAGGTTTCTCAGCTATTGATGCACTTATTATCAAAATAAGTCCCCTTCAATTTCATTATGGAATGTCGACATGCATTTAATATGTTGAAAACAATCCTAAAAGCATCCCCAGTCATCATTTCACCCAAATGGGATAAAAAATTTGAGTTAATGTGTGATGCCAGCGACCTTTCTATTGGTTCTATGTTAGGGCAGTGAATTGGTGACATATTTTGTCCTATCTTTTATGAAATCCTCACACTAATTGAAGCTCAAGTAAACTAAATGACTATAGAGAAATAACTCTTATCCATTTTATATGCCTTTGAGAAATTATGTTCTTATCTATTTTTGTCCAAGGTGATCATCCACATGGATCATGCTGCCCTAAGATACTTGATGAACATGAAGGATTCCAAAACAAGGATGATATAGTGGATCCTCTTGTTTTAAGAGTTTTATATTTTAATAAATGAAACAAAAGTCACATAAAATGTGATTGACGACCATATATCCCAACTTACCCTATCACTCTTCAAGGAAGATGAGGATATTGACATTAAAGTTGATTTTTTGGGTGAAACCATTTTTAGCATCAAGGATCAACCATGGTTTTCTGATATTTCTAATTATCTTTACATGGGATTATTTTACCCAGACCCATCATATCAACAATGGAAAATATTTTTGGATAATGCCAAATATTTCTATTGAGATGAACCATTACTATTTAAACATTATGCTGATTGATTTCTCTGATGTTGTATCACTGAAATTGAAATCCCAAATGTAATTGAAATGTGACATACATCACCAGATGGAATACATCATGGACCCGACCACACAATATCCAAAATTCTACAAAGTGGACTATTATGGCTCATTCTACACTAAGACTTTAGGGAATTCTACAAATGATGTGATAGATGTCAGTGGATGGGAAACATTGGGAAAAGGAATGAGATGCTACAAAATCCCATCAAAAAATTCAAAATCTTCAATGTTTGGGGTGTAGAATTCATGAGACTATTTCCCACTTAAAATGGAAAATCTAACATTCTGGTTGGAATTGACTACATCTCGAAATGGGTTGATGCTTAAGAAACTTCACAAAAAACAGCGAAAGTGGTCATGAACTTTATGAAAAGAAATGTGTTTTCAGTATTTGGATTTCCAAGATTAATCATTATTGATTGAGGAACATATTTCAAAAATCAATATATGAAAGGATTTATAGATAATTATGGAATGAAAACAACGTAGTAACTCCCTACCACCCAAAAATGAGTGGACAAGTAGAAATATTGAAGGCCATCATTTTTTTATTGATTTTTGATAATCCACCTTTCAGGGGATAAGGTGGAACCCTTAAAAGTCCCATAGGCATAAGTATTACATGGCCTGTAGGACTTAGAGTAATTCATTTCCCATAGGCTTAAAACATTACATACGACCTAGTCTAACTACTTGGAACTGTTCCTCCCCAGCATCTTCATCATGAAATCAGCTCTCCACCTTTGCCTATCTGTTCGACTAGGCATTCCCATGCATGCACAGGCCTGTCCTAATGCTAGGTTTCATACCCTCTCATTCTTGAAATCTATTTAGCTTCTGTTGTGGTGAAAGCTCCTTTTCTCATCCTCCTTGTAGAGCTTGTTCCTTGTAGGTTGTCCGGTTTGCATCTACACATAAAGTGTCCCAATGGCCATGAGGTGGCTCGAAGGCCTTACTGACCCGAAGGCCTGGGTGGCCCAAAGGCCTTAAAGGACTCAGGGACCAAATTGGTGGCCCGAAGGCCCAAATGGGGGCATATTCTCAGATTCTATAGTGCCAAACAGTACCTGATATAGTACTGCATAGTTCTCGCTACAGTGCCAGCTACAGTACTACTATAGTAACCTAGAAATTATGCCTCTGCCTGGATTTGATCCTGGGTCACTTGGATGCACTTACATAGTCCTTACCAACTAGGGTAAGGCTCATGTACAAAATGTGTGTAAGGTTAACACTCGACTCTCACTGAGGGGGCCCCGCTAGGCCCCAGAGCGCGTCGCACGTTCCCCGACTAGGTAGATGGATTTGAATCGCCCTGTGCATAATACGCACAGTGTCTGAGTCTGGAAGGACTCAATCCTGGGATAGTTCCCATGGAGAGCGAGGGGTACAACCAAACTTGTGTAAGGTTAACGCTCTACTCTCACTGAGGGGGACCCGCCAGGCCCCATAGCACACCGCACATTCCCCGTCTAGGCAGATGGCTTTGAATCACCATGTGCATAATACGCACAGTGTCCGAGTCTGGTGGGACTTGAGCCTGGGCCAGTTCCCATGGAGAGCGAGGGGTAAAACTAGTGGGTACCACTCGGCTAACACCCCATGGGCACAAGTAGAACTATCAAATAGAGAGATAAATAAAATTTTGGAGATAAAATTTTGGAGAAGACTGTAAACACAAGCCAAAGAGACTAGAGTCTAATTATGGATGATGCACTATGGTAATACCATACTGTATACAAAATTACCTTAGAAACAAAACCATTTAGACTAGTTTATGGAAAACCATGTCATCTCCTAGTTGAACTGGAGCATCCCTTATATTGGGAAGTCAAGAATATAAATTTGGATTCTAAGAAATCTGGAGAAGCTCATATGATATAGTTGACTGAGATGGAAAAAACCAAGAAGGATGCCTGTGAAAATTCTAGGATCTACAAGGAAAGAACAAATAAATGGAATGATCAATGCATTGCATGGCGTATCTTTGTCCTATGGAATAAAGTCCTCTTATTCAACTCAATATTAAAATTATTCCCTCGAAAGATGAAATCTTGATGTTTCAGCCCCTTTGAAGTCATTCATGTTTTCCCATATGGGACCATAGAAATTCAAAGAGAGGGTAGACCACTTTTTAAAGTGAAGAGACAGAGATTGAAAATATTTCAAGAACCCTTTCGGGAAGGTTGTGCCATCATCCTAAAATTCAATTAAACCTTAATTGGGTCAAGATATCAATGTTAAAAGAAGTGATGAATGGGAGAAAACCCAAGGTAGGACATCTTATCCTAGGATAGATTAGTATAAGACTTAGGAAGATTTCAGATAATCCAAGATCTGAAGGATATGTATGAACAAGATTTAAACTAAAATAGTCAATTTCACGTCATGTAACTATGTTATACGACGTGTACTTTTTCATCCAAAAAATTTCTTTAAAGAACTAGTACATGACGTGAGCCACTATAACACATCATCTAAATCACTGGGTATGTTTTTTAAGTTATAGGTTGTGAATCCTAGGTTCACAACCCGACCCCCAAATCCCCCCCCCCTCTTCTCCCAACTGTCCACCTCCCTCATCGCTCGCCCGAACTCCCTCTCCCAACCTTCCCCACCTCTCTACTCCTCCTATAATGACCTAAAACCCCTCCCTTCACTTGATCGAGTGAAACCCAAACCCCCCTTCACCCTCCTCCTATTGATCATTCACTAACCAGAACAGTCGCACCCCCCCCCCCGCCCCCTCATTCCTCGATGGCCCAAACCAAGTGGTTGCATCCTTCTGACTCGTCGTCTAACCGCGAAGAGCATCCACCTTAGAAGAAAGCATGTGGAGTCACATCTTCCACCCCTTCTACACCTCCTTCACCACCTGTATTATTCTGTGATATACCAACTACCCAAGTTGCCGCCTCCTCCACCTTTGAGGACTCCACCAGTGATGAATACCTCCATTTTAACCATGTACTATGCTTTTCCATCCCCGTGAATTGGGTAAACCTCATCCAGATATAGGCCAAGGCTATGTGGACAAACAAGACCCTAGACCTGCCCAACTTGACCTGACTGAACATCATTGATGTCATCCTCGATATCCTGGATAAATTTCATATAGACTACATCATTAAGGTATGAGAGGAAACATATAGAGATCTATTTCTATAATTATTATCCACATTCAATATGTTCATTGATAGCCTCAAATTCTTCATGGGTGGTCATCCACATGAACATTCCTTTTTTAAGTTTGGTATTGGAATAGAAATATATACAGATGAGTTTTTCACATTAGAGTTCTTCCCTACACTTCTACTGGAGCCACCCTGAGCTGATTCACAACATCTATGGGATATGATCGCATGGGTTCCTCAGCTACCCCATGACCCAAGGATCACAAAGTCTACCCAGTTACTAAGACCATCTCTA
Organism: Viscum album; assembly: GCA_963277665.1. Lineage (NCBI taxonomy): Eukaryota > Viridiplantae > Streptophyta > Magnoliopsida > Santalales > Viscaceae > Viscum > Viscum album. Next base: position 889,203,597 of record OY728123.1, read on the forward strand.
TGGATTCTTCACAGGGATATGACACATTTGTGGTTCGGAGGGGTTGAACCACATGGGATCATCAATCAAGTGGATGTGATTATTCTTGTAGTATCCATGGGTGGTCCACCCGTGAAAATGGATGCACATTTCACCCATTACTACAAGTCTCATTTTCATCAGACTCATGGTACTTTGATGGGAGGATCCTTCATTAGTCACCTAGCCCAACACCTCCATGTTTTTGTTCCATCCCTCTCTCTTATATCCTTGGGACCCATTGAGATTATTGATTTAATGATGCTACACAAGATGAATATTTTAGTGAAGGATGATGATATATAACACTGGTCACTAGGAATGTATGAGGTAGCACCACCAGTAGAGGTGATACCACCAATAGAAGTAGACCCACCAGTTGATTTTTCCACTACTTCCACACCTGCACCACCCACTCATCCTCCTACCTCTACCACCTCTACTTCCATACCTCCACCCACCCATCCCACCCTGATAGAAATATGGGATACATATCTATCAATCCTATTCTCCTCTTCTACCATTCTAAGATCACCCATATCCCACCCCAGCCTGCCCTCAGATCTTACTGAACCTACTGCCCAGCAAAATTATTTAGTAGAGCAGGTCCATTGGGGAAAGGGTTTATCCATTGATACATCTATAGAGGTACCTTTCGTCAATCTAGCTTCCAGACCCATGACCTCTTTGTAGATCCAGACCTCTCCACCACCCACTCTAGCCCATGTATCTAATATTACTACTCCACCATCTATCAATGATCCACATGCTACTTTTACTACCACATACACTGATCCATAGAGACATGTCACGCCTCGACTAATGGAGAGAATACCTGGTTATGAGGTTCTCTAAAATCCTATAGAGTTATCTAAATCTTTACCAATTTCTGTAATATTCCATACTTCTCTGAAGTGTTGCGGAATACCCCTTGGGCCTTGAAGGGTTTGAAACATTCTTGGCCTCCATGGAAGTTTGAGGATCACTATGGATTATAGAATGATCCATGTATATTCTAGTAGAGTATGCTATAATACTCTAGAATCTTGTGTATTTGTACATATTCTAGAATTTTGTAGAATTTTCTACCAACCCCTATATAATGGGAGTGGATCCTAATTTTTAAAGACACATAGAAGTTGAGATCAATTGAGAACTTCTTTTCACTTGTGTCTTGTGAGCTTTTAAAACACTTCCCTTACAATACTTACATCCATTGTGAGTGTCGAAAGGATGAAATTGTCGGATTTGACTGAGGAAGCTTGATGGGTGCCGCAAGAGATATTGGGAGAAGGCCAAGTCCTGTGATAGTTGGTATCAAAGGTGGTCAAGGGAAGTGTTCATGATGGAAAGATCAAACGTGGAAGATCCTATTATGTAGGAGAGGGAGGAAATGCATCCCATTCCAAAGAAGAAGGGTGGGAAGTCCCATAAGACTATGGTGACTCGTGAGGATCATCTTCTAAGGGTAGAGTAGTGCCTTTCTGAAGTGAATGAAAGTCTTGAGTACATCAAGGGAGATGATGAGGAAGGGGTTCTAGGCATCGTGGGCCTATGCGATGCACTCTTTAGTCTCCAAGATTGAGTGGCGTCAGTTGAGAGGTACACCAAGGAGAATTCTACTGAGAATGATTCCTTCATGGATTTGACAAAGGGTATATTGTCACAACATGGGGATGTTACGGCCAGGTATGAAAAAACTCTTGATAAACTTAAGAGGGAGCGTCCCAACTACCATGGAGAGATGGATAGTGGGGTGATTGTGTGAGACACACCAAATATTTATGTGCCTTGTCCAAATAACTTCAATGGAAAGTGAGATTCCAAGGAGGTAGAAAAATTATTTTGGCAATTGAAGCAATACTTCAAGGCCATTGGCTTGATGGAAGACATGATTTGTGTGAAGACTGTCATTATTTACTTTGGTGATGATACATATATATGGTGGAGGATGAAGCACCAAGATCTCAAAAATGTTGGGAATGCACTTCCATCATGGGAAGAGTTCAAGAAATGGGTTTATGATCAGTTCTACCCTAAGGAATCTGACTGGGAATCAAGGGACAAGTTGCAGACTTTGAAGCATATGGGGAAAATCCATGAGTATATTCAAGAGTATGTCTCTCTAAAGCTCCAGGTATGTGGTAAGCCTGACTATGATCATATGTATGATTTCATAAAGGGTATTCATCCATGGTCACAACAAGAGGTGTGAGTTCAGAAACCTAATACCTTCACTGAATTCTTGTCCATTGCCGAGTCTTTAGTGGAATACAAGAAGAAGGTTGAACCCCCTAATCCCAAGAAAGAGTACAAGGGTAAAGGTGGGGGAGACCAATAGAAGAGGTGAAACCGAGATGCCCGTGATAAGGGGAATTTTGAGGAGTACACCAAAGATGTTTCAAGAGAACACAAGCCCCAAGGATGTTACTTTTTTATGGGAATCGTACATGGAAGGAGTTTCCCAAGAGGAAGGCACTCAACTCCATGTTTGAAGAGAAGGAGGAAGTACTCGAGGAGTGGAAAAAGGGGACTCTACAGCTATTCAATCCATTGGAGGTGAAGAACTGACCTAAAGATCCACCTAAGTATGGGTTGATGTATGAAAAGGTGGATTTCAATTGGAAGTCTACCTTTGTGTTGCTCTACATGGGAGCCACACACAACTTTGTGGAAAAAGACGAGGCGAGGAGACTTAGGCTAGTTTTATCCAAGAAAACTAGTCGCATGAATGTCTGGAATTCCACACCGCAACCAACTTGTGGCATTATTCGTGGAGTGACCCTTTGAATTAGTGGATGCAAGGGTGCTATTGATCTCATGGTGGTTCTAATGTATGACTTCAAGCTAGTGTTGGGTATGAATTTCTTCAATAAATCAAAGTACATACCAACACCTCACTTGGAGAAAATGGTGATCATGGAGTAGAGAAGCCCATGCATGGTGATGATGAAGGTATGTGGCAATCATGACTTGTCTTTAATTTCTTCCATGTAAGTGAAGAAGGGTTTCAAGAAGGTATAGGAGACCTTATTGGTTTCTTTGAAATAATATGGGCCAGGGGATAACATCCATGAGTTGTCGAAGGAGGTGAAGGGTGTGCTAAGGGGTTTTAGTGACGTCATGCCACTGGAGTTTCCCAAGAGACTTCCACCCGAGAGCGAGGTGGATCATCTATTTGTGTAGGTTCTGGGATCAAAGCCACCATCCATGGAACCCTATCGCATGGATCCACCTGAGTTGGAGGAGTTGAAGAGGAAGTTGAAGTAAATGTTGGATGCAGGAAAAATCCAACCATCCAAGTCTCTATATGGATCGCCCCTGTTATTCAAAAAGAATCATGATGGCTCCTTGAGGATGTGTGTGGAATATCAGGAATTGAACAAATCCACGATTAAGAAAAAGTATCCTATACCATTGATAGAGTATCTCTTTGATTAGTTGGTCAAGGAATGGGTGTTCACCAAGATGGACTTGAGGTCAGGATACTATCAAGTTTGCATAGCCATGGAGGATGTTTTGAAGACCTCATGTGTGACAAGGTACAAATCCTTTGAGTTCCTTGTTATGCCATTTGGTTTGAATAATTATATAGTGAAATTTTTCTAATTGATGAACAAAGTATTCCACCAATACTTAGATAAGTTTTTGGTAGTATACTTGGATGACATTGTCATCTATAGTGAGAAAATGGTGGACCATGTAGAGTACCTACAAACCGTGTTCAAGGTATTGAGGGAGAATGAGTTATATGTGAAGAAGGAGAAGTGTTCCTTTTTGAGAGATAAATTTCTCTTCTTGGGGCACAAGATCAAAGGGGAAATCTCATGATGGATAATGAGAATATGTGTGCTATTGATGAATAAGAGATGTCAGCCATGGTTCCCAAGTTCAGATATTTTTTTGGGTTGGTGAACTATTATCAGTGATTTATTTGTGACTATTCAACTAATGTAGCTCCACTCATTGACTTGATAAAGAAGAACAAGTCATGGGATTGGGATGAAAAATTTGAGGAAGAATTTGAGGGTTTTAAGATGATGGTCATGGAGGAATCGATCTTGATCTTAGAAGATCCAACCAAGCCTTATTAGGTACACACCGATGCTTTAGGATTTTCTATTGGGGTGTGCTCATGCAGGAAAGACATACCAAATCTTTTGAGAGTCGGAAGTTGAATGAAACTGAGAGGGGGTACATGGTGCAAGAGAAGGAGATGACATTCGTGGTATATTTTCTTCAGGAATGGAGACATTATCTCTTGGGGTCAAAGTTTGTGGTGAAGACTGAAAATGTTTACACAAGATACTTCAAAACATAGAAGAAGTTGACTCTAAAATAGGAAAGATGGTAGGAATTATTGGCCGAGTTTGATTATTCTTTGGAGTAAAATCCAGGGACAGAAAATTTGGTGGATGATGCACTCATCATGAAGATAGTGTTCATCCACTTATTATTTGTGGATGATGGGATCTTGGGTAGGATCAATGAAGTCATAGTGCATGATCTAATAGCCAAGAACGTCTTGGACCTTGAGGCAGAGGGTAAGACAAGTAGATTTTGGGAGGAGGATGGCACTCTACTTACCATAGGGATGAGGATATTTGTCCCAAATTGGGGGAACCTGAGGAGGGATCTCATCAAGGAGTTTCATGGCTTGAGATGGGTAGGAAATCTAGGGCATCACCCAACCAAGGACTTACTAGAGGGAGCATATTATTGTCCGAGGATGGAGGATGATATGGAGTCCTATGTAAATACTTTTCTTGTGTTCCAAAAACACAAGGTGGAAAATCAGTTTCATAGGGGATTATTGCAGCCATTTTCCATTATGGAGAGGCCACAAGAGACAGTCACCCTAAACTATATTATTACATTGCCTAAGTCTGAAGGGTATGGGAGCATCATCATGGGGGTGGAAAAGTTATCAAAGTATGTCACATTCATCCCCACTATAGCAGATGTGATGGTATATCTCACCGCAATGCTACTCTTTAAGCATGTGGTAAAGTATTTGGGGGATACCACGACACATTATCAGCGATCAGGATCCATGATTCAAGGGTAATTTGTGTACCAAGATATTTTTATTGTTGGGATCTAATCTACACTACTCTACCATATTTCACCCCCAAACATATGGTAAAATGGAGAGGGTGAATGCCTTATTGGAGCTCTACTTGAGTTACTTTTTGATTTCCAACCAACGGGGGTGGGCCTAGTTTTTTGATGTGACCCAATTCTCCTACAACTTGCAAAGGAGTGAGTCGATGGGGAAGATTCCTTTTGAGGTGGTGATCAAACAAACACCCCTCACTCCTCACACAGCAGTACTTGGGTAGAAGTACCAAGTTAGAAGACCAGCCACCTACACTATGGCCAAGGAGTGGCATGAGCAGGCTGACATGACGAGAACCCACTTGTACAAAGCTTTCAAGAGGATGAAGAAGTGGGCCGAAAAAGGATGAAGGGATGTGAGCTTCCAACCTGGGGATAAGGTTATGGGGAAACTCTTACCTCAGCAGAAAAAAACTTTTAGGAGGGTGCACAAGGGCCTGATTTAGTGATATAAGGGACCATATGAGGTTGTACACTAATTTGGGGAGGTATCATACCACATGGAGTTTCCTCCCAAGCTAAAGATCCATCCAGTATTCCATGTGAGTATGATCAAGCCATATCATGAAGACAACGAGGACCTGGGTAGAGGGGTGTCTACAAGGGAGCCTATAGTGGTTTTTGAGCCGTATGATAAGAAGGTGAATCTCATACTCAGTGATCGGATAGTTCAATGATGTGGAGTGCCACAAAGAAAGGAGTAATTGATCAAGTGGAAGGGCTTACAAGATTTCAAGGCAAACTGGGAACCTACAGAAAAATTATGGCAGTTTGTGAGGGCTATCGAGGAGTATCATCATGGATGCGCTGAGGACGCTGCAAGAATCGGTGGGGGAGGATGTCACACCCCGCATAACAGAGATAAGACTTAGTGATGAGGTTCTCTAGAATCCTCTAGAGTTCTCTACATCTCCACCAATTCCCAGAATATTCTATACTTCTCTGGTGTGTTTTAGAACACCCCTTGGTCCTTGAAGGTTCTGGAATATTCTAGGCCTCCATGTAAGGTTGGGGATCTCTATGGTTTCTAGAATTCTCCATGTATACTCCAGTAGATTAGGGTAGAATAGTATAGAATTGTGTGTATTTTTACATATTCTAGAATGTTTTAGACTTTTCCACCAACCCTTATATAAAGGGAGTGGCTCCCCGTTTGTAAAGACACATAGAAGTTGAGAGAAATTAGGATATTCTTTGCAATTGTGTCTTCTGAGCTTCTTAAGAACTTCCCTTACGATCCTTACTTCCATTGTGAGTTTCAAAATGTTGAACTCGTCTAGGATTTGGGTGAGGAAGCTAGCTTGGTGTTGCACAAGAGCTTGGGAGAAGGCCAAGTCCTGTGACAGATAGCTACCATCGCTACCAGCGTGTGGGTTAATGATGGAGGATATTTTTAGTCCTGAGTACTGCTTTTAGTCATCCATTTGGTTCATTTTTAGGATTTATAATTATTGTGATAGGTATGGTCATTTCATTTTTTCGTTTTTTTATGGCATAATTTTTGTAATGATCATTTATATATATATGAAAATTGTTTTTTTCATTATTCTTACTTCAAATGATTTTCATTTCTTTGACTTTTTAAATAGCCATGTCTAGCTCTTTTGTATCATCCATATTTTTCAATGGATCAATTCCACCATTTGTTTTGGTCCAGAGTGTGGCCCAACATGTCTTATAAATAAAACACCAACTTTAGGAATTATTCACAGAGATCCATGCATAGCAGCTGCCGCCTAGAGTGATGATTCCATTCCTAACACATCTAATTCATTCTCGTCATATGCCTGAAGTTATCAATCTTTCAAAGAGACCCCATTATCTGGAGGACACTACCACTAGTAGCTGAAAACACAAGAGGAGAAACTGAGTTGATGGACCCCACTACAGGATGTTTTAGTCCATCTGTCTGGTCGACGACATCCTATTAGCACTTTATGAGAGGCAATCTATAGTTCATTGTTTTCTAGATTGATTCGATATGATATATTATTTTTCATTTACATTTTCAATACCTTTAGAACTTAATTGTAATCATTTAATTATTTTTAAATAAAATTCGTGACATTTTCTCCCCATTTTTTGCACCTACCTATTATTTTATTTTTCAAATTTTTAACACCTGTAGAATAATATTTCATTAAGTGAAAGAATTGTTTTTCTAACCCATTTTGTAGTTGAACCAGATTTAGAAAAATACATCCCAAGTTCCCTTATGTCGTGACAATTATTAGTGGGAGATCTCAATTCCCTCAATTTTCTAAATTATCCAATTCCATTTCAATTTTTTCTGAGATTTAATGGCTATAACACTACCAAAAGAATTTTATGGATAGTGAAGACACTGTTACCTTCTAAGTGTAAGGGAGTTTCTTGTGATTTTCACTTCTGATACATTTGAGTAATTATTTGTTCTCACTTGCCTAGGAGACATTTTTTGAAATTAGAAGAATTCTTTAAACTTGAAAAAAATTATTCCCATTTAAATAAAATAAAATATTAAATTTAGAATTTTTATAATCTATGTATTGTATCTATTTAGATTTTCAGAATGATTGTTGAGCTTATAAAATTAATTCAAAATCAATATTTTTGAAATTATGGTTAATTGAATTAATACTTAGTTTTATACCAATTGTGATTTTCTGTTTCCATTTTTATTCACATTACCTAAGAAGAAACTAAGCCTAAAATAGCATATTCTTTTTTAGCATATTTCTTGAGTGATACCTGGGACATATAAACCTATCATAACATTCATTGAGATATTATTGAGGCTATGACTGAACGAGTAAAATTTTAAAATGATTGAGGTAATCTTTGTTAAGCCATTATTTCTTGAGACCCACCTTGCATATTTCCTTCATTAATCCCATAGCTTCCATGAATGACCTTATAGGATGAAGCTATTCCAAACTGATTTTTCCTTCCAACCCTCCTCCTTTTGTAATGCATGACTTTACTTTTTATTGGTGTGGGGGATTATTTAAGATAGAATAGGATGATATTATTATATATATGTATTGGGATACTCATCATATTATTTTATTGTGATCCATGTATACTTTGTAGCATTTCACTTCTATTATGTTCCTTTGAAAAATACAAAAGGAGAAGAAAAATTGACATGGGTTATGTATTAGGAATGTCAAAAATAACCATTTCCAAACTGATGAATCCCTTAAAAGATCATATGTGGTAAAGGGATGGATGTGAGATCTATACTAGACATCATTTTTGAAAAATGAAAATACAAAAGAAAAAGGAAAGGAATGCGATACCCTTTTTTGGAACTTACTTGACATATACATTGATCCAACCAGAGCTACTGAGAGTGTGGACTTGATTAGCTGGGAGGAGGCATTTTATTAAACTTATCAAGACAGTCATGCATTATACTTTAGATCTTACCCTCATTTTGAGCTTGAATTTTTTTACCTACCTTCCCACAGCCTCAGAGTCGTCAGAACCCAATTATTGAAGCCCTTATGATTACTTTTGTACTTGTATTTATAAAGTGTAGATGATAGAACCAATTCAAGCCTATGGTTAGGAGAATTTACTCAGGGTATGAACATAACTCTAATTTCATTTTACCCTGAGTGATGATAGAAAATTCATTATGATGTAAATTGAAAATGGGTATATAATTCAAGGAACTATTAAGAGATTATAATTAAAAAATTTAGAAGTTATTTAAAGAACTAATCTATAAATCATGATTGAATTTATATATAGGGATGATTCAGGATAATAACCATTTTTTCTTATACATAGTTTTATTTTCCTGGACATAATGAATATTTCATGTTTCAAAATTTATTATCTTTTGGAAATCATTGTTGAGACCTTTTTTCTTGAGGACAAGCAGTTGTTCAAGTGTGGGGGAATTTGATAAGACGAATTCATTGATAAAACACAATTTTGTTGAATATTTTATTGATTATAAATGACAAAATTTCCTCACATTATGTTAAATATGTTTATTTATAAAATATTTGGGATTAGATCATTTATTTGAAAACCTGATGAAAATTACAGTTTTACCCTTTAAAATTCACTCTAGTATTTCAAACATAAATAAATTCATTTGAATTATTTAAATGTAAAATTTTGAAAATGTGTTCCTAAATTAATTAAAAATAAGTTTAATTTGAGAAATATGAGCCAAATCATGCATTTCGTTGTACTTAATGGGCCATGAAGTCAAAGGTGGGATGGACTCTTCAGATTGGACATTAGTTCTTTATTTTCATCATACCTTCTTAATAATTGCTTGGATTTGGCCCAAATTTGGAGAGAGATCTAGGAAACATTTTCAAACAAATTAACCTTCTGTAATGATAGTTGGTTCACGCGTTTTGGTGGTAAAATAGTCATTTCATGTTGGATTAATTTATTTATCTCAATTTCCCCATTCACACTTGAATCCTCTTAAAACCTAGCCTCTCTTACACTCTATAAGTTGGTTTTTTAATCATTTGGATGAGTTGGTATGTGAATTAGGATATTGGGAGAACAGTAAAAGGGGTTTTATACCATTTCAATTCATAGTTGAAGGAGGGAAGGTACCAAGCTAGGATCTCCTCCAAAATGCTCTTATTTTCCTCTTCTTTGTTGTAATGTTGTTATAATTTCAATAAAATCTTAGTTTCTCTTAAATTTATTCTATTATTTTAAATTTTATTCTTATACTAATCTTCTTCTTTGGGGTGGAAATAAAATAGTATAAACAATATTGGGTTATACCATTTCTAAATCTTTGCAAAATCAATTCATTTCTATGATGACTACGTCGCCTGTAGAAGAGTAGTTTTCTTAGTAATCGATCAATTTGTTACCTTATTAATTTATTTATTTCGAATAATTAACATAATTTAATTCAAAAAATATGATCCATGAATTGAGGTTTAAAATTAGAATAAACAAATCAATAAATTGAACGTTTGACACAAAAAACACGCGGGGTCAAGATTTGTGTAAATTGTTAGAGCGCAAACTTAATTGGTAAAACCAAACCACATGAGATAAATTTATAAAGTTAAAATATAATACCTAAAATCAATTCATCATTATTTACAGAATGGATTTATTCCCTAATTTATCACTGACCATAATCTAGTTTTATAATGACAATCAATGTAAGTAGTTCTGATTACATGTTCTGAAGGAGGCCTAAGGTTTGACTCTTTTCATCTTTGTTGTAATGTTAATTCTTGTAGTGTACAAAGATCAAAAAATTAGCGGATCATAATTAAGTGTATTTTAATTTAAATGATAATGATTAATAATTAAGTGAATAGGTAGAGTTTGATTGATTAAGGCTCTTAAAAAATTTTCTAAAAAAACATCTTCTCATTGCATTTTCTTAATCTCATTTCAAAAACAAAAAGAAAAAAAAATGAAATCTTATTCTAGCATACTTCATCTAGATTTATAAATGGTAAAAAAATCCCCCATTTCTTTTAAGTAGTCTGTTTATTATATTTTATGTTATTTTTATAATAACTTTAATATGTTGTTTAATTTACTTCCTCCCTTAAGAGATGAATTTGTTCATCCACTTTGTTGCACCTAAGTACCCAAAAATCACACTTCATTTGAGATCACCCATGATAGCACATTTCAAATTGTCACCATTTCTAGGGAGAAATTAATTTTTTAAACCAATTATAGGTATTTTTTCTTATTTTTCTTCTCCTATTTCCTTCTTCTTTCCCCTTTCTCAAGTTTTAATTTTTTTTCTATCTCTTCTTTTCTTTTTATCAGACCATCAACCCAAACATATTATCTTTTTATTATGGTTCACTTTTAATAATTTCGTTTTTATTTGATTTATAACACAAACTAATCCTAAAGATATCTTAGATCTTGACTTTGAGATTGAGTGTAGCCTTAGGGATCTAATCCGACATTCTCAGTCTACAGGAAGTTTCAACATTCAACCAGTTGGAGAATTCCTCCATTCTGGTAACATTGAAATTGGAATCAATTCTAATTCAAAAATAAAACAAGAACCAATAGCTAAAAACAATAGCAATGAACTTAATAGAACCATTCAAGAATTGGATGCACCTGACATTAACTATCAACCAAATTGTATTGAATAATCAACCCTCAAACTGGGCTTTGAATTAAAATATGGGTTAATTCACCTTCTTCCAAAGTTTCATGGATTATCTAGTAAGGATCCAAAAAAACATTTAAAATAATTTAATGTTCTTTTCACAACCCTTAAACCAAGAAATGTCTCTTGAGATCAAATAAAACTATGGGCATTCTTGTTTTCACTTGATGAAGCTATAAAGGATTGGATGTATTATTTACAACCTAGAGATGTAACATGTTGGAAATATTTGAAACATATTTTCTTGCAGAGATTTTGTCTAGAATCAAGGACCACTTCTATTCGTAAGGAGATCTCTAGGATCAAGCAAGTACAAGGGGATTCGATGTATAAGTACTTGGAGGGATTCGAGAAGTTGTGAAAAATATGTCCACATCACTAAATTAGTGAGAAACTCCTCATCCTATACTTCTATGAAAGAATCACACCTATGGAGATGAGCATGGTGGATGTCATAGCTAGATGAGAATTGGTGGAAAAACACTAGTAGCCCCATGTGCATTGATTGACAAGATGGAAAAAAAACTCCCAACAATTTGGTGATTGAGGTACACCACATGTAAGAGGAGTACACTAGGTAAGTCCATCTTCTCTTAAAATTCATTTAATTGATACCAAGTTGGAATAATTGACCACTATGGTGTGATAGATTTATTTGGCTAGAAAGACATCCCAATCCACTCCTATGAGACCTTGTGGAATTTTCACTGAAACAGACTACCTGACAGATTGTTTCCCCCAACTACAAGAGACAGAATATTGTTCTGTGGTATTCCCTAGGAGACCATATCAATAGAAACAATGACTACATCCCTAGAAGAAGTATTATTCTTTTCCTATAACATAAAACCAAGGGTCAAAGGATCAATCATAAATGATTTATGGCTCTGGACAACAAAAAATCCCCCTTTTCGATAAAATTTCTAGCAGCCTTCATCTTACCAATAGGGTTTCCAACAACCCCAAAAGATATTTGAAGCTTAAGCATCAACAAGTAAACAATAAGGTAGTTCTCAAACAAAGTTACACTCTAATACTGATGATCTTTTGAAACAAATTGTCCTTAATCAACAAAATGATTTGAAGCTTCAAGGTTTGGAGCTGAGGGAGTTAAAGATTCAAATGATTCAGATTACCACCACCCTCCATGAACTGGTAAGTAAGAAATCTAGAAATATGCCTTCCCAAAATACTCCAAATCACAAGGGGGATGTTAGTACCATCACATTGAGAATTGGGAAGTAAACAACTAATAATTCTCCACCTACCATTCCACTGGGATTCACCTCAACTCCTAAGATGCCCCATTTAAGAACCACTGATGAGCAGACCAAGGAGAAAGACAGAGGTAATAAAAAGATTGATGATGTTCCTCCTAAACCACTTCCATTTTCAAACAGATATGTAAACACCACGAAAATATGTGAATAGGTAATGCAAAAAAGAAGTTTTGGATACATTCAAGTGTGTTGAGATCAATATCCCTCTACTTTAAGTAATAAATAAAATCCCAAGGTATGCCAAATTTCTAAAAAAAAAACTTTTTAGAAATAAAATAGGGCTCTAGGGAAATGAGAGGATCAATCTTGGAAGGAATGCATCAGCACTAATTACACAAACTCTAGCAATTCAAACAAAGTACATGGATCCTGGAACATTCCCCAAACCATGCACCATAGGGGAGTTACACTTTTTTGATGCTTTATGTGATTTAGTAACTTCTATAAATGTGATGTATAACTCTATAATCTACGCTTTATAGGTTGGTGAGTTGAAGCCGATGAGAGTAGTGGTGCTGTTGGTGAACAAACCTACAACATATCTAGAAGTAGTTCTTGAGGATGTACTTGTTTGGGTAAGAGACCTGATCTTTCTAGTATATTTCTAGTGCATAACATGGAGGATGATCAGGTAAATTCTTGTGATCCCATTATCATAGGTATTCCATTTCTAAAAACTGAAAAAATGATCTTAAATGTCCATGAGGGTACACTTTCCATGAAGTTTGGAGATGATGTTGTGATATTTAATGTTATGGAATACATGAAGTACCCCTAAGAGGATTATTATGATTTTTTTATCTCCCATCTTGAACCACCAAATAAAAATCCCATGGAATTTTATTTTTTTATGATTAGGGAGATTATGAGTATTGGTTCTTGTTTGATATCTCAGATCACTTCCACACTTTTTTCTAATGCAAAAAAACACTATTAGATTTTATTTTTGAATAGATTCATATTCTGATTTTTATAATTCTCACACTGATTATGACATGGCGGTTGAGTATGCTGATGGATTTGATGCTTTACTCTATAATTTTGATGATGTATATTTTGATATTGATGTTCATTGTGCACATATTTTTGTTCCTTCAATTTCTCTATCCATACATAACCCCCTACATTGGAACTCAATCCATTGCCACCAAATCTAAAATACTCATACTTGTTAAGTAGTGATAAATTACCTATTATCATTGCCAGAAATTTCCTTTTTTGAACATGAAGAAAAACTTTTGAATCTTTTGAAGGGGAACATTAGGGAAATTGGGTGGACCTTGGATGACATAACTAGTATTAGCCCCTCTATTTGCATGAATAGGATTATTTTGGAGGATGGGGCTAATATAGCAAGGCATCCACAAAGGATACCTAATACAACTCTTATGGAAGTTGTTAAAAAGAATATGAAAAATTTCCCAAGGCAGGTATAATTTATCCCATTTCAGATTCTCAATGGGTGAGTCCTATTTTGGTTGTGCCTAAGAAAAGTGGTGTTATTGTTGTTAAAAATGATAAAGATGAGTTAGTTCCAATGAGGGTGCAAAATAGTTGGTGCGTGTGTATTGATTATAGTAAAATAAATCAATCCACTGTCAAGGACCATTTCCCCCTCCCATTTATTGATCAAATATTTGAGAGACTGGCTGGGAAAACACCTTATTATTTCTTGGATGGATTTTAGGGATATTTTCAGGTTCCTATTTCTCTGGAGGATCAGGATAAGACAACATTCACATGTTCATTGAGTACATTTTCCTACCCAAGGATTCCATTTGTACTTTTCAATTCCCTAGGTACCTTTTAGAGATGCATGGTGAGTATTTTTTCATATTTCATTAAGACCTGCATGGAGGTATTGGTGGATGATTTTATAGTTTATGGGTCTTCATTTGATGATTATATCTCTAGTTTTGGAAAGTCTTTGAATCTTTGTATTGAGAAGAATCTAGTCTTAAACTTTGAAAATTTTCATTTCATGGTAGAGCATGGGACTGTCTTAGGGCATGTAGTGTCAAAACATGGGATAGAGGTTGATAGATCTAAGGTGGATATTATTTCATCCCTACCCTATCCTTTATGTGTGTGTGATGTTATATATTTTCTAGTGCATGTAGGATTTTATCGGCACTTCATCAAAGATTTTAGTAAGATTTCTCTTCCTATGTCATGATTACTTCAAAAGGATTCTGATTTTTGTGTTTAATGATTCTTGAAGGACTTCCTTTGATGAGATAAAACAATGTCTGACCACTCCACCTATCATACATCCCCCATGGTGGGAAATTCCATTTGAGATGATGTGTAATGCTTCAAACATTGCAGTTGGAGTAGTCTTATCACAGAGGGTGGAGGGAAGTTCATATTTGATTGCATATGCTTTGAGGAAATTAGATTCAGCCCATTAAAACTACACAACCATTGAAAAAGATTTTTTTCTATTATATTTTCTTTAGATAAATTCTGTTCATATTTATTATGCCCTAAAGTAGTTGTTTTTTCAGACCATGGAGCTCTAAGGTACCTCTTGAAGAAGCCAGATGTGAAACCCAAGCTTAACATATGGATGCTTCTTCTTCAAGAATTCGATATCGAGATAAAGGATTAGAAGGGTTTAGATAACTTTGTAGAGGACTACATGAGTAAGATTACTCACACATTATACACTGAAACCTTGGACTAAGTACCAATTAGGGTAACTTTCCCAAATGACCATATTTATTCCATCTTAGGTACATATCCTTAGTATGCTGATTTAGTTAACTACCTTGTTGCCTATGAAATTCCTACAAATTTAAAGAAAAATCATGTCCAAAAGATAAAGAGTGAGTCAAGATTTTATGTTTTGGATGATCCATACCTTTAGTGCATGTATAGTGATCATGTTATTAGGAGGTGTTTTCCTGATCATGAGTATGAGTCTGTTCTACATTTCTTCCATGCACTTTTATGTGGAGGACACTATGGACCCCAATGAATATCTAGGATATTCTTAGACTCTGGATTATATTTTCCTAGTTTATTACATGATGACCATGTGTTTTTTAAGTCATTCTCTCATTTCCAACACATTGGGAACATTTCTAGGATACATGAGATGCCCCAATAACCCATACTATTCTATAATATTTTTGATGTATGGGGAATTTTTTTTATGGTTCTTTTTTCTAGTTCATTTGGTTTTTTGTATATTTTGGTTTTTGTTGATTATGTGAGTAAATGGGTGGAGGTTAAGGCCACCATGACTAATGAATCTCATGTTGTGTTCGACTTTGTCAAGGCATGTATTTTTTGTAGGTTTGGAGTACCAAAGGAAATCATCAGTGATCAAGGGACACACTTTTGTAATCAGAATTTGGATTCCCTTCTTCTAAAGTATGCGGTGACACACAAAACATCAACACTATATCACCCCCAAACAAATGTCTAGGCTGAGGTTTCAAATCGGGAGTTGAAACAAATTTTGGAAAAAATTGTGCATCCAAATAGGAAGGATTGGAGAAAGTGCTTGGATGATGCGCTATGGGCTTATAGGATAGCATACAATACACCCATAGATATGTCTCCATTTTATATTTTTTTGGGAAAGAGTGTCATCTCTCCATGGAAGTCGAGAATCAGGCTTATTGGGCTATAAAGAAATGTAGCATCGATTCGGCCCGAGATAGAATCCAAAGGAAGATGAAAATTAAAGAGCTTGAGGAGATTCTATTTTCATCATATGAGAACTCAAGTATATACAAGGAAAGATCAAAAGAAGCTCATGGTAGAATGATCCAAAAAAGGGAGTTTCATGTTGGAGAGATATTACTTCTGTACAGTTCACAATTGAAGTTGATACCTAGTAACTTCTGTTCTAGATGGTTAGGTCCTTATATTGTATCTAATGTTTTTCCTTATGGGGTAGTAGATATCATACAAAAGGACACTGGAAGGAGCTTTATATTCAACATGCAATGATTTAAGTAATACATTGAGGGACTTTCTATAGCTGTAGTGTATTTCATCACACGACATAACTCCATCATCACTTGAGAATATCAGGTTGTTCCAAACCCTTTCACTTTTATATTATTTTTCTTATTTAAAATTATTCATTTCATGTGCACATATAATTTCATAAGTTCACATTGAGTACAATGCAATATTTTAAGTGTGGAGGAGGGGACAACATTTTGGGGTAGATATTTAGGTTTTTCATTTGTGTTTTTTGTGTGTATTTTCTATTAATTTTTTTGTTATTTTTTTTAAAAAAAGATAAATAATAAAAAAACAAAGAGATCATGTAACATTTTCATGTGGAATATATGGAAAATGATGTTTTCAAAATTCATTGGTAGAATTATAAGAATGAGTAAGATTTCATCATCAAGGTTTTTTTTATAAAAATTAATGTCTTTGATGATATGATTGGTTGTGTCATTATAAAACATTTTAGATTTTGACACCATTATTTGTGATATTTGTTCATGGTAAATTTTTTCATTGATTTATCCACAAAAAATTTCACTCAACCATGACTTGGGAAATTTTTCCTACTCAATTGATGGTATAGTCGTGTTAGGTAAAAAAAATTAATTGGTTGATCCATAAGTTCATTTCTCTTTTGATCAGTTTCATTACAATACTAAATTGACCTATGTGTGTGTACCTATTATCTGACTATAGTACACCCTCAAAAAAACAAAAAAAAATTAAAAATATGGTTTATGTCTTGGGAAGTTCAAAAAATACTCTTCCTAGACCTTTCATCTTATTATAACCATTACAATTAGTGTCGTGAAGAGATCAAACATGGGTTGAGAGTTGAGTGTGAGATTTGTTCCAAGTGAAACTAAAAAAACAAAAACTGAATAGTGGTGTGATGAAATGTACAACATATGGGGATATCTAATTCGGGAGCTTAATGTTTGACTTTTGGGAATACTTAACTGAGTGGGTCTTGAAATTCATTTGCAAAGTAATGTAGAATAGGTTTGGTGAATTAAACCATGTAATAAGAATTGGTTTACATGACCTGAATATATTGAATAAAGGTTGGATCTATGATTTTGGAATGGTTGGTACACACACACGAAGAGAATTAGTGGCATAGTAAACCTATGACTTGTTTCGCTATGATTAGTGTTATGAATCTCCTTTGATTTTGTTTTGACACAATTTATGAGACAATGAATTTAAAATTTATTGATATTGACTCTTTATGGGAGTCTTACTTTTCCTATATTTCCACTTTGGATTAAGAAATATGAACGTACATATCTTGTCATAATTGTTTTTTGAATACATGATATGAGTTTTTTCCCAGGAGTGCAAACGGGTAAGTGTGGGGGAGTTGATAAAACACAATTTTTTTGAATATTTTATTGATAATAAATAAAACAATTCCTCACATTGTGTAAAATATGTTTATTTGTAAAATATTTTGGATTTGATCATTCATTTGATAATTTGATGAAAATTATAGTTTTACCCTTTACAAATTCACTATAGTATTTCAAAAATAAATAATTTTATTTAAATTATTTAAAATTAAAATTTTTTAGTCATATTCCTGAATTAATGAGATAAAACATTCATTCAGGACATATGAGATAAATCATGCATTTTATTGGACTTAATGGTCCATGAAGTCAAAGGTAGGATGGACTTGCTAAATTGGAAATCAGTTCTATATTTGAGCCATAACATCTTCATCTGTGCTTGCATTAGGTCCAAATTTGGAGAGGAGTTCTAGAACCCATTTTATAACAAATCATACTTCTTGAAGGATAGCTGTTTCATGCATTTTGGTGGTCAAACAGGTAGTTTAATTATTTATCTGAATTTCCCCATTCACACTATAAACGTCTTAAAACCTAGCCTCCCCACCACTCTATAAATTGGTTTTTTTATCATTTAGAGGGTTTGGGACGTGAATTGGGATATTGGTAGCATATTATAAGTGGTTCCATACCATTTCAATTCACAATTGGAGGAGGGAGGCTACCAAGCTAGGATCTCCTCCAAAATTCTCTTATTTTTCTCTTCATTGTTGTAATGTTGTTGTACTTTCAATAAAATCTTAGTTTATCTTCTATTTATTCTATTATTTTTAATTTTCTTATTATCTTAATATTACTCTTTAGTTTTTAAATAAAATAGTATAAATGATATTGGGTTATACCCTTTCTAAATCTTTGCAAATGTAATTCGTTTCTACGATGACTACGTTGCCCATGGAAGAGTAGTTTTCTTAGTAATTGATCGACCACTTACCTTCTTCATTTATTTATTTTGAATAATTAATCTACTATAATTCAAAAAATATGATCAATGAATTGATTTTTAAAATTAGAATAAACTAATCAATCAATTGAACAATTGACACAAAAACACGTGAGGTCGAGATTTGTGTAAATTGTGAGAGCACAAACTTAATCGATAAAACCAAACCACATGGGATAAATTTGTAGAGGTCAAATATAATACATAAAATAAATTCACCCGTATTTAAAAAATTGATTTATTACCTAATTTACCACTGAACATAAGCTAGTCTTATAAAAACAATCAAAGTAGGGTTTTGTGATTACATGTTCTGAAGCTGGCCTAGGATTTAACTCCTTTCATATTTGTGGTAATATTAATTCTCATAGGGTATGAAGATTAAAAAATTAGGGGAGAACAATTAATTGGATGTTAATTTAAATGATAATTATCAATAAGTAAGGGAATAGGTATAGTTATATCTATTGCGTCTTTTAAAATATTTTCTAAAAAAAATCTTCTCGTTGCATTTTCTTAATCTCATTTCAAAAAACAAAAATAACAAAAAAAATGAAATCTTCTTCCAGTATACTTCATATAGCTTCATAAATAGTAAAAAAATTCCACCATCCATTTTAAGTAGTGTGTTTATTATATTTTGTTTTATTTTTTTTAATGCCTTTAATATGTTGTTTAATTTACTTCCTCCCTTGAGAGATGACCATGTTCAGCCACTCTGCTGCAACTAAGTTCCCAGAAATCATACTTCATTTGAGAGTTCCCACGATAGTGCCTTTAATTAATATATTTTTTTTCTACCATTTAGTTAAGTATTTTGATTTCTTTATTTGATAATGCACTTCGTTTTTTCTGAATTTTTCAAGAAATATGTTCCTGATGTTTCAATGAAGAAAATTCATAAAAATAGGAAAATGTTACCTATTATACATCATGAATCCTCAGTTCACATCGTCTAATAGAGTCTCACAGGATGTCAGATGTCGTGAACCTATTCATGAATAAAGTTCCTAAAGTCTACATGAGAATCATCCATTACACGTTGTGATATGTGGATACACATCGTGAACCACTTGAACGTGGAATTTTCTCTGAAGATTTGTCTTTAAAGATGATACATGCCGTGAGACCAGGATTCACGTCATGAAAACAGTCAAACCTCATATCTCGGATAAGATACATGCGAGATATATGTAGGATTCAAAAATTGTGGTGATATACATATATTAATCAATAAACTGCATGAAATACATTACACTTCATGTAATATTTCAGCTATAAATAAAGGAGCCTCGCAGTAGATTAGAGAGCTTCCACATTAGAATTTCCCTGTGGTTTTTTCCCTTTGAGTTTCCTTAAATTCTCTCCCCCATAAACTCAATTTTCTTCACCTTTTTCATTATTTTTCATTAGTACAAGTGTCATGGATCATGTTTCAACATCACCTTCATTTCATTTTTGCATCTCCACTATCATTCAAGATCATTCATCTAAGAACTTATGTTGAATCCTTTTTCTCTCTCATTCCAAGTAAGCATTTAATTAAGTCATGATTTATAACCTCGATTTCATGCTTGTCTCATTTTGTGAATCTGAATTATTTCATGATTTTTAATTGTTTAAATTCAATCATTATTAGCATGTCAAGTATGGTTTCAATTATACATTTTTTTACATTCATTCCTACCATGAGTGGCTAAAACAACTGGGGTAGGGATCGAGGGTAAGTGTATCAGAACATTTCTAAATATTTAATTCTAATTTTTCTAACCTTAAAAATTAGTAATCATGGTAAATAATCAATTTATATCCAATTCATTTGAATGTCCTTGACTGCAGGATATTCAAGCGAAGGACCATATCCTGGTAAGAGTGGACTAGGTTACGACCAATATCATAAGACACTATCTGCCTTAGAATCCAAGCTTAATGCATCTAGGTTATAACTATCTCCCAATCAAGGAATAGTTATCTGCTATTTATAACTAGTTTATTTGATCAAAATCAACTAGTTCCCTCCTCTTGATTTATAGACTATCCCTTAAGATCATACTAATTTAGAATAAAGATCATCCTTTCTACAGATACCTAAAATTTATCCAAATCCCTCTCTCATTCTTGAAGAAACCATCAACCAACATAGATCTAGTATCTACCCAACTGAAGTAAACAAGAAAGGACTCCTACCTAAAGGGTCTTTATCCATTGAATCTTAGATTCCATCTTCTCTCCGCCTGGGATCGACCCTGGATTGTCATTATACAACATGCGAGTTGTAAGTAAAGTTTACAAAATCAATAATTCTAATCTGACCACAGCCTGCACAAATTCAACGATGCATGCGGGAGCATCAATTATCTTTTGGGAGAAAATTTTACTGTGTGTAAGGCTCAAAATATTTTAAGGTAAATATTTTCAAAATGATATTTGAATCTCTGGTAGTGGAGATGGATAGAGTATATATATTCATTCAATTTTGAGCTATCATATATTCCCAGAAAGGGGAACAGTGTTGTGGATGCGTTGAGCTGGAAAACATAGAATAATGTAGTTCAGGATTTAGTATTGAGTAGAGGATGATGAATTTTCTAGAAGAGATACATGTTTTGGTTCAAGATAGTTAGGATAGATGAATCTTGTGTCGGTTTCAGTGGATTATAAACTTTTGAGTTAGATTAGGGAAAAATAGTATGAGGATCCATAGTGTATGACCATGAGGTAAATCTTTGAAGGAGGGGAGACACCTTCATACTAGATCATGGATAAGGAAGAGATCATCTATGTTAGGAATGGAGTTGTTGTTCCTTCGATCATGCAAGAGGAGCTGATGCGTGAATTTCATTCCTCGAAGTGGGTGGTACATCCAGGTGTGACCAAACATTACCATGAGCTATGATGATAGTTTTCATGTTAGAGCTTGAAAAAGGATATAGAAGGGTTTATGACATGATGATACACTTTTTAGAGGGTGAAAGTAGAGCATCAAAGACCTATAATCTTGCTACAACAATTACCTATTCCGAAGTGGAATTCATACAATGTGACCATGGACCTTGTGGTGGATCTCCCAAATATAATAAGGAAGAATGATGATATTTGGGTTATGGTTGATTGAATAACGAATTTAGCACATTTATTACCAATGTGGTAGACTTTATTAGGGGAGAAACTAAGATAATTGTATGTTCAGGATAGAGTTCATCTGTAAAGGGTTCCAAGGACTATAGTTTTAGATCGTGACGCATGCTTCACTTCATGCTTCGGGCAGGGCTTGAAGAAGGCACCCAGTATGAAGGTATTATTGATTATGGAGTTTAACCCACATACATATGGGAATTCAGATCTTACTATACATGTTATGAGGATATACAATAGGCATGTGTTCTTAACTTTGGTGGGACTTGGGAGAAGCACTTGGATTTAGTGGATTTTTTCTATAATAATAGTTATCAGGAAACTATAAAGATAGAAACATACTAGGATCTTTATGGTAGGCCATGTAGGTTTTCACTATGCTGGATGGAGGCTGGTGAGTCAGAGTTATTGGGACGAAGTCTCGTGTAGGAGACATCAGAGCAGGTGTAGTAGATTTAGAAACATATGTCTATGGCTCAGAGTAAGAAGAATTAGTATGCTAACAAGAGGAGATGAACCCAACAGTTTACAGAGGGTGATCATGTATTCCTTTAGGTTTTTTCCTTGGTTGGGTCACCCTAGGATATGGAGATAGGGAAAGTTTTCATAGAGGTTCATTGGACCATTTGAGTTTTTGGATAGAATCGGGCTAGTGGCATACTGATTGGATCTTATACATAAATATGTTGTTATGCATGAAATTTTCCATGTGTCACAAAAACAGAAGTATCACCCCAACCCTTCTCATGTGATTGATCTGGATGATGTTGATCTTGATATAGATGCATCTTTTGTGGAGTATATAATATATGTGTTGGATCACAGTGAGAAAGTGTTATAGGGAAGGTTTATTCCAATAGTTCATGTATTGTGGCAATATGGGTGTGTGAAAGAGTATACAAGGGAAAGGAAAGAATATATGAGGTCTTAGTGGCATGATATTTTTGGATAAAAATATTAGAAAATATTGGGAGTGAAACTCGAGGATGAGATGTTATAATTTGGGTAGATTGTAAGATCCCAAACATTTCTAGAGTGGTTTCGAACATGTTTATAGGTGCAATTTTTTTTAGTTTGGAGTAAGTTTTGTTTGTATTGTACTTTGGGGTGTGTTTGAGTGAAAAATAAGAAAAATGGATGAAAAAGAGGTTGTGCATGGTTGGCGTATGGTTAGAAAAAATTGTGCGACCCAGCCCAGTAAACTATACAACCCTATAAAGTGGGGTTTCATACGGCTGGCACATAGTTTTTCAAATCGTGCACCCTAAAAAGAGAAACTATTCACCCCTAAAATAATGGGCTCATAGTTAAGTAAAATCGTGAACCTTTCCTAGGAAACCATGTTTGATATTTTAAATAGCCTTAAAATTAGTTTTTAATCCACCTGAACCCCCCCCCCCCCCAAAGAAAACTTCCCCCATTCAACCCAAATTCAGACTAAATTGGTTTTTGATGATTTTAGAGATTTTTGGAAGGATTCAAAGGTCATCCAACATTAGTTATTCATTATTTGAAGCCTTGGTCAAGGATTTTTATATCTCCTGGTAGGTGGATCATATCCTATTTCTTTTTCATTCATCTTTATTCTTTCTCTCATTCTTTGGTGGGAAGTTATCTTCTGCTTTTCTAGATTTGGTTCTAGATTTGATGAATCTAGATCTAGGTTGGTGGATCTAGATCTATAATTAAGAGATATCTTTTTGTTTAATCTATATTTAGGGTTTTAAATTTGGATGTTGGTCTGTGTTTTTTTACTGCTCGAATTTTGGGGATTTTTACTGGATGACATAGTCAACCAGTTGAGGTAGGTGGTATAATATTCAAATCTCATAATCATGATTTTGATTATGTGTATGAAAATTGTATAATTCCTATTTTTTTATCAATTTAATTTCTTTATTAAATTAAATAATTTGGGTGAATTAATTAATTACAGAATTGTGAAATTGTAGGATTTTGGACTAATTTACTGTGAAATTAATTCAGTGATATTGAGATACTTATTTGAGATAATTAATTATAAAATTAATTATGTGATATTAGTGTTATAAATTGAATAATTAATCTATGAATTTATTATGAGATATTAAGATTTTGAATTAGATAATTAATCATGGATTAATTATGAGATACTGTAATTGTCAAAATGGATTAATTAACTGTAGAATTGATTAATGGTATGTGTGTGATTTATTAATTGTTGAATTAATTAATGAGAATTATTGTTATAAGAGGATTAATTTTGGGTAATCTTGATTGATGTGATATAATTATTTTTGTGATATTGGTGATATATATGTTCTATATATATGAATTCTTGGTGAACATGTGTGGGACATAGTCTGTTATTTTCAAAGACAACGTGAGAGGGACAAGGTATCCTATTTCCAAATCCCATAGTGATAAATTGTTTGAGGAATGTGTGTGGGATATGGTCTATTGTTTCAAAATCCCACAAGATCAGGACATGGTATTCTATTTCTAAATCCTGTAGTGATACACATGTGTGGGACATGGTCTGCTTGTTCTGAATCCCACGGGTTCCTAGGCATGATGACCTAGACTCAAATTGTTGACATTGGAATATTATTCCAAATAAATGTTTTAATAGTGGAAATGAAATGGATAATGAAATCTTGTTAGTTTATTATATTGTGGTTTTAAAATGTTACATAGTTCAGACTCCAGCACAAGTCAAAGAAGGTTTTGACGTACATATGTTCTTGGAAACATGGAGGGTTATATGGTTAAATAAATAATATTTGATAATTTGATAAATGTGTAATTAATAACTGTTCTTATTTCTTTATACAACTACATACACTATCTCGGAATCAATTTATTTTAGACGTTGGTGGTGGTGTCCTATTGAGTGGTACTTTCACCCTACTCAGACTGCCTAATTGGTACCCAAATGGACTTTATTTCCATAGGACGGGTAAGGGAAAAGGCTATGGGTTATGTTTCTAAATTTAGAATAGATCTTGGATGAGGGAACCAGACATGGTTCAGTACCCACTTGGGATTCATCAGTGTCTTTATTTTTAGTTTTCATTTTAGACACTTGACACTTACTTTATCATGGCAGGTTTTATGTTTCAGTTAGATATTGTTTTTCTTTCTTTGTTTATCTTTAGATATTGGTATTGTTATGATTATATAATATTCTACTATTTTTTATCTATTTATGCTAGTTTATTACTTTGATAAAATAAGGTATAGTCTCCCCATGAATGTCTTATCATACCCTTGCTGCTAGTCAGTAGCCTATAGTGTATGGGGTGGTTCTCTTGAGTTCATGTGACTAACCGGCTCGAGGCACCAGTGTGTGAAACCTGGTTTGGGATGTTATATTATGGAAAAATAAAAAATTAATTCTTTGTATGTGTATGAACCAAAATATTGGAAGGAATTTATCTTTTTTATGTGTTTTCTAGATAGATTCAAAAGGATTAGAGAAAGTATGTTTATGTTTAGTGATGGTCATGAGTGTTGGAAAAATCCCATTTTTCACTCATAAAAACACATTAAACTAAATTATAATGTTATCTATATTTTTTTTAAAGTATGGTGTTAGTGATGTGGAAAACCAGTAAAATTCATAATCCAACTAATATTTTTACCAAGGTATTAGTCTAGGAATGTTTGAGGCATAATTGTGCCTTAGTGGGAATTGGGTGACTAGAAGATCAAATAGAGACACTAACTATTGCTTTGAAAGTTAGAATGATGATAAAAATTTTCATGTGTATTAAAGAGAAAACGAATCCATTAACATGAAATTCTAGTAAAATATTGATAGGATTTGTGAATTCTACTTTCACTGTTGTTTTATGTGTCTTAAAGGGATGACTCTAGAACATAAGACTCAAATTGATAAAGACTTAAAGAGGAATTAGATTGGAATGAGGCATGATGGTTTGGATGATATGATCCTAATTCAATATTTCATGTTGTCATGTATGGAATATATAAGTTTGTACATTCTATCTCATGTAAAAAACACTATTATAATGTTAAATAGGGTGTTCTATTTGTTAGTATGAAAGTAACTAGAGATTCTTCTAATGGGATGCATATAAATCATCATAAGGATGTTTGAGAAAGATTTGTATGATTCATAAAAATATATCAGCTTAGTTCAAGTGACTTTTAGCTAATATAAGCTAACCAAGAACTATAGTGGGTACTTTTTAAATTTTAAAAGATAGTGGAATTGATTGATTAGTCATAAACTATAATAAATAAATGGTGTGGGACCACTTATTTAGTATGGGACCACTTGATTAGTGTGACTTCACTTGACTTGATAGAATAGTGATCAAATGTATTTTTATTTTCTGATTATGATTAAAATGAATTATTTTTTCATCAAATCAAAGTAAATAGGATTTTTATCCCATGGATTTTGGAATAATTTCAAAAAAATTTCAAATACATTATTATTGATCCTTGATTTATTTTTTCTACATGAATATTCTTTTAGTAGTTTAGTCTTTTTTCTTGAGTTTGTGAGTGTGTCTTTCCAATGCACTGACTAGGGTGTGGCTTGTCTTCTAATATTTAGTACATTAGATATAGGGGATTCATTCACTTCTAAATTTTCTAAAATTTGTTCCATGGTTAATTTTAATAAGTATTTTTTTATTTGTAATGGTTCTGAATCATAACATGCATGAAATTATAGGGGTCTAAAAGTAATGATAATCATATTCAATTTAAATAAGTAAAAAAAATTAAATTTTTTTTTATTTCCATACCCATGTTGTTAGGTCATTGATTAATGTTTATAAATTTTTATAAAAATATATTAATGAAATCATTGGACAAGTGATTTGAAAAATCCATAGGAAAAGATTTTACTTAAACTATGTAAATTAGAGCAGAAATTCTCGTCTCTTTTTTTATTTAATGGTCCACTAAACTATACATTTAATTATCTAATTAATTTCCTATAATAACTTGACCCCAATAACCCAGAGTTGGTGGTTAATTTACTATATTGAAATGAAATACAAGGGATCACATCCCAAAGTATTGAATGGTTTAGTATTATTAAGATACTAGATACATACATGATTCTCTAATTACAATTGAAAACATTAAATTAAAAATTAAAATTCTAGTGAGAACATTATTATTTATTCTATTAAATCACTAAAATCATATATGGATCCCTTCTAGGTATCCCAAGGAAAGTAAAAATAATAAAGGGTGATCTCAGATGCTCAGTAAGGGGAAAATATATAGAATAAGCTATAATAAAATAAATATTTTATAATATGTAATATAGAAAAAATAGTCAAATATTTCATATAACTAATATCATAACAGGGGAATATATCCATGGATAACATTGGAACATAAATAATTGCATGGATAACAATAAATGGTTTAATAATGATGGGATTTATATTAAAGTACAATATAATCATACCAACAAGTCCATATTATAAGACATCATAAACGTACCGATAAGGCCTCATTCCAATACAATATAAATATATCGTCAAGGAATCATGCCAAGAAACAATCAATAATTGGGTAGGAATACAAAAAATACCCAAGATTGTTTGTCTCATGATACCTATAGTTGCATATAGAAGCTATAATATTCCCTACCCTTCACTTACTAAATCCAATATATTCATCATACGAAAGGGGTGAATAACAATTCATTGCATAATCAGCATAAGATTTAATATTGAAAAACTGGAATATGAAATGTTAATAGTTTACCTAATAAATAAATATAAGAATGTGATCATAATATGTCTAGAGAAATAAATTAGATGGTAACATTAGATTATATCCCCAATAAATCACAAGATACATCAAATGATGTTTTCATAGGTGAAAATAATTTTAAAAAGAACTGGAACATTTCTTGAGGAAAATGGCCTTTTCATTTTGAAATCACTTATAATAAAATATAATAATTTTCCAAAATTTTTGGAAATAATTTTTCTTGGAAAATAACCATGGAAATTTTTAAAGTAAGATTTAAATAAAGTATTATTTATTATGGTGGAAATAGTCATTCGTGTGGTGTACATTAAAATAAATATTTTGTTCACACCTTCAGTAAAAAGTGCCTTACTCAGAAAATAACAATAAAGTTCCTTTGAAAACATTTTTTATAAATTAAAACATGTGTGGAAAGTTATTTAATAAATAATTAGGAAATACCAACAAGTCCTCATGCTAAGACAATATAAATATATCTTCAAGGAATCATGCCAAGAAATAATCAATAATTGAGTAGGAATATAATAAATACCCAGGATAGTTTGTCTCATGAGACCTATTTTTGCATCTAGGGGATATAATGTCACGACCGACCTTCACCAAAAGGAGGGAAGGGTTAGAAAATTTCCAGGACCTTCCTTCTTTAAGTTGAAGGAGAGATAATGACCCCCAAGACCTACCTTCAATAGGTCATGGAGTGGCGACTAGCACTAAGGGTATAGAAATTACACACAAATGGAAGGCATTACCCCTTTTTGTTTTATAGGATCGGGAGATAAGATGATGAAACCCAAAAACACCAAGGATAAAAGAAAATTAAAGCCCAAAATTAAACAATTCCCACATGCATGTTCCAAAAAGTAAAAGTCACAAAGTACAAAAAGTGACTACAAAGGTAAGTACCAAAGAAAGAAAAACAGCAACTGCAACTGCCCCAAAGGTCTGAGCTAGTATGGTCCTGCGCAATCCCCAAAGTCCTCCTAGAAACCTGAAAGCAGTTTTATATACGTAGGGTGAGAATACAAGTACACTTAGAAGGGAAAACCAAAGACTCTCGTGCACAAGTGGGGGAACGTACTAAAGTCTCGTGAGAAGAAGGAGTAAACCAAACACCTAACAAGGTAAACTATCCACCCAAGCCTCACCAAGGCACACTCCCTAAATAACACAAGTCAAGTAATATATATAATAATAGCACATCGATGTTTGGGTACTCCACGCCACTTTCCCACTGGTTATTGAGACATCCTACGCATCAAACCAATCCCGCCATTCTCACTGCAGTCCCACTGCCACACCCGCCTGCACACACCTAGGCCACAACGACACGCAGTCCCACTACCGAATCTCGCCGCAAACACCTGGGCCACAACTGTCACACGTAAGCACTCTTGCAAACACCTAGGCTAGAAAAACCACCACCACGACCAAAGACACCTGGGCCTCATCCCGAAGACACTTGGAAAACCACCTGCCGCACACACCTGGCCAACCACCACACTACCCTGCCTGAAGATTCTTGGGCTAATAATGGACCTCAGTCCATCACAGTCTGCCTGAAGATACTTGGGCTATCCAGGAAATGGATCATAAAAGGAGATAATAACCATCCACTAATAATAGTGTTGGGAAAAACACCCTCCCCCATGAAATGGGGGTGTTTGACACTAAGTGCTCAACTTGGGTGGGGCGCGAACAAGAAACACAAAACTACAAGTATATGTATAGGTAACAAGCACTCACCCAAAGTTTGGGTTTTTCTTCATCCCTCCCAAAGAGCACAAACAGCACTACGTCCAAGTCACAACTCACGCCAAACCAAAACCCATTTATCCCATCCTTGTTTTTATGTTCAGTAGCAATGTTTAATTATGTCTTGCACCTACTTCGGCAACTAGTAAACATAGGCACAAGTCCAGGAAAGAAAACAGTCAAGCATCAACCATAAAACCCACACCCGGTTCTCTCGTAAAGACACATCAACTAAATAGAACCCTAAGTTACAGCCCCATGCCCAATATCCGGGAGCAAAAAGGGCTTCTCAACAACAGAGGATCCCACCCCAATTCGTGATATAAACAAGGTAACCACTCGGTCTTAAAACTAATAACCACCGAACCCATAACAACAGGGGATCCCATCCCCAACTTCATAACCACCGGGAGTATAAAAACAGGGGATCCCATCCCCTCCCACATCTCCAGAAATTGACCCATAAAGGAAAACAACCAAACCACTACCACCAACACAAGGCAGGACCAAGCTTGCATTTTCAGATTTATATGATTTGACACACTCCATGGTTTCAATTCTGTGTCTTGATCGGGGTTATCACAGAAGGTATTGATCCTTGTGCTTTCAATTATTTAGCCGGATATACGTGATTAAACAAAATTCCTTTACACAGCAAGGGTTACCCACCACAAACACAATCCATTTAAACATCTCCAGAGGTAAGGGTTTGTTAGTGCACAGAAAATGACCACCAACAGCCTCGATTTTCAGTAGGCGTAAGCCATACAATTCAGAAATTATATCATAATATAAAACAGCATCAACGATCACAGCCCCCCTTATTTCTTTAATGAATCTGTTCATTATCTTTATTTAGGTCTGGTTTATCCAATTCTACAGAATCAAAAGCACGCCCACCACGCATGATACACAAAAGAGATAGGTGAAGGAGAAATTCCCTACTTGTTGATCAAAGATCGACGCTTAGGCCAGGCACGGAACATCATGCATAGAGATGCGGCTCTCCTGAACGAAAATCACCTCATCTGAGCGAAGGGTACTCCTCGTAGAGGGTGATCGAGAAAAGAAGAACCCACAGCGAACCCCTTAGTTATAAGGGTCGAGGACGGTTGAGATAAGAACGTGAAACCACCTGAGCGGGGGTCGTGGGTTGACCACACGGCCCCACATGTTATTAGAGGTCGGGCGGTTTAAACCGATGCACACACCAGGTTAATTCATTAAATATTTTGTTAAACATTTATGGGCAGTTACCGGGATTTAAAATAGGCTTAACCGGGTCAAAATAGGATTTAAAATCCTATTTACACAAGAAGGAGCGCTACTGGAAAGAACCTGCGGGGGTAGCCCAGAGCCACTGGTAGCTGAGAGCTACCGGTGGGTGACAGCCACCGGTAGCCAAGAGCTACCGGTAGCCGATATCCACCGGCAGCTACCGGTAGGCTGCAGCCACCTGTAGACCGAGCCACTGATAGACAGAGCTACCAGTAGGCTGAGCTACTGGTAAACAGAGCTACCGGTAGGCCTGCTACCGGTAGGCTAAGGCTACCGGTAGACAAAGCTACTGGTAGGCCTGCTACCGGTAGGCTAAGGCTACTAGTAGGCCTACTGTTGGGCTAACTTCACCGAGATTCCCAGACCATAAAACCCAACATGAGATTTTCACAAAGTAATGGACCCCTAAAACCCAGGCCATTACATCAGATACCTCTTAAACGATTCTCATCCTCGAGAATCAAAACAAACCAGAAGGAAAGAGAGGGTCCGAACAACCACCTCGAAAGATACCTCTTAGGAGTGAACTCAAGATAACTAAAAATGCTTCCTTGTCAAGAACCAAGCAACATACCATGTCAAACTACCCAGGAATGTGGGTTGGAGAGTCTCCTCCCCCATGTGAAGATATTATCCACTTTGGGCAGAACTGACTCACCCGCACGGGTTTAATCGCATCCACCTTAATGTGTCTTGAATAGGGGTCGGGTTCTCTCCTCCCCCATAGCCAGGGATTTTCACACACATTCAGAGGAAAGAAAACTAGTACATTTCATATCCAAAAAGACAAAACGTTCTACCAAAATAGGTACAACAAAGAAAAAAACTCAAAACAACTCTGGGTACTGGGTACGCATCTGTGCTTCCCTCTCCCACGTACTCACCTCAAGCCCACCACGTCTCCACAACACACAAACCATGGGAATGGTTCACCCATGAAGCACCTTCCCCTTGCGATCCTCGATCATCACTGGTCTCTCCACAAATGTCACGTCATCCTCGATATCCAGCTCACCCCAATCAAGGACGTGTGAATCGTCATACAGATATTAACGGAGCTGGGACACATGGAATACATCATGTATCCTCAGTAGCAGCAGTGGTAACGCTAGCTGATAATCCACTTCGCCGACCCGACGCAACACTTTGAAGGGTCCGATGAACCAAGGAGAAAGCTTACTCCCCTTGCCGAACCTCTGCTGCCCACGCCGAGGGGAGACCTTAAAGAACACGTGGTCTCTAACCTCAAACTCAAAGGGCCTCCTCCTGGTATCAGCATACGACTTATGTCAGTCATGGGCCGCCTTAATCATTTCCTGTATGATCTGAACCTTCTCTGTCGTGCTCTGCACCATCTCCGGTCCAAGGATGCCTGCCTCCCCTACTTCGGTCCAACACACAGGTGAACAGCATGGCCTCCCGTACAAGGCTTCAAACGGGGCCATACCAATGGTAGAGTGGTAGCTATTATTGTATGTAAACTCTACCAGGGGAAAGTATCACTCCCATGATTTTCCTGAGTCCAGAACACATGCCCGCAGTATATCCTCCAACATCTGGATGGTGCGCTCTGTCTGCCCATTTTTCTGGGGGTGGAAAGCAGTGCTAAGGCGTAGCTGGGTTCCAAAAGTATGATGAAAACCCCTCCATACTCGTGAGGTAAAATGTGCGTCCCTATCCGAGACTATAGACCTCAGAAATCCATGCAACTGCACCACCTCATCCATGTACCTTCGCGCCAAAGCATCCACTACACTCGACTCCCTGATCGCCATAAAGTGAGCCGATTTCTTCAACCAGTCCACTACCACCCAGATGGCGTCGTATCCCCCTTGGACCTTGGGTAGTCCCGTGACGAAATCCATCGAGATGTCGTCCCACTTCCACTCGGGGACATCTAGAGGCTGCAGTAGGCCGCCTGGAACTCGGTGTTCAGCCTTCACTTGATGACACACTAAGCACTTTCCCACAAAATCTGCCACCGCTCGCTTAACTCCGGGCCACCAAAACTGCCTCTTCAGTCCCTGGTACATCTTGGAAACTCCTGGGTGTACCGCCAGGGGTGAGTTGTGGAACTCACTGAGAACCCTGCCGCGCATCACTTCTCTAACAAACAACCTTCCCTAGAAAAGAATCTGGTTCTAACCATCCTCTATCCATCCTTCCGGAGCATTTCCCTGGTCAACTCGGTCACACATCACTTCGCACTCTGGGTCTCCCCACTGAGACTCCTCCACTTGCTGAAATAGAGACGAATGCACTGCCATCTGATACAGGCAGCCTCTACCGCTATCCATCCTCACATCCAGGTGTAAGGCAGTCAACTCCTCCATCGCCTTCCAGGCATCTGCCGAATCTCATACCGCATCCTTCTACGTCCTCCTGCTCAAGGCATCAGCCACTACATTGCCCTTGGGCTTAGTATAAGAGATCTCGAAGTCGTAATCCTGAAGGAACTCCACCCATCTCCGCTGTCACAAGTTTAGGTCCCTCTAGGAGAAGATATACCTCAAGCTTTTGTGATCTTTGAAGACCACAAAGCGTTCTCCAATGAGGTAGTGCCGCCATAACTTTAGCACAAAAATGACCGATGTAAGCTCCAGGTCTTCGGTGGCGTAATTAAGCTCATGAGGGCGTAGCTGCCTGGACCCATAAGAGATCACCCCATGTCGCTGCATCAACACACATCCTAGTCCTTGTCCTGAAGCATCACAGAACACATCATACACCGCCCCTTATTCTAGAAATCTCAGAACTGGGGCACTAACCAACTTCTCCTTCAAATAGCTGAAGGCTAGCTCGCACCGCTCACTCCACATGAAAACCTGGTCTTTCTTGGCCAGGGCGCTCAAAGGGGATGAAACTCGAGAGAAGTTGGGTACGAACCTCCGATAGTAACCTGCCAGCCCAAGGAAACTACGGACCTCTTCCACATTCTTGGGTGCTTCCCAAGAAACAACTGCCTCAACTTTTGATGGTTCCACCGCTACCCCCTGCTCGGACACCACGTGCCCGAGGAAGTGCACTTCTCGTGTCAAGAACTTGCATTTTGACAACTTCTCATAGAGATGATGATGTAGGAGGACCTCCAAACCCATCCTCAGGTGCTCTTCATGGTCCTCCTCTAATCTCAAATAGATCAGGTTATCGTCGATGAACACAACCACGAACCGATACAAGTACTCCCAGAAGATGGAGTTCATAAGCCCCATGAACACAGCCGGGGCGTTCGTAACACCGAAGGGAATGACCATGAACTCGAAGTGTCTATATCTGCAACTGAACTCCATCTTTGGGATGTCACTTTCTGTCACTCTTAGCTGGTGATACCCAGACCGCAGGTCGATCTTCGAGAACCATCCTGCCCCTTTTAGCTAGTCGAAAAGATCGTCTATCCTCAAAAGAGGGTAGCGATTCTTGATTGTCACCTGATTAAGCCTCTTGTAGTCTATGTACAACCTGATACCACCATCAGCCTTCTTATACACCTCCAAGTACGTCGGCAGGGTAAAGGGGGTAACAGCATACTGGAGGGAGGGTCGGAGCGCCTCCTCCAAATGTCTTGCCTGAGACTCCTCGTCGGGAAAGAGGTCCAGAGCAAAACGTAGGATGTCCTTAAACTTGGTCCCTTGCTACCTCACTGACATAATCCCATGTTGGAGGGAGAGTAGCTCCTATCTCTTTCCACCTTCATCGTCAAAGAGAGTAATTCCGTCCGGAACTCCCTCTCGAAATCAGTCCATGCCACCTCAGCCTCTCTCCTCTCCCCCAGGTAAAGCGTCTTCCACTAACGCGCCACTCCCCGCATTTGGCTGACGGCCAGAGGAACTCAGTACTCGGCCGTGGCCCGAATTAGGCTGAAATCTATCACTAGATCCTCTAGCCAGCCTTTCCTCTTCATGTTAGAGGTGTTGCCCTCATACTTCTCAAGGGTCTGTCGCTGGAAGGCCCGAAGTGTCTTCTACCACTGGTCATCTTCCTCCTCTCGATCAGCTCTCTGTCGATCGACCAAGGTAGTATCCGGGGCCTCGATCGCCTGTACCACACGTGGTCACCTTCCAGGTTCCATAGCTGCAAGGTAAACAAGGAATGCCTAAGCCCAAGTAGTGCAGAATGACATTCTTTAAATCTTCTTAAACTTTTCATTTATTCTTCATTCCCAAAACACCCCAGAAACACAAGAACACAAGTCATTATAATGCATGTAACTTTCCTAGGGTCTCTCTACCCTCCAATCAGCATGGCCTCACTTGGTCGTTCGGTAGGTCCAGAGTCCTTGCATCGGATCATGGGGGGCCCTAAAATCTCATGTCCTAGCTGGTCTTCCCTGGCCTAATTCATGCACCAAGGTCACCCAACATTGTTTCCCTACCATCCCTTGCAATCCTCACTGTGCCTAACTTCAGACTCCATCCTATCTCTCAACCATACCTCTGATACAATTCTGTCACGACCTGCCTTCACCAAAAGGAGGGAAGGGTCAGTAGATTGCTAGGCCCTTCCTTATTTAAGTTGAAGGAGAGATAATGACCCCTGAGACCCGCCTTCAATAGGTCCCGTAGTGGAGACTAGCACCAAGGGTATATAAATTACACACAAATGGAAGGCATTACCCCTTTTTGTTTTATAGGATCGGGAGATAAGATGATGAAACCCTACAAAACCAAGGCTAACAGAAAATTAAAGCCCAAAAGTAAACCATTACCACATGCATGTTCCAAAAAGTAAAAGCCACAAAGTACAAAAAGTGACTACAAAGGTAAGTACCAAACAAAGAAAAATAGAAACTGCAATTGCCCCAAAGGTCCAAGCTAGTATGGTCATGCGCAATCCCCGAAGTCCTCCTAGAAACCTAAAAGCAGTTTTATATACGTTGGGTGAGCATACAAGTACACTCAGTAGGGAAAACCAAAGACTCTCGTGCACAAGTGGGGGAACTTACATAAGTCCAGTGAGAAGAAAGAGTAAACCAAAAACCTAACAAGGTAAACTATCCACCCAAGCCTCCCCAAGGAACACTCCCCAAATAACGCAAGTCAAGTAATATATATAATAAGAGCACATCGATGTTTGGGTACCCCGTGCCACTTTCCCACTAGTTGTTGAGACATCCTACGCATCGAACAAATCCCGCCATTCTCACCATAGTCCCACTACCACACTCGCCCGCACACACCTGGGCCACAACCACACGCAGTCCCACTGCCGAATCCCGCCCGCAAACACCTGGTCCACAACTGTCACATGTATCCATTCCTGCAAACACCTAGTCCAGAATAACAACTACCACGCCCGAAGAAACCTGGGCCTTATCCCGAAGACATTTAGGAAACCACCTACTGCACACACCTGGCCAACCACCACACTACCCTGCCCAATGATTCTTGGGCTAATAATGGATCTCAGGCCATCACAGCCTACCCGAAGATACTTGGGCTATCCGGGAAAGGGAGTAGAAAAGGAGCTAATAACCAGCCACTAATAATAGTGTTGGTAAAAACACCCTCCCCCATGAAATGGGGGTTTTCGGCACTAAGTGCTCAACTTGGGTGGGGTGCGAACAAGAAACACAAAACTACAAGTATATGTATAGGTAACAAGCACTCACCCAAAGTTTAGGTTTTTCTTCATCCCTCATAAAGAGAACAAACAGCACTACGTCCAAGTCACAACTCACACCAAACCAAAACCCATTTATCCCATCCTTGTTTTTATGTTCATTAGCAATGTTTAATTAAGTCCTACACCTACTTGGGAAACTAGTAAACATAGGCACAAGTCTAGGGAAGCAAACAGTCAAGCATCAACCATAACACCCCCACCCGGTTCTCTCATAAAGCCACATCAATGAAAGAGAACCCTAAGTTACAACCCCATGCCCAATATCCGGGAGCAAAATGGGCTTCTCAACAATAGAGGATCCCTCCCCAATTCGTGATATAAACAAGGTAACCACCCGTTCTTAAAACTCACAACCACTGAACCCATAAAAACAGGGGATCCCATCCCCAACTTCATAACCAACGGGAGTATAAAAACAAGGGATCCCATCCCCTCCCACATCTCCAGCAACCAGCCCGTAAAAGAAAATAACCAAACCACTACCACCATCACAAGGCAGGGCCATGCCGGCATTTTCAGATTTATAAGATTTAACCCACTCCATGATTTCAATTCCTTATCTTGACCGGGGTTATCACAGAAGGGATTGATCCTGGTGCTTTAAATTATTTATCCGAATATACAT
This sequence comes from Viscum album, assembly GCA_963277665.1. Classification (NCBI taxonomy): domain Eukaryota; kingdom Viridiplantae; phylum Streptophyta; class Magnoliopsida; order Santalales; family Viscaceae; genus Viscum; species Viscum album. The sequence goes on from OY728123.1 coordinate 889,240,570, forward strand.
GATTAAACAAAATTCCTTTACACAGCAAGGGATACCCATCACAAACACGATCCATTTAAATATCACCAGAGGTAAGGGTTCGTTAGTGCACAGACAACGACCACCAACGGCCTCGATTTTCAGTAGGCATAAGCCGAAAAATTCAGAAAGAAGATCATTATATAAAACAGTATCAACGATCACAACCCCCCCTTATTTCTTTAAAGAATCCGTTCATTATCTTTATTTAGGTCTGGTTTATCCAATTCTATATAATCAAAAGCATGCCCACCCCACATGATACACAAAAGAGAGAGGCGAAGGATAAATTCCCTACTTGTTGATCAACGATCGACGCTTTGGCTGGGTGTGGAACTTCACGCATAGCGATGCGGATCGCCTGAACGAAAATCGCCTCGTCTGAACGAAGGGTACTCCTTGCAGAGGGTGATCAAGAAAATAATAACCCACGGCGAACCCCTTAGTTATAAGGGTCGCGTACCGTTGAGATAAGAACGTGAAACCGCGTGAGCTGGGGTCGTGGGTTGACCACGCGGCCCCACACGTCATTAGAGTTCGGGTGGTTTAAACCAACGCACACACTAGGTTAGTTCATTAAATATTTAGTTAAACATTTGTGGGCGGTTACCGGGATTGAAAACAGGCTTAACCAGGTCAAAATAGTGTTTAAAATCCTATTTTCACAAGAAGGAGCGCTACTGGAAAGAACCCGCGGGGGTAGGCCAGAGCCACCGGTAGCTGAGAGATACTGGTGGGTGACTGTTACTAATAGCTGAGAGCTACCGGTAGCCGACATCCACCAGTATACTTCAGCTACCGGTCGGCTGCAGCTACTGGTAGACCGAGCCACAGGCAGACAGAGCTACCGGTAGGCCGAGCTACTGGTAGGCCGAGCTACCGGTAGGCTAAGGCTATCGGTAGCCAGAGCTACTGGTAGGCCTGCTACCGGTAGGCTAAGTCTACCGGTATATAGAGCTACCGGTAGGCCTGCTATTGGTAGGCTAAGGCTACCGGTAGGCCTACCATTGGGCCAACTTCACCGAGATTCACAGACCAGAAAACCCAACACGATATTTTCACAAAGTAATGGACCCCTAAAACCCGGGCCATTACATATGACATTCCCCACCCTTCACTTACTAAGTCAAATATATTCATCATATGAAAGGTTTTAATAATAATTCAATAAATAATTAGCATAAAAATTAATATTTAAAAACTAGAATAGGAAATGTTAATAGTTTACCTAATAAATAAATATAAAAATGTGATAATAATATGTATAGAGAAATAAATTAGATGTTAACATTAGATTATATCCCCAATAAAGCACAATATACATCAAATGATGTTGTAATATGTGAAAATTATTTTAAAAAACACTCGAACATTTCTTGAGGAAAATTCCCTTTTCATTTTGAAATCACTTATAATAAAATATAAAAATTTCCTAAATATTAGGAAAAAAGTTTTCATTGAAAAGAACCATGGGAAATTTTAAAGTAACATTTAAATAAAATATTTTTTATTATTTTTGAAATAATCATTCATGTTATGTACTTAAAAATAAACATTTCATTCACACCTTTGTTAAAAAGTTCCTTATTCATAAAATGAAAATAAAGTTCCTTTGAAAAAAAATAGAAATTAAAACATGTGTGGAAAGTTATTTAATAAATAATTAGGGAATACTAAGAACATTATTTAAAATATTTTTAAGAAAATATACACATGAAATAAAAAGATTTACGATCATAATGAAAAACAAGGTTGGTTTTCTTTAAAACATTATTTTGGTCTTTTTGAGTGCCAGAAAAAGTAAAAAAGGAACTAATACTTGAAAACTCTAGAAAAAAATAGAAGATGAAAATATATTAGGATTATGATATAAATATCATATAATTCCTTCCATTTAAACATAAACATTAACAATCCTAAATAAGGATGGGATTGTGATATAAAACCTTTCTAATTTCATAACATTCGAATAAATACCAATTGGAAGAAATAATTTGAGTTGTAATAATAAATACACTAAATTAAAAAATATACATGATATAAAATTTAAAATGGGTTGTATATATACATCATAAACATAAATTGGCTCATAACATCAAACATGTCCCAATGAAACAATTTTGAGATGAAGGACCCTTACCTCAGGTTTGACTTTCTACAGAAAGTGCTTTTAGCATCCTATATAATAATTTAAATTTATTATAAATCTATAAAATAACTATACACATACTTAAAATGTCATACATATTTATAACTATATAATTAAATTGGTTACACAAAATTAATTACACTGCTATATGGAGACGGTAAGGCATACGTACGCATAGGTGGCGTTTTAGTTTTCTATAGGATATAAAGTAGATGAATATGGATTGTACCATGAGAATAATAAAATTTAAGAATATTAAATATACTTATTTTATTATGTTATAATGGTTATAGAATATTTTAAGGATTCATAATATGAGATAAAATGAAAACAATTAGTTAAAAGTTATACATCTTCATTCAGAAACCTCCTTTGGCTTACACCTTAAGCATTGAAATTATGATATTTTGGAAATAAAAAAGGCTTTAAGAAATGGTTTAGAATTATTGGTTTTCATAAGGAAATTTTATGTATTATTTAAAAGGCTAAAACATTGTAAATAATCAATAAGAGAAGGTTCCATTTTATAAGCAAGGGAATGGATGCAAGTGGAATTACTTAAAAGATTAAAAAATATATATATCATAATCATTTAAAGTGGAACAAAGGCACCAAAAGTATAAATATAAGATGTTATATGGTCTAAATAAACTCAAAATATCACATTTGCACAATTTTTGGAGACATTTTAGCCTTATATACTAGTTAAACCCCTTTAATCCCATTTTAACCTTTGTCGTTATTACTTGAATTTTAAATATAAAAGATTAATTATAGAACCAAAAATAAAAGGGTAGTTATAACAAAAATTTTACATGTATATTAAAACCTTTTAATCCATTTTTTTAGACTCTATTATTATAGGTATAATGAAATAATTTTAATATAGGAACATAAGATGCATGTAAACCAATATTTAAGAAAATACACAATTTAAGCATAAAAATCATTTTATCTTGAAATAAAGTAATAAATTGATTTACATGAATTTTTTTGGATAAATAATAATATGAAGGTTTTTATAATTTTTTATTAGGTATTAAATATATTTAATCTTTCAAATATTACATTAAAGGCCAAGACCCAAAAATAGTTTTTAATTTGAATAAATTATAACTTATCTTCTCAAAAGCCAATATTGGGTTCAAAATTTCTATTTTTAAATAATAATATAATATTTTACTCTTCATACATGTATTTTGTTGAAAAACACTCATAAAAAAGGATAAATACAATTTTTTATAGATTTCAAAGCTTTACCCTATGGTTTTAACCCAATTTTACCTCTTTTATAGAGGTGACAAATATCTCATATGGTCACTATTCATAATAACCAGCAATTAAGTTGAAACTATAGTATTATATTAATTATTGTTATTCCAAATATAGAATACATATTATAAAAGTCAATTCCTATAAGTTTCATAATTTAATTTAAAATTAAATCCATAAAACAGGAAAAAAAGTAGTTTTCCAGAAAAAGAATGCCATCTTACGTTTCAAGAGTTTTTAAACCAAAATAAACCATAAAATTGATTCCAATGAACTTATTTGGATGATTAAAAATATAAGTAAAATAATTTTACTTTTAAACCATTTTAAAATAAAATTTATCTTTGTAAATTCTTGAAATGAAAATATATTTTTCAATAAAAATCAATATAATTTACTATTCAATGAAAAATAAATCTTTTCATAAAAATCCTAAAAATTACTCTAAGATAATGTTGACATGATTCTTTGAAAATGATTTTAATTTAATCACATACATTTTCTAAAATATTAATAAATTAATTATAATATTTTATCATAAAAATATAAAAAATACATTTTCAAATCAGAAAATGACTTCACTAAAAATTAAGTTCGTATTTCCAAATAATTAATCAATACATTTGTATTATGTAAGACCATTATAGATATACATTATAATGAGGTTACTCATATTCAAAAACTTCAATTCAATGGATCAGTTATAATAGAAACATTTAAATAATTATATTTTTTAGTATATCTTACTTTATTATAGCTTAGTGTTGCATGTTAAGAAATATATCAAGATTAATATTTTAAATTTTTAGGGTGTTATGCTGTTGGTATCACCATTCAATTAAAGTTTATACATACAATAGAGGGATACTTTAATACATTGAAATAATACGTGCATAAAATATCTCTTCTAGAAGCATCGATTACAAAGGGTTATTTTTTGGATGGATGAAAATATTTAGATGATGAAAAAATTTATGAGGTTGAAAAAAGAAATTAGATAAACACTACCGGGTTGGGAGATGTCTAAATAGAGAAGGGAAAAAGCTTAAAATGGATAATGAAAAGTTGATTCAAGCTCATCGATACTTATTTATCAACAATCCATCAATTGTTCCATTGATAGATTAAATTTTATAATGTATATATTATGTTTTGAGTGGATCATTTTTATTATCATATTGGTTTGGTTTTGGTAATTACTTCAACCCATCATTATTTGTTTTCTAATAAATTTGTTTTAGTGGTTTAAGATTTATTATGTCACTATATTTATTTTATATATGAATTAATAATGATTTAATTACTATATATTTTATTTCATTGTAAATATAATAATATTGTCTTCATTTCATATGCTTATGTATAACTCCCATTTAGTTGTTTATATGGTAAAAAAATATCTGAAGATGTTATAAGTATTTCAGTGAATTTTTAGTTTTTATCTTAAATATGCCTCAAAATTTTGATTATATCTCAAGATAAAGTGATCATATTTTTATGAATATTATGCCATTGTATAACTAAGACATTTATAAATAACTTAATTAGTTTATGAGGAAGTCTTAAAAGGATGTTTTTGTCCTCTAAAAATTCACTTAATTTACTATAACGGTTTAGAAACTATATAGTTTAAAAAATTGAAAATCTATAGTATTTCAATTACTTCACATGCTAAATATATCAGAATCACTCACAATATTCTGATATGGAAATCCAATATGATAATATTTATTTTTATATTTCACATGGAAGGTTTAAAATTAATATTTTATGGTCAATAAATTATCTAAAGTTCTCCAACTCTATTTCCAAGATGTTAGTTTTCCAAAATTTTATAGATTATATTTTTTAATGATTCTAGAGTTGTGTGTGTTATATGTATTATCTTATTGATCTTATGGAAATATCTTAAATTTTTTTTTAAATAATTCTTCTAGGATGAAGCCTGAATTTGATGTTAAGATCCTATAAAAATTAAGTGAAGTCTGTAGTGGTAAGCCACCCAGATTTCATCTCAACATTTGTTAAAAAGTAGAATTCATCTACCCTAAGTTGGAATCAAATGAACCATAAGTTTGGAAAAAACATATGGTCCATAAACTATAAAATCTATATAATGATACATATTCTACATTCTATATGAACCCTACGTTTTCTACCATCTTCAAAGATAAAACTCAACACTGATGCTATTGTGAAATTGAATTTTAAACCCATTGTATATTCTTATTGGAATTATGGAATCAATCTAAAATTATACAACATTCATGAACATGATACTAGAGGTGTTTCACTATGATAAAGATCCCATGCATTTCTTAGATATATAAATAGATAGAAATCTGAGTCAAGGTATTCAAGCTCATATAGAATCTCATAGAATAGTATGTGTTTATGGAGATACCCATACCTCATAATTCAACTCTCATGAATAATCCATTTTCAAAAGAAAATAAAGTCTAATAAAATAAAGAATAATGATAGACTCATTGATGCACATAGAATCACTACATCCAATGAGTGAGGTTCCATTGTTTTTTAATAAAAAAAATGTATAGTGATTTAAGTAAATCCAAGGCACCTCACATCGTATCGAACTGCCTAGGGTTCAATGTTTTCCTCTACTCTATACACTGCCTCACTCATACCCACCTCTTTTCTCCTCTGGTGGTGTTTCCGTCTTCCATATACCTGATGAGCTCTACTATAAAACCCCAATGCTGACCTCCTTCAAGTTTCCATATCATTCACTCAGCAGGTTCTCGAATACATTCCTCTCTATGGAACCTTGTTGAACACACTATTCATTGAAATATTTTTAGTTAAATAATTCCTTAGAAACCTAGATATTTCTACAATCCATCTTTCATCACACACGGGAGCAGGGAAGGGTGCTTAGGATTTATTATTTATTATCCTATGCTTCCCCTATAATTGCTCCATTTCCCCCTGTCTAATATTTTTGGGTTAATTATTTATTTAATGTGAAATAAATTATTTTAATATGAATCATTAGTCTCTAAAAAACTGATGTGAATTGCTGGTATGAATACTGATTCAATTTTTTTATTTTAATTGTTATTGGGGTTATGTTAATTAGTATTCAAATTTGAATTGGTATAATATTTTGGGGTTTGTTTCCTTTTAAGATTATGAATACTGCTTTCAATTTAGAAAAATGTCTTCCTCATTTATCCAAAATAATATTTTTTTCAAAAATATCAATGGAATTTAGACTAATAATTCTTGGAAATTTGGTTTCACTGTTGAGAAAAATGGAAAAAAAGAGAAGTACAAGTTATCTGAAAAAAACATCAAAGGGGATTAATCGATTAAAATTTCATTTGGTCTAAACTAATAAAGATGAAATGCCTTGTAAAAGTGTGTTGGATGAAGTGAAAAATGAATTTTCAATTATGATTCTTATGAATATGGGCTTGAGTAATAAAAAATATATCTTCATGATATTGGGGATTAAATGAATTATTTATATTTAGGGAAAGATGATATAGTGATTGATAGATTAAAATCTTGTGAGGCTTAGTCTAGAAATTATTATTTACAGCCTTCTATGAATCATTTTCTGAAAAATGATTTATTTGGGGGAAAATGATCTAGTAGCTCTGTTTTTTTTACACAAGTAAAACCCCATTTAATTTTTCTATAAATCTAGATTTTGTAATGATGTGTGATATAGTTTCCCCCACCCCAACACTATCTCACATGGTTGAAATGTATTAGTTATGAGACCTCAAACATGTCTCCCCATATGTCAAAGTATTCTAACTAGCAGCAAGGGTGTTATATGTATAGTTGGAGGAATATACCACCTATCACAAAGTTACCACATAACAGAAGAAGTAGTATAAATAAATCAATAACTATTAGATTATTATAGACAATGGAAACAACACTAAACTTCAGAAAACCAATGAAGAAATAAAACTGAAAATATAATAAATAATAAAGGAATAACTTAATGAGGTGTTGGAATATAACTAAATTTCATTCTCTAAGTAATAAAAATAAAATACTAATAGACTCAAAATACCTAGATCTTAAACCCCATGTTGATCTCATCTCCAAACTCAGACCCATCCATCAAGCACAATCAAGATCAAGGTCTTTTCCCTTTTCCAATATTGCATCCATGTAATCTACTCAGGTACAAAATGACGACCCAAATAGGGTGTCAGTATAAATCAGTAGGTTGACACCACCATGTTTAAACATAACTAGTCTGATAGTAAGTGTATGAAGTAATAAAATAAAAAATTATATTAACTAATTAAACAATTAAATTAATATTCCACATAAACCTTCTTTGTCACCATGTCGGAATATCTCTAAGAATTTCTCACAACCATGCCAACATATCCATATAATCATCGTAAAACATAACCTTCCTTGGAACTATGCTGGAGTGTCTGTAAGCATGTCTTATAACCATGAAAATATAACCACAACCATATAACCATGGTATAAATCACAAACAATTCTTTCAAACCCTTATATATAAGCATTTTAGCATTTAATTAGGATCAATCCTAGTATATTGGCATTTCAGAAATTATCAGGGCCTAGATTTGTATATAAGCATTCTAGCATGTTTCACTAGGCATAGACCGCTATAAAATAATTTCATCATGTTTCATTGGGAATATCCAAGTATATAAGCATTTTATAATGTCTTTGGGAATATCCTGATATATAATAATTTCATCATATAAACTAGGCCAACTCCATAAATAAACATTTCACAATCAAACATGGAAAACACCCTATATAAGCATCACAATATAAAATTCCTGACACATTTCATAGAAAAAAAGGATGTTTCAATACCACATCATAAGGCTTAATGGTTAATTATAAAAATTATCATTTATATTTTAATTATGCATTTCATTTATCATTTTTTCATAACCAATAAAATACCAGTTATCTAAATAAATAATCCAAACCAGAGTGAATCTATATCAAGTAATCTCCCAAAATCCATTTTATTTTAAGAACAAATTTAAAACATTAATAAATTCATTTATAATCAAGCATTCTCTCACCTGAACAGTACCCATAATCTAGGTAAATACCCAATTATATCTAAAGTGACTCTAATGAATAATCCAATTTATCATTTAATTAATTTAGGAAATCATATGTTGGTGTTGTTGTAAAATTCCACATACTTGACAATTATCAAACCATAGGGTTAAGGTTTACACCCACAACCTTTAAATGATGATTAACCAATGCTTCCAAGGGAAAACTGCAATTAGGAAGAAGGTTTAGATGATCATAAGATATATCCTAGTACAAAAAAGTTCAAGATCAAAACCAAAAATGATCGTGGTTAAGAGATTACAAAACGATGGCTAGAGAACAAAAGGGAGAGAAGGGAAAAACTAACCAAAACTAATTACTAGGGATAAGATCTGTGATCAAGATGTGTGGAATCAAGGGAGGTGCTTCAAAATCATTTGGATGCTTCCCTAGGGTTGATAGGAAGAGGATGAATGAAGGAATGCGAAAAAAATCATCCACATGTCACCTTTAAAATTTATTCTCATGGAATTACACAACATGTAATACTGTTACACATCATGTATTTATTTTTAGATGGAAACACCTAAAAACTCACTACCTTAGGTGATTGTTAATACTTCCCAAACATTATAAAATGTGTAATTCCTTCAAGATGTATATTCATTTCATGTCATGATCCAAGCTGACAGATTGTTCGTAGAAATAGTTACACATCTTGTAACCTCATTACATGGTGTGTAATTGTTCTCTAGGCGGTCTTTAGCTTGTTTCCCATGGAAAGAACCTAAACTGCTTATCAATCCATCAAAAACCCATCATAAACCCATTTAACATATTTATTCCTAGACTCCATTAATTTAAACAAACATATATCACCAAACATTAGGTCATTTTATGCAACAAAGGATTTCTATTTCCAAATAAGACTCGGCCACTAAGGCTTAAACAAAAAAACTCAAATATGTACATGCCTGGAAATATACTAGATCTTACAACCTCCCCACCATATAACAGTTCATCCCTAGGCAGCTCCAAGAATCACTATAGGGTCTTGGTGAACAAGTCTGGACACTGTGCTCACATGTCAAAATCCCTCTCCGTAGTCTCCTCCTGAACTCTCCCATGTTTCCACTGCACTCAAACTGAAGGAATCTGCCTACCCACGAGATACTCTTCACTATGGTCCAAAATCCATATCGGATGCTCCTTAAAGGAAACATCATAATTAGACTCAATGTATAATATGTCCATCATATAAGAAGGGTCTGAATAATATCTTAAATTCTATGAAACTTGAAACACATCATGCGTGGAATTGTAGCATTGTGGAAGCTCTATTTGGTATGTTACTGGACTAATCCTATCCACTATCTCAAACTACCTGACAAACCTAGGTGATAGCTTTCCATGGTTCAAGATATCTCATTTCCCCAACCTAAGCGACACCTAAAGGAAAACATAATGACCAACCTCATACTCCATAGGTCATCTCTGATGGTTAGAAAAATATTTATGCCTTCTCTATGCAGTCATCAACCACTATTTGATCACCTAAACTCTCTTAGACATCTAATACATGAGGCTGGGTGAAACAAGTGCTGACTCTCCTACCTCCAACCAATAAATAGGTGAACAAAATAACCTTTCATGAAAATACTTGAAAGGTTCCATTTGGATTGACTCTTGAAAGCGGTTATAACATTAAAACTTGATGAGTTCCATCAGCTACTCCCATGAACCACTAAAATATAAAACATGGGCTCATAAAATATCATCCAGAACCTGAATATTCTATTAAAATTTACTATTTGTCTGAGGATGATAGGCCTTACTCAAAAGATCCATTGATCATAGAGGCTTTTGAAGACCCTATCAGAACTATGATGCCAAATGAGGATATCTATCTGAAATAATACACCTCTAAACTCCATGTAGTCGAACAACCTAATATATGTAAAGAATTCCCATATAATCAACTGTGAAGGTATCCTTGACAATAAAAAGTGGGAAACCTTCAACATTGAATCCATAATCACCCATAAAACATTATTCTTATCAATGGTCATCCCATTTTCGCTCAGTAATGTAAAAGGATGAAAAATCTCAGCCGGAATCTATGGATCAACTTTTACCTATTAACAAATGAAGAATCTAGACATGAATCCTACTACTTATTCATTCCTGGCCACCAGTACTTTCTATGAATATCATGACACAAATTTTTCAGTCTAGGATTTACTGCCCATCTAGAATCATGAAACTCCCTCATTAGCTCCTCACATAGGCTCATAGGTACCCATACTCATCCATAGAGAAGATAACAATTTCCACTTCCAAGATACCATAATGATGGTGTATCCACTCCATATAAGATATCTCTTTTAACTAATCCCTCTAGATTAGATAACTACTCGATCTTGATCCAGTCTAAAAGAACCAGTATAACAAACATCAAAGTCAGATCTATTCATCCCTAAGACTTTTGAACATCTAGATGCATGTCTACAAAGAGGTCCATTACTCACCACTCATCATAAGAATATTTTACTCCATTTTTATACATCTTCTTTATCAATTCATTGAAAATTAATTTTCCCTTGTCTAGTGTATAAGACAAATTTATGTCGAAAGAATTCAAATACTCACCCCACCTCCTCCATCGAAGAGTCAGGTCCCACAGAGAAAGGATATACCTATAGATCTTATGGTCTGTTTATACCACAAACCCCTAACCCGTTAGATAAAGCCTTCATAATTTCATGGCATGTACCACTACAACTAACTCCAAATCATGAGTAAGATAATTCCTCTCATTCGGTCTCAGTTGTCTAAATCCATAGGCAACCACTCGATCTTCCTGCATCAAAACTACTCCAAGTCAAACTCTAGATGCATCATAGTATGCAGTATATAATTTACTTTCCATATGTAAAGTAACTATAGGTTTTTAGTTCATCCTACCTTTTATCTTCTAAAAATATCTCTCATAAGAATCATACTAAACAAACATTACCCCTTTCTTGGTCATCATAGACATTAGTGCTTCTAAATAGGAAGATCCATAGATAATCATTGATAATAACCTACTAAACTTATAAATCTACAAATCATGAAGACATTCTTGGGTTTCTCCCAAGAAACCATAGTTGTAACTTTCTATGGGTCCACTGACACTTCTACCTATGAGTTGACATGTCCCATTAAGTGTACTTTATTATACCAAAAACTACATTTTTTTATCTTGGTATAAATATGATTCTCTTTCAATATAATCAAGACTATTTCAAGATTTTTGGAATGATTATTTGTTGAATGGGGGTACAATAATATTTTATTGATAAAAACCACCACATACTGGTCCATAAAATCATGAAATATCTGATTAATCAAAGCTATGAATACCACCAATACATTAGTCAAAATAAACGGCATCACTGCGAATTCATACAATCCATTCCAGATCTTAAAATTATTATGAGGTATGTATAATGGTCTCACACTTAACCGATGGTATACATATCTCAAAAGGGTCTTAAAGAAGATCTTATCACCACTTAGTTGATCTAAAATATCATCATTATGGGGAAGGGGATACCAGTTCATGATCATCATATGGATCAATATCAAATAATCCAAATATAAGAATAATTTCCCATCATCCTTCTTAGTGAATAGAACTAGAGAACCCCATGGGGATGTACTAGGCCATATGAAACATTTAGCTTCCAAATATTCTTACTGAACTTTTAACTCTTGGAACTTTTTCAGTGTTATTCTATAAGGCATGAAGGAATTTGTCTCTACTCTTAGTACCAAATCAATAATAAACTTGATATATTTCTCAGGTGATAATCCCTAAAAATAATCAATAAATAAATCATGTAAATGATCTAACATTGGAGGAAAATAACACTATTGTATTCCACCATAATCTAGACCATGATCGATTATCTGAGCCACAAAAAATCAAACGAGCACTAAATTGGTCATGTAAGACCTGTCTGAACATCCCACTCACCTTGGTGAGAATATCTACCTACTTATGAAGATATAAAGGAATATCTTTTCTAGTAAAAACTTATATGAGCCTATAATATAACTCACCAATCCATAAAAATAATCAAATCAAATCCTTTCATTCCCAGCATGAACAGTTCCCAAAAGAAATGGTAACCACCAATCACTAGAGAACATGACTTGAAACATTTGATATTCTATAACCACTCTCACATTGGTGTACCATGTTCAAAATTACATCCCAAATTTCCACATACAAGAAAGAATAATTTAAAAAAATAGTAGATAAAAATGAATGTGTTTATCTTATATAAAAAACAATAAAGAGAATATGATATAAGAACCATACTTATAAAAGTATATATTATTTCACCTATACTATCCTGAGTTGTTTTCATAAAAAGTAGTTGACCATACCCTCTTCCCTAGGATCTATATTGACTCCCTTGAGATATTCCGTCATATTAGTATTGTCATTCCTTTATGGGGTATCATGTCCCCTTCCTCAGGAAAAATAACCTATGGCACTTTAGATACATGTCTTATAAGGAGTAGTTGAGTCATTCTCAGACTTTGGTGCCTATCATGATCCCCTCCCACTACTCTATTATTCAATTTCCCTACAAAACCTCTGTAGGTGGCCCAATATTTCATAAGCATGACACTCTGAAGATGGGTATGAACCAAGAGGTCAGTTTTGTCCCATCTTGCCATACGGACAACACTATAATGGAATAAAATCCTGATATGGATACATATTTCTCTGACTTCTCTGACTGCTTCTTACTTAGAGAAAACTATCATATTAATTCTTATTTCCACTAGAATAAGAGTTCGTTGTTTTCCCTGTTGAAACAAAATGATCGTTTCTCATGTCATCTCTCATATTTCCTTCTGTAATGAGTGATTTATTCATCAAATATTTAAAACTACTCAGAAGTAACATGTTACCCTAAGACCTGATCTCAAAGTGAATACCATCTTGAAAACAACACCCCCTAGAGATCTCATTAACTTCTAAATATGGCACAAAGAGTTTCAGGTCGGTAAAACATTCAGTGTAGTCCAACAGAGACATGCCCTCATGCATCAGGTGTATGAACTCACAATCCTTCCCATCCCTAAGTTTCTTTAGATAGAAATGTCATAGGAACTTCATCTCAAATTCCTTCTAAGATAACTAATCCTACTGCCATGCCTTCTCCAGGATGTCTCCCAAATTATTGGATGGTCCATGAACAATATATGTAGCAAGCTTCACCCTCCTATCTGTGGGTGTCTCAAGATTATTAAAGATCATATGGATTGACTTGGTCCAAAACTCGACTTCTTGGTGGAATCCCTCCCTAGTTGACATAGGTTAATGTTGTATCAGTAACCCTCTCATTAGGTAAGACATCGAAGGCATGGTGCGAACAGTCTCCCTTTTAGTGGATCACATAAACCTCAAGAAGATTTCATGAATATAAACATCCATCTGATCCTTATAAAATATATGAATCTTTAGTTAGGATTCGTTATGAGCATGCTAATTTCTACTTTCCTAAAAACCCACATGAAGATGATGAGGAGGTATTTTCTCTATAAGACAAACACACTCTGTAAAACACTTGCTACAACAGCAAAGTCAAACTCAACAGGTGAAAAGAATATATAACTAACTTGTAGTCTTTCTAAACATGGATTACAAATTTTTTATCATGAAATATAAATTTATCAACTTCATTTATCAAATATAAAAGGTATCTCATAACACATTTAAACAGGAAATTATATATAAAATATAACAAATATGTCCCTATTATGAACATTACATGTCAATATATATCCCTATGTTCCTATCATGATGTATCCATGCTCATTTCACACCATACTGGTCCATGAGTATAAATCTAAAGAACCAAAAATATCATGAAACAACAATATCACACAACATGTGAATCACTCAGGTAGAAATAACATCAAATGTAATAAGAAAATAGTATAAACAGAAATCCACCCCTAGGAACTCATACTTTCCCCCATACATGGGTTGGATACTCCCATACACAGGGTCACTACCAAGTCCCAACATATCCTAGTATCTTTTCTAACATTACTAAATAGTAAATAAGTAGAAAATAAACCTGGTTTCTTTTGATACAACCTTTTAATGTACCCCACACTGGAACTCTCTCAAATGGCTGAAACAGGTTAGTTACGAGAACTCAAGTGTGCCTCCCCATACATCGGTGGCTTCTGACTAGAAGTTGGGGTGTGATATGTATATTGGGGATACTATACCCCCTAGAACAGAGTTATAAAATAGAAAAAGAAGAAATATAATTAAATGAATAAATATCATTGTAGAGAAAATAATAGAAAAAATAACAAACGATAGAAAACCAATGAATAAATCCAACTAAAAATCCAATAAACAATAAAGGAATAATGTAATGATGATCTAGAATGTAACTAAATTTCATTCTAGAAGTAATAAAAATAAAATACTAAAATAATTAAAATACCCCAGTCCCAAACCCCATGTCATACCCATCTCCAAAACTCCAGCCCATCCATCAAGCATAATCAAAAGTAAGGTAATTTTTTCTTTTCCAATCTTGCATCCATGTAATCTTCCCAGGTACTAAATAATTCCCAAAATAGGGTGTGATTATAACTCAATATGTCAACACCATTGTGCCTAAACATAACCAGTCTGATGAAAAGTGTGTGAAATAATGAAATAAACAAGTGTATTAATTAAGTAAACAATTACATCAATACCACATCAACCTTCTTTGAAACCATGATGGAATATCTCAGAGTATATCTCACAATCATGCCAATATAACCATATAATTATGGTAAAACAAAACCTACCTCAAACCCTGTCAGAGTGACTTTAAGCATGTCTCATAACCATGCCAACATAACCATGACCATATAACCATGGTATAAATCATACACAATTGTGTTAAAACATTCTATATATGCATTTTATCATTTAATCAGGTCCAAGATTGGTATATAATAATTTTATCAAGTATCATAGCCAAGGTTGGTATATGATCATTTTAGCATGAGTCACTAGGTAGTGCTCTCTGTATAATTATTTCATCATGTCTTAGGGCATAGCCCAATATATAATCATTTCAATGTGTCTCTGGGAAAATCCTAGTATATAAGCATTTCAGCATGTAAACTAGGCCAACACCCTATATAAACATTTAACCACAAAATTAGGACAACACACTCTATAAGAATCATATCATAGAATTCACAAAACATGTCATAGAAATAAGGATGTCTCAATACCAAATCATTAGTCTTAATGGTTAATTATGAAAATTACCTTTTATTATTCAATTACACATTTCATTTATCATTTGTTCAAAGATAATAGAATACCATTTATCCTAATAAACATGAAACTCCAAGGTGAATCTAAATCAAAAAATCACTCAAAATTAATTTCATTCTAAGAAACACTTTAGGTCATTAATAAATTCATTTATAATCAAGGGTCTTTTCACCTGAATAGTGACTATAAGCCAGGTCAATACCCAGTTTTATCCAAATGGACTCTAAGGAATCATCCAATTAATAATTTAATTAATTTAGTCAATCATATACTGGAGAAATTTTAATATTTCACATACTTGAAAATTATCAAACCATAGGGTTAAGTTTTAGACCCCTACCTTTAATTTGAGATTAACCAACACTTACAATAGAAAATTCCAATGAGGAAGAAAGTGAGGATGATCGCAAGATGGATCCTTTTTTAAAACTGATCACGATAAAAACCAAAAATGATCATGGTTAAGATATCACACCATGAAAACTGAGGAATAAAAGGGGGATAAGGGAAAACCTAACCCAAACCACTTTCTAAGGATCAAAAGTATGATTGGGATGTCTAGAATAAAGAGACATGCTCAAAAATCACATGGATTCTGCTTTAAGGTCTAGAGGAAGAGGTTTCATGAAGTAATGAGAAACAAATCATCTACACATCCCCATTATAATTTCTTCTTGGGAAGTTACACGATGTATAATTCTATTACACATCGTGTGCTTCTTTTTATATGGAAATGATGAAAAACACATCGCCTTAGGTGATTTGTAATACTTCCCAAAAATTACATGACATTTGAGGTCTTTATAGAATTTATTCACTTTATATCATGAATCATGCTCACATCTTGTGTCTAAAAATAGTTACACATTGTATAACCTCATTATACAGTGTATAATTGTTCTACAGACAACCTTCATCCTATTTCCCATGGAAAGAACCCAAACCACCTATGAATCCATCCAAGACATATAAAACCCTCAAAGATCTATTTAATACATATATACATGGACTCCATTAATTCAAAAAAAACATATATCCCTAAACTTTATGTCAATCCACCAATAAAGGTTCTCTGTATCTGAATAATATTAGGTCATGAAGGCTCAAACAAAGAACTCTAAGAGGGACATACATAGAAAAAGATGTGATCTAACCTTTGATATGGTTGCAAGGTGTGAAAATAGATATAAACCTCTATCATATGATGTTATAAGGGATAAGTATTTAAAGAATGAATTTTCTTAGACACAATAGATAATTATGGAGTATAAGTAACAATGAAAAGAAAATGGTTGTTCTATCATTTCATATGGATAGAAATATAATAAGAGAAGATTGATTTGTAAGTTTTTATAAGTAGACTGAAAGGCTCTATACTTATGAAATCAGTTGAAACATCTTATATCTCAAAAACTAATAATAAAATATTTCAAATTTTAAATGAGATTATGGTTTTTTGTATAAGAAAATGTTTTCCAAGTTATCAGTGATAATGATTCAGACTACAGAGTTGTAGGAGAGGTGTTGATGTTAAAAATAAAGTACTTGTATTGGACTCCCTATGCTTCTCATTGTATTTATTTGATGTTTTAGGATTTTGAAAAATGGATTTTCATAATTTGACCATTTCTAGAGGATAAAAAGGTTCATACATGTATCTATTTATGGACTATGCTTATTTCTTTGATACAAGAGTTCACAAAACAGATAGATTTTATTAGACTGGGTATCACTTAGTTTTCTACCACATTCTTGACTTTTTTATGCCTTAGTGGGCATAATTTTGCTTTGTTGAATATGTTTACATCACCAAAATGTTGGACTGGTAGGTTTGTAAAAGGGAAAGATGGAAATAAAGTGAAATTAACTATGTTAGATACTTGATTTTGGAATTATTTTGTGACATGTTTAAGGGATGTACTCCCACTCATTAAATTATATTTTCTTATCGATTATAATGAGAAACCATCAATGGGATTCCATTATGAGGATATTGACCGAGAAAAGGAAAAAAATGAAGGAAAATTTCAGTAATACCAGGAAAAGGTACATCATTTTAAATATGTGATTTTTGTTAAAATTGGGTTGTTTTCATTGAATATTAATCTTATTTTATTAACATCAAATATGAATCTTTCTACCTATTTGGGAATTAATTGATGATAGGTGGGATATTAATCTCAATGGGTCATCACATGTTGTATCCTATTATTTAAATCATCAATTTCGTTATAGTTCTAACTATAGGGATGGTGTAGCACACGAAATTGGCATGTATGATTTTTGGAATAGATTGGAGTCTACCCAAGAGGAGAGGGGCCAAATATAGTTTCACTAAACCACTTCAAAAAATCAATAGTCTATATTGGTATGGATTTTTCAAAAAGGATAAGGGAAAAAAGACACCAGCTAATTGGTGGGATTTATATAGGGATGATTTCCCTGAGTTGAAAATATTTTCAATCCATATTTTGATCTTGACCAATATTTCTTTCATATTTGAATGAAATTGGAGTGAATTTGAGATGTTAATTTGAGAATGATATTTATTCTACTTAGATTAATATTTTTGGTTAATACATTTAGAATTTTTTTCTCTTGTGTTTTTAGGTTCATACAAATATAAGAAACATCATAAACCAAAGTAAGATAAATGATTTAGTGTTTGTTAAAATTGAAAAAGAATATGGATATAAGAAAAAAATGTAATGAACCTAATATTTTTTATGATATTTCCTCTTATGAAGAATTGATAAATAAACCAGATGATTTTTAAATTTAAAAAAAATATGGGGGAAATGATGCATTTGTTGATTCTAATCCCTATTTAGATGAAAAGGGAATTCATGATGATATTTTAAATGATAGTCATAAAGATAGTGATGAGGATGTTACTCAAAATATTCAAGGTGGTTAAGTTTTTAATAAGGATGATAATGAAGACAATGATGATGAAGGTATTTTTGGTGGTAGAAGATTCAAATCCACCCTCGAATTTTTTTGGTTTTCTTACTTAAGCTGTATAAGAAAACTATTTCAAATATTAGTACAATGATTATATGAGATTTTTAACTTATATGTTGATATTTTAACACATGGTTGAATGATATAAGTTTTTTATTATATGGGTATGGTATTATTTATTATAAATTATGAGAATTTTGTAAAAATTTGTAATTCATTTTTTAGTGAAGCTATGTGTGAACATTCTTGCTAAAAATTGGGGATGTTGGTGGCCTGAATTGTTTTTTTATTAAATTGCTTTAATTTCTTCCCAAAGAAGATACAGGTATTCATAATCTTTCCAATGTAATTTTAGAACTTGGGGACTCTTTCCAGTTTGGAGACACAGTTCTTAGGTCTGGCTGAATATTTTTAATTCTCTCAAATTTTAAGAAACTTTTGAAATTGCTCACATATTGGGATTTATTATTTTGATTCTTTATCTTCTTACTAGGTTTGATTCTCAACTCACAAGATCTGATGATGATTTTTTATTTATGTAAAATTTTTATTCAAGATTAATTATTGGATTAAGCTATTCAAGTGTTTTTTCTAATGAAAACTATAAAATTAACCTATTACATGTTTTAAAAAAATTATGGTTTTGAATGGAAATAGACATTTTTAACTTGATATAAATTTTCTTCTTATTTGAAGTACAGGAACCATGCTATGAAATGATTCATTCCTATTTTAATTGATTTTCATACTTTTATTTTCATCTATTATTTTCAATGATATGATCCAAGTGTTTGGTGCATTCATAGTTACTGGTTGATTCTCATACATATGGAATCTTTGGATAGGGAGGGTGCTCTGTTGTCGATCACCATGCCTCAAATAGACTAATTCAATATCCATTAGAAGCCCTTAATCTGAATGCTTTCAACATTGGTCTCTCATATGATTCTAAAACACATACCCTATAAAATCATAATGTTGTTAAAGAATGATTTATGAAGGTGGTGTTTGTGGAGATTTCGTTTGTTGCTATTAAACTATTTCCACTAATTGTTTTACATCTTAGTGCTACTGGAATTAGAACTTCCAAAGTAAGATGCACTTGTTGTTGTGGCTGTGAAGGAGGCTGGATGAAGGTGCATATTTGAGTAATCTTGAAATGGTTGATTATTTGGGAAGGTAGATGAAGTTATAGATTTATAGAAGGTTTTATGAAGTTTCATATTTGTGTAGAATTTAGGTTTTAATTAGAACTTCTTAGAAATCTTCCACATGAATTGATAACCTTCATGTTGTAATGGATTCTTTGATAGTGGTTTTGGATTGGGTTGAATTGGACTCTTACATGACTATGAGTCAAGTATATGTGTCGAGTTTATAGGCCTTGAATGATTCTAAGTGGACTCTCGAGTTTAACTTCTGTAATCCCAATATACAACACCATAAAATTTCTCTTTGAAATGGAAATGGAAGATAGTATTCTTCATCATCTTGAACATCACACACGTGTTACAAAAGTAGAGTTTAAAATTTATATATATTTCCGCTTGATGAACTGAGATTATTTTCGATTAGCTACATAGAAACATAACTGGTTCTCACTCATAATTATTACGAGAACAAAAGCTCGCTGCTACAAGATCTTTTATCTCATGTGATGAATAGTCTAATCTGTTCTTCTCCCTCTACATGAATGACATGTGAATTATAAGCTCAAATATTTTACCTTTATTAAGATTCTAATCTTGTATGCTGAAATAGAAAAGGTTTTGCACTGGATAGTGAAAAAATGTTGAATATAATGAATAATTCCTTGATTATTTCGGCCCTATTGTGTCTCAACATTCACAACAACATGATGAATATAGGTATTTTAGAAGGTGTATTCTACATACTGATGATGCATATTGTTTTTATCATGCTCTATATGGATTAATGTGAAAAGGGAATTAATCCCTCTTGAATGAATGTGAAGAGGTATAGGAACTCATGGTGGTAAGTAATTTAATTTTCAGATTAGTATGAGGGTGATGGTCTCTATGTTATTTAAGCTTAAATAAATCTTCTAGTTTAGATAAATAAATATGATGTGATTATTAGTTTATTAGAAACCTGATAATATCCATTATTCTAGATATTTTTTAAGTATGTCATGGTACACAATTTTACTTGTTTCTTGGTATTTAAAGATACTGCATTTTTACTTGAAATTAATTCAGTAGTTCATCAGTTAAAAAATTCTAAATAAATTCTAAGGATTATGGTTGAATATATTACAAATTTTTTGGACCCCTATTTAGATTGAGAATTGACTTTTTATTCTAACTTCATTTTTTAGTGATTTTGGAGGACACGATGATATTTAAATTCAAAATTTTGAATTATCTAGTGGATGATACTGATAGTTTTCAGGAATATTTTTGACTAATTTTATAAAGGTTTGAATGTATTTAAAAAGAATTTTTAAATTTTTTAACACTTCTATTGTTCTGGAGATTTTATTGGATGAAATATTTAAATGTTCTATAATATTATTCTTTGAATATTATTTTTTGAATTAAAGAGTGCAATGGCATTGTGCTATATTGGGATATTTATGATTGTTCTTAAATAAATTTATTTTTGAGTATTTGAAGGAATAAGAGCACTATAACTACTATATATTTATTATTTATATATTTATATATATATATATATCTTGTAGGTGAATCAATATATAAAGAAGAGTAGAGACATAAAAAATATTATCAAAATAAAGAGCATAAATATTTTCATTTTATTTCTCATCATTTCAAAGAGATAATTGAAATGATTTGCATATATATTACTCAATCACTATAACAAGAAAAAGATGAATAAGATATTCTATGCCAAAAAATAAAAATATTAACTTCTTTTATTTAAATAAGAAGAAGTATGTACGACATTGAAGATTACTTTGATGTTGTTATTCATTATTGAAGATCAAACACATCTATTAGTTACCATTGTAACTATGATATGAACTAGTATTCAAAAATCTAAATAACTTATATTTTGTGTTTTAGTGTCGAATAATCATACTAATTCATATTGCAGTGTCATATTCTCAGACTAAATTTTCTATATTTCAATTCCCAATAAAAGAATCAGAAAGCCTTATAAAATCCTTATAAGTTGTCAACTACCTATACTTTGTTGTAGAGGTCTCCGGATAAGAGGACCTACTAATAAAAATCACCAAACCCATGGAGTATAGAATTAGTGTAGTGAAATAGGGATCTTTTTTTCCTAAACCACTATACATCACCATTTTATTTTCATTATTTATTTCCACTCCTCCTTCAAATTTAAGAGAGAAAGAAATGATCTCCTAATTTCAAGAGGCACATTTTAATATTTTCAATATTTTTAAAAGTAAATAGTCCACCCACTCTTGTTTCTTTATCATTACTATTATAAAATAACAGGTTGTATCAATGGTTGGACATTTTTTGGAATATTTAATATTTCTTTTGGATCAAACCAGTTTGAGTTAATGATTTAGACAAAGAAAAATATCAATGGATAATCTTAGAGAAGGTATATTGATGATCTATGATCCCTGTTTTAATAGTGATAATTATTCATGATGGAAAGCATGCATGATTATTTATTTTAATAATCTTGGTTTCAAAGTTTACATGAATATTTTCAAACCTAATGAAATCCTTAGAGAACCAAAAATGTGGGATGATGAAAAGGAATCTTAATATGATGTTAATTCAAAATCCATTAATGAAATTATATTTGGAATATCTTTAGATGAGTTTAATCATGTATCAAAATGTTCTACTGCCTATGGTATGTGGAAGAAAATCACAGTTTCTTATGAAGGAAATAATAAATTGATAGAATTTTTCAATGATGTTTCTACCTTGGGTACTCCAATTTCAGAATTTGATCAGGTGTTAGAGGAGTTCATTAAGATGTTCAAGTTAATATGTAAGTAGAAAGTGGAAATTATATTTATATAAAAAAATGAAAAATTATGCACTCAAAGTTTTGATGGATAAATTTTATGATTTTATTCATTTTGGGTCATGTGATGAATCTATTACTAACTTATAAGATGATCTTGAAAAAAAATGTGAATCTATGTGTTACGTCTCATGCTGATGAGGTACAATCTTCTTCTTCATAAAGTTATAAGTCTGAAAAAATATCTTTTGATGAGGCTAATGAATATTGTTTTATACTTCAAGAAAAAATTTAATCCTTAAAGAATGATAATATAAAACACATAAAATCTTATGATGTTATTTTAACTAATAAAAAGAGTTTTTCAAAACCGATTTCATATTTAAGATTTAACTATTCCAAAATTTCTTATGTTCTTAATGAAACTAAAATTAAATAATTATTAAATGAAGTTGAAACATTAAAACAATCTTCTATTATGATTAATATGGGATAAAAATATTTGAATCAAATACTTGGTGAAAATAAAATTCATAAAGAAAAAATTAGTATTGATAGTAATGGAGAAAATCCAAAATTATATAAGAATTATTTTTTCCTAGTTTGAACAGAAAAACCATACCCACTATTAAATTTTTATTTTGGGGTTAACATACATTATGCTAATGAATTTTATTTTAAAAAACCACAATTTTTTGGTGTCAAGTGTGTTCATTATTCAAAAACCTTATATGATTCTATGTTGTAAATTTCTATTTAAAATAAACATATTTGGTTACCTAAATCATCTGATTTTAACACTGTCTGGCCCAAAAGAATATGGATACCAAAAATAACTTTTATGTGATATTTTGTAGGTTTGCGGCACTGAACGTCGTCATAATATCATCAAGTTATTTTTTTAAAAATACATGGAGATTTGATTTAATTATATTATAAATGATGAACATATCTAAATTCATTCATTTTTTCAAAAAAAATTATATAGCTTAAACTATTAAAATCCAAGAAGTATTTTATTTTTCAATTTAATATTTGATTTAAATGCCCTAAATTTTTTATATAGCTGGGGAATTTTTAATGTTTTATCTTTTATTCCTCTACATTTAATTACTCTTATTCTTAAACTATTAAATCACTTTATCACTCTATTATTTTATGGATTAATTCATTGAATTATTTTTATTAACCAATGACCACCAAGCATATTCTTAAAATTTTATATAAATCATTATCTTTCCTATAAGCATGTGTCCAATGTATTACCATTTAAAATACTTCCATAAGCTAAAATTAATCTATAATTTTATATAAAAATGATTCTATTAATTAGATTAAAATGTTTTTTTCAATTATGACATGAGAGAATTTTATTTTGAATTCTTCAAAAATCATTTTTTTTATTCTTTGAAATTCCTGTATTTTGAATTATTTTAAAATAATTTACTTAAAATTCATTAAAAATAGTTTATTTAATTATTTGAATATCTTTTATAATTATTTTATATCTTAGGGGATTATTTTAAATATTTAACATTTGTTTAAATATTTTATTATTATGGAATTAATTAAATTGTTTAATAAATTCATTAAAAACCCATATTACTCATTGAATAATGTTTTATATGTTTTATGAATCCTTGGTTATATCAATTTAACTTTTTTTAAAGGAAGCGTGAATTTAGGGGGAGTTTATATTGATACGTGTATTCAGAATATATTTTTCACATCATTCCCAAAAACTTATCTTTTTTATATTCAAAAAAAGGGAAAGAAAATTTTGATATTAAATTTTTAAATATTTTTTATCTTATTGGTTAAATTTCAAATTCAAATTCTTTATAAAAAGGCATAAATATATTGTGTTATTTAATATTCTCAAGAATGAATATTTTTAATCCTTAAAAAAATAGGGAGAAAAGGTTGGGGGAGAATTAGGGTTTTATAATTATAAAAAAGGAGATAATGTTGAGTGTCTCCTTTTTCATTCTAATATTGGTTTGGTGTTAAAATTAATTCAACGCATCATTATTTGTTTGCTAATAAATTTGTTTTAGTGGTTCTGGATTTAGTATGTCACTATATTTATTTTATATCTAAAAAAATAATGATCAGATTCATACAGTGTATGTTCCATTGGAAATATAAGAATATTATCTTAATTTAATCTGTTTATGTCGAAATCCATTTTAGTTGTTTCAATGGTGAAAAAAATATCCGATATGTTATAAGTCTTTCAGTGACATTAAAATTTTCTACTTAAAGAAACCTATCGATTTTGATTATATCTCAATCTATAGTGAACAGATTCATGTGTGTCTTATGTTATTGGATGTCTAAGTGATATATCTAAACTTCATTAGTTTATGAGGATTACTAAAAAGGACTTTTTGGTACTCTAAAAATTCACTAAAGTTGCTGCAAAATTTTAGAAACTCTTCAGTGTATAGAATTCAAAAGATATAGTCTTTCATATACCACATGTTATATAGATATATGAATCATTTAAAACATGGTGAAATAAAAAAAAAGGTGATTATATTTATTTATTTAGTTTACATAAAAGGATAAACGTTTATTTTTAATGGTTAATAAATTATGAAAAGTTATAAAATGATATTTCTAAGATGCAATTTTTTCAGAGTTTTATGGATTCTAATTTTTGAATATATCTAGAGATGTGGATGTGGGATTGATGCACTTATTTATCCATTGTAAATTGATTATGATTTCCAAAAAATAAGTTTCCTAGGATGAAAGATAAATCTTTTGTTAAGAGCCTCTAAAAATCAGTGAAGTATGTAGTGGTAAGATACCCAGATTTAAGCCCTACATCAGCATAATATTATGGTTCCTCTACCCTACATTGGAATCAAATTAACATCTGTTTCAAAAAAGTTATGCTACATCAACCATAAATTCCATAAAATGATCCACATGATATTTTCTATATGAACCTTATGTTTTATACCACCATTGAAGATAAAGTCGAACACCACTATTTTTGATAAAGTGAAGTTTAAACCCACTGTATGTTCTGGTTGGGATGATAGAACTCAATCTTAAATTATGAAACATTCATTGTCATTCTTCTAGAGATGTTTCACCATGTTTATGATTTCATGCATTTCTCATATATATAACTGGAGAGAAATCCCAGTCTACAACACCATGAACTTTCACTTCAAATTGCAAATGGAAGATAGTATATTACATCATATTAAACCTCATGTTGGTGATATAAAAGTGGATTTTAAAAATTTTGAATATAATTTAATTATTAATCTATAGTTTTGTGATCATCTTCATGGAAATATACCTGGTTCTCACACATAACTACTTCTGGAATAGAAGCTTGGTGATATAGAGTCTTTTACCTCATGTGATGAACAGTATGTTGTGCACTTCGCCCTCTCCATGAAATACCTATGAATTATAAGATCAAATGTTTTACCTTGTTGGAGATGACGATATAGTATGAGGAAATAGAAGAGTTCCTGCACTAGATAATTAAAAAAGGTTGAAGATGGTGAAAAATACCTTTATCATTACTACCTCACTGTGTCTCATCATTCACAAGAACATGATGAATGGAGGTAGTGTAGAAGGTGTCTATTGCATAATCATGATGTATATTTTTTTATCATACTCCATATGTATTAATATGAACTATAGAATAGTATCACTTTAAGGAATGTGGAGATGTATAAGAACTCATGATGTTATGCACTATAATGTTTATATCTATATAGTCTACAAATTATTTAAACTTGAATAAGTCTTACGGTATGGATACAAGAATATGATGTGATAATTTGCTAATTAAAAATATGATAATATCAATTATTTAGGATATTTTCTAATCAGGTCATGATACTTTATTTACATGTTTCTTGGTATTTAAATCTACTACATTTTTACCTGGAATTATTTCAATAGTTTATTAGTTGGAAAATGTATAATAAATTCTAAGGATTATGGTCAAATATATTTCAAAGATTTTATTCTAGTATTTAGATATATATATTATTTTTATTATAATTTCATTTTTTATATTGATTCTTGAAGAATCAATGATTTTTTAAATTCAAATATTTGAATTATTATTTGGATGGTGCTGCTAGTTTTCAGGAGCAGTTTTGACTAAGTTTAAAAAGGTTTGAGTGGATTTAAATGGAAGTTTTAAATTTTTCAATGCTGTAATTGTTGTGGATAGTTTATCATATAAAATATTCAATTTTTTTAATATTATTCTTTGAAAATTATTTTCTAAATTAAAGAGTGCAACATTGATACTCTTTTCTTGGGATATTTTTGAAATCTCTTGACTCATTTTATTTTGAATATCTGAAGAAAGTGAATACCTATAACTTAGGGATATTTATTATTTATATATCTCTCTCTCTAGAAGGTAAAATAATATATATATATATATAGATTATTGGAGGTGTGAAAAAGATTACGTAAATAAATAACTGAAATATGTTCATTCCATTGCTCATCATTTTGAAGCAATAATTGAAATACTTTGCAAATTTATTATTCTCTAAATGTGAAAAGAAGAAGAATAATAAGAAATATTGAACCAGAGAAGAAAAATAATATTTTCTTATGTTTAAATAAGAAGCATAATTTTGTGTGACATTGAAGATTATTTTTATACCATTTTTTATTATTAAGGATCAAACACATCTATCAGTTGTTGCTACAATTATGAGATGAACCAGTATTCAACAATCTACATCTCATATATTTTCCATTAATGTGTAGACTACACATACTCTATTTTGGTGGAGTTCCAGCTTCTCATACTATGTTTTGGATATTTAAATTCCATATAAAAGAACCAGGAGGCCTCATAAGAGACTTGTAACGTGTCACATGCATTTACTCAGTTGTATAGGTATTCGGATATGAGGAACTACTAGTGAAAATCACCCATATCATGGAGTATATCATTAGTGGAGTGGAATAGGGGTTCCTTTTTCAATAAACCACTATAAAAAGTTTTTTTATTTTCTTTATTTATTTATATTTCTCACTTGTCTTTAAGAGAGAGGGAAATTACCTCTTAATTTTGGGAGAGGTGTTTTATTTTCTTCAATATTTTTAAAAGGACACAATTCACCATCCCCCCTTATGTTTTCGTTAATTCATTCTAACCTAACATTATGTGTTTAGTTTGTATATTTAATTTATTGACTATATTTTATTATATTGATATTTTGGATGCATATCACATATTTGATTGGGTAAAGGCCTCATTATACTTATTGTAAAATCCAACAACTTCATTTAAAAAACATTTTTTAGTTGTTTTAAGACTCATTTACAAATATATAATTCATTTAATAATTTTAAAATGTATCTAAGTTCAATTTTCACAATCCTTAATCCATTTGATTACAAAAAATTTTAAAATTCCCAGGATTCAAGAATTAATTACTCATATAGTGATGAAAAAACTCAATCAACTAGCTAATGTCCCATTTGTTGGGACTCTTTATTATAATTTTTTGGATGCTAAATTTTTTTGATTTTATATTAGTGATGTTAACATGAATCAAGAATTGAAAAATAGTGGTATTGTTTGTATATTAATTGATATAGGTTATTACTATGGATCGTTTAGAGACATCGATGAAGTTGTTTAGGTCCATGGATTAAAATATATATTATTTAGGTATGATTGGATTGATATGGTTAATGGAACAAAATTGGAACATTTTAAATTTACAATATTAAAATTTAACAATATGTTGTATATAGATGAATGAGTAAGCATATATCTCTTCATAATATCATTTTAAGAAGATTGAGTTTACTTTTTCATTACTAATTTGAACTAGAAATTTTTGGTGGAAATGTCTCGAAGGGATGTTTTATGGATAAACAATATGATCCAAATATTACTAACTTTTATTAGAAAACACTAGAACATGCCAATATATTATTATGATAAAGAATATATAAAATTATTCAAGGAGATAATTAAAGGTGATGCATTATATTTTTATGATCAGTGAAAGATTTCCTATAATTTATTACCATTTAAATATTAAAATTCTTAACATTTTTAATAATATTTATGAATTATTTATAGAAAAATATTTAATTAAACTTTGTATTATTTTCATAAATGTAGATATATAATAATAAGATAAGGGTTCTTCATTTAACATTGCTGGTATGTATGTTTTCATTTTTTATATTATTATTATATAATTTTATGTATTCATGTTCTCTTATTAATTTCATATTTTAAATTAAAAAATCAGTTATTGTTTACTGTATTATGAATTTATGTTTAATAGGATACAGTGTATCTTCTAGATGAATCAAGGGTTCTGTTATAGGGGATCGACCATGGAAATATGGTTATCGACTAGATCTATTATTTGATAACATCTTTTCATGAAATTATAGAGGAGGTCTGTGCAGTAATTATTCACCTAAGACATATGATACAATACACCCATAGATTCCATCTAATGACTCGTGATTGGATGTAATTCCCCCATAATAAAGTTAAAAAATATGAATAGAGGTAAAGGTTGAAATAATTATTAATTTTTCATGAAATCATATTTATTAGTATTATATCCATTAATATTTTTTTCTAAATGAGATAATTTAGCATCTTAACAAGATATGTTTTATCCAGGCAGCATTTAAATTTTTTGAATGTTATGGAAATATTATAAAGTATTGGTGAATATAGATCACTAGGAACCATTTGTGTTTGTGTTATAAAATGTAGATAAGTCCCTCCAAGAATTATTTACGCCTGGAGGTAGGATTGTTTTTGTTTTGGTCAAGTGAGGTAATGAAAAAAATATTAATTTGAAGATACAAATAATTTAATATTTTCTATGTATAATAACTGGATATAATTTATATATATTGAGTTTGGTCATCATTCACATAATGAATTGTAGAAATGAACACCTTCCAAAATATTTAAAAAAAAATTAATATACCATAAATATAAATAATTTAGTGGTAACCATTGATATATTTAAAATAATGAGGTGACCCCACCGATTGGATGTTGGTCTGTGTGAGGACTCATCAGGTCATTGATCCTGGTATTTTTATCTTTATTTTAGTGAAATTATTTCATAAAATTTTATTATTATATTATAGAAAATATTCAAACTTTTTCATTAATTTATTATGAATATTCAGAAATCTTATTTTAAATTTGATCTAGAATACCTTCCAGAGGTGCAACAACATATTATTATATGATGATATGATATATTTCACCATGTTGTTGGGTGTGATGGTCATGGTTACATGTTTTCATATGGAATAGTTATCGCTTTACATGTACTTGTTATAGTGGAGGTGATGGCTACATGAATATATTTAGGGATTCACACCAAGGCTAATATAGATGGTGTAATTAAAAATATAGAGTGTAGTATGGATACTTGATTTTAACAGCTATGGGATGATTAGGAGAAGATATTATCACAGATATCAGCATGTATAGATCAGGTGATGACATAGTGTCCCATTGATCATGCATATATGTCAATGTAACACGTACAAAATAAAATAAGTAATATTTATAACAATTTTTGTTAATATGATTATATTATACTATATGAATGTATGTTGTAGGATCCAGATATATCTAGTGGGAATTATCATGAATCCATAGGTGATTGGATATATATACACTAGATGCATGAGGTATGTTTTTGTCACTTTTTTTATAAATTAATGTTTTATTTTAGATATATAATTAGAATTTAATTTCTATTTATAATGTAGTTATAGTCAATAAAAATGTGTCTCCTAATATAGTGCCATAGTCAAATAGAATAGGCAATCCCAAATTATCATGAAATCCAAATCCAATAATATTTTAATACCTTATAGGAGTTGAATCTTGATTAATCCAAGGTTTGGTTTTATCAAGATGGCCTAAAATGGATTTTTAGGGTTTTAAAAATCTAAAACATTCATATAATGGTCAAAACCTAGAAAATGACCAAGAATTGATGTGTAATCATAAGAAAATGATCATATTATTATTTATAACATATATGAATAGATGGATGCTAATCCAATTTGTGATGTTCTTAGAATGAGTGAAAAAGTAGTTTCTAACGATATTAAGGTATCCAGAAATGTGAATTTTAGGGTCTAAATAGAGAAATAAACCTCCTATTATCATGGAATATTAGGAAAAAGGCTGAAGATTAATTTTTAAAATTTAATAATTGAATCCACATAAATCCTAGTTGTGGATTCTTATGAATGACTGGAATACATTTTTAATCTTTAAAAACTCTAAAACACATGTGTAATGGTAAAAACTAAGAAAATGACCATGAATTTTAGTGAAATAATAATACAATGATCATTGAATTATCTATAAAATTTAAGAATAGGAATCACATCAATCATATGTTTGGTGTCCTCAAAATTAGTGAAATAGAAATTTCTAAAGATATTAACTTCTTGAAAAATAAAATTTGAGGGTCTAAATTGATAAATTAGCCACAAATTTGAGTAAACTCTTCATAAAATGATATTTGATTAATTTTTCATATATAGGAACTATTTTCATGTCAATATGAGTTTTTTTTTTCTTCAGACAACTGAAAAAAAATTAATGCTTTTAAACTATAAAACATGTATAGAACCTATAAAAACCATAAAATCATTTAAAATCATTGTAAAATGATCATTGAATTATTTATTTCTTGTATTAAGAGATGATACTTCAATATAGTGTTTTGTGTGCTCAGAATAAATAAAAAATTAGTGTTAAAATATTTTAAAGTCTTCATAAATGTATTCATAAGGGTCCAAACATAGAAAAACCCTATAATTAGCATAAAATATGTATACAATGAAATATTATTAATTTTTTAAATATATAAATTGATTCCATGTCAATTAAATTTTTGGTTTATAGTGAACTTACTTTTTCTTACATTACTATTACATAATTTTAATGATAAACAACATAAAAGAATTACATGACCAAGATCCAAAGGTTTAGTTTCTTGGTAAAATTAGGACCCTACATAACATTTGAAAAATAAAACATAAACATTTATTTAATTCCTTCTTATATAGCTTCTTATAGGCTCTTTAATTCTCTTTTTTACAAGTAGTCACCTGAGGATATACATCAAATAAAGGGGTGAGTTAAAAGGCCAGTAAGAGGATAGATAATAACATGAAACAATATAACATGGGGTGAGCATAATCATGAAATCATTATCATAATCATGATAGGAAGATTTATATAAATTCATGGAATGTGGAAATGCATAAAAATGAAACATCATGATTTAGTGGTCAAAAACCACACATAGTTGTGAAAAAATATAGCATCATGTTCATGCATATTTCACTTTTATCATTAGATAAAACACATTACCCAATGCATTGGAGTCCTATAAAATTTTAGGAACACCCATCACATCGTAATATTTACATTGCGTTGTATAATTTCAGGTTCACCCATCACATCATTACATTTCCATTATCATGCATGCCACATAGAATGTATATCAATCTTAGACATAAAATTACCCATGGAAAGGAATATGTTTCATTTCATAAATTATATATTCATAAACCTTAAGTTCCCAAATAAAAGTTGGAATAACATACTTGATATAACAACCATCAACCTTGAGTAATGAAGAAACAATCTCAAGAAGTAAAAGGTGTGTTTGTTTGAAAGAAGAGTTCTTTTGAAAAACATTATGTTTATAATAAACTCAAGTAAAAAACTTGTATATCCCAGAAAAGGAAATATAATGATTAATAAATTATATTTAAGGAATATCCATACTGAAATAGGGGTGAAATAGGGAAAACCAAAAGAAAATGAGTTGGGTTCAAGAATTCCCCTTACTATATGTCTGAATGATATCTTTACATTAATATCCTATATAACCACATTATATTCATTAATTAATTAATAAATAACCTTTTATACAAGAATTTTATTCATTTTTCTTTTATTAAGTTCATTTATGGGATTTTTTGATGAGTTATAGAGCTTAATTTCATCATTTAGAAGCATTCGTTTTCATGGTTTTCATTATTAGTTTTCTTATATACATGAATGGAAGTTCGCGTAAAATGTGGATAAATATCTAGAATTGTTATTATATTTTATTAATGATATTCCATAATTTTAAATTATCTTATAAAGAATTTTTTTATATGTTATGACGATGAATCATTAGATAAAACTTATTGATGATCGTTTTAGGTTAATTTTGGCGGTTTTTCGATCACAATGAACTAGTTTTGTTTTATGATTTGGTATTATGTATATATATTAGTTATAGAACATAAATAGGGTTGTAAACTAAATTTTACAATATAATTCAACCATTATGATGGTTTTATTAACATCCTTGAAGGTTTTAAAGTTAAATTAAAGTGCATCATCCGCGATATCTGTAAATTGACACATCACGGGCGATGATTTCATTTTTAACATAAAAGTGAGAGAGAGGGACTTTAATGATTTATATTCCATTAACATGATATAATAATATTATATCAAACACATTACAGTCATCATGAAATTATTATAAGAGAATCTAAGGATAATAGAAGAAAATAAATGAAATTGAAACAAAATTAAAAGAAAAATAAAGAGGATTTTACCTCTTAGATATATCTTCCTTGAGAACCTCTTTAGAGAATAGTTTTTGATCTTTTAATGAGACTAAGAGATCATGAACATGATAGAGGGGATTGTGGAGAGGTTTTTCTATAATTTGTACAGGTATAAAATCTTGAGAGGTGTGAGGAAAATAGGTGGTGAGGGGTGGTATTTATAGTGGAGGAAAGGGGTGTTTTCCCATTATTTTAATCATTAGTTCACTATTTTGTCTCAAGACTATGAATAGTTTCAGCATTATTAAAAAAATATTAAAATAATGAAGGTAATTTCGAGATTATGGTGCTTACATCAGAGATGGATCAATGAATAGTTTATTTAACTTATAATATATATATATATATATATCGTAAATTATCGTCTTTACTATTCACCAAAAATTCAAGTATTTCTAAAAAATACCAAAAAATAACCCTAAATATTTTTCAACGTGTATAATTAAATAATTAACTCAATTTTATTAACATAATTTTATAAATATGATTAATTTAATTTTTGATTAAAATCATCATGTACTTGGAAAGTACATATTTTAAAATTATAACTTATTTTATAACACTTTGAAAAGTTACTTAAGGCCTCGTAAAATTATATTAAAATCACAAGAAATAAAATTATTAATTTATGAATAAATTTTATGAAAATAAATTTTCTTTTAAATTATTAAATTAATCATAAAATTATAATTAAATATTTATGACTTACAAAAATTCCAACACGTAATAAATAATGTTTAAAACATTTATTTAATTAGACTGTGATATAATTATACCATGATTTCATTTTTAGGATGCCTAAATTTTATTTATAATTTCATGTGTGAGGCTACTATTCATTTGGCTAGTTTACTATTCATAAGGGTCCTATTACAATTCCTAAGGTTGAGTTACTATTTCATTGGTATTGGTTCCTTAACTTCTAGAAATACATATTATTTCATTAATTCTTCATTTATAAAGTTGTTATTATGGTCTTTAAGTGATTTTATGTGATTTATACTATATGAAAATACTATATGAAGGGATAAATTCAATTTATATAAGTTTGGGTCACTACATTCTTCCCCCCTTTGGAAATTTCACCCTAAAAATTTCATTTTACAAAAACAGGTGAGGGTACTTCTCGTTCATTGCCTCCTCAAGTTACCAAATTCCTTCTTCATACTTATGGTTCCTACAAATGACTTTGAAAATATGGTTTTTAATCATTTATAAAACCTTATCTCTCTAGTCTAGGATATTTACTGGTTTCTGCTCATAAGAGAGATCATCTTCCAGTTGTACCACCTCTGATTTCTATACATGTGAGGTATCTGGTATGTACTTACTCATGAGTGATATGTGGAAAAAATCATGAACTTGAGCCATATTCGGTGGAAGTGAAAGCTGATAGGCCTTGTCTCCTATGTGATCAAGGATATCAAAGGTTCTAATATACCTTGGTCTTATCTTCTCTTTCTTTCCAAACCGCATGACTCTCTTCCATTGTGATATTTGAAGGAAGACTTTATCTCCAATGTCAAACTCCAAGTCCCTTCGACGGTTATCAACATAAATCTTTTTCTAAATCTGAGCATTTTTTATATGTTTATGGATGGATTGAACCTTCTCTATCATCTCTTGCATAATATTAGGTCCAATTATCCTTCTTTTTTCAAATTTATCCCAACATGTTGGACTTCTACATCACTTTCCATACAGAGATTCATATGGAGCCATCTGAATACTCGAGTTGAATTTATTGTTATATGATAACTCAGCTAAAGTGAGATGTTGATCCCATCCACCATTGAATTGTAAACAGTAGGATCTTAGCATATCTTATTGTATCTAAATAGTCCTTTCATATTGGCCATCAATTTTGGGGTGATAGTTCGTACTTAAATTTAATTCAGTACTCAAAGAATATTGAAGACTCCTCCAGAATTTAGATGTGAAACTAGGATCATGATCAGAGACAATAGAGATTGGAACTCCATGCTATCTCACCACTTCCTTCACATATGTAATTTCAAGTTATTCTAGTGACAGGTCTTCTCAAATAGTGATAATGTGGGCAGTCTTGGTGAGTCGGTCCACCACAACCCATTTCGCATTATTTCCTTTGGATGTCTTCAGGAGGCCAGTGATGAAGTACATGGTGACATTATCTCATTTCGACATGGGTATATACAATGGTTGCATAATACCTTTGGACTTATATCACTCTACATTAACTTGTTGATATATCAATAAACTGTAGATATACTTCTCAATATTTTTCTTCATGTTATCCCACCAAAAGTGTTCTTGAAGGTCATGGTACACATTGGTACTCCCAAGATTGATAGAGAATGTTGGTCAATGTGTATTATCCAATATCTACTTCTTTATCCCAGGTGATTAAGGCATAAAAATCATCATTCCAAACTGAGTCACACCATCATTATTGATATATAACTCTTTCAGTTTCCCCTCCTTTACTATATTCACCTTCTTTTGTAACTCTGGATCATCCCTTTGTTCCTCCTTAAGTTTTTGTCCTAGTTACTCCTGGTACCCACCATTTTATAAAATATAAAAGTTTAGAACAAAACATAAGTCAACA
Source organism: Viscum album (assembly GCA_963277665.1). Lineage (NCBI taxonomy): Eukaryota > Viridiplantae > Streptophyta > Magnoliopsida > Santalales > Viscaceae > Viscum > Viscum album. The sequence continues at coordinate 889,276,576 of OY728123.1, forward strand.
AATGATGAATAAATGATTTATTACTTTGTGAAATTAATTATAAAGGAATATCTTATGGGATCCCTGTGTTTATCATTTTATAAAACAAATATTATTGGGTTTTTACATATACATAGTCTCATACAATGGGTGTTTTCTAAGGTTCTCTAATCCTAATTCCCAAATTAAATAAATGGAGCTCTGATACCAACTATAGTGACCCTACTTTTTAATACATTACTATTGCTACATTTTAATGATAAAAAATAATAAATAATTACATGGATAATATCTAAATGTTTAGTGTCTTGAGAAAATTAAGACCCTATATAACATTTACAGAATAAAACATAAAAATTTATTTAATTCCTTCTTCTTTATCTTCTTATTGGCTCTTGAATTCTCTATAGTACAAGTAGTTACATAAGGATATACATTGAATAAAAGGGTGAGATAAAATGCTAGTAATAATATAGATAAGAACATGAAACAATATAACAGAGGGGGATAGTAATAAAAAAATCATGATAGGAAGCATTATATAAATTCATGGAATGTGGTAATGCATAAAAATGAAAAATAATGTCATAGTGGTCAAATACCACACATAGTTGTGAACAAAGATAGTTTCATGTTCATGAATATTTCACTTTTATAAATAGATACATCACACTACCCAATGAATTGGAGCACTATATAATTCCATGCACACTCATTACATCGTAACATTTACATTGTGCTATATAATTCCACGCACACCTGTCACATCATAGAATTTAAATTAGCATGCATTCCACATAGAATGTATATCAATATTGGAAATAAAATAACCCATGGAAAGGAATGGGATTAATTTAATAAATCATATATTCAGAAACTTTGGTTTCCCAAATTAAAGTGGGAATAACATACTTGATATAAGAATCATCAACCCTGAGTGAAAAAGAAACAATCTCAAGAAGTAAAAGGTGTGTTTTTTTAAAGAAGAGTTCTTTTGGAAAACATTGAGTTTATCATAAACTAAATTAGAAATCATATATATCCCATTTAATTTAAGATAATTATTGATAAGTTCTATTTAAGGAATATCCATAATGAAAATGGGGTGAAAATGGAAAACCCAAAGAAAGAGAGTTGGGTTCAGGAATTCCACATACCTTATGTTTGAATGCTTTCTTCACATTAATATCTTGTATAATCACATTATATTTATTAATTAACAAATAAATAACCTTTTATACATTAATTTTATTCATTATGATTTAATAAATTTCATTTATGGTATTTTTGATGAGTTGTAGAGTTTAATTTCATCATTTGGGAGTATTCGTTTTCATGGTTTTCAGGATTGGTTTACTTGAATAAATTAATGGAAGTTCAGTTAAAATGTGGATAAATATCCAAAAAAAATATTATATGTCATTAATGATATTATATAAGTTTAAATGATCTTATAAATAATTTTTTATATGGTATGAGGATGAATCATTAGATAAAAGTTAATGATGATCATTTTAGGCTAATTTTGGCGGTTTTTCGATCACAACAAACTCCTTTTGTTTTATCATTTAGTATTATGTATATATATTAGTTACATAACATAAATAGGGTTTTATAATAAATTTTACAATATTTTTCAACCATTATAATGGTTTTATTAATATCATTTAATGTGTTTAAGGAAAACGAAGTGTATCATCCCTGATGTTGGTAAATTGACACATCATGACCAATGATTTCATTTTTAAAATAAAAGAGAGGGAGGAGTAGTTTAATGATGTATATTACATAAAAATTATATAATAAAATTATATATAACATATCAGACCTATAATTATATTTTGATAATATAATTTGATGAGAAGATAAGAAAAAAATGAAATTGAAAAGAAATTAAAAGAAAAAGGAAGAGGATTTTACCTCTTGGATTTGTCCTCCTTGAGAACATACTTAGGGAAAAGCTTTTGGAATTTTTATGATACCAAGTGATCATGAATATAATAAAGGGTCTTGGGGAGAGGTTTGGGTATAATTTTTAGAAGGATCAAAGCTTGATAGGTGTGAGGAAAAGAGGCAGTGAGGGATGGTATTTATAATGGAGGAGAGAGGTGTTTTCCCATTATTTTATTCATTAGTTTATTATTTTGGCTCAAGACAATGAATAGTTTGAGAATTCTCATGAAATATATTAAAATAATAAATGGAAGTTCAAGATTATGGTTCTTACATCAGTGATGATACATTTAATAGTGTATTTAACTTATAATGTATAAATATCGTAAATTACCGTATTTTACTATTCAACAAAAATTGAAGTATTTCAGAAAAATCCAAAAAATTCACCATAAAAATTTTTTAATGTTTATAATTAAATAATGAACTCCATTTTATGAATATAATTTTCTAAATATGATTAATTTAATTTTTAATTAAAATCATCATTTACTTGGAAAATAAAGATTTTACAATTATAACTGATTCTGTAAAACATTGAAAAATTACTTAAGGCCTCATAAAATTATATTAAAATCACAATTAATCAAATATTAATTTAATAATACATTTTATGAAAATAAATTTCTTATAAATTATTAAATTAATCATGAAATTGTAATTAAATATTTATGACTTATAAAAATGCCAACACTTAATTAATAATTTTTAAAACATTTATTTATATAGAAAATGATATAATTATACCATAATTTCATTTATATGATGCCTAAATTTTATTTATAATTTCGTGAATGATTTTATTATTCATTTGGCTGGTTTACTATTCATAAGGGTCATATTACTATTCCTAAGTTCAAGTTACTATTTCATAGGTATTGGTTCCTTAACTTCTAGAAAAACTTCTTATTTCATTAATTATTCATTTATAAAGTTTTTATTATGGTCTATAAGTGATTTTATGTGATTTATATTATATTATATTACTATAACAAGGGAGGAATTCCCTTGATAGAATTTTGGTTCGTTACATGTTTTTTTTAAGATGGTCAAAAAATGTATTTTTTGTGTTTCCAAAGATTAAAAAATCCATGTAATTGTAAAAATTAGGAAATTAACTATAAAATAAAATAAAATCACAGGAAAAATATCTTAAACTTATTTTTAACATTTGCATGTAAATATAATGTCAATATAACATGAAGTATTCTTAGAATGAGTGAAAAATATTTTTAAAGGATATTAAAGTCATCAGAGACATGGTTTGGAGGGTCCCAACTAAGAAAAACCCATAGATTATCATAAAATTTTAGGAAAATTACTAATGATTAATTTTTTAAATGTATGAACTGAACACATATCAAATTGAGTTGTGGTTTTCTTGAGATGATCAAAAACACATTTTTAGTGTTTTAAAACTCTAGAACATGTGTGTAGTGGTTAAAACATAAAAATTGATCATAAATTTATGTAAAATCATAAAACAATTATCAATGAATTTTTTGTGACATCCACAAGAAGACGACACTTAAATTCCATGTGTAGTGTAATTAGAATGAGTGAAAAGGTAGTTACTAAAGATATTTAAGTCTACAAAAATTATGTCTGTTGGTATAAACTAAGATAAAACATTAGATTAGCATTTAATATTAGAAAATTTACAAAATGATGGAACTGACATTACATCAATCTAAGTTTCAGTTTTATCGGTATGACCAAAAACAAATATTTAATATATCAAATAACTAAAATGTGTGTTTAAAAATAAAAATCATGAAAATGAAAAATAATTTTTGTATAATCCTATGAATATGAACCTAGAATTATTTTTAACATTTATGAGTAGAATACACATCGATCTAACGGGTAATGTGAGCATAATGACTGAAAAATAGATTCTAAATATATTTATGTCATAAAAAACGTTTATATGAGGGTTAAAACAAAGAAAAAAACATATTATTGGAAATATATATTAGGAAAATAAAATTTCATCTATTTATGTGTTATAGGAACTGGCGCCATGTCAATCTAAATTTTGGTTTTCTTGGGATGATTGAAAAAATATTTTTAGTGTTTTAAATTAATAAAATGTGTGTGTGATGGTCAAAACCTAGAAAATTACCATGAATATATTGAAATCATAGGATAATGATCATTTAATTGTTTTTAACTTGTACGAGAATACGACCCATCAAGCTGAAATGAGGTGTGCATAGAATGAGTGAAAAAATGTTTTTATAAATATTAAAATCTTCAAAAGTTATGTATGAGGATCCAAACTGAGAAACTATATTACCATTTTGTGAAATCTTAGATAAATTACTATTGATTAATTTTTGAATTGTTTCAACTGATGTTGTTTCAATCTGAATTTCATTTTTCACAAGATGATTGAAAATTCATTTTTAGAATTTTAAACCCTTAAAATGGGTGTGTAATGATAAATAACTAAAACCATCCAATAATATATATGAAATTATAGATTGATTATTGTTAAATTATTTTTCACTTGTATGAAAAATTACCCATCAATTCGATATGATGTGTTCTCAAAATAAATGAAAAAAATAGTTTATAATGATATTAATGATTTTTAAAACTTATGTTAGAGGGTACAAATTGAGAAAATGACTTTGGATTGGCATGAAATATTAATAAAACAATAACTGATTAATTTTTTAAAATTATAAATTGATTTTTCATCAAATGAAGTTATAGTTTCCATGAGATAATGAAAAATAAATTTTAAGTGTTTTAAAACACTAAAAAATGCATGTAACTAACAAAACAAAGGGAATGGCCATGACATGACATAAAATCATGGGATAATTACTATTGAATTATTTGTGACATGTATGAGCATATATAATGTTAATATGGAATATGGTGTGTTTGAAATGTGTTAAAAGCATTTTCTAACGATTTTAAAGTCTTTAAACATGTTTATCTGAGGGTCCAAGCTAAAAAAACAGCCAGTAATTGACATGAAATCTTAGGAAAATGACCAATGATAAATTTTTGAAATGTATGAACTAAGGACATTTCAATCATAATTTTTGTTTTCTTAAGATGATCGGAAAAATATTTTTAGTGTTTCAAAATTCTAAAACAATCATGTAATGATCAAAAACAAGAAAATGTCTATGAATTGATGTGAAATCATAGGGAAATTATTTATAAATTGTTTGTGACATATACGAGAAGGAAGAAATCAATATGACATGTGATGTGCTTGGAATAAGTGAAAAAAAATATATTTTCTAAGTATATTAAAGTATTAATAAACATTTTTCTATGGTTCTAAACGAATAAAACATAAATTAATTGGAGTGGAATGTTAAAATAATGATTGATAATTAATTTTCTAAATTTATGAATCAACGTTGTGTCAATTTGATATGTGGTACTCTATGGGTGATTGAAAACCCATTTTTATTGTTTGAAAACAATAACTCATGGGTCTAATAGTAAAAACATTAAAAAACATGAATTATTGTGAAATCATAGTACAATAATCATTAAATAATTTGGGACATGCATAAGTAGATTTCACATCAACCTGAAATCTGATGTTCTCAAAATGAGTGAAAAAATAGTTTCTAAGATATTATTTTATTCAACAAACATGTTTCATGGGGTTCAAACCAAACAATCAAATTCATATCAGTATGAAATATTTGTACAATTACCATTGATTAATTTTTTAAATAGTGGAACTGATTGTACATCAATTTGATTTGTGATTTGTTCAGGGTAATTTTTAGTTTTTAAAAATTATAAAACATGTGTGTAATAGTCAAAAAATTTCAAACAATCATGAATTGAAGTAAAATATAAGGATAGCGATCACTAAATTATTTGTGATGTGTATTAATAAATAGAACATAAATTTGATTAGCAGTGTTCCTGGAATGAGTATAAAAATAGTTTTAGTTTAAAATAATGATCAAAAACCGATAATACATTTAAAAATAAATGTCCAAGAATTATTATTTTTATTTAAATAAATTTTAATTTAAATAATATATTGTGTTTGAATTGTTATTTTTTCTTAGTTTTTGGTTTTCTAATTTTTATTTTGAATTCATTTGACTTTTAATAATGAGTGATGGTTTTGTTGTTCGAAGAACAATATGATATGGTTAGTTTTTATATTATAGAATAAATAAATTAATAAATTGTTAAATATATTATTTATAGTGTACAAATATGTTGAATTTTTTAATTATTATTAATTTAAATTTTTAATGTTTTTTAATACAATATGGAGAGGGGGATTGATTGTAAAAAAATTATAAGAAAATGATAGTGTTTAGAAATTTTTATATGATAGTCATTATAGCCACTTATTAGAGGGCCTATAGTAGCAACTTTTTTATCACTAATAATAATTTATCCAGTATTTAATGACTCACAAGAAGAATATATCTTGATAAAAAGCCCAACACAAGACCAAGAAAATACATAGGTGGGCTAAGGTTCCAGACAACCAAGCTGAAAATGGATAGTAAGGGAACCTCAACTGACCATATTACATGGAAATTTCATATATTAAATACAATGAAAAAAATTAAATAAATTTATTTAATTTCAAACCATAAAACTAGAATTCTAAATTCATCTTTATATATGATTAAAAATCACCAATAAAAGATACATTCCTTTTTTTAGGTCTTTGTTTTATGAGCTTGATTATCACATCTCATCTTAATGGGAATGATTATGAGTCTGATTTCAATTGATCAAGAACCCCAAAAGTGATAATGTTGAAATAAATTCCATTAACATGAATTCCTATTGAGACATGGTCCCTCGTAAACTAAATAACATAATATTTGGTATTCACTTTTTCATTTTTAAATTATTTATGATTAGAGTTTTTTTTAATGGGACTTTTGAGCACCAGATGAGGTGACACTCGGTAGTTCATTTATAAAATTTCCACATGATGTGGTGCCTTTGGAAAAAAACACACAACACCACTTGAAGTGGTGATTTAGGTAAATTTTGGGAGGTAAGAATGCCACTTCAATTAGATCTCTTCCCTAAAATACAAAAACTATAGGTTCCAGTTCAAGGGGTTCCCAATTGGGAATTCCCTATAAAAATTATGCACTCCCCCCCCCACACAAATCACTCCACTCCTATCCCTCTCACTATTAAAAGTTTACTCTTCTGGTCGGAAGGTCCTTCAAAGGTCTCTTCAAATTTTATGGTCTTCTAAATTATATGTTATTTCTATTTATATATGAGTATACTTTTTAAATATTTTAATTTCTTTATTTAATTATATAGTAGTTATTTTAATTTAATATTAATGTGTAAATTTAATTATTTATATAACTAAATAGTATAATTTGGCATAATTTTTATTATAAATGTTAAAAGTTTCATATCACATTTATTTAAATTTTGTATATTTAGCTAGTTGTTTAATTTGCATACCCAATTTAGGTAGTCATTTAATATTAATGTATAATTTGTTTAGCTAATTTTTTTCCTTTCATGTCCAATGTTATATATCTAGTTGTTTGATTTTCATGTCCAATTTATTTTAATTTATAGTTTATAATTTGGTTTAAGGTATTTTATGTTTATTTCGCTAGCCGTTTAATTTATTTCAATTTTTTATTTAGGTAGTCATTTAATTTATAGTTTATTTTGTTTAATTGTTTATTTAAATGGATGTATTTTGTTAGTAATAAAATATAATGAATAAATAATTATTATCTAATGAATTATTGACTGTAATTAAATAGAAATTATAATTTATTAGGATAAATTACTATTTAATATGATTAAAAATGTGATTAAATTCATTTTTAATTAATAAATATGATTAATAAATATAATATGATTAATAATTATATAAATAAGAATAAAAAATATTATTATTAATTTATAATTGTGATTAAAATTTAATAAATATATAAATATGAATAAAAATTAGTAAATACTATTAATAATTAATTTTGAAAAATAAACATAATTAAATAAATAATTACTAATAAATATGATAAAAAAATAAATATGATAAAAAATCAATATGATTAAATTTTAATAAATGATATTAATAAATGTGATTGATAAATATGATTAAATATGAATAAAAATAATAAATATGATAAAAAATAATAAATATGAATAAATAATAAAAATGGGATTAGCAATTAATAATTAACATAATATGATTAATTAGTGAATAAATAATAAATTAATAATTAATTAATATGATTATAATTATATATAATTAATAATATGAATAATAATTAACATGATTAATTAATATGTATTTAATTATTACTAAATATTATTAGCCTGACAAGCATGAGGATGGGTGTTGCTCACATATGGGTCAATGGATAAGAAGTTATACTAACTTCAGAACCAAGTGGAGGGGTCCTACGATGCCTTGGATGATGGGGAACAAAATTCTAATGTAGGAGTCTCCTTTGGAGATGTCCTTATTATGGGTGAATCAGGTGCTGATTCTCCTAATGGATAATTCGATGATAAATTAGAAAATCTGGTGAAGGTTGATGAAATTTTTTGGAAAGAGAGTAAAATGTTTCTCTCAAATGATTGAAAAGGGAAAAAAAGTAATATTTTTCCACTTTAAGGAAACCTAATTCTAAATACCTTCTTGTAAGTTCAGTGAAAGTTGGCAGTGATGTGATTAGGATTCAAGGTGGAAATTTTAAGATGGGGATACTTAGTGCTCCTAATGTTCTTATATAAGATCTTAAAAAAATTTCTCTTTCTACTACTAAGAAGGATTTGATTGAAAGGGATATTGATTCTAAGGTTTTAAAAAGCATCTTCTAATGCTGATGGGATTCCTTTCCCATATTTATCTCAGGTTCAAGATACTCCTAACCAGGGGGTGATTCATCTTACTGTCATGAATGTTTTTATTGAGGATCAAGTAATAGTTAATAATAGAAAGATAATGTAAAGAACCCGGATCTTTTTTTCAGGTATGTTTTTCCTTTTTCTAGAGCTTTTAAGAAAAATGAACTTTCTGGAAATTTTCAAAGTACACGGCATATACTTTCTGAGTACATGCCATGTACTCTTCTCCGGCTCGAAGCCGTGTGTTGGTCGTGCCCGGGCCACACACACGGTGTGTAGGGGTGATGTGGAGGCCGATTTTGGCGGAGTACGGAAAAGACCCAGTACACGCCGTGTACTCTAAAAGTACACGTCGTTTACTTTCTTCTTTTTCACTAAATTAACTGTGGTCATGCCTAACGCATAGAAGCGTATTCTTTTAGGTCCAGTTCATTCGAGAGCGACCTATACAGTCGAATCTTCGACGAGCTCCCTCCCCTTCGTCCATTCTCCGATTCAAGAACGGTCGATTGTGTTGGAATCGCAGCGGTAAGATATTCCTTTTTCTTGAACTTCGTTTTCTGATTCCTCTTTGTTTCCGAGTTATCGTGGGTTGAGTGTTTTGTGAGTTTTCTCAGATCTATGATGTTCTAAGGGGAATCAAGCGTCGTGATTCACATATATCGATCTTTTAGGATCGAGGTAGGTGGTTTGTGCCTTTCTATTGAAATTCGATGAGTATTTTGTGCAAATTCCGCAAATTCCCTTGGGAAAGGAGTTGTGGGTTTCCTATTTTTCCCTTGTTGTTTTCCTACTTGCTTGATTGTTGTAGTAGAAGTTTATGCTTGTAAGTAGAGTAATTTATTTTTTTCTCAGGATGCTTTTCCATTCTTGTTCTGCCTGTTTTGGCGTTTTTCCAGTTTCCCTGCCTAGTTGTAGGATAGTGGAACTGCTAATTTTATGCAGTTGAGCCTTAGAATGATATCCAAGTAGTTCTTGAGGTTTACTTGGATGATGTACGCGCGCTGATCATGTTTTATCTTTCACTCAAGACTGTGAGAACCTAGAGTAGTAGACCAAAGGGAGAATTGACGGAATCGCTTCTCCAGAGTGTCTTTTAAATACGATGCGAAACCACAGGGGGAATTGACGTTGAGTGCTTCCTCAAAGATTCTGTAGTTCCTCTACATGGGCCACAGGGGGAATTGACGTTGAGTTCTTCCCCAGAGAGCCTTTAGTACGATATGAGACTATAGGGGGAATTGACGGTGAGTGCTTCCCCAGAGAGTCTATTAAAATTTCATAACTGAACCAGAGGGGTGAGACTGTGTGTGCCACCTAGAGGGTTGCTAGTACTTATAGGTTGAACCATAGGGGTTAGGTTTTGAGAGCTACCCATAGGGTTACCATTTTCCTTTGTTGTTGGTTGTTTTCTTATATACTTCTTTTATTAGAATTGTAGATTGTAGCTGCTTATGTTTTGTTTACTGCTTCTTGTTTTATTACTGCCATGTATTAATTGATTGTTAGGCACAAATCTTTGGGTGATTTCCTACTGGGATTGTATCTCACACCCTGTTTGGGGCATGCTTTTGGGCCCAAGTAGACTATGTTTCTGCAAGTATAGATAAGGGAAATCGCCCTTCTACTTCGGGTTCTTGATTCACTGGAGCTGGAGAGCATGGGACCGAGCCGAGGCTTACGATGCTGAGGAGTTTACTTTTTTTTCTTTTTCACTTTGTTTTACATTTTACTTTAGCACTTCGGTTTGTTTACTTCTTTCCATAGGCATGTGTGCCATGCTGCATCTTTATTATGTATCCATTTCTTCCGATGTTTACTTAAATTGTTGTATGTTGTTTATTATTTCTGCTATTGTGTCTGGTTGTTTTTCCGCTGTATAATTTACCGAATGAGGGTATAGTTTTCCCACCGACTCACCAAGTCCCTCACTGCTAGTCGGCAGCCTCTGGTATTTGGGGAAATGCGCTTGAGGTCATGTGGTGAACTGGGTACGGGGCACCAGTGGAGGGGCTCCGGATTCGTGTCGTTACAGATAAATATGTCCAATCATAGATTTCAGGATCAAAAGGATATAGAGGTCTCGCCTGTTTTAATTAATTATAATATTAAAAAAATTTCAAACTTGGAAGCCTTTAAAGGGGTTAAGTTTATTATTCATGTTTCTAATAGGATAGTGGCAATCCAGGTTTCCACTTCTAATTCCTTGCATGTGCTTGAATCCTTAAATTCTAAAAACTAGGTTAGATTTTCATATTTTTGGTACAGTTATTAATGTTGGCATGAAGAATTTTTTAGTATAAGATCAAAGAAATAGTATCATGGATGAGTATTATAATGATTAAATGTAGAAACCAGTTAAATATTAGAGGAGAGGTTCACATGTATATTTCTAAAAATATCTAGAACTAATAAAATACTATGTGGTTTTAAGAATAATGAAATCCCTTTTTGGAATCTGCAAGTGGATGTAGTCTTTAGCACAGATTCACCTTGGGGTAATAACCCTAAAAGAGGCATATTGGGTATTAATTAAATCATTACATAGTACGTGATAAAAAGGCCTAAATGAACAACTAGTTTTACACTCCCAAGGGGTATAATTTGGATAGTTCACATGATTATTACTATAATTATAGAAATATAGAAAAAAAGTAAAATATTTGATAGAGAAAATATTTTCAATTAATATATATTTAATATCATTGTTTTAAACCCACAAAAGTGTTCCTCTAAGATTAATTGTTTTATTTTTATTATAATGGTGTTATTTTGAGCTGAATAGTAAACATTGGCCATTTTGGATTTTTAACAGTTTTAAATTATTTCTATAGTTTGTCCATAATATTATCTACACTGATCCAAATTGAAAAATTCTTTCTTTTCCATATTCGAAACATCAAGGGATTCATTTACTATTTTTGGACTAAATGCTGAATCGGCCATATGGAAGCTCAAAAGAAGCTCACAAGTGGGAGAAAGAAAACTGTTTTCAGTTCTTCCTAGTATTGGTGCGTGATCCATAACTCATCCTTGAAGGGCCCAACTATTGTGAACTTCGGTGGGTGGACGCACAAGGAGTTTTTGAGAATATTTTATGAAGGAATCACCGAGTGAATGGGCCGTTAAGGGGTCATTAAAGCACCTTAATCCAGAGGATTTCGTTTTAGAGAGTCTGACTGGACAGAATAAATTCTCATAGTAAAACGGTCATAACTCTTAGAATACATGTCCAAATACGCTGAGAGTTTGAGGGGACACAGGAAAGAGAATTAAGAACAACATTAAGGAATGGATAAATGCGTGAAAATGTCATTTTATGGGGCTATAACACATCAACATCTGGGGGACAAATTCTGGCTATAAAAGGAGGAGAGCTCCACCCTCTCAAAGCATCCCATTCTCCACCCCATTCCTTCCAGGACACCAAGAAGGAGAACTTTTCAGCTTTATTTTTTATTTATTTTCTTTTTCATAGTTTTGTAATGCCTTATTCTTCCCCATTCATCTTTATTACCCTTACCACGGTGGGGTAAACTTTTGGAGTGATTGGGGAAGGGTTGGTTTTCTACATTGTAATGCTTGAGTTCTTGGAAGCAATTAAATAAATTTCTTTCTTCTTCAAAGTTTTTTTCAATTTCTTATAGCGGTTTTTATTATCAAGTTCGATCGTTCTTGAATATTAATTCCGTTATTTATTTTTTCCTCGGTAAAATAATCAATATCTCCCTCCACTAATTTCTGGTTTATATATGATGGAATAAACCAGGAATTAGTGGTGAAGTGCTTGACGTTCGTAAGTACGTGTAAAAGGTGTAGTGAATATTCTTGATTGTTGGGATAAATAAAACCCGATCAGGTATTGCCCATTTCAATTAATTATATTCAATACAACTATTTTACACATGGAAGGAGAGTTTACCAAACTGAGATCTTGGTAAGGTTTTCTCCCATAATAATAATTTCACCAAGAATGTGAGAGGAAACGATTGTGGAAACTCACTTTAATCAATAAAGAAGAAGAGGATTGAATTAAATTAAACAAGGATAGCTTTAAAATTAGGAAACTGACCCTGAACTAATCACCTTTTTAATTTCATATTTTTTCAATCATTTTAATTTCAAATTTCATTTCAAAAACAAAACATTTTTTTACCCTCATTTTAAACTGACAACTCATTTTGTGTGCACTCCTTTTCGGGAGAAATCCTAGGTCAACCACCTTAATACATTTTAACATAGGAAATAATTGTTTTTCCATGACCTATGATAGGCGTGCGTCAAACTTGGAACCGTTTCTGGGGAGGTATTTCCACAAACTAATTGTAAATATTTGACTTTTTTCAATTTAAAAAAAATATTTTGCCATGTTGTTTTCAAATGATTATTTATTTAATTCATGGAACAATTACCCACCAGTGAGAGAACAAATTATTGAATCACCTTGGTCTATAGATTATAAAGTTTCTTTCTTGGCTAAAAAAATTCGGGGAGCTCGATTCGAAATCACCACAGAGGATGAATTCAAGGATCTCATTGAAAACCATAAAGAGAACCTAGAATACCTAGTGTTAGAGGGATTGTCCAGAGAATTAATTGAACTTCAGGAGTATTTTCTGGAATTTTATCAAGAAATGATCAAAGTGAAACACGAAGAAGAAGAAGTTCACAAGGATCTTGAAGCCCAATTAGAAAGAATTAGTCAAAGAGTTCAAAACCTGGAGACCTCAATAGAGTGGATAGCAAAACAAGTACATGCTTCCCAAGATCAAAAAATAGAGCCAAAACAAGAACCAGTAAAATTGATGGAAGAAGTATCCCCACAAATCCTTTAAGTTGAAGAACCCATGGTAGCCTTGATGAAATTAAAAGAAGATCCATTGAGCCGAACTCAATCAATGTTAGAGGAGAGTGATGAATAAGATTTAACTGTTAAAATGAATATTAGAGATCAAAAAGATCTGGATAACTTCTGGAATGAGTGTGATGAACTTCTTGAGCCAACTATTCCTCATAATGTAGATGATTCAGCAACATTGAAGGAATAAACCAACCAAGAATTGTAATTTTAAGAGAAGATAAAGGATTCTGACTGCCTACCTTTATCTAGGGAAATTCAACTCCAAGAGGAACCTCCTATTGAAGAATAAATTGAATCCAAACAAGATCAGGGAGTTAATCTTTTCATAAACTCATTATCTTTTGATTTTGTTGAAACTAAATTGATTATTACCACCCCTTCTTTTAATTTTTCATATTTAGCCAACACATGTATTTCTTTGGAGGAAGACAATGAAAAAGAAGATTCATCCATGGAGAAACATCTAGAGCTCCCCAAACCTATTGAACATTTAATGGAAGGAGTACATGAGAAGATCAAAGTGAATTTTTTAGAGGAAAATGATACATAAGCTACTTACTTTTAAAGGGAAGAATTTTATATTGATTCTTCATGCTTTAATTTTTTTCAAATAGAATTAAAATCTGAAATTCCCTTTGATTTTCCCCCAGATGTATCATACCTTCAGAAACCACTGAAGAATAAAGAAGATGTTGTTCATGTGGAATCCAAGAAGGAGGAGGCTCTGTACTTCATCCTACCTGCACCATGCATGGTGTACCACATTACGAAGGGGGTGGATCTGGTGTACTCTATCTATGGATTCCTCCTCAAAAAGAACAATTAAATGAAATCTAGGAAGAGCAACAAGTGATGGTTCAAATCAAAGAAACCTTATCCACCATCAGATTGGGGATAATCGATTAGAACTACCCCTCTGGAGGCAGTCAAAACCCAGGGCCCACTTGGGGGATTAAACCAAGTTTTATCCTTATATTCTCATCCTATTTCTATTTTAATTTCTTTCAATAAATATCTTATGTTTTCTTTTATCCTTTTATTTGTAGGTTTTAATAGTGCAACACTTAAGAGGTTAACTCAATGTTGCACTGTGAATAAATCAGGTTGTGCCTCTCCTTCACACTTTCTTGTTGTTGTGATTCATTTTAAAATTGGATTACATGTTAAATCAACTTGAATTAATTGAGTAATATGCATCATTTAAGTGCGGGGAGGGAACCTTTGTAGTTTTGGACTTTCATTTTGTGTTTGTTTTTCAAAAAAAATTTAAAAAAATTAATTTTGTTTTTGTGTGTTTTCAAATTTGTGTGTGTTTATTTTTCAATTTTTGGTGTGTTTCTGAAACTTTTGTACTGAAATGATTATCAATACCATTTCTGAAACCCATGTTAATGAGTGAACCAATCTGTTTCATGAAACCAAGCTTAAATGAATGCTGAAATGACTTCTTTTCAAGTTCAAAACTTTTGGAATTTCAGGAAAAGTACACTGATTTTTGAAACCCATGACTTATTTCACTGTATATATCTTTGAAATCACTTACCTGTTAGGCTTCTGAACCATTTTTTTCATATTCGTTTCATTCACCTCATTTTCTAAGAGAACCAGACCATGCTTTCTTTAACCATAATTTGATTTATTCCTTTCAAAACTTGAGGGTTTGGGGTACATGTGTTTTAAATGATTAAGGCATTTATTTAGTTTGAAGACCACTTTTCAAAATAATCCCTTTCATTATGGCCCACCTTTACATTTATCCTTCATTGTAGCCCCTAATATCCATGAATTGCCTGGTAGGTTAGCCACATTACAAGCCAATTTTCCCTATCCTACCTGCTCTTGAAGTGAAATTGCATGATCTAGTTGAACTTAGGTGTGGGGGAAGATGTCTTGTGGTGTAATACCTCATTTGGTTATACTTTGGGTGGAAAATAAATTGTGGAAGAGATGCGTGTGATGCTGAAAAATTATTCTGTTGAAAGCTGTTCCTTTTCTGGAGCTTTTATGATAAGAGAAGTTGTGCCTTTCTGGAGCATCCAATGTAAAAAGAAAGTTGTGCCTATCTGGAGCTTTAAAAAAATCATGTTTGAAAAGATTGAAATTTTTGCTACAGATCTGATTGAATGATGATGGAGCCTATTTTCAACAAAGGGGAAGTTAAGGAGACCATATTTGAGTAAAAATTAGAATCTTGCAATTTTGCTTCAAAAAGAGCCAAGACCTCCTTTTTCGGCCTCAGAATGTTTAACATCTAAATCCTACCAACCCGAAGCCACAGAACAACCCAGAAAATTCCTCATGAGAAACACATTTCCTTGACTCACATCGGGTGGAGAAGTAGGAATTTATCAAGCCTATGGTGACTCTTGTGTGAGTTTGGATGAGAAAAGCCTTGTTCAGCATTTACATTTGTGAGATGAGAGAAAATTCATGTGAGGTAGGTTTTTTGTATGCATGGAATAATAAATTAAGTGGAAATATATTAAAATATTAAATGTAGAACTTGAAATAACTGTTTTTGATGAGGCATGATATCTTTTTTTTTCTTGAAATTGATTTGATAGATCTCATTGATATGTGCTTTGGATTTGATTTGATTTGATTTTTACTTTTCCAGGAGTCCAAGTGCTAAGTGTGGGGGAATTGTTAGAGAAAATATTTTAAATTAATTTATATTTAATATCATTGTTTTAAACCCACAAAAGTGTTCCTCTAAGATGAATTGTTTCATTTTTATGATAATGGTGTTATTTTTAGCTGAAGAGTAAAAATTGGTCATTTTGGATTTTTAACAGTTTTATATTATTTCTATATTTTGGCCATAACATTATCTACATAGATCCAAATTGAAAAATTATTTCTTTTACATATTATAAACATTCAGGAATTCATTTACTATTTTTGGACTAAAATCTGAATCGGTCATATGGAAGCTCAAAAGAAGCTCACAAGTGGGAGAAAGAAAACTGTTTTCTGTTCTTCCTAGTTTTGGTGTGGGATCCATAACTCATCCATGGTGGGCCCAACTATTGTGAAATTCGGTTTTTGGACGCGAAAGGGGTTTTGGATAATCTTTTATGAAGGATTCACCGAGTTAAGTGGCGGTTTATGGGGTCCTTAAATCACCCTAATCTGGAGGCTTTCGTTTTGCAGAGTCTGACTGGATAGAATAAATTCTCATAGTCAAACGGCCATAACTCTTGGAATACATGTCCAAATGCGCTGATATGTTGAGGGGAAATGACCAAGGGAATTATGAACAACATTTAAGAAGGGATTAACAAGTGAAAATGTCATTTAATGGGGATAAAACGCGTCAACATCCGGGGGACAAATTCTGGCTATAAAAGGAGGAGAGCTCCACCCTCTAAAAGCATCACATTCTCCACCCCATTCCTTCCAGGACACCAAGAAGGAGAAATTTTCAGCTTTATCTTTTATTTATTTTCTTTTTCATAGTTTTCTAATGCCTTATTCTTCCCCATTCATCTCGATTACCCTTACCATGGTGGGGTAAACTTTTGGAGTGATTGGGGAAGGGTTGGTTTTCTACATTGTAATGCTTGAATTCTTGGACACAATTAAATAAATTTCTTTCTTCTTAAAAGTTTTTTTCAATTTATTATAGCGGATTTTATTATCATGTTCGATCTTTATTGAATATTAATTCCGTTATTGATTTTTTCCTTGGTAAAATAATCAATATCTCCCTCCACTAATTTCTGGTTTATATACGATGGAATAAACCTGGAATTAGTGGTGAAGTACTCGACGATCGTCAGTACGTGTAAAAGGTGTAGTGAATATTCTTGATTGTTTAGGATAAACAAAACCCAATCAGGTATTTCCCATTTCAACTAAGGATATTCAATACAACTATTTTACACATGGACGGAGAGTTGACAAAACTGAGATCTTGGTAAGGTTTTCTCTCACAATAATAATTTCACTAAGGAAGTGAGAGGAAACGATTGTGGAAACTCACATTAATCAACAAAGAAGAAGAGGTTTGAATTAAATTGAACAAGGATAGAATTACAATTAGGAAACTAACCCCGACCTAATCACCTTTTTAATTTCATAGTTTTTTAATCATTTTAATTTCAAATTTCATTTCAAAAACAAAACATTTTTTTACCCTCATTTTAAAGTGACAACTCATTTTGTGTGCACTCCTCTTCGGGAGACATCCTAGGTCAACCACCTTACTACATTTTAACTTAGGAAATAATTGTTTTGCCATGCCCTATGATAGGCCTGCGTCAATACTATATAGTTTTTATAGAAAGTACATCCTTTCTCAAGGTACTACATGTGGATTTGGGCTCTGGAATAGATTCACCTAGGGGTTGTAACCCTAAAAGAGCCATATAGAGTATTAACTAAATCTTTACCCAGTGAATGAAAAAGATACTTAATTTCACACCAGTTTTGGAACTCCTATATGATATTATTTGGATAATTCATGTTCTCTTTATTGTAATTCTAAAAATATCCAAAACTAGTAAAATACTATGTCATTTTCTGAGAAACAGCATCCCTGTTTAGATACTAAAATTTGATATTGGCTCTGGAACAGATACACCTAGGGGTGGTAACTCTAAAAGGGTCATATTGAGAATTAACTCAATCTTCACTCAGTTTATGAAAAACAGGCATAACTACACACCTGGTTTGACACTCCCGGGGGATATGCTTTCGATAATTCACATTCTCTTTATGAACTATATTTACATATAGAATTTAATACTGTGAAACATACATTTCTTCTTTGGGATGGCTGTAAAAATAAAAAAATGGAATATTGAAATATTTTACATTAATATTATGTTTCTTTATTTATATATAATTAATATCAAAGTTTTGTTATATATATAAAAACTTCATTCCAATATTTATTACAACGGTCAAATAATTGAAATTGAACAAGGATGTAGTTATATTATACAACTAGAAAGAGTTTTGATTCTTGGAGAGTGTACAAATTTGGAATTCGTTCAATGAAAAATTCATAAAAGGTTAAAATTGATGTCTAATAAATTGATAAAGTCTGTCATATACATATATCTATAATTTAAATATAATTTGTGGTATATATCTCAACAAGTAACTTACGATGATGATTAGGTATATATATTTTCATTGGTTAAGAATAAATATAAAAATAAAATTATGGATTTCTATGTCACCATTGCTATTATGGAAGTTCCATTAACATTATCAGTTGGTTGATCACAACTTCATGATACAATGTCATATCCTCAAGCTATAACATCTCAATAACTTCCATCCGGAATGGTAATTTTTCTATCACATCCCCAGGACAATATTTCAAATCCTCAAGTTGTGGAATCTCATAGAGGAAGTTATTTTTTCATGTATATTCCTCCACATAATTTAGATTTGATGGTGTAAAATTTTGAGGAAGATGAAAATTTAGAACAAGAAGATTATGAGGAAGTTAAACAACAACAGAATTATTAATTTCATTCTAATCCCACTCATATAAGGTTCCACTGACCACTGAATCATCCTCCACTATTATAATCATGGTCGATAAAAGTAATGACACACATACAAAAGTTTTATTGGTCAATTATTACTCATAATATTGAAATTTTAAGAATTATTGGTGGCATTAATCAAGTGTCGTTTGAAGGCATTATGTATATTGGAAGATATTTTAACAGAAAATAATCAATGAAATTTTTGATAAAAAAGTATAACATTGAAATAAATTATAGTTGTGTCATAGAAGATTCAAATATATCTCTTTATATGATTCATTGTGAAAAATTTTATTTAGACTATCATATGTGTTTGTGAGATATAATTGATAATAATTTTTTTATTACTGCATTATTAGATTTACTAAACACGCATGTCTGAACCAAATCCAATCACATGATCACTCTTCATTATATTCTTAATTTGTTTTAACTATTATTATTTAAATCATAAGAGTGTATCAAGACATTCATATAGTTCTGGTGGTGGAGAGAATCAAACATCTTTTAGGGTATCAAATATCTTATTAGAATGCATGGATTGCATGACCAAAATCTATTGTGAAAGTTTATGGTGATTGGGATGAATCTTATTGAGTTTTACTACAACTTATAGAGATTTTATGTCACAATAATCAGGTTTTTTATCAACTATATACTATTAAATATGTTAACCAGTATGAAAATTTTGATCAGTCAAAATTAGAGTTTGATATATTTTTTTGGACATTTTTACCGTGTGTGGATGCTTGTATAAATTATAATATGTTTATCCAAATTGATAGAAGGTTTCAATAAGGAAAGTATGACATAACTTTATTGATTATTTCCACACAATATGGTAATCTATCCACTATACCTTTGACATTTTTATTGTTGAGAAGGATAAAATATCATCTTGGATTTGGTTCCTAGATTTACTTATAGAGTCTATGATGGATGAAAAAGTAATTTGTATTATTTCATATCATCATTGATCAATCAAAGACGTCGTAAAGTATGGGGGTCTTTCATGGAGACCATCCCATTCCCATCATGAATATTGTATTTGAAACATTGTAAGAAATATGTGAAAGAAGTTAAAGGAATTTTCTATGAAGAAATAAATCATAAAAATAAGAATGGATATCATTTTTTTAAAACCATTTTAGTAATTATTGTCATATGTTTTCTAGTTGGTTCTTGTTTTTTAGAACATGATCCTTAACAACAAAGTATATAGAAGCATCTAAAAGGTATTCATAGAGGTAATCAGAAATTTTATGATTAAAAGATGAAAATTTCAAAGCATAAATGGTCACTGGCATATGATGATGGGAGGAGATATAGACATATGATGACCAATAGCATAGAATTTGTAAATTGAGTTTTCAAGGGAGCTCAAAATTTACCCATCACAAGCAATTAAAAATATTAAATTATATGTTAATTAGAAGACTCGCAATTATAATATAATATTAATTTTAAATTTTAGATTTAAAATACAGGTTTTGTATAAGAGTCCTTTTATTTCATTATAAAGTATTTTGTGGAATGTGGAAAGTAGGCCAAAGAGGGTCTGAACAGAGGGATGAAATACAGTCACCATTTCCATTGTGTGATTGATAGATTTCTTCAGGAGGATACAAAAAAAATTGTTCATTTGACCGTACAGAGCATAAATTTTAGGTAACTGAGTCCCATAATCCTATTACTGGTAGTAGTGGTCATGTGCTTGTCATTTTACTGGAGAATTGTTAATGTGATTGTGGAAACTTTTAAGCAATACAGTATCCTTGTGCACATGTGATCAAAGAATTTTCTTCTATAATATTATCTTTGGAGTAGTTCATTGATCCATTTTTATCAATTAGAAAGTAATAATGACTACTAATGTTCTTCATGTATACTTATAGGGTAATATCATAATTTTGTTCTATCTATTAACACACCCACACTTCTACTAAACATGACTAGGATATAACCCAGAGTGACACCAAAGCTGAACCATATTCAAAATAAGATTGACTAGCCTAGTGAATATATATTTATACAGATGTGATGTTTATACATCCAGGAATGTCACACATGGAAACATTTACTTATACATATATGGAATTCATCTAAAAATTAAAATGATTGATGTACTCTATTTATTAATGTAAAATTTTTTACATGAAATTTTTATTTTAATTATAATCATTAAATGTGCTGAAGTAAATATTCCCATATATTTTAACCAATACCACTATAATGAAATATGGTTTTTTAATTTTAATATATAAAATAAACCTAATATAAATTTCATATCATTGATAACATAATTTATTTTTATTAAATACCATTTTTAAATATAGAAAGTATTTTATACCAAATCATAAAACTAGGTATGATTTAAATAGTTGTCACAATTAATGTATTATTATTCATACATTTAAATGGAGGAGCCTCTGTTATCTACCCAGTAGTTTCATGTGTCATGCAGTATATTGGAACGATGAAATATTATACATATTGTTATCTAGAGAGAATATAATTCTCATCATGATGTGCCTTTAGAAGTAATTTTTTAATACCTAAAGCGTGCTAGAATTTATAGAGTTTCTATATGTGACTTCAAGACTATTGATCATCATTTTATTGTTGTAATGGTTGAGAGGTGGCACCCAGAGACTCACACATTTCATCTTCTGAGGGTGGGATAATGATTACTTCAAAGGACGTGGCCTATATTCTCGGTATAAACATCCATGGATAGGCGGTTATAGGTTCAAATATTGGAAACTAGTGCATGGTCATACATAATCTACTAGGAATTGACTGTTTCATCATACCAAATGTCTTCTAGGGTTCCTTATTGCTCATGGGATGTCTTGATGATCATTTCTCCATGATTCATGATGGTGCTTATAAGGATATACTTATTAAACACACACATTCAAATATTATGTCACTGATTGGAGGCATGTTGTGTGTAGACCACTCCACCACCTTGTTAAAAATGAGATTCCTACCATTAACTGAGGTTCTTGACCAAACAGGTAAATATTGTTGGGGGTATGTTGTATTATCACATTTTTATAAATGCCTATATACATATTATTGAGAAGATATGCATCAGATTGTAGGATGTATGACTCCACTGTAGATGTGGTCCTAGGATCATTTTCTATGCATAGCTCCTAGATTTATCATACCACTTACACAACACCAATTTCAAGACTATCCTTGAAGAAACTGGTATGTTTACATCATTAATTAGATTTATTTTAAAAAATTATTAATATCATTTATAAAATGAAATTATATAACTTTTTTAACCTGGTGGAGTCAGTCTCAACATTATGTGCATACCCTAAGGCATAATGTGCATATCTTTTAATATATTTTTGATGATATACAGCCCGCTGATATAAGTTAAACATTAATTTTTTAAAATAAAAAATAATTTCTTTATTAATTTTATAAGATATTACAATGTTAACTGAGTAACATCATTGTTCCAATTTATGAATTTTTTTAGTTGACATTTTAGGTTTCATGGACCTCATATACTAGACTTTTATACATGTATCTTGCACCATACTACTTATCTATGGTTGGATGTGGTGTAGTACATCCACTCATCCACTTCTACATCATTGAGTGGCACCATCCAGACTAATTCATGTGATATTTTGGATATATATAGAATATACTCATTTCACGATGATAGGTTTATGGTCTTACATTCTATTATTCTTATATATAGAAAATATATGGATTGTATGTACTATCATTCATGTTACATTGAGTGTTGGGACATGTGTTCCCAATATAGTATCATTCAGCACAGATATCCCACAACAAGCTTCCAACTATCTTATCAGGGATATTATATGTATTGGTATCAATGATACACTATAATGTAACTTACATTCAATGATATCATCCTTAAATATTTTGTATATTTATTATAATTTATTATATATATTTTTAGGTCATGTTTCCTATTAATTTGAATATCCATTTGTAGTCAAATAGACTTGATTAACTTGTACATATCAATGATCCTCATGGGGAGGAATTTATTATTCGAGATGTAGTTCGCCTAGATTTGGTGGATCTCATATATACTCTCCATTTCATAGATGAGAGTTTCTATGATGCGGAACAACAATTATATCCTGATCCATATGCTCCAATAGAGGCACCTGGGGGTGATAATGTGCTTATTGTGCACACTAAGGATGATGAACCACTAGTTAGAGGACAGAGATGAAAACATTGGTGAGGAAAGAGACACTGATGCATGAGAGAGGCTCCTACAGATGTTCTTTCACCCTAGAGAGAGGATCTTGCATAGTAGGTAGAGGAACTTTCACAACCGAGAGAGGTTTATGTGCCATATACGCCTACTTATACATCTAATATACCATATTCATATCAAATACATCTTGTGGTAGGAATACTTATACCTTCAATGACGTGGGACATTGGTAGAATATCACAGCTTCTGCTAACCTTAGGTGACCCTTCTACCAACAGTGAATTATTTGATATCACATTTTCAGTATCTTTAGGAGTTCCTTTCATGACTGTACATTCATGGCCTTATAGATCCACATATGATGTTGGGCTTTCCTCTGCTTAGTAGTATGAGGAGGAACCCGTAGCACCACATATTGAGCTTCCATCATCAGTATAACAGTACAAAGCATCATCGACGCCACATCTTTCTATGCCCTCTATTGAGGCAGAGGCACAACATGAGGAGCTACCCATGCCTATAGATAGGACACCAGAGTGGCATAAAATTCAAACATAGAGTGGGTGTGAGGTTCATACACGAGGTTGTGGTACTATGGGGCATCAATGATGATTTATTTTGATGTTACACCATGTATATATATATATATATATATATTTATTGAGAAAATTAAATGTTGTTTTAGAATCTATATTTACATATAAATTTTCAAATCGAAATAACTTATCTATAATTTTAAATAGTTGATAAAAGTTCTTTGTGTTTGAAAATGTTTGGAAACGGCTTGTGAAACCTGATAGTAATGAAGAATGTAAGTAATTTTTTGAACCATGTAGGTGAATGAAAGTTCATTGTGGCGGTAGTGGATGTATGATGCAGACAACAGCCTCTGATGGCACTGGGAAGGTAGGCCTAGCATCAGGTGATGGTTGGGCCAAGCTACATGAATGTACGAAGGGTTTGGAGCTCGTGGACCTATGGGTCAGGGGCCTATGGTCCTTATACTAGGGCTTCCAACCCACTAGGTCTATGAGTTTTGTAATGGGTTCCCCTACGCCCAATAAGAAAGTGGTTTTTATTTAATTTTTTTAATAAAGAGTGTTTAGACCCACATTTATAAAATAAGTACATACATCTATGTATAGTAGTGAGATATAATTCATAATGTTTCCCGCTTGACAAAAGTCCAGAAATTGGAAATGTATTAGGTATAGTATTCTTAATGGAAATAAATACATGGATTGGATCATCCATCCTAGAGAAACCCATGGAACAGGTATCTCAATATTTATTTGGGTGGTATAAGAAAGAATATACAAATACAATTTATGATCTGAGGTAAATGGAGAAATTTTGGGTTTCATGCTCATCTAAGAAAACATTGAAAACATTTTATGAAACCTTCCATTTAGAAACATCACAAACAAACCAATCCATATGCATTCTAAGTTCTGGTTTATCCTTTATTAAATAAGCATGGAAAAAATAAGGTGTTAATTTCCTGAATTATTGAAAACGTAAAATTGATTACGTTGTATTGTCAAAAAAATTAGGGAAATGAATTTATTTTTATAGTAATGTATAGTTTGAAATTTTTTGATTCATAATTTGTAATGACCCAGACCCGGCCAGCCACCCGAACAGTGCCAAACGGGTCGGGTGTCACTACCTTAAGCGCACCTCCCCGGAACGCCAAAGGGTTCCGACTAGCAGCGAGGGTCTGAATAGGTATAGTGGGGAGGCTATACCCTCCTGGAGGATAATAGTAATGGTACTGGTCTGATTATAATAGTAGATAATGCAGCAGAAATAAATGACTCAGCAGAGTCGAACCAGACCCACATAGCAAAACCATATCAAATATCAATAAACCAGTGGAAGCAATATAGAGATCAAGAGAAACAGAAAGTAAATAGAACAACATGCCAGTAATCAACAACAACAACTACTATTGTAAACAATAAAGGCATGCATCGAAGTCAAGTCATATATCTCAATATATAATGGCGCCAATGGCTAACCAACAGTGGTTATATAATAAAGAAAGCATGATGATACAAAAAAAGGAAAACTAAACAAAGTAACTTCAGCAAGGCATGACCTCAAGGTCCATACCAGTATCCATGCCAACAACACTAAAGTCTAGCTCCTGAGGCTGACCCTTTACGTGCATGCAATTTCATAAAGTCTACATGCGTCTAGAAGGGCCCGTGTAGGGTGTGAGACAAGTCTCAGTAGGATACCACCCAAGGTTGTGTACCTAATATAAGTGTTTAGGTAGATATGTTTATATAAGAAAAGCAGCAAACAATAAAATGCTCAAAAGTAGACACAACTCCACTGGTACTCAGTAGCCACTAGAAAGCGTCACCTGCTTCGGCCAACACTGGAATCTCTGGTCTGTAGCCCGGAACCTCATGCCACCTGACACCATGCGTCTCCAGTACCGACATCACAAAGGCATTCCCAACCATCGTAACCCAGCTCGGAAGCTCCACCTTCCCATGGCACAACATCCGGAGGAACAGCGATACCATTCCTCAAAGATAACCAGAGGGACAGCAATGTCTGCCCTCAAATCACGACGACCCTCTGCCCCCAACCTGACTGCCTCAAAGCTGTCTCCTGAAGGCTCCTCACCTTCCACATGGCTTCCTATGGTAATCACCCCCAAACCAAATATACATAACTGTATCTATCGGGGGCCTCTACCTATCGAGTGGTCGTACCACCTCATCTCAGAGTCCATCTGTGTGCACACTACTCAAAAGTACCCGGTGAGCTGTAATCACCTCAGTATATCCCCAGGACACAACACATCTGACACCTCGTGCCCCTGTGAACCTGTCGCTCAAGTTTGATGGTCTCGCCATCCAAGTAACCCGGGACAAGCCCAACCCGACAGTCCAACTGCCTCAACCAACATCCATGATACCCAATCCCATGGTAGCAACCACCCCAAGTAACCCGAGCCGAAGCCCCAACCTCTGATCCTCATCACTCAACAATATATCTGGTCCACGCCCAACACAACAAGTAGTTC
Source organism: Viscum album (assembly GCA_963277665.1). Classification (NCBI taxonomy): domain Eukaryota; kingdom Viridiplantae; phylum Streptophyta; class Magnoliopsida; order Santalales; family Viscaceae; genus Viscum; species Viscum album. The sequence continues at coordinate 889,303,002 of OY728123.1, forward strand.
AAAATAGGAAAAATCACATATTGCATAACTATACTCAAAGCATCACTTCAAACAGGCAATTTCTAAACAATCGAATTGCACTGACTCGTGTTGTCCCACAACAGCACCTAACTCATTCACAATTAAAAATTAAACTCATCAGTTTAACTTAGGAAAATAAATAAACAATATAACATAGAATTTTGAAACAATGGTCCAATTCATACGCATTTCAGCACCCCCGGCCGAATTGCCCCAAACGAGCAACGGCCTCTAACCCAGCCTTACTTGATCACAACAGGTCAGGAAATGCCCAGGGGCATACCACAATGCAGATAAACTATTAAAGATAATTAAACAAGGGTGTCTCTCAATACCCCATGTTGTGACCAAAGGTCTCAACCCCAAAAATTCTATGAAAACACGAAAGAAGGTGTGCACCACCCACCTCGTACTTGTACGATGACACTCCTTTGATATCAGCCTCTGAATCGGTCTGAATCGCGGTAGATCTATGTTTCCGTCAAATCTAGAAACTCCGTTCAGATAGAATCTGTGGAGGAACAGGTGAGGGATCGAGGAAGAAGAAGGGTGCACGGGGTTAGCCTTTCTGATGCGGTCTCGCTGCCACTGACGGATTGAAGAACGAAGGTCGTACGGAGATTCTGGAAGGTTATGAGTTTTTCGGAGGTTCTCGGACGAACTGTTTGTCCAAAGGGAAAGAAGAAGGGTGTTCTAAAAATAAGACGTGATGGCGTCTCGAACGATCAAATAAAAATAAATGTACACGGCGTGTATTTCCAAAGTACACGCTGTGTAGATGTGGTTCTGTACTCCGACTTAAGCGGAGTCCAGCACACGGCTTGGACTATGTACACGGTCAACACACGGTCTGGGTATCGGCTGCTACATGGGACAAAGGTACACGGCATGTCAAGGAAGGCTACACGCCATGTAGATTGAAATTTATACCTAGGCACCACACGGCATGTACCTGGACTTGCACGGGTAAGGGTTACATGGCGTGTCTATAAATACACGCCGTGTAGTAAGAAACTTCTACACAGTAATCACACGGCATGTACTCGGTGATCACACGGCCGATCACTCGATTAACACATACACGGCATGTACATAATGTACACGGTGTGTAATCTAGAAATTTCCAGAAACTGCCCAGATTTTCCAGATTTCTCAAAAACCGGTCAAAAGTTTAAACAGGGTCGGGATTTGACCAGTTTGTAAAAACCCGGGTTCTTACAAACTCCCCACCTTAACATAACTTGTCCCCGAGCTACCAAACGAAACCGGTAGATGGAACTGAACATGCCCATCCTAGTTAAACAACCCGGACTACCCCAGTCTCATGGTTCTGGATAAATTCTTAAAAGGGATCCCCACCTTAGGAATTTCCTACTCGGTCTCATTCCGAACAAATCTCAAGCAAAACAAATAAACAGGCAAGGCCCAACAACCTATTTCCTAGACCCATGGTCCTCTCGTGATGCATCTTCACCCATGAACCTCCTCGGTGCTCACGTGTCGCTTTCGACACCCAACGTAACCCTCACTGCATTGGTGCCCACCTCCCTGGGGTCCCGCATCTAATAGATTCTCAAATCAAACCTGGTTCCATGCACCTCAAGTAACCCATATCCACAATGCCCCAACGCCCACGGAACCTCCTGATGCCATGCATCTCAAATATATAATAAAATATATAACACATCTGATATGATTCCAATCCCACTAACTAGTCTCTAGTCAGTCCACAAATAACTTGTGCAACTCGTGCACTCAACCAGACACGCCTCAAGAGGCCATGCCAAAAGAATGAAAAGAAACTCACGGCCACACCCACGGTGTACCTACCACCGTCGTCGGCTCTCCAGCCTGCTCAATCCCTGGAATCTCCACAGTATGCACCTAGCCTGGAGCCCGACTGCCTGATGCCTGACCTCCCTGCGGTACTGCTCCATTCACCGGCCACTGGACCCTCAGCTGGATCCCGCTATCCCTGTCACGTCCTCCGCGTGCAGCTGAACCTCGGCTATCCTCTCCTGGTACCGAACCTGAACCATCTCCCGACGCCACAGTCTATCCTGGTCCCCGCCTACCGGCTGCCTGAGAAGGCTACCTGCAAAACCTCTCCAGATGCCTGACCTGCCCACACGCCCGACACTCCTTCGAGGGCCTATCACACTGAGCCCGAACATGTTTCGGTTGTCCACACTGAAAGAAAACCATCACTTAACTTCCACGAGGTGGTCTAGCTGATTCTTGGCATGCCCACCCTGGTAGAACTCATCTCTCCCTCGCTTCATGCTGTCTGGACCATCACCTAAAGCTGTCACCCTGCCAAAATGAGATTTCTCTCTCTCGTTGCCCTCGGCTATGAGCGCCTGGTTCTCCGCCTCGGAGATGGAACCTATCCTGAAGATGTTTACCTGAACCCGAATGGCGTGTCGTAAGTCGTCCTCGAAGTGCCTCACCCTAGTTGCATCATCGTTTACCATACCAGGTGCAAAATGAGACAACTCTGTGAAGGTATCTACGTAGTCCATGACGAACATATCTCCCTGCTGAAGACTCAAGAACTCCCGAGCTCTCTCTGCCCTTAGTGTCTCTGGATAGAAGTGCTCGAAGAACCTGTCCTCGAAGTCCTTCCATGCCAGTCCCTCGTGCCTAAGAGCCTGAACCTATACATCCCACCAATGTTTCCCCGGTCCTCTTAGCATGTACGTCGCTAGCTTGACCCTCCTCCCTGGAGGTGTCTCGAGCTGCTCGAAGATCATCTGCATACTCTCTATCCAGTTCTCTACTGCCTGTGGACCACCCTCACCCTGAAAAAGCAACGGGTGGTGCGAATGGAACTCTCGCATCAGATACTCCATAGAAGGCTATGTACCCTACACACCTCTATCAATCCCCTGCATGATGTGTACCAGGCTAGCTCAAAGCTGCTCGTCAAGCCACGGTCCGAATGCTGCCAAACCCAGTTGCTGCCCTGCCTGCACTGGATCCTGAACCTGATCCAGCCCCTGAGCCTGTACCTGCGGCTCATGTTCTGCCTACACCGGATTCTAAACCTGATCCTACGGTACTGTATCCTCTCCTGTCTGATGCTCCATCATGTCGTGAAGGAGTAACCCGCTGAATACCATAAATGGTCAGATAACCCCTATATACATTACAATAAATTCTACGTATATAAGGAAAGTAGTAAAGAGGTAGTGTATAAAAACTACCCTTACTCTCCCCTTTCGCAACCCATTCCCTCGGCATCCTGACCTCACGACCTCCTTAGCCACCCTCAACAGAGCCAAGTATCAATAGTACCTCGGTCCATGCTTGTCTTGACAACCAACGTTGCCTCAAACCCGACGACCGAGTCACCCAATCCTGACAGTTACACTGCCTCACCCATAATACCTGTCTTCTCTCATAAGATCCAGACCCAAGTTTCCTGCACATGCAATTCTACAAAATACAAATCATGGCATACACATTGCAATAAACAAGAAATTATATCATGAGTTTCACCTATTCACATTTCAGATCATACATAGCATGGAAATTGATTTTCATTCACATGGTATTATCACTTCACAAAGAATACGTGCAGTTATGAAATTGAAATACCCTAAAATGTGCCTATCAAAAGCCAAAAAAGAAACCCTTACCATACTGGACAAGGTTTACATATCATTATCAATAAAATCACACAACAAGTGAGCCACCAAGGTGGAAATTATATAAACTGTAATCTGATCAAGAACAAATAGCAATCCCTACCCATAGCAACTCAATACATCCCTTGTACATGGGGCTGCAGGCACCCAAGCATGAGTTCAAAATTCATTTCCAACAAGCATCTATCCCCAGTCTACCATATCCCAAATAGTAAAACCAGAAGAAATAAAAAAAGAAGTCTCTAACTCATTAGTATCCAGAAAAACACTGCTACTAAATCCTTGTCAAGAACCTCCTTTGATACCACTTTGTAACGACCAGGACCCGTCCAGCCACCCGAACAGTGTCAAACGCGTCAGGTGTCACTACCTTAGGTGCACCTCCCCTGAACGCCAAATCACTACTGCAAAAAACGTTTTTTACATCATTTATTTTTCATTTTTTACGTTGGTTACTAGCTGACGTTAATACGGGCGACGTTATAAATAATGTTTTTACGTCGGTTATTTAAAAACCGACGTCAAAAAGATAAAATCGCGATGTTTATCAAGTTGGTTATTTTATAACAAATGTGATAAAGAAAATGGGAAGGGTTTATAACATTGTTTATTTAATAACCGACATGATAAAAGGCATGGGAAATGGTTTATCATGTCGGTTATTAAATAATTGATGTGATAAAAGGCATGGTAAATGGTTTATCACGTCGGTTATTAAATAAACGACGTGATAAAAGGCCTGGGAAACCATTTATCACGTCGTTTATTTATTAACCGACATGAGAACCCCCCCCCCCCCCGGACTGGTTTAGAAAGACGATTATTATATAACTGCCATGATAAAAAGGGGGGTTTATCACCTCGGTTATATAATAATCGACGTTATAAACCCATCCCCCCCCCCCCCCCCGTGTTTCACGTCGGTTATTTAATAACCGACGTGATAACCCATTTCCCAGGCCTTTTATCACGTCGATTATTTAATAACTGACATGATAAACCATTTACCATGCCTTTTATCATGTCGGTTATTAAATAACCGACATGATAAACAATTTCCCATGATTTTTATCATGTCGGTTATGAAATAACCGATGTGATAAACCCTTCCTGTTTTCTTTATCATGTCGGTTATTTTATAACCGACGTGGAATCCAATTTTTTTTTTAAAAAAAATTGAATGCAGTCATCTGCTCTCCCCTAGAATCAACCAGAAAACAAATCAAGAAATCATACCACAAAAACAGAAGGATATCAAATTTAAGCATTTACATTGATAACATATAAACCATACCCCACTAGACATCCCCCACCCTCATCTATAACCCATGGATAGCCCTCCTCCACCCCATTGGAGCCCCCACCCTCATGTATACCCCCTGGACAGCCCTCCCCCACCCCATTGGAGCCCCCACCACACCCCTGGACTACCCCCCGACCCCCTGGACAGCCCCAAACACCCCTCGACAACCCCCCCCCCCCACCCTCTTGAACAGCACCCCCTCACCCCATCTGACAGCCCCCACCCCATTGAAGCCCCCACCACACCCCTGCACTACCCCCCGACCCCCTGGACTGCCCCAAACACCCCTCGACAACCCCCCCCCCCCCCCACCCTCCTGAACAACACCCCTCACCCCCTCACCCCACTTGACAGCCCCCACCACAGCCCTGGACAGCCCCAAACACCCCTGGACAACCCCCCCCCCCCCCCCCCCCCACCCTTATGTATACCCCCCACCCCCTGGACAGCACTCCCACACCCCTGGACCACCCTCCCACACCCCTGGACAGCCCTCCCACACCCCTGGACTGCCCCCCACCCCCCACCCCACCGGAAATCCCTACCAAACCCCTGGACACCCCCAACCCCACTGAACACACCCCCACACCCTTAGAACCCCTCCCCCATAGACCAAAATCCATACCAAAAAAACCATCATAAGTATACCAAAACAAGAAGTAGAGAAAAATTAAACATTCACATATATAACATTCAAAACTTACAATGTCAACTTTAAAAAAACTAAATCCAACCTAAACAACTACCAAATACACAATTACAATGAAAATATTCAAAATTACATTTTACATTACAAACAACTGAAATTCAATCAAACCTGTAAAATAATTTGACCACTCCACTTGTAAGTGTTTGATTTCTTCAGAAGTATGTGGTTGAGGGTCATCAAAAAGCTAAAAATGAAAAAGAAAGTAGTTAACATGTATAATGAATAAATGAAATTGAAATATTATGGCAAAGTTTAAGAGGAAATCATACCAGGTAAAAATTCACAACTATCCCAGTTGTTATTATTTCATACATAAATCTTAACATATAATATCTGCATTCGATGACGCCTTGTTGCTCATGACAATTCTATTTGAATGAGTGTAAATTCAATATATTATTTTTATGTAATAAATCAAAAAGTAAAAATTATAAATGGATATTTACCTTCGCATTTACATATTTGATCTTTGCACTCCTTTTCTTTGTGTTTTTTCAAAAGTAGGCCCATGCACTATTAGAAAATAATACGAATGGGGTAAATTTAAAATTCATTATAATATATAAAACTATTGATAAATTGAAACTTACTTTTCCAATATATTCTTAAAACTTTACCATACATCAACATGGACAGAGCATATCCAATAAAGTTCTTTCTCCCTTGGGAAAAAAACCCCTAACATCCAATGATCACAAATCAAAGGAAATTTAACGTTAGTGGTTTTTTATGTTAAAAGATAATTAACTCATTGAGAGAAATGTGTTTCATACCTCTCAAAAAAAGGAATCATCCAACATTGTGTGACTATATTCTTTTCAAGTCTTTCAGAAATATAAACCATTCTTTGTTCCTCATTCAATGCACATGCTTCAGGGGAAATCAATTGCGGTTACATGAATCCATATACATCTTTCAGCTCATTCCTCTCACAAATTTTATAAATATACCTAATACAAAACATACATAAGTATACATTTTTAATAAATATAACGCAGGAAAAAGGTGTTAAGACTTACATGAAAACAATTTGCACCACGTTGATGCCCAACTTATCTCCAGTAACAAGCTCAATGAAATCAGTTTTCATAATCCCCACACTTATTTCACATCCACAAACATGAGCTTCCATTGGAAACTCATAAATACCCGCCAAAAAATTTGAACATCTTGACAATCTGTCAAGACTACTAGAATCTGTATCTGATGTCATAGCCATTTGTCTTTGTTTTTGTCTATACAGTATTTCTTTACCTTTAAAGTATTCCTGTAAAAATAAATTGAAAAATATATTAGTTTTCAAATGATAAAACAACGTTAATAAAAAAATCAAATAAAATATATAACATTCATACCTCTATGGTAATGAGTCGAAGAAGTTTGGATGGCCAAATTAAAAAATGGCCGATACTCTGTCCAACCATCGCCACCTCATCTGTAGGTATTTGTACCCTAGATGATCTATCTATAATATCATATATAGTGACCCTCTGATTCTCTACCTCTAATTGTTGATGATGAATTGTATCTTCTATACAATATACCAACCCATATGCTACTATATGATGTTGAGAATTATCAACATACAACTTGCAATAAGTAGGAAGATGCGGCGGAGGAGTAGGATAAAAAATGGGGTCTGTAGGCTGAGGTGGGGGAGTGGAAGCTATTGGAGGAGGTGGAGGATAAATAATGGGGTCTGCAGGGGGAGGTGGAGGAGTGGGAGCTGTAGTCTAAAATTGTCTTTTCATTTCTGCAAACATAGACTGCACTGACGCTCTAATCGTGCCCTCCATCGTCGCATTAATATTTTGAACTTCAGCCTCCAAGGATTCTATTTTTTTATAAACCCCCTCAACATTAGAATTTGAAGAAGTTGGAAACACTTTTATTACCGATACACATGCTGGATATCCTCTTACATGACCAGGATGTTCGGGCCTTCCCAATGATGCAGATAAAATATCTTCCCTCCCAGTAGCTGTAAATGTCCCCTGTGAACTCTGCTCCTCAAGAGAGTCCTGTATTAATTAATTGAACATTTCTGTAATGATTGAAATTATATGAATAAAATAGTTAACTTAAATAAATAAAATATATATCTCACAATCCTCTCAGCTACGATTCTCGATTCATCCAAAAGATATTGCCCTTTTTCCCCTACCGATATCTCTTCCATTTTTCAGGTCTAGATGGAGGGGCCACCTCTCCAGAGCTTGAAGACTCAGCTCTTAGTTGTTGAAATTTTTCCGCCATCATTTGTTCTTCCAATAATTCAAACCCTCCCCGAGATAAACTATGAGGGTATACATTTTTAGATTGGATCTCCTTATGAGATTTCCTTTTTTTTATAATTTAAGAATAAGAAATCATTAACAAAAAATTAATAAAATCATTTATATAAGAAAGTTTATAAAAGTTTACATTTCCCTTACCAGAAATGACTCTTTTCTTCTACTTTCAAAAAATAGTCTTCATGTGTCTTCATATATAAAAGGATATATACGACATGGATTTTCATGACTCCTATGGCCATAAATGAAATAAGATGAGAGGGTTGATTTGAAATCCCTCCATCTCCTGGCAGCCAACGATAATCATTTCTTCCTGACTCCTCCAGTGTCAGGAATATCAAATGTAAACTGATAAAGAAGAGGTTAAACATATTATATATACTAGAAACATTAAAAAAATAGTCAAACAATGACCAAAGATCTTACCAAAATTGTCTCCCACAACTGAGAGATTATAGCCTTATCCACACTTCTCCAATCATCATACAGAATGCTTACTTTTCTCTTAGGCTGATTTGCTACAAAACTCTTAAAATCTTTTGCATTCGGACCTCTAGGAATATCATCATCATCAAACTCAATGACTATCCTCTGATCCTGCTTATGGGCAAGTGATAATTTTGGTAAACGTGTTCACCCACGTTTACCAACCTTTTAACTCTTTGTCTTAATAGGAGCATGTGAATGTTCATCCCCAGAGGTATGACCAGCAATATTCTCATCTCTAGAATCATGTGGTTGATCAACTGAATGATCTGCCATTATCCTTCAAATCAACAAAAACGTCAGTTCACAAATATACAAATTCAAATATTTTAATACTACTGTAATCATAAAATAGAAAAGTGTACTAAGTTACATAATAGTAAACATTAGTAATATGGTAAGCATGTTAAACAATGGTAAAGATGGTCAAGATGGTCAATATGGTCAAGATGGTCAAGATGGTAATCATGGTAAACCTGGTAAACATGGTAAACATGGTAAAGTAATTGTCACTGAACAAAAATAATAGATATATAATTCATGTAATGTTTATAAACATGATAAAGTAAACTAAAAAAACTTAAAACAAACAAAAAATTATACTTATTTTGTTTTAAATCATGTTTTAATAAATAAAAAAATTACAATATCTAACATTTATGAAAAAAAATAAATGTAAACAATAAATAAACATTTGTTACATGTAATTTTAGGAATGTATAAATGGATTCTTTTCCCAAATTCCTTCATCATGATCGTTCCTTATGGAAAAAACTATGTCTTCAACATGCTCATCATTATGTTCTGTTAATCTTTCCATGGAAGTAGGGATCTCACATAAATCAGCATCTTCATCAACTTCATCCTCACCAACATATTGTTTTTTCCCTTGTAAAACAACAGCCCACTACATATCTGATTGATCTACTACATATAAAATTTGTTTTTCATGTGTTTCCATTATACAAGAATCACTTTTGTCTTCCAATCTATTCATATTAACAAGTTTCATTCCAATTTCATCGTGTCTGACACTATTGTTACCGATAAACCATTTACAGTTAAAAATAGGAACATTACTTTTAAAGTAATCAACCTCCCATATGTCTTTAATCACTCTATAATATGCACTTGATGTAGAAATTGGGTTTTATTCCTTAGCACTTGAAAAATTCATTGCTTCTGCAAACACCAATACACCACTATTCTGAACTGCACTTCTGTTGTACTAAGCTTTCTTATGAAATGTATAACCATTAATGTCATAACCGGACCATGTTATCACATTTAAACATGGACCACCCACTATCCATTTTAATGTCTCGGATACATATGATCTACCAAGAAAAGTCTTTTTAATCCATGACAAAAAAGTTTTGTTCTGCTCATTCAAAATCCACAATTATTTCTTCTTTGGATGACATTGTTTCAACTCATTAATATGCAATGTGATATACGGTTGAGCATCAACTATGTTATTCAAGATGTATGATTCTAAATTCTTCATCTGTTCAGCTGATAATGATTTTACTTTCAAGCCACGAATCCCCTTTCCCCCATTATGAACTCGTTCATGGAGATGTGGAGGCAAACCTATGTGTTGCGCTGCAGCCATGTAGCTCATACAAAACTCTGCTACCTCCTCAGAAATATAATTTTCAATAATGGAGGATTCATGTTGATATGGATTTTTAACATACCCCTTTAATATTTTCATATACCTTTCAAAATGATACATCCAACAAAGATATACAGGTCCACAAAGCTTTATTTCTCGAACCAGATGAATCATTAAATGCACCATTATATCAAAAAAAGTTGGAGGTAAATACATTTCCAATTGACAAAGTATAAAAATTGCATCCTTTTCCAAAATGTTCAAAGCATTCACATCAATCGAATTGTTACAAATTGAATTGAAAAAATAACACAACTTTATTATAGTCTTTCTGACACGAATGGGAAATATTCCACGCAATGCAACTGGTAGAATTTGTTTCATCATGACGTGACAATCATGTGATTTCAAACCTATCAACTTCAAGTCCTTCAATGAGACAAAAGTTTTTACATTAGAAGAATAACCTTGAGGCACTTTGATATCATGAAGACACTGATAGAAGCTAATTTTCTCCCTTTTCGATAATGTATGACAAGACGGGGGAAGAAATGTTCATCTTCCTTTAGGAGTGGGAGCTAACTCCAAACGTATTCCCATTGATAGTAAGTCTAATATTGCATTCAACCCATCTTTTGTCTTTCCTTTAATATCTAACAATGTTCCAATCAAACAATCACAGATATTCTTCTCCACATGCATGACATCAATATTATGTTTAACTTCATGATACCTCCAATATGGTAGCTCAAAAAATATTGAATTTTTCTTCCAACTATGTCTATCATTACCAGATTTCTGCGCCTTTCCCAATGTCACATCAAGGTTTTTCACTCTCTCAAAATATAGATCAGGGGATAAAGGTTTTGGAGAAGTATCAAATTCTTGTGAGCCATTGAATGCCTTTTTTAGTCTTCTATAAGGGTGATCCATAAGCAAAAACATTCGATGAACCATGTACATTGTTTTCCTCCCATGATGCAATTGACAATATGACATCTGTTGTTCGCAAATTGGACATGCTTTATGCCCTTTAACACTATATCCAGAAAAATTACCATACACTGGGAAGTCATTTATAGTGGACAGAAGCACTGCATGCAGTTGAAAATATTCCATTTTATAAGAATCATACACCCTAATACCATCAGCCCATAACAGTTTCAAATCATCAGTCAATGGTGATAAGTAAACATCAATATCATTGACGGGTTACTTTGGACCAGATATCATTATACTCAACATGAAATATTTTCACTTCATACAAACTTCAGGAGAGAGGTTGTAAATTACCAATAAAACAAGCCATGAACTATGTGTGCTACTGAGGGTTCGGTATGGATTCATTACATTTGTGCACAGCCCTAGTCTGAGATTTCTAATTTCATTTCCAAATGTAGAACACTGCACATAAATTTTCTTCCATTGTGGACAATCAGCTGGATGACGTATTTTTCCATCACATACCCACTCATCAGCATGCCATCTTAACCTTTTTGCATCATGTGAATTAACAAATAAATGTTTGAAATGATGAATTATAGGAAGATACCAAAATACCTTTGAAGGGAGATTTGTAATCTCTACATCAGCCTGTGATTTTTTTTTCACCTTATACCGTGATGTCCCGCATTTAGTACACTTTGATAGAAATTCTTATTCCTTCCTATATATAATGCAGTCATTCGGACAGGAATGTATTTTCTTGTATCCCAATCCCATCGGGCATAATATTTTCTTGGCTTTGTAATGTGAATCAGGAAGATCGTTATCTTTTGGAAGAATGTCTTCCATAAATCGTAACAGCTCTGTAAAACTTCTGTCACTCCATCCATGTTTCGCCTTCAGGTTAATCAATCTTAAAACTGCCGAAAAAACTGTAAAATATGTACTAAAACCAGAATATAATGGTTTTTCAGCATCACTATATAGATGCACAACTATCGGTTCTATCTCAATTTGTTCTGCTACAATATCGCAAATAATTTCTTCAATTCCATCGGAGTTACCATCTTGCGAATCATTATCATCAATGAAATTCCATCCAGTTTCACCATGCCAAATCCAAGGGTTGTAACTCAGATTAAAACCATGACAAATCAGATGATCTTTTATCTCTCTACTTTTCAACTTCTTCATATTCAAACATTTCAAGCATGGACAGAAAAAAATGTCACTACTTGGAAAATTTCGTTTAGAAAATTCCAAAAAGGTATCAACACCTTCCTCAAATTAATTTCTCATTCGATGTGTCGTAATCTAACTTCGACTCATTATTACCTATAAAAAATATCAAATATATATATATTTTTAAGATAAGACAAATATATGTTTATATGAAAAAAATCATAATTTAAATGTAAAACAACTTTGAAATATAAAACAAATATATGGGTATTTAAAAAAATAAGCTTTAATATTATTTTTAAAACAAAATATAGTTAGATATAACATTTTTAAATTCCATTGAATCAAAGAAAACCATGGCGCCTACATGGTTGATAGAAAATTGGAGAAAATGGAGTAAGCCTAAGAATCACCCCCACCCCCCGAACAACCCCCAAAACTCTCTGGACAGGCCCCCACCCCCTTGGGCAGCCCCCCACACCCACCCACCCCCTTGGACCCCCCCCCCCCCCCTGGACACCCCCCAACCCTCCTGACAGCCCCCACCCCTCTAGACAGCACCCCCCACCCCTCCTGGACACCACCTCCCACCCCCGACCCCTTGAACACCCCCTGGACACCCCCCAACCCTCTGGACAGCCCCTCCACCCCCCCCCCCCCCCCCGGACAACCCCCAAAACCCTCAAGACAGGTCCCCACCCCCGTGGACAGCCACCCACACCCACCCACCCCCTTGGACACCCCCCTGGACACCCCCCCAACCCTCTGGACAGCCCCCCCACCACTGGACAGCCCCCCACCCCTCTAGACAGCACCTCCCACCCCTCCTGGACACCACCCCCCACCCCCTTGGACACCCCCTAGACACCCCCCAACCCTCTAGACAGCCCCCCCCCCCCCCACCCACCCCCTAGACAACCCCCACACCTCTTGAAAGCACCCCCCCCCCCCCCACCCCTCCTGGACACCACCCCCAACCCCCTACCCCCTTGGACATCCCACTAGACACCCCCCAACCCTTTGGACAGCCCCCCCACCCACTGGACAGCACCCCACCCCTCCATACAGCACCCCCACCCCTCAGCAGAAGCCATTTTTATTTGGAATCATGAGACATAGCGATGCATCGAAGGGCCATAGAGGTCAACAACAATTACATTATATGTCTAATAGATTCTCATATAAAATAGGATAAAGATAAGCAACAACAACACATGAAATATCATTTCTGAATTCATACATTTAATCAATAAACATTCTATGTAGTAATATAGGTGAATGACATCATTAGTTGTCAATGACAACAAAAATTACCACAAATGTGGGGCATTTGTGAAACAAAAACAAACTAAATAGATGTAGTTGAGTATTACGTGAATATTGTGAGTAGATCTAATAGATATTGGGATGATAAATAAGATGATGATGGAAATAATATGTACGATGTTTCGAAATGGAAGAATCTTACCTAGTTTAAACACAAAAATCGAAAAACATAAATATAGACTATCCGGGAAAAAAACGAACGAAATAAATTCGTGGAAGGCATACTTGAGTGTTGCGAGTTGAGATGATAGATACAAGGAGAGTAAATATGATAAAAGATGAAGGAAAAATGAGTTTAACGCAGCTAGATCGACGAGCCGATTAGGGTTTACCATGCAAGAGAGACGATCCGCCGGACTGTCAATCGAAAAATCGTAAATGACACTCCACGGGGCTTGTTAATTTTTTAAATGTTTTATAATGTCGGTTATTTAATAACCGGCATTATAAACTATTTTTTTACATTTATAACGTTGGTTAATATAATAACCGACGTTATAAATGTATTACATACATCTTTTTTTACGTCGGTTATTTTATAACCGACGTAAAAAAATCTGCGTGTTGGTTCTTTATGTCGGTTATGGAATAACCGACGTAAAAAATACATCATAAATCACAGTTTTTTATGTCGGTTATTGTATAACGGATGTAAAAAACTTATGCGGATTGTTTTGTTACATCGGTTATAAAATAACCGACATCAAAAAGGTCTCAGAAGCCACGTTTATTACGTCGTTTATTTTATAACCGACGTAAAAAACTCGTCGATATCTCGTTTTTTACGTCAGTTATCAAATAACCGACGTAAAACACCTCGTGATTTGGTTTTTTACGTCGGTTATAAATTAACCGACGTAAAAAATGAACACGCTCAATTTGTAACGTCGGTTATTAAAATAACCGACCTTAAAAATATACTCGCTGCATTTTTTTCGTGGATTATAAAATAACCGACGTAAAAAACCACGTTTCACAAATTATCACTTCGGTTATATATAACCGACGTCAAAAATGATGATGTAAAAAACGTTTTCTGCACCAGTGAAGGATTCTGACTAGTAGCGAGGGTCTGAATAGGTATAGTGGGGAGGCTATACCCTCCCGGAGGATAATAGTAATGGTACTGGTCTGATTATAACAGTAGAGAATGCAGTGGAAATAAATGACTCAGTAGACTCGAACCAGACCCGCATAGCGGAAGCATATAAAATATCAATTAGCCAGCGGATGCAATATATAGAACAACAGCAACATAAAGTAAACAGAACAACATGCCAGCAATCAACAACAACTACTACTGTAAACAACCAAGGCATGCATTGAAGTCAAGTCATACAACTCAATATATAATGGTGCTAATGGCTAACCAACAGTTGTTATATAATAAAGTAAGCATGTTGATACAAAAAAAAACTAAAAAAAGTAACTCCAGCAAGGAATGGCCTCAAGGACCATACCAGTCTCCATGCCAACAGCACTAAAGTCCAGCTCTTGAGGCTGACCGTTTACCTGCACGCAATTTCATAAAGTCTACACGCGTCCCAAAGGGCCCGTGTAGGGTGTGATACAAGTCTCAGTAGGATATCACCCAAGGGTGCATACCTAATATAAGTGTTTAGGTAGACATGATTATATAAGAAAAGCAGTAAACAGTACAATGCTCAAAAGTAAACATAACTCCACTGGTGCTCAGTAGCCACCAGAAAGTGTCACCTGCTTCGGCCAATGCCAGAATCTCTGGTCTGTAGCCCGGCACCTCGTGCCACCTGACACCATGCGTCTCCATTACCGATGTCCCGAAGGCACGCCCAACCATCGTAACCCATCTCGGAAGCTCCACCTTCCCCTGTCACAACAACCAGAGGAACAGCGATACCATTCCTCAAAGATAACTGGAGGGACAGCGATGTCTGCCCTCAAATCACGACGAGCCTTTGCCCCCAAACTGACTGCCTCAAAACTGTCTCCTGAAGGCTCCTCACCTTCCACGTGGCTTCCTATGGTAAGCACCCCCAAACCAAATATACCTAAGCGCGTGTACCGGGGTCCTCTACCCATCGAGTGGTTGTACCACCTCGTCTCGAAGTCTATCTGTGTGCACACTACTCAAAAGTACCCGGTGAGCGGTAATCACCTCAGTATGTCCCCAATCCACAAAAAATCTGACACCTCGTGCCCCTGTGAACCTATCACTCAAGTCTAATGGTCTCGCCATCCAAGTAACCCGGGCCAAGCCCAACCCGACAGTCCAACTGCCTCAACCGACATCCATGACTCCCAATCTCGTGGTAGCAACCACCCCAAGTAACCCGAGACGAAGCCCCGACTTGTGATCCTCATCACTCAACAATATATCTGGGCCACACCCAACACAAAAAGCAGTTCAACATAGGAAAAATCACACATTTCATAACTATACTCAAAGCATAACTTGAAACAGGAAATTTCTAAACAATCGAATTGCACTAACTCGTGGTGTCCCACACCAGCACATAACTCGTTCATAATTAACAATTAAACTCAACAGTTTAACTTAGGAAAAACAATAAATAGTCTAACATAGCAGTTTGAAACAACGGTCCAATTCATACGCATTTCGGCACCCCTGTCCGAATTTCCCAAAATGAGCAACGGCCTCTAACCCATCCTTGCTTGATCATAACAGGTCAGGAAATGCCCAGGGGCATCCCACAATGCAGATGAACTATTAAAGATAATTAAACAAGGGTTTAGCTCAATACCCCATGTTGCGCCCGAAGGTTGCAACCCCCAAAATTCTACAAAAAAACAAAAGAAGGTATGCACCACCCTCCTCGTACTCGTACGATGACACTCCTTTGATATCAGCCTCTAAATCGTTCTGAATCGCAGTAGATCTGAGTTTCTTTCAAATCTAGCAACTCCGTTCAGATGGAATCTGTAGAGGAATAGGTGAGGGATCAAGGAAGAATAATGGTGCGTGGGGTTAGCCTTTCAGATGCGGTCTCGCTGCCACTGACGGATCGAAGAACGGAGGTCGTATGGAGATTCTAGAAGGGTTTGAGTGTTTCTGAGGTTCTCAGACGAACTGTTCGTCCAAAGGGAAAGAAGAAGGGTGTTCTAGAAATAATACGTGATGGCGTCTCGAACGATCAAATAAAAATAAAAGTACACGGCGTGTATTTCCAAAGTACATGCCGCGTAGATGTGTTTCTGTACTCCGACTTAAGCAGAGCCCAGCACATGGCTTAGACTGCGTACAAGGTCAACACACGGTTAGGGTCTCGGCCGCTACACGGGACAAAGGTACATAGCGTGTCAAGGAAGGCTACATGCCGTGTAGATTGAAATTTATACCTGGGCACTACACAGCATGTACCTGACCTTGCATGGGTAAGGGTTACATGGAATGTCTATAAATACACGTCGTGTAGTAAGAAACTTCTACATGGTCATCACACGGCATGTACTCGGTGAGCACACGGCCAATCACTCAGTTAACACATACACGGCGTGTACTTAAAGTACACAACGTGTAGTCTGTAAATTTCCAGAAACAACCCAGGTTTTCTAGACTTCTCAAAAACCAGTCAAAAGTTTAAACAGGGTCGGTATTTGACCTGTTTGTAAAAACCCGGGTTCTTACATAATTCATATTTGAGAATTAAAATAGAGCTACAGAACCTTAGAACCATTAAAATATATAATAAAACTACATACCTTTAGTGGTCTGATATAGAAAGTTTAACCAATTATATAATTGTATATTTTATCACTAAATTATTAAAATATATAATGAAAATGCATTCCTTAAGTGGTCCGATATAGAAAACATCCACAAATTATAGAATTGTAGATTCTATCCTAAAATCATTAAAATATATAATGAAAATGTATACCTTCAGTGGTATGGTATAGAAACGTTCCACAAATTATAGAATTGTAGATTATGTCCTTGAATAAATGTGTAATCATTTCAAAACAATTCAATGAATGCATTAATCATAAATATAAATTTGATTATAAAAACATAAATATATGATTATAATTATTAATAATTATTTAAATATATAATTATTTATTTATAATCATGTATAATTATTTATAAATATATGATTATATTTATGTTTATTTATAAATATATTTATTTATACATGATTATAAATAAATAATTATATATTTAAATAATTATAAATAATTATAAATATAAATATATTTATATAATCATGTATAATTATTTATAATGATAAAAAAATATAAATATATTTATTTAAATTAAAATAAATATAAATTTATAATTATAAATACATATACACATTTATATTATTATATAACTATATATTTATAATTATATCTATAAATATATTTATATATTTATAAATAAATATATATATATATAATAAATATATTTAAATAATAAATATATTTATTATATTAATAATTACATCTCTATGATTATATATATTTATATATTTATAAATATATATATTTATATAGATATATTTATAAATATATTTATATACATATATTTATAAATATATTTATTTAGAATTATAATTATAGTTATATAATTATAATTATATTTACAAATACATATTTACTATTCTTTATATATATTTATAATACAGTTGGGGTGTGTCTTAGTGGTAGAGGTTCCCCATGATTCTGCATCAGACCTAGGTTCAAATCTGGGTGGGAGCGAATTTCCCTTGGCAGGCGGTGACGTAGACATGACGTAGGCACGCGGTGGTACAGGCGTGACGCAGGAAGATAGTGATGCAGACATGATGCCACACTGGGCCTTCGAACTAGATGGTGGTCCTTTGGGCCATCTAATGGGTTTCATACCCACTGGGTCTTCGAGCCATGTAATAAATAAATAAGGCTTGATGGGTGAGCTATCCCTTGGGAGGCTATGGCCTACCTTTCCGGCCTCTATGTGTGGTGTGTGTGTATGTGTTTAATATAATTGTCCCCCCAATCACCTAATATATATATTTATTTATTTATTTATTTATATATATATATAATTATGTAAATAATTATTTATTTGTATTTATTTATAATTATATATATTTTTATTTATTAGTAATTAAACTTTTAAATACATATTTACAATTCTTTAAATATATTTATGATTATATATTTATCATTAAATATATAGTTAATAATATAAAAAAAAATTTGTAATTATATTGATAGTTATATATTTATATTCATATAATTATAAATATATAATTATAATAAATATATTAATAAGTAAATAACTATAAATATATTCATAATTAAATAATTATAAATAATTTTGTTTAAATAATTTTTTATTTACTTACTTATATTTATAATTATATAAATATATTTAGGAGATCATTCTGTGGGAGCTTCTTGGTCTAAGTCGCCATGGTGATTAGGGATCCCTTATAGCATCATCATCGATTTAATCTCCTATTGATCTCCTTGCGCATGGGTGTTTCAACTCTCATAGGTATATGAGTGTTGTAATGGAAGGACGGAAACTTGGGGGTAGAAGGAAGGATATGACTGTTGTTGAGGTCATCCCTGATTATTTATCTCTCTTCAAAGGGTTGATGGTCAGTGGAATTCACTGGAACGGTAAAATTTCCAATGCAAGGGTTGATCAAGCAGTTGCCTCTGAATGACTTGAAATTGGAGAGAACTCAGTCATTGGGCGTCTAGTTTTTTCAAAGGTCTTGGCACTGTGGAAATTTGATGACCAAATTGAGAGTCTCTCAATTGTTTCGGGATTTATAAATTAGATATGCATCTTGCTGGGATGGGGTTTCTTCCATATGCTTTTCCCTTCTGTGAATTTGAATATGAGGGCTTGGGGATTTGGATCAATCTATCTCAAGCTAGGATTTATCTATATCCAGTAATGGGATTAAAATTTCAATCCACTAGAGGTAGACCACTCATTAGTGAAACTATGGGTAATGTTTTTTTGTCTAAACTAGATCCTCTGGCACCCAAGTATCCTCTATGACATTATGATGGTTTTAGGGGTTCCAATTAAGATTCTGAAATTTTCCATGATTCTTAGTCAAAGTTGACTTGTGTTCTGTTTTAGTTGATTGAGTGTTTCTTTCAATATATGATGATGAACTAGAATTGAGAATCTAATATGAAAAAATACCCCATTTTTTATTTTGAATTTCAAGGTTATTAGTCACAAAATTTCAAACTTTAGAAAATCTATTCTTTGGGATTTCTACTCTCTACATGATCATGATGAAGTTTTATAATTTAATAGGATTATATGCGTGAAGCAATGTGCTTTAGGTGGAATGGGAGAGGTTGGTAACGCACTACATCAGAATGGTGTGAATTTTCAGGCTAAACATCATGGGAATGGACATGGATTTGAGTATGGCATGAAGATGGGTGATCCTGTTGATGCCTCTACTAATGATGCTTTTATTGGAGATAGTCATATGGCATGTAATATTGTGTTCTATCTTGATCATGGTTAGTATGGCAGTGTTAAATGAGCTAAGACAAGGGTTGAAATTGTGGAAGTGGGATAGGCAGGTGATGGCCCTATTGATTATGCAATAGGGGTGTCGGATGCACATGCACTGGGATTATTAAATAAAAGTGATAAGGTTTTGTGTCCTGGTGAGGCTGGTAGTATTTTAGGTAGGGAAAATGTCTCAAATAACATGATTTGTGTTGTTTCTAATGAGACATCAATGGATGGACAATCCATTGATGAATATGCTATTCAATAATTAGCTGACCAACACTCAAAGAAAGATCTTTTGGTTGCGGCAAGAGCTCGTAATGGTGAGAAAATTGCAGTGAATTCAGAGGGATTTCATCTAATACTACCTCAATAATTCAAATCACATGGGTCCCAAACTCAGACCCCAATGGTTTCACTTATTTTGACCCAAACATAGGCTCACCTTTCAGGTATCAAATCTTTTCAGACTTATCCCCTACAGATTATGCTTCCAAGTGATGGTGTGAATGTAGAGGGGGTGTATCCACCGTAATTTACTAATTTAATGAAAATGGAATATGCTTATTTTGGAAAGGCCTTAGATGAGTATTGTGATATTACATGAGAGAGAAACTCTTCTATTATTCCTCTAGAGGGTCGGGAAGGTGAAATGACCCTGGAAGTTCTTAGTATGGAATTGGAAAAATGGTTTTTCTCGCATCTTGGAGTTACATACTCTTTGATGAAGCCGGATGTTTTGGGTTTAATGACTATAATAGTTCATAAGATTTTATAAATTAACATTAAATATGGATTCAAATCTTATTCAGAGATGGTATTTCAATATTTATCATGGAAATTTAGGACTTTCTCTATTTTGGGGTACTCTTGTAGTTCATCACACAAAGAGGAATATTAGGCCCCAAAAGAGGTCAAGACCTGGTGGAGAGGTCGACATCCTAAGGGAAAAGGAAGACAACCTAGAAACATTCGATCTAGAAGTACTGGCAGGGACTGAATTTCTTTTATAAGTCTCTTTTTGATGTGGGCATAATATGCCTCATTTAACCTACCTCCATCATTGTATGCTTTCCTCTTTTTAATAAATTTGGGGTCATGGATTTGGTATCCAAATCCATGATCGAACCATTTTCATATATAAATATATTTTTAGATATAATTATAAATATATATATATATACTCAAATGGCGTGAGAAATGGATTAAAACCCATGGATCTGAAAATTTTATTAATAAAAAGGAAATACATGGAAAGATAGAGAATTAAATGTTAAAAAAGTGGCACAAACACTGCCACCAAAACAACATATCCTGGTATAGTCACCTTCTTTTGTGTTGATCACCCCTTCCCTGAGATCCATCTTGATTCCTCGGAAACCTTTGTCTCTACTACTACTTAGGATCTTTCTAATTTTAATCCTAATCATCCATAACTAGTGCTTCATCTTACCCAAAATAAGGCTCGAAGTTGTGACCTCTAGCAGAATATTCAACCAGATAAGTTCCATGGACATTACCAAATTCCTCCCTAAAAACTTCCTTACTATTAGATCTATTGATAATATCATCTAAAGTAATAAAAGTTTTTCTATGACCAAAGTCCAATGGGACAGTGGCAGTATCCTTGGTTTCTATCTTCTTTTCCAATAAACCATCTCCATCATCCATTTCTCTACATGTTATTGAGACCTCACCCTGAGATTGGGGGCATAACTTCACTATTATATCACCAATTTCCCATCTTTGGTAAGAAATTAAGGGTGGATCATCTCCCATAGTTTCCTTTCCAATCCTTACTAATTGAGCATTATTAGAAGAAGAGATGATTACCTGCTCTTGATTATGCACACAAACCTGTATAGGTAAAACCTACTTGGGAAAAGGTGGAGAGGTCCTTGACTTTCAAGAGTGACAAGTTGAAATCCCTCTTCATCCACCACTTTAGTTGTCCCATTATTTTTGGAGGAAATTAAAAATTCATGTCACATATCATGATCAACTTATTCCGGGACAGCATCCTCCTAATCAAACTACACTACCTCTTCCTCTTTAGATATATTATCATCCCATAAAGACTTCAAACCTAGTTTTGACTTGCTGATAGGCCCATTTCCATTCTCAATTATCTGAACATAAGTCCTAGTATTGTTTTTTCCCATACTGAAATCCAAATCCTTAGCTGTAGATAAGAATCCATACCCTCTAAGAGTGAACTTAATGATGGTAGAAACAACACCATCCTCATTCCCTGCATTGGACTGGTAAGACGCAAACTCATCCCCATTTGTAGAATAGGAGTGTATCATTATATCCCTTGTAGTCAACTTATTCCCACCCACATCCATGTGACCAGCATCAACACTCGGGTAGAGTTTGTAATTGGAACTAATATTATGAACCTTTCTATAGTGGGAACAAGAGATGTTCCTCCAACACTTATCAAAATAATTCCCAGCAGAGTTATGGGATCATTAAAATTCTGGTCACCTCTCATATTCAACAGATATCTCAAAACGATGATTATCAACAAGAAGAATAATAGATTCGGTCAAGATGGATGAGAAATCAAATTGAATAAGGATCCATGTAAAACACCCATAGAAAGCTCAGTTTGTCTCCATAAAAATTTTAATTGGAACACTGAGAGTTGAGTTGATATCCCATGGGATTTCAGGATGCTATAAAAATCAACTCAATCCACAGATGTGAACCCATACTTGAGAGAATAATTTATTGATCTTCACGGGATCAAAACGAGGATCCCCTTCCTATATTTTTAAGAAACCAGGTTTTAGAGGTACAAGGCCAAGAACCTGTGCCCTAGACTTGATATCCATTTAGGGGGGGAAATGTGATAGAATCCTTTTCCAGTGGAGATGATATTCCATCTGTAGAATCCACAAAATTGAAGAAGATAGGTTCCTAGATCATTAATATTCCACAAATTTTCCTCTTGTGAAATAACCAAATGTGTAAGAATAAAAAACTTAAATTCATCGATTCGCGCTTCCAAGATCTGGGGATTTTCTTAAACAACATCCAAATAACATTTTCGAGTAATATGATTTGAAATAGACTCAACCCTATTCTCTAAGAAGAAATATGGTCTTCCAGTCCTTTCACCACATGATTCAAGGGAAACAAAGCCTTAGTGTTTTTCAAAGGGATAACAAAAATCAAGGTCGTTGTTGAGTGGTACTCAAATGGGGTGCCATATCTTGAAGTTCTTAGGTTTAAACCCCAATATTCACAACAAAAAATGATTAACATGGGGTTGATTGCAGGTGGTTGGGGCTGCATCAGACATAGGAGGTTGTTGAGTCGATGGAGGTCATAGGATTCACAGTTTTGGCACAAGTACTGTGTAACATAGGCATGGGGTCCCACTCATTGAAGGATGGTTGGGGAGGTTCGACCATTGGTGGTTGCGGGTGGGGATTTGTGACAATGGGGTGTGCACAGGTGATCATCAACGGGGTGTCCCGAAAGGCTTGTAAATATAGTTAGCACCTGCCCTGAAACCCGAATGACCCTCCCCTACAAGCGAACGATGGATAGCTCCATCATCTTGTTGAAACATTGTTTCATTGACATAGACGATCGCCAAACCATCACCCCCTCCATGAAGCGGCACGGGGTTTCACTTGTCTCATTCACCATCCATTTGTTTTACCATCTGCTTACGCCCTTACCTTCATCACCCATAGCACCATTTCCTTGTAGGCAACATCATTTATTGGCGCCTCCATTTTCCATCAGCTATTATGCTAAGAAACATGCCACTTCCCTTGATTGGAGAGTGCCACATTTTTTAATCACCAGCATTGTCATCAATAGTCGCTAGAGAAATGTCTCCCGGTAGTAGTCCTTGCACTGTTGGTGATTCGACCCCATAACGGGCACCACCGTCACCCACTTCAATCCAATAGCTAGCTGGCCAGCCTGCACGGCCGAGTTTGTTCCACACTTTCTATTAGGACACGGCCTTTAAACATTACATAATCTTGAATTAAATGAATAATTCACATTTATTATCTTTTCAGGTTTAGAGTTTTAGAGAATTAGATCATAATTATTACATCTCAAAAGATTACACAGTAGACACTTCTACAGAGTTTCCTTTTTTTTACAAAACATGAACTCTTAAAAAAAATAGTCATGTCTAGTTCCATGTTTAAGACAACATGACTTTTCCTTGATCCCATCCTTTACACTATTCCACATTATGTCCTGTGAAAAACATTTCAAAACTTGGGATGAGCATAAAAAGCCCAGTAAAAGATACACAAAGAAGGGAAACTGCTAGTTTTTCAAAACAATAAGTAAACCATGAATACTTTATCAAAGTAATACTTTTCACATTTACAATGTAGTAAATACTCTTCACTGAATAAAAGATCACCACTTATCCTTTGTAACCAAAAGATTACCCTAAACCCATATAAAGAACACATAACATATAAAGGTAACTTGGGACATAAACATACTTAAATGGAATAACTATACGGTCGACTTCCACACATATCACTACATGGAATAGCCATATGGCCGACTTCCATACCCAATGCATTGGAGGTTATAACGTAACCACCCGTCCTGGTATTCACGACACCACCCGTCATATGGTTTATCACATAACCACCCGTCAAATGTCCAAGTACCATTATAAAATTCATAGTACATATATAAACATTTCAATATCAACATTTCATTTGAAATCACAATATATCATTTCAAGATATCGACAAAATCAATGATTTATCAAAATATTTTCAAAACCATTTAATAAAGAGATTTTGAATCAAAGTGTCTCATACCACTTTGAAGCTTTTAAAGGAATAAAATTTAATAAAAACTTTATAATATCATGAGAATAGAGGTATTCGTGATATAATATGCCGAAGGATAGTATATACACCATATCAAAGTGAATTGGAACATAACAACAATGAAGTCTCAATGGAATGAAATTTGAGACTAAATCCCTTATAAAGATGGGATCCCTTGATTAAGGGTAAATCAATTACATAATTATGTGTGACAAAAGAATACACAAAATATAAGTGGATATTAAGTGTAAAACAATCAGAGTTCATTCACACATATTCATATAACGACATATTCAAGGAGTACAAGTTTAACCCAAAGGATTGAAATTGAGTTAAGAAGTTCCCTTGCAAGAATTTGACAGCCTAACGGCATCACATTAAAATTCATAAAATGAGTTGATGAGAGAGAAAATGGTATATCATCCCTTGGAAATAAAATTTACATCAATAAGGATATATAAGAACATATCCCAAAATAATAATATGTAAATTAAAAGACATAACAAAAATAAGTCTTTTTAAAAAGAGGAGGGTTAAAGGTTCCCTTACCGACTTGGGTAAATTTCAAAACGTACACCCCATGAAAGGAGAAATATACAACATTGATGTAAATACTCATAAATAAAAGTATATTACACAAAGATTAAAATAATTGGTAGTACATACACTACAAAAAAGTAAATAGTGGAAAATGTAGCATGAATCTCATGGGAACACAAAGTGAGATAAAAAATGTCCCTTAGGAAATTTCGCCAACATAACAGCGCCACTTAAAACATCCAAAATGGATTTATGAGATAAAATTGGGTCTCTAATCATATTAAAATAAAACTTATAGTACGATTAATATAAAATAACATCCCCCAACATAAGAAAGAGGATCATAAAATAAGTGACATAAAATAAAGTACTTAAAAAGAAAGAGAGTGATAGGATCTCTTACCTCAAGTCCGACTTGTCTTGTTCATTTCTTTATATTCCTGAATAATAAACATTGGTAAATTTATAATTGATTAAGGACATCCTTTAAAAATTATTATTCAGTTCATATCACATATTATAATGTTATAATAATTGGTTAATAATGTGAGTTCATATCAGACGTTTTTGTTGATGTTCGGAACATGAGTAAAAATCGAACTTGTTGGAAAATAATTTTCCATGTAGTTATAAGTAAATCATCTCCAGAATAGTATTAATAATTTAAATATCATATATATCTAGTATATATTCATTTTATACTATTCCATAACATTTGGAGATAAAATGAAATGAAATGCACCGTTCATGGAGACGGTAGGCCGTACATACGCATGAACGCTACTTTCATTTCTTTGGCACATTAATGGAATTAAAACAAGATGAGATATATATATATATATATATATATATATATATATACTATAATTAAAGTATAATATATATGTTATATATGTCACATAAGTTAATCAATTTAATTATTTATACATTCCAGGTATTTCATGAACGAGTCACATCACTTGAGGGGGCGGTAGTCCACACTTCCTCAAATTAAATTATCGCATTTGCACAACATGAAAAGCATAAAGGTATGTATTAAATATAAAATACAGAAGCATATAGAGAAAATAAATATAATATATATCATAAATAAATATAGTTACATCATAATGGCCACCATGAGAGGTGGTAGGAGAAGATAGAACAATCATCGTTTCGTGAGGCAGTAATTCGCCATCCATGGAAACAGTATGTTCTTTAACCATTAGATGGAGGTGTGTGTAAGTGTAGCTCGAATACTTCTCATAAGAAAATCCTAGTATATTTAAGATACTCTTTTTTTTACAAAAATAAAGGAATAAAAAGAGTTTAGGGGGTTGGATAAGCAAAATAAAACAAAAGAATATTAGGGAAGACTTTACCTTTAAATCGGGTAACTTCCCTTGGTTTGATCCAAAAAGGTTTCTTGAAGAGATTTCTGCCTAAGGGAAGGCATCTAGGATGAAGATAGGGATGTGGAGAGATAAAATGATCAGATTTTGGCCGAGACAATGGCTTGAGAGGTGTGAGTAAGGAGGTAGAGGTGGGGGCCTTTTATAAGAGGGGGGAGGGGCACTCTTGGAATGTCAAGAAATGTCACTTTATTTTAAAATGCTTTTGGGATTTTAAAGGTCCCACAAATATATATTTATAGGATAAGGTTATAAGGGTTTGAAATCCACCCTTAAAATTGGTTTTTGACAATTTTATGTCTTAGATTTTACATTATCTTTTCATTTTATTTAAATCATTCATTAATGAGGTAATCGATGCATCATCATGATGTCATAAATAAATTAATTTATTTAATGTCTAAAAATTATAAAACAAATACTATGATGTAGGAAATATTTTTATCTTTCAAATTAATATTTAGAGTTAAAAATATTACTTGTATAACTCCATGTAAATTTATTTTTAATAAAACAATACATGTTTGTGACATTTTTATTTTAACATTAAACAATAAGTTATTAATGTCATTTTCTTACCTAAGTGGCTACATGGGATCCCCAAGTTGACCCATGGATTGTATTGGTCTTCCATTACTTATCCAATAAGTGCAAGACAAGTGTAAAGGTAATTTCATATTATTATATCATTATATTTACCTTAAATTACACTAATTACCTTTAATTGCGATTAATAAAACATAAAAGTTACTATTCACCAAAGAATTATTTTAATCCCATTGAAACACATTTTACATACTAATTAAAACCATGTATTTTTTATTTTTAAAATTCAAATCACAGAGGTGGTAAAATTTCATTTAAACGAAAAATCAGTTTTTTTAACTACCACTTAGTGGTTTCACTATTCATCAAAAATTGAAGTTTTTCAGAAAAATACAAAAAATTCACCCTAAGCTATATTTGATATTCTGAATTCAAAAATGATTTCTATTTTACATAATTCAAAACATATAAGTTGCATTAATCAATTTAATAATTAATTCTCGTTGTCAAAACAAATAGCGTGTTTTTAAGAAACAAAATATATCAAAAGATTGACACTAGTTTAAGTCCAATTTCAAAGTGAAATTAATTCCAATGACCACCATTGGATTAAATGGTAAAAATATATTCCAATTTCACTTTAAAACCAATTCAAAATATGATCTAATCATATAAATAAATTATATTAAAAAGAGGTTTTGAATTAAAATACAACATTTTTCACTTATTCATTAAAAATGAACTTTATCGAAAAACATACACAAAGTAAATTTTGATGTCACAATTATGAAAAAGGATTTTATTTGTTCCAATATAACATATAAAATTTTCAAAAAGTGGATTTAAACAGGGTTCTCCATTAAAAGGCGGTTAATCGACCTTTTAAAGAATATTAGAATATTTACGCTTAAAATTGGATTCATTCGCATTTTAATCCTCTAACATTTATTGTAAAAAAGTAAAAAAAATTGAAAAACATATATAATCATTTTTTAGTTAGTTATGTTCATTCCTGCCATTACAACGTCAAGGAGTTAACTACCATTTAAAATGATTTTATTTTATTATTAGAGTGCAACGTAAGATTTCAAAGAAACTCGTTGTTGCGTATTGGGTACGCCATCAAGCATAGCGTTCCTTTTAAAGTAATATTCATATTTTATTCACAAATATTAATAAATATGAAAATGTAATATTCTTTATTTACCTGGGATGTTACATCCTTCCCCCCTTTTGGGAATTTCATCCTCGCAATTTTAAAATTGGGCTTGGAAACTTCATTGAAAGCCCCACATCGTAAAAGGATTAATTTAAACTGTCACTTTAAAAGAAATATAGGGAAGTACAATGGTCACCCGAGTTAACCCATACTAAGATTCTATGTAGGAAAACATAGACATGGAAGAGAAAAAAAAGGTCATGTTCTGATGGAGAGTGATAGAAAACATGATTAGGAGAAAGTTAACCACAAGAAAATCACAAACATGTGATGGGTTAAACGGTATTTGATTCCCCAGTAGGAAAAGTTAACAGAAAACATTTTTATTTTAAGTTACATTTCATTGAGTAATTTATTTACGAGCATAACTAAATCCTAAGAAAACATACTTACTTGTCATGTAGACTTTCACCTCTTACTAGATTTCTTACACAAACTCATATTTTCTCCAAAAGATGAGTATTTAGGATGACTTTTTCACATTAAGAGGGCTATAATCAATTTCTAGAGAATCACATAATCTACAAAAGACAAATATATATTTCACATGTCATTAGATTCTTACCAAAACCAAAATTGTTAGAACAATATCAGATAATCCACAAAAGGATAATCTTTTATAAAAAGAAAATCTATTCTTAATCTCTAAAATTTGTCCAACAAAACACAAAGTTCAATGAAGACCATTCGATAAACAATTTTTCCATGAAATTCTTCAAATTAAACCAAACTAAGATTGAACCCCAAATATTTGTAGGATTTAATCCCATAGTCTTCTAAGGTAAAAAAATATCATTTATCTCCAAATAACATCAGTTTCTCTTAAAGTATCATATTGAAAAGTAATTAACCTAATAATATATCCCCCATGATAGGTCAATATTTTACAAGATAACCCAAAATAAACTTATTATTGATTCATAAAATTATATAACAATAAAGAATTTGTTATACTAACTAGGGACTTCACATAGTCCAGTGGTAGGCGATAAATACCAGTCACACTTTGGTTGTGGGTTCGATTCTCACAGCTTTGTCCGACGCGACAAGTTGTCACATGGTCTATGTGTTTTCCTTTTTCCAAAACTACATAATTCTTATAACATTCCCAAAAAAGCGATAAAATATTCAAAAATAACCATAACATAATTTAACCTAATGTTTATCTCATGTCATTCATATTCCATCATAACATATAGTAACCCATAATTACCTCAAAAGTTAGGATCATATAAACCCTAATGGTTACCTTTATAATTATTTCCTAAACTTCCACATCGAGTTGTTTCTCTCATACATGATGAATCAGAGAACTCACCAAGGTTCAAGTGGTTAATCATTACTCCTTGATAGTTGGTTTATAATAACCACGATATTTCTCATTGAATCCCCCATTTCATCCAGTCTCTTAATTAGAGAACCACCACAGTTTCCTTCAAACCCATTGTCACTTTGGTTCCTACTAGATCCATCCAATTATTAAACTAAAATGGTCAGTTTGAGTATATCAACAAAATAATCATGTACTAAAGAGGAATATAAACACTAAGATACAATTATCCAAGTTATCTCAAACTCATTACAACTTTCATAAATAACAATGACTCTATCTAATATAATAACCATTGTGGTTATACACAACTTGTCACTTAACCTTAAATAACACTATAAAACATAAAATCTTCAAAAAAAGATTCATGTCTAGTTACATGTTTAAGACAGCATGACTTTTCCTTGATCCCATTCTTGACCCTATTCCACATTATGTCCTGTGAAAAACATTTCAAAAAAAACCTGGGATGAGCATAAAAATCCAAGTAAATGATACACAAAGAAGGAAAACTGCTAGTTTTTCAAAACAACAAGTAAACCATGAATACTTTATCAAAGTAATACTATTTACCTTTATGAATTAGTAAATACTCTTCACTGAATAAAAGATCACCACTTATCCTTTGTAACCAAAAGATTACCATAAACCCATATAAAGAACACATAACAATTAAAGGTAACTTGGGACATAAACATACATAAATGGAATAACTATACGGTTGACTTCCACACATATCACTATATGGAATAGCCATAAGGCTGACCTCCATACCCAATGCATTGGAGGTTATAACGTAACCACCCGTCCTGGTATTCACGCCACCACCCGTCATATGGTTTATCACGTAACCACCAGTCAAATGTCCAAGTACCATTATAAAAATCATAGCACATATATAAACATTTCATTATCAACATTTCATTTGAAATCACAATATATCATTTCAAGATATCGACAAAATCAATGATTTATCAAACTATATTCAAAACCATTTAATTAAGATATTTTTTAATCAAAGTGTCTCATACCACTTTGAATCTTTTAAAGGAAAAACATTTA
Source organism: Viscum album (assembly GCA_963277665.1). NCBI lineage: Eukaryota > Viridiplantae > Streptophyta > Magnoliopsida > Santalales > Viscaceae > Viscum > Viscum album. Next base: position 889,333,919 of record OY728123.1, read on the forward strand.
ATAAAAACTTTATAATATCATGAGAATAAAGGTATTCATGATATAATATTCCTAATGATAGTATATACACCATATCAAAGTGAATTGTCACATAACAACAATGAAGTCTCAATGGAATGTAATTTGAGACTAAATCTCTTATAAATATGGTATCCTTTGATTAAGGATAAATCAATTACATTTTTATGTTTGAAAAAATAATACACAAAATATAAGTGGATATTAAGTGTAAAACAATCAGATTTAATTCACACATATTCATAGAACGACATATTCAAGGAGTACAAGTTTAACCCAAAGTATTTAAATTGAGTTAAGAAGTTCCCTTCCAAGAATTCGACAGCCTAACGGTGTCACATTAAAATTCATAAAATGAGTTGATGAGAGATAAAATGGTATCTCATCCCTTGGACATAAAATTTATATCAATAAGGATACATAAGAACATATCCCAACATAATAAGATGAAAATTAAAAGACATAACATAAATAAGTCTTTTTAAAAAGAGGGTGAAAGGTTCCCTTACCGACTTGGGTAAATTTCAAAACGTACACCCCATGAAAGAAGGACTAGAAAATGTTGATATAAATACTCATAAATGAAATTATATTACACAAAGAGTAGAATAATGGGAATTACATACACCACACAAAATTAAATAGTGGCAAATGTAGCATGAATCTCACGGGAACACAAAGTGAGATAAAAAAATCCCTTATAAAATTTCGGCAGCATAACGGCACCACTTAAAACTTCCAAAACGGATTGATGAGATCAAATAGGGTCTCTCATCATATTAAAATAAAAATTATAGTAATAGTAATATAAAATAACATCCCCCAACATAATAAAGAGGATCATAAAATAAGTGACATAAAAGAGAGTACTTAAAAAGAAAGAGAGTGATAGGATCCCTTACCTCAAGTCCGACTTGTCTTGTTCATTTCATTATATTCCTGAATAATAAACATTGGTCAATTTATAATTGATTAAGGACCTCATTTAAAGATTATTATTCAGTTCATATCACATATTATAATGTTATAATAATTAGTTAATAATGTGAGTTCATATCAGACGTTTTTGTCGATGTTCGAAACATGAGTAAAAATCGAACTTGTTGGAAAATAATTTTCCATGTAGTTATAAGTAAATCATCTCCAGAATATTATTAATGATTTAAATATCATATATATCCAGTATATATTCATTTTATACTATTCCATAAAATTTGTAGATAAAAAGAAATGAAATGCACCGTTCATGGAGACGGTAGGTCGTACGTACACATGAACGCTACTTTCATTTCTTTGGCACATTAATGGAATTAAAACTAGATGAGATATATATATATATTATAATTACATTATAATATATATGTTATATAGGTCACATAATTTAATCAATTTCATTCTTTATACATTCCATGTATTGCATGAACGAGTCACATCACTTGAGGGGGCGGTAGTCCACACTTCCTAAAATGAAATTATCGCATTTGCACAACATGAAAAGAATAAAGGTATGTATTAAATATAAAATACAGAATCATATAGAGTAAATATATATAATATATACCATAAATAAAAATAGTTTCATCATAATGTCCACCATGAGAGGTGGTAGGAGAAGATATAACAATCATCGTTTTGTCAGGTAGTAATTCTCCATCCACAGAAACCGTATGTTCTTTAACCATTAGACGGAGGTGTGTGTAAGTGTAGCTCGAATACTTCTCATAAAAAAATCCTAGTATATTTAAGATACTCTTTTTGTTACAAAAGAAAGGAATAAAAAGAGTTTAGGGGGTTGGAGAAGCAAAATAAAACAAAAGAACATTAGGGAAGACTTTACCTTTAAATCGGGTAACTCCCCTTGGTTTGAACCAAAAAGGTTTCTTGAAGAGATTTATGCCTAAGGGAAGGCTTCTAGGATGAATAGAGGGATGTGTAGAGATAAAATTATCAGATTTTGGCCGAGACAATGGCTTGAGAGGTGTGGGTAAGGAGGTAGAGGTGGGGGCCTTTTATAAGAGGGGGGAGGGGCACTCTTGGAATGTCATGAAATGTCACTTTATTTTAAAATGCTTTTCAGATTTTAAAGGTCCCACAAAGATATATTTCTAGTATAAGGTGATAAGGGTTTGAAATCCACACTTAAAATAGGTTTTTTACAAGTTTATGTCTTATATTTTACAATATCTTTTCATTTTATTTAAATCATTCATTAATGAGGTAATCGCTGCATCATCATGATGTCATAAATAAATTAATTTATTTAATGTCTAAAAATTATAAAAAAAAAATACTATGATGTAGGAAATATTTTTATCTTTCCAATTAATATTTATAGTCAAAAATATGACTTGTATAACTCCATGTAAAGTTTTTTTTTTAATAAAACAATACATGTTTGTGACATTTTTATTTTAACTTTAAAAAATAAGTTATTAATGTCGTTTTCTTACCCAAGTGGCTACATGGGGTCCCTAAGTTGACCCATGGATTTTATTGCTCGGCCATGACTTATACAATAAGTGTATGACAAGTCTAAAGGTGATTTCATATTATTATATCATTATATTTACCTTAAATTACACTAATTACCTTTAATCGCGATTAATAAAACTTAAAGTTACTATTCCCCAAAAAAAATATTTTAATCCCATTGAACCACATTTTACATCCTAATGACAACCATGTATGTCAGATTTTTAAAATTCAAATCACAGAAGTGTTAAAATTTCATTTAAATGAAAAATCAGTTTTTTTAACAACCACTTAGTGGTTTCACTATTCATCAAAAATTGATGTTTTTCAGAAAAATACAAACAATTCACCCTATGCTATATTTGATATTCCGAATTCAATAATGATGTCTATTTTATAAAATTAAAAACATATAAGTTTCATTAATCAATTTAAAAATTTATTCCCGTTGTCAAAACAAATAGCGTGTTTTTAAGAAACAAAATATATCAAAAGATTGACAATAGTTTAAGTCCAATTTCAAAGTGAAATTAATTCCAATGACCACCATTGGATTAAATGGTAAAAATATATTCTAATTTCACTTTAAAACTAATTCAAAATATGATCTAATCATATAAATAAATTAGATTAAAAAGAGGTTTTGAATTAAAATACAACATTTTTTACTTATTCATTAAAAATGAACTTTATCAAAAAAAATAACAAAAACAAACACAAAGTAAATTTTGAGGTCCCAATTCTAAAGAAGGATTTTATTTGGTCCAATATAAGATATAAAATTTTCAAAAAGTGGATTTAAAAAGGGTTCGCCATCAAAAGGCGGTTAATCGGCCTTTTAAAGAATATTAGAATATTTACGCTTAAAATTGGATTCATTCTCATTTTAATCATCTAACATTTATTGTAAAAAAGTAAAAATATTTTACAAACATATATAATCATTTTTTAGTTAGTTCTGTTCATTCCCGTCATTACAACGACTAGGCGTTAACTACCATTTAAAATGATATTATTTTTTTATTAGAGTGCAACGTAAGATTTCAAAGAAACCCGTTGTTGCGTATTGGGTATGCCGTCGAGCATAGCGTTCCCTTTAAAGTAATATTAATATTTTATTCACAAATATTAATAAATATGAAAAAGTAATATTCTTTATTTACCTGGGATGTTACATTGTCATCACCCCCCTTCAATCATGTATCCCATTGTTTCCACTTCACACCCGCACGGTCGAGTTTGTGCCACCCTTTCATCGCTACCTCACAGTAGTACTATAGAGTTCATAACCTGTAGCCTTCCGCTACACCCTCAAGTCCACTGAGTGTACTCATTAGTCCTCCTTGAATGGCTCTGCCACCCTACTCCACCTCCCTTCCTTTCATTGCACCACCGCCAAGTGTACTAGCCATCTATAGCGGTGCTTGATTCCATGACTCTCATGAACAGACCATCCTCCCTACTATCGAGTTCATGACCTGTAGCCTTTCGCTACACCCTCTAGTTCACTGAGTGTACTCATTAGTCCTCCATGAATGGCTCTGCCGCCCTACACCACCTCCCTTCCTTTCACTACACCCCCACCAAGTGTACTGGAAATCTATAGTGGCGCTTGATGGCATGACTCTCGTGAATGGACCTTCCTCCCTGGACCACATTGATGCGCGTCGTTTTCTCCTGTTGAAACCTATCCTAGAAATCCCTTAAAATTTGGGTTGTCCAGGTATTGAACCTTATACTTGATGGAGTCTAACAAGGCTACCCATCCACTTGGCCAAGACCCGATCTGCATAAACATATTTATAAATAAATATATTTATTATCATAAATATATATATATTTTTATATAAATATAAATATAAATATTTATTTTTATATTTATATTTATATTTATATAAATAAATATGATTGTAAATAAATATAGTTATATAAATATAAATATAATTATAATTATAATTATATAAATATATTTATAATATATATCTATAAGTATTATTATAAATAATAATATTTATAAATATAAATATAACTATATTTATATAATTATATTTATTTATATATAATTATATAAATATGTATTATTAAATGTATTCATATAAAAAATATATTTTTAATTATATATTTTTAATTATATATATTTAATTATATAAATATATTTATATATTAATATATAAATATTTATTTTTAAATATATTTTTATAAATATATTGATAAGTATATATTTGTAAATATGTTTCGGGTTCAGGAACCCCAAAATCATGTTTGGCCAAGGTTTGTGTCTTAAAAATATTACCTAACCCCTCCCATATTAATAATCAGATAGTAATTTTTTTATAATATAGGCACAATTCCCCTTTATTAAAAACTGCACATAAAAACGAGAGGAAATGATATAGTAACACAAGGAAAAATTTCCCTCATCGAATGCAGACATGGAATAAAAAAAATTCACGTACCAAGTTCTTTTTTAATTTCAACATGAATGTGGAGACACTCATTATGATAATACCCCTAATCAATTCCTCCATGTCTATGCCCTCGATCTCTTGGGTGATGACCCATTCTTCAGGTTGTTTCACATTGTCAGGGACCAACAGAGTCTTTGAGTCCATGGAATCTTTAGAGTAACTTCTAACAATATCTTCATGAGCCTTACCTACCTATGAGAAGTCACCAATAATTCCACTTTATTATTACTGACCATCCCCCTGGGAGACCCTTCGATCTTCCCCAAAAGGAAATCTTTGGCATGAGAGATCTCATCCTCAAAAGGTAGAGATGAAAAGGCGTTAGAAGTTGTGATCTGACAAGACATATTGACATGATCTTTCACATCAACCTTGATAACTTTCCCCTCTGAAGAAACTGCATCAAATTTCTTGTCCCTAGAATAAATAGGTATAACATTTTTCGGTCTTCTTCCCTCCTTCAACTCTGAGGAGCCTAATAAGTTCTCTGAAAAAGAAAAATTCTCCATCATTGATTTACCTTTGCATCCCCTAGATTCTACTAGAATATTCTCATAAATCAATTGTTGGTCAACACCAGCTTGGACTTCCAATTCCAAAGAAGCCTAGTTCAGCCCAACATCAACATGAGGATCATCCTCTCCAACATCCCATTTACATTGCATCCTTTAAAAAACATGTCCAGACTTCTCCAATCCAATATTAGAAAGAGTCCTCACCAAGGATCCAAGAACCCTTGAGACACCAATTTAGGCCAGGGTAACATCTCTCGAGCCTACTAAGATAAGGGACATTTAGATCCCACTAATCTAGATTACCGGATCTAACAACATCCTCAAGGCTTGTAGCAAGAACTTCCCAAAAAGAAACTCTACCATAATGAGTTTCCTTTTCTTTTATAGGTTCAAACCTACCTTCATCCTACTTTACAACAACAAAATTCCCAGCAGTGTGCAAGAAACCAGGAACCAAAGGTGAATTATTCAACCTATAATGAGATCCAAGGGTAACCTACACATCAGCGGACCCAAAAGCCCCATGGGAGATATCTTTCATCCCAATAAGATAATTCTCTAGAAAAAAAATACTCACTACAAAAAATATAGGTATTAGCAATAGGTTCTTTTTCGCTACTAGGGTCAATTTAAACCGTTGTTACATCGTTTAGTGGTGGTTATGAAAACCGCCTCTTATTTTAGGGTTGACAATCATTTGGTGGTGGTTTTTATTTTTTTAGAAGAGGATTTTGTTTGTGTATTATTTTGATCATTTAGTGGTGGTTTTTATTTCATTTAAAGGCAGTTTTTTTTAAATAAACCAACCAAAAATAAAAAAGAGAAAGTGAACATAACCATTTCTACCTTCATTAGCAGCGGTTATGTTTAGCGATGGTTAATGATAACCTCTGCTAAATAAATTCAAAAAAATATATTTATCTATGGTTATAATAATCCTCCACAAAATATATTTCTAAAAAATATATTTTAAAAAAATATTTAATAATAAAATATAAATATAAAAATTCTGAAATTCAATATACTAAAACATAAATTCACAATAAAATGATCATACATACACCATCATACATTGATAGTCACCATAACCTGAATAAACTCATAACCTCAATCAACCCATAACCACAATCATCAATATATATATATAATATGTACACCAAAAACAACCAACTCATGGAAAATATACATCCATCACATGACCTCTGCTACATTGACTTGCCTCCACATCATGTCATCAACTACAATAAAAAATAAGAAGAAGAAAAATTTTATTGAACATAATAAATTAAAGTTATGGTAGAATCATTAATAATATTTAGACAAACGATATAAACTATGAACCCTTACAATTACCTTCTAAATAATTTTGGGCATCAAAATCGTTATGATCCTACCTACTGGTGACATCTATCACCTAAAATAAAAACTAGAATATTTAATAAATGAAATTAAAAAGAGAATAGGTACATGATATATTTAGAATGTTACACATAACATTTGTTATTTTGTTAATGAAATATATGAAATTTTAACATAAAACAAATAATATATCATGAATCAAAATTTGAAAACATAAACTAATATATTTAATATATTATTCAACACTTGGAATTGAAAGGGGATAAGTATATAACAATCAAATCAATTTTTAAATTGACATGCAGTGTTATTGAAATTTAATTAATAAACAAAATTTAAATAATTTTATAAGGTGGAATGTATTATATTTAAAAATTACTTAAATGGTGGTTTTCCCATTATTTCACATCAATATGAGGTTGTATTATATTATTGTGATTGTTACATGTATGTTTTAGTGTTTTAAAACACTGAAAATGTATTTATATGCATCCTAGGAAAACCATTACTTAGAATGAAATTCCATCAGTTCCTACATTTCAAAAATCAATATAAGATTATTTTCCTATGATTTCACATCCATATAACATTGCTTTCATAGTTTTGACCTCCTGATATGTGTTTTCAAAGTCTTTTTTATCTTTAAAATTTTCTTATTGATTCATTCGTAGCACACCACACATTAGATGGTTGTGTTTTCTATGTGTACACATCATATATAATTCAACAGTACTTTCCCTGTGATTTTTCATCAATCTAGGGTTGTTTTATATGGTTTTGACCATTATATGCATGTTTTAGTGTTTTAAAACACTAAATCATGTTTATGGTCATCCCGAGCAAACCATAAATCAAAATTATGTGTCATAAAATTCTAAATTTCAAAAATAAATATACATTAATTGTCCTATTATTTCAAAACTATCCAAAATTATTTGCATATTTTGGAACCCCTGGAACATGTTCTAAAAGACTTTGGTATCTAAAAAAACTAATTAGTAATTCATTTAGATCACACCACACATTGGATCGAATTTTTTTCTATGTGTAAAAATAAAAAATAATTCAAATTTGGTTTTCCCATGATTTCACATCAATATTGGGTCATTTTCTTTGGTTTTTACCATTACACGCATGTTTTAACATTTTAAAACACTGAAAATGCGTTTATGGGCATCCTAGGAAAATCTTAACTCGGAATGATATGTTTTTATTTCCTACATTTCAAAATACAATATACAATAATTTTTCTCAAGTTTCTCATCCATCTAACATCATTTGCATAGTTTTAACCCCCTAAAACACATTTTTAAAGACTGTGGGTTCTTTAAAAACTTCGTATTGAGTCATTTGAAGAACTCCATGTTTTGGATGGATGTTTTATCTTAACTTATACATAAAAAGTAACTAAATGGTGGTTTTCCCATGATTTCATGTCAATATGAGGTCATTTTCTAAGGTTTTTTCCATTACACGCATGTTTTAGTTTATTAAAGCACTGAAAACGTGTTTATGGGAATCCCGAGAAAATTGTTACTCATAATGATAGGTCTTCAGTTCCTTCATTTAAAAAATCAATATATGGTTGTTGTTTGTTTCTGATTTTGGATCCATCTAAAATTATTTTTATAGTTTTTATACCCAGACGCATGTTTTTTACTTTAAAATGCATGTCACAAAGTCAAAAAAGATAAAATTAGCTCGAATTGTTTTCAAAATTTAGGAAAATATTCCATAATTCACTTTTTATGCGTAGTAATTAAGGGAATATTAATCTGACACACTATGTGGTCATTATGACTCAAAATATTTGTTTTTTAATATAAAATTTTCATTACAGTTTAAAAAATATGTCACATTTTTAAAACTAAGAAAACAAGCTCAAATTATTATCAAAATTTTGGAAACATATTCATAATTAATTTTCATGTGTAATAATTTACTGTACATCAATCAGACACGTGAATTTGGTGGTATGACTCAAAGTACATGTTTTTAATATAAGTTTCATTTTAATTTAAAATTATTATCACATAGCCAAAACCAAGAAAGTGATCTTGGTTTTTTTTTCAAAAAATAGTAAAATAATCCATAATTCATTTTTGACATGTAGGAATTAATCACACATCAATATGACACACAATGGGGTCATTATGAATCAAATTTTGTGTTTTTAATATAAAAGTTTCATTTTAGTTTTATTCATGGAATTTTTATCTATTCTTTGAAAATATATGAATGATTTATAGAGTTTAGAATTTACCTTGGATGGATGAGCTATAAGGATAAAAAAAATTATGAGGATCATTCCCATCATCCACTAAAATACAGACACTAAAGAATTTTCCATTGTTTATTTCCACTAATAATGTGTTTTATTATAAGATTCATGTTCCTTTACTTTTTCTTTCAACATTGCAATTTCTCTTTGTGCTTCCTGGTCAACAACACTGATCAAACCCACACTGGGTGTAGAAGTAAATGATGATGACAACCTACCAAAGACAACTAATGGGGAAGGCCCAGAACCCAACCCCCATATACACCTGAGATACTTCTTCCTTAAAATGATTACAATTTCATCATTCTAGAATACCAATGATGATTTTAAAGGCTTCGCATCGTAGGATTCTTGAATTTTAACCCGTTAATAGAACAATATTAACAATGTTTTTAAAATTATTTTAGCTTCATAATATTATCTAATTCATAATTTTTTAATTACTATTTAATTTATTTTCATTACTATAAAAACATAATAATGAAAAATAATTTATAACAACAAATATTCCTTAAACTCAATTATATGGGGAAGGTTAGATGGATCAAATGGCTCCAATATAGCCAATTGGCACTGTTTAACACATGTAGTCGAACCCATTTAATTGGGTTTAAGACGTGTTTATTGTTATAATTTATTTTTCATTAATATTTTTTATATTAATTAAATATTATTAAATGGTAACGAAAAGTTCTTACTCTAATGTATTTGGTAGCTTCATTCAAAAAACTGTCTTCGTGTTTCCAATGAACCTTAAACCACATCTCTATTCAGCCAACAAAGTGACCTAATGTAACATCCCATTACTATTTTTAGGTATTACTAAACCCCTATTTTAATTGATCTTTGGTTGGGTTTCATTTTGGGTTGTTTCAAGTGAATTTCAGAATTTTTTTGAAGTTTTTTGGATAGTGCACAGTTGGCACAGGGCTGGTGCATGTTTTTTCAAACCGTGTGACTTGCTACAGGAAAATGGAAAATTTTGGAAAGAGAAGTCTACATGGATTGTTCATGGTAAATCAAGTCTTTCACCCCCTCATGTGAAACCATGTGACCCATTTATAATAGTTTCATGTCTTGGTCATGGTTTTTCCAAACCATGTAGAATTTCTCAAGAAACCATGCAGACGAGATTTCTAAAGATCTGGTTTTTTTTGTTAAAATTTACTGAACCATATTTTACGGTCTCAGATAGGTCTCCTTTGACCCAAATTCATTTCTCCCATCCTCATATCTCCGAAGAAAAATTCTTGGCCCCACGTATCCCTATCGAATGTGATCCAAAGCTAGAAGAACTCCCTCCGATCTCCTCTCGGTTATTTTACTCCTCTCATTCTTGATCTCCCACGATCTCTCTTCTTCTCTCTAGGGTTCCATGGATCCCATTTTATATTTATGGATTTAATACCCTCTGTTTTGGATCTAAACCTCAGTTTTATTCATATATATTTATTATCCTCATTCCCCATTGGACTTCTCTAATTACGGCGTTATGATACGAGATCTATTGATTCTGAGGTAGGTGGTTCCATTACGATGCCAAATTTATAGTGTAACATCCCAAGTAAGTAATGAATAATAGATATTATTATATATGTCTATTTATGAATTAGATAGTGTTTTAGAGGCTTAAAATGAGAATAAATCCAATCTTAAGCATGGAATACACTAATATTTTTAAAAGATTGTTTTACTGCCTTTTGATGGCAAACCATTTTAAAATATACTTTTGACAATTTTATAAGATATATTTTTTAAAATAAACTTATTCTTTATTATTGGGACATTCAAATTTACCTTGGGTTAATTTTTGGTATTTTTCTGACAATGTTCAATTTTTAATGAATAGTGAAAAATACTGCATTTTACATCAAAACTGCTTTTTCATCTAATTTAATTATATGGTTAGATTATCTTTTTAATTTTTATTAAATATTAAATAGAATATATTTTTACCATTCAATCCAATGGTGGTAATTTGGATTAATTTCACTTTGGAATTGGGCATAAACAAGTGCCAAACTTTTCATAGATATTGTTTCTAAAAAAACCCGCTATTTGTTTTGACAACGAGAATTATTTTTTAAAATTAATTATTGAAATATCTGTGTTTGGATTTTGGTAAAATAGATTACATATTTGGAATCAGAAGGTCCATATTATGTAATCAAGTCTCTTTTGTTTTTGGACATTATGAATAGTAACGACGGTAAATATCTTTAATTATCTTGATTAATTAGTAATCGGGTAGTTAAGGATAATAAACTAATATCATAATAATAACAAATGACCCCAAAATGTGTCCTAATGCAACTGGTTGTGTCATTGGAGACCATGGGATGCCTTGTTCCAAACTTGGGGACCCCATGGAATCACTTTTGTGTGATAATGACTTTTTATCTTTTTATTTTTAAAGAAAGTTAAATATAACGAAGAATGTATCACCTGTGTAAAACATTTTTAATTTTGTCTAAATAAATGATATTTTTGGACTATAAGTAGTCATTGTAAATCTAAAACTATTTCCTACATCATATTATTTTTTTATAATTTTTAGACATTAAATAAATTAAATTATTTATGACATCAGGATGATGCAGCGATTACCTCATTAATGAATGATTTAAATAAAATGAAAAGATAATGTAAATTCTAAGACTTATACTTGTCAAATACCTATTGGGTTAGTATATTTATAACCCTTATCACCTTATCCTCTAAATATATCAATGTGCGACCTTTTAAATCCAAAACACATTTCAATATAAAGTAACATGTTATAACATTCCAAGAGTGCCCCTCCTCTCCCCTTATAAAAGGCCCCCACCTCTACCTCCTTAACCACACTTCTCAAGCCATTGTATTGGCCAAGATATACTCATTTTATCTCTCCACATCCCTCTCCTCATCCTAGAAGCCTTACCTTAGGCAGAAAGCTCTTCAAGAAACCCTTTTGGTTCAAACCAAGAGGAGTTACCTAATTTAAAGTTAAGTCTTCTCTAATGTTCTTTTGTTTTATTTTGATTCTCCAACCCCCTAATCTCTTTTTATTCATTTCTTTTGTAACAACACTAGTATGTTAAATATACTAGGATGTTTTTACAAGAATTATTCTAGCTACACTTACACATACCTACATCTAATGGTTAAAGAACATACTGTTTTCGTGGATGGTGAATTTTTGCCTCACGAAACGATGATTGTTCAATATTCTTATAACACCTTGAAAGGTGGCCATTAAGATGTAAATATATTTATATATGATATATAATATTTTTATGTTTTCTTTAAGATTCTGTATTTTTAATTTATGGCATACCTTTATGGTTTCCATTATGGGTAAACGAGATATCTTCATTTTAGGAAGTGCGGACTACCTCCCCCTCAAAGTGATTTGATTCATTAATGCCATATGTGGGACATATAAAGGATGGAGCTAATGATATTATATATGATATTATACTGGAATTATAATATACCTTTATATCATTATGATTCAATTCCATTAAATAGGAAATAGAAATGAAAGCAGCGTTCATGCGTACGTACGGCTTACCGTCTCCATGAACGGTGCATTTCATTTCTTACCTATAAATGTTATGTAATATTATAAATGCATGTATATACTGGATATATATGAAATATATGATTTCTACATCATGAATATAATTCTGGATATAATGGATATTTTTCCACATGAACAACTTGTAATTCTAAAGAGTTTATTTTATTTTGACTCAAGTACCAATGATCGAAAAAACGACCATTATTAAAATAAATAATTACATCGTGTTAATAACATGGTAATAAGTGATATAAAAGGAATAATGAACTTGAAAAAAGTTTTTAAGAAAGTAGAAATTAACTCAAGTTTATTATTCAGGACGTTAAAGAACGATCGAGTCAAGTCAGACCCGAGGTATGGGACTTCGTCTCAATCTCCTTTCATTGAGGCATATTTTTTTAATACACAAGTTTATTTTATACGGTGTATAAACCCCTTTGACTTTTACGTTTATTCAAAAGGAATTTTTTTATACGAAGCGTTTACTAAACTAAAAAAGTGAATTTTTTTTTGTCGTACGTATGCGGCGACAACGACTTCTCTACCGCCGTGACCACTATTTGAGTTTCGGCTTCCTCTACAAGCCATAACTTTTTTTTATATGGAAAATAAATACCAAGTTTTAATTTTCTTTTATTTTGGTATTGAAAATGGTTTTCATAATTTTTTTATAATATCAATGTATTATATTGATATCTTGTGATTGAAATGTGGAAATGTTATTTTTCCTTTATGAATGTTTTATGTGATATGATTATGTTATGGTTCTTGGGAATTGTTTATGAAGATGGGTGGTTCCATGATAAACTAAGGGCGGGTGAGCCCGATATACCTCTCCAATGCATTGGGTGACGTGAAGGGGTTAAACGTTAAGGTTTCTCCGAAGAGATTTAGGGAATATACTATGATGGGTATTCCAAACGTAACCATGAGGGTTACTCCCTACGTAAGAATGTTATGAATTCCTCAAGTTACCTCTATATCTTATGTTTTCTAAGAGTCATTCATAAATGTTATGATTTCATGAGGTATGTTAACGTGCTTATGTTTTATGAGTAAAGTATGATTTCATTGACTCTTATGTATACATGTACTAATGTTTCCTTTACGGATTTTTATATCCCTTACTGAGCTATTTATGCTCATCCCAAGTTTTTGAAATGTCTTTCACAGGTCATGGGAAAGGTACATGATGTGATGATAGTTTCAAGGAAGTGTCAAGAAAGAATCCATGTTTTATTTTAAATATGTTTTCATTGATGTGAAAAATGAGTACTATCTTTTATGTAACCACTTTTTTTAAATGTGGAGTGTAACGCATGATTTGTGATCTGATTCTCTAAAACTCTAAACCTGAAAAGATCCTCAAAATGTATTCTTGAAGTAACTCAAGATTAAGTAATGTTTAAGGCTGGGGACTTATAGTTGGTATCAAAGGTCGGTTTAGATAACTTTAGGAGTTAGAATTCTAATTAAATGATTATCCAAAAATATTGTTTTTATGGTCAAATTGAAAGGATATAGCATTTGAAGATTACCATGTTGCTTCATCTAAGAAATGTTTGTTCAGAATGGTTTTCTATATAGGAAATAGGGAAGCAGTGCTAGGAGGGAATACAGAAGGAAATGACCTTCCGAATCAGAATCCTGAGATGGTCAGAATTGAAACTGAATAGTTTGTTGCAGTAATGGAACAGTTGACTCAAGCGATAAATGGTGGTGGTATCCATGCATGAGATCAGCCAAATCAACCACAGAGGAACATGTCGGTGGTGCAACATTTCATGAGGCAACATCCCCCATCATTCAGAAGATCTTCTGAACCTGTGCTAGCTAAAGTGTGGATTAAAGCACTGGAGAAGATTTTCGATGTCATAGGGTGTTCAGACAGTCAAAAGGTTAGTCTTTCTATTTACCATTTAGAGGGTGAAGCAGATTAGTGGTGGTCGATGGTTAAAAATATCAGGGACGCTGATGATATTGATGCTCTTGACTGGGATGAATTCAAAGGTATGTTTCTTGAGAAGTATTTTCCTAAGGTTGTTTGACTTAGGATGGAAAAACAATTCATGGAATTGAGGCAAGAGGACGACTCAGTGGATGCTTATGAAGAAAGGTTCCCTCGATTGGAAATGTATGCTCCAGATTTTATCCAAGACCTTGATAGTAAAATCAATCGTTTTTACTCAAGATTAAAGCCAAAATATCAAATGGAATTGGCTTATCATGAGTTCAGAAGTTATGAAAATCTTGTTCGATGTGCTGAGAAGGTGGAAATGGAGTTTTCCGATGATCAAGTGTTCTATAGCGACCAACAGAATAAGAGACTGAGGTGGCAGGAGAAAGGGAATAATTCTTCAAAAAGTTCTGATGGTAAGAAAACTAAGTTTCCAGTTTGTGATAAATGTTGTAAAAGGCATGTTGGGGAATGTCTTATGAATTCTATAAATTGCTACCGATGTGGTAAGATGGGACATAAGGCTCATGATTTCACTGAAAAAGATCAGGGTGATGGTAAGACCAAATTTGATTTATAGTTAGTGAAATGTTTTAAGTGCAATGAGATGGGTCACTATGAAAACGATTGTCTAACAAAGAGCTCGAGTGATGGGAAGCAGTTAGACTAAAATCATAAAGGAGTGGTGAAATCCTTTTCAAATACTTCAGCAGATGTTGGGCCATCAAATGAAGTGGTATCAGGTACTTTGTTTGTTTTTTCAGATTATGCCAGTGTGTTGTTTGATTCAGGGTCTACACATTCTTTCATCTCTGAAAACTTTTCTAGTAAAATGGGAATACCATCTCAAGAAATGACTCCTGAACTTGTGAAAAAAACACCTGTGGAAAATGTTGAGGAAAAAAGGATTTATAAGAATCTTCCTATCCTTATCCATGGAAAGAACCTACTTGCAAACCTTATTGTTTTACCTCTAGTAGAGTTTGATGTTATCCTGGGTATGGATTGGCTCTCCATTTACCATGCTAAGATTAACTGTAGAGCTAAAGAAGTTTCTTTTCAAAAATACTTTCAATTTGTGTACAAGAATGAACCCTTATTGTTGATAACATATCAAGAGGTCGAGAAACTTGTAAAAGATGGAAATGAATGTTACCTTGCACATATTGTTGAAAAAAAGGGAACTGTTCAGATTAATGATGTGCCAGTGGTAAATGAGTATCCTTCTGTTTTTCCTGATGAGTTTCCTAGAATAATACCAGATCGGGAAGTTGAGTTTACTGTTGACTTAATTCCTGATGCTAATCCAATTTCGAAACCCCCTTATCGAATGGCTCAAATTGAACTTTTAGAGTTGAAGGAGAAATTGAAAGATTTAATAGAGAAATGTTTCATTCAACCTAGCACATCACCATGGGGTTCTACTATTTTATTTATTAAAAAGAAATATGGTTCAATGAGACTTTGCATTGATTATAGATCCTTGAATAACATCACTATAAAGAAAAAATATCCTTTGCATCATATTGATGATTTTTTTGATCATCTCTAGGGAGCTCAGTATTTTTCAAAGATTGACCTGAGATCGGGGTACCATCAGTTGAAGGTAAAGGAAGAAGATATTATGAAGACCGTGTTTCATACAAGATATGGCCATTATGAATTTTTAGATATGCCTTTTGGGCTAACCAATGCACCTGTTGTATTCATGGACCTTATGAATAGAATTTTCTATGAGTTCTTGGATAAGTTTGTGGTTGTTTTCATTGATGATATTTTGGTGTTTTCTAAAAGTAAAGAGGAGCATAAAAGAAATTTAAGGGTTATTTTGAAAACCTTAAAAGAAAATAAATTGTATGGGAAATTTAGAAAGTGTGAGTTTTGATTACAACAAATTTCTTTCCTTGGTCACATTGTTTCTAAAGATGGGATAATTGTTGATCCTATAAAAACAAAGGTTGTTCAAGAATGGCCAAGACCCACAAATGTAACTGAGATTCATAGATTCCTAGGTTTGGAAGGCTATTACCGAAGGTTTGTTAGAAATTTTTCATAGTTATCTAGTCCAATGACTAAGCTAACTCGGAAGGGTGTTAAGTTTATCTGGACAAAAGAATGTGATGATTGTTTTTAGGAATTGAAAAGAAGATTGGTGAATGCTCCAGTTTTGGCACTACCTTCCAGGAATGGAGAGTTTGTTATCTATAGTGATTATTCATTGAAAGGACTTAGTTGCATCCTAATGCAGAATGATCAGGTAATTACTTATGCTTCATGTCAGTTGAAAACTCATGAGGTAAATTACCATACACATGATTTGGAATTAGCTACTGTTTTTTTTTTTTTTGCTTTAAAAATTTGGAGGCATCATTTGTATGGAGTAAAGTGTGAAATATATACCGATCACAAAAGTTTAAAGTATATATTCACTCAGAAATAATTGAACATGAGACGGAGGAGATGGCTAGAATTAATCAAGGATTATGATTGTACAATTCATTACCATCCGGGAAAAGTAAATAAATTGGATGATGCTTTGAGTCGGAAAAGTAATGCTTCATTAACAATGTTGTTTTTGGAAAATGATCCTTTGGTTAAGGATTTGGTGAACTTTGGCATAGAAGTTGTTGGTGCAGGATGTCCTTCTGTTTTGTTTCAGGTATCAGTGAAATATTCTCTATCAGATAGAATTAAGCATGCATAAAAGCAAGACAGCGAGTTGCAGAAAAAGGTATATTTGGTTCAGAAGGGTAAGTTTCCTAAATTCAACATTGATAATGATTTTATTTTGAGATTTGGGAAGAGATTGTGTGTTCCTTGTGATTCAAAGTTGAAGAGAGAGTTGTTATGTGAAGCTCATAGTTCTTCGTTTTTAGTTCATACAGGCAGTACTAAGATGTATAGAGATCTTCGGGAGTATTACTGGTGAGACGAAATGAAAAGGGATATTTCTGATTTTATTATGAAGTGTTTGACTTGTCAATAGGGAAAAGAAGAGTGGCAGTTACCGAAATGGATGCTTCAACATTTACCAGTGCCAGAATGGAAATGGGAGGATATATCCATGGACTTTGTTGTGGGATTGCCGAAGAAACCTCGAGGTAATAATGCAATCTGGGTTATAGTTGATCGCTTGACTAAATCTGCTCATTTCCTTACTATATAAGATACTTTTTCCCTAGATAAACTTTCCTGTTTGTATCTTAAAGAGATAGTCATGTTACATGCAGTTCCTCTCTCCATTGTATCTGATCGTGATCCCAGGTTCACTTCTAACTTTGGGAAAGGCCTTCAGAAGTCATTGGGTACTGAATTAAATTTTATTACAGCTTTTCATCCTCAATCAGATGGGTAGTAAGAACGAACAATTCAGACTTTGGAGGATATACTACGTGATTGTTCGATGGATTATCAGGGAAGTTGGGAGCAACATCTTTCTTTGGTTGAGTTTTCTTATAATAACAGTTTTCATTCTAGCATATAGATGGCACCATTTGAGGCATTATATGGGAAACGGTGTCGAACTCCAGCTTTCTGGGATGAAGTGGGTGAAAGGAAGTTGATGGGACCATAATTGGTAGAAGATTTGATAGAAAAAGTTCAGCTGATACAGAAACACATGATAACAGCTCAGAGGAGGAAGAAAATTTATGCAGACAACAAGAGGAAGGATCTCTCTTTTGAGGTAGGCGATCATGTTTTTCTCAAAGTTTCACCATGGAAAAGTGTGATGTGATTTGGTAAGAAAGGAAAGATTATTCCAAGGTTCATTGGACCATATTAAATTCTAGAGAGAGTTGAATCAGTTGTAAACCGAGTGGCTTTACCTCCGAGTTCATCTCAGGTACACAATGTTTTTCATGTTTCAATGTTAAGGAAGTACATGCCAGATCCATCTCATGTTTTGAGTCCAGAGGTAGTTCAGCTGGAAGAGAACCTATCTTATGAGGAACAACCAGTCAAGATTCTTGACCATAGGGAGCAACTGTTTCGGAATAAGGTGATTCATCAATTAAATTTTTTTGTAAAAACCACATGATTGAAGAGGCAACATGGGAATCTGAAAATGCAATGAGGGATAAATACCCCCACTTATTCAATAAGTAAATAAATTGCGGGGACGTAATTTTCTAAAGGGGGGAAGGATTTAACATCCCAAGTAAGTAATTAATAATAGATATTTTTATCTATGTTTATTTATGAATTATATAGTGTTTTAGAGGCTTAAAATGAGAATAAATCCAATCTTAAGCATGGAATACACTAATATTTTTAAAAGATTGTTTTACTGCCATTTGATAGAAAACCATTTTAAAATAAAACTTTTGACAATTTTATAAGCTCTATTTTTCAAAATAAACTTATTATTTATGATTGGGACATTGAAATTTACCTTGGGTTAATTTTTGGTATTTTTCTGACAATGTTCATTTTTTAATGAATAGTGAAAAATACTACATTTTATATCCAAACTTATTTTACATCTAATTTAATTATATGGTTAGATTATCTTTTTAATTAGTCTTAAAGTATAAATAGAATATATTTTTACCATTCAATCCAATGGTGGTCATTGGGATTAATTTCACTTTGAAATTGGACATAAACAAGTGCCAATCTTTTCATAGATATTGTTTCTAAAAAAACCCGCTATTCGTTTTGACAACGAAAATTATTTTTTAAATTAATTATTGAAATTTATGTATTTTTAATTTGGTAAAATGGATAACATATTTGTAATCATAAGTTCCAAATTATGTAATCAAGACTCTTTTGTTTTTGGACATTATGAATAGTAACGACAGTAATTATCTTTAATTATCTTGATTAATTAGTAATCAGGTAGTTAAGGATAATAAAATAATATCATAATAATACAAAATGACCCCAAAATGTGTCCTAATTCTACTGGTTGTGTCATTTCCAACCATGGTATGCCTTGTGCAAAACTTGGGGACCCCATGGAATCACTTTTGTGTGACAATGACTTTTTATCTTTTTATTTCTAAAGAAAGTTAAATATAACAAAGAATATATCACCTGAGTAAAAAAAATTAAAATTATTTAAATAAATGATATTTTGGTATAAATAGTCATTGTAAAGATAAAAATATTTCCTAAATCATAGTATTTTTTCTATAATTTTTAGACATTAAATAAATTAAATTATTTATGACATTATGATGATGCAGCGATTACCTCATTAATGAACGATTTAAATAAAATGAAAAGATAATGTAAAATCTAACACTTATACTTGTAAAAGACCTATTGGATGAGTATATTTCGAAACCTTATCACCTTATCCTGGAAATATATCAATGTGGTACCTTTTAAATCCGAAACACATTTCAATATAAAGTAACATTTTATAACATTCCAAGAGTGCCCCTCCTCTCCCCTTATAAAATCCCCCCACCTCTACCTCCTTACCCACACTTCTCAAGCCATTGGCTCGGACAATCTCTTCTCATTTTATCTCTCCACATCACTCTCTTTATCCTAGAATCCTTACCTAAAGCAGAAAGCTCTTCAAGAAACCCTTTTGGTTCAAACCAAGAGGAGTTACCCGATTTAAAGGTAAAGTCTTCTCAAATGTTATTTTGTTTTAGTTTGCTTATCCAACCCCCTAAACTCTTTTTATTCATTTCTTTTGTAACAATAACAGCATGTTAAATATACTAGGATTTTTTTATAATAATTATTCAAGCTACACTTACACACACCTACATCTAATGGTTAAAGAACATATGGTTTCTGTGGATGGCGAATTTCTGCCTCACGAAACGATGATTGTTCAATATTCTTATAACACCTTCAAAGGTGGCCATTAATATGTCACTATATTTATATATGATATATAATATGTTTATGTTTTCCTTAATCTTCTGTATTTTTCATTTATGGCATACCTTTATGGCTTCCATTATGGGTACATGCGATATCTTCATTTTAGGAAGTGCAAACTACCGC
Source organism: Viscum album (assembly GCA_963277665.1). Classification (NCBI taxonomy): domain Eukaryota; kingdom Viridiplantae; phylum Streptophyta; class Magnoliopsida; order Santalales; family Viscaceae; genus Viscum; species Viscum album. The sequence goes on from OY728123.1 coordinate 889,354,527, forward strand.
CCCCTCAAAGTGATTTGATTCGTTAATGCCATATGTGGGATATATAAAGGATAGAGTAAATGATATTATATATGATATTATACTGGAATTATATTATACCTTTATATCATTATGATTCAATTCCATTAAATAGGAAATAGAAATGAAAGTAGCGTTCATGCGTACGTACGGCTTACCGTCTCCATGAATGGTGCATTTCATTTCTTACCTCTAAATGTTATGTAATATTATAAATTCATGTATATACTGAATATATATGATATATATGATATCTACATCATGAATATAATTCTGGATATAATGGATATTTTACCACATGAACAACTTGTAATTATAAAGAGTTTATTGTTTTTTGAATCAAGTACCAATGATCGACAAAACGACCATTATTAACATAAATAATTAAATAGTGTTCATAACATGGTAATAAGTGATATAAAAGGAATAATGAACTTGAAAAAGGTTCTTAAGCAAGTAGAAATTAACTCAAGTTTATTATTCAGGATGTTAAAGAACGATCGAGTCAAGTCGGACCCGAGGTATGAGACTTCGTCTCAATCTCCTTTCATTGAGGCATATTTTGTTTTATACACAAATTTCTTTTACATGGTGTATAAACACCTTTGAATTTTACGTTTGTTCAAAAGGAATATTTTTTATACGAAGCGTTTACTAAACAAAAATGGGGATGTTTTTTTTGTCGTACGTATGCGGCGACAACGACTTCTCCGCTGATGTGACAATTATTTGAGTTTTGGCTTCCTCTACAAGCCATAAATTTTTTTAAAATGAAAAATAAATACCATGTTTTACTTTTCATTTATTTTGGTATTGAAAATGGTTTTCATAATGTTTTTATAATATCAATGTGTTGTATTGATATCTTGTGATTGAAATGTGGAAATGTTATGTTTCCTTTATGCATGTTTTATGTGATACGATTATGTTATGGTTCTTGGGTATTGTTTATGAAGACAGGTGGTTCCATGATAAACTAAGGGAGGGTGAGCCCGATATAGCTCTCCAATGCATTGGGTAATGAAAAGGGGTTAAACTTTAAGGTTTCTCCGAAGATATTTAGGGAATATACTGTGATGGGTATTCCAAACGTAACCATGAGGGTTACTCCTTATGTAAGAATGTTATTAATGCCTCAAGTTACCTCTATGTCTTATGTTTTCTATGAGTTATTCATAAATCATATGATTTCATGAGGTATGTTAACGTGCTTATGTTTTATGAGTAAAGTATGATTTCATTGACTCTTATGTATACATGTACTAATGTTTCCTTTACGTATTTTTATATCCCTTACTGAGCTTTTTATGATCATCCCAAGTTTTTGAAATGTTTTTCCCAGGTTAAGGGAAAGGTACATGATGTGATGATATTGTCAAGGAAGTTTCAAGAAAGAATCCTTGTTTTATTTTAAATATGTTTCCTTTGATGGGAAAAATGAGTACTATCTTTTATGTAACCACTTTGTTTAAATGTGGAGTGTAATGTATGATCTGTGATATAATTCTCTATAACTCTAAACTTGAAAGATCCTCAACATGTATTCTTGAAGTAACTCAAGATTAAGTAATGTTGAAGGCTGGGGCCTTATATATAGTAACCCTAATTACTTTTTTTAAATTTCAATTGTTTGAATTTAAATGCAATATTTTGGATTTGGATCCTATGGCTTTCAATTTGTTGTTGTAAAAACCTAATTTCAGTGAATTAGGAGTTTTTGAGAAAAATGGGTTTTTTGGCATGGAATTGGAAATTAGTGAGATTTAAATTGTTTAATTTAAACTTTAGGTTTTTATGTAAATTGAATCAATTAAATTTTTTAATTTAATTATAGAAATTGAGTTGATGGAATTTTTTTTGAAAAATACCAATTCCAGTGAATTGGGGGTTTCTGGTAAAATTGTTGGAATTGCATGAAAAAAATTGTTGAATTTAAGTATTGAATTTAATTGTGGAATTGGTTTGTGAAATGTAATGGTGAATTGATTTCAAATAGTTTTTTATTAAAAAAATTCGAAAACGGTTTTGATGGAAACCTAGTGGTTTCATTGTGAAAAGGCATGTTTTTTATTAAAAAATGTGTAATTGTTTTTAAGGGGAAAATTGGAATATTGAAATGGATAATGGGATTTAATTTTATTTTAAGCAGTCTTGAAATAAATTTCCCATCATTGTTTTTTATTACATCACATGAAAGCCTTAGGTAGTTAGTGAGTTATTTTGGGTGACACTTTACTACTTACAAAATTCTAAAACATCATATCAGCACATCCCATTCCTTAGGTGATGGTGATGTTCCCTCTTGGCTTTGGTTTAAGGGACATATGTACATACTTTTCTGTATTCATAGTGTCGGGTCCCTATATCCTGAAACTATCATACTTATTTAGAACATGACCATGTTTCTCTCTTGTTTTTATTTAAAATATATATATGAAATTGTTGTAAACCATTTTACATGCCTTGAGATTTTGTATGAACTATTTTATATAAATGTGTTTAATTAAGCCATTTTGTTAAAAGTTCCATTTGTGTAAAGAAATATTTAACTAAAAAAATTCTAAATTTTGAAATTTATTTTCATCCTTTGAAATTTAAATCATTAATTGCTAATGTATTCCCATATTTTAAATTTTAACTCACGGTTTGTTAAAATATGATTTTTTAAATGCCAAACCTGTTTATTTGAAAATTTAAAGTGAAATCTTGGTTAATTTGTTATTAGAATATGTTATGGAATATTTGGTAAAATCATACTGGGATTTGGCTCACATCCTACATGTGCCTTCGGGTGTTTTTATATTATCTCCTTCTAGGTTCGAGAAAGGGAAAAGGATCTCTAGGAGGTGGACCCAACTGTTGATCCTTGGACTTGGTGAGTTACGTTTGAGTTGGACATGGTATATTTTTTCCTCTTTTGGTAATTGGGATATATTAATTTGGTCTTTAATTCATATTTTAATTTTTCTACTTTATTCATAGTGTATTTTATTTTGATATTTATACTGTTGTGTTTCTTTACTTAAGCATTGTTAGTAGAAAAAACTATTCCCACTTTCATTTTGTATGATTCCAGGTGATGGTTGCTAACCCATGGGGATCGGGAACACCCATCAGGCTATGTTAGGAAAATATTGGTTATCGGTTTACTAGGGTACCTAGGTTGGTTCATGAAAAATTGGTATCAAAGGGAGAATTTGAGCTTCTTGTCTTCAATTCAATATGCATTGTTAAATTTTATCGGTACTTAGGAGGTAGTTACAATTGAGTGTCTAGCTAACTCTCACTGTAATGAACCTTATGTCTCTAGGGGTGGTTAGGAAAAGACGTCTTGTGTATTAGTTTTAGTATTTTTCCTATTTTGATTTGGATAGAGTGAAATATAAATCTTGGAATTATATCTAATGAAATTAATTTCCCTTGTTGCTCTGTTTCAGCATTAATCTGGTGTCTTATTTATTGTCTATTGATGTTATGTAGCATCTTTCCTCTGAGAATATGTTTGAATTAGATATAGAAGGAAGGTACTACTGAACCTTAGTGAGAAAATCCAAATGTGTACCTAATCCTGGTTGAGGTTATTGTGCGCACTATCAAAGATCTGGGATAGGAACCACCTCAAGTTCTTATTCAGGCTCAAGCTACATAACCTCATAAGAATATTCTAAAAAAATCTTAAGAGTTTCTTCACTAGAAGCCATAACCATTCAAAGTATCAAATGATCCTCAAGGGGTTGACTAGTGGTTGAGCATAATGGGTCATTTTTTGGGTTTTTTGACACACCTTTTGAAATCAAAGTGAAGTGTTCCACCTTCGTGCTAGAAGGTCTGAGCATGATATGGTGGGAAAATATAGTGATGGAGAATGAGAATGGGGGATTATAGTGGAAATACTTTAAGGTTTCACCAACCAGTTCTATCCAGATTCGATGTTGTTATCCAAGTCCATTGAGTTCTTCAAACTTGAGCAGGCTGATAGGGCCGTGACAGAGTATGCAAACTGTTTTGCTAAGCTTGTGCATTTATCACCTGAGATAGTATAGAATAAGAGGATGAAGGATTGAAGGTTCAATTTGGGACTTCAACCAGACATTTTTTCTCATATTTTCTTTATGAATCTACATTATTATGTTGATGTACTATATAAAGAATTTATGGTCAAGATGGACCTGGCTGGTAGGACCAGGTTATTAGGAGCTTCTTTTTCTCCCAGTATCAGCATGATTTTCTTCAAGGGAAAATGGAAGAATGATTGTTCTCATGGAAGTTCTTGATAGAAGGTTCGTTATAGATATCCTATAGTGTATGGAAGAGTCCTTTTGGTTTGTTACCAGTTTGGAAAGCCATGACATTCAAAGGGGGTCTGCACTGAGGCACCCAAGAACTATGGATCCTACGAATGTTCAAGGAACTTACAGATATTCTTACCTATCCATTATACTTTGCATAGTGGAATGGGATCATCATCTCCTCCTAAAATTGCATAGTAACCAAATTATTCACATGAAATAGGGTTTTAGTCATAGGAATCTGAAGCGAAGATTCTTCACGTAGTGGAAGAGTCTCTAGAGGAAGTGGATACATGTTCAATAACCATGAGAGGTACCTTTACTATAGCCTTTTCATTAGTGACTTCCCTATTTTATACTATTATATCTCATTCATTTATTTCAATGCATATTATTAATCTTTTTAATATTCCTATGGAACTTTTATCTTATGTAATGGATATTACTACACCCCTTGGAATAAAGATAGTGTAGGGCCTCCATATTCCCACTTGTGTTTTCTATATATAAAATGATGAGATTTCCAGGATTTTTATGGATATTGACATGAAATCTCTTGAAATAATTTTCAGTATGGATTGGATTATTACTGATGAATCCTAGACTAGTTGTTATATTTGACAAGTCACCTTCACTACACCTAGTGGTGTGTGTCGGGTCTTCCAGGGAGAATGGGACCTAAGGTTAAGCATAGCCATAACTTCTTATCCAAAGTTGAAGAAAGTAATATCAGTGTTTCCCTTTGATCTGGAGTGGGAATATTTGAGTGGTAATCTCCTTCCAGTCATCATCTAGTTTCCCAATGTGTTTACTTCTAACTTATCTGGCTTTCTACCTATAAGGGTGGTTGAGTTTTCTATTGACTTGATGTATAGTAATCAACTGGTTTCTATTCCCTATTACTGTATGGAACTAGCTGAATTGAAATATATGAATGTTGAGTCAATAAGGTTTCCTTATGACTTTTCCATTTCTTCATGTTTGGGGAGATTTTTGAGTCAATAAGGTTTCCTTATTACTCTACCATTCCTTCATGTTTTGTAAATCACAAACAACTTATCTTAAGGAAAATTTCCTTTACTATATGTTGTACTTTCATAAGGAAATTTTCCTTCCCCAAGGAGATTTATCCTTACCATGTTTTTTCATTGTTCATATTATGTATAAGTAGAAATCTCGGTTTTGTATCCAAAACCACAAAATCTTATATATACTTAGATATAGATCATTCTGTTTTCAGGATCTGAATTTAGACTCTGAACTTTCTAATTTCAGACTTCGAGTTCTCTGAATTCAGACTCTGAACTTTTTGAGTTTAGACTCAGAGTTCTCTGAATTCAGACTCTGAACTTTCTGAGTTTAGACTCAGAGTTCTTTGAATTCAGACTCTGAACTTTCTGAGTTCAAACTCCGAGAATGATAAACTTTCTAAGGACCTAGAAAAATTAATTTCTAAGAAAAACGTTTTCGAGCCTATATATAGTGCTAAAACTAATGTTCTGGAAGATAAGAACATATTTATTAGACTAATATCAGAAATATTTTCCTTGAGGAAGTGTTTGTCAAATTTTACCTTAGGGAAGGAAAACTTTGATAAAATTTATTCTCAAATTATACCTCTAAGGAATAATTATGGTTTTGGTTATACAAGTTCAAAAATGATTTTTAGTAACAATTATTTTGTTCCTCAAAGTGCTCCTTTCTGTACTAAGTGTTAGTGTGGTGGAAATTGGGAAAAAAATTCCTTAAACAAAACCCATTCTTTTGGTTTTCATAAATCTTATTTCTCTAAGAAAATTTGGATACCTAAAATTTTTCTTTCTGAAGTTCCCAGATCCAAGAAAGTGTGGATTCCGAAAGCCTAACTCTTTTATTTTCAGGAAAATAATTAAAGTACCAATAACAAAACTTGGTACATGGATAGTGAATGTTCATGGCATATGACTGGTAACAAAAACATCTTTGAAAATATTATCAAGATGAAAGGAGGAAAAGTAACTTTCAGAGATAATTCTAAGGAAGAAATTATTGGTATAGGTCATATTGTTCTTCTTGGAAAAAATTTGATTTCAAATGTTTTTTTTATTAAGGGTCTTAAGAAAAACCTCATTAGCATAAGTCAATTATGTGATGAAGTTTACCTTGTAAATTTTAGGAATGAAAAGTGCTTAGTAAACAATTCCAAGGAAGAGTTTATTCTTTCTACCAATAGGAAAGAGAATGTTTAAACACTAAACTTAGAAGACCTTAGGAGCCAAGATCTACCTTGTCTTAGTGAAATGGAAGATCATTATTAGTTGTGACATAGAATGTCAAGACATTGTAACCTTAAGAACCTATGAAAACTCTCTAGGAAAAGACTAGTTAAGGATCTACCGGAGCTTAGATTTGATTCTTCAAAAGTTTGTGATCCTTGTCAATATGGAAAGTAGCATAAATCAAGCTTTAAATCAGTCGGTGAAGTCTCAACCACTGATGCATTATAGATAGTGCATATAGATCTTTTTGGTCCAACACAAACTAGAAGCATTAGAGGCAAATATTATGTATTTGTGTTAGTTGATGATTACATTAGATTTACATGGGACTATTTTCTAGAAAAGAAATCTGAAGATTTTTCTTATTTCAAAAGTTTTAGAGCCCAAGTTAAAAATGAGAAAAACCTTCCTTTGATAACTATTCATAGTGATCATCGAGGATAATTTCAAAATTCTAATTTTCAAACTTTTTGTAGTATAAAAGGCATTACTCATAACTTCTCAGCACCTAGAATACCTCAACAAAATGGTGTTGTTGAAAGAAGAAATAGAATTCTTTAGGAGATAACAAGAACCATGTTGAGTGAATATTCAATATCCAAACATTTTTGGGCTAAAGCTATAAGTACTGCTTGTTATACTATAAATAGTGTTTTGATTAGACCTTTTCTTAATAAAACTCATTATGAGTTATGGAATGGTAGAAAATATAGACTTTCCTATTTCACGGTTTTTGGTTGCAAGGTATTCATTCTGAATACTAAAGACAATTTACACAAATTCACACCAAAATCTGATGAAGGAATTTTCTTAGGCTATTCCAAAACTTCTAAGGATTATAGAGTTTTTAATAAAAATACTTGTACTATTGAAGAAATAGTGAAGGTCAAATTTTATGAAACTAACCCTTTTGTTTTTAAAAAACCTCAACCTACATCTTCAGATGTTTTTTCAAAAACTGATTATCAGCCCTTGATAGAAGATCCTTCTGATAAGGAAAATGTTCAAGAAATTATTTCGGAATCATTTACCCTAGAATACTTCCTACCTTATGTTGATAAAAAGGTTTTACAAAACCCAAATCATTTGTTTCAAAATAATCATCCCAGTGATAGTATCATTGGTGATGTGAATCAACCAATAAGGACTATAAGTTCCTTAAGAAATGAAGTTGAACATCTATCATTCCTTTCCCAATTAGAGAAAAAAATAACTGATGAAGCTTTAGGTGATGATGATTGGATAAAATCTATGCAAGATGAAATAAATGAATTCGAAAGGAATAAAGTCTGGAACTTGGTTGAAATACCTAAGGAAACTTCTGTTATTGGAGTGAAATGGGTCTTCAAAAATAAGTGTGATGAAAATGGAATCATAGTATGAAATAAATCTAGATTGGTTACTAAAGGCTATAATCAACAATAAGGAATAGACTATGAAGAAAACTTTTCTCCAATATCTAGACTTTAATCTATTTGTATTCTACTTGCCTTTGCAGCATTCTTCAATTTCAAACTTTTTCAAATGGATGTTAAATGTGCTTTCCTTAATAGCTATGTTCAAGAGGAAGTTTTTGTTGAACAACCTCCTGGTTTTGAAGATAAAAAACATCCTGAACATGTTTTTAAACTTACCAAAACTTTGTATGGACTTAAGAAAGCCCCTCGAGCATGGTATGATAGACTTACAAGATTTTTTCTTTAAAATAATTATGTTAAGGGAAATGATGATCCAACCTCTTTTATAAAGAAAAATAAGAAAAATGTTTTGATTTTTTAAATTTATATTGATGACATTATATTTGGTTCAACTCAGAAATCTTTAACTGATTCCTTTGTGGATCTAATGAAATATTAGTTTGAAATGAGTCTGATGGGTGAGTTAACATTTTTCCTTGGTTTTCAAATTTCTCAAAAACCAGAAGAAATTTATATATCCCAACATAAGTATATTAAATATATTCTTAAAAAGTATGGATATGACAACATTACGAGTATAAGTACTCCCATTGGTACCTCAAATTCACTTGATCTTGATGAAGCTGGGAAACCAGTAGATCAAACATCTTTTAGAGGTATGATAGAAAGTCTAATTTACTTGACAGCCAATCGTCTAGAATTAATGTTTTCAGTATGCTTATGTGCAAGATATCAATCCAATCCTAAGGAATCTCATTTAAAGGCAGTGAAAAGGGGTTTTTCTACTTAAAGGGAACCATGGATCTAGGACTCTTTTATAATTCTGGAAATGATTTTGTTTTAAAAAGTTTTTCGAATACGAATTTTAGTGGATGTAGAATGGATAGGAAAAGTACATCCGGAACTTGTAATTTCTTAGAAGATTCATTAGTTTCTTGGTCTTGAAAAAAGAAACACTCAGTAGCACTTTCCATTGTTGAAGCCGAATATATAGAAGTTGTATGTTGTTGTGCTCAAGTGTTGTGGATGAAACTATCACTCATAGACTATGGTATGAGTTTTACCAAAACACAAATTTTGTGTGATAATACTAGTTCCATTACCTTAAGTAAAAACTCTGCACAACACTCTCGTGCAAAGCACATAGATATTAGGCATCACTATTTGAATACATTAGATAGAAGTTAGGAATGATAACCATAAGGTAATATTCCATGTTAACTTCCTGTTGAAACCAATCTCTTTATCATAAGAAACTCTTTTTCAAAGGGGGGTACATTTGTTTTTTAGATTTCTAAAATTTTCTAAAAACTTTTTTGTAGTCTAAGAATTGCTATAGTAGTCCATTTTTTTTAAAAAAAATTGTAATGAACATTTTTTTACTTCAAAATTTTCGTAATGGAGATTTTTGTACTTTAAAATTTTTCATAATGAAGGTTTTTGTAGTTCAAAATTTTTCATAATGAAGATTTTTGTAATTTAAAATTTTTGTGATGGAAATCTTCATTGTTTTTTTTAATAAAAATTTTCGTAGTTAGATTTTTTATAATAACTTTTTTGTATTTTTAAAATTTTGTCTAGTAAAAAAAATTTTAATCAAAATTTTCAGAATCTAAAGTTCTTCAAGAAAAATTTTCTTCAACACGAATAATCTTCTTAGCAATCCGAAATGTATGTTTCTTTTCTTAAATTTTCATAATAATCCTTTTTATTGTTGGTATTTTCATCTATTTTAAAATTCTCATATTTACTTTTTCTTAAATATGAATGTTTTTATTAAAAAACCTTAAAATATCAGATTCTATAAAAATTTCCTTTTGAATATCATCTCAACCGTTAGATCTGATCACAAGGTTTCTCAACCGTCAGATTGAGTATGGAAGCTAAATTGTCGTCCCAAATGCCTATATAAAGGACCCCTGATAGTTGTCCCACATCGATTCCAAATCTTTCGCGTACTGAATCCCTTCCCTCCTACTTAATCCCATTTCGAATTTTCAAGGTTTCATCAACTCCGGATGTCTATTGAAGTATCTTCCCAGAAAGACATGTCAACTGTCAAGCCAATTTCTGAATGGAAGATTTATAGAGAAAGGTTGGTACATCCAAATTTCTTTTCTAAGTATGATTCTATTATCTCAAAGAAAATCAAGTTAAATGTATGAGAGAGTGTTTGCATATCGAAACCAGGAGCTTAGGATCTGGTATATCTGGACTTTTTGGTTGAATTCTATGAGTCAGTAAGTTTTTTCAAGGAAGAAGGAAAAGATAAATTCTCTTTCAAGAGCTATGGGAAGACTAATGCTCTTTCTTACACCAAGGAAGCCAGTTTGATTGGAGTTCTTTATGAAGGAGAAGCTGAGTTTTGTTCCCATAAGCGGACAAATGTTCAAGTAATATTTGTTAAGGTGAAGGATATGTATTTTCTCGGTCTTTCAGATATTAAGACTCCGAATATTGTTCACCTATCTATAAATTTCTGGATTCTTGAATTGTGGGTTCAAAGATTCATCATTCTGAGAAAAGGATACAAGGATACTTTGAAGAAGAGTGATGTGTATATCCTTGATTTCTTGGTGAATATAAGGAAGATTAACTTGGTTATGCATATTTTGATTACAATTGAGAATATAAAGAATGGAAATCTAAAGGCTCAGATTATTATGTATCCAACCATTCTCTCAAAGCTGATTGTTCAGTATTTAGAGTCCTTCAAAATACCTTGTAGTTCTATGCCAAGAAATTGAAAAGTTATGTCGGTAAGTGATGATACTCTGAGAAGGATGAATGTTGGATTTTCTAAATAATCCTAAGAATTTTATGATTTTTCTGAGGAGGAGGCAAAAGCCTTATCGAAGAAATAGGAGGTCGTTGAGACCTCTAATAAGGGAGGAAGGAAGAGGAAGTTGAAGGAAGTGGAAGAAAAAGAAAAAACACCAATGGCCAAGGAAACCCAATCCGCACCACCAAAAAATAAGATGACTGAAGTAGAGATAGTAAAATCACTTCTAAATGATGCAGAGAAAGCATCTGAGAACATTCTGGTACCACAATCATTCTTAGTAGAAGCTTTACTAGAGACACGGAGAAAGAAATTTGTGACTCTAGAAAAATTCCAAGAAAAAGTAGTGGAGGAAGAAGAAGAGGAAGAAGAAGCCAGTGATGATACCGAAGATCTCATTAAGCAAGTAGAATATTTTCACGAGAAGGAAAGTCCATCAAAGAATCTTTCAATTGGAAATTGCGAAGCTAAGTCTTCAATGCTTGCTACCCCTGGGTAAGATGAGAAAGGTAAAGATGACAAGGTTGAAGAAGAAGTGAATAAACTCTATGAAGAAGAAAGTTCTAATCATGATTTCATTCACCCAGAGGATGTTGAGGCATGAGTTGAAAAGGAAAAGGTTGATGAAGACAAAATTGTTCAACTCTCTGATAGTGAACATGAATCCCCTAACCAAGAGGAAATCATTCTGAAGATTGATAAGGGAAAATGGGTGGTTGTTGATACACCTACAAAATATGTGGTTAAAAAGAAAGATGTTTGTGGTTCTTCAAAGAGTAAATATGATGATATAGAAAAATAGCCCTCACCGAGTAAAGTTTTTGATTTGGAATCATCCTATTTTGAACATGATTTCGTAGTCCAGTATTTGAAGAAGCTTGTTGGAACTATACCAATATTTCCCAATATATACTCCAGATGCCAGATGCTTCAACACACCTTAAATCAGAAGTTGGATTCAGTATCCATGGTGATGGATAAGTGTGTCAAGCTTGAAGAAGATTTCAAATATTTTTTCATACACTATGAATCTCACAAAAGATCTTTCAAGAAAATGTCTAGTAGGCCGATGAAAACTATATAAGACATGAGAGTTTTTTATGAATTCCAAGAAAGTGTCAAGGATGAATTTGACACCAAAGATGTGAGGATCAAGGATCTCACAAATAGTTTTGAAGAAAAGTTGTCTCTATAATAGAATTATCAAATTCAAGAAGTAAAATATCTAAATGAGAAGTTGTATTCAGTTGCTCATAGTTGGAAAAGAGAAAGGGATCTTAGTATTGAGATATAAGAAAATCTTGTCAAATAGGAAGAAGCCTTGAAGGCTCAGGTGGAGGTTCTTAAGGCTCATGAAGAAAGAATCAAAGCCTTAGAGAAGAAAACCAAAGATCAGGATCAAATTCTTAAATGAGCAGAGGAAGATCACAAGGAGCTCAAGAAGCTCAAAACTATTGTGAAGAAGTTGATGCCGGAGAATAAGGAAGGATAAAATTGTTCAATTCCAATATATTGTTGTATTCCTTCCTTGTACAAATTTTTCCAATCCTAATGAAATTTTTGGGTTTCTCTTCATATATTTTGTTGTCTAGTACTAATATTTCAGGTACCATATTTTTTTCCATTACCTATATTCCTTTTTGAAAATCACAAAGGGGGAGAAAAAAAATAATACTAAGAAAAGATCAAATTTCCCTAAGTAAGGGGGAGTTCATCTAAGGGGGAGTTCTTATCCAAGAATATTTTTGTATGAAATAAAATTCTAAGTCTCATTCTGGAAATCTAGAATATGATCCTTAGTGTTTCCAAATCCTAAGGGGGATTTAGTCATATTCATTTTTGACCATGTGTTAAGGGAGATAAGTTTTACTTTCAAAATCCAAAAAAATATTTTCTAAGTCCTTATAATATTTTTCGTAAGGATGTTTTTGCTTTCCAAAAAGGGAGATATTATTGAGTCAATAAGGTTTCCTTATGACTTTTCCATTCCTTAATGTTTGGGGAGATTGTTGAGTCAATAAGGTTTCCTTATTACTCTACCATTCCTTCATGTTTTGAAAATCAAAAACACTTTATCTTAAGGAAGATTTATTTTAATCTATGTTGTACTTTGATAAGGAAATTTTCCATCCCAAAGGAAATTTATCCTTACCATGTTTTTCATTTTTCGTATTATTTCTAAGTAGAAATATCGGTTTCGTATCCAAAACCTTGGAATATTATATATACTTAGATATAGAGCATTATGTTTTCAGGATTTGAATTAAGACTCCAAACTTTCTGAGTTCAGACTCTGAGTTCTCTGAATTCAGACTCTGAACTTTATGAGTTCAGACTCCGAGTTCTCTAAATTCAGACTCTAAACTTTCTGAGTTCAGACTCCGAGTTCTCTGAATTCAGACTCCGAACTTTCTAAGTTCAGACTCTAAGTTCTCTAAATTCAGACTCTGAACTTTCTGAATTCCATAATCTGAATACTTACGAATTCGGACTCTAAACTTTGTAAGTTCAGACTCCAAATTCTTATGAATTCAGAATCTGAATTTCCTTGAAATTCAGACTCCAAAATCTTATATAATTAAGGTTCTGAATTCTTTTGAAGATAGAATCTGAATATCTATGTGTTATTGACACCAAATGGCTTTTTGGTTAGACTCTGAACTTTCATTTCTCCTTACACTCTGAAAAATGAATTTGGTTAAGCAACCATATTTTTTCTTACTCATTTTTTGGTTATAAAATGATGTCGTTCATTTAGTTACTAACCAACCATTATTTGAGTGACACATGTACAGGTCCCTCTGAAATTCAAGGAAAAATATGACCATTGGAGGAGGGAGCTGACCGTTGAGGATGTGCCTATAAATAGGAGCTCATTTGAACCAGATCAATACAGTTCTACGACTCTAGAGATTACATGCTGCTAAAGTGATTTCTAGAGAGATACTTTCATGATTTGTGCATACTGAACATCTTGTTCAGAATTGCTTCATGCGACTCCAAATGTTTTTGAGTATATTCAAGGGCTTCCGGGGATAGGAAGACAGAGGTGCTGACTACCTTAAAGTTCGAGGGCTTGCGGGGATAGAAAGACAGACTCCGGTCTTCATATCGAGGGCTTACCCTGGTGTGGGTAAGACAGAATTTATTGAAATTATAAATCAAGGGACCTTTATCCAAGGTTTTTGGATACCCTTCTCTTTGGGTTAAAAGATTTACTACTTGTTACTTTTATTGTTTCAATATTTTGATTTCATTTTGGTTATTGAGGAAAGTATAACTATCTTATGCTTTCTTATACTTTTATACTCTGACTTAGTAAGATTATACATACTTTAAGGTATAATCTTTATCTTTGTAAACTTTTGATAAATTTCATTTCCGGAATCACTTTTTCTGAATTACATTCTCGGAATCACATTTCTGGAATCAAGAAAGTTTGTAGAACTTATAGGTTTTGTGAATTTACCTTGTTTAACTTTGTTAAACATTACCATCTTTAAAAGTTCCAAAGTATTTTTTAAAGTATACAATTCAACCCCCTCTTTTATATTGAGCATCTACATCATAATTTCGATCCTATAGTTGGTATCTTAGGAGAATATCATATGCCATACCAACCTAACAATGAAGTCCTAGTTGGATGATATTCTTGAGAAAGGATTCATATTCCCAAGTGTGTCACCTTGGGTGGTGCCGGTTCAATTTGATAAGAAATATGATGGTTCACTCTAGCTATGTGTTGATTACCAAAATCTCAAATGAATTATGGTAAAGAATAGATATATTTTACCACATATTGATGATCTGTTTGATCAGTTGAAATGGGAAAAGTGGTTCTTAAAGATTGACCTTCACTCTAGTTACCATCTGTTGAGGATAAAAGAATCTAAAATTCAGAAAACCACCATTCGGAGCAGATATGGTCATTATATGTAACTTTTTGTGCCTGTTGGTCTAACCAATGCTCCTATAGTTTTCATGTAATTAATGAATAGTATTTTCCATGAGTTTATGGATACCTTTGTGGTAGTATTTGTGGATGACATCCTTGTTTACTCAAAATATGTGGAGGATCGTGTGCATCATCTGAGAAGAGTTATTAGTTTTATAAGAAATCAATGACTCTATGAAAAGCTTCAAAAATGTGATTTCTAGATTCAAGAAGTGAAATTATTGGGACACATGTTTTTGGAACATGGTATTTAAGTTGATCATGAAAAGGTGAAAGTTGTTATGACATGGGGACAACTAAGAAATGTCTTCGAGATTTAGAGATTTTTGGGTTTAGTTGGATACTATTTTTGGTTCATGAAAGTCTTATCAAAGTTGACTTCTCCGATGAATTCTCTCAATCAGAAGGGAGTAAAGTTTTCTTGGAATGAAAAATTTCAAATTTATATTATTGAGCTAAAATTCCTTTTGACTACTGCATCGGTGTTGACTCTTCCAAAGGCCGAGCAGGGCTATGTAGTCTTTTGTGATGCTTTGGGTTCCGGATTAGGCTGCTTTCTTATGGAGGGTGATCAAGTTATTGCTTATGGATATCATCATCTTATCCCACTAGAGAAGAATTATCTGACCCATGACCTTGAACTTACACTATGATGCACATGCTTAATAATTGGAAGCATTTCCTTTACAGATAATGATTTACCATGTATTCTGACCATATTATATTGAGTTATAAATTCTCTCAAAAATATTTGATTCTTATCTAGAGTCATTGGGTGGAATACATATAGTCTTTCAACTTTGTCATAAAATATACCTTGGGGAAATGGAATGTCGTTTTGGATTCTTTGAGTAGGAAACTTCTGACCCAGGCAGTGAAACAATATTCCAAAGAGTATAATTTATAGATCTCACTTCACAGTTGCATATTAGAGTTCAGGAATCAGGACCTGAGTTTTCCTTGGCCAATGTTCAGTTGAAATATGCTCTTCTTTAATTGATACTTTAGGATAATTACCTTGATGATGAGTTCCATATCATAAGAGACTCTATTTAAGGCGGATGGACCATTTCCCAGGGGTCATCCTCTAAATATGGTATTCAATGTTTTCAGGGTCATTTTTTCCTATCGTCTTTAGTAAGTAAAGTTGTGATAGGGGATTGTTTTAGTTCCTAGTGGGCAGTGCACCCAGGGTCCATGAAGATGTTCAATGATATCTGGTGGTAATTTTGGTGGCTAGGTATGTGACGGGACATTGCTAAGTTTTTATCTCGTTGTTATATGTGCTGGAAGGTTAAGTCTGAGCAGCAAAAATATTCAGGTTTTCTTCACACACTTCTAATCCCTACTTGGAAGTTCAATGAGATCTATATGGAATTTCTTGTTGGTTTTCCTCATACCTAGATAAATATGAATGTTATATAGGTTTTGATTGATGGGCTAACCAAGTCATCTCACTTTATACCCATTTATGATACAACCAAATTTTAGGAGTTGCGAAATCACTATGTAAAAGAGATTATTCATTTTCATAGAGTTCCATATGTTATTGTCTCTTATAGGGATCCTTAGTTCACTTATCACTTTTGGAGAGGCATTTGGGAGGCACTGGGATCTCACGTCCGTTTGAGCATGGCATACCATCCGTAGTTGGATGGCCTGATAGAAAGAGCTATATAGATTCTTGAGGATATGCTTTGTGATTGTGTTCTTGACTTTGGAGGGTATTGGGATGATCATTTTGGGCTGGTTGAGTTTACTTATAACAATATTTACCATTATGTGATCAGGATGGATCCTTTTGAGGACTTGTTGGGTTGTCCTTTCAAATCTTTGTTGTGTTGGTCGGAGGTTGGTGAAAGTTCCTTGGTTGGACCAAGTTTGGTGAAAGAGATGAAAACAAATATCTAGTTGATTAGTAATATTATTTTGATGGCACATATATGATATAATTCTTATGTTGATCACCGCCAAAGACCTTTGGAGTTTTCAGTTAGTGGCTAGGAGTTTTTTGAATGTTTCACCCAGGTTTGGTCATCGATGGATGAGGGGGAAAGGGAAACTTGATCCCAAATCTATGGGACCCTTTGAGGTCATTGAAATGGTGGGGAAAGTTTCATACCATTTTTCACTTCCACCGTAGCTAACATCAATACATAACATGTTCCATGTATCGCATCTCTGAAAGTATTTATCTTATCTATCTCATGTTCTGAGTTGGCGTGATCTTAATGTTGAACCTGATTTTTCTATGACTGAGTGTCTAGTTAGGATAGTTTATTCTAAGATCAAGGTACTATATGGGAGGATGATACCTTTGTTTCTTGTGATATGGAATCACAGTTCTGATTTTCATGAGATGTGGGAGAGGGGGCATTGATGAGAGAGCACTTGTAACATCCCAGGTAAATAAAAAATATAAAATTTTCATATTTATTAATATTCGTGAATTAAATATAAATTTTACTTTAAAGGGGATGATACGTTAGATGGTATACCTGATACGCAACAACAGGTTTATTTAAAATCTTACATTTCACACAACATGGAGTTATACTGAAAAATAAAATAATAAAATAATATTATTTTAAAGGGTAGTTAATGCATAGTTTTTCTATTGGCGGAAATGAACATAATTAACTAAAATACGATTACACATGTTTATTAAATTTTTTTACATTTATCGAATAAATTTTAGAGGCTTAAAATAAGAAAAAATCCAATTATAAGCATAAATACTCTAATATTATTTAAAGGGTCAATTTACCACCTTTTGATGGCGAACCATTTTTAAATTTAGTTTTTGTCACTTTTATATGTTATACTTAAAAAATAATATTTTTTTTTATAATCGGGACATCAAAATTTACTTTCAGTAAATTTTTGGTATTTTTCCGATAAAATTCATTTTTTGATGAATAGTGAAAAATACTGTATTTTAATTCAAAACCGACTTTTAATCTAATTTATTTATATGGTTAGATTATATTTTTAATTGGTTTTGAAGTGTAATTAGATTATATTTTTATCATTTAATCTAATTTTTGTCATTGGAAGTAATTTCACTTTGAAATTAGACATAAACAAGTGTTAATCTTTTGATAGTTGTTATTTCTTAAAAACATGCTTTTTGTTTTGACAACAGGAATTAATTTTAAATTAATTAATGAAACTTATATGTTTTTAATTTGCTAAAATAGACATAATTTTTAAATTTGGAACATAAAATATATCTTAGGCTAAATTTTGTGTATTTTTCTAAAAATCTTCAATTTT
The DNA here is from genome assembly GCA_963277665.1 of Viscum album. Classification (NCBI taxonomy): domain Eukaryota; kingdom Viridiplantae; phylum Streptophyta; class Magnoliopsida; order Santalales; family Viscaceae; genus Viscum; species Viscum album. Next base: position 889,372,523 of record OY728123.1, read on the forward strand.
TGATGAATAGTGAAAACACTGAGTAGTAGTTAAAAACCCGATTTTTTCAATTAAATGAAATTTTACCACTTCCATGAATTGAATTTCAAAAACCCGACATACGTGGTTGTTATTAGTAAGTTAAATTTGGTTCAATAAGATGAAAATATTTTTTGGAGAACAGTAACTTTTGACTTTTATTTACCGCGGTTAAAGGTAAATAGGGTAATTCAAGGTAAAAATAATATTATAATAATATTAAATTACCCTAACATGTGTTATAATCCAATTTTTTTATACATTTCTGACCATGGTCATCCTTGGGTCTATTTTGGGACCTCATGAAGCCACTTAAGAGTGATAATGACACTTTATATTAATTAATTTAAAGTAAAGACAAAAATGGAATAAACATATATCTTTTTGTAAATAAATTATTACATGGGGTTATATAGGTTTTATATTTGACTATAAATATTCATTTAAAATATAAAAATATTTTATACATCATGGTATTTTTTTTATAATTTTTAGACATAAAATAAATAATATTATTTATGACAAAATAATGATGCAGTGTTTACCACATTAATGAATGATTTAAATAAATAAGATTATAAAAATTAAAACAATATCCAAAACCGGTCCAAGTCTTATTGAATGATTTTATTTTGAATAAGAGTCATCTTATATTATACTTTAATGAGTTTTGGACCTTCATAAACTGAAAATAATTATATAATAAAATAATATTTTCAAACATTCCTAAAGAGCCCCCCCCCCCCTTATAAAAATCCATCACCTATAACCCATTACTCACACCTCTAAATCCCCTTGGCTTGTCCAAACGCTGCCCAACTAAGCTGCCTACATCCCTATATTCCTCCTAGAAGCCTTACCATAGGAAGAAGGCACTTCAAGTAAACCTTTTGGTTCAAACCAAAGAGAGATACATGATTTAAAGGTAACGTCTTCTCTTAAGTTCTTTTCTTTTTATTTTACTTCTAAAACCCCATAAACTCTCTTTATTTCTTTCATTTATAATAAAACTAGTATCTTAAATATACTAGTATGTTGTTATGAGAAATATTTTAACTACACTTACACACACCTCTGTCTAATGGGTAAAGAACATATTTTTTCTATGGACGACGAACTACTGCCTCACGAAATGATGATTGTTCAATCTTCTCCTACCACCTCTTACGGTGGCCATTGAGATGGAAATGTATTTATATGTTATATATATTATATTTATATTGTCTCTATGCTTTTTTATTTTTCATTTATATATGTCACGCCCCGACCTGACGCGCTGTATTTTATTTTATTTTATAAAATTTTGGGTTATTATTATTATTGTTATCAGTATAATTATTATCTTTTAATATAATTATTATATTTATGTTTATTATAATTATTCTTATTTGATTTTAGTTTTAGATTAGGGTAAAAAACAATTGAAGGGGAGTCTTCTCCTGCTGGATCGCGCATCACCCAGGTCAGAGCCCCTCTCCCTACCAGGCGTGCTATCTACAGCTCACCCCCATGGTCGCACCTCCAAGATTCCATAGCCAGGCCTCCCTTCGGTGCAAAATCCTTCTATGGTGCAGCATCCCTTTACACGACCTCCCTTGGCTGTGTTTTCCAGTAGGTGTGAAACTCCCCCATAGTGACGTGACACGACGCCTCACCCCAGGTCCTCCTTCCACGCCTGTTCTTCTTTCGGTTTTTTCACGGATCATGTCTGCCTCGACAATGTAAGACCTCCTCCATAAGCCTCCACCTTTGCATCAGCCATTTTGGTTTCCCAGTTTCCTGATCTTTGTTTGGATGAAACCCCTAGCCTAGGTTTTTACCCATTGTAGTTTTCTTCCAATTGCAGGGTGTGCCACCCGGGTGATGTTGGTTTGTAATCCGACAACCGCCGCTGAAATCAAAGTGGTAAAATTAGTTTAGATCCATTGGTTTCATCTTGGGGTAAGTTTTATGTTTGTTTCTTGGTTTTACACCTGCTGAATTAGGGACTTTATGTGTTTTAATGTTCGTAGTAATTATCTTTTAGTGTGTCGGTCGTTGGTTTGTGATTTTGGTCCGTCTCAGTTGGTCAGTCACTATTTGAGGTGGATTTGGTTTTAAACTGGCGATTTTATGTGAAATGGTGTTTGTTTTATGTAGAAAACTTAGTCGCATCACTTCTTATGATTTTATAAATCATGCATGTAGTTTATTAAATTATGTGTATGATTGAAATTGTATTTTGATAAGGTTTTATTATACAATTGATCGTTTTTTAGAGGGTTTGGGTGATCTTTGGGTTTAGAATAATTTGGGGGTGTTATTGAAGTTGTTTTATAAGTTGTTTTAATGATGTTTTTATTTGTGAAAAAGGTGCAAACCATATTTGGAAAATGTTTTGAGGCGCGTTTGATTTTAAAGAGAGGAAATTGAGTATGTTTTTAGGGTAAATCCTTGTTGTGAATTTTAGAAATTTTTTATTATTTATTTAAATGATTCATTTATTTGTGAGTGTGATGCGAATGATACTTTGGGAAGGCTTCAGTGTGTGATTGGTTTAAAAAGTTTATTTTTAGTGTGTTTTTGGTGTATATCCTTGTGGAGTTTCATGGAATTGTTTTATTATGTTCCTAAATGATATATTAAATTATAAAAGTGATAAAAATTATGATTTGAAATTTTCTTAGTGTGCTTTTGGCCTCAAAAGTGGAATTGTGAGTGGGGTTTTGTGTACAAATCCTTGCGATGCCTCTTGAAATTGCTTTATAAAATTTTTAAATGGTTAATTTAAATTGCTTAAATGGTGAAAGTCATGTTTTGGCATGGTTATGTTGTAAAATTGGTTTTAAAGTTACTTTTTGATATATTTTGGGTGCATTTCTTTTGTGTAAATTTTTTGGTGCTAATTTTTAAGTGTTTCATAAATTATTCTATTAATTTATTAAATGATATGTGTAGTACGCTGGACCTCACCACGATAGTTTTGGGCCACGGGTGTTGAGGTATCCTACATGTACATGAAAAGGGTAAGACATATATATATATATATATATATATGCCCTCTTTGTACATATTCCCTCATGGCACGGGGAATATGTGCAATTCAGCTAGGGTTGTATATATATATGTATAAATGAATGTGTGTGTATGCGCCAAGTGTCGGTTTGAGTGGTCATCAACGAATAATGACATGTTTGAGGTAGGTTCCCTATGCCCTAATCTTTAATTATAATTTTCAAAATTTCTTAGTGTTTTGTTAAAAGTTAACCTTCTTCTTCTACATGAAATACATATGCTATATATATATATGTAAATGGTTTTGGTTCTTGAAAAGTGATTTCCTTAATGTTTCAAACATAAAGCGGGTATTTCCAAAGATGCATGGTATTTCGGCTGATTTTGTTGTAAAAGTGAAATGACACATTGTTTCCCAAAGAAGTTCCAAGATGATATCCCAAAATGGGTTTTGGGTGAACATGTTTTCTAAAGTAAAATCATTCTTGTGGAGTAATGAGGCATGTTTGGCACTTTGAAAATGGTTTACAAAATTGGAAAACCCCTCTTGAGGCATCCCCACCTCATTTGAGAAATGTAATTCAAGTGTTAAAATGTGATTTTTGATATGTTCCTAGTGTTGATTCTTATGATTTGTGTGGCGTGAAAGAGGGCAAATGCGCTTAAGGAGGGAGAACAGTGGTAAGAGGTTGAATGAGTTTTGGATAAAGAAAATGTTGTGTACATATATGTTTGCTTGATAAAAACTCACCACCACTTGAAATAGATCACAATGGGAAACCTGGGTATCTAGGTGGGGGAAACTAGGACTTGTGGGCTAGTGGTCTGGAGGTGACTTGACCCAGTTTCACTGCAGGTTTGATGATTGCAACACTAAATAAACATATGAATAACTGAGGGTTGTGATCTTCTAATCCACGTTTTCTGAGGGTCATGGCCTTCTAAGCCATGTTTTTGAGGGTCGTGGTTTCTAAGACACATTTCATAGATACATGATGATCCTAGGTCCCCAACTAACACTAGATTATTAGGGAGTTCCCATGGTGCCTATGATACAATTTTTAATTCAGTTGGTTCATGCTTGTTCCCTCTTTTATGAAAACTATATTTTTAAATCTAAATTGGTCTGAAATGTTAATGCATGCTCAAAACCTATTGTTAAAAGGGAAGAGAAATGTTTTCCTTGGAAAATTCAAGCTTTTTATTTGAATTTTAAAGGAGAAAAAAACATTATTTTATTATACCTTATTTTAAAACTAACATGATTTGGATTTCTTATTAAAGATTGTGGCATAGGGCGTTGTTGTATTTTGGATTTCCTACTGAGAATATTAGTGCTCACTTCTACTTTATCTCTTCAGTTTCTGGTTTTTTTTGGGTCGCTCGAGCTTGGATTTATGTTTGGTGATGACCCATGGGGTCACTTGGTGACATATCTAACTAGTTACCATTACTTTTTTTCCACTGTTAGTGTTTACCAATTTTTCTGGTTTATTTATGTTTATATGTCTTTTATTTTCTGGTCTAAATCATTCCCAAATGATTGTTTCGATGCCTGACACTAGCTGCCAGCCTGTGGGGATTGGGAACGCCCTTCGGGCCATGCTGCGGACCGGGTCGGGCACTGGGTCGGATGACGTCCCAACTTGGTTCGTGAAAAAATGGTATCAGAGGAGGTTTACCCCATGTCCTTTGGGGATGTCTGATATTTTAGAGTTAGTATTTTTGGAATCCAAGTGGTTAAATCAGTCCCAAATTCATATTTTTATGCCCAACACTAGCTTCCAGCTTGTGGGGATCGGGAACGCCCTTCGGGCCATACCGCGGACCGGGTCGGGCACCGAGTCGGATGACGTCCCGACTTGGTTCATGAAAAAATGGTATCAGAGGAGGTTTATCCCATGTCCTTTGGGGATGTCTGGAAGTTTGGAGTTATTATTGTCAGAATCCAAGTGGTTAATTGCGGGTAGGTGCCTGATCACCACCTATTTGGAATGACCCTTGAATTTCCAGGGTGGTCCAGGATGGTCTTGCCTCAAATTCCACGTCTGACTCCCGATTGTTTTTAGGCACCATAGTTCTATTTTCATGTTTCTTGGTAGTTTTGATATTTGGTGGTCATTCTGGAGGGGTGCATGGATGTTGTGCACAGCCTGGCAAGCCATGCACAGACCATGAAATCTCCTCTGATGACTCCCTATGTGCTCACCCGGTTGGTGCACGGTCAGCAAAACTGTGTAACCAAATTGTGTGTTGCAATGGTTTATTTGAGAATTTGGAATGTTGATTCATTGAGTGAATTGGTTGTTCTGTAATGTTCTTGGTGTGATTTTAGTTGGTTTTGGGGTGTTTCTCTTAGGGTGAAAAATTGATGATTGGTCCTTTGAAATTGGATTTCCAAAATGAAAATCTTGGTTTTTTTAAAAATGCAATGAGTTGTTTTTAAAATTTATGTTCTTTTGGGAATTGTTTTGGGATCTTTTAAAGATTTTTTAAATTGTAAATAGAAAGTGGATTTGTAAAATGTTTTTGGGGATTTTGAAATTTTTTTGAATTATGAAACTAAGGTCTCTTGGAAAAAGGAATTGGGAAATGATATGTTTGACCATTGGTATTTCTATGGATTCCCATGTGTATGGATGAATGTAATTGGATGTTTATGGTTGTTGGTATGCATTGATTGGTGCCGGATTTGGCACAAGAATGTACACACGTGAAGTTTCATGGAATAACAATGGCGGGTGCTTAGTTTTCAAGGCTTGTTTTTTTTCAAAGGCATGTTTTGATGAGTGATGTTCTAGGATGAATTTTTCTTAAAGAAATTTAAAAAAAAGGAAAGTGGGTTTTAAAAGGGGGGTTTTAAAATTCAGATGGTTTTAAATGGGATGGTTTTGAAAATTTCTATTTTTGAAAGACAAGTTATGGTTTGGTTTTGTAGTGTATTATTCTATGGTCTTGATGCTTGATTTTGAGCAGGTGTTTCAAGGTTGAAATGATGTTTTGAGTTTGAGTTAATGATTTATGGTTAAATGTGGAGGCTTGTTTTGTGATGTAATTCTGGTTGATTTTGTGCTTCTTTTTTGAAGTATGCCACCCAGAAATGTCCAGAGGTCCCTGAGGGGTCATTTATAGTTGTTAGTTTTACCTAGACTCCCAGTGGAGTGGGGGGTTAATTTCTTTTCCTCATTGCGTGTTTTCTCTGTGGTGTCCAAGGTTTGATAGAGGTTGCGGTGTAACTTGAGTAAGTTGAGTGTTCATTTGGGTCTTTAGGAACTCCAAATTTTGTGAAGGGCAAGTTGTCTTGGTTTTTTTTTGAAGGGGCATGTTCGGGCTAGAGAAGGGTGATTGTTATCTTCTCCTTCCATGTTGGGGTCGCAGATTGGGACAAGTGACAATCTTGTTTTACAAGGTGATCGTGAAGGGTTCCCCATTCGTTGTAGAGAGTGAACTGGAGGAACATGTTCTTGGAATGGGTCTTTCATCAGTTCTTGTCTCTCATTACTAAGACCACACAATTGTTTGATTCCAATGTGGTCGATTTGGGAACTCAAAGTTGTTCGTCGCAATATTCTAAAGGCTTGTCAATAGAGTGGATATTTGGGTCACCTAGGGAAGTCTGTAAGCGGTCTTTCCAAAAGATGAAGGCTCAGTTGGTAGTTGTTAGTTCCTGACTGTGGTGCATCAAGTGCTTCAATACATCAGAGCACCAGCCATAGGTCTCGGAGTGAAGCTTTTCATGAAGTCAAGCGGTTTCTAGGTGCGAGGGATGCACTTCCAACCTGTCGTCTTTGATGTTGAGGAATATACCAGTTAAATTTTTACTTCATGTGGTTGTTTGTTTGGGAGGGGGTCTTGTTTTGGAGTTCTTGGTGGCCTCTTTCACGAAGTTTTTGTGGTTGTGTCTTATGGATTATAAACTCTCTAATGGCTAGTCTTTCCCTTAAGTAGTTTTGGGTTTTGGGTGTTGCCTATTGGAGATTCTCGTGCCCAAGGGAAGTGGTGAGTCTAGAGTCAATGTTCATTTTGGGTTCCTCCTGTTTGGATCCCCCCCCCCCTCTACTATGTAGGAATCTTCCCCATGTCGGTGGTTTCATGATGAGGAATTCACTCTGCAATGTTGAAACTAAATTTAGAGCTCTCATGTGGGTGCTATTGTACTACTCAGTTCCTAATATGGTGGGGAGACCCACTATGGGTCTTGACAATGTCTTCCCTCAATATGGTTGGGTGCGACTCAGAATGTTGAGGGGTCACATCAGCGTCAGGTGTTTTGTTAGGTTTTCTAACTTCTCTCGATTTGGGAATGACAGTATTTGGCTAGAGTCCTAAAATGGTAGAGAGACCAACATAGGACAAATTCTCGGAGAATATAGTCTTCAAGGTGTTCCTATCGGGGAAACTCTTTGCCTCTACTCCGCCCGACCCCGATCAATGTAGATGATGGGTCGTATAAAAAATGTTCATTTGAGATCCCAAGCAAACTCTAGTGATTTCTAAGTTTGGGGTCGGGGTGTTCTAGGTTGTGGTTGTGTTTGTAAATGTGAGTCATGTACAGTTGGTTCTTTTTCCTAGTAGTCCGGGTATCGAGGTTTTAGGTCTTGGGTGGTAAGTGAGTGTTTGATCCTCAATTGGAAGGGGTTTCTTTTTTAGAATCATTGTGTCCTTGTTTCGAGCTTTGAATAGCTGAGTCTTTTGGGACTTTTTGGGGGCAGAAAGTGTCATGGTGGGGAGATTTGTCACACCCCGACCTGATGCTCTATATTTTATTTTATTTTATAAAATTTTGGGATATTATTATTATTATTATTAGTATAATTATTATATTTTATTATTATTATTATCTTTATGTTTATTATGTTTATTCTTATTTTATTTTAGTTTTAAATTAGGGTTAAAAAACAATTTAAGGGGAGTCTGTTCCCACTGGATCGTGCATCACCCAGGTCCAAACCCCTCTCCCTACCAGGTGTGTGATTTGTAGCTCACCCCCATGGACGCACCTCCAAGTTTCCATGGACAATCCTCCCTTTGGTGCAATCTCTTTCTACGGTGCAGCCTCTTTCTGCGTGACCTCCCCTGGTTGTGTTTTCCAGTAGGTGCGTGACTCCCACATAGCGACGCGACGTGATGCCTCACCACGGGTCCTCCTTCCGCACTTGTTCTTCTTCCATTTCCTTCATGGATCATGTTCGCCTCAATAATATAAGACCTCCTCCATAAGACTCCACCTCTGCATCAGCCATTTTGGTTTCCCCGTTGCCTGATTTTTGTTTGGCCGAAAACCCTTGATTAGGGTTTGACCCATTGTAGTTTTCTTCCAATTTCAGGGTGTGTGGTGCCTCACGTGGGTGATGTTGGTTCGTAATCTGGAAACCCATACTGAAAGCGAAGCGGTACAATTGGTTTATATCCATTGGTTTCATCTCGGGGTAATTTTTATGTTTGTTTCTTGGTTTCGCACCTGCTGAATTAGGGTCTTTATGTGTTTTAATGTTCGTAGTAATTATCTTTTAGTGCATCGGTCGTTGATTTTTGATTTTGGTCCATATCGGTTGGTCAGTCACTATTTGAGATTGATTTTGTTTTAAAATGGTGATTTTATGTGAAACAGTGTTTGTTTTATGTGGAAAACTTAGTCGCATCACTGCTTATGATTTTATAAATCATGCATGTAGTTTATTAAATTATGTGTAGGATTGAAATTGTATTTTGATAAGGTTTTGGTATGCAGTTGATCTTTTTTAGATGTTTTGGGTACTCTTCAGGTTTATAAGCATTTGGGGGTGTTATTGAAGTTGTTTTATAAGTTTTTTTAATGATATTTTTATTTGTGAAAAAGGTGCAAACCATATTTGGAAAAAAAAAATTGGGCGTGTTTAATTTTAAAGAAAGAAAATGGAGTATGTTTTTAGGGTAAAGCCTTGTTGTGCATTTTAGAAATGTTTTATTATTTATTTAAATGATTCATTTATATGTGAGTGTGATGCGAATGATACTTTGTGAAGATTTCAATGTTCGCTTGGTTTAAAAAGTTTATTTTTAGTGTGTTTTTGGTTTCTAGCCTTGTGGAGTTTCATGGAATTGTTTTATTAAGTTTCTAAATGTTATATTCAATTATTAATGTGACACAAATTATGATTTGAAATGGTCTTAGTGTTCTTTTATCCTCAAAAGTGGAATTGTGAGTGGGGTTTTGTGTACAAATCCTTGCGATGCCTCTTGAAATTGCTTTATAAAATTTTAAAATGGTTCATTTAAATTGCTTAAATGGTGAAAGTCATGTTTTGGCATGGTTATGATGTACAATTAGTTTTAAAGTTACATTTTGATATAATTTGGGTGTGTTTCTTTTGTGTAAATTTTTTGGTGCTAATTTTGAAGTGTTTCATAAATTGTTCTATTAATTTATTAAATGATATGTGTAGTGTACTGGACCACGCCACGATATTTTTGGGCCACAGGTGTCGCAGTATCCTACATGTACATGCATAGGGTATGACATATATATATATATATTCCCTCTTTGTACATATTCCCTCATGGCATGGGGAATATATGCAATGCAGCAAGGGGTATATATATATATATATATATATGTATGTATAGATGCATGTTTGTGTATTTGCCAAGTGTTGGTTCAAGTGGTCGTCGACGAATAACGACATCTTTGAGGTAGGTTCACTATGCCCTGATCTTTAATTAGAATTTCCATAATTGCTTAGTGTTTTGTTAAAATTGCATCTTCTTCTTCTACATGAAATACATATTCTATATATATATATGTGTGTGTGTAAATTTTTTTGGTTTGTGAAAAGTGATTTCCTTAATTTTTCAAACATAAAGCGGGTATTTAGAAATATGTGTGGTCTTTCAGCCGATTTTGTTGTAAAATTGAAATGTAACATTTTTTTCCAAAAAAGTTCCAAGATGATCTCCAAAAATGGGTTTTGGGTGAACATGTTTTCTAAATTAAAATCATTCTTGTGGACTAATGAGGCTTGTTTGGCACTTTGAAAATGGTTTACAAAATTGGAAAACCCCCCTTGAGGCATCCCCTCCTCGTTTGAGAAATGTAATGGAAGTGTTAAAATGTGATTTGTGATATGTGCTTAGTGTTGATGCTTATGATTTGTGTGGCGTGAATGAGGGGGAATGCGCTTAAGGGGGGAGAACAATGGTGAGAGGTTGAATGAGTTTTGGATAAAGAAAGTGTTGTTTACATATATGTTTTCTTGATCAAAAATCACAACCACTTGAAATAGAGCACAATGGGAAACCTGGGTATCTAGGTGGGGGAAACTAGGACTTTTGGGCTAGTGGTCCAGAGGTTACTTGACCCGGTTTCACTGTAGGTTTGATGATTGAAACACTAACTAAACATATGAATGACTGAGGGTCGTGGTCTTCTAAGCCACATTTTCTGAGGGTCATGGATTTCTAAGCCACATTTTCAGAGAGTCATGGTTCCTAATCCACATTTCATTGAGACACAATAATCTTATGTCCCCAACTAACACTAGCTACTTAGGGACTTCTCGTGGTTCTTGTGATATGATTTTCAACTCAGTTGTTTCATGCTTGTTCCCTCTTTTGTGAAAACTATATTTTTACATCTAAATTGGTTTGAAATGTTAATGCATGATAAAAAACTATTGTGAAAAGGGAAGAGAAATGTTTTACTTGTAAATGAAAGATTGTTATTTTAATTTTAAATGAGTGAAAAACATTATTTTATTATGCATTATTTTCAAACTATCATGATTTTTATTTCTTATTAAAGGCAGTGGCATAGGGAGTTGTTGTATTTTGGATTTCCTACTAATCATCTCAGTTCTCACACCTAGTTTATCTCTTCAGTTTTGGGTTTTAGTTTTGTGTCGCTCGAGCTTGGATTTATGTTTGGTGATGACCCATGGGGTCACTTTGAGGTATGTCTAGCTGGTTAACATTACTTTTTTTCCGCTGTTAGTGTTTACCTGTTTGTTCAGTTTATTTCTGATTATATGTCTTTTATTTTCTAGGTTGAATCATTCCTAAATGCTTGTTTTGATGGCTGACACTAGCTGTCATCCCATGGGTATAGGGAACGCCCTTCGATCCATGCCATGGACCTGGTCGAGAACTGGGTCGAATGACGTCTCGACTTGGTTCATGACAAAATGGTATCATAGGAGGTTTAGCCCATGTCCTTTGGGGATTTATGATTGTTTGTAGTTAGGATTGTTAGAATCCAAGTGGTTAATTACGGGTAGGTTCCTGATCACCACCTATTCAGAATGACCCTTTAATTGCCAGGGTGGCTCGGGATGGTCTTGCCTCAAAGTATGCATCTGGCTCTCGATTGTTTTCAGGCACCTTAGTCCAGTTTTCATGTTTCTGGTTAGTTTTGATATTTGGTGGTAATTTTGGAGGGGTTCATGGATGTTGTGCACAGCTTGTAAAGCCATGTGCAAACCATGAAATCACCTCTAATGACTCCCTATGTGCTCACCCGTTTGGTGCACGGTCATCCAAATCGTGTGACCAAATTGTGTGTTGTAGTTGTTTATTTGAGAATTTAGAATCTTGATTCGTTGAGTGAATTTGTTGTTCTGGAATGTTCTTGGTGTGAGTTTATTTGGTTTTGGGGTGTTTCTCTCAGGGTACAAAATTGATGATTGGTCCTTTGAAATTGGATTTCAAAAATGAAAATCTTGGTTTGTTTAAAAATGCAATGAGTTGTTTTTAAAATGTATGTTCTTTTGGGAAATATTTTTTGGGATCTTTTAAAGCTTTTGTAAAGTGTAAATCGAAAGTGGATTTGGAAAATGTTTTTGGGGCTTCTGAAATTTTTGGGAAGTATGAAAATAATGTCTCTTGGAAAAAGGAATTTGGATATGATATGTTTGACCTTTGTTATTTCTATGGATTCCCACATGTATGGATGAATGTAATTGGATGTTGATGGTTGTTGGTATGCATGGATTGGTTCTTGATTTGGCACAAGAATGTACACACGTGAGGTTTCATGGAATACCAAGGGTGAGTGCTCAGTTTTCAAGGGTTTTTTTTTCAAAAGGCATGTTTTGATGAGTGATATGCTGGGATGAATTTTTTTTAAGAAATTTAAGAAAAGGAAAGTGGGTTTTAAAAAGGGTTTTTTATCATTCTGATGTTTTGAGATGGGATGGTTTTGAAAACCACTATTAGTGAAAGTGGGGTTATGGTTTGGTTTTGTAGTGTATTATTCTATAGGCTTGATACTTTTTTTTGAGATGGTGTTTCAAGGTTGAAATGATGTTTTGAGTTTGAGTTAATGATTTATGGTTAAATGTGGAGGCCAATTTTGTGTTGTGGTTCAGGTTGGTTTTGTACTTCTTGTTTGAAGTATGATGCCCAGAAATGTCCAGAGGTCCCTAAGGGGTCATTTCTAGTTGTTAGTTTTACCTAGACTCCCAGTGGAGTGGTGGGGTTATTTTCTTTTCCTCGTTGCATGTTTTCTTTATAGTGGCCAAGGTTTGATAGAGGTTACTGTGTAACTTGAGGAAGTCGAGTGTTTCTTTGGGTATTTAGGAACTCCAGATGTTGTGAATGGAAAGTTGTCCAGGTTTTGTTTGAAGGGTCATGTTCAGGCTAGAGAAGGGTGATTTCTATCTTCTCCTTCCAAGTTGGGGTCGCATATTGGGACAAGTGACAATCTTGTTTTACAAGTTACTCGTGAGGGGTTCCCCATTCGGTGCAGAGAGTGAACTAGAGGAACATGTTCTTAGCTTGGGTCTTTCATTAGTTCTTTCCTCTCATTACTAATACCACACAATCATTTGATTCCAATGTGGTCGATTTGGGCACTCAAATCTATTGATCACAATATTATGAAGGCTTGTCAATAGCGTGGTTGTTTGGGTCTCCTAGGGAAGTCTATAAGCGGTGTTTCCAGAAGATGAAGGCTTAGTTAGAGGTTGTTAGTTCCTGACTACAGTGCATCAGATACTTCAATACATCAGAGCTCCAGCCAAAGGTCTTTGAGTGAAGCTTTTCACACAGTCAATCGTTTTCCAGGTGTGAGTGATATGCTTCCAACCTCTCGTCTTTAATGCTGGGTAAGAGACCGGTTAGGTTTTTACTTCATGCAGTTGTCTGTTTGGGAGGGGGCTTGTTTTGGAGGTCTTAGTTTCCTCTTTCACAAAGTTTTCGTGGTTGTGTCTTATAGAGTATAAACTCTCTAATGGATAGTCTTTCCCTTAAGCAGTTTTGGGTTTTGGGTGTTGCCTATTGGAGATGCTCGTGTCCTAGGGAAGTGGTGTGTCTGGAGTCAATGTTTGTTTTGGGTTCCTCCTATTTGGACCCCCCCCCCTACTATTTAGGAAGTCGCCCCGTGTCGGTGGGTTCATGATGAGGAATTCACTCTACAGTGTTGAAACTAAATTGAGAGCTCCCATGTGGGTGTTATCATACTAATCAGTTCCTAATATGGTGGGGAGACCCACTTTGGGCCTCACCAATGTCTTCCCTCAAGATGGTCGGGTGTGACTCAAAATGTTGAGGGGTCACATCAGCATTAAGGGTTTTGTTTGGTTTTATAACTTGTCTCGATTTGGGAAGGCCAGTATTCGGCTGGAGTTCTAAAATGGTAGGGAGACCAACATAGGAAAAAATCACGGAGAACTTAGTCTTTAAGGTGTTCTTGTCGAAGAAACTCTTTGCCTATGCTCCGACCGACCCTGATCAATGTAGATGATGCATCGTATAGAAAATTTTCATTTGATATCTCAAGAGAAATCTAGTGATTTCTATGTTTGGGGTCGGGGTGTTCTAGGTTGTGGTTGTGTTTGGAAATGTGAGTCATGTATCATTGGTTCTTTTTCCTGGTAGTCCGGGTCTCGAGGTTTCATGTCATGGGTGGTAAGTGAGTGTTTGATCCTCAAGTGGAAGGGGTTTCATTTTTAGAATCATTGTGTCCTTGTTTTGAACTTTGAACATCCGAGTATTTTGGGACCTTCTCGGGGTAAAAAGTGTCATGGTGGGGAGAATTGTCATGCCCCGACCTGACGTGCTGTATTTTATTTTATTTTATAACATTTTGGGTTATTATTATTATTATAATTATAATTATTATCTTTTATTATTATTATTATCTTTATGTTTATTATTTTTATTATTATTTTATGTTAGTTTTAAATTAGGGTAAAAAACAATTGAAGGCGAGTCTTCTCCCGCTGGATTGCGCATCACCCAGGTCCGAGCCCCTCTCCCTACCAGGCATGCGATCTGCAGCTCACCCCCATGGCCGCACCTCCGAGTTTCCACGGCCAGGCCTCCCTCTGGCGCAATGTCCTTCCCCGGTGCAACCTCCCTCTGCGCGACCTCCCCAAGCTGTGTTTTCCAGCAGGTGCGTGACTCCCCCATACCGAAGCGATGCAACGCCTCACCCCAGGTCCTCCTTCCGCGCCTGTTCTTCATTAGGTTCCTTCACGGATCATGTTCGCCTTGATAATGTAAGACCTCCTCTATAAGTATCCACCTTCGCATCAGACATTTTGGTTTCCCCATTTCCTGATTTTTGTTTAGCTAAAAACCCTAGCTTAGGGTTTGACCCGTTGTAGTTTTCTTCCAATTGTAGGGTTTTTGGTGCCTCACCTGGGTGATGTTGGTTCGTATTCCACCAACCACCTCTGAAAGCGAAGAGGTACAATTGGTTTTGATCCATTGGTTTCATCTCGGGGTATGTTTTATGTTTGTTGCTTGGTTTTGCACCTACTGAATAGGGGTCTTTATGTGTTTTAATGTTTTTAGTAATTATCTTTTAGTACGTCGATTGTTGCTTTGTGATTTTGGTCCGTCTCAGTTGTTCAGTCACTATTTGAGGTGGATTTGGTATTAAAGTGGGGTTTTATGTGAAACGGTGTTTGTTTTATGTGGAAAACTTAGTCGCGTCACTGCTTATGATTTTATACATCATGCACGTAGTTTATTAAATTATGTGTATGATTGAAATTGTATTTTGATAATGTTTTGGTATGCATTTGATCTTTTTTTAGAGAGTTTGGGTGCTCTTTGGGTTTAGAAGCATTTGGGGATGTTATTGAAGTTGTTTTATAAGTTTTTTTAATGATGTTTTTATTTGTGAAAAAGGTGAAAACCATATTTGGAAAATGTTTTGAGGCGTATTTTATTTTAAAGAGAGGAAATGGAGTATGTTTTTAGGTTAAATCCTTGTTTTTTATTTTAGAAATGTTTTATTATTTATTTAAATGATTCATTTATTTGTGAGTGTGATACGAATGATACTTTGGGAAGGTTTCAGTGTGCGCTTGGTTTAAAAAGTGTATTTTTAGTGTGTTTTTGGTGTATATCCTTGTAGAGTTTCATGGAATTGTTTTATTAAGTTTCTAAATGATATATTAAATTATAAAAGTGTTGAAAATTATGATTTGAAATGGTCTTAGTGTTCTTTTGGACTCAGAAGTGGAATTGTGAGTGGGGTTTTGTGTACAAAGCCTTGCAATGCCTCTTTAAATTGCTTTATAAAATTTTTAAATGGTTCATTTAAATTGCTTAAATGGTGAAAGTCATGTTTTGGAATGTTTATGATGTACAATTGGTTTTAAAGTTACGTTTTGATATAATTTGGGTGTGTTTATTTTCTGTAAATTTTTTGGTACTAATTTTTAAGAGTTGCATAAATTGTTCTATTATTTTATGAAATGATGTGTGTAGTGCGCTGGACCTCGCCATGATAGGTTTGGGCTGCGGGTGTCAAGGTATCCTACATGTACATGCATAGGGTAAGACATATATATATATATATATATATATATATATATATATATTCCATCTTTGTACATATTCCCTCCTGGAATAGGGAATATGAGAAATGCATCTAGGGGTGTATATATATATATGTATAAATGCATGTGCGTGTATGCGCCAAGTGTCGGTTTGAGTGGTCATCGATGAATAACGACATGTTCGAGGTAGCTTCCCTATGCCCTCATATTTAATAATAATTTTCATAATTGCTTAGTGTTTTGTTAAAAGTGAATCTTCTTCTACTACATGAAATACATATGCTATATATATATATGTGTGTGTAAATGGTTTTGGTTCGTGAAAATTTATTTCCTTAATGTTTCGAACATAAAGCAGGTATTTCCAAAGACGCGTGGTCTTTCGGCCGATTTTGTTGTAAAAGTGAAATGAAATGTTTTTTTCTAAAGAAGTTCCAAGATGATCTCCAAAAATGGGTTTTTGGTGAACATGATTTCTAAATTAAAATCATTCATGTAGAGTAATGAGGCCCGTTTGGCACTTTGAAAATGGTTTAAAATTTTTGAAAACCCCTCTTGAGGCATCCCCCCTCATTTGAGAAATGTAATGAAAGTGTTAAAATGTGATTTGTGATATGTTCCTAGTGTTGATTTTTATGCATTGTGTGGCATGAAAGAGGGGGAATGCGCTTAAGGAGGGAGAGAAGTTGTGAGAGGTTGAATGAGTTTTGGATAAAGAAAGTGTTTTGTACATATATGTTTGCTTGATAAAAACTCACCACTGCTTGAAATAGAGCACAATGGGAAACCTGGGTATCTAGGTGGGGGAAAGTGGGACTTGTGGGCTTGTATTCTAGATGTGACTTGACCTAGTTTCACTACAAGTTTGATGATTGAAACACTTACTAAGCATTTGAATGATTGAGGGTCGTGGTATTTTAATACACGTTTTCTGAGGGTCGTGGTCTTCTAAGACACGTTTTCTGAGGGTCATGGTTTCTAAGCCATGTTTCACCAAGACACGAAGATCCTAGGTCCCCAACTGACACTAGATTCTTAGGGACTTCCCATGGTTCTTGTGATATGATTTTCAATTCATTTTTTTCATGCTTGTTCCCTCTTTTGTGAAAACCATATTTTTAAATCTAAATTGGTATGAAATGTTAATGCATGCTCAAAAACTATTGTAAAATGGGAAGAGAAATGTTTTCCTTTGAAATGAAAGCTCGTTATTTGAATTTTAAAGGAGTGAAAAACATTATTTTATTATGATGTATTTTCAAACTAGCATGATTTTTATTTCTTATTAAAGGCAGTGGCGTAGGGTATTGTTGTATTTTGGCTTTCCTACTTTGCATATCGGTGCTCACGCCTACTTTATCTCTTCAATTTTAGGTTTTAGTTTTGGGTCGCTGGAGCTTGGATTTATGTTTGGTGATGAACCATGGGGTCACATGGAGGTATGTCTAGCTGGTTACCATTACTTTTTTTCCCTTTGTTAGTGTTTACCTATTTGTCTAGTTTATTTCTGTTTATCTGTCTTTTATTTTCTGGGCTAAATTGTTCCCAAATGCTTGTTTTGATGTCTGGAACTAGCTTCCAGCCTTTGGGGATTGGGAACAACCTTCATGCCATTACGCAGACCGGGTCGTGCGTTGGGTCGGATGATGTCCCAGATTGGTTTGTAACAATATAATACCTTTATGGTTTCCATAATGGGTAAACACAATAATTTCATTTGAGGAAGTGCAGACTATTTCCCCCTCAAAGTTATATGACTCGTTCATTCCATACATGGAATGTATAAAGAATTAAATTACTAAAATTATATATTATATCATACTATAATTATAATATACCTATGTATCATTAATTTTTCATTCCATTAAAATAAGAAATAAAAATGAAAGTAGCATTCATTCGTACGTACGACTTACCGTCTCCATAAACGGTGCATTTAATTTCTTATCTCTAAATGTTATGTATTGTTATAAATACATATATATACTAGATATATATGATATCTATGATATTTAAATCATGAATATCATTCTGTAGATAATATAATTTTGATCACATGAATAATTTATAATTATAACAAGTTCATTTTTAACTCAAGTTCCGAACATCGAAAAAATGTCTAATATGAACTCAAATAATTAACTAATTGTTATAGAAAGGTTATAAGTGATATAAAATGTATAATAAACTTGAAAAAGGTTCTTAATAAATTTGAAATTAACTTAAGTTTATTATTCAGGAAATTAAAGAATGAACGGGTCAAGTCGGACATGAGGTAAGGGACTTCGTCTCAATATCCTTTCATTGAGGCATGTTTTGATAATATACACCTCCTTATTTTATACAGTATATAATAAAACCCTTTGAATTTTAATTTCATTAAAAGGGAATCTTTTTTTCTATGAAGCATTTTACTAAACGACAAAAGGAATGTTTTTAATTTTTGCAGTGACAATGACCTCTCCGCCACTGTAATCGTTATTCGGCTTCCTCTATAAGCCTTAATGTTTTTTTAAATGAAAAAGGAAACCCCTTATTTTGTTTTTGGGTGTTTTGGTGTTGAAAATGGTTTTTAAAATGGATTTATTATTTCAATATCTTGAAATGATTTCTTGTGATTGCAAATTAAATGTTATTAGTGAAATGTTTGTTTTTGCAATATTTTATGTGTTACGATTTTATAATGGTACTTGGACATTTGAAGAGTGGTTACATGATAAACCAAATGATTGGTGGAGCCGTGATAAACCAGGATGGGTGGTTATATTATAACCTCCAATGCATTGGGTATGGAAGTCGGCTGTATGGCTATTCCATTTAGTGATATGTGTGGAAGTCAACCGTATGGTTATTCCATTTAAGTATGTTTATGTCCCTAGTTACCTTTATATGTTATATTTTCTTTCTATGGGTTTTATGGAAATATTTTGGTTAAAAAAGGGAAATAAATGATCTTTCATTCAGTGAAGAGTATTTACTACTTCATAAAGGTGAAAAGTATTACTTATGATAAAGTATTCATGGTTTACTTATTGTTTTGAAAAACTAATAGTTTTCCTTCTTTGTATATCCCTTACTGAGCTTTTTATGCTCATCCCAAGTTTTTTTGAAATGTTTTTCATAGGACTTAAATATTAATAGTGTCAAGGATGGGATCAAGGAAAAGTCATGATGTCTAAAATATATAACTAGACATGACTCTTTTTTGCACGAATTTTTATTTTTTGAAAAAAATGGATATTGAGTAAAAGTGTCTACATGTAATATTCAAATTGTTATTTGTATTTTATGGCCTAATTATCTAAATAACTGAACCTAAAAACATCCTAGTTGTGAATTATTCATTTAATTCAAGATTATGTAATTTTTTAAGTCCGAGTCCTTATAGTTGGCATCAAAGGCCAATTTAGACAACCTTATGAGTTAGAATATTTTTTAAATTAATTTCCATAAATTAATTTATGGTAATATTGAATTGATATAGTATTTATAGATTTTCATGTTGCTTCACCTAAGATATATATGTGTTCAGAATGGTTTTCTGTCGAGGAAACAGGGTAGCTATGTTGGGAAGGCATACATAGGAGAATAACCTTCCAAATCAACAACCTGAGATGGTCAGAATCGGAACTGAACAGTTTTTTGCAGTGATGGAATAGTTGACTCGGGCTATAAATGGTGGTGGTATCAATGCATGAGATCATCCAAATAAACCACAGAAGAACATGTCCTTAGTAGATCATTTTATGAGGCAACGTCCCCCATCATTCATAGGATCATCTGAACCAGTTCAAGATGAAGGGTGGATCAAAGCACTGGATAATATTTTTGATATTATGGGGTGTTCATAGCATCAAAAGTTTAGTATCGTTGTTTACCATTTTGAAGGTGAAGCTAATCAGTGGTGGTTGATGGGCAAAAATATCAGGGATAGTGAGGAGATTGATGCTCTTGATTGGGATGAATTCAAAGGTATGTTTGTTGAGAAATATTTTCCTAAGGTGCTTTGACATAGGATGGAAAAACAATTCTTGGAATTGAGGCAGGAGGATGACTCAGTGGTTGCTTGCGAAGAAAAATTCACTCGACCGGAAAGGTATGCTCCAAATTTCATTTGAGATCTTGATATTAGATAAATCAATTTTAATCAGGACTGAATCCGATATATCGAAGAGAATTATCCTCTCGTGAATTCAAAATATATGAGAAACATTTCAAATATGCCGAGAAGGTAGAAATGTAGTTTTCTGATGACCAGGTGTTTCAAGAGAGAAAACAAAATAATAATTCCAGTTGGTAGGAAAAGGTAAATAATTCATCAAAGAAGTATGGAGGTAAGAAAATTAAATATCCATCATGTGAGAAGTGTGGTAAAAATAATCCTAGAGAATGTTTATCAAGATCGGGAAAGTGATTCTTGTGTGGTAAGTCTGGTTATATTTCTCGTGATTGTAATAAAGATGATCAAGTAGGCAATGAAAAGATAGTTGTAAGATGTGTTAAGTGCAATTAATTGGGTCATTATGCAAATGAGTGTCCAGTAAAGAACTTAACTGAGGGAAACCAACCTAACTATAAGAATAAAGGGGTGGTGAAATCATTTGAAACTACTTCAGAAGATGTTGGTCCATCGAATGATGTTGTATCAGGTACACTGTTTTTTTATTCAGATTATGCCAATGTGTTGTTTGATTCAGGGTCTACACATTCTTTCATTTCTTAGAAGTTTCTAGTAAATTGGGAATTCCATCTCAAGATATAAATCCTAAACTTATGGTAAAAACACCTAGAGTAAATTTTGAGACAAAAAGAAATTATAAGAACCTTCATGTCCTTGTGTGCGGAAAGAATCTACCTGCAAACCTTATTGTTTTTCCTCTGGTAGAGTTTGATGTTATTCTTGGCATGGATTGAATTTCCATTTATCATGATAAGATTGACTACAAAGCTAAATTTGTTTCTTTCTCGAAAGAATTTCAGTTTGTGTACAAGAATGAACCCTTACTTTTGATAACATATCAGGAAGCCGAGAAACTAGTAAAAGATGGAAATGAATGTTACCTTGCACATATTATTGAAAACAAATGAACTATTTAGATTAATTATGTGCCAATGGTAAATGAGTATCTTGATGTTGTTTCTAATGAGTTTACTAGTATAATACTTGATCAGGAAGTTTAATTTACTGTTGTCTTAGTTCTTGATTCTAATACAATTTCAAAACCCCCTTATCGAATGGCTCAAATTAAACTTTTAGAGTTAAAGAAGAAATCGTAGGAGTTATTAAATAAAGGTTTAATTCAGTCTAGCACATAACCATGGGGTTCTCCTATCTTTTTTGTTAAAAATAAAGATGGTTCAATGAGACTTTGAATTTATTATAGAGAATTAAATAACATCACTGTTAAGAACAAGTATCCTTTGCCTCATATCGATGATTTGTTTGATCATCTCCAGGAAGCTCAGTATTTTTCAAAGATTGACTTGAGGTTGGGGTACCATCAGTTGAAAGTAAAAGAAACTGACATTCCAAAGACCACATTTCATACTAGATAGGGCCATTATGAATTTTTAGTTATGCCTTTTGGGTTAACCAATGCACCTGTCGTATTCATGGATTTTATGAATAGAATTTTCTGTGAGTTCTTAGATAAGTTTGTGGTTGTGTTCATTGATGATATTTTGGTTTATTCTAAAAGTAAAGAGGATCATGAAAGTAATTTAAGGGTTATCTTTAAAACCTTAAAAGAAAGGAAACTGTATGGGAAATTCAGCAAGTGTGAGTTTTGGTTACAAAAAATTTTATTCCTTGGTCACATTGTTTCAAAAAATGGCATAGTTGTTGATCCTGCTAAAACAAAAGTAGTTGAAGAATGGCCAAGACCCACAAATATAATTGAGATCTATAGTTTTATTGGTTTGGTAGGTTATTACTAGAGGTTTGTTGAAAATGTTTCATGGTTATCTATCCCAATAACTAAGTTAACTCAAAAACGTGTTAAGTTCATTTGTACAAAAGAATGTGATGATTTTTTAGGAATTGAAAAGAAGATCGGTGAATGCTCCAGTTTTGGCACTACCGTCTAGAGATGGTGAGTTTGTTATCTACAGTTATGCTTCATTGAAAGGACTTGGTTGTGTTCTTATGCAAAATGATCGGGTAATTGCTTATGATTTATGTCATTTGAAACCTCATGAGTTAAATTGCCCTACACATGATTTGGAATTAGCTGCTATTGTTTTTACTTTGAAAATTTGGAGGCATCATCTGTATAGAGTAAAATGTGAAATATATACTGACCACAAAAGTTCGAAGTATATATTCACATAGAAAAAATAGAACATGAGACAGAGGATATGGCTTGAATTAATTAAGGAATATGATTGCACGATTCATTACCATCCAGGAAAAGAAAATAAAGTGGCTGATGCTTTGAGTCGGAAAAGTAATGCTACATTAACTATGTCACATTTAGAACAAGATAATTTGATTAATGATTTGATGAAATTTTTCATAGAAGTTTTTGGTGCAGGAAATTACTCTGTTTTGTTTCAGGTGTTAGTGAAATCATCTCTATCAGATATAATTAAGCAAGTGTGGAAGGAATACAGTGAGTTTTATAAAAAGGTAGAGTTGGTTTCGAAGGGTAAGTTTCCTGATTTTAACATTGATAATGGTCGTGTTTTGAGGTTTAGGAAGAGATTATGTGTTTTCTGTGATTCATAGTTGAAGAATGATTTGTTATGTGAAGCTCAAAGTTCTCCATTTTTAGTTCATACTGGTAGTATTAAGATGTACATAGATCTTCAGGATTATTACTGGTGGGATGGAATGAAAAGAGATATTTCTGATTTTATTGTGAAGTGTTTGACTTTTCAATAGGTTAAAGAAGAGTGATAGTTATCGAAAGGGATGCTTCAGTCTTTACCGATTCCAGAGTGGATATGGGAGAATATAACCATGGACTTCATTGTGGGATTACCAAAGACATCTTGAGGTAACAATTCAATCTGGGTTATTGTTGATCAATTAACTAAATCTGCTCACTTCCTTCCTATTCGAGATACTTTGTCTTTAAATCAACTGTCTCAGTTGTATGTTAAAGTGATATTTAGGTTACATGGAGTTCCCCTCTCCATTGTATCTGATCGTGATCCCATGTCCACTTCTAACTTTTTGAAAGGCCTTCAGAAGTCGTTGGGTACTGAATTAAATTTTAGTACAACTTTTCATCCACAATTAGATGGGTAGTCAGAACGAACAATTTAGACATTGGAAGATATGTTACGTTCTTGTTCAATGGATTACTAGGGAATTTGGGACAACCATCTTTATTTAGTTGAATTTTATTATAATAACAGTTTTCATTCCAGTATATAGATGGATCCATTTGAGGCATTATATCGGAAGCGGTGTTGAACTCTAGCTTTTTATGATGAAATAGGTGAAAGAATGTTTATGGGACTAGAATTGGTAGAAGAGATGGCAGAAAAAGTTTAATTGATTAAGAAGCACATAAGAATAGCTCAGAGTAGGAAGAAACATTATGTGGATAACCGGAGGAATGATCTATCTTTCGAGATTGGTGATCATGTCTTTCTCAAAGTTTCTCTATGTAAAAGTGTGATGTGTTTTGGTATGAAGGGAAATTTGAGTTTGAGGTTCATTGGACCTTATGAAATTATGGAGAAAGTTGGATCAGTTTCCTACAAAGTGGCTTTACCTTCAAGTTTATCCCAGATACACAATGTTTTTCAAATTTCAATGTTGATAAAGTATAAGCCGGATCAATCTCATGTTTTGAGCCCAGAGGTAGTTTAGTTAGAAGAGAATCTTTCTTATGAGGAACAACCAGTCCAGATTCTTGATTGAAGAGAGCAAGTGTTGCGGAATAAGGTAATTCATCAGGTAAAAGTTTTGTGGAAAAACCATATGGTTGAAGAGGAAATGTGGGAATCTGAATATTCTATGAGAGATAAATACCCCCATTTATTTGATAAGTGAATCAAAATTATGAGGATGCAATTTCCAAAAGGGGGGAAGGACGTAACATCCCAGGTAAATAAAGAATATCAAATTTTTATATTTATTAATATTTCTGAATTAAACATTAATTTTATTTTAAAGGGGATGCTACATTGGATAGCGTACCTGATATGCAACACCAGGTTTCTTTGAAATCTTACGTTTCACACAATGTGTAGTTATACCGAAAAATAAAATAATAAAATATTATTATTTTAAATTGTAGTTAACGCATAACCGTTGTATTGGCAGAAATGAACAAAACTAACTAAAATATGATTACACATGTTTATTAAATGTTTTTACATTTATCCAATAAATTTTAAAGGCTTAAAATAATAAAAATCCAATTTTAAGCATAAATACTCTAATATTCTGTAAAGGGTCGATTTACAGCCTTTTGATGGCGAACCATTTTTAAATATAGTTTTTGTCACTTTTATATGTTCTATTTAAAAAAATAATATTCTTTTTTAGAATCGGAACATCAAAATTTACTTTGGGTGATTTTTTGGTATTTTTCTGATAAAATTCATTTTTTAATGAATAGTAAAAAATACTGTATTTTAATTCAAAACTGCCTTATAATCTAATTTATTTATATGGTTAGATTATCTTTTTAATTGGTTTTAAAGTTTAATTAGATTATATTTTTACCATTTAATCCAATTTTGGTCATTGGAAGTAATTTCACTTTGAAATTAGACATAAATAAGTGTCAATCTTTTGATAGTTATTATTTCTTAAAAACACGCTTTTTTGTTTTGACAACGAGAATTAATTTTAAATTAATTAATGAAACTTCTATGTCTTGAATTTTATAAAATAAACATCATTTTTTAATTTGGAATATCAAATATATCTTATCCTGAATTTTTGGTATTTTTCTGAAAACCTTCAATTTTTTATGAATAGTGAAAACACTGAGTAGTAGTTAAAAAACCAATTTTTCCATTTAAATGAAATTTTACTGCTTTTGTGAATTGAATTTAGAAAATACTACATAAATGGTTGTTATTAGTAAGTAAAATTTGGTTCAATAAGATGAAAATAATTTTTGGTGAATATAAACTTTTGACTTTTATTTACCACGATTAAAGGTAAATGGTGTAATTCAAGGTAAAAATAATATTATAATAATATTAAATTACCCTAACATGTGTCCTAATCCTATTTGTTGATACATTTCTGACCATGGGCATACTTAGGTCGATTTTGGGACCCCATGGATCCACTGAAGAGTGATAATGACACATTATATTAATTAATTTAAAGTAAAGACAAAAATGACATAAACATATATCTTTTAGTAAATCAATTCTTACACGGGGTTATATAAGTTATCTCCTCGAATATAAATATTCATTTGAAAGATATAAATATTTCCTACATCATCGTATTTTTTTATAATTTTTAGACATCAAAAAAATAAAATTATTTATGACAAAATAATGATGTAGTGTTTACCTCATTAATGAATGATTTAAATAAATAAGATTATAAAAATTAAAACAATATCCAAAACCTGTCAAATTCTTATTGGATGATTTTATTTTGAAAAATATTTATTTTATCTTTGACTTTAATGAGTTTTTGACCTTTAGAAACCGAAAATAATTCTATAATAAAATAATATTTTCAAACTTTCCTAAAGATCTCATCCTCCCCCTTATAAAAAGTCATCACCTCTAACCCATTACTCACACCTCTCAAGCCCCTTAACTCATCCAAAATCTACCTAATTAAGCTCCCTACATCTCTATATTCCTCCGAGAAGCCTTACCTTCGGCATAAGGCACTTCAAGTAAACCTTTTGGTTCAAACCAAATAGAGATACCCGATTTAAAGGTAACATCTTCTCTTAAGTTCTTTTCTTTTCTTTTACTTCTCCAACCCCATAAACTCTCTTTATTTCTTTCTTTCATAACAAAAACAGTATCTTCAATACACAAGGATGTTTTTATGAGAAGGATTCGAACTAAAATTACACACACCTTTATCTAATGGATAAAGAACATATTGTTTCTGTGGACGGAGAACTACTGCCTCACAAAACGAGGACTGTTCAATATTCTCCTACCACCTCTTATGGTGGCCATTAAGATGTAACTATATTTATTTGTTATATATATTATATTTATATTATCTATATGATTCTTTATTTTTCATTTATATCATACCTTTATGGTTTCCATAATGGGTGAACGTGATAATTTCATTTGAAGAAGTGCGGACTACCACCCCCTCAAAGTGATATGACTCATTCATGTCATAAATGGGACACATAAAGGATGGTGTTACTGAAATTATATATGATATTATACTGGAATTATAATATACCTATGTATCATTAATTTTTCATTCCATTAAAATATGAAATAGAAATGAATGTAGTGTTCATGAGTACGTACGACTTACCATCTCCATGAATGGTGCATTTCATTTCTTATCTCCAAGTGTTATGTACTGTTATAAATACATATATATAGTGGATACACTGCAGGAAAAAAAGACTTTTTGCGACGGGTTATTTACGACGGGATTTCGTGTCCCGTCGCAAAAGGTTTGGCGTGGGTAGCGCGCCAAACCGCACGAAGGGTATTTGCGACGGGGGGATCCCCCCGTTTCAAATACTTAACTATTTGCGACAGGCCCCGTCGCAAATATCTGGCGGCGGTTAATAGCTTTTTGCGATGGGATGTCCTCCCGTCGCAAAAGGTGTGTCGGCAAAGACTATTTGTGACGGGACTTGTCGCAAATACCTTTTTAACCGCCGACAGTAATTAATGCGGGTGTAGGTATTTGCGACGGGTACCGTCGCAAATAATCTAATCTATATAGACCCCCATCCATTTTTCTTCTCATTCCACCCAATTCCTAGATCTTCTTTCTCTCTGAACTCTGATTTTAGAGGGAAAATTTTTCTAAGTTATTTTTTTTGGACACGAAGAAGTTGTGAAGCCGTCTATATCAATAGCCAATCAAGTTTAAAGGTATTTATGTTTTATTTAATTTATTACTTAATTCAATTTTTTTTTCTAAATTTTTATTATTGTTGATTAGTTGTAATTAAATTGAATTTGAATTGTTTTGTCATCACTATTTATTTGTACTAATAAATTGAAATTTTTAGTATTAATTTTTTATAATTAGTAGTAATTAGTAATTATTAACGATAATTAGTAATGTATATAATTAATTTGTAGTAATTAATAATAATTGGTCATAAATAATAATAAATACTAATAATTTGTAATAAATATTAATAATTATTAATAAATAGTAATAAATTGTAATAAATAGTAATAATGAGTAACAAATAGTAATAAATTATAATAATTAGTAGTAAATTTTAATAATTAGTAATAAATTGTAATAATTAATAATAAATTGTAATAATTAGTAATAAATTGTAATAATTAGTTATAAATTGTAATAATTAGTAATAAATTGTAACAATTAGTAATAAATTGTAACAATTAGTAATAAATTGTAATAATTAATAATAAATTGTAATAATTAGTAATAATTAGTAATAAATTGTATTAATTAGTAATAAATTGTATTAATTAGTAATAGATTGTAGTAATTAGTAATAAATTGTATTAATTAGTAATAAATTGTAATAATTAGTAATAAATTGTAATAATTAGTAATAAATTGAATAATTAGTAATAAATTGTAATAATTAGTAATAAATTGTAATAATTAGTAATAAAATGTAATAATTAGTAATAAATTGTAATAATTAGTAATAAATTGTAAAAATTAGTAATAAATTGTAATAAATTGTAATAATTAGTAATAAATTGTAATAATTAGTAATAAATTGTAATAAATAGTAATAAATTGTAATAATTAGTAATAAATTGTAATAGTTAGTAATAAATTGTAATAATTAGTAATAAATTATAATAATTAGTAATAAATTGTATTAATTAGTAATAAATTGTATTAATTAGTAATAAATTATATTAATTAGTAATAAATTGTACTAATTAGTAATAAATTGTATTAATTAGTAAGAAACTGTATTAATTAGTAATAATTTGTAATAATTAGTAATAATTTGTAATAATTAATAATAATTAGTAATAATTAGAAATAAATTGTAATAAATTGTAACAAATTGTAATAATTAGTAATAAATTGTAATAATTAGTAATAAATTGTAATAATTAGTAATAAATTGTAATAATTAGTAATAAATTGTAATAATTAGTAATAATTTTTAATAATTAGTAATAATTGGTAATAATTATTAATAATTGGTAGTAATTAATAATAAATTGTAATAATTAATAATAAATTGTGACAATTAGTAATAAATTGTAATAATTAGTAACAAATTGTAATAATTAGTAATAAATTGTAATAATTATTAATAAAATGTAATAATTAGTAATAAACTGTATTAATTATTAATAAATTGTATTAATTAGTAATAAATTGTAATAATTAGTAATAAATTGTAATAATTAGTAGTAAGTTGTAATAATTAGTAGTAAATTGTATTAATTAGTAATAAATTGTATTAATTAGTAATAAATTGTAATAATTAGTAATAAATTGTAATAATTAGTAGAAAATTGTAATAATTAGTAATAAATTGTAATAATTAGTAATAAATTGTAAGAAATTGTAATAAATGGTAATAAATTGTAATAATTGGCAATAAATTGTAATAATTAGTAATAAATTGTAATAATTAGTAATAATTAGTAACAAATAGTAATAACTTGTAATTTTTAGTAACAAATTGTAATAAATTGTAATAATTAGTAATAAATTGTATTAATTAGTAATAAAATGTAATAATTAGTAATAAATTGTAATAATTAGTAATAAATTGAAATAATTAGTAATAAATTGTAATAATTTGTAATAATTAGTAATAAATTGCAATAATTAGTAATAAATTGTAATAATTAGTAATAAATTGTAATAATTTGTAATAAATTGTATTAATTAGTAATAAATTGTATTAATTAGTAATAAGTTGTATTAATTAGTAATAAATTGTATTAATTAGTAATAAATTGTATTAATTAGTAATAAATTGTATTAATTAGTAATAAATTGTATTAATTAGTAATAACTTGTAATAATTAGTAATAAATTGTAATAATTAGTAATAAATTGTAATAATTAGCAATAAATTGTAATACTTAGCAATAAATTGTAATAATTAGTAATAAATTGTAATAATTAGTAATAAATTGTAATAATTAGTAATAAATTGTAATAAATTGTAATAATTAGTAATAAATTGTAATAATTAGTAATAAATTGTAATAATTAGTAATTATTAGTAATAATTAGTAATAATTAGTAATAAATTGTAATAATGTGGAATAAATTGTAATAATTAGGAATAATTAGGAATAATTAGGAATAATTAGGAATAATTAGGAATAATTAGTAATAGTTAGGAATAAATAGGAATAATTAGTAATAATCAGGAATAAATACTAATAATTAGCAATAATTAGGAATAAATAGCAATAAATAGGAATAATTAGCAATAAATAGGAATAATTAGCAAGAAATAGGAATAATTAGCAATAAATAGGAATAATTAACAATCAATAGGAATAATTAGCAATAAATAGTAATAATTTGCAGTAAATAGTAATAATTAGTAATAAATTCTAATAATTAGCAATAATTACTAATAAATAGTAATAGTTAGTAACAAATAGTAATAGTTAGTAATAAATAGTAATAGTTATTAATAAATAGTAATAGTTAGTAATAAATAGTAATAGTTAGTAATAAATAGTAATAGTTCGTAATAAATAGGAATAATTAGTAATAAATAGGAATAATTAGTTAGGAACAGTTAGGAACAGTTATGAAGAAATTTTAATAAATTTTATGTTCTTGGCACAATTTCCAGTGGATTGATGGCACTCCTTTTACTCGATGACTTTTGTCCTTTCAACCCTCACCGACTCAAAATATTATGAAAAATGTACTGCTACATAGGCATATTCAATCTCGTATGCACGAGATTGGATATGCATCCGTAGTATCACATTTTTTATAATATTTTTAGGTGGTGACAGTTTAAAGAAGACCATTCATCGATGAAAAGGGGGATCTTTTGTCTGACTGCTCATTTACTTGCATCTTTCTCACACTGAAATCACAATGAAGAATCTGGTCTGAGATACGCATATTCAATCTCGTGCATACGAGAATGAATATGCGTACCTCCAACCAGATTCTTCATTGTGATTTCAGTGTGAGAAAGATGCAAGTAAATGAATTGTCAGACAAAAGAGTAGTCGTCAATCCACTGGAAATTGTGCCGCCCTGTATTAATGGTAATTATTAAGAAGTAGTAGTAATTAGTTATAGTTTTTTCAGATAGTGTTTTTATAATTTCAAAATATTCAAAAGCAGTGATGATTTTATATTTTTTAGAAAAATATGGAACAAGGAAGTTTACATCAGTCATTATTAGATGATCGCGCTTGGATAAATCAGCGCAGAAATCCAAATGGTTCTGGTTTAAATCCTGTATATATTGAGGGTGTTGAATCTTTCTTATTATTTGCATCATCAAAACCAGAATATGTTTCAGAAGGCACAATTAAGTGTATATGTAAAAAATGTGCTCTGAGAACATTTGAAAAGGTTGGGGGACATCTCTTGCGGTTTGGTTTTCAACCAGATTATGTTTTTTGGTATCAACACGGTGAACACAGTTCTAGATAAGATACTAATAACTTGATTCTGGATCCATCACGGTTCCAACATTTAGTACATGATGTTGCAGGTCCATCTATTCAACAAACTGAAACTCATGATGATATCGATTTAACTCCTGAGTTGGCACCATCTGAATTTTATGAGTTGTTGAGGTCTGCTGAGGATAAATTATATCCTGGTTGCAAGATAAAAAAATTAGAAGTGGTTACAAAATTTATGGATATTAAATCAGATAATTCAATGTCAAACAACTATTTTGATCAGATATTTTATTTGGTTAAAACACTATTACCTAAAGGAAATGTGTTGCCTGAAAATTACTATGAGAGCAAGAGGTTGGTTCGTAATATGGGACTTAGTTATCAGAAGATTCATGCATGTGAAAATGATTGCATCTTCTATTCTGGTGAAAATGAGTCATTGGATAGTTGTCCCACATGTGGACAATCGAGGTATAAAGAAACTCAACCAGGGAAGTCTGGATCGATTCCTATAAAACAGTTGAGATATTTCCCCCTTACACCCAGGCTCCAACATTTATTTATGTCTCATAACACAGCGTCAATGATGTCATGCCCAAAACCAATATTTCAACAGGTAAAATCTTGAATCATCCATCTGATGGTGATTCATGGAAACATTTTGATCATATACATCTGTCTTTTTCTTTAGAAGCCCAAAACGTGCGATTGGGTCTTTCTACTGACAGTTTCTGACCATTTGGTTCTTGTGGTAGTTAGTATTCATGTTGGCCTGTCTTTATAACTCTGTACAATCTACCTCCATGGATGTTGATGAAGGATCCCTATATCTTTTTGACCTTATTAATCCCAGGACATTCGAAAAAGAATATTTATGTTTATTTGAAACCATTTATTGATGAGTTAAATGAATTGTGGAGTAATGGTGTTAGTATATATGATGTTGCTGCGAAACAAAATTTCACATTAAAATATGCATTGACGTGGAAGATTAGTGACTTTCCGGTATATGACATGTTATCTGGTTGGACTACACATGGTCCAAAATCATGTCCTTGCTGTATGAAAGACAACAAAGCTTTTCTACTCGCCAATGGAAAAAAAAATTTCTATTTTGACTGTCATCACAGATTTCTTCCAACCGATCATCCTTTTCGAATTAAAAAATCTCATTTCAGAAAAGGCACAATTAAAAGGGATGAACCTCCAAAAATGATCCCAGGTACAAAGTTAAAATCTGTTGTATTTTCATTACCTCCCATCACATTTGGGCCAACAATAAACCAATAGAAAATTGATGGTTTTGGGAAAGAGCATAAGTGGATAAAACAAAGCATTTTTTTGGATCTACCATATTTGTCTAATTTGTTAGTCCACCACATGTTGGATGTCATTCATATTGAGAAGTACTGTTTTGATAATCTATTTCATACAGTTTTGGATACACCAGGTAAGACCAAAGATACTATAAAAGCACGATTAGATCTTGCCCAAATTTACAGGCGACCAGAACTTGAACTGTTTGAAAATGTCAGATCACAGAGGTTAATGAAGCCAAAAGCAGCTTATACACTGTCCAAAGAGAGTCTCCTATTATTTTGTCAGTGGATTGCAGATTTGAGACTTCCAGGTGGCTATACTTCCAATTTGGGCAGATGTGTTAAGAATGGTCATATTACCGGATTAAAAATTCATGATTGTCATGTTATAATTGAAAGACTTATGCCGATTGGATTCAGAGGTTTGTTAAATTCTATGATTTGGGATTCGATAATAGACATATCATATTTTTTTCGAGAAATTTGTGCAGCGACAACAAACTACGATGTGCTAAGAAAACTGGAAGAATATTTTGGTGTAATTATATGTAAACTGGAAAAAAATATTTCTTCCTTCTTTTTTGACTCAATGAAACATATGATATTACATTTGCCACATGAAGCTAAATTTAGAGGTCTAGTACAGTTTTTATGGATGTACCCATTCGAGAGATGCATGAAGAAATTGAAGAAAAAAGTACGTAACAAAGTATCATTTCAAGGCTCAATTACTGAATATTATTTGCAAGAGGAAATTTATTTTTTCTGATCTCACTATTTTGAATCTGAATATCCCTCAAAAAAACTGCATGGGACAGAACGAGGGAAATGTTAAGGATGAAATGGAAAATCAATTATCATTTTTTAATCATCCAAATCTTAGCTTCGGTGGAGTTCAAGAACAATGGATTTCAGACGATGAACATCACAGAGCTCATACATATGTCCTTCTCAACTGTGGAGAAATTACAGCATTTGTACTGTGAGTGCTTCTATCACTTATTTTATAATTTATGTTATAGTATGTAAACTTATTTTATTTTTAGGTTATATGATAATCATATCAAGAAACAACTTCCACAAATTATAGCGGCTGCTCTTGAAGAACACAGAAAAAAAAATCTCAATGGTTTCAAAAACTTGTAATATAAATTATTGATGGTTTAATATCGATTCAGTTTACTATTTATTATATTGATAAATGTTTTAAAAAAATTCAGGTGTCTCAAAATGCTGATAAAATTGATAAGTGACTATGTATATTGAGTAACCCACCATCCAAAATGGTTAAATCTTATAATGCATATGTGGTGAATGGTTTTCGATTTCATACACGTGCATATGGGGAATAAAAAAACAATGAAAAATGGAGTTTGTTGGAGAGGATCACATCATAGAGAAACTTAAGTTGACTTTAACGGCATTCTGGATGAAATTATTGAGCTATGTTATCTTGGACATAATTACATAATGATGTTTAAATGTCGATGGTTGGATACTGAGAGAGGCTTGTGTGTTCATCTGACTCATGAAATCATAGATATTAAATATAAAAGTATTTTTACAGTAAATGAACCATTTTTACTGGCTCAACAGGCACATAAAATTTATTATGTAAAGTACTATGATCCTTCAAGAGACCTGAGAGATTGGTGGAGCATAATAAAAATGAAATATCGGGAAAATCAATTTAATCAAACTGAATGTGGTTTTTATGAAGTGGAAGGAATTATAATTTTTCAAGAGACTACTCAAAATCCATCTTTTTCACAAAGAAACATGAATATCGATGATGAAACCCCACAATTAAGGGTCGATGGTGATGAAGATTTTAATGATGTTACAAATGAATTTGAAATGACAAGGGATGGTGAAAGTGAAACTCATATGGATATTGATGATGCCGAGGAGAAATATGAAGACATTGACATCCTTAGATATGAAGATGATGATGAAGGAGAGGACATTGACACAGTTAAATGCTTGTTATGATCATAACTAATATATATCAATATATGATAGTTATTTTCAACAATCTACTAACAAAAATCATTTTGTGTTTCTAATGGATCCTGATTTATTTCGCGAGATGTAGGAGGCTAATCTACCTTTGGATGAGGGGGATGTGTGACCATCTGACCCTCAACCTACTTGTAGTTTAGAAGGTACGTGGAGAGGGCGCGGTCTTGCACGACTGATGATTCCTGACCCTATCCCCGAGTGAAGTCCATGTCTTGGCTTCGATCCACACACACGGAGGTATGATAACCTGTATATTTTAGTTAGATTTTTCATTAATTTATTTATATATATACTAATTGTTTGATTATTTATTCTTTTTTCATAGTTTTGCGCATGTATCTGTTGTACAAGGGAGCGCTATCATGCACAATTATTTTTCTCAGCCATGGATCACATGGGAACAAATTCCCGTTGATGTGCAGCTCTCCATGTATAATCATTGGCTGGTACATAAATAAATAATATTTATTTTGAAATTTAATTTATTAATAACATGATATTATAAATTATTTGTAGGGTTTATGGTATCCCATCAAGGATAGAATGTGTGATGTTATCCATGTAGAATGGGAGGTGGCTATACATGAGCGTTTGCGTCAGTTTTTGCACAATTTGAGAAAAACGACCATTAAGAAAGTAGGAGCGACAGTATTTGATGAGTCATGTAGAGCCCACCGACCAGAGTACATTTCATCTCAGGTTTGGGATGGATTATGTTCACACTGGTTGGGTGGTGGATTTTAGAGGAGGTTTTCATTGGGTCGACAGAACTGGGGGATACAGGAGGTAACGCATCAAGTTGGTAGTTGTACATTCAGTACGCATAGAGAGAATCTGGTAAGTATATTTTTTAAAAAATTTATATAACTTTAAATATAAAAATTTAATTTTGTATTTCTGTAGGCATTCAATCATCCTGATATTACGGAGTTTGACGTTTATCAGAGGATGTATAGTGATCCATCCATTGGAAAGATTAGAGGTGATCGCCAGCGTCAGATTGTGGTTATTATTATTTTTTCAGTTTGACAATTAACTGCAAATAATATTTTTACAATTTTAATTTCAAATTGGAATTGAAGGATTCATATGAGGCTGCGACCTCTCAGACATAGGCTGAGGGTCAGGATGAGGTGACTGATCAGACCAGTGCACACCATTTCGATGAGGCGGCATGGATGCAGGCGACTCAGAATGGCTTTGAGAAGGGGCGATTAGTTGGTATCAGCTCTCATGTGACTCCTGGTACTTATTATGGTACTGTTGCGATGTTGGTGTCCATCTCAAGAGGAGCTCGTGGAGAGTCATCATCTTCTACCTCACAGTATCAGGAGCAGTTACGAGCTCAGAATGACATTATAGAGAGTTTGCAGAAGCAGTAAGAAGAGATGCGTCTACAGCAGTAGCATCAGAAGTAGCAACATGAGGATGAGATTCATCGATAATAGTTATAGCATCAGAAGCAGATGGAGTACATGCGCTATCTGACTCGTAGTTTGGGGATGGAGTTTCCTCCACCATCTCCTTCAGCTCCTCCACATCCTCCAGAAGACGACCCCCCGGTGATTTTTTATGTTAAAAACATTTGAATTTAACATTTGTTGTAATATGAACTATTTATAGATTCTGTCTTCTATATTGGTGTGAATATTAGATAATTTAATTCGTACTATTTTATGATTTTTTTGGGAATATTGAGAATTTTAATAATTTTTATTTATTTATTATTTTAATAATAATGATATTATTATTTCATTACTCATAATTTTATTAAATATATTTTTTCAGTATTATATTTTTTAATGTTTTTTTATTTTACTAATAATAATAATAATAATATTTTATGATTTTTTTAATATTATTTTGTGAATATTGAGAATTTTAATATATTTTTATTTTAATTATTTTATTAATATTCAAATTAATTTTTCAATAATCATAATTTTATTAATTTTTTTTCCAAATTTATTTATTATTTACAACGAGATCTGTTGCGACGGGTTCTCATCGCAAATAGTCTAAATAATTTTTTTTTAAAAGTATTTGCGACGGGATTAGGGACCCGTCGCAAAAAAGTATTTACGACGGGCCCATCACAAATAGTCTAAATAATTTTTGAAAAAAAATTATTTGCTGCGGGATTACGGGCCCATCACAAATACTTTTTGCGACGGGCCCCTCGCAGAAAAGTTTATATATATAAAGTATATAATCAGAGACTTATTTGCGACAGGGGAGTATCCTGTTGCAAAAAATATTATTTGTGATGGGCCCGTCGCAAATAATGTTTTTTGCGACGCCGTTTTCTACGACGGGTCCCCGTCGCAAAAACTTATTTGTGACGGGATCTAGTCATAAATATCCCGTTACAAATATCTAGAATTCTAGTAGTGATATATATGATATATATGATATCTAAATCATGAATATCATTTTGGAGATAATGGAATTTTGACTACATGGAAAATTTATAATTACAACAAGTTCATTTTTAACTCAAGTTCCAAACATCGAAAAAATGTTTGATATGAACTCAAATAATTAACTAATTGTTATAGAAAGGCAATAAGTGATATATAAGGAATAATAAACTTAAAAAGGTTCTTAAGCAAGTAGAAACTAACGTAAGTTTATTATTCAGGAAATTAAAGAACGAACATGTCAAGTCGGACAAGAGGTAAGAGAATTCATCTCAATCTCCTTTCATTGAGGCATATTTTGATAATATACACCTCCATCTATTATACGGTATATAATAAACCCCTTTGAAGAATCATATGTTTGTAAGAGTTGGTGTCCTAGAACCAACTGGTTTTACTTTGATTACATGGATATTTAATGTATTATTACATATTGTTCATTGTTCTGCATGACTATGATGTAATAATTTCCTACAGTATTTGTTACATTGATAAGGTCATGGAAGTTCCCCACTATGATGAGGACCATGAAATTATATAACAACATTTTTAAATATAGTTCTGTAGTTGGATGACATACTATGATGGGACACATATCATGAATACCTTCAGGTGAGAGTACTCGTAAGAAGATGAGACTTCCTCTCATGAAGATCGCACTTGGTAATCTCCAAGATTGGAGATTATGAGAACATACCAACTAGTAGGAATTCTGTATGTTTTAGTGTAATCATATATTTCTATTTGTGATCATGTGTAATGATTCTTAAACTTTAATATTATCATTAATATGTGTCACAACTCGTGCACTTTGATTTACTGGAAAAAGTCACCATGCAGACAGTTGGCAGGAAGTAGGGTACATTGGGTGCATCACGAGTGGCATGTTATTAATGGATAAGTTGAGGAAAGATTTGTCCCTTCCATTTATGGAAGTTGATATCTTGACGCTTTGATTTAAATAGAACCATCGCGCGAAATTCCATGACCATGGTGTAACAATGAGTTTATTTTAGGTAGTCAAAGAACGACATATCAATTATAAAAGTTGATGAAACTATAATTAAACCTGCTTGATGAGATATTGTAATAAAGGGATTATATTATACAGTGAGCATTCATATGAGGATATCATTTTTATGACTTTACATTATTTCTCTTGGGTTCCTTGACCCGTTTCTAGATAGTACTCTTGGACTTTAGGAAATCCCACCTAATGAAAACAAGAAACAATCCTATAGGGCCACACACGAAGTGTTTTTAGTGGTCTCAGTAAAATTCTATTTGAATTTAATTAATGAAATAAATATTATTCTCAAAATCCGGGAATAATTTTATTCAAGTTAAAATGATCTCATAAATTAAATAAAATTTATTTATTTATTTTATTTAACATTTAAAAAATATTTATTTAATAGTTTGTAAATAAAATATTTATTTAAGAGAATAATTTATTTATTTGTTTGTTTACGTGTTCAATAAATGGAAGTGGAGTTCAAGCGGACCAAGGTCGGTCCGATAGTAAAATAATTATTTTCAAGATGGTAAATAATTATTTAACTAGTTGGAACAAGTTAAAATAATAATGAAGCTGCTATTATTTTGTGATGCATAATTATATTTTATAATTCCATTTTGCACAAGTTAGTGCAACATAAATAATGACGCAGTATTATTATTATGAGAATGATTTTTCTCTAAGTTCATGAATGTATTTAATTTTTCCCTATGCAATTAAATATTTTAACTGAAATTCCTTGTATATAAATAGACAATTAGGACTATTATGTCATACACCACACCACACGTTTGGTGAATTGAGAATTGTTGAGCCAAACAATTTCTCTCTCAAATCATCTTCTCTTCCCTCTCAAGAATGAGAGACATTCTTCAAGACTGAAGAACAAGAGATCAAGAACAACTGACACAAGACAATCACTTCGCCGTGCTAGCACCCAGAGAACGAGTGATGTCAATAGAAGGCTATCGGAGCATGTGTGGATAAATATTAGAGGGATTCTAGTTTGGATCCCTACAAGTGCAATGAGATAATATGTAAGGGTCATTCCAGACGATCAACATCGTCAATAAAGAAAATATTAAAGATATAGGTATTATTTTCTTTATGAAAACATGATGTGCAAGATCCTCTCTAAGGTTTCTAGTTTATTTCTTCTTTATCTAAATATTTTATTATATTCTTTAGAGACTAGTGTTCATCATCGTATTAATCCCAAAATAATCATTAATCATGGTGAAAATCAAAATTGGGTGCCATCCCAACCACACTTCCATTTCACCCGGAACCTTCAAGTGGTATCAGAGGAGTTACATCATAGTTTATAATTATTTAAATATTTCTTTGATGAATTACAAATTTAATAATTTAGTTGTTTCAATTCAAGTTAATCGTTCTAAAAATATGAATCTCAAGATCTATTCCTCCTCTTTTATTTCACGTTCACCTTATAGAAATGATATTTTCTTTTAATTTTGATTAAAATAAATTAGAGGATCTCATCTAGAGGTGCCAAAGATTCCTAGTCATACAACACCAGAACACACGGGGTGTATTCGGCAGTACACGTCGTGTAGTCAAGATTCAATGCATCAGACCGGTCCACCAAACCAAGTCATGTGTTAGAGTCTTTCTAAGTCTTAAATTACTCCGTGTGTTGACCAGGAACAAGTGGAACATGTTTTTTGGATTAAATTTTGTGTGGATCAATGGACATTAAGTGTATTCCCTTCTAGTAGGGTTGGACCATGTAAACTGTACACATCTTTCCTGGATGGAGACCGTGTAACGAGGAACTACACGGTGTGTGACACACTGTACACGCCGTGTAGTTCGAAGATTTATAAAGAACACTTACATTCCATTTCCTCAGGCGTGTACTTCAGATAGAGGGAGAAAAATAGTACATGTCGTGTAGTTGGAACTAAACGTCGTGTACTCATCCAAATTACATAGATTTATTAAAATTTATTATCATATTATACAAACCCTTGAGACGTGTACCATCATGTGGGCATAAAGATGAGGCACAACACGTGATAGGTGTTTTATATATATGTGTTTAATTTAACATATGTGTAATGTTCATTTCTACTCATTGGTTAATTATAAATAGGAATTCACCTAGTTTCCTTCAAGGTACAAGTTACATACAAAGATAATTTTAAATGAATTTATTTGTTTAAAATTATGATAGATGAGAATCTCAAGGAAATTTAGAAAAGGGTTTAAGATAAAAGGATTGATTAATTAAAGATGATAATTAATTGATTCGATCATGATTTATCTTAAACAAGAATGATTAAATAATTTATTTCTATTTTTATTTATGAATAAATATCATTGCATGTATGGATGATCATGAGCTAGAATAATACCTTTTTATGTGGATGGTTCCTTTTAATTTGTTTATTTGAATTACATTTGTTGGCATGTCAGCCTTCTCCTCATTAATATATAGGGCCTACATTCCCAAGGTTTCTTTTATGTAAAACCCCTTTTTACCCCTCACCTACATGTAAGTTAAAAAAGGAATATGTAATGTATGGAACTCCCAAGATAGTGGAGGTAGTTCAAGCTGGGGTCGAGACAAAACCAATCCTAGGAGATACAGAGGTGGATAGGTGGAAGCTATAAACACGAACCCAAAAGGTTCAAGGTGTTTCTTCCTTAGGTCATGGTAAGTTTATCAACCTATAGATAAACTAACCATTAGAAAATATCATGATCATGTCATTTAATTTATTTTATTTCTGTCAGTTTCATGGTTTATCATTATGGATGTGTTGTAATGATCACATAATTAATTAATTAAACAATCATGCAAGAAGGAACTATAATAAACCATACTTATGCGTAAATATTATCAAGACATGGTTAATAACTTATGTAAGTTCCACTTAATATTAACAAGAATGTGATAATGATAATAATAAATTCACACATAAGAGATAAAAATACCTCAAATAAAATATTAAGTTAGAACAAGTCTTTCGTTACTTGATTAAGGGAAAAACTCAATAAAACTATGTGTTTGAACAACCCTTGTTAGGACACTTACTTTTATACAGGAAGACCTTAAAAAAGGTTTTGGGTTGACTTAACCGTATTACATCAAGAGGAGTATCCCTAAATAGACTTGGTGTAATATTTGAGGTAAGAGTTAAGGAAATCCAAAGTCATGATTTTAGGATTGGGGATTCCACTCAATAGAACAAGGAGATGCAAGCCTACAGTTGGAAAAGACCTGACTACCTAAATACATTCAAATAGCTTGACCAACCCTTATTGGGGTTATTTGAAGGGGAATATGGATCCTTTCCACTAGAAAGTCATGGAAACTAGACATTCCGAGTTCAATGGTGAGGGCCATTGGGACTTGATAAAATAGTGGGAGACTTAATAAA
Organism: Viscum album; assembly: GCA_963277665.1. NCBI lineage: Eukaryota > Viridiplantae > Streptophyta > Magnoliopsida > Santalales > Viscaceae > Viscum > Viscum album. Next base: position 889,413,212 of record OY728123.1, read on the forward strand.
ATTTATTATTTCTCATAAAATGTAATCAAGAAAGTACTAATGATCTTCGCTTTTAATTTTAGAATAAAAATTACAATCTCATCAACCACACTATACCTATGACCAATTCTAGATAAAGACAACATCCTCATCGGCAGTAACTTCCATGAATGATTTAGACGCCTTCAGGTTATCCTACACTATGAACGAAAGTATTATGTATTGGAGTCAACATTACCTAATCCTCCTTCCAAATAGGTGAGTAATAAGGATTTCATGGTCTATTATAAACATATTAAAGACACAGTCGACATTCAATGTTTGATGTTATAATCAATTTCTAGTGAACTCATGAAGTCTCATGAAAAGATGGATTCTTATAGTATGCTCTAGTACCTCCGTGGTCTTTACTAGGAGAGAGCAAGACAGGAAAGTATTGAGATATCTAAGGCACTCTTTTAGAATAATGTTGGAGAAGGTTCCCTAGCTGGGCCTCATGTAGTCCAGCTCATTGGATACATTGAGAACTTGGAGGTAATAGGGTTTAAACTCCCCAAAGAACTGGGAACCGATCTCATTCTCGCATCACTCCCAAAGAGATTCTCTATCTTTTTTGTCAATTTCAATATGAACAACATTGAGAAGTCTCTATCTAATATTCTTATCCTCATTCTCTAAGTAGACAAAGATATGAAGTGAGAAAAGCCTTATGTCTTTATGGTGAATAAGAGGAAAGGGAAGGTGAAGAGATTTAATCCCAAAGCTTCTTCATGGCCTTCCAAGAAAAGGAAGATCGAAGTGGAGGCAAGGGAACAGGAGGATGTTTGTTTCGCATGTGGAAGGAAGGGCCACTGGAAGAAGAACTGCACCCAGATTAAGAAGCAAGGGGAAGCTTCAGATACATTTGTTATTGAATGCAGTCTATCTGTTTCTAAAAATTGGGTATTAGATACAGCTTATGGTGCTCATATATGTATCCAAATACAGGAACCAAGTAGCTTTAAGAATATTGATCAAGGGGAGGTAGATCTACGAGTAACCAACAAAGCCAGACTTACTACTGTAGTTGTCAGGGACTACCACCTCATGTTGCCAACTGGGATGATCTTGGTGTTAAAGGGTTGTTTTTATGTTCCTTCTATAACCAAAAACAAAATTTATATATCCAGACTAGATATAGATGGATTTGTTTTCAAGTTTGGAAATCAATGTTTCTTCTTTTATAAAGATAGCATTTGTTTTGGTAGGGAAGATTTATACAACAGTATTTATGTGTTGGATTACACAAACCAAGTAATGGAAATTGATGAAAAAGATACTTCACCTAACTCATACCACACCCAACTTTGGAATCACCGACTAGTTCATGTATATAAGAAATTCTTGACAAAGTTACATCAAGATGGATATTTATATTCTTTTGAACTAAAACCACTTGGCATATGTCATGAATGTTTACAAGGTAAAATGACCAATGCCCCATTTGGTGGGAAAGGTGAAAGGGCTAAATAGATTCTTGAATTGGTTCATACTGAGGTGTGTGGACCATTTGTAGTTGAAGTAAGGGGTGGGTACTAATACTTCAAAACTTTTACTGATGATTTTAGTAGATTTGGATATATCTAAGTAATGAGGTATAAGTCGGATTCCTTTGATAAGTTCAAGGAATACACGAATGAAGTTGAGAACCAGTTTGGTAAGAAGATTAAGAAACTTAACTTAGACCGAGGTGGGGAATATCTTAATTAGGACTTCATTGATTACTTACAAGAGTTTGGGATCCTATCCCAAATTACCCCTCCTTACACACCTCAATGGAATGGTGTAAGCAAAAAGAGGAACCACGCCTTGTTGGATATGGTGAGATAAATGATGAGTCATGCAAGTCTTCCATTATCCTTTTGGGGGTATACATTACAAATAGTGACACACATACTAAACTGAGTACCAACTAAATCGATAAATGGTATTCCCTATGAGTTATGGAGTGGAAGAAAATCCATGTTATCGAATTTACATGTGTGGGGTAGCGAAGTATTTGTTAAGGCCTCTTCAGGTAACAAACTTTCACCCTGAGGAACCAAGTGTACCTTTATAGGATACCCCAAAGAAACAAGGGGATATTACCTATACAACCCCTTAGAAAAAAAAAGGTTATAGTGGAAAGACATGCCATATTCCTTGAGAGGGATCACATCTCCAAAAGAGATAGTGGGAGAATGATAAACTTCGATGAAGTCGAGGCTCAAGGTATACAAGAGTTGGTACATGAACAGATTCCACAAAGCCCCGTGGAAGAAGAATATGTTCCAGAGACACAAGTACTGCGTAGGAGTACAAGAGAGGTTAGAGAACCGAAACGGTATGATTTTATAGTTACCGAGGATGGTGACTCATTATTAGTTGATAATAATGATCTTCTATCCTACAAGGAAGCAGTATGTGGCACAGATGTTTCCAAGTGAAAAGAATCCATGAATTCTGAAATGGATTCCATGTTCTAAAACCAAGTCTGGATTTTGGTAGATCCTCTAGTTGATGTAAATCTTATTGGTTGAAAATGGGTATTCAAGAAGAAACTGGACATGGAAAAACAAGCCAGTACATATAGGGCACGACTGGTTTCAAAAGGATTTAAACAATTTTAAGGAATTGACTACGATGAAACCGTCTCACCAGTTGCAATGCTAAAATCCATCAGAATTATACTTGAAATTTCGGCTTACCATGACTATGAGATTTGTAAAATGGATGTCAAAACAACATTACTTAATGAGAACATTCAATAAGATGTCTACATGATACAACCTGAAGGGTTTGTGACTCCAAAGGATACCAATAAGGTATGCAAGTTGCAGAAATCCATTTATGGATTAAAGCAAGCATTCAGGTCATGGAATATTCATTTTGATGAAGCCATAAAATAATTTGGTTTTATCAATAATTAATGTGAGACTTATGTCTACAAATGGTTTAGTGGGAGTTTAGTCATTTTTTTTAATAGTATATTTTGATGACATATTACTTATTGGAAACAAGATACCAGTGTGACAGTCTATTAAGGCATGGTTGAATCAATGCTTCTCCATGAAAGACTTGGGCGAGGCAGCGTATATTCTTGGGACCAATTTCCATCGTGATGGATCCAAGAGATTTATGGGCCTAAGTCAAAGTACATACATTGATAATATACTGAAGAGATTCAATATGGAACTATCCAAGAGGTGATTGTTACTAGGGTCACATGGTATTCATCTTTCCAAGAAAATGTGTCTTCATACACATGAGGAAAGAAAGATAATGGAAAGGACTCTATATGCATCAACGATTGGATCAGTCATGTATGCCATGCTATGTACTAGTATGGATGTCGCCTATGCATTGAGTGTGGTAGGAAGATATCAAGCTGACCCAGGTGACCACCGTTGGATGGAAGTCAAGACTATCATAAAGTATCTGAGGCGTACTAAGGATATGTTCCTGGTTTATGGAGGAGTGAGAAACTAGTCATCAGAGGATATGCATATGCTAGTTTCTAGACTGATTAAGATGACATGAAGTTGAAAACATGATACATCTTCACTTTTAATGGAGGTTCAGTGATCTGGAAGAGCTCAAAGTAGAGTGTGTTCGCATATTCTATAGTAGAGTCTAAGTATATCACAACTTATGAGGTAGCTAAAGTAGCAGTTTGGATGCGAAGCTTCATCGAGGAGCTAGATGTGATACCTAGAAGTAAAGATCCCATCACACTATACTGCGATAATACTGTAGAGGTGGATCTCACAAAAGAGACAAGGTCACATCAGCGGACGAAGCACATACTTCGGAAGTATCATATCTTGAGGGATTTTTTTCAGAGAGGTGAAGTTGTAGTGGACAACATTTCCATGAAAGACAATGTGGAAGACCTCTTGACTAAAGCCTTGACTGAGGAGAAACATGATCATCATGTGAGGTCTAGCGGACTAAAATTTATAGGGATTTGTCTCTAGTCCAAGTGGGAGTTCGTAAGAGTGGGTGTCCTAGAACTAACTGGTTTTACTTTGATTACATGGATATTTAATGTTTTATTACTTATTGTTCATTGTTCTGCATGACTATGATGTAATAATGTTCTAGAGTATTTGTTACATTGATAAGGTCATGGTAGTTCCCCGCTATGATGAGAACCATGAAATTATATAACAATATTCTTAAATATAGTTCTGTGGTTGGATGAAATACTATGATGGGACACATAGCATGCATACCGTCAGGTGTGAGTACTCGTAAGAAGATGAGACTTTCTCCCATGAAGTTCTCACTTGGTAATCTCTAAGATATGAGATTATGAGAATAGACCCGCTAGTAGAAATTATTCATGTTTTAGTGTCATCATATTTTTCAATCTGTGAGAATGTGTAATGATCCTTAGACTTTAAGACTATCATTAATATGTGTCACGACTCACACACTTTTATTTATTGACGAAAAATGTCATGCATATAGTTGTTGGGAATTATGGTACGTTGGGTGTATCAAGAGTGGCATGTTATTAATGGATAAGTCAAGGAAGGATTTGTACCTTACATTTATGGAAGTTAATATCTCATCTCTTTTATTGAAATAGAACCATCGTGAAAAATTCCATGGCCATGGTGTAACGATGAATTTATTTTAGGTAGTTAAAGAATGACATATCAAGCATAAAAGTTTATGACACTATCACGAAACCTTCTTGATGAGATATTGCGACAAAAGGATTATATTACAAAGTGAGATTTCTTATGTGGATGTCATTGTTATGATTTTACGTTATTTATTTTGGTTTCCTTGACCTGTTGCTAGACAGTACCCTTGGACTTTAGGAAAACCTGCCCAATGCCAATGAAAAAGATTCCTAGAGGGTCACACACTAAGTGTTTTGTGTGGTCTTGGTTAAATTCTATTTGAATTTAATTAATGAAATAAATATTATTCTCAAGATTGTGGAATAATTTTATTCAAGTTAAAATTATCACATAAATTAAATAAAATTTATTTATTTATTTTATTGAACATTTAATAAATATTTATTTACTAGTTTTTAAATAAAATATTTATTTAAGAGAATAAATTATTTATTTATTTATTCATGTGTTCAATAAATGGAAGTGGAGTTCAATAAGACCAAGGTCAGTTCAGTAGTAAAATTATTATTTGCAAGATGGTAAATAATTATTTAACTAGTTGACACAAGTTAAAATAATAATGATGCTGTTATTACTTTGTGACGCAAAATTTTATTTTATAATTCCATTTTGCACAAGTTGGCGCACCATGAATAATGATGTGGTATTATTATTATGAGCATGGGTTTTCTCTAAGTTCATGAATGTATTTAATTGTTTCTATGAAATTAAATATTGTAACTGAAATTCTATGTATATAAATAGACAAGTAGGCCTATTATTCCATACACCACACCACACACCTGGTGAATTGAGAATTTTTGAGACAAAAAATTTATCTCTCGAATCCTCTTCTCTCCCCTATCAAGAACAAGATACGGTCTTCAAGATCTAAAAACAAGCGATCAAGAACGACCGACACAAGACACTAGCTTCACTGCGCTAGCACCTGGATAACCTACGGTGTCGATCAGAGGCCATCAGAGCATGTGTAGATCACCACTAGAGGGATTCTAGTTTGGATTTTTAAAATTGCAATGAGATAATCTGGAAGGGTCATTACGGATGATCAACATCATCAATGAATAAAATACCGAATATCCGAGTATTATTTTATTTAAGAAATTAATTAAATTAATTATAAACATGATGTGAAAGATCCTCTCTAAGGTTTCGGGCCTCTTTCTTATTTATCTAAATATTTGATTATATTCCATGGAGACTGATGTTCATCATCATATTGATCCTGGAATAATCATTGATCATGGTAAAAATCAAAGTTGGGTATCGTCCCAACCATTCTTCTGCTATGCCCAGAACCTTCAATGTTTCCACACCGTAATCCCATAATTCTCACAATTATTTTATTACAGGTTAAAGGTATACATTAATTTCATTTCTAGGAATTTTATTTAGAGAAATAATCATAAAAATAATGAAATAATTATTCTTCATACACATTCGTGGTGGTAGACTATAGGGGATCAAAACAAATGACCAAATGTTTTAATTAGTAATTAAAGTACCAACAGAGTTAAAACCATCAGAAGCTAATCCAAAATGTATATTCATAGGATCCAAAGTAAAATCTAGATATAATGAATCAATAAAATTCCATGATGTTGAATCTTTTGGATGTCTCATCAATCCATCATTTTTATTATCTTGAGCATTCTACTTCATGTCATATGCAATCTTAGACGACATGAATAATATTTACAATTGTGGTTTCAAAGGAAAGTAATGCAATACCTTTGTAAGAGTTTTCATCATATTTTTCTTCTTCAGGTTGTAGTGTTTTTTACTTTAATTTGTGTTCATTGACATCCATCTTCTTGGAATAAATATTATTCATTATTATTTATCAGACTCTTCTCCCCAATAAATAATAAAATCATTAGGTCATGAATTGGTCTTTTTATAATCATGTCTAAGTATTTTAATTATTTCATTCATCACATAGAATAATGTAGGGATTTTAGATTCACTAAATGCGTCATCAAAAAAACTCTATAATCATATAAATTTATTTGTTATTAATTCCATACAGACACTTGATATGATACAACTTAAGTAGAAAAGAAAACTTTGAATACTTGGAACAACTTTCATACAATTCATGTTGTTTGTCTTTAACTAATTTAAAACATTCAATTTTTTTGGTAACTGATTTTTTAAGCAATATTATCCTTCTCAGGATCAACTAAAGGTTCTATTGATATATTAAAATTATGGAAATTGTATCCTATAATTCCAAATGCATCATTTATCAAATTTTGAAGTGAATTCTCCTCTGGTGGGTCACTTTGTGTTTGGTGGACAAGATTTACATTTTTTTGAATTTCCATAACATTTTATTCACCATTCCAAATCCAATATAAATATAAATTCGGAAACTATTTCAACATCAAATGATCATATACTTTTTTTCTATTCAACGATCATTTGAATTTACAATCAAGACACATACATTTTATTCTATTATCCACTGAATCGTTTGTAATTGCATAATCTAAAAATTATTCCAAACCCTTCACATAACGAGGTGTATTTTAAGGTAAATTAATCCAAATTTTATCCATAGGTATTTCATTTTCACTCTTCACCATGTATATTTAGATATAAATATATAAATTTTTTATCAAATAAGCACAATCAAAATATAATCTCACCCAACTTCATTATTGACCAGGGTGGGGTCTTGATTTTACATAACATAAATTCAACATAAAAATGATTCAATAAAACAAGAAAAACATAAAAAATAAATGAATAAATATTACCCCTCATAGTAACACAATCAGATGTCATGGAATATGTTCACTTAGTTGAGGAGAGAGGTTACTATGATGTCGAGAATAATATTATCTCTCCAAAAAAATACATGAACATAATTATTTTGTTAAAATATCTCTAACTATTATTCTTTTAATATTATCAATATTTATTTTATATTTTAGAAACATGATTGTCTTTATATCCATCTATTTCTTTGATAATTATTAAAATCAAGATTATATGTATCTCAAAAAAAATATCTTGGAAATGTGATATCTGGTGAATGTATTTCCATATGAATCATATAATTTCATACAATTATTGTTTTATTATATTTTATATAACAATTTGATAAATAGTTCTTAACTTGAAGTGAGTAGCACATAAAAAAATATTCATGTGATCTGAAGCTGTGTAGCTTATAATAAAAATTATATATTGTACTCATTATTAAGAGTATTTGTTATTTAGTATATTAACTTCATGATATCATTTTTTAAAAATAGAATATAGGATTAATTTTTCTATACATTTATATTTATTAACTATTGATAGTTAAAATGAGTTATAGGAGACATCCACATAATAAATAATCAAGGGAGATCATGGAATGGCCTATGGGGTTTCATTTACAAATATTGGAAGGGAGAAATAGAAAATATATGAGAGAAATTCACCACTTCATCTATAGGATACTGAAAGGATATTCATATGAGTTCAAAAATAGTGTTTCTATGTTTATCTTTATTTTTTTTCAATAAGTTATTCTTTTTGAAGTGGTGATAAAAATTTTATACTTCTGAAATAATAATTTTCTTAATCTAATTTTTTATATTCATAATTGTATTCTTTTAATTACTCTATTTTTACTAAAATTGTTAGTTTATAATTTTCCCCACAAAATAATATCTAATTTCATTTATAACTATACTTCAAAGGAACATCTATTTTGAGTTTTAATTCTCATTTAAAATCAATATCTGTAATTGTTTTGGTCGTTATTTTTTTCATATAAAGAAATTATTTTTTTTAAAGGGTCATGGTCTTAATTAGTGTGTATTTATTCTCTCAAGTATTATATGGGATTAAATAATTAAACTAGGTTTATATTGAATCAAAGTAATATAAACATTGTGTGTTCATTGCTTTTATTTTCCATTTCACTATCTTTTTATTGATATATTTTGTTCTATTAAATTATTATCTTTATTTTATTTAAAATATATATGATGTTAACTCTGATAATTTTAATTTTTCAAAAAAAAATACAAGTCAATTAACCCCCCACCTCTAGACTTTTTCATTGCATCTCAATGAGCCAATATGAGGAAAAACTCAAAAGGGAGTATACACCATACCACTCATGATCTAGTGTAAGAAGAATAGCCAAAAAATATCTCCCTTTACTACCACTAAGCACTACTAAATTACATGTGGCTTGTGATCTTAACCATAGTCTTAATGATTATGTTTTTAGAATAAAAACCCCTCTAAAAAGTACCTAAACCCAATATTCTCCCCAATCCAACCCATAATGGACCTTAAGGTGGACCTTAATAGGAAAATTATCATTTTAAAAACATTTAAATTATTATTAAGTGGGTAAGATACATAAAAACAAAATATTGGCCAACTTCTTAATGAAAATATAAAATATTCAAGTATTACACTACACACTTACAACACCAAGGGAACTTTTATCATTACACATGAAAGAAATAATTAATTATTACAATTTATAATTATTTATAAAAAATTAAAAAAATAGGAATAATCACCTAAATGAACATTGAAGTGCATCCACTCTCCAAAACTGTGACCAAATGACGATGGAATGTTTACTATGTAACCCTAGAATCATCTTGGGAAAATCCATAAAAAACACTCAATTTAATAGATCTTTATATAATTTAATTACAAACCTTATAAAAATACAACAAGCAAAAAAACTTCAATGAACAAACATGGAGGTCTGAGATATAAGAACAATGAATTCTGGCTCATTCATAGATAGGTTTAGGGTGAATTAGGTCAAGACAAAGGTAGGAGGAGGACAAGAACTTGGGTAGAAGGTGGTTAGGACTATTGATACCATCAAGGGTCGCAGTCATCATGAAAATTGGAAGAGGGTTGTTATTAGGGGTTTTCGTCAAGGAGTAGGGTGGGTTGTTTTAGGGTCATCGTCTATGAGTAAGGGGGTCGAGGTCACGATGATCTGAGGAGGGGGGATGTATGACAACCCTGCTCTTTTATTTCACACTTAAAATGATTTATTACATAAAATTCACTTGATAAAACATAGAATATCGAGATTTATATTGTCTTTGAGTCTTAGGATCATTACATAACAACTTAAAAAATTAAATACTACATCTTTATTGAAAACTTCCTTTACATGACCACTAGATTCCCTCGTACTTAGCATTGCATAGGATAACCTGAGAACATGCATGAGAAAAGGGTGAGCTATAAAGCCCAGTAAGGGAATAAAAATGGAATAACATGAGGAATACAGTACATGTTAGACAATAGGCATATCAATGGAGCACAAGAGAAACATTAACATAAAGGCATGATAAAGCATGATAATCTTAATATGGAAATGTGGCAACAACATTTAACCTGATTTTAGCATGATCCAAGGATCATTGTAGATAGATCATGAGTAAACCCTCATTGAACTTGGATTATAATGAGTAAACCCTCATTTCACTTGATGTATCATGATACTAATCTTTACCTAATGCATTGGAGCGCTATCAGGGCATACCCTTCTTGAACATTTCATTTCACACATGAATGTGCTATATGGATCATATAACATGGATTCATTAAACCTCATAATTTATTCCACAATAAAGGAAATGTGAAATTAATACATGAAACACAATAATCAATAAGTAAATTTTCATAAATTTTAATACCCTTGATAGGGAAATGGGCATGGTATTCACTACACAATGACATTGGCTTGGAAAATCGTGGTGCAATTTCGGCAGCGTAACAGCGTGACATAGAAATTCATAAAAATGGTTGATGAGAAATAAATGGGTGTCTCATCATATTTAAATTAAATGGAAACTAAGGGGGTCATATAGATACATGTCCCAACATAAGTAATGGAATTTATATTCACAATACAAAATAATTTCTTGAATGTAAATGAGGAGAGAGAGATTCCATACGGAATTTTGGCATTGTAACGGGTGTACATGAGGGAAATTTAATAAGAGATAAAGAGGTATATCAACATTAAAACATAGGGAGAGTAGTATAGGGGAGGTGTGAAATAATATCCCAACATTTATAATTGAAAAAAAGGGCATAACAACATAATGAAATTGAGACAAAAATGAGAAAAGAGGAAATCCCATGAAAGTGTGATCCCAAAGGCTTGGGAGAGGCTTGAGAGAGGCTTCTTGAGAGATTGGGGCACCTTGGGAGGATTATAGAGAGAGGATGGAATGGTTTTTTCGAACTCAAAAGGCTTTTAGTGAAGAGGAAGTGGGAGATTGGGTGGGTTTATATAGGAAATGAGAGGGAATTCTTTAATATTTAGGTTTGGGTAAACACACATTAAACTAATCAATAAAAAAAACCAGCCCATGGTTTTTTCCCATGGTTTTTTTCAAAGGGGAGTGGAAAACAATATTTTATAATTCCAATGGCCTAAATTCTTAAAATATTGAGGGTGCTTATGTGGAGGTGAGTCACACTCTCAAGGAAAACAATTTAAAAAGACAAAATGTTTTATAAGCCTTGGAGGGTCCACTAAAGCTTTCTAAAATAAATCAAACAAACCTAAAATCACATTATTTTAATATTAAAAATTATATTGGCCGAACATATAATTTATATTATTTTATTACATCACTATCGGGTCATTATGATGTCAAAAAACACATTATATATTTAAACGATATTTAATTTTTTCCCAAAAATTCAACTGTCATAGAAAATTATGAAAAAATCACCGTTGGATAATTTTAACATCCTGATTCCAAAAAATAATATTTATTTTATTTAAATAATTTCCTAAATATGTAAATTTTTATTTTCAAAATAAAAATCGGTATTTATCGAAAATTCAGGGGTTTTAACAAAAACGGTTTTCAAACCATAATAAAAATTACAATTGCATTCATAAAATTATATAATCATTTATATTTAATAAAAATTAATTTATTTATAATAATATTTTATTAAAATACTATTTAATTCAAAAATCCATTCATTCATCAAAATAGATTTCTTATTTGAATATTAACTAAAAATACTATTTGTGCTTTAAAAACGATCTACCAAGTAACAATAATAAAATAAATGCACATTATTTATACAAAAATAATGTACATAGTCATAGTGCTAGGGTCTTGTTACATAACCCCTTATAACACCTGCATAAGACTGAAGGGTAAGGTGTACGATGGTGACAGACTCTTGGGGTGGCTCGGATAACATCACTCGGGTAGTAATCTATATCAACTTCCATTTCTCCTGTAGTCGGTTCCGCTCAAGCTTAATGTGTTCAATTTCAGCTTCGGATTGGTCAAGAGGGAAGCCCAATGATGCCACCTACTTTTCGAGCTCTAATAAATGGGCTTCGTACGGGGCAAGTCTACTGGATGAGGTCATCGCTTCGCTTATCTGATTAAATTGGATTTGATAAAGCCCTGTTTTTATACTAATCATGTGATCACTGTTCAACAAATATATTAGCAACTATAACAACACTTAACGGTATTTTAAAATCCAAAACCATAAAACCAATGAAGTTCACATTTATATAAACATTTTACATAATGAGACATTTAATTAGATCAAGAGTGATTTCTATTAATGAAAGTTTGGGTCGTTACAATCTTCCCCCGTTAAGAAATTTCACCCTCAAAATTTTCTTTTCCCACTCTAAAAAAATGCGGGTAACTCTGCTTCATCACTTTCTCCAATTCCCACGTCGCTTGTTCAAAATTTTGGTTTCACCAAAACACCTTGACGAGGGGAATTGTCTTATTTCGTAGAAATTTTTCTCTATGATTTAAGATCTTCATTGGTTGCTACTCATAATAAAGATCATCCTCTAACTATATCACCTCTGAAGAGAGTACATGTGAAGGTTCTAGTATGTACTTATTAAAGTTTTATACAAGAAATACATCATGTACTTTGGCAATGGCAGGTGGAAGTGATAGTCGATAGGCCACAACCCCGACACGATCAAGAATCTCGAAGGGGACGATGTACCTAGGACTTAACTTCCATTTCTTTCCAAATCTTATGACCTTATTCCATGAAGATATGCGCAAAAATACTATGTCTCTAACTATAAACTCAAGTTTTCATCGATGGTTATCTATATAACTCTTCTGTCAACTTTGGGCTGCCATGATATGTTGTCGAATATTTTTCACCTTCTCCACCATTTCTTCGACCATTTCTGGTCCTAGAAGCTTACGTTCACCGACTTCATCCCAACACGCTAGTGTTATGAACCTTTTACCATAAAGTGCTTCATATGGTTCCATTTGGATGCTCGAGTGGAAACTGTTATTGTAAGAGAATTCAACTAGTGGAAGATATTGGTCCCATGCTCCTTTGAATTCTATTGAGAAAGCTCTCAGCATATCCTCAAGTGTTTGGATAGTCCGCTCGGATTGGCCATCAGTTTAAGGATGATAGACCGTACTAATGTTTAGTTTAGTATACAGAGTATTTTGAAGACTCTTATAAAACATATAGGTGAATATTAGATCTCGATAGTATAGAATATATAGTGGTACTCCATGCATCCTTACCACTTCCCTGATATATATCTGTGCCAGTTGATCCAGTGAGAAATCCTCCCAAATAGAAATAAAGTGTGCAGACTTGGTAAGACGGTCCACAACAACCCAGATTGCATTGTTGCCTTTGGATGTCTTCGGAAGTTCAATGACAAATTCCATGGTGATGTTCTCCCATTTCCAGTCTGGTATGGGTAATGGTTGCATCATCCCCTTAGACTTCTGCCTCTATGCCTTCACTTACTGACACACTAGGCACTTTGATGTAAAGTTTGTAATCTCCCTTTTCATATTGTCCCACCAAAATTTTTCTCAGAAATCTCGATACATATTTGTACTCCCCATGTGAATAGAGAAGGTTGAGCTATGTGAGTCATCCAAAATCTACTTCTTTATCTCTTGATCGGATGGTACACATAATCGTGACCCAAATCTCATAATTCCATCCTTTTCAACCACAAACTCTAAGGATTTCCCATTTCTGATAGTTTCCACCCTTTTCAGAATTTCCACATCCTTTCTTTGAGCATCCTTTAACCTTTCAAAAAGAGATGGTTGATCAATCATTTGTGAAAGGATTGATGATGTCCCCTTTTTTATGATTCCCATGTTCATCTTCATCAAATCTAAGAATATTGGATACTTCTCAATTCTCATCAATGATAGAATCGCTGGATCCTTTCTACTTAGAGAATCTACCACCTTGTTTGCTTTCACAGGAGAAGTCATAGTCTTTGATCATCTCTAACCATCTTCGTTGGCACATGTTCAACTCCTTCTGTGTGAATATATACTTGAGGCTTTTGTGGTCTGTATATATTTCACACTTCTCCCCAAAGAGATAATGCCGCCAAAATTTTAAAGTGAATATCACCGAATCCAACTCCAGATCATGTTTTGGATAATTTTTCTCATGAACTTTTAATTGCCTTGAAGTATAGGCAATGACTTATTAATTTTTCATCAACACACATCCCAGGACCTTCTTCGAAGCATCACTAAATACCACAAAAATTTCTCCACTTGTGGGTAATGTGATCACGAGTGTAGTGATAAGCCTCCTTTTCAACTTCTTGAAGCTTTCTTTAGATTCATCACAACAAGTAAACTTTACTCCCTTCCGAGTTAGCTTGGTAAGAGGGTTGGACAATCGTGATAAATTTATCACAAATCGTCGATAATATCCAGCTAACCCCAAAAATCTACGGATATCCATTACCAATGTTAGCCTAGACCATCCATCTATTTCAGCTGTCTTGGAGGGATCCAGAGATATTCCATTACTTATGATGATATAGCCCAATAATGAGACCTCCTTCAACCAGAAATCACACTTGCTATACTTTGCATAGAGCTTCTCCTTCCGCAAGGTCTCTAGTACAGTTCTTATATGCTCATCATGATCCTCCTTGGTTTTGGAGTATATTAGAATATCACCTATATCTTTTACCACAAATTTGTTGAGGTAATCTCTAAACACTTTATTCATCAATTCCATGAATATTGATGGAGCATTAGTGAGTCCAAAAGGCATTAATATAAATTCATAGTGCCTGTATCTTGTACAAAAAGTAGTCTTGGGGATATCTTCCTTCTTCACCCTTACTTGATAATATCCCGACCGAAAATCCACCTCGGTGAAGTATTTTTCTCCATGTAGCTGATCTAAAAAGTCATCAATTTGTGGGAGAGGATACTTTTTCTTTATTGTGATTTTGTTAAGCTCATGATAATCAATGCAAAGGCGCATTTATTCATCCTTCTTCTTGATGAAGAGGACTGGTGCACCCCATGGTGAAGCAATTGGGCATATAAACACTTTATCCAGATTCTCATATAGTTTTTTCTTCAGATCCACAAGCTCCACAACAACCATTCTATATGGAGTCTTGGATATTGTCAACTCCCCAGGTATAAGATCAATTGATAATTCAACATCTCTTCTAGGAGGAAGACCAGTCAATTCCTCAGGAAACACTTCCGCAAATTCCCTCACAATAGGCATGTCTTCAAGGATGGTTGCTTCCTTGGAATCAATCATCTAAGCCAGATACACGTGCTCATAGGGCAGTAATATCCTTGCTTGGGATGATGGAGCTAAACAAGATTCATCTTCCTCCTTGCACTTGTATAGAATCGGTGTCCGATTCTCCATATAGAGATTGATTTCCCTCTCATGTAAATTTATGTTGGATCTATATAATGAAAGCCAATCCATGATGAGAATTGCATAAAATTCCACCAGAGGGAGTAAGATGAGGTTCTCCAAGAAGTTCAATCCATATATTATGATAGGATAGGAGTTATATTAATGGGATGCAATGATTTCCCCATTTTTCGTACTCACCGACATCTTTACCTCCATGATTTGTGGTGGTGTTGGTATTGTTCTACTAAACTTTGGGATATAAAAGAATGTGTAGAAATAGAATCAAAAAGCATGTTCACTATTATTGAATTAATAACTAGAGTACCTGTCACCACTTCATTGTCGGGGTTCACTTCAGCAGTAGTGATGGAAAAAGCTCGCCCTTCCTGCCTTAGAGATTGTGGGTTGCCTCTGAAAACCCTTGTCTTAGGGCACTGATTTGCAAAGTTTGAGGTTCAAGTGTATAATTCCTCTCCTCTATCGTATCCTCAAGTTTTCCTCATTGGAAGTTAATAGCTAGGTTCCCTTCACTTCCACACCTAAAGCATTTCCTCGTCCCCTTTAGGAAATTTCCGGGGTGCTTCTTTCCACACCTTTGGAAAGCGGGGTGCTGGACCTTCTTAGCACCATTGGATTTATCCATCGGACTGCCAGCAATGAAGTCCACCTTACACTTCTTATCCCCATGATACCCCTAAGATTCTATGATCTCTATTTCGACGTTGAGGTCACATCGGACAATTTCCTCATAGCTGTCAAAGTCACAGATCGCCAATGATTTTCGTAGGCTAGGTTTCAGCCCACCAAAGAAGTGGTCAACCTTGTATTCAGGGGTAATGACAAAGTCGTAGGCGTATCGTGAAAGCATTGTGAATTTTTACTCATACGCTTCGACATATTTTTCATCTTCTTTCTTGAGGGCAAGGGAGTCCCTTTCCATCTGAAGTTGGAGGGTGCGCAGAAAATATTTATCGAAAAAACATATTCCAGAAATCCTTCTATTACAACTCCTCGATCTCCTCCTCAGGCTTTATATTTTTTATCAACGTCCAACATTGATCAGCTTCACCCTCTATATGATAAGCATCTAGGAGAACCTTCTCTTGTTTGTAACATTGAAGGATGGAGAATATCTTTTCAATGGAGTTGATCCATTGTTCGGCGATTGAGGGATCAAATGATCAATTAAAAGTAGGAGGCTTTTGTCTCATGAAGCTCTTGATAGTGACTTGTTCTTTCTTATGGGGGGTTGAATGTTCTTCTTGACCCATGTTTCTATTCAAATCTTGAGTTAACTGATAGATAAGTGTGACAAAGTTTGTGATTCCCGCTCCCATTGGATTGGGAATCTCATTAGAACGATCATCACATTGATCTTTACATCGGTTGTTATCCCCAGCCCTCTTATTACCGGCCATTGGCTGGAATAAAAGGAAAGTTAGGGGTAACACATAAAGGGTAATCCAAAGACAAAATGGATGACATATACATTACTTTTATTTCCTTAACTTATAAATTTATAGGCTTTAATCTATGTTATCCATGATCTACATTCCAACATATATTCTTAGGGGAATTTTTTCCCTTAATAATGGTTTATACCTAGCTTGTGAATTTACCAAAGTATATACCCGAAGAGTGTCATAACCAAGAGTATAGAAACGCCTGTTCTCATTCACCAGTTCTTATTCGAGTCTAGCTCAAAGCGTTTTTTTCGGGTTTTACCCCTAGGATACATCTGTGCCAGAGCCGCCTCTACCTGCTCGTATCTAGACATGGATGTATTTTCTTGATAAACCACTTAATCAATACTCAACAATACTTAGGTATGTTTTTATTATACTTATTCTTGTCTCAAAGTCTTTACTAGGGTTTTCTAATCCTAATCCCAAAAAAAACTAAACCTATCCTCTGATACCAACTATGACAACCCTGCTCTTTTATTTCACACTTAAACATGATTTATTACATAAACATCACTTGATACAGAATAAAATATCGAGAGGTCTAGTGTATTTTGGGTTTAGGATTATTACATACCAACTTACAACATGAAATAAAACATCTTTATTGAAAACTTCCTTTACATGACCACTACATTCTCTCATACTTAGCATTGTATAGGATAACCTGAGGACATGTATTAGAAAAGGGTGAGCCATAAATACCAATAATGGAATAAACATGGAATAACATGAGGAATGCAGTACATGTTAGACAATAGGCATATCAATGGATCATAAGAGAAACATTAACATAAAGGCATGATAAAGCATGATAATCTTAATATGGAAATGTGGAAAAAACATTTAATATGATTTTAGCACGAGCCAAGGCTAGTTGCACATGGAGCATGAGTAAACCCTCATTGCACTTGAATTAGCATAAGTAAACCCTCATTTCACTTGATGTATCATGATACTAATATTTACCCAATGCATTGGAGCACTATCAGGGCGCACCCTTCTTAAACATTTCATTTCATGCATAAATGTGCCACAGGTATCTTATAACATGGATTCATTAAACCTCATCATTTATCCCACGATAAAGGAAATTTGGGATTCATACATGAAACAATATAATCAATAAGTAAATGTGCATAAATTTAAATACCCTTGATAGGGAAATGGGCATGGTATTCACTACATAATGACATTGGCTTGGAAAATCGTGGTGCAATTTCGGCAGCGTAAAGACTTGACATAGGAATTCATAAAAATGGTTGATGAGAGATAAATGGGTGTCTCATTATATGTACATGAAATGTAAAGTAATGGGTTCATATATATACATGTCCCAACATATTTAATGGAATTTATATTCACAATACAAAAGAATTGCTTGAATGTAAATGAGGAGAGAGAGATTCCTTATGGAATTTCGGCATGGTAACGGGTGTACATGAGGGGCATTTAATGAGAGATAAAGGATAATATAATCATTAAAACATAGGTATGGAAGTATGGGGGAGGTTACAAATCATATCCCAACATTTATAATTGAAAACAAAGGGGCATAACAACATAATGAAATTGAGACAAAAATGAGAAAAGAGGAAATCCCTTACTTGGAAGTGTGATCCCAAAGGCTTGGGAGAGGCTTGAGAGAGGCTTCTTGGGATCTTGTGGCACCTTGGGAGGATTGTAGAGAGAGTATTAAAGTGGTTGGTCAAACTCCAAAGGCTTTTAGTAAAGAGGAAGTGGGATCTTGGGTGGGTTTATATAGGAAAGGAGAGGGAATTCTTTAATATTTAGGTTTGGGTCACCACACATTAAACTAATCAATACCAAAAACCATCCCATGGTTTTTGCCCGTGTTTTTTTAAAAAGGAGAGTGGAAAACAATATTTTATAAGTCCAATTTCCTAACTTCTTAAAATATTGAGGGTGCTTATGTGGATGGGAGTCACACTCTCAAGGAAAACAATTTAAAAAGACAACATGTTTTATAAGTCTTGGAGGGTCCACTAAAGCTTTGTAAAATAAATAAAACAAACCTAAAATCACATTATTTTAATGGTAAAACATATATTGGCCGAAAAAATATTTTATATTATTTTATTACATCACTATTGGTCCATTATGATGTCATAAAACACATTATATATTTAAATGGTATTTAATTTTTACCCAAAAATTCGACTGTTTTAGAAAATTATGAAAAAATAAACATTGAATAATTTCAATGTCCTAATTCAAAAAATAATATTCATTTTATTTAAATAAATTTCTAAATATGTGAATTTTTTCTTTTAAAATAAAAACTGACATTTATCGAAAATTCATGGGTTTTAACAAAAACAGCTTTCAAACCATAATAAAAATGGAAATTGCATTCATAAAATTATATGATGATTTATATTTAATAAAAATTAGTTTAATTATAATAATATTTTATTAAAATAATATTTCATTAAAAAATACATTAATTCATCAAAATATATTTTTTTGTTGAATATTAACTAAAAATAATATTTTTGCTTTAAAAACTATTTACAAAGTAACAATAATAAAATGAATGCACATTCTTTATACAAAAATAATGTACATATTCATAGTGATAGGGTCTTATTACATAACCCCTTATAACACCCGCATAAGACCGAAGGGTAATGTGTGCAATGTTGACAAACTCTTGGGGTGGCTCGGATAACATCGCTCGGGTGGTAATCTCTATCAACTTCCATTTCTCCCGTAGTCGGTTCCTCTCAAGCTTAACGTGTTCAAGATCGGATTGGTCTTGGTCAAGAGTGAAGCCCAATGATTCCACCTCCTTTATGAGCTCTGATTAATGGGCTTCGTATGGGGAAAGTCTACTGGATGAGGACATCGTTTCCTTTTTCTGAGTAAATTGGATTTGTTAAAGCCCTATATTTATAATAATCACGTGATCACTGTTCAACGACTATATTAGCAATGGGAAAAATACTTAACGGTATTTTAAAATCCAAAAACATAAAACCAATGAATTTAAATTTTTATATAAACATTTTACATAATGAGACATTTAATTAGATCAAGAGGGATTTCCATGAATCAAAGCTTGGGTCGTTTCAGGATGAGGGAGGGGTGTTGTTGTCGGGGATAAGGGGGTCAGGACAAGGGGATCAGGAGGGGGTTTGGGGCTGATGGGATCAAGTGTGGGGGGTGGATTATTTTTTTTAATATTTAATTATAGTTTAAACAAAACCACCACAAAATTTAAAAATAAAAAAATTTCATCTGTTATGTTAAACTATAACTATATTATAAATTATATTTAATACAATTTGTTTAGAGAAATTTATTAGAACCATCACTAATAAAACAATGCTAAGACATATTTTTTTAGTTACTTACTATTAGAACCAATATCATAGAAGTTGAGAACATTGAACGTCTATGACAGTAAGAAACCATGCATTCTTGTGATTAGTATTCTTTCCAATAGAGGTCTTCAAACCTCTTTTAAAACACCTCATTTCACCATTTCCATGAGAAAAACATATAACAACCCTATTTTATTTTATATTATCATGCCTAATAACCTTAAAATCCAAATAGAAGAAGGGGTTCACTCATATTAAATTCTCAGATCAAACTCATCATTATCGGTAGATAAATGGACTCTATCAACTAACGGAGAACAAAAATCAACCTCAACTAATAAAAAGGCATAATTATCATCCCTAGAAATCTCTATTTCCTTATCCATATTTATAGGAATGTCAATAACCAAAATAATGTCATGTATAATTCTAGTGAATCTACCAGGTTGTAAGAACTTGGATCTTCTTTCAGGTATGTTTTTCCTTTTCTGGTTGTTTTTAGAGAAAAGAGGAAATTTTGGAAATTTTCAAAGTACACACCATGTAATTTATGAGTACACGCCGTGTAATTCCTTACTGCAGTAGGCTATGTGCTAGCCATGTAATAGCCACACACAGGGTCGTGTGGGAGTGACTTGGAGGCTGCTTAATGTGAAGTACGGAAAAGGCGAGTACACGTTGTGTACTTTTTTTTCATTAAACGCACAGGGGTCGCGCCTAATCGCCAGAAATCACTTCTTTTAGGTCTTGTTCGACCGAGAGAACCCATACATCCGCAGATCTTGGACAAACACCTGATCCTTTGTCCGTCCTCCAATTCGAACAATGTTGATTGTGTTGGAATCGCATTGGTGAGTTCTCTCTTCTCATAGAGCATCATCTTATGATTTCTCATTTCTCGTGAGATATCGTGGGTTGAACATTTTAGAAGTTTTCTTAAATCTATGGAGTTCTAAGGAGATTCAAGCTTCAAGGTTCATTTATAAGGATATCCTAACCCCGAGGTAGTTGGTTTGTGACTTTTTGTTGAAAGTAGTTTTATGTGAAAATTTTCCCAATACCCATGAATGGGGTATTGCGCGTTTACCTTTTTGGTCCTATTATTTTTATGATATGCTGGTATGCCTGAGTAGATGATTATTGATTGTGAATAAGGTGAATTGTTGTTCTCTAGATTTATTTCCATGCATGTTTTTCCTATTTCAACCTTTAGGTCTTGCTTTCCTGCTAGGCTGTTGTTTACTTTTCCATGTCTAGTATTGTAGGATGGTGTGATTGTTGTTCTTTTATCCTATTGTGCTGTAGAATGCTTGCCAAGTAGTTCATGAGGCTTACCTTGGCTGTTACGCACTGCGACACTTTCTTGACTTACACAGGGCCGTGAGAACCTGGTGTATAGACTATAGGGAGGATGGACGTAAGGGCTTCTCCAGAGTGTCTTTATAAAATACGATGCGAGACCATAGGGTTAATTGACGTTGAGTGCTTCCGCAGAGTGTCTGTAGTTCCTCAATGTGGTCCAAAGTGGGAATATGACATTGAGTGCTTCCCCAGAGTTCCTTTAGTACTGATACGAGACTATAGGGGGAATTGATAGTGAGTGATTCCTCAGAGAGTCTATGCTTAAGCTGAACCAGAGGGGTAAGACTGAGTGTACTGCCCAGAGGGTTGCTTGTACTTGTTAGGTATGACCATAGGGGATAGGCTGTGAATACGTCCTAGAGGGTTACCTTGTGTTTAGCTTCTTGTTTGTGTTGCTAGGTAGGATTAGAGGGGATCGGTTGTGGGTCCTTCCCAGGGGGTTACCTATTTGTGTTTATCTGCTTTGATTATCTATTTCATGTTGTGAGGTTTTGAATGCTTTGAAACTGTGGATTTTTTACTACTGTATACTTTCCTTGTTTACTGCCTTTTGTATTTTACCTGCCATATATTCAATGACTCTTAGGCACAAATCTCACGGTGGTTTCCTACTAGTATTTAGTCTTACACCCTTTTTGGGCCACGCTTTTGGGTCCAAACAGATTATATTGTTGCAGGTATAGATAAGGTAAATCGCCCTTCTACTTTAGGTACTTGACTTGTTGTGGAGATGGAGAGCATCAGACCAAGCTATGGCTTGCGATGCTGAGGAGTTTATCTACTTTCTTTTTCACTTTGGTTTAACACTGTTGTATTCTAGCATTGTGACCTGTTTGGATGTTTTCCTAGACATATGTAACATGAATCATTTTATGTATGTGTTCTCCAATTTATAATATCATTTTTCTACTGTATGTCATTATTATTACTTCTTCTCTTGTATGTACTTGTTTACTTCCGTTGTGTACTCTTCCAATTAGGGAATAGTTTCCCCACTATCACACCCAAGGCCCTCGCTGCTAGTCGTCAGCCTCTGGCGTTCGGGGAAATTCACTTGAGGCCATGTGACCAACCGGGTACGGGGCACATCTAGGTGTCTTCTGGAACCTGGACATTACAAAGTGGTATCAGAGGAATTCTTTTCTTCTTGACTTATTGTTTGGAGCCTTTAGCTGGGGATAGGATGGAATGGGTACTTGGTAATAAGATATGCCCGAGAGTAGCTAACCCGTGCGTAGGGAAAAACCAATCTACCTAGTTTAATTGCAATTTTTCTAGTTTTTCAATTATTACAATTGATTTGATTTCAACTTGAGTGATTCACATGATTTGTGCTGTTATTGAGAAACTATTTCTGTTGCAACCCGATGAGATGAGGGCATGTCATCTCATGCATCATATAGGAACTTTATAGAAATCACATGTCATGAATTTTTGCCATGTCATCGAGGATGCATCAGTGATTTCATGTTGTTGTGATAGATGATGTGTAAAATATGCATGTTGTTGTGATAGTTTCCTTGATAAAAATATCTGTTATTTGATAGGGTATTGTTTTTGTAGAGATTTTCTTGAATGAACACCAAACTTTGGTTCTTGAGGTGTTATGGTCCCTCATGGACTGTAATTTGGTGGATCATTTCCTTGTTGACCATGTTATAATGTGTACAAGATGCCAAACTTTGATTCGTGGGGAGTATGAGCCCTCCCAGATTGGAATTTGGAACTTTCAATGTTCATTTTAGTGTTTTTTCTGGGTTCCAAAGTAGTTCCTAAGTCTTGTTGTTCGAAAAAACCCAGAATACATGTCGTGTAATGTTAAGTGCACGTCGTGTGTTCTTTTGTTCGGGAAGAAACTATTTTTCTTAAGTACATGCCGTGTACTTTATGTACACGCTGTGTAGTCACTAACCGTGTCATAGGTCGTGTGGGCAGAGACACGGGATGGGTAAAGTCTGGTAGAAACACATCGTGTACCAGTCAAATACACCATGTAGTGTCTAACCTGTGTCTTCCCGTGTAAAAAACAACATGGACGGATAAACCTTAAGCTATACATGTCGAGTCCTCGTTGAACACGTCGTGTAGTATGACCTAGGTACCTGGCCATGTCACAAACAACATGGGTCAGTGTTATCTTTTCACATACATTCTGTGTCTGTCAAGAACATGTCGTGTAGTGTGATTCATGTGTCAGGCCATTTCACTAACAACACGGTCAAAGTGAAGCTTGTCTAGAACACGCCGTGTAGGATTTGTATACGCCGTGTAGTCTATACTTAGGAGAGACGTGTGGCTTAACCATTTAGAAGGACTCAGGCAGGGGAAGAGGATTAAAGTACACGTCATGTGTTAAGACAACACGCCATGTGTTTGGGCTGTTACATGACCAATTTAGGCAGGAGTACATGCCCATGTAAATGACTTAAGGGAACACGTCGTGTAGGAAATGTACACACCATGTAGTCATGTTTTGTAAAACTTGAGTGCTTTATTTCTACTATTACCTTATTACAATACTTGTTTTCAATCCTTGATATCTTGATCTAAGGTGTGCACTTGACCTTGCAGAGTCATGCCCCTGAGACGTCCTCTGGTTGTACGCCAGTTTCCAGGTGGTGATCAGACACTAGACATGGCTGATCAGGGACTACCTGCAGATCCTCCAGTTGTTCCAACCTTGGCACCAGTCATTATACCTAACATAGGTGTTGATTCATAGTTCAGGGAGGGATTCTTGAGGATGATACAGACATTTCAGGGAGTTCCACCTCCTTCCCCATCGATGGATGATTTGACACAGGTCTTCCAGCAGCTGCATCCTCCCACTTTATCAGGGTAAGGAGGACCTCAGGCTACTGAGTCATGGATAGAATCCATGCTGACGATCTTTGAGAATCTAGAGACACCTCTAGATAGGAGGGTCAATCTCGCTACCTATATACTTCGGGACTCCGCCAAGAGGTGGTGGGATGTGATCTCACAGGCGGGACGCCAGCAGGTTATGGCGTGGGATGAGTTTCTATGCATCTTCTTTGACTAAATCTATATGGAGACCTTGATGGTCGATCGAGCCTGAGAGTTTATGAGTTTGGAGTAGGGAACTCTTTATGTTATGGAGTATTCCTCTTACTTTACCGAGCTACAGCGCTTCACTCCTATACCAGGAGTTGACCAGTTGTTCATGGTAAGGAAGTTTGAGGATGGTCTGAGGCACGACATCTGATCATGGGTGAACATATTCTGGTTGACTTCTATCACTTCTATAGTCAACCAGGCACTGATCAATAGCACAATCTGAGGGATTCTGGAGTTGTGAGCCAGGGCATCTCTATATCTGGGGTTAGTATTCCTTATACTAACAACAGTAAGCACCACAGGGAGTCTTTTCATAGTGATCTGAGGAGTCTAGACACTTCTTCTGGTAGCTAGGTAGTGTGCTACCAGTGTGGAAAGAGTGATCATATGAGGCCACAATTCCCGAGAGACCCATTGGAGTGCTGATCTTGTGGCAAGATGAGTCATCTTAAGTGCTTCTATCAGATCTTCTCACCAGTAGCTGATGACAAGGTTTCTTTCATGACTCCTCATTCAGGAGCAGCTCCACCAGTTTCTCACCAGTCTAGGAACTAGAGTTCTTCCAGTTGTTCAGGTCGAGGTGTAGGTCGTGGTTGTGGTAGCCAATCGCCCGGTTTTCAGCGACATCAGGGTGGATCAGCTCAGAGTGGTCAGGAAGGGTCTTGGGGTCATGGTATAGGACAAAACTTTTTAGTGGAGCAGACCCAAAAAGAGCAGGATCCTGAACCTTCTACAGTTCAAGGTACAATCTTAGTAGCCTCAGTTTTAGCTTCTACTCTTTTTGATATAGGGGATTCTCATAGATTTATCTCTATTGCTATTATAGAGAACCTTGGGCTCTGTATATTTTCTTCTACTGACATATTGACACTAGACACTCCGTTTGGGACTAGAACGGCTAGTATACGTCAGTGTAGAGAGTTATCTCTACGGTTTGGTGGGCATCACTTTTTATGGGACCTCTATGTCTTAGAGATGATGGGCTAGGATTTCATTCTCGGATTAGACTTTCTAGTTCCCTTCCAGGAAGCCATCGACTGTTACCGCCGCAAGGTGATTTTCATATCACCGGAGGGTGGATCCTTTCTTCATAGGGGTGAATGGAATGTCCTAGGTGAGAAAAGCGGTTCCAGAGCATCATGGGTTAAGAGGATTTACAACCCAAATTGCTAGTCTATATCTGGATGACTAGGGAACTTCACATTTAGATATTCCTCTAGTGGTGGATCATTTCAAGGATGTCTTTCCAAAATAATTTTTAGGTTTTCCTCCAGAGTGTGAGGTATACTTCTGGATTGAGCTTGTTCCAGGAGTGGCACCAGTGTCCATTCCTCCTTATAGGATGGCTACACCATAGTTGTAGGAGCTCGATAAGTAGTTGGAGGAGTTTCATGACAAGGGTTTCATCTGAACCAGTACTTATCCTTGGGGTTCGCCTGTCCTGTTTGTGAAGAAGGAAGATGATACCCTCAGGATTTGTGTGGACTATCGGAAGTTGAACTAGTTGATGGTCAAGAACTGATATCCCTTGCCTAGGATTGATGATCTCTTTGATCAGCTTCGAGGATCCCAGGTGTTCTCTAAGATTGAATTGTGGTCTGGAAATCATCAGTTGAACGTTAGACCATCAGGTTTAACCCTCACAGCCTTTCAGAGCAGGTATGGTCTATACGAGCATATGGTGATGTCGTTCGGTCTGACGAACACACCTGTAGTTTTCATGGCACTGATGAATTGAGTGTTCCATCCATACTTGGATTCTTTCATGGTGGTCTTCGTGGACGATATCTTGGTGTACTATCACACTCGACATGACCATGTTAACCATATTGAGATCATTTTGAGTACACTAAGAGAGTATCAGTTATATGATAAGCTCTCAAAGTGCCACTTTTGGATGGATCAGATTCACTTCCTGGGTCATGTTATCTTTGAGGCAAGAGCATCAGTAGACCCATAGAAAGTGAGAGTTGTTGTTTACTGGGAGACTCCAAAGAACTTATTTGAGGTGAGAAGTTTTCTAGGGTTTGTTGGATACTACATACGTTTCATACAGAACTTTTCACGCTTAGAAGCACCATTTACAGGTCTAACCAAGAAGGGTGCGAAGTTCATGTGGTCAGATTCTTGTGAGTCAGCCTTCTAGGAGATGAAAGGGAGGTTGACTTTAGCACCGATACTAGTCTTTTTAGAGGTGGGAAAGAGCTATACTATTTACTGTGATGTGTTAGGTATCGGGCTGGGAGTTTTGCTTATGCAGGGTGATAGAGTCATTGTGTACGGGTCTCGGCAGTTGAGGCCACATGAGAGGAATTACCCAACACCCGATCTGGAGTTGGTAGTTGTTGTTCATGCCCTACGTTGTTGGAGACATTATCTTCTGGGAGAGCACTTTGTCGTTTTCACAGACCACAAGAATCTCAAGTACATCTTCACTCAATGTGATTTGTATTTGAGATAACATAGGTGGGTTGAGTCCTGGGAAGGGCAATGCAGTGGCTGATGCGTTGAGTAGGAGGACTCAAATACAGGAAGTTCGTGAGGCCATAAGTGAGTGGAAACTTATGGATCTGTTCTCTGAGATGAATTTAGAGGTGCAAGATAGACATGGGAAGATTTTTCTATCTTATGTAGCTGTTACCTCTACTCTTCTTGATCGAGTTCGAATGAGGCAGCTATCAGATTCTAGAGGCCTAGTCCTAAGGGAGAGTGTGTCAGGAGAGGACCATATTCCTAGATAGACCGTAGGAAAGGATGAAATATTTTGTTTACAGGGGCGCGTATGGGTGTCGGTAGATATATACGAGGAGCTGATGCAGGACTTTCATTCCTCAGTTTGGGTAGTTCACCCTGGTGTCACCAAGATGTATCATGATCTACACCATCAATATTTGTGTCCAGGTATGAAGAGGGACGTTTCTAGTTTCAACATGAGGTGTTCCACCTGTCATCAGGTGAAGGCAGAGCATCAGCGACCAGCAGGGATTTTGCAGTAGTTACCTATTCTCGAGTGGAAGTGAAATAACGTCGCAATGGACTTTGTGACCGGTTTTTCGAGGTTGCCTCAAGGGAATGACACAATTTGGGTTGTCATTAACAGACTCATTAAGTTTTCTCACTTCTTTACAATCAAGGAGACCTTCAGTGTTGATGAGATGGGATAGTTGTACATCTGAGAGATTTTACGTCTTCATGGAGTTCCACACTCCATTGTTTCAGATAGGGATGCACATTTTACTTCTTGGGTCTGGCAGGGGCTTCGGAAGGCTTTGGGTACACAGGTACTTTTGATTACAACCTACCATGCCCAGATAGATGACCAGTCTGAGCATACAATTCAGGTTCTTGAGGAAATGATTTGAGCATGAATTCTGAATTTTGGAGGTTCTTGGTAGAAGGACATACCTCCTGTGGAGTTTTCTTACAACAATAGTTTTCAAGAAACTATTCGGATGGAACCTTATGAGGCTTTGTATAATAGTCCATTATGATCACCCTTATGTTGGCTGGAGGTAGGAGAGGTAGCTTTGTTGGGACCTCATCTTGTTCAGGAGACCACAGAGCAGATAGAGTTGATTCAGAAGATAATGGTTACCACACAGTCTCGACAGAAGTCTTATGTTGATCAGCGGAGATGACCTCTGGAGTTCGAGGTAGGGGATCAGGTTTTCCTGAATGTCGCACCGAGGTTGGATCACAAGAGGATTAGAAGACATGGTAAGCTTTCACTGAGTTATCTCGGGCCGTTTGAGGTGTTGGAGAGAGTTGGGATGGTTTCCTATCGGTTGTAGTTACCTCATAGGTACCGAGATATGCACGGCGTATTCCATGTTTCTCAGCTTCGATGTTACTTTTCAGACTCGTGTCATGTCTTTCAATCCGAGGAGGTTGATCTCTAAGTGGATGCGTCATTTGAGGAGGATCCTATCCAGATTGTGGATCGTAGTACAAAGGTTCTCTGTGGCCGGTCTGTTCCTCTGTTATGAGTGTTATGGCAGCACGGGCAGGTGCAGGATGAGACTTGGGATAGGGAGGCCGTTGTACGAGCTCAGTGTCCGGAACTGTTTGAGGTTTCTTCTTATATGTCGCGCTAGGGAAATTTGGGGATGAATTTATTTAAGGTGGGAAGTTTGTAAGAACTTGGATCTTATTTTAGGTATGTTTTTCTTTTTTTGGTTGTTTTTGGAGAAGAGGAAATTCTGTAAATTTTCAAATTACACACTATGTACTTTATGAGTACACGTCGTGTACTTACTTACCACCACAGGTTGTGTGCTGGCTGTCCAATAGCCACACACATATCCGTGTGGGAGTGACTTGGATGCTGCTTAAAGTGGATTACAAAAAAAGGTGAGTACACGCCATGTACTTCAAAAGTACACGCTGTGTACTTTCCGTTTTTTCATTAAACGCACCGGGGCCTAATCGCTAGAACTCACTTCATTTAGGTCCTGTTTGACTGAGAGAACCCATATGGCCATGGATCTTCGACAAACCCTCGATCCTCTATCCATCCTCTGATTTTAACATCATTGATTGTGTTGGAATCACATTAGTGAGTTCTCTCTTCTCTTAGAGAACCATCTTCTGATTTATCCTTTATCATGAGATATCATGGGTTGAACATTTTAGATTTTTTCTTAGATCTATGATTTTCTAAGGAGATTCAAGCTTTGAGGTTCACTTATATCAATATCCTAACCCTGAGGTAGGTGTTCTGTGCATTTCTATTGAAAGTCTTTAAGTTTTATGTGAAAATTTTCCCAATACCCAAGAACGGGGTATTGTGCGTTTATCGTTTTGGCCCTACTATTTCTCTGCTACGCTGGTATGCCTGAGTAGGTTATTATTGATTTTGATTAGGGTAAATTTTTGAGCTTTGGATGTATTTCCATGCATGTTTTTCCTGTTTCGACCTTCGGTTCTTGCTTGCCTATTAGGCTGCTGTTTACTTTTCCATGCCTAGTGTTGTAGGATAGTGTGACTGTTGTTTTTTTATCCTATTGTGTTTTAGAATTCTAGCCAAGTAGTTCATGGGGTTCACCTTGTCTGTTATGAACTGATAAACTTTCTTGACTTACACAGGACTGTGATAAACTAGTGTATAGACCATAGGGAGGATGGACGTAAGGGCTTCTCCAGAGTGTCTTTATAAATTATGATGCAAGACTACAAGGGGAATTGACGTTGTGTGCTTCCCCAGAGTGTCTGTAGTTCCTTGATACGGGCCACAGGGGAAATGTGATGTTGAGTGCTTCCCCATAGCGCCTTTAGTACCGATATGAGACTATAGGTGGAATTGACAGTCAGTGCTTCTTTATAGAGTCTATGCTTAAGCTGAACTAGAGGGGTTAGACTGAGTGTACTTCCCAGAGGGTATAGGCTATGAGTACTTCCCAGAGAGTTGCCTTGTGTTTATCTACTTGTTTGTGTTGCTAGTTAGGAACAGAGGGGATAGGTTGTGGGTCCTTCCCAGGGGGTTACCTGTTGTGTTTATCTGCTTTGTTTAGCTATTGCATGTTGTGAGGTTTTGAATGCATTGAAACTATGGATTGTTTACTGCTGTGTACTTTCCTTATTTACTACCTTCTGTATTTTACCTTCCATGTATTCACTAACTGTTAGGCATACATCTCTTGGTGGTTTCCTACTGGGATTTAGTCTCACATCCTATTTGGGCCATGCTTTTGGGTCCAAACAGATTATATTGTTTCAGGTATAGATAAGGGCAAGAGTCCTTCTACTTCAGGTACTTGACTTATTGTGGAGCTGGAGAGAATGGGACCAAGCTATGGCTTGCAATGCTGAGGAATTTATCTGATTTATTTTTCACTTTCTTTTAGCACTGTTGTATTCCATCATTATGACTTGTTTGGCTATTTTCCTAGACATATGTAACATGCATCATTTTATATATGTGTTCTCCATTTTATACTCTCAGTTTTCTGTTGTGTGTCATTATTACTGCTTCCTCTCTTGTATGTATTTGTTTACTTTCGTTGTGTACTCTGCCAATGAGGGCATAGTTTCCCCACTATCACACCCAAAGCCCTCGCTACTAGTTGGCAGCCTCTGGCGTTCGAGGAAATGCGCTTGAGGCCATGTGACCAACCGGGTACGGGGCGCCTCTGGGTGGCTTCTAGAACTGTGATGTTACACAGGGTGTGCAGTGGAATCCAGTGGGATGGTAATTTAAAACTTTTCACTAGAAATCAACATATCTATGTCATCACCAATTAAGCACTTCCCCATTTAGAGCCTGAGGACCATGCATGGAGAAGTTTAAGCAAAAACATTAAACCAAAAATTCCTGGTTTGATCTGAAGTCATGTGTTCATCATCCTCTCATAACTGGTGATCACTGTTTGAAGAATATGAAGTTAAATTCCTCTAGATCATCCACACCTACTTAAAAAATCTACAAGAGTGTAGATCATCAAATTCCAAGTGCTAGAACAGATATCTAAAGATGCTTTAAACATTAAAAAATCACCACATTGATGTTCTTTCAATGCATGAGGGTAGCTTGATCAGATAACCTGGATTGAGATATTCTCTCTCTAGAAAAGGGCAGATGAGAAAGAATCTCTCAAGATATTGTAATGAATTGTACACATATGATAGCCTCTCTCCTTCTATATATAGTGAGTTATGAAATTACTTGAAAAATTATCCCCAACCCCATGGAATATTTAGTACTCACTATATAAACTATAAACGATATATTATGACTAACTGAATAATTCATAAAAAACTGTTGAGAAAAAATCCCTCAAGGTAACTTTGCATCATTTTTGGGTTGATTGTGTTTGTTGACAAAGCATGTTTCCATGGTGAATTGTTGAGTTCTAGAGATTTTATTGACAATCAATGTTAATAAAGAACCGTGAAAAAGGAATGGACGATATGGAGGCGATATAAAAGAACAGATATAAGGTGTCATCATTTTCCAGTGTTTGCCAAATTTTTGGGGTCCAAAATTTGGAGTTTAGTGAGTATCACGAAAATAGTACTTCCTTGAAGATCTAATTTAAATATGGAAAATGCATGAGTTTCGAAAATATATGATTCATGGATTAGATTTCACGAATACCAGAAGAATGTTGACGGTGTTTCTTCACAATTATGAAGAGCTTTGTGAACAAAAGTATTGAAGAGCATTGCGGAAGCGAACAAATTTGCGAGGGAAATTTATGGCGAAGGTGCGAAGGAATTGACAGGATTCTCCATGATTACAATGGGCTCCAAGATCAGAAAAATTTTGTGGTGCTTCGCAAATTTGAGATAATTTTGGCGGGAACTTTGAAGCTTCGCGATTTGAGATAACGTGGCGTTGACTTCACGCGGACGGTTTGAGGGTCGGTGGAATCACCTATAAATAGACCTCGACCCCCTTGGGAGAAGTAGAGAGTTTTCATAGAAAATATTTTTCTCTCGGTTCGCAAAGGGGGTGTGCTTCGTGAATGAAGTGCTTCACAGCGGCTAATCTAGCTCTGCGAAAGTTACGAGCTCCATGTTGGCTTAGTGAGCTTCGCGAGAGAAGTCTCTCTGTAGTGACTTGAGCATCACGAGAGTGCTTTGTGAAAGTTCTTCACGAGAGTGCTTTGCAAGAGTTCTTTGCGAAAAGGAAGGAGCTTCGTGAAGTCTTGTTTGAGCTTCGAAAAATTGGGATCCTCCCGAAGTAGGGTGCTTTGGCAAGGTATTTCCAAAGGAACTGCCCAATTTTCAGGGGAAAAGGGGTATTCATCAATGGATGGAAGTTGGACTTTAACAGAGTGTCTATAAACATTTTAGGATTCATGTATTAAATAAAATGAAGAGCCCTATAGGTATATAAACTGTGAGTGGATCTCTTCCAAGAGCAGTGAGAAAAGGAAGAGGAAGAAGGTTATCCTTTCTACCGGTAGTGAGCTAGAGAGAGAAGAAAATGGAGTGACCCTTGGGAATGTAGTGAGCTGACACTAAACATTTTAAAGGCAGTGAGCATGGGCATAGAAGTGATCTATCCTGAACAATATTGGTAGTGAGCTTTAGTGGATTTGGTACAGCGTCACATCACCATTGTATGCTCCTTAGACGTAGCCCAGTGATGGTGAACCAAGTAAAAATCTATGTGTCTGCTTGCTTGCTTCCCTGCATTGCATTCAAAGCATCATCATCAGATAAAGAAGAAAACAAGTGATCATAATAAACACAAAAGTGAAAACAAATTGACCCTTGTAATAAAGAGGTCAAGATCCAATGGGTCAAGAAGAATTTAGAAAAGAATATCCATACCCTGATTCACCCCCCCCCCCCTCTCAGGGTATATAGGCCCCTATTGGTCCTAACAAAAACATTTATATATTTATCACTTACTTGAAATATAATAAATATATTACATGATAAAAGTGAGTCATTAACTCATCTCACCATTTCTGCATATATTAAAAAAACCTTGAATATTAAAATAATATTCATTCATATAATATTTTCCATGTATTTAATTTAATACTTATAAATACATTTAATAAATAAATTCAATAGTAATTATTTTGAAATATAATAATATGAATTTATTTTTTCCTTGGTGATTGTATATCCCTAGACAAAACCTGAACCCCAGTGGTGGGGTCCACAATGTCCTATATAACTATTCACTAGAATAGAGAATACTATTGAATATGTTATTGTGTATGACCATATAGGCCCATATGTCCATAGCATTGAATATTATTCACAGACCAAGAGTGAAGTCTAGCAACCCATCAGGGCCCCTAAATAGATAAGTAGTTATATAAACGACAAACAACTTATGAACACACATTGTGTAATATAATCTCTTTGTCATTCAATATCTCATAAAGCAGGATGCACACTTATATCATTATCCTTTCTTTCTTTATTATTTGTTGATCTAACAAGATGGATTTACCCTTGGCTACTATGGAAATGGATTTATGAAGGTACTATAATCCTGATCAACCAAACCTAAGATATATTACTTCCTTAACTTAGAAGTGACAAATTCTATCTTGACCATTAAACCAAGGTCATACCATCACAGATTCACCCAACACAAGCTAACTCACCATGATTTCATTATCATTGTTTTCCCTGCATCAAGGTATATGGTCAAATGGAACACCTTAGTAATGATATCAAGTTAGGAGACTAATACAAATGTCTATAGATTGGAACATCCAATGACAACCAAAACATGTGGTGTTCGTATTGGTAGGTCTTTCCTCGTGATATCACCTACCAGAGATCACCAAGTGGGAAATTAATGAGAATAAGTCTCAATGTTTATGATCCTCTAGCACTTGATAGTCATACATCTACTTTCTTAGTCGGTGTCATGTATCTAGACCATAGGAATTAATGTCATAGTATCTCAAGGTTCTCATTATATCTTGGGATCTTCTGTATCCTTTTGATATAATAATTAATCTATAGACATTTCCATTAAATAGTTGATGTATAAATCTCTACACTATAATGGTAAGAGTGCATCATGCATATTTTATTTTATACATTAAATGGTAATCGAAAGTACTAAAAAAGTTGGGTCTAGGGATCCCACTTTTAAAACACCCCCACTTTCACTAGAGCTAACTCTCTAAACATCCTTTTTAGGTCTCACATGATTAATATCATTTTTTTAATAAGTTACGGTTTAGTTGTTGGGCCTACCACATCTCCTCTACACGGATATTTATATGTGGCCTTATCTTCTTAAGTAAAACTCCTCAAGGTATGTAAACCCTAAGTGTATTCATTTTGACCACTGTCAGAACTTGAAATATTGGATAGTACCTATAAATAATTTTCATCATGATAGAAACTTTACTTGCTAGGTGAAATTCAAATAATTGGAACAAGCAATTGTGTATTTTACACAACTTCTTAGATGCATCATAAGCTGCAACAAACTTCATATTTGTATACATGGATACCACTCAATTGAATTAGATTGTCTTACTTATTAACTTATATTAAATATGATATTAGATCATATTGACCTTATAGGAACACTGGTTAGATTCCCCTTGTAACTAGTATCATTTCCTCTCTATATACCAGGTACATATTTTTTCACTTGATCAAGTACAATTAGATAGTTTTGATTGCTTCCCTTGCAGTTCTCCTGGATATATCTGATATTTTCCTACTAAAAATTCTATGTTGGAAATATCAATGTCTTATATGTATCATATAATATGTGATTGATCCATCACAGAAGTTCATGTAATTAAACTCACCAAATTAATCTTATCCTATGCCCCATGAATTTATTATTGGAGAGATTTATGCCATGTGATTTTGGTAACAATTCTCTCTCGAATTATTCCAGCATGTATTTTTTAATACTATGTCACTATATATATGATTTAATTTGTCTAAGAAACTATTAGACATATATTGTTAGATCATATTCCCTAGAACTTAAGTTTCTACATTAAGTCAATCTATGGGGTTTTACATTCATTTGGTCTTAATTAAATGTAATACCAATAGTTGTTTTCCATAAGTTACCAAACATATTTCAATTGGAAAAAAATAGTGCTCCCACTATCCTCTAGTAAAAACATTGATTTGATTCATTCTAAATGAACATTATATGGTCTTATTTCATACTTTAATCCTAAACTTGATTTTAGTAACTTGTACCCTTTATCAAAATTATAAGATGTCACCATCCCTTTTTGGTTGCGTCGTATAGACACATTCCATGATTTGTGGTCTTGAAATCTAATGAAAAATAAAATGATCATATAAATTATCCATGAAAATTAAAATTATAATGTATTTAGGCATAATAACTTGGTATAAGTGTTTCTAACACTTTTTCAGTTGGGGAACGCATCATCTTAGTGATGCATGTGTGTTGCCCTACTTTCCCACTTTCCAAAGGCAGGTGACCTTCCCCACCATGTATGGTGATGTCATATCCTTGATCAAAATGGTATAATGGGATGTTGGTTAATCCTTCCATGGATTACTTCATAGAGATTTTCGCCTAGTCCATGTCTCCCTCATAGATTTGATTCATGTTCATGAAACCCATTCTTGGTGGCATATCTCTTTGGACACTGGTTAATTACGATGCTTCTATATGTCAGGGTAGAAACCTTTCTTTAGATTATATGGTAATTTTGAGCATGTATGGTAATATTTGGATGCTAGGAACATCGATCACCTATATTATTCCTCATAGGATGGAATCTCACAGTGGAATATTAGGTGAAGAACCCAAGGAATCTCTTGTCAATCACGAGGTATCTAACACTGAAGGCGTATATCTTCCAAGGATTTCACCTCAAGTATCCCATGTTTTTAATGAGGTACCTGATGTTATAGTC
Source organism: Viscum album (assembly GCA_963277665.1). NCBI lineage: Eukaryota > Viridiplantae > Streptophyta > Magnoliopsida > Santalales > Viscaceae > Viscum > Viscum album. The sequence continues at coordinate 889,449,148 of OY728123.1, forward strand.
ACATATCTTATAATTTTGTAACCTCAGGTATCCCATGTTTTTCATGAGGTATGAATTTGGGGTCATGAGTTTAACATCTTTTGGAGATAAAATTAGACTGATCAAAACACCCCCATAGAGGTAGATTAAGGAAGTGAGTAACTATGAGGGAAGATGTCACACCATAAAGGCAGATGGATTATAATTCCCATGGGGGAAGACCCATGAGGTGTTTCCCTAGGAGGGGAACCTAGGTTTGCCATTGGTTTGGATTGAACCTCATAGAGGAATCCTATGTACCCTTCTTTAATGATAGGTATCAAAACCCTTCTAGTTTGATTTCACAGTTTAAGGTTGTTTGACAAGACTGGTCCATGCAGATTAACATCATGTGGTAAGGATGCTCGCTCTACAAAAGAAGCATCTAAGTGGGGTGGTTTGGGGATTATGCATGGAATATACCCTTCAAAAGAGGATTTATCTTGGTTTGATTTGTGTAATTTGGGGATTACACATGGGATCTTCCAGAAGGGACCAAGAGGAGATGTGGTCTCTGGGTATGGGAATGATCTTACTAGGATGTGGAGGCTTGAGGAAAATCAGGGTGGGTGTGGATGGAGTGTATTGAGTGTATGGAGTGTTTGGTTTAGACCTTTGGTAGGCTTCTTATATATCCTAGTTAATTGGGGATCAAATCCCATGCAGTTATGAAAGGTTGGGTCTTATACATACGTAAGAGGCCCATGGAAGTAAATCATGTGGTTTGGTCTTACACACAGTGTATTATCATTTGGGGGGACATGGTTTTTGGGGATTACACTTGAGAGGATGTTCATGCTCAGATATGGAGTGGCAATGATATGAATGAGGCTTATTGATAGAAGATTCCTAGGTGCCGCTATGAAGTGAAGATGATTTAAATGGGGATTATGCATGGAAGTGAAACATCCTAACCACCTCATGGCAGGCCATGAGGGTATCCCATGTGCATTGCATGAGGTAAGATCACAATTTAATGTCATGTGGAAGTATGAGGTATATGGGGCTTATGCATTGGAATGTCCATCATTGATTCCTCATGTTAGGTTTTGAGGGCATCCCATGTGCATTTTATGAGGTAAGGTTATAGTTTAACATCATGTAGAATGACATGGTATGTGGGGATTATGAATTTGGATTCCCAACATTACTTCCTCATGTCAGGTCTAAAGGGCATCCCATGTGAATTTCATGAGTTAAGGTTATAGTTTAACATCATGTGGAAGGATATGATATGTGGGGCTTATGAATTGGGCTGCCCGTCAATTATTGGGGTTTACAACTGATGTGGAGGACCATGGTTGATTTTTTTGGTTTTCTCATGATCATGGCATGAGGCATCGTATGCTTGATACATAAGGCATTCTCATGTATGTCACAAGAGGCATCCTATTTTTGTTATATAGGGTATAATATAGTTTAAAGTCATGAAATGAGTACTAGAATATCTAATCATGATAGTGGAATAAGGCATCTTATGCTTGTTGCATAAGGAATCATATTCATGAATGATAGGGTATGCTACAGTTTAAGGTCATGTAGTGAGTAATACTAGGGAGAAGATTCCTAATAATGGTTAGTATGGGACTTATACAAGATTAGCCATTTTGGTGTGTCCTGGCATGGAATTTAAGTGATGGGGTTTTAGGAGTTTCTTGAGGAATGGTTTAACTCAAGGCACCCATGGAATCCAAGATGAGAATCTCAAATCATGACATGGGAATGGGACCAAGAGTAATAGGTTGAATTAAGTAATTTTAGGGAGTGTTGAGGAGTATCTCAAATCATGGTATTCCAAGGGTGGATGTTGGGGCAGTATAAGGGTAAAACCTAAAATTTCTTCGACCCATCCTGAAAATTTTGCAGTGTGACTCTCCATTTTTGATGGGGGTATACGATGGTAGCAAAGGGACCAGGTTGGAGGCGAGGGACTATAGCCCGACACTGATCCTGAGTGGGGGTTTGAGGTCGCATCTCCCATGGTATGTACTAGTGGGTGAATTTCTAAACATTGTTGCATGAAAGAAGGAGGTAACTTGGAACTATTGTAGAGAATAATGGACAACTCGTCACTATTGTGCACAAGAACTGGAAACTCAATACTATTGCACACAAGAAGGAGGTGCATGAAAAATTGGACTTTTCATGTGAAGAGGTCTGCGCGAAAGATGGTATTTTCATGAAAATGTGTTCCCTATAGAAATAGTCATGTGCAAATGTTTAGAAAGAGCACGTAATTTTAGTGACTTTTCTTAGGTAGTTGCGCACACCTTTCAGACTTGGGGGGTTTTCGTGATGCTTACAACTCAATGTTTCACATTCTAAAGCTCTACCCAGATGTCATATCTGGATTAGGGGGAAACAATGTATTTATAGGAATATCTATGATGGAGCACAAGTTTGTATTTAGCGCGTAAGTTTTCACACTAGGGAAAAACTTTATGGAGTTGTGTGAAAATTACTTTATCTTTAGAATCTAGCTCTCATACGCATAAAAGTTCTCTATTTGAGATCATAATCAAAATATAATATGAAGTTTGATGGCCTCATGTACAAGATTCCATTATTGAATGCAATATTTCATTTTTTACATGCAACACTTCTTTTTTGTGATCTTGAGACTTGGGAACACATATGTACTGAGGGGAATCTGAGGAAATTCTTGTTGACTTTTGCACGAAACTCACTTTCACAACCATGAGGTTATTGCGCACACTTTTTTGAATTTTGTTCATGCTTCCATACTTTTCCCTAGAATCATCCTGGCTTGACATTTTCATCAGTCTGACATTGAATGACTATAAATTCTTATCTATAACTCTGTTCTGGATCTACGACCAGTAAAATTGAAGCCTGTAGAACGTGATATGCTCTTGGATCAAGTTTGGTATCATTCGATGCATTCTTTGGACATGTTTTTCTAGTGTCAAAAATCCTTATTGGTACAACGCTTGTACCATCAATGTATTCTTTCACTTGAATACCAATCACAATATTCAAAATAATAAGCCCCCTGTACTTGATACATGAAATCCATTATTGAATTTTAATTTATCTTGTAAATTTTAGGTAATTTCCATATATTTAATAATTATAGTAATTATTATTCTCTATGAATTATGGATCACTAGCCGCAGTGAATATAAAAGCATCATCGTGGTTTTCTCCTTCCTACATAGTATGTGTCTTTAGAACAATCTTTTTCCACACCTCTTATGGAGCACATTTCTATGTCAACTATTTGTACATCTAATACATTAACTAAAACCAAGTAAATCTTTATCCCACTATCTCAAATAGAGACGTACACCCTTTTATAGAAATATGTTTTATAACTTGACTATACCTTTTCTATCATAGGGATTTTTGTAATATCCTAAAAAATTAGGATAATTACTTTAGATGTGAATTGTGTTTTTCTTGATGCGAGTTTGTTTATATCCTTGAAAAACACTTTTCATCAAAAAACTTATTATGGGAATGGATTTATATCATACTACAACTCATATGATATTCATTTTTCATGATAGTTGGCATATGGTTTTGGGATAACACCGTTATTTATGAGGCATGTCTTAAAAATAATGGATGCTTCGACAATGGATATAAGTTACAACATTGGTACTAATTGTAATTACATCATGAATCATATGTATATAAAGAAATGTGAATTTATAAATTACTACATGATATATTTTTTTATCAATATTAGCATGTAATACTCATGATCTATCCTCTTTATTAACATTATTTTTGTGATTTGGATAATGTAATGTGCATTTAGGAATTACTCCATGCTACATTATATTGATCGATGAATTATTTTTCAAGATATTCTTTGGAATTTCATACTAAAGAAACTCATATCTTCTAACTATGAATTTACAATACTTAACTTTCACATTCCTTAAACAAACTTATTGGAATCTTATGAAATATACTAACCATTAGCTTACCATTAGAATAGTTCATGCTCTCTAGTCAAATTAATTATAAAATATTTGTTTCATAACATTATTTATAAATGTTTATTTGTCCAAAAATAAGTATATATGTTTATAATACCTAAGTTTTTTAGCAAAAATGAGTCTAAATTCTATACTAGGTATATCCTTGATGTCCGCTTTTAGTTTTACTTGAAAAATAATTATCTTTCCCCAATTGGGTATATAAGTATTAGATTTTATATTCATTAGGTATTTCAAATTATTCATGTATCACTAAACTATTGGTTGATTATTAAACACCAAAAACAATAGTCATTACTTAAATTGGTATAATGTATCCTTATGTACAACGGACACATGAGATAAATGTTTTGGTTATACTCAATAAAATTTATACTAGAATCATTAAACATGGAGATATAAAATTTGTGTGTCTCTCACCACTAACTTAGAAACCACCCTTTCTCAACCTCTTAGAGAACACTATTTACTTATATTAATGTGTCTATACTTACTTTGTTATTGTATTAAAATATAGATATGTGATAAGCATATTGTATTCAATACCCAAAAATTATTACAGAAAATTTACTTTTAATTGATGGATATTCCTGAAAAAAGTGATTGTTTTCGTCTTCAATTTAGATCATTGCATATAAACTTCCATATATTTTATTTCATGATATGAAAAAAAATAACATTATTTTTAATACCACTTGTTATTGAAGTATGTTTCCAATTTTACTTTGGCATGATACTTTCTATTGGCACTTTTTCCTTACATTTCAACTTGTTCACTATAATAATTAAAGATTAATCTTTATTTAAAGTTATTATTTCTTATAAAACCTTACCTGGATGGTAATGAATTATTTTTCTTTATCCAGTTCTTTTTTTAATCTTATCCAAAACTAAAGAATATGGGTGAAATGATATTAGAATAGGATATATTAAAAAATGATTTTCTACCTTTCAATTTACATAGATCCAATGTAATCATCACCTATTCAAATATTTTCTTCTATTTATCTTTGAAAACTTCTCGGAGATGAGGAAACATGTAAAATAATCCATTTCCTAATGTTGTATCTAAAACTCACATCAGATGTTGATGATAGTATTATGACATTACCATCATATGTGTATTACATGAGTCTCCTGTAAGAATTTTAACACCATCACTTCCTAAGGTGGCTTAATAGGTATTGGGGACACCATCACCATGAATTTCTCATATCATAGTATTGTGAGAAATCACCTATACTAGTCTTTGGAAAATTGTGTTGGATAGGACATTTTCTTTTTTCCAATAAATATCACAGTATGTATTATGGTATTAATTAACATTTTCTATAGATAAAACTACCAGATAGTACATTTACCTTTTATTACTAATTTATAAATTATTTATTAATTCATTAAATAATTAAATACTTCCCACTATTTTATATAACTCTATCTAACCTTTATACTAGAATCAAAATACTCTTTCACTTGAGTATTCTTGTGGAAATGATCCTTGAACCCCCCCCCCATATTCTACAATATATGGCTATTCCACTACTCATAGAGTTCACAGTAGGCGTTTGAATGGACAAATACATTAACTCATGGATCCTTGATCTATTGAGTGAAGTCTCAGCTTATAAAATCATAAATATGATTTACTCAACACTTGACTATGTAGTTGAAAAAAGATAGTTATGGATACTCCTTTGATTCTATATTCAGTTAAATCAACTCATAATTCTCATAAGAACTCACCAGTGGTATGTGGAACCCTCAAATATGGCTGACTGAGAACCCTAATCACTTAGTTGTGTTCAAATTCAAATTATAGTAGGCATTTACAACTTAATATTTCTATTAGGGTGTTATTATTACATGATGAAATGAAATGATTTTCTATATTATAAGCACGTACTATGTGATCATACTCACAACTAACCATGCAATAAATATAAAATATGCATCACATCTCATTTTCATTTTATCTATGTGTTTTTTCCTATTATTTTAGGTGATTACGCTTAAAACTATTCATACATAAAATAATTGTAAGGAATCTGCCTTAAACATTACATGTTCAAGTGTTTTTTAAATAGAATTCTCATTTGATGATCTTTTCAGTTTATAGTTTTATATATTTAATAATAACTCTTATAAATTAAACCTATACATTAGAATTGGTCACTTAAACTTGGTATCTATTTTTTTACAAAAGTAAACCCCTTTTAAAAAATAAAATATGTTTTCTTTTCAAGAAACTTATTAAATACTTTTATAATGAAATATTAGTTGTCCCTATCAATATTAAGACCTATTAAAAAAATTAAAACTTCATATAAGAATTAAAATCTCATTAAGAGACATACAATAAAAGAAACTATTAGCCTAGTGAAAAATTGGAACCCCATTAAAAACGTTTTCTTAAAACTCATTAGTAAGAATATAAAAAACATGTAGGTTCCTTGGGACATCATTACCATATCACTCTTACATTCACCCTTATAAATGGAATAACCACATGGTTTAATTCTATATTTAGAGTACCCAATAAATTGTAGACCAATAACGGGGCTCACCATTTGTATAATCTATATCGGGATCACCCGTTTTTCATGAGATGTATTGGGGATCAACCCTTTCAATAAGATATATCTAGATCACCTGTGAACTATAATGTGGATAATACATTTATATATAATTTTCAATGACCAAATAATTAATAAAATCCTTGAAAAAGCTTTTAAACCCATGTGTAAAATACTTCCAAATATCAAAATACCCTTTTTATTTAAAAATTGCTTTTAAAAACTAAAAACCACACTTATAATAAAGAAACCACTTTCTTTGGAAAGAAATATAAAAAATTATAAAGGAAATATAATAAATAATTAAAGCTTCATGAAAGTGGTAAATACCATTCATGTTGTATATGTTAAAAAACATATTCCTTTATGATTTTTTAAAAATAGTTTAAAGAGTAACTTTAAAATATATTTTTAAAAGAAAATCCTTTACATAAAACCTTAAAAAGATTACTTTTTTATAAAATTTGAGAGAAAATGGAAAATTATAATTTAAAAACATTAATGTATATATTAATACATTTATAAAAATAATTTTAAAAACATGGACATGAAAGATAATTATTTAAAAAAAGTCTTTAAAACATTTAAAATAATTTTTATTTAGTTAAAAGTCCATTACCTTGAGTTCGACTCATCATTTATGTTCTTTGTCTTCATGAAAAATAAAATTAGGCTAATTATTTAATTTCTTAATAACCTTTTAAAATTTTATTATTCCTTTTATACCACTTGTTACCATTTTATAACATTTACTTAATTATTTAATTTTAGGTCATACGTTTTGACAATATTCAGTACTTGAGTCCAAAATGAATTTGGTATTATGTCTATCATCAAAGTGTTCATTATTCCAAAATCTATAGAATAATATTAATGAAATAATAATAAATTTTATACATAAATTATAATTTTAAATACATCCATTACATATGGATATGAAAAATGAATTACATTACAATCACGGAGACGGTAAGTCGTACGTACGGATGAGTAATGTTTCCATTTTTCAATGATCATTATGGAAATAAGTTTAATATAATTTTAACTTTATAGAATGATAATATATATATATATAATATTATTTCTTAAAATAAAATTATATATATTATCCATTTGATATGGTGATGAAAAATGAATCACATTGCTACGTGGAGATGATAGTTCACACGTACGCATGAACAACGTTATCATTTTTTCATGCATGGAAATTTAAGAATTTAAATGATATATTATATATTAATAATTATAAATATATCATTAATATCATATATAAACTTTAATTCCATCATTATAACCATTCTTGAGAGACGGTGATTGAAAACGAATTATTTCGGTTCGTGAGGTGGTAGTTCACCGTACACATGAATGATAATTATTTTCCCATTTGATGGAATTGGATGCATTAGGTGATTATATTAACATAAAAATATATAATTATATTTTTGATACTTTATTTATTATTTAATCATGGTTGAAGAATATTTTAAGTAATTTTAAGAAGAAATAAAATAAAAATACATGATTAAAACAATACAACATCTTCAGATGATCTCCTTTTCCTAACACCTTATGATCACTAAGGGTGGTGTTATGCCCTAACTTAGAGCTCTATAATGTGGGTATGGATTCCATGAAGTTATTTTATCAGATATTTTCCAAACCAAATAGGTTTTTAAGTGTTAATAAAAGAGAATAAGAGGTTCCCTTTTATAAGTGAGGGAAGGGGTACTCTTGGAATTTCTCAAAATATTAAATTAATATAAATTAATTTTATATTATAAAAGGTTTCAAACTGATTTATTTAGAATATAGGATTTTTATGGGTATAAATACATTAATAAAATTAAAATTAGACAAGTTTTTATTATTTTTTTATACTTATCTGTTTGGTTTAACCCTTATTTAACCCCTTTAACTCTTACTATGATAACATGTGTTTTTACTCTTTAAGGGTTAATATAGTTACTATAAAATTACAAATGAACCATAAATGGATCATTTATTATATTTTAAATATTATTATATTAATTTTTATATTTTTTATATTTTTATGAATTTTATGCCATTTAATAAAATATTATTTATTTTAAAATAACATTAATGACATTTTTGACACTATTCATTACTTCAGTTTTTAAAAATATCATCACAATAAGATATATTCAAACCAATTATACTAACACATCACTAATATGTATAATTAATATATAAAATTATTTTATAACATTAATTATTTAAAATTATATTTATTTAAATATTTCTAATATCATTTATTTGATATTTCCATTAATTAAAAAAATATTGTATCATCATTGTATAATCCTTTAAGGTAATTAATTATTTTATAAAAATTGAATATAAATTTCCATGATGAATAAAAACATTTTATATTTTGAAATACTATTTATAGTCAAATATATATTGTAAATAACTCTATATTAAAAAAAATTATATTCATTAAAACATAAGTACAACATCTTTGACTTTTCTATAATATAATACAATATAAAATGCTTAATGTAATCCAAGTGGATCCAAGAGGTAATAAAATATTCCTAATGCTGATTTTTATTGAAAATAATCCATAAAATAAAATTAGGACAAGTTTTAGGCTAATTTTATATTATTTATAATATTATTTTTACCCTTAATTACTCGATTTAATCTTAACTGTGGAAATAAAAAATTACTAAAGTTACTATTCATATTATCCAAAAATAAAAAGGAAAAATTACTAAATTTGTAACTTATTATTACATATATGGAATCCATTTTTCAAAATTCAAAACACATAATTTCCTAAAATTAATTTAAATTTAATCCCGATGATGGAATGAGAAAACGATTTTTCAATGTTAAAATGTTCAAAATATTGAAATGTTTTTTCTATTCAAATACAATTTTACATTTATTCCAACGATCTAAATTGGATTAAATTATATAAAATTGATATAATTATAATTTAAAACTTATTCAAAATATAATTTAACACTATAAATTGGAGTAAATTTGTTATTACTCATTAAAATAATAAGTTTTTTACTCAAATATTGTAAAGACTCGGAAATTTCAAAGAAAATTTATTTCTTAAATACTTTGGAATTTTACGAGTCTGTGGCTTCTGACGGAACTTGATTCCGAGGCCCGGTGTGCCCGGAATCAATTTCCGAAGTTTAGCTCGGGTACGTTCAGTAAACGAACGAGCGGATTTTTCTATCTTTTGAACCGGTGCTCAGAATTGAAATTTGTGGGCACCGATGAACTCACAGTGCCGGTAAATGCTTAAGGGGACCTTTACTGCAGTTTCATTTTAAGCGGGTTGAGTTTTTAATATTTGGGGAATTAGTTTTAAATAAATAAAATTGTTGAACAATTTTATTTTGTAACTTTGGAAGTTAAACCCTTCCATGGGAAGCTATTGGTGGAGCCCACAACCACCCAACTTCCCATGTGTGGTTATATGAGAGGTGGGGCCCACACGAGCCCCAACCTTTCATTTTCCCCAAACTCCCTTAACCCCCCTACATTAATTTGTAAACTCCTCATAAATTGTTTAAACTCTCTCTCCCTCTTTATTATTTTCCAACACAAGATAATCATGGCATTCAAACTCTTTAATTATTTAATTAAGGGGTTTGAATTTTTGAATGTTTGGAAAGTTTAATTAAAATAAGGTGTGGCCTTATTTTAATTTGGTTGGCACTTGTTGTGTGGAGGGAAATGTTTGAGAGAGAGCTCTTGTGAAAGAAGAAGAGAGTTCCTCCTTTGTTAAAGACACCATCCTTCCACGAAGAATGACGCCTCTTCAATAAAGAACGCCAAATCCACGAAGGACGATGACGCGCCTTCTTTTCTTTTCTCCGTGACAAGAGAAGAGACGCCACTTCTTCTTCGGGTGCACCTTGATGATGACGGTTCTTTGCCAATGTTGACAGAGCGACAACGCTTTCTACATCTACAACGAACGAACCATAATCGAGGTAGGGGGATTTTGTATATTTACGTTTACGTGATGTATACCCTTGAGCATGGAAGAATATTTTGTTGGGTGATTATTCAAACTACTAACGCGGTGGGTAGGGACTACCGAACAAGTCCGGATCCACCGCCAACTTGTTCTTGATGTGTAGATTTCATGGAGATGGTTGAAAGAAAGCACAACGGCGTTTAGGATCCATCGCAGTAAAGTTCGGGACTCGAGAAGACCACCGATGCAGACAGAAGCTAAATCAAACCACCAGAGCAACTCTGGTGGCCCGCGGAACCTCAAGGCGGTGAGGGTCACTGGTGTGGTGGCACCCTAGTGTACCGCCGTACAAGACCCGCCGTGGAAACAGCCACGGCGGTGACGCGGAGGATCCCGCGGCCGCACGGGATCCGGGACGCCCAGGGGGCGGCACCAGCTGGTGCTGCCGAGGTCAATCAGCGGGGAGGTCGCACCTCCCCTGCTCCGCGTAATGCCCGGCCAGGCTGGCCGAGCCACAGCCGGCCGCGGGCCAGGCCGCGCCAACCGGGTTGGGCCACGCCCTACCCGGCCAGACCCAGAACCGGGTCGGGTCGGACCGGGCCCAGACCCCCTATTTTCATATCGTTTTCGGTTAAATGGCCATATCGTGAGCTACGTACCTCTGATCAATGCAACGTCAGTTTCGTAGGATTCCTTGGATCGAGACGACCATTTTGGTATATTACACTCAAGGTTTCGGCGAAGTCTGGATACGGACGGGTTGGTTCGAACCCGAAACCAAACGGGCCCACGGAGCGGAAACACTTATAACTTGAGGACTGGATGCCCAATTGACGTGCCATCGACTACGTTGGATTCATATTGATGAGACGGTTCTTTTTAAATACTTAACTTGAGGTTTGGATGCAGTTGGAGTATGGCTGGGATGGATTGTACCCGAAATCCAACCGGGCCCCTGGAACGGAAATGCTAATAACTCACAGACCGGGCGTCCGATCGACGTGTCGTCTGTTGCGTTGAGACCCCTATGACAAGCTGGTTCATTGAGATACTCCCACGTGAGATTACGTAACACTTGGAAGTATCGACCAGTGGCTCGTGGAGCGGATCCTCCCAGAGACGAGCATACGGAGTACGGTGACCTTGTAGCTGGTTGAGACCTGATGACTACTTGTCCGATTCGATTCGAAGTGACTTGAATAGCCTAATTGGGAGCACTACTTCGTGAGGTGAAAGACCCATGGAGGAGGAGCACTACTTTGTGAGGTGGATGACCTGCGGTACTTGATAAGATGAGTACCTCAGCAGTCTAAGGTTAGTGAGTAGCGCCTCGGAGTCGTGACAGGGCCACTGTTCTTGACAGAGGAGGAGTTCTCCAACAGTTGTGGTTTCGATAATGAAAATCCTGGTTTGAGCTGAGTCAATGACCTTTTTTTTACCTCATGATTGAGATGGGTTGATTGATAACTTAGGTATATGTATGGGAATATAACTAAGTAAAGGTTATCTATTGAGATCTTTCTTTATGGTTTATCCTTGTTGGTTTAGTGAGACCTTGAGGGTATCGGGGTCCCTACTGAGTATCGTTATACTCACCCCTGCACGGGCTATGCCCGCACCTCATTGTGTTGGTTGCAGACGACGGACACCACTGGTCGTGGTTGAGGCTTGTAGAGCAGGACGGTACCCGGTGGTGGATCTCACGACGAGTTGGTACCCGGAGGAGACGGACAGACGTGGAGTGCTGAGGAGGACATCTGTACCTACCCTTTAGGTAGGAACCCAAGGAATGATCCAGGAGCTTATTCACCTTTCAGCTGTTTTTCTTTTCAGTTGTACTTTCTTTTTGTTGTAGCTGTACCTTTCTGTTGGGCTTGTATTTCCACCCCCTTTGTACTTTCAGCATACCTATTACTGCTTTACTTAGTATTTTCTTCCGCTTGTTCTTTGAGTGTGTGTGTGTTTATGTTTCATAAAGGAAATGCATTCCCTTTTTATCGGGATTTATGCCTTTGGTGCTAGTCGCCATCCCCTGGCCTATGGAAGGCAGGCTTGGGGTAGTCACGACACGGGTCCCGAGGATGGGTCGTGACAAATTGGTATCAGAGGAGTCGGTTCTACCGCAGAACTTAGGACTCTGATATTTCTTTTCTGTGAAGCAATAGTGTTAAGGGTACTAAGTGTGGTTTTCAATTCAGGGAGTGCAATGTTGGTGCGGGCGGCTGACGCATCCATACACCAGGACCCTGACTTCTGATTTCTGACTCAGTGCACGAAAACACTAATTGCGTGTGTGTTTTCAAAAGTTTATTTTAAGTCATCTCAAACCAGGTCAGCTCACCAGGTATAGTCTTTGACCGTGTCACGTCTGTTTCTTTTAAGATGCCTCCCCGCGGATGACCAGCTAGAGGCCCGAGAGTTGTACGTACTGACAACCCGCCGAGCAATGAGGCCTCAGTATAGGGCCCTCTTCTAGTTGAGGCACCAGCGGAGGCACTAGCGGTACTACCACCCGTTGGGCCACCGATGACACCAGCCCCAGCAGCAAAGAGTAAACGCTTCTTGAGCATGCTGCACGAGTTCCAACACCAGAGGCCACCCAGGTTCTGGGGAGAGACAGACCCACAGGCGGCTGAGGATTGGCTGGTGGATATGGTGAGAGTCTTTAGACTGGTAGGGACACCATCCCACTTCATGGTGATCCTTGCTGCTAGCCTCCTATAGGCAGCAGCAGGCAGATGGTGGAGCCTGATGCTCCAGATGTACGACGAGGCGACACTCTTATGGGCAGACTTCGAGAGCCTGTTCTGGGCGGAGTTTATACTATCCACCCTTCAAGTGGTGCGGATACATGAGCTACTGCATCTGCAGCAGGGAAACATGATAGTAGCATAGTACTCGACGAGGTTCAAAAACCTCTCACACTACTCTACAGACATGGTACGGGACCGATTCTTCAGGGCCCGGACCTTCGAGCAGGGGCTCAGGTGAGAGATTAGAGCTTCAGTTGTCTCCCACAGCATCCTGAAGCAGATGGGGGTGTTGGAGTGAGCCCTCTTAGTGGAGAGTTTCCTTGCTGAGTAGTCTCCAGCAGCAGTACCCACCACTAGATGACATGCAGTAGAGTCTTCTGCATCTGGTAGTAGACAGATGATGTAGGGGTCCAAGAGGACCAGACCTATAGGTGGTCGACCGCACGACTCGGGATCGGTAGTGTGAGGCACCAAGGGTAGAGACAGATCCAGACCTACCATGCTGTGTTGCACATGCGGTGGATAGGGTCACATGGATCGTGACTGTCCGACCCACCGCTCGGATGATCAGCAGATAGATGAAGGACCTTCCAGGAAGAGGCATAGGTTCGATCGAGGTGGACCTCAAAGAGCAGAAGACCGAGACAGGGGAGCTGGCCATTCAACTGGAGGTGGATAACCCTTCGAGGTGTTGCCACCACCACCACCAGGAGGTCCACCCCGACCACAGGGAATGGGTGGATATGGGAGAGCACAACTTCAGGCAGCTAAAGCATACGACTATGGCACACTAGAAGCAGGTGGATAGGAGCGAGACTAGTTCCAGGCGTGGAGGCCTTTGTTCTTGGTGCTTCTAGTTCCATGTTGTTGTTGTTTTTGGTTGTTGTGTGTTTTTGTACTTGAGATGCAGTAATAAAAGACACATGTCCTTGTGATGTTTCATTTCCTGTCCTTTTTGTATGGTTGATACTAATAGGTCCTGGTTAAAATTGGTGACTTGACCCTCACTTATGAGATTTCTACTAGAGGTGACTCAGTAACCATGCACTGATGCCGACAGTGTGACTCAACCCTTAGAGGTGAGAGTAACGGTTGGATATCTTAGTAGTAGCGTCGAGGCCTTACGACTTCATTCAAGACATGAATTGTACCGTTCATGTCAAGATTGACTATATTAGGTGAATAACGTGGTTCATCTAGGGGATGAGACCAGATTTCTCTTTTTAGAAGGGGATAAATCTCAGCAGATCTTGTAGAACATAGACGAAGAAGTGCGGAGATGAGTTCTTATGATTGTCTAGTCTCACCCATTGTTCGTTGAGTGAACGGTTTACGGTTTTCTCCAACTCAATAGTCTTAGGTGTATTTTCTCTCAGAAGGACATGAACCTGATATAGCGGTGATGGATTGAAATCCTCTAGGACTATGACTTCGAGATAGTTTATACTCCTAGGGAGGGGAACATTGTATCAGATGCTCTTAGTAAGAGATCGGGCATTCAGCTGTTATGAGTGGCGAGATAGTAGCTGGCCGCATTTCAGATATCCCTTGTGGATAGTGTTGGATTCAGCACGTGTAGAACCATAGATGGTTCAGGCTATGATGGAGAAGGTGAAGATCATCCAGGAGTGGATGAAGACTGCACAGAGTAGACAGAAGTACTATGCTGATAGGATATGGAGACCATTGTAGTTCGAGGATGGCGACCACTTCATTATACGGGTCTCACCTCGACGAGGTCTACGGAGATGTGGCCGAGGCGGCAAGTTATCTCAGAGGTTCATCTGACCTTTCCAGGTCCTCAGTAGGGTGGGTGAGGCGGCCTACCGCTAGCCTTTCCACCTCAGATGCACCGAGTGCATGATGTCATCCACATATCTCAGCTGAGGAGATGTGTGCATGACCTATCCGTCATCATCAACCATGGAGAGCTGAACATCGATGATGGGGTGACTTTCACGGGTTCCAGTAGAGGTTGAGGATCGACAGGTGCGGGTCCTACGAGGACGGTCGATTTCTCTTGTGTGCTTTCACTGGCATCACAAGAACCTCTAGGAGATCACATGGGAGTGGGAGGCTCAGATGTGTGCTCGGTACCCCCTTTAGTTTCCCTAGTTTGTGTTGTAGATTTACGGGAACGTAAAGCCCTGAGGTGAGATTAATGTAAAGACCCAGAAATTTCAAGGAAACTTTCTTTCTTAAATACTTTGTAATTTTACAAGTCTATGGATTCTGACGGCAATTGATTCTGAGGCCCGGTGTGTCCAGAATCAATTTCCAAAGTTTATCTCGAGTGCGTTCTGTAAACGAACAAGTGGGTTTTTATATCTTTTGAACCGGTGCTCGGAATTGAAATCTGAGGGCACTGATGAACTCCCAGCACTGATAATTGCTTAAGGGGACCTTTACCGTAGTTGCGTTTTAAGTGGGATGAGTTTTTAATATTTTGGGAATTAGTTTTAAATAAATAAAATTGTTGAACAATTTTATTTTGTAACCTTGGAAGTTAAACCCTTTCATGGGAAGTTTTTTGTGGATCCCACAACCACCCAACTTCCCATGTGTGGTTATATGAGATGTGGGGCCCATAGGAGCCCCAACCTTTAATTTTCCCCAGACTCCCTTAACCCCCCTTCATTAATTTGTAAACTCCTCATAAATTATGTAAACTCTATCCACATCTTTATTATTTTCCAACACAAGATAATGAAGTCATTCAAACTATTTAATTATTTAATTAAGGGATTTGAATTTTTGAATGCTTGGCAAGTTTAATTAAAATAAGGTGTAGCCTTATTTTAATTTGGTTGGCACTTTTTGTGTGGAGGGAAATGTTTGAGAGAGATCTCTTGTGAAAGAAGAAGAGAGTTCCTCCTTCGTTGAAGAACACAATCCTTCCACGAAGAACGACGCCTCTTCAACGAAGAATGCGAAATCCACGAAGGACGGCGATGCGCCTTCTTTTCTTTTCTCCGTGACAAGAGAGGAGATGCCATTTCTTCTTCGGGTGCACCTCGACGATGACGGTTCTTTCCCAGTATTGACGGAGCAACAACGCTTTTCACGTCCACGACGAACGAACCATAATTGAGGTAGGGGGATTTTGTATATTTACTTTTACGTGATTTATACCCTCGAGCATGGAAGAATATTTTTTTGGGTGATTATTCAAACTACTAACACGGTTGGTACGGACTACCGAACAAGTCTGGATCCACCGCCGACTTGTTCTTGATGCGTGGATTGCGTGGCGACGGGTGAACGGAAGCGCAACGGCATTTAGGAGCCATCACAGTAACGTTCGGGACCCGAGAAGACCGTCGGCGCAGACGGAAGCTAAATCGGACCACCAGAGCATCTCCAGTGGCCTGCAGAACCTCAATGCGGCACGAGTCCCCGGTGTGGCGGCGCCCCAGCGCACCGCCAGAGAAGACCCGCCGCGGCAACAGCCGCGGCGGCGACGCGGAGGATCCCGTGGTCGCGCGGGATCTGGGACGCCCGAGGGCAGCACCAGCTGGCGCAGCCGGTGTCAATTAGTGGGGTGGTAGCGCCTCCCCCACTCCTCACCCAGCTGGGTCGTGCCAACTGGGTGGGTCCGCGCCCTACCGGGCCGACCCAGGGGGTGTTGGGCCGGGTCGGACCGGGCCCAGACCCCATATTTTCGGATTGTTTTCGGTTAAACGTCCATATCTTGAGGTACAGACATCTGATCGATGCATCGTCATTTGCGTAAGCTTCCTTGGATCAAGGCGGTCGTTTCAGTATATTACACTCAAGGTTTCGGCAAAGTTTGGGTATGGCCGAGTTGGTTCGAACCCGAAACCAACCGGGCCCACGGAGCGAAAACACTTATAACTTGAGGACCTGACGTCTGATTGACGTGTCGTCGACTACATTGGATTCCTCTTGATGAGAAGGTTCATTTGGAATACTTCACCTAATGTTTTGATGTTGTTGGAGTATGGCCGGGTTGGATTGTACCCAAAATCCAACCGGGCCCCTCGAACGGAAATGCTAATTACTCACAGACCGGGCGTCCGATCGACACCCTGTCTGTTGCGTTGAGACCCCTATGATGAGGCGGTTCTTTGAGATACTCCCACATGAGATTACATAACACTTGGAAGTATCGACCAGTGTCTCGTGGAGTGGATCCTCCTGGAGGCGAGCATACAGAGTACGGTGACCTTGTAGCTGGCTGAGACCTGGTGACTGCTTGTCCAATTCGATTCGGAGTGATTTGAATAGCCCAGTGGGGATCACTACTTTGTGAGGTGGTAGACCCATGGAGGAGGAGCACTAATTTGTGAGGTGGCAGACCCACGGTACTCGACAGGAGGAGTACCTCTGTAGGCTATGAGGGGGAGCACTACTGTGTGAGGTGGCAGACCCATGGCGGAGGAGAAAAAGTTAATGAGGTGGCAGACCTACGGTACTCGACATGAGGAGTACCTCAACAGTCTAAGGTTAGTGAGTAGCGCCTCAGAGTCATGATAGGGCCACTGTTCTCGACAGAGGATGAGTTCTCCAACTATTGTGGTTTAGATAATGAAAATCCTCGTTTGAGCTGAGTCAATGAACTTTGTGTTTACCTCATGATTGAGAAGGGTTACTTGATAACTTAGGTATATGTATGGGAATATACCTAAGTAAAGGGTATCTTTTGAGATCTTTCTTTGTGGTTTATCCTTATTGGTTTAGTGAGACCTCGAGGGTCTTGGGGTCCCTACTGAGTATCGTTATACTCACCCCTACACGGGTTATGCCCGCACCTCGTTGTGTTGGTTGCAGACGATGGCTATCACTGATCGTGGTTGAGGCTTGTAGAGATAGACGGTACCCGGTGGTGGATCTCATGACGAGTTGGTACCCGGAGGAGATGGACAGACATGGAGTGCCGAGGAGGACATTTGTACCTACCCTTCAGGTAGGAACCCAGATAATGATCCAGGAGCTGCTTCACCTTTCAGCTGTTTGTCTTTTCAGTTGTACTTTCTTTCTGTTGTAGCTGTACCTTTCTGTTGGGCTTGTATTTCCGGCCTCTTTGTACTTTCAGCATACCTATTACTACTTTACTTAGTGTTTTCTTCCTCTTGTTCTCTGAGTGTGTGTGTGTTTACATTTCATAAAGGCAATTCCTTCCCTTTTTATCCGGATTTACGCTTTTGGTGCTAGTCGCCAGCCCCTGGCCTATGGAAGGAGGTCTTGGGATAGTCACGGCACGGGCCCTGAGGACGGGTCGTGAAAAATATAATTTATAAAAAGTTTAAAAAAATATATTTAAGATAAGTGTGCCATCAAAAGGCGGCAAAACTACCTTTTTAGAAAAATATTTCTTTTATGCATAAAATTGGATTTTTTTTTTCTTATATAATATCTATAAAACACATAAGATAATTGTTAACCATTAGATTTAATGTTATATATATATATATTTTTCATTAATATAATCAAAAAATAGTGATTTGTTTATTTATTGGTATAAAATACACTTGTGCACATTTAAATAGTTTTTCAGAAAAACATTTTCTTTAAAAAAAGGTTTTATTTTAATTTATAATTAATTTTTCATCAAAGAATCAATTATATATACATGTATAAACCATATTTTAATAATTATGTTAATACTATTCATTTCCTCCATTCTAACAGCTGGGATATAATAGTAAAAATTAAATTATAATATGTAGTTGTTTGTTTAAGCTCAATGTGGTTTATCATGTACGCCATTGAACATAGAATTCCTTTTTTGGACTCTGGATGTTACATTATCCCACCCCCTATAAATTGAGTCCTTGAAATTTTGAATTCAGGCATGGTAACCAGGGTTCAACTTTTCATATTACCTTTATTAAAATCCCACATCAGAAAAATGATTAATAAAACTTCCACTTTAAAAGAAATAAAATAAAGTATAAAGGTCACCTAAAATAAAACATAATAGGATTCCATTTAGGAAAACATTTAAATAGAATATAAAACTAACTATCAAGTTTTTATGGTGAGTGATAGAGAACATTTTCATGATAAAGTTAACAATAAAAACCCATAATTCAATGATGGGTTAAAAAGTCATTGATTTCTCAGTAAGAAAAGTAAATAGATAACATTTCTGTTTCAAGATTATTTTCATATATTTGAGGAATTATTTTACTACCAAGGCTATAAATATAAGTAAATAAACTTAATTGGAAAGTAGAGTTTCGTCCTTTATTCAATTTCAACTACAAACTCATCATTTTCTCTAAACAATGAGTATTAAAAATGAATTTTCTATGCCAAAAGCACTAAAATCAACTTCTAAAGAATCACATAACACAAAAAAGATTAACTAACTATTTCTCCTTAATTTAAACATTAACTAAAACCAAAATATTTTGGATAATATAAAATTATTCTCCAAAAATAATAAACCATTATATGAATAAAAACTACTTTTAATCTCAAAAAATCAACAATAATACCCAGAGTTCGACATAGACCATTTAATAAGTAATTATCCTTAAAATTCCTAAAAAAATTATACTAACATTTAAACCCAAAAATTATTTTATCAAATAAACTTCCAAGATGGTATTAATATTTATCACCAAAAAACATCAATGACTCTTAAAGTCTTAGACCACAAATGTAATTTCCTAAATCACATAATCTACATGTATATTATCCATTTCCATAAATAACCTAAATAACTATAAAAGAACATTTTACACTAAAATAAAGTTCAAAATTTATTTGTCTAATAAAATATCATAATATTTTATTTAACTTAATCATATATTATTCCTAAAATAGTTAACATCTTTCAAAATAACATTAATCACTTAATCAAAAAATCATTTTCTAATCCCAATGTTATCTATTCAATAAAAAATATTTCCCAAAAGGAACTTAACCATTATCCTTTATAAATTTTAAATAAAGAAAAAAATAGTCTCATAGTAACTAGAACATCACGTTGTCCAGTGATAGGCAATTCACCATTGTCGCCCTTCAGTTGTGGGTTCAATAATTGTAGCCTTGCCGGATGTGATGGGTTATCACCCATCCTGTGGGTTGTACTTATAATAATACTATTTTATTATAATCCTCATAAAATTACAAATATGTGGGAATCATCCTAAACATTATCCTTAATATGTTTTAACCTCAAAGTTTATATCATGCCTTTAATTTTACATCCCAAAATGTAACAACCCATAATTACCTAAAAAATTAATGCCTCCAAAAATACTATTAGTCACCCTAAAATTTCATAAATTAAAGCCTAAAAAGGGTTTATAATACATTAAGATTAGGATAAACCTTAAACATATAAACCCATGATTATATACATAACTCTTAAGAAAACATCTTAATCTCTAAAGTTGTCTAAACCATCCTCTGATACTAACTGTAAGGATCATGCCTTAAACATTACATATTCTAGTGTTTTTTGAACTAGAATTAAAATTAGAGGATATTTTAAATTTAGTGTTTTATATAATTAGGAAGAAAATTGACAAGGTGGAACCATACATTAAAAGTGGTCACTTATACTCAGTATCTATATTTTTTACCAAAGGAAACCCCTCTTAAAAATATAACCTTTTTTTCTTTTCACAACACATCTTCAATACTTTCATCATGACATATAATTTGTCCTTACCAATATTAATACCTGTGAAAAGCATTTCAAAACTTGGGATGAGTATAAAAAAATAGTAAGATACATAAAAGAAAGGAAATTGTTAGTCCAGTGAAAAACATGAAAACCCATTAAAAACCTTTTCTTAAAACTCATTAGTAGGAATAAAAAAATAAGTTACGTGCCTTGGGAAATCATTACCATATAAATCTTAAATTAACTCTTACAAATGAAATAAAAATATGGTGAACATACATCTCTATATTCAACAATTAATTGGAGAGGTGTAATGGAGATCACCCTTCTAATAAGTTATATCTGGTTCACCCATTTTTCATGAGCTATTTTGGGGCTTAACCCTTCGTATAAGCTATATCGGGCTCACTGAGGATCTATAATGAGGATAAACCCTTCTTATATAATTTACAAGGAACTAATAATTAATAAACCCATTCAAAACGCTTTTAAAATTGCGTGTAAAACACTTTTAGATATCAAAATACCCCTTTCATGTAAAAATCACTTTTAAAATGTAAAAATCACATACATAACAAAGAAACCAATTTATTTGGAAATAAATATAAAAATATATAAAGGTAACATTAAAAAAAATATTTTCATTAAAACATGTGGTTACCTTCATGTCTTATACGTTAAAAAACATTCCATCAGTCTTTTTTTAAAATAGTTCAATGAGTAACTTTAAAAGAGATTTTAAAAGAAAGTCCATTATATAAAAAATTAAAAAGATTCCATTTTGATAAATTTTGAGAGAAATTGGAAAATTAAAATTTTATAACATTCATGTACATATGGATACATTCATAAAAACATTTTAAAAACATGTACGTGAAAGATAATGATTTAAAAAATAAATCTTTAAAACATTTAAATTAATTTTTATTTTCTTAAAAAGTATCTTACCTTGAGTCTGACTCATCTTGTACATTATTTGTCTTCATGAATAATAAAATTAGGTTAATTATTTAGATTCTTAAAAACCTTTTAAATTTTATTATTCCTTTTATATCACTTTATACCATGTTATAATAATTACTTAATTATTTAAGTTCACATTGGACATTTTGACGATATTCAATACATGAGTGAAAAATGAATTTATTATTATATATATAGTAAAAGTGTTTATTAGTCCATAATATATAAAATAATATTCTTCACATAATATAACTTTAATAAATAATTTATACTTTTAGATAAATCCATTACATATGGATATGAAAAATGAACTATATTACAATCATGGAGACAGTAAGTTGTACGTATGCAGGAGTAACGTTTCCATTTATATATGATAATTATGGAAAGAATTTTAATATAATTTTAACTTTATATAATTATAAAAATATCGTATATATAATATTATTTCTTAAAATACAATTATATATATTATCCATATGATATGGTGATGAAAAACGAATCACATCACTTTATGGAGGTGATGGTTCACACGTACGCATGAATGACGTTGTCATTTTTATATGCATGAAAATGTAAGAATTTAAATAATATATTATCATTTAATAATAATAAATATTTAATTAATATCATATATAAACATTAATTCCATCATTATAACCAGTCTTGAGATACGGTGATGGAAAACGAATTATATGGGTTCCTGAGGCGGAAGTTCTTCGTACAAAAGAAAAATAATTCTTTTCTCATTTGATGGAAGTGGAGATAGATTTAGGTGATGATATTAAAATAATAACATACAGTATATTGAGGATAGTGTATTTATTATTTCATCATGTTTGAATAATATTTAAGTAAGTGGAAGAATAAATAAAACAGAAATGCTTGATTAAAACAATACATCTTATTCGGACGATCTCCTTTTATTAACACTTTAAGACCACTGAGGATGGTGTTATACATAAAATAAGAGCTCTAGAATTTGGGGATGGATTATAAGAAGATAATTTTATAGATATTGGATGAACCAAATAGTTATTTAATTGTGAATAAAAGACAATAATATGATCCCATTTATAAGAGAGGGGAGGAGAACTCTTCAAATTTCTCAAAATATTAAATTAACATAAATTAATTTTATATTCCAAAAGGATCCAAACAGATTTATTTATAATGTAGTATTATTATGGGTTGCAATACATTCATACAATTAAAATTATAACTGTTTTCATTATTTTTTAATTCTTATCATTTCAACCCTTATTTAACCTCTTTAACTCTTATCGTGATAACATGTGTTTTTACTTTTTAAGGGTTAATATAGTTACAATAAAATGATAAAAAACCATAAATGGATAATATATGAAATTTAAAAAATTATACCAATAATTTGGAATAATTTTATATCATTAAATAAAATTCTATTTATTTTAAAATATCATTAATGTAGATTTTGACACTATTCATTACTTGAATTTTTAAAAATATCATAAAAATAAAATATATCCATAAAAATTATTCTAAAACATCACTAACATGTCAAATTAATTTTTAAAATTCATTTATGTAATTAATTATTAAAAATTATATTTATTTTAATATTTTTAATATCATTTATTTGATATTTCCATTAAATAAAAAATTATTGTATCATCATTGTATAATCATTTAAGGTAATGATTTCTTTCCTAAAAATTAAAAATAAATTTCCATGAAGAATAAAAAAAAATTATATTTCTAAATACTCTTTATAGTAAAAGATATATTCTATATAAACCTATATTAAAAATGTTATAGTTATTAAAACATATGTATGACATCTTTGACTTTTCTTTAAAATAAAAAACTATAAATATATTAAAGTCATAAAAGTGGATATAAGAGGTCATAAAATTAGCCCAAGTATAATTGTTTTTGAAAATAATCCATACAATAAAACCAGGATAAATTTTAGGGTAATATTATATTATTTATAATATTATTTTTACTATTAATTACCTGATTTACCCTTAACCATGGAAATAAAAAATTACTAAAGTTACTATTTATATTTTCTAAAAACAAAGAGAGCCTATTTAATAAATTTACACCTTATAATTACAAATATTTAATTAATTTTTCAAAATTAAAAAGATGTAATTTTATAAAATTAGTTTGAAATTAAACTTGTTGATGGAATGAGAAAACAGGTTTTAAAAGTGAAAACGTTCAAAAGATTGAAATGTTTTTATATCCAAATCCAATGTGAAATTGATTAAATTGACATAAATTGGATTAAATGATATAGAATTGATCTAATTTTATTTTCTAAAACAAATAAAAATGTAATTTGACACTATAAAATATTTAGACAAAAAAACTATTTTCAATTAAAATGCAATATTTTTTCATTTTTCATCAAAACACAAAACATGTTAGAAAAATACAAAAAAATTAACCAAAGTAAATTTTTAAAATAAAATTTAAAATAATAATTTTATTTTTTTCAAATATAACTTATAAAAGTTTCAAAAACTAGATTTAAAACAAGTGTTTCATCAAAAGGTGGAAAAACTGTCATTTTAGAAAAATACTTCTTTTATATGTAAAATTGTATTTCATCCCACATGTTGTATATAAAAAACATAATATGAATATTAAAAATTAGATTTAATATTATATATATATATATATTTCGTGAATATAATCCAATAATAGTGATTTTTTTATTTATTGGTACAAAACACACTTGTGCATATTTAAATAGTTTTTAGAAAAAAATTTCCTTGTAAAAAATAATTTTATTTTCATTTATAATTAATTGGTCAAAAAATAATTAATTCTATATACATGTGTAAACCATATTTTCATAATTAAAACAATAATTTTCATTCTCTCCATTCTAATGACTATGTTAAAATATTAACAATTAAATAATAATATTTAGTTGTTCATTTAAGCTCGATGTGGTGTATCATGTATGCTATCAAATATAGTATTTATTTTTTTAAAACTTGAGATATTATATTCTCCCCCATTTTTGAAATTTAATCCTCACAATTTTGAATTTAGGTATGGTAATCAAGGTTCAACTATTTATATTACCTTTATTGAAATCCCACATCAGAAAAAGGATTAATAAAACTTACACTTTAAAATAAATAAAAGGAAGTACAAAGGTCACATGAGATAATACATAAGTGGATTCCATATAGGAAATCATGCACATAGAAGAGAAAACTAACTATAAAATTTTTATTGAAAATGATAGAGAACAAGGTCATGATAAAGTGAACAATAACAAAACCATAATTTTTTTTATGTATTAAAAGGTCATTGATTTTTCAGTAAGAAAATTAAACAGATAATGTGTTTATTTCAATATTATTTTCATATAGTTGAGTAATTATTTTACTAACTATACTAATAAAATAAGTAAATATACTTACTTGAAAATTATAGTTTCATTATTTAATCAATTTCAACCACAAACTCATCTTTTTCTTCAAACAATAAGTATTTAAGATTATTTTTTCACACTTGAAGCACTAGAATCAACTTCTATAGAATCACATAATCCACAAATGATTAAATATATATTTATAATATCTTTAAACATTAACCAAAACCAAAATGGTTTGGATAATATAAAACAATTCTCTAAAAATAATAAACCATTATATGAAGAAACTTTTCTTTTAATCTCCAAAATTCAACAATAATACCAAGAGTTCAACATAGACCATTCAATAAATAAATATCTTTAATATTACTCAAAAAAATTCTAGACTAATATTAAAACCCAAAAATTATTTTATCACATAGACTTCTAAGATAATATTATCACTTATCACCAAATAACATCAATGAATCTTAAAGTCTCATACCGCAAATGTAATTCCCTAAATCACATAATCTCTAAGTATACTATCCATTTAGATAAATAACTTAAATAACCATAAAAATCACATTTTACTCTAAAATAAAATTCAAACTTTATTACTCCAATAAAATCTCACAATATTCTCTTTACCTTAATCATATAAAGTTCCCAAAATAGTGAACGTCTTACAAAATAACATTAATCACTTAATCACAAAATTATTTTTCAATACCAAGGTTATATATTAGATAAAACATATGTTCTCAAAATTAAATTAACCTTTATCCTTTATATAGTTTAAATAAATATAAAAATAGTCTCATACTGACTATAAAATCATGCATTCCAGTGGTGGGCGATACACCCTTGTTTCCCTTTGGTTGTGTGTTCAATTCCTGTGGCCTTGCCGGATGAGACGGGTTGTTACTCATTATTTGGGTTGTCCTTTTCCTAATAATATTTTATTATAATTATTATAAAATTGTAAAAATTCGAGAAACATCCTAAAAATTATCCTTCATATGTTTTACCCTCAAATGTTATCTCATACCTTTCATTTTTCATCTCAAAATGTGATAACCGATAATTACCTAAAAAATAAATGCCTCCAAAAATACCATTGGTCACCTTAAAATTTCATATATTAAATCCTAAAAATTGTTTCTAATAAATTGATATAGGGATCATACTTAAACTTATAAATCCATGATTATATCCATAACTCTTAAGAAAACATCCTAATCTCCAAATTTGTTTAAACCATCCTCTGATACCAGCTATAAGTAATTTGCCTTAAACATTACATATTCTAGTGGTTTTGACCTAGAATTCACATTCAATGATATTTTTAGTTTATTTTTTTATATAATTAGGAAAAAATCTTATAAATTAAACTCATTCATTACAAGTGGTCACTTATACTCAGTATCCATTTTTCACTAAAGGAAACCCCTTTTACAAAATAAAACATGTTTTATTTTCATGAAACATCTTTAATAATTTCATAATGAAATATTATTTGTTATTATAAATATTAATACATGTGAAAATTATTTTAAAAAATTGTTTGAGCACAAAAATCTCAGTAAGAGGCATAAAATAAACTATTAGTCCAGTGAAAATATAAAAACCCATTAAAAACGTTTCTTAAAACTCATTCGAAAGCATAGAAAATCATGTAGGTGCCTTGGGAAATCATTAGCATATCAATATTAAATTCACCCTTAATAATAATATGTTATAATTCCATATTTGTAGTAACCAATGCATTGGAGATCTATAATGGGGATCACCCTTCATATAATCTATATATCTGTCACCCATTTTTCATGAGCTATATTGGGGATCAACCCTTCATATAAGCTATATCGAGCTCACCCATGAGCTATAATTGGGCTCATACCTTTGTATATAATTTATAAGGACTAAATAATTAATAAAACCCTTAAAAACTCTTTTAAACCCATGTTTAAAATGCTTTTAGATATCAAAAATACCCTTTTGATGTAAAAAACGCTTTAAAAATATAAAAACCATGCACATAATAAAGAAAACACTTTCTTTGGAAAGAAATATGAAATATTATAAATGAAACTTTAAATAATTAAAGCTTCATGAAGGAGGGATTTTTTTTTCTTTTCTTATATGTTAGAAAACATTCCTATAGGCTTTTGTAAAAATTCTTGAAAGAGTAACTTTAAAATAGATTTTTAAAATAAAGTCCATTACAGAAAACCATAACAAGATTCCTTTTTTATAAGATTTATGAGAAATTAGTAAATTAAAATTTTAAATCATTCATTTACATATGAATAAATTCATAAAAATAATTTTAAAAACATGTACATGAAAGAGAATGATTTAAAAAATAAATCCTTAAAACATTTAAAATAGTGTTTATTTAGTTAAAAAGTCTCTTGCATTGAGTCTGACTCATCACGTACATTCTTTATATTCTTGAATAATAAACTTAGGTTAATTATTTAATTTATTCAGAAACTTTTTAAATTTTATTATTTCTTTTTATATCACTTGTTACCATGTTATAATAATTACTTAATTATTTAAGTTCACGTCAAACGTTTTGACGATATTCTGTACTTAAGTCCAAAATGACTTTGGTATTATGTCTATATTCAAAGTGTTCATTGGTATATCATCTATATAATAATATTAATGACATAATAAATAATTTTATACATAAATTATAAATTTAAATCCATCCATTACATATAGATATGAAAAATGAACTACGTTACAATCATGAAGATGATAAGTCATACATACACTTAAGTAACATTTATATTTTTCAATGATCATTATGGAAAGAAGGTTAGTATTATATGAAAATTAAATAATTATAATAATATCATATATATCATATTATTTCTTAAAATAAACTTATATATATTATCCATGTGATATGGTGATGAGAAACGAATCACATTGTTTTGTGGAGGTGATAGTTCACACGTACGCACGAACAACGTTATAATTTTTTGCATGGAAAGGTGAGAAAGTAAATGGTATATTATATTATAATAATTATAATTATTTTATTAATATCATATATAAACTTTAATTCCATCATTATAACCAGTCTCGATAGATGGTGATGGAAAATGAATTATATCAGTTCACGAGG
This sequence comes from Viscum album, assembly GCA_963277665.1. NCBI lineage: Eukaryota > Viridiplantae > Streptophyta > Magnoliopsida > Santalales > Viscaceae > Viscum > Viscum album. Next base: position 889,477,499 of record OY728123.1, read on the forward strand.
TGGTAGTTCGCCGTACACACAAACGATAATTATTTTCCCATTTTATATAAGTAGAGATGGATTAAGGTGATGGTATTAACATAATAACATATAAATATATTTAGGATACTTTAGTTATTATTTTATCATCGTTGATGAATATTTGAGGGACATGGAAGAATAAATAAAATAGAAATACATGATTAAAACAATACCTCTTCTACGAACGATCTCATTTTCTTAACACATTAAGACCACTAAGGGTGGTGATATTCCTAGAATCAGATCTCTATAATATAGGGATAGATTATAAGAATTTATTTGGGCATATATTGGCTGAAACAAATAGTTTTTTAAGTCTGAATAAAATAGGAGAGGTTCTCTTTTATAATAGAGGGTAGGTTCACTATTGGAATTTCTCAAAATATTAAATTGATATAAATTATTTTTATATTTATAAAGGCTCTGAACTGATTTATTTCGAATATATGATGATTATGGGTCGAAATAAATTCATAAAATTAAAATTATTTAAGTTTTTATTAATTTTTAAGCCTTATCATTTTGGTTTAACCCTTATTTAACCCCTCTAACTCTTACTATGACAAGATGCGTTTTTACACTTTAAGGGTTAATATATTTACTATAAAACTCCAAATGAACCATAAATGGATCATTGATGAAATTTTATATATTTTAAAAATAATTTGTCCAAATTTTATATTTTTATAAATTTTATATCATTTAATAAAGTATTATTTATTTTAAAATATCATTAATATCAATTTTGACACTATTCATTGCTTGACTTTTTAAAAATATCATAAAAACAAGTTATATTCACCCCGATTCTTAAAAATAATAAATAAAAGTTCAAATTAATCTATAAAATTATTGTATGAAATTAATTATTTAAAATTATATTTATTTTAATATTTTTAATAAAATTTATTTGATATTTCCATTAATTAAACAATTATTGTATCGTCATTATGTAATCCTTTAAAGAAATTATTTATTTCCTAAAAATTAAAAATAAATTTCTATGATGAAGAAAAATATTTTATATTTCAAAATAAAATTTATAGTCAAAGATATCTTTTAAATGACCCTATATTAAAAATGTTATAGTTATTAAAACATAAGTATGACATATTTGACCTTTCTTTAAAATAAAATTCTACAAAGGGATTGAAGTCATACAAGTGGCTCTAAGAGGTCATAAAATCATCCCAAATATGGTTTTTATCTGAAATCACTCAAAAAATGAAATTATGAAAAGTTTTAGGGTAATTTTATATTATTTATAATATTATTTTTACCCTTAATTACCCGATTTACCCTTAACGGTGGAAATAAAACCTTACTAAAGATACTATTCATATTGTCCAAAATTAAAATAGATATATTTACTAAATTTGGACCTCATGATTCAAAATATTGAATCCATTTTTAAAAATTCAAACATATAATTTTCTAAAATTAATTTAAAATTAATCTCATTGATAGAACAAGAAAATAAGTTTTAAAAGTGAAAACGTTCAAAAGATTATAGTGTTTTTATATCCAAATCTAATATAAAATTTATTCTAATGACTTAAATTGGATATAATTATATAAAATTTAAGTAATTATACTTTAAACAAATTAGTAATATAATTTAACACTATAAATTATTTATTTAAAAAACCTATTTTCAATTTAAATTTGGTATGTTTTCACTATTCATCAAAACATGAAACTTATTAGAAAAATACCAAAAATTCAAAAAAAAAGTAAATTTTGATATTCCGCTTTAAAATAAGAATTTTAATTTTTAAAATAGAATTTAATAAAGTTTAAAAACTATATTTAAAATAAGTGTTCCATTAAAAGGAGGAAAAACTACCTTTTTAGAAAAATAATTCTTTTATACATAAAATTGGATTTGTTCTTAAATAGTGTTTTTAAAAAACATAAGATGAATGTTAAATATTATATTGAATATAATATATATATTTCACTAATATAATTCAATAATAGTTATTTTTTATTGATTGGTATACAACACACTTGTGCGCATTTAAATAGTTTTTTAGAAAAACATTTCCTTTTTAAAAAAGGGTTTTATTTTCATTTATAATTAATTTGTCACCAAATAATTAATTATATATACATGTGAAAACCATATTTTTATAATTCAGTTAATACTATTCATTCCCTCTATTCTAATATCTAGGTTATAATGGTAACATTTAAATAATAATATTTTGCTGCTCGTTTAAGCTCAATGTGGCGTATCATGTACATTGTATTTCTTTTTTAAAAACTCAGGATGTTATGTTCTACCCCCTTTTGGAAATTGCATCCACATAATTCTTAATTTGGCATGGTAACCAGGGTTTAACTATTTATATTACCTTTATGGAAATCCCACATTATAAAAGGGATAAATAAAACTTACACTTTTAAATAAAGTAAATGAAGTACGAGGGTCACCTAATATAACACATAATAAGATTCCATGTAAGAAAACATGGAAATGGAAGAGAAAAATAACTATCAAGTTACGATGGGGAGTGATAGAAGACATGGTTAGGATTGAGTTAACAATCACAAAACCATAATTTTATGATGGGTTTAAAGGTCATTGATTTCTCATTAAGAAAAGTAAACAGATAACATTTTTTTTCAAGATTCCTTTCATATAATTGAGTAATTATTTTACTACATGGACTAAGAAAATAAGTAAATATACTTACTTGAAAATTAGAGTTTCATTATTTAATCAATTTTCAAAAAACTCATCTTTTTCTCCAAAAAATGGGTATTTAAGATTAATTGTTCAGGCCTAAAGCACTAGAATAAACTTCTAGAGAATCACATAATCTAAAAAAGATTAACTATTTATTTCTTATTTCTTGAAACATTAATCAAAACCAAAATGGTTAGGATAATATAAAACAATTATATAAAAATAATATACCATTATATAAATAAAAACTACATTTAATCTCCAAAATTCAATAGTAATACAAAGAGTTCAACATAGACCATTCAATAAATAACAATCCTTAAAATTCATCAAAAAAATTATAGACTAAGATTGAAACCCAAAAATTATTTGATCACATAGACTTCCAAGAAAGTATTAACATTTATCACCAAATAACATAAATGACTCTTAAAGACTCATACCACAAATGTAATTTCCTAAATCACATAATCTCCATGTATACTATCCATTTCCATAAATAACCCTAATAACTATAAAAATCACATTTTTCTATAAAATAAAATTAAAACTTTATTTATAAAATAAAATATCACAATATTTACTTACCTTATCATATAAAGTTCCCAAAATAGTGAACATCTTCTAAAATACCATTAATCACTTAATCCCAAAATCATTTTCCAATCCCAATGTAATATATTAGATAAAACATATGTTCCAAAAATAAACTTAACCTTTATACTTAAAATATTTAAAATAAAGAAAAAAAATAGTCTTATTCTAACTAGAATATCACATAGGCCAATGTTAGGTGATGCACCCTTATCGCCCTTCAGTTATGAGTTCAATTCCTGTGATCTTGTCGGATATGAAAGTTTATAACCCATCATGCGGTTTGTCCTTTTCCTAAGACCATGTTATTTTAATCCTTATAAAATTCTAGAAATGTGAGAATAATCCTAAAATTTTTCATTAATATGTTTTAACCTCAAATGTTATCTCATACCTTTTATTTTGCAACCTAAAATGTAATAACCCATAATTATTTCAAAAATGAATGTCTCTAAAAATACCACAAGTCACATTAAAATTTCAAAAATTAAAGCCTCAAAATGGTTTATAAGACATTAATCTTATGATAAACCTTAAACTTATAAACCCATTATGATATCCATAACTCTTAAGAAAACATCATAATATCCAAAGTTGCCTAAACCATCCTCTGATATTAATTATAAGAACCCAGCCTTAAACATTACATATTATATTGTTCATTAAATAGAATTCACATTTGAGCATATATTCATTTTATAGTTTTATATAATTAGGAAAAAATATTACAAAGTAAACCCATAAATTATAGGTGGTCACTTATACTTAGTATCCATTTTTTTTACCAAAGGAAACCCATTTTAAAAAACAAAACATGTTTTGTTGACGACACATATTCAATAATTTCATCATAAAATATTCTTTGTCCTTACCAATATTAAGACCTATTAAAAACATTTTAAAACTTGGGATGAGATAAATAATCTTATTAAAATACATAAAAGAATGTAAAATGATAGTCTAGTGAAAAACATGAAAATCTATTAACAACCTTTTCTTAAAACTCTTTGGAAAGAATAGAAAATTCATGTAGGTGCCTCCGGACATCATAACCATATCAATATTAAATTCACACTTACAAATAGAATAACCATATGACCATATTTTATCTCTGGATTACCCAATGCATTAGGGATCTATAATTGGGATCACCCTTCGTATAAGCTATATAGGTCTCATCTATTTTTTATGAGCTATATTTTGGCTCAACCCTTCATATAAGCTATATCAGGCTCACCCATGATCTATAATGGGGAACAAGCCTTTATATATTACTTACAAGGACCAAATAATTAATAAACCCCATGAAAACTCTTTTAAACCCATGTGTAAAATAATTTCAAATATAAAAATACCATTTTCATTTAAAAAAAATTTAAAATCTAAAAACCGCACACATAATAAAGAAACCACTTTATTTGGGAAGAAATCTAAAAAATTATATAGGAAACATTAAATAATTAAAGAATAATTAACGTGAGGAATTTAATTCATTATATATATGTTAAAAATATATTCCTTTAGGCTTTCCTGAAAATAGTTGAAAGAGTAACATTAAAAGATATTTTTAAAAGAAATTCCTTTACATAAAACCTTAAAAAGATCCCTTTCTGATAATTTTTTTGAGAAATTAGAAAATTTAAATCTTAAAACATTCAATTAAATATTTATAAATTCATAAAAATCATTTTAAAAACATAGACATTAAAGAGAATTAATTAAAAAATAAATCTTTAAAACATTTAAAATAATGTTTATTTACTTAAAAATTACATTACCTTGAGTCTGAATTGTCGCGTATGTGCTCTATCTTACCAAATAGAAAACATAGGTTAATTATTTACTTGATTTAAATCATTTTTAATGTTTATTATTCCTTTTATATCACTTTTTACTATATTAACAATTACTTAATTATTTAAGTTCACATTGGACGTTTTGACGATATTCAGTACTTGAGTCCAAAATGAATTTGGTATTATGACTATAGTCAAAGTGGTCATTATTAAATCATCTCTATAATAATATTCATGACATAATGATAACTTGTATACATCAATTATACTTTTAAATCCATCCATTACATATGGATATGAAAAATGAACTATGTTACAATCTTGGAGACGGTAAGTTGTATATATGCATGAGTAACATTTCTATTTTTCAATGATCATTATGGAAGGAAGGTTAATATAATTTTAATTTTAAATAATTATAATAATATAATATATATCATATTGTTTATTAAAATAAACTTATACATATTAACCATGTGATATGGTGATGAAAAATGAATCACATCGCTTTGTGGAGATGGCAGTTCATACGTACGCACGAACAAAATTATCATTTTTCCTTGCATGGAAAGGTAAGAATGTAAATGATATATCATATTTTAATAATGATAAATAAGTCATGAATATATATATATATATATATTTAATTCTATCATTATAATCATTCTTGAGAGATTGCGATGGAAAACTAATTATATCATTTTGTGAGGTGGTAGTTCACCGTACACACGAATGATAATTCTTTTCTCATTTGATGGAAGTGGAGATGGATTAAGGTGATGATGCTAGAATAATAACATATAATTATATTTAGGATTATGTATTTATTATTTAATCATGGTTTAATAATATTTTAAGGAAGTGGAAGAAAAAATAAAATATAAATACATGATTAAAATAATACCTCTTCTTCAGACGATATTTTTTTCTTAACACCTTAAGACCACTAAGGGTGTTGTTCTACCTAAAATAAGAGCTCTAGAATGTATTTAGGGATTCTAGTAAGGTATTTGAGAAAATATTATCCAAACAAAATATCTTCTGAAGTGTAAATAAAAGAAAATAAGGGTTTCTTTTATAAGAAAGGGGAGGGGTACTCTTGGAATTTCTCAAAATATTAAATTAATATAAATTAATTTTATATTACAAAAGGATCAAAACTGATTTATCTAAAATATAGGATCATTATGGGTCAAAATAAATTCATCCAATTAAAATTAGATAAGTTTTTATTATTTATTAATCCTTATCATTTTGGTTTAACCCTTATTTAACCCATTAACTCTTACTCTGATAACATGCATTTTTACTCTTTAAAGGTTAATATAGTTACTATAAAATTATAAATGAACCAGAAATTTATCATTGAAGACATTATAAACATTATAACAATAATTTGACCAAATTTTATATTATTTTTAATTTTATATCATTTAATAAAATATTATTTATTTTAAAATATCATTAATGTCAACTTTAACACTATTCATTACATGACTTTTTAAAAATATCACAACAACAACATATATGCAAAAAAATTATTATAACACATCAATAACATGACAAAGTAATGAATAAATTTTTTTGATAAGATTACTTACTTAAAATTATATTTATTTTTAAATTTTTAATATCTTTATTTGATATTTTCATTAATTAAACAATTATTGTATCATCATTTTGTAATCTTTTAAGGTAATTATTTATTTCCTAAAAATTAAAAATAAATTTGGATGATGAGTATAAAAATTTTATATTTAAAAATATTATTTATAGTATAATATATCTTCTAAATAACCCTATATTAAAAATTTTATAGTTATTAAAATATAAGTACGACATATTTTATCTTTTCTTTAAAATAAAATACTATAAAGGTCTTAAAGTCATCCAAGTGTCACCAAGAGGTCATAAAATCAGACCAAGGATGGTTTTAGTAGAAAATAACTCATCTAATAAAATTAGAAAAAGTGTTTTGGTAATTTTATATTATTTATAATATTATTTTTACCCTTAATTACCAGATTTTCCCTTAATTGTAGAAATAAAAAATTATTAAAGTTACTATTAATATTTCCCAAAAATAAAATGGATCTATTTAATAAATTTAGACTATTTGATTCCAAATAAGGAATCCATTTTTCAAAATTAAAAACACATAATTTTTTAAAATTAATTTAAAATTAATCTCTTTGACGGAATGTGAAAACGAGTTTTAAATGTGAAAACATTCAAAAGATTGAAATGTTGTTATATCCAAATACAATAAAAAATTGATTCCAATGATCTAAATTTAATTAAATTATATAAAATTTATCTGATTATGCTTTAAAAAAATTAAAAATATAATTTAACACTATAAATTATTTAGATGAAAAAATTGTTTTCAATTAAAATGAAGTATTTTTTCATTATTCATCAAAAAATGAAATTTATCAAAAAAATACCAATAACTAAACCAAAGTAAATTTTTATATTACTCTTTAAAATAAGGAGTTCATTTTTTTCAAATATAATTTATTAAAGTGTCAAAAACTAGATCTAAGACAAGTGCACCGTCAAAAGGCGGAAAAAATGTCTTTTTAGAAAAATACTTCTTTTATGCGTAAAATTGGATATGTTCCTATATTATGTTCAGAAAACACATAATATTAATGTTAAAAATTATATTTAATATTATATATATATCATTAATATAATCCAACAATAGTGATTTGTTTATTTATTAGTATAAAACAAATTTGTGCACATTTAAATAGTTTTTTCAGAAAAAAAAATTTCCTTTTAAAAAAGGTTTTATATTAATTTATAATTAATTGTTCGTAAAATAATTAATTATATATACATGTGTAAATAATATTTTCGTAATTCAATTTATAATTTTCATTATAACCATTCTAATGATAATGTTATAATGGTAACATTTAAATAATAATATTTAGTTGTTCATTTAAGTTCGACGTAGCGTATCATGTATGATATCGAACATGAAATTTATTTTTTTAAAACATACGATGTTACATTAATAAACCATTCATAAATAAAATTAAATGCCATGATCATGAGCCAATACTAATGGTTGATCCATTGAGTGAATAATGGATTAACCTAGACCCTAATGGTAACTCCATGAGTCGCGTCGCTTGCGACTTGAGTGGCATCCCTCTCTCATCCAATGTATCAAACTCATGTCTAGTACGTCACCGAATCTTAGCATGAAATATGCCACTACTCATCCTCATCATTATACAACAACACTTTCATGTAACAAAGGGGGTCTCAGGAATGCAGAATATAGATAAAAACTTTAATCTAGACGTGCATGTCTTTATACATATAATGACACAAAGACGACACATAGATCATCATTTATTCAAATAATTACTACAAATATGCATTGCGATAATTAAATAAATAAATAAATAACAGACATGCATTGGTCGAACTATGACTCATGATCAGTCAATGAGAATTAAACTCACATATTCTAATTAAATACATAAACAAATATTAAATCTACAATACATTATTTTTCTGAGGGAATTTTTATTAAATTAAAAATGCACTCTTATTTTTAATTCAAAGTTTATTTCGTTCAGTCCTATTAATTTATTTAAATATATGTATAATTTTCACTTATTTTGAAATATTACTTATTAAATTAATTTTTATTATTTTTTAATTATATATATATATATTCCAAAATTTAAACTTTTTCTTAAAATATATATATATATTTATTTATTTATTTATATAGAAACATAAATATATATAATTGTTCCTGAGCCCCGTGCAGCCATGATTTTCCTGGTCGGGACCCGCCAAGCCCCATTTTGGGTCTGGTAGGACCCCCAGTTGCATTACGGGTCAAACCCATCGAGGAAGAATAAGGTGCGGGTTGCGAATTTCCTGTAAAGATAAGGCAATGGCTGCAGAGCCATGGTGGCTGGAAACGGGATGGCCGGTTCCTGTAGGGAGGGTAGTGGCACACAACGGGCATCGCGGTAGTGGGTGAGGCTGGGATCTGTGACTGTCGGCAATGGTATACTGGAATAATGGTAGATTTGAGCTCGAAGGAGGTCAACTGCTCAAAACTTTCAACACCGGTAGGGTGTGGAGCTTCGGTGGTCAGTTGGGAGGCAACAGGCGGAGGGTGGAAGTCGTGGTGGTCGACCGATCCCATGAGAGGGGGACTCAGTTGAGGAGGTATAGCTACCTCGGGTGGTTCTGATGGTGGGGTGAGGGACCATGGTAGGCCATGTGGTGAAGGAGATGCCAAACCGGTTGGCATCCTCTAGAAGCCACCCCTATGTTTTTTCTTTTCTATTGACACAAAATTCCAGCTGCAAGTCCTCTTTTTTGAAATTAACATGCATTAGTGTGATGGGCGCCATATTTGTCTGAAAATTCAAGCCACCCCAATTTCAATATTTGGTTTATAAAAAATATCGAAATACTATTTTTAAGGCTTAGAAACATTTTTTTATTATATATTTTCACAAACATGAGGAAATTGGGCCCTACTAGGGAATCCTATTCTAGCCACCCAAACCAGGCCAGAATACTCAGGTCGATTTGAATCCTTCACTGGTCTCTGGTTGGGTAAAAAAAATATTTATATACATATTCATCAAATTAAAATAAAAAAAGCAATTTCAATCAGTTTTTATAAATTTGGATGGTCGTAGACTGGTTATCCGATGTTGGATTGAAATGATTTCTACGTCATTGGGACCGGAATAACGCCCTCTTCAAAATTTAAGGAAAATTTAATTTTTTAAATTTTCTTAAAATCATTATGAATTTCTCTGATACTAATTTAACGTACTGGGGTATGCAATGAAAGTCGGTGAGCTGAAGATTTAAAATTTTTAATTGGTGATCAACATAACAACGTCATCATCGGAAAATCACTACGCCAATTAGAGCCCTGGGACCACATGTGAAGACTTTTAAGTGTAAACATTAAACCAAAAATACCTATTTTGATCTAAAGCTACATGTTCGTCACCTGCTCATCACTGACGATCACTACTCAATAATTATGAAGTAAAACTCCTCTATATCAGCCACACACTATTCAAAAATATGAGGGAGTATCGATTATCAAATTATGGGTGCTAGCATGGAGATCTGATGATGCCTTCGAAGTTCCAATGATCACCGCATTGATGTTCTTGTGATGCATGAGGGGAAGCTATATTTGATCACCTAGATCAAGATCTTATCTCTCTAGAAAGTTGGAGAGGTGAGATAAGATCTCCAAAGATCGTAGTGAATAGTATACATGTCAGAGTATCTCTCCTCCTATATATAGTGAGTTATAAAATTACCCAGAAAAGGCTCCCTGACCCCTTAGAATATTTAGTACACACTATATAAACTATAAATGATATAAAATAACTAACTGACTGAGTAATAAATATCATTTATATATTTTTCACTTACTTGTAATATAATAAATATATTACGTGACAAAATAAAGTCATTAAATTGACTCGTTGTTCCCGAAAAATATTAAACGAACCTAGAATATTAAAATAATATTCATTCGTATAATATTTTCTATGTATTTACTTTAATACTTGTAAATACATTTAATAAATAAATTCAATACTAATTATTCTAAACTCGGTAATGTTAATTTATTTATTCCTTGGTGATCATATATCCTTGAACAAAACTTGAACCCAGATTTTTGAATACTCTTTTGTGTGTAACCCTATATACACTTATCTCAATAGAAGTGAATATTATTTATAGACCAAGAGTAGAGACTAGAAACTCATCGAGGCCCCTAAAGATATTAGGAGTATTCATAGCAATGACAACCAACCTACAAACACACACTATGTAATATAATATTTTTTGATTCAATATCTCATAAAGAAGGACGCACACTTGTGCCATCGTCCTTTATTTATTTATTATTTTTTGATATATCTGGATGGATGTACCATTTAATACCATGGCCATAGGTTTATAAAGGTACTACCTTCCTGATCAACCAGGACTGAGATATATTACTTCCTCAACTCAGAATTGAAAAATTCTACCTAGACCATCCAACCAATGTCATGCCACCAATGACGCACCCAACAACAGCTACCTTGCCACAATTTCATTATCATGGTTTTTTCATTGCATCAAAGTACATGATCAAATGGGACACATTGATAATGATCTCAATTAAGGAGACCAATACACATGTTTGTAGATAGAAATATCTATTGACACCAAAAACATGTGGTATTCATATTGGAGGGTCTATCCTAATGATCTCACATATCAGAGATCACCAAATGAAAACTTCATGAGAAGAAGTTTCAATGCTTATATTATGACCCCCATCGCCTAATAGTTAGACATATACTATGCCCAGTCAGTATGATGTATCTAGACAATAATATATATATTTAAGATTAATTTCATATTATCTCGACAATATCATTATAGCTTGGGATCTTTTATAACCCTTTGATACGACAATTAATCTATGGATATTACTATTAAATAATGGATGAATAAATATTCACTATATAATGGTAAAAGTACATCATGCATATTTCATTGTATACATTAAATGGTAATAAAAAGTACTGATAAATTTGGGTCTAGAGAAACCACTTTTACAAAAACTTGGATGGCACATAATTCAGTTCAATCCAAAGAATTTAACCCAAAATTACATAAAGGAAATAGAAACATTTCTCAGATTAAAATTGTAATCCTATTATTGAATATAAAGGAAACCTGGTTTGAAAGAGACATATCCAAAACCCAATACCTTCATCATCATTTCTTTATAGGAAAAAACAAGGTGAAAGAAACCACAACCCATTGAGGCATATTTCCTATCAGAAAATCTTTTGGGAAAGACGGAAAGTGGTGAACATTCAAAAAAACCAAAGAAAATGTGCAGCAGAAATAAAATTATTTCCCTTCAAACAAGACTAAAAATTAAAGCAGATTCACAACAACCAAAAAAATACATGTATAAAATAAATATTGACACCAAAAAATTTTAACATGGAAAACTAAATTATAGAAAAACCAATGGTCCTAGTCCAAAAATCAGATCCACTAATATAGGTGATTACATGGAATAGACTCCCAAAATTAATGGGATCTCAAAATTATATATCTCCAATACAGTAGAAAAAATACCAACGAACATGAGAGGAAGAAAGATCATCTAGTAAAAGAACATCATCTAAAAAAGAAGATAATATGATAAATCTAACTGTATGGATCTGAATATCATTGACTGAATAAATGAGTGCTGAAAAAACACCATGATCAGAAGAAAACTGATCATAAATCAAAGTAAGTCAAAATATGAAACATGATCCTCATATGGACTTCACACGCACCCCAAAACCTAATTGCACCTCCTCTTTAAAAAATTATATATCTTCCATGAGTCCATAAATCCCATTCATATATATATTTTCCGTTTTTCTATGTTCATGTGAGGTCTCCATGTGAGGAGGACCCCAAAAAAAACCCCTCTGACTGAAGTGGGGATAACTGCCAACCATTTAATCAGTCAGAAAGTCTCAAATTTTTCTTTTGGTAAGCTCTTGGTCAACATGTATGAACCATTATCATCAATGTCAATATTCTCAAGATACAAATGTCTCAAATAAATGATTTTATAGATCCAATGATATCGTACATCAATATGTTTCGACCTACCATGAAAGGTTATATGCTTTCCCAAACAAATAGCACTTCAAATGTCACAAAATAAAACATACATGTCCTGATTAAAATTGAATTATTGAATAAAATTTATCATTTAAAAAAAATATTTTCATGTATATGTAGCTATAATAAGCTCAGACTCAGTGGTTAATAGAGTAACACATATCTTCAATCTATACTTCTAAGATACAACTCCCCCTACAAAAGTGGTCAAATATCCTAAAGTAGACTTCCTCGAATCCATATCTCATTCCATATCTAAATCTATAAATCTACAAATCTTAGGTTCCCCATTTTCAAAACACAATATCATATCAGAAGTACCTAGAAGATAAATAAATATATACTTCACTACTCTTCAATTCTCTCTACCTAGATTAGATAAAAAATGACTAACCACACCAACTTCATGAGTTATATCAGGTCTAGTACATACCATCACATACATAAAACAAAAAATTATAGATGAATAAGGTATGTGTTGCATATCCTTTATATCTTCATCAGTAGAAGGTGACTGATTGGTATTGAGCTTAAAGTGTAAAGAAAGATGAGTACAAACCACTTTCTCTGTGTTCGTAGAAAATATCTGAAGAAACTTATCAATATATATCTCCTAAGATAACTACAATTTCTTATAATTTATATCATGAGAGTTTGAAATTACAATAATTTATCATGTTGGCCCCAATTATTTCATCACAAATAACTAAAAATTCTCATTCTTTGATCTGTCAATTCTAGAAGCATCATGTAAAATAATGAGAATATCACCAACATTAAGAAAAAATATAATAAAATCATTATAAGTAAATATCTGAATAAAAACACATTGATCATAAGATGTATTCCTAAAACCCTAATGAAAAATTGAATATTTAAAATTCTTATACCACTGCCTCATAGCTTACTTCAAATCATACAAACTCTTCTTTAACTTTCAAAAATAATTCTCTTTACCTATTTTAGAAAAAACCTTTTGATTATCCATATAAATCCCATCCTCTAAATATCTACGGAGGAAAGTTGTCTTCACATCCATCTACCCAATCTACAGATCCAAACTAGTATCCAAACCAAGAATAACTTTAATGGCATAAATTTTTAAAACAGGTGAAAAAATCTCATCAAAATCAATACATTTTTTCTAAAGGAATACTTTAAGAACCAACATTTCCTTGTATCGTGGAACAAAACTAGATTCTTAATTTTTAATCTCATAAATACACCAATTTTGAAAAGCTATCTTACCTACATGTATTTTCACTATATCAAAAATATGGTTGTCGTGCAATGATCTCATCTCATCATCCATTTTCTTAACCCATATGTCATTCTAGTCACTTTCCATTTCTTATTCAAAAGATTCTAGTTATACCCCTCTAGCAAGGAGTACATACTCATCAGGTGAATACCAAGTATAAATGGTACAATGTTGAGATTACCTCTGGAGTAGAAATGCGGGTTCATTAATAACCCTTGGTACCATATCATCAGAAACAAAAGGTGCATCAAAAACATCAACTCTAATTTTTTCACCCTAAACATCATTTTTCACATCAAAATAATCATCATAATCGACAACATGAGGTAAATGTGACTCAAAAACTGGATCAAGACTAACAAATCCATCAGAATTTGGAGAAGTATATTTTTTCTCCCTTTTTAATATTTGTAATAGTCTAATCCTCCAAAAACACTACATCACAGCTTTTGAAAAGTTTCTTCAACGTATGATCATAGAACCTATACCCAAAATCATTATGTCCCTAGACAATAAAAATACACTATCATCACTTACTATCCAGTTTGGACCTCTAATCTCTAGGAACATAAACAAAAGCCTTGCAACCAAAAACAAGTAAATTGCCATACTTGATATCTTTTCTATACCAAAACTTTCTAGGAGTGTCTATCTGTAAATAATTCACAAGATATAAATTAATAATATAATAATAAGTAAATAAATCATCACTCCAAAAATGTCCAAGAAACTTTGATTTCAAAAGAAAACAATGAACTCTTTTCAAAAAATTATTCTTCATCTACTCAACTACACCATTTTGTTAAGGTGTATTAGGAGGAGTCTTCTAATTACAAATACCTTCCTACTTTCTATACTAACCAAACATATCACAATACTCACCCCCTTTATTAATGTGAATACATTTCAACTTCTTACTAGACTCTCTCTTAGTTGAAACCTAAAATTTATTAGAACCTAAATTTTTCAATTAAAAACATAAACCCAAATATTATGTGAGTATTCATCAATTAACATCACAAAATCAAGAATTCCACTAAAATTATTATAGTTCAATGGACCGAAAATGTCAAAATGTACTAATTCAAGTACCTGTGACTTCTTGTGCAAAGGACGAATGCTGAAACTCACTATAAACTATTTTACAGCCATATAAAGATAAAAAATGTCCAATTTGACACTCTTAAAATTTTTAAGTGGATTTATCTTGGCCAAATAACCATTACCTTTCTCAATAATGTGGTTGAGCCTCTTATTCCATAACTTGGAAGAAAAAATACACTCAATAACGCAAGCAGTATCATAAGAAATAGAATCTCTAGTCTAGTGAAAATCTGACTATTTTCCCCCTCAATACACAATCAAGGATCCCTTATAAACCTTCAATTGGACATCACCAAAAGTACTAATAAAACCTTCATCATCAAGAACACTGGTAGAAATAATATTCAGATGAACCTCAGGCACATGTCGAACATTCATCAGAATCATCTTATTTCACTTGCTGGTATCCAAACGAACAGTCTTGGTACCAACAACATCATCATGGCCATCATTATCCATCTTAAAAATCCCAAAATTACTTGGGTTATAATATTTAAATAACTCTTTCCTTAATGTCATGTGAAAATAGGGAACACTTTCAACAACCCAGAAAGAATCATCAGAAGAAATATTAAAGGAGTTATAGACAATAATAAAATCATCCCCTATAGTGGTAGTGACATGATCATCTCCATCACCATTTTTCTTCTATTGATTTTTCTTTCATTCTATTTTCTCTTTTTATTTGATAGAAAAACCTCTTAACATGTAATTTCTTACCACAATTATGACTTTCAAACTCTCTCTGCTTCGACCTAGATTTTCTTCTACCTTTTCTCTTACCTCGACTGATTTCCCTAATTAATTTCCTAAATTCTCCCCCTATTCTCTGTGAATAAATTCTCTAAAGAATATTTCTCTTGAGTATGTATCCTAAATTATTCATTCAAGATGGCAGTATAAACAAATCTAAATTTCATAGTACTATTTGGAGCAGAACCGGTTAGAGTAACTCAAATTTTTTCCAAATAATTGGATATAGTATTAATAAAAAAATCATCAAAACCTCATCATCGAAAGTAATACCCATACAAATAACTGATCAAAACTTCTTGAAATTCACTCAAATAGTCAGAAATGGATGAACCTTATTTTTTCCTCAAACTCATCACTTGTTTTAGGAGAAATAATTTATTATTTCTTATCTTGGAAACATAAGTAGTCTTAGGCTTCTCTTACAAAGCTCTGGTGTTAGAGATGTTTAAAATATGGTTCGTTGGGTTGTCTTTGACCCACTGATTAATGAAACCACAAACCATCTCATGTATGAACTCACATTCTTAATCTGAAAGTATTTCTATATTTTGAATACTAAACACCGAAAGATGTATTCACTTGATAAGAATAAGATCCTTAATTTTTAATCACCACATATGTTAGTTGGTACCATTCACTAGAATCATATGACTGTAATTCACTTCTATAATTTATATGAACCAAAAACTAAACCCTTTGATACCAAATTTTGGTTAATACAGCAAGAAATGAATGAGAAAATAAACACTAAAGAGAACACACAACATAAATAAAATTATTTCTCTTTAAACAATCCTCATAATAAAAGTGGATAAGTAGTGACCAAAAAAATATGTGCCAAAAATAAATGATGACACCATAAATTTTTAACATGGAAAAACCAATGAGGGAAAAACCAGAGGACCTATTCCATAAAGAAGATCCACTAAAATCATTGAGTACATGGTAAAGGCTCCCAAAAATTGATAGGATCTAAAAAGTGTATCTCTCCAATACAATAGAAAAAAATACCAACATATAAGAGAGGTAGAAAATAGATCTTGTAAAAGAACATCGTCCAAGAAATAAGAAAATATAAAAAATATGATCATATGGATCTAAAGATCATTGAATAAATAATTAGGTTCTGAAAAAACACCAAGATCAGAAGAAAACTGATAATCTATCAAATATGGTCACAATATGAAACATTCTCCTCATAGGGACTTCGCTCACACCTTAAATCCTAGATGCACCTCCTCTTAAAAAAAGTAATTTGTCTCACAAGAGTCTGTAACTCCCATTCATAACTTTGTTTTCCATTTTTTTATGGTAATGTGAGGTGTCCACATGAGGAGCTCCCCAATAGAATCCCTAAATAGCAGAAAGGTGCTTAACTAAATCCCCTACATTCCAAGGACATGAGGCTTCTGAATGTAGGTGGGTGAAATATTTAGTTGGTGGTTGTTCAGTAAACATTGAGGTTGATGCTACCTCCTATTCAAGTTTTTTTGGGTGCGAAGGGATGATGTAGAGGGTCTCAAATTGGATTCTAATGAGAAGGAAAAGGATGTGATTATAGTTGAATAGGGTCCTAATGCACATGTGAAAGATAGGACTTGGGTTGATATTATATAATAAAATCTATTCATTCTGAGGATGATAATATCCCTCAATTAATAGTTGAGAAGGATATGAATTCTTATAAAGACATGTTCATGGAATCTTCTTGGTCCTTAAAATCTCTAGATGGTCCTAGAATGGACCCACCCAATTCAGTTGACATTCTTCATCCAAGAAGAGGGATGGTAGATGGTATTGGTGTAAGATTTCAAAATAAATAAAATAATCTAGTGGTTCTACATGACATAAAAATTATTAAAATGGTCACTGGAATATTGGACACACACCAAGTAGT
Organism: Viscum album; assembly: GCA_963277665.1. Classification (NCBI taxonomy): domain Eukaryota; kingdom Viridiplantae; phylum Streptophyta; class Magnoliopsida; order Santalales; family Viscaceae; genus Viscum; species Viscum album. The sequence continues at coordinate 889,495,330 of OY728123.1, forward strand.
GGATAGTGGATCAACTGAGACGCCAATGGACGTTTAGTCAGTGGATGAAGCGTCCACTCTATATTTTTCATATCAGTAGCTACTGTAGGAGAAGATGATTGCTTCTAGGGATGTCAAAGGTAAACAAAAAATAAATGCTAAATCTCCTAGGAAGATTAAGAAGACACAAGGGTCTCAAGTTGAAGATACACAGACTCATGCAGCTTCCTCACATGCTATTGAGGTCCATGGCACTCCTTCGGGGATTTCCATTCATGACCTGGGGATGTATCCTTATTCTATAGTGAATTTAGGGGCTTTGTAACCCAATCTTCAACAATCACTTGGAAAAGTTCAGGTGACTACAAACAACTCTTATGAAATGCTTGACCATACTAATGTGAAATATTGTAGAGTGCAGGTAGTTGAGGTGTAGTCACTCGGAGAAAAAGATAGTGAGGTGGATTCACTTGATGATAAAAAGGTAGATCCATAATCAGATGTTTGGAGAACTGACTCAGAGGATAGTGACACTGAAGAACTTTGGCAATGAGTGAGGTCTTGGAGGAGAGATCGTTATCCTAGGATTCAATGTTGCGACTATGACCATGGATGTATCAATTGGATTCTATTCGCGATGATGAATGATAGCTTGAAGGTAAGATTAGGAAACTACTAGGTCTTGAATGAGTTATATCTAGGTAGTTTTTCATGTCTGACCCCATCCTCCTGCCTGTTATGACTTTCTTGTTTTCTCAAAAATAAAAGGGCTCTTCCCCTACCTTCTTCTAATATATATATATATATATAGTAGGTGTTGGGGGTACAATTACAATGAAATATACACACACGACCCCAAGGTTTAATCCAATCCATAGACCCCCTGGGATAGTCCAGACTATACCCTGATAATATTTATATATTATATATTAAATGTCCATAAGACACCTCCAATATAGCCAGAGAAACTATCCAGCAATGAAGTCCCCACCATCGGGTGAGGCATCATTCAACTGCTGGCACATGCCCCACATTATATTGTCACCGCCAAGTACACCGCATGGTCAGGCCAACACCGCCACTTCCATGGACCATTACCACCACTGGACATCGTGTGTCGTTTGTCTTCATACCCACATCTAGTTTTACCATCATCATGTGCACTGCCTCGCCGCAAGGAAACCCATCCACAGTAAAGGATATACCATAGCCGTCATTCGACGGTCTATCGACAACCTAGGCCCACAACAATGGTGAAGAAAAACCGCCCCTCTATAGCCACCTCTTTGTTATCCCACACATTCACTATCATCCACAAGTCCCATTTCCCAACAACAGCAGTGCCCGAGACCAGACCCGTCGGCGTCCCATTCCTCCGTCAGTTGCCATTACTGCAGTACCCACCCATGTTAGAAGCAATCACACAGCCAGTCGAGAACCCCAGTGCACCATCACACATAATTCACACACAAAGAGCGAACCACTAAACCACGCCACCAAATGCGGCCCCATGAGTCCCGATAATAATCGTGAAGAAATGAGAGAGGGTGGGAATTTGGTCCCACATTGCTCCAAACTGATGTCGTTTGGGGGAAATCATATCACAAACTGATTTGAACCTTATTGGTTAATTATATATATATATATATTTATTTATTTATATTAATATATATAATTATATTAAAATATTTATAATTATATAAAAATATTTACAAAAATATTTATTTATAATTATAATTATAAATATATATATATATACATATTTTTAAATAATTTTATATAAATAAAATTATCAAATTTATATTAGTCAAAATATTTAATAGTTTATTTATTTACATTGATTAAAAAAATAATATAATATAAATAAATATATATATTAATATTTTATTTAAACAATTATATAATATATAAATTAATATATTTATTTAAAAATATATTTATATTGATATTAAATAATTTAAAATATATATACATGTATAACTGCATGTATGTATGTGTATGTGTGTGTATACATGTGTGTATGTATATGTGTGGGGGGTGTATGTGTACATATGTATGTTTTTAATTCACGTAAACATTACAAATTCATTTTTTAATATTTTTGTAATTTATTTAATTTAATCTATCCATTTATTATTATACATTCATTAATAATGTTAAAAATATATTTAATCATTTTGTAATATTCATTTCACGATTCTTTCTTCAGATGACTACTTCAATCTCGCGGATGTGTTTGTTGGGCCATCGAATAAGGTTGATGCGAGCATTGGTTCGAAGTCAACTCCATGTGATCTTCATCGAACGAATGCGTTATAGGTTAGAGGCTCTAATAGCTTTTTCACTGGTTCTCAAAGTAGCGATTCTTCCTCTAATAACCGGATTTCGCAAAATGGTGTGAGAGCTGTAGTCGAAGAAAATACACATTTTTTCCAAGAGCATATTGATGCTTCTAAGAATTCTATGATTGCTCATTTAAGCTCGTAGATGAATGTCTCATGGAAGCTTGAAGATATTCGAAAGTGCCTTCAGGAGATTTGGGGATTCAGTGAATGGTAGCTAGTATTGATTAGTATGAACTTTTACCATCTTACTTTCTGTTTGAATGATATGAAAATGAGAGCCTAGAGTCGAGGGTTTATCAATATTAATCCAGGGATCCTCAGATTTCAGAACTAGGATCCCTGGTTTGATCTATTTCGAGCCAAGAATACTATAGCACAATCATGGATTCACATCAGAGGTTTGATCTGGGTATTTTTTCATCCAAGTGTCCTTTGAGATTTTGAAATAGCAATAGGAACTCCGATTAAACTTGATAAAGAAACTGGGATAGTTTGTTATGGCCATTTTTCTCGCATTCTAGTTGAGTTTGACATGTCATTGCCGCTTGTTGAGACAATGTTATTGATTGTTAGTGATTTTAAATTTGAACTTGAGATTGAATTCAAGCATGTTCCTGATTTTTGTTTAAACTACTCTACTATTGGCCATGTTCAAGCTAACTGTAATAGGGGTTTAAGTTGTTCCAACTGTAAATGTTTTGGGCATCTTTTTGAAATTTGTAAACTCAAAGTGTCATCTATTTCTGCTCCACCAGTGTCTAAGAGGAGTGAATTCCCAGATGGTGGAAAGGGTAATTAATCTATCCATGATGGGGTGAAGGTTTTAGATTCAATTATCAGGGAAGATCCTATGTAAGGTAATGGGAATGGGGGGCCTCTGTCATTTGCTGATGTCATGGCTGGTAAGAAAAAAAGAATATCTCTTGATGGTCAGATGTGTGGAGGTATGTTGCCTGATCCTCCGGGTAATGGTGCACCTCCTCTTCAAACTTCTGAACGTGGGGAACCCTCAAAATGGGGTGATGTTTCTGATGATGATATTGACATGGATGATGTTGTTCTTTTAGAAGAACAGATTCATTCTAAGGGGAAATTAAATGGCAATTCCATGACTGCTTCTCTTGGTGGGTGTGATTCTCATGGCAGGGGTCAATTTGATCACTCAATTTCCCAGCACTGTGTGCAAATTTTTGACTCTACTGCTATGCGCACAACAGGAGATCCTTGTGACTCTCTTACTATTGAGTGCATAGTAGAGAGTTTTTCTGCTGATATGGTTTTGCCTGGGGAGAATACTACTGGGCAAGCTGTTACCCTTGTGACAGCCCCATTGGAGGGCACTTCTGTGAGCGCCTCAGGTCTGCCTCCTGCTACAGATCGAGGACCTTCTTCCCTTGTAAATGATGAATCTATATTGTCACTTACTCATCAAGTGGCTTTGGATATTCCTGCTTCCAACGTAGTGGTGTCTCCTAACACTACTGTTGTGAAATCCAACTTCTTTACGATGCTTGAATCGATTAACTCTCTGAAGTTTGAATTTCTATATATGGAGATTTGTGAAAGGACTAGATCTCGACTGAAAAATACTATTTATGATGCATCATCTCTTTTGTTAGCTCCACGGGTTAGCGATCAGGTTGGACAACTGCATGGTGAGGAGCATTTGGATGCTACAACTCAAGGCATGGATAGAGAGAAGAATTTAGTATCTCACAATGATGTGGGGCATGGCAGATTCAGAAGCAATGGCGAAGAGGGAATCGACCAAGGAGGCATGGCGGTTACTACAGAAGAGGTGGCATGAGTATAGGTTCCTTCTAAAGAGAAGATATGGCAATCCTTCGCTGAACATGCTCAGACTGGTGGTGCTTGGGGACCACTAAACAGTGGCAATGGGGAAGACATCCAAGAGGTAGAGGTGGATTTCATGGATGGGGTCGTGGAAGGAAAGGGTAACCTTGGTATATGTATATTGTGTTGGTGGGGTTACTCCCTCTTCTACCCTTAATTATCCCTTATGTACCGTTTACTCTTTTATAATAATTCTTGGAGGCTATAGAGCTTATTCATGGTCTACTATTTGCGGTAATATTTATTCATTTTTATTATTAAGTTTTAACATTTAAAATATGATTTAAATTTATATAATTAACCTATTTATTTATTTTTTAATAATTTTGTAATTTAAATATTTAATAATAAAACTATAAATATATATATTTTAAAAAAGTTTGTATGAAATTATTAATAAATATATATTTAGTTAAATAATTATAAATCTATAATAAATATAATTAAATAATAAATATATTTAGCATATTTATAATTATATATTAATAAATATATATATTTATATAAATCTATTGATAATTGTATATAAATAATTTCAAAATATATTTATTTATAACTATAATTTAAATAAATAAATACATATTTAAATATTTAGAAAATTATAATAAATATATTTAAATAATAAATATATTTATTATATTTATAATTATATATTTATAATTATATATAAATATTTTTTAAAATATATTTATTTATAATTATAATTTTAAATAAATATATATATAGAAATAATAATAAAATTATAAAAAATATATTTAAATAATAAATATAGTTATTATATTTATAATTATATATATTTATATATTGATATAAATATAAAAAATTATAAAAATATTCAAAAGTGGTGCGGACCATGCGGTATAATTATATAAATATATATATTTATATAAATATATTTATAATTATATAGAAATATTTTTAAATACATTTATTTATAATTATAATTAAAAATAAATAAATATATATATATTTATTAAAATTTTATAAATATATATATATTTATATATTAATAAATAAATAAATATAATTATATAAATATATAAATATATTTACAATTATATACAAATATATATATTTAAATAATTATAAAATTATAATAAATATATTTAAATAATAAATATATTTATTATATTTATAATTTTATAAATATAAATAATTATATACATATATTTATAAATATATTTGTTTATAATTAAATTTATAAATAAATATATTTGTTTATTTATTAAATATATAATAATTTAAATATTTTATTAAGTTAAGATCTTTATCGATGCTTTTTTAGCATTGATAAAGACACGTTATATCAGTGTTTTTTAGCGCTAATAAAGGGGGATCTTTATCAGCAATAAAAAAGCACTGATAAATAGTAGTTTTATCAGTGCTTTCTATTTTAGGGCTGATAAAACTACCCATTATCAACACTTTTTTGAAAGCACTGATAAAAACCTTACGGGTTCTTATAAAAAGAACCCTAATATAGTGTTGTTACCACTCGTGTCATTAAGATTTCGCATAACAAGAGTGGTGTCATTGTTGTTGACCGACCCTACTGTTGTTGTCAGTCGTCTTTCTTGGTGAATCGATCTCTCCAAATCTAAGGTATGTGTGCCGATTTGTCTTGTTAGCACCCCGACCACAAATATTTCTTCAGTCGCACCTCACCAAACTCTACTGTTTGTGTCTTCACTCCTCAAAGAACCAAAAAAAATAGCCCCAAAAACAACCATCCCTCTTGTACATGATCAACAAATCACCCACCATCATCCTTTTCCATGGCTTCATCTCCTTCATAACAACCTAACACTCACCCACACACAACTAAACCCTAAAACCACCTACCTTTAAACATTATACACATCTCACTTTTCTCTAGGGTTTATAGTTGTGGTTCTCATGTTTCTAATAGATATTGTGTATGATATTAGTCTTTGGTTTCAGTGCACAATGATTTCAGGGAGCTACTGGTTACATTCCTTGCGCAGTAGTTCTAGTTTCATAGCCAGGTGTGGGCAGTTCATGAGTGTCAATGATGCATGTGGTGTTTTCTTTTTTTATTTGGTGATTGATCGAGTGATGTTACATATATGATTATAAATACGTTTAATTATTTTCAAATGCATTTTTTATGAAAATGGGTGTTATTTATGATATTAATTAGGGTTTTCATTTAATTTTATTAACACATGTTATTACCTTTATAAACTTATAAATAATAATCAATATAAATTTTTTATTTTTTATAAGTATAATTTTTTATATTTATACTTCTAGATATAATTCTTTATATCTATATATACATCTATAAATTATATAGTATATCTTATTATATTTATATAATTTATATATAAACTTTTGTTAAACATTTATAATTTTATAGTTTTATTATTTTTTAAGTTTATATACTTTTATAAATTTTACAGTATATCGTATTATACTAATATAATTTAATAATAATTTTTTATTAAATATTTATACTTTTATAGTTTTATTCATTTATAAATTTATATACTTTTGTAAATTTTATAGTATATCATATTATACATATATAATTTAAATATAAAATTTTATTAATTATTTATAATTTATAGTTTTCTATATTTATATATTAATATACAATTATAGTTTTATTCATTATAAATTAGTATACTTTTCTACTTTCATAAATTTTACTTTTATATATTATAATTTTATACTTTTATAAAATTTTAAAACTATATACTTCTACAAATTATGTATACTTTTATAACATATATATACTTTTATATAGTTTTATAAATTTATATACATTTATAAATTATTTATATTTCATTAAAATATATATTATTTTATAAATTATACATAATTTTACAATTCTATATACGTCTATAATTTTATATACTAATATAAATATATATGCATTTGTAATTTATACTTTTATACCTGTATACTTTTCTCAATTTTTAAATAGTTTAATACTTGTATACTTTCATAAATTTTATTTCTATAAATTATACTTTTATATTTTTATAATTTTGTAATATGATTATTATTTTTCAACAAATTCATTTGGCTAATTAAGAGTTATTTTATTATATGAAATATTTTATGTTTTAAATCATAATAGATAGAAGTCGGATGCATGCTTTTAATTGAGTGTTGAATGAGTTTCAAAATTATCTTTGATTTTTTTAGATTTCATGTTCAACAATGTATCTAAGGGGGGACTTATTAGATTCCTTTTTATAATTACATCAGTAGGTCATGGTTTACTCATAAAGAAGTAAGTTATCATATCACTAGAGTTGGATTTGAAACCAACTATGAGGTATGAAACCATAGAAGAGAAGCAATTCAACAAGTAGAAAATATTGATAGACCTAAGAGGTGTGATGTGAAAGATATGATATTTGATCATTTTTCTTTTCTTTCACAATCTGAGTATGAATTTAATGACTAGAAATTCAATGTCAATATTTAAAATATTTTAAAAAATATAACAATTTCTTTTTTATTTTTGAAACCATTATTATATTCAATAGCCATATTTTCTATTTTAAAAATGGGTTTCAAATAATATAGATGTTTCCATTATTACATTCAATAGACGTATTTTCATCAATTTTTTATAATATTGTAAATGTGATTTTAAGTGTAAATAATTGGTTTAAAAGTTAATAAATTGGATTTCTATTATGTTTCAGAATGAGGATGATATTTTAGATTTTAATTATGATCTAAATAAATAATCTTTTAAATTTCACATTGACTTTAAAATGGAGTTTTTTCATTTGAAATTATAGTGAATAGATTCATCATTTTTTTATAGTGTTGTATGCCCAATCAATGATATAAGTGGTATCTATATTTATAAATACAAACTTGTGTAAGGAAAAAGGGTGCTATTTATATTTATATGACTGTATTTACTTTTATATACCTCCTAGATACACATAATATCACCTCCTACATAATGTAGAATGATAATAACACCATGTAAAGGGAATGTCACTAACTATATCCAACCCATAAGATATCCATCATGACCTCACTCCCACAAATGGTGAATTAATGTTTAACCCCATTGAAACTCCTAAACCAAAGTTTCCACCAACATCACCGGCATGGTTTAAATTATGGGAGCCCTCTACAACTGCATATTCCTCTAATTTGGTGTTAGATTCTAAGGGGATGAGTCTTAGGAAACAAAATGTAATAATAACTATCATCCTCATCATATTCATCTCCTGAATAGTTTTTATTGTATTTTGTTGTCTAAGAATCATCCCCCATCTATTCTAGACATGTACTAATGTTTATTGAACTACACTGAGATGCAGTCATCCCATACCAAGTATTGGTGATCATTGTGGATGAATTAAAAGGATAAAACCTACCACCAGTGGAGGAATTCTTTTCTTAAATTCAATTACTCATTTCATTCAAATCATGATGAAATTATTTAAAACATTCAAATATTGGGTTCCACTTATTTGAAAGGCCTATTTTTTTATTTTTTTATTTTGTTAAATATTAATATTACCAAATCAAATAGGATGGATATTAATAGAAAATGGATGAATTCCAATCATATGGAAAAAGAGTATGAAGATGAGGTGAGATAGTTCATCAAGTTTGAAAAATATCATGCATGTGACCCTTCTCAAATCCTTTGATTGTTTTTATATTGTTGTTATTCAAGACTAATTAGTCATAGGAGTTGGAAGAACACTTGATCTATCACAGAATAGGTCTAAGTTATAAATGTTGGAATAAACATAAGGAAAAAGTGAATGTAGCTAGTGCCTGAGATAACACTACATTTTATGGATCATATAATATGATTACAAGTGTGTACAATGAAGAAGACCATATCGAGGATGTGATTACATGTGTGAATGATGATGAATATCATATTAAGTAAATGAAAATTATATCTGAAGATGAACTTCATGATTTACCAAAATTGTTTGATAAGTTAAAGAGTTTTGAAAATAATCCCTTTTATTTTGGTAGAAATAAATATACAATATTTTTAGTCATAATGAATCTATATAATTTTAAATATGGAAATGGATAAAGTGATGTCGGTTTTACTAAATTGCTTGCTCTCTTGAATGATATGATCCTAGAAGATAATGAGCTTCCTATCTGAACATATGATACAAAATTAATGATACATTCAATGGGTATGATCTTTGAAAGAATACATGCCTTTACAAATGACTTTATACTGTGTCTTAAGGACATAAAATCACATAAAGAATTCCCAAAGTGTGGTGCTTCTTGATACAAGAAAGATGAATCATGTCCTGTGAAAGTTTTATGGTATTTTCCAATCATTTTGAGGTTTAGGCTCCTATATGGAAGTGAGGAGACTGTATGGAAATTGACACAGAATGTGGATAAAAGAAATAAATATGAGAAACTTCATCACCAGACAAACTCTCCTCAGTGGAAGAGAATTGATCACGAATATCCTGAATTTGGAAATGATATGAGAAACCTTCTTCTTCCACTATATATAGATAGAGTGAATCCTTTTAGTTTTCAAAGAACAACTCAAATTACATGGATGGTTATATTGGTAAATTATATCTTTCCATCGAGGATATGCATTAAAAAATACATAATGTTATATTTTCTTATATCAGTACAAAAACAACCAGGTAATGATATTGATTTTTATTTGTCTCTATTGATTTAAGATTTGAAATTATTATTAGATTCAGGTGTTATGTTTTATGATGCTTACAGAAATGAAGATTTTATGTTGAGATCCATGTTATACAAGATGATAAATGACTTTCCTGCTTATGGAAATTTTTCAGGATATAGCATTAAAGGAACTCAAGGGTGTACTATTTGCGAGAATGGTATATAGTCAATTATGTTGAAACATTCATCAAATATTGTGTTTCTAAGACATCATAGATTTCCACCCCAGTGAAATAATTACCGATCTTAGACATCATAATTCTATGAGAGTTCAGAAGAATTTACAATACTATCTCCACTAATAGGTGATCAACTGTTTGAGAAAGTAAAAGATATTGACACCACTTTTGGTAAAAAAATTCAAAAAACCTTACAAAAACCAGTTGAAAAAAGAGACCAGTTTTATTGAATTACCATACTGGAAATGTTTGTATGCTAAACATTTTCTTGATGTTATGCATGTTGAAAAAAATGAATGTGATAGTATCATTGGAATGTTTCTAAATGAACCTGAAAAAACAAATTATGGAATTAAGTCTAGCTTGGAAATTATTTACATGGGAATATGGGAAGATTTGGTGCTAGTAAAGGGTGAAAAATGAACTTTTCTTCCTCCAACTACTTACACTCTTTCCAGTAAAGAGAGATATCTTTTCTTCAACTTCTTAAATGATGTGAAGGTTCTAGATGTGTATTCATAGAATATCAAGAATATTGTGTCAATAACTAATTTAAAGTTAAAGGGTCTGAAATCACATGACTTTCATGTTTTGATGCAAGATCTAATTCCTATATCTTTAAATTAGTATATATTTTAAATCTACCATAATAATTTTATGTGACATGAAACTACAACATAATTATGCACCTATATTTATATATAATTTGATGAATCCAAATCCAAATCCACTTCCATCACACGTCATGTACTATAGATGGAGGAACATGTAAATAAATATGGGATACTAATAGATGAAAACACACGTATGGGAAACATGTGTAAGTGTGAAATAATAAAAAAAATCTTTAAATCGTCATTACATAACAATTATTACTTATTTTCCTATATTTTATATCATAATTAGACACATGAATCATCAATAACTGTACCAGATGAACACCTACTATCAGTGTCCTTGAAGCATCCAGAATAGTAAGGTTGTGTTATAGGTGTGGGTTTTGGGGTGACACCTCAAACATAATTTGAGAAAATAAAAGAACATAGGGATAAATATAAACAAATGGAAGAGAAGCATGCATGATTAGATACCCTTAAATAAAAATTTCATTGGCAGTATGAGTTTCTTGAAAATGTTATGGGGGAAGCAAAGAGAAGAAACAACTCAAGAACAACCACTGCATGGTAATCCCCCCACCCCTACCAACTTCGAGGAGATCTATTACCCTCAAATAGTTATCTTAGATGAGGTAATAAATATTCTCATAATTGTTTCTATGAAATGTGAATCAGGAAGACATTTATACGTTTGCTATAATTATATTCGACAGGGTGAAAATTACTATGATTTATATCTATCAATACTCTCCCATCACCTTGTTGCGAGGGATACCATGTTCAATATCCAACAAGAAAATCTACACAATAGAAAACTTCCAATAGGTCTTGTGAGAGTTTGGATTAACATATCTCATGAGCCAAGTGCCAAGATACTAGTTCCACTTGATGACGTAGATATTAATATGATTCAAAAAGTTATTAGAACATTTGTATCATGGATGTTATACCCTGTAAAAAAACATTTCAATAAATAGGTATTCATTTCAAATTTATTTTTCATGCCAAACCTTTAACAATTAAGGAAAAAGGTCTGAACAAGATGAAAGTTATTAAAGACGGACAAACAAAGGGGGTGAAACGAAAGGCCGAATCAAAAAAATCTAAAGGATCAACCAACCAATTGAAAATATCTTCACAAAGAACCTTTACCCCGCATGTTGAATATCTACATTTACTAACATTGATAGTTCATGTGGATACAAGGCTATAATGTGGTAGTAATAAAATAGTTTATTTTGATGAACAAATGTATAGAGATTCTATTTCAGACTTCATTTATCTTGAGAATGTAAATTAAATCCTTAAGTATGAATGGTTAGGAGTTTCAAATGAAAATGTATACATGAGGTGTGTTTTTATGTTTTTTTCCAATAGTAGAACTTGTATGTGAATTATAACTAAATAAAAATCATATTTTCTTACAGGAATCTATATCAATATTTTAAGGGAAAACCCTACGAACATAAATATGGACTCATTAGTCCTCACATCACCTCTACAGACCAAATCAAAATGAAATCAACTAAAATTGATGAAATAATGACAAAATCGACCACATAATTTTAAAGAAAACTTACAAATGATAGAATCTTCTTAATACCAATGATGTAGGGGTAAAATTATAAAATCTAATAATATCAAATATATTTCCATTCCTTTCATTACTTATTCTTTTTTTTCTTTAAGAAACATTGGGTACTCATTGCGTTTAATTTGGATACTCCAAAGATTTATTTCCCAGATTCACTGAATGGATACCCAACAAACCGACCACACTTGAAGAAATTTATCAACTTTTAATACAATACATCCAATGTTTTAGAACTCAAATTCAAGTTATATATTTTATATTATATTTTAATTAGAATTCTATTATGATGGGGCAATGTTTAAATATCATCAAAATCATGGAATGGGGACAATCCATGTGCACAAGGAGCCAATCAACTTCTACAAGTGGCTAAGTATGAGGGTATATATAATAAGATTTCACTATCAAAACACAGATCAAAATGAATTACTTATTTTCCCCAATGTTTATGCAGTGTATGAAATAGAAAAATGGAAAAGATTATGGTTATTATGTTTGAAATTTTATGAGAGAAATCATATATCATCAACAAATTAACATCCCCGAATAGGTAATTTCAAATATAATTACTATTTCATTTAAAATATTTATTAATCCTTAGTGTATTTATATTTTTCTAGTACTACCATCACTTTCAAAAGTCCTCGTATTCACAAGATGAAATATATATTTTTTGAAATCAATGGGAAACATACCTTGTGTCATAATGTACATATATATCATGAAGATGTGACTCCCTACTTCTTATTTAGTCAATTTTCTTATCATTTTATCTACTTTTTGTCGTTAATTTACTCATCATTTCTATATAATACTTATTTTGTTAATTTTCACAGAGATCACAAAGAAATGACTTCATCGACAAAGATGATTCACTCATGTATTATGATCATGCACTCAATCTGATATGCGGTGTACCCAGTATGACTCAAATTATATGGTTTTAGTTTAAAATTGACATTTTATTAATGTATTGTTTCATATTTATGTTTAATTTATTTCTTTGTAGTATTACTAACATAAGAACTGTTTCCTTATATAGGTGGATTCCTTTTCTGGGGTTGAGGTGGTTTGTTCGAATCCACTCGTGCTATTAAAATATTGGACTTCAAGGCTACAACTAAGATAATGAAAACAAAGAAATGGGTCAAGAATGTATACAACTATCATGAAAATGTGAATTCATACTGCTTATTTAATTAATTTTTTTCATAATTCTATTTACTATTTGTAAGTCAATTTCCTTAAAAATTATATAAAATAATTATTTAGTTTTTTTCATAGATTTTTTTGGAATTCATATTTTTCTTTAAACTATCTGGAACAAGACAAAAAAGAAATAACATGTTCCTTTATAATAGAAGAGAAACCACCATGTTGCCTAAAATGTGAAGTCTTTGAGGAATCATGGGGTTTCCACTTCCATCAGAATAGAACACGTTCTCTCTTTTCTGGAATTCTACAAATATTTGAGAGAAAAACATGTATCACATACCCAATCATCCACACCTCAATCTGATACATAGTGTGTTATCTATAACTTGGACTGTATGTTTTTAGTTTATAATTTACATTTTAGTTCAAAACACATATGACATAATCAAAACTAATAAAATATATTAAGATTGTTTTGATACTTAGTAAAACAATCCATAAGTCATTTGTGATGTTTAAGAACCACACCTCAATCCGACACACAATATGGCCAGTATGACTTCAAGTGTGTCTTTTTATTTAAAATTGACATTAATTTTAGTAAAAAGAACAAGTGATATACTCAAAACTAAGTAAACATATTCATATTTTTTTGATAATTTAGGAAAAAGATCCACATGTTATTTGTGATGTGTAAGAATCAACCAAACCTCAATCTGACACATGGTGTGACCGATATAACTCCAAGAGTGCCTTTTTATTTAAAAGTTTCATTAATTTCAGTCAAAAGAAAAAGTTATATACTGAAAAATGAGAAAACACATTCATATTGTTTTGATACTTTAGGAAAATGATCCAAAATTCATTCGATATGTGTATGAATCAACATTACCTCTATCCAATGCATGGTGTGACTGATATGACACCAAATGTGTTTTTTATTTAAAATTGACATTAATTTTAGTAAAAAGAACAAGTGACATAATGAAAACTAAGAAAAAATAGTTAGATTGTTTTGATACTTTAGGAAAATGATTCATAAGTCGTTTTTGAAGATTAGGAATTATCCACACATCAATCAAATACACTATGTGCTTAATATGACTCGAAGTATCTGTTATCAGTTTAAAATTGACATTTTAGTTTAAAACATATGTCACTTACTGAAAACCAATAAAATGAGCTCCTATTTTCATGATAATTTAATATGATGTTTCATATGTCATTTTTGATGTGTAGAGAGTAGTCTCACATAAAAATGACACACGATGTGACCGTTATGACTCAAAGTTGGTGTTTTCGGTTGGAAATGGAATTTTTGTGAAAAACACAAGTGACATACTCAAAACCGAGAAAATTCATTTGGATTGTTTTGATACAATAGGAAAATGATCCATAATTCATTTTTGATGTGTATGAATCAGATTCACCTCAATCTAATGCACGTTCTATCCGATATAACTCCAAGTGTGTTTTAATTTAAAATTGACATTAAATTTAGTAAAAATAACAAGTGACATACTAAAAAACATGAAAACGTATTTGGGTTGTTTTGATACTTTAAGAAAATGATCCATAGGTCATTTTGGACATGTAGAAATCCACCACACCTCAATCCGTCGCACGGTGTGACCAGTATCACTCCAAGTGTGTCTTTTTATTTAAAATTAACATTAATTTTAGTAAAAAATAATAAGAGGCATATTGAAAGTCAAGAAAATTATTTCGGATTATTTTGATACTTTAGGAAAATGATCCATAATTGATTTTTAATGTGTAGAAATCAACCTCACCTCAATATGATGCACAGTGTGATCGATATGAATCCAAGTGTGTGTTTTTATTTAAAATTGACATTAGTTTCAATAAAAAGAACAAGTGACATACTGAAAACTGATAAAACACATTAGGATTATTTTGATACTTTAGGAAAAATATCCATAAGTCATTTTTTATGTGTAAAAAAAACCCACATCTCAATCTGACGCATGGTGTGACTGGTATGACTCCAAGTGTGTCTTTTTATTTAAAATTGGCATTAATTTTAACAAAAAGAACAAGTGACATACTAAAAATTGAGAAAATAGATTCAGATTATTTTGATACTTTAGTAAAATTATCCATGAGTAATTTCAAACATGTATAAATAAACTACACCTCAATATGATGCACAATGTGACTGGTATGACTCAAAGTGTATGTTATCAGTTTAAAATCGACATTTTAGTTCAAAACATGTGTCACTCACTAAAAACTAAGAAAACACACTCTGGTTGTCTTAATAATTTAGGAAAACGATTCATGTGTCTTTTTTGACATGTAGGAATTAGTCTCATGTAAAACTGACACACAATGTGATCGGTATAACCCAAAGTGCGTGTTTTCAGTTTAAAATGTCATTTTAGTAAAAAGAAAATGTGTCATACTCAAAACCAAGAAAACTCATTTGTATTATTTTGATACTGCATAAAAATGATCCATAAGTCATTTTCAACATGTAGAAATCACTTGTACATCAATCTTACACACAGTGTGACCGGTATGACTCCATGTGTGTCTTTTTATTTAAAATTGATATTAATTTTATTAAAAAGAATAAGTGACATACTAAAACCCAAGAAAACGCATTCATATTATTTTGAAAAAATAGGAAAATTATCTATTGTGATGCGTGGGAATAAACCATACCTCAATATGATGCATGGTGTGACTGGTATAACTATAAGTGTGTATTTTTATTTAAAATTGACATTAATTTTAATAAAAAGAACAAGTGACACACTGAAAACCAAGAAAATCCATTCAGATTATTTTGATACTTTAGGAAAACTATCTATAATCTATTTTTGGCATGTAAGAATCACCCACACCTCAATCCGATGCATGGTGTGACCGATATGACTCAAAGTTTGTCTTTTTTATTTAAAATGGACATTAATTTTAGTAAAAAGAACAAGTGACATACTCATAACTAAGAAAAAACATTAAGATTGTTTTTATACTTCAGTACAATGATCTATATGTCATTTGTGATGTGTAGGAATCATCCACACCTCAATCTGACACACATGGTGATAGATATGACTCAAAGTGTGTCTTTTTATTTAAAACTGATATTAATTTTATTAAAACAATAGTACAAAAACATTTTTTTACATCATTTTTTTTATATTTTTAACGTCAATTCTTGAGGTGACGTCTATGAAGGCGGTGTTGTAATTATGTTTTTTCATGTTAGTTATTAAAAACTGACCTTAAAAATGTAATATTTATGATATTTCAAGTTGGTTTTTTAAAAACTAACGTGAAAGACTATCTTAACATTGGTTTTTAAAAAAAGTGATGTTAAAAACTATTTTTCATGTCAATTTTCAAAAAACTAATGTGAAAAATAGGTCTTTCATGTCAGTTTTCTAAAATCCGACATGAAAAATATATGTTTCAAAAAATATTATTCACATTGGTTTACTCCATCCATCGAAATTAGAAGATCGATAAAAAATAATAGAAACCATAAGAAATCTAGAAAAAAACTTAAATATTTGACATAATTTTCAAGTTTGTCAAAGTTTTAGTGGATATAATTTTCTTATGAGGAATGATCTCATGAGAAAATGAAAGCATCAACTTAGATTTCATTATAGAATATGAAGGATGCTTTGTATTTTTAACATGATACAAAAATGTATTCTTCATTATTAGAAAAATAGAATCATTAACTGGTATATCAATTAAGAAAACTAATCATAAAAAAATAAATCATGGAGAAATAATAACATATACCATGATGAGATCACCAAAATAAGAAATCATGGATTGATTATGATGATAAAACAAGTTGATTCAGTGGATCGATGATGATCAAAATAATTTATCATGAAATTAATATATCTGGAGTGTGAAAACATATAAATGTCACAGTTAAAGCAAACACAATATTACAAATTTTAGGCGGTAATTGAAAATTTCGATGCCGCACTATAAAAAAAATAAAATTATGCATTTTTTGGATATTAAATTTATTTTTCATGTTGATTTTATGATAACCATCATGAAAAATATTAAAAATTCCATTTTTAACGTTGGTTTTTTGATAACTGATGTGAAAAAACTATCTTTTAACACTGGTTTTTCAAAAACTGGCATTAAAAGTCATTTTTCACATTGGGTTTTCACATAAATGATATTAAAAATATCTCAAAACTTGTATTTAATTTCTTTAGCTTCAATTTGACTGGTCGTGGAGCTCAAACAGAGTTACAGATCAAAAGTTATGGTCGTTGGAAGTTGGACTTCTCTATGATCTTCAAAACGCACTTTAGCAAGGAAATCTTCAGCTAGAAATGAGCTCGTCGAAGAAGTCAGCGCAACGAAGCCTTAGAAGGCATAAGGGAACCTTTGACCTTAGAAGGCATAATGGAACCTATGATCTCTAGTGAGAGCACACCCATCCTCCCCAAATAAGATACTAATTTTAAATGTAATTTTGTTGTATATGCATATATATTTATTAATATAATTATACTTATATACATACTTATATAATTATAAATATATGAGTATATATATATATCAAATACAAAAAAAACACATATAACAAATTTAACCAAACCAAACTCGTGAGTTGGGTGCTCGGTGTATTAGGTATTCATTGACATTGGACGAGCACGGAAACAGTAAATGGGAAAAATCAAAGATAAGGGGTGTCGTGGCACACCCAAAAGACAGAGAGATATGATGAGCTTTCACAGCCCTTTCCCTTTCATGAAAGAAAAATGGATGCGGGTGTCGTGTCTTTACGGAGCAAAAGGGGATGCTGGGGATGGCGACCTCAAAATTAGAGGGTGAGTCGGCCGGGGATGGGCGGGCAGCCACCCACCCCTCCGATCTTATCCTCCCCACCTCCCTTCAAACCACCCAATAATGGCACCCACCAACCACGGAGGAAAACAAGACTCCTGTTCAATATTATTATACTTAATATCTCAAAGAACCACTCCAACCACAAAGCATTGACCCGCCTCATATAAAAGCTCGGCCTGGATGGCATCATTTTCTCCAAAACACTCCTCTTTTTGGTTGTCATCGATTTGAGATTTGCAGATGTCGATGGGCGAGGGAGTAAAGCTGAGTCCTCCAAGCGCCGGCCGTGCCGAGGTTTCTTCTCATGTATTTGATTCCGCATCCATCTCATCCCATAATGAAGACTCCGAATCTTCCTCCTCATGTTACATGGTGGAAGATGAAGAAGAAGAACAAGAAGAAGATGCTTCCTCCTCCTCCTCTTCCAATGGGTCGTCCCATTATGATCTGTCCGACCTAATGACGCACCTCCCCATCAAGTAGCCCTCTTCCCCCTATTCATAAGTCCGAAAGTTGTATAAAAAAATCAGCAGAAAATAATGGGTTTCTTGTTGTGTAGGAGAGGGCTTTCGATGTATTATGAAGGGAAATCTCAGTCCTTTACGTCTCTGGCGAGTGTGAGGAGCGTCGAAGATCTTGCGAAGAGGGTGTGCAGCAGCAGGAGGAAGAATCTGAAGGCGTGGAGGAGCTGCGGAGGGGAGTTGGACGGTCAGAGATTGCATTCCCCTAGGGGTGTCATCGCCAAGAAGTACAGTTCGTCCTGGGTGAGTACTAAAAAGGCCCCGAGCCATGGCTTCGGCCTAGGTCTCGCTCCTGAACGCAAGCTTCACTTTTGATTGATGTTTCTTCTGAATGTCCGATTCCTCTTTCCCGATCTTCCTTTCCCCCTCTTGTTTGAAAAAACTGCGGTGAATCGGTAATTATACCGGGAAGCAAACATTGTTTTTATAACTTTGGGATCATCCAGAATAAAGTAACCCACCCAATAATGTCTGTATCATAAGTTTCTTTGATTTGCTATTGTAAAAAAAAAAAAAAAAGTTGCACTGCATAACTGATGATCTCTAAAAGATTCAAAGAACGCCATTTTTAGTATAAAAAGACACGTGAAGAGGGTGGATCCGATAATGTCTCCATGGAGTACACTGCAACAACAAAATCAGGGCGCAAAGAGCAAATATAGGGAGATCAAATACAGAATTTATTTGAAATAAAATTTACAATACAAATATAGGAAAAAAACATATTTCAAACATTAATTTGTACAATTATACGAGTAAATACAATTTATTACAAACATTCAATAACATCAATGTTCCACTGTCTTTGACCCTCCAACTTAAGTCATGCTATTAGTTGTCAAACAATCACCCAACTCGAGCAAAAGAATACACTTTATATGAAACAATTCTTTTTTTAGTAATACTATAAAGAAATAAATTAAACATAAAACGTCAATTTTAAATTAAAAACATATATTTTAAGTCATATCAACACACCATGTATCGAATTGAGTTGCGCGTGATTATTACAAGTCACTTCATTTCTTATTGTTCTCAAAAGCGGTGATAAAAAACTCACTACGGATGTGAACCAATTCAAGAGCACTTGCTTTTTGAGAATAAACCTTCAATTACTATCACGTCATTATTCGTCTTCAAGCATTATTTCTGTGAAAAGTATCTAAATAAGTATCAGATAAAAATGATAAGGAAATTAATTAAGTAATTCACTACCACAGATCGACGCAAGGGCAACACCAACTTTTATCAGCGCTAAACATAAAGGGATGATAAGAGCGTCACCTTTATTAGCACTGGGTAAAAGTACAAATAAAAGCATCACCTTTATCAGTGCTAAAAATATCGTTTATAAAGGTGTACCCTTTATTGACACTTGTTTTAGCGGTGATAAAGGTTGAGCTTTATCAGCATTATTCTTAGCACTGATCATTTTTTTAATAAAATTTATTAATAATATATATATATATATATATATATATATATAATTATTATATTTATATTAAAAAATAATGTTCATTTATACAAATTAAATAAAAAACACATGTTTATAATTAATATAAATATGATATATTAATATATATTTGTTAATAGTTCAAATATATATATATATATTGTTTAAAAAAAGAATTTATTAGATTATAGATAAATAAATATATGTTTAAATAATTATAAAATTATAATATTTTTTTAAAAAATAAAAAAAATATTTATTATACTTATAATTATATATTTATAATTAGATATTTATAATTATACATTTATAATTACATATTGATAATTATATATAAATACTTTTTAAATATATTTATTTATAATTATATATATATATATATATATCATGAGATAATGATGATATTCATGGACATGATTGTCGTTGTTTATGTTCATATATTGATGCGTAAGTACAATTGACGCTATATATGATCATAAGTTTATTTGTGAACATTGTGGGTTGTCATGTTTTGAATGTTAAGATTACCTATATTATGATGATGCATGCATATGGTATGTATTCATGACTCATGAATGTTCATTTATACATTGACATCCTTATTATTCATGTTTTCCATATATGTAACGACTCATTTTTTATGATATATACCTTACTAGGTATGATTCATTCATGTTATACCCATGAACTTATTATACTCTCAAGGTCCGGACACCCATCTTTGTTGCATGGCTATAGGTGAATACGCGAACAAAGACTAAGGATAAGCCAAAATCGGGTGACGACGACCAAAGATTCGCGAGATCTGGGAGGGGATCTGTGGAAGATTTGAAGGATCAGGTGTTTTGATAGTCAAGAGGGGCTCGGGACATCAACAACAGTGCAGTCTTGGGACCCGGTCAGAGGATGTGAGATCCTACCAGCATATCTTGCAAAATGGGATCCCGTTGTCTCGCACCTCAGTGGGGGATGGGGTTCTGGTTTGCTGGCTGGTGACGAGGGATGTGATCTAACCCTTGTAGGTTCCGAGCACAACAGAAGCGCGTTGGTGGGTGTACCCAACGTTAATTTTTCTGTTAACAATGATCAATCTGAGATCCGTCATGATAATAAAACACCGGATCTTCAGAATAGAATGAAGAACGAAGAAAGGAAAGGAGTCTCGGAACCACAGAGAGGATCATCATATGTTGGTTATAATTAATTTAATTAAAAGACAAGAATTACCTTGATGGAATTCTCTCTCCATTGATGTTTCTGGTCACGATCTGATGTGATCCGTCATTGCATCATAGAATCCAAGTGTAGGATTCCTCTAACAGTAATCCATACGTGCTCCACGTATCTCTAGATGTCGCCGAAGGGATCTCTGAGTGCTAGCATGAAAGTGCATTCGTTTGCAATGTCTGCCTTCGATCGCCTTGAGAGCCGCTTGCAAAACGTTCTCCTTGATCCGGTGGAGGAGTATCTCTCTTGTACCATGAGAGCGTTCTTGGAAGAAAAGAATTCTCTCTTGGCTTGAGAGCTTTCTCTAGATCCATTGTGCACACCCACCACCAAAAATGGCTAGGCTAATGAGAATTATATAATTGAGATTTTAATTACTTAGAATAATAAAATGAATTAATTACTCGAAAGCATTTATTCATTTCATTTAATTCTTAGTAAGACCCCATGTCTAATAATAATAGTTGACTATTATTACTACTTGACACGCTCCCAAATAATTACACCTAATATTTGTTAAGCAAAGTATTGTTTTCAACAATACAAAATAATGTTATTTAAAGGGGGAAATTATTGAAAATAACACTCTGTCTCTTTATGATAATTTTGATGGTCACAAATACCCTTAATTATTTTCTAATGATTTTATTTAGTATTTTGCTGGAATTTATTAATTTATTTTACTCTTGAAATAACGAGAATTTATTACTTATTCGGGAACAGTTTTAGCGCGTTCTGGAAACACTGTTCATACCTTACTTATTCGGGATCTGCTTTAGCATGTCCTGGAATCACTGTTCATACCATACGTGGATAAACGTAGCGTAAGGATGAAAAGCGTGTATACTTTTTGAGATAAGAGAAAAGTATGGTTAATCAACCATAAGTTATCAGCAAAGTATGGAAGAATAATCTTACATTAGGAAGGAACCTTACGTTTGGGTTATCAACAAAGTATGGAAGGAGAACCGTACGTAAGTACTAAACGTTACGTTTATTTCTCAAAAGTATGGTTCATCAACCTTACTTTTGTAAACAACCATACGTTATTTGAATGGATCTTTTATCTTTCGTCTGAGAGTTGAAGAAAAAGTATGGATGATCCACCCTACGTTTATGATCAACCTTACGTTTGAAGAAAGTAACATGAACCCTACGTTTATGTTCAACCCTATGTTGTCAACTCAACGTTTGGAGGCCACGTCATCAACCTTACGTTTGGCATCGAAAAGTTTGAAAGACGATATTTTTATGCAACGGTCATCAAGCTGATTGATAGGCGGATTTCAATCCGGATTTAAATTCGATTTTAAAATACGACTTTGACCGATTCAAAGACATTTTATCAATGGATTAAAATCGAATTAAAAATAGCTTTTTATGCCGAGTCTTCAGGGAAGTTACGACTACTCTATAAATTCAAATTTTTGAATATCGCGACTCAAAAGGCGACTTTTATGGATCTAAATGTGCAGGGGATATGCTCAGCTTTATTATATATGTTTTCTCTGAAACACTAGGCACAGGAGTGTGGTGATCAATCTATTATTCAAAAAGGTGGAAAAAAGAGACTGCAAAAAAGCACTCAATTCTATTGATTCAAAAGGAGTGTCAAAGCTCTGTTTATTTAAGAAGAAGGAACTCGATAGAAGATTCACTTATTCTACATCAAATATCTAATGTGGATCTACTACTGCTAAAGTTTTGAATTATATCTCTATATCTACTGCAACCAGATCAACTCAGAACTGCTTTGACTTGAAAATCAATATTTCTAGAGAGGACGATCCATCTGCTGTCAATTGCATTCTGTTGCAATTATGAAGATCAACTGGAAAAGTTCTTTCTAAAATTCTTTTTATCTTGAGTAACCAGATTCTCGTACTAAGCTGAGTAGGTTCGTGTTTGAACCAGAAGACTTTGTTAGCCTAAAAATTGTAAAGGTGTCAGCTGCCTGTTTTTCAGTTGTTGGAAGGTCTGTGGAAAAGAGGACCAGATAGCAAAAATCACTAAGCTCGTGGAGTTGAGTATTGGTGGAGTGGACTAGGGGAATTATGTTCCCCGAACCATTATACATCTATGTGTCCCTGCTTTTACTTATTCTGCTGCATGATCAAATCTGATAAATCATAGAGGACAGAACTCGTTCAATCGAAGAGTTAATGAAAAATCTGAAAGACACAATTCACCCCCCTCTTGTGTATAATCTGTATATTCAAGATTCAACAATTGGTATCAGAGGTGGAGCTTCTGATAGAGCCTTGGCAAGCTAGAAGAATTTAAAGATTATACAACAGAGCATCATGACTGATACAAGAGAAGGGATGTCAATGGTCAGAGCACCATATTTTAAAGGAGACAACTATGGCTGCTGGAAATCACGCATGATAATAAATCTGAAAAACCTCGGATATAAAATCTATTCAAGGATTCTGACTCCTTATGAAATTCCTAAAAATCTTGATACATGAAGTGCTGCTACAGAGGAAGAGTATGATATGAATTCGAAGGCTATGAATGCAATCATCTGCGGTCTAGGACCAGATGAATTTAACAGAGTATCTCAGTGCCCGACAGCATATGAGATGTGGAAAACAATATCCATGGCGTATGAAGGAACAGACAATGTGAGAAAAATGAGATATGCAACTGCCAAATTGAAATTTGATACTTTCAGAATGTTTGAAGGTGAAAGCATTACCCAAATGAATGAGAGATTGAAAGAAATTGTCAATAATATAACAGCTTTAGGAGAACCTATCAAGCAGGCTGATCAAGTATTAAATGTACTAAGAGTACTTACTACTCGACGAAATGGTATCTCTGCTGCAATCATACAATCAACACCTGTCAAAAATCTAACCATGAGAGAGTTGACTGGTACACTGATGATGTACGAAGCTGAAATGCAAGATGAGGCAAATGAACATAAAGTCTATATCAAAAAGGATGATACTGCCTTGAAGGTAACTTCACAGCAAAAGAATAGAAAGATGAATAACAGAGAAGTTAAAGATAAATCAGAGAGCTCTGACTCATCAAACTCAGATGAAGAACTGGCTCATCTAGCCAGAAAATTTAGAAAATTCTATAGCAAGAAAAGAGACTTCAAAAAATCCTTTAAGAGAGATGATAAGGAAGTAAGATTCTATGAATGCAAGAAGATGGGGCATATCAGACCAGATTGCCCACAATTGAAAGATGCAAAGAAGAAGAAATTCTTCAAAAGAAATTACTAGGAGCAGCAAGACAAGAAAGCTATGAAATCCACTTGGAGTGTATCTGAAGACTCCAGTAGCTCTCCTGAATCAAGCTCAGAGAAAGAATAAGTCAATCTAAAATAAAACATGTGTTTCATGGCAGAAACCGATGAGGTATAGTCATATTACTCCTCTGACTCAAATAATGAATCAAATTCTGAATCAAGCTACACAAATGAAAAACTTAAATGACTCACTATTTAAGAAACATAAGTCATTAAAGAACATACATAAAGCTGTTTCAGATGAAAGAGATACAATGCTGAAACAACATAAGGAATTAACTGATAAATACAATTCTATTAACACTAACTATATTAATTCTGCATCAAGAATAAAAACACTGCAGGATGAAGTATAATCATACAAACAGACTGCATTGGTTTTTAAAAAAGGAGATAATTCATTAAATGAAATTCTTGAAAAAACTGTCATTAAAAAGGAGAGATTTGGAATTGGCAGTAAAGGAGAATAACCTAAGCTATATAAAAATTATTTTGTTCCTAGCTCTAAAAGGGTTAATTGTAACTTTTGTGGGACAAAGGGACATATAGCTAAAAACTGTTTCTTAAGACAACCTCAAATTTGTGGTATTAAGAAAGCCTATTTTTCGAAAGACTAATATGATTCAGCTGATTTTAAAAGAACAAAGAAAATATGGATACCCAGATCATTGCTAGCTAACACCCCTGGACCCAACAGAATATGGGTACCAAAGAAATTTGTTTGAATGTCTTTGCAAGTAGCAGGCCACCAGAGTAGAAAAGATATATGGTACATGGATAGTGGCTGCTCAAGAAATATGAGTGGAAGCTCATTGATTGTTTCTTCACTCACTCAAAAGGAAGTAGGAATTGTCACATTTGGTGACAATGCCAAAGGAAAAACCATTGGCATCAGAACTGTTGGAGATCCAAAAACAGTCTCAATCAACAAAGTACTTTATGCACAAGGATTAAAACACAACCTGATAAGTATCTCTCAACTTTGTGATGATGGATATACTGTTGATTTTACTAACAATTGTTGTACTGTTTCTAAAGATAAACTGTTTAAATTTAAGGCACCGAGAACTGATAATGTCTATACTTTGGATTTAAATTCCTTGTGTAAACAACAATTAAACTGCTTGACTGCTAAAGTAAGTGAATCTTGGACTTGGATTAGGAGACTTAGAAATTGAAATGTATATGTTTTACATAAATTATCTAAGAAACATCTTGTTTCTGATTTGCCTAGTCTCAAATTTGAAAGTGACAGATTATGTGATTCATGCCAAATTGGAAAGCAACACAAATCATCATTCAAATCTGTTAATAAAGTTTCCACAACTAAACCTCTAGAATTTATCCATATGGATTTGTTTGGACCTTCCAGAGTAGCAATCTTAGCTGGTAAATTATATGTTTATGTATTAGTTGATGATTATTCTAGATTTACTTGGATTTTCTTTTTGAAATTTAAAAATGAACCTTTTAATTTATTTGAAAGTTTCTGCAAATCTGTTCAAAATGAAAAAGGTTTTAATATAATCTCCTTGAGAAGTGATCATGGTGGAGAATTTGAGAATCATGAATTTAATTCCTTTTGCTCAAACATGGGTATTAAACATACCTTATATGCACCAAGAACACCTCAACAGAATGAGATTGTAGAAAGAAGAAATAGAACAATTCAAGAAATGGCTAGAACTATGTTTAATGAATATATCATACCTATATATTTTTGGGTAGAAGATGTAAATACAGCTTGCTATATAATTAATAGAGTTTTAATTAGACCTATTTTTAAAAATACACCCTATGAACTATGGAATAACAGAAAACCTAAAGTAAATTACTTTAAAGTTTTTGGATGCAAGGTCTACATCTTGAACACCAAAGATAATCTTGGTAAGTTCAATCCAAAATCTGATGAAGGTATTTTTTAGGATATTCTGCTACCTCCAAAGCTTATATAGTCTATAATAAAAAGTCAAGGATTGTTGAAGAATCAGTTCATGTGAAATTTGATGAATCTGATCCCTTTGAAAAAAGGACAGATCAAATGGATGAACCTGACTCTAATGATAACATGAGACTTGAGAACTTAAAGAATGATTTTGAAAATGATATAAAAGAAATTCAGTCCAGTTCAGAGGAACATGATGCTGAAGAACCTTTAAATGTATTGCCTAGACAGTCTAGAACCCTAAAGAATCACCCTTTAGAAACTATGATAGGTGACTTAGAAACTGGTATTCAAACTAGAAGAAACTTAGGAAACCTAGTGAAATTCTATACCTTATTATCCTAACAAGAACCCAAGACTATAGAAGAAGCTTTAGATGATAAAAGCTGGGTAATAGCAATGAAAGATGAATTAAACCAGTTTAAAAGAAATGAATTTTGGGAATTAGTGGAAAGACCTAAGAATTATATAGTAATAGGAACCAAATGGGTCTTTAGAAATAAACAGGATTACCAAGGCACAATAACTAGAATTAAAGAAAGATTAGTAGATAAAGGATATAATCAAGAAGAAGGAATAGATTATGATGAGACTTTTTCACTTGTATCTAGTTTAGAAGCCATTAGAATCCTTTTAGCCTATGCATCTTATATGAATTTTAAATTATTTCAGATGGATGTTAAATCTACCTTTTTAAATGGTTATTTAATGGAGGAAGTTTATGTTGAGAAACCTCCTGGTTTTGAAAACTCTTAAAAACGTGGTTCTGTTTTTAAACTTACTAAAGCTCTTTATGGCCTTAAACAAGCACCTAGAGCTTGGTACGAAAGATTAAGTTCTTTTCTTTTTAAAAATGACTTTACTGTTGGATTGGTAGATCCAACACTCTTTAAGAAAACTGTGAAAAATAATGTTTTATTGGTTCAAATTTATACTGATGATTTAATTTTTGGATCAAATAATAAAACTCTTTGTCATGAATTTTCAAAATTAATGCAAGAATAATTTGAAATGAGTATGATGGGAGAATTAAATTTTTTTGGGTCTTCAAATATTTCAAAAATATTTTGGAAATGTTTTAAATCAAAGCAAATACATTGCTGATTTACTTAATAAATTTGGACTTGAAAACATTAAGCCATTTACAACTTCTATGTGTACTAATATAAAACTTGATTTGGATGAAACTGGGAAATCCGTTGACAACAAGTTATATGGAGGTATGATTGGTAGTTTGTTATATCTTACTACTAGCAGACCAGATATAATGTATTCAGTATGTCTTTGTGCTAGATTTCAATCAAATCCAAAAGAATCTCATTTAACTGCTGTCAAAAGAATTTTTAGATATTTAAAAGGAACTATTTTTCAATCTCTACTTTATCCTAAAACTTATAATTTTAATTTGATTTCATATTCAGATGCTGACTTTGGAAGTTGTAGATTAGATAGAAAAATCACATCAGGAACATGTCACTTTTTAAGAAAGTCTTTAATGCCATGGTCTAGTAAGAAACAACATTTAGTTGCCCTGTCAACAGCTGAGGCAGAATATGTTTCTGCTGGCAGTTCCTATGCACAAGTGTTGTGGATGAAAAACACTCTTATGGAATTTGGATTGAATTTTAATAATACACCTATTTTATGTGATAATACAAGTGCAATTAATATTTCAAAAAATCCTATTAGTCATTCTAGAACTAAGCACATTGATATAAGGAATCAATTTTTAAAAGATCATGTTATTAAAAAGGATATATTTTTAGAATTTATAAATACAGAAATTCAATTAGCAGATATTTTTACTAAACCACTTCCCACTGCAATGTTTGATTTTATTAAGGGGGAGCTAGGTTTATTTAATTTTAAATAATTTTTTTAAAATGTTATTTATTTAATTTTATTTAATTTTGAAAATTTTATTTTGTTTTTGAACACTGTTTAAGATCTTTTTTATGATTAAATTCGCCGTATGAAAATTTTATTTGTTTTTAAAATAAATGTAATGATTAGTGATTACACGAGAATCAAGGATGTCAGAGCCCTTTTGAATTCGAAACCGTTTCTTTTCCCCAACAAAACCCTTTCGAACCCGAAAACTGCATACTGTTGCACACCCCTGATCTTCAAATCTTCAAACCCTAAAATCTTCAAACCTTCAGAAATCTACTCAGAAATGGAAAAGACCAAGCGAGCAGATGAACCCGAGAGCAGTGACGCGAAGAAGCAAAAGACAGTTGGATGAAAAGTTTTTCAAGGTAAAGTTATAGATATGGAATGGCTATTCGAGACGAATCTGATGTTGAAACAAGCTTTATCTTTTCAAAACCTTGAGCAGACTTTCAATAGTGAAAGGTCTGAGTTTTTGTATGAGGCAGAAATGCGTCATTTCTTCAGATCAGTTCAGTTTAGTCTAGGTGCGGACGAAGACACTATGATTGCAAATATTGAGGACAGAGATTTCTCAATCTCTTCTGTTGAAATAGGAAAAATCCTAAATTTCCCACCTAAAGGAGTATACAATTTTGATTTAAAAAACATAGGAGATGCTGTGTATAAATTTGAGGAAATTATGTCCTTTTTGTTTGGAACATCAACTATTAGGAAAATGATGGTGAAAGATTTAGAACTGGATCAGAAGATCCGGGTTAAATTTGTTCAGAATGGAATAACTCCTAGAATGGCAGAAATGGAAAAGATTTTGTACCCTGATATGTACACAATGTATCTTCTATTAAGTGATATCAAATTAAACTTCCCAAGGTACATGGTAAGGTACCTCAATTACTGTTGTCAAAGTGATGCCCGGATGAACTATTACCCTTTCGGTCGATTTATTTCTAAACTGTTGTTCAAGAAGGATATGGTGATACTGGTGGATGCCAGAGTTCGTTGTCATCATAAAAATGTATTCAATGCTGGAACTCTAAGAAAAATTGGCTATTTATGGAGCACCATTAAAGGAAAAAAATTTCCAGTAGGAGCTGAGGATGACTCAGAGAGTGCTCTGGCTCAACCTGCTAAGTCCAAGGAGGGACAAGCTGAATCAAGAGTCAATAATGTAGCAAGAAGGATCTGATTTGAAGTGGAAGATGCTGAGGAAGAAAGAAGTCAGGAGGGACTTCAATCTCGAAGAACTAGACCTGTTAATGCGGAAATTACTTCCACTGTATTGGCAATAACATAAGCTTTATTTTCTTATACTTTTGTAAGAGAAGCTGCTATTGATAAGTCCATGGAAGATGTTAGTGAAAGGACAACACCAGTAGAGGGATCATGAGTTCACGAAGAAGCTCCAAGGGAGACTCAGGAATAGATTGTAGCTAATGTTGAAGTTACACTTCAACAGGAACAAGATAAGGAGGCAGAGCCTGGTGAGGAAGTGGCCATACCTCAGGAAAATCCTGTAAATATTGTTCTCGAAATTTTAGTGGAAGATAAATATGCTGATGTTTGTGATGAACATCTACCTGATGCTCCAATAGAGGTACTTTAAGAGGATTTTTCTGTGGAGGAGTCTGAGGACTATAAGGAAAAATATGTGGACCAACCCACTTTGGAAAAAGAGAAAGAACAATCTGATGCTGACTCATTACTTTTGGTACTGCTACATCATCCAGAGTTTGAGAATGTGAATCAAGCATAGGGTGACTCTGATTCAAGGAAGAAAGAAGTTGAAGAACTATACAAAAAGGTGTCTCAGTTGGAATATGAGAATGTCACTCTGAGAAATGCCTTAGACTTAGAACAATTGAGATTTCAAAAGCTGAAGGAGAGTACAGTCTCAAGGCAAGAAGTTGAAATGTTTAAGGAGGATATGCTGAATGCAGTTGTCAAGTTGAAATCTGAAATGGTTATGAAGATAGATTTATCAGATCTAAAATTGTTTATGGAGAACCAATTTTCATCAGTTGCAGCTAGTGCTGTTAGTGGATCAGGTACTTCACCTGATTTAATCAGAAGATTTCAAGCTATCACAGCCGTGATGAGCAACATGAATGACAAGTTGCAAGATCTTCAATGTAACAGTGCTCCATTATCAGTGTTGCTGGATAATCAGAAATTTTTAGTGGATTAACTGACATCTAGTGAGCCACCAATCAGAACATTGTTAAATCAGATGTCAGAGAAGCTGTCAGTGTTTATAGAAAAAGTGGAAATGATACATGAGTTTTTTAGGGTCAGTTTAATCCAGTACATTCATATGACTCAGGAGAATAGAGATATCATTATCAAACTTGGATATGGGATGATGAAGAGACTCAGGGAACATTTTACAGAAATCAAGTCTGCAATCCAGAGGAGATAGAACCTATTGACCACCTTGCCCAAACCTTGATTCCTGTGTATATCATTGTCATGTACATAATGTTATTTTTGAATGAATTCCATTGTTTATTTGTTTCTTTCTCTATTTGTTTATTACTGTTTTACGTTAACATATGCCAGTATATCAGATTACCTTACTATTAAACAGTTAATTATAGAATTTACTAATGTTACGTACAACATCAATATGTGTTCTATTCCACATTTTATCAATCTTTTTGATATCACAAAAAGGGGGAGAACTTTGGATAAACACTAATTTTTTTTAAGTATCTTATTGGGAGAAATTTGGTTTTACATTTATCTTATTGGGGGAGAAATTAAAAATGGATAAATTTAAGGAAAAATTAATATTGTATTTATCTTTTCAAAATTTCAAAACTATATGTAATTAATTTTGTAAGTTGATTTCATTAATTATTTTATGGGTTTTTTGATCATCAAAAAGGGGGAGATTATTGTGAAAATTATTGTTTTCAACAATACATAATAATGTTATTTAAAGGGGGAGATTATTGAAAATAATACTCTGTCTCTTTATGATAATTTTGATGATCACAAATACCCTTAATTATTTTCTAATGATTTATTTAGTATTTTTCTGGAATTTATTAATTTATTTTACTCTTGAAATAACGAGAATTTATTACTTATTCAGGAACTATTTTAGCACATTCTGGAAACACTATTCATACCTTACTTATTCGGGATCTGCTTTAGCGTGTCCTGGAATCACTGTTCATACCCTACATGGATAAACGTATCGTAAGGATGAAAAGCATATATTATTTTTGAGATAAGAGAAAAGTATGGTTAATCAACCACATGTTATCAGCAAAGTATGGAAGAAGAACCTTATGTTAGGAAGGAACCTTACGTTTGGGTTATCAACAAAGTATGGAAGGAGAATCGTACGTAAGTACTAAACGTTACATTTGTTTCTCAAAAGTATGGTTCATCAACCTTACTATTGTAAACAACCATATGTTATTTGAATGGATCTTTTATCTTTCGTCTGAGAGTTGACGAAAAAGTATGGATGATCAACCCTACATTTATGATCAACCTTACATTTTAAGAAAGTAACATGAACCCTACATTTATGTTCAACCTTACATTTTCAACCCTACGTTTGGAGGCCACATCATCAACCTTACGTTTGGCGTCGGAAAGTTTGAAAGACGATATTTTTATGAAACGGTCAGCAAGCTGATTGTTAGGCGGATTTCAATCCGGATTTAAAGTCAATTTTAAAATACAACTTTGAAAGATTCAAAGCTGTTTTATCAATGGATTAAAGATCGAATTAAAAGGAGATTTTTATGCCGAGTCTTCAGGGAAGTTACGACTACTCTGTAAATTCAAATTTTTGAATATCGCGAATCAAAAAGTGACTTTTATAGATCTAAATGTGCAGGGGATATGCTCATCTTTATTATATATGTTTTCTCTAAAACACCAGGCACAAGAGTGTGGTGATCAATCTATTATTCAAAAAGGTGGAAAACAGAGACTGTAAAAAAGCACTCAGTTCTATTGATTCAAAAGGAGCGTCAAAGCTCTGTTTATTTAAGAAGAAGGAACTCGATATAAGATTCACTTGTTCTACATAAAATATCTACTGTGGATCTACTACTGCTAATGTTTTGAATT
Organism: Viscum album; assembly: GCA_963277665.1. Taxonomy (NCBI): domain Eukaryota; kingdom Viridiplantae; phylum Streptophyta; class Magnoliopsida; order Santalales; family Viscaceae; genus Viscum; species Viscum album. The sequence continues at coordinate 889,528,006 of OY728123.1, forward strand.
ATATCTCTATATGTTCTGCAACCGGATTGACTCAGAATTGCTTCGACTTGAAAATCAATATTTCTAGAGATGACGATCCATCTGCTGTCAATTGCATTCTGTTGCAATTGTGAAGATCAATTGGAAAAGTTATTTCTAAAATTCTTTTTATCTTGAGTAACCAGCTTCTCGTACTAATCTAAGTAGGTTCGTGTTTGAACCAGAAGGCTTTGTTAGCCTAAAAATTGTAAAGGTGTCAAGTGCATGTTTTACAGTTGTTGGAAGGTCTGTGGAAAAGAGGACCAAATAGTGAAAATCACCAAGCTCGTGGAGTTGAGCGTTGGTGGAGTGGACTAAGGGCATTCTGTTCCCCGAACCACTATACATCTATGTGTCCCTGCTTTTACTTATTCCGCTGCATGATCAAATCTGATAAAGCATAGAGGGTAGAACTCGTTCAATCGAAGAGTTAACGAAAAATCTAAAAGACACAATTTACCCCCCTTATGTGTATAATCTGTATATTCAAGATCCAACAATTTTATTTAATTAAATAAATAATATTATTTCTCAAAACTCTATAGAAAAATTACTCAGCGTGTATATTAATATACACAGTGTGTACTTTTGTTTTTCCATTTTATTTATTTCCTACACCAAATTTATTAGACCTTGAATAATGACTATTTATTTTCCAAATAAATATCACTTTATTACTCGCTAATAAATAAATTATTTCACCCATAATATATTCCCTCGAATAACTAATGTCGAAATAAATGTGATCAGACATCCTTGAATAATTATTAAACAACAATTGAGAATAATCTTTATTCAACTTGTTAAATTAATATTTAACTGAGATACTTGGACACACTTATTATGTGACCCTTTAGGCCTCTTTCTCAGTGGAATTAGGAGGACCCTACCTAAAGTCCAAGGTTAGCGTCTAGCAACACGCCAAGACACCCATAGAGAAATAAGTTAATGCCGTAATAACATTTCCCCTCCTACGAACGCTTACCATGTAATATAATCCCTTTGTCTCGATATCTCGAATAAAGAAGGTTGTATGCTAGTGCCATCAACCCATGTGCTCGATTATTCTTTCTTTGAATTTCCATAATCGAACTCGCTTATTCCTTACCATGACCATGGATTTAGGCTATATCAATTCCACCAAAGGGACTGAGATATCTACTTCTGTTATGGAATAGAAGGGAAAAATCCTTTCTTGCATTATCTTTTAATGCAGTATTACTCATGACGCACCAAACATATCCTACCTCGCTATGAATATTGTGTCATCACGGTTTTCATCAATACATCTAAGTGCGTGAGTTGTAATACACATTAATAATAATATTAAAGTCTAAGGACCGATACACACGTCCGTAGATAGGAACATCCAATGACACTATGAAATGTGGATTTTCTGTTGGTGGGTCTCATTCTCAAAATATCCTCCTGAATATTATCAAGGGCGCACACCATGAGAAGATGCCTCAAAGTTTTACGAGTCCTCACCCCTAATGAACTGTATTATTTGTGTCCCTCAAATAACATCATCCGATCATAGAACATTTATATTCAATAATAGTGTTATGGAACTTCCGAGTTCTCATCATAGTAGGGATCCCTATGACCCTTTAATGCAACAACTATCCTTAGGAAATTATCACATGCATTGCCACACAGAAGAACAGTCAAGATGTGATAAGGTATTTATTAATGAATAAAGTACAAAGTAGTCGGTTCTAGGCCACCAACTCCAACAAACCCCCACTTGGACTAGAGTCAACTGCTAACAACCTTTAACCCGCTAGCTCTCACATGATATTCATGCTTCTGCTGAGATATGCTTTTAGTCATGGGGTCTCCATGTTCTCTTCTGTGGACACACTGCTCACTAAAACTTCACCCTTTAATAGAAATCCCTCAAGAGGTGATACTTCTAGAGTATGTTCTTTGTCTATTGATGTGACCTTGGTTATTTTTCAAGAGCCACCACTACGGTATTATTACAATACAATGTGATATGATCTTTATTGTTAGGCACCATATCAAGCTCCTGGGAAAAGTTCTGAATCCAGATGGATTCCTTGGCTGCATTAGAAGATGTTATATATTCAGACTCCACTGTATAATTGGCAACAACTGGTTGCTATGAACTCTTCCAGCTCACAACTCCTCCATTGAGACAGAAAACATATCCAGATTGTGACTTCAGATCATACTGATCTGTCTGAAAACCAGCATCAGTATACCCTCTGATGACAAGCTCCTTGTCTCCTCCATACACCAGAAACATATCCTCGGTTCTTCTCAGATACTTAAGGATAGTCTTAACAGCAGACCAATGCTATTCTCTTGGATCTTCTTGATATCTACCTACCATGCTCAGTGCATAGGAAATATCAAGCCTGGTACATAACATGAAATACATGATGAATCCTATAGCCGAAGCTTATAGGATCTTACCCATTCTATCTTTTTACTATTGTGTTTGAGGACAAATTTTATTAGAAAGATGTAGGCCATGTGACACTGGAACCAATGCCCTCTTAGATTGTTCCATACTAAATCTCTTTAGTATCTGGTCAATGTAAGTACCCTGACTTAGTCCACTTAGCCTCTTGGATCTATCACGAATGATCTTGATCCCTAGAATATAGGCTGCTTCACCCAAGTCCTTCATGGAGAAACACTTGTTCAACTAGTCCTTAACTGACTATAATACTGGTACATCATTTCCAATAAGCAATATGTCGTCAACATATACTACTAGGATAACGAACACATTCCCATTAAACCACTTATAAACACATGGCTCACATTCATTCTTAATGAAACCAAATTATTTTATGGCTTTATCAAATCAAATGTTCTAGGACTTGGATGCTTTCTTTAATCCATAAATGGATTTCTGCAACATGAAAACCTGTTTGGATTTACCTAGTGTCACAAACCCTTCTGGTTGTGTCATATAGACATCTTCCTGAAGGTTCTCGTTAAGGAATGTTGTTTTGACATCCATCTTCCAAATCTTGTAGTCATGGTAAGCTGCTATGGAAAGTATGATTCATATGGATTTAAACATGGAAACTGACAAGAAGGTTTCATCATAGTTAATTCCTTGACACTGTCTGAATCCTTTAGCCACTAGCCTTTCTTTATAGGTGCTAACTTGACCTTCTATGTCCAACTTTATCTTGAATACCCATTTTCATCCAATAGGCTTTACATCAATTGGCTCATCGACCAGAACCCAGACTTAGTTTTGATACATGGAATCCATCTCGGAATTCATAACTTCTATCCATCTTGCAGCTTCTGATATTTCTAATGTTTCATTGTAGGAGAGAGGTTCGAAATTGTTCAAAAATAATTATTCACCATCCTTGGTGACAAGGAAACCAAATCACTCTGGTTCACTTACCTCTCTTGAGCTCCTATGCAGTACTTGTGTTTCTAGAACCTCTTCCATGGGGAACTGTGGAAGTTGTTCCTGTACCAACTCATGTGTATCTTGAGCATAAACTTCATCAAAGTCAATCTTTCTCCCACTATCATTTTTGAGGATGTGCTCCCTATCAAGAAAGACGACTTGTCTGGTGACTGTCACTTTCTTGTCTAAAGGGTTATATAGGTAGTATCCTTTTGTTTCCTTGGGATATACTATAAAGACACACCTCGTGCCCCGAGGTGCTAGTTTTTTGCCTGAGAAGGCCTTAACAAACTCATCGCATCCCCATACACGTATGTGTGACAAAATGGGTTTCTTTCCATTCCATAACTCATAGGAAATTCCATTTTCCACCTTAGTTGGTACTTGGTTTAATGTGTATACTACAGTCTGTAATTCATATCCCCAAAAGGATAATGGAAGATCTGCATGACTCATCATCGACCTCACCATGTCCAACAAGGTTTGGTTTCTCCTTTCACTAACATCATTCCACTGTGGTGTATAAGGAGGAGTGAGATGAGATAGAATCTCAGACTCTCGTAGAATATTGATGAACTCTTAGTTTAGATATTCTCCACCTCGATCCAATTGAAGTTTCTGTATCTTCCTACCAAGCTGATTCTCTACTTTATTCTTGAATCTCTTAAATTTATCTAAGGACTCTAACTTATACATAATTAAGTAGACATAGTCATATCTACTCAAATCATCAGTAAAAGTAATGAAGTAAGAATATCCTCCTCAAGATTCTATTGGAAATGGTCCACATACATTAGTGTGCACCAATCCTAGAAGATTTGTGGACCTTTCACCCTATCCACTGAAAGGCAGATTGGTAATTTTACCTTGTAAACAAGTGTGACATCTATCAAGTGGTTTTAGCTCAGTAGAGTCTAAATAACCATCTTGGCAGAGCTTTGTCAAGTGCTTCTCGTTTACATGACCGAGATGGTGATGCCACAACTGGGTGATGTATGAGTCATGTGAGTTTGTTTGATTGTTGATTTCCAACACTTGGTTTTCATAATTTAATATATACAAACTATTATTTAAATTCACCATACCATAACATACATTGTTCTTATAAAAGAAACAACCCTTATTTCCAAACTTGAAATTAAATCCATCCATATCCAAACATGATATAGAAATTACATTCTTGGTAACACTAGGCACATAATAAAAGTTATGTAAAACCAAAAGCATCCCAGTTGGGAATGAGAAATGGTAATCACCAATGGCCAATGTAGCTAGCCTTGCACCATTGGAAGCTCAAAGATCCACCTCTCCTCTGAAAATCTTTCTAAAGCTAATTGGTTTCTACATTTGAATATAGATGTGAGCCCCACAAGCTGTATCTAATACCCAATGTTTAGAAATGGAAAGATTACGCTTAATAACGTAAGCACCTTTAGCATCCCCACGCTTTTGGGTGCAGTTCCTCTTCCAGTGGCCTGACTTGCCACATGAAAAACATACCACCTACCATTCCTTTCCCTGCTTCTAGATTTTCCCATTCCTGGAGGGATATTTCTCAGGAGATTCAGACCGTTTATGAATCCTTGGCCCCTTTTCCTTGTCCTTCCTTTTATTATACACCATAAGTATTGTGAGTTTGTCATGCACCATGTCCTTATCTACCTAGATAATTAAGGTTAGAAGTTTCGATAGAATCTTATCATTGTTGCACATGTTGTAGTTGATAATAAAGCTAGAGAAGGTCTTGGGAAATGATGATAGGATGAGATCTGTATGCAACTCATCTTGGAATTTAATCCCTAATATGTCCATGAATTCAATGTAGCCAATAAAATTGACTACATGAGGCCCTAATGATGCAGAATCTCCAAGCTTAGTTGTAAACAAAGCATTGGAGATCTCATATCTCTCCTGTATCACCTTCTCTTGATAGAGATCCTTAAGGTGAGACATCATGCTATACACATCCATGTTTTCATGTTGCTTCAAGAGCTCATTAGACATGGCCGCTAGAATGAAACATTGGACATCTGTGGAATCATCCATATGTTTCATATAGAGAGATAGTTCCTCATCACTGGCTGCTTTTCCAGGCACAACTGGAAAAGGCTCCTCTAGCACGTACAATTTCCTCTCGTGGAAAAGGATGGTGCGTAAATACCTCTTCCATTCCTGGAAAATTTGTGCCGGTGAGAAGGTTTTCCTACTCAAGTATGGTTTTAAATGATATGTTTGAAGTCATTTTTCTTGACATTTATACAAATTAAGATGAGAAAATGTGTAGCAACTTGGATTTTGGCCCTGTCAGACTTTGGATTATTTCAAAGAATAATTCCAGAGCTAGGCGCGAAGACGGCGTGCGATTCCGAGGCCCAGTGTGCCCGGAATTAATTTTATAAAAATATTATGTTTTTTTATACTATGCACATGGAAGAGATGTGATATCTCCTAAACGGTAGCTCAAAACGGGAATCTGAGGGCACAGTTGCATCCAACATGTGCCGTTTACCCTAGGTGAGGTGTAAACTTCGCGGGTGCGGGCCTGCTGTGGAAAACACCACCAGGGGCGTTTTCATAAATAAGTGGAAAAGTTGGTTTACGAGCGTCGGCTCGAATAACTTCTGAAAGAAGTCTCAGATTGCAAATACGAGTCCGTCGTTGCGTTCATAATGACGCATTTACCCTAGGGGTGACCTTAAATTTGTCCGCGTTGGGCGCAGAGCCGGGGGCGTTGCTTTAACTGGAGGTTTTTAAATAAAAAAATAAGAAAACTCATTTCACTCCTACCCCTCCCACCTCATACACGTAGCAGACGACGCCCCTCCTTCCGGCCTCCGTTGTTCGCCGATTCGAGCCCCAATCGTCTGTTTTCTGCACAGATCGTCGGCAGATCCAGCTTCAGGGCGTCGCGGGCGCCGTTCTGCACCCAAAGCGTCGGCGATCCGCCAACAGGTAGGCGTTTTGCATTTTGAAAATCCCGAATCCCAAATTTCTGTGTTTTTATCTGTTTTGAAGCTGCAGATGGGTATATCGGGTCCCGGGGGGCGCACAGATGCTTCCGAATCTGCGTTTGGACCCCCTGAGGTGCCTCCGACAGACCTCGGAAGGTTCGTCGGTGCGGCACCGGCGTGGTGGCACCGGAGGACGCCGGCAGCGCCGCCGGAAGGGGCGGACCGCGGTGGCGCGGGGCACCATGTGGTGAAGGGCTGCCGGCCAGGGCGGGCCAGTCCAGGCCGGCCGGACCGGCCGGTTTAGGCCGAGCCGCCCACTTTTTCTCACACGGGGGTTTTTAAACCTCTGTTTCTAGCAATCCGGGAGTCAGATTCGTGTGCCGTTTGTGGAGACGCGACCCTGGTGATGAGGTAAACCCTCCGTTGTGGGTTCTAGGGTTTAAAGGTTCAGGGTCTTGGCTTGGGAGTTAGAAACGTCGTATAAAATAAGAATATTTTATTATTTTACGACTTCGGGCCGTTGTAACTTCTACCCGGAGCGTCCGAATGACGTGCCGTCTGTGGCGTTGACACCCTGATGGTAAGACAGACGTTTTGAGATGGTTTCCGGGTGTTGGGACCGATAATGGGGTGTGGGCCCCACGAGGTCGGGTTTTTGGCGTTTTTGGAGTAACGCAACTCTCCCGCCGGGTTTCTGTTTGAGACGATTGAATAGTCGATCCTGTGTGTTTTTCCGAGCGGATCACAATGGTGCGATCTATTCGAGGTGATTTGGGATTAAGGCATGGGCCAAACCCAAGCTGGCTCCGATGAATAGTGCCTTTTCACTAGGTGTCCGTTCATGACGTACGAGTAGTCGATTCCATGTGTTTTTCCGAGGGGATCGCCGTGTTATGATCCGCTTGGTGAGTTTCAGGATCGTTGTGTGGGCCCTACATGGGATAGCTATGGTGATTAGTGTTTTTTCACCGGTAGTCCATTTCGGGCGAGTATGCAGCCAATCCTGCATGTTTTTCTGCATGGATTGCGATGGTGGCCTCAGTATTAGCCTTGGTGGTGCGCAATGTGATGTTGTTGCGGGTCACTTGGGTTAGCGACGTTTGAACTAGCAGTGGTTGAGGGTACTCCCTTGGTTCGTTCCTACGAGGGTCCGCTCGGCATCACAACCCTAGTCTCGGCTTGTGGTCCTCTCGATGGGATGTTTATTCTGTCAGAGTTGTGGCATCCCTCCGGTGTGCCAAAGTGGGATCCTCTAGCATCGTTTCTCTAGATCGGGTTCTTGGTATCGCTGTGACCACTTATCCACAGGCAGTGATCCCCCATCTAGCAGGTTAACCCCGTAGGGTTTGTGGCATCATCGAAAATATGATCCCCTACGCAGTGGGCCATGCTCAGTAGGGTTGTGGCATCGACGGGTATATGATCCCCTGCTCAGCATCAGGTTTATGTAGGGTTGCGGTATCATCAGTTCGATCCCCCACATCACAAGTTATACCCGAAAGGGTACCGATATCGTCGTGACCACCTTTATATGGGTGACGATCCTCTATCTGAGTGACGTGCTTCTGTCAAGCGCCAGATTGGGTCGTGGTATCCCCTAGCGGATCCTGGGAGTGATCCCCTATCTATGAGATCTACGAATGGCAGATTGGGTTGTGGTATCCCCAAGCGGACCCTGGGAGTGATCCCCTATCTGTGAGATATTCATCTACGGGAGTGGGTTCGTGTATCCCCTAACGGACCCTAGGAGAGATCCCTTATCCGAGGAGTTTGGTGGTTATTTTGTTTCAGTGAGGTTTCCTCAGTGATGCTACCCGACAAGCGTGATATCTCGGGTGAGCATCTAAGAGGTTTGTGAGAAACCCGATAGAGTGTATCTCTCGGATGAGTGTCATCTGGGATGACAGTGATCGTGTGGTGTGCTCTCCTGGTTTTGGACAGTTTCTGGTTATGAAGTCGGTACCTCTTGTGCCTTGGTGCATGAGCTGGGTATATCTGGATTGTTCAAGGTGTATGTATGGGCATACACCTGAGCTGAGCTGATTAGTTGTGTTTAGACGAGGATGGTCACAAGATGGTCACGAGATGTAGTTTCTATCTCATATAGGTTTCCTCTAGCTGGGATGAGCGGACTGTTTCCTTTCAGTTACTCTCTTTGGTTTTGGGTTTTTGGCGTGCCTACTGAGTATGTTTATACTAACCCCTACACGGGCTTTGCCCGCACATGTTTGTGTATTGTGCAGACCACATGCCTTTCGATGGAGTCCCAGGAGGACCCGGAGTAGGCGGAGCTGAGTGAGCGAGACTGACTGGGGTGTTTACTGGTGCAGTGTCGAGGGAGATTTCCGGCGGGTGTTGTGGCAGCGTTCCCATTCTTTAGAGCAGGTTGGATGCGCTTTTGTAGTTTTCTTTTGGTAGGCCCTGTTTTGCCTTTTTTTACTTCTGCTGTACTCTAGTTGTGGGATAGTTGTATGCATGCATTTACTTTACAGTTTTATATATCTCTGCACTGTTTAATGGAGGTGTATGTGGGTGTGTGTGTATAGGTACCTTGGGATAATGCCTCCCATGTGTGTGATAGACTTCTCGGTGCTGGACGCCAGCCCCTGGCCTATTGGAGGCGGGCTTGGGGAGTCGTGGCTCGATCCCCGTTGGGTCGGGTCATGAAAAAATGTTTAGTACTTTATCATGATAAAACTGAGAATAATAAATAATTTAATACTTATTAGTCACCCACTATTTTATCGAAATCCAATAGTCCTCACCATTGACTTCAGAATAATCTATTTCCTGAATATTCTAGTGGAAAGGATCAATATTTCCCTTCGAATTACCCCAACTAGGGTTGGTTAAGCAACATGAAGGGTTTTAGGTAGGCATTACAAATGCCAACTACATTAACTCGCAGCTCCTTGATCCGCTGAGTGGATTCCCCAATCCCGAAGTCCTTTTATTTTGGATTTCCTCAACCTTTGCCTCTTGGTCACACCAAGTCCTGCTGTGGAAGTCAAACCTATATGATAACCAATTCAAGTCAACCCAAAACCTTGAATTAGAATTCCCCGATAATTGAAAGCACCCCAACTAGGGTTGGTCAAGCACTTTAAACTATGGTTCGATTCTAACCAAGGTTATGGAAGCCTATACCGACTTAATATATTCTTTGAGGGATTTTATCCTTATAAATAAATTTCAATTTTATTATCTTTGATTACATGATTTTTAATATTAAGTGGGATATGATTAAGTGATTATCCATGTCTAATATAATATTTACGCATAATCCAGTCTTATTTTAGTTCCATCTTGCATGCTTGTTTAATTCATTAATTATGTGATCATGAAAATACACCCACAATAAATAAACCATGCAACTGAAAGAAATAAAAAAATGTTATGATCATGATATTTTTCTATTGGTTAGTTTATCTAGTGGTTGATAAACTAAACCAAGACCTAGGGGAGAAACACCTTGAACCTTTTGGGTTCGTGTTTATAGCTTTCCACCTGTCCACCTTTGTATCTCATTGGATTGGTTTCACCTTGGCTTTTAACTTGAGCTACCTCTAATATCTTGGGAGCTCCATCCATTACATATGATTTATTCTCGCTTGCAAGTGAGGGGTAAAACAAGGTTTTACATAAAATAAACCTTGGGCACACAGGCCCTATATATTAATGAGGATAAGGCTCGCATGCCAACAAACTTAATTTAAATAAATAAATTAAAAGAAACCATTCATATACAAAGGTCTTGGTCTAGCTCATGATCATCCATAAATGCAGCAATATTTATGTATAAATAAAAATAGAATTAAATTCTTTAATCATTATTTTTTAAGAGAAATCACGCTCGAATCAATTAATTATCTTTAATTAATCAATCATTTTATCTTAAACCCTTTTTTTTATTTCCTTGAGATTCTCATCCATCATAATTTTAAACAAATAAATTCATTTAAAATTATATTTGTATGTAACTTGTATCTTGGAGGCAACCCGGTGAATTCCTGTTCATAACTACCCAATGAGTAGAAACGAACATTATACAGATGTTAAATTAAACACACATATATAAAACACCTTTCACGTGTTATGCCTCAGCTTTATGCCTACATTATGGCACATGTCTCAAGGATTTGTATAATATAATAATAAATTTTAATAAATCGGCATAATTTGGATGAGTACACGACGTGTAGTTCTAAATACATGGCATGTACTTTTGTTCACCATCCATACAAAGTACACACCTAGGGACATGGCGTGTAGATGTACTTTGGAAATATTTGGAGTACACGACGTGTTCAGTGGGACACACGCTGTGTAGTATCTGTGTTACATGGTTTCCAGTCGGGCAAGCTGTGTATGGGGTACACAGTCTAACCCTAACCTGAAGGGACTACATGTCATGTTCAGTGGGCCACACAGTGTGTAATCTGGAAACTGTGTGCCACCTGTTCCTGGTAAACACACGGAGTCTTAATGACTTAGATAGAATCCAATGACATGACCTGGTTTGGAGTACCTTCTCGGTGCATGGATCCTATACTAAACATTGTGTACTGCTAAATATATGCTGTGTGTTCTGGTGTTGTAGGTCCAGGAATCATTGTCACCTCTAGATGAGATCCTCTATTTTATTTTAATCAAAATTAAAAGAAAAAATCGTTTTTTGTAAGGTGAACGAGAAACTAAAGAGGAGGAATATATCTCAAGATTTAGATTTTTAGAACGATTAACTTGAATTGAAACAACTAAATTATTAAATGTGTAAATCACCAACAGAAAACTAAATAATTATAATAAATGATATGACCACTCTGATACAACTTATAGGTTCTGGGCGCAGCAGAAGCGCGTCAGTGGGTGTACCCAATGTTAATTTTTCCATTAACAATGATCAATACGAGATCCATCACAATAATAAAACACTGGATCTTCAGAATATAACGAATAATGAAATAATAGAATGGATTTTCTAAACCATAGAGAGGATCATCATATGTTGGTTATAATTAATTTAATTAAAAGACAAGAATTACCTTGATGGAATTATTTCTCCGTTGATGTTTCTGGTCATGATCCGATGTGATCCATCGTTATGTCATAGAATCCAAGTATAGGATTCCTCTAGCATTGATCCATACGTGCTCCATGTATCTATGGACATCACCGAAGGGATATCTAGGTGCTATTGCGATCCTTAACTTGCGATGTCCGCCTTCGATCACCTTGAGAGCCGCTTGCAAATCACTCTCCTTGATCCAATGAAGGAGGATCTCTCTCGTACCTTGAGAGCTTTCTTGGAAGAAAATAATTCTCTCTTGGCTTGAGAGCTTTTTATAGATCCATTGTGCACACCCACCAAAAATGGATAGGCTAATGAGAATTATATAATTGGGATTCTAATTACTTATAATAATAAAATGAATTAATTACTCGAAATCATTTATTCGTTTCATTTAATTCTTAGTAAGACCCTATGTCTGATAATAATAGTTGACTATTATTATTACTTGACATGCTCCCAATGAATTAAAACTAATATTATTTAATTAAATAGATAATATTATTTCTCACAAATCTCTAGAAAAATTACACAGCGATATATTAATATACACCACGTGTACTTTTTTTCCATTTTATTTATTTCCTCCACCACATTTATTAGACCTTGAATACTGCAAATTTATTTCTCAAATAAATATCACTACATTAATCACTAATAAATATATTATTTCACCCAAAATATATTCTCTCGAATAAATAGCATCGAAATAAATGCGATCATCCATCCTTGAATAATTATCAAACCAAAATCGGGAATAATCTTTATTCAACTTGTTAAATTAATATTTAACTGAGATACTTGGACACACTTAGTGTGTGACCCTCTAGGCCTCTTTCTCAGTGGAATTAGGTAGAACCTACCTAAAGTCCAAGGTTAACGTCTAGAAATACGCCAAGGCACCCATAGAGAAAGAATATAACACCGCAATGACATGTCATCTCCTACGAACACTTATTGTGTAATGTAATCCCTTTGTCTCGATATCTTGAATCAATCAGGTTTCATGCTAGTGCTATCAATCCATGTGCTTGATTATTCTTTCTTTGAATTTCTGGAATTGAGCTCGCCCATTCCTTACCATGTATATAGGCTATATCAATTCCATCAAAAGGTATGAGATATCTACTTTTGTTATGAAACATAAGGGACAAATCCTTTCTCGCATTATCTATTAATGCAGTATTACTCATGACACACCCAATATATCCTACCTCACTGCAAACAATGTTTCGTCACACTTTTCATCAATACATCTAAGTACGTGAGTTGTAATACCCATTAATAATAATCTTAAAGTCTAAGTACCAATACACACCTCCTTAGATAGGAACATCCAATGACACTATGAAATGTGGATTTCCTGCTGGCGGGTCTCGTTCTCATAATATCCTCCTGGATATTATTAAGGGCGCACACCATGAGAAGATGCCTAAATGTTTTATGAGTCCTCACCCCTAATGGACTGTATTATTTGTGTCCCTCAAATTACATCATTCATCCATAGAATATATATATTCAAGAATAGTGTTATGGAACTTCCAGATTCTCATCATAGCAGGGATCTGCTATGACCCTTTAATGCAACAGTTATCCTTAAGACATTATCACATGCATTGTCATGCATAAGAACAATCAAGATGTGATAAGGTATTTATTAATGAATAAAGTACAAAGTAGTTGGTTATAGTCCACCAAATACAACAACCCTGATGGTTTCAACTTTTCAAGATGGAGGTCGGGGCACTCGTTGGCATGTTGTCGATGGAAGATCGCAGTGCAAGTTGTCTGACCTTGGGGATTGCGGGCTCTTGTGATCGTTGTGATCGGGTGCGGGTGGGCTCCGACATGAACCTCGATGACCTTTGTTGGCCTCCAACAACCATGGCTCCTATGATGATAGCCTCTATTGTGATGTGGGTTAGGTACATGATTGGCAGATGCAGGGAGGACCTTGGGATCTTCGTGATGCGTTGACTTAAATACCAGTGACAGATGGAGACCTCGAGCGGTGCAACTATGATAACATTGTGGACACCAGTCGGTCTATAAAACGATTTGGATTAGTATGGGTGACCTTGAGTGGTGGGTCGGTGACAACTATGACTTTTGTGGTGGGGTGTGACGTGTCACACTCGGTAGGATAAGCTGGTGGGAATGGTGATCCCGAGCGTGGTAGACTTTTTTCAGGGCCCGCGGGTTGGTTTTAGGATGTCCTTCTGGATGGTATTCCCTTAGAAAAAATTGTTTTTTTGGGATTTCAAAGATCCACTCTTTTAAAGACCTTAAAATGGTCATTTGGGCCTACGGAGTGGGTATGTGTGAGCTCTTCAAGGAACGAAAACTGTTGGAGTATTTGTTTTTGGGCCCTCTGGCCTTTTTTATGCGGGTTTGTGGGCCTTCCATGTGGGTCTACGAGCCATGAAATGTGGTTCATTAGATCATTTTTCATGCTTTTGGGTGACGTTTTTTGCCACTTCTCTGGTTTGGTGGTACTTTATGTGACGCATGTTTGCATGTTCCTGTTTGCATTTTATTTTTATTAATAAATTTTTAGGGTTGAGCACGCTCGGCACCTGAACCTTTTCAGTTATCTATCTATATATATATAATTATAATGGTAATTATAAATTTTTATATATATATACATTTAAACAATTATAAAATTATAATAAATATATAAAAATATTTATAAATATATACAAATATATACAAATATTTATAAATATATTCATTATATATATATTTATAAATAAAAATATATTTATTTATAGTTATAATTATAAAAAAATAAATATATAATTATTATATATATAATTTTATAACTATATATAATAATATAAATAAATTATTATGATTAGATATTTATCAGTGTTTTTTAGCATTGATAAAGATAACTCTTTATTAGCGCTGATAAATCATGTCTTTATCAACACCATAATTTTAGCACTGATAAAGACATGTTTTATGGGTATTTTTTTAGCGCTGATAAAGAGGTGTTTTATCAGCATCTTTTTGAAAGCGCTGGTAAAATTCATCCCCGATGTTATAAAAATAATCCTAACAGAGTCTTCTTCTCTCACACCTTTAAGTTTTTATGGAACCCAACTTCTACTGCTACCAAACCTTTCCCCAACCACCGGCGAACCCTACCACTACAGCCGATGAAACCTACCTCCACCGTTTCTGAACCCTACTACTATCACCATTTCCAATCGCTGCCTCCACTACCACCTAACCCTACTGCTGCCGCAGAACCCACTCTAAATCTAAGGTATGGTGTACCTTGTCTACACGTCTTCTTCAAGGTCAAAGTGTTAAGCATTCCATGAATTCATTTAAAATTCCTCCCCTTCCCTTTATTTTCTTGATTCTTGTGGTTTTTGGATATTATATTTATGTTCTTCTTTACTACGAATGGATCTATTCCAGGAAGGAGTAGTGAAATAGTGCATTTGTAGGGGAAATGAACACAATTCTCAAAATAACTTGGGTTGTGCCCCTGGTGTACCATTAATCTTTTGATGAAACATTTAGAAGATCCATTGAAGTATATTTTCCTTATGCGAGATGGTTCATAGAAATAAAACACTTATTTTTAAAACAATTCCAGGTTCATAGGTGACTCATATAATTCAGATTTATGGAATCAAATGTTATGGGTTAAGGTAAATTGAGGATTTATTTCCTTGCTATCAAAGGAGGATTATTAGGGTTAATATATTAATGATAGATGTGAGATTTTTCCATGGTATAATAATTAAGGTGGGTTGTCACACCCAGTTTTTCATGTTTTGGTTTTGATCCAGTTCGTTGGCAATCCCGATCATTTTATCAGGTTCCAAGTGTGATGGGTGTTGAGTTTTGGAGTGTCTTCTTTGCATAATATTTCCCTCATGGTTGGTCCCTATCTTGTTTGGGAGTATTGGAGGGAAAATAAGATTATTGGCATGAAAAGGGTCAGCACATGGTTTACGCACGACAAATTAGCAGTAACCATGCAACAGGTACAATTGGCGCATGGCCATTCAGCCTCTTAGGAGTGACCGTGTGGTCACTCCCGTATCTCTCTCATGGTTTGGCACACTGCTTAATAAACTGTGCGACCTAACCGTGTGACCCTGCCCAGAATAAAAAAAATTAATTTTCCAACTTTCCCCCTTAGGATTTTTGGACCTAAATTCGACCAAACCTCCCCCCAGTTTTTCCAGACCTAATGAGCCTCTCCATTGAGTTCCAAGCCATTCCCTCTCCTCTAAGGGTGTATATATAATTAGAGATGAAGAGTTACAAGTTTCCAAGGTGAGTATCTCTTCTCCCTTCTCATCCCTCTTCCTTTTTTTCACACTTTCTCATTGTTCTCTCTTCTCCCCTAGTCATGATAGACCTAGGGTTATTTTATCCAATTATTTTTATGGGGGGTTTATTCATTTGGGGCTTTTCATCATAGGTTTAGTGTTTATAAACCCTCACAAGGTGATATTGGGTCTGCATTTCCATTCCACCTTGGTTTTGAGGTAGGTTCTCCAAAGATCTTGCCTTTATTATTTAAGTTCTATATTTTTCTTTATTTTCCCACCTTATATACATATTTATTATTTCTTTTCAACCTTTGGATGATCTATTTGGTGTGCAAAATGGTTATTTGTGCCTTGCTTTGTGTAAAATGGAGTTTCATTATAAAAGTGCACACCACTTCTTCAAATAAATGTTATGTTGGGTTTGGAATATGGATTTTTATGTTTAGGACCTAATTTAATTACTGTAATAAATTTTTGGCATGAAAATTTTGTTTTGTACCCTTTTGGGTGTTAAATAGAAGTTGTTATGCTAAATGTTGCATGCCTAGTTTTCGGAAAAGTGCTCGGTTGAATTTTGTGTACTAAATGTGATATAAAATGAGTTTTTTGAATTTATTAAAGAATGGAAATAATGAAAAGTGATATTTTGGGGTCCTTTTATGGTTTTCCCAAGTGGTTTTGGTTTTATAAAGAGATAGGTATTGGTTTTTGACATGTTTTGGCACGAGTTGCTGATAAGTGGCCCATTTTACATTTTTATGAAAATGGTTGAGCTTTGAATGTGTAATCTAAATGTTTTAAAGGGTTCATGTAAATGTTTTTATACTTATAATGGTGTGTTTACAATTTTTTATGAAATGTGAAATTTGTACCTTTTTTATATGTTGGTTGGGTAAAATGCTTAAAGGTTGGTTTGACATTTTTCTTCAGAAAAGGGTTTTCGTGTGTGTTCCATGTTGCACCATGTGGGGTCATTTTATGATTCATGAAATTGATTTATTAAATGGATATGGGGCTGAAAAATATGTTTTTATATGGAATTGGTGGGAATTTGGCCTTAAAAGATAATTTTTAATGGATTTCATGCGCAATGCTTCGTTATAATTCTAGAAATTGTTTTTTTGAAAATTTTAAGAGGTTTATTGATTTGTGAAAGTAATGTGAAACATGTTTGAGAGATGTTTTGTGTGTGTATGATTTGTAAATTTAATTTTCATGTGAAAATTGTATTTGATAACATGTGTAACTTGATTGAGAACAAAGAGGGAAACCTGAGTATCTAGGTGGGCGGACTAGGACTAGTATGCTAGTGATCTAGACTGGCTTCATCCGTGTACACATAGCAATTTTGACGATGAAAACACTAAATAAACTATGATGATGATGTTTAGGGCCACCAGGTTATGGGTTTTTTCCCTACCTGTGGCTCGTGCATGAGATGTATATGTGTTATGGTTACTTTTACACCGAGATACAATGTTCTTAGAGCCCCACAACGAGCTAGTGCCTAGGGGTGTTCCTGTGACTAGTGCTCATTGGATATTTTGTACTCACTATTGGTATACAGTGTGTTTGGTTGGTAAATTCAGAAGTGTGTGTGTTTTATTTAAAATTTTACATTCTTTAAATCATCCCTCTTGAAAACTGTTTTCATTTTGAAGTTGCATCTCTTTGAAATTGGTTACTAGCATTTACTGTTTATGACAACTTACAAGCATTTTATTTTGTATTGTTTATAGCTTGGAACATTTTTTGGAAAACGTACTTTTATATATTGTATTTAAAACTTGAAATTGATGTTTTTTTTATTTTAAAGGAATTGAATTGGGAAAAGAATATCGGGCCAACCTATAGATTTTTAACACTCACGCCTATAATCTCCTTCTGTTGTTAGCCCTTGTGTATGTTTCAGCATGAGTCTGATCACCTTGGGTGACATGTTATCGTTGTGTTGGAGAGTTACTAGCAGGGTCACATGGAGTTATTTGGGTGTCAGGTTTTTTCGATTTAGTTTTTTGGTTGAGTTTTCCTTTCACTTTTATGTACAAATAATGTCCAGTTCAACTTTTATATAAATGTGTATTGGGATGTCTGTTTCTTTCCACTATTTTTTTTAATTGTTTATATATGGGAGAAATAATTATATTTTCACTCTACTGATACCCTCGATGCTTGTCTCCATCCTGGGAGGATTGAGAACTCCTCTTGGGACTTGTCGCGGAGTGGCCTAGGTGACCGGTTCAGGGTCGACTTGCGCTGGTTCGTGAAAAAATTGCATCAGAGGAGAGGTTGTCTCTTAATAGACCTTGCTTTTTAGATCACTCTTTTTATTTAGATGATGTCGAGGTATATGGAGTAGTATATTAGGTACTTGAGAGGTAGGTATGAGAAGATCATTGTAAATTCATGCTCGTTCCGATCCTCGAGTGTCCATGGGAAGTCCGACTTTACTAGTTTCTTTGGTTATTAGGGATAGTTTGGTGATTGAGATACAACAAGGAGAGTTGGACTAATGACCTTGGTGAGATCGCAGGGCCTAGAAAGCCATGTGAAGATAATTCATGGTCCTAATAAGTCTCTCCATGTTGGTGGTGTGTTTGACATATGGCCACCAACCATATGGTCAAGTCACCGACCAACACTAGTTCCCTTTTGTGGGTCTCTTGGACCTTTCATGAATTCTGAATTTTGTTTTGAAAATCCTTGTCTAAGAATTGTGGAAGTGGGGTTTCAATACTTAATATAATAAAGGTTTTTATAAATTTGGTTTTTTTAAACAAATTTTGGGGAGGAAGTGGAAATTATTTAACGAGATTGAATTTCCTTAATATAAACTTATGGTTTTTTGAAATAAAAATGTTTGGAAAGCTTGGATTATCTTAAAGTGATTCTTATTTTTTAAATGGGATGTTTTGGTCTATTTAAAGGTGTTTGAATATGATATATTAGTTTTGGGAATTAGTTTTGAGTAGTTGGTGTTTTTTTTGAAAAAGGGTTTTGGGCCTTTATGGCTGTCAGATTAAGAAAAGAGACCTTGTTGAATTTTTGAAATGGGAATGGGTTGTTTGGAATAGCATTTTTATTTGGAGTTGTATTAGATGAAATGGAATGGGTTTTAAATCAAATGTTTCTTGAGGAAGTTTGGTTTCTTGAGATGTTGGAAAAAGTTTTGATAAATCTAAAACTAGTTTTTGACTTGGTGGTTAAGTGTGCCTTTGGAAGGCACTTGATTTTTGGAATGATGTTATTTTTTTAACCTTTGGTGTTTTCATGGGTGCTCACATGCATGGTTTTGTATATATATGTTGATGGATTCCCGGTATGGAATAGTGGCTAGGTGCCCGAGGTAGCACGAAAATGTGCATGTGAGTGAGACTTGATGAAACACTATTGGTGAATATGAAAATCCACCAAGTTAAGATTTTTTTAAAATTATTTTGAGATGAAAAATTTTGGTGTTTGTTTATAAACCGATGGTTATGTGGCTGATTTTACTATGTCTTATAAGTGTTTTTTATTCTGTGTGCTTCCTTGTGATCTGGAAGTCATACTCTTGTTGTGTCTTGAGATAGTATCTTGTTGGTGGCTCAGTTTTAGAGCAATGTTCAGTGAGTTTCCAAAGATGTTTTTGATGTTGTGAGGTGGCCACATATGGTTCTATGTTTGCAAGACTTCCAGTTGATCAGCCTAAGGATTTGTTTTAAATGTTAAAGCCACCTCTTTGGATGATGCCTCAACTCCTTTTATGGAATAGAGAGCTGTTTGGGCTTGAATTAAAGTGTTTCCCTATTGTGATAATTCTTTTGGATATAGAAGTTGTGTTCAGTGATATTGATGTGTTTTGACATATTCCTTGTCCATTATTCTCCTCGTTCAGAGTAAGAGAGAATGGATCTATGTATCTATGAGTTCCTTTTTAGATAAAGGTGTGTTGTTGAGAAAGTGAGTTTTGTGGGGTGTTGCAATCCTTAGCTTCTCGATGCAGTGCATCAGATGCTTCAAACATCAGGGATCCAGCCATAGGCCTCAGAGTGAAGCTTTTCACATAGTCAAGAAATTTATAGAGGTGTGGGGAGCTTGACTAATATCCTACCTCCACCGTTGTGGTAGGGAAATTTAATTTCTTTTATTATGGTTTCTCATCACTGTGAATTTTATCATGTCGCAAAGAGCATGGTGGACCTACCCTTCACGTAGTGTATGTGGTTATTCCTTCTTGGTTGTGGGGTTTTGATCTATGTCCCTGTGTAGACCGCCTATGTGAATCGGTTGTGGTCATGGTTTTATCTATTCGTGTGGGGGGGAGTGTTGGGTAGTCATCGGTTGTGATTTTAGTGTTCCAAGGATTGGGTCCCCTTCCCTCCCTACCTTGATTGGTGGGGGGGGGGGTTATTGGGTTCATGTAGAAAGTGTCGACCTATTTCTTTTCCCCTCCATTCAAGATTGGGTGGTTTAAATGATCATGTTGTGTTCCTCTTAACTTGGGTTGGTAGGTTGCTATGGGAGTGTTTTGGTGGGCTTGTGTAGGTGAGGTCTGATTCTAGTTCATGTTGAATTATTGTTTGTTCATTACTAGATGTGTTTTAATTGTAGTGAGTCTATTCTGGAATCCCCCAAAATATTTGGTTTTCATGAGTTCTCTTTGGTTTGGGTGATCGTTGGGTTCATTGGGAGAAGGCCCAACAATCTAGTTCTTTTCTTGGTTGTGGAGGCAGTGGCTTGATCTTACCATTGATTCTCGGGAGGTGGTTGTGAGTTGGTGTTTTGTTTGGGAAAGAGGATTAAGTTATTTTAATGGTAAATGATATGTCCTTTTCTTAAGATGATGGATTATTCTGATAAGGAATCCTTAGGTGTTGATCTTTCAGCTGGAATGTATTATGGCTTTCTGGGGGCAGAAAGCTTTAATGGTGGGGAGAACTGTCACACCCAGTTTTTCATGTTTTAGTTTTGATCCAGTTTTTTGGAAATACCAATAATTTTCTTGGGTATTGAGTGTTATGGGTGTTGAGTGTTGAGTTTTGGAGTGTCTTCCTTGCCTAATTGTTCCCCCATGGTTGGTCCCTGGCTTGTTTGGGATTTTGGGGGAAAATAATATTTTTGGCATGAAAAGGGCCTGCGCACAGTTTGCGCACGTCCGTGCAGAAACTTAGGGGTAACCATGTGGCAGGTATAAAACCTACTTCATGGTTGGTGCATGTCCGTGCGTCCTCTTTGGAGATACTGTGCAGTCTCTCCCATATCTTCCACACGGTTTGGTGCGTAGTTTAATAAACTGTGCGGCCTAATCGTGCGACCCTGCCTAGAATGAAAAAAATAAATTTTCCAACATCCCACCTTGGGATTTTTAGACCTAAATTCGACCAAAACTCCTACCCCTAGTTCTTCCATACCTAAGGATCCTCTATATTGAGTTTCAAGCCATTCTATCTTCTCTAAGGGTGTATATCTAAGGGGGTATGAATAGTTTACTAGTTTCCAAGGAAATTTTCTCTTCTCCCATCTCCTCCCTCTCCCTTATTTTCAAATTTTATCTTGGTTATATATTCTCCCCTAGTCATTATTGACCTAGTTTTATGTTATCCCATGATTTTTATGGGGTTTTTGTTCATTTTGGTCTGGTCTTCATAGGTTTAGAGTTTATAAACCCTCGAAAGGTGATATCGGGTGTGCATTTCCATTCCGCCTTGGTTTTGAGGTAGGTTCTCCAAACAAATTTCCTTTATTATTTAAGTTTCATATTTTTATTGCTTTTATAACCTTATATGCATGTTTATTATTTCTGTTAAACCTTTTTATGATCTATTTGGTGTGCAAAATGGTTATTTATGCCTTGTTTTATGTAAAATGGAGTTGTTTCGTTATAAAAGTGCACACCGCTTGTTCAAATAAATGTTCCACTAGTTTTCGTATATGTATTGTGATATTTATGAATTTTTTTAACTATTATAATAAATATTTGGCATGAAAATTTGGGGTTTTACCCCTTTGGGTGTTAAATAGAAGTTGTTTTGCTAAATGTTGCATGCCTAGTTTTTAGAAAAGTGCCCGGTTGGGTTTTGTGTGATAAATGTGATATAAAATGACTTGTTTGAATTTATTAAAGTACTAGAAGCATGAAAAGTGATATTTTGGTATCCTTTTATGGATTTCTCACGTGTTTTTGGTTTTATAAAGAGATAGGTATTGGTTTTTCACATGTTTTGGTTCGAGTTTCCAGTAAGTGGCATGTTAAGCATTTTTATGAAAATGGTTGAGCTTTGAATGTGAAACCTAAATGTTTTAAGGGGTTTATGTAAATGTTTTTATGATGATAATGGTGTGTGTAAACATTTTTATGAAAGGTGAAATTTTTACCATTGTTATACATTGTTTTGGTAAAATGTTTAAAGGACCATTTGGCATTTTTCTTAAGAAAAGGGTTTTCATGTGTGTTCCATGTTTCACCATGTGGGGTCCTTTTATGATTCATGAAATTGATTTATTAAATGGTTTTTTGGATTAAAAATCTAGTTTGATATGGAATTGGTGGGAATTTGGCCTTAAAAGAGCATTTTTAATGGATTTTATCTGCAAAGCCTCGTTATACTTCTTGAAATTGTTTTATGAAAATTTTAAGTGGCTTATTGTTCTGTGAAAGAAATGAGAAACATGTTTATAGGATGATTTTTGTGTGTATGATTTAGAAATAGAATTTTCATGTTAAAAGTGTGTTTGTTAACATGTGGAACTTGATTGAGAACAAACAGGGAACCCGAGTATCAAGGTGGGAGGACTAGGACTAGTATGCTAGTGATCCAGAGTGGTTTCGTCCCCGTTTCACATAGCCTGATTTTGTTCACCAAGAAGGCAGATGGAAGTCTGAGACTCTGTGTGGACTATCGGCGCCTGAACCAGGTGACCATTAAGAACAAGTATCCAATCTCGAGGATTGATGATATTTTCGATCAATTGAAGGGAGATCACTGGTTTTTGAAGATAGACCTCTGATCAGGCTATCATCAGCCCATGATATGAGATGAGGATGTGTAGAAGACGATCTCCAGATGTCGGTATGGACATTATGAGTTATTGGTTATGCTTTTAGGCATGAACAATGCCCCAGCAGTGTTCATGGGACTCATTAACATGATCTTTAAGCCATACCTCGATCGCTTCATGGTGGTGTTCATTGATGAAATCTTGATTTACTCAGAAATGGAGAAAGAGCATGCCTATCTACTACATATGGTTTTAGATACACTCTGAGAGCACCATCTTTATGGTAAACTCTCAAAGTGATAGTTCTAGATATGAGAGGTCCACTTTATGGGACATGTTATCTCAGAGGCTGGATTTGTAGTGGATCCAGTAAAGATAGAGGTTGTGATAGCTTGGGAGCTACCCAAGAGTATGATAGAGGTGCATAGTTTCCTAGGTTTGGCTAGATACTACTAGAGATTAATGCCTGACTTTTCCAGAGTTTCAGAGCCCTTTTCAGCTTTAACAAAGAAGGGGAAAACTTTCCTATGGACGAAGAGATGCCAACAAAGTTTCTAGGAGCTGAGGTAGATATTGACGAGTGCCCCCATATTAAGGCTTCCAGAAGAGGGCGTTGAGTATGTAGTCTACTACGACACATCAGGGACCATGCTTGGATGTGTCCTGATGTAGGAGTGAGCATTGATCACTTATGGTTCATGACAACTGAGACAAAATGAGAAGAACTATGCTACCCATGACCTAGAGTTAGAAGCAGTGGTATTTGCCTTGAAGATTTGGCGACATTACTTGATGGGAGAATGTTTTAAAGTCTACTCTGATCACAAGAGTCTCAGGTATATATTCTATCAGAAGGACCTGAACCTAAGACAGTGGTGATGGCTAGTGTTCCTCGAGGACTATGAATTTGAGATAGTCTATACTCCTAGGAAGGGGAACGTGGTAGCAGATATACTCAACAAGAGATCTGGTCTGGTAGCCTCATTGTAGATATCCATCGTGGATAGATATAAGGAAGCATACCTTTAGTCTATGACAGTCACACCCCCACTCCTTCAATGATTCAGGGAGGCACAACTTGGGGACACTGACTACGAGGCTCGACGTGCTCAAATATCCTCAGGGCAGGCACTTGATGGATTTTCTGATGGTGGGGAGCACATCTTCTTCTTCAGAGGATGGACCATGGTACCAGTGGTTTTATAGGGGTAGGTGTTGAGGGAGTTCCATACGTCCCCTCTGGCGGTACATCCTGGTGTGGCGAAGATGTATCAGGACCTCCGGCATCAGCATTGGTGTCCAAGGATGAAAAAGGTAGTTGCATAGTTTGTTTCACGATGCCTCACTTGTTAGCAAGTGAAGCCCGAGCACCAGGTTCTAGTAGGATTAGCTTAGCCACTAGAGGTTCCAGAGTGGAAGTGGGATGAGATCTCCATGGACTTTGTGACAAGGATTCCATGTACGTCTAGGGGACATGATTCCATATGGGTGATCATTGACTGACTCACCAAGTCGGCCCACTTCCTACCTATTCGAGAGAAGGGATCAGTAGAGGGCTTGGGACGCCTCTATGTACAGGAGATCGTGCGACTTCATGGGGTTCTATAGATGATATTATCTAACCATGAAACACATTTTACATCCCGATTGTGGAAGGGATTTCAGGAGGTGTTCGGGACTCAGCTACGTTTGAGCACCGCCTTTAATCCTCAGATGGATGGTTAAATGGATCAGACCATTCAGACGCTTGAAGACATGCCTCGTTCACGCGTCCTAGATTTTGGCCGTAGTTGGGAGGATAACTTTACCTTGCTGGGGTTCGAATACAACAACAATTATCACTCCACCATCAGTATGACACCATTAGAGACCCTTTACGGTCGACCTTGTAGATCACCTCTATGCTAGAAAAAACCCAGGGGAGTCAACACTTATGGGTCCAGAGTTGGTACGAGCTACCACTGAGAAGGTGCAGATCATCTAGGTGTGGATGAAGACTGCACAGATCAGATAGAAGTCATATTCTAAGAGAGGACGAAGACCTTTGGAGTTCCAGGAGGGGGACTATGTTATATTTTGAGTCTCTCCTCGATGGGGACTATGAAGATTTGGCCAAGGCAGCAAGTTATCACTGAGGTTTATCGGGACATTTCTGATACTTTAGAGGATATATGAGGTGGCATACCGATTGGAACTTCCACTGCAGTTGGAGAAGGTGCATGATGTCTTCCATGTATCCCAGATGAGGAGATACGTGCACGAACCATCTCCCATCATCGACCACGACGAGCTTGAATTAGACGATGGGGCGATATTTACGGAGGTTCTAGTAGAGATTGAGGATCGACAGGAGTAGGTCCTTCATGGGTGGTCGATTCCTCTAGTGTGCATTCATGGGCAGCACGAGAACCTCTAAAAGAGCACATGGGAGCGGGAGGCTCAGATTCATGCTCAGTATCCCCATTTGTTTCCTTAGTCTATATTGTGGCTTTCGGGGATGTAAATCCCTAAGGTGGGGAGAATGTAAAGACTCATATTTTTCCATGTAATTTTTTTTTCTTAATTATATTGAATTATTACGAGTTTTAAAATATTGACGACATGTGATTCCGAGGCCCGGTGTGTCCAAAATGATTTTTTTTACTTTTTTTTCAGGTACGTTCAGTAAACACATGAATGGAATTTTCTAACTTTTGAACCATTTCTCAGATTAAAAATCTAAGGGCACTATTGAATCCGCAATGCAGGGATTTTCTTAAGGGAAGCTTTACTTTGACCGTAGTAGGTCCGGAGAAAAAGTTACGTTTTGCGACATTTTTTAAATGAAATGAAATAAAATAAATTTTTGATATTTTATTTCATAAACCTCCAACAGACCAATTAAAGGGTGGGGATGGTTGTATGTCAAGCCATTAAATTGGCTGACCTTCCAACCTTAAGTAATGATGACGTTGGGGAAATTTGGAAGCTTCCTAATTTATGAGCCCCATTAACTCCCTGCGTCGTTACTTACTCTCCCCCTCTCCTATAAATATAGAGCTTGGGGGGAGGGGTATCAAACAACCTTCACCAAACAACAAAGTTCTGTTGGAGTGCCATAACATCAAGCCCTTAAAGGAAATAGCCTACCCCAACACGAGGTTACTTGAAACACCGAAACTCCGAATCAGAGTTTGAAGTTCAAGCGGCGGTGATGACAGCTTGTTGCAGGGACGATGAACAACAAGACTCCCTCAACTGCGAGCTCTCTCCAACGTTTCAAGGTAGGGGGTTATTTTGTTTGTGCATATTTGATTCCCTCTTCCCCGTTCTTGAAATTATACGAAGAATGTGGGTCAACCGACAAACATGTTGACCCGCAATTCATTCATCTTTGCGGGAGGTTATTGCAGGAAATATTATGGGGTTAATATTGTTGTTTAATTAAATTTTTATTAAACTCTTAACCCCCCTCATGTTTATGAGATAATGTGGAGGGCGCGAACCTAACGAACCTTGTCCAAACCCTCTGCTATCTTTCCATCCTTGCGCTAACTTGAAAGACCACGAGCACGTCGACACATACAGCAAGAGGAAGGATACAACTCATCAACCGCGGAGAACAGAGGAGGTGTCCAAAATGATAGCCGACTGTGGGAAGGAAGCTGGCGCGACTGCCACACTGCTGGTGAATAGAATCTACGACTGAAGCCTCGACGGAGGCTGAACCTGCCTCCGGTGGGTTTCACGGTGACCGAGCGGTGCCCACACGGTGCCGCTGCCTCACCAACCAAATGACCTTAGGGCCATTCTTGATCTAGGATACCGGGGGGTTACACCCCCTCCCGCGTCGAACCAAACCGGGACACCGCCCTCAAGACGAGCCACCACCCTCGAGCCGGGCCACCGCCCTCGGAGTGGGCCGCCGCCCTCAGAGTGGGCCGCCACCCTCACACCAGGCCACCGCCCTCAGTGCCAGGCCCCTGCCCTCGGAGCGGGCTGCTGACCTCAGACCGGGTCACCGACCTCGCATCGGGCCGTCGCCCTCAGAGTGGGCCGCAACCCTCAGAGTGGGCCGCTACCCTCAGAGTGGGTGCGCCGGTCCGCCGCCCTCGAGCCGGGCCACCACCCTCGAGTTGGGCCACTAGCCTCAGAGTTGGGCCGACACCCTCGGAGTGGGCCGCCGCCCTCGAGTCGGACTGCCGCCCTCGAGCCGGGCCGCCGGCCTCGAGTCGAGCTGCCGACCTCGAGCCAGGCTGCCAGCCTCGGAACCGGGCTGCCGCCCTCGAAGCGGGCCGCTGCCCTCAGAGCGAGCCGCCGCCCTCGAGCCGCCCCCCCACGTGGGCCGGGCTACCCTTCTTGTGAGCTGGACCAGACATCAGCCCAACAGGCTGAGTCCACCTCTGCCCCGCCCAAACCGGGTCGGGCTGGGTCGGACCGGACCCGGGCCCAACCGGGCCCAGAAACACTCAAAGGGGATTATCTTGAGGACTAGATGCCCGTTTGATGAAACATCTGCGGTGTTAAAACTCTTGGGGCAATATGATCCTTTTTTACTTAATCCATTAGAGTTTCGGAGAAACATAGAGTTCGACCGGGTTGGATCGCACCATAATCCAACCAGGCCCTCGTCATTGAAATGCCAATAACTCATAGACCGAGCCTTCAACTGACATGACGTCTATTGCGTTGGAACCCTTATGACAAGGAAGATCATCAGGTTACTTCTTTGTGAGACTTCGTGATGATTGAGATGTGAATGATGGATTGGGGAGCGGTTTTCCCAAGCGCACTACGTACGGAACCCTACGACTGACTGAGACCTGACGACTGCTGACTTTTCGACTCGGAGTGACTCGACATCCACGGTACGTGATGGGGAGGAGTAATTTATCTGACCATGATGGGTGTGGGTGGTTCTGTGTGACCTGTTGGGCTACGGTGGGGAGCATCCACGATACGTGATGGGGAGGAGTACCTTAGCAGACCGCGTTGGGGGGGATGACTCTGTGTGACCCGACAAACCCAAAATACCTGATGGGGAGCCGTACTTCAGTAGTTTAAGGTTAGTTGGAAGCATCTCTGTGTGACTCGGTAGACCCACTGTACGCGATAGAGGAGGATTTCTCCAGCAGCCGAGGCGTTCGACATTGTGATTGGGGATGTTACTTGTTACTACCCCTAGAATAATTATGGTGTGAGATGTCTTTACTTTGTACTTGTAATTGAGGTTATGCTATGCGGTACTTTAACTATGTGGTACTTTACCTTCATTTTGTTACCCTGTGGTTTTTCTTTGTGGAATTATAGGAGACCTTCAGGGTCTCGGGGTCCTTACTAAGTATCGTTATACTCACCCCTACATGGGCTTCACCAGCACCTTGTTGTGTCTTGTACAGACGACGTACAACATTGATCGAGGATGAGGGAGCCATGACTGGAACGTAATTGGAGGTGGACATTCGACATGACGTGATGTGGAGGATACGGGTGGACGTGGAGTACTTTGGAGGCGATCTGTACCCACCCTTCAGGTAGGATCTGTAGTGGATGATCCAGGAACTGATTTTTACCTTTCAGTTATTTTTTACTTTTCAGTTGTACTTAAACTTTTCCAGTTGGGCTTGTATTTCATCCCCTTTACATTTAGTACACTTTTACTATAGCAGTTTACTTAACAGTTGCTTCTTGTTGTGTTCTCGGACCGTGTGTTTGTACAGGTTTAAAGGCAATGCCTTCCTGTTTTAGGGAATATCCCTTTCAGTGCTAGTCGCTAGCCCCTGGCCTATAGAAGGTGAGCTTGAGGTAGTCACGGCCCAGACCCCAGGGGACAGGTCGTGACACAAAGGTCCATACTCCCCTATGATACAAACCTTTAAAGAGACACCATATACATGATTACTCATGACCAAACTGCGTGGGCTTTGATTTCTGACCAATTGGAATATGTATGAACCTCCTTGGGGTCCATACCCAACACCTAAAATTAACCCTTTTCTCTCTAGGCCACATTCCTGATAGGATCTAATTCATCCTGGGAATCCATATCACTTCTAGGTTCCTTAGTATACTTTATCATAAGTCACACACCAAAATTTAACTAGGAACCTTTAACCTATACAACCTATCCACATGACGTTTAACTACATAGTTTGATCCTTATGACATAAAATTGAAAGGTATGATGTGTCCTATTAAGTGGCACCAAACTAAGTGGGTTTTGATTCCTTTCATAAGGATATGTAGGAATCCCATCCATGGGTATGATCCGAACATCAAAACAATTCATGTCTCCCTAGATGGAGATACACTCTAGAGCACCCCACTATATGGCTAGAAAACTAACATTTTCATAATAACGTCCAATGAATCTCTAATACATACATAAAAGGATACCATTGTTGGAGAACATTAGATATATATAGACATCTCCATTAATGAAGAAACTAAGATACATGAAAATGATTCAAAGTTCTATACATGCTAATAATTGATTGTTAATTCAAGGGTGACCTTCATCATAATTGGGAGTTAATAAAGGATTCACAAAAATTTCTTAAATATATAATAGAATTATGGAGTAGGAAACCATTCCCCCCCAAAATGGTGTGATGATCCAAACCTCACATCATCTCAACTAATGTGAGTTCTTGAGCATCATTGTCCAAACTTACCAATGAGTTCCTTCCTTTGGAAAGAAGGTGTCCTTGGATAAAGAATCATAGGGTGTTTCTAGTTCCATGAATAAACCTATTAGAAACCATTCAGAAATAGTGAACCCGACATGAACTATTAAACAAGACTCAAATCCCATGCTATAGACCATCGAGAGAACACAAATTTTCAGAGATGAAACAAAAATGGTGAACCCAATGTGAAATCCATAACCAAGATGATAGTATCACCCACCTCTCAGGCACCTTTAACATGATAGAAGAGGTACAGATAAGGAAATAAATCATGCACATGTTCACTCAAATGAGATGCTTCTTTGATGGGGTTTTCTTATCTGTGTTTTTTATGTATTAGGTACTTCCTTTTATAACTCCATTTGATCCAATGGAATCCTTCTATATCTCAAAATCATCTTCCCCAATGACTAATCAGGTTGGGTCTTCATCCATGCAGAGGATGCCATCACTAACCCATCATTTTCAATGATGGGTCTCAAGATCATTGGTCTCAGAGTACCATCAGAACAGTATAATCATGACCCTAGAGGCCACTTGAATGGCCCTCCATCTCGCAAAGCCTCTCTGATAATTTGGTCAACAATGACTGGTGGTCTTGACACAGACAACACTGACCACTATCTTAAACTGTTTCAAGATCCTATCCCCAGAACACAACAGATGTTCCCTCCATTACCTCAGGGATGTGGATTAAGAGGCCGCATACAACCTCATCCAAAATAAATAGGGGTACTTCTCAAGGGATCCTTCCAATAGTTTCCACTACCAACACTGCATGGTAGTGAACCCTCAACATGATAAGGGTTCCATCCTCATCCATCCTGGCTAGGATTCTTATATCCAGGCATGCAAGATGGCCCTTCAGGGGAAGAGAAAGATCAATAGGGATAATGTTCACACCTCCTCACCCCCTAGAGAAGCCCACTAACCCAATTTTCTGAAAAAATGTGACACGAAACATACACCCTCCCACCTTAATTCATCCTTCTAGTAGATTCACCTGGAATCATTTAAGGAAGACCATCGTTCAAATCCAATGACCAAACATGAGCATGAATATACAAATTCCCACACTAATCAATACCATCAATAGACTCATATAGAAACACTAAAATAAGTATACCATCTCTTTTTGGATGGAAACCCTAAGAAGACATACACACATGCCTACATTCATCAAGATTTGTAGTAGTCTCATTTGGCAGCATTTGGAGAAGTTAGTCAGAAAGTCCTTATTTCAAATGGGGGGGAAAACCCATCTCTCTGACCCCACACATGAGTACTTTCAATATCCATTGGAAATAAAGGGAGGATAGGAGAAGGAACATACCCCTAATAAAAATACATAATGGGAATATATCCCCATTCTAACCGCCAAAGTCACCAAGAATATTCTGGAAATAGTGAAAGGGTAGATATAAATCCATTCACACATCCTACAGACTTTCCAAGACATCATAACATCGACAATAGTAGTTCATAAGGGAAAGGAACACAAATATATCGCAAAAAATTTGGTGGCTCATCAGCATGTCACCCCAAAGCAAAAACACAAATCTTATCCCATACAGGAGGGTCATGGGGAAAATATCCCATACTATACAAAAATCTGGATCAAGCACATACACCTGTTCTAACTAGAGATCATCAGCCTATCCCAATAGCCACTTCAAGGCAGGAACAAAACCCTGTCTATGAAAACCACTTCCCCCATAAAGTGTCCCCAGTCACTTGTAATAAATAATCTAAGAAGAAGCATCATCAAACCCAATTCAAAAATAAAAAGTAGATCTCCAATCCTTCTTTACTTAATAAGGGAGTTCTTTAAGCCCTCATAATTTTATCTGTGGAAACACAAGATCCTACTCTCTCATCACCAAATCATGAGGGAAGTAGTAGTAATTATGAAGGACCTCCTTAGACACTTCACCATAAAGGATTTATTTATGTTTATAATCAAACCGATCTCGAGATCCCATCTCCTGATGAGATCGACAACAACCCTCCATGTGGCCAGAAGATCAAGGAGAAAGAGGGTGTTCCCTTTGTTTAAATCCACCATGGTGTTCCTCCCCATTATGTATTTCACTGTGAAATTTATCTCTATAGTAGTGTTTCATGTCGTCAAAACGGTCCTCCCCTTGATAATGTAGTGATGAGAAATCGCTCCTACCACAAGGAACTAGAGAAAATGAGGGCAGTCATGTCTGATTCCTTATATTTAACAAGTTAAATAATTTCTCAACTAGAAGAAAACCCAAAGTAGTGGTCATTCTTTGAACCACCCGTGGTCCATCTATCTTCTAAACTGATAGAGGAAATACCTACCAATATCATTACCTATGATAAAATGGTAGGAAAACACCCACTCTGGTCAGACTAAGTAGAATAGAATTAGAATAAAGATGAAGAATACATGATAAAAATGAGTAGAATTCTAACTGTAGATAATGTACCTATCATATTCTAGCCTTTATCCACCACTAAATACAACAATCTAGAGGCATTGTAAGAATATTGTGTGCATGACTTATGCTGCAATATATAGAAAACTCTTCATCACTTGAAAGAAAAAGTATTACCTTACAATGAGTATCAAAGTCACATTATGGTAATATAAGGGTTCCAATGCCAAATTGAATTGGAATTTATCCTAGATTTATAACATCTGAATATTGAGAAACATCAAGGAGCCCTTGAACATGCATTCCTAAACACATTAATGAGATTGCAATAGATGATCATTGACGCCACATATAGTGTTCATATCAGAGGATGGGGTTCACATAGAGAATTACATTTCACTAGAATCCCTTACTAGAAAATACCACTAAAATTGGTATCATTAAATGTTATATCCTTAGAACGTCTTTAGAAAACTGACCTTGTTCACAACCGAAGATCTACTCAACAAAAACAGGCCTCAAACAATCTCATTGACATCAGTATAGAATCAAGCAGGCTATTGAGATACTATTGCATCAATTATTTGAAAATATTAATAAATAATACCATTTAGGAGAATTTGGATATCAGATAGTACAAATTTCATAAATAGAACAACAATATTCAGAAATGGTTGACCCAAGTTCATACCAAATGATGCACCCAACCCATGTTCAGACAAAACTCCCTATAATCCGATGGGATGCCGCAGTAGTATCATCCAATATAGTTCATGAAAAACCCCATCCCATAGGGATGGGGGATTTTTAAACCCAACCCTTGAGGTTAGATAACTAGGACCGAAGAGTTGTGAAAGAGGAATTAGAACAGCCCCAACCCTCAGGGATGGGGGAATTTTCACCTCAAAAACCCTCCTCAGCTGGAATCTGTCTTCTCATGATTAGGAAAAATTCCATAGAATGGATCCTCCTAGTCCTCCCCATTCTGTGATTTGGTATCCTTGTTAGGGACCTTCATGACCAAACTACCTACCATTTCCCTTCAAATTATTGTTTTCTAAGAAACTCCTAGAGAATCAGCAAAGAGGGGGAAAAAGCCTTGTGGAGGGAGAAAAAAGAAGAAAGCCTCGCAAAGACACTGATATAATTCATGTACTGCATTTTTCATCAGTGAATGTCATCAATGCCACTCCCGAATATTCTATAAAACATAAGGACAATCCAGAGGGTTCAGAAGAGGAAGTTTTTGTTCATAATGTGGTCCACATTGAAATTATTGAATGAGGCATGTTTACCCGAAACTAGAGGCTTTCCCTAAATCTGGGCATTAACTTATACAATCCATAATTAATCCCTCGAAAGGCATCAAATAGGGAAAAGGGTAAGGGTAAAATTATGTCTCACCTAACTCCTAGAGATGTGAAACCCCTTTATATGGAGGATAGATTTTATCATTAGGAGGAGGAGATAATAAAATTTAAGAGGCTCAATGTGGAATTACTCTGAGGCATAATTCCATACAGATATTTTTTATAGACAGATCCTTAACTCATACTTCCATCTAGCGCACCTCAATAATGTGGGTTTTCCATAATAACTAAAATAAATCTGGAACATACATTCAATGTGGGATACCAACCACTGATATATTTGGATACCATAGTATAAGAAAGAGAATTCACTCCATTTGGTGCATAACTAGATTAGGGTTAGGAACATCCTTATTGGTTTTCCCCTATAGGTTACCCACAGAAAATACCAGTAGTACCAACACTGATGTCGTTACCAGATTCCACACTTATTTAGGCTCTATCTACCACACTCGTTCAAGCTCTGGATCATCCAAACATTCCTCGAATGCTGAAGAACACTATTGAGTCTCAAATGGATCAATTAGAAACCATGGAGGAATAAAACATGCTGATACAACCAAAACAATAAGCCTTACCCCATATGGGTAGATTAGACTCTTCCTCTGCTGAATTTTTGGAAACTAAAATTTCCAATTTCTAATGGCTCAAGATACCTAGAGTAGCATTTGATGTATTTTTTCTCCCTTTGTGACCCCATGATGGGAACCCCTGAACAATAGGAGGCAGTGAATTTTTTTTATTTTGAGCAATCACTATAGGGACTAGCCTTCATATGGTACATGAGTTTACATGATCAATCAATTATGGGGTGGGAAGACCTCCATTAGAAGATTCTCTTCGAGTTCAGATCAATATTCTAGAATAAAAAAGTATTTGATATCTCAAACTATAAGTAGTGGGAGAATGAAATATTCTTAGATTTAATTTCTTAGTCGTAAGGATTGGCATGCACGTTGATCCTACCAGTCCTTTAGGAAGAGGTTTTCTTATATGTATAGTGAATCTTCATGATGAGTTACACACACCACTTATCCTTGTTAAATATATAGGAGGGTTTCGGTACCTTTCCATAATTTCTCAAAGTGTGGAAGAATCCATCACAATGACCAAATCCAAGGATCAATTAATTCCATAAACTCAAGTATAGAGAGTAGGGAAAGCAGAGGCCACTATAGTTACACTTAAGAAAGATGCTATACCTGACCCCACTTCAAATCTAGCACCATATTGTGAAACACCACTTCACAAGAATCAGTAACATCGCCCACCACATTAGGATGACCAAAGAGAAAATATGAGAAACTATTTTGAGAAGATGATAAATAAGGTCTATTCTTTTCAAAATGATCAAGTCCCTAGATACTTCATCTCAGAATTGGAAAATTACTTGGTCAAGTTTCCAATGACCACAAATCCTAAGAAAGAAGGTGAATAATACCTCCCAAATTATTTCCCCTTCCATAACATACTATGGAACCACATCCAGGATTGATTTTTTCAAAGACCTCCTACAAGATATGGGGGAATTTGGGAAAGTGAAGTTGAAAATTTATCCTTCTTAGGTTGTGTATGTTTATAACACTAATCCATAGGAAGAAAATGAATGTAAATAATTTAAGAGAAAGATTACATAGAATTTAAATGACTTGATGGTCAGAAATATGGCCAAATAGAATCATGTTATCCTCCAAACATAGTTGAAAAAGCTAATTGTTCCTTCAACTGCTTCTGCTGTGAAACAACTAACTTCATTGGAAGATCAGTCCTTTGAAATTCAGTCTTCGAAAAACTAGCATGGCCAGAAGAGAGAGAAGAAAATGTGGAAATTTGAGACCATAATAAATACAACCCTTAACATTAGCAGACTTCATGCTTATATTTTCAAAAGCACAAGAACCACCCCACCAAATGGTATAATAAGGGTATACCCACTAGATGAAATCTCCATCAGATGAGGAGTTGATCTTAAATTTAATTAACATTATTTACTTAATGGATCCCTTCAAAGATGACGGAACATGATTATGAAACCTAATTACCAACACTTTATTGGGGAATTGGGGGAAGAGGCTGTCAGAGTCGAGGGTATAGGGGAGGATGCAGTCGTTCCAGGAGTCACTACATTAACCACACCCCTGCTCGAACAATCTAGTCACTTGAAACTCATGGGGGAGATCTCTAGTGAGCTCATAAAGAACAAGGTAATTCTCCCACATATAATTGGGTATGCCCTGACATAATCAACTTGGAGGATTTATTAGAGGATATGTCATCACCTAATCAACCCCAACGTTTAGGTATACCTATTCAACCTAATGAACCAAGTCCATAAGCACCTTCAAAACCTATTTCAAATACTGATACATCCACATTAGGAACACCATATCCCAGATAACCTATGAAAGAACACCCCCATACTATGAATCATAGAAATTTGGACTAGAAATATTATTTTTTGAAGAAATTACCCCTGGTTTCAGAAAAGTTGTCAATTCTAGATGCTCTGAGTCTATCAAAATACCTCAATGAATCACTTATTAAGGCATTGTCAGGCCCTCAATAATTTGAAGTTGAGGTTGATACTACTGAGGTATATTGTGTAGGGAATGATCCTATATAATTCCACACATTCATCTCTTTCATAGACTAGGATGAGGATTCTTTCATATAAGGACACATCATGACCTTGTATATATCTAACAGGATAAATGATGTTGATATCTGATGAGCGTTTATCAAAAATGGATCAGGAGTCAACCTAATCCTTATTTGAACACTTTTTCAACTGGTTTTCAATGAATATCACTTGACTCCCTTCACCCTAATGTTACAGGGTTATGAAAAGAATGAGAAAAATCCTCTTAGCAAAATCAAACTCAGGACCCCATTTGAGGATTTTCTATCTGCTTTTGAATTTATGGTTGTTAGACAGGATACAACATTAAATGTTATACTATGAAGACCTTTCCAACATTATCATGTGTCTATTACCTCATCATACCATCAATGACCCAAATGTTGTATCAATGGTAAAATTGGGACATTGAATGGTGAAAAGGGCCCATTAAAATCCTATGAGTCATAATTAATTTATGCAGTCTTCTATAATAAGAAAAGGAAACTATCCATGGCTGATAATGTCTCTCAGATCAATGACCCAAATGGTTAAGATATTATTCCAAACATCCATTTTAGATAGATTAGTGTAGAGTATGTTCTACCCATCACCCAAATTGAAGAGGTTGTTTCAAATGTGAGCATACATTCAGTGACTTCAGTGATGTCAATTGTGATAGATGAACCTGATGGTGTAAGAGAAGATTTCAAATCCTTGAGTAGTAATGAAAGCCTGGATGAAAATGTCTTCATTACATCCCCTGAGCTCTAAAAAATCCTGGTTCTGTCAGCTGGGCTGGGAAATTTTTTCATGAAAATAGGAGAAAACGAATAGGCTCATTATCAATTCCTCATTTCCAATTTATAAATCCAAAAGGCCTCATACTAGAATGATATCCTAAAATGTTTGCTTAATATTCTAATTGTCTAAAGAGTGATTACCATCATCCCTATGAGGAACTTGATTGATCACCGAATTCCAAGATAGAGGTGAACGAGGTAAACCATGAGGAAGAGGAATAAGAGGATGACATCAAGGATGCCCGTCTAGTATTTGAGGAAGATGTATCCACCACTGTCAATGAACTCATGGAGATAAATATGGGTACAAAAGAAGATCCATGAACCACTCTGATTAGTGCATCCATGACTTCTAAAGAATAAGATTCATATAATTATTTCTCTAAGTAACACCAGGACATGTTTTCCTGGAATTACATAGATATGATAGGCCTTGAAACCAAGGTGTCCACCCATTAAATGGGTTTTCTAGATGATCATTGAGGATATAAATAGGCATCCAGAAGGAAACATCCAACTCACACCTCTGAAATTGAGGTTTAAGTGGATAATATCATCAAGGCCAAATTCATCTGTGAAGTGAAATATCCAAAATGGTTGGACAACATTGTCCCTATAAATAAGAATGGGAAAATAAGAGTTTTCATTGACTCCATAGATCTCAACTGACACTGTCTAAAAGATGAATTCCCAGTTCCAATCACATAACTCCTAATTGATGAAATAGATGGTTATCAAGAAATATCCTTCATGTATTTCTATTCAAGGTATAACCAAATACGGATGGACCGGTAATATGAAGAATCCACCAACTTTAGAGCCCCTAGGGAGTATTTTTCTATCAGGTAATGCTTTTTGGCTTGAAGAATGCTACTACCGCATACCACTATGATATACATAACATCATCAAACCCTTTTGGGGAAGTTTTTTGAATGATACATTGAATATATAGTGGTTAAGTTCTGACATTGTTCTGACCACCTATATTACTTGGAGAACATCTTCAAAAATCTTCGAAAAACATATCCTGAAGATAAACTGTAATGCCCTGACCCCAGAAGCCCAGAGCCGGTGCATTATTTTAATACATTAGCATGATTACAAGGAATCAAATCCTGAAGGACCGAGTAGTTTAGTAGTTTTGGAAAACTATATACCTTCATAGGTTCAACATTATAACTTGAAAATAAATACAACATATAATTTTTATTGGGAACATCCACAACTCTAAGTTTATCCATATAAGTCATTCGTAATAAAGTTCTTCATGTCCTGAGAAAATGAAACATAAGAAAGGGGTGAGCTCAAATGCTCAGTAAGGGTTAATAAATATAGTTTAAGATAATTTAAACACAAACATTAGGCATGGTGAATAACTAAAACACATTCCTTTAAAAATAAACTTGAACACATTATGGTAGAATAAGATCTAAATAAATAATTCCATAATAAAACATAATCATGGGTTTTCTACTAGTTGAATAGCCACATGAACTATGAATTTATAGATTCATAATAAGGTAAATGAATATTTTAGAAATTCTAAAACATACCATCAGGGCTTCGACCAAGATTTCTAAAAATTATTAAGGTCTCAGAAAAAACCATATATCAAATTGGAAAGGGTCTCAACCAAGTCCACATCTATTTGTCTCATGAGACCTACCGATGAATCGAGGGGCTATAGCAGGACCAACCTATCATGTAATAAGTCCAATGCATTCCTCATATGAATAGGGATGAACATAAACAACATATACATTCATATTGAAACTAATATATGAAATGTAAATAACTTTCCCGGAACATTAAGCATAAACACTAACCATTCAGAGTAAATTGGTGAATGATTTTAAGATAGCACATCCACAGTCAAAATAATCATAAAAAATTCAATAAAACATGGTGGATGATATCATAAGAGATAAAACTCAATGAATTAAAATATTCAACAAAGTTTTTTGACATGGATGAAGATACTTTTAAATGATACCATTGAAAAATCCTTGAGGGAAATAATCCTTAAACATTCCAAAGTGTCCCATACCACCTTGGAACATTCAAATAATAATCTATTAGAATATCATGAGAATAATTAGAATCTTGATATGATATACCAAAGGTTAGATCATACCCCAAAAGAAATAAATAAGTGGTGAACAAGGCATATATCTCATAACAGTTAATGTGAGATGAGAAAAAACCTTTTTACTTTTGAAAGAATAGTTCTTTTGGAAAATAATTTATATTTGCCATGAAATCAGATTTTAAACATGGATATCCCATAAAATAAAATATTATTACATTTGAATTATATTTTAGGCACAAATTAGGTCCCACAGAAGTGAAATCATGTAAAAAGAGTTCTTAAGATTCTTTATAAATAAAACATTTTTTAGCATTTTAAGGAAACTATTAAAGAGAATTTTAAAGCGGAAGGGAATGTTTGTTCTCTTAAATCCAGAAATGATACAAGATAATTTTTCATGATAAAATGAGTGTTTTTATAAAAATAATGGTGTCTTAAAATATATTCTTATGTACACCTGAAAATGGGTAAGAATTTGAAAATATCCCTTGATTCGGGTTTGTTTATCAGGATAATGTTTTTGAATAATCCTTTTAAAACATTTAAATACCCATAAAATAAATAAGTATTGTAGATGGTAAACATATGTAGGAAATTATAACAGAATTTATGTGAAGTAAATAAGAATAAATAATAATTTAATTGAGGTAAGTAAAGAATAAGAGTAACCCGAATGAAAATGGAGGTTCGGGTTGAAATCCCTTACCACATTGTAATCAATCGATTGTATGCTCCAAAA
The DNA here is from genome assembly GCA_963277665.1 of Viscum album. Lineage (NCBI taxonomy): Eukaryota > Viridiplantae > Streptophyta > Magnoliopsida > Santalales > Viscaceae > Viscum > Viscum album. The sequence goes on from OY728123.1 coordinate 889,567,432, forward strand.
TTAATAATATTCAAATGATACATTGAATAATATAAAAATAAAGATATTAATGATATTTTCCATCAATGGGAAGTATATATACACCATAAATAAGTATTAGTAGTGAATACGGAAAATCTCACAAAAATGGAAGTGAGATGAATAAACCCCTACCTTATGTCCATTAGTGTTCTTAACTTGATCTTAGTGTCCTGGATAACCAAATTAAATTAATTAATTAAGATTTATATAACCTATTATACATGTAATTTATTTATTATAAAATTATTAAGTTTATTCATGGCCTTTTTGATGGGTTAATAGGTTCAATTTCATTGTTCGGGTCTGTTTGTTTCATGATCGATATACTTATATACATGAATTGAGAATCATGTAAAATGAGGATTGTTGTCCAGGATTAAATTTATATTTTATTAGTGAACATAAATAAGGTTAAATGGTTGTAAATTTCATTTGGTTCCTTGTAGTGAATTGAATCATTATATAAATTATTTAATCATAACGGTTTTGGTTAATTGGCGGTTTTTGAACACCACAAACTCATTTTTGATTTATAAATCAAAACCATGTATAAAAAAAGATTATAGAACCATAAATGATATATAATAAATATATTATAGTCTGGTTCAACCATAATAATGGTTTAATTACCATAATTTAATATGGGAATAGAAATTGAATGCCCATCATCCTTGAATGTGGTAAATTAGCACATCTCAGATGGTGTTTTCATTTTCTGTATAAAAGAATAGGAAAGGAGAGATAATGAAGAATTAATCCTTTATCATGAAATAATTATAGTAAATGTAAGATATTATATTCCTCACAACATTTTAATGAAATTAGGTTAGTAAATAAAAGAAAATAAAGGATCTAAAAATAAAAGAAAAGTTGAGAAATCCCTTACGAAAATTAGACAGCCTAACGATGTTGCTTAAAATTTCATAAAATATTTTGATGAGTGAAAAAGGGTATATCATAATTATAAAATAATATGAATAGTAAGGGGGATATGTAATTACATATCCCAAAATAATCCAATTTAAATTAAAAGACAATAACATAATAAGAGTGCTTGAAAAAGAGAGAGATTTTGAGACGAAACTTCTGCAGTATAACGGCTATGCAACAAGGTTTTAGAAAATATTAAAAAGAGAGAGGATAGGGGAAAACCATTCATAAAAGACACATAAAATAGTATAGGGAAATAATAGTATTTAAATGATAACATTTTATAAAAATTTGAAATACATACCACATAAAAGAGAACTTGAATGGAAAGAAATGAAAAGAGGTGTTTACCTCTTGAAGTAATATTCATTGAGAGCCTCTTTAAGGGATAGGTTTTGGTCTTTTGGCAAGACCAAGAGATCTTTTATGCGGGGAGTGACTAAGGAAGGGTATTTGGGTAGATATTATACAAGGAAAAAAGAATTAGAGGAGTGAATAGAAGAGTAAGTGAGGGGGGTTTCATAGTGGAGGAGAGGAGTGAATTTTGAATATTTTATTCATTATTTTATTATTTCCCTCAAGACAACCAATAATGTTTTTTCATGTGACACATAATAGTGATAAGTTCATGTGAGTTCGAACCCAGTGGACTTAAATCACTCATGATTTCATAAATATTTCATTTAACTGATAATCTGTATATACGATATTTTACCATATTTCACTATTCATAAAAAATTCAAGTATTTTAGAAAAATAACAAAACTTTACCCTAACCATTTTTTGACATGTAGAATTAAAAAATGAAATAAATTTTTTGAAATTAATTTTCTAAATATTTTTAATTTAATTTTTAAATAAAATCATAATTTATTCCAAAAGACAACTTTAAAACTATAACTCGTTTTATGACACATTGAAAAATTAATCAAGGTCCCATAAAATTATCATATACTACTACTAATATTAAATTTTTATTTCCAAAATCACTTTTGAGGAAAAGTGGGAAACCATACAAGATCAAGCCCGAAAGCTTTAGGCACAACATGAAATCACAAAATCATTAATAGTGAGACTAAAAAGATTATAATTGTGTACCCGATATAGCCCCCTATGAAGTGCGTGGACCTTTGTATCCGAGGGAATCTTTGATAAGGTCTTCAAATAAATTGACAAGCTTGTCCTGTGTTTGGATTTACTCCTCCACATTGATTTTACTTTTGTTAAAACCACATGCTAAAAGAAGATCTTGTTTATAGATCCAGTCCCTTTGATCTTTGCTGAAAACACCTCAAAGATCTCTCTCTAAGATTCTATTATTCTCCTCATCTGAGGCCATGATCTTAATGGTCTCTTCTAGAATTTTTTCATTTAAAGATATTAAGAGCTCTATATGTTCATTCCCATGTGCCTCTTCCACCTTTCCAAATTTATCCCCCATCTCTTGTATTTTAGGATCCCTACTCTCAGTTTTTTGTTTTCCTTTTTGACAAGCCATGCTCTTCTTACTTACCTAAAACTGGTCCAAAATTGCATCAGCCACCACCTTTTCCCTACTAGACGACCTTGTCTCCATCAGCTTTAGTAACTGAAAATAGTCTTTCTGGCCTTTAGATTTATTTCCCTCTTCCACAATCCATCCCCCCTGCATCGAGAGTACCCTTACGGCCCTTCTTATTCCTTGGGCTATGAAGCCCTTTGATTTGACTGCCCTGCACACATTCCACCGAAAGCTGACTAGATAGCTCTTTCTCATAATCACCCTCAAATAAAAAGGGTGTATGCGCTTCCACTAATGCTTGCAGCTCTTTCCCCTTGACTGGGATTGGTTCTTCTTTGGAACCATCCTCATCCAAACCGTCGAACTAGTTACTTAACTTAAGAGATGGAATGATTCCACTAGGACTCCTACTAATATATCCCTCCTCATCATTGTGAGACTCTAGGGACCTGCACCTCTTGTTACCATTTTACACATCCTCAACTAGTATTTTATTCACCACTGCGGGAGGATTCCCACAACCATATTGCCGAACCCATACATAAAAGACAGAGACACTCCCCGCTACTATCTGCACTGAAGAAGACCGCCCCTGTAAAACCAGATCATTCTTCAGACGTGTGAAAATATCAGCTACGCTTGGTTCAGAAAATCCTGGATCTTCAACTCGAGAAGGCTTGGTCATAACGGGGTCGCAGTGACCCAGACCCCCCGGTTCAACTATAGGCCCATGAGTTCCAGCCTCTGGTATTACCTCATAAACCTTCTGAGCTTTCTGCACCTATTTGATCCGCCTCCCATTATGACAGACAACAACAAGGTGACCTAGCCTCCCGCTGTATGCACAATGGTTAGCTCACGATTCAAAGACTACAACTTGTTTCCACCGAAACTCTTCTCCAATGGTTATCCACAACTAGTCCACTAGCACCTTTGAGACATCTACCTCCACACATATTCGGAGAAAAATGGGATGGCTCACAGCCTCTGTTCTACTATCGGAACATAAGTAATGACCAACTAGTTTTCTAAGTAATAACAAAATAGAAGGGTTTTGAAAGGGTAGTGGGAGATCGGGGAAACTTACCCATATCACAATAGTAGGATCATCTCACTACATATAGAAGTAGAAGGTCCACCAGAGAAGATGTAAGAAAATCCCGTTATATTTTCGAGGAGCCTTGGACCAAGAAGAAATCAGATCCTCCACCGACACAAATCTGACCATGATATGCTTTATGTCAAGAATCCCCACCACTGTGCGATCTTGTAAATCCCAGGAACCAAAAAAAAATGATCGAACATATAAACTAAAGGAAGTTGATGATGGAAACGAGCCACGAAGGTTATATTGTAGAGATCTGAATCATGATTGGACTCCGATACCGAGATTGGAAGCTGAGGCAATCCTTAGAACATATCGGGGACTTTCAGGCAAACCTTAATCTCTGGAAAAGACATAAGAAAGTATGGATTAGAGAAGGGTATAAATGAGTACAGGTGCTCCTTTGTGGGGAGTGGGAGAAGGGAACCTCCCCCCTTTAGAGAGGAGGGGGGAGCCAGGAAATCGACCATCGGACATAGGGCATCGCCGGGAGTGAGGGGAGGGGGAAGACCCGGTCTTGAGTGTGATTCCATAAAATTATCTTATAAACATAAGACAATAAAGTAAAAATATATGAATAAATTTTAGGAAAGTAAATTTCCATTTTAAATTTCTAAATTAATCCAAAAATTGTAATTAAAATATTTATGACTTAAAAAAATACCAATACTTATACAATGATCATTCTTTCACTTTTAAGATGTATAAATTGTATTTATACATTTATGGGTGAAGTTTCTATTTTTTTGGCTGATTTACTATTAATTAATATTCATTAATATCCATAAGGGTATGTTACTATCCATAAGGGTATGTTACTATCCATAAGGGTATGTTACTATTATCCAAAAATTATGTTTCTCTTATCAGACTCTAAATATCTTACTAAACACAACCGTTTATGTCAGTTTTTCAAAATTCAAATCATAGAGGTGGAAAAAGTATGTTTACTTGGATAGGATTTAACAAAGTGTTGTTTGTAGATACTTAGTGTTTCATGCATTCTATATTAAATTTATTTGTAAATTATTTGGGTGTTACATAAACCCCTTAAAATGTAATTTCGGGGTAATCTTAAGAGAGTTTCTCAACTTAATCATAGACCATAACAACATTGAATTTGATTATGATAAATAATATCCTTAGAATGTCACCTCCCCAAAACCTTAAATAGTTGATAAGACTTTAAGGAAACTTGTCTTACATCTAGAACTTCACATCCAACCTTGCAGGAAGGTGTATTCCCTTCAAAAAATTGATGAAGAAGGGGGTCACATATTAGCGGACTAGTGACTACCAAGAAGCATTTGACAACCTCAATAAATACCTATTGACCCCACCAGTATTAGTTCAAATTATTGAAGGAAATCCACTCATTATATATGTGAAAGACCTAGAGAAAACACTAGGTGCATTCCTCACAAAAAATAATGATGATGGGAATGAGAACATCCTTTATTATCTCAGTTTAACCATGCTAGACACTAAGACTCATTATTTGGATATTGAGAAGATCTGCCTAGTATTAATCTTCACAGTTCATAAATTGAGGCACTAACTATATCACAACAAAGGAAAATGGTTCTCTCATTATAACCTTCTTAAATTTATCCTCAGTAGTCCCATGTTTATAGGGATTCTGAAACAATGTGAAGTTATTCTATTTCAATTTGATATACAATTTATGCCTTAGAAAGTAGTGAAAGGTTAGACCTTAGTAGACTTCCTTGTAGAGAACCCATTACATAAGTGACATCATTAAATAAAAAATTTACATATGAAGAGGTATTTTCAATTTAATATGGATCAAAATTTGGGAAATGTATTTTGACAGTGCTTTCAGGAGACCAACTAGGAAGATAATGGAATATCCTAAGCTCAATAATAAGGGTTAGAGATTATGCTTATCTACCAATCCAAGGCAGTCCTACCTTTCTACATCCTATTATCAGAAGTTTATACCAATAATGAGGAAGAATATTAGGCACTAATTGTGGTCCTGGAACTAGCACTCCAAATACTACTGGACCACCTATAGGTGATTGGTGATTCATAGTTGGAAATCAAATAGGTTAATGGGGATTAATCCATAATAAAAGAAGAGATAATCACTCTGCCTCAATGTGTCTGAGGATTAATGGAAGATTTCCCCTCATAAACAACATTAAATCATGTCACACAATCATATAATGACTACATAGATTCATTAGAGTGTGCATATCTCTAAAATATCCATGTAGGGATGAAACAATCATCAGTATCGCCCATCACCATACGGTCTCACCTTTTTTTCAAGTTAGAATAGGGGAGATCTATTGGATCGAATATGTAGATGTATATGTATATTAGATGGAACAATACAAGAGGGGGGGGGGTGAATTGTAGGTTTAAAAACTTTGAGTTTAAACACATAGAGATCAGTTTAAAAGATCATAAACTAATACAATTCAAACAACCACAATTGTATCGAATATAAAGGTATGAAGTAATGTAATAATATTAGAAAAGTAAAGTAATTGTATTCAAGATGAATACAATAATCTGAGTAATACACGTGTGATAGATTCTACCATAAATCGTATAGAATATATTAATACAAATTGTAATAGAATTATTGTAATTGAAACAATTACAATTGAAAGTGTAATGAAGAAATGAAATAATACAAATTCCTTTCTAATACAAACAGCAGCGGAAATGTAAAAGTATTACAATTATTTTTAACCCAAAGAGAAGTGTTATCCTTTCACCTAGGATAAGAGGTATGTCTTACCACCACATTGGTAAGACCTCGATACGATGATCGGTTCGTCTGTCTGCCTATCCCCGACAGCCCTCGATACAATGATCGGAACGTCTGTCTGCCTATCCCCGATAGCCCTCGATACAATGATCGGAGCGTCTGTCAGCCTATCCCCGACAGCCCTCGATTTTGTAGGTAATCAACATCTCTGTCTTTCAATTACTTGAAAGGCCTCGAAACGATGATCGGACGCACAAAGCACAAAGCATGAGAGAAGTCACAACGTCTCTCTCTAGAACTTGATAGAAGCAAAGTATCACAGTTATGTAACCGTCATTTCACCACCACCTCTCGGCTTCAAATGACCTCCTATTTATAGGCCTCAGGTTCCAACAGTCACATTTCCTCCAACAGTCATATTTCTCCGAAAAACTCGGAGGGACTTGGACACCTGGCATTATAACAGTCATATTGAAACAGAAAGCACGACATCATTTTGATTAGTTTGTAACTAACTCAACAACATTGTATTGGTTAAAAAAAGATATATGAAGATGATAAACACGAGTACAATTAATATGAAACATGTGTTTTTTGACTAAGTACCAAAACAAGCAAGTAATGAAAGTATGAGTATTATAAGTATTACTAAATGTAATGTATTGATACGATACAATGTAAGATACACAAAAGTGAGTATGATTGATTGAGTTAGTACGATAAAATTCACAGAGTCAGTACGATGCGATTGACAGAGTCAGTACGATACGATTGACAGAGTCAGTATGATACGATTGACAGAGTCAGTACGATACGATTGACAGAGTCACTATGATACGATTGACAGAGTCAGTACGATACGATTGACATAGTCTGTACGATACTAGATAAAATACATTTGTGATTTCCAAAACATGATATAGAAGTCAAAGGAAAACTTTTGACTAAACAATCTCCCCCTTTTTGGAAAGCACAACACACAATGTAGACAACAAGAAATACTTATCTCTCCCTGAGTTATTGGAAACTCTTCTGAATATGAATTTGAATACAACTAACTCCCCCTTAGGTGTATACTTTCCTAAGGATTGTATTCACAGATTTTCCTTGGTTTCGAAGTATTTGATTAAATAATTCTCCCCTTTATAAAACATTCTCCCCCTTTGTGATTTACAAAAATAATGGGGTAACCTTGGGTTTCCTGAAAGAGTTAGATAAAATAAATGCAGGACAGAAGAAAAGATATCATAAAAGTCATTAAAAACAAAGACAGGTTCCATAACCCTTAGCAACAAGTCTTGCTTTATTTCTTACAATGACTCCATTTTCATCACATTTGTTTTTGAAAACCCATTTTACACTAATTACAGTTGTTTCTTTAGGTATTTCAACTAAAGTACATACTTGATTCCTCTCAAATTCATTTAGTTCTTCTCGCATTGCTTTGATCCAATCTTCATCACCTAAGGCCTCACTTGGACTTTTAGGTTCAAATTGGGAAAGAAAAGAAAGATGTTCTATTTCATTTCTTAAGGAATTTATGGTCCTTACAGGTTGATTTACATCACCAATGATGTTATCACTGGGATGATTCCTAAGAAGCAATTGATTTGGATTTTGTAAAACTTGTTCCTCAACATATGGTAGAAAATCTTCTGGGGTAAAAGTTTTAGGAATAATTCATTGAACATTTTCCTTATCAGAAGGGTCTTCTAACAAAGGTTGATAAAAAGTTTTTAAAAACACATCTGAGGATGTAGGTTGGGATGATTTGAAAACAAAAGGATCAGTTTCATCAAATTTTACATGTACTATTTCCTCAATAGTACAAGTGTTTTTATTGAAAACTCTATAAGCCTTAGAAGTTGTGGAGTAACCTAGAAAGATTCCTTCATCAGATTTTGGTGAGAACTTGTTTAAATTATATTTTGTATTCAGAATGAATACTTTTCACCCAAGAACTTTGAAGTATGAAACTTTAGGTTTTCGGCCAGTCCATAACTCATAAGGTGTTTTATTAAGAAATGGTCTAGTTAAAACACGATTTATAGTATAACATGCAGTACTAACAGCTTCAGCCCAAAAGTACTTATCAATTGAGTATTCACTCAACATGGTTCTAGCCATTTCCTGAAGAATACAATTTCTTCTTTTAACAGCACCATTTTGCTGAGGAGTTCTTGGAGCTGAGAAATTGTGAGTAATACCTTTCTTACTACAAAAACATTCAAAATCTGAATTTTGAAATTCACCACCATGATCACTATGAATAGTTATCAATGGTAGATTTTTCTCATTTTTAACTTGGGATCTAAAAGTTTTGAAATAGGAAAAGGCTTCAGATTTCTTTGTTAGAAAATAGACCCATGTGAACCTTGTATAGTCATCAACTAAAAAAAATACATAGTATTTTCCTCCAATGCTTCCAGTTTGTGAAGGACCAAAAAGATCCATATGCACTAACTGTAATGCATTAGAAGTTGAAACTTCATTAATTGATTTAAAGCTAGTTTTCTGTTGCCTGCCATATTGACACGGATCACAGACTTTTGAAGAATCATATCTAAGATCTGGTAGTCCCTTTACAAGTCTTTTCTTTGAAAGTTTACAAAGGTTTCTTAGATTACAGTGTCCTAGTCTTCTATGCCATAGCCATGAATGATCTTCTATTGCACTTAAGCAGGGTAAATTTTGGCTCCTAAGGTCTTCTAGGTTAATAGTGTATACATTCTATTGCCTATAGGCAGATAGAATGAACTCATCCTTGGAATTGTGAATTAGACACTTATCATTTCTAAAATTCACAAGGTAACCTTCATCACATAATTGACTTATGCTGATGAGATTATTCCTAAGACCTTTAACAAACAAAACATTTGATATAAGAAATTTTCCAAGAAAAACAATATTACCTATACCAACAATCTTTCCTTGATTATTATCTCCGAAGGTAACCTTTCCTCCTTTTATTTTGACAATATTTTCAAAGAGATCTTTGTTTCCGGTCATGTGTCGAGAATAACCACTATCCATGTACCAAATATTCTTGTTGGTACACTTCTCATTTTCCTGAAAAAGAAACAATTAGTTTTTCAGAATCCAATCTTGTTTGGATCCAAAAGGGTTAGATAAGAGAATTTTAGGAATCCACATTTTTTTTACAAAATGAGATTTATGAAATCCTAATGATTGAGTTTTATTAAGAGAAAACTCTCTTTTCTAGTGTCCACCACATTGACACTTAGAACAAAAAGGTGTTTTTTGTGGAACAAAATAGTTATTACTAAAAACAGGTTTGGAATGTGTATATCCAAGTCCAGAATGATTTCTCAAAGGTCTAATTTGAGAATACATCTTGTAAAAGTTTTCCTTGACATGAGTAAAGTTTGACAAACATTTCTTTAAAGAGAAAATTTATGACTTTAGTTTTAAAACTATGTTTTTATCTTCCAAAACATTTGATTTTAAACTAGAGTTAGGCTATAAAACATTTTTCTTAGAAATCACATTTTCTAGATCCTTTGAAAGTTCATCCTTATCATATTTGACTTTATCAAGGGTTTTTAAAATACTTTCAAAATCAGAAGTATTTTTATCAAGATCACTAGAAAGATCTGATACTTCTTTAGTTAAAACTGAAATTCTAGAATTTTCTTTATCAAGCTTTTTCTTATGTTTAGAATTTTTATTTTCAAGTAATTTAGTAAATCTAGATACTTCTTCAAAAGAAGGTAATGTATCATCATCTGATAATGAAGAATCATCATTTTAATATTCATAATATTTATTATCAATGTAATTTTCATTTAAAGAGACATTTTTAATAGCTTCAACATTGTGTACCTTAGCCATGAGACAATGATCTTCAATTGGTAATCTGGCTATAAGTCCAATATTTCTTTGTCCTGAGGACTCATATTCTAAAGAATTATCTGATGAATCACTACCACTTTCACTCCAAGTATCATTTTACTTCAAGACTTTCTTTTTCTTATAATACTTCTTCTTATTTCTTTCAGAATATTTCTCCTTTCTGTCTTTTCTCTTCAGTAAAGGACAATCATGCCTTATATGTCCTACTTTCTTACATTCGTAACAAGTTACCTCTAAATCTTTCTTGTCCTTCCCATATTTCTTTTTGAATCTGTATTGGAAGTCTTTCTTTCCCACAATCTTGTTTATCCTTCGAGCAAGATTGGTTAACTCATTATCTGAAAGATCACAATCACTTGAATCAGATATAAAAACTTTCTTAGCTTTGGATCTTGTTATCCTTTCAGGTGTTTTAGCTTTAGATGTAAAAGCTACACTACCATTTCCATTCTTATTTTTGTTGAAATCATCATATATTTTCATTCTTGTTTCATGCTGTAAAAGAGTTCCAAATAGTTCTTCAAGAGTAATCTGGGAAACTTTTCTGTTTTCATCAATACCTATCCTTTTTGACTCCCATTAATTCAGCATTATATCTATAATCTTATCTACAAGAGATTCATCATCAAGACCTTTTTCCCCCATAGATTGTATACTATTGAAAATTGTCATAAATCTTTGTTTCACTTTACATATTGGCTCTCCATAAGGAAAAACAAATCCATGATACTCATCTCGAAGCATTGTTCTTCTTGTTTCTATAAACGTGGATGTACCAAAATGTGTGACTTCTAATTTCTTCCAAATACAATTGGCTGTTTCACAAGAAGATATATGACTGTATATATTCTTGGTCATATAACATAATAAATTATTGCGTACCTTGTAATTCATTTGATATTCTTGCTTCTCTTGATTAGTGAAAGTACTGACTTCTTTGTCAGGAGTTTTGTAACCTCCAGTAAGCATTATAAAATTGTCTACACCAGTATTGATCACAAAAGTCTTCATACGATCTCTCCAGTACTCATAATCATTCCCATCAAATATTGGTGGTCTAGAAGGATTTAGGTTGTCAATTGACCAAATATTCATTCCTGCCATCTAATAAAACAAAGATATTTTCCACTCCACACGTTAGTGTAGTAAGTAGTTAAAATGAAAGTTTGAAAGAAATAAAGAAAGTAATACAAATCAGTGGAAACCTCCTCTGATACCAATTGTTGGATCAAATATGTAGATGTATATGTATATTAGATGGAACAATACAAGAGGGGGGGGGGGGTTGAATTGTAGGTTTAAAAACTTTGAGTTTAAACACTTAGAGATCAGTTTAAAAGATCTTAAACTAATACAATTCAAACAACCACAATTGTATTGAATATAAAGTTATGAAGTAATGTAATACTATTTGAAAAGTAAAGTAATTGTATTCAAGATGAATACAATAATCTGAGTAATAAAAGTGTGAGAGATTCTACCATAAAGCGTATATAATCTATTAATACAAATTGTAATAGAATAATTGTAATTGAAACAATTACATTTGAAAGTGTAATGAAGACAGGAAACAATACAAATTCTTTTCTAATACAAACAGCAGTGGAAATGTAATAGTATTAAAATTCTTTTTAACCCAAAGAGAAGGGTTATCCTTTCACCTAGGATAAGAGGTCTGTCTTACCACCACCTTGGTAAGCCCTCAATACGATGATCGGTTTGTCTGTCTGCCTATCCCCGGCAGCCCTCGATACGATGATCGGAACGTCTGTCTGCCTATCCCCAACAGCCCTCAATACGATGATCAGAACGTCTGTTTTCCTATCCTCGATAGCCCTCGATTTTGTAGGTAATCGACACCTCTATCTTTCAATTACTTGAAAGGCCTCGAAATGATGATCGGACACACAAAGAACAAAGCATGAGAGAAGTCACAACGTCTCTCTCTAAAACTTTATAGAAGAAAAGTATCATAGTTATGTCACCGTTGTTTCACCACCACCTCTCAGCTTCAAATGACCTCCTATTTATAGGCCTCAGGTTCCAATGGTCACATTTCCTCTAACGGTCATATTTCTCCGAAAAACTCGGAGGGACTTGGACACCTGGTATTATAACGTTCATATTGAAATAGAAAAGCACGACATCATTTTGATTAGTTTGTGACTAACTCAATGACATCGTATTGGTTAAAAAAAAGGTATATAAAGATGATAAACATGAGTATGATTAATATGAAACATGTGTTTTTTGACTAAGTACCAAAACAAGCAAGTAATGAAAGTATGAGTATTATAAGTATTAATAAATGTTATGTATTGATACAATGCAATGTAAGATACAAAAAATTGAGTATGATTGATAGAGTTAGTATGATACAATTAACAGAGTCAGTATGATGCAATTGAAAGAGTTAGTATGATACGATTGACAGAGTCAGTACGATATGATTGAAAGAGTCAGTATGATATGATTGACAGAGTCAGTACGATACGATTGACAGAGTCAGTACGATACGATCGACAGAGTCAGTAAGATACTAGATAAAAGACATTTTTGATTTTCAAAACATGATATAGAAGTCAAAGGAAAACTTTTGACTCAACAAGATCGACGAAGTCAACCCTATCCCTAATCCTTATGGTCCTACCATGGGATGTATTATTCCCGTCATGGAATACCTCCAAGATATATCACTCCCACTGGATAGGACCGGGAAAGACAAAAATATGATTATGAGCAGTTAACATCACTCTTTATAATGGCACAAATCACCAAAAATTCCTCTATAAATAAGGGTTTGATGGAGTTCTTCTTAGATGTGTCAATGGGGAAGAGACTATGACTATAATAAAGGATGTACATGTGGGATCCTATGGTTTCCACTAGTCAGGGTATAGGATTTATGATCAAATTTGAAGGCTTGGATACTTTTTGCCTTTGATGACACATGATTATAGAAAATTCACCAAGAAATATCATTCCTTCCAAGTGCATGCCAACTTCATCCATCAACCTTTGGATTTTCTAAAAATAGATAAATATTCCATGATATTCTTCATATGGGGAATGGATATTGTGGGGGAAATACCCTCCATATATGGTCAAGTAGTTATATATATCTTGACTGCTACTAATTTCTTCTCCAAATGGGCAAAGGCGATACCCCTCCAAGTGGTCAGGGCCAAAATCATTGTTAGTTTAATCAAAGATAACATACTTACCAGATTTGGTGTCCCTAAAACAATATTTGTGTAAAATGACACAAATATATGTTCTAATGAGGTGGAAAATCTATATCAGGAATAAAATATCAAATACAACCATTTAACTCACTATCATGCAGTAGCTAATAGACATATAGAGGACTTCAACAAGACCCTATCAAACGTACTCCATAGGATAGTGGAAAAAGATAAAAAGTCTTGGACTCATGATATATTATATTCCTTATGGGATTACTGAACTATAACCCATACTACCACACATGCGACCCTGTACTGACTAGTATATGGAATAAAAGCAGTCCTTCCCATTGAGGTTCAGTTTACATCACTCCATATTTCCATTTAGGATCAGCTATCAACAGATGAGAAATCCCAAAAATTTCTGGATGAATTTGAGTGAATGGATGAAAAAATATTTCACACCTTGCATCATTTTTAAGTCTATCAAAATCGGATAGCGTGAGCCTTTAACAATAAGGCCTGCCTCTATTCATTCTAGTAAGGAGAATTGGTACTGGCCCTTAGGACTCCAATGATACTAGGAAATAATCCTCCAAAGATTGAGGCCAAGTGGGAGGGACTTTAATCCATACACAAGGTACACTCTAATAAAGATTATTACTTGATCTAAATGGATGTGGAAACCATTACAACTCTAAAAAATGAATGTTTCTCAAAGAAGTATTTCTTGTAATGACATGAAAATTATTCTTAGCTAGAGGACATTCAACTACATAGCATCATATAACATCCCAGATATAAGATGTTAAAATGTGTAGTTGGTATTTGTCGCATGAACATAAAAGGCATGAAATAATGATCATTCAAATGATGTTAAACTTAATGATATCATTGTCTTTGTCACATGATAATAAATTTTATAACATATGATCCCAGTCATATAACCCAAATCTAGAAGACACCATAATTCCTCATCACATGACATTAAATTTCATGGTTAACATCTCCCTAATTTGACTTTAATGAAACCCCAAAAGACCATGAGTTTACACTACACATGTTACCTCAAATATGGGCCTCCATATTAGGTATGAGTCCCAATCACATCCCTCTAACCCCTTAGTGGGTTGGGATGCTCTCTTGGTCAGAAATAAGAAATAAAGGATGGGTAGATCCCATGTATAAACCCCACTCACATGATTTCCACTCCATGATGGAACTTGGGCCCCCTTTATAGGTATAAGTCCTAACATTACCTATGTTCTTACTGCATGACGTCAAACTGCATGGAAATCAATAACTATATAAGGATCAATTCCCATTTTAATGAGATATATAATGACATCGAGATATCCCAACTAGAGTCTAGCTAAAATTAAGAAAAAGAAAACCCATTTTCTCCCCATGTATGAATCAGATCTTCATAGGTAACCTTTCAAGAACTATGTATAGATTTATTATCATTCCAATGAGATACGCAGTGATTCCCAGGTTTCCATATTTGGGACCAGACATAACATTTATCCTTTTTCAAGTTAGTTCATCTTTATCCTTACCACATGACATTAAACTACATGGCCAATGTCCTCACCAAATAATGTTAAACTACACAGGAGTTCAAGAACTATGTATGGATTGATTATTATACCAATGAGATATATTGTGATGTCTAGACTATACCTCACATCATAGCCACTATGAAAATCTTAATGACCTTACCCTTTACTCATTATGCCTTTGTGTCATGGGAGAATATTTTTCCACCCCTTGCTTCTCACACTGAGCATAACTAACATGGGATTAGGAGTTTTGATAAAAAATATCCCTAAAAAATAAGGCATAACAATTTTTGTAGGGATTATCATGATTCTAGCTGCAATACCTTAAAAGGAACTCTATATGTCCTCATCACATGAAAATAAACTACACAATTTCTTTAAGAACTATGTGTGGCTTGATTCTTGTTTCAATGAGATAAGTAGTGATATTTATATCTTCAACCCTGGGCCCAAATATAGAAAAAATATGGGAAATTACCCCACTGTCCCTTGTACAAGTTAGATCTACATGTGAAGATCCAATATAGGTTCTCACCCTATTCATGATCCCGTATTCAAAAAATGAAAAGAAAAGAAAAACCCCCATTCCCTCCACACACGAATTTAATCAATGTAAAGGATCTTTATTCTAGAACTATATGTGTATTGATTCTTTCTTCAAAAATATACATAGTGATTCTCAGGTCCCATTCCCTTTCCCAGCCAAATTATTCCCTCGTTTTTAACATTGGGACATTTTTATAATTACTGCATGATGTAAAACTACATGGATGACTTTCTTATTGTATAACCCTAAACAACACAACTGACATCCTGACCACATAACTTTTAACTACAAGGTACCTCAAGAACTACATGTGGATTGAATCTTATTTCGACAAGATACATAATGACACCTAGGCCTCATTTACTAGTCCCAACCATAGGGTAATGAGAAATTCTTCCTCTTCTACATACAAACAAAGATCCATGCATGAGATTTTAAATTGGGTCCCCTCATTAGGGGGTCCACTAAGAAAATAGAGACGCCCCCTTCTACATATGAGTCAGATCTTGGAAAGGGACCCCACACTTAATGACCAATATCAGTTCAAACATTTCATTTTTTTCTTAAAAATATCCACCCCACATGTTATACTTCTGATCTTGGACCCTTTCAGATCTTCACAACCTCTCTCTGGCTTCTGATGGTAGAATGTTTAATACATGAGATCACTTTTTCCTGAAAATTATATAACACACCCCAGTTGGCTTCAAATAAAACAACCCACAAAATGGGTTTTTTATCCAAAGTATTCCACCAAAAATGATGCTATAATATGCTCGAGTTGACTTTAATTAAACATCCCACAAAATAGGTTTGTCAACCAGTAGTAACTTCTTTTTCAGGAAAAGCCTCTTCTGTCATCATAATCCTTGATGAAAATATGTTGGAACCCATGATTTTAAATAGTCTATGATCACCATTTGAATATTTTTCCCATATCCTTACTCTCGATATGAGAACCCCCAATATAATGGTTTACAATTTCCTTCCTCATGTCCAAATCATGCTAGAACAACCTTGGTTCAATAAGGCTACGTATCATCGGGGTTTCCATAATATTATGTTTATATTAACATGACATAAGAATAAAGGCACCATATTCCCAATGCTTGGTTCATACCATCATATAGAACTTATTCCCCTAATTCTTTGGAAATTTTGACTTGAAATGATCTTTTTGTATTCAAGTAATTTCCTCTCACAAACCAAAATCTGTTCCCAAGGAAATCTGAATCTCCATAAACTTCAATCTGTTTTGGTGATAGAATGTCAGAATTCATGAGGGATCCTTTTCCTGACTATGCTATAATACTCCATAGTTGAATTTTTATAAGTCACCCAAGAAATGGGATTTTCAGTAGAAGGATTCTTTTATTGGATAGGCAGTAATACACCTTAGTGTGATTTTCATAAAACATCCTAAAAAAATAGTTTTTCAATCAATAGTAACTTCTTCCTCAAGAGATACCTCCTCAAAATCCATAATCCCTTTAGCCATACCACTCTTTAGATATGAGGATACCCAAATAAAAGATTATAACTTTCTCCACTCACACTTGAATATGGTATCACATTTATAGATAGATCAAAATAATGTGAAAATCATCAAACTTTTAGTCAAAACTAAATACATTAAATTATATCCTTTCTAATTTCATTAATTTATAACATAAAATTTCATAGCATAATGTCCTCATTTTATGAAATTAAATTGTATAGCATATTATCATAGTCAAAAGATGTTAAACTGTAAAACATCTTTCTCAATGTAAGGTGTTAAACTACACAATCAATATCCTAGTCACATAACACTAAGTGGCATGATACTTTAACATTTTTCAGAAAGGGGCCACCCCCTAAAATCGACCATTTAAAAAAATGTACCCTCCTTTACACAAAACAAATTTTTTTCAGGAGATATTTCCCATTAATGGGCAATGAAAAAAAAGATAATTCTATTCTCAAACATCCTCCCTTGGAAAAAACTCCCATCATGGTCTTGAGAAATCAGAATTTCTATAAACTTTCTTTGGTCATCAGTAGTATAATTTCAGAATTCCTGAGAACTCTTTTTCATGACTATATTGTAACATGACCTAATTGTCTTTTCATAAGTTTCCCACAAAACAAGTCTGGCAGCTAAAGGATTCCACTATTTAATTATGAAATAATATGGCCTAGATGGACTTGTATAATGTATGACATAAAACAAGTTTTTAATCAATGACAGCTTCAACCTCAGGATAGACATCATTTATTCCCAAACATCATGCTTTGGATTCATAAACCACAAAATTATGGATAAAAATCCCCCTTGGGGGTATCTGAAAATTTTTAGAACATTCTTGGAAAAAAATCCTTTTTTGGATTATTATTTCAAGATTTATGGTCAAATATTTTTGACCTAAAACATAGGATGTACTAGTCTAGCTTTCATGAATTTATACTTCACACAAAAAGAGACCTAATATTAACAATATTGAAAAACCAAAAAGGGAACTCTAGAAAAAATTCAAGCCTTATATTTCTAGACCTGTACTCTTTATGGTTTAAGTAAAAATTTAGCAATGAAAAAAATAAAAGGCATAAAACATGTTAGGCTAAAAACCAAAAAAGGGTGGTCTAAGAAAAATTAAGGTCTCTCCCAATAAGACTTCTTCATATTGGACTTAAGAAAAAATTTGGACAAAAAACACAGAAGACACAAAGTTTGTAGTGTTATCTATATGAACCTAGAAATAGTGGAACTACACTATCAATGCCCCATAAATTAGAAAAAATTTAGAGTGTTTTCCCATCCTTATCACCGTGTCTACGACTAGTTGGTGTAAATATATTTTTCTCTGAAATTTATTTTCAATGTTATGTCCTGATCGTAGGAGGATAACTGGGGCGGAGACATAGATGATTGGGAGAAAAATTATTTTCATTTATGATATGAAAAAATCATAGTAGCATCCCCAAGATAGATTCTCTCTATCACACTTTACAAAGACCCTCAACATAACTCTTCATTTGTTTAAAAATATCCTGAGACCCATCAACTACCTATTGAAGCCCAACAAACCAAAAAAATTTAGTCTCCTTAGACCAATGAAGTGCTTCTACTGTATCCCTAATAGAATTTTACCCTTTAGTTTGAACTCCTTCTAATAATGATGGAGTTATATGAGCTCCACTTAAGAGGATTTTGGTTCCTACTAAAGGTGCGATACATGAATAGTTTTCTTATTAATCCATTATTTACATTCAGCCAACTTCTTGGTATGGTTGGCCTCTACTTGGGATAATGCTTCCTAGAGATCATCAGTGTTGAAAAGAAGATTCACCTTTATGTGGTCCTATTAAAGATCATGTTCTCTCTCCCTTATGTAAATGATCTCTTTCACAACAAAATGAATCATGATGTAATCAAATTATCCATATCACAACATATCAAATAGGAGTGAAAGTTAATGGAATCATGAAGGAAGGTCTTCAAAAGATGTCCTGGAGAATATTTTTCATATATACCAACAAACCCCAAAGTGTGTGATGTGAAGATCACTATTAATTCCAAAATCTGACTCAGATCCAATATCAAATAGAGAAACATACTCTGGTATTAGTTCACATATTGAGGCACCTTTCCCTACTCCCTCCTGGTCCATAATGACATCTTTTTCTGGTACCGAATGAATAGGAATAGAGGTTCCACCCTCAGACCTGGCTACATAAGTTGACGGTTTTGAATAGTGGTAAGGACTAATCATTCTCCTAAAAACGATAATAGTTATAAGAAATAGGTAATTATTAAAGTAAAAGGGTAACACCCACTCAGTAACATGTTAGAAGCTGGGGTGGATTCCTTTCTAGAATCGTCAACCTTAGTAGTTTGAACTGGAACCTCTTTCCAAGGATCACTCTCCTGGGTCTTCCTAGAATGATCCAAGGAAGTCTTAGAATGATTTACAATTTTAAGATTCAAATGATTTGGTTCTACCTCAATGGTGGGATGGGTATAGACTTTGAGGTCTTATTCATTCATCATCACAATGAAATTTTCTATGAATGGATCTCCACATTCCAACTAGTCATGATTAGAAAATCATGCATAAAAATATTGGTTTCAAAAAAACATAAAGACTCACATCCATTCAATTACCAATTATGTTCCTCAAATATAGCTAAAGTAGTAGTAAGATTAATATATTATAGAATTTCGTCAAAGGTTATTCTAAGATTTATTATAGAATCTATTAACACCCCATGCCCCATGATAATCTCACCCATGGGAATGCCTAAAATATTTGACTGAAGATTTAGTGCAACACCCTATTCTGATGAATTGAAACCCCAATCATCTTCCTCAGTGACATTCGCATGGTCATTATCACTCATTACGGGGTCCTCTGGTGTAGGATATGAAATAGAAATATCATAATCATAAAATTAAGCTATCAAAAGATGACTCCTTATGATGTATCATTTATATTACTAGAATCCTCCTCCCCCTCTACATTGGCATGGGTAGTGGTGAGAGAAAATGATGCATCCTCAACCCTCAACACCTATTCTATCAAGGGAATAGAATCTATTGTAGGGATATATTCTTGGTCGAGATAACCCTCCTCAGTTCTTAGAGGTACATCTCCAATCCCCTTGAGAGAGGAAATGGAAGGAGATTATATAGCCACAGACAAATTTAAACATTTGTTCTAGATGAAGCATAGATTGATG
This sequence comes from Viscum album, assembly GCA_963277665.1. Lineage (NCBI taxonomy): Eukaryota > Viridiplantae > Streptophyta > Magnoliopsida > Santalales > Viscaceae > Viscum > Viscum album. The sequence goes on from OY728123.1 coordinate 889,587,618, forward strand.
GTTCCATGATGACTTACCACTACTGATGATGCACTTGGAAAAGGATTTTATCCTTTAATGTTATTTCTTTTTCTATAGAGGAGGGATAACACCAACCTCCTCAAAGGAAGGCATTAGATGGGGTAATATTGTTCCCCCCTCCATATCAGCCTCCATTTTTTGTTATCCTAGAGATATATCTCCCAATTTAAGAGACGATACATCAATCCTGAGTGGGGTACCTATTGGTCTATATTTTGATAATGGAACCTCAGTTGATTCCCCCTTTTCCCACTACAATTCAAAATAAACTCCCCCTTAGCAAAAACACTTTATTCCAAATAACAAAATAGAGAAGGGAAAAATATGAGTTACATTTTTGGAACTGACATAATCAATATATTCCTTAGAATATGAGTGTTCATACCCTTTATAAGAACCCCATCTCACCATGTCCTCCCCCCATATCATGGTAGGGATCCGATCATCAGTTTCATAAATGAGCATATCTAATTCTCGAATATAAATCCTTAAATCAGTGGGATTGTTCTTGGAGAGAAGATCAGGTGGGGCTCAGGCATATCCTATCCATGAAATCAGCATCCTAATGTGAATAGGTGACCATATGATTTCAAGATTATAGGGAATTTCTTACAAAAATTGGACTGCCTCTGGTCATATGAATTCAGAGGCCATCCCAACCTACCATGAAGACGATTCAACAACCCTAGAATTTGCAGGCCCCAACCCTATCCATCTTAGATTAAGGATAAGAAAATACAATATGGGTATCTTTATAACTATAATGACTGGAACTCTTGAGTTCAACCTTAGTTATTGTATCCATTTTGATTCTAGATAGCAGAATTAACCTTTCATGAGGTCTTTTAGATGAACTTGGGAACTTTTCATCCTCACCCTTCGAAGGAGATGAAGCATCATCCATGGGAGAAGAAAAATATTATGTAGGATTAGAATAATTTTTACCCCTCTTTCTATTCTTGACCATTTTCCCAGTACCGATTCGAGGAACAAATTCTTCCAACACTCCCTTAAGGTATGATACAATCTAGGACTCAACATACTAAGAGGTTAATCCATTGGTTGTATCCCCTTGAGGTAGGTTTATTATTGCTTGAGTCAAATCCATTTCTGTAAGAATCTATAGATGTCAAGATACCATCATATGCTTTTCTGATTAGACATGCACTATAGTAGATATGATTATTTATTGTAGGAACATGAATTGATATGAAAAACAATATGGATCATAGGCCTTTCATATAACTTCACTATCAATATAGGTCTCCAACACACCATCCCTAAAGAACATCATGCATGATCTTCACTCATTGCCATCCTTTTCGTCATTAGTAAATATCCTAGTAGGTGGGTCCCCATATAAGAAGAAATTGAACTCCTCGAACAATCTCAAACTCAATAGAGTTTCACTGGGCTTTAGGTACAATGGAGGAATACCATAAATAGCCTAAACATATATTCAAAATGGACTCCTGAGACCTAAAACTCACTTAAAACTACATAAGTTCTAAAGTGGGATTTATCCCATCCCCATAGTACTTGGAATGGTCTTATAATTCAAAATAGGGGTTTCCCCAAATGGAAATGCATCAACTTTCAATAAATCTTCACCAAGATGGGGATTTCCAACCCTAAATGTTTATTCTTTTCCAGATTGGCTTCTATGAAAAATTTCCATATCCTTATGCCGCCATTGGAATCCCAGACATGCATGATTGACCTAACCATTATCCAGTGCGACAAACTTGTGTGATACCCCTATGAGATACACTTAACTAAAAGATCCTTCTATCCCAGGGTCCCATATTTTCCAATAAATAGGACCCTGGGATCTTAATTTTCATGGAATTTTTTAAAGGCATCCCAATTCTCTTCTCTCCCTAGTCCTTTACCCAATCCCATTAAAACCTTATAGGTAGTTAATAAAACCTACAAAAGATGGGATTAAATAAGGGTAATTAAATTAAAGTCCTCATAGGGTTTAAATACACAAACCCTATATGATTCAGTATCTACCCCATGGTTGAAAAATACTAGCATGAGGTCCTTTTACCTAACTAGGGACCTACATGATCCCCTTTAGAGAACACCTATAGAGACCCTTGAAGGCCTGAGAAAACATCACCCAAGTTTTGTTGCCTTGGTGGTCTTTCCCCCAAGGCACCATCACCTCCCCCAGATCCACCTAATCGAAGCACCCCCTAAGTGATCCTTCCTTTTATCACCTAGGCCTACCCACATGGAACTCCTTTGGGTCTCCTCCGTCTTTGTCCTACATGATCCTACGATCAGACCCTCTTCAAATACATCAATGTTAGGGCCTCTTTTCCTTTGGATCCCTTGTCTGAAAGGGACCAAATTGAAACCTCCACCAAAGCCTCTAGACTAGAAATACCAAGAAGAAGAGCAGACCAGAATATTTCCCATTTGGATTTTCATTCCTATGGTTAGAGGTTTCACACACTTGTCCCACCTGACAATTAGGGTCCTCAGGGTGCATGTGGATTTTAATTCCTATGGTCACAGGGACACCCAAACTGGGAATGATGTCAAGTATTTCTCAGTCTTAGATACTAGGGTTATGACCATACCCTACCTTGGTGTCTCTAAGACCTATATCCTCTAGATCCAAGTAGGCAGGGAGATGATCACACTTGAATTTCCTTTTGACAAGGAATGACATCCTCTACCCTCACTATGGAACATATTTTAGGGTACTACCCATAGGGTAAGAACCTATCCTTTCTTGTATGAGGTTTCAATATTGCCCCTCCTTAACCCCTTGGATACTGGGTAAAAGCGGGGATGGGAACTAGAGTCTTATACTCTCTATCCCATACCCTCAGCCTCTTCCACTAATGGAGGAGGAGAAGTGTAGCATTCCAAGTCTTCTAATTCCAATTACTGCTCATGTTAAAGAATGAATCATCGTGACTTATGGGATTAGGGGATATCCATGATCATTAAATCCACAAATTTGGATGCATTTTCAGTAGAGAATCATCCTTTGAATATTCCTATTTACTTCCTTTAGATTTCTCCCTTGGTGTGAGTCCTCATGGCTAGGTATCTAACATTAGGGAAAAGAAGATTGTGTTGTTTTCTGGATATTGTGTATCCTCTTGTTTCACACACCAATCATGGATCACATGTTCTTAGAGGTTGATGGTGCTCATTTCATCCACATGATCCCAAACCAATTCATGGGAATCTTCCTTTGTAGTAATCACCAGTCATACTAGTCCTTGGGCCTCATTTCAATTGTAATCCCCAATTAATCAAGGGAATCATCTTATGGATTAAGCTCCAAACTAACCAATGGGAATCCTACTTAGAATTAATCCCCAATCATAACCCCATTTCACTAAGTAAACCCTAGTGTGTAAGCCCTAATTAATTGAAATATGAGAACTTTGATTCCTATTATAATCTGGATACATAGGATTCCTACCTAAGTCCTGAGATCAAGGGGCCTCCTCCTTGGTATAAGACCCAAACAAAATCTCCGAACCACCATGAGTAAAAACATCACTCATAAACACCCATTAAATGAGAATCCTCTTTAGGATTAAGCTATAACTTAATCATCTCAATGGGCCACACTACCCTGCAATACAAACCTTCAAAGGGCCACCATAGGCATGATTCCTCATGACCAAACTACATGGGATTTGATTCCCATCCAAATGGGATATTTTGGAAGCCTCCTTGAGGTCTAAAACGATCACCCTAAATCAAACCTATTCTCTCTAGTCCTCATTCTCGGTAGGGTCTAGTTCAACCTAGGAATCCGTATCACTTATAGTTTCCCCGGGTTTCTTTGTTATAAGTACCATAACAAACATTGACTAGGAACCTTCAGCCTATACAACCTAGATGTATGATTTTAAACTATATTGTTTGGCCCTTATTACGTGACCTTAAAAGGTATGATGTGTCCTATTAAGTGGAACCAAACTAATTGGGTTCTGATTCCTTTCGTAAGGATATTTAGGAATCCCATCAATGGGTTTGATCCCAACATCGAAGCAATTACAGTCTCTCGAGATGATGATACACTCTGGGGAGCCCCACCATGTGGATAGAAAACTAGCACCATCATAATAAAGTCCAAATAATATCTAATAAGTACATAAGAGGATAGCATTGACAGAGGACCTCAAATACATATAAATATATACATTGATGAAGAAACTCATATGCATATAGATGATTCAAAGTTTCATACATGATAATAATTTATTATTAATTCAAGGGTGTCTGGCATCATAGTTGGGAATTAATGAAGGGTTCATGAACATATATTAAATATATTAGATAGTATTAGAGTAGAAAAAAATCCCCCCCAAAAGGGTGTGATGAGCCCGACCACCCATCCACTCAACCAATGTGAGTTATTAAGCATCGTTAGCCAAACATCCCAATGAGCGCTTGCCTTTGGAAAGTTGGTCCCCATGGATAAAGAACCATTGGTTGTTTTAATTCCATGAATAAACCTATTGGAAACCATTCAGAAATAGTGAACCCAATGTGAATTATTGCACCAAACTCAATCTACCAAAAATCTACGGTCAAGAGAACATGAATTTTTGGAGGCGAAACATCCCAAGAGTGAGGAAGAAGAGGAAGAGGAAGTGGAAGATGAATATGAGGACGAGGACTTCTGGGATTCTCCTCCAGCATTTGAGGAAGGTGTCTCTACCACTATTGATGAAATCAAACAAATAAATATGAGTACATAAGAGGAACCATGACCCACATTGATTTGTGTGACCATATCTTATAAAGAACAAGAGGTATATAATGACTTTATAAAGAAACATCATTATGTGTTTTCTTAGAATTAAATTGAAATTATAGGCCTTGATCCCATGGTGGCCACTCACCACATGAGTTTTCCAGAAAACCACTAGGGTTACAAATAGAAATATAAAAAAGCACCTAACTCATGACACTATAGTTGATGATAAAGTTGAAAAGATCATCAATGAAAAGTTCATTCATGAAGTAAATTATCCTAAATTGATAGTAAATATAGTCTCAGTAAATAAGAAGAATGGTAAAATCATAATTTTAATAGACTTTAAAGATCTCAAATAGCATTGTATGAAAGTTGGTTTCCCATTTCCAATCATAAAACTACCGATTGATGTTATGGGTAAATATTAGGACCTTTCCTTCATGGATAGATATTTAGGGTACAATCAAACCCAGATGGACCCTAAAGATGAGGGGTCTACTAATTTAAGGTCTCCCCAAGGGGTGTATTTCTATTAGGTAATTTCATTTGGTTTGAAGAATTATGGTGATACATATCAAAGTTCCATGCATTTCATCTTAAAACCTTTTTTAATAAAATCTTTTGAGTGCTGCGTCGATGATATGGTGGTCAAATCTTAGCAAAATTTTGAACACCTTGCATATATTGAGACCATATTAAATAATTTGAAACATCATAGCCTGAATATGAACCCCTTGAAATGTGACTTCAGAGTTACCTAGAGAAAGTATCTTAGCTTCTTGGTACGCCATAATGGCATAAAAGTCAATCCCTAAAATATAAACTCTATCCATAATATGTCACATCCTTAAAAATTTAAAGAGTTATGGGGATTACTAGAACACCATGCCTATATTCGGTGTTTTATAGAAAACTGCAAAGGAGAGTGTTTTACCATCACCAGGTTAATCAAAAAGGGGATCACATATCAATAGAATGGAGACTATTGGGAAGCATTCAATATTTTTATGAAATATATTTGGATCCCACCAGTGTTAATGCCACCTGTTGAGGGGAATCCACTCATATTGTATGTGGAAGCCTTAGAAAAATCACATGGTGCTTTACTTACACAAAAGAATGGATTTAGGAACAAAAAAACCTCTATTATCTCATTCAAACCATGCTCTATATCGAGACTTGTTATTCAGATATCGAGAAGAGTTATCCAACATTAATATTCAGGGTTTAGAAGTTAAGGCACCATGTGAAACACCATAAAGTCCACCTAGTCTCTTGTGATAACCCTCTCAAATACATTCTCAACCGTTCTATGTTGACAATATGTTTGGAATAGTTGGTGTTTATCTTGAAGTAGTTTTACATTTAGTTCTATCATCAAAAAGTTATAAAAGACAAATAAATAGTTGAATTACTTGCGAAACTCCATCTTCATAAACAACATTGTTAATTTCCGAATTTCATGATGAAGAGATCTTCTCTATTCAAGATGGCCCATAGACATGGGAGATTAATTTTGATGGTGCATCCAAAATCCCAATAAGGAAGAGAGTGGAAGATCCCAAACTCAAAAAAGTGGGTTTGGGAGTCATTTTAATCTCCCTAGAAAGGGAAATCTTAGCTTCCTCTCTTTATTTTTCATAAAGCTGTTCAAATAATGAGGTAGATTGTCAGACCCTCATCGTAGGGCTATAACTAGTAGTTCAAATTTCATTGGACCACTTGAAGGTTATAGGAGATTTGGAATTGGTAATCAAGTAGATCAATAGTAATTACACCATCAAAAGGGAGAGGTGATCCCCCTGATTGAGTATGTCTAAGGACTAATGGACGAATTTCCCTTGGATATGAAATTGATTCATGTACAAAAATCATATAATTCCAAGTTATATGCATTGGAAAATGTGGATACATCTTTGAAAGATCTAGATCGGGATGAAACAATCATCATCATTATGGATTGACAAATGGCCTAACCTTTTGACCGTGTTGACATGGAAGAAATCAATGATGTTAATCCCATCCTTGAACTAGATGGTCCTACAAATGGATAGAGAAATCATATTATGGACTACTTTCAAAATAGAGTGCTCCCATAAAAAAAGTTGAAAAAGTGAAAATATGATGATGGGAGACCGAATTTACTCTTTATGATGGCCCAAATCACTAGAATGTCCTCTATAAATGAGGATTAAATGGAGTAATTATCAGATGTATTGATGGAGAAGAGATTGTTACTATTGTGAAAGAAGTACATAATGGGGTCTGTGGTGCCCATAGGTCAAGGTTCAAGATTCCTCATAAAATCCAGAGGATTGGATACTTTTGGCCTTCAATGATGCATGATTTCAAAAAATTCACCAAAAGGTGTAATTCCTTCCAACTTCATGCTAACTTCATCCATAAACCCTTAGAGATTATAAACACTTAAAAATACTCCTGAACATTTTTCATATGGGGAATAGATATTTTAGGCCCATATCACCCCACTATATCCAAGTAGTTCAAGTTCATTTTCATTACTACAGACTTTTTCTTCAAATGGACTGAAGTAATAACCCTCAAAGAAGGTGGGGCCAAAATCATTGTCAAATTTTTGGAAGTAAATATCATTACTAGATTTAGTGTCCCACATACGATACATATGTAAAATGGAAAAAATTTATGTTCTTCTAAGTTTGAGAAACTATACCAATAGTATAATAACGCATCTAACCTTTCATCTCACTATCATGTAGTGGCTAATGGATAGATAGGGGCCTTTAAAAATACCATATAAAGCATAATTTAAAATGTGGTGGATAAATATAAAAAGTCCTAGAATGATAAGAGCTTACATACCTTTTGGGCTTACCAGACTACAACCCACACCACAATACAAGAGACCCCATATTCACTAGTATATGGGACAAAAGCAGTCCTTCCCATTGAGGTCCAATTTCCCTCACTTTTCATTTCCATCATGATCATATATATACATATGTGAAATCCCAAAAATGGGTGGATGAATTAGAGTGACATGATGAGAAAAGACTACATACATTTCATCACTTGTAGGTCCACCAAAATTGTATAGCATGGGATTTTAACAATAATGTTCACCTCTGCTCATTCCTCCAAGGAGATCTTGTACTGGTTCTAGGACCCCGATCATACCAGGGAATAAACCTCCAAAACCAGAGCTAAAGGTGGATGTAAAGACCCATAAATTTCAAGGAAATTTTTTTCTTAATTTTCTTTGGGATTTTACGAGTACACAGTTTCTGATGGCACCTGATTCCGAGGCCCGGTGTTCCCAGAATCGATTTTCGAAGTTTAGCTCGGGTACGTTCAGTGAACGAACGAGCGGGTTTTCCTAACTTTTGAACCGGTGCTCAGAATCGAAATATGAGTGCACCGATGGAATCGCAGCGCCGATAATTTCTTAGGAACACCTTTTCTGGAGTTTCGTTTTCTTGGGTGAGGTTATTAAATAAATGGGTTAACTGAGGAGTGAAATAAAAATTTGTGCTACAATTTTTTATTTCTATTCTAACCAGTTATAACCTATGCATGGAAGTTGAGGTGGGACCCACTACATCCTAACACCACTTGGTAGGATAATAGCGAGGTGGGGCCCACACGATCCCCACCCCTTCAAATCCCTTAAAACCTCTCTCGTGCATTTAATTGTGTAACACACCCGCACCCCATTTTAAATGAAATGTCAACTCTCGCAATTAATTGGACTGTTAAAGGATCTTCAATTAATTTAATTAATTGAATGGGATCTTTTGAATTTCAAATTAATGTTTTCATGTGTGTGTGTGAATAAAATAAGACAATGTCTTATTTTATTGTTGGTGGTTTCGTTGTGTGGAAAAAAGGAGAGAACTCTCACGGTCTTGAAGAACATCGTCTTCTTCGCGAAGAACACCGAGTCTACGACGAAGAACTCCGTCACCGCAAGGGGAGATCGCCGTGACGCCTCCTCTCCTCTCCAAACCCAGTGAGAGATGTTTTTCCAGAGAACAAAGACGCGCTACATCCTTCATCGGGCAAACACTGAAGACACTTACGGAGCCTCGATCCGGGACGCCGTCTTCCGCGACGCCATCTCCCGCGACGTCCTTTTCCCGCAATGATCCTCGTTCGATGACTTCATCGAGGTAGGGGTTTGAATTTGTTCGTGAATAAATATTTGTGTTCCTCATTGAATATTTGGGCCGCCTGTTATCAATTTAACGGGAGGAGGTCGGACCGCCCGAACACGGCCGATCCTCCTCCCCCTTTGTGGTTGTATTCGTTGCGGCTCGAACAAAGGCGGTGTGGTGCAACGACACAACATGGAAACAAGGAGGAACGTGTCAAAGAAGCGCGGCGCCATCGCGCCGTGCTATTGATGCCGAAAGAGGCCGCAGTCGGAGTGAGGCCGCGGCGGAAGGGCGCGACGCCGTCGCGCCGTGCCGGAAAACCATGGAGGGCCACGACCGGCCGCCCAGGCCGGACCGGATGCACCAGGCCGGGCCGCCCGCACCGGGCCGGGCCGGTCGCGCCAAGCCGGGATGAGGCAGCCAGGCCTGGCCGAGCCCCGATGAGCTGGACCCGGACCCGGGTCGGGTCTACCCAGTTTGGGCCTACCCAGGGGGTCTCAAACCGGGTCGGTCCGGGCCCAAAACCCCCTAAAACCGGACAGGTTTGTTTAAATGCCTGTAACTTGGGCTACGGACCTATGATCGACACACCGTTAGTTGCGATGCAATCTTTGGATCGTGACAGTCATTTTGGTATATTATAATAAAGTATTTGGAGAAATTTGGTTATGGCCGGGTTGGTTTGAACACGAAACCAACCGGGCCCTCGGAGCAGAAACACTTATAACTTGAGCTCCGGACATCCGATTGACGTTCTGTCGACCTTGTTGGATTCCTCTTAGTGAGACGGACCTTTTGGATTACTCCAATTGAAGTTTGGACATAGTTGGATAATGGTCGGGTTGTTTTTGACTTAAAAACTAACCGGGCCCCTAGGAAGAAAAAACCAATAACTCTCAGACTGGGCGTCCGATTGACGCGCCGTCTATCGTGTTGAGTTCCTATAAACGAGATGGAACTTTGGGATACATCAACTCCGGACTACGTGTCAGTTGATGTATCAACCCCTTGGATCGTGGAGTGTACCCTTCCGGAAACGAGCATGCTGTGTACGGGAACCCTAGAGCTGGCTGCTGCGACTGCGACAACGACTGCACTGAAATCCTCTGTGGGTTCGGCAGCGACGACGACTGCATTGAAATCCTCCGTGGGTTCAGCATTGATGACGACTTTACTAGGATCCTCCGCGAGTTTGGTAGTGACAACGACCATACTGAAATCCTCCGTGGGTTCGACGACGATGACTACTGTTCTTGTATCCTCTATGGGTCCGGCAGTACTACTATTCTTGTATCCTACGTGGGTCCGACAGTATTTGACTCTGTACTTGTATCCTACATGGGTCCAGTAGAGTAGCTGGTCTTGTATCCTTTGTGGGTCTGACAGCTTAGCTTGTCTTGTATCCTATGTGGGTCCGACAGCTTAGATGAATCAGTGGCTACATCTGATCGTCTCTATCATCTTACGAAGAAGTATACCTGTGTGAGCTGAGTGTTGACTTTCAATCATTATCTTCAATATGATTGACTTTCTATCCTAAGTGGATTGGGTGGTGTTATCCTGTGTGGATTGGTTGTTCCATCCTGTGTGGGCTAGATCAAACTTGGGCTCAGATGTTGGAGCCGAACTAGAATTGATGACTTAGGTATATGTATGGGCATATACCTAAGTAGTGTTGGTTGTTACTTCATGATTGTATCTTTTCTTTGTGGATTTTGGGAGACCTTTAGGGGTCTCGGGGTCCCTACTGAGTAGCGTATACTCACCCCTGCATGGGCTATGCCCGCACTACGTTGTGTTGGATGTAGACGACGGACAACACTGATCGTGGTTGAGGTTTGTGGAGCGAGTCGGTACCTGGAGGTGGACCACTGGGCGGGACGTACACAAAACAGACGGTTGGACCTGAAGTGCTGAGGAAACTATCTGTACCCACCCTTTAGGTGGGATTTCCAGTGGACGGCCCGACGTTGCTGCTTTACTTTTCAGTTGTTGTACTTTCTTTCCAGTTGTACTTTACTTTCAGTTTGGGTTTGTATTCTGGTCCACTTACTTTTCCGCACTTACTATTTTACCTAGTTTTACTTAGTGTTTATTTCGGATTGCTTAATCTATGGTGTTTGTTTACTTTATAAAGGCAATGCCTTCCCCTTTTTTCGGGATTTATGCCTTGGTGCTAGTCACCAGCCCCTGGCCTATGGAAGGCGGGCTTGGGGTAGTCACGGCATGGGTCCCAAGGACGGGTCGTGACAAATTGGTATCAGAGGAGTTCGGTTCTACCGCAGAACTCAGGACTCTGATCTTTCTTCTATGTGACACAATAGTGTTAAAGGTATTGTGTGTGGTTATCAGTCCAGGGAGTCTAGTGTTGGTGCGGCGACCGATGTATCCGTACACCAGGACCCTGACTTCTGATTTCCGACTCAGTGCACGAAAACATTGATTGCATGTGTGTTTCAAAGTTTTATTTGTGATTACTTTGTGTCAACTCACCAGGTATACTGTATTGACTGTGGCACACTTGTATCTTTTTAGGATGGCCCCACGACGACAGCCAGCTAGGGTTACGAGTTTTGTGCGAGACGATAGCCCACCGAGCGATGAGGCCTCGGTGCATGGCCCTTTTTCAGCGGAGGCACCGACGATACCTCTACCCGCCGAGACACCGATGCCACCAGCCCCATCCACTGAGAGTTCATGTCGCCTTAGTGCACTTCATGAGTTACAACATCAGAGACTGCCTAGGTTCCGTGGGGAGACGTACCCTCAGGCAGCCGAGGATTGTCTGGAGGCTGTAGTTTGAGTTTTCAGGTTAGTGGGGACACCATCTGACCTCGTGGTGATCCTTGCAGCGAGTCTCCTACACGCGGCAACATGCAGATGGTGGAGCCTGATGCTCCAGGTGCACGACAAGGCATCTCTCCTATGGATGGACTTTGAGAGCCTCTTTCGCTCAGAGTTCTTCCCAGCCACCCTATGTGCGGTGCGCATTCAGGAGCCACTACAGCTGCGGCATGGCAGCACGATGGTAGCCTAGTACTCGGCGAGATTTACCGATCCCTCGCGCTATTCGACAGACATGGTACGAGAACAATTATTTTGGGCCCGGACCTTCGACCAGGGACTGGGGCATGAGATCAGGGAATCGATGATCTCCCTCAGCATTCCGACGCAAGAAGAAGTACTGGAGAGAGCCCTCCTCATAGAGAGCTTTCTTGATGATCCTACACCAGCAGCGAGACCTACCGCAGGGCGGCACATAGTTGAGTCTTCTGCAGCTGGCAGTTGACGGATGTCACAAGGGTCCAGAAAGACTAAACCATCAGGCAGACGACCTCAGGACATTGGCTTAGAGGTGCGGGGCACACAGCGCAGAGCTAGCCTTCCGAGGAGCAGATATTGCTACGCATGCGGCGGGCAGGGCCACATGGCTCGTGACTGCCCGACCCGCCATGCAGAGGAGCAGTAGACGGTTGAGGGGCCACCCAGGAAGAGGCATAGGGGAGACCGTGGTGGTCTGTAGAGAGCATACAGATGAGGCAGAGGAGCTGGCCGAGTAGCAGGTGGTGAGAGATGCTTTGAGGATTTACCACCACCACCACCAGGAGGTCCGCTCCGACCACAGGGAGCTGGCAGACAGAGGCAGGCTCAGCTTCAGGCAGCGGAGGCCTACGACCACATCGCACCAGAGATGATTTGAGATACTATCTGTGTCTACTCCACCCTTGCTGAAGTTCTTATATACACAATAGAAAGTCATTATTTCCTTGCCGCTATCCTTGTTCGGAGCTCGGATATTCCGACGGAGCCGTTGGCTCGATCCTTACGGCTAGAGACTCCTACAGGAGCAGACTCAACGATTACGAACTGGTGCTGGCAGTGTGAGATTACTCTAGGAGGCAAGAGATTCAGCTAGGATCTTCTTGTAGCGGCGTCAAGGCCTTACAACGTCATCTTGGGCATGGATTGGTTATCTATAGTACATGCTCAGATCGACTGTATTAGGCGCAAGGTGCGATGTGTTCGCACCGATGGGAGCAGGTTCACCTTCACTGGAGAGAAGGGAGCCCTTGCAGCGTAGGATGGACTCATGCAGAGGAGAGGACATCCGATCACTCACTAGTTGGCTAGCCTCATCCTAGGAGCAGTTGACGTGCGGAGTCCGAGTTTTCCGGTAGTGGTGGATCAGTATGCGGACGTTTTTCCTAATGACGTTCTAGGACTACCTCCTCGTAGAGAGGTATACTTTTATATTGACATGTACCCTAGGACAACCCCGATATCCACTCCAGCATATCGTATATCTCCCGCCGAGCTTTGAGAGCTATGGGTATAGCTGGAGGACTTGCAGGAAAAGGGATTCATCCGACCCAGTGTTTCACCCTGGGCTTCCCCGATTTTGTTCACAAAGAAGGTTGACGGGAGCTTGCGACTGTGTGTCGATTATCGTCGCCTGAACCAGGTGACCGAGAGGAATAAGTATCTGCTACCGAGTATTGACGACCTCTTCGATCAGCTCAAGGGAGCACAATGTTTCTCAAAGATAGACCTCAGGTCAGGCTATCATCAGCTCAGAGTTCGGGACGAGGCTGTGCAGAAGACGGCCTTCAGATGTCGGTATGGCCATTATGAGTTCTTGGTTATGCCTTTCGGCATAACCAATGCTCCAGTAGTGTTCATGAGTCTCATGAATAGGACCTTTCAGCCTTACCTCGATCGATTTTTCATGGTATTCATCGACGACATATTGATATACTCGACCATTGAGGAGGAGCATGCCTACCACTTGCAGGTTTTACTGGACATGCTCTGAGAGCACCAGCTTTATGGTAAGCTCTCTAAGTGTCAGTTCTGGTTACGTGTGGTCCACTTCTTGGGACATGTCATCTCTGAGGCGGGAGTTGCGGTGGATCCTGTGAAGATTGAGGCAGTGCTAGCTTGGGAGCCACCCAGGAGCGTGATGGAGGTGCAGAGTTTCTTGGGGCTAGCTGGGTACTACCAGAGATTTGTGCTAGAATTATCCCGAGTTTCGGCACCACTTTCAACTTTGAAGAAGAAGGGGAAACCCTTTGTGTGGTAAGATAAATGTCAGCGGAGCTTCTAAGAGCTGAGACAGATGTTGACCAGCGCACCTATCTTGAGGCTACCGGAGGAGAGAGTAGGGTACATAGTCTACTGCGATACATCAGGGAACAGAATCGGATGTGTCCTGATGTAGGAGCGGGCATTGATCGCCTATGGATCATGACAGTTGAGGAAGCATGAGAAGGACTATGCTACCCATGACCTGGAGTTAGCAGCAGTGGTCTTCGCTCTGAAGATGTGGCGACACTATCTGATGGGCGAGCGCTTTACAGTCTATTCTGACCACCAGAGTCTCAGGTACATCTTCTTGTATAAGGACATGAACTAGAGACAACAATGATGGCCTGAGTTCCTCCAGGACTATGAATTTGAGATAGTATATACTCCTAGAAAGGGGAACGTAGTAGATGATGCACTCAGCAGGAGGACGGGCATTCAGCTACTTGGGGAGGCGACAGAGCAGCTAGCCGCTTTGAAGATATCCTTCGTGGATAGAGATGGAGTAGCCTTTCTTCAGTCAATCACAGTCACACATCCACTACTACAGCGGGTCAGGGAGGCACAACGTGGGGACGTTGACTACGAGACACGGCGTGCATAGATATCCTCAGGACAGGCACCTGATGTATTATCTGTAGGAGGAGAGCACGACGTCCTTTTCAGAGGACGTACCATGGTACCAGCTACTTTACAGGAGGAGGTGCTGAGGGAGTTTCACACTTCCCCTTTAGTAGTACATCCAGGAGTGACGAAGATGTACCAGGATCTCAGACGACAGTACTGGTGGACGGGTATGAAGAAGGCTGTGGCAGAGTTCGTTTCTCGGTGCCTCACCTTCCAGCAGGTGAAGGCAGAGTACTTGGTACCAGCAGGCTTGGTACAACCCTTGGAGGTCTCAGAGTGGAAGTGGGACGGGATATCTATGGATTTCATGACTGGACTTCCACGTACTTCCAGAGGTCACGACTCCATTTGGGTGATTGCCGACCGACTCACCAAGTCGGCCCACTTCTTACCCATTAGAGAGCAGGGCTCACTGGAGAACTTGGGACAACTTTACGTTCATGAGATTGTGCAACTTCATGGTGTGACATCATCTATCATCTCTGATCGAGATGCTCGCTTTACTTCCCGACATTGGAAGGGGTTGCAGGAGGCATTCGGGACGCAGTTACGTCTGAGCACCGCCTTTCACCCTCAGACGGATGGTCAGACGGAGATGACCATTCAGACTCTCGAGGACATGCTCCGTGCATGTGTCCTTGACTTTGGTCATAGCTGGGAGGATCACCTAACCTTGGTGGATTTTGCGTACAACAACAGTTACCACTCCACCATCGGGATGACACCATATGAGGCATTGTACAACCGACCTTGCAGATCACCTTTATGCTGGACAGACCCTGGGGAGTCAGCATTTGTGGGACCAGAGATGGTCCAGGCCACGACAGAGAAGGTACAGGTCATCCAGGAGTAGATGAGGACAGCTCAGAGCTGACATAAGTCTTATGATGAAAGGAGGAGGAGACCACTAGAGTTCGAGGATGGTGACCACGTCTTCTTGCGGGTCTCACCTCGACGTGGATTACAGAGATTTGGCTGGGGCGGCAACTTATCTCCATGCTTCATCGGACCATTCTAGGTACTCAGCAGGATAGGCGAGGTGGCTTACCGCCTGGCTCTACCACCTTAGTTGCACCAGGTGCATGACGTCTTCCACGTATCTCAGTTGAGGAGGTACGTGCACGACCTGACGCATATCATCGACCTTGCGGAGTTGGAAATTGATGATGGGGTGACTTTTGTGGAGGTCCCGGTGGAGATCAAGGATCGACCGGATCGGGTCCTACGTGGGTAGTCTATTCATCTAGTGCACATCAGATGGCAGCTCGAAAACCTTTAGGAGAGCACTTGGGAGCGGGAGGCTCAGATGCGTGCTCAGTACCCTCATTTGTTCCCCTAGTTTGTGATGTATCTTTATGGGGATGTAAAGCCCTGAGGTGGGAGTAATGTAAAGACCCATAAATTTCAATGGAAAATTTTTCTTAATTTTCTTTGGGATTTTACGAGTACGCAGTTTTTGACGGCACCTAATTCCGAGGCCCGGTGTGCCCGGAATCAATTTCCGAAGTTTAGCTCGGGTACGTTCAGTGAACGAACGAGCGGATTTTCCTAACTTTTGAACCGATGCTCAGAATCGAAATCTAAGGGCACTGATGGAATTGCAGCACCGATATTTTCTTAGGAACACCTTTTCTGGAGTTGCGTTTTCTCGGGTGAAGTTATTAAATAAATGGGTTAATTGAGGAGTGAAATAAAAATTTGTGCTACAATTTTTTATTTCTATTCTAAGCAGTTATAACCTATGCATGGAAGTTTAGGTGAGACCCACTACATCCTAACAACACTTGGTAGGATAATATTGAGGTGAGTCCCACATGATCCCCACCCCTTCAAATCCCTTAAAACCTCCCTCGTGCATTTAATTGTGTAACACACTCGCACCCCCTTTTAAATGACATGTCAACTCTCACAATTAATTGGACTGTTAAAGGCTCTTCAATTAATTTAATTAATTGAATGAGATCTTTTGAATTTCAAATTAAATTTGGAATGTGTGTGTGTGAATAAAATATGACAATGTCTTATTTTATTGTTGGTGGTTTCGTTGTGTGGAAAAAAGGAGAGAACTCTCACGGTCTTGAAGAACTTCGTCTTCTTCGCGGAGAACGCCGAGTCTACGACGAAGAACTCCGTCACCGCAAGGGGAGATCGCCCTACCACCTCCTATCCACTCTAAAGCCGGTGAGAGACGCCTTTTCCAGAGAATGACGACGCACCGTATCCTTCATCGGGTGAACACCGACGACGCTTACAGAGCCTCGATCCGCGGCGCCGTCTCCCGCAACGTCCTTTTCCCGCAACGATCCTCATTCGACGACTTCATCGAGGTAGGGGTTTGAATTTGTTTGTGAATAAATATTTGCTTTCCCCATTGAATATTTGGGCTGCCTATTATCAATTTAATGGGAGTAGGTCAGACCGCCCGAACATGGCCGATCCTCCTCCCCCTTTGTGGTTGTATTCGTTGCGGCTCGAACGAAGGCGGCGCGGTGCCACGACACCGCTCGGAAACAAGGAGGAACGCAGTGAAGAAGCGTGGCGCCGTTGAGGCTGAAAGAGGCCGCGACCGGAGCAGGGCCGCGGCGGAAGGGCACGGCGCCGTCATGGCGCGCCGGAAAACCATGGAGGGTCGTGGCGGAGGGGCACGATGCCGTCGCGCCGCGCCGGTCGGACAAGGCTGCGGCGGAGCAGGGAGCGGCGGCCGGAATCGCCGGCCACCGGCGCTTGGAGGGTGGGACCTAACGGTCCCGCATGGTACACTGTCCGGCCGTTACGGCCGCCCAGATCTGGAAAACTGGGGGTTTGACCCCCGGTCAACGCGGCAGGGCGGACCCCCCGCGGTTCCGCCGTTCGGTCTGAAGGGGTGGAGACTCCCCCCTTCCGCGCTCACGCGGCGCGCAGCGCCCTCACCAGGCCAGGCCGCGCCGGTTAGACCGGGCCGCGCCAGCCAGGCCGGGCTGCGCCCTGATGGGTCCGACCCAGACCCGGGTCAGGTCGACCCGGCTCGGGCTGACCCAGGGGGTCTCGAGCCGGGTCGGTCCATGCCCAAAACCCCCTAAAACCAGACAGGTTCGTTTAAATGCCTGTAACATGGGCTACAGACCTCAGATCGATGCACCGTCAGCTGTGATGATATCTTTGGATCGATCCAGTCGTTTTGGTATATTAAACTCAAGTATTAGCAGAACTTTGGGTATGTCCGGGTTGGTTCGAACACGAAACCAACCAGTCCCTCGGAGAAGAAATGCTTATAACTTGAGCTCCAGATGTTTGATTGACGTGCCGTCGACTTTGTTGGATTCCTCTTAGTGAGACGGACCTTTTGGATTACTCTGATCGAAGTTTGGACGCAGTTGGACAACGTTGGGGTTGGTTTTGACTTAAAAACCAACCGGGCCCTTGGGACGAAAAAGCCATTAACTCTCAGACTGGGCGTCCGATTGACGCATCGTCTATCGTGTTGAGTTCCTATCGACAAGACAAAACTTTGGGATACATCAACTCCGGACTACGTGTCAGTTTATGTATCAACCCCTTGGCTCCTGGAGCATACCCTCCTGGAAGAGAGCATGATGTGTGCGGGAACCCTAGAGCTGGCTGCGACTGCGACGACGACTGCACTGAAATCCTCCGTGGGTCTGACAGCGACGACGACTGCATTGAAATACTCCGTGGGTTCGGCAGTGACGACGAATGTACTAGGATCCTCCGTGGGTTTAGCAGCGACGACGACCGTACTGAAATCCTCCGTGGGTTCGACGACGATGAATACTGTTCTTGTATCCTACGTGGGTCCGATAGTACTACTGTTCTTCTATCCTACGTGGGTCTGACAGTATTTGAATCTATACTTGTATCCTACGTAGGTCCGACAGAGTAGCTGGTCTTGTATCCTTTGTGGGTCTGACAGCTTAGTTGGTCTTGTATCCTACGTGGGTCCGACAGCTTAGATGAATCAGTGGCTACATCTGATCATCTCTATCATCTTACGAAGAAGTATACCTATGTGAGATGAGTCTTGACTTTCAATCATTATCTTTGATATGATTTAATTTCTATCCTAAGTGGATTGGGTGGTGTTATCTTATGTGGATTGGTTGTGCTATCCTGTATGGACTAGATCGAACTTGGGATCGGATGTTGGAGCCGAACTAGAATTGATGACTTAGGTATATGTATGTGCATATACCTAAGTAGTGTTGGTTGTTACTTCGTGATTGAATCTTTCCTTCATGGATTATGGGAGACCTTCGGGGGTCTCGGGGTCCCTACTGAGTAGTGTATACTCACCCCTACATGGGCTATGCCCACACTACGTTGTGTTGGATGCAGACGACAGACATCACTGATCGTGGTTGAGGTTTGTGGAGGGAGTCGGTACCTGGAGGTGGACCACTGGGTGTGACGTACACGGAGCGGACGGTTGGACCCGAGGAGCTGAAGAAACTATCTGTACGCACCCTTCAGGTGGGATTTCTTGTGGATGACCTGACGTTGATAATTTACTTTTAAGTTGCTATACTTTCTTTCCGGTTGTACTTTACTTTCAGTTTGGGTTTGTATTCTGGCCCACTTACTTTTCCGCACTTACTATTGTACCCAGTTTTACATAGTGTTTACTTTGGATTTCTTACTCTGTGGTGTTTGTTTACTTTATAAAGGCAATTCCTTTCCCTTTTGTCGGGATTTACGCCTTGGTGCTAGTCACCAGCCCCTGGCCTATGGGAGGCGGGCTTGGGGTAGTCAAGGCACGGGTCCCGAGGACGGGTCGTGACAGTGGAGGGACCATATGCCTTACACAAGGTCCACTTTAATGAATCTTATTTCTTGATCTCTATGGATGGAGATATTATTACAACCCCTACCAGTGCAAGGTTTCTCAAGATATATTTTATGTAATCATCTTATGTTCTTCACCACATGACATTCAAAGGCATGACATGTGGCCCTAGTCTTATGACCTAAAACTACAGGACACTATAGTTTGAGAAGTAAGAATCTAAAATACATAGCCTAATATCCTAGTCATAAGATGTTAAACTATATGAAACCATACTTCCTACATGATGTAAAATTGCATGGTTCACATCCTTGTTTCATGATGTAAAATTTCATAACATTTTTGTTTGTGCTTGAGATGATCACAATGTTTGGTGTTGGTATCCCACCACACCCCCATTCCATAATTATGTGTGTCTTTAATCTCATCTCAATGGGATATATAGTGATTCCCATACCTTATGTACTAGTCTTAGCCACAAAGTATGTGAAATGATCCCTCTTCTACATACAAATAAAATCTATGCAGATAACTTCATACTCCATGGCCAATGCCAGTCTAAATGCATCCTTTATTCTCAAACACATCCCTTCCATACATCACAGTCCTTGTCCTGGGGAAATTCAAAAATCTATAATATTTTTCCATCCATCATTAATATATTTTTCTAGTCTTGGGGACACCTTTGTTTTAACTATGCATGATACGCCTGGGTCTAGATTTATAGAAGTCTCCCCAAAAGGACTATTTATCAGATACACCTTCATTCTTAGGGAAAAAATACTCTATATCCATAATCCCTGACAAGTTTATGCAGGAAATTTATTTTTAAACATGGTCCATGATCATTCCTTTCATATCTATCCCATATCACTTCTCTTGATCTAAGAACCCCCAAAATCATGGAATACTATTTCCTTATCCATATTGTCACACCCTGACTTTTTAGTTTATTTTTATTTTATTAATTTTTGGCTTCGGGTTCTCATGACGAGGTCCGGGATGGGTCCCGGATTAAAATTTTTGTCGTTTGATATTTTTTTAGCGGGTTTCAGACACATGCGCGGCCACCGCACGATGGGCGGTGGCCACGCGATCCCCCCAGGTGTCGTGCAATTGCTCTTTATTCTTTTATTATTGTATTATTAATATTATTTTTTTTGTCATTAATTTTTTAATATTAATAATAATATTATTATGATAATAAAATGAAAAAAAATAAAAAATAAAATCCCTAACCCTACCCACACAACCGCCCCACACCCCTTCCCCTTTCTCTATCCTGCGCGCGCATAGCCCCTCCCCACCCTGCTTCTCCCTTCGCCCGCGCCTCGTCTGCACCCCCCATCTCCTCCCTCGCCTCCGGCCTCCTCCGAGCTCATGTATTCTGTCCATGCCGCTCTGGCCCCCGCCGTCCAGGCCACTCCGGCGCACCTCCATCGCCTCGCCGACCTGCACTCCCGCCGCCTCGCGCCCCTCATCCCCGTCGCCTCACCACTTTGGCCACCGACCGCCTCCTCCGCCTGTTCGCGGCCTCCTCTGGTGGGTCTCCTCCAGCCCGACCCCTCCTTTCGGTGTGTTCTCGCTTTGGTTTGTGATTTTTTTTTAGATTCATTAAACCCTAGTGTCCGGGTTGAGCGTCATTCATTTTTTGCGTTGTTTTAGGTGTGTGGTTGATTCGCGGGCGTTGTCCTTCCTTCCGCTGAAGAGGCATCGCATCCGCACTTTGTTTGATGTAGGTGAATTCGATTAATTAGTTTCCTAAGAACTCTATTAATACTTGTGTTCTTTCATTTAATTTTTAATCTTGATTCACAGCTTCGTTACACTCTTAATTAGTCCTGTATAGTGTTCTTAAATTTTTTTGAGTTTCCGAAAAATATGTCTTGAGTCAATTCCTGGTTTAGGTCTACATGTGTCTATGATAATGTTTGTGATTATGTGCCATATCTTTTTTTGTTAATTTTTAAAATATAATTCGCTCATTTAAAACACACTTGGTTAACATATTTTGATGTTCCAACATTGGTAAAATTGGCTAAAATGGGTCTTTGGTGTGGTTCTTAAATTATATCTATGTGTTTATACACTTGGGTTGTTGATAAAATGTGATGTGATATTTTAAAGAAAAATGATGTGATTTTGGGGGTGTTTATCATAGTCTCATTTTATTAAAATGGTGAAAATGTGATTTGGGGTTTACATGTGAACTTGATGATTTTATAGTGTGGTTTGATTTTTTTTGGAAGGTTCTCTTGTGTCATAATTGTTGGTTTTCAATTTGGTAATTAGGTGGAGTGTAGGGTATGGTTTGAAAATGGAAAGTGGTGTTTCTAAAATAGTTTTCTAAATGTTTCATTGATGTTATGTGTTCCATTAGATGTTGGCACATCCATGGGTGCATTAGGTGCACGCATGGATGTGTTCTCAAATGAAGATGACACTTTAAATATAGTTTTCTTAAAACCTTGTTTTCTTAAATGGATCTTTGGTCCCCAAATGATTTTGGATTCCATGTGTGACTTCTATAAATGGGTTAAAATTAAATCCCAATGGGTATGCCTGTTTGGCTCTTGGTGTGTGATTTGGTGAGTGTTTGGATTAAGGGGTCATTTGGAACTATTTTCAAGTTGCATGTTTTTCCTAAAATGTGAAAAGGAATTTTTAGTGAGTTCTTGGGAAAGTGGTGTTCCACATGGTTATCAAAATTAATTAGAAATGATTTTGGTAAAATGTATTTGGGGTGTGTAAAGCTTAAAGTCCTGTTTGACATTGTTCATTTAAAAGAGATGTTTTGTGATGAATGTGGAAAGGAATGTGGTTTGAAAAATGTGTACGTCTGGTTGGCAACTTAAGGTGTTTTGTGAAATGTTTTATTGTATTATCTGTGTGACGGCCCGATTGGCAATTTGTTAATGTAAAATGTTTGAGGTGTACTTGAGGGTGCTCATGTCTAGGGTAACCCTTTATGGGTGAATGCATAGGAAGCATCCGTGTTTGGTGTAGGCAAGTGCGGTGAGATGAGTCAAGTGTGAGAGGGCCTTCCTACTTACACAATATTATTATAACCACCATGGGTTCCTGAGCATCTTTTAGATGATCAAGTGACAGTTTCTGATCAACCCCGATTAGACGGGTTGGTACCCCTGGATTCATTGTTTGGACAGGCGGGATTTTCCACTGGATTGGTCAGTAGGGCGGCCAGTTGGTTATAGACTTAGGAGATTCACATACGCCGACAGGTGTTTCTGAAACCGAGCACGTCCAGGGGTTGTCTAGGGATGTTTAGGATCACCCATGGTTACTGGATTTTTCACATTGCTTGTTTACTTTCGGCCATACTTGTTCCAACTTACATTGTTGTCTGTTTCTTTTTAGCACATCCTTGGTGTACCCTGTTTGAGTTCTATTTATAAAATGGAAAATGTTTCAGAAATGTTATGTAGTGTGCATTGGATTTTCAAATAGAAAAAAAATTATGTTTCTTGTTTTTAAAATGTGAAAAACCTACTTTTATATTTGTATTTTTCAAACCCGTGTTAATGGTTTGTGTTGGGAAAGGAGAGTTGGATTCTGTGGTTTACCTTGGCAACCCTACTAAGAATTTTTAATGCTCACGCGTATTTTATCATTTCAGTTGTAGGTTCCCTTTGCACAGGTTTTCTCGGCTGAGTTGCTCATTATTGGAGCAAGGTCGGCCTTTGGTCGGGAGGTGACCTGAGAGGTCACATGGAGGTATGTTTAGCTATTTGGTTTTCTTTTCTGTTGTTAGTCTTTTTTTATTGTCAGTCTTTGGTTAGTTTCATGTGTTTATTTTATCTTTATGGGCCAAATCATTCCCAACAATTAAATTTTGATGCCCGGCACTGGTTGCAATCCCGGGGGGATCAAGAACGCCCCTCGGGACTTGCCGCGGATCGGCTCGGGTGACCGGTTCAGGGTCAACCCGGGTTGGTTTGTGAAAAAATGGTATCAAAGGAGGCTCTTGTTATTTGGGGTGTTCAGTAGATGGAGATTAGGAATGTCGAGACTCAGGAGGTAGGTAAGAGAAGGGCGTCATGAACCCTCACTCGTTCCGAACCTCGAGTCGCCAGGGGTAGTCCGGGATTTGAGTCTTGTGTTTTTGTTTTGGATTTTGGGATGACAACAGAGGAAAAATGGTGTCATGAAATGACCTCACATGGAGTAGTGACCCATGTTGAGTCTGAGTGCACGGTTTAAGTTCCTCCTAGTTGTTGATGCTCATTTGGGGCATGACTCACTACCATATCGTCAGGTTAAGCATAACTGCTAGTTCCTCATTCCGCTGAATTGTTGTAAGTTTTCCTCCGTTTGATTCTGGTTGGTGAAAGCATGCTTTTGGAAATGAAAGTGGGTTTTCAAATGAAAGTGTTTTCTATGAAATAACTTTAAATTGGTAAAGCGAGTTTTAAAATTTGATGTGTTTTGGGTGGGAAATTTGGTAAGTGCTTGGGTTTTGATGAGGAAAGGATGTGACCTTTGGTACTCTTTATGGAAGATTACATGTGTGTGGGTATGTACATGAAGTGTGTGGGGAAAATTGTTTATGGATGATGTGGATGAAAATGGGTGGACACACATGTGATGATTCATAAGATGCCTTGGGTACGTTTTGAAATATAAAGGTTTTGAAAATTGGTTTTTTTTCTTGAGGAGTGGATTTTCGGCTTGGATTCTTGGCTTGTGAAAAGTTGTTTTTGTATTTGGAAAGTGGCCTTGAAAGAAAGCATTTTTGAAATCTAAAATGGGAAGAAAAAAAAAATATTTTTGTGTTGTGTTTGTATTTGTTTGGTTTTAACCTGACTATTTTTAGTTGAAAGAGCTTTCCATGATATTGCTTCGACTTGATATTGGTTTTGGTTCTGTGTTTTATATGTTGTTCAGAAAATGCCTCCCAGAAAGGTCCCCATGGTTTCTGATAAGTCATGCCCAGTTTTTGGTACTTCTCGGACATTGCCTATCCTTCATGGTGATCGGGGTCCGTTAGAAGCAGTAGAATGGCTTGAAGGGGTCGAGCGTGTCTTCAAGGTTTTCAGAACTCCAGAAGCTGTCAGAGTGCATGCTGTTTTGGGTCTGTTTGAATGTCCGGATCTGGATGAATGGGAGTTGGTTTCCCCACCTTCAGTGCGAGTTGGGATGACATGGGATGTCTTTAAATCCTTCTTCATCCGATGGTTTATACCTGAAGAGGTAAAGACGAAGAAAAGGGAAGAGCTCATGCGTATTCAACAAGGCTAACGGACGGTGAAGACATATGTTGACCATTTCAAGGATCTTGTGTCTTTTTCTCTAGAGGCAGCGTCGCATGATTTGATGAAGACTTCTCTTTTCATCGGGGCCCTTTGTCCAGAGATCAAGGAGCGGGTCATCCCTTCTAAGGACCATCATTTCGAGAAGATGGTGGATGAGGTGTTCCTGGCTGAGTTGGTCTCTAGAGCGCAGATGGTCGGAAATCCAGCACATCCAGTTGCTCGTAAAGGTTCCCCGTCTGGTGAGCAGGGTGTGCCAGAGGGACCTGTTATTAAAGAGTCCCCTGCAGTGGTTCTGGGTTCTAGTCCATCAGACCGTTCAGTGGTGTGCCACCAGTGTGGCTGGTTCGGGCATGTGAAACCGTCATGTCGCACCCCTACGAAGATGTGTCATCGTTGCGGCCATCTAGGTCATCTAGAGAAGTTATGCAGGAAGCGTCTCCTGAAGAAGAAGCTATGACCAGAGAATTTTCAGTGCCTGACTGTGAGTCGGGAGATGCTTCATCCATCAGAGCCCCAACCACAGGTCTCAGGGTGAAGCTCGCGTGCAGTCAGGAGTTGCTGGGGGTGTGAAGCCTCGGTTCGGGTTTCGTGTTCTGTGTTGGCGGTGGAACATTTAAAGTCTTTTCGTTATTTTTTTTCTACTAGTTAATGTTTTGGAATTTTTGTGAGTTCATTGTTTCATCGTGGAGTTATGATGGACTTGTCCTATTATAATCCAAGCAGTTCTGTTTGTGTGGATGTGGTTTTCTGAATCGTGCGCTTTTCTTAAAACTGTTTTTGGACCGTGTGTGGGTTAATCTCGGTTTTTCAGTGTTCGTTTGGAGATGTAAGTGCAGGTGGAAGAGTTGATGTTTGTAGTTATTCTCCAGATCACTGTTTCATATAGGTTCTTCTTAGAGGTTTTTCTCTAGTGTTGGGAGTTCCCGCGTTGCCCCCCCTTCCCGGGGTGCTATGTTTGGATGTTATATTTCTTCTCTATTTGAGTTCTTGTGGTGGGGAGAACCCTCTCGTGTTCTCCTGTTCTCTTGTTTTGGGGTTTCTTTCGGTTTCAGTCGGGCATGGTTTCTTGTTTTGTTTATTGTTCGGCTGGGTGACTTTCTGGGGGCAGAAAGTGTCTGTGGTGGGGTGAATTGTCACACCCTGACTTTTTAGTTTATTTTTATTTTATTAATTTTTGGCTTCGGGTTCTCATTCCAAGGTCTGAGCTAGGTACCAGATTAAAATTTTTGTCGTTTAATATTTTTTTAGCGGGTTTCGGACCCATGCGCGGTCACCGCACGGTGGGCGGTAGCCACACGATCCCCCCAGGTGTCATGCAATTGCTATTTATTATTTTATTATTGTATTATTAATATTATTTTATTTGTTGTCATTAATTTTTTGATATTATTATAATTATTATTATGATAATAAAAAGAAAAAAAAGAAAATCCCTAACCCTACCCGCATAGCCCCCCACCCCTTCCCTTTTCCCTGTCCCGCGTGCGCACAACCCCTCCCCACCCTGGTTCTCCCTTCGCCCGCAACCCATCTGCACCCCCCCTGTTGCCTCCCTCGCCTCCAGCCTCCTCCGAGATCCCGCGCGCCGTCCAGGCTGCTCCGGCCCCCGCCGTCCAGGCCGCTCCGGCGCACCTCCATCGCCTCGCTGACCCGCACCCCCACTGCCTCGCGCCCCACATCCCCATTTCCTCGCCGCTCCGGCCACCGGCTGCCTCCTCCGGCCGGCCGTGGCCTCCTCCGGAGGGTCTTCTCTGTCCTGACCCCCCCTTTTGGTGTGTTCTCCCATTGTTTTGTGTTTTTTTTTTCAGATTCATTAAACCCTAGTGTCCAGGTTTAGCGTCATGCATTTTTTGCATTGCTTTAGGTGTGCGGTTGATTCGCGGGTGTTGTCCTTCCTTCCGCTGAAGCGGCATCGCATCCGCGCTTTTTTTGAGGTAGGTGAATTCGATTAATTCGTTTCTTAAGCACTCTATTAATACTTGGGTTCTTTCATTTAATTTTTAATCTTGATTCACAGCTTTTTTACACTCTTAATTAGTCCTGTATAGTGTTCTTAAATTTTTTTGAGTTTCTTAAAAATATTTCTTGAGTCAATTCCTGGTTTAGGTCTACATGTGTCTATGATAATGTTTGTGATTATGTGCCATATATTGGTTTTTTTTATTTTTAAAATATAATTCACACCTTTAAAACACACTTGGTTAACTTATTTTGATGTTCCAACATTGGTAAAATTGGCTAAAATGGGTCTTTGGTGTGGTTCTTCAATTATATATATGTGTTTATGCACTTGGGTTGTTGATAAAATGTGATGTGAGATTTTAAAGAAAAATTATGTGTTTTTGGGGGTGTTTATCATAGTTTCATTTTATTAAAATGGTGAAAATGTGATTTGGGTTTTATATCTGAACTTGATGATTTTATAGTGTGGTTTGATTTTTTTGGAAGGTTCTCTTGTGTCATAAATGTTGGTTTGAAATTTGGAAATTAGGTGGAGTGTTGAGTATGGTTTGAAAATGGAAAGTGGTGTTTCTAAAATAGTTTTCTAAATGTTTCTTGGATGTTATGTGTTCCATTAGATGTTGGCACATCCATGGGTGCACTAGGTCCACACATGGATGCGTTCTCAAATGAAGATGACACTTTAAATATAGTTTTCTTAAAACCTTGTTTTCTTAAATGTCTCTTTGGTCCCCAAATGATTTTGGATTCCTTGTGTGACTTCTATAAATGGGTTAAAATTAAATCCCAATGGGTATGCTCGTTTGGCTCATGGTGTGTCATTTGGTGAGTGTTTGGATTAAGGGGTCGTTTGGAACTATTTTCAAGTTGCATGTTTTTCCTAAAATGTGAAAAGTATTTTTAGTGAGTTCATGGGAAAGTGGTGTTCCACATGGTTATCAAAATTAATTGTAAATTATTTTGGTAAAATGTATTTGGGGTGTGTAAAGCTTAAAGGCATGTTTGACACTGTTCATTTAAAAGATATGTTTTGTGATTAATGTGGAAAGGAATGTGGTTTGAAAAATGTGTACGTCTGGTTGGAAACTTGAGGTGTTTTGTGAAAAGTTTTAAGAAATGTTTTATGGTATTATCTGTGTGACGTCCCGGTTGGCACTTTGTTAATGTAAAATGTTTGAGGTGTACTTGAGGGCGCTCCTGTCTAGGGTAACCCTTTATGGGTGAACACATAGGAAGCGTCTGTGTTTGGGGTAGGCATGTGTGGTGAGATGAGTCACTCGTACGAGGGCCTTGCTACTTACACAGTATTATTATAACCACCATGGGTTCCTGGGCATCTTTTAGATGATCGAGTGACGGTTGCTGATCAATGCCGATTAGACGGGTTGGTACCCCCTGGATTCGTTGTTAGGCCAGGTGGGTTTTTCCACTGGATTGGTCAGTAGGGCGGACAGTTGGTTATAGAATTAGGAGCTTCACCATACGCCGACAGGTGGTTCCGAAACCGAGTACGTCCAGGGGTTGTCTAGGGATGTTTACGATCACCCATGGTTACTGGATTTTTCACATTGCTTGTTTACTTTCGGCCATACTTGTTTCCAACTTACACTGTTGTCTGTTTCTTTTTAGCACATCCTTGGTGTACCTAGTTTGAATTCTGTTTATAAAATGGAAAATGTTTCGTTAATGTTATGTAGTGTGCACTGTATTTTCAAATAGAAAAAAAGTATGTTTCTTGTTTTTAAAATGTGAAAAACCTACTTTTATATTTGTATTTTTCAAACCCGTGTTAATGGTTTGTGTTGGGAAAGGAGAGTTGGATTCTGTGGTTTAACTTGGAAACCCTACTGAGAATTTTTAATGCTCACGCCTATTTTATCATTTCAGTTGCAGGTTCCCTTTGCACAAGTTTTCTTGGCTGAGTTTCTCATTATTGGAGAAAGGTCGACTTTTGGTCGGGAGGTGACATGAGAGGTCACATGGAGGTATGTTTAGCTATTTAGTTTTCTTTTCTGCTGTTAGTATTTTTTTTATTGTCAGTATTTGGTTATTTGCTTGTGTTTATTTTATCTTTATAGGCCAAATCGTTCCCAACAATTAAAGTTTGATGCCCGACACTGGTTGCCATCCCGGGGGGATCGGGAACGCCCCTCGGGACTTACCGCGGACCGGCTCGGGTGACCGGTTCAGGGTCAACCCGGGTTGGTTCGTGACACATATTCTAAGTGTATCAAAACATTCTTATCCCGGTAAGCTTTATGTCACTCATTGTTTCTATATTTATATTCCTTGTCATATGAACTTAAAATAAAATACCATTTATCCTTACCATATGATTCTTAACTACATTGTTAATTTACCTCTTTTTTGGAGTTAATATGCTCTTAGAACTACGTACATATTGATTCTCACCCCTATGAGACATGTAGTGATGTTAAGATCCAACATACTGGTCCAACTGCCACCTGATAAAAATCACTCAACATTTTATTTTATATCACCCCCATTTGGTCAAGGAATTTTGTTCCATTTCTTATTTTACATGCAGAGAATAGCTCACATGGTATTAGGAGTTCAGGTAAAGGCTTCCTCACATGATCAAGGAATATAATTTATTCTCAGGTTTAGCATGGTCTTGGATGTAATAACTTAAAATTCACACTATAAATATTTTCCACATGACATTAAAATACATTTTTGATGCATTCTATATGATGTAAAATTACACACTTCTATACCCCTCACTCGAGAGGACCACTGTCCTAGGTGTTGGTCTCCCACCACCCCTCTATCCAAGGAATATGTGTGGCGTAATTATCACTTTGAAGATATATGTAATGATGCACAAATACTATATCCTAGTACAAAAAAACATAAAAATTCCCCCACTATCCTGTATATGATCCCAATCTTCATGGGAGAGTCCAATGTGGGTTCTCACCCCATTTGTTAATCCATGCTAAAAAATGCCTCCTCTCTACATGTGGTTCAGACTCATGTAAGGGATGTTCATGTTAAGAAATACATGTGGATTAATTATCATTCTATTGGGATACATAGTGATACCATGATCCTATTTCATGGTCCCAAACAAAATTTTAAAACTCCTCTCCCTCTGTATGGGTCAGACCCACATGGGAAACATTTTTTCCTATTCTTGGTTGATTTTGACATGAAATGATCCTTCCATACTTAAGATCCTTCCTTACACAAATCAAACTCTGTATATGTGTAAATCTTAATCTCCATAATCCTTCTCTGACCATTGATAATAGAATGTATGATACCATAGGAAACCATTTTTTGATTATGCATTGATATGTCCCAGTATGGCTTAGCTTAAGTCACACCCAAAAGGCCTATCAACTAGAGGAAACTTCATCCTAAAAAGAAACATCTTTTATCTCCATAAGTACAAAAAAAATTATTCTAGAAACCAATTTTCAAACATGGTCCACAATCATTCATTTCATACCCATCCCATATAATTTTTTGGATTTGAAAGCCCTCAGTTTGGGGCTTACAACTTTCCCTTCTCATGCCTAAAAAATGATGGAACATTCTTTTCCAGATCACCATGAAGTGGGAAATCACTAAAATTTAGATCAAATCTAAATATAATTAAATTTAATACCTTAACATCATTATCATAAAATGTTAAATGGAAAAGTTCACATCCTAGTCACATGACATTAAACTACATGAAGATTTAACCCTGTTCAGGGAGAAGCCTTTCCTCCTGGTGTCGACCATCCACTACATCACCCTAAATAACTACATACAACTTGATACTCATTACATCAAGACATGTAGTGATTCATAGATCCTCCATTCAAAGCCCAGAGGTTATAGAAGCTAAAAAATTTGAGTTCCTCCATTCATGGACACAACCCTAATCTGGGTGGGAAGTTTTGGATTTCTCCTAGGACCCATCCTTTTCAATATTGTTGTCAAAATAAAATTCAACCTTATTTATATAAAAATAAAATTTCTAAAAGGGATTTATCATCCATGGATAGTACCAATCCAGATGCTTCCTCCATTATCAAACACCTTCATTTAAAAAACCTCCCACAACGGTTCTGAGAAATTTGGATCATCATAAAATCCCCTTGGCCATCAATAAAAGAATCTCTAATTCTTGGGGAAACTTTTGTTTTGACGATGAATAATATGCCCTAGTTTGGCTTTACATAATTCATCCATAATGAATCTTATCAACCATAGGAATCTTCATCCTTAGGAGAAACCACTTCTATCTTCATACACCCTAAAAATATCATGCTGGAAACCACTTTTCAAATATTCTCCACAGTCATTCCCTGTGTACTTGTCCCATATATTTTCTTTAGATATTGAAATCACAAGATCATGAATTAAAATTTCATTCCTCATACATGAAGACTTTTGGAATATTCTCGACCAAAAAACCAAACTAGAGTTATTTCTACCATAACCCGTGGTCAAATCTATTTGACCTAAAACACATGTTGCATTAGTATGAAATTAAAGACTCTAAATTTCCCATGAAAAAAAATGTAGAACTCACTGGGTTCAAATCCCACAAAATGGATCCCTAGGAAAGAGTTGAGTTTCATCTCACTAGATATGCACTCTATATGGTTTTTGAAAAAAATCTGATAAATGAAAAGAAAGATGCATAAAACTTGTTAGGTTGAAAGACCGGAAAGGGTGGCCTTAGAAATATTCAAGTATCTATATCTATCTCTAAGTATTATTCAAATATGAATTAGGAAACAATTTGGGGAATGAATAAAAAAGAGATAAAATTTCATAGGATCCATTATGAAATTATAGGAATAGTAAAACTACACTTGTTAGGTCCAAATACCTTGGAAACATTTAGAAAAACCCATGTTTCCTATCACTGTGATTATCAAACATTAACACAAGAATGTTTTTATAAACAAACTAGCATCAATGTTATGTTATAAGTATTATAGAAAACAAGGATAAAGATATATATGATTAAGAAATAAATTCTTTCCATTGATGGAGAAAAATTCAAAAGAGTATCCACAAGTTGGAGCCTCTCTATCATATTTTACAAAAGGAAATAAAAATAACTCTTGAGTTTCTGAAAGGTCTCTTGAGCTGTACCAAAATTACATCAAATCTAAGCAAGCTGGGTAGCCTTAAACTCTTTAGTAACGTGAATATTTTCTACTGCAGCCTCAATAATAGTATTTCCTTCAGCCTAGACCTCTTCCAATGAATGGTAAATTAGTATGATCTCCCCTCTAAGAGTATTCTTATATTTTTGGAGGCACAATATATAATGGAATTTATCATCAATTTGTTTCTTTCACCCCTCCAATTTCCTAGCATGGTTGAGATCCACCTATGACAATATAGACCATAGATCATTAGTTTTATTGAGTTTCCTTTCAATGATAAGGAGTTATTGTGACTCATGATATTACTACCATCAATGAATGATATCTTTCATATTAAGGTATATCATGAGGTAATATAATCTACCATGACCTAACATACTAAAAATGCTCTGAATCTAATGGAGTTATGAAGGTAGATCTACCATAGGTATCCTTGAGACTATACCGCACATATCCTGCCATATGAACTGACGACTTTCTCTAAAATCATTTTGTGCCTCATGGATTTTCATGGAGGTGGTCTCGGGAGGAGAGGTTTATTTATGATTTTTTTCACTTATGGAAGTATATCATGATGTCCTTCTAAGAGTAAAGTCACCCTCACATTTCATAGCTGGATGATCATGGGTGGAGGCCTTCCCTTTGAGTGCATCTAATGAATCTGATAGTGTTGAAAGATAAATAAATTAGTTTCATCATCGGGATATTATGAAGAGAGATGTGAAAATGCGATCAAAGCAGTTCATGGATCACCCATTGAAAAACCTATTTTTTGGTTAGATTCCTCCCTAGTATCTCCAAACTTTATAGTTTGAGTCATGATTTCCCTATGGGGAACATCCTCTTGAGTTTTATCTAGGACTGGGATGGAAGGTTCACATGGATCCCCTACTTCATAACCATCGTATATTACTCATTTTACAATAGGAGTAGGAGGGACCCCAATACCCAAATCATGGATAGAAATGGAAATGTTTTCTATGGAAAAAGTTTCAAAAGTAAAGATCATTGTTTTAAGACACCAAATTCAAGGTGGTTGTCCATGTTTTAAAAAATAAAAGCTGGAAAACAAACATCTATCTAACTACTTATTAAAGTCCCCAAAATCCTTCAAGGAGATAGGAATATACATATAGAGATAAATTTGTTCAATAATTTCATTATTAATAATCCAACCCTCTCAACATACTCACTATTAGGGGTATATTATACGATAGTATCAAGACCCAAATAAAATTCACCGTCAATAACGCCTACTGCATTCTCAACAAGTATAACACCTTCAGGCCTTGTCAAATAAAGATCATTAGCAACAAATTCTTCGTATGGTCCACAATATCTGTAAATCCCTTATGGGATAGTTACATGACCATCAGTAGTAGTCATAGGGTCCTTTGATGTATTCTACATATTTTAAATATCATAAGAAATAATTGAGTGGTTAGTGAATGAAACCTTATGATGTGTATTTGACATTACCAGGATTATACTGCCTATCTTTAGTAACTAAAAAAATGCGATCTCATCCCTTAACACTTATCTTATTTAAGGGATGGACTCACCAATAGGAATATATACATCATTTAGTAAATCCTCCTCAGTTATTCAAGGGTCATCTCTAATCCTCTTAATAGAGGAGAGGGTATTAGATCCAAAAAAACAAAAGAATGATCAAGCATTTATTCTGAAAAAATAAATAATAAATGATGTTCATGAAAACTTACCATGACCAATGATGCACTTTTCCAAGGAATTTACTCTCCACCATTCCTTCAATTTTTATGAAGGAAGGTTAGCACTTGGATCCTAAAATATAGGTACTGATGGTGTAAATCGAGAATACTCTCCCACCATCTCCTCTTCCATAATCCTTTGGCCTAAGGATATCTCCCTCGATTTAGGATTTAATCCCTCATCCCTAATAGGGGTGCCTATCAGGGAATATTTCATCAATGGGATTCTGCAAAATACTCCCTCTACTCGCTACAAATAAAGGTAAAACTTTTCTCAATGGTGATTTTCTTTTAAAAAAATAATAGAATTAAAGAGGAAATATGAGAATGAAAAATTTCATCCAGAGGATTGATGAAGTCATATTATTCCTCAATGGACTACTCATCAACCCCTTCAGCAAAACCCTAGTCTATCATATCCTCCACCCAAATCATAGTGGGGATCCAGTTAATAGTGGTATATATATATATATATATATTCATCTCTATCTCCTAGATGTGTATTCCCACCTCATTAGGGTTATCATAAAAGTGGAGGTCGGGTGGGGATCAAACATCCCCAATCTGTGGAATCAGAAAGCCAACATAGAGAAATGACTATAGGTCCTTATCATAGGGAGGCTTGTCCTACCAAAAT
Source organism: Viscum album (assembly GCA_963277665.1). NCBI lineage: Eukaryota > Viridiplantae > Streptophyta > Magnoliopsida > Santalales > Viscaceae > Viscum > Viscum album. The sequence continues at coordinate 889,621,745 of OY728123.1, forward strand.
TGGACCACCTCTAGTAAGAAAAATTCTGAGGTTGTTTTATCCTACTGTGAATCATACCCATCACTCTTCGATTTCACTATCTCCCCAGCTCTCTTCATCTTAGTTTAAGGACCACCAGATAGAGCCCATATTCTCTGTTTATGGTGGTGGATAGGATATATTTGATTAGCCTCAACTATAATAACCCCTTTAATCTTAACTAAATGAATAACCCATGCATGGGGTCTCTTGTGTGAGCTCAAGGCCTCACCACTATCAATCTATGGAATGGGGTGAGCCTTTCGACCATGCTTCCCCCACCCAGTAGTCATTATAACCATGACTCGAGGCATGATCATTGTAAACATCCCTTGAGGGTATGACATGATCTATTCATACACATACCAAGAGTGAAACACAATGGATTTACTTAGCAGAGGTAGAGTAATTACCGCTCGAGTTCCCTCCAAAACTGTGAGGAACTAGAGTTATTGGGGCACCATTGGGGGTTTTATGATAAAACGTGAATAGAAGGGGATACCGTTTATTGATGTAGGAATTTTTATCAGCGTTCAAATATATAAGGAGAACAAGCATAACAAATAACCTCTCCATCAATCTAGGGTGCTAGCATGCCATCTATGAAGGAAATCATGTACGATCTCAGTTCATCATCATCTTTTTTGTCATCGGTGAATGTCCTGAGAGGAGGATCACCATATAGATTGAAGTATAATTCCCTTAATATATTCATTTTATTTAAATCTTCACCATAATTTAAGGATAGGGGTTGAATTCCAGAAACAACCAGAATAAATGGTCAAAACTAACCTCTAAGAACTCTGATATCACTATGTATGGAGTAAGAGCTAAAGTGTACTATGAACTAATCCCATTACACCTGAAATAGACCTATAATTATGAAATAGTAATTTACAACATACACATGTAGTAATCATGGGTGAAAACTTGCCGATATGGGAGCTACCAACCTCATGTTCCTCCCCTCTGCTAACATGGATGCCATAAAAAATGTCACCAGCCTTTCACCACTATTCGATTCATGAACCGATAGCATGTAAATTTTTAACCGCATCACTAATAAATTAGAAAGTCATGCATTGGTGGTAATTTTAGACTGTATTTCATACCCCCATCAATTATAATGAACTTGTTCTACCATGGTCTAAAATTTACCAATAATTTCCTTCTTTTCCATTAAACTACATCCCGTTGGATATTTTCTTGTGGTGACCTCTCCCGTAGGCTCTAAGAAAGCATTCATAAATGCTTTAAAGTGTAAATCCCCCATTAGGTGAGAGTATTTATTCTTGATCTTCTAGGATACCTATAATATATAGTGATCCAAAATAGGAATTCATTCAGCATCATCCCATGTCACATTTAGTGGGATAAAGTCATTGTACATCTCTTTAAGAATGGGTTCTCTAGAGACCTTTTAGAATTACCAAAAATGATTCCATATTCTCCATATGTTAGATAGAAAGTATTCATATATGGGGTCTATCATCTTATTAACTTAGGAATAATATCTATATTTTTATACACATACATATGGGCCACCCAGACAGCCTGATAAATTCCAACATCCCTTCAGATCAACCCCAAAATCATCCCAAGTCTGGTGAACCCAGTACACCCACATCCACTCTCAAATAAAAATACTTCTAGGTAAAATGTTACAGTCTTCTTTCTAGCCTTTTGATTGGTCTATATTGGAAGCATTAAAGAGATATGGGCATCCATGAATTTTCAATTAAATAGTGTGAGTATTTAAATCTAGGGCACAAATAATTTGATTCATGATGCATGTAGAGGGTATCATTCCATTATTTATATATACTCCATTTTAAAATATTTTAGGGGTATTGAAATGTATATACTCTTGAAATTAGAAGAGTGGTAGGTAATTATTTAGATTTCGAATGAGAATGTAATTAAAGAGCCTATACGGGAGAGTGGTGTCACATGCATCGTAATAATCTATCCTGATGATGCCTAGAATCTTCTTAATATGTTTATTGGCATGTTCATCAAGAAACTCTAACATTATGAGTATAAATTAAGAATGTGCAAGTAAATGATGATATTTTTCTTAGAGTTAAAGTATTGGATTAAAATTTTTTTTTTGAAATTTGGAAAATGAGTGAGAACACATAGGCCACTCTCCCAAGTGACATCACTCATGTCACTTAACCAAGTGACCAACCACATGTCACTCGCCCAAGTGACCTCATGCAGGTCACTCAGCCAAGTGTCCTCCCATATGTCACTTGAAAAAGTGATCTCACATAGGTCACTCACCCAGTAGCATGAATCACACAGATGAGGATATATTGTGTGTGTGTGATCGGAGCTTTAGCTAACAACCTATACGAAACAACTTTCACAATGATAGTAGCAGTGAGGTGGAGTAGTACGAAGGTGAGAATAAGAACTACTATAAAATTAGAACTATTTATAGATGCATGGACACCTGTGTGGTCCTCCTATGAGAAATAGCTATGTGGTCAACCTATGTGACCCACCTGCATAATATACATACATGACCTATCTATTCACACCTCCCTTGCATGGTACTCGTGTCTTAATGACCATCAAGACTAGGAATGAATGTACATGAACATGGGGGGGGGGAAGTGGTCTATCAATTCCCATATATTTGTACCTCAGGATCAGATCCTCTTATTCCAACTAGATCCAATCCAGAGGGGGGTATTTTTTTGACACTCCCTTTTTAACATGAGGATGATAAGTTTCAAAGGGAAATAAATTAAGTAATTCAGAAGTGAAAGAATCAAGGATCGCATATGTTCTACCAAGTAATTCCATGTAAGGCCCAAATAGTATCATTGCATAGGTCTAGTATATGCACCCAATGTTTTCGTGTATGTCTGGGCTATATACCTTTCTTCATCACACAAATCAACCATGAACAACTAGTGTCATCACACAAGACCAACCATGTGTTCCCAAGAAATTCACTCCGGTTACAACTACATGAGACCTAGTGTGACATGCTTGCATGAGCTAACTCATTAACCTAGGGTCCTAAAATTTCCTATAAATAGGAACCTTTGGCTCATAATTTTACACGATTTGAATATTAGAAGAATCCATGAAGCTCTGATCTCCCTAATGCTTTACCCAGGTCCTAGAAACATCCCATGTAGCTCTCCAAGCCTAAAATAAAGATGAAATTAATGAGGGTAGTGATATCAGAGTTACTTCAGTGTGTAAAACACAAAATACCTACACGATGAGCCTTTTCACCTAGTCAAAAAGTACTAGAGAGAATTCCACATTCTATGACTATGAATTGTGTGAGCCCCTTCCAGATGCTCTTGAGGAGGCCCCTAAAGGTTTGATAGAAGCCCCGACCTAAGGTTATTTCCCAGGTTTCTCTTCATCCAAAGCTCACCCAGACCTCACCTATGAGAATCATTAGCCATCTCTCCTAGACATCACCAGGGCGAAGCATCTATATCTTGCCTATACATCACATGGGAGAAGAATATTTAACTTTTTTAGGACTCACATACATAATTCCATTTGATTATCCAAGACATAACCTGTGTGATCCATACATTGATCCCCTTTCACACCAGCAATGGTAAGGCACCACTTTCCTTGGATCCCTCATCTGATGGGGTCCATTCTAAAGCCTCCCCCAAATCCTCTAGATATGTATGATCAGAGTATATGGAACATCTTAATGCACTCTCAATTACATATTCCCATGGTAATGGAGGTCCTACATTTATCATGCATAATAGGTGGGATAATCATAGTGTTCTAAATTATATATTCTTTTAGTAACAAGGATCTCAAACACAGGGATAATGATGAGACCCCTGTGTTCAAAACAAGAGAGGAGATGACCACAACAATGCCCTCTATTTATCCTCAACTCCCCTAAATTAATCCACCCTAGTTTACTAGTAGATGAGGAGTAAATTTCACCCTAGGGAATCTCTCATAGAGTAATACCATAGTATTTCTTATGGGAAATTCCCCTCCATCAATATCCCTTGAATCATCCACCAGTGGATGAAGGAGATTGTGTGTTTTTCTAGATCTTCCACTTCATCTTGTTTCTCACACTGAGAATGACTCACATGGGATTAGAGGTTAGTAGAGATCATGACATCCTCATGATCAAATACCTATCTCAAGAGGGGAATAATTTTCCAAATCTTACTATTGCCTTCCCTCAGCCCTTCTATCCAATGCAAGCCCCAAAACTATGAGACAAGCCTTCAGAAGGCCATATTCATAATGAAGAAATAGAAAGGCCTCCTCTATAGGTGTAATACCCAAATTCCAAACTACATGGGATTTGATTCATATATGGATATGTAGAATGCCTTCATGAGGTTCAAACCCAACACCCCAAACTTTCCCTAATCATTTCTAGTCCATATTCCTAGTAGGGTTATATATAACTTTGGTGGATGAATCCATTCTAGGTCTCTTGGGATACTTTGGCATAAGTCCCACACCATCATTGACTAGGCACCTTTCACCAAGATTTCCTTGGCACACTATATTAAACTACACAGTTTGTTCCTAATCACATGACCTTAAATTTTATATTGTGTCCTGTTAAGTGGTGAAAAACTACATGAGTTCATATTAATTTCACAAGGATATATAGGAAGACCATATAATGGGCTCAATCCCTATATCAAAACAACTCATTTCTTCCCGGATGATGAAAAATTATAGAGCACCCCATTGTGTGGCTTAAAACTAGCATCATAATAACAAACAACACAAGAATATCTAATTTGAATACAAAAGAGTACCACCAATGGGGAACCTCAGATACATATGGATGTCTCCGTCGATGAAGAACCTCAAATACATATAGATGATTCTATAGTCAAAACATTCTAACAATCAACTATAAATATAAGGGTTACCTATTTAATTTTTTGGATTTAATAAAGGATTAAAAAATATGACATAAATATATAAGAGATCCATAGAGTAGGAAATAATTCCCTATAAACATGGGTGATGAGACAGACCTCCCATCCTCTCAAACAATGTGACTCCCTAACTTTTTTTGGGACATCTCCCAATGAACACCTTCTTTTGAAAATAAGTTCTATGAAACATCAAAAATAAGGGAACCGTTGGGTGTTTTGTGCCCGAATGGACCGAAGGCCTTATTTTTTATTTTATTATGGATAATACCCCTTTTAAGGGTTGAAGGAGAACCCGTACATGACCCGTAGGCCCAAGGCACAAGGCCCGACTGACCCGCAATACATGACACAAAGGCCTAGAGGCATACCATGCCCAATACATGACCCGTAGGCCCATCCCACTTGAACTGCCCCTCCCCAGCTTTTGCATCATTGATCACCTAGCTCGCCACCTTGCATTGATGATCATCTAGCATTTCCCTATACAAAGATGCACGGTGCCTGGTCCCGATGGCGGCTGCCATACACTCTCATTCTTCCAATCCGGTTAGCTCTGCTTCTGGTGGCTGCTACTCTTATTGCTCTGATCCTCTTCTGGGGCATGTTCTGTGTGAACTGGGCTAATCTACGGTCTACGTGGCCCAAAGGCCCTATGGACTGAAGGGCTTTGATGACCTGAAGGCCTGTGAGACCTGTAGGCCCAAACCGGTGGCCCGAAGGCCTAAACCGGGTGAATAGTTCCGGATGCTACAGTACCGAACATTAACTGCTACAGTACTGCTAAAATACCCTAGAAATTCGCCTCCACCCTGTTTTAAACCCCATTGGAAACCACCTAGAAAGGATATAAAAATATGTGTTATATGTGAAGGTTTATGCCACCACAAAGAAAAAACGCCATTCAAACCCCACATGATTTTAGGAATGAAATTGTACTCAAAAAATAAATATTTCATTTTCAATAATCTCATTCAAAATCAATCAAATAATTTCACAATATGCCTATTAATTCATATTACATATGGTCCATTCCTCTGAACACTGTTTTATATTCATATGATCCCAAAAACAATTTATAATAGTCATGAATCATATAAATGTTTTAATATAAATAATGTCACATTATTCTACTCAATCAAAACACATCCCAAATCCAAATTCAAACCCAAAAAAATAGAAATCCAAAATAAAAAAACATTCAAAATTAATGAAATCATAATTAAAACCCTTTTAAATTTACAAGTACAAAAAAAATATGAACAAAAAAAGGAAGATTTAAACATACACTATTAGAAAAAAACAGTGTTATGAAAATAGACCCAAAACCAAAAAAGGAATAAAAAATATAACAAGTTCAACAGAAAACATATAACTATTTTAAAATAAATAAAATAAATTAAAAAAAACATCCCAATCTATATCAAAAAGAGTTTTTACAAAAAAGTGAAATATTCTCCACTTGAACCACCCTTTATAAAACAAACAAACAAAACTATTTTTTGAAACATTTTGAATTATAACAATAAATGAAAACCAAAACCACATTAAAAATAAAAAAATATAATCAAAACCACATCCTATTGATAAAAAACATACCAAAATTACTCAAAATGAATATAAATTCATTTAGATTTAGCATTTCCAAAATAATCTAAATTAATTATTTAAATCAACTTAAAACAAAACATAATGAAACCTTATTATTTACAACTAAATTATTTAATATTAAAAGTATTCATTAATCTCCAATTGAGATTCACAAAAATACCCATATTTTGGAATGAATATTATTTAATTTTAATTTATAAACCATTCTAAAACCAAAGTCATGTTACAATACTATCCACACTATTTCCTCAAGAATTTTTAAAGGTTCACTACACTGGGAAATAAATTTTTTCTAGAAAATTATAAATAAATAAACAAAATTAATTTAAAAAATCATTTTTATAATAATAAAATTACCAATACACCTAAAAACATTCAAATGTGATAAATCAACACGAAATCACTCAAATATTTCCTAAATAGATAGTTACAATGCATTTATTCAACTTTCTTAAAACTATTATCACACATGAATAAAAATTTAAGATAATTCCAATACACTTAAAATAATACCACTAATCTTTCAAAAAATAATCCATAAAACCAAAATAAAATTTAAATCCATAAGTTTCCATAAGTAATCTCAAATCAAACACATGTTTCTTGACCATTACATTTAAAAAATGGTCATTTTCATGGAAAATACAAATAGTTTAATACCACCAAATATATTTTATAAATGAATACCCTTATACCATAATGGAATATATATGAAAGATATATTCAAATAGTTTATCTATTACTCATAACTTAATACATTAAAATAAAATAAATAAAATATGATTATATAAAATACATTCCCCTAACCATAAAATGAACTAACAACCATTCACTAATCATGTCACCACTATATCTAATTATTTAACCAATGTTATGTATTTTCAATAGATTTTAAATTGGTTTTGAGTCTCTCCATTTTTGTGGCATCCTAATAATTGGGAACAAAAATTATTAAAATAAATGCACCTCAAAAATAATAAAAACTACTAATCATGAAACCTCACATACAATAATTTATAAAAAAACACCATATGAATAAAATAATTAAAATATATTAAATCTTATACTCACATTCAAAGAATAAAATCAATGATTTCAATATGGTTAATTTCAATTTATTCAATTTATAACCCCATATTTTACTCCCTACCATAAAAAATATTTTTATCATGTGAAATGCATAATCCATTCACTTCTCATAAATTTCTCAAATGATTTTTTAAGGGGAATACAAAATGGGTCATTAACTATCATCCAAAGGTAGACAATGAGATAACATTATGAAAGTGAGCCTATAATGGGTCATCTTTATCCAAGAGCATTAAGAAGAAAGAGGACTACCCGACGGGTGGAGATACCAGCCATCAGGACCGATTAGGGGTGGTACTAGCAGTGGTCATCCACCCTAGTATTATTGTTCTAGAGATAGAAGGAGAGATCTTTGATACTCGTGGAGTTCATTTCACACCACGATTGAGTTTATAATAAAAAGATAGATGATTGAAGACACTTATAAATGAGCAAGTAGGATAAAAAATAACGTAACATATATTTGAGATTTGATTCATCTGATAACAAATCAAGGGGGAGCGACGAATGAGTTGAACTTCCATAAGAGTTTGAAAGATGTGATGAAAATCAGATAAGTTAGGGTTATTTTTAAAAAACCAGGGAGGGTTTTATTAGTGCTTTCAAAAACTAATTGATAAAGAGATGTTTTATTAATGCTAAAATGATAAGTGCTGATAAAAGATATCTTTTATCAGTGCAAAAACATTAGCATTGATAAAGTTGAATTTTATCAATGTTTTTTTAGCACTGACAAAGATATATCTCTATCAGTGCTAAAAAAGTTATGATAATGACCTATATAATTATTTTTAATTATATAATTAATATAATATTTTTTAAATGTATATAATTATAAATATTTTTATATCATTCAATAAATTTATATAATTATATATATTTTAAAAAATATTTAAATATAAATATAAATATAGTAAATATATTCACTATTTAAATACATTTATTATATTTTTATCATTATCTAAATATATATATATTTAATTATAATTATATAAATACTTTAAAAATATATATATTTAAATATTTATAATTATAAATATATTTTTTTATAATTACAATAAATATATATTTATAAATATATTTATTTATAAATATTTATTTACATATATATTTTTAACATTATTAATGAATATATAATATTAAATGCATGAATGTTAAAGACGAGTGAAATTGAATAATTCAAGATGAGTAGACTTTAAAAATAATGAAAATGTAGATAAGTTTTATTAATTATACAAATTATTTAAAAAATAAAATTTGTATATATATTGAAATTAAGATGAATACAAATTTAAAATATTAAAACATAGTAAATAAATATGTATAAATAATAATTATAAAATGATTAAATTACAAAAAAAAAAAATATTAAAAATTAATAAATAATAAAATCTAAAATAATATTAAAAATAATTAAATACAATTTACCGATTAAAATAATAATATATTAAATATATTATTTTACTGAATGAAATTAAAAAATGAACATTAAAATTGGAATAAATTAAAAAAATATTAAGTGTATGCATTTCTATATAAGATTTCATTAATTACGTAAATATCTGTGTATGTGAAATTAATATATATATACACACAAGTTTGATATATTCTAAATTGAATAATGAAATTATATAATATGCATCGTCTATTAATAAAATAAAAAACAATAAGAGTGGAAAAATTTAAAAAATGAATAATAGTTTTTAATTATATAGATAATTTAAAAAAATTGAAAATGAATATTTATATATGTTAAAATGGAAACTAATAAATATTAATTATATAAATGAGAACCATATTAAAAACATTAAATGTTAGTGAACAAACATGTATAAATAAATATTAGAAAATGGACAAATTACAAAGATATTGAATAATAAAAAAATAAAACTGAATAAATTGCAAACATATTAAACACATTAATAAAAAATTATATATAAAAAAATAAAAAATGAATAAATTACTAAAGTATTATAATAATAAATATTTAAAATCTATAAATTATAAAAAATTAAGCACACAATTAACATTTTCAATGAATAAATTATATTATGAATGCATGTTAAAAATGAGTGGAATTTAATTATATATATATAATTAAATAATTAATATATTGTTTATAATTAATAAAAATGAATACAATTTTAAAAAAGGGAATAAATTTAAAATATTTATATAATAATAAATAGTATATAAATTATTTATTTAGTATATTAAATATTTAAATCAATATGAGAGAGATTTTTTGCTGGAAGGTAGTGACGCAGACACAAGACAGGTAGGCAGTGATGCAGACATGACACAGGCAGACAGCAACGCAGACGTGAGGATGCATCAGGCCTTCAGGTCATATTGTAGGCCTTTGGGCCATGTAATGGGATTCATGCCCATTGGGCCTTAGGGCCATGAACTGAATAAATAAGGTTTGATTGGTGGGTTATCCCTTGGGGAGGCTATGACTGGCCTTTTCAGTCTGTGTGCGTGGGGTGTGTATTTAATGTAATTATATCTCAAACCACCTAATATATATATATATATATATTAAATTTAATAAATTTAATTATAAATAATCTTGGTGTTGGCCTGATCCAGCTCGTGAACCCGGATAAATATATGTTTAAATAAAAATAAATATATATTAATTATGTAAATTACAACTATATTAAAAACATTAAATGCTAAAAAAATTATTAAAAAATTTATTAATGAAATATTTATTAATAAAAAGTATAAATTTAATATTTATATCATAATAAATAGTATAGTAATTATTTAATTATTATATTAAGTATTTAAAATATTTATTCATTTTTATTAATTATAAAAATTGTATTACTTATTTAATTATATATATATATAATATTTTTGTAATTTATTGATTATTAAATAAATAATTAATATATTATTTATTAATATATGTTAATATAAATTAATATATATCAATATTTAATATATATCAATATTTTTATATATATATCCAAATATATTTTTATTTATGAAATAAGAATTTAATTATAAAACAATTATTAAATATAAATAAATTTAAAAAAATTAAAAAATATTAAACAAATAAAAGTTAGTAAAAACAAATCTTAATATATATATATGAATATATTAAAGATATATTTATATATATTAATATTTAATATATTCATATATATCAATATATATTTTTATATATGAAATTAGAATTTAATTATAAAAAATTTATTAAGTCAGCTTTCCCTGAACATGAAGGGACATGTATTTAGGTAGCCCAACATGGAAGGCCTACTAATCAGAGGGTGGGCCAATGCCTGTAGAGAGAATAGGGTGGTCCAAGGCCCACATGGTCCCTTGCATGTAGGCATGGGCCCATATAACAGTATGTGGACAATTTATCCATGACCTCATCCCCACAGCATGCTTCTGAAGTTGTGATGTTGGGGGATGGTATAAAAACAAATGGACGACCATCCCCATTTTTGATGTAGGACCCATGTGTTAGTTTTATCAATGCTTTAAATAACACTGATAAAGACAAAAATATATCAGCACTAGAAAATGCCTAGATAAAATTGTATTTTATTAGCGTTTTTAAGCACTAATAAAAGGTATCCTTTATCAATGGTTTTTAGATTATTGATAAAGGAAACCTTTATTAGTGTTTTTATTAGTGCTGATAAAAGATAGTACTAAATAAAAGGAAAACTATAGTGGTTTCATTACTGCTAATAAAGTGTTGATGTTGTAAGAATATTTTAAAGACCACCCCTTTATCATCACGTTTTTAATGTCGTTGAAGGACTATTTTATCAACACTATAAATAATACTACTAAAAGTCATGCTACAACTATGTTCTACTAAAATTGCAGCATGTGGTAGGTAATACCCCAAGATTTTAGAAGAGGAATACCACGTTTGATAGAGTATATGACACACAACACCAATCATAGAATTGAATGTAGCACCCCCTGATGTTATTATATGTTTCTTTTTAAATAAATTAGATCTCTTCGATAACTTATGGAACATGCAACCCCAAATCTAAATGAACCATAATATATTATATTTTTATAACCTAGCCATTAAATTGGTGGGTATGAATATAACTAACTAAATTAATTAAATTATATGGTTTACACATACATAAAATAAATTCAATGATTATCCATTGATTGGAAATAAAATAAGAATCATTTAAAAGAAAAATGAATGTTTTCTAAAAATTTGTATCATTACTGGAGTTTCCCATTTTTGGGAAGGGTCATTTGTGACAAATTCCCTTTATTAGTGGTCTTTTGTGATAAGAGTCCATATTTAATAGACCATCATAGAAAATTGCATCGTAATTATGTTTTTTTGAGATGGACCGTCACAAGTAGTAATTATTTTCAATGGATACCCCATCTATCACCAATAATAATCACAAGTATTTTAAATAAATAATTGCGACATATCCATCACAAATAAAATTATTTACAATGACTACCTTTTCCATCACAAATATATATATATATATATGAATACTTTTTTAAAAAGAGATATTGTGATGGATATAAAGATCCCTCTCCATTTCTAATATTAAAAAAATATAAAATTAAAAATAATAATTGAAAAACAAAAATTGTGAACAATTACAATTAATTAAAAAAACAAAAAAAACATAACTTTAATACATCATTTCAGATATAATATGTTGATCACTGAAAAATAAAATCAATAATAAAAAATCACAGAGCATCAAATGGTATGGTCAGGTGGGGGAGGATCACTCAAAGTTTTAGGGGTGAGGAAAATACATACCAACACCAGGTGAAAGCTATCACATATACTCTAATATTTTATCATCTCTCAAATTTCACTGATCATGATCCTCCTTCCTCTCTCTCTATATCTACTGTATTATCTCATCCAGATCTCTCAACCTCTCCTCATATTGTGCAACATATGACAAAGAATCTCCATGATCTCCCTTAGATCTGACTGATGACATCAAATAAGTACCATAACAACTCAAATGTGCTAGTCATGAACTAATACCGGTAACCCAACCTTTATCGACACTATGTAAAGTCATCTGTATCTAACCCAACTCATCGAAATGTGACTCACTAGTGGAATATACTTAACCCACGAATTTAATATCTCATAAATGATAATTAAAAACCTCATATGTTTCCTTCAAATATTATTATAAATTATAATAATAATAAAATTAATATCAGTAAGTTTTTAAAAAAAATTACCAACCACAATATAGTGATATTGGTCCCTGAAAAGCTATCATGTATAAGGACCAATGTACATATTCTTAAAAACATTAAACTTGGTAATAGAGGGGTCAATAGCAGCTTGTATAATATTTCTTTTTCATTTAAAGTATATATATATATATACATTAATAAATAATATTACTTACTATATGTCTTAAATGTATACAAATTTTATGACTCATGGCTCTATGTGTGACTTCCTACCTACTCTGATTATGATGTAAAGACAATGAACTCCTCCTAAAAGTATCTCCAGTCCAGTAAGAGAAAAATCCATCCCAAACCTGAGATAAGATATAGGCTGGTCTGTTGGAGTTTCAACACTTTTGGAAAATAGTATCAGTAGATCTGTCCATGGCTCACTTTCCAAGGTTGTGTAAAAGATGATGAAAATGTTCATGTATACAAATATCTCATGCCTCCCAAATAGGATCTCTTGGACTATCAAAAATCAAAGACCATAAAGTCTACATGATAATTAAAAACAAATTGTCAGCAATTAAATTAATTTAAAATAAAATATATTAATTAATAAATTATAATCAAGAAATCGAACATCTGGTGATCAATAATAATGATAACCTGATCCCATGACACCCACGAATCTAAAAAATAATTTCATATAATGACGCTAGTCTTCCCAATATCTAAATGTGATAAAATATATAAATAAGGAAAATTAATCATAGTATTATTACCAAAATTATTACAAAAATTGAATATAAAATAAATACACAAACAATTGAACATACCTTCATAAATGAGGATCAAAATTAATTGATGAAAATATCTCTAGAATAGGCTCCAAAATCATCAATCAAGCAACACCACACACCTACTAACCGGAGTAGACTCCTTCAGATTAGATGAATCAGGATAATCATAGGGAAGTATATCATCAGTGAGAGAATGAAATAAATTGTTGGGAGCATCTTCATCCATCTGAAACAAATAATCTTAAATATAAGAAATTGTCAAAAAAAAATCAAATATAAAAATTAATAAATACTATAATATAATAATCTTACATGTAAGAAATTATTAAAACATATATCATATGTAAAATACTAATAAAGACCAAAATATAATAATTACCTATAAATAAATAAAATAACATAATAATATACCTATAAATTTTTGTTAATATAGATATAAAATATAAAAATAATAATAAATACCATGCAGAATATAATATTATTACCTATCAATAATTTTTAATTCAGATAAAAAATAATAATTACTAGAATCAGTGAAGAAACCAAATAGATAACAAATATTAGAAACAATAAATCTTACCTATAAATAATTGTTAATATAGATATAATGTATAAAAAACAAATAAATAACTAATTATAATAAATCATTCATAATATTCTTCCTTATATCTATTGGGAAAAATTTATTCATCTTCATTTATAGAATCATCAACTTCTATAAAATATTTAGTTTAATTATCCATTATTAATTCATTAAAATTATCATTATCATCGACCCTTAACTGGGGGGATTCATCATTTATATTTATATCTCTTTAGGTAAGAGATATATTTGGGGATGTTTCTTGAAAAATTTCAATATGTTTCACTTCCACAACCATTTCCATTTTCAAGAAACTGATTATCACAAGTTATCATTTAAATTACATTCCATCATTCATTCAAATATCTCAAAACATAACAGTAATTTTCATAAAAAAATTCATGTTATTAATGTGCCAATATAAATGGATAATTTTTTACAATAAGATTGTAATATTTAATTTCAATGACTCTATGTTTTGGATAAACTTGAAATGCTCAATTAGTATCAAACCAACGACATTTAAATATTGTTACATAATTTAGTCCCCGATAGAACAACTCAATTCTTTCATCTAGCATACCATAAAAGTCAACTTCACTTTCTTTATGATGATATCCTTTCAAATAAACACCAATATTCATTTATTTTTTTGATTCACTATATATTTATGTATGAAATCAAAATCAATTAACCCCATACCCATTATAATATTTTTCCAATTTTGATAGAGGGTTTTTAAGAACACATAATCAAAAATCAATATTACTTTCATGAATTGTTTCTTGAAAATAATAAAAATAATTAATAATTGATATCATTACAAAATTGATTTAATTTTTCATTGAGGACAAATTAACTTTCTAGTCATTGAAACCAATATTAAAAATACTATTTTTAATGTTATTTAAGATAATTAGATATAATTTTTATAAATTGGTTTTTGATATGGTCATCATATAGTAAAAAAAAATAATTTAAATGAATTTATATATTATAAAAATTTAAAATAATAATAAAAAGTAGTACTTACTGCAAAAATAATGTCATTTATTCACAATTCAGTAGAACATATGTATGAGCACTATGTAATTCTTTATCTAAAATCCATCATTCACAATAACCACTAAAACCAAGATCAGGATAAATAGAAAATGAACATTGATGGTCTATGACATCATCAACATTTTCCTCATTACAACTCATGTGACTATGTTTTCAAGAATATTCTGATTTAAAAGAATAAGAGAATAAAATTTAAATTTCCTCTTGAAAGTCTGCTTCTGCAATCAACTCTTCAACTGATGCTTTGTTATGTAGTTTCTTATTTAATATTTGCATACTTATCTCAAATAAATACACCCACAAGAATTGTATTGGCCTTAAAAATTTAGTTTCATAAGGAAAATTCAATATTAAATGTTCTATTAAGTTAAAGATGATTATTTTAAATATTTCTCCAATTTACATAAAATTAAAATAACATCTTTTTATAGCATAATAAATGCATCATAATCTGATGTTTCCATAAAAATATATTGGACGAAATATGATATTTAGGTCAAAACAACCTAGATGGAAGAATTAAATATCCCTATAAGACAAAAAAGTAGTAATATTTCTATTGTGACATGGCAGTCATGAATTTTTAATCTGGTAATATGCCCATTTCTAATGAAATGAGATAAATTATAAGAACAACCATTTGGTAACCACAAATATATAATCCATTGATAGAATAATAAACAAATTTCTTTAGAAGGTTCATAATCTACTTTTGACTTTATTAAATTGTGTGATCATTCATCTTTAAATTGTTCAAGTTCAGGATGTCTGCAAATTTGGACATGATATAATCAAGCCTTTACATTATCATTGGTCTAACCAGGTATGTACAATATGTAAAAAATATGTTATCATTTTTTTCTCTCAAAATATATTACATCTAACATGTGATGAACCAACAAATCAGACCAATATGAAAAGTCCCAAAAAATACTCAACTTTATCCAATTATTAACATCTCCAAAAACCAATTATTTTTTATTCATTTGTGGTTGGTCCAAAAGTAACAAGAGGTAATATAGAGATGATAGATTTTACCTGAATACTTGAGAGATAATTTTTTGAGGTTCATCTCTTTTAATTCTATATTTTGTAAAATTATTTATATTCCTTAAAAATGGGTGATCTATAGGAAGAAATATCTGATGATAGTAAAATTAACAAGCATTTCTCCCATTTCCAAGCATAAACACTTTGTTCCCATCCATGAAATACATACATGATTTTAGATCATGTGTAAACCATTTAGATAAAATAACATATGTAAGAAAGTCACTAAATTTACACATTAATGTAACATTCATTGTAAAATTATGATCTTCAACTATATCAAATGTGGTTACACCATTTCTCCATAATGATATTAAATCATCAATTAGTGGATTCAAACAAAAAATTATATTATTCTATGAATGTATTGGAATTAATAGTGACATATATATATATATATGGTTCCTTTATCAAAATCCAAGGAGGTATATTATACAGATTAATGAAAATAGACCAACAAGAATATTGAATCTCATAAGCACCAAATGAAAAAAACATCAGTAAAAAAACCTAACTTTATGTTAAAAGGTTTTAAAGAAAAATAAGGATACTTATGATCAATTTGTTTCCATGAATCACCATAACATTGATGATTTAAGATTTTACTAATGGAAATATTTGATTTATTACATGTCATCAATGAAGTTGTGTTGTGATATCTAAATAAATGCTATAAATGGAGTGTAATTGAAAAATACATCAACTATTTCATAGGAATGATGGAATTTACTTTTTGTGCCTCTTTATATATTTATTATCTATATATTATAAAATTTACTAATGATTCATAATCACTATAATAAAAGATGCAGTCATTTGAACTCATATAGATATTTTGACAACTAAGACCCAAATTATGGACTAACCTCAAATATTCATAGAAAATTCCAGTTAATGTATTTTAATCAGTTGAAAATGATTTAACAAAAGATAATATTTGATTAAAGTAACTGTTTGACATTCCAAATTTGATTTAATGGCCATAAATTTTGTAATAGCTTTATATTTTCTTATTTGACATCCCAAATATAAGTTCTCTTCAACAAATTTAAATTGTAAAATTGAGAAGGTTCTAATTATGGATTTGGAATACCATTCTGAGTTTTTGTTTCTTGAATAGAAGGGATGGATTCCTCATTTACTGAATTATGAAATGATGGATTTAGAACCAAAAAATTTATATTTTCTACTAAATTCTGATCACCATTTTTATGCCAAAAAAATCTAATCATTCAGAATACCAAAACACAGTAGATGAAGTCCAACATTGTCAAAAATTTTAAATCTCTTATGATATCATTTATTACATGAACAATTAATTATTCCTCCAGAAAAAAATTATGAATTTGATGATGTAAATGATATAAATGTTTCAACACTCTCAATATTGACAAGATTTATACCATATCTTTTGGGATTTTTTCAATGATTTATCAAATCATGTCTGTTTAATAGAAAATGATGTATACTTTTTGAGTCCATAATTATTAATAAAAATAACACAAATAAGAATAATTATTACTCATTGTGAATAATTAAAAATTATTATCATATTTTAGTTATGTATAATTAGTATTTCATATATATTGTTTATAAAATTTATTAAAAATTATCATAATTTACTAACATTTACAAATTATTAATAATATTTAGTAATTAATACTAACATTTAGTAATTAATACTAATATTTACTAATTATTAGATGTTATTTAATGATTAATACTAAAATTTTTAATTAACACAACCTTTATACTAATTGTTGTGAATTTCTAATAGTTTTTATTATTTTTATATTTTTTTATAGGGCATTGCATTTTTTACTGATTATTAAAAATATTTTGTTTTTAATTTTTACTAATTGATACAATTATTTATTAAGTAATACATATTATTAATAATTATTACTAAGTTTTTAATAAATTTTACTAATTTTGAAAAATTTCTGTCATTTAATATTTAATATTTTATAATTTATTTCAAATTATCATAATTTTCTCAAATTTACAAATTATTATTAATATTTCTTAATTAAAATTAATATTTACTAATTATTATTTATATTTCCTAATTAATTTTTAATTATCAAAAATTATTTATTGATTATTACTAATTATTTAAATTATTAGTGTATTTTTAATAATTAGTAATTATTATGAATTTTTAATAATTGTTAGTATTTTTTATCTTTTTTTACATGGTATTACAAAATTTTTACAAATTTTTATTAGCTATGATTTTAATAATTATTACTTATTTTTATTTTTTATTTTTTTTCATTAAAGAAATTATTTTAATGTTTTTTATTTAAACATTTATTATAAATAACGTTTTCTTAAAGAATTTTACTTAAATTGATATTCTCATCATTTTTATAAAACACTCATTTTTCTATTTATTTAATACGTTATATATATATTACATAATTTCTTAATCCAATATATTTTGAAAAATTTCTTTTTACACATTTTTAAAAAAATATACATATCAGATATATATATATATATATATATATAAACCTTACATAGTTTTAAAATGTTTATATATGTATATTCCTATGTATATAAATATATGTTACCAAATTTATTAATCAAATATATTTTACATGTTTAAAAAAAATACATATCAAGTCTATATAAGAAAACATATATATATACACATATATATCAAAAACCTTACACAATTTTTGAAAAATTATATATGTATATATTCACATGTTTATGTATATATATATTACATGATTTCTAAATAAAATATATTTTTTACATGTGTTTTAAACAAATATATATATTTATCAAAAACCACACATGTATATTCACATGTTAATATACATACATATATACATATACCCTAAATTCCTAAAGGATTTATATTTTTATTAATTTGATAATCCCCTTTTACAGGTTGATGGGTAAACTTTACATAGCATATAGACCCAAAGGCACCTAGACTTAAATACATAGATATTTCATCCCCAAGGACCACATGCCCAACTGCAATCCACACCCTACCTGATACAAATTATTTTGAACTACATCAATCAAACAGTAAGGATGCTTAGCTAGCAATCCCAATGCATCACTAAATGGGCCTAGAACTAATGGAAAATCCATACCCTCTCAATCATCCAAATCTAAGATCATTACTAGATATTTCTCCTTGCTCTGACCTCATATGTGACTGCACCTAGAAATAGATCCAATTTTTTTTTCTAACTCTCATCCGAAAAAATTACTCTTCCAAACTCGTCATGTGTAGCACAACCTGCTACAACCCGTCCACCCGTCACTGAAAGAAGAAGTCCTCAGCTGCTCCAACACCACCCAACCGAGCCCCAACCGATGAATGCCACCATCACTCGGACTCCATTGAGTCCACCTCCGCAGTCTGGCCAAAACACTGCCACTGTGTGCTGCGTTGTCACCTGAACACCAGTAGCCTCCCGACGAAGCATGGTAGCAGACATCCATCCCCGAAGCTACCTTCCCTACCACCTCTGTGCTCCATACCATCGCTTGAACCTGTCCCTCCCTCCACACCCTACTACCTCCACCTACGGCCCTTTGAGACACCAATATCAAAAACCTTACTTGTTTTTTTAAATCATTTGTATATGTATATTTACATGTTAACACACACACACACACATATATCGGGAACCTTTCATGTTTATATATATATATATATATATATATTGAAAACCTAACATGTGTTTTAAAATGTTTATATATGTATATTCACATGTTAATATATATATATATATATATATATATTTCATGATTTCTTAATTAAATATAAATACATCAAATATATTTTATCATGTTTTTTAAATAAATATACATATAAAATCTATTCATACATACATACATACATACATTCATACATAAATAAATAAATAAATAAATAAATAAATAAATAAATACATACATACATACATACATACATACAAACATACATACAGACACACACACACACACACAAATATGGTTTACAGAAATATATATCCAAATGTTTACACAAAAATATTCACATGAATTAAAAAATGAAAATAATCTTGATATGAAAATCAAACATGGTTTAAAATCACTACTGCAATTAAAGTATTATTAGAATTCATCAAAAAGCATAACACCATAAGCATGAAATATAATTTACCAATTAAATAGATTTCTATAAACTCTCTCAATTTCATATATCCCTAATTAATTTCTATAATAAACATATTTATAGGAATAACATAAAATAATATACTTGGAGTAACCTAAAATACCAAATAGAAAAATCTATTAAATCTAAAGGTTAAACAATGAGGAAAATACTTCAAATGAATTAGAATAACTTATGTAGACCCAATGGAAAACTAAATAGGGAATAAAAAGTTTTAAGTATACCTAAATACCAAATAAACCATAAAAATTAGTTAAATTTTTTACCTAGGGTTTTCCCAAACCTCTTCTTATAAGATTAAATGAAAAAATCGAAAAATAATGAAAGAAGAGATAATATGAGTCTGTACTAAGATGATTCCAACCCAGATCTATAAAAAAATCAGTACAATAGAAGATTTGGGATGGGGTGGTCATCTGAGGTACACTGTGAGATAGGGGAGAGGAACAATCAGAAGAAGTGGGGTGGAGAAGGAAGGTTACAGGTTTTTCATTTATTATTAATTATGATAAGTTATTAGCGACTTATTTTATTATGTCGCTAAAGGATAATTTTTATGTATTTGTTACAACAAAATTCATCAACCATCACAAAAGGCCCCAATGATATGGATAATAATGACCAATATAAAAATCCGTCACTATTGGCCACCACAACTAATTTTCTCACGGGATGACACACATATGCACCAAATGTTTTTACGATAGACCCAATTTTCCATAAAAAATAATGGATATTTGTGATGGAAAATTAGTTACATCACAAATACCTAATTATTAATGACTATTTGTGATGGTAATCTTACTCATCACAAATAACCCTTTACAATTTCCCATTTTTCTAGTAGTGTATTTTTCTGAAAAGCGGTTTCATCATGGTTTGCACACATATGTTAAAAATATTTTTTTACCAATTTTTAAAAAATTATTTTAAAAAATTAACTTCGTTTTGGAAATCCATATATCAAAATTATATTAGAGTGAATATTTAGGATTTTTTTGAAAAGTTTCATTTTTTGATGAATACTGAATAAATACTGATTTTTATTAAAAACTACCTTTTTGTTTAATGAATTTATAAGACCCATTTTATTTTAATGTGGTTTTAAAAGCAACATGAGTTCAATTATATATTTATTAATCCAAAATAGTTCATTTTAATCAATTTAAAATTTAATTTTATATAAAAACTATTTAAACTTTTGAAAGTTTTTCTTATGGAAAACCATTTTTTCAACATGTCGAAAGGTTTAATTTTAAATTAAATTTTGCCAATTATGTGATTTGAATTTGGGAAAATAGATTCAATATTTGGAATAAGACTAATTTACACTATCTAATAATAAAAATTATTTTTTTACAATAATAATAGTGAAAATAGTAAAAATTATTTTCCAAAGATAAGGTTAAAACAAGTTTACCTTAGGGATAAAATCAAATGATAAGGGTAAAAAATGACCCAAAACATGTATGATTCTTATTTTATGGTCATATTTAGAACTTATATTTTTTATTGTTTGAAAATGGTCCATTTTGATTCCTTTTGGCATGAGAAAAACGTTGGTAGAATTCATTTGATTCAAAAATTTGAATTGTGTCCTCTCCCCGACTTATAAAAGGCCACCCCTATCCTCTAATTTACACACTTAAAAAACCCATTAGTTTGTAAAATTACTCCCCAAAAAACTTCCTTAAATCCATTCCATTATCATATAATCCTTTTCTTGATCATAAATCTAACTTAAGAAAGATTTTGGTGCAAACCAAAAGAATTTTTCTAAATAAGAGGTAACGTCCATAACCAATCGTTTTATTTTATTTATTGCTTCATATCGTAAAAATATTATTAAAAAATGATTACATAATAAACTTATTATATTAAATATACTCATATTTTTTATTTTAATTTCATTACCTACAACCATCTCCTCCTCTTTCAAATGGGAAACAATATCGTGGATATTGTGTACAATGGACTATCGGCCCGGGAACCGACATAATTAATTTTCCATCACTGCTTCTCAAGGATGGATATAATTATGTACATAAATTCTATATATGATATTAAGGATATAATTATATGTTTTTAATTATAATATCATATAAAACTTCTTAACTTCCATTCTATAAAGAATATTATAACTTAACTCATGTGTGTGGAAGACTATCACCACACGAAGTGATGTAATTTATTTTTTAATCACATTTTAAATGGAAGGTAACAGATGATAAATTTAATGAATATATGTGATATATATGAAATGATATTGATTCTGTAAAATTAATATACAAACCACTTGGTTACCCTTTTATCCATTATATAAATGATAACGTCGCTCGTACGTACGTTTGGCCTACCATCTCTCTGAATCGATGTGATTAATTCTTAATGATCTAAATCCAATAATTATACTAAAGATGCATCAATTAAAAAAATGATATTTATAAAATTAATAAAATTATATAGATAATATAACTATATCCTATGTTTTATATCCAGAACATTAATGATAAAACAAGCATAAGAAAATAAGGAAATTAACACCCGAAACAATAGTGATAATGAAAGATTGTCAATGAACAGGTGATAAAATGTTATGAGAGGGATCATATATGATATTATAAATAATAATATTTTTATTTTAGAAGTTATTAATTTTTTCTGAAACTTCTATATAAGAGCTTAATGTGTTCTCAACTAAAGGGAAGTGTGGTGTAAGGGGTTCTTAACTTAATTTACATTCATTGGGTTATATGACTAATTCATTGATTATATAATGAAAAAATTATGTGTGAAATGAATTTTGATTTATTTATGTTTTATTTATACCTTTATTTATATGTATATAATTTTTCTACACATAATAACCCCATTTATTGACTCTCATCCTGATGATACAAACTTTTTAAGGGTTTCTTCTCAAACTTTCAACTTTGAGATTCAAGTTCTTTTATGAAGGACATTTATTTTGAATGGTTTATATAATGAAAATTTACATTCTATATCATGAATACTTCCAACATAATTAGATTTTACAATACAATTCATCTACTTCATTCATGGGAAGTTATGATTCAAAAGTTAACAAAGTGATAAGGATTTATGTTTCCAAATCATTTTAACTAGGATTACTTATGATTGAATTTCAATTGAAGGAAATTATTTAATCATTGTCTAATAAACCCTTTCCACTTTATTATCTCATGGTTATTCATGAATTTTCCAATTAATAGTATAATTTTCCCATCTTTGGTATTTAAAATTATTGACATTGTTTTATGAAAATATGTTTTCAATTATATCTTTGGTTAAAAATCCTTTTTCTTCCAAATCCATGTTATCTAAAAATATTTTCCAAAAAGGTTTTAATATTATTTTTAAGTTTATTTTACCCTTAATTTTATTTTTACAAAGTGGTTTAAAAGTAATATTACTATCATTTTCTAATTAAGGTACTTTTTTACTTTTTTCTAAAAAATGTGATGGGAATCTTTGTTTTTTAATATATTCAGCATGAACGGAACTTTTGCCCCATCACGAAAACTCAATGATTTAAAGATAAAATTTTATGTTAAAGTTTATTTTCATAAAATTATTTCTATAATTCTTTATAAAGTTTTATAATTTTTTTCAAAATGTAAATGATCTTTTCCTTATGAAATGTTAAATGTGATCTTTCAAAATCATTTTCCATATAAGATGACATCCTTTGATCTTACTCAAAATGAAAAGGACATTTTCCTCAATAATTATTTGAATCATTTTAAATTTATTTCCACCAATTACAAAAACATTTAATGTTATGGATTGATTCTAAATTATGTATAAATACCTCTCACATATATATTTATTTTATTATCCCTTCCTTTGAAGGGGTAATACATTCCATATAATAATTTCTAAGATGCCTTCATTATGAAATTTCCTTTGAATATGATATGAAGCAATATTATATAACCCATTCTCTTTACACGGGTAATTTTTATGCTATGACTTATGATATATTTCCTTTGTGTGGCACACATATATCATGAACATGTTATGATGGGTGAACCAATGTAGAACCCCAATGTATTGGGTAAAGATTTAATCTCATGAGATGTCATGCATGAGATTAGGTAGTAATTATAATCCATTATGGGACTTCATATACCATATGATTTTGTCTAGGAAGTGTTCCTTGACTCATGTTTTTTCATGTTTTGTGTTACTGCCATATTTCCTATGCTACAATGATCTTATGATACTATGTTATTTATGTTATGATTCCTTGTAATTACTAATGAGCCTTATATTTATGATATCATGTTATAGTTTTAACTTTTTAGAGTTAGTGGCCTAGAATTAACTAATTTGTAATTTATTCATTAATAAATACCTTATCACATCTTAATTGTTCTTCTGCATGACAATGCATGTGATAATTTCCTAAGGATAACTGTTACACTAAAGGGTCATAACAGATCCCTACTATGATGAGAACCTAGAAGTGCCATAATACTATTCTTGAATATATTTTATATGGATAAATGATGTGTCAAAAATAATATAGTCCATTAGGAGTGAGGACTCATAAAACTTTTAGGCACCTTCTCATGGTGTGAGCCCTTGGTAATATTCAGGAGGATATTATGAGAACAAGACCCACTAGTAGGAAATCCACATTTCATAGTGTCATTGGATGTTCCTATCTGTAGATGTGTTTATTAGTCCTTATATTTTAAGATTATTATTAATGGGCATTACAACTCATGCACTTAGATATATTGACGAAAAATGTGATGACACACTATTTGAAATATGGTAGGATATGTTGTGTGCATCACGAGTAATAATGTGAGAAAGGATTTGTCCCTTCTATTCTATAATGAAAGTTGATATCTCAGACCCTTTGATGGAATTGATATAGACTAAATAAATCCATGGCCATGGTAAGGAATGGGAAAGTTCTATTCCAGGAAGTTAAAGAAATAATAATCTAGCACATGGGTTGATGACACTAGCATGCAACCCGCTTGATTCGAGATATCGGGACAAAGGGATTAAATTACACAATAAGAGTTCATAGGAGGTGAAACATCATTACGGTGTAAACTTCTTTCTCTATGGATGCCTTGGTGTGTTTTTAGATGCTAACCTTGGACTTTAGGAAGGCTCCACCTAATTCCATTGAGAAAGAGGCCTAGTGGGTCACACACTATGTGTGTCCAAGTATCTCTGTTAAATATTCATTTAATAAGTTGAATAAAGATTATTCCCGATTGTGGTTTAATAATTATTCAAGGATGCCTATTCTCATTTATTTTGAAATTATTTATTCAAGAGAATATAGTGTGGGTGAAATAATATATTTATTAACGAGTAATGTAGTGATATTCATTTGAGAAATAAATAGTCATTTTTCAAGGTCTAATAAATTTGGTGGAGGAAATACATAAAATAGAAAAAAAAGTACACACTTTTTATATTAATATACATGCCATGTAGTTTTTTTGGGGATTTATGTGAAATAATATTATTTATTTAATTAAATAATATTAGGGGTAATTCACTGGGCAAATGTCAAGTGATAATAATAATAAACTATTATTATTAGACATAGATTTTTACTAAGAATTAAATAAAATGAATAAATGATTTCAGTTAATTAATTTGTTTTATTATTTTAAGTAATTAAAATATAAATTATATTATTCTCATTAACCTATCCATTTAGGAGGATTGTGTACAACAGATTTGGAAAAATATCTCAAGCTAAGAGAGAATTATTTTTCCTCCAAGAATGCTCTTAAGTTACGGGAGAGATCCTCCTTCACTGGATTAAAGAGTGAGATTTGGAAGAAGTTCTCAAGGAAATTAAAGGTGAACATCGCAAGCGAAGTCTCTTCCATGATAGTACCCAAATATCCCTTTGGAGACGTCCATAGATATGTGGAACATGTGTAGATCACCGCTAAAGGAAGCCTACACTTATATTCTATGACCCAACGACAGATGACATCGAATTGTGACCAGAAAAATCAACAAAGAGATAATTCCATCAAGGTAATTCTTGTCTTCTAATTCAATTAATTATAACCAATATATGACCATCCTCTCTATGGTTTCAGGACTCCCCTATTTTCGTTCGTTCTTAGTTTTATTCCAAATATTCGACATTTTATCATCATGACAGATCTCAAATTGATCATTGTTAACAA
Source organism: Viscum album (assembly GCA_963277665.1). Classification (NCBI taxonomy): domain Eukaryota; kingdom Viridiplantae; phylum Streptophyta; class Magnoliopsida; order Santalales; family Viscaceae; genus Viscum; species Viscum album. Next base: position 889,648,411 of record OY728123.1, read on the forward strand.
TAAAATTAAAGTTGGGTACACCCGGATCCGCTGTGCCCGAAGCCTACAAATGGTATCATAGGGGTCATATTGTTGATTATAATTATTTTGTTTTTTCATTTTTTATTTATGCTTTTAATAATTTAGTTGTTTCAATTCATGTTAATCATTCTGTAAATATAAATCTTGAGATCTAGTCCTCCTTTTTGTTTCTCTTTCACCTTCAGAAATGATATTTTCTTTAAATTTGATTAAAATAAAATAGAAGATCTCATATGAAGGTGCCAAATATTTCTATCTATACAACATAAGAACACACGGTGTGCATTCAACAGTACACTCCATGTAATTAAGATTCAATGCATCAGACTGGTCCGCCAAACCAAGTCATGTGTTAGAGTCTTTCTAAGTCTTAAATGACTCCATGTGTTGACCCGGAACAGGTGGCACGCGATTTCCAGATTACACGCTATATTTCCCAATGAACACAGTGTATAGTAACTTTGGGTTAGGGTTGGACTGTGTACCCCATACATGGATTTCCTAGATGGATACTGTGTAATGCGGATACTACACAGTGTGTGGCCCACTAAACACGCCCTATACTCCGAAGATTTCCAATGTACACTCACAGGCTGTATCCCCAAGCATGTACTTGGGATAGATGGTGAACGATAGAACACACCGTGTAGTTGGAACTAGATGTCGTGTACTCATCCAAATTACATATATTTATTAAAATTTATTATTATATTATGCAAACCCTTGAGAGGTGTACCATGGTGCAAGTGTAAAGTTGAGTCACAACATGTGATAGGTGTTATATATATATATGTGTTTAAATTAACATCTATGTAATGTTCATTTCTAATCATTGGGTAGTTATGAATGGGAATTCACTGGGTTGCCTCCACGTTATAGGTTACGTACAAATATAATTTTAAATGAATTTAGTTTTTTAAAATTATGATGGATGAGAATCTCAAGGAAATTCAAAAAAGGGTTTAAGATAAAATCATTGATTAATTAAAGATAATTAATTGATTTGAGCATGATTTATCTTAAATAAGAACAATTAAAGAATTTAATGATAGTTTTATTTATGAAAAAATATCATTTCAGGTATGGATTATCATGAGCTAGACCAAGACTTTTTTATGTGAATGGTTTCTTTTAATTAATTTATTTAAATTAAATTTGTTGTCCTGTGAGCATTCTGCTCATTAATATGTTGGTCATATGTGCCTAAGGTTTCTTTTATGTAAAACCCCATTTTACCCTACAACTACATGTGAGAAAAAAGAATATGTAATGGATGGAGCTCCCATGCTTGTGGAGGTGGCTCTAGTTAGGATCCAAGGTGAAACCAATCCAAGGAGATATAAAGGTCGAAAGGTGGGAAGTTATAAACACAAAACCAAAAGGTTCAAGGAGTTTATACCCTAGGTATTGGGTTTGATTATCAATCGCTAGATAAACTAACAAATAGAACAAGATCATGATCATACCATTTATTTTATTTCTGTTATTTGCATGGTTTATTTATTGTGGGTGTGTTTTTGTGATCACACAATTAATAAATTAAACACGAATGCAAGTTAGAACTAAAATAAGACCGTAATATGAGAAAATATTATCTTAAACATGGTTAATCACTTAAGTATATCCCACTTAATATTAACAAGAATGTAATAAAGATAATAAAAAAAATTTACATATAAGGATAAAATCCCTTAAAGAAATATTAAGTTGGTATAACATTCCATAATATTTGTTAGAATTGAACTATAGTTCAAAGTACTTCACCAACCCTAGTTGGGGTGCTTTAAAATATTGGGGAATTCTAATTCAAGGTTTTGGGTTGACTTGACTTGGTTCATATTAAGGGTTGACTACCATAGTAGGAATTGGTGTGTCCAAGAGGCAAAGGTTGAGGAAATCCAAAATAAAATGATTTCAGGATTTGGGAGTCCACTCTAGGGATCAAGGAACTGTGAGTTAATGTAGTTGGAATTTGGAATGACTACCTAAAAACCTTCAAGTTTCTTGAACAACCCTAGTTTGGGTAATGCGAATGGCAGTATGGATCATTTCCACTATAATATTCAGGGAATAGAATATTCCGAAGTTAATAGTGAGGGCTGTTGGATTTCGATAAAATAGTGGGAGACTAATAAGTATTAATTTATTTATTTGTCTTAGTTTTATCATGATAAAGTACTAAAATATTTTCTCATCTTAAATTTTAGAAATGAAAAGAAAAATGACTTCAAACGTATCATTTCGAACCATAATCAAGAAGGAAAACCTTCTCACTGACACCAATTTCCAGGAATGATAGAGGTGTTTATGCATCATCCTTTGCCACAAGAGGAAATTGTACGTCATGGAGGAGATTATTCCAATTATGAAACTCATTTATTTTAAATGGTGTATATAATTAAAATTTACATTCTATATCATGAATAATTCCAACATAATGATATTTTTCATTACAATTCATCTATTTCATTCATGGGATGTTATGATTCAAAAGTTACTGAAGTGATCAGGGTTTATGTTTCAAAATAATTTTAACAAAGATTACTGATGCTTGAATTTCCACTGAAGGAAATTATTTAATAATTATCTAATAAACCCATTTCACTTTATTCTTCAATTTATATTCATTAATTTTCCAATTAATATTACAATTTTCACCTCTTTGGTACTTAAAATTATTGGGATTGTTTTTATGAAAACCGATCTTCAATTCTCTCTTTGATCCAAAATCCTTCTTCATCCAAATCCATGTTATCTAAAAATATTTTCCTAAATGTTTTAAATTTATTTTCTAATTTTATTTTAACCCTTAATTTTATTTTTAAAAAATAGTTATAAGGAATATTCCCATCATTTTCCAAATAATGTAATTTTTTACTTTTATTAAAAAAAAGTGAATAGAATCTTTATTTTTTAACATATTGAACATGAACAGAACTCTTTATCTATCATTACCACACAATTATTTAAAGATACATTATTTATGTTTCAAAGTTTATTTTAAAAATTGATTTATTTAATTTTTATAATGGTTTATAAGTGTTTGAAAAATGGAAATGATATTTTCCTTATGAAATGTTAAAAGTGATCTTTCAAAATAATTTTCCATATAAGATTACATCCTTTGATGTTACTCAAAATGAAAAGGTTATTTTCTTAAAGAATTATTTTAATCATTTTAAAATTAATTTCATCAAGGAAAACAACATTTTATTTCATGGATTGCTTCAAATTTATATATATATGCCTCACACATATATATCTATTTTATCATCCCTTACTTTTAAGGGGTAATATATTCTTTATGATAATTTATCAAATGAATTCATTAGGAAATTTCATTAGAATATGATATGAAGGAACATTATGTAACCTATTATCTTTCCATGGATAATTTTTATGTTATTCCTTACGATTTATTTCCTTTGGGTAGACACATATATCATGAACATGTTATGATGGGTTCACCTAGGTTGTGATCCAATGTATTGGGTAAAGCTTTAGTATCATGAGATATCATGTATGGAAATAGGTATTAATCCTAATCCATTATGGGAATTCATAAACAATGTGATTTTGTCAAGGTTGTTTTTTTACTAATGTTTTTTTTCTTCATGTTTTGTGTTACTGCAACCATTCCAATACTATAATGATATTATAATAATATGTTATTTATGTTATGATTCCATGAAATTACTCACAAACCTTCTATTTATGTTATCATGTTATGGTTTTGACTCACATGTTATGTTTATTTATCTTGATTATTCCCTTATTGGGATTTTTAGGTCACCCCTTTTTTCTATGTATTCCCCAATTTTTCACATACAGTTTAAGAGCCCAAAAGTATTTAGGAGCAAATTATGGAAAATAAAATAAAAAATTTTATTTTTTAGTCTAACTTTCTTGTATTATTAATGTAATCTTACAAAGACACTAGTCCTTTACGATAATTATATTGTATAAATGGTTATTGTTGTCTAGAAATCATGATATATTATATGTAACGGGATTGGGTTTTCACATTTGGTATCAAAGGAAAGGTTTAGTTATCCTTTAGAACTATGATGGGAAAAATTTATTGAGGACCCTAGGGATAATTCTATGGATAAGACTATGTATGTCAAAATATCCTCAAATCTTGGTGAGGTAAATATGAAGTGGTTTTGGAGAAATTTAATCCCTGTATAGATACTAGAAGTGGATGTGGTTCTATCCCAAATATACCTAGGGTTAATAACACAAAAAAAGACACATCGATCTTTAATCAAGTATTACTTGGTTCAAAACAATAGGAAGTACTTCACTCCTATTTTGACACTCCCTTGGGAAATGATTTTGAAATTTACTAAAAGTTTACAAACTATAATGAAAGATTTGAATAAATGATGACCTTGAATTTCCTAGGATAAAACTAAGGGTTTATCGATTGAAAAGAAGGTTTTATGATTTATATATCCTTGTTGACGCTCCTTTTTCATCATAGAGTCCAAAGAAATGTAAAGGGAAATGACTTAGCACAAATTGATTCATCCTTTGAAGAAAATATCAAAAATCGACAAAGGCATGAACAAGGGATCAAAAGCACATGTGCCGCACATGTTCTATCACTGTCACACAAGTACACTTGCGCGACGCCTTATGGTCGCGCAAGTGACTTGCGCGACCTAAGTGGTAACCACTTGAGGTCTTCTCCTGCCTATAAATAGACCCTGTAGACCCCCATTTCGGGAGGATTTTTTTTTCCAGAAACTCAGATTTGAGCTCCCGACGCCCTAGTCTCTTCTCAAAGCTTCCGAAACACTTCTAAGGTAATTTCTTACCTAGAACGGAAGATCTAAAGATGGAGAGGAAGGCCTAAGTGTTTAAAATCATCAACACTTGCGCGCCTGAGTGGACAACCCATAAGGGAAAAGGGACACACTTGCGCGGTGCCTTAATCCTTCAATAGATCTTGCGCACCCCTATTCTGGAAGAACCTCAAGAGGATTCTAAAGGGTTTAATGAAGAGTCGCTCAAGTATTACCCTACTGGTTAACTGTCACGCAAGTACATCATGTGTCGCGCAGGAGTATACCTGCCCAGCCAAAACTTGTGCACCCACGCAGTACCTGCGCGCCTGCCAGGACTTGCGCACCCCTGCCTTTTTTGGGTGCCTTTTTTGCCCATTTCAACCCTCTTAAGCCATTACACCTTTCCTATTCAAGATTCAGTCTTCAAGACACTCTTCAAATCCATTTTATGGCATGATTTCTTGATTTGACTTCCTTATCTGAAATTAATTTTGTGGAATATCTCTCAAAACCTAGTGATTTACACATCTTTTTGTCACTAAAGATTTAGATTTCATTCATTCAACCTCATCCTTTAATATGAGAGAATCCTTAACCTGGGTATCCTTTTTAGAAATAATCCCCAGTCATAAGTCCTCTAATATGGGCATCCTCTTTATGAGTAAGCCCCAAGTCCCTTAATTTTTGGGCATCCTCTTAGGAGTAAGCCCCAGATCTCTTAACCTGGGCTTCCTTTTCAAGAGTAAGCCCCAGTCTCAAGTTTGGGCATCCTCCTTAGGTGTAAGCCCCAGTCATAATTCTTAACATGGGCATCGTCCTTAGGACTAAGCCCCAATTCTTAAAATTCCCAAATCTGGGAATCCTCCTTAGGAGTAAGCCCCAGTCTCCTAATTTGGGCATCCTCCTCAGGGGTAAGCCCCAAACCTTAATCCTTGACCTAGGCCTCCTTTTTAGGAGTAAGCCCCAGTCTTAATTTCTCTTAACCAGTCCTAATTTACCTTTGATCTGGGATTCCTTTTTAGGAGTAAAACCCAATCATAAGTCTTCTCCTAATTTGGGCCTCCTTTTCAGGAGTAAGCCCCAAGTTAGAGTATTCAAAATCTCCATGAAGCACATATACCATTATGGACCCTGTTCCTGGATTTCTTCCCTAAAGTAAATCCTAACCTTCATTTATCTGGGAAGTCATACATACATAAGCCCCACATTATTTCTTATGATTGAATCTTTCATGGCACAATTGTCTAATTATTACCAATACCTCTTGTTTCTCACACTGAGCATGACTCACGTGATCTTAGAGTGTAAAAGTAATTGTGACATCCTTCTTTGAGCCATCAATCATAAACATCATACTCCCTTACTCGAACTACGTGGTTTCTGATTCCTTTTCTAAACAAAGGATACGTAGGTAGCCTATATACGGGTTCGATCCCAACTCTAAAATAATCCATGTCCTTATGAATGATAATAAACTTCAAGTGCCCCACTGAGTGGCTTTAAAACCAGCATGGTCATCATAATGACCAAGAGACTTCTGTTTAAATGTGTCAAAGGGTACCATTGACCAAGAATCTCTAACAAATATAGATGATTCTCTATCGATGAAGAACCTCGAATAAATACAAAAGATTATCTAAATTTCCTACATTTTTAATCATTGATTGTTAGATATGAAAGAAAATCTCATTTTATACTTGGTAATGTAATAAGGATTCATGAACATAACTTAAATCTACAAAGAGAGTCCCAGAGTAGACAATAATTCCCCTCAAAAAGGTGTGATGAGTCCAACCTCCCATCCTCTTGACCAATGAAAATTCCTAAGCCTCATTAATACACAAACTAATGAGCACCTACCTTTGGAAAGTAGGTCCGAATGGATGTGGAATCATTGGATGTTTCCGGTTCTACGAAAAAACCCATCAGAAACCGATCAGAATGTTTGAACCTCCCATCAAGGTGGTCATCCCCGGATTCCGAGGGAAACAATCTTATAATTGATGTTTCGTGATAATGTGGTTTCATACTATGATTATTATTTATCATACTCTTTTTTGAGGTTTTAGTTAATGGTTGGAACCACGAGGAATCATTTTAACAGTGAATGCGATGGACACTTAAATGATTATGAGTAACCAAATTGGATAATGATAGGAGATAAATATAATGTGATCAGGACTATGTATCTATTTTGATATATTATTAACAATTTAAAATTTAGTGATATTACAAATAAGTAAAATAAGAGGAGGATGAAATCTTATAAAATTTCATGTGGTAATAAACATAGAGGAAATAATATTTCGCATCCTACATGTCAAGAAGGTGGGAAGAGGATCCTTTAGGAATAACTAAAATTGATGGTAACATGTTTTATATATTTAAATGAAGGTTATAGATCCAAAATGTTTCAAGAAATTAAATATGAGGGGAACTTGGGTATTATCTGAGTCAATTACCTAAACAAAGGGATAGACCCTAGAACAAGGAAGGACCTATGTTATACCAAATCATTGAAGGAATATGGTTGAAATTTTATGTATTGTAATTAAAGAATTATTTTATAGAAATATTTTTACCAAATTTATTTTGGATATAATAATCATGAGAGATCTTTTTATTGTCTTGATTTATAAATCATATATGTCTTCTTGTTAGATTAAATTAAGAGTTATGGATATAATCACAAGTTTATGTATTTACAGTTGATCATAAGTTCAAATTTCTAGACACACCTTTTGATTTTTTATATAATTTTATTTTGAGGTGACTAGTGGTATTTCAAGTGAAATTTTATTGGGTTGAAATATATATAACCTTTTGGTTTAAGGTAAAGGATTGTTTTGGAATATTTCTATTATGTTTTAGATATGTAAATTGAAAGGGTATGATATAAAATTTGAGGCTAAAACATTTATTCATATTGAGGTTATTGAGGTTATTTGGGATATATTCTCATTTATTTAAGGAATTATATACGATAAAACTTTTTTTCATTGTTTAATTTTGGAGATTAATATATTCATATTGGATATTCATTTCCTTAGAGTAAGTGATGAATTGGAAATTAATCAAATCCCAATGAAAGGATGAAATTGTGTTTATAAAATAAAAATATGTCAAGTATAGTTTCTGGTGTTCTCCATTTTGATAGAAAAATAATCCAGCAACTCTAAGAAAAGGATATAATTTTTTTTATCCTGTTACCTTCAAATATAATAAATCAACGGCCTTATAATTCTTCACAAATTTAAGGTTTTGTGATTGTTAAATGTCTCTTGATCATTCAATTTCTTATGATCAATGATCTTTGTCACCCTCCATAATTATTTATTCTTTTATTCCATGTCTATGTTTTGAATTACCACTAATGTTATACAACTTGGAACCCTAGAAGTATATTATTATTTATGAACTCTATAATCAAATTTAACTATTTTTTTAGGTTAAATTTTTATTAACTGTTTTTATGATATAGGTTTTTCCACAAAGAAATTTTCAAACCCTTGATTTCTTAGATCAAGAATAAATTACAAGGACAAAATTTATTTAAGGGGGTATAATGTAACACACTAAGATTTTAAAATCATAACATCATGTTTGATGGCATATAAGGAATACAACAAAAACATTATAAGAGAATGTAACATCCTGATATTTTACTATATATTTATTTTTAAATAAATTCAATCTCTTTGATAACTTGTGGAAAATGAATCCATGAATATAAATGATACATAATTTAGTATACCATTATATATATTATGTGGTTTAGGTTAAAATTGAATTCAGACACACATACACACACATACTACACACACAGGCTGTAGAGGCAGTCCATATCCCCCCACGGGGATAGCTCACTCATCAAGAATTATTTATTTATTACATGGCCCATAGGACCAGTGGGCATAAAGCCAATAACATAGACCAAAATCCAAGTGAAGTTTCATGCCTGAATCATCCTGACTATTTTAGTAGGCCTGCATCATGCATTTATCACTACCTACCAACATCATTCCCATGTCACTACCCATCTAAAAGAAAAAGGAATGTTTTCTGAAAAGATGTATTTTTCTAAAAAGTGATTTCATATAACTTTGTTCATATATTTTAAAATTATTTCTTTCTAATTTTATAAACATTAATTTAAAAAATTAACTTAACTTATTAAATCATTATATCAAAATTATATCAGGGCATGAGATTTTTTTGAAAGGTTTCATTTTTCGATGAATAATGAAAAAATACTGATTTTTATTAAAAACTACATTTTGATTTGAATAATTCACAAGACCCATTTTGTTTTAATGTGGTTTTAAAAGTATAATTATCTCAGCAATATATTTTCTAATACAAATTAGTTCATTGGAATCAATTTCATCTTTAATTTTGATATAAAAACGTTTTTAACTTTTGAATGATTTTCTACTGGAAAATAGTTTTTTTGACATGTATATGGTTGAAATTTTAAATTAAATTATGACACTTATATGAGTTGAATTTAAAAAAATGGATTCCATATTTTTAATAATAATAATTTATACTATATAATATATTCAACTTAATTTTTGACAATAATTAATAATGAAAACAATAAAAATTATTTACTGATGTTAAGGTAAAAATGGGGTTACTATGGGTTAAAATCAAAAGATAAGGGTAAAACATGATCAAAACATGTAAAATTTATACTATATGGTAAAATTTAAAACATATATATTTTAAGTTTCGAAAACTATTCATTTTGTATCCATTTTTCATTTGAAAATTTTGGGTAGATTTCATTCTTTTCAAATATTCTAAATGTGTCCTCTCCCCCACTTATAAAAGGCCACCCATATCCTCCCATTTCTATACCTCAAAACCCCATTAGTTTGGGAAATAACTAAAAAAACACTTCATTAATTCCCTTAAATTATCCTAGAATCCTTTTCTTGATCATTAATCCAACCTAGGAAAGATTACGGTTCAAACTAAAAGAATTTGTCTGAAGAAGAGGTATTATCCTTAACCGATCATTTTATTTTATTTCTTCCTTAATCTAATAAAAGTACTATTAAAACATGATTAAATAATAACCTCAATATATTTCATATAATAATATTTTTTATGTTAATTTCATTAACTTCAACCATCTCATCCTCTATCAAATGGGAATAGATATCATGGATCTTGTGTACAATGGACTATCGGCTCGCAAACTGACATAATTAATTTTCCATCAATGATTCTCAAGGATGGATATAATGATGTATATAAATTTTATATATGATACTAATGATATAATTATATGTTTTTAATTATAATATAATATATTACTTCTTAATTTACATTCTACAGAGAATACGATAACGTAGCTTGTGTGTATGAAAAACTATCACCTCACGAAGTGATGTGATTTATTTTTTAATCACGCTTTACATAGAAGCTAAAAAAGGATAAATTTAATGAATATATGTTATATATTTGACATTATATTGATTGTTTAAAATTATTTACAACCCACTTGGTTACCCTTTCACCTGTTATGTAAATGATAACGTCGCTCGTACGAATGTATGACCTACCATCTCCATGAATCGATTTGATTCATTCTCAATGTTTCAGATTCAATAATTATAATAAAAGTTCATCTATTTAAAAAATTATATTTATAAAATTAATATAATTATATAGATAATAGAACTATATCCTATGTTTGAGATCCATAACTTTCATGATAAAACAGGTCTGAGAAAACATGGAAATTAACACCTGAATTAATAGTGATAATAGAAGATTGTCAATGAACGAGTGAAAAAATGTTATAAAATGGATCTTATATGATATTATAAATAAAAATATGGTACTTTTATAATTTATTAAATTTTTTAAAACCACTATATAGGAGCTTAATTTGTGGTCAACTGAAGGGAAGTGAAAGGAAAGGGGGTTCTTAACTTAATTTACATACATTGGGTTATACGACTAATTCGTTGATTATATTATGATTTTTTTTTGTGTGAAATGAATTTTGATTTATTTATGTTTTATTTAAATATTTATTTTTTATATATAAATTTTTACACACAATCACTCCATTGATTTACTCTCACCTTGATGATATAAACTTTGTAAGGGTTTCTTATCAAACTTTCATCTTTGAGATACATGTTCTTTTATACAGCTAATTTCTATTCAATGGTGTATATAATGAATCTTTAAATTTTTTATCATGAATACTTACAACATAATTATATTTTATATTAAAATTCTTTTATATTATTCATGGTAAGTTATGATTCAAAAGTTACCAAAGTGATAAGGGTTTGTGTTTCAAAATCATTTTAATCAGTATTACTTATGATTGAGTTTACACTAAAGGAAATTATTTAATCATTTTATACTATTTTTTTTTATTATCCTATGGTTATTTATTATGTTCCCAATTAATAGTTAAAATTTTCCTCTCTTTGGCACTTAAAATTATTGAGATTTTTTATATGAAAATATGTCTTGAATTCTATTTTTTGGTCAAAAATCATTTTTCTTCCAAATCCATGCTATCTAAAAATATTTTCCAAAATGTTTTAATATCATTTTTTATATTTGTTTTTACCCTTAATTTTATTTTTACACAATAGTTTAAATGGAATATTCGCATCATTTTCTGAATGAGGTACTTTTTTACTTTACTTAAAAAAATGTGAATGAAATATTTGTTTTTGACATATTCAGCATGAACAAAATTCTTCCTCCATCATGAGAACTCAATGATTTAAAGTTACATTTTTATATTTAAATGTTTTTTTTAAAAAAATTATTTCTTTAATTATTTAGAAAGTTTTATAACTGTATTCAAAATGGAAATGATATTTTCCTCATGAAATGTTAAAAGTGATCTTTCAAAATCATTTTCTATATAAGATTACATCCTTTGATGTTACTCAAAATTAAAATATTATTTTCCTCAAGAATTATTTTAATCATTTTAAAATTAAATTCATTAATGGAAATAACATTTGATACTATGGATTAATTATAAATTATGTATATATTCCTATCATATATATTTCTATTTTATTATCCGTTCCTTTGTAGGTGTAATGCATTTCTTATGAGAATTTATCAAATGCACTAATTATGAAATTTCCTTTGAATATTAGATGAAACAATATTATAAAACCCATTCTATTTCCATGGGTAATTTTTATGTTATGCCTTACGATTTATTTCCTTTGTGTGGCACACATATATCATGAACATGTTATGATGGGTACACCTAGGTGGCACTCCAATGTATTGGTTAAATATTTAGTCTAATGAGATGTCATGTATGGGATTAGGTAGTAATCCTAATCCATTATGGGACTTTATATGCCATGTGATTTTTTCTAGGAAGTTTTCCTTCACTCTTGTTTTTGTCACGTTTTATGTTACTACCACATTTCTTATGCTACAATGATATTGTGATACTATGTTATTTATGTTACGCTTCTAAGAAATTAGTCACGATACTTCTATTTATGATATCATGTTATAGATTTGACTCACATGCTATGTTTCTTTATAATGTTTATTCCCTTACTAGGATTTTTAGATAACCCCTTTTGTCTATGTTTTCCCTAAGTTTTCCAATGTAGTTTAGGAGCTCAAAAGGATTTAATAGCTCATTACAGAGAATAAAATAATTTTTTTTTATTTTTTATTATAAATTTGATGTATTATGAATGTAATCTTACAAATACACTAGGAATTTATGATACTCATATTATATAAATGGATATTTGTGTCTATAAATCATGTTATATTATATGTAAAGGTATTGGGTTGTCACATTTGTTATCAGAGTAAAGTTTTAGTTAAACTTTAAAACAAGGATGGGAAATATTTATTGAGGCCCCTCCAAATAAGTATAAGGATAAGACTATATATAGAAAAATATGCTCGAATGTTAGTGAAGTAAAGATCAAGTGGTTTTGTAGAAATTACATCCTTGTATGGATACTACAAGTGGATGTGGTTCTGTCACAAATTTACCTAGGGGTAATAAATATAAAAAATTCACATCTATATTGACTCAATAATTACTTGGTACACAAAAAATAATACTTACTTCACTCTTGGTTTGACACTCCCTAGGGATATGATTTTGAAATTCATAGAAACATGAAACACTGTCATGAAATATTTGAATATATGATGACCATGAATGTCTTAGGATAAACCTAAGGGTTCATAGATTGAAAATAAGGTTTTATTATTTATATATCCTATAACTTATGTTTCATGATTATGTGGTATCCTACTTTGATTATTATTTCTCATACTATTCTTTAATGTTTTAGTAAATGGATGGAACTATGAGGAATCATTTTCACACTAAATGTGATAGATAATTCGGTGATTTTGAGTAACCAAATTGGATAATTACTGGAGATAAAGATATTTTGATTATGACTAATTATATATTGAGATATATTATTAATAATTTAAAATTTAGTAATATTCTTAATAATTAAAATAAGAGGAGGATGTACTATTATAAAAGTTTATGTGGTAATGAACATAGAGGAAATAATATTTAGAATCATATACGTCAAGAAGGTGGGAAGGGGAACCTATAAGAATATATAAATTGGATTAGAAGATGTTTTCTATATTTAAATGGAAGTTATAGAGAAAAAATTTTCCAATAAATTCAATTTATTATATAGGGGGAACTTGGGTATTATCCGAGTCAATTCCCTAAACAAAGGGTTAAACCCTAGACTAAGGAAGGACCTATGTTTTACCAAATCATTGAAGTAAAAGGGTTTAAGTTTATTGTTTTGGGATTCAATAATTATGTTGTAGAATTCTTTTTAGTAATGTCATTTTTGGATATAATAATCATGAGAGATCTAATTATTGCGTTGATTTAAGAAGCATATACGTCTTCTTGTTAGATTAAATTAAGATTTATGGATACCATCATGTGTTTATAGGTTCATGGTTAATAATAAGTTCAATTTTATAGACACCCATTTTGAGGTTTTATGTAATTGGATTTCTAGGTGACTAGTGATATTTTAAGAGAAATTTTATTGGGTTGAAATATATATAAAATTTTGTTTTAACATAAAGGATTGTTTTGGAATAATGATTTTATATTTTTGAGAAGTAATTTGAAAGGGTATGATATATCATTTGAGGTTAAAACCTTCTTTCATATTGAGGTTATTTGGGATCTATGATCATTTAGCTAAGTAATTCTCAATGATAAAACTAAGGTTTCATTGTTGAATTTTGGATATTAATTGATTCATATCAATTTGGGGTATTATCTTACTTTATGCTAACCATTTTTTTTAATAATTATATGAGGAATACCTTGTTAATATTTTATTGATATTATGATTTGGAAAAAGTTAATTCTAGTGCTTTTGACATAAAAAAATTATTATTGGATATTTATTTCCTTAGAGTAAGTGGTGAAGTGGAAATTGATCAAATCCAAATGAAAGGATGGAATTTTTTTTATAAAATAAAAATATGTCAAGTATAGTTTATGGTGTTGTCCATATTGATAGAAAAAGAATACCTCAACTCTAAGAAAAGGATATCAAAAAATAGTTATCATATTACATCCAATTAAAATAAATCAACGGTCCTTTAATTCATAAAATATTTATGGTTTTTTTTATTTTTAACTGTCTCTTGATCATTTACTTTCTTAAGATCAATGATCTCTATCACCCTCTATAATTATTTATGATTTTATTCCATGTCCATGTTTTCAATTCCCACCAATGTTATCTAACTTGGTAACCTAGATGCATGTTATTATCTATGAACTCTATCTTTCCCTTTCACTATTTTTTTGGGTTGAATTTTTATTAACCATTTTTATGATGTGGGTTTTTCAACAAAGAAATGTTCAAACTCTTGATTTCCAAGATAAAGAATAATATGTGGGGAAATTTTTTAAGGGGGTAAAATGTAACAACCTGAGTTTTTATAATAGTAACATCATGTTTGATAACATATATGACACACAAAACCAATCTTATAAGAGAATGTAACACCCAAAGACTATATTATATATATATTTTTAAATAAATTCAATATATTTGATAGCTTGTGGAAATGAAACCCCCAACATAAATGAAACATAATATAGTATAAGATTATATATATTAGGTTGTTTAGAGTAAAATTTCATTTAAACACACATACACACATGCAC
Organism: Viscum album; assembly: GCA_963277665.1. Classification (NCBI taxonomy): domain Eukaryota; kingdom Viridiplantae; phylum Streptophyta; class Magnoliopsida; order Santalales; family Viscaceae; genus Viscum; species Viscum album. The sequence goes on from OY728123.1 coordinate 889,663,438, forward strand.
TATACACATAGGCCGGAAAGGGAGACCATATCCCCCCATGGGGATAGCCCACTCTTTAGGAATTGTTTATTTAGTATATATCCCATAAGCTCAGTGGGAATGAAGCCCATAACATGGCCCAAAATCCTAATTCAGTGTAATTCCTTCATCATCCCGCCTTATTCACCATTCCTACATCATTAATGGGTCACCACCTTCCATCATCATGACTGAATCACTACCCACCTAAAAGAAAAAGGAATGTTATCTTAAAAGATATATTTTTAAAAAAATTGGATTCATCTTACTTTGTTCATATAATTTAAAATTATTTTTTACCAATGTTATAAAAATTATTTTAAAAAATGAAATTAACTTTTTAAATCATAATATCAAAATTATATTAGGGAATGAGAGTTTTTTATAGGTTTCATTTTCCTATAAATAGTGAAAATACAAATTTTTATTAAAAACCAAATTTTTATTTGAAGAATTCACATCCACCATTTTATTTAATGTGATTTTAAAATTTTAATTATATCAATAATATATTTATAAATCCAAATTATTTTATTGGAATCAATTTAATATTTATGTTTTATATAAAAACTTTTTAAACTTTTGTATGATTTTTTACTAGAAAATAGTTTTTTTGACACTTCTATGGGTGTAATTTTAAATTAAATTATGCCACTTATATGAATTGAATTTGAAAAAATAGATTAAATATTTTGAATAATAATAATTTATTCTATATAATAATTTTAATTATGTTTTTGACAATAATTAATAATTAAAATAGTAAAAATTATTTACTGACATTAAGGTAAAAACGGGGTTATCGGGTGTTAAACTCAAAAGATAAGGGTTAAAAATGACCACAAACATGTAAAATTTATACTATATGGGAATATTAAGAACATATATATTTTAAGGTTCTAAAATGGTCCATTTTGGTTCCATTTTTCATTAGAAAAGCATGGGTATATTTCTTTCTTTTCAAATATTCTAAATGTGTCCTCTCCCCCACTGATAAAAGGCCACCCTATCCTCTCCTTTCCACAATTACAAAACACATTAGTTAAGATAATAAATACCAAAATAACTTACTAAATTACCTCCAATAATATTGGTACCATTTTATTTATCATAAATATAACATTGGAAGGGTTTTGGGGCAAACCAAAATAAGTTGTCGGAAGAAGAGGTAATTTCCTTAATTGAGAATTTTATTTTATTTCTTCTTCCACCTAAAATATATATTATAAAACCATGATGATATATTAAACTCAATATATTTCATGTATTTATATGTTTTTATGTTAATTTAATGACTTAAAATAATATTCACATCTCTCGAATTGGAAATGAAATCGTTGATCATGTGTACGACATACTACCACCTCGCAAAACGATGTAATTTGTTTTCCATCACTGTTTCTCATGGACAGATATAATAATGTATATAATTTTTATATATTATATTTAAAATATAATTATAATTATTTAATTATAATATAATTTATACCTTTTTTACTTTCTACTTCATAGAGAATATGATAACGTCACTTATGTGTACAATGGAATACCACCTCACGAAGCGATGTGATTCATTTTTCACTAAAATTTTACATGGAAGGTAATAAAGGATGAATTTAATGAATATATGTGATAAATATTACATGATATAGACTATATAAAATTAATATAAATTCCACTTCCTTACACTCTCACCCATTAAAAAAATGATAACATCACTCATACTTACGTACGACCTACCGTCTCTAGAAAGTGATGTAATTTATTCTCCATGTTCAAAATTAAATAAAGATTATAAAGATTTTTCTCATGAAAAAAATTATTTTATAAAATCAATATCATTATTTATATGATATAAACGTATCCTATGTTTGATATTCGAAACTTTCATGAAAAAATGCACTAGAAAACAAGGAAATTCGTACACAAAATAATAGTGAAGTTGAAAGATTATTAACGAACGAGTGATAACATGATATATAAGGGATAATATATTATATTATAAATAATAATATTATTCTGGTATAAGTTAATAAAATTTTTAAAACCATTATAAATGATTTTAAATAGTCCTCAATTAAAGAGAAGCACAATGTAAGGATTTTCTTAAATCAATTTCCAATCATTGGGTCATATGACTACCTCATTAATTATATTATGAAAAAATTACGTTTGAAATGAATTTTGATTGATGTATGTTATATTTAAAATTTTATTTTTGTAGATATAAATTTTTTAAACTTAATAAACCTATTGATTAATTGTCACATCAATTATATGAGGTTTCCAAGAGTTTCATCTAAAACTCTATTCTTTCAGACATATGTTATTTTAGGCACCAAATTTATTTTTAATGGTGTATATAATTACCATTTACATAATATATCATGAATACTTCCTATATAATGATATTTTATGCTAAAATTCATCTACTTAATTCATGGGAAGTTATGATTCAAATGTTACCACTTAGTAAGGGTTTATGTCTCAATATCATTTTAATCAAGATTGCTTATGCATAAATATCTATTGTAGGAAATTATTTGATCATTGTATAATAAAAACCTTTAATTTTATTATACTATGTTTATTCATAATGTTTTAAAGTAATAGTATCATTTTTATCTCTTTTTTACTTAAAACTATTGAAAAAATATTTTTAAGAAAACATGATTTGAATTCTCTCATTGATAGAAAATCATTTTTCCTCCAAATAAATGTTATAAAAAAATATCTTCAAAAATATTTTTCTATGATTTTATATTATCATTTTTAGAGTTAATTGAATTTTTATAATTTTTTTAAAAGTAATATTCTTATTTTTATGAACATAGTACTTTTTGACTTTTCTTACAAAAATGTGAATGGAAACATTGGGTTTTTAACGTATTCAGAATGAATGTAAATCTTTTTCCTTCACTAACACTCAATGTTTTAAAGAACCCTTTTGAATTTTCAATAGTTTTAAAAAAAATATTTTATTTAAAGTTTTTGAAATTTTTAGAAGTGTTTTAAAATTATAAATGATATTTTCCTTAAGAAAATTTTAGAGCGATTAAAATTATTTTCTATATAAAATTACATCCTTTGATTTTACTCAAAATGAAATATTTATTTTACTCAAGAATGTTTTTAATGTTTTTCAAAGAATTTTTATAAATGAAAAAACTTTTTGATATTATAGATTGCATCTATATTATTTATATATGACTCTCACACATATACCTAGTTTATTGTCGCTTCCATTTATAGGCTAATACATTCCTTATGATCATTTCTCAAATGCCTTCATTATGAAATTTAATTTGAATATAATATGAAAAAATATTATACAAACCATTTTATTTACATGGGTAATTTTTTTGTTATTATTTATGATTGATTTCCTTTGTGTGGACCACATAGATCATGTACATGTTATTATGGGTGCACATATATAGTGGTCCAATGCTTTCAGTAAATATTTAGTATAATGAGATGTCAAGGATGTGATTAGGGATTAAAAACCTAATCCATTTTGGGACTTCGTCTGCCATGTGATTTTGTTTAGGTAGTGAGCCTTGACTCATGTTTATGTAATTGTTTTTGTGTTTTTACCATATTTCCCATACTACCAAATAATATTATGATACTATATTATTTATGTTATAATTCCAGGCAGTTACTCATGAACCTTCTCATTATGATATCATGTTATACTTTGAACTAACACGTGATGTTTCCTTATCATGTTTATCCCCTTACTAGGATTTTTAGATCACACATTTTTTATGTTTTCCCTTGGTTATAACATTTAGTTTATGATCTCAAAACAATTAATCAGCTTATTATAGAGAATAAAATAAAAAGTTTTATTTTTTAGTCTCACTTTGATGTATTATGAACCTAGTCTTCCAAATAAAATAATAATTTATAATCCTTGTGTTGTATACGTGAATATTTATATTTTGTAATTATATAATAATATTTGTAAAAGTCTTCGGTCATCATACTATAGTAGAAATTAAAAATTTTAATTGAAATTAACTTTACATCTAAAATAAAAGAAAAAATACTATATTAAAGACATTTCAAACATTTTATTGTACAATTACATCGGTTTGTACAATTTTTCATAGACATCAGAAAATTGAAAAACATTAGTCTTCAGTTGTCTTTAGCCCCAAAAAATCTCTCAATAGAGCCTGATCCTGGTATAAGTTGTAGAAGAAAACTACTCAAATCATGAAAAAGGGAAAAACTATATAAATAAATAATTATTATGTTAGTAGTACACTAAAGAAATAAATTAAACATAAATACGAAACAATATATTAATAAAATTTCACTTTTAAATAGAAAACATATCATTCAAGTCATATCAAGAACATTATGTGTCATTTTAGTGTAGGTTTAATTTATACATGTCACTAATGATTTATGGATCATTTTTATAAAGTATCAAAAACACCTGATCACATTTTCTCAATTTTAAGTACACGACTTTTTTTTGAACTAAAGTGTCAATTTTAAACTAAAAACATACAATTCTAGTCATACCAGACAAATCATGTGTTATATTAATGTGCGGTTGATTATTACATGTCACAATTGATTTTTGAATCATTTTACTATAGTATTAGGAAAATATAAATATATATTTTTTGGTTTTATGTAAGGGGGTTTGTTTTGAACTATCATGCCAATTTTATATAAAAACACAAACATTGAGTCATAACAACCACACTGTGTGCCTGATTGAAGTAAAAATGATTTCTATACTTCAAAAATGGTTTAAGGAATGTTTTCCTAATGCATGAAGACAATCAAAGTTTGTTTTATAGGTTTTACTGGAGTAAAGCACACTTTTATCAATAATTTCATTTTTAAACTAAAATAAAACACTTTGGGTTATATCATCCACACCATGTGTTAGATTGATGCATGAAAAATTATTAAAAATTAAAAATGAATTATGGATTATTGTTCTAAATTATCAAGACATGTGTTTCACTAAGTTTTATGTGAGTGAAACATTTTTTAAACTAAAATTTAACATTTAAACTAAAATCACTCACTTTGAGTCATACCGATCACACCATGAGTCAAATTGATATGAAGATGATTATTACTAATTAAAAATGACTTATGGATCATTTTCCTAAAGTATTAAGATAATATATGTGTGTTTTCTTTTTTTTTTTTCAGTGAGAAACACACATTTTTAACTAAAATTTCATTTTTAAACCAAAAACACTCATTTTGAGTCATACTAGTCATTCTATGTATCAAATTGATAAATAGATGATTCATTCACATCACAAATGAATTATGGATCATTTTCCTAAAGAATAAAAACAATATGATTTTTTTCTCAATTTTGATTTTTTTCATGCATATTTTAAACTAAAAAGACATTTTTAAACTAAAACCACACATTTTGAGTCATACCGGTCACATCATGTATCAGATTGAGGTGTGGATAATTCCTACACATCAAAAATGATTTATAGATCATTTTATTAAGGTATAATGACAATATGAGCATGTTTTCTCATTTTTGAGTATGTGATGTGTGTTTTGAAATAAAATGTCAATTTTAAATAAAAACACACACTCTGAGTCGTAACACTCACACCGTGTTTCATATTAATGTTAGGTTGATTCATACATATCAAAAATGAATTAATTAATGCTTTCATAATGTATTGAAAAAATCAGATTTTGTTTCCTAGGTTCTTAGTGAGTGACACATATTTTTTTACTAAAATTTCATTTTTAAACTGAGAGCACACATTTCGAGTCATATCGTTCATAACGTATGTAAAATTAATGTATATATGATTATTAGTCATTATAAGTGACTTATTGATTGTTTTCTTAAAATATAAAGATAATTCAATCAAGATTTTTTTTGTGAGTGACACATATTTGTAACTAAAATGTTATTTTAAACTGAAATACCTCATTACGAGTCATACCAATCACACTTCATTTCATATTAATGTAAGAAAAATTACTACATGTCATAAATGACTTAAGGATCATTATCATAAATTATCAAAACAATATGAATGTTTTTTCTCAGTTTTAAGTATGTCAAGTGTCTTTTTAACTAAAATGACATTTTTTAATTGAAACCTCACATTTTGAGTCATACTAGTCACAACTAATATTAGATTAAGCTACATCTGGCTTCTACACATCACACATGACTTATAGATCATTTTACCAAAGTATCAAAACTATATTAATGTGTTTTCTTAGTTTTGAGTATGTCACATATCTTTGGAACTAAAATTCATATTTTAAATAAAAATTCACACATTGGGTCATATTGGTTTCAACGTGTATCAGATTAACACGTGGTTGATTCCTATATGTCAAAAATAAAATAATGACCATTTTCCTAAATTATCATAACAACATGAGTGTAGTTTCTTGGTTTTTAGTGAGTGAAACTTGTTTTTAACTTCAATGACATTTTTAAATTAAAAACACATGCTTTAAGTCATACTAGTAAAATCGTTTGTAATATTGGTGTGAGGATGATTATTACATGTCAAAAATGATTTATGGATAATTACTTTAAATTATGAAAACAATATGATAAAATTTTTTTGGTTTTCAATGAGTGACAGATGTTTTGAACTTAAATTTCATTTTTAATATAAAAAAACACATTTTGAGCCATATCGATCCCACTGTGTATCAGATTGAGGTATTAATTATTCTGACATGTTAAAAATGAATTATGGATAATTTTCCAAGAGCATAAAATTATCATGAATATGTTTGAAAAAATTAGAGTATGTTGCATCTTTTTTAATAAAATGTCATTTTTAATCTAAAACCACACATTTTTAGTTAAACCAGTCACATCGTGCATCAGATCGAAGAATAGTTAATTTATAAAAATAAAAAATAACATATAGATAATTTTACTAAAGTATCAAAATAATATGAATATATTTTCCTTGTTTTGAGTATGACACAGACCTTTTGAACTAAAATGTCAATCTTAAATAAAAACATACACTTTGATCCATACCAGTTAGATTAATGTGTGGTTGATTCATACACATCAAAAAATACTTAAGGATCATTTTGATATGTTATCTTGATAATCTGAGTTAATTTTTATAGGGTTTTAGTTTGTGAAACATGTTTTTAACTAAAATTTCATTTTTAAACTAAAAGTATACACTTTGAGTCATACTGGTCACACCATTGGCCCGATTGGTATGAGAAAGATTCATACACATCAAAAATGACTTATAGATAATTTTAATGAAATGTCAAGACAATATCATAATGTTTTATTTGTATTTTTGTGAGTGGAATGTGTTTAAAACTAAAATGTGTTTTTTAAATTGAAAACACTCATTTGGAATCATACAGGTCGCACCATGTACCGTATTGAGGTACATATATTTCTAAAAAATCAAAAATGACTTATGGATCATTTTACTAAAGTACTAAAATAATGTAAATGTTTTTTCTTATTTTTGAGTATGTCACATGTCTTTTTAACCAAAATATAATTTTTAAATTGAAAATAAACATTTTGAGTCATACTGGGAACACTATGTATCAAATTGAGGTATGTATAATTTCTACATGTGAAAAATGATTTCTAGATCATTTTCCTAAAACATACAAACAATATAAATGTGTTAGATATATTTTTAGTATGTGTCATGTGTTTTGAACTAAAATGTTAATTTTAAATAAAATATGCACTTTGATTCATACCAAACACACCGTGAGTCATATTGATGTATAGTTTATTCATATATGTCACAAATATCTTATATATAATTTTACTAAAGTATCCTAACAATAAAAGAATTATTTATAAGTTTTTAGTGATTGGAACACATTTTTAACTAAAATATCATTTTTAAATAGAAAATACAAACTTTGAGTGAAACGGTCACACTGTGTATCATATTGTTATGAGACTGAATCCTATATTTCAATAATGATATATGGATCATTTTTATAAAGAATCAAGAAAATATGAGTGAATTTTATTGGGGTTTAGTGGCCGACACATGTATTTTTACTACATTGTCATTTTAAGCTGAAATCATAAATTTCTAGTCATTTTGGTTACATAATGTATCACATTGAGGTTCAAGTAACTCTTTCACATAAACAATGAGTTATGTATATTTGTTTCCTAAAAGTATAAAAAATGGATATATTTTCTTGTTTTTTAGTATGTAATGCATATTTTCAAATAAATTTCATTTTTAAATAAAAAGACACACTTTGAGTCATATCAGTTACACCATGTGTCAGATTGAAGTGTGTTTAATTATTACACATAAAAAGTGACATAAAGATTTTTTTCCAAAATTATGAAAATAATATTAATGTGTTTTCTCTATTTTAAGTATGTCACACATATTTTGAACTAAAATGTCATTTTAAATTGGAAACAAGAACTTTTCTTAATTCAAGTGACACTATGTGTCATATTAACATGCAGTTGATCCTATGCATCAAAAGTGACCTTAATATTGGTTTTATAAATTATCAAGACAATTCAACCATGTTTGCCTAGTTTTCAGTGAGTAAATCTAATTTTTAACTAAAATTTCATTTTTAAACTAAAAACACTCATTTAGAGTCTTACTAGTCACACCATGCATGAAATTAAGGTATGAATAATTCATATAAATCTAAAATTACTTATGAATCATTTTTCTAAATCATCCAAATAAATTGTAATATTTTTACTCAGTTTTGAGTATTCTATGCATTTTTGACTAAAACATAATTTTTAAATTGAAACTACACATTTTGATTCATAAACATCACATATTGTATCGGATTAAGATACTGATGATTCCTATACATCAAAATAATTTATGTATAATTATAATAAATTATCAAAATATTAAAGTGTTTTCATTGTTTTGACTATGTCACACATATTTTGAACTAAAATGACATTTTAAACTAAAATAATGACCATTAATTCATACCTATAATATTATGAATCATATTAATCTATGGTTTATTCCTACTTTTAAAAAAGGACATAATGATTTTTTTTCCTAAAGTATCAAGAAAATCCAACCAAGTTTACTCTGTTTTTTAGTGAGTGGCCCACATTTTTAACTAAAATGTTAATTTTAAATTGAAAACACTCATTTAGAGTCTTATGAGTTGAAACATATATTAGATTGAGGTACATTTTCTTCCTTCACATCAAAAATGACTTGTGGATAATTTTACTGAAGTATCAAAATAATACAACTATGTTTTCTTAGTTTTGGGCGAGGCACACTTTTTTAACTAAAATTTCAATTTAAACTGAAAATACAAAATTCAAGTCATTTTTAAATTGAAACAAAAAATAATAAACATAAATAGATCAAATAAATAATAAATATATTTATAAAGAGAATAAATAGTACATAAGTCTAACATACTTATTGAAAAATTTATTAAGATTTATTTTTTCTTCGATCATTATATGATCTTAATATAGTAGGGGGATTTTTCCTTGGAGCGGAGTCTACTACCCCTTCTCCCATGCTAGGGTTTAATCTCAGTAGGAATATAATCCCCACCTCCAGCATGTCCCGTTGCATCTTGGCGTCAGCTTCCCAGATCACATCTCATCGTTGGAGTGGCTCATCATCGACTCTAGACTTCCTCTAGTTCACATCTCCACAAAGGTGCGACACTATGTGGGATCTAGTGTGGCCTTGGTTTTATGTGGACCTATTCTCATCATGGAATCAACTTTATATCTGGTGTGGCCTTGGATTATCTCAGCCTTGGATCCGATGAGGCCTCAGTTTCGGCATGATGTGACCATTTTTTCAGTGTGGATCAGCGTTGTTCATGAATCGGCGGTGGTGCTGCTTGGCGTCAGATTTGACGATACCTCAAATTCATCTCCTAGTGTGGATTGGCATCGACTCTGGTCTGGCTTGGAGGGGGGATGATCTTGTGTTCATGGTTTTGATTTTTCAGTGCGGCGGCTTATGGAGGTGGTTTTTTCTCCCCTGTGCAGGTCAACTGCAGATCCTATCAATAGTGCTTCTCCATAGTGAGTTCATGGAGTGTGAACTCTACTTTTATGGCGACATGTATCCAGGCATCTGTGGTATTTATGGTTCGAGGTCCATGAATGGAAGACCTGATTTTGTTCACCAGTATGCTACATCTATGGGTTTGTGGGTTCGATCTCTTCTCGGTGGTGCAGTGAAGGTCCTGTGGTTAGTTCTGTGGTCAGAGTGTTGCTAATTTGATATGAGGTGGTTGTGAGTGCTTTAGGTTGTGATGTGGTCTTCTCTGATGGGTTCGACAGTGGTGATGGGTTTGATTTGGGAGACCATTTTTTTGGTGGTGGTTTTAAGCTTTGATTTTCCATAGTGAATCTCTTTCTTTCTGTGATTCTCCTTATTGTTGTGAATCTGTTCTGCAACTTTGGTATGATGGTGATTTCTACTATTTGGTCTAGGGTTCAAGGGTATTTGTTGTCAGATCTACTTCAGGGACTTCTTTAGACGTGGTTTAGAGTTGAGAGTTTTCACTAGATCATGGCTATCTAGAATTAGACATTTGAGAGGGTATAAATCATTCCATCGGTACTAGGCCCATGCATCTTTGCACGGGAAAATTATCCGATAATGATGAAAAGGTGGAATCTCAACTAATTTTTTTATGCTGGGGTGGGGATGCTCTTGTTAATGTGATTCAGCTTCATGGCCTTTGATCTTTTAGGACATAATTTAATGTTTTAAGTCCTGAAGTTCTGTTAGTTCCCCCCTTATCCCTTAAAAGGGGGTTATGATAATAATAAACATTTAATTTTCCATCAGTATAATCTTAATAGAGCATAAAATTATTAAAGAAAAAAAATTATTGACAAAGTCATTGATTTATGATCTATATGAAAATTAACCAAAAAATATCAGATAAAATGGATAATTAAATTAACTAAATTATTAGATAGAATCATGAGAAAATTAACTAAATAATTAGTAGAAAGTCACCTCTTCATGATGTCTTCATATATTCCAACACCATGTATTTATCCCATTCATTTCTAAACAAATCTATTTCCTCTTTTGAATACGAGGACTATTAACTATCCTGGTAATACTGGGAAAATATAAATAAATGAATTATTAATTATTTTTAAATTAATTTTTAATTATCATTATAAATACCTCTTCGGGGATGCAAGTTTTTTAAAGAAAAATGATATCATTCATAAATTTGAAAACATAATAACCATATTTTTTACCATTATTTTGTTTTTTACACTATAGAAACTTTGAAAAAATAAGTATTTTTTTTTGTATATGTTTTGATATAGAAATCATATTATATATACCCTAATACTTATCCACATATAGAAGTTGATAGGTTTATTTTGCTCATGGATAGTCCTCATGAAATGATTTTAACCATATTTAAACACCACCCTATCATAATTTTTTTCAATAAAACATAATATAAAATTTATAACTTGTTCTTTATTTATAAAATGTTTAATTTTCTGTATTAAAAATTTATAAATTTCATCATGTATGGTCGATTTTTGGGGTATCCATGCATTTATCCCAAAAATAAATCTTCAGAGTATCCAAATTGATTGCAATGGGAAACCAATTCTCCCTAAGAAAGAAAAAAGGAATAATTAATGAAAGGAATGAAAATATATTTTATATGATTAAATTATAGTGTTTTACCCCTATAACATTTGTATTAAAAAGAGTATTTCTTCTATAAGATTGTTTTTAATCATTTTGGAATGTTTTTCTACTATTACTAAATATTCCTCTTATTCCAATGATATTTTTTGTGTAAACATTATGTGAGGAATAATTTTTCAAAATTAATGTTTGTAGGGTTTCCCCCCTCAAACTTGACCCCATTCTTGGTCCGACATAATGGAAGGTAATACCGATTGGGAGGTGTTTGTGGATGCTCGCAATGACGCTTCTTCAGTCTTCTTAGTTCTGGTTTCTTCAGTTCATTCTTATAGGGTTTCAACCCCAGTCCATTTTTTACTATTTCATGGATGTTCTTTCATTGGTTCTTCTTAAATCCATATATTCTGGTTTCACTTACGGTTTTAGTCCCAATGTTCCTCCTTAATGACCCTTAATGGCTTTGTTTTTATCTTTCCCATTCTCTGCCACTCTTTCCTGCCTTGGCCTCCTGGTCCTTTACTTCCTTCTAGGTCAGTTGGGTGTGAGGGATTCCATGATGGTTTTGGGTGTGTTTTGAGAGTGTTAAGAGTTTACTGAAAATGAAAATGGTGGTGGCATTATATTGTTTTCTTGTCCATATGGTTTTCTCTTATGATGATGGCTTTGGTTCTCTCTCTCTCTTTGTCAATGGTTTTTTTTGTTGGTGTCTATGGCTATGAAAATGAATATTTTCTATTTTTCTTTGGGTTTTGTTCATTTTTTATTTCTCAATGTTATCATCAAAGAATTGGTCATATCCAGTTTATTGGTTTTATTCATTCATATTTATGACGTCTATAGTGTGATTTCGTATCATCCAGTAATGACAATTAAGTTGAAGCTTAGAGGATTCGTGGTTGTGGTGATTGATCTCAATGTAGTAGATGTTGTTGATAGTTTTTTATTACCTTTTTCAGTAGTGAGTACTGCGATGATGATGATACTGATGATGGCGGATGGAAGTGACATAACTGGCCTCTTTGTTGGAGGTCTCAATATGATGGTTTATGCTCTATGGATTACGGTGGGTTAACTTGTGGCTTGAGGTGGATTATGATGGTTTTGAATTATGATTTTTGAAATTTTAATATTGAACTTTTTAATTTTAAATGCAGTTTACATTGGTTTAAGTAGATATGAGGTATATGGGAACTTCTCACTCTTTTTGTATGATTCCCACTTACCCAAAGAGTGGCTATTTGGAAAATAAAAAATGGTTTGTGGTTATATGTAATAATATTAATTATTCTATTCCCTTTTTCCATTAATTTTTAATGTTTTTTCATAAAACAAATTATAAAGGAATACTTCCTTTTATCGAAGTATTTTTACAATATCAAACGACCATGCTATAAAATTTCTAATAGTATGTTCGACATTATGAACTTCCAGATCATCGAGGGAAATAAGTAGCTTGGTACTTGACTCATGATCTATGTTAATCCTCACTCTCACATTACCTTTTGGATGTTTTTTATATAGAATATGCCCTTTAAAAGTTAACATTTTATCCCTCATAACAAGGTGATGGGTGGGTGATTCTAGATATAAAAAAAATCATTTTCACCCAACAAAATATCAGTATAGGAAAGGTATTAGTGTATCCAGATTCACATTTCAAAAAAATATTTAAAAAAAAAATGATTACCTCTGGTATGGAAAACATTTGAGGGGAATTACTTTCCTAAAAGATAGTGGGGAATGATCTTTATATAGTGGCTATTTTGTGTTGTTTTTCTCTTTAATTACTTCACATAAAATTATCTAACAACTCAAAATACCAATTATGTTTTTATTCTAGAGAAGATATTCATGCATTTATATCCTCTATTTTATTATCTTTATATCATTATGCATTTATTTTTCAAAATATTTTCAAGGTGACACTTCAGAACCTAAACTTATGACATAACAATATAATTTTGGTCACTTCAAGGACACTAAAAGTAATTATTCATCAGGTATGTCTGATGATGATTCTTGTTTCTAAACTTGATAATATATATATATATAAATAAGTAATCATTGATATATATTACTGATTTAAAGAAGAACATATTTTTACTTTTTCAAACTTACACATGTTTCCCATACTTCTTATATGTTTTCATTTATTATTATTCTATATTTATTTACACGAGCCTTTTTCTATATCACGTTACATGGGATGGAAGTGGTACAACCATATTTTAATTATTTTGTGATGGGTTTTTTTGAGATGGATTCCCATCACTAAAGGTCATTTGTGATAGGAATCCATCAGAAAGGACAAAAAAAAACATCATCATGAATTTTATTATTTTAACAGGCCATCAAAAATAATATTTATTTCCAATGGATATTCATTCCTATCATAGATAATGATGCTTTTTTTAAAATCTAATTTGCGATGGTCATTCGAAATTACTCATTATTTTCGACGAGAATATACTTCATAGAAAATAATTTTGAAACAAATTTTAATAAAACTAATTGTGATAGATTTTTTACCGAAACCAATTAGTTATATATTCAAACAAATAAAAAATTTTGAAAATAAATTCAATAATAATTTTTTACGTATAATAAAAACTTGGAATACATTATTACACCATTTTATTGATACCATATTTACCAAACCAAAATAAATAATTATGATAATAAGAATAAACTAGTATATGTGGGAGGAGGATCACCTGAAGGGCCAAGTAAGGTGAACTCCATACCAACGACATGCGCATGTCGCTACATTTACTCCTACATCTGGTCATCTCTTTGACATTACTACCAATGCTCCTCCAATATATCTCTATAAATACTCTATATCATCTCATTATGATCTCACTACATCACTTTATACTATTAAATGGGTGAGGATTATAACTCTACATGAGTTCCCTTTGAGTTTACTGATGACATCATAGAGGTAGCATACAAACTTATTGGTTTCAATAGTGAACTAATTCCTGTCAGCTGACCTTTCTCGATTCCATGAAAAGTCACCTATATCTAATCCCCCACATAAATACCAAAAATTCATTGATTATCCAACTTAATTAAACCTTTAGTGTAAAATTATGATCTACAACTATATCATATATAGTTACAATATCATTCCATAATGAAATTAACTCATCAATTAGCAGATTCAAATAAACATAGATATTCTTATTTGTATGTACTAGAATTAATAACACAAAATATATGTATGGTTCCTTCATCATCATCTAAGGTGGAAAGTTTTATAGAGTTACGAAAATAGGTCAATAATAATATTGACTATCATAAGCACCAAGTGGAAAAAAACCATCTGTATAAAGACTTAACCATACATTATGAGGTAATGATGAAATAAAAGGATACATATATAAAAAGTGTTTCCATGAATCACTATCACATGGATGATTTGATATTTTACCAATGGATGTATCTTATTTATGACATATCATCAATACCGCTATGTTGTGAGACATAAATAAATGCTGTAAATAAGGTGTAATTGGAAAATACCTCAACTTCTTCACATGAAATTTGGAATTTCCATGTTGTGCCTCTTCATACCTTGATTCTATAAATGTTGGAAAATTAACTAATAATTCATATTCACCATAATATATGATACATTCATTTGAATACACATGGATTTTCTAATAACTAAGACGCAAATTATGGGCCAACCTCTTACTTTCATAGAAAATTATAGGTACTATATTTCCATCAGGAAACAATAATTTAACTAATGAAAATATTTGATTAAAACAACTATTTAAAATTTGAAAATATTATTTAATAGCCATAATTTATTAACAGATTCAAGGTTTCTTAACTAGAATTTCATATATAAATTGGTCTTAATAGATTTCAATAAATTGTAAAATTGAGATGGTCTTGATTTTAGATTTAGAACATTATTTTGAGTTTTTATATCTTGAATAGATGGAACAATAACCTCATGTACTACATTATGAAATGATGGTTTTGAAACTAAGAAATTTTAATTTTCTGCTGAATTAATTTCACTTCGTAGATACCAAAAAATACAATCTTTCAAAAAACCAAAACACAATAGATGAAGTCCAATATTGTCAAAAATTTAAAATATCATAAGATAATATTTCTTACATGTAAATTTAATTGTTCCTTCATAAAAAAATTCTAAATTTGATGATGAAAATCATATAAATGTTTCAATACTCTCAATATAGATACGAATTATATCAGATTTGTAGGGATTTTTATGATGATTTATCTAATCATGATTGCATAATAAAAATGACTCTCTACTTTCCGAGTACATAGTTACCTAATTAAAAAACATAAATAAGATTAATTATGAATCACTGTGACTAATTATTAATAATTATTATATTCCAAATAAGGTTAATTATGGCTAATTATCACAAATTTATACTAATTTTTAAAAATTATTACATTTTTTTAATTTTAAAAAATTGATACAATTATTAATAAAGAAACCATAATTTTTTTCTAATTATAATTTAATTTTTAATAAATATTACTAATTTTTAATAATTACTAGTATTTCATATATTTTTTTCATAATTTATTATAATTTATAATAATTTCTTAATATATACAAATTATTAATAATATTTATTAATTAATACTAAAATCTTCTAATATTCACTTATATTGATTAATTATTTTAAATAATTTAATAATTATTACTAATTATATCCAATTTTTTTAATTAATACTACATTTTTACTATTTATTTTGAATTTTTAATAGTTAGTAATTTTTATATTTTTTAATATATATTAATTTTTTTACTAATTAGTATAAATATTTTTAATATTTAATAATTGATATAATTATTTATTAATTTTTTAAAAAATATTTATTAATTATAACTAATTTTTTAATAAATATTTCTAATTTTTAATAATTATATGTATTTCATATATTTTCTTTCACAATTTATTACAAATTATCATAATTTCATCATATTTACAAATTATTAATCTTATTTAGTAATTAACAGTAACATTCAAAAATTATAAGAAATATTGATTAATTATTTATTAATTATTACAAATTATTTATTGATTATAACTAATTATTTAAATTATTTCTAAATTTTTACTAATTATTGTGAATTTTTGATAATTTCTAGTATTTATTTATATTTGTTTACAAGGTATTACAAAATTTTTTCTAATTATGAATAACTATGTTTTTAATAAATATTGATCATTTTTAATAATTAATGTTTTTTTCATTAAAAAAATTATATATAATTTTTCATAAAAATTGTTTTTCTTATAAAAAATATTTTGTTCGAACATTTTCCTTTAATTTATTTTCTCATAATTTTTATAAAAAAATCATTTCTTATTTATTTCGTACATTATATATATATATTGCACAATTTCTTAATCATATATATACAAATACAATATATTTTTACTCATTTTTTAAATAAATATACATATAATCCTATATATACACATACTTAAATATATATAACATTTTTTTCAAATTATTTCATTAAAAAATATAATTTATTTTATAAAAAATATGAATATAAAAAATATAAAAAAAATTTTTCTTATAATTTTTTGTTCAAAATTATTCTTTAAAAATGGTATCATATTTTTAAACAAATATAGATATCAAATATTTAAATATATAATGTTTTAAAAAATATTTTTCATATAAAAAAGGTTTTGTTCAAATGTTTTTTTAAATTGTTTTCCTCGTCATTTTTATAAAAAAGCCATTTCATAATTATTTTATATGCTATATATATATATTACACCATTTCTAAATCAAATATATATACATCAAATAAATTATTACATGTTTTTTCATTCATGAAATATTATATTAAATTCTTTGATCATTATTTAGCATTTATTAAATACCCCACTACTATTCCTCATACTTTAAAATTATAAGGTATCATCATTCCATAAATTAAATTTCATAATTTATATTTCATCTAATACCAATATTTGACAAATTAAATAGATTTATATAATATTTTTCACCATTTATATAAATATCAGACATGCCGATAAATAATTCCTATAGTAGTGATATTTCTAACAATAACATAAAATAATAAATTCCAAATTATTTTGATTCACCAAAAAATAAAAATTCCTCCTTATATTATCACTACTAATTTCTCCCACATATATAATAATAATTCCAAAATCAATATTTTAATCATCAAACTTCAACTTACTTTAATCAATGAAGAATTAAATCAAGAATCAAGTCCATCACTATTATAATTAAAATACCTACTACATTTGGCACAAATATATATATATATATATATATATATATATTTGTACACAAATTACAAAAAATTATATATATATATATCAATATATAGTTCTAAAAAAGAATTTAACCATTATATATATATATATTTAAAAGGTTATTTATTTATACATCTATATATAACTTGAAATTTTTTTCAATAATATATATATATATATATATATATATGATTATATATATATATGGAGTGGGTGAGATGTTAGTAAGCACATGTGCATGTGCATCAGGAGTCAGTAGGGTGGTTAGATACCTCAAAATAAATAAAGAATAACATTAAAATAGAAAAATAATTTAAATCTAAATTTTAAACATGGGAAACATTACCTCAAATCAATTGGATTCAACATGTTTAAAGCTAAAACATGTTTTATTTGATAGTGGACACCCAAATAGGGAAGAATAAATCTACAGTAACCCTAAATACTAAATAAACCATAAATGTTGGTTTAATTTTTGGACCTTGGATTCAAAGAAACCAATTTCAGAAAAATTGAATAGTAAATCACAAAAATAATAAAATATGAGAGAAGAGGGGTCTATAACTAGGTTATTCAAGCCAAAATATGAAATAAATGTGGTCTGATAGACAATTTTGGGGGTGTTCCATTCAAGGGATTATGACAGAACATTGCTCACGTGGGATAATGAAATTTGGAACGAGGGGAGGAGAAAAGGTCTTGTAAATTAAATTAAATATTATCTATGATAGTTTAATAGAAAAAAACATTTGTTCATCACTAAAAGTGACCTTTTTCAATTGATTTCATTATCCCCCACTATTAAACTTCCCATGATGAATATTATCAACTAACAATACAATACATTGCTATTATCCATCATAAATAATTCTACACATGGAATGTAATGTATTCCAGAAAAAGACATTTAGGACATGATACTTTTTCTATTTTAAATAATAATAGATAAACACATATTTGTGATAAAAAGGTTTTCCAAAGTGCGACCATGGGACTATTTGTGATAGAGAAGATCCCCATCAGAAATAATCCATCACAATTACCCATTTTTTAGTAGTGTGAATTTATATTTCCACTCATTAATCTATATATAAAATATGAACATAATGATGTTTTTGTTTCGTTACACATAAAAGTGTTACTCGATATTTAAAATGCATGGAATTTTTTTCATGTGAAGCATACCCCATACTTGATTTATAGTTGAGCTACATTGGTTTTACTATACACTTCTTCTTTTCATTATTCAATTATTGTTCTATAAATTAATAGTTCTTAATCAATGTGATTAATACATGTAATTTTAAATAATGTTTTACCAATAAAATTGTACGTAAAAATATGTCTCCTCACAACAACTAATACATTTAGCCTATATTTCTCAGTTTTTCACATGAGTATAAATATATGGTGGTTGCAGGTTTACTCTCCCTTAATCATCCCTAAGATGATTCTTTTGATGAACTTTCTGAAAGCCTCTATGATCCTTTATAAGGAACATTAATATATATTTCATCCAGAATTCATCAAGTGCAAATGCTCTCTACTAGGGATGATAAATAGTAAATCAATATTTCATTTTTTTTCGATAAAATTAAAAAATTATATCATAATGTTACCATTATATCTTCCCAAATTAGTTCCTTAACCACAAGAAAAATAGTGTTACACATATCTACATCAATCGTAATATTAATTTTTATTCTTGTGTGGTCATTGACACACTGGTTGAATTTAATTATTTAAAACCTAAAAACTACTATTAAAGTGGTAAGTAAGAGTATCAAACCAAGAAAAAGTAAATAATAATTTTTTAACCAAAAAAAACAAACAAAAAGAAAACTAAAAAAGTGGAAAATATTTTTGTGATAGAGAGAAGAGAAATGAGAGAGAGGGAGAAATAAATATTGTTAGTAGATAAATTTAAGGGGATCTGATTGTCCAAAATTTATTTGAAATTATTTTATATGTTAAAATAAATAAGATAAAATATTCCATATAATATGAAGAAGGTTTTTTGAAAAAAATAACTATTGTTAGATGAACTCCACAGTACAATTAAATCTCCTAAAAATAACTGGTCAACAAAATTTTTGGAAAATAAATGTTCATTGATGGAGAAGACAAACATCATCCATTTTAAAAATTTTATAATTAATATATCAAGAGTGAAAATATCCACTACCATAACCATTTGGTACTTAAATTATCATAAAAATTATTCTCATCAATAATTAAATGAAGTAAGCTACATGAAAATTTCACTAACATAATTATGAAACTGAACCAAAATAATAAAAAATCAACAATTCATTTTAATTTGATACCCCAAAGAAAATTATGTATGTTTGTTTGCAGCAGTGGGAGAATAATTATTCAAAAAATAAATAACAAAATTGGAATAAAAGAAGATAAGAGGGAGAAATGAAGATTTTATTTCAAAGTCACCTTCTTCCTCCATTCTCAAGCTTCTATAACTCATTCATCAAGAGTTCTTTCCTCACCATTTTTGTTCTTCTTCTCTCAAAACTAATGTTTACTCTCTTGGTAATATGTTTTCTCAAATTTATTTATATTTCATAATTTTTTAATTATATTCTAAATCATTGAATCAAATCCCTACATAATTTTAATGATAGTTAAGCTGGAGAACAAATTCCTTGTCATTATATCACAACCACTATAATATTAGAATTTCACTTTAAAAAATTATTCTACTTGAAGAGGTGAGGTATCAAAATTTAATTTTTGATTTAAAATTATCCAGGTGTAAACCATCATCATTCATCATACTCAAAATTTAAATCTTTCTCACTTAGTCACCCCCTCCTTCCCCAATTTATTCTTTTGTAGAAATCAAACTGCTTTTCTTGATGTTGAAGCCTTAATATTAGACCAATTCTCATATTCACAGGGAAAATGTGTGGAGAATCTCATGAATGAAAAAACACATCTCTAAAACTATATAATTTTATAACTCAATCCCAACATATTATATAAATAATAAATCCTTTAACTAAGCATAATACAATCACCATGAATCATCCTCTCCATCGATACTTATAATTTTATTCCTTAGTGAGCTCCTTAATCACTAGCAATAAAAATCATGGTACAGATTCCCAGAAGCATCAATCGATGTTCAGGATTTTTCTATGAGATTAATTTTATTTTGGATGGGCCTAACTAATCATATTCAATCAAGTAATCCTCAATTAATCAAAAATAGGTGATCATCTTCCCATGCCAGTCAATCTCCTCGTAGATTTTAGTCATCTCCATCTTTTTACTGATGCTTTAGAATTTGTCCCCTTCCTTCATCTGATCCATATCCATGTACTTCTAGGATCATTGATGGATTGAATTTATCCATCTCATATTTATTTAGTTAAATTATATAGAGTTTAAATCTTCATTTATAGTTCTATACAACCTAAACTTAAAGATTATTCATCGATGACTTCAACTGGTATGGTGGCCGAAAGCCCAGGTTTTTACTTTCCAATTTTATAGAGAAATGGGTACATAGTCATTTTTCTATCTGATGTTTCTAAAAATTGTATAAGTGATATTTGGTATTATTTGGATATGTCAATCCATCCTTAAAATGGATACATGATCCATTTGGAAAATTGGTTATATGAGTTCTTAAGAATTTTGATACCTGAGTAGTGGAGGCTAATTGGATACATGGATACAATAAGAAGACTCCATATATCCATTTAGAAATTCCAAAACAATTGTTGTTGCATCCATAAAATTATAAAAGTTTTTAAATTAAAAATTCATCAAAGAAATAAATTCAAATATCATTTTTTATTAATTAATAACATAACTAATCATTTAAATAAAATAAATACAAACTCATAATTTTGTTAAAATAATTCAAGATTAAAAATTAAAACCAATTATCTTAAAATTATTAACCAATTAATTAATTTAAAAATTAAGAAAAGATGAAAATATGAAAAATATAATTATAATTAAATTTAAATATTTTTTTAAATTATTTAACGAAATAAGATTAAAAGTTAAATGTTAATTAGTTAATTAATATTTAAACACCAAAAAGGGTGATAATTTTTAAATGAATAGAAAAAAATAATAATAATCAAGGATATGATAAAAAAACAATTAAATAATTGACAAATAAATCAAAAATTAAAATATAATTCAAAAAATGAACAGTTGATAGTATAAATAATAATAAAACTTATTTTCAACAATTTCATTAATTTTCTAAATCTACTCTTAATTAACATGAAATACGTAATTAACAAAATTAAGAAATATTTCAACATATAAACCATAATTTAACTATAATTTTGATATTGAAAGAAGCATAAATTAAAGACCACATCAAATTACCACATACTTAAGACATTGAATTTCCTCAAGAAATTACTTTGTAAATATTCAATGGTTAAAAATAAATATCATAATAGAAAATTTGAAATGCTACTAATAATTGATTATGAAAATGATTTTTCCTCATAGATCTTCTTCAGTATTAAAATATGAATTCCCTCTAAAATTAAATTACTTCAGTGAAAAATTGGTTACTATTTAAAAAATGATTTAAATTGATAATTTTAAAAATAATTTAACAAATGTAAATTTGCATCAAACTTAAATTCCACACTTATATTTACCTCATAGAGAATATAATCACATAATTTAATAATCCATAATAAATAAAGACACCATTTGATGGGGTGGAGTGAAAATTTAATTTTATAATAAATAACCCATCCAATAGTTTGATGGATAAAGAATTAAAATAATAAAATAATGAGTGTGACCTAGATTAAGATTTTCATTTAATAATAAATTTTTATGAATATCTTATGAGTTAAATTTTAATTTAAATGTTCAATGTCAATGATTTTTGTTTAAAAATCTCCCAAATTTTACCAAGAGCCATTTTTAGAAGGAAAAAACATGAATTTTTCAATTAAATCTATGAGGTAATAGATATTAATCTCCTCAAAGTGGAATCATAACCATAAAATTTGATAAAAACTTGTGACCAATTAAAAATTTAAGGTGATACTTAAAAACTAAAAATTTTAGAAAAATTTAAGGGTTTTTATGGGTTCACAGAAAATTATAGTTTAACCCAAATTATACCTCTTCCCCACTCCTAAATCCCAATAAAGTACCTATTATTGAATTACATGGTGGGAGAAAACATTTAATAGTAATGATTAAAAAATATTTTCAATTGACACAACCATATAATATTAGGGAAGAAGATAAAAGATAAAAATTTAAATTTTAAAAAGGTAATTATTTAAGACCCAAAATTAGAATTCAAGGCATAAATTCACCATTAAAAGATATTAAAATATAATCATGGAATATAAGGTAATACATGATAATTTAATCATGAAAAAACACATAAATATAAAACATTCAATCATTTATTATATCCCTAGAATCAAGTAGCAGTTGAAGTTTATAGAGAAAAAAATAAATATAGAATTTGAATTTTAACTCCCTTGAAATATTGCTTTAAAAATTGAATACTAGCTAAATAAATATCTACTTTTTTCACATTGAATATGTCCCTATGAAATCCCAAATTTCAACTCCTGTAAAATTAAAAAATATACATTAATTTCTATAATATAAAGTTCAACCAAAATAAAACCAAAGAGAAGAGTTAGGGAATTTTAATCCATTTTTAAAAGTAGATTATTCACCATTGATTTACACCCAACCTCTTCCTGGGAAGTAAAAAAAAGTAAATAAATGATAATAATTAATTCCATTATTTTAGTTTCATCAAAATATATCAAAGTGAAAAAGTGGACCTTTGGTGTGAAAATAGAGAGCGACTAATAAATGATCAGGAGAAATTTATTCATACACATCAGAAAAATGAAAATGCTAAGAAAATCATGGGTTACCTCCCATATAGAACAAATTTTAAAGTTTTCAGCTAGACCTAACCCCTTAATGTGATCTATATAAGATAGTTATTTGGGTAGTATTTATTATTAACTGAATCCTTGATGTTGTGTTTTGAAATTTCAGAAATTTTACACAATACTTCATGTAATTCAACATCCTAAAAAATTCCCCCCCAAAACTCTAAAGTTAAGACTAATACACTATCTACCATTTTGTTTAAGAACCCAATTTTCATTCAATTTATCCATAAAATGTGAATAAATATAATAAAGTTTCCCAAAATATCCAACTTCACTACTTACTTTATCATATACACTCTCCCCCTACACTTGAGTCATTCGATAGTTCAGATTTATATTTATCAGTTGCTACAACCAACTCACTATGAATATTAGGAAGACTCTCAGAAATAAATCCCTTAGGTGAAGTAGGGGAAGATTCCTCAAGTTTATATAATAAATTCTCAACCTCATGGATAAAAAATTAAATATCTAAACAATGTAAATAAGTTTGTAAATTCTTACTACCCACATATGGTAAAATGAATAGAAACTCTTCTAACTCACTGTCAATGGAATGAAAAACCTCAAAATCAAATCGAATTTCAATATAATTGACTATAAACTCAGTCTCATATTTTGATCTCTCATTTTTAGTAGAATAAAATACATTAATAGTATCACACATCTCAAGTTGATGGGAAAATGAATCCACATCCAATTTATAAACAAGAGATGAATGTGGAATTTGAACATCAACATGAGAAACGCTTTCAACATGAATGTTTGGAAGTGGATTGACCACTTCATTAACTTGAGAAATAATTCTCTATAATGGGTTATGAATTCTCCCCTACCTTTCTAGCTCACTTTTGGACTCACTTCCAACAAAATTTTCATCAAAATGTTCTTAAAAAATATCATTGAAAAAATCACCAAAACGATAGAGATTTCCACTTCTAAACATATATCTAAAAACTTACTAAAGAACATATATAATCATATAGCTCACTATATGTGGTTATTATTTGAAAAATTAAATTCCCCCTCAACCTCATTGGCCTAAAGAGTCACTTTTCCTCTAGAAATGTTAATAATAACCCCATATATGGGTAAACATGGAATACCTAAAATTATTAGAACTTTTTTATCACACTCCATTTAAAGTATAAGGATGTTTTTGTGAAAATAGAGTTTCCCTTCATCAAATAATATGTCATCCAACCTCTTATAGGGATTGATAAGTAACCTTTTAGTAAGTTAAAAAAAACAAAGATTAGTTTTCCCTCCCAAAGACCCAAATTTTTGAGTAAGGAGTAGGGAATAAGTTTAATTCTCATAACTATGTCACAAACTCACATAATCTCCACAATCACACAAGTTCTAAAAAATATGAAAAATGATCTAGGGTATTTTACATTTGGTGGAGTATTCTTTTGAACAATGACACTAAAATCCCAATTAATATTTATTGTTGAACTCTCACCCCAATCCATATTATTGGAAAACATCTTATGAGTAATTTCATATATAATGGTATTTTTTCAAAGATTCCACAAAATTAATATTAAAATTGAATCCCCTAAACATTTGAATAATTTTGAGATAATCAAGTTCATTTTTCTTTTTATCCTTTATGGAAAAGGTATGGGAGGAACATAATTCTTTAGGACGGGTAGATTTCTATCCTCATACTCAAACATCCCCGTTTTCTTTCCTTATTTTATTATTTCAAATTTAATTTTATTTTGTTATTTAGGTTTTTATTATTTTAATATTCTATATTTTGATCTTTTTGGACCTTGTTGTCTATATTTCCAAAAATAGAGTTTCCCAGATTTTCATTTTCATATTTTCTTGTTCACCAGTTTTACATTTATTTGTATTTTCTTTAATTGATTCAAGACTTTTCAAACTTGAACTAGTGGTGAATACCATAAAATTATGTATATGATTAATCTTTATTTTTATAGGTAACTTACCTTTATCTCTTCCTCATAAATCCATAACAAGTCGGCCCGATTATAACTCAGTATTATGGATTTTTGAATATATATATTTTTTAAGGGAACAAATTTCACCTAAAATTTGTTGCGTTAAACCCTTTGAATACCATTCATTATTTTAATACTCGACCAAATTAAAAAATTTAAACTTTTTTCTAGAATGTGACTAGAAAGAAGTGGTAGTAACATGTCTCAAATCTCTTTTCACTTTCCAAGACAAGTTTGGGTGATTCCTATAACATTGATTAATATAATTGGAAAAAAGGATCATTGTTACCATAATTTATACCCCTATAGTTCAAAACAATTAAGAACTATCATCCCACCAATTGGGTAATTTAATGTTTGGATAACATCTCATAATATTACTAAACATTTATTAGTGAATGAATTTCTATCAAAGAGTTTTATCATTAACTATTGCATCCCGAGAGAGGTTCTCAATCCTATAGATAGTAATTTTCATAAAAATGTTTTATGGAAGGTTTTGACATAATTTATTAAAAAATTTCATTAACATTTTATCTCTTTGATCGGAATAAACCATTAGAAAATTAGTTAGAAACATTCTTGTTCTATATAGTGAGACCTTCATAAACAATTTCCATTAAAAGACATAGAGTGAGGTAATGGTTCCTAAATTTCATGATAATCACTCTAAATATGTCCCATGTTTCATGAAATATTTCTCCCTCATCTTGGAAAAATACCATGATTTTATGCCTCACCTCAATAGTTATATTACTAGAATGAAATTTCCCCATAAATGAGTTGAATAGATAGTTTTGAGTATCAAAGATTTATTCATCAAGGTTTTAAAACCAGATTATATCATAATTTTTCCATAAAAAAGGGAATATTCTCAACTTAAGTTCCTCCCCACAAATCCTATTCAAAATAAGTTATTGAACCATGCTATAAAAATATCTAATGAATTCTAAATAATCCTCACCAAGCTGTCCATTAATGGAAGGTAACATTGAGAGGTATGATTGTTTCATTTCATAGTTATATGAATATGGAGATTATCGTATACATGAGGGATTAATAGAAACTATAGGTATTTGGAAATCCTAGAGTCTAGGTATCTCATTAATCTAATTTCTTGGTTAATGAGGGACACAATTTTGATTTTCCACTACAGCTCTTATAACATCCAAATATTAATTTTGATTTAACTTTTTTCCATTTAGGCCTTGTTATTATTGATAAGGTATGAATAATGCATATTAATTTCATGTATTAGTGGTTTATATTTATAATTTTATCTTTCTCTTGTGTGCATACGATTTCATTTTAAATAGTTAAAAAAATAGCACACAAAAGTGAATTGTGAGTTGATTTTCTGAATTTTTATTTTTTATTTTTTTTTGAAATCGATTAAATGTTTTATTAATTTGTTTTTTATTAGTCACATTTTAATTCCCTAAAAAAATGTAATAATTTGAAGATTTTTTTGTCATAGATATGTGAATTAAATTTAATTATTTAAAACCTATAAGATTCTAGTGAAATTGTAAGTAAGAGTATTAGACCATAGAGAAGGAAATAATAATTTTTAAAATGAAAACAATGAAAAACAAAAAACAAAAAACAAAGGAAAATATTTTTTATTATAGAAAATATAATTGAGAGAGAGGGAGAAAGAAATATTGGAAGTAGATAAATTTAGGGGTATCATATTGTACATAATTTATTAAAAATGTTTTTTATATTAAAATCAATAATAAAACTACACCAAAGATAGTAGAAATAGTGTGTTGAAACACCTAACCCTCATTAAGATAAATCCATAATATAGTGAACTCTCCTAAAAAATGATAGTTCAACCATATTTTAGGAACAAAAAGGTCAATTGATGGAGAATATATATATCATCCTTTTCTAATTTTTAGTACTTTGGATGATGTTAAATAGTGAAAAGATCTTCCATCATCACCCATCAATACTTATATTAGAAAAAATGACACTTATCAATAATGAAATGAAGTTGACTATATAAAATTTTCATTAATAGAATTGTGAAACTCAATCATATAGATAGAAAATTATCAATTCATTTTAATATGGAACCCCTAAAAATATTAAGTATGCATGCTTAAGGTAGCAAGGGAAGAATTATTCAAAAAAATAAATCTCATAATTAGAATAAAAAAAGGTAAGAGGGAGAAAGGAATATTATCTATCTAAGTTGCCTTCTTCATCCTTACTCAAGATTTTGTAACTCCTTTATCGAAAGTGCTCTCATTACTAGCTCTATTTTTATGCTCTCGAAACTTCTATCCACTCTCCCGGAAATATGTTTTCTCTAATTTATTTTTAATGTCTCAATTTTTTTATCTTGCATATCACTAACTTAAATCCCTACATCAGTCCCGTGACATCCAATTTAGAGAATAAATTTCTTTCCATTATTTCACCACCAATTTAATTTTAGAATTTCCCTTTAACAAGTTCTACCACTTGAAGAGGTGAGATATAAACATTTAATACTTGATATAAAATAATACTAGTGTAAAAAATCATTATCGATAATATATATCATTGAAACCTAGCTCACCTAGATGCCTCCCCCTTCCCCAATTTAATCTTCAACTGCAAACAGAATACTTTCCTCAATGATGAAGTCTTCACATAAAACTAATTCTCATCTTCATTGGGGAAATGTGTTTACCATCTCATGAACTATAAAACTCATCCCTATGATCTTAGAATTTGGGAACTCAAAATCCACCTCTTCTCTAAAGAACCGGTCCTGAAATTATAGAAAATACCAGCAACAAAAATCCTTTTCTACAGTGATACCTACTTGGAATTTTCATTCTTGATGAGCTCATTCCTCACCTACAATAACAAGAATGGGTCAGCTTCCCCAAAACTTTAATCGATGTCTGAGCTTCATCCATGAGAAATTTTTTTATTTCATTTGGGTTTGGGTCATCATCATTGTCCAAGTAAACCACAGTTAATTAGAAATGGGCAATGTTCCTCCCTAGGTTTTTGAGCTCCTCTCGTATTCCGATCATCTTTATATTCTCAAAGAAGCTCCAATATTTGTCCCATTCCTTATACCGATACATATCAAAGTTCTTTTTGGATCGTTCATGGATTGCATATGAATTTATAGTCCCCATTTAGTTTAACTAGTGAGGGCCTAAATCTTCAGTTATAGTTCACTAAAATATTTGTTCAAAGCTTCTTCATCAGCAGTTTCAATAGGTTTAGTGGCTATAATGTTTGGTTTCTTGGTATCATGCTTGATGAAAAATGGGTATGTAGCCATTTTTCTTGCGGAGGTTTCTAAAAACTAGGAACATAGTATCTAGATGTATTTGTAAACATCAATCCCTCTTTAAATTGGATACGTGATACATTTAGAAAATTGGCTATGTGAGTGCTCAATATTTTTTCTATATGAGTTGTAGAGCCCAACTGGATATGTGGTTACAGTAAGAAAACTCTACAGAACCATTTAGAAACTTTAGAATAATTTTATTTTCATTAATAACATTATAAAAATCACTAAATTAAAAATTCATTAATGAAAAAAAAAATCAATTTTCATTTTTAAATTAATTATTAACAAAACAAGACATTTAAATAAAATAACTTCAAACCCTTGATTATGTTAAAACAATACAAGATTAAAAATTAAAAACAGTTCACTTAAAATGATTTACTGATTAATTATCAAACAAAATAAAGAAAAGGTAAAAATTATAAAATAATTTAATTATAATTTAATTTTAGTATTTATTAAATTATTTAAATAAATAATATTAAATGTTGAAAATAAAATAATTAATTAATATATTAATAAAAAAACAGACTGTTGATAACTTTTAAATACACAAAACACAAAAATTATAAATATTAAAAGTTATGATAACAAAAAATTAAACAATTGATAAATAAATAAAAAATTAAAAAATTAAAATAATTAGCAATTGATAGTTTACACAAAAAACAATAATTATTTTTATAATTTCATTAATTTACTAAATCTACTATAAATTAACCTTAAATACATAATTAACCAAATTAATACATATTTTAACATAATAAAGACAATTTACTATAAAAGTGATGTGTAAAAAGCATCAATTAAAGGAAACATCACATTCAAGAGGTGAACCCAATATAACTAATGAAAATAAACTTGTTGGGGTTAATGGGATGGTCATTTGTATTCCATCCAACCTTAAATATGATGCCTTAGTGTCCCTCCTTAATTATTTTAGTTAACACCATCATGCTACGAAACATTTATTTTTATGGGATACCGATTTTTCACCTTCTAACATTTCCTTAGATTGAACATCATCAATAAGTTATTCCTTGAGACTGGTATCATTATTTTGTGATGAAAAGTACTGTTCGTTTATATTTAGAGGATCAACATATTGAGAAACTTGTTGTTCCTCAATATTAATAGCATCAACATGTCTAGAATCCATTATATATAGTTGTTGTTGAAAATTTAATTTAGATTAAATAATGAAAGTAGTGAAAAGATAATAATATGAGGTAGAACAATGTATATTAAAAATAATATTACCTGATTATTGAAGTATATTTTT
The DNA here is from genome assembly GCA_963277665.1 of Viscum album. NCBI lineage: Eukaryota > Viridiplantae > Streptophyta > Magnoliopsida > Santalales > Viscaceae > Viscum > Viscum album. The sequence goes on from OY728123.1 coordinate 889,693,934, forward strand.
TTCTTTAAATTTTAAAGGGATTTCACCCCTCTAATGAGTATCAAAATCCTCTCATTATGGTAACCTTTTAAATACAAGACCCCATAAACATTGGGATCACTTCTAAATGATTGTGATGTCCCATTGAAAGGGTCATCCTTAGTTAAATTGACATATAAAATTTCAATGGTTTTTCTCGATAAGAGAACAATTGAACACATTCTATTTGTAGGATTTCGAACAAAAAAATCATGTACTACCTATGATATCATTATAAATAGTTCATCCTTATACTATTATTTACTGAAATCCAATTTAATGAATCCTTATTCATTTATTTTAACTACACTCTTGTTATCAACCCACTTTCATAAAAAAAATTAACACTTGGAATGTTGTAAAATCCAAATCCCATATTTTCGATGATGACAAAGAATGAAATATTTGAATAAATTGGATTTTTTCCTTGGTATTGAATACACGAATCACCTCATCCACAAGTACAAACCCACTATTTTTCATGGTAATATGTTCATTGTGTTCGTTTGTATAAAATGTATAACCATTAATTACATAAACATTATAAAATAATACATGCACACATGGTCTTATAGTTACCCATAAAAGCTATTTCGAAATTGAATTTGGTGTTGTAGTTGACTCCTTAAAAATATGGCCTAAAAAATATCCTATAAGCTATTGATTATGTGTATTTTATAACCATATTTGAACCCTAGATGGATTAAAAAGGGTAACAATTACATTGTGGGTTTCAACATATGGAAGGAACTGTAAAATCTTATGTAAAATATAAAAGATAGCATCTTCTCTCTATAATAATAATTACAACAACATATATTATAGAAATTAATTAACCCCAATGACTCATGGTGTGTTGATATTTTAGTGGAAAAATTATTTCCACATTTGATAGGTAGTTGACACAGAATTCAAAGACTTCCTAAACATTATATTTCTCCACAATACAACCTTTTGGATAACTTCTATTTTGGACATTCCCTTAAAAAATATTTATATACCATTCAATTGGGAACATCTATCTATAATGTACATGACCACATAGTTGGATCTATCTAACCAATTGAACCATAATATGAAATAATGGTGATGTGAATAACATATCCAATTCACATAACATGATAGCAATTTCCCTTTACATAGTAAACAATTTCACTGATACTATAAAATTACTCCCTATAGATTTGAAAAAGAAACAAAGTTTGGTTAATGTATGCTATATATTATTATTCAAAATGAAACATAAATATATAGGCGTTAGATATTTCATATAAACATGAAATCTATATGATTTCAACCCCTTTAACTTTAAATCATTCATTGACATGATATTCTTGATATTTGATGAATACCCCTTCGAAACCTTTACATCAATTATGAAGTTTCAAAAATGATATCTCTTTTTCCTATAAAGAATGTAAATAGTTTGAGGAATAAAATTACATCTTTCAACCATCACTAGCACCAACTCTTTTCATATCCACATATCAATCATATCAAACCAATCCTTAATTCATCCTTTGTTTTTTCAGGTTCATTTAGTAATGTTCCAATAAAACTGTCACATTCAATCTTTCCACAAGCATGAAATCAAGAAAATTTATGAAATACAAACAATTATAGTGTGGCAATTAAAAAAAAACTTTTTCTAATTTATTTTTAGATGTTTTTTCAATAAAGGTTTACCAAAAGAGGTTTCCTTATCTTTTACTTTCTCAAATGGATGATCAAATATTAGTGGAGATAGTGTTGTACCTTTTTCTAAATTCCCATATAATGATTTAATATAAGACTGGTATTTATGATTCTAGGGTAGAAATCTTTGATGTCCAAGAAACATAGGTATTGATGGATGATTTAACATAACTGAGTGTGTAGATTATTCACAAATGGGACACCATTGAGTTCCTTTATTGATATATCCTATCAAATTTCCATAACCATGAAAGTCAGTTATTATCCCGTACAACATAGATCTCAATGTAAAATATTCTTTTTTATAAGAATCATACAATGTTACACTTGACTCCCACATAATTTCAAATATTTAATCAATGGATCGAAATAAAAAACAATATCATTACCATGTTGTTTTGGTCTTAATATAAATAGAGAAAATATATTTTATTATTTCTTCATGAATAACCATGGAGGAAAGTTATATATATATCTATATTTATGTAAGGTAGTTGGGGGTATAATTACAACTAAACACACACACACACACCACACACATGAACATGTCAGAGAGGCAGGTCATATCCCCCCTAATGGATATCGTACCCATCAATACCATTATTTATATTATATATATATAGTTCTACAAATCCTTTAGTACATGGAACTAGGCTCAATAGGGGATTAACCAAAGGCCCCTTAGGTTGATGGTCCAAAGGCCCTACTTGAATTAGCACATACATTATAATTTACCACCATAATAAGCCATGTTCTGTAAGTACTTATTTGTAGACTAAAATGATCCATTCCATCCATATATAAAATAATAAGAAGGTTTATTGACTCATTTCCAAAATTTTGGACACTCATTATCAATTTTATTAAAATTAAGAGAGTATCTTGGATGAATAAGTTTCCCATATCAATTTCTTATACCTATGTGCCATGTTAATTTCCTTTTAGTCTCCTCACATCTATATAATCCTAAACATAGGATTGAATTGTATGTACCATCCAACTTTCACAGGACTTGATTTGTATTTCTTGTATTAATAAGCACCACAATTTGGGAATTATCAAGTGATTCATGGTCCTTGAGAAAGAATATACAATTATTTGGATAGATATGTACTATTTTAGAGATCATAACCATTAATCATTGTGTTTTTTTAACATCATATTTTTAGTTAGGAAACTCATTATCTCTTGGAATCATATTATTCAAGAGTGAAAGTAGTTCAATTAAGCTGGTGTCACTCTATCCACTTCCATATTTTACAATATATACATTTATTATGGCTAACAATACTACATATATTGCATAAACAACATAAAATGTAATCATTGCACAACTCTTTAAAATTTGAAACTGTTTGGGATAATCAAAATTTTTATCTTCAATAATAACTATAATTTACTCAATATAATATTCATCATTGTTCACACCTATAATCATATACTCGATATAGTCTTCATCATTTCTCACAATTGTAATCACATTATATGATCCATAAAATCCAGTGTTGTCCTAGTCACTAGATATATTAAGTTATTCCCTGTGTTTAGTCCAATATTTATAACTTTGATATATTATTTGATAGATCATGTGTTTTTAAAACTCCTCTAGACTAATTAGCCTTGAATAAAAACAATATAAACATGGATAAAGGATTTAAGAAGGATTATATGCTTGGTTTTTTTTTCAAACTTTATAAAACTTTTCACCCCATCCTTATACTCTTTAGTCAAAAAACTGACATCCAATAATTTTTTATTTATATCCATCTTATTTTATTATGTAATATTCATTTTAAAAAAATATAAACAGAAATAAAGTATGATCTTATAACCCTAAAAGGATATTCTTTATATATAAACACATATATTTATTATATTTGACATAAATTTTAATTGTGTAAAAAACTTGTTAGAACCTATAAAGATCATGAATTATATGAATTAAAATTATTATAACACTTATTTTTCATTAAAAGAAGTAACATATCACAAAACATTATTATTTTTGAAATGGATTCATAAAGGGGGATTATTCACTCCCAGTCGATATCAATGTTCAAAAGAAACTAATGGATTTCTATAAATGGAGAATGATTAGGGTATGTATAATAATGTTTCACTATGAAAGCATATATCATATCAAATTACTTATTGATGAACATATTATATTCAAATGAATGCTTGGAGGACAATGGTAGAAAATTAGAAATCACATTATGTCATAAATAAGAAGTTTTTCTATGACATAAACAAGAGATTATTCAAGTCCAGAGATGTTAAGTGAAATTATTAATGTCAAAAGGTTAAATAAATTCTACATATATTATAGATTTGGATGAATATAAGTGAATGCTGATGGAGGAAGTGATGGATTCAAAGGATACCATTGTATGAATGAATAAAAAATTAAAGGAACAACCTGATACAATTGAATAACATTTTTATGAGATGAATTTAGGAATGGAAATAGAAAACTCCATGGAGCCTCAATGTATATCTTAAAATAGTAGTATAAATAAAAGGTACTGATTGCATATAAGAAAAATACTTCTCACCTGGAGAATTTAGATGGTCAATTGGAGGATAAGGATTTAAGGATTGAGATGCTTGAGGGATATATTCATATTATTAAAGGTCTTCCATATAAAATATGTTGAGGGACACATTATTATTTTTAGGTGAATGGGATCTATGTTTAGACCATGTTAAAACCAAAAAAATGTGTTGGACACCATGCATGCGGCCTAGGTACACAAGCATAGGGAAAACCAAATTATTAAAAACAAGACCCATGGGGAAGCAGATACTAGGATGTGTGAGTGTGGGGGGGGGGACCAAATTACCCATTATAGAGGATACACACACTTATAAATCAAGTTTGAAACATCATACCTTCATATTTTATATTTGATTTGTCCAAAATGATTGACTTCGACTATAACAGACCTCCGATTCCATGAGATATTGAGCATAGGGGGAGGGAGGCTTGATACTAGGGTTCTTTTATATAGAAGAATAAGGGTTTTATTAGCCATTACCAAAAAGTACTGATAAAAGATTATTTTATCTGTGCTAAAAAAGTGATGAGAAAAGTAGTATTTTTTCAACTGGCCCGAAGGCCTTAATTTTTATTAATTTTTGATAACCCCCTTTCAATGGATGATAGAGAACCCTTACAAGGCCCATAGGTTTAGAGATTACATGACCCATAAGTCTTAAGAAAAATACAGACTCTACTTGGAACTGCTCCTCTCCAGCTTCTTCATCGTGATATCAACTCTCCACCTTCGCATGGCTTGTTCGACTAGGATTTCCATGCATGCATAGGTAGGTCCCAATGAAAATGCCATACCCTCTCATTATGACAAATCTTCTTAGCTTCTGTTCTGCTGAATGTGGTTGCTCTGAATCCCCATATAGAGTCTACTCCTTGTAGAATATGTATGGTCATTTAAGCACAATTTCAGGTGTCCTGAAGGCCATGTGGTGGCCAGAAGGCCTTGAGTTGGCCCGAAATCCTTACTGGACCGAAGGCCTTGGGTGGCCTGAAGGCCTTAAAGGACCCGAGGCCCAAACCGGTGGCCCGAAATCCCAAATAGAAGAATAGTTCCGACTGCTGCAATACCGAACAATGCCAGCTATAGTACTGCTACAAATACTGCTACAGTAACCTAGAAATTATGTCTCTGCCCGGTTTGGAACTCGGGTCTCTTGGATGTACATTCTGAGTTTTAGCGTTGATAAATATTACTTTTGTAAGCACTTTCTTAGCAATGATATATTACAACTTCTATCAATGTTAAAAAAGTGAATATAAAAGTAAAAAAAAATAAAAAATGAATAAAAATATATATAGAATAAAATTATTAAAAATGAAATATTTAAACTATATATATTAAAAAAATTAAAAAAATTAATTTAAATGAATTAATTATAAAAATTAAAAACATATTGTAAATATTTAAATATAAAAAATAAATATGTATAAGTAAATATTATAAAGCGAATAAATTATGAATATAATAAAAATTATTAAATATTAAAAATTAATAAATAATATAGATTGAATGAATAATAAAAATGAATAAATAAATTTGAATAAATTACAAAAAATACTTAAAAAAAGTAAATTCATAACATTAACAATGCAACTTACAAACATATTAAAAATGAATAAATAAATAATATAAATTATATAAATAAAAAATTATTAAAATTGAATATTTCTAACTACTTAAATTAAAAAATTATTAAAAATTAATTTAAATAAATTAATTATTCAAGTTTCCAACATATTAAAAATGTGTAAACTTAATAAAAAAATGAATAAATATTTTCTATATAAATCTCAAACACATTGAAAATAATAAAACAAATAAATAAAAATTTACCAAAAATAATTATAAAATGATTAAATTCTAAAAAAAATTTAATAAATATTAAAAATGGATAAATAATGTTGACAGAAAGAATTTTAAAAATGAATAAATAAAATTTAATAGATAATAAAACTATTAAAAAATGGATTTGCAAGATTAATTATATGAATTTAAAATACATTTAAAAATGAAGGAAATATTAAAAAATGAACTTAAATAAATTAATTATACAAATTTCAAACATTTTAAAAATATTACAACTTTATAAACAAATTTGAATAAATATTAATCATATTAATTAAAAACATATTAAAAATATTAAAACTTTTCAAAATTTTGTCATTTCTCTATGCTCGAGGTGTCGAATTTGCAATCAACATATAGAGGATTCTTACCACCGATTCTTGTCTTTTGACACTGCCTTTAAAATATGGAGAGCAGTTAATGATATAATTTAAGTCTCACTGCCAAGTGTTAACATTATTTTCACACTACTTCATAACTACTTTTCTTTTTAGCTCACACCTCAACCAACACAACTATATATAGTGACTATTGCTGAAGCATTTCATCTAATATGGAGTGGGTGTAACTAAATAATTCACAAGATATCTCCCTTATCCATTTATGATGCTTTAGTATAGATCATCAATGCAATCAAAATGGCCAACATCACCCAAACTGGACATTGTGATAATTCTATCCAAAACTTTAGGGTCCTGCCAAAAAATGGAATTGTAGGCAACTCTAACAAGCCATATGGCTTCCTCGAGGCCTTATAGAAAGCACCTTTCCAGGGATGGGTCAAAATTAATGTTGATGGGGCATCAAAAGGTTACCCATTCTTTGTAGATTGTGGTTCCATATTCTGTGACCATAATGGAAGGTTCCTAGGATGCTAATACGGTACATGTGGTATATCCTCTTCTATTGAAGTTGAAATTTTTAGCTTCATAAATTAGGTTTATTTTTTCTAGGATAAAGATATGGGATAAACTTTGGATTGAAAATGAATCCACCACAGTTTTTTAGGCTATCTAGAATGTCTTGATCCATCTATCTTGTAAGCTTAAATCTAGATGGATGAAGTGCCTGTCATACCTTGTTGATCTGAACATTATTATGACCCATGCTTATAGGGAAGCTAAAATGGTGGTAGGAGGGATTTCCGACAAAGGAATCAATAATTAGCTTACATGTTTAGATGATTTACCATATGATATGTTTTACCTTTAAGAGAAATATTATAGAAAAATCCCCCCATGTAACACTTTTTCTTTGAAATAAATTAGTATTGGCCTCTTTAGTCAAGACACCCCCTCAAAAAATTTATAAATAAATTTCAAAAAATGAAAATTTTCAATAAATATTCAAAATTAACTAATAATAAAAATGAATAAATGATACTAAATTAATGAATACTAAAAATGAATAAATAAAGTTGAATAAATTACAAAAATAGATTAAAAAGTGAATTCATAACATTATTTACATGAATTAAAGACACATAAAAAATAAAAAATTTAATAAATAGAAAATATTAATTATAAAAATAAAAAAATCATTAAAAATGAATTATATTGACTATAAATAATATAAATAACTAAATTAAATTAAATTAAATTAAACTAAATTAAATTAAATTACACACACACATATTTAAAATAAATAAATTAGAATTAATTTGATTACATGATTTGATTAATTAATTAAAAAATATAAAAAATTAGTTAAAGAATATTTACTTTTTATCTATTGAAAAATGATTTTAAGATAGTAACTTAATTAACTATATAAGCATAAAAAAATTTATATAAGCATAAACTAATGTTATCTAAGGGTAAAAAGAAGTTAAGTAAGGGTAAAACAATGTTATTTAAGGTTAAACAAACATTATGTAAGGGTAAAAAAAGTCAAGGGTAAAAAAGTTATGTAAGGTTAAACAGGAAATTATAGTTCTTAAGTAATGATAAACTAAAGTTATGTATGGTTAAAACAAAGTTATGTAAGGTTAAACTAAAGGTATTTAAGTGTAAAAAAATTTAAGGGTTAAGCAATGTTATTTAAGGTTAAGTTAAAGTTATGTAAGAGTAAACATAAGTTAAGTACAAGTAAAAAAAGTTATGTAATGGTAAATAAAGATTTATACTTATTATGTTGGGGTAAAATAATGTTATGTAAGGGTAGAAAAATGTTAAGTAAGGGTAAAGTAAACTTATGTAAGTGTAAAAAGAAGTTCATTAAGGGGAAAATAATGTTAGGTGAGGGTAAAGAACGATAAGTAAGGGTAAAAAAAGTTATATAAGGGTAAATAGAAACTTGTGCAGGTTATGTAAGGGTAAACTAAAGATAAGTAAAGGAAAAACAAAGTTAAATAAAGGGTAAACTAATGTTATGTAAGGATAAGCATAAGTTATGTAGGGGTAAAATGAAGTTATATTAGGGTAAACGAAAGTTATGGTTTATTTGGAATATTACATTATGGTTATTGTATGGTGTCGTGTTGTGTCATAAATTTTGTATTTGGGATTTGTTAGTCTATATTGTTTTATTTACTTTTATTTAAAATTTTCAATGATGTGTTTTGATCATTTATGACTAGTGCTTCTTCGTGTGATCACATATATGTGTATTTTGTTATGTTTTTGCTAAAATGTATTTATTGTAAAAATTTAATATATATATATATTAAAAATTTATAGGTTCTATTTTAACTCTTACTTTATTTTTATAAATCTTTGATATAATCTATTATGATTTTTTATTTTTTTTTTACCATTAACCATTAAAAAATAATATATGTTTATAATTATAAAAATTTATGATATATATTTGTAATAATTATATGATTATTATTAAAAAAAATTATAAATATATATATTTGAAAATAATTAAATAATAAACTATAAATATACAATTTATTTATTAAATTAATTTTTTTAGAAAATAAGATGAATAATATTTATTTTTAAACATTAAAATAAAAATTATTAAATGTATGGTCAAATAAAAAAAATAAACATAACCATAAATATAAAATTATGTTTATAATTAGTAACATAATTTAAAAAAATAAAAAAAGAAGAAGAAAAATGGCGTTGTTATAGTCCAACACAAAATTTGGTGTTGCGTTGTAGAAAAACCCCAAAATGGTGTTAGGGATGACGTACGTTTGAGTTAAATTTCATGCCAAAATGGAATTTTCACACCATAATGGCGTGGGTTGGAGATGGTCTTATAGGAATCAATTCTATAAATTTCAAACTTATTAAAAATTTAAAAACATAATAAATGAAAATGAATACATATTAATCATATAAATTACAATCATAATGAAAATATTAAAACTTAGTAAATAAATATGTATAATTTTTTAAAAATGAATACATTCCAAAAATATTAATAATTTATAAATATGAAAAATGAAAAAAATAATATTAAATGAAGTAATATTAAAAATTAATAAATTAAATTCCATAAATTACAAAAAATATTTTTAAAAATTTAATTCATAACATTAATTACATGAATTGAAAACACCTAAAAAATGAATAAAAATGAATAAATAAGTAATAATACTATTTCTAATTCTCAATGAATGCACTATATTGAATATATATATATAATATAGTTAATAAATAAGCTTTATATTTTTTATTAATAAATAAAAAAGTAATTAATTAATTATATATATAAATAATTAAAAATGTATAAATAACTTTAAAAATTGAATATATTAAAAAAATATTAAATGAATATATATTAAAAATGAATGAATATGAAAAATGAATAAATTATAGAAAATACAAAAAACGGGAAAATATTAAAAATGAATAAATAATATTAAATAAATAAACAGACATACACACACACATACATACACATGGACATACATGTACAAATTTACCCATATACATATACACATATACACACACGTAAAGATACTCATATTCATAGACAAGCACATACACATACACGAACACATACACATACACATACACATAAACACACACATACACATACACACACACATACACACACACATACACACACACACACACACATACACATACACATACACATACACATACACATACACATACACATACACATACACATACACATACACATACACATACACATACACATACACATACACATACACATACACATACACATACACATACACATACACATACACATACACATAGACATACACATACACATAGACATACACATACACATACACATACACATACACATACACATACACATACACATACACATACACATACACATACACATACACATACACATACACATACACATACACATACACATACACATACACATACACATACACATACACATACACATACACATACACATACACATACACATACACATACACATACACATACACATACACATACACATACACATACACATACACATACACATACACATACACATGTATATGCATATAGATACACATACACATATGTATACTCATACACATACAGACAATTACATACACATGCATGTACATACATATAGATACTACATAAACATACATATAGAGACACATATACCTACACTCATACATACACATAGACATACATGAAAACACACACATACGTATAGACATACAGATATACAAATACATGCATATACAAGTACACATATATACATACACATACACATACACATATGCACATAAAAATAAAAACACACACACACACATACACATGCATGTTTGTATACACATACACATATATAAAATTACATACACATGCATGCACATACATACACATACATACATATGCATACTTAAATGTACATATATATACACATACACACATACATATGCATACACATACATGGACCCATATATAAGCACACACATACACACATACACATACAGATAAACATACACACATACAGAAACACACACACACAAACATAAGAATAAACATAGATATATGTTCACATACATGCACATACACTTTCACATATATATAAATACGCATACACATACACATAGACATACATACATATAAATACAAATGCACATATATATGCATGCATGAATATACATACACATAGGCATACACATACACACATGTATACACATACACATACCAACAATTACAAACATGTGTGCATCCATAGACATAAATATGCATATATACACATAAAATATAAACATACACAGACCACATAAATGTACGTGAACATATATACATATATACACATATCACACACACACATATACACATACATTCACATGCATATACATCCACACGGAGACTTACACATAAATGTACATATACATTTGCACACACACACACACATGAACATATACATACACAAGAAACACACACTACACAATACATACATACACATACTATAACGAACCAAAAATTCATTAATGAAAATTCCTCTTGGTCTATTTAAATGTATTCTTATGGTTATGTAAAACATTTTCATTTATTTGGTTTTATGTTTTGGATTTTAAAATACCATTAAGAATTGTGACCATTGTTATTATATCCATGTAATAGTGACCACATGATTAATATAAATACAGGGCTTTAACAAATCCAATTTCTTGAGACAAAGGAAGCGATAACCTTATCCAGTAGACTCGCCCCATACGAAACCCATTTATCGGAGCTCAGAAAGGATGTGGAGTCATTGGGATTCTCTCTTGAAAAAGACCATGCCGAGCTTGAATAAGTTAAGTTTGATCAGAACCGCCTATGGGAGAAGTAGAAGTTGATAGAGATTACCACTCGAGCGATGTTATCTGAGCCACCTTAAGAGTCTGTCACCATCGTGCACCTTACCCTAAGGTCTTATGTGGGTGTTTTAAGGAGTTATGTAACAAGATCCTAGAATTATTATTATGTACATTATTTTTTTATATAATAAATAATATACTTTCATTTTATTATTGTTACTTTGTAAATAGTTTTTAAAGCACAAATAGTATTTTTTCAGTTAATGTTCAACTAAGGAATATATTTTGATAAATTAATGGATTTTTTAATTAAATAATATTTTAATAAGATTCTATTATTAGTAAAATACTTTTTATTATGTATAAATTATCTTATAAGTTTTATACAATTTTCATTTTTATTATGGTTTGAAATCTATTTTTGTCAAAACCCATGAATTTTCGATAAATGTCGGTTTTTATTTTAAAAGTTAAAATTCACATGTTTAGAAAATTATTTGGATAAAATGAATATTATTTTTTGAATCATGACATCAAAATTCTCCAACGGTGAATTTTTCATAATTTTCTGAGACAGTCTAATTTTTGGGTAAAAATTAAATACCGTTTAAATATATAATGTGTTTTATGACATAATAATGACCCAATATTGATGTAATAAAATACTATAAACATTATGTTCGGTCAATATATGTTTTTCCATTAAAAGAATGTAATTTTAGGTTTGTTTTATTTATTTTACAAACCTTTAGTGGACCTTTCAATACTTATAAAACATTTTAGTTTTTTAAATTGATTTCCTTGAGAGTGTGACTCACCTCCAAAAAAGCAACCCTATTATTTTAAGAAGTTAGGCCATTTGAATTATAAAATATTTTTTTTCCAATCCTCTTTTCCAAAAACCATGGGCAAAAAAAATAGGATGGTTTGAGTTTTTGATTAGTTTAATGTGTCGTGTCCCAAACCGAAATAATAAAGAATTCCCTCTCCTTTCCTATATAAACCCACACAAGCCCCTACTTCCTATTCACTCAAAGCCTTTGGAGTTCGTCCAAAAACTGACCTACTATCTCTATAATCCTCCCAAGGTGCCCCAGGATCCCAATAAGTCTCTCTCAAGCCTCTCCCAAGCCTTTGGGATCACACTTCCATGTAAGGGATTCCTTACTTTCTCTTTTTATCCAAGTTTCTTAATATTGTTATGCCCTTTATTTTCAATTATAAATGTTGGTGAATGATTTAATACCTCCCCTATACTATCCTATTTATGTTTTAATGATGAGATACCCCCTTATCTATCATCAATGCCTTCCATGTATACCCATTACAATGCCGAAATTCCGTAATGAATTTCTCTCTACTCATTTACATTCAAGTAATTATTTTTTATCATGAATCTAAATTCCATTAAAATTTTAGGGACGTGAATATATATGACCCCTTACTATCCATTTTATGAAAATATTATGAGACAACCCTTTCTCTCTCATCAACAATATTTATGAGTTCTTATGTTACACCATTATGCTACCGAAATTGCACTACGATTTTCCATGCCAAAGTCAATGTGTAGTGAATACCATGCCCATTTATCTATCAAGGGTATTCACCTTTATGAACATTTAATTATTGTTTAATGAGTTTCATGTAGTAAGTCCATAGTCCTTTATCATAGAATAAATGATGATGTTTAATGAATCCATGTTTTATGATCCATGTGGCACATTTATGCCTGAAATGAAGTGCTTAAGATGGGTGCACCCCGATAGCACTCCAATGCATTTGGTAAAGTATAGTATCATGAAACGTCATGTTAAATGAGTGTTTAATCATTCTAATTAAATTAAAATTAGTTTCTACTCATGCTTCATGTGCAATGAGGGTTTACTCATGCTCCATGTGCAATGAGTCTTGGCTCATGGTAATATCATGTTAAATGTTGATGCCACATCTCCATGTTATGTTTATCATGTTTTATCATGAATTTATATTTATTTTTCTCTTGAACATCATTTATATTCCTATTTAATATCATGTATTATAATCTTCATGTTATGCTTTGTTTACTCCCTTACTGGGATTTATAGCTCACCCTTTTCTTATACATGTCCTCAGGTTATCCCATGCGATGCTAAGTATGAGGGAATATAGTGGTCATGTAAAGGAAGTTTTTGATAAGATGTTGAATTTTATGTTTTATATTGTTATTTAATGTTCCTAACACCCAAAGAAACTAGACCTCTTGATCTTCTATGTTGTATCAAGTGGATATTTTATGTAAAAAATTATGTTAAGTGTGTGATAAAAGCATAGTTGTCATAGTTGGTATCAGAGGATAGGTTTAGTTATTTTTGGGATTAGGATTAGAAAACCCTAATTAAATCCTTATGGATAAAACTAATTATAATAAAAACATCCCTATGTTTAGGTGAGTTTCGAGTAAGTGGTTTATCAAGAAAATACATCCCTTTTTGGATATGAGTAGGTAGAGGCGGCTCTGGAACAGATGTAACTAGGAGTAAAAACTCCGACAAGGAGTTTCGGGCATGACCCGAGGTATCCTAGTACATGACAACGTGCCTTTATGCACTTATGGTTATGATACTCCCAGGGGATATGCTTTGCTAAACTCACAAGATTAGTGTGAACAATTATTAAGTGAACTAAAAAATTCCCCTAAGAATATATGTTTGAAAGTAGATCATGGATAACATAGATTAAATCATAAAGATTTATAATTTAAGGAAATAAAAGTTATTTATAATTCATCTATTTTTGTATTTAGATTACCCTTTATGTGTTACCCCTAACTTTCCTTTTATTCCAGCCAATGGATGGTAATAAGAGGACTCAGGCTAACAACTGATATGATGATCAATGCGATGACTATTCTAATGATATCCCAAATCTGATGGGAGTGGGAATCAGAAACATTGTCACGATACTCTCTCAGTTAACTCAATAATTGAATAGAAACATGGGTCAAGATGAATGTTCAACCCCCCCCCCTAAGAAATAACAAGTCACTATCGAGAGATTTATGAGAAAAATGCCTCCTAATTTTAATGGATCATCCGATACCTCAATTTCCAAACAATGGATCAAATCCATTGAAAAGATATTCTCCATCCTTTAATGTTAGGAACAAGAGAAGGTTCTCCTGGATGCTTATCATATAGAGGGTGAAGCTGATCAATGGTGGAAATTGATCAGAAATATGAAGCATGAGGAGGAGATCGAGGCGTTGGAATGGAAGGATTTCCGGAAGATGTTTTTTGATAAATATTTTATACGCACCCTGCAGCTTAAGATGGAAAGGTACTTCCTTTCCCTAGAGAAAAAAGATGTCGAATACATCAGAGAATATGCGGAAAAATTCACAAAGATTTCACGATACGCCTCCTACTTTTTCGTTACCCCCAAATTCAAGGTTGACCGCTTCTTTGGGGGGATGAAACCTAGTTTGTGGAAAGTACTGGTGATCCATTACATTAAAATCTATGAGAAAATTTTCCGATGTTCCCTCAAGGTAGAAATCGAGATTGGAGAATCTTAGGGGTATCATGGGGATAAGAAGTATAACGTGTACTTCAATTCTAGAGGTCTGATGGATAAATCCAATGGTGATAAGAATATCTAGCACCCCAATTGCCAATGGTGTAGAAAGAAGCACCCTAGAAATTGATTGAAGGGGATGAGGAAATGCTTTTTGTGTGGAAGAGAAGGACACCTAAATGTTAACTGCTGATAAGAAAAACCCACGGCTGTGAGAGAGGAGAGGAACGCTCCGTTCGACTCTCAAAGCGTTGTTCATTGCTTAAACCGTAAAGAACCAGAGAATCTTGAAAATCAGTTCCCTAAGACAAGGGTTTTAGGAGGCAACCAATAACCTCTAAGGAAGAAAGAGAAAGATTTTTCCATCACTATTACAGAAGTGAACCCCGATAACCACTACAACAAAACTGGATATTAGCGGCGGTATAAACCGCCACTATATAGTTTGGCGACAGTTTACAGAAACCGCCGCTAAACTGGGCATCGACAATCTATTAGCGGCGGTGTTTTCTATTTCGCGGCGGTTTATAGGGAGCGTCGTAGATGCATCATTTGATGGTGGTTTTTGTGACTTTAGTGGCAGTTTAACGGATGAAGAATATTTTTTTATTCGTGGTGGTTTTAACCGTCGCGATATTAAGACGTTTGATGCGCCTCTGTCGCAGCGGTGAAAACCGCCGCTAAATATAAACTGATTAAATTTAGCGGCAGTTCTAATCGCCGCTAATAGTTTACCAGTAAAGAATTAGCGGCAGTTATAACCTCTGCGAAATGATGACTGGTAAAGCATTAGTGGTGGTTAAAACTGCCGCAAAATGCTGACCAGAAAAAAAAATGCAGTTTTGCTTCTATTGCCCCACTGCCCTGAAAAACAAATCAAACCATAAAATGTAATATAAGAAATCATACAAACAAATAAAATGTTACTTCAAACTTGGTATCCCCAACATGATGAAACATGATACATCATACAAACAATCTACCATAATTCTATAGTGATAATAATCAATAATGGATCTATAGGGAAGCATGAAATCCATTCCAATAATTACATCATACAATTACATTATGGGAAAGAATGAATTCTATATAAAAAACATTTTCTTAACTGATGGGGAAAATAATTCCATCAGTGAACAATCATTGATCGAATAACCAATGAGGTTTACAGATTCTTAATGACAAATAAATACACTATATTAAGGATCAGAATCACTAGAAATGTATCAAATATAACATTGTATGATGGACTTGTGTCAAATAAGGTAAAATTTATAGTAGAGGTTACTAGATTAGTACCTCAAACAATAGATGAATTTGAATTATGTTCCCTATCATATGTTGAACGTCATTTAGTTTTTCATACCATGACTCTATGCTACAGCCTGACTATTCTGAGCGGGATCACATTTCATGCACATTAATTCCTGAGTCTAGTATCAACTATGTTGACTACCACCTTGGCCTCAGCAGTATGTGTTATTATAGAAACATCCCTACTAAAAATTAAGAGGACCCACATAATAATGTGGAATATGTAAAGATCTTATCCCCCTAGAAGGAACTGGGTGAAAAGTTTTGAAGATGTGCAAGATATGACCCAAACTCCTATAACTTCTGCATTCTACTAGATACACCATACGTTGGTAGAAAAGATGTGTATCTTCTCTAAATCTCCACATATTGTGTTAATGAGACACACAAATTATGGTAGAATAGTTGTGTGTCTTCCCTTTAACCATTTTTAGAATATTCTAGGTGACTTCAGTGGCAAGAACATGCATATTTTCTTACTCTATTGTTGGAGAATGTGTATGGGCCTGATATTTTCCTCCATTTCATATAGGTATATATTGATGTTAATCAAGTCAGTGGGAAAGGATATGAATATTCCCTATATTTTTTTACCAAAATATTCTAGGTGATTTCTTTGAATAATACCAGATTATACCAACTAGCTTAGTAAATGTGGGAAAATGTGTCCTCTTGCTCATAGTTTTCCACCATATTTAGTTAGTGGGATTTTTTGGAGGGTATATATGTAGGGCCATGTTCCTGGTTGATTGTTAACTACCATCAGTGGGTTTTCCTGACTACCTAGGTTTGGGAGACTTAGGTCAGACTCCTGAGGTAAACACACACATCATATAGAGGTTTTATTGCTTTGTAGCATTGGTGGTGGTGAATGCTAGAAGGAGCCCTTTAGAGGGTCCCTTATGCTATCTAGATGAGTCCATCAGTGACCTCTTGATCAACCTCCCTAGATAAGGGAGGAACATGTTATTTCATTCCATGGATATGACCATGAAATGGTTTGAGATGGAAATTATTTACAACAAATTATGTTCCACTAGTCATTGTCGAGTAGACATCTAGTAGGTATTTTTGAGATGAATGGATTTTTTAGCTTCCTCTGAAGATGGAAAGGTACCATTTAGGTGTAACTCCCAAACCAGTGAATTTGAGACCCAATGTTGAGGGTGAAAGGTTGATTATAGAGCCCTAGTTTTAAATGAGGATCCAACTTGTGCAGTAGTCGAAGCATATGTGTTCTTAAAGTAGAAAAATGTCATTTGGATCAAAGGGGGTTCTAGTTGAAAGTGCTAGAATAATTATGAGAAACATTTACAAGAAATCCTCATGAAATCAGCATATCAATAAATAAACACGTGTATAATCAATTGTATCATATCCATGTTTGTCCACATTTCATATTTTGAGAGAGAAAAATGAGCCTAACATGTGGGTGACACATGCATTTTGTTTAAGATTCCATGTTAGGTTCACCATTTTTGTTTCCAACTACTTTTATTGGTGAGTATATGATTTGTATCACATGATTAGGCTAAACCACATTCTCATCATCCTCTTATGTTTGGTCTCTATACCGCCTATTAGGTTCCAATTTATATAACCAGAAAAAAATAACAAAAGGATCACTCTTTAGTCATCCAAAATCTCAACTACCAATTCAAACACAGGCCTAAATGGAATGATGTATACCACACTCAAGAAATCAAGACATAAAATGAAACATCATAAATAAAAAAAAGGCATAGAAGGAAACATGAGAAATTATGAAAATGTTAGGACATGGAAATGTTTGGTGGAAACTATGTGCCATACATGTTACATATACAAACCAACAGTTATCATATTTATTCAAAACATCAACAATACTACTACTCATGGTCCGATGATGCATCGTCACCCTCTCCACCTCCATCTCCACTACCTACTTCCACCAGTAAGAACGTTATATTGAAAACTAAATATTGTTGCATATTTAAAATTAAACTTAAAATCAATAAAAGTTTTAAAACTAAATGATTTTGATTTTTTGTGATTTACCTGCTCACCACTAGTCGATGCACTACCACCGGGGGCATATCTGCTCATATGCTAACATATTTCAAGCAACTCTTTCTGCAAAGAAGATATCTGATCTCCCTTCTAGTGAACTATGTTTCGTAGAGAAGACATCTCCCTCTGAGCATCTTCAGGTATGAAATGACTATAACCAGGAGTATATGCAACTGGAATCCCTGGTGGCCTGCCAAAGTCCTCAGATGGTATGGGTCCCAAACCCATCCCGCACACTCTACCAGGATGCTCCTTCCCAAGGACTTTAGTAACCGGGTCATCCTGGGAGACTGAGTAGGACTACCCATGATTGGAATCCCATATTTCTTTAATTTTTACCTATAAATCAAATATCAATATATATTAACAGGGTAAAAACTGATAATAAGTTATTATAATAAAAAATTGACTTCATACCCCAACTTTTTTTGCAGGCTCATTAACAAAACTTCCATATGTTTTTTATGAACATCCAACCACAGTTCAGTTCGGGATGATTCATGCCCTAAACTCTATGACTGCATTAAAAAAATATAAATCAACAATTAAATATGTTAAATAGACAATATTGTATTATAAATGTTTAAACTAATTAAAAGATTACCAATGACATTGGGCTTCTGGAAAATCTTTTTGAGCCCACAGTGTGCGGGATGACTTGCTTTGCCCGGTTTGATGCATTCTGTCTTGAGAGATCCTGAAATAAATAAAATTAAATTTAACAGTAATGTATTCAATGTCATCCCCTCTTCATATACATGTATAAATGTAAAATGAGGATAATATAATAATATATATTTCAATACCATCTGCTTCTCATCACGATGTCTATCAACAAAAACTTTCCCCTGTTCTTTCGGTACCCCACTGTGTAGCTTCTCATACATTTTCTGTATGGTCAACGAACAATCATTGATATCACACCACAACCTCCATTTGAAATATTTCCATTTTTTACCAAGATTTTTCAATGTCCACTTTTGTGATATCACATCATCGACAGTAAAGTGGAAGAACATCTGTATACAAAAATTCATTTTGAACATATTAGTAACATGACATTCAATTAAACCATAAAGTAATAAAATTACCTTTATCTGAGAATCAAAAACTTCATTTTTCCAGTTTAGAGGCATATGTCTCCAATCATCATATGAAATAGGCAGGGAAATGGGCTCTGCTGCCAACTGACCTATAATCTGGCCAAGTAACCCCGCGAAGTCATCCATCAGGACCCCATAAGAATCAAATGGCACGACTATCTTCTCTCCATTCATATTCCAAATATCTGAACTTTTTATGTGTTTTTCCATAGTTGCATTTTTTTCATCTGCAATGAGAAAACAATTAGTATAAAAAATACAATAAATTTATTTAATTAAAATTTGTACCTATGACCGTGACCCTCTAGAATGTCCGTGATGAACTGGAAGGGGTGTGTCGCTGCCCCACTACTGAGGATCCTGTAGGGGGAGTCGATGAATCATCCTCTAATGAGACATCCACAGATGGTGTCAGAGATGGTGTAGGGGGAGATAGTGCAGGGGTGTAAGATGGTGCCTCAGATGCCGTGGGGACAGAAGGATCGTCATCTATCGCAGAACTAGATACAATAGTGTACCGCTTATTCCTTGGCATTCCTGTTATTTAATCAAATAAAAATATGTTCAGAATATATATTTCAAAAAATTTATGCAGAAAAAGAAATTTAAAAATTATAATAGATTCCCAGTACTAACAAACAAAATATATATAACAATGATAATGAATGACTTCAGAAATGAAACAAGTGGTTGCTGAATGAATAAATAATTGTACATACAATCATTTTCCCCTTGAATCATGTTGGTTTCCTGCTCCATTTCTTCATCCACTTCATTCATCCTTTCTAGACTAATATTTTCAATATCGTGATGGAAGAATAATTCTGCTTCCTGTTGTTGATGAAATTCAATTGCCGAGGTCAAATCTTCCACTTCATCACCCATATCATACAAATCTCTTTGTATTACGTGAGTAACTAAACTCCACCATTCATCCACAAAATAATTCACATAATATACCATTTTTTCTTGCGATGCTAAGATATATGGATCATGTAGTTCACGATCACCAACATCCATCAAGCGAGAGAAGTTTACAGAAGTAAATTGCAAGGAATCTCTTTTAACACCTCTGATAATATCGACCCATTTGCATTTGAATAAAACAACATAAAAATTCCCATGGTAATTTAATTCAATAATATCATGCATCTTTCCATAGTATTCCACTTCGGAAAATGTATATATACCACTATTCTGTGTTTTCAAACCCACTTCTCGATCCACTGTACGAAATCTAAATCCATTCACATTATAAGCATTGAACTTTCTAACCAGTTTTATAGGGCCTCTAGAAAGAAGCTTCAAATCTTCTGAAATGTCTGCTCGAGTATTAGTATTGATGATCCGAAAAAAGAAATATAATTTAATAGATTTACAAATTATATGTGTCAAACAAATATTCAAATTTATTTCAATATTTATAAACTTACACGTCGTGCAAACCATTCTACTAGCTCTTTATTCACACCTATCGTTATATCTTTATCATTTCGTGTTCGGCCTCTCATACGTCTCTTTGTCTGTATCCTCAACTCCTCAATAAATTGATCTAAAATTTCACTATTTAGAAGCACATATCTATGTACCTGTAATAATTCGAATTCTGTCAGTGTCACATATGTGGTTCTCCCAACTGATCGACCAATAGCAGGAAATATTTTTGATTTCTGATGCATTTGAGATTGAGTTGATGTGTTGTCAACACCTTCAACTTGATTAAATATTGTCTCAATATCATCCAAATATCTCGAACAAAAGGTGAGACACTCCTCATCCAAATAGCCTTCAGCAAAAGAGCCTTCTGTTTGAGCTTTATTTCTCATGTATGATATCAAATTCCCAAGATATTTGTGAAATAAAATAATATTATTATGCATTTATTTAAATGCAATTTTTTTACTTAACTGGAAACATATAAATAAAATACCTCTCAATTGTATACATCCATCGATAATTAACGGGGCCTCGTAATTTAGCTTCTTCAACCAAATGCACTGTTAAATGCATTATGACAGTAAAAAACGATGGAGGAAAGATCATCTCCATTGCACAAAGGGTCAATACAAAACTCTCCTGGAGGTTGTCAAGATAAAATGGATGTAGAGATTTCTCACATAATTTCCTGAAAAATGTATATAATTGGAGTACAACAGCAATAACTTTTTCAGGTAATAATGTACACAATGCCAATGGTAGTAACTGTTGTAACAAAATATGTGAATCATGACTTTTCAATCCATATAACTTATGATTCATCAAGTAAACACACCACAAGATGTTACTCGAATACCCATCAGATACCTTCACATTCTTTAAATTTGAAGGAACGTATCTTTATCCCTATTTTTCATTGAAAAAATGGTCGGAGCATACTTTTCATTCTCATCTGGCCAGAGATCACGTTTTATGTTCATTACTTGTAAGTCTTTTCGAGCATTGAGATGATGCTTCGACTTTCCATGCTCATTAAGTAATGTGAAAATCAAATTATCACATACATTCTTCTCAATATGAATCACATCAAGATTGTGGTGCAACAAATTAAATTCCCAATATGGAAGTTTGAAGAATATACTTTTTTTCTTCCATTGTTGCGTTCTGATTTCACTTGACGATGCACTTTGCACTCGTTTTCCACTATCATTCAAATGATGAACCTTCCCAAATTCTGTTTTAACCTTTTCAAGCGGTTTCAATATTTCAGAACCAGTTAACAACTTTGGAGGTGGTCTACGATCAATGGAACCATTAAATTTTGACTTGTTCTGCCAAAATCTATGAGATGCATCAAGAAATCTTTGATGGCACAAGAAGCACCATTTTCTATTGTGAGGTAGCCGTTTGGGCTCAAAATCAATGTTACAAACGGGAAAAGCCAAACCCGTATAAGTGTTCCAACCATATAAATTCCCAAGCCCAGGGAAGTCACTAATGGTGAAAATTAAAGCAGCATGCATTTTGAACATTGTTTTAGAAGAAACATCAAATGTCTCAACACTTTTGCTCCATAACTCCTGCAATTCTTCAATCAAAGGCTGCAGGTATACATCAATATCATTTCCAAGCATTTGTTTTCCAGGAATAATCATCGAAATGATAAAAGATGTTTATTTCATACACATCCATGAAGGCAGATTATAAGGGATCAAAACAACTAGCCAAATGTTATAACTGGTACTCAAAGTCCCAAATGGGTTGAATCCATCTCCAGCCAATCCCAATCGAACATTCCTAGGATCAGCTGAGAAATGTAGATGTAATGAATCAAATCTCTTCCACGATTGGGAATCTCATGGATGTCTCATTAACCCATCATTGTTATTATCTACATAATTCCACTTCATGTGTTCAACGGTTTTTGATGACATGAATAATCCTTGCAATTGAGGCTTCGATGGAAAGTAACACAAAACATTTGCAGGTGTGTTCCTTTTCTTCTTCTCCATGAAATTATGTTCAGTCAGACTTCCAACATCTCCCTTTGACTGCCATCTATAAGAAGAAAATTTCTTACAATTCTGTCTACATGAATCCTCTCCCCAATAAAGCATACAATCATTGGGACACGCATGTATTTTTTTATAATTCAGACTAAGCTTGTTAACAGCGTTTTTCATATCATAAAAATATTCTGGGATTTTTGCTTCATGAAATGCATCACAAATCAATTCCAATAACATGGACATTGACTTATTTGTAATTCCACATAGACATTTAATATGGTACAACTTCAGTATAAATGAAAACTTTGAATATTTCAAACACCCACTATACAACTCTTGATTTCCCTCGTCAACTAAATCATGAAACACATTTTCCTCACTGAATTTTTCCCTTACATTTGGATCCACAAAATCAATAGGAGGATCCAATGATATGTTACAATCTTGATCTGCTTGTGTTACAGTCTCAAAAAAAATCACTTTTCACGTTGCAATTTGTAGCACCCTCTTCTGGTTGTTCTGATATGTTTTGATTCTCATAGTCGTGTCTTGCAGTGCCGAATACATCATTTATGAGGTTTTGCATTTCATTTTCCATTTTCGATGAACTTGGGACCTCATTCTATGGATTAACATCAGTGCTCAATCTTTTTGTATTGTTCAATTCTCCATGCCAAATCCAACACAAATATTGATCAGGGAATTGCATCAGTATTAAATGTTCATAAACTTTATCTCTCTTCAACCATGTTCTGAATTTACATTTAGGACATGAACATCTTATTATCCCTTTAATGGATCGATTAGAAATTGAAAAATCTAAAAACTCATTCAAACCCTTAATATATTGAGGTGTGTTCCTCGGTAATGTGATCCAGCTTTTATCCATGTATATCACAATGTGCCTACACAATAATAAAAAAAATTAAAACACATAGTTACTACTAAATAGAGAAAAAGTTTCATATATACGATAGTGTAAGATTACATAAACATAATATAATAAAAATGACCCATTGATCATAAAGTATGCATAATATAATAAAGATGATACATTGATCACATTTACCACTTACTTAGCATGCCCAGACAAACTGAACAAGTCTGGTCCCTAGGACACAACGTCAACACCTCATTGAGGAGAAGTAAGAATATTTGGTTACACACTTATCATAACATTTTCAATCACATTTATGTTGCCTCAATCAATACCCCATTAAAAGTGATGTCATTGAACACACCAAAGATGCACGATTTTCATACCATTAGTACAATGACATTACTAGAAATATTTATCCCTTATATGACACCCTTTGACACTTATCACAGGCTAGATTGGGTACCCGGATTATGGGTAGCCTAGGTAAGTTCATGAAAATTGGTCATGTTTCATCGCTCTTTATTTTTTTCAATCTTTTCACTATCTATTTGAATTTAGCCCATTCAGATATAATTTTTGGAATGAATCTATAGAATCGAAATCATGAAGGGAGTTTTGAAAGGGGGTTTCAATACTAAAAAAGTATGAATTACCATGAAATTACACCTCTGTGCATTATACACAAACCATCTCTTGTTTGTAGGAATTATATATGTTAGGAATGTCATTGCAAAATAGTGGTGTTATTTAAAAATTAGATACACTCACTACCAATAGCCATGAGAATTTTGGAGTGATTAAAATAGTTAATGTATAAAGTGTTTCTTATATAAATATGATATATAAAAGGTAACTGAAACACTCCAGTCCAAATCTATCCAAGGTTAGGAAATTATAGAATATTGAGGGGGAGTGAAAGTAGATGATGAATTGTGACTAATACTGATATGGATAGTTTAGGTGTTTCTATATATCCTATAATAATAGGAATCAGGACACATGTAGTTCTTGGAAGAAAATATATTATCATAGTATAGATTCAAATATGGAGTGACCCAACATGAATGAGGGTACTATACACTAAGACAACTTTTATGGTGATGAAATGTGTTTTTGGGTCTAGGTTTAGTGGCTCAAACATCCTTATATATCCAGTAATAATAGAAATAAATACACATGTAGTTTCTATAAGGTCTCTAAAAATATCTAGATATTGTATATGAGAGAAAGGGAGACATGTATGGGTGCCCTGGTGTGAATTGAAAGGACGAAAAATGATTTGAATTCTTAAATGTATTTTCATTGGGTAAGAATTGGGAAATTAAATGGGAAGTACATAATGTCCTAGGATGGTAAATTCGTGTGTCGATATATATCCCATAACAACAAAGAATCATGTCACATGTTGTTCTTTTAATATATCTTAAAAAATCTATCTCTTGTGAAGGGGAGAATGATTTTATCCAGTGTCAAGCTACATAAAGGAAGGTTTGATGCGAATCCATGAATCCCATATGATATAATCCAAGGAAATAATTGTGGAATTTTATTTTTGCATAGGTTTTTTGAGAAGGAACTCTTCACTGAGGATTATTACATGGATATTTATCTCATGTAAGGAAATTATATTATATATATTGAATTTATGAAATAGGTTTAAATGTAATTTAAGGGGGACCATATGTCATTTAGTTTAACGATATAATTAAAAAAATGACTTTTGTGCAATGTAGTATAATGTGGTATGGTGAGGATCTTTATGTCATTCATTTTAAGTTCATATGACTATGATCAATGTGAATAAGGATTTGTGTATATCTAGATTTTATTAAAAATGAAATTCTTGAGTCTTAGTGTTGAGTTAATAAAGAAAATTTTATTTGAATAGATGAAGTCATGAATAGTAGGATGAGGTTGGTTTTTTTATAGGAATTAAATTTGTGGTTTGGTTTAATATAAATGATTTGAAAATAACTATATATGTGGACTTAACTTGAATTAATCCACACACAGTTCTTAATATAGGATTGTTTCATACATGTGTATGGAAATAGGAGGAAACCTGACATGAATGAAAAAACACATAAACTAGGATAGTATAGAAGATTATGAATGAAATATATCATTAACCATTATTCATATAAGAGATATGGAAACCACTATGTATCCTATAAGAATAGGAATCAATCCATATGTAGTTTTGGAAAAGGAGTCTCTATTTAGATCTAGATTATGTATATGAGATAATATAATGGTTTTATCCTAGTGTAAATTTGTGGGTGAAGACCCACTGAAAACATGTAAGCCCTTACACTAAGAACTATTACATAGATATGTCTAATATAAAAGGGAATAATTTCATAAAAATATATACCAATCAAGTTATTTTACACTTTTATAGGATAGATCATATGTTATATGAAAAATGACATGAGTTTCATACATTTTATGGTCTTACACCAAGGACCTTCGTGTCTTGCAGTTTGTGGTCTTATGAATGGAACGATCTATAAGAAGTTTAAAGTCATTAAAAATGGACTTTCAAATCCCTGTTGTGAAGTTATAAAAAGTATTTCTTTGAGAATAATTATGTTGGTGGTAGACATGATATTCTCTCAATCCATTATAATCATGGAGTAGGCATTGTTGGAGTAGAAATTTTGTATTTTATACGGCCCTTCCCATTTTAATCTATATTTATAGTTTTCCTCCTAGGTATCATAGGTGTTCTCATAGATAATACTAGTTCTCCTTGGATGAATAATCATATGTGGGCCTTCTAATGGAATTCTCATACAATATTATTATTATTTAACTCAATGATGTGAAGTGTGTGAAAATAGTTTTCATCAAATTTCTCTAATTCACCAAGTCAGGGTTGATATTTCTCGTTCCTAAACAACTAATCAAAAATTGAAATTTTAATTGAGTGTAATTAAACCTAAATGGGAAGGACTACCACTACAACATCGCAACCCCAACCTATTGACTTGGGTAGGGCCAAAATTCCACTAAACTTAGGTGCATCCCACAGACACTAGAGGATGACTATAAATTACAATGGTATATGAAATCATTGTGGTGGTTTACTCTCAAACACAACATAACCAGAATTAGACCAAACAAAATTTTATAACATAAATATGATACATGATAGCAAATCAACCAAACACAATGAATATAACATGACAAAGATAAGAGTTCTGATATTCAATGATATATCATATAAGTCTGCAAAACCTAATAGCTCATAAAATTAATTAAGGAGCCACAATAAAACCACCAAAACTCCACCCCTTAACCATATACAAAAACATAAATGGATACATACCTAGAAAACACAGGGGTCGCCGTAGACGGAGGTCGCGAAGTCACTGGAGATGGAGGTCGCGGGGTCGCCGGATGGTTGGGGGTCATGGGTCACCGGACGGTTGGGGGTTGCCGGACGGTTGGGGGTCGCTGGGGCCGGGGGGAGGGGGGGGGGTTAGGGGAAGAAGGAGTCACGAGGGTTTGGGGAAAACGTGGGGTGGGGGGTAGGGAAGGGTCAGGGTTTTTAAAAAAAATTATGGGTTTCGCGGAGGTTTATTAAAAACCACCGCGAAACCTTTCTGTGAAAACGTTTAGCGGCAGTATTGTGAACAACCACCACAAAACCACCGCTAAACCCAGTTTTTATTGTAATGAATGAAGTGGTGAAAAGTATGATAGTTATTCATTAAATAATAGAGAATGTAATTTTTGATTATGGTTCTATTAATTCTTTTATATCCTAAATTTTTAGTATAACAATATCAACACCACCAAAAATCATGGAAGTGAATATTTTAGTGAGTACGAAAAATGGGGAAATCATCGGAACCCATGAATTTAGCTCCTACCTAGTCATTATTGGTGGATTGAACTTCCTGGTGAATATCTTTATATTTCCTTTGGTGCAATTTGATGCAATTATTGGCATAGATTGGATTTACCTATATAGAGCCAACATATATTGCCGTGAGAGAAAAATCACTCTCCATGTGGAGAATCGACCCCCGATTCTGTACAAGTGCAAGGAGGAAGATGAATATTATTTAGCTCTATCATCTCAAGTGTGGATATTACTGCCCTATTATCATGTGTATCTGGCTCAGATGACTGAGTCTAAGGAGGAAACCATCTTTAAAGACATTCCTATTATGAATGAATTTGCTGAAGTGTTTCCTAAGGAATTGCCTGGTCATCCTCCTATAAGAGATGTTGAATTCTCAATTGATATTATACCTGGGGAGATTCCAATATCAAAGAATCTTTATAAAATGGATATTGTGGAGCTTGAAGAGTTGAAGAAAAAACTATAGGAGAATATGGATAAAGGGTTTATACGCCCAAGTGCTTCACCATGGGGTGCACCGGTCCTCTTCATCAAGAAGAAGTTTGGATCAATGTGTCTTTGCATCGATTATCATGGGATTAAAAAAATCATGATAAAGAACAAGTATCATCTCCCACAGATTGATGACTTGTTTGATCAACAGTGTGGAGCACAATACTTCTCCAATGTAGATTTGCGGTCGGGATATTATCAAGTAATGGTGAAGAAGGAAGATATCCCCAAGACTGCTTTTTGTACAAGATACGGGCCCTATGAATTCATAGTAATGCCTTTCAAACTCACTAATTCCTGAACAATATTCATGGAATTGATGAATAAAGTCATTATAGATTACCTTGAAAAATTTGTGGTAGTATTTATAGATGATATTATAATATACTCCAAAACCAAGGAGGATCATGAGGAGTATCTAAGAAATTTACTAAAGGCTTTGTGGAAAGAGAAGATCTATGAAAAGTAAAATAAGTGTGAGTTTTGGTCGAAGGATGTCTCATTATTGGGTTATATCATCATAATCAATGGGATATCTGTGGATCCCTCCAAGATAGCTACAATTGAGGGATGGTTGAGGCCAATATTGGTAACAGATATCCATAGCTTCCTGGGGTTAGCTTGATATTATCGCAGACTTGTGAGAAATTTCTCACGATTTTCAAACCCTCTTACCAAGATAACTCATAAGGGAGTCCAGTTTTCTTGGAGTGATGAATGTGAAGAAACCTTTAAGGAGTTGAAAAGGAGGCTTATCACTGCACCTATTCTCACATTACCCACAAGTGGAGAACTTTTTGTGGTATTTTTTGTTGCTTCAAAGAAGGCCCTAGGTTGTTTTTTGATGTAGAATGATAAAGTGATAGCCTACACCTCAAGGTAGCTGAAAATCCATCAGAAAAACTATCCCATGCATGATCTGGAGTTGGCGGCTGTGATCTTTGCATTGAGAATCTAGCAACATTATCTCTATGGGGAGAAGTGTGAGATATATACTGATCACAAGTGCCTCAAATATATATTCACACAAAAAGAGATTAATATGTGCCAAAAAATATGGATAGAACTCATCAAGTATTATGATTGCTCAATCCACTACCATACCTGTATGGAAAAAAAGGTGGTAGATGATCTAAGTAGAAAGGATCCTGCATCTTTTTCATTGATGAGAATTGAAAAGGATCTAATATTCTTAGATTTGTAGACAATGGACATGGGAATCATTAAGGGATGAACATAATCAATCCTTTCTCAAATGATTTCTCAACCATTCATCTTGGAGAAAATAAAGGATGCTCCAAGAAAGGATATAGAAATTCTAAAAAGGGTGGAAGCTATCAAAAATGGTAAAATCCTAAGAATTTATGGTTGAAAAGGATGGTATTGTGAGATTTGGGTCACGATTATGTGTACTATCTGATCCAGAGATAAAGAAGGAGGTTATGAATGATGCACATAGATTAACCTTATCTATTCACCAGGGGATCACAAAGATGTATTGAGATCTCCGAGAAAACCTTTGGTGGGAAAATATGAAAAAGAAGGTTGCTGAATATGCATCAATGTGCCTAGTATGTCAGCAAGTGAAGGTTGATAGGAAAAATTCTAAAGGGATGATGAAACCACTACCCATACCCTCATGGAAGTGGGAGAATATTTCCATGGACTTTGTCACTGGACTTCCAAGGACATCCCGAGGAAACAATGCTATATGGGTCATTGTAGATCGTCTTATGAAGATAACTCACTTTTTCACGATTCAATAGGACTTATCATTGGATCAACGTGCATGGAATCACATTAATGAAGTGGTAAGGATGCACTGAGTACCACTATTTATTGTATCCGATCATGATTCGAGATTCAACTAGAAGTTATGGAAAAATATCCAACATGATCTAAGAACTGAACTAAACTTCAGTACGGCCTATCATCCTCAAAATGATGGCCAATATGAGCGAACTATTCAGACATTAGAAGATATGTTAAGATCATATTATATGAACTTCAAAGGAGGGTGGGACCAACATCTTCCACTAGATGTATTATCCTACAATAACAGTTTCCACACGATCATCTGAATGGAACCATATTAAGCCCTTTTGTGGGAAAAGGTGCAGAACATCAGCGTGTTGGGATGAAGTCAGTGAGCGTAAGCTTCTAGGACCTGAAATGGTCGAAGAAATCGTAGAAAAGGTGAAAACCATCCAGTAGCATATCAAGGTAGCCCAAAGTCAACATAAGAGTTATGCGGATAACCGTTGATGATACCTTGAGTTCAAAGTTGGAGACATGGTGTTTCTACACATATCTATGTGGAATAAGGTCCCGAGGATTGGAAAGAAGGGGAAGTTAAGTCCTAGGAAGATCGGGCCCTTTGATATTCTTGATCATATCGGGGCTGTGACCTATCGACTAGCACTACCACCTACCATGGCCAAAGTACATGATGTCTTTCATGTATCACTCTTAAGGAAGTACATACCAGACCCTTCACATGTTATCTCTTCAGAGGTAGTACAACTAGAGGATGATATTTCTTATTAGAAGAAACCGGGGAAGATCTTAGATCATAGATAAAAAGTTCTACAAAATATGACATTTCCCCTTATCAAGGTGTTGTGGGAAAACCACAAGTTTGAAGAAGTGACGTGGGAATCAGAAGAAGTGATGAAGTAGAGTTACCCGCATATGTTTTAGTGTAGGAAAAAGAAATTTCGAAGGAGAAATTTCTTAAGGGGGAAAGATTGTAACAACCCAAAAATTCATTAATGAAAATTACTCTTGGTCTATTTAAATTTATTCTTATTGTTATGTAAAATTTATGCACTTATTTGGTTTTATGTTTTGGATTTTAAAATACTATTAAGAATTGTGACCGTTGCTATTATAGCCATTGAACAATGATCACATTATTAGTATAAATATATGGCTTTACCAAATCCAATTTACTCAGAAAAAGGAAGCGATGGACTCATCCAGTAGATTTTCCCCATACGAAGCCCATTTTCCAGAGCTCGGAAAGGATGTGGCATCATTGGTCTTCTTTCTTGACCAATCCCATTCCAATCTTGAATACGTTAAGCTTAAGAGGAACCACCTATGGGAGAAGTAGAAGTTGATAGATATTAACACTCAAGTGATGTTATCTGAGCCACCCCAAGAGTCTGTCGCCATCGCGCACCTTACACTATGGTATTATGCGAGAGTTTTAAGAGGTTATGTAACAGGACCCTAGCATTATGATTATGTACATTATTTTTGTATATAATAAATAATATACTTTCATTTTATTATTGTTACTTTTTAAATAGTTTTTAAAGCACAAATAGTATTTTTTTAGTTAATGTTCAACTAAGGAATCTATTTTGATAAATTAATGGAATTTTAAATTAAATAATACTTTCATAAAATATTATTATTATTAAATTACTTTTTATTAAGTATAAATGATCGTATAATTTTTATACAATTTTAATTTTTATTATGGTTTGAAATCTATTTTTTTTTTCAAAAACCATGATTTTTTTATAAATGTTTGTTTTTATTATAAAAGTGAAAATTCACATATTTATAAACTTATTTGGATAAAATGAATATTATTTTTGGAATAATGATGTCAAAATTATCCAATGGTGAATTTTTCATAATTTTCTGAAACAGTCAAATTTTTGGGTAAAAGTTAAATGCCGTTTAAATATATAATATGTTTTATGACATAATAATGACCTAATAGTGATTTAATAAAATAATATAAACATTATGTTCAGGAAATATATGTTTTACCATTAAAATAATGTAATTTTAGGTTTGTTTTATTTATTTTACAAAGCATTACTGGTCCCTTCAATACTTTTAAAACATTTTAGTTTTTTAAATTGATTTCCTTCAAAGTGTGACTCAACTCCTAATAAGAAACCCTATTTTTTTAATACTTTAGGACATTGGCCTTATCGAATATTTTTTTTCACTGCCCTTTGGAAAAAAATGGGCAAAAACCATGGGCTGGTTTGTGGTTTTGATTAGTTTAATGTGTGGTGTCCCAAACCTAAATAATAAAGAATTCCCTCTCCTTTCCTATATAAACTCACTCAAGATCCAACTTCATCTTCCCTAAAATCCTTTATAGTTCATCCAACTTCTTCCCTACTCTCTGTAGAATCCTTCCAAGGTGCCCCAAGCTCCCAAAAAGTCCATCTCAAGCCCCTCCCAAGCCTTTAGGATCACACTTCCAAGTAAGGGATGCCTTCCTTTCTCTTTTTATCCAAGTTTCTTAATATTGTTATGACCTTTTATTTTCAATTATAAATGTTGGGGTATGATTTATCACCTCCACTATACTGTAATATTTATGTTTTAATGATGAGATACCCCTTTATCTCTCATTTATTCCTTCCATGTATTCTCGTTACCATGTTGAAATTCAGTACAAAATTTCTCTCTCTTATTTACATTCAAGTAATTCTTTTGTATCATGAATATAAATTCCATTACAATTGATGGGAAATGTATCTATATAACCCCATTACTGTTCATTTCATGTAAATATTATGAGACACCCCTTTCTCTCTCATCAACAATTTTATGAGTTCTTATGTGATGTTGTTACGCAGCCAAAATTGCACTGCGATTTTCCAAGACAAAGTAAATGTGTAGTGAATACCATGACCATTTATATATCAAGGGTATTCACCTTTATGAACATTTAATTATTGCTTAAATAGTTTCATGTATTAATTCCACACTCATTTATCATGGAATAAATGATTATGTTTAATGAATCCATGTTTTATAATCCATGTGGCACACTTATGCCTGAAATGAAATGATTAAGAAGGGTGCACCCTGATAGCGCTCTAATGCATTGGGTAAATTATACTATCATGATACGTCATGTGAAATGAGTGTTAACACATTATAATTCAAGTGAAACAAGTTTCTACTCATTCTTCTTGTGCAATGAGGGTTTAATCATGCTCCATGTGAAGTGAGCGTTGGCTCATGCTAATATAATGTTAAATGTTATTTCCACATCACCATGTTATGTTTATCATGTTTTATCATGCCTTTATGTTTTTATTGATCTTGTTCTCCATTTGTATTCCTATTGACAAACATGTATTTTAATCTTCATTTTATGCATTTTTACTCCCTTAATGGGTTTTATAGCTCTCCCTTTTCTTATTCATGTCCTCAGATTATCCCATACAGTGCTAAGTACAAGGTAATACAGTGGTCATGTAAAGGAAGTTTTCAATAAGATGTTGTGTTTTATGTTTTATGTTGTTATGTAATGTTCCTAATCCCCAAGGACAATAGACCTCTCGATATTCTATGTTGTATCAAGTGAAGGATTTATGTAATAAATCATGTCACGTGTGTAATAAAAGTAGGTTTTTTATACATACAACACATACATACAAACACACACACATACAAATTTCCTCATGGGAGGTGAATTCTTTGGGTTCATTTTGCATGGGGATTCCTCCAAAAATGGAAGACTATAGTATTTTCATTATCGATAACGAGATCAAGTCAGTGAAGGATATTCAATTGTTCTAATGAATGAGATTCAAATCATGTCATTAAAAGAAGAAATGCTTTACATTTGACAGTAAATCAGGATTCCATTCTAGAATGATTCAAAATAGTCGATTCTCAATCATTGCGAGAATGGTTTTCCCTTATGGTGGAAGGATCTAGAATACTCAAGAGTTAGTCAATATATTATCACATTATTGTGTTTTTACTAAATTCGAATGCATTATAATGGGGAGGGGGTAATTTTGTCTTCTTTCCCCCTCTAATGAACTAAAGAAAAAGTTGTGTAGATATGGTCTTATAGACTTTTATCTGGGATTGGTTTTTCTCTATGAATGGGACTACCACTTCAATCCATTTTAGGTAAAAAAATCAAAGGCTCATGTTTGGGTGAAAATTTTCAGTCTTAGTTGGATCCTATGGCATCAAAGGATCCTGTATGACATCACTTCCACTTTTGATGTTCCCATTAAGATGGATCGGGATAATGAAGAAGCTAGATTGGGATTTTTTTCTCATGTTATGATTGAAGATGACCTTGTCCTCCCACTTATTTATATATTTTTTTATCTGCTTTGGATGATGAATTTTCCATAAGGATTGAATATGAGAAAACTCCTCTCTTTTGTTCAAGATTCTAGTACATTGGACATGTCAAAGATCAATGTACCAGAGATCTCTCATGCTCTTTATATTATAGTAAATATCATTATATGTTGCACTGCCTCAAGAAAAATTGTATTGGGATTGTGAATTAGGTTCTATCTATGCCTACTACCCAAAATACTTTATGAAATAATGAAAATTCTATAAAGGAACTTCAATCTTGTGCAGCTCTAAGAAAATGTACTTTAATTGGGGTAAGCCCTTCGATAAATGCTGGTGATGGTTTGGAAAACCAACTGTCAGATAGTGATGGTAAAATTCTATAGATATATGTGGTTAAGGATGATATTACTAGAGAAGTTCCTATTATTACTATTTTTACTAAGGTGAAATATGGACCCACTCAAAGTGTTGGATCTTCTAGGATATATGAGTGTATAAACATACTTTTCACGAAAGAGAAAGATACCTCCAAGGCATGTGCTGAAGTTGTTGAAGAAGATTCTACTATTTAGGTGCACTCTATAGATGAGGTATTTGAAAAATAACTATATGATCAATTAATTTTGTAGGAAAAAAAATATTTTTCAAGAACCTGTAATGGAAAAAAAAGATAGATGCTAAAATTACTTCATGTTCAAATTCTCAAAGTGGAAACATAAATCTGAAATTGACTGAATACACTTTGGAAATGGATTTGACAAAAGCTTCTCATTCACCTACTTTGTCCTTGAAGACATAGAATACTACATATAATGTTGTCAGGGTTCCATTTATAGTGTATAATTATGTGGATCTAGAAAAGTCCTCCATGAAAAAAATTTGGATGCTTTAGATGGGGTCATAGCTGGTGACAACCAAATTGTCAAATCCCCTAGTGACTCATCCAACCAAGGTATTGAAAAGGGTGATTTAGTTTTTTCTGATGAACATGGAAATATGGGTGGGAAAATACCATCAAAATATAATTGAAAATCACATTTTCCTCATCCAACAGACAATGTGACCCATGTAAAGGTGCATGTGCCTTCATACAACTCTTTTGGAGTTATGAATTTAATGATTAGTGAGAAAGATGATGAGGTTTAGGAAGATAAAACATAGAAATTACAATTTAAATATGCGAGTAAAGAGATGATAGTAGGGTAGGAGAATGTTATTTCTAATGCTTCTCCTCCTATAGTAAATTCAAATACTAAATGTGACCCCTCAATTCATAGGGAGGTAACACTAATGGAGAAGGGAACATTGAAATATAATAAGAAGAACCCGAAGGAACCTGGAAACAAGTCAAGTCATGGAAATAAGGCCATAATCAAAAAATTAATGGATGAGGATGTGGACAGGCTAATTGGGAAACTAATAAGGAGGAAACATAATTAGAGTATCCTAATTCAGATGACACTAACATTGAAAGGATACAATATTAAATGAAAAAAATTAGAAGATCACTATTCCAAAAGGCATTACTGTGGACGTGGTCTATGCATTAATTGAAGAACCTTTCAATAAAAAGAGAGTAAGATTGAGTTAAATATTAGAAAAAAACTTGGTCTTAACTTTTCTTGATGAATTCATTGATGCTTTGTCTGACTCCATCCATTATTTTTTTATGTTATCTTGTCCTTCTTTTCAATAAAATGGTCTTCATCTACACCCTTTAAAAAAATAAAAATAAATAATTTATCAATATATTATTTTTATATTAATTATATACACATTTTTAATTGATATATATAAATATACCATTAACCATTTTTATTGACTTATCTAAATTTGAAAATTGTATATATATAAAATTATGAAAATAAAATTGATAATAAATTTTTATTAAAATTTTTATAAATCATAATTATATATTATATTTAAATATATATAATTATTGTAATATAAGTATTATATATATAGATATGTGTATACAAATTAATGTATTCATTATGACCATTAAGAATTCATTTTTCCCACTATTAAAGGAGAAGATTTTATCAGCTCTAAGAAAAGTGATGATAAAGTGGAAAATTTATCAGCACTAAAAAATGATAAAAGGTACCCCTTTATTTGTTTTTTTCAATGATAAAATTTACCAGTATCCATTATTTTTTATTGTGATGAAAAAAGTCCCCCCTTTATTAGTGATTTTTGCTTAGTGTTGATAAAATTCAGCACTGCAAATCACGTGATCTATAGTAGTGCATCATGAAAAAATATGAGTTTAAAGTTAATTTATTATCTATAATAGAACTATATATATTATCTTCTTTTCACTACCATATCCATTTACACTATATCATTATTAATTTATTTTTTTTGAGATTGAAATTTCTTTCTATTTTAACAATATACTTAGAAATGTCTTATTTTTTAATACATATAAGTGACATTTGTAGAGTCTACCATTTGATTTTAACAAGATTATCATATTTTAATGAAAATATTTTTTTATACATATGTTATTGTTTGTCTTGGGTTATTAACCTTTCATCATCTATTATATTTTCTTATGTCAATTAAAACTCTAAAATACATAAAACTGACTACATGTCCTTAATAATTAGAGTTTCTTTTTCTTTATATTATCATTTGGATAATGAATAATGGAAGATATAAATATGATAGAATAAATATTTGGTAAGTCTATATTTAAATTTTGAATTTTTATT
Organism: Viscum album; assembly: GCA_963277665.1. Lineage (NCBI taxonomy): Eukaryota > Viridiplantae > Streptophyta > Magnoliopsida > Santalales > Viscaceae > Viscum > Viscum album. The sequence goes on from OY728123.1 coordinate 889,731,292, forward strand.
TTTATAATACAAAATGATTTTACTAAATTTATCAAGATGATTTCCTGTTGAAGTTTCAGGGCTCATCTAAAATATGTACAAATTAGTTCTCTTATATAACATGTACAAATGGTATGTTTCTATATATAATGAATCATTTTTTAATGTGATATAAGACTAACAACATCTATAAGTAATTGTTTTTTCCATGTACTATTTTTGGATATTAAATGAAATAATTTTGAGACTAGGAACTGAGACAACATACGATTTCGAGGCCCAGTGTGTCCAAAATAAATTTTTGAAAAATATTAAACTTTTTTAAAGCACGAACACATGTTTTTTTTGATAAAGTGGAACAACTCTTAAAAGGGTTCCCAGATAAAAAATATAAGGGCACCGTTGATATCAGAATGCAGGCTTTACCATAGGCATGACTTAACTTTAGTCAGTAAGGGATGTTTGTGAAAAGGTTAACACATAACATAATAAGAATAAAATAACTAAATAAAGTTATTTTTTTTCGTTTACATTGATGCACCGAATGAAAATATTTGAAAATATTGTTATGTATAATTTCTAGGGTTATTTTCATAAACATAGAAACCATGGAGAACTATTTGAGAAAGCTTTGAGGATTCTCTCTTAGGTGATGACGACAGATTGTGGATCTATGACCAAAACACCTCGAATTCAAATAATCTTGCCTACGACAATGACATGATGATGATTATTCATTAGTGAGCAATCCAAATCTAGGTACGACATTTTATCTTGATTTTCTTTCCCTGTTCTTTAATTCAATGATGAATGTGGACCAATCAATGAACATATTGATATGTGGTCAGTCATATTTGCGGGTCCTCATGGTTTATCAAATATATTATTCTAACCCCAAATCCCACATTCTTGATCGTTGGCCAAGAAATATTGTTTGATGATGTTAAAAATATTATCATGTGCATTTCTCCCCCTTCCATCGTATTCTTCTCTGTTGGAACCCTACAGTTTAGGACTCGATGTTTCCTGGTAGTTCCGAACATGATCAGACCCTTATATTTGAGGCTAATCAACAATTGAGGATAAATCTATGTAGATCATGACTCACGGAGCTCAGATCTACAACTGTTTGGTTTTTCAAGAATCAGAGGAATCTTGGTGGTTTGTGAAAGGGACCACCAGTGTGGAACTAGCGACTAGATGTGGCGGTGGCGGCACGTAGCAGTGGATCTGCATGTGGAAGTTGTGGCTAGAAGTGGCCGTGTGATATGGCGTCGATGATAGGGATGTATAGGTGGAATCGCTATTGGATCAATGGTAGTGGTGCTAGCAGGGCCAACGAAGGTTGACGCGGCAGTGATCCACGTGGAATGAAGGCTAAACCGAGAGGGATGAGGTAGAGTGGGCCAATCTGGGCTAGGTGGGTTGGTCTAGGAACTGATTTGGACCATGGGTCACTGAGATAAAGGGACATGGTCAACTATGATCCATGAAAACTTGAGCTACCACAATGTGCAGTGACCGAATGGCCAATCGCGATGGTTGACCACAATAGTCAACTGTGGTGTAGCATCTGCATAGCCAGGCCGCATGGTAGGTCAAATACGGTGGTAGGTAGACCTACTGTGGTGGTTATTCCATATGCCCCATTAGTATTATGGGAAATTTTTGTCAAATGAGCGTATCTCTTAAATAGAGCATCCAATTGATGTGACATCTAAGGCGTTGAGACCCTACGGTTAAGATGATCATTTTGAGGCAAGTGGTGAGTATTTAGTTATGAACAGTATAGGTTGAGATCATTCCTTTTGTCCTTTACTTGATGGTTTAGTATGGTATTACATCCAAATCACTATATTATAATCCCCAATAGAGGTCAAGTGTTAACTTGTGTTTATTATCCCTCCTAGAGACTAGAGTTCAAACCTATATAACTAATAGTGGAGTCTATGGAATTTTGTGACCTCCTTGAGTAGGGTGATGATCCTCCATCTAGTAGGCCACATAATTATGGTCAGTAGTATACCATAGTGTGTCTAGGTGTGTTACGATACATAGTATATTGATCCAAATTAGGTATGTCATATACCCCAATGATTCTGGGTGTGATCTGTGGTGTCCCCTGGTTAGTTATGGGCATGGACCCCTCTCTGTGTATCATAGTCTTCATTGAACAATACGACATCTTTGGGTAGGGCCCAAATATGATAGAAATCCTTATGACTGTCTCTGATGATACCATGGCCTAGAGGGTGAGTTCTCCTAGAATGAGTGTGATTCGAGTAGAATCTTGTGGCTTATATTTATTTACGACCACCTGATGATATCACATCCATCTTGATTGTATATAGTCATTCTTGTTATATGTACTATAGAAATATACTTGTGTAGATATGAGTGTAATTTCCTTTACGGTATTCCTTTTTGGTATTATTTTGTGGTATTCTTGTTTGGTATTCCTTTATGACAATCCTTTGTGGTATTAATTTTTGGTATTACGTGGTTTCAGGGTGTCATACTAAGTATTTTTATACTCACCCCTGCATGAGATTTTACCGCACATGTCATGTCTTGTGCATATGATTGAATTATTTATAGAGTCCCAGGTGGAATAGGACCAGATGGGGCTTAGTGAGACCGGACAGACCGAGGTGTGTTCCCGCAACTTTTATACAGATGTCCCAGTACCTTACTTTCAAGTTAGACTTGTGTTACAGACTCTTTTTCATGGTCTTGTATTCTGGACCGGTTTACTTTAATCTACTTTTAATAATACTCTACTCTATGATTTTAGTGCTTTGAATGCATTGATTACTTAGTGGTTTTTACATTTTAACATTTTTTTTTCTGGCTTGGAGATGTTTTTGTTAATACAAGTACATAGAAAATGCCTCCCTTGTTAGTAATATTCCTACTTGGTTCTAGTCACTAGTCCCTGGCCTATTGGAGGTGGGCTTGGGGAGTCACAAATTGGGCTCCTCCGAGATGGAACATGATAGAGTGGTATCAGAGGGAGGTTCTAATATAGGACCGGGTGTTTGTGAGGTTGGTTTGAGGAAACAATGTTAAGTGTTAGGAGTTCATATTTTAGGCCAGGGACTCCAGTGTTGGGGTGGTGGCCGATGTATCCACAAACTAAGACTCCATTTTACTACTTTTTGAATATGTACACGAAAACACTGGTTTTATAGAAAAACGACGGTACATGAATAATATAGGAATGGTTGTGTTTTACATGTCCTTATTGAGTCATCTATCCCGATATACTCTATTGATTGTGGTACATCTTGTTTCATTTCAGGATACCTCCACATAGGCGGCCAACTAGGATTCTTTTGTGAGATCATGAAGATGATATTCCTAGTGACAAGGATTTGGTACAAGGTCCTATACTAGAGATAGAACTTCTAGGTGGTTTACCATATATACCACCAACCTTTGAGCTATATATACTACCAGCACTACCGACCGAGGATACACGCAGGCTGAGTGCACTGCATGAGTTTCAGTGGCAGAAACCTCCCAGGTTTTGGGGTGAGCCAGACCCCCAGTTGGCAGAGGATTGTCTAAAGGTAGTAACATATGTTTTCTTCCTTTTGAATAAGCCTAACGACTAGATGTTAGTCCTTTATATGAGTCTTCTTCAAGGCTCCATGGGGAGATGGTGGATCTTGGTGAATCAGTCACATGACAATACATCTCTCTCATGGACAGACTTTGAGCGTCTATTTAGAGAGGATTTTTATCGGACCACATTGTGATTGGTACTCATACAAGAGCTTCTTCATATGCAGCAGGGTAGTATGATTATGGTAGAGTATGAAACAAATATTGAAAATCTTTTGTGATACTCCTTGGATATGGTGGAAGACCAGTTCATTAGGGATAAGACCTTCAAGAAGGGATTACTTTGGGACATCAAGGAATCAGTGGTATCACTTAGCATTCCTACATATGATGGGGTACTTGAGTGAGTCCTATTAGTGTAATGTTTTCGAGAGGAGAAAACCCTGATAGTGGGAGATAGTAGTGGGAACCAGGAAGATGAGACCTTATCAACAGTCATCCAATAATATTAACTAGGTTCCAAGTGGTTTAGGTGCTTCAAGGGATGATCATGTGACTTAGGGTTTGTAGTGCAGGGATCCCAGGGTGGATCAAGTTAGACCAATGATAAAAGGTGTTACTCATGCGACTATCAGGGACATCTAGCTCGATATTTTTAGACCCGCCGTTCAACTAATCAGGAGATAGTCGAGGGACCCTCGAGGTAGAGACAAAGACATGAGAAGGGTGGTCCGTAGGGTGGTAGATGTGGGAGAGGGACAGACAAGGTAGCTGAAGGTGGTTGAAGGTTTGACCTATTAACACCACCTCCCCCAGGTGGTCCACAACAGGCTGAGGGAGATGGTGGGCAGGGATGAGGCCAAATATAGGAGATAGAGGCTTATAACCCTAAAGCTCTAGGGATAATACGAGGCATGATCTGTTTCTTTGCAAACTTAGCTTTAGTTTTGATACACACAGGTGTTAGTTATTCCTTTATTTCCATGAACCTTGTTCGAGAATCAAAGATTCTAGTTGAACCATTAACTCAAACCTTATGCTTGGAGACTCTTTTTAGAGGATACTCCATGATAAAAAACGAGTTACAACAATGTGAATTAACTCTTGAAGGTGAAAGTTTTAGTTGGGATCTCTTAGTAGTGGCGTCGAGGCCTTATGACATCATTTTTGATAGAGACTACTTATCAAGAGTTTATGCTCATATTAATTGTTTTATGTATAAAGTGTGGTGTGTATTTATTGATGGAAACCAATTTCCTTTATTGGTGAAAAGTAAACACATGCAACATAGGATGGACTCACATATAGGAGGGTGTAATCGATTACTCATCAGTTGGATAGACTCACCTTCATTGAAGTGGATGATATGTGTCCTCCGTTTCCCACTGTGGTGGTAGTTTGATAATGAATTTCCTGATGATGTCTTGGTTTACATACCCATAGGTAGATGGAATTCTTCATTTATCTACACCCCAAGATGACACCGATATCTACACCTACATATCAGATGTCTTTTGTAGAGATTAATGAGATAAGGCTGCAGTTAGAGGACCTACATAAGTAGGGCTTTGTGAGACTCAATGTTTCATCCCGAGTATCCCCAATTTTTTTTCAAGAAGGTATATTGGATATTGAGGTTATATGTGGATTATTAGTGCTTAAACCAGATTATCGTGAAGAACAAGTATCCATTGATAATGATTGATGACCTATTTAATCAGTTGAAAGGGGCACGATGGTTCTCAAAGATTGACCTCAAATTAGGATATGACTAGCTATGAGTGAAAGATGAGGATATAATAAATACATCCCTAAGATGTTTTCACTGTCACTATGATTACTTGGTAATTCTATTTTCATGAATAACACCCAATAAGTATTCATTGGACTCATGAACCAGATCTTTCTGCCTTACTTAGACTGGTTCATGGTGGTCTTCATTAATGCCATCATTGTGTATTTAGCGTCTGAGGAGGAGCATGCGAGACAACTGGGGATGGTCTTGGACATAATCTGAGAGCACTGAAATAATGATATGCTATTATAGTGTCAATTATGGATTATATAAGTCCATTTATTGGGACATGGCATCTTAGAGGTTGAAGTTGCAGTGGACACCACAAAGGTTGAGGTAGTACGTTCTTGGGAGCCACCCAAGAGTGTTACCGAGGCATGGAGTTTCCTTAGATTGTTTGGGTATTATCATAGGTATTTACATGAATTAGTCAGAGTAGCATCACCCTTGAAATCTTGGACATGAAAGGGGTATCCTTTTGTGTGGATAGAGAAGTATTAACAGTTCTTTCAGGAGTTGAGGTGGAGGTTGATGATAACTCCCATCCTGATGTTACTAGAGTTCATTAGAGGGGTATATCTAACTTCCCATATTAATATACAATATAAAGTACCATAAATTGAATAAAATATATAAAATACTAATATTTTTATAATAAAATGTTTAAGACTTTCATTTGATCCCATAATGAAATGATTTTTCAGTTATCTAATTGAACTAAGAAAACAAATATCATCTTCCATTTGATAAGACATTTAAATGAAAACATCACAAAAATTTGAAGTGGGATGACATTGTAAAACCATGATTAAAAGGAATATAAACTCAATATTAATGAATGTATATTATGGTAAAATTTTGTTTTTAATGAACAAAACATTAAATAATTTTCATTTTCATTTTTTAATATAAAGACTCAAAACGCTATACGGAAAAATTTAAAATATTTATATTAAAATCAACTAAATAAAGTAAAAATTAATTGAAAATAAAAAATATAATATAATAAAATATATATAATAAAATTTAAATAATTTTTAATGAATATGGACATGGGAGAAATTATGTTGAGAGGAAAACATAAAAATATTTAATTTAATGTTTATAATGAAACCCCGTACCTTGACTCCCAACTCATCTCATACATGGAATAACATCTTAAATAATAAAATTATATTAAATATCTAAATGATTCAGGTCCTTATTCTGGGTAATTTAATATTTATCATTACACATAATTTGATTAATATCATACTTTATTCAAAAATTGAATTTTTATTCTTCCCATTGGTTATTTCAAGGGAATTTCTTCATAATCTCTACAATATTTTTTTTTGTATTCTTATAACATTAAAAGTTCATAATTCAATAATTAAAATATCTATAAATGTTTCCATATTATTTTTTCATATAATTCTAGAAAAATTGTGGATTATTATATAAAAAAATAGTCAATTTTCAAAGAATCTTCCATGATATGCTTGTTTTTATGTTTAAAAATAACAATGATGGTTTACTTTTAATTCCATTTTCATGTGGGAAATTTCATTTTTCAAATTTATTTTAAAAAATGTACATAAATAATAATTTTATAACTAGTTATTAATTTATTTTTAGAAAAATTCAATGAATGACACAATTTTACAAAAAAAACATTATCATTCACTTAGTTAATATAAAAATACCATAGTAACTGATGTTTTGAAAGGAATTTATTTTAAAGAAGGAAATATAAGTAAATTTATTACATTTATAGAAATATTATATTATAAATATGATACTATTTTATTGTTTCTTTTAACTATTATATATGAAATTGAAATTTGTTAGGAAATAGTAGAAATAAAAAGGAATAGTTTCTTAAGAACATATTTTTTTTACATTAAAAAAATTATAAAAATAGAATAGTGAGAGGTAATGTATCATAATACATAATTAATTGATAAAAAATAGTACAATATAGTGAAACAATAATAATTACAGAAAAATTATAGAGTTTTAAAAAATATATTTATGAAAAATAATCATAAATAATAAACTGAGATAGGCTTGGAATAACTATATTCTCTTTTTAAACCATATATTTAAGATTTAGTATATAGCCTCCAAAAAAGGATTTATGAAATGAAATGAATAATATGAATGTGAATTTTTTTAGATATTATATTTTCTATAACAAAGTAATAAAATTGAATTTGATATTTATTTTAAAATGGTTTGAATGATTCTCCTTTTATAGGAATAATTATATAGTGTTTTCACAAATATAATGTGATTAAAGGTATAAAAATCCATATTAAATGGTAAAATTATTAAAAGTAGAAAACTAATAATATCATTTAAAATTACCACAAAAAATGACTTATTATAAACTTGTTATCAATGTTTATGATTTTTAAATTATTTTTAACCATAAATAATATTTAAGTCATTATAAGAGTAATTTTCATAATAAGGATTTAAATAAATATATATATATATATATGAAATTATAATTTAAACCTTTATATCTATGCTTACCTATAATTTTTATCACTAAAAGTATTTAAAATCTACAAATAATCAAAATATTAGCACTTTTAACATTTCTAAAACAATTTATTTTGATTTTTCAATGGATTTGACAAGCATGATGTCACTATGCATAAGAGATTTGGTTAAATGTACTATTATATAAAAATTTAAATAACATAATTATTTAATTTATTTTAACAAGTATAATGTTTTTTTCTAGAATATCTCATATTTATTTTTATTATAATCCTTATTATAACAAAATAATTTGTACATTAAATTAGAGAAGATTTCATTTTTTGTAATTATTTATTTCATAACACAAATAGAAATTCATATTCTACTAAAGTTGATCAAAAATAGAAAAAAAATTTACATGAGATAATATGGAAATATTTAATTCTTAGATCCACTCATTTAGATGCAGTTTCATAATATTTTAATGATTCAACCCTTGATTTTACACTTTTAATATATTTTATCTCTCCTATTAGTGGTAGGTTATGGGATAATGATAGTTAAGTTCCTCCCCTCTCAGATTCCTCCTCGGGCCCTGCTGAAAGGATTACTAAATGTTTGAAAGATCCCGGAAAGGAGCATCCATAATTTTCTATTCACTACATATGAATGTTTTAACATCACGATGAAGATGGTCAAAGATATGAGATTTTCAATCAGACATGAATTATTTAAGGAATTTAATATAATAAAATGGAGATTTATATTTTAAATTATCAGAATTCATGGGATTTATGATTCCATCATCATGATGGTTAACACCATTCTAAAAATTTCTAGGTTTTCCGTCCTTATTAATTGCTATCCAAGATTCATTTTTCAATGAACCAAGAGACTCAAGAAAGGGTATACCCTTACTATACTTATTTTTTCTTTGCCTATAGTCTACTTGAGTGTTTGTCATAATGACCTTGTGAAGGCTGGTTTATATAAGAAAATCAAGGTTATAAGTAATCTCTTTAACCCCATCACAACTTTTATATACTGATGAAATTATTATTTTTAGTCAATATGGAAATAAAAGAATCTATTTAATTCAAAATATTTTTGATCACTATGAAGAAATATCTAAACAAATAACCAGTTTTAATAAGTCCATTGTTTGGTTTGGAAATGAAATGCCTGTTTCCAAATATAACATGGTTTCTAGAATTCTTAGAGTTGAAAAGGGCCTTTTACATTCAACTATATTTGGGTTCCCCTTAATATGGGGAAAAGTTAGGATCTGTTATATAGGAAATTCCTAATCCAAGATCACTTCCCAAATTGCTACCTGGGTGGTGAAAAAAATGCATGTTTATTTACTCTATATTTATAGATGGATTAGAATTATTATTAAGGAGATTCATGCTTTTATTGGGAATTAATTTTGGATGGGACCCATATATGAAAGGAAGCTCATTATTACGCTGTGAAAAGAATTTTTAAAACCCACTGATATGGGGGAATGAGACTCAATGATCTTAATCTTTCAAATGAATCCCCTCTCAGAAAATTCCCCTAGAATTTACTAACCTATAGTGACATATCATTGGAATTTATTTCCAATAGATTTATCTCAAAGTTGAATAATGGATACTTCATGTATGTTCCATATTCTATATGGATCACAATCAATCACAACTATCATGAGCTTATGCATTGCACTAAATGGATGGTATTTAAATATTCCACCACTAATCTAAGGAATACAAACTTTTCTAGATATGTTTGTAATTGATGACGTGATTGTACCCCCTTAATGAAACTCTATAATATTGCTGATGTGAACTATAATGGTGATATTAGAGGTTTAATTCCTTCCAATTTCATGATGGATATCCACAATTACCAATGTGTTGATTATGATATTCTAATATGGACTCCAAATTCCACTAGAAATTTCACCACTAGAGAACTTTATATGTACAAATGTGAATATGGTATTACAACACCATACTAGAAGAAAAATTTTATAAAGTCTTGTAATATCCTATAAAATATTCTATAGCTTAGAAAATGTGTAGGAATAGGATTCCAATTTGAAATATTCTATAGAAAAAAGGCCTTCATATATCTTTTAAGTGTTTTTTATTCTTTAAAGATGAAGATTCAATTCATCACAGTTTCACTACCTGTAAATTCTCATTTAGGTTCTAGGGAATCATTCCAAATGTGTCTAGAATTCCTCTAAGAATTGATATCTTTGATAATTTTTTTCATATATTACTAAACATATATAGATTTATAAGATTCTAGTATTGTTTCTTAGTATAGTGGTAGAAATAATTATATACATTTGGAGGGCCATAAATGATCTTGTTTTTTTTAAATAAGAATCCCTACTTCTAAGGAAGAATGAATTATTTATACTTGGAGGTCATAGATACTTCGAAAATACAAATAGGTTCCATGAAATATGAATTCTATGATCTTGTTATTATAAAGAATTTTTGTGTCACTAGAAGGGTCATAAAGCCCATGATTCTAAAGTTAATCATATGCATTCCACCAATTTTATTGTTAGTAAAAGTGAATGTGGATGAGGGTGAATTTAAGTGAACCATCACCCTTAGGATGTGGTCGTGCCTTCTTCACCCATCAGGGATTAAATAATGGTGGTTTCATTCATTATATTGGTAATGTATTTACTATTGAAGTTGAATTTTGGGAAATTATTAAAGCATTCAAGTATGTTTTCCATTATAGATGGAGGCACCTGTTGGCGGAATATGACTTTACTAATATAGTTTATATCTTTTAGAATCAATCAAGGAATGTTCTATGGACAATGAATCTAACATCGATTGACTGTATTCATATTTGTGAGAAATTCCAATTGTATTTCACTCATGTGTATAGGGATTCCACCCAGGATGTAGATGCTCCATCCAAAAGACCAACTGTGGAGGACATTTTGAGTTGGTCATATTTTACTATGGACTTTTTTCCCATCTTAACGACTCATATGTGTGGGGTGTTTTTCATTTTTGTCTTTGTAATCCACCTTATTCTGCCAATTTTCATATTTTCTAATAACAATTTTCAGAACGTGCTTTCCCGAATCCTAATCTTATTGGTCTAAAATAAATACTATTTTTTTTAAAATAAATTATTCATAAAATAATACATAATTTTCATTTGATTATAAATGAAACATTTATGGTAAAAATATGATACAATGGTGAAAGTTTATCTATAAAATTAAGGTACATTCTATTCTATAAATCAGCACATATCTTAAAATATGCCTCAAAGACAAAATATTGACAATAAAATATTACGTAACTTATAACACATGAATAAGAAGTCATAAAAATAAATAATTTGATTACTATTACTAAATTACATGACTTACATGAAAGATATATTTTATGAAAATCATGAGGATATGAATCAAAATAACATATATAAAAGGAATCAGGGGGAATAATTTGAAACATGGAATACTAAATTATAATTAATTACAAAACCCATCTAAATTATAAGTATGAAATGTAAATCACTATTGAATAAATCATAATTACAATACAATAAAAATTAGGGTAGAGTGACCAACAGTATAAGAATATATTCATATATGAGTATACATGACTCAATAAATTGAGTTTGAGTTAAAAAAAATATTTTTTATAACATGTAATATCAATAATAAATCAAAAATAGAGTAATATAGACCATAAATTAAGTATAAATGATTTTAAAAAACTAGAATATTCATTTTAGGATATTTCGTTTTAGTAATAGATAAAATCACATGAAATGGAAGAATAATTCATGAAAGCAATATAGATATGTAAAGGAGATCCAATTTGTACATAACTATAATTTACATGTCAAGACTAGGAAAGTTATCCTACATATTTAAATGATTTTTAACTTTTTATCATATTTATACATGTGAATTATTTTTATGGTGTACATTGAAATTCAGGTGATGTTTTAAATATAAGAATTGGAAGTTTTATCTTTAATTTTTTATATTTTTTAGGAAATATTTTACTATTTAAATTGAGAGTTTTATTTAATCTACTTACATGATTTATTTAAATTTTATATGATTAATTTAGTAACTTTTTTATATTTTTTTATAAGTTTCAACATTATATTAATCTAAAAATAAAAATTAATAGTATAAAAGATGAATTTCTAATCCTTGAGGAAAAAATATGAACTTGTAATGGATATTGAGTTCCATCAAAGGACAGTGTTCACTGTAGAATGTAATGTATTTAATAGAAAGTTATTCTTTAGGTTTCATAAAAATTCCCAAAATACAAATTTTTTTCAATGTGTATTGATAATATCTAATGAAATGTAAGTAAACCATCATATGAATATGTAAAACATTAGACTTTTAATCATCACTGTAAACAATAAAAAATTAAATCAATCCATAAATAACTAAGCCATAAAACACATCGAAAATATGACTAATAAAATTTAAAACTCATAAATTATAAAAACATTCTTGTATATTTATATTGAAAACAAAATAACTACAATAAAAAATTACATATCTTTATTAATAATATAATTTTTTTTAACAATTTCCTAAAATAGAAATTAATTATTCTTTTCCTAAAATAACATCAATCACCATGATATAGAAACATACCAATATAGTATATACTTACAAATGTTTACTGAATATCTATACCTCATATAATATCACCAACTTTGACATAAAATCACTTTATAGTAAAAACTATACCACAATCAATTAGTATTCTCAAACATATTGATAGACTTTCCCAAATATAAATTTTTAAATCTTATCACTAAAATAATTTTTAGTCCCCATGTTTATATATACTACTTATTTTATTTTTCCAAAATCAAATAAACGTTTATCTCAATTAACAATAATTTAATAATTTTTAAAGATCTTATTAACCCTAAATATTTTCTATACTTTTCATTTTATATCCTAAAATATATCATAACATTCAACCCAAATAATATTCACAATAAATAACAAGTTACAAATAAGGATTATTTATATACCAAAATCATGTATTCTCCTAGAAACCAATTAAACATATGTAAATATATTATTATTTAATTTAATATTTCAATCACAAAAAAATAAAAAAAACTTCAATAAATTTGAATTGTGATCGTACATTACAATATTTTTCCATATTTGTAGCTATAACTCGTAAATTTTCTTCAAATTATAATTTACCAACATGTTTTGTTTTTTAAATCCCACTATGAAAAAACAATAAATACAAAAACATAAAAGGCCCATAATATAAGGACCTGACCTTAGTACAATACATATTCTTGAATTAAATGAATAATTCACATTGAAGATCTTTTCAGGTTTAGATTTTTAGAGAATTAGAACATAACTATTACATCTCACAAGATAAAAAAGTAGACACTTCTACACAGTTTCCATCATAAAATAAAAACTCTTAAAAGAATCATGTCTCGTTCCATGTTTTAGATATCTTTCCTTTCCTTTATCCAATCCTTGACCCTATTCATTTTTAAGTCCTATGGAAAACATTTCAAAAAAAACATGGGATGAGCATAAAAAGCTCAGTAAGGGTTATAACAATACGGAGAGAAAACATTAGTCCATGTATACATAAGAATCAATGAAATCATAATTTACTCATAAGACACAAGAAATTTAACATACCTCATGAAATCATAAGATTTATGCATAACTCAATAGAAATCATAAGACATAAAGGTAACTTGAGGCATTAATAACATTCTTACGTAGGGAGTAACCCTCATGGTTACATTTGGAATACCCATCACAGTATATTCCCTAAATCTCTTCGTAGAAACCTTAGCATTTAACCCCTTCGCGTTACCCAATGCATTGGAGAGTTATATCGAGCTCACCCACCCTTAGTTTATCACGAAAGCACCCAATTTCATAAAAATTTCCCAAGAACCATAACATAATCATATCACTTAAAACATGCATAAAAGAAACATAAAATTTCCACGTTTCAATCACAAGAGATCACATCATGATATTATGATAAATAAAAACATCTAATAAAATCATTATAACTCTATGAGAGAAAAATACCTTTATAATTTGAAAATATTAAAAGAATACATTTAAAAGAGATTTTAGAATGAAAGTGTCCCATACCACTTCGAAAATTTTGGAAGGGTTTTAAAAAATTCATGTCCCTATAAATAAATCGTTAAAACAATTTTTAAAACATGGACTGGATGATAAATGTTTAAAAGAATAAATCTTTAAAACCATTTAAAACAATGTTTTAATAAAAAAGTCCTTTTCCATCTGGAACATTTAAATTATAAGCCACAAGAAAGTAGACCATTTTCAAAACATGTAAATGACTTTAGTATAGACATAATATGGATATGGACTGTCAAAGGGGCTGTTTGTACACTTTATAAAAGAATAAAAGTGTATATCATTAAGAAAGGTCTCAATGAGAAGAAATTGAGATGTAATCCTAATCAAGGATCATGCCATTAGAGCAAAGATAACGAAATGACATAATTATGAGTGACAAATATAAATACACCAAATATAAGTGGATACTCAGTGTAAAACAATCAGATGTCATTCAAAAATATTCGTAGTAGGATATAATCAAGAAGTAGAGGTTTAACCCAAAGAATTGAAATTGGGTTAAGAAGTTCCCTTGCAAATATTCGATAGCCTAACGACGTCACATCAAATTTTAGAAAAAGAGTTGATGAGAGAGATAATGGGTACCTCATCACTTGAACATAAATTTAAAGCAACAAGGATATAAAAGAACATATCCCAACATAAGAAGATGTAATTTAAAATACAAAACAAAAAGAAGTCTTTTAAAAATAGGAGGGTGAAAGGTTCCCTTACCGACTTGGGTAACTTTCAAAACATACACCCCACGAAATAAAGACTATACAACATTGATGTAAATAACCATAAACGAAATGATATTACACAAAGTGTAGAATAATGGGCAGTACATACACCACTCAAATGAATTGGTGGCAAATGTATCATAAATCTCATGGGAATAAAAGTGAGATGAAAAATCCCTTACGAAAACTCGGCAGCCTAACGATGCCACATAAAACTTTCAAAAATGGATTTATGAGATAAAATAGGGTCTCTCATAATATGAACATAAAAATTACATTATTATGAAGATAAAAGAACATCCCAAAACATAATAAAGATGTGGTTAAAAGAAATGACATAAAAGAGAGTACTTAAAAAGAAAGAGAGAGGTAGGATCGCGTACCTCAAGTCTGACTTGTCCTATTCATTTATTTATATTCCTGAATAATAAACTTTGGTAAATTTATAATTTCTTAAGTACATAATTTAATGTTTATTATTCAATTAATATCATATATTATCATTTTATAATAATTAGTTAATTATGTGAGTTCACATCATACGTTTTGTCGATGTTCGGTACATGGGTCGAAAATAATCTTGTTTGAAAAGAATTGTCAATGTAGTTGTAAGTAAATCATCTCCAGAATAGTATTAATGATTTAAATATCATATATATCCATTATATATTCGTTTTATACTTATTCCAAAATATTTGGAGGTAAAAATAAATGAAATTCACCGTTTATGGAGACGGTAGGCCGTACGTACGCATGAACGCTACTTTCATTACTTTGGCATATTAATGGAATTAAAACTAGATGAGAGGGATATATATTATAATTCCAGTATAATATATTTGTTACATGGGTCACATAAGTTAATTAATTTCCTTCTTTATACATTCCATGTATTGCATGAACGAGTCACATCACTTGAGGGGGTGGTAGTCCACACTTACTCAAATGAAATTATCACATTTGCAGAACATGCAAAGCATAAAGGTATGTTTTAAATATAAAATACAGAAGAATGGAGAAGACATAAATATAATATATATAATATATAAAAATAGTTCCATCATAACGGCCACCATGAGAGGTGGTAGGAGAAGATAGAACAATCATCATTTCGTGAGGTAGTAATTCACCATCCACGGAAATAGTATGTTCTTTAACCATTAGACGGAGGTGTGTGTATGTGTAGATAGAATACTTCTAATAACAACATACTATTATGTTGAAGATACTGGTTCTATTACAAAAGAAAGGAATAAAATGATTTTAGGGGGTTGGATAAGCAAAATAAAACAAAAGAACATGAGGGAAGAGTTTACATTTAAATCGGGTAACTCCTCTTAGTTTGAACCAAAAGGGTTTCTTGAAGAGTTTCTGCATAAGGGTGGGCTTCTAGGATGAATAGAAGTATGTGTAGAGATAAAATGATCTGATTTTTGCCGATCCAACGACTTGAGAGGTGTGGGTAAGGAGGTAGAGGTGGGGGCCTTTTATAAGAGGGAGGAGGGGCACTCTTGGAAAGTAAAGAAATGTTACTTTATATTAAAATGAGTTTCGAATTTTAAAGGTCCCACATTGATATATTTCGAGGTTAAGGTGATAAGTGTTCGAAATATACTCATCCAATAGGTTTTATACAAGTGTAAGTCCTATATGTTACATTATCTTTTCATTTTATTTAAATCGTTCATTAATGAGATAATCGCTGCATCATCATGGCGTCATAAATAAATAAATTTATTTAATGTCTAAAAATAATAAAAAAATACTATGATGTAGGAAATCTTTTTATATTTCTAAAGAATATTCATAGTCAAACATATGACTTGTATAACACCATGTAAAAATTTCTTTAGTAAAACAATACATGTTTGTGACATTTTTATTTTAACTTTAAATAAAAAGTTATTAGTGTCATTTTCCTACCAAAGTGGCTCCATGGGGACCCCAAGTTGACCCATTGATTGTCTTGGTCGGCTATGACTCATACAATAAGGGTAGGACATGTTTCAAGGTCATTTCATATTATTATAACATTATCTTTACCTTAAATGACACTAATTACCTTTAATAGCGATTAATAAAACTTAAAAGTTACTATTCACCAAAAAATTATTTTAATCCCATTGAACCACATTTTACATACTAATAACAACCATGTATGTCGGATTTTTGAAATTAAAATCATAGAAGTGGTAAAGTTTCATTTAAATGAAAAATCAGTTTTTTTAACTACCACTTAGTGGTTTCACTATTCATCAAAAATTGAAGTTTTTTAGAAAAATACCAAAAATTCACCCTAAGCTATATTTGATATTCCGAATTCAAAAATGATGTCTATTTTACAAAATTCAAAACATATAAGTTGCATTAATTAATTTAATAATTAATTCCCGCTATTAAAACAAATAGCGTGTTTTTAAGAAATAATATCTATTAAAAGATTGACACTAGTTTGAGTCCAATTTCAAAGTAAAATTAATCCAAATGACCACCATTGCATTAAATGGTAAAAATATATTCTATTTACACTTTAAAACAAATTAAAATCATAATCTATCCATATAATTAAATTAGATGAAAAAGCAGTTTTGAAGTAAAATGCAATATTTTCACTATTCATTAAAAAATGAATAGTATCAGAAAAATACCAAAAATTTATCCAAAGTAAATTTCAATATCCCAATTATAAAGAATAAGTTTATTTTCACAAATAGAGATTATAAAAATGTCAAAAGTTGGATTTAAAAAAGGTTCGCCATCAAAAGGCGGTAAAACAATCTTTTAAAAATATTAGAGTATTTATTCTTAAAATTGGATTCATTTGCATTTTAAGCCTTTAAAATTTATTGGATAAATGTAAAAATATTTAACAAACATATGTAATAATTTTTTTTGCTAGTTATTTTTATTACTGCCATTACAACGGCTAGGAGTTAACTATTTAAAATAATATTATTATATTATTAGTGTGCACCGTAAGATTGAAAAGAAACTTGTTGTTACGTATTGGGTACGCCATCAAGAATAATATTCCCTTTAAAGTAATATTAACATTTTGTTCAAAAATATTGATAAATATGAAAAATTAATATTCTTTATTTACCTGGGATGTTACATCCTTCCCCCCTTTTGGGAATTGCATCCTCGCAATTTTAAAATTGGGTTTGGAAACTTCATTGAAAGCCCCATATCCGAAAAAGAGTAAATTTAAATATCACTTTAAAAGAAAGAAAGAGAAGTATAAGGGTCACCAAAGTTTACCCATACTAGGATTCCATGTAGGAAAACATGGATATGGAAGAAAAAAACGGTCATGTTCTAAGGGAGAGTGATAGAAACCATGTTTAAGAGAAAGTTAACCACCAGAATATCACAAACTTGTGATGGGTTAAATTGTATTTGATTCCCCAGTTAGAAATATTAACAGACGACATTTTTGTTTTAAGTTACTTTTCATTGAGGAATTTATTTATGTGCTTAACTAAAACATAATTAAACATACTTACTTGTCATGTTGACTTTCAACTTTTGCTAGATTTCTTACACAAACTCATATTTTCTCCAAAAGACAAGTATTTAGGATAACTTGTTAACATTAAGAGCACTATAATCAACTTCTAGAGAATCACCTAATCCAAAAAATAGAAATATATACTTCCCATGTCTTTAGACCAAAACCAAAACCAAAACCGAAATTTTTAGTACGAGATCAGATAATCCCCCAAAAGGATAATCCTTTATAAAAAGAAATACTACTCTTAATCTCCAAAATTTGTCAAAAATTATCCAAAGTTCAACAAAGACCATTCAATAAACATCTATCTTTAAAATTATTAAAAGTAATCAAAAATAAGATTGAAACACAAATCTCTGAAGGATTTTATCACATATTCTTCCAAGTTAAATCTTAGCATTTATCTCCAAATAACATCAGTTGCTCTTAAAGTCTCGTATTGAAAAGTAATTAACCTAATCCAATATTCCCCATGATAGGTTAATCATTTTAATAAATAAACCAAAACGTCATATGTCCATAATAAAAACATAGATTCTTCCTAAATACAATTCCACCGTTTCTCCTCAATTGAAATCCCAAAGTATTCTATTTTCTATAGGCATATATTGTTTCCACGAAAGAGAGGACATCTTCCAAAATAACCTTTATTACTCAGTCACCAAATCATTTTCCTACGTTAAGGATATCCATTTAATAAAAAATAAGTTCCCAAAATCAACTTATTCTTGATCCATAAAATCATTTAACTAAAAAGTATAAGTCATACTAACCAGGGACTTCACATAGGCTAGTGGTAGGCCATGCTCCCTTGTCGCCCTTCGGTTGTGGGTTCGATTCATGTGGCCTTGCCAGACACGATGGGTTGTCACCCATATTACAGGTTTTCCTTTTTACAAATCTCAAAAAATAACCCTAACATGTTTTAACCTCAATGGTTTCCTTATACCTCTCATTTTCATCCAAATTCATTATGATCTAAAAATCTTAATTCTTGAAGTCTTATTCCACTATCATAAGATAAAATAAAATGATCCCCAAAAAATAAGAACATCATACCTTGATGATGGTGTCCATTTGGTTTCATCATCATCTTGTTCACGTAGGTATAAGGTCCATGCATCACAACAATGACTTAGAGATCCTTCAAAATCATTTTCTTACTCCATACAAATACACCATGTACAACATGGTTCATATGGGTGTTCACAGAAAATCAATTTTGAAAAATAATCTTGTATGACATATAATTTCAAAACATCTGATAAGACATGATTTCTATAAAATAGTCTGACTGAATTTGAGTTGAAACTTTCAATTAATGGTCCTTTAAAAATACCATAGGTATGTGCTGATAGACTATATTTTAAAAGCAAATATAAATAGGTTGCACAAGGGTATCCTTCTTCAGCACCTTCTTTAAAATCATAATATGGTTCAAAATCTTGTGATAAGGTAAAATATTTGAAAATGCCTTGATAATATCTACCTTTCTTGAAAATATGAGAATATTGTGAAAATAGAATTTTTCTAAATACAACCCATGATCCACAATGATAACGAGGTATAGTAGAGGTGTTTGATAAATCAAACAGCTGCTTCCGAGTGAGCTGTATTCAAGAAAAAGTTTCACAATCATCTGAACATGACTTTGCAATAATTATTGCAAGTAGGTCATTAGGAATAGATAAGAATATCGTTTGAGATCCTCCTCCTTGCATTTACTTGATCTAAAAAAGTTATAAAACAAGGATTTAACTAAGATAATAAACATAGGGACTAATGATGTGTTTAATGAAAACTCCTAATCCCTAAATTTGTCTAAACTGACCTTTGATACAAACTATAAGGACCCAGACTTATTACGATACATATTCTTGAATTAAATGAATAATTCACATTGAGGATCTTTTCAGGTTTAGATTTTTAGAGAATTAGGACATAACTATTACATATCACAAGATAACAAAGTAGACACTTCTACTCAGTTTCCATCATAAAACAAAAACTCTTAAAAGTAACATGTCTAGTTCCATGTTTTAGATAGCTTGTATTTCCTTGATCCCATCCATGACCCTATTCATCTTTAAGTCCTATGGAAAATATTTCAAAAAAAAACATGGGATGAGCATAAAAATCTGAGTAAGGGTTATAACAATACAGAGATAAAACATTAGTCCATGTATACATAAGAATCCATGAAATCATAATTTACTCATAAAACATAAGCAATTTAACATACCTCATGAAATCATAAGATTTATGCATAACTCAATAGAAATCATAACACATAAAGGTAACTTGAGGCATTCATAACATTATTACGTTGGGAGTAATCCTCATGGTTACGTTTGGAATACCCATCATAGTTTATTCCCTAAATCTCTTCGGAGAAACCTTAGCTTTTAACCCCTTCACGTTACCCAATGTATTGGAGAGCTATATCTGGCTTACCCGCCCTTAGTTTATCACAGAACCACCCGATTTCATAAACATTTCCCAAGAACCATAACATAATCATAACAATTAAAACATGCATAAAAGAAACATAAAATTTCCACATTTCAATCATAATAGATCACATCATGATATTATGATAAATAAAAACATCTAATAAAATCATTAGAACTCTATGAGAGAAAAATCCCTTTATACTTTGAAAATATTAAAAGAAGACATTTAAAAGAGATTTTAGAATCAAAGTGTACCATAACACTTCGAAACTTTTGAAAGGGTTTTAAAACATTCATGTACCTATAAATAAACCCTTAAAACCATTTTTAATACATGTACATGGATAATAAATGTTTAAAAGAATAAATCTTTAAAACCATTTAAAACAATGTTTTAATAAAAGAGTCCTTTTCCATTTTGAATATTTAAATTATAAGCCACAAGAAAGTATACCATTTCAAAAACATTTAAATGACTTTAGTATAGACATAATATGTATATGGAATGCCAAAGGGTCTGTATATACACTTTATAAAAGAATAAAAGTGCATATCATTAAGAAATGTCTCAATGAGAAGAAATTGAGATGTAATCCCAATCAAGGATCATGACATTTGGGAAAAGATAAAGAAATGAAATAATTATGTGTGAAAAATATAAATACACCAAATATAAGTGGATACTCAGTGTAAAACAATCAGATTTCATCCACAAATATTCATAGTAGGACATAATCAAGAATTTGAGGTTTAACCCAAATAATTGAAATTGGGTTAAGAAGTTCCCTTGCAAAAATTCGATAGCCTAACGGCGTCACATCAATTTTTAGAAAAAGATTTGATGAGAGAGATAAAGGGTATCTCATCACTTGGACATAAATTTACAGCAACAAGGATATATAATAACATATCCCAACATAAGAAGATGTAATTTAAAAGAAAAAACAAAAATAAGTCTTTTAAAAATAGGAGGGTGAAAGGTTCCCTTACCGACTTGGGTAACTTTAGAAACGTACACCCCATGAAATAAGGACTATAAAAAAATGATGTAAATACCCATAAAAGAAAGTATATTACACAAATAGTAGAATAATGGGCATTAAATACACCACTCAAAGGAATTGGTGGAAAATGTAGCATAAATCTCATGGGAATAAAAGTGAGATGAAAAATCCCTTACGAAAACTCGGCAGCCTAACGGTGCCACTTAAAACTTCCAAAAATGGATTTATGAGATAAATAGGGTCTCTCATAATATGAAAATAAAAATTATAGTATGAGGAATATAAAATAACATCCCCAATCATAAGAAATATGAGCTTAAAATAAATGACATAAAAGAGAGTACTTAAAAAGAAAGAGAGAGGTAGGATCTCTTACCTCATGTCCGACTTGTCTTGTTCATTTCTTTATATTCCTAAATAAAAAACTTTGGTCAATTTATAATTGCATAAGTACATACTTTAAAGTTTATTATTCAATTAATATAATATATTATCATGTTATAATAATTAGTTAATTATGTGAGTTCACATCATACGTTTTGTCGATGTTCGGTACATGAGTCAAAAATGATCTTGTTTGAAAAGCATTGTCAATGTAGTTGTAAGTAAATCATATCAAGAATAGTATTAATGATGTAAATATCATATATATCCATTATATATTCTTTTTATACTTATTCCATAATATTTGGAGATAAAAATAAATGAAATTCACCGTTCATAGAGACGGTAGGCCGTGCATACGCATGAACGCTACTTTAATTGCTTTGGCACATTAATGGAATTAAAACAAGATGAGAGACATATATTTATTATAATTACAGAATAATATATATTTTATATGGTTAACATAAGTTCATTAATTTCATTATTTATACATTCCATGTATTTCATGAACGAGTCACATCCATTGAGGGGGCGGTAGTCCACACTTCCTCAAATGAAAATATCACATTTGCACAACATGTAAAGCATAAAGGTATGTTTTAAATATAAAATAAAGAATGATAGAGAGGACATAAATATAATATATATCATATATAAAAATAGTTCCATCATAATGGCCACCATGAGAGGTGGTAGGAGAAGATAGAACAATCATCGTTTCGTGAGGCAGTAATTCGCCATCCACATAAATAGTATGTTCTTTAACCATTAGACAGAGGTGTGTGTAATTGTAGCTCTAATAATTCTCATAACAACTTCCTAGTATGGTTAAGATACTGGTGTTGTTACAAAATAAAGGAATAAAAAGAGTTTATGGGGGTTGGAGAAGCAAAATAAAACAAAAGAACATTAGGGGAGACTTTACCATTAAATCGGGTAACTCCCCTTGGTTTGAACCAAAAGGGTTTTTTGAAGATATTTCTTCCTAAGGGAAGGATTCTAGGATGAATAGATGGATGTGGAGAGATAAAATGATCAGGGTTTCTCCGAGCCAATGGCTTGAGAGGTGTGGGTAAGGAGGTAGAGGTGGGGGCCTTTTATAAGAGGGAGGAGGGGCACTGTTGGAAAGTAAAGAAATGTTACTTTATATTAAAATGAGTTTCCGAATTTAAAGGTCCCACATTGATATTTTTAGAGGATAAGGTGATAATAGTTCGAAATATACTCATCCAATAGGTTTTAAATAAGTGTAAGTCTTAGATTTTACATTATATTTTCATTTTATTCAAATCGTTCATTAATGAGATAATCGTTGCATAATCCTGGTGTCATAAATAAATTAATTTATTTAATGTCTAAATGTTCTAAAAAAACTACTATGATGTAGGAAATCGTTTTATATTTATAAAGAATATTTATAGTAAAAAATATGACTTGTATAACAACATGAAAAAATAGATTTAGTAAAACAATACATGTTTGCGACATTTTTATTTTAACTTTAAATAAAACGTTATTAATGTCATTTTCCTACCAAAGTGGCTCCATGGGGTCTCCAAGTTGACCCATGGATTGTCTTGGTCGGCCATGACTCATCCCATAAGGGTAGGACACGTGTAAAGGTCATTTCATATTATTATAACATTATCTTTACCGTAAATTACACTAATTACATTTAATCGCGATTAATAAATCTTAAAAGTTACTATTCACCAAAAAATTATTTTAATCCCATTGAACCACATTTTACATCGTAATTACAACCATGTATGTCGGATTTTTGAAATTCAAATCACAGAAGTGGTAATGTTTCGTTTAAACGAAAAATCATTTTTTTAACCACCACTTAGTGGTTTCACTATTCATCAAAAATTTAAGTTTTTTAGAAATATACCAAAAATTCAACCTAAGCTATATTTGATATTCTGAATTCAAAAATGATGTCTATTTTACAAAATTCAAACCCTATAATTTTCATTAATTAATTTAAAAATTAATTCCTGCTGTTAAAACAAATATCGTGTTTTTAAGAAACAATATCTATTAAAAGATTGACACTAGTTTAAGTCCAATTTCAAAGTGAAATTAATCCCAATGACCACCATTGGATTAAATGGTAAAAATATAATCTATTTAAACTTTAAAACCAATTAAAAAGATAATCTATCCATATAATTAAATTAGAGGAAAAAAGCAGATTTGAAGTAAAATGCAGTATTTTTCACTATTCATTATAAAACGAACATTGTCAGAAAAATACCAAAAATTTATCCAAAGTAAATTTCAATATCCCAATTATAAATAATAAGTTTATTTTGATAAATAGATATTATAAAATTGTCAAAAGTTGGATTTTAAAAAGGTTCGCCATCAAAAGGCGGTAAAACAATCTTTTAAAAATATTAGAGTATTTATTCTTAAAATTGGATTCATTTGCATTTTAAGCCTTTAACATTTATTGGAAAAATTTAAAAAAATTTAAAAACATATGTAATCATTTTTTTATTATTTATGTTCATTCCTGCCATTACAATGACTTGGAGTTAACTATTTAAAATAATATTATTATATTATTAGTGTGCAACGTAAGATTTCTAAGAAACTCGTTATTGTGTATTGGGTACGCCATCAAGAATAGCATTCCCTTTAAAGTAATATTAACATTTTATTCACAAATATTGATAAATATGAAAAAGTAATATTCTATATTTACCTGGGATGTTACACATAATTTCATGATTTAATGAAAATTTTATATTTATAAAATCATAATTACCAATTAGGATTACAATTTTTGAGAATTAAAAATTAACTCAAATAGAAAAATATATAAATTTAAAATATATAGGAATTTTACCCATAAAATAAACAATTTAAATGATACACAAGCGTTATCCAAGACCACAATCTAATATCAAGATCCAGAAATCATAATTAACAAAACAAATTATTTATCCACATGAAATTATTTTTAATCACATGGTATATGGATAAAACTAATAAAGGGGAACGAGTGAAATAGAAAACCTAATATACCATTGAAATACTATAAAACCCATTAAAAACATTTCCTTTTATCATAGAACCAAAAGATCATATAAAAAATCATTCAAACATTAAATCTTAATTCTATACAATATTTTCATAAAAAACTTCTCATCAAGAATTGAAAATAGAATAGAATAGAATTTTCCTTCAGAAAACATGGGAAATTATTAAAGAATTAAATCTAGAGAAGATCTTTATATTTCATTGAAATTCAAAATTTTAACTTTTAAAATGTCAGATCATTAGTTTTCTCATATTATCATTAGTTTTGTCTTTATGTTTCATTAGTTTTAATTATTTTTCTATTGAATTTCATTTTCAAAATAACTATATAAATAAAAACAAATATTTCATATTAGGACAAAATATTATCATCACCCATAAAATTCACACTTATTAAATAATAACTTGTCTGAAAACATCCATAATATCCCCTCATAAGATAAAATCATTACCAACTACAAGAGAAGGTTACATCAGAATAATATATCATTATATATAATTCATACGTACTATAATTGAGACAAAATATAAAAAAATTGAAAATATTCATGGGAACCCATTATAAAGTCTATATCAATTTATCTCATTAAAATAAAAAGAAATATCATTTTCCATTTAACAACTCATTAAAAGGAAAAATTTAAAAATTAATAAGAATATGAATAAAATTATAAATCCATGGAAAAAATAAAATTGAAATATAATAATGAGGATCTTACATATTTTTGTTAAAATTAGATTATGATTTTTTTTGAAAAAATTATTTTTCACTGATTTGTAAGGAAATTCAATAAATATCCCATATATAAAATGTTAAAAAGATTAATTTTAACATTATTGAAAATTAAATTCAATGATAATTGAAACTTAAATTCATGAACCATTTTCATATAGAGATTAAAATTCTTGGACATTTAATCAATATGGATTTGGTGGAAGAAGAGTTGAACAGAAGTTATTAAAACATTAAATTTTTGGTTTAATAGGAAAACCCCTTAACATGAGTCTCTAATCACCGTATATATCCTATATCATCCTAAATAATAAAATAATATTAATTATATTCATCCATTAGAACTATATTAATCTTAATTTACATTTTTAATTTTATATAATACACTTATTGTAACACACACATATTTTGAGAAGTATTTATTTTTTAATAAATTTATTCATTTCAATATTTTTCATTACACCCAAACTCGAGTAAATCTTGAGTATAATTCAACCCCAAGTTTAAATGGATTGTGACATAATATTAAAATATTATAATTTAATTTGATATTTTTCACCTAGAAATTGAAATGGTGGGTATGAATAAGATTAACAAAATTAGGAAAATATATTGTTTACACATGTATATATAATGAATTCCTTGGTGAAAAATCAATTATGAGTAAAAATAAAAACCATTTGAAACTAATGGGAATATTTTCTAAAAAATTATTTTATTTTTTTGACATATATGATTTATCTCAAAATGTTTAATAAATAAATTTTGGTGTATTAGTGTAATTTAATTGATATATAATATATGTAATCAAAATTTTAACATTTATCTTATTCATTTTATAGACACAAGATAAGAATAAATACAATTTCATGCTTCATAACTATATTTTTCTAAAAATAAGTATTGCCAGTTTTTACCCACATTTTTTCAAATTAATATTTTTCAGTTTTAGAAATTTTTTTATGAAGTGAAATTAATTTTTGAAATCATCATTTCATAATTATATTAGGGTGAATTTTTTGAGAGTTTTCATAAGAAGATAAAATTTTCGATGAATAGAGAAAATTGTTGGCTTTTTATTAAGAATTTTCATTTACTTTAAAGAATTTATAAATGTAAAAAAATTAAAATTTATTAACAAGAAATAATATTTCAATTGCATATCTATTAATCCAATTTATTTCATTTTAATCATTTTCATATTCAATTTTAATATAAAACATTTTTAATCATTTGAACCTTTTCTCTTTGAAAAACCTATTTTTCATTTATTCTATGGGATTAATTTTAAATTTTGTTTTTTCAATTCAATGAATTGAATTTTTGAAAATTGATTCCATATTTCGAATAATCATAATTTTTATTATCTAGTAATGGAATCTTAATTTTTTGACATAATTAATAGTAAAAATGAAATTTTTTTTTGTGGTTAAGGTAAAAATGGTTTTACTAGCGGTTAAACTAAAATGATAATGTTTAAAAATTACCCAAAAATAATACAACTAAAATTGGGAGGAAATATATGGAACTTATATATTAATTTTCAAAATATTACCCCTTTTGGATTAATGTGGCATGTGAAAAACCTGGGTATACCATTTTATTTTAAAAAATTATAATTGTGACACTCACCTCACTTATAAAAGGCCAGCCATCTCCTCTCCTCATCACACTGAAAAAACAATTTTTAGGAATAAAAAAAAATAACACCCTTAAACCCCTATTATCATCCAATAATCCTTCGTTTGTTTAAAAATCCATTATAAGATTCCTTTCAGTGTAAACCAAAAGAAGTTGTTTGAAGAAGAGTTAACATCCCAAACAGATCATTTTATATTATTTCTTATTACACCTCCTCTAATTACTATTAATACATTATTATATAATTAAAACATTATATTTAGTACATTTATATATTATTATGTTAATTAATAACCTAATTCTTTCTCATATTCCATAAAAATGGTTTACAAATTCATTATTCGTGTGTACAATGGACTACCACCTCGTGAATCAATGTTATTAGTTTTCCAACACTAAATCCCATGGATGGATATAATGATAAATGTTTTCTTTATATATGATATTTATTATATTATTATTCTTATCCAACCATGATTTCACATTTATCTTCTTATTTTCCAAACTATGGGTATAAGATAATGTTGTTTATCTATATGATAGACTACCACCTCGTGAAGCGATGTGATTTGTACACACTTTTCCTGGAAGGTAATAAGGTTTTGTTAAATGAAAATATGTGATATATATGAAATTAAAATTATTCTTTAATGTTAATATATTATTTATCTTTTATTTGTTATTTCTATCTGGAAAATAGAAACAACGTTCATGCGTATGTAGGACCTACCGTCTTTATGAGTGGTGTATTTCATTTTCTATATCAAAATTTTATATATCACTAAATATATATATATATACATAATATAAATTATATTTATATCATTTTAAAATATATGGAGATTATTTAACCATGATAAACGTAAGATAAACAAAAAAAAATATACATGAAAGAAGTAATTATTAACCAAAATGTGAATTTAAAATGGAATTGTTAACAAAAGGGTAATAAAATTTCATAAGTAAATAATATATGGTAGAATATATATAATTATGTTTATTTAAAATATGATTCATAAACTTATATTTATAATAAATTAGTCTTGAAATTTTATTCTGGAAGTCGAGATTTAAGGTAAAGGATTTGTGTCTAAATTTCTTTTCTTTTAGTCATATGTTAAGGTATGCACCTATATTATTTTATGAGGTGTATATACAGCCATTTGAGAAAGTTATATCCTGTATATACTTATTTTCATGATATTTAATGTTTCAAATATTGTTAATATTTGATGGTACTTATGATTCAAAAGATACCAAAGTGGTAAATATTGTATGTTACAATCTCGTCGATTATTAGGATTGATTATGATTATAATTATGATAATGGGATATTATAATCCATATCTCAATAAAATAATAAATTTTATTCTCCTCAAGTTATGTTAGGAGAATACATATTTTTTCTATATTTTACCCAATTTATGTACTCAATAAATGAAAATAATGTTTTTTTAAAATAGTTTTCATTTCTCTCTACAATAGAAAAACCATTTTCTCCCAAAACAATGTTTTATAAAAAATGGTTTCAAAGGTTTTTTACATTTCTCCAAATTATTTATTAAATAAATTTTTATCCATTATTTTTTATATAATTTTTTGAAAATAATCTCCATTCCATTTTCCAAAACAACACTATTTTGGATTTTACTGAAAATTGGAAAGGAATATTTGTTTACATGTAATGATTTAATCGTGTTTTCCTCTATCATGAAAAAATAATTGTGTAAAATATTTCATTATAAGTTTCTATGATTATTTTCAAATGAAATTATTTACAAAATGTTTTATGAAAATTTATTTTTAAAAAGTTATTTTCAAAATGGAATGGATATTTTTTATTATGAAATGTTTTAAATTATTTTTAATGCTTCCTTTAAAAGATTCCATATATATTTTAAAAATTATTTTTAATCTTTTTCATGTTTTAAATTTTTTTCTAAGTGGAAAGGATATATTCCTCAGGAAATGTTCCAATGGATCCTTCAAAATCATTTTCCATCTAAGATGACATCCTTTGATGTTATATATTCTTTACAGGGGATATGATTTAATAATAGCTTACTTATTCTATATCCAGATTATTAATGTTAGTATTTCTGAAGTGATTATAAAACACATTTATTTTATACAGTTCATTCTATGGTAAATCAATGAAAGTTTTATGAAACCTATTTTAATTTCACTAGTTATAATGTGATGATATGAGAAATTTTTTATGATTTTATATAACATATAATTATGGTTTTCATTAATGAGATTGGTGAACATATGTATCCCTCTAGTTAAATGTGTAATTATTTATATCTCATGAGATAACAATGGGATACAAGTCAAGAGGTTTTATCTAATACGGGAAACAGTTTTTTCCTGGTCCACTATGGGATAGAGGTGAATCCAAATCCACTATGGGAAATAGGCGCATCCTGATCTGAAATTGGAAACATAAAATAATTATTAATCTACTATGTTGATGTTATTGGTATTTAATTTGAAATATTAATTGGAATTTCTATATTTATGATTCTACCACACTTTGATGAAATTATATTATGGTAAATGATTTATTCATCATGATTTATCACTCTTACATGCCGTGTTTTATGAAATGATAATGATTGATGTAATGGATCATGTTTACAATATTTAAAAGGTTGTGCATAAACATTCTATGTTATGTTAATTATCCCTTACCCTTATTCTTACCTTATAGTGACATATAATCATAGATTGATATCTCTTATGATTACCATTATTGACCATTTGAGTTCACCTTTTCTTATGTTTCCTTCCCAAGATATATAAAACGGTTTAGGTAGCGTATTAATAAGAGGAGTACTATATGATAAGAAAATTTTGGGAGATGTTCAATATCTTTCATGAATAAGAAGATGGCGTTTATGGTCTCCAAATACACTTAACTATTTTGGTCCTTAGGTGTGTTTTTATGAAAATTATTTAATATTTGTCTAAAAAGTTGTTATATATTTATGTATAGAGGAAAAGGTCTCTATAGTGGGTATTAGGGGAAAGGAAGAGTTAATCACTAAAGATTAGGATTAGTAAACCTTTAGCGATATTACTAGGGATATTCCTATGTATATGTATAGGGATATATCAAGCGAAATATCAATGGATTATTCTAAGTAAAGTTCTATGTATATTATAATACCATGTAATTTTAGTGAAGGATAGAGAAATAGGTTTCCATGAAATTAAATCCCTCTCTATATAATAAATGTATATTTTCCTATAACACAGAGGTGCCAAGGGGTTATAACTCTTAAAAGGTTGTATTTAGCTGAACTTGATCCTCACATTGTTTATAAAAACTGGCCTTATTGAACAAGTGATTTTACACTACTAGTGTAAAAAAAATTATAGTCTATTTTTTTACGAACCACCATGAAATATTTAAATAATTAAAATGAAATTCCTAGTTCAGGCCTAAGGTGTCAACGATTGAAAATAATCCATGATGATTTAGACATATTTAATGCTTTTTAATGATTATTTTGTTTTCCATTATGATAATTGTTTCTTAGACTAATAATAATGCTTAAAGTTAGTGGAAAGAACTCGATGTAATCAAGTTAATGGTGAGTATGCCAGGAAATGAAAATATTATAATCTAAAGAAACCAAACATTTAGGGATATGGAATGAAAAATATTTTTTCAATGCTTACACATCTTCTCAATATGTCAATCATGATGAACTTACAAACAACAAATAGAGGAAACAATGTTCTATTGAATCTTTCAAGAGAAAACCACAACCCTATTTTAGTGACTCCATTGATCCCCTATTTGTTTTGAAATGGATGAGTACCCATGAAAATATATTTTCCTTATTTAGTATTCGGAGAATGGAAATGATATTCTTGATATTTATTATTTTGAATGTGATGCATATCAGTTGTGGAATATTACTAGGAACACGAGGGAACAATAATAAATTGAATCTATGTTATAAGAAGTTATTTTGATAATATTTTGTAGTAGGTACTTCCATAATATTCAATAAATTAAGACAGAGAATAAATTAATTCATCTTGAGAAAAATTATCATGGATGTATTAGAACGTTTGGGGAAAATTTTATAGGACTTAAAAATTATGATTTTGGTTTAATAATTAGACTCGAAAGAAAAATTCATCGATTCTTTGTTATCATAAAACCAAGTCATTGAAATGAAGTGTCTATAAGATAATTTAGTAGCTATAATGATTTATTCTATGTTAATTAAAGTTGTAAATGGAAATTATACAATCTCACAATTCTTATGGATTTAATAAGAAAAGAAAGATTGAGTCTCATGAAAACTCAAATTTTTGAAATAAATTCAATTTATCTTAATTATATAAATGTTTGAAGAAGGATCAATGGAATTTTCTGAATGAAATTAGGAGGTTATTTAAATGTATAAATATAGGTTACAAAGGCCAAATTTTTTGACTTCCCTTAATTTGATGGTTAATGCATTAGAGGAGAAGGGGACACTAAATAATGCACCACCCACACTATGGTGTTTCATGTGTGAGGAGATCAACAATTATTCAAATAAATTCCCTAATCCAATGACTAATTTTGATGATAATCTACAACACCTCTAAAGATAAAGGATAAATGGAAATATTATTCAATCCTAATAGATAAAGTGAATCATGATAATTAGGTCACACAAATCCTCCCCACCTTACATTGCAATTTCATGTTACATTTTTCATAAATGAGCCCTCTGATTTTTTTTTTCATACCTTATTAAAATTTCATGTGATTTTCTCCCTCTATATGGATTCATGAATAATGATATAACATTTGATATTCAATGGGAATAAGGATAAACCCATGCATACAATGAAAATATATTTGTATTATATAAGAAAATATATAATGAATAAATGGTTAAATATCATTTGTAAGGATACATGAATCCATGTAAGATTAACCTAAGAGTTTTTAATACCATCAATGGTTTTTGAGTTTAAGATTGATCAGAATTTCAAAGTAAATTCCATAAATTTTGAGGTTTTATATTATGGTATTTTATCAATATTAAGGATATTTTAAGAGACATTCCTGGAAATAGAACCATTTGAGTTTTTATATGTTTAGCATCAAAGGTAAATAATGAGTAATGTCATTACACTTTGTAGAAATATGGTTAATGATATTGCTAAACTTTATGGTATATCGAATCTTTTTATGTTGAGTTAATAATGGGTTTTAGTCAATAACTATATGAATTCAACAAACTTTGTTTCTATCATAGAATATTTAACTATGGATCCTATTTCTATAATACACATTAAAAAAGTGGTATAGTTTCATGGTGTAATAAAGTCATTTGCATCTGATAAGAATCTGAATTTAACCTCTATGTTTTTGTGAAGTACTAAATATGAATATGATACAATATTTATTTTTAATAGTACATATCGTCCTCTAAAATATATTGAGTCTAAGGTAACAATTTAAACACTTGAGGATATGCTATGATCATGTTGTATGGATCTAAAAGTTGAATGGGATCAATGCCTTCCATTTGATGAGTTTTCATGCAATAATTAATTTCACTAGAGTGTTCAGATGGAAAACTATTAAGACCTTTACGAAAAGAAGTGTTTAATTGTAATATAGTATAATGCAGTTATAGAAAGAAAAAATTGGTACAAAAGTAAGATTATGAGATAGAATAGAACATTCGATAATTTTAGATCCATTCAACAACATGTAAGGATACCACAAAGTTAGTAGAAATTTAAACTGATAATATTCAATGCGATATGAAATTTAATGTTTGTGAGAAGGCCTTCCAACAAACTTATCTGTGGAATACTTAAGTGAAATATATTCCATTTTTATACTGGTCACTTTGAAATAATTTATCATAT
Source organism: Viscum album (assembly GCA_963277665.1). Lineage (NCBI taxonomy): Eukaryota > Viridiplantae > Streptophyta > Magnoliopsida > Santalales > Viscaceae > Viscum > Viscum album. The sequence goes on from OY728123.1 coordinate 889,764,683, forward strand.
CGTGACATTACATATTTATTTTTTCACTTCCACAGAACCTCTCTTAGGTTCATGATGTGTTCCATTTACCTATCCCGAGGATGCACATACATGATCCATAACATGTACTAAATTCTGTGGTTATACATCTAGAGCATTATACTTATAGTAATAAAAAATTATTTGATAGTATTCACCACAAAAAGAAACTTCTGTGAACTAAAACCACTCACCTAGTCAATGTTTTCTAAAAAAACCCATCATCTTGAGTAATATGTGTGGGAACATGAGGATATAATGAGGAAACATTGTCATCATTTTTTGTACCAAAGTGATGAATTTTGACGATGAAATTCATTTTGAGGGGGGTAGAATGTAACACCCCATGATTTTGTGAACTATTTTTTGATTAAATTTAATATTTTTTTGTTTTTCATTACACACCACCTTGAGTTTATCTTGTGTTACAAGCCACACTGAGTTTAAACGAAACATCAAAAACTATTAAAATATTATTATTTAATATTATTGTTATAACATAGCCATTGGAATACAGGGTTTGAGTATGATTAACTAAATTATAAAAATATATGTTTTAGTAAAATTTATATAATTAATTCCTTGGTTACTGATTAATTATAAATTAAAATTAAAACCAAATAAAAATAAATGGAATAATTTACAATAAAAACAAATTTAAATTATATAAACATGTTTTATCTCTATAAATTACGTAAATCACTTATAGTGAATTATTTTATTGAAATTTATATATTATATATTAAATATTTGTTTTAACATTTATTATATGTGTTTTCGAGACTCGGGATAAGAATAAATCCAATTTTAAGCTTAAAAATGTATATTTAAAAACATCAGTATAGTCTACTTTTTTAAACGAATTTTTAAAGTAATTCTACCATCTTTAATCATATGGGTTATGACATCATCATTTGTGCATATGGCGGACCAGCACCTCATGAACCTATGATATTCATTTTCCATCACCTCATATCATAGATGGATATAATTATGGGTTTATTTTTCATATATATTATTTATGAACTTATTATTCTTCTTGAATCATGATATCCCATGTTCCTTCTACAATTCTATTCTATGATAAGATGATAACATCATTTATGTGTACGATGGAATACCGCCTCGCAAAGTAATCCAATTTGATCAAACATTCCATTGAAGTTATTAAGAATGGGTTTAATGAAAATATGTGATATATATGAAAAAAATTATTATTTAGTATTAATATATTAGTTATCTATCTTTCGTTCTTTCCATTGGGAAAATGGAAATAGTGTTCATGTATATGTACAACCTTTCATCTCTATGAATGGTGTATTTCATTTTCTATCTCTAAAATGTAAGGATCACTATAAATAAATGTATAATAAATATATATTATATTTATGTCTAGTTAAAATTATATATATTATGTAACTATGACATGATAGAGGACCAAAAAAAATTCATACATGTAAAAAAATCAATTATTTACGGAAACATGACTTAAACATGGAATTGTTTATAAAACGGTAATAAAAGGTCATAAGAAAATAATATATGGTATGATAAATATAAGTATGGTTCAATAATATATGTTTAATAAAGTTATATTTATTATACACAAGGTTTTGACATGTATAAAATAATTCAAGACTTATGGTAACAGATTTTTGTCACAAATTTCCTTCTTTGAAACATATGATATGTTATGCACCTATTTTCTTTTATGAGGTGTATATACAACACCTTTGACATGTTAAATAAATAATATCCCTATTTTCACAATAATTACAGTTTCATTAGATATTAATATTTAATGGTACTTATTATTAAAAAGAAACCAATGTGTAATGCTTTTATGTTTCAATATCTTTGATTATTGGTATTATTTATGATTATGACTATAATGATGAAATTATATGGAAAATATATCATGAAACTCATGTATTTTCATTTCCTATGTTTATTTTATGGAAAAAATAATTTCCCTTTATTATCCACTTTTTTATGTACTCAAGAGACCAAAATAATGTTTTTAGGAAAAATCATCTTTTTTTTCTATCTTAGGCCGAAAAACCTTTTTATTCAAAAAAAATGTTTTATAAAAAATGATTTAATTATTTTAACCTTTCCCTAAAGGATTTATTAAAGAAATTTTTATCTATTTTTAAAATTATAATTTTTTTGAATGGATTATCTATGTCATTTTCCATAACAAGTCCTTTTTGAGTTTTCATAAACACATAAAAGTAGTCACTATTTTAACATTTATAGCATGAATTATATTTTCTATCATTATGACCATATCATTATTTTAAATCTTAGTTTATAAATTTTAATGCTTAATTTTAATGAAAATTATTTCCAAAACATGTTATGAGTTTTATTTTTTAAAAACTAGTTTTCAAAATGAAATAGATATTTTCCTCATGATTTATTTTAAATGATTTGTAAATATTCTTTTATAATTATCCATGTTTTTTAAATAATGTGTTTGAAAATATTTTATGTTTCAAAAATCTTTTTTATAAGTGGAGAGTCTATATTCATCAAAAAAATGTTAAAAGTGTTCTTTCAAAAACTTTTTCTATATAAGATTACATCCTTTGATGTTACTAATACATTACAAGGGATAATATTGAATGATACCATAATTATTAATTCTTTCAATGGTTTATGTTTATGATGATGAAAATTTTAAAACACCAATTTAATTTTCATGGGTTATGCTATGGTGAATTGATGTAATGTTTATGAAACCCTTTTTACATGGGTTATGATGTGATTATATGATGAATAATTATGATATTATGGAGCACATACGTAAAGTTTTAATTATCAGATTGAGGGGGGACATATATCTCCCTCTAATTAATTTGGTACATCTTTATATCTCATGAGATAATAGTGGGAAAAAAATTTATGGGATTAATCCACTATGTGAAAGAGGTGTTTCTTGATCCACTATGGGAAATAGGTGCGTCCAGATCAATTGTGCAAAACTGGTGCGTCTTGATCCAAAATAAGAAACAAATGATAAGTCTTCATCCAAAAAGGTGATGATATAGGTAGTTAAAGTTTAAATATGAAATTTTATTTCTACATTTATCATGGTTCCACACTTTTATCAAATGATATTATTTTTACTTAGTGTTTATCATGATTTTTCACTCTTATGGGAAAGGTTTTCTAAATTGATAACTTTTTATGCCATGAATCTTATTTATGTTCTGTGTATGTCAGTTATGAAAATACTCAGTTATGTTCATGGTCACATACCCTTATTCTTATCTTCTGATTTCATATGATCATAGATTTAATAATACTATGTTTACCCTTACTATGCATCTTATCTCACCCTTTGTATTTTTCCATCTCCAGGATAGGAGAAAAGGTTTAGGTAGGGTTTTCCTAAGAGGAGTACCATGTAAGAAGATATTTCAGGGAGATGTTTAAAATCATTCATGTAATAAAAATATGGTGGCTTTAGTATCAAAATACACTAAACTATTTGGCTCCTCATGTATTTTTTACCAAATTTGTTTAATATTAATCAAAAATTATTTGACATTTATATATAAAACTCGGTGTATCTATAATTATTAGTATACTTTTTTTATAACAAAATTTTTATTATTCACATTGTTCATTTTTCGGGTATTTTTTTCATAATCTCTAAAATTGATTTAGTATTCTTATAATGGTAAACATTCATTTCCTAGGGGTTTTATTAGATCATGTTTTTAATTGTATAATTTCCCTATCATTATCAAAACTAAAGAGTTAAATAGATCTTGAAATGTTTTATTTTCTAAAAATAATTATTGATATGATTCATTTATATTATTAAAAATAACCATCATTATTTATATTTAATTCAAATTTTATTATTGATATTTTAAAATACTATAATACTATTCAAAAAATTAATTGAATATCAATTTTATATTCAATTAGAACTGTCAGTTTTTAGGAATATCAATGAAATTAAAAATATTACAAACATATTATCCTTCACATTGGTGGTGTAAAATATCCATGGGGATCATTTTTTCAAAAACTAATTTAGAATAAGGTAAATAAATATATATTTTTGAGTTTTATAAATGTTTGTATTATTAAATATATATTTTTTGGGGTAGATTTTAATAACTACCTATGTCACGGAAATGATTATGTGAATATTTGAAATGAAATTCAATAATTTTAGAAGATCCCATATTTTGACATAGAAATAGATTATCAAAATAAATTAAGGAGAGGTAATGTGTTATTTTCTTAATTTTTGGATTAATGTTTTTTAATTCCATGTAAATTTAATTAATATATAATTTTTTTTAACTTTTAATGAATTTTTTAGGTAATTAATTATAAATAAGGAATGGTACTAAGGATTGAAAACTATTTTATTTCTATTTAAACTTACTCCCATGAATTGGATATAATTCCTATGGTAAAGGGATTTTAGCAGGGATAGAGTATTATGAATGTGGAATAAAATTATTTTACGGGGATTTGATTAGAATATGGAGATAAAACAAATTTTTTGAAGTGTTTTCAATGGGTTAGAATGAGTTATATTTTATAGGAAACATCAAATTATGATTTAAAATATATCATGTCCTTATCATTAAATAGTGACATTTCAAATTGAAAATTAGTTCACAAATAGACAATGGAACTTATTTTTAACCATTACCATCCATATTTGACTCGTTATATATTTTTTATGAATATTTTTATATATGTAAATAATAATTTACATATTTCTGTCAGTTATTACATAACATGTTTATATCTAAAAGTTATTCAATTATCTATTTAATCTAAAACATACCTCTTATAACATTGTTTAAAAAAATCATGTTGAATATTCAGCTATTTGACCAATCACATAGGTGATGTTATATTTTATTTTTTTGACAATTATTAATTTATTAATATTTAAAAATAAATTAGGATAATAATTTTTTTATTAACTATCAATATTATTATTTATATCCTTTAATAATTTTTTTTTATTTTAATCATAAACATTACAATATATTTAATACATTAAGTGACATACGGTGTTTTTTTAAATATTAATTTTATATTGTAAAAGAAAAGTCATATTCAATGAAATTTCATAAAAAATGGGAACAAATTGAGAAGAGATAAGTGGTAGGTTGATAAATATAGTATCAAATCATTTAATCCTATTTTTGAATTATATTTACAATTATTAACCCTTGATTTAACACATTTTTCCTATTTCCTATTTACCATTTTGGTTTACGTATAATATGGTAATTCATTTTATTACTAAAAATGTAATTGATATTATTGAAAAATATAAATATCTTGACTATATATTTTTAATCCATTTATAAATATTTGATTTTAATAATAATTATAAATTAATTTTAATTATAGTGAACTATAGGCTAATCAAATAGTTTTTCAAGGAATATAATTATGTACCAAAATGAATTTTCATCTATGTTATGTATATTATTGATTCCCATTATATTTTTTGGTTTATGGTTAAGAAATATTACATGACTTGAAATAAATAAAAATATTAATGGATCAAGATGAATACCTATTTAAAGGAAAATGACCAAAATTGTATTTTTTATTATGATAAAATAGATCTTCCTTTAAAAAATATCTGGTATAGATTTCTAAATTCAGATTATTAAAATTAAATGAACTATTTAACTACATAAATGTTTTTTTGGTTTTATAGAAGGATTCATATATTTTTAAGTCATACTTATAACGTAATAAATTAAATAAATTACGGTATTTATAAAAATAGTATTTTCACAATTCACCTAAAAATCAACAATTTTAGACAAATAAAAAAATACTAATATATAGTTGAAAATTTTTAGCCAAAAATGAATTATTTTTTATCAAAATCAATTTATATTGTGTGAGTATTTAATATATGAAAAAATCAAATCACATATGAAAAAATATACTTATTTTGAATAAAAGCCCTATCAATTTCAAATAAAAACTAATTTTTTCCATTCCTTAATATTATTGTTTATAATAATATAATATTTATAATTATCATTAAAAATCCATATAATTAACATAAATATCAATTTATAAAAGATAAAATATTAAAATATATCTTTAGATAAATGACAATAATGGTAATTATATGGAAATATGTTAAACCATTAATTAAAATAGGTTTTACATCATAAAGTGAAGATACTAATTTTAAATACACAATCAATATCAATTTTTTTGGTTATGTCTTTTGGGTCATCAAATACACATATAAAATTTTTTCAAATATATATATTTACATATATATATATATATATAAATTCATATTAATGAATATTAATAAACCATAATAGTGATATCTTATAAATAGATACTTGGGTGGTCATGGAAAAAATATAAAAACAAAATTAACTATTTGAAAATATTGTTAAAAAATATTAAAAATATTTTAAATTAATGAATAAAATATTTAAATTATTTAAAAATTATATTAGAAAATAAAATAGTGTGAATTGTGATGTTCCCCATTAAAGACACCAAAATTTTACCACGTTTTTTTGACTTGTGATTTGAATTATTATTTAAATGAATAGACGTAGTATTGTGTAGAAACAAATTAATCTCTCTGGGTTTGTTAAAATTTTAGATTCAAATTTTTGAGGATAGATTTATAAAAAGAATCTAAAATAAGGGAATAAATAAGATTACTACAAAATATATATATTTGAAATTAATGATAAATAAGAAGAGGAGAAATTTTATAAATGACTACATATCCTTGAAACGTATTTATATTTATTAATTATTTTGGTTTGGCATAATTCCTTTGATGATTTTTTATCAATATCTAAATTATTATCAATACCATTTAATCTACGAACACTAACATTAACCATAGTGAAAATAATTTTTATTTTTGTTCTATTACAAATATATTATTAATCAGATTCAAACATAATCTAATAACTCTTTTTTATTAAAATAAAAGGGACTATAATGTTTCCCAATCTGAAAAATACACATTTTCATTAAAAATATTAAATATAATTCATTGAGATAAATAATTAATTTCATTAATCAAACTAAAATAAAATTATATAATCATAAAATAAAATTTTGATCAACAATTTTTTTTTCAAAAATAAAATATAAAAATAATGAATCCAAATGTTATTCCCAAACCCCCTTTCCAAAAACATAGATCCCATTCAATCATCCCCCACTATCTGGGAATGGTTGAACCTTTAGTGGATCTCAATCATCATCTTTATATCCTATAAGAATTAGGAGATCCAAAATGTACAATGATATAACAATGGTCATTTTAGTCTCAAAGTAGAATAATTTCACTCCCTTTAGAAAATCTTTAAATTAATTATCCATTATATATATATTTATATTCTAATTATGGGAGTAAATTTTCCACTATGAATTCAAAATTCTATTTTGGGCCGGATTAATGTTATTAAATATCCTTATATACTCTATTTATAAAACTAGAGAGTTATATTATATTTTTTTTGAATATATGTGGATATATTATAATGGATATTTTAGTTCCATAATGGAATCTACTAGAAATACATCAACCAATACTCATGAATGTAAATTGGTTAAGATATTTCTATTGATTAAATATTTTGAGACACCAATTAGACTAAAATAATTTTTGGTATTCAATATTGTTTACAAAAAAATTCAACCCTCAGTCAACAAAAATTGGAAAAAATACTATAGAAATATATCTAGGAATATTTTTTAACCCATGAATCCAATTATAAATGTATACATTTTATCCTTTTTCTACCAATTTCATCATGGGCTCCAAAAATAACCTTCACCTATCATAAAACACTAAAAGGGGAAATTTAAATTCTTAATAATATATGGAATTAATTTTATTGAAAATATAGAAGAAAATGATCCTTTTATTATGAAATTAGATATTGAAATAGTAAAAATAGTGTTTTCTAAAGAAAATGAATAGATAATCAAAATTTAATCAAATATAAATATAAAAAAACAAATAGATTATGTCAGTACAATACCAAATCCTCAAAATGAACAATATTTTCAAATATAAATCATGGATTTTGAATGTTTGAATGATACATATATCATCATAAATTTCTCATCTTTCATCATCTCTAGCTAACAAATTATGGTTTAAAGAATATTTAGTTAGGATTGATATATAGAGGTATTTTTCTAAAATATACCCATAAAATTTTTCCTTCAATAAAATATTACAATGAGATGTATTTTTCACCAAAATAATGTTGATCAATAAATTCCTCATTATTTACAAATTTTCCAAAATATTCGTAATACATTAAAACAATAAAACTTCTCTGAATTTCAAGACTATGAATATAAATATTAATATTTAAAATGTAAAAAAATAAAACACCACGATTAATATCCCCAAAAATACCATTAAATGAAACCATATTAGCACCTAAAATAAAAAATATATTTTCCAAATTTTATGAAATTTAAATTTTCACAAAATTTTAAAATCCTTAATCAACACAATATGAATATATCACTATCAATTTTGAGTTAATTTTTTAGAAAATTGATTTGTACTACTATGAGTGATTGACCTGAGAACATAATTTAAAAAACATTTTCTGTAATATTTATAAAGATATCATAAATATATAAAGATGATTATTATTCCATTTGGGTAGTCAAAAGTTTCACCACAACTGCCTCAAAACATAGTAAACATAGAATAAGAATAGATCAGGTTGGTTTATTAAATCATTAATTAATTTTTTCCCATATTTTACTTTTATAAGAATGGTTTTTCATAAAAATAAATTAATTAATGAACATTAATGAGACATAAAAAATAAAAATAGAATAGGAATTCTTTATGAATAATTGAAAATTTAAAATAAATCCAATTTTTTTCGCGAAACAAAATAGTAATATAAAAATAAATAAAGTTTTATTTGTTTAAATGTGGAACATGTGATGAAAAGTAAGAAACTATAGAAAATAGAATTAATTTAGTAATATTTACCTTCATTTTTAGGTTTACATAAAATGACCTTCATGCCACTAGTTATTTTGTACAATTTATAGATAATAGTGGCGATCACTTGTATGATTTAAAAAACAATTCAATAATTGAGAAAAAATTATATCTAAATAAAATGTAATGAATTTTTTATCATAATAATTTTCATTTAATCGTCCCTGATGATAATATAAGATAGTCTTATAAAACGTTTCATTGATATACGGTGAAATATTATTGATTCCAATCACTAAATAATATTATATTTCATCATGGGATGAGATAGAATAACATATACTATCTCAATTCATTCCACCATTGAAAATATTCAAAAAATATTATATAAAATATAATTAGTAATTAATTTTATATTAAATGAAAATATGAACAATGATATTAGTTTTAAGGGAATTTTAATGATGATTATCAGTCATGGTTTATTTTAATGTCAAATAATTCAAATATTTTATAATGGAAAAAAAATAAAATTAATCTGAAAAGCACTAATGCTTCCACTAGTGGGTCATTTATGATGAATCCTTTCTAAGAGACATAATAATTATTTAGGGAAATATCTAATTATTATATTTTTTATATATCAAATGTAATTTTGAAAATATTTCTAGTTTATATGGTAGACCATAATTAATGTCTAAGAGGAAAATTTGGGGGCCTAATAATTAAATATCACATAATGATAACCATGATTAAACACTGCAATATGACAATAAAATATTCACCTTCAATTTATTTTAATTGAATAAATATTTTAATGGGAAAATAAAATTAATAAAATAATATATGGGGTTGTCAAAAAATTCTTAAAAGTGGTTCAACTCTCAGTTTCAATCATCATTGTTTGAATTTTCAATTAAATAAATGTTCCTTTAATGAAAATGCATATCATTAAAGACTAATTCTTGTTCTACTATCTTTAATCTACATGAATATTATGAAATTTAACTATAATTTGTAATATCTCATTTTTATAATGTTAAATTTCACAACAAAATAATGATCAACCTTTAGAATAATATTTATAAGATACCGATGTAGGATATATTTAAAAAGTAATGGTGATGTAAAAATGCAGTATAAAAACAATTGAAGAATGAGATATAATATTGAGAAAATATAAGAGAAAATAATATAAAAACAAGTGATATGAAAAAATAAATGAAAAGAAAATGTAAGAAAAGAAGTATGCTAAATAAGAACCACTACTACCAAAGAAAACACTGTTAAAATTTTCCAAGAGAATAAATGAGGTTATTGTTTTTAGATTAATGGATTAATTAACTTGAAATATTCTTAAAACATTATATTAACATCAAATTAATATGAAATTGGAAGTATACATAATGATATGGAATTTATATAAAGATGTTACTTTATGATAATATGATATTAATAAATGTTTTTACACAGGATAATGAATAATAATTTTGTAAATTATTTTAAAAATGCATATATGTATTTCAATTTTATTTTGAATTATAGTAAATAATAATTTTTTTATAGTAACCGATTTTTTTGAAACATTTTGAATAATTCTGGTAATATTTTATGAGTTCATCACTATGATATTTTATTTTAAATTAAAATGTGAATGATGAATAAAATTATATTAAATAAATATATATATATTCTTTTTATACGCGTGTGTCTATAAAGAATCATAAATGTTTCATATAAATTAACCAAAATTTAAAAAACATGATTGTAGACTGATTCAGAGTAAGGTATTCACCTTGGTGGCAGTTTAATTTAAATATGGATTAATTATACTAATAAAATACACAAGATAACCATATTAAATTATTTTATTTCTTATAAGTTTTGTTATAATATATTCAGTATATATAGAGTATCATGCATTAGTTTTTGGAGGTTCATGCATCTTCTTTGAGGAACCATTTAAAATACCATGTGAAAATAGGAATTATAATGAACAATAATCTAGTCATCAGTTATATATTATTGTTTCAAAGATTATCAATTCTTCATGTATTCGTTATAAAGATTTAGTTTTGAATTTTACTGTGGATATCATTGATCATAGTTCCCCGGTTCATAGGGAGATTAGATTTGTTTTTTTATGATTTTTAATTGATCTAAATGGGGATGAATAATGGAGGATAAATTATTAGTGGTTGGTTAGTGACACACCACTATATCCTTCTTTATCATCCTTATTGAACATCATCATTAAATGAAATAAATATATATTCCAGGAATGATGACTTGAATCATGGTCATTGACTGAAGGTACCTATCATTCTTTCTCTTTCACACACCCATATTTAACATTCCAAATAATGGTTACTAGCCATAGTAGTGGATATAGATAGTGATTCTCCTATAAGTCTATGGATGGAGGATTTATGTACTGCACCTTTAATCATTACATATCATAGTGAATTTAAACTATAATTTATTTTCTTACATTCCCAAAGATCATTTAGGTTTATAGGTATATAGAGTTAAGTAATACATGTTACATAATATACCCATATATATATATATATATATATAATGTTCATACATCTAATTTGTATGAATATTCCTACAATATGAAAAATTAATAAAATTGATTTATTTTCATGACCAACATTAACAACATTCAACTTAAATTCATTCTTTCTCTTACCCATCCTTATACCCTAGAAAAACATTTTAAAATTCGGTGTGAGAACAAAAAAAGGGTAATGTACATAAAATGAAATATTTTTTTAGTCATGTTAAATTATGAAAACCCATGAAAAAAACATTTTATAAAAAACATACCATTTTATCCAAAAAATACCATCATTTTACCTTTAAAAATATAATTATCTTACCCAATAAAATACAATGATTTCCTTGGAAACTCCAAAAAAAGCATAGAAAATACTTGGAGGTGCCATGGAGCATTACCATTTTTAAATATTACAAAACCCATAGAAATTGTAATTACCAGTTGTTCGACATCTAATATAATTCTCTAGAGAAAAAAATCATTACCCAATTCATTGGAGTGCTATCTTGTGAAACCCGTTGTATAAGTTAAAATGGTTTCATATGGTCCTACCTTGGTGAACCAATTATATATGCTATATAAAGATCACCCAATATCTATAATGGGGCACAAATCATCATATATAATGTCCAATAACTATATTGTTAATAAATACCTCAAAAAACACTTTTAAACCAATGTGAAATAGAAATAACATATTAAAATACCATATCTTCCTAAAAACAATTTTCTATACCAAAACACCCAAAAAAGGGAAATTGGGTTTTTCTATAACAACACAGGTTCTCATATAATAATTTTTATTCATATTTATTATTATTAATGGATAAAACAGTCAAATTCATTACAAATATGTTAAGTAATTCTTAAAATAAAAAAGGAACCAATTTTATTAAACTAATTTATTACATGGTTATTTATTAAAATATATATTATTAATTTGAAAAAATAATTTAATTTTTTAAGTCATAATATCAAAAATTATATATGGTTAAATTTTGACAATTTTTAGAAAAAGGTATTTTTTTATGTTTAGTAAAAAATACCATTTTTTTATAAAATATAGTATCCTTTTTGATAATATAAAAACAAAATTATCAGATTAAATTCATTAAAATTATGGAATAACTAAAGTATGATATTATAATATAAAAATTGTGAAAAAAATAATTCATAATATTTATATTATAATTTATTCTATAGTAAATATTAAATTTATTTTCATTGCCTACGTAGTGTCTGCGCAGCATTAGAAAAGTAAAATTTTGTCTTATAGATAATAATTGAGAAATAAAAAGTATTTTTGTTGATTTTTTATTAAATAATATATATTTATGATGATTTTTACAAATATTTTCTAATTTTATATTTAAATTACTTAAATATTCTCCAAATGATTATGCAATTCCTACAAAAGGAAATACAATTCAAATAAACACATTGAATGAGTTGTCTTAACACAAGTATGAGTAAATAAACATAATTAATGAATCTAAAATATTATCTAGAACATAATTAATTTATTCTTATAAAATTAATTAATTTTTATTTATTTATTTATGAATTAATTAACTTTAATTTTTTTGAAACACTAATGTAGTTTTTAAGCAAGGAGAAGAAAAATGAATAAAATGATTTTAATTAAAATATAAGAACCATTAAATGATACAAAAAATTTTATAAAACTTAATGGATGATTATATGTATACTAAAGTCATCTAATGGTATATTTTTAAACTTTTAGGATCCACATAGTCGACATTAAGTGAATTATATTATTATATTTAAAAGATATTCAATTTGATCACAATATAGTTTTTAATTAGTATTTCATTTTAATATATAATTTTCCAAAACACATGTTTTACCATAAATAGTCTTGGAAAATAAAAAATATTAATATTATTCTTAGTATCTTATTTTTAAATTTTAGGTAAGAAATATATACCTAAAATTCTTGAACAATGAAGATTCCATAATTATTAAATTAATGAGAAAAGAAAATAATTCATATTAAAAATATTAAAATAAATAATTTTAGATAATCAATCTCATCCATGAATTATATTGATAAATATGAAATTTATATGATATAATTAAATATTTGTTTTTAATTTTATAGTTTTTTATATTTTAAATGTTATAGTATTGAATAGTTTTAAATTTGAAGATAATGATTTTTCAGGAATATAATATTTTATTAAATTATTTAAAAATCATATAAATAAAAAAACCCAAAGGGTGTAATATATAGTCTAAAATTTCATAAAATATTAATTATAAGTCCTTTTAATGTGCTTTCCTCTAGAATTTCCATATTATGTTTTAATATTTTATGAAATTCCAAAAATGCATCTCACCTCAATTATTAAAATAAACTCATTCCTTTACATCATTTCAATAACTTGAGGCTTATAGGTCAATGATCCTTTAAAAATCATTTTCTACTCATCCCCAACCACATTCCAGTGTTAATTATCTTAAAAAATACCAATTACGATATTCTATAGGAGGTTCTCGAGGTGATGATATTCAAGATGTAATACCCTCATTCTTTCTTACTAAAATTCTTTCTCTATTCAACCTTATCCTCAAACCCTCTCAAAAGTTGCATGATAACTATAATATCATGTATATATACATTAATTTCATTTAATTAATGGAATATCCAACATAAAATCTATTCCTTTCTCCTTTTATTCTTAAATATGAAGACATCATCCATGGTAGGTTGATTCACAACCTTTAGGGGTGATGAGTTTTGATTTCACATTTTACCATTCATGGCATGTTTAAATTATCATATAATTGTTTAAAATGACATAAAAATATATATTATATATGGTTTGATGTTTTAGAATTAATAAATGGTAATTATACTTTATTGAAAAAACATAAATGCCAAAATTAACTAAAATTTTATCATTAAAGTTTTATCAAATTACTCACACTCATTTCAGAAATAAAAATAATAAATTGAACCATTTAAAATTATAAAAGTGAATTAATACTATTTCACTCCATATGGGGAGTATTATTCCTATTCAACATGAAAATCAATAATTATATAAACACGAACCGACCTTGAAACCATGAATCAAACAAACTCAAAATAGTGAAAATAATAAAATAATATTAATAAACAAAGTGGAAAGATGTTATAAAAGATAATAAAAGGAATTATAAATAGGAAAATAGTTTAGGAATAAATAAATAACATTATTAAAACCATTATACATGATATTCTAACACATTTGAAGGAAGTAAAACATGGGGAAAGGGAATTTATTTTTAAAAATCCTCTTTTAATGTTACTTTTTGAAAAAGAATGTTTTTGACATCTAAGGAATGAACTTAATTTCCAATATTCAGTTTCCTTAAAACATTGAACCATACTTTAAATTTTTATATGGTTACTTTCAAATATTTGTGTTCCATTTAACAAGTATATTTTTTCAAATTGAGTGATTTTAAAAATAGAATGTTTATTTTCCTTATAGAGTATTTTATGTTGCAATATTTAATTATTTATATTGATCCTACAGTTCTTGAGAATTGTATATGGTGATGTGTGGTTATTTAATAAACCCATTATTTGTGGTTCTTTGATAATAAAATGACAGATTTTTTTTTTATTAAATAATTATGGGTGGTTCTGTTATAAACTAATGATGGGTGGTTAAGTTATAACCTCTAATTCATTGGGTAATCTAAAGTTAGAGGATTGAAATTTTGGATACTCTCTTTGTAAGAGTGATATTTAAATTGATTTCCTAGGTTATGTACTTTACTATTATATCCTTTCTTATGTATTTTCATAAAAATAGTATGATTTTTAAAAGTTAATATAATGATATTTATGAAAATATGACTCTTTTTTTGAGGATAAAAGGTATGTTTAAGAGGTAAACTTTTATTTTAGATTTTCAATAGACTAACATTTTACTTTATTTAATGTCCATTTATAATATTTTATGCTCATAATATATTTTAAAATGTTTTTCATCGGATTTAAGCTAGACTAGAAACAATAATGAGATCAAGGGTGACATTGTGAAAATCTTTCATGAAGTGAAATAATGTTTTATTTTAAAGACATTGGTTTATTTCTTCAAAAGTTGGATACTATTTATATGTGTCCACCTATAATTTAATTTTTCCCCATGTATAATTCAATCTAATTTATGTAAAACTCCATAACTAAAATATAATCAGGATTGTAATAATTTTAACTCAAGTTTAAAATCAATAGAATATATAATGTTTAAGGTTAGGTTCTTACATTTTGTATCAGAGATTTTTTAGATAACTTTAAGGGTTAGGATAATGTTAATGGAATAAGAAAAATTATTTTAATTTATAGTTAAATGATATACCATTTTATTATCATCATGTTTATTCATCTTAGATATACCTTTTGAGAATGTTTTTTCTTAGGGAAAATAGGGAAGATATCATGGGATGGCCTCAAGAGGAAAACATACTCCCAAATTAGTACCCTAATATAGTTGTAATTTGAAAAGAACAGTTTTTCATAGTGATAGATTAGTTTAAACAAGATATAAATGATTTTGGACTCCATGAAATAGAATATCCATATAAAAAATAGAGGAATATGTCAGCAGTGGATCAATTTATAAGGCAACATCCTCTAGCTTATAGTGGAACCTTAGATCCAGTGGTAGCATATGGATGCATAAATGCACTACAAAATGTATTCAAATTGATAGTATGTTAATAATTATAAAATATAAAAATAGTTGTTTATCATTTTAAAGGTGAATCTGTTTGAAAATGGTATCTAGTTAAGAAAATCAGAGAGAAAGGTGATCTCTAAGGGACATAATGGGATGGTTTTAAGAGTATTTTTCTAGGAAAATATTTTCCTAAAACTATTCTACTTAGAATTAAGAATAAATTCTTGGACCTAAGGTAGAAGAGTAAAGATTTTGTAGCTAAATATGTGTCCAATTTTACAAGAGTTCCCACATATATATGAATTTTTTTTGGGATATTGATAGTAAAATTATTATAAATTACTCAAGTTTGAAACCAATTTTACAAAGATCATAGGATTCATGAGAGTTTATAATATATGAAAAAATGTATTTTGTGCTAAAAAAGTTGATATAGTGTTTTCATACTTGTATATGCCTCATGATGATAAGAATAAAAATAGGACAGGTTGGAAGACATTGGTGAATAATTCACTAATGAAATTTAGAGGTAAGAAAATAAAATTCTGTTGTTGGGAAAAGTGTGGTAATAGGAACCCTGGGGAATAAATATCAAAATCTGGGAAATTCCTTCATTGTGGAAAGATTAGTCACATGGATCATGGATGTATGGATAATTAGTAAAAAATTAATGAAACTATAATGAAAATATGTTTCAATTGTAATGAGTAGGGCCAATTTTCTAATATGTGTACCAAGGTAGTCACTCCAGGGGAAATTCAGAAGACCAGAAACATAATGGTGTGGTAAAATGTTTTTATACTATTATGTTTAAAGTCAGTCCATGAAATGAATTGGTGACATGTATGTTACTTTTTTATTCAAATTATTACGAAACCCCATTTGATTCTGGATCTTATCATTCTTTCATTTCGTGGAAATTTTGAAGAATACTGGTAATATCACATCAAGAAATTGTGATATCAATTTGGGTGAAAACTCCAGGTAGAAGTTTTAAAGAAACAAATATTTTTAGGAGTAATCCTATTGTTGTCAATTAAATGTTCATTCTTGCATATCATGTTGAACTACCCATTATTGAGTTTGATTTTATTTTGGGTAAGGGTTGGCTTTCATTTTTTTAGGCTAACATATATTGTAGAGATAATAGGGTTTTCTTCAATTATTTCAAAGCTTTAATAACCTACCAATAATATGGGAAATTGATTAGAAATGGAAGTACATGTTACTTAGAACATATATTTTTAACAAATGAAACTATTCAGATTAATGAAGTGCAGTAGTGAATGAATACATTGATGTTTTTCCTAATGAATAGTCTAGTGTCATTACTAGGGTGGTTGAGTTTACTATTGATTTTTTCTTAATGCTAAGCTAATTTCAACACCCCCTTTCCAAAAGGATCAAGTGAAACTCCGAGAATTGAAAAAGCATCTACAATTTTTTATTGATAAAAGTTTTATTAATCTTATAACTTCACCATAGAGTTCCCCTGATTTGTTTATTGAAAATAAATACGGTTACTTGAGGATTTTCATTGATTATATAGAATTAAATAAAATCACAGTTAATAATAAGTATCATTTTCCACAAATCGATGACTTGTTTGATTAGCTCCAAGAGCTTAGTATTTTCTTTGATTGACTTGAGATCCAGGTACTATCAAATAAAGATGAAGGGGGACGAAATTCCTAAAACAACAATCCATACTATATATGTAACGACGCAAACTTTTTGAATAGTATATTAACTTACTCTTAACGATTTAATAGAGATATTAATGGTTAATGCAGAAAGGGGAGTCGATGGCTTCATCCAGTAGACTCAAACCTTATGAATAGTAAGGAGGTGGAATCTTTGGGCTTCGCTTTGGACCAAGCCCAAGACGAACTCCAGCGTGTCAAGCATGAACGGAAATACATGTGGGGGAAGTTCAAGTTTGTAGATATTACAATTAGGGAAATGTTATCTGAGCCTCCCTCAGATTCTCTCACCATAGAACACCTTACACTTAGGTCATATGTTAGTGTTATAAGGGGCTATGTGACGAGACCGTAGCTTCTTTGTGTAATCCTTTGGGATGTATAATTTTAGATTTCCTCTTTTAGTGAAGTTTGTAAAATTTCAAATGTCTGGATAATTTTAGGATGTATTTTATTGATGAATTTTAAAAAAAATGGATATTTTAAAATATTTATGTAAACCTTAAATAATTAATGATGTGCAATGATTTTTAAAAAATGGTCTTCTTCAAAAGTGTTCAGTAAGGAATTTGGAGTCTAATAAGATCAACTTAATTTTTGATGAATAGTAAATTATGAATAGTGATATTACGCTTAGGATTAGTAATGTGATCAAATGGATTAGTAATCTCACTTAAATAAAGTTTTCATATAATTTAGATAGTTATATTAAGTAATGTGATTTAATAAAATGGGTAAATAACGGTTTCATAAATTATTAGTCAAGTATTGGTTTTTTTGGGTGAATAGAGTTTATTAATTAAAAATTAAATTGAAAATATTTAAAAAATTATTTTTATAAAATGAACTTTATTTTTGAACTCAGAGCATCGATATTATGTTATGGTGATTTTTTGGGATTTTTCTGACAAAGTTGATTTTTCGATGAATAGTGAAAATACAGTTTTTAAGTTACGGGTGTTTAATGACATCATTAAATGATGTATTAAGTATGTAATCAATATGGTCGACTAATGAATAGTAAGATAAGGTATGAGGTTTCCCAAGTGGCCAATACCCTGGGAAAACACCATGGGCAATCCCATGGTTTTGCAAAAACCACCAATGAGGTGTCCCTTGGCCATTATGCCTTGTCCCCTCACTTTCCCTATAAATACCAAACCATCCTCTCATCCATTAGACTCAAAAATCATCCTCAATGAAGTTATGGTATCCTTACCACCCAATTAGTCCTCCCAAGGTTCCCTCAAGCCTCTCAAGGTCCCAACCTTTGAGTTTTAAGAGTTACGTTTAAGGTAAGGGATCCAACCTCTCTCTTTCTTTTCAAGTAATCTATTTTATGTCATTTATTTTATGCTCCATGTTCTTATGTTGGAGGATGTTATTTTATATTAATCTTACTTACCTTTTCATGTTCATGTGATGAGATACCCCCTCTTTCTCTCATCAATTCGTTTTAAGAATGTTTAAGTGGCGCCGTTAGGCTGCCGAATTTTTAAGGGATTCTTTCACCCTTCTCATTTTTCAAAGTTCTGCTTTCATATCAAGTCTTTCGAGTTAATTTTTATTATTTTGGGGTAAGATATCTATATCTATCATACTGAAATTTTATGTTCATATGATGAGACACCCTATTTTATCTCGTCAATTCATTTTTGTTGAAGTTTAAGTGACGCCGTTAGGCAGCTGAATTTTCATAAGAGAAATATATTTTTTTTTTCTTCCTTCCATGTTTTTCATTTCAAATGGTATGTCCTTAAAATTTCATTACCATTTTCATATATCCTTCATATTCAGTCTCTCTACTGTTTTATGGGTCATTTATGAATGTTTTACCCATGTCCCCTCTCTTTTCAATGTTTTCTAAAACCCCAAAACATAGCCATTATGCTGCAGAATTTCCATCTAAAAAATGTCTCTCTCTTTTTCTAAAGTTATTTTATTTTATTAAGTGAATACTCAAAGCTCTCTCTTATATAGGGGTATTCACATATATACCAAGTTTTTCTATTTTAAATTCTTGGATTTACATACATGAGACCCTCTTTCCCTTCCCGTGGGTATAAAATGACATAAAGATCATGTCTTTAAATCAGTTTTAAAACGTTATGATTATGAAATGAAACCCATTTATTTTATTCTATATGGGTTGTTTATGAAATTATTGATGATCATATATGTGGCTCACATGATAATAAAGACATGTCAAGGGTTCTCCCTGATATCTCTCCAATGCATTGGGTAAAGACATAATCTCTAGAGATGACTATTTTTAACTACGCCTTGGTGAATAACCTTGGTAATTTTTAATGAAACCTTGGGGATGGACCTTGGTGAAACAGAAATGATTGTCAATATTAAATGTTGTAGCCACATCTTCATGTTACGAAAAACATTATTTTTATTATGATATGCCTCAGGATTTCTTTCTCATGCCTTAATGTTCTTTTCAAGACCTTATTGAAGTATCTCAAGATCACATGTAAAATGTTTCTCTTGTTTCCCTTACTGGGCCTTCTACTCACCCTTTCTTTTTATGTATGTCCCCAGGTTATGAGATGCAGTAATGAAACTAGGATGAACTTAAGGAGAATCCAATCAAGTCTTTAAGAAGAATGTTTTATGTTGTTTTCATGTATTATGTTCCTGGTTTCCAAGACACTAAACCTTAAAGATCCTCAGTTTTGTGTAATGTAATGAAAGTTTATGTTATAAAAAGGTGGGATGGCATAGTTGGTATCAAAGGATGGTTTAGTTATTTGTGGAAATTAGGATATAAAAACTTTAGGAAGAACCCTATAGAAATGTTTAAATATAGGTAAAGCTAATGGTATTTTGGTAAGTATTGAGTAAGTGGTTTATCAAACAAATACATCCCTGTCTGGATACGAGCAGGTAGAGGCGACTCTGGAATAGATGTACATAGGGGTAAAACCCGAAAACACCGCTTTGAGCTAGACTCGAATGGGAACTAGTGCACAATAACGGGCCTTGCTGCACTCTTGGTTACAACACTCCCGGGGGATATGTTTGGTTAATCACAAGATTTTTATGAATCATTATGAAGGAATTATAGAGAAATGTAATTGTCTAAGCATGAAGTATTAGTTAAAATATTCATAAATGAAATAATTTTCTCACCAACGTTTTATCCTTTTAAAAAATGGCGGGAAATAGGAGGAACCATGTAGATGGTGACCGTAATGCACCATGTGCTGATGAACCTCTGATTGAAGCCGGAATGGAAAAATTCATGTAAATGATGAACCAACCAACTCAAGTTATGAGTAATAAATTGAATCAAGCTGAGAGGCTGATCTCACCACGAAGGGAACAACACTCTGTTGAGTCCTTCATGCGTCAACGACCACCAACATTCAGTGGATCTACTGACCCATTGGTTGCGGAACAATGGATAAGCTCCATTGAAAAGATCTTTTCTGTACTCCTTTGTTCGGAACAAGAAAAAGTCACTCTGGCTGTTTACCGCCTAGAGGGAGAAGCTGATCAGTGGTGGTCACTGGTTAAAAACACGAAGCCTAGAGTATAGATAGATTCTATGGAGTGGGAAGAGTTCCGGGGAATATTCTTTAATATGTATTTCCCTCGTTCCATGAGAATGAGAATGGAGAAATAGTTTCTCAAGCTGAAACAGAAGGAGAATGAATCTGTCGAAATCTATGAGATGAACTTCACTCAACTTTCACGATATACCTCTTGCTTTGTCATGGATCCAAGTGGGAAGGTTGATAGATTTTTCAGTGGACTGAGACCTCATCTATGGAAGAATCTAGCCAACCGGGACTATGATAGCTACGAGGAGATCGTGAGGAGTGCAATGAAAGTAAAACTAGAGTTTGGTGAGACACAGTGGTCTCATAAATCAAATGACAAGAAGAGATCGTTGGAGCCCAGTTTAGGGAAGACTTTTGATCAGGGAAGAGGTGGAAAGAAAATGCAACTTACCACATGCAATAAATGTGGGAAGAAGCATCTCGGGAGCTACTTGATCAGAAGTGGAAAGTGCTACAAGTGTGAAAGAGGAGGCCATATTGCTCGGAATTGTCGTAGTGAGGTGAAGCCTCAACTCCCCAACACTAACGACAAAGGAAAGATGGTTCTGGCCCTACCTGAAGTCCATTGCTTCAAATGTGGACAACATGGGCACTTTGCTAATCACTATCCAAATCCAAGGGCAGTGGAGGGGAATCACCATCAACTTCAGCAAAGGCCAGGGGAGAAAGGTCGTGCTTTTTCTATCACAAAAACTGAAGTTGAAGCTACGAATGACGTATTAGAAGATACTCTTGTTGTCCCCTCAAAACTAGAAACTACTTTGTTTGATTCTGGTTCTACGCATTCCTTTATTTCCTCCAAGTTTGCAAAGAATATAGAATCAATCCCCGGACTGCTTGAGGTAGAGTTGTCAGTCAAGACTCCAAGTGGGATTATCCATGCATCAACAGTGTTTAGAGACTCTAGTGTTTACTTTAGTGAGCACAATATTATTGCAAATCTAGTAGTAATTCTCATGTTGGAATTCGACGTTATACTAGAGATGGACATGCTCTCAAAGTATAATGCTAAGATCAAATGCATAAGTAAAGAAATATCAGTATTCTTGAAAGAACGACCTCCAATTATCTTCCAAGGAGAGATATCCCGAACTGATCCCTATCTAGAAGCACATATTATAGCTTTAATTATGGAGTTAATTGGTGATGATGAAGAAGGAAAAGGGAGTATACAAATAGAAGATGTTCCGATTGTTCAGGAATACATGGATGTATTTCCTGAGGAGTTACCTGGACCTCCCCCAGAAAGAGAGGTAGCGTTCTCCATTGAACTCGTACCTGGATCTCAACCGATATCAAAGACCACGTATAGAATGGAAAATGTGGATCTAAAAGAGTTAAAGAAACTACTCAAAGACTTGTTGGAGAAGGGGTTTATCCGACCGAGTGTGTCTCCTTGGGGGGCACCAGTTCTCTTTGTGAAGAAGAAGGATGGATCAATGAGGCTATGCATTGATTATAGAGAACTGAATAGTATCACAATGAAGAACAGATACCCTCTTACAAGAATTGATGATTTATTTGACCAACTACGTGGGGATCAATTCTTCTCTAAGATTGATCTTCGATCTGGTTATCATCAACTGAGGGTGAAGAAGGAAGATATCCCAAAGACTGCCTTCTGATCCAGATATGGGTATTATGAGTTTACTGTTATGCCATTCATCTTGACTAATGCTCCTTCTATTTTCATGGATTTGATGAATAGAGTCTTTAAGGACTACCTTGATAACTTTGTGGTAGTTTTTATTGACGATATTTTGATATATTCAAAAAGTCGTGAGGAGCATGAAGATCATCTGAAGGTTATTTTGAAAACTATGCAGAAGGAGAGGCTCTTTGGAAAGTTCAGTAAGTGTGAGTTTTGGTTACAACAAGTGGATTTCTTGGGGCGCATCATAACCAATGAATGAATCTCGGTTGACCCTACAAAAACAATGGTTGCGGAGGAGTGGCCTCAACCCACAACAGTAATTGAGATTCATAGTTTCCTTGGTTTAGCGGGATATTATAGGAGGTTTGTGAAAAACTTTTCACAACTTTCTAATCCACTAACCAAGTTGACTCGAAAAGGGGTTAAGTTCATCTGGATAAAGGAATGAGAGGAAAGGTTCCAAGAGCTGAAGAAGAGATTGGTTACTGCACCTATGTTAACACTACCCTCTATCGGAGAGGGATTCGTTATTTTTAGTGATTCATCTCTGAAAGGGCTTGGTTGCATCCTCATGAAAAATGACAAGGTAATTGCTTATGCATATCAACAGTTGAAGATTCATGAGAAGAATTATCCTATGCATGACCTAGAGCTTGCGGCG
The DNA here is from genome assembly GCA_963277665.1 of Viscum album. NCBI lineage: Eukaryota > Viridiplantae > Streptophyta > Magnoliopsida > Santalales > Viscaceae > Viscum > Viscum album. Next base: position 889,788,531 of record OY728123.1, read on the forward strand.
GTTGTTTTTTCTCTAAAGATATGGAGGCACTATCGTTATGGGGAGAAATGTGATATATACACTGACCACCAAAGTTTAAAGTATATTTTCACATAGATTGAATTGAACATGAGACAAATGAGATGGTTGGAGGTTACTAAAGACTATGATTGTTCAATTCATTATCACCCTGGAAGAGAAAACAAAGTCGTGGATGCGTTAAGTAGGAAAGACCCTGTTGTTCTACCAACAATGAGGATCCTAGGAGATCCCTTGATTAAAGACCTAGTAAAACTGGACATGGGAATTGTAAGGGAAGGGACATCATCAACCTTATCCCAAATGATTTCTCAACCTTCATTACTAGAGAAGATCAAGAAGGCTCAAAAAGAAGATCCTTTGCTGCAGGAGAAGTTTGAGGCTGTAATGGATGGGAAGTTCCCTGATTTTAATATTGATCAAGAAGGTGTATTGAAATTTTTTACAAGACTGTGTGTTCCATCTATTCCAGAGATAAAGAAAGAACTGAGGGATGAAGCTCATAGCTCTACTTTCTCTATACATCTGGGAAGCACTAGAATGTATAGAGACCTTCGTGATCATTATTGGTGGGATAACATGAAGAGGGAGATTGCTGATTACACTACAAGGTGCCTGGTGTGTCAACAAGTAAAGGCAGAATGAAAACTTCCTAAGGGTTTATTACAACCGCTACCCATACCAGTATGGAATTGAGATAATATCACTATGGACTTTGTAAGTGGTCTCCTGAAAACATCCAAAGGAAACAATGCGATATGGGTTATTATGGACCGTCTCACCAAGACCACCCATTTTATCTCTATTCGGGAAGATTTATTTCTAGATCAACATACCAAGATATATGTAAAGGAAGTGGTAAGGCTGCATGAGGTACCACAATCCATCGTGTCTGATCGTGATCCAAGATTCACATCAAAATTCTAGAGAAGTCTTCAATATGATCTGAATACTGAATTAAATTTTAGTATGGCCTATCATCCTCAAACTGATGGCCAATCTGAAATTACTGTTCAGAAACTCGAAGACATGCTGAGATTATGCTCAATGGAATTTAAAGGTGGATGGGATCAACACCTCCCATTAGTTGAGTTCTCCTATAACAATAGCTTCCATTCGAGTATTCAGATGGCACCCTATGAAGCTATGTATGGAAAGCGATGTAGAACTCCAACTTGTTGGGATGAAACTGGTGAGAGAAAGCTTCTTGGGTCTGATCTTGTGCAAGAGATGATAGACTAGGTTCATGCCATCCAACAACACATAAAGGTTGCTCAGAGTCGACAGAAGAGCTATGATGACAACCATCAAAGGGACCTGGAGATTGGTGTTGGTGACAAAGTCTTCCTTCAAATTTCTCCATGGAAGAGAGTCATGCGGTTTGGGAAGAAAGGGAAGCTCATCCCTAGGTACATTGGCCCCTATGAAATCCTTGATCGCATAGGAGCAGTGTCCTATCGACTAGCACTTCCACAGAACCTAGCTCAAGTTTACGATGTATTCCATGTATCTCTCTTGATAAAGTACATACCCGACCCTTCACATGTACTGAACCCAGAGGTTGTACAACTGGAACATGACCTCTCTTATGAGGAGCAGCTAGTGGAGATCTGAGACCGTAGAGACAAGGTTCTACGGAACAAGACTACCCACCTTGTGAAAGTGTTGTGGAGGAATCATAAGTATGAATAAGTGACTTGGGAGCCTGAGGAAACAATCAAGCAAAAGTACCTTCACCTTTTCGACTAAGCCTCAAGTATAAAATTTCTGGGAAGAAATTTCTTAAGGGGGGAAGAATGTAACGACCCAAACTTTTTGAATAGAATATTAACTTACTCTTAACTATTTAATAGATATGTTAATGGTTAATACATAAAGAGGACTCGATGGCTTCATCCAGCAGACTCGAACCTTATGAAGCCCACTTATCAGAGCATGGGAAGGAGGTGGCATCTTTGGGCTTTGCTTTGGACCAAGCCCAAACCAAAATCCAGCGTGTCAAGCATGAACGGAAACACATACGGGAGAAGTTCAAGTTAGTAAAGATTACTACTAGGGAAATGTTATCTGAGCCTCCCTCATATTCTCTCACCATAGCACACCTTACACTTAGGTCATATGTTGGTGTTATAAGGGGCTATGTGACGAGACCGTAGATTCTTTATGTAATCCTTTGGGATGAATAATTTGAGATTTCCTCCTTTAGGGAAGTTTCTGAAATTTCAAATGTCCGGATAATTTTAGGATGTATTTTATTGTTGAATTTTGAAAAAAGGGATATTTTAAAATATTTATATAAACCTTAAATAATTAATGATGTGTAATTATTTTCAAAAAATGTTCTTCTGCAAAAGTGTTCAGTAAGGAATTTGGAGTCTAATAAGATCAACATAATTTTTGATGAATTGTAAATTATGAATAGTGATTTTACGCTTAGGATTAGTAATGTGACCAAATGGATTAGTAATCTCACTTAAAGAAAGTTTTAATATAATTTAGACACCTAGATTAAGTAATGTGATTCAATAAAATGGGTAAATAACGGTTTCATAAATTATTAGTCAAGTATTAGTTTTTTTGGGTGAATAGTGTTTTTTAATTAAAAATTAAATTAAAAATATTTAGAAAATTATTTTTATAAAATAGAATTTATTTTTGAACTCATAGCATCGATATTATGTTATGGTAATGTTTTGGGATTTTTTTTAGAAAGTTGAATTTTTGATGAATAGGGAAAATACAGTTTTTAAGTTACGGGTGTTTAATGACATCATTAAATGATGTATTAAGTATGTAATAAATATGGTCGACTAATGAATATTAATATAAGGTATGAGGTGTCCCAAGTGGCCAATACCCTGAAAAAATACTGTCACGACCCGACCCTACCCGGGCTCGAGCCGCAACTACCCCAAGCCCGCCTCCATAGGCCAGGGGCTGGCGACCAGCGCCGAAGGCACAAAAACTCGGGGAGGCCTTTGCCTAAGTACCTATACACACCCACACAACAAACTCAATGCAACAGTGCAGAGTAAAAGCAAAGACAAGAAAAGTAAAGGGAAACTCCTATATATAAACCACGATGTGCATCGACCTCTAACAGTACAAAGTACAGTGCTGAAAAGGAAAAAGGGGAAAAATACATGCCCAACCAGAAAAGCGCCACAACCCGGCAACAGGTAAACAAAAGAAACAGCTCACGGGTCTCCCACCTGGAACCCGACCACAACCGCCGTACGCGGTCCAAGCTCCCAAGCTCCTACGCTCCACTAAAGTCACGCTCCACCTGTCCGTCGTCTGCAAGGGCACACCAAGTGCGGGCAAAGCCCAAGCAGGGGTGAGTATAAAAATACTCAGTAGGATACCCCGAAGGCTCGAGGGAGCAACAAATAAGGTACCGAAGGGTGAGCGGTAGCGCAAACAGAAAAGAAGAGGGGTCCAACTGAGGGTGCAATAAAGAGTCCAGCTCAACCCAACAAAAGGAAGGAAGTAGACTCGTCCAGGCACAAGGAGCTGGAAACGGTGAGAAGATGAACTTCCCGTCGAGTCTTCGCTGCCTATAGCAGGAGATTAGACTCGTCCAACCACGAGAAGCTAGACACGGAAAGCATGTGGCATACCCCGCACGTCTTCGCCTCACCTGGAAGGAGAGTAACCAAACCCAAGAAGTGGGTACCAGAACAAGGTATATACAATATACATATGCTCAACAAGAAGCCCGGACAAGGTCGTAAGGGGATCTATATCCCGTAGATCAGCCCAAGAAAAGAGTAGCCAACAGTCCCAGAAGTAACCCCATCATCGATGCCTAGCGTCCTGCACGTCTGCCCTGAACCGCACTCCAAGGGGCTCAATCACCGCACCTTGACACTATCCGCTATGGGCGGAACTGACTCGCCCGCAGGGTTTTAGATCGCATCACAAGAACGCGTCTCGGTGGGGAAAGTGCCCCTCGTACTTGAGAGTCCTAGGAAAAGTCAAACCACACCTCATCACTGCCTTGCAGTCGAGAGGTCTCCTCAAAGTCAAGCCGTTCCATCACTGACCCGTACAACCAAGGGTCCCGCTCCGGTAACCATGGAGGAAAGACACAGACTAGCCTAGACGAGAGGACTGAGTCTGGAATGCTAACAGGTGTCCCATTGCCCAGCCCCACTGGAGGGTAATTCATAACCAAATATCGGGTGACCCACTGCCCAGCCCTGCTGGAGGGTAAACCCTAATACATCAACCGGCGACCCACTGCCCAGCCCCGCTGGACGGTAGACCATAAGAAGTCATCAGGCGACACACTGCCCAGCCCCGCTGGAGGGTAGACCATAACACATCATCAGGCGACCCACTGCCCAGCCCCACTGAAGGGTAGACCTGGAATAAGTCGATAGGCGACCCACTGCCCAGTCGTGCTGGAGGGTAGACCTGGAACTAGATGACGGGCGACCCACTGCCCAGCCCCACTGGAGGGTAGACCCTAAGAGGTCATCGGGTGACCCACTGCCCAATCTCTACTGGAGGGTAGACCCCAGTAGCGTCGGGTGACCCACTACCCAGTCTCTGCTGGAGGGTAGACCCTAATAGCGTCGGGTGACCCACAGCCCAGTCTCTGCTGGAGGGTAGACCCTAAAAGTCAGTGAGCAACCCACTTCCCAGCCCTGCTGGAGGGTAAGCCCAAGGATGTCGACGAGTAACCCACTGCCCAGCCCCGCTGGAGGGTAAAACTCAGAACTGCTCTGGCCATCTCTACAGGATGGTATAACACTGGCCAACCGAACACGAGGTGGGTATCACAAAACCACCCAACTCCAGAACAACTCTCCCAAAAGAGTTTCAGCGCCTGTTCCATCACGGGGTGCCACTAGCACCGCTACTGGCTGATCCATCGAGAACAAAACTAGGGGGAGACCACTCAACCCTACTGGTCAACAAACAAGCACAGATCCAGGGAAAAAACTTCATCCTGCTGGTCAAACAAACCCAAAAGGGACCCTCTACGTCGCGAGAGGTCAAAGTACACAAAGCAGAACACGAAATGCACATGGGGCCCACACGACGTGTGTCCCCATGTCAACCCCCAACCAAGCGCACGAACATCTCAGGTACGAACCACACGTACCTCCAAGTGCTCTCGTATACTCCCAGAGTATACCACGTCTCCAGCCCAAGGGCTATCGTGCACACGGCACCCAACGTCAACGCGAAGGCGTGACTTAACAACTCCACCTCAAAGGCCCAAGCACGACCAACCACATCACTTCAAGAATTTACATCACTCACACATGAGTGCACGCAATCACTCGCCTAAGGTCTGCTACAAACACGGTAGAAGGACCGCCACCGGGGAACCTCCACATTTCCACATTTAACAAGATCGTGCAAGAATCTCCGTACAACCAAACAGAGCACACCGTTGTAATACTCGTGAAAAAACACGCGAGATCGACTACTTACTCGCCTCCAACGGATACCCGACGGAAAAGTCACCAACACCGCCTCACGCCCGAACGACATCCCGTGATCCCGAGCCTCGGCCCCGAAAACAGTCGAGCACGTCGCACCATTGCGATCCCCTCGGGAAAGCACGTCAAAAGCACTACCCACATGAGTGCAACGGATATCCGGAGAAAAAGATGCATCCCGGCGCACCGCATACGAGCGGTGCCACGTGGGACCCGCACCCCGGTCCCGAAACACAACGAACGGATCGCACCGTTGTGATCCTCTCGAAAAAGTACATGAAATGGACTACTCACTTGTCCAAAACGGTCGCCCGGTGGTAAGGCCAGAAATCACCGTCAACTCCCGAACGACCCTCGCAGGACCCGCATCGTCGTGCGGAATTGCAGTGGGCAGACTGCGCCAACGCGTTGCGCTCATAAAAACACCCAACATCGACTGCTCGCACGCCCCGAACGGACATCTGAGGAAAAAGTTGCTACTAGCTGCACGCAGCTCAAAAGATGGGTCGTGGGTCCCACGCCTCAACTTCGGCTTCAATGCCCGAAACCACCCTGGAAACCTCCGCCGCGACGCTAGGGTCCCAACGCCACTGACGGCTCTCAAAACGGACGTCGGACGCGTTCGCGCTGTCCAAAACAAGAAACTCGGGGAAAACGCTCGCCCACTTAAAGATGTGTCGCGCCTCCGCGGCCCCTCGTTTCAGGAATTAAAAATTTCCGAAACCATCTCAAAAGATCCGCGTCGTCAATACGGATCTACTGCCGTAGACGGCGCGTCAAACGGACGCGCCGTTTGGAAGTTATGGGCTCCCGAAAACAAGGGGGCCAACCGGGCCGGTCCACCCCGGCCGGCCCGGTCCGAACCGCCGCGGCCCACTCCAAATGAACCGGACCCGCCTCAGGTCTAGTTTTATTCCCAGAAGACCGGCCAGAGCCGGTCTCCGCGTCGTTCCAACAGGACCCGCAAGATGCGGGTCCTTGCTCCCCCCCGCGACGCCGCCGATGGCCAACGACCCCGCTCGCCGACCGCGCGCCCCGGCCAGCCACCGCTTCCCTCTGCCGCGCTCGCCTGACCGAACCACCGCGCCACCCTGCGTTAACGATGATGCCGCTGCCTCAACCTCGGACCGCCGCCGCCTAAGCCGCCGGACCGCCGGAACCCGCCGGAAACACCCAGAACCTCCCAAATTTCCCGAAAACTTCGGCGAACGATTGCGGATGCCTCCGACCTCCGATTTCAAATCCGAAACAAGCATCGGAAAGAGAAAATTGTATACTACGCATCCATGGTATTTGTTCAAAGATTAAATGACGAACCGATGCTAAAATTGGGGTTCAAAGGGGGATCGGGATTTAAAACTCAAACAACACCACCTACCTCGTTGGGCTTCGCCCGGAGCATCGCGTCGATCCGCCGGTACCACCGCACCTTGCCGGAGTCGCCTCGTCGGAGCTCGCCTCGCCGGAGGTGAAGGAGGGGGAGGAGGGTTTGAGGAAGAATAGGAAGAAGAAGGGGGGGGGGGGGTGTTTAAGTACAAATCACTTAAACGCCCGCCCGACAGCCCCAAACCCAAACTCCCGACGGGGTCAGGATTTAGCCTCCGCTAGGCTAAGAACCACGCTCTGAACGCAACGGCGGTCTCGGAATTTTATTCTTACACCCCGTTCAAAAGTTATTAAACTTAGCGCCCGAGGCCTCCAAATTACGAAAATGCCCCTGGGGCCATTTTTCACAAATGGCCTGCGCCCGCAAAACTTATACCTCTCCCAGGGTAAACGGAACGCTCTGAACTCAACGGTGCCCTCATTTTTCAAATATGAGCCACCGTTTAAGAGATAGTAGCATTTCGCCATTAAGCGAATAAATTAATTAATTTATTCATCCGTTTAACATTTCGGAAGCGGGCGAGGGGTCCAAAAATCCCGCGCTGACAAGTTTTATGTCGTTACTAGGGTAAACACCCCATTCCGGACCCATCCGCACACTCGGATATCTGATCCGGAACTCCGTTTAGGAGTTATCCCATTTATTTAGCGTTTCCAATGTGAACACACTGAAAATTAAATTCCGGCCACTCCGGGGCTCGGAATCGCACGCCTTCTGAAGGCGCTGCTCTGGAATATCATCAAGAATATTCCAAAGTCTTTCAAAGCAAAAACCGAGGTCTTACATCATTCCCTCCTTCAAGATTTTCGTCCACGAAAATCAAAACCAGGGAACAACACATGGTACTAAGCCCACACCTGGCTTTCCCGTACCCAAAAGAACCCACGCACAACTCTTCGCCACAGCACTCAGACCAAAGGATTGATCTGTTCATGCGAGGTCGCCCCTTTCTGATGTCATTCACCCACTCCAGACTTTAGGGTTAGGGCAAGGCGGTAGGGGACCTCTCCATCCCTTTGCACAGTTTCAAATGGCTCGAAGGCTCTCGGGGGTAGCTCACCTCCCCGGTCAAACCACTACGTCGCACGACGCGACTCGAATCACCGCCCGCACCTGGAACAAGGCCCAGTGATTCCCTCCTTTAGAATATACATATGGTGAAACACCCAAGGATATCTGTTCATGCAAGATTCCACAGTCGATGATCTCTTAGACGCTCAAAAGGCGAAGAAGTCAACACCATCGACTAAAGGAAAAGGTCTCACGCCTTTTTCCTTACCAACACAGGGTTACACCTGACGCCCTGCGTCACCCTGGTAACACCTCAAACAAGGAGCAGGGGAAAATCCTTTCACACGCAGAGCCCAAAAATTCTACTGTAAAAGGTAGAAGAGTCGCAAGGGGTACCTCTCACCATCCCATGCTCTGCAGGATCGTAGACATCCAAAGATCGCGGCTACCCACGGTCCCAACCGTCAGCTCCCGGAGCCTGACGTGGACCGCCTAGTGGTGATGGGGAGATCTCGTAACGTCGTCCCCCACCTCTAGCTCCTCCCGCTCCTCTACTAGCACTACCTCTCTGGCCACTACTCCGATCACGGTGCTGCCTCTGCCGTGGTGGTGCGCCTGCTGCCTGTCCGAAGCTCTAAGCAACTCGGGTCGGGCAGTCTCGTGCCAAGTGACCTCGCCGGTCACAAGCATCGCACCAGCGCCCTCTGAGCTGCCCTGGTTCCCTCTGGTGCCACTATGGTGTACGACCATGGCCCGGGATCCACTCATGGTAGGGAATCCTCGGCTTAGGCCCTGCGCCTTTTTTCCACAATGGTATACGACCACGTCTCCGAAACCGGCAGTGGGAAGGCCACCTGTATCGAGGTCCTGTCCTTCGGCGCCTGCTAGCTACGGAAGACGTCCCGGCTCCGTCGCGCCCACTGCCACTACCAACCGAAAAACATGACAGGAAGCCCTCTGTCACCAGTGCCTTCCCTAGCACCCCCGCATATGTGGAAATGCCCAAGGGTACTCTCACAGCACAAATCTCTCGGCGGAGACCCTTCTCAAACTTCCGCGCTCGGAAGTTGTCGTCATGGACCAAGTCCAGGTAAAAGCATGCACAACCTGCAAAACTAGACGCGTACTCGGCCACCGTCATCCCTCTCTTCTGAAACTGCAGAAACTCTTGAATCCGAACGGAGCAGAAGCAAGAGGGGAAAAACTCCTCACGGAGCAAAAACTGAAATTCATCCAACAAAAGCGGCGACTCGTCAAGAAACTGAGTCACCAGACTCCACCAACGCCGAGATGCTCCACGAAAAGGGTGGCTGCCAAAGCCACTCTCTGATCTATCGGCGTCTGCACAAGCCTGAAAAGGAGAACCACTGCCTCGAGCCAAACCTCTGCTGCCTGAGGGTCTGGCTCACCACCAAACCTCAGCGGTCTCTGCCGCTGGAACTCACGTAGTGTGCTCAACCTGCGCTCAGGCTCAGCCTACTCTGCTGAAACTGTCTGCTGCTCCACAGGTGGGGGTGCTGCTACCGGCCGACCCGGAGAAAGGGGCTCGCATGATGGGTCTTGGACTGTGGCCTCATAGCTCACAGGGACGTCGTCACGCACCCAAGCTGGTATCCTGGCTGGCTGTCCTCGCGGAGACATCCTGAATATTATCAAGGAGTACCGCAGACAGATGAGAATATGTGTATATACCACAACAACAATGATGGGGAGCTGACTCAAGAAGGACAATCAAAGACTCGGTCCTATGTGATGCACAAACCAATTTTCCCTGCAACAAGTGTCTCAGCATGTCGAGTCGACAAGCGGGTTATCAAGGTCCTGGTGAGTGGATACGTCGGCCGCCGCACCATCACTGGACTCCCTGGCCTGAGAGCTGCTCTCGAGACACATTAACAATGTTGCCATAAATCCCAACCAATTCCTCTTTTAGGGACGTCCGCACAACGTCCCAAGTAATGAACACCTCTGATACCACTTTCTCACGACCCGCCACTACCCGGGCTCGAGCTGCAACTACCCCAAGCCCGCCTCTAGAGGACAGGGCTGGCGACCAGCGCCGAAGGCACAACAACTCGGGGAGGCCTTTGCCTAAGTACCTGTACACACCCACGCAACAAACTCAATGCAACAGTGCAGAGTAAAAGCAAAGACAAGCAAAGTAAAGGGAAAATGGTATATATAAACCATGATGTGCAATGATCTATAACAGTATAAAGTACATTGCTGAAAAGGAAAAAGGGGAAAAACACACGCCCAACCAGAAAAGCACCATAACCCGACAAAAATTAAACAAAAGAAACAGCTCACGGTTCTCCCACCTGGAACCCGGCCACGACCACCGTACGTGGTCCAAGATCCCAAGCTCCTACGCTCCACTGAAGTCACGCTCCACCTGTCCGTCGTCTGCAAGGGCACACAAAGTGCGGGCAAAGCCCAAGCAGGGGTGAGTATAAAAATACTCAATAGGATACCCCGAAGGCTCGAGGGAGAAATAAAGGAGGTACCGAAGGGTGAGCGGTAGTGAAAACAGAAAAGTAACGGGGTCCAATCAAGGGTGCAGTAAAGATTCCAGCTCAACCCAACAAAAGGAAGGAAGTAGACTCGTCCAGGCACAAGGAGCTGGAAATGGTGGGAAGATGAACTTCTCGTCGAGTCTTCGCGGCCTATAGCAGGAGAGTAGACTCGTCCAACCATGAGAAGCTAGACACAGAAAGCACGTGGAATACCCCGCGCGTCTTCGCCTCACCTGGAAGGAGAGTAACCAAACCCAAGAAGTGGGTACCAGAACAAGGTATATACAAGATACATATGCTCAACAAAAATCCCGAACAAGGTCGTAAGGGGATCTACATCCCGTAGCTCAGCCCAAGAAAAGAGTAGCCAACAGTCCCAGAAGTAATCCCATCATCGATGCCCAGCACCCTGCACATCTGCCCTAAACCGCACACCAAGGGGCTCAATCACCGCACCTTTACACTATCCTCTTTGGGTGGAACTGACTCGCCCGCACGGTTTTAGATCGCGTCACAAGAACGCGTCTTGGTGGGGAAAGTGGACCTCATACTTGAGAGTCCTACGAAAAGTCAAACCACAACTCATCACTGCCTTGCAGTCGAGAGGTCTCCTCAAAGTCAAGCCGTTCCATCACCGACCCATACAACCAAGGGTCCCTCTTTGGTAACCACGGAGGAAAGCCACAGACTAGCCTAGCCGAGAGGACTGAGTCTGGAATGCTAACCGGTGTCCCACTTCCCAGCCCCACTGGAGGGTAATTCATAACAATATATCAGGTGACCCACTGCCCAGCCCTGCTGGAGGGTAAACCCTAATACATCAACCGGCGACCCACTACCCAGCCCCGCTGAAGGGTAGACCATAAGACGTAATCATGTGACCCACTGCCCAACCCCGTTGGAGGGTAGACCATAACACATCATCAGGCGACCCACTGCCCAGCCCCACTGGAGGGTAGACATGGAATAAGTCGATAGGCGACCCACTGCCCAGTCGTGCTGTAGGGTAGACCTGGAACTAGATGACGGGCAACCCACTGCCCAGCCCCGCTGGAGGGTAGAACCTAAGAGGTCGTCGGGTGACCCACTGCCCAGTCTCTACTGGAGGGTAGACCCTAGTAGCGTCGGGTGACCCACTGCCCAGTCTCTGCTGGAGGGTAGACCCTAATAGCATCGGGTGACCCACTGCCCAGTCTCTGCTGGAGGGTAGACCCTAAAAGTCAGTGAGCAACCCACTGCCCAGCCCTGCTGGAGGGTAAGCCTGAGGAAGTCGACGAGTAACCCACTGCCCAGCCCCGCTGGAGGGTAAAACTCAGAACTGCTCTAGCCATCTCTACAGGAGGGTATAACACTGGCCAACCGAACATGGGGTGGGTATCACACAACCACCCAACTCTAGAACAACTATCCCAAAAGAGTTTCAGCACCTGTTCCATCACAGGGTTCCACTAGCACCACTACTGGCTGATCCATCGAGAATGAAACCAGGGGGAGACCACTCAACCCTGCTGTTCAACAAACAAGCACAGAGCCAGGGGAAAAACTTCACCCTGCTGGTCAAACAAACCCATAGAGGGACCCTCTACGTCGCAAGAGGTCAAAGTACGCAAATCAGAACACGACACGCACATGGGGCCCACACGATGTGTGGCCCCAAGTCAACCCCAGCCAAGCGCACGAACATCTCAGGTACGAACCACACGTACCTCCAAGCGCTCTCGTATACTCCCAGAGTATACCACGTCTCCAGCCCAAGGGCTATCATGCACACGACACCCAACGTCAACGCGAAGGCGTGACATAACAACTCCACCTAAAATGCCCAAGCGCGGCCAACCACATCACTTCAAGTATTTACATCACTCACATGGGAGTGCGCGCGATCACTCGCCCAAGGTCCGCTACAAACACGGTAGAAGGACCGCCACCGGGGCACCTCCACATTTCCACATTTAATAAGATCGTGAAAGAGGCTCCACACAACCAAACGGAGCGCACCGTTGTAATCCTCGCGGAAAAACATGCGAGATCGACTACTTACTCACCTCCAACGGATACCCGACGGAAAAGTCACCAACACCGCCTCACGCCCGAACGACGTCCCGTGATCCTGAGCCTCGGCCACGAAAACAATCGAGCACGTCGCACCATTGCGATCCCCTCGGGAAAGCATGGCAAAAGCACTACCCACATGAGTGCAATTGATATCCGGAGAAAAAGATGAATCCCGGCGCACCGCATACGAGCGGTGCCACGTGGGACCCGCACCCTGGTCTTGAAACTCAACGAACGGATCGCACCGTTGCGATCCTCTCGAAAAAGTACACGAAATGGACTACTCACTTGTCCAAAACGGTCGCCCGGTGATAAGTCTGGAACTCACCGTCAACTCTCGAATGGCCCTCACGGGACCCGCACCATCGTGCGGAATTGTAGCGGGTAGACTGCGCCAACGCGTTGCCCTCAGAAAAACACCCAACATCGACTGCTCGCACGCCCCGAACGGACACCCGAGGAAAAAGTCGCTACTAGCTGCACGCAGCTCAAAAGACGGGTCGTGGGCCCCATGCCTCAACTCCGGCTTCAACGCCTGGAACCACCTTGGAAACCTCCGCCGTGATGCCAGGGTCCCAATGCCACTAACGGTGCTCAAAACGGACGTCAGACGCGTCCGCGCCGTCCAAAACAAGAAACTCGGGGAAAACGCTCGCCCACTTAAAGATGTGTCGCGCCTCCGCGGCCCCTTGTTTCGGGAATTAAAAATTCCCGAAACCATCTCAAAAGATCCGCCTCATCAATACAGATCTACTGCCGTAGACGGTACGTCAAATGGACACGCTATTTGGAAGTTACGGCCTCCCGAAAACAAGGGGGCCAACCGGGCCGGTCCACCCCAGCCGGCCCGGTCCGAACCGCCGCGGCTGGCTGGCCGCGGCCCACTCCAACTGAACCAGACCCGCCTCGGGTTCGGTTTTATTCCCAGAAGACCGGCCAGAGCCGGTCTCCGCGTCGCGCCAACAGGAGCCGCATGATGCGGGTCCTTGCTCCCCCCCCCCCCCCCCCCCGCGACGCCGCCGATGGCCGACGACCCCGCTCGCCGACCACGCGCCCCGGCCAGCCACCGCTTCCCTCCATCGCGCTCGCCCGACCGAGCCACCGCGCTACCCTGCGTCGACGCCGCCGCCGTCTCAACCTCGGACCGCCGCCGCCTAAGCCGCCGGACCACCAGAACCCGCCGGAAACACCCAGAACCTCAAGAATATCCCGCAAACTTCGACGAACGATTGCGGATGCCTCCGACCTCCGATTTCAAATCCGAAACAAGAGTCGGAAATAGAAAATTGTATACTACGCGTCCATGGGATTTGTTCGAAGATTAAATGATGAACCGATGCTAAAATTGGGGTTCAAATGGGGATCAGGATTTAAAACTCAAACAACACCACCTACCTCGCTGGGCTTCGCCCGGAGCTTCGCGTCGATCCGCCGGTACCACCGCACCTTGCCGGAGTCACCTCACCGGAGCTCGCCTCTCCAGAGCTCGCCTCGCCGGAGGGGAAGGAGTGGGAGGAGGGTTTGAGGAAGAAGAGGAAGAAGAAGAAGGGTGGGGGGGGGGGGTGTTTAAGTACAAATCACTTAAACGCTCACCCGACAGCCCCAAACTCGAACTCCCGACGGGGTCGGGATTTAGCCTCCCCTAGGCTAAGAACCACGCATTGAATGCAATGGCGGTCTCATAATTTTATTCCAAGACCTCGTTCCAAAGTTATTAAACTTAGCGCCCAAGGTCTCCAAATTACGAAAACGCCCCTGGGACCATTTTTCACAAACGGCCCGCGCCCGCAAAACTTATACCCCTCCCAGGGTAAACGGTACGCTCTGAACTCAACAGTGCCCTCAGGTTTCAAATCTGATCCACCTTATAAGAGATACTAGCATTTCACCATTAAACGAATAAATTAATTAATTTATTCATCCGTTTAACGTTCCGGAAGCGGGCGAGGCGTCCAAACATCCCTCGCCGACAAGTTTTATGTCGTTCCTAGGGTAAAAACCCCCTTCCAGACCCATCCGTACACTCAGATCTTTGATCCGGAACTCTGTTTAGGATTTATCCCATTAATTTAGCGTTTCCAGTGTGAACGCACCGAAAATTAAATTCCGGCCACTCTGGGGCTCAGAATCGCATGACGTCTGAAGGCACTGCTCTGGAATATCATCAAGAATATTCCAAAGTCTTTCACAGAAAAAACCGGGTTCTTACAAATACCATGGGAAAGCCCATGGTTTTTTCAAAACCACCAATGAGGTGTCCCTTGGCCATTAATGCCTTGTCCCCTCACTTTCCCTATAAATACCAAGACATCCTCTCATCCATTTGACTACAAAATCATCCTCAACAATGTTCTGGTCTCCTTACCTCCCAAGGATTCCTCCCAAGGTTCCCTCAGGCCTCTCAGGGTCCCATCCTTTGAGTTTTAAGAGTTACATTTAAGGTAAGGGATCCTACCTCTCTCTTTCTTTTCAAGTAATCTCTTTTATGTCATTTCTTTTATGATCCATGTTCTTATGTTGGAGGACGTTCCTTTATATTAATATTACTGCCATTTTCATGTTCATGTGATGAGATACCCTCTCTTTCTCTCATCAATTCATTATAATAATGTTTAAGTGGCGCCGTTAGGCTGCTTAATTTTTAAGGGATTCTTTCACCCTTCTCATTTTTCAAAGTTCTGATTTCATATCAAGTCCTTCAAGTTCCTTTTTATTATGTTGGGGTATGATATCTATATCTATCATACTGAAATTTTACGTTCATATGATGAGAGACCCTATTTTATCTCATCAATTCATTTTTGTTTAAGTTTAGGTGACGCCGTTTGGCTACTGAATTTTCATAAGAGAAATCTAATTTTTGTCTTCCTTCCTTGTTTTTCATTTCAAATGGTATGTACTTAATATTTCATTACCATGTTCATATATCCTTCATATTCGGTCCCTCTACTCTTTTATGGGTCATTTATGAATGTTTGACCCATGTCCCCTCTCTTTTCAATGTTTTCTAAAACCCCGAAACATAGCCGTTATGCTGCAGAATCTCTGTCTCAAAAATGTCTCTCTCTTTTTCTAAAGTTGTTTTATTTTATTAAGTGAATAATAAAAGCTCTCTATTATA
Organism: Viscum album; assembly: GCA_963277665.1. Lineage (NCBI taxonomy): Eukaryota > Viridiplantae > Streptophyta > Magnoliopsida > Santalales > Viscaceae > Viscum > Viscum album. The sequence goes on from OY728123.1 coordinate 889,804,095, forward strand.
TAGGGGTATTCACATATATACCATGTTGTTCTATTTTAAATTCTGGGATTTACATACATGAGACCCGCTTTCCCTTTCTGTGGGTTTAAAGTGACATAAAGATCATGTCTTTAAAGCAGTTTTAAAATGTTATGATTACGAAATGAAACCCATTTCTTTTATGCTATATGGGTTGTTTATGAAATGATTGATGATGATATATGTGGCTCACATGATAATAAATACAATTCAAGGGTGCACCCTGATAGAGCTCCAATGCATTGGTTAAAGACTTAATCTCTAGAGATGATTATTTTTAATGACGCCTTGGTGAATAACCTTGGTAAATTTTAATGACACCTTGGGGATGGACCTTGGTGAAACAGAAATTATTGTCAATAATAAATGTTGTATCCACATCTTCAAGTTATGAAAAACGTTATTTTTATTATTATATGCCTCATGATTTCTTTCTCATGCTTTAAAGTTATTTTCATGACCTTATTGAAGTATCTCAAGATCACATGTAAAATGTTTCTCTCGTTTCCCTTACTGGGCCTTCTACTCACCCTTTATTTTGATTTATGTCCCTAGGTTTTGAGATGCAGTAATGAACCTAGGATGAACTTAAGTAGAATCATTTTAATTGTTTAAGAAGAATTTTTTATGTTGTTTTCATGTATTATGTTCCTGGTTTCCAAGGCACTAAACCTTAAAGATCCTCAGTTTTGTGTAATGTAATGAAAGTTTATGTTATAAAAAGGTGGGATTCCATAATATATTGGAAATATTATTTTATTGATATGCCCTTTTGGTTGAAAAATTCATTGGATATATTTATGGATCTTGTGAATACATTCTTCTATAAATATTTGGATAAGTCTGTGGTTGTTTTATTGATGATATTTTGTTTTATTCAAAATGTTAGGAGGATAATGAAGATATTTTAAGTATTTTTCGAAAAACCCTTAATGAAAACACGTTATACTGAAATTTTAGGAAATATTATATTTGGATACAATATATTTCTTTCCTTTGGAACATTTTCAATACCGATGTAATAATAGTTGATCCCACTAGAACAAAATTGGTTGGTAAATGACAAAGTCCAAAAAATATTATTCAAATTTGTTGTTTTTATGGATTAACAGGGTATTACTAGTTGTATTTTGAAAATGTTTCAAAGTTATCTAGCTCACTAATGATGATAAAATGAAAATGAGTAAAAATTTTATAGAAAAAAAATGTGATGATTATTTTTAGGAACTAAAAAAATCGTTTAACACTCCCTTTTTTTGTTTCCCTTAAGAAATAGTGATTTTTTCCATCTATATCGATTATTTGTTAAGGGGAATCGGTTTTATTCTGTTACAAAATTACATGGTAATTTATTATTTTTCAAGAAAACATATACCTCATGAATTAAATAATCCTTCCCATGATTTAGAGTCAGTTGTAGTATCTTTTTCTATAAAAAATTAGTTATGTCATTTATATGGATCCATGTGTCAAGTATATAATAATCAAGATTTTTGAATGTATTAATTTACTCAAAATGAATTAAATATGAGGTAAAAATAATGACTGGAATTGATTAAGTATTATTATTTCACAATTCACTACCTTTCTAGAAGAGAAAACAATGTGGCAAATGATTTGAGTCAGAAAAGTAATCTAACAGTTACCATGTTTTCTTTGGAACATGAACCTTTGGTTAAGGGTTGAATGAGTTTTTTCCTTAAAGTCTTAAGTGTATGAAATTACTCTATTTTTTAGGTGTCAGTGAAATAATCTATGTCAGATAGAATTATGAAATATCAGAAGGAAGCATTTGATTTATAGTAAAAATATAGAATTGGTGAAGAAGGGTAAATTATCAAAATTTAATGTTGATAAATACATTATTCAAATATTTGGGAGGAGATTATGTATTCATTGTGATTCTAATTTGATGAAAGAGTTGTTAAGTGAAGCTTTTAGTATTCCATTTTCATTTCATCCTCGCATCATTAAGAGGTATGGAGACCCTTAGGAGTATTATTGATGGGATGGAATGAAAATAGATATTTTCATTTTTACCATCAAATATTTTACCTGTCATTAGGTTAATGTAGAATTCAAATTACCAAATGGGACGCTACAACCTTTTCATATGCTATAGTGGAAATTGAGAAAATATATCTAGGGATTTTGTGCTAGTACTACCAAATAATTAACTTGGTAACAATGAGATTTTGGTTATTATTGAATGACAAAATACATATTTAAATTTCTTTCACATTTTACCCACCATGTACTTAGATCAAAATTCACAATTGTATGTTAATTATTTTGTCAGGTTATGTGGAGTTTCTATCTCTATTGTATCTAACTATGATCCCAAGTTCACTTCAATCTTTTAGAAAGGCATTCATAAGTAATTGGGAAGAGAATTAAATATAAACTAATCATTTCTTCCTTAGTCTAATGGATAGTTATAATGAACAATTTAGACCATGGTATACATGCTACATGATTTTTCAATGGATTACCAGTGATGTTTGGACCTACATATTTCTTTAGTGGGGTTTTTATAATAATATTTTTTAATATAGTTTACAGATTTTACCTTTTGAGGAACTATATAGAAGCAGTGTCTAACTCCATCATTTTATGATGGAGTAGGATAAATAAATTTTATGGGACCAAAATTAATAGATTAAATAGTTGAGAAGGTAAAAATGACTCAACAACATTAGTGGAAAGCTCAGAGTAAGAAAATATTTTTTTACAGATAACAAGAAGAAAGACCATTCATTAGAGGTAGCTGATCAAGTATTTCATAAAATATCTACATTGAAAAGTGTTATTCATTTTAGCAGGAAGTTAAAATTATGTTCTTGGATATTTGGACCATATGGAATCCTTGGGAAAGACGGATCAGGTTCTTACTGAGTGGATTTACCTCCTAGTTTATCCTAGGTAAATAATGGTTTTCATGTTTCAATGTTAAGAAAGTATGTGCCAACTGCATCTGATGTTTTGAGATCTGAAGTAGTTAATTTTGGATATAAATTTTATTATGAGGACTAAACTATTCAGATTCATCACTATAGAGAGCATGTATGGATGAAAAATTTAATTCACTTGGTGAAGGTTTTATGGATAAACCATATGGTCGATGAAGTAACATGTGAATATGAAAATACTATGAGGGAAATGTATCCCAATTTGTTTTATAAGTGAATAAAATTATGAGGATGATATTTATAAAAGGCTAGGGATTTAATAACTCATATACCGATAGTAAAATTATTGGTGAATTGTAAAAGAATACAGTTTGTTTATAAAATACAGTATATTTTTTGATATCATCAAAATAGAATATTGATCTAAAATTAATTAAACCAAAGAAAAGAATAAATATCATTTTATGATATAAATATTTTATATAAATAATTCATAACTTGTAAATTATAATTTATTTCCTAATATATTTGAAAACGATTTTAAGTGCCGATGTAAAGTGTGCTTAGAGTAGGAAAAGTAAAATTTAGTGCCTTATAAATAATAATTAAGAGATAAAAATAATTTTCATAAATTTTAAATTAAACAAAATTTATTGATGATTATTTTTACCGATAGTTTCAAATTTTTGAGTTACAAAACAGAAAATATTATCCAAATGATTGTGTAATTCTTGTACAAGGAAATAAATTCATATTAAAAAACTAAATAAGTATTCTTGAAATGGATATGATTAAATATACATATTGAAAAAATATAAAAAATTATATAAAACCTAATTAATTTATTTTTATGATTTTAATATATTTTAAAATTTTCAATATGATATATTACCTTTAAATGCCTATGAAACACTCTCACAATGCCTATGCAATCCGAACATAAATCACTATAATGATTTTAATTAAAATAATACAAACCCACATATGAACCAATGTTTTTAAAAATATTAATGGATGAGTATTTTTCTACCAAATCCATCCTTTTTAGAGTGTAGGAACTTTTGGATCCACAATTCCTACATTATGTTCCTTATAGTATTTTATTTAAAATAATGTCAAACTATTCACACTATTATTTTTAATTAGTATAACTTTTTTATATAGAGTGCTATAGAATAACTATTTGACCATAAATAGTCTCTGTAAAGCTAAAATATTTAAATTCTTCAGGGTAATTTTTTTAATTTTTTGGGATGAAAAAAAGATTTTTTAATGCTTTCACAACTACGATGTAATAATTATTAAATTAATAAAAAAATAAAATAAATTATATTAAAAATATTAAAATAAATATAATTTGAGATAATTATGATGGTCCATGATTTCTATTGATAAATATGGTATTCATATAATCTATTAAATTAGTTTTCTTAATTTGATACTTTTTTTATGTTTTTAAACTATGAATAGAAGTACTCATTTTTTATGAATATTATATTTTATTGTTATATTTATAAAAAAACATAAAAATCAAATTTAAGATTAAATGGGATATGATATCATAAAAAATTAATCTCATATTATTTATAGGCCATTTTTAAGTATTCTCATTTAAAATATTATTATTATATTTTGATATCATGAGAATGCCTAAAAATCCCCTCACCTCCATTATAAAATGGAACTCCTTCCATCACTTATGTACACCACCACGAGGCTTCTAGATTAACCTTCCTCTATGAAATTATCTTATAATATTCCATAGACAAATTATTGTGTATCCGGTCTCACTAAAAGACTAATTCTATTCTACAAAAGGTGGTTCTTAAGGAGACGATATTCAAGAGGTATAATAATCCTATATTTTTTTTAAAATTATTTCTCTCTTATTAATTATCCTCTCCAAATATACAAAGTTTAATGATAAATAAATTATCATATATATGATAAAATTTATTCTTTTAATGATATATTAATCCTAAAATATATTCTCTTCTACTTTTATTATTAAAAATGAAAACATCGTATATGGTATGTCGATTCACTACCTTTATGGACGATGATTTTTCATTTCCCATTACACATTGATGGAAAGCTTAAATTCACCTATATTTTCTCAAAATTACCATAAAATATATATTATATATTTTCTCACATTATATAATTAATATATAGTTGTAATATTAAAAAAACAAAACTATTTCATGATGCTTTGAAAATCCAACAAAATACATAAAAAATTATATTATTAATAATTTATCAAATGAATCACCCTCTTATTTGAAACAAAATGACATATAGAACCATATTAAATTTTTTATAAGCCTTAATACCATTTCACTCCAGTTATTTAGTATTATTTCCATTTCACAAGAAAATCCATAATTATACATAGATGAACCGACCCTAAAAAGATAAAATGAACACACACGAAATAATTAAAATATCAATCTATTATTAAAAATAAGGTGGATATATGTTATAAAAAGATAATACAAGGTATCATAAGTATTAATATAGTTCTATAATAAATATATAATATTATTTAAGAGATTATATAGGATATTTGATCTCATTTGGAGGAATTCTAACCCAAGGTAAGGGACTTTATTTTAAAAATATTCTTCTAAAGTTCCATTATTAAAAAATAATTTTTTTTCATATATGGAATAAAATGAAATTCCCACTTTTATGTTTAATTATTAATTTTACTCTTAATTTACATATTTATATGGTTACATTCAAATACATTTTTTCCATTGAACATGACCATTTTTTAAAATGAGTGATTTTCAAATTGGAAAGCTTATTTTCTTAGAATAATATTTTATAATGAATGATTTATAGATTTATATTTATGTTATGGTTCATGGGGATTTATTTTGATGACTATTGGTTTCTTTATAATCCAATTATGTATTTTTAATGATAAATCAAGTATGGGTGGATACTTTTGTAACCAATGATATGTGGTTCCCTGATAAACTCATGATAGGTGGTTATGTTATAACATCCATTGCATTGGATATTCTGGAGTCTGAGGATGGATGATTTTTTTACCCTATTTGTTTGAGTGATATGTAAAATTTAGTCCCATATTACCTAAACTACTCTTTTATTCTTTCTTATGTTTTTTCATGATTTTTTTGATTTCTGAATGGAAATATAATGATCATTTTGAAAAGATGATTCTTTTTTTTGAGGTAAAAATGTTTGTTTAAGATAAGGTTTTTTATGGATTTTCATTGGACTAAAAATTTCCTTTATTTTATGTCACTTACTAATATTTTATGCACATACCATGTTTTAAAACTTTTTTTCATTGGAATTAAGGGTACTATAGGCAAGGATGAGATGAAATGGAAATTATGAATAGTTTTAATGAAGTGAAAACATGTTTTATTTTAAAGTACTTTGTTTTATGGAATAAATGGATACAAGGTATATATGTCAACATGTAATGTATGGTTTTACCAAGTTTTATTTAGTTATAATAATCTAAACTCTAAAACTAATAGATTATAGGGATTTTTATAATGTGAATTTTAGTTTAAAATCACTAGAATATGTAATGTTTAATGTCTGGTCCTTAAATATTCCATTAAGAAAAATGAAATATATTGGAGAAAAAAGATAAAATAAATTTTATCGTGATAGGAAATTTCATTTTCACCATATACATTAAAATATAACATTGATTTTTTTCGTTTTATAAATAAAGTAAAACATTCTATTAAAATAATCCCTTTAAAAACCATTAAAAAAAATTCAATATAGAAAAAATCCATTATAAATATTTTATTTATATATAAAAACCTAAATTAAAATAGTGTCCCTTTCCCGGAGTTTGAACCATCATGTTTTTTTTGAAAAAAATGATCCCAACGGATCTTTAATTAATGCAAAGAAAGTTTTCAAGAGTGTGTCGAAAGGAATTTTATATTTTTCCCAATAAATTGTGGGAATAATATCAAAAGGGTGTGTCATATAGTAGATTCACCCCTCTCTAGGTAATTCTTTATTTATAAGACATTTTTCAAGATAAATGGATTTCCAAAAGGTATGAGTGATAATGTAGCACAGAGTAGAAATCATGTCAAAAAAATTGCCCCATTTCTCTGCGAGCTTTCATGAGAGGTCGATCTTTCCCATCCTAATGGATTGAAAAATAGTAGTGGAGTCACACTCAAACTAGATGTTTTTCAAATTTCTCCGATATTCAAGGATGACCACTCTGATAAGGCCCATAATTTTTTCTTCTAGTGAACTGACATGGACACAGGGACTTTGAAATTATTCCACCTCATCCATATTGTTTTATCTAAAGATGGTCCCATATACCAATGGACTCAGGTTTATCCTTGAGGTTCCATCTATGTTTCATTTTATCCAGCCGGTGAAAGGGGGTGTCCAAAAGACTTCACCTATTCCATGAGGTTAAGGTATGATTATTACAAGGTTTAGGTGCTTCAAAAAAATAAGGTCCCCCACTAAGTTGTTGAAATATTTAGTATGCAGCACATTAGCATTCTACATTGCCACCGTGATATCAACAATGAAATGTTATGAATTGAAACGTACCTTACTGTGGAAGGAATTGTTCCTACCTCTCCATATGATGTGAATTGGTTTAGAATAGGCTACCATAAAAAGAACTGTTAAATTCTTAGAAGACTGAAGGCTGATAAGTGAAATCCAAAAGTGCTAGAAAGTTTTGGATTGAGGGGGGTGAATCTAAAAAATCCTGAATACAAATTTCCATAAAGATGAGATAGTTTTTCCAGATAAGAATATGTGATTGAAATCTTCTCAGTTTTTGTGACATTGGAAACATTTAGGGAATAAATAAATTCCAAAATGTTGAAGGTTTTCATCCACTGAAACGTTATTGAGAGAGAGTCTCCATAGTAGGGTGAATTTGGAAGGAAGAAACCATGTTTTATTGAATTAACCAATCCATTAGATATTACCTTGAAGTAGGTAATTATAAAAGGTATTAGAGTCAAGTAGTATATTTAAAGACTTCTCCCATATGACCATATCATCCTAGTTTATAATTTCATATCGAGTAATAGTTGAGGTAATATCATTATGAAGAATGTTTAGATTTTCCAATTGGTCTTTGATCAAGATGTTGTGATAAATTTCATGATCTGGGGAGTTAACCTGATCAATCAAAGTAAATACTATATGTTTTTGATGCCAAAATCTAAGATAAGAGTTCATATTAACCAGATAATGAGAGTACTTATAAATTTTCTGAAATAAATTTATTAAACTAGGCCTAGTGAAGGACTCAAAGTAGATCAGTTTTCCTGTTATGATATTTTAAAGAAATATTTATCTGTGTAATTCCAAGGAGGAAGATTCATTTGATTAAAAATCACGTAAAATGAGCTTATAAGGACTGATTTAAGTGTTCATGATTCTTGATACCAAGTCATCCTAGGAAATGAGTCATGAAAACTTATTTCCATGAAGTTGTATCAAATTTTATTTCCATAATTATTCAAATGAAAAAAAGTTTCCCATTTGTTAATTTATTTAATTATAGATATAGACCATAAATATACCATAAACTAATATAAAACTTTTAAACCACCACATGCTTGATATGGAAAACCTATCCTACCATTCAAAGTAATTTTCATTTCCAAGAGGTAAGTGTTCTTCTTATTTGATTCAAGGCATTGGAGAAGTGAGAGGTACATAGGCTATCTTATAACATGGTAAATCCATAGTTGATAAAAGGGAGATATCCTTCCCTTATTACCATATCCTTGAGGATATAGTTGTTCCTTGAAGCTAGAATATTCTCTCCAATGAAGATAAAGGACTTTATCTAATTAATTTATTGGCCTGATACACTTTCATAATGTAAAAGTGAATTCTTGATTTTTTTGATATTCCTTTTATATCCCAGAGTAATATGATAATTTCATCAGTAAAAAATTGGTGGTAAGGAGTAGATATACCTCTATCCACTCTAATAGTTTCCATTTCACCCTTTTCCACTATGTGAAGAAGAATCCTGCTTAAATAATCCTCTATAATTTCAAATAAAATATCTAAAAGGATATTCTACTTGTCTCACCCCCTATTTCATTAAATTTATCCTTCCAAGAACCTATTAATAATAATAGATATGTCATAAAATCCATGTAGAGCATTGATCTAATGAATAAACTGCATTTTGATTCCAAAACACTAAATCACATTGCTTATGTATCCCCACTCCATTATGTCAATGTCTTTTTTGATTTCAAGTTTAAGGGAAATATTTCCTACTGGGGTAGTCTTTCGAAGGAGTTCAACACACATTTAGGTAGTAAGAAAACAATCTTGGATGTTTCTTCCTTTCACAAGTACTAATTGGTTCTAGGAGATGATTCTATCAGATACATGAGTAAGTCTGTTGGAAAGTATCATTACAAAAACTTTGTGAATTGTGTTGATTTTGGAAACTAGATTGAATTGAATCATGTCACTGGAATTATATACATATATAATTAAGGAAATAAATTTATCATTTAATCCTTGAGTAAAGGAACCTCCTTTAAAAAAATTACCTAACAATATTTTACGCATCATTCTTAATGACATCCCAAAAGGGTTTGAAGAAATGATTTGTGAACCCATCCAGTCCTAGAGAAGTTTCTCTTTTAAGGACAATGACTAATTCATTTATTTCAATATCTAGTGGGTGGAGGTGAGAACGAGTTATCCACCTCAATTATCAATTTAGGAATGATGTTTTCCCTTAACCCTGCATTCCTTTGTGGCCCATTAAAGAGATTCACATAAAAAGAGATAATGTGGATGGATAACTCCTGTCTTTCCTCCAAGATTCAGTCTATATATTTGAGTAATGAGAGGGAGATATTTTCCCATCAAAACCTTTATAGATCATTGAATAACTTGGTGTTTCTATCCTCATCAGTGAGACACCTAATTTTAAAGATATCATTTTCGATGTTGTCTCTGAGTTTGATGAGATTTTGAAGCCTAGATGACATCTCATCTTCCTATAAAATGTCTCTATAGAAATTATTCTTAGTAATTAATTAATGCAGGTCATGTAGAGAGATTTAAATGGCATGATTTTTCCCATTGAGTGAGATGAAATTTACTTTTATCCATTCTTTCAGTTTTATCTTAATCATTTCAGGCTTGGAAATGTAGACCAGAGGGTTAACATTACATTCATTAAAGGGTCAAGAGTCTGGGACAATTTTTGATTATTTCAGAAGATCATATCATTAATTATTGAAAATGAATGGGATATGATGCCTCTTCTCATTATAAATAAAGATTACTTGGATAGGGTGGTGGTCAAAGTTGTATTTTTTAGAGTGACACATGACATCTATATCCAATTACCAAGAGATATGTCATTAATAAAGGCCCTATCAATTCTAGTTTCTCTCATACAATTTCGATTCCTATTATACCAAGTAATTTTTTCTCTAATGAAATTGATTTTAGTTATTATTGCTTCCTCAACATAGACTCTAAAGTCTTTAGAAGAGATAGTGCTAACAACAGTTCCATGATTCTCATCCACATGAAGGATTGAGTTGAAGTCCCTAATAATAATCCATGAATCTGTGATAACACTGCCCTTTATTTTCATCCATAATAATCTATTTTCAATGAAGCTAGTGGAGGAATATAAAAATGAAACGAATATTTTCTAGCTGGATTTAATGAAGCTGCAGGTGATGATCTTGTTATCCTCATGAACAATGATCAGATTATCAACACTGTTATGGACCAAAATATAAAGCCTATTAGGGATGGGCACAAACATAGTGGTTCCCTATATTGAGTATCCTTTACTATTAAAAAAATTTCCTTGAGTTGATCAATTAATCTATGTCTCAAAGAGTCAAATAAGATCAAGTTTGTACGTACCTATAAGATGCCCAAGGGATCCTTCCAAAACAGAGTAGGATATTCTATAGAAGTCCCAAAAGAGTATCCTCATTTTGATTTTGGTTTTGGGGTAAGACCCCCTTTTCTTTCACCTCAAGTTGTCTTTTGTGATTTCTTGGCAGTACTTGCAATTATGGAACTTGTGGTGGATTTTGACCCTTTTGAAACATCAATAATGTGGGTCTGTTTGGAAGCAATGACTTCCTATTTGAGATGATTTTGAACAAGAATGTATTCTATTGTAATGTCGAGAATTTTCTAGACACATTTCTTTCCTAGCCCATTCCCATTTATCAGAGTTTGATGTAGCTCCCCTGAAATAATCATGGGATTGCCAAATTTTTTGGCTGTGTTTACATCAGAAGAGATGAGGTCAAGAAAGTACTCATCATCTTGAAAAGTGATAGAAATGGTGAAAATATTTGATATGAGGTTAAATAGATGATTAAAATGTTACTCTATAGGATTTCACTGTTTTTTAATCACATATGGGTTGATTGAGGTTTCAATATTTTCATGCTTATGGTCCTATTCCTCAAATAGGACTACCCACAAAGAGATTGAAGTAACAGACTTGTTTATTTTCACTTCTTTTGATGGATCATAAGTATTTTTTCTGCCATTATCCACTAGGTTGTTCTTCATTCATCAAGAAAATTCCTTCCAAGATGTGGTTCTAGTAGCTGGCTTAATTAACCTTTGAACCACTCAATAATTTTTAAGTGCATGACCCACCATCTTATTGTGATTGAAAAATTGAGGCAGATTCTCAAATTCATAGAAAACCTCTATATGATGATCATTTTAAACCAGGGAGACTCATTCATGTGGGGGAATTTCTATTTGGATCTCAATTATCACTCTTAAATAGTGTCCAAGATCCACATTAGTGGTGCGATGGTCAATATTTTGGGGGTACTAATTTCAGAAGCCAAATAATTGAGAATTTCAGGATTCCAATAAACCCATGGGAGCCCAAGGATCCTGGTGAAAACCTGTTCAATGGAATGCCTTTGATTAAAAGGGTTTAAATTAACATCCCAATCAGAGAGCCAAAAGATCCCAAGTTTGTGGTTAAGGTTCCCAATAATCCAAACCACATCAAGGTCCTCTTGTCTATCCATAACGACATGGATTTACCCCTTTTTAATTGGAATAAGTCCCCATTTCAAAGAACTCCAACAGTGTTAGATTTTATATTTCATATCCACATAAAACCAGATATTCACACTTTTTATAGGAAATGTGAATGGGAATAAAAAACTAGAAAATATCTATCTTTTTTTAAGCACATCCAGATATTTAACCACTGTGATAGAGTCATCCCCCGAACGCTTATTCTCAAGTAGTTAATTGGATTCAAAAAAAGCATTGCAAGCTCCAGTAAGAACCTTCTCAAAAGAGATTGCTTTTCTAGGTGGAGTGTATAAGAAAAAACTACACCGAGTTCATTCTGAGGAGGTTTGAAATATCTTTCCCAGTTCAGATTGACTGATTCCATGACCAAGAAAGATCTTAGTAGAAGGAATATTCTTTATCATCGAGTTGAAAGAAGGAACATCCCATGCTCATCATCCTGTTTTCTTGTGGATCCTAATGAATCATCATGTATTTTCCTTATCTTTTTGAATAAAAAAATTATGTTACTTTTATATATGATCCAAAAAACATTCAAGTTTAATTTATCCTTTATTTCATTTAATTCTATGTTATATAAAATTACATAATCAATTAAAATCATGTCCAACATTTTGATGATATTTTGCTCATATCATTGAAATGACTTCAGAAGGTTGACTATGGAAAAAAGGATAATATTACAAATAACCTAGAATAATAATAATGACATAAATATAATTTTAATAAATAAATAAATCTTTTAAAAATTATCATTAATGTTTATTTTGAAAGATGAACTATGTTAAGATAATGGAGATGGTAGTCCATACATACAGATAAGTAACATTCCATTTTTCATTGTATTATATGGAAAGAAGACAGGTATTTTTTTACATTTCAATAATAATAATGATATCATAAATATCATATTAATTCTTTAAATATACTTATATATAGCATCCATGTGATGTGGTGTTGAAAAAGTAATGACGTCCCTTCTTGGAGGTTGTAGTCCACATGTACGCACGAGCAACGTTATATTTTTTTAGTGAAGAAAATTGTAAGAAGGTAAAGGATATATTATCTTACCATAATGATAAATATTAAATTACTATCATATATTAAAACTAATTCCATAATTATAATTAATCCACGAGTGATGGTTGTGGAAAAATAATTACATTGTTCTGTGTGGAGGGCAATCCGATATGCACCAGAATCATGGTTTCCTTTACCATTTTGGGTAGTCGAAATTGATAAAAGATTCTCAAATAACAAACTAAATATAAATATAAGAAAGTTATATTTTTTATTATATAATAATGGTTATGAAATATTTTAATTAGGTGGAATAATGAAAAGACAAAAATGTTTGGTTATGAATGAAACATATTCTTTGGACAACATAATTTTCTTAACATCTTAAGAATATCGTGGTTAGTATTAGGACCTTACTTAGGGTTATAAATCATGGGTTATGATTTTAGGAATGATTTTTTAGATCTTTAGTTTTGGAAATTATTTTTGAAGTGTGATGGTAAAGGTATGAAGATATTCCAATTTATAAGAGAGCTGAGGGGAACTCTTGGAATTCCTCGAAGTATGAAATTAATATAAATTAATTTTTAATTCCAAATCATTCAAAACAGAATTAATAAAAATATTCAATGTGTATGGATGTAAATGCTGTTTAACAATAAAAATTATACGTGTTTTGAATATGTTTTTACCCTATTATTTTAACCCCTAATTAACCCATTTCATACTAACCGTGATAATAAGAATTTTTACTCTTTGAGGGTCAATATAGTTATTATAAATTAAAAAACTGCCCATAAATGGTCTATGGATGAAATTATCAACTATATAAAAATATATTTTCTGAATATATTATTTTTATGAATTTTATATCATTTAATGAAATATTTTATATTATAATATATCATTAATGCAACTTTTTAGAACTATTCATTACATTGATTCTAATGACATCAGTAAAACAACTAAAATTTTAAAAAAATAAAAACATACTTGAAATTTAATTTTCATCTAGAAAATTCTTGGATCAAAGTAATTATCAAATATAATATTATACATAATAATTTTGATATCATTTATTTTATTTTTCTTTAATTTAATAATCACAACATTAGTGTTGTCTAAAATTTCAAGGCCATTATTTCATCACTATAAATTAAAAATAAATTCCAATGATGAATATAAATCATTTAGATTATAATAAAAAATATATAAGTAAATAAATCCTCTAGTTACACAGTGTTAAAAATATTATATTTATAAAAAACAAGAGTTTGACATTATAAACATTTATTTAAATAAAATATTATAAAGTTTGTAAAAACATCCCAAGGGAATAAAAAATACATATAACTGAATATTGAATGAGTATTGGAAAAATATACTTGTCCATTAAAAATGAGTCATGTTTTAGGGTTATTTTATGATCCTTATCCTTTTATTTTAAACTTAAATTACCATATTTACCGTATACCATGTTTACAAAAATTACTAAGGATACTTTTCATATTGAATAAAAATAAAATATAACTATTTACAAAATATGGAAAAATTTATTCATCTATGAAATAATATATTAAATATTCAAAATATATAATTTTTAGAAATAAATTTTAAATTAAACCTACAAAACGCGATGAGAAACTTTTTTTGTAGAAAAATATCCTTTTAATGAGAAAAAGTTTTTATACTAAATTATAGTATAAAATTCACTTTCAACATGCGTAACATTATTATTTTAAATCCAAATAACCTAATGAAATTATAAAGCACATTAAAATTTATTTTTTTACTTTGTAAATACTACAAAATAATTACAAATTATTATGTAAAAATTATAACATTTCACTTTTCAATAAATAATAAATATTTTTGAAAAATTAACAAAAAATTATCAAAAGATAATTTTAACATGATGAATAAAAAAATAATATTCATTTTTTCAATTTTAAATCCTATAATCTTAAAATTTAATATTTAAATAAAACCTTATATGAAAATATTTTAATAACACTATTTCTTTTTTGATATAAATATTAATTAACATTGTCATAATTAATAAAAATTTATAATATAATACTGGTTAATATTAATAATACATGAAAATGATTTATTTTTACATTAACTATGTTTTTAAATTCTTCTTCCCTTTTTTAAATTCTATAATTTGAATTTAATTCACTTATTAAAAAAGTGAGGATATCGTTCCCTCAAATAATTTTCACAATCCCATGTTATTTCTAAAACCATATGATTTTTCCACCAAAACATAACTTAATGAATTATATTTTTCCTTAATATTTTTAATTAAAAGTAAGGAATTTAAATTTTTTCCCTATAATAAAGGTCTCTTCCAATTGAAATTAATTTGGGCTGAAAATGTGTAATGAATCTAGCACATACTTTATTTACACCAAAACATGAAAAAAATTGTGTACTAGGGATAAAATTAGATGAAAATCCATTCAATAGGAAACAAATCAAACTTTATCAAGTATTTTATATGGTATAGTGCATTATTTTTTTAGATTCCACTTTTTACCAAAAAGTCATAACACTTTTCTATGGAGATACTTTTAGAAATACAAGATCACCTACCTCGAATGAATTATCATTCCTCTGGTTATCTGCGTAACCTTCTACATTTTCTAAGGTGTTTTGATATATAACTAAATTTACTTCACATTCTCATCATTTTCTTCTTATAATTCTAGTCCCTTCAACTTCCTTTCTAAAACATCATCCCAAAATGATGGAGTCTGACAACACTATCCATATAGTGCCACAAAAGGTGTCATATGTATAATGGAATGAAAAAAGTTATTATAAAAAAACTCAAAAAAATAATGATTGAAATAAAAATATCCATGTTAATCCACTTAACAAGCATGAAGAATTTATTATGTGGTTTGAATTTTCTATTTGGAATTCCCATCAGTTTGAGGATGAAAAGCTATAGAAAAATTTCATTCAGTACCAAATGACTTTTGATGTCCATTCCAATTTTTTTTTGTGAACCTGGGATCACAATATGATAATATTGGGAGGGGAACGTCATATAACTGACTATACACTAGACATATAATCAGGGAAGTCAATCCAAATATATATTATCTTGAATAGAATGGAAATGAAAAGATTAGTTATTTGGTTAAACATAAACAAAATATGATTATTACATGGACATGTCATGGTAAATCCCACTATAAAATCCATTGATAAATTTTTCCATTATCGCTATATTATCAGTAAAGGTTGAGCAATCCATTTAATTAATTTAATTTATTCTTTAACACATTGATAAGTCAAACATTTCATGGTAAAGTGAAAAATATATTTTTTTCATTCCATCCCACCTATAACACTCTTGTCTTACTTTTCACAACTAATAATTACCATGATGAATTGATAATGGGGAGCTATGAGATTCACTGAATAATTATTTATACATCTGAGAATCAAAATTCACACATATTTTCTTTTTAAAACTAACAACACCTTTCTTTTCAAAATTAATTTTAGGAAAATCACCCTTCCTAACCCGTTCCACCTTTCCCAATATCCCATGGTATTCCCTCTAACCATGCTTAATTCTATCTCTCATAGTTGACTACATTCAAACCTGAAACAAAATAGAGAAAGTACCTACATCTATAACCTCTACGCCAAAATTCAACAAATCACTAACTAAAGGTTCAAGTTCCAATAGTAACATGGTTAATATAGAATTATTTTTCTACTGAAATAATTGACTATTTTTTTTTCATTTATAAGCTAATAAATAATTAGGAAGTCAAAATATTTAATAAGTTCTACACATCTTTGATATCACATGTTTTACTCTTTTTGAGTGAACATACAATTCAAATTTTTTTATAAGAATTTATTTCACACTTAGATCCATATAAATTATTATTAATTTTTTTTAAATAATATAACAAAAAAAGTCAATTCCAAATCTAGTTTATTATAATTTTACTCATGAGAGTTTAGTTATCATGAAGAATAAGGAATTACTTAGTCATTATGCATTAGAATGCAACAAAGTACCTTCATAGAAGCATCATTGTTGATGAAAAATTCACCTTATTTATAGGGAAGTTCTAAAATTGTAGCATTGACCATTATTATTTTTTATTAGAGAAAATAATCATTTTATTCTTTCATCTATATACATTTAACAACATTTCAATTTAACTTATTTAGTGGGCTAGGAAACTTAGAAATGTTTTTAGAAAACTACTATTCCTACTAAACAAACAAAACTACAAAAATCTATGAAATTGGTAGGTCTTGGACAATTTTCAACAAAATTAGTTTTAGGTGGGTCAATTTTTATGCTTTCTATAGAAACAATATTCCCCATATAATAAATTTTTTGTTACCAAAATTCACAAATAAGAAATTTAAAATATAGTTTCTTTAAGTGTATGTTTTAAAAACAAATCCTCGGGTTTATTTTATGATTCTAAATACATTTATAATATCCCAATATATAATCAATAAAAAATATCCAAATATTTATGGAATACACTATTAATAAGATCTAGAAACAGTGCTGGTGCATTAGAAAACCCGAAGGAAATAACTAAATAAATCATAGTTCCCATATCTTTTCAACAATGCAGTATTTATAATATCTTCTTCCATCAATGTAAATTTATTATACCATGACCTAAGTTAAGTCTTTTAAAAAATACTCTTCTCCTTGAAGATGATCAAACAAAATATTGATATCAGGAAAATGATTCATTTTCATAATAATGATGTTATTTAGAGCCCTATAATCAATTCAAAGCCTCCTGGAAATATCATTCATTTTAACAAACCAAATAGAATAACTATTGGTGAATTAAATAGATAAATGAAACCTTTATCTATAAACTCTGGAGATTTATTTTTCAGTTCAAAAATGTCTAATTAAGAAATTTGATAGGAGGCTTTGAAATTATTTTTATATCAGGAACAATGTCAATAGTATTTTCAACCTACAGATAAGGAAATGTAATGATTCATGTCCTAAAAGTATGTTAAATTTTTATTTTTGGGATTTGTGGTGCTTCATGTAGGCCTAGAGTGGGCCTTTATGATTTTGGTTTAAAAAATATGGGAGTAGAGGAAATACAAGCCATGTATGTTTTACAACAACATATAATTGGTGTTTACAACTTTTGCAGGGTCAATTCACGAAGTATTTCAATTCAGGTGGTTAATCATTCAAGGTGAAATGTTTTTGGACAAAACTTGAAGACTTCCATTTAAATTATTTGTAAAGGGTAAATAATGTTTAATTACTATGAACATTCAATTTACAATAGTAATAGTAGCTTAGGTTTTCCTCAAAACCTACACTACCTCAATTATCCCAAGTGGATGATAGTGCTCCGTTAAGGTATCTTGGGATTAATATGATAGATATTTATATGTGGATTCTTTCCATCAATCCTTCAATTCCCTTTTTCAATATATGGAGAGTTATCCTATATTTCTCATTTTTCATTCCGCTCTACTTCAAAGATTCACTGCACTAGTGCAGTTTGGTTTTGGTTGTGTGCTAGGGATGTATTCTGATGATCTTCGACTATGGTGTAGGTTGATATGTGTTTTCTCCTAGAGGTGTTATGGTTTACATACATTCTTTCTTTTCTATATGGTGTGTACTGAGATCAGAAACCTTCCTTGTGTTAGTGTATCCTTTCTTTCACTCTTTTACATGGCCTGTGTGAGATCTTCATTTTTTTTCTTAGAGTTAGGTGGATAGTAAGTTCCATCACACTTTAATAAATAATTTTAATGTATAAAATTGATATGTATGGGGGTTTTCACATGATTTATTACTTTTTAATATATTTTTAGTGTTTTTATGCATGAATGTTACCAATTGTGAAGATATCATTGGTTGGAAGCCTCATTTTCACTGTAGTTTTTATGCTATGATAGACCTTTCTATGATTTTTTGATGGAACCCTAAAAAGAGGTTAAAGAAAGTATATTTGTTTAATAATTTATTTAGCCTATATATACAGTTTTTGTGATAAAACTCATTCTAATATAAATAAGTAATGTTATAAGGACACTGAATAAATGTGAATCTGGGATGTTTTGTTTTTGAGTGTGACTGTTCTCATTTTGGTTCCTTGTGTGGGTTGCATTTGTTTTGTAGTGATGATAGTGACCGATTGGGTTATGTAGTAAGCTGGGTAGTGATGTGGTGTTTGGTTAGAATGGATGTTTTGTGGATAGTTTTTTGATGTGATCAATTGTGTTTTATGGGATGTTGTGTGTTGTGGTGCAGATGTTATGGAGTAAAGGTTGTTGCAAAAAGGTCATGATGTAAAGGATGTGATTCACATGTTGTTCCATAGTGTTTTTGGTGTAGTGGGTTTTATTTGAATCTATTGTGGTTGTACAATGGATGAAATGTGTGGTTGTTCTTTGGTGTGATGTCTTGGCTGATGTGTTGGGATGACGATGGTGGATGTGTGGTGTTGTGGAAGTTTTTATGTTTGTTGGGATAGTTGTGTGTCATGGTTGACATATTTTCCTAGTTTTTCATGTGATTAAATATAATAATAAATATAAAAAAATAGGATGGTAAATAAAAAATGTGGAATGGAAACAGATATGTGATAAAATTATTTAACTGTAATGAATGTACTAAGTGAATATGTTGGTAATTTAATATAATGGGGTACAGTTTGATATGTATTAAATTTATTAATCAATAAATGTGGTGAAACCTATAATATGAGAGTGGAAAATGTTGTGTGTCTTTGGTGGTGTGTAGAATATATTGGTAGCATAGTTATTACTGTTCATGTGCAGTACAAATTGGTTATATGGTGTGTTCTTGTCTGGTTGATATGAACCCATAGGTTCGGTATTTTGTTCTATCTATATATCATTAATGTTTACTGTATTTTATACATTCCACAACCGAGTTGGATAATCTTACTAATGCTATGAGGTTCTGGGTTTTTGGTGTTTTCCCCAACATCCATTATGGTGATAATATTGATGAATGGTTTCCCCCTCTCCCCCATCCATATTCCAATAGTGATTTTGTATCCCATGCATTTTGGAGTGTAATATGATATGTCCCTCATGTGTTTTTGGGAAACATGTGACATGTAGTCCCAGGTGACTTCTGGAAGGTTAGTGATGTGTGGTACTAGGTTTCTTTGGGATCATATATGATGTGATGTGTGGAATGTGTGTCTATAGATGCGATGTTAGGTTATGTGTGACCTGGTGTGTGTGGATGGGATGTGTAATTATGTGTGAGGAACATATGAGAGTATATGACGTTCAATGTTAGGGAATGAGTTAATAAAATTTGTGGGAAAGAGGCATCATGGATCCTTTGTTTGTTATAATCTTGATTTTATATTTTTATATTAGATTAGTGATTTGGAGTGTAATCCATGGTGATTTTGGGTATGGTTGGATGAACTTTATAGGTTCTTATTGGTTCTACTTTTTCTTTACTAGTGCATTAGCATTCTATTTTCACATGTTCCCACGAGGCCTCAACTATTTCCCTACTGATTATACCCATTTTACACACCGTACATATATAATTTGTTTTCACGTTTAAAGGAATACACTCGGGAAAGATATAAACATTACTAGTTTTGTTGGAGTTGTTTTTGAGTCACAAATATAGATTTTACTTTTCAGAATTTTACATTGGGGACTTTTGTATCTATTAGTTTTAATTTATTCATGAGTTTTGGGATGGTTTTTGGTTTACCATTATATTTTTTACTCGAGTTTTTTAATGATTTTTATCATTTATCCCAATCCTATCTTATTATAGAGGGTAATTCCTACCATAAAGTGAGATTTTATTCCATTGGTTCTAGTGACCAACCCGAGTCCTACTGGAGGTGGGATCATGGGTCTTTATATCTCTCCCATAATTGTGGTATCTTTTGGCAGGATGGGGATTTGACATAGTGGTATCATAGCCTGATGGTTGGGATATATGATAAAGTTTCTAGTTATGGTCCGTGAGGATTTTATGGGTAGGTATGGACGTTGTGCTTGTTTTCCTTGGTGGGTGACATAGGGTAGGGAGACTAGGTAGGAAACTAGATTTTAGGACCCCCAATGATATACTACATAGAATAAGATCTTGTTTAATAACCATGAGAGGTGGAACTATTTACATGGTAGAGACCTAAAAGAGGTACATGCATCATATTAACTTGGGTATATATTTGAATTCAGTGTTCTTGAAAAATATAATGAATAAATTAAATAATTGTTACTAAAATTTCATTCTACAATGAATAGGATATTCTCACAATATTTAGGAATGGATCAGGTTCTCCATTTCCATGTTTCTCAGGATGTTTATATTCTACATGATGATTCAACTAATCATCATATGGTTCAACCAATGGGTAAGGATGAAGAATGGTAATGGTATTTACATGAATTTTAGTGGAAGAGTTTGGATTGGTATGAGGGAAGTGTTTTTGATCTTCAAATAGAGCACTAGATAGAGGATATCGAAATCACATTGATTTTTATCTAATAATGTGTTGAGTTTTTGGTGGATTTAGCGTTAGTGGTATACATCATTTCTTGGTTTCAAAAAGGAGGAAGATTTTTTGGTTCCTGACTTTTAGAGGGAGTTTTTCATTGAAGATACATGTATAAATGGAATAATACAAGTTCTTGGGATTGGGTTCAAGGACCTCCCAAAATTTTCTCTAGATGTTTTTCCAGATGAGTATTCTAAAGTGCAGTGTCTGGAGGGCCCTTTTCACCCAAGGATCTGGTATATGTCACTCTATTTAATCATTGAATGTTCATAGAGGTATAGAAAAGTATGAGGTTAGTGAGGGAATTCTTTCCCTTGGAGTTAAACCCTAGTAAACTAGATTATTGGGAATTTTAAGGAGCAGAGTTTTAAGTGGTGGGTTATGGGTGTTCAATAAGTAGGGTTCTGTTCAGTGGGGAATTGGACATGGTAGTTTCTTTCCTAACCACTATGGATAGATGGTTCTCAATATCATTTATATGGTTTTTTGTTTTTATTCCATACCTGTGGGAGATATGGGAACTTCTAGTCTTAGTGTCTGATCCCTGAGGGAGGCCCTTTCTAAATGAGTGGTTAAACCCCTTTTTAGTACTAATAATTGCCTCCGAGACTATTCCAGTGGCATGGACTACATATTTATATTATATATCCAAGATAATGCTGATTTAGTATAGGGAATCCTTGTGATGGTCCCAGTACATTGGGACCTAGGATAGAGAAAAATTGTGGAGTCCGGCAGTAGAGAGTTAAATGGTTAGGGCATGGTAAGATGCTTGTGTTATGGGCAGAAGTTCCAGAAGAGACAAGTGTTGTTTGCGGTATGATATATTTATCATCTTCCCTTGTTTGTGATTTGTTGGATTCATGATCCTCTCACACATTTATTTCCCTTAATTTGGTTTTTATGTTGGTACTGGATATGGAGAGAATTTTATTTACCCTATTGTTATCTATGCTAGTTAGAGGCTAGGATTCCATTATTGATGTTTTCCAAGAATGTAGACTAATGATGGGGAAGAATGGGTTAGTGGGTGAAATATTCTTGTTTCATATACGACCATATGGTATTCTATTTGGTATGGATTGCTTTTTTTACCTGCATTCAATGATTGAATTCTTCTGGAGACGAGTTTCATTTTCCGATGTGGAGGGATAGGGTGTCATATTCAATGGTGTTCGATGTTATTGTTTGGGTGGTAGGAAAGTTGAGCATCTTTTATCATATTTGGTGGATATATCAATAGAATCTTGGTTTGGGGATATTCCCAGAGTTTTGAATAAGTTCCTATATGTTTTCCTATAGGAGGTTATAACACTACCTTCTCTACGTGATGTCTAGTTTGGGATAAAGTTACAATCTAGTGTGTCTCTAATTTTGATGGCTCTCTATCTGGTGTCTGGGATGGAGTAATGTGTATGGAGTCTATAAGTGGATGATCTAATGGAGAGGGTCTTCATTCAATTTATGTTTCCTCTGTGGTGATCTCTAGAGATATTATTCTAAAAGAAGGATGATACTATAAGGTTTTTCATAGACTACTAGAGGTCTTATTATTCAACAATAATGATATCATTACCCTCTTTAGTGGATCAATGACTTGTTCGACTAGATGATAGGTGATAGTTGGTTCTCAAATATTGATCTATATTTTGGATATCACCACTTGAGGATGAAAGATGAGTATATTCAAAAGACTACCTTCCGATGAAGTTATAGAAACTTTAATATTGTGGTCACGTCATTCTGTGTTACAACAGCACCATCCATGTATAGGGTACATACGAACTCCTTGTTTCATGAGTTCATGGACTGGTTAATTATTTTATTCTTTGATGATATATTGGTTAACATTAAGTCTGATTAGGAGTATAACGACCATCTCAGAGTTTTTTAGGACATTCGACCCCACCATACTTATGGAAATTTGTCCATGTGCATGTTCTGGATGGGAGATGTGTGTTTACTTGGACAGTTAGTATCTCAATAGGGTTTTCCAATGGACCTGTTGGTGGTTTAGGATTTTTTTCTTGGGAAGAACCCAAAAATATAGTATAGGTTTGCAGCTTCCATGGTATTTCGGTTTATTATTGGATGTTTGTGCCTGATTTATCTCAATTTGTAGTGCTACTGACATCTTGGAATAATAAATAACCTAATTGTTTGTGGAAATATCAGTGTCTGGAATCCCACAGTTACTCGAAGATTTTTTTTATATATCTAGTACTTCGATTTCCCAAGGAGGGTGTGTTTTTTTTTCAGTTTTTTTGTGGCACATCTCGTATGGGATTGGAAAGTGTGTTAATGCAGTAGAGGGTGGTTATCATTTCTAGGTCAAAGATATTATATCCCCAAAAGTTTAATTATTCTATCCATGATTTGGAGTTTTAGGTATTTGTGTTCACACTAATGCTATGGTGGTATTATCTCATCAGCGTGGGGTTTGTGGCTTTCATGGACCGTCTGAGATGACTTTTTTATCACAACAAGTTCTGAGTCTACGCCAGTGGGGGTTGATAGAGTTTCTTTCGTATTAGATTTTTGAGATCTCTTATAACCTGAATAAGGGTAATGCAATTTCTAATTATTTTAGTTGGATGTCCTAATAAGTTGTGTCTTGGGAGGTTGTGGATGTTTGTAAAGGAATTAAAGAGCATGCAGTGATTTATTAGGATGTTGAAGAGAATACATTAAATTATTTTTTTATCAAATAACCATGGTTTAGTCCGTGATTCAGTGGGTGGAGGAGCATCATTGGGGATACTCAGAGGAAGGGGTTATTTGTGATCATATTAGCTACGATGATGCTCCATAGGGGTGGTCAGAGGATGGTTGAAACCTAGTGTTATTATAGGAGAGGTTGTTTGTCCTGTAGGCGATGCATGAGGGAGTACTACATGAGTTTCATAAATCAAATTTAGCAGATCATATTGGAGTGAAAAGATGTATCATGTCTATAGGAGACAACATTTGTGTTTGTGGATGAAATGTTCAATGGAAGAGCTTGAGGAAAGATGTCTAGTTTGTTAATAAGTGAAAGAATAATAGCATGTTCTAGAATTTCTGTTGCAGTCCTCAGATATTCTCGACTCAAGATGACAGTAAAATTCAATTTATTTTTCAATAAGGTTATGTGAATCTTGGGGAGGTTGTGAAGTAGTTTGGGTGATAGTGGACATGATGACAAAATTAACACATTTTACGGATGTCAGTGATTTTAGTGTTGTGGGTGATTTGGCGTGGAGGTACATGGATGATGTGACTAGGATTCATGGGGTACTGAGGAACATTATCACTGATTATGATCATTTTCTTCTTAAGATTATGGAGGAGAAAACAACCTAATTTTTTCTCCGAGTTTCAGCAAAGCACTACTTTATACCCTCACCTAGAATGTAAGATAAAAAAAACCCTCCAGACAATTGATGATATGTTGAGGGCATGAATCTTGGAATTTAGTGGATTATTTGTATAAAACCTGCCTTTGGTTGAGTTTTCATACCACAATATCTATCACCATTCTATATTTATGGATCTATTTGAGCTGTTTCACTAGAATTCATGTCATTCCCCGTTCTATTGGACGATGGTCGGAGAGTTGATAATTTCTTATCCTGATGTTGTATACAACACGAGTGAGAAGATCTAGTTGGATAAAGAGTGAATTATGAAGTGTCAGACCATACTAAGGCCACTTCTAATCTTAAGTAGAGGACCTTGGATTTCATGGTTGGAGACCACGTGCTCTTGAGACTATTGCATTAGAATGGGATGTGGTGGGTTGGTAGGGGGAGTAATAATTCTCCTAGGGTTTTTGGGCTTTTTAGGTGTTGGGGCGTGTTGGAGAAGTGGAATATTGGTTGGTGTTTCCAAAATTCTTGGAGAGGATCCACAGGTTCCCTTATATGTCCCAACTTCATCGATATCTTCACAATGCCTCCCTCATTATTTTCTGGGTATATTTTGATATCAAGGAAAATGTGACATTCATGGACTGTTCAGTAGGGATCCAGGATCATTAAGAGAAAGTTTATTCCATGAGTTCATGTATTATTGAGTCATGTTGACTTTGAGGAGAGTAATTTGAAGTGAGTGGAAGAGATAGATCCCTAGTACCCAATGTTTTTTTCTTATCGTTTTGGTTTTTTGTCTTCTTAGGATGTGAAGTTTTGATCTTTCTATGTCCTGAGATGTGTTTTTTCTCTTGATGTGTGATTTGTGAAAATAAAGTCAACATATGGATAGGGGGTACCCGATTTCTAATTGATAAGAATTAATTGTGATGTGATTAAACATATATGGGTGATTCAGGTCCTTCCATAGTAGACATAATCTAAAAATTAAGGATGTAATTCTCTAATTTGTATGCCTAGGGAAGTAAATTTTGTTGGTTGTGGTGGTTGTTCATTTGGGTTGTGGAGTTTATATGTTTTTTTCATGGTTGTGTGGAAATGTGGTGGTTCTATCTGGTACAAGATGATGTAGTGTTGTTCTAAATTAGAGGTGGTGGTAAGGATATTCATTGTTTAGTGGTCATTTATTTTGGAATGTTTGTATGGTGGTAGAATTTGTGATATTAGGAGATCCTGGAGATGTATCTCATGGTGTGGTTGTTCAGAACCCTTTCTTTATAGGATTGATTTTGTATTCGTTAGGGTTATAATCATTTCATAAGTATTTAATTTATTGGATTGTGTCTTATGGATCTGTTACTTTTTCCAGTTTTTTGGAGTTGGAGGTTTTGAAAGGAGGCCTAGAGCGGTCCTGGAAGTGTTTGGCTATGAGAAGTTAGAATAAGAGTAAATACAAGTAATGTAAAGTTTATATGATGTGTAAGTGGGGTTTAGAGCTTATGTGGTTCTATTTAGTGATGTGTAATATTTTGGGTGATTAATTCTTTCAAGGTGATCCGTTTTTCAGTGGAACTTGAAACCTAAAATTTCCACAATGTGAAAAGGGTACATTTCTTGTAATTCCTCTGTATATCACAATTATAAGAGTTAGAGAACCTATGGTTTTTAATCAGACCCTACACTCCCTCTCTTTTCTATTGTAGATGAATGTTATCCCTTAATGCTTCTTGGGATTCCCTTAATAGGGATTTATCTATGGCTTCCCATTATCGATCATTGGATTCCAATATTCGATCTATGTTGAATTCTCCTATATTTATCATTTTCTTCCTTCTATTCATCTTAGAAGATTCATTTTGGTGGTTTGGTATTATTTGGGTTGTGTTTTTTGGGATTCTTTTTGAATATCTTTGGGTGTGGTGTAGGTTTATTTATGGGTTCTGATTGTGTGGTTGTGGTTATCAAGTGTCCCTTATTCTCTATACAGTACATAGTGAGATAAAAAATATTCCTTATGGTAGGGGATCCTCTATATCATTATTTCATGTTCTATGTTTCAGATCTCTTTGATTTCTCTTACTTTTGGATGGATAGTAATGGTCGACATAATCATATAAATTATTTTCATGTCTAAAATTGATGGGTATGGGGAGTTATCAGATGTTTTTTTCTTTTTTATATGTATTTTATGTTTTTATTCATTCTTGTATCCAATTTAGGAAATATTGGTTATTGGGAGCTTGTTCTCACTATAGTTTTTGTGTTGTGATTGACCTTGCTGTGTTGTTCTGTTATCACACCTGATTTATAGGTTAAAGAACTTATATTTTAATAATTATGGGTTTCCTCTAGATATTTTTTTTTGGGATAATACCCTGGCTAATATAATAATGTTATGCGATAAATCCTCATAATAAATGGGAATATAGGATTTGGTTTTGTTGTGTGTGGTTGAGCTCATTGTGGTTTTTTGTGTGGATCATGGTTGTTTTTCGATGACGATAATTACTATATGGGTTGTGTAGTATGAGGTGGAAATGAAACATCGGTTAGAGGGCATAAACTTGTTGTGGGTAGTTGTGTGTTGTCATAATTTGTGTGTTGTGGTGCAGATATCATGGAATAGAGGTTGTGGTGAAATGGTTGTGGTGAAGAGGTTGTGGCATAGAGGTTGTGGAATAGTGGTAGTGTAATGACACATATTTTCTCCTATTTTATTTTCATAAATTAATTTTGAAAATGTCGAGACCAGGCACTGAGATGGAATGCAATTTTGAGGCCAGGTGTGACTAGAATACTTCAACAAAAATGTTATGTTTTTAATAGCATGTGTGAGTGGTTTTCCTAAAAAAGTGGAATAAATTCTGAAAGGGTGGATGGATAAGAAATATGATGGCACTGTTGCGTTTAGAATGGCGGGTTTACCGTAGACATGACTTATCTTTAGTCAGCGTGAGTCTTCGGTGAGAAAACCCAAAAGTGTCGTAACCATAAATAAAATAATAAAATTATTTTATTTTATTTTAAAATCCTAAGAAATTATGAATGGTGAATCAAATTGGAAATCCAAGACCACCATTGAGTTCGTAATGTGGTGTTTTATTTAGTCAGGGCTAAACTTCGACCGTTGTGGGTCAACAGTGGCAGATAATTTTTAGATGTTTTAAAGGAGAATAAAATAAACATATAAAGTTTATTTTATTTCTTTTTGACATATCACAGGAACCCAATGATGATGCAACACCATGATGGGGCATACGATTTTGTTTCATAAATGAATTAGTGTGGCGACATTGCAACACAACGATAAAGCAATACTGAACCATGGTTTCTTCATTTAACAACGTTGTAGGGATACGAGAATAGATTCAAAATCCTAGAAAAATTCCCTAGATGCTCTAAATAAAAAAAGGGTTGAGGAAAACTCTCATTGGAAAATTACTAATGACTACGAATCGACAGATCGAGATCACTCTTGGATGGATCACTGACAATGACATACATTCCTCACTAATAAACCCAAACTCTAGGTAAGGTGTGAGTTTTATTTTGATCTTACTTCCACATTATTTATACCTATGATGTGCATGGTTTACTTAATGAATATGAAAATACATGGATCGTGTATTATGAGGGTTTGGATAATGATGTTGGAGGGTTTCTTTCAAGATTTATCAATTTTTAGAATTGATTTAATTTGACCCTCCATTCTTCAATTCTAACATGGGTGTATCGAATCTGACATGAAAAAGGAATAGATCCACCCATTTTGGTTGTTCATTACTTTACCAACTTGTCCCACATTCTTCATTCATTTAATTTTGGGATCTGAGATGATGAGACTGAATTTGTAACAACACATGATGGAAATAACACGAGGTAGAGGATCTAGATGTTAATATGAGGCACAATGAGGAAAGGTAGTTGGTGGCAGAGGCGACACGAGCCCCGTGGCCTGACCGGGAAAGGTGGACCGAGTAGTTAGGCCACTGGTAGGGTGGTTGGTGGAAGTGTCATCCTGTGGTCCAGGTGGGACCATGGCGATAGACAAGGCTACAAATAGGGTAGCCATCGATAGTGCAGTAGATTCCATATAGTAGGCCGCGTCCGAGGGAGAACCTGCGGCTCTGCTACGAGTGTGCACTGGTCCCACATACTTTCCGTGTTGACCGAGGAGCTACCAGGCCCATGGTCAGGTGACCACATGATATAGGGGAGGGCGTAGAGGTCTGGACAACAAATCTCAATGGGATAGTTTAGATTGGCCCAGACCAAACAGGGTCAGGTCATACCCAGACCCAACAGGGCCCCTTTTTAAAAAGGGTTGTAAATTTCAAAGGAAAGGTCCATTT
Organism: Viscum album; assembly: GCA_963277665.1. NCBI lineage: Eukaryota > Viridiplantae > Streptophyta > Magnoliopsida > Santalales > Viscaceae > Viscum > Viscum album. Next base: position 889,833,368 of record OY728123.1, read on the forward strand.
GATGAGACATCTACAAAACTGGGACCCTTGTGATGAGATAGTCCTTTTGAGATGTCCTAGTGGGTTTTTATTATGTACAAGTGTAGGTTCAGAGTTTCCCTTGGTTCTTTCCTTGAGGGTTCAATGCAGCATTGTGTCCACATCACTCGACATGATTCCCCTCTAGAGGCCTAGTCCCAGATAGAGTTTTGGAATCCCTCCTTGGTGTTATAGTGATCCTATATCACCCACAATGGAGTTTTCTGGGAATTTACATGACTCCTAAGTGAAGGGAATTAATCCTCCATCTAGAGGCCCATAACGAGAGGGTTCTTGGTATTCTAAGTGGAGAATCCCCTACATTATGAGCCTCAACGGTAGGGTATTTGGTATTCTTCAAAAAGAATACCCTAAATTTTGGATTAATACTGATTGGGTTGTTGGTATTCTTTGGGAAGACTCCCCTCTATATATAGCTTGACCATGACCTATGTATTCTCTTTGGGAAGGGCCCAAATTAGGGGGACCTCTTTGTAAGAGTCTCCGATGACTTCAAGGCTTGAGGAGTGAGTTCTCCTGAAATGAGTGTTCCTCGAGCCGAATCTTGTGGATGATGATCGGTTTTAAGTTACCCTCTTTACCTTATGGCTAGTTATGAGTATATCCAGATATTCTTGTTACATGTTTTATAGGAATATACTTATATACAGATGCCCGTGAATTCATTTTGGGGTTTTACTTTATGGTTTTTCATTTTTTGGTTTTTCGTTGTGGTTTCTGGGTGTCCTCCATAATATTTCTTTACACAACCTTGTACAGGATTTGGTCACACTTTTCATGTCTTGTGCAAATGATCAGCGCTTTGGTGGAGTCCAGGGTAGACCAAGACCAGGCGGTGCCTAGTGATATTAGACATACGAGGAATTCTCCTACATCTTTAGGAATCTTCCCTTCACCTACCCTTTAGGTAGGGTTTCCTACGGGCAAGTTTTAGAAGATTTCTTGTCACTTTTTTTAGTCTTTCTTTTGGTGGGATGGTATTCCAGCCCTGTTGAACTCCTTGTAATTTACTTTCCTGGTGCACTCTAGTTGTGGTTTATATCTATTGGTTTGAATGCATGGTTTAATTAGCGTTTTTACATTTCAACATTTATGGGATTGGATATGTGTGCGTGCATTCAGTTATATAGGTAAATTCCTCCCATTTGTGGGATATGCCTACTCGGTGCTAGTCACTAGCCCCTGGTCTATCAAATTCTGGCTTGGGGTAGTCCCAACATGGTCCCCATTAGGATTGATCATGATATAGTGGTATTAGTGTGGGGTCGGTTCCACATTGGGACCATAATTCTGTGATATTGGTTTGGGGAAACAATGTTAAGTGTTTCAAGTTCGACATTCTGGTCTGGGACTCCAGTGTTGGTGTGGTAGCCGACATATCCATACAACAGAACTCTGGGAACATGTTCCCTAACTCAGTACATGAAAATATTGGTTGTTTGGAAATTAATAGTAAATGCACATATAATAATGGGTTATGTTTTCTAGGTCCTTCTTGAGTCAGCTCTCTAGATAAACTATATTGATCATAGTTTATCTTGTTTTGTTTCAGGATTCCTCGCTAAAGATGTCTATCCATGATTCCATTGCATGACCACGAGGATGGTATGCCTAGAGGTGAGGTGTCGTTATGTGGACCTATACCAAATATACTCTCTGCATAGGGGATAACACCACCAGGTGGTGTACTGATGATACCACCACCCGTCAAACACCAGTTACGACTAGCGCTACTGGTAGAGGATGCACATAGTTTGATTGCATTGCATTAGTTCTAGAGGAAGTTAACTCCCAGGTTCATGGTTGATATAGACCCCAGGGTTTCTGAGGATTGGATGGAGGTAATCACTCATGTCTTTAATCTAGTGAAGAAACCTGCTGAGCAGATGGTGGTCCTAGTCGTGAGACTTCTATAGGGTTTAGTAGGAAAATGGTGGAACTTGGTGATCAAGACACATGATGAGACAACTATCTATTGGAAAGAATTTTAGTGACTCTTCTGAGAGAAGTTATTTCTAGATACATTATTCCAAGTGTGTATCCAAGAACTCCAAAATCTATAGTAGGGTAGTCAGATAGTAGTAGAGTACTCGACGATGTTCACTGACCTATCTTGTAACTCCTTAGATATAGTGTGGGACCTGTTCTTTAGGGCTCATAACTTCGAGAAATGGATACACCCGGAGATTAGGGAATCAATGATACCCCTTATCATTCTGAATTATGTTGTGGTACTGGAATGAGCTCTGTTCATAGAGAACATTCTGGTGAAGAAGGATCCAGCAGTGGGAGCAACTAGAAAGAACCAAGTAGCAGATTCTTTGGTAGCGAGTAGTTGAAAGTAGTCGTAGGGGCCCAAGTGGGACATGGGTTTTAAGAGATGAATCCAGGATATTAGGTCAGCTATTGAGTGCTCCTAGGGTGGCCCGATTCATCCTAGATAGAAATGGTGTTATGCATGTGAGGGCCAATGGAATCTCGCATGAGATTTCTTGAACCGAGGTTTAGAGAATCAGTGGATGATTGAGGGACCACTAAAGAAGAGGCAGAGGTTCAAGAAGGGTGGTCCGCAGGGCAGCATATATGGCATGGGAGTAGGTAGAGCAGTAGCCTATGGGTGGAGGTTCTGGGTACTACCACCACCACCCCCCAGGTTGACCACCACGGGCTCACGGAGCTTGTGGACAGGGACAAGGCCAACTTCAAGAAATGGAGGCTTATGACCCATGTTCTCTAAAGATTATTAGAGGTATGATCTGTGTGTTTACCACTATAGCTATAGTTCTGATAGACACAAATTCCAATCACTTTTTTCTGGCCATAGACCATGTTCGGGGATCGAAGATTTTGGTGGAGCCATTGGTTCGACCCTTGCATTTAGAGACTCTTATGGGTGGGGATTCAATGATCACACACCAATTTCGATAGTGGGAACTCACTCTTAGTGTTGAGAGATTTAACTTGGATCTCCTATTAGCGGCATCAAGGCCTTATGACGCCATTTTGGGTATAGATTTGTTATCCATAGTCCATGCTTAGATTGATTGTTTTAGTCATAGAGTGAGGTGAGTCCACAAATATGGGAATAGGTTTTCCTTTTTCTACAAAAAAGAAATTCACACAGTGTATGATGTATTTTATTATAGGAGGGTTCAACCAATTAATCATCAGTTTTCTAGCCTCATCCTCGACACATTAGATAATGAGAGTGCTTGGTTTCTTATAGTGGCAAAAGAGCATGAGAAAATATTTCTTCACTACTTCACTAGATTACCTACCTATAGAGAGGTATACTTCGTTATTTATCTATACCTCAGTACAACACCAATATCTACACCTTCATATCAGATCTCTCCCATGGAGCTTCATGAGTTGAGGGTATAACTGGAGGACCTGTAGAAGAATGGATTTATAAGTCCCAATGTTACACCCTAGTCAGCCCCAGTTTTGTTTTCCAAGAATCCATATGGAATATTGAGGCCATGTGGGGACTTTGGAACCTTGAATCAGTTGATCTTGAAGAATAAATATCCACTGCCAAGAATTGATGTCCTCTTCAATTAGCTAAAGGGAGTGAGGTGCTTCTCAAAGATAGACCTCAGGTATGGCGATCATCGACATCATGTACGAGATGCGTATGTACTGGAGACAACATTTTGATATTAGTACGACCATAATGAGTACTTGGTGATGATTTTTGGAAATATTAAAACCCCAACAATGTTCATGGGACTCATGAATAGGATCTTCTATCCATACTTATATAGGTTCATTATAGTCTTTATTGATGGAATTCGAGTGAACTCAACATCTAAGGAGGAGCATGCGATACACTTAAGGATGGTCCTAGAAACACTCCAAGAGAACCATATTTATGGGAAGCTCTTTATGTTTCAGTTCTATATTATATAGGTCTAATTTATAAGGAACATCATTTTTGAGGCTGGAGTTGCAATAGACCTGACAAAGATTGAGGCGATGCTTGCTTGGGAGAAACCCATGAGTTTTAACAAGGTGAGAAGTTTCTTGGGTTTGTCTGGGTACTATCGGAGGTTTGTTCCCAACCTTTCTAGGGTATTAGCACCCTTGAAATATTTGACATGGAAGGGAAAACCCTTCGTATGGACAGAGAAGTTACAAAAAAGTTTTTAGGACATGAGGAAGAGGCTGATGAGTGATCCCATCTTGAGACTATCGGGGGAGGGTGTTGGGTTTGTAGTGTTTTGTGATGCTTCATGGACCGGAATAGGTTGTGTCTTAATAAAGGAGAACATATTGATTACCTATGATTCACGATAGTTGATACCACATGAGTATAACTACGCGATGCATTATCTTGATATAGTAGCAATGGTCGTCACATTGAAGATGTGGTGAAATTACATGATGGGGGGGGGGGGGGGGGGGGGTTGTCGTCTACTTTAACCAAAAAATCCTAAAGTATATATTTTCTCATGCTAATCTGAACATAATATAGAGGCGATGGATATATATCCTAAATGACTATGACTTCAAAATTATCAATACTCCTAGGAAGAGGAACGTGGTGGCAGACATAGTCAACAAGAGATCTAGCATTCAATTGCTGAGTGAGGAGTTGGAGAAGTTGTCCATAATATAGATATCCTTTGTGGATAGTGATAGAGAATATTATCTTCAGTCAATGGTTATCACCTATATGCTCTGGAAGAAATTCATGGAGGCACAACATTAGGACATAAATTACGAGACCCAACATGCTCAATTGTCCAAAAGGAAGGACCCTGATGGATATTTGATAAGTGGGGATAACTTTGTTCTCTTTAGAGGATGCACAGTTGTACCAGTTGTGTCATGATATGAGATTTTGAGGTAGTTTTCCACATCCCCTTTTACGGTACATGTAGGTGTGGAAAATATGTACTAGGATCTGCAATTTCATTTCTGGTGGACGAGGATTAAGAAGTTGGTGGTAGAGTTTGTTTCTCAGTGCCTCACTTGTTAGAAAGTAAATGTAGGGCATCATGTTCCTACAGGCTTGACTCATCCACTTGAGGTGTTAGACTACAAGTGGGATTTGATATCGATGGACATCATTATTGGTTTACCACACACTTGAAGGGGACACGATACCTTTTGGTGATCATCAACCGAATCACCATGTCAGACCACTTTCTACCTATCAAGGGTCTAATCTTGGTAGAGGTATTGGGATGCCTCTATTTCAAGAGATAGTTTGACTTCACAGGGTACCCTCAATGGTCATTTCAGACCATGATGCTCTTTTCACATCCCATCTTTGGAAGTGAATATAGGAAGCATTCAGGAATTAGTTTCATTTGATCATGACATTTCATCCCCAGATTGATGGCCAAATAGAGAGGACCATCCAGGTTCTAGAGTAAATTCTACATTCTTGCATCCAAGACTTTGGTCGTAGTTGGGAGGATCACCTACCTATGGTGGATTCTTCATACAATAATAACTACCACTGAACCATTGGTATGACACCACTTGAGGCCCTATATGGGTGACCATACTGGTTACCGCTATGCTGGACGAACATAGTGGAGTCAGCACTAATCGGTCTAGAGTTGGTATGGACTACCACATATAAGGTTTAGAACATCCAGGAGAGGATGAGGACTACATAGAGTAGAAAAAATCGAATGGTGATAGGAGAAGTAGGCCCTTGGAGTTCGAGGAGGGAGACCATGTTTCCCTTCAGTTCTCACCTCGGTGGGGATTTCAATGATCTGGTCAGGGTGGAAAGTTATCCCTAAAATTCATTAGACTATTTTACATTCTGATTAGAGTTGGAGAGGCGCCATAACATCTAGATATACCCCCATAAATCCATCAGGAGCATGATGTGTTTCATGTCTCACAACTAAGGAGGTACATGTATGATCAATCACATGTCATCGACTGGGGTGAGATTGACAATGAAAATTTGGAGACCTTTTTAGTGTACTTGGTCGAGATCGAGGATCGATATAAGTGGATCCGTCATTGGAAATTGATTTCTTTGGTGAACTTTTGGTGGTACCATGGGAATCTACAAGAGATCACTTGGGAGTGGGAGGCTTAGATTTATGCTCAGTACCCTCATCTCTTTTGGATTAGACTTTTTTTGTATTTCTGGGATTTAAATCCCTAAGGTGGAGAGAATTTAATGAATCATATTTTCTTTGGTTTTATTTTCATAAATTATTTGGGAAAATTATGAGGTCAGGCGCTTAGACGGTGTATGATTTTGAGGTACTATGTTCCCAGAATGGTTTGATGAAAATTGTTAATTTTTTAATAGTACATGTAAGTTGTTTTACTAAAAAGTTAAATAACTTCTAAATGGGTGTTGGGATCATAATCCAAGGACACCTTTGAGTTCATAATGGCAGGTTTACCCTATTTGTGATATAAATTTAGTCAGTACAGGTCTTTAGTGAGAAAAAATGAAAAGTATGTAACTGTAAATAAAATAATTAAATAAAATAATTTTATATTTAAATCCTAATAAGTCCCAAACAGTGATTCAAATTATATATCTGAGACAATCATCGAGTTCATAATGTGGTTTTTTTACTTAAGCATGGCCTAACATTGACCGACACGAGTCGATCGTGAATGATAATTTTTCGACATTTTAAAGGTGAATTAAATAAACATAAAAAGTTTATTTTATTTATTTTTAATGTTTTATAGTGACACAAAGACAATGAGACCTTACGATGGGGTAGCCCATTTTAGATCATAAATGAAATGGTGTGGTGATGCTGCAACATAGCAATGTGGAAACACTGAAATATGTTTTCTTCATTTAACAGCTTTCTAGGGATACGAGAATAGATTCACAATCTTGTTAAATTACCTAGAAGATCTGGAGAAGAAAAGTGTTGGAGAAACCTGTCATTGGAAAATGACAAATGACGAAGAGATGACGGATCAAGATTTCTCATGGAAGGATCTCTAACAATGATGAATGTTCCTCACTGATCGATACAAACTCCAGATAGGGTGTGTTTTTTATTTTGATCTTCCTCCCCCATTCATTATCCCTATGAAGAGAATGGTTTAGTCAAAGAACATGCTAATCAAAATATCATGCATTATGTGAGTTGGGATAATTATGTTACGGGGTTTGTTTTAGGATGTATCCATATTTAGAATTTATTTATTTTCACCCTATGTTCTTCACTTTTAACATAGGTTGATCGAGGCTGACATGAAAAAGGCCTAGATATTACCATTTTGGGTGTTCATTGCATTTCCCCATTATCCCACATTATTCATTCATTGTGTTTTTCGATCTGAGATAATGATCCTAAATCCACAACATCACATAGTTGCGGTAGCCTAAGGTAGAGGCTCCGACCATTCTGGTGTGGTGCGGTGAGGTAAGGCCACCGGCGGAGGTGGCACCTACCCACCAGTGCGACCGGGACAAGAGGACCTAATAGGTAGGCCAACAATAGGGTGGATATGGTATCTCGTGGTCTAGGAGGGACCACATAGGTGGGATGGCCTGCGGCGGGTAGGCTGCGAGTGGAGGCAGACAAGGCCACCTGCAGGGCAGTGGTGCGGCGAATGTGGGCCAGCAGACCACATTAGAGGAAGAACCCACAACTCTATTTTGGGTGTTATATGGTAGAATATACCCGACACATTGATCAAGGAGCTGCCTAGCCCTCTATTGGGTGACCGCATGAGCTAGTGGCAGGCGTGACTAGGCAGTCCACATCCGGTAGTTTTAAGTCGGCCTAAATGACACATGTCGTGATGGAGGAACCGGGCTGCCCCAGGCCGTAGTCTAGAAGTCCCAACAAGCCCAACATGATGGTTCGGAGTAGCCTAGACTGAACCATGTTTGTCTGGGTTGGCGAAACCGAGATTGTTTGGGTCAGCATGACCGGGTTGGGTCGGCCCTAGACCCAACCAGGCCCCTTTTACAAAAAAGGTCACAACATTCAAATGAAAGGTCCATTTGAAGATCTGTCTGCAGCGTTGGGAACCTTATGCCAAGAAAATTATTTTGAGATGGCTTGGTGGGTTTTTAGTATATAATATTATAGGTGTGGATTTTTCCTTGCTTATTTCCTTGAGGGTTTAGTGTGAAACTGCGTCCCCATCACTGGACATCAATTCCCTCTAGAAGGAAAGTCCCCAATAGAGTTTCAACATCTCTCAATGGGACTAGAGTGATAAACTATCACCCATGATAGAGTTTTGTGGGAATTAACATGAAGCCAAAGTGTAGGGCATTAATAATCCATCAAGTGGGCCATAATGATTGAGTTCTCAGTATTCTTAGTGGATAATCCCCTATATTTGGAGCCACATCGATAGGGTTATCAGTATTATTTTATAAGAATACCCTACATTGTGGATTAATATAGATTGGGTTGTTGGTATTATCTAGGATGAATGCTCTATCTATATTGAATGACCTTGAAAAGTTTATTTTCTTTAGGTAGGGCCAAACTTAGAAGGACCTCATTGTAAGAGTCCCTGATGACATCAAGGCTGAAGGAGTGAGTTCTACCAGAACAAGTGTGCCTCGAGCAGAATCCTATGGCTGAAGATCAGTTGTAACTTACCCACTTTACCTTGTGGATGGTTATTAGTGTATCTGGATATTCTTGGTATATGTGTTATAGGAATATACCTATATAGAGTAGATCATGAATTCCTTCATGGGTTTTTCATTGTGATTTATCTATTAATGTATTGGTGTGTCCTTCTTAGTATTGTTTTACTCACCCCTTCATAGGATTTGGCCACATGTGTCTCATATTGTGTAGACAATTGGTGCTTTGGTAGTGTCTAGGGTGGACCTAGGCCATGTGGTGCCCAGTGAGATTAGATAGATGAGGCATACTCCTATGACTTTAGGCAGCTTCCCTTCACCTATCCTTCTGGTAGGGTTTCCTACAAACAAGTTTTAGGTGCTTGTGTTTTCACTTGTTTCTAGAATTTATTTTTGTGGGCTTGTATTCTGGCTTGATTCACCTCATTCTACTTTACATTCATATGAAAGTCTGGTTGGGGTTTATATCTAGTGGTTTTCATTAATGGTTTACTGAGAAATTTTACATTTCAGAATCTGTGGGCTTGGAGATGTGTGCATGCATACATGTACTTAGGAAAATGTCTCCCATTTGTGGGATATGCCTACTTGGTTCTAGTTTCTAGCCCTTGGTCTATTAGTGGTGGGATTGGGGTATTCATGACATGGGATCCACTGGGATGGGTCGTAACAGATTGTGATTCACTGTGGTTGTAATTTATGTGTGGTTTAATGTCTTAGATGATGTGATATGACAACGATAGTGGATGCGTATTTTTGTGGAGTGGTTACGATTTTTGGGTTAGTGTGTGTCTTGGTGGAGATAGTTACCCAGTTATCCATAGAGATAACTGTGATGACAAACAAAACAAAATAGGCTGGTAAATAAACATGGTGGGATAGAAATTGATATGTGATTAATGTCATAAATGATAATGAAATGAATAAATTAATGGATTGGTAATTGAATGTAATGGGATAAAAGTTTATGTGTGGTAAATTTCATAATGAATAAATGTGGTGAAACTTGTAAGCTGAGAGTGGAAAATGGTGTGTGTCTTATGTGGTTTGTTGCATATAGTAGTGTTTTCAGTTAAGTAGGTTGGTGTCTAGTACATGGTGGTGATGTGGTGTGCGATGTTGTATTGATCCAAACCCTTAGGTTGGATGTTATTTCCAATCTATATATCTATTATGTTTATGCTATTTTATACTTTCACCACCGAAATCAGATAAACATACCAATGCATAACGGTTATGGGATCTGAGTGTTTTACCCAACATCAAGATGGTGTAAATATGTTTAGTTAGCTACCCCCTCTCCCATACTCTTCCTTTATTAATGATGTACTGGACTATGTGCTTTTAGGAAGATGTGATATGCAGACCAGGTGCTTTCAGATATGATGTGATGTGTTATGAAAAGTGTCTTTAGGTTGGGCTGTGATGTTAGGTCCTAGGTTTATTTTGGATAAGATGTGATGCGATATGATGTGATGTGTCTCCCAGAGTAAGAGGCTGGATGTGATGTGATGTGTGTCCTAGGTGTGTATAGGTGGGATGTTTTTCAATTTGTGATGAAGGGTTGGGAGAAAAGGGTGTTTAACAATTGGGCATCATAGAAAAAAATCATTGGTGAATAGGCAACATGGTGCCTTTTTTAGTATTGATCATGATGTTATACTATTATATTGTATTCATGATTTTGTGAGTGATCCATCATTAGGTTTGTTTTGGTAAGATAACTTGTGTAGTTTCTTTTTGGTTATATTGTTTTTCCATGGACTAATTAACATTCTCTTTTCACTTGGGCATTTGGGACCTCGGTTATTCCCCTATTGAGTATACTTGTTATGCTCACCCTACGTATATAAACTACTTTCAAGTTTCCATGAGGAATTCAGGGACAGATATGGACATTACTAGAAGGTTGGAAGGTTCCATTGAGTCAATGTCATAGAATTATCTTTTTGATATTTTATTTTATTGACTTTTCTATGTGTCTTTTTTAATTTATTCATTTATTATTGTATGATTTTTTACTATTATATAGTCGGATGGTATTTGTTTGGTGATTGTTTTCCTATTTTTTAATATTTTATTATTCATAATGGTAATACCTCACATAATATGATATTTATATACCATTCGTGTTATTATCCAAGCTGGGTCCTACAATAGGAAGGACCTAGGGGGTCATTATCACTCTCCCTTCATTGCAGAATCTTTGGTGGGTCGGGTCATTATAGGAATAATTCTAAGATAGTTTTCAAGAAAAAATAAATATATTCATTCACTTATAGGAAACCAATATTACATACAATTTTCTATATTTTAAGAAACATGTTCTATGTAACTCTCACAATCATTTCTAGTAAATTTATCATCTTCTTGGTAGTTTATCAAAGGTATTAAATCATTGAAAAAAAATTCTTGACTTTAAAATATATCTTATCATGAAAAAATGTAATCTAATCCAAACCAAAAACAATATCAAAAAAATACCATGGGAAGTTCAACATGATTAAAGGAGAGGTCATTACACTAATAGAAATAGGAATATTCTTATAAACCAGGGTTGCTTAAATATTTCCCAATAGATATTTCACCCAAAGTTCTATCATACAATAATGATGTGGTATTCCCATTAATAATCAAAATTTCTCATAAATGAATGAATTAGATGATCCAAAGTCAAAAAAGGTATTAGAATAATTTTAATAAACAAGTAACATACTTTTCACTACATCATTAGATGGGAACACACCAAATATAGTAGTAGCTAACAATTTTTCCACCACATTTTGAATTCAATATTTATTATTTCCATCACAAGTAACTATCTTCGGAAACAATGTTAAAATAATGAACCAATTCATTACAACAAAAAATTCTCACCAATCGGTGGCTATCAGTCACCCTATTCATTGATTTTTTAGGAAACTTTTCTTTTTTACTCATGAGCCCTATAACCAAACTTACCACAATAGTAACACTTTCCAGAATTTACAATTCATTCCCTAGGATGATTTTTAGCACACATATTAAAATAATAGAACATGATTTTCTTTCCTATAAATTTATTTAATGAATTATTTTATAATGACTACCATATAGAACTTTTTCATGCTTGTTTCCATGGAATACATGGTCATCATGAAACCCCATTTATAACATATCCAAATTGGAAAAAAGTTTCCCCTAACATTTGAATTCAGGATTAGATAAGACCCTCTATTATATTTGTTTAAAACCTGAGTAAAAATGATTAATGTAACTATATTAATCATAGATAAAATCTTGTATATAGTTGTCCAATATTGTAAAATTTGTATCATATGCAGCTATATAATATTCATTATTTTTCTCAATTAGAAGAAATATTTTAGCATCATGAGTTGAAAACCCATTGTGAAATATTGCTCATGAAATAAATTATTATTTTTAATTACATTGAATCAAGATCATATTTCTCCTTGATATTCTTAACCTACTACCATCATCAATTAGCTTCCCCTTTAAAACTATAAATGTAAAGGGTTACGTTTTTATTTTCAAATCCCCCATGAATTCAAATATTTTACCAAGGGAATTAATTTATCCATCGAATATCCCTGCGTTAGAAGATCCACTAAATTTTGGAGGATATTATATAATTAAATTCTATAATATCATTATGTTCCTCTCTAGTATATATCTTACATCTCTATTATGGATTACACCAATATTTATATTTGTTTTCCACAAAACCATCATAACAACAAACCACTCATCTCGAATTTAGACCATTAGAGTTTGATTATTTGGAATCATATCGTCAACTTGGTTCCTTCTAACTATATTCTCCATTTTCACTATATAGAAAACCATTTGGATCAAGCATAGTTTAGACTAGTAAACATGGTAAAATTCAAATTGCAATATCCATTCAACTTAAGAATTAGGTAAATTCATTCAAGGGTATGTTCCTAAAATTTCCCAAAACACTAAAGTTATGTAAAAGAGGATCTGTTACATATTTTTATCAAGAATCCCATAATATATTACATATTCTAGAGAATTTAGAAAAATCCCTTTTTTTCATTCCAAGATATCGTTTGCGTTTATAGTTTTCAAGTGTTAGAAAATATCACCTATATAAAAAACCCACACACATATATATATGGTGTGGAAACTTTTAATTAGTGCCAACATTCCCTAAAATATAAAACTTTAAAAATATAACGTTATTTTTTTCATGAAAAATATTCACCCACATGAAAATTGGATTCCTACATTCCCTTTCCCATCATTATTCCATATGAAAAACAATTTAAAATTTCAGATGGGAACAATAAACTCATTAACATAAACAATAAAAATAATTTTTTTATAAAAAACTTTTTTATGAAAACATAGATTGTTATCCGAAAAAGGGAATCATTTTTCCTTGAAAAATATTTATCCTACCTTTTGAAATCAAACAATTTCCATGAAAACTCATTAGAAAGCATAAAAAAGTCATATAGGTTTTTTAGGAATTATTATATTAAAACCCTTACAAAACCCTTACAAATTGGAATAACCAATAGGCTGCATTTCGATATAATTCTAGGGAGAACATAATGATTACCCAATGATTTGTTGCACTATCAGGGATCACCCATGAAATAAGTTATAACATACTCAACAAATTATATCTAGGAACAACCATCATATATTCTATAATGGGTTCACCTGTGATCTATAATAGGGCTTGAACCTTTGAAAACAATTCCTATGAACCATATCACGAATAAAATCCATGAGAAAATAGTTTAAACTCATGTGAAAAATATTTATCATATCAAAATTCCTTTTTTTTCTTAAAAATAAAAAATAATAAGTAAAAGGGAAGAGGGTTTTTATTTTATGAAACAAAGTTTAATATTTTAGAGTAATAATAACTTTAAATAATGGTTTTGGTGGTGGGAAAATTCTTTGTCTCTATATATGAAAATATATTACATTCTTTTTTCATTTTTTATAGAAATTATAACATTTTATAAAAAGATTATTTTTTAAAACCATTGAATGAAATTAAAAAGAGAAATAAAATTCCCTTTATAAATATTTTATGATCATATAAAAAATCCATTAAATAAGTTTTAAAATATTTATATCAAAGAAAATAATAATTTTAAGGTAAACATTAAAATAATATTTTTTAAAAATGTTTATTACCCTGAGTCGGACTCATAACTTACATTAATTATCATCCTAAATAAAAAATTATGATAATTATATAATTTTATTATAACATTTTTGAAGTTTATGATACATTTATTTCATTTAATACATGTTATATAAAATTATTTTATCAAATAAATTTACATATGCTATTTTGATGATATTCAACTCATATGTCATAAATTACTTTGGTAGGTTGGATGTCGTCAAATAGGTCATTATTACACCACATAAAAAATAATAATAATTAAATAATTATCATTTTTATACATCAATAATATTTTTAAAACAAATTATGAAAGATGGTTTTGAAAAAGGAACTACATTAGAGGTTTGGAGATAATAGTCTATACGTAGGCATTAGTAATGTTTCCATTTTTCAACATCCATTTTAGAAGGAATGTATGTAATTTTTATATTTAGTGAATAATAATAATATCATAAATATAATATTAGTTATGTTAAATATACTTATATATATCATCCATGTTATGTGATTATGAGAAATGAATCACATTGCTTCCTGAAAGTGGTAGTCTACATGTACACATGAATGAATTTATCATTTTTCTTTGAATAGAAAGGTAATGTTTTAAGTGTTATATTATTAATTAATAATAATAAATATTTCATCAAAATAAATTCTAAACATTAATTCAATCGTTATAATCTATCCATGAGTGATGGTGATAGAATGAAAATTCCATCGATTCGTGAGGTGGTAGTACGATGTACACACAAATGATGGATTCAGTTCACATTTTATGGAAGAGGATATTGATATATGTGGTTTCATTAACATAAAAAATTAAAGTATGTAGAAGGTAAATGTATTATTATATAGTCATGGTTATGTAATATTTTAAAGAGTTGGAAGAAGAAACAAAATTGAAATGATTAGTTAAGAATGATACCACTTCTTCGGACAACCTCTTTTTCTTAACACCTTAATACTGCTAGGTTCAGTATTGTTTTCCAAAAAAGTCCTCTATAAGGTGTGTATATATTTTAGGAATTTATTTGGGTATATAATGGATGAACCTATTGGGTTTTTAAGTATTAAGTAAGGGGATAAATAGATTCCCTTTTATAATAAAGGGTGGAACTATGGGAATTTCTAAAAATATTTTAATAAAATAAATTAATTTTAAATTCCAAATATCTCAAAAACTATTTATTTAAAATATTTAATAAATATGGATATAAATACTATTATAAAATAAAAATCATGTAATTTTATCATATTTTACCCATATAATTTTGGTTTAACCCCTCATTATCCCCTTTTACACTTACCATAAAAAATGATTTTGACCCTTTTTGGATCAATATATTTACTATAAATAAAAAAGTGGACCATAAATGGACCATGGATAATACTATCAACCATATTCAAATTTCTTGTCAGAATATATTATTTTTAATAGTTCTGAATCATTTAAAAAATCTATTTTTTACAATATGTCATTAATTTCAATTTTTTGAATAACTGATAAAATTAATTTTAATATTCAAAATAAATATTTCAATAAATCACTATAATTAAATTTTAATATATTAATTTTTTGGATCACATTAATTATATCAAATTATATTACTTTTAATATTTTTAATATCATATTTTTTATTTTTCTATTAATTGAATAATTACAATGTAGGCATTTTGTAAAATTTTATGGTAATAATTTATTAATTACGAATTTAAAATAATTTACCCTGATGATGATTAAAAAAATAATTTTTAAATAATATTTATAACCAAATAAATCCTCTAGTTAATCATATGTTAAAAATTTTATAGTCATTGAAAACCAGAGTGAAATTTTTGAGTTTTCTTTAAATAAAATATTATAAATGTTATAATCACATATACATGTAAAAAAATTCAATATAACTTAGTAATGAATGATTATTGATGAAATTTATAAAACAAAATTCTCATTTTTGGGTCATTATATAATCCTTATCATTTTAATTTTAACTTTAATTATATGATTTACACTATATCGGGATAATAAAAATTACTACGATTACTAAACATACTGACCAAAACTCAAACATGAATATTTAACATATTCAGTCCCACAAATTCCAAATATTAAATCCATTTTTCAATAAAAAATACATAAATGTTGTATAATTTATTCTAAAATTAAACCATACAAAATAGATGAAAAATAGTTTTTCTAGACTAATTCCATTTTAGTGTTACAATGTTTTTATAAAACATTAATGTATAAAAATAATTTTAAATTTTTTGATTTAGACTATTTTAAAGCCATAGGTCATAATGTCATTTTATAGCTCCTCAAAAATATATTATAACTTGTTAAATACTTGATAAGAAATTTAAATTTAAATTTAAAAATATTATGTTTTAAAATTCACTGAAAACATTTATTTCAAAAAAATTATCAATAATTCATTATAAAATAATTTTGAAATTATGAATTAGAAAATCAGATTCATTTTGTAAAATTAAAATTCAATAATTTGAGAATAAATTTTTTTAAATTAAACTTTAAAGAAAATTTCTTAATAAAAAATTTTCCCTTTCGATTGAAAAATTAATTATCATTTTTATAATGAATATAATTCATTAATATAACACTAAGGAATATCTAGAAGATATGAAAATTATTTATTCTAAAATTACCTACATTGTTTTTAGAGGTAAAACCTTACAGTTCTTGGAAGAAATGTGTGAAAATGGTGGATGAAGTGTAACGCAGGGACTACAAATCATGGGGAAAACTAGCAGGGAAATGGTGGGAGACTAATAAGGAAATGATATCTTAGAATTAAATCATCGGTGTATTGAGATATACCACTACCTATCTAATGCATTAGGTTTAGATATAGAAAAATGTGTCATATTATTTGTTTTTTATGGTATACTAGTGGTATCATCGCACTTGTAGGATGAATAATCATAGCCCCATATCCAATTATTCTACACACAAGCTAACTAAAAACGATGGTGTAATACACATACCCATTAAAACTGTCACATAGGTAGTTCCAATGGTCCAAACATGGTAGAATGATAACATCGACTAATGTTCTTGATTGTAGATTATATGGCCTAACTAATTGGATGTGTATAGGAGGAAAATTGTTTTTGTCTCCCTTAACATGACTCATGGGGTTATGGGTCCACATAGAGCCATGCACCCTAATAAACACATTACCTCTCCCATTCCACACTATATAGTTCTCCACAGAGGACTCTATACGACCTTTATCTCCCCAACATTTCATTTTCAATAATTTTTTACCATTTATATGGTTTTAAAAAATATGATGCCCATCCAAATACTTTTTTCCATTTATAATGAATCAGAGTAATCCACAAAGACTATGAATATAGTAGTTTTAAGTTAGTGGTAAATTTATTACAATGACATTAGAAACAAGTAATTGAATCTTAAAAGACTAAAATGTTTAGTAGTATTGGTAAAAACTATACATATATGAAATTCACATTACATTTTAAAACATTAAATACACAATGTGATGGATTTGAGAAATCCATTATTCCTTATAGTGTATCCCTTGATATTAATGAATGAAAACTTCTTGATATCCTTGGGAAAATAAAACATGAGAAA
The DNA here is from genome assembly GCA_963277665.1 of Viscum album. Taxonomy (NCBI): domain Eukaryota; kingdom Viridiplantae; phylum Streptophyta; class Magnoliopsida; order Santalales; family Viscaceae; genus Viscum; species Viscum album. Next base: position 889,850,771 of record OY728123.1, read on the forward strand.
GGTGTGACCTTAGATGTCATGAAACAGCTCGGGTACCATGGTAACCGATAAATGAGTCAACCCTAACATGGCCCGAAGGGCATTCCCGATCCCCATGGGTTGGTGACTACCACCTTGCATCATACAAAAATGAACGTGGGGAAACGTTTTCCACAAACATTGTGTACTGAGACAAATAGTCGTAAACAACCCAAATCACTACAACAATGTACCCAAAAACTGAAAGAACATCCCAAGTTCCATTAAATGCAGCTGTCGAAGTCCACAGATCAACAACTAAAACCATGTCCAAGTGGTGCTTTACCGATTCTCAAACATGGAAATATATAATATAGAAACACCCAAGGCATAGATAGAGTGTGAGATAAAATCCCAATAGGTTCTTAATAGGGATTCCATAATAGGTGCCATAATTTTATGTACCAAATAAATATCATTCAATTTTCATGTAAACCGGTCTGTCATTTCAAAATTATATTTAAAAAAATCATGATTTACATTTCAAAATATTGAATACATTTTAAATTATGGAAATAATTTAAAAAGTGTATTAAATAAACACATTCATATAAAACCAATTATATTAATCCGATGGTATGTAAAAAAGTTCACAAAAATTAGCATACATTTATATGTCCTATATAAACAAGAGAGCAACCTAATAATCTACCAAGATGTACGATAGTTCTAAGTTACCTGATCCTCACACTCTCATGTGATAATAACCATAGTTTGTACACAAGTCCCTCAGAACTGGAAATAGGGGAATCATATATGTCCCACTAGGGAATAGGATGTGCTAAAGAGCACTTATTTAGTATTAAAAAACATTAATATGGTGCTAGGGAATTCCTATCATAGCATGTTTTTTCCAAAAAACCTCACTAACTACCTTTGATTTCATGCACTACAATACAAATCAATGATGGGAAAATTATATTAAGACTAATTAAAATAAAAATAAATCCCATTATACCCTTTCAAAAATTCCAATTTTCTAATTGAAAAACAAAACAGGTTCTAATAAAAAATTTCCCTTTTCCAAGATAAAATTCAAAGGTTTATATGAAAAAAGTTTTAAGCAATTTTTCCTAAAAAATATTTTTTTAATCAATTCACAAATTCAATTTCAAAAATTTATTTGAAAAATTAAATTTAATCAATTTATATCAATTTCACAATTAAAATTCAACCATTTAAACCTCAAATATCTTCCATCAATTTCAAAATAACACCCCAATTCAATAGAACTGGGGGATTTTTCGGCTTTCAACCCAAAATTCAATTTCCGAAACCCCATTTCACTGAAATTGGTTTTTGAATCAATAAATTTAAATAAAATTCATTTATAATAGTAAAAAAAATCAACAATCAAACAATTTAAGATTAATAAAAATTTATCATCTAGATGGAACTACATATCTTTCTCATGGAAACAAAAAGCCTACAATGAAACCCACCAAGAATAAAAAAGGCACAAAAGTTCTAAGAACTCAACATAAATACAATATTAAAAAACACAAGGCTTTGATCCATCAGTACCTATATGATCTATCAAACCCAAATGAGTGGAAGAGAAAGAGATAAAGGGATATGGAGAAATCTTACCCTAATAGCCACACTGCATTCAAAACCACAACCAATTGATGAATAAAACACCCTAGAAGGGGTTTAAAGCTCCAAAAAAACATGGGGAAGGGTCTTGAGTGGAGATAAAATAAACATATAATGGATAAAATTGAAATTTTAGCTGAGAATCCCATTTAAAAAAAATAGTTGTGGCATTTCATGATGTGTAACCCAGTTACACATCATGAAATTGGCAGTTCCCTAAATCAACAAAAAACCCATCACCTTTTGTTAAAAATATATTTATTATAATTTTAGAACATACACGTCATTTTACCAAATTACACGGTGTGTAAATCCATAGAACTATATAGAACTAATAGGTTTTTTGTGTGGGGAATCTGAAAAATCTCCGACTTCACTATTATAGGTATCCTCTAAATTCCTACTCACCCTACCCAGATTAATAAAAATGAAAAGCAGAAAAAACTTTAAAATGTAAATTCTAGAAGTGTAATAGTATATTACAACCTTCCACCATAAAAAAATTATGTTCCCAAAATTCATATCATGAAACTTTCTTATAATAAAAGGTGAGGCCAATACTCTCTCATCAGTGCCTTGCACTGCCATATCTCATGAGAATTAAAATAGTGATGCCATAGCACACGAAACAAAGGTATCATAATCCCACAAAGTACCTTGGTTTTAGAATCAAATACCCAAACTACTCATTTAGTCATAGATAAATTAGTCTCAAACTCAAGACTAGTCCAACTCAAAACATGATATGGATCGAATAGATACTTACAAAATTAAGATATATAGAAAACGTTATGTATCGTTGTCAGATGCAGTGGAAGTTCTAACTGATAAGAAACATTCGACACCTTATAAATAACCTCAAATGATCCTAAAAAGTAAGGAGTAATCATTCCATGTTCTTGATACGTCGATGAACCAACCATGGTGAAACTTTAAAGAACGCCTAATCACCAACTGGGAATTAAAATGGTCTACGACAACAATAAACATAAGACTTTAATCATATCTATGCTGTTAACATTATCTGATGAATAGATTGAATATTGGTTGTCTTCTCTTGAACCATTCTTGGTCCAACTAAGGAACATTCTCTAATCTCTAACCAAAAAAATGGAGATCTGCAAGGTCAGTCATACAATGCCTCAAAAAGGGAGATTCTAATCGCAGAACAATGACTACTGTTATAAGAAAATTCAACCAACCCGAGATGATAATCCCAATATCCACCAATGTCAAGAACACAAGCGTGAATAATATCCTCAAGAATCTATATATCTTTTCTTTTTTGGACATCCAAAAATTGATGGTAAGATGTATTCAAATAGACCAGAGATCCCAATGCCTCGTAAAGGACTATCCAAAAATGACTAGTGAATTGAGGATCTCTATAATAAATTGTAATAGATGGAACCCCATAAAGATGAAAAATGTCTTTCACATAGATATTTTACAACTCCTCAACTTTGGTTGTTTCACGAATGGGTAAAATATTATCTTACTTGGTCAGCCTATTGATAAAAAAATGGATCACATTATTCTTTCTTTGGGTACATGGAAACCCAACCAAAATGTCCATGAATATCTCATCATACTTATTAGTATGGACTTGAATTTTCTCAGGTGAAATTGAAGGTTTATCATGATCGATATTGACCTCCTGGAATATATAATAATGGGAGGCAAGTTTAGAAATTCCAAATCTCATACCTGGCCACCGAAATTTACACACCATATTATAGAACATCATAATGGTTCTTGGGTTAACTACTGATTAAGAATTATGGAAATCCCCCATAATAGTTCTCCATACCTCTATTAGCACAAAAATTGATTATGATATCATAGAATGACCTCTTTGCACAACGAACACTTAAAACAATATTCTATTTATAAAGAGAGTCACAAATGTTACTGAAATAGTCATCATGATGTTGTTCCTGAAGAATAATCTCAAGAAGAGAAGATTCCAAATGAAACTATACAAATAATCCATAGCCCCTAATTCATGTACTCTAATATGGAACTGTGCCAAGATATTTTTCATGTTCTACACATCTGAGAATTGTTATATGGCACAGGTCAGATGTTTCCTACATAGAAGCATCTTCAATGATATTCCCTTTCCCTGAGGTATATGCGATATCAAAATCAAAATACTACAGGTATATCACCCAATACATTTGGAGGAGATTCAAATATTTTTGAGAGAATATATAAATCAAGCTCTTGTAGTTTAAATAAATGGTTAACCATTATCTATAAAGGTATCTCTAACAACTATTTATCATGTTCATCAGAGCTAAAAGTACATGGTCATGGGTTGGATAAATTTTCTCATGTTTACTAATATGAGGGGATCTATAGAAAACAATATCATCACCCATCATGTGAATGTAGCCCAAACCTAAACCCAATGAATCACAAAAGACCACATCCTTCCCATCGCTGGAAATGGAAACACCAGTGCAGTTGTCAAAAGATATTTCATCTAAACAAACTAACTCCGTCAGATTTCATCCCAAGAAAACATTACTCCCTTCCAAGTTAGAGAAGTCATCATAAAATCCATCTCTAAGAAGTCCTTTTCAACCCAGCGATAGTACCCAATTATACCCACAAAGCTGTGAATCTGAAAAGCATTCCATGGTGGTTTCCATGTAGTAACATCTATTACCTACTTAGGATCAAATGATACCCCAAGTTCCAACACCACGTATCCCATTAAATTCACTTCTTGAAACTAGAAATCATATTTGGAAATATTGGCATAAACTCGGTAATTTATCATCAATTTGAGGACATTTATTAGATGATGTGAATGATCCTCCACAGATTTAGAGTAAACAAGGACTTCATCCACAATACTAACATGATGGTGTTAATTTACCTATTGAAAATACAATTCATCAAAGCCATAAATACCACATGAGCATTAGTTAGAGAAAAGGGCATGGAATGGTATTCATGATTGTATTACCTATTCCTGAAGATGATTTTATGATTATTATATTCTTTTATTATCAACTTATGGTAACCAAATCAAAGATTAATATTTAAAACAACTTTTCCCCTTTCAACTGATCAAAATAATCATCAATCCATGGAAAAAGATATTTGTTATTTACCGTCACTTTATTTAGATTTCTATAATCAACATATAGGAAAAGGGAACCATTATATTTCTTAAGAAAGAGAACCAACACCGTCTATAGTGACACAATAGGGTTTATAATGCCTTTCATGAGAATATAATACAATTAGTCTTTAATTATTTTAGATTATCTGATGCCATGTAGTAAAAGGGAATATAAACATGTTGAGTACTAGAAACTAAGTCAATAAAAAACTATAACTCCTTTACCGGTGGAAATAAATATATGTCAAAAGGAAACACATCGGAAAACTCGATGGCCCTTGGTGGGAGATCACCAATAAAAGATTCCCATTCCATATCAAAGGCCAACATGGATATTACTTTCCCCCACTTTTGATAAGAGTGTTAGACCCTAGTTTACCTTGGGTCGAATTCTCTTTGAAAGACCCAACACACACCACTTGGTGTAGTAAAGAAGACCTATCAAAGATAGAAATAAATCTATGATTTATTGGAAATGATCCAATCTATCCCAAATATGATGTAAAGTGGATTCAGGTTTAGAACCATAAAACTCCCAGGAAGCTCAACACCTAATAGATAGAAAACACAAGTGGCACTTCAGAGGCCCTATTCTATCTTCATACCACAGGGTGTATTAATATCCATGAAATCATATAAAATCTCCATAGAAATATTTAGAATATTAATAATACGGGTTGAAAAAAAATAATGAGATAGACCAGTATTAAATAAACTTGTCACTAATGAAAAATCTATAGTTATGGTACCTCTCATAGTCGCTGGACCTGTAACCTATTCCTATAGAGACTCTTACACTGTGTTAAGAATATTTTTTCTAGGTAATTATGGTTGGAACCCTTTTATAAATGAATCATATGATTTACCTGATGTTTATGAATGAGGTGATGATTTTGCGCCACTATGTGGAGTGGAAAACTTATAGTAGAACCTTTGTATGTTACCCAAACAATCATAAGAGACATAATTCTTAGATGCCTCAGTGAGAAAACTCTTGGAATGCCCTGGATTGACACGATGTTAAAAAATCATAGGACCTATGCCGGGAAATACTGGAGGTTTAGAATGAACCTTATATTGAGACCCAACACAAGAATAATCACGCTTCTGATTTCACTTAAAGGAACCCATACTTCCATTGGGATAGAAAGAAAATCATCATAACTCTGACTTGACAGAAATTTCTATTTCAACCATCATCAATCTATTCGGCACATCAACATAAGAAGGAATGTTCATAAAGGTAATTTGAGATTGAATATCCTTTCAGATTCCAAACTCAGACCACTGAGTCTTTATATTCTCATTTGTACTATCTCAGGTGAAAATTACTCTATCTTGGAAAAATGGATTTCATACATGGTCATGGTCCTTGTTTCCTGTTCATGTTTGAAACACTCTATAACATTGGACAAAACTATCGAATATGGAAAGAACTGGTTGGTGAAATGATCTATGATGTCTTTCCACAATCAAACCTCATTATTATTCTATTTCACCATCATGTACCCCCATCTCCCACTTGTTCCTTTCTAGTGTAAAGTTGGAACACATCACCTTGATTTAGTCTTGTGTATCCAAAACCCCAACAAATACTCAATCTTGCTCAACTAATCCTTAGCCTTTTGAGGGTAATTTGAGTGATTGAGAGGTGGTTTCTTCTTGGGATGTAATTCCATAGAACTATTTTGGAGATCATCCCTTTTAGGTTCCACAACTGGAGCCTGAACGAGATCTGGTGGTGGTGTCAATCCCAAAGCATGGACATGACACAAAATCACCTCAACTATAATTGGGTGCACAAGAGGATTCACTCATTGAGGTTTAGAATAATATTCCTCCTAGTTATGATTCACATATCTTCATAGAGGCATGATGCTACTCATCATCACTAAAAAACATGGAATACATTATATTAAAACTTAAACAGAGAAACAAGGGTAAATAATCCCAATAGATAGACAAAAAAAATTTGGATTTCAATTCCACCCAAATCCAAAGTAGGGTAAATACTAGAATTAATCCTCAAGATGTCTTTCCCAAACCACCCCTTTTGACTTAAGGTACAATGCAGTGAGATCATTCCAGTCACTCAATCACAAATACCTCATAAGTCCGAGCAATATTAAACAAATACATACTAATGTTTAGAAAAAATCTCAACCTATACCTTTGATACCACTTTTTCATGAACAATCCTGGGTACCCTGGTAACCCGATAACTAATTCATCCCTATCATAGCCTGAAGGGAATTTACAGTCCCCATGGATCAATTACATGCATCTGGAATCATAAAAAAATTAAATTGGGAACAATTTTTCTAAAAACATTAGGGCGAAAGATAAACAAGAGAATATACATACATAAGAAACTCTATATGGAGAAGTGTACCAGAAGTCAAAAGGGTATAAAAAACACAATATACTATAGAAAAGTACTGGAAAACTAAAATAGTATCCCAAGTCGTAATGGGAATAACTATTAAAGTCTTCAAATCAATAACTAAAACCACTTCCAATATACACTTTATCCTCACTCGAGCCTTGAAGGAGATAATCTACATACATCCAAACACACAGGCATGATGTGAGATATAATACTAGTAGGGTATCCCCAAGGATTCCATAATATACTAAATAATTTTATTAACCAAATAAAGAGAATTAAAATTTTAAATAAATAATTTTTTCATTTCAAAAGAATATTTATACAAATCATGCCTTCCATTTCAAAAGATGGGATACATTTTAATTGATATAAATACCTTAAAAATATTCAATAAATAATCAATTTTATATAAATAACTTTATATCAATTTTAAGGAATGTTAAATAGTTCCCCAAAAATGGAATAAATCTATATTTCAAATATAAAAAAGAGAGTGACTTGGTCATCTTCCATTAGGTACAATAGTTTTAGGTTAAGGGATCCTCACACTATCATTTGATAATAACCTCAATGTGTAATCACATCCCTCGACACTAGAAATAGGGGACTTATCTATGTCCTACTGGGGAATAAAACATGATAAGAATTATTTATATGGTTCCTTAAAGAATCATTTTGGTGATTGGACATTCCCATCCAATAATGTTTGTCCCAATAACTAACTAACCACCTAGGCTTGCACCTGCTCCAAAAAATCAATGAAGGTAAATTTATTTTGATACTAATTGAAAAAAACTAAATAAAATTCTCCAATTTCAAAAATTCCAATTTTATATTAAATTTTTTTAATACAAACCTTCCTTTTCATAAGAAAAGACCCAAATTTTTCTAAGAGATCAATTTTAAACCCATTTCCCCAAGTAAGAATTTAAAATAAATTCACAAATTAAATTTCAAAAAATGAATTTCCAAAATTTAATTCATTAATTAAATATAAAAAATTTCTATTAATATCATAATTTAAATTTTACCATTTAAATATCCATAATTTTCCATCAATTTTACAAACACACCCTAATTCAATGGACTTGGGGGGTTTTCCCAATTTCATGCCAAATTTAAATTTCCAAAAACCCTAATTTACTAGAATTGGGTTTTTATTAAATAAATTGATTGAAATTTCATTTATAATGGTTAGAGAACTTAAATTAACAATAAATAAACATAATATTAATAATAATTGAGAATAAATACGGAACTACCAACCTTTCTTCATAGAAATAGAAATCCCGCAATAGAACCTTATAACAAGAAAGATGGTGCATATGACATAGGAACTCAACCTAGATAAAAGATTCAAAAACATAAGGATTCGATACATTAATACCTATATGATCTACTAAAACCCAAGTAGAGGAAGAGAATGAGATAAAGAGACAGGGAGAATGCTTACTTGAAAAGTCACACTACATTCGCAACAATGACCGATTAATGAATGAAACGACCTTGAAGGGTTTACAGGATCCAAATATTCAGGGGGAAGTCTCTTAGGATGAGAGAAAGGAATTAATGAAAGGTTGAAATAGTATTTTTATCCAAAAAACTATGTAAAAACAAAATTTAGGACATTACACAATGTGTAACCCAATTATACATAGTGACATTGACAATTCCAAAATCAATGAAAAACCAACAACCTTTTTTTAAAAATAGATTTATTTTGATTTTATAATTTACACGTCTTGTAACCACATTACAAAACATTTGAATCCTTATAGGGTTTTATAACTAATAGGTTTTATGCTAAGAATCCAAAAAATATATAACTTCACAATTATTGGTATCCTCCAAATTTATTATAGGCCTTATCCCGATTAAGAAAAAGGAAAACAACGGCAAGGTTTAAAACATACCAACTAGAAGAGTAATGGGATATTACCTTAGGTCCTTATAAAGGGTAAGAATAAAATAAAAGATAAGATGAATAAATAATCATAATCAACATTGAAAGGTAAATAGTGTAAACACATTCCAATTGATCAATTAATTGAGTCTAATATAGTAGAAATGGATGATGATAAAATAAATCCATATAAATAAGAAAATAATCATGAAACCTATACATGCATATTTGAACTAACAGAAAAAATAACATTTACATGAATAATTGATCTTATAATAAGATAATTCATAATTTCATTCATCTAAAACATAAATTAAATACCATTAACAAGAAAATATAAATCTATGGGTAGAAAACCATCTAATTTGGCCAACTGATTTGTATAAAGAGACTTCTCATTTCATCAAGGAGTTCTCTATAAATTTTCCCCACACATACCATACTAAGACCAATTAATTTGTTATATGATAGTGGTGAACCATAATTATAAAATACATTACTAATGAAAAAATAACATATGAAAGGTTAATACTTTGTTGAATTAAATAAACATAATCATAAACCATCCAGAGTAAAATGGTGAGTGGTAATAAAATTGTACATCACAAGTCAAAATTAAAATAAAATATCTAAATAAATAATAATTATGGTATTATTACAACATATCTCAAGTGGATCATAATTAGAATAAATATTTTTGGTATTTATGAAAAACATTCCATGAAAATACATATTAATACATTTTTTGTGAAAAATAACCTTCTAATTTTAAAAAATACATTTTAAAACAAACCTTTGATAGAAAATTTTGAAAGAAATTTATTTTAATATATACTTTCTAAATTGTAAAATAATCATCAAAAGAATGAATGGTCATGAAGTTAGTAAATTCTATTTATGTCATACACATTTAGAATAACACTCTTTCCACATTTTCGATAAAAGTCAAGTGAGACATGTTTTGAAAATGACATAAATATTCAATTAAAATAATTTTATCAAAATAAAATGTGTAAATATTTATTTACTAAATTATTTTTAAAACTTTGAAAAAATTTGAAAACATATTTAGATAACATGGTTTTTGATGAAAAAGGTTTTTCGACTAGAAATTGGAAAAAGGCATGTTTTATTCCAAACATTTTCACAATAATTTTTTTAAAAAAAAGAATAGAAAAATAGTCTATTATTTGAAATATTTATTTAAAAAATCAATTAGAATAAAATATATTTATTTTATAGTGTAACAAATAACAATTCAACCAAGGGATACATAATTATTTTTTGAATATTGACGAGATCATAAAATAAAACCTCACAGATTTTGTAACTTTTGAATCATAAGACCAATGAAATAAATAAAATCAAATGAAAAATTAAATACTATTAAGACAAATATTTTCATGGTATAAAATTTAATAATGTTTCATATTTACACCACACAAAAAGAATAAGTCTTGAATTTGGCGTATGCCACACACAAGTGAAAGTGAGAGGAGAAACAATTACATCATCTTTGACTTCCTTTGTATCTATATGATGATACTATATAATAACTATAATATTATTATAAATATATTAAAGAACCATACAAATGTATCTCATATAAAAACTCATTTACTTATAGTCTTTTATCACCACTTTATTGTGATTTTTTTGTCAAAATCACTGTTTTATGTTATAATTTCTTTGGTTTTCATGTAAGTTTTACTTCGGTAATTTTAGTACTTTTAATATTTCAGGGACACATAATATAAAAAATAATTAAAATTATATAAATATCATATATATTCATTATATATGCATTTAGTGTAATATAATAATGATTGAGATCAAAAATGAAATACATCATTCATGGAGAAGGCATACCCCACTTATGCAAGAACATAGTTTTCTATTTTTCTCATTGGATAGAAATAAGGGAAAATAAATATGAATTAAACACTTAAGAATAATTATTATGTCATATATATAATTTATATATACCAAAAAAATCTTTATTACCATCAATTTAAAAATAAAATGTAAAACATTTCACATTGCCGTGTAGAGGCAGTGGTCCACAGGTATGCACGAGTGAAGTAATTATATCATCACTGAATTGAAAGTAATAATATATATGTAATATTATATTTATATGAATATTTTTAGATAATTTATATCCCATATATTCATTAAATATTACCTTCATAGAATTCAGGTAAACCATATGTGAGAAAAAATCACATAGCTTCGTGATGTGGTAGTCCGCCGAATATATAAGAGACATTATCGTATCCCATACATAAGGGAAAGTAAGAAGTTTTATGTGATATAATAATTTATAATGTATAAAAAATTCATAAATATTGTATAAATATGTTAACTCTATCATTATATTCATCCTTGAAAGGAGGTGATGGAAAACGAATTACATCGGTTCGTGTGGCGGTAGACTGCCATACAAATAATCAACGATTTTGTTTCCCACTTGATGGAAATTGAGATGGATACAAGTTATTAAATTATAATAAAACACATAAATATAGAGGAGACATTTTTTATTATTCTATTAAAAAATTTTTAAAATTTTTTATTGTTTCAAAAGAAGAAATAAAACAAATACACATATTTAATAATTTTACCTGTTTTTCAAAGATCATCTTCAGGTTTATAACTAATGATTTCATAGGAGGAATACCTAATAAAACTAATAACTATAATATGTGAAGATATATTTAAGGAATTAATCTGGTCAGGTATTTTTTAACCAAATGGTTTTCATAGTGTGAATGGGGGAGGTGAGGTGGTGGACTTTTATAAAGAGGGGATAAGACACACATGGAATTTTAGATAATATAAAGTGTGACCAGAATTTTTCTCATCCCAGATTCCTAAAAATGTGTCATTATATAATCTTATAGGTGATAGAGTCAAAATATTTTAATAAAATTGGTTTTTTTACTTATTTTAGGTCATTTTAAACCTTTTATTCACAGTTTAACCCCCAATAACGCCATTTTTAGATTGACCTTGACAAATAATTTTAAATATTTTAAATTTTAATTATGTTGACAAATTAATTTGGCCTTATTAGATAATATAAATTATTCTTATTCCAAATATGAAATCTATTTTCTAAAATTCAACATATAAAAGTTGAAAAAAATCAATTTAAAATTAAACTATAGACTTTCCAAACATGAAATTTTCCAAAGAGAAAATTCTCATAAGTAAAATATGGTTTAATTTAAAAATTAAATATAAATTTTTTTATAATTAACAAAATAATATAATTCATAATATAATTTAACAAATTTTACTTGAAAAAAATTTAAAATATAATTTATCTTTGAAGATAATTTACACAAAAAGAAACATTTAGTAATAATCAATATTATTAACAATTCATAAAATAATTTACCATTAAAGAAAAATTTAAAAAATCCAAAAAATATAAATTTCACATAAAGATTTAAAAAATAAATTTTCTTTTTTCAAATAATTTTTTTATAAGTATTAATTTTTTTAAATTATTTTCTCAAACTGAGATTACACTATCCTTTAGAAAAATATATTTTTTTTCGGAAAAGATTTAAAATTAATTCAAAAATGTTATTATTTTATTTATAATAAATTGATAACAATTTAATTTATTTAATATATGTTTCAAAGATATAACTTTTATAATTTAGGTAGGACTATTCATACCCCCAAATTTTAACTGTTAGGTTTTAATTTTTATGTTTAATAAATACTATTTTAATAGAGTTTCATGTTGTGTTATAACCTTGTGTTACATGTATTAATTGATTTTAAAGAGTTTGAATTTATTTAAAATATATCTTAAAGTCCTAGGGTGTTACATTATACCCCCCATAAATATACTTTATTTTTTTGATTTAATCTCGATCTCGGTAGTTAGGGGGTTATCATTCGAAAATAACATTCATGAAATCCCACATCTTGAGAATGGTTAATAAAACATCCTATAGGTTAGAGAGAAAGGAAAGTATAATGGTCATCTAGAATAATCACATAACTAGGATTTTAGATTGGAAAACATATGTGGTAAGTGAATATATGGACATGACAAAAAAACATAAATAAATTTATATAGTGATTACGATCATTGATCAAAATAATATGGGTAATCTTGAGAATGTTAATGAAGACAAAACCATAAATATGTAAATTGAAAAATACCATTGGTTTATCAAAAATGAAGGTATTAAGATAATATTTTCATTTCTAGATCTTTTTTTATAGTGGATGAAACATATTACTATCTATGAATATAAGGAAATATACATACATGATATATTTCTATTTCATATGTGTAATTCCATCCTTTGGTTATGCATCGATCAATTTCCACGTCATCTCACAGTATAAGAAATGAATATCAAAAAACTAATTTGTCATTACCAAAACATTAAAATTAATTTTAAAAATATTCTAAATTCTAGAATATAGTAAAAAAATATTCCTTATGTTTTTAATTAAACCTAAATTATTAGAAAAAGTTATCCAAAAACCCTAAAATTTCATCTTAATCCATTTCATAAATAGTAACCCTTAAGGCTCATCTCAAATATTTCTGACCAAATTTAGATGGAAGGTCACTAAATCAAAATTTTAATCCTAAGAAAATAGAAATTGTGTCTTAATGTGACATTCCAAATTTTTTAACACTTGGTTAACCATAAAACCTCAATGAAAATATGCGTTCTTAAAAAATAAAATATATATTTTTTAATAAATTAATTAAATCATAACATGCAATAAAATCCATGAAAGATAACATATATAATAAAATCATGATCTCATATCATGGTTATAAATATTATCCCATAAACATCTCTTTATCATCATATATCAACATCATTCTCACGTTAAGGGTTATCTTCCTTAAATCATATATTTTCCAAAAAGGCCAACTTCTAAATAAAACAAATTTCCATTTTATTTTTACCATTCAATATATACTCTCAAATCCTTAAAGAAAACATATTATTGTAAAATCCTTATACATTTCGTAATTCTTGTAACCCGAATTTCATTGATCAAATACCGATATAACATAATTATTGAATCTAAACAAATGAAAATTAATCATTCAAAATCATTCTTAAACCATAAACTATGATTCATCATGTTATTCTTTAATACCTCTTTCCTTTGATATTTCATTTATAGTATCCTTATCATCCTAAATATTACAATTACACATACAACTTTTATGATTCTCATCATGAGACCACACCCCATGGAATTAAATTTTCATAATTCCCATACATTACATATTTTATACAATAAATCATCAATAGTACATTTTTAAGACCACTAATACAATCTTTTCCAATAAATAACATTTAATTTTTCTTAGAAATGCCTTGTTTTGTGTCCTTTTCCACAAATAATACATTTTCACTTTCCATTTTGTCACTCTCATAGATGCCACATTCCAAATTTATGACATGAAGTAAATTGATAGTTCATTCCAATATGGTCTCCACTCTTCAATATCTTAATAGGATATATCCTTCTATTATTATTTGAGTCATATTGTTGGTTACAATGCTTGTTTTTAATCATATATTAGGATAAGTGATTAGGAATAATCGTAACATAATTCACCACAGTCATCATTCAAATTAGTTTCTCATCAACATATTATCTATAAAATTCAATGTTATCCCAATTCCTTCTTCTTTCATCCAATGAAGAAATATAAAAAAAACTGTCCAAGAAACACTAATTATAGTGGGAAGTCACATATTCATGATGGATCCTTTATAGGATATCTAAATCACCTCATATTCTTTTCATTTGATGTCACATTAGCTTTCACCTATGTTATTTGAAGTTATTAAAATACCTCATTGTGGTTTATAAATAGAATTTTAATTAAACCAAGTATATCCCCCATGATTATAAAAACAGGCGTGCAATAAGGCCCACTGTTGTGTACTGGGTAATGTTCGAGTCAATCTCGATGCCCCGTTTTCAGATTTTTTACCCTGGGTACAACTTATCTATAACCATTCCAACCTATAGTATTTATAAAAGGATGTATTTTAGGAAAATACCACAAAATCATTTTGGTATAATGCTACATTTTTTCACTAATGTGTCAATATGTATTTTTTGATATCGTATGAAGTGTTGATGCTTATAGAATTGTTTTGGATTCATATTATGGAATTTGATTCCATGCTTGGGAAATTATACTTGTAAATATGATGATTATCGAAGCCTATAATTAAAATTTAATGGCACATTCTTAATAGTGAAAATTACTTTCAACAAGTGGTAGAACATGGAAATGATAAATTGAATGATGTGAATAAGTGGGATTATGGTTTCCAGGAAAAAATAAATTATATAACGCATGGGGAAATAAGAAGTCCATGCATTGTGTTTTATTTTCAGAGGATGTGACGATGATTCCGTGAAATAAATATTTTTATATAACTTTAAGAATATATAGTCAAGAATAAGGCTTTATATTTGTGAATTAAAAATTATTTTATATTGATGATTGAATTACAATTTGGGAGTGTTGACTAATAATTTTAGGCATCTATCAAGACAACCGCGGTAACCGTGAAGAACCACTACTAAGGTGGGAACTAGGATCAACCTCATTCCATCTTATGGGAGGTCGAGGAGGGTGGTACCATTTATACGGCTCGTAGGAGAGAATTTCCACTTAGATCACTTGGTTGTAGTATTTGTGCCACTATATAGGGCGACATGACTTTCAGGAGCACCGGCAAGGGGTGGTTCTCACAGGGTTCATGAGTGGACCTTGGTACTCACTTTTAGATTCTCAATGGGAGTTGTTGATTTATAAAAAATTAACATGATGTATTTTAAAACAATTTTTGGACAGAGGTGGTAGTGGTACTGTTCATTTTCATAAAAACATGGATATTTCCTATGTCATATTATTGAGATGATCTCAACTATTCAATTGAGCACATAATAATCTTCCTCTTACTTCATTCAAATTTTTCTGTAGAGAGTGATCCCAACACCATTTTTTGTATCCAAAAATACCAAACCAAGGCTATGAAAACATTAATGCTGGTCTTTATGAACTCTTTTGATCCATTCAAGGCCCTAGCATTCATCACACAAGAAATTCATGCACTACCATGCTAAAATAGGGAAGTCGAACTATAATCATCACCCAATGAAGACGACTCCCTTGAAAAAGTAGGCACTTATATTTGGGATCAAGTTTGTTCAAAATAGTAATTCATGAATCTCCTTATTTCATGCATGAAATTTAGGTGATACTTGTGATGATTAAATCAATGGTTATTCAAGAATGAATAACTGACACGAGGAATTAATGTGAAACCTGATTCTCTCTAGTGAAATGGATAAGTTTCCATGTCATGAATAACTTGAATGATGAATGAGATGCATCTTATGGGTATTCATAATGAAAAAGTAAAATTAAAAGATAACTAGATACATTGGGTTCTTAAATGAGGTTAGGGCAATTATTTCTGGTATTTACATACCATGTGAAGTAACAGAGTACCTAATCATTCAGGTATTTTAATGAGATGTGGTATTTCTTAAATCCATGTGAATTAATCAGGCCTAAAATCCTTTGGTTTTTTGAGAACACATGAAAATAGTGATCTATAGGATATAATTTCTTCTGGTAATTATGCTTGAGACATTTTTTCTACATGGATAAATACCCCAGGTAACCACCTTTCACCGTGAGAAGTGAAAGACATTCATAAAAATTTAGGAATTTTCTATACAATGAATTCCAAAGGGAATACCAAGTCATTCACTTATTTCAAAAGATAATGGAAGAACTATAATATCAATATTCAATGGGGTATATGAAATGGAGTAAAATAACTGTTTTATTATTTTTATCATTTAAACGAGGACTTAAATTCACAATTAAAATCATGTCATTAATTGAGACCTTTTTCCCTATTTTTTTGTACAAATATATGCAGGTAGGTGATGTTAGGGATATACATAATTTAAAAATCACTTGGATGTATTGATAAATTATAATATTATATAGAAAAATTGTTTCAATAAGGGATACTTTGGAGAAAGAATCATTTTTTTGTGACTGAACATTCAATGATTTAGTAGAATCCAGATTGCACCAAATTTGGAAGGTGTATTAAGAGCAATATTTATAATGTTCTTGATAGAGTACATAGGAAATTAATTTCCTAAAATCTCATGGAGGAAGTTAAAATATAATCATATAGCATATAAATTCTTAAAAATGGGTAATGTCATCTAGTTGGTGTCGAGAACTATAGAAGTCTTTTGTTTTGAGCTTAGATGTAAAGGAGTATTCGATTGGAGCCAAAGAATGAATAATTTCTGGTTAGAGACAAAATAAAATAGAGTCTCTTAGTTGGATATGGTGAATAATTATTTTGTCTAGAGATAAAATAAATTTTCTCTACTCTCTTGATATTGAAAAATACAATTTGGGGTGTATAACCAACATGGTAATGAGTAGGCATGTCATTACCAAACCATGTAAAATTTACGTCCTTACCTCTATTATTTTACTATTTCACATGATGTTATATTGAGATATAATACTTAGTGGATCAATAAACCTTACATATTTCAGAGGTTTAATTTCAAGTAAAATGGGTTTGAAAAAATAAACCACTAATTCAACCATCCCATCCCAGTGGTCAATTCAGATTGGGGCTTTACAAGTGGTATTAGAGTGTAGGTCACCTCTAAATATCCTAATGTATTTTTATGAAGTAAAAACTTTTGGACACATAAAACCTATATAATATGGATATTTATTCCATGAAAATGAATAATATGAATAATATATAAGAAAATAAGATGAATAATAATCGTAACGTAACGGAAAAGGCATTATCAATCGAAGGTAATCAAAATAGTTGATATTTCAAAAATTTATTTGAATATGAATCTTATAAAATATCATGTTCAAGAATTCATAATGATGTATCAAGTAGATATCATCAGTGATTATTCAAATAAAATTTAATTAATAATCCTAGAGAAGAGGTAAAAAAATATTTCAAAATTAAGAATGGTTTATTAAGATGAAACATTGCAGTTTGAAAAATAATCTTATGCTATGAGGAGGCATTTGCTAAGATGGTTTGAATTTATGAAACTCTTATCACACATGTGAATTTAATGTATGGACCCTTTTCTCTTCACATTGAATAATATTTTCAATATGTTTAAGAATTTGAAAAAAATTGTTTTTGAGAATTATTTCTTTAAGTTTGTATTTTTAGAATATTTACAAACATTGGAAAAATTGGACAATGTATCTATGATTTTAAAAGATGATTAATTGGAGTACAATTCTAATTGGTTATAGGATCATGAAGAGTATATAAGAAAATAAGAATAATTCATGAATATAAAATAAAGAAAATGAAGGAGGATTGAGAAGAGAAGATGAGATCAGTTGAGGATGATAATAAATACCTTAAAATAAAGTGTTTGAAGTTAGAGGTGAGATTGAAAAATCATGAATTACCATAAGCTGGAACATCCAAAAAAATATAAATAAGTGATGCTAGCACTCATGTATGTATTAAAGATCCTGATTCCCTAAATAAAATCATAATATTTTTTATTAAATGGAATCATACTCTGTGAAAAAGGTATTCCATAACTTGTAAACTGGTTTATGTACTAATGATATTCTATGTACTCATATATATATTAAACAAAACTATGGGATAATATGGATGTTGAGAAATTTTTTTAAATATACCAAATCATGGGTGTATGTACAAAATAGAATAAATAACTATTCATCAGGATGTTTCCAAAAGAGTGATGGTGTCAATCAATAGAAACAAGGCTCACAATCATTGAAAACTATGTAGATTACACCACAAAAGAAGGGAAGAGGGATTATAAGATATTGTTGTTATTGGCGGAAATTTTAACACAAGGAATTGATGTGTTAAAAAAACATGCCCATTCATGAAAAAATAGAATGCCTCACAAGGGGGGGGGGAGGGTAAAGATAAAGATATGATAAAATAGAATAAAAGTGAGAGAACCTCTCCTAGACCAAAGGGTGATTCTAATATGGACGTGGAAAGAGTTATTCAAATCATAGGTGGTCTGTGAAATGTATGATGAATCTAGATATTATATACATAAATATATAGTTATTCTCTCAAATAAGAGGGATCTAATTAAAATTAAAATCAAATAACATGAGATCTCATGTACTCAAATTACAACATTGTAAAATGAGACTTCACACAAAGTAATGATTGAAATTGGGAGAAAATTATGTCCCATGTTGACTGGAAATTATTATACTGAATTAGACACCTGTTGAAATAAACATTTATTCATTATTACCTATCATTTTATGTTTTTTAGGATAACATATAAGGAATTTAAGGATATGTATGAGGCTATGACTTTAGGAAAACATGAAGAGATACTTCTTCATGGAGTCTACAAACTTAAATAAAATATAAACTTGAATCTCATAAGGGGATAAGCCTTAATAATGAATATAAAAACCTTAATATTGATTAAATAAATAATATAAAGGCATTCCAATCACAATTTTATCCATTATTCTATTTTATTAACTTAGAAATTAATTGTTAGTGTTTGATTAGTGTTAAGATAAGACAATGGGGCATCTACATTTATTCCATTGAACTTTATGGTGTTTTTTTTGACGTGTGAGTAGGTTTTATAATTTCATTCATATTTAAAATTACTTTCAAAAAATTAGTTTACAATTGATACATTATGAGTATTATTTTACATTTATGGTATTTTATAGACAAATTAACAACCTTGTTTTCATCACCCTTTTTTCTAAAACAGGTTATCCCACATAGACTTAAATTTAACTAACTAAATACCATATTCTATGAAAACCACATGAGATCATCCCTTTATGGGAATTTATCATGATATTTTCATATAAGGGATGATACCATGTTCTTTGGAAAAATATATGATAATAAGACCACCGAATTATTCATTGAATTATATTGTTAGAGGGGGAGAGTGTTTTCAACACACATATTGACTTTTAAATTTGTGAAGATATATGGGAAAAAATGGGTAGATTATTGTGAATAATGTTTTATTTTATATCAATGATGTATCAATATGTTTTTGGTGAGTTCAAATGAATTTTTTATTACAAAAGAATTATTATAGATTCATATTATGGTATCAGATGTCACACTTGGAAAATTTTCCATGTTACTTACATGTGATGATGGTTGAAGATGGTATTCATATTTCTATGAAGTGTGATTATAGGAGTAATTTTTATTAAATAATACGAATACCATGAAAATGATTATTTTCATGAACTAAAGAAGAGGAATTAAGGTTTCCATGAAAAAATGGAATTTTATATTCCACGAAGAAAGAATAATTCCATGAATTGATTTTTATAACATGAGGATGTGAAGAAGATTCCATGAAAAAAATATTTTTTTAATATATTTGTATTGATTTTTTATTTAATAATATCGATTGAAATTTGATATTTAAATAATATTTTATGCTGATTACTCACTAACTCTTTGTGAGAGTTTACTCAAATATTTAGGCATCCATCAAGCTAGACGAGGGAACCATGTGCAACCTCTAGTCAGGTGGGATCTAGGTTTGACCTATATCCATCATATGGGATGAAGATCTGGGTTATAATATTTATATATCCTAGTGGTGAGAACACCCACATGAAGCACATGGGAGTAGTGGTGGTGCCACTATGCTAGGCGGCACGATGACCATGATATTTGGAACTAGGTGGGGCCAAAAGGGTTCATGAGTGAACCCCAGTAATCACTTATGGATACTAAATGATAATTTTATATGGATAAAACAATATCCCAAATTATTTAAAAAATGGTGTGGGATTGTGGATACAATGGTATTGTTCATATACATAAAAACATGGATGTTTCTTGTGATGTTCGATCAAGAAAATTTGAGTTTCTTAATTAAGAATGACATTGTATTCCTCCTACCTCATTTGAGGGAATATAAAACACATGATTCAACCACCATTTATAAATCTATGATAATCAATACAATTCCATGAACACATTAATAAAGGTTGCGATGAACTCCTGTGATCTAGGTGAGGCTGTAGCATTAATCACAAAGTAAATTCATTCACTATTATGCATGAACTAAGAAATTGAGCTATGATAATCTACCAATGAAGATTACTAAATAGATTAATTATAAACATTTATTAGTGTTAAGGTTTTATAAAATTAATCATGCATGATTCCTCACATATATGAATGAAAATTGGGCGAGCCATGTGATTTATTAATCCATGGGTATTCCAAAATGAATAACCCGCATGAGATGAATGAGAAAACCAATTATCTTGGGGTGAAAGTGTTGATATTTTATGATACACATTCATTTAATGATGAATTAGATTCATGCTTTTGAAATGTAAATTATAGTTACCAATCAGAAGATAACTTGATTGTTATGGTGTTTAAATGAGATGAAAACAGTGATTAGTGGTATTTTCAATCCACATGAAGAAACAACTGACTGGGTATTGAATTATTTTAATGATATGCCTTATCTTTTCATAAAATGTGGATGAGTTAATCCTAATATTTTTTTTATAATTAATTTAGATAATGACCAATAGTTTATCACTTCCTCCATGAATGATCCATGCAGTATATTTATTTCATACATAATGTCACCAGGTGATCACATTTCTATATAAGAAGAGTAAGAAACATAGAACCCTTTAAGAATTTGATATAAAATTCATTCCAAATGAAATTAAAACTCATTTAGGTATTTAAAATGAGAATGGAATAAAAATAATACCCATATACAATATTGAAATTAAGATTGAAGAAATTAAATGTGTTATTCTTTGACATAATTAAATGAGGATTTTAATTGAGAATTTAAATTAGGTAATTAATTGAGACCCCATGTGCTATATTGTTTATTTATAAATACGTTCATTCATATAAAAATAAACCCATATATAATTTCAGTATCTTTAAGAGATCCTAATAAATTATAATATCGAAGTTAAAAGGATTTTGAAGATTAGAGTCTTTTGGAGAAGAATCATCTTGTGTGCCTGATCATTAAAAGATTATAGAGGATCCACATTACATCAAATCTAGAAGGACTCATGATACAAGCATTGATAATGTTTTTCAGGAGTAAAAAACAATGTTATAACCTACACAATCATGGAGGAAGAAATAATATCTTTCTACAATGGACAAATCCTTCAAAAAATTTTATTTATTCCGATTGGTGTTGGGAGAAGAGGAAGTCTTCTAGATAGAGCCTAGATTAGAAGGAGTATATTTTTTGGAGATAGATAAATAAGTATGTTGGTTGGATCCAAAATAAAAATAATCATCTCAGTTGGAGATTGAGTACAAGACTTTAAGTTGTAGTTGAAACTAATTGTATTTAGTTGTTCGATAGTGATGAATCCATGTTGTGATTTATAACCAACATGGAAAAGAGTGGTCCTTTCATTTCTAAACCATGTATATTCCATGATTTACCCTCTATTATTTTACTATTTCACTTGATGTGATATGGATAGAAAATATTGAGTGGATATAGAACCTTAAAAACTTGAAGAGGATTAATTTCAATGAAAATAAATGAAAAAAGTTAAACCACCGAATCACCCCTCTCCTCTAGATGGTCAATTTGTATCGAGGATATACGTAATATCAAATTTACCAAAGTATTATGATGTTATTATATGATTATCCCCAATATATATAATATGGTTATAGTGCATAATATATGTTTTCCTTAATATATTTCCCAATATTTTAACTAAACATCTTCTGATAAGAATTGTAATAAACTCGAATCTAGTATCTCAGATATAGTAGAAAAATTGTTACATTGGAACTAGATAAAATTAATATAATCCTTAAGGACCTAATAGTTTATTATAATTGGTAATAAATATTCATACATGAAATTTAAATTACATGTTAAAACATCAATTTCAAAAAAAAATGGGATAACTCCATCATACCTTATAGCATATAACTATATATCAATTATAAAAAAATTATGATATCCTAGGGAATATAAAACATAAGAATGGGGTGAGATCAGATTATGATTAAGGGTTAGAATATAGTGGAATATATCATGAATAAATGGTTATAATCAACATGGAAAGTTAAATAACAAAAACACATTCCGTTTAATCAATAAACTTACCATAATATGGAAGAAATTAATAACAATAAAATACATCAATATAAATAATTACATAAGATAGAAACTTATCCACTGATATGATAAATAATTGAATATTTTTGTGGAATTCAATAAAAAATATAATATTGAAGTAAATTATAATTCTAGACATCTAAAATGTAATTTCAAGACATTTCACATGATAGTTTAAATAATTATTTTGAAACCCTTCTAATTTTTAAAACTAATTTACCTCTTAAGACCTATTTATGAATTGAGGGGATTTTAATAAATACTCCTCACCCTTCACATAATATTTCCAATTCCATCCTCCTATTAAAGGGGTGAAACATAATCAACATAAACATTCATATTGAAAAACTAACAAAATAAATTTTAATACTTACCACAATAAAATAAAGATAATCATAAAGCATCTAGAGTAAAAAAATGTTTGGTAATAAAAGTTTACATCCCTAGTATAACAGATCCTAAACCATATGAAAAATAATAATGATGGTATTATTATAAAATATCCATTGTGGATCATAAGTTTAATAAGGATTTGTTTTGTTGATCAATATAAATTCAATGAAAATATCTTTTAAGTTTTTTTAGGAAAGTAACCATTCCAAATTGAAAATTACCATTTAAAACTAAATTTTACAAATAATTTTGAAAATACTTTTCATTAAAAAACAACCTTTTAATCAAATATAAAAATATAAAACATTGAGTGTTCATGATGGGGGCAATATATTCTTGTCAAACATGTTAAAATAATTATTTCTTTCATATATTTAGTAAAATCAAAATGGTCCTTTTTTAAATCGAAATAGAGATTCCTTTGAAAAAATTATGTAAAATACAAAATAGGTAAAAGTTTCTTTAATAAATAATTTATAAATGGTTAAGAATAATTTTCAAAACATTTTTAGGAATAATTTTTTTGAAAAAAATTTATTTTTTACCAAAAAGTGAAATAAAGTCATATTTTGTTACAAAAATATTATCAGTAATTTTAAGTACCAATGAGTGGGAAAATGTTATAATTACTTGAAAAAGATAATGATTAAATATATTAAAATAAAATAGAATTATTTTATGATATAAATATCAAATAATTCCCCCATGGGAGACATAAGCAACTATAACCCTGAATAATTATGAGATTTTGAAACAAACACTTACCATATTGTTAACTTAGGATTCATAAGACCCATAAAAGGATTAATATTTAAATTAAATTTTAAATAAAATTTAGATAATTATATTTCTGATATGAAATATCAATTTTGGAAAATATTTTCCATTAAAAGGAATAAACAGTGAATATGTTGTATGTCTCACAGATGTAAAAGTCAGATGAGAATTCCTTATCTTATGTTCGACTTCCTCTATATGTTTCTAAAATTATTTCAAAATAAATATAGGATTATTATAAATATATTATAGAAATATAATCATATATACCATACCATATATAATTTACATATAGTCTTTTATCAACCTTTTATTAACAATTCTTTGTTAAAATCCCTATTTCAGATGATAATTTCTTAGTTATTCATGTATGTTTTAGTTAATTAATTTTGGTCATTTTAATATGATTTTTATTAAATTATATATATAATTTCAACCATTATATAAATATTATATATATATATATATATTTATAAATCTATTAATGGATGATATAGAAAATGGATTATATTGTTTAGGGAGAAGGTGGGTCTAATGTACGCATGAACTCTGTTTCCATTTTTCCTCAAAGGTTGGAAAAAAAGAAAAGAAAAATTATTTCAACATTTCATAATAATTATTATTAAAAATACATCATGTATATTAATTAAATACATCCTTATTAAATTCCATGAAAAAATAGAAGGAAAAATATTTCACATCACTACATAGGGGCGGTAGTCCACATGTATGCATGAGAAAATTTAATATTTTCTAGAGGATTGAAAGATAATAGTATATATTTAATATTTTATTTTTAAAATTATTTTTAGATCATAAATATCACTTATATTAAATATATTTAACCTTAAAACCTTTCATGTAAAGCATAATTGAAAAAATAATCACATCATTTCGTGAGGTGGTAGTCCGACGTACAGAAGATCAACAATATTGTATCCCCCAAAGAATAAAAAGACAATTGAGTAAAAGAAACCATAATTTTAGAAATATGAAAATTTCATAATTATTATACCAATATTTAAATTCCATTCATCCTTGAATGATGTTTATGTAAAAATAATTAAATCGGTTCGTTAGGCGGTAGTCCATCGTACACCTGATCGATGATTTCATGTCACATTTTATGGAAGGGGAGGTGGATATGATTTATTCGATTAACATAATATCATCTCAGTATATATAATATATATTTTTTATTTTGTTGTCATATTTTAATATTTTTTATAGAGTTTGAGGATGAAATATAAAAAATCCATGTTTAATAATTTTTCCTCTTCTTCATACAACCTTTTTATGTTTAATTCTAAAACATTAATATGAGGTATTAATAATAAAACTAAGGACTATAAGATTTGCGTGGGAAATTATTATTGGTATTTTTCATGTTAGTTTTTTATAAAAATGAGAATGTAAGATTGAAAATGGGAGGAGAGTGAGTGGCCTTTCATCAGTGTTAGAGAGGACATACATGGAATATTTGAAAGGATATAGTGACACCCATGTTTTTATCATTCCAAAAGCCTTCAAATGGTTCATTATAGACCCTTTTATGTAATACTCTATAAATATGGACATAAAATGGGTTTTGGAAATGTTTTAGGTCATTTTTAATCTTTTCCTTATTAGTTTAAAAAATTGGAAAACCCATTTTGAACATAACCATGGTAATTAATTTTTACTATTTTCACTATTCATTACAGTCAGAAATAAATTAACCTTATTAGATAATAAAACTAATTTAAATCCATATATTTGATCCATTTTTTAAAAATAATTTTAAATAAGTGGAATAATTAAAATTAAAACTAAACCCCATAAGCGACGAATGAGTTGTTTTCCAAAGAGAAAAGTCTAATTACTATAATATGTTTGAATATGACAATATGACATAAAATTATATAAAAAGAAAACAATTAAATAAATTGTAATATTATGAATCAAATTTAAAGTTAAATGAAATTTATTATTTAATTTATCTTTGAAAATAATTTAAACAAAAGGTAGTTTTCAATTAAAATAAGTATTTTTCTCTACTCAGGAAACATTTATCTATTAAAAAAATTCAGAACTTTTCTCCCAAATATTAATTTGAGATGTAGATTTAAAAAATAAACTTTATTTTTCTTGTAGAGTTTCTATATTTTATGAAAGATTATTTAAATTAGGTCTACAATGTGTTTCTAAAGCACCTTTTAGAGATATACTATTTTTTAGAAAACATTTTTTTCTTTCAAATAGATAAAGTTTTATTTATAATTAATAGGTAACCATTTAATTTATTTTGTACATGTAAAACAGTATAATTATAATTAATTATTTAATAATATTCATACCTTCTAATTTAATGTCTAGTTTACAAATGTTCATGTTTAAATAATAATATTCTCATAGTGTATCTCATTACAATTAAACCCTCTGTAGTGACCATTAAAAACTATTAATGATATTGAATATATTTAAGAATAAATATACCATTAATTTTTGGGGTGTTTCATAATATATATTAATATCTTGGTCCATTTTTTACGAATTTTATATGGATAATTTTATTTATGTTCATGAATTATATAAATGGATTTGGGGAGGACTATTGGATTGTGCATGTGATTTTATAATCTATAAGCACTATGGAATTAAAAAGGAGTAATTATCCCTTATACATATAGTGACCTATCATCCCCTATATACTAGGTAGAATGAAAATGATTTTTAATGATTTCTAGAGTTCCATACTCTCCTCTAATAGGGTATGTGTCCTCTATCATTGGAATTATGAAATAACTCATCATATATATTTTTCTCAATGATGTCTGGTCCTATACTAAGTCTAATTTTCTTTCATCCTATATAATAAAATAGGATATCAGGGATCCATGAAATAGGTTTTATTATTTCATTTGGTGCTGGTTCATGTTTATAGTTTCAATTTCTTATAATAATCTTGATGTGTTATCCATGTTAATTAGTAATTCTATGAAGAAATGGAGTCTTTGATGTCCTTGGCACCCTTTAATTTAAATATATTTAATTTATTCCCACTTTTTCAGTGGTTATGAGTTGAATACTATTTCTTATCAAACATTTAATTTATGGGTAGCTCTAAAAGTTAATTATATACTCATAATTACATATGTGAATTTCTCACACATTTCATGTCATGTGCAGATAATATAGAATTTTAATGAGGTTATAATTGATATGATTTTGGTGGAGTAGAAGATTATATATTCTTATGTAATATTTTTATAAGATATTTGTGTTGGGATTTATGGTTTTAGGATTCACATTATTTTAATGTCATTTTTTTGTTGGAAAACATTTTGATTTTGGGATTCTATTTATTACCTCACATTATAGTTGTCAATTTTTTATGTGGTTGACTAATGTCTGTCTCATGAATTTATATACACCCGATGGTATATTTTTATAGTTTTTTTATAATTTTATCCAGTGATGTTATGAAGTATATTTAGGTTATTTATTCTTGGGAATCCTATATTGATTGAAATTTCTATATAATACTATTCACTATTAATTGACCTACTAGGGAAGGGAATAAGGTGGTACACCTAGTCTAACTTCCGACTCCTGATGGGCCATTGTTGGTTGTCTCATTATAGAGTTGTATTATGGATAGATTTTTTTATAGGGAAAGAGTTTTTATATATGTATTGAGAGTGTATTTTAGAGAAATAATGGAATTGATGTTAAATTGTATTATGATCTATTTTTAGAATATTGTTCCAAGGTTTACTACAGTGGATGATGTTTCCCTTAACTAGGATATTGTTAATAATGTAATAAAATAAAAAATACATGACATCAATTGTGTGTTATGGATAATGTGTTACATGAATATATTTTAGATTATTTTGTGAATTATTTATAGTACATGAGATAATAACATAGTTATAAATAAATGCTCATTGGTTCATATTGTCATATGTGAGATGCATCCAAGTTGAACACTAGCTATGATCACATTGTATATTTTTGTTATACCCATGCTATCATCCATGGTTGTAGATTATTAATAATTGAGTGACATGGATTATATTAGGGAATATTATAATGAGATATACCCACTGGGAGAGTGGGGATAATTTCATCCACTCAAAGGAAATTCAGAAGACCCACTCCCCATGATGTGGAGAGATGATCTTATAACTACATATTAGAGGATAGTTCCATTTTGTTGCACGGTATTCACTAGGGATTCATTTTCATCATGATTTTTTTTAAAACCATCTACGTTCTGATGAATTTATATAACTCATACAATATTTGAATTTATTAAGTCTCTATGTTACGTTTTTGGTTTTGTTAAAATCTTGCAGATTATATTGTATTATAAATATATAACCTCTTTTATAGAATATTTAACTTCTTATAGTCATTAATAATTCAAATTCAATATAAATTTATTCTTTCTTTATCATAATTGATGATCCGCATATGCAGGGAGTGTTACCTAGTGATGTTTTTTATGGTGTAAGTTCAAGATATTTTATATTAGTAACAGTGTATCATGTATATGGTGGTTTATGAATTGAGGATAAAAAAACTCATTAGATTATCTATTTGAATGGTTTTAGGAGGATTTTGTTGTGTTTAAAAGATTATTCATGGCATTCAAAAATTTATCTATGTGGGGGTTGTCTTATTTTTCATACGCCTCAAGAAATATTCTTGAATATAGATTTTTAGATAAAATGATTCTCTATAGTGTTTTAAAAAAAGGGATGATAATATATTTCAATGAGTAGTTTCATAATAAATATTCATATGATAGTTTTTTTATGATCGTTATATTATAGGAATGAACAAGTATAACACATATCTCAAAGATCAATTGAAATGGATTCTGGTAAATGATTCAACCAATGGAGAAATAATATTTAATATTCTGATGGGTGAAAGGGTGATTAACTTAGGAATAATTGAGCCAAATTATAGCTAATAGATGTATTGTAGACATTGAGTATTGGAATCACATCACAAGAGGTTCTCAGATTAGTGTCCTCATTTTTGTGCACATAGTAGTCCATCATGGTTCATCTTGGGCAAAGAGCATGACTATATAATTAGAGGAGACATATGGGTGTTATTATTTGATATCCTTTTATAAAAACAACCACTAATAAGTACAGTATGTGATCACTATTATAACATTCTTTTCCAGAGCGTAAACATCCAATTAAGGACTATGACCAGAAATAGTCTGTCATATATCATTGTATGATTACTTTATTCTAAAAATTTAATATATAATCATGTAGATGGAAACATTGTAGTTATTATTTCTAAAATAATCTATTCATTGGATTTAAATATTATTTAATCCCTAGAGAGATATATATATACATTGAATCTCATAATAAGTGATTACAATATCTCTATTATCTATTAATCGATTGAGCTTGCCTAAATTGAACATAGATTTTCATGGATCCTCATAGTGGATGGGACGAAGTCCTACAGTATTTTAATTCATATGCATTAGTTATAATATTTTTTTTTGTATATATAGTACCATTATCATAGATTTAAATACTATATAAATTATTAACTCAGGTTTTCCTTTGTGGGATATTAGGAATACCAGTTACGACCAGCAAGTCATAACAAAATGAAGTTATAGGAAATCAATTATTTTTTAACACTATATTCAATGGATGAATCAAAAAACGTATTACTATAATCTGGGAAAATTATATGATTGTATTTCAATATTAGAATCTAGTATTTTCTCTAATATGTGATATTTACTTCAATTTGGATATACACCTTGTGACCACAAAAATATCTTCAACAATAGATCTTATATCCCCAGTTGACGCCATGGAGAAAAATGAACAACTAGAGGACTATATGGATAATATTCTATATAAAATATATCTATCACTTGGTTAGAACTATTTTTATTTTACATAAATGATTAGAGACTCTTAATTTATTGTACTATCTACCAACACCTAAAACTGGTAATAATAATAAAAAATTACCTCTTGTGAGAATAAAAAACTATAAAAATAAATTAAATAGGTGAATAGGTTATTGATGACAACTATCATGCTCAAATATAACCAAATTTTGGGTTTTTAATAGAATATAATGATGAAATATATCTGATTTTTTTATTTGTAATATGATTTTATAGTGATTCCTTTTGGAATAGTAATTCCCCAACTTTGATTATGGGCCTCAAGAGTAGTGTCTTCTAGGCCTTCCTAGACCTGTTCATGGTCATCTTTATCAATGAAATCCTAAACCATTCAGAATTAAAGTATTAGAATGATGTGTATATAGGGGATGTCATTGAACATATTTTGGGGCTCTAGAAATATTATTAGTACACAATTTATAAGTTTTGGATTCAAGAGTGTAGTTGTTGGGGAAAATTTTCTAAGAGGGTTGAGTTTGTATAAATCCCTTGATAATACAGTATTTCATTTCTTGTGATCTATAAAGAAATGTTTTTGAGGTGAATATATTCAATAGGATTGAAATATATTTCCAGATTTTCATTTCATATTTATCCAATATTTAAAAATTGATGATATACATTTACCCAATAGAAAAATCCATTAAATATTTATGATATATTTTATATAGATTTACGATAACTAACGTAGTTTGTGATAAAAATTCATATTATGACGTTATAAATTAATGTAATCTTGTATGTAATGATTTAGAATTCCTTTTACACTAGAAAGATTAATATAAGTATTCTACAGAAGTAATTGATTGTGTGTGAGTCCATGTAATAGAGACCAAATTTTAATTATAACATGACTATAATTTTTTATATTATTGTTGTATTGTTTTACTCAATGATATAGAGAAATTATCTTCATATCAAGTGGTTCACATTCTTTATGAATAATAACAGTCTTACATACATTTTCTCATACTGAGATATCATCCTAAAGAAGTTTTATTTCATAATATCCTATCTGAATACAACCTTGAGATTCACTATTGATCTTGAATAGAAAACAGGGTGGAAAATTTTCATTATATAAACCAATAATATTAGTTAATGGATATGGTAATTTTGTACTTTTCCTCAACATAGCTATTAATTCCCAATGAATGATGCGTCACATTATTTCAATTGATTTTTATGACCCATATATATCTTCTAGGAGTGAAATATTTCCAAATCAGTGAACTTGATTTGATGATCATGTGTTATAAAATAAATTAAATAAAAGAAATTTATGGATTCACTAAATTAATGGAGAATTTTATCATTTTACAATTATATATTATAATCCTAGTCATGCTATATAAGTATGTGTTGATAGAGTTCCATGATTCCCTAATAATGGCACATCTAGGTTCGAAAATTATGTTCCAAAATATCAAGAATCATAATTGATGGTACAACTAATATGAAGAGTTCCTAAGTTTATATAAATGTGTATAACATGAAAATATTTAGTAATATAAAACACATTGATCCAAATTCAGCTCAGCCCCATCACGTTCTAAAATTAATGTAGAATGGTATATCGAGGGACATAGTAATGTGAAACGCACCCCAGACCCACACTCCCAAATATAGTGCTAAAAATAAATTCTTATCATATCATCTTGGGATACAAAAATAGATATACCTTGTTAAACATAATTATATTTACATAATTTAATCATTAAAATTCACAATAATCACCCAATCCCACAAATGTTTTTTTACAATTATTGAAGATCAACATCTATTGATACTTATATTATGATATTTTTGAATGTTCCTAAATTAACATAATTCTATATAGCCCCTTATAAATATATCATAATATATAATTATCATCATTACATAGGAAATGGAATTATATAAAATGGGTTAGATCAAATGATCATAAGATTAAACATAAAAGATAATAATTATTGATCATAAGTTATAATAAGATAACAATAAATGTGTGATATAATAGTTAATTATAGCATAAAAAACATTAGGAAATCATACTCAAAGTAGTATGGATAATAAAACACAATTAAAGATATAATAATATGAGAATAATATAATATATTACTTATCATAAAATGATATTATGTAAAGGCGTACTAATTAAGCATCGACATTATCATATGAAAGAAATAATTTTTTTAGAAAATTTATTCATTCTAACAAATTATTTTACGAATAAAAAAAAATACAATGCATTATGTTATAATTCATTTTCTCAATTAATTTTTTGAAAAATAATCCCATTACATGTATTGGAAACATAAAAAATGTCCACAATTCATGTTCTTAACAAACAATATATCAGCAATTCATGTTTTGAAAAAAAACAAAATTTCCATATATAACATCATTATATCATGACATATAAATCCTTAACTAATGAATTTTGAAGAGATATTGGACCCCATATATCATATATATATATATATATTATTTCCACATGAAAAACATTATTTATCACATCATAATGAGTATATGGAATCAAAATGGAATTTATATATTTTCTAATTTGTATATAATTAAATCAAATTAAGAGATGGGAAATTTGATACCAAAATTACATGAGTTGAATGTAAAATATAAAATATAATTTCTGAAGGAGATTCATGAAAAAGACTTGATAAATTTTCATCTAATGTAGACAAAATTCATGTGATACCATAGAAAATATCTTTTAGAAAACATTTTATAAAATTATTATAAAGTTATTGAAAAATTAGTGTGATTAAAAATAATTTTCAATAAGGTACCTTGAAAAAACTTTAGATCATTAAAATAATATAATTAAAAACAATTGATCCCTGAAAATTAAATGAATCTTTTCCATTGTAACTTTTTGTGTGGATGATGAAAATATAGACTTGAATAAGAAATACTTTTTATTATTTTATAAAAAGTTTGATTGAGATCCATATCATAATGAGAGTGGAAATAATTATTTTCATAATTGTTAAAAGAAAATGTAATGATTATAAAAAATAACATTTATTTGGTTTCAAAAATAATAAAATAGAGGACAAATGGGGAGAGTGTATATATATTTTGAAGACAAAGAACTCATTTGGAATGGAAGGGTACTATTATTTTCATTTATAAATTCTATAAATGAATAAATAAATCAATGTAATTTACTGAAAAATAATTATTACGGGTATTACAATATCATAATATAATAGAAGAAAACCCTTTTGTAAAACAATATTATAAAATGAGTCATTATAAATCAGAAAAAGTTATTGAGTAAAAAACACTTTACCTGTTATTACCACTTCATAAAATGAGTTGTAACTTCATTAATCCTTGGAAGAGATCATTTTAAATTTTATTAAGGCTTCAAGATGCAGTATTTTGAGAAGATGAGAACATCTAAAAGATATATAGAAACATTTTAGATTTATTTTTCTATATTTTCTTCAAATATTTGTGTCTTGGTGAATGAGGGGAATTTGGTGCTGATGGATTATTTTATAAGGGAGAGGAATGGATTTTTATAATATTATAAAAGGTTATTCCACTATAAAAAGATGATATGGATCCAAAAAAGAACACTAGAGTAGGGAAAAAGGATAGTTCTAGTAGTCCTCATTCATAAATTTACAAACATGTTTTCACTATTTTTATGTATTTTACTCTTAGTTTTTCCTTTTTATGTTTATTTAATATTGGAAAATAATTTTACATTTTTAATTTACATTAGATTAATTAAAATATAATTTATTTTATTTCATAATTTTTTCTTAATGAATCAAAATTGAAAATTCAATTTCTCAAATAAAGTTTCTAAGAGTGATAAAAACATATTTTAATATTATCACACATAACAAGTCAAAACCATTTTTTATAAAATGTGTGTTTTATGTCTCAAATTATTATTAAGATAAAAATATCAATGTTTTATTTATTTTTATGACATCAAATATTAGTTAATAACCACATAAGATTGACGTGGCTTTGAAAAGTTTCCAATGTCGAATTCAACCCCGAGGACACTTAGTAATAAGGAATAGACCATAAATTATTTTTATTATTGTGAAATATTAAAATGTTTAACCCTTATTTCATATATTGAGAAATTTATTTTCATAATATTTTAATAGCGTCCGATTCAATTTTTTAGATAAAATATATAAAACATTAACAAATATTTCTTTAAGAAAGAATGATCTCCTCATTCTTAAATTTTATTGATTATTTTTCCTCTAAATGTAAGTTTCTTTTTGATGATTAATATCATTTAATTCACTAGTTCTTTAGTATTAATTCAATTTTTTCAATAATAATGTCCTAATATGTTACACTATTTTTTAGTTTAGTTTTCTATGTTGATAAATCTGTCAAATACGTAAAATTTATTTATAGGAATTATATAATAAAATATACTTTTGAGTTAAATTCTACCCCCATGAATAAATTACATACTCATTATTTTGATTATCACATACTATAAAATAACTATGGGTATATCAAATATAGACATGACTAATTATATAATATCTATGAGTTATCAACCTTATAAATATTGGAAATATATGTTTTCCCCTTGAAATAGGTTAATACAAATTTGAGTTTTTCTATAATAATGTCAACTAAAAATCCATCATGATTAGGTATGATAACTCCAATAATACAAATAGTGTTCAATAATATCTCATATAAATTCATACCTAGATATTTAATCATAGAATTATTTCAAATATTAAATGTGACTTCCCTAATTTGTTGATTATTATGTATTCTTAGTGGATATATCCAATAGATTTCTAAAATAAAATAAAATTAATATAAAGAAAATATAAGAAAATATAAATGAATCATAATCCCATAAACCATGATGGATATACAGAAACATTGAATTCAATAATGATGGACCCTGACTTGTGTTAAGTGTTTGAGTATTTTTCCCATAGTATTTTTGATGTACATGGATTTGATTACTATTTATTCTAATCCCAACTGACTTAAGAAGGTTCTATCATTAATGGATGTTTTTTTATGTTTAAATTAATATGGTATGATGGTTTAGTTTAATTATTCATGTGTATAGTTAGTCTAATCCAAACTAGACTACAACATTCTAATGAAAAAACTAGGAATCACATAAGTCAAATTGAAGTAGGCATTGCTTCATAGAATTTTACAAATTTTAGAGTATAAAAACCATATTGAAGGAACATATATCAAGAATCAATTACATATTTATGTGATCATATAAGGAACAAATAATCATGGTATCTTGTAGGAAAATAAGAGACATGCGATCAAGTAAATTCTTATGGGTCATGTGATGAAAACTTAATCGACAAGGAGGGTGATGCACTTACAATTGATTGAAACAAGTCATAAAGTCTATTTTACTATGTGAGTATAAAAATGTTGGGTGGATAACCTAAAAATTATTAATATAGGAACATCATGTAATCACCAAAGGATAATGAAATCACGGTATTCGAGGAATATCACATTATTTCATTAGGTAAAGTAGATAACATGATCACATAACTAGGATGAGTTCTCACAACGAGGTCTCACGAAGCACATAAGTGAAGATGGAGTCATCTAAATATGATAATATTTAACTGTTGATCATGAATAATTAATTAGTTCATTTTATAGAGAATATATGTCAATGGTAATAAGTGAGAACTAGTGAGTTCATTAAGGGAGATATGGTAGAAATAATAGAAGGCTCTTATATATGCTTGAAATCTCATGATGTGGTTATGTAAGGTGCCTGAAGAGTGTGATATGTTGGAAATGATGGTTATCTTATGTGACTAAGATATATCAAGTTTGGATGAGTTAGGTGATGATGGAGTTAGATGAGTGAAACTTGAAAAAGCTAGGTTGAACATGAAGTCACATTGTCCCGTAAATATTAAAAGGTTGTGAGGTCAAGTCATGTATTTCTCACGAGTCTTGAAAAGTTTGTATAGATGTAAAAATATATTTTGTGTTGTTAAGGTTGTGGGAATTCATCAATAAATATCCATGTTTCCTAGAAATAATCTGAGAGATTATGATTTAAGGATCGATCAACAGTATATGATTTATAGAATATAAGAAGGATTTTGAAAAAAAGGAAATGCATCATGTGATTGATTTCACAAATCTCACTAGTATAAATGGATCATGACACTAGTGGTACATGAACGTGGTTAGAAAGAGGATTCATGCGATTCAAACACATTGAAGTAGTTACATGGAGGACTAATGCACTTGATTATCCAATGAATACATTACACAGTGCATATAAATGTAACATGTTATGCAATAAGATAATGTGATGTGGTCTAATAAAGGATAAAAATTAATGGTGTTACATGTAAGAGTGATATATGCAAGGAGTCCTGTGATTTTAATATAATGAGATGATATGAGGTGGTTAAGTGGGGGATTATTGGGCATTAGAACCCAAAGTATGACTAGATAAACTTGGTTAAATGAAATTAATTACACTACTTACTTTTGTGATAGAGAATAACTCACAAGGTCATGAAAACATTATTACACCCCAAATTCTCTAAATAAGAGTCTTATGCCATGGGTTTCACTGTATGGTATCATGATTGAGATCACATGATCTAGGAGAAACACACCAATATGTCTCTTTCAAAAATATATTCTTACCATGGTTTATACACATGAAGAACTATGATTATATTTTTACATTCATTGCTACATGATTAGGCTCATAAAATAATAGTTATTTGTATTATCTAGGATGTAAATAGTGATAAATTATTAATTTTTATAACAACGTAGATATGTATGAATTATAATCATTAAACATATTTTGTTAGCGAATATATTAATTTGTCTAAATTTGTGACATATTTGGGATATGATGTTGATAGAGGGAAACATGATAATTTTAGTGAGGCATATCATCATTTGAGAAGAACTAATGTTGTTTTGATGATAATTATGAATACACACCTCTCTCATTAACGATTTAATCCAATCTGTCTTAGTGGAATATATTAGTAGGGAAAAGAAGAATAACAATGAATTAGATGAGAAATTATGATATAGGTAGATTATTATGTATAATAAATAAAAACCAAAATGTTTATTATGATTTGATGATAGGTATATGTCTAAAAACTATGGTAGGTAATCCATGAATACATTGTATTTTTTTTGATGAGGTAGTATTACTTGGGTGAGGTGTGAGAAATCTATTTAAAACAATAAAGGAAATATGCCTGACACACTGTGACCTTCTCCATGACAATATATATCATTAATTATGTATTATTAATGAAATTTTCACATTGACACATCACAAGTGTGTTATACAGGGATGTATCCCCTTTGGAGTAACACTATAAAATTTCTAAGTTCATTATATGAATTACATTCAATAATATCTGTGATTATTTTAGTAATTTTGTTATCATGTAATGCAGGTTGAGTTTAATTCCTAAAAAATATGAATAAGATCATTAAAAAGATAATTTTTTATTATTAAAAGGTTTAATTAAACCATAACCTCCCCCACTCTAATGATGTCTCTTATTATAACATTGGGTATCAGATGGTAAAGGATGATACATAGTGTTAAAGCATAGATTTCATGATTAAATAAAAAGGGGACCTCCTGGATCGGTAACATCCATGTGTTACTCCAAAATCCCACCTCCAATAATCATGGGGGTGGATACTATCACTAAGTAGGCATAACAAACACATGGTAAGACATATCATATGGAATCAGTATTCACAAATACATCTCCAAATACCCATACAATATTCAATGTTACTGTCAAATGGATAAAAAATGCATGCATACATCTATATCCCACCATCATAGTATAAAAAAAACTAATTGAAATGATATGGGGAAAAATATAATCTCACTATAACTGATAAAAGAGTACAAACTTATAGGATGGATGGATCTTTTTTCAATAAGAATACCAGGTGAAAACTATTCTATGTCATGATCACAATACTCAATATATTTAGGACCCCAAGGACTCTGTCAAAGAATCGGCCATCTACATTATACATGACATAAGTATTTTTTCAACAAGAATGGATGTGTACATACATACCTAGTAGGTGACCAAAATTCAAAAATAGGGCTACAAAAATAGTCATTTTAAACCATAATCAAGAGGGTATAGAAAACCTAAGAGATAGTGAAAGGGAGTCTCCATCTCCATAGCTCAACTATGAGTGATGAATCAAATAATCATAAAAGGGTATGTTAGTCACGACATGAGTCATATAAAATAGAAAACACCTAATAATACAGTTATACTAAAGACAGAAACCAAGTCTCAAAGATTTCTCCACCATAAGTCCAACCATAGGATTCTATTGGAGTATTCATGGAAGAGCATGTCCAATAGATCTCACTCCAAAAGCCATGATATTACAACTAAAACTCATATGAGGGGTCATGATCATCATGTTTTCCATAAAGAAGAACTTTATATAACTCCAATATTCTTGATTCATATATAAGGGATCACACCCAGAGTTAGTGGGACACCACAAGATCCATATAAAATAACCCATTAGAACTCAAAATATCTCTATTCACAAATATAGAAACACACCCATGACCATAATGGGACATTAAGAGCCCAATCTGGAACTTAGAGGATCTTGATACATAGATAATAGATCACACTATGGATAACCGGGGGAAACTACCTATCCCTACTAGAATTACCCACTAAATTGGGGATTTTGTGTAAAAATATGTTGGTTAAGATGATTCCTCAAACTCCACCTAAGAAAGATTCTATGATATAGGATCCAACCTTGGGCCTCATAAAGGGATTTGTAATAACATTATCTGAAACAATCCTGTATGGGGGATCAAAATACCATGATGAATATGTAATTCTACACTATAACATCATAAGGATGGATGAAGGAAACAAACCAAACTGATACCAATCTATAAAACCCTCAAACAAGTGTCCTACTAGTATAAACTCATGTCACATATTTATTCCCTAACAAATGCCACTACTACATTCTATGTGGAAGATAAATTAATATATGATACTCTTATGACCCTATCTAAGTCTTATAGATAGATATATGTGAGTAATAATTATATGAGTGGAGTATACAATGTGTCATATAAAGATAAATGGTGTGTCTCACTAGATCATACTTCATTTGTGCCCCATTTTGGTACTCAACATGTACACAAAAAGTACACAACTTGTACATGCAGTAAAATGGAATGTAACCTCACCAAGAAACCTGGCCATCTCCTCCCATTAACACAATTTGGCTATCCATGTGAAACTAAAAATCATTTATGTGTCGTACATAGACTGTTTTACCAACCTGGGTATATGGTCTGGTCCTTAGGACCATTCCCACGTTCATCGATCCATAAACATGTTAATCACCCCAATCTAATATATTTGGTTGTTTTGGATAATACAGTTATATCTGAGTATATAGCCTTTCCCATTTACTATGGTTGTGTAAAGATACATGTCCATGTCATCTTAATATGTTTTTCTGCCCATGTGCTCAATCATATGGCTAAGTCTCACTATAGAATATATACTCCTAGTACAAAATGTATAGTACTAAAAATTACATGTTCATCTAATAGAAAGAAATAATGTGTGTTCTCTTAAAGTACATTCTATATGACCCTGATTTCAAAAATTGAAATCCCAATGAACCTCAAAAAACCCCTTGTTTCCCATATTACTGCCATATAAATGACCAATGGATTGTTAATAATCATAAATGGATATAAAACTATTAAACAATTCATATATGTTGGTTGGGAGATAAAACAAAAAAATCATCCTACCACATGGAGAAACACAAAATATTTGGATCTAGGTCCAAAACCTGAAGTTGTTACAACATGATCTGGTCTCAATAGTTAGAAAGGACGATGTGTAAAGGTGCATCATCTCCTCCCCCTTATTTTATTTTTCATACATGGGGATCCCTATATCTCTCTCATTTATGGAATCAAAGGGGAAGGAGTATTCTAACTCTGTTTAACTAAATAAATTATATTACTTAATTAATTATCACATCAGCCAAAGTTTTCCCTCCACTGAATGGATAACGCTGACCAATATTATATCACAACTAGGGTACAATTTGAATCCCATATTTATTGATGGTCTCATATATTTTATCCATGAATCAATTTGGGAGTTATTCAATTAGTTTATAAAAAAATTGCAGGAAAGATATAGTATTTTTAATATTTTTAATATCAGCACACCAAGGATCTATGGGCCTCCAAATTAAACATAAACTTTGCACCCAAGGCCAAATATTCTCCTTAATGTTTTCTAAATACTTATATGGAACAAATAATATCATTAAAATCTCTCCACATTCAAGGGACTTTATCTTAAGAAGCGAAATCCTAAACAAAATTTAGGGCACTAAACTCTCAATTGGTTTTCCCACCCCCGTGGGATCTCATGAAGGCTATCATGATTTCAACCAAAAATAATCCAGGGGAAAAATTTTCTAATTAAAGGATATTCTTTTTTCAATAATAAAATTACATTTGGAAACTCCAAATGAAAAATATACATACAAAATCTAACTCATCTTGGTAAAAATCAGAAAACAATTTGTGCAAAAGTGTCATCATTTATGAAATGGGGAAAACATCAAGAACCCAGTATAACTATATTCATAGTGTTAAGAATTATTCTAACTCACTAACCCAACACAATAAATATAAAAAGGGCCTAGGACCCCTAGAGATATGATGACATCCCAGCCAAATCCCCGATAAACCTCGATGAGATGATATTTCTCAAAACATAATATCTCCATGTAAAACTCCAAAGGCCAAAATCATCAATACTGAAAGGACTCATTTTGTTTCTTATAATCCATAATCCTCCTCTTTATGAACATAATAGTCTGTAACCATAACTAGCACAAACTACAACCTCACAATTGCAACCTCCATTTAGCTCTAACCAGTATTGTGGTGACATGAAACATCTACCATAAATGGCCTTAAATGGTACTATACAGATGGGGGAGTGGTACTTACTATGATACTAAAACTTTAACATGGGTAGGTGATCCTCCCAACCATGGACCAAAACTAACATGCAATACAAAAGAATTTTTTATATCACTCGAGTATACATCTTTACTTGGAAATTATTCTAGTCTATAAAAATTTTTCTCAACCACAATACTTCAACATCCTCTATATAATCTTGACTTGAATCATGTATCATGGTAAAACAATGATCATCAATGGAATTATGAGAATTCAATATACCTACTACATGAAGCGACACCCCAAACACTCTAATATGGTCTTTACTCAGATGGTAAATAAGTGGGATGACTCTTTCAATCAGTTGATGATCACTTAGGTAACATCACAACCTTACACTAATTGTAAAATCCCCACAATAATAACTAAAAACATAGTCACCATTTTCACTTCTATATTGACCCATTGACCATCAAATACTCATTAGTGCAAAATCGATAGATAAACCTATCAATACACAACAACATACATATCCATCAAACTAGATTCCAAGGGCTCTTGGTCCAAAAACCCATCTCATATTAGTAATACTATGTAAATATAACCACCTTAATAATTCCTATTATTGTATAATGAGTGTTATCATCCATCCTCATAATAATTAATTACTCCCCAACTTCATAAAATTCATCATTAAAATGTAGTGGAGGTATTTTTATTCACGACCACACAATTAATATCTCCAAGGTGTGCCTCCATGGCTAACAGAAGATGTGAAGGGGATCAGATGGAGATTTTTTTTACCTTCCTCACCATCAAGGGATAACTTCAATATGGATGAATACTCCATGTCATATATAAAAAAAAATGGATGGAAAACATCAATATGAGAGTACTCTTTCTTGGTCACACCCTTGTGAGGGTATATTATAGAATTAACTAAACCTTTGTTGGGTCTATTTTCACATTCATGTATAAGAAAAAATATCCCAAGAAGGGGACCTACTGATTCTAGTACTGAATATACAAGAGCTTCCCAAAATGTTGGTATACTCTGAGTACGTCTTGAACCATCCCCAAGTGTCTCATGAAATCCAACAATAATGTGGAGTACCTGGGGTACCATGAAGAAGACTACCACAAACCAAACCTAGAATGGTATAGAGGAGCTAGTTTATTAGACTGAAAAAACCTATAGGGATTTCCAACTCATAGAGATCTATCACCATAAACACAATGTCACCATAGTGATATTGTCAAACGAAATTTGGTACACTGCATTCTCAAAACTGGAGCTGGTTGTAACTCTTCCTGGTGTAAAAATTTGAGAACCACTTCACTAATATCTACTAGTACTAGAATTTATCAATTATGTGGGTAGATATTCTTCCATGACAGTCACTTGGGTTCAGGTGACAATAATTCACAACTAACCTTATGATGTCATCTAGCTCCTAGATACATAAAACACCGAGATACCTAGGGGAACACATGGGGTCTAATGAAGCCCCGTCTCAATAAATTTTCCCAACTTCACTTTTTTCTCTCACAACTATGGGGACTTTCCTAACATATAAGTATGAATATCAGGACATACCTTTCAAGAGGTTCATAATTGAAAAAATGGAAATTTTAGGTGGGGGTGTTTGAAATATTTTAGGGAATACCTCAACATACTACACCATCCCAAAAGGAAACTAAAAGATCACATCATACACTAATTCGAGGGTCATACTAGCTAATTTATGAAAATTAATTTGTATCCTCATGTGAATCATCTCATCCAACTCTACCTAGATTTCATTCTCACCATCAAAATAGATCCTCATCCTATATCTATATACACTCTTCATCCTTCACTTGAAAAATTCAATCAGTGAATGATCTTTGAATAACTAGTGTATAACATCGATGAGATCATAAGGCATAATCAATGCTACAAATAGTTCACATAAGAATGTCTCTCTAACTAGAGTCCAGTCAAAGTTTTAGCATAAGTGTGTGATCATTTAATTTTCTCTGGTTTGATTCTCAATGCATAAGGGTCAATCCAAGGCCTACACTAGAATATCTATTTCTCAAACAAGATAAGTGGTAAGAAAAGAGTGGTTTACACCTATGTATATTAGTAGTATAGCTAAAATATATAATTCATATATCTTACCTATAATCATTCCTACGTATCCCATAGACCATCTATATATCTGTTTCATGGTAGTTCATATAATCCACTCAAATAATTCTTCAATCATCATAAGAGAAATACTGCCTCTCTCTGAGATTACTAGATCAATCCATAGATACCCAAACTGTAGAACCTGTACCCTGAGAAAATCACTGTAATAATCTTGTAGGCACAGATCCATGTGACCATGGAATACATGTTTTGAGTTAATAATCCAGTTATTTTAGTCCCAATGAATAGATACAATGACTATCAAAACAATACTAGAGTCCATGTCTAGAGTGTTGAACATGAAACAAAATAACACTATTTTCCTAGTTCTCATACAAATCCTCACTATTAGAATATACTCCACTCACTAGTCCCAAGATGAACTAATGTAATACCACTCTATCATGACATGACCATTCATGGCATGCATGTCCGTTGAAAAACCATGTGTGACATCCCATTCCTACCACCAACAGGCTACTGGCTGACATTCAGTGATGAGTAAGAATATCACGCACCTGTGATACCATATCCTATGACACCTAAATACATGAAAACTTCTCTAAATTCCTACAAAATGTTAAAATGTAATGTGAAATCGAAAAATATACATGCATAGAAATATATTCTACTATATATATTGAAAAATTTCTTCGAAAGTATAAGGGTCCAAATAAAAGATCTCCATTACTAATAAAATAGTTGAAACTTCTAGAAAGGAGGGGACTATTGTCAACTAAGAAACCTGGTAAAAAAACTACATTCTATCTGTATTGTTATACTATGACTGATTTGGTTCCTCTTAGAAATCCATCAAGTAAATTTTCATCTACATAAGACATGACATATGCGAATATATCCCATGTTGAGGTGTGTAGGTACATACCTAGTAGGTTCCCAAAAATCCAAAAAAGGAGAAATGAAAATAGTTAGATAAACCCATTAACATGATGTTATAGAAAAACCATTAAATAGTGAAAGAGAATGTCTATCTCTATTACTCAGATAGGAATGATGATTTAACCCATCATCACTAACGTATGTCAAT
Source organism: Viscum album (assembly GCA_963277665.1). Lineage (NCBI taxonomy): Eukaryota > Viridiplantae > Streptophyta > Magnoliopsida > Santalales > Viscaceae > Viscum > Viscum album. The sequence continues at coordinate 889,895,427 of OY728123.1, forward strand.
AAGGACATGATAAATAGCTACTAAAACGCTCAGAATAAACTAGATATGCTCACAATATTCACGAAGTCTCAAAGTGGCATCAATAAAATTTCTAACCACATTATTCCAATTTAGGATTCACGGTAATAGTAGTTTAGTATATATTACTCTAAGATCCATTCTATCACTGAAACAAATCATATGATGGGTCTATCTCAGTAGGCTTTCCATGTAGAAAAATTCTCATGAACTTAGTAAATCTAACGCCACATATTGTGGGATCACACCCTGGGTAATTCGGGACACCACTAACCCATTTCAAATAACCTAATACAACACAGAAGATCTCAATACATATATAGGGAATTACACCTAGGACCAATGGGGGACATTGAGACCCAAACATAAACTCTGACGATCTTGATATATAGATTAGGGATCACACCTAGGACCTATGGCGAACACTGAGAACCCCATTTTGAATAACCCAGTACATCGGGGATCCTACACTGCTATAAGTTGGAAACATAGTTATTCAAACCTTACCTATGAAAGATCATATAATAGAGCATCCCACCTTACACCTTCTAGATGGATTCATAAAAACCTTATACAAACCAATAACTTACATGGTATCTTAATCACATAATCTGGATGTAATACCACATTGTACTCTCATATTGATGGACCAAGGAATCAAACCTAATAGATACTGTTTTACATATAACTAAAAGAATCATACCACTAGAATAATTTTTTTTCACACCTTTGATTACAAAAAAGGCCATTTTCATCTTCTACCTAGAAAACCACTCATGATATGGTAATCTTCGGTACCAATATGAGTCTTAAATAATGTGATATGTGAGTAAAATGTCATTAAGAGGAGTGAATAAGGTGTTATCCCAGGGTACATAACATGTCTCACTAGGCTATAACCTATCAATGTCCCCTCACGGTGCAAGGAGTGTACAAGAAAATTACATATCATGTATAAATAGTTACAAAACTTGTTAAATCACATGTACGCATGGGTCTTACATATCCTATACAATATATGGATGTTGATGAGAAACAACACGATAATAATTTGGTGTACATGGAATGTTATATTAACCCAAGGTTATGGGTGTATCTCCTGGAATGTACAAATGTGGATTGACTTGTTCCCAATATCATTTCTATGTTGTAGTATATTTGGTTGTGTCTAGGTACCCTAACCATTTCCGAATACACCTATCATTCCTTGTGATATTCATTAGAGAAATTTACAACAATATGATGTGTACTCCCTATACATATAATGTAGCACTAAAAAGTACATCTTATTTCATCTAGAAGAAATCATTATCTGTGATATTCAACTAAAAATTTTGTGATAGGGGAATAACAAACATGAAATCATTGAAAACCTCCAACCCCCCTCCCATATTAACCAATTACTCATAGTTCAAACCTTAAGGTATACTTAGCTATCATAAAAGGGATTTATAATTCATTAATAGAACATATACAATGATCCGAACATAAAACACATAAATCCACCTTCTTCATGGTGAAACGTCAGAGCTTATATTCTAGATCCAAGCCTTGAAGCCACTACACAATGATTCAACTTTTTCTACTGTTAAGAAAATAGTATAGTGGTGCCTCCTATTTTTGTCCTTGATTAATCTATCACACTAGGTAATCACACTCCCCATCTCATATAGGGAAACCAAAGGGGTAGGGGCATTCTAATCAAATTAATTAATTATATTATATAATTTTATTTAAATATTTATTTCATCTTCCAATATTCTACCTCCACTGAATTCCCAACACCGAGCAATTTTATGTCTCACATAGGGTGAAATATAAATACCATATTTAAGGATGGTCTCAGATTTATGATATCATATTCCATTCATTATTAATTCCATTATTTTTTTAAAAAAAATCATGCATGATATAATATATGAATTATTTTTAATATAAATTCCCCAAGGCTCTTGAGGCCCTAGATTCATGGTCTTACTCTATTTCCAACTCCCAAAATATTCCTTGAAAAATTTGAATGTATTATATATAAATAAAAAGGTTATTGTAATAAAATAATTTTTCTTATTTTTGATCATGGATTAAATAATTTGTCCTTATTTATTTAATTGAACTAACTTTATATACATTTTTGGAGGAAAATCATAAGCTCATACTTGGTTGTGTAAAAAAGAGGATGATGTATATTCTTAATAATGAAAATATAACCAGGAAAAATTGGAGAATGTGTAATTTACTAGTGGATAATATTTTAAATATATCATTTTATAATGATATTTATAAAGGAACTACTCATTATGCTATTGATAATTAAAATTTGAAGACACTTATATATTTCTTTAAAAACACAAAATAGGAAAATCATTTATTAATGTTAACATAAAGATATGGTTTTAAAAATGGTAAAAATGATGTGGAAGTAAACATTATAGGTGTAGATAATAATTTAATAGTAGGATGGAAGAAGAAAAATAACAAGATGTATGATTCTAAATCAAAAATTTAATCTGAATCATGCCATGTTGTGTACATTTCATAAAAGTTATGTAAATTCCATATATCCATTGAAAATAATGTACCATATGGTGTTCTTGAACTCCAAATAGAGCATAAAGGTTTTATTTAACAATTATAAGTTTAAATAAAAAAAATACAAATATTGTTTCTCTAAGGATTGAATCTAAATAATATGTGGATAAGATTGAATTAGAGAGGGGGAAACATAAAAAATATCTAAATTGATTAATCTATTAGTCAGTTAAACACTCTAGAAGAAGTTTATCTCAACATGAAGACAATTGTATAGCCTAAGGTGAATTAAAATTTAAAATATTCTATTAAACATTAATATAAAATGTTGAGTCTCTAGAGGATGAAATTATTTAATGAAAAAAATATTTCAATCCATTTAAAGATGATAGGTTTGAGAAGAAACGTTTAGGAGGCTTTGGTAGTAATGATAAAAAACTCATCTATGATGAGAAAACTGAAAAACATTATATTGGATATTTCATTTGGTCATCAATTCAATGATAGTGTGTTGCATGTTTGTAAAATGATTAAATCATTTTAAGATAGTGCAGATCTTTTGAAGATTATAGTGCAAGAAGACTATGCAATCATTGATGATTTGTGTATAATAGAAAAAATGATTAAAAGTTTATAGGTCACCCTAAATGTTTACATACTAAAGATATGTTCTAAGATGAATTAACAATGTGATCCTCTTCATGAAATGTAAAACTATATGAAATACAAAATTTTTAGTGAAAATGAGTTTAAAGAAATTGTATTCCCAATCATAACACTTTTTTAGGAGGTTAAAATATGGAATTTAATGTAGTACAATATTAACGGAGATGAAGTATCATCTAAATTAGACTGAAAAAAATATCATGGAGTTAGAGGAAAAGTACCATTTTTAAAGGAAATGAAAAGGTGGAGTTTCTTTGAAGATATTCATTTTTGAGTGGATTATGCAAGGAGGAAAATTAGAAATTTTAAAATCAAATGAATAATATTACTAAAAATGAAACTAAATAGTCTCATAAGATGGTCTAATTTAAATTATACTATTTTGGAAATTTTTTACATACTATTAGTATTTTTCTAGAATCTTGAGGGATCACATCCAAAAGAATAACACTAGCTGCACCTACATATGAACTAAGAAATGAATGCATGAGGCATGTTCCTATATTGAGAGTCCTTATATGTTATAATAATATATATTTGGTATTATATTGTAACTATAAGAAATTAGGGAAGATAGAATAATCCATAAGGAGGTCCTCAACTCTATTGGCATATAATGAAAGATCATACCATTTAACATGACATGATAAGTAGGAGAAACATTTAACTATTTTTGGAAGAAAAAAGATAAATGAATGGTGTACCAATAACCTTTAGGTCACACTCATGGAAACACTCTTAGTAAGAACATAAAAAAATCTAGAATAATAATGGGGAAGATTCTCCAGTTTTGAGTATGATGCCTTTGAATGTGAATATAGTCTTACAAGGAAAAGAGATGTTTATTATGGATACATGAAGGGAAAGAAATAAAGTAAGCCTTGGTGGTTTAAAAAACCATACCATGATGGAAACAATAAAGGCAAAAAATATCCCTCTAGTCTTAGAGGTGGTTGAGTATTAGAGATGTGGTGCATTGATATAGAAAACTTGTACACTTTCATTTAATACCAAAACAATAAAGAAGAAGAATACCATGGAACCTTCACACAAAAATGAAGACATAGAACAAGAAAATAGAATTCCTAATAATATGGTCAGATAAAATACAATTTTCTAGTATGATGAAATAGGAATAGAAAATGATTTTTTATTTATTTTAATAAAAAACAATCTAATGAAAATTAAGAGGGTTCTAAGATGAAATATAAAGGGAGTTTTCTCTAACCAGTTTCATGAAAAATACTACTAAAAAAGATGGTTTAGAGAAAATATAGAAGTAAATGGTTAGTATATCATGAAAAACCACAATCCCTTATTTGAGTATATCAATGGTACCCACATCCCTATGAAATTAACTATTTAAAATATACAAAAGAAATGGTGTGATCTTAATGGGGAGATATGAACCATGGGTTGTGTATGTGATCAAAGGGCTCATGAGAATAAGATAAATGGAGAAACATGAAATATCAATAATAATAAAAATTAAAATTCACATACAGTATGATATTCAATAAGTGGTGATAAATTAAAACTCTAATTTAAAAATATTTTTGAAGAAATTTTTTACTGTTGAAAAGGAATATCTTATGATGAAGACCTAGTTGAAAATTAAATTACTCTAAAAGAAATATTTTATTATTCTCATGGTCCTATGTTTAAATGAATATACAACCCTTTTGTACTAGTCCTCAACTAATGTAGTATTTTACCACTTGGAGAAGAATTATTGGTTAAGATGTGTAAATATTCTTGTTTACATATTTATCTATTTTATTCAAACAATTTGGTATGATCTGACTGTAAAACCCCATGTAAATAAAGAATATGATATTTTAATATTTATCTATATTTGTGTATAAAATATTGATATGAATTTAAAGGGTACACTATGCTCGATGGCGTACCCAACACGCAACAACGAGTTTCTTGGGAATCTTACGTTGCACTCTAATAATAAAATAATATTATTTTAAATCGTAATTAAGATGTAGCCGTTGTATTGGCGGGAATGGATAGAAATAACTAAAATATGATTATATATGTTTTTAAATGTTTTTACATTTATCCAATAAAGGATAAATGCATAAAATATGGAAATAAATGAATTTTAGGTGTATATGCCCTAGTTTTCACTAAAGGTTCACTTATCGCCTTTTGATGGAGAATCGTCATTAAATATAGTTTTGTTCACTCTTATACATCCTTTTGGACCAAATAAAACACTTCTTATGAATTGGGACATAAAAATTTACTTTGTGTAAATTTTTGGTATCTTTCTGATAAAGTTGATTTTTTAATGAATAATGTAAAATGTTGTATTTTAATTCGAAACCTCTTATTAATCTAATTTACTTATATGATTAGATTATAAATTGAATTGGTTTTAAAGTGAAATTATAATATATTTTTACCATGAAATCCAATAGTGGTCATTGGAATTAATTTCACTTTGAAATCAGACTTAAACTAGTGTCAATATTTTGATACTTATTGTTTCATAAAAACACGCTATTTGCTATGACAGCGGAAATTAATTATTAAATAAATTAATGTGACTTATATGATTTGAATTTTTTAAAATAGACTTCATTTTTGAATTCGTAATATCAAATATATCTTAGGGTGAATTTTTGAGATTTTTCTGAAAAACTTCAATTTTTGATGAATAGTGAAACCACTAAGTGGTACTTATAAAAACTGATTTTTCCGTTTAAATGAAATTTTTCCATCTTTGTGTTCTGAATTTAAAAAATCCGACATACATGGTTATCATTAAGATGTAAAATTTGGTTAAATGGGATAAAAATAATTTTTTGGTGAATAGTACCCTATTAAGTTTTTAATCGTGATTAGAGGTAATTAGTGTAGTTTAAGGTAAAAATAATGTTTTAATAATATTAAATGAACTTGAAACATGTCCTAACATCATTGGATGTGTCATGGCCGACCAAGAAAACCCATGGGTAAACTTGGGGACCCCATGAAGCCACTTTGGTTGGAAAATTACATTAATATCCTTTTATTTAAAGTTAAAGTAAAAATGAGACAAACATGAAATGTTTTACTAAAACAATTTTTACATGGGGTTATACAGATAAGAGTTTGGACTATAAATATTCATTGTAAATCTAAAAATATTTACTACATCATAGTATTTGTTTTATAATTTTTATACATTAATCAAATTAAATTATTTATGACATCATGATGATGTAGCGATGACCTCATTATTTTACGATTTAAATAAAATGGAAAGATAATGTAATATATAAGACCTAAACATGTCCAAAACCAATTGGATGAGTGGATTTCGAACCCTTATCACCTTATCCTCGAAAAAAATCAATGTGGGTCCTCTTAAATTCGAATACCATTTTCAAATAAAGTAACATTTGCTTACTTTCCAAGAGTGCCCCTCCTCTTCTCTTATAAAAGGCCCCCACCTCTACCTCCTTACCCACACTCCCAAAGCCTTTGGCTTGGCCAAACCCTGCCCATTTTGTCTCTCCACTTCCCTCTATAACTCCTTGAGGCCTCACTTTGGGAAGAAGTCTTCCCAAGGAAGCCTTTTAGATCAAACCAAAGGGAGTTACCCGATTTTAAGGTAATGTCTTCACTTGAGTCCTTTTGTTTTATTTTGCCTCTCCAACCCTCTAAACTCTTTTTATTAATTTCTTTTGTAAAAAATCATGTATCTTCAATATACTAGTATGTTTTTATAATAAGGATTCGAGATACACTTACACACACCTACATCTAATTGTTAAAGAACATACTGTTTCTTTGGATGGCGAATTTATGCCTCCTGAAACGATGATTGTTCAACATTATTTTAACACCTTAAATGGTGGAAATTAAGATGTCACTATATATATGATATATAATATGTTTATGTTTTACTTAAGCTTCTGTATTTTTCTTTTTGGGCATACCTTTATGGTTTCCATTATGGGTAAACGCGATATCTTCATTTAAGGAAGTGCAGACTACTGCCCCCTCAATGTGATGTGGTTCATTAATGCCATATGTGGGACGTATAAAGGATGGATTTAAAGTTATTTTATATGATGTTATACTAGAATTATAATATACCTCTATATCATTATTATTCCATTTCAGAAAAATATGAAATAGAAATGAAAGTAGCGTTCATGCGTACGTACGGCTTACCGTCTCCATGAACGGTGCATTTCATTTCTTACCTCTAAATGATTATGTAATATTATAAATACATGTATATTCTGGATATATATGATATATATGATATCCAAATCATGAATATAATTCTGGATATAATGAATATTTGACCACACGAACAACATGTAATTGTAAGAAGTCCACTTTCGACTTAAGAACCAAATATCGACAAAACAAACATTATTAACTTAAATGATTAAATAATGTTTATAAAATTGCAATAAGTGATCTAAAAGGAATAATTAAATAGAAAAATGTTCTTAATAAATTTTAAATTTACTCAAGTTTATTATTCAGGACGTTAAAGAACGATCGAGTCAAGTCGGACCCGAGGTAAGGGATCCTACTCAACTCTTTCTTTTTAAGTACACTCTTTTATGTCATTCCTTTTAAGCTCATATTTCTTGCGATTGGGATGTTATTTTATATTAATATTACTGTAATTTTTATGTACATATGATGAGAGACCCTATTCTCTCTCATCAATCCATTTTGGAAGTTTTGAGAGGCGCCGTTGGGCTGCCGAAATTTCGTAAGAGATCCAACCTCTCTCTTTCTTTTTAAGTACTCTCCTTTATGTTACTTCTTTTAAGCTCCTCTTGGTTATGTTGGGGGATGTTATTTTATATTAATCTTTCTGTAAACTTTATGTTGATGTTATGAGAGACCCTATTTCCTCTCATCAATCCATTTTGGAAGTTTTAAGTGGCGCCGTTAGGCTGCCGAGTTTTCGTAAGAGATTTTTCATCTCACTTTTATTCCCGTGAGATTTATGCTACATTTGCCACAATTTCCTTTGAGTGGTTTATGTACTTCCCATTATTACACTCCTTTTTTAATATAATTTAATTTATGGGTATTTACATATTCATTGTATGACACTTCTTCAATGGGGTGTACTTTTCGAAAGTTACCCAAGTCGGTAAGGGAAACTTTCACCCTCATCTTTTTAAAATACTTCGTTTGTTATGTCTTTAATTCACATACTATTATGTTGGGATATGTTCTTCTATATCCTGATTGATGTAAATTTTATGTCCAAGTTATGATATTCCATTTTTATCTCTCATCAACTCATTTTCTGAATTTTTGAAGTGATGTCGTTAGGCTGTCGAATTTTACCAAGGGAACTTTTTAACCCAATTTTGAATTCTTTGGGTTCAACATTTAGTTATTGAATATGTCATCCTTTGAATATGTGAGAATTAACTTTTATTGTTTTACACTTAATATCCAATTATATTGGGTGTATTTATATTTTTCACACATAATTTTGAGATTGATTTATCCATAATTTAAGGATACCTTCTTTATAAGGGATTTCATCACATTTTACATCTCTATTGAGACTTCATTGTTGTTATGCACCAATTCACTCTTATATGGTGTATATACTGTCCTTTGTAATATTATATCATGAATCCATTTATTCTCATGATATTATAAAGTTCTGATTAAATGTTATTCCACAATTATTGTATTCAAGTGTCTCTAATTTTGGTAAAAACCCTTTAACCAAAATATCTCTTTAATTGTTTTAATGATTTGTTCTTATTAATATCAATATTTTCAAAATGGTTTTAAGGATTTATTTATATGGATATTAATGGTTTAAAATGTTAAAAGCTTCAAGGTGGTATGGGACACTTTGATTTGAAAATCTCTTTATTAAATGTTTTAAATGGTTTTTTTAATGGATTCATTATTTCAATATCCTAAAATGTTATATTGTGATTGAAATGTGGAAATTTTATATTTCCTTTATGCATGTTTTATGTGATACATTTATGTTATGGTTCTTGGGCATTGTTATGAAAACGGGTGGTTCCGTGATAAACTAAGGGCGGGTGAGCCCGATAAAGCTCTCCAATGCATTGGGTAATGCGAAGGAGTGAAACGTTAAGGTTTCTCCGAAGAGATTTAGGGAATATACTGTGGTGGGTATTCCAAACGTAACCAAGAGGGTTACTCCCTACGTAAGAATGTTATGAATGCCTCAAGTTACCTTTATGTCTTATGATTTCTATGATTTATTCATGGTTTGATGAGGTATGTTAAAGTGCCCAAGTTTTATGGGTAAAATATGATTTCATTCTAATGTATATATGAACTCATGTTTCTTTTCCATATTTTTATAACCCTTACTGAGCTTTTTATGCTCATACCATGTTTTTGAAATGTTTTTCACAGGTCAAGGGAAAGGTACATGATGTGATGATAGTGTCAAGGATGTGTCAAGAAAGAATCGATGTTTTATTTTAAATATGTTTCCGTTGATGGGAAGAATGAATACTGTCTTGTATGTAACCACTTTGTTTAAATGTGGAATGTAATGCAAGTTTCATGATCTAATTCTCTAAAACTCTAAACCTGAAATGATCCTCAATGTGTAATCTTGTAATAACTAAAGATTAAGTAAGGTTTTAAGGCTGGGGCCTTATAGTTGGTATCAAAGGTCGGTTTAGATAACTTTAGAGGTTAGGGTATTCTTTAAGCATAAGTGGAATTACCATAATGGTTAGGATTTCAGAAAGAGTCCTAGTTTTAGATAAAGTGAATGAGTAAATATATCTTAGTGTTTATCTTCCTCATTAGTACATGATGTTTTTTTATATACTCACACTGACCTTTTTGGTTTTAGTAAATGGCTGGATCTAGCAGGCACCAAAGTAGCAGTGGATGTGAAGGAAACTGTGACAGTTTTTTGAGCAAGCAACTGAATGATATGGGATCTACAATGAAAACTCTTGTGATTATCCTCAACCAACTATCTAGAGTCATTATTGACCACCTAAACCTTGGTGATTTCTCTAAGGCATCATATATGCGAGAAACAAATCCCTACGGAAGTACAGGTAATAATCATAAAGGTAAGTGTGTTCAAAAACCTATGTGTCAAATATGTGGAAAGAAACACCTCGGAAAATGTTTCAAAGGGACAGAAATATGCTATAGATGTGGAAATGAAGGTCATAAAGCAAGAACCTACCATGGAAAACGGAAGCATCCAGTTGACTCGAGGAAAGGGAAAGAAGTTCTTTCTAAGGGATCAATTGAATGTTTTAAATGTGGTGTGCATGGTCATTATGAAAACACATGTCCTATGAAGAAGTTTCGTGAATGGGGTCACCAAGAGCATACAAATGTTTGTTTACCAATACCTAATGCCATTCCGATTGAGGATGAAGAAACTGACAATGACCAATCAAAGGTATGTATTATTTCATGACTATTGTTTTCCTATTTTGTAATCTTAGGATATGATTCATGATTTTTTTTGTAGGAAAGAGGTATTTTGGAATAAGATAGAAAGGAATGGTTAGTGGATTATGAAGAATGTTTAATGAGTAAGATGTCAACATATAAGGGCTTTAAGAGTTATGGTGAAATTCTTAAGAGTATTAAGTCTCTTTTGATGATGGGGTTACATTAGAAGACTTTTTATATTATGTGTAACCCTGATGTTTAATATAGGCAAATTTTATTCAAGGAATAGTTATCTTTTCTTTTGTGGACATAGTTATAAAGAACCATTTGGGTTTATATGATCCTTACTTTTGAGGTAATTATGGGTTACTATATGTTATGATTGAAGTGAAAGGCATGAGATAAAATTGAGGTTAAATTATGTTATGGTTATTTTTGATGATTTTATCCCTTTTTGGGGAATGATTTGAAAATTATATAGTTTTTGAAAAAGGACAACACGCAGACCGTGTGACAACCCGTCGCGTCGGACAAAGCTGCGGGAATCGAACCCACAACCAAAGTGCGACTGATATTTATCGCCTACCACTGGACTACGTGAAGTCCCTGGTTAGTTTGACTATTTCTTTTTTAGTTAGATTATTTTATTAATTAAGAGTAAGTTGATTTTGGGTTATCTATGGAAATTTATTAACCTATCATGAAGAATAAGTGATTAGGATTAATTACTTTTCAATACGAGACATTAAGAGCCACTGATGTGGTTTGGAGATAAATGATACGATTTAACTTTGTAGACTATGTGACTAAGTCCTTCATAATATTTGGGTTTCAATCTTAGTTTGGTTTACTTTGAAGAATTTTATGGACAAATTGTTTATCGAATGGTCTTCGTTGAACTTTGGGTTTTGTTGGACAAATATTGGAGATTAAGAATAGATTTTCTTTTTATAAAGGGTTATCCTTTTCTGGATTATCTGATCATGTACTAACCTTATTGGTTTTGGTTTTGGTTAGAGTCTAAAGACATGGGAAGTATATAGTTCTCTATTATGGATTAGGTGATTCTCTAGAAGTTGATTATTGTACTCTTAATGCGATCAAGTCTTCCTAAATACTTGTCTTTTTGAAAAAAATATGAGTTTGACTAAGGAATCTAGTAAAAGTTGAAAGTCAACATGATAAGTGATTATGTTTCATTGTGAATAAATTCCTCAATAAAAAGTAACTTAAAACAAAAATGTTGTCTATTAACTTTTCCTATTGGGGAATTGAATACCGTTTAACCCATCACAAGTTTGTGATTTTCTTATGGTTAACTTTCTCCTAGACATGTTTACTATCACTCTCCATCAGAACATGACCCTTTGTTTTCTCCTCCATATCCATATTTTCATACTTGGAATCCTAGTATGGGTTAACTCGGGTGACATTTGTACTTCTCTCCCATTCTTTTAAAGTGATTGTTTTACGGACTCTTGTTCCGATGTGGGACTTTCAAGGATGTTTCCAAGCTCAATTTTAAAAATTGCGAGGACACAATTTCCAAAAGGGGGGAAGGATGTAACACCCCAGGTAAAAAAGAATATGACATTTTCATATTTATCCATATTTTTGAATAAAATATTAATATAAATTTAAAGAGGACACTATGCTCGATGGCGTACACAACACGCAACAACGAGTTTCTTGGGAATTTTACATTGCACTCTAATAATAAAATAATATTATTTTAAATCATAGTTAACATGTAGCCGTTGTATTGGCGGGAATAGATAGAAATAACTAAAATATGATTATATATGTTTTTAAATGTTTTTACATTTATCCAATAAAGGATAAAGGCATAAAATACGGAAATAATTCAATTTTAGGTGTATATGCCCTAGTTTTCACTAAAGGTTCACTTATCGCCTTTTGATGGAGAACCGTCATTAAATATAGTTTTGTTCACTCTTATACATCCTTTTGGACCAAATAAAACTCTTCTTAAGAATTGGGACATCAAAATTTACTTTGTGTAAATTTTTGGTATCTTTCTAATAAAGTTCATTTTTTTAATGAATAGTGTAAAATGTTGTATTTTAATTCGAAACCTCTTTTTAATCTAATTTATTTATATGATTAGATTATCTTTTGAATTGGTTTTAAAGTGAAATTATAATATATTTTTACCATGAAATCCAATAGTGGTCATTGGAATTAATTTCACTTTGAAATCAGACTTAAACTAGTGTCAATCTTTTGATACTTATTGTTTCATAAAAACACGCTATTTGCTATGACAACGGAAATTAATTATTAAATAAATTAATGTGACTTATATGATTTGAATTTTGTAAAATAGACTTCATTTTTGAATTCGGATTATCAAATATAGCTTAGGGTAAATTTTTGGGATTTTTCTAAAAAACTTCAATTTTTGATGAATAGCGAAACCACTAAGTAGTACTTATAAAAACTGATTTTTCCGTTTAAATGAAATTTTTCCATCTTTGTGTTTTGAATTTCAAAAATCTGACATACATGGTTGTCATTAAGAAGTAAAATGTGGTTCAATGAGATAAAAATAAATTTTTGGTGAATAGTAACTTATTAAGTTTTTAATCGCGATTAGAGGTAATTAGTGTAGTTTAAGGTAAAAATAATGTTTTAATAAAATTAAATGAACTTGACACATGTCCTAACATCCTTTTATGTGTCATGGCCGACCAATACAACTCATGGGTCAACTTGGGGACCCCATGAAGCCACTTTGGTTGGAAAATGACATTAATATCTTTTTATTTAAAGTTAAAGTAAAAATGAGACAAACATGAAATGTTTTACTAAAGTAATTTTTACATGGGGTTATACAAATCAGAGTTTTGACTATAAATATTCACTAGAAATCTAAAAAGATGTCCTACATCATAGTAGTTTTTTATAATTTTTAGACATTAAATAAATTAAATTATTTATGACATCATGATGATGCAGCGATGACCTCATTATTTAACGATTTAAATAAAATGGGAAGATAATGTAATATCTAAGACCTAAACATGTCCAAAACCTATTGGATTAGTGGATTTCGAACCCTTATCACCTTATCCTCAAAAAAAATCAATGTGGGACCTCTTAAATCCGAATAACATTTTCAAATAAAGTAACATTTGCTTACTTTCCAAGAGTGCCCCTCCTCTCCTCTTATAAAGGCCCCCACCTCTACCTCCTTACCCACACTCCCAAAGCATTTGGCTTGGCCAAACCCTGCCCATTTTGTCTCTCCACTTCCCTCTCTAACTCCTTGAGGCCTCACTTTGGGAAGAAGTCTTCCCAAGGAAGCCTTTTAGCTCAAACCAAAGGGAGTTACCCGATTTTAAGGTAATGTATTCACTTGAGTCCTTTTGTTTTATTTTGCCTCTCCAACCCTCTAAACTATTTTTATTCATTTCTTTTGTAACAAATCCAGTATCTTCAATATACTAGGATGTTTTTATAAGAAGGATTCGAGCTAAAATTACACACACCTACATCTAATGGTTAAATAACATACTGTTTCCGTGGATGGCGAATTTATGCCTCCCGAAACGATGATTGTTCAACATTATTTTAACACCTTCAAAGGTGGCCATTAATATGTCACTATATATATGATATATAATATGTTTAGGTTTTACTTAAGCTTCTGTATTTTTATTTTTGGGCATACCTTTATGGTTTCCATTATGGGTAAACGCGATATCTTTATTTAAGGAAGTGCGGACTACCGCCCCCTCAAAGTGACGTGATTCGTTAATGCCATATGTGGGACGTATAAAGGATGGATTTAAAGTTATTATATATGATGTTATACTATAATTATAATATACCTCTATATAATTATTATTCCATTCCATAAAAATATGAAATAGAAATGAAAGTAGCGTTCATGCGTACGTACGGCTTACCGTCTCCATGAACGGTGCATTTCATTTCTTACCTCTAAATGATTATGTAATATTATAAATACATGTATATTCTGGATATATATGATATATATGATATCCAAAACATGAATATAATTCTGTATATAATAAACATTTGACCACACGAACAACATGTAATTGTAAGAAGTCCACTTTCGACTTAAGAACCAAATATCGACAAAACAAACATTATTAAATTAAATGATTAAATAATGTTTATAACATTGAAATAAGTGATATAAAAGGAATAATGAACTAGAAAAAGGTTCTTAATAAAGTGGAAATTAACTCAAGTTTATTATTCAGGACGTTAAAGAACGATCGAGTCAAGTCGGACCCGAGGTAAGGGATCCTACTCCACTCTTTCTTTTTAAGTACACTCTTTTATGCCATTCCTTTTAAGCTCATATTTCTTGTGATTGGGATGTTATTTTATATTAATATTACTGTTAGTTTTATGTAAATATGATGAGAGACCCTATTATCTCTCATCAATCCATTTTAGAAGTTTTGAGTGGCGCCGTTAGGCTGCCGAATTTTCGTAAGAGATCTAACCTCTCTCTTTCTTTTTAAGTACTCTCCTTTATGTCACTTCTTTTAAGCTCCTATTTGTTATGTTGGGGGATGTTATTTTATATTAATATTTCTGTAAACTTTATTTTGATTTTATTAGAGACCCTATTTTCTCTCATCAATCCATTTTTGAGGTTTTAAGTGGCGCCGTTAGGCTGCCGAGTTTTCGTAAGAGATTTTTCATCTCACTTTTATTCCCATGAAATTTATGCTACATTTGCCACAATTTCCATTGAGTGGTTTATGTACTTCCCATTATTACACTCATTTTTTAATATAATTCCATTTATGGGTATTTACATATTCATTGTATTACACTTCTTCAATGGGGTGCACTTTTCGAAAGTTACCCGAGTCGGTAAGGGAACCTTTCACCCTCCTCTTTTTAAAAGACTTCGTTTGTTATGTCTTTTAATTCACATACTATTATGTTGGGATATGTTCTTCTATATCCTGATTGATGTAAATTTTATGTCCAAGTTATGAGATTCCCTTTTTATCTCTCATCAACTCATTTTCTGAATTTTTGAAGTGACGCCGTTAGGCTGTCGAATTTTACCAAGGGAACTTTTTAACCCAATTTCGATTTCTTTGGGTTCAACATGTAGTTATTGAATATGTCATCCTTTGAATATGTGAGAATTACCTTTTATTTTTTTACACTTAATATCCAATTATATTGGGTGTATTTATATTTTTCACACATAATTTTGAGATTGATTTATCCTTAATTTAAGGATACCTTCTTTATAAGGGATTTCATCACATTTTACATCTCTATTGAGACTTCATTGTTGTTATTCACCAATTCACTCTTATATAATTTATATACTGTCCTTTGTAATATTATATCATGAATACATTTATTCTCATGATATTATAAAGTTCTGATTAAATGTTATTCCACAATTATTGTATTCAAGTGTCTCTAATTTTGGTAAAAACCCTTTAACCAAAATATCGCTTTAAATGTTTTAATGATTTGTTCATATTAATATCCATATTTTCAAAATGGTTTTAAGGATTTATTTATATGGATATTAATGGTTTAAAATGTTAAAAGCTTCAAGGTGGTATGGGACACTTTGATTCAAAAATCTCTTTATTAAATGTTTTAAATGGTTTTGAAAATGGTTTTTTTAATGGATTCATTATTTCAATATCATAAAATGTTATATTGTGATTGAAATGTGGAAATGTTATATTTCCTTTATGCATGTTTTATGTGATACATTTATGTTATGGTTCTTGGGCATTGTTATGAAAACGGGTGGTTCCGTGATAAACTAAGGGCGGGTGAGCCCGATACAGCTCTCCAATGCATTGGGTAATGCGAAGGAGTGAAACGTTAAGGTTTCTCCGAAGAGATTTAGGGAATATACTATGGTGGGTATTCCAAACGTAACCAAGAGGGTTACTCCATACGTAAGAATGTTATGAATGCCTCAAGTTATCTTTATGTCTTATGATTTCAATGATTTATTCATGGTTTGATGAGGTATGTTAAAGTGCCTAAGTTTTATGGGTAAAGTATGATTTCATTATAATGTATATATGAACTCATGTTTCCTTTACATATTTTTATAACCCGTACTGAGATTTTTATGCTCATCCCAAGTTTTTGAAATGTTTTTCACAGGTCAAGGGAAAGGTACATGATGTGATGATAGTGTCAAGGATGTGTCAAGAAAGAATCAATGTTTTATTTTAAATATGTTTCCGTTGATGGGATGAATGAATACTGTCTTGTATGTAACCACTTTGTTTAAATGTGGATTGTAATGCAAGTTTCATGATCTAATTCTCTAAAACTCTAAACCTGAAAAGATCCTCAATGTGTAATCTTGTAATAACTCAAGATTAAGTAAGTATTTAAGGTTGGGGCCTTATACTGACTATTTACAAGGTACCAAGAAGTTGTATAAAAATCAATACAATTCCCAACAATGGGTCTCACCATTATAAAAAGTAATTCAACATCTAGTTTCTTCTCAAAAAATATATATCAATGATACATATCTATCTAAAGGTGTATAATTTTAGGGAGATATGGAAATAGGATGTCTTGGTTTTTTGGCCACTTCCGACGAAGGAGTCATATGAAAAATTTATGGTCATAAATATTAAGGGGTAAAATAAAGTTATATTTAACAAGACATTTATCTAAATATCTAGTTCATAATTTCCTATTTGTATAAATTTTTCTGTAACTATGATTGAGATCACGAGATGATTTGTGAAATAAAAAAATCTATACTTCTTTTACCAATCAAAGTAAAATAATGACATTGAAAAAATTTGTGTTTATTGAATTAAAATCCTATTTTCCACAATGTGTAATGAATAATTTGTCATAGGGAAACTATCAATGACAAAGTTATATATAGAAATTTCACCCACTAAAAGGTTTTATGTAGTGTTCAAAAATGTGAATAATTTTTTTCTGAGTATAATAATTTATAGTAAGAGAAATGTTTCAAGAATAAATTTACTAATAGAGTCAAAAGTGAAAATGTATCTCAAATGGGGAGAATGATATCTCTATATCTATATTTTTAAAGATGGGGGATAATTTTGATCCCACATAGGTTTTCAATGTCATTTTCTATTTATTTAATATATATTACTAATTAAGGATGACTGTATTTATAAAATAAGGAATTCCATTTTTTCTTCATAGTGATAGAGGATGAGACTCAATAAAAATTTGGATTTAAAGTCCCCCTAGGTATACATGATGTAAAATGTGGGGATGAAATGAATGTAATATATGATGATACCCTAATTTTAATTGAATAGTTATGTGGATATATACATCCCTTTTAATTTTAATGTCATTGGTAGAGAGAATATTTCTCAGGGGACTAAGAAAGGAATCAGAGAAAGGATTCATAAATCCATGTAACTTAGTATCTTAATTTAGGTGTCTTAAATTATTATACCTTAGTACATTGAATGTATTTTATAATGAACATATTTATGATTTTACTGTCAAAAAAATCCAAATGAGGGAAATGTTGGCCCCAATCATATGTTTGGTGTTATATTTCTTTTAAATTAGTAGAATGAAAGAAGATGGATAAGGTGATTGTACATCATAAACCCAATGGATGTATGATTGATGTTTCATTCATTGATGATTCATACGTTTAACTGAATATAGTCAAATACTCTACTGAATAATTTCACTAATAAGTAACCCAATTATATAACCAAAACAGTACAAGATAAACACATAAGATTAATTGAACTAGAAATAATTTCCTATTTTTTATGATTTTTAAAAAATTTAAATATGGATTAAAAGAAGAGAAATCATGTAGCAATTATGTTGGGAAAAAATCCCTAATGGTGTCCTATCGGTATTTTTTTTGGGTGTGTTTATGTTTGTTGACAAATCCATATGGCTGAAAATGAACATGTATGGTGTTTACTGAAGATAGGTTTTTCTTCATAGGATTGGATGGTATGAATAATAGTGAATGAAATCAAAAAAGGAAGAGAAATATGGAGCCTAGGACATGGACCATGTACCATGTCTGAGAAGGGTATGCGGTCATGTACCAGACAGTGGTACCAATATGCGGGAGTTGTTTTTGAATATGAAGATAGTTCGTGCTAGAATGTGTCCTAGTACACGAATGGATTATCATTGGCAGAGGAGATCGAACACTTAGGAGAAAAGGCAGTACATGGTACATCGTGGAAAATGGATCATGGAATTATTGGAGTTCATGGTTGGAGGATCGGTCTACGGTGGCAGCTGTATCGAATCAAATATTTGGTAAATATTTTATTAATGGGTTTTGATGATATATTTCCTACATAAGGAGATCTAATCCCACCGATTAGAAGAGATCCTGAATATCATTAGAGAACATATATTTGGTTGGGTAATTCAGCGAGATATGAAGGAGGTTTGTGAGGGAGAATTCTGTGAAAGATGAAGTGGTTTGTGAAGGTGAAATTTCACCGAAGTTTTTTTTCAAAGAACCGTATCCCGAATAGGACATGGTATGCGGAGGAAGATGGTGAATTATATAGGTGGTTAGCAAAGGTATTACGCAAATATAGAATAGTTTGTGGATAGGGGGTGATTCGTAGAGGTGGTTTTCTAAGTCAGTACGTAGAGGCGGTAGGTGATAGAGAATGTGGTGGCAGCCCGTGGACGAAGGGAGGTTTTCCGAAGCAGCAACGGTATGAAGAGGAGGTGTTCTAGATACCATACCCAGTACATAGTATGCAGGAGGATTATGGAGGTTCGTGATTTTCAAAAGGAAGCTAGAAAAGCTTAAAATAAATTTGTGAAAGTATTTTTTGGTGTCTAACAGTACCCGAGAAGGTGGACATTATTTGAGGGTGAAAGGGGACTTCAAAAGAGCATCTACCTAATGTGGAAGATATATAAATTCATGCAAATAAAGGGACCTTCAAGTCCATAAATTGTTTTATACGTAATGGTATATAAACTATGTGTGGATTCATTTCCAAGAGAAGTGAGTACAAGAAGATAACTACTAAAAAAATAGCCGTTATCATCACTAGAATGGTCCATTTATAGTGCTAAAACAAGCGCTATTAATTGAGGTGTTGATAAAAGGGTTTCCCTTTTATCAGTGCTAAAAAATGCGCTGATAAAGACCCATTTTATCAGTACTAAAAAAACACTGATAAATGGGTCCTTTATCATCACTTTTTTTAGCGCAGATAAAAGAACAATTTTATTAGAGATTTTTAAAAGCACTGATAAAAGTTAAAAAACATTAAAAAAATAAAATAATATTTCTGCAATTCTGGGAGGGGCTTCAACTGCACTTGAATCCCCATTCAACAGCGCCCCCACCCTTGCCCGCACGCCCCACCCACCCCCCAGCCTCTAATAGCACCCCACCCTTTAATAGCACTTTACCCCATTTCCACCAACCCGCGCGCCCAACCTCCCCTGGATTCAAACCCAGAGCCTCTTTCCGGCGTGCCTAAACCTTTACCACACCACCATATTGCTTTTATCTTTATTTAATAATATATATATAGTTATATTTACTCATATATTAAAATATACTTATATTAACATATATATATATATTTATATTAATATATATATAGTTATATTAATATATATATATCCGTATATTAATACAAAAAGTTTTATTTAAATATTAATATATATTTATAAGACCAGTTTTAAATACATTCATAAAATATGGTTTTTGTGTGTGTTTGTAAATAAATAAATAATTATATACAACAGACACACACACAGTCATATATATTATATGTGTATCTATATGTATAATTATACCTATTTATATATATTTACAAATAATATATATTAATATGTATATACATATGTCAAGAATATATAGAAATTACATATCAATTTGTCAATATAGAGACGCACACACACACATATATAAACACCTACACATTATATATGTATATAAATATTCATATATTTGTATTTAAAATAAAATGGATATTAGTTTTTTTATTTAGATAAGGATTATATATTGAGGAATATATTTTATATGTAAATATGTTTAATTATTATATATAAAATTAAATTTTTATTTGTAAATATATAAAAAATATGTATATATTATTATATATTTGATTATAAAAAAATATATTTTGAAAAATGATAACAAGCCCTAAAAACCTGAACAATAGGTAAATAATGTAGAAACCCTAAAAACCCGTAAATATAGCCACAAAGTCAAAAAAACCATAAACTCAGGGTTATGATGAAAAGTTCTGATCTGAGAGTCCCTTATAGCTCTGTGATGAGTCAAATTAATTATCATCAATCTATATTGGATATGATAGGTGGTGGAGGCAAAAAAGACTGGTATATAATAAGTTACAGTTGTTTGAAAAAATAGAAGACATGACTAAAGTGCTTGAAATGGGGGCTTGAAAAACCTAACCAACCAGAAAGTCACTAAAATAGGCAAAACTTTTGATTCAGGTATTCTTCTCAGCTCTGTGACTAGTCAAACCGAATCTCATGTAACAAGCTACGATATAGTAGGTGGCGGAGGCCAAAAAAACCCATGGATTGGGAGTTTTTTCCGTTTTAAAACAATTAGACAGGGCACCGGACACAGAAACAGAGTTTTGGAGGCCTTCTATTGGTTTTTTTGTGTTTTATGGTCTAGAATATGACTATAACCTTGTTCAAGTCATCCTACTGCATATATATCTTCACTGACTTTGATTTAACATGTTGTAGAACACAAACATACACCTGTAATAAATGTTATGGCCGTTTGAAGTTGGAGTTTTTTAAAGTGGTATAACTAATATATCTTCCGTTTATTGGATCTTCTCATGGTTTTGATTGGACTTGTTCCTCACTCGTCTCACAATATTCAATTTTACTAGTCACGACACTCAAACGGACACCCGAAGCATAAGTTATGGTTCTTTTAGTGAGTTACGGGTTTCTTAGGTTTTTTGGCGCTTGGAGGGATGCTCAATTTCAAACAATAATAACTTTTTCTCTAGGTGTCAGTTTTCACTCTACCATATATCAAATCTAATATTCAGAGAATATTTACACTCTGGTGACCACTAGAACGCCTTATCACATTATTCAAGGGAAAAAGTCCTATAATTCATCCCACTAGTGATAAGTTCTACTGGTGTCTATTTTTCCATATCTTATGCTTCAGGTGTCTGTTTTGCCTCTACCACATATCAAATTAAAATTTTCAAATAAAACTACACAATAGTGACAACTAGAACACCTTATAATATTTTTCAAGGTCTAAAAATATCTTTAATCTATCCAAACGACCATAACTTCTGCTCTGGGTGTCCGTTTCGTGTCTACCACATTCAAATCGATATAAAACATATTAAAAAAATATATATTATATTTATTTCAATATAAATATACTTATATATGAATATATTATTTTTTATAAAATATAATGTTTTTTGAAATATACAGTTTTTCAATATTTGAAAAAAATGCTGATAAAGCCCCCCCTTTATCAGCACTTTTAAAAAAAGTGACGATAAAGGGGGACCCTTTAACAGTTCTAGAAAAAGTAGTAATAAATTGTAACTTTTAAGATAAATATTTATAAAACTATTAAAATTACTTTTTATGTGCACTTTATTAGTGCTGTTAAATATTGGCGCTGCAAAAACCTTGTTTTGTGGTAGTGGAGGAAGGCAGTGACCCTTTCTTCCAATAGTGAATCAGAGAAAGATGCATAGGGAGTGACCCTTTGGAATGAAGTGAGGCGACCCTTATCCTTGTAAAGACAGTGGT
Organism: Viscum album; assembly: GCA_963277665.1. Classification (NCBI taxonomy): domain Eukaryota; kingdom Viridiplantae; phylum Streptophyta; class Magnoliopsida; order Santalales; family Viscaceae; genus Viscum; species Viscum album. The sequence goes on from OY728123.1 coordinate 889,917,855, forward strand.
CCTGGGCATAGGAGATCTAGCCCAAAATTTGTACTCATTATTAGTGATGAGACTTAGTGAATTTGGTACATTGGAATACCGTCGTTGTATGCTCCTTCGACATAGCTCAGTGAGGGTGAACCAAGAAATTTTTTTGTTTCTCGTGCATGATTTAAATTCTATTCATACTTTGTAATGAGAATGAGAGAGAAGAGAGTTTTTTTTACAATGAAACAAGATCCGAAGGGGAAGAAATTTTAATCTACCTTACCCTGATTCACCCCCACTCTTAGGGTATTAGACCTAGTGGATCTAAAAATTGGTATGAAAGGGTAGGGTTGAAAGTCAATGATTCTATCTCAACAGGAGAAATGGAGGTGGTCAATCATAAAGGAATTCTTATCTTTGACGGAAATAATTTTCAACTATGGAAGAATTGTATGCAACACAACTTCTGACCAGTACAAATGGATGTCTTCACAGCAGCTATGAATGGAATATCAGCTAACATCAATAGTGGTGCTTTATTATAAGCTGAAAGAATGGATGTGGATGATGATGCTAAAGGGATCAATGCTTGGGGGGGGCTATCAAATGAGGTTTATATGAGAAAAATTTATATATTATACATAATCATAATATGAGAAAATGTGTAATATTATTGTAAATTGACATAAAATAATAAAATCATGTCTAAAAAAGAATATACTTCAAATAGAAAATCCTGGAAGATGAAATGGAATAACATTCTCGATCAATCATAATAATTTAGAAACATTACTCATTAAACATAATCCATGATATAATAACATTTGGACACTATAGAAATATGGTACAAACATTGGAATAAGTAAACATTTCCTTCGCGAGTCACATAATTTCACCCACACATTTGATAAAAAAAACTTATTCCCATGTAGACTTTTCTAACGATATAAAAAATATTAATCAAACAATGTGAGAGTGATATTGGAAAATACATATCTGTTATCAACAATATGAATTCCAATTGAAATCAATCATTCATTATATCATAATGAACCCATGTTGGGAATCTGGGTTTAATAACAATTAAGAATGTATTCACATAATGGAATCATTAATAATTACATTAATAATTAAAACATGATTGATGCATGGGATATAAATTTTTATCCCATAGTATTTACTAGAATTCTTGGTAAAGAATCTTAAATTAATATTATTGGGTATATGTTATTTACACTGTATATATGTGAAGGTTATATGATTAAGTAAATAATTTCCATAATCAAACTATATTTTGAATCTAGTTGAACACCATTTAATTAAATAAAGGAAATATTATTTCTCTAAAAGGAAAGGAATTAGATAAAAACCCATATATATATACATAGTTTATTATTACCCATAACATTCAATATAAGGGATTTCCATGAAATTAATCACTATGGATAGTATAAGAGAATTTATAGGTTAATTCATGATAAATAATTTTTTAAGAAACAAATTCACTTTAGATGATCAGGTATATGGAAGAAAAACCATAAAAAAATTTAATAAAAAAATAATATTTTCATAAATAAATAAGTCGCATGTTACTTTTGAAGTCATTTTCTTCAAGTTGGTGTGAAAACGTTTAATAAAAATTATTTTTAAAACAATCCACAGTAAATGGGAGATGAAATATATATAATGTATATCCTATTGAATTTTGGATTGGAAGAAAAATTTACTGATCATAGAATGAAAACCATTTTAATATTTTGAAAAATAATTTTTGAAACCCACATCATAAAAAGAGATAACAAAATATTCATTTTAAAAGAGGAAAATTGAAATGTGAAGGTAACATGAGTTAATAATTAATTGGGTTCCTAATATAAAGGATATAATTATCTGGAAAATAAAATACAGACAAGGATGTGAAATTACATTAAAAGGGATGGAATTTATTCTAAAAAATTAAATTATTTTTAAGGATTAGGTTCATGAAAATAATATATCTATATTAAATACTAAATTTCTTAGGCATATAATGATATTGTATTATGAAATAATTTATTAGGGTGACAAAAACCAATCATGAAGGATGGATTTTAGAGAAGAAACATTTTAACTCAACATAGGGTGTCAAGTTAACAAAAACCCTACAATATTACCATCTTTTTAGTCAAAACACATGAATGATAAAATATAAAATAAATTTTCAATTCAATATAATTTATAGAAATTGTGGTTAATGAAATAAAAGACAATTTATAAACCAAAAAAAGAAACAAGTGGTGACTATGAAGTATTTCATGATGAAAGAAGATTGATATATGAAAATAAATAAGGTAATGGTATTGTAAGAATATAAAGAATATATGAGGGTTAAAATGATATGGGCATTAAAATATCAAAAAATGAAATGTATTCAATATAAGTGGGAGAAATAATTGTGTGAAAACACTATATATATTATGTCATTGTGTACAATATCCCAAATGACATGTGGAATATTAAATAGAGTCAAACAACCTTTACCTATAATCCTTCTTAGTTGAGATTTCTCTATCATCCTTATAAGAAACATAATTATAATAGTCACTTATTTAATTAAATTATTAATACATATAACCTTATAAAACATAATTTTTATTTATTTATTTTCAATACATTAGTTAATTATACATTATTTCCATCATTATAAATTTGAGCTTTGATTGTTCATTTAGTACTAGTTTCATAATGAAGGTTTTGATTCATGTTTATGTATTCATATTTCAGAATTAGAAGATAATTATTGCTACTTGAATATATGAACTATATTGATTTATAATTTTCTAAATTTTAATAAGAATGGAGATATATTTCCCAAGTCGAAATGTCCCTTTCATTATGAAAAAACAAAAATATAAATTAAGGTATTTTATAAATAACTATTTAAAAAGGGGAATAATCTCATTAGGTTAGTAATCCAAATAGATGATATCATTACTAAATATCCCTTTGTTCACAAGTCCAATATATATGATATGTTCTTATTTGTATGTCAGTGTGATGAAGAATCTCATAGATGAGATAAAGTCCAAGCATCTGGTCCACTGGGTAGTGAGTTTCTATGAAATATGTAATTGAACATTTATCACAGCCTTTAAAAGGATGGTTGAATCAGACTAAAACCAATGTGTATTCCATATTTTCTATCATTCCATATAAAAAGTATTAATCATATCTAACATTGTAGCCCCTAAATATGATAAAATTACACAAGGTCCATAAAGGTGGACCATGATAGCAACATTGTGATCTCTGGAGATAGTTCCAAAGATATATGATCTTGGGATTCCATAGGATAGTGAAACCAAATTTCACTTGATCCATCAAAATTTTATTCATTTCCATATGATATAAATAGTTTCATGAATTTGAGAAAAATATCCATTTATTCCTAGTCATCTAAGAACAATGAAATCATGTATAAAATTGATTCAATGACCAAGCTGTAATGGTTTAGCATTATTCACTATAACTATAATTTGTACAAGAGTAGATTGAAGAATAAAATTGGCCTTCACATGAATATATTTATTTTGGATGTCCCAAATGATTTCATTACATTCAGATAAGGCCATCTAAGATATGTTGAAGTGTTGGGGTAAAAGGGAAATCTAAGCATAGTCTATAAGTTGAACCTATATATATCCAGACAAAGGGATCCATAGATTGAAAATGGAAAATATTATGTTCCAAAGTGATTAGTTGGTGGGAAAACTCATGAATAAGTGATCAAGATTATCCCTATATTTATGGCCTAAAATTAATATCTAATATAGTGAAATAAATATATTTTTTAGAGAGGATTTTACCTAGATTTTGGGGTGGGTGATTATTTACATTAACAATATTCTAGAAGGGAAAATACATATGTTTTCATCTTTCTAATACATCCATGTCTACTCCACTAAATTTTATTGTGGTAAAATATCATTAAAGTTAGTATCACATTTTCTATTACTTATCAGTTCAAATGTTCATCTTAATTAATAATGATATAGTTGTTAATCACCTTTTTATCCACTTATAGATAATTAAAATATGATGTGTATAATTGTTCTTTAATCATGGAAATTATATCCACTATTATATCAACAAATATCTGGATATCCAAAAAGGGCATGCCTTTTTAATTATCAAAATATTAATTATGATAAGAGTTTCGGTTAACCGGACAGTGGGATTAAGAGGTAATATTGGAGAAGGTATCCTTAAGGAAAGGACAATGATAAGAGTCCATTTAATTAATTTTTATAGAAATTAGATTATATTAAAATCATGACATAATATTCTTGTTAGACTCCTCCTGTTTTAATCATGTTATAATGATCACAAATCCAATATATCTAGAAAATCTTGTTTAATCTATTTTCAGTCTTGTGTGAAGATAGTCGATTTCTTTATGATTTAAATAAACCTTAACAATATCTTAATTTCTATAAATCATGTTTAATTACTGTAAAATGTATTTAAATTTGGTCTATAAAGATTTATTTTACGAATGACTAATTCTAATTCATTTTGTGAATATTACTGCTTAAGTATATATACAGATATTTTTGCTAAGTCTAAGACACCATGAGTTTGCCCGTAGTTCTATTTTTCTAGAAAAGGACCAGACATCAGGACTAGACATTGTGACCCATACACCATGATCAAACACTCTGACCCTGACACCATGACCAGACATGATGACCAGACACCATGACCTAGACACCTTGACTAGACACTATGATCAGACACCATGACTAAACCCCGTGACCATACATCATGACCAGAGACCGTGACTAGACACCGTGAATAGACATAGTGACCAAACATTGTGACCAAAAAACCATGACCAGACACAATAACCAATTTCCGGTCTATTGAAAACTGTCACACCAGTTCCTTGTTAAGACAGTTCGAATTTTTGAAAAGGAACAGACATTGTGATCCTAACACCGCATCTGTGCTACCGGTTCCTGATCTCTATAAAACCGTGCCATCTTGAATTTTTCCCCACTTAAAGGAAAAGAATAAGACACCATTTTATGGTGACACTATTTCCAAGTGACATAGTTTCCAGACAGACTGGGACACCATTATTTAATCCGTTTTGTTGTTTTCCATTTAATTTCTAACAGTCCTATTTGAGTCTTTTTTTAAAATGCACTGAAAGAATTAATATTTATTTGTAAACATGTCATATGACAATACAAGGTATGAGGTTCATAATACATGAATCATGTTGGATCTGACACACGCACTCCATGAAAAAAAAGAAAATCATGGCCTTGAAACCAGAGGTGTGTAAGTGTAGAAGAAGTACGTGTATTATTCAGAAAAGAACCAACATATGCAACAATATACATCTGAAGAACACACGAAGCATTAAAAAATCCAAAATCTTGGATACCATAGATTAGAGTCAAGAACATCTTCAAAATAATAACTCTATGAAGAACCCGAGCCAGATATAACTGGAAATCAGAGCACCAGACTTGCGATACTCTGTTTCTCACAAGAGGACTCGATTCTTGCATCTGCTACATCCTATAAGTCCAGAGTTGCATAGAATAAAACTCAGAGCACTTATAATCTTATCTCATCATCTTTTATTTGTTGTGTGTTTTTTTAGATTTTGAGAAGTGGGTGTGTCCCTATTAAAACACAAACTGTCTTCCGCAGTAAAGATAAGGATACAAGATATCATTCCTCTCATATCTTTTTACCCTTGTTTACTCCCACAGGTAAGTGTTGCAGAGGTCCCTGTGTGACCTAGTAGTCTATACCCATGAAGAACTATGGAAGAGGTCGTGTGACCTGAACAATCTTGTGCACTATTTTTTAACCTGATCCAATGTTTGGATCATGTTTTTTAATATAAATTGTTTGGTGGTAGGTGATCACCAAGTGGAGTGGATTAGGTCTCAACTTGAGACTAAAACACTTGTTTTATATCAAATGTATTGATAAATTTTTTTATCTGATTTTTTGTATAATTCATAAATCACTAGATTTACTTTTATAGTTAATATTGGACAAAATTTATAATTGTTTTTCCTTATTAAAATAGATTCTAAAGTAATATCAATAACTAATATTGATATTATTGATAATTAATCAATCTATTTAGAAGTTATATGAATAGTCAATCTTTCATAACTATATTAGTTTGATTGACTGGGCTATATTTATTTTTATTGGGGAACATTTTATGAAAAATTTTCAATTTTTTTTCTAGATACTCAATTCACCCCCTCTTGATTACTCTACTCCGACCACCAAATCCAAGAGTCTCTGATTAATAATTGATCATCTTCCACATAATATGTGATTATATGGCTTGATTAAAATTCATATGGATTTTTATTTTATATCCACAAAGTGAAATATCTAAACAGCATTTATTCCAAGGCATGGTAATAATTCTATACTGAAGGATACTCCCACTCTATAAAATTTTTTTAATAGTGGAATTTAAATACATAAGCAATTCAGAAAGCCATTTGTATACTATGAATGTGTACTCAAATTTATATAGGATAATTTGTTTCACAAGATAGATCCTCCCTTCCATTGATAGGTATATAACCTTTAATTTAGAAAATTTAATTAGAATCTAACATATAACATTACTAAAGTTTGAGGCTCAAGGTCTACAAAAAAACATTTGAACTCAAAATTAGTTTAAACGAAATACCCCTCTGTTAAATGAACAACCAAATGATGATATTAATCTTCATGTAATTATTAATAAGTTATACACTTATATAATCATTATAGAAAAACAAACCAAGTATTATTTTCTCATTAATTTCTAATAACACTAGAAGTTATTTTTTCAAATATATCCATGGTGTAATTTTTTATCATGGTTCGTGTTAAATCTTCAACCACACAAAAACAAATAACCTCTAATATATGAGTGTCTATGGAAATAAAAGATATTATTCTAATAGAACACCACTATTATATAATCCTAGTGAATATTTTTAGATATTTATAATTTGGAAAAACATGCTAGTATGTATTTAGATAAATAAGAAAAAACTACATTGAAAAAAGAAATTACTCACATTCATAGAGGTAGAAGTCTGCACATACACACATGTTACACAATCATTTATATATAATATGGAGGCCATTGTAATTTCATGTTTATTTTGATAATATTTTTTTAAATTATTATACTTATTCTTTAAAATCCCACTTTTAAGAATCCTTCTAAGGATGTTATCTAATGAGAACATATAGATGCATCAAGGATATATATTATTTATGGGCTCCACCCATCATTTTATTCATAAAGAGTTATTCCTATATAATAATAAATTTATTCAATAGACAATATTCCTTATCAAATATCCATATTGAATAAAATATACAAATTTATCAATAATTCACTATTTAATCAATTAAATTTCAAAGTAAACACCATATGTGAAATGATATACAGTTTAGGAAATAATAATATCAATAATTTAAAAACATGGATGTTGAAGTAAATTTATAATGAAATTTTTTAGAAAAAGAAGGTGAGATTGCAAAGATTTTCATTAAGAACATTCTCAAGGAGAATAATCATTAATCATTACCACTTTGAAACATTTGAATCAAAATCTATAGAGTGTATAACATTAAATGAAACATAAAATATCATGAGAATATAGGGGTTCATGATATAACATTAAAAAAGGCACTATATACACCATATAAAAGTTAATTTGCACATAATAACAAATAAGTCTGAGTTGAATGTAATTTGTGATGAAATTAACTTACCTTAAACTTCCTTTTGTTCTGTGGTATTTATCCAATAGTATAACGGTTTAAAATATTTTTTAAAATTATAACATAACCATATGCATGTTTATACTACCATATATTAATTTTTAATAATATTATGTTACCTCTTTGTCAAAACTCTTTCATTAATTTAATTATTTTGGGTGTTAATTTCCTAGTTTTCTCGAGTAAGTTTTATCTTTTTATTTGTTCATACCATTAATCAGATCATTGGCTCACCATATCCATAATATAAACCATTAATTAATTATCATATATAATTATTATATATGTATTTATAATAATCTACAATAATTAGAGATTAGAAATGATGTGCACCGTTAAAGGAGACGATAGGTCGTACATACAAATGAAGACTACTTTCATTTCATTTTTATATTAAATAATTATATATGTGAATATTATAGTTTTAATATCATATATATTTTATATAGGTTATATAGGTTTATAGTAACCATCATTTACATGTTCCATGTGTGGCATGAAGGTGTCATATCACTTTTAGGGGTGGTAGACCACACTTCCTTAAACAAAATTATCATATGTACAAAATATGAAAAATGTAAAGGTATGTTCTAAGAAAAAATTATATAATAATAAATTTATTATAAATATCATATATATTGTATATAATTATAGTGTTCTTCATAATTTCCACCATGATAGGGGGTAAGGGAAAAATGAACAGTCATGATTTCATGATGCAATAGTTCTGTGTAGACCAAAACATTATGTTCATTACCCATTAGATGGAGGTGTGTGTAAGTGTAAATAAAAATAATAACTTAAAAAATTATATTATATTGATGATACCAGTTTTTTGTTTAATAATATAATAATATGTGTATTGATAGTGGATAATGGAAATGAATCTAAAAATATTGAGTGAAGACATTACCTCTTAATTGGGTCACTTATTTTGGTATATGCTAAAAGACAATATTAGAAGGATTTATGCCAAAATTGAAGATTAAAGGTCTAGGAGGGATTCAGGGAAGATATTTGGGAATATAATGGATGAAAATATGTGGTTTGAGAGGTGTAAATAAGTGGAAGAGGTGGTAGCCTTTTGTAGGGATGGAAAAAGACTCACTTGGTATTTTTGAAAAGAAGTTAGGTTTATACTTATTCTTACTTATGAAAGTAAACAAAACCAAGAAAACAAATTAATGGAAGTTTTATGGCCGATATACGACCATAAAATAGGTTTTGGACAACTCTCTAGGTCATTTTGGCTTTGAAGTTAAAGGTTTAGTCCTTTATTAAGCTTAGTATTACCTTAATAATTGTAATTAATTTAAATTACTTTCTTTAACCTTTTTTGTAAAAAACAAAGTTGGTATTATTAAAAAATATTAATTATGTTAATTTAAAATATGGAATGATTTTTTTCAAAATTCCATTAACATAAGTGGAATAAATTAAATTAAAATTCATTCCATATGCAGGACGAGAATGCTGGTTTTTAAATTAAAAACATCAAGAAGATTAATAAGTTTTTACATTATATATCAATGATAAATTGATCTCAATGACATAAGATAGATTAATTGATATAAATAATATGTAATTAAACTTTAAAACAAATATAAAACATTATTTATCCTTATAATTAAATTATATGAAAATGTAGTTTTGAAATAAATTTTAGTATTTTCACTATTTATTAAAAATGAATCTTCATAGAAAAATACCAAAAATTCACCATAAACTAATTTTTATGTTTAAATTTCAAATATTAAGTTTTTTGAAATATTAAGTCAATAAAAATGTCAAAATTCATATTTAAAATGGGTTCTTTATTAATAAGTGGTAAAATTGCCTTTATAAAAATATATGTTTTATGTGTAAAATAGTGTTTGTTCTTTTCTTATGCATATCAAACCTAATGAATTAATATAAAAAATATTATAATATATATATAATATATATATATTACATTAATATCATTGAATAGTTGTAATTAATTTTATTTGTTATGTTAAAACAACATTGTGAGCATAAATAAGTTTTCTATAAATGTATTCTCATTATATTCAGTTGGTCCTTATACTTAGTTATAATTAATATATAACCAATTAATTAGTTATATAAACTATATATTTTCATTACTTAGTTAATAATATTTAGAATAGATAGTTTATATATTAATATATCAAATAAAAATATTTTAATTATATGTTAGTGTTTGGTAAAACTTGGTCTTGCGTATAATGCAATCCATCGAAGAAGGTTGCTTTAGCATGTAACCCAAGCTAACTAGGTGTTGAATGCATTGAAAAATATAAAATATATTTAATAAATTTAAAATAATAAATATCTTTTAATGTATCAGGGTATTATATCCCCTTAGTCACTTGGTGTCACGTGCCATGCATGCTATCGTATATGAGGTTCTTACTTTAGAATTTTGAGGTGTTACAAAAAGAAGTATGGAAAGAGTTGTGGAGATATAGGGTCGGTTTTTTGGTAGAGATAATTATTTTCAAATTTTAGAAAAATATGGTGGGGGTGATCCCCTTTTATAAGTGAGTAAAATTAATTTTTTGTAAATACTAATTACATTTTCAATGATGGAATGACACTATTCAAGATTAAATGGATCTAAAGTGGGAAATAATTATGGTTTGGATTTTATAAGGTCAATAAAGCCTCTAAATGTTTTTCTCTTAAATGTTTAATCATGTTTCAAGTCTTCTACCACTAGAATTTTACATTTTACCATTTTTATAATTTGGTAAATAGTTTTTACCAATGTTATTTATATATTCTAAAAAACAAGGGAACAGTTCATGATTAATTTTTATATTATTAACCTAATATTTTTCCATATAATCTAATTAAAATCTAAATAATAGAAAATTAACTATTAAATTAGATTATATAATATATAAAATATTTTTTGGAATAAAATGAATTTTTGAATAATTTTTTTTTTGAATTATAGAGTAATAAATACCAATTAAATGAATGATAATAAACATGTTTAAAATTGTAAATACAATATGAGAATCATCATATAAAATATATCAATTTAATTTATCCTATGACCATTTCATATCATTAATAAAAGAATTCTTGGAAAATAACTCTTCCATCATTATCATGGACAATTACTATAATATTACTAGTCATAATTTTTTGGAAATGTTTTTAATATAATACAGAATAGAATCATTTTGATTAAAAATATTAAATCCATTGAGTGAAATTTTCATTCTATAAGTGATATAATTTTTTTTACAGGAAAATGAAAGTATTTTTTAGAGTAAAATGTTACTAATATCGCGAAAATTATAAACACGGGTTTTAATAATACATAAATATATTTTTTAATTGTTAATATTACTCCTTGAATATATCTTTCTCATATGTAATTTTTTTAATTTTTTTGAGTAATACTTACATAATTAAAATTTCATGACCACTATAGTATTAGTAAAAATGGTATTATCTTACTATTCATCTCATAATAATTTATTTTATAAAAATATATAAAATTAAAATTATGGTATGTTTACCATGATTAATCCAACAATGAAAGAATATTATAATTTTCATATTATAATTTTTTAATTAAAAATTTAAATAAAAAAACTTAATGAAAACTTATTCATGGGAAAATGAATTTTAAAAATATTAATTGTCATTACTCCAATTTCTTATCATGTACTAATTATATTTGTGTTATATTATCAGTATAAAAAGTATATTTAGTGATTTATTTTCATTAAATATTTCCCATAAAAAGAAAATTTTTAAAAAATACATTTACTGGGAAAATCATCTCATTAATTGTATTAATGCATGAGAAAATTAATGTCCTTTTTTTAGGAATTAAATTTTATAAATAACATTAATAATTAATAGTTACATGATTATATAATCATAATTTTCTGTTAAATATCCTATAAAGTCTTCTATATATGATATATGCATAAACCATGCTATAATTTCAGTCAAATGATGTGATTTTACTAGAATAGATCTCATGGAAATTTCTAGTAGCATAACTTTGTATCCCATATAATTTCACACATTCCATAATCATTGGAGTTTGGATTGTAATTCCTTTATAGGTAATTCTATTGAAGTTACCACTTTTAAAAGATTAAAAAAGTTTATATACGGGAGTCTGAATCTACCCAATTCCATTTTATTCCAATATCTTAAAATATTTCATAATATGGTTACTTCCTTTTATAGAAAAAAATTTTCATCTCTATTACAATAGTAAGAATTAATGATTATATATTAATGTATAAGTATTTTATTTTTGTTAATAGTTTAATTTGGATAATGAAATCAAACCTATTAGATTTATTTAAATGAATGATATATAGTAAAATATTATGATGTTGCGATATAGATCATGGTGATATATATTGATATAAAACCAACTCTTATGATAACATATAGTGACCAAAATCCTTTTTAACATAATAATGTGAGATTATATATATTAAATTATTTAATCATTTATGTAGTTCATTCATCATACATTATTATTCCACCATATTAATTGGGGAATATATATTGCAGTCCAAGTAAATATAATTAATGAAACATTAAATTATTTTAATTTTTTATATTCATGTCATGTGAGCATTTATACATTTAAAATTTAGGTATCATTAATTTATGGTTTAGTTCAGCTATGGGTAAAATTTTATTTTGTTTTAAAATAAATATCTTGGTTCGTATGTGTTTTATTAATGAGGGAAGTCATTGCATTATTTTTAGTGAAAAATTCTATCCCTTTATGAGTGAAAAATCACTTATTCATATGTGAAGTGTTTCTTGGAGGATATTTATATTTCCATTGATTTTTTTATTCATATAAGGAAAGTACCTTATATCCCATATGAAGATATCTTCCTTAGAGGTGGAACTCTTAAATAGTGAATTGGTTGCATCGAAAACTATAATGAGTTTGAGGTTATCATAGATTAGTTCACAATTTAGTTATATAATTAGGTTTTATTATATAAACTGATGGTTTTGTAATAAAATGAGTTTTTCGCCCTTCTATAGGGGATATCCGAAATGGGAGATATCAACATAAGGATTATAAACCATCAATTTTATTTTTAGAATATTATCCTTAGAGATGAAAAATGGTTTATTATAATGAACCATCCATATAAATAACATAATATTTTATTTTAGAAAATAATTATATTTATTTCACTATAAATATTATTTTGGGGTTATAGTTTTAGTTAATTAGTTTGTAAATAATACATAACAAAACCATATAATACAAAGTGGAAACTTAGGATCAGTATATGTTTTTCCTGTAATATAAATATTTTAAAATAAAACCTGATTTGTTTTAATGAAAATAATCATGACATTAAAAAAGAATTATTACATTCCGTTAAACTTCCTTAAACCATACGAAAATAATTCTTAAAATGCGGGATTAGAAGAAAAACCATAGTAAGGGACATAAAGAATGAAGAATATCATTATTCCAGTGAAAAATATAAAAACATATATAATTTTTACACTTATCTTCAAAGCATATTAAGTATATTAATTAATCAAATTTCACAAAAAATAAAATTAAGCCTTTTTTCTCAAGAAATTCCTTTAATACCCATAGAATGAAAATAAAAAAAATTTGGATTCAGAGATAATAATATTCATAAAACCCTTTAAAAACCCACTATGTTTGGATAACTATATGGATAAATTACAATATAGTTATTCGGAGAACACAGTCATTAACCAATAAATTATAGATCAATAATGGGTCTCAACCTTTATATAAGCTATATAATTCTCACTCATAAGCTATAATGGGGATCGAAACATAATATAAACTATATCAGGCTCACATATTTTTCATTAGCTATAATGGGTCTTTTCCAATCATATAATCATTATAAATCCCAATTATGAGATATAATTGGGCTCAACCCAAAAAATAAGTTATATGAGGCTCACCCATTTTTTAGATAATGATCACATAGTATATAATGAATAAAATAAATTATTCTTTTAATTTTTCATTATTAAACATTTGAAAAAATCTTTTAAACTCATATTCGCATCACATTATTATTTTTCAATACACTTTTATTATAAAAACCAACTTTCCATACAATAATACCCTTCCCTTTTAAAAATATATTTTCAATAAAAAATTTCCCAAAAAATGGAACAATGGATTTTATTTGAATAAAAACAGTTTTAAAAAATTCTAGAAATCAAATAATGGTTATAACAGCAGAAAAAATCATTGTCTCCATATAAGTTACAATAGAACATTTGTTTCATAATATGTATATTTTTATCAAATATTTCGTAAAAAGATAATTTTATTTTAAAAAATTTAAAGATAAAAAAATTACTTTTATAAAAATTTCACATCAACGAAGTAAAATCATTTTATTAAAACATGGAAATTAAATAAAGTGAAATATTTTAAGGAAAAATTCAAAAGAATATTTATTTAAAGAAAAGTCTCTTACCACTTCAAAAACATTTGAATCCTATGCATGATGATATAATAAAATTGGAAAAACATTAAATATCATGATATTAGACTAATTTAATATATAACTTGTCAATGGTTCTATATATACACTTCATAATAGAATATAGGTTCGTAACATCAAAATATGGCTCTGTGAAAGGAATTCGAGATGTAGTCCCTCACCTCCAGTACAATTCATCACATTCATTTTTTATATTCCTTGATAATAAACTTTTAATAGTTTTCTAATTTATTGGGAAATGTTTTTATGTTTGTAATTCCTTTTATTTAAATTATTACCATGTCATATATAATTACTTAGTTAATTATGTTTTCATCAGATGTTTTGATGGTATTAAACATATATGTCAAAAAGAACTATGTTGGGTTGAGTATTGCTAAAAGGGGACACTATTAAAATTTTCCATAATAATAATCAAGAAATAATCAAAATATTTACTCATCAATTAGAATTTTAAGACCAATCAAGAAATAAGTTTTTAAAAAATTTTGTATGATAAGATTAGGGGTACGGTAGGCCATACAAACATATGGGTAATGTTTCTATTTTTTAATGATCATTGTGGAAGTATGTTATGTAATAATATTTCTTAATATAATTAAAATAATATCATAAATACCATATTATTTCCATTATATACTTATTTATATCATAACTATAATTTATTGATGAAGGATATTCACATGGCTTTGTGGAGGCTATAGTCTAAAATATGCACAAACAACATTAGCATTTCCCAGTGTTGGAAATAAATAGATATATTATATTTTCTGAATGATACATACAAAATTACTATAATTTTTATTTTATTTATATCACATGTATTCTGTAAAATTATCCATACTACCATCCTTATAAATCGCCATTAAAAATAGGTCCCACCTCTTTGTGTTGTGGTAGTCCACCATACACACGAGTGTCGATGTCATATCCCACGTGGAATGGGACGTAAAAAAGGTATATGTGATATAAATTTCCATGAAATATAAATAAGTTTCAAATATTTTACATTTATATATACTTTAAATCCACTATTATAACACTCTTTGAGAGGTTATGATGGAAATTAATGATATTAGTTCGTGAGGCAGTAGTACACTGTATACATAAATGATGATTTTGAATATCATTTTATCGAGTATTAGATTTATTAAGGTAATTACATTAATAAAACAACACATAACTATATGGGAGATAATTTTATTTTTATATAATCATAAATTAATATTACTTTAAGGTTGTGGAATAAGAAATAAAATAAAATGCTTAGTTATGCACAATACATCTTCTTTGGTTAATCTCCTTAGGTAAGCACTAAAATCCTTTATAGGATGAATTCAAAAACAAAAAATTGGATATAATCCATTGTTTGGGATGTAATAAAGACATTTTGGAATGAATTTTCTTTGAAAAAGTCTTTTAGTTTTTTAAAAGTGAAGGAGATGGGATAGACTTTTATAAGTGAGGTAAGTGACACACTAGTATTTTTTTGAAAATAAAAATGTGTGCCCACATTTTTCAAATGAAAAAGATTTAAAGTAGACTATTATAAATAAATATACATTATAAGGTCTATATATATCCATAAAATAAAATTTGTGCATGTTTTTAGTCCATTTTAACCATTAAATAATATTTTTAACCCCTGACAAACTTGTTTTCTTCTTAAGAGTGATAATTAATTTTTTACTGTTTTCACAATTCATTATGGAAAAAAATTAATTTGAGATTATAAGTTAATAAAAATTAGTATGATTCCAAATATGGAATAAATTTTTCCAAATTAAATTCTTAGAAGTGGAAATTTTTTATTTATAATTGAACCCCACAAACGTGATGAGAAAAAGGATTTCAAAAAGTGTATTTTTCATGAAAAAGATGATTTTTTCTTAACTCTATGAATAATAATAACAATTTTAAAAATATAAATTAATTTATATTGATATGTAATATAAAAAATTCATGTTAATATATAATTATTAGTGATTATTTAAGTTAATTAAAAAGAATAAATATTTTTCACTTTAAAATAGTTATTGGAAAAAACCTTTTTTTAAACCAAAAAACATACTTATACTAAATTACACTATAATTATTATTTAAAGTTAATTAAGTGGTTTAAATATAATTATTGAAATATCATTGTAATCTAAATCATTTTCAAAACATAATGGGACATTTAATTTACTTAATTTAATAAAAATAAAAGTCATTTTTTTATAAAAAACATATATTCACTATACACTAAAAAATCATTATTTTTAAAAAAATCTTGAAATTTTACTATAATTAAAGTTTCATATTCTGATATAATAAATGAATTTAATTTTAAAAAAACAATTATTAATATTTAAAAATATAAATTACTTTTTATCACAAAATCAATAAAAACATTATTTCAAAAAAACTAATTTGATGAAAAAAATTACATTACCAAAAAATGATTGATTATTTATTAATAATTAATCAATAATTTATATTTAGTTATAAATTCATATATATATATATAATAAATTTTTTAATACTATTTATACCCACACATTTATCATCTATGTTATAACATTTGTGTATTTTGTTTATCATTTGAGATATGTGTTACAAGCCAAATATATTATTGAATATAATTTTCATTTCTACAATCTCAGGTTGTCAAATTATCCCCTCATTTAAGAAATTACTTCCTCACAATTTTCAATTAATCTCGACAATTAGAGCATGTAAATTTGAAAATATCATTTTTGGAAAGACACATTGTAAAAATGGTTAAGAAACCATCCTCTTGATAATAGAGAAGATAATGTTTTAAAGTTATATGGAATTAAAAATTCTAGTATTCTTAATAGGAGAACATAGGTTGGAAGTAATGATTTGGTCTTGGAAGAAACATTTATTGTCTAGATAACTATGGATAATGATAGAGATAATTTATCAGAAAAATGTGAATGATTAATATAATATTTAGGACCTAAAAAAACATATAACAAAGAAGTTTTAAAAAGCTCATTTATTTTATCAGAAATGATGGTAATTCAATGAAATTTTATTCAAGAAGATTTTTCATTGGTTGAGGAATTAAATTATCATCTTGACTAAAAGAATATGGAAATTTACTTACTTCCCTATCATAATTTGTTCAATTAATAAATTTCCACCACACACTAATGTTTTCTCCAAAGATGAAATTCAAGATGAATTTTTCATGCCTAAAGAAATAGAATTAATGTATGAAATATCACATAATCCAAAAAACGATAACCAAATTATTTTCATATGTTAGAAATTAACCTCAACCAAAATAATTATCATAAGTTATGAAATTTCCCAAAATTATAATGATACTATTTTGAAATAACATTAATCACCAAATCACTAAATAAATTTTAAATATTTTGGTTATCTAAATGATAAAACATATGTTCATAAACTCAAATTTATCATTATATTTTAGAAATTTTAATTTTAAATAATTATTCCATACTAACGAGGTCATCACATAAGACAATGTTAGAATTAGACCCATGTCACACATCAGTTGTGGGTTCTTATCCTACTGCCTTTCTAGATGTGGCTGGTTATCACCCACCCTTTGAGCTGTCTAATTTCATAAAATTTTATAATATTTAAATTTTTTTATGAATATCCTTAAAAATATCCTTAATAAAAAATACATTTTAAACCCTAAATTTTATCAAAATGATAAAACTTATATCCAAAAAAGGTAATGGAATACATCATGTTAGACTAAATAATTACTGATACACAAACCCAAAAAATAATCTCCCAAATTTTCATTAATAAAATTAATATAAAATCGCATGGAAACTGAAAATGTGTTTCTCAAAAATAGAAATAATGTTTATCCATCATAAAATAATGCTATCTCCAGTGCATTCAAAACATCACCTAATATCATAACATCATCTGTAGTAGTATAAAATTATTATATCAAACCTTTTTGTTTCTAATCATAATGATTTTCACCCTGAGTATGAAACATTGGAAATAGATTAGAAAAATGTCCCATCTCATTGCCACAACAAAATCGAACCATTGAATTTATGTTTTTTTGTCTCATTAAATGAATGATCTGAACTCCTTCCTTAATAGTCATAAAACATATGACTAAACATACCACACCAGTAACACAATACAGATCATAAAAACATTCACCAAAATTACTTTTCCCAGACATGGAACTCGTTTGGTTCTAACCTCCATATTTCCTAGTTGATTATTTCTCAATTTCATTCTGTTAGGTCCACTAGGCTGAATACCCTGAGGGGGGGGGGGGGGGGGTGAATCAGAGTATGAAAAAATTCAATTTCCCCCCTTCATATATTGTTTCATCATTAAATAAAACTATCTTCTCTCTCATTCCCATTTCAAATTATGAACAGAATTTAAATCATGCAGGAGCCCCAACAATTTTTACTTGGTTTACCCTCACCGGGATATGTCCAAGGAGTATACAATGGTGGGGTGAAGATGTACCAAATTCACTAAGGCTCACTAAAAATAATGAGAAAAATGTTTGGGAAAGATCTTCGATCCCCAGGATCACTTCCTATACAAGATTTATGATTTTCTCACTGAATTCCCAAGGGTCACTCCATATGACAATTTCTTTGGATCACTATCGGTGGAGAGTGTTACTATCTTCCTCTTTCTTCAATCACTGATATAAAAAAGAAATCCACTCATTTTTATTGAATTTTTGGTCAAACATAGTTTTTGGGCATGTAGTTCCCTTCATTTAATTGAATTTCTACATCCTCAAAATTAGGTAGATGCTCTGTTGAAGTCACTTGTTCACCTGTAGATGAAATTCACCTTTATGTGTACTGTTAGGAAACAAAAAATGAATTTCCCAAACTGACTTGAAGCCTTTTCGTGCTTCCTTGAGCATTATATGAACCACATACTCCTCTCATGTACTATGTTCTGGGTATGGTACATGGAAAACCTCCTATTCATACCACTTCCACTTCCACGAGCCTCCCTTTATCCACATACTACCTCCACGTTCACTATAGCACACCGCCTCTACATACCAACTCTGAAAACCTCTTCTACGAACCACCCTCTATCCATGAACTGTTATATTTTCTCAGACTTCCTTCACATTAATGTACCAGATCTCCCCTATACGTAACACAAACTCCTTTTGTAGACTATTATTCCTTTCCCTACCACAACGTTCCACATAAACACTTTCGCGAACTGTTCTGTGAACTTCTCTATTTTTTGGGGAATCTCTTCTCGCAAACCACTTTCGAGCTTCAGAGAATTATTGGAGAAAAGATATGTTCTCTATTGATATTGACTCTCTCATATAGTCCTTAGGATTAGCACTCTTTATATAGGAAATGATATATATGAAAATCCGTTAAACCAAGATCTACCAAATCATTGATTCAGTACATCCTCCACTGCATACCGATCTTCCTTCCAAGAGTCGCACCCATTCCATGAACAATTTTCCGTAGTGGTTTACATACTAACTCTACTCCAATATGGAGTCATTATATTCTAGCATCCCACAAACCATCACACCTTCTACATACCACATTCCCTTCACCACAAATCATTGTTGTGAACTATTTTTAGTTCCGAGAATCGCTCCCACGTACCCTTTCTGCTCCCTGGTATGCAGTCGCAAACCCTTCTCGGATAAGGTACATAGTCCATATCCCAATCTCATCCTTTCTATTCTTTTGTTGATTTAATTTTCTGTTCATCACATCTTTCCGTCCTATAAAGTATGAATAACATTCCAAATCAAAAAATTCCTGATTTTGAGGCCCATAAATTTTTGAAACATTTGTAAACTGCACCACCATAAAAACCTGCTTTTAGAAAACAAAAAAACTCATTTCCAGTCATCTGGCTTTATCACCAAACATAATCACACTTAATACATACCGAGAGGTCACATTTTTTGAGAACCTAGATCTTTATTTTATTTATAGATCTAGATTTTGGGATGTTTTTAAGGAAAAATAAATGGAAAAGGTTTTTCTATGTAAACATCGTGTACTTCATTGTACACACAGTGTACCTAGATTTCCTCATACAGTCATGTTTTGAAAGTTTAATGGACAAATACATGGCCATGTGGTGACCTGGAAGACCCAATTAAGTGAGGTTCCTATTAAGGATACTACATGGTGATTAGTTTTATAGAACAAGTTCTGTAGTTTTATTTTTATTTTATATATCAGAAGGGGGTCATGTCTCATGCCCGAAACCATCTCCGTCTTCCCATATTTTTTAGAGGAGTACTACATAATGACTGAAAAACTCCGAACATTTCCGTATTCTATGTCCTAGATTTGATTGGGACACCATTGGATGCATTGGAATCCCAAAAGGGAGTTCTCAAAACCCCTAGAGCCTTTCTTACTGATTCCTCCTCTCTTGTGAGTTATTCATGGTTGATAATTTTTCACCTTTTTGTAGATTTACACCATTTTAAGCCGATTCAAGGGCCGATGATCAATTATATTGATCGTACAACATCGAGGTAGGTGTTTTGATCATATTTTTTGTTTTTCCTTGGATTATATATGCTAAAAGTGTCACATACCCACATTTATGGTATTGAGTGTTTTGGAATTAAACCACATTTATTACCTGTTATAGTTTGATTGATTGAAAAAGGGTTGTTTCTTATGCATAAGGTAAGATACATTGTTTATGGGACACCCCATGGGTGTGTTTACATGGATTGATTGTTTATGGATGATTGGTCTAGGATTCCTGCTAGGATTGCCTTGTTTTCCATGCCTTGTTCTTTTTAAGATGGAGTTATTGATTATATGAAATGCCTATGATATGCATTATGGATGTTTGACCCAAGGGTTAGACCATTAGAGCTACCCAAGTTGTTGTTTATAATTAATTTAAGGAATGTATGAGCAAGGGGGATTGGTCTATGAGAGTTTCCCAAAGGGGCAATCTATGTATGTTTTATTGGAATGTTTGACCTAGGGGTATTGACCATGAGAGATTCCCAGGTGGTCATTAATATTTGATTAAATGAATCTTTAAACCAAGGTTTTTTATTGTGAGAGGTTTACTAGGTGATATTTTATAATTAGTTGAGGCTATATTGGACCAATGGGGTTTAGACTGTGATAGATTTTTCAGAGGGTCATTTGTGAATAGTTGAATGATTCTAACACGTCTGCCAAGCCAAATCAAAAGATTGGATTCTGTCTTACTTGATTTCTTAGACGGTCATATGAGATATCTATTTTGGTTACATTAAATGGGGAATATAAATCTAGGATAGATCCCAAGGGTTACATGATTCAACAGATGAATAATAAATGTTAAATGAATGTAATTTAAAACTGTAGGATTGGTCACTTTTGAGTACTTTATAGTTTGTTGATTCATTATTTCATATTACCTACTATATATATTCACTGATAGTTAGGCATAGATATTTTGGTGGTTGACTACTATGATTTGTCTCACACCCTGTTTGGTTTATTCTTTTGGACCTAAATTTATATGATTATAGGTATAGACAAGGGTAACACCTTTCTTCATTAGGAACTTTATTGCTATTGGAGCTAGAGAGCATGGGACCAAGCTGAGGCTTGTGATGCTTCTGGAGTTTACTTGTTTTTTGTACAATGGTTTCTATATTTCTTTCCATCAATGTGACTTGTTTGGATGTTTTTTAGAAACATATGACATTCATCATATATATATTGTTTCTTCTATTAGATTTACTTTCAGTCATCTACTTTTATAACTATTTGGTGTTATTACTTCCGCTATTGTATACTATTTAGATTTCGCTGTGTATACTATTCCCATGAGGGAATAGTTTACCAAATATCACACCTTACTGCTCGCTTCTAGTCCAGAGCCTCTTTCATTTTGGGAAATGCGCTTGAGGTCATGTGACCAACCGGGTTCAGGGAACCTTTGGACGACACACAGATTTGGGACATTACAAAGTGTTATCAAAGGGTAAGTTTTTTTACATTCCCTTATTATTTGTAGAAAATAGACGGGTATATGAAAGAATAGATATCTGGTAATAATATGTGTTCTTTATTAGCTAACCCATGTACAGGGAAAATCCAAGTTACCTTGAATATTGTAATTTTCTGGTTTTGTAATTGTTAGAGATGATTTTATTTCACTATTGGGTGATTCACTTGTTTTGTGTTGTTATTATTGATATCAATGTGGTTATATTTCAATTTCAATCCAATGAGATGAGTGTATTCCATCTCATGCATCATATATGAAATTTCTGGATGTCATATGTCATGCATTCTTGTCTTTCCATTTAGGGTGAATTACTGATTTCATGCTGTTTTGATATATGTCATGCTAGATATGCATGTTGCTGTGATTGATGTCATGGTAGAAATACATGATATTTTTATTGGGTATGGGTACATGTAAAGTTTCATTCTAATGGATTCCATGATTTGGTCCCTGAGGTTTTATGGTCCCTCTTGGATCGGAATTTTGTGGATCATTTTTTAATTTTAATTGAATTCATTTAAGATATGATATGAATTAGGATCTGAAACATAGATTCGCAGGGAGTATGGGCTATCACAGATCGGAACATAGATTTTCTTGCCTAATTTTTTTGATTTTGTGGGTTCTAGAGTATTTTTAGAGGCCTACTATCTAGAAGACGTAGAAAATACAAATTGTGATGTTATGAACACACACCCTATATTCTTAGGTTCTAGAAGAAATGAATTTTCTTAAGTACACAATGGGTACTGTATAAACACGTTGTTTAGTGGTTGACCATGTTACTACTGATGTGATCAGATAAATGGGGTTGGTAAACATTTGGTTGACCACACCGTGTACTAGGACTACACTCCCTGCTATAGTTGGCCATGTATCCATCTGTGTGACTAATGAAACAGGTGAATAGAACTTTTGGGTACACATCGTGTCTATGGTGAACACGCCATGTTATGTTACATTGGTAGAACCATGTAGTTATTTCCACGTTGAAGTACTTGGGAAGAAGGTAATATTCAAGTACATGTCATGTCTCATGTGGAACATGATTTATTTATGGTGTATTATACATCCAAGTTAGAAAAGGAACACACCCATTTCAAGGATTAAGGGAAAAAACCAGTAGTGTTTCTAGACGTTGTGTATCCCTCTTTGGGAAAACATGAATTATTTCATTCACATGTTTCGTACTTACACTTATGTGTTTTATTTCCATTAATATCCAACTGAGGTGTGCACTTGACCTTCTAGAGTCATTACAAAAATATTTCCTCTGGTAGTACACAAGGATCAGGGTGATGATTAGACACCGGAAATGGTAGATCATAGCCTACTAATAGATCTTCACATTGTGTCCGTCTTGGAACCATTTGTTATACCAGACAGGTGCTGATTCATATGTCTGTGAAGGCTTTATGAGGTTGATAGGGGCTTTTTAGGGAGCACCACATCTGGCCCCGTTAATAGCAGAGTTAAAACGGGTGTTCCAGCAGTAGAATCCTCTCACCTTTTTAGGGGATTGAGGAACAAAGGCTACATAGTCATGGTTGGAGGCCATCCTTTCTATTTTCAAGAATATTGAGACTCCTCATGAGAGGAGGGTGAATCTCTTGACTTACATGCTACATGATTCTGCCAATAGATGGTGGGCTGTTATCTCACAGGTGGGACGTCATTAGGATATGGATTAATAAGAGTTTTAGAGGACCATATATGATTACTTATACCCCGATACATTGAGGGCCGACCGAGACCTGCATTTCATGATTTTGAGAAGGGCACACTTTCAGTGATGGATTATTATTCCCACTTTACAGAACATTAGTTCTTCGCACCAGTTTTGGGAGGTGAAGAGTTATCAATCTCTAGGAGATTTGAGGATGATATCAGGTACGACAACTGATAGTAGGTGAATGTTTTTAGGATGACTTTGGGGACTCATATAATAAACCATGTGATGATTACCGAGAGCAATCTTAGGGATTTTAAAGCTGCGATCCAGGGATATTTGACATCCAGGGTTGGTACTCCTTCGACCAATAATTGGATTCACCACAGGGAGCTTTCATGTATTTTTTATTTAGGTAGCCGAGTGGTGTGCTACTAGTGCGGAAAATTGGGACATGAGATCACAATGACTGAGAGACCCAGTTGAGTGCAGATCTTACAGCAAGATTGGTCATATTCAAAATTATTATAGGATGCTCTCACCAGTAGTGAGTGATAGGGGATCTATTATGACTCCATGTATAGGAGTGGGTCCACCAGTTTTTCATCATTCAAAGAACTGGAGTTCGTCAGGACGTTCAGGTAGAGGAGGTCGTTGTTGTTGTGGAATCCAGACAAAAAGTTATCAGCGATAATAGGGTGGATCAGCTCAGGGTAGGCAAGAAGTGTCATAGGGCCGCAGTACATGCAATAATTTTTCAATGGAGTAGAACCAGTTGGAGTAGGATCTTGGACCCTCTACAGTTATAGGTATGATTCTAGTTGCCTTAGTTTTAGCTTCTGGCCTTTCTGATATATTGGATTCCCTTAGTTTTATATCTATTTCCATTTTAGTGAGCATTGGTCTCCATATCTTTACTTCTGATGATGTTGTGATGCAAGAAACTACATTGGGGAATATAACGTCTAGTATACATAAGTGCAAGGAGTTCCCTCTTTAGGTTTTTTGGTGTCACTTCTTATGAGACCTCTAGGTCTTACAGATGATAGGCTTGGATGTCATTCTCAGATTGGACTGGTTGGTATCCTTTCAAGAATTTTTTGACATCTATTTCCATAGGGTGTGTTTAATGTCACCAGAGGGAGGATCCTTTCTACATAATGGAGAATGAGATGTCCAGTCAAGTAGATTTGGACTTGAGCATCATGGGTTGGGAGGAATTATAGCCCAGATTGCTAGTTTAGATCTAGATGACCAGGGACTTTACAAATAGACTCTACTACAGTGGTGGATCTTTTCATATATGTCTTTCTAGTCAATGTTTCAGGTTTACCTCTGGATTGAGAGGTGTATTTGTCTATTGTTCTGGTTCTTGGAGAGGTACCAGTGCCCATTCCTCCACATAAGATGGATACCCTAGAGTTACAGGAGCTCAAGAAGTAGTTAGAGGAGTTACAGGAAAAGGGTTTCATCTATCCCATTATTTCTCATCGAGGGTCACAAATAATTATTGTGAAGAAGGTGGACGATACCCTCAAAATATTTGTGGAACATCAAAAGCTCAACCAGTTGGCGGTGAAGAACCGACATCCCTTGCTGATGATTGATGATCTCATTGATCAGCTTTCAGAAGTCAGGGTGTTCTCGAAAATTGAATTGATATTCAGTTCTCATCAGCTACACTTTAGAACATTAGATATACCTATTACAACTTTTTGGATCAGGTATGGCCTATACAAGTTTTTTGTTATGCCCTTCGGCCTCACGAACGTGCCAGTAGTTTTCGTGGCACTAATGAATCGAGTGTTCCATCTTTACTTGGTTTATTTTGTGGTAGTCTTCGTTGATCATTTATTTCTGTATTCTCACACTCTACATGACCATTCTATCTTTCTTGAGATCATATTGAGTAAAACAGGAGAGAAACCATTATATTCTAAGCTCTCAAAGTGCCAATTTTGGATAGACTAGATTGATTTCTTTGGTTATGTTATATCAGTTATAGGAGTATCAGTAGCCCTAGAGAAAGTGAGAGCAATAGTTTCCTGGGAGCAGCTAAAGAATTTCTTTAAGGTACAATGTTTTCTGGGAATGGATGGTTACTATAGGGGAATTATTTAGTAATTTTCATGCTTAGTAGTGCCAATAAAAGGCCTAAATAATATGGGTGAGAAGTACTTGTGGAAGGATTATTGTGATTCATCCTTTCAGGAGCTGAAAGTGAGATTTCCTTCAACACCAATACTAATTGTGTTGGAGCCGAGAAAGAGTTAAAATATTTACTATGATGCATCTAGTATCGGGATAAGAGCAGTGATTATGCATGGGAAGAAGTAGTTGCGTACGGGTCTCGGTAGTTGAGGCCACATGAGAGGAATTACCCAACACAGGATCTTGAGTTAGAAGAAATTGTGCATGCTTTACACTCTTAGAGACATTATCTTTTGGGAGAGAATTTTTTGGTATACAATGACCAAAAAATACTCCAGTATATATTTACTCAGTGTGAATTGAATTTGAGATAGAGAAGGTTAGTTGAGTACTTTCAGTCTTTTGACTTTGAGCTTGCCTACATGCTTAGGAAAGAAAATGTAGTGGATGAAGCATTGAGTAGGAGGGATTAGATGCCGAATGTTCCGGAGGCCATTAGTTAGGGGAAGATTGTGTATTTATTCTATGATATGCATTTGAAGGTGCATGAAAAATAGGGGTAGACATTTCTTTCTTCTATAGTTGTTACCTCTACTCTACTAGAACAAGTGCAAATGAGGCAACTATCAAATTACAAAGGCCTAATCCTATAGGAGATTGGGTTTAGTAAGGACCCTACTCATGGGTGGACCATAGGTGTGGATTAGGTTTTACATATTCATTGTTACATATGGGTGTCAACAGACATACTCAAGGAGATGTTGTGATATTTTCATGCCTTTGTATGGGCAGTTCATCCTGGTCTCAGCAAGATGTATCAAGATCTACATCGTCAGTATTTGTGGCTAGGTATATAGAGGGATGTTGCCAGTTTTATTATGATATGTTCCAATTGTTAGCAATTGAAGGTAGAGCATCTGGAACTAAAAGGGATATTATAGCAGTCACCCATTCCCGAGTGGAAGAGGATTGATGTTGCGACGGATTTCGTGACGGTTTTACCTTACTGGCCTCGAGGAAATAATGTTGTATGGGTTATTTTTGACAGAATCACAAAGGATTCACATTTCTTTCTGATCAAGGAAACCCTCAGTGTTGATGAGATTATATTTTTTTACATTAGAGAGATATTATGTTTGAATGGGGTTCTGCACTCTATCGTTTCAGACAGGGATGCCCAATTTACTTCTCGTGTCTGGAAGGAACAACAGAGGGCCTTGGGAACATAGGTAATTATGAGTATAGTTTATCATCCCCACACATATGGTTAGTTTGAGCATACAATTCAGGTTTTGGAGGACATGATATGAGCATGCATCATAGATTATGTGGGCTCTTGGGGGAGACACATACCCCTGGTATAGTTTTTATACAATAATATTTTTCATGTAAGGATTTAGATGGAAACTTATGAAGTTTTGTTTTGTAGGCCATACAGATTACCCCTATGTTGGATGGAGGCGGGAGAGGAAGCTATGTTGGGACCTCATCTATTCCATGAGACCACTGAGTAGATGGAGTTCATTCGAAAGTAAATGGATACTATACAATCTCTCCATAAATATTATGTTGATTGATAGAGATGACATCTAGAATTTGAGGTCGGGGATTAGGTTTTCCTATGCGTCACACAGAGGTTGGGAAACAAATGTATTAAGAGATAGGGGAAGATTTCACTGAGATACATGGGGCTATTTGAGGTTTTGGAGAGGGTGAAGCAAGTTCCCTATCTTTTGTAGTTATATCAGATGTATCGGGATATGCACAACATCTTTCCTGTTTCTCCGCTATGACGTTCATTCTCAGACCTATCTCATGTTTTTCAACCAGAGGATGTTGAGTTGGAGGTGGATGAATCCTCCTTGGAGCACCCTATTCAGATTATGGATCACAACATGAAGGTTCTCCATGGATAGTTTGTTTGTCTGGTAAGGGTGCTATGGCAGCATGGGTGCGTACAGGATGAGACTTGGAATATGGAGTCTGATGTGTGATCATAGTGGCCGAAGTTTTTTGCAGATTCTTCATAACCACCCTTGGAAGTGCAATTCATGGACTAATTTCTTTAAGTGGGGAAGTTTGTAAGAACCCGGATCTTTGTTTCAGGTATGAATCTTGATTTTGTGTACTTTTTTGTGAAAAGGGAAGGAAAAAGGTTTTTCTAAGTACATTCTATGTACTTCTGTGTACACGCTGTGTACCTAGCTTTCTGGGTATAGTCGCGTCTTGACCGTGTGATAGTTGAATACATGGATGTGTGGTGACCTAGGAGACCCTCTTAATTTGGGGGTCAGTTAAAGTTATTTCACAATGTGTAGTTTTAAATAACATGTTATTTAGTTTTATTTTTATTTGATATAACGGAAGGGGGTCACATCTCATATCCGGAAGCATCTCCTTCTTCCCATATTTCACACAGGAGCACTATAAAAGGGCCGATGAACTCCAAATCCCTCCCGATTCTCCTTCTGTTCTCCAATTGAGACATAGTCAGGTGCGTTGGAATCCCACTGATGAGTTATCAAACCCCTGGATTCTTTCTTCATGATTCCTCCTCTCTTGTGAGTTATTCAAGGTTGATAAATTTTCCCTTTTTGTATATCTATTCCGTTTTAGGGTGATTCAAGGGCCAAAATTCAAGTATATCAATCGTACGACATTTAGGTGGGAGTTTTGTTCCTTTTGTTGTTTTTCCTTGGATTATATATGCTAAAAGTTCCTCATACCCACATTTAGGGTATTGCATGTTTCAGAATTAACCCATGTTTATTACCTGTTATGATTTTATTGATTGATAATGGGTTGTTGCTTATGCGTAAAGTTATATACATTTTTTATGAGACACCCCATGGTTGCATTTTCCTTAATTTATTATTTATGGTTGATTTTTCTAGGATTACTACTTGGATTGCCTTGTTTTCTATGCGTTGTTTTGATAGGATGGAGTTGTTGATTATTTAAAATGTCTGTGATATGCATTATGAATGTTTTACCCAAGGATTAGACTATGAGATCTTCCCAAGTGGTCATTTATATTTAATTTAAGTAATGTTTGACCAAGGGGGATTTAATTTTGAGAGCATCCCAAATGGGTCATTTATGTATGTTTTACTAGAATATTTGAACTTGGGGCATTGACCATGAGAGCTGCCCAAGTGGACAATAATATTTGACTAAATGAATGTTTGACCCATGGGTTTATACCTTTAGAGCTTTCCTAGGTGGTCATTTATATTTAATTTATGCTATGTGGGACCGAGGGTGTTATACGATGATGTAGAGACCCGAAGCTTGATGTACATGGACATTACATTACTTTAGCGGAATACTTAATACATAACAAAAACAGACACACAAGGACCGTAAAAGTTTAGTGTCTTTGGAAACTTGGAATTTAATCTTCTAATCGTGGTGAAAGATATTCAACATCTCCCATAAAGATCTTCCCCTTTTTGTTCTTACCTAAAACCATTCTTTATATCCTAGGGAAAAGAAAACATAAAAAGGGTGAGCTCAAATTCTCAGTAAGGGTAAGCATGGATAAAATAAAACATACCATATACATTTGAACTTAAAAACATGAACATAATGTTTAAACATCAAAATCTTGAGCAATGACATAAAACATGGAAGTACGTAAGGCATAGATCATAATAAAACATTAAGAATGATAAAATAGCATGGGAATAAAACATGTAATTGTGGAAACCATTAATCACATGATGTGATTTCCATAGTAGCCAAGGCATTGCTTCCAAGACCATCTTAGTGGACAGAGTCCCTTTCTGAATCGAGTTCACTCCTCGTTCCAGTCCTGCATTACTGAACCGGTTTAACTTGCCGTTCCAGCCATGTCTATCTAACGAGATATAAATCTTTACCCAATGCATTGGAGGAAGATATAGGTCCCACCCATCTCATAATTAAATCATTCTTACTTGTGCCACAAAATAAACATACATCATTAATAATAACCCAACAAATAAAATGGGTTTCATAAACATCATCCTATAATCACATAATTCATATAAAAGAAATGGATATCATTTCATAATAAGAAAAGTGAAACCATGTAAATCATAGAGACTTTATACTTGAACCATACACATATGAAATAATTTAATCTTAGATGGAAAATGGTTTTGATAAGACTCTTGAAATGAATTATTGAGGAAAATATCCTTTCTTCTTCAAAATCAATTTCTTTTCACAAAACATCATGCAATTTTAAAAGAAAAAGATTTTGTTGAAAATAGTCAAGAAATATTTTGGAGGAAGCATCATGAAAATAAGGCTTTATAAAACTGTAAAAATCCATTCGTGCCGTATAAGTTAAAAAAACATTCTTCCCGTACTTTTGTCAGAAAAGTCAAAAAGTACCTCGAATGAAAAACGACAAAAGATTCCTTTTAAATCTTTTACTAAAAACTCACCGAAGGGTAAAATTGGATTTAAACAATTGTAGGTGGATGGAAACAATATTACATATTGAGGAATCATGGATTTGGATGATAAAATACACCCTAGTAAATACCAAAGTATAAACAATCTCGTATAAAATGAGATTGTGATATTTTCCCTTACCTTTGGTCTGATTTTCTTCGTAAGTGTCCGAACCTCCTCTTCTTTGAAGCGCCTCTTTGAGTCCTCTTCTTAGGGCACTAAAATTGGTCTTTTAAGAAAACCAGGACCTCTAGGATGTTTCTAGGGAAGTGGAGAAGAGAATTTTGCAGGGGTTGGCCGAGCTTGAAGACTCAAAGTGGTGTGAGGAAGAGGGGGAGGATGTGCCCTTTTATAAGAGAGGAGAGGGGCACCTTTGGAATAACTAAAAATATTATTTTATTATAAATCCAAATTCGGTTTTAAATATCTCCAAATTGATTTATTTCTAAGCTAAGGTGGGGATGGGTCGAAATCCTCTCATCTAATAGAATTTAGACAAGTTTAGGTCATTATACTAACCTTATCTTTTAGTTTTAACTCTTAGTTAATTAGATTGACATTTACCATGTCACTTTGTATTTTTATATTATATAGTTAATAACTTACCATATACATCCAAGCGACCCCCAAGTGGTCCATTAATGATACACCTATCTGGATATAAGTATCTTGGCCGAACCTTATATTTTTAGGAATAAAATAACAACCAATAATATAATATTTGTTTTAAAAACTATTTTATGTCAATTTTGACACTATTCAATAGTTGATTTTTGTGAAACACATAACATAATTATTACTTCGAACAAAGTTAATTAAATAATTAAAAACATGTCCTATTAACCTAGAAAATTAGATTAATTCATTAAAAGTCTCAAATTATATTTATTTGGGTATTTCTAATATCAATTATGTTAATATTTCACTATTATGGTAATTACTACATCATAATTGTGTCATAAATAAATTAAATTATTTAATGTCTAAAAATTATAAATAAAGTATAATTATGTAGGAAATATTTTTATCTTTCTAATTAATATTTAAAATCTAAAATCCAACATATATAACCCTATGTAAAAATTGTTTTTCTAAAATATATATGCTTGTGTCATTTTTGTATTCATTTTAACTTAATTAAAATAAAGTGTCCCTATCACTTACAAGTGGCACCATGGGGTCCCAAAATTGACCCAAAGATGCCCACGGTCGAACATGTATCAACTAATAAGGTCATAACACGTTTTAGGGTAATTTTATTATTATTATAATATTATTTTGTAACTCTTATTTACCGGATTTACCCTTTAACCATGGTAAATAAAATATTTACCGAAGTAATTATTCAAAATGTCTAAAAATAAAAGTTACCTATTTACACAATTTGAACATCCTGATTCCAAATATGGAATCCATTTTTTCCAAATTCAAAACACATAAGTGTCAGAAATTAATTTAAAATTAATTCCCGTTGTCAAAACAAAAAGCATGTTTTTAAGATATAATAACTATCAAAGGATTGATACTTGTTTATATTCGGTTTAATTGGGAAATTCTGTCCAATGACCAACATTGTATTAAATGGTAAAAATCTATTCTAAATATACTTTAAAACCACTCAAATTCATAATTTATCACTATTAATTATTTTGATAAAAAATGTAGTTTTTAATTAATATTTAGTAATTTTCACTATTCAACAAAATATGAAAGATATCCGAAAAGTACCAAAATTTCACCTTAGGCTAAATTCGATTCTCCGAATCAAAAAATGAAGTCCATTTTGAGAGATAAAATTTCTAAAATTTTAAAAGGCGGTTATTACTATTTATAACGGTTAGTTTTAATAATATTTTAATAATATATCGTTGTTTAGTAAAACCAGGTATTGTGTACAACACACGCTATCGAGGAAGGTCGCGATTGTGTGTAATGCAAGCCAAGTCAGGGTTGCATGTTTTGAAAGAATCCTTCATTGTTTCGTATAACAGAATCCAACCATATTTCATTTATACATTGAATATATATATATATATACTCAATGTTGCGTAGAATAACTATTATAAAAATTGTGTGTAACAGGATCCAAGAATAGTGTTGTGTATACTGCAAGATAATACGGTGTTTCGTATAGCGCAAGGTAATCTTGGTGTAGCACAAAACACAAGACATTAATGAAATTAAAAGATTATTTTTCATAAAATCTCGGGGTGTTACATTCTACCCCCCTTAAAATGAATTTCTCCCTCAAAATTCGTCGGGGTTATAAATGGTTTACTACTTGAAAGTCTGTTTAATAGAAACCCACATTGTTAAAAGGAATACTGAAACATGGCTTTAAAAACTAAAGTATGAAATGTAACGGTTACGCAAATTAACTCATCACTGGGTTTCCACGTAGGATAACATAGGTGAAAATATGGATATTGAAGAAAAATCTAACCATCAAGTTCTGATGGAGAGTGGTAGAGAACATGGCTATGAAAAATCTAAAAACCACAAGGCAATATATTTGTGAGGATCTAAGGTACCATCTGATTCATCGGATATAAGGGAACTAGGACAACATTTTTGGTTTTCAAGATCATTTCCCTAATGTTGATGAATTAAAAGAAATACTTACATGATTCTGGTACAATATCACTGTTGTTCGTGAATTGAACAATTTCCACTTCATCCCTTAATGAAATGAAGTTGAATTTGTTATTCGTGATGTGTTAGCAGATCATGTGATAGAATGATGGGGCATTCCATCTCTTTCAAAAAAAAGGATAGCAAAAGTTATAAGTCCATCTTATGGTTAGATTAATCGTATATGGTTCCAAAAATGAACTTATACTTCATATATCATACCGCTTAATAAAATAAAACTAGTTTTTACTAACCTGGGACTTCCTGTAGGCCAGTGGTAGGCGATAAAGGCCCATCGCACTTCGATTGTGGGTTCAATTCCCACAGCCTTGTCCGACGCGATGGGTTGTCGCCCGTCCTGCAGGTTGTCCTTTTTATAAAACTATATTACTATAACATCCCATCAATAATATCGAAAAAACTTCTATCATTAAACAATACTAACTTATGTCCAACATAATCCATTTCAATCTTTAGGCTTATCCATAATACTGTAGTTCACTCTCATAATATAGTGAAAACGATTACCAGAGATTTAATACCATCGTTGATCCCCATATATCATAAGATATGTCTTGTTTGCCACATTCCAAACATTCGAAGGCCTTAATCATGTATTCTCTTGAAAAATGAATACCCATTGAACCTTAGTGAAAACATGAATGCAGTTAAAAGTTAACACTTTCCACATACCAAAATCCTCAAAATTCTATATACTCAAACCATGATATCACTTAGTCCTTATATCATTCATGAGCACATGAATACTGTCAAACATTTCATTTTTTCCTTATCCCTTCATTATGCGGATATCATATTTTTTCCAAAAATATCTCAATCACTTTCCATAGTTACCGGTACCATAAAATTATTGAAAACCAAAATAGACCAATACATAAATATTCCAAAATTCCACGATACTATATACAACATTATTTTGGAATCCCATTACATAAACACTTAATCATTCCACCACATCATTGTCATATTCAACATCACCAATGGTGATCGTATGTTACTTCCCTTTGTCCATTGCCTTAAGTGGTTGCTCATGTCGATCATCACTAACCCTTGGATTAGGGAATTTATTGGCATAATTTCCCATCTCCATGCACTTGAATCATTGAAGTGTAGTAGGTTCATTCTGTGTGTCCCTTCCTTTTTTGCATCATTAGACATCTTCTTCCCATCATTGCGGCATTCAAATTCCTGATGACCTTCCTTTACACATTTGAAACATTTACTTGTCCCTTTAAGAAAACATCCTCCATGTTTCTTTCCACACTTTCAGCATAACGGAAAGCTCATCTTCTTTTCAGTGTGCTCTTTATATTTTCCTTTGAATTCCATTTTCCTCTTTCTATCAAACCCATATGATTGATGGGTTACTCCAATCTCCATCTCAACTTTGAGATCACATCGATCAATTTTCTCATAGCTATTGAAGTCCCTTATGGCTAACACCCTTCGAAGACTTGGTTTTAAGCCACTAAAGAATCGATCGATCTTACTCTCAGGTTGGATAATAATACTAGAAGCGTACCTTGCAAGTCTTGTAAAATTTTCTTCATAGGTACCAATAGATTCATCATCTTTTTGCTTCAGTTCAAGAGACTCTTTCTCCATCTTTGTTCAGATAATACGAGGGAAGTACTTATTGAAAAATAAGTTCTTGAACTCATCCCATTCCATGGACTCAATTTCATCCCTTTGCCTCATATTCTCAATAAGATTCCACCATTGATCAGCATCTCCTTCCAAACGATACACTATTAGGATGACTTTATCATTTTCATAACATTGAATAACTGAAAATATCTTTTCAGTAGTACTAATCCATTGTTCAGCAACTAATGGATCAGTAGACCCACTGAAAGAAGGTGGATGCTGCCTCCTGAAGGATTCAACAGAATGTTGCTCCTTTTTTTGCTCGTTTGGATGTCCAGAATGATTCATAGCTTGTGTAAGTATAACAATAATATTTTGCACTTCATCTCCCATAACATTTGTTTGTTCAGGAGGAAAGTCATTGAATTTTCCATTACATTGATCAACACGGTTCCTTCGGGTTCCAGCCATCGTCTAAAACCCAAAAAGAATAGTGTGAGAGGCAAAAATCATGCTAGGGAAAACAGCAAAATAAAGGAGGAGTACCTTCAATATCTAACATCTTGGGTTACCGTAATTCTATTACTATAACCTATAATTATACTTAACCTTAGGGACATCCCTAGACATACCTTAGAAATATCTCTAGGGATCTCACTAAAGTTTTCACATCCTAGTTTCCAAAGGTTGACTAAACCTTTCCTCTGATACCAACTGTAGAGACCCGAAGCTTGATGTACATGGACATTACATTACTTTAGCAGAATAATTAATACATAACAAAAACAGACACACAAGGACCGTAAAAGTTTAGTGTCTTTGGAAACATGGAACGTAACCTTCTAATCGTGGTGAAAGATCTTCAACACCTCCCATAAAGTTCTTCCCTTTTTTTTCTTACCTAAAACCATTCTTTATATCCTGGGGAAAAGAAAACATAAAAAGGGTGAGCTCAAATGCTCAATAAGGTTAAGCATGGATAAAATAAAACATACCATATACATTTGAACTTAAAAACATGAACATAATGTTTAAACATCAAAATCTTGAGTAACGACATACAACATGGAAGTACGTAAGGCATAGATCATAAAGAAACATTAAGAATGATAAAATAGAATGGGAATAAAACATGTAATTGTGGAAACCATTAAGCACATG
Organism: Viscum album; assembly: GCA_963277665.1. NCBI lineage: Eukaryota > Viridiplantae > Streptophyta > Magnoliopsida > Santalales > Viscaceae > Viscum > Viscum album. The sequence continues at coordinate 889,953,828 of OY728123.1, forward strand.
ATATGATTTCCATAGTAGCCAAGGCATTGCTTCCAAGACCATCTTAGTGGACAAAGTCCCTTTCTGAATCGAGTTCACTCCTCGTTCCAGTCCTGTATTACTGAACCGGTTTAACTTGCCGTTCCAGCCATGTCTATCTCATGAGATATAAATCTTTACCCAATGCATTGGAGGGAGATATATGTCCCACCCATCTCATAATTAAATCATTCTTACTTGTGCCACCAAATCAACATACATCATTCATAATAACCCAATAAATAAAATGGGTTTCATAAACACCATCCCATAATCACATAATCCATATAAAATAAATGGATATCATTTCATAATAAGAAAAGTGAAACCATGTAAATCATAGAGACTTTATACTTGAACCATACACATATGAAATAATTTCATCTTAGATGGAAAATTGTTTTGATAAGACACTTGAAATGAATTCTTGAGGAAAATATCATTTCTTCTTCAAAATCAATTTCTTTTCACAAAACATCATGCAATTTTAAAATAAAAAGATTTTGTTGAAAATAGTCATGAAATATTTTGGAGGACGCTTCATGAAAATAAGGCTTTATAAAACTATAAAAATCCGTTTGTGCCGTATAAGTTAAAAAACCATTCTTCTCGTACTTTTGTCGGAAAAGTCAAAAAGTACCTCGTACGAAAAACGACTAAAGATTCCTTTTATATCTTTTACTAAAAACTCACCGAAGGGTAAAAGTGGATTTAAACAATGGTAGGTGGATGGAAACAATATTACATATTGACGAATCATGGATGTGGATGATAAAATACACCCCAGTAAATACCAAATTATAAACAATCTCAGATAAAATGAGATTGTGATATTTTCCCTTACCTTAGGTTCGATTTGCTTCGTATTTGTCCAAACCTCCTCTTCTTTGAAGCGCCTCTTTGAGTCCTCTTCTTAGGGATCTAAAATTGGTCTTTGAAGAAGACTAGGACCGCTAGGATGTTTCTAGCAAAGCGGAGAAGAGAATTTGGTAGGGTTTGGCCGAGCATGATGGCTGAAAGTGGTGTGAGGAAGAGGGGGAGGAGGTTCCCTTTTATAAGAGAGGAGAGGGGCACCTTTTGAATAAATAAAAATATTATTTTATTATAAAGCCAAATTCGGTTTTAAATAGCTCCAAATTGATTTATTTAGAAGCTAAGGTGGGGATGGGTCGATGTCCTCTCATCCAATAGAATATAGACAAGTTTAGGTCATTATACTAACCTTGTCTTTTAGTTTTAACTCTTTGTTAATTAGATTGACATTTACCATATCACTTTGTATTTTTATATTATATAGTTAATAAACATACCATATACATCTAAGGGACCGCCAAGTGGTCCATTAATGATACTCCTATCTTGATATAAGTATCTTGGCTGAACCTTATATTTTTAGGAATAAAATAACAATCAATAATATAATATTTGTTTTAAAAACAGTTTTATGTCAATTTTGACACTATTCAATAGTTTATTTTTTTGAAACTCATAAAAGAATTATTACTTCGAAAAAAGTTAATTAAATAATTACTAACATGTCCTATTAACCTATACCATTATCACAATTCATTAAAAGTCTCAAATTATATTTATTTGGGTATTTATAATATGAATTATGTTTATTTTTCACTATTATGGTAATTTCTGCATCATCATTGTGTCATAAATAAATTAAATTATTTAATGTCTAAAAATTATAAATAAAATATCATTATTTATGAAATCGTTTTATCTTTCTAATGAATATTTACAATTGAAAATCCAACATATATAACCCTATGTAAAAATTGATTCTCTAAAAGATATATGCTTGTGTCATTTTTGTATTCATTTTAACTTAATTAAAATAAAGTGTCCCTATCACTTACAAGTGGCACCATGGGGTCCCCAAATTGACCCAATGATGCCCATGGTCGAACAGGTATCAACCAATAAGGTCATAACACGTTTGAGGGTAATTTTTATTATTATTATAATATTATTTTTTAACCCTTATTTACCGGATTTACCCTTTAACCATGGTAAATAAAATATTTACCGAAGTAATTATTCAAAATGTCTAAAAATAAAAGTTACCTATTTAAACAATTTGAACATCCTGATTCCAAATATGGAATCCAGTTTTTCCAAATTCAAAACACAGATGTGGCAGAAATTAATTTAAAATTAATTCCCGCTGTCAAAACAAAAAGCGTGTTTTTAAGATATAATAACTATCAAAAGATTGATACTTGTTTATGTTCGGTTTAATTGGGAAAAAATGTCCAATGACCAACATTGTATTAAATTGTAAAAATATATTCTAAATATAATTTAAAACCACTCAAATACATAAATTATCACTATTAATTATTTTGATTAAAAAAGTTGTTTTTAATTAAAATTTATTAATTTTCACTATTCATCAAAATATGAAAGTTATTCGAAAAGTACGAAAATTTCACCTTAGGCTAAATTCGATATTCCAAATCCAAAAATGAAGTCCATTTTGAGAGATAAAAGTTCTAAAATTTTAAAATTTGGTTATTACTATTCATAACGGCTAGTTTTAATAATATTTTAATAATATATCGTTGTTTAGTAAAACCCCGTATTGCGTACAACACACGCTATCGTGGAAGGTCCCGATTGGGTGTAATGCAAGCCAAGTTAGGGTTGCGTGTTGTGAAAGAATCCTTCGTTGTTTCGTATAACAGAATCCAACCATATTTCATTTATACATTGAATATATATATATATATACTCAATGTTGCGTAGAATAAATATTATCAAAATTGTGTGTAACACGATCTAAGAATAGTGTTGCATATACTGCAAGCTAATACGGTGTTGCGTATAGCGCAAAGTAATCTTGGTGTAGCATACAACAGAAGACATTAATGAAATTAAAACAATATTTTTCATAAAATATCGAGGTGATACATATGAGATATTTCCCAGAGGGTTGTTTGTGAATAGTTGAATGATTGTGATGCGTCTGCCAAGAAAAAGCACAATCTTGGATTAATTATTACTTGATTGGTTAGATGGTCTTATGATACATATATTTTGGTTACATTACATGGGGAATATAGAGCTTAGGATAGATCCATAACATTACATGACTCAATAAATGAATAATAAGTTATAAATGAATGTAATTGAAAACTGTAGGATTGGATACTTTTTAGTACTTCCTAGTTTATTGTTTCATTCTTGAAAATTACCTTCTATATATATTCACTCATAGTTAGGAACATATATTTTGGTGGTTTTCTACTGGGATTTGTCTCACACCGTGTTTGGGTCATCCTTTTGAACCCAAATAGATTATATGATTACTGGTATAGGCAAGGGAAAGTAGCATTCTTCACCAGGTACTTGATTACTGCTGGAGATAGAGAGCATGGGACCAAGCTGAGGCATGTGATGCCACTGTAGTTTACTTCTTTCTTTTTTTACTTTGGTTTATATATTTCTTTCTAGGATTGTGACTTGTTTTGATATTTTCTTAAATAGATATTCCATGCATCATATATATAAATATTGAATTCTATTGGATTTACTTTCAGGTTTCCACTGTTTGTTTTTTTGGTGTTATATCTTCTTTTATTGTTTACTATTTATATTAATATGTGTATACTCTGCCAATGAGGGCATAGATTCCCCAATATCACACTATAACCCTCATTGATAGTCAAAGGCCTCTGGAATTTGGGGAAATGTGCTTGAGGTCATGTGACCAACCCATTTCGGGGTACCATTTGGTGGAACCCAGATCTAGGACATTACACATTGATGGATTTTTTCCCAAAAATATCCCCATTTGGGGTTGTTGACAAATCTTCTCATATCGATTATTTTCATTTTGATACCTCATTGAGGCTTTATCTTTCTTCAATCATCATTCACATCATGTGATTAAGATATCAATCAAAGACTTACACAACACATATTATTAGCCCACATGATCCACGCTCGGCATGAGAAAAAAGAGAGTAATGCAATTTTCATCAATAAATCACTACATTCATAACACCAACTATTGAAACCAATCATATTCTTTCATCAAGAACCTCATATGTCGTGATATATAATCTTTGATTGATCACTTCTATCATCGTCAAATTTAATACTCCCCTAATGTTATATCTTCTCCAAACATCTCCTTCCAACAGCTCCCCCAATCACCTTCAGCTCAGCTTCAACTCCCCCAATATCACTGCTCCACTTAATAGGTTATCCCCTTGTCTTTTCGCCATCTAAATAGTCACACATTCTCCCCTTTTGTCAACGAACCTGAAGGGTAAATCAAGGTTTCATGAAATATGGTAAGGAACACATATTAGTACATTAGGGGAAACACACCATACCTCGGGGAGAGTGGGTCCCACAACTTCACCTTTTCAAGTACGAGGATACAAATGTACTATGAGAGCTATTCAATGCCTTTAAAATGCTTCTTTGGGTAACACCTTAATAAGAATATCTAAAACATGTTTTTCTGTTAGCACATACTCCAACTTCACAAGCCCTTGCTCCACATTCTCCTTGATAAAATGACAGTTGATTTCAATGTTCTTTGTCCTTGAGTTATGGACTGTATTTTTTCTAACATTTATAGCACTTGAATTATCTTAATGAATTATAATAAAATATTTCACTGAAACTCCCATATCCTCAATCTACTTCTTCATCCATAATATTCACTTGTAATCTTGAGTAGCTGCAATATATTATTCCTATGTAGTGCTTAAAGAAATGAAATCTTGTCTCTTTCTCAACCAAAAAATCAAAATCCTCCAAGATAAAACGTACCTTTAGACATTGATTTTCTATCATATGATGATCTGTCCCAATATACATAGGTATATCCCAATAACTATGGCTGAGAGTTTTTATTATACATTAATCCAAAATCCATGGTTCCCTTGATATATTAATGTATTTTTCCCTACAATCATGTGGATCTCCATGGGATTTCATTGATATCTTCCTACTTAGCATGTGGGAAATACAATATCATTCATTGTCGCTACCATATACAACAATCTTCTAATGGTTTTCCTATATTCTATGATATTAACTACCTTTCCTTCATCGTCTCATGACATTTTCAACCAAATATCAATCAAATTCTTTATCTATTTGGAAGTATCCATTCCAACCCTTCTCAAAACATCCTTGGAATATTAATATTGAGAGATAAAAGTTTGATTCCTTCCTCGCATACCATATAAGACAAGGAAAAACACAATCTCACTAATCATTGACATTTCAAACATTCTTTTCATGAATTTAGAAAACTATATACATTTTGCTTCATCTGATCCACTAAATATTATATCATCAAAATAAACCAGCACCACCATCCTTTGACCACAGGCATTGATGAAATACAGATTATAATCAACTCCACCACACTAGAAACTAGGTTTCTTTAGAAACTGATCAAGCCTTGAATACCATGCTCTTGGAGGTTTCTACAAACCATATAAAGAATTATTTTGCCAAAAAACTCTATTATCATATTTATGAATGAGAAAACAACCTCGTTGTTAAATGTAAACTTTTTCTTCCAATACTCAATTTAGAATTGCTGACTTGATGTCCATCTGGAAAACCATTAACTTTCTTTTCACTACTATGACCAAGAATAATTTGATTGTCTCCAGTCTCGTAATAGGTGATAATGTTTCATCGATGTCTATACCCTCTATATGGGAGTACTCATTACACACAAGTAATTCTTTGTTTCGAATCACAACACCATATTCATTCATTTTGTTGTGAAATACCCTTTACGTCCCTATGAAATTTTTGTTTGTTGGTCTCAGAACAATATCCCATTTCTGATTCTTCTCAATTTGGTCTATCTCTTCATTCATTTCCTAAACCAAATTTTCATCTATAGCTGCTTGATCAAATCATTTAGGCTCCACTTGTGATAACTATGATTCTTTTTGTAGCAACATCATCCTCTTTGTGTGAAATGGTGTTGTTTGATCACTAATTTAGTTCTTTTTATATATTTCAACTCTTCTTTCTAGTCTCTGTGCAGACACTGATTTATTATCATCACTCTCATCATCTTAGTCTTCTTTTGAATCAATTTATTGAACTAGATCGTATCCTAATATACTTATCTCTTCATCACTATCCTCATAAGACTGATCATGTATTTGCTAAAGATTCTTCTTATTCTCCACTATATTTACTTGATGGCTTTCAACCATCTTCCTTATCCTCTTATTAAAACATTAACATGTTTTGATCTTCTTTGAGTATCTTGGAAATATCCCTTCATATTACCAAGATTCAAACTTCCAATGTTTCTCCTTATTGAGAATAAAACACTTGGTTCCAAATACATGAAAGCATTTAAATGATGGATTCTATCCATACCATATCTCATATTGAATCTTCCCTTATTTTGGCAATAATAGGGCTCTATTTAATGTTTAGACTATTGTCATCACTACCTCTTTCCAAAAAATCTCTTGAAGATCTTTCTCAATGTGCTTTATTCTATCCATATTGTTCACAATCCAATTTTTTCTCCTAACTAATCCATTCTACTAAGGAGTTCTTACCACTAAAACCTAATTCTTTATCCCATTTTTCTTGAGATAATCCTCCACTTGGAGATTTTTAAACAATATTCCATTATCTTTTTGAATCATTAAAATTTCCTAAAAAATAATCTTTTCAAATTATTATCTATATCTTGTAATGAAAATGAATACTTCAGATTTGTGGGTCATTATTAAAACCCATTCCATTCTTCTATAATCATAAATGAATAGAACATAATATCTCCTCCCATCAATAGCCCTTGGAAAAATTGTTACACCCACATCAATATGAACCAACTCACGAAATCTTGTTGAATTTTTCTCCTTTGGATTATATTTATTTCGAATGATCTTACCTTATTAGAAGGTATCTCACATATGAGTACAATCATGTGGTAATCTAGGAAGATTTCAAGCAGCATCATATTTCACCAAATATTCCACGAATGTTTTGATTATGTGGCCAAAATGATTATTCCATAAATTTCTTTCTTCATCCTTGGATAGAAAACACATAAATTATGCTCCACTCATGAGGTAGAGATTCCCTTTTGTATGCTTTTCGGGAAACACAACTGAACCATACATTTCCTTGATGATACATAGTTTCTTGACAAAACATAAGGCATTCCTTGAGTCCCACAATTGAATGACACTAAGAATGTTATGACTATGCCATTAAACAACCCATACATCTTCTCATCTCATGCCTTTTTCCCTAAACTTGGATTTTCCTGAACCAATAAATTTTAGGCCCTCATCATTATAAAATCTTATGATACATTCTTTATAATAAATGATTTTGGTCACAATATCCTTATTTCAAAACATATGGGAAGTACATCCACTCTTAATTATCTATATCCTAGTGTGCTCTCTTCCATTGAATGCAATTTCTGCAACCACTACCTATTGAGACCTTTTCTTATTAACCCAATTATTTGACTTCATACCCGACACAGAATGATAATCTTGATATTATTTGATATATGATGGACCAACTTCAAATTATAGAGTTGAAAATCATTTTTTAATTTTTTACTCTTGATGATACATTCAGATCCCCCTTTTGAAAAAATTTATTTTTCCACGACACGTTCCTCTGTATTGTTTTTTTGAAGTCTCTTTCCATATGTCCATGTCCTTTAGACCTCATACAAAGAACATCAAATGATTAACTAGAATTCTGAGCTCTGTATGACCACCTTTGTTGGAATTATTTCCTTTGGTACCTCTTTTCTATGGAACATACTTTTTTAGAGTGTCCCATCTTACCAAAACAATAGCATATTATATCAGGTACATTACAGTGTGGTAAAAATACACCAAAAGTCACGCCTTGGGTTCTATAAATCTTATGATTATTCTTTTTATCTAAATAAATCTTCAGTCTCGGAGTGGGTGCTTGTGGTCTGACTTGAACCATATGTGATTTCTATTTTAGATCAATCCCCCTACCAACATTATCCTTCATATATGATTGCTTCTTCTATCTTATTGGACCCCTCTGCTCAAATTTCATCTTATCAGTTTCCTATATGATTTTCTTTCCTCATGTCGAACCAAGATTTAATAGTTTTGCCCGATCTTTAACTGTTTTCGATAGACCGAAGACTTCCTCTTCTTTTTCGTCAAATTGTTTTATTTGATCATTTCTAGTTTTAGGAAAACTACTGATTTCTATTTTCCATTCTTAAATTTTGAGTTTGTACTCAACCACATTTTTTTAGATTTCTAGTATTAAAGACTTCAGTTAATGAATTTCTACATTGAGCTCAGAATTGAATTCTTACTACTACTACTTATAGTGTTTGTCATTAGGAATAACTTTGTTAGTTTCTTTTTTTTTGTCTCTCTAAATATTTACCTCCTCAATGAAATCATCTAATTCAGCCTGAAGATCAAGTCATTCTTAAAATTCTCATTCTTCATTGTCACTTTATTTTCATGTTGTAGAATTTCTGATAACATCCCCCAAAGCATCTACTTTATGATCCTTGTAGTCCTCTAACTCTTTTGCCTCTAATTCTTTGGAACATTCATATTATTTTGAAAACAATTTATTTTTTTGATGATATTTATCTAGGAAATCTCCTACCTTTTTCATTTGATAAATTATTCTTTTGGGGAATTTCATAATTTTCTTCATTGTCATCATCAAAATTCTTAGGAAACATTAATTAAAAATGAAAAATTGTTCTGCATATAAAGAAAAAAATTGTAATTTTACCTTTGATCTTCACTTTACCCCTTTTTATATTTGAGGAGATAAATGACACGACATCATCCAAATTGTCCTTCTTAGGAATATATTAAATAGAGAGATTATTTATGGAATTACATGCCACTACTTTGGACTTCTCCTTTTCCACTACATTGTTATCATCATTTCTCATTTCATATACTACAAGGGTACTGTTTAGGATTTCTAGTGTTAGTACTTTCATGTCTTTTTCTTCAAATACTGAAACTTTTAGATTGAACCAGGGTGGAATTTTTTATCAAGATATATTTCAAAATATTTATATCTTAAATGAATTCTCCTAGACCCCATATTACATCCAAAATAACATTTACCCTATCGAAGAATTCATTAATAGTGTCATTGGGGTTCATTCTAAGATCTTCATACTTGTTCCATATAACCTACATCTTTGCTTCTTAGAATTTTTTTATCATCCTCATAAAATTTAACAAATTTTCCCACATAGAATGTGATGTTTTACAGGACATCACCTTTTTATAAATTGTATTTGATAGGTCTCCCCCTAAAGCATTAATCCATTTAGCATTATCACCCAATTCCTTTCTTTCAGCTTTTGATAGAGCACCACTATTGATGTTAGCTAATATTCTATACATAGATGATGTGAATACATTCATTCCAAATGATCAGAAGTAGTGTTGCATTCAATTCTTCCATAGTTGAAAATTATTTTTGTCGAAGATCAGAATTACTTTAGGATAGAACACCTCTATTTATTCTTCTAAAAGAGTGAACCACTGACATTTAAACTTTCCCTATGATACCAATTGTTAGGTTCACTATGTCAAATACCATGAGGGGGGTGGGGGGTTAATTCAGGTATTAAAAATTAAAATATATTCCCCTTCAAATATTGTTTTGTCGTTAAAGAAAACCCTCTTCTCTTTCATTCCCAAAAAAATTATGAATAGAATATAAATTTTACATGAGACATATCAATTTTTACTCAGTTCACCCTCACTAGGATACATCCATGGAGTATAAAATGGTGGTGTGACAATGTACCAAATTCTGTAAAGCTCACTCCCAATAATGAGTACAATGTTTGGGTTAAATCTTCTATGCCCAGGATCACATCCTTTATAGGATTTTGGGTTCTCTTATTGCATTATGAGGTGTCACTCTTTATACCTCTTTCACTAGATCAGTGCTGGTGGAAAGGGTCACTGTATTCCTCTTCATTTTCTTACTGCTCTCAGAAAGGAATCCACTAATAGTTCAGAGACATATAGGTCAAAAACGGTATATGGAAATTTAGGTCCATTTATTTTCAAGAATTCATACATATTTAAATTTAGGTAGATGCTCTACTGAAGTCCTTTTTCACCCTTAGATGAAATTAACTTTTTCGTTTACTGTTTCGTAACAGAAATGAATTTTAAAAATTGACTTGATGCTTTTTCAAGCTTCCTTCAGTGTTCTTCGAACCACTTTCTCTCCCATATACCATATACCAGGTATGGTATACATAACACCTCCTCCGCATACCGATTTCACTTCCCTTAACAACCCTTCATCCGTAGAATGAATATACATTCACTATCATGTACCGCCTCTGCATACCAACACTATGAACTACCTCTATGAACCCCCTTTATCTGCGAACTGTTCTCTATTTTTAGAATGCCTTCGATTTCACAAACTGGATCTCCCCCTCCATGTGTCATATTCTCATTCCACAGAATTTTCTTTGTCTGTAGACTACAAAATCTCGTAAAAACCCTTTCTTGAACTATTCTGTGAACTTCTTCAGGATTTACGGAATCACTTCCCACAAACCACTTTCAGGCATCACCGAATTCCTAGAGTAAATAGATGTTCTCAAATGATATTCACTCTCTCACATAATTAGTGGGATTAACACTCCTTATATAGGAAAATATAATCCCAAAATCCACTAATTCAAGATTTACAATATCATTGATTCAGTGCACCCTCCACTACATATTGATCCTCATTTTGTGAACTACACCCACTCCACAAACCATTTTTCCACAGTGGTCCATATATTTCCTTTGATCCTATGAAATACCATTCTCTTCTACCATCCCGCGAACCATCATGCATTCTGTATACCACACGCCCTTCACTGAAAACCATGACTATGAACTATTTTTGGTTTTTCAAACCGCTCTCGTGTACCATTTGCACTGCCTCGTATGCGGCTGCGAACCCTTGTCAGATTTGGCACGCGATCCATGTTATGGGCTCCAAGTTTCTCTTCCTTTTCCAATTTTGTTTTCCGTTCTTCACAACATTCAATCCTATAATGAAACCCATATATTTCCAATCACAAAATCCTAATTTTGAGGCCCTAAAATTTGGAAAACACTTGGAAACTACACCATCGTAAAAACATACTTTCAGAAAACACCAACCAAACTCATTTGCGATCATCTAACTTTGTCAACTAACACAATAACATACAAAACATAATAATAGAACGCATTGAAAGATTTTTTCACAACACATTCCACAGTGAGAGTTTCTTCCTCTTTCAATCTTATGGAACATAAGTGTTAAAAAAACCCCTCTCAACTATCTAGAAATAAAATAATAACTCACAAATTTTAATTTATCATGCAGCCAATACTATTCATAAACTAGGTACAAATCCTATATACAAACTGTAAATTTTAATATTAGGGTTTGGAATAAAATTGTTAACATATTTGGAAAATCCTGAACAATATGATTCAGAGATACTTATATAATTATCATATTTTTATATCAATTATATAAATTGTTTCTCTATCTGGGGTTAAAATAACTTAAGGAAATTTTTTTAAAGCGATTATTAAATGTGTCACATTCCATAGAAACAAGATATTTGGTCTCTTTGGAATGCATAACCAAATACCACCATATATCAAATTCAATATAAAAATGATAATAGGAAGGGGTTTTCATTTTATTTTCCAAACACCCCATTATATTAAATATATTCTCCATGTCATTGATCCATCCTTCAGATACCAATAGGTTATATGATACAGTAAATAATAGTGGATGTTGTCTCATTAAATAATCCACAATAATCATTTTCCTCTATGAAATATCATGTTTCTATATATAATGTATATCAAAATAATTTATAGCTGGCGCCAACTAAGACATCACTAAATTAAACAGTTCTATTCCAATTACAACAATCTTAGAAAGCTTATTTGGGAGGATATTTTCCCTTAGATGCCTCCCCACTAAATGTTAGATATTTACTCTCTATAAAATCATTTAAAAGTGTTTGAGTTTTTATTAACCAACATGGTAATATTAAAATTACATATCATTTCATTATAACCAAAAAAATAAAACATTTTATTAGAATGTTATTAATATTATGTTGTCATCTAAATCTATCTATATTGACCTACATTACCTACTATAAGGAACCAATATTAAACATAATATAATTTAGGTTTTAATAAAGAATTAACTTTATTTCAATTTTAGGATATTTTTAGGATTAACGTTTTTAATAATTAGTTAAAAAAGCACACACAGAAAACGTTAATAATATACAGTGTACATTTTTAATTAGTATATATTCTTATAATAACCAGAAACTTTTAAAATAAAACATTTTTTATTTTCATATAAAATATTCAATTCTTTTAACTTCAATTATTATTATCTCTCTCTCATCCATAAACCCTATATTTGTTTAAAATGTTGTATGAGCACAAAAATCTCGATACGAGACATAAAAATAAATAAAATAATTAGTCTAGGGATAAACATGAAAATGATTGTTATGATTAATATTTTTATCAATGTTATTTTAGTGTATTAAATAAATCATTTTAACAAGAAAAAAGAACACATTTTTCTTAATTGAATCCTTTAAAACCCACAAAAATTAAATAGAAACCCATTCAGGAAACTTAGCGTATCATATTAAAAAAACCCTTTAAAAACTATTATAAATGGAATCACAATATGATTGACTTAAAATAAAATTCTATAGATAAAATAATCATTAAAAAATAAATTAGAGAGCTATAATAGTGCTAAATATTTTTATTAGCCACATCAAGCTCAATTTGTATCTATAATGATACACAAAACATCATATAAGCTATATCCGGATCACCTGTTTTTTAAGAGCTACAATGTGGCTTATACCTTCATATAAGTTGTATTGGGCTCACCCGTGAGCTATAGTGGGACTGAACTATCCTTATATACTTTGCTGGGATCACCCATTTTTTGATAAAATGATCAGGTACACTATCATTACTAAAAAAAATTATGATTTCAATTTTAACTAAATTTATTTTTTAAAACATTAATCTCATATACAAATAACTTTATGAAATCTAAATAGATTTTACTTTTAAAAACAATTTTTCAATAAGAAAATATTACTCTCTTTTAAAACCAATTTTAAATACTGAAATAACCAAAATCACTAGATTTATGGTTTCATATGAAGAAAATATAAAATATTGGGAATTAATTAAAAATTTAAATAATGGTTATTATGGTGGAAAAGGTCATTGTCTCTATATTTGTTAAAATAGAACATTCTTATTTTATTTTCTAAATAATGTTATCCATTTCATAAAAATATTCCCTTTTTAAACCCATTGAAAGATAGACGAAATTTCCATTATATCACATGTATTATTTTACTTCATCCTTATTACATTCCCAATAAATCTTTGGAAAAAAATGAATCACAACGCCTCACGAGGCGATAGTCCATTATAAACACAAGTGACAATATCGTATCCCCCATGCAATTGAATGTAAAATTTTACATGTAATATAATATTTAAATAAGTGTAAATATATTTCAAACATTATAAATTTACTTTAACTCCATTATTATAACATGTCTTTGGAGGTGATGATATAGAACAAATGACATCAGTTCACATGGTGGTAGTGCTCTGTACACACAAATGAGGATTTTGCACAACATTTTATGGAAGATGAGATAGATTTACTTATTTCATTAATATAACAACATATTAGAACATTTGAGATAATTTTGATATTATATAAACCAAATTTATGGATATTTTATGGTTCTGGAATAATAAATAAAATAAAATACTCAGCTAAATATGATACCTATTCTTAGAAAAACCATTATAGGTAAGATTCAATTGTCTTGTTAGGATGGATTTATGATCAAACTAAGATATAAAGGTTATGGTTATAGATGTAATGAATTTATTTGGATTTGTATTAGCTAATAAACATTCACTAGAAGAAAAATACCATATACCAACGGTTTGAAACTGTTGGTATAGGCCTCCAAACCATTTGTATATCCTATACCAACGGTCTGGAGAACTGTTGGCTAGTAAGCCTTGGGGATAGGTATATACCAACAGTTTTGATCCCAGTACCTCCGGTATAAGATTGAACGACCTAACCACTAACCTAACAAGACTTTTTTGAACATAATTTCATAAATATAAATATATGTATTATAATAAATATTTTAAATTTGGATTTATTTAATGTACTCTCCAAGAATATTCCATAAAAAATACATGTAACTATACAAACGGTTTTCAAAACCGTTGGTATAGACCTATACCGATGGTTTTGAGAACCGTTGGTAAAGAGTTTTTGATTTTGGTACCTATACCAATAGTTTTGGACAAACCGTTGGTATAGGGGGGACCTATGCCAACGGTTTGTCAAAAACCGTTGGTATATGGTCTCTATTATGGACATATATCAATGGTTTGGCCAAAACCGTTGGCATAGGTCCATAATAGAGACCCTATACCAACGATTTTTGGAAAAACCGTTGGAATAGGTCAATATAAGTTACTTATACCAAACGTTTCTCCAAACCGTTGGTATAGGTCTGCCCTATACCAATGGTTTTGGGAAAAGCTTTGGTATATGTCCAAATTAGTGACCTATATCAACATTTTTGGCCAAACTGTTGGTATAGGTCCATATAAGTGAACTATACCAACGGTTTACCGAAAACCGTTGGTATATATCTTATTTATAGAAGTTATTTCTTTTAAGGTGTTAATTAGAGAGGATAGGGAATGACCTATTATAATTGAGATGAATACCACACTTGTCATTTTTGAAAAGAAACAATGTTTTTTTACCTTTCACAAGGATCCATAAGGGACCATTACCAATCCTTAGATATTTTATGTTAAACATATTTCTATAAATTATAATTCATATAATATTTATTTCATTTTGACCCTTATTATTTAATTTTAACCCTTAGTAAACCTGTTTTCCCCTGAACTACAATAATTAAATTCTTAATATTTTAACTCTTCATTATGGTCAAAATTTATGATTCCATTATTAGAAAATATAATTTATTCAAATTATAAATTTGGAATCAACTTTACCAAATTCAGTTCACAATAGTGGAAAAATTTTAATAAAAATTAAACTAGAAAACATGATGAAAAGTGGGTTTCTAGAAGTATATTTTTCAAGAAATATTTAATTTTATGTTAACTCTATGACTAATAATATTAATTGTATAAAACAATTAATATTTATTTATATATAATAAATAAATTTAGTTAAAAATATTTCTCATTATATATTATTTTAATTTATTAATTAGGAGAAACATTATTCACTTTAAAAAGTTTTCGAGACAAACCTGTTTTTAACCCAAAAATCAATCTTATGCTAAAATATTATATAAAGATAATTAATATTAAATTAATTATATTAAATTTTAGTAAATAATACATATTATACATTAAAATAATATTCAAAAAATAATAGTAATTTTATATCACTTAATTTATTGAAAAAGTACATTTTTACAAAAAATGTTATTTTTGACTATTTAGCTAGAGATCAGTATTTTCTAAAAACAACCAAAATATCACCGAAAGTAAATATTAATATTTATATTTAAAAATGGAATTTAATTTTATCTAATAAATTTTTTAAATTTTATTAAAACTAATTACAATATTTTCTCATTATGCCATCAAAAATAATTTTTCATGAAAACATATTTTCAAAGAATAAAATTACTCTTTTTAAAATTGATTGACTATTTAAGAAGAATTTATCAATAAATTATATTCATTATGATATATATATATATATATATCTAAATTTGTTGAATACTATTTATACACTCCAATTTAACATTTAGTTTATAATGGTTATACTATTTATACCCATCAATTTCACGTTTACGCTATCAAATATATATTTCTATTATAAAATGTTATGGTGTTTCATGTATTTTCAAGAAGAGTAATTTCAGATGGATATTTATCATTAGGATAGTCATATTACACCATTAACCCATTTACCTTGTTCCATTTATTATTATTTTTACATTGGTAATTAATATAGACGATCAAGTTACATGGGATTAGACAATTTAAAAGTTTAAGGAGACAAGATACATACACATTCCATAAATTAAGCTTATGAATATAAAATAAAACATGAAATAAATTCAAATTATATAAATTGACTGATATTACCATCATATCAATCATAATAATATTCTTGGATTCAGTTGGGATATGGGAAATAATAAATTGTTTGATGTCAAATGCTTAGTAAGCAATAGTGTAAAGATAACGCTAACATGAAATAATTATGGAATAAATAATATGCTAGGAATAAAAACATAAATATAATTCATATGATAAAATTATTTCCATATAATAACTAAGTAAGTTAATAAATGAAAAGAATAAATATATCTATATTTATAGAATGTACACATCATGTTATCTTAACTATAACATCATGACCTCTACCATAAATCATAATCATAGTATCAAGGTTTTGATTCTAGACAACATATATATTCATGATTGTATAAAATAAATATCAAAAAATGTTTTTCTTATGCGACTTACTAATTAATCTTGGGGTTATATAATATTTTTCCCCACATGTAATATTATTTATCAAATCATCTATCTTTTACATTATTTTATAAAGAAATACAATTAAAAATGTTCCAAAAGCTTCATGGTATATATAACTATCTTATAATCACTACTTTACCATAATGAATTAATAGTTATATTTATTTTTTATATTTTTCATAATTTGAAGAATTACAATGATATATTGTTGAATATCAATAAATTTATGAGGATATTGACATTTCAAACAAAAGTCTTCTTGATGAGAAGATAGTGGAGTTGAATACATTCAATGTGTAAATGTGAAAACCCATTTATTTATAGAATTATACTTTTTCATATCTATTAATATTTATGAATAAGATATTAATTTTATGTCAAATATGACACCTTTTTCCAATAGCGTACTCAACATACAATAACAGGTTTCTTTGAAATCTTACATTGCACAAAACCTTGAGTTATACCGAATAATAACATAATAATAATATTATTTTTAGTGGTTGTTAATGCCTAGACAATGTATTGGTGGAAATGAATAGAACTAAGTACAATAGTATTATACATGTTTTTTAAATGTCTTTACATTTATCGGATAAAATTTTGAGGCTTAAAATAATAATGAATCCGATTTTTTACATGAAATACTCTAATTTATTTATATAGTTAGATTTTAATTCAAAATTACCTTTTCAAATAATTTATTTATAATGTTATATTTTACTATTATTTGGGTTAATAGTGTAATTGTATTATAATTTTATCATTTCATCCAATGGTGGTCATTATAAGTAATTTCACTTTTAAATTGCACATAATGAAATGTCAATATTTTGATATTTTTTATTTATTAAAAACCCGCTTTTTGGTTTTGACAACGGGAATTAATTATAAATTAATTACTACAAATTCTATGTTTTGAATTTGGAGAAATGGATTACGTATTTGGAATGAGAAGGTCTAAATTGTGTAAATAAGTATATTTTATTTTTATACATTATGAATAGTAATTTCAGTAATTATTTTTATTTACCATGGTTAAAGGGTAAATTAGGTAAATTAGGGTAAAAATAATATCATAATATTATAAATTTACCCTAACATGTATTTTAATCTTATTGGATTGGATATGTATGACCATGGTCATCCTTGGGTCATTTTTGGGATCTCATAGAGATACTTAGATGTGAAAATGAAATTTTATAAGAATTAATTTAAAGTAAAGAAAAATGTAACATAAATATGTATCATTTAGTAAAAATTATTTATATAGGGTTATATGAGTGATATTTTCAACTATAAATAGTAGTTATAAATCTAAAAATATTTCCTACATCATGGTATTTTATTTATAAATTTTAGACATTAAATAATGAACTTTATTCATGACGCAATGATGATGTAGTGATTACATTATTAATGAAAGATTTAAATTAATGAGATTATAAATATTAAAATAAAATGATTTTTAAACTATTTATTCTATACACAAATTTTAGGGATTATTATGACTTTCTATATTTTAATTAATTAGTGTTTTTCCAAATAATAAAGTGTTTATGGGTTTTTAAAAAGTAATGACATGAATAGTATAGAAATTTTCATAAATGAGTTTTTAAAACAAATACTATATATATTAAATGATATAATTGTCCTAAAAATATAATATTTGGATAAATAACTTATATAATGTTTAAAATGTCATTAATGAATCACTTTAGGTTCTATTGGAATTTTATAGTAACTATATTAACCATATAGTATGAATATACAAGAAGACATGGTAAGAGTTAAATTAGTTAACTAAGGGTTAAAACCCAAAAATATGGTTACATTTGGGGCAAAAAATTATAAAATACCTATTGTTTGAGAGGATTTATATCAATACTCATCTTATATTCGAATTAATTGAGACCTTTTGAAATCTAAATTTAGTTTATAATAAAATAATATTTCAAGACATTTTTAAAGTAACCCTCCTCCCTCTTATAAAAGGGAATCATGTATACACATTTAATCACCACTATAAAGCCCCTCGACTCATAAAAAATCTACCCAAATAATCTCCGAGCATCCCTCCATTCCTCTTAGAATCCTTACCTTGGGAAGAAGGTAATTCAAGAAATCATTTTCGCTTAAATCAAAACTCAATTTAAGGTAATGACTTCTCTCGAGATTCTTTAATTTATTTTCCCTTATCCAACCCCTAAAATCTATTTATTCAATTATTTTATAACTGAAAAATTATCCAAAATACATAAGGCTGTTTTTATTCCATGTATTATACCTAAATTTACACACACCTCGATCTAATGGATTTAGAACATACTGTTTTTGTGGACGGCGAAGTACTGCCTCACGAAACGGTGATTGCTTAATTATCTCCTATAACCTCTCTTGGTGGCCATTATAATGGCACTGTATTTATATATTATTTATATTATATTTATATTATGTATATTATTATGTATTTTTTCATTTATATCATACCCTCTTTCTTTCCATAATGTGTAAATATGATAATTTCATTTGAGGAAGTGCGGACTACCGTCCACTCAAAGGGATATGACTCGTTCATGACATAAATGAAACATACAAAGAATGGAGTTAATGAAATTATGTAATGTTTATAAAATTTGATATTATAATTTAATTACAATATACGTATTTATAATTTAGTTTTAATTTCTTTAAATATGAAAAATAAACAAAATTACTGTTCATGCATACGTACGGCTTATCATCTCCATTAAGGGTTCATTTCATTTCATATCTCGAAATGTTATGGACTATTATAAATGCATATATAATGGATTTAAATACATATATACATGATATATATAATATTTAAATCATTAATATGATTCTGGAGATAATGGACTATTGGTAACATAGAGAATTTGTAATTATAACAAGTTTATTTTTGACTCAAGTACCAAATATTGACCAAATGTCTGATATGAACATAAATAATTATGTAATATTTATAACATAATGATAAGTGATATAAATTGATTAATAAAAATGAAAAAGTTTCTTAAGAAAGTATAAATGAACCTATGTTTATTATTCTGGAAATTAAAGAACGAACGAGTCAAGTTGGACATGAGGTAGGGGAACTTCTTTACCCAATTTACATTCTTTGGGTTCATCTTATACTTATTTAATATGTCAGGCTATTATTATGTGATAAATAACTTTTGATGTCCTATCTTGTATTTATAATTTTCATATATGTACTTATAATTAATACACATAATCTATCTATTTTATTTAAAAAATGATATTTGTAAAGGACTTTATCTCAAATCCTTTCATTGAGGAATATATTGATAATATACATCTATTTATTTTACACAGTGTATAATAAACTCATTTTAATTTTACATTCATTCAAATCGAATATATTTTCTATGAAGCGTTTTACTAAATGTCAAAAGGTATTTTTTTTAACATATGCGGTGACAATGAACTATCTACCACCGTAATCGTTATTTGGATTCCTCTATAAGCCATAATGTTTTTAAAAGGAAAGGAAATACCTTATTTTATTTTTTAGTGTTTTGGTTTTAAAATGGTTTTTTGAATGGATTTATTATTTTAATATCTTCAAATGATTTCTATTGATTGAAAATGAAATTTTATTATTGAAATGTTGATATTTTCAATATTTTATGTGTTATGATTATAAGATGGTACTTGGACATTTGACGAGTGGTTATGTGATAATCCAATGATGGTTAGTTACATGATAAACTAAATGGGTGGTTCCGTGATAAACCAAGGATGGGTGGTTACATTATAACCTTCAAGGAATTGGGTTTGGAAGTCGACCATATGTCTATTTCATTTAGTGATATGTGTGGAAGTCGACCATTTTTTTATTCCATTTAAGTATGTTTATGTGCAAAGTTAATTTTATATGTTATATGTTTATTTCTATGGGCTTGTGGTAATATGTTGGTTACAAAAATGTTATGAAATGAGCTTATTTTCAGTGAAGTGTTTTTGCTACATCTTAAAGGTGAAAAGTATTACTTTATGATAAAGTATTCATGGTTTTACATGTCATTTTGAAAAACTAATAGTATTCCTTCTTTATGTATCCCATACTAAGAGTTGTATCCTCATCCCATTTTTTGAAGTGTTTTTCACAAGACATAAAGATAAATAGGGTCAATGATGGGATCAATGAATAGCCATGCCATATAACACATGGAACTAAACATGTTTTATTTTAAAGAGTATTTGTTATTTGAAAAATGGATAGTGAGTAGAATTGTATACTTGTAATATTCATGTAAAAATTATGAAATAATTCTCTAAACATCTAATCCTAAAAATATCCTCAATGTGAATTACAAATTTAATTCAAGATTATTTAATGTTTAAGGCTGGGGCCTTACAGTTGGTATTAGAGGTTGTTTTAGATATATATAGAGGTTATGGTGTTATTTAAACATATAAACATACTATTTAGCATATTAGAAAGTGTCATAGTTATTTTAGATAATTTAATGAGTTTAAGTTAACATTAATACGTATATCATAGTGTATAAGCTCTCTATATGACAATATATGATGATTTTACTAATATACTCACACTAACCTTTTTGGTTTTAATAAATGGTCGTATCTATAAGGATCCAAAGTAACAATGGGTGTGAAGGAAACTATGGTGGATTTATAAATAAGAAACGTAATGGAACGAGAGATACAATGAGAACTCTTGTGGTTATTCTTAACCAACTATCTCGAGTCATGATTTACCACTTAAACCTTAGTGATTTCTCTAAGGAATAATATATGCAGGAAATGAATTCATATGGAAGTTCAGTTAAAAATAATAAAGATAAGTATATTAAAAAACTTATGTGTCAAGGATTTGGAAAGAAACACCCAATAAAATGGTTCAAAGGGACGTAAATATTTTTTAGATGTGGTAATGAAGGTCATAAATCAATAACCGATCTTGGAAAAAATAACCGTTCATTTGACTCTTGGAAAAGGAAAGATGTTCCTTCTAAGGGATCAATTGAATGTTTTAAATATGGTGTGCATGGCCATTAAACCAATAGATGTAATGTGAATAAGTTTTAGGAATTGGATCAACAATACCTTATAGATATATGTTTACCAATTCCTAATTCCATTCCAATTGAAGATATGGAAACTGAAAATAACCTATGAAAGGTATGGATTATTTCTTAGCTCATGTTTTTTCAATATTGAAATATTAAGACATTATTCATGATTCTTTTCAGTTAATAAGTATTATGGAATATGTTGAAAAAATGATTAAGGAATCATGAATAATGTTAGATGGTTAAGATGTCTACATTTTAGAAATTCGAGAATTATGTTAGATATCTGGGTGATGAAATGTTTAAAAGTATTAATGCTCTTTTTTTGATGGTATTACTTTGCAATAATTTTATCTTGTATGTGTAACACTTAAGCTTGTTATGTGAAAATTATATTTGAGTACAAATTATCCTTTTTTGTGGATATAATTATAAATAACCATTTGGGTTTATATGATCCTTGAATTTGAAGCGATTATGAGTTATTACTTTTTGGGATGCAAAATGAAAGGTATTAGATAACCTATGAGTATAAAGTAGATTGTGGTTATTTTTTAGGAAATTATCTTATTTTTTGGAATTTAATAAGAATGATATTTTTTAGAAATGGGAAAACCTATAGGACGGGTGACAACCTGTCACATCTGGTAAGGCCATGGGAATTGAACCCACAACTGAAGGGTGACAAGGGTGCATCACCTACCACTGACCTATGTGAAGTCCCTGGTTAGTATAACTCATTAATTTTAGTAAAATGATTTTATGGATCATGAATAGGTTTATTTTGGAACATATTTTTTATTAAATAAATATCCTTAGTATAGGAAAATGATTTTGTGATTAAGTTATGAATTTTATTTTAGAAGACATTTTCTCATTTGGGAACACTATATGCCTATGGAAATATTGAATACTATGGGATTTCATTTTTGGAGTAACAGTGGAATTATATTTTGGAAGAATATATTTTTTTATTATGGACATATGTCGATTTGGGTTAGTTATGGAAATTATAAACCTATATTTGAGAATATGTGATTGGGTTAATTAATTTTAAGCATGATACTTTAAGATTAGTCGATGTTATTTGGAGATCAATGTTATGATTTACCAAGGAATACAATGTGATCATTTCCTTTTGAATTTTGGGTTTCAATATTAGTTTGGATTATTTTCAAAACTTTTAAGTACAATTGTGTACTGAATGGTCTGTGTTGAACTTTGGGTATTGTTTGTTCAATTTTGGAGATTAAGAGTTGTATTTCCTTCTATAAAGGATTATATTTTTTTGGGGATTATCTGATCATGTACTATCCATTTTGGTTTCAGTTAATGTATAAAGATATGGGAAAATGTATTTCATCTTTTGGGGATTATGTGATTCTCTATAAGTGTATTCAATCACTTCAAGTGTGACTAAGTCATCATGAATACTCATCATTTGGAGAAAAGATGAGATTGTGGTAGAAATATATTAATAGATGAAACTACACTTGACAAGTAAGTATGTTTCCTTATGATATTAGTCATGGTAGTAAAAATAAATATCAACTCTATAAAAATTATATTCATGCAAGGAATTTATAAAATTTCTTTTATCAAAAAACTTTTACCCAACCATAAAATTATTGTATTGTTGTGGTTAACTTTATGTGATCGAGTTCTCTATCACTCAATATTAGTCTATGAGATTTATTTTTTCTTCCATATCCATGTTTTTCTACATGTAATCCTTGGATATGTTATCCTAGGTAACCTTTTTACTTATAATTATTTCTTTTAAAGTGATAGTTTTATTGAATCATTTTTTCGATGTGGGATTTTCAATGATGTTTCTAAGCCCAATTTTAAAATTGCAAGGACACAATCTTCAAAAGGGGGGAAAGATGTAATGACCTATGTATTTAGAGAATAATACATTTTAATATCTATTAAAATTTATGAAAAATATATTAATTTTATTCTAAATAAGACACTTTGTCTGATTGCATACTGAATACACAACAACATGTTTCTTTAAAATCTTACACTGCACACAACATTGAGTTATACCGAAAAATAATATAATAATATTATTAATTTAAATGTTAGTTAATGCCTATTCATAGTATTGGAAGTAATGAATAAAACTAACTACAATATGATTATACATGTTTTTTAATTGTCTTGTCATTTATTTGATAAATTTTAGAGGCTTAAAATGAGAAAGAATCCAATTTTAAGCATTAAATACTCTAATATTCATAAAAGGACGTTTTATCATCTTTTGATGGAAAACACGTTTTAAATATAATTTTTGACACATTTATATGTTATATTTGAAAAAATAAACTTCTTATTTAGATGTGGAACATAAAAATTTCCTTTGGATAAATTTCTGGTAATTTTTTAATAAAGTTCATTTTTTATGAATGGTGAAAAATGCCCCATTTTAAGTCAAAACTGTCTTTTCATATAATTTATTTATATAGTTATATTGTACATTTAATTTTTTTTTAAAATGTAATTGGATTATATTTTTATCATTCAATACAATTTTGGTAATTGAATGTATTTTCTATCTGATATTATATATAAACAAATGTCAATCTTTTGATAGTTTTATTTCTTAAAAACCCGTTTTTTGTTTGGCAACATGAATTAATTTTTAATTAATTTATGCAACTTCTGTGTTTTGAATTTGAAAAATAGATTCCATATTTGGAATATAGAAGTCCAAATTTTTTAAATAGGTACCTTTTATTTTTAGACATTTTGAATAGTAACTTCAAAAATTATTTTTATTTTCCATGTTAAAAGGGTTAATTAGGTAAATAAGGGTAAAAATAATATTATAATAATATAAATTTTCCTTAACATGTATCCTAATACTCTTGGATGAGATATGTACAACCATGGTCATCCTTGGGTCGATTTGGGGACCCCATATAGCCACTTGGATGTGAAAATGACATTTTATAATAATTAATTTAAAGTAAATAAAAATATAACATAAACATATATCTTTTAGTAAAGCAATTTTTATATGGGGTTATATGAGTGATATTTTCTTCTATAAATATTAAATAGAAATATAAAAAATATTTCCTACATCATGGTATGTTATTTATAATTTTTAGATATTAAATAAATAAATTTAATAATGACACAATGATGATGTAGTGATTACCTTATTAATGAATGATTTAAATAAATGAGATTATAAATTTCAAAATATATTTATTTTGAATCTTTTTACGGCATAAAATCATTTTAGATATTATTATGACTTATTATATTTTAATTAATTATGTTTTTTCAAAATAATCACGTTTTTATGGATTTTTAAAAAGTCATGATATGAATAGTATAAAAATTGACATAAATGAGTTTAAAACAAATACTGTTTTATTAAATGATATAATAGTTCTAAAGATCTAATATTCGGCCAAATAACTTATATAATTCTTAAAATGTAATTAATGAACCACTTTAGGTTATCTTATCAATTTATAGTTACTATGTTAACCATATAGTTTGAATATACAAGAAGCCATTGTAAAAGTTAAATTAGTTAACTAAGGGTTAAAAATAAAAGATAAGGTTAACTTTGGGACCAAAACATGTCTAAAACCTATTGATTGAGAGTATTTAGAAAAAATCTCGTCTAATATTCTAATTAAATGAGTTTTGGACCTTTTGAAATCGAAATTCTGTTTATAATAAAATATTCCTTCAAGACATTGCTAAAGTACCCCTCCTTCCTCTTATAAAAGGTCATCACCTCTACCCACTTAATCACACCTCTTGAGACCCTTTACTCACCCAACATCTTCCCAAATAAGCTCCCAAATTCAGTACCTTCTTCTAATATTCTTAACCTCAAAAATAAATTAATTCAAGAAAGCTTTTTAGCTTAAATCAAAAAGAGTTACCCTATTTGAGGTAATGTCTTCTCTCAAGCTTCTTTCAATTATTTTTCATTCTCCAACCCCCGAAACTCTATTTATTCAATTATTTTATAGAGAAACTAGAATATTAAATATAATAGGATATTTTTATTCCATGTATTCTAACTAAACCCACACACATCTCCATATAATGGATTTAGAACATACTGTTTCTGTGGACGACGAACTACTCCCTCACGAAACGATGATTATTCTATTATCTCAAACCGCCTCTCATTATGGTAATTATGATAGAAATTTATTTATATATTATATATATGATATTTATACTATCTCTATTCTTCTGTATTTTTCATTTAGATCATTATATCATTCTTTTCCTATTGTGTAAACACGATAATTTAATTTGAGAAAGTAGGGACTACTACCCCTGGAAGTGATATGACTCGTTCATACCATACATGAAACGTATAAATGATTGAATTAATGAACATATGTAACATAAATAAAATATGATATTATAATATATTTACAATATAAATATGTATCATTCAGTTTTAATTCCTTTAAATATTAAAAAGAATGAAAGTAGCGTTGATGAATACGTACGACTTACTGTCTCCATGAACAATGCATTTAATTTGTTATCCCCAAATGTTATGGACAACCCTAAATATATTTATACTGGATAAAAAAACATATATACTACATATATAGGATTTTTAAATCATGAATACAATTATGGAGATAATGGACTTTTGACCATATGGATAATTTGTAATTATAAGTTCATTTTTGACTCAAGCAATGAATATCGACAAAACATATGATATGAACATAAATAATTATTTAATTTTTATAATGTGGTATTAAGTTATATAAAAGTAATAATAATCTTTAAAAAGGTTTTGAATCAATTAGAAATTAACTTAAGTGTATTATTTCAGAAATTAATGAATGAACACGTCATTTGGACATGAGGTAAGGGAACTTCTTAACCCAATTTGAATTCTTTGGTTTGATATTATACTTCTTGAATATATCAGGATATGAATATGTGGTAAATAAATTTTTATGTCCTATATTGAATTTATAATTTACATATGTGTACATATAGTTAATACACATAATCGTTCTATTTTATTTACAAAATGATCTTTGTAAGAGACTTCATCTGAATATCCTTTCATTGAGGCATATTTTGATAATATACACCTCTTTATTTTACATGGTGTATAATAAACCTCTTTGACTATTAATTTCATTTAAAGGGAATATTTTTCAATGAAGCATTTTACTTAAAGAAAAAAGTAACATTTTTAATGTATGCAGTGACAATGACCTCTCTACTACCGTAATCATTATTTGGCTTCCTCAATAAGCCTTAATTTATTTAAAGGGAAAGGAAATCCCTTATACTCTTTTTGGGTATTTTGGTATTAAAAATGGTTTTTTGGAATGGATTTCTTATTTTAATATCTTGAAATGGATTGTTGTGATTGAAAATGGAATGTTATTAGTGAAATGTTGATATTTTCAATATTTTATGTGTTTTGATTATATAATGGTAGTTGGAAATTTGATGGGTGGTTATGTGATAAACCAATGAAAAGTGGTTACATGATAAACCAAATGACAGTTGGTTCTATGATAAACCAAGGATGGGTGGTTACGTTATAACCTCTAATTAATTGGGTATGGAAGTCAGCCATGTGGCTATTCCATTTAGTGATATGTGTGGATGTCAACTGTATGGTTATTCTATTTAAGTATGTTTTTCTCCCAGTTAAACCTTTTATGTTATATGTTTATTTCTATGGGATTTTGTTACTTTTTTGTTACAAAAAACTGTAAGCAATGAGCTTATATTTAGTGAAGTTTTATTTCTATTTCTTAAATATGAAAAGTATGACTTTATGATAAAGTATTCATGGTTTACATGCTATTTTGAAAAACTAACAGTTTTACTTCCGTATGTATCCTTTATTGAGATTTTTATGCTTATCCCATGTTTTTAATATTTTTTCACATGACTTAAACATGAATACGATGAAGGATTGGATCATGGAAAATTCATCTTGTTTAAAACAAGGAACTAAACATGTTTCTTTTTAAAGTGTTTTTGTTTTATGAAAAAATGGACAGTGAGTAGAAGTGCCTTATTGTAATAAACATGTATAAGTTAGAACCTAATTCTCTATAGATCTAAACCTAAAAATATTCTCAATGTGAATTATTAACTTAATTCAAGATTATGTAATGTTGACGGAGGGGGCCTTATAATAAATGTATTACTCAGTGAATGGAATAGTTGGAGACCAAATCAATGACATAAATTTTTATAATGGATAAATTTGTAACATGATATAGAAATATTTAAATATATTTTAGGTGTCATATAATTAGATTGAATGACAATTTATTATTCACAATTAGATCATGGATTTGTACCAATGAAACACCAGATCATTTCATATGTAAATGTTATTGGATTAAATGTAGATTAAATATAAAAATTAAGATAAAACTTTCGGAACGCATACCTTATTATGTACCTTCCCAATTCATAATGATTATTTTTAGATATTTTAACGTATGGAAAATCAAAAGTGGTATGTTAATAGTTTTTTATAAATCATTACCTCATTATTTTATTTAAAAAAAACATATAGGAGAACCATTCACGGGATAAATGGAGATAAGGTTTGAATACATTTTTTATACATGTCTCTCCATAAAATCATCTTTGGGGAGGAAATTGATAAGAAATCCATCATAAATGGTTTTATAATTGGGAGATATTGGAAGACATGTAAATATTTTTAATAAATGTTGGATGAGTATTTTTTAATTTTTAAAATTAGTCCCCATACTTTGGCTTGAATTGTTTTTAAAACAACGACTTTATCATGGTTTTAAAGCACAGTATTAGACATTTCGGACATATTTAATGAATTTTAAATGTTTGAAGCCTAAATAATTATTAAATATATTATAAAAAATAGTAAAAATGCCACAAATTGTCCCACATGGCCCGTGTCATGACTACCCCATGCCCACCTCCCAAAGGATAGGGGCTGGAGACTAGTATTGAATGCGTAAACATAAAAGTGGTAGGAATTTACATGAATACGTGTATGCACACACTTGCATGACCACATCCCAACACACCTAAAGGGGGAAAAAGAAAACCACTAAAACAAAGATTAGTGCAAGTACATTTGAAAGTAAGTGGTCCAAAATACAAATGCAACAAAGAAATGAAAATAGAAAAACACAAAAGGGAACTCTAATGGAAATTTGCGGAAAACCCCACCTGATCATAAGAATAGTGAAGCTACTCGATGTTGAAGTAGTGTGTCCTGTCATTACAGTCCAACTCAGCCTTGCCTAGTCCTGGTTACAATGTGCCCCGTCATAGAATCATTCAGTCCTGTCTCCCTAAGAACCTCTATCAAAACATCAGTTGTTTGCACCAGAAACAACATGTGCAGGCAAAGCCCGTGTAAGGGTGAGAAACATAGTACTCAGTTGGGATCCCAAAGCAAAAAGGAAATACCACACAACAATTCTTCAAGGTAAATCAAGAAACACATGCAAGATCACACAAGGCATATTCTAGGATAGTAACAATAGCATTATCAGTTGCATCATCGAACACCTCATCCGCTAGAGAACTGCTCCTCTATTGAGTATAGTGGTTCATTCAAGTAATGAAGAGGTGCTTCCCACTAACCTTGGACTGCTTAGGTACTCCTCCCCCATCCCGTAATATGGGCCTGAGAAGTGACAAAGACGTGCTTTCCACTAGTGATGGACAACTACTGTACTCATCCTAATCACATTATGTAGGCATGAAATGTCACATAAAGGTGGTTCCCACTGGGGAAAAAGTCAGCAGTCTTTATAATGTCCCGGTTCCGGAAGCCACCCAGAGGAACCCTGTACCCAGTTGGTCACATGGCCTCAATCGCATTTCCCCAAACGCCAGGGGCTGCTGACTAGCAGCGAGGGCCAGGGGTGTGATAGTGGGGAACTATGCCCTCATTGGCAGAGCACACAACAGAAGTAAACAAAACATGCAATAGCGGAAGAAGTCAATATCCAAGAACATTAAACATCGGAAGACTAAAACAATAAAAATATGGAGCACACATGTATATATATGAAATGATTCACGATACATTTGTCTAGGAAAGCATCCAAACAAGTCACAATGATGAATGCAATACTAAACCAAAGTACAAGGAAAAGTAAACAGATTAGCAACTCCTCAGCATCGCAAGCATCAGCTTTGTCCCATGCTCTCCTGCTCCAAAGCAATCAAGTACCATAAGTCGAAGGGAGCTTTACCTTGTCTATACCTACAACAACATAGTCTGCTTGGACCCAAAAGAATGGCCCAAATAGGGTGTGAGACTAAATCCCACTAGGAAACCACCCGAATATCTATGCTTAACAGTCAGTGAGCTTATGACAGGTAATAGTATAGTAAGCAGTAAACAGTAACAGTAAACAGCAAACAGTAAAAATAATATGTAACAAGATGATATGTACCAATAATCAATCCATAGAACAACAAGAAATAGTGAATAAAACAACTAAACACAACAGGAACCCCTCTGGGAAGTACTCGAAGCCAACCCCTCTGGTCCAATCCAAGAAGTACCCACAACCCTCCGGGCAGTGAACTCAGCCTAACCCCTCTAGTTTGATCATACGAATTTATAAGACTATATGGGGAAGCTTACTCAGTCAACTCCCCTTATTGTCTAGGTTAGTCCGGGACTCTCTGAGGAAGATCACACGGTCTATCCCTCTTATAGCCCCAAAGTCTAGAAACTCTCTGAGGAAGCTGGCTCAGTCAATTCCTCCTGTAGTCTCAGGTCTATCATAGACTCTTCAAGGAAGCTCACTCAGTCAATTCCTTCTCTAGCCTAGAATGGTCTTAAAGGAAAATCAAACAAGTAAAGACTCTCTGAGAAAGCTCACTCGGTCTACCCTCCTATAGTCTATAATATTCAAGACTCTCTGAGAAGCTCACTCGGTCTATCCCTTATAGTCTATAGCACCGAGTTCTCATGGTCCCATGCTGGTCAGTGCATAATAATGATATAAGGCCAAAGTACACCTACATAGCTACTTGGCTAACCAAAGTACACCTATAGAGCTACTTGGATAACTAGTCTATATCATAACAAGCATGTCAAGAATATCATTCCATCCTATGGTCATAAGGCATGGAAAACATGTATAACGGGCAAATGCTAAACAAGACCCAAAGGTTTGTAAATAGAACAATGCATGGGAAAACATCCAAGCACAAAAAATTATCCTCACACATGATCAAATTACCTCTACACAATCACACAAGAAAGGTAGGAAAAAAAGGGGAAAAAGGTAAACACGCAGTACCACGTTCACGGGTATTGGTGGAATTTGCACATAAAACTCAAAGACTTTGAAAGGTAAGGAACAAACCACCTACCTTGATGATAGGAGATCAATATAATTCGACCACGAGGCTTGATTCTCTTTAGAACAACGTAGATCTACTAAAACACACAAAAAGTTCAACCCATGATATCTTTAGAAAGAGGGGGAATCATAGAATGAAACTCATAAAGAAGGAAGAGCTCACTACTGCATTTTCAACACAATCGACGAAGTTCAATTCGACAACAGATGGAGGATCAGGGGATCAGAGGGTGTTTGCAGCCTTACGAGTCGCTATCGATCGAGGAACCTAGAGAAGAAGGTTTTTTCATCAATTAGGCGCGACCCCGGTCTGTTTAATGAAAAAAAATAAGCTACACGGTGTGTACTTCTGGGGTACACGGCGTGTACATAGCTTTTCTTTACTCCACTTTAATCGGCCTCCACATCGCCCTTACACACCGTGTGTACGGCCTAGACACGGACAACACACGGCCTGGTGCGACATCAATGTACACAGCATGTACTTATAAAGTACACGTTGTGTACTTCGAGAATTTTCGGATTTTCCACTTTTTCTCGAAAAAGACCAGAAAAGAAAAAACATACCTGAAATGAATATCCGAGTTCTTACAAATGTCCCCCCTTAAAGAAATTCATCCCCGAATTTCCCTAGCGAGGTGTAGAAGAAGAAGCCTCGAACAGCTCCGGCCACTGCGATTGTACATCAGCCTCTCTCTCCCAAGTCTCGTCCTGTACTCGCCCGTGCTTCCATAGCACTCGGACCAGAGGAAACGATCGGCCATGGAGAACTTTCGTAATGTGATCGAAAATCTGGATAGGATGCTCCTCAAACGACACATCCTCTCTAAGATCAACCTCCTCTAGTTGAAAGACACGATACGGGTCTGAAAAGTAACGTTGGAGCTGAGAAATGTGGAAGACGTCGTGCATAGCCCGGTACCTCTGAGATAACTTCAACCGATAGGCAACTGGCCCAACACTCTCCAATACCTCAAACTGTCTGACGTACAGTGGTGAAAGCTTACCCGGTCTCTGAATTCACTTGTGTCCTAATCTCGGTGCAACACAGAGGAAAACCTAATCCCTAACCTCGAACTCTAGAGGTCGTCTCCACTGATCAGCATAAGACTTCTGTCGAGACTGTTCTGTGGCCATCCTCTTCCGAATAAACTCTATCTACTTGGAGGTCTCCTGATCAAGACGAGGTCCAAGAAATGATGCCTCTACAAACTCTAGCCAGCACAAAATTGATTGGCATGGCCTACCATACAAAGCCTCATAAGGTGCCATCAGAATAGTCTTCTGAAAACTATTGTTATAGGAAGACTCCACAAGAGGAATATGCTTTTCCCAAGAACCACCAAAGTATAGAATTAAAGATCGGAGAATATCCTCTTGTACCTGGATCGTATGCTTGGTCTAGCCATCTATCTGGGGATAATATGTTGTACTCAAAATTACATGTGTACCCAAATCCTTATGAAGCCCCTACCAGAACCGAGAAGTAAAACACACATCCCAATCTAGAACAATGGAGTGTGGAACTCCATGAAGACATACAATATCTTGAATGTACAACCGCCTTAGCTCATCAACATTGAAGGTCTCATTGATCGGAAAGAAGTAAGAAACCTTCATAAGCTGGTCGATGACAATCCAAACAGCATCACTCCCTCGAGGTGACCATGGTAACCCATTCACGAAGTCCATCGCGACGTCGTTCCACTTCCACTCAGGAATGGGTAACTGCTCTAAAATCCCCACATGTCACTGATGCTCCGCTTTCACCTACTGAAAAGTAGAACATCTCATGATGAACCCAGCGACATCTCTCTTCATACCTGGCCACCAATACCGGTGGTGTAGATCATGATATATCTTGGTGACGCCAGGATGAATTGCCCAAACTGAAGAACGAATGTCCTGCATCAGATCCTCGCGTATGTCTACTGGAACCCATACGCTTCTCTGGAAATGAGAGATCTCATCCTCTCCCACTCTCCATCCAGGAAGAGGGTCCTCTCCTAACACACTCTCTCGTAGGACTAGGCCTTCTGAGTCTGATAGCTTCCTTATCCGTACCTGATCGATAAGGGTAAAGGTAAGAGCTACAGAAGATAGAAATGTCTATCCATATCTATCGTGCATCTTAGAGAACATATCCATTAGTTTCCACTCACTGCTGGCCTCCTGAACTGCTTGAATATAAGTTCTCATACTCAACACATTATCCACTGCGTTTCCCTTCCCCGATGTATAGGCAAGCTCAATGTTGAAGGACTGAAGATACTCGACCCACCTGCACTGTCTCAGATTTAGATCACGGTGAGTTAAGATATACTTGAGACTCTTGTGGTTGATAGACACCACAATGTGCTCTCCCAGAAGATAGTGTCTCCAACAACGTAAGGCATGAACAACAACTGCCAACTCCAGATCATGTGTCTGGTAGTTCCTCTCGTGTGGCCTCAACTGCCAAGACCCGTAAGCAATGACTCTATCTCCATGCATAAGCACAACTCCCAGCCCGACACCTTAAGCAACACAATAGACTGTATAGCACCTTCCCAGCTAAAGAAAGACAAGTATCGGTGCTGACGTCAACCTACCTTTTAGCTCCTGAAAGGTTGTCTCACAAGAATCCGACCATAAGAACGTCACCCCCTTCTTG
Organism: Viscum album; assembly: GCA_963277665.1. Lineage (NCBI taxonomy): Eukaryota > Viridiplantae > Streptophyta > Magnoliopsida > Santalales > Viscaceae > Viscum > Viscum album. The sequence goes on from OY728123.1 coordinate 889,987,627, forward strand.
GTAAGACATGTCAGCGGTGCTGTAAGGTGTGAAAATTCCTGTATGAAACACTTGTAGTATCCATCTAGCCATAGAAAACTCTGCACCTCAAATACATTCTTCTACTTCTCCCAGGAAACTACAGGTCCCACTTTCTATGAGACTACTAATACTTCTGTATCTGAGATAAAATGACCCAAGAAGTGAATCTGATCGATCCGAAAGTGGAATTTCGAGAGCTTAGAATATAACTGATGCTCTCTCAGTGTAGTTAAAACGATCTCAATATGGGTAGCATGGTTGTGTCGTGTGTGAGAGTACACCAAGATATCTTCCACAAAGACCACCACGAAAGAGTCCAATAATGGATGGAACACTCGGTTCATCAGTGCCATAAAAACCATTGGTGCATTCGTGAGACCAAATGGCATGATTGTATTCTCATATAGACAATACCTACTCTTGAAGGCTGTAAGAGGTATATCTGATGGTCTATCACACAACTGATGATAACCAGACCTCAAGTCGATCTTTGAGAACACTCGGGCTCCTTGAAGCTGATCAAATAGGTTATCAATCCTCAGCAAGGGATATCAGTTCTTGACCACCAACTGCTTCAGCTTATGATAATCCACACAAAGACTAAGGGTGTCGTCTTCCTTCTTCACAAACAGAATAGGCGAACTCCAAGGAGAAGTACTGGGTCGGATGAAACCCTTTGTCTACAACTCCTCCAACTGCTTCTTGAGCTCCTACAACTCAGGTGTAGCCATCCTATAAAGAGGAATGGACGTCGGTGCCGATCCTGGCACGAGCTCAATTGAGAAGTCTACCTCATGCTCCAGAGGTAAACCTGAAAAGTCATCTGGAAAGACATCCCTGGAACAATCCACCACTGGAGGAAAGTCAAACTTTGAAGTCCCCTGGTCATCCAGATAAAGACTAGAAATCTGGGTTGTAACTCCTCCTTTCCCATGATGCTCTGGTCCAGCTCTACCTGCTTGGACATCCCACTCGCCTCTATGAGGAAAAGATCCACCCTCTGGTGATACGAAACTCACCCTACAAAGATAGAAATCAACAACTGTCTAGAAGGAAACTAATCAGTCCATACCAAGAATGACATCATATCCTTTCATCTCTAGGACATAGAGGTCCCATAAGAAGTGACACCCTGCAACCGCAAGAGGAAACTCTCTGCACTGACGTATACTAGATGTCTTTATCCCCAACGATGTATCAAGATTCCACATGTTGGTAGACGAAAGGATATAGATCCCAAGGCTCTCCACAACAGTAATAGAAATAATGTTATGTGAAGCACCAGTATCAAAAAGGGATGAAGATAAGACTGAGGCTACTAAGATCGTACCTCGAACTATAGAAGGGCTGGGATCCTGCTACTAATAGGCCAGCTCCACATCGAATGTCTAGCCTGTGCTGCGGTCCTGCGCCCTTGGATGACCACTCTTAGTTGATCCACTCTACTGCCACTGGTAAACCGGTGACTAAACACCACGGCTGCGACCTCCACCTCGGCCCGAACGGCCAGAAGAACTCCAGTTCCCACACTGGTGAGAAACTGGCGATACATCTCATGCACGTGGGGTCATAGAAGAACCCCTACCACCAGCTATAGGCTAGAAGATATGATAGAAACGCTGAAGATGGCCCATCTTCCCACAATATTGGCACTCCATCGGGTCTCTATGGCACTGAGGCCTAGTATGCCCACTCCTACCACACAGATAGCATACATCCTAGATGCTCAAAGATACATTCTGCTTACCCTGATCTCCTCGAGTAGACTCCCTGCGGCGTTTCCTGTTATCAGTGGGAGGAACAATGACTCTGGATGTCGAACTTCCCTAGCTCACTACTCCAGAATCCCTCAGATTTCACTCAGTAATCAGCACCTGGTTGATGATAGATGATATATAATTCAACCTGAAGATATTCACCTGGGAAAGAATATCCTTCCCGAGACCATCCCCAAAATTCCTAGCAAGGAACAACTCATCACCTGCTGGAATCAGCATGAAGCGCCACAGCTTGGTAAAGCGAGAAGAGTACTCCATGACAGAAAGAGTACCCTGCTCGTGACTCATAAACTCCTAGGACCGGCCGACCCTCAAGGTATCCGGATAAAATTAATCATAGAAGATGTGCTGAAACTCATCCCAAGTCATACTCTACTGGCACCCTGACTATGAGATCACCTCCCACCACCTCTTGGCGGTGTCTCGGAGCATAGAAGTCACAAGCTTTACAATTATATATGGAGGTATCTCCGGATGCTTGAAGATTGTCAGCATGAAATCTAGCCATGACTCTACAACATGGGGTCCTCATCCCCTTAGAAAGTAGGAGGATGCTGCTGCTGGAAAACCCATGTCAACTCAACCATCGACGGGGAAGGAGGCGGCTCTCCCTGAAAGGTATGCATCATCCTTAGGAAGTCCTCCTTGAAATGTGCATTGGTGGATGTAACGGGTATAACTGCTGGTGCCAAGGCTGGCACAATAGGAGGATCTGCAAGGGATTCCAGATCGACCATGTCCGGTGTCTGATCACCGTCTGGCAGCAGACGAACAACCAGAGGAAATATTGGAGGCATCGCTCTGAAAGATAAAAAACACACCTTAGATTAGGATTATCAAGGATAGAGAACACAAGAGTACAAAATAAGAACAGGAGAAAAGAAAAAGAAATTTCTACAAAACACGACTACATGACATGTATGAAACTACACAGCGTGTCCTCTTATGACAGACACATGGGCATGTACTTCATCCACAGCTGGTCGTGTAACACCCCCGACTACATGGCATGTTTCCCTAACAAATGGCGTGTACTTTAACTCCATTACCCTTCCCGAGTCTCTTTACATGGCCATCTCACATGGTCCTCTTAACCCAAGACTACACAGCGTATTCAGTAAGGAAACGACAAGTACAAGACAAGGTTTCAGTGACCGGTGTTGTTAGTTACACGACCGACTACACAGTAGACCCTTACAATACGTGATTCGAAGAAACACGGTGTGTATAGGAGAGATAACACCGACCTGTGTTGTTCGTGACATGGCCAGGTACCTAGAACAAGGCTACACAGCGTATTCTTACCAAACACGGAATGTTCTGCATGAGCTTCCCCTACCCATGTTGTTAGTGACACGACCGAGTACAGGGATCACTACTACACGACATGTAACTACCATACACAACATGTTCCTGAAAAATTATCACTACCCTATGTTTATTCTCACACAGTCAGTAACACGGTCTAAAACTACACGATGTGTAGTCAAGTACATGCCGTATATTCTGGGTTTTTCCGAGAAATAGCTCAGAAACTGCACCAAATCCCAGAAAACACTTAAAAAAAACATGAAGGTGCCAAATTCTGATTTATGAGGGCCCATACTCCCCGCGAATCAATGCTTGAAATCTCACACATATCGAATACAAGGGTAAATAGTCAATGATACACCATGTTCCGATTCATGAGGGCCCATAACACCTCAAGAACCAAGATTTGGCATTCATTTAAGAAAGGTACAATATAAACAATTTCTCTATCAAACTGCAGGGATTCTATCAAAGCATCTATCACAACAGCATGCATAATCTACACAACATCTATCACAACATTATGCAGTATCTAATTCACCCTAGATGGAATGGCAAGAATGCAAGGCATGTGATTTCTAACAAGTGCCTATATGATGCATGAGATGGCATACCCTCATCTCATCAGGTTGTGACAGAAATAGAACCTCAATAGCACAAAAATAACAACACAAGGCATGTGAATCACTCTAGGTGAAATCATATCAACCGTAAAATCTCAAAACCAGAAAACTGTAATAAACGAGGTAGATTGGTTTTTCCCTGTACACGGGTTAGCTACTCCTTTACAGAACTTATTACCAAGTAAATAATCCATCCTATCCCTAGCTAAAGGCTCCAAATAGTAAATCAATAGAAAAGAATACCCTCTAATACCACTTTGTAACGTCCCAGTTCCAGAAGCCACCCAGAGGCGCCCCGTACCCGGTTGGTCACATGGCCTCAAGAGCATTTCCCCAAATGCCAAAGGCTGCTAACTAGTAGTAAGGGCCTTCAGTGTGATAGTGGGGAAACTATGCCCTCATAGGTAGAGCACACAGTGGAAGTAAACAAAACATGCAATAGAGGAAGTAGTGAATATCCAAGAACAATAAACAGAAGAAGACTAAAACAATAAATAGATGGAGCACACATGTATATATATGAAATGATGCATGATACATATGTCTATGAAAGCAACCAAACAAGTCACAATGCTGAATAAAATACTAAACCAATGTACCAGGAAAAGTAAACAAATCAGCAACTCCTCAGCATCACGAGCCTCATCTTGGTCCCATGCTCTCCTTCTCCAAACCAATCAAGTACAAGAAGTAGAATGGTTCTTTCCCTTGTCTATACCTACAACGAAATAGTCTGCTTGGGCCCAAAAGCATGGACCAAATAGGGTGTGAGACTAAATCCCATTATGCAACCACCTGAAGATCTATGCCTAATAGTCAGTAGGCATATGGAAGGTAATAGTACAGTAAGCAGTAAACAGTAACAGTAAACAGTAGGCAGTAATAGTAAGAAGTAATAGGATGATATGCAACAATAATCAATCCACAGAACAACAAGCAGAAGTGAAGAAAATAGCTAACGACAATAGGAACCCCTCTGGGAAGTACTCCTAGCCAACCCCACTGGTCTTATCCAAGAAGTACCCACACCCCTCTCGGCAGTGCGCTCAGCCTAACCCCTGTAGTATGGTCATACGAATTTATAAGACTCTCTGGGGAAGCTCGCTCGGTCAACCCCCTTTAGTGTTTAGGGTAGTCAGGGACCCTCTGAGGAAGATCACACTGACAAACCCTATTATAGCCCCAAGGTCTATAAACTCTTTGAGGAAGCTAGCTCGGTCAATTCCTCCTATAGTCTTAGGTCTATCACAGAATCTCCAAGGAAGCTCACTCATTCAATTCCTTCTCTAGCTAGGAAAGGTCTTAATAAAAAATCAAACAAGTAAAGACTCTCTGAGGAAGCTCACTCGGTCTACCCTCATGTATTATATAATATCCAAGACTCTCTGGGAAGCCCACTCAGTCTATACCCTATAGTTTATAATGTCCAAGACTCTCTGAGGAATCCCACTAGGTCTACCCTCATGTAGTCTATAATGTCCAAGGCTCTCTGGGAAGCTCACTCGGTCTAGCCCTTATAGTCTATAGCACTAGGTTCTCATGGTCCCATGCCGGTCAGTGCATAATAATGCTATAAGGACAAAGTACACCTATAGAGCTACTTGGCTAAACAAAGTACACCTATAGAGCTACTTGACTAACCCATCTACAACATAACAAGCATGTCAAGAATATCATTCAATCCAACGGTCACAAGGCATGGAAAACAGGTATAACGACCAAAAGCTAAACAGGACCCAAAGGGTCGTAAATAGAATAAGGCATTGGAAAAAAAATCCAAGCACAACAAATTATCCTCACACATGATCAAATTACCTCTACACAAGCATTCAATCAAGGTAGGAAAACAACAGGGGAAAAAAGGTAAACATGCAATACCCCGTTAACGGGTATTGGTGGAATTTTCACATAAAACTCAAATACTTCGAAAGGTAAGGCACAAACCACCTACCTTGATGCTAAGAGATCAATATACATTGACCATGAGGATTTATTCTCCTAAGAATGACATTGATCTATGAAAACACACAAAACATTCAACCCATGATATCTTTAGAAAGAGGGAGAATCATGGAATGAAACTCAAGAAGAAGGAAGAGCTCACCGCTGCGGTTCCGACGCAATTGACGGAAATTAATTCGGCAACAGATGGATGCTCAGGGTCCTGGAGGGTGTTCGCAGCCTTACGGGTCGCTCTCGATCGAGGAACCTGGAGAAGAAGGGGTTTTCGTCAATTAGGCACGACCCCGGTCCGTTTAATGAAAAAAAAGAGACTACACGGCATGTACTTCTAGGGTACACGACGTGTACTTATCTTTTCCGTACTCCGCTTTAAGCGGCCTCCACATCGCCCTTACACACCATGTGTGTGGCCCAGACACGACCAACACACGGCCTAACGCGACATCAATGTACACGGCGTGTACTTAGAAAATTTCTAGATTTCCCCCTTTTTCACAAAAAAGCATAGAAAAGGAAAAACATACCTGAAATGAAGATATGAGTTCTTATAGTCTTCAGGTCTCAGATAATCACCGGGTTTTGTAAGTAGTGATCTTGGGAGAACCACACATCAATCCCTTTTTCTCATCCCAACTATAACGAATGTCACCAAAGAGTGTTCCAAACAATCTGCTTCATCGAGAGGGTCCCAATGCCAGAAATGGATAATCAATCAGATGTGTAGTTTGCATGATACTGGCGTTTTAGTAACTAGGTGACCGGTAGCGACAGGGCTGGGCCTGACCCGATCACACCGACACGACCAACTCGACCCAGGGGTCCCAAATACCATATATCGTTTAGATGGACTAGACCCGACCTAGTGTAGGTAAAGGTCGGTCTGGGATGACCAGACCAATGGGATAGACCCAATAGGCCTTACTGTACCCAACCTGGTTGGATGAGGGTCAGGCCCACTGGGTCGCTCTGTAGCCTAGTCTAGTCTGCCCCAGCCCAAAGGGGGTGCGAGTCCGGGCTGCCTTTGTGGGTCTGGCCCGCTGGGTGCGAGTTCGGCTCGCCGGCACAGTACAACCCACTAGGCCCTAGTTTGGCCCACTGGGCAGCGAGAGCAGCTCAACCTACTAGGGGCACGGACCTCTAGATGGGGACTGACCACACGATGAAGACTGTGTGGTAACATGGGATACGACAACCATCTGTGTCCCCTCCCTATTCGAATGTGGCCCATAAGAGGTTGGTTGCACCTCCTACAAGGCTCCCGACTGTCGGCTCTTCCAGCTCCTTCCACAACCAATGGTTCGCATCCTCCTACCTGCCCCATAGATGCATAGGGATCCTCATCCAACTACGGTAATGGGTCGTGGATGCCAGCTCATCTGGATAGCCTGGATGTGAGCCTTCCCTTCACTTGGCACCCCTTTTGGAGTCGCGCCCTCCAACGTGCCACCGCGACCGATGTGTCATATCTTCCCATTCAACATGGCCTTCAAGTGTGGGCCACCTCCTCTATGTAGCATACGAGGTTAGACTCTGCATCTACTGCCACCAACATGCTAGTCTAGCATATCAGGCCACCAGACACAGTCCAGTGGTCCATTCTTCGAGCTCTCTATGTCTGTGGCCTTCAGGGAGCTCCCTCTTTATTGCGAGGATCCCAAACCTACATTTCTATCATTTTGATGGTACGAGCACAAGAAATGCACTTGTGTAGGAATTCAAGCCTTGTTCATATAGGCTTAGGGCCTCCGCGTTAGAGGTCTAAAGCCATGGGAGGTTTGGGGAAGTTTCCATTCAATCATTCCATTCCTTGATTCGGACCCCGAATAAACAAGAACCCTAGAATAAAATCACCCCCCACATAATGTTCAAATCACAGATCAACCACTTAATGGGATGATTCATGTTTTTAATTTTTAGAAAAGGGTGGGGAAGAACATTAAATCAAAAACCCCGACCTCTATTGACTTCTGATGCCACAACTTTCTTTGTCGAGGGATTAAGACTTCGACGTCGCTATCTTAGCTCTGATCATCGAAAGGCATTGAAGATGATGAAGTTTCACTGGGGTTCATCAGTCTCCAAAGGGCTGGAAGTCCATCCGAGTTTCTCCTGATAATCCTCCATATTTTTAATCCTCATTTCCCCAGTGCTTTGAACTATAAATAGGATCACATCGCTGCGTCTCCATTATGATGCGACGTCGCAGTGTTATGCAATATTATTTAAGAAACAGTGGTGCTATTACATGTCATTAAATTTTCATTACACTATTGGTTAACAAGTCATTATTGAGCCTCATTAATGTGCATCGTCGAAGCCTAATCACTTCCCTGCAACATCACTGTTAGCCACTCAGTGGTGAGAAAAAAAATTAAATAATTTTTCAAATTATTTTATTATTTTTAATGAAAAGTTTGAAAAATAAAATTTTCGCTTGGCCCTTTCCAGTGAATATTAATTCATGTCTAGGAGAATCCTCGAATTCAAAATTAAACAATTCACTTAGATTTTTAATATGCACACTGATTCCAAAGATAGAAAATACCGCTCGCTCGTTTATTGAATATACATTGAAAATAGTTCAAAAAAATTAACTTTCACCCTCGGCCTACGCTGGTTGAGGTTAGGATCCACCAAAGTGGAAAATTCCCCCATGAGTTCAAAGGTACTCTCATATTTTTAATCTGAGTTACTATTTATGAGTTATAAGTATTTGAAAATAAAATAATTGTTACTTAATTATTTTATTCATGACCAAAAACTAACTTCCACTGTTGGCCCACACCATCCAATATTAAGGTCTTACTAAGGAATGAATACCCTCACGAGTTCAGTGGTAGTTACAGATTTTTAATCCGAGTCACCATTCGCGAGTAATAAGTATTTGAAAAATAAAATAATTTTATTTAATAATTTTATTTATGCTAATGACATTTTCATGTTTTCTTACCCGAGGAATATGCTGACTACACTTAAGTGGCGCCTAGGATAATCATTCAATCATGAATGCAATGGCTCCCTTAGATATCTGATCCGGACACCCGTTTATGAGTTATTACACTTTTTCAAGAAAACCTCCCACGCATGATATTTAAGGCATGATATTTTTCGAGAGATCATTCTGGGCACTCGAAGCCTCAAAATAAAGTGCCATAAAATTCTTTGGTCTCAAGATAATTCCATATAAAAAAATTACACTGGAATTATGGGAAATTACTTTCTTCCCACAATAAGGATTTACGTCCCCGAAAGGAAAAAAAACTTTTTAAATAGATGGGGGTACTAAGAATGAATCTGAGCCTCTTGCACCCATGTGTTGTCCTGGAGATTCTTGTGCTAGCACCGAAAGTGAACCAGAGGAATTGACCACCCCCATTGGACCCACTCTTGTTGATACTCAATATCCCACAGGAACCCTTAAAACATAGTCCCTTTGTCAATGTCCAGCTCTCTCTAGTTGATGACGTGCGATGGATTAGGCACAGACGTCCTCAGTAGTGACACATGGAAAACATCATACACCTTTAGAATTTTTTTGGGAGGTATATCTAGGAAGTACTTCAACTCTCAAACTATGATCAGAACTTGGAATGGTTAGATGAACCTCTAAGATAGATTTCCACACCAACAAAATCTACTCAATCCCTGTCAGGGTGAGACCTGAAGGAAAAAATGGTCTCCCTCCCCAAAATCAAAGGGTCTATGTCTCATATCCACCAGTAATAATGTCTTAGGTCTTGGTATATGTTCGCCACAGCATGACGTACCACCAAAGGGGATGTTTGGAATTACCTCAACACCTCCTCCCATAATGTCACTGGTACTACGATGTGTCCTCTGAAATGGACGACGTGCTCCCCACCAATCAAAAATCCATCAAAATCTTGTCCTAAGGTTAACTGAGCATGTCAGGCCTCGTAGTCAACATCCATGAACTATGCCTCCCTGACTCGATGCAATATCAGGAGAGTGATAGTAATTTAATGAAGGTAAGATGATCCATCATCATCCACAAATGATATCTACATCAAAGCTAGCTACTCGGTTGCCTCACTCAGTAGCTATAAACAGAACTTCTTACTGAGCGGGTCTGCCACCACATTACCCTTCCTAGGAGTATAGACCATCTCAATATCATAGTTCTGAAGGAACTCTAGCCATTTCCACTATTACAACTATTGAAAAGCCTACGGGCACCATTCCATCCACATGAAAGGCTTCCCCTTTTAATAGATTGATGTGCTCATCGACCCTTTGGCAATGGGTACTCGTTCTCGACATCCAATTCATTAATGTGAAGACCGTACAGACATAACCTCAAACACTGGGTCTTACTAAGACCTTACTCTATAATTCCCCCACCTACACCCCCTACTTGTGAATCTCTATGAAATCCCTCCAATATACGGATACTGATATCGATGCCATATCAGGGAGTAGAATGATACTGATGTCCCTCCCCATATATAGAGGTAACCATTGAAAAATATTTTGATGGGACATTCCCGCACTCCTCCTCTACTGTTGGGAACTGAAAAATCAAAACATCTACTACCATGAGGGTATGGATGGTCAACGAAAGAGTGATCGACTACACCCTCCTATCCACGAGTTTATACCATGCTGCCTGGGTTTCCATTTTTTCACCGACCAAGGAAAACCCCATTCCAACGCTGTAGATATACCACATCCTTTTTGCATAAAGTAGTTAATCTGAGCATGAAAAGTGGATGACCAGTCCATACCCAAACTAACATCGTAAGGAATCGATGCTTCTACCAAGAGGTCCCAACTAAAACTCTCACATCAAGGTTCATATAAAACTGTTGGCACATGTAGGATTATCGAGTATCCTCCCATAGGTATTTCTAGATGTAAGGATCAAGTTAACAGTTAAACCAGAAACTCTATGTCTTGAACAAGATTCATGAAAAGAAGGAATGAATAACACTTTTGTCTATTAATATGGAAGCCAGTAGTAGACACATACCATAACTCGAATCATTCATGGAGACCTCGGTTCATACTCCTTGACCGCATATTGCTACTCCCTTCCCCTTTATTTCAGCTGTACCCTCATTACAAAATGCACAATGGGATCCATTTGATATACCGGTGTGGATATCAGTGTCATCCCATGGTATAGATTAGGGAAGAAGATTAACTATCAATGGAGAGGTAATCAGGGAATATCTTCAAGGGAGACGTCCTTATACTCTACTATCACTAAGGTTCTTTTTTACTCATTACATTCACTGCACACATGTTCGAACTAGCCAACTTAATAGGATTTGGTTATACCCTCCTCTTCCGGAGTCCATCAAGAGTTGCAAGGATTTCCCCTCTTCTGATAAAAGGAAACCTAGTTTCATCTCTATATATAAACCACATACATTACCTAATAATGTCAATAATGGAATGATCGGTACTATTCTATACTATGAATTATGCCCTAAAGCCTCGATGCTACTACTATGAGATCCCAACTGATACTCTCGCCTCCAAGAGCCAAGTCATACTATCGGAACCAGTGTGTGGTCATTGGGGATTTTCTAGTAGGAGTGTCTAAATGTGTGGGTCAAGTCAATGTTCCTAACTGAATTCCCTAGGTATCAAACAAGAATAAGTGGTAGGAAAGGAAAATCACTAGTACAAGCGTCTATCAATACGACAACTAAAGTAGAAATACATGTATCCTACCTTGATTCATCCTAGGATTCTTGGGGTCATAAGCCCTGATAGTATGCAACTGCCTCCTATCTTTCCCTATAGCATCAATAGTGGGATAATCTAGAATGAGTTATCCCTTTTTTGGACAAGCATAGCAATGAATACCCTACTGGAAGCTAGAATGATCCCTCTTATGTACCCTCTAGTTTCGCGGATTACTTTTCACACCTGTAATCCGTAGGTCCTGCTGACCCTGCATCTCTGGTGATCGTTTCCTCGGTTGCCCATGACGCAAATTCTGACATTGTGCCTCATCACTATGTTCCAAAAGCGTCATCCAAGACTCAGTCGGGAAGGATGCATCCACCTGAACCATTGGAGGTGGTCCTTCTAGCTGATTAATGGATGGTGGTACCTCTGGTATACCACCTGGTGGGCCCATCTCTAGAAAAAGTCCCTAAATATGTGCCTCATCCCAAGGCAGACTATCCTTCCAACATCGTATCATGATCCTAGATGGTTGTCCACGTGGAGGCATCTTGAGATAGATCAAGATGTACCATGGTTGGAAGGCTATACCTAGTGAGCCGACACTTATTCAAAATAAAGAGACACTTATGAAACTAGTGTTTTCATGTATTGAGGTGAAAAAAGAATTCATGGTCCTGGGGAATTGATATGTCATCCATCGCACCAACACTAGACTCCCCGAATCTGAATGTCGAACTCACAACACATAACACTATTTCCCCAAAATAAAAAAAGATTCCTGATCTTTGTAGTAGGACCGACCACCCTCTGACAACACTTTTTCATGACCCATCCCCTAGGGGAAATGTCGTGACTACCCCAATCCCACCTCCCGAAGGTTTGGGGTTGGAGAGTATATCTGAAATCATCAGCCTACAAGTGGGAAAAATCTCCTTGAATACCCGTATGCACACACACACCCAACCAAATACCAACACACCAAAATGGGGAAAAAGAAAACCACTAAAACAAAACTGAGTGCAAGTACATCTGAATGTAACTGGGCTAGAATAAGAACCCAAAATAAACTGAAAATAGAAATATTAAAAAGGGAACTCTGATGGTCATCTGTAGAACACCCATCTGATCATCAGAGTAGTGAAGCTATTGGAAGACGATGTACTATGTCATGTCTAGCCAGTCCTACGAGGCCCCGCCTGGTCTTGGGCCACCAAGTCCGCCGTCATTTTGTTTTTCAGTCCCATATCCCTAAGCACCTCTATCGAAAATTCGGTCGTCTGCACCAGACACAACACGTTTGGGAAAATCCCATGCAGGGGAGAGTAACACAGTACTCATTAGGGACCCTAAAACAAAAAGACAATACCACAGAACAATTTTTCAAGGTAAAGCACAAAAAACAAGATAGGTCAAACCAGGTATATTCTAGTGTAGTAATAGTAGCATCCTCAGTCACATCGTCAAACACCTCAGCTACTGGAGAAATCCCCCTCTAGTGAGTCTGGTGGGCCAGCCATGTCCTAAATAGGTACTTCCCACTAACATTGGACTGCGTAGGTACTCCTCCCCCATCACGGACCATGGGACTAAAAAGTCAGAGAGAGGTCCTTCCCTAAATTCATGGACAACTGAGGTACTCAGCCTAATCATGTACCATGTCCCTACAAAGTCACATATAGGTTCTTCCACCCATGGGACTGCAAATTCATAGAGAAGTGCGTCCCACTGGGCCAAAAGTTAGCAGCCTTCAGGTCTAAGCCAGTCGCAGGGTTCCTTACATAGTGTACTTGGGAGAACTGCTCCTCAATCCCCTCGTTGCATCCTAACTATCAAAAAAGTCACTATAAAACAATATAAACGATTCGCCTCATCGAGAGGGTCGCAATGCCATAAAATACTTGTGAATCAGACGTGCATTTTGCAAGATATAGACGTTTTAGTAACTAGGGGACCAGTTTTGACGGGGCCTGACCCGACCATGTCAGACCGACCCAACCATTCCGTCTCGCGGGTCCCAAATACACTAGTTCATTTAGATGAACTAGACCCGACCTACTATGGGTCGAGGTCAGTCTAGTCTGGCCTGGCTAGTGGGCCCAGACAAATAGGCCTCACTGGACCTGGCCCGATTGGCCGTGGGTCCAGCCTTCCGGGTTGCTCGACGACCCGGTCTAGTCTAGCCTAGCCAAAAGGTGGCACGTGTTTGGCCTACCGGTGTGGGTCTGGCCCACTGGGTGTGGGTCTGGCCTGTCAGCGCAGTCTAGCCCGCTGGGCCCGGTTCTGGTCCGTTGGGCAGCGGGACCGGCTCGACCCGCTGGGAGCTCAGCCCGAAAGCTGGGAACCGGCCGTGCGGTGCGGCTGGTGTGAGAACCTGGGACATGACAGCCAGCTGCATCCCCTCCCTGTCCGAATGCAGCCCGCAAGAGGCTTGCCACACATCCTGCGCGGTGCCCGCCTGGTGCCGCATACAGCTACAGTTGTGATCGACGGTCTGCATCCTCCCGCCCACCATGTGAATGTGTGGGGCATCTCAACCTGCTGCAGTCAAGGAAGGCGGCTGCCATCTCATCTAGACGACCCAAATGTGGGCCGTCCCTCTACGTAGCGCCCCGCCCATCACTGCGTCCTCCAGTAGGCCATCACGGCTAACGAGACGCGGATTCCTGGTCATTTTTTTCCCATCGGTGCAGGTCACCTCCTCCACACAGATGGTAAGGCCGGCTATAACTGCAACCACCACCAGTGCCAGCTTGCCGAAAGGTCGTTTAACGGGCCACCAGATCTGCTTCGATTGTCTATTATTTAAGTCATCTATGTCTGTGGCCTCTGGGGAGCACCCTCTTGACCGTGAGGATCCCAAACCTGCCTTACCATCATTTTGAGGGTACGAACACCAGAAAATCACATGCATAGGTGCTCAAACCTTGTTCTTGGTGGCTCGAGGCCTCTGCATTTGTGTTTTGAAGTCAGTGTAGGTTTGGGGGAGTTTTCATTCAACCATTCCATGCCCAGATTTGGACCCCGAATAAATAAAACCCCAAGAATTAAATCACCCTCTAGCGTAACAAACGAATCACGGATCAACATGTTCGTGGGTTGATCTATGTTCATCATTTTTATAAAATTATGGAAAACAAAATAAAATAAAAACCCCTACCTCTTATGATGTCTGATTCCACGGAGTTCATCCTCAAGGGAGACGTCGACATCGCTTCCAGGATCCGATCTTCGAAAGGTGTCGAAGTTGATGAGGTTCTGCCGATGTTCTTTGTTCTTCGCTGGGGTGGAAGTCCATCAGGGGTTCGCCAGAGAATCCTTAAAATTTTTAATCCATATTTCTCCAATGCATCGAGCTTTAAATAAGAGCACATCATAGTGTCTCCATTATGATGTGACGTCGTGTTGTTACACTATTTTATTTAAGAAACAAAATCTCTGTTACATGTCATTAAAGCATCATTACACTGTGTGTTAACAAGACAATAATGGTCCTCATTAATGTACAATGTCACCGCCTCATCACCCCCCACATCATCGCCATCCTCCACTCAAAGGTGAGAATGGAAATAAAATGATTCTTTTAAATTCTTTTATTATCTTTCTTTAAAAGTCTGAAAAATAAACGTTTTTCTCAGCCCCTGCCTGCCGAAGTTAAGTCATTTATAGGTGAATCTTGAACATATGAATTCAACTATTCCCTCATATTTATAATCTGATCGCAGGTTAAAAAGATTAAAAATCCTGCTCACATGTTTACTGAACGTACCTTAAAATAAGTTCAAAAAAAATTAACTATCACCATCGACTCGTGTTGGTTAAGTATAGGATCCGCCTAATAGGAAACTTCCCCCCATGAGATCAATGGTTCTCTCGTATTGTCAATCAGAGTAACCATTTAGGAGTTATAAGGATTTGAAAATAATATAATTCTTACTCAATTATTTTATCAACAGCCAAAAACTATCTTCCACTATTGGCCCGTGCCATCTGATATTAGGGTCTGCCTAAGCAAAGCATACCCTCATGAGTTCATTGGTGGTTTCATATTTTTAATCTGATACACCATTCATGTGTTTTAAGAAATTAAATAATAAAATAATTTTATTTAATTATTTAATATACGATTATGCCATTTCAGGTATTCATACTTGAGGTGTGCACCGACTACACTTAAGCCGCACCTAGGGTAAACCCGCCATCCTGAACGCCATGGTGCCCTCATATTTCAAATCCCAAAACCTATTTAGGAGACATTACACTTTTTCAAGAAAATCATCCACACGTGTTATTTAATGGTTAATATTGTTTGACAGTTAATTCTAGGCACTCCGGGCCTCGGAATCACGTGCTGTCGAATTTCGCAGTCATGAAAAAATTCCATAAAAACATTTCATGGAAATTATAAGACAATAAAAAAATGGAATATATTCATGATTAATAGTTTCTAAAATATGAAAAAAATTAGTCTTTTTGAATGCACATCTTTGTTTTGAAAAATTAATTTTCATTTCTTAAAATAAATTATTTAAATGAAAATGACATGTTTGTTAAATAAATTCAATATATGAATTATATAAAACTTTTTCGATAATAATTAAATAATAATTGTTATAATATATAAAAACTGTACATTATTAATTATCAAAAATTATAAGTACTTTTAGATATTAGGGAAAATTCATCCTGGGAAATTAATGAAATTAAGATTCTAAATTTGAAGACCATTTCAAGATTAAAATTCCAATATTTTTGAAGTTTACTTTTCTAATAAAACTATTTATGTATTATTAATTAATATATTTAGGGAATGGAATTTAAATTCACTTTATTAAGATATATATATATATATATATATCTATATTTATTAATTAATGAATATACATTATTAATAATAAATAATTCTATTTTAACGAATTTATTTTATATATTTTATACTATACATTAAAATAATATAGTAACCTTATTATTACTACAGCAATATAATGATGTGATGAATCTAGAAATCATATTCCTAGTGGATAGATTCCAATGATCACTTATACATAGTAAATAGTAATATTATTCCATGAAAATATATTCTTTCTTTTTAATATCTATAATCATTCGCAACCTTCTCTAATTTCCTAGACCATATATATTCCACTACTTATTATTTTATTCTTAATAGTAATTTGTCTTGTATATGTTATTAGTTTCATAGTATGATAATTTCATGTTTATGATAATAAGTTTTCCCTATATTTCATTGTTTTTTGTATCAATAATTTGAAGTATTAAAGTGAATGTAATTTTATTCCTATATGTTATACTATTATGAGGAAATAATATAATGTGTGTTATCAAATAATCATTGTAAGTAATTTCTTCATTTCCTATTATATAATATCTTTTCTAACATCCACCTCTTAAATAATATTGAAATATAATTTTTTATATGGATGTATATAACCAAAGATTAGTAAATTTTTATCATTATTTCCTCAAGACCCAATGTTTCTTCCTATAACATGCATTTCCACCAATTAACATTTATATTCTAGGTAATTCAATTTTAAAACACCTTCATTTTGGTATCAAGAACTAATAAATCCTTTTTTGTTTATGTAAAGTCATGATCTAACACTATTAATTCAATATTGAGTAAATGAATAGAGAATATAATATTCAACCACAACAATAAGATGTAAAAGATTTCATGATCTTTAGAGAGGTTTTATGGAATAACAAAATGATAATACAAGACCCATATTCCCACAAAAATAATTAAAGGCTCAATAGACCATTTTCATATCTTCCCCCTTTTAAAAAACTATTGAACTCACTTCCATTGATATACCTTCAAGAGGATATAATCCTCTACATGAAATTTTATATCCTCTTCTAATTATAAATCTAGATTTTCTATATTTTTTGATCCAATATGATACGTTTTTTGATCTCTTATACTTCTTGAATTGTTTCTTCAACATGTTACAGTTCTAAAATACTAATTTTCATAATATTATCTCATCAGCTCATTTTTTAAAATATCATCACATTGATGGATTTTTATGATGTAATTTTCAATTATAGTGATAGTTATATTTATATATAGATTCTCCCCATGGAAAATATTGGTCCCATGTTCCTTGCAATCTGATTTTGTATACCTGTTTTATACACTCTAATATATGTATTATCCTTCAATACTCCATTGAAATTTTAGGTTGTTAATTAGTTCTCAAAAGTATCTTAGTGTAAATAGAATTTTAAAGAGGAATTATAAATTTCCACTTCATAGTAGGGTCATGATCAGAAACTATTGATGGCAGTTCACCTTGGTGTCTCAAAAAATCATTGATATAAAGCTATTCAAGTTGCTCAAGGGGTATATAATCCCATATTTATATTAAATGTACAATCATTATATTGAAATATATAACAACTATTTTTCATCTTATATATCCAAGGAAACATAGTATCAATTTCAATTATTATATTATCCCAATTTTAAATTTGTGTTGAATTTGGTTGTATGATAACCATTGGATGTTTTTCCTCATATTTCACTTCTAAAAAATCTATGAATCTTGATATATTTTCTATAATTTCAAAGTTATTGATGACCTATTCTAAATTGTCTATAACAATGTAATATTTTTATATATGTTTTCTTCTAATCAAGTCAAACATATTTGGTGTATTTCTCAACATGTAGCACTATACTAAAATAATCCCAGGATATGGTAGAAAATTAAATCCTATCTATAAAAATATGAGTAAAAAATTTACTAAATATATTAATATATATTGATATATACATATACAAAGAAAATTTTATAAAATTTACTTAATTCATTATTGTTTTTATGAATATCTACTTTTATGAGTGGTATTTTTTTAAGGAAAACTAAGAATATTATTTTTTTAATTATGATTTTAATAAAATATAATATTTAATTATTAATTAAATATTTCTTAGTTTTTTATAGAAATCATGAATAAGAACTACTAATATTTTAAAACAATTCCCATAAAAACTATTTATCATAGTGTTGTATAATTTTTTTAAAAGATAAACAAAAAAATTATTAAAATAGAATTTGGACAAATAAATTTAATTTTTGGGTTTTGGAATATATATATTATTATAAGATTAATTTTTGATAATTAAGTAAAAATATTAATTTAGAGGCGAATAATGTAAAATACTATTTTTAATAAATAACATGACTTTTATGACCTTATTAGTATATAAGAGTGGATTTAAAATTCTTGAATCATTTTTCTAAGAAACAATATTTACCATATTAGTGTCTTTATCATTTAAAAAAATTATTTTTAATTTACTTACCGATTTTTTACATTTTAATACATATGTTATATTTTTCAAAAAAATGTTTTTTATTGATTATAGATTCATTATTTCTTAAAAAATATTTTTTTATAGATTTTAAAATTATATCCAAAATAAATTTATTTAGATTTTTGAATTAATAGGTTTAAATTATTTATTATGGGATGTTTTTTCAGGTATATAGTATATGCATCCCTATGTAAAAACATGGTGCAAAAGTAAAAAACTAAAATGGTAAAATTAAAAAATGAAATTATAATGTGTTTAAAAACATGTTGAAAAATCATGTGATAATTGGTGGTTTCGGAAAATGTTGATTATATTCCTTTTATATAAATTAATTATACTTTTTTTAGGAAATTTCTTCATGAGTGAGTTCCCATTTTTTGAATTGCTTTGGGTATTTACAAAAATGGAATCTTTTTTCACTTTTAAAGGGGGAAGTCCTCTTTTTTATTCACCTCTTAGTAGATTATACATATTTTGGATCAAACCCTATAAATTCCTTGTTTTGACCAAGGGTAGAAAGACATGTGCGTCCCGACAATTGATTAGAGAAGGTTGGGTTCTGCTTAATCACTCATATCAGGTGTATCGCTTTCATTTCGAAATGCCCAATGCTTCCATAACCAACGATACATGGACCTACTTTCTAAAGGTAGGAATTCGGTGGGTGATTTGGCCAGCAGCACTTAATAACTCACATTGGTCTAGAGGATGGGAATTCGGGCTCATCGCACCCTTTAGGGGGGAATTATTGCATGTTTCGAGACTCTCTTATAGATTTAAAACGTATTCATGTGTTTGGGGATCTTTGGTTTATACCCAAGCATAGTTTCCATGGATTACTCCTGGTTGGAAATTGTCACCTGAACGCATGAATTCAGAATCATTTAGGCACGAGGTTTACTATCCCCCATTGGATTAATGACTTCGAGGAGTTTGGACTCATTGAGACGGCACTGGTTTGAAGCCTCATAATTGGGAGCTTTGGAGTTTATTGTCATACAGGGGGGACAGATAATGACTTGATCATTTGGACCGAACCCGTGATACAGGCTTCCTACGTATCCTCATGAGAGGAATCAAAATCCACATAGTTCGGTGCCACTTGATGGGACACATCACCTTTTAAGGTCGTGCGACAAGGACCCAACCGTATAGTTTAACGTATTGTGGCAAGGATACCTGGGTGAGGGATGCCCGGTCAAAGTTGGTGTGGGACTTACCCCGGAGCGGCCTAGAAGACCCAAGGGATGTGATTTCCTGGGCCTGAAGATGGTCCTGCTAGAGTATAAGGACATGGTCTGATATGGACAGATGTGTATCAGACATCTATATCGGGTTTTCACCTCGGGGAGGTTTCTTACGTATCACGGTTGGTCAGGAATCGAAGTCCACTTAGTTCATAGAAGATTAAGGCTTACACGTGAGAGTTTCCTATTATTGGTATTGAACCTCGAGGAGGCGTCTTACGTACCCCTATTAGGAGACAGGGATCAAAACCCACGTAGTTCACTGTGAGGGGTCATGATTTTGACTTACACATGGTTAGTGGACCGAATTGGGATTGAACCTCGGGGAGGCTTTCTACGTACCCGGTTTAGGATATAGGGATCAAAACCCACGTAGTTCATTGTGAGGGGTCGTGATTGGGACTTACACATGGTTAGTGGCTCGAATTGGGATTGAACCTCAGTGAGGCTTCCTACGTACCATGCTTAGGAGACATGGATAAAAACCCACGTAGTTCGTTGTGCCGCCGCCATCGTGCAGACGCTGTGACCATAAAAAATACCTAAGCCCATGTGAGTAATGCTCGGTGTGAGAAAAAAGAGAATGCTATAGACTTGGAAGGCCTCACACATTCTTCCTACTGAGGGAATGGGTGGAAGACGACAGGCGGAGGAGAAGGATGGGACCATGAGACTCTCCTTCTCCCTGATGATGGAGGAAGGTAGAAGTCATGCAACAGAGCAATGAACCATCCGTGATGATAAGGGAAGGACCATTGTATTCTAGTGAGGATGGTGTGGGGATTAATCTAGGAGGGATGCCCAGTCACTCTATATGAGGTTTAGGTATGCTATCATTTAAAGTCATATAGCTTAGATAAAGACATCACTGTTTAATGTCGTGTTGTAGGGACTATTTACATATAATTTAACGTCATATGGATTGGACAAGGTCCATACAGTTTAACGTCATGTGGTCAGAATGACTAGGGAGGAGATACATATCAATGGTTTGTGTAGGACTTACTCAAGGGCGGCCCTTTCTGGATGAACCTAGAAAAAGGAGCACGATAATGGGGTTATGGGAGAGTCATGAGGAGTAGCTCGACTAATGGCATGTATAGGATGGATGTTTCTGTGACATAAGGGTGAAATAGAAAATATTGTTGACCCACCCTGATAAGTCTGCGGGGCGAGTATCAAATTTTCATGGGGGTCAGTGACGGTAGTGATGGGACCAGCCCGGAGGGCCGGGGCCGCAACAGGACACTGAGCCCGAGTGGGGGTGCAGGGGTGCAACCCCCGCGGTATAGACCATCGAGTGCATGGGGTTTTCCGAATGGGGAGGGCCATGTAGGAGCTGGCCGTGGAGAGCTGTCTGCGGAGGACTTCCTCGAAGGAGAAGGTTTCCAAGGAGATGACCGCAGAGTAAATGGCCGTGGAGCGGGCCGTGAAGGACATCCACAGAGGGGGTGTTTTCGACCAACGAGATAAATAATGATTCTTTTTATTTAAAAAAAATATTTGGGTCTCTTGAGTACATAAGCAGAAGAAAATAAATAGAAATCATGTATTATCATAGAATAAATAGTGTATAATAATATTCATGAGTCTTTTGAGAAACAGATCATATGATTTCATCATCATAGTTATAATCATAAACAATCCGGATAATCGATGATATTGTAACATAAAATATTTTACACTTTGGTTTCTTTTGAATCAAATATACTATTAAATATTTACATAAAATGAGACATTAAATACCATTAAAATAGTTATATTAATTTTATAACTTGTAAATGGGGCTGTATATATCCTCATGAATGAATATAGGTTCATAACATAACTTATGTCTCAGGAAAGGAAAATTGAGACAAATATCCCTTACATTAAGTAGTTATTTCCTACACACATGATCAAACCTTCATTATAATAAATATAATATGATTAAAGATATATTAAATCACTATAAATATATATTTCATACCATATATGATTTAATTATGACATTTTGTAACAAGTTTATTAACAATTTAATGTTAAAGTCTTGTTTTGGGCAATAATTGCTTTAATTTTCAGTTATGTTTTTATTTTATATTTTTGTTCCTCTTATGATTATCATGATACCATTATCTATATAATTTTAAACATTATATGAATTTAATTTGGGTTAATTATATAATTATTTAGAATGATCCTCAAAATAAAGAGATAGAAAATTAAATACATTGATCATGGAGATGGATGGTCGTATGTACGAATGAATGCTATTTCAATTTTTCTAACATAAAGAAAAATGGAATGTTTAATAATATATTACCATAAAGAATAATTTTTATTTCATGTATATAAAATATTTTTATTAAAATCATCTATATTACCTTTCATGTATATCGGTGACAATTCACAACGGTTTGTGATACTCTAGTCTATCAAACAAACAAACGATGTTATCGTATTCCCATGGAATGAAAGGTAAGAATTAACATGTGATGTAATGAATTTATAAGGAAAATAATTTCATAAATATCATATATAATCAATAAAAACATCATTATATCCATCCTTGATATGTGGTGATGGAAAATGAGTAACATTGGTTCACAAGGCTGTTGTCCAACGTACACAAGAATGATGATTTCATAACCCATTTTATGGAAGAGGAAATTTTTTTAGGTTATTAAACAAACAAAATAAAATCTAATTACATGGAATATTATAATTTTTTTATATAATAATACTTTATTAATAATTTAAGGATGTGAAGGAAGAAATAAAATAAAAACCTCGATTAGTGGCATCCCCTTTTCATCAGACAACTTCTTATAATTTTCTCCAACCGACATTCCAGGTTGGCCTTATTTACAAAGTAAGGATTATCAGATTAAAGGATATAATTAATTATGTGATTACATAAGGTTATGTATTATCAAATTTTTATTTGTGGTTATGGGAGAGGATAGGTTGGCCTTTTAAATGTGAGGTGCGTGGCACACAAGAAATTTTGGAAAATTAAAAAGTGTTCACATGTTTTTCAAATGAGAATGATAAAAAATGGAAAATTATAGAACCTATAATATAAAATATAGAAATTTATCTATCCAATTGGAGTTTTAAAACTTTTGTGACAACATTAACACTTATCATTTTGGTTAAACACCCCCGTAAACCCATATAAACTTAAGAGATAATAATAATTCTTACATTTTTAATATTAGGTATGATGATAAATTAAATTAATCTTATTATATAATATATATTAATGAAATCATTGAAAATATGGATTCAATTTTACCATGTTCTAATCACATTAGTGGATGTTTTTAATTTTAAATTAATCTCACAGTCATGATGAGAAAACATGACTTTAAAGAGAAAATATTCAAATATTTGAAATGTTTTAAAATAAAAATACAACATGTAATTGATCAAAATGCCCAAAATTTCATTAATAGTTATATAATTTAAATATATTTTTTCTAAATCATCTTCAAAAAAATTATGTATATTTTTTACATTCATTATAATAAATGAAATATTTTAATAAAAACTCATATTTTTTAGTATTCATAAAAAAATGTACCTTCTAAAATATTCTCAAAATTTAACATAAGATATTATTGAACTTATGATTTCAAAAAACAAAGTATATTTTTCAAATAAATTTTATAAAATTGGATGAAATTACTTTTGAAATAATTTTTAAAAAGTAGACAATCCCACTTTTTTGAAAAATAATGTTCTTAAGAATAAAATTGGATTTATTATTATATTTTTATTGAAAATGTAAAAGATAAATTATAAAAAATTATTAAATATAAAATATTTTAATTTCATTATAATAATTCACAAAATTTAATTAATTTAATTTATTAAGATAAATAATTTTTTATACATAAAAATCGATTTTCAGAAAAAGAAACCATGAATTTTCAAATGGTTTAAAATTTAATTTCTAATTATTTTTTCACCAAGGAATTAATTTTATGTAAATGATTAAACCATATAGTTTATTAATTAAGTCAATATTAATCATTCATACCATTATAATAACTATGTGATATCTGTCATATAAAATATTATTATTATAATTGAATTACATGTTTTCTTTAATTTTGGTGTTTTGTGTAATTTAAAATAAACTGATTGTTGCGTGTAATGAAAGATATAAAAAAGATTAAAATTATCCAAAAAATATATTTATCAAAATCATATGCTCTTACATTGTACCATCTGAAAATAAATTCTCCCCTCAAAATTCATCAATTTAGTAAAAATAAATGAGGATAAATTTTTCTCTTTAAGATATTATATTCCCACATAGCATCCTCGAGATAGTCCCTTTATCACAAAACATTGTCCTAGTGAGTGGTTTTGTTTCATCGTACTTATATTTATGATAATAAAATATTAATTTACTATTCCATATATGTAACATCATCATTTTATGGTATGAGCACTGAGTTTAGTAAATGTGAAAGATCAAGCATGTACATTCTCAGGAGTGGTATACCGAACACATTATGAACATTAGAGAGGATCGGTGGAAGTGAAAAATGATACAATAATATCCGAATATGGTTAAATATAATAACAGAAATAATATAACTAGGGATTAGTTTTTCCTTTATTCTTCCATAGAGAAATTCATAGAGTGTCCTTCCCACCAAATTCAAATTCTAGATCATGATGAAGATTATTAGCATAACATTTCTGAATTGTTTTTTATTTTTCATACATTTTTTTGAATGCATATAACCTTATATTCCACATAATAATATTTTATAGGTCCCAACATCTTTATTTCTAAAATAAAACTCCATGATATTGGAGTTCAACACTTCTTTCTAATATGGTCATTATAAGGATCTATTTGAATATTTTAGTGAAACATATTTTTTAAAGAAAACTAAACTTGAGAATAGTGTTGTTACTAACCATAAATGAAATCCACAGAACATGATCTTTTAATATCATCTGGGGTTTTAATTATTTTCTCTTAAAAACCATCTATCTAAGGATGATACAAAATGTTGGAACTCAAATATGTATTAAGATCTTGCTGAATCCTTTTCCAAAACATTAAGGTAATATTCAAATCATGATCAAATACAATTGATTTTGGTACTCCATACATCTCTACAAATTCCTTAATGGATATTAATTAAATATGATCCCCAAGATAAATATTCTCTACTAATAATAAATTTTTATAACTTTATAATGTGATCGGATACAACCAATAATTACCTAAACATCAATAATAAGATAACCTTAATGAATAATAGTACCACTTAACATTTTTGAATGTATCATTTCGGGAATTTTGGGCCTCAAAATCACGTGCTGTAGAATTTCACGGTCTCGAAATAATTCCATATAAAAAAATTACATGAAAATTAGAGGAAATTAAAAAAAAGGAATATATTCATGATTAATAGTTTCTAAAATATGAAAATAATTTAGTCTTTTTGAATCAACATCATTTTTATGAAAAATTAATTTTCATATGTTGAAATAAATTATTTAAATGAAAATAACATGTTTGTTAAAGAAAGACATTATATTTATTATTTTATAATTTTTAAAAAATAATTAAATAATTATTATTATAATATACAGAAATTGTATATTTTTATTTCTCAAACGAATTATAACTTTCAGATATTAGGGAAAATTCATCTTGAGAAATTAATGAAATTTAGATTATAAATTTGAAGACATGTTCTAGATTTAAATTCCAATGTTTTTAAAATTTACTTACTAAATAAAACTATTCATGTATTACAAAACAATATATTTAGTGAATGTAATTTAAATTCACATTATTAAGATATATATATATATATATATATATGTATGTATAGTTATTAATTAATGAATACATGTTATTAATAATAAATAATTCTATTTTAGGAATTTATTTTATATATTTTATACAATACATTAAAAAAATATAGTAAACTTATTTTTACTACAATAATTTAATGATGTGAGTAATCTTGAAATCATATTCCCAATGGATAGATTCCAATGATCACTTATAAATAGTAAATAGTAATATTGTTCAACAAAAATATAATTTTCTTTTTAATATCTTTAATCATTCACATAATTCTCTAATTTCCTAAACCATATATATTCCACTACTTATTATGTTATTCATAATATTAATTTTTCTTGTATATGTTATTAGTTTCATGGTATGATGCTTTCCTGTTTATGATCTTAATTTATCCCTATATTTCATTTTTTGTATCACTAATTCGATGTATTAAAGTGGATGTAATTTTATTCCTATGTGTTATTCTATTACGAGGAAATAATATAATGTGTCTTTTAAAATAGTTATTGTAAGTAATTTCTTCATTTATTATTATA
The DNA here is from genome assembly GCA_963277665.1 of Viscum album. Lineage (NCBI taxonomy): Eukaryota > Viridiplantae > Streptophyta > Magnoliopsida > Santalales > Viscaceae > Viscum > Viscum album. The sequence continues at coordinate 890,013,938 of OY728123.1, forward strand.
TAATCTCTTGTCTAACACCAAAATCTTAAATAATATTTAAATATATGTTTTTTATATGGTATTATATAACCAAAAATTAGTAAAGTTTTATCTTTATTTCCCCAAGACATAATCTTTCTTCTTCTAACATGCGATTACACCAATTAACATTAACATTCTATGTAATTCAATTTAAAAAAACTTCATTTTGGTATTAATAACTAATAAATCCTATTTTTAGTTATAAGTAAAGTGATGATCTGACTCTATTTCTTCAATATTGAGTACCTGTGTAGAGAATATAATATTCAACCTCAACAATGAGATGTAAATGATTTCATGATTTGTAGAGAGGTTTTTTGGTATAGCCAAATGATAATACAAGATCTATATTCCCACCAAAATAATTAAAGGATCAATAGACCATTATCATAAAATCTTCCTTTTAATAAACTATATAAATCATTTCCATTGTTATACCTTCAAGAGGACATAATCTTCAACATGAAATTTTATATCCTTTTTCTAATTATAAATCTATATTTTTTATATTTTTGGATTCAATAAGATATGTTTTTCGATGTATTGTATTTCTTGAATTGTGTCATCAACATGTTACAGTTCTACGTGTCTAATTTCCATAACATTATATCATCATCTCATTTTATGAAATTTTATCTCATTGATGTATTTTTATGATGCAGTTTTTCTGTTATAGTTATAGTAATATTTATATATAGATTCTTCCCATGGAAAATATTGGTCCCATGTTCCATGAAATCTAATTTATTATACCCATTATATACACTCTAATATATAGATTATCCTTTCATACTTGACATAAATTTGAGGTTGTTAATTGGTTCTGAAATTTATATTATTATTATTATCATTTCTAAGAGGCCTCATGAATTTCAACATCATATAGGGGTACTGATCAGAAACTATTGAAGGCTGTTCATCTTGGTGTCCCCCAAATTTTTTGATATATAGGTATTGAAGATGCTCAGGGGGTATATAATCCCTTATTTATAATAAATTTATTATCATTATATTGAAATCTATAACAACTATTTTTCTTCTTATATATCCAAGGAAACATAGTATCAAAGTCTATTATTATATTAACCAAATATTAAATTAGTGTTGAAAGAGGTTGTATGATAACCATTGGATGTTTTTCCTCATATTTCACTTTTAAAAAAACTATGAATCATGATATATAGTTTATAATTTCACAGTATTTGATTACATATTATAAATTGTCTATAAAAATATAATAATTTTATATATGTTTTCCCTGAATCAATGAAACATATTCGATATAATTCTCTACACAAAGCACTAAACAAAAATAAACCCAGGATATGTTAGAAAATTAAATCCTTCCTGTATAAATAAGATTAACATATTTACTAAATTGATTAATATATATTGATATATATATAAATAAAATTTTATACAAGTTTCTTAATTCATTATTTTTTTAATAATATATACTTTTATGAGTGTAATTTTATTTAAGGAAAACTAATAATATTTTGTTAATTATGAATTTAATAAAATATTATATTTAATTATTAATTAAATATTTATTATTGTTTTTTAGAAATCATGAATATGACCAACTAATATTTTAAAACAATTATTATAAAAACAATTTATCATAGTGTTGTATGAATTAATTTAAAAGATAAAGAAAAAAAATATTAAAATAGAATTTGGACAAATAAATTTAACCTTTTTTTGGAATGTATATATTATAATAATATTAATTTTTAGTAACTTACATAAAATATTTATTTAGAGGTGAATAATGAAAAATACTATTTTTTATAAATAACATGACTTTTATGAAATTATTAGTATATAAGTATCGATATAAAATTCATGAATCCTTTTTCTAAGAAAAAATATTTATCATATTAGTGACTTTACAGTTTAAAAAAATGTAATCTTTAATTTAACAATGAATATTTTAGATTTTAAAATATATGTTATATTTCGATAGAAAATGTTTTTTATAGATTATAGAATCATTATTTTATAAAAAAATATCATTTATATATTTTAAATTTATATCCAAATTAAATTTATTCTGATTTTTGAATCAACAGGTGTAAATTAGTTATTATGGGTTTTTTTTTCAGGTATATAGGATATTTATCTCTATGAAAATACTAGTTGCAAAGGCTTAAAATAAAAGAAGTCCTATTTTTTATTCCCCTTTTATTAAATTAGACCTATTTTGGATCATAACCAATCAATACCTACTATAAAATATTCCAAGAAACCTTAATTGTTTTTTTCTTCATAAAATACCATACCTCAAAGGCTTAACCTTCTTCAAACGGGATATAATTCAAGAAGTGTGGTGTAATTTTTCGCCTTCTCCTTTTTCATTTATATTTATTTATATGTACTTATTCCACATAAAATTACATTAATATTTATTAAATTGATAAAAAATAAGTCAACATTATAAATTTACTTTGTTAATATGATTTCAAATACATGAAAATCATTCTCTTGTAATTTATGATTAACAAAACTATCAGTCATCTGTTGTATGGACTACCTCATCTATGACGAAACATGCATCATTTTACATTCAAAAAATACAAGGTAGGTAATAATATGGAATTTATTATACATGTATGATATTTTTGAAATATTTTATATTCTAAAAAGATAAATCATATTACCCTGTTTCCTTATTCTGTTAAAAATGATATCATCATCCATGCATACATCTGGAGTACAACTGAAAATAAACCATTGATTTCATTTTTTGTTTTTCATAATTTGATTTAATGGATGTTAATAAAAATGGTTTAAATGTATAAATACTATATTTGTGAAATTAGTAATGTTTATAAATACAAATTTGAAATCCTATTAACAATATGATAAGTAAATAATTTTGGAAAATTGAACCGTCCAAAAGACCATTTGAAGAAAAAAATTGATTTCATTATACATTAAAATAAATTCATATAGGTTATATTATTACTCTAAATTTTTTAAATTATGATATATCACACTAATAAACAAAAAATATGATTATTATTCTTCTGTTATAATGAAATGACCACTAAATCACTTCATAAGAATCTTTTTATTAAGGTATGATCATGTTGGGGTTTATTTAACGACCTACATCAACAAAACTATAAATTTATAACAAGGATTACTATGGGAATAAAATTTCTCATAATATAATATATAAATAATTAAATAGTGTTTTTGGTTTTAGAATGGAAATATACAAATTTTATTCATTATTTTATAAATCACCATTATTTTTCTAAGAACCATAAATGCATTTTAATAGAAACATTCATCTTTGAGTTTCATAAAATAAAATTCAGCAGAATGAAATTATAAAAATATAAATATTTTTAAAAATTAAATATCAGTACCTCATTTGATCTTTGAGTGATGACATTTTGGGGAATCATGAATAACAACACCATTCTTTTGAATCTAGTTCAAAATAATAAAGATTAATCAAACAAGATATTGTAAAAATATAATGTCCTACTTATATAAATGTGGATAATAATTAAAAATTATGTTTATATAAGGGCATAAAAGTTTAAAATTATCTAAAATGAATGAATTTGTTATATTTTTATTATACAGGAGGTTATAGAACATTTCAACTAAGTAGGGACTAAGGTAAGAGCTTCATTCTCTCAAATTAAATTTATAGAGACATATATTATAATGTCCACCAAAATAACTTTAATAGCATTTAATTTATAACTAATCAATTTATCATTCCAAAAAAATGGGTTTTGATGATCCATATTATTTACCTTCCTTAAATTGTCTTATATTTAACATATAATTTTTTTAAAGTGGTTTGGATAAAAATTTTACACAACCTATATGGGTATTCATATTAATCAACCATAATTATGGAATTTTTTGATATTATGAACTAATATTATTTTATATAGTTTAAATAAGTCCCCTTTAATTATAATATCATAATTTTTATTGATATTGGAAATATAGATTTCATTCGTCATATTCCTTTTATTGGACTATGAATGATATCTTCCATAAAATGAAAGTGGTTTCCCATAACCTAACCTACTTTATTGAGTTTAAATGTTTCTCATTCATATTAATATTTCATTTATAATTTTTTTTACCTTTTTATATCACTGAATATAAATTTTGGTTTGAAATAATCCTTAATTATGAATTCTGTCCCTTCTTTAAAATATTTTTATGTTAAGAATATTTATTATCCTCTTAAATGGAAGTTTATTATCTATGTTAATGAGTTAATATTACCACCAATGTTTCCCTTAATATTTGGAATATCATGTGGGTTTTATTTCCTATTAATTCTTACAACCCCTTATTATATTTAAAAATTATATTTTGTATTGTTTTCTTAATTTGTGTTTTCAGCAAGGTAATATAAAAGGGGTTTTCTTCAACAGGACAATCAACGGTTTGTCTTCCACTCTACACATCCTCAAGATAAACTGAAATTTCACATTCAAGTTACAACTATCAATGGTTATTTTTGAATGAAATTTTTTCTACGAATTTTACTTCACAATTTTGAAAATTAATTTTCAAAAGGAACTATAACATCACATTTTCCAGAAGTGTTAAATGTTCTTTCTAAAAAATATTTTATATTTTTATATAAAATTTCCTTTATTAGATTCCAATGGAATTATTTTCATGTTATTTTTGATTCATGATTCACCCTCTAACTTATATGACACTAGTTATTTTTATAATTATACTCACGGTATCAAATGACCGTAATTATTAATCTATTTTATGGCACTATTTGAAAATATAATTATATTAGGGGTGGTTTACTTCAATTACATCATAATTATAAGTTTATTTTAATAACCTGGGATATCCTATTCTGAATCCTGACAAATTATTCATAAATATATATTATGCTTAGGTTTTTTGGAAGTATTCATGAAACTTTTTCTTTCTCATGAGAATATTTTTACGATGAAATTGAAAATGTTTTCAATGCGGAAAACTTATTAATGTAAATAATATGATATAATCTGTGGAAAAATAATTATATGGACTTATAATAATTTGGAAAATCGTTATGTCTCATGCTTTTTTATGTTAGGGACAAGTTAGTGATCTTAATACACCATGGAGATTTGTTTACTTTGTGATGGGTGTCTTGGGAGTGAACCCTAACATATCTAATAATATCATAAATTAATTTGTACTCACAATCCTAATATTACATGAATCTTTGACATTATTTTATTTAAAATAAATTATCCGGTTATAATTATTGAATCATTATTAATTTTATATTGGGTATGAATTATAAATTTTATGTTCACGTCACTATTTTACATTTTAATACACAAATTATTATATTATTATCTATTAGTATATTTGATTGCGACCACTTATGATTTCCATTAATAATTATTTAAGCTCACCCCTCTTTATGTTTCACTACCATTCGATAAAGGAGTAAAGTATATATGTTTTTCTAGAATATTATCTTTTATAGATATTTTTAGGGGGATGTTGATGATATTTTTTTGGATTAAGTATCTCTTATTTGGTGGAAAAAATGTTAGTTGAAAAGTAGTTGATTTTGTTTCATACTAGTTTTTTATTAATCCACTAAAAATCTAAAAATAAAAAATCTTTAGAATGTATTTTTATGAAATTTCTTCTTTAGTTCATTTATTTTTATGGCCATGGCTTTATGGAATCATATATTATATCAGATATGTATTTAGATAACTTATGAGGTAATGATGTCCAATGAGGATAAATTAATGGTCAATAAGATAAGATTGATCATAATTTACACGTTTGAGATAATTATTTTGGAAATTTGATATAATATTGAATATATTATTAATCTGAATGAGGGAAATTTTTTGGAAACCGAATGGATATGTGTAAATATAATATACCATAATGAGATATTATGATATTTTTAGTATGTGGGTTTACTATTAATTACATCCTTCTCTAGATATTATAATTGTATATAGGCTCTAGAGTAGGTGTACTAACATTAAAAATGGTTGATTATGTAATAAAGTGTTCACTACATAGTTAAAGAAAAAGAAGCATAACTAAACCTATAGTTTGACACTCATAGAAGAAATTATTTTATTTGTCACATGCACTTTATGAACTACCTTGATGGATTCATTACTATGTTATTTTAAGGGATTGGGTTAAGAAGCATGAGAGACAAAAAATTAATGTAACATAATATAAATCAATAATGATAAAAAAGAAACTAATAATGATATTTTTTGAACTAAAACATTTATATGTTATGGGTATAGTATAATAAATTAGGACATCATGGTGTTAAATTTTCATGTGGATTTTATTTGAAAATGATATTATATTGTTAATTTTCCATCACTCATGTTTTACCATTTTTGTTTTAGTAATGGATATAAAAAAGAAAAAACCATGGGTTATAGGGAAATTGCAGATATTTACTCAATGAACTACCCATAATAATTAGAGACAGTGTGGGAAGCTTTGTAATTATGCCAAACTGGATATCATAAAAAATGGTTAACAATGTGAACATAGTCAAAGTATTAAACATACCAAATAATAGATGGATGGAGTCTCATGAATGATCACATAAAATGTATAATAAAGAAAATAATATTTAATTTCTAAGATGTAAAATTTTTAGGAAGACAATCAGAGAAAATCTCATTAATGGGATATATTTATTCTACCATTGTGAAGAAGAAAGATATAAAAATGAAAAGTGTGAGGGAACGAAAATAGCTACAAAAATTCAATTTCTTCATCTATAGGGAAATTGGAAATTATAAAAATAAATTCTAAAATCTAATGGAACACAAGGAAAATTGGTACCAATAACCACTTAGACCATGGGAACAATGAAATGCATATGAACTGACATATATTGAAGTAGAAAATGATTCTAGATTTTTAATTTTCAAATACCTTATGTTGTTTCAATTTTAACCTATTAGATATTATGTTATAAATAACCAAATTTGATGGTATAATTATTTTATATATTGTAGTAAGATCTTATTCAAGGTCTATGGAAGTTACATATTATGGATTTATCACTTTTTCAATTAATTAGATTATATTAAGAAGGATTATATCATTTTTTGAAGGGCTCATATCAAATTTTATATTGTAAGATCTCACATCATATCCTGAATAAAACCATGGTAAAATAATAGTTTATGGTTAATTAGGTGGTCTTATATTAATTACTCTCAATATAAGAGCTTCAAAATTTTAATGATGCAATATCTTTATGGGGGAAATGTAGCAACCTGAAATTTTAACATTTTTTCCTCTAATGAAGTACAATATGTTCAATGGCTTTTTCCTCACAAGAAACCAAACTAAAACAAAACTGTGATATGATTATACCATAAAAACATAGTTATTGAATTTGTATGCATAAATAGAAGAAAATGAATTATGAAATGTATGTGTGTGTGTGTGTGTAATTTTATAAAATTCAAAAAACCATTTTTCTTGATTAGGAATCTATATTTTTATGTCTTAAATTTTATAAAGAAAAACTATATATATTAATTTATATTGATGAATTTAATAAAATATAATATTGATTTATTAATTATTGTTTTATAACGGTTTTATATAAATTAATAATAAGAAAAAATCTTATTATAAAAAGTTATTTTTTAATAATCGGACGTCATCATTAAATATTATGATTTTATTTTGAAGTTTAAAATTTAAAATAAAAAAATTGAATTTCAAAAAATAAATAGCATTATTGGATTTATATTTTCACATGAATTTTAATGGAATTTTTTGGATTTTTCTAAAAAAAAATTTACAGGTGGGTAGTGTAAAATATATTTTTATAAATAACATTAAATTTATTGAAATATTATTATATAAGTATGAATTTGAAATCAATGGAAAGCTTTTCTATGGATAAATATTTATTTCATAACTAAAATTATAGTTTAAAAAAAATTATTTTAATTTACCAATATATATATGACATTTTATAAGGTATGTTTTATTTTACAAAAGATAAATTCTTTTGACACGATAATTTTTTTCTTTTAAAATTAAATATAATCACATTTATAAATTAAACCAAATGATTTGGATTTAAAAAATTTAATTAGTAGGTCTATCTTATATAATATAATGAATTTTATATTTGGTCATTAAGGATATGTTACCTTATGTAAAAACTATTTACCATTTTAAAAGATAAAATTTAAAAAGAGAAAAAATATATTGGTAATGAGTATAAAATATGTATAAAACATATGTGGGAGTCGGTTGTTGAAGACTATATCAACCTTATCTCTTTCAATATATTTAATATCTCAATTATAAATTCACTTTTCTTAATACTGACTAACCATTATGGTTTTTTTGTATTTACTACAATGTCATCCATTAAAACTTGTTAAAGGGGGACTAATCTCCTAACAAAACCTAAAAAAACCCAAATAGTTCTACCGAAACTCTACCCAAAAATCACTTATACATTATTATCCACTGTCCAGAATTCAATTTCCTCTCAAATGTCCTTCCCTAATAGGATAAACCCTCTTCAAAAAGGAAATAATCTAATAAATAATGTATAAATTTACAATTAGACATCTCTCATTTCTATTTCCTTATTTTTAAATTATTATTCCAAAAATTACATTACACAATATTAAAATTATAACATCTTTTTAATTATAATACTGTTATATTATTATAATAATTTTATAATCATTAACCACCATTTATTTTTTCATTTAATAAAAATGAAATCATCATTACTCCATTGTGCGGACTACCACCTCCATGACCAACATGTTTCATTCTCCATTAATTTTTTAAAATTATGATACTATTAATGAATTTTACATAAAATTATGATATTTATAAAGAAATTTTATTTATTAAATGATAATTCACATTAATAATTTTCCACCATCTATTGAAGAAACCATCATTAATTCGTACACATGGACTACATCCTCTATATAATGATTGATTTCTATTTTTCACTTCAGCGCTACATTACATGGATGTTAATGAAAATGGTATTTATGGATAAATATAATTTTTTTGAAATTACCGAGTTTCTATAAAAATAATTTGGGAATCTTATTAACAATGCGTGTAATAAATGTCTATCATAAATTTAACCATCGAAATATCCATTCTAAGAGAAAAAATGATATCATTATATTATGAAATAAATCCAAATAGGTTATGTTCTTATTATAATTCATAAAAATTGAGATATACCACACTAATGGACACTAAATATGATAATTCTACTTTTATTATAATGATATTCCAACTAATTCACTTCGTAGTTGTCCATTATGTATAATGTAATCGTATGGGGGTTTTTTAACTGTACACATGAAAAATGATATAAAATTTATATCATTGAAGAATAAATGATTTTAATTTATCATAATATTTTTTAAAAAAATTAAGTAAATAATAATTATTTTTAAAATTAATTTTACTAAAAAAAGTTAAGTCTTTATTTAATAAAATACCATGCTTTCTCTTATAATCATCATACACATTCTAATCACCAAATTCATCTTTTAATACCATAATGAAAACTAATTCAAAATAAAATTATGACATTAAAATTATTTATAAATACTCATATTCAGTACTTCGTACAATATGAGACTTATTATCATTGAGAGAAGAATAAATAACATACCCTCTATTATGAAACCAGATAAAAACAGTTAAGCTTACTCACACATGATATAAAAAATAGATAATAACTGAATAATATACATATAGAGAATAATAATAAATAATGTTTATAAAAGGTTATATATATTATAATGTTCTAAATTTTTTAATCATTATATTAATAATTTTTTATGGGAGGCTAGAGAACATTTAATCTAATAAGGGATTTAGGTAAACGTTTCTTTATCTCAAATTTAACTTATTGAGACGTATATCTTAATTTTGACAATAATATCTTTTTTTATGGTGTGATTACTTTCTAATTAATATATCATACCATACTCATGGGGTTTTATGATCCATGTCATATAAAATATTTAAAATTACATTTATTTAATACAGTACAAGGTTGAAATGACTTTTAATAAAAAATTTACTCAAACCATAAATCATTCTAAATATATTATGCCCAAATATTTTAGAACATATCTGTCTTTAATTGATTTTTTACATGACGAATAGAGTTTAAAAAAATAATGATATATCATTAAAATATTATTATGTAACTATTATAACCTAGAAATTAATTAAATATTAATGAATAGGAAAGACTGCTTCTAGTGGTAAATAAAAAGCTTTTATTCAATATAAATGTACATATTAATTCTTATGAAATAATCATTCAATTTCTAGAAAATCCACATTATGCTTCTTTCAAAAACAATATTTTTTGTGAAAATATTATATTTAACTTTTAAAAAATTGAAAATTATATTTCTTATAACTAACTATATTTTATGAAACATTATATCAAAATTATTATAGGGTGATTTTCTAGGATCATTCAAAAAAGATTTTTTTTGTCCGTAATGTGTTTTTTTCTTAATAAATTAAATTAATCAATATTTTTGAAATATTGTAGTTAAATTCAAATATTAAATTTCCTATAATTTTTTTAACATTTACTTAATACATTACTATGCATGGGATAAATATAAACCATGTTTTATGAAAAAAAAGACATTTTTTTCTAAACTTTTGTTTTCATTGTGTCTCACATGATTATTTTTAAATTAATTTAATCAAGTTATTTTTATTGAATTTTATATAATTGATTTCGTATCTAGAATCATAAAGCTCATATTTTTTGAATATTCCATTTTTATTTTTAAACAATATTAATATTTACTATAGTACAATTTATCAGCTTAGTAAAGGGGAAATCGGGTTACTCTAGGTAAAAACTAATTGATGTGGCCGTATTTTCTCATCACAATTCCATTCGGATGAAATTAATTTGACCCTTAACACCATTGTCTCAAAATAGTGTCATTTAATTGGATCATGTCCATGAAAATGATGTATTATAGTGACCTAGGATTATATATATAAATATCACCTATTTTTAGATGAATATTTAATAAATTTAATAAAAAAATTAAAAGACCATAATATATTAGTTTCATTGGAGAATATAAACTCTACAATATTATTTAATGAAAGATATTATACATCCATCGTAAATATCTTATCACATAGTACTCGTCTTACAAACATCACACCAAAATATTTCTTCAAAACCAGGGAAGTACACTCTAGAAATTGTGAGTTAAAATGCTCAATAAGGGTAAATACTGGAGATAACATTCAATTATAATATGAAATAATAAGATAACAGAAAGTTTATTTGATCATGAACCAAATTTAAAAGGTTTATACCCAACTATTCAAATATAATAAATCTAATTCCTGGAATATAACTTTGTTATTTTCGAAAACTATCCCATATGAGTGAGAAATAATCATAAATCAATCATTAAATATAATATAATTTCATTAACTTGTGGAACCATCATAAATATTGAATAAAAATAAATATTTAAAGTTTAAAAACCAATACCATCAAAATATTGGATCATGACTTATAAAATGTTTCCCATAGTGGATAATGACACATATGTTTTCTATAGAGGACCACGAAAAACATGTTTCCTGTAGTGGATCAATCCGATCATTTTTTCCCATTGTTATCTCATAAGATATAAATATTTTCCTAATGTATTATAAGTAAAGGTTCAAACCATCTATAATAAAAAATGTACTTCGGTGTGCCATAATATAATAAAAAAATTCATCACATCATCACATCATAACCCATGTAAGGAGGAAATGTTTCAGAAACATTTCATAAATTCACTAGATCATGACCCATTAAAATAACTTAAATTTAAAAAAATTAAAAAAAGTAAACATTAACCATATAGTTATTTAATAAGTATTGTATCATTCAATATTATACTTTGAAATTCATATGTAATGTCAAAGGATTTCATATAAGATTGAAAACTACTTTAAAAGGTCACATTAAACATTTATAGAGTAATATAGCCTTCCCATATTGAAAAAATATTTTAAAAACATAAACAATTATCAAAATAATTTTCATTAATAATATCATTGGAAATATATAAAGTAATATTTAATAATCATTTAAAATATTTCAGGTGGAAAATATCGATTCCATTTTGAAAATTAAAATTTTTAAACTAAAAGATTATAAAAATGTTAGGAAATCATTTTCATTTAAAATAAACATTGAAGCATATTAATAAATATTTAAAAAAATGTTTTTTTCGTAACCTTGGAATATATTTTTCATGTCTTAAAAGTTAAAATAATGATTCCATATATATTTTATGTAAAATCCAGATGGTTCATTTTTAGAAAATGAAATTGAGATTACATTCATTTTTTTTAATTTCAATAATGTTACAAAATATCTTCAATAAATCAATGGGATAAAATTTTAAAACTTTGTTATTACTTTTTTTAGAAAACATTATTTTGGAATAAAAAGTGTTTTCTATCGAAGAGATAAATAATGATGTTTTTTCGTTAAAAAATTATTTGGGTCTCTTGAGTACATAAGGAGAGAAAAATAAATATAAATAATGTACTATAATAGCATAAATAGTCTATAATATTATTCAAGAGTTCATTGAGAGATGGATCATATGATTTCATCACCATAATCATAATCCTAAACAATCCTGATAATCAAGGATATTGTAACATAAAATATTTTCCACTTTCGTTTCTATTGAATCATATATACCATTACATGTTTAAATAAAATGGGACATTACATAAATATAAAATAGTTATATAAATTATATAACTTATAAATGGTACTATATATATCCTCATGAAATAATATAGGTGTATAATATAACTTATGTCGCAGGAAAGACAAATTGAGACAAAAATCCCTTACATTATGTATTTCATTACTACATACATGAGAAAACCTTCATTATAATAAATATATTATGATTAAAGATATATTAAATCACTATAATTATATATTTCATACCATATAATATTTACTTATTACATTTTGTAACAAGTTTATTAACAATTCAATGTTAAAGTCATGTTTCGGGCAATAATTTTTTTTATTTTTCACTTATGTTTTTATTTTATATTTTCTTCCTCTTACGATTATCCTAAAAAAATATCTATATAATTTTAGAATTATATAAATATCATATTTTTTAATTATATATTTATTTATAATGATCTCTAAATGATATAGATAGAAAATGAAATACATTGCTCATGGAGATGGTTGGTGACATATACGCATGACCGATATTTCTGTTTTTCTGACATAATGAAAGAGAGAATGATTAATAATATATAAACATAAAAAATCATTTTTATTTCTTGTATATCACATATTTTTATTAAAACCATCCATATTACCTTTCTTTTGTAGCACAAAAAATTCGCATCGCTTTGCGATACTCTAGTCTATCATACACACGGACGATTTTATAGTATTCCCATGGAATGAATGGTAAGAATTCACATGTGTTGTAATGAATTAAAAAGGAAAATAATATCATAAATATAATATATAATCAATAAAAACATCATTATATCCATCCTTTATATGTGGTGATGGAAAATGAGTAACATCGGTTCACAAGGCTGTAGTCCAACGTACACAAGAATGATGAATTCATAACCCATTTTATAGATGAGGAAAAGTATTTTGGTTATTAAATAAACAAAATAAAATCTAATTACATGGAATAATATAATTTTATTATATAAGTATCATTTAGTAGTAATTTAATTATGTGAATAAGAAATAAAATTAAAACCTCGATTAGGGGGGTCACAATTTCATCAGACAACTTCTAATCATTTTCTCCAAGTAGAATTTCTGGTTGGACTTATGGACATAGTAAGGATTTTAGGATGAGAGGATATAATAAATTATGTTATTACATAATGTTTTTTATTATATAATTTATTTATTATGTGTTTATGGGAGAGGATTGGGCCTTTTATAAGTGAGGTGAGTGACACACATGAAATTTTGGAAAATAAAAAAGTGTACACTTTTTTTCATATGAAAAGGATAAAAAATGAAAAATTATAGAACCTATAATATAAAAGGTAGAAATATATCAATCCAATGGGTGTTGGAAAACTTTTGTGACAACTTTAACACTTATCATTTTAGTTAAACACCTGATTATACCCATTTAAACTAAATAGATGATAACAATCTTTACATTTTTAATATTAATTATGATTATAAATTAAATTTAACTTCCTATATAATATATATTATTGAAATTATTAAATATATGGATTAAATTTTTCCATTTTTCAATAAAATAAGTGGATGTTTTTAATTTTAAATTAATCCCGCAGTCATGATAAGAAAGCTGAATTTTAAAGAGAAAATATTCCAATATTTGAAATGTTTTAAAATAAAAATACAATATGAATGTGATTAAAATGACCAAAATTTCATTAATATTTTCCTAATTGAAATATTTTTTTATAAATCATCTTTAAAAAATTTAGGTGTTTTTAAATTCAATATAAGAAATGAAAATTGTTAATAAAAACCCATCTTTTTAAGTATTCATCAAATAACATACCTTCAAAAAAAATTCTAAAAACATCACCCTATGATATTATTGAACTTATCATTTCAAAAAATAAAGTGCATTTTTCAAATTAATTTTATAAAATTGGATGAAATTACATTTGAATATTTTTTTCAAAAGGTGATAGACCTGTTTTTTAGAAAAATAATATTCTTAAGCATAAAATTAGATTTATTCTTAATTATTTTATAGAAAATTTCAAATATAAATTTTAAAAAAATTATTAAATATAGAATATATTAATTTCATTATAATAATTCACAAATTGTTATTTATTTAATTTATTAAGATAAATCATTTTTCTATAAATAAAAATTTATTTCGAGAAAAAGACTCTAGGAATTTTTAAATAGTTTAAAATTTCATTTCTAATTATTTTTTCACCAAGGAATTAATTTTATATAAAAGTTTAAACCATATATGTTCTTAATTATGTTAATATTATCCGTACCTATCCTTCTAATAACTATGTGATAATTATCTTATTATATAATATTATTATAATTGAATTTCACATTTTCATTAATTTTGGTGTTTGTTGTAATTCAATATAAACAGAGAGTTGCGTGTCATGAAAAATATCAAAAAGATTAAATTTATCCAAAAAATATAATTCTGAATATCATATGGTGTTACACTACCCCCTTAAAATAAATTCTTCCCTAAAAATTCATCAATTTAGTAACAATAAATGAGGATACTTTATTCTCTTTATGATATCAGATTACCACAAAGCATCCTCAGGATAGTTACGTTTTCACAAAACATTGACTAGTTGAGTGGTCTTGTTTTTTCACACATATTTTTAAGATAATAAAATATAAATTTACTATTCCATAAATGTAAAATATTTATTTTATGGTTTGATCTATGAATTTAGTAAATGTGAAAGATCAAGTGTGTACATTTTCAAGAGTGGTACGTGGAACACATCTTGAACATGAGAGAGGCTCAGTGGAAGGGAAAAACGACAAGATACTATCCGAATATTGTTAAATATAATAATGGAACTAACATACCTAAGGATTAATTTTCCCATTATTCTTCCATAGATAAATTCATAGAGTGGCCTTCCCACCAAATTCATATTCTAGATCCTATTGAATATTATTAGCATAACATTTTGGTGAACATGGTATTTTCATTAATTTTTTTTGAATTCATATAACCTCATATTCTATCTAATAATATTCCATAGGTCCAAACATATTTATTTCAACAATATAATTCCATGATATTGGAGTTCATAACTTCTTTCTAATATGGTCTTCATAAGGATCTATCTGAATATTGTGGTGAAATTTATTTTTTTATGAAAACTAAACATGAGAATGGTTTCATTACTAACCATGTTTTAAATCCCTAGAACATGATCTTTTCATATCATCTACGGTTTTAATTATTTTTTTATAAAAACCATCTATCTAAGGATGATACTCAATGTTGGAACTCAAATCTGTTTTAAGATATTGCTTAATCCTTTTCAAAAACATTAAGTTAATCTTTAAATCATGATCAAATACAATTAAATTTGGAACTCCATAGAACTTTACAAATTCCTTACGTATATTCAATAAATATGATCCACCAATATAAATATTCTATACTAACAATAATGTTTTATGACATAATAAGGTGATCTAATACAACTCATAATTACCTCAACATCAATAATAACATAACCATAATGGTTATTAGTAACACTTATCATATATCTAAAATATTTAAAGTAAATACATGATAAATTATTTTATTACTAAAACATATACAAAAAAAAAATTCGTATTTCCAAAATTTCACTTAAGATAAACATAATCTTGATAAAATTTGAACAAATAAAAATAAAAAGAGGTTTTAATGACATTGAAATTTAGATAAACCTTAAACTCATAAATCAATGATGGAATCCATAACTATTATGTTAATCATACATGATGACATATACACTTCTAAAATTTAATTCACAATTTATTCATAATATAATATCTTATATTATCAAAAAAAATTATTATTGTAAGGCTTAGTTCATGCTTGTACTAAAAGAACATCAAATATGTTTTTTTATTCTAGAATACATACGTATTGAGACAATCAAATGAAATTTCATTAATGGATTATTATTAATACTTCCATGCACCCCACATGAAATATCATAAATTAAATTCCCTACTATTGGAGGGATGATATGTTCTACACAATTATTTATATTATCTTCAACCATTATCGAATAATACATCATTTTTCATTTTTTCATAAGATATTGTTGGGTATTATCATCCAAATTATCCTGTAGATTGGGGCACTAAGTATAATAACTATCAAAATACCTACAGATGAAAAAGTAGAGTGCATGTGGTTTATTTGATGGTTTTCTATTCTCCACCAATTGATTAAATATCCCATTAATGGAATTTTTAAATTTATAGACATTATGAAATAACTTTACCCATTCAAATAACTTCATAGGCCCATTTAATAAATTACCTTCACACTTCTTCCAACATTTCTAGCATCCAATTGGATGAAATTTCATTACACCAATTGATTTTTTTGTAGACTTGGTCATCATTTTCATATAAAAACTAATAGAATGGTGGGATTTCCCAGTTAAAATTTCTACCTTTAATTAACATCAAATTAATTATTCATCGATACCAATGTCTCTTATAGCAATTTATTTTTGAATAATTAGTTTTAGTCCCCCAAAAAATAAATCAATTTTGATTGAAGGGATGACGATTAAACTAGATTCATACCTAGAATGTCTATGAAAATTATTCTTCATTGGTATAAAAATATTCAACAGTCTATATATTAAAATAAATAAATTCCTTATCCATATTTATTCATAGAATACTAGGGAAGTTATTACTGATTAATATCCTATTAAACTTTTCAAATTCTATATATTTAATTTCTTATTGGTTTCTATATTTTTTAAAAAGTGTCTTTCACAAATCTACTCCACCTTTAAAATTAAAAATAGAAAAAAATTATTTCTCTTTCTATAGAAAATAATTAATGGAAAATATATTTTCATTTTCCCTTATCAATTTCTCATTACCTAGTGGATCAATTGATCTACTCATACTAGTTGAGTATTTCTTCATAACGGACACACAAAATGTTGTCCCACCATTTTTTAATTTTGATATTATATATGGTTCATTTCTTAAGAATGTTGTGTGAACATAAAACCACCAAATTGAATTCCATCTCTTATAATGTTTGGGTGGTCAGGATGAAATTCATTTCATATTCTATTGTAGTAAGAATTAACATGGTTTTTTCGGGTTCCACCCATTAACTAAAACCAAAAAGAATATCATGATAAAAACAAATGATAGTGGAAAACTAAATAATCATGAATGATATGTTATATGATATCTTAATCATTAAAGATTATTTTAAATCCAAGAAACCATAGTCTTAACCTAGTCTAGTCATTTTATTTATTTAAATATAACATGATAGTTTATTAATGGTTTGTAAATTCCCAAATCATATCATCCAAGAGTGTCAAACCCTTTGGGTAATGATTCCATTTTTCAAGAACTATTTGATGATTGAGTTTAGATAAATGTGTCTTATTTAGAGTAATTACTCCTAGGTAACTCTATACAAGATCCTAATCAACTTTTATTATCCTAACATAGATCTATTTATTTTGAAACCCCTTCCAAAATCTATGACCAAAATTCCAGGACATTTTCTAATACATAAAACTACATTTAGAATTATAATTATAGATATACCTAGACATATCCCAAGATATATACATAGCCATATCTATAGGTATCTCACAAATGTTTTTTCTAATTATGATATCCAATTATAGAATTAACCTTTCCTATGATACAAACTATGGAGACCCATTATTTTATACATAAATATGAAATATTTTTATGAATATTCAATAAATTTAATAGAAACACACCAAAGAATAATAATAGTTTAGGATCTTTGGATAACATAAAAAAAATATTCTTATTTCATTACATGTATCCAATAGCCCCCAAAAAGATCTTTAAACATAGTACTCCTATGAATATTATACATAAAAATTTCTTCCTAACCTGGGGAACCAAACATAAGAATGGCTGATCTCAGATGATTAGTAATGGAAAATAGATGTGATATTAATTAATGATCACATGAAATATTAAAATAAAAATAATGGAATTTTATCATGAATGTAACATAGTATGTTCATAAAATACCTGTCATAGGTCATAAATATGACTCATGGCATAAAACATTATCATTTTAGAAAAATTTTCAAATAAAAGTGATAAATCATTATAAATTAATTAATAACCATAAGATAATTTTATTAAAGTGAGGAACCATAATATATATATATAAACATTTCATATATCAATGATAAATACCAAAACCCTAAACATAGTTGATAATAACTTATAATATGTTTCCTAATATGGATCAGGACACACATGTTTTCTATAGTTTACCAGGACACACTTATTTCACCGAGATTATTTGGATTCCCATTTTCCCATATTGGATCGGGATAATAAACATGTTTCCCATTTTTATGTCCTGAGAAATAAATCATTACCCAATGCATTAGAGAGAGATATAGGTCTTATCTATCTCATAATGAAAACCATAATTATGTTTCCAATAATATAATAACACATTTATCATATCAGCACCACATAACTCATCTAAGGGAAATTAGTTTCAAAAATATTTTATCATTTCAATATAGAATAACCCATGAAAAATAAATGGGTTTCATAATAATTTCATTAACATAAACATTACCCATCTAAAGAAACCATAAATATGGTATCAGTCAATCATATCTGAAATAAAACATAATTAACATAAAATGATGTAATATTATATGGAAAATTATTTTGAAATATAAAATGGAAGATTTGTCAATAAATAAATCCTTTTCACTTTGAAAATTACATTTTAAAACATAAAACATTTTCAAAATTGATTCGATTAAAAATAAACTTGGAAATGTTAAAATGAGAGTTCGAAAATAATTTAAAACATTTCTTGAGGAAAATAATCTTTTCATTTTGATTTTTTTTAAAAAAATTCAAAAAACCTTTTCAAAATATGTTTTTTTGAAAATAAAAATTGAAACATATAAATTAATATTTAAAATAATGATTTTTTCAGGATGGTATAAAATGATAATCATGTTCTACACGTTAAAAAAAATATTCCTTTCACATTTTTCATAAACTTTTAACATGCATTGTTTTGGAAAAAAGTTCAAATATTCATTTCAAAACCCTTAATAAATATTCAAAAGTGGATAAAAATATATTTCAAAAATCATACTCAAATAATTTTAAATAAATTTTTGAATTTCTTTAGAAACATTTGTTTTTGAAAGAAAATGGTTTTCGATAGAAGAAGATATAATGATGATTTAACATAATATATTTATTTTTGGTATATTATGTACATACGGAGTGGAAAATAATGGGAAAACATGTATTATCAAAAAATTACAATAGGATAATATATTTCATGAGTTTCAAGATAGATGGATATTAATATTTTATCATCAGAATAATAATCCTAAACAATCATGATAATCTAAGAGATTATAACCTAAAATATTTACCACTTTGGTATCCTTTGTATTAGAACTACCATAAATAATATCATAAAATAAAAAAAAATATCAAAAATAAAATGATATTCATGATATAATATATATAATTTGATATATATAAACCTCAAAAAATAATACAGGTTTATATCATAACATATGACTCAAAGATGGAAAAATGAGATAAAAGTCTCTTAACATAAGTCTTGAATTCTTTCATAAATATTAATACATAATATTTAATAAATATATGTTTATTAAACATATATTAAATATAATTACACACACACACATATATATATCATCCCATATATGATTTAATTAGAACCTTCTATTGTCAGTTTATTCTCAATTCTATGTTAAAGTCATATTTCAGCCAAAAGTTTCTTTATTTTTCATGTTGTTTGTTAATTTTTTATTTCCCTTAATTATATCATTGTTTGATAATCTACATAATTTTAACCATGATTTAAATATTATATATTTTTATTTAGAGTGATCCACAAATGATAGAGATTGATAATGAAATACACCATTCATGGAGACAATAAGCCATATGTACACATGAATTCTCATTCCATATTATCGACAGAAGTAAGGATGGAATTTAAATAATATATTACCATTATAGAATATTTTTTTCATAAATTTCACAAATCTTAATTGAACCCATACTTATTACCTTCCTTGTAAAGCATGAATAAATCGCATCACTCTATGAGGTGGTATCCAACCGTACACTAGAACAAAATTATCGTTTTCCCATGGAATAAAATCTATTATAAAACATGTAATATAATGATTCAAAAAGAATAAAAATATCCTAAATATCATATATAAATAATAAATCCATAAGTATATCTAATATTGAGGGGTTTTATTGAAAAACAATGACATTCGTTCACGTGGTGGTCATCCTCCATACACACAAATGATGATTTCATAACCCATTTAATGGAATCAAATAATGATTTTTTTTAAATTATCATAATAACACATTAGTATATTTAATATTATATGGTTTTGAAATATTGATGTTTTAATAAGACTTTAATTAGGTGAAGAAATAAATAAAATAAAATGCTCGGTCAGAGATATTACGTCTTACTCAGAGAACATCTTTTGGTTTACACTAAAAGAATTGTTAGGTTTTATTTTAGATTATACGATGAGATTAGGTATTCTATCAAGTTATTTGGTCATGTAATTTCATAACCAGTGTTCTTTTTAATGGTTAAGATGATGGAGCGGGGGTGGCCTATTATTTTCAAGGTGAGTGGCACGCAACCAATTTTTTAATGGAAAAAGTTATACCAACATTTTTCACATGAAAAGGGAAAAAATGGTTACGTATCTTTAATGGAAGGTATAAGGTCTCAAAATGTTCATAGAAATAGTTCAGACATGTTTCGGGTCTCTTGTTACCCATATCATTTTAGTTTAACCCACCAGAAAACCGATTTTTACATTAACAATGTTAAATAATTTTTACTGTTTTTACTATTAATTTTGTTAAAAAATTAAGAAAACATTATTATATACCATAATGTTTTATGATCAATAATTTGGAATCCATGTAACACCCCAAAAATTTTATGGTATGATCTCTTAAATACATTCTATTAATATCCTATATTTTATAAAGTACTGAGACTCTATGGAAAAAATCTTGGTTATTTATTGAATATAGTCATAACCTAACCATTAAACTTAAATTTTCCAATTCTGGGAATTGAATTTTGAAAATCTGACATACATGGTTGTGTTTGGGGAGATATTTTGAGTCTAATAGAATTAAATAAATTTTCAATGAAAAGTAACAAATCCTTGTGAATAGTAACCTACCCTTATGAATAGAAACTTACCCTGAAGAATAGTAATATGAATCTTATGAATTGTATCCATACCCTTTAATGTATAAAAATATTTAGGCACCTTAAAAATGAAGTTGAATATTTTATGTGTTTGTAGATTTTGACTAAATAATTATTTTAATTATAAATTAAATATATAATATTTAGGATTTTTTTGAAAAATGGTGTTCATTTTTAGATTCTACATGCTAAAAAATTGTTAGGGTGAATTTTTGGAATTTTTCTGAAATACGTGAATTTTTGGTGAATAGTAAAATACATTAATTTACCGTATAAATACATTATAAATTAAATTATCTATTCCTAGAATCATCAATGATGTAAGAACCCAAATCTAGAAATTACATGCTCTTATTACTATTATAGGTTATGAAATACTCACTGATTCTTATCTTGAGAAGAAATAATTAATTAATGATTATTATATTAAGAAAACTTTTCCCCCCTCCACTATATAAACACCCCTCAACCCATATTCCTCCCACACCAGTCAAGCTTAATACCATGCCCAAATTATACCAAATACTCTTCCCAATCCATCTCCCCACATACAAGGCCAGCTGGTCTCACCAAAAGGCAAAAAAAGGTCTTAAGGAGTTTCTCAAAGTGGAGTACTCAATAGGTTAACCTCTTTTCCTTTTTCATTCAATTCCTTTTACAAGTTCCATTATTTTGTTCACTCTTCTCACCTATTTTCATCAAAATTCTAGGATAATTCTAGTACCATACATGTACTATATTTTTATTATGCTGATGGAATATTTCAATATAATCTATCGTTTCCCCCTCATTTTATACAATAAATGCAAACACAATTTGAGATTTGTTAATTTATCACACTCAAGGAAGACATGTTTCCAATTGGGATTAATATCTTCAATAGAAGTCATTAAACAATTTTAATGGTTTAAACAGATCAAAATATATTTATTTTATCTTGTTTAATGTTCTGTAATCTTTACAAACTCATAATATGGAATAATAATACAAAACTAGTTCATTGTGCCCAAAACCGCCAAGCAAAATCTCAGTGTTTATCATTAACTTATCAAAGGATTCATCCTCATGGTATATATCCAAAATCATTATAAAAACATTTATATATCATTAATTTCCCTAATAATATATATTAAAAATTCTTTATGTTTAACGACATTTCAAACAAAGTGTCATTTATAAATACAAGTAAACGGATCTTGAAAACCAAGGAAGAAAATGTTTCCAAAACAATAAAATTGAACCTCTTAAATCCATAAAAATCGCCAGTAATGAACCTAATAAGTTTTTAAAATATAAATTAAATGTTTATTATGTTAGGGAAAAATTAATTAATGAAGCTAAATTTCATTATTTAGTTCAATAAGAATAATCAAGAACACATTCAAGCTTAACGTAAGGGATATCTTAACTCAATCCCAATTTGTTGGGTTAAACAACAATGTCATTGGTTTTGTATTTTCACAGAATATGTCTGAATGAACTATTATTGTTTTAATCTGTATATCAAATTTTATTCAATGGGTTTATTTTTTTCACACATAATTCTATCATTCATTTGTCCTCAATCTAATGATTAGTTATTAGTAAGCGATCCTCTCTCTCACTTTTGTTAAATAATTCCCATTATGTTTTTCCCTTTTGTTTTTAATTCCTAATGATGGGGTATGTTTTAGAACCTCCCCTATAAATTCATTATGATATATAAATAATGGGATACTCTCTTCCCTTATGTTAGCTTGTTGAAATGTTTGTAAGGGGTTTCTCATCTCACTTTCATTTCTGTGAGATTTTCATTGTTTATCACTTATTTAATGCATGTGGTGTATTGTGTAGTGAATTTTGTTATATATTATCATTATTATCTTTATATTTATGGTATTTTTTGATTAATTTTGTATTTATTAGTTTTTGGTCACATGACTTGATTGATTACAACGGGGTAAGAGACTTTGTCTCAAATTCCATTTCATTGTGAGTTACATGGTATTGGGCAGCTAATATTTCTTATATGGTGTATCCACTACCCATTTGAGATAATTTTTTCATTTTAAATTGAAAATATATTATATATCCATATTCTGGTTTCATGGATATGATTATTCTATTAAGTCGTATACCCTTTTACATACGGTGTTTATTTGGAATGTTGTTTTAACTGTGGAAATATTAATGAATCTGTATACTCTACTCTATATGGATATTGAAAAGTCATATTTCTACTATATTAAATCTATATATAAATAATGATTTGGACTTAATGTGGTGGGAGGGTCCTGCTATGGCCCCTTAATGTATCAAATGGTCTCATGAGACAATATGTTGGTGACAAAACTTTCGAGTTTGTTTCCAAAAATTTGACAGGTTTCTACCCACAGAAATAAACCATTTCAACAGTATAGTGGTTTCATGTGACATATACATGATTTAAAAATAATAATAATTCAATTTATTCATTATTAGTGATTACTATACATGACATTTTCACTATGAAAAAATCTATGGATGCGGTTTCATTCTCAGTTTATTAATGGTGTGATTTTTTCATTTATTCAATATGTCATATTGACTATAACTAGTTGTTTATGAATAGTTTATTATTTATTCATGATTCCACTATTTGTAACCCATATGGATCATTTGATCTCACTCCTTTAATTTCTTTACCTCCATGTTTATGAAGAGGATATAATTTATTGAGTTTCTATGGATGCAGTTTTTTAGTTTTTGATGTGTATTGTAATTTGTTACCTTTCCAAATGTAATTTGAGTTAAATGTATATATCTAGTTTCTTAAAGACTACTAAACATATCATTCCTTTAGGATTTCATTCCTTCTAACTATTTTGAAGTAATTAGTAATGCATCGACTCTAGTTTAGAGGGGTCGGTGTGTTACACTTGGTATTAGAGGAAGTTTAGTGGAAAACATGGAAACAAGATTAGAAATTGTATATTATGGAAGAAATCCATAAGGTAGTATTTGAGGTTAAACAATCAAGATAATAATGGTATTTTTGTAAGGAATATATTATTTGGATCTTTCTAGAAAATAAATCTTAGTCTGGATACAAACAGGTAGAGGTTGCTCTAGCATAGATATAACTAGGAGTGAAAACATGGACAAGGAGTTTAGGGCTTGACCCGGGGTATCCTAGTATATGAAAAAAAGACATGGTTCACTCTTGGTATTGACAATCTTGAGGAATATGCTGAAGATAATTCACATTTTTTACAATCCATTATAAAGGATATTAAGGTAAATTTTTCTCTGAGAAACCATGTCTATGAGATTATCTAATCATAAGCTTTAAATTTATGTTAAGTTCTTTTCTAATCGAGATTATGAATTATGATTCACAAGCCAATTTATTGTATACCATTATTTAGAAATTTCACCTAATGGAAGAAAGGGATGTAGAATTACAAAAAAGGCATGTCGATTAGTCCCCCTCATGACACATAAACGAGCTATATTTGCTAAACTTATCATCACACTAATGAATGACTTTGATATAATTCTTGGTATGAATTGGCTGTCAAATTATGATGCGAAGATTTATTTCAAAAATAAGGAAGTTACAATATTTGAAAATGGTGTAGAATTCTTTAATTTTAGATAAAAAACCTTTCCATCTGATTCTTTTCTAGATCCACCTACAGTAGCTTAATTGAATGAAATTTGTGGAGAGGAAGAGAACCTAATGTCTATGGGTGAGGAAAGAAATCTTCAAATTAAAGATATATATATAGTGCAAGAATACATTGACGTATTCCCAATGTATTTACATGGACATCCTCATGTGTGAAAAGTTTTGTTTTCTATTGATTTAATTCATGGTGTAAGACCTATATCAAAGACTCCCTACAGAATGGCCACTGTGGAAATAGTGGAGCTGAAGAAACAATTAGAGGAATTGAGTGACAAAGGTTTTATTCGACCTAGTGTTTCTCCATGGGGAGACTTGTCCTCTTTGTCAATAAGAAATATGGATCCATGAAGATTTTCATTTATTATAGGGAAATCAATGCTATTAAAATAAAGAATAAGTATCCTCTGCCACGAAATGAAGATTTATTTGATCAACTTCATGGAGAACAATAATTTTCGAAAATTGACCTTCGATCTATATATCATTTATTTCATGTGAGGAAGGAAGATATTCAAAATAAAGCATTTTGATCTAGGTATGGGTATTAAGAGTTTACAGTGATGCCTTTTGGACTGACTAATACACCCTCTATTTTCATGGATTTAATGAATAATTTTTTCAAGGAATATCTTGGTAAAATTGTTGATTTATTTTTTGACGATATCCTGGTATACTCAAAAATCTATGAAGACCATGAAAATCACTTGAAGATTATTCTGAAAACTATAAGAAGAAGTGAATAAGATGGGAAGTTTAGAAAATGTGAATTCTGGATTCAATCAGTTTATCTTATAGAACTTATTGTATCTAACGATGGAATCCTAGTTCATCCTGCTAAGACATATGCAATCCAAGAATGGCCCACGCTAACAAAAATTACCGAGGTATGCGGTTTAACTGGCATAGCCGACTACTATCAGTGTTTCGTTCAAAATTTCACTAGACTGGCTATCCTAATAACCAATATCACGCATAAATGGGTTATGATTATATGGATGAAAGATTGTACAGAATTCTTTAAAGAATTGAAAATAAGACTGGTCAATTCTTCAATTTTGACTATTCCATCTATAATTGATGGATTTTTGATATAAAATGATGCATAAAAGAATGGATTGGGTTATATCCTTATGAAAAATAATAAAGTTATTTCTTATGCATAAAGGCAGTTGAAGACTCATGAAAAAATTATCCAACTCATGATCTTGAGATAGAAGTCGAAATCTTTACTCTAAAAATATGGATACATTATCTCTATGGTTAAAGATGTGATATATACACAGATAAAAAGAGTTTGAAATAAATTTTTACACAAAAATAACTCAACATGAGTCTATGTAGGTGGCTTGAGTTACTCAAATATTATTATTGTTCAATACTCTACCACCCCAGAAAGGAAACTAAGGTAGTAGATGCATTAAGCAGGAAATATCATGGGCTTCTAACTAAAATGAGGATTGAGAGAGATCCTATATTTTTTGATATACTAGAGATGGTTTTGGGAATTGTTAAGGAAGTGGAAACATCTTTCCTCATTCAAATGATTTCTAAACCACCTTTACTAGAGATGATTAAAATATCTCAATATGATGATGAGAATCTTTACAAGAAAATTAATTCTGTTAAGAATGGGAGATTTGAAGACTTCATGTATGAAGAAGGAGTTTTAAAATTTGGGAAGAGGTTATGCGTTCCATCAGTACCTGAGCTAAAAAAGGAACATAAGATTATTCTCATAGCTCAAATTTATCTATACACCTGGGTAGCACAAAGATGTATAGTGATATTTTTGGTGGGATAATATGATGTGAGAAATTGCTAAATACATGTCAAGGTGTATAGTTTGTCAACAAGTGAAGGCAGAGAGACAACATCCTAGAGGGGTGATGAAACCTATACCTATTTCTATATGGAAGTGAGATGACATTACGATGGATTTTTTCACCGTATTACCAAGGACAACAAGAAGGAATGATGCAATAAGGGTAATTGTTGATCGTCTCACAAATTCAACCCATTTCCTTTATATAGGAGAATATTTCCACCTTATAGCTTGCCAAGACATTATATTAATGAAGATGTAAGACTTAATGGTGCACCTCTATCAATTATGTCTGATCTAGATCCCTGGTTTACATAAAAAAATTTGGAAATGTCTCCAGATGGATTTGGATACTGAGCTTCATATGAGTAATGATTATCACCCGAAAACCGACAGACAGTCTGAACAAACTGTTCAAAATCTAGAGGACATGTAGAGATGATGCTCCATTGACATTCAAGGTATGTGGAATCAATAATTTCCTTTGGTGGAATTTTTTGACAACCTTTGTTTCCATTATATTATTCAAATGGATCCATATAAAGAATTATATGGAAAGAGAGGTCAAACTCCAACTTTTTGGGAAGAAGTTGGTGAGAGGAAAATTATAAGAACTGAAATTATTGAAGATACCACAACAATGGTAAAGACAATCCAAGATCACATTAGAGAATCCATAACAAGGAAGAAGAGTTATGCTGACAACCAGAGAAAGGATTTGGAATTCCAAGTTGGATATCATATCTTTCGGACAGAATCTCTATGGAAGGGTGTCTTGAGGTTTGGTATGAATGGGAAACTGAGCCCTTGGTGCATCAGACCATTTGAAATTCTGGAAAGAATCAGAGCTGTATCTTACAATTTAGCAATGTTTCCAAGCCTCTCCAAAGTTCATGATGTGTTCCATGTGCCATTGTGGATGAAATACATTCAAGACCCAATGCATGTACTCAACTATGAACAAATTGAACTGGAACATGATTTTTCATACTGTGAAGAGCTTATAGGGATTCTTGACACAAGGGAGAAGGTATTGAGAAATTGAAAAACTCGACTAGTAATGGTTCTTTGGAGAAACACGAATATGGAGGAAGAAACATGGGAAACTAATGATATTATGATGAAGCAAAACCCATATATTTTTGGTGGGATTTAAACGTAAAATTTCAAGGATGAAATTTCCAAAGGGGGGAATAATTTAACACCCCAAAAAAATTATTCTATGCTCTCTTAAATACATTCTATTCGTAGACTATATTTCATAATGAACGAAGAATTTATGGAACCAAACATGGTTATTTATATGATATAGTCATAACGGAGCCATTAAACATAAATTTTCCAATTCTATGATTTGAATTTTGAAAATTTGACATATATAGTTGTGTTCAGGGTTATATTTAGAGTCTGATTGAATTAAGTTAATTTTCAGTGAATAGAAACCTACCCTTATGAATAGTAACCCACACATATGAATAGTAACTTACCATTATGAATAGTAATATTATTCTTCTTAATGATATATATAACCTAGAATGTATATATAAATTTTGGAACATTAAAATGAAGATGAACATTTTAAGTGTTGTACTTTTCGATTAAATAATGATTTTAATTAAAAACTAATTTATCATATTTAGAACATTATTTTTGAAAAAGGGAGTTCCTTTTTGGATTCTCCACATTGAAAAATGGTTAGGGTGGATTTTTGGGATTTTTCTGAAATACTTGAAATTTTTGTGAAAAATAAAATACATTAATTTACCGTATAAATACATTATAAATTATATTAACATTTACTAGAATCATGAGTGATATTAGCACCCAAATATTGAAATAACATGCTATTATTACTATTCTTATTAATGTAATAATAATTATTTCTTGTATTGAGAAGAAATAATAAATTATTGATTATAATATTAATAACACTCTCCCCCCTCTAGTATATAAACCACCCCTCACCCCATCTTCCTCCCACACCAATCAAGCTTCGAGACTTGCCTAAATTGTGACTAATACTCATATTAAGCCCTATCCCCACATCCAAGGCATGATGGTCTCACCAAAATTCCATAATCAACGGTCTTAAGTAGTTTCTCAAAGAAAATTACTCAAGAGGTGATCCTCTCTTCCTTTTTCTTTCAATTCATTTTACAGGTTCCATTGTTTAGTTCACTATTCTCACCTCACCACATCCAAATTAAATGATAATTATAGTAACATAAATGTACTATATTTTCATTGTGTTAATGGAATATTTCATTATAATATATATTTTTCCCTCCTTATATACTATAAATGCAAACACCGTCTCAGATGTGTTAATTTATCACACTCAAGGAAGACGGGTTATCAATTTTCATTACTAACTTCAAGACTGGACATGAAACCTTTTTAATGGATGAAACAAGTTATAATGTATTTATTTTACCTTATTCAATGTTCTTTAATATTTTCACACTCATAATATGGAATAATAATACAAATCAAGTTCATTGTGCACAAAACCACCAAGCAAAATCCAAGTGTTTATCATTAAATTATCAAATGATTTATCCTCATGGTATATAACCAATTTTGTTTATAAGATCATTTATATATATTTAATGTCACTAATAATATATATTAAAATTTCTGGATGTTTAACCACAATTTTACGAACATCTATTCATGAATACAAGTAAAACAATCATTAAAACCAAGGGAGAAAATGCTTCCAAAACCATAAACTTTAACCTCTTAAACCCATCAAAAAGGCCATCAATGAACCCAATAAGGTTATAAAATATAAACTAAATGTTTATTATGTTCTTTAATTATTAATTAATTAAGATAAATTTTATTATTCATGTCATTATTAACAATCAAGAACACCTTCAAGCTTACGGTAAGGGATATCCTAACTCAATTTCCATTCATTGAGTTAAACATCAATGTCATTGGTTTGGTACTTTTCCAGAATATTGGTGATTGAACTATCATTGTTTTATTCTTTATATATACATTTATTATGTGGTTCTATGTTTTTCACACATAATTATGACATTGATTTGTCCTCAATCTAATGATACGTTCTTGGTAAGGGGTCCTCTCTCTCACTTTCGTTCATGAATTACCCTTATGTTGTGCCCTTTTATTTTTAATTACTAATGATGGGGTACATTTTATCACCTCCACCATACTTCCATTATGAGATATAAGTAATTGGACACCCCTTTAACTCTAATTAATCCCTCACAAGAACACATGTTACCATGCCAAAATGTTTGTAAGGGATTTCTCATATCTCCTTCACTTATGTGAGATTTCCATTGTTCACCACTTATTTATTGAATGTGTTGTATTATGTGCTTCATTTTGAAATATATTATCATTATTTTCGTTTTATTCATAGTATTTTATTATTAATTTGGTAGTTATTAGTTTTTGGTCATAAGACTCAACAGATTACAACATGGTAAGGGACTTGGTCTCAAATTCAATTTCATTGTCAGTTACATGGTATTGTGCACCTAATATTTATTATGTGGTGTATCCAATTCCCATTTTAGATAATGTTTTCATTTTAAATTTAAAATATATTATATATCCATATTATGGTTTCATAGATATGATTATTATCTTATGTATTTAACCCTTTTATATGCGGTGTTTATTTGGAATGTTGTTTTAACTATGGAAATATTGATGAATATGTGTCCTCTACTCTATACCGATATTGAAAAGGCATATTTTTCTTGTATAAAATCAATGTATAAAGAATTATTTGTACTTTAAGTGTTAGGTTGGAATCTCTATTGCCCCTCGATGCATTGACATGTCTAATGATAAAATCTATTGATGGAAAACCCTTCCTGTTTGTTTTAGAAAAATTAGACAGGTTTCTACCCACAAACATAAACCATTTCCAGTGTATATTGGTATCATGTTCCAGATACATGATTTCCAAATAATAATAATTCTATTTATTCATTGTGATTAATTACTATCCATGAGGTTTTCACTCTGACCAAATTTATGGTTGCTGTTTCATTCTCAGTTTATTAATGGCATAAGTTTTTCATTTATTCACCATGCCATATTTACTATTCATAGTTTTTTACAATTCGTTTATTATTGATTCAGGTTTCCGCTATATTTAACGCTTACTGATAATTTTATATCACCCCTTTAATTTGATTAACATTAATAGGTTATGGAGAAGAGATCATTTATTGAGTTTTTGTGGAAGCAATTTACAGTTTTTGTTTTGTATTGTAATTTTTTACCTTTCCTAATGTAATTTGAGTTTCATGTATGTATCTAGTTTAAAATATTAAATTTTAATTAAAAAATTTACTTATTACTTTTTTCAAGTTAAATTTATATTTTCAAAATTCATAATAATTATATTTCATCAAAAAAATGTTTTATGAAATTATTTGAAATTATTAAAAATCATTAAATATAAAAAATTGGACATGATATGGTATAAAATGTAAGTAATTTTCCATCTAGGGTATATATTTTTACTTATAAATAAAAAATACAACCATTTATTATTGGATGTTTTATAACCATTATTAAAATAAAAATTGATTAACTTAGGGTTAATGAAAATGACAAGGTTTAACATGAAACTGAGTAAAGTATAAATTTTCTTTTCTAATGAGATTACCACCCTATAATAACTTAGTATCTAATCTCTAGTAATTTGGATGAAACTATCTTCATAATTATTTTATTATAATTTTAACTTTTGGGAATATCCAATAACGCACCACGGCTCAATTATAAAAAAGAACCTCCTCCATCATTTATTTAGACCACATTAACCATTATATCCTGACCAAATTATTTAAATAAATAGTATAAAAATACCTATACTCATTATCGTGGTTTTATTCATCAAAAAACACCATCCTTAGAGTTCTTTATAAGACACCTAAAGGAGTCATTTCAAAGAAGAAGAAATTTTTCTAACCAATCACTTTCTTATATACTCTTACTTACCTCCTCTAAATAAATGGTATTTATCATAAAAATTATATATTAATTGTTTTAATACTATGAAATTTTATTATAATTATGATAACACCATTAAAATCCCTCTCACAAAAAATGAGTAGTGAGAGTGTCACTCTTGCATACGTATGACTTACCATCTCCATGTATCAATACAATTCATTTCTTACACCGCCTATTTTTGGATGTTTATTATTATGGTTTTAATGTTTATATATTATATTTATGATATAAATATAAATTTTAATTATAATATGACATATAAATACTTCCTTCTAAGCTTGTTTAAAAATATATCATCTATCATGCATTTGTGCAGACTACAACCTCTACTAAGTAATGTGATCCATTTCTCATTTCTATTTTACATGGATTTAAATAAGGATATATTTAATGAATATAAATAATATATTTTATATAATAATGATTCTTTAAGGAGAAATATTATTTAAATTTCTTTAATTCTTTCCATAGAAAAATGGAATCAATATTCATGTGTACATACGACCTATCATATCGATGAATAGTGTAGTTGATTTTTCTATCATTAATATTATGAAAGAATTAGAAAATATATATAATTAATATATATATGATATTTATATCTTTATTAAAATAATATATATATTTTTAACCATTATCATAATAAAAGAACCAAAACTACCAAACCAAAATATATACAAATAACTTAGAAGATATCATAAGGGACAATGCTATAAATAAAGAGTTGTTAATAAAAATGTGGTAAAAGGATATAAGTAAATTATATATGATATGATATTTATTATTATTATCATTATATAATATATCTATAAAAAAATATAATTTTATTACAATGGATATTTCAATGCATATGAAGGAAGTCTGACTTAAGGTAAGATATTTTCATCTCACTTTTATTTTTGACAGACACACGCTTTACACCAATTGTTTCTTTTTTATGGCCTATATACTAACCATTAACATATTTTATGATTATTAATATAAAAAATATAGGTATCTAAATATCCATATAAGGATATTTATTTCATGTTACTTATAGTTTTAAAATTTGCCAAATTGGTAAGGGGTTTTATGTTACAATCAAATTGTTTATTATATTGTTTAAGATTAAGTTCTAATGATGAAACATTATGATAAACCTATAAAGATACTCATGATTTTTAATTTTTTATGGTTTTTATTCAATCCATATTTTTTCTTTTCATTTTCATCATCATATGTACTCATGAGATCAAAAATAAATTTTTAAGGAAAATTTACTTCATTTCATTCCTCAATCAAGATTGCTTGTCAAAGTTTTCTAAAAATGTTTTGAAAAAGATTTTTAATATAATCTGATGATTTTTCAAATTCATTTTTACCCATTATAGAGATGTTTACAAAATAGATACAAAGAAAACTCGTTTTCATTTTCTTAATGGAGTATTTCCTATCTTTTTGGAAAAAATTATAGAAGGAATATTATTTTAACATAAAAGGATTGAATGTATTTTCCCAATATCATGAATAATTTTTTCTTTGGTACATATATTACATGATTACATGGTTCTTTACAATGAAATTTTTTCCATTATATTTATATAGTATTTAAAATAACATAATTTAAAATGAAAATCTATTTTTCTTTAGGAATGGTTTAATGATCTTTTAATGGTATCTGTCTTCATCAAATCCAACAAACCTTGATTTCACTAATGTTTCATAGGGGATATTAAGTAAAGATACCATCCATGTTCCTTATATTTATTGTTTATGAATATGATAAAACACTGTTTATGAACCCCATTTTATTATAGGGTTCATGGTATAATAAAATGGTTATGAAACCCATTTCTTATCAAATGTTATTATATAATGAATTATTTATGATCTTGTGGCACACTTTTTTATTATTTTCATTATGTGACTGGTCGTACCTGTATATACCTCAAATTTATTTTCTAAGTATTGATATCTCATGAGATAAATAGAAGTTGAATGGGGAGTGAGACAATTCAGTTACAAACTTTGTCCACTATGATAGTCATGGTAGTAAACCATTAATACTATTATGGTTTGGGGATTGAACCCATTACACTATGATAGTATTGGAAATTATCCTTGACTACTAATGAAATGATTTTCTATGCATATGTGTATTTCACAAAATAATTGTTTATAAAAAAATTAAGATCTCATAGATCATATTCTCTAATTTTATTGTGGTTGATGTCTTATGAACATTCAAGATGTCATACATGTATCAAGATTATGATTTAAGATCTAATTAGTGTGATTTCAAAATTTTATTATCTTGTTATCATACCCTTATGGTCATATTATTATAAATTTATCATTGATATCTCACTTATTTATCCTAAGTGAGCATCTGAACTCATCCTTTATTTTGTCTCATTTCACCTATTTATAAGTAAATATACTAAATAATTTTTATTTAAGATGATTGCTAGTTATGAAGAACATATTTGGTGAAAATTTAGATATTTTATGAACCATTTTTTATAGTTCCATGTTTCCAAAGGCATGATATCTATAAGATTCTGGTATGGATCATTATGTTATAAAATTAATATTCATCTTTTAACTTGTGATTCATCTATATTAAGGGTTCCTACATTTGGTATTAGAGAATGGTTTGGTTAACCATTGGAATATAGGATTATAAAAATTTATTAAGAACCATATAGACAATTTAAATATTGGATAGAATCCAAAAGTTTTGGTAACGAACATTAATGACCTAGGATAAACCAAAAAATTCATAATAGAATGTGTCATGATTTCTACATATAATAACTAGTTTTTCAAGATTATATGGTTTCACACTCTAAATATCATTACTCACATTATTCTTTTGGTTTTATTCAATGGATATAACCTGAAGGAATCATGTTAATCTATAATGTGACAATTAATTGAATTACTATATTCATGAGAAACTAGTTAGAATAAAATATGGAATGTGAAACTTTGGTATTATGAATAATAATATATATTGTTATATGATTAATAGTCTCAAATGTTTTTAGTTTCTTGAAATACTGAAAAAGATATTGATGGAGTTTCAAAAATTCCATAGTTGAAATAGGATTCATCATCGAACACGTAAATAATATAAGAAGTGATCTAATAATTGTCTTAGAGGGACAGGGAGATGTTTTGATTGTGGAAAAGGACACAAAGAAAGTAATTTCTATGAAAAAGTGAAATGTTTGGTTAACACAATGTAATAGAATAATGGTCACTGAAAGTAACCTTGATGGTAGGATATTACAAATATGGAATGTATGGTAATTATGATAATAGATTTTGAGGAATGAAATAACTATAAGAGAATCCAAAAGGTTGTACAAGTAATGTTTTTACCGATAATTATGAATAGAAAACAAATGATTTATGAATGTGAATGGTTGAGTGGCATTATTAATTTTTTTTTAAAAATTAGAAGCATGATTAAATTGAAGATGATGAATATTAATACATAATTAATATTTCAAACTATAGGAGATAAGTATTATGGTGTAATATAATGAAGCATATTTAATGTATTAATAAAATTATGGATTGATTATACTTTTTAGGAATTTTTATTCAAGATTTATATAGTACAAGTATAATTATAATCATATTATACATATAAAATCCTGAACATTTGAAGGATTAATCTATATTAGTTTTTAATTATGTATTAGAAAATGTATTTTGAATGGTACTAATGACCAAGAAAGCGATTCATTGTTAAAATGATATTTTATATAAAATGTGATAAAAATAATGTTAAATATAGTTAACTTTGCCTTTAATAGAAATTATTAAAAATTTCTAATCATAAATATCCATTAAAAAAAATAGAGGATCCAAAAGTCTAGTGTATTTGGATGACTATGTATATAATTATAAAAAAATATAGAATATAAAATCTTTTCCATAATCATCACCTAACCCCATTTGAGCTCCTAAAATGAAATATTACAACCTGGGGAATATGTAGATAAAGGGATGATCCAAAATTCCATGTAATGGAGTAAATATGGTAATAGACTATAACAACTAAGTTTGAATGCATAAAATGATAACATAAGACAAAATGACACATGAATAAATATATTAAAGGATAAACTATAGAACATGGTACTATATGTCATAGAAAAAATTCAATGTGGCATTAACATATAAAAAGACAAAAACATGGTTTGAGGATAACTTCCTATAATATATCACGTGGTAGAAAAAGTCCCATAATTGAGTCAGTTTACTCCCCAATCCTATACATGATGTCTGAAGAGGAAACAATTATCTAATGTATTGGATCAATATCGGAAATCACCCATCATAACATGTTTATACATATTTGTACCACATAAATAATAAAACATATAGAATAAACATAAGTTTTACCCTTGGAATTATGTAGGTTTCGTAATAATGTCACAAAAAATAACCAAAAGGTTAATCAGAATGATATCCCTGAAAGAATGTATTTAAATCATACTAGGAAATTCATAATGGAATATAAAAATTGATCATGATAAATTATGTCCAATATAAGTGATAGAATGTAAATTACTTGTCAAATAACTTTGGAAGTGTTTCTATTTAACACAGTTTTAGGGGAAAAAATAAAGAATCATTAAAGTGAAAAAAGTCATACTTTTTTTTGCATTAAATTAAAATTTAAATAAAAATTTATTTTCATGATAAAATTAGTGATTTTATAAGAAAATGATTCTATATAAATATTTGTGTATTGTGCATGAAAATTGATTCGAAATAGATAAAGTCTCCTTAATCGGGTTTTCTTATCGAATGGTATTGGGAAGGGAACCTTTAAATACATATATTTCCACATAAATTAAATATTAATTTAGATAGATACATATTTTTGGAACATTTAAATAGAATTTATTATAATTATATAATAATAATTAATATTTCATTTATAGAAAATAGAGATAAAGTATAACCTAAAGGGAAAACGACGGTTTGGAGGGATCCCTTACATTGTGTATGAATATGTTCTAAATATGCACTTAATATTATGGAATTTAATTAATTAATTAATTAATTAAGAACATATTATATTTTTATTTGTAGTATTATAATTTTATTAAGTTCATTTATAACCATCTCAATGAATTAGGAAGCTCAATATCATAATTACTAGAGGGTTTATTTCATGGTTTTATGGTTGGTCCACTTATGTGAAATTATGGACATTCTTTTAAAATAATAATAATTATACAGAAGTGAAACAATATATTATTAATTTCATTAATAAAATCCAATTGGTCCCTTATATTTCTTTGGGTTTCTTATACGAGGATGATTCATTAGATACAATAGTAATGATGAATGTTTAGTTTTTTTTGTTTTTCCAACCATCACAAATCAATTTTTTTTATTTAATTATTTTTATATTAGTTAAAGAAAATGAAAAAAATTATAAAAAAAATATTAATATCTTTTTATCCATAATAATGGTTTTATGTCCATCCATTAATGTGGTAATGGAAAACTGAAAATCAATGCCCATAGAGATGGTAAACCTTAATAATTTGGACAACAATTTCGTTTCATTGAATAAGAGGATATTAAAAAATAAAGGACAAAAGGTATTGCAATAGAAATATATAATTGTTTTATATACATGATTATTGGGTTATTATTATTATTTTATTGATAAATTATGCAAGGAGAAGTTAGAATAAGAAATGAAATCAAAAGAGATGGTTTGAGAAAATTACCTCTTGATTATCACCTCCTTGAAGTACCCGTTAAGGAACGTGGGATTGGATTTTTTGAGACTAGAAACTCTTGGAAATGGAGGAAAGTATTGGGAGATTTTTGGGAATAAAATTTAAAATCTACATGGTTTATAAGGTGTGATGATAAATGGTGGTGAGGGGTGGTGTTTATAGGGGGAGAGGGGTTTTTTATTATTATATTCATTAGTTATTTATTTTGGATCAAGACTATAACTAGTGTTAATTATTATCAGTAAATAAATTAAATAGTACAAGAGTGTTAAAAAATGGGTTCTTATACTATTCATGACTCATAAATTCATCTTTTTATCTTATAATGTTAAATTCCATAAATTATATTTTTTCACTATTCAAAAAAATTCAACTATTTTAGAAAACTCCAAAAACATCACCCTAACCATTTATTGACGTTTAGATTTCAAAAATGATATCCATTTTATAAAAATAAATATATAAGAATGATAATTTTAATTTTTATATAAAATAATCACTTATTCCAAAAATACTCATGTTAATATTATAATAGATTTTTTACACTTTGAAAAATTAATTGAGGTCACATAAAATTATCTTATATTTATAATAGATCATTATATTAATTTATGAATGTTATATTATAAAAAAATATTTAAATATATTATAATAATTATAAAATTTTAAGTAAACATTTATGTTTTTAAAAAATACAAACACTTAATTTAACATTTTAAAAATGTTTATTTAATTATACCATAATGAAAAAATATCATATTTTCATTTATAAGATGCCTAATTTTTAATTTTGTTCATAGGTTATGTTACTATTCCAATTTTTAGATTAAAATTACTAATGGTCATACTACTATTAGGATGGTTAGGTTACTATTCCAACAGAATAGGTTCCTTAATTTCTATAAATA
The DNA here is from genome assembly GCA_963277665.1 of Viscum album. Taxonomy (NCBI): domain Eukaryota; kingdom Viridiplantae; phylum Streptophyta; class Magnoliopsida; order Santalales; family Viscaceae; genus Viscum; species Viscum album. The sequence continues at coordinate 890,053,219 of OY728123.1, forward strand.
AGACTTATTTCATTAATTCTATACTCACATGTATTTTATCAAAATGTTATGCATAATTTCATAATTAATGTTAATATTATATTATTAACACATTTTTTCAGAAACATTGGTCTTGAGTGTGGTCAATCTACTAGATCAATCATATCAAAATTTTCTAGTTATCTCATATTCTTTTTAATGTCCATCAATAATATTTGAAATTGTTATTGGATTACTTTGTGAATAATGTATGATTATTCATGTATTAGAATAATATTTTTATTATAGATTTTTTAAATTATAATAAGGGAAATTTAATAAATAAAATGATGTTTCATTATATTCTTCACCACATAGAGAATTTAGTCCTTAAAATTTCAATTTAGATAAAAATTTGAAAACAGGTGAGGGTATTTATCCTTCAACACATCCTCCATTTCCAACATCACCTCTTCATAATTATGACTTCTCTATAGCATCATTACCAGGTGAGTGGTTTTATTGTGTAGAACCTTGTATCTATGGTCCTGAATCTTCAATAGCTGCTCCTCATAAAAGAGTTCATTTTCTAGATGTACCACCTCTAATTTTAGTACACCTAGGGGATCTAGTATGTGATTACTCAAGAAGTATTTTTGGAATAAATCGTGTAATTGAGACTTTTTTGGTGGAAGTACATGTCGATAGGCCATAACTCTGAACTAATCAAGTATATTTAAGGGGTTGATAAACCTGAGACATAGATTTACTTTCTTTCAAAAATCTTATGAACCTCTTCCAAGGAGATATGCAGAGGAATAAATTTTCACCATCCTCAAACTCTAGGTATTATTGATGATCATCTTCATAGATATTATGTCGACTTTGCGGAACCCAGATATGTTTTTGGATGGTCTTAACCTTATTTTCAGTTCATTGACCATTTCATCTCCCAATAACTTATGTTCACCAACTTCATCCCAACATTTAGATTTTACGTATAATTTATTATAAATGTATTGATACAGATCCATTTGGATTCTTGATTGGAAACTACTGCAATACAAGAACTCGACCAGTGTAATATTTTGATCAAATCATACTTTAAAGTCCCTTGAGCATGATCTCAATATTTATTCCAATGTCAGAATAGTCCACTCAGATTGGCCACCTGTTTGTGGGTGGAAGGTCGTACAAAAGTTGATCTTAGTATTGAGATCATGTTGGATAATTTTGGAAAACATAGTGGAAAATCTCATATCATGATTAAATATAATAGTTAATGGTAATCCATGACACCTCACCACTTCCCAGATATATACCCATGGAATTTGGTCAATTGAGAAGTACTATCAAATCTTAATAATGTGAGAAGTATTTTTAAGAAAATCTACAATAACCCATACACCATTCTTTCATATGAATGTCTTTAGAATTCCATTAAAAATGTACATAGTTACATTTTCACATTTCTATGTAGGAATGGGTAATAGTTATGTCATCCTCTAATAATTACCCCTTTTATACACCACTTTCTGACATAAAAGACACTCAAATGTATATTCATCAATCTCCTTCATCACATTGTCCCACCAATAGTTCTCCTAGGGATCCTGATACATATTTGTAATCCCTGGGTGAATAGAGAAGGTTGGGATATATGTATCAATAAAACACTATTTATTTATCTAGGTATTTAATGGTACTCTTAGTTATGAACCAAATATTATGACTCATTCCTCTTCAATTTTGGAATTATGAGCATTTTGCATTTTTATAGCATCCACCTATTTCTGAAATTCCATATCAACTATTTGCGAATAATTTTTCTTCTATTTGATGGATGGTTAATAAACCATTTGAGAATAGAATGAAGATGATCTTTCCTTTATAGCTCTCATTTAATTTGGTTGAATTTATAGAATATTGGATAATTATCGATTATCACCATTAATAAATTTATAGGATCTTTTATATATAGTTCATCTTCCACATTATTTGATTTACCAGGAAGATAGTAAATTATGGCATCATAATCCTGAATGATTTTAACCATATTTGACGGAACATATTAATTTCCTTCTATGTGAATATATATATATATATATATTCTTATGATCTGTATATATCTCACAATTCTCCCCATAGAGATAATTCTTCCAGATTATCAATGTGAATGTAACAGTTTCCAACTCTATATCAAGTGTGGGATAGTTTATTTAATGTTATTTCATATTACTTGATGAGTAGTATACAATGTTTTCACTTTTCATAAGTAAACAACCTAATTAATTAATTGAAGCATCATTGTATACCACAAAGAGTTCCCCAATTGTCATATGTATATGCATTGGTGACATGATAAGGCAATTTTTCAATATTTGAAGTAACATTTAAATCCCCTTTTCAAGTAAATCTTTACCTACTTCTGATACATCTTGGTAAATGGTTTTGAAAATCATGATAAGTTACTCAAAACATTTCGGTATTACCGTTATTTACCATGTTAACTATGGATCTCTATTAAAGATGTTCTCCTAGGCCACTCCCTAATTACCAATGTCCTATAAGGGTATAAAAGTATCCATTTTTTGGTGACACCATGAAATATTAATTATACTTCCACTATCTAGAACTCACACATTCTATGCATTACATATAGTTTCTCCCTTTTCAAATTATTTAGCACAATATTCAAATTCCTTCATGTTTCTCATTAATTCCACATTATATCAGAATATAATACATAAATACTACCATACCATTATAGAGGTAATCTCTAAACACACTACTCATTATGTACATGAATGTTTCTAGGACATTAGTGAGTAAAATTGTAATTACTATAAACTCATAATATCTATATATCATTCTGAAGGTAGTCTTTGGAACATCTTCCTCCATCACCATTAATTCATTATATCCTGACCGTAGGTCCACCTGAGAAAAATAATTCCCATACCCATTATTTATCATAAATTTTATTTATCAATTATAGGGAATACATGTTATTTATCGTGATGTTGTTAATTTAATGATAATAAATGTAGAGGTGTATTGGTCCATCATTTTTCATGATAAAGATGTCTGGTGGACCCCATGGTAAAGCACTCGTTTGTATAAAACCCTTCTCTCGATTCTCTAGTTACAGATTCATTGGTACATATAACTTAATTATGGACATACTATATGTTTTCTTTGATATGAGTAGATATTCAAGTATAAGATCAATTGAAAACTAAACCTATCGATTAGGGGAAGTCCAGAAAATTCTTCAGGGAACACATCATTGAAGTTCATCACATTGGGAATGTCTATAAAAATGAATCTGTCATTTTTATCAATCATTTGACCTAGATATGCTTAATAAAAGTGAAATAATAACCACAATTGAGATGTTGATTTTGAAGGTGAATAATCCACCACCTTGAAAATGTACTGAATTGGGTTATACCTTGTGATGTGAACAATGATCCCCCTCTCTCGATAGATGGTGTTTTATTTGTATAAATAGGGCCATTCCATGCCCAATATAACATCAAACTTCACCAGAGAAGGTAAGACATGATTTTATGGGGGGTTTAGTCCACAAACATTAACTATAGAGGAGTTATAAAATTCATATTTAATAATATCCCCATTCGATGTTCTCATAGATAACTTAACCTCCCTATTTTGGGGTTGTGTTAGAATAGTTCATCTAATCATAAAAATTATAAAATAATGTGTTGACCAGAACCAAATAGTTAATTTTTATATTCATGAATGAATAACTAGTGAACCTATCACTGCATTTTTTTTCAAGCTCCACAATAGCTGTAGTGATAAAATATGCCCTTCCATACTACCTTGGAGGATGTTATCATAGATTTTCCTCGAAATCCCTTGGTTTAGGTCATTGTCTTGTATAGTTCATGTCTTCCATGTAGTTAAATCACTTCACAGTAAGCATAGTATTTACCTGAAACTTTTTTCCACCACCTGATTAGTAAGATTATTCATTTTAAATCATCATTTATTATCTTGGTTCCCCTCTTATCTATGAAAGAAGCACCTTCTGGTTCTCCTTAGAAAGTTTCTAGGATGCTTCTACCCCCAAATCTGACTAGTGGGATGCTAGGATTTCTTTCCTACATAATATTATTCATTTTCCCTATAAAAAATAATTCCATTGTATGTTTCTACTCACTAGCCTATGATACCACTCATAATAATCAATCTCAATCCCAATTTTAAGGTAATGAAGAACAATCTCTTCATAATTTTCAATGTCGCAAATTGATAAAGATTTTCATAGACTTAGAATCAACCCACTAAATAATTGGTCCACCTTACTTTGAGTGCTGATGAAAAATCTAGAAGCATACTATCAAAACTGTGTGAATATTTCCTCACATGAATCAAAAGATTCATTTTACTTTTTTATCAGATTGAGGAACTCTCTCTCCCTCTTAATGAAGAGAGATTGTGGAAATATTTATTGAAAAATATTTTCAAGAATTATTTCCATTTCATGGAATTAATTTCCTCATTAGACATTGTATTTTTTATTAGGGTCCACCACAGATCAGATTCCCATTCAAAAATATATACCACTACTACAACATTCTCTTATTTTGATCACTAAATGATAGAAAATATATTCTTAAGGGAGTTAGTCCATTGTAACCTTATTAGAAAATTATAAGATGCACTAAATATAGGAGGATTTCGGTGCATTATTGATTTGAAATAAACATTCTCTTTTTGAAGAGAAGGATGGAATTTCACACTATTCATGTGTTTATTCATAATATGACCCATTATAAAAAGTTTTTTTAAGATGTTATGGGCTCCTGTTCCCATCAGGTTTGGAATCTCACTAAAGAAATCATCATATTTCATGTCACATTGATTGTTCGAATGGGTTATCTTATTTACCACTATTAACTATGAAAAATTCTTAAAATAAAATTAGGGGCCATAATACTTAGCATATTAGAATATAAAAAGGTAACTATGAACTTATAAGGTTAAAATTATAAATACAAAGTATATTTAAACTTTTGATTCCCTTCACTTCAATCTGGGATATCCATAGATATAGATTTATGATGATGGTTATTACTATAGTTTTATAGAACTAATTTCAAAATTTTACTAGACCGTCCTCTAATAAAAGTAATAGTGACACTAGACTAAGTATTATTACATGATTTTAAGCATAAATATAATCTATATACAAATAAAGGACCCAAAGTCTAGTGTCTTAGTATGGATACATACATAATTAAAAAAATGGAACTATACTTTAACATATTTTCTATAATGATTTCCTAAATCCATTCAAGAATCTAGAGCCTTGTAGGAAAACCTTCGGAATACATATAAAAATGGATGAACTAAAAAGCCATGTAAGGTAAAAGAACATATGAATAAATCATATAAAAAGAGTTAGAAGGCATAACATGATGAAATAAAAAGGCATTGAGCATGAATAAAAATAAGGATGAATAAAATGTAGAACATGGAATAATGTGATCATGGAAACATATGAATATGGTATTAATATATAACCTAAAATAAAAATGATTCGAGGCTAACTACAAAGACTATATCACAAGGTGGAGAAATTCCCATAATTTATTCGGTTTACTCTCTAATACCATACATGAAATCTCATGAGACTAGACATAACCCAATTCATTGAAATACTATCTGGGAACACCCATATGAACTTGTTCATAAATTTGTGTTCCATGTAAGGAATAACACAGTTGGAATAAATATAAGGGATTCCCACAGAAATAAATGGGATTCCTAATCATGTCACAAGGCATAACTAAAATGAGTATAATAATTGTATCCTTGAATGAATGGATTTAAATCATACTTGGACATTAATAATGAAAAATAATCATAGATAATGATAATTGATGTCTAAATAATGATAAAACACATAAAAAGAGTGGTTAGGTGGCTTTGGAAATTTTCCACTTTAACAAGGTTGTAGAGAATAGAATAAAGAAACATTAAAGAAGATAGTTGAAGAAATGTTTGTAGAAAAAAATAATTGAAATAAAATTATTTTCCATAATTAAATACCTGATTTTAGAAAAATGTTAATTCCTTGAAACTAATTATGGAGTGTATAAGAAAATGGGAAAGAAATAGAGATGACCAATTTAGCTGAGTATTCATATCAAATGGTATTGAGAGGGAAATCATTTAATACATGTATTTTCATGACAATTATAGATGATTATAGATAAATTAATATGTATGTAATATTTTCATATAATTTATTAGAATTATATAATAAGAGTAAACAATTAAAAAAGGGAAAATTGAGATAAAGCGTAAACCAAAGGTAAAAATGGAGGTTCAGAGAGAGCCACCTTATGTTTGAATTCATTATTCACTTACACATAATGTCCTAGATAATAAAATTAGATACATTAGTTACTTAACTCATAACCTCTTCTGTACATATTATATTTATTATATGTTTATTAATATCATTTTTGACTATCTCAATAAGTTATGATGTTGAATTTTAATGTATCGAGATCGTTATTTTGGGAGATTCCCTAACCCACATGGGCTATTTTTGTTTCAGAATATGAAAATAGTTGTAATAAAGATATTAAAATATGTTTTAACCACAATTATTCTTTATGACCATCCTTTAAGGTGGTAATTTAAAATGTGAAATCATTTTCCATAGAGATAGTAAACCCCCATAATTTGGACAATGATTTCGTTTCGTTGAATTAGAGGATATGAAAAAAAGTGGTGGATAGAATATATTTAATTAGAAATATAAAATTCCATTATATACATGATACTTGATTAATTATTATTTTATGGGTGAAGTATTTGATTAGATGGTAGAATATTAGATGAAATTAAAGGAGATGGTTTTCAAAAATTACCTCTTCAATATCATCTCTATGAAGGACCCCCTAAGGAACATGGAATTAGAATCTATTGGGAACAAAAGTTCTTGGAAATGGGGGAGAGGCTTAGGAAATTAGCAGCTCATAATATTTAAAAGTAACAAGGATTAGAATGTGTTAGGATAAGGGTTGGTATTTATAGGGGGGTAAGAGGGGTATTTTTATTGTTATATTCATTAGTTTATTATTTTGGATCAATAATATCAGTATTGTTGATTATTATAACTAAATACAGTAAATAGGTTAAGATATTTAAAACCAATGGGTTCATACATAATCTATGACTCAAAAATATAAGCATTTATCTTATAATGTTACATTCCATAAACTATCTTATTTCATAATTCACAAAAAATTCAACTATTTAAGAAGAATCCCAAAAATTTCACATATCATTTTTGAAGTGTAGATTTCAAAAATAAAATTCATTTTACCATTTTTTTCAAAGTAGTAGATTATTATTTTTTAAATAAACTATTCATTTATATAAAAAATAATTATCTTGATATTATAACAAATTTTTTGAACATTTAAAAAATTAAGTAAGGTCACCTGAAATTATCTTGTAATCATAATACAACAGAATATTGTTTTATTAATATTATTTGATGATTTTATTTTCTGAATTATTATATTTATTATAATATTTTAAATAAAAATGTAACTTTTAAAAATATACCAACACTTGGTTTATAATTTTTAAAACATTATTTAACTTATATTGTGTGATAAATATATTATATTTTCATTTATAAGATTCTTATATTTTTTTATACATTCTAAGGTGAGGTTACTATTATAACAACCAGATTACATTCTTAATGGTCAGATTACTATTCCAATGATTGGATTACTATTCTAATAGTATATGTTTTTTAATATATATAAATTCAACTTATTATATTCATCATCCACTCACTTATATTTTCCCTCATGGTTATATATATTTTCATCTTTAAAATGAATAACATATTATTAACATTATATTTTATTTCTATAGCTTTGTTTTTGAGGGGGGGTCATTCTTGTTCATCAAGAAGATCCAAATTCTCCTATAATTTTATTTTTTAGTAACCTTTTATAATATTTGTCATTCATATTGGACTAATTTATGACTAACGTATCATTATTCATTTATGAGAATAATATTTTTATAATATTTTTTATAATAATAACAAGCCAAATTACATTTATAAGTATATGATTCATTATAATGAACCTTAATATCTGTCTAATGTTGAGTAAGTAATGTTTAGATTCGATAAGGAGATAATAGACATTAATAGTATTTTTAATCCTAAAATTCATTTCTGATTTGATAAAAAGTAACTTATGTACGATATGTTGACTTTTATTTCTTTTTTGGATTTATAGAATATATTCGATAGTCAGAACCTAGTTATGGTATAAGGATTGTGTTAATTTGAGAACCGTAAATTTTTTTCAAGTGATTTTAACTTAAATGTTGTGGATAACATCATAGGTTAAAAATATTATGGTTGATTGTAATTTCAATGAAATCAACACCCCATTTTAATGTATTAAATGTAGTGATTTTGTTACTCTATTGAATTTTAAATACCCTTTTGGGTTGATATATAATTTAGTGGGAATTTAATTATGGATGAATAAATACTAAAATATTGATAATATATATGTTTCAAATGTAATTCTTTGATAAGGTTAAATTTTCATAGATATTTACAGTAAAGATATGAATTACCATTCATGTTAGTATCTAAATTTGATTCATGATATTTTTGTTAATTTCATTATATTATACAATTATATATTAATTAATCAGTGTGATTAATGAGGATTGGGATATGTTTCATTTGGTTGATGTATATCTGACCCTTAGGATCAACATGTGATTTAACAAGAAACATTTATTGGGATATAAATTGAGGAAATTGTGGTTTTCAGATTAATTTCGTATTTATCCATATGGTGGTTTATTAATCTTGATAATTACCTTATTGATAAACACTTTTTTAATGCATAGATATAGAAGTAATATTTTGATATACTTTATTAATCCATTAGAAGATGGTTTCTATGCTACATGCATTAATAATTCATCTCGAATACTCATAATTTGTAGAAATATCATAGATTATGGTGAAAACTGACAAAAATATGAAATTATAATTTTTATGTAAGTATATTTCCATATTTTTATTATATAGAGGGTAAGGGAATTTCTCAACTCTATGAAATGGGTTTTAAGACAAAAATGTATTCATATAACCTTCAATCCCAATAAATTAATTGTCTTTTAACCCCACACTAATTTCTGGTTTTTTGGTTTTTTGTTTCTCCTAATAGTGTTATATAATTCTTTTTTATTCCTTGGAAATCATTTTTCTCTTACACATCCATGTTTACACATTCCACTAGTGTTAGCCTACTTGGATACATAGTGTAACAAACTAAAATGTTAAAGGTTTAAACACATAAAATGATATGACCCATGTAAAAAAAGGAAAACCATTATTTTTAGGAGCCTACCAGATTTGAAATTAAAATTTAAGTGTTCTTGGCCTTGAGTAGTGATTAGGATGGGTTGGATTTTCATAAGGGTTGGTGCGAGTGAGGAAAAATAACTTTGGGAAGGACATTTCTCGGTGTTTGGGGATCGTCATTAATTAGATGACCCGTTCGGGCACATGGGCAGGCCCTGGGGAGGGGACCATGTGCCTGTGGGGAAACTATTAGAATCTAGTGGGATATGTCCTAACAACCATGTTTTAGTGATGTGTCTATGCTATCATTGGTTCCCAGTTTTTAAATATATTTTTTTGGTGACCTTGAAAATTGCATTTCACACTTTTATGGATGTTTTATTAATCCTTTTTTATGATGTAGATCTTCAATAGTGGAATTTTCAAATATAAAGACTTTAATTATAGAGAAAAATTTATAATTGCAAGTATTCAATTTACTAAACTATGATAATGTAACACCATGATATTTTTGGAAATATTTTACTTTAATAGATTGTGTTTCACCTAACAAAGAGTTTAATCAAATTGTGATATATTATTTTAATATTATTATTTAATTATTATAACATAGACATTAAATTAGAGCATATTAACAGGATTAAGTACCATATTAAATATATAAATATATACTAATAAGAAAATATTTTTTAAGAACTTATTTGGAAACATGTGTTTAATTTTTTAAAAAGATATATTATGCTTAAAAATATATTTCCTTCAAAATGATTTTTATTACAATCTCTGTAAAAATATTAAATTTTATATTTTAAAAATTTAAAAATTGTATTTCATATAACTAAATATTTTTTAAATCATCTTTCCATAAATAACTTATGGTGATTTTTTTGGGATGTTTCTGAAAAAATTCATCTTCTTGTGAATAGTGAAAAATAATGATTCTTTTATTGAAAACTATATTTTTGTTTCATTCATGTAAGAAGTTATTTTTAGTTTTAAAATGGTTTAATAGTAAAATAACATATCTTATACTTTAAATAATCTTCTTTCCATGCATTTTATTCAATTTTTTGTTTGAATTTGCTGTTAAAACATTTTTATACGTAAAAAATTCCTTTTTTTTTGAAAACCAATTTTTATTTCCAAAATGTGTTTTTATATTACTAAATTAATTATAAATATTGGTGAACATTTTAATAAAATGTATATATTATATATTTTATAATATTGTTTCATTTATTTAATAATTTTCTATGTATGGAATAATAATAACCCATGCTTTGTTATTAAAAATGTATTTTATAAAAAATTTCATTATCCCTTTTTTGAATACTTATTTTTAAATAAATTTATTCTAGATATATATATTTGTTCCATTTTATGAAATGGATTATATATTTGGAATAATGAGGTTTGAAATTGTAAAATAGGCCCAATTTTGTTTTCGACCAACAAAAATACTAACCGTGGTAAAATTCATCCCATTATTAAATAGAAAACTGGGATAATCATTGTTAAAGCTAAATGACAAGAGAATAATTGTTTATCTTAATTATTATTGGATTAAATTATTTATAATATAAACAAATTATTCTTGAAATTGAGTTTTTAATGGAAACTTTTCCATTAAAAGAGCTTATATATTATTTAAATAACTGAATGTCAAAAAATATCACCCTCATAGTTTTAAATATCATTATGTGTTCAAATAGTCATAAAAAATAGTTGTGAGATAATATTATTATTAATTAGTAAGATAATTAAATTATATTAATTATGTGTATAAATAAATTATATTAATTATGGTAATTTATTTATATTTTTTATATATTATATAATTTCCATAAATTCTTACAAAATGCCAAAACAATATTTATTCATTTAATAGAAAAATATAATAAATGATTTAGGAAATATTAAATGTGATATAATATTAGTAATTTATAGTTTTGTAAAAATTTAATCATAGTATGTGAAATATTTTTTTATAGGATTAATTTTTAATTAAAACTATTTCTTCATGTCTTTCATGGAAAATTAAATGAAGAGTGTCAAAATAAAAAAATTGATTTATTATTAAATAATATTTTTGTCAAATTATATAAAAATAATATAAATATTGGAAATAATAAATTATAGATATGATATGTTCTAAATGTTAATAAAATTTCCATTTAAGGGCCAATTTTCCCTTGAAATAAAATTACAACCCACTATTTTTGAAAAACTTATTATAGTAGTTAAAATGTAAATTTATTGACTAATAGTAAATCTATATAATAATATTTAAAATAAAACCAAGATTTATTTGAATTTTATTTTTAATATAATATGAACCCAATCCAAACATATCATATAATACCTTGTCATTTGGAGGATTTCTTACATATTTATTTTATTATTATTTAATCTTTTGTGGAAAATACAAAAGGAGACCACAACTCAATTATAAATAGAATCCCACCTCGCTTATATACACCACATTGAGCCTTCTAGATAGACCAAATTCTTCTAATTTATAATATAAAAATATAAAAATACATTATAAAGGTTCCATTATTCACAAAATATCATATATTGGGCACTTTATAGGAGAACTAATTGAGTTTTTTTTTTCAAACAAGAGGTAATCCCCTTAACCAATCACATTATTTTCTACTCATTTTTCTCCCATAATAACATATGGTATTTATAATAAAAATAATAACTTATGTATCATAAATATGAAAAAAATATAATTATAATTATGAAAAAACCATTATACATCCTATTTACCATCAAATGAGATGTGAAAGTATCACTTTTGAGTACGTATAGCTTACCACCTCCACATAGTGACCCAATTAATTTTTTTAAACTCCATAATTTATAGAAAGTTATTTTGATGGGTTTAATGTTTATATATAATATTTATTACATAATTGTACTTATTTTATTATAATATCACATTAATCAACTTACCTTCTAGACCATTGAAAAATTATAACATAAATCATTCATATATTTGGACTAACCCCTCCATATATCAATTTGATTCGTTTGTAATTTTTTTAAATTTTATGGTAATAAGGGTGTATTTAATGAATATAAATTATATATGTGATATAATAATGATTATGTAATATTTATTTATTATTTACTATTCCTTCATTCTGTCCCATGAAAATCAGAAACAACATTCATACAAATATATGACCTACCTTCTACATGAATGGTGTAGTTCATTTTCCTATCAATACTTTTAAGATTAAATATATACATACATTTAATAAATATATATTATATTATTTTAATGATTAAAATTATGGATATTATGGAAGTAGGATCCAAATACCAGGCCCAAAACTATATAACCAAGATAAATATATATCACAAAGAACAATGTATTTAATAAAAATTTATAATTAAATGGGTGATAAAAAGTTATAAGTAAATCATTTATTATGATATATGAGTATGGTTATATAATATAAATTATAAATACATTTTTAATACATAATGTTTTTCTATTTTTTTAGGATATATTCAATTCTAATGTAACGTATTTTCATCTCACTATTATTTATGGGTGACACATGCCATATAAAACACTTGTTTATTTTGTGTGTTGTATATACTTCCATTGACTATATTCTAGAATTATTATAATAATGATAATGTGGATTTTCAATTTCACATAAGGCTATTTATATCATGGGACATATAATTCAAAAGTTACAAAATTGGTAAGGGGTTTTATGTTACAATTTCATTTTTTACCATGATTATTTATGATTAAATTATAATGATGAAATATTATGATAAACCACTCAATATACTCATGAATTTTCTTATACTATGTTTATTTCATTAAAGTAAAAGTCTTTCTTTCATTTTCCACAAATTATGTACTCAACAGACCATCGATGTGTTTCAAGGAATAGTCATTTCATTTTTCTCTTCCCTAAAAAACCTTTTTTCATCTGTATAATCTTTTTTAAAAATGTTTTTAAAATAGGTGTTCAGTATTATGCTATTACAAGTCTTAATAATTTTATCCCATGTTTTAGTTTTTTAAAAAACAGGTAAAAATGTATATTTTTTTCATTTTTCCATACAAGAAACTTCAATTTTTTTTCCAAAAAGATATATAAAGAATGTTTTTTTAACTAACATGTAATTAATCAATTTTTTCACACTCAGGAATAATTTATTATTTAATTATTCTTTTGAATGTTTAAATTTTTTACATATAATTTTTTTCCCTTTATATTTGTGCAGTTTTACAACATAAGTTTTTTCAAAATGGGATGTTCATTATCCTAAAATATTTTTTTAATTATTTATCACTGGTGTTTTTATACATAGAATCCAATAATTTTTTATTTTAATTGTAATTTACATGTTTTATAGTCAAATAATCACATATTTATTATTTATCTGTATTTTTTATCAATATGATAACATCGTGTTAATGAAACACATTTCTTTCCATGGGTGATACCAAAATTAACTTTTTATTAAAAACATTTTTATGGGTTGTGATATAATTAATAAGTTATGATTTTATATCCAACAAATATATATATATATATATATAATTTTATAATATCTGGGACCAATATATCTCTCTAATTCATTGGGTAAAGATTTATATTTGATAAGATACAGATGAATGGAATAGGTAGTGAACCAAATTCAGTGTGGTACTTTGTCCACTATGATATTCATAGGAGTTAACCTTGACCACTATGATGGTTTGGGCAGTGAAATCATTTCCCTATGATAGTCTTCGCAATGATACTAGACTACTTAGGAAATGTTTTTATTCTTATGTGTATTACATAAATTTATTTCATATGTCAATGATATGGTCTCAATGATCTTGTTGTTTTATTCATTTATAGTTCATGTCTTATGAAATTAAATAATTTATGTCATGAATCAAAATTAAAATTTATGACACATGGGGTATGATTTTAAAATTTTATTCTTGTGTTATCACACTCTTATGTTCATGTTAGTATCACGTGATAATTGACATATCCTTTTTTACCAATACCAAGATTCTAATCTCAGCTTGTCTTATATTTATTTTTCATTTGTTATGAAGAAGATTACTGTGTAATATTTTTCCAATAAGTGTGATAATGTTGAATAACATGGTGGAATATGAGGTAGATAGTTTATGAACTTGTTTTTAATATGTCTAATTTTCCAAAGGCATATAACTATACAATTATAGTGTGGATCATTATGTTATATTATGAATATAACTCCATTAATATTTGATATCTCTTTATGAAATATAAGGATATCTATAGTATAAATAATCCACTATTTAGAATGTTTTTATATAACACACCAATATTAATTTGGATGGTGTATCTACTTTTTAATAAATTATAATATCTTAAATTATTGTTAATCTGGTAAAATAAACTTTCATTTATTCTCTTCCATTTTTTGATATATTATTGAAATCTTCCATGAAATATAATTTCTTATTCATAACATAACCTTATATCATGATTTATAATGTTTACCCTTGATATTTTTTATTCATTTGATATATAATTCCCAATATATATCTTTTTGAATTATTTTTTGCTTAAAATATTCATTATTTATGAATTAACTTCCTTCATGAAAATGAAACTTTGTAAATAATAATTATCATCCACTTAAATGACATTTTATCATAATGTTTCATGCTTTTCTCTTATCACTGGGGAATTCCCTGAAAATTTAAAATACCAAGAATGTTAAATTTTCCATTCCATTCATACTTTTCCTTTACCCTTTTCAAAAATATATTTTTTATTGTTTTCATTATGTGGGTTATTAATAATAATTTTAAAAATTAGGTTATATTGAACATCCTAATCAAAGGTATGTAGTCCACTCCACAAATAGTCATGATAAGCCTTTATGCCATATAAAATAATATTTAATTTATGTTTCTGTATGAAGTATGTTTTTTGAAAGGATATAACTTAATATTTTCAAAAATTAATTTTTAAGATGACCTATAAAATCATCTTTTACAAATATGTTAAAATCTTTCTTTAAAAATTCATTTTTATTTTTGTATCTGATATCACTTTTAATTTTCTAATGTGATTTCCCTATTGGGAATTTTGTTTCATGAGTGACCCTATGATTTTTATGAAAATATTTTCATTCTTGATGAATTAAAATCATGGTCGCAAATGAAACCAATCATTAATATAATTGTTGATGTCATTTGAACCATTATTTTTTAAAGGCTGTTTTTACATATACATAGAAATATGTTTAAATTTTATCTTATTAACATGGGGTAAGTTATCTGGATTCCATCCACATTACACCTTTGGATGTTTTATCATCATGATTTTTTTGGAAATTAACAGGAACCCCATTATTTCCTCATGTAAATATTGTTTTTTTGAAATTATGAATGTTATATATTTTTATCACATATCCATGTACATAATATGATGTGAAGGGTGGGACAAAAATTTTATATCCCACCAATGGATTGCATAATGATTTATATATCATGGGATATAATTTATGCAACCATGGAGTGATCATAATATCCCATGGAACATTGTAAACTATTTTATTATGGTTCTTTGAGTGGACAATGTAGGTTAATGATTTCGTATGTCATAAGTGTTGGTCGAAGTAGGACACTCAATAGGGGTGCCAATTGAGTTCCTATAAAAATTTCCCTTAAAAAATTTTAAAATATTCACTAAATTAAAATTAAAAAATGATAGTTAATAATGGAAATAATATTATGATTTTTTTATTATTCAAATAGATTTTCAAAAGATTGATTAATTCTCAATAGTAACAATATGAGATATTGATACAAATTTTGAAAATATTCTATTATGGCCGAATAGTTATAACTACTAGCCATGAAAAATTATCAGAGTACATTTTAGTTTTCTAAAACATACATTAAAGTAGAGAAAGACTAAATAAAAATGCACACCAGATAAAACATGTGGTTCAATCTCAAGCCGAGACTTAATCCACTCCACTTGGTGATCACCTACCACCAAGTAGTTTATATTAATAAACTTAATCCACACCCAATATCAGGGTTAACAATAATACACATAATTGTCTAGGTCACAAAACCTCTTCCACTATTCTTTGAGAAAAACAACCCACCAGGTCACACTAGACCTCTTCCACACTTATCTGTGTGACTCAACAAATGTCGGGAGATATGAGTTAAAGGATATCTTTTATCCTTCAGTTTGATAAATGATACAGCCTGTCCTTAATATATTGATACACTCACTATACAAAAGTATGTAAAACTACACACGAATGATAAAATAAATATGGGAATGGATTTAGAGGGCTTTGTGTGTCTTGGTGATACGACTCTGGAGTCTTCAGATGTATCTTAGTTGAGGTTTGATTCTACTTCTATAAGTTGATACTAAAATAGAGTGTCATATTCTTGATTTAATGTACAAATTAAGGTTATGAAGGTATATAATTCTCCTTCTTTGATATGCTGAATAGGGGTTTTGATTCAATGTATATCTTGATTGATATTTCCATGTGTGTTATTCCTTTTTTCCATGAGTTTATTGTGGATGCATTAGAGTCACATATGTTATTCTATAAGTTTCACACATTCTAATCCTTTGAGCCTCTTGATTTTATGTTTTATTTTTGGTGCACGAGTTGGAGCCGACATGAAGCATTATTTCTACACCTCGTACCTCATACTATCAGGTGAAATGTTTATAAAGAAACATAAATTATGTTAGTGTTATTAAATGACTCAAATATTAATTTTATAAATTAAATTAGAAAAGGAATAGGAATGATTAAGGAATAATGTCATAATTTTTCTTGGAACGGTGTCATTGGTAAACATTGTTAATGGGAAATGGATTTAATGGGAAACAATATCATCTCCTATTCCTTTAAGCAGTGAGATAGTCACAGTTCCATAGTTGCATTGAGATCTAGAATCGATAGCACAAATGCGGTGTCAGGTTCATAGTGTCTGAGGTAAAAGTTTCTAGTCCTTTGTCAAGACATTGAACATGGTCCTAGAGATGGAAGACATTAATCGATGTTAATGACTTTGTGAAATCTAAAAATAGTTATGGTGTTTGAGTCACGGTGTCTAAGTCATGATGTCTTGGTCACATTGTCCAGGTCACAATATCAGGGTTACAGTGTCAAGGTTATGGTGTTAGGGACTCTGTCAGAATCCGAAACCGGTGTCAGAATTAAGGTTTCTTCGACTTATCGAAGTATCTACAAACTGTCTTATGAAATAATATTTATATAATTAATTATACATAAAAATTAATATAATACAACATTATAGAACAAGATCAAACAAAGTTTACAAGATTCAAACAAGATTTGGGAGATTTTATATTAAGATATTGAAAAAATTTATACCATGATTTGTATGAATTGAATCATAAGGAAACCAACAGTCGATACACATTATTTTTGATAGGTTAAACAAGGGTAACAATATTTTTTAGAATTAAAACATGATTAACACATGAGGAGACCAATAATCTCCCATTTTGGGTGATAAAAAATAATGGGATTTAAATGATTTTTATTATACTCCCCCTTTTGGGATTATAAAAAATAATATAAGAAAATAAAGACTATATGAAAGTAAGGAAGAAAAATAAATAATAGTAGGATGCATTTTTTTGGATATAAATATAGGGTGAATTAAAATAATAAGGGAAAAATAAAAAACATCCCTATCGAAAATACATCCTTAACATCTCTTCTAAGTCAACAGTCCTCTATTTTCCCTTGGAAAGAAAATTAGGTGGATCCAAAAGAGTAGATCCAGAAGTGGTAGAAGTGGTTGATCTAACTATGAAAGAAGGAAGAGGTGATCCTTCAAAAAAGAAGGGGCCAAAGTTAGGTTGGTTAAATACCGAGGAAGATATTTCTCATGAATGATGGGTCTAATTTATCGTAGAGAAAGATATACAGACATGGAGGCATAAGCAAAGGTTGTGGATGACGAAGGGGTTGAGCCAGGCCTCAAAGGGGTAGTGGCAAGAAAGACTATTATAGTGATTTTCACATGGAGATAAGGCTTCAAAAAATTGATTAAATCAGTGATTACTTTGACCCTATATTGCATAGAGTTTTTAAAATAGTCTTTATTCTCAATAAACTTTTCCATTATATAGGAAAACTCATTCATTTTCTACACTTTTCCATTAAAATCACGAGTCAAATGAGGCATTTTGAGATTATCCACAAGGTACATGAAATGAATATTCTGTTGGTGATTTTTATAGATCCTCTTGAAGTTTAAATCAACCTTTTTAGTAATTTCATCATAGGTCATAGATTCTTCCTTGGAATACAGTTGAACTGTAACGACCCAAAGTTTCATTAATGGAAAATCACTCTTGATCCAGTTAAATGTTTCTTTATGAAAAATGTTTTTATAAGATGTCAACTTCTTTAGTTTTATGTTAATATTTGTGACTGTTACTTTTATAGTCGTTGAACAGTGATCACTTGAGTAGTATAAATATATGGCTTTAACGAACCCAATTTTACTCAGACAAAGGAAGCGATGGCCTCATCCAGTAGAATTGCCCCATAAAATCCCATTTGTCAGAGCTCAGAAAAGAGGTGGCGTCTTTGGGCTTCTCCCTTGACCAAGCCCAAGCTGAGCTTCATTATACCAAGCTCGAACGGGACCATCTACGGGAAAAGTGGAAGTTGATAGAGATTACCACTCGAGCGATGTTATCCGAGCCGCCCCAAGAGTCTTTCACCATCACACACCTTACCCTTAGGTCTTATGCAGCTATTTTAAGGGGTTATGTAACAAATAAGTAGTACTATGTTCATGTGCATTCTTTTTGTATATAATAATGAATATAATTTCTAGTCATTTTTGATACATTGTAAATAGTTTTTAAAGTACAAATGGTGTTTTTAGTTATTATTTAATTAATAATTATATTTTATTAAATTAAGGGATTTTTTTGAATTAAATAATATTTTAATAAAATATTATTATTAATATTAAATTAATTTTTATTAAATATAAATGACCTTATAATTTTATGAATGCAATTAAAATTTTTATTAAGGTTTGAAAGCCATTTCTGTCAAAAACAGGGAATTTTTTATAAATGTCGGTTTTTATTTTAAAAGTGAAAATTCACATATTTAGAAAATTATTTAGATAAAATAAATATTATTTTTGGAATCAGGACATCGAAATTATCCAATGGTTAAATTTTCCTAATTTTCTGAGACAGTCAAATTTTTGTGTAAAAATTAAATACCATTTAAATATATAATGTGTTTTATGACATCATAATGACCCAATGGTGATGTAATAAAATACCATAATCCATATGTTCGGCCAATATGTGTTTTATCATTAAAATAATGCGATTTTGGGTTTTTTTGACTTACTTTTCAAAGCATTAATGGAGCCCTCAAGACTTATTCAACACTTTGCCTTTTTAAATTAATTTCCATGGGAGTGTGACTCACCTCCACATAAGCAACCCTAATTTATTAATAAGTTCGGACGTTGGCCTTGTAAAATATTGTTTTCCTCTTTCCTTTTCCAGAAACCATGGGCAAATACCATGGGATGGTTTGTGGTTTGGATTATTTTAATATAAGTGGTCCCAAACCTAAATAATAAAGAATTCTCTCACCTTTCCTATATAAACCCACCCATGCTCCCACTTACTCCTCACTCAAAGCCCTTGTAGTTCGTCCAACCTCTGCCCTACTCTCTCTAGAATCCTCTCAAGGTGCCCCAAGCTCCCAATAATCCTCTCACAAGCCTCTCTCTAGCCTTTGGAAGCACACTTCCAAGTAAGGATTTTTTTCTTCCTTTCTCATTTTTGTCAATTTTCATTAAGTTGTGTTGCCCTTTTAATTTCAATTATGAATGTTGGGGTATGGTTTCTCACCTCCCCCATACTTCCCTCTTATTTTTTGAATTATGGGAGATCCATTTCTCTCTCATTAAATGCCTCCCATGTACACCTGTTACTATGCCGAAATTCCGAAAGGAACTTCCCTCTCCTCTTTTACATTAAAGCAATACATTTTTATCATGAATCTAAATTACATTAAAATTGTTGGGACATGTATCTATTTGACTTCCTTACTGTCCATTACATGTAAATATGACGAGTAACCCCTTTCTCTCTCATCAACCTTTTTTATGAATTCTTATGTCATGCCGTTACGCAACCGAAATCACACCGATTTTCTAGGCCAATGTCATTGTGTAGTGAATACCATGCCCATTTATCCATCAAGGGTATTCACCTTTATGCACATTTACTTATTGATTATAAAGTTTCATGTATTAATTCCACATTCCATTATCGTGGAATAAATGATTATGTTTTATGAATCCATGTTTTATGATCCATGTGGCACACTTATGCATGAAATGAAATGTTTAAGAAGGGTGCGCCCTTATAGCGCTTCAATGCATTGGGTAAAGTATAGTATCATGATACGTCAAGTGCAATGAGTGTTGACTCATGCTAATTCAAGTGCAACGAGGGTTTACTCGGGCTGCAAGTGCAATGAGGGTTTACTCATGCTCCATGTGCAATGAGCCTTGGCTCATGCTAATTCAATGTTAAGTGTTGTTGCCACATTTCCATGTTTTGATTACCATGCTTTATCATGACTTTATGTACATGGTTCTTTTATGCTCTATTGATATGCCTATTTCCTAACATGTATTGTACTCCTCATGTTATTCCATGTGTACTCCCTTACTGGGCTTTGCAGCTCACCCTTTTCTTATGCATGTCCTTAGGTTATCCAATGCAATGCTAAGTACGAAGGAATGTAGTGGTCATGTAAAGGAAGTTTTCAATAAAGATGTTGTATTTCAAGTTTATTGTTTTTATGTAATGATCCTAAGCCCAAAAGACACTAAACCTCTCGATCTTCTTTGTTGTATCAAGTGATGTTTTATGTAATAAAGCATGTTTAAGTTGTAATAAAAAGCATTGTTTTCATAGTTGGTATCAGAGGATAGGTTTAGTTATTTTTGGGATTAGGAAACCCTATTAAAGCCTTAGATACAAGACTAAGTATAAAAAAAACATCCCTATGTTTTGGTAAGTATTGATTAAGTGGTTTATCAAGCAAATACATCCCTATCTGGATACTAGCAGGTAGAGGTGGCTCTGGCACAAATGTATCCTAGGGGTAAAACCCGAAAACACCGCTTTGAGCTAGACTCGAACGGGAACTGGTGCACGACAACGGGCCTTGCTTCACTCTTGGTTACGACACTCCCGAGGGATATTTTTTGATAAATTCACAAGCTTAGTATGAACCCTTATTAAGGGAAAAATTCCCCTAAGAATATATGTTAGAAGGTAGATCATGAAAAGCCTGGATTGAATCCTATAGACTCATGAGTTAAAGAGATTAAAGTGTATTTATAAGTCATCAACTTTTGTCTTTGGATTACCCTTTATGTGTTACCGCTAACTTTCCTTTTATTCCAGCCAATGGCCGGTAATAGGAGAACTCGGGCTAACAACCGTTTTGAAGATCAATGTGATGATTGTACTAATGAGATGCCCAATCCAATGGGAGTGGGAATCACGAACTTTGTCACGCTTCTATCTCAGCTAACTCAAGTTTTTAATAGAAACACGGGTCAAGAGGAACGTTCAACCCCCCCCCCCTAAGAAAGAACATGTCGCTATTGAAAGCTTCATGAGACAAAGGCCTCCTACTTTTAGTGGATCATCTGATCCCATGATCGCTGAGCAATAGATCAAGTCCCTTGAAAAGATATTCTCCATCCTCCAATGTTCTGAACAAGAGAAGGTTCTCTTGGTGGCTTATCGTATGGAGGGTGAAGCAGATCAATGGTGGACGTTGATCAAAAATACGAATCCTGAGGAGGCGATCGAGGCTTTGGATTGGAAGGAATTCTGGAAGATGTTTTTGGATAAATATTTTCCGCGTACCCTCTGTCTTAAGATGGAAAGGGACTTCGTTTCCCTCAAGCAAAAAGATGAAGAATATGTGGGAGTAAACGAGGAAAACTTCACAAGGATTGCACGATATGATTCCGGCTTTGTTGTTACCCATGAATGCAAGGTTGATCGCTTCTTTGGTGGACTGAAGCCTAGCTTGGGGAAAGCATTAGCGATCCGTGACTTCGACAACTATGAGGAAATTGTCCGATGTGCCCTCAAGGTTGAAATGGAGATCGGAGAATCACATGGGTATCATGGGGACACAAAGCGTAAGGTGGACTTCAATGCTGGTGGGCCGATGGATAAATCCAACGGCGCTAAGAAGTTCCAGAACCCCACCTGCCAAAAGTGTGGAAAGAAGCACCCTGGAAATTGCCTTAGGGGGATGAGAAAATGCCTCAAGTGTGGAAGGGAAGGGCACCTAGCTTTTAACTGTCGGCAAGAAGGACCCGCAGCTGCAACAGGGGAGAGGAATGCTCCGTTCGAACCTCAACGCGTTGTTCAATGCTACAAATTCAAAGAACCGGGTCATTTTTCAAATCAGTGCCCTAATCCAATGGTTTTCAGAGGCAACCAACAACCTCCAAGACAACAAGGAAGATCTTTTGCCATCACTTCTACCGAAGTGAACCCCGACAACGTAGTGGTGACAGGTACGCTAGTTATTCATTCAAGAATAGCGAACGTACTTTTTGATTCAGGTTCTACGCATTCATTTATATCTCAAAAGTTTATTAGAACAATCCCAGCACCACCACAAATCATGGAGGTAAAGATGTCGGTGAGTACGGAAAATGGGGCAATCATTGCATCCCATGAGTATAAGTCCTCCCCTTTTATAATTTGTGGATTGAATTTCCTGGAGAACCTCATCATACTCCCTCTGGTGGAATTTGATGCAATTCTTAGCATGGATTGTCTTTCCTTATATAGAGCCAACATAAATTGTCGGGAGATGGAAATCACACTCCATATGGAGAATCGACCCCCGATTCTTTACAAGTGTTAGGAGGAAGATGAATCTCCTTTATCTTCATCATCTCAAGCATGGATATTACTGTTTTATGAGCATGCATATCTGGCTCAGATGATTGAGTCCAAGGAAGAAACCACCCTTGAAGAAATGCCTATTATGGGGGAATTCGCTGAAGTGTTTCCCGAGGAACTTCCTGGTCTTCCTCTAAGAAGAGTTGTTGAGTTCTCAATTGAACTTATACCTGGGGCGCTACCAATATCCAAGACTCCATATAGAATGGCTGTTGTTGAGCTTGAAGAGCTGAAGAAACAACTACAGGAGAACCTGGATAAAGGGTTTATACGCCCAAGTGCATCACCATGGGGTGCACCGGTCCTCTTCGTCAAGAAGAAGGATGGGTCAATGCGGCTTTGCAACGATTATCGTGAACTTAACAAAATCACGATAAAGAACAAGTATCCTCTCCAAAGAATCGATGAATTGTTTGATCAGCTGCGTGGAGCACAATACTTCTCCAAGGTGGACTTGCGATTGGGATATTATCAAGTAAGGGTGAAGAAGGAAGATATCCCCAAGACTGCTTTTCGTACAAGGTACGGGCACTATGAATTAATAGTAATGCCTTTCAGACTCACCAATGCTCCAGCAATATTCATGGACATGATGAATAGAGTCTTTAGAGATTACCTTGACAAATATGTGGTAGTATTTATAGATGATATTCTAATATACTCCAAAACCAAGGAGGACCATGAGGAGCATTTAAAAACTGTACTAGAGAATTTGCGCAAGGAGAAGCTCTATGTAAAGTACAGAAAGTGTGAGTTTTGGTTGAAGGAAGTCTCATTCATGGGCCATATCATCACAAGCAATGGGATATCTGTGGACCCCTCTAAAACAGATGCAATTGAGGGCTGACCGAGGCCAACATCGGTAACTGATATCCGTAGCTTTTTGGGGTTAGCTGGATATTATCGACGATTTGTGAGAAATTTCTCACGATTTTCCAACCCTCTTACCAAGCTAACTCGAAAGGGAGTACTGTTTGCCTGGAGTGATGAATACGAAGAAAGCTTCAAGGAGTTGAAAAGGAGGCTTATCACTACACCCGTGCTCACTTTACCCACAAGTGGGGAGATTTTTGTGGTATTCAGTGATGCTTCCAAAAAGTTCTTTGGATGTGTGCTGATGCAGAATGATAAAGTGATATCCTATGCCTCAAGGTAGTTGAAAATCCATGAGCGAAACTATCCAACGCATGATCTAGAGTTGGCGGCTGTGATCTTTGCCTTGAAAATATGGCGGCATTATCTCTATGGAGAGAAATGTGAGATATATACTGACCACAAGAGTCTTAAATATATATTCACACATAAAGATCTTAATATGTGCCAGAGAAGATGGATAGAGATTATCAAGTATTATGGCTGTTCAATACGTTACCACCCTGGGAAGGTGAACAAGGTGGCAGATGCCCTAAGTAGAAAGGATCCAGTGATTCTATCAATGATTATAATTGAGAAGGATCCAATCCTCTTAGACTTGATGAAGATGGACGTGGGAATCATAAATAAGGGAACATCATCAATCCTTTCACAAATGATTGCTCAACCATCTCTTTTTTAAAGGTTAAAGGATTATCAAAAGGATGATGTGGGAATTCAAGAAAAAGTAGAATCTATCAACATGGGGAAATCCTCGGAGTTTAATGTTAACGAAGAAGGAAATGTGTGGCTTGGGAATAGACTATGTGTTCCATCAATTCTGGAGCTGAAGAAGGAACTTTTGGATGATGCACATAGTTCAACTTTCTCTATTCACCCATGGAGCACAAAGATGTATCGAGATCTCCGAGAAAACTTTTTGTGGGATAATATGAGGAAGGAGATCGCTGAATATACATCAAAGTGCCTGGTGTGTCAGCAAGTGAAGGCAGAGAGGCATAAGTCTAAGGGGATGATGCAACCATTTCCCATACCAGAATGGAAATGGGAGAACATCACCATGGACTTTGTCACCGGACTTCCAAGGACATCCAAAGGCAACAATGCAATCTGCGTTGTTATGGATCGTCTTACAAAGACTGCACACTTCATTGCTATTCGAGAGGATTTCTCTTTGGATCAACTGGCACGGATATATGTCAGGGATGTGGTACGGTTGCATGGAGTACCACTGTCTATTGTGTCTGACCGAGATCCAAGATTCACCTCTATGTTTTGGAAGAGTCTACAACATGCTCTAATTACTGAACTGAACATCAGTATGGCCTATCATCCTCAAACTGATGGCCAATCCGAGCAGACTATCCAAACACTTGAGGACATGTTGAGAGCATGCTCAATGGACTTTAAAGGAGGATGGGATCAACATCTTCCTCTGGTTGAGTTCTCTTATAATAATAGTTTCCACTCGAGCATCCAAATGGCA
Source organism: Viscum album (assembly GCA_963277665.1). Classification (NCBI taxonomy): domain Eukaryota; kingdom Viridiplantae; phylum Streptophyta; class Magnoliopsida; order Santalales; family Viscaceae; genus Viscum; species Viscum album. Next base: position 890,078,984 of record OY728123.1, read on the forward strand.
CCATATGAAGCCCTGTATGGGAAAAGGTGTAGACCACCGGCATGTTGGGATGAGGTCAGTGAACGTAAGATGCTTGGACCAGAAATGGTTGAAGAAATGGTGGATAAGGTGAAAACCATTCAGCACCATATCAAGGAAGCCCAAAGTTGACAGAAGAGTTATGGAGATAATCGTCGACGAGACCTTGAGTTTAAAGTCGGAGACATGGTGTTTTTACGCATATCTCCATGGAATAAGGTCATGAGGTTTGGAAAGAAAGGGAAGTTAAGTCCAAGGTACATCAGCCCCTTCAAGATTCTTGATCGTGTTGGGGATGTGGCCTATCGACTAACACTTCCACCTACTATGGCCAAGGTTAATGATGTCTTTCATGTATCCCTCTTAAGGAAGTACATACTGGACCCTTCACATGTACTCTCTTCCAAGGTGGTACAATTGGAAGATGATCTTTCTTCTGAGGAGAAACCAGTGAAGATCTTAGATCGCCGAGAAAAAGTTCTACAAAATAAGACAATGTCCCTCGTCAAGGTGTTGTGGAGAAACCACAAGTTTGAAGAAGCAACTTGGGAGTGGGAGGATATGATGAAGCTGAGTTACCCACATTTGTTTTAGTGTGGGAAAAGGAAAATTTTGAGGGCGAAATTTCTTAAGGGGGGAATATTGTAACGACCAAAAGTTTCATTAATGGAAAATATCTCTTGATCCAGTTAAATGTTTCTTTATGAAAAATGTTTTTATAAGATGTCAACTTCATTAGTTTTATGTTAAGATTTGTGACCGTTACTTTTATAGCTGTTGAACAGTGATCACTTGAGTAGTATAAATATATGGTTTTAACGAACCCAATTTTACTCGGACAAAGGAAGCGATGGCCTCATCCAGTAGAATTGCCCCATACGAAGCCCATTTGTCAGAGCTCGGAAAAGTGGTGGCATCTTTGGGCTTCGCCCTTGACCAATCCCAAGCTGACCTTCATTATGTCAAGCTCGAACAGGACCGTCTACGAAAAAAGTGGAAGTTGATAGAGATTACCGCTCGAGCGATGTTATCCGAGCCACCCCAAGAGTCTGTCACCATCGCACACCTTACCCTTAGGTATTATGCGGCTATTTTAAGGGGTTATGTGAAAAATAAGTAGTACTATGTTCATGTGCATTATTTTTGTATATAATAATGAATATAATTTCTAGTCATTTTTGATACATTGTAAATAGTTTTTAAAGTACAAATGGTGTTTTTGGTTATTATTTAATTAAGAATTATATTTTATTAAATTAAGGTAATTTTTTGAATTAAATAATATTTTAATAAAATATTATTATTAATATTAAATTAATTTTTATTAAATATAAATGACCTTATAATTTTATGAATGCAATTAAAATTTTTATTAAGGTTTGAATGCCATTTCTGTCAAAACCCGTGAATTTTTTATAAATGTCGGTTTTTATTTTAAAAGTGAAAATTCACATATTTAGAAAATTATTTAGATAAAATAAATATTATTTTTGTAATCAGGACGTCGAAATTATCTAACGGTGAATTTTTCATAATTTTCTGAGACAGTCAAATTTTTGGGTAAAAATTAAATACCATTTAAATATATAATGTGTTTTATGACATCATAATGACCCAATGGTGATGTAATAAAATACCATAATCCTTATGTTCGGCCAATATTTGTTTTGTCATTAAAATAATGTGATTTTGGGTTTGTTTGACTTACTTTTCAAAGCATTAATGGAGCCCTCAAGACTTATTCAACACTTTGCCTTTTTAAATTAATTTCCATGGAAGTGTGACTCACCTCCACATAAGCAACCCTAATTTTTTAATATGTTCGGACCTTGGCCTTGTAAAATATTGTTTTCCTATTTCCTTTTCCAGAAACCATGGGCAAATACCATGGGATTGTTTGTGGTTTGGATTATTTTATTATAAGGGGTCCCAAACCTAAATAAAAAAGAATTCTCTCACCTTTCCTATATAAACCCACCCAAGATCCCACTTCCTCCTCCCTCAAATCCCTTGGAGTTCGTCGAACCTCTGCCCTACTCTCTCTAGAATCCTCTCAAGGTGCCCAAGCTCCCACTAAGCCTCTCACAAGCCTCTCTCTAGCCTTTGGAAGCACACTTCCAAGTAAGGGTTTTTTCTTCCTTTCTCATTTTTGTCAATTTTCATTAAGTTTTGTTTCCCTTTTAATTTCAATTATGAATGTTGGGGTATAGTTTTGAACCTCCCCCATACTGCCCTCTTATTGTTTGAATGATGGGAGACCCCTTTCTCTCTAATTAAATACCTCCCATGTACACCTGTTACTATGCCGAAATTCCGAAAGGAACTTCTCTCTCTTCTTTTACATTCAAGCAATACATTTGTATCATGAATCTAAATTCCATTAAAATTGTTCGGACATGTATCTATTTGACTTCCTTACTGTCCATTACATTTAAATATGATGAGTAACCCCTTTCTCTCTCATCAACCTTTTTTATGAATTCTTATGTCACGCCGTTACGCTGCCGAAATCACACCGATTTTCTAAGCCAATGTCATTGTGTAGTGAATACCATGCCCATTTCGCAATCAAGGGTATTCACCTTTATGAACATTTACTTATTGATTATAAAGTTTCATGTATGAATTACACATTACTTTATTGTGGAATAAATTATTATGTTTTATGAATCCATGTTTTATGATCCATGTGGCACACGTATACATGAAATGAAATGTTTATGAAGGGTGCGCCCTTATAGCGCTCCAATGCATTGGGTAAAGTATAGTATCATGATACGTCAAGTGCAATGAGTGTTGAATCATGCTAATTCAAGTGCAATGAGGGTTTACTCGTGCTTCAAGGGCAATGAGGGTTTACTCATGCTCCATGTGTAATGAGCCTTGGCTCATGCTAATTCAATGTTAAGTGTTGTTGCCACATTTCCATATTATGATTACCATGTTTATCATGCCTTTATGTTCATGTTTCTTTTATGCTCTATTGATATGCCTATTGCCTAACATTTATTTTACTCCTCATGTTATTACATGTGTACTCCCTTACTGGGCTTTACAGCTCACCCTTTTCTTATGCATGTCCTCAGGTTATCCCATGCAATGCTAAGTACGAAGGAATGTAGTGGTCATGTAAAGGTTGTTTTCAATAAAGATGTCGTATTTCAAGTTTAAAGTTTTTATGTAATGATCCTAAGCCCCAAAGACACTAAACCTCTCGATCTTATTTTTTGTATCAAGTTAAGTTTTATGTAATAAAGCATGTTTAAGTTGTAATAAAAAGAAGGGTTGTCATAAGAACCATGTCATGCACATGATCACTATTTTATATAATCATGGAGAGGATATCCTGAAGACACTGACCTTTTAAAGAATAAATATCTTCTTGAATCAACTTTATGATTACCACACTGTCTGATAGCTAAGATGATTGACCAGATTTAGTAAAGGAATAAAGAAGTGAAATTACTGTAGAGGGTGTAGGAAAGACCATGAGAGAAGTCTCATAAGAGTTCTTAAAAACACCAGGCAACTCATTGATTGGGGATACCAATCCTCGAACATCATTTTCCAATTTAGAATTTTTTGCAACCACCTTCTAAACAATATAGACCAGATTAGGTTGGATCCGAGTCCCATCCTTTTTATAATGGTTTTCTACATATTCTATGCTGAAATGAGCAACAAGGTGTTCAGATGTTTGAAATTCCATCCTTAGTTCCTTAACCCGATATTTTAAAGATTTTACAACCTTAGTAAATTGATTATTTTCAAACCTCACTTCTTGAATTTCATTCAGCATCCTTGGTTGGGTTTTCCAAATAAGTTTTTCCAATATTATGCTATAGTCTTGTTCACTTAGATGAGATACAGGAGTAGGTTGAGGATTCAAATGTTTTTCTAAAGACGCCATCATAATTTCACCTAAAACATTTAAATCCTCATGGTTCACAAATCTATGAGTTTCTTGTGGAAACTTAGGTCCAGAAACCAAAACAGCCTCTAGTTATTTTTTAGGTATGAATTCTAGTATAGAAATAGATTTCCATTGAAAGGCTATTTTCATTTGAATTCCTCTCACTAAAGCCAATTGATAGTCAGAGACATCAAATTACCTGGGGAATTTATACATAGTCTCTACTGGGATTGTCTCAATAGAACATTTGACTTCATTACATTCTTAAATGGGATTTTTCTCCCCTCCAATAGGTGCTTCTCTATTGGGACTAAGAGACTCATTCAATTGGCACAATTCCATTTCTTCTATTCTATTAGGCGCAAGCACTTATTTACCTAACTGAATAGATTGATCCATCCTTTCCTCAGTAAAAGGAATAAAATTAGGTTCAGGTTGTTCTTATGAATGTCCCACAGCAGCAGCACCTTCTTCAATAAAAATTCATTTCTTTATAGAAGTTTCTTCTTGAAGTACCTCAGAAACAACTTGTTCCTCTACACCAGCAGCAGGTTATTTTTTAGACATAATTTCTATAGAAACTATATATTTAGAATCTTGTGGGTTAGGTAGGCTACTGTATTATTACTCTAAGATAGTTATTTCCTTAGGTTTAGATTCTACATGTCATACTTCTTCACTTCAGTATTCAAAAACCACAACAGGTTCCAGACGAGGATCAGATATGTCCTTAGGTATTGATTGATTCAGAATTTCCTTGAACTTCTCATTCAGTCTTTCATTTTCTTCCACCCAAGACTAATTTAAAGGATTACATAAAATTTTCATCATTATGTGTGTATCCTTGGAGATATAGAACTCATAATCACCAATAATGTCTTCATTTTAGCCAACTACTCCTTTGGAAAATAACATTGCAGAAGTAAATCTTGAATAAAACAGGCAGGTTGATTTTGAAGTAGTCTTGATCATATCACCGATGTATTGAATGAAATACTTACATAAGTTAATCTTTTGGCCATTTCTCATAAGATGTATCTGAAACACATCCAAATAATTTAGGGTTTCGAAATATCCCTTCCTTGAAAAAATACGACTTTGAATGAATTTGAATAATATCCTTGTCTCTCCATCTAACTCTGCTACAATTGACCTTCTTCACTGCTTATTTCCAGTTATTCTTTCCAATGCCTATTCTAGGTTAAAAACATCACTAGTATGAGGAGGACCTTGATAATGATCTTACCAAATTCCCTGATGCAGTTTTTCAAGATAGGTGACCCATAATCTAGATGAAACTGTACACCTTTTTCTATTTATCCAACTCCTAACAACAAAATTATCTGTCGACTCATATGAGATCTAAAGATATTGTTAAAACTGGGAGACATGCATTAGATAGAATGGTCTCTTCTCTTTAGTGAAACATTTCAACTAGCCTTGTTCATCCAAAACATTCAATATTAGTGACTTACTTTTCAATAACCACTTCATACATATTTCTCTCTCTAGTACTACAATTCGATCAGCAAGGCCTACATTAAGTGGTCCTTAAGGCATTATTTTTGGAGCCTTTTCACTTTCTTTTGAGACATTAACTTCTCAGAATTCGATGAAGATGGTCATTTCATTCAGGGCATCCAACATATGTTCGAGAAGGAGAAAGAGTTGAAGTAGTACTTGAGGATTGAGAGAGAAATGGTCTGGTTTCAAGGGAGAAGAACTCGAGTGATGAGTGATGTGAAAAAAACATCGGGTTTTTATTATTGAGGAAGTCCAAATGTCACAAACAGAAATGCAAGGTATAAAAATAAAATAATCAATACACCAATATGGGAAATAAATTAAAAAAAATTAAGACATTACGGTGAGACTAGAACAGGTCATCACAGAGTCATCATTACGGTGTGACTCTGAATGGTAAAACTGTATCATTGAGACAGAAAGTGTAAGACACCAAATATAATACTGTAATCATGAGACAGTAATTCCAGGATAGAAACTTGGGAAACTGTGAATCGTGATACCATAAACTGTGGAACAATAAGTGTGAGATAGTAACTTTGAGATCGTAAACATTTTACATTTGACCTATCATTCCTAATCTGTGTATGATGTAATTTATCCTACTAGAATTTAATAGTTTACTGAATATATCAGTAAGGTGATTCTTAGTGCCAATGAATTCCAAAGTGATGTCACATTTTTGATAATTATCTCTTAAAAATTGATTCCTTACATCAATATTATTTGTTCTAGAGTGTGAAATATGATTCCTTGAAATGTTAATAGTAGTTTTATTATCATAATTTATAGGTACATGTCTGAATTGATATCCATAGTCAAGTAATGTGTGCTCAATCCACAAAATTTGGGCACAAAAACTACCATAAACAATGTATTTAACCTCAGTAGAAGATAATGCAACAAAAAAAGTTTTCTTAATACTCCATGATTCTAGATATTTGTATAAAAGATGACATGTTCCATTTGTTTTTTTGTCTAACTTTCGACCACCAAAATTAGCATCTAAATAGGTAACTATGTCAAATGATTTTTCTCTAGGATAGAATAGTCCTAAAATTTGTGTATGATTAAAGTATTTAAAAATTATTTTATCAACATTTAAATGATACTCTTTAGGGTTTTCTTGAAAACATGCATACATGAAAACAATAAACATAATATTATGTTGACTAGAAGTTACGTAGACTAAACACCCAATCATCCCTCTAAAAGAGGTTTGATTAATGTATTTTCCATTTTTATTAGGATCCAACTTATAGGTAGTACTCATTTGAGAATCTCCACCATTAGTTTTGTCCATGTCAAAATGGTTCAAAATATCTTTAGTGTATTTACTTTGATTTAAAATAATACCTTATTTATTTTTAAATACTTGAAATCTGTGAATGAATTTTAGCTTACCCATTAAATTCATTTCAAATCCAATTTGTATCATTTTTGAAAACTCAATAAATAAATAACTTTTTGAAGATCCAAAAACAATATCATCAATATATATTTGAACAGATAAAACATCTTTAGAAATTTTCATTATAAAAAAAGTAGGATCAAATATACATTTTTTAAATTTTTTGGATGTAATAAAACTACTTATTCTATCATACCAAGCTCTTGGAGCTTGTTTTAAACCATAAAAATCTTTTTTTAATTTAAAGAGATGATTTGAAAAGTGAGGGGTTGTAAAACCAAGGGGTTGTTCAAAAAAAAACTTCATCAACTATATATCCATTTAGGAATAAACTCTTGACATCCATTTGATATAGTTTGAAATTTAGATGTGATGCATAAGCAAGAAGGATTCTAATAGATTCAAGTCTAGTTACTGGTCTACTGGTTTCTTCATAGACAATGCATTCTTCTTGACAATAACATTGTGTAACCAATCTTTACTTGTTTCTAACTATATTACCATCTTTATATACATTTTCCCTGAACACCTATTTATTGCCTATGGTCAATGTTTCTTTTGGTCAATACAAATGTTTCCGAAAACAATTTATTTCAAATTTATTTAGTTCTTATTTCATAGCCATCACCCAAAATTCATCTTTTATTGCATCATTGATGTTTTTAGGTTCAAGCTGTGGCAAGAAAGCGTTATGTTCAACCTGATTTATATGAGAATCTCATGTTTGTGTTACTTTATCTAAACCTCCAACAGCATCATCTAAAGGATGTTTTTTGAGGGTTTTAGTTTCTCTAGAAAAGGAGGGGATATAAATTTCATGTTCATCCACTAGTTCTGGTTCATCATGTCCATATTTTGAATAACGTCCATAACTGTTTGATTTAAGAGATTTCTTTACAAGAGGATTATATGATTTTCAATTTATTTCCATATTTTTCATAACCTCTTAAATGTTGTTTGGTGAGGTATTAGCTTCATGTGGATCTGTTTCATCAAATTTGATATGTACATATTCTTTCACAAATTTTTTTCTTTTGTTAAAGACTATAAAGGATTTACTAGAAGTTGAGTAACCAAGGAATATTCCTTCATCAATCTTGGGTGATTTTGTTTAATATTGTCCTTTGATTTAATAATATCGACCTTGAAACTAAAAATATTGAAGTAATTCGGATTGGGTTTTCTATTTTTCCACAATTTATAGGGAGTTATTTTTAGAATAGTTCTAATTAAGAATCTATTAATAATTTATCATTCTATATTCACATCCTCTACCCAAAAGTAAATAGGTATTTAATACTCATTAAGAATTGTTTGAGATATCTCTTGTAATGTTATATACCTTCATTCTGCAACACCATTCTGTTGAGGTGTCCTAGGGGCATAGAAGTTATGACTTTAGTCATTTTGTGAGAAGAAGGATTCAAACTCATTGTTTTAAAACTCATAACCATGGTCACTTCTTATTGATTTTATCCCAACTCCATAATGATTTTCTATAGTCCTAGCATACATGGTGAAATGAGAGGAGGATTCACTTTTGTGGGCCAAGAAATAAGTCCATGAATACCTAGAATAGTCATCTACCTGAACATAAATACATTTAATCCCATTTAAACTAGAAACTTGAGAGGGTCCAAACAAGTCCATGTAAACCAGATCTAAAGTTTGAGAAGTTGAAACTTATTTCTTTGATTTGAAAGTTATTTTTTCATGTTTATCCTTTTTAAAAGGATTACATATTTTATCATTTGGAAACTCAAGTTTGTATAGATCGTTGACTAACCCTTTTCTAGTAATATTCCCATGGGAGTGCCTGTTCTATTGTCATAGTCTTCTATGCCAAATCGAAGGATCTTTTTGAAATAAACATAAAAAAGACATTTTGTTGAGAAACTAAAGAATCTATGTTAGAAGCATAAACGTTTTCAATTCAAAAACCCAAAAATATTAGTTCATTTTTGGTGTTGAAAACATTTAAAGAATCATTTTTAAATTTAACCTGAAATCCATCATCAAATAATTATGAAATATTAAGCAGGTTTCATTTAAATCCATAAACAAAAAGTATTTTAGAAATTAAAATTGAGTTAGAGTTAACAATTTGGCCTAATCTTGTTATTTTTCCTTCAGAATTTTCAAAAAAGTGACATGACCACCATCAATATTGATTAGGTGTTTGAATCATGAATAATCTCATATCATGGGTCTTGAAAATCCAATGTCCAAGTACCAAAATATTTTATATGATATCTTTAGATAGTTTTCCTACAAAATCATCAATTAGAAATAGATTTTGGTACCCAGACTTGTTTGGGTCTAGTGATATTAGTAATTAGTGCTTTAGGAACACATATATGCTTTATAAGTTTACTAAAAGCATTATATAATATATTTTAAGAATAGAAACTATTTTTTTCAAGAATAACTATATGTAGTAAAAGATTGCTGAGAACTAGAACTAGCAGACGAATTTCCATTTTTGTTCAGAAAAATAGATTTTCTAGATTTAGTTACAAAATGTGTTTTAGATAGGTTTATTTTTCTAGTCTGACATTAAATACATGAAGTGTACATAAGAGCTATCTGTTCTCTATGAATTTGAGTAAGATTATTTTCCCCTTGGTAAACATTTCTGGATCATTATTCAATTTCTCATTATACATTTTTAATTCCTTGTTTTTTTTTGAGCAGTAGAGAATTCTTTTCATTTTCAGTAGTAAGTTCAGACATAATATTTATAGTGAGAGAATTATGTTTCATTAAATATTTATATTTATCTTCTAGTTCATTTCATGTCTCTTCCATGATGTTATAGTAGACAAATAGTTCATCACTTGTCATATTTTCAGAATCACTTTCATATCCAAAATATTAATAAATATGTGTACGATAATCTATAGTTACCTTAGATGTGTTTTTTATAAAACAAATATTTTTTATGTCATCTTTCTCATCATGAGATGATGCTAAATTAGTGGGGTTGTCTTCATAGGAACTCTTGGTGGCAGTAATGGCTCTGGTTCTGATCCCCAAAACTAAGAACCCATCGTCAATCCTCCAGTATCGCCCGGTTAGTATGTGTAAATTCCCCTATAAAATCCTTGCAACTATCATTAAAATTAGATTAGCCACTCACCTCCCTCTATGGATATATTTGGAGCAAAATGGTTTTGTAAAAGATTGTTCTATCCAAGGGCCGATTACTATGGACCAGGATATGGCCAGAGATATCAATTCCAAGTCCCACGTCACTAATCTGATCATTAAATTGGACATGAACCAAGCCTACGATCGAATCAAATGGGCCTTTATCAACAAGCTCCTCTAAGGTATGGTAATTTCTCCTTGGTTGATATATCTCATCTTTCATTGCTATATCTCTTCATGGTCGGAAGTGCATTTTATGGGGAAATATTACGGATTCTTCAAGGCTATCTTGGGCCTAAGGCAGGAAGACCCCCTCTCCCCGAGCCTCTTTATCCTCTCACAGGAAATCCTCAGCCACCTCATTCACAAAAACATGATCAATGGTAGGATCCTCCCCTACAAAAGAATAGGTAACTCCCCCTCAATCTCCCACCTAATGTTCTCCGATGAAAAAATGATCTTCCTAAATGAAAATAGAGAGTCCATTCATGGCGTCATTAAGGTTCTTGAGGACTATTTCCATTGGAGCGGTCAAGTTATCAACAAGAACATGGGCAACCTATACATCTCCAACAAATTCTGTCCTAACCAGGCTTGCTCCATCTGCAACCTTCTCAGCATTGAAAGAGGGTGTTTTCCGATGAACTACCTGGGGACCCTCATCCCCTCGCGAGGCCTCCTCATCAGGGATTTTGATCACATAGTGTGCCACATCTCTGAAAGGGATCCTTAATTGGAAAAATAGATATCTGTCATTCGGAGGCTGCCTGGGTCCGGTTAACAGTGTAGCCACCCCAGTCCATGCCCTCTCATCCCTCAAAGTTCCCAAATCAGTAATCAAGAATATTGACAAGATCTTGGCGCGGTTCATATGGGATGAAAGGGATGAAGGAAAACACTCTTGGGTCTCATATAAGAGGATGGATAGACCTTTTTAGGAGGGCATCATTGATGTTCGCAGTCTCATAGATACCATGCTCTGCATGAAGGCCAAACTGGACTAGGAACTTCATGAGCGTAGAACATTATGGGGGAAAACCATGGGAAATAATATTGTTTATTCCTCACTAATGGAAGAAGGGAATCATTCCCCTTTTATGAAGAACCTACTGCCTCTATTTTCAGCTCTTCTTCCCCATGTCTGGTGGATAATTTTCCAGGGGAAAGTGTCCTTCTGGCATTCCAAATGGGCAGGATCTACGCTTGGCTTTCCGATGTGCCATGTTTACAACATTTCGTTTGAAGAGGCCTACAACTACCCATACTTTACTAAGGTTGTAATGGACCCAGAACAACTAGAAACATTTTATCGCATTGTCATCAACATGGAAGCGGGCAGATTCCTTTTAACTCCTCAATCAAGAGATTTCTCTTCCAAAGATAGCCGCAGTATCCTCATTCCCTAAACCCACCATGATCAATGGAACAAGCTCCTTTGGCTCAAGTACATCCCGTCAAAACTTAACTTCCTTACGTGGAGGCTACGAAATGGTTCCCTTTCCACAGATGATAATATCAATAATGTGGTATCCCAACCACTTCCCACTACTCATGCTGTAACGCCCATAAAGAGGAAAGTCTGAAGCATCTCTTATAGGCGGGGGAATGGGTCCAAGAGGTCTGGAACACCTTTGGGACATTCACTGTTGTGCACAACCGTGATCCATATGAGGTGTTGTTCATCTCTTTCTAGTTTCAGGGCTTGAGTCACAATGGTGTGGAATAGATTTCCAGGGCTTTCATTATGCATGTAGGGGCGTGGTGTATCTGGAAAGTGAGGAACAAAGCACGCTTTGAAGGGATTGTCTCCTCTGGGTGGACCATCATTTCCTGAACATGCTGCCTCCTTCTCGACCTGACATGATTTATCAAGGGATGGAATGAAGCCACTCACTCCAGTTTCAACATCTTCGCATCCACACTATTCAAGATGCAGTTACTCAGGGAAATTGGGTCCGGTGGAATCCCCCCTCCAGTGGATTGAAGCTCAACATGGATGGCTCCTTCATGGAGGGATACATGAAGGGAGGTGGGGTGGTTTGTGATGCTAGGGGATCATTCGTGTTTGCCTTATTGGTTTTCCTAGGAAAGGGTACCTCTATCCAGGGGGAAGCTCTCATCCTTCTTTTAGGTTTTTCCGTTTGCCGGAAGGGGGGCCTAACTATTGCTGAAGCTGAAACGGATTCACTCATCCTCCTCAACTCTCTGCATGGAACCTGCCCTTCCGCTTGGTCGATCACATACTGCACCGGAAAAGCAGAAGCTTTCTCTTCAACACCTGGGTGGAATATATGTGGCGCGGAGTAAATAAGGTGGCAGATCATATGGAATCCATTGTAGCCCAAGGCCTTAGTACCTCTTTTTTTACAATGTTACTCAACTTTAACCCGAAGGGGTTAACCTCATGAGAGGGGATGCCCTCATATTGCACTACTTTCACCCCTAGGCCCTACCCTGTTATACCTCTAGCCTTGCACTCCCCCCTTCACATCTAATAAATAAAAAAATATGATGATGATGTATTATCTATACGTAGAGTGTAAAGTGAATAATTTTTTTAAAGAACTAAAAATTTAGAACTAACATAAATTTTGAGATCTTTATAACACAACTAAAATCACAGTTGAATGATATTTTAAACATATTGAAAATTTAAAATTATGAAGACATGTTTTTTAAAAACATCCTCTGATACCAAATGTTGGTCAGAATATGACAATCAAGAGTGGATGAATTGAGTTCCTATAAAAATTTCGGTTAAAATTTTTAGTTAAAAGAATCACCGAATTAAAATTAAAACATCCCAGTTAATCATGGTAATATGATTTAATAGTTTGAATATCCAAAGAAATCTCAAAAGGTTGATTAATTCATAGTATTGTCAATACGATATTTTGATACAACCTTTTGAAGCTATTATAATAAGGAAAATAGTAATAACTAATATCCAAGACTAACTATCAAAGTACAATTTAGTTTTAGGATACATAAATTAAAACATAGATGGACTAAATAGAAGCACACAGTGGATAAAACAACTAGTTTAGACTCAATACAAGACCTAATACACTTCAATTGGTGATCACCTAACACAAATAAGTTTATATTAACAAACTTAATCCATACCCTATATCAGGGTTAAAAAATGTACACAATACTGTCTAGGTCACAAAACCTCTTCCACTATTCTACGTGGGAAAACAAACAACCAAGTAACACAAGAACTCTTCCACACTTATCCATTGCAGTAAACAGATAGGAAAAGATATGAGTGTAAGGATATCTTGTATCCTATATTTTGATATAAGAGATATAGTGTGCTTAACAGACAGATACACACACTACTCAAAAGTATGTAAAAATGAACATGGACGAGCAAATAAATATGAGAAAGGGTTTTCAGGGGTATGTGTTTCTTGGATATTCCACTCTGGACACTTCATGTGTAATTGATATTAGGTTTGATTCTTATTATAGAATTTGATACAGGAACAGAGTATCCTATTCTAGATTCAAGGTATATGAGTGGTTCTGCAGCTATATCCATCTTCTTCTTTGATATGTTGAAGAGGTTTGTTGATTCAGTGTACAACTTGATTGATATTGGATTGTGTGTTCTTCCTTTTGTTATTGATTTCATAGTGGTTTCATTAGATTTATAGATGTTATTTTGTATTTCTCACATGTTCTCTACCTCTAAGTCTTGTGCTTTTATTTTTTATTTTGGGTGCATGAGTTGGAGCAGACATGAAGCAAGATTTCAACACCTTGTACCACATACTATCGGGTGAAATTTCTGTAAAGAAACATAAATTATGTTAGTGTCATTAAAAGAATAAAATATGACCATTAGAAATTAAATTATAAAATACATAGGAATGATTAAGGAACAATGTAACAGTTTTCATTGAAATAGTGTCACTGTTAACGATATCAATGGGAAATGGTGTAAATGGGAAACAACATATTCTCATTTTCCTTTCAGTAGTGAGAAAGTCATGGTGCCATAGTTTCATTGAGATCTGGAACTGGTAGCATAAATGCAGTGTCAGGTTCACAGTGTCTGAGGTAACTATGTATATTCCTTTTTGAAAACATTGAACAGTGTCTAAGAGATGGTAGAAAGGAACCTGTGTCATAGAATTTGTGAAATCTGAAACTGGTTAAGGTGTTTGAGTCATGGTGTCTATGTCATGGTTTCTAGGTCAAAATGTAAGGGTCACAGTGTCAAGGTTACAATGTCAAGGACTTTTCCAAAATCTGGAACCAGTGTCAGACTTAGGGTTTTGCAGACATTGCCAAGTATCTATAAACAATCTTAAGAACTAATATTAATATAATGAATTAGACTTAAAAATTAATATAATAAAACACTATAGAAAATCATCAAACATAGTTAAAATTATTCAAATATGATTTGGGAGATCTCAAATATAAGAAATAGTCCTTAAAACATTACATAATCTTGAATTAAATGAATAATTCACATTTAGGATACTTTTTTATTTATATTTTTAGAGGATTTGGCCATAAATATTACATTACATCACAAAAAATTACAAAGTAGACATTTCTACTCAGTTTCCATTTTTTCCTAAAATAAAAACACCTAAAAAAAGAGTCATGCCAGGTTCCATGTTTTAGACAGCATGAATTTTCCTTGATCCCATCCTTGACCATATTCATATTTAGATCCCTTTGAAAACCATTCAAAACATGGGATGGACATAAAAATATTATTATGTGTTATAAAATAAGTAAAGGAAACATTAACCCATCAATAAATACAAATCAAGGAAACCATACTTTCAATCATAACATCCCTCATGAAATAATAAGATTTAGGCATAACACACAGAAATCATAAATCATAAAGGTAAATTGTAGCATTCATATCAAACAAACATTGTAACATTCATATCAATTTAGGGAGTTACATTTGGAATAAAAATCATAGAATATTTCCTAAATCTCTTAGGAGAAACATTAACGTTTACCTCTGTCACGTTACCCAATGCATTGGAGAGCTATCTCAGCCTCACCTGCCCTAGGTTTATCACGGAACCACCCATATACATAAAAAATCCCAATAACCATATCATAATAATTACACATAAAACAATCATAAAATAATGATAACACATCCACATTCCAATCACAATATATCATATCAAGATATTTTAATAAACATTTCTTTATCAAACCATTTTCAAAACCATTTAAAACATTTAATAAAGAGATTTTTGAATCAAAGTGTCATATACCACATTGATGCTTTTAAAGGAACTAATATTTTAAAACATTAATGTCAATATAAATAAATCCATAAAACCATTTTTAAAACATGGTCATTAATGAGAATGATTTAGAATAATAAATCATTAAAACAATATTTTAGTTAAGGAGTTCTTAACCAAATGAGAGATGCTTGAATACAAATAATTAAGGAATAACTTTTAATATAAACTTTATAATATCATGAGAATAATGTAATTTATCATATAATATTCTAAATTACAGTTTATACACCATATAAAATTGAATTTGTGCATAACAACAATGAAGTATCAATGGAATGTAAATTGAGACAAAATCCCTTATAAAGACGGTATCCTTAGATTGAGGATAAATCAATGAAATAATTATGTGTGAAAAATAAAAATACACCCAATATAAGTGGACATTAAGTGTAAAAAAATCATAGGTTATTCACACATATTCATAGAACGACATGATCAATAAGTATAAGTTTAACCCAAAGAATTGAAATTGGGTGAAGAAGTTCCCGTACAGAAATTCGGCAGCCTAACGACGTCACTTTAAAATTAAAAAAATGATTTGGTGAGACATAAAAGGTTATGTAAACACATGGACGTAATAGTTACCACAATAAGGATACATAATAACATATCCCAACATAATAAGATGTAAATTAAAAGACATAACAAAAAGAATTCCTTAAAAAAGAGGAGGGTGAAAGGTTCCCTTATTGATTTTGTAACTTACAAAACACACACCCCATGAAAGAAGGATAATTCAATGAAGATTTAAATACCCATAAATTGAATTATATTACACAAATAATATAATCATGGGCAGTACATACAACACACAAAAGGAAATAGTGGCAAATATAGCATGAATCTCACGGGAAAAAAGATAGATGAAAAACCCTTACCACGTTGTAATCAATCGAGTCATATGAACAGAAGTTAATAACCATAAAATTAATCATATAATAACATGAATATAAAAGTAATAATTATAATATATATCAAATGGTAGTACAAAATACACCACATGCAATAAATAAGTGATGAACAATGAAAATCTCACAGAATTAAAAGTGAGGTAAGAAACCCTTTACCACGTTGTAACCAATCGAGTCATATGAACCAATGTTAATAACCACAAAATTAATCACATGATACCATGAATATAAAGAGAATAATGATAAAATATATCAAATGGATGTTCACAATACACCACATGCAATAAAAAAGTTTCGAACAATGGAAATCTCACGGAATTAAATGTGAGATAAGAAACCCCTTAACTTTTGTCAAACATGACCCGTTTGTTCTTTAATATCTTGAATAATAAGAGAAGGATAATTTATGATTTCTTAATAACATTTTTCAAGTTTATTTTTCCTTTTATATCACTTATTACCATGTTATAAACATTATGAATTCATTTAAGTTAATAATGGTCGTTTTGTCGATATTTGGTACTTGAGTCAAAAATGAACTTCTTATAATTACAAGTTGTTCATGTGGTCAAAAGTCCATTATCTACAGAATGATATTCATGATTTATATATCATATATATCATATATATCAAGTAAATGTATGTATTTATAATATTACATAACATTTGAAGATAATAAATGAAATGCATCATTGAGGGAGACAGTAAGCCGTACGTACGCATGAACACTACTTTCATTTCTATTTATTATTTAATGGAATTAAAAAATAATGATGCATAGTTATATTATAATTACACTATAATATCATATGATATATATGTTACATAATTTCATTAACACCATCCTTTATACGTTCCATGTATTTCGTGAATGAATCATATCACCTTGAGGGGGAAGTAGTCCTCACTTCCTCAAATGAAATTATTGTATTTACACATATTAGATAGCATAGAGGTATGTTTGTAAATAAAAATTACTGATTAATATAGAAATCATAAAAATCCTATACATCATATATAAATATAGTTCCATCACAATGGCTACCATGAGAGGTGGTAGGAGAATATTGAACAATCATCGTTTCGTGAGGCAGTAGTTCGCTATCTATAGAAATAGTATGTTCTTTACCCATTATATGGAGGTGTGTGTAAGCGTAGTTTGAATCGGAATCAAAAAAACAACCTAGTATATTTATCATACTGGTGTTTTTATAAAATAAAAAAATATAAAGATTTTATGGGGTTGGAGAAGTAAAATAAAACAAAAGAACTTAAGAGAAGGTGTTACCTTTAAATTGGTTTTTTCCTTTAGTTTGAACCAATAGGTTTACTTGAATTGCCTTCTGCCCAGGGGAAGGCTTCTAGTAGGAGTATAGGTTTGTAGGAAGCTTAATTAGGAAGTGGGTAGATGAGCCATGTGGCTTGACATGTGTGAGTAATAGGTTAGAAGTGAAGGATTTTTATAAGGGGGAGGAGGGGATCTTTAGGAATGCTTGAAAATATTATTTTATTATATAATTATTTTTAGTTTTTAAATGTCCAAAAATCATTAAGGTAGAAGATAAGAATACTCATGTTCGAAATAAAATCTACCAATAAGAATTTGACAGGTTTAGGATATATGTTTAATCATTATAATCTTATTTATTTAAATAATTCATTAATGAGGGAAACACTACATCATTATTGGGTCAAAAATATTTTTATTTATAAGATGTATAAATTTTATAAAAAATATATAATTATTGATGATTTTTTTAATATTTCAAATGAATATTTATAGTATATGATATAATTTATATAACCCCTTGTAAGACTGTATTTATTAAAAGATATATGTTTAATTAATTTTTGTCTTTACATTAAATAAATTAATATAAAGTGTCATTATCAGTTTCAAGTGGCTTTATGCGGTCCCAAAATCGACCCAAGGATAACCATGGTGAGAAACGTATCAACCAATAGGATTAAGACACATTTTATTGTAATTTGATATTGGTATAACATTATTTTTTTACCCTTATTTACTAGATTTATCCTTTAACCATGGTAAATAAAATATTTACTGATGTAAATATTCATAATGTCTAAAAATAAAAGTTTAATATTTACACAATTTAGATCTCCTGATTCAAAATATACAATACAATTTTTCTAATTCAAAAACACAGTAGTGGCCAAAATTAATATAAAATCAATTCCCACTGTCGAAACAAAACACATGTTTTCAAGAAACAGTAACTATCAAAAGGTTGACACTTATTTAGGTCCAATTTAAAAGTGAAGTTATTTACAATGACAAAAATTGTATTAAATAGTAAAAAAATAATATAATTAAACTTTAAAGAAGATTAAAAAGATAATCAATCATTATAAATAAATTATATTAAAAGAGAGTTTTGAATTAAAATACAGTATTTTCACTTTTCATTTAAAAAATGACTTTTATCATAAAAATACAAACGATTTACCCAATGTAAATTTCGATGTCCCAATTCTAAATAATAATTTTATTTAGTCAAATATAACATATAAAAGTGACCAAAACTTGATTTAAATATGGTTCACCATCAAAAGGCAGTAAATCGTCCTTTTAATGAATATTAGAGTATTTATGCTTAAAATCAGATTCTTTCATATTTTAAGCCTCTAAAATTTATTGGATAAAAGTTGAAACATTTACCAAACATATTTCATCATAATATGTTACATTTTTTTTCATTCCTACCAATACAACAGCTATGCATTATCTACCATTTTAAATAATAATATTATATTAATATTTTTTAGTATAACTCAACGTTGTGTTAAACGTAAGTTTTCAATAAAACATATTTTTGTGAATCAGGTATGCCATAAAACATAGAATCCCATTTTAGGAAAGATTAATATTTAATTCTAAAATTTTAATAAATATAAAAAAAGTTATATTCTTTATTTACCTGGGATGTTACATCCTTCCCCCCTTTTGGGAATTGCATCCTCGCTATTTCAAAATTGGGCTTGGAAAATTCATTGAAAGTTCCACATCTGAAAAAGAGTCAATAAAAATACAACTTTAAAAGAATGAAATATAAATACAATGGTCTCTCGAGATATCCCATACTTGGATTCCATTTAGAAATACATGGATATGGAAGAGAAACTAACCATCAATTTCTGATGGAGAGTGATAGAAAACACGATTGGGAGAAAGTTAACCACCAGAAAATCACAAACAATGTATGGGTTAAACGGTCTTTGATTCACCATTAAGAAATGTTAAAGAACACTATTTTTTTAAGTTACTTTTCATAAAGTTGAGGAATTTATTTATGAGATTAACTAAAAACATAAGGAAACATACTTGTCATGTAGACTTTCATCCTTTACTAAATTTCCACCACTAACTTATCTTTTCTCCAAACGATGAGTATTCAAACTGACATGGTCACATTAAAAGTGCTAGAATCATGTTCTAGATTATCATATATTCCACAAAAGATGAATTATTTATTTCCCCTATCTTTAGACATCAACCAAAATCAAAACCTTTAGTACAAGACCAAATAATCCTGAGGATGGATAGATTTTTTTTTCGGAATGGCCTCTGAGCGGCGGCTTCTTCCCCCTCTCGCACGCCTAGGGTTTCCTCATTGCTTCTTCCTCCCCTCCTCCGGCCGGCCCGGTCCAGCCCCGGCGACAGTTGTCTCTCCTCGGATCGATGACATTGGGTGTCAGATCCACATGTTCTAGCCTCGTTCCTGGCCCGTCAATGGTTTCACCTCGGATCTGGTTCGAGCAGTGGTGGCCTCGGTGTTCCTGATTTGTTTCAGCTCGGTGTCCGCGTGCATCGTCTTCGGGTGGTAAGGCTTCGGGTCTTGGCTTGGTGATGTCGGATGTGGTTATTTTGATGATGATTTTGGCTTGGTTATGGCTTTGGGTTCTCGTCTTGGCATCATTCTGTTCATTATCAGTGGATCTGGTGTGCTCCTGGATGGATTTGACGTGTTTTTCGGCTCTGAGATGTCGGCTCAGCTTCGTCACGGCTCTTCAACGGATCTGGTGTTTCAGGTGTGCTTGGGGTCAATTCCTTAGGCTTGGATGGGGGAGGCTTTGCGAATTGGTGCTGCTGTAAGTTGATTCCAGGTTTTGATTTTGTTTTTTATTTGGTGAAGTTGGGAATTTGTTTTTCTGGATGTGATTTTGGTGATTGTGCGATTCTGCTGGTAATGGTTGTGTCGACTGGTAATTTGGATTGTTGCTGGTTGCTTTTTGCTGGAGGTGAAATTGGTTATTTGGGGAACTCAGAAAATCTACAAGGTTTTGCTTCTGATGAGGATAGAGGTTTTCATCTCCACCGTTCATGACAATTCTGATTTGGTTGATTTAGAGGGTATGAAGTTTCCTTCAGTACCGGGCTCGTGCATTTTTGCACAAGACAGTTTACTGAGAAGCCATGCTTTGGTGGAGTCGTGCCTTAATGTTTTTGATACTGGGTTGAAGTACTTCTTTGTAGTTTTTTCTGGGATGCAACCCTCTGTTTTCTTGAACTGTGTTTATGTCTGGATGTCTTTGATGTCTTGGTTTCCCCCCTTTACCCTTAAAAAGTGGCTTATCCAAAAATCAATAAAAATATCCGGCTTCTGGCCATTCATTCATGACTAGATAATCCCCAAAAAGGATAATACATTATAAAAATGAATACTACTCTTAATCCCCAAAATTCGACAAACAATACCCAAAATTTGGAAAAGGCCATTCAATAAATAAATGTACTTAAATTTTTTCAAAGTAACCCAAACTAAGATTGTAACCAAAAACTCAGAAGGATTTACTCACATAGTCATCCATAGTAAATCTTAACATTTATCGCCAAATAAAATCGATAACTCTTAAAGTCTCATACTGAAGAGTAATTAACCAAATCACATATTCTCTATGATAGGTTAATCATTTTCATGAATAACCCAAATCACCATATGTCCATAATAAAAACATAGATTCTTCCAAAATAAAATTCCACCATTACTCATCAAAATAAAAATTAATTATTCCTTGAATAACATTTTCATATATCTAACTTCAGGGTTAGACATATTATAAAAAGTCTACCAATGTAACCCTATCCTCAAAAGATCCTTAATACTTTTAAGCATTTCATCATCTTAAAATCTATCATAACTCTTGAATCCCTTATATGTTGAATTTTTACTAATTCAACATTCTTCATGATCCATTATCCATTCCTTACCAACTTATTCTGAAATACTTATTTCCTACCGGAAAAATCATGAATCATATCCTAAGATTCAACAAGATCAAATCATATGTTAAGAAATAATCCATACCTTTCATTGTTCATTGTTAGTTATTTCATCCTTAATCGGAATGGAATTAGGTATTGGTAAACGTATATTTATATGATCAAGGTGATCCCATTACCGATACTTCTTCGTAGGAAATCTATTTGTAAAATGACCATACACAACACATTTAAAAAATTCAATTGATCCCCCAGAAAGAACAGCTTTCCCGTTCTTAGAGTCAGCTGGATGGTTCCTTTTTCTATAGAAGCTTATTTCTTTATAACCTCCATTCCCACATCTATATCATCTTCCCATCCCTTTAAAGCATTTTCCTAGTTGTTTGTTTCCACAAACTTGACACATTGGTTTTTGAACACACTTACCTATTTGATTACTACCTGAACATCTGTAGGGATTTTTTTCTCACATATATGATTCCATATAAAAATCACAATGGTTCAGGTGGTCAATCATGACTCCAAATAGTTGGTTCAGAACAACCACAAGAGTTTTCATTGTAGGTCCTATTTTCTTCAGTTTCTCATTCAAAAAACCGTCAAAGTTTTCATCACATCCACTGTTACTTTGGCACCTTCTAGACTGAACCATTTACTAAAACCCAAAAGGTTAGTTTGAGTATATCAATAAAATCATTATATAATATCTTACGAGGAGGGTAAATACTAATATATAATTATTCATGTTATCTTAACCTCATTCAATTTATTTAAAATAACTATGGCTCTTTATAATATGATAACCATTATGGTTATGTCAATTATTCTTATATATAACCCTAACCTCTAAAGTTATCTAAATTGACCATTGATACCAACTATAAGGACCCAGCCTTAAATCATTACATAATCTTGAATTAAATGATTAACTCACATTGAGGATCATTTCAGGTTTAGAGTTTTAGAGAATTAGGCTATAATTATTACATTAAATCTCAAAAAATTACCAAGTAAACACTTCTACTCAGTTTCCATTTTCATCATAAAATAAAAAATATTAAAAAAAGAGTCATGTCTAGTTCCATGTTTTAGACAACATGAATTTTCCATGATCCCATCTTTGACCCTATTCATCTTTAAATCCTGTGAAAAACATTACAAAAATTTGGATGAGCATAAAAAGATCAGTAAGGGTTATAAAATAAGGAAAGGAAACATTAACCCTTCAATAAATAAAAATCAATGAAACCATACTTTTCAATCATAATATACCTCATGAAATCATAATATTTAGGAATAACAAACCAAAATCCTAAATCATGGAGGTAAATTGTGGAATCCATATCAAACATACATTGTAGATTTCATAGCTATGTAGGGAGTTACATTTGGAATAACCATCACAGTATATTACCTCAATATCTTGGGAGAAACATTAATGTTTACCTCAGTCACGTTACCCAATGCATTGGAGAGCTCTCTCGGGCTCACCCACCCTAGGTTTATCACTGAACCACCCATATACATATTAAATTCCCAATAATCATAACATAATCATTACATATATCACAAGAAAAATGAAAATATAACATTTCCACATTCCAATCACAATATATCATATCAACATATTGAAATAAACAATGCTTTATCAAACCATTTTCAAAACCATTTAAAACATTTAATAAAGATATTTTTGAATCAAAGTATCCCATACCACCTTGAATATTTTAAAGGAATTAAAATATTAAAACATTAATGTCCATATAAATAAATACTTAAAACCATTTTTAAAACATGGACATTAATGTGAAAGATTTAGAAGAATCAATCTTTAAAACAATATTTTAGTTAAGGAGTTCCTAACCAAATGAGAGATGGTTGAATAAAATTAATTGAGGAATAACATTTAACAAAAATTTTATAATATCACGAGAATAAATATATTCATGATATAATATGCCAAAGGATAGTATATACATCATATAAAAGTGAATTAGTTCATAACTTCAATTATGTCACAATAGAATGTAAATTGAGATGAAATCCCTTATAAAGATAGTATCCTTAGATTAAGGATAAATAAATGACATAATTATCTGGGAAAAATATAAATACACCAAATATAAGTTGATATTATGTGTAAGAAAAGAAGAGGTTATTCACACATATTCATTTAATGACATAATAAATAAGTAGAAGTTTAACCCAAAGAATTAAAATTGGGTGAAGAAGTCCCCTTACTGAAATTCTATAGCCTAACGATGTCACATTAAAATTCAGAAAATTAGTTTATGAGAGAGAAAATGGTATCTCATCACTTGGTCATGAAATTTACAAAAATAAGGATATATAATAACACATCCTAAAAAAATATGTTAATTAAAAGACGTAACAAAAAGAAGTCTTTTAAAAAGTGGAGGGAGAAAGGTTCCCTTACGGATTTGGTAACATAGGAAACACACACCCCCTAAAAGAAGGATGATTCAATGAAGATGTAATTACCCATACATTAAATTAAATGTCACATATAATACAATCATGGGAACTAAATCTACCACACAAAAGGAAATAGTGGAAAATATAGCATGAATCTCACATGAATAAAAGGTGAGATAAACACCCCTTACCATGTTGTAATCAATCGAGTCATATGAAAAAAAGTTAATAACCACCAAATAAATCACAGAATACCATGAATATAAGAGAATAATGATAATATATATCAAATGGAAGTACACAATACCCCACATGCAATAAATAAGTTGTGAACAATGAAAATCTTACAGAATTAAAAGTGAGATAAGATACCCATTACCACATTGTAATCAATCGAGTTATATGATGAAAAGTTAATAACACCCAAATGAATCATAGAATACCATGAATATAAATAGAATCATGATAATATATATCAAATGGCAGTACACAATAAACCACATGAAGGAAATAAGTGGTGAACAATGCCAATCTCACGGAATTAAAAGTGAGATAAGAAACCCATTACCTTGTGTCCGAGTTAACCCGTTCATTCTTTAATATCCTGAATAATAAGATAAATTTAATTTATAATTGATTAATAACATTTATAAAGGTTATTATTTTATTTATATCACTTATTACTGTGTTATAGATATTACGTAATCATTTAAGTCAATAATGTCCGTTTTTTCGATATTAGGTACTTCAGTCAAAAATGAACTTCTTATCATTACAAGTTGTTCATGTGGTAAAAATCACATTATCTCCATAATAATATTCATGAATTAGATATCATATATATCCTATACATTTTTTATTTAAAATATTACATAACATTTGGAGATAAGAAAGGAAATGCACCTTTCAGGGAGACGGTAAGTCGTACTTACGCAATAACGCTACTTTCATTTCTATTTCATATTTAATGGAGTGAAAACTTAACGATACATAGGTATATTATAATTATTGTATAATATCATATGATATATATGTTACATAATTTCATTAATTCCAATGTTTATATGTTCCATTTATGTCATGAATGAATCATTTCACCATGAGGGGGTGGTAGTCCGCATATCCTCAAATGAAATTATCATATTTACACATATTGGAAAGAATAAAGGTATGTTTGTAAATAAAAATTAAATAATAATAGATAAAACATAAACATAATATATATTATATATTAATATTTTTCCATCATAATTTCCACCATGATAGGTGGTAGGATAAGATTGAACAATCATCATTTCGTGATGTAGTAGTTCATTGTCCAGTGAAACAGTATGTTCATTACCCATTATATGGAGGTGTGTGTAAGTTTAGTTTGAATAAATATCATAAAAACATAGTATATTTAGGATACATGTTTTGTTATAAAATAATGGAATAAAAAGAGTTTATGGGGTAGGAGAAGTAAAATTAATCAAAAGAGCTTAAGAGAAGACGTTAGCATTAAATCGTGTATCTCCCTTTGGTTTAAACCAAATGGTTTACTTGAATTGAATTCTGTCTATGATAAGGCTTATAGGAGGAGAAGAGGGATGTAGTGAGATTAATTGGGCAGAGGATGGATGAGCCAAGGATCTTTAGAAGTGTGAGTAATGGTTTATAAGGGATATCTTTTTATAAGGTGGAGGAGGGGCTCTTTAAGAAAGCTTGAAAATATTTGTTTATTATAGAATTTTTTTAGGTATCTAAATATAAATAACTTATTAAAGTAGAAGATACAATGACTCATGTTTGAAATAAAATTGACCATTAAAAATTGGACATGTTTTGTATATTTTTTTAATCTTTATAATCATATTTATTTAAATCATTCATTAATGAGGTAAACACTACATCATTATTGTGTCATAAATATTTTTATTTAGTTGATGTCTAAAAATTATAAAAAAATACCATGATGTTGAAAATAGTTTTATATTTGAAATGAATAATTATAGTTGAAGATATTTCTTATATAACCCCATGTAAAAATTGATTTACTAAAAGATATATGTTTAAGTCAATTTATTCTTTACATTACATTAATTAATATAAAGTGTCATTATCATTCTCATGTGGCTCCATGGGGTGCCAAAATCGACACAAGGATGTACATGGTGTGAAATGAATCAACCAATAGGATTTGGACACATTTTAGGGTAATTTAATATTATTATAATATTTCTTTTACCCTTATTTACCAGATTTACCCATTAACCATGGTAAATAAAATATTTACTGAAGTAATATTCATAATTTCTAAAAATAAAAGTTACATATTTATACTAATTGGAACTCATGATTCTAAATATGGAATATATTTTTCCAAATTCAAAACCCATCAGGGGAAGAAATTAATTTAAAATTAATTCCACTATCAAAACAAAAAACGTTTTTTATGATATAATAACTATCAGAAGATAGACACATTTTTATGTCCAATTTCAATGTATAATTACATCCAATGACAAAAATTGGATTAAATAGTAAAAACATAATATAATTACACTTTAAAAACAATTTAAAATATAATATAACCTTATAAATAATTTTGATTAAAGGGTAGTTTTGAATTAAAATACAATATTTTCACTATTCATTAAAAAATGAATTTTATCAGAAAAATACCAAAAATTTACCCAAAGTAAATTTTGATGTCCCAATTATAAAGAAGAATATTATTTTGTCAAATATAAAATATAAAAGTGAACAAACTATATTTAAATAGGGTTGTCCATCAAAAGACGGCAAATCGACCTTTTATGGAGTATTATAGTATTAATGCTTAAAATCTGATTCTTTATTATTTTAAGCCTCTAATTTTTTTTTTGGATAAAATAGAAAACAATTAATAAACATATTTTAGCATAATATGGTTAGTTTTTTTCATTCCTGAAAATAAAACAACAATGCGTTAACTACCATTTAAAATAATAATATTATATTAATATTTTTCAGTATAACTCAATGTTGTGTGCAACGTAAGTTTTCAATAAAACCTGTTGTTGTGTATCAGGTATTCCATCAAAAATATAATCCCTTTTAAGGTAAAATTTATATTTAATTCAAAATTTTAATAAATATAAAAAAAAGTTATATTCTTTATTTACTTGGGATGTTACACTGAATTGGGATATTCTAGAAGTTTATACCACGAGTTGTAAGAATTTAATCATATCGAAACTAACAATTGATACACATGATTTTTGATAGGTTAAACTAGAGTGACAAGATTTATGAGCATTGAAACATGATTAACACAAGCGGAGGCCAATAATAGGATACCAATATACTTTGATATGTGTTTTTTATGTAAAATCCTCCTTCAACGTTTTTATCTTAATTATCCATGTATTATTGGTTATGATTTCTATATTTTATGAACATTTTCCTTTGATATATTCTCATACATATATATTTATCTTGTTATATTTTGTGATATTTGATTATTTTCACCTTTTATTAAGCTTTTTTAGAATTTTAATTCATAACTTATTATATTTCCTTGTCCCCAAGTAAAGGAGGAATGTGATATGTATGCTATTTATAGAATATTACATTGGTTATATAATTTAAGTGAGTTATTTTACACCTTTTATTGATTAAAAATTTGCTGATATATTTGAAAAAATGTATGTTAGTTGAATTTTTTTGGGTTCAGTTAGTTAATTATTTTTCTGTTTCTCTAAACATCTAAAGGTGGAATATATTCGGTATGGACTATGATGAAATATTTAATTAGTGTAATCTAATTTGACAGTTTTGTCCTCAAGGAATCATATGGTCTGTAATATATTTATGTATTTTTCTAATAAAAGGTTGAATCAATAAATTTTAGATGTAATATTTACTATGTGATTATATATTGTGTTCAGGGATCGATGATATGCATATTTTACACATATATTTTTGTCATATTATGTAGACTTTGTTATCTTCTATTGTCATAATGGAAGGGAAATTAAATTCAAACAAATTTTATTTCCAATTATAAAATAATTTTCATAATTTTTTAGTGAATTAAATAATTTTCAATAATTTTCAATCCACATTATTTATATAGATATATGATCTTTCCACTTCTAGGAATATTCAACCTTATTTTCCTTTCCACAAAGATTTTTTATCAAACATTCAATGATATTTAGTAGTTCCAATAATCTTTTATACAATGATGAGATTTTTTTAAATATATAACTCAATCTCTTATGTTCAATATATATGTCAAATCAGTCACCATTATGGTAGTGTCTCCACATCATTAAGGCAATGATTATAATGGTTATCTCCAGTTCATCAATAGTATCATTTTTTTCTAGTGTCATTATTTACCTTTAGGCCCAAGGAAAGACTCAATCATTTTTCAAAACCACACACCCATTAATTTTTATGATGAATCAATAAATATCAAAAATCCTCCATTCCATGATGTTTATGCTATTAATATAATTAACCGAATCTAGTTTCTCTCACAAAATGGAACCCTGCCCAGTCTGCCACATACCCCAATGATGTTTCAAATCCCTATACGTTGGAAAACTTCACCCTAGAATCCTTGAAAACAAGAGAAACTTATTTCCACCACCGTTTATAAATTAAATATAATATATATATACATAGAAAAAAATAATGGAAAACTAGAAGAAATATTTTCCATAACTGAAATAAAATATCAGTTGCGATATAACTCAATGACAGATAAAACCAATGGGTACAGGTCCAATAAAAAAGGAATACTAAGAAAAGTCCATGTGATAATGTGTGAAATCTACTAAAATATCCCCAAAATATACTCATAATGAGATGACCTAAACCACACAACCTCAATGAGAAGCGATGACTTTTTCTATATTAAAAGACATAATATGTTATACACACCATCAAAAGGGAGTTCGAGGTGTGAGATAAATTAGATCACTAGGATCGCACACATAGAATCCATAGAAAGTGTCTTTGATAATGATACCATAATTATAATTTTAATAAAAACAAGGCATGATATGAAGTTATATAGTTTTAAATAAATATCATAGTAACGATTTCCATTTTTTCTATAGTTCTAAACATTTTATGCTATAACAGTTTCCAAGAAAAATTTTACATAACAATTTATTAATAACACAATCCTTTATATAAATATAAAATAGAATAAAACCAATACAATATTAAACAATCTATGGATCACAATAGGTATGGATAACAAACTAATCATACCATAATCAATGACTATTTCAAACAAAATTCCTTAGAACACATTCCTAATGAGTAGATTAAAACTCCATGAGAAACCCCCCCCCCCAAAAGTTCAATAACAAGTCCTAATATTAAAATGCACAGATAACATATGAACACCCCATGAGGGAACAACCTAAGGGTAAAATAGATGATGAAACAAAGCTACTCCTCCCACATAAGTACCTTGGTATTTCCATATAATTTATTTCTAAAATCATTTCAATGGGTTTTAGGTTTCACAAAAAAAATCCACAAAGCTATGTTCCTCTAGACCAATATTTAAAAATCACATTATCAATTTATTTCAAAATTCTTTTATTACCAGCATTTATTTTTCCATAACATGGGAAACTATATTTTTTGGACAAGTCCATTTATACACACAAAACAATCATGTCAATTAATTTACATAAAAAATCATCAAAATATGAGCAGTAAAGTTCCTCTAAAGTTGGATAGAGATGGAACCACCTACCTTAATCTCAGGTCAAGAACTACCTACAATGGGATCCACCAAATTTTAAAGGAATCAATAGATAGAAAAAAAATCCATTTCAATGATTTATATACCTCATAATCACATCCCATAAAAAACAAGAGCAAGCGGAGAGGTTATATCATAGATACCTTGATAAACACACCTTCCCCACCACAACCAACCTAAGGGTTGACCCTTGGTGGAATCAACATAAAGAATCTTTATAGGATCACAAAAATATCACCACATGTTAAATGAATCAAAAAACCTAGAGAAATATTATTTTTATCAAGAATGAAATGATAAAGAAGAAATGACACTTAAAAAGAGAAATATCATGCCAACCCCATGGAGATCGAGCATCAAAAAAAGAATTTGGAAAAGGTTAAGACACAAAAAATATTCTTGAAGAGCATAGAGTTTGAAATAGAGAGACAAATTACATATAAATTTGGATTCTTGGTTTCATATAACAAAATCTTATAGGGAATAAATGATTCTTGTCATGATTTTCAGCTTCACGTTTTGAATCCCATGAGTTTTATGACAACCCTGGTTTTATTACAAACATAAACATGATTTATTACATAAACTATTCACTTAATACAACATGGAATATCGAGAGTTCTAGTGTCTTTGCGGGTTAGGATAATTACATAAAAACATAAAATATGAAATACAACATCTTTATTGAAAACTTCCTTTACATGACAACTACATTCCCTCGTACTTAGCATTGTATGGGATAACCTGAGGACATGCATAAGAAAAGCGTGAGCTATAAAGCCCAGTAAGGGAATAATCATGGAATACATGAGTAGTAAAATACATGTTAGAAAAAAGTAATATCAATAGAGCACAAGAGAAACATGGACAAAAAGGCATGATAAATAATTATTATCATAACATGGAAATGTGACAACAACACTTAACATGGAATTTGCATGAGCCAAGGCTCATTGCACATGGAGCATGAGTAAATTTTAATTGCACATGAAACACGAGTAAACCCTCATTGCACTTGATTAGCATGATTCAACAATCATTGCACATGACGTATCATGATACTAAACTTTACCCAATGCATTGGAGTGCCATAAGGGCGCACCCTTCTTAAATATTTCATTTTATGCATAAGTGTGCCACATGGATCATAAAAAATGGATTCATTAAACATAATAATTTATTATAAGATAAGGAATGTGGAATTCATAAATGAAACTTTATAATAAATAAGTAAATTGGCATTAATGCGAATACTCTTGATTGAAAAATGGGCATGGTATTCACTACACCAAGGCATTGGCTTAGAAAATCGGTGCAATTTCGGCAGCGTAACATCGTGACATAAGAATTCATAAAAATTGTTGAGGAGAGAGAAAGGGGTGTATCATAATATTTACATGAAATGGACATTAATGAGTTCATATATATACATTTCCAAACAATTGTAATGGAATTTAGATTCATGATACAAAAGTATTGCTTGACTATAAATGAAGAGAGAGAAGTTCATTCAGAATTTTAGTATAGTAATAGGTGTACATGGGGGGCATTTAATGAGAGATAAAGGGGTCTCCCATAATTCACACAATAATATGGAAGTATGGGGGAGGTGATAAGCCATACCCCAGCATATATAATACAAACTAAAAGAGCATAACAATATTAAGAAAATTGGACAAAAAGTGAAAGAAAGAAAAACCCTTACTTGGAAGTGTGCTTCCAAAGGCTTGGGAGAGGCTTGAGAGAGGCTTCCTGGGATCTTGGGGCACCATTGGAGGATTATAGAGAGAGTAGGGAAGAGGTTAGATGAACTCAAAAGGCTTTGATTGAGGAAGAAGTGGGAGGTTGGGTGGGTTTATATAGGAAGGGTGAGTGAATTGTTTATTATTTAGGTTTGGGACCCCTTACATTAAACTAATCCAAACCACAAATCATCCCATCGTTATTGCCCATGGTTTTTGGAAAAGGGAAGAGGAAAAAAATAATTTATAAGGCCAAAGTCCTAAATTCTTAAAATAATGGGGTTGCTTATGTGGAGGTGAGTCACACTCCCATGGAAAAATAATTTAAAAAGACAAGATGTTTAATAAGTCTTGAGGGGTCCATTAATGCTTTGTAAAATAAGTCAAAAAAACCGAAAATTACATTATTTTAATGGTAAAACATATATTGGCCGAACATAGAGCTTACAGTAATTTATTAAATAACTATTGGGTCATTATGATGTAATAAAACACATTATATATTTAAACGGTATTTAATTTTTACCCAAAAATATGACTGTCTCAGAAAATTATGAAAAAATCACTGTTGGATAATTTTGACATCCTGATTCTAGAAATAACATTTATTATATCTAAATAATTTTCTAAATATGTTAATTTTAACTTTTAAAATAAAAATTGACATTTATCCAAAATTCACGGGGTTTGACAAAAATGGCTTTTAAACCATAATAAAAATCACAATTGCATTCATAGCATTATAAGATAATTTATATTTAATAAAAGTTAATTTAATAATAATAAAAATATTTTATTAAAATATAATTTAATTCAAAAATGTCTTAATTTAATAAAATAGAATTCTTAATTAAATAATAACTAAAAACAGTATTTGTAAATTAAAAAAACTATTTATAATGTATCAATAATGACAAGAAAGTATATTCATTATTATATACAAAAATAATGTACATGAACATAGTAATAGTGATTTGTTACATAACACCTTAAAACAGCTGCATAATACCTAGGGGAAAGGTGTGTGATGGTGATAGACTCTTGGGGTGGCTCAGATAACATCGCTCGAGTGGTAATCTCTATCAACTTCGACTTTTCCCGTAGACTGTCCCGTTCGAGATTTACATGATGAATCTCAGCTTGGGCTTTGGTCAACAACGAAACCCAAGGATGCCAACTCTTTTCCGAGCTCTGACAAATGGGCTTCTTATGGATTAATTCTACTTGAGGAGGCCATCGCTTCTTTTGACTGAGTAAATTGTATTTGTTCAAGACTTATATTTATACTAATCATGTGATCACTGTTCAACGACTACATTAGCAATGATCAGAATTCTTGACATAAAACCAAAGAAGATGACCTTTTATAAATAAAATTTACATAAAGAGACATTTAATTAGATCATGTGGGATTTCTATTAATGAAACTTTGGGTCGTTACAATATTCCCCCATTAAGAAAGTTCACCATTGAAATTTTCTTTTCCCACACTAAAACAGATGTGGGTAACTCAGATTCATCATTTCCTCCGATTCCCAAGTCTCTTTTTCAAACTTGTGGTTTCTCCACGACACCTTGACGGGGGGCATTGTCTTATTTCATAGAACTTTTTCTCTACGATCTAAGATCTTCACTGGTTGCTCCTCATAAGAAAGATCATCATCCAACTGTACCACCTCAGAAGAGAGTACAAGTGAAGGGTCTGGTATGTACTTCCTTAAGAGGGATACATAAAAGACATCATGTACTTGGGTCATGGTAGGTGGAAGTGCTAGTCAATAGGCCACAACCCCGACCCGATCAAGAATCTCAAAGGGGCCGATGTACCTTGGACTTAACTTACATTTCTTTCCAAACCTCATGACCTTATTCCAAAGAGTTATGCATAGAAAGACCATGTCTCCAACTTTAAACTCAAGGTCTCGTCGACGGTTATCTGCATAACTCTTCTGTCAACTCTAGGATGCCTTGATTTGTTGTTGAATGGTTTTCCCCTTCTCCACCATTTCTTCAACCATTTCCAGTCCAAGCAGCTTATGTTCATCGACCTCATCCCAACATGTTAGTGTTCTGTACCTTTTCCCATACATGGCTTCATAAGGTGCCATTTGGATGCTCGAGTAGAAACTGTTATTATAAGAGGACTCAACCAGAGGAAGATGTTGATCCTATCCTCATTTAAAGTCCATTGAGCATGCTCTCAATTTATCCTCAAGTGTTTGGATAGTCTGCTCGGATTGGCCATCAGTTTGAGGATGATAGGCCGTACTGATGTTCTCTTTAGTTTTCAGAGCAAGTTGATGACTCTTCAAAAACATAGAGGTGAATCTTGGATCTCGGTCAGACATAATATATAGTGGTACTCCATGCAGCCTTACCACTTCCCTGATATATATATATATATATATATATATATATATATATATATATCGGTGCCAGTTGATCCAATGAGAAATCCTCCTGAATAGAAATGAAGTGTGCAGTCTTTGTAAGACAATCCACCACAAACTAGATTGTATTATTGCCTTTGGATGTCCTCGTAAGTCCAGGGACAAAGTCCAAGGTGATGTTCTCCCATTTCCATTCTAGTATGGGCAATGGTTGCATCATCCCCTTAGACTTCTGCCTCTCTTCCTTCACTTGCTGGAACACCAGGCATTTTGATGTATATACATCAATCTTCTTCTTCATATTATCCCACCAAAATATTTCTCAGAGGTCTCGATACATCTTTGTGCTCCCGATGTGAATAGAGAAATTTGAACTATGTGCATCATCCAAAATTTCATTCTTCAACTCCGGACATGATGGAACACATATTATTTTCCCAAATCACACAATTACTTATACATTAACATTAAACTCTTAGGATTTCCCTTTTTCGATAGCTTCTACTTTTTCCTGAATTCCCACATCATCCTTTTGAGAACCCTTTAACCTTTCCAAAAGATTCGGTTGAGAAATCATTTGTGAAAAGATTGATGACGTCCCCTACTTTATGATTCCAATTTCCATCTTCATCAAGTCTAAGAAGATTGCACCCTTCTCAATTCTCATCATTGATAGAATCACCGGATCCTTTCTACTTAGGGCATCTGCCACCTTGTTCGCTTTCCCAGGGTGGTAATGTATTGAACAGTCATAATCCTTGATGATCTCTGTCCATCTTCTTTGGTGCATATTATGCTCTTTCTATGTGAATATATATATTTAAGGCTCTTGTGGTCAGTATATATCTCACATTTCTCTCCATAGAGATAATGCCTCCAGATTTTCAAGGCAAAGATCACCGCCGCCAACTTCAGATCATGAATTGGATAGTCTCGCTCATGGATTTTCAACTTCCTTGAGGAATAGGATATCACTTTTTCATTCCACATCAGCACACAACCTAATCCATTATTTTAAGAATCACTGAATAACAAAAAAGGTTCCCCACTTGTGGGTAATGTTAGAACGGGCACAGTGATAAGCCTCCTTTTCATCTCCTTAAATCTTTCTTCGCATTCATCACTCCAAGCGAACTTTACTCCCTTTTGAGTTAGCTTGGTAAGAGTGTTGGACAATCATGATATATTTCTCACAAATCATCGATAATATCCAGCTAACCCCAAGAAGCTACGGATATCCTTTACCGATGTTGGCCTTGGCCATCCCTAAATTGCATCTATTTTGGAGGGATCCACAGATATCCCATTTCTTGTGATGATATGGACCAAGAATGAGACCTACTTCATCTAGAAATCACACTTTCTATACATTGCATAGAGCTTATCCATGCACAAAGTCTCTAGTATAGTTCTTAAATGCTCCTCATGATCCTCCTTGGTTTTGGAGTATATTAGAATATCATATATAAAGACTACCAAATTTTTTTCGAGGTAATCTCTGATGACCTTATTCATCAAGTCCATGAAGATTGCTGGAGCATTAGTGAGTCTGGAAGGCATTACTTTGAATTCATAGTTCCCGTATCTTGTGCGAAAAGCAGTCTTGGGGATATCTTTCTTATTCACCCTTACTTGATAATATCATGACTGCAAGTCCACCTTGGAGAAGTATTGTGCCCCACGCAGTTGATCGAACAAGTTATAAATTTGTGGGAGAGGATACTTTTTCTTTATAGTGATTTTGTGGAGCTCATGATAATCGATGCAAAGGCGCATTGACCCATCCTTCTTCATGATGAAGAGGATTAGTGCACCCCATGGTGAAGCACTTGGGAATATAAACCCTTTATCCGGATCCTCATGTAGTTGTTTCTTCTGCTCTTCAATCTCCACGACATCCATTCTATATGGAGTCATGGATATTGGTAGAGCCCCTGGTATAAGTTCAATTGAGAATTCAACGTCACTTTTAGGAGGAAGACCAGGACGTTCCTTGGGAAACACTTCAGCGAATTCCCTCACAATAGGCATTTCATCAAGGATGGGTTCTTCCTTGGACACAATCATCTGATATAGATATGCGTGCTCATAGGGCTGTAATATCCATGCTTGAGATTATGGAGCTAAAGGATATTCATCTTCCTCATTACAATTGTAAATAATTGGGGGTCGATTCTCCATATGGAGTGTGATTTCCCTTTCTCGACAATTTATGTTGGATCTAAATATGGAAAGCTAATCCATGCCAAGATTTGCATCAAATTCCACCAGAGGGAGTATGAAGAGGTTCACCGGGAAATTCAATCCACAGATTATAACAAGGGAGGAGTTATATTCATGGGATGCAATGATTGCCCCATTTTCCATACTCACTGACAAATTCACTTCCATGATTTGTAGTGGTGTTGGGATTGTTCTACCAAACATTATAGATATAAAAGAATTCATTGAACCTGAATCAAAAAGTACATTCTCTATTCTTGAATGAATAACTAGCGACCTATCACCACTTCGTTGTCAGGGTTCACTTTAGTAGAAGTGATGGAAAAATCTCTTCCTTGCTGCCTTGGAGGATGTTGGTTGACTCCGAAAACCCTTGGATTAGGGAACAGATTTGAAAAATGCCATGTTTCTTTGAAGTTGTAGCAATGAACAACGCGTTGAGGTTTGAACTGAGCGTTCCTCTTCTCTATCGTAGCGGCAGGTCTTTCTTTCCGACAGTTAACAGCTAGATTCCCTTCTCTTCCACACCTAAAGCATTTCCTCGTCCCCTTGAGGAAATTTACAGGGTGCTTCATTCCACACTTTTGGAAAGTGGGATGCTGGATCTTCTAAGCACCATTGGATTTATCTATAGGACCACCAGTATTGAATTCCACCTTACGCTTCTTATCCCCATGATACCCCTGTGATTCCCCGATCTCTATTTTGAGATTGAGGGCACATAAGAAAATTTCCTCATTGTTGTTGAAGTCATGGATCGCTAATGCTTTCTGTAGGCTAGGCTTCATCCCACCAAAGAAGTTGTCAACTTTGCATTCAGGGGTAACGACAAAGCCATAAGCGTATCGCGAAAGCCTTGTTAAGTTTTCCTCGTACGCTCCAAAAAATTCTTCATCTTTTTTCTTGAGGGAAAGGAAGTACCTTTCCATCTTAAGCCGGAGGGTGCACGGAAAATATTTATCGAAAAACATCTTCCGGAAATCCTTCCATTCCAACACCTCAATCTCCTCCTCAAGCTTTATATTTCTGATCAACTTCCACCATTGATCAAATTCACCCTCCATACGATAAGTTTCATGGAGAAACGTCTCTTTTTCAGAACATTTAAGGATAGAGAAGATCATTTCAATGGGGTTGATCCATTGTTCAGTGATCGTGGGATTGGATGATCCACTAAAAGTTGGAGGTCTTTGTCTCATGAATCCCTCGATAGCAACTTGTTCATTCTTGGGGGGGGGGGGTTGAATGTTCCTCTTGATCCGTGATTCTATTCAAATCTTGAGTTAGCTGAGAGAGAAGTATGAAAAAGTTCATGATTCCCACTCCTATTGGATTGGGCATCTCATTAGTACAGTCACCACATTGATCTTCACATCGGTTGTTAGCCTGAGTCCTCCTATTAGAGGACATTGTCTGGAATAAAAGGAATGTTAGGGGTAAAACATAAAGGGTAATCCAAAGAAAAAATTTGATGACTTATAAATAAACATTTATTTCCTCAACTCATGAGTCTATAGGATTTAATCTAGGCTTTTCATAATCTACTCTCTAACATATATTCTTAGGGGGATTTTTTTTAATTCCCTTAATAATGGTTCATAATAAGATTGTGAATTTATCAAAACATATCCCCCAAGAGTTTCGTAACCGAGAGAGCAGTAAGGCCTGTTGTCGTGCACTAGTTCCCATTCGAGTCTAGCTCAAAGCGGTGTTTTCAGGTTTTACCCCTAGGATACATCTGTGTCAGAGCCGCCTCTACCTGCTCGTATCCAAACATGGATGTATTTGTTTGATAAAACACTTAATAAGTACTTAACAAAACATAGGGATGTTTTTATTATACTTAGTCTTGTCTCTAAGGCTTTACTAGGGTTTTCTAATCATAATCCCAAAATAACTAAACCTCCCTCTGATACCAACTATGACAACTCTGATTTTATTACAAACTTAAACATGATTTATTACATAAACTATTCACACAATTAAACATGGAAAATCGAGAGTTCTAGTGTCTTTGGGGATTAGGATCATTACATAACATCTTAAAACATGAAATACAATATCTTTATTGAAAACTTCCTTTAGATGACCACTACATTCTCGCGTACTTAGCATTTCATTGGATAACCTGAGGACATGTATAAGAAAAGGGTGAGCTATAAAGCCTAGTAAGGGAATAAACATGGAATATATGAGGAGTACAATACATGTTATACTATAGGCATATCAATAGAGCACAACAGAAACATGGACATAGAGGCACGATAAAGCATGATAATCATAACATGGAAATGTGGCAACTACTCTTAACATGAAATTAGCATGAGCCAAGGCTCATTGCACATAGAGCATGAGTAAATTCTCATTGAACATGAATCATAAGTAAACCCTTGTTTTAATTTAATTAGAATGATTCAACACTCATTGCACATGACGTATCATGATACTATACTTTACCTAATGCATTGGATAGCTATAAGGGCACACCCTTCTTAAACATTTCATTTCATGCATAATTGTGCCACATGGTTCATAAAACATAGATTCATTAAACATAATCATTTATTCCATAATAAAGAATATGGAATTAATACATGAAAATTTATAATCAACAAGTAACGTGCAAAATGGTGAATACAGTTGATGGAGAAATGGGAATGGTATTCACTACACAATGGCATTGGCTTAGAAAATCAATTCAATTTCAGCAGCATAACGGTGTGACATAAGAATTCATAAAAATGCATGATGAGAGAGAAAGGGGTGTATCATCATATTTAAATGAAATTTAATGTAAGGGGGTCATATAGATACATATACAAACAATTTTAATTGAATTTAGATTTATGATACAAAATTATTGCTTTCATGTAAATCAAGAGAGAGAAGTTTTTTTCGGAATTTCGGCATAGTAACAGGTGTACATGGGAGGCATTTAATGAGAGAGAAAGGGGTCTCCCATAATTAAAACAATAATAGGGAAGTATGGGTTAGGTGAAAAACCATACCCCCAAATTTATAATTGAAACTAAAAGGGCTTAATAATATTAAGAAAATTGGACAAAAAGTTAAAGGAAGAAAACCCCTTACTTGGATGTGTGCTTCCAAAGGCTTGAGAGAGGCTTGAGAGAGGCCTCTTGGGAGCTTGGGGCACATTGGGAGGATTCTAGAGAGAGTAGGGAAGAGGTTTTATGAACTACAAAGGCTTTGAGTGAGGAGGAAGTGGGAGCTTGGGTGGGTTTATATAGGAAAGGTGAGTGAATTCTTTATTAGTTATGTTTGGGACCCCTTACACTAAACTATTCCCAAACACAAATCAACTCATCGTTTTGCCCTTGGTTTTTGGAAAAGGGAAGAGGAAAAAAATATTTTATAAGTCCAAAGTCCGAAATTCTTGAAATAATGGGGTGGCTTATGTGGAGGTGATTCACACTCCCATGGAAAATAATTTAAAAAGACAAGATATTTAATAAGTCTTGAGGGGTCCATTAATTCTTTGTAAAATAAGTCAAACAAACAAAAAATAAAATTATTTTAAAGGTAAAACATATATTGGACGAACATAAAGCTTATAGTATTTGATTACATCACTATTGGTTCATTATTATGTCATAAAACACATTATATATTTAAACGATATTTAATTTTTACACAAAAACTTGACTGTCTCAGAAAATTATGAAAAATTCACCGTTGGATAATTTAGACATTCAGATTCCAGAAATCAGATTTATTTTATCTAAATAATGTTCTAAATATATTAATTTTCACTTTTAAAATAAAAACCGACATTTATTGAAAATTCACGGGTTTTGAAAAAATGGGTTTCAAACCTTAATAAAAATTACAATTGCATTCATAAAATTATAATATCATTTATATTTAATAAAAATTATTTTAATAATAAAAATATTATTTTATTAAAATATTTTTTAATTCAAAAATACCTTAATTTAATAAAATAGAATTCTTAATTAAATAATAACTAAACACACTATTTGTACTTTAAAAAAACTATTTACAATGTATCAATAATGACAAGAATGTATATCCATTATTATATACAAAAATAGTGTAAATGAAAATAGTACTAGAGATTTGTTGCATAACCCCTTAAAAAACAGCAGCATAAGACCTAGTGGTAAGGTGTGCGATGGTGACAGACTCTTGGGGTGGCTCAGATAACATCGCTTTAGTGGTAATCTCTATCAACTTCCACTTTTCCCATAGACGGTCCCATTCAAGCTTGACATGATGAAGCTCAGCATGGGCTTGGTCAAGAGAGAAACCCAAAGATGCCACCTCTTTTCCGAGCTCCAAAAAATGGGCTTCGTATGAAGCAATTCAACTGGACGAGGCCATCGCTTCTTTTGTCTGAGTAAATTTGATTTGTTAACGCCCTATATTTATACTAATCATGCGATCATTGTTCAACGAAAATATTAGCAACGACCGAAATTCTTAACATAAAACCAAATAATTTGAAATTTTATATAAACATTTTACATAAAGATACATTTTATTAGATCACGTGGGATTTCCATTAATGAAACTTTGGGTAGTTACAAGTTTCATGTACACGGAATAAGGTGTCATCTTGGAAAAATAAAAATCTCGACATAACTTTTCTTATCATAAACATTTTTCATGACAAAATTCCATTTTCATGCTATGAATAGAATTCATGGATCATAATAATCAATTTACTCATGTTGTGAATACCTTTCCTAGCATGAAACAATACTGCATACAACGCCTCACCAAGCACTAGTGGAAAAAAATTCCTAAATTGCCTCCAAATTCATATGGACTGAAAGAATAGTCTCTCAAAAATTAAAAAAATGCAAAGAAACCATTATAATGATATTATGATGTCCACACTATAATACATTAAATCTATAGTAAGTCATGTAGAATTAGGGTGGACTGGAATGAGGTGAGACCAATGCTCCCTTATAAATGATTAGTTCTCCCAAGACATGAAAGAATCTAATTCATGTATCAATAACACTCTGACCAAGAGTATATAAATACCACGTAGTAAATTAACCAATGAATATATGATATCCACAAGTTTCTCTAAAACTAAATCATCTTCCTATAACTCGATCTCTTCACACTTCAAAATGTTAGATAAATCAGGTTAATACTTCATATGCTATGATATGTGGAAAAAATCATATATTCCTATCAACTAGGCTAGAAATGATAACTGATTAGAAGATTACACAAGCCAACTAGGGACCTCAAATGGGCCTACATAACATTAATATAATATTTACTACTTTAAAATATAGTAAGGATCCATCCAATGAGATACATTCAACAAAACCAAGTCATATATGGAAAACTCAAAATGAAAACGTCGACGACCCTCAAATGATGTCTACTCACTATGACCTATGACAAAACATTGATGCATATATGAATCCTCACTAATTTATCTTGATAGAAACGCAATCACATAATATTGGAATCACCCATCTATTCACAACAAGGATGTTTTCTACACAAGTGACCATAAAGTTCCTCAAAGTGAGCCATTCTGATCCATGGCAGGTAATTATTATCAGAAGAAAACTCAACTAGTCCTATATGGTTGTCCAATTATCCACTAAAATCCAAGAATAAATCATTTATCATATCCTTTATGCTCTAAATAGAATGATACATCTGACCATATGTCTATGGATGTTAATTTTTACTCAAACTAAATTGAGTCCCTATCCCAACTTTTTGAATCTTTCAGAATTTGAATGTAAACACTTGATCCTTTTTAGAAATAACGGAAGAGGTAACCCCATGTCACCTCATAATCTATAATAAATATAGTTTACCCAGATCTTTAACTTTATTGGTGCCCCTAATCAGAATTAAAATGTCCTTTTTCATCCACCGATGAACCACTAAGTAGAAAACATTCATCCCTTGGAGAGTAGATTGTATTCCAACAAAAAACATTCAATAAAAAATAAGCCTATTTACTAACTATAATAAGGAGAGGCTATAAAAAAATACAAGGATTTATATTCCCTATATTTATCGATTGGTATGTTTAATAGTGTGACAAAAAATCTACAATGTGACAATTCATACCTAGCATCCAGAATCACTGACACATGTCATATTACACCTTCATAATGTACATATTAATGACCCCTAATGATATATTGAATTCAAACAACACTAATATTTATGAATATAGTAGTATGAAAAACTATTCCCAAACCAGAGAGTACTATAATAATTGAGATACCAATTAGAAAATATTCACCATCATAAAGTGTCTCTATAGTTACTATGAACCCATCATACTATTGTTGAAACTGCATAACAGACTCAAGGACAGATGATGATAACTAAACACTACTCAAAACCATACCAGAAACATCCTCCTAAGCATCCAGATAAAACTAAGTAAATATTACTACCATCATCCACTCTTCCTTTGATTCAAAATATCCTACAATGAAATATTCTTATGAAGAGAATATCTGACAATATTTACCTTTAATTAGGTGTAGGAAATATTAAAATTGGGCATCTAAAGGTACTATAAGAACCTCCTCTAACTGATATTTATTTCCTTCTTCTAAAGTGTATTACATTTACTTTATGGTCAAAAAAACTTTGTGAAATGTTCACTAAAAATATAATTCCCCTAATAGTTATGAAAATTTATAATTATGGAATTATATATAAGTGGAGTAATTATTCTCATTAGGCCAAATCTGATGAGTACCATTGGCCACAACATGATCTTCCCACATAAGCACACAACCCAGAAAAACATCATAGGAGTCATACTATAATGAATACCCCTTAATTAGATTAGTTATGATAAAAATTGTTTTTTATGTCAAAATTAATTTCAACACATCTAATGAGGAATTCAATTTTTCACCCCATGAGAACTTTAACCCTATACTAGTAAGGGTAGTCAAGGGTGAGTCCAATTTCGAGGTATCCTTGAAGAACTATCAATAGTACCTAGAAATAAAAATCAATCTTTGATTATTAATGATGTTCTATGGATCCACCCTTGAAAATATGTCCTTTACCGTTTTTGGATCAACTAATAAGCCACATTTAGAAATCAAATTCACGAGAAATTCACATTTTGGATAAAAAAATTTAATTTTAAAATATTTCCCAAAAAATAAGGACTATTTAGGATTTCAAAAACAAGATTTATAAGAATATAATGTATATTATTCATTCTTAAATAAACCATAATGTCATCTAGAAATGCTATGATATAGCTATTGATATACTGATGAAATATCTAGTTCACAATTTCCATTAAAATTACTGGAATAATTGTCATACAAAAATGAATAACATGATATGCAGGCAGTCCATATCATCTCCTAAAATATTTATTCATAATATTATACTTATAGACCTTAATCTATTGATAACTGAACTGAAGATCTAACATTGAAAACCCACATTAAATTTTTAATTGATCAAACAAATCATTTACATGGGGAATGGATACTTATTCTTTAAAATTACCACGTTCATCTTCCCATAGTCAACACATAACTAGAGTGAATCATATTCCTTATCGGAGTATAGCACCATGGATACCCTTAGAGAAATAATTGGATGAATGAAACCATTCCCTATTAAATTAACTATATGAATCTTGAGCACTTTTTTCTCAATCGGTTTCATACGATTATAAGGTACCAGGATCATATTAACACCTAACACACAATAAATCAAAACGCCACCCATATTTCTACCTGATGTCCAAATAATTCATATGGGGAAACATCAGGACAGTCCCAAAAAATGGTTGTAAGATCAATGAGCGAAGAAAATAATTTAGGATTAAACACAATATAAAACAAAAAAATCATGAGATCTGAGATGGAATGTCCTACACAACCAGAACTCATATCCCACTCTCCCTAAAACACATGAGATCTCCTATTAACAGCATGGATCTTGACGCACCAATGATCATAAAAATCTCATCCCAATGAGAGACAATCAAATCTATCATGATGAAGAAATAAAATAATTTTATATTGAGAATGTGGAAATTCTAGACCAACTATGTGTTAGTAATTTTTAAGGAATAGTGATACTAAACCCCATACTCTTTACTCTTTCTAAGAGGTCTATCTAACTCAATGAAAAAGGATATGAGATCTATTGGATTTTTTAAAACATAAGAAAAATATAAAGATATCAATGATTATGAGACAGATTTAATGAACAAAACATTCATTATAAATGATTATATTAATGTGGTACCTCTCAAAATAACTAGACCAGTGGAAACATCTACCAAAGACTCAAAAATTGCGAGAATGTGTTTCATAACGATGACCTATAACTAGAGGCTTATGGACAGTGAATCTTAGGATACACCACAATAGCTAACAGAACTAATGATACCTTACCATAGAGGCATAAATATGGCCTATAAGAACCTATGTAGATTGTCTTATTTCCACAATCATTAAGAATCATACCAAGGGTGGGGCAGTAATGTTGGGTTTTTCTGACCTTGCAATACTAGTAGAAACTATGGACACACTACTTGAAACATCTTATGGTGAATAGGAGGCCCTCTACTGATAACTATCTACACAAATAT
Source organism: Viscum album (assembly GCA_963277665.1). NCBI lineage: Eukaryota > Viridiplantae > Streptophyta > Magnoliopsida > Santalales > Viscaceae > Viscum > Viscum album. The sequence continues at coordinate 890,123,616 of OY728123.1, forward strand.
TTCTATGATTATAAGATTTCCTATTCTTTCCATACCTTACATTAAAGCTACCACTAGGTTGAAGATAATATGAATAATATCCAATTTTCCTTGTTGTATCTATTTCTACCATAACATATCTTCTTTTATCTCCACATTTGGGGAAACAGTTAGGATAAATATCAAATATCAGATATCAATTCACGAACCCTATATGTACTTTTGAGCTTTCAACTGATCATTCTATACCACCCCTATAGAAAATGATCTTTGCAAAAATATTGTTGTTCTTTGACACCCAATTGTCTCTATATTACAAAGAGAGGAACTCCATACAAATTTTCCATGTTCAGAGACAATGGGAAGAACTGGGGAATGAAGAGGGTTTTAAAACAAATCCAATCTAATCCCATGTTCATATCCTAATGTACTATATGATCCACTATTTCCTTATGGGATCTGCAAGAATGAATGCTGTGAACTTAGTCATGATAGTATCAAGTGCATCCAACATGTGGAGGGTATGATCAGTATTTTATATAAATTCTATCACCACTTAGTGATCATTTATAACCATAAATAATGAGATATTATTATGTATAAACTCTTGAGTTTGATCCCTTTGTCATCAAAATCATTGATCTGCCTCAACCACTGGATCTTAAACATAGGGTGCATTCGAATATATGATAAAAAACATTTATAAGATATCCTCTATTAAATTATGATCCAAAGGACGATTCCCTTTAGTAGTAGTGACAATACCTTCATATGGGACTCCAAAAATATAGCTTTAAGGTTTATCACTACATGCTGAAAAAAATAACCTTACAATATGATAAATCTCAGTTTAAACCAGAAAACCATATGGAAAAAAGATATTATGATATCAAAATCAATACATGAGACACACAACCAAAAATCCCAAGGTAACTTGAGTATCGAATTGGAAAGCTTTGTTGAGGCACTTGGTGAAAAAATCCTCACAGGTTATGAAAACACTATCTCCAGTATATCAATCATCCAAATAAAATTAATCTCAAGGAAAAAAACCTGTGATACTAATTTTTAAGGAATTGGCATATGTAACCCTAAAAAACTAGAACCTGGATAAATCCACTACATAACTGAAGGGTGTTCCTGATGTCCATTGGATATAAAGTTGCACTCACGCATCAAAAAAATATAGAAGAAATTATTAATCTTAACTTAAACAAGATACATGTAATATATATACAAATTATAAGGAATATAAGATAAAAGACCAAGATAAATATATTCCATTACTTAAGAAAATTGTGGTAGCAATAAAAATGAAATCTTGATAAAACCAAATCCAACAAACAAAAAATAAATTCTGATAACCAACAACTCCAAGTTATAATATGGGAGATGTACCACCATATCACCACCAGTTACCCATACCCATACGATATAAAATATAACACCTCAATTCATTTCCATTCCTTTTACTTTATAAAAATAAATAATAGGTTAAACACACTATATAAGGGGTGTGAAAATTTTGAGCTAAACCAGAGTAGTAAGGTCCCCTACATGTGTTCCATATCAAGTCTCTATGAAATTTATTAGTATATTTTCATTTTGAAGAATAAATGCCATCAAAATTAGTGATGTATTTATATATCAAAAGGATCCTAAATATTTCAATTTATCTAAAATTTTAAAACAAGGTAGGAAAAAAAATCAAAAGCATGGTTTTCCATAATGATTTATCAAAAACTAAAACATTTATATCAAGAAAAAAATTTACAATACCATTAAAAATGGAAAATATACCAAGGATCCAAATATATAATCTGGTCATACAAATCTTACCACAATAAATGACTAGTGTGAACCCATGTCCTTTGAACATAGGTTTATATAGAAGAGGATCATAAAATGATTGAACTACTAAAAAATTTCTACAATAATTCTATAGAACAATAAGCCTATTGAGGTGAGGAATGCCCCATGAGTGAAACTAAAAATAGTAAATTAGATGATGGACCTAATCGAGAAATAAAAAAATCACATTGGGATACAAATTTTCAACATTTATCAAATCATTTGAAGGGGTTTCACATTTCATAAAAATTCCAAAAATCACAATTACTCTAAAATATTCATCGAAAATACCTTTCATAAAGAAATTAAAAATTCTTTGAAAACACCCTTTCATTTTAAAAAACGAAGATAAAACAATACTTTATAACAAATCCATTTTTGTATGAAACACAATCATTCCAATTAATTTATATAAACATTTCATTAAAATTAGATAAATATAGTTTATCTAATATAGGATTGTGATGGAACTACATACCTCAAAATCGAGTCAAACACTACACAGAACCGAATCTATCAAAACTGAATAGATTTAAGAGAAACAAATAGAGTCCATAAATGGTATTCCCATATATAATTATCAAATTATACAATAAAACAAGATCCACCAGGGATGTTAGATCACACATACCTCGATAAACAAACATGCCACAACACAAATAATATGAGAGTTGACATTTGGGATAATATCCAACAATGGATCTAGAAAGGATGAAAAAATGTTACCACATGGTCAAAAAATAAATAATACAGTAGAATAATATTTCCATGAGAAATTTTCATGAAGACACATTAATGTTTGTTAACAATATAGTGATCACGAAACTACCAAGGAGATAGAATTTCTAACAAGGGAATATGAAATATGGGGAGAAATCTAGAATCACCTAGAAGAGACTAGAGTATGAAATAGGGATTTAATGGCTGAAAAATAATTAGGATTAAATATTTTAGTGAGTAAAATCCTATATGTAGTTAATATTTACTTCAAGAATCATAGATTCATTCCCTCACTTCCATGAATTTCATACGCACAAAAAACAACATTTCCTCCCATCTATACAAACTATGGAATCCCTTTTCACATTAGGAACAATTTTCAATGCGTAATCCATTCTTATACTCTCAATGGAATTCATGGATCATATAGAGAAATGTACAAATGTCTTGTATACCTCTAATGGAATGAATTGGAACTATATATAGTACCAAACCCACCACCTATGAAAAACTACAAAATTTATTACAAAGGATTCATTTCAAAAAGAAAAACCTCTCAAAATTATCTAGTGAACGTATAATTAACAAGGATGTTACAATTATGAGTGAAATAATCAGTAATTTTATTAGTTCTTAAAAATATAATTATATTCCATTATTGATCATTAATGGGACCTATTTACATCAAATCATGGTTAATAAAATTTTGAATCGATAAAAAACTTCAACAAGTTTTTTATTGTAGAAAACTATAACTAGGATACTATATATCATAGTTATATTTGTTTTTTATCCATTAATAAATGATGATTTTATAAGAAGTGTCTAAATATATTTCAACCTTAGGGATAATATTGAAATTTTATTAGACTTTTTTACACCACAATTATCACTTATTGGATTTTCCCATGGATATTTAGAATAAATAAAAATCTTTCCAAATTCTCAACGTATATTTTAGAGTACTAAAGGACATAAATAATAAATATCATATTAATATTACAAACACAATCCTTGAAAAAAATATTCATCAATTCTATAATCACTTAGGGTACAATATTTAATTTGAAGGGTATTTTTCTACACATAAAATTTTGATACCGCAAATAAAATTACATCATTGGTATATAACCCTTAATCACAAAAAAATAATGATAATTAGAATGAAAATTAGTATTTATGAAATATTAAATATATTGATTTCATTTAATCAATCAATCTATCCATGTTAATGGATTCATGTTCTTTTTAATAGTGTAGTTCATATCTCTATAATCAATGAAAACATTCATGTATCTATCCATTTCATACCAAAAGAATGTGGGATCCACATGGTAACACACTATGGTGTATGAATCACTTATCATAAGACTTATAATTTTTTTTATCATAGTCACTAAATTCCTCTATGAATATCCTCTTGGGTGTATTTAAAATGTTTTTTCCTATGATGAGTTGAATGAGAAATTCAATATCACATTTAGGTGGATGTTTTTGTAATTCTATAAAAATTAAATTATTGTCTTCTTTCAGAGTTGATATATATTAAATTTTTATGATATCCTTCTCAATAATAGATATTTGTTCTCCCCATTTTATCCCATTACATAATTATGATGATCTAATAGATGCGGGTCTATGAAATTACTAGTTTATAAAGAATCTCCTATAAAAATTAATAATATGCCTCATTTACCAATTCTAATCTCCACCACTCAATTCTAAATTATTAAAAATTACATGGAAATGAAATCTATCAAAAGTATTATGAAGAATCCATACATAAGTTTACTTACCATGTTTGAAACTATAGAGTTCGTAACCATCTTAATACCCAATATACCCATGTCCTAATTAGTTGTTCAATTTATGTTTTGATTGATAACTCCTTTAATGTATTATGGGATGATTCATAATTATAGATACATTTTATTATATAAATGTTAACATAAATATAAAATTAAAATTTTCATTATGTAATATATATTATATTATCAATATACTTTATAACATTTCATTCAGGAAATCAAATTTAACTATATTGATTGTGTAATCTTGAAATTTAAACATTTCCCCTTATAAGTAATAATAAATTATTGGTTATTTAGCTGATTTTTTTTTCTCCTATCAATATTACATTAAATCATTCTACATTTCAGGATACTATCATGGAATTTTAGATATGCAACTAATTTAATTTATCTCCATAATAATTTGAAGAAACCACAACCTTCTAGAATATATAATGGTGTCCCCCACCATATTAATTTTATATTATAAATTCCGCACATACTCTACTCTCCTATTATATGTTTACCCCTATATAGAACTCTATCATCCTTTTATTCTATTTTAGTGCTTTGAAAATAATATACTCTAAAAATTCCTCCATTCCCATAATGACACTTAAAGTTATGTCCTCATATTACAAAGATTATGGAGAGACTAATTCCCTTTGAGTGATTGAATTTGGCCCATTGTATAAGTGATGAATAATTAATATTTTATTATATATATATTATACAATATATATTGATGTTATTTTATTGTTATCCCCATCCTCTAAATATTTTCCATTTCTCTATTCATAAATATAATAAATAAAATTCTTTATCATCTCATCTCCCAAATGGAATTTAATATTCATAGAATATCACCTTAACTGAATTTTATTCCCCCCATCAGCTCGTCATTGTTATTGTTTCAAATAAATCAACACCATTGATCAATATATTCCGTTGGAGGAAAAAAATAAACAATAAACCTCTCTAATTAACTATATCCCAAGAAAGTAATATCCTCTCTTATTTAATGATCCATTGTTCAACTACTAATAAATAAGTGTTTTTAATTAATGGTTGCGGTTAATAACAAATAAATTAGTCCAACATAGTCACAACATGTTTAAGGGAAATATTCTATTTCATTAATTAAATAATAACTCTCATAAAAATACTTAACTTCCCCCATATACAGATAGTTTTCTTAGCTTGAACACAAGTTCATCGACAATATTATTAGGGGAACCTCTATATAAATTATTGGTGTTTACATGTTTCTACTAATTCCTCTCAACACAATTATAAAAAATTACTTATAATTTATCAATTAATGAGTCGCGTCATGAATTATAAATCAATTAATATGATTTATATACATATAAAATATAATAATTAAATTTTCTTATCTTCTTGTACTAATGTTCTAAAATATTGATTTTTATAACATAGGGTTTTTAGTTATTTCAATACATTGGTAAATAATTGGAGAAAAAAATTATATAGGATATAGTAAATCTGTGTTTCTATGAAAATACATATACAAATGATCTATAAAATATATTCAAAAAAATAAAATAAAATATAAAATATAAAGAACCATTTTAATACCTCTATATTTTCTATTTTATAACTCATTTTACTATTTTGTGATTAATAAGGAAAAAGGAAAATAGTGATATGGTGATCTCAAATTCTTAGTAATGGGTAGTGTACTACATTAGATAAATTTTAATTATCAAGGAATTAATAATGTGGTGGGAATGAATAACCAAATGATTATTAAATGAAAAGTTTCTTTCAATAGAATACATAATAAATATAATAAATAATAAAATTAAATTAATTCATAGATATGTAATAAATATAACTAGAAATCTTAATCATACTTCCATGAACTTAATCCTGAAAACATTATCATATTTAGAATTTCTTGTTCCAATTCATCAAATATTATAGGCTTGGAATACACTAAATACCCAAAATTATTTTCCTCATTGGACACACTCATATAATGAGGTTAGATATAAAATTATCAAAACCAATTATATAATAAGTCTAATTCATACATTAAATGAATTATTTTGTTTTAAAATACATATAATAATGTTATAAAATGATTCTTTTACATTAACCTTTATTATAACATATTAAATATCCATTTTTATGTAGTGGTTAAAAATTCTTTTATAGAATTCATTAGCAAATTTAATAAAAAAAAAATATTTCACAATATTCATAAATCAATTCATATTTATTCACAATTCACATAAAAAAATATTTTTACCTTTATTATGAACTATTAGGGTGTGATATGTTCAAAGTATGAGGACACAATTGAATGAAAGTAATGGATAAAGTGAAAAATGATGACAAAAAATCCCATATTGAAAAATGATGTGTATTGTTTGTAATATTATAATGAATTTATGGTCTGTATAATAGTTGGAAATTGTAATTTTATGTTTATATTTCAATCATGTATTTGTAGTAATGAAACAAAAAATCATTATATATGTTAATGTAAATGTATCCCAAAGAAATTTTAAAGGTAAATATTGATAAAGTTATATAAATCCATACTTTTCAATGTCCATTACAAATATATAAGGATAATTTATTAAGAAAGTTAAAATTTTGGGATCCAAATGATTAGGTTTAGATGAGTTTTTTTAAACCCATACCTCAATATATATCACGAGAAAAAAGAAATCTAGACTTGTTGTAAACAGATTAATGGAGATAACATTTGAAATCATTATAAAAAATGTTTATTAAAATGGAATCATAAAACTAAAAATGAGAGAAAAACATAGTTAAATGTATTGGATTGGTATAGTATTCGAATATGGGTGGGTATTTAAAAATAATGAGGTAAAAATCTATATTTTTTTGAAACATTGGCCATAAAAATTTGTTTTGAAAATAATATAAAATAATTTCCATTCCGATGGTTTTAAAATATATTATTTTCATTATCTAATTTGATTATAACATATAGAAGTTTTAGAACTAATCCATTTGAAATTAAATTATTTTAGATATGGGGATTCATTTTCTTAAAAATGAATAATTGTTTACATCTTAGTACATATTTTAGGCTTTCCAAATTTCATTATATGTTTGGAAAATTACTTTTAATTTATTAAAATACATTAATTTAATGTTTAAACATAATTTTCCTAAATTAATCGATTATATTATTTTATATGTTATCTGCTTATAATAATGGTTTCTTAATCCATCTTTCACACACATTTTGTATTTTAATATTTATCCAAATTTTTTAATATAATATAAAATAATTAAATATCAAAATTATATAATTTTGATGTCATGAATCTAAATTTGCAGAAATTATTATGACCCAAAAAAATATGTATATAAAAATATATATATCAAATAAATCTTATATAATAATTTAAAATCATGGATTTAGTAATAAAATTTTAAAAAATCTCTTTAAGGAATATTTATATTTTAGAGTAATTATTCATTGGTGAATATAGATAATTTATTTTTATATTTATATTATTAAAGAATTAATTTATGTTTCTCATTATAAATGTTTTTATATGAAAATTACATTACTATTTAAAAAATATAGAGGAAGTTACTATTTAAAAAATATGGTTACCATAAATAAGATTCCAATTGTAAATTTTTCCCTTATAGTGATTAAATTACCCCTTATGTAAAAAATCATTCAACAATTGAAAATTATACAAAACCTTATATTAATATATGTAAATATTCTATTCTATTTATTATTTTTCTCATTATAATAAGAATATATCTTATTTTTTCTTCATTCTGTTTATAATGATCCTGTATATTTCATTATTATAGTTTATTGTAATAATATTTTGTGCTCTATAGAACTTGTTAAAACATTTATAGTAAATATAATATTTTATTCTTATATAGTCACATTTTGATGAAATTATAGTATGTTCATTGTAAAATGGTTAATATAATGAAGTGTTTTTTTAATATTGTTAAATTTCAATTATTTTTAGTTACATTATGCTACAAAATTACATTGAGGTATTGAAAAAGCATAATGTTTTTTAAAATAAATATCAAAGGATAGTTTCTCTCTAATGGTAATTAATTCTAGTTTTTTAATGAATAGGGAAATATGAATGACCCCCTAATTTTATAGGTGAGCATGGTTTAAATCCATGAGTATAACAAATGTGTCCACCTTCTATCATTTTTCTAGAGTTATTAGTTATCTAAATTCACCCTATAGAGTAGTTATTATCTGTTTCTTCGTTTAATGGAATAAGATTTGGTAGTTTTTATGTTTTACCCCTTTGGGGAATCAAAATATATTTTTTAGTTAAATGAATATAAATATTTTAGAGTTTATTTCTCATGGGTCTGATTAGAATTATCTAGTTTCTTAGTATTTAAAAAATGTGTTCATGTAGTAGGTATAGTTTAATAATTTCAAGTTCTATATCATCAACGACCAATGACATAGTAGGGGTAGATATCATCAACATCAATGAGGAGGAATAATAGTGTTTAACTAATGTATTATTTTAGAGAAACCTAGTATAAATTGACATATGATTTTTTGAGGAAAATTATTTCTTATTCCGATTATGCCCCATTCTTTTCCAGATTTAGGTGAATCAAACTACTTTATTACAGAAGTCATTGTCTGATCATTAGAAACCAAGATAAAATGACTTATGGTTATCTTGGTTTTATTTATTCCATAGCATCATATGTGTATATTTACTTAGGTATCTCAATGATGATATATTTTTATGTGGAAATATTTAGTAGAGGGGGAATATCATTTTTTAAATATAGTGATATGATTCCATCACTATCATAAACTGGATATAGTATATGTGTCTTACTATAGATTTTAATTAGAGAAAATTTATTTTTATTTATATAGAAGATAATCATGTGTTGTTTGCTCATGAGTGTTATTATCAATGGAGTAGAATATATCAGTGAATCATTCATCATAGTTAAAATGAATAATTTTGGTTAAAAAAATTTTAGGAGAGAATGATTCCAAAATTTGGTGACGATTTTAGAGATATGATTCCGAATTTGGTTTTGATAATACCCCTAAACCTTACAAAAATATAGAGATTGTTTTTTATCCTACATTCACTCAGATTTCTATGTAACCTTATAATATGGAAACTAAAACCTACATAAATTCTCTATTTAGGTATATGAACCTGTATGTAATAGTTTGATTAATGAAAATACATCTTCTTGAATTTTCTATAGTTATTTGTGAATAATTTATATCTTGGGTACAAGATTTTAATATATTATTTATGGATGAACAAGGTGATACTAAAGAACCAATATCCACTCCCAAATATTGATATTTTATTTGATCATAGCTTGGGAGAATGAATGTTCTCAAAGATTAACATACACATTTCTCACAATATCAAGATATTTAAAGAGGACTACATTCAACGGAAATATTTCATGAGTATTAAATTTTTTATTTTTTTATAATTCCATGAATAATAATTACTTAACTATCTATTTTCCTATGAAATATAATCACAGTTTTATATAAATTACTAAATTATTATTGTATTTTATTGATCAAATATATTCTAATGAGTTTCATTTTAGAGGAGGATAATAATTCAAAATTAATATATATTTTAAAATTCATTCGTGTACATAAGTTAAATATGAATATTCCCTATTAATTTTAAATGAAAATATTTTTTATTTTCAAAGGTATATAATGTCTTATTATTGAAATAGAGCCAATACATTGATGATAAAGGTGGTTGTTTCTTAAGTATCACTATATAATGTTGTGTAGGTTAATAGTGACTATGATCCTATAAGAAATTAAAATAAATTCATAAATGATTTATACCATATAATTGTGTCTATAAAATGATTGACTATAACTGAGTATTTATTTATATTATTCTATCATTTTTAGTTGTGATTTTACTATATGAAGGATAAGTTGATTAGTGCTCATATTCTATGATTTCTAATAAAATACGTTATGTTTGGTGTATTTTTTTCTTTTCATGAATTTTATATTGTGTCTTAAAATATGATTGGGAAATTATATATTATATTTCATCAAAATTAAATAATCATAAAATTACTTACGTGGCTACAATCATAAGTTGGATGTAGGGATAATTTCTCTTATTTTGAAGAAACATTATAACCTGGGGCTATTTTAAAGGCCTTTATAGAATAAAATGGAATATAATATATCATATAGAAGTGGAATGGGAGTTTATATCAATCATTTTCGAGGATTTTATCATAGAATTGTGTCTCATATATATCTTAATATCTCTAATACATGAGATTATTTCACTCTAATGTTGATAAGGAAGATGTGACGTGACGTAACTCAAGATTTTGAAGATGAGTGGGGAATAATGGGTGTTACTTTGGCATTTTGTCTTGTTATAGAGAATATTGGTGATAGAGATTTACTATATTAGTATCAATTTAAATCTCTAATTCCTTCATATTTTTGGGAGTCTCACTTAAGAGTTTATAAGTCTGAAGTATAGTGTAATTTCATTATTAATGTTATCTACCAAGGAAATATATTATGATACATGTTATTATAATGTTTTAGTGTAGTATTAGGAATTAGTTTAGATATTCTATTATGATAAGAGAAATAATAATTACTTTGATGTTGTATAATAAGATAATACTCTTTGTCCCAAAGACATATATCCAAATGCACGTGAGCCACAACCCATTTGGTGAGGACTCAACATGTGTATTCAAGAGACCCATCATCTAATACAGATGGAGCCATATTTCGGGGTTACTGTAGTACCACTCTACCAGGAACTGTAGTAGGTAATAATTGGTAATGTGGCTTCTGGAACTATTCTTCCATTTGGGCCACTCGTCCACTGGTTTGGTCCTCGATCATGCAAGGCTTTCGGGAAACCCAAGGCCTTCAGTCCAGTTGTCACTCAAGGACTTCGGGACACCTTAAGGCCTTAGGGCCATCCCAAGGCCTTCTGGCCACATGAATTTTCCGATATTCCAGTAAAGCATCAAGGGAAAAGGCTTTAGATGAGGACTCAGGGAAGGCGCATTCACTAGAGAAGAGCTATCCAGAATTGGAAGAACGAGAGGGATGAAATTTCCATTAGTACCAGGCTTATTCCGCTTGGCATAAGACAACTAGCCGACCATCCCTATGAAGGTGGAGTACTGATATCATGGAATCTGCTGGGGAGGATCAATTTCAAGTTTTCTTGTCTGGGTGATTCCCACTAAGACCTAAAGGTCGTGTAATTATCTCTAAGCCTTTGGCCCTTATCAGTGTTCCACCTTACCCCTCTAAATTCCGACTATAAAAAAATAACAAAACAAGTAGGCCTTCAGGCCATTCAGGCAGACAAATATCCAAAACAACACCTAAGATATAGGGTCATATATTGTATGTGCACCTCTATGTACACCAGAGGTTATTGACTAGTTGTGAGGGTTAATGAGGTCACTGTTAAGAGAAAATACCATCTATATAATTAAATATAATCAACATTCAATGTATGTAAATTACAACATAGTACATTAAAAATATATAGTAAAACTAAAGATATATTAATTGTTATTAAAAACAATTATATAATTAAATTCATTCCATTAAATTAAATTCAAAATTTTCAATAGTTTAATTGTATACAAAAATGTCACGAATGATAAAAAATGATCCAAACTAATCCTGAGGGTCCACATAGTCCATCTCAATGATTTATATGATATTAATTTCTACTTAGAAAGCACATCCATATAGTTACTCCCATATTATATGGACATTCTAATACCCTATATAATGTGAAATAATGTTTAAAAGAATCCTAGAGGCACACTTTATAACTAGAGTATGAACTAAATCTTACTCCCCCAATGGTTTCCCTTCATAATAAATTTTCATATATATGTCCATGAAAAAGAAACATATAAAAACCAACACTATAAAACAATCATGCACTACACTATGATAAATAATTCATGGGTGAGAAAATGAACTCCATTTTCTAGAGATGGAATGAGAATATATATATATATATATATACAATCAATATGAATATATAAAAAATTGTGTGTCACCAATCATCACACATGTTTTCCAAACAGGGAAATACCAATCTTAGAGCTACTCAATATATGATCATCATCAAACTATGATCAATCAATCAAGTCTCTAAAGAATTAGGATTAATAAATATTGTAACCTATAAAGAGATAGTATCTAACTCTTGATGTGAGAGATAAACATAAAATAAATCCCCATGGAATATATTATAATGTACCCCACCTCCTTACTAATAATTAATATTGCATCCTTAAGCTACCCATGTATGGGTTATATACATATCCATATAGTGGTCAATACTATCTTATTGATCTCACTATTTGTGAACAAAACCATATCACCTCATCCCCTCTGATGTGTATAAAAAGTGTTATCTTTTGGAAAAAAATTAGTAAATATTTTTTCCATTAGTCTAATGATTAATGTATCACCTCAATGCCGCACTGGCGATTCACACCATTATCAAATTACTAGTTAAACATTATTAAAATTAGCCTCATGAATAATTCATCAACAAAGTCACAGTCCACCCACTACCATAAATGACCCCTCAATGTTTCATAACATGAACTATAATATCAAATTATATAAAATTATGGGAAATAGATAAATCCCAATATTAGGTTCTTACCCATGTTTCTCACATTACCCTACCCATGCATGCAAATCACATGTTCAATAAAATGTATATAGTCAGAAAAATAAATAATGAATCTAATATGATTTTGGTATAATAATGTAGGTCAAATTTGGGTTTCTAATACATAATTAAGAGAAATAAATTTAGAATATATGGAGAATAATAAAAATATATTTTTTTTGTTGAAATATTTCCAAATGAAGAAATAACAGAAAACTGTCCGCAAACTGGGTTGATCCTTTATCTTATAGACCCTAATTGACTAATGGATATAAGAATAATCTATGAATATATGAGATCATGAAATAGAAAGAGTTAATGAGATGATATTTGGGTATAATATTCCAATATTATATAACTAAAATTAAGGAATCCTAATTTAATAATTTTTTTGAAAAATAAATTATTTTTTATTAAAAATTTACGGTTCCCACCCAATGATTGGCCCCCCTCCCCTAAGTACCTGATTCTCATAGGGTACCTATAGTGAGTCACCTAGATAATTAGTAAACTTCCTAAAATCTAATTAATCATTACTAAGAACATTGAGTACCCAGTAAAAGTCCCTAGGCACCCTATTTATTTTTTCATAATGAATGATGTCCTGAAATTGGGATCAGATTTCTAAAAAATAACCACGAGTCTTCATAAACGCCTCTAACACCTGAAAAACAACAAATTAAAAAAATTAATATGATATTGTACCAGAAATCCTTCACCAAAGAATTAATTCCACTAAAAAATAACAATTAATATGGGAAAATCATAACACTAAAACAAATAAATACTCATAATTAAATATGATACTAAATTTTAAAATTTTAAAAATATTAAAATACTAAAGTATTATAATAAATATTTAATGATGTTTTATTTGATGTTATATTTCACTATATACATATAATGGAAAATTTATGTCCTTACAAATCCACCAATTTATAAAGGAATTGAATTTACGACTTCTAGTAAGATATTGAGAGAAACATCTAGTTTAATTTATAGAAAAATAAAAATTGGTTGCATTATATAGTTGTGGTATTCATAATTTTATACCAAACTGAAAAAATAATATAACATTTTCCATGGGGTTTAAAATTAAAATATAATGCCTCACTACATCTCTTATAGCATAATCATAATGATTAGTGATATCAATATGTTAATAACAACAAGGAAAATAATTATTTTTGTTATTACAAAATAAATATGTTATGCATATTTTATTCCACTATATTCCACCATTTTTCATGTTTTTTAAGGTAAATAAATTAATTCACACATTGCAAATGTTGGTTTATATGTTCCTAAATATGAATTTTAAAAAAATATATCTCTTTATTAGAATTTAATAATTGATTTATAAAAACTACATTTAATAAAAATGCAGTATATGGGAAAAATATTTTTTATTATTAAATAACTATTAAATAAATACAATTTTATCTTAATGATATGTGACCGTAAATTAATAGATTATACAACTTAAATGTAAATATTGTAATTATATACATTAAGATAGTGTCTCAATAAATATTTACATTAACGTGAAATACATTATCATTATATTTTCCAAATGATTCCATTCATGGAAAAAGATTAGATGCATATATTTGGATTTCAATGAGAATATATAATCTATGTTATTTCATTAATGATATTCAACGGTGTACTTTAAAAAAATTGTTTTTACAAAACATGACCATAGTTCCTCCATTGTTTATGAATTTAACCATGTGATTATATTAAAGTATTCACATCTCTTCTAATGAAAACTATATGATTATTACCACAGAAAATGTCTAAAACTAGATGGACATGATTTTTCAGTAATTTATGGATACTTAATGGGCAATACAAAAACCATTTAGAATAAATATAGATAAAATTACATAGGGTTAGATATGCTCAATACATTATACTAATCCTATAAATGTAATTATCTAAAATTATAGAACCTTTGGTTTTCCCTCTCTTCTTTAAACAGTTCATTACAAATCTAACATAAAATTAAAAAATAATAATTTTTATATTCAACTATCAAATATATCCAAATAATAGCGAGTTTATTTACGTGTACATATTTTCTAAATTTTTTATATTGTTATGACAAATTAATGTATTTATTTATATTTTTTTAACTATTATAAATCAATAATTATTTTAATCAGTGTTATTGGTTATGTAAAATATCAACTATTGAATTAACATTTTATCAATAAAAATTATCAACCCTTTAAATTTTTTAAAAAATTAGTGGTTTTAATGGTTTTGGGGAACAACATTAGTTGTCAAGGTGCATTCCTAACAAAATTTTTCCTCCAAATTCATTTTATTTTTACTTTAAAAAATATATAATAGTGTTCCCAAAATCATCATTGATAGGATATCACATGAAATGTATAAATAATATATATCGGTCAAAAATTATATTTTCCATTACTTATTTTATTTTTTTATAATGTGGTTTACCCTTCTTTTCAAACAATTATTATGAATTAGGAATCAAGGGTCAATTACCTCTAGTTTTGATCAACATGTGCACTAGGATCCTCTAAACATCAAAGATGATTTTTTAATTGGTAGTGTGGATGTGTCTATACCTTGTAATAAAAATAATTTATTTCACCATAGATTCCAAATTAGGGCTTCTAGATTCTATTTGGTATATCACAAATGAAGGGATATAAGGAGTATCACTAAAAAACACTGAACATCAAGTGTTCTGAAAAATATATCTAGGATGGGGAAATCCTCTAGAATGTCAGATATTGGGATTTTTTTTATTAAATTAAAATTTTTATATGATAATTCTATTGTATAGTATTTATATATCTAGGTATATAATATTATTTTAAAAAATATACTTTAATATTATCTTACCCCTCAGCCCACCCCATATATTAAAAAATATTATTATAACTAACAGGACATGCGAAACATATTTATACTAATTAAATATTATTTATCCTTAATAAATAAACTAATATTTATTCAAATAATAGTTTATTCTCAACAAACCAAAACTTAGTCTAATAATCTTCATTGTTATTTACCAAATAAATATAATTTCAACTTAATTAAATAGAAAAATAAGTATAACTATATTATGCAACAATAAATAAATATTTTTCATCAACTATTATCCATGGTTCTTGAAAAAATATATAGTTTGGACCTATTATTCAATGTTTACTGTGGAAATAGGCTAACCAATTAGATTCTAAAGATATAATCATGGAACATAGACATTCACCCATAGAGAATATAGTTAATGTCACAATAACATTCATACTCATAAGAACCCCTACCGTGTAATATAATCCATTTATCCCCTTATATTACATAAAATTGGATTCATATGTTCTTTCATTAACTTATATATTAAAATATCCTCTTTGAATATCCATAACTAAATTCACCTATAAACTACAATGAACAAGTACTTAATTTTTATATTCTACTCAATCAAGGGGCCTAGCATATTCAGTTTCAATGAATGGGAATTAATCTCCCCCACAATATTCCTTAATTTTATGCCACTAATGATGTACCTAACATATCATACTTCACTATGAATAGTTATCATCATAGTTATTGAAAAACATCTATGAAAGGGATTCCGTAAAAAAATTAATAATAATCTTGGATTCAATGGTTCATTAAATAGATTTTATGATATCAATATCCAATAAAACATGTAAAATATGGAATTCCTATTGTTGGGTTCGTTATCATAGCATACTTTCTTATAGAATACTAAGGGTTAACACTATGAGAAGGTGTATCAATGTCTTATATTCCTTCTAAAAATAATATATTTTATCTTTTATACCCCAAATCATTTTATTATCTACCCATAAAACATTTTTCCAAGGAACATTTTTATAGAATCTGTTGTATGTCATCATAGTGGGGATCCTCTATGTAATTTCAACAGGGAAAAAATTCTTAAAAACTTATCCCATATAATATTACATAGAAGATCAATTAAAATGAAAATAAAATTATTTTATTCCAACAGTATGATTATATAATGTTAGAAAAATTACAACGGAGAATTGTTTAAGGGGACTGCCAAATCATGTAGAAACCCACATGGACAAAATCCAATTGTTAATAATTATATGACCACTATCTATCACATGATATTTGAGATTATTCTGAAAAAACGATTTAGTGAATGGGTCTTTCATGTTCTTATATTTGGATACTATGATCACAATAACTTCACCTCATTGAGAAAAAATCATAAAGAGATGAAACGTCTATAGTATATGATTCATCCTTTGGTGACACATTGGATTTATTATGTGAGCCACCACTTCCATAATATCACAGAAAATTTTGAAAATTTCCATTATTATAGGCATCACACCAATATTTAGATGATGTTTTGTTTCCAAAATGGTTCCTTTTCTATATTAGTTGGCACAATATAATCAGATTTCACAACATAATTGTGAATAACTGACTACATTAAGGTCTTCTGAATCACAACTCTACTATTGAATGTTAATATATATATCTTTATTTCAATATCATGTCATCCTAATTAGTATGGATACTATAATATAAGTATTCCCTAATAGCTTGATCCTTGTTTCCATTATATACCAAGAACATGTCCTTTGTAAGCCTCAAATACTAAACAATTATTCTTAATAGTAGACCAATGATGTTCTTTTGGATCTTCTTAACATGTATATTTATTTTATAGATTATAAGTATCATTATGCATGGTGTCAATTAAGGAATACATAAAGTATAAAATCATATATTTATTAGGGATACTACTAATCCAATTTTTATACAATTATATTTGAGGAATCATTTTATTAGAGTGGTGAATTCCATGTGAAACTTAGCTTTTAGACACAAGGATTTTACCATATTGAATCAGTTTAGTATCTAGTCAATGTATATAACCTATGACAGTGAGATAATACTATTAGATATAATAAAAATTAATGATATTGTGGACATAGGTTTCTTCACTTAATTACATCATGTAGAAACATTTGATCATACTCTATTTAATAGGATATAAGGTTAGTACCTCATTTTAAAATGGAAATATGTTATCGACAGACTTCCTAGAAAATGGCCAAAATACAACTAAATCATTGATACACACATGGATCAAATTCATTATTTATGAAAAGAAAATATTTTATGGATTTATAAAAAAGAATATTTCATGCCCTGTATTATTGATTTGTTATATAAACGTATTAATATAAAATTAATAACATTTTGAAATTACATAGAATCACAAACCCTTCAAATTATATATATATATATATATATTCCTAAGGATTCTCGAAATGTAATGTTGTTTTGAAATCCAAATGAAAAAGTCAAATTCATGGAATGATTTTATAGAATATAAAATTATGATTTAATTAAACTTAGTAACTGGGGAAATGGTTTCTCTATAGTCAATGCCTTAATGTTATTTAAAGACGGTATCTACTATACTTCCTTTATGGGTACTCACAATACCTTATATGTCCATGTTTTTCTTTAATACCAATTTAAAGCTAATATGATGTCAATCAACTGGGGGATCGAATAAAACCCATACTTCATTTTGGTATGTGAATCCATATTAGAATTTATGGCTTCTTTATTTCTTGTATCTCTTGATCTCTTTGTTATATTCTTTTAGGAAATTGGATCTTCATTGTCAAACAATAATTATTCTCTGTTCATGGTTTCTAAAAAAAACATAATCTATTAGTTCTCAAACCTCTCGAGTCACTGTACTCAATACTTATTCCATAAGAACATCTTCTTCCTTTGGTCTTACTATATGATTTTCATCTTCCAAATCTTGTGTATCTTGAGTATCTACATCATAAAACTCAATATTGATTCCAATATTCATTTGGAAGATGTTCAACTTCCCTGTTAATATAGACATTGGTGACAATATATCATTTTTTGGGGTCATATATCTAATAACACTTTGTTTCATTAGGATAACCTATAAAAATACAATTTTATCCCTAGGGTGTTAGTTTTCCCCTAGACTGAACATAAAAAATTCCTCGTAAACCCAAACATGTTTTAATGAAAACACATACTTCATTTCATATATTAGAAATTTTTTATATCCTATACCTTCACAGTATGTGCCTAACATAGTGTGTATGTTGTACTCATTAATTCATATCCCCAAAAGTATAATGGATTATTAGTGTGATTAGTCATCAACCTCACCATGTCCAACATGGTGTGGTTATTTATTTAATTTACTTCATAATAATATAGTGTATATAATTTTTTTAGTTTGGATACAATTATAAACTCTCATAAATCATTGATAAAGTCATATATTAAATATTATACACCTAAATCTAACATAATCTTCCCTATCTTCTTGACAATAAAATTATCTATGCCATTATTAAATTCCATAAATTTACATGATGATTTTGAATTATAACACATAAAGTATATGATTCCAAATATACTCATATAATTATTAAAATAAATGAATTATGAGAATCCACCTTTATATTATGATTGAAATGGTCCACACATGTTAGTGTGTACTAATTCTAGATTCTCTGTAGCTAAGTCCACATTTCCACTAAATGGCAGTTTTTTATCTTTCCTTGTATACGATTTTTAGATATTTCATGTCTTTTTTATCTCAAAAGTGTATATATACCCTTCTTGATAGATATTTCTCTAGTGTGTCTAGTTTATAAGATCTTGACGGCCTCAACTGAGTGATATCTGTTTAATGTGAACAAAATTTTGTATCAACTACCAACACATGGTTTTAAAAAATTTATACATAAAGACCATTATTAATTAATAAAATTCCACAAACAATTCATCCTTATAAAAACATTCATTATATAGGAACACGAGAAAACCCCATTAATATCAGGATAGAAAACCAATATAATGTTATTAGTAAAACTTGGTATATAATAATAATTATTTAACACAAAAAGAAGTTATTTTGGTATCACGAGGTGGTGTTCTTCATTATACATGGTAGCTAGATAGTCATTATAGGCTCTATGAAGACCTACCTACCCTCTAGAAACCATAATAGTTCTAATTGTTTCTAGTATTTGGATACATATATAAGGACCACATGAAATATCTAATACTCAACAGGTAAATAATGATATGTTTCACTTTATAAAATTTATATATAAATCTTATACCAATTTCGTCAGGGTACAATAATTATTTAATAGGATGATTTTACACATGATATTTGTTTTTTTATTAGCATGCCACTAGACATTTCTATTCTTGGAAGGTTTTTTCTTAACAGCTATATAATTGGAGTGTGTATTTCATCCCTTATCATTATTATTCCCTTTATTCAATATATAGACCTTGGATTTTTTTACCCCATGTCATTATCATTATAGAGAATAAGAATGAGGGGTTTTGTAAGATAGTTTTAAACAGTTTATATAGTATAATTAGTAGTTAATAAGTGAATCTCTAATGTAGTAAGGCCAAAATGTGATCTATGCACATCTCATCTCATTTTTTAAATCCTAGGATGTCCAAGAATTACATGAATTATATTTTTCTTGACTACATGACACCTGGTTGGTGATGAATATTCAATCATGAATATAAATAGTGAATTACTAACTCAGGAACAAGGTCATGTAGTATCATATAAGGATAAATCTGCCTCATTAACCTCCATTTTAACTTACTGTGGAACAAAGCATTCTGGAACATAAATTTTTTATTCTTAACATATTAAAATAGATATGAATCAAAAAAATTATAGTGAATTGGTTTCAAGGAAAATATAGTCTTTCTCGAGGATATATCACATTGATAATGTTGGTGATGATAAACATTCCATTTATATAACAAATTTATCATATTTTAGTAATTTCTTAGATTACCAAATATATGACTAAATAAATTTATTTATTATTCTCTCCCTATTTTATCATTTCCAACTAGTTCTCACCATCAAACTCTGATTATCTAAATTTATTGAAAACATAGTTGTAAGGATCGATATTTCACTTCTCATAACCCTATAAGGAATTGGTCAAGATAAATGAAGGTATTTAGGTAGGCATTACATTAAAAACTGGGGAATTCCAACTGTATGACCCATTATGTGGAATCCGAAATCCCCAAAAAATGGAATTGGATTTCCTAAACACTTTCCCCAGAGTTATATGAATCCAAGAGAGAGCTAGAAAAATATTATATAAATGTTGTTAACCCAAATTTTTTTTTAAAAAATTCCTAATTAATTTAAATAAACACAATTAGGCTTGTTTAATAAAATTAAAACAATTTGTTCCATTCTAAATAACATAATATAAGACTTAAAGTCATGGTATTTTGTTAGTGGGATTTTATCTTTTGTTTTATTCATATAAAAAGAAACTTTTTATTAAATAAAATGTTTGTTAATGATATGAATATATCACTTAACTGATTAACCATGTCTAGATTAAATTTACATTTAATTTGGTATATTTAATTATATCATTCCTTATCATTAATTTATATATTTTATGAGATTTTCATACATTAAAAAAAATAACCATTCTAATGAAATAAATAAATAAATTAATTGGTAGGTTATTGATCATTATATAATAGTATATTTATCTTGTAGATGATAAACTAGTTGTATACTATTAGGGAAAATCCTCTTTGAGCCTATTCTTTGGTCGAGATTCAACATTCCACTATACCACCTATATATCTGCATGATTATTTTTTTTGGATGCGAACTTGAACCACATCCACTTGACTAGGATATCCATACATTACATATTTATTTAGTTACAAACATGTCGAACAACCCAAGGATGGGTTAAAAATAATTATATAAAATAAACCACAGACATGAAGGACTATACATAATAATGTAGAGGTGAGGAAACACATGTCATTATTTTCATTTAATAATCACAAAACCCAAAAAATAAATTTAATTAAAATTAACCAATCATATATATATATATGTATGGGATAATGACCATCTAAATCATATAAGGGACATAAATTTTAACATTAGAAAGATTTAATCTCAATTTTTTATTATAATTTTGATAAATCATGATCTAATTAATTCAATTAGTTATTTAATTCATTATATTAAATGTTCAAATGAATATTGTTTCTTATGTGGTCATTGTATAACTGTATATTTATAAAAAAATTATGATGAAAAATCATGTAATTTAAGTCCATAGAGTATGTACACAACTAGACATTATATCATAATATTTTAACAAATGTAGTATCATTATAATTTAGTTATTTCTACATGACATGTTGACTTCTTACAACTCTTTTAAACACACAAAGAACCATCATGGTCATCTAAAAATTGTAACCTATTTTGTAACACACATGGGGTGTTAACAGATCTCCCAAAATTTCACTAATTTATATGGAATTTATTTGAATTTATTACCCTATCATTTGATGTTCACGACTACATATGTGGAATTTAGTTTAGTATTAATTCATAATTAACTTCATCTCGTGTAATTAATCTCACATGGATACACCCTATCATGGAATGAAAAAATGTGATATGTATTGTGATACAAGATTAGTACATAGGCTATAAATCATGTTTACTTCTTCCATTAAGTCAGATTTACACACCTTGGGAAATTGTAAGAATCTCATATTCTAATATTTATGGGGTATTTGGCAAGGGAACTAGTCACATGTTTTTTAATCATACCATTTTTCTAGGCCTAACTATTCTAATAAATTCAATGCATTAATGACCATTGAGATTGTATGATTTATGATGCAGGACCATGTAAACTATGTGGTGTGTATTGTTGCATACATGATATGTAATCCAAAAATGTATGTGCTAGAAATATGGTCAACACAAGATTTAATAAATACACCATCTTTGTTGTCCATCATATGTTTATCATAAGTCATTATAGTAAACTGAACCATTGTACATTATGTTTCCAACCTCATAAATTCCATATATCTCTGTATCTCATTCTAAATCTATGGCCATTCATAATGAAATCCTTGGACTAATAATTCATCAATATTTAACCTATTATTTTTACATGAATTTTAATGATCATGATATAAAAAATAACATTAAAAACAAGTAAGAATGTTATGAATCTAAAAATAAATTCCTAAAATGATAAATGAATATAAATAATTTATATTTAACATGTGACCACTGCAATACCACTTAAATGTTAATGGGAATTGTAGAAGTGGTTGGATCTTATGAGGAGAAAAAAGATTCCAATAAAATCATCATATTTATCCTTAGGACTAGGTATAAAATCATTCTTAGAATCTATGAAGATAGGATCAAACATTAAATTTTTTTTTATTAATTTATAAATATCAATAATTACCAAGTCATGTAATTCATTTTACATTATCGAGTAAGGTTGACCCTACATATTAAACTGTCATTGTGAAGGTGGATTCAAGGGGATATTACCTTTATAGTTGATCCACATGTGGAAATATAATCCTTGATTGACTTGGTAGTGTTCTACATATAATAGAATGGATGTACCTACACTTTTTATCGCGTGTTATTGATGACACCATAGAATACCAACGAGTCTTGTTTGGTTCGTTTGGTTATTTAGCTACTATATAAGAAGGATTAGGATCTCTAATACTTATAGAACATTTTGAATACATGAAAATATCTATTTCTGAGATAATTCCATGTAATGAAAAATTTTGTGAAAAATAATTATTTGGAGAAATGAATATTTATTTAAGAATTCAATAATTAGGTTTTCATAGATCTAGAGTCAAAATATTATTTTCAAAATGATCCTTTAATATTCTGTTAACCCATATCATACCCCATGTATAAATAATAATAATAATTATTATATGATATGGTAAAATATTGCATGGTACATAAATATTATATCTCTTTAACATATAAATTGATATTTATTCCAAAAAGTAGTTCATTCTCCCCAAACCATAACCCGACCATCTCTTCCTTCTCATTATTTACCAGACTACTTATATTGTCAATTTGTTTAATTAAATAATTAAATATAACTATGGTGTACTCTAATAAATAAATACTTATGATCATCTAGTAAACCCAATTAAATAATTTTCCACAAACATGAGAATAATATTTTAATCTACTTATAAATCTCATATATAATTTAATAGATGTCAAAAGATTAACATAATGTATGACCCAAAAGGACCTTTTTCATTCTCAAATTAGGTTAAGCTTCCTCATGTTCATGGTTAGTATCTGGAAACACACATAGGAACCCCTATAGAAAATATATAATGTTCTAACATCATTTAAACTCCAGGAAACAACATCCATGTAATAGAATCTCTTTGTCCTTATATCTCTCATTTGAAAACTATAGCTTAAATTTTTAATCCATCAATATGTTTACCTCCCATTCATTGAATTATCAATGTTGAATAGACCAAAAAACCAACATATAAAATCACATAATATGTTTGTTCTCTAATATCAAAGAACCTATGAAATTCTCTTACAAAAGAATAGATAAATCCCAACTCTTGAATTATTCATTAATGTTATGCCATTTATGATACACCATACATATCCAACTTCACCATGAATTTTTTACATCACTGTTTAAAAAATAAATTTAACCACAAGAGTCATGAAACACCTAAATATTCATCTTTGTGTCAAATGATCATTAATCAAGTTTGCATATAGGAATATTCAATGAGACATGAAACATGTGTAATTTATATTGGATGGGCTATTATCATAATCTCCCTTATTAAATAATACCAAAGGAATACACCATGAGAAGTTTTATCAATATTTTATGAGACTCCTAGACCTGTTATCTTGTATCTTCTATTTCTCATTTGACAAAATATTATAGCCATATTACATGGGTTTAGGGTATATTTTAATTGAATCTAAAGTATCTCATTACAGGGAGGAATTGTTATGTAATATCGACATATCAAAAATCCTTATAACATTATCACATAAACTATCATGTAGAAGAATAATAAGGATTTGATAATATTATTGATTATTTTCAAGCATAATTAATATACAAAGTAATCTAATCTACACAGGAAGTTTGATTTTTGGAACTGCAAACTCCTATAGTTTTCAAATTCATATAGTGATGAATAATTTTATTTTAATATATTATGATAATATACAATCAATAAAAATAAAATAACATAATGTACAATATAAAAAAAATAATAAAATATAATTTATTAATTAGTTATTCTTAATTGTAAAAATATACAATTAATATATTTTAGTGGGAAATATAATAATATATATTTTGTAAATTTAAGGTAAACATATTAATACAGTTTCCTTGAAAAATTGAACAACTACCCCAATGTAATATTAAGAAAGAATATTCTCCTAAAAATACGATTTCTTTAATTATATAATGAGTTAGTTCATAATATTGGGAAATATAGGGTTCAAATTTGCATTGTTTACATATTTCTAATAAATTTTTATATATAAATATTTTAAGAATATTATTCAATATCAATATATATATCCTTGACTATGAGATTTTTACCTCATGTTACTATATATATTCGATAAATAATTACTAGTATTCTATTTCAATAAGATCTAAAATATTATTTTTTGTCTGAAGGGAAGAAATATCCTTTAGACACATTGGATCATATATCAAAAGAGTTACTGGATGTCATCACCTTTTATGATGTATTCTAAAATTATGATCTTTTCATAGAATATTTTTTTAATCACTAAAGCATTCA
The DNA here is from genome assembly GCA_963277665.1 of Viscum album. NCBI lineage: Eukaryota > Viridiplantae > Streptophyta > Magnoliopsida > Santalales > Viscaceae > Viscum > Viscum album. The sequence continues at coordinate 890,149,456 of OY728123.1, forward strand.
TACCTTTATAAAATCATTTGGAAGGGTAGAACTTCATTTATAATAAAAATACATTAAGGTTTTCTTGAAATAGTTTTAACATTCAAGTATTTGATTATTGTTACTGTACTCATTCAAGTGGTAGGTAAACCCTAGAAATTTGATGAATTATTGTCTCATCATATGGGTTTCTAGAGATTTTTGGAATAGAAATTCATTTCATTATTGAATGGTTACAACTATATTATCTTACATTATAGTAATATTATGTAAAGTGAATTTTGTATTGAATTTGTAACACTAAAATTTGGTACACAAAATATATACGATAGAGACACATGATTAAGTCCTTTTTCACACTGTAATTCACGAGTTTCGGTTTCAATAAAAGAATTTTTCCTTAATTGAGCCATTTATTAATCATATATAATGATTCATATAACATTATATACAGTATCCTTGATAATGATGTATATAGTGGAGAAGGATGAAATGATTGGAAACTGTACCTTGATCCTTACTCAACTTGACCTCAACTGAATACAGTTTAATACTGAAATTCCTTCCACTCTTCTTAATTATTTAATCATATGAATAGATTAAGATAAATTTCCAACATTATTTCTATATCATTGTTAAATTATCTAAATATAGGAAAACACTCATAAGAATGCTACTAGTGATGACTAATAACAAAGGGGTCAATTTCTAATATAATACCGGATGTGGATATAAATGAATAAAAGAATGAAATTGAATGACCACTCCATTTGTAATGATATGATATCCTATGATCTGGGTAGTAGTAAAATGTATCATTATTGTAATGATGTTTTGGGGATAAAGGATCATCTATGGGAGAAAGAAAAGTATCTATATTTTTTTATAATTATATGATAATACATTAGGATTAAGGGTCTAGTATAATATAAATTACTATAGAAAGATTCGATTATAATTTTAGGGAAATACATTGCGATGGGGGATAACCGGTAGAAGAAGGACCTAGACTTTTCTCCACTTTGGAAGGGTAATATGGTTTATTTATTGAGTATATCATTGGAATCATATTATCTTTTATAGAATGAAAATCATGGGGAGGGACATGATATTGGACGATAAAAGATTCAGGACACTCAAATGGATGAAGTAGTTGAATGTGAATACAAGGATGAGAAGGGTAAAGAATATATGCAAGGATATGTGGTGTAATCTATAGATATGGTTTGGAATAATATATCTCAAGGTCTCGAAAATGGATAAATTAAAGATACACTAATATAACCAATGAAAATAGATAATATCCACATGCTTGAAAAATATATATCTAGAATCCCAAGTCGATTTTATAACGCATTAAAACATTTATGAGGAGATCAATAAAAAAATTATGAGACTTGAGTAATGTTTCAAATAATTATAATAAGATAAAAATCATCTCAGAGTCATATATTATAAGGATTAATATTAAAATGCAAAATATATTATTTTCATAAAGTAGTACATTTAAAATTCAACCATAGAAAATCATGGATATATTGAGTTTACTCACAACTTCCATAAACCATGGAAAAAAATATCGCATGACTTATAATTTAATAAATATAGTTATGATGACTTTTTAATCAATTTAATGTTGTGTAATGGTTGTTAATATTGAATATGGGCAATATGGTCTTGGAATTCCCATTCCTATATTCATAAAAAAATGATTTAGTCAAATAGGGTATGATTCTTTTCACTTGTAACCCTATATTTTAATGAATCCAAAAATATTACTTATTTTTTTTAATTAGTAAATGTCTGTATCTAAATCAAGATTATTTTATTATGGCCATACATTGAGATTCTATTTAGATCCAAAATATTGAGTAAAAAATCTTATATTTTTTAATTTATTAATTTTAAAATAAATATATAGGTTTTCTCATATATGACTATATTTATCAACAATACGGATTTAGAATATTTTTTTAAAAATTATATTTTAGATATTGTTCTATATGGGAATATACATTAATTTTTTATATAAAATGATTTTATTTACTCCAAATATAACAATGAAATATTTTATATCATTTACATTCTATATAATAATTAAACTTTATTATATTTTGGTCATTTTATATGATGCACGAGTTTTATAAATTTCATAACACACATTTTTATGTTATTTATTCGTAGAATTAAATTATTTTATAACTACTTCATTCCAAACTATTGGTTAATTGTTTTTACTTTTTAATTTAATGGTTTCTTATATAATATTTTTTATTTTTCATTATTATTTTCAATATGTAAATTAATCATGTTTTGGTATGAATTACACACTATAGTATTTTAATTCATATATCACTTTTATAATAACATTTTAAATTTAATAATTAAATTTATAATTTTTATTAGGTTCATGAGAAATTTATTAATAACAGTATAGGATACTAGTTTTCGTACATGGATAGGTAAACTATGTATCATATAAAAATACTAAGTCATTATTAAAAAATAATTGTCCTTCTTATTTGGCCTGTTATGTCCGATAAATGTGATTGATAGCCATTTATTTATAAAACATGGTACATTAAATTTTATAATAATATTTATTGAAAATAAATAGGCTAGTGTAAATATAATTATGAGTTATATTTGATCATGCAATTAATCTCTCAGTGAGGTTTATATGGATTAAAAAGTTCATTCAATTAAATTGATTTTATTTATTTCAAATTAAAATAACATGATAATATATCATTATAATAAATTATTATTGGAGGCAATTGACCGATCCCCCTTCAGTCATAGAAACTGAAAATGTGTTGATTCCCATCAGCGACATTATTTTAAATTAATATAAACATTTAAATTTCAATATTTTTGTTATTGCTAAAAATTATTGATCCTCTAATTCATTCTCTTATCCTTTTTTCTTATTTCATAGATATTGTTTTATTTTATTTTGTTATTTATTAGGTTTTTTATATTTATTTTCTTTTTAAAATGGCATAATTTTAGAAAAACCAATTATTTTGGTAAAACCAATATGATGATGTAGTTAAATTTATGTGTCTGGGTCATGTTTATACGTTAAGAAACTACTTAAGGTTTAATTACTGTATCATGTATAAATAAAATTTCATTTAATTATAGAAATTAGTGTTTATAATTTTATAGGAGTCAAAAAATAAATTTATGATCTCTAGTCTCAGTGGTATTATTTCTTGAAATAAAAATATTTAATTTGATTGAGATACTAATTTATCAATGAAATATAAAATTTTATATTCTACATAGTGACCTATTTATCCCTTCGTTAAATGATATATTAATATTCATAAATCTGACATTTTATATTTCGAAATGTTATTTCCTATCTTTTAAAATCAGTAGTAGGAACATATTGTACCCTAATATTGATAAATTTATACCGGTGAATTTTTAAAGGATTATAATAACCACTAAACGATATCGTTGAAATTAATAAAAAAATTAATTAATTTAGAAAAGGATCATTTTGAGAGATTATATTAAATTATGTTCCACTAGTAATAAAAAAATATAATTTTTAGTATTCTTATAAGGGTGTGGGGAAATTTTATATTTGTTATTATGATTATTTTATTGGAAACATTTAGAATAATGAATTATTTTTTCATTTTATACCAAACTATTGTTTAATACACAATTATTTATTATTTTAGTTTCTGCACCATCAAAATTCTTGACCCAATCATAACAACAATGATGCCTTCATATATGGTTTCATGTGCTGTTTTGCAGTGATTTATGTTTTTGGTGTTATTTTTTTATTCCATTCAGTTCCAAAAAATGGGAGGGTAACAAAGTATTGTATATGCCTTGTATATTCTATATTGAATACTTCTCTATACCTTTTTCACATCTCCCACACTTGTGTGTAATCTATGTTAGCATTTCATATAAAATGTAGTCAAAGATTCCAACCAATCCACTAGTATATAATCTACCTCATTAGAGTAATGAATCAAATGAATAATACAAATATATATATATATATATATATATATATTATTAATACAATAAATAAAGGAAGTAGGATTTTAGATCAACTATCATTCTATTCCAAACATAGTGATATTATCTAATTATTTGCTACCTTAGGATACCTTACCCATTATTGTATTACTATTTTTCATTATGATTGTGTCATCATCTAAATTTGAAGGTACATTATTATTAAATTTTGGAATATAAAAGGTTTTTTATTAGGGTTTTAAAGAATTTAAGAGTCTATTTGAAGCCATGAATTAGAAGTGAAGGAGATTTGGGAAACAACTAGTATCTTTGAGATTTTGATGTACCAACAACTAGAAGATATAGTGCTACTAGCTAGTTAGTAAAGGTGGATGATGGCCATGGAGAAATAAGTTTCCACTAATAATATGGTTCAAATCCACCAACCTATTGGTGGTGGAAGATTAGGTTCTAGTATTTTGATGGAGCCATTGGCCCACTGACTCTATAGTGGTGTCTAGATCTCCCAATCATTATGGGAAATTTTGTAATCATTATCTAACATAATTATTTGATATCCCTTACTCTTGGTTTAACCCTCATTTATAAAGAATGTAAGTAATATCTCTCTTTCTGTATGATTGTATCTCATATTCCCCATTCATCTCTATTTCCATATTGGATTAAGTGTTTTCTCCCATATAGTATGTTTTATCCATTGTAGCATGAATCCTCTCCATTTATTGAGATGAATTAATGATATATTATATTTTATCTAGATATAATGAACCCATATTGATCTAAAATATAATTATTGGTTCATTTATGGAAAAAATTTTGGATTTATATAATTGGAATATATTCATTTAACAGATCTAGATTTACTATTAGTGGAATATATAATTATGGATCCTTGGTGCATAGAAAATATTCGGTGATAGGTCTTGGAAACTAACATAAATTCACCTACTATAAAATTACACATTGTATACTGGATTTTAAGTATGTTGATTGGAATGTGGGTGGATTCATGTCCAACTATGGGAAATATAGTGTGATATGGTGTGTTAGTGATTTTCAAATCATGTTTATGTGTGGCTATGAACCGTATTCAAGTTGTACTACAAATATTACCTTCTATATTATTCCCTTATATGTTTGGATCCCTTTAATATAGAGGTTATATATGGTATCAAAGAAATAGGTGGGATTTAAATAGACTAGCTATACCCTAGAGGGGGATCATTTTCTAAGGGTATGTTCGATGATGATGATGGTGGGACTTGTAGATAATGGATTGGTATGCTGACCATGCCTCCAGAACCAAGTTAGAGGATGGTGTAGAGAGGTCATATGGCCTAACCATTTAATAAAACAAGGTTGTGATGACCATTTAGCTTGATATTGTAGAGGAAGGGTCATAACAGTTGTGTTGCCTAAACTAAGGCTAACCTAGGGGTGCGACGGTCTTGTGGAATGACCCAGGATTGATTGGATATGGCCTTGATCTGAGTCATGTGTTATCCTTATGGTCTTATTTGATGTGTTATGATATATAATAAACCCATTTAAGATTAGTTCCAAAGTAGGTGTAGTTTGGAACCATGGTAGTTTGTTTAGTGAATGACCGACCCACAAATTATTTGTTTATTATTTGTGAATTTATCATCCATAATCTTTTACCCCTCTATATAAATTCTAACATTATGTTTAGGAATGAATTTATAGTGTCCTAATGGGTTGATACTCAAACCGTACATGGGAATCTCGATACTTTCAAATATTTCATGTTCCAGGATCTATCTAAAGGAGAGGGACCTACATTAAGGATATGGGTATTTGTAGCTTGGAACATATTGGCAATGTCGAGATAGACTCCAATGTATTATTGCAGTGTTTAGTTTATTTTCTATTTTGTCATATAATGGTTGATCTATCACATTCAAGGTATCTTTGTTTATATCGTATGACCTATAATCCCTTTATTATTTAATGACCATATTCTTTTAGTTTTTTTACTATTAAAAGATTATTATTTATAATTTTTTTGATATTAGTGTATGAATATTAATTATTAAGTTATAGCTTCTTCATAGAAACCTTCAAATCCTCTTATCATGTCAATATCATATGGAATATGATGAGGCACACATGAGGTTATATAGCACTCTGGTATAGAATGAGAGATTTGGGCCATGAAATTACAATATAGTATTATAGTCTAGATTTTCTATTTTCCACATTATTATGTTTGGGGTTAAATATAATAAAGATATGCTCTGTGGAACTCCGGGATGGGAGTTACATATGTTCTGGATTACCTTGTATGCAATAGACCTCTCAGTTATATTTGATGAGATATCTTTTACTAGTTTTTATATTTATTTTTCATATTGATACTATATATCTTTATGACGTTAAATTTTATTTGATTTGGATTAATTCATAAATCATTACTAGTCTTCAAGGTTAACTTTTCATTGATTTGATTTCTAGTCATCCATAATGATTCAAGTAATTAATTTTCATTGGTGATCTATTTCTTTATCTTCTATGGAATATATGTAATGAAATTTTAATTAATTGAACATATAATTAAATTTTTTATTATATGAGCATACCTATGAGTAACATTTAAGTAATAGAGTCTTGGGTTAGGGCTTGAGTAGTGTTATTTAGGTTATTCCATGTTGATACTGGTACCTATTAGGATATTTCTTCGAGTAGAAATTAATAGCATGAACATATAATCTGATTTACCATAAGTGACTTATTATGGGATTTTTTTTGTGTTTTTATAGAATTTTAGTAAATCATTCCTTGGTGATGCCTCATGTTATAGAATAGATAACCACTTTTGAATTCCTCTATATGGGAGGACATTTATGTTATACAACTAGATGTGTCAGAGGATGCAGTTGATCATGTTCTTACACATGCTCCAGTGGTTCAAGGAAAGGAACATATTCATCTTAAAGTCTTAAGGATTGTACATATTCAAGGTAGAGTATACCATTGTAAAATTTATTTTTATGATAAATATTTACACCTTTATTATAATCCTTCATTCTATTGTACTAGAGGGTCCCAAGATGGTGATGATTGGATTGATAGCATAAGGGTAATATTTGATTATCCAAGAATCTCTATGATTGATGAGTGAAGATATATTCTATCATGATTTAGGGAACCATATGGAGATGGTGGGAAGTCAAAAACTAGGTGTGGAAACATGAGTGTCCGAATTGGGGGACCATGACATATGTATTCTTTGATGATTCTTTCTTAGATATTTTTACACTATATTAATCTCAAAAGAAAATATACATTTTACAAGGTGTGATGTTGGTATCTTCATATTCTTCTCATTTCATAGAGTTACATTGATTTTATCCTCTTTTTATGGGAATGTGGTCAAAGATACATTGAGGTTCTAGATATTCATTCGAAAGAACTACGGTGTCAAGTCATCATTATTGATATGATTACCTATATTGAGGTATTTGTAAGGAATTGATAATTTAGAGGGGTTAAGAGGAGGATAGTATAGTATTAATTCTTTCAACTCTTAGTATTTCATCAAGAGGTACTCCTAGTGTCATAGTGGAATCATTTTATTTTAGTAGGAAGAGTAAAACTAAGGTATCATCAAAAGGAGGAAGTAATAAGTCATAGTGGATCATGACTTCTTTGGCACCCTCTATATAAGGAGGTGTCTCCCAATGACTCAATAGTGGATATAAGGGACACTCTCAAAACATACCTTGAATATCAAAACATTTATCATTGATGTGACTAGATGTAAAATCTCTAGAAGTTTTTATTCAGGGGTTTGTGGATGGGCTTAGTAGTGTTGAGAAGATATGAGTTTCATGTTATTGAACTGATATAGGGTCTCAAATATAGTCATAGATTTTACATGGGTTATTGAATCAACTGAATAGGGGTATTTGGGAAGGAGTTTAGGGACTGAAAAAGGATGAGTGTATATTTTGGGCCACATTCCACCTGATGTTGAAGATGAATATTCTACAATTAGAGGTCTATTTGGATTACCCCAAAATATTCTAATGCTTTCTACCCCAAGGGTGTATCCTATAAATGTATTTAATATGGAACTACTAGATTCACTCTTGTTTAAAATATTACCACCATGTTTATACAAGTGAGTTATTATTGTCAATTTTAATGTAGATCACCAATATGTTTATGATGTCACTACATCTGTAATATCTGATCTCCATACTCACTAATATATCTTTAACTACTAGTGGATCATCAAGAATGAATGCTTTTGACTTTTTCTCTTCTTTATATAAGAGGTTCCACTATTTTTCTCATAATTGTTTGTTGGTTTATATTAACTCAACTAATCTATTAGGATATTTAAAAATCACAAATCTCCTTGATATGGGAATATTGGGCAAAAAGATCATACAAAAGAACAGTTTTATCGTTCTATAGATAGTTTTTCCTCTCATACTTATATAACAATTGTTGTCATAATACATTCTTATTACAATATTTTTCATAAAAAGTATTGTTAGTAATATTGAATTTAGGACAATTATATGCATCATATTCATATTTGATAGGTATTAATCTATTTTACTCATATGTATATCACACACTCACATTGCATGATCACATTTCTCTCCATTGTTGTAGTATTTTATAAATATATAAGTTTCATGATTTTTTCTATATTTTCATAATTTAAAATTTCTAATGAAGATTTGTTCAATGATATCATATTATTTTCTTCTCACTTTTGGTATATGATTATATCCCCCATGAATTAGCTTATTTATATCCCCTTCAATATTTCTCTTCTATAATATTATAGGAGTTTCCTTTATAATTTTCTTTATCTTTATCTTAGTAGAATAAGTCTTATATACATTTCAATAGTATGATTTTAGTATCTTACTCAAGAAATATCTCTATATTATTTGAAAATTTTAATTATTCATAGATTTTTATAGTTATAATGTAACAATATTTACAATCATTCCATATTTCTTCACTATATGAGAGATTCCAATGGAAACCGAAATGATTAATATTTTATCTATAGGCTTCAACTTATTAACTCAATTCACTCTAATTTATCTATTTAATGTTGAATCAAATCTTACTATGGTGTTTTAAATGTTGAAGAAAATGTCTATCATCATACTTTTTAATTTAGATATGGATCAGAAAATTTATTTTAAAAAATTCTCATTTTGGAAGACTTACTCAAAGAAAATTTATTCAAATTCATATCAGTTCCCATAACTTTATTCAAAACATATCTTTGATCATAGATAAATATAGTTTCATGATATTTTGATCAAATAATAATTGCTTCATCATTTTAAGAAATGATTTATTTATTTCTAGAATTTAATAATTTTCACTATATATATACTCTATAATCTAATTTTGATTGATGTTATTCTCCTAAGATGAATGATAAAATTACGAGAATTTTCATTCCTAGAATCACAATCCCTTTTTCGGTCTGTGATGTTTAGATCAAAGAAAAACAAAATATGTGTCGTCCCAAATTATGTTTTCTTAAAAATATAAAATTATAAGAAACTTACATATTCTATTCTAAAAAACACACATGTATTTTATCTAATTAATGATCCTTACATATTTATGTAATTATTTATCCATATATATATTTCATCATGATCACATTGTTTAAAATGATGGTTATGGAAGGTGATAATCTTACTTACATAACCAGATGATGTTTATTCCAAGACCATTCACCCTTATGTTAGTCATTATAAATTTGATCCATCCTTACACATATCAAGAATGATACATACAATATAGGTAAATTATAATTATTCAAACAATTCCATTTCTATTTTTACCTCATTGTAATAAATGACTTTTATAAAGAATCCAAAATGTGTCCAATGTTTATCCAATACTTCATAATTTTTGAATTCATCTATCATTTATAATTCCATAATTCTTCACATAAGATATAAGTAACTTCAACTCATATTATCTATTCTATAATCCCTTTAAATGATATTATAATAGATTCACATACATCTACGAATTTTAAAAATATTTATAAAGTATACTAGATTTTTTATATTGTGTTTAGAAACATGTGAATACTAATAATTGAGTGTTAAAATGAGCCTCACTAGCTCTAGGCATCTGTATTCAATAAAATTCATATGAGAATTCATCCAAGTGATTCTTATATCTATAAAAATTATTCTTCAAGATGAATGAAAAATATATGAATTTTTTATACTCTCGCCCTTCAATATCTCTACTTATGATGGGTTTTAACTCTACTCACTACAATTTCTTCAATATATTAACTTACCTAGAATCACTATTTTCTTGAATGTTCAATAATAACCATTTAAACTTTTATTTCATGTCTATTACATGAGGACTATCTATTCAAATTTTTGATGTTTGGGGATGCTCATGTATTAGCCAACTCTTCAAACATTATTTTCTTATATGATAAAAACTCTTCATATTTGGATTAAATGGAACCTAAATCATTCTAAATTAATAATATCTAGTGTAAGTATTTATAACTTCTTTACGATGGTTAGATTATTAATCCATTACCCATCAAATCCAACCTAATTACTAATAAGATCATAGGGGAAAAATAAAATCATATTTCAATGGGTACATTATTATTCAACTAATTTCAATAGTTAACACATGATCAAAAAAAGAAAATATAAATAATAAAAAATAACTAATCATAACCCATACACTTATGTCTCGAAAGTACTGGATTCTAGTATGAATTTCCACCTAACAATGGATTCTGATCTAAAAAATAAAGTGTAAGAACTTATAATTCAATAAACATAAAAAGTAGTATCTCTTTTAAATTATAGATAAAAAATAAATAATAATGAAGACATATAAATAAAATTATATTTCAAGTAACATTAGTAATAAAATAATAAAAATTCCGAAAAAACCCTATTTTATAAGATAATATCCTTCCTACAACCCAAAAGAGGCCAAAAACATTATCCTCAGAAGTAAGATCCTGATATCTTCTGAAGTTTTCTCAGGACTATTTACATGTAAAATTTATCCTTTTATAGAGTAATTTTCATTTGGGATTTACTTTGTGTTATTTTTTGGTGAATTTTGAAAAAAATTTAAGGAAAAAAAGGATATTGCATGGTTGGCGCACAGTTAGAGAAAATCATGCTCCCCATCCCAACAAACTATGTAACCCTATAAAGAGGGTAGTTTCACGGCTAGAAAACCATTTTTCAAACAACGAACCCTAAAAGGAGACACCAAGAACCCCTAAAATAATAGGTGCAGATGTATGGATTACGGTTTGGTAAAACAGTGTTTCCCTGCCCATGAAACTGTGTACATTATTTTTAATGTGCTGAAAATTAGTTTTAAATCCACATGAATGCCCAAAACATACCCAATTTGACCCAAACACCTACAAACTCAATTTTTCATAGTTTTAGAACCTTCAAGATTGATTTAATTTTTTTAATACTCTATTATTCATGATTTGATTCCGAAACTAAATGTCCAAAACCCTCTGCTAAGACAAACCAAAATGGTTTTCTTTCCTTCTCTTCTCTAATTCTACCCCATTTTTGTAATGGAAGTTTTTCACTGTTTTGGGTAGATCTATATAATATATCTTAGATATATTTTTAGTGTTGTAGATATATATCTTTATAAGATAGATCTTGATTCAGATATTAGATTCAGATCTCATTCTACATCGTTGGGCTTTTCAATTTTGGGGATTTCTGTTGGGTGATCGTTCACCATCGAATCAGGGTAGGTAGTCTATAATTAAATTTCCAAAGTCTTAACTGAAATTATTTTTATTTAATTGTATAATTTCAAATAAAGTTTTAAAATTTTCGTTCTCGATCAAATTAATTAATTTCGGGAATTAATTCTGTAATGGAAAAATTCAAAATTGGGATATTGGGATCATAAAATATGACTAATTAATTGGAGAATTAATTAAAAGGGAATTGAGATTTTTAATTGGGGATTAATTATTATTTAGATTAATTATCGTAATCTTGAATTGATTGAGATATAAATTTTAATTGGGGATTTAATTTAGGTTATTTAATTAATTGAGTTGAAACAATTATTTGTGGAATTAATTTTGTGCTATTAATGTTATGAATTGAGATAATTAATTATGGGATAATGATTTTATGAATTTGAAATAATTTAATTTTGAAATAATTATGAGACACTGAGTTTTAGTGTGTAAATAATTAATTGGTTAATTAATTATTAGTGGATGATGTTACGAAAAGATTAATTAATTTTTGAATTAATTAATATACTTGGTTTGATTATTTAATTGATGACATAATTAATGGAATTATGGTTATGAGTAGTTGATTCATTTGGGATTAATTAAATGATTAATTAATTAATTGATGTAATGTGATTGATTAATTTTTAAATTAAATAATTCAATCTATTAGATGAATTAACTAATTAATTGATTAATGTATGTAAAGTTATTATTTAATTATATTATTAGTGAATAAGATTTATGGGATTAATTAATTGATGAATTATTTAAAAGAATTTACGTGAAAAATTAAATCATGAATTAATTAAAGTGATTGAGTTAGAGAAATTAATTGTTGAATTGAATAATGGGTATTATTGTGTTGATGAAATTGAATTAGCCGGATTAGTTATTTGGGGTATTAATTTGTAATGATTATTGTGGTTTTCTAATTGAATGAATTGTATTACATAATTGACAAATTAATTAATGTTGATTTTTGGGATATTGAATTTATAAAATTAGAATAATTAATTTTTGAAATAATTATTACGATATTGTGATCATAAATTAAGAGTAATTAATTATTAAATTAGTTAAGGGGGTATCAAACTCATTTATTTTGATTAATTTAATTTTTAGATAATTAAAAGCTAAATGTGTTAATTAACTATTTAATTAATTAACAGAGTATTGAAATAATTTATTGTCATTAATTACTTATTAATTAATTGTTGTTATCGACATGATTTGTTAGTTATTAAATTAATTAATGTTATTAATTTTATAAGTTAATTGATTAATTTACGAATGAAATTGACTTGATTAATTAATTGTTGAAATAATGAATGTTTTTGAAATGATTAATTAATAATCAAATTAATTAATGGTCTTTTTTGATTAATTAATTATCAAATTAATTAATGATATTGATGTGATTAAGTAATTGTGGAGTTAACTAATGAAATTAATGTGATTAGTTAATTTTTGGATTAACTAATGGAATTGATGTGATTAATTAATTTTTGAATTAATTAATAAAATTATTGTAATAATTAACAGTTTAATTATTTATGGAGATTGATGTGATTAATTAATTGTTGAATTTGTTGATGAAATTTTCACAATCAATTAATTGTTGAATTAATTGATGAGTTTGACGTGATTAACTAATTGTGGAATTAGTAGTGGAAATTATGTGGTTAATTAATTACTGAATTAATTATTAGGATTTTTAATAGGGAATTTGGGTAATTTATTATTGATTTAATTATAAAATTCATTAATTGTTGAATTTTTAATTGAGAATAATTAATTGGTGAATTAATTATTAAAATTAAAGGTTGTGATTGGATTAATTAATTGTCGAATTAATTAAAAGACATGGATTAACTAATTTATGAATTAATTTAGGGAATTTTTGGTGGTGTAATCTGATAAGAGGATTAATATTCTTCAAATTTTGTTGATGTGACAATGTCAAAACATGTGACAGTGAGATACTTGTGATATTATGATATGTTATGATATATATGTATGAATGGTGAATGTGGTGCTAGACATGAAGTTCAATTACCATGATATATATTCATGGTTGGTAAATGGCATGCTAGACATGGAATTCTATGCCCATGATATATATATGAATGGTTGATAAATGGGGGTCTAGACATTATGATATCTTCCAATGATATATATGCATGGTTGTTAAATGGGGTGCTACACATGGTGAACCACGCGATTGATATATATATGCATTGTTGATAAGTAGGGTGATAGACATGAGGATCTACGCTAATGACATATATGTATGATTGAGAATTGGGATTCTAGAAATGGTGTTGTACACCCATGATATACATGCATGATTGATAAACAGGGTGCTAGACATTGTGCTCTACACCCAAAACATTGGCATTGGACTATGGTTCCAAGTCATCATAATAATGAAGTTTAATTGACATAGATAATTTAATAACATGTGTTGTAATGAAATGTTAATTGAATATGTAACATGGTTCAGACCCAGCGTGGTTTGAAATAGGTATCAAGGTACGAGTTTCCATTTAAATCGAGTGATTTATGGGGTTAAATAAAGATTAATTTGATGATGTGAGAACTGTTAACATATTCATTATAATTATATATTTATAAAAAATCCTACACTTTTTATTGAATATATTTTATATAGACACCATTGATGGTTTCCTACTTAGCTGTGCTCACACCATACTCGGGTATCTTGATCGGTACCCGAATAGATTACACGATTTCTAAATAGGTTAATGTAAAAATCCCTGTTTAAGATAAATAATTTCGGATAGAGAATGTATGTGAGAAATAGACATGGTTCAGGGCCCTCTTTATTTTTTCCAGTGTATTTACTTTTTTTTGATATTGACACTTGAAATGTACTTTAGTATGCCATATGTAATGTTTAGTTTAGATATTGTCTTTACAATTTGGGTTCTTCTTGTCATCATGATGTTATTCTGGTTATGTTATGTGATTTATATTATTTCTTTATTATTTCCACTGTTGTGTTACTATGAAAAGAAAAAAGAGGGTATATCCTCCCTATGATTGATATGAGACTCTCACAACTTTTTGTTACCCTCAAGCACCTGGGGAGGCATGCTTGACGTCATAAAACTTAGCAGTTTGGGACATTGGTTCATGGTACCCATGTCGGGACATTTAAAACTGGCATCCGAGGTAGTTCCATTTCTTTTGTATTATAATTTTTAAAAGGTATAAATGATACTAGTAAGTGTTGGTCCATAGTTATGAGTTTGTTCCTGGGAGTAACAAACCCATGTACGTGGGAAGACCCAAGTACCTGGGGGTGGATTGTCATTATTACTATTATCTATTATGTTTGAATGTTTTTTCACCTTGGGTAACAAACTTGTTATATGATGTGATTATTATTTTTGAGATTTGTTGAGATTGGGCTCACGGCCCTATATTCCATGACAGTTGAGTTTTCATGCATCAGTCTTCACACACTGGATTATTTTGTGTCATGAATAATTTTAGGCATGCATATGAAAACATTTTTTGGTTTAGTTGTCGAACTTGAACTTTTTTCCCAAGCTTGTTAAATTGAACTAAAAATTCTTCCAAACATGCAATAGAGAAATATTCGTAAAATGATGTAATATGATAATAAATGGGTTTCTAAATGATAATGTGAACAATGTGAACAATGAGAATGTGTTTACCCTATTTTTCTAAATCCCAGGTGTAGAATGGTCAAGGGTATTGATATGGACTTGGTTTTAATTGTGTGGTGGTAAAAAGGGGGAATGAATTCTTATTGTTTATTTTGTAAATACCTATTATTAACTGTGTTAATGTTTCAATATAAAAATCCTTCGTATTGTTGATTTCTCCCTCAATGTGGGTGGTTTGGGTAGTGAGAGTTCCCTAGTTTGAGAACATAGTTATAGGTTGGGAATGAAAAATCTGGTTTTCTATCATATGGTGAGATGTTGGTAGGCAGGGAAGCCCGATACATTCAGATGGTTTAGGTGTTCCCATAGTGGGAGATAACATTGATGGTAGAGGAGTTTTGGTGGTGTTCCTTGATGACTTCATAGCAAGATTTTAATTATTTAAAATCATTCCCACTACCTTAACATCATCCTAGGTATGTTGAGAATGTTCTGGATTTATATAGAGGTATCTAAATTTTTTAACGATTGGATATGAGGCCACTAAGAGGTTACACTTATGAAGAAGTATATTCAGAGTTAGATTGTGGAGGGTATAACATCAAAAGTTTATAGAAGAGTTTTTTAATATTGACCAAAGTTTGATAAATACCATGGTGATTGAGTTTCTTAAAAATAGGAGTTAACGAAGCTTCAAATATGAGAAGCGATATGTCCGTAGTAGGTGTGTGGAGAAAGAACATGGGCTAGAAGTGGTTGTATCAGAATTCTAATGAGGAACCTGTAATGTCCATCTTTAAATTACATTAGCAAAGGCCTGGTGAGACTCATTGGTGGTGGATTTATATCCTTTATAGGCGTTTTTATGGAATAGATGAGTGATAATATTGAATAATGAAACAAGAAAGAAATGTTGATGATGTTGATATTGAGACTAATGCATCATTTGAGATGAATCCAATATGTCTGTTAGATCACAAAGATAAAATGATGCTAGGAAAGACAGTGCCTATAGTTTGTGTATGTTGGAGACATGGATGGGTTTAGGGAGAATCTTGGGAAATAATGGAAGAAAAGTGGGAACAGTGTCCCAATCATGTTGGTTCAAAATATTTGGAAATTTTGGGTGTGCAGATTGGGGATGATATATTTTTTTTATAATAGAGGTGATATGAATTGGTCACCCCATGCATGCACCAAGATAATTTATTAAAAACAAGGATTACAGTACAAACATGAGCTCTGAATAGTTTACACAAATAGGGGATTATGGGAATACAATATGAGGTTTCTGAGAAAAAAAAAACAAATACATGGATTGCATGAGACATGAACAGAAATCCATGTTATTTAACTATAAAAGACATCTTCCATGAAGGGTTGTGGCAGTGCTGCCCAAAAACACCCAAAGAAAAAGTAGCCTGACTTCGAACAGTAGTGATCCCCTTTGCCTCATCATTCCACCAAGGATAAAAAAACCATCACTGAAACTGTCCCTTTATAGTTGCACCTAAAAACTCAATAAACTGCAAGTTTCAGTAGTGAAGAAGTAAGGCGCTAATTTTTTTTTATAAAAATGATCCTTCAAGTATTATAGCTTCAAGATAAGGGCTCCACATAGAAAATAGAAGAACACAATAAGCTTGTTATAAGTATAAAACATTAGTGGATGATTATAGTTGAGGTGAGCATATTAAGAAGACATGATTCAAAAGGATACATGAACTAGATGACCGGCACACTTGTGGTGATAGATCTTCCACTATCACACTAAGAACGAAAAACTTGCCTACCATACAATCTCATGTGATTAAATATTCTTTTTCACTTTTAGAAACAAGATGAACAATGTAATCCTTATACCGAAAAGAAAAAAAGGGACTTCAAGGAAAAAAAATTCCCATCTAAAGAAGAACATCATAAGCCACCAGCCTCATGCATCAAATAGAACACAGGATAAATCATTTCCATGGATTTTCATTGAAAATAAAATAAGTATGTTTCTTATGTTATTCCAAAATCTTCTTGTACATTCGTTTTCTAATTTATAGGTATGTATTTATAGGGATATCACCATTATAATATCTTTTAAAAACTATATCATCTTTCCCTTCCATCGAAGCTTCTAATTAATTAATCACATCCTCATTATACTGATAAACATCCCTCACCGCAAGGTCATTATCTTTAATATGTGCAGTATCATTTACGAATCCATCGTCATGGGATGTTAGGGGTAGTTTTGTAACCACTAGTTGTGGTGGAATCATGGTTTGTTCTTTCTGAGAGGCCTCTGGGTCTCTACTAATAATTTTTCTCTTGAGGTTAGAGTAATATTTACGTCTCTAAGTATGTTTTTTTCTTAGAGTGATATACCCATCCAAATCAATAATTGTTTTTTTGCATTTCCTAACAATCGATTTTAAATAGGCTTCCTGAGTTAAACAAGCTTTCTTATAATCATCATGTGTGAATTCATAAGAATAAACGCGTGAATTCCTATCATCCTAATGAAAGGATTGTGAAACATCTGTGACAATGGGTTTCCCAAGCATGTTGAATGACATATCCTCGTCAAGTGGCTAAGAATTCAGGGTAGTATTTTCAATACCAGATGATTAATTAGTAGGGGCAAGGGGACAACATACTTATTACAATAATGTTCTATTGAAGCATTGGTCATCGCCTTGTAATCACCCTTTTCAACCTAGATTAAGTTGGGTCTTATAAGGGGACGTGTATCATAATATTAGATTCTAAAAAGATTTGAATAATGTCCAATTATAAGGTAATCATTGAATTAGTCTGGGAGGTTTTCAATGACAACCTATTGTATGAATCTATTATCACCATTTTGTATCTTAGGGATGATCTATTATAAGGTGGGAAGATTATAAGATCGCAACCTTTTTTGGAGTTGGATCAGGCTCCTTTCTGGTACTATTTCTCCTTATGATGAGTAATTTTCATTTTTGTCTTACCATGTGGTGAATTTTGTTGATTTTTTAGAAAATTTAATTAAAATGAATTGTTCAAATTTTTCCCATGGTTAGAGAAATTGTATTTCCCAACCAATTAAATAATGCAATCCTAGAAAGTGGGAGTTTCATGGCTAGCATACAGTTTTTCAAACCATACCCCCTAAAAGGAGAATCATTGAACCCCTAACGTAATAGGAACATGGTTAAGGTTCATGATTAGGGAAAACTGTTTCCCCTTACCTAAGAAAATGTGTGTGATATTCTTAATGTCCTTAAAAATAGTTTTAAATCCACCTAAACCCACAAAACTTCCTGCATTCGACCCAATACTGGATTGACTTAGTTATTCATGATATCATTTCTTTCTAGAGGGATTATAAAGTAATCCAACCTCCATTATTTTTTATTCAAATACTAGATTAATGTTATGCAACCCTCTCATTAAGAGAACCATAACTCATTCATTTTCCATCTCTTCTCTTATTCTTCCCCCTTTTGTATGGGATGTTTTTCTCTATTTTGGTTAGATATATACCAAATATTAGGGATATAAATCATGGATTTTATATCTATATTAGAGATATCATGATTTAATTGATATTGATATAGGTATTAGATATGTATCCTTTTCTACCTAATTTTACTGCTCAATTTTACGTATTTCGGTTGGGACATCATTCTTTAACGAATCAAGGTAAGTGGTCTATAATTCTAATCCCAATGTTTTAATCGCAATTATGTTTATGTAATTATAAAATTTCTATTAAATGTTTATCAATTTCTTTAATGATAAAATTAATTGATTTGGAGAATCAATTAATTAAGGTAAATGTTCAAATTGGGGATATTGGGATTATATATTATGAATATTTAATTGATGATTTATTTATGAAATAATTGAGATTATTAATTGGATATTATTAATTATTTGGATTAATTATTAGAATATTGAAGTGATTGAAGTAGAATAATTAATTGGAGAATTAATTTTGGGTAAATAAATAATTATTTTTGAATAATTAATTTTGGAATTAATTATATGGTATTGATGTTAAGAATTGAGATAATTAATTGGGAAATTAATAGACGAGTAAGGGTGTTTTTAATATGGAATAATTAATTGTTTAATTAATTATGATATATTGAGATTGTGTGTATAGATAATTAATTGGTGAATTAATTATTGGATGTTGATATTTTGAAAACATTAATTAATTATTCAATTAATTAATAGAATTTATGTGGTTAATTAATTGATTAAGTAATTAATGGAATGATAGTTTAGTGGAATTGATTTATTTTGGATTAAATAATTATTGTATTAATTAATAGATGTAACTTTATTACTTAATTATTAAATTAAATTAATGGATTTATGGGATTAATTAATTGAAGAGTTAATTAATCGAAGTAATGTTAATAATTATTATTTTTAATTAAATAATGGGATTGATGGGGTTAATTAATTGATGAATTAATTAATCTAATTGATGTGAACAACTAATTGGTTAATTAATTAAAGTTATTGAGTTAGATAAATTAATTAGTGAATTGATTAATGGATATTATTGTGTTTATGGAATTGAATGACTTGGATTATTTAATTATTGAATTAATTAATAAGGATTGTTATGGTGGTTAAATTGATTGAAATTGATTAAATTAATTATTAAATTAATTAATCTGTATTTATATGATATTTAGTTAATAAAATTATAATAATTAACTACTGATTAATTAGTATGTTATTTTTATCTTGCATTCAGAATAATTAATTTTTGAATTAATTAAGGGAGTATTAAAATCAATAATTGTGATTATTTAATTTCTGAATTAATTAATAAGATAAGTGTGATTAATTAACTATTGAATTAATTAAGGGAGCATTTAAATCATTAATTGTGATTAATTAATTATTAAATAAATAAACTGTATTGGCTTGATTTATTAATTATTGAATTAATTAATGTTGTTCATGAGATTAGTTTATTACTAAATTTACTAAATTAATTACTGTGAATGTCAAGGATTCGAAACAGCTCAGTCCTAAAAAATTATTAAATAATATAAAATTACACACAAACATATAATACAAGTGGCACAATAAACACCACCAAACAAAATCAAGGTACATAAACACCGCCCAAAAGAAAACAGAGTGAAATCCAAAACCAATAGATATAAAACCCATAATTACATTTGATGCACTCCACTAAATTGAGCACACAACCCCCAAAAATGAATATCCATCAAATAGAAAACCTTAGAGAAGTTTTTCAGGCCCCACTCATCCTGTACTGCCCTAAAAAAATATGAATATTTCACCATCCCGTATAGTCTCCGAAAAAATGCCAAAAAGGTTGCGTGTCTCCATTCTCACTTGTGATGTCATCCCACCCTACATACCGAAGTTATAATCCCAACTACACAAGTCACCACCAATGTGCAAGGTCCTCTATAGAGTAAGAAAGCCCTCACTCGAGTAGTATGTCATCCTTCACACTTATGAAGGTCAGAGTACTGGGAATTTTGGCAGCCACAGAAAACATCCCGCCATCGGAATCCCATCCTCGATGAGTCATCCCGCCACACACCAACTCCTGACCATAACCACAATGATCTCATTTACTGTACTGACCATGTTATAAATCACTGGTTCTAGTCACACCAATGACTCTCTCACACTAGAGACACTACTGTGCATGTCCTGGCTGCACCATCGTCCAGGAGATTCTCTACTGCAATAATCCCTAACTGATCGTCGATAGGCTCCCTCTAGCCAACCTGATACACATTCAGACCCCCACCTTAAACCTCCACATTAGCAGCCACCACACACACAAAAATTAAATATATGATAATGGTTCCTTAACCTACATAATGACAATACGTCCCCAACACGACCATCGATCAGCCCCCACGAGATTGAAGATGACCAGATCTGAATGGTTATCTCATAAAAACCTCTAATATATCCCCACCATAAAGAATACCCCCAAATCTGAGCAGATATGACATGGTAAATACAGCCTCATCACCCACCAATGTTCTATCATCTATCGTCTTGGTCGAAACCCCATTAATTATGGATCTGGGACTTCAGCCTCTTACATCCCTGTAATCACCAACAGTGGGTGAACATGGAGATGCCTGCCATGATTTTCAAATAGATCATAATGACTAAAGCTCTGACCAATTCCTGCATTCTGGGAGAAAACCATAACGAAAATTATGCGATTAGTTAACTTTTAGATTAACTAAGGGAATTTACAGGATTAATTAATTATTGAATTAATTAATGAAATTGTGATCAATTAATTTTTTAATTAACTAAGGAGATATACATTATTAATTAATTGTAGAAGGAATTTCTTAAATTGTTTTGATAAATTAATCATAGAACAAAATAATGAGTTTAACATGACAAAATTATTATGGAATTAGTAATAGTAATTTAGTGGTTATGTAATTCCAAAATTAATTATCATAGTATTGAATTGGGGTTAATTAATTCTTGAGTTAATTATCAAATTCATGAATTGTTGAACTGTGGATTGAGAATAATTAATTAGTGATTTGATCATTACATGTCAAGGTTGTGAGAGGATTAATTAATTTTTGAAATAATTAATAAAAAGATTAATTAATTTATGAATTAATTAATGGATGTTATGGTGGATAATTGCAATAACAGGATTAATGTTTTCATATTGTTAATTGGAAAATATTTTAGCATGGATATCCACAATTTAGTTTTGATGTTGTCTCTCTAGTTTTGGGTCATCTTGTGATGCTTTTGTTTTCTGGTTATGTTATATGATTTATATTTCTATATTATTACTTCATATAGTGTATTACTCAAAAAAGAAAAATATAGGGTATAGTCTCCCCATGATTGATATTAGGCCCTTTCTGCTAGTCAGTAGCTTCTCACATATGGGGAGGAATGCTTGAGGCCATGTGGCTGACCAGTTTAGGTAACTATTGCATGGAACCCTGGCCGGGACATTAGAAAGTGGTATTAGAGTCTGGTTTATTTTCTTTTTCTATTTTCATACTTTTTGGGAAACATAAATACGTGATTAGGAAGATCCGGGCCTTAATTATGAGATTGTGCATGAGAGTTTCTTAACCATGTATCAGGAAAAACCCAAGTGCCTAGTGCGGGGATTGTTGTTATTGTTGTTTTCTTCTATAGTTGAATATTATTTCACCTTAGATGATGAACTTGTTTTGTGATGTGATTATTGTTTCAAATATTTTTTTATATTTTACTCATGTCTCAGTATAGCATGAGAGTTGAGTATCCATGCATCACACGAGGCACTCATGATTATTATTTTACAAGCGTTATTTTAGGTATTCAATAGTAAACAATTTATGGGTTATTTTTGAACTTGAACTATTTTCCCTTACTTTTGAAATTGAATAGAAAATGGATCCAAAAATGAAATTGAGAAATATGGTTAAAATTATAAAGGATTATAATAAATTGGTGTCTAAATTAAAACATAAATAATGAGAATGTTTCTTCACTGATGACTTCTTTTCTTACTTTTAATTAGTTATGATCTTTTCCACTATAATGAAATCATCCTTGGTACACTGATATATTTATATATTTACACATATCTGTCTAAATGTTTTTTGATTGGATATGGGGCCCCTTGGAAGTTTCACTTATGAAGTTGTGTATGTAGAGCTAGATGGTGGAAGGTATGCCATCAACAGTCGAGGGATGAGGCTCTCAGGATGGACTGAAGGTCGATGAATACCATGGTGTCTAATTTACATAACAACTAGGTTTAATGAAACTCCAAAGGTGGGAATACATATTTCATTATTAGGTGTGTGTATAAAGTCCATGGACTGGAAGTGGTGGACTTATAATGCCAATGAGGAACATGTATTTTCTATGTTTAAATTCCTCAGGGAAAGGCCGGGTGGGCCTTAGAGGTGGTGGATGTTTGTCCTTTACAAGCTTTTTTATGGCAAGGATATGTCGTAATGGAGAATTTGGAAACACATCATGTATGATGATGGTTTTTATCCTAATATTGATGCTTTATTTGAGGAGCATCTAATACGTGTGTTATATCATAGTGAGAAAATGTTGCATGGAAAGAACATGTCGATGGTTCGTCTATTGTGGTAACATGGATGAGTTTATGAGGAATATTGGGAAATATACATGGATAAGAGGTGCTAGTTTTCTAATAATTGTTTCATGAAATAATAGGTAATCTTGGGGGTGCAGCTCCAGGATAAGCTATTATAAGGTGGGGAGATTTTTAGATCTTGAACATTTCAGGAGTTGTCTCGGGTTTATTTATAGGTACTATTTTTCCATGGGTTGATTAAATTCTGATTTGATAATACCTTGGGTTTGTGTTTGGGTGATTCTTGATATAAATTGAAGGAAATATGACTATACAAGATTGTCTCATGATTAGAGGAAACCATGTTCCCCATACCAGTAAACCTTGTAACCCTGGACAGTGGGGAGTTGAACAGCAGACACCCAGTTATCAAAACTGTGCATCCCTAAAATAATAGGTACATATTTGTGGTGAATAGATAGGTCACACCATATTCCCCTACCTAAGAAATCTTATTAGTTATTTTTAGTTCCCTGAAAAGTATTTTAGATCAACCTGAACCCCCAAAACTTCCCCCTTTTGAACCAAAATCGGACCAAATCAGTTTATCATAATTTCAAATTTTTAGAGAGGGATTCCAAATTAATACAAAATATTTTATTACCAATTATAATCCTATAACTATGATACACAACCCCCTGGTAAGAGAACCCTATCCCCTTTTCTATCTCACTCTTCTTTTGTTCTTCCCCCTTTCTGTATGGGAAGTGGATTTTTTTGTTTTGGGAACATCTACACAAAATAATGTGGATCTAGATCTAGGATTGTATATATAGATCCATAGTAGTATTATCATTATTTTAATGACATTAATTTAGTTATAAAATCTGAATCCCGTTTTATGTCATTATGGGGATCAATTTTGTAAATTGCAGTTGGGTGATCGTTCGTCAATGAATCAAGGTTGGTGGTCTATAATTCAAATAAAAAAGGTATAATTTAAATTATGTATATGTAATTATAGAACTTCTATTAGATACTTATAAATTTCATTCTTGAATAAATTAATTAATTCAGTGAATTAATTAATTAAGGGAATTATTCAAATTAGAGATATTGGGATTATAGATAATGAATAATTAATTAATTAATTAATAGTGATGGAATTTAAATTCTTAATTAGAAATTAATAAATGTTGATATTAATTATTGGAATATTAAATTATTTGAGATTGAAAAATTAATTGATGAATTAATTACTGATATGGAATTTATAGATTTGAAATAATTAATTTTTCAATTAATTATGGGGTATTGATGTTAAGAATTGATATAATTAATTGGGGAATTAATTATTGGATATGGATGTTATGAACATGTAATAATTATTTGTTTAATTAAATATGATACATTTATATTTTCTGTATAAATAACTAATTGGTGAAATAATTATTGGATGTTGATATTGTGAAAATATTATATAATTGTTGAATTAATTAATGGACATATATTGGTTAATTAATTAATGAATTAATTAATGGAATTACGGTTGTGTGAAATTTATTGAGTTTGGATTAATTAATTAATTTATTAATTAATAGATGTATCATGATTGTTTAATTATTGAATTAAATAATGAGATTTGATGGATTAATTATTTTATGAATTAATTGAAGTATTTGAATGATTGTTCAATTGTTGAGTTAAATAATTGGATTAATGGGATTAATTAATTGAAAAATTAATTAATGGAATTGATGTAAATAATTAAGTGGTGATTTAATTTAAGGAAAAATGTTAGATAAATTAATTGGTGAATTTATTAATGGGGAATATTATGTTGATGCAATTGGACGAGTAGGATTAATTAATTGGTGAATTAATTAATAAGGATTATTACGATGGTGAAATTGATTAAATTGGGTTAATTATTTTTTAATTTAATTAATATGGATTTTTTAGATATTGATTTGATAAAATTGGAATAATTCATTATTTAATTAATTATTATGATATAGTAATCATGAGTTGAGAAAAATTAATTTTTGAATTAATTAAGGGAGTATTGAAATAAATTATTTTGATTAATTAATAGTTTAATTAATTAAGGGGAAAATGTGATTAATTAATTGTTGAATTAATTAATGTTTTTGATGTATTTAATGGATTTTCTAACTAGTTAATGTTATTAATGTGATTAGATAATTTTGAAATTAATAGAATAAATTGACATGATTATTTATTTTTTGAATAAATTAATGTTATTGAAATAATTAGTTAATTTTTAAATTTATTAATGTTATTGATGTTATTAATTAATTGTAAAATAATTTTATGTTATTTATGTGAGATGTTAATTGTAGAGTTAACTAATTAAAGTGATGCGATTTGCTAATTATTAGATTAACTAAAATAAATGACATGATTAATTAATTTTTGAAATAATTAATGAAATTGTTGTGATTAATTAATTATCAAATTTATTAAGGATATTTAAGTTATTAATTGATTTTTGAATTAATTAAATATTTTTTTGGATAAATTAATTATAGAATTAATTAATATGTCTCACATGATTAACTAATTTTTGAATTAGTAATGTAAATTATGTTGTTAATTAATTGTTGAATTAATTACCAAGGTATTGAATTGGGGAATTGGAGATAATTAATTGTTGATTTAATTATCAAATTCTTGAATTTTTGAATTGTGAATGGAGAATAGTTAATTAGTGAATTAATTTTTAGATGTTAAGGTTGTGAGAGGATTAGTTAATTGTCAAATTAATTAATGGACATGGATTAATTAACTTATGAACTAATTAATAAAAGTTGTGGTGGTTAATTGTGATAAGAGGATTAATGTTGTTTAATCTTGGTTGGTGTGATAATGTTAAAATTTTTATAATGAGGTACATGTGATATTGTGATATGTTATGATATTTAAGCTCAGTTGATTAATGGGTTGCTAAAAATGATAATATATGCCCATGATATATATGCATTTTTAACAAATGGGTTGCAAGACACGACATTATATGCCCATGATATATATGAATTTTTGATAAATGGGGTAATAGACATGAAAATCTACGCTAATGATATATATGCATGGATAATAAATGGGGTGCTAGAAATGATGATTTCTAGCAACAATATAGATGTATGGTTGAGAAATGGGTTTCTAAATACTATGATCTACAACAATGAACTATTTGCATGATTGAGAATTGGGGTGCTAGACATGACTTTCAAATCCCCTAATATACGAGTATGATTGATAAATTGGGTGCTAGACATGGATTTTAACACCTAAAACATTGGAATTAGACTATGGTTCCAAGTGGCTACTGTAATGAAACTTAAGGGGCATGGTTAATGTAATCCCATGTTCTATAATGAAATGTGAATTGAATAAGTAACATGGTTTAGACCTAGCGTGTTCCAATGTAGGATTGAGGTATGGGTGTCCTCGGGGACTTGGTGATTTATGTGGTTAAATAATGTATAATTGATAATGTTATAATTTTTTTTACTTATGCATTGTAATTAGGTTTTTATAAAACTAAATATATATTTTAGTGACTGAAATTTTTTTAGACTTCCTTGGTGGGGACCTACTGAGTTTTACTGACAACCTACTTGGGATTTCTTATCTACACCTAAATAGATTACATGATAGAAGGATAGGTTAATAGAAAAGACCTTGTTCTATATATCTGACTTGGGATGGAGCATGGATATGGGAATCAGATGTGGGTGAAGACATTCTTGGGAGTTTTCATTGTATTTAATTTTGGTTTTGTATGTTGATACATTGAACATGATTTAGTATGGCATATCTTCTCGTCGGTTTTGATATCTCCTTTCCATTTTTGTTTCATCTTTTCATACTTTTGTTATTATGGTTATGATATATATTTTATATTATTGCAATATTATTTCCACCAGTGTATTACTATAAAAAGAAAAAAAGAGGGTATAGTCTCCCCATGATCGATATTAGACCATCCCTAATAGTCCACTGCCTATGCCGAACGTGGAGGCATGCTTAATGTGTTGTGACCAAACAGTTTGTGAAACTAGTGCATGACACCCAGACTGGTACATTACATCACACACAACCAATGTAACAATGTAGTAAAATTTCATTAAAATGTTTCTTCCTTATTATTTTTCATTAATCAAAATTTTTTATAATAATATTCTATATAAAAATTTTATATATTTTCAAAAATAAAAAAGGAAGTAGTGATATTCTTATTAAACTAATTTTATTATAAGGATTTATAATAATTTTTATTTAATAAATAATATAATTTTAATTTGAAAAAATTAAATTAAAATGTTAAATCATGATATTAATGACATCATATGGTTATTTTTTTGGTTTTTATAAAAATTTGGTTTTTTTGTGAATAATGAAAACACTAATTTCTATTGAATTTTTCATTTAATTTCAAGTATTTACAAAGTAAATTTTTTATTTTTTATTTTAAAAAAAATAGAATAATTTAGTTGTTATTTAAAAAATCTAATGAGTTTTTTTGGAATAAAAATTATAATTGATTTTGTTATGAAAAAATATATATTTAAAATGTATTTTTTTTGAAAAAAAAGTCATCGTTTTTGGTGATTTTATTTCTAAATTAATTACTGACACTTAAATAAAATTAATCAAGATAATGGATTCTATATTTTGAATAAAAATTTCCAAATTTTGTAAATCATTCAAAATATTTTTTTCAATTTGAATAATATCTATATTAATTTATTTATATACTGTTAAAGGTAAAATCCGTTAATTTGGGTAAACACTATAGTGAATAGGCTAAAAATTCATCCAACAAACATGAATTGATTTCATTTTGTGATAAAATTTAATAAATAATCAACCAAACTTATAAAATATTACCTTTATTTTCCTTGTATTTTTTATTATGACTTTTATAATCTTTTATGTATATAAAAATACAAAATAATAGTCCCTTGATTTTAAATATAAATTATATTTTCATATAAAGATAATAATAGCTTTCAAATGAATATTAAAGTCTATTTTTATATTAATAAAATTTTTATTATATCAAAAAAATTATATGTTTTAGTAAAAAACCAATTTCCTCAAAAGACTATGTAGTACTAACACAATGATTCTGCAAGTAGTATTGAAATTAAGAAAGTAATTTCAAAAATAGTAAGAAAATTATTTTTTGGGTAAGTTATAGTGTAATAAGAATTTTATCTATAGATATAACATATTGTGGATATTTTAAATGTTTATATTTGAATTATATTTTTATCCTCACTTATTTAAAGTAAAAACGAATGTATAGTTCCGAAAATTACATTAATGATATTTTACTATAATTAAAATTTTATTAAATGATTTAAATTCATAAATTTATTATATTATTACTATTTAATTTGATATATTTTGTAATATCAACCATGGTATATTTATGGGTAACTTTTTCTTTTTATAGTAACTTTAATGAAACTTATATTTTAAGTACCTTCAATGTTGCAGTAATTCTCATGAGGCTTAATGTTGGTTAAAACAAATAGATATGGGTGAAGACATCACTTAAACATGCTCAAATTTTAATTTATGAACTTATTTAGACTAATATTCAACCTATCATGAAATTATAACAATTTTTAGACATATTAATACAAAACATAATTTATATTAATTTAACACTTTAGATAATTCTAAGAGTGCCCCTCCCCTCACTTATAAAAGTGATCCACCTCTCCTCACATCCACACACCTTTTGATCACTTTAGTTCATCCAATACTAGCACAAATTTATCCCCACCTTCCGTACCCACATCCTATATTCTATTTTCTTATAATTTAACCATCTTTGTAAGTGTTTATGTATTATCATAAATATTTTTTCTATATAATAGTTATAGTTATTAATAAATACTATATTGTTTCTTCTTATTTCACTTTAAAATATTCTTTATCCATGATAAAATAATAGCATTATCATGATATATATATATATATATTGATTTTATTATTTTAATGGAATAATCTATGTTCATATACTATTCCATAAAATGTGAAAATTAAATGTAGTTCATGTGTATTGTAGACAAATAACTTGCGAAATGATAAAAAAAATTTCCATACAATCTCTCAGGACCAGTAATAATGATGGATTTAATGTATATATATGAAATTAAATTAATAAATATAATTATATAAATTTAATAAATCATATATTTTAATACCTTTAAATTCAATAAAAAATGATAACATCGTTCGTGTTTATATGTGGATTGCCATGTCCATAAAGTGAGGTGATCCTTTTTTATCACTGCATCACGTGGAAGGTGTATATATTCTTATTTAAAGATGTAATATTATATTTATGATATAAACATCCTTCTATAAATATATAATAATACTTACTTCTATTCCTCCATGATTTTTGAAAAAATGAAATGTTACACTTGTATACATTTGGCCTACATTCTTCATTATTATAATGTAGTTCATTTTTCAAAATAATATTTAGTGGTTTATTTTAAAAGTATAATTGATCTATAAAAATAATTATTATTTCATGATTATTATTATATATATGATGAAATAATTATCTATTTGACCATTTTCTAACAACATTTTTCATATTGGACTTATTAGCAAAATATCTTCAAAATGATTGAATTAAACGTAATTGATTAGGAAATTTAATATAACACGATAATTAATAAAATAGGTGGAATAATAAAAAATAAAAATTTTGTAATGAAATTCTATAATTATTAAAATTTTATTGTTATGGAAGATAAAAAACGTGCATGATGTTTCGTTATTAAGGTATGTTAAAATTTAAATTAAAACCTCATTATAAATGTTTTAAAGATTTTTTTTAGAAATATTTTCCATCCCTATCCATATTATTATAATTATTTTATGGATGAAATTATATTTATATAAAAGAGTTATAAATGTTATTTTATGTATCTTTTAAATTTTATACATAATTTTAAAAAAATTATTTATTTTACATATTTTATAGAGAACATTTTAAATTTACAATAAGAAAAGGAAATGTTCCATTTTAACCAATATAGTATTAATGGATTTTCCCACCACCAAAACATTATTTTATGTTAAAATTATTTTTCAAGATTCCATTTTTAATTCAAATAAAATAAAATAATCTTATTATTTTGGTTATATTATTTTTTAAAAAGGTTTTTTTAAGTGAAATGATATTTTAATATGAGAAAGTGTTTTGAATATTAGTTCCACTGTTTTTTATAAAGGTTTTATGGTTAAATAGTGCCTGAATAAAATTATTTACTCATTATTTGGTCCTTTAGAATTATATATTATAATAGGATATCCCAAATTTATCTTATATGATGGGTGACCTCGATCCGTCTTTAACAAATCATGAGCCCAATTTAGGTTATACAATAGGTTACCCTAATACAACTTATATAAAGAGAGATCTCAATATATAACTCTAAGGAATTAGATAATATTACTTATCTTAAAAGGAAACAAATACTTTGTAAACTTTAGTGGTTTACCCTATGAATTTAATTAGACTTCCACTATTTCAGACATGAGGAATTAATATAACATTATAAGTTTCCTAAAAGGGTTTCAATTTAATTACTATTGATTTTTTATGTTTTATTAACCAAAAAAGATTAGGTTTTTAATTTTCATATGATTTATTTAGTATGATCAAAGAGTATTGGTATAAAGAATACATTTTTATTAGGTTTCATATTTTTCACTAAACTAATAGAATTATTAGTTTTATATGCCATGATGAGTTTTTTGTTTATATTCCATGTTTTTAATGCATTTTATAACTTATAATAATGAGTAAGAAAAATAGATTATTAATGTTAAAAGTCATAATTAATTTTCATGAATAAAAATGTGCTTTAATTTAAAAAAAAATTATACTATGGAAAAAATGGATACATAGTAGAAGTTTCCACTTTGTAATATATAGGTATGATATTCAACTATTATATTCTACTTCTATAAAACACTAATAAATAATGATCCAAAAATATTAATAATGTGAATTATTAACTAATTTTTAATGACTATGTAATTTTTTAAGGATGAGTCCTTATAATTGGCATCATAAGAATGTTATATATAACATTAGAGGTTATGATAATGTTTATAGAATACCATTGAGATATTATATTGTGTTTTTCAATTAAAAGGATACAAAAATTCCTAATTACTATGTTGATTAATATAATAGATTAGATTTAATAATGGTTTTCCAATGAGGAAATAGGGAATTAGAAGTAAGATGTTTTCAACAAGATAATATCCTTCTGAAATAGCATACTAGAATGGTTGGAATTGGATGTAATTAATTTCATATTGTGATAGTTCAGTTTAATTTGGCTATAAATGGTGGTGGAATCCATATTAAGGAGGAACAAAATTTTCCATATTGTAACATGTTGATAGTTGATAACTTCATAAAACAACATACTCTATATTTTAGTGG
Source organism: Viscum album (assembly GCA_963277665.1). Classification (NCBI taxonomy): domain Eukaryota; kingdom Viridiplantae; phylum Streptophyta; class Magnoliopsida; order Santalales; family Viscaceae; genus Viscum; species Viscum album. Next base: position 890,181,492 of record OY728123.1, read on the forward strand.
AACCGTAGATCCAGTGGAAGATGATGGACAGATCAATTTATTGGAAATAATATTTTAAGTTAGGGGATGATCAAAACATAAATGATTAACTATTTAAATTTATCATTTCAAACTTAATGATGATCGATGGGTTTCATTTTCAATGAATAGAAGAGATATATTGTTAATTTTTATGCTTAATAATGGATTTCATTTAAAAATATTTTCCTAGAAAAATAATTCCCTATGTTTTTTTGACATTGGATAGTATAATAATTCATGGAAATGACTCATAAAATGAATATTTCAAAGCCTTATTTGAAGAAAATTATACAATATTTTCCATGAATGTACTCAATTTTATTAACATGGGATTTAAATTAATAAATTTTATTCACAATAGAAACTATGTTTATGAAATTTATTAGCCTACCAAGAGTTTAAAAGTTTTGATAATTTTTCTTCTTAGGTTGAGAAATATGAGAAAGAGTTTGATTAAACTTGCATTCTAATTTTTTTCAAGAGTAATAAGTGGTAAAGGTGGAAGTAGAAAGAGACGTATTCAACAAAGAATTATCTTAGAAATCCCATGACATGTTCTAAGTGCATTAAGAAAATTGGAGAATGTTTTATAGTATATTCAAAATTTTCTATGTGTGGTAAGTTTGAAAACATGTCTCTTGGATGAAAATAATATATTACTAAACAATCCAAGAATTTGGTTATAGATACCCAACCAATGGTTACAGGTTTCAATTTCCATCAGTTGTAGAGTTATGCTAAAATGTTTCCAAATTTTGTTACAAGGGGTCAAAATGATCGTAGTAAGAGAGAAAAGGATCTGTAAATACATATTATCCTATTTTAGTAGATGTTGGTCCATCTAATGGATATTTGAGACATACATTACCTATTTATTCCAATTTTATAGATTTCCTATTTGACTCTAGAAATTCATATTCCTTTATTTTTTAGAAAATTTCAGTTAATATGGGAATATCACATCATTAAAGGAACATAGGAGTTTTAATGTAACCTTTTGGTAGAGATATTAAATGAATCATGATTTATATAAATATTCTTATTTGTATCCATTTAATGATCCTTCTAAAAAATCATATTGAACTACTAATATAATAGTTTGATATTATTTTTGGTATAGGTTTGATTTCAGTTGATAATGCCGAAATATATTTTCAAGCTAGGAATGTTATATTCAATTATTTCATAACCTTGAAAACATATAAATAATTAGAATAAGTAATTAGATATGTTTTTATTGGTATCAAAATATTGTTTTAAAAAAGAAATAAAGTTATTATATTAATTATGTTCCCATAGTGAAAAAGTTTAGATATGTATCTATAGATTATTTTCTTTGTTTTGTTCTTGATTTGGTGGTTCTGTTAACTTTTTACTTAGAAACTAATACTAATACTATTTTAAACCCACCTTATCTAATAGTTGAAAAATAATTTTAGGAATTTAAAAATTAATTTTAAGAGTTACTAGATAATGTAATAAGTCATCCAAAGTCCCCACCAAGGGGTGCAACAATTTAATTTTTTGAAATAGAAGATTCTCTAATTTGACTATTCGTAGAATATAGAGCCATGAATAACATCATATCTAAATGTAAGTATTTTATGATTCATGTCAATGAATTTTTTCATTATCTCCATGTATAAAAAATCTTCAAAAGATTGATCTTAGGTCAGGGTACCATCATTTTAAGGTTATGGAGGAAGATAATCGTAACACAACATTTTAGACTAGATATGAGCATCCTAATTTTGTGAATTTTCCATCTGGGTTGACTAATGGAACAACTGTATACATGGATCTTATTGAAATGTTTTTCAAATAGTATATAGATAAGATTTTTATTTTATTAATTTATGATATATAGATATATTCTAAATGCCTCAAATATTATGAAGGATAGATAAAGTTTTTTTTTCAAATTTTGAAATAAAATAACATATTTATATAATTTACTAATTTTTTTTGTAACAAATTTATATCCTAATAACTTTTTTTCAAATGATGTTATAACTATTGGAACCTCTAAAAATAATGTTTTTTATGATTAGAGAGGGCTTAAAATTTATAAAAAGATATGTAGTTTTCTAAAAATTCTTGTTTAATACCATCGATTTTTTTAAAAATTGTCCAGTTATCTAGACCACTGACTTAGTTAACATGAAATTGAGTTCAATTCATCTAGATAAAATGCTACAATAATAGTTTCAAGGATCATAAAATCATATTTTTGAATAATCTAGTTTTTTTGTCTTCCCTCTAAAAATGATAAAAAAATTTATCACCATTGATGATTCATTGATAGTACCCAGTTGTGTTATGATGCGTAATGATTAGTTAATTATTTATTCATTACATAAACTAAAACCCCAGGAGTTAAATTTTCATACATAATATCTAGAATTAGTTATTGTAGTTTTTGATTTAAAAATTTTGAGGCATCATTTATATGGTGTAAAATGTTACATATAATATCGTCAAAGAAATTATAAATATATTGGTAATAACTCTTGTTTTTCCTTAAAAAACATCATAATATTTAAAAAACATTTTCATATCTAGTCATAGGTTTATTGTAGGATTCTAGAGACAATTAATTCTAAATGTTGTTATAAATAAAAATTATTTACAAAATATCATGCATGATATGTTTTTTAGAAATAATGTTATAAATCCTAAATTGTTTCTCAAAAGGGAAAACTCATACCTCCCTCAAATCTGGAATCTCTAGTTCTCACTAGGCTTCACATATTATTTTTAAATATCAGGTACTTTTTTAATAGAATTAATGGGTGTTATATAATGTATTAAATTAAATAATTAAAATATTATCCATTTATAGGATGTGGCCTAAATTCCTCCTATTCAGACACATTTATCGGAAAAATACTTGGGTTATTTACATAACCCTTTGGATTTTGATTGGACCGTGATGGAACACGTTAGTAGATGATAATGATATTATGGATTAATGATCGGTGTACCTCTAGGATCATACTTGACAATGAAATTAATGGATCCCACCAATGAAAATGATATATAATCCTTTTTCATTTGTGATCGATAAAATTTCAAGGTATGATTTTTATTTTATTTTATTATTTATTTTTTTTATACTATCATGTCAAAAGAATATCAGTTCTTTTTATAAATTTCTTCTTGTGTAAATTTTTAAATTAAATTTATTTAATCCATTGATATTTCATAGACATTGGAATTTACTTTTAATAAAAATTTCACCTTGTATTAATTTTCCCATTAATAGATTGAATCTAACACAAACATTAGCCGACATATGATTCACACCATTTTTTTCTCATGACATTATTTGATCCTTGATCATAGATATTTCAATTCACCATCAATTTAAAAACACTCACAAAACAAACATTGTGAAATAAATCATTGTCCAAAAGAATCATTACTAAAGGTTTGAATTTAGCATCAAAGACATGTTTGTTACATAATGAAGATAAAGGGAGAATATGATAAGATCATTGTTTATTATATCTTGAACCATCTCGGGTACCTTGGTAAACCAACAATCAAGCCGACCTAGAAATTTCTTAAAGGGTGTTCTTGATCACCACGGGTCAACGACTAACACCTGTAATCATACAACATGCCAGTGGGAAATATTTTTCCACTATACATAGAGAAATAAAGACAAGAATGTCAATATGAAAATAAAAGAAACTCCACTAGGATTAATGTACTAGAATAAAATTAGGAATAAAATCAAAAATTACAAAAAACCACGTATTAAAAATAGAAAAAAACAACCCCAAGGACCCTAAGGACACAAGTCACCAAGTTCAAGCCCAGAAGCTAGATCCACCTCAAAGAGATCTATTCCCTTCGCTTGAACATGTAAGGAGAATGTCTACCAAAACACGAAGGAAAAAGTAGGTTTCCATTCTAATCCTAGTAGGATACCACTAAAAATTCTATAACAAATTCCAAATATAGATTTTCTATAAAAAATATTTCAGTTTTCAAAACAAAAAGGTTTTGGAAATTCAAGAGCATATCGAAACAAAACATGCTATACACTTTCAAAATGATGTAAAAATACTTTTTAAGTAAATTATTTTTTTATAAGTGGTTTAATATTTCTAAAACAATGGATTAAATAAAACAGTTACATAAAACCATTTACGTTAATCCAACAATGTCATGTAAAGAAGTTTCACAAAATTAACATACATTTATATTTCAAATTTAAATAAACAAATCAGTAACATGGCCATCTACAAAAAAGTATGATAGTATTAACCAAATTTTGTATTCCACACTCTATAAGTGATCTAAGAACAATGAGTATACTCACATCCCCCTAACACTTACCAGTGGCGACACGCCACCGTCCCATTAAGAATGTGACCCACCACATGAATGTTCAAGAACTTTTTAATAGCATAGAGTGTATCTATATAACTCACCCACTACCTAAGGATTCCTTGTGATCTTATAAGATGAGAAAATTATTTTATGATTTCTTAAAATATAATTAATTCACATTCTTATTTTTCAAAATGCCCATTTTTTCCATTTAATCCCAAAATGAGTTTTAATCATAAACATGAAATTTTAACATGATAAACCCACTTGGTCTCTATCAAACCATTTTTTATTCATTTTTAAAAGATTTAAATCCATTCAAAACAAGTTTCATATTTTGTAAAAATCATTTTTGTAATTAAATAAAAACACATAATTGAAAACAATTCCATCACATTCATAATTTATATTAAACCATTTAAATCCTATAATATCCATAATTACACCCCTATTCATTGAAATTGTGGGTTTTCCAAATTTCTGTGCCAAAACCATCTCAAATCTCTTGAATCACTAGAATTGGATTTTTAACAATTTCACTATAATAAATTTGGAGGAATTGAATTTAAATCAATAATTGAAACAAATCATGTAATTTAGGAATAATCAATTTAGTAACATGAGACGGAACCACCTACCACTTTCCTGAAACCCAAAAATTGCAACAACACTCGTCAATATGAAAAATGGCATTGAAGATCTTGAAATTACACCGAGAAGTGAGATCTAACATCATAGTGAACATATCTTCCAATTCCAATATGAACCATTCAAAACCCAGGAGAGGATAAAGAGAGAAACACAATGAACGGGAGAGAATGCTTTCTCAGGAATCACACCACGAGAGAAACTACAATCGAACACTAATGGAATAGATATGGTAGACTTTGAAGGCTACAAAATTGCATGTGGAAGGATTTGGGTAGAGGGCGAGGAAACATGAGAGGAGGATGAGAGAAAATCCAAGCACACTACTACTTTTATATGCACATATCGAGGTGTTACACAATGTGTAATATAGTTACACATCGTGATAGTCTTAATATCTAAAATAGAGACGAACACTTTGAATATATAATGACCCCTTAAAGTAGTGGTATTACACAACGTGTAATACCAATAAAAATTGTGAATTTCTTATGCTTCATAACTATCAAAACATTAACTATTTTTCATTTAAACCTAACGCACTGTGATAAAATCATTCATTAACTTCATCATGCTGGGTAGTGAACACTCACAATGTGTACCCATCACTGTGTGAAGAAATCCACGACTTCCATGAAAAACCATTACATGGTGTGCAGTACCATTACATGATGTGTAATGCCCTGGAAGTATGTAGAGAGACTTATTTAAAGCTATAAAACCATAAAACCTCTAAGATCACCATTATAGGTATCCTCCCAAATAAAACTAAACCATTTCACAAAAAATTAAAAGTAAAACCCTAAAAATATTTAAGGTATACCTATTAGAATGTTAAAAGGATGTTGCAACCTCCCCACCATAAAAAAAATTCTATCCTCCGAGAGCCTAGATAAATTCTTCCATGCTAAAGAGATGAGTTGATTGATCTCTAATTAGTACCTTGAATTCCCATTTATCATGACTATTAGAATCATGATTCCATATCATACAAATCAAATGTATCATCCTCCCAAAAAGTACCTTGGTTTCAGACTCAATAACTCTGACTAGTCGCTCAGTCAAAGATAAATCAGGCTCAATATCAAGATCACACCATCTCATGTCATGAGATGGATCATAAAGATATTTTCTCTATTGCGATACATGAAAAATGTTATGTATAAATGTGAGCTAAAATGTTAGTTATAAATGGTAAGAAGATTTTTCCACCTGATCAACAAATCCTAAAGGGACTACAAAACGAGGAGCATGCTTCCCTTGCCTCCCAATTTGTTGATCACCCAACTGGGTTGAAAATTTCAAGAACACTTGATCACAAAATGAAAATGAAAAAGGCATATAGCATTGATCAGTATAAGACTTATATCAGCTCTGTATTGACAACATTCTATAAATAATCATCTAAATCATAAATGTTGTCCCCTACACCCAACTTGGTCCATCGAAGGAACACTCACCAACCTCCGACCAGAACAACATATATTTACAATGCTGACCAGAAAAGGATTCAAAAAGTTTCATTCTAATTGAAAACTAGTAACTATTTTTTGAAGAATACTCAACAAGTACTAAGTGATCATACCTAGCCCCGCTGAAGTTGACAACACAATCATGAATCATATCCTCAGTAATGTGTATATCTCTTTCTATCTGGAAATATAACTGTGGGTGGTAAGACAAGCCCAAATGAACATGATATCCCAGTTCCTCTTAAAGCCCTCTCCAGAAATGGTAAGTAAACCATGAATATTTATCAGATACTATAGGATACAAAACTCCAAGAAAACGATCAATTTCCTTCACATAGATATTCCCCAACTCCTCAACATTGGTTCTATCTTATGTAGGTATAATGTGAGACAACTCACTCATCCTTTCAATTACAACCAAAATCGAATAATTCTTTCTTGGGGTAAAAGGATACCAAATCACAATGTCAATAGAAATATCATCCCACATCTAAGTTGGGACTGGAAGTGGTTGAAGAAAACCCAATGGTTTGTGGTTCTATAATTTCACCTTTTTGAATGTATTACATTAGGAATCAAACCTAGCAGTACACAATCTCATACCCTTCCACCATAACTATATTTTCATATCATAGATCATCTTAGTTGTTCCTGGGTTCATAGCCTAATGGGAATTATGGAGATCCCCCGATACATACTTTATTGCTGTTAATGGATCTATGAAGATATTTCGATAGCATTGGACACACTCTTTAGAGAGCGATCACTAGAAAACTATGTACCCACCATAAAGAGAGTACTTAATGCTATATAACTCATAATTAAGATTCTAATCATGAAATATCAACTTGAGAAGAGCATATTTCAACTAAATAATGCTAAAAAAACTTCATCCCCAATCTCCAAGACTCTAATATGAAACTATGAAAAAAGGGCCACCGAATTCCACTCTTCCGAATATTCTATCACTGTTTGGGTTATAAGTTTCCAACTAAATGCATCTGAAACAAAAATTACATTCCCTTGTGTATAGGTAATTTCAAAATCAAACAACTGTAGGTACTCCACCCAATGCCTATTGTGATGATTCAAATATTTATGAGAGAAGATATAACGTAGGTTTCTATGTCTTGAAAAAAAATTAAATCAGTCTCCATAAAGGTAACTCTGCTAAATCTTAAGCGGTTGCATCTCAGCTATGAGTTTGAAGTCAAGGGTAAGATAATTCTTCTCATGTGTCATTAGCTAATGATATCCATTGAAAACAACAAGATTACATTGCATAAAAACATAACCCAAACCCCAAACTGATGCATCACAGAAGACCACATATCCCTTCCCAACATTTGGAATAGTCAACACCAACATAGTAGTAAATATAAGTTTTATCTCCATAAAATATCTCTATAATTTATCATCCTAAAAACAGCACCCCTTTTGGAGTTAGAGTACTCGTCAAAGAAGAAAACATTGAGAAGTCCTTCATGAACCAGTTGTAGTATCTAACTAAGCCAAAGATGTTTTGAATTTCCACGAAATTTCAGGGTTTCTCCCATTTCATAACATCCTTTACCTTATTAGGATCAACTAATGTACCCTATTCAACCACAACATGTCCCAAGAATTTCAGTTCTTGAATCAAGAAGTCACACTTTGAAACATTGAAATAAGGGCGATGATTTCTCAGAATACTCAGAACTATTTTTAAATGGTGCATATGGACATTCTCGTATTTAGAGTAAACTAGGATGTCATCAAAAAATATAACCAAAAACATATCAAGATACTCATGGAAAACACTATTCATTAAATCCATGAAAATTGCAAGATCATTTTTCAGACCAAACAGTATAACCAGGTACTTATAATGGTCATACCTTCTCTAAATGGTAGTTTTTAGTATGCCAGATTCCTTTATCCTTAAATCAAGGTAACATGATTGAAGATAATTCTTTGAAAATTACTTTTCACCTTTCAACTAACCAAATCTATTATCAATCTGTTGAAATATGCACTTTTTATTTATAATAAAATGATTTAGATTTTAGTAATCAACAAATATGGGAAGAGATCCACCATACTTCTTAGAAAAGAGAACTAACACCACCAAGGGTTACACAATTAGGCATATAAATCCTTTCTCAAGAAGTTTGTCCCACTAGGACATCATCTCTATCAGTTCAGCTGGTGAAATATGGTAAGAGGGAATTTTAAATGGTTCATTTCTTGTCATTAATTCAATATAAAAATCCACCTCTATTACAAGAAGAAAACAAGAGAAGTCAGAAAGAAACACATTGGGAAACTCATCAAGGACTCGAGGGAGATCACCACTAATTGAATCCCACTCTAGATCAAAAGATAACTCTGATATCACTTTCCCCAATTCTGGATAAGAAGGATTGGCTCTACTCAATGTTGGTCCAATTATTATTGAATGAAAAGAGACACACCACTAGGTATAGTAAGATAGACCCATTGAATATAATAATCAATCTATTATTTATTTTCATTGAAACAATCAATACTGAATATGAAATCAAGATATTTAATGTTGATAACTAGAAAGCTCCAATCTAACTCGATGTCTAATAGAGATAAGACTGAAGCATGACTATAGAGACCCTACTGTCTCTTCTTACTAAGGGGTGTAGTAATATCCATTACACATGATAAAATCTCCATAAGAAGATTTAGATGATTATAAATAGGGGTTGAAATAATTGAATGAGATGAACTGGTATCAAAAAGAGTAGTCACTAATGATGATTCTACAATAATGGAACCTCTCACAGTTGCAGGACCCATATTTTCTTTCTCTAGAGACTCATCCACTAGGCGAAGAATCTTTGTTCTTGAAGCCTATCGATATGACCCTTTTGTAAGTGAAGCATTTGATTTATGTGTTGTTTTTATAGGTGATGATTATCCTATTCCCCAAAAAATAGTGGAAACGTTTTTGGAAAGAGATGTGAAAGTTCTCTAATTATCCATAGAATCTGGAATTCTTGGGTGCTTGAGTGAAAACCATCCTTGAATGTTCTGGTTAAAGACACTGGTAACAAACAAAAGTAATTCTTCTTGACACAATAGGAGGTCAAAAATTACTCTTCTATCTAGAGACACTATGAGAGTCCTAAAACTTTCTAATTACTTTAAAATAATTCACGATTCTACCTTGATAAAATAGAACTCCCATTAACCCTAACTTTTTAGCCTGGTCAATCTAAACCATCATTTCCATATCCATCACATCAGCATATGTGTGAAACTTCATCAAGAAAACCTAATAAAGAATCTCTGATCAGAGTCCCAAATAAAACTTTTGAGCCTTGATCCTATCATTATATACAATCTCTGGAGAAAACTACACCACTATAACAAAGAGATTTGAATACTCAGTCATGGTTTTGTCAGCCTCCTCAAGCATGAAAAACTCTATAGCCTTGTGCAACACCATTGAATTTGGATAAAACTAGTTTTTGAAATGATCATTGATGTACTTCCACTCTTATCCCACATTCTTCCATTACATCACCATCATGTGCCACCAACTCATGCTTTGCCCCCCAAGCACGAAGGTGGAACACTTCACCTTGATCACATATAATATCAAATAATTCAAAAAAACATTCAATCATGTCCAGCCATTCCTCATAATGTTGAGGATCTATGGAGCCCTTGAAAACTAATGTCTTATGAGTAAGAAACTCTTGATGATGAATCCAAAGAATGTCCCCATAGGGCTCCCTAGATGGAGACTAAATGGGGACTATAGTTGGTTCTTGTCCTAGATCTTGGATAGCACACATGATCACCTTAACTAGATTTAGGTCCACTAAAGGATTCTCTTGCTGTGGTTCATCAGTAGACTCTCCAGGGATATGATTTGAATGTCTTCTTGGAGGCATGATGCTACACAACATTAGCACAAAACATTGAAAAAATATAGTTAGTGTTAAAATACACCAATGTGGTAAATCAATCTAAAAATATGGAAAAAAATATTTGTATTACACTCTATCCAAATCAAAATACAGAAAGGAATAGGCCTAATCCCAAAGAATCCCTTCCCTAACCACCCATGACAACTTGCAGATCATTTCTGTTAGAGCTAGATAGACACTCAATCACAACTACCTCTTAAGTACTGACAAGATTTCAAAAATTCATATTGTCTTCAAGAAAAAATCTCGCAGCCTCCTCTGATGCCACATTTTCATGAACCATCATGGGTACCCTGGTAACTTGATAACTCATCCATTATTGACATAGTCCAAAGGGTGTTCCAGATCCCCAGAGGTCGGAAACTAGCACCTAGCATCATACAAATGAAAGAGGGAATGAATTATTCATATGATATAGAAGAAGCATGTAAAGTAAGTCAATATGCATATAAAAAAACTCTTCTCAGAGTAAAGTACCGGAATAAAACAAGGCATAAAAGGAAAAGTACAAAAAAAGTACTAAAAATATGGAAAAATCCCTCAAGGTCTATAAGGACACAACTCACCATGTCCAATCTCACATGCTATATCCACATCTAAGAGATATCTTCCCTTTTCTCAAACCTAGAAGGAGAAATTCTAGAAAAAAAAGAAGTTAAAATTAGGGTGTGAGCCTAAGCCCAGTACAATACCACCAAATATTCCATAACAGTTTTAAAATATAGATTATCCATATAAATTCATTCAATTTTGCAAATAAATATGTTTTTAAATTAATGAGAATATCTTACCAAAAATGCTATATAGTTTCCAAATAATGAAATAATACATTTTAAGCATCGACTTTATGTTACAAGAGATGGAATATTTCTAAAAAAATGGCTTAAATAAAACTGTTACATAAAAGTTTTTTTGTAAATCCAAAAAAGTAATGTGTAGTAGTTTTACAACATTGGCATACATTTAAATGTCAAATATAAATTAAAAAGTGAACGACATATTCATCTACCAAATGGTACAATATTATTAAAAATATATGCACTTTCACACTCTCTAAGTGATATCAAAAAAATGAGTATACTCATGTCCCCCTGACACTAGCTAGAGGTGACTCGTCACCCTCCCACCAGGGATGTGACTTGATGCAGTTATGTTTTAGAATGTTGTAATAGTGTAGAGTGTATCTGAATAACTCCAAAAATAGCTAAGGATTTTATGTGATCTTACATGATAGGAAATTTATTTTGAGAATTCTTAAAATAAAATTTAATTCAATTATTCCATTTCAAAATAGAAATTTTTCCATTAAGAACCAAAATAGGTTTCATTCAAAAGAAATTGATTTTTCACAAGATAAAACCAATAGGTTTCTATGAAAACATTTTCAAACCATTTCAACATGTTCTAAATATATTGAAAACAAATTCCATATTTTCCACAATTCATTTCCATAATTAAATTCAATAATTTAATGGAAACAATTTCCATCAAATCCAAAATTTATATTCAACAATTTAAATCCTCCAATTCTATAAACACACCCCAATTCAATTGAATTGTGGGATTTCCAAATTTCCATGCCAAAACCCTTTTAAATACACCAATTCACTCGAATTGGGTTTTAAAAAATTAAATTTAAAGAATTTTTTATTTAATGAATTAAAATCATAATTTAAATAAATCAAATAATTTTAGAATATTCAATTTGGAAATTTGGGATATAATCCCCTACCTTTTTCTATAAACCTGACACTGGAAACAACACCCGTCAATGAGAACGAAGGAAAATATCTTGAAATTAAACCTAGAAGTGATATTCAAAGAAAATGGAGAACATATCCCTAAATTCCCAGATGATCCATTGAAAACCCAATAGGGGAGAAAGAGAGAGACATGAAGAATGATGGATAACAGTTGCCCGAGAATCACACCATAAGAGAAACAATGGTCGAACACAAATGGAATGTATTTGGTAGAGTTGGATGGCTCCAAATTAGCCTATGTAAGGATTTGGGTCTAGGGAGAGGAAACCAGAGAAGAGGATGAGAGAATATAAAAGCACACTATTGATTTTATAGTCTGCTCTTAGGGTGTTACATGGCTTTCAATCAAATTACATGTTGTGACAAACTTATTTTCCATAACGGTGAAGAACACGTCAAATCTATAAATCCTATTTAATGTAGTGTATCAAATGACGTGTAATACTAATACACATCATTGAATGATTAAGTTTCATAACAGTCAAAATGATAACCCTTTTATATTAAAACCTGATGCTCTATGTTAAAACCAATTCATTAAATTCATCATGGCATATAGTTACCACTCACAAAATTTACCCATCATTGAGTGATGTAGTTCAAGACTTGTATGAAGAACCATTACATGACGTGTAGTACCATTACACGACATGTAATTCCCTAGTAGTTTGTAGAAAGACATTGTTAAAGCTATAAATATAGAAACTATCTGACTTCACCATTATAGGTATCCTCCCAATTAAAACTCAGCCCTTTCCCAAACAATGAATAAGAAAACCATGAAAATATTTATGTTGTACCTATTAGAATGGTAACAAGATGTTACCTCTTGTATCATGGATTTTGGCGTATCATCAATGTAGTGTAATAGGGGATGATTTTCGAATAGATGGGTTACTAGAATTTGATTACCAACAATGAACCAGTGTAGGTCAACCCTAGATATGTGTAAAATAGTGTATTTAGTGGAAAAAATGATGGTGAAAATGAAATGAGGGATTATGTGTGAGGGTTCTTCAATTTAGGGAAAATACTAAAAACATTTCTTGTACTTTTTATGAACAAAAATCATGGTGTCTCACTTCTGTGGAAGAGAGGGTTTACATGAAGAGATAGATATCACACTTATTCATTGGAATTTAATATCTCGTTTTACCCTTGTCCTATGATCCATTTTGTACCCATTTGGTGAAAAAGTAAAATCACAGAAAGTGTGTACAAATAGGGATAGAGTACATGAGAACAATTGATGTTCATAGGAACATCCAGAGTACATAATCATGGTATTGGTAAAATGGGTTTGTGCACATACACAATTATTTGAAAACGATCTAAGACACACCATGTATGAAATATACCCATGTTTTACTCCTTATAAAGGTATATTGAATCCCCCATTCACATTATTCTATATGAGTATTTTCATGGTATATTCCTGTAGTCCATCCCTATGATTGTTCAGTGAGGTGTCTCATTCAAAGAAATTTGTGATTAATCCCCTCTATAGGACAATTGTAGATAGATTCAAGTATCTATCCACATGGAAAGGGAATGATCCTATATTATTCTAGATGATTACTCAAAGTAGAGTTATGTATCCTCTATAGCTAGTAATGTGATCTCGGTGATAGAGGATTAATCCTATTATATGTAGGTATCTTGTATAGGCCCTGGATATAATCCACTATACTCGAGTAGAAACCTTATATGTTCCATAATTTACCCCTACATGGTGAGGACTATTAAGAACGAACCCTCAAATTATTTTCATTAGCAATATAAATACTCGAGGAGTGAGATATCTTGGATGAGAATTACCTTAGATCCTCAAATAGAATCGTAGTCTAGTAGTGAGGGTGAAACCTTACCCTAATAATTTGTGTCTATAATGACCATTTATGGGATATTATTGATACTTTATCACTCAAGGATTGAATCACCTTTGATATATCGAGATGAATCACTTTTTATGCATTAGGTTTTGTGAATTTGGGGTGTCTTACTGGGTATTTTTATATACAAACCTATATGGGATCTACCCACACATTTAATGTCGTATGAAAAAAATAGGACATTAAATTAAGTCATTGGAGGAGTAGGTGAATGTGTACCTCAGTTTAGATAGATGGACCACATTCAGTTCCTAGAGTCGCATCTAATTGGAAGTCAAATTTTACTTGAATATTGGGCTCTTTTAAAGTTTTTATGTGCTTGTATTTGGACATTTTTCTTTCTTGTGCATATGTTATACTTTGATGTGGGATTGGTTTCATTCATGCATATTTGGTATAAATTATATCACTCATCATTATAGGGGGTTTTGGATATGTTCATGTGAATACAACTACTTTTATATGAGGCCTCACAGGTGTTTGATATGCCTACTTGGAACTCATCACCCACCGCTGGACAATTATATGAAGGATTGGGGTAGTACACTCATCATATTTCTAGGTAGGTAGGCGCAGGTGGGTTAAACCATGATATAATGGTATTATACGATAGGTATGTCCTAGGAATTTAATTTATAGATAGTATAGATGTGGGGATTGGTTTAGGAACATGCCTGACATTTCTGATGTTTAAAGAGTTTATCTCTCATACAAGGGAACGTAGTTATGGTTTGGTGGCCAATGTATAAATTCACCAAGACTCTAATATTCAACATGTTGACATAGTACATGTAGGAACTATTTGTAGGGAAAACATTGACACATGCATTATATAAGAATTAGTTATGGTTTTGTTGTCCTTCTTAAGTCAGATCCCTATATATACTCTTTGATCGGTGTGCATCTTGACTATTATAAGATTTATACATTATAACAACAAACTATGATTCCATAATTTTATCATAATTATTATACACCTAGTGGTGAGAATTTAACTTAGGGTTCAATGTAGGGTGTGGTACCTTTTGGAGGTTTATCATTATTTCTGCCACACGTTAAGAAATAAGTAGTCATAGAAGTACCAGCAGAGGATGTGTTCAAGATGAGAAGACTTCAAATATTCTAAACAGAGAGACCTATTAGGTTTCAAGACGATCCAGATCCCTAGGTAGTAGGGGACTTTTATGAGGTGGTCTAGTGAGTTTTCTTCCTTGTTATGACCCCTCAAGATCATATGGTTGTCATAGTGAAACTCCTTCAAAATGGCCTTATTGGGATTTGATAGAGTCTATGGATGTATAAAAATAATGATGATACACTCCCATAAAATCTTATCACCCTATAAGAGATAATGTTTTCCAATTATCATTATTATTAGTTAATATCCAGGAGTTTTTGGAGCTCTATTAGGGCATCATTTTAGTCTCAAATTATGTGTTGAGGTTTCACTAACCTCTCACAATACTCTATAGAGATGTTCTGTGATGTGTACGTTTGATCCTAGAACACGAGTAGAAAACAATGTTTTCAAGACTATTTTTTTAATGATAACATCAGTTTTTAACCAAAATTTCTTATGTTGATGATAAAAGTGGGACTTTTGATGTCTGTTGTTATAAATCGATGTCAAAAAAGTAAAATGCTGACATTTTGATGTTAGTTTTCCAAGAAACTGACCACAAATTTCTAATTACATAATATATTTTATGTTGTTTGTCGATACCAACTATCGTTCAAAGTACTCATTGAAGGAATTATATGGTGATTATTCATTAAACAATGGAAAATTCCTTCTATTAACATATGTTCTTGGAAAATAAATACTAAAAAACTTTATTTAAGACTTTAAACATTGGTTCTATTCAGTAACAAATGATAAAAATCATTTTTAAAGTTCTGTTTCAAATAAAATATTTAAAAAATGTTCACCATGTAGTAGATCATTTCCCAAGATATTATTTGACTATACTTGGATCTAAAATGGAGTTAAAAATCAATGGTCTTAGTCATCGGAAGTTATTCATATTTATGTTTCTATACATACAACTCATTTCAATGAATAAATGAGAAACAAGAATGATATTTACAAACACTAAATAAAAAAATAATCTTATATAGTGGAACATGTTCTAATTATTTTAAGAGTTTCTTTTAAATTGATCACTTTTTATCATCATTTATATTTTTTTTGTAGAACTCATGTGGTAATGAATATGGTGATCGCCAATGAATTTTTCACCTTGGATGGTAAATCACATTCATCTGTTTTATCTTCATAACTCAACAATAATAATAATTCGTCATTATAAGTAAAATTATCAAGAAGTTTTGAAATGATGGAAAACAACAATAAATAAATTACATGATTAGAATTGATGCAATGTTTAAATCAACGATTGAAGATGCATTATATTCTTTGAGTCGAACAGGTTGAAAATCTTGAAAGATAGAAAATATGTATTTATATATATTACAATATAACATTTTCATAGAATTACAACAATTTTTAAGAATAATTATAGAACATTAAATGTGATTTGTGAAAAAAAAATTAAAATAAAGTTCTTGTGTATTTGAAATTTTACTTTTTTACATCATATATATATATATATATATATGATGCTAAAAGTATTCATGGATTGGGTTTCAAACATCATTTATTTATAAAACTGACATTAAAGGATCTTTATATCAATTTTAACACTAGTTATTTTTTTTCAGATGAAGATATATAGAAGAATAAATTTTTAGATTGGGATATGTAGAACTCAACTCAAGTTATCACAAGATCTTAGTTTGAAATGAGGATATATAGAATATGGAATTTTGATTTTTATATGGTCATTAAGAATACTTGGTGATGACCTAAGAATTGACAAAAACTCCATCTCTGGTCATCAAAACCATGAATTGGATATTTATACCTTTCTTGGACCAGTTCATGGTAGTCTTCACCAAAAATATATTTATGTACTCAACATCATAGGAAGAAATGATGGAATGTTTTGAGGATGGTTATAGACATTTTCCAAGAGAAACACATTTATGAGAATCTCTATATGTGTATGTTCAGGATTTGAGAGGTCCAATTCATGGGAATATTTATCTCAAATGGGGGAGGGTCATTAGACCCAACAAATTTTGGCCTAGTGAAATATTGTGATCCACAATAATAGAGTGACTCAGGTTGAAATATTCCTTGGGATTAGAGGATAATATTTTAGATTAATATATGATTTATCCATGTTGTCAACTCCCATGAATTCATTAACTAGAAAAATATATGCCTTTCATGTGTAAATAGAGGTGGTAGTAAGATTTTCAAGAGTTTTGGAAGATGTTGATGAGTATCCCCATCATGATTTTCTATAAGATGTTTTTGAGTATGTTGTGTTTAATGATGCATCCAGAACTGGTCATGCATCTGTTCTAATGTAGTGGAATGTGGTGATCACTTATTGGTATAAAACTTTTACACCCCATGAGGGAAAAAATCTGGCTTGTGATATATATATAAAATGATTGGTCTTCTCCCTGATGATGTGGTGACACTACCTTATGAGAGAGTAGTTTATCATATATTCTAAATATAAGATTCTATGGTATAAATTTTATCCAAATGATTTTAATTTGAGATAAATTCATTGGATGGAGTTCTTATAGAATTGAAAATATGAGATATTCTATACTACCAAAAATATTGATGTAGTGGTAGACTCTCTCAGCAGAAGATACTGTTTTTAGTTGTTGGGAGAGATTTATGTGAATTTTGACCTATTTTAGTTTTACAGAGTGGATGTGGGTGATGAATATTACCACCCATATATGTTTATTACCCCCACTTATTCACCAGGTTAGGGAGGATCAACTTGGGCATATCGATTGTGGAACTTTTCATGGGAAAATTCCCACAGAAGGTTTTCTAGATTGTTTTATAAATTTGGGGAGATTTTTATCCTTTTATAAGGTTGAATGATTGTAGCATTAACACTGTAATTACTAGTGTTATATTAGTTTCACACACCACCTTATTCATGCATTTTGGTTTGGTAAATTTGTATCAGTGCCTTGGGTCCCAATTCTCATGCTCGATGATGAAGATATATATATCGGAGTCTATCTATCAATGGATTACATTATTGTAGGATATAGATAGGAACTATGTTCCATAGAGTATGGGTCTAAAACATAAATTAAAATAGTGGAAGTGTAATGATATATCCATGTATTTCTGGAAGGGACATCCATAATCGACTTGAGTGAGTGATGTTATCTAGGTGATCTTTGACCATCTCAGCAAGTTATCCCACTTCCTATCCATATTTGTTTAGAGGGTTGAAGAGATCATTGGATGCCTTTATATATAGGATATTTTATGGATTCATGGAGTTATCCTAATGATCATTTTAGGTGGATTTTCTCAGATTACATCATGATTATGTGTAGGATTTTAGAATACATTTAGGAGTTAGTTTTATTTGAGAATAATATTTTTCCCCTATAAAATGTACATAATGTGCGGACTATTAAGGGTATGGAGGACATGATTTTGGATTTAATCATATACTTCCACTATCATGGGGTGTTTAACCCACCCTTAATGTAGTTTACGTAAAATAATAGCTAAAACTACACCATTGGTATGGTTTCTTTTATGAAATTTTATGGGAAAACTTTAGGTCACTTTTATGATGGAATGATCATAGGGATTCAACACTCATTGTCCTAGAGTTGGTACGTTTAGTGCCTAAACCCAAGAAATCCCATATCTTGTTTCCACTACTATTACATATAAATAATTACAAGGAATAAAATCCTTAATTATAGAAGAGTTTAGTAGTATCGGTAAACCAGATACACACTTGAGTATTTTATTAGAAATGAATAATCTAATTAAAACTAATTTTTTTATTCTAGGACAACTATATTCCCTGTATTATATCTTTTCATAACATTCTTAGTACACTTAAGGGAATTCTGGAGACAAGAATCATAATAAGGATGATCTAAAATGATTAGTAATGGTAAAGCTCAACGGAAGTAGTGTTGAATGAATGATAATAGTCAATATAGAATTTTAATATCTAAATAAATATTCAATGTGATCAATAAATAGATAAGGAAGTTCACAAACAATATGGAATGGTATATAACTAAAAACACATGCCATATAATCAATAAATTGTGAATGAAAATGCATCCATAAATATTGTTGAAATACAATATCAAGGATCATAATAAAAAGAAAATTTTAAATTAAGGAAATGATTAATTATTGGATGTTATGTTTCTCATGAACATGATATATTTACAATTAAGGCCATCCATAATAATTTTCAGAATACTACTATCAAAACCTTTGAAATGTTAATTTAAGTCTTAGGGTAGAAACACATTTATTCAGCTTGGAAACAAACTCAATGGATTTTTCCAACCAATATCATCCCATGAGTCAACCAATGATTCTAGGGGCTATCTATAACTGATCCCTACACATTTCACACCTATCTAAAACATTCCTCAAATATTGAATAATTGATTTAACTCAGAAACAATGTTCCTTATAAAATATCAGTATTGATTAAAGTATATGGATTCATTAACATTTCCCCAGTAAATAAAATAACTTCAAAAAGGAAATATCATATATAAAGAGTATATATGGTTTATGAAATAAATATACCCATGATAAATTATATCTATAATTAGGGGAAATTTAAAGTCAAATAAACATAATAAATTGAATATTTCAAGGTGACTAAAAGTTATAAAGGTAGTGAATGTCAAAAATATCCTTGGTCAAAGACCTCATAACCCATAAAAATTACGAATAAGAATGGTGTTAATAAAAAATATCCCAAATGGAGTAAAAATAAATGTTTCCTATCATTGATGAATAAATAAACTATAAAATGGTCTTTTAAACAAATATTTTAGGAAAATATCCTTTATATATAGATTTTTTAATAATCCTTTTATTTGATAATAACTTTTGATTTTTTATTTAAAATTTAACATTTTAAAATTTAAAAGGAAGATTCAAATAAATAATGGAGGGAAATTATGTACTTTTCATACAAGGAAAATATAATCTTCCTTTTGTAAAGTAAATAAGGATAGAAAAGTGTCGTTCTTGGAAAGTGAAAAACATATTCCTTTGAAAAAAAATTTAAACGAAAAAAGTGCAAAAATATGATTAATAAATAATTTTGGAAAGGTGAAAAACATTATTGAAAATATTTTTAGAAAATAGAGTTTCTAGATGAAAATCGGCTCTCTAAATGAAGAGAGAAATAATGCTGGGTTTTCTTAAAAACATTTTATAAGACTTTTTGTGATCCAAAAATTTAAAATTGGTAATATTAATTAAAAAAGTTTATGAGTAACTAGTGGATAAGAAAATGGAATGGTATACTAAATAATTATCCAATAATTTCCTCTGAGGGAAATTCTTGTATAAAAAATCCTAAACAAAATGATATTGTGAAGTAAACCCCTGAAAATACCATAATGTTGATGTGATAATAAATAAATGAAGATATTATGTGGGTAAAATGTAAATACTCATATAAAAAGAGGAAATAAAAAAATATATAATAAAAATTTATGAAACAGAAAATCATTGAATATTAAAGACCAAGAGGATGTAATATAACCCAAAGAAAAACAATTGGGTTATGGAATTATTTACCACTTGGTATTGATTAATTAAAATCAATTTATATTAAATAAATTTTTTAATCTAAAAATATCTTTAATAATTAATGAATAATGATATTTTATGACTAATTGGTAGTATTTACACCATATATATGAAAGTAGGGGAACAACAACAAAACATGTCTCAGAGATTGGAAATTGAGATGAATTCCCTTACTATATGGTATATTTTTAATTGGAAGTAAAAAACTAATAATCATAAAAAAAATTTAAATACCATGAATATAAAATATTTAATGACATATTATATAAAAATGTGAAGTAGTTACAACAAACAAAATAAATAAGTGGTGTTAATGGTTCATGCCTCACGGAAGGAAAGAGAGACAAGGAAGTTGTACCATGTGTTTAATTTCTGGTGAGATTCATTTAAATTCTTTTGCAATGGTTATAAACATGTTAATAACTTATAAAAAACCAAAATCATATGTATAATATCGTATTACCCATTTGTTAATTATCATTCAATTTTTATACTATTTCATGTATTAATAACATAACTTTTCTAGTATGTTTTGACTTGTTACTTATTATTATAATTAATTAGATAATGGTTTTATCATCAAAATAATTTAAAACATTATTTAAATATCATATATATTCATTATATATTTATTTAGAATAATCCATAATATTTTTAGATAAGAAATCAAGATCACCATTCATTGATATGATAGGTCGTATGTATGCTTGAACGCTACATCCATTTCATTATCATAAACAAAAGAATTAAAAGTAAATGATATATATTAATATTTTATTTATAGTATATTATTTTTTCATATATTTGATATAAGGTTATTAAAAACAACCTTTATACAATCTATGTACATCATGAATGAATCACATTGCTTTGAGGAGGCTATAGTCCACACATCCACAAACGATTTTATCGTATCCCTAGAAAATGGATTGACTAAAGGAATGTGTTTTATAAAAATTATATAATCATAAATATATTATAAATATAATATATATAATATATAAATTTCCTTTCTATCATAATTTCCACCATGAGAGGTGGTGAAGTAAGAATGAACAGTCATCATTTCATGAGGGAGCAATTCACTGCACATGAATCGATATGCTCATTACTCATTAGATGAAATTGTGTGTATTTATAGGTAAAACCCATAGAATAAAAACATAAAATTATATTTATGATACTTATTATATTATTTAATTATTCAATAAGTATAATTGAAGGTGTGGAGAATGGAAATAAAACAAAAGATCTTGAGGAATGATGTAACCTATTTTTTTGTAACTCTTTTTGGTTAGAAACTAAGGGCATTTGTAGATGAATTTGTGCCTAAAGTTAGGATTCTACGAATAGGGTAGGTTTGTTGGGAGATTATTTATTATTTTTTGGGTTTTCCAAAGGTATTTATATGTGTGAAAAAGTGGGAGGGGTGAGTGAGTTTTTATTATAGAGGAAGAGTGATACCCTTGTAAACTTTTTAAAAGGGAGTTTTAATCACATTTTTTCACAGAAACGTATCTCAAAAATAGAATAAATTCAATAAAAGTGATTATAGGGTCGATATATGAACTGATAATAGATTTCTAGAAATTTATACATGTTATTTTAACCCCAAAATTTAGGGTTTAGTCCCTTGTTAAGAAATGTTTTCCCTTAATAAAACTAATTTATTTTAATCATGTTTACTAAATTAATTTTCTAAAAAATAAGTTGGAATTATTAGAAAAAAAATTATTCTTATTCCAAATATGGAATCAATTTTTGAAACACCATTCATTGATGTTCCTGAGATTAATTTATATTTAATCCTGTATGCGGGTCTAAAAAGCAGTGTTTTGAAGTAAAAATGTTAAAAAGTTTGCTCTTTTTATATATCCAATTTCACAGTCAAATTGATTATAATGAAATAAATTGGATTATTTGAAATATTATTTATCTACATAAACATTAAAACTAATATAAAATATTATATAACCTTAAAAAATAAATTATATGAAAATAATTTTTAAATTAAAATTCCATATTTTTCACTGTTCATAAAAAATTGACACCTGATAGAGAAATACAATAAAATTAATCGTAACATATTTTTCATGTTTCTATTAATAAAATTAATTTTATTTTAACTTATAATTATTTTTAAAGTTATGGAATTTGGATTTAAAATAGCATCTCCATTAAAAGGTGGTTAATCTATCTAAACAATATATAGTTTTTCATGCGTAAAATTAATTGTTTCTTATCCTATTCCTAGCAAACATATTGGATGGATAAGAAAAATATTTTATTTAATATATAAAATATATATTTAATTAATATTATTTTATAGTTTTTATTAATTTTCATTATTAATACATAATTCCTTTAGGAGCATATAAAATATTTTTTTATATTCAATCTGTTTACATTTTCATTTCGAATTAATTGGTAACCGAATAATTCATTTTGTATTTTTATAACCCATATATTTTCATTAGTTAGTCAATAATTTTAAAAAACTCAAATTTAACATATAGTTTATATATTATTAAACTAAATAATAATATTTTAATATTATATTATTGTTTGGTAAAACATGGTCTTCCAAGTAACGCAAGTCGTCAATGAATGTCATTGGTTTTTGTGATTCATGCTAACTCAATATCTCATGCATTGGAGGCTATGTGATGGGTTAATTTTATTTTAAATAGTAAATGTATTGAAATATATTGAGATATTATATTCTTTTATGCACTTGGTGTTGTATTTCATGCATTCTATCAAATACAATTTTTTTACTTCAGAATTTTGGGGTCTTACATCCTCCCACACTAAAAAATTGCATCCTCGCAATTTAAACACGACTTAGGAAATATATGATTTTATATTTTAAAATTCATTGGTTAAAATCCCACATCATTATAATATTTGATAAAATATCCCCTTAATGAGAGATAATTAGAAGTAAAAAAGGTCACATGGAATAATATATATCTACATCTCTATATAGGATATTTTTTTTGGAAATTGAAACTATTGACTTAGAGGGAAAATATAAATATTTATAGGGATTGATTCACTTCATTGATCACAGAAAATTCAATGATCAATGAAACTTTTAGGAACTCAAATCCATAAATCTGTGATGATTTAAATGACAATCAGTTCAATAAAAACAAAGACAATAATATAACATTTTTTGATAATATTCTTAATGTTGGGTAATTAATTTAATTTCAAAGAATATGAGGAAGTATACTTGACAGATTTCTACAAACAAAATATTTATCCTTATTTATTTATTAATTAATTTCTAATTTATCCACTGCTGTATGGCGTCAAAATCAAAAAGTTAAATTTGATGCATGAATCACTAAAATACACTTATAATGGTTTGTAATTCCCTTAAAAGAGTGGAAAGTCATTAAATTTGTTTTCTAAATATTATAAAACTCCAATATGATTAATAAATTAATTTATTAACATAAAAATGTAAAACTACTGGTTGTTCATTAATATTCATTCTTCAAATGGTTTTTCTAAAAATAATAACACATTAACCAGGACATCTTATAGGCCAGTGGTTGGAATTAAACCTTTATCATTCTTTATTCATGGGTTCAAGTCCTATGGCCTTGAAAGAAATCAGGGGTTATCACCCTCAAACAAGTTATCATTTTTCTAAAACCATATAATATAATTTCTAAAATATGATGGACATCCTTGAAATTTAATAATTTAATAACCATTTCTCTTTGGATTTCAAAACAATATATTTTTTAAAGCCCACTAATATTATTTGACTATTATTACTATGACATTAATGATCACAATAACACTAAAGTCTCTCAATACCATTATTCTATGTCTCTAAAATGTAATGGAATTATTCCTCCAATATTTTTCCACGGAAATAAATATTTAAACTAATGATTTTCATTTCCATGAATATCTTCCAAAGTATCCTCAATAACATAAAACCTAAAAAGATGTATAGGAAGTAGAAATTATGTCCAACCATAATATCATAATCCCATTATGGTATCCATCAGTCTTATATTATTTTAATTAACACATTTTGGCTTAGAAAATTTTAAGAAATCAAAATATGTTTCATGATTCTTATAACGAAATTACTAATGGTAGAAATACTTCTTTAATTTAATTATATAATCCTATTAAATACTTCCACCATTTTATTTAAACATAAGTCATTACTATGTCTAAAGTAGAAACAATATAATTCATTTTCATTATCTATTAAAATCCTTCATAATTATATGTAATGAGAATGTGATTTATCCTTAGAATATCCTGATAAGAGTGTCAAAACAGATACACAGTAAGGCTCGTTATCATTTACCGGGTTACGATCGAATTAGGGTAAATGCACCTCTTCATAGTTATTACCCCTGGGTATATCTGTTCCCAAACCATGTCTACAGTTTTTTTAAAACATGGACGTATTTCATTGAAGACACATATACCTTCACAAAATTTTATACTGTTATTCTATACTTATCCTAAATTTCTACCTTCGGTCCATGTTCTATAATCTATGTTTTCCAAATATAGTTATTAATGATACTAATAAATTTTTTATGATACTAACTATAGTACCCTGGCCACAATTTGACGAGATTTGGTTTCCACGACCATTAAATTTTCATGATTACAAGGAATCAAATGCTAGAGGATCAATGAATTTAGTAGTCATGGTTAACGAGATATATAAATTATTCTTGTATTACAAATGAATACACTAATTACAATATAATAATTTTTTATTAGAGGATAATGTCATTCTATCAAGTATATTATTTTATAAATTTATTAGTACACTTCATGGAATCATAGGGAAAGGAAACATAATAAGAGTGAGCTCAAATTCTCAGTAAGGGTGAAGTACAAAAGAATCAATAATGAATCAAGGAGAATAGTTAATATGGAAAGGTAATAAGAAAAACAATATACCATGTAGTCAATAAATAGATAAGTAAGTAGGTAAAAAATATGGTATGGTAAATAATTGAAAACAAATTTAATATAATCAATATACTAACAATAAAAATGAATACATATATAATGTCGAAGAAACAGGTCATGGATATTAACAATAAATTAATTCTCAATAAAGGAAATGCATAATTATTGGATGTCATGTTTCCTAGGAACATGATACCTTTTCCATTAATAAATTTCACAAGACTTTTTATCATACTACTATTAATACCTTCACAAGAGAATTTAAATATATGGGTAGAAACAAATCTATTATTCTTGGAAACAACATAAAAGGGTTTGTCTTCAACTAATTTCATCTCATTAGACTACCAATACATCGACGAGATATATAAAACTATCCCCCAACTGTGTCATACCTTTCAAAATAATTCCTCATATATCAAATAATTGATTTACTTCAAAAACAATGTTCCTTATCAAATATAACTATTGCGTAAAGGATACATATTTATCAACATTTCCCAAATAAATAAAATAACTTTCAAATTAAATACTACATGAAATAATGATATATGGTTTAGGAAATAAACTTATACATGATGAATTTTATGTATAATTATATGAAATTTAATGTTAAATTATCATAGGAAATTGAATTTTTCCTGGGAAATAAACTGAATCAACGTAGTTAATTTCAATATATCATTATTCAATGGAATTATAAACCATCCAGAGGAAGAGTAAGGATGGTATGAATAAAACATATCCCAATTAGAGTAAAATTTAATGTATTATTGTCATTAATGATTATAAACACTATAAAATAGTCTTCTACCCATATTCTAGAAAAAATATCCTTCTTACTGAATCATTAACCAATAATTTCCTCTGAGGAAAATTTAAGTATCAATAATCCTGAAAAAATGATATTATGATGTAACCCCTTGAAAAGACCATAATATGGATGTGAGAATCAATAATTTAATATTGTATGTACGAAAATTTAAATCCAATTAAAATATGTTTAAAAAAATAAATGGACAGTAAAAATTGACTAAACCCATAATCATATAATATTAACGATAATGAGGAAGTAATATAGCCTAAAGAAAAAAAATACAGTTATGAAACTCTTTTCCACTTGGTAGCGCTTAATTTAAATCTACTTTGATAAAATAAATAAAATTGAAATTGAAAATATCATAAATATTGAACGAATCATGATATTATACGTTAAAGTTGTAGTATGCACACCATATATATGAAATTTGGTGAACACCAATAAAATACATCTCATGGAATGAAAATTTAGACGAAGTCCCTTACTACATTGTAACATATGAATTAGAATACTGAAAATTAATAATCAAAAAATTAAATATTTAGATAAAATGAAGATAAAATAATTCATTATAAATTATATCAAAATGTGTTGTATGTACCCCCAAAAAATATAAGTAACTAGTGTTAAGGGTGTATGACTCATGGAAAGAAAAGTGAAACAAGAATCTATCACCTTGTGTTTCCTTTTGGGGAGAGTCCTTTAAATTATCTTATAATGGTTTTAAACTTGTTAACTACTTATATAATAACTTAATTGTTTTTGATAATATCATATATTATATTATTATAATATCTTATGACCCATTTATTAATAATATTTTAGTATTTTTATATTTCAGTTGTTAATTGCCTAGTTTTTCATATATGTTTTGACATATTACTTGTTAATCCAATTAAATCACGACTAGAAAAACAGGTATTTGCGACCGAATCCCGTCGCAAATGGCCTTTTGCGACGGGGGCCCATCGCAAATCGCCCGTTGTAGAAAATAACGTCGCAACAATAATTATTTGCGACGGGCCCGTCGCTAAAGATATTATTTGCGACGGGGATCCTTCCCGTCTCAAATATTACTCTGTATATTTGTAAAAATTTTAAAATAGTAATTGCGACGGGGCCCGTCGCAACAGGTATTTGCGACGGGCCCCGTCGTAATTACTATTTTTAAAAAAAAATTAAAACTATTATTAAATTATTTTAATGAATATAATAATAATACTATTTCCGACGGGCATAGTATCCCGTCGCAAATACTACAAAAAAAATAAAAATAAATAAATTTTTAATAAATTATTTTAATTAATATATTAATAATCCAATTATAATTCAAAAATAAAAAATAATAAATTATTAATAAATTATTTTAATTAATATAATAATAGAATTATAATTCATAAATAAAAATAATAAATTATAAACAAATTATTTTAATTAATATATTAATAATAGAATTATAATTCAAAAATAAAAAATAATAGAATATTAATAAATGATTTAATTAATATAATAATATTAGAATTATAATTCATAAATAAAAAAATATTATAAGTTATTTTAATTAATATAAAAATAATAGAATTATTTTACATTCAAATATTAAAAAAATTCAAATATTACAAAAAAATATAATTAAATTTTAATATTATAAAATTTTAATATATATATATATAATTTAATATTATAAAATATAAATAATATTATTACTCATATTAATATTGTTATTTCAAAATATAATATTATTAATATTTTATAATGAGACAGAAACTACGAATAGAAAAAAATTAATATTTTGATTTAACAAAATTTATAACATAAAAACAAACTCTAATCTGAAGGAGGGGGAGGGGGATCTGCAGATGCTGGTGGAGGAAACTCCATCCCTAAAGCATGAGTGAGTCAGCGCATGTACTCCATCTACTCCTGGTGATGATACTGCCACCGACTCATCTGCTCCTCGTACAGCTGCTGCTGGCGTCGACGCTCCTCCTCATGTTGCTGCTGCTGCTGATGCATCTGCTCCTGCTCCTATTGGAGACTCTCTATTAGTGCAGTCTGAGATCGCAACTAATCCTCATACTGTATAGTAGAAGAAGATGCACGAGCTCCTCTCGAGCTGGACGCCGACATCGCAGCACTGCCCTAATAATCTCTGGGAGTCAGTCGAGAGCTAATACCAACTACCCGGCCCTTCTCGAAGGCATACTGGGTGGCCTGCATCCATGCCGCCTCATCAAACTGACGGCCAGTGGTCTGATTTGATGACTCGACCTGACTCTCAGGCCGGGTCTGTGACGCTGCGGCCTCATATGACTCCTTTAGTTGCAATTTAAAATTAAAATTGTGAATATATTATATGCAGTTAATTTTTAAACTTGAAAACAAATAATACTGACCACGATGTGATGCTGACGATCACCTCTGAGCTCCCCAGTAGCAGGATCACTATACATCCTCTGATATACGTCGTACTCCATAATATCGGGGTGCTCGACAGCCTATAAGAATCAAAAAGAAACTGTTAATATTTATAGTTATATAAAATATTTGTAAATAATGTACGTACGAGATGCTGTCTATAAGTACTGAACGAACGACTCCCAGCTCGATGAGTCACCTCATGTCTCCCCCGATTCTGCCTCCCCACTGATGATCTCCTCTGAAAGGCACCACTCAACCAGTGTGCACATAATCCATCCCATACATGGGATGAAATGTACTCTGGTCGGTGTGCTCTACATGACTCGTCAAAATCTAACACTCCTGCTTTTCTTCGTGGCAGCTTTTCTTAAATTGTGCAATAACTGACGAAAGCAATCATGCATGGCCACCTCCCATGCCTTGTGGATGGCGTCACGCATGGTATCCTCGATCAGATACCATAAACCCTACAAATAAATCAAAATATCAAGTTAGAAATGAAATAATTTTCAAAATAAAAATTATTTCTTTACGTACGTACCAACCAATGGCCGAACATGGCCTGCTGCACATCAATGGGAATCTTCTCCCATGTGGTCCACGGCTAAGAGAAATAGTTGCGCAAAATAGTGATGCCCTTTTCGACTGCTATATGCGGAAAACTGTAAAAATAATAAACATTTATTATGTGAATAGATTAATGAAATCTTATTCAAATCCACAGATTATCCCATAGGTTATCACACCTCTGTGTGCGTGGATCAAACCCAAGACATGGACGTCGCTCGGGGACTGGGTTAGGAATAATCAATCGTGCAAGACCGCACCCCCTCCGCGTACTCCCTGGAGCGCATGCAGGCTGAGGGTCATCTGCCAGCAACTCATCCACATCGAAAGGCAGGTCAACATCCGCCAACTCACGAAATGTGTCGTCGTCCATCTGAAACAGAAAATGTTAATGTTGTTAGCAAATAATTGATAATTACTATTATATATACATATGTATATATATATATTATGATTTTATATAACAAACATGGAATTCTATCAGTGTTTATCTTCATCATCATCTTCATATATGTCAATGTCATCTTCATATTCCTCCTCAACATCATCGATATCCATTCAAGTTCCAGTTGCTTCATCTCTTACCATTTCAAATTCATATGTGACATCATTAACATCATCGTCATCACCGACTCTTAAATGTGGGGTGTCATCATCGATACTCATGTCTCTTTGTAAAAAAGATTGATTTTGATGACTCTCTTGAGAAACTTCAATTCTTTTCACATCAGTGAAAGCACATTAACTTTGACTAAACTGATTGTCTCGAATTTTGATTTTTATTACACTCCACCAATCAGTCAAGTCTCTTGATGTAGCATAGTACTTTTCATAATAAACATGATGTGCCTGTTGAGCTAATAATAATGGTTAATTTACTACGAGAACACTTTTACATTTAATATCGATGATTCCATGAGTCGGATGAACATGCACGCCTCTCTCTGTATCCAACCACCGACATTTGAACATGGTTATGTAATGTTGTCCAAGATAACAGAGTTCAATGATTTCATCATGTATGCCATAAAAGTCAACTTCATTTTCTCGATGATGAGATCCTCTCAAGCTAACTCCACTGTTCATTGTTTTTTTCGATTCCCCATATGCATGTGTGTGAAATCGAAATCCATTCACCACATATGCATTATAAGTTTTAACAAGTTTGGAAGATGGGTTACTCAATATACACAGCCGTTTGTCAATTTTATCGGCATGTCGAGACACCTGAAAATTTGTGAAATAATTATCAATATAGTAAACTATACATTGAATGAGTTGGTAAAAGATAAAAAATTTATGTTTCCAGTTTTTAAAACCACTGAGAGAAATTTTTCAGGCGGCGTTTTTCGAGAGCAGCTGC
Organism: Viscum album; assembly: GCA_963277665.1. NCBI lineage: Eukaryota > Viridiplantae > Streptophyta > Magnoliopsida > Santalales > Viscaceae > Viscum > Viscum album. The sequence continues at coordinate 890,212,415 of OY728123.1, forward strand.
TGTAATTTGTGGAATTTGTTTCTTGATATGATTATCATACAACCTATAAAAACCAAAGTTATTTACTGTAACATAAATGATAGAATAAGTGATATAAAAACTTACAGTACAACTGATGTCATCTCTTCACAGTTGAGCAGAACATACGTATGAGCTCTGTGATGTTCATCATCCGAAAGCCAACGTTCATAAACTCCACCAAAACCAAGCTCTGGCTGGTTGAAAACAGATAATTTATTGTCGATTTCATCAATATTCCTCTCGTTACATCCCATTCGGTTGTGTTTTGAAGGATACTCAGATTTAAATAATGGGAGCAGAAAAAAGATATTTCCTCTTGCAAATAAGATTCTGAAATAGATCCTTCAACAGATTCTTTGTTACGTACTTCTCTTTTCAATTTTTGCATACATATTTCAAATGGGTACATCCATCGAAACTGTACTGGACCTCCACATTTGGCTTCATATGGCAAATGTAACATCAAATGTTCCATTGAGTCGAAGAAAGACGGCGGAAATATTTTTTCCAGTTTACATAAAATTACAACAACATCTTCTTCAAGTTTTCATAGAGCATCAAAATTTGCTGTAGCCACAAAAATTTCCTGAAAAAAATGAGACATGTCTGTTATGGAATCCCAAATCACAGAATTCAACAGACCTCCTAATCATGGGTAGAATTATTTCCATTATAATATGACAATCATGACTTTTTAATCCAGTAATATGACCATTATTTACACATCTACCCAAATTGGAAGCACAAAAATCTGGAAGTCTCAAATATGTAATCCACTGACAAAACAATAAATGGTTTTCTTTAGACAGTGTATAAGCTGCTTTTGGTTTCAGTAACCTTTCTGTTCTGACATTCTCAAACAGTTCTAGTTCTTGACGCCTGCAAATTTGGGCAAGATCTAAACGTGCATTTACATTGTCTTTGCTCTTTCCTGGCATATCCAAAACCGTATGAAAAAAATTATCAAAACAGTTCTTCTCAATATGCATGACATCTAACATGTGTCGGACCAACAAATCAGACCAATATGGAAAATCCTAAAATATGCTACGTTTAATCCAATTGTGTTATTTCCCAAAACCAGAAATTTTCTGTTGGTTTATTGTGGGACCAAAAGTGATGGGAGGTAATGAAAATACAACTGATTTTAACTCCGAACCTGATAGCATTTTTGGAGGTCCATCCCTTTCAACTGTTCCTTTTCTGAAATGAGATCTGTTTCTGCGAAAAGGATAATCAGCTGGAAGAAATCTGCGATGACAGTAAAAATAACAAGGTTTCTTTCCATGAATGAGCATAAATGCTTTGTTCTATCCCATACAGTATGGACATGATTTCTAACCATGTGTACTCCAGCCAGATAACATCCCATAAGCCGGGAAGTCACTAATTGTCCACATCAATGCTGCACTTATTATGAAATTCTGTTTCGTTGCAACATCATATGTACTAACATGAGTACTCCATAATAAACTTAATTCATCAATCAATGGATTCAAATAAACATCAATATTATTCTTCGGATGTCTTGGAATTAGTAAAGTCAAAAAGATATATGACTCCTTCATCAACATCCATGGAGATAAATTGTACAGAGTTAAAACAACAGGCCAACAAAAATATCAACTACCATACGATCCGAACGGACAGAAACCATCAGTGGAAAGGCCCAGTCGAACATTTCTAGCTTCTAAAGCAAAGGATGGATGCACTCTATCAAAATGTTTCCATGAATCACCATCGGCTAGATGATTCAAGCTTTTATCGGTTGAAATATTATCTTTATGCCATGACATCATTATCGATGTATTCTTAGACATGAATAAACGCTAATGTCTGGATGTAAGCGGAAAATATCTAAACTGTTTTATAGGAATCAAACCAGACTCCCCTTGTTGTCCTTCTTTATATCTCAGTTTCCCACATGTGGGACAACTATCCAACGACTCATTTTCCCTAGAATATAAAATGCAGTCATTTGAACATGAATGAATCTTCTGACAAGTAAGTCCCAAATTTCGAACCAGCCTCTTACTCTCATAGTAATTTGCAGGCAATACATTTCATTCGGGTAACCGTGTTTTATGCAAAGAAACTTTCTGGTCAAAACAGGTGTTTGACATTCCGTTATCTGATTTGATAGCCATAAGTTTTGCAACTGCTTCTAATTTTCTCATCTTGCAGCCGGGATATAATGCATCCTCAGCAGACCTCAACAACTCATAAAATTCAGACGGTGCCAACTCAGGATTTGAAGCTATATCAGTCGGAGTTTTTGTATGTTGAACAAATGAACCTGCAACATCATGTACTAAATCTTGAAACCGAGATGGATCCAGAATCAAGTTGGTATCACCTGCTCTGGAACTGCGTTCACCGTGTTGATACCAAAAAACATAATCTGGTTGAAAACCAAAACGCAAGAGATGTCCCCCCACTTTGTCAAACGTGTCAAACGTTCTCAATGCACATTTTATACAAGGGCATTTTATTTTTCCTTCTGAAACAAATTCGGGATTTGATGCCGCAAATGATAAAAAAGTCTCCACACCCTCTACATATGCTGGATTTAAACCAGAACAGTTTGGATTTCTACGTTGATTTATCCATATGCGGTCACCTAATAATGAGTGTTGACGACCTCGTTGTTCCTTATTTTTCTATGAAATATAAAAGCATTACTGGTTTTGAATAATTTGTTAGAAAAAACACTCAATCAAGGATAATTATAGAGTTTACATCATACACGACTGACGCAAAATTTTTACTGAGATAGACCTAAAAATGACCCTTTAAGAATTAAACATGTTGAGAATAAAGCGAAACCTATTACAAATATTGATAATTTTAATATTATATAAATTTTTTATTATTTTCATAGTACTAATATTATTTTTTCATAAATATTAATTATATAATAATAACATTATTACGTTATTAGTATATTTTTTTATTAATATTAAAATAATCTAATTTTCTATATTATATACAATTCTCCTTTCATCTGTGTGTTTAACATTCTGTCTCCACATGTAATATATGCATTCACTTTCACCTATCCATTAGTGAGTAGTTTGATAATTTTGAAAAAGAATGAAAATATTACATGTGGAGACAGAAAACACACAGATGAAAGGAGAATTGTATATAATATAGAAAATTATATTATTTTCATATTAATAATAAAATATACTAATAATGTAATAATGTTATTATTCCTAATTATTGGTAATTATTCCTAATTATTGGTAATTATTCCTAATTATTGGTAATTATTCCTAATTATTGATAATTATTTCTAACTAATGGCAATTATTGGTAATTAATGGTAATTATTCCTAATTATTGGTAATTATTGGTAATTATTCCTAATTATTGGTAATTATTCATATAATTACCAATAATTAGGAATAATAACATTATTATTATATTTTATTATTAATATTAAAATAATATAATTTTCTATATTATATACAATTCTCCTTTCATCTGTGTGTTTTCTGTCTCCACATACAAATATTACATGTGGAGACATGAAACACACAGATGAAAGGAGAATTGTATATAATATAAAAAATTATATTATTTTAATATTAATAATAAAATATACTAATAATGTAATAATGTTATTATTCCTCATTATTGGTAATTATTCCTAATTATTGGTAATTCTTACTAATTATTGATAATCATTACTAATTATTGGTAATTATTACTAATTATTGGTAATTATTCCGAATTATTGGTAATTATTCATAATTATTGGTAATTATTCCTAATTATTGGTAATTATTGGTAATTATTGGTAATTATTGGTAATTATTGGTAATTATTGGTAAGTATTGGTAATTATTGGTAAGTATTGGTAATTATTATTAATTATTGGTATTTATTATTAATTATTGGTAATTATTACTAATTATTGGTAATTATTACTAATTATTGGTAATTATTACTAATTATTGGTAATTATTACTAATTATTGGTAATTATTACTAATTATTCCTAATTATTACGAATTATTGGTAATTATTACTAATTATTACTAATTATTGGTAATTGTTATTAATTACTACTAATTATTGGTAATTATTATTAATTATTGGTAATTATTGGTAATTATTACTAATTATTGATAATTATTACTAATTATTGGTAATTATTACTAATTATTGGTAATTATTACTAATTATTGGTAATTATTATTAATTATTACTAATTAGTGGTAATTATTGGTAATTATTTGTAATTATTGGTAATTATTATTAATTATTGATAATTATTACTAATTATTGGTAATTATTACTAATTATTGGTAATTATTACTAATTATTGGTAATTATTAGTAATTATTAGTAATTATTACTAATTATTGGTAATTATTACTAATTATTACTAATTATTGGTAATTATTACTAATTATTACTAATTATTGGTAATTATTATTAATTGTTACTAATTATTGGTAATTATTGGTAATTATTGGTAATTATTACTAATTATTACTAATTATTACTAATTATTGATAATTATTGGTAATTATTGGTAATTATTACTAATTATGGACAATTATCGGTAATTAATACTAAATATGGATAATTATTGGTAATTATATCTAACTAATGGTAATTATTGGTAATTATTTCTAATTATTACTAATTATTGGTAATTATTACTAATTATTAGTAATTATTACTAATTATGGTTAATTATTGGTAATTAGTAAATTATGACTAATAATTCGTAATTATTGGTAATTATTACTAATTATGGATAATTATTGGTAATTAGTAAATTATTACTAATTATTGGTAATTCTTGGTAATTCTTGGTAATTATTACTAATTATGGATAATTATTGGTAATTATTACTAATTATGGATAATTATGCGTAATTATTACTAATTATAGATAATTATTTGTAATTTTTACTAATTATTGGTAATTATTACTAATTATTGGTAATTATTACTAATTATTGCTAATTATTGGTAATTATTATTAATTATTACGAATTATTTGTAATTATTGGTAATTATTACTAATTATTCCTAATTATTGGTAATTATTACTAATTATTACTAATTATTGGTAATTATTACTAATTTTTACTATTTAGTAATAATTATTGGTAATTATTACTAATTATTGCTAATTATTGGTAATTATTACTAATTATTGCTAATTATTAGTAATTATTACGAATTATTGGTAATTATTAGTAATTATTACGAATTATTACTAATTATTGGTAATTATTGGAAATTATTACTAACTATTGGAAATTATTACTAATTATTGGTAATTATTGGAAATTATTAGTAATTAAAGGTAATTATTGGTAATTATTACTAATTATTGGTAATTATTGTTAATTATTACTAATTATTGGTAATTATTGTTAATTATTACTAATTATTGGTATTTATTACTAATTATTAGCATTTATTCTTAATTATTGGAAATTATTACTAATTATTCTTAAGTACCATTAACTATGAACAATGAATACTAATAATTTAAATTTATTAAGTAACAAAACCATGTAAACATAATTAAATTACAACTAATTAAGAATAATTGAAACTAATAAAAAATTTAAAATAAATATTAAATTAAAATGAACATAAATACCTTTAAAATTGATCTGAGGTTGATCTCTGATCGTTGTTGAAAACTTCAATATCAACTCTGGAAAAAAAATTTAAACTTAAGAAACGCTGAACTCTAAAAATAGAGTTTTGAGAGAAGGAGAAGATCGAGTTTGAGAACAAATAAAAAAAACGGATGGGGGTATTTATAGGTTAGATCATTTGTGATGGGTCTATTTGCGACGGGTATCCCATCGCAAACAGTATTAGTTGCGATGGTACCCGTCGCAAATACCTTAGCCCTCATTTATTACGGTCAACGGTTAAATAGTTATTTGCGACGGGACCCGTCGCAACTAATGACCTGCCGACATACTATTTGCGACGAGGGTATATTTCCGTCGAAAAGAGCTTTTACCGCCGCTGGTTATTTGTGACGGGGGGTAACCACCCGTCGCAACTAACTTTCCCGCGATTTGGCGTGCAAAGCGCGCCAGTCTTTTTGCGAAGGGGAAAGATAACCCGTCGCAAATAACTACTTATTTGCGATGGGAAAATTCCCTCGTCGCAAATATGTTTCTAACAGGACTATTTGCGACGAGATTTATCCCCGTCGCAAATAACCCGTCGCAAATACCCATTTTTCCCATAGTGAATATATCATGCTTTAATAATAAAAAAATTTAAACCACGAAGAAAATATCATATATATATTCATTATATACATATTTATAACAATCTATAATATTTGGATATAGAAAATGAATTGCACTATTTATGGAGATGAAATATCGTATGTAGGATTCAAAGCTACTTCCATTTCTATTCCTTATTTAAGAGAATTAAAAGTAAATTATATATATATATATTCTAGTATAATATTTATGTAATATATTTTACATAGGTTTATTAAAATAATTATTTATACATTCCTGGTATAGTATGAAAGAATCACATTGCTTTGAGGAGGCGATAATCCAAATGTCCACAAATGATGTCTTCGAATACCTACAAAATAAAAATAATGAAGTTATTTGTTATATAAAAATTTTAAATGCATAAATAATCTATAAATATCATATATATGAGGTATAAATTGTGTTTACTCTATAATTCCCACCAACATAGATGATAAAGGAAGAATGAACAATCATCGTTTCATGAGGTGGTAGTTTACCGTATAAGAATTTCCAAGTTCATTACCCATTAGATGAAAGTGTGCAGAATTTTAGGTAAGACCCACAAAATAACATAATAAAATTATATAAATGATATTTATTCTATAATATATTCATAGTAGGAGGATAATTGATGGAATGGATAATGAAAATAATACAAATGAGCACGAGGAATGATGTTACCTCTTCTTTGGGTAACTCCTTTCGGTTTGCACCAAAGGGATTATGTGGATGGATTTATTCCCAATGTGTTGATTCTAGGATGTGGTTAGGGATATTCAGATATTATGTTTCTGTTTTTTTATGATACAAGGGGATTTATAGGTGCAAATAAGTGTTAGTGGTGATGAACTTTTTATATTGGAGGAGAATTGGTATTCATTTAATTATTTTAAAAAGGAATCCCATCTATATATTTTCTATTAAACCAAGATAAAATAAATAACCATATTCTATACAAGTGAATATAGTGTCCAAATAATAACATTAAATATTTTTTTATAGGATTCTAAGTCATTTTTTCCTTTAAGTATAACTTATAGTTCTATATTAAACTAATTTTTCTCTAAATGAATGTAATTAATATTAATCACTTTCAATGTTTTTTTTGTAAAAACAAAGTTGAAATTATTAAAAATTATAAATTACTATTATTCAAAATATTGATACAATTTTCCAAATTATAATCATATATGTGGAAGAAAATAATCTAAATTTAATCCCATGTATGGGACGACATAGCTGGTTTATTAAGTTAAAATGTTCAAAATATTGCTATATTTTTTATTCAATTTCCTAGTAAAATAAAATTAAATGACGTAAATTTTATTAATTGATATAAAATTTAACTATCTAAATTGTAAAACCATCCAGAAAAGTATTTTAACCAAATAAATAAATTATATTAAAATCTAGTTTTGAATTATAATTCAGCAATTTCCACTATTCATAAAAAATGAAACCTCAAAGAAAAATACAAAAAATTCACCCTAACATAATTTTAATATTTTATTTTAAAAAATGGTGGTTATTTTTATAGAGAGATTTTATAAAATTTCAAAAATTTCTTTTAAATTATAACTCTTAAATTATTTTAAAATTATCTTTAGAAAAAAATAGATTTTTCTGCATAACATTTGGGTTGTTATAATTGTTTCCTATCAAACCTATTAGATGAACATAATCATCACTTTATTGAATATATGACACATATATTTCATTAATATCCTTATATAATTGTATTTAATTTATGTTTTTAATACAATGAGGAATTAGAAGAATAAACATATTTCTATTATATTAAAAGGGTAGATATTTCATTTCAAATTAATTATTACCCAATGGATTCATTTTATATTTTTATAAACCATGAATTTTCTTAATTTAGTTAATAATATTAATAACAATAACAAAATGTATAGGCTATATCTTATTATACATAATAATAATATTTAAATAAAATATTTATCTTCATTAAAACACGATCTTTCATGTAACAAAAGTTATCAAAGAATGTCATTGTTGTGTGTGACACACACTAACTTAGTATCACATGAATTAAAAGATATATCATTGGTTAATTTTATTTAAAATGGTAAATATATGATAAATTATTGTGATATTATATTACCTTTTTTGGTTGGTGTGTTTTGTCACACACACTATCAAATATGATGTGTTTACCTTAGAATTTTGGGGCATTATAATGTGCGTAATGAAAAATATGGTGCAGATCCTTCTAGAGAGGATGAAAACCACCCATATATATTAGAATACTTATGTGGAGAAATTAAAAATGGCTTTAGGGACTTATTAGGGAGATCATGTCTTTCATAAGGTCTCTCTTTTGTGGGGATTGTAGATATTTGGTCACGGTGGCATGTTTTCTTTGCGATTCATTGGACATTTCTAGATACATTGTTGGTTTGGAGAGGTGTCATAGAGTATAACCCTACCATCACTATTATACTATGTTCATGATGTCTTCAACTTGTTGTGTCTAAGAAGTTATATTCATGACCCATCACATATTATTGACTTGGGTGAGAAGGACATCGAGGATTGAGATACCTTTATAGAGTGCTCGATAGAGTTTGAGGATTGGTAGGGGATCATCCTTTATGGGTGAGATATTCCTTTTTTATAAGTTCATTGGAAACATTGTATCCTCTAGGGGATCTAATGTGAGTTGGGGGGACCAGATAAAAGCTCTATAACCACACTGTTTTGTGGTACCTTTTTTATTTTAGGGACTAAAATCCTTTAGGTGAGGAGAATGTAATAAACTTTTCCCTTGTAATACATTGAAATATTTTAAATAATATTTTCAATGCTAGTTACTGAATATGTATGGGATTATATAGACCTTGTATCCTTGGTGTTGGAATTGTATAAATTTTATATATAATATATCACACATGAGTACTTTTTCAGAAATATTGGAATAATTCCCAAATTGTGTCTTGGATAAGAAATATTATGTTGCTATTAATTGGAAAACATGTCATTTACCCAAGTACAGACAGAAACTTTTTATAAATTGGGTCTTTATTAAGATTAGTCTTTGGAATAATAATATAAATTAAATTAATTAAGAAATATATTATCCATTTATTGGCTACAAAATAAACTAAAATAATTTAATCCTAATTATGAAAAAATACTAGCGTTAGTCGCATAACCCTTATTATTTTGGGAGGAATTTTGATGAATAATTTGATAGATTACCAAGATATAATATAGAAACTACTAGTATAATTCTTGGGTCATCATCAATAATAACGTTATTGAATCTCACAAATATTGACGATGAGGAATTGTTATTCATTTGTGATTGATCTAATACCAATGAAGGCCTTTTTTTGTAAGATAAATCTTCATTTGATTATCCCATGTTGAATTTTAATTTGTTCTTATAAAAAATTGATTCATGTGTTGATTTTTGAATTATTGTTAATTAATCCCTTTATTTCTCCTATAGTTTTCATTTTTTATAATTATTCATTGGATTTCATAATTTTCTCCATCAACAGATAAAATATAAAACCAACATGAGAAAACATTTTTCTCATCCTTTTTTGATTTCTTTTCTCCCCTTGTTCTTTTAACATTCATCATTGTTACATCATTTTATGGGTGGTTTGATAATAACTGCAAAAATGGGAATTGTTACATCAATGATTGGCACTCTACATCATTACCATGGGTTCAAATTTACTATCAAAGGAATATATGAGGCATGATGAGTATGATGGAATATTGAGATTATTTAATGTTCATGTTTCTCAGGACTTGGAGTAATGATGATGGAGTGCAATAGTTGAAATTCCAAAATGAATTGGTGGAAAAAAATTAGCCACACGTGATAGATCAAAAAATCTTGAACCCAATATCTATGTTTATTAGTAAATTCAGTGGTAAAAGCCAAGGTTATTAAGCACATGTAAATAAGCATTATATTTATCATTTTAATTTTGAATATCATGATATATATAATGTTTGTATGAGAAGAAAAAAATCCATGATGACCCCATTATATGACAACATGGATTTAAATAAAGGGATAAATATCACCCATCATATAAAATTTCACACATTGTGTGACCCTTGATCGCTGAACCAAGGTGTAACTTAAGGGTATATGTGGACAATCATGATGAGAATTCATGGACTTAACTAGATACATGAGAACAACCAGTGTATATGACCATAACCAATTTATATGTCTGTTACCAAAGTAGATGGAAATGGTCTAGGGGACATGGGAACATGCATAAAATAGAGAATTTATAGACTTTCTATGACACATTGTGTTATCCATATACACAACATGTTATTCTTCTAACATAGATTGAATCCCATTTACATTTCACTCTTGATGAGTATGTGTATGTTATATTCCCTTATTCCATTCCTACGAGGGTACATTGACGAATCCCTTCCAAAAAATAGGATGATTGATGCATTGTATGAGTTAGTTATTAATAGATTCATGTATCCTTTAGTGTGTCTTGAGGTGTGATCCGATGTTATTGTTCTTCATGTTAGTTCAGGTATCTTGTTTCTCACTTTGAGGGCATGTGATCCCCATCCTATAGTATCACTCTAGGAAGGTTTAGTTATCTCCCATAGGCCCAATGTGTGATCCCCTATATGTTTATTAACAACATTATGTTCCATAATTGAACTAATATTGGAAAGGCTTAATGAGAATGACCTATCAAAATACCACTACTAGTGTTAGCAGGAATCGAGGAGTGAGTTATTTCAAATTAGAATTATTATGTATCGTCGAATAGAATTGTAGGATGGTCTTGAGAGTGTGACCTTGCATTGATAATCAATTCCATTATTAAGAATATATGATTTAGTGTTGTTGTTTTCCTGATCTCTTATTGACTCATATTTCAGATATTGAGATGATTATCTTATGATGATTTGTGGTTGGTGATTTTAGGGTCTTCAAATGGGTATGTTTATTTTAACCCTTCCATGATTTTCCCCACAAATGTTGTGTCTTTTTCAAAATATTTTCATTTTTATGATGTTATAGGAAGAATAGTGGCCAATGGATATTATTTTTTCTAGATATACCATAGCTGGTTCAATGAGTTGTATCTCATCAACATCCCCCTTTTTCTAGAAGGTTTACTTTTTTATAGTTTTTGTGGGATTTGTTTTAAATTTTTAATTCCCTTACTTATATTTTACTTTTATGTGGGAGTATTTTTATCCATGCATATTTGGAATTAGTTATATCTCTTGAATTATAGTTTTGTTTAGATATTTTTTAATTTTTAAATCAACCTTAGTCTAAGTCATACCATGATATTATTATGCCTACTCAAAACTATTCTCCATCCTATAGACAATTGTTTATGTAATTGGGGTGTTACACAAGGCATTCCATGAGTTAATCATGGACTGTTGGGTCAGGACATGGTAATTTCCACTTAGAAAGAGTTGACAATGTTACAAAGAAGATTTCATGATATGATAAAGTATTATTACTATAAAACTAATTACCATCATAGAAAAGAATAAAATATATTAGATTCTTTTAGTCGGAATGATAATGATATACTAATAGTGTTATGTTTGGAACATTACCATTTATTTATTGATTTTATTATTTTTTCATATAATTTTTTCATGTAGGAAATTCCACTATTTTGTTTTAGGTTTCACTATAATAATCCTTTTCAAAAGAAATTAATCAAGATCATAAAGTGGATTAGTTTTATTTGGAATGGTATAATCACCTAAGAAGGGTAAGTGTCAAAGGTTTCATATTGATGAAGAAGGTATTATCCGATTTCAAAAAATATTATTTATGCCTTGTGATTTCTATTTGAAAGAATAATTGTTGAGTGAATCTCATAGTTCCCAATTTCGTGTTCATCCTAACAACACTAATGTGTATGTAGACCATCTAGGTTACTATTGGTGGGATGAAATAAATTTAGATTTTAATGAATTTACCATGAAATATTTAAAATGTTAATATGATAAAGAAGAATGAAAATAACACATGGATATGCTTCATCATTTTCTATTAAAAGAGAGGAAATTTGAATATATTTCAATGGATTTCTTGAAGGGAATACCAATGACTTCTGGAGGTAATAATTTAATTTGTTTATTATTGATCGACTAACTAAATCAACACATTTCATTCCAATTAGATATATTATAAATTTAAATCAAACATATTTAATATACCTCAATACGATATTCATGTTACAAGTAGTTCCTATCTCCATTATATCTATTGATGATGCCATATTTACTTCTAATATCATGAAATACCTTTATAAGTCATTCGGAAATAAATTTAATTTTAGTATAAGTTTTTTCATCAATATGATGTATAGTCCAAAAAAAATGTTTCATAAATTTTAAGTAATGATTTTATATTGTTAAATAGATTAGTAAGTTTGTTGGGATCAACATCAATCATTAGTTTAATTTTAATTTAACAGTACTTTTCATTCCAGTGTACAGATGAAACCTTTAGAGGTATTCTATGGAATATGGTGTTGGGCTCAAACTTTTTGGGATGAAGTAGTTGAATGAAATCTATTACAAATGGATTAAGAATAAAAAAAATGGTTTAGATGGTTAATAAGATTTAGAAATAGACGAGGAGGGATCAATGTAGGTTGAATAGATTGGCAGATAATTGGACAAAAAACAATTCATTCAAGGTAGGTGATCATGGGTTTCTTAATGTATCTCTATAGAAAACAATTAAAAATTTCAGTAACAAAAATAGTGGAGAATTACCAGATTCATTATACCATATGAAATCCTAGAGAAATTTAGATCAATTTTCCACCTTGTGGCCTTACCATAGATTTTTTCCCATTTATATAACATATATCATGTTTCTACATTATGAATATATTTTGAAAATACATCTCATGATTTGTGCCTCAAAGTTGTTAATATTGGAGAAAAAAACTCTTATAAGGAAAACCCCAATACAAATTATTAACTATAGAGGGAATATATTATATAATAACTTACTTCTTAAAGTTATGGTTTTCTGAAACACCATATAGTTGAATAAACAACATGATAATCATAAAATTATATGATGTAAAAAAATTCCGATTCTTTTATGTAATAAATAAAAATTGGTGGATGAAATTTAGAAAAGGGGTGATTAATTTAGCAACCCATATATGGTAAATATTACATTTAATTTTTTATTTTTATTCATTATGTGTATTTTAGATTGATATATTCATTATAAAATATGAAGAAATCTATTAAATTAAAAATGAAATTGTTTTATTCTTATTAGAATCATTTTTTTATTAAATTTTATTGAAATGTAAAATTTCTAATTTCTATAATTCTATTTTTAAAAAATAAAATTCAAATTATGAAATCATAATATAAAAAATAACTCAGATTTATATTTTCATCATTTTTAAAAAGGCTTATTTATAGTGAATAGTGAATGATATTGATTTTTATTGAATAAATTAATTTTTATATACTTAAATGGTAACATTCTACTTGAAATTAGATTTAAAGTTCCAAAAGATAATTTTTATTAAACCTAATAAAATTAATTTTATTTAAATTATTAATATACTTTAATTTTATATACGAACATTTTATACTTAAAGAGGAAATTTTATTAAATCCCATTGTTCATCGTGTTTTGAGATTTTAATTCAATATTTATTTCATATACTTCTATAAAATGAATCATTAAATATGGATTATATATTATGACTATACTTTGGGATAATTTTTTATTTATTTTCAATCAATCCATATGTGATGAAACACACAATGTTAACATGTGTGTGAAATGAATAGTTTCATGTTAGTCAGCTAAAGATCTTAAGAATGATTCTCATTTAATATTGAAGATACATCCTGGTTAAGTTAAAATTTAAAATATTATATTTTGGTAGAATTTAATTTTATGTTTCTTGATTTAGGAATTGGTCTTCATTTATTCAAGAACATGTGCTATGTAGTTCATTGTTTACCACATCATTAGAAGGTGAAAGACCATGAAAATATCCATTTTCATGAATTAATTATAAGGATTATTATGTTTCCCTCGAATTTTTATGAATTTTATTAGTAATGAAACATTTTTTATATAATAATGATGAATAATAAATTTTAAGGCCATAAAAAAAGGAATAATGCATTTTCTGTTGATAAATTATACTAAAGATTGAATTTCAGTTGGATTGGATACTCAACAATTAGTAATTATTAAGAATTTGTGGTGGGTGTGTATCAAAAAATGTAACATGTTTGTATAACTAGAAATTATATCTCGATCCTACACATGCGAGAGAAAGATCAATCATGTGGGAGATCCATCAATGAAAACTATCAATGGCTACGAGAGTAGTGGGCATGCATAGCTCCCATGAGGAGCAGGTATATGGGTCAACATGGCCCTATAGGGAGTATGGATGATGGATCGTGAATTTATGTGGTGCTTCCTAGTGATAGACATTTATGAAATGATTTTATGGGCGGTGAACCTGATTTCTATAAAAGAAACGAAAGGAAAGGAAAATATTATATGGTGGAGGATGGCTGAACAAAACCTTGATGTTGGATGACTGTGACACTTATGCACTATTCATACATTAAAAAGATTTGGATAAAATCCAGACCACTGGATCTCTTTAATATGGATTATCTAATATTCCAAGACAAGTTATTTTAAACAATTGTACCCTATTCAAGTAATGAGATACTCTTAAACAACTCCACCCTATTGTGGGTTATTCGTACATGAGTAATGAATGATATAGATGACCCTAACATGAGTTGGAATATTGATTTATGTAAATAAAAAACATAATCCTCAATATTCTTATACCCTTATTCATGAAATGGAATAAAATATAATTCTTATATAGTGGGGGATACCCTTACACAATGTATTTACTCTTCATCTACACTTATAAGCTCCTAATGTTTATGGGTATGATGCCTCAAGCTACACCCAACATCAGGCCATCCCCCAATGGAAATTCCACACTGAAAATAATGTGTTTTAGTGATTATTGGTCATAAAAAAGTCTTGTATTAGGACTTGAATTCACATAAATGTGTCTAGAGTAAGATATATTCTCATCCATGGAAGAACTAATGTTTTTGATTGATATTTGTTCTTATTATGATATATATAAAACATTCACATGCATGTTAGAATTATTTTGTGAGAAAAATGAAGTCATTTATATGAATATGCTTTGATTATGAGCACCATTTAATGATAATAAGGATAGTCGTGTGATGTTATAAAATTTTGAAATCTTTGGTAGTATTAATATTAAGCCACAACATAGAATATTATGTATATCTATCTATTATTTTTTAAATGGCATAAAAAATGGGGGATATTTGATGATTCCTCATCTATAAATATCAAGGTACCCAAGATGTTATGCACTAATGATTCTTTGAGAGCTCCGATTTCAATAGAAACACAGAATCCAGTTGCATTGTTCATGTGAAGGAAAATTATTGTGGGCCACCTCATCATTTTAAGTAGAAGTTCTATTCTCCACATGGCTAAGTGATGGATGATTTCTACACACTCACTTTCATAAATGCGTATCCTTTTTATTTCATATAATACATGAGTATTATTGAAATTTTAAAATACTACCTCAATATGTTTAATATTTTAAGAAATTATTATAATTTATTTTTGAGAAAACCCCTAGGGATGCATGAAATCCACTCAGACACAATGTATTCTTTTTCACAAAGACAGAATAACTACTACATACTTATGTACAACAGAACATCGATACTGAGTACACAATGCATAAATATTTAAGAATTAAATTAATGAATTTATATAAATTACAAATTGGTACTTTATTTACTTGATGTTTTCATGTTTTCATGGATTGATATGTCGATGTGAAAAGAAGTTACACACTAAAATTTTTCTTACACCTGAGTGAAGAATAAATTTCAACAAAGAAAAAATGAAACTATATTCAATGATTGATTTTTTTTATAATGATAAACTGAAATTATAACTCAATATTTCATATTATCTTTTAAATATTGAAATCAAAAGTGGTACACTACAAGAAAACTGCATTCCCAAGAAATCCATTTCAATTGCACCGAAATAGTTTCATCTATTTGATATATATATTAGGGGGAACATGATTGAAAAATTGATATCCATCAAAGAAAAATTAATCTATATCACGGATAAATTCTTTTATATCATGGTAAAATCATATATATTTTACTTCAAATTTGATGATTTCATTGTAGCTGGTCAATGCTGAGAGAACGAGTTCATATTCATCCTCATTATCATGTTCATATTGACAATAAAAGATAATTTCTGTATGAGTCAGATAGTTACCACCATACATAGCGGGTGTAATAATATATATTGGATGTGAAACTTTCGAAAAATAATGTCAATATATTTGATTTATTATATTTATGAATTATTTCTAACCATATGAGAATAAGATAAGAAAAACATTCACTTAATAAGTGATTGATTTATAAAAAAGGATAAAATTTTTATATTGATAAAAAATTATCCAAAACCAATTTACCCCTATTAGTGTGTTAATATGAAAGTGATAATAAAAATTTATATCAAAAGAAAAGGTTACACCACTATTTAGATTCTCTTAATGGATATTATTGATTATTTTATTTCTATGGAAAATTACAAATTTAGTGAAAAAGTGGAAGAGTTATATCTACAACATGCCATAATTGTTTCTCATCGAATACATTTCATAACATAATTATGAAGTATTTGAGAAAAATGAAGAATACAACCCTCTTGTAAAATGTGTACGATGAATCAGTTTCCTAATTTATTATTTCTGAACAAGATAATCCATGCATGGAATTTAACGATCTAGTAGTTAAATCTACTAATAAGAAGAAAAACAATAGTCCTACCTTTTATAGAGAATCACCACTAAAAAATAGGTTCCATCAGAAATATTTTGTATAAAAAATCATTTATTATTATCAAGAATTAGTGAGTGTGATCAAATGATAGAAAAATTCAATTTCAAACACATTTCTACATAAAATTAGATGCTCTTAAGTTTTCCAAAAGTGATTTTCACTCTTTTATATGGATCATTTAAAGAAATATGTGAATAGTTCAGGATTATTGAAGAAAATTTAATGAACTTAGAGATAGATTTTGAAAAAACAATGAAATAAAATATTAATCTCTATAATCATATTACAAAAAACAATTGGTATAAAATAGTGAAAATGAAGAACTGTTCTCTAGTTATGATGATTAGTGGAAAAAAATAATTCATGGGAAAGTATATTCTACTGAGGTATTTGATTAAAAATTCCTTATATTAAAAGAAAGCCAGAAGAACGTCATTGATGTCAACAATGATCAACCTAAAATAAAAAAAAAAGACAATGGATCTTGAAAACATGATATAGAAGAAGATAAAAAATGATGAAAAAATTATTAAGACCATGAAAACATGTGAAAATATATTGAATTCATTGGAGGATAATAAATTCATGCTAAATATTTAACTTTTTTATCTTTGACACAAACCTAATTTTTTTGATGATGTTCGATATGACTCTTCGCAATAATATTAATGGTGATATTTTTAGATATTTTATCCAAATAAACTTCTATTGAGTAATCGTATACTAAAAAACCTTAAAATGATAATAATAAGAATTATATATAAATCAGTTTTCAATATAATTTTTTTAAGTAAAAGGAACCATCCACCTTCGATTGTTATATGTATGATAAATATGGTCTTATAAAAGGTGAAGGTTCGAAATCAAAACTAATGAAAAGTTTATTAAGAATATTAATTAAGTACTTAACAATACATATATAGTGAAGAAACATAAGAGTGTAAAACCCCATTGCCCTAATGAATCCCAATATTTAAAAGTTGGGAATAAAAATCAACATTCACGAAAATATTATCATACTCCAACTCAAAAGCAAATATCATTATTTATTTTCTATTATTGGTGTTATGAATTATTTTAAAAAGGAGCATCAAATTTATTGAATAATATGGCCATATCTAAAAACTAAAATGATGCATATCTCAATGGGGAGAAAATCATTTCTTAAGTTAAAAATCATAGATTAATCAGAGTAATTTAACTAATATAATAATATTTTTATGTTGGAATAACTATAGTGGTATTTCAAGAGGATTTGGTAATAATTAATAGGAATGGAGGTATAAATCATCCACACCTTCCATTAAAATAATTTAAAAAAATTCCATATAAAACCAAGACTAATGATAAAACTTCATTGGGAAATAATTATCATAAAACCATTTAAAATTCAATTGCAAAGTAGTTTATAAAGATGATATATAATTCAACCTTGGATGATAGTCAAATAAACATTGATTCTTAGAAAAAAAATAAATGAATAATAAAAAGGGGTCTACACTAAATAGTATAAGTTATTAACTTTGTGGAAGAGATTTATATACAATATATCACTATAACTCATCAATGGGAATCAAAACAAATTGATGCAATATAAAAAAACAAAGGGGAATACTATTCCAAGAGAAAAATAAAATAGCTTGTGTGGTAAAGATCTAACCTGATAATCCATGTGGATATACGAAGAATCATCTTCATATTCCAAATTAAATAATAGTAATTTTCCTAGCTAATTTGGAAGGATCATGTGAATTGATTGGATTGTAGGATAAAGTATAAGTTAAATAAAAGAAGGAAATTTCACAGGATTAGGATGAATTTCATGAGAGGTTTTCAATATAAGATAACCAAAAAATCAAAAAATATCATTCTGTAAGGTTAATTTATGATTGAAATAAAATTAGATAATGTTTAGTTCCTAACTCTAACTCAAGAACAGATGTGTAAAATGTTCTATAAAGAACCACATGATGAATGTTCATTAATGTATAGTGTGAAGATGAAAGGAATACACAATGTTAAAAATTATAGTTGTAAATTATAAACACTTCCCAAATATTCTAAGAAGGCGAGTTGATTCAGAATGTGGATTTTACCCTTAAATGTAGTAGAAAATAAAAGACTCTTATGGTTTAGAAACAGTTCAAAATTGTTTATCTCTCACTAAAAAAGAAATAAAATCATCCTTATTACTGTAAACTTTTTGTTTGTTTAATTTTAACAATAATTGAAGGAGAATCTTGTACTAAGTGGGATAAATTATGAAGAATTTTCTAATCCTATGTCAAAAAGAAAAAATATTCATTATAATCACAATATATTTACCCACACTAGTTTTATCAATCCGCTAATATCCTGAAGAGTAATTGTTGAATAAAATAATAGTACAAAAAATGATGAATGTTATCAATTAATCATTGAATATTATTAAATTTATGTCATCATAATAGATGAGATCATAATAATTTGTATTTACATTAACGGTAATTTAGAAGAGAAACTAATAACATGATTCTTCTTAATTAAGTCAAATTAGAGATCATCCCTTAGTGGGAGGGGCATCCAAAGAGGTTCCGAGAGAAATATTTAATATTGTTATCTCTAACATTAACATGTTCAATAACTCATTGATGAGGTCTGTTGGAACAAAATCTTATCCATTTTTAATAAAAAATTGTATTACTTAATATCATAAGGTTGAGAACATATATGAATCAATAAAAATTAACAAAAGTAATTTAAATATGTTCTAACAATTTATTCAAGAACATAAAATTCCACGTATATTTGAATGTTTTTAATTTTCTATTTTCATTAGTGTAAAAATGTAATGTTTTCTATTTCATTATAATCCTTTTCAAAACAAATTATAATAGAGATGTTCAACTATCATTTCATCAATTTGTGTCATTCTGTCACTATAAACCCTGAAAAATTCAAATTAATCCATGGAAATATATAAGGTGTGTTATATAAATTGATATCATATTCTAAATTTTGAATGGAAATATATTATGTATAAATTATATCCACTTGCCTTCTACACTGATTTATCCCAAATATACTTATTGTGGAATAATTGATGTCTCATTTCATAAGAATGAAACAATTTCATCGTATAACTATTACATTTAATTTGTTATCAATAATGTGAAGAATAAAATTTAAATATGGAATAATGAAGATGAATATATTCATATATCATTGTCAACATTATTTTTATTCAAAAATACAAAGAGGGTATTCCTAATCCTCCCTTTTGTGTTTTTATTTAATTTCAACGGATTATTATTTGATTAATCGCTTAATTTTAATATGTATTGGAAAATAATAATTGTTTGGATGTCTACTGGAGATCCTAATAATGTGTATTTTTAAAGATAAAATATCATCTTATTAGAAGTTAAATGGTCACATATTATGTTTTGGATGAAACATATTTAAATTGTGATGAATTATGAACCGATATTAATATATTCATGTTAATGTAATTTGTTTCACATTTCTTACAACAACATAAGATTATGTAATACCATAAAAATATTCATTTTCATGAATAACTTATGATGATTTTTAACCTATCCTTGAAACTCAATGACTTTTTTCAATGTAGACACATTGTTCACACCATGACAAAGAATATAAAAAATGAACTCCATGCAAAAAATAGAGAATACATTTTCACAATGAATTATTTTGAATAAGAAATTTCATTTTTCTTATAAATATAATAATTAGTAATTACTAAGTATTAGTGTTTGCTGCTTACCCAAAAAATGGGCTAGCCATATCCCACAAGATTGGAAAGCTTTATCCCATCCATATGGAGGAAATCCCAACCATATGAGAGATCCATCTAGGACAACCATTTATTGTAGTGGGAGTAGTTTACGTGCATAGGATCCATAGGTATTACACATGGTTTTGTGCATGGTGTATGTAGGATGGTGCCTATGGGACCAAAAATGGGTGTTACATTGCTGGGTGATGAGTATGTGTGTAAGGGTGTTCACGGTTCCTACCCCAGTTTTTTCTCAATATGTGGATGGAATGAAATATATTATATTGAAAATTTCAACTGAATGAATTTTTGTGTGTGGTATGATCAATACCTGAGGGTGGAATTCCACCCTTAAAAAGGCTCACATTAAAATAGGACCGTATGATCACATCAATCTCAGTCATCCGATATTCCATGTTATGTGAGTTTAAACTAGTGTACCCATACACAGGTAATGGGATATCCATACACAACTCCACCCTCCTACGGGTTACCAGTATGTGTGTAATAGAAGATCCACCTAGCCCTTACTTGGGTTTTGATCTACCTTTTCCCAAATATAGAACTTAATCATCAACCAATGCCTACCATTACATGGGAAATGGAATACATTGGACTCATACATAGTAGGGGTCACCCTTAGGCATCATATTAAACCATCCACTACACTTGTGTGATCGTCAACACAAGTGGTTCGATGCTATGAGCTACACCCGATGTTAAACGACCCTAAATTGGTCAATATGTGATCCAAAAATTGTTTTTCCATGATTATTGTGCATTTAAAAGCCAAACAAGAAAACATATAGGGGCATAAATTTGTTTACATGAAGATATATATTCTGTTTAGGATGAACGTAAGTTTATGAATGATATTAATGCATGTGATGTAACATGTTATATTTTTACATGAAATTGATAAATATTATTATTGAAGGAACAACAGAATTACATAAATATTCTGTAGTTCTTGACATCGTTAAAAGATAAGAAATAAACCCATATTATTTTTCAAAATTAATAAATACATGATATTATAATTATTATGGCATGATATAGGGTTTTAATCATATATATTTATGAGTCATGAAAGGTTATAAAACTCGATATAGAGTTGGTGATTCCACTTCTATAAGTACTAAGTTTCTTGAACCATTACTTTTACCTATATATTTAAAAGATGATATATCACATGAAACAGAGCATCCCAATGCATTATTTACATGAAAGAATAGGTTTCTGATCCTCATTAGCTTCATAGAGGGGAATTTATATTTTCCACTCAACTATGGGAATGAGGTGTTCATTACACTCATTTTTATTAAAAAATAAACATGCACCTTTTCATATTTAATGTAGATATGAGAGCTACAAAATATTGAAAATTTTATCTCAATATATTTCCACTATTAAGATAGCATCACAAAAAAAATTTATGAAGCACTTCAAGGTTGAATGAAGTCACTGAGACACCACATATTCTCTTGTGTGAAGAGAGGAGAAAATTTTATATACATATTGTAAATAGAGCTATAGAAATAGAGTAAAATTTTTGTAGACATGAATTCATAAAGTACATGAATGAATAGTTATTAAGATTAAATAATTTATGAAAAAGGTCATTTAAAGTGTTAATTGAATAAATAATTTTTTGAGAAAAGATACCACACAATGAATTTAATCATGGACATTGTAAAAGAATATGTTTCCCAAAACTGAACCTGATACACAATTCACTGATTGTGTTCATGTGTTATATTTATAATATGGAATAGAAATTCAATATATCAAACTATTTGTGGAATATAAAATAAATGTAGTTTTCCTACATTATTTTTATAATTATAACATATAACATTTTAATGATGTAAAATAGATGCATCTAATTGTTTGTTTCTTTAAGAGGAAGTGAATTAGAGTAATTGGTGTATGAAAAATAATATTTTTTAAATAGTATTGATCACTTCCCAATGAGTAGGCCAATAATATATAAATTTTGTACCAAATTTTTATCCTTCATTCCACTAGGCCAGTGATAAGATGACGAGTTTAAATCCATCCAATTTCACATTCTTTTTTTTATTACAAAAGAGGAGTTGTGTGTGAATGGGATAATTAACACCATACATTGAGGAATTATTTATACAAAATGGAGTTGAACCTGATAAAAATATTGGTTATTATTTTAATTTTTTATTTTATTTGAATTCCGAAAACAGTTTAAGAAAACAAGATATTCATTCAGTAAATAATTTATTGAAGTACAATGAGGGAAGAAGGTTTTAACTTGATAAAAATAAATCCTGAATTGATTCACCACCCCTCTAAGTGTGGTCATTCAATAGTGATTATACAATAACATTTTTAAAGAGGGTACCAAAATTTTGAAAATATGGAAACATTTTTTTAAATATGAATAATAACCATAGTAAAGATTTCCTCACATAGTAAAGTTAAAATGGATTAATTAGGGTTTAAATTAATGTGATAAGGAAACAAATTGATTCAAAAACTAGTATTTATTTTATTGGATGAGTATATATAATCCATAATAATAAAAACAACACAAAAATTACTCATTTCTTCTTTTTATATTTTATTTAGACCTCTATAATATATTATGTAATGAAAATAGAAAATGTCACTCTTTTTCTTTTAAATATCTATTATGTGTTCACCTAGGGATAAAATTAAGATATGTAAAACTATTAAATATTTTTTCGGATTAATGAAATTATTTTTATGATATTAATTTATTTGTTTTTTTTATAATTAAATAATAACATTAAATTTTTATACATCACTAACATAGTCCTTTTGAAAGCAATAAAAAATCAAGTTAATATTTTTCAAAACTATAAAATTAATATTTTTTTTATGGTTTACAGTTTATCATGAATATAATATACATATATAACATATTGGTGGTAAGATATATAATTATATTGAATTTACATTGTTATATTTACATCTTTAAATTCAAATTAGATTAAAAGTTTCATAAATGACATTTTTTAACAAACACAAAGTTATTATATGATTTAAAATACTTAAAATTATAATATTCATCCAATTAAATGGTATATGGTTTATAATATCAACCATAGTCTATTTATGGTCCAATTTTCATATTATATTTCGTTTAAGACACATATATTGTAAAAATGCATTAATGTAATGGTAATTGACAAGCGTTTTAATGTGGGTTAAAATAAAGTGATAAGGGTGAAAACATCAACTAAAAATATCCAGATTTTATTTAATGAGATTATTCAGACTCCTAGTGTTTCTATTTTATAATTATATCAATTTGAATCCTCATGAACAAGAAGATTAATTTATGTTAATTTAATACTTTATGTAATTCCATGAGTACCACTCCCCTCACTAATAAAGGGTAACCCCCTCTCATCTATTCCCCCTAAATTTTTCAAACATTATTTAGTCCCATAACTGAATTATTTTTTCCAATTAATCACTCCCCATTTCCTAGATTCCTTTAATATCTTATAAAACCAAACTTGGGAGACATTCAGTAGAAATCTAGAGTGGTTTTCTAATTAAGTGGTATTGTTCTTGGAAAAACATTTTAATTTTATTTCTTATTAAAAAACCATCAAATAATATTAAAAAAACATAAAATAATAACATATTTATCCAAAATATTCTAAGATCTTAATTGTTTTAATCTATTTCTATATCCTCATACATAAAATGGAAAATGAATACATTATTCGTGTATATGGCGGAACACCGTCTTGTGAACCGATATAATTTGTTTTCTATCACTGCCTGTAATGAATGTTTATAATTATGTATTTAATTTATATATATTATGTTCATGAGAAAATAATAACTATTTAATGGTAATATAACATTTATTTTTTTACCATCCCAGTCTTTAAAAAATGATTACGTTTTTTTGTGTGTATGTTGGGATTACCTCCTTCACGAAGTGATGGGATTTGTTCATCATCACTATATCATGTGGATGGTATATATAAGTATTATAAATATATAATAAGTTGTTTTTTATATAATAATAATTATTGAAATATATAATAATACTTACAATCACACTACCCTGATATTTGAAAAATAGGAACATTACCCATGCATATATATGACCTACCATCTCAAGGATTGTAATGTAGTTAATTTCTCATAATAATAATTCATTATTTTTTTTTAGATTTAATATTTATGTATAAAAAGGATTATAATTACATTATTATTATATTGTATATGATTAAATAATTATCTATCAGATCATAGTAAACATACAAATGTCATTTTGGACTTATGAGCTATATATCACCAAATTATCTTACGTGAACTTAATTTATTATATAATTAATTAAAAAATCATTATAAATAAAGTAAATGAAATTATAAACCCTATAAACATACATAAAAAATTAAATAATTATCATAATTGTATTACTTAGGAAGATATATAACACATGAGATGATCCAGACTCAAGCTAACATACACTTTAAAACAAAACCTCATTTTAAATATTTTAAATATATATTTTCAAAATATTTATTGTTTTATCCATATTATTAAAATAATATTTTGGATGAATTTATATGTCAAAAAAATATAATGTAAAATTTCTTTCTAGATTTAATTTCTTTAAAAAACATCCAAAATTAATCTATTTATATATTTTGTATAAATCCATTTAACATTCTCTAAATAATGTAAAAACTATTATTTTTTAACCTATATGATTTCAATGGACTTTCCTACTTTGAAAAAAAAATATTTCATTTTATTCTTCCTTTACCACCATTTATGTATTCCTAAATAGAAAACTATTCTTCCCTTTTCAGTATGTATTTTACATTTGAATTTTTTTTTTAAAATGGAATTATTTTTGTTATTAAAAAATTTTATACAAATGTGAAACAAGGATTTGTTTATGGGTTTAATGATAAAAAAGTTCAAAAATAATTTTTTTCCTAATAAAGTACTTAGAATTATTGATGATGATATAGTGAGTCTGATACAACTTATATGTTGTTTGTTCCCCATATAGAGAATACAATATGTGAGCTTAATATATCTTATACAATGGGTGAGACTAGTAAATTTTATTCAATGTGAGAGCCTAATATATCAATCTAATTCATTGGGAAATGATTATTTTATATAAATAAAATAAGGATGGATTTAATATGTGGGGTTTATCATGTGAAATTTAACAAACACTAGTTATTTTAGACACAAGTTATTAATATAATTCCCTATGTTTTTCTACAAGGGTTTCTATATTATTGTTATTGGTATTAAATTTTTTCATGAGAAAAATTGTGTTTTTCAACTAAATGTGATTTATTTAATACATTTAATGAATATTGTTGTAAACGTGAAAATTTTATGGGTTTTCTTGTTTTTTAATAGAATAATGAAATTCATACTTTTATGTGCCTTGTAGTGATTTTTGTGCCAATAGAAACCTTTTAAATAATTTTAACAAGGCATAATATGAATAAAAATAATTAATAATTCAATTTTAATGTCACCCATATTTTTAGGAAAACAAAAAAATGTTTCATTTTAAATGATTTACATTGTGGGGATAATGGATAATGGGTAGAAGAGACAAATTTATAACATATGGATTTTTCATGTATCAATTACGACTGAATTCATTAAAAATATAAATAGAAAACATCCATGAAATGTTAGAAAGAAAATTATTGAAAAGTACACAATATTATGTAATTTTATTAGGTTGTGACCTTATAAAAAAAATATATAATTAGGGTACTAGTCGTATCAAATTAAAATATAAAATATCATTATCGGAGTGTTTAACCACATTCCATTATGGTCCACTATCCATAAACATGCTATAAAGATTGTACCTTTTAATTAATCTTTTCTTCTATACTGATATCACTTAAATTCCTTGAATATATTTTATTTTTATTGAATTTTTTACTATTTTATGGTTTACCTCAACACTCAATAGTTTGGGATTTTATATCACCTGAACATCCTCCACATTTAAAACATTGGTTTAATGATTTATCATTAATAATATCACCTTAAATTTATCTATATTAATGGACCTCCTAATGTACATTATAGAATAATTTAATAATTTTAATAAAACATTTAAGTAGGTCGGTAAGAAAATATATGGGTCCAAATCAACTATTATGACAAATTTATTTCCTCAACCAATCAATATATTATTGAATTTAACTAAATAAACCCATAAATAAGTTGCATGATCCATTTTAAAATTATTATTATAGAAATTATGATAAA
The DNA here is from genome assembly GCA_963277665.1 of Viscum album. Lineage (NCBI taxonomy): Eukaryota > Viridiplantae > Streptophyta > Magnoliopsida > Santalales > Viscaceae > Viscum > Viscum album. The sequence goes on from OY728123.1 coordinate 890,239,730, forward strand.
TGATACCAAGAAGAGACATAATCATATTAAAATTTTCTATTGCAAACAATATTTCATGGGAAAATGACCCCTCAAGTATATTATACATGAAATTATATATTTTGTTTATAATAATAGATAATATTCTATTTCATGCAAAACTACGTTCAATATAAACCTAAGATATATTGGTTTATCCATCAGTAGACACAGTTCGGATCAGTTTCCTAGCACTATAAAATTTATATGTGAGAGTATTGGTGACAATTTGTACAAATATTTTGAATCTATAGAAACTAAAATCACTATCTCTGTTAGAATTCTCATGTTCCATCTTTGAGAATAATATTATTAAATTGTGTGTAAATCTATGATAAAAATTTTGGGGGAATAATTTTCAAAAAAATATAAAATACCTAGTCTATATAGTTGAATGCGTTTTAGAATAATTGTGTATTTTAAAAATTAAAAATGATAATTAAAAAAGGATAATTAAATAGTGAATACATGAGAAAAAAATTCCAAAAACTAAAATACAAGTAGTATTGAACACAAGGATTTTACATTTTATATAATTCTTGATAACTATGTGTATGAAAAGGATTCCACCCAAAAAAATACTATTTTTTAAACAAATGACTTCTGGATTACATGAATGAAAAAAGTTCAATAACAAATCGTTTTATCTAAGTATCATGTAATTAATGCTTCTAGACTTTTCATATGAACATCTAATAATGTGGTATCTACTTTCATCTTAGAAGAATCACCAATTCTTCTAAAGGAACCAAGCATAACATAATAAGAGGGTAGTATAGAAGAAATTATACAATACACTTAAAAGATAATTTCTTCATAAAAGGAAACTAGTTTCATGGTAAGGTGATTATGTTTTTACAGTTAAGGCCCACTAAGTATTTTGATCATCTTATATAACGCTCACAAGGAAACTGATCTCTGTCTGAATTTAACTCATCGGGTATATATAGTTCCCAAATGTAGGTACAACTCTATAAGAAGATTAGGAAAACATATATCTTTAAGTCATGTTAATTCATGATATATTAATTAATAGTACACATTATACTATTCCATAATATTTTAAATCCTAGTGTATTTGGGAGACTAGATATATAGAATAAAAACATTAAATTAAAATAAAATGTATTTATTGAAAACATCATTAACATGCCCTTAAAATTCCATATTTCTTCTAAAACATAAAGGGATAACCTAGAGACGTAAATAAAAAGGGGGGGGGGTATTTAAATCCCAATAAGTGAATAATGAAAGAATAGAATGTGTAAAGTAGTACATGTGAGACAAGATTTGTATCAAGGTAGCTTAATAGTTTGATAATCACAATATTTAACAATGAGTCATGATGTGACATGATATCATAAAGTTAAAAAATGGAATGTGGAAACAACCTAACACAAGACATCATAAACATAATTCAAGAATAACCACTTTGAAAAGATATAATAGTGTGATTAGTAAAACCTCACATTCACCAAAAATGGTATCTTATTAGATAAAAACATTACCCAATTCATTTTAGGTATATTTAATTTTTGGTCCACCCGTCACCTCTATATCATGCACATGTATGAGGGTTCCACATAGATCAAACAATATAAGGATGTCATTAATCACATTTAATCCAATTATTTAAGAGTTTGACATACATACATGTACATTAAAACTTAATTAATGATATATACATATAGGTTAATACCCTTGATTGTAAATGGGGATGGGTATTCCCTATACAATTATTTGTCATGAAAAATCACAGGAAACCTTCAGCAGTATAACAAATGTATATAAAGATTCATATAAGGTATTAATGAGAGTGAATGGGGTATATAATAGTCTATAAATAATAATAAATTAATAGTTCTATGTAATATAATAACCCAATATGGAAAATTGATAATTCAAGGGAATTATACAAAAATGCTGCTAAATAAAGAGGATCATTAGAGGATCCATCACCCTGAGAGGATGCTTCTACAAGCTTATGAGGATATTATTAATATCATGGGCAACCTTAAAAAACTATAAAGTGGTATATAAAGAGTAATTTCTTGATTAAATGTTTTTAAATTAAGTTTAATTGAAGTCTAGGTGATTTTATTTTACAAATGATAGAACAATTTTAACTGATTTTTAAACAAAGAATTTGGATTCTATGTGATAAGGTAATCTAAACCACAAGAATTAACATGGGTCTTACATTTGTTTCTAAAAAATGTTTAGGTCTTTCATTATTTTATAATTATGAGAACCAAAATGAATAAAATAATTCCTTTGGGGACGTGCAAGTGATTCATGTTTATAAAAAATGGATTTAAAAAAATTAAATTTTAATATTTGTTTTAGAGGATTCAATATGTGTTTAAAGAATTATTCAAATAACATGAAAACATATTATTTGAAAGGGATAACACAATTATTGACATGGATAGTCTTTATAGTATTTTATTACTACAGATTTGGGTTTTTGTGATTTCATTATACACATAGTAAATTTATACAATATTTAATTTTAACAAAACAATTGGATATCGCTGAAAATTACAAAAAAATATACATTGTATAATTTCAAAAAAATAATGTCAAAAATATTTTTTATTTTATCAAAATAATATTTTAATTATAATAATTTACTTTTTTAAATAAAAAATACACAATTATCAACAAATATTAGTTTTTATAGAATATTGTTTTTTAACCATTGTAGCAATTATATTTGACATAAAAATTGTATTTTCATTTGCATTAAATATATATTTTAGGTGAAAATATTTTATTGAAATATTATTTATTATTAAAATTCAAGAATTTATCAAACTGATTGTATTAATATAAACTATAGTTTCCCAAAAAAATTATTTCATCATATCAAAGTTGAATTTTTATCAATATCATTATTTAATAATTTCAATGTAATGTTAAAAAGGGAGAAATATAATTGAATTTTTATTAAAAATAAAATATAACAACTCATTGTATTAGAGTATTGATACATTCCCATTTATGACACTAGAGAATTCTCTAAGGTTAAGGCTTCTGATTGTGAGTCTTTCATGGGGTGGTTTGGTGAACATAGATTCGGTTGTGATCTCAAAGTGCTTTAACTTCTCTAATAACTAGTTTCACTCATGATTTTGTTGAATAATATCATCTTGGTATTTGTAATAGGAAAATTACATTGATTCTATATCTGCCATATGGTTTAATAAATATACTTAATAGGGTATTATCCTACTGGTAGAGAACACTGCTTCCTTTGTAGGTTTTTAATGGAATTTATCATATTCCTTAATAGACTAATATTAACTGTCACTATAAAATGACTATGTTATCTATTATTAACAATATAAATGGTATTTTTAATGTTACTAACCATATAATTGTCACAATTGATATTTTTTTCAAAATATCTATATTAAATAATAACACATTTATTCATTAAAAATAGATTTTTGTATATAATTTTTTTATCGTTACATTATTACCCCTTTAGAAATTTCACACTAAAAATTTTCATTTCATTCATAGAAATAGATTTGAGTTATTTTTTTCATTATCTTTCCATTCCCAATGTTCCATCCTCAAACTTACGGTTCTTAAATAGAACATTTATCAAGTAAGTTTTATAATTTTTTAGAACCTTGTATATATGATCCAATATCTTCACTAGATACTACTCCTATGAGAGATCATTATACAATAGTACCACCCCTGGACTTAATAAATTTGAGGGGTCTGGAATGTACTTCCTTAATAGGGTTACATAGAACTTGTCATGTAGTTAAGATACGTTAGGTGGGAGTGAAATCATTATTCCACCTCTCTGATGTGTTCTACCAACATAAATATTTGGTTGAATATTGGACTAAGCTATCCCTTCTTCCCAATCCCCATGAATTTCTTCAGTGGTTATATATAAAGGAATAATTTACCTTCAACCTAATAAATTACATCTAATCAATGATTGTCTATAAAAATTTTCTTCAACTTTGTGTGTACTTCATATGACACTAAATGTTTTATGACCACTTTGTAATGTGTTGACCATGGTGCAATATAATGGATCCCTTAACTGATAAGTTACATGACCTCCGACCCACCTTCCAATATGCTATATGATACTAACTATTAGGGAGGGCCTAATATAAAACATGCGGGGGGGTGTTATACCATATTTATCAAATCATTACAATAGTGGAAATACATAAATATTATCCAAATGATAAAAACCAATAACCAAAAATAATACCGTAATAAAAACATACCAATATCACATGATAAACCAAAAAAAGTAAGAAATATCCAAGATAAAATAAAATATATTTCATACCATGTATGCATAAACTCTCTAATGAAAAACGACAATAAATACACCAGTAAAACTCACAAGTGGGTCCTAACACCATGTGCAGTTGACATATCTATCCTCCATTCAAACTCATCCATTTAACATAATACTCTTTCCATTATCCTACCCAGTAAACATGAATTGTATTCTAGGAACAATAAGATTTACCGAGTAGGGTGTGAGTAAAAATCAATAGGCCACGATGAAAATCATCTAAAAAATATCCATTCTATAATGGTGGATGAATTTTTATAAAAAATAAAATACACTAAATATTGTAAATAGTTTTCAATACCTAATATTATATATTTAACTACACAGATCCTCGTGTTCATTCTTACTCCCAAAACAATAATAAATTATTTGGAACATGTCGTAGTCCTAATCATATTTGATAAGGAAACAAAATTCATTATCTCTTTGGATTAAAATATTAATTAAAATCCAATTTCATAACCCAACTACTTTAAATTCCAGTTCAATGCAAATACCATGGGCCCATAACAACATGTCTGGAACCATGTGTGTTTTTTTACCATCCTTCATTGTCCCACACCTCATTGTACATATGAGAATTTGGAGAATCGGTCCTTATCCCACACTAATACACACATATGGGTATTTGGAGAATTAGTACCTATCCCACAATCATAATCACAAATATCACAAATATCACATATCTCATATAAATCAAGTTTAAACATCAATATCCTTTTAATATAACATTAATACCTTGGGATTCAATTTCAATTATCAATTCAATCACATTTCTTCACATTAATGACATTTATTAATTGAAAACAATCAGTGTTAAACCATTTATAGACATGTTATAATAATATAAATTAACCTAGAGAGGTTTGTCGAACCAACCCTTTAATTAAAATTCCCAATCAACCCTATAATCACATTCTTTCACCAATTTAATTAATATAATTTTCACATATTCCATAAACCTATTAACTAATTAAAAATTTAATCTATTCTATTAAATATTCAATTTTGTTACTTGAAAATTAAAATTGAATATTTCTATACATGTAATTATTACCCCATTCAATAGTAATTGAACATTAGAACACCTATCCCAAGGTATTTTCTATATGTTTTCTACACCAAAATTCCCCAAATTGAAGGAGATTCATCATGAACACAATGATATAGAAAATACTGACCAAAACCAATGAACAAGATCAAAAAGATAAAAATCCCTAAAAATAGATCTCAACCATAACCAATGGAGGATATGTAAATCCTGTTTATCTAAAAAGATATAAAAGAGAGAGAGAGATAGAAATATAAATCGGGAAGAAATAACATTACAATGTGAGGCTGTTCCTTTAAATGACTATTTGATTCTTCATGACGTGGGCTAAAGGAGCCTATGAATCCTCATGGGAGCTTCAAAAATCATAGGAATAATTTTAGTTCATATTAAGGGTGATTATAGAATAAGAAATTGGGGATTATGGTTTTTTTATAATTTCTAGGAGGATTAAGAAGCTACATGTAGAGTTTCCTGTATGGGGCACACAGTTTGTCAAACTGTACACTCTAACTATATTCCCTTGCAATTGGGGTGCACAATTAACCATAGTTTGGTGTACAGATTGAAAAACCATGTTAATACTGTGTGAATACCTTTTGTTTTGGGTTTAACTATTTTATAGGGAGGGCGCACAGTTTAGGAATACCATGGGCCAACCATTCACTCCCCCCCCCCAAATTAAAAAATTATCCTAAACACACCCATGAAAAAACTCAGTGAATGTATGAAAAAATGAACTAAAGGAATACCTATAAAGGAGTATGTGACATCTCTAAAAAGGCCAAGATATTAAATTCTCCCCACCTTATATGACAGTGAACTTGATATTTAATCCCTAGAATTTTTATGATTCTGAGGTAAAAAGATCGGGACACAAAACCTATATATCTGCTACACTCACTATTATTTCCACGTGAACATGAACTTCTTTCCATAATTCTAAAAATACCGGCATGGCCTTCCCCCACAACACTTTCATAGTAATATACAATATAAGAATTAGATGTTCCTCAAAAGATGCATCGGTCTCAATCTCATCAAAATTAACATCTATCAAATGAGAATAGTCGAGGAGATACCTTTAAGATGTGACACATGGAAAAAAATGTTCATAAAACTATAACTATAAATAATATCCAAATTTTTTGAAACTTTCCACATTCAATCCAAAATTAAGAAAGATCCAACAAACCTAGTTTTCAACCTACCCTACCTCAGAATCATTTGGTTTCCCAATCTAGGACACACATGATGGAACTTATGATCACCCTCTATAAACACAAGGGGTTGTTGATGTTGATTAGCATAAAAATATTCCAACTATGATCTACAGACATATGTTTCAAAAATAGCTAAAACTACTCTAATGTATCATGTACAAGGCTAAGTCCCCACAACTCTAACTCACTTTCTCCCATCCAACATATTGATGATATGCATGGACTACCATGAAGTGCCTCATATGTTATCATATAAATAGTAACCTGATAAAATATTTTTTTGTAAAACAGAAAGAGTTATAGATGTTATTCCTAAGACCCAAAAAATTCTAGGAAGCATGCCCCTAGAATTTACTCCAAAACAAGTAGAGTTTGTTCTAACATCCCAACTTTCTATGGGTGTAAATCTATTCTTAGATATACCAGCAAACCAAGAACATTCTATAAGACTTTACAGAAGCATGATGTAAAATGTGAGTCATAGTAGGAAACTACGCTCCATGAAACCCTAGGAAAATGGTCCATCTTCTAAATGTACATGTTCCCCCAAAAAAATCCACTGCCAAAGTCTATTTGATTATAAATAAATGTGTAAATTTCATCAGTCAGTCTACTATCGACCATATAGTGTCAATCATTTGAGGCATCCTCAGATGATGTATACAAAATCCATTGTACCATTAAACCATTTCCATTATAAAATAGAAAACGTCTGATGTAAACCATCAGGTTCTTGATGCTCAACATTTGATTATCTTAGGTGTATTATCATGTCACGAACCCTAAAATTTTATTTTTCATGCCCGACCACCAATAATTTTAAGGTAGGTCACATAACATTTTTTTCAAACCAAGATGTACCAACCACTTTGTGGTATGAAATTAAAGCATTAATTCTATGACATATTCATAGGAACAAAAAGATGATTCTTGACATAGATGGTCCCATCCACATCTATGGTCCAATCACGATGTTACTCACAACCATCAAGAATTTACCTCAAAGAAAAACACCCCAAATCCCTATATTTCCTCTACATGAACTAGATAAAAAGAGTATATTACACTAATAATGATATGAGGATCATCTTATCCTAGACCTCCTGAACCACAATGTGAATCTCAGCTAGAATAGACATTATCTCTTATTCATATCTACACTCTTGAGCTGCCTAAGTCTATCTCTTTCTACTAAAATAACCAGAAAACTTATTTCGATTCCCATGTGTATATGCTAGTTGAAAACCAAATGAATACATATAGTCAACCCATATAAACTTCGATATATTCTTATCTCACTACAAAAATATATCCATTATGATATTTTTTTTGGTATACACATCAAAATTTTCACTAAAAAGATAAAATTTCCAACACATCAAAGAATAAGGAACTACATCTATCTTAGGGTCATGTATCGGGTAGTTACATTCATGTGGCCCAAAGAGCTATGAACCATAATATAAAAATAAATCCCCCTATATCAGAACTACTCTAAGTACTGTCTTAGATGCAAAACAGAACATCGAATACTCCTCACCTGGCTTGTATTGGATCAATATTGATATGGTATTCAAATGCCTCTTTAACTATTAGGGATAATTCGCACATGCTCTAGACTATTGAAATGTAACTCCCTTCATGGACAATCCGTGAGATGGTGCTTCTCGGTAGGAAAAGTCCCAGATGAACCTCTGATAATATCCCACTAATCCCAAAAATATGTGGATATCAACAACCTTCTTAGGATTCTCAAATGTAACCAATTCATACACTTTATCTGGGTTCACTGACACACCTTCCTCTATGGTGATTTGAACCAATAAATTTCACTAGTCAGTCTAGAATTGACACTTTGTTATATTGGAATATAGCTGATGATCTCTCAATATACACATGATTATTTCAAGATATTGGGAATGATCTTCTTGAGTCTTGTACTACACCAGGATTTCATCCATAAAAACAACCCCAAGTTGATATAGGTACAAGTGGATGAATTGGATTATCAAGTCCATAAACATAGCAGGAATTTTCTTCATCCTGAATGACATCATGATTAAATCTTGTAGTCCATAAATGATTTTGAAAGATATATGTGGTATATAATAAGGTTGAACTTCCAACTGATGATACCTTGACATATAGTCAATCATAGAGAAGATGGAATCTTCTCTCAACTAGTCAAAGTGATCATAAATACATGGAATATGATACTAATTTTCCACTATCATATGGATCAAATTCCAGTAACTAATAAATAAGTGCAATATTTTATGAGACTTATTAGAAAAAAAATACTGGAGAACCCAACGATGACATTATCAGATGGATAAACACTTTAACCATTAACTCTTGTAGTTATGTATTGTTTTCCTTTATCTATGTTGGTTCTATCCTATACGGTGGAATGTAAATCAACTGAGATCCAAGTATGAGATGAATATTAAACAGGACGTCCCTTTTAGGTGTGATTCCTAAGAAGTACCCCAGAAATACATCATAAAATCATTCTACTATGTGTGTCAAGGAATATAACTTAACACCCTTACCATCTAGAAAAGGCTTTTAATGTGGATAGTGAGTAACCACCGTCGCGGATTATTTTTCCCTCCACGACCCACCTGGATATCCCACTCTCCATGATGAACCCAATTTTTTCCCTAAGTAGATGTAATGGTCAATCTCTTATGGATACAACCTATGTTTTCATGGTACACTATCAAACAATACATACCTAATACCAAGTAAAAACATACATTTCTAGTTTGTAAATATCCCATAAAAAATGATACTCCACAAGCTTGAGAGAACACCCCTTGTATAAATATATGTCCATAGATTTTACACCCATTGGTGTATCGATTTTTCATAACCTGACTCACAAACTCCCTAGTCAAACTCAACCCGTTCCAAATCAGTTTATATATAAAGGAATGAGAGTCACCACTACCAAATAAGCTAATATAAATCAAATAAGCTACAAGAATAGTACATCTGACTATCAATGGTTTATCCACCCTATCCACATCTATTTGATGAATGACATGAAACTTTTCTACCCTTCCTCCCTGTATTCAGTCTGTGTCCCTTGAGGTACACCACCATTCCAACATGAATGCTCATTTATTTTCAAAAAATTTCAATTTCCATGACCTCTACATCTAGAAGAACTCCATATTTCAATCTGATATGGGGTATAAGATCCTATCCCAGTGTTCTGACTCTTAATGTCTCCTCCGTCACTACCCATTGGTTGATGATTTCTGAAAAACTGTTGTGGATGTCTCATCCTTCCACAACATCAAAACTATGTTGGTGGTTAGGGGCACTATTTATGAAAGTAACCCTACCTACTACACTGGTGGTAGATTACTTGAGTAATCATCTGAGTAATTGGTCTATCCCCGCTAGCAGCGCTACTTTCCACTAACCTGGTTAACATTTTCATAATTATACTTCCTACTCTCAAAATCCATAACACTGGGTCATCTAGATGAAACCACTATTTATTCTCTCGAATCCTCTTTCAGGTTATACTCATATATGATATCCTAATTCACCACTTTAGAAAATATCTTCAACCTGAAGATGATAACCTGGGACTTAATCTAACATTTATTCCCATCATGGAAACAAGATACTACAGTATACTCATCTCCATACAATGATTGATCAATGAAATAAAAATCCATGAAACATCCATCATATTTCAACATGGACATGCACCCCTAGTTATACCGTATATAATAAACTTCCCTATACTTCCAGAGCATCATTGGGTAAACATGCTACATAAACATATCTAGATTGTCATTCCACTCCGTATTCTTCTTCTATCTATCCTATGTATGGATGTCCCACCAACATTTTTCTTGACCACAAAATATAAATGTACACATGTCTAATTATATTCTAATCATGAGTATCTATGTGTCCATGGATCATTTGGATAGACTCAATCCATAACAATTTCTCTTTGATAATCTTCGGGTATGGACTGACTACAATCAGGAGTAGATGCAGCTAAAATCCCTGATGGCCGGCCAAAGACCATAGATGGTACGAGTCGCAAACACATCCCATGCACTCTACCAGGATGGTCCTTCCCATGGACTTTAGCAGCCGGGTCATCATGGGAGACTGAGTAGGACTGCCCAGTATTTGCATCCCATATTTCTTTAATTTTTATCTATAAATCAAATATCAATATATTTTAACATAGTTAAAACTGATAATAAGTTATTATATTGAAAAAATGAGTTCATACCCCAACTTCTTTGGTAGACTCATTAACAAAACTTCCATCAGATTTTTTGTGAACATCCAACCACACTTCAGTTCAGGATGCTTCGTGCCCTAAACTCTGTGGCTGCATTAAAAAAATGATAAATAAATAGTTTAATATATTAAACAGATAATATTGTCTTATAAATATTTAAACTAATGAAAATATTACCAAAGTCGATTGGATTCTAGAAAACGTTTTGACACCGTAATGTGAGGGATGACTTACATAGCCTGGCATGATGCATTATTTCTTGAGAGATCTTATAATAAATAAAATTAAATTTAATATTAATGTATTCATCTTCATCTCCTTTTCATATACATGTATAAATGCAGAATGTGGTTAATATAATAATATATATTTAAATACCATCTTCTTTCATCCTGATGTCTGTCAACAAAAACCTTCCACTGTTATTTTTGGTACCCCATTGGGTAGATTCTCATACATTTTTCATACAGTTAATGAATTATCATTGACATCACTCCTCAATCTCCATTTTAAGTCTTTCAATTTCTTAACAAGATTTTTCAACTTCCACTTTCGTGCTATCACATCTGGAACAGTAAAGTGGAAAAATATCTGTATGAAGAAATTCATTATGAACATATTAAAACATGACATTAAATTATTCAATAATGTATTAAAATAACCTTTATTTGGGAATCAAAAACTTCATTATTCCAACATGGAGGCATATACCTCCAATCATCATAAGAAATAAGAAGGGAAATGGGCTCCGCTGCCAGCTGGCCAAGAAGTTGTCCAAGTAATCTCGCGACGTCATCTGTAGGGACTCCATATGAATCAAATGGGACAACTATATTCTCTCCATTCATATTCCCCACATCTACACTTTTTATATTTTTCTCCATAATTTCATTTTTCATCGTTGATGAACTAACAATTAGTATAAAAAAGTGCATTAAATTTATTTATATTAAAATTTGTACCTAAAACTCTGGCCCTCCAGTATGCCCGTGATGAACTAAAAGTGGTGCACCACTACCCCATTTCCAAAGGGGGATTAATTGACTCAGCTTCTAATGGGACACCTATAGAGGGTTTGAGAGATGGTGCAGGGGGGAGATGGAGCAGGGGGTAGGAATCTGGTGGCTCAGATGATGTAGGGAGGGAGGCAAATGGATCTTCATCTATCACAGTAGTGGATGAAACAGTGTATCACTTCCTCCTTAACATTCCTGCCATTTAATAAAATAAAATTATATTCAGAACATGTATTTTAAAAAAAATATGAAGAAAAAAATTGAAAATGATAATAGATTCCCAATACTAACAAACAAAATTTACTTAACAATGATAATGAATGACTGCACAAATAAAATAAGTGGTTGCTGAATGAATAAATAAATATACATATAATCATTTTCCCCTTCAATCACGCCAGTTTCTTGCTCCATTACTTTATCCACTTAATTCATCCTTGCTAGAATAATATTTTCAACATCATGATGAATAAATAGTTCTGCTTCTTGTTGTTGATGATATTCAATTTCAGAGGTCAAATCATCCACTTTTTCACCCATATCATAAAAATCTCTTTGTATTATGTGAGAAACTATAGTCCACCCTTCATCCACAACATCATTTACATAATATAACATTTTTTATTGCAATGATAAGATATATGGATCATGCAGTTCATGATCACCAACATTAATCAAGTGAGAGAAGTTCATAGATGTAAATTGCAAGGAATGTCTTTTAACACCTCTGATAATATCTACCTTGTTTCATTTGAATAATACAACTGGAAAATGCTCGTGGTAGTTAAATTCAATAATATTAGTCATCTTTCCATAGCATCCTACTTTATAAAAATGTAAATATACCACTATTCTATGTTTTTAAAACCCCTTTCTCGATCAATTGTACGAAATCTAAATCTATTCGCGTTGTAAGTGTCGAACATTCTATCTTGTTTTAGAGGACCTCGACCATGAAACTTCAAATATTCTAAAAAAACTTCTTGATTATTAGTATTCATGATCTAAAAAAGAAATATACTTTATTATATTTACAAAATTTATTTTTAAAACTAATAATTGAATTAATTGAAATATTTATTAACTTACACATCCTGTAAAACATTATACAATATATTTATTAACATCTTTCACCATATCTTTCTCATTTCGTGTTCAGCCTCTCATTCGTCTCTTTGTTTGTATCATAAACTCTTCAATAAAGGGATCTACAATTTCACTATTCAGCATCACATATCTATGTGCCTGTAATAATTCCAATTCTGTCAGTGTCAAATTTCAGGTCCTCACAACTGATCGGCCAATTGAAGGAAATATTTTTTATTTCTGATGTATTTGAGATTGAGTCGATGTGTCTTCAACACATCAAAATCTATTAAATATCATCTCAATATAATCCATGTATATAAAATAAAAGGTAATACACTCCACATCAAAATAGCCTGCAAAAATAGAGCCTTCTAGTTAAGCATTGTTTCTCATGTATGATTTCTAATTCCCAATATATCTATGATATAAAATAAACATAATTATGCATTTAATTAAGTGCCAAAAATTGTATTCTTAACTAAAAAACATATAAATAATGTACCTCTCAATTTGATACATCCATTGACAATGAACAGGGCCTCCTAATTTAGATTCATCAACCAAATGCACAGTAAAATGAATCATGTCCGTAAAAAATGACGGAGGAAAGATCATCTCCATTGCACAAAGGGTCAATACAAACCTCCCCTGGAGGTTTTCAAGTTGAATGGGATGTAGATATTTCTCACATAGTTGTATAAAAAATGTGCAGAATTAGAGTACAACAGTAGTAATGTTTTCAGGTAATAATGTTTGCAATGCTAATGGAAGTAATGTTTTTAACAAAATATATGAATCTTGACTTTTCAATCCATGTAACTTATGATTCTCCAAGTCAAAACACCTTGAGATGTTACTTTAATACCCATTAGATACCTTCACATTCATTAAAAATTGATGGAATGTATCTTTATCCCAATTTTTGATTGAAAAATTTACCAGAGCATATTTTTCATCCTCATCTCGCATGAGATCACATTTTATGTTCATTACTTGTATGTCTTTGTGAGCATTGAGAAGATCCTTTGACTTTCCATGCTCATTAAGAAATGTGAAAATCATATTTTCACAGACAATATTCTCAATATTCATCACATCAAGATTATGCCGCAACAAATTAAATTCCCAATATAGATGTTTGAAAAATATACTTTTTTCATCCATTATTGCATTCTGATTTTACTTGACGATGCACTTTGAACCAATTTTCCACAATAATTCAAATAATGAACTTTCCCAAATTATATTTTAACATTTTTATTTTGTGTCAATATTTGAGAACAAGTTAAAAACTTTTGAGGTGATCTATGATCAATGAAACTATTAAATTTTGACCTATTCAGCTGAAATCTATGAGATGCATGGAGAAATCTTAGATGGCACATGAAGCACCATTTTCTTCTGTGAGGTATCCATTTGGGCTCAAAATCAATGTTACAAATAAGACAATCCAAACCCATGTAAACGTTCCAACTAGAAAAATTCCCAAGCCCACGTAATCTACTAATGGTCCACATTACAGCCGCATGCAGTTTGAACATAGTTTTAGATGAAGCATCAAATTTCACAACACCGTTTCTCCATAACTCCTATAATTATTCAATCAAAGGCTACATGTATACATCAATATCATTTCCAGGAATTTGTTTTCCCGGATTAATCATAGAAATGGTAAAAGATGTTTGTTGCATACACATCCACGAAGGCAGATTGTATGGGTTCAAATCAACTGGCCGAATTCTATAACTGGTACTAAAAGTCCCAAATGGGTTGAATCCATCGATAGACAATCCTAATCGAACATTCCTAAGATCAGTCGAGAAATATGGATGTAATGAATCAAATTCCGTCAATGTTTGGGAATCTCGTGGATGACTTATTAACCCATCAATGTTATTATCTACATAATTCAAATTCATGTGCTCGGTGGTGTTTTATAACATGAATAATTTTTTCAATCGAGGATTTAAAGGAAAGTGACAAAAAACCATTGCAGGTGTGTTCCCTTTCTTCTTATTTATGAATGTATGTTGATTTAGACTTCCAACATCACCCATTGACTTCCATCCAGAAGAAGAACATTTTTTCCAATTCTATCTACTTGAATCCTCTTGCTAATAAACCATACAATCATTGGGACACGCATGTATTTTTGTATAATTCAAACAAAGCATGTTAACAACTTTTTTTATATCATAAAATACTCGGGGTTTTTTACATTAGGAAATGCATCACACAATAATTCCAATATAAAGTACATTGCCTTAATTATAATTCTGTATAGACATTTGATATGGTACAACTTTAGCAGAAAAGAAATATTTGAATATTTAAAAAATCCACTATACAACTCTTAATTTCCATCGTCAACTAAATCATGAAATTTATTTTCCTCCGTGAAGTTTTCTCTTACATTTGTCTCCAAAGAATCAAGAGGAGGATCCAATGATATGTTACAATCTTTTTCTGTTTGTGTTATAGTCTCAAAAACATCACTTGTCACATTTCAATTTGTAGCACCTTCATCTTGTTGTTCTGTTATGATTTGATCTTGATAGTGGTGTCTTGCAGTGCCGAATGAATCATTTATAAGGTTTTTCATTTCATTTTACATTTTCAACAAATTTGGGAGCTCATTCTATGGATTAACATCAGTCCTAAACCTTTTTGTATTGTTCAATTCTACCTACCAATCCAACACAAATATTGATCAAAGAATTTATTTAGTATTAAATGTTTATAAACTTCATCTATCTTCATCCATCCTCTAAATTTATATATAGGACATGGACATCTAATTCTCCCTTCAACAGATTTATTATAAATTTCAAAGTCAAAAAACTCCTTCAATACCCTAATATACTGAGGTGTGTTCCTCAGTAATGTGATCTAGATTTTATCCATGTATATCACAATGTTCCTACACAATATTAAAAGAAATTAAAAAACATAGATACTATTAAATAGGGAAATAGATTTAGATATACTAGTTGAAAAAATATATAAATATGTTACATAAGGTTTTCCTATATAAATACCTATGGTAAATCACCCACTAGAAAACCGAAGTATGTATGTTCATGCATGTGTATACTTATACACATGTGATTCCAAAATCTCTTGAAGACACAAGAATATAGTGGGTATTTTCATAGGCAATAAACATTTTAATAAGATAGTGAGTATTTCGAGATATATTTGAGAAAGTTCAGCAATAGTAAAAAAGTTAAGCATTAAACCGAAGCATTATATTAGAAGTCAACATTTAGAGTATTGGGATATTTCCAAGTTGATAATTCTGATATAGCAGTTAGTTGAATTAGAATTATTATCTTCTACAATTCCTGAGAGTATACTGAACCGACATTCATTAAATGTTATTAATTATAATTAGTGTAATTCATTGACTTTTATTTCTTTTATAAGAGGAACTATAATTTCTAGTTTGAGAATAATATAGGAAAATATGTTCTTTCCTTTAACATGATATATAGATAAATAAAATATAAAACATGCACTTTATAAATGCACATCATTTATAAAACATGGTATAAAGATGTTTTTCCTCAAACAATTTCAACTCAAAACTCATTCATATATCCTTAAAAATTCACCCTTTTTATAAAAACCCCTTACATGGTTTAGAAACTTATCAAAGGAATTTCTAATAATGGCTAGAAAATTTAAAAAAAATTCCCTCACATGAAAGATTTAACAAAACAAACTCAATGTAAGTATGGAAATAAGGATAAATATGAAGAAAAATTACCTATAGAAAGTCGTAATGTATTCCAATAAACAAGTGGAACAACACTAATCAATATCAGTACCAAATCATTGGAGGATCAATGATTCAATGAAATTCCATCCAAGTAAAAAAGAAATACACAAGCCAATAAATAATTAAAGGCATAACACATGATAAATATCATGAGGAAACACATTAGGAACTAATGGGAAAAGTATAACACATGAGAAGGTGGACCTAATTCTATCAGGTTAAAGGTCACACATCCATCAAAAAAATCTCTCTAAATGTAATCTCATCTGTGGCACCCCACTAGCTCGTAATTTTGTACTACTAGTGGTAACTAGAAAGCGTTTAATCTCAATGTGCCTAAAAATATCCATTGATTTCCCACATAGTATCCGAGGGTTCCCTATAAAATAACTAAAGTAGGTGATACAATTTTAAAGTGAATGTCATACAATGAAAATAATAATATCCAAAGGCT
This sequence comes from Viscum album, assembly GCA_963277665.1. Lineage (NCBI taxonomy): Eukaryota > Viridiplantae > Streptophyta > Magnoliopsida > Santalales > Viscaceae > Viscum > Viscum album. Next base: position 890,256,986 of record OY728123.1, read on the forward strand.
AGAATAATAATGAAATCCTTCCCACATCCCACATTTAGCTTATAATGATCCCCCACCCATAATAAAATCATGAATCACATCACAATCAACCATCATAGCGATACACATGACATCATAAATAAATGAAAAGGGGATCAATAAGGGAAAAATGAACCAATCAACTCAGATATCACATCACAAAGTGTTTCCTAAGACTTTCAATTATCACATATAATATATACATTTTTAAAACCATTTTTAAAATGATTGGGAATCCAAACACCAATATAAGAGAAATCATAATCATTTCCAAAACACAACAAACATAACCCAAATGAATCACAATAACATTTCATAAAACAACATGTCCCTTTGAAACATGGAAACCATATAACTCCCAAAGGGTAACCCATTTTAAATACCAATTTCCCTTAAAATAGAATGACCATGTGTTTTTCTTATATAAACCCATTATTTTAATTATATTAAACATGTCAAATGTATAAAATAAAAATTTACATTAATATTTAATTTAAACTTGAAATTAAAACCTTTAATCCACATGAAAACAAATTTAAGATATATAAAACCATTATAAACCAAACCTAGATAACCTACACCCTCATTATATGGATTTGAAATTAATTTATAAATCCAATCACACATAAATATATTAAAAAAATTCAATGAAATGGAAACATTGACCTAAATAAAATTCACTGGCGATAGGGAGGCGAGCTAGGGTTCGGGTCTTGTGGGGGTTGGGAGATGAAGATGGGGTCCTGGGGGTTGGGGAAGGGGGTTCGGGGTCGGGGTTGTGGGGGAAGTGGCGCGGATGGCCGGCCGGCGGAGCTGGGGTTTGGGGATTACTCACAGGGGGGGTCTCAGGGAGAAGGGGAGTCATGGTTGGGGGTGGGCGAGTGTCGCGGCTAGAAAAAATAACAGGCTTTAGTGGCGGTTTACAAAAAAGCCACTAAAAGACCAATGCTAAAGGTGATTTATGTTCTAGTGATAAGAAATAAGTTCCATTAAATCATGAAAATTCTTTAACCATAGTAAAAGTGTTAACTTTTGTAATGGTCATTATAATTGAATTATAATAAATAACCATAGTAAAGTTTATCCTCCAAATTTCTCACTTTATAACACAATCATGTTAGCATATTTTTCTTACATTTCAACATGTATCAATCTCAAATCCAATTATATCACCCCTAGTTTAACCCTTATAATTATTGGTTAAATATATATTACAATGAGTGGGGTTATCTCATAATTATTAACAAAATTCACAAAATATATTTACCAAATTACCATAAAATTGATTCAAATATTCTTAATAAAAAATATATTGAAATCGATGCCCTCAAAATTCAACTAATATTATGTCTAAGAAAACACATATCGATTAATATTTACCATAACTTATGAATCTATACATTCTGGTTTATGTTATCCATAATAAATTTCTTCTAACATTATCTCACCTAAATATATTCAAATACCTCATATTTTTTCATAAAAAGAGTGTGAATTATCTGAAGCATATCCACCAAGAGTGTCTATCTAGGTGTACATTCTAAGGCCAACTCATGATGTACCATAATCTAGAATATGTGAATACTGAATCATCATTTTTTGGGTCATTAAAATTAAATACTTCATTTCAATAGCCACATCCAGATTAAAATATCCAAAAAAATATTTTCATTTATGGATAACCACATACGCAAGACTTTACCAAAACATCATGATGTCATCCTATACATTGACTTATTTTTAGTATTTTTACTAAGTTTATATCATTATAATCCCCAAAAAACATTATTTTCATAGAATTAATTTATATGTTATCCTAAATGAAAATATATTATTATCAACCTTAACTTATCAAGAATTAAATCATAAATGAAAAATATCTGAATCTCTAAAGTTACATAAACCCTTCCTAATAAAAAAATGTGATTGCACAGACCTACATTCCCAGATCCAAAACCATAAACAAGTACATTATATACTAGAATCATTACCAACTATTTATTCATTGACCTAACTATCTAATATTTTTATGAATTAAAAAATATTAAATTTTATACATTCCCGAGAACATTTATGGTTATAACATTAGATAATTATAACAAAAAACTAAAAAATACCATGTTATTTGTACCAAATAAACATTTTTCACATTATATACTATTATTATTCCATAAAAAGTCATCGAAATATCCAAAAAAAATCATCCATATGTTATATCCATCTGAACATCTCATGTGTAATACATGAATCCATGACCCTAGGAATATAAATATAAGATAGGGTCAGTTCAAATGCTCACAAAGGGAAACATATGAATGATGTTCTAAATAAATTAAGCAAGGTATACATAATATGGATTGAATACAAAAATGAAATGATTCTATTATAAACTGAAATATAGAGCATAAAATATCTAAAACAATTAACTAAATATAGTTAATAACAATTTCTAAACTTATACTAATAGAATGCATAATTTCATACATAACAAAATGCTATAAAATATTTATTTGAATACAATATACTGATATGGGGATAGGTATACCCTGAATCCCATGTATTTTCTCATGATAAATGTTAATTAATTTAGGGACCGTATAATTCCAAACACCCGATGTAACATTATTTAGTCCATTTCCTTCACCACAATAGTTAATAATACATCTCATTCCATTCCATATTGAACCTCTGGTTAAATAAAAACATATATATCAGTGTACTGAAAAATATGGTATTTAAATACAGAATAAACATGTGTTAGAAGTTAATAACCATCAATAATAACTATACTTCCCAATGTAATAAATAATTTTTTTTCTCAGTGATTATTATCAGATATATGTTCTATAAAATGAGATGTTCAAAAACTATAGGTTAAGGAGTAAATGATTTTTTTCAATGCAATAATAACAAAAAATAATGTATCAATATAAATTAGTTTCATGGTTGTAAAATGTTACATCCATAGTAGAAAAAGGAAACATATAAGGGTGTTGACATAAATTAAATACACCCTCACAAAAATAATTCTTTAAATAATAACACTGAAGAAAGGTTCAAAAATAAAATTATTTTATACATTGAAGCCAATCCATAAACTAATAAATTTATATATAATAGGTTAAATTACGTAAAATAAAAAACAATAGGGTAAATCCTTTTGATACAGATAATGGAAATTTAAGTAAACAATTAAAAATGTTTTAGAATACATTTTTAACAGTGATATAAAATAAAATTTAAATATTGCATTCAAATGTAACTTTTGAAATTGTGAAGTAAAACACATTAAATTAATTAATTTTAAAAACTAATATCTTATAATGATAAATAATATAAAATAATGAAGTTAAGTAAATAAATGATTACTCACATTTAGAACATTGGTATTTTCCTAGAAGATCCCTTAGAAATAGATATTATACCCTAAAAAATTGCGGAAAAAATCTCAAATTAAATAAATAATATTCCATTTTATTGAAAAAAATGTAAGGTTTTGGAGGAATCCAAATTTTTATTGTGTTTTTGATGAGGTGGTGAGATACCTATTTTATAAGTGGTGAGGGTGAAATTTTGTAATCCATTTCAACTTAATTTAAAGTCAAAACATGTTAAATGTGTCACATTGATCCAAAAATAGATAATAATTGAGTGTATGGTGATATAAGGTCAACATTGTCTCATCCAATAAATTAATAACATGTTTTTACCATGTCTCATGCCCTTTACTCCTTGAATCATTATATATTTCTATTTTAAGAATATATTGGTAACATTTTTTACGTAATATATCATAATCAATATGACTAAAAATAAAGTGGTCACTAATATGTAAATTCGAACTAATTATTCTTATTTTTAAATTAATTTTATTTTATTCAATTTTTAATAGTGATCAAAATTAATTTTAAAATACTAAATTTATATTTCATTAAAAAATATTTAAAAATATATAACATATGTTTGGATATATGAAATTTCAGTTTATAAAATAAAAGTATAATTTTTAAGATAAAAAAAGTCAAATAAAATAAACATATATAGTATTATAAAAAAGTTTCAATAAATTTTAAATCATTATCCTATACTAATAATTCAATAAATATAATGTGATTTGTAAAATTTATATTTCAATTATTCACCTTCAATAGTTATTTTTATTAATTCTAGAAATCCGTTTTACGGAAAATTTTCAAAAATAAATCCAAAAATAATTTTGTATTTTCAAATTTAAATTTAAAATTAAGAAAATTACACATTAAAATAAAATATTTGAGATATAATGAAAATATATTTTTATAAGAAACTATAATTTATTAGAATATTAACCATTCTTATTATAATTTACTTTTTTATTGAATTAAAATTATTATTAATCAAATATTCATATCTAATATATTTTATCATCATTAATCTAAATTATCATGAAATATAAATTTATATTAGGTTGAAAGACCTTATTTTATAAAATATATTTCCAATAATAGAATGATCATATTTGTCAATTATCTATACCAATCATAATTTCATTAATAATAAAAGTATCATTTATTTTCATTATTAACATTTAATAATGTGGTTGCTAAAATTAATTTCATCTTATTCAATGCCTTTGTTTTAAAGACCTTATAATTTCATGGATTCATTTTACTTGATTTTTTGATGTAGATAAATGTATCGAACTCATTGAATTATTTAAAGGTATATATTCAAATTCCATGTGTCACAATATAACTCAGTGTAGAAGACAGTAAATACTAACATAAACATAAAACCTATATTTGGAAAGACCAATATGTGATTCCAATATAAATTTATCCTAATGATGATATTTAGTGAGTTTCTGATGAATTTATCACCCAAAAAACTCATCAAACAAATACAAACATCAATGAACTCATATTGTTTTCATCCATCAAGTTTATTTTATTCTTAACAAATCCTAATACATTTTCCCCATTAAAATTATAACTAATTCAATCAAAAAAATAATGAAAATGTGATTATCATTCATCATCCTTGGTTTTCAAAAAGAGCTATCCAAATCTCATATTCACTTGACATAATATCATCTGAAAATGTGCTCAATATAACCCATCGTCAAGGTATAATCTCAATCAATCATAATCATGACCTTTCTTTAATAAAATAAACTCACACCATATCTCTTCTGATACTATTGTATATATTTTTGAGGGAATTGTGATACTATTTAAATCACTTAGTGATGGATTATAGTCTACGCCAAAATATTTTCTTTGATTTTCATGTCTTTGATTACATAAATCATCATCTCTCACATACTTGGTTTAATTTTTAGGTATTTATTTTTTTATTATTTGTTTGGTGATTATAATTGGATTTTTTATTATGTTTTAAAGAAAAAAATTAAGATTTTATTCTAGATAGTATGAGGCGCATGGTTTCAAATAGTGTGCCCTTAATGGTGTGGCTAGGTGAAATTGATTGACAGAGGATAGCCACACGGTTTGCATATGGTATAGAAACTGTACAAGAAAATCATTCGACTTATTCCTCTTAGAATATTAGTGGTGCAGGGTTGCTATATAGTTTCAAAACCTGTGCAAGAAAACAATGTTTCATGTCCAAGTTATAAAATTTTTATAAATAATGGTTGGTCTCACTCATGATTTATCCCAAAATCCCCCATTTTCAACCCGACATAGGATTTCCAGCCCTAGGGACGTCAAAACCTCATCCATTAAACCTCAAATATTCATTCTATTAGATTCTTGTTTGTGATTTATCCATGATTTTTAAAGTAAGTTCCATTTATTTTTAAATTTCTACTCTTTTTGATAGTTTATAATCTTATTGCTTGGGATTTTACTTTTCCAGTGGGTTGGGTAACCTATTTAGGGTTGAATCATATTCTTTATGATTCAATATTAGTTTTTATGGTTAGATATTTCCTTTATATAGTTTTATTGAGTTTATGTTGTGGTTTCTCCCTAATTTATAGAAATTTATATATTTGAGGAAGGCGGTTCCATGATTAAACATTATTTAGTGTTTTTTATATACTTGATTTTCTTTTTTTTCATGGTATATAGAATTTTATGAGGTGTGAAATGAATTTTTAAAAGGATTCAAGGTGAATTTGAATTGAAATATTGGTTTTCCAAAGGAAATGGTTATGTTCCTTGTACATTTCTTATGTTATTCTATAATTTTATTTTTAAAGGTTATTTATAAAATGTGTAAATGGTGTGAAACATGTTTTAAATTGTATTTGGGGTTAATTTTCATTCAAAAGAGGTTTGTGGTTAGGTAAATGGTGGTTTTTCATGTGTATTATGTTAATTGGATTATGCATGAGTGAATGTGGTATTTCATAGGATGTGTTGAATGGAAATTGAGCACAAAAGAAATACTAGGTGACTACATGGTATACTAGGACTAGTATGCTAGTAGGATCGATGGGGCTAAGTCTAGATTATTCTTAGTGGGATTGAATTCTCTTCACTAATTAAACTAATGTAGATTGAGGACTATTGGAACATTGGGTAAATTCCTCGTTAATGTATCATTCAAGAGGATGTTCATTAGTACGGTTGTTATAATGCATTTCATCATCAAGATATGTTCCTACTGTCCTACTATAGCTAGCCTCTATAGGTATTTCTCGAGACATAATTCACTTTTATGATATTATTCTTACTATCGGTAGACATTACACTATGTTTTAATGTTCAAATGAAAATCATGTTTTCCCTTTAAACATGTTTTCCCTAAAAAAATTATTATGATTCAATAAAACATTCATGTTGATTTTTCTTATAATGTTTTGGAATGGAATCAATTTTTGGTGCGGCATCCTACGGGGATTTGGTTCACACGATGCATACAAATTTGGGTGTATGGAGACTTAATTATGTTTGAATTTGGTAATAGATAGATATATCATGATGGTGGTTCGGGTTGATATTGGACTTCTCTTGAAGGTAGAGGTGGTGGTGTCTTGAGGGTGATGACCCTCATATTACATGGTTATTTTTGAGTTGTTTTTTTGTTATCCTACCCTTGTCTTGTTTTTTGGGTTTTAGTTGAAGTTATAAATGTTGAATCTAAAAATTATTGAACCTTGATTGGATATGGTTATTTATTCATGTAATGTTTATTACTATTGGTTGTTTATGATTGGGTAAATGGGTGAAAATAATTCCCAAGACATATTGTGATACCCAAGAACTAGTTTCCATCATGTGGGGATCAAGAATTCTCATCGGGCCATGCCATGGGTCTTATTGGTTTCGGGTTGGATTGAACTCCACCATGGTTCATCAAAAAATGAAATCAGAGTTTTTTATGATCTTTTGGGGAAATGTTCTTTCTAAAAGATCTGCGATAGATAGGATCTAGGGCTATCGAGGCTTCAGGTTCTGGTCATGAGTGGGGTGTCTGTCCAACATGCCTCATGATATATCCTTAGTCTTCATCAGATGTTGAGATTTTATTTGACTTCTCCTCTAGATGAGACATATATGATGTAGACTATATATTGAAATTGGGTGATGGTGGAGTATTTTGATTGTCGTGTCAGTTTATTATGAATAATTTGGTCATGATTTTATTTATCAAAGTGTTTGAGATTTTTTTTTCACCATTAAAAATTATCAGAACAGTTGAATTGATGGTTTGATTTCTGAATTTTGATTCTAGTAAAATGATTCCACCCAAGATATTTCTTATGAAACCATGGGAATAGTCTAGAGAGATCTCAACCTCAACAATTGATAAAATACTAGTGGAAGTTGGGGCCTTGTTTATCCAGGCCTTGGGACAGAGAGTGGGTTATGATTCTGCTTTGGTTAGAGAAGCTGAATCGGGTCATGGGAAGGAAACATATATGGAGTATCTCATGAACAAGCCTCATTCATTCAAGGTAAATTAGGAACCTTGGGAAGTAAAGAAGTGTCTTGAGATGGTTTATAGTATGTTTGAGTTTCATGACACTTCTGAGGTTGTTAGGGTTAATTTTTTTTGTTCTTGTTGGATTGTCCCAATGGGAGATAGAGGGAATAGGTGGATCATGTAGGAAAACATGAGCATATGAGTTGGAATGATTTCCAGATCATTTTCAACAAATTTTATTTTATTAAGTTGTTTCCCAATGCCATATAATGTAAGTTCATGGGTCATACCTAGGGATACTGGATAGTAATGGATTATGCCAATCACTTTACAAAGCTGGTATGGTTCACAGTAGATATTTTTTCAAGTTAACATATAATGGATCAATGGGTTTAAACAGGGTTATAACAGGAGATTTATTCATTAGTATTTTTATTTTAGATGAGGACCTATGCTGAGGTGGCCAATTGTTCTATGATGGTAGAAATTTATTGGAAGGGAAAACATTATTTCCCATGATTAGTTTAAATAGGGGGTAGTGGTAGATCATATGAAAATAAGTTGAAGTGGGATGAGTAAGAAGGGAATGGATGTGGTTGATCATTCCATCCTTCTGGACTATTGTAATTAGTATTTTTAGATGTCAGATCAATTTCGTGCCATCACTTTGGGATTTCGGGGAATGTGAAATCACCATTTCCATACCCACCATGATATTTCCATCAATATAGACATATGAGACACTAGAAGTGGTCTTTTAGGGTTGAAAATTCCTATCATAGTACTTTAAGATTTGTATCTTACATAAGAATATCATCCCAGTTAGAGTCATCTAGGTTGGACGGATCTCTGTTTGGTGGTCATGGTGGTAGGATTGGATCTTCTTCTGGTCATATTCAGTTCATGGAAGATCCTTTGTATAGTTGCCATTCTCAGACTGAAGATAAGATGATACATCTTCATGTTGAGGACTAGGAACGTGTAAGATAATATGAGGTACCATTAACAATTCAAGATATTGTTTTTGTTTTTTCATCCTTGACTGTTGTTTTGTTTTATATTATTTCCTCTATATCATTAATTTTTTCCTTTCTTGTTGATTTTTTGAAATTTCCAAATGAGGTTATGTCATTTGCAACAGAGTTAGTAAAGTTTCTTGGTACGAAGCAAGATCAGGGTTTCATGTGTTTATCTAGGGCACTATCCTTGTTATGGTTCAAACTAAAATGTTATTATCTTATTTTATAAATGGTTCTCTTTGATGTAATCCTTGTTATGGATTGGATGCTGTGATTTGAGGTACAAAGAGATTGTTATTTTCAGCTAGTTAATTTTCTAAAAAACAATGGGAGTACCCACTCTTTTCAAGGTTAATGAGGTCCTCAGTTGAGACGTACTGGATCCCCACTTCCAGAATTGGGAAACCTCATTTTTCAGTTATCTTCACCCATGATGGAGGATAATGGTGGTTCTTCTGAGTGTGTATTACCTAATTTGGTGGATGAGTTCCCAGAGGTGTTTCCAGATTACTCTTCTGGCTTGCCTCCAGAGTAAGATCTGGAGTTTTCTATAGATTTGGCACTAGGAACATAGTTGATATCTCTTCCCTAATATCATAGGGCCCCCACCAAGTTTTTGGAACTAAAGGTATAATGGGGAGTTTTATAATACAATGTATTCTTACAGCCAATTATCTCACCATGGGCCACCCAAGTTCATGTTCATAAAAATGGTCAGTGGATCTCTCTAGATATGTATAGATTATCAAAACCTTAATAAGATAATGACCAATAAAAAGTATCTCATTCCTCGTATTAATGAAATTTTAAATCATATTAAGGGGGTCAGTTGGTTTTACAAGATTGACTTGCGTTGTGAGTATCATGAAGTCAGATTTAGTGATGTCGATGTTATGAAAAAAAACTTCCATAGTTGGTATGAACATTTTGAATACCTGGTCTTGTATTTTACACTGAAAAATTCTTTATTAGTCTTTATGGAACTCATGAACAATGTGTTCCATTAGTATCTTGACTCTTTTGTCTTGGTATTCATGGATTACTACCTAGTTTATTATAGATTTGATGAGGAACATGATATTCATTTAGGATCATGGTATTAACCCTTATAGATCATTGTATATATGATAAGCTTCCTAAGTTCACCTTCTAGATAACGAGGTGAGGTTTCTGGGTCATGTGATCTCAGAATAAGGGGCTTTGGTGGACCCTTAGAAGATTTTTGTAGTGTTGTCTTGGGATTATTTGAAGAATATTTTCACAATTAGTAGTTTTTTATGAAATATGGGGTATGATAAGTAATTCATTTCAGATTTCTCTTTTCTTTCTTCATCCATGATGGTGCTCACCCAAAAATGGGTATAGTTTCAATGTGGCCCAGTGCATCAGGTGTCCTTTAAGCAGCTAGAGTGGTGGTTGACTAAGCCCTTATATTGAGCCTTCGATAATCTTGAACAGGCTATTTGGTCTATTGTGATGCCTCATGTATTGGTATTGTGTGTGTGCTAATGCAGAATGATAATGTGGTGGCCTATTGTTCTCTCCAACTCCGATGACATGAAATGAATAACCCTACCCATGACTTGGAGTTACCAATTTTTTTTTATTATGATAATAAGATCGTGGCCTACATTATCACCAAGTAAGATCTAAATTTAACACATCGTCATTGGTTTGAGTATATCTAGGGGTTTGACTTCGATATAGGTTATACCCCTAGAAAGGGTAGTTTCTTGGTTGATAAATTATGAAGAAAAGTGTATGTTTATGATTTCAAATAATCTAGTGATGAGGGGATTTTCATGGGGATATTTACTTAGTTTCACTGGGAAGCCAATGTGCCCAGTGGAGGTGTGTTCTTGTCAAGTGTTTTTGTGACTCCTCCTATTACGGAGTTGATTCAGCAAGATAACCCTTGTGATGAGTTGTTCCATCAGTCTATGAAGTTTCTTAATGGCGGGGAGACACCTTGTTATTTGTCATTTTCTCTCGAGGGATTCATGTGCTTCAACCATCGGTTTTTTGTTCCTTTATCTATGAAGAAGTTGGTGATTTAGGACAACCACCATTATTTGTTGGATTGTCATCATGGTCCCACAAAGTTGTTTTTTAATGAGAGTCGGTAGTTTTTATGGCCAGTTATGTGGAAGGATATAGCGTACATCATATAATATTGTTATACATGTCATCAGGTCAAAGCAGAGCAGACAAATACCCTATAGTTTTCATAATCCACCACACATCTCTCCCAGGATGTGGGAATAGATATCCATGGAATTCATTTTCTTCATACCTCATAAGAATCTTGTAATTAATCCCATATGGGTAGTAATTGATCATCCAGAAAAATCAACCCATTTCATTCAGACCATATATTAACCTAAAGTGGATGAGTTGTGCCGGTTGTATGTTTTGGAGGTTGGGAGGATTTAGGGTGTGTCATCAGAAATATTTTATAATAGGCACCACAATTTCATTTCACAATTTTTGTGAAGCCCTTCAAAAGAATATTTGGCCATAGTTCATGTTGAGCATGTCATATCGTCCTCGGATGGATGGTCAAATGGAGGTGGTGAATCAGATTTTGGAAGATATGATCCAAACAAGTTTGTTGTATTTTAGATGTTTATTGGATAGACATTTGGGATTGGATGAGTATTCATATAAGAATAGTTACTAATATTCAATTCAAATGGATACTTTGAGAGGATTTAAGGTTGGTTAGGGTGGTTTCCTTTGTGTTGGGATAAGGTGGGTGAGACCCCATTGGCTGGACCGAGACTTATGCAAGAGAATTCTGAAAAAGTCAAATTGATTAGGTAATATTTTTTGATATCATAAGGTCACTAACATTATTATACCAATAAGAGATGCTGAGTGTTGGATTTTTCAATTAGTGACTTGGTTTTTAAAAAAGTGACACCTCAGATAGGTCATCTTCATTTAAGGAAGAAATGAAATCTACCATAGTGGTAAGTTAGAACTTTTTAGGTTATTGAGAGGTTTTTTAAGGTGGAATATATGCTATATTTTACTTTTTATTTTATTTCAATTCATGACATGTTTTATATCTCTTAACTTAAAATTATATTTCTAATCTATCTGATGTCTTTAATTGGGAAGAGTTGGAGTTGGAGTTTGATTTGTCTGTGTTTGAGTTGACGATACAGATTGTTGATTCTCAAGAGAAAGTGATTCATGGTAATTTTATTATATTGTTTTGAGTTCTTTAAAAACATGGGAATCCTGATCATGAGACTTGGGAGAAGAGTACTTTGGTTGGGAAGTATACATTTTTGTTCCCTAATCATTCTACATGAAAATTTTTTAGGGGGGAATGTTTTAATGGTGTGGAGAGTTTTCATATTTATTTTTTCATTTTTATATATTCCATTATTTTTTAATCTAGTTATTATTCTTGGGATTCCCCCTGAGTTTTGGTGAAAAATTGGGACTTTTGGGTTGACATCATGAGGCACACGATTGGGGCACAGTTTTTCAAACTTTTCACCCTCTCCCATAAAACTCTGTGACCATGTGACATTTTTGTATTGTGGTGAACTACAAAATCTAGTATCCATGTGGTATAGCCATGTGGTGAGTATCTCCTTAATAGTGAGTGGTGCAAGGTTTCCACAATATTTGAAAAAATGTGTCCGAAAATCATGGGGGATGTCCAAGTCATCCAAAATTTAAACATTATGTTTTTTTTCACTCATGATTTAACCCCAAATCCCCCATTTTCTTTCTGAATTAGATATTATAACCCTAGGTACCTCGAACCCTCATCCTTTCCACCTTGGTTATTTATTCCCATTGATGATTTGGTTTGGTTTCTCCGTGATTCTTCTTGTGGAATTTCATTCTTAATTTCTCATATTTTCTTAGGGGGCCCCTTCTTTGGTCTGGGGGTTACACTTTTCTAGCAGGTTTGATTACCTATTTAGGGTTGGATCTTGTTCACTAGGGTTTAATAATGTTGTTTATTGTTTTAGCTTTCATTTATAGGGTTCTTCTTGAGGTGTTTTTTCACAAATTTATAGAAATTTATACATTTAAAGAAGTTGATTCCATGATTAAACATATTTTAGTGATTTTGATATGCTTTATTTTCTTATTGGTCATGTTATGTGGATTTTTATGAGGTATGGAATAAATTTTTAAAAGGATTCAAGATGATTTCATGTTGAATGGTGATTTTTTCCAAGGAAATGGGTGTGTTGAATGTATATTTTTTATGTTAATCCTTAATAATCTTCATAAATCTGTTCGATAAAATGTTTAAATGGTGTGAAGATTTTTTAAAATGGATTTAGGGTGTGTTTCAATTCAAAATGGGTTCTGGGTTCTCAAAATTGTGGGTTTTCATGTGTGTTATCTTGATTGGATTATGTAAGAGTGAATGTGATGTTTTATGAGAAGTTTAGAATGGAAATTGAGAAAAAAAGGTAATACTAGGTGACTAGGTGGGCGGACTATGTCTATTATGCTAGTTGTATTGATTGGGATGAGTCCCATTTCTTCCTAGACGGATTGATGTTACAACACTAACTAAACTAATAATGATTAGGGACACTAGAATAGTAGAGCAATTCTTCTCTATGGGATCATGCATGAGGATTATGATAAGTGTGGTTGTTATACCACATTTCAATAATACATGATTCTCCTAGTGTCCTACTATATCTAGATCATATACGTATTTCACATGAATTAGTTCTCTTCTATGATATTTTTCATATAGTCAGCATATGATTCTCATAGTTAGCTACATCAAAAGAAAAGATACATTTCCCTTTTAAAATTATTTCTCTAAAAATGTTTATATCCTATTTAAAAAAACATTCAAGTTGATTTGTATTATAATGTTATTTCATTGAATATCTTTTGTTGGGTGGCATCCTAGTGGGCTTTGGCTCACACCCTGCATACACCTTTGTGTGTATGCAAACTTGGTTATGTCTCAATCAGGTAAAATAATGATGTATATTGATGGGGGTTTGAGTTAGTAATGGTCTTCTCTTGAAGGTGTATGTTATGGAGGATTGATAGCTATGAACCTCAAGTTTCAAAGAGGATTTTGGGATGTGTTTGGTTGATCCCCCCCCCCATCTTGGTATTTTTTGTTTTATTTAAAGTTGTAAATAATGAATCTAAAAATAATTTTACCTTTTTCCATATGGCTTGATTGTTGTGTTGTTTAATATTTTTGGTCATTTATGATTATGTAAAAGGGTAGAAATTTTTCACAAAAAAATATTGTGATAGCCAAGAACTAGTTTACATCCCATGAGGATCGGGAATGCCCTTCGGCCCATGCCACGAGCCCTGTCGAGTGTCTGTTTGGATGGAAATCTGAATTGGTTTGTGACACCATTGATTCCCAATATGTAATATATATATATACAAATATATATATATATATATATATATATAAATTTCAATCTCTAAATCTCTTAATTAAAATAAATAAGGATGCGATTATCTTATCAACCAATTATATCTTTTATTCTCAAGCTTAATTTTTTGGTAGTCTTCAGGATTTGGCTTCATTTATTTTTCGAAAATGAATCCCCTTGGGAACCATGTTATTATTTCCCTTTTCAAATTTCTACTTTTTTTGAATTAGCATTTTCACATCATCTAGTAATAAACATACATTATTTGATGAAATATAAAATATATTTTCCCTATATTGATATGTAGGGAGAATAATAATGAATAATTTTGAAATATTAACATGTTTATTCTGTTTTTCACATGACTTCTCAAAATTCAAAGGGACACCCTTCTTTGGAATTAATTCATATATTTCAAATTATTTTTCAAATATGAATTCAAAAAAACAATCCTACTAATAAATTATTATATTGGTTTTAAATTTTCAGTTTTATTCACTTTTTATTGATAATAAGGGATTTAATTTAACATTTATGTTTATGGTGTTTATAACAATGTTAGAATCATCACCACTCTGGTGTAAAATATATCTTAACATCCTTCTTAGCATTGTTTTATTAGTGATTTTATTTTTCATACACCCCTTATAACACCCATCCTTTTCTTTTGGTAATTTTACATTTTCATTTATGGTCTTCTATTTTCAGTAGGGTATTATTTATGCTTTATATATTAAAACAACTAATCATTGTAATGATGATGGTTTTTATTATAATTTCCATAATATCTCTCAATAATTACAAATCTATATTTAGATAACAAATTTAACGTATTTTTTCAAATATTCAACTCGTCGTTTCTCCCTATCGATATTATACTTATATAATCTCCATGAATTGAAATATTATTAAAATAAATAAAGAAAATTATTTTGGAACATTACATAGTTATAGAAATGGTCAATGAATATCAGTTTCATTATGTGTGAAGAAACCATTCCATACTTTTATACTTATCAATTATAAGTTAAAAAAATTATTTTGGAATCATTTTTACAAAACACATTTCATTATTATTTACGTACACTGATGATTTTTTATTGAGTTTATATATGTTTATATACACCATACATGTAATGAATTTTATTTATGACCTGTACTTTTTACAGATATAGCATAAGTGAAAATTAAAATTTCTAGAACAATGATTCGTCTTTTCACTAAGCCTACAATGGGTATTAAATAATATGAATTTATTCCTTTCATGCATTCATAATGAGTCATTTCATTAAATATGAATCTTAATAGAAAAAAATAGCCTATTTTATCTCTTACCACCATTTTGTGATGATTTATAAGGAGCTACTTTCAGAATTCACAAATTAACTTCTAACTCATGGTATATTAGATTCTAAGAGTTCTTGTGATATTAAATCTATTTCACTCAAATAATCACATTAATTTCTCATATTCTAAACCAAATCTTCTTGAAACATACACATTTATAACATGTATGTTTCAATCACCTTCAACATTTTTTCCATCATATCTAAATGAGGATATTCAAATACATTTTATCTCATCATGTATCTTATAGTGGTTGAATCATACGTTTATAATTCTAATTAAATTAATTTTAAAACTATTCCACTATAGGGAAAAATATTTTCCCTTGTATAATAATAATATCTGATAAATGAATTTTAATTATTCGATGAGAGGGTTTCAATTTTTGAACATTTTAGAAATTTCTTCTTTCTATCATATATTCCAATAATTATCTTGATTTTCGCATCCAATAGTCCATTGAAAATCTAATATATAAAGGTTATAAGTTCTAAAGGACTATTTTCCAAATATAAATTTATTTCGAGGATAAAATTATCATGTGAATTAATGAAAAAATATTATTTACATATTTAACTGGATTATTCAAGAAGATTATTCTAAGAAAATATAAAAATTAAATTATCACTTTTTCCTTTGCATAGTCATGTTCCCTCTTACTGATTTGAGATAATTATAAATATAATAGATTATTTATTTATTATGTTATCGATTTTTTTTAAATCTATATACCTATTTTGTAATAGTTCTCAAAAGCTTGTAATGTTCTCTATATTTTATATAATATATTCAAAAAAATGGGAAAATCTATTCCATCTAATTAGAGATTATAATAATATATGATATTTTTTAAATCTATTATCACTAGATATTAATGTTACTTCCTTAAATTTTCATTTTATAAATATCCATGCATCATTTTCATTTACCAACTTCTAAATGGGTCCCTATTAGAATATATATTTATGCTCATTTCCTTCAATTTCCACACAAGTTGGTTTATTTACTTTCACTAATCCAATAATTACATTACCCACTTATCAATCTCATCATTTCTTAATGAGGAAAATTATAACACTCACAATCCATCAGAAAAATTAAGAAGAGTATATTATCTAACGTTTAATATTTACTAAGAATAAAAAATATAAATAAAATTAAAAAATCACAAAAAATGATTTCTCATGTTATGTAATATAGAAGTGTTATTTTTTAGTAAAATATTTTTTAAAATATTTAGAAAAAAATTAGGTTTTATATTAAAATTAAAATAATAAATATACCTAATTTATAAATTTATTTTCATAATTTGATTCTTCGTTTTGAAATAATCATGAATAAATATACTAAATCAATATTTTTATTATTTTTTGAGAAATTTGAATCTTAGGTGGGTAGAAAAAATATATCTTTTCATATGTCATAATTGTTATAAAATAATTATTATGTAAAAATGATTAAATAATTTATAAAGTACTTTTAATTACAAGAAATATATTTATTAATTAAATTAATCTATTTAAA
Source organism: Viscum album (assembly GCA_963277665.1). Classification (NCBI taxonomy): domain Eukaryota; kingdom Viridiplantae; phylum Streptophyta; class Magnoliopsida; order Santalales; family Viscaceae; genus Viscum; species Viscum album. Next base: position 890,274,168 of record OY728123.1, read on the forward strand.
ATAAAAATTATATTTTTTAGACAAAAAAATCTATTTCCAAAGTTTAAATATATATTTTATTTCGATAGAAAAATTCATGTTGGATTATTTACCTTTGATTAATGATTCTAATCATAAGAGTCCATTTTAAAAGTTTTTAAATGTTAATAAAATATTTTTTTTGATTAAATACATTTTATAGTCCCATCAATAGAAATTAATCATAGTAATTTTAATAAATAATAAATTATTTAATATTTCCTTCAAATACACCCCCCTCATTTTCATATAAATACAACCCTCCTCCACCCATTTTCCTCACCAAAAAATTTCTTTCATTTCAAAATATATCTCAAATTCACTCAAAAATAATAATTAAATAGATGTTGAGGAATACCTATTCTATCAAAAATATCATACTACTATTTCTTATCAAGTGTTACAAATGAGTCATCTCAATGGTGAATGTGATATTGTTTGGTCAAATGTTTTAAATTCTTAATTTTTATTTTCATTCATTTTTAAAATCACAAACACTTTCTTAAAACATGTTTACTAACTTTTTATGTTACAAGGGATTTAGAATGATTCTATAGAAAACATTCTCTTATATAATAATTACAAAAAGGCCTAATGTATTAAAAAATTAAACTCACTATTATTTATAATGACTACTATATGGAGTATATATTTTGTTAAGGGATTCAAAATTAACCATGTTTGGATTTAGAATTCTTTATTTCCTAACACAATGAAAAAATTCATGACTATCAGACTAATATTGGTGCCAATATTATCAAAATGAATCTAGTTTAGAATAATATATTGAAAATAGATGAGGAATTCCATTGGAAGGACATAAGTTCATAATCATAATGCATTACATTATTTCTATCATAAGTAATACCACTAACATTATAATGGTGCCAATCAATACAATGTCATATATTCAGTTACAGATGAGCTAACAAGCACCAGTAGTCTAAGGCCATTGAAAAAAACTAAAAATTATATTGTTAGGAGGATGTTTGTAAATATAAATTTATTTGAAGTTTTATGAGATAGCTGGTTGATTAGTTTCAATTTTTGAATATATATTTGTGTGAACCAATCATTATAATTGGTTTTAACTCTTTAGAAAGCCATAATTATAAGAAATCCTTGTTTATTTGAGTCCTGAAGAAAATTTTTAATTGTAATCCATATCCAATAATTTTCATGATTGTGGTTTTCCAAGGATATGATGATGGTGATTATGATAGATCATATTGAGGGATTTTAAGGATAGGAAGACTGTGCAAATCTAACCATCGTATCAAGGGATTCCAACAATAAGAAGATAGATCTATAATCCTCTTTATATTGAGGTATTTCTTAGTAAGTAAAGAGATGCTTAATTATAAGTATTAAAAATGGATATTGTTAGTCATGGTAATTTACTAACATTATCTTATGGTTAAAAGGGATAAATGTTTTAATAGATTTAGTAAGTCATTCTTAATTTTTTAGCTATTATACTTATTTTTTAAAAAGTTCAAATTATTTTTTCATAATAATAGAAATTGAATCACAAAATTCATCATTTTATACAAATTGTTTTTATCAGTGTTATTATGATTATGAAAGATACAAAACTATGATATTAATCAGATCTGTTGTGATTATAATCTCTTACTCTGATTTAATTGGATAGTTTGTAGTTCTGATTTTGTGACTTGAATTATCGAAATGTTTTCAAGTCTGATAAAGTTTCATTAAGAGGCCCTTTTTTGGTTGGTTTAAATATTTTCATGTTTGTTTTAAACTAAAATAACTCTATTTCATTTATATAGATATAATCTAATTCATACGATCCTAATATTTGTGTCATAGAATGTTTCAATTACTTTTTCGTTGAAAAGTTTTTACATTATTTATGTAAATCAATTTGTTTATGTTTTGATATAATCCTTTTGATTATAAAAATTATTATACATTAACATTTAATTGTAGAATACAGTTTCTATTATACATGGAAAATATTAATTTTGGTTCAACAGATAATCTAAATCCAAATAGATGAAAAATCATTAGTGGTGCAGATTATGATTGGTAGTGAGTTGTTATGAAGAATTTTATTATGAACACTATATTTTATAATTTTTTATTCTTACTAGAGACTACAAGATTCATGAAAATTAAGTGAATTCATTTAAAAATCAAAAAATAATAATAATGAGTATCATTTAAATTACATAGTAATGATTACTCTATTTTGTTCCATGAAAAAAAGTATATACATTCAGATATCATCATGTGAAGCATCAAATAGTAGATAGAAAAGGCTTGAAGTCACACACATTCATACGTAAAAAGTTGTTGAGACTATGAGAGCTATAATAAGACTATAATATCATGCCTTTTATTTATTACTTGGATTGTTAGTTGAAAATATGCACTATCGGTTTATGAAAATCATAAATAGATTAAAATATATTGGTGAAAAGGTGTTTATGATAAAATACTTGTTGAAAAGATTAATGATATAATTCAACATGTGTGGGAATAAAAAAATAGTTTTTTATGAGACAAGAATCATTAACAATATTACTTTGGATGATTTAATTGGAACCCTTTTTCCAGTATTAGGGTAGGCTTAAAAAACAGATAAAGAGACAAAGAAAAATAGTGGTGTATCTTTCTCTAAACATTTATCTTACCTTCTAGAGATCAATCATTTGAGAAATTTTCTAAATATTAATGGAAGTAAATTATTTTTATTTAATATGGATCTAGTACTTAGGAACATTCTGAAAATTAATTATCCAATCTCACTAGAAGGATGAATACGATTGTGAGAAAGAATGATTTCAATGTTGATTTAAAAAGAGTCATCAGAGTAAAAGTGATAGAAATATTTTGAAGAAACATGTAATAAATTAAATAAATATTGATATATTTAACCTGATTATCCAAATACTAAGAGGAATAATATATAGGAATAAAATTAAATTAGAAGTTCCAAGAGGAACTGTGAATAAAATGGAAAATAATTCTCAAAATCTGGAGGCACAATGAGTGTCAGTGGAAGTTATTCTTTAGAAAGCTCTATAGAAAATTAATGATATAGAAAGAGGAACATAGGTCTTTTAGAAAAAGTAATTATTATAAATCAATGTTTCTAGGGAAAGTTACATATTATTAAATCTCTTAATTACATTTTCCCATATGTTAATTATCACAATGTTAAAAATTCAACATCATCCAATAATGAATATTCCTTCATAAAGATAAGTCTATAACATTTTATTATAAAGTTTATCCTTTATATAATCTTTTATAAAATATAAATTGTGATATTTTTTTAAAACAAGTTAATGCTAGAGATAACATTTCTAATGAAGATTCAAGAATAACTGTTTTAACAAATGACATATCTTACTGTTTTAGAAAAAACATGATAAAACTATTTATGAAAAATATTATATTTTAGACTATTTGGAAAAAGTAGTTTCTAAAAAGAATAGTTTACAGAATAATTTTGATAAATACAGTTCCAAAATTATTCCAAAAGACGATACTAATTTAGTTGGTAAAATAGTCTGAAATTTATTCTATAATGACAATTTTATAAAAATTTACCACTAGAAATAATTTTTTGGAGAAAATGTACAAAAAATCATTTTTATATTGATAACACCAGAGTGGTTCATACTAGGAAAAAAGCTTTTTCAATAATAATTAATTTATTTGAAAAAGTGATACTTTTTCACTAAGTTCTAGAGTGTTGGGAAATGGAAAAATAAATTATAATTATTTATAATATAATAATTATGTTATCATAAAGATAATTTTTCAATGGAAATGATATTTTCCCAAAAATAAATACATATGTTTTTACCCCGAAAACATTCTAAAAATACTATAACCAAGAAGGTTTGAGTTCCAAAAATCTAAAAAACGTTCTTCAAGAAAATAATTTTAGTATCAAAATCATATAGACCCTGGATATACAATGTTACAATCCCATTATTGGAAACAACAACTTCTTCAAGATGATAATCAATATGAAATGTAGGAAAGTAAATTTCTAACATAATGATCAAGGATATATTATTAGAAAAAGATACATTTTAAATCTTGAAAAAACTCTTATTTAAAATTTTCTATTAGTAAAATCTATTAAGAAAAACCTAACAATCAATATTTAATTCAATGATGAATGTGTAACATCACGCATCATATGCCACTCAGTTGTTCCCCAAGGTAGTTGTCCGTATGACCAAAAACAAGCCTCCTTAAATGCCAAAGTCACACAAATAGTAGTGATGAACTTGGGTAAGTGTGTGGGTATAATATACCCCCATTGATCATAGTAGAGTGTTGAAATAGTTATATAATAATGGAAGAAGAATATGGAAAGACAGCAGTATATATCAGTGGAATGAATAATCAAAAAATAATAATGATAAGTAATACTATAACATAAGATTAATATGTAATAAAAATAAATTGATGTTGATAGTGTGTCAGAGGTCTATACAAAAATGACTATGAAAAGGGGAATGACATACCATCTAATATAAAATGATGTCAAAATAAAGAAAATGAAGAAAAAGGATGTAGCTAGCATCTCAAGCATAGGATCAGTCCAATACTCCAAACTCTATCCTAGAAATATAATTCAATCATTGGATGTTGGATACTTTCTTTTGTCTATACCTACAATAATAAAGTCTACTAGGGTACCAAATGTGTTTGAGTAGGGTGTGAGATAGAATCTTAGTAGGCCCTAACTCATGGTGTCCAGTCTCTTCTATTTTTTTGAAATTAAAACTAGATGTTTTTATTACTAATTTAAATGTAATAGAGTATAAATATTTAATTAAATTAGACTACAATCTAATTATTTTCTCATCTAATCTACCTTCTTCATCCTAAGACAGTGTGTCTGAACAGAGAGATCTAAAATGGTAAAGTGAGTGAGTCAAAATTCCATAGGCTAGACTATCCCAAAGCATTTGATTCACCATGAAGGACATATCTCATAGTTTCTTAAGCTAACTGACCTAAATCTTGTTTAAAAATTTTAATTACTATTTTTTATCATTTCTCTATGAAATATTTTGAGACAACTTAATCCCGTCCATTGAAATGTAGAGAGATTTTTCTTGTATTTTTCGATGGGCTTGGAAAATATACAATTCCAAGGAGTCCTTCTACGATGACCTAAGTATGATGTCCTATGTTTCACTTAGGAATGGATTGTAAATAGAAAGAAATAACCCCAATGTTTTTACCTAGTATCACACATAAGGGACTGAATCTCTCTCAAGGCATGGTAAAACGAATCATGCCATTGATACCATCCAAGGGGTCCCCCCTAGGGAATTGGTGACCCAAGTTTGGAGGGAAAATAATTAACACATGGGGATCATATATTAGGCATAGCTAATGTCACCCATTTCATATTGAAAAGTAATTGATGAAATATAACAATGGTAGAGAGTTCGTCCAAGGGTACCTTAAGTAAGAACCCCTTGTTTCACCCTCAACACTAAGAAAACAGTAGTTATCCAAGAAATTAGTATGTATAGATAATTTTTAATAAGATTACATTTCTTTTTTATATCAATCCATTAGATCATATTTTGAATATATTTCAATGCATTTAATTTGTAATATTCTATTTGAGCTGTAAGGAACATTGAATAAGCATTTATCCAATACAATTTAAGTACAATAATCCATCAGTGGAATGGAAGAATGTTTGGTCACCAGGTTCATCAACCTCATTAATTTAATACATATCCTAATGCATTTAATTAAATGAAAGACCCAATTGGAATTCTATAAAATTCATGGAAATATAGAAAAATAATCCACATGGGTTTAACACACCCAATTAGATGACCAAACATTTGGAGGTCTATTAGAGAGGTGATTATGCACAAGGTAGGTTCACAAAACACATGAAAAACAACTTGGGACAATTAAATTGGAATTTTTGTTGAATCAATGGAATATCCTGGAAAGCATCACAACAAAAAAAAATTAAAATGCAATGAATTATTTGTAAAAGGAATGGATCACCTACCTTATCTGGTATCATCATTTTATTCGAGCTAGGTTGGATAAAATTGTAAAAACCATAAAATTCTCTGAAAATGTATAAAATAAGTTTTAGTCTAAATTTATAAATTTATGGGATAGAGAAAATTAAATATATTTGAGAAGATTTAAGATCAGACATCTAGATTTTCTTAGGATTTGATGTTAAATGAGTCATATATCAGATGAAAGAATTTTATCAAATCCTAGCTTAGAGGAGAAAATGGGTTTTCCATAAGAGGAGGAGAAAGTTTATAGATAAATAATGAAAGAGTAAGTAGTTCATTTTTAACAATAATTTATGATGGGAAACCCATAGTTTCACCCCTCTTAACCTTATTCATAGTTTAGATACGCGTTTTGGCCAAACGGTGTGCCAACCATGCTCCATTCATTGCTATAAGTGGCACATATAACGATTTCCATACAGATTAGCTATCCATGAGAAAACTATGAAAAAATAATCATTAAATAATTTCAAATGGCTCACAGAGCCATGATCCCTGGGTCACATGGTTTTAGCCAAATTTTGGGGCCAAGTATGTTTTTTATTTTTTGAGATGCAAACATCAAATTATCCTTGGACTTCCTCAACACCGTTATAAACCATTTAGGAATCCATTGTAGGTATGTTTTAAAAATTAGAACAAAAAATTAATGGTCCAAACCTTTGATAAAATTTGGGATATTATGAAATCCCCTCCTTAAGACAAATCATCCTCATTTTTCCCTTCCATGTGTAGTATAATGTCATCTGAGATGAATTCTAGTCACTATGCACGTATATAAGATTCCTGCTCCCAGTTCATGTATTTTATATGTATGTTCTTCTATAAAAATCTGACTAGTGGAACTAACAATCCTCTAAGATCTTTCATGCTTTGATCAACAATACATATCAGATTATCCATGATGGATACATATTCTTCCAAATCGATATCCTCGTGTTCAAAAGAATGGGATGGTTTGGCATGATACTCTAAAATATATTATACATGGAAGAAATTGTATATGGTATTGTAACTTTGAGGTAACAACAACTGATATGGTACTAGCCCAACTCTCTCCACCATTTGGAAAGGCCAGACATGTCCCAGTGATAACATTACTCGTATATTGATTCATCTGTAACCCAATCTAGGCGACAGACACAAAAATACATGGTTACCCATCACAAAATCTAGAGGTATATAGATATTATTGGTATAATATTTCTTCCAATACTGATCAATATCCATATTCTTCTAACTTATTTGGACTTTCCCTAAAGTGCCTTGTATGAGATGAGGGCCCAGTAGAGCTGACTCGCCCACCAAAAGCCTACACAATGTTGAATGGAATAGTATACCATAGATGGCCTTATATATATCTATCTAAATAATTTTATAAGTATTTATTTATAGGAAAAATCAAACACAGGAATATGCTTCTCCCAAGAACCTCTAAAATAAAGGATACATACCTACATCACATCCTCTAACGCCTGAATTGTCCACTTGGACTGCCCTCCAGTCTGAGGGTGATATTAATTACTCAACATCACCTAGGAACATTATGATTTCTCCAACCCTTGATAGAACTATTACATTAAGATAGTGTCTTCATTATAAATGATATAATGTGGTACACCCCTATGTCACACTATCTATCTAATATAAATCCTTCCTAGAATATGAACAAAAAACGTCTCCTAGATCGGTAAGAAGCGTGATACCTTGGTCATCATGTCAATGATCTCCCACACTACAAAACTATCATGATGGTATATCCGTAATCTTGTCATGAAATCCATGGTGGTGTTTTTATATTTCCACTAAAAAATGGATAGAGGTTGTAGATGTTTATTAGGCCTCTATTTCTCTGCCATCACCTATGGATAGGTTGATCAATGAGTAATAATTCAAGCTATATGACTCTTTATACTTGTCCACGTATAAAGATGATTAATATCTTCATACATATTGGTGAGACTAGGGTAAATTTCATATATAGATTCGTGTGATTCCCTCATCAATAATTCTTATATATCCAGAAGAACCCATACTCATCCATGGAAGAGTATGGTCTCAGAGCCATCAACAGCCCAACTAGTAGGGGGTTATCTTTTGTGACACTCTACCTAAATATGAGACCCTCATAATAAAATAATTGTATCATCTAGGCTCACTCTGGGAGAGAGAAAATAACTACAATAGCTTCTAGAACTAGGTTACTGTATTGTTCCTAAACATAAAAATGCATATCGGAAAACAAATTCATCAACTATCACTCATTGTTGGCCACCTTGATGGATTGTGTTTATTTCTTCTTAATGAGGGTGTGATATATATTATTTACCATTCAAGGTGTGTAATAATGTTCAATGTCCATTGATTGTTGGTAATCAACCCACCTGCACTTCCTTAGATTCAAGTCTTGAATAGTGGAGACGTATTTGAGAATTTTTTGGACTTTGAAAAATATGAACTGCTCAACCTACATGTAGTGCCACTAATAGTGAAGATCATGAACCAAGAATACTAGATCGAGGTTTTTCCATGGGTAATTCTTTTCATGAGGCCTAGAACGATGGGACAAATTTTCCATGACTCGATCACATTGTATCACAACCGCACCCAACTCAATCCCAAAGGATCATGATAAATTATATTGCATCAGCCCATCTTAGAAGGAATCAAAATTGAAGATGAAATGTTTCTTCCCTTTAAAAAATAAATAAGTTATATCACAAACTTCCATCCAGTCAAATTTCACACCCTTCTTGGTAAAGACCATAAGTTGATCTTCTAGGTGTGAGAAATCTGAAACGAATCACCTATATCCATGTGAAGCTACATATATTGAACAGAATTTAGGGATTTTTCAATGAAACCGTGGTTCTCACCTTTTCTATATCAAATTATACTTCTTCCTCAGATATGATATAACCCAAGTGTTGAACCTTACTAATCCTAAAGTGGAATTTACTAAGATTTTCATATAGTTGGTTCTCTCTTTTAGTAATCAACATGTTATCAAGATGATTGACATGGTCATGTCTAGATCTTGAATACGACTAATTTATTCTATGATTACTACCACAAAGGAATCAAGATATGAGAGTAAAACCCGATTCATTAGACCCATGCAGACTTTTGGTGCATTTTTCAGACCAAATGGAAAAACTAATTACTTGTACAATCCAAAAAAACTACGTAATGTTGTACATGGTATGTTTGATAGTCTCTCATGAACATGATGGTAGTATGGCCTCAAATTGATCTTGGAGAAAATAGTTGTTTCTTTGAGCTATTTTAAGAGTTTTTCAATGTGAGGAAGTGGATACCAGTGCATCATCAAAATATGGATCAATTGGAATTAATCAAAAAACAATCTATGGGTACCATCTTCCTTCTTGGCGAAAAATAATGGTGAACCCTATAGAGATGTTATGGTTCTGATATAACCCTTAGCATTAATGTATTCATGTTTCTTCTTGAGTTTCTAGATCCTTGTAGGTGATATCTTATATGGAGGAATGGACATGGGCACTATGCCTGAAATTGGCTCTATGGTGAACAAAAACCTCCTCTCAAGAGGAAATCCATTGATATCATTGGGGAATATGTCCCTGAAACAATCCAAAATTGGAAGGAATTCCATGAATTGTGTCCCCTAATCACTCATAAAGTGAGTGGTCACTTGGGTTTTCATCCCACCAAGCCTAGTATTCTTGAGTTTGGTTCGATGGACCTAAATATCCCATTCAATAATATTTATATATTTTTTCCCTTCGTTGATGTTAATGGAACTCGTCGATGATAGAAATACACTTTGGTTCGATATGGAACAACCGATTTCATTGTGAGAATTATGTTGAAGCCAGTTATCTATAGGATAAAGAAACACTATTGAAAATAGTACCCACCTATTTCAAGGGGCACCCCTTGAACATGTGTATAACCTAGTCCTGAACTCCAAACAACATTTTGTGGATCATAAAAGAACTATAGTATTTGATCACTAAGCACATACATCCCGTTGGTGTAGCAGATTGAAAAGTATGTGATGTGCCTTTACCAAATATGGAAGATAATAGAGAATAGTATACTAGAATAGTTCCTCAAATTGATGATTTCTTTGGGATTTATTCCTATGATTTTCGATGAAAAACATACATTTAGACTGAACTATGGCCCTGAGATATTACTTAAGTAGCATGTGGAGATACCCTTTAATGATGATGCAACTCAAAAGCCTATGTTACTTTTTCATGACCTCCTTCCCACCTTACCATATTATAAAAGACTAGTTTCCCTTGTAATGATGTATCACTAATCTGGAACCTGAAAGTTGTGCCAGAGAAAAACCTCACTCACTCAACATTTAAGGAAAATATATGCAATAAACGTTGGAGGGGACCCATCCAATTGCATACCTGAGACTCTATCAGGTTCATATTACATTGGGCTTTTTTGGGCCAGCCTTCCACACTAGTGACACACTATATTGGTTTTAGTCTATTCCACATGGCTAGTAATGGACACATGTACCCTCAAATCATCGCATCATTCCACTGGACAAACAAATTCCCTACCAAGATGTTGAACTACTCTGCTTCACATTATCTGATTCCCTTAGGTTCTGCTCAATGATGAGAGATTGGTAGATGATATATGAAACGATTCTAAACTGAATGATGTTCACTTACAAGAAAATGTCATAATAAATCCCATTATATAATCATCTTTTAGTATTCATCTCATCACCAGTCAAGGTTGGTGCTAAATACATTAATTTGGTGAAGGGAGAAGAGTATTCTATCTCTGACATGTCACCTTGCTTAGGGTTCATGAATTCCCAAACATGATTTGTTCTCAAGGCCTACAAGAATAAATTTTCCAAGAAGGATGTTTAAAAGTCTTCCTAGTCCATTCCTTTGTGTCGAACATCCTAAGTTAGAATTTCCCACAAACACTTGGTAGAATTAAACAGAATATAGGTCACAAACATAACCCCCCACTCAGGAGGAATCTCAATATACTTCAAAGATTGAAATCATAGCCTCTAAATAATAATCAACATCCAAAGGCCAAAAATCCACTAAGATGGTGGGATGATGCTACTACTGGAACTAATGGGCCAGATATGCCATACAATGTGTAGGTCAAGGTGGATCCTTATCTAATTGCATAAAGTATAGAAAGATGTCATGGAATTGGGAATCAGAACTCATTGGAGGACCTGAAGGAGGTTCTATAGGTGGAACTATAAGACATATCACAGGTTTCTCAGGGTCCACATATTCAGGTGTATTCTCATCGCCACTCTCATAGAATATAACATGAGGTTGTCACGGTGGCATATCAATACGAATTCCAAGAGCATAGATTTGGAATGTTTTCTAACAGATAAGGAAGTATATAAATAAGAACAGGTACAAAGCCCATCAAATCCTGATACAAACCATAGCCTACTCCAGCAGGCATGTCTGGGAGATAAGAATGAGAAACTAAATGATCAAAGGAGACGTGACCTATTGCCTACTACTAACATCTGTTTAGGCTATAGTCAAACTTTTTGCTTATAAAGATCCCATTTCATATTAATTCATTTATTTTCATTGTTATTTAATTTATTATTATAATAACTATATATTTAATTGTGTCACAAATTACAATTCATAAGGTCCCATACACCTTATAAAATGAAATTACCACGTCAAATAAATTTATACCAACCCTTACAATAGACAATGAGTGTAACTGGCCACGGTTCTATTTTGATTGGATGATCTCTCCAAGGTACTCACCAATAAAACAAACTAATTCAGTATTACTGGTAAATTAAAACAATTATTTTGTCATTGAGAGAACTAGAACACTACAAAACCTAGTAAACATGACATAAACAGTATTCATAGGGAAAACAAGAAATTATTTTAGAAAAATATACATGGAATGGTTTAATGTATGATATTTTAAATCTTATCATGCCTAGTATGATTCATGATTCAAATATTCCCTCATTTAATTAGTCTAAGTATTTTATATATCATCAAATTAATAAAAATTCAAGGCAGTGCATTAATCAATGGTCAAATACAATGAATCCATAACAAGAATTAGAAATAACATCATTTACCCATCACATGTACTTTGGGTTTCCCTTATACGTAGAGTTTCTACTCCAAGAAAAAATCTCATTAAAATTCATATATCCCAGTCTCTTGTCTATCATAAATAACTAATAAAAAGGTGAACTTCACTCATAACAAATTGTAAAATGGCACATCAAATTCCACTCAACAATTCCCCAAGGTGGTTTCCCACAACACATCATGTTTTCATCCCTAAACATCATAGGTTTCTGACTAGTAGTGAGGGCATGGGGTAAGTCCATGGGGATATTATTCGATAATTGATCAAATTATACCACAAAAATAAATATATATAAAAATATCATAAGAAGAAAGAAATATATTATTACATAGGAGAAGAATCAATAGTAATAAAACAAGAAAAATAAGTAATACAGTAGTGAAAGAAGAATAAATTATCTGATGAAAATGATGATTATACTATGTCATTTGTATATAAAAATTAAATATGAAAGGGTATGGTATACCAGCATATATAACATGATATAAAATTAAAAAAAAATTAAAACTAATATATCTGGAATCTTAAGAAAAGGCATAGTCCTCTTCTCTCAAATCCATCCTAGAAATATTGGTCAATCCTTGAAAGTTGGATTATTCCCTCTGTCTACACTTGAAATGATAAAGTATACTTAGGTACCAAAGGAAACTGTGTAGGGTGTGAGATATATACTCATTTTCCAACATTCAAAGTATCTAGGACATTCCATTTAATGCGATATAATCTTGTAGCATTCATTGATATTTTCATTTTAATACAAAATAAATAAATAAATACATTGGAATAGGTTCCAATTTGAGACCCGTCTAATCTACATAAATCATTCCAAAATGGTGATAGATCCTAAAATGGTTAAGTGAGTGAGTTAAAATTCCATAGGCTAGACATTCCCCAAGCATATGATTGGTCTTGGGGGACATGTCCCAATATATATTAAATTAACTTGCCAAATTCTCATTTGAAAACATGTATTTACCATGAATGTTTTTGATCATTTCAGTATAAAACATGTCAAGAAACCTTGTGGCTATCTATGAATATATAGATATACATTCCAAGTATCAATCGAAGGGGTCGTTAAATTTTAAATTACAAAGAGTCCATATAAGGTGAACCAAGTATGAAATCCCAAGTTTCACTCTACCATAGAGTGAAAATAGAATGAATTGGCCTGTGTTTCCTCACCTAGAATTGCATGTTAAAACTGAAGTAACCCTCATGGAATGGTTCAACCAATCGTACCATCGAGACCATTAAAGGTATCTCCCATAGGGAAATGCTGTGACTCGTTTGGAGGAAAAGTAGATAACGCACAAAAATCTCATCTTAGGCATAGCTGATGTCACCCCTGAATATTTGTAGGGAATTTATAAAATCTAACAATGGAATGATATTACATCCAATGGGTCCTTAAGTTGAACCCCCTTGTTTAAACCTCAGTATTTAGTCTAAAGTAGTTAACCAACAAATGGGTATGTATATATAATGTTTAATAAGAGTCCAATTCCATTCAAATTAATCCATTAGTATATATTTGGAATATTGATTAGAGAAATTCATTGGGAATAATGAATTCTAGTGAGAAGTCATGTAGAATAAGTAATTGAACAATACAATTTAAGTACAACCATCAATCAGTGGCATCGAGGCAAGCACATTCACCAGTTTCATCCCCCTTATCAATTCAATACATAAATCAAGGTATTAAATATGTTGATAAAAACATTTTAAATTCTCAAATGACCAATGGAAAATAGATAATTAATCCAAATAGGTATATCAAGCGAAATTCAATGGCCAATCTTTAGGTGATCGACCATAGAGGTGATTTTCCAATAGGTTATATCACAAAACACATGTGAAACAAATTGGGGCAATTAAATTAGCAGTATGGGGGTGTCGCTGCAATGGCCAAAAAAGATGAACAATGGAAAAAATTATGAAATGAAAAAAAAACAATTAGAAAATTGATGTAACACCATCCTTATCCTCAATCAAATCCACTCATCCAGTATCAATGTTCAATTTGAACTAGTTTGAATGAAATCGATGAAACCACTAAATTCCATGAAAATGGTTCAAAAGTCCTTGAACTGGAATAGTGAAATGGATATTATGAATACCTAGAAATATAATAGAGATTTTTATAGACAGTACCTGTATATTTTAATAGTATTTGATGGTGATAAAATTGGAGATCAGATGGATGATTTGTCTCAAATCCTTTCTTGGAGGAGGAATGCGGTTTTTCAGTGGGTGGAGGACGAAGCTGCTGGATAAATAAAGTAGGAGGAAGTAGATGATTTCTGTAATTCATTTAGGAGGTTTGAATCTAAAATTTCACACATTTTGACACTATGATGTTTTTTGGATGCATGTTTTGTCTAAAGCGCATGCCAACCATGTGTCATTCAATTTATAAGGGCCACATTGTATGGTTTTCTACACAGTTTGACTAAATTTGTTAAAAACAACCAAAATCGTACTATCATGAATTTTTTGAGGCTCACACATCAATTCGCACTTTTTCACATGGTTGTAGATGAACTATTCAGACTATGATGGTTCTTTTTTCAAAGTCACTAGCTTCAAAAAATCCCCATATGCCCCCTAAACCTTTTAGGCATCAATTTTAGGCCCATTTAATGAAATTAGAACAAAAAATTAGTGCAATTATCCCTAGATAATGGCTTGGTTGTTACAAATTTTACATTGTGAGCTTTGGGAATGATAAATTTTTAATACATAGTTTTATGGATGAATTTATTCATTCTCCCATTTTGAATGAGAATGTTTACACACTTAACATATAAGACATTAGGAGCCAAGACATACCTTTACTTAGTGAAATTGAAGATTAATCTTGGTTATAGAATAGGAGGTTAAGAAATTGTAACAATAGAAACTTGTCTATGTTGATTAATAGAGGAATTTTTAATAATATACTATAAAAACGTTTTATATAACTAATTTATATGGCCCTTGTCAATATAGAAGGAAACATAAGTCATGTTTTAAATCTATTATTGAAGTATCAACTTTTGATGCTTTATAGATTGTGAATTGATACTTATTTTTTCCTACAAAAACTGAATGTATTGGTGGAAAATACAATGTATATGTCTTAGTTAATGATTAAACTAGATACACCTTGGTTTATTCCCCCACAAATAAATATGTGGACCTTTTTTTATTTTTTAACTTTTGTATCTAAAGTAAAAAAAATATAAAAACATCTAGTTGATACTAATTAATAGTGATCATGATGGATAATTTTTAAATAAATATTTTGAAATTTTTTGTTGAAACATTGTTTTTGAACCAAACTTGTCATCTTCTAAATCCCCAAAAAAATGGTGTAGATGAAATAAGAAATAGAATTCTTTAAGAAATAACTAGAACTATCACGAACCAGCCCGGGTCGACCCTGAACCGGTCACCCGAGCCGGTCCGCGGCAAGTCCCGAGGGGCGTTCCCGATCCCCCCGGGATGGCAACAAGTGCCGGGCATTGAAACTTTAATCGTTGGGAACGATTTCAGCCCAAGCTAAAAACAGGATCGAAAGAATGAATATAAACTAAACAAACAAACAGACACTAAAGACATAAACAAACCTACACCACGACATACCTCCACATGACCTCGCGGTCACCACCCAACTACAACCAACGTCGCTCCCACACTGAGCGACTCAAGCCAGGAAAACCTGAACACAAGGAACCTGCAACTCAAAAGGTAAAAGATAGGCGTGAGCACAAAAGTACTCAGTAGGTGAGCCCCACAACAAATCCCAATGCACTACCAGTAAATAAAGAATCTACATAATCCAGGTTTGAGCTATAATGTATAAAAGTAAGTTTTCACAATGCTTTACTTGAAAATCAAGCACGAGACATTTCCCTTATTCCTTTTCGAAAGTTAGTTCCATTCCATTAGTTTTAAACTCATTCTGATAAGCAAAGTGTTACATTTTCAAATCTAACCCAAAGAGAATAAAGCATTTTCATTTGAAAACCATTTTTCCCAAAGTCTAACAGTATAGGCTGTGAAATATGACTGAAGGCAAACAAGCAGGGAAACAAGTGCATGTAAAGGTAAACAGGCATGGAAAACCAAGTACAACTAAAAATAAACCAGAAGTTATAAGCAATAGCCATGGGCACACACACACACTCACACACTCACACACACACACACATACTCACACACACACACACTCACACCCAAGTGGTCCCCCGTATGCCGACGGAAGGAACCACGCCAGAGATGGTAGAGCACCATGGGTAAATCCCCTAAGGTTCATCTAGCTCGCGTGGGACCCTAGAACCTCGTGTCTCGGTGAAACATGGCTTAGAAGGCCACGACCCTCAGAAAACGTGGCTTAGAAGGCCACGACCCTCAGAACACGTGGCTTAGAAGGCCACGACCCTCAGATATCATATGTTTAGTTAGTGTTGCAATCGTCAATCCAGCTAAGTGAAACAGGGACGACACCCATCCGGCTCACTAGCGCACTAGTTCTAGTCCACCCACCTAGATACACAGGGTCTCCCCGTGTGCTCAAACAAGTTTCACATTCACATAGTATGTTTCTTCCTCATATTGCAGGCCAAACAAGATATTGCACACAAAAGTCACCATTTCCACACCCAAACAATATTTCAAAACTCACGCACGCCAAAAATACCTTTCTAGAAACATAAATGTCATTACCTAATCATTTCGCAAAAAACCCTTTTTGGAAACACTCAAACAAGAACATAAACAACTTTCACAACCCAGAAAGCATTGTTTTTAATAACACAACAAGGGAAAACATCTTTCGTCAACCAAGAACCACACGTAAAGTTTCCAAAAACAATTTCAAAGGGTCACACGATGTTTTCTCTAATCAAGGTTATAAGAAAACACCATTTTCCGTAAACAGTACATTTACTAATTTACACATGCCAAAAACATTTCAAAACCCAATTCAACATGTCTTTCGTTACTCAGGAAGAACCATTTAGCGACATTACTATGAAATCCCACAATTGAAACCAAGAAAACACTTTTAATGAAATGCTAGAATTAAACAGTTTGCATTATCAGCAAATCAACACACTATAAAAACTACTTAATATTTTTTTTTAATTTACTGAAATTTAATAAAAGGACAAGGAATAAATAAATTCTTAATTTAGAGGCAAGTGCATAGGGAGACCTACCTCAAGATCCAAGCGCGACGGTAAAACGACCTTAGAACCAAGGCGCGATGACACGACGTGTGTCCGAAGCCACGTGATAAAGTCCAACACTCTCGAAACTGAGGCGCGGAGACGGCGGAACCTCGGAAACAAGGCGCAGCGATGGCGCTTTCTCGGAAACGCCCTGCTCGGATCCTAAAATCCTAAACCTACCAAAAACAAATATAAGTTGATGAAAACCCCTAACAAAGCACAAGTGAGTGCCAGAGTAAAAATAATATAATAATAATAATATAGTAATACAATAATAATATTAATAGAATAAAATTAACATAATAATAATATAACAGTAATATAATAACAATAATAATAATATAATGATAATAATAATAATAACATAACCATAATATAATAATAATAATAATAATAATATAATAAGCATAATTATAATATTAACGTAATCATAATAACAATAATAATATAATGTTAATATTAATATTAATAACATAATCATAATGATAATAGTATATTAATAATAATAATAAGAATAATGTAATCTTATTAACATAATAATAATAATTAACATAATATAATAATAATAATAATAATAATAACAATAAAATAATAACACAATATAATAATACCAATAATAATAATATGATAATAATAATAATAATATAGTAATAATACTAATAATATAATAATAATAATAATATAATAATTATAATAATAACATAATAATAATATAATTTATTATTAATATGATAAAATTATTAAAACTCTATATATAATTAAAAAAATGTAAATAAAAGAGATTCACACATAAAGAAAGAAAAAAAAAATAAAAACAAAATAAAAATAAAACAACACTCACCAGGAGTGGAGGGGGCACGCGGGAGGTGGCGGAGCGGGGAGGCCGGGACGGCGACGCGGCAGGGAGGGAGGAGGGTGCGCCGGTCAGGGGAAATGGTCGGCGATGCGGGCCGCCGGAGAAAAGAAGGGATGCTGGAGGGTTCAGGAGGCGCCTGGGACGGGGTCGGAGGGGAGCGCACAGGAGGGGGTCGCCGGACGGCGGTCCGTCGGACAGGGGGGCGCGTAGGGCGGGGGTTGCCGGGAAGAGCGCAGGCAGGCCGGGCGGCGCGGCGCTGGGGTGAGCGGGATGGTGGCAGGCACAGCGGTGGGCGAAGGGGAACGGAGAAGCCATCTGCGGTGAAGGCGGGTGGGGAGGGGACGCGCTGGAGTGAAGGCAGCGGTACGGGAAGGAGAGGGATGTGGGGGAGCGCCGTACGAGGGTGAGGGCGACACCGGAGCGCGCGGAGGAGGCCGAGACAGGGAGGGCGTGGGCACCGTGGGAGGAGAGGAGCGGGGGAGTCGCGTGGGGGAGAAAGAGAGAAGGGGGGCTGCGGGAAGAGAGGAGAGAAGGAGAGGGAAGAGGCGGCTGGGTAGGTTTAGGGTTAGGGGGGTTAAAAAAACTATATATATATATATACATAATCAATGATAATAATAATAATAATAATAATAATAATAATAATAATAATAATAATAATAATAATTGTAATAACCTTATAATAATTGTAATAATAACCATAATAATAATAATAGAAGACTAAATAAAAGAATAAAATCTAATCTTCATAATAATAAAAATTTATAATAATAATATTAATAAAACTTTATAATAATAATAATAAATAAACTTTATAATAATAATGATAAAATAAATAATAAAAAAATAATAAAATGACAACATAAAATTCTCAAATTTAAACGTCGGGCGAACACGTAGTCACCCGGGCCAACCGCACCATCACCGCTAACGATGCGATGACCGCGCACTGGCACGAAACCCTTCAACACAAATAAACGTTAAAAAAAATTCAGACCGAGACCAAGAAAAGAGTAAGATAAGGGTATCTGCGGTCAGGGTGTGACAATTCTCCCCACCACAGACACTTTCTGCCCCCAGAAAGTCACCAGGCCAAAAGTCGATCAAGATTTAAGTCCATGCCCCAACGGAACTAAAGGTACCAGGGAGAACTGAGAATCTCGGGGATGACCTTACTCAGCACAGGTCACACCCGACCGATTCAAGAGAAAACCGGGGTCCGAGATTGAGGGGAGAACACGAAGGGGTTCTCCCCACCACAAGAACATAACTAGTGCAGAAAGTTGACCATCTAAATAGACAACCCTAGGATAAAGGGGGGTGGACGCGGGAACTCCCAACCAATTCAAACCCACTCTTATAGCACGATTAAAACAACACTTCCGTCAAGACATTAAATCCTTGACCAGAGTCAACAAACTTCAACACCAGGGAAAAATCCATAGAAAAACATTCAACCATTATCAAATTGGAGACATGATCAACCGAAGTCCACAAAGCATAACCACATCAACAACATAACTAAAACGAGGTCAACCCACACGAGAGTCAAACACACTTTTAAGAAGGACACACGATTTAGAAACAACACATCCACATAATCCAAACTACTTGGATTATAATAGAACAAGTCTATGACAACCCCATGGTAAAACAATGAACATACAACAACGTCAAAACTTAACAGCAGAAAAACAAGTACTAAGAGATCTTGATTGTTCCACTACTAACACGGTACACAAAACCTGGACCAAGGCTTCACACCCCTGGGGACTCCTGACTGTGCGCGAGCTTCACCCCGAGACTTGTGGCTGGGGCTCTGATGGCTGAAGCATCTTCTGCCTCATAGTCAGGTACTGACATTCTCCCATCACAGTTTCCTCTTCAAGCGACGCTTCTTGCAAAACTTCTCCAGATGACCCAGACAACCACAACTATGACACGTCTTCGGAGGGTTGCGACAAGACGGCTTTAAATGCCCGAAACGACCACACTGATAGCATACCATCGAACGATCTGATGAACTGGAAGCTGGGATCAAAGGGGATAACTCTTTAGGAACAGGTATCTCTGGCGCCTTTTCCTCACCAGAGGGGGAACTCTTACGAACAACAGCAAGGGACGCTGCAGTATTAACCACCCGCACACCAGAAACTAACTCAGCCAAGAAAGCTTCCTCTACCAGCTTCTCGAAACCAAGGTCTTTAGAAGGGAGGACTCGATCCTTGATCTCTGGACGAAGACCCCCAGTGAAAAGAGAGGCCTTCATGAGTTCATGCGACGCTACCTCTGGAGAAAAGGGAATCAGTTCCTTGAAATGGTCAACATATGCCTTCACCGTCCGTTGACCTTGTTGAATATGCACAAGCTCTCTCTTTTTCTCCAGCTTCACTTCCTCAGGTACAAACCATTGGATGAAAACAATTCTGAAGACATCCCACGTCATTTCACATTGAGTTGATGATGGGGTAACCCTCTTCCATTGGTCCAGAGCTGGACCCTCAAACAACTCCATAATTGCTCGAACCTTAACATTATCGGGAGTTCCCAACATTCTAAAGACACGCTCCACTTCCTCGAGCCATTTCACTGCCTCTAACGGACCCTGATCACCATGGAGAATAGGCAGAGTCTGAGGAGGACTAAAAACTGGGCATGACTTATCTGAATCCTTATAGACCTTTCTGGGCGGCATTTCCTGAGCGATATATAAAACAAAAAGCCAAAACCAACATCAAACCGAAGCAACTTCAATAAAAGCGCTTCATCAAAAACAGTCAACACGAAGACCAAACAAATACGAACACAACCCAAAACAAAATCTCCTCTTTAATATTCCCTTTTCATTTTTGATTTCAAAACCACCCTTTCTCAAGATCACTTTCCAAAAACCAATCCACTTTCAAACCAAAACTTTCCAAAACTGTTTCCCCTTTAAAACCAATTTAGAAAACAAAGTCAAGCGTTAAATTTCAAACACACCCAGGTAATCTCATGAACCGTTGCACATGTCTTTATCCACATTCCATTCATACGTGCTTCAACACACACTTTCCATGCATTCTCACACATTTGCAGACGTTCATAAAGAGGAACTGAGGTTTCAACCCAAATCATTCTTAACCGGTTCCAAGAAAACAACAGATTTCCAAATCAAGAGATTTCAGTTTTAAAACCCATTTCATATATTTAAAGTCCTTTAAAAGAAACCAGTCCAATTTTCAAAAACCCTTTTTCATTTCAAACAACGTACTTACACAGACCAAAACAAAAGCAGCAACCAAGATTGCATCAATCACTGAAATGAGGGACTAGTAGTCACGCTCAACCTGGCGACATGGTAGTGGACCATGTCCCAAGTCAGCGTCGACCACTAGGAGGAATTCAAAACATGTACTCGGACTTCACATGGGTCACTACTCCATGTGAAATCACGATGTAACGTCGGCTTGCCTCCATTATCATCTCTCAATCCAAGACAAACCAGAAAAGGCAAGGACACAATTCCCGAACTACCCCTGGTAACTCGAAGATCAGTGCGAGCAAGAGTTCGCGACGCTCTTCCCGTACCTACCCCTCGAGTTCCGACAGTCCTAATCTCCTTCTACCGGACAACCCAAATAACAAGAACCACCTTTGATACCATTTTGTCACGAACCAGCCCGGGTCGACCCTGAACCGGTCACCCGAGCCGGTCCGCGGCAAGTCCCGAGGGGCGTTCCCGATCCCCCCGGGATGGCAACAAGTGCCGGGCATTGAAACTTTAATCGTTGGGAACGATTTCAGCCCAAGCTAAAAACAGGATCGAAAGAATGAATATAAACTAAACAAACAAACAGACACTAAAGACATAAACAAACCTACACCACGACATACCTCCACGTGACCTCGCGGTCACCACCCAACTACAACCAACGTCGCTCCCACACTGAGCGACTCAAGCCAGGAAAACCTGAACACAAGGAACCTGCAACTCAAAAGGTAAAAGATAGGCGTGAGCACAAAAGTACTCAATAGATGAGCCCCACAACAAATCCCAATGCACTGCCAGTAAATAAAGAATCTACATAATCCAGGTTTGAGCTATAATGTATAAAAGTAAGTTTTCACAATGCTTTACTTGAAAATCAAACACGAGACATTTCCCTTATTCCTTTTCGAAAGTTAGTTCCATTCCATTAGTTTTAAACTCATTATGATAAGCAAAGTGTTACATTTTCAAATCTAACCCAAAGAGAATAAAGCATTTTCATTTGAAAACCATTTTTCCCAAAGTCTAACAGTATAGGCTGTGAAATATGACTGAAGGCAAACAAGCAGGGAAACAAGTGCATGTAAAGGTAAACAAGCAAGGAAAACCAAGTACAAGTAAAAATAAACCAGAAGTTATCAGCAATAACCATGGGCACACACACACACTCACACACTCACACACACACACACATACTCACACACGCACACACTCACACCCAAGTGGTCCCCCGTATGCCGATGGAAGGAACCACGCCAGAGATGGTAGAGCACCATGGGTAAATCCCCTAAGGTTCATCTAGCTCGCGTGGGACCCTAGAACCTCGTGTCTCGGTGAAACGTGGCTTAGAAGGCCACGACCCTCAGAAAACGTGGCTTAGAAGGCCACGACCCTCAGAACACGTGGCTTAGAAGGCCACGACCCTCAGATATCATATGTTTAGTTAGTGTTGCAATCGTCAATCCAGCTAAGTGAAACAGGGACGACACCCATCCGGCTCACTAGCGCACTAGTTCTAGTCCGCCCACCTAGATACCCAGGGTCTCCCCGTGTGCTCAAACAAGTTTCACATTCACATAGTATGTTTCTTAATCATATCGCAGGCCAAACAAGATATTGCACACAAAATTCACCATTTCCACACCCAAACAATATTTCAAAACTCACGCACGCCAAAAATACCTTTCTAGAAACATAAATGTCATTACCTAATCATTTCGCAAAAACCCCTTTTTGGATACACTCAAACAAGAACATAAACAACTTTCACAACCCAGAAAGCATTGTTTTTAATAACACAACAAGGGAAAACATCTTTCGTCAACCAAGAACCACACGTAAAGTTTCCAAAAACAATTTCAAAGGGTCACACGACGTTTTCTCTAATCAAGGTTATAAGAAAACACCATTTTCCGTAAACAGTACATTTACTAATTTACACATGCCAAAAACATTTCAAAACCCAATTCAACATGTCTTTCGTTACTCAGGAAGAACGATTTAGCGACATTACTATGAAATCCCACAATTGAAACCAAGAAAACACTTTTAATGAAATGCTAGAATTAAACAGTTTGCATTATCAGCAAATCAACACACTATAAAAACTACTTAATATTAATTTTTTTTAATTTACTGAAATTTAATAAAAGGACAAGGAATAAATAAATTCTTAATTTAGAGGCAAGTGCATAGGGAGACCTACCTCAAGATCCAAGTGCGATGGTAAAATGACCTTGGAACCAAGGCGCGATGACACGACGTGTGTCCGAAGCCACGTGATAAAGTCCAACACTCTCGAAACTGAGGCGCGGAGACGGCGGAACCTCGGAAACAAGGCGCAGCGATGGCGCTTTCTCGGAAACGCCCTGCGCGGATCCTAAAATCCTAAACCTACCAAAAACAAATATAAGTTGATGAAAACCCCTAACAATGCACAAGTGAGTGCCAGAGTAATAATAATATAATAATAATAATATAGTAATACAATAATAATATTAATAGAATAAAATTAACATAATAATAATATAACAGTAATATAATCACAATAATAATAATATAATGATAATAATAATAATAACATAACCATAATATAATAATAATAATAATAATAATATAATAAGCATAATTATAATATTAACGTAATCATAATAACAATAATAATATAATGTTAATATTAATATTAATAACATAATCATAATGATAATAGTATATTAATAATAATAATAAGAATAATGTAATCTTATTAACATAATAATAATAAGTAACATGATATAATAATAATAATAATAATAATAATAATAACAATAAAATAATAACACAATATAATAATACCAATAATAATAATATGATAATAATAATAATAATATAGTAATAATACTAATAATATAATAATAATAATAATATAATAATAATAATAATAACATAATAATAATATAATTTATTATTAATATGATAAAATTATTAAAACTCTATATATAATAAAAAAAATGTAAATAAAAGAGATTAACACATAAAGAAAGAAAACAAAATAAATAAAAACAAAATAAAAATAAAACAACACTCACCAGGAGTGGAGGGGGCGCGCGGGAGGTGGCGGAGCGGGGAGGCCAGGACGGCGACGCGGCAGGGAGGGAGGAGGGTGCGCCGGTCAGGGGAAATGGCCGGCGGTGCGGGCCGCCGGAGAAAAGAAGGGCTGCTGGAGGGTTCAGGAGGCGCCTGGGATGGGGTCGGAAGGGAGCGCACAGGAGGGGGTCGCCGGACGGCGGTCCGTCGGACAGGGGGGCGCGTAGGGTGGGGGTTACCAGGAAGAGCGCAGGCAGGCCGGGCGGCGCGGCGCTGGGGTGAGCGGGACGGTGGCAGGCGCAACGGTGGGCGAAGGGGAACGGAGAAGCCATCTGCGGCGAAGGCGGATGGGGAGGGGATGCGCTGGAGGGAAGGCAGCGGTACGGGAAGGAGAGGGATGTGGGGGAGCACCGGACGAGGGCGAGGGCGACACCGGAGCGCGCGGAGGAGGCCGAGACAAGGAGGGCGTGGGCACCATGGGAGGAGAGGAGCAGGGGAGTCGCGTGGGGGAGAAAGAGAGAAGGGGGGCTGCGGGAAGAGAGGAGAGAAGGAGAGGGAAGAGGCGGCTGGGTAGGTTTAGGGTTAGGGGGGCTAAAAAACTATATATATATATATACATAATCAATGATAATAATAATAATAATAATAATAATAATAATAATAATAATTGTAATAACCTTATAATAATTGTAATAATAACCATAATAATAATAATAGAAGACTAAATAAAAGAATAAAATCTAATCTTCATAATAATAAAAATTTATAATAATAATATTAATAAAACTTTATAATAATAATAATAAATAAACTTTATAATAATAATGATAAAATAAAAAATAAAAAAATAATAAAATGACAACATAAAATTCTCAAATTTAAACGTCGGGCGAACACGTAGTCACCCGGGCCAACCGCACCGTCACCGCTAACGATGCTATGACTGCGCACTGACGCGAAACCCTTCAACACAAATAAACGTTAAAAAAAATTCAGACCGAGACCAAGAAAAGAGTAAGATAAGGGTATCTGCGGTCAGGGTGTGACAAGAACCATGCAGTGTCAATATTCAATTGCTAAATTTTTTTTGGATGAAGTGGTTAGTATTACCTACTATACTATAAATCATGTTTTATTTATTATTTCTCTTAATAAAAATACTTATGATTTGTGGATAGGAATAAAACCAAATGTTTCTTATTTCAAATTCATTGGTTTTAAAGTATTAATTTGGAATAAAAAAGATAACACACTTAACTTCTCACCCAAATATAATGAAGTGATTTTTTAGGTATTCCCACATCTTCTAAGGATTATAGAATTTTTAGTTAAAATTATTACAATATTGAGGAAATAGTACAGGTTATGTTGGATGAAACAAATCCTTTTTTTTCAAATTTCTCCAGCCTATATCCTTATATGATATTTCTACATATTATTTCCCAATTCTATTAGAAATATATTCTTATATGGAAATAACTTAGTAATTAGTTTCTAATATTTTTCTTCATGAATATTATATACCTATAATTGAAGAACATAATTGTGAGAAACCAATAATTTAATTGTGTCATAGGAATAATCCTAGTGAAAGTATCATTAGTAATGTATATCAACCATTTTGGAATAAAATATCCTTAAGAAATAAAATTGAACATCACCTATTATAAAATAAATGTGAATAGAATAATTTGGATGAGTCTTTATATGATGATGATTGAATTAATACAAGTCCTGAAGGGCTCAATGTTTTTAAAAGGAACAATATCTATACTTTAGTTAAATGTACTGAAAAACTTCTATAATTGGGCAATTTTTTTTAATCTAATATGATGAAAATGAAATAATAGTTAGAAATAAATATAAACATGTTTTTCAGAGATATAAAAAACAAATGTGGTTATATTATGAATAAAATCATAGAAAAGTAGCAATACATGAAGCCATTCAAATAATTAAAGGCTTTTCACCATTATATAATTTTAAATGTTTTCAAATGGATGTGAAGAGTGGTTTTCATAACATATATATCTAGGAGGAAGTTTATTTCTCAAATAAACGTATTTTTTGGAAATAGAAAAAATTCTGAATATATTTATAGAACATTTAGATCTTAATGATTTTGGGAAACCAGTTTATCAAAATATCATTAGAGATATTATAGGAAGTCAACTATACGTAAATGCTTGTCATATGGATTTAATGTTTTTGGTATTTTTATGTTGAAGATATCAAGAAACTCATGAAATTATCCCATTTAAGAAATGTTACAATAATTTATTGTTATATTAAAGGAACTATGGATTTTGGCCTTTTCTATTCTTCTAGAAAATAATTAAAATTTGAAAGCTTTTATAAATATGACTTTGGTAGATGTAGAATGGATAGAAAAGGTACGTCTATAAGATTTCATTTCTTATAATTTTATTTAGTATCTTGATTATTTAATAAAGAAAACTCATTAGCACTTCCCCATACTAAAATAGAATATATGGTAGCTATATTTTTTTTGTCTTCAAGTGTAGTGGATGGAACACAAAGTCACTAACTATGGAATGAGTTTTACTAAAAATAAAATATTTTATGATAATACTAGTTTCATTTTTTATGTAAATACCCATCACATGACTCACATTATAAAAACATATATATAAGACATCATTTCCACCAGGATAGCATATATAAAGAAGACATACTTTAACAATTCATCTGAAATAAGAACAACATGATGACATTTTTAAAAAACCTCATATATTTAATAGATTTTAATATATTAAATAGATTTTAATATATTAAATAGAAGAAATAATTTTCAATGTAAATTAATCATCAATATATACTTATTTTTTACCCATTTACTTACATTAATTTACTCTTTTTCATGTGAGTAATATGTATGTTTTATTTTTTAAAAAAAAATTCTATTTTTCTGAAACATTTATTTTTACTAAATTGTTATGTTTTTTAAAATATGTTATCATATTGAGTTGATTCTGAATAAAATTATTTTAAACGTTTCGAGGGGGAATTATCAAAATGATTTATGGACATAAAAAATATTGTAAAATTTTCTAGACTCACTTTGTCTTAGAATGTTTTCAGATTAATTTTTTTTCTATAATTGCATCTTTTGTTTAAGAACTAATATATTTAGTTTTATGTTTAAAAATTATCATAATTAATTTTTTGTTAAAAACAATCATATTTATTTTTTATAATCAAAACTATAATAATTAGTTAATAAAATCTAAGAATAATAGGTTAATCATATAGATGACGCTTTCCACTCCAAAAAATTACTCTTCTATTTTTTTAGTTTTTTACACTATCTAATATCTTTAGTTATATAATTTTTATTTATTTTATTTTGGTTTTATAAATAGTTTATTTTCAAATTGGTTTCATTCTCACACTGATAATATATTTAAATACTTTAAGAGTTCAAAAATTATTTTAAAATTATTTTTGGATCAACTACAATGATCAGACTGTAATGGTTTTGAATCTCAACCATTTAATATATTATTAAATATTAAATTTCATCTTGATGGCTATATAAGGGCGGGTCACCCTTTGTCCCACATCAGTTCTCTATGGGTTTTTCTCCCAAATTGTATTACCCTAGAAAGGCTCTAGTCTAATCGCATTCCATTATGACTGATCACCATTTTTAGAATTCAAATTCATTAGAAACTACGGATGATTTTTATATGTGGTTATTTTTTAGAGAAAGGATAGTTCAGAGATGTTGGAATGAGAAATATGATTCTAATATGAAGAAGATAATTTCATTCCATCGTTAAGAGTCTGTGTGTGCTGAAAATATAGATAATTATTTTGAACATTGTTATCAAGATGTTGATCATGAGTTTTAATATTACTTTTAGTTAGATGTTGTTCATGAGTTTTAAGATTTTTTGTAGTTAATGAAGGATTATGGGAATTAAAATGATTAATTAATGATATATCAGAATAGATACAATGGTTATTATAAGAAAAATTCTGACTTAGTCAAAATTCTATCAGAAGATGATGAATATTGTCCTTATGATTCCAAATAGTCTAGGTAATTATACCAAGACCAAAGGCAAATAATATTTATTTTATGATTATGAAAAGTATAGAATATTTTCACATATAACTTTGGGAAATTGAGTAGTTTCTCTTTGGATGAATGGCTTTCTCATTCAGAGATAAGGAAGCATATATAATTTGAAGTTATCTAATATTTTTTCCTCATCATTTTCGTGAATATGAGGAATATCAACTTGGCTAAGTTCATCCTTCACATTTTTGATAATATAAAGACTTCCTCTAGAGAATAAACTATTATAATTTTTCATCCTTTATTAGTAATATGGTGGTAAAGTGTATTGATATTTTCAAGATGAAAAATAAATTGTATCAAATTAGGGATAAAATTTATTTTATCATCAAGAATATGATGAACATAATGAGTTTTAGTTTATTATAATTCAATGATGTTTTCTGAGAAATTTGATGGTTCTATTTTGAAAGAACCACCATCAAGTAAATCAGAAAATCAGGAAATAAAAATTAAGATAAAAGAATAGAATTCATCACTGGAGGAATGGATGGAAGAAATGAAAATTCGTGATGACGCTTTTAATAAAATAGTGAAAAAGAAGCTAAAAATAAACTAAGGGATCAAGAGTTCAAACTCTACCTCACTAAATCTGAAACCATGATGATTTAGGCTTCTAAAAAATTATAAAAAGAAGAAAAGAATATGACAAAATAGATGTTGGTATAAGAAGATCAACTTTTTGAGAATTTGTTGAATTGATTTGAGAAATATTTTGAGAACCTAGTTTTTTTCACTTCTCATACCGATCATGTAAACCTAGATTTAGGGTTAGTGTTTGAAGAAAGAGTTAATGTCCCACATATATGAATTCTTTTTCGATAAGAGAAAGAAAAATATTTTTGATGAAGAATCAAAACTAGTCATCCTAGTAAAAGGTTCGATACAGGAGTCCACTATAAAACAGGATTTGAGATCAATGATGGATGTAAAAGACGTTTTAAATAAATAATTTCATATGGAAGTTTTATTGGGTGAACAATAAGAATAATATGAAAAAATATAAAAATAATATGAGGTAGATGAAGAATAATAGCGGATCAAGAAAATAAGATATGGGATAATAGTGAATAAAGATAGTTTAAATTGGAATAATCATATTCATAATCATCATCTTCACATTTACCCTTCAATACTGATAAAGAATAAAAATCAGAAAGTACTCAAGAGGAACAATATTCATCATAAAAATAATCTTAATTGTCATCAAGGAAAGAAGACAGAGATCAAAAATAAGAAACAACAGTTTTTGATAAAGATGATACTGAAAAATATGTATGCATTATGTATTAATCAGATGGTAAGAATGTTTCTATTGAAGTTAATAAGAATGTTTCAAAGATAGATAAATGGAGAGTAAAGAAAATGTAAGTTAAAACTAGTAGAACTAAACTGGTTTAGTGGTACCTAGAATAATCTAATTTTGTAGGTACTATATAATAAGAAGGTTTTTACAATATTTATCATTTTTTTTGAATGTTAAAATGTATTATTATTTATTTTACTAAGATTAAAGAAAGGATTCTACTGATCTAATAAAGTTTTAGTCCAAAATAAAAATCCCTAAAAATTTTAATAGATTCAGTGATATGTATTAAATTATAGTTGAATGTTCTTCACGAATGTTCATGCACTCATAAGAGATCATGCAATCAAATAGTAAACTAGTCAAGATAGGTTTATTTTGATATTTAAATTCATGATTAGTAGTTTGATGAGATAATGAAACTTATGGTAGAGGTGGAATTTTCTTCATCATTTATCATTGTATATGGGAGATAGGGATCAGTTCGCTGAATTGTTCAGATATGCCACCTATTACATACTAAAGATATCAAGGCTTTGAAATAGAAAATCTGAGATGTGGAGCATGAAATGAGAAGGAAGATATGTTTTGAAGAA
This sequence comes from Viscum album, assembly GCA_963277665.1. Taxonomy (NCBI): domain Eukaryota; kingdom Viridiplantae; phylum Streptophyta; class Magnoliopsida; order Santalales; family Viscaceae; genus Viscum; species Viscum album. The sequence continues at coordinate 890,304,775 of OY728123.1, forward strand.
TATGTCATAGTATTAAGATATTAGAATAAAAAAATCACTGAGAAAGTTAAAAAGATAATGTCTCAATGTCAAACTATAAAAGAAATAGTTTCTATACTTGAGAATGATCACCCTGAGTTCATGAAAATGAATTTTTTTGAACACCATGATGAAGAAATATTTTTTACCTATAACTATTAATTAATTTTTTTCATAAATAATTTCAATATTTTTAATGAATTTTTTCTCTATCCAAATACAGTTCCCCTTATTTTTATCCAATTATAATTCGTTAGTTTTTCTTTAATTTTATTCATGGATTATTAGTTACTTCAGTATTTTTTCCCTTATTTTCTTTATCTAAAATTTTAAGAAACATTGGTGTATTCCCCACTCTGTTTGGAAAATCACATAGTGTGAGATAAAATTACAATGGGGGAGTTATATTAAAATGTGGAAATGTTTCATTAAGAGGAATTTTTTATTTTAAATAAAAAATATTTTATTGATGGAAAAAATTAGATCACTATGGGAGAATAATTCCTATGTGGGAGAATATTTATTTATGAGAGAAATATTATAATACTCGATGATATTCAAAATCATATTTAGAATAGTTACAAACTCTAGGGGAGTTATGGTTTAATGAATAAATCGAATATGATTTTCGTAGAAGAAGAAAAATGGTTGTAAGTTTTTCAAATTAATTTTCATTTATGTTTTGGGGGTTTCTTTCAATAAAGGGGGACATTGTCGAGTTAGAAGTTTTTACTTCATACTTTTTCATTCCAATAGTTTTGGATATCACAATCACTTTTGTAAAATATGTTTACTAATTTTTTATTTCAATGTTTTTAGAATGTTCTGAAGAAAAATTTGTCTTTTATAATATACAGAAAATGTTCTAATGTATTTCGAAAATAAACTTACCATTTTCCACATTTATTTTTATATTGGGAATGAATATGATTATCATATTCAACATTAATATAAAAAAGTGTAATACTAGTGTCATGTCTCTTGTAATAAAAAATTCATGACCATATGACTGATACTAGTATTGATAATATTGGAATAAATCTATTTTTGATCAACATATTGAAATTAGGTAAGTAAGTCCATCATATTGAATTAGATTTATAATCATCTTACATAAAATTGTCTCTATCATAAAAATTACATTTAAACTATATAATGGTGTTAATCTATACGATGTTATAAATTTATTTACATATGAGATGTCAAGTTCCAGTAGTCCGAGGTTGTTACAACAAACTCTCAAATATGAAATTTGAGAGTATGCCTATAAATACCACGTCATTTGAAGAGTTTTGAGCTAGATGTTTGATTACTTTCAATTATAAATATTTCCTTCCACGAACTACTATTTCATATTCATTGCAATTATTTAGTAAGTCAATGTTCTAAGAAATAATTTTTTGGGTTTTTCCATAATAATTATTTTAATTGGAATCTACATAAAATCAATATTATGAAATTGGGATTCTAGGAATCTGAAGATGGTGAATCTGATCCAATGGATCGAGGAATTCTAAACATAGGAATACATAGAAAATTTGGTCATCATATTGAAGTATTTTGGGGATAGGAAGTCAGTACCCTTATGATCTCCACATCAAGGGATTTACTGGTAAGGAAAGACATACTTTATTTTAAGTATAAAAAATTTGATACCTTTACTCAATGTTGTTGACTACATTACTCTTATAGTTAAAAGAGATCAATTTGTTATTAAATCTAGTAAGTCAATCTTAATTTTTTTTATTAATTATATTTATTTTTTTAAAAGATAGAATTTCACTATGCATAATTATAGAAATGGATTCATTATATTCAAATTATATACTAATTGGTTTTATAGTTGTTCATAAAATTATGATAAAAACACTGTAATATTTATAAAATCCACTATGATTACAATATTTTACTATGATTTAATTGGAATCTCTTATTCCAAATTTGTGACTCAGATAATTGAACTAACTCCAAGTCTTATAATGTTAAATCAATATGATTTTTGTTTTGCTGATATTAAATATTTTAAAATATGTTTTTAAATTATAATTCCCCACCCCCTCTAGTAATTATATCCATCTAGGATAATTCTTATAATCCTGCATTGATTTCTATTAAAAATCTCTTTTAAATTAAATTTATCTCATTTCTTATTATTCCTCTTTCAAAGTTTTATAATACAATTTTTCATCATTAAATTAATTATATAATTCTATTATAATTAGCGACATAACAACATATGAAAAACTAATTTTTTTTGTTTTTTATAAAAATATTATTATTGTGGTTATTTTAAATGACATATGTGTACAATGTTATAAATAAACTATAAGAACCATTAATGGATGTTTTCCAAATGAATTACAGTTATAATTGTAATATTGAATACATATTTATTATTTTTGGAATATTATATACCATGATTCTAATGATATTAAAAGTATACTATTGTGGTAATTTTTTAGAGAATCAAATAAAAATTCCCAGAAATGATATATAAATTTTATCTATTTTATAACATCTATTGAATTATCAAAGTATTCCACTTATAAATAACATGTACCCAATTCTATGATACTTATATTTTTTAATAATTAGAATAGGTAAATTGGTTATTACCCTTATACCAAGGTTGATTTGGATCTATAGACAAAAATACCACAAATGATTAAAGCCAGAAAAATGAATCTAATAAATGAATAAAATATGATAATAAATGGATTATGATATATAAAAAACAAAAATAAAGTTATTCAATATAAAATTCACTTTATTAAATTTTCCAATTGATGGGATAAATTAGTGTCTAACAAAAGTCATGTCTCTAGGTTAATGGACTCTCTAACATTTCATCTTCAATTGATTTTATTCGTTGTCTTTAACACTCCCTTCAACTTTAACTCTTTCCAATATATTCATTATTTTTTTGAATACGTTTTTTTGATTAATTATATTTAATTTTTTGTGTATTTGTTTTGGATATAAATAACTTTTAATTTCCCTTTAAAACTTTTCCATTATATAATTCTTTAAAAAAGTAACTTCTCAATTTCTTATTCCATTCTATCTATCATTTTTCTAAATATTATTATTTGGAAGTCAAAATAATAAATTATTGAATATAAAATATGTTTGTTCATTTATGGTTTTGGAATAGACATGGGTCATAATCTACTTACATGTTTTTTCACCCATTTCATAAAATTTAAATTGAAGAATCTAATTCCACAACATCTTTTTCTTCATTTTTTTAGTGTTCTTAATACAATTTGTGTCACGACCTAACATTCGTTGAGTGATAAATATAGTAATCATACCTCATGAGTCTCCTACCATACATTGGTTGCCTTCTAAGTACAACATAAGTTATTATCCACTAGGGTCAATTATGAATCTAATGAATTTCCCCACAGGACATCACATGTTCTTCCAAGTGTGTGTTTTCCTCAATTCTACACACCTCGGGAAAGAACCGAGAAGGCCACCGATCGCAACCACTACTCTTAGAGAAGCATGCATAACTATGGACTTCAGATAATGAATTCTCTTAGAAATAAATGTGCACATTTTTTAATTGGTATGTAAAATTTATCATTTTATTTATCACATTTATAGGGGTGTTATAATCTATAACCCTTTAAATCACAACTTCCAAATTGTATAACCCACACACAAAACCTTGGTTGTGGTTTTACACAGTTGACATGGTGTTGTCTATGATATTATTTTCCTTGATATGACCTCCCCCGGTCTATGAACCTAGTCATCTGACCCCATGGTTCTCCTTTAATACCTTGGTTGCATTTTGAGCACACCACAGGCTATTACCCATTGAGTTCTCTTATCAGACTAATGACTATACCCAAAAGCCAACACATATTATACCCAATTTTCATTTTCCTCACTTTCACACACCCTATGAGACTCCCAGTAAGGTCACAAATCTTGGTCTCTACTCCAATACATGAACATTTAACTATAGAGTTCTCACCAAGAAGACTCCATAAAATAAAGGTCCACCTTTTGGACATGTGTAGTATCATTTATCCTTTTATATCTCACTTTTACAATGGGTTTACACTTATAAGAAATATATTCATGTCCTATACATTTTTATTCCCTTATAAATGGCTAATATTCTTAAATAAATTTATTTCTATAGATCTTACATGATGTCTCATTTTTTTAGAGAGATAATTTATTTTTATGAAAATAATTTAATTATCATGGGTTTATTATATTTAATTTCTTAACGTATGATTTATTTTATATATAAAATACATTTTTAGGAAATATTGTGATGTTATTATTTGAACATGAATTAAAGAACCTCCTCCACCAATCAATTTGGTAATGTTGATATATTAGGAGATACAATATATGGTGCACGAGCACTTTATGTGTCACGTTATTTTATGAGGACTTGGGAGTGATACTCATCTTATGTTTGTAGTGAAATGTTTTATTACTGGTCTATATTCGTAGGATTTTTAGGTTATCATGATAAAATTTCTCTTAAAACATTTTTTCATGTGATTATTTATCATCCTCCTATTCCATGATTCCTTGTTTTTATTATTGAATCTCATGTCTTTACACCCTCACTTTTTGTTTTATTATCCCTATACTGATATTTTAATCTCATAGCTTCTTTTATTTATGTCCTTAACATATATGATAAGTTAAAAATATCACAATCATATATTGTGGAATTTTTAAAAAGTTGAAAACAATATAATAGGTAGCTTTCATAATAACTATATATTCGGTTTCTAATCTCCCAAAAATATAGGACATATAAATTATTGCATGTATTTTATGATATTAATCTTATGTGAAAATGATTCAATATTATATTGAAGGGAAATATGTTATTATACTTGGTATATTTGAGCCCAATGAAATTCATAAATCTTGGGAGGATTGATTTAAGGTATCTCATTCATTTTCATTCAACCCTCATCAATAATAAAGATCCATATTTTATCATGTATAGTCCCTCACACTCTATAATTATGAAGTGATCAAGGTAAAATCTAATTAATAACATAAAAATTATACTTTGTTTACCAGAATTGATCTAATACAAATAGCACATTGTAACATCCTAGGTATTTATAGAATAATTCATTTTTATATATATTAATATTTTTGAATAATATATTAATTTTAATTTAAATGGGATGATTGTTCCAATAAAATACTTGACACACAACAACTGGTTTCTCTGAAAACTTTCATTGCACACAAAATTGAGTTATACTGAAAAATAATATAATATTATTATTATTATTTTAAGTGGTAGTTAAATACTAACCATTATTTGGGAAGGAATGAACATAATTAACTATAATATGATTACACATGAATGTTAAATGTTTTTACATTTGTAAATTCTGGGTTCCGGGTGCCACTCAACGGGAGCCCTGAACCCGGTTCACCACGTGACCTCAAGCGCATTTCCCCAAATGCCAGAGGTTGCCGACTAGCAGCGAGGGCCTAGGTCTGATAGTGGGGAAACTATGACGTCATTTTTCAAAGTGTAGCGCCACATAATAAGTAAATAACATATAGAAATAGCGGAAGCAATAAACCATACACATTTGAAATAAACAACTAAAATAAAAGATAACAAACAGTTATATAGATAATGATGATGCAACATGCCTCAAGTTCTAAGAAAACAGCTAGAAGATGTTACACAACAGTACAATACAATACAGAGTACAACAAAACAGAACAAAGAAACTGGTTGCATCGCGAGCCTAAGCCCGATCCCATGCTTCCCTACTCCTTATCAGCAATAAAGTACCTATATAGGGACCCTTGCCCTTATCCAAACCCGCAGAAACGTAATCTGTTTGGGCCTAAAAGAATGACCCAAACAGGGTGTGAGGAATAATTCCCAGTAGGCTCCCACCAAAGGAACATGCCCAACTGTGTGAAACCATGCAACAATAGTATGCAGTAGTAAAATGAAATAAAGTAAGAAGTACTGAAAAGTAACTAACTTAACCAGTTATATTTCCATTTACATTTCCATTTAATCATTTAATCATAAATATCACCACAGTGAATATTCTGAGTAATCAGCCAATGTCCTCAGACACCTAAACCCCTACCCTCAGGTAAAGAGAATCTAACACCAGGATCTACCCACATGCATACGGATATTGCCCACAGGCATAATAAGTGTCTCCCACAGGCACAAAATCAGCTTCCCACAGGCACATAAGAAGATGCCCATAGGAAAAATAGTATAGTGCCCACAGGCTAATCACAACACAACCCTCAAGCTAAAACAGGTAACCAGGCCTTTCCAAACATGTAATCAAATAGTACACAAGCAATTCCTTTCAAGGAAATTCTATAATCATTACTTTAAAGGCATACCCTCGGGTATCCTTGCCAAATTGCTAAATAGAGGAACACACCCCCAAGGTGGTCCTAGATCCAAGCAACGATCCCAAACAACAATTTAATATCAAAATTAATTACCTATTCAATTCTAGGTATTTAAAATAGCCAAGGCCTTAGCCACACGATAGCCCAACATGGGTTCGTCGCACAACAATTCACACAAAACGCACAACAGTTGGAAATTAAACACCAAGCCAACTACCTTAAATGCCCCTGATCAGTATACTCAAATGACATTCCACGAATCTTCCTAGAACGAGGTAGATCTGAGGTGAAAGAAAACTCATTCAAACCCAAATAACATCCTTTAGTGGAATAATTGGTAAGAACTACTCCATGAGAAGGGAGAACTCACTCGTGCAGTTCTAGGGAGATCGATGGTGTAGAAAATGGATTCTCGACGTGTGCTTGGTGGATCTCCAAAGCTCTGACCACCTCTCCCACCCCTTCCTCCGGTTTGAAGCCTTCCCTATGAATAGGGGAGGCTACATCCCATTTTAAGCGAAAAAAAGTATAAGGCATGTACTTCCCTTTTTTTAACTGTTCCTCTGGCAGTTTCCCACCAGCATGGAACGGCTCATCTGCCGACATGACTACACGGCGTGTCTTCTTGGATACAATGCTTGTTCGGTCACACAGCTAGCCACCGCCTTATTATTCTCCTACCGACTGACTAGATGGCATGTAGTTAGGTTCTACACCCATCATCACCGACAAGGCCACACGCCCTGTGTACTCATCCCACATGGCCAAAAGTACACGGCGTGTGGAAAAGTACACGGTGTGTACTTCTAAAAAATCAGTATTTTTCACCATTTTCATTATCTTCTAAAAAAACTTAAGGAAAATATAAAAGAAGAAGCTCGCACCTCAAAACTAAGAACTGGGTTCTTACAAACTTCCCCCCTTAAAGAAAATTGTCCCGGAATTTCCCTTCCATGGGTGGTGAAGATATAGCTGTGAACAACTCTATCCACTGTGCACCCACATCGGTCTCCCACTCCAAGGTTTCATCCTGCACTTGGCTATACTACCATAGCGCCCGCACGAGAGGAAATGACCGGCCTCTGAGAACCTTCCTGCTCCTATCAATGATATGAATTAGATGCTCTTCAAGGGACGCATCAACATGAAGCTCAACCTACTCAGTATGAAAGATGTGAGACATGTCTGAATGATTGCGTCGCAACTAGGATACATGGAATACGTCGTGCATGGAACAGTACCTCTGTGGAAACTGCAACTAATAAGAAACCGGCCTGACTCTCTCCAGAATCTAAAATGGCCCCACATACCTTTGTTAAAGTTTGCCCTGTATCCTGATCCATCTGTGTCCCAACCTTGGCGAAAAATGCAAGAAAACGTGATCCCCGACCACGAACTCCAAAGGTCGTCTGCGGCGATCAGCATAATACTTCTGAAGAGACTGCACGGTATCCATCTGCTTCTGAATCAACTGGACTTGCTCAGAAGTCTCCTGCACAAGACGTGGTCCCAGTAAATCTGCCTCACCAGCCTCTTACCAGTACAAGAGTGATTGGAATGACCTACCATATAAATCTCTGTATGGTTCCATCTCGATAGTTTCCTGAAAACTATTGTTATAGGAAAACTCGACTAGGGGTATGTACTTCTCTCAAGAGCCCCAAAAGTCTAGGACGCATGCACGCAGCATGTCCTCAAGCACCTGTATCTTACACTCTGACTGGCCATCAGTCTGAGGGTGGTAGGCTGTTCTCAGAAGCACCTATGTACCCAGTTCCCTCTGAAAATTCTTCTAGAAACGAGACTTAAAATAGGTGTCCCTACCTGAAACGATAGAATGAGGGACCCCATGAAGATGTACAACCTCTTGGATATACAACTTCCCGAGCTCATTAACACCGAAGGTCTCATTGACAGGAAAAAAGTGAGACACCTTTGTGAGTCTGTCCACAACAACCTACACGGCATCATTGCCTCGAGGTGACCTCGGCAATCCAGTCACAAAATCCATCACGACATCATCCCATTTCCACTACGGGGTGGGTAACTACTATAACAGTCCGGCTGGCCTCTGATACTCCACCTTCACCTGCTGACAGGTGGAACACCTCGTAACAAAACCATCTACACCTCTCTTCATACCCAGCCACCAGTACTAACTTTTCAAGTCACGGTACATCTTGGTAGCTCCTGGATGAACTACCCATGATGAAGCATGAAACTCTCGCATCATCTCCTCGCGTGTATCCCCTAGAACCCACACTCGTCCATGGAAACTCAAAACTTCATCATCGCCTATTGTCCACCAAAGAGGAGGGTCCTCACTTTCAACCGGCTACCGTAGAACTAGGCCTTCTGAATCAGATAGTTGTCTCACCCTCACTCTATCCAGGAGGGTATAAGTCATAGCTAAAGATGAAAGATTAGTCTGCCCCTGACTATCGTGAACCTTCAAATGCATATCAGAGAACAAATCCAAAAGCTTCCACTCATCACTATCCTCCTGCACAACCTGTATCTGAGTTTTCCTGCTCAGTGGATCAGCTACTGCATTACCTTTACAGGGTGTGTAGGCAACCTCCAAATCAAAGGACTGAAGGTACTCAACCCACCTTCGCTGCCTCAGATACAAGTCACGCTGGGTAAAGATGTACTTGGGACTTTTTTGGTCGGTGAAAACAACAAAACGCTCTCCCAATAGGTAATGTTTCCAATAGCGCAACGCATGAACTACTGCATCCAACATGAGATCATGCGTCAGGTAACTCTTCTCTTGTGGCCTCAACAGCCGAGACTTGTACGCATCAACCCGATGGCCCTGCATCAACACTGCTCTCATCCCAATACCTGATGCATCATAAAAAACTGTATAGCTCTTCCCTTTCTATGGGAGTATCAGGACTGGTGCTGATGTCAACCTTCCCTCTAGGTCCTGAAAGGCTGTCTCGTAAGCTTCCGACCAAATGAACTTCACACCGTTCTTAGTCAACCCCACCAACGGCGCTGCTAAGTGGGAGAAGTCATGTATGAATTGTTTGTAGTAACCAGCCATCCCCAAGATACTCTGTATCTGAAACACATTCTTATGTTGATCCCATGAAACTACTGCTCTTACCTTCTCTAGGTCTACTACAACTCCTGCCTCTGAGATGATATGAACTAGGATGTGAATCTGGTCCATCCAAAAGTGGCACTTTGAGAGCTTATCATATAGCTTCTGCTCTCTCAGTGTACTCAATACGATCTCAAGATGGGTGGCATGTTCGTGTTGACTATGAGAGTACACAAAGATGTCGTCCATGAATACTACCACAAAAAATCCAGATATGGATGGAACACACGATTTATCAGATCCATGAAAACTAATTGCACGTTCGTGAGTCTGAACGGCATAACCATGTACTCGTACATACCATATCTGCTCTGAAATTCTATAAGCGGTATATCCAATGGTCTCACGCGCAGCTGATGATATCTTGATCTCATGTCAATATTCGAGAACACTCGTGCTCCACGGTGTTGATAAAAAAGATCATCAATCCTTGGAAAGGGATATCGGTTCTTAACCGTCAACTAGTTCAGCTTCTGATAATCCACATAGAGTCTGAGGGTACCATCTGCCTTCTTCACAAAGAGCACCGGCGAACCCCAAGGAGAAGTACTGGGACATATGAGACCCTTTTCCTGTAACTCCTCTAACTGCCTCTTGAGCTCCTGCAACTCTGGTTTCGACATCCTATAAGGAGGAATGGACATCAGCACTGCTCCTGGCATAAGCTCAATAGAGAAATCCACCGCTCTCTCTAGAGGTAGACCTGAAAAGTTTTCTGGGAAGACATCCCTGAAACGATCGACCACTGGAGGGAACTCTGTCTGAAAAGTTCCCTGATCATCCAGATATAAACTGAAAATCTGGGCTGTGACTCCACCTCGTCCACAATGCTCTGGTCCAGCTCGACTCTCCTGAACATCCCATTCACCCTTGTATAGAAACTCTCTGCTCTCTGGTGATGTGAAGCTCACCCTACGATGATAGAAGTCTACAAAAGCTCGAAAGGGAACCAACCAGTCCATCCCAAGAATGACGTCATAAGCTTTCATCACTAAGACATAGAGGTACCAAAGAAAGTGACACCCACCAACCTCAAGGGGGCACTCCTTGTACTGGCACACACATTTTGTTCTAGTCCCCAACGGAGTGTCTAGCATCATAATAGTAGAAGAAGAAGAAACACAGATCCCAAGGCTGTCCACAACGGGCACTGATATGAAACTATGTGTAGCACCCATATTGAAAAGTACTGAAGATAAAACAGAAGCTACTAGAATAGTACCTCTGACATTAGATGGTCTGGGATCCTACTCGTGCTGGGTCTATTGCACTGCATATGCCTGCCCAGTACCGCGACCCTAAGACAGAAACTGGCTACCCTGAGCTGTCCCGCCCTACTGCCTCTATGATCCCGTTTTTTGGCTACCACAGCCACGACCACCATCTCTGCCTGCACGCCCTAACGTAATCCAGTTCCCAGACTGGTAAGAAGCAGATGGTCCTACTCCCGCACAAGGAGTCTTCACAGAACCCCTCTCACTGGTCACCGGTGGAAATTCACTACAGAAGCGCTGCAGATGACCCATCCCGACGCAAGCTCGACACTCCACTAGGTCTCGTGGACACTGTGGCCTCTTGTGCCCCTCCTTACCACACTGGTAGAACATGACCTAGACACCTGAAACGTTCTTCTGACTGGTACTTCCACCCTTAGAGAAGTCCATATGTCTCTTCCTCTTACCAGTAGAAATCGTACCAGAAAGTGGTGCTGAACCGCCCTGGCCCACACCACTAGCTTCTCGCAGGTTCCTCTCTGTAATCAGTGCCTGGTTCACAATAGCATGTACTAAAGGAAATCTGAAAACATTCACTAGTGCTTGGTTTTCATATCAAAGACCATCCTCAATGTGTCTGGCCCTCAATGTCTCATCACCCACCAGAACGGGTGAAAAACGCTGAAGCTTGGTAAAGCGAGCAGAATAATTAATCAACGACATAGTGCCCTGCTATAGATTCATGAACTCTCAAGCTCGATCTGCCCTCAGCGTCTCTAGGAAGAAGAAATCATAAAAGGCTCTCTAGAAATCTTCTAATACCATGTCTCTCTGATGCTCTGACTGGGTGGTAAATCCCAACACCTCTTGGCAGAATCACACAGAATGTAAGTCGCGAGCATGACCCTCTGCCCTGGAGGCATCTCAAGATGCTCGAAAATAGTCTACATAGTCCCTAGTGAAGATTCAGCAGCCCGTGATCCACCATCCCATGAAAATATAGGCGGATGATGCTGCTGGAAGATAAAAGTCAACTTGGCCATAGACGTGGCAGCCAACGGTGCTCCCTGAAAGGTCTGGATGAACCGCATGAAGCCTTCACAGAACTATGCATCTGCGCCTGTGTCCAGTATAACAGCTGGCGCCACATCTGGGTCTGCTGGAGGATCCACTGGTAGCCCATGGCCCACCTTCTCTGGAGTACAATCATTGTCGCTCTCTTGGCGAACAACGTGTGTTCATCTTGGCGGCATGACACTATAAGGTCAAACACACACCTTCAATCAAGATTATCATAGTCTAAAAACGAAGAGCCAAAAGGGGAACAGGAGGAAGAAGGAATTCAAGATTTGAAAAACAAGACTAAACGGTGTGTATACTAACTACACGACATGTACCTAACTTCTCTTCTTTTCCTGTGTCCTTTTACACGGCCAAGCCACATGGCTCCCATTTGAAATAAACTACATGGCGTGTATATAATCTACACGGTGTGTATGGTGTAATTTTCTAACATCCTGTGTCATTCGTGAGACGACCGACTACTCCTCTTGAACTACACGGTGTGTTACACCCCCACACGGCGTGTACACTACCTCGTTTCCCAGCCACATGGCTAAGTCCACACGGTCTATCCTTGGACAAGACTACACGACGTTTCCCATAGGTACATGACGTGTTCCAGACGGACTCCGCTAACCCATTTTGTTAGTTACACGACCGGACACACGGATCACACTACACGACGTGTTCTACATACACACAGTATGTAATCGAATGGATTACACTGACCCGTGTTGTTAGTTACACGGCTGGGTCCCCAGGTCAGACTACAGGGCGTGTTCCATAGTGGATAGGGCGTGTATGTATTAAGGTCTCTTCTATCCGTGTTGTTAGTTACATGGGTGGAATCTGGGTCAACATTACACGGTGTGTATTTCATCTACACTGCGTGTTCTCCCCAAGCTCTTCCCTTCCCCGTGTCCCCACCCAAACGGTCTATGACACAAGAAGAGACTACACGGTGTGTACTGAGGGTACACAGTGTGTACTGATGGTACACAATGTGTACTAAATAAGTTTTCTTTTCATCCCAAACAGAAGAACATACACGTCGTGTTTAAGGTACAACACGACGTGTATACTGGGTTTCCAGATATTATGCCTTCAAAACTTCTCTGGAACCCAGAAAATACTGAAAAACAACACCTAAGTTCCAAATTCTGATCCATGAGGGCCCATACTCCTCGCGAATCAATGTTTGGCATCTTATATGTGTTATAACTAGATAACCAGCCAATGATCCACAAAATTTCAGTCATTGGGGGCCCATACTCCCTAAAAACCAATATTTGGTTTCCATTATATAAACAGGCTCACACAATAATACCGTATCACAAAGCAGGTATTTCTCAAAGCAGCTATCACAACAACATGCTGTTCTAGCACAACAAATATCACCACAACATGCAATTTCTAATGCACCTACATGGCATGGAACTATGGGTGGCTTGTGATTTATAGCATGTACCTAAATGATTCATGATATGGAATACCCTTATCTCATTGGGTTGCAACTAGATAGAACCCATGAATAAAAGATAAATAGCACAATCACAAGTGCGTCACCCTTCGGTGAAAATCAATTCAACTGTAAAATTTCAAAATCAGAAAAATTGCAACATGAGGTAAATTGGCTTTTCCATGTACATGGGTTAGCTATGATTGGGAACAACTTATTACCAACTACTATTTCCATCCTATCTCTGACTAAGGCTTTAAATAGTATGTCAATGAAAAGAACCTTTCTGATACCACTTTGTAACGTCCCAGTTCCAGGTGCCACTAAACGGGTGCCCTGAACCCGGTTCGCCACGTGACCTCAAGCGCATTTCCCCAAATGCCAGAGGCTGCCGACTAGCAGCAAGGGCCTAGTTCTGATAGTGAGGAAAATATTCCTACATTTGTCAAAGTGTAGTGCAGCGGAATTAGTAAAGAGCATACAATAACTGCGGAAGCAATAAACCATACACATTTGAAATAAACAACCGCAGAAAAAGATAAAAAATAGTTATATAGATAATGATGATGCAACATGCCTCAAGTTCTATGAAAAAAGCCATAACATGTTACATAGTAGTACAATACAATAAAGAGTACAACAGAACAGAACAAAGCAACTGGTAGCATCGCGAGCCTAAGCCCAGTCCCATGCTTCCCAACTCCATAGCAGCAATCAAGTACCAGTATAGGCACCCTTTCTCTTATCCAAACCTACAGAAAAGTAATCTTTTTGGGCCAAAAAGCATGACCCCAGGGTGTGAGAAATAATTCCTAGTAGGCACCCACCAAAGGCCCGTTCCCAACTATGTGAAAGCATGCAACAATAGTGTGCAGTAGTAAAATGCAATAAAGTAAGCAGTACTGAAAAGTAACTAACTTAACCAGTTATATTTCCATTTACATTTCCATTTAATCATTTAATCTAAAATATCACTACATTGAATATTCTGAGTAATCATCCTATATCCTCAGACACGTAAACCCCTACCCTCAGGTAAAGAGAATCCAACACCAGGATCTGCCCATAGGCATACAGATATTGCCCATGGGTGTAAGAAGTGTCTCCCACGGGCACAGAATCAACTGCCCACATGCATGGAAGAATATGCCGACAAGATAAATAGTACAGTGCCCACAGGCTAATCAAAACATTTCCCTCATGCTAAAATAGGTAACAGGGCCATGCCCGATATGTAAAAAAACTGTAAACATGAAATTCCTCTCAAGGAAATTGTACAATCATTACTTTAAAGGCATACCCTCAGGTATCTTAGAGAAATGGCTAAATAGAGGAACACATCCCTGGGGTGGTCCTAAATCCATGCAACAATCCTAAACAGCAGTTTAATATCGCAATTAATTACCTATTTAATTCTAGGTATTTAAAATAGCCAAGGCCCGAGCCACACGATACCCCAACATGGGTTCGTGGCACAAAAATTCACACAAAACGCACAACAGTTGGAAATTAAACACAAAGACACCTACCTTAAACGCCCCTGATTAGTATACTCAAATGACGTTCCTCGAATCTTCCTAGAATGAGGTAGATCTGAGGTGAAATAAAACTCCTTCAAACCCAAATAACTTCCCTTAGAGGAAGAATTGGTAAGAACTACTCCAGGAGAAGGGAGAACTCACCCGTGCGGTTCCAGGGAGATCGACAATGCAGAAAACAGATTCCCGACGTGCGGTCGGCGGATCTCCAAAGCTACGACCTCCTCTCCCACTCCTTCCTCCGGTTCTATGCCTACCCTATGAACAGGGGAGACTACTGCCCATTTTAAGTGAAAAATCAAAGTACACGACATGTATTTCCAAGTATACGGCATATACTTCCCATTTTTTTAACTGTTCCTCTGGCGGTCTCCCACCAGCGTGGTACTGTTCATCTGCCGACATGACTACATGGCATGTCTTCTTGGATACACGGCGTGTTCGGTCACACAACTGGCCACCACCTTACTATTCGCCTGCTGACTGACTACACGGCATGTAAAGGACCACTACACGGCATGTAGTTCAGTTGTACATCCTTCATCACCGACATAGCCTCACGCCATGTGTACTCATCCCACACGGCCAAAAGCACATGGCGTGTGGAAAAGTACACAGCGTGTACTTCTAAAAATTAGAATTTTTCCCCATTTTCCTTATTTTATGAAAAACACTTAAGAAAACCAGAAAAGAAGAAGCCCTCACCTCAAAACTAAGAACCGGGTTCTTACAACATTTACCCAATAAATTTTACAGACTTAACACGAGAATGAATCTAATTTTAAGAATAAAATAGTCTAATATTTTTAAAAGTTCATTTTACAGCCTTTTGATGGAGAACCATTTTTATGTATATACTTTTTCACTTATATATGTTCTATTTGACAAATTAAACTTTTTTCCTTGTAATTATCACATCAAAATTTATTTTGGTTGATATTTTTGTAATTTTATGATAAACTTTATATTCTAATGAATAGTTAAAAATACAACATTTTCAACTCAAAACTGTATTTTCATTTAATTTATTTTTATTGATAGATTATAATTTGACCTGGTTTTAAAGTATATTTAGATTATATTTTTATAATTTAATCCAATTTTTGTTATTGGAGGTAATTTCAGATTGAAATTTTATATAAACACGTTTTAATCTTTTGATGGGTTTTACATTATGGAAACACCTTTTTTCATTTTAACAATGGGAATTAATTTTAAATTAATTTCTGTAACTTCAGTGTTTTGAATTTGGAAAAATGGTTTGCACATATGGAATCATAAGGTCCAAATTATATAAATAGTCCCCTTTTTATTTTCATACATGATGAATAATAACATTATTATTAATTTTTATTTACCATGGTTAATGGGTAAATCATGAAAATAAGGGTGAAAATAATATTATAATATTATAAAACGACCATAAAACTTATCATAATCCTATTGGATTTTATGTGGCCAACCAAGACAAACAATTGGACAAACGTTTTTCCTTTTTAATCCATTTAGGTAATATTATGACACTTATATCTTTTAATTTTTATTTAAAGAAAATATCTTATAAACATAAATATTATTAATAAATAAAATTAAATATTGGTTTATATAAGTGATATATTTTACTATAAATATTCATTATAAAGATAAAAATATTTCTGATAGAATAGTTTTTTAATTATAAAATTTTATACATTTAATAATTATATTCAATTATGACATAACAATGATGCATTGAATGCTTTATTGATGAAGGAATCAAATAAATTATATTATAAATAATAAAATAAATATTATTTGACATAATGAATTTCATCAACGATTTTAATAGGTTAATATGACATTTTATAAGACTATTCAATGATTTGGTTCAAAGTTATCTCTCTATTTGTATTTAATTTAAATTCAACAAAATGAATAGTGTAGAAGTTGACATAATTGAAGTTTTATAAAAATAGTAATTTATAGAATTATTATTGATACTAAAATTATTTTAAAATAAAAATGAGACTATGAGAAGATCTTAAAGTCTATTAACTTTTCAGTTATGGTAAATTGGTCTTATACAAGTAAAATTAATAGCCCCTTAATAATTAAAATTTCCGTACCTCAGTTAAAATTAAAATAGATTAATTATGGGTAAACTGAAAATATAACATTTTAAATAAAATAAATACATGTATAAAAATTATTTGATGTGAGGATTTAAAAAAATACTCATCTTATATTCGACATATCTCTTTTCAGAGCCTCTTGAATTAAATAATTTATTTATATTAATTTAATAATTTAAGAGTTTCTAAGGGTGCCCCTTTAGTATCCAACAAAAAGGAATCAAATATTCTTTAATAATCACACTACAAGAACCATTTGGTTCATACAATCCCTACCCAAAAAACTTCTTTAAGGCCCTACCCTTGACCCAGAAGCCCTATTTAGTGTAGAATAGCTCCCATGGATCCCTTTTTGTATAATCCCAAAGATGTTACCTGATAAAGAGGTAACACATTATCTCATGATTTTTAGTTTCATTTCCATTCTACACTCCCTATACTATTAATATTTTATTATTACATAACAAAAAATTATCCTCAATATACAAATATGTTGTTACTATATGGTTTTAACCTACACTTATACACACATCCATTTAACGGGTAATGAACATATTGTTTCTGTGTATGGTAAACTAAATCCGCATGAAACAAATTTTGATCAATTATTCCCTAACACCTATAATGGTGGCCATTATAATGGAAAATATTTTACATATGATATATATTATATTTATCTCAAATCAATTCTTTTGTAATTTTTATTTATAACATACCTTTATACATTCCATGTTGCGTAAATAGAATAATTTCGTTTGAGAAAGTGTGGACTACCCCCTCCTCAAGACAATATGAATCATTCCCACTATACATAGAATGTATGAAGGAAGGTTTTATTAATCCTATGAGACACACCTGACATTAATATAAAATTGGTATAATAATATATATATCATTGTATTATTATTCTTTTAATATGAAAAAGAAACTAATGCAACATTCATGCGTACGTGTGGCCTACCCTATCCATGATTGGTGCATTTAATTTCTCATATCCAAATATTATATATATTCTAAATAAATATATAATGGATATATATGTTATTTAAATCAGTAATAATACTACGGAGATGATATAATTTTCACCACATGGACAAATTGTATCAAAATAAGTTCATTTTGTAGTCAGGTACCAAATATCGATAAAAGTCCTATATGAAATTAAATAATTATGTAATTTTTATAAAATGGTTGTAATTGATACAAAAGGAATAAAAAAACTTTAAAATGTTCTTAATCAAGTATAAGTTATACTAAATTTATTATTTAGGAACATAATAAATTTATATGATGATTCATAATCATGGTAACGAAAATCATAACTCAATCTCCATTCATTAAGACAAATATCCCTGTCATTAGTTTTATTTTTCAAAGAATATTTCTGAATGAAATATGATTGTTGTACACTAAATATCCATTTATGTTGGTTGTATTTATATTTTTCATACATAATTATGTGATTTATTTATCCTTAATCTAATTATATGATCTTTGTAAGCGACTTCATCTTAGTCTGATTTCATTGATACACACTTAGATAATATACAACACCATATTTTATATTGTGTATAATTATCCCATTTTTCTTTTAATTTCATTCAATGGTTTTCAAATGGAATATTTTTCTATGAAGCATTTTTCTAAATGACAAAAGAAATTTTTTTTAAAACTTTTGGCGAAAATTACATCACCACCGCTATAACTGTTATTTGATATTTGTCTTACTGTATAATACATAATGTTTTTAAAAGGAAGATAAATACCATATTACATTTTTTTTTGAGTATTGAAAATGGTTTGGGAAAATGGATTTACTATTTTAATATCTTGAATGATTTCTTGTGACTGAAATTGAAATGTTATGAGTGAAATGTTGATAATTGAAATCTGTTATGTGTTATGATTATATTATTGTACTTTGAAATTTGTTGGGTGGTTTCATGATAACCCAACGACGGGTGGTTATGTTATAAAATAAAGATGGTTGGTTCTGTGATAAACCATGGACATGTGGTTACGGTATAAGCTCCAATGCATTGGGAATGGAAGTCAATCGTATGGTTATTCCATCTGTAAGAATGATATGTGTGTAAGTCCATTATATGCTTATTCCATTTATGTATGATTATGTCCCAAGTAACCTTTTATATGTTATGAATTATTTATAGAGGTTTTACGGTAATCTTATGTCTACAAAGGGAATGAAATGAGCTTTTATTTGATGAAGATTATTTACAACTTCGAAAAGGTAAAAATTATTACTTTCTGATAAGGTATTCATGGTTTATATGTTTTCACCAAGAAAACAATTTTCCTTCTTTGTGTATTTATAACTCAGAATTTAATTCTAATCCCATGTTTTGAAATGTTTTTTTATAGTACGTAAAAAAGAATATATTCAATGGTGGTATCAGGGAAATGTTATGCTATTAAAACGTGAAAAAATACAATGTTTATTTTTAAAAAAAAATTATTTTATGAAAAAAATATATAGCGAGTAGAAGTGTCTAATAATAATATTTAAGTTGTAATGTATAATTTATCACCTAATTCTATAACGATGTAAACTTAATAATATCTTATTTGTGATTTAATGTCAAATTATTGACAGTTATCAATATTTAGTTTTGTTTAAGGATGGGGCCTTATATTCGGTATCATAGGTTTGTTTAGATAACATTAAGAGGTAGAATATTGTAAATATAATATCCATAACATATTTTTACTTTATGGTCAATTGACATGATATATCAATTTAATATTACCGTGTTGATTCATCTAAGATAAGTTTGTTCAGAATGGTTTTCCATAGAGGAAATATGGAATCTATGATGGGAAGTCATATAGAGAAAAATAACCTTTAAAATAAACATCATTAGTTGGTCGGAATTGGACCTAAATAGTCTCTTGTAGTGATGACTCATTTGAATCAGGAAATAAATCATGGTGTTTTCTATGCATGAAATGGACCAGATCAACCGTAGAGAAAATTTAGATAATGAAGTATTTCATGAGGCAACAATCCCCATCATTTTTATAATCATGTTACCCTATGATAGCTGAAGGGTTGATTAAAGAACTATATAATAATTTTGATATAATTTTGCTTCAAGAAAATCAAAAGCTTAGCCATGATATTTATAGTTTTAAAGGTTAATCTCATCAGTGGTGGTCAGTGTTTAAAAATATCAGGGGAAGTGAAGAGATTGGCATCATAGAATGGGATGCATTTAAGAATATATTCCTTGATAAAAATTTTCCTAAGGCTTTTCAACATAGGATAGAAAATCCATTCTTTTAATTGATACAAAACAAGGAATATTTTTGGCTGCATATGAAGAAAATTTAACTATTTTTCAAGGTATTTACCAAATTTTATCCGAGATATTGATGATAAGATAAATTGTGCTTACTTGGGATTGAAGCCAAAATATAGAAGGTTATTAGCTCTTCATGAGTTAAAAATATATGAGAAACTTTTCTTATGTGATGAGAATGTTGAAATGGAGCTTTTTGATGATCATGCATTCCATGAGAGTTTGAAAAATAGGTGATCCTATTTTAAGGAAATGGGAATAATTCATCAAAGAAGTTTGAAGGTTTGAAAAATAAATTTAAATAATTTTGGAAGTGTGTTTAAAATAATCATGGAAAATTCCTCTCAATGTCTGGGATATTCATCAGATGTGGTAAGACTGGTCATATTGCTCTTAACTATAAGGAAGATGATTTGACAGACAATGAAAAACTAGAGTTAAGATGTTTTAGTAGCAATGAGATTGGATATTGTGTCAAAGTGTTCCCAAAGATGGTTACCCAATGTGAAAATTAAAAAGATTGAAATTATAAGGAAATGTAAAAATAATTTTCTTCTACTACAGTTGATGCGGGACGATCAAATGAAGTGGGGAAAGTTATGTTATGGTTCTTTTTAAATCATTCCAATAATTTTTCGACTCAAGATCTTCACATTACTTCATTTCTATGTTATTTACAAGTAAATAAGAAATATGTACTCATGAATTTGATATATAACTTTTGGTAGAAACACTAGTTTGAAGTATTAAATCAACCATTATATATAGTTATCTTTCCATTATCATTAGTGGGATAATTTTTCTTTGAAATCTTGTTTAACATCCCACAGTGGAATTTGATAACATTTTGGGAATGGATTATATTTAATTTTATCATTCAAAAATATATTTTAGATCTAATAAAGTTTTATTCAATGATTTCATACCTTTCATAACATACCAAGAAGAAATAAGATTGATTAAAGATGTTATTGAATGTTATTTGTCTCATGTTGTTCAAAAGAAAAAAGATTGTTTTGATTTGTGACATTCCAGTAGTGAAATAATTTACAAACGTTTTCCAAATGAATTCCATAGTAATCATCATAATAGGTATGTTTAATTTAATATTGATTTAGTAAATGATGATAAGACTATTTTAAACCCCCATATCGAATGGATTAATTTGAACTGGTGTAATTGAAAAAACTATTGTAAGAATTACTCGATAAAGGTTTCATTTGACCAGCACTTTACCAAGGTGTGCTCCAGTTTTCATTGTGAAAAAGAAAAATGGTTCTATGAAACTATGTATTGATTACATATCCTTGAATAAAATCACTATGAAGAACAAGTATCTTTTACCTCATATTGATGATTTGTTAGATCAGCTCCAAGGAGCTCAGTATTTTTCGATAATTGATTTGAGGTCCGGGTAGCACTTGCTGAATGTGAAGAAGTATGAAATTAGAAATATTTCTTTTCGAATGAGATATGGTAATTATGAGTTTTTATTTATTCTCTTTGGGTTATTTAATGCACCCGTGGTATTTATGAATCTCATGAATGGGGTCTTTCATCAATTTTTGGATCATTTTGTGGTTTTTTTTATATATGAAATTTTGGTATACTCTAAATGTCGAGAGGGACAAGAAAGTCACTTAAGGATTGTTTTGAAAAAATTAATAGAAAAGAATCTATATGGAAGGTTTAGTAATTATGAATTTTGGTTTCAAAAAAATTCATTCCTTAGAAATATTGTTTCTACAGATGGAATAATTTTTTACCATTCTAAAACAATATTTGTTAAAGTGTGGAAAAGGCCTAAAAATATCATAGGGATTAGTGTTTTTCCTAGATTATAGTGTTATTACTGAAGGGTTTGTGGAAAATTTTATCAGTTATCTATCCAACTAACTGGGTTAAAAAATAAGGGAGTTATGTTCATCTAGAAAATAGAATTTTATGACTCTCTTCAAGAAATGAAATGAAGATTGGTAAATGCACCAATTTTGGATTTTCCATCCAGGAATGGTGAGTTTGTTACCTATAGAGATTCTTCATAGAAAGGACTTGGTTTTGTTCTAATATAGAATGATCAGGAAATTACTTATTCATGACATCAGTTGAAAAATCATGAGTTAAATTACCCTGCCCATTATTTGGAATTAGATGCTGTTTTTTTTTTCATTAAAGATTTTGAGGCAGCATTTGTATGGTGTAAACTATGAAATATATACAGATAAAAAAAGTTTGAAGTATATATTCACTTAGAAATAATCAAACATGAGATAGAGGATATGGCTAAAATTAATCATGTTTTATGATTTCACGATTCATTACCATCCAGGAAATGAAAATAAAGTGGATGATTCTATGAGTCAAAAAAGTAATGATATATGAACCATGTTTTGTTTGAAACAAGATACATTAGTTAATTATTTGAAGAATTTTGTCCTGGAAGTTGTTGGTGTAGGAAATTACTCTATTTTTTTAGATCATAGTGAAATCGTCTCTATGAATCCAAATTATGCAAGCATGGAAAGAAGATAGTGAGTTGTAGAAAAAGGTAGAATTGGTTTAGATGGGTAAGTTACCCTAATTTAACATTGATAAAATTGTGTTTTGAGGTTTGGAAAGTGATTATGTGTTCCTTGTGATTCATAGATGAAGAAAGAGTTGTTATGTGGAGCTCGTAGTTTTCTTTTTTACTTTTCGTCATGTTAGTTCTAAGATGTACAACAATATCTAAGAGTATTACTAGTGGGATGGAATGAAATAAGATATTGTTGACTTTACCTTGAGATTCTTGATTTTTCAACAGGTTAAAGAAGAGTGAAATTTATAGAAAGGGATGGTTCATCCTTTTCCACTACCAATGTGGAAATATGAAAATGTATCCTTGTAATTTCTTGTCGGATTGCCAAAGACTTCTCAAGTTAGCAATGTCATTTGTGTTATTGTCGATTGATTTACTAAATTTTCCCATTTTATTTGTACTCAAGATACTCTATCTCTAGAACAACATTGTTCATTACATATTAATGAGACAGTAAGTTTACATGTAGTTCCTCACTCCATTATATCTGTCCATGATCCTAGGTTCACTTTTAACATTTGTTAAGGCCTTCAGAAGTCATTAGGAAATGAATTAAATTTCAGAACAACATTTCATCCGCAATCTGATGGTTGGTCAGAACATACAATTTAGAAGTTGTAAGATATTAAACATGCTTTTTCAATGAATTAACATGTAGATACCCGTATCTTGACGTACATAGACATTACATTACTTTTACGGAATACTTATTACATAACAAAAACACACACACAAGGACCATAATAGTATAGTGTCTTTGGAAACTCGGAATATAATCTTCTAATCGTGGTGAAAGATCTTCAACATATCCCATAAATATCTTCTTTTTTATAAACCTAAATCCTTTATTTATGTACTCGGGAAAAGAATACATAAAACAGTGAGCTCAAATGCTCAGTAAGGGTAAACAAAAGAAATATCAATCACGTCATATTCATAAGAACATGTCTTTTGGAAATATTAACTTGCAAAAGAGATCATAATTTCATAACATGGGATAAATCATAGTAGTGAAATGTAATCCCAATAATCATAACTTAAAACATGAAACTTTGTGGCATACACACAAAATCATAGAGAATCATTTCTTATTAGTCAAGACTCATTGCCAAGACTATCTTAGTGGACAAAGTCCCTTTCGGAATCGAGTTCACTCCTCGTTTCAGTCCTGTTTCACTGAACCGGTATAACCTACCGTTCCAGCCATTTCTATCTCATGAAATATAAAATCTTTACCCAATGCATTAGAGGGAGATATAGGTCCCACCCATCTCATAATGATACCATTCTTATGTGCGCCACAAAATCATAAACCATACATCATAGCATAACCCATGTAATAAAAATGGGATTCTTAAACATTGTGACATCATAAAACAATTCATATAAGATAAAGGAATTCATAAAAATAATTCCATCACAACATAATAAAATCAATGTAATAATAGGGATAAAAACAGAACCCTTTTATTATCTTAGATGGAAAATAATTTTGATAAAACACTTGAACTCCATTCTTGAGGAAAATATCCTTTCTACTTCAAAAACATTTTTCCTTTCTTAACATGTCATAGAATTTTAAACTAAAAGATGTTTATTAAAAATAAACATGAAAAATTGTAAGGGATTTTTTTTAAAATCCATTCATACCGTATAAGTTAAAAGAAAACATTCTTCTCGTACTTTTGTCAGAAAAGTCAAAAAGTACCTCGTACGAAAAACGACAAAAGATACCTTTCATATCTTTTACTAAAAAATCACTGAAGGGTAAAATTTGATATAAACTATTTTAGAAGGATATAAATATTACATATTGAGGAAACATGGATGTGGATGATAAAATTCACCCTAGTAAATACCAAAGAATAAACAATCTCGGATAAAGATGAGATTGTGATATTTCCCTAACCTTAGGTCCGATTTGCTTCGTAAGTGTCCGAACCTCCTGTATAATGATTTAAATAATGTCATTGACTTATTCTAGAATCATAATAATTGTTATGATATCATATATGGTTCACTTATGACTTTATTTTACCCGTTCTTTTGTAAATTCCATGTTAATGAGCGTTTTGGGTAAAATCGTTTCATTTGTCGTCCGTGTTTTGACTTGTAATTATTCATATGATTACTTAGATCATGATTAATTACTTCCAGAATATAAAACATGATTTATATATAATATATATTTAGAATATACATATATATAATAGATTAGTAGATAGAACGAAATACACCGTTCATGGAGACGGTAGGCCGTAAGTATGCATGAACACAGTTTTCGTTTTCTTATTTAGTTGAATAGAATTAAGTAGATGAAAAAAATATATATACACATAAATATAGTGTCATTATTATGTCATATATTTCATGATAACTTATTATATATACTTTATAATCATTCATGAATGGTTAACGTGGAGAATGAATCTCATCGCGTCGTGGAGACGGTAGTCCGTACGTACGCACGAGCGATGATATCATTCTCATGATCGTGGAATTGTATTGGAGTGTATGTATACTATTTCAGAATCAATATCACTTTTTAATAGTCATATATAGTCATTATTTACACCATTATACCCTTCCAAGTAAGGTGGTGGTGGAAAATAGATTACACCACGGCGTGGAGACGGTATTTCGTACGTACGCACGCGCAGTGATTTCTTTTTCCGTAGGATGGATAGATGGTGAAATAGGGTTGTTTAATAATTATAATAACATATCAGTATATTATTGATAATGATGTTATTACTTCATAATGAAACAACTAAAGAAGAAGAGGTGGAAGAAGAAATAAAGTTGAAAGAATCGGTAACAGACATTACCTCTTCTTTGAAGTGCTTCTTTGAGACCTCCTTTTAGGGTACTAAAATAGGTCTTTGAATAAGACCAGAACCTATAGGATGTTTCTAGGGAAGTGTAGAGGAGAAATTTTCAGGGTTTGGCTGATTTTGAAGGCTCAAAGTGGTGTGAGGAAGAGGGAGGAGGAGGTGCCCTTTTATAAGGGAGGAGAGGGGTACCTTTGGAATAACTAAAACAATTATTTTATTATAAAGTCAAATTCGGTTATAAATAGCTCCAAATTGATTTATTTAGAAGATAAGGTTGGGATGGGTCGAAAGACTCTCATCCATTAGAATTTAGACAAGTTTAGGTTCCTATTTTAACCTTATCATTTAGATTTAACATTAAGTTAAATAATTTTACTTTTACCGTGTCTTCTTGTGTTCTTATACAATAAGGTTAATAAAATTACTATAAGAACCCAAAAGAACCCCAAGTTGTTTATTATTAATATATATAACCTTATCTAAGTCATTTGGCCGAACCTTAGATTTTTAGGAATAAAATAACAATTAATAATATAATATTTGTTTTAAAAACTATTTTATGTCAATTTTGACACTATTTAGTAATTGATTTTTGTGAAAATCATAACAGAATTATTAGTTCGAAAAAAGTTAATTAAATCAATAATAACATGTCATATTAACCTATAAAATTAATTTAATTCATAAAAAGTCTTAAATTACATTTATTTGGGTATTTATAACATCAATTATGTCAATATTTCATTAATAAGACAATTACTACATCCTCATTGTGTCATAATAAATGATAATTATTTAATCCCTAAAAATTCTATATAAATTCCTATGATGTATATAATTGTATTAGATTTCTGGATACTATTCATGTTCGAAGTTTCATGAAGTTTATCACTAAATTAAAATTATTATACTTATAAGATTTAAGAAAGTGACATGTTGTCACTTTCTTTGGTTTTAATAATAATTAAATTATTTTCATGGTCAAAAGTCCATAAAATTAATCTTATCCGACTCTTAGGTGATATGGGTCGACCTTTAGTCATCCAATAGGATTTTGACATGTGTTAGGGTAATTTTATAATATTATATTTACCCTTAATTACCCGATTTACCTTTAACTATGGTAAATAAAATTTACCGTAGTTACTATTCATAATTCCCAAAAATAAAAAGTAGCCTATTAACATAATTTGGACCCACTATTTCAAAATATGGAATCCATTTTCTCAAATTCAAAACACAGAAGTTGCAGAAATTAAATTAAAATTAATCCTGTTGTCGAATGAAAACGGGTTTTTGTTTAAAACATTGCAAAAGATTGAGTTGATTTAACCTACGAATTCAATGTAAAATCAATGCAAATGACATACATTATATTAAATGGTAAAAATATATTCTATTTATACTTTGAAACCATTCAATATTATAATTTAACCATATAAATTGTTACGATGAAAAAAGTAGTTTTTCATTAAAATATAGCGTGTTTTTACTATTCATCAAAATATGAAAGTTACCAGAATAATACGAAAAATTTATCCAAAGTAAATTTTTATTTCTTGATTCCAAAAAAGAATTTTATTTTGTCAAATTGAACTTATAAACATGTCAAAAACTAGATTTAAAGTGGGTGCACCATCAAAAGGTGGAAAAACTGCATTTTTTTAAAATACTTATTTTACCCAAAAAATTTATTTTTTTCTTATACCATGTTCTAGAAAATGTGTAAGATGAATAATAATGTTATAAAATGAAAAATTTAGTTAATACTATTCATAATAGCTAGTTTATAATAATATTATAATAATATATCGTTGTTTAGTAAAAAACGATATTGCGTATAACACATGCTATCGAGGAAGGTCGTGATTGCGTGTAATGCAAGCCAAGTTAGGGTTGCATGTTGTGAAAGAATCCCTCATTGTTTCGTATAACAGAATCCAAACATATTTCATTTGTACAATGAATATATATATATATACTCAATGTTGCGTAGAATAACTATTATAAAAATTGTGTGTAACACGATCCAAGAATAGTGTTGCGTATACTGCAAGCTAATACGGTGTCGCGTATAGTGCAAGGTAATCTTGGTGTAGCATACAACACAGGACATTAATGAAATTAAAAGAATATTTTTCATAAAATCTCGGGGTGTTACATTCTACCCCCCTTAAAATGAATTTCGCCCCTAAAATTCGTCAGGGTTACAAATGGTTTACTATTCGAAAGTTTCTTCAATAGAAACCCACATCATAAAAAGGAATACCAAAACCAATCTTTAAAAACAAAAGTATGAAACGTAATGGTTACCCAAAAAAACTAATCACTGGGTTTCCA
Organism: Viscum album; assembly: GCA_963277665.1. NCBI lineage: Eukaryota > Viridiplantae > Streptophyta > Magnoliopsida > Santalales > Viscaceae > Viscum > Viscum album. The sequence goes on from OY728123.1 coordinate 890,332,763, forward strand.
CATAGGTGAAAATATGGATATGGAAGAGAAATCTAACCATCATGTTCTGATGGAGAGTGGTAGAGAACATGGCTATGGAAAAGCCAGGAATCACAAAGCCATAAATTTGTGACGATCTAAGGTACCATCTGATTCATCAGATATAAGAGCCCTAGGACAACATTTTTGGTTTTCAAGATCATTTCCCTAAAGTTGATGAAATTGTAATTAGAAGAAATACTTTTGTGATTTTGGTATAGTCTCATCGTTTGTCGTTCTTTGGACAATTTCCACTTCATCTCTTAAAGAAATGAAGTTGAATTTGTCATTCATGATGTGTTAGCAGATCATGTGATAGAATGATGGGTCATTCGCTCTTTCTCAAAAAAAGGTTAGAAAAGTTATCAAAAAATAAATAAGTCCATCTATAGTGAGATTAATCATATATGGTTCCTAAAATGGACTTATACTTCATATATCATACTGCTTAATATAATAAAACTAGTTTCTACTAAACAGGGACTTCTTATAGGCCAGTGGTAGGCGATAAAGGTCAGTCGCACTTCGGTTGTGGGTTCGATTCCCATAGCCTTGTCCGACGCGATGGGCTGTCACCCGTCCTGCAGGTTGTCCTTTTTCTAAAACTACATTACTATATATCCCATCAATAATATCGAAAAAAGGTTCTATCCTTAAACAATACTAACTTATGTCCAACATAATCCATTCCAATCTTTAGGCTTATCCATAATATTGCAGTCCATTGTCATATTATAGTGAAAAAGATTACCAAATATTTCATATAAGAAGCATGTTAATACCATCGTTGATCCCCATATATCATAAGATATGTCTTGTTGGTCACATTACAAACGTTTGAAGGCCTTAATTATGTATTCTCTTGAAAAATGAATACCAATTGAACCTTAGTGAAAACATGAATGCAGTTAAAAGTTAACACTTTCCACATACCAAAATCCTCAAAATTCTATATACTCAACCCATGATATCACTTAGTCCTTATATCAATCATGAGCTCATGAATACAATCAAACATCTCATTATCTTCTTATTCCTTTATTATGGGCATATCATCTACTTTACAAAAATATCTGAATAACATTCCATGGTTACTGGAACCATTCAACATATACTTTCAAATACATTTAGGAAAAACAATAGTGTAACAATCCTTAGATGATTATTTATTCCATAGTACCATTAACTATACAACATAACTCTTGATAAACATACAATCATTCCACTACCTTCTAAAACAACCGACTGAGCTTCAACACTTCTTTCAGCTCATATATCATTTGTAGTCTCCTCATCATCATCCACATAAATACTACCCATATGACCATGCTGATTCTATTCATGAGATTTTCCATTAGGGTATTGGTTTTCATAATTCCCGTACATTCCATTTTTGAAAAATCTAATCATTGTTGATGTCGTAGCAATACTATTATCCTTGTCCATGGTGTTTACTGAACCTTTTCCTTTGCACTTACTGGCTTTGTGTCCTTATTTTCCACACCCAAAGCATCTTCCAGTTCATTTTAACCATTCTCCTTGATGCCTCTTCCCACATGATTTACATAGGGGAAATTGAACTTTCATTCCTCTATGATCATCATGAAACTCCATCTTTCTCTTATTAGCCAAGTCAGGAAACTTAACAAATTTTACTTTATTGATCATATTATGAGATTGCTGATTCGGTATAATAATGATGTTTGGACTTCCAAATCCCATTTCATTTGGTTGCTCATGAAGAATATCATTCCATTGTCCATCATATCCTCCATTATCGTCAATCATCTTGTTTCCAGCCATTTTCTAAAACCCAAAAAGAATAGTGTGAGAGGCAAAAATCATGCTAGGGAAAAAAAACATAATAAAGGGGGAGTACCCTCAATATCTAACATCTTAGGTTAAATTCTAAGATCGTTACAGTAGTTCTAGGACTATATCCTATACGTATACTTATCCTTAGGGACATCCCTAGACATACCTTAGTAATATATCTAGGGATCTCACTAACGTTTTCACATCCTAGTTTCCAAAGGTTGACTAAACCTTTCCTCTGATACCAACTGTAGCGGTCTGGAATTACTTCTAGTGGACTGTAATTTATACCTATCAGGGCACTCCATGGGCGGCTACACCCCCTGGGCGGGACACACCACCATCCCCAGTGGAAGCCATTTCCTTATGAAGCCCTTGGGCGGAGAGCCATGCTTCTTCCAATGCTCACATGTGAGAGTTCCCAAGGATCAGATACATTCCTACCTCCTTTTCCTCTGATACCAACTATAGAGACCCTTATATTGACGTACATAGACGTTATATTACTTTTGCAGAATACTTAGTACATAACAAAAACACACACACAAGGACTGTAATAGTATAATGTCTTTGGAAACTCGGAATATAATCTTCTAATCGTGGTGAAAGATCTTCAACATCTCCCATAAAGATCTTCTTATTTTTTAACCTAAATCCTTTCTTTATGTCATGGGGAATAGAAAACATAAAAGTGTGAGCTCAAATGCTCAGTAAGGTTAAACAAAAGAAATATCAATCACGTCATATTCATAAGAACATATCTTTTGGAAATCTTAACCTGCAAAAGAGATCAAAATTTCATAACAAGGAATAAATCATAGTAATGAAATGTAATCCCAATAATCATAACATAAAACATGAAACATTGTGGCATACACACATAATCATAGAGAATCATTTCTTATTAGTCAAGACTCATTTCCAAGACTATCTTAGTGGACAAAGTCCCTTTCTGAACCGAGTTCACTCCTCGTTTCAGTCTTGTTTCACTGAACCGGTATAACCTACCGTTCCAGCCATGTCTATCTCATGAGATATAAAATCTTTACCCAATTCATTGGAGGGAGATATAGGTCCCACCCATCTCATAATTATACCATTCTTATGTGTGCCACAAAATCATAAACCATACATCATAGCATAACCCATGTAATAAAAATGGGATTCTTAAACATTGTGACATCATAAAACAATTCATATAAGATAATGGAATTCATAAAAATAATTCCATCACAACATAATAAAATAAATGTAATAATACAGATACAAATAGAACCCTTTTATTATCTTAGATGGAAAATAATTTTGATAAAACACTTGAACACCATTCTTGAGGAAAATAACATTTCAAATCAAAAACATTTGTCCTTTCGTAACATGTCATAGAATTTTAAACTACAAGAAGTTGATTAAAAATAAACATGAAAACTTGTAACGGAATTTTTATTTAAAATCCATTCATGCCGTATAAGTTAAAAGAAAACATTCTTCACGTACTTTTGTTAGAAAAGTCAAAAAGTAAATCATACAAAAAACGACAAAAGATTCCTTTTATATCTTTTACTAAAAAATCACCGAAGGGTAAAATTTTATATAAACTATTGTAGAAGGATATAAATATTACATATTGAGGAAACATGGATGTGGATGATAAAATACACCCCAGTAAATACCAAAGAATAAACAATCTCAGATATAAATGAGATTGTGATATTTCCCTTACCTTAGGTATGATTTGCTTCGTAAGTGTCCGAAACTCCTGTATAATGATTTAAATAATGTCATTGAATTATTCCAGAATCATAATAATTTTTATGATATCATATATGGTTCAATTATGACTTTATTTTACCCATTCTTTTGTAAATTCCATGTTAATGAGCGTTTTGGGTAAAATCGTTTCATTTGTCATCCGTGTTTTGACTTGTAATTATTCATATGATTACTTAGATCATGATTAATTACTAGAAAAATATAAAACATGATTTATATAATATATATATTTATAATATACATATATATAATAGATTAGTATATGGAAAGAAATACACCGTTCATGGAGACGGTAGGCCATACGTACGCATGAACGCTGTTTTCGTTTTCTTATTTAGTTGAATGGAATTAAGTAAATGACATACATATATATACACATAAATCAAGTATCATTATTATGTCATATATTTCATGATTACTTATTATATATACTTTATAATCATTCATGAATGGTTAACGTGGAGAATGAATCTCATCGCGTCGTGGAGATGGTAGTCCGTACGTACGCACGAGCGATGATATCGTTCTCATGATCATGGAATTGTATTTGAGTGTTTGTATACTATTTCAGAATCAATATCACTTTTTAATAGTCATATATAGTCATTATTTACACCATTATACCCATCCAAGTATGGTGGTGGTGGAAAATAGATTACACCATGGCGTGGAGACGGTATTCCGTACGTACGCACGCGCGGTGATTTTTTTTCCGTAGGATGGATAGATGGTGAAATAGGGTTGTTTCATAATTATAATAACATATCATTATATGAGTGATACTGATGTTATTACTTCATAATGAAACAACTAAAGAAGAAGAAGTTAAAGAATAAATAAAGATGAAAGAATCGGTAACAGACATTACCTCTTCTTTGAAGTGCTTCTTTGAGACCTCCTTTTAGGGTACTAAAATAGGTCTTTGAAGAAGACCAGAACCCCTAGGATGTTTCTAGGGAAGTGGAGAGGAGAAATTGGTAGGGTTTGGCCGAGCTTGAAGGCTCAAAGTGGTGTGAGGAAGAGGGAGGAGGAGGTGCCCTTTTATAAGGGAGGAGAGGGGTACCTTTGGAATAACTAAAACTATTATTTTATTATAAAGTCAAATTCGGTTTTAAATAGCTCCAAATTGATTTCATTCGAAGATAAGGTGGGGCGGGGTCGAAATCCTCTCATCCAATAGAATTTATACAAGTTTAGGTTCCTATTCTAATTATCATTTAGATTTAACATTAAGTTAAATAATTGTACTTTTACTGTGTCTTCTTGTGTTCTTATACTACAAGGTTAATAAACTTACTATAAGAAGCCAAAAGAACCCCAAGTTGTTTATTATTAATATATATAACTTTAACTAAGTCATTATTTCGAGCCTTAGATTTTTAGGAATAAAATAACAATTAATAATATAATATTTGTTTTAAAAACTATTTTATGTCAATTTTGACACCATTTAGTAATTGATTTTTGTGAAAATCATAACAGAATGATTATTTTGAAAAAAAGTTAATGAAATCAATACTAACAAGTCATATTAACCTATAAAATTAGTTTAATTCATAAAAAGTCTTAAATAACATTTATTTGGGTATTTATAACAACAATTATGTCAATATTTCATTAATAAGACAATTACTGCATCATCATTGTGTCATAATAAATGATAATTATTTAATCCCTAAAAATTCTAAATAAATTCCTATGATATAGATAATTGTATTAGCTTTATGTATACTATTCATGTTCGAAGTTTCATGAAGTTTATCACTAAATTAAAATTATCATACTTATAAGATTTAAGAAAGTGACATGTTGTCACTTTCTTTGGATTTAATAATAATTAAATTATTTTCATGGTCCAAAGTCCATAAAATGAATATAATCCGACCCTTTTGTGATATGGGTTGACGTTTAGTCATCCAATAGGATTTTGACATGTGTTAGGGTAATTTTATAATATTATATTTACCCTTAATTACTCGATTTACCTTTAACTATGGTAAATAAAATTTACCGTAGTTACTATTCATAATTCCCAAAAATAAAAAGTAGCCTATTAACATAATTTGGAACCACTGATTCCAAAAATGGAATCCATTTTTTCAAATTCAATACACAGAAGTTGCAGAAATTAAATTAAAATTAATCCCGTTGTGGAATGAAAATGAGTTTTTGTTTAAAACATTGCAAAAGATTGAATTGATTTAACCTACGAATTCAATGTAAAATCAATGATAATGACATATATTATATTAAATGGTAAAAATATATTATATTTATACTTTAAACCCATTAAATATTATAATTTAACCATATAAATTATTACGATGAAAAAATTTGTTTTTCATTAAAATATAGCGTGTTTTTACTATTCATCAAAATATAAAAGTTACCAGAATAATATGATAAATTTATCCAATGTAAATTTTTATTTCATGATTCCAAAGAAGAATTTTATTTTGTCAAATTGAACTTATAAACATGTCAAAAACTAGATTTAAAGTGGGTGCGCCATCAAAAGGCGACAAAACTGCATTTTTTTAAAAATACTTATTTTACCCGAAATATTTATTTTGTTCTTATACCATGTTATAGAAAATGTGTGAGATGAATAATAATGTTATAAAATTAAAAATTTAGTTAATACTATTCATAACGGCTAGTTCATAATAATATTATAATAATATATCATTGTTTATTAAAACCCGGTATTGCGTACAACACACGCTATCGAGGAAGGTCGCGATTGCGTGTAATGCAAGCCAAGTCAGGGTTGCGTGTTGTGAAAGAATCCTTCATTGTTTCGTATAACAGAATCCAACCATATTTCATTTATACATTGAATATATATATATATATATATATATATACTCAATGTTTCATAGAATAACTATTATCAAAATTGTGTGTAACACGATCCAAAAATAGTGTTGCGTATACTGCAAGCTAATACGGTGTTGCGTATAGTGCAAGGTAATCTTGGTGTAGCATACAACAAAAGACATTAATGAAATTAAAAGAATATTTTTCATAAAATCTCGGGGTGTTACATAACATGTAAGTTGGGATCAATATCATCATTTGGTTTAGTTTTCGTATAATAATTATTTTCATTCTAGTATATAGATTGAAGCTTTTAAGGCATTATATGATAAGCGATGTCAAAGTCTAGCATTTCGGTATGATTTAGATGAAAGGATGTTGATAGGGCCAGAATTTGTAGAAAAGATGGTCGAAAAATATCATTTGATTCCAAATAATATGATGATGTCTTAGAGTATGTAGAAAAGTTATATAGATAGACGGAGGAATGACATTTCCTTCGGGATAGGTGATCATGTCTTTCTAGAAGTTTCACCATTGAAAAGTGTGATGCATTTTGGTAAGAAAGGGATGTTGAGTCTGAGGTCCATTGAACCCTATGAAATCTTATAGAAAGATGGTTTAGTGGCCTACTGAGTGGATTTACCTCCGATTTTATCCTAGGTACAATTTTTTTTCATGTTTTAATGTTGATAAAGTATATACTGGATCCATATCATGTTTTTAGTCCAGATATAGTTCAGTTGGAATAGAATCGTTATTATGAGGAACAACCAGTAAAAATTCTTGATCGTAGAGAGAATGTGTTGTGGAATAAAGTGATTCATCATGTAATGGTTTTTTGGAAAACCCATTTTGTTGAAGAGGAAACATGGGAATCTGAAACTTCTATGATGGAGAATTACCCCCAATTATTTTATAATTAAATAATATTGTGGGGATGCAATTTCCAAAAGGGGGAAGGATGTAACATCCCAGGTATTTATAAATTAATACATTTTCATATTTATTAATTTTTATGAATAAGATATTAATTTTAAATTAAAGGGGACACTTTTCCCAATAACGTACTCAATATTCAACAACAAGTTTCTCCAAAATCTTACGTTGCACGTAACACTAAGTTATAACAAAACAAATACCACAAAAATACTATTATTTTAAATGGTAGTTAATTACTAGGAATTATATTGGTGGTATGGGACAGAACTAACAAATATATGCTTAAACATGTTTTTTAAATTTTTTTTACATTCATCTAATAATTTTTATAGGCTTGAAATTAGAAGGAATCCAATTTTAAGCATAAAATACTCAAATACTTCGAAAATGTCATTCTACATCCTTTTAATGTGTAACCATTGTTAATTATAGTTTTTACACATTTATATGATATAATTGAAAAAAAATTCTTTTTTGGAATCAGAACATCAAAATTGTCTTTCACTGATTTTTTGGAAATTTTCTAATAAAATTCATATTTTAACAAATAGTGAAAAGTACGTCATTTTTAATTCCAAACTGCCTTTTCATCTAATATATTTGCATTTATATATTATCATTTGATGTGGTTTTAAAATATATTTTGATTATTTTTTTTATCATTGAATCAAATTTTCATTATTTTTGGTAATTTATCATTCAAATTTGATATAAACACATGTCAATATTTTAATGTTTTTTAATTTAAAAAAACAATTTTCTCGTTTTGACAATGGGATTAAATTTTAAATTTATTACTGCAACATCTATTGTTTGATTTTGGAGAATTAAATCCAATATTTGGATTGATAAGGTCCAAATTATGTAAATAGGTCCCTTTCTATTTTTTGGACTTGATGATTAATAACTTTAGTAATTATTTTTATTTACCACAGTTAGAGGGTAAATCAGGTAAATAAGGGTTAATATAATATTATAATAATATAAATTTATAATAAAACATTTCCTAATCTAATTGTATGAAATATGGCTGACCAAGGCAACCCATGGGATGAAACATTCTCCTTTGTATGCCACTTGGGTGTGAGTATGACACTTATATCTTTAATTTAAAGTAAATGAAAATATATTATGAACATAAATATTATTAATAAAAAATTAAATATGGGATTATATAAGTGAAATATTTGACTATAAAAATAATTTAGAATGATAAAAAGTTTTCTTACATTATTTTATTTTATTTATAATTTTTATACATTAAATAATTAAATTTAATTATAACACAATGATGATGCACTAATTATTTTATTAATTAACGAATCAAATAAATGATATTATAAATATTAAAATAAATAATATATGACATACTTTATGTCATAAACAATTTTTATCGGTGAATATGACATGTTATAAGGAAATTAAATGATTTTGTTCAAATTTATCTCTCTCTTTTGATTTAATGTAAATTCAATAAAATTAATAGTGAAAAACGTGAAAAAATTGATGTTCAACAAAAATAGTACGTTATTAAATTATTTAAAAATAATAAAAACCCATTAAAACAAAAAAGTGACTATAATAAGGTAAAAAATTTCATTAAGTGTCAAATTATGTGAAATTTATCCCATATCAGTAAAATTAATTGCCACATAATAATAAAAATAATTTTACCACAAAAAAAATTAAAGAGAATAATTTTGGGTAAAACGAAAAGAAGTGGTTTAAAATAAATTAAATAAATGTGTAAAAATTATTTTATAAGAGTATTTATACATATAATAATCTTATATTATACATATATCATGTTGGAACCTTTTAAATTGAAAATTTAGTTTATATTAATTTAATAATTTAAGAGTTTCCAAGGGTACCCCATCCCTCTCCTATAAAAATGTACCCTCTCTTCTCTAATACTCACACATCAAGAACCATTCGGTTCAGAAACATACCTACCCAAACATCCTCTTATAAACCCTACCCTCGTCTAACAAGACTCACTTAGGGTTGTAAGTCTTTCAAGGAACTCTTTTAGTATAAACCAAAAGATGTTTCCTGATTAAGAGGTAACACATCCTCTCATACTTTTAGTTTCATTTAGTTTCTACACTCCCTATACTATTTTTATTTTATGATTATATAAAAACACTAGTATCCAAAATATAATTGTATTTTTATGTTAATATATTAACCTACACGTACACATTCCTTCATTTAATGGGTAACTAACATATTGTTTCTATGTACAGCGAACTACTGCCTCACGAAATGATGATTGTTCAATTTTTCCATACCACCTCTAATGGTGGACATTATAATGGAGACTATTTTATATATGAATTATATATTTTATTTATTTTGTATATATTATTCTATATTTTTTATTTATACCATACCATTATGATTTCCATGTTGTGTAAATATGATAATTTCTCTTTTGTGTGGACTACCACCGCCTCAAAGAGATATGACTCATTCCCGCTATACATGGATTGTATGAATGCTGATTTTATTAAATCTATGAGAAATAAATTAAATTAATATAACACTGGTATTATAATATACATACCATTTTATTATTGTTATTTGAATATGACACAAAAATGGAAGTATCGTTAATGCGTACGTACGACCTACCGTCATTGTGAATGGTGAATTTAATTTTTTATCTCCCAAAATTATAGATATTATAAATACATATATTCCAGATATATATGATCTTTAAATCCTGAATAATATTATGGAGATTATATAATTTTGACTACAAGGTCAATTTACATCAAAACAAGTTCATTTTCGACTCATGTACTGAATATAGACAAAACGACTGATATGAACTTAAATAATTTTGCAATTTTTTATAAAATGGTTATAAGTGATTTAAAATTTATAATAAACTTGAGAAATGTTCTCAAGAATGTATAAATTAACTTATTTCTCTTATTCAGTAACATAACGATTGTACGTGATGAGTCGGACACTAGGTAAGGGATATCTTAACTTAATCTCCATTCATTGAGTAAAATATCCATGTCATTGGTTTCATTTTTCCGAGAATATGTGTGAATGACCTATTATTGTTTTAAAATTAATATCCACCTAAATTGGGTGAATTTATATTTTTCACACATAATTATGACATTGATTTATCATATATTTAAATGATACTATCTTTGTAAGGGACTTCATCTCAATATGCTTTCATTGAGACATATTTTAGTAATATACACCACCTTCTTTTATACAGTGTATAAATATCCCCTTCGTACTTATTTTCAATAAAATATTTTTGAATGGAATCTTTTTCTATGAATAGTTTTACTAAATTAAAAGGTAATGTTTTTGAACGTATGTGGAAACAATGACATCTTCGCTTCTGTAACCATTATTTGATATTTGGATTCTTCTATAATACTTAATGTTTATAAAAGGAAAATAAATCCCAAATTTCCTTTTTTGGATATTTTCTATTGAAATTGGTTATGGAAGTGGATTTACTATTTTAATATCTTGAATGATTTCTTGTGATTGAAAATTGTCTGTTATGAATGAAATGCAGATAATTGAAATATTTTATGTGTAATGATTATATAATGGTACTTGGAAATTGGACGAGTGGTTTCATGATAATCCAAAAAACGGGTGGTTACATGATAAAACAAAGATACGTGATTCCATGATAAACCAAGGAAGGGTGGTTACATTTTAACCTATAATGCATTGGGTGTGGAATTCGACCATATGGCTATTCCATTTTTAAGAATGATATGTGTGGAATTAGAGTGTATAGTTATTCTATTTAAGTATGATTATGCACCATGTTACCTTTTATATGCTATGTGCTTTCTCTATGTGATTTATGGTAATCTTATGGAATCAAAATGGTATGCAATGAGCTTCTATTCAGTGAAGAGTATTCACTACTTCTTAAAGTTAAAAATTATTACATTAGAAAAAAGTCTTCATTGTTTACATGTATTAATAATGCTAATAGTTTTCCCTCCTTATGTATCCCTTTCTATGAATTTTATGATCATACCTTTTTTTTAAATGTTTTTCATAGGACCAAAAGAATAATAGATTCATGTATGGGATGAAGGAAATTTTGTGTTGGTAAAACATGAAACTATACCATGTTTCTTTTTAAAAAGTTTTTATTTTTTTAAAAAAATGGATAGTGAGTAGAAGTGTCTACCTGTAATATTTATGTTGTTATGTATGTGTAATGACCTAATTATATAATTTTTTAAACCTGAAATGATACTAGATGTGATTTAAATTAAAATTATTGTCTAATCTCAATATTAAGTAATGTTTAAAGATGAGGCGTTGTACACACACTTAAAATGTTTCGATGAAAATAAGAATTATGATAACTAATTTTAGAAATTGTATTGCGCGTACTAACCCTCCATGTCTCGTACCTTGTGTAGGAATTAAATCACACTACATTTAATCACTAAAGTAACTAACTGATAAGAGAGTTATCTGATTTTTAATGCGGACTAGAAAATATATTTATAACTCATTCATGTATTGTTTTTCTACACCATAATCTTCATAAATAGTTTCACAGTTTTTCTATTTTTTAACTCTTAGAATACAACCTTCTATCTAAATTATATCTATCTTATTCCCTAGAATTCAAACCTTCTTCACTATATATCTCTTTCTGGCACCTATTCTTGAATGATTTTTCTCCATCTATAATATTTACCATGAATGATAAAATATATTTTCTACATTTTAATGAAGATATTATCCCTATTGTAATAATATTCATCTCCTTATTTTTATCCAGAACTATCACACGTGATTTTATTCGAATTTCTTTTAAAATGATGTTGGAAACCAATGTATTTTCTATTCCAAAAAAATCAAAAAAAAAAGAAAGATCATCTTGAAAAAAGTGACCTTATTCACAGTGCCACTATAAGCCCAATGAAAGATCCAAAAAAATCTCTTTTCTATCTCATATTAAAAATTTCAAGAATATTAATGTAGATTTCATAATCCAACTAGAATCTAAAAAACATCACAATGTGAGTATCTCATCCATATAATGAGATACATTTAGGAGGAATCATTAAAACCATCCTTGAAATAATTTCACTGAAGACACATACATTTTGATGCATGATTCATTTTTGTAAGAGCCTATGAAATCTAACCAGATCATATTGTGATGTATCAATCCTATTCATGGTACATGATTGATCTAGGTTGATCTAAAAAATATTTATTTGTCACTCCGTGTTGTGACAAGTTCCTCGATAGCAAGACATCATCTTGTTGACAAATTAATACAGGAGTTTTTGATGACTCATATATCATGCTAGTCTTATACCAGTCCACTCTTACCTTAATCAATCACGATTTTAATAATTCATATGCACCATTGATTTTTACAAATTTTGACCACTCTTCACATTGAGACCAAGGGTGTATCTCAGTTAAATATATGCTTCAGTAGCCCCGGTCTATTTTGTTTCCATGATCCTAAACGAAATGAATTATTTTGTCTTATTAAATAAATAATTGTAATATATTTTTATATATAAATCAAAACTTGATATCTCCTTTTTATCATCCAATAAACATTCAAAACCTATATTATTTTATCCTAACAAAACATGATATGATGTTCTATGATAAAATAGTATGATATCTATTGTATTATAGATGAAATGATGAATCTTATATATTGTGAAAAAAAAATATTTCCTTAAGACGTCATTGGAAACATGTTGGATGAAATGTTTCAAACATAATTTATAGTTTAGTTACTATTATTTACGACAATATACCAATAACTTATCTATTCCTTAGGATATTTATTTCCTTGAAACATTAATATATTGAAAACATCAAATAAATAGAATTTTATGTTTCTGATGTTCTATAATACTCTATTAAACCCTTTTTAACAACCACTTTAGTATTTTTTATTAGGAAATAAAGGTATCATCCCTTCCTCAAGTGACATTTAATCCTTGGAAATAGGTTGATTAATCACATATAAAAGTTTCAGCTCATATGATTTGAAAATAGCTTGCATTTCACTTCATATGGTTCTTCAAAAAGTACATAATTCATATATATTTTCTAAACCTCCTCCATCCAAATATACTGCACTAAAGGGACTATCCCACAAGCCCAATCATGTCTCACCTGAAAACACATGGTTCATCACACTTGTGCCAAAAAACACATGGGATATCACAACAACCATATAATTCACTATCAAACATCTATAAATGAGCAGGTAAAATATATACCTCACCTAGAATAGAGAGAGGGAATGGGTGGGTACACAACCATCAGTACACCTCACCAGACGTCAGAAAAAACACTAATGTGTGACTATACGGGTGTTGATACATATTTCTTGCTCTGGGTGAGGTGCATATATAAATCAAAATAATATACATGTAATTATATATAGTACCAATCACTCAATTCAATCCTATGGGTTCCCAGAAAATAGACCAACTCACAACATCGTCACTTTTTCAACCACCTCTAAATGTATAAAACCACATATCAAACTACAAGCCTCATTACACATTTTGAGAAATTTCATTTAAATCACCCTATTAATTTAATTATTTAGAATCAACAACATTTTACCTAAAAACCCACTATTTAATTATCCACTAACCATTTTCATCCCATTAACCAAACCAAATCATGTCATTTCAATAATTATTAATAAATTATTAATTTACACCAACACTAGACAAGAATCTAGCACAAAGTGACCACCACCTCACCACCACAAAAGCATGAAAAAACCACCTCCCCGTGACCCTAGATGCATGGCCAAATAAACCACCTCCTCACCACCCCAAAAGCACAACCAAACAAACAACCTCCTCACCACCCAAAAAACACAACCAAACAAACTACCCCCCTTCCACATTAAAAGCATGTACTAACAAACTATCAGTCCCAAATGCCCTAAACATGCCTCAACCACAAAACACAGTGCACCAAAATCCATTTAGAGGTTTTTAAAGGGGCTTTCATCACATTCCACTTTATTTTAGGGGTTTTATCACACAAAATATAAACCTAGGGAAACCATTTATTTAAATAATATAAGTAATTAAAAAATCTATTTTAGGTCGATATCACAACAATCACAACCAAAGAAAAAATCACAACACGTATATCACACATAAGAAATTCCATCAATAACCACAAATTTCTGGGGGGGCATCAATATCGTATAATCCAAAATATCACAATAAAAAATAAAGCTGTAAAAACATGAAAATAAAACCCCATTTACACATTTTAATTCAGTTAACCAATTCATTATATTTGATTAATCCGTAAAAACCATAACCCATAGATAATAAATGTAAACCCCTCCAACCTGATACACCATCAAGAGAAATTAGGGAATCCCTGCCTCAATGAAGCTTTCCGACTCGCTACGCACTATAGGGTGAAGAAGAATTATCACAAACCAAAATCTCACCCTAAGAAACCATGGATCAACATACACCACAACTAAAGACCATAAAACAAAACCCAACACTCAAACCAAACCAAAGCATCATCACCACATTGAATCCCAAAGAGAATAATGGAAGAAACCCCACCTAGAAAGGAGATGAACCTACCTCAGATCAACCATAGATTGCCTGAAAACTACCACAAGGGCCAATTGATCAAATAGGGAGTAATAAGTCTTTAAGAACTCCTCATGGTGCCTCGTGTTCACCCAAAATGATTGGAATAGGAAGCCATGACTGAATGAATAAAAATTCTGGTAGAAAAGAATGTTAAAATGAAACTACATCTGGGGTTTGCATGACGTGTAATCACATATCTTGTCATGTAATCATCGGGGTTCATTTTCATCAATGAAATCATCACCTTTTTATTGTTTAACCATAATAATATACATGTTTTGTACCAACCCTGTAAAAGATTTGAATCCAAATTTCTTGCTGTGTAATACACTTACAGGACCTGTATTTCCTATAACAATTCTGTTTCACCCCCATATTTGATGAAAATTCTGAATACCTCCCCAGAGCACCTCAAAAAACGAAAAATGGATAAGTAATTAACAGGTAGGGCACAAACCATTACATCAGATACCTCTCAAATGATTATCATCCTTAAGAATTGAAAATAAATCCCAGAAGGAAAGGGGTCTAAACAACTATCCTCCAAGATACCACTCAAGGATCTCATAAAACCTCAAATGATACCATCATCTAAACACGCCAACCCAAATGGCCAAAAAATGATCTGTATAAACGAATCACCGCTACCATATCAACCTCCATGCATCCCAAACCAAAAAATTATATAACCAATGAACATTACCATCGATAAAAAATGAATCTAGGAATTACACACCCCATGTTAAGATATTATATGCTCTAGGAGGAATTGACTTGCCCACTTGGGATTAATCACATTTCAGTTAGTGCATATCGATTAAGAATATGGTCCTCAACTATTCAAATGTCATTAATTTGTCACATGTCACACCACACACATCAAAAAACAAGGAAAATATCACTTCTATTAATGAAAGGTTTAAAACCCACATATCCAAAAAATAGATGAACGAAAAACTCAAAACAATTGTGGGTACTGGGAACGCATTTGAGTCTCTCTCCCTCGAGTACTTTCTTCCTAGAAAACATGCCTCAAGAACACATGAAAAATAGAAATGGTACGCTAATGAAGCGCCTTCTCTTGGTGATCCTAGATCACAACTAGTCCTTCCAAAACCATCGTGTCAACCTAAATATCCATCTTTCCCCAGTTAATGACATGGGAGTCATCCTGAAGATACTGAATAAGCTGATAAATGTGAAAAAATATCATGGTTCCTCTCCAACATCGATGGAATTTCCAGCCAATGCGCAACCTCACCATCTCACCCCAACACCTCAAATGGACTAATAAACCTAGGAGAATTCTTACTCCGTTAGAAAAACATCTACCGCCCACATGGAGTGGAAACCATTAACAAAACATGGTCCCCAACCTCAAACTACAAGGTCATCCTCCTATAATCGACATAATACTTCAGCTGATCTTGTTCTTGTTTCGTCCTTGAATGAACAAGATAAACCTTTTCCATCATGCTCTACAACAGATCACGAACTAGAATGGTTGTCTCCCCAGCCTCCATCCAGCATAATGAAGGATGAAATGATCTTCCATAAAATTTCCTGGATGGATTAATGCCAATTGAAGAGTGATAACTATTATTATAAATAAACTCTACCAAATATAGTTTCGGTACCCATGATCCGCTGAAGTATAAGATGCACACTCACAACACATACTCAAATTTATGTATAGTCTATTCTATCTACCCATTTATCTATGGGTGGAAAGAATTACTGAGGCATAATTGAGTGATAAAAGCATTAGGAAATCCCCTTCAGACTCATGAGGTAAAATATTCATCCCAAATGAGAAAATATACACAGGAAATCCCTTAAATTGCACCACCTCATCCACATACATCTTAGCCAAAGCATCCACTACCCCCGACACCTTGATTGCTAATAGGTGTGAAGATTTTGTCAACAGATCCACAACCACCCATATATAATCACAACCACCCAATGCTCTGGGTAAAACTATGACTAAATACATCGATATTCCATCACATTTCCACTCATAAACAACCAAGGTCTACAAAAAACCACCAATAACGTGATTTTCATCCTTTACTCACTAGGAAACTAGACATCTAGCCACAAACCCTGCCACTCTCGGTTTCATCTCAGGACTCCAAAACATTGACCTTAATCCATGGTATTATTTGGGAACTCGTTGGTGTACTTCCAATAGTGATTTATGGAACTCACGATGAACTCCATTGCATATTATAAATAGAACGAAACACCTCCCATGAAACAAAATCTTGTTTCGACCACCCTCTGACCATCTCTCTGGAGCATCACCATAGCCACAATGATTTCACATCACCTCTACCTCTAAGTATCGTGACTAAGAATCCTCTGCCTATTTCATCAAAGAAGTCTACACCATCATCTGAAACAAATATCCTCTTCCACCATCCACTATTTCATTTATGTTTAATACTACAGACTCCTCCTTTTCTCTCCAAGAATCCCTAGACCCTTGAAAAAAACCCTTCCATGAAATTTTACTCAAAGTGACATTCGAAACATTCCCAATTCCCAAGGTGTAGGACATTTCAAAAAAATAGTCTTGAAGAAAATACATCCACCTCCACTGCCATATGTTTAAATCACACTCAGAAAATATATACTTCAATCTCTTGTGATCTGTGAGGATCACAAAACAGTCCTCAACGAGGTAATGTCAGCACAATATTAGTGAAAACATAACTGATGATAAATCCAAATCATGGTTGGCATATTTAATCTTGTGGGGATGTAATTTCCCAGACCCATAAGAGATCACCACCTACTATTACATCATCATGCATCCCAAGAATAGAAGGGAATCATTACAAAACTCCTCAAACAACACCCCTTCCTCAAGAAACTGATGTAGTGGAGCTCTAAAAAACTTCCCCTTCAGTTAAAAAAATGATGTCAGGAACTGATCAATCCACAAAAAATATTGGTTCTGCCTAGTCAAAGTTGTCATTGGGGATCCAACTTGAGAGAAATCAGGTAAAAACTATGATAATATCCTTCAAGATGAAGGAAAATGCACACTTATACCATGATCTTGGGTGCTTCCCTGGAAACAACTACATAACCCTTTGATGGTTCTACCACCACACCTTGATAAGACAACAAATGACTAAGGATACAAAACTCTAGTGTCCAGAACATGAACATGGACAACATTCCATATAGTTGTTGGTGTTGAAGAACATGCAAGAAAGTTATGAGATGCTCAACGTGCTCTACATTTGACTTCAGGTAGATTAAAATATCATTGATAAATATGATAAACAATCATTATTGGATCTACCTGAACATAGAGTTCATAATCCCAATGATCAAAACATGTTATTTCAAAACAACAAATGGAATGACTACAAACTCAAAGTACCCATACCAGTATCTGAAGGAAGTAATCATGATATTTCCATCCTTCACCCTTAACTGGGGATATCCCTAAGGAATAACAACCTTATAAAACCAAATCACCCATCTCAACTGGAAGAAAATATTGTTTATTCTTGGGAGAGCATAACAATTTTTAACAATCAGCTAATTTTTCCTCCAGTATTCTACGCACAGCCTCAGAATATTGTTTTACATCCTTGTGAACTACATTGTAGCACCCCCATTGCGACACACTAGAATGGATAAAACACTTTTTCATTAGATCATCCAACTGAACCCTCAACTCCTGCAACATGTAATGTTCTATCCGATAATGTTTCATCAAAATCAAAGAAGCACCGGGCTGCAAGCCTATCTCGAACTCCACATTAATTCGAGGGGGTATCATCGCAACCTCCTCATGGAAAACATATATGAACTCCCCAACATCCCTAAGGACCATCACAAACCCACTGTATACTAATTTCACTAACAAAATACTCAACTAGGAAAGAAGGGGCTTCATATCTCGACTGCCCACCTAAAAATTCCGTTGACCAAAGTAAACAACACGCTAGCCATCCAAATCTGAAAAATTACCTACATTGAATGAAGTAAAAAATAGAATATATGTAATATAACCTGTAGATGCTGATGATGACATCATTAGGGTTAATTTGTATCATGAAGAAATCCACATGGGACTGATTCATCCCCATCATTAGTCTAACACCCCGATACACATTAACCAAACTGTTCTAGCATCCGACTAGTGCAATCAACACTAGAAGTATGGGAGGCCTCTCTATATCTAGTCCTAGATCATGGGATACATTAAGTACCACAATGTAGTGAAAATATTCTGAATTAAATAAGGCACAATCAAGGGTACTAAACAAACGGATTAGGCCTATAATGATCTGTAGCCCCTCTAGAATTGTCGCCCCCAATTTTTTCTACTGACCATGACCAAATCCTCCACCTATATTTTAATGACCACCTCCATAGCCATACTTAGGTAGAGATGCTGAAACATTAAGAACATCCTATGTTTTTTCTATACCTTCTATATCTCCCATTGGAAGAGAAAAACCCTACTACCACTACTCTTTAATTGGACTCACTGGGAACTGCTTCTAAGGCATGATTTTAACCTATCAACCTTCACTAAATAGATATCCAAGAACCATTCGGAATTGGTCCAGGTGATTTATACTAACCCCATAAATAAATGAAACTAGCACAAAACTCCCAAGAAAAGAATTGAAACCACTGTACCTAAAAGTCCAGAAGGGAAGCTGCTGATGTTAAATCCCTTCCAATCATAAACTCAAAGCCCATAGTTCTTGAGACCCACCACAAACAACTCTACTCCTATTGGAACCCTCCTGGTTCAGACTCCATGTCAAACCTACTCATGATTATATCTTCTTGATCACTTCAGGATTATTCTGAACCTCTAGATACGTCGGTGTAACTTCTCAACCCGAGAGCCCCCGACGATGCCCCGAGTCAGTCATAAACATGACCTCAGGCGCACCTCCCCATTTATCAAAGGTTTTCAACCAGAAGTGAGGGTTTGGTAATTCTATCATTGGGATACTATACCATCTTTGATCAGAGTAAATCACCAGTGGATGTACATAATAAAAAGGGGAATCATATATAACTAGAAAAATTACAATGTTATAAGATAACCAAAATAGAAATTACAACATTCAACTGAAAGGTAAAGCATGAAATGAAAATATGAGTGTCAAGTTACTGAAAATTAAACTGAAAATAAAGATATTAATGAATCCTTATCAGGTTCTAAACAATGTAGGTTTCCCTCATCCATGATCTGACACCAATAAATAGTCTAATCCCAGTCCCTTACCCTTAACTTGTCTTGTAATAATAATGTATATTTGAGTACCTATCAAGCTGCCAAAGTAGGGTGTGAGTATAACTTAGTAGGCCACCACCAACAGTTTCTAAAACAATTCTCGTCAAAAGATAGTGTAAAAAGTTATATAAAGAAAAAAAGACATTGCATAAATTAATAGATATCACGTTGTCATTTATTATTTATTTAATCACACTAATTCTAGGGTTCCTATTGATACCTGTATCACTATACTAGCATTGGCTTGTGCCAAAGCCCAAACTGTTCCCTAGATAATATTATATCATAATACCTACTTTGAATCTTTCTAGAGCTCTATGTATTCAAATTTGGTATGATATCTCATTACCTTATTCGACTCGTTCTATAGCTTGAAGTGTGATCCTGTGTGGAATATCTTGGAGTGCATTTTTTACAATTCATTGTATTCAAACATAAATTTCAATGTTACCAATAATAATATCATTAGTTAGATGACAATGATATCATTCCTAATTCTCAATAGAATGACCATGTTAATAATCATTTACCCATATGTAAAATGACCATGTAACCATTTATAATTCTTATTTGAATTACTATGTTCCCATTAATTTAACCTTTAGCACAATGAATATGTTACGATTCATACTTCTCAATTTAGAATGGTGATTTTCTCATTATTTCACATATAATTAATTCTTAATTAATCATTCACCTCAATTCCATTACTAATAAAAAAAATTAATTAAATACATCAATATAATTAATTAAATATTCAATTAAATAGGTATGCCAATCCATTAATTAGTTCATCAATTAATTGATCAATAAAACCATTTATACCCCCTAATTAATTTTCCATAATTAATTAACTAATTCTAAATCTCGACTCTTTTAAATTAATTACACAATTAATTATCTAGAACATAAAATCAAGACACATAATTAATTCGTGATTAATTATATCAATCTAGCTCATTAAATATCTCATAAATAATCCCCCAATTTATTAGCTATATTACAACCCCTAAATCTCATAATAAATTTCCCAAATTAATTATCAAATAGGAAAATTCCTTAGTCTCATGATTGATTCCACAATTAATCATGTATTTCAATAATAATTCGATAAATCAGTTGGTCAAACTAATTAACCCAATTTTTCAATTCATTTACTAAAGAATTATAACAATTATACAATTTTGTAGACAAGCATCAAAACCTTGACTGTGGGAATTAAATTTTATGCCACATGCCACAATTCATTAAGGGATATTCATTCAATGGATATCCCAAAAAATATGGACATCACACCAACATAGATCTGAATTCCAAATCTATATCCTTAAATCAAGATAAAGGTTATCTGGATCTTATATATCTTGAACAAGATATATAATCAAAAATATTTATCTCACTGTAAAGGTTTGTATCTAACGAAATAGAGGGAAAATCCCACCAACAGACCATGGAAAGAGAGAATAATGGATTGGATATGCATCAGGATGAAATCCACATATTGGGAGAAGATATGATCTTTGATTCGGGCTTTGAATCTTGAATAACGGAGGTCATATGGCCCTGTAACCCCTTTATAAGGCTCTAAAATCATCATAAAACATTTAATCCTATGTCATAGTGTAATATGAGATGTTTCATGGGATCAGAATATTTCAAAACTAATTTTATGTGAAAACACTGTGTGTACAATTTTTTGGGTAGGGGCACACAGTTAGGAAAATTGTGTTCTAGCCATGTGGTCTTCACTATCTAGGGCTAGACGGTTCGATGGGTTTGGGTGGATGATTTTTCAATATATTTATTAGCTGTGTGGATCCCCTCTTCCCAGTTCCCCACAATTAGTTGGCCTAGGTTCACAGTTTTCTCTAATCATGCTCTAATCATGTATAGTCCCCTTTTTCTCAAAAGTTTCTTAAAACACCACCAGAATTCAACCCATGTCATAAATCAAACCCAAGGAACATAAATAAAAAGGTACCTTAATTTTCACCAAAGATAACAACATAAAAGGATGGAATCATACAATCTCCTCACCTTATAACAACTCTTCCTTGATCTGTACTGCCATGCTTTTCCAAAATTCTATGCCAAAAAGGTCAAGACATTGACCCCTCATGTATTCTTCCCTTTCCCATGTTTCCTCTTGCAGGCTTCCATGTTGAAATTACAAATGATCTATCGACACGGCCTTTCCCCACAACAGTTTCTCAGTATGACCTATCACATGTATCAGATGTTCCTAAAATGATATCTACAGTTCAACATCATGTCCATCAATCACATGATAAGGGTTGGGGTAATACCTCCATAGTTGTGAAACATGGAAAACACCAGGCATAACACTATATTTCTGGGGATGATCTAATTAGTATGCCATTGAACTGATTCTCTCCTTTCCTCAAATGGTCAAAAAAACATCGATTCCAACATGACCTACCTCAATATCCTATAGGGAACCAACCTAGGTGACACCCGAAGGAAAACACGGTCTCCCTTTATAACCTCTATGGTTCTTCTTCATCTATTGGAAAATGAATTCAACCTACTCAAATTTGTAACATTTCATTTTTTAAAAAACTAAATCTATTCTGATATCATTATCAGTAGACTCTTTCCTAAAAAAACTGACTCACCCACTTCCATATAGCATAGAGTTGATCTACATGGCCTACCATAAAGATATTTTATGGTTCAGTCTTTCTAGAATCCTAACAAATATTCTTATATGTGAACTCCACTAAAGATGAGTTATTCCCCAAAGACCCAACGAAGTAAAGCACACATGCCTGAAACATATCCCCAATCACATGTATTGTATGATCTAATTGACCATCTATCTATGTGTGGAAATCTGTACTCAATAAAACTTATGTACCTTGAATTTTCGTAATCCCTTCTAGAAATGTGATGTAAAGTGTGAATTACAATATGAAACTTTAGTTTGTGTAACCCCATGTAGATGGACTATCAACCAAACATAGAGTTCTCCTACTTGTTCTACTATAAGCGTTTACCTTATAGGTAGGTAATGTAATACCTTTCTCAGTTGATCTACAATGAACCAAATCACATCACTCTTCCTAAGAATCTTTGGAATACCCACCAAGAATCCATTATCATTTCATCCTAATTCCATTCTGAAATAGGCAAGGAATTTAGTAAAACTCTAGGTATTTGATGTGTTGCATTCACTTTCTGACAGGTGAATCATCTTTTAAAAAACCCTTATATATCCTTTTTCATTCTTAGCCACCCAAACATTCATCACATTTCATGGTATATTTTGGTCACATTTAGATGTTCCACCCACTTTGAGGCATGAAATTCCCATATGAGTTCCTCTCATATGCTAATAGGCACAACAACTCAATTAATTACATATATGATCTCATTCCCATCTATCAACCAATTCGAATGTGTCACCCCACCTTAAATGATTCCCCTCATGTCTAAGAACTTAAAATCCTTATACTGTCTATCCCTAATATATCTCAAAATTGTAGAATCCACTATAGCTGAAACTAGAGTAATCTACTCCTGAATCCCTTGAACCACGACATGCATTTAAGCCAGGAAAGTCTTCATCGCCCACTTTGTACTCAACTCCTGAACCATTTATGTATGAGCATTTTTTTCTCAAGGCATCCACCACACTATATTATTTTCCTAGTAACATAATATAGTTCAAAATCAAATGACTGAATGTACTATTTCCATCTCTGATTCTGATGCTACAAATCATGCTATGAAAAGATATACATCAATCTATTGTGATTGGTATAAACTATAAACTTTTCAATAAAAATGTAGTGTCTTAAAAACTTAAGAACATAAACCACTTCTTCCAACTCAAGTTCATGCATAGGGTAACTATATTCATGTGGTTTCTACTACCAAAAACCATATTCCATGATTTGATCCCCCAGCATCGTCACAACTCCATGTTCGATACAAAAAGCATTACAATAAACTGTTTTCTCCTCACCTGACTCGGGTAGAATCAACATCGGTGCTGATGTCAACCACTTATTCATCTCTTATAAGGTCTCCTCACATGCCTCTAAACAAAAATAATTTATCCCCTTCTTGGTCAAACCCTAAAGAAGCATATTTAGAAAATAAAAGTATTAGTTGTATCTCATGTAATATCCAATTAATCCCAAAAATCAATGAATATGAAAAAAATATTTGGATTCCCTTAAGAAACCAATTCATGAAAATTCTCTCGGTCCCCTACCATAGATTCATATGAGATGATGTGTCCCCAGAAGTGTACCTGATCAATCTAAAACTGACACATAGATATCTTGACATATATCCAATTATCTCTTAGTGTACTCTAGAAGATGTCAAGATGTTGGTCATGATCATCATTAGCCTTAGAGTACACCACGATTTTTTCCACAAACACCACCAAAAAATGATCGAGATATGGGTGAAAGATCTTATTCCTAAAAACCCTAAACACTTCTACTGCATTTTTAAACCGAAATGGCATTACAAAAAATCGTAAATTCCATACCTTCCCCATAAACCAGTCCACAATATTTCATAATTCCGAACTCTCAATTGATGATAGCCTAATCTCAAATCGACATTTGAGAACACACAAGATCCCTTCAACTGATAAAAAATATCATCAATACATGAAGGTTGAAATCAATTATTCAATGTTATTTTGTTCAACTTCTTGTAATTGACACAAAAACGTAAACTCCCATCATATTTCTTTGTGAAAAAATAGAAATCCCCAAGGTGATGTACTTGGATTGATAAATACATTATTCTTCAACTCCTCCAAATGATTATTGAGATCTTGAAGATCATTTGGTTCCATTTTGTATGTTGGAAAATATATTTTGTCATCCCCAACATGAGATCAACAGTTAATTCCATATGTCTCCTAGGTGTTAGCCCTGAGAAGTCTTCAAGAAAGATATCAAGGAAAAATTCTACTACTGGTGTAATTATATCTTTCCTAACATCCCCATCATCTAGAAAAGGACTATAATGTTTGGTTATGAGATCCCTCAGTTTTTGAGTAATTGGTCTTTCTCATCCTTCCTGTATATCCAACTTCCCTTGGTTCATATATAGTTCAACCTTAAGAGAAGCCACCATAACTCTCCTATGGTAATAGTTGATGTGGTCTTGGTATGTGAAAATCTAGTCTATTCCCATAATCAATTTTTACCATGACATACCAATAATATAGAGATCCCATAGAAAATTATATTACCTTATATCTAGTTAACACCCATTACATAGATATATGTCTTAAAACAATGTTCCCAATTGGGTATCAAGAGTTATTACACCGCTCAGGAACTCCACATCCAAGCTCAAACCATAAAAAGGTTTTGTAGATAGAAAGGAATGAGAGGCACCCATATCAAATTAGGAAGTACCTAATATAGAGGCTACTAGAATAGTTAATCTCACTACTAATGGCCCATACTCACATTCCATAAGTGTAGGCCACACCACATTTAATGGTCCTGACCCTCTTCTATACGATGTTGTCTGGATCCCCTAAGTAGCACCACTCTACTGCTAAGGGTTCTCTAGCCTGGTAGAACCATTTCCACTACCTCTACAGCCTTGGCCAGTGTAACTCATGCTTCCAGACTGATATGATATAGAAGACCCAATTCCCACCCTCTCACTCTGGTCGGATATTCCCTCAGCACAAGTATATCATTACGACTTTCATAA
Organism: Viscum album; assembly: GCA_963277665.1. Taxonomy (NCBI): domain Eukaryota; kingdom Viridiplantae; phylum Streptophyta; class Magnoliopsida; order Santalales; family Viscaceae; genus Viscum; species Viscum album. Next base: position 890,358,773 of record OY728123.1, read on the forward strand.
CTTATGTTGGTGTCCCATATTACAGTAGGACTGACACTTTATGGTCTTTGAGTACAACATCAGCAATAGTGTCCTGGCCTACCAAACTGATGATAGATCACCCCAGTAAGGTCCTATCCAACTGTCCCCCCTATCTGAGTGCTCTACATCCCACTACCCTAACTGAAGTTGTCATAAGGATGCCTCCTAATCTCAGAAGTCACACCTCTTTATTGTCCAATAACAACTACATTTCTAGTAATAGAGTCCTCCTTCTGGTTCCCTTCATCAAAGAGATCCTAATCCACCCCTTCAGCAAACTCCATTAATCTAAATATATTGTCTTGGACATAATCTCTCAAATTAGTCAGCCCAAAAAGAATTTTCTTTCATATCTTCTGCTTCTCTTGATAACGCTACAGAAAACAATTGTATATATGTGAAGCCCGTAGCATAATCTATCATGGACTTTCTTCCTTCAGTTAGATGCATAAACATTGCATATTTCTCTTGTTTCAGTGTCTCTGGATAAAATTAATCTATGAACCACTCAAAGAAGTCATTCCATAACATATCGTTAGTTTCTCAGTTCAAGCCTGAATGTCCCACCAATGCTTTGCTAATCAATGTATCAAATAATCAGCCAGCATGACCCTCCTATCTTCTAGAATCTCTAAATGGTCAAGTATTCTCTCTATGGAATCCACCCATAATTAAATTTTTTAGGACCAACCTCTCAAGAAAATTATGTAGGGTGCGGCAACTGAAACTCCTTTATCAAATCATACTTTCTTTTCACAATATTCCATGGGTCTCTTTCAATTAATTTCAGGAAATGAAAAAAAAACCTCTTGGAACTAATCCCCTTTATCTTCATCTAGGACCATCAGTGCCTCAATTTCCCAAACTAGAAGACCATTGCTAGTGATGCCCCTCAGTCATCCCCTCAACAAAAATTGTTGATTCATATTCTCTACAATTCGAAACACATATCTTATATATCATAACACAACTTTAAAACAATTATGTGTGACAAAAAACCACAATATACAACATCATGTTTTATCCCCACATATCGCCACATTGTCAAAACCGAGGTGTTGTCACTAACCTTAACCATCCTATGCCTATGTTTTTGTTAACAAAGGAAAACACACTGTCATAGAAAAGTTTATCATTTAGACACAAACTTATTCTAATTTAACATCATATTTACAACCTTTTTCAATTAATTTAGGGACCATTTTCATCATTTTAATAACTCAGACCTGGAAAACAGTTCAACTTCAAATACTTACCCATAAACTGTTTTCTCGTGTGTGTCTAAAATTATGCAGGTCACAATAACCCTGACTACCTTGAATTATGCATGAAATCTCAACTCTCATGCCATTCCATGACATGAATCAATAGTGAAAAATTCAAAGAAACAATAATCACATCACACCAAAAGCATATCACACAAGATGAAATAATATTCAACTATAAAAACAAACAACAATAACAACAATAACAACAACCCAAACCTAAGTACTCGGGTATTCCCCCATATGTGGGTTTGCAACTCCCACACACAAGTTTGTTACCAATCCTCATCTCTTCTTAGTCTCTAGTATACCGTTCCCCAAATATTAAGACAAAAGAAGAAGAATGACAACTCATCCTCCTTTGATTCCACATTATAACATCCTGACCTGGGAGCCACCTGACGGTGTCCCGAGTTGGTATATCACATAACGTCAGGTGCACCTCCCCATATTCTAGTGGCTGAAGATTAGTAACAATGGTCTAGTAAGTCAGTTATGGGGAGACTATACCCTCTTTTATCAGAGTAAAACACCGGTGGATGTACATTAGAAAAAGTGGAAACATATATAACCAGAACAATGCCAATGTCATAAGATAACCAAAATATAAAATAAAATATTCAACTGAAAGGTAAAACATGATATGGAAATATAAGTGTCAAGTTCCTACAAATGTAACTAAAAACAAAGATATTAATTCCAAGTGGGTCTCAAGCCATGTTTGGTTCCCTTATCCAAGCTCCAACACCAATCAGCAATATAATTCAAGGCCCTTTCTCGTAACATGTCCTACAACAATAATATGTATCCAGGTACCATTCATACTACCTGAGTACAGTGTGAGCACAAATCAGTAAGCCACCACCAACGATGTCTAAATTAATTCTATTCAAAATATAGTTTAAGAAGTTTATCAATAAAAGAAGACAATTCATAAATAAATAGTTATCAGATTATCATTCATTATTTATTTAAATACACTACCTATAAGCTTCCTGGGGATACCCACGCCTCTATACTATCTTTGGCGAATGCTAGATCCTGAAGTGTTCCCTAAGTAATGTCATATATTAATACCTTCTTGGACTCATGTCAGATCTTGATGTATTCAAAGTTTATATATCTCAATACCTGATTCAACCCATGTTGGAATTTGATGTAATATCATGCGAGGACATATCTAAATGTTCCTTTATTACTATTATTTATATTCACACATAAATGAAAATTATACCAATAATAAAATCATAAGTTAGATGACTATGTTACCATTCTTACTAATCAATAGAATGACCATGTTCCCATTCCTTTTCCCATAATTACAATGACCATGTTACCATTTATACTTTTTATTTTAATGACCAAGCTCTCATTCCTTTACCTGTAAGTACAATGATCATGTTACCATTTATACTTCTCAATTTTCAGTGACCATGTTCCCATATTTCACACATAATTAATTCATAATTACTTATTCATTACAATTTCAGTACTAATTCAATAATTTTTTAATACATTAATAAAATTAATTAACACTCCAATTTATTCGTTACAACAATCGATTAATTAATTCATCAATTAATTTATCAATAAGACCATTCATATCCCATAAATAATTTCTAGAAATTAATTTTCTCATTCCAAATCTCATCTCTTCCTAATTAATTTCAAAAATAATTATCTAGTTCGTAACATCAAGGCACATAATTAACCCATGATTAATTATCTCAATCTATCCAATCCAATATCTCATAATTAACATCCTTATTTATTATCTACATTATAATGTTTGAATCTAAAAATAAATTTCCAAAAATATTTATATAAGAGTACAAACCCTTAGTTTTATGATTAATTCCTAAATTAATTATCTATTTCAATAATTCTTCGATAAATCAATTTCTCATCTCAATTAACCCAATTTAAAAAATAAATTACTAATGTTAGATATTAATTCTAAAAATTTTCATCTATGAATCAAATCCTAAACTATGGTAATTATATTCTTGACCACCTACCTGAATTCATTTACGTACGTTTATTCAATAGAAATCCCCAAAAATCCCGACAACACAATGATATTGATCTTACTTCTGGATAAATATCTCTAAATCAAGATCAACGATATAAATATCTAATCAATATAAATATAAATATATAATCCTAGATCTATATCTTCCCAAAAATGTTTATATGTAAATAAATAGTGGATAAATTCCACCAATAGATCAAGGAATGAATGAATATTGAACGGGATAGGCATCGGGATAGAATCCACTTATAGAGAGAAGAGTGTATCTTCGATTTGGGCTTTGAATCTAGATGAACAGAGGCCAAACAGCCTTAGAACCCCTCTATAAAGATCTAAAATCATCCAAAAACTATTATTCCTAATCCAAGGATGAATTGAATTTGTTTTTGTGGTTTGAGGATTTTAAAAGTAATTTTCTGGTGAAAATAAACCACACACACAGTATTCTGGGAAGGGACATATGGTTTGGTAAATTTTGCACCAACCGTGCAGCCCTCACTATCCAGGATCGCACAGTTACCTGGATTTGGGTGCAGTATTTGTCACACTATGCTCTAACCATGTAGATCCCCTCTTCCAGGGTCTACATGGCTAGTTGGTCTACACAGACATTTTACTATAACCGTGTTCCAACCATGCACAACCCCTTTTTCTAAAATGTTTCTTAAAACTCCACTAAAATGATTCCCAAGTCATAAATCTAATTAAAGAAACTTAAATAAAACAAAATCTACATAAATTTTCACTAAAGATAACTCTAGAAACGGTCAGGATCTTATAGTTGACAACATAAAAGGAGTAATTTCATAATGGATATAAGGACAGAGTGCATACTCAAGACGTCTCACATTAGAGTCCTCATATAGAAAAAAATTTGGGGAAAACATAAAAGATACCTGAACATGATTCCCAACTCCCATACTAATATTATTCCCTAATAAAGTGAAAGAATATCACACATCTTTTATTCCATCATGGTTGATGAATGTAACTCCTCCTAGAACTCCTTCTAGAAGTCGACCCATAAAACATCTATCTCCATCCGCTCTCCCAAATACAACATCCACCACTAATGCAGAGCTCCTCGCATATGACTAACTTCTAAAGGGACCCAATACTTTGTCATACACTAGATAACACTAAAATAACCCTCCAATTCCTCTATCCATCTCTTTGTTTCCACATCTGATACACTTCCCCAATACTTCCACAAAGCATACTGCTAGATATCACACAACATCCTCTTATAATGATCATATTCTTAGTCAGATCAACCCTTAGTCGATCAACTATGACATCATTCTTAACATCCACTACCAAAGCCACACTTATACAAAAATTAGGATCCATAAATTAAAGGAATCCAATGATTTCCTAATCCTATGTAATATGTGATTTCATTAAGTTTAATTTTAACTAATTTAATTCATTATGTTATCGATTTCAACATTCCAAAAACAACCAAATGCAAAAAAGAACACAAGTAATTATGATGCATGCACCTATCTTAGGACTCTACCCTCGACGCATGTCTGTCTCACTTGGTCATTCAATAAGCATGGAGTCCATGCACTGGATCATGGGGGACCGAAACTCATGTTTCCTAGCCGGTCTCCATGGCCTATGTCATTTACCAAGGTCAATTGTTATTATTCCCATACCAACCCAAGCAACCTTCACTATGCCTGACTCCAAACTCCACCCTACATCTCAACCTCCCACATATACCACTCTATCACAACTCCCTCCCTCCAAAGATACAGAAATGGAGGGAGAGAGATAATGGCCCCCGAGTATTTGCTTTAGTAGGATGTGGGTTGAAACTCTCACCGAGGGTATAAAAATCTCATGTATGGGAGGTATTAACCTATATAATATAAATGGGGCTGGTAGAAAACATGGATCAACTGCAAACAACACCAAGACACAATGTAAAATAAAGCCAAAAATCATCCCATAATGCATATACCAAAGGTACTAATACTAATAAAAAACTCCAAAGTAAATACCCAAAGTAAAGCTAAATTAGAAAAAAAACAACAATCCAAATGTATGAGCTATTAATGCCCAGAACGTTCCAAGTAATCATCCTAGAAACCTGACATCTTTTTTATAAATGTAGTCTGATCACATAAGTATAATGAGTAAGGAAAAATAAAGTCTCTTATGCACATGTGTAAGAATCATACCAATGAACCCATGAGAAAATAGCAGAACCCAACATCACCTCTCACAGTATACTAACCATCCCAACTACACCAAGGAACTCTCACCAAATAACCCAAACCCGATTATATAATATGATAATAATAACATCAATAAGGGTCCCCCATACCACATTCCCAATTGTATGCCACTCTCACATCCAACATTGTATGTTCTAGAACCCTTATATATTCCCTATACCACACCTCCCCACAAGAATATTCACAAAAAACCTTACACATAGACAAATGGGATCTCTTCCCCACAAGAACAACTAAACACATCTTGCATGAAAAAAACCTATGCCACCACCCCACAAGCATGTCAACAACTCGTCCGAAGAAGCCTAGGTTATCTCACCTCACTCGCTGATACATAGGCTATCACAACCACCATATAAATGCATAACAACAAAAATAAATCCACAAACCTCTTTTCACATTTCCAATCAATTTCATTTAAATATCTGCATTAATTTCACTAATTAGAATCAACCACATTTAAAAAAACAACCCACCATTTAATTATCCATTAAACATTTTCATCATATTAACCAAACCAAAACATGTTGTTTCCATCATCATTGAACATTTATTATTTTATTCCATCACTACATGGGAATTTAGCATGAATGAACCACTACCTCACCACCCCAAAAGCATAGCCAAACAAACCTACTCCTCATCGTCCCCAAAATAATGGACAAACAATCCACCTCTTCATCGCCCAAAAATCATGAACAAACAAATCACATCATCACGTCCCAACAATCACTTCCAAACAAACTACCTCCTAACCACCCCAAGTAGAAAAAAAAACGAAATACCTCCCCGCTTCCCCAAAATAATGGCCAAAAAAACTATCAGCCCCAAATTCCCCAACCACACATTGCCACTCTAAAAGAATGTAAACACATCACATTGCATCAAAATCCATTGATATATTTATAAATGGTTTTTATCACATTATAATTTATTTTATTGGAATTTTCACACAAACCATAATCTTGGGGAAACTATTTTTTAACCAGATATATATAATTAACCAATTTCTTTTTTAGGGTGATATTAAATAAATCACAACCAATGTAGAAAAAACAAAAAATATATCTTGTGCATCCAAAGCCCCAAACAACTAAAATTTTCACCGGGGCATGAAGCCCGTTCAATCAACGATATCACAATAACAAATAAAGCTATGAAAAATGTGAATCAAACCCCATTTACCCCATTATATTAAATTAAATAATTATTTATCTTTGATTAATACATCATATCCATAACCCACAGATAAAAAAGTAACCCCTCCGGTATGATACACCATAAGAAGAACCCAGGGAATCACTAACTCAAAAAAACTTTCCAGCTCATTACGCATTGTAGGGTGAAGAAGAATGGTATCAAACCATAACTATATCATGAGAAACTGTAGATAAAACTACACCACATTGATACAATGGCACTTCATTGATCTGGTCGCTTCTGATCTCTCATTATGGCATCCCTCTCCCATGGTTTTAGCTTCTCCCAGTGGTGGATCTCCCTCAATTTAGGATATGTTGCTTATCAGTATTTTCATTATCTCTATATCTCCTTCCCTAATCATTTCTAGTGCTCTAGTTTTCTCCTCGTACACCTCTCTATGCTATGACCATTAATTCCTCATGTTATCTCCAAGTTGGATCTAAATATCTGGATATTATGAGGTTTTGGGTGAGAGTTTTGGTGAATGATAGACTTCTAGGTGATACCAAAGTTGGTCCATCTCCTAGGGTTTCATTACTGCTCCCTTATCATGGTCTTTTCACACTTCCATATTTCATATTTTACCAGGATGCAACACTATTCTCTATTAATTTACTTTCCATTCATTGTGTTCTCACATCGGGTTTCTCCCAATATGTCTCTCTATGATCCAATATTACAATCCTTAGTATCTCTTCATATAGATTTTGGAGGACAATATTCACCAATGTTTTGGGCATGTGGTTTGTAAGATGTTAAATTTCTTAGCTCTCTGATGTTGGTATTTCTTCCTATGGTTTCAATCCCAGTCTTGCTTTTGGGTTTTGTACCACATTATTATTTCACATTTAGGTGATAGTGGGGGCATTCTCTATGCCGATGGGGGTTTATGGTGATGGTATATGGGGGAGGATATGGTGCTATAGGAGGCGATAGGGTCGACACTGACCATTTTTTATAGTGGTGGTATGGCGAGGAAGGTCTCTGATGGTGTCTAAACTAGCACTGAAGATAGACTCTGGTGGTTCTATACAGGGGTGATGATAGTGGTCTTGGGGATTAAGGGGTATGTATTAGAGACATCGATATGTGGGGTTCTAGTGTATGTGTCTTGAGGTGATGGTGAAATAGGCGTGATGATGAATTCTTTTTTATTTTCAAATTTTGAAAAGGTATTTTAGGTTGTGGCATTGTGGATTCATGGTTGGTGGTGGAATGTATGTGGATTTGTTTTTCAAAATTTTGAAAATGGTATTTATTGTTTGATGGTTCCTTTTTTGGATTTAGATGTAATAGGGTTGTAATGGATTTTTTCCAAATGGTTTTATCTGGTTGGTTTTGTAAAGATTCACACATTTCCATTAAAAGTGTTGTTAAAAAAATGAAAAAATATTTATTATGGACTTACAATGAAACCACATACCATAAAAGGTAACCCAACACACACCAAAAACTAGAAATACATCATTTTAGTGAATCCATGAGAGAATAATAGAATAAAAACCACCAATAAGGGAGAAAAACCTACCATTGATCAACCAAAAACTACCAATGGACAAAAACCTGGACCTATGGATAATGTAGGGAGGAACAGGGCATGAATAACTCCTCAAGGCTCCTTGTGTTTGTCCAAAAATATAGGAATAATAAGCCAGATTTAAAGGAATGAAAATTTATCCAAAAAATTACATTAAAACTACACGACATCAAAGGTTTAAACAACATGTAATCCCCTTCCACATCATGTAATCCTTAAGGTTCAGTTTAACTAAAAAACATGTTGCCTTTTTATTATTAAACCAATAAAATCAAAACACGATGAACCAGCCTTGCAAGATCCACAACGTCTAATACACTTACATGATGTGTATTTCTTGAAGAAGTTCTACTGCACCCCCAACTCGCATGAAAACTCCCAAAACCTCCCCTAAACGCCCCAATAAAAAATGGGAAATGTAATAGACTCGGAGGGAACATACCATTACATATATATAATCTAAAAAAATAATTTATTTCCCTCCTCATGATTTAGATATTATCATCAACTCCACATTTTAAAAAAAATAATTTTTTTAGATATTTATACAACATTTAACACTAGTCCCTCAATGCTAGATTCATCCAACACAAATCCTTAATCAACAAGAACACATTTTTTATCTTAAATAATATAAAACCATTTGGGTTTTTTAGAGATTACATACTATTTATTAATTCCAATACGGAATTAAAATATTACATTAACATAGAAGACCATGAATTATTTTTCATTAACATATCAATGAATTTCTAATGGATTATAATCAAGATATAGGGGAAAATTTATCATCAATATTAGTGAATTAAATATAGGAATATCCCTTTAAACTAGTATTGATTTACTACATTTTAAATCTCTATCTTCATTGAGGTTCATCTAGAATAGAAAATTAATTCTTTTAACATCCTTACGTTACAACCATATAATAATTTCCCACATCCCATTTTTTTAATCCATTCATTCTTTGCCTGCATATCCTTATCCCATTTTACATACTTGGAAACCTATTTAAAATATTTGTTATCTACATAGGGTAATAGTGTGGTTTTCTGTTCCATCTTCGTATTTCATTTTTTTTTCTAGGGATTTAAAGATACTAATGATATTCTTTTTAGTAATTATAGCACTGAATCATAATCTTTTTTTATGTTAAACCTATAATATTTTCATCATGATTGGGTTCATTTTCATTGCCTACATCATCCCCAAATGCTCCTCTAATACTACTCATATCAACATTTTTTTCCTATAGATCTTCATTATTATTTTGTTACAAAATATTCTCACCCTCTTTAAAATTAAACTTAGTATTCAAAATAGGGAAATATTTTATTTTTATACATTTCCAATGAATTTTTATTTCATTTTTATATGGTTATTTGGTATGAATATACATGGAAAATAAATCATATGGAAAATCCCAAAATTTCTGATTCCTCACATTGTTGATAATGAAATATTAACTAATGAATACTCGATTGTATTTATATATAGGATTCCCCCCATACAACCCTTTGTATGATGTCTTTTATTCACCTGGGAACAACAATGAACCATTGGATATATATATACTAATGTAATGGGTACATCTTTATGATTATTCACTAGAGTATTTTTCTCAATCCACATTGATCGAGTGGTCTTTTAAATTCTCTCATAACTCTTCTTTATAAATTTTTTTTAGGATTCCTCGCCACCAACACATGGAGCCTTATCCTCTATTTTTTGAGGTATTACCCCTATCGATTGTTTATTATTTCCATTCCATTATAAGTTAAGAACTTATAAATTCTAATTTTAATCATCTTCGCTTCTGATATTTAGTATCAATGAATACAATTGAGCACTTTATATTTTTCTGATATATCCATTAGTCATGAAACCTAGATAAAATCATAAATTAATAAAATGTATTACCATTTTTTATCCCTTGGTTTAGGTGAAATTGGCCTAGAACCAAAATATTCACTAACTCCATATACTTTTTTACTATTTATCCTCTATCTTTTAATTCTTCCAAATGATCTTTACTTTTTGGAATGTAGTACATGTTAGAATGGGATTAAATGCGTGTTTATTGAAATCATGATCTAATTATTTATTTATTATTTATTCAATAGATTTTTATCTTAAATAGTCAACAGAATTGTGTCAAAATTGATTTTCCTCTTCCTTGGATAATAAGAATTTATCATTTTCTCCATCAATATGATAGCTATTCTATATAGTGAGATTTTGTTACATTTTAATGGTTCAAAAACATCCTTTTATTATATATTTTTAATGATATTGATGACATGTAGCGACTCTCAAAACTAAATTACACATAATATTTTTTAATAATTCCTTAAACCACTAAGATATATGTTAACTGTAAATTGCCCCCCCCCCCCAATTTTTAAATTCCATAAGACATTATTATTCATCCCTTATTCATTTTGAAAAAAAACAACACCATTATTTACATTTTTGATTTCATTGAGAATTTAGTTATTTTCTATTATGTAGGGAACTACAACTTCTATCTAGAATCCATTATCTGCCATAGTCCATAGCACTTAAATAAAGTCAATGAAATTTCCATCGCATATTTCTCTTTATTAATCAATTTATATTAATATTTTAAATCATATTTATCCACCATCAAATACATAGATCCATTTTCAACTTTGAGGGATATATTTATATGTTGTGTGTTTTCATACTACCTGATGATTCCATCTAATATGGTGACCTTTTTCAATGTGAAACTTTCAATATAATACCTTCATATTTTGAAGTAAAATAAAATGATTTTTTCCTAACATCTAAATCAAAATAAATTATAATTAAATGGATTCAATGATAGGAAATTATTTTATTTTATGTTAATTTCTCCCTAAAAATAATGTTTATTTCTACTATATAACAAACATTTTTTGTATGCCCCATTTTTCTATAAAATGACACCAAATTAATTATTAATTATAATACGTCTTCATTGTTCCTAACAGATTCTTTTAGATTATTAGATAATTTCCAAAATCAGCTAACTTAATAGAGGTGTGTTCATATAGTATTGAATCAACCACTAAAGACTTTTTTTTACTGTAAATCCTCATTACAAATTTTGACATTATATTTAAAACAATAAAAGAATAAAAATATTTAAACATTATACCTTCATTCCTCATGAATATCTTTTTATTCTTTTATTTCCCATGCACTAAAACTTTCTGATTCCACACCAGGAGTTTAATGTTTCACTTATTCATTAATGTTTAATCACAACTCTAGGAATGTTTTTTGAGTTAACTAATTCTTTTTATATTATATCTAACTAACACATTAATTCCATATATAATTTAGGAATACTTTTCAGAATTTTGTTTATACATAACATCCTTTACATGTTATTTGGTATTAATTACTTGATTAGGTGAATTTGATTATTCAACATATAGTATTATTCATCTTCCAACAAAATATAAAATTTGGAGTCACTTACCACTCCATTGGAAGTATTTATTTTTTTCCTTTAAAGAACATTATCCTCAAGAGTATATTTTAACTCATCCATGAGGTTATCTCATCCCTAAACTTTATTTTCTCATTATCATTGTCCTCTTTTTGTGGTACGTCTGTGACAACCACAATTACTTTACCACATTGATCATTAAATCCAAAATTTTCTACCCTTTTATTTTATTAAATAATTTATCTTATATTACTTTAAATATTTCATTTAAAATGAATTTTTGTTGTGAATTATATATTCCCCTAACATAATTAAATAGTCACATTATGGGTTCTTCAACTGCATCATCATCTCAAAATTTACATGGGCACATTCAAGTAACATTGTCACCTATTTATCTACAATGATAAATAAAGTACAATATTTACTTTTAATTTTACTATTAATATTTTAATGCTTGATGATAAGAAGTAAATCACTTAATCACCTTCCCATTCCTAATTATCCTATTGTAAAAAATGTTTCAAAATCACATTTTATGCCTCATCCTTAGAGTATCCCTTGATTATATATTCAATTCTATATTTTATAATCTCTTATGAAATGGGAGTTTAATATAAATCTTCCAACATCACTTAAAAATGATCCTAGACTCTAATCACTAATACCATTACATTGAAACATAGTGGTCATTTTCTAAAAATTGCCTTCATGTTTTTTGAATTATTTACATTTTTTATCAGTGTATTAATATCCATCAAAATAATTTTAACACAATCAAATAATGTAATAGTGGTTTCAATATCGTGTATTTATAAGTACATATACTTGATACCCATACTTCATGTATACATTTTTTATGATTTAAATTGATAAATCCTATAAATTATTTAATTATATTACCCAATTTTTTTTTTATTCATAAAAGAGATGGAATAATTTGAACTTATATCTAATGTAAATGGAATAAAATAAGACAATTTTTATTTTCTAATAGTTTGGGTCATGATAATTCTTATAATGGCCTAACACTAGAATAATGATCCAATATATGAATGGATAATCTAGAAAACCAGGATTCACTCTTTGAATTAATCATTCACTCCACAAATAGAGCTATGTCAAGGTCCTAATAAAGTTTGGAATTTGTCATATCATTGGTTCATGGACTAAATAAATGGTTCACATGCTGATTGTTTTACCATATTACAATATACAGAATAATTTTGGATTAAAAACATTTATTATGAATTCAAGCGATTAAAAATTCAGTGAATAAAACTATTAATGATTCAAACTTATGCTGTTTTTGGATATTTCTTATTGATTTGACTTCAAATTTTTAGGTTTGACTCAGAAGAAGTCAAGATTTATTTTTCTATGTTGAGAGGTTACCCATGGGTGTATTCATGTCTTTAAATAAAGGGTTTTTATGATGCTTCCTAGGGATGCAAACATGGAGATTTCCCCTATATTAGATGATTTATTATACTAAAAATATACCGATGTTTTACTACATTGTTCTTATTTTATTTTTACATATCATCTTGATTAGAATAATGGGATAAGGTGTCTTTTTAGTTGATAAAAGGGGAAGTTTTTTGGTGGATAATTATTTTATTTATTGTCCATATTTTGGTCTCTATGTCAATGTATCCTTCTTTAAATCATTTTTTATATTTCACTGCATGAACATTGCAATTTTAAATAAGGAAGTATAATTTAATGCATTAATGGATCATATTATATTTTTCTTGAACAGTCTGTAATTTGGGATGATTATGTTCAAAAAACGTTGTGAAACACTATATTCATTAATACCCAATAGTAATTGACAGTATGAAAATAAGAATTGTTATATTAATAGAGGTGATAAAAAGACCATGGTTTCTCTTAATTATAACTCTTAATGAAAACATTTTTAATCAATTAAATTTATAACATTATTATTACACAAGTTTAAAAATTTAAAAAAACTATCACATTTTCTTACATTGGTATTTTTCTCAATTTTCAAAATTCATTACAATTTTATCCCCCCTAAATAGACATAAATTTCCTAAATTATATTAAACAATATCAAGGGTTCAACCTCAAAATAACCATATACTACATTCGGCTTGCTCGTATAAGTTTTGTTTTGGTCTTTTATAAATATATAATATTGATATCCATTTAAATGAATAACACATCTGGTTAGTAAACTGTACTTGTTCCATAAAGTCTATATATTAGTGTAATGACCATGGAACCACCATTATAAATGTTGAGAATTTTTACCATAATTCTTATGATGATTTAAAAGACATAACTTTTGAAGATATGGTATTAGATAATGCTCTTCCTAATGTATTGAATCCTTTTTCATCAGCTTCATGTTTCCTTCAGTATTTTTAGATAAATAATTTCCCTCTAAGATGGATTAATTTTTTTATAGAAGCTATATAGATTTTCAATCCTAATGTTTAGAAATAATATTGTATCATATAATTCAATAGTTGATATTTTTTACTTCAACGATCATAGTATACTTACGATTGAAAAATGCATCCATAGGTTCATATATATAGAGAAAAACTTGAACATCCTTTACCTCTGATACAACATATTGATCCCATGTGTGGTAAATACTCAGAGAGATGATGTGAATCATGGTATTTCATCTATTTATTTTGAGTCAGACGAATTATATTTTTCTAAATGAAAATTGGTACAATACCTACATCACTATGATTATTTAATGATCAATCACAAATATGGGGTACACATTATATATTATTTGTTTTACCTAAACCGTTCAAATGCAAGGACCATAAATAAATAATTTTTTAATGTATTAAAGAACTTTTTATTATTTGAATTACTTTTACTGAACCAATAGGTTTACACCCATTACGAGAAATCAAGTTTCACTACTTTTAATCACTCGATGATCTCTATACTCTTATAATGATCTATTATTCTATATAAAATAAACAATAGTGTTACAACTCAGTGGTGTAAAACTATTCTTCACCATTTTCTAATTTAATAATATCAAAATATTTATTGATAATTGAATCCTTGGAACTGAATATTCAATTTGATTTAATTTCAATGTGTTTCTTGGAATTGTATCCTTTTTCACTTTAGATTTATCTGAAACACCAATTATGAAATGTTTATTTTCCCTATAACATCAGTTTCATTCATAATTAAATCTCTTCTCTAATATTTAATGAATGGTTTCTCCCTACATTATGATGATTTCACACCTTTTATAAAGAAATAATGAAAATTCAATTAATAAAAATTATTTTTAAAAGATATAGGTCAAAAATATATTTTTCATTCCAAACATATCAATCTAGAAAAATATAGAAAAACTAATCTTACTTGAAAATATCTTTCTTTACAATGAGACCATTAATAAAATTAACGATAAAAAAATCACCTAATATCTCATTTTAAATTCCTCTATAATTGTAGTTTGGATTTCAGAATACAAATTTAATCACTAAACTATCATGATAAAATGATCATATTCATGACGTGGGGAAAATTTTTATATAAACACTGATAACATTCAAAAATCCCTCATAAAATTGCCTCTTTCTTTAAAAACCAAGCCTCACCTACAATGTGAAACTAAAGTCTGCAAGATCATGTTAAAATATATCATTCCTACTAATATCATGTTCCATAGTTGGGTAGATCCATCAAAATCCAGTTTTTTCCCTTTGTGGTATGGTGAAACACTTTGTGAGTAAATTAATTATTCTCAAAATAATCCACAAAATGGTATATGATCACCCATACATCACCCCAATATTAGATCAACAGACTCAAACATTGATCAATCAGATGTTCGTCCATTTTTACACCCTATGTAATTTTCTACATTTATACATAAACCACTTTTCTGGTGCTACAAAGGGTGTTTTAGTGTATAACACACATCATATGTTGGTCAATTACACTTTCAAAAAATTCATTACACCAAAAAATTATTTCTTGTGATGTAATGAATATAACTCTAGTTTTTTTAGTTTAAAATAATCTATGATTTATTCATATTCATATACATCATCTAAACATCATGTGATCCAGAAATAATGAAATTTTCCATTAACAACACTTTATAGAGAGATCAATGGTGTCATATTGTGAACCATATAATGACACTTACATCAATTCCAGGTGATTCCTCTACAAAATTAGTATCTCATGATTGTGTGGATCGTATGTTGTGACATGATGATCCAAAGAAATTATCATTATAAAATAAATCTTTATTTTGTTACATGACATCTATTAATTATTAGAAAAATTATTATGTTATTTTAGAAAACCTAAGGCCCTCTTCATCACTTTTTTAGGACAATTTAAACTATCATCCATTATTTTTTCACTCAAAAACAACACACAAAAAACTCTTTATATTGTTTTTTATAATAGTATTAGAGAATAGTGTAACTGATTCTAGGTATTTTGATAGTTAATATGATTATAAATTTATGAATAATTACCTCAACTATAATATAGAATATGAATGGAATGGTTGTAATCTCCTGACACTCTCTTCCTAAGTTTTCCATTGTGGTGCTTTAATGGGGGGAGGCATGCACACCCCTCCTCCTGCATTTTCTCCCCATATATCTCCTCTTCTTATTTCTTTCCTCCTCTCTTCTTTCATATCTTTCATTTTCCATCAATTTTATTTCTTTTTCCCCATCACTCTCTTTTGTTTCAATTGGATTCCCTGTGAAGCCTGTATCCACTCATCCTCCAGGTTACTGGCTAGAACTTGTTCCCTTTTCTTCGTAGTTCTCTCTTTTATGGTGGTTGTTGTTTGGTTGGTGTTGTTCCAGGTTTTTCTGATTGGCGATGGAATATTTTATTGTGTATTGTGGTTATAGAGAATATGTCTTTTTTTTGCAGAATTATCAGCTTCAAACACTTCTCTAGATTCATTATTCCTTCCCTAATATCATAGTTGTCCTGATATGATGGTTTCTAGAGGCTTAAAGATGTGTTATTCAGTGGTTCATTGGTGTTCTATGAGGTGCGTCCTGGCTTCAATATGAGATGTGGTTCTGCGTCAAGGCATGTCTTATTCTTCCAAACTACTCCTAACTCTATGATGGATTCTGATTACAGTGTTGCTCTCCCTATCTGTCTAGTCATATGGTCTGCTTGGATGTTTTGGGATGTGATCTCCAAGAGAGATATGGTGTTCATCATGGATCTTCATGTTCAGAGTATTTCCCTTCACAATTCAATGGTTATTAGTTTAATGGATGTTTTTTCTTCTTGTTCATGTTGATGGATCGATGTGGGTCTAATTGGTTCCTTCAAGGTAGTTTTTGTAAATGAGATTCTCTTACTGGAATTGTTATTTATGATAATAGTTATGGAGAGTCAGGTTGTTTGGAACATTTATTTTATAGTTTGAATGACAATGTTCTTAATGGCGGCTCATGGTGGTTTATGTATTTGGTGATGTTTCAATTGTCCGGGATTTGTGTGTTGGTTTTGAAGATTGTGGTTTCAACATCGATGAGCAGTGGTGATAATGATGACTCAAGAATTGTGCAACCTTAATTCTCATCTGGCGCAGGGATTGAGGAGATTTTCTAATTTTAGTAATTTAAATTTTTAAATTGGTATTTTCTGTTTTTTTATGCGGTTGCATTATAATCTTCCGTTGGGGTGTTTCTTTTATGGGTTCTAACTTCACCATAAAGTTTCTATTTTGAAATTTTTCTAAAAAAGATAGGTAATATTGAATGTAAATAATATCATATAGTATTTATTTATGAGTAATTATTTCAATGTTAAAAACTACCTCTAATATGCTCTTTAATTAATCCATTATCATCTCCTAAATTTATTTTTTATTCTAAATTTCCAAAAACAAATAGGAATTATGTCAATAACAAATGAAATGGGAATTATGATTATTTTTTGAATGATATGCCTAATCAATGGGATCAAGTGTTGAAAACCAGATGGTTATACATACTCAATTTACTAAAGCTATAAAAATTAACATAATCCATCTAATGAAATAATATTCTCTAAAACATGAAACTTTTATTGTTCAATCATTTATTTAAAATTTATCAACCATTATTGGTTGATCTTTTGATCTTTTAATCATAGATAAATAATTAAATTTAAATAAAAAGATATTTTCCCTCCAATTTCCTAGGTAATATATATTAATCTTGTTTATTTATTTCTTTAAGAGATAATATATTCAATGGTGTGTAGTTATTATGAATATCAATCTCATGTAACAAAAATGTTCAATGGAATGTTATAGATTCAATAAAATAATTTTTAAAAAATTTATTCATCACACACATTAAGTTAAAATGGACATGTTATTTTATATACTAAAATAAGAGTATGAAAAATCAATTTTGTCTTCTAAAGTAATCATCTAAACCCTTGTAGTGTATGTGTCTGGATTTTTCATTTATGAAAAAAATAATGTAGATCATTTATTTTTCTCTAAAAAACAATATCTATAAATCAATTTATTAATTTGAGAATATAATAGCTAAAAGGATGTAATTTAATGTTCCCTAATTATAGTATTGTAGATAGATTATCCTCGATGTTCTCATAGAAATATATAAAATAATATATGAAGGATATTGTAAACTATTTCTTCGAGGAAGGAGTTTTCAACTATCAATATATAAATAGTAAATAAAGAATCACCCTAGGAATGGCCACAATAGAAAGGGAAAATAAATCAAGTATAGGAAATGAGTGCATCAAATACAAAACTAGAGAATGGATATAGAGAATCTAATCAATGTGATTGATGGAATAAATATTTCACTCAACACACTACCCATGGTCAAGTGTTTTAAAAATAAGGATCTTGGAAACTATAAAATCCCATGAATCAAGATAATGGTTTTCATGCAAAATCTATGTAAACATGCTTTAAATTAAAGGGATATAGGATAGTTTTTTCGATCACTCTTTATAAGGTGGATCATTAAAGTGATTTCATGATAATTTCACTTTTTATTCATTAAATATTATTAAATTTCATATTTGATTCTAGTTATACACATTCATTTATAGCATTAATGATAAATATAAACATTCAAACATGACATCAGGAAATGGAGGTTGAATTATCGATGAAGACATTAAGTTGTGTAATAATTATATCTAAATTATATAACTCTTCCCCAATTTAATTTTTCAAAAGAACTATCTAGAAAATAAAATTATTCTCCCTTTAGAATAATTCATTATTATTATAGGGATAGATTGGTTTTACTTATATAATGATAATATCAACTATCGAGAGAAGGAAATATCATTCCATATCCTCGATCTCCAACTGATTATATAAAAATGAAATGTTAATAAGGAATTTATAATGGAATCATTTTCCCAATTATATAATTTAATTTTTTATGAGATATCATTTATATTCCAAAATGATTGAGACAAATTGAAGTATCATCCTCAAAGGAATAAAAATTATGAGGTAATATATATATAAATTCCAAAAAGATATTTCTACATCATACTTTTCATTTGTAATATGATCTCTTTATAGAACTTATAAAAAGATATACTACAAAATCCATGAGTTCCTAGAAGTTGGATACCTTCAAATATAATAATTAGAGAAGTGGCTTCAAGAAAGTTTGGACAAGTTTTTTAGATACCCTTGTGTATCACCATAGGGTAACCCAGTTCAATTTATTTAAAATAATTATTGGTCAATGTGTGAAGAAAATAATTATTATAAGATTAACAAGATAATATTAAAGATCATGAATCCCATTTCTCTTATTGATGACATCCTCATTCAACTATAAGAGGTAATGTACTTCCCAATGGTGGAATCTTCATTCAGATGTCATCAATTAAGGGTAAAATGGAAAATATGGAAAATATCATTTCATAAAATTTATGTATAATAAGATTCTATAACAATTACATTTATAATAAAAATATTTCCAAAAGTTATTACAGGCGTAATGAATGGTGTCATTAGAGATTACCTTGATAAAATTGGGTAGTCATTATAGGTGATATTCTTATATACTCTAAAACAATATGGAAATGGAGATTATTTGAGTACTATGTTAAATAATATAGAAAATGAGATTTTTTATGAATAAAAAAATATGAATTATATAATATATATATATATATATTCCTAGGTATTTTAATCAGAATAAAGGTGATATATATTGATCCTTAATTATAAAGATTACTAAAGAATGTAACATAACAATATCTATGATATATATATAAAGATACTTGGATTAATTGGTTATCATATACTATTTTTGAGTAATTTACATGGTTCTAAAATATACTTACCATGTTAAATTTCATGATTTATGACATTATAGATAGATGATTGTGAACAGATCTTCAAAGATTTAAATAAGATGCATGTCATTCCACCTATACTTACACTACCTGCTAGTAATAAATGTTTTATGTTATAGTGAAATAATTTTGAGAATTTCATTGGTTTTTCTATCATGGAAAATTATAAAAAGATACTTTATGGCTTATTAATGTTAAATATTCATAATAAAATTTGCATGAAATTTGATTTGGAATTAAAAGTAAAAATCCATGCATTTATGATTTTGAGGGATTTCCTTTTATGGCGATATGTATGACATATATGTTAATAATAATTAATTTATGTATATATATTCACATATTATGTTATATATGTGCACCATTGAATATTTTTATTTCTAATAAAATATTAAAAATACTCAATATAATGATATCTAGAATATAGAATAATGTCTTATATGATCAAAAGTAAAAATGACCAGGATAACATATTCTTATTGAGGGTCAAAAGGTATCCAATCTCTATGTTCATGAAAATGTTATTCCTGGGAAATATAATGGGAGGTAAAACAACTTTCCTTAATCAAATTATTACTCAAATATCTATCCCGAAGATGATAATGTTGTTATAAAGGGATAATGATGAGATTCAAAAAATATAAAAACATTAATCAAGAAGAAAATATCATAATTTAACATTTATAATGATTTATTTGTATGTTTTGGATATTATTATGTGTACCACTAGTGGTAAAGATTAATACAGGACAATTAGTTGTTGTTCATATCTAAATATTCACTATCAACCAAAGAAGAAGTAATATATATAAAGATCATTGATAGAACTTATAGTGACACAATATAAAGAGGGATATTTCTAAATATACATCAAATTGACTAGTAAGATTTAAAGTTATTATATAAGGATATATTCCACAGGGGAATGAAAATATTCCATATATTAATATAAAAATTGGGGATCATCATTATAGAAATTTCCCTCGGTCATCAAAAGACATATAGAGGAAATAAAGTCATATAGGTTAATGTGGAAAATGTTAAAAAACTAACCAGTATATTATCATTTAAAAAAAATTATCACTCTATAAATTTCTAATATATATATATTAAATCTTTTAGGTGGTGAAATTTAACATAGATTTTTTTATAAATAATAAATATTTTTTTTCTTCAATGTGCTCAAGGAGTCTTAAAATGGATTTGCACATGGAATAAAATTTAATAATTCACCCAATAACATCCTAGATCATTTTGAGGTAAAAAACATATTTTATATTTGTCAAACCTCATGTATCATTATATTATTATTTATTATTGATTTATATGATGGTGGAAATAAGACACATGTGTATTCCATTTGTTATTCTTCATATTTTATTTAAATAAAAAAACCCACTGGGAACATGACTAGATATTTTTAGGGTTTCAATGGAGCCCCAAATGAATGGGGATTTACCCAGCCCACTGGTCCACTAAGAGGCAGAGGGAGGGTACTTGGTGTTAATGAAGTGTACAGTGGATATTAATACAGAAATTAGTGGCTACTTATTTGTTTTTTAATTAATAATTAAATAAATTCATTAATTATTTTATAATATTTAGTTTGACGAGGGATTTCATTCATTTTCATCTCATTCCATACCACAGAGGCCTTCTCACCCATGTTCCACTTCTCTTCCTAATGTGAATATCCCTTAATCCTGGAGTTTTTTGTGTTCTATATATCACATGATTTTTTCATCGTTATTTTTAACTCTCTTATTGGGGTTGTCAATAATTAATTTCATTGTTTCATCATCTTATGTTGGTTATCATTGTTTATTCTTAATTTCAGGACATTCATTAATTTCTCAATTTCTCATGTTTGATATATAAGTAGTGACTAATAATTTGTGATAAGTATTCTATAATCATGACTTAGGTGGTCCCTAGGATATCCCTAGGATCTATTTTCACATCACTGTTCATTTGATGTGTGTTAATTCCAACTATCTGTGCCTGAAAAAAGAATTTATTATAAATTGTTAGATCAATTTATTTTGAAATTTTAAAACATTTTTGGGTCATAGGTGGTCCATTGAGAGTTATTATAACTAAAATTTGGGCACCATGAGAGGAAAGATATAGTGAATTAATGTTCGTAGATGTTAGTGACTACCAATATGGGTAACCTTAATTGAACATTGACGTAGTGGGATTAATATCAGTACCCAAGGTCATTTCAACATATTGGAATTGAGGTAAAGTGAGGAATATATAGTGGTGGCCATATATAGGAATGGATATAAAAAATTATGTGATCATTTGACCAGACTAGCATGATATTTTTTCTATTCTTTGTTTGTAATGTTACCAACCATGTGTGAACATTAACACATATTCAAAGTGGTTATAATAAATTGTGGATTATTGTGAAA
The DNA here is from genome assembly GCA_963277665.1 of Viscum album. Taxonomy (NCBI): domain Eukaryota; kingdom Viridiplantae; phylum Streptophyta; class Magnoliopsida; order Santalales; family Viscaceae; genus Viscum; species Viscum album. The sequence continues at coordinate 890,381,318 of OY728123.1, forward strand.
TTATAAAATATTCCTTATATCTATTAATAAGTTTCATTTACAATGTGATATGTTGGTTGTGTGTTTATGGGATCATTAATCATTCCAACAGTGCTCTTGATATATAAATGGATTGTGGTTTGGGTGATCTATCAAGTCAAGGATGTGTTTAAGGATATTGGATGGGTTATATGTTATGGATTTAGTACTCATAAGAACCATAAACATGTGGGATATAATGAAATGGGTTTTTTGGTATTGGTTGGTAAGTCATGTTAAGCATGAATATGTTATTGTAACGGAATGGGTTATATTGAAACGGGTTAGGAGATCCATGGGTGGATGCTTATTTTTATGGGATTGACATATGGTATGACTTGGGTGTCATCCCAACTATCATAGGGGTGTGTTATGGGATAGGTCATTGAGAAAATAATGAGAGCACATTAGGGTTGTGTTAATTGGATTGACAACTATCACTTGATAGATTATTTTTTTAGTGTAATTCTATACAGGTAATAGATTTAAATTTTGAGAAAAAGAAATGTTTCAAATAATGTTTATTGAGTTTATGTGGTTGTGTATTAGGTGCATATGATTTTATCCAAATTTATAGTTATGTTAAATGTTTAAAAATGACATCAGAATAGATTATATATGTATGGTTATTCTCAAGTGTCAATATATAACTAGAAGTTCTATTGTGTATTTTATTATTCTTTTATTTTCTATATTTTAAAATGTCACCAAATAGATTTTAGACTATATATATTTGGAAACCATTGATGGTCTATAACTAAGTTGTACCCATCCTTTGTATATGAATCCCAAGTTTCAAAGTTTAATTCATGTTTTTAGGATTGCATAAGGGAATGGAACATATGGTTGATGATTGAACTAGGTATCTATGTTGCAATTTAGAGATAGGACTGGGATGATAATTTGGAATAGTTTTACAATTTTTCCAGTTTTTATTCTCTTTGTTTGGATTGTTTTTTAAATCATCTTATATGACCCCCAAATGGTAGTTCTTTATTATTTATATATTAATTATATTTAAAGTTGTAATATTTGTATTATTATAGTTTTTATTAGGGTGCTTTCTTTTTTACATCATGTCATGGTGATGCTTGTCTTTTCTTGCCTTATATTTTGATTACTATTTTTACTATTTATTTTATTTGTAGTTATTTTTTATATTATAATTAGTTTTGGAGTACCATGGTTAATCATAGATCATCTCTACTAGTTTTTGGCCAATGGAATTGTGAGAGGTAAGCTTGAGGTTTTATTACTCTCGTTAAGTAATGGTGGAGGTGAACTAGGATGGAGAACCTATAATATAAAAATATATCCTTATTTATTTCATTTTTTATACTAATTTAGTGTTGTAGATATGAGGTTGAAGGAGTAAAATCTTTTTAGAGAGCTTATTCCTATGAGTAACTAACCCACCTATAAGGGCATCCCGTGTTACCTAGGAGGGGAATTCCATTCTTATATTTAAATATTTATAGTTTTTTTACTCTCAAAGATTGGGTTTTTTATTTATTATGTATGAGATGTTTACTCTTTTAATAGGAAGTAAATAGGTAATGGATTCATGTATTATATAATGAATATAGGATTCAAATTAAATTTTGTTGATTACATGTGTTGGGTTACTCAAATTATGAAAAATGGTTTGATACTTTTTAATGAGAAAAATGACTTATAGTGTTTTCATACAGACTATGATGGTGATATCATATCCAAATTATTCCATAAATGGATTTTGTTAGTATTTATTATTAGATATGTGGAGTATGTTTACATAATTTTCTCCAGTAGAAATTAAGCTACATCCCTCTATTTTTCTATCTAAAAGTATGAATGGGAATCTCTAAGAGTGCATATTATGAGTTGTACAATCAATGGATAGAGAGACCCCACATGTTACCAATATATTAAAACTAGATCTAGATTTGTAGATATTATACCACCAAAGATCATGGGATTTTGTGGTAACACCCAAAAATATAAAACTATATTTTCCATTAAAACCTAATATGTTCAGTATATCACTTCACACAAAACATTTATAAATTAACCACTTAACTGGATATAACTGTTAATGTGTAACCACATAATAGAGGGTAAAAATAGAGGTAAAAAATAATAAATATATGTCACAAGGAAAATAATTTATTTTTTAATACTGATGAATTTATAAAATTCAATTATTGTAGGAAAGTTAGTAATAAGACTGATTTATGGATTAAAATTTGAGATTTATAATGATTTATTTTGTGTGATGTACTCCAAATATTAAATATATTATGTATAAAATATATTACTGCTATGAATAACATTTTAGCACAAATTTATATTATTAATTGATAATAAATAATATTAAGGATAGTGAATATTTTAAAAAGGTATATTCCTATGAAAATTATTATCATTATAAATATCATTTTTTATTTAAAAGTGAAATTATAAGATTTTAAAATTTAAATTACATAAAATTAAATTTTTTTATGGATTTAAAATAATTTTATTTTTCAAAACCCCCTCCCTATAAATGTACCCCAGATAATATTATAACTATGGAACAAAGATATTGACCTCATGTCCCACATCTAGTTTTCCCCATGTTGGAGACTAGCACCGACGGTATAACAAACTTATAATAGGATCTATTACCCTATACAATATTATTGGATTGAGATATATGATATCATTGAACAAACAACTATATAAAATATCCTAAAAAATCGTCCTATAATGAATGTCTATATAAAAATGATACATGAAAAAGTATCCAAATAAAACACCCAAAAAATTAAGGATGTGAAATAGTGACAGTCTAAATGTGTGAGATAGTAATGTCTCCCATGATATGCGAAGTCCTCCTAGAAACCAGAAAATTATTTTATATACATTGGGTTAGCATAAAATTATTGTCATTAGGAAAACCAAACCCCCTCATTCACATGTGAAAAGGTCATAATAATCCACCAATGAGAAAATAATAGGTCCAACAGCACCTTACATGTTTATTAACCAATCACAACCTCACCATGACTCACTCGCCCAAATAACGCATCCAAATATAAAATATAACATGAATAATATTATTAAAGGCTACCCTAAACTGATTTCCCATTAATATTCCACTCTAACACCCCAATATATTATATCCTTGAACTCCCAACTCTTCTGTATAACACATCACACATTACCTCCCTACAAGAGGTTAACATCAGACCTCACCACCCCACAACATGATCACATCACAAAATACATCCACATAGTAAGGTCACATCAAACCTCCCCCATAAACACATGGGAAACCACATAATAGCCATAACATGAATATAAGTGTATCATAAATAGGACAAACATCAATATCCCCCCCCCCCCCCGTTTTAAATTCATGAACCCCACCATAAGCCATCTTATCACATTACATCCCATGAGCTGAAACCTAATCCATAAATCACATCAAAATTATTTAAGTTTTTTACTTATTTTCATCACAGACTTATCATTTAAACCATGCCTAGAAGGGAGAGTGGGAAATAGTGGGTATCCAACAATCTATCTTCAATTTTGGGATGCTTGGAAAACATCCCCATATAAATATACAGGTGTCAGCCCATTATCCTCTATTTTATTAGTGGTATTCATATAGAAAATAATGATAAATACAATATATATATATATATACATAATACCATACTATGTGTTCATAACATCATCACCAACCATTACAATACATCACCACTAAACCTTACTATAGTACCACTTTCGTTGTCACTACTAAATGCATACACCACAAAACAAGACAAAAATTCAAAATTGACATTGCATAATATTTCTCATTTTAATCCATCATACAAATTAAATATTACCAAATAATATCAGTTAAAAAAAATTTAACCCTTATTTTATCAAATTTAATTTCACATCAACATCAACTATGATTAACCACCCTACCCATTTTAATTCATTAGTTCTTTCCAACTCACTGAACAACCCCACACATGATATTTCACATTCAAAAGTATCCTTTAAAACCAATAAAATCTTGGAATATAATACAACAAAACAGAATAAAAAAAATCTCACTCTTCATCTCATTTTCATGCCAAAATACCCCACATCACCACTACATGTCCACCACAACCACCACACATCACAACCACACATATTATCACATTCACCCCATAAGAAAACCACAAATCACCACCCCAAAGAAAAAACACACCACAATAAATCCTCATATGAATTTCCTAAATCATGGGTAAATGATAACATAACCACCTACTTTCACATCACATTATCGTAAAATTTTTCAAATTTTTTCAATAGGTTTTCAACACGTTCCACTTTACATTTATGTGAATTATAAAACAAGAATAATTTTCAACGGAAAAAAATATTTTTAAAAGTATAATTTATTAAACAATTCAATTTATTGTGATTTAAAATAATAAATAAAATGGTTTCCCTGATCACAATAAACATAATGAAAAAAATCCTCCCAACAACCACAATTTTCAACATAGAAAATTTCACGTTAAGTCACAATGGAAAAAATTATAAAAGAATTTGATTTAATATCTTCCCCCATTAATATCAATTTAAATGTTTCATTATCTTCATTAAGACAAATATAGCCCGTATCATTTAAAAAAATTGATTAACCCATCCTTCATAACACACTTTCTGAGAAACAATGGAAAACCCTACATCAAAGGATGTTTTTAAATCAATTGAAAATGTTACATTAAGTGGAAGACCTCCATTTATCACCACAATAAGGCAAAAAAATTTAAAATCCTACAACAAAAATCACCACATCAAAATTTTCAAAAACACAACCATAAAAATAATTTTTCCAAGAATAATAACCATGTAGATATGGAATAGAAAAGAAAACTTGATAATAGAAGAGAGTAACTCCATTGATTGATCCTCCATGACTGGGGTAAAAATCCGTTGATAGAGTGTTGAAAGAGGACCTCATGATGTATTTATTCACCCAAGAAATGAGATATTCAATTTAAAATTGGTTAGTTCTAAGGGTAATTTTGAATTTTTACATCTGTATACACTTTCATTAAATGGGTTATGAAATATTTATCCACGTGTACTGTAGGAAACCACCTCAAAAAATGATATCATTTTTTCCATTTCCACCACTCAAAGATGGGTATAATGATGGAACTAGAGTATATATCAGATATTCATAATTTAAAAATACATATGGATTCATTATATCATGTAATACTTTTTTGGTTCCATTCAATAGGGGATATGATAACATCATTCGTTTGTATGGAGGACAACCGCCTTGTGAAGTGATGTGATTCATATTTCACTAACTATTTGAAATGATGGTAATAAGAATTAATTTAATGAATATATTTGATATAATGGATCAATTATCATTACGAAAATATAAAATATATATCATTCTCTTTCTTACATTGAAAAATGATAATGTTGTTCTTGTATGTGTGGATTACACCTTCTCAAAATGGTGTCACAATATTTTCATCACCAAATCACATAAATGATTTATATAATTATATTTGAATAAATTATATATTGACATGATATTATGATCATTATTTAAATATAAAATACAGTTACGTTATTTTTATAATGATCACTGAAAAATTTAAATGTTTCTCTTGCATACGTATGACCTATGGTATCTTTGATTATAACGTAGATCATTTTTTATAAACATATTATTTATTTGTTTCAAATGAATAATTCATTTATAAATATTATGATGATTTAATTATTATTATTATTTATATGTTAAAATAATGACTTCTTTGACCACAGTCAACTTACCATAGTCATTTTTTCCACATTAACAAAATATCATCGAAGCATCTGACGTAAATTAAATTGATAAAGTAGTCATATAAAACATAGTAATAATCCAAATAAAAGTAATAATAAACATGAAAAAGTTTATTAATAAACTAAATAACTGGCATAGATTTTTTATTCCGGAAGATAAAGCATGTACGTGAGCGTCAGACTCAAGGTATGTTATTCTTGTCTCACTTTTACATATGTGAGACATATTTCATATTCACCACTTATTTTTTTTTGTGGTTTATATAATTATCTTGTTTTATGTTATATCATTAACTCATTTATATTAAAAAAATTAAATTAAATTTATATTTATTTTTTAAATGGGTATTATTATTCAAAAGTTATCAAAGAGTAAAAGGTTAATTTCACAATATCATCATTATTTTGGATAATTTTTATTTAAGTCAATATGGTTGGAATTATTTGATATTTATATCTTAAAATAAATAAAATTTCTTTTCCTATAGTAAAAAAATAACTTTTTCTTATAATATTACCATTTTCAACTCTGTAATTATTTAAATGATTAATAAAATGTTTTTAATAAAAATCAAATTTATTTATCTCTTTGGTTAGAAATCACTTTTCATCAAAACTCATATTCTATATTAATTTTTTAAAAAAATTAATACTTTATAAATGATTTAGTCAAAAAAAATTAACCTATTTTTTAATTTAAAAAATTGTTTTGAAATGAATCTTTTGGTTATTTTAAAAACAACTCTCATTTGGATTTTATAAAAAAATTAAAGGAAGTTTTATTTTTATGTGTGTAGTGTGAATAGAATTTTCCGCCATCACGACTAATCAATGTTTTAAAACATATTTTAAAATTTCTTAAGGTTAAATTAAATTAATATTATATTCAATATTTTTTATGAGCTTTCTTTTTAAAAGGTGAATTTCAAAATGTAAATTTTATTTTCTTCAAAAAAGAAAAGGATATTTTTTGGTATTTTCATTCATCAATGACCTAAATAATTAATTGAACATATTATCACAAAGGGATATGTCATAATTATTCCATTATTGTTGTTTATTTTGATGTTTTATGTTACTTTTTCTGTGTATTAACAAGTTTGATACAATTCATATTACTCTGGATGGTTTATGATTATGTTAATTAGTTGGGTATGTTGTTGATGTTTTATATTATATTTTTTCAATATTAATTTTTATATAGATTGTCTTTCACCCTTTTTATAAGTGTAATTAATTGGACTTTGTAATTGATGGGAGAGACCCACTATAGTCCCTCAATGCATTGTTAGGTTTCTTGAGACACACTAGATTGGGTTTTAGCTAACGACACACTCATTTAAATACTTATCCTGGCACATGGCCTAGAAGGTATTATATTTCTTATTACAAGTCCTTTATGGTATCTTTTAGATGTCTATAATTATGAATTCCATCATTTTGAATTTAATTATTTGTATTTCATAGTATTATTAAATTAGTTAGTATATTCATGGTAAAGTTTCTTGCCGATGTGATTATTTATAAAATATTATTTTTTCATCATCTATTCATACTATATTATACTAATTTTTTGATGAAATGACAAGTGTTTCAATTATATTCCTTTCCATATTATTTATTCGTTATTTATTCATATCTTATGTCATACGCTTACCCTTACAGCATATCTAATCTTATACCTTTCTAATGTTTTATTTTCCCATTGATATAAGGAAGTGTTTTACGATTTTCATGTCGGGATACACTAGGAGGAATAATGAAATTCTAAAAAAATATGTATTTTATGTTTTAAAATGTAATGTTAATTTTAAATATTTATCTAGTTTTTCGTGACTAATAAACTATTAGGTCCTTTGGGATAAAATTACTTATATCTTATGTGAATGTAATAATGTATATTAAATCTCCAGACTACTCGGGTTGTGATCACTATAGTTTTTATTAGGGGAATCTTCATAGAAACCATGTGAACTTGATTTTGAAAAACATGGATTATGGAACATAACCCTATGATATATATTGGTGATAATTATATGCGAACATCCTAAATTTATGGTAAGGAAGATATTATATGGATTTTACGAAAAAAAAATACATCTTTCTTAGATACTAAAAATTGATATATGTCTATAATAGATTTACCTAGTTGTAATAACTCTAAAAAAGGATGCATTGGGATTGATCAAATCATCACCTGATGTATAAATAATAGACTTACTATAAAGATTACGTGACACTCTTAGGGATATTCAAAGTATAATTAATATTTAAATTAGAAACTATTTTGAAATATTTGAAAATAAATATATCCCTAAAAAACCATGTTTATCATTATGAGATAATTTACATATAATGTTTTAAATTTATGTTAATCATTTCTCTATTTTTGGGATTAATCATTATCTTTAATAATGATATAATACAATATTCTATATTCCATCATATAAAAATGGATTATAGAAGAAAAAATGCGAATTATATAAATTCATGCAATCTTAAGAGAAATAATGGGTTTCTTTTGAGGGGATTAAGCCAATTATTTTAAGAGAACTAGTCTCTCATATATTCCCATCATTTTAGGACATTGTTTGGTGTTTTAAAAAAATAATGAAATTATTGTATAAGTATTATGGATTTAAAAGAGATCAAGAGAAGAATATTATAGTACAGAAAAATATAGATAGTGGGAATAATGGAAATAAGGATTTTCCCACTTGTCGTGATTATTTAAAGAAGCACCTTCGTATATTCATAAATTTAATGGTATTTTATTTCAAATTTATATTGAAAGGACTCTGTTGTCATGATTTAAGGTGAATAAAATTGTTTCAAAATTTAAATTCTAAAACAATACAGATATGGGGAACTATGAAATCAAATACCTCATGCATAAATTGGATATACCTCAAAAGTATCTAATGGAAAATGGTCAGGCTTATCCTATTATGATAGGTGAAGTGGAATGATTAATGTTCTTTTTCTTGGATTCAACAATTTTCCCATTTAAGTATTTTATAAATGATATCTTAGTTATAATAATTATGAAATTTATATGGATTTTTATAAAGTACCATTCCATTATGGATTCAAATCATAAGTTGAATGGTGCCAATGAATAATAAAAATGATTTAGTGGAAAGTCCATCTTTTTAGAAAACATATGATCAATGAAAATATAAACGTTAATATTTTCTTGACATTGAGATACTAATGTTGGGATAAATAGATTATTTATATAGATAATATAGATTGGATTGTTCTAACTACCTTAGAAATGATTAATGATATTTTTTGAAAAAGTGGTTTATGTTATCATTGAATGAGTTAATAGAATTTTGGGATATAAATAATATATAAAAAAATTATTTTTTATTTAATTAATAAAGATTCATTCATGTTCTCTATAATGTTTTATAGAAATTTAGGTTATTAACATGTTTCAAGAGAATACATGATGAAGGTATTCCAATGTATGGTATGTAAACATTAAGAGGATCAACATGTTTTATGGGGGTTAATAATTATTATTTTTTGGATATTTATTTTCCTTATTTCTAAATATTTATATATTAATCATTTGGAAGGTTCATAAAGATAATCGTTTATGAAATGGTTTCTGTTAATCTTTGGTTTAGGATTTATAGATTAATGTATTAATTCACTAAATGAATATTCATGAATATTTTATAACCTATAATTTCCAATTTTTATAATAATAACTATAAAATGAAGGAATGAATTATTATTATATTATAGATCATATGTCCTACAAAAGTAAATTTTAGTGATTCGGGCAAAAAAATCATCTTTTGGAAAATCATTTCTTGGTGTAAGAAATGAATTGGAAATTCATCAAAGCATAAATAATGGATGAAATTGTTCACATGAATTAGAAATATAACAATTAAGTACATTCTATGTATATATGGTAAAGGATTTACACACCTCTAGGAAATGGACATTGAAACAAAATGTTATCCTGAAACCATTGTTTATGTTGATTCGATGGACTTTTAAATAATAAATGATTTATGGTTTTATGGTCATTATCTTGTTATTGGTAATTCTTTATCTTATGATCAATTACCCCTTTCAATCTCTATAATTGTTTTATTCTTTTCTTCCATGTCCATGTCTTCATTTCCCACCCATGTTCTCTAACTTTGAAATATCTTTATGTGTTCTTCCATATGACCATTGTACATCCCTTCTATATTATAAAGATGATGTTTTAATAACCCTTCTCCTGATGTGGAATTTAAAGAACTGTAATTTCAAATTTACAACCATTTATTACCATTATAAAGATTAAATTGTGAGTACATAATTTATTTTAGGTGGTAGAATTTGACACCATGAGGTTTTAAAATGAGAACATTATATTTCATAGCCTGTATGACACGAAAAAAATGAATAGAATGGATTATAAAATTCCATGATATATGATATATTATGTTTTTAAAACAAATTTTATCTCTTTGATAGCTTAAAATGAATGCAACCCTATGTTTGAATATAATAGGATACTCTATTAAAATATTACTATTTAGACATGACCATTACACCAAGATGTTATGTTTGTGGGTATAAATAGTACAAACTAATTTATGAAAACTATGTAGTTTACACATGTATAAAATAAATAACATGATAATATACATATTAGAGATATAATTACAAACATTTGAAAGAAAAATGATTTCTACAAAAGGTATTTTTCTAAGAGAAACTTTTTTTAAAAACATGGGACTGAAGACTCTTATTATTGTGAAAGAAAAGAAATATTTATTTCTAGTATAGGGGTTCCTATTACATGTACCATAAGAATAATTCCACTTTTACCAAGAATATATTGCAAAGGAACAGTTAAAATTTATACCTGCATCATCCTGCCTATGTCATGCATGCATCACTAACTGGCTACATGTTACCTATATCGCTACATATATTCTAAAAGGGTATTTAGTCATAATTTTCACAAATAAATTATAATTAATTTTAACCTCTTAGAAAAAATTTATCTGAAAATAACTTCATTTATGATATCTTTATAAATTAATTTTCTTCAGTAGAATGTTTTCAATTTCTCTGAAAAGCTTCATTTTTTATAAATAATGAAAAACACTGAATTTTAATTTAAAATTGTCTTTTGGTTTAAATTATTAATCAAGATAATTTTTTTTGATATTTTAAGAAAAATCTCTCAATTTTATATCTATTTATCAAAATCAGTTCATTTTAATAATTTTCATCTTAAATTTTGATATAAAATCATTATAAACTTTTGAACATTTTCTCTATCAAAACATACCATTTCATCGTATTCGTGGTATTAATTTTAAATTAAAATATTCCACTTCTATGATTGGAATTTAGAAAACTGAATTTCATATTTGGAATCAGTGTAATTTATATTATTTAGAAATAACAACTTAATGTTTTACTATAATTAATAGTAAAACAGTAAAAATTATTTTCTAGGGTTAAGATAAAAATATATTTATCAAGGGATAAAATAAAAACAATAGGGTTAAAATGACCTAAAAATTTGTCCAAAACGTATTTTATGGAAATATTTTACCTTTATAATTTCCATGTATCTATAATTATCTATTTTTTACCCTTTTATCATGTGAAAGACAAGGGTATTAAAATATTTACAAGCGTTCTATGGGCCTCACAAATAAAAGCACACCCCTATCCAATCACATAAAAAAATTAAACCCTATTGGTCCAACCCAAACATACCGAAATAACTTACTAAATACCCTAATATAGTCATATAATTCGTATATTGGTCATAAATTGAACCTATAAGGTTTTTCTGCAAACCAAAGTATGATTCCCTAAGATGATGTAACATTTTTCAAAGATCATTTTTATTTCATTTATTCATCCACCTCCTTATATTATTATTAACACAAGATGATATAAAAACCTAAATATATTCCGTATACTAACTTTTTTTATTTAAAGTTAATAACCTAAAACCATATCCACTTTCATCAAATGGGTTAGGAAATCATCATTTGTGTGTTCGGAGGACTACCCCCTTGTGAACTAATGTCATTTGTTTTTCAATTACCACCTCTCATGGTTAGGTATGATGATTTATTTAAAATACATATATGATATTTATTACACAATTATAACCTTATATTAATTATATCATATTTATATTTTTTACATTCAATTATATGGGTGATATGATAACATTGTTCGTGTAAATACCAGACCAATGCCTCGTGACGCGGTGTGATTTGTCTTTCACTAAATAATTACATGGAAGATAATAGTGATAAAATTAATGATTATGAGATATAAATTACATAATTATGATATTTATGAAATATTTTTCATTCTAAAAATTTAATATGTATCATTTTCTTTCATACAATGAAAAAAGAAAACATCGTTTGTGTATGTGTGGACTACCACCATCACAAAGCGATGTGACTCTCTTTTCATCACAATAGAACATGAATGATATATATAAGTAGATTTTATGAACTAATAGTTCAAAAATTATATTTCAATATTTCCATAAAGATAAATTATTACATACCTTCTTTACATATTTATCATTGAAAATTGGAAACCTTACTCGTGCATACGTACGACCTACCATCACTATGATAGTAACATAGTTAATTTTTCATAACCTCATTTTCAGATTAATTTTATAAGTATAATTTATATATAAATAGGATAAGTGTTTCATTATTATAATTCTTTATATGTTTTAATAATGACATATTTGACTATATTCAACCTTCTATATTCATTTTTTTACACATAATAAAATATCATCGAAACATATGATATAATATTAACTGAATAATTAATAATAAATAAAAAAATAATAAGTGATATAAAACTACTAATAAAATTTATAAATGTTATTAATTTATTAAACAATTAAAATAATTTTACTCTTCATGAATATAAATAAGGCACGTGACAAATTGGACTCAAGATAGGGGTTTCTCATGTAACTTTTACTTTAGTGAGACATACACTATATTCAACCTTTATTTATTTTAGTGTATATAATGATCTTTTTTATGTTATATAATGAATTAATTAATAATCATGGTATTAAAATATATTTTTATTTTTATTTTTTTCATGGGGAATATGATTTAAAATTTACTGAAGTAGTTACGGTTAATTTCACAATCACGTCATTATTTGTGATTGATTTTATTTAAGTATCCCTTAGGGTAATTATCTATTATTTAAACCTAAAAATTAGTCTATTTTTTATAATCTAGTTATTCATGAACATTCTCATGTAATAGTACCATTTTTTCCACTCTATGGTAAATGAAATGAAAAAGAATATATTTTTATGAAAATATGAATTTACTTCACTTTTTAATGGGAAATACTTTAACATAAAAATCCACTTTTTTAAAAAGTGTTTTGAAAGATGTTTTTTACGTTTTTGAATTGATTTATTATGTTTTTTTTCTATTATTACTTTTTACCACCACAAAATTAATGTAATCATCATGTCATATTCAAAACAATTGTCACTTTTTTTTTATTGAAAATGTAAAAGAAATATTCATATTAACATATACGACATGAATGTATTTTTCCACCACAATGACAACTCAATTTTTTTAAAACTAGTTACAAGATTATTAGTTTATTTTCAAAGAAATTTACTTTCAATATTTTTTGAACATTTTCTTTTAAAATGATATTTCAAAAATGAAAATTTTATTTTATTAAAGAATCTTTTTAAAGATATTTTTTTGGTATTTATTTTAATCGATGAGCAAAATCCATTTAACATACTTATGATACACTAGGAATATTTCATAATGATACATCACATAATGTTTCTCTGGATAGTTTATGATATGTTTGAATAGGGTTGTACTAGATTTATACCATTCATAATAATCTGGATAGTTTATGAATATGTTTATTAATAAGGGTAATTATTAACATTTCATATGTTAGTTTTTCAATACGAATGTTTTCGATGATTATGTTTCACCCCATTTATACAGTGAATTCATTAGACATAACACGTGATTATTATAGACCACTATATCCCCTAGACGGATTGATAAGTCTTATGAGACAAAAAAGATTGGGTTTTGGCTAAGGATTTTCCAATTTATTTTTATGTCTTGGCAAAAGGCCTCAACGGTATTATATATCTTAGAATAAGGCTTGGATTATGTGTTTTATATTTCCTAAATTTTTAATTAGGACATTATCAATTTTCATATTAATAATCAATGTGATTTTTTAGTTAGAATATCCATTATAAGGTTTCATGATTATGTGACTATTTATATGGAATTATTTAATAATCATTCATCATGTAATTGATTAACTGAAATGTGTTTTATTTATATACCTTTTTATATTTATTATACGTTATTTATTCATAGAATCTAGGGTATGTTTACCCTTACTGAGCAATAGAGATAACCCCTTTCTTATTGTTTATTTCTCATAGGATATGAGGAAGTTATTTTGACTGATATGTTGGGATACACTAAGAGGAATAATGGAATTATCAAAAATAATAATAATTTATGTTCTCTATTTTTTTTGTGAATTTGATACATGTATCTTTTTTACCCAGACTGTTAAACTATTCATCCATTCAGGATTCGATTCTATAAGTTTTATTCCAATGTAATAATGTAGACACCAGCTCTGGGATATATGTATTGAGTTTACTGTAATGTGGTTTCCTAGAAATTTTTTAATTTTAGGCTACTTGAGTTGAAATTTCCAAAACATTGTTTCATTTAGTGATGGTGGAACATGCTATGAAGATTTTAAATCACTACCTTCTAGTTGAGTGGAACATGGTTTATACAAACCATGTTATAATGAAGAATGATTTTTGAAGTATGAGATCACACTTCTTACATAGAGGTGGTTTTTGTACAATCTATACATTTATTTTGAGTTGGACTGTATACCAAGGAAGTATAATGTCAAAGATAACAAAATAAGTATGAAGTCTCAAGATTAGGTGTTGCAAGAATAGAGAAAAGTGAATAAGATTATATAACTATTTAATAAGATGATCCTTTATATTCTAAAGAATCTTGGTGTGGTAAACCTAACATGCATAAGTAATATATATTCAATCATCACAAGTTTTAAGCTAAACCAAATATGTGATTCTAACTATTTATTGATAAGGGATGTCACATATGGTAGTGATCAACCACCAAATTGGTATTTCAATGTGGATGATATTCTCTATATATAAGGGTATTTTTCCATCTCTATATAAATGAGTAAGGATATATTATGGAATTCAAAAACCACAATATTTTTTTTTCAATTCAGCCATAAAATTATATCTAATGAAATTAACATACAATATTGTCGGCCTTGGTTAAATAAGTACATATCCTAAATTTTCACATAGTTTTCTATGTATCAATGGGTAAATATAAGGCATGAACAACCCATTGATCTTATTTAATCATTATATATACGTATATCTATGTGGCATCATTGTATAATGGTTTTTTTGAATGGGTTTATAATATATCCCCATGTTAGTTATGCATTGTGGATTTTTGTTGATTGGTTGACCATAGATTCCCATTTTTATACGCTGGGAGACCATCATTTGAGATTATATAAGTAATATGTATTATTTTAAGATAGATCTTTTATATAGGGTATCAAGGAGAATCATGTAAAAAATGGACCTCTAACACATACAACACATAATGATTGGATGGAATAATTTGTTCGATACATATTTACACATGATCACTTCCTACAAACCTGAAACTAAGATGTAGTCTAAGAACACCATTTGGATTATAGAGAACATGTTGAGGGTGTGTTTCCTTTATTTATTAATTCATGGGATATACATCATTCCTTATATTATTATTTATACAATAATAGATATTAGGATTCTAATCAAATGGATCCATTTAAGGCCTTATATAATTGGAATTACTTATCAACTCTATACTAGTTAGTGGAAGGGGGATTAGTTTTTAATAGGCTTAGTCTCAAGTAGGAGGAAATAGAGAGAATTAGTAAAATATCATATATCATTTGATGTGTACTACCTATATAGATTGAGGTGTGTGACTAGATATTCCAAAGTGTGATATCCAGTTATGGGATCATTGTATTCAAAGTTAGGGGAATATGGAACCCCAATTTTTCTGAAAATTTTAAATTATTGAGTGGGTAAATAATTTCATATTGGATGGTGATTCCTCATTGAATTCGGGTTATGAATGATATATTTCATGTATCTCATCTCATGAGGTAAAATCTAATCCATCTAATTTGGCCCACATTAAGGTTGTTTAGTTGGATCAAAAAACACCATCCAAATAATCACTATGTGTATATTAGATTATTATGAGGAGACCCTCCATATAATGATGATTCCTATTGTATGAATTCAGTATAAGTATATTAATATATAGAAGGAGTCATAGGATTGAAAATTATATATAGGCATAATGTCTAGTGCTTTTTTCTAATATGGACTTGTAAAATTTAAAAACACTACTCATGGATGAATATGATTATGGTGGGGCTATTTTAACATTCCTGAAAATATCAATGGATTATATTAAAAAAATAAATAATTAAATTGGATGTCAATATGTTTTGGGAGATATTGAAAATCCAAAAAATGATGATTTTGATGTAATGATATACTACATGGAAGAATATTTTATACGTTCTACATGATAGTAATGTTGCATTCATATGTCAGGTATGTTTTTAATATTATAATATTAGATTCTTCACAAAAATAAATCTGAAATAATGATTTGGGTGTTTCTTAGTGTTTTGTATGTAGACTTCACCTCAAATAATCATAGTTCTAATTTTTTAATTAATTTTTGAAAAGTGATGATATGTGACTAGAACATTGTAAAGTAAATGTTATTTTATGAGTTTGAAGATCTATATATATTGTTTATTGAGGTGAAGTGATTAAATAATTAAAAAAAGTAAAAAAATATGATTTAGAATGTATCCTAGGAGTTTCAGTCATATATTATGCTTCATTAATTTATCAATGTATCATGGACAAGGTTTTAAGCATAGAATTCATGAGGTATTCATGTTCCACAAAAATAATCAAATTGGTTACAAAATTAAAAAAATATTCATTAAGAATTATTTTGATGAGTTTTGAGAGGTTTTTAAATAGTTAAATAGTAATTTGATTTGTTTGCATATGTTATGGAGTGATTGGAAAATACATAATAATGTTTCATGATTTTATGAGATGATTTGATATTATTTTTTTAATTTTTAGTTAATGAAAAAAATTGTAAACCGCATTAAACAAGTATGTATTCATAGAATTGGAATATGGGATGAAGGATTACAGATCAATTTGATATGTATGATTTTTAGGATGATAAATATGTATCACATTGAAGTGAAGCCTAATAATTAGTAAATCAACTGAGTGTTCAAACTATCACATGTAACATAATTGAAATGGTTCACAATGTACTTTTAATATATATAATATGTCTTAGTGAATATGAAATATATATGGTGATGGATTATTTAAATATAGTAAATTAAAAGGTCATAAATTGGTATGTAAGATATTTTATCATATGAATAATTTTTTGTTGAGTTTATATTGAAATACATTAATGTAAAATATATTATTTATATTGATAACATATTTTAAAATCACATAGAATATATTTTTCATATTGTTTACTAAAATTTACTGATGGGAAAAACCATTCATATATTGGTAGGATATTTTTTACATACATTATATTTTGAAGAAGTTATGTAAGATATTACATAGCCAAAAATTGGAAAATATGAAAAATATATAATAAAAAAGAATTTAGATTTGATATATTTTATATTTGAATCACATAGTAGAGATATGAAAGAACCTCTAGTTCTTATGTAATGTTTTTAAGTTGGGAAAATTGACAAGAATCTAGAGATAAATTACAAACTCTATCCATTGATCAACAAGAAATAATCATCATTGTTAGTTGATTTTTCACGATTCTGTCAAAGCATAATAGAGGTGAGAATTGAATAAGGAGGATATTCCATTATGAGAATATTCATGACATAAGTATTTAATAATATCTTTATATACACATTTAGTGACGTGAAAGAATATTAGTTATAAATATTATGAAATGTAATCATTGAGATTTTAAGAACAAATTTATTAATCTATTTTTGTTAAATCATGGATTTAAATTATGAATATTATAAGTTATTTATGAACATAAATTATAGAGTATTTCATAGATTTTTGTTCTAATTTAAATCGGGAATATAGATATATCAATATTAGGAATTTATTCCATTTTCAAATTATGTAAATAATATTTAAACAAATATTTTTATAAAATAGTTATGAAATAGAATATGTAGTGGATTAAAATGTGAGAAAAATATTTAGATAAATGATACTATATTTTTCTAAATATCTTAATTATCGCTGAGAGAGTTATATTATAGAAAAGTTGATGATATTTTGATTGTAGGTCATGTTTATTGAGGAAGAAGGATAAAATAATAGGGGTATAGTGAAGTGTTATTGATCAATAAAATATATTCCCTAAAGAAAAACTAAATGAAAAAATAAGAATAATGAAGATCAAGTAGAGTTTAGTGTGAGAGACTAAAATCATGTAATACCTTCATTCATCATCGAAATCATGTAAATTGGAACTGGTATAATATTATTTTGTGGATTAATTATTAGTGTGAGTAAGATAATGTACATGTGTGTCATAACATTCATATATTGATCATTGCAAAATTTTTCAAAGTGGTTCAATTTCCATGTAGTGACTATTAATTATCTATTAGTATATTATAAATTTTTATAGAAAACAAATACCGTGCACTTTAATGAAGAGTAACTTAAGAGTGCATTGATGATCATGTTTTTAAAATAAAAAATTATGAATTTTTAGGCTAAGGGGACAAAGTGAATCTAATATAAATCTATAAAGAGACTACTAACTATTAGGATATAGATATTTCTATAGGGATGAGGATAATGAATATACAATAAGGTTCCTTCTTGATTAAAAACCATTAGTTTATTTTTTGAGTTAATGGTGATACCTTATCACCCACTATAATCACTTTTATAAACTAGTGATAATATGTCGTCTCAAACACAATCATAACACCATAAAGAGTATATACATAAACTATTGAAAAAAGATAAATTTTCATTAATTAAAAAAAATTACATATAAATAATTATATTTTTTTCAAGAAGATTCATAATTCATCGAATAATATATTAATTTCAAGATCAAATAAAATTATTACCCTTTTCCCACAAAATTTTTTACGAATTGATGATTATTGAATAACTAGTTAACAATATAACTAACATTATATAAAAATATGGCCGGATAAATCTTGTATAAATCCCACCATTAAATCTAGTATGAATGTACACATTTGTATAATGAGTAGTTTCTTAATGTTTTTTTGAAAATATAGGTGTATATATTTTAAAAAAAGTTATTCATTTTTATTGATTTGTCGATAATCGAAAATAACAATTTTTATATTCTATTATTGTTATTGTCTAAGATTTACATGTGTACCTTGAATTATAGAATAATATTTTTATTCATTGAAATTATTGATGAGAAAAATTAGTGGGGAGAATGACAGAATATAATAAAAATTCATAGAAAATATAGGAATAAATCTCTTTATCAGGAACATGTTTAAAATATTCGAAGAAAATGAGATTTCCACAGAATTGTTTATTTTGATAATGAGTTCTAGTTCATAGTATGAATAATATGATCAATAATAATTAATAACATAATATAAGGAAAAAACTAATAGATAGTTAATTTTTTTAAGCCCTTTGATGTGATTATGTGAACAGTGTTGAACAATGCAATACTAATAATAATTCTTATATAGATGTTACAAAGAAAAAAGAAGTTATTTTATTATAAGATGAAATAAATCTTCAAATACAATTATAATAATCCCAGTAATATGAAAGATAATGGTAGAAATTTATTAGAATAAACAAAATCGATTAAATAAAGGAAAAAAATTATTTGATTTTTGGATGATATCCAAGAAGATAAATTTTAAATGTTTCAGAACAAGGGTAACTCAAATATAGGGAAGAAGTTGTGTCAAAGGTGAAAATATATTATACACCCTCTTAGTGATTACATTACATGTCTGCTTGACAAAAATGAGATTTTGAGAAAGAAAGATAAATTAATATTAACTCCATGTTCTATGAACACTACTGTAAAAAAATGATTGCACACATGATGAAAGCTAAGAATATTCCTATTGAATTAATTTCTATATGGTCGATACATTTTGAAATGTCTTTTAAAATGGATAAAAAATTGAATAAATTTTTTATACTGTATAATGTAGAAAAATACAATTTGACATTATAATAAAGAATAAAATAGTAGTAAGTTTTTTCTTCCCCAGGAGGATCAATTCTAGATAATCAATTGGGTGCGAACAAAGTATTTTTCAAAAAATAAAGTCTAAGAAGAATATTTTTTTTGTATTGAGAATCAAATACCACATGTGGTCCTTTAATTAAGAAGAAAAATAGGGGATTTAAATTATTCTAATATATATTTTTTCTTTACTCTTTATAGAGAATTGGAGGTGATACATATAGATAATGAATTGGATGGGTTTGGTACTTACTGTTTAGCATGTCCTTAGAACCATTTTTGAATTTGAAGGTTATGATTACTCATTGTAACATATTTATAAATATCATTGGATTCTTCATGTTCATTTTATTTAATTTTATCAATTATTAAGATTACTTGAGTTAAAACACTTAGTTGATGAAAAACAGTGAGTAGGATTTCAGAATTTATTTTTCTATGAAAATATGAATTTCTTGATATATCAAAATATGAGGTATGATAACCACTTTTTATTTCCTTTATTTGTCTTAAATTAATTTTTATTATTAATGGTGAGTGATTATTATGTAGAATTGTGTTTTAAGGGGAAACGTTTTTCTTAAAAACGAATGTTTTCATGTGTTTGTTAAGTTGACTGCTCATAAATTTAATATTTTTTTTAAACATCCCCATAAAAGGGAAATATTGATTTATTATAAAATTTTGAATAGATTTATACAAATTTTTTATGTCTGTATTAATCGTACAAGTTTTCTACTCTCAACTAGATCACATAGACTTAGACTTTATTAATTGAGGAATTATTTCATAAATAAATGTCTTTCTATAGTTAAATAAAATTGAATCAACTACTAATTATTCATAAAGGGGAAATAAAGGGGAGATTACTAGATATGAGAAGAATGAGAACTGTTGGATATTCCCATATCCTTACAAATATAATTTTTTTTGTCAATGTTAGGGAGAATAAATTATTTTATGAGAATATATTAACCTAAATTAATTTATTGGTATTTTCAACAAGTAAAAAGCATATGTTAATGATCATAATATATTTTGATAATTGTATTTTTTTTCAATAAGTATTCTACGTTTTAATATGTGTTGGGTGATATTTAAGTGAACAATGAATGAATTCATTGAAGTTAATTGATTTATCATGTATGAATTTTTCTACTAGTCTAGATGATATTAAATATTCGTTACCAATAGTAAAAGGTTATTGATTCGTGATATTAAAATAATTCCCATAATTATAATGGATCCATTTCTTGGTTATTTTGGAGCATCATTTACATCATATGATTATATTGATGAGATTTTAAGGGATTCATGAGAAATGATTTTGCATAATGACAAAACCATCTAATACATATTAATTGTTGAGTGTGAAGAGGTAAATATGAAATTGAATGAATAGATAAGAAAAAATGAATAAATAGGACAGGTAGAAGATTTATTATCCATCCTTGGAATATCATAAATAGAGTATGGTGTATTAATAACCCAATGGTTTTTTTTTTGGGTTTTAATAATAATGAATATAAATTGGTTATTTGTAATTTCATGTTGTTTTATTTTTTGAACAACCACATATTATAATCTCATAATGAATTATGGTGATTGATCTAGTTTTTCTAGATTTCAATATCATGGAATGAAGTTATATGATTCTAGAAATTATTTTCAAAAATTATAGAGAATAGGTGAAGCAATTTTGTTTGAGTATGAGTGGTTTATGGACTAAGTTGTCCATATTTGTAAAGGGGGTGACTCACAATGTTGTTTGGTCTACATAGATGGATTGGTAAGGGTTGATTAACGTAGGGGAATCCCAAATCCATTTTAGCCACATAAGTGATTGTGGTAGTCATTTTTACTATATAAGGGAATAATGTATTTGTTTTCACTATATTATGGAATCATAGAGTTCTTTCAACCACAAAGATGATTTATGATGACATCTATATTGCCAATTGATCTGCATATCAAAATTAAACACATAGTTGATTGAGAATCATGTATCACTTTTTCTAAGTATCCATTTATTAAATCTAAGTAGAAAATAAGATACATATCATATCTTCATTAATATCAAAGTGGAAAAAAATTCAAATAGCTAATTCAGATTCACTTTTTCAGATATAATGAATTTCTTCAGGTTCTAGAATTATTGTACACAGTGATATTATTTCATGAAATTTTTGGGGATCATTTTGAACATCCTATTAATCATAGACATGATGGATATGAGGTAATTAAATATAGTTATAGAGATCATGGGGTCTTAATTATTACATTTTTTCTACTATAGTGAGTTTTTAATGTGTTAAACTAATTAGGGCATGATGAGGAGTTGGTAGTTAAAAAATCATCGATGTGTAGATGAGAATGATGTGTGAGAGAGATAAAAATAACTTGGGGACCAGTCTAAATATGAGGTTTACTTAATCAGAAATCAACATCTATTGATTCTCATATCCTTAAGAGATCTAAATTTTATATGAGAATATTTTTTAACAATTTCATGACCTCACTATGAGAAGTAACTTCTTTCTTTTTTGTATTCTCATGGAATAAGATATATATTATTATTATTTCAAATAATTTTTTGTGATATTATTCCCATTTTAAATTAATATTTTTTATTTTAGTGAGAATATATTTTTGGGTATGACTCCTAACATGTGTTGTGGGATGAAACATTATTTTTTGTAGGTAAATTTAAATTGGGATTATAGTGAAAATAAACCATTTTTTTGAGTAGTAAACAACCATGACAAGGAGTATGATTCCATAATTATTCCAAACCCTGTTAAAATCCACGTATCCCATTCTATTTCATCATAAGGGTATTCTTATATTTGAAGGAATGTATTATCACAGTAAGAATAAATTTTTTTAATATTATTTGTCTCTAGATATTCAAGTTGTGAAGCAGCATAGGTGGGTTTCTCCACCAGTTGATATTGAAGGTTAGATGAGGGTTATTAAAATGATAATCAAGGAAGTTGATGGAAAATATCATAATTATATTCTCATGTCACTATTATAGATATTTTACACAAGCATTATGGTTCTAAAACAATAAAATAAATCTTCACTTAGTTGGAAAGAAGTTATGAAGGCAATGTGAATGTCTATAAAGAAAATATAAGGATCTTGAGAAGAAACATATAAGATATTAAAATGTTATAGGAATAATTTTTTATCACTTCATTACTCGATTTAATAAAATTATAAGTAACATTCAAGGCTTTGGTAGAAATCATGATGACATGAAAATTGTTAATAAATCGATGAAACTTTTTTAGGATGGATTTGATACCCAAATTTCATCTCTAGAATATAGAAAAGATCATTATCTTGATGAGGTAAATAATAATATAATTTATTATGAAATTAAAATAACTGTATAATTATAAATAATGTGAAATTATAGATGGATTTTGAATCTATGAGAAATATAAAAATTAGAAATAATGAAGATGATACTAACATTTTGGATTCTAATAATGAAGAATAATATAAAAGGGTTATTTTAAATGTTTCTAAAAGGTCTCATAATGGAAAAATAAATAAAAATAGAGGAAAACTTTCAAATAGACATTTATAATTAAATGGCTTTAAAATTATTGAAAATAATTGACCAAAAATGAAAGGAGAATACTATGAATTTCAAGATAATGAAAAACTCAGAGAATGAATTGGAAGAAAAATTTCAAATAATTTTCACATGTTGGTGGAAGAATAAACATATTTAAATCACTAAAAGGAGAAATATAATTATCAAAGAAGTGGAATTTAGTATTAGCTCTGTAAGTGATTCTGATAAAGAGACATGATAAATATTTATAAATATTATGGATCATGCTCAAAAGGTAGTTTATTCATCTCGTAGTAATGATAATTATTCCAGAAAAATTGGTTATGAATATATACTCAAAGATGAAAATTAGGAATATCTTTAGAAAAAATTATTTCTCATTAAAGAATAAAAGATTCAGGTAATATATAATAAAGAACTATTTGGTAAAAAGTCTAATAATCCAAAATGACGAATGTTATTATTCAAGAAAATAATAAACTCATATTGAAGGCTATATAAAATGATAAGATTGTCAAAGATATCATTAAAATTACTATTTGAAGGATGAAAAATTATCAATGATATAATAAAAATTCATGGATACTAAGAATGATATGGTGAAGGAAAATAATGGAATAATAAACAATGTTCAATAATTGAAATAATACTCCAAAAATACTAAAAGAATTATAGAAAACACCACATATGAAAAATCTATTTTTGGAACTTGTAATTAAAATATTACTAGAATAAAGTCTAAATATACTCAAATTAGGACAAATAAGAATGAATAAAAATTACATAATAAAGTTCATATTGATAGAATAAGATATAATGAATAATATATTCAAAATCAAAAGAAAAATTTGACCAATTGATTCAGTGAATGTCAAATTCTGGATTGAATTTTTCATTATATTACCTTGATTTTTCAAGGAAATTCATATTCTCGGGTAATTTATAGTAATGTTTAATTCATGGAAAAAATTATTATACAGCTCATTATTATATGTCCTTTTCATGATGAAGTTAGTAATCTAGGTGGGTTAATGAGATGAAATAAAATTATGTAATAATGCATGTCAAGTATGAAATTAGGTACAAATTAACAACATAAAAAGGATTGATTGTCTAAAAAAGTTTTGTTGTAGGTGTGATCAAAAGTGTCATAGAGTAGTGAAGTGTATGACTATCTTACATACTGAATTTCTTCTCAATGAGAAAGCAAAATTGGTTCATGTTTTTTATAAATAGAAGTAATTCTTGGATGATGTTAATTTCAAGGAAAGAAAGAAAACAATAGCTTAGATACTTGATAATGGGTGTTCCTACCACATTTTGGGGGATTCCAATATTCTTAATAATATGGAGAATCATGAAGTAATATCAATAATGGTTAGTACGGAATCCTGTTTGAAAATAAATTGTATTTTCATAACTCATATTGAAAATGATAAACTTAGATGATATAATGATGTATATATAGATGGTCCAAAACCCATTTTTTTATGTCTTTCAAAACATTGTGACAATTGGAATGAGGTAATATTGAAGCAAATTACATGAATAAATAAAATCAAAAGTGATGGAAGAAAGATTTTTGAATGAAGAAGACCAATGGAAACCTATTAATGATTCCGGATCCATTCAATACATGCTAATTAATAATTAATAATGAGAACCTGGTATGGAAAGAAGAAATTTTCATATTTGAAAAAGAATTCTATAAAGGGTTATAAAATAATAAAGAGTAAGAGGTTTTCCTATGATGGAAAGAGGTCAAAATGAAGTTTTTGCGGATGAAAAAAAGACAAAGATAACTCTAATGAATCCAAGAATATGGAAATTTTATCCATATGAATAGTTTAATTAGTTCACATAGATCTCTATGTTCCCCTGAGAGATTAGTCTTCTAAAAGTGATATTTATCATATTACATTTTGAGATGACTTCAATCGGATGAACAATGTTATTTTAATCAATCAAATATATGAACCAGTCAGGATGTTCAGAATATATTGAAGATGGTCTGAAAAATATATTTGTATGTGTATTAAAAAATTTAAATACGATGATTTGAAAGAATACACTTGTGAGGAATTTTAAATTTATCATATAAAACATGAAATCAAGAATTAGTATATAATACCTTACACCTCATAATGTAATGGTGTTTAAAACATAATGAACATAAGCACAGTCAAAATTTTAAGAACAATTTTCGTTGAATATGATGTTTCAAAACACTTTTAGAGAGTTTAAATCTATCGTGCAGACCACATTCAGAATAGAAGTCTCTTGATACCTGAATCAATTGTCACAACCTACGAAATATGGTAGTAAAAGAAGCCAATAGTAGAATATTTCAAGGACTTTAATAGACTTTATTATATTATAATCAAAGGGAAGAGGCTAGGAATGTTTGAAATAAATCTTCATGGTGGTGTATTTATGTGGTACTTATCAAATGTAAAATGATATGTATTTTGGAAGAAAATATTTCATAAAATTATAGAGATTTTTAATGAAAATATTGATGAAAATATGGAAGAAAAGGCTCATAAAATTCAATCATGTTTTGAGTATTCAATTAAAAATTGAGAATATATTTTACAATATATAGATGAGAAAGTATCTTAAATATAACCGGAAATAAGTTATGAGAACTCAGAATTACCTGGTGATGATGAATATGACAGTAGCGCTAATATAAATAAGTTATAGAGATTAGAGAAACGTTTTGGTATTGATAAAATAAATGGGAATAAAAATTAAATAGTTTATACAAAAATAATACAAATAATTAAAAGAAAAAATGAACGTGTTTCATAGATATAACTGGAAAAAGTGGTAGAGGATGTTTAACATGATGAATGGGTGGAATAAATGAATATGGAACTCTATCAAATATAAAAGAACCATACATGAGATATTTGGGTATGAATAAAAAAAATTAATTTGAACCATGTAGGAAATAAAAAATTAGCTAAATTGGAATGGTGAAATATCTATGAAAAAATATAGAATTTTATGAAAAGGGTTTTCTCAAATGGAAGGTGTTGGATTCAATGAATCTTCTTCACTTGTGGTAGGACTAGAGACTATTTTAATGTTCCAAAAAAGTTCTTCTCAAAAACAATAAAATGTTTATCAAATGGATTTAAAATATTATATTATAATTTTTTATCTTGAGGAAGAAGTGAATATTGAACAACCTAATAGTTTTATATTTAGAAAATATGGTAGTATATTTTTTCATACTAAAGATGGAATTTTATAGTTTTAAAATGGTCCCTATAGTATGGTATTCTAATTTGGATGGATGCTTAAGGTATATGATGTTTATTAATTGTAATGTTGAAAATAATATTTATATGAAATAAATGAGTAAAGGGACTCTCATTATAATTTTTATTGTGTATGAATAATTTTTTTTGAAGATAAGTAGTTTTTCTATGAATATTTTACTGAGAAGGAAAAAAAATACTTTTTAGATATCCCTCGTTAGTGAGATGAAAAACATTATAGGATTTTATATTGAGAAAAATATGATATACATCTTTTTGTCTTATGAATAGAATGATGGGGACCAACTGGAATGGTATATAAATGGGAATATAAAACACATTCATATCCAATTTTTTATGGAACTATTATATGCAAATATTAAGTAGGGCGTAGTTCTAAACAGAATGAATTTAGTTCGATTTTTGGAAATCTACTTCATCAAAAAGCATCAATTCTTGACATAACTTACGCAGTGACTCTATTTTCCATATTTCAGAATGAACCTATTTAGTCTCACTGGTAAACTCCAAAAATATTACTATCCTATGTAGAATTACCTCTAAACTATGTGATCTTATACAAGAAAAACAATCATCTAAACATTTTTGGATTTATTAAAGTAGATTGGGATAGTGACTATAAATAATAATGGTCAGAATCTAGTGGAAAAAAAATTTATGGGATGATATTGTTAGATACTATAGTTAGAATAAGAATTAAATAACTCTAATAATAGGTTTGGTAGAATATTTAACCATCATGAATGTATATACGTAGATTATTTTGATACAATTTTAGTTATAAAATCTAAAGACAAGAATAGGAGTACCATTAAAAATTTCTTATGATAATAAAAGTTCTATTAGGCTATCTAAAAATTGAGTGACACATTTGACACCTATTTACATCAATATCAGATATCATTTTATCAATGAAAATGTTGTAAGTAGAGATATAAAACATCAATAAATTTTAAAAAAACCACTATATTTCATAAATTTTCATGAAATCATTTACAAGGGAGATATTTATTTATTTCGTACTATAAATTTATGTTAATCTTTCTCGATGAACTTTAATCTCATATATTTTGAGTTCCCATTTAATATTTTTTAGGCAAATAGTGAGATAAGATTATCAGGGT
This sequence comes from Viscum album, assembly GCA_963277665.1. Taxonomy (NCBI): domain Eukaryota; kingdom Viridiplantae; phylum Streptophyta; class Magnoliopsida; order Santalales; family Viscaceae; genus Viscum; species Viscum album. The sequence goes on from OY728123.1 coordinate 890,409,618, forward strand.
GAAGGCAGAGTTCATTTTTTTGGGGGTTTTAAATCTAATGATGCTAATGATGTTCACCCATCATGAAAATTTATGGAATGCATTCATGATGAAATCTAAGAAGATGGTGTTGTGAGTTTTGGGGTGTATGTTTTTCTCTTCATATAATAATCCTTATATATTAGAAAATAATATTCCATTTATTTTAAAACATTTAATGAGATCATAAATAATGGTCTACATATCATAGTGAGGAAGGTAGACAGATGTGGGGGGGGGTGTAATAGAAATGGATAGTAATGTAGAGGATTTAAAAAATTATTTTCAATAAATTAAAAGGTGGATAATAGAGAACCACATGTATTTTGGGATTGTCCTGAAAAATATTGAAGATATGGTGGTTCTCTGTAAGTTTAGGTTGTTGTATTTTTGAAAACCCACAATTGAAAATCACATAAATTGTGATGGTTCTTGATCTATTTTGAATGAAATTAAATTTGATAGAAAAAGTTCCCTAATTCTAGAAAGTATTTTTAGAATATATGGAGATTAGGTGAAGCTTTCCTATTTGATTTACTGTGGTTTCTATCCATTTTTTCATGTTGAAAAATATTGAATCTCATAGGTTAATATCCTATGTAGATGATGTTCATTATGATCCACATGGACAATTATTTCACATAATTAATTTTGATGATTTTCAATAGATGATTATAAAGTACACAAGTTACTGAATTAAAGTATTCAGAGACATTGTTATTATGAAATGTATGTGGATTGTTTTCAATGGATCCTCAATCATATATATTATGGAGAGATGGATATTGATCATAGTTATTCTGATCATGGGGTCTTAATTTGTATGGTTTTCCATTGCAGAATTTGTTTTAATGTGGTGGGCCATATTGGCACATGGAAAGGAGTTAATAGTGGAAAAAAACATCGACTCATGGAGGAGATCGATGTCTGAGAGAGAAAGAAAATAATTGGGGGAGAATTATGGAGCCAAGGTTTTATTCTTCAGCAATAAACATCTGATAAATCCCATATCTTTAATAGTTATATTTTTTATCAAAGAATATTTGTGCAGTAATTTTATAACTTCACTATGATCGGTTCCTTTATGATTTTAAGGAGTCTCATGTAAGGATATATATATATATTCTTCATTTCCATAGAAAACTTGTTTTATTGTGATTTTTGTTACATTTTATAATAACATTTTTTAAAAAGGTGTAAAGATGTGTTTTTGGGTGTGAATCCTAACATATGTAAAGGGATGTCACAAGATTTTTTGATAGTGATTTTCACAAGAGGATATAGTGAAAATAATATATAGTTGGGGTTGATTATCCAACTACAAGAATGAGTTGGAATTCACCCGAGATTGAAACCATATAGAAATATTTGTTTCCAAAACTTTTTAATTTCTATATGACCATGTGAGGCTATGTAATTTATATTTTGAGCTCATCATACTAAAACAAGTTATAGAGGATTATTTTTTCATAAATTAAATTAGGAAGAAAACTGTCCTTCATGAATTTAACCCATTCTCAGTGGAAGTAACATATCCCGATTGTTATTTCAATGTATAAAATTAATTACATACATTAGATTAATTATGATGCTGAAAATTCATAAGGCTTTGAAGTTTCACAGAAATATAAAAATAATGTACACATGTGTTGTATAATTATATTTTAATTCTTCTTAATTGTTTAATGTGGATTTGATATATTCATAAATTAATTTTATTTTTCTAGAAGCATTGGATTGATTGAAGAATCCATGAGAATGTTTTAATAGGTTTTAAGTTGATTTGAAGATGTTATTAAATTCTGAGTTGAAGTTGAAAATTCAGAAAAGGAATATAATACTCATATATTTCTCAGAATAAAAAGACTATAAAGGGAATAGATCTCACTATAACCTTTATAATTCTCAAGATGATATGTGATACGCAAACTTAAATGAACATAATAATTATCAAATTCACTGAGTTCTTGCACTTTTAATATGTAACATACTTCATATTTCATATAGAATGTTTATTCATATATGATACATCCTAATGAATATACAATATATTTTTGGAGGGATTATTTAAATTCATCAAAGGAAAAGATCTTACATTGATATATAACATATATGAGTATGTTGAATATACATTCCAAAATGTATATTTAAATATATCTATGTAAAACAAATTAGTTATGTATATAAGATATTTTAAAACTGTAAAAATATTCTATTTCTCAGTGCATACTAAAATACAATATTGGAAAAAAGCCTTTTTGTTTATATAATATATTAGGAACATAATTAAAAGTTTGAATATAGTATGTAAGATATTATAGAGTGAAACCAATAAAAAAAATTTAATTTTTGAAATGAAAATAATAATGTTAGTAAGAAAGATATTTAATTCATACCAAATTTATATGTATAATTTTTTTTATTTTGTATGTTTTTTTACATTTAATTTTTTTTATTATAAATGATTTAAATTTAGTTGGTGCAATATTGATATAAAATCCATAAACACCACCATGCTTAGAATAACTGTGATTATTGAAGAGGATAATGACTATGATTATTAAATAAGAAGGATGTGTATTGATGTGATTCTATAGGTAATAAGGGTTACTAAATATGCTGATGGAAATACATAGTAAATATAATGATTATTTTTTAGAACTTAGAGGGATAAAAAAACATTGATACTTGAGGTAAATATTTTGAGGAACCCTATCAGGGATTTCAAATATGAATACTTTAATGAATTTAAAAAGATCAAAATTGGAGGATTTTTTAGAAACATGAGCCTTAAAAACACATTATTTCATAATATATCACAAATTATCCAACAAGTACAAACCAAGGATCTAGAGGTCATGTTCCTTTCATTGATTAGTCACATAGATATAGAATTTTAAATTTCATTACATCGTCATTATTTAAAACTCCCCATAGTTGTCCTAACTCTTATAAATTTTAAAAACTGTATATGATACCTTTGAAAAAATACATAAGGAAAAGGTTTAGAGAGAAAACTCAGTAACGGAATAAATATATTGATAAATCATAACATAAGTGTTCAGGGCATAAAATGATATCATGAAGAGGATGTGCATAAAAATGGAATCATGGAGTAATGGAATGATATCATATTATCATGAAATCATGGATTATGTGGCAAAAACCTAGGACATTACATCATAATCATTAGTCAATGGTAAATCCCAGGCCCGTGATCATAATGTGGAAAAAGCCTCATTATGGATTAGGTTCACTCCATAATCCATTAAATAAAAACTCGTGATATATAAAGAATTACCTACCTGTTTTAGGGATATATATTTCTTATTTTACCCATCATGTATTGATTATTTTATATTTGAGTTCCACATGAATAAAAGAAACCATATATAAATCAAAATCATGTTCAAACCCATGAGTGAGAAGTGGGTTTAAAATTTTGGATTCAAGGAATAAATTAAGGCTATATCATAATGACTCCAAAGAGAATAAATCATTAAATCATTTTTGGATTTCATAATTGAAATAGCTACATAGGTCTTGAATATGGAGTTCCAATATATAAAATTAATGAAAAGGATCTAGGAGAAGAAAGAATAAAAATGAACCTCATTGATAATGCTTTAGGAAATAAGTAATCAATATTTTTAGAGAAGTATATATAATACTGTTTACTGAAAAATGTTTTTGGACTACTTATTTCATAATGATATAGGGTAATTCATTATTAATTTCTAAAAAAAGCTTTTGGACTCTAAGTGATAAAATATTCAAATCCACCGACCTTAAAATGTTTTTTTTCATTTGTATTCATCCAAATATGAGTGGTTTCCAAAATTTTGTTAGGTTAAGAAATTAAATCATTAAAATAATAACATTCATGATGTGGAAGTGATCCATGTTCATAATGAATATTTCTAAAATCATTAAAATATAATTTAGGTTTTGGAGGAATAAATATAGTTTTCTATAAATTAATAAAATAACTTCAAAGATATATTATTTAATGGGTAAATATACTTATTTTCAAGGAAATATTTTGTAGAATTTATTAAATAACATTTGGGGTATTATGATTGCATAATATACACTACATATTTATATAAAATTAAAATTTTACCAAAAAATCGAAAGTCTTTGAAAATAATAAAAAAAATGAACATTGGATAGATTCAACAAGATGATTCTAAAAATGATATTTATTTTACGGAAATAATTTTCTAAATATAATTATTCCATATTTAAATTAAAATTAATGTTTATTACAAAAACAATATTTGATGACAGAAATAACTTTCAAGAAGTTATAAAAATTTTAGATGACTCCACTAAATCATATTATAATATATTTCTAAATAAAAATGTTCTAGAAAAATATTTTTCTAAAATAAAATTTTTTAATAAGCACTTATATTTAATGGAAAGACAATTTTAAATGAAACTATATATTTTTATGAAAAAATACTATTTTGGAATCATTATATTAAAACCTTTATCATACTCATCACATACTCTTGTGTATATGTATATAATATAATAAAGATAAGGGATAAATATAATTAGTTTTTAAAATGGAAATGTACATACTCATTCTACTAGGTTCTAGATATATAACCCCTTATTAAACAACACTATGGGAAAAACTGATTTTTGAGGCGGGTTATTTGCGACTAGAATAAATCCCATCGCAAAAAAGTTACGCACGGGTTAGCTTGGTTTGCGCGCCAAACCACGCAGAAGGGTATTTACGATGGGGAGGCACCTCCCATTGCAAATACTGGGAGGTGGTAAATACTATTTTGGACGAGATGTTGTCATGTCGCAAAAAGTGTGTCGACTAGTCACTTTTTGCAACGAGACCCGTAACAAATACACTTTTAACTACTGACGGTAATTAATGTGGCCGAAGGTTTTTAGGATGGGCCCCGTCACAAATAATTCTTTTCCAACTAATATAGCCTATATATACCCTCCATCCATTTTTTCTTTCCTTCCCCTCAATTCCTAGTTTCTCTCTCTCTAAACACTAATTTTGGAGTGAAAATTTTTCTGAGGTAGCTTTTTTACGAAGTAGTGATGTCGTCAACAATTATAAGAGATCAAGCTTAGAGGTATTTATGTTTTATTTAATTTAGTATTTATATCATTTTTTGATTTTTATATTAATTATTGTTGATTAATTTTAAATTATTAGATTTAAAATATTTTTGTCATAAGTATTAATTTTTATTAATAAATTGAAATTATTAGTACTAATTCTTAGTAATTAGTAATAATTAATAATTATTAACGATAATTAGTAATGTATATATGTAATTAGCGATAATTATTAATTAGTAGCTATAATTGAGAGTAATTAATAGTAATTAACGCTAATTATAAATAATTAAGAAAAATAGTAATAATTAAAAAAAAAATATTTTCGAATAAATAGTAATAAATATTTACAATTGGTAATCAATACTAATGATTTGTAATAATTAGTAATAAATAGTAATAAATAGAATTAAATAATAATAAACATTAATAATTAGTAATAATTAGTAATACTTAATAATAATTAGTAATAAATATTAATAATTAGTAATAATTAGTAATAAATAGTAATATATAATAATAAATAGTAATAATTATTTATAAATAGTAATAAATAGTAATAATTATTTATGATTAGTAATGAAAAGTAATAAATATAAATAAATAGTAATAATTATTAGTAAATAGTAATAAATAGTGGTAAATAGTGATAAATAGTGGTAAATAGTGATAAATAGTAACAAATAGTAAGAAATAGTAACAAATATTATGAAATAGTTATAAATATTAATAAATAGTAAAACTTAGTAATAATAATTACTAATTAGTAATAATTAGTAATAATTAATAATAATTAGTAATAATTAGTAATAATAACTAATAATTAGTAATAATTCGTAATAATTAGTAATAATTAGATATAAATAGAAATAAATAGAAATAAATATGAATAATTTGGAATAAATAGGAATAATTAGTAATAATTTTGAATAATTAGTAATAAAAAGTAATAAATAGTAATAAATAGTAATAATTAGTAATAAATAGTAATAATTAGTAATAATTAGTAATAATTAGAAATAATTATTAATAATTAGTAATAATTAGTAATAATTAGTAGTAATTAGTTATAAATAGTTATAAATACTAATAAATAATATTAATTAGTAATAATTAGTAATAATTAGAAATAATTAGTAATAATTAGTAATAATTAGAAAAAAATAGTAATAATTAGTAACAAATAGTAATAAATGGTTATAATTGGAAATAATTAAAAATAATTAGGAATAATTAAAAATAATTAGGAATAATTAGTAATAATTAGTAACAAAAAATAATAAATGGGAACAAATAAGAATAAATAGTAATAAATAGTAATAAATAGTAATAAATAGGAATAATTAAGAATAATTAGAAATAATTAGGAATAATTAGGAATAATTAGGAATAATTAGTAATAATTAGTAATAATTAGTAACAATTAGGAATAATTAGGAATAATTAGGAATAATTATGAATAATTAAGAATAATTAGGAATAATTAAGAATAATTTGGAATAAAATCACTTGTAATAAATTGTAATAACTTGGCACAATTTCAGATGGATTGGTGGCACTTATTTTTCTTGATGACCCTTCTCATTTCAACTCTCACCGACTCAAAACATTAAGAAAAATATGCTTTTACATATTTATATCCAATATTGTATGCACGAGTTTGGATATGCATTCATAGGACCACATTTTTTATAATGTATTTAGGGGGTGACAGTTGCAGGAAGATAATTCATCGATGAAAAGGGGGCTCTTTTTTCCGACAACTCATTTATTTTCATTTTCTCACACTAAAATCACAATAAATAATCTTCTCAGTGGTACGCGTATACATTCTCATATGCATATAATGGATATCTGTACCTCCGAGAAGATTCTTAATTATGATTTCAGTATGAGATAGTTGCAAGTAAATGATCCATCGAACAAAAGATTAGTCATAAATCCACTAGAAATTGTGTCACCCATAATTAACGGTAATTATTAAGAAGTAGTTGTAATTATTTATTTTCTTTTTTTGGAAAGTGTTTCCCTAATTTCAAATTATTCAAAAACAGTAATAGTTTTATATTTTGTAGAGAAATATAGAACAAGGAAGTCATCAATAGTTATTATTAGATGATCATGCTTGGATAAATCAGTGCAGAAATCCAAATGGCTCTGGTTTAAAACCTGTATATATTGACGGTGTTGAATATTTCTTATCATTTGCATCATCAAAACCAAATTTTTCTCCAAAGGCACAATTAAGTGTCATTGTAAAGAATGATCTCTGGGAATGTTTGACACATTTTACAAGGTTGGGGGACATCTCGTGCATTTTGGTTTTCTACCAGATTAGGTTTTTTGGTATCAACATGGTGAACGCAGTTCCAGATAAGATACAAATGACTTGATTCTAGATCCATCATGGTTTCAAAATTTAGTACATGATATTGTAGATCCATCTGTTCAACAAACTGAAACTCATGATGATATTGATTTAACTCTTTAGTAGGCACTATAAAAAATTTATGAGTTTTTGAGGTCTGCTAAGGATGAATTATATCCCGGTTGCAATATAAGAAAATTAGAAGTGGTTGAAAATTTTATGGCTATTAAATTAGATAATGCAATTTCAAAAAAATATTTTGATCAGATATTTTCTTTGGTTAAAACACTATTATCTAAAGGAAATGTGTTGCCTACAAATTACTATGGGAGCAAGAGTCTTGTTCATAATATAGACATTAGTTATCCGAAGATTCATGCATGTGAAAATTATTTCATCTTATATTCTAGTGAAAACGAGTTGTTGGATAGTTGTACCACATGTGGAAAATCAAGGTATAATGAAGCTAAACCGAGGAAGTCTGGATTGATTCCTATAAAACACTTGAGATATTTCCCACAAACACCCTGGTTGTAGTGTTTATTTATGTCTCAGAACATAGTTTCAATGATGTCATGACACAAAACCAAGATTTTAACCTGTAAAAGCTTGAATCATCCTTATGATGGTGATTCATGGAAACATTTTGACCCATTGACCCATCTTTTTCTTTAAAATCCCGAAACATGTGATTGGGTATTTCTACTAATAGTTTCTGTTTGTTTTTGTCTTTATGTTAGTCAGTATTCATGTTGTCCTCTCTTTATAACTCCATAAAATTTACCTCCTTGGATTTTGAGGAAGGTGCCCTATATCTTTTTAACCATATTAATTCTAGGATATCTGAAAGAAATATTGATGTTTAATTGATAACATTGACTGATGAGTTAAATTAATTTTGGAGTAATGGTGTTAGTACATATGATGTTGATGAGAAAATAAATTTCAAATTAAAACCTGCATTGATGTGGACAATTAGTGACTTCCTAGAAAATGGAATGTTATCTAGCTGGAGTACTGATGGTCTAAATTCATGTCCTTACTTGATAAAAGATAAGAAATAATTTATACTCGTCAATGGAAAAAGACTTTCCATATTTACTATCATCACATATTTATTCCAACCGATCATCCTTTTCAGAGGAAAATATCTCACATTAGAAAAGGCACAATTGAAAGGGGGTGAACCTCCAAAAATGGTCTCAGGTATAGAGATAAAATTAGGCATATTTTCATTAACTCCCTTACCATTTGGTCCAATAGTAAACCAAAATAAAATTCATGTCTCTTTGAAAGAACATAATCGGATAAAATGGGGAATTTTTTAGGATATTCCATATTGGTATGATTTGTTGGTCCACCACATATTGGATGTCATGCATATTGAGAAAAACTATTTGATAATTTATTTCATACAGTTTTGGATACACCATGTAAAACCAAAGACAATGTAAAGGAACGATTAGATCTTGCCCAAATTTTCAGCCTACCAGAACCTGAACTGTTTCAAAATCTCAGATCATAGAGGTTAATGAATCCAAAAAAAGATTATAAATTTTCCAAAGAGAGTCTCTAATTATTGTTTTAGTGTATTTCTGATTTGAGACATCTAGATGGTTATTCTTCCAATTTGGGAAGATGTGTTTAGAATGGTCATATTACCAGTTAAAAAAGTCATGGTTGGCATGTTATAATGTAAAGACATTTTCTGATTGGATTCAAAGGTTTGTTGAATTGTATGATTTTTGATTCGATAACAGACATATCATATTTTTTTGATACATTTTTTTGGTGAAAATAGACTACGATGCACTAAGAAAACTGGAAGAAGATTTTGTTGTAATTAAATTTAAACTAGAAAAAATATTCCCTCCATCTTTCTTTGACTCAATAGAACAAATGATATTACATTTCTGACTTGAATCCAAATGTGTTGGTCAGGTATAGTTTCTATATATGTACCCATTTGAGAGATGCATGCAAAAATTGAAGAAAAAAATAAATAACAAAGAATCAGTTGAAGGATCAATTGCTGAAGCATATTTGCAAGAGGAAATTGCTTTTTCCTTCTCTCGATACATTGAATCTAAATATCCCTCAAAACACAATAGTATTGGAAGCAATTAGGGGAATGTCAAGGATGAAATGGAGAATCCATTATTAGTTTTTAATCAGCCAGAGCTTTTCTTTGGTGGAGTTCATGAAAGATGGGTTTTAGATAATGAACATCACAGAGCTCATACATATGTTCTACTCAACTATGAAGAAATGACATCATTTTTTATTTTAATTGATTCTATCACTTATTTTTTAATTTATGTTACAGTAAGTAAACTTTTTTTATTTCAATTATATGATAAACATATCAAGAAACAACTTCTACAAATTACAGCAGCCGCTCTAGAAGAATGCTGTTAAAAAAATTTCTCAATTGCTTCAAAAACTGGTAACATTAATTTTTGATGGTTTAAAATATCAATTCAATTTATTATTTATTATATTGGTAATCGTTTTAATTAATTCCATCTATCTCAGAATGCTCATAAAATTGATTAGAGAATGTGTAATTTGAGTAACCCAACATCCAAAATGGGTAAATCTTATAATGCATATGTGGTGAATGGATTTTGATTTCATACATGTGCATATGGGGAATAAAAAAACAGTGACCAGTGGATTTTTCTTAAGAGATTCAAATCATAGAGAAACTGAACGTAACTCTTATGTCATGTAGGATGAAATTATTCAACAATGTTATCTTTTGAAAAATTACATAACGATGTTTAAAAGTCAGTGGTTGGACACTGATAGAGGATTGCATGTTCATCTGATTCATGGAATAGTCATTATTAAATATAAAAGTCTTCTTACAGTAAATGAACCATTTTTATTAGCTCAACAGGAACATCAAATATATTACGCAATGTACTGTTCTACTTCATGAGACCTGAGTGACTGATAGAGCATAATAAAAATGAAATCTCGGGGAAATTAGTTTACTAAAACTGAATGTGGTTCTACTGAAGTGCAAGGAATTTAAATTTCTCAAGAGACTACTCAAAATCCATCTTTTTTACAAAGAGAAAGGAATATCGATGATGACACCGCACAATTATGGGTCGATGGTGACAATGATGTTAATGATGTTACAAATGAATTTAAAATGGAAAGAGATGATGAAACTGAAACTCATATAAATGTTGACGATGTTGATCATGAATATGAAGACATTGACATAGTTAGATATGAAGATGATCCTGATGGTAAAAATTGACATAGTTAAATGCTGGTTATAATCATAAGTAATATATATCTATATGTAATCAATGTTTCGAACTAACTACTAAAAACAATCATTTTTTTGTTTTAGATGGACCATGATCTACATCATGAGTTTCAGGTGACCGATCTACTATTGGATGAGGAGGATTTGGGATCATCTGACCCTAAGACTACTATCGGTTCAGGGTGTATGCGGAGGGGGTGCAGTCTTGTGTGACTGGTGATTCTTGACCCTATCCCCGAGTGACGTTCACATCTTGGTTTCAACCCACACACATAAAGGTTTGGTAACACGTGTGTTTTAGTTAGATTTCATTAATTTATTTATAGACTAATTGTATATTTATTTATTCTTTTTCCACATTTTTTCACATGTAACTATTGGATATGGGAGCGTTATCTTGCAAAATTAATTTTCTTTTCCATGGATTACATGGGAACCAATTCACATTGATGTGTAGCTCGACATGTTCAATCATTGGCGTGTACGTAAATATATAATATTTATTTTGAAACTTATTTCATTAATAACATGATATAATAAATTATATGTATGGTTTATGGTATCCCATTGATGATAGCATGCGTGAAGCTATCCACGCAGCATGGGAGGTGTCTATTTGTGTCCATTTTAGTTATTTTTTGCACAATTTGAGTAGAACGACCATTAAGAACACAAGAGTGATAATATTTGATGATTCATGTAGAGCCCACTAACCAGTGTACATTTTATCTCACGTTAGGGATGGATTATTTTCACTCTAGTTGAGTGGGGGATTTCAGAGGAGATCATCATTGGGCTTGCATAACTGAGGGAGATATGAGGTGACACATTGAGCTGGTAGCCATACATTCAATAGGCATTGAGATAATCTAGTAAGTATATTTTTTAAATATTTTATATAAAATTAAATAGAAATAGTTTATTTTATATTCATATAGGTAGTCGAGCAGACCGATATTATGGAGTACGACGTTTATTAGAGGATGTACAATGATCCATCAACATGATATATTATTGGTGATCACCAGAATCAGATTTTGGTCAGTATTTTAACTATTTGAATTTCAAATTGGAACAGAAGGAGTAATATGAAGTCATGACCTCTCAATAAAAGGGTGAGAGTCAGGCCGAGACGGCTTATTAAACTAGTGCCCACCATTTTGATGAGGCGACATAGATGCATGTGACCCAGTATGCCTTCGAGAAGGGCTTAGAAGTTGATATCGTCTCTCATTTGACTACTGGGACTTATTATGGTACTACTGTGATGTCAGCGTCCAGCTTGAGAGGAATTCATGGAGAGGCATCATCTTCTGGTTCACAGTATTAGGAGTAGTTACAATCCCAAAATGAGCTTATAAAGACTTTGCAGAAGCAATTGGAAGAGATGTGTTATCAGCAAAAATAGTGCGAAGAGAATATGTGTTGATGGTAGCAGCAACAACATCATGAGGAGGAGATGCGTTGATGGCATTAGCTGTAGTAGTACTAGTAGATAGAGTACATGTAATGTGTGACTCGTAGTTTAGGGATGGAGTTTCCTCCACCATCTATTCCACCTCCTCCAAAGTCTATCCCTAAGGGTTGTTTTGTCATGTTAAAAACATTTGAATTCAAAATTTCTTATTTACAGTTGTTTTCTTATTTATTTGTGCAAATATTGCATAATTTTATTTTTTTATTTTTTTTATTTTTTTAATTTTTTACTTTTTTTTATTTTTAATATTTTATTTTATTATTATTTATGATTTTTATTTTATTTTGTAATGTTTTTTTATTTTACTAATAAAAATAATAATAATATTTTATGATTTTTTTATATTTCTTTATGAATATTGAGAATTTAAAAAAAATTATTTTAATAATATTAATATTTATTTCATCAATAATTTTTTTATTAAATATATTTATATATATATATATATATTATTCAATATTTTTTATGGAACCTTTTGTGACGGGGCACCTGGAAAATAGTTTATATATATATATTGAAAAGTTATTTGCCACGGTAAAAGGACCAGTTGCAAATACTTTTTTGCGATGGGCCCATCTCAAAAGTTTTAGCTATATATAACATATAGAAACTGAGAACTATTTTCGATGGGACGATGGGTCTGTCGCAAATATTTTTTACAAGGGGCCTGTCACAATAAGTTTTTACATATATTGTGTATATAATTGGAGATCTATTTTCGAAAAGACAGTTTTCTGTAGAAAATAATATTTTTTTTCGATGGGCCCATCAAAAAAAATACTATTTGTGATGCTGTTTTCTACAACAGGATATTTGAAATGGGACCCCATCATAAAAACTCATTTGCAACAGGATCCTGCCACAAATATCCCATCGCAAATACCTCAAATTCTAGTAGTGCATGTATATACCCTAATGGTAAGGTGTGCAGTGGTGGTACTTTCATATGGTGGTTTGGGGAACATGGTTTTGGAGGTAAACTTGCTAAGCTTTAAATTATCATGTAACCAATTTTTTACTTGTTTTAGTTTTCAAAACTAATCTTGGGCTCAGGCAAGGGAAATCCCAATAATTCCATCCCCCCTCGAATCCCCCACCAAATGGGATTCATTGGGTACGATCTTGTTAGTTGAGGCCATCACTTCTTCATTCTATGTAAATTAGTTTTTAATATAACACTTAATATATACTAATATTAAATTTCATTCTAGAATGATATATTAATACTGGTTTTAATTTTCCATGGTCTTTTACACTGAAATTTTTACACTAATATTTTTTATGTGCGCCTTCTTTAATTATTTCTGATGTTGGAAGGCTATATAAAAATACTAGTATACTTTCCATGATGGACACAGATAAAAAATCCATGAAGAATATGGGACTATTTTTGTATTTATAGGGAATAATTATTTTGGGATAATATTCATTTTAATTAGATTATTTTCTAAGTATTTATGGATATTCCCCCTTATCCAAAAAAATGGGCCAGGAAAGGATGACTATCCAATCCAGCTTGACTCAGGCTCCTATGGGAGTTGCCTCAAGGAAACCAAGGGATCCAACTCAGTTATCTAGAAAAGATGGATGGGGTGTTCATATTGAATAAACGATAAAATAGGGTAAGAGTTGTACCACTAGGTGGCAACACAGTGGGAGAGTGGTTCGACTTGGGGCGGTGCTGGAGACAGTTGGGAGCGAACCCTAGTTCACAATTATACTGACCAGTGGATCTACAATCACCGAATAAGTGCTACAAGAATAGGTACCATATCTATGTGTAACACAATGGAGGTATCACAATTCCTATATTTAAAAACATAGGGAGAAAAATTTGGACACCTAATCAAACTGATGTCATCCATCAAATACCCCTCCTGCGTCATCCTAAACCTCTAGCTCCACATCATATTAGCCTATGATATTGTGAGTGTCGAATTCCAAAACCTCGACATCCAACGATTTTCATTCTATATGATCGGGAAATGACCTCACTATATAAACCCCCATCACATTATAAAAACTCACAAGAGGGATAAAAGGATAAGTTGAGAAATAGGAAATGCATCATCTATCTCCCATAAGAGAACATCCTTACGTGGTCACAAATACCTTTCATCTGATCCCTTAACGATCACAAAAAAACATGGGGAACTAAAAATACTATAATTCCTGTTTCATATGGGTTATTAACTTGATCATGTGATACCCCACTGGTTTCACAACTCCACCCTACATGAACTACGTCTATGCGTACAACCCTAGTGTGCACACCTTTGCATATTCGTAGGAATTCTCCAAATATATCCCTTCAGTTTATTTGATCAAATCAATAATATATCCTCATGTGGCATGATAGTGTGTTCCCGAAGAAATATGGGGCACCCATACTAATATTTTTTGATATACACTATTTGTCGATGAAACACCTCTATGAAGTATTGAAGAAGGAACCATGCGAGCCCTCGGTCTCGTGGTGCTTGCATGCAACCCTGGAAGGGGCTAACTTGACATGAAGTACCCAATCAGTTCTTTGTCATGTTTAATCTACCCCTCATAGGACCCTAAATATTTCATGAGATCGCATGAATAATCAATCATCATGTGATTCTACAGTATAGGAACCCCTTTTCATATATATAAACAAAGGTATAGGCCCTCATTTTTCATAAAGTCCCCAGGTTGAGAGGATACGGCCTAAACACTTAGACATGCACTCCTCCAACCTAGAAAATATTTCCTATATGATCTTGTGTTATGATCCCTTAAAACATATGGGATAAAAACTTAAAAATTCACAAGATCATAAACATTTTTTCGAGACCCTTCTATTTGATTAAATCGAGTTGAAATGTTCATAAGAACCCTCACTGGTCTAGCGATGTCATTATACGACCTTAGGTGTGTCAATATGATCATAAGACAGACCATGGAAAAGACATTTTAGTCATGTGACATACCTTAAAAAATTATGTTTGATCATTAAATATATCATTGTAATTTAATAATTACCATGTGACACCCTGAGGACATGTCAAAATTTTCATGAGATATCCTATAGACAAGTCAGGTTGATCATACGACAATATATAGAAAATATAGCTTATCAAGAGAATGATCTTTGACATGTACATTATTATCATTGAGAGAAATCCTGGATAATTAACCAGATCAAGTGAATGAAACTGATTATGTCTACTTTGATCATGTGAAGATGTTCCAGAAAATTCACCTAAGACATAAAAATACATCCATGATAATGAACCTTGATCATGTGATGAAATCCCAGAAAAGGAACCTTGATCGAGTGAAGACATCCCCGACAATGAACCTTGATCAAGTGAAGACATCCAGGACAATGATCTTTGATAATGGTAAGACATCTATGACAAGTCACTTAGTCATGTAAAGACAGTCAACATAAGTTATTTGATGATGTAAAAGTTTCTTGAAATGTCCTCATTGATCTTGTAATCATAACCCAAACAAGTTAGATGATCTTATGGAATAAAATTGACACATAAACTTCAATCATGTAAAGAATCATGTACATGTCATGAAGACACCATTAGACATGTCTACAATGTTATACAGACACCCCAAACATGTTAGGTAGAAAATCAAGACATGTCTAGCATACCATAGAGACATGTTGGCCATGTACCCTAGGACATGACAGCTTTTTCCAATTGACAATCTCAAATATATGCCATGAAGACACCTTTATATGAACCTTCAACCATATACCCACTTTATATTCTTATTTTCCTTAGTGACTTAGGGTTACACACACATGTGATCTGATTTTTTCGTGCTCTTGGGTGGTCTCTCTGTGTTGTACTGAGCATATCCAAGAGACATTTTATGGTAATCAAATCTCTTTATCTTTCAGAAGATAGAGAATCAATATGATAATTGGAATCTATATTAGTAAGATTCTATATAATTAATGAAACCACATGGATAACAATAATTTATTCAATTATAAATAGCCACTCCAACCCATAAATGGGTTTGGGGGCCACTAAACTTTGTGAACTACAATTCCTTCCATAAACAGGATATGTAGGAAAAATTACTAATGCCTGATCCCCAATAGGAATCTGAATCTTTATAATTCCTTTCATATACCAAATATTCCTAACTTATAAGACTTAATTCTCCCATGATTATACCATCCATCATCTTCCATCAGCAGATAATTAGTGGGCTCATACATGAGCGTCATTTTTTGTGTAAGCCCATTCCCTACCCTCAAATTCCTCAAACCCATCAGTGGGGTAGGGATGAATTGAACTACTACGACATTGATTCCTATTATAAATATGAAATGTATGATACATACTAAGGTTCGATCTCTATACCATACCATTTCCTCCATGAGTTGGGTAAACTTACATCTCAAATGGAAACTTTGATATGATAGCCAAATAAAAATATTCCCTCATGTTATGATTTCGATCCACAAAAATCTCTAGTTTTCCACACAATGCATGGATCATCTGGGATTAGATACTGGAAAAGATTGTACCAATATCATGGAAAAGATTCACCGAATGTGGGTGCTTCGTTGGGATGTTGTCGTATTATATGTCATTATAACGCAAACGGGCGTACTCCTGATGAGATAATCTGGGGTTGCATTACATGAATAAGTCCCTTATCCATAATCTATGAATCATATTTTATGACACAAACACAATATTTATACATTCTGATCCATCTATTAATAGAATATTTAGGATTCATCCTCGAGTCTATTGTCCAATATTTACGTTCTTACCACATGATATTAAAGTGAATGGATTACTCCAATCAGAAGTCCATAAACAATTTTCGACGAACTATTTTGGTTTTGATTCATATTCTCAAAGGACATTTTGGATTACATATAGAGGTTTAATATTATCTCCAAGAATCCAACCACCTCTTTGGACAACAATAAACTACAGAGTGCCTAAACATGACTAAAAACTAAATAATCATAAATAAGTAAACAAATGATGGAAAACCTATGATATACAGATATTTTTTCCCATCAACACAAGGTCTTAAAAGAATTATTTCAATGTTAGTGACCGGTATCATATTGTGGCTTTGGAATGATTTTATAGAAAATTATTAAATTTGTAAGAGAGTCACATAGTAGGTAATAATTCCCCCACCCAAGGGGTGTGACGTGCCCAACCTCTATCCTCCTGACCAATGTGAGTTCCTATGTGTTTTTGGGTTTGAAAACCTAAATGAATTTCTCTAACATTCAAAAGTAGGTTCATATTCATTTATAGATTTTGGAATCATTATGTGTTTCTGTTAGAGACAAATATAGTCCACTTGATGTAAACAATTGGGCAACCACACTAAATCACTTAAAACTATGCATTGGGGAAAAGTCCATTTTTGGATTTCTCAAGAAAAAAAATTGTGAACCCAACATGAAATTTTTTAATAGTTTCATCCCATTCACTGGTTAAAAACGATATACTTCTTCATTCCAATTGGTTTATTTTTTCTTGCATCGTTCATGAAAAAAATGATGAATGTGAAACTTTTTTTAACTATGTTGAACCCAACATAAAAATAAGGAACCAACTCTTTATTTGATAAATGTGATATAAATTGATCAAAGATATACTCTAATATATGATGATATAGTAAACAATTGTCTTGTTTAGTCCTCAGGACTTCTCATATTCCATGTAATAAAAATTACATCGTTGAATGTGCTAATGAATACTAGTATCGCTGGACAAACATCTTTGGCCCCGAGGTCCTGATATACGATGTTACTAACAAAAAACCTCAATTTCCAGTAGGATAACATCATAGTTTGTTAATACCACATCAACGGCTCCATCCCTACTTTTTAATCATCTCATCAAATCCTATAGGGGATAAATTCTCATGGTCATTCCTTCCCACAACAAGATTCAAAAGAGGTAGTGATTCTTATAGCCAGATTCAACCACTTTGTGTTCTTATACCTAGAGAAAAATAATATAATACATCCCTACCTAAAGTATATGGATGAGGAAAATTAAAATTTCAAATCAAACACTTAGGAACTTCCTAATAGAGATCATGTCCATTCTGGTCATTTTCATAAAAAACGACCAATATTTCACAAGGAACTACAAATGATGTTTTTCTTACCTTAACCACATGAATTAACTCATACAACATAACATCCTTTTTGGGGTATCTAAATAATGTATCCTTGAAGTAGGAATATATCCATGTTACTGAAAATATATCCAAGGCGTAACACTACCTCCTAACTATAGACTAGAATCAATCATAGATCATCACTTTCAGGGATCCTCTGACTGTATCCTAGCTAATATTAGTGACTATAAAATCCCATGGAACACCATAACATGCATGGATCATTTTAATTTTTCAAATTTTACCCTAATACCTACTTTAATATGGGTTTTGACTCCCATATGTAACCACATGATCCAACACATCAAATGGCATACCAAGTATTGACCTATCAAATGTGATACCTTATTTAAGGGGATCACTAGTCCACTAATGTATCAATTAATATGATATCAACAAAACATTTAGACTTATCTTCAAAAAAAGATAAGATCATTGTAAAAAATTATCATCATAACCTCATGTATTCGTCTACATCACACCTGGTTGGCCTACATTCTGCCTCTTTAATAGGAAATCAATGGATCAATAGTATCTTTAATACATCTATAGAAGGTGTTACCATCCATGATGGTATTTTAGTGGGTAATGTCAATGGAAAATTTGTCCATTGGAAGCAGTGGATTTAGTATTTGGGGTCCACATCGAGATTCATTTCATCATCCACTCACCCTACCATGGATTTAAGGGAGATGATTTTCATGGATCATACCAATCAACCCTTTGAGGATGATTTGGGAGTTTTTTTTAATGAACTGGAAGTTTAACTCCAAGTACATAATAGGGATATTTGGGAGATAATTTTTGTTAATTATTATTAGTAATATTCCCTAGAATGATGTAATTTCTCCTTCCTATAGAATCCCACCTTGTAGTGATGTTCTACAACCGACAGGGTTGGGGGAATTTTTATATTTTCCATCCCCTCATCAGGTGATATCCTGACATTTCTCCACAACATCCCACCCCAAAGGGATTGGGGAATTTTTATACTTTTTGGACCCCATCCCACTATACTGGAGTCATTTCTATATTTTACATCCCCTCATTGAGGATATTTGGGAAAATATATAACCAAATTTTTTTCATTAATGGCTATAGAAGAGAAGGGTCCTTTAGTTAATTTGAAACATCAACATCATCCAGGTCCCCCAATGCCTCAATACATTCCCTAGGACCAAGAAAGACAGTGAATCTACACCCCATACTCCAAGATTAGTTATGAATACACACCAATATAGTTATTGGAATCACAATAGATAATCTTTATCGTCACCAATCCCTTGATAACCAACTGTGAGGCATATATTCCTTCAATACAATCATGTACCCAACTACTTGGATTATGCCATTGTGAATGGTTTGATAGAGCTACCAATGATGTTAAATCGATGAGAAGTAGGGTTGATATGACACGACAACCACTTCCCATATAATCAACATCTCAAGAACATAGTTGAAGGTATCTTTGACTTTAAAGACATAATTCATGAGAATATAGATTTGGGGTGTCGAAACTACTGACAGATAAATCCCCATGCCAGCCATCTCAGCACTTTAAGAAGAACATGCATGTATTGTAGCAAAGCATGATCCACATTCCTCCCAGAGATATATGACCATATATGAACATGATATTGAAAAAACCCTATTCTTTCTAAACAAAACATGTCCCCAGTTATTTTGTTTTTCTCAGGTAGAATGGGTTGATAGAACTCTCCACAATGAGGAAGATGAGAGAGGAAGGGTTGATAGGACATTCCAACCACTTCCACTACCATCAATATCTCAAGAACAAAATATAGAGATAATTGTTTCATCAATTATTACCTAGAAAAATAGTTAAATTAAGTCTTAATAGAGTGACAGGATCCCAAAACTCAAGAAATATTAATAAGATTCATATAAGAACCATCATAAAAGTCAATCTCCTTACATATTATGAACCTTAATCCTTATCACATGAAATTAAATTGCAAAACTAATTTTCAAATAACATTACTCTAAAATACAGAATCACATCCTGGTCACATAATAATTAATCTAAAAGATATGTCCTACTCACATGACATTAAACTACATGATACAGCCTGTTCTTATGATGATTATACTAAATAATATATCCATGTCATATAATGTTAAACTGCATGATATTTCCTAGATTCTAGATGTTAAATCATATGATAACATCCTTACCATATGACAATAAAAGGAGTATACCACATCCTAGTCAATTGATGGTAAATTGTCTGACATTAAAATCTATAGTATTTTTCTTCATCTTTAGGTGGAAGTTAATGTTTCCTATAGTAAAACAGATACAACATAATCTGAATCATTACTATATCACAAAATCACCAATACCCTCTCATTATCCTACAAAGGGAATTATCTGGAAATACACCTCCTGCAACACTACAATCTAGGTGTCAAGGTAATAGACTAGGCCCATATCATCATTTCAATAGGGGAACACTAGGTGAGAGTGGAACATGCCTCGGTAGAGGTTAATATTTTTTCAATAATTCTACAATAAATATTCCAATAGAATATGGGAGGAGGAACATACCCATTCTCCCATTTCGGAGGTCCATCAATGTATTCCATCGGTAAATTCTTATAGGAATCCAGATCATATCCCAATAGAACCAAGAAGTAGTCAATATATTCTAAGAGCCATCTTAGAGATGTCTTGTATCACTCCTAAACCCAAAAATAAGGTCTACATATTTGAGATATGATGCAAAATGAAGCTCATATCCTTACCCTCTTAAATTCTTGTGTCCTTGAGTCTTTTTAGAACATATTTTCAAAATATAATGTTTCTTTTTTACTCTTCTACAAAATAACAATGTGGCCACTATGTCAGTATTCCCCTTCATAGTAATGCATAGATAGATCATAGGGACTCTAAACATAACATCCATTGTGGCCAACCTCCCCACAATGATATCTCTCTACCAGAAAACGAAATCCTCCAATTTCACAAACACCTTCACAATGATATGTTCTTATAATTTTTGCACAACCAAATTGAATGGTTTTATAAACATTAGGGTTAACCGTATATAGTTCCCCATCAACCATCAGCAATAATTTTCCATGGTCAGAAAGAGTCCCAGAGAGGAAACCTCTATGGTCTATCCATGTAAAGTCATATAATCCTGATGAAGAATAGGATAACATGTATATATAGAGATATTTATCTAGAAATAACCACCAAAACATATCTTGATACACTTCCAATTCTATTTATTACATCCAAAATTGGTCAAAAATGAGAATAGACACCTCCCTTATCCGAGATATGGGGGTCAACTCAAAACCCTAATTACACTCTATCTTGTGTAGGAAATTTTCAAATCCTCTGTGGTTCAACACCCAGAATCATAATAGAGTAAAAAAACATGCATCATGTTGTATCTACATCATGAATACAATTTGATTGATTGGAAAATAAATATCGAAATATTATTTATATATATGGCGAAATTATGAATTTATTCCCAAATTTATAGGATTATCCTATCCCCAATGACATCATAAGTGAAAAAAAATGACCTCTAGAATCTCCCTAAGAAAATCTGATAGTTAATAGTGAAAATGTCTCTACCACTGAACTCTCTTACATCAAAATTAACAGTGATATCCAAGTATTATCCAACATGTAGTAAAATGTGTCGACAAACTCAGAGATGGTAAAATAATAGGCCCCTCTTGTATTTTAAGAATGCATCTCCACAACTATAAATGATCTTGTACATGCTAATCTAGGAACATAAGAAAACTCACGACCTATGCGGATTACTATCGCCTTGCTTCTCAAGGAGAAGGATGTGTAAATTTAATTTATAAGAAAACATCGATACCTATTATCTTGAAATTATAATGAAATTATCAGGTTGAACCATGATATGGTTTCACACCATCTAGTCTTACCAGATGACCATCACGATGTCTAGAAAACATTTAGGGTAATCCACCCCTATAATTATAATTCCACGATTTCATGATATTAAACTACACAATATGTCCTTACCACATGATTTTAAAGTACATTGAGGACATCAAGACTAAATTAAGTTAGGAAATATGGAATCCGTATTTGAATTTGGACTTTAAACAGAAAAAAATATCTCATACAGGTCGCATGATGTTGAACTGCACAACACGTCCTTACTGCATGATGTTGAACAACATAGAAGATGTGATCACTACATGACATTAAACTACATGGGTGATTAAAAAAAATAATTTTTATCATGTCACTGATGATTGAAAGAATATTTTCTAGGTAGTTCTGAAATATTAATGAAGTACACATATCCCTATGTTAGGGAAAGATCTGTATAGTGAAACTCTCTATCCAAGAACATTGTGTGGCTTGATTCTAGCCATCATAGGATACATAGTTCCACCCAAAACACAAATCTATGGTCATGAAACAAGATATCTGTCTCACTCATAAGACATAAGACTATGAAAAAAATGTTTTATCCTTACTTTTCATGTCGGGTAACCATTTTACTTACCGTATGATGTCAAACTGCTTGGTTGATGTCCTTGCTATATGACCCTAAACTGAACTATTTTTCAAGAACTACATGTGGATTGATTTCTACCATTAAAAGGTATGTAGTGACACCCATATCACCATTCTTGGGTCCATAAATTATATTTCTTTATTTCAACTCACCTTCATCCTTACCAAATGATGTTAAATAGCATGGATGATTTCATTTTTTCATGACCCAAATCAATACAGTTCCCAATAACATTGTATGTCTTGATTATCATTCCAATAAGATTCATTAGGACTCTTATACCCTATATTTTTTCCCATACACCACCGAATTGAAAATGAAATGGTCATATAATTACCTTTTTATAGCAAAATGAACCATTAAAAATCCTTGTTTCTCACATTGATCATACCTCATGTGGGATTTGAAACTCTAGTATAGGCTTCCCTGCATGATTGAGGAAAATTCATTCACAATTGGGTAAAAATGTTCCAGAATGGTAGAACAGAAAATGAAAACCATAAAAACGTGACTACTGAAATTAAACTACATGGTTTATGTCTTTTTCATAACACAAAACTATAAATTATCATGGGCCTTGACCAAAAGGACAATTATCATTAGTGTTGGTCTTCGACGACACCACCATTCCAAAAATATGTGTGTCTTGATTCCTACCATTGTGGAATACATATTGACACCTTCCTATGTAGTCTTAGTTACAACCAAAATATTTTCATTCAAGTTGGGGAATCTATGTCATAGTCAAATGATGTTAAACTACCTCGTTTCTCAATATCTTTATATGTATTGATTCCTATTATCATAAAGTAGTTAGTCACACATAGATATCTAGTCATGGGTCTAGCTACAACAATCAATTGGAACAAGTCCCCTCCCCCCTATGTATGGGCAAGAAATGTTTGTAGATTTTCCCATTCAACAACTATGTGGGGCATGATTCCTACCATCATAGGATATGTAGTGACACCCAGATCTCCAATCCTGGGACCAAAAATAACTATTAACAACCCACCCCCACCCCCCTCTGTGTATGTGTTAGACATGAATAGATATTTTATTGTAAAATCATACATTGTGGCTTGATTCATGTAATCACAGGATATGTAGTGATGCCCAGATTGCCAATCCTGAGTCCATATGCAATAATTAGCAGGAAAAATGTCCTCATCTACATAGATAAAGACCTTCATAAGGATTTTCCTATACAATAACAACATTTGTATTTTTTCCTAACATATATGTATATCTAAATCTTGAATCATGGGTTAAAAACTACATAAAATTTGACAAAAATTCACCCACAACTCCATTTGGGATAGACCTATGGAAAAAGTCATCTAAGACCCACTCTCACAAAGAATAACAAAATACGCAGTTTTCCCTTGTTTCCCACATTAAGAATTGATCATGTGATATTAGGAAACATAGAATATCTCTCTATCTAACATGGAAAAATAAAACACAAAATAAAAATTAACATCTTTAGCACATTATATTAAACTGCACATAAAACATTATTACTGTATGATATTAAGAAATATAGAAAAAATCCTTACCACATTCCATTAAACGTTACGGAATCTCACATGTCACCTGACATTAAACTACCTAAAACATACATCCCCAATACATGAAATTAAAAGTTATATTCCATCACCCATTATCATACCTTATCAAAGGACTGTGATAGCCTGACCCTTGTTAACCATAGTACATAGTACTTTCATCATCTTTTAAGAATCTCATCCCATAAATCACACTTCTTGTCTTGAAAACCAATAGTTTATAAAAAAATTCATGTCAACAGGAATGGAAAATATATCTCTATATTTATTCTTGGTAATAATTCATATGGGAATCAACCTACCAATAAGAGTCATCTTGTCCCTTTAGTAATGGATTTCCAATCCTTGTGACAATGATATCACCATGGTAGAACTAAGTACCTAAGGGTGTTCTAGGATATTCCCAATATGATTTACCAATATCCTTAATCAGGATGTAAGAACATATATCCTTGATATACAACATTTTCAAATTCCTTATAAAATGGATTTTCAGTGCTCTTAATCATTGGTATCATAATTAGACTATTGTAAAACATTCCCCTCATAATAGATCCATATTCCTCATGATCGTACATTTCACACACTTTGGTAAAAGTAGTATGACCATAAAAAAATATTTTTATGGTTCAAATAACAAGATGTTAATTTTCTAGTGAAAGTGTAACAAAACTATTCAGGTTTAAAACATCAAATGAGAAGTCTAAATAAAATTAAAATCTATTATGCATAAATTCTTCATATCAGGGGTCTAAGAAAAAGATAGAGCATAAAAAATGACACATAAATCCTATAGGTCCCACTTCATGGGCATAGAAAAAGTAAAGATATGATCACTGTACCGTTTATTATAAGAAAAATATAGATTTGTGGTTTTCCACATCTCATAATCGTGATAACACATTCACTAAGAGGTGAGAAAACGTTTAGTGTTGTAGAACATTTATTCAATATTATTTTTCCCAAAAATCAAACATCATGATTTGAGAACCTTGTTCCTCTATAAACCATTCATGGACCTTGTAAAGGAAAAATTATATCTCTGTTTAACCATTCTATTAATCCATAAGGTCTTTTACCTACAATCCAATGACATATTGTCCCCATAATAAGGGATTTCTTGTACTCTTAATCCTGGAAACACTGTTGAAAAACATATCACCATAGAGTATTCTAGTCCATTCCTAACATGATTGTCCTATATCATTACTCATAAAAAAATCACATTGGACCATGATTTGTGATCCCCATATCCAGACTATTCAAGTGGATTGGACATCCTCAGTGTTACATCCCCATGTATTGTACCCATTCTCAAAGTAGGAATGAAAGACTTCATTCCAAAACTCTTTGATGGACCACACTGTGATACATGAAACCAGATGGAGTAAAGTTTGATCCTTCAAAACTAAATGAAAACCATTCCTAGAGATCCATATGTCTTAATTGGATAACTTTTTCATTACTCCAAATTCATTATCCATAAGTTTGAGTCTTCAAAAATAGTCCACGACCCATGGAAAAGAGTGTGGATCCCCTTTGATTGACAATCCATGTAATCCTTATAAAATCATGTATATGGGATTCTTACCTACCACAGAGAGGTATCACAAACTTGTATCTAAGGAAGTTCAATCCTCATGATCCCATGAAGTACTATAGAATAACCCAACACCTTTTTTTGTTATGGGTTATCCCATATATGTCTATCTAATGCTAGGCTCATTGTTCAATATTTTCGATATGTGACTTATAGAACCCATGTTTGAACTATCTAAGTGGACCTAGAATTCCTATTGTTTATCCATACATATTTACAGTCCCATTAAGGATTTGGAGATCCCAAACCCTTCATGAATACCCATCCTCCACTACCAATGGAAGGTCTGACCTAAAAGACCAAAATCTACAGTAATAGATCCTCCAAGATAAATGAATGTAAACTAGAGGACAAAATGTCCAAGATAAAAAACCCTAAACTTCATTAATGAAAGGTCTAATACAAGGGACCCTAAACTACAAAAATATAAGGTTTTAGCCAAAGGACCCTAAATTATAGTAGTATAATGTCTATTCCAAAAATACCTTAAACTACAGAAACAAAAGGTCCAAGATAAAAGACCCTAAACTACAACAACAAAATCTTTAATCCAGAAAACCCTAAGTTACAACAAAATATGCTCCGATCCAGAATCTCATAAACTACAAATATTGAAGTTCCAAGCCGGAGGACCATAAACTGTAGAAATAGAAGGATTAAGGTTGATGACTATTAAATACAATTATAGATGGTCCAATATGGAAGACCATAAAAAACGCATGGATTTTCCAATTTGAAATACCCTAAAATATCCTATCAAATGACACAATGCTCTCCATGTTGAATAAAAAAATTTGAATCCGTGGAAAAATTCAAGTATTTTATCATTGGACATACACTTTGTGTGACCCATGCAATATTGAGAATTTATAATGTAAAATAGGAAAAAAACATACCAGGTTGAAAACAAGTAATAGGTAATCTAGGGGAAATTTCAATTCCACAACTACTATGTTTTCCTCTATATGAATCTTAGGACAAATTTAGGGAAATGAAATAAAAGATAAACAAATATATTAGGGGACACTAATTGTCCCTTGAAAAAATAAATCTATGCTCTATAAGTCCACAAACATAATAAAAATTAACATATTATTCCATTGGTAATTATGCCATACGCAAATTAATCTTCTAAATAATGAAATCTGAAGACAAGTATAGTAGGTAAAACAATGAAGAATGATGCATGCCTGTTATTGGGTGTGGGAAAAAAATGTATCTTTCTCTTGTTATACAGATGAAAACTAGGGTCATCTCACTTCAGGATCATTACAGTGGGTTCAATATCTAATTTTTAATTAACATAATTTAATTGTTTTTTATTTAATGAGATAATTGTAATTTTATTGATTAGTGACTTCCAAAATAAATTCAATGTAGTAATATAAATGAACAATTTAACCAGATGATGAAACACATAATGATGTTCGAAAATAAGGGTCTTGGTATAGGGTTGGATAATATGGGTTCATCCGTTATTTTTTAAATTTTAATTTGATAATTCGTTTGATGAAACCTCAATAACGGATTAATTTACTTTGATTTATTGAGTGTTTGATTTTATCAATAATTAGATACATCAAAACCCACCTCATCCAATAATAAAATAAGATAACACATAAATTTAAAATGTAATTCCTTAAATACCTAGATCCACTGTATTCTATTTTATCCCCCCAATCAACCCTGTCACCACAATATGAAGGCTTTTCTTGATAAAAGGAAGGAAAATTAATGAATCAAATAAATGTAAAGGAATTGGAAACAATAAAGTGGTGTATGAACACCACACCCATAAAATACTCTCATATACACAAAAAATAGAATAAAAATGTGTTCAATTGAAGGTATGTAATTAACAATGTCATGAAAACATGCCATGGAAAAAACTAGGGGTTATTCACTTTCCATTGCAAAGTGAAAATAGATCACAACAGAAGGATAGAACAGAAGTCAAATTATATTAGGGTTTGAATAGAAAGAGGGATTTATGATTTAATGAACAATACTTTTATAAAAAAATATAAATTTATTATAGGTGAAAATAATATAAAAATAAAATAAAATGGACAAATTAACCATAATGCAGTGGAATCCAAAGAGTGCAGTGAATCGACAAATCCTCAAGAATAAATTGATGGTTTCTCTACAAGACTAGGATTGTATTTATAGTCCTCAATCCACCATGAGTGAAACAAATGGAACCATAAATTGATCAAAAGTTGGATTGGTGGGTCCAAGGGTAATAAAATTTATCTCCACCCATCCTTCTCATCAAATCATCCATTTTTGTCAGTGTTAGAGAGTAACACATTGTGTATGTGTTGTACATGATGTGTAATGTTTGAGGATATGAACATTCTAGAGGAATGTTTTAGATATTCAATTCATCCATTTTACTCATTCTATAAGTGACTTACACTTCTTGTATTGTTGACTTCAAACTCTTTTCCCAATGGTTTGCCTTGGTTCTTCATTTTTTAGCTTCATAATTGGTTCTTCACTTATCCTTGAACTTGGGGAAGAATCAATCTACCTTAAAAAATATAGTTTCATTACATACTACTTCACGATTTTTAATGAATTGTTTCGAGACACTGTATTCATATCTTTTTTGTTCAGTTTTTTAATACTCTGTATCCTACCACAAAACATGAAAATGACTAAATATAGAAAAATTAACCCAATAAATTTTAAAAATATTCTATTTTACATTCAATAATATATGAAAAATATGACTATATCAAGGAATATCATGTCTAAGGTAAATGATGAAAATTTACAAGAAAAATACATTGTAATCTGAGTACTCAATTCCCAAAATTTTGGACTTTTTTGAATTACACAAAGGATGTATATTGGTGATGATCTATGTAACATATCCAAAAAAACATGGGTCTTTTCTTGGGGGTTCATCAAAAAACCATGAGATTCCTCATCATATGTATGAGTTAGATATACATAATTGAATCCATCATATATTTCTTCATCTACGAACCTACGTTCCATATTCCTGAGTTTTATCTACATAGTAGTTTATTTTTGAACTATGTACAGTGTGATTCCAATTCTCATGGGATATGTAGATATGTCAAGGTACCTAACATATGATCTATCCACAAGTTAACTTCCTCCCAATACTTTTTCCATCATGGAATTCATATTAGTTTTAATATCATGGTATCCATACCCCAGGACAGGTCTAATAATTACCTTGGATTCATCTAAGCAGTCATGGTCTGGGGACGCCTATTAAAAGCACCTAAAATTCCTAAGTCCCCACAATCTGGAATAATCCTATCATGAGGCTCAATATCAAATATCATCAAATTTTTAGGTACATAGAAAGTTGATCCACATAAACAATAAAATTATATTCTTTTTATTTCGAAGGAATTCAGTTCTAAGGGGAAAATTTGTTGACACCCATAATTGGGCGGTGTGCAGTTTGTCATCAAATATTTTTGAAGTGGGAAGACTATTCAAAAATACTGATATATATTACATTAAATACATAGAGGTATAATCCTTAAAGAAAAAATGTATTTCGATTTACTATCTATGGAATAAATTTTTGATGATCTTATTCATTTTAAATAGATTATTTTCTAAGTATTTTTTATATACCCCATTAGTCCAAAATGGGACCAGAAAGGTTGAGTAGCTAGAGAGATCTACCAAGAATCGTGTGGGAGATTCCAAAATAATGCCTAGGGATCCAACTTGGTTGACTAAAATATGTGGTACGGGTGTGAGCTAGAAGGTTCCTATATAATATGGGCATTGCCCAACCATAGTGTAGAAACGTAGTGGGGGAGTGGGATGATACGAGGCGGTGAAAGAAAAATTCATGAGTGCAACCCAGTACATTATTATACAAATTTTTATATCTAAAATCACATATTACGCACTCCAAAAATAAGTTTAATAAAAATATGGACTTTGAAGGATGAGGAATTGTTCCTAAATTTAAAAACTCATTGGAAAAATGGTTGACACTTGATCAAACTGATCTTAGTCATCTGATCAAGCACCCACATTATCTTTAACCTCCCCCTTCTCATGGGATCTACCTATGATCATGTAAGAGCCAACATCAAACACCTAAACACTCTAGTTATCATAATTCTCCATGTTTAACATTCATAACAGAGAAAACTTGGTTATGTGAAGCCTCCATGTTATCATTTGGTGCCTTGGTGGCTATCTATTATCCCATCATGGGAATCCATCATGCGATCACAAAATTATTTTTAAGAAAAGATTCCACTACTTCCTTCCATTCCACATGAATCCTTCCTAGGGAAAAATGACACTTACTGTGGTAATCCCTACTTATATAAATTATCATACCTATAACGTCCCGGTTCCGAGTGCCACTCATCGGGTGCCCCGAACCTGGTTCTCCACGTGACCTCAGGCGCATTACCCCAAACGCCAGAGGCTGTCGACTAGCAGTGAGGGCCCAGGTCTAATAGTGGGGAAACTATGCCCTCATTTGTCAAAGTGTAGCATAGAAGAATATAATATTAATCATACAACAACAGAAGAATAATTAAACCATACACATTTAATATAACAACTGTAGTAAAGGATAACCAAACATATGTGTAGATATGATGCAATATGTCTCCAGTTATATAAAATAGCCAGAACAAGTTCCACTGCAATACAATACAATACAACTGATGTACAAGTACAGGAAACCAAAACAGAATAGAAAGCGGTATCATGAGCCAATGCTTGGTCCCATGCTCTCCTACACCCCAGCAGCAATCAAGTACCTGTATAAGGACTCTTTCCCCTATCCACACCTGCAGAAATGTAATCTGTTTGGGCCGAAAAACATGACCCAAACTGGGTGTGAGAAATTAATTCCCAGTAGGCACCCACCAAAGGCTCGTGCCCAACTGTGTGAAATAATGAAACAACAGAGTGTAGTAATAAAATGAAATAATGTAAGCAGTAGTGAAATAAACTAACTTAACCAGTTATATTTCCATTTTAATATCCATTTAACAATTTATTTAAAATATCACCATAGTGAATATTCTAAGTAAACATCCAATGTCCTCATACATTTAAAAATCCTACCCTTAGGTAAAGAGAAACCAATACAAGAATCTTCCCACACGCATACGGGTATTTCCCATGAGCGTAAGAAGTGTCTCCCACAGGCATAGAATCGACTGCCCACAAGCACGAAAGAAGTTTCCCACAGGCTAATTAGTACAATGACCCCAAGCTAATAACAACACTTCCCTCTGGCTAAACAGGTAATCGGGTCATGCCCAATATGTAAACAACCAGTACAAAAGCAATTCCTCTCAAGGAAATTCTACAATCATCACTTTAAAGGAATAATATAAACAAGGCATACCCTCAGGTATCCTGGCCAAAAAGCTAAACAAAGGAATGCACCCCTGGGGTGGTCCTTGATCCAAGCGGTGATCCCAAGAAGCAGTTTTACAACTTTATTAAATAACCTATACAATTATAGGTATCAAAATAGCCATTACCTTAGCCACACGACACCCCAAATATGGGTTCGTAGCTCAAAAAAACACAAAACACACGAAAGATGTAAAATAAACACCAAGCCACCTACCTTAAACACCAACGAACGATATACACGAACGTCGATTTCAAAAACACCCAAAAACATCGTAGATATTAGTTAATAAAATTCTTGCTTAAATGAAAATAACTTCCATTAGAAGAATAATTGGCAAGAGACACACCAAGAGAAGGAATCTCTTACCCGTGCGGTTCCAATGAGATCATCCGAGGCAGAAATGGATTCCTGACATGCGCTCGGCGGATCTCCAAATCTCCTGCCTTCCTCTCCTGAGCCCTATTCTCATTCTAAGACTTCCCTGTGAACAGGGGAGGCTACTACCCATTTTAAGCGAAAAAAATAAAGTAGACAGTCTATACTTCCAAAATCTTGGATTTTTCCCATTTTCCTTATTTTCTCAAAAACACTTAAGGAAAGGAGAAAAGAAGAAACCCGTACCTCAAAACTAAGAACTGGGTTATTACAAACATCCCCCCTTAAAGAAATTCATCCCCAAATATCCATTCCAAGGGCAGGAGAGATAAAGCTGAGAAAAACTCTGGCCACTGAGTGCGTACATCAGTCTCCTGCTCCCAGGTTTCATCCTGCACTCGGCCATGCATCCATAACACTCATACGAGAGGAACTGACTGGCCTCAAAGAACCTTCATGCTTCTATCAAAGATATGGATCAGATGCTCCTCAAAGGACGCATCAAACTAAAGATCAACCTCCTCGGGGTGAAAGACGTGAGATGGTTCTGAATGATAGCAGTGAAAATGAGATACATGGAAGACGTCGTGCATGGCCCGGTACCTCTGTGGTAACCACAACCGATAGGCAACCAGCCCGACTCTCTCCAGAATCTCAAATGGCCCCACATACCTCGGTGAAAGTTTACCCTATCTCCTAATCTACCTGTGTCCCAACCTCGGTGAAACACGCAGGAAACCTGATCCCCGACCACAAACTCTAAAGGTCATCTGCGGCTATCAGCATATGATTTCTGACAAGACTGTGTGGTAGCCATGCACTTCTGAATCAACTGGACCTGCTCAAAAGTCTCTTCCACGAGATGTGGTCCCAGAAAATCTACCTCACCTGCCTCTAACCAGCACAACAGCTATCGGCATGGCCAACCATATAAAGCCTCGTATGGTGCCATCTCAATAGTTTCCTGAATGCTGTTATTATAGGAAAACTTGACGAGGGGTATATGCTTCTCCCAAGATCCCCCAAAGTCTAGGATGCATGCACGCAGCATGTCCTCAAGAACATGTATCGTACACTCTGACTGGCCATCGGTCTGAGGGTGGTAAGCTGTGCTCTGAAGCACCTGTGTACCCAGTGCCCTCTGAAAACTCTGCCAGAAATGAGACATAAAATGGGTGTCCCTATATGAAACGATAGAACAAGGAACCCCATGAATACGTACGATATCTCGGATGTACAACTTTCCAATCTCATCAAAACAAAAGGTCTCCGTGATCGGAAAAAAGTGAGCTACCTTCATGATTCTGTCCAAAACAACCCACACGACATCATTGCCTCGAGGTGACCTCAGCAACCTCGTCACGGAATCCATCGCGACATCATTCCATTTCCACTTCGGGATGGGTAACTGTTGTATAGTCTAGCTGGTCTCTGATGCTCTGCCTTCACCTACTGACAGGTGGAACACCTCGTAACAAAACCAGCTACATCACTCATCTTACTCATCCACCAGTACTGACGTCTCAAGTCTCGGTACATCTTGGTAACTCCGGGATGAACTGCCCACGCTAAAGCATGAGACTCCTGCATCATCTCCTCGCATATATCCCATGGAACCCACACTCATCTATGGAAACACAATACCTCATCATCACCTGTCTTCCAACCAGGAGGAGGGTCCTCACTTTCCACTGACTCCCATAGAACTAGGCCTTCCGAATCAGATAGTTGTCTCATCCTCACTCTATTTAGGAGGGTAGAGGTCACAACTAAAGAAGAAAGATAGGTCTTCCCCTAACAGTCATGCACCTCCAAATGCATCTCAGAGAACAAATCAATGAGCTACCACTCGTCACTGGCCTCCTACAAAGCCTGTATCTGAGTCTTCCTGCTCAGTGCATCAGTTACTACATTACATTTACTAGGTGTATAAGAAAGCTCAAAATCAAAGGATTTTAGGTACACAACCCACCTTCTCTGCCTTAGATTCAAGTCACACTGAGTAAAGATATACATGAGGCTTTTGTGGTCGGTGAAAACCACAAAATGTTCTCCCAATATATAATGTCTCCAACAATGCAACACATACACAACTGCAGCCAACTCGAGATCATGAGTCGGGTAATTCTTCTCATGTGGCCTTAACTGCTGAGACCCGTACGCAACAAATCGATCGCCCTGCATCAACACTGCTCCCAGCCCAATACGTGATGCATCACAGTAAAATGTATAGCTCTTCCCCTGATCTGGGAGTATCAGGATCGGTGCTGATGTCAACCGTCCTTTCAGGTCCTGAAAGGCTATCTCGCAATCTTCTAACCAATCGAACATCACACCATTCTTAGTCAAACCTGTCAATGGTGCTTCTAAGCTGGAGAAGTCTGGTATGAAGCATCTGTAGTAACCAGCCATCCCCAAGAAACTCAGTATCTCAAATACGTTTTTAGGATTCTCCCAAGAAACTACTGCTCCCACCTTCTCTAGATCTACAGAAACTTCTGCCTCTGAGATGATATGACCCAGGAAGTGAATCTGGTCCATCCAAAAGTGGAACATTGACAGCTTAGTATATAGCCAATTCTCTCTCAGTGTACTCATTACGATCTCAGGATGGGTGTAATGGTCGTGTCGAGTGTGAGAGTACACCAAGATATCATCCACGAATACTACCACAATAGAGTCCAGATAAGGATGGAACACACGATTCATCATAGCCATGAAAATTGCTGGTGGATTCATGAGTTCGAATGGCATAACTGTATACTCGTATAGACCATAACTTCTCCTCAAAGCTGTGAGAGATATATCAGATGGGTTAACGCGCAGCTGATGATATCTTTATCTCAAGTCAATCTTCAAGAACACTCGTGCTCCACGAAGTTGATGAAAAATATCATCAATCCTTGGCAAGGGATATCAGTTCTTGACCGTAAACTGGTTCAACTTCCGATAATCCACACAGAGTCTGAGGGTACCGTCCACATTCATCGCAAAAAGGACCAGAGAAACCCAAGGAGAAGTACTGGGTCGGATAAAACCCATTGCTTATAACTCCTCTAACTGCATCTTGAGCACCTGCAGCTCTGGTGTAGCCATCCTATAAGGAGAATGGATATCGGTGCTACCCTTGGCACAAGCTCAATAGATAAATCCACCTCTCGCTCCGGAGGTAGACCCGAAAAGTGATCTAGGAATACATCACTGAAATGATCAACCATTGGAGGTAAATCCTTCTGACATGTCCCCTAGTTGTCCAGATATAAACTCGCAATCTGGGTTGTGACTCCACCTCACCCACGATGCTCTGGTCTAGCTCGACATGCCTGAACATCCCATTAGACCTTTTATAGAAACTATCTTCCCTCTGGTGATGTGAAATTCACCCTGCAACGAGAGCAATCTATGAATGATTGAAAGGGAACCAATAATTCCATCCCAAGAATGACATCACAAACTGTCATCTCTAAGACATAGAGGTCACAAAGAAAGTGACACCCACCATCCTCAAGGGGGCACTCCTTGCACTGATGCACACCATCCATTATAGTCCCCAATAGATTTTCTAGTGTCATGATATTAGAAGAAGTAGAAACACAGAGCCTAAGGCTCTCCACAACGGGTACAGATATGAAACTATGTGTAGTACCCAAATCGAAAAGTACTGAAGATAAGACAGAAGCTACTAGAATAGTACTTCTGAATATAGAAGGTCTAAGATCCTGCTCTTGCTGGGTCTGTTGCACTGCATATTTCTGCCCAGTGCCGCGGCCTTGCGACACAGCCTGGCTACCCTGAGTTGTCCTGCCCCACTGCCTCTAAGATCCTAGTTTCTGGATACCAGGACCACGACCACCATCTCTTCCTGCACTCCCTAGCGTATTCTAGTTCCCTAATTAGTAGGAAGCTTCTGGTCCTGCTCCCGCACACGGATTCTACACAGAACACCTCTCACTAACCATTGTTGGAAACGCCCTGCAAAAGCGCTGCAGATGACCCATCCTATCGCAAGCTCGACACTCCACTGGGTCTTGTGGACACTGTGACATCTTGTGCCCCTCTCTACCACACTGGTAGCACATGACCTGGCCAGTTGAAGCATTCTTCTGGCTGGTACTGCCACCCTGATAGAATTCCATTTGTCTCTTCCTCTTACCAGTAGAAATAATAGCAGAAATTGGTGATGAACCACCCTGGCCCACACCACTAGCTTCCCACAGGTTCCTCTCTATAACCAGTATCTGATTCATAATAGCATGTACTGAAGGCAACCTGAAGACATTCACCAGTTCCCGGATTTCATAACAAATACCATCCTCAAAACGTATGGCTCTCAACGTCTCATCACCCACCTACACGAATGCAAAGCATTGAAGCTCAGTGAAACGTGCAGAATAGTCCATCACCGACATAGCGCCCTGCTACAGATTATTGAACTCTCGAGCTCGATCTGCCCTCAGCATATCTGGGAAGAATAAGTCATAGAAGGCTATCGATAAATCTTCTCATGCCATGTCTCTGGGATTCTCTGACTGGGTGGTAACATCCCACCACCTCTTGGCGGAATCACGCAGCATATAAGTCGCATGCTTGACCCTCCACCCTGGAGGCCTTTCAAGATGCTCGAAAATAGTCAGTATCAATCCTAGCGAAGACTCTGTAGCCTGTGGTCTGCCATCCCCTAAAAACTTAGGCGGATGCTACTACTGGATGATACGTGTCAGCTCAGCCATAGATGTGGCAGCCTGCGGTCCTCCCTGAATGGTCTGCATGAACCGCATAAAGCATTCACGGAACTGAGCCTCCACGCCTGTGTCCGTTATAACGGTTGGCGCCACATATGGATCTACTAGAGGATCCACTGGTAGCCCATGGCCTACCATCTCTGGAGTATACTCGTTGCCGTTCTCCGGGAGAACAACGCATTGTCTTCTAGGTGGCATGACACTACAAGGTCAAAAAACACCTTAGATTGAAGATTATTAAAGACTGAAAACAAAGAAACCCAAAAGGTAAAAGGAGGAAGAAGGCATTCAAAATTGCTAAACAAGACTACACGGCGTGTATACTGACTACACGACATTTACTTGACTTCCCTTCCCATCCCGAGTCCTTCTACATGGAAAAGATACATGTCTCCCATTGAACAAAACTACACGGCGTGTATATAATCTACATGGAGTGTATGGTGTAATTTTCCAACTATTCGTGTCGTTTGTGACATGGAAAACTAATCGTATTGACAATACATGGCATGTTACACCCGCAGACAGCATGTACACCACCCCGTTTCCCAGTCACATGGCTAAGCCCACACAGTCTGTCCTCGGACATGACAACATGGTATGTCCCATAAGTACATGGCGTGTACTAGACTAGCTTCCTCGACCCGTGTTTTTTAGTTACACGGTCGGATACACGACTCACACTTTAGGGCATGTTCAATATACACACGGCATGTACACGAAGGCTTACACCGACCCGTGTTGTATGTTACACGGCCAGGTCCCCAGGTCCACACTAAAAGGCATGTACATCTGGTACACGACGTGTGTTCCCTAAACTTTTCCCTTCCCCATGTCACCACCCACACGGTTTGTGACACGGGAAGAGACTACACAGCGTGTGCTTAGAGTACACGGCGTGTACTCAAAAAGTTTCCTTTTCTTCCCAAACATAAGAAAATACACGACATCTGTAAAGTACTACACAGCGTATATACTGGGTTTTCCGGACAATATGCCTCAGAAACTACTCCAGAGGCCATAAAATACTAAAAAACAACACCTAAGTGTCAAATTCCGATCCGTGAGAGACCATACTCCCCACGAATAAAATTTTTACATTTTATCTATGTTATGAAATACGATAAACACCCAATGATCCACCAAATTCCGGTCAATGAGGACCCATACTCACCATAAACCAAAGTTTGGCGTACCTTATATAAATAGGCTCACACAATAATACCCTATCAAACAGTAGGTATTTATCAAAGCAGCTATCACAACAGCATGCTTTCACTAGAACAATTATTATCACAACAACATGCGATTTCTAATACACCTACATGGCCTGGAACTATGCATGCATGTGATTTCTAGTATGTGCCTACATGATGCATGAGATAGAATAACCTCATCTCGTCAGGTTGCGACTATATTTAACCCATGGATAAAATATAACAGCACAATCACAAGTGTGTCACCCAATGATGAAGTCATATCAACTGTAAAATCACAAAATTAGAAAATTTGCAACACAAGGTAAATTGGATTTTCCCTGTACACGAGTTAGCTATGCCCGGGAACAACTTATTTTCAACTACCGTTCTTGTGTTATCCCTGACTAAGGTTAAAAATAGTTAGTCAAAGAAAAGAACCCCTCTGATACCACTTTGTAACGTCCCAGTTACGGGTGCCACTCAATGGGTTCCCCGAACCCGGTTCGCCACGTGACCTCAGGTAAATTTCTCCAACCACCAGAGGCTGCCGACTAGCAGCGAGGGCCTAGGTCTGATAGTGGGGGAACTATTCCCTCATTTGTCAAAGTGTAGAGCAGCGGAATATAATATTAAGAATACAACAACAAAGGAAGAAATAAACCATACACATTTAATATAACAACTACAGTAAAGGATAACCAACCAGATTTATAGATATTATACAACATGTCTCCAGTTCTATAAAACAGGCAGAACAAGTTACACTACAATACAATACAATACAACTGAAGTACAAGTACAGGAAATCAAAACAGAATAGCCAGCGGCATCGTGAGCCAATGCTCGGTCCCATGCTCTCCTACACCCCAACAGCAATCAAGTACCTATATAGGGACTCTTTCCCCTATCCACACCTGCAGAAATGTAATCTGTTTGGGCCGAAAAGCATGTCCCAAACAGGGTGTGAGAAATAAATTCCCAATAGACACCCACCAAAGGCTCGCGCCCAACTGTGTGAAACATGCAACAATAGTGTGGAGTAATAAAATGCAATAAAGTAAGTAGTACTTAATATAACTAACTTAACCAGTTATATTTCCATTTTAATATCCATTTATCATTTATTTAAAATATCACCACAGTGAATATTCTATGTAAACAGCCAATGTCCTCAGACATGTACAACTCCTATCCTCAGGTAAAGAGAAACTAACACCAGAATCTACCCACAGGCATACGGGTATTTCCCACGGGTGTAAGAAGTGTCACCTACAGGCACAGAATCGACTGCCCACAAGCACGGAAGAAGTTTCCCATAGGCTAAGTAGTATAATTCCCACAGGCTAATCACTACACTACCCTCAAGCTAAAAAGGTAATCGGGCCATGCCCAATATGTAAACAAGAATTACACAAGAAATCTCTTTCAAGGAAATTTGACAATAATCACATTAAAGTCATAATATAAACAAGGCATACTAACGGGTATCCTGACCAAATAGCTAAACAGAGGAACACACCCCTGGGGTGGTCTCGGATCCATGCAGCGATCCCAAGCAGTAGTTTTACAACTTTATTTAATCACTTATACAATTCTAGGTATCAAAATAGCCACGGCCTTAGCCACACGACACCCCAAATATGGGTTCATAGTTCAAAAACACACAAAACACACAACCATTGGAAAATAAACACCAAGCCACCGACCTTAAACACCAACAAATGATATATGTGAACGTCGATTTCAGAAACGCCCAAAAATTTCATAGATCTGAGGTAAAATAATTCTAACTTAAATGAATATAACTTCCATTATAGGATGAATTGGCAAGAGACACACCAGGAGAAGGAGGATCTTACCTGTGCAGTTCCAACGAGATCGTCCGAGGCAGAAACAGATTCCTAACGTGAGCTCGGAGGATCTCGAAAGCTCTGAACTTCCTCTCCCAAGCCCTCTTCCCGTTCTCAGCCTTCCTTGTAAATAGGGGAGGCTACTTCCCCTTTTAAACGAAAAAAACAAAGTACACGGCGTGTACTTCCGAAATTTAGGATTTTTACCATTTTCCTTATTTTCTCAAAAACACTTAAGGAAAGGAGAAAAGAAGAAACCCATACCTCAAAACTAAGAATAGGGTTCTTACAATACCCTTATATAAAATACAATATAGGCTGAAAAAGAGAATCATAGAAACAATGAAAGTGAATCCACCCCTAAAGAACATCCTTAGCTAATCACAAAAACCGGTCACATGATTTAATAAATAATACCCTATCTCAAGATGAACTAATCATTATTTTACAACTAGTTAATATAGATTATTCATGTGATTATTTTGGTACCCCACTAGTTTCATAACTCCACTATGCAATATCTTCATCCATGCATACACCACTAGGGTGCACCCCTTATGAATATTCTCATGACCTATATTAAGATATCCCAAAGGGTCAAATGATTGTATGAATAGTAGAACCTCATGTGACATGATGGTGTATTTATAGGGACATATGGGTCACCCATGCTGATGCTAGTAGATATACACTAGTTTTTGATGAAACACTTCTACACAATCATGAAGAGGGAACCACTCGAGCCCTCAATCTCACGGTTCTTTCTTTTAGCCTTGTATGTGTCTTTATTTAAATGGATCACCCTTGGGGATCCTTTTCGTGTTTAAAAAATCGATCAAAAGATCCATTAGAGGTCATTTGGTCACATGGATGATCAAACATCATGGGATTGTATCTTGCGGGAACAACCTTTTCATATATATACCAACCAAGGGACAATCCCTCCTTTTGTCACAAAGACCCTAGGTGGAGCAGTTGTGGTATAAACCCTTATCCACGCACTAATCCCATGAAAATATTTTACATGTGTTCTTGAGGCATAATCCCTTAGATAATGTGACATCAGCACTTGTACAGATGAAAGATAATATTTATGTTCATGAGACCAAATCACAAGATTAAAATAAGGTCATGCATTCACAAGAGTCTCAAATTGTGTTATAATGTCCTTGGAAATCCTTGGGTGTGTCACATTGATCACAAGACATTATTTGGACCAGACATTTTGGTCTTTCAAAAATACTTGGAAAATTCATGTTGAACATTCGATAGATTACCAGCATGTCATCATTTCTATTCAACAACTGGAAGACATGTCATTATTATCGGGAGATATCCCAGGTATAATTCAGGTTGATCATGAAACAACATATATACTAATCATCCGATCATGAGAAAGATCTTTGATATAACCTATTTGATCATGAAAATACATCTTGGATATGTTATTTTTCCGTGCCAAAGTCACTGAAAATGTAGGCTTTGGCCAGAGAAATACATATCAGACAATGAACCATGGAAATGAGAAGATATCAACTACAATGCACCAAGATCATGAGAATTCATCTCAGAAAATTAAATTAGGTCATATGAAGAAATCCAAGAAAATGCACCTAGATCATTAAAAGACACCTAAAACAAGTCAATTTGTCATGTTAATACATTCAAGACATGTTTGTTGATCACGTAAAAACCATAGATATTACCAACATGATCATGTAATGACATCCCTGACAATTTAGTTTACCATTAAGAGGTTATTAGACACATCAACTTTGATCATGCAAAGAATCTTCAACCTACCATTCATAAACGCTTAGATGTATCTTCCATGCCAGATAGATACTCCATGAATGTTGGTTAGACAATAAAGTCATATCCAGTGGAACACTGAGATATATTGTGCATTTCCCCTAGTATATGACCAAATCCTCTACAAGACATGCTCAGACTTACACCATGTGGACCCCCATCAATGAACCATCATTTGTATACCACCATTATATGGTGAGTTTCCTTAGTGGGTTTCAGTTATGCACTCGTGTAACCTTATTTGTGTTATACACTAGCTTGGTCCATATGTTTTGTATTGAGAATATCCAAAAGAAATGTCATAGTATCCATCTCACTATTGTTTTCAGAATATAGATAGTGAATATGAAATGGTCAGCTATCTTGATATGTGTCGCTATCATTTCTAAAACCTCAATGATTATAATATTGTATTTGAGTGTAGACACCACCCCCTATCGATCAGCGGGTTAGTGGATTACTGAAATATACGAAATTTAATTCCTAGATTAATAAGGATATGTAAAACTCATTCCAAAGGCACAAGCTCCAATGGGTATCCACTTGAGTTCATGTCTCTTTATATGCCCAATATTCATGACATATGGAACTAAAATCTTCTATTATTCTCCGATCATTTTTAAATTATATTTGTCACTAAAGGGTCCATATTTATCTGTTTATATGTGATAATGTTC
Source organism: Viscum album (assembly GCA_963277665.1). Lineage (NCBI taxonomy): Eukaryota > Viridiplantae > Streptophyta > Magnoliopsida > Santalales > Viscaceae > Viscum > Viscum album. The sequence continues at coordinate 890,451,794 of OY728123.1, forward strand.
CCCATGAATGTTTCTCACACTTTACAAAGAATTATTTTACTATATTTTGTGAATAATGTTTTATTTCTCATGGTCTTCAACAAGGAATTCTAAAACTCTTCAAGTTCTTAAATTCATTTGGAGTAGATAATAATGTTGTCTATAAATAAACAAATAAATTTTTCATGATAATCCCAAAATAATATATTAATTATGGCTAAAAATATTTGTTGGGAATTAGTGAATCCAAATGGAATCACAATTAACTCATACTAAATATACCTTGTAGAAGCATAATTCTTAGCAATATCGTCATTATTTACCTTAAAATGTTAATATATAAACTAAAGATCTTACATAGAGAAGTAATGGGAGAAATATAGCTAATAAAAAATATCATAAATACATGGAAAAGGATAATTCTTCTTTATAGTGATGTTTTTAGATCATGATAATCAATGTAGATGTGTTTTGATCCACCTACATTCTTAATAAAAAGGACCAGTACACCATAAGGTGAAGAAATTTTGTGTATAAAACCTTTATACAGATTATCCTGTACTTTCTAATTTATCACTTCATGTTAAAAATAGATCATTCTATATAGAGTATTTGATATTTCAAAAGATCTAGGTATATTTTTTATAGGGAATTCAACCTCTCGATTAGGAGGAAGATGAAGAATTTCCTTGGGGAACACGTATGAATATTAAATTATAACTAGAATGTCCTCAAGGATGGTCTTTTCCTTAGTCACAATAATTTTAGAAATAGATTCTTTCTCATAAGGAAAAATATCCATATTTGAGATAATTATTCCAAAATGGATTTATCTATCCTCATATATGTGCATATAATTGGAAAAAATTCTCGATATAGAGTGTGATTTATACTCCCTTCTATTTATAGTAGAAACATACAAGGAAAGCCGTTCCATGAAAATATAGATTAAAAATCAACTAAAGGTAGTATCACTAGGTTCACTATGAAATTAGACCAATAGATATTGAAAGAGGAGAAGTTATATGCTTATGGTGAAATATTAGAACCATTAACCATTATCATAAGTAACATGACATCCATTTCTGGTGGTGCCAATTGAATAGTTCTACAACACTATCATGATAGGAAAGAATACATAGAACAATAATAAAAGTGTATATTTACAGTCCTTTAATGAATAAATAGTTTACTTATCTCCACATTGTATTCAGGATGTGCCTCAGACATTGTGAGGGAATATAATCACCATTTTTTCCAAGGAATTTGGGGTCATTTTCATCAATTCTATTTGAAAAAACATGTCTTAGTGAATTGGTTTTCATAGTGCCCTTATTCCCTATAGTTAAAACATTAAAAATTACAATGTTGTTGACTATTACATTACTTTATTACATCACAGGGGTGTATTTTCTTCTTTTATTATTAACTAGTTATGTTCACCTCCCTCACACACCTATGGAATTTCCTTTTGACCTTCAAAAAATTTATGGCAATATTTTTCCCACACTTTTGACTATGGGGATTCCATACACTCATACCATTGGGATAATTATCCATCTCACCCCTATAATTAAATTCTATTAACCACTTTCAATTTCTATTCCCTTAAGAGACATGTGATTCTTCAATCACCATTTTTTACTTTGAGGGAACATCAAAAAATTTCTTCATAGTCTCTTAATTCATGAATAACCAAATATTTTACTAGATTAATTTTTATAACATTAAATAAGTATTTAAATTCAATATTAGTGTCAATGTAAAATTTGGAGCTTTATCATGAAATATTTTGGGATTTTCCTCATACACTGTGTTATATTCAGAATCAAGTTACATTAATAAGGGAACTACATCTCCTATAATATTTAGAGAGTATATAGAAAATATAATTTGAAACACATATTCCTAATTTATTTCTAGTCCATCACTTCATTTTCTTCCTTGGGGATCATATTCCTGATAAGCATCCACCATTGATAAGTTTATCCCACAATGTGATAAATATATAGAATGATATTCTCTTTATAAGAGCATTAAAAGACAGAAAAGAACTTTTTAATGGATCTAATCCATTCTTAAGAAATTAACAGACCAGAAAATCCTCTAAAATTCATAGGAATTTGTACAACAAATGTCTCAATTGAAACTTTCTCTTTCTTATGTGGATGTGGGTTCTCTTCTAGATTCAATTTTTAAAAAAAATATGTTAATTGAGTATGTATTATGATTAAGTTCTCAAATTCGTCTACCATTAAGTTGGAGATCTCATTTAGACAGTCATTACATTTCCAATCATGTTGGTTATCAATCTAGTACCTCCTATTTCAATCTATTTATTAATATATATTTAAATTAGGGATTTTATTTTTCAAAAAATATAAAAGGGAAACTATTAACATTGAAGGGATAATTCATAAACGGAATTTATTCTTTGATGAATGAATTTCTAGGTTTCAATATAGTTTTTCCGAGCTATATTTAATAACATAAAGGTTTATAAGAATTTTTTACCTTTATAATGGTTCAAAAATATCTTCTAAATTTACTGTAGGATATCCACCTTAGTGTGTCAAAATAGGTGTAAAATAATGATTCCTTTTCATTTACCATTTATAGGATGAGTTAATATCAAATGATGCAAATAGGGGTTATTTTCCCTACGTACACTTATGTTATATCCAAATCCAATTATCTTATCTAAACATAGATATTGTTATTAGGAAACTTAATTCTCTATACATTACCAAAATATCTGGATTTTGTTACATACATAGACATATTTAGTGGTTTTTTACTAATGTATTCTTATCCTACTTTCTAAACATAACTATAAGTTTCTCTAATACCAACTATGAAGAGCTTTATATTTTATACACCTTATTTCATGATTTTTAACATAATTATACACATAATTTAATCCCAAAGGATAGAGTGGCCTAGTGTAGTTTTTCTAATTAGGTATCGAGTATTATAACATGAAACATGGAAAGAATGACATTATTTAAAAATGTTGTATGATGCATTTAAATTTAATGGATATTTTAATAGTGCATAACACAACCTATAAATGTTTATAGGAATAGGGTGAGTTATAAATACCAATAATGGAATAATCAAATCATTACAAAAATGAAATTAATACATTTGTGTCAAGAGGTATGTAATGGAGACATAAAAGGATAGAATCATAATCCTAAACATTGAAGACTGATATAAGATGATAACATCAAGGAGTTATAGTAATTTCAGAACAACAAAAAACCTGAATTCAAAAGAATAAGTCAAGGATATCTAGAAATACATCATAAAATAGTGTTCCTAGGATAAAAAAACATGCAGTACGCATGGTATCTAATGGGATAAAAAAATTACCCAATCTATTGGGGGAAATATAATTTCTGGCCCTCCTTCAAAATTCATATCTCATACAAATGTATATGTGACATATATATCTTAGAATATAACAATTTCCATGGCCAATTTTACTCTAATTAATAAGGAGTTTGGTTTTAAAAAATTAAATTCTCCAATAAATAATGGATGACTATATATAGTTGAATTTACATTATTGGAAATGATGATGGATATTCAAAAAAAGTTTCACATGGAAAATCACAAGATAATTTCAGTAGCATAATTGGCATACGTAATAGTTTTGGGAAGGGTTAATGAGAGTGAAAGGTGTTCTATCATTACTGTTTCATTATAAGAATAGTAAATTTATGTTCAAAAACACATTAAAACATTAAATAATGGAAATTAAAATTCTTAATGTCAATAAAGTACATAATATTGAAGGAAGAGGGAGAGAGTACCCTACTTAATAGGATTCCCATAAAAGTACTATAGGAGCTTAATAAGAGCTTGGGAACACCTTAGGAGGGATTTTGAGAGGGATAAATAGATAAATTTGGTGATCAATGGGTTGGTACTAAAGAAGAAAGGGAGGTTTGGAAGGTATTTATATAAAAATGGTGGGGAATTATTTACTAATTTCTAAGAAATAAGTTTTGGACTCTCGGGTGATAAAATAATCAAAATGACAATCTTTCCCATGGTTATTTCCAATATTTTATAGAAAAGTTTAGTTGTTTCAAATATTTTATTAGGTTATGATCTGAAATAATTATAATAATATCATTCACGATGTGAATATGAGTCTTTTTCATTTAGAAATCTTTTTATAATAATAAAATACAAGAGGACAATTGGATGATTTATTGTAGGTTTATCAAAGTAATCAAAGAATTTCAAAAACACGTTATTTTAAAGGGGAAATATATTTTCGACCTACTATTCCTTTTATTAATATTTAATTCATAAATTTTGGGATATTATTATATTATAATACCTAAAATATATTTATAATGTGTTAAAGATTTACAAATTAATATTCTTCTCTAAAAAACTATAGAAATTCACTATTGGATAATATCAACATGATCATTTGAAAAATGATATTTATTTTACCAAATTTTTTTTATTAAAATAGGAATATGTTATTATAAAGAAAAATAGTTGTTTATTAAAAATACATTATTTTACAAAGACAACAACATTATGATCCCCATAATATTTATATTGGACATCATAAAATTATATTATCATTTATATTTAATTAAATAATTTTAATAAGAATAATTTATAAAAATAAAATTTATTTGAGAAATTTTTTATTTATCAAAATGTGTATCTTGATTGAAACAATATATTTCCTGAAAAAAATAATATTTATGTTTCATTGTATATGAATATAATTTTATCAAACTCATTATATTATCAATTATATATATATAATTTAATAATGAAAATAGATAAATATAATCATTACTTACAAAATATAATCATTCATACTACTATGGTCTGTATACATAGAAGGACCTACCCAACACTTAATATGTATAATTCATTCCTAATATTAAAGGGTTTAAACATAAACAATATATACATTCATATATAAACTATCATATGAAATGTAAACCACTTTCCCCAATCATTATACATAACACTAACCATTTGAAGTAATATGGTAAATGGTTTCAAGATAGAACATCCATATTCAAACTAGTCATAAACAATTACATAATAATTGGTAGAAGATATTATAAAATATTAATCCTAAATAAACATAAGAATCAAAAAGACTGTTGAAATTGAGGAAAATACTATTATAAAATCTTCGCTCAATTCTTGATAGAAATAATTGTTTTACATTGAAAAGAAGAGTTCTATTAGAAAAATATTTGTATAAAACCAAAACTGAATTAAGTTAGTTTTTTGATAATTCAATTATTTATTTTATAAAACTAAGGGTTTCTTATAATAGTTTATAGTGTTCATTTTAAAATATGTAAGAATTTGAGATGTTCCTTTGAAATGGGCTTGTTTATCGGGACGAATTTATTAAAGATCCTTTTAATACATGTAACACCCCATAAAATAAAGAATATTTAGTATTGGTACACATATATAGAGAATTAACATGGAATTTATGAGGATTACAAGATAATAAATAATAGTTTAATTGAGGTAAGTATAGAATAAGAGTAACCCAGATGAAAATGGATGTTCAGGTAGAAAAAACCATACCTTATGTCTGAATGTATTCTATAATTGACCTTAATGTCCTAGATAATAAAATTTAATACATTAATTAAATAATTCAAAAAATATACAGTTATATGATTTATTATATTTTTTTTAATTTCATTGATGACCTTTTTTATGAGTTATAAGTTTCATTTTTATCGCTCGAGAGTGGTCAATTATTTGGTTTTCGTGATCTGTATACTTTTATATGAGTATGGAAGTTTCTGTGGAATGGGTATAATTCTCAAAAATTGAATTTATATGATATAAATTAACTTAACGAATATTAAATTGTTTTATAATTTATGGTTTTATATTCTATGAGTATGAATCTTTTGATATAACATTTGTGATATTCATTTGGATCATTTTTGCGGTATTTTTTATTACTACTAAGTAGTTTTATCTTATGAATTAATATTAAATATATATACTAGTTTTATAAAATTGATAAAGTTATAATAAATATATTATATTCCATTTAAAATAAAAAATTGTTTCATGACCAGCCTAGAAGGAAAAATTTAAGAATGAAGGTTCATTATCCATGAAGGATGTAAATTGGCACCTCCCAGATGATGTTTTCATTTATAAAATAGATTAGATAGAGTAATGATATTGATTATTTATATTCCATTAACATAATATAATTATATTATATTGATGTTACTAGAGTTATGATGATAATTTTGATATAGGAGGTTAGAATATAATAAGAAAATAAGGAACTTAAATGAAATTAAAAGGAAAAAGGAAGAGGATTTTACCACTTGAGTGATCCTCTTTGAGAACCTCTTTAAGGGAAGTGGTTTTGGCCTCTCATAAAGACCAAGACCACCTAGACGTGGGGAGAAACTAGGGAAGTTTATTTTGGTAGAAATTTTCGAAGCTTCTTGGCTTAGGGGAGTGAAGAGAAGAGGGACTTATGGTTGGCTTTTATAGTGGAGGAGAGGAGTGATTTTTGAATTTCGTATTCATTATTTTATTATTTTTCTCAAGGAAAAAATGGAGTTGATTCTTGTGGGAAAAAATAGTAATAAGTGAAAGTTATTTCAAACCATGTGGTCTAAAATCATCCATAAATCACATATGACTCATTAAATTGTGTATTTAGCATTTATCGTTAATTTTCAAATTTTACTATTCACTAAAAATTCAATTATTTTAGAAAAATATAAAAAATTTACCAAAACCATTTTTATACATGTAGAATTCAAAAATGGACATCATTTTATGAAAATAATATTTGAAATATGTGAAATTTAATTTTTAAATAAAATTATTATTTAATTGAATAATAAATATATAAAATTTAAAACAAATTTTATAATTCGTTCAAAAATCAACTAAGGTCTCATACTGTTCTCCTAAAATTGTAGGGAAAAAAATGTTTTTCTGTGAATAAATTTTATGAAATTTTTTTTTATTTGAAATAAATTTATTAGTTTTAAATTGTAATTAAATATTTATTACTCACAAAAATATCAACACTTAATTATTAATTGTTTAAAATATTCACCCTCAATTATAAGGTGTCTAAATTTCATTTCCACATACATGGGTGACATTAATATTAATACTGGTATAAAACTATTCATAAGGGTAAGTTACTATTCAAAAGGGTATGTTATTATTCAATAAAAAATGTAATTTGAACCTATCAAACTCTAAATATCATATTGATTACAAACATGTATGTCAGTATTTCGAATTTCAAATCACAGAAGTGATGAAATTATATTCATTATCTAGGTCATAACAAAGTGGTGTTTCATAGAGACTCAGTGTTTCATGAATTCAATGATAAATTAATTTTTACATTCTTAGGGTCACATAAAAATCTACTATTTGAAATATTATATCATGAATATCATTCCTGTCATGATATTTTAAGCATCATAAAAATTTATTTTCTTACATTGGGAGTGTGATTCAATGTAAAAAGTTGTAAGAGTATATTGAAATAATATTATTTTTTATTCAGATTTTTTATAATTATTATTTCACTAATTAAATATTATGATAAATATCTCAATAACACTCATGAACTTTATTATCCTCTTTTAAATCATGATATCTTCATGTAATTATACAATTTATTCCATCTTTTGTTATTTCAGATAATTAGGAAAATGTTTTTATGAAAATTGATCACATTTCCCTTTTTAATAAGATATATATTTACTTAAAACCCAATGATTTCAAAAAAAAATTCAAAAATGTTAACAAAAAATTCATTAAAGCGCATTTTTAAAAAATGGGTTTCAAAATTGGTTTTTATGTTTTGAAATATATTTAAAAAAAATAGTTTTTAGCATCTTTTCAATTTTCCATAAATTTTTTTCTAAGAAAAACATTTTTAAAGCCTTTATGTTTCAAAAACATTCAAGAAGGAAAGTATAATTTCCTCATGAGATTTATTTAGAGTATCATTCCAAAAAAATTCATCTAAGGTGACATTAGTTGGTGTTACTCATGCATTTTGGGTAAATGGTACAACGTTTCCATTCATATTATTTCAATGAATTGTTTATGTTTTTATTTTTGTACATTTATGAAGCTCATTTCACTTTCAGGGGTTATATGTCTATGAAACCTATTTCTCCTTCATGGGTTATATTCTTAGGAAACCCGCTTTTATTCATAGGCTATTCTATGATGAAATGATTATGAAACATATATATTTTCCGTCTGTTATGATATGATGAAATGTTTTTGGAACCAATATATTTTTATGGATTTTGATATGATAAATGGTTTATTATATTATTGTATAGGTAGGTTTGACTTCATTATTTGATTAATGACTTATATCTCATTCTAATGAAAGGGGTAATGAAAACTAGTATATGAGATAAAAGGGTTCATAGGTTATAACATATGCCTGAAAACAATAGACTACATAGGTTGTAGACCAAGCCTGAAAACAAGAGGGTACATGGGTTATTTCCCAAGACTAAAAATAAAACAACAAATGGGTTATAGTCCAATCTCAAAAACAATAGGGTAGATGGGTTAAAGATGATGCCCAAAAATAAGAGGGTACATAGGTTGTTAGCCTAATACTAAAACAGGTGCATGGGTATTACCCCAATCCTAGCATGAATGATGGTCCTGGTAGGTTGCTTTGATTTATTATTTTTATGATAATATTTATGCTGGAAATTATATATCTCATTCCTTAGTTATGTTTTTATGCCTTTTTCTGTTGTTCCCATATGATTCATGTCTTATAAAAATTCAATATTTATGCAAGGTCCTCGGATTTTTATATTTGATGTACAAGGTATGATCTTAAAATTATATTCTCCTTTTCTCATATGCTTCTGTTCAAGTTATTTGTACATAGTTCCTTTTTTACCCTTACTGAGCATTCGATCTCAACGCTTTTTTATTTTTTTCATTCCCCATGTTATGAAGAATGGTTTCACGTAGGTGCACTAAAGGTGATGATATTTTTGGGAAACAGTGATGATCATTCACCATGTTAGAATATTTTATTATATGTTTATAAAAAAATTATTATGGTCCTCAATAATGTAATTTTTTAATAAGATGAATATTCATCGATATTGATGTAATATCCATGTATGTTAATCTTGGGTATCTATATATAGAATCAAGGGAAAGGTTTAGTCAAACTTTGGAATCTATGATGATAATTATTTAGAGATATACCTATTGATATTTCTAAGTGTATGTCTATGTATTTCTCTATGGATAAGTCCAAGGATAAGAAAATGTATAGGAAAATGAACTATAATTTTGGTAAAGGGTAAACTGAGTGGTTTCATAAGAATACCTCCCTTTTTGGATACTACATGTGGATATGGATCGAAAACAAATATGCCTACGGGTGATAACTTCAAAAAGGAGTGTCAAGATTGACTCAAGTATAACCTGGTATATGAGAACGAAGCTTGCAACAAACCTAGTTTGAAACTCTTTGGGGATGTTAATTGGGAATTGATAAAATATTTACAAACCATCATGAAGGATATAGGTAGAAGATGACTACAAATAACCTAGTATAAACCAATGTATTCATATATTATTGAATTAGGATCCTTGATTTGGGCATCCTATAAAAAAAATTCAGGATTATGTGGTTTTCTATTTTGATAAGTTATTGTCAGGATATGATCTCTAGTCTTAGTAATGGATGGAATAGAAAGGAACCGTGTTAATTCTTAATGAAATATATAATGTAATTAATATCCTACAGAGATAACGAGCATTATGGGAGTAAAAATGGGGAGCATTGTTGCTACACAAAGAAAATGTTCCCAAGCTTTGAATCATGTTGAAAATATGAAGGATCAAAGGAGGGAACAAAGTTATGTTGATTCCTTCCTGAGGAAAAATCCACCTTCTTTTAGTAGTTCCACTTGTTAACTAGTTATTGAGAAATGGATCGATACCAATGATAATATAGTTTCCATGATTCAGTGTTTAGAGCATGAAATGGTCATTTTGGCTATTTATCTATTGGATGGTGAAGTAGGTCAGTGGTTGAATATATTTAAGAACATAAGGGTACAATAATAAATTTAATCAATGGAATAGGTATATTTTAAGGGGATAGTTCAAAGTATGTAACTACATATTATTCTATTAACAATGATGGAGAAGAAATTCCTAGAGCATAAATAGAAGTATGACACATATGTTGGTACCTATGAAGAAAATATTTTAAGACTTTCAAGTTACTTCTTGGGTATTATCATTCACCCTGAATGTAAATTTGACTGATTCATCAATGTCTTAAAACCAAATCTCATAAATTAGGTAACCATAAGGGATATTATATGCTATGAATATATTTGTTGATACACTATATAATGGTGAAAATAGTGGTTTGAGTTATTTATCAACATCAAGATTTAGATAAAAAGGGAAAAATAGGATTCAAAGGAAATTATAAGAACAATGGAAAGAAGAAGATGAGTTATCTTGTATTCTAGATGAATTGGATAAAACATGTGAATAATTGTCTTATTGTTACTAGTAAATGTTTTATCTGTGGAAATGAATGAAATAGTGTTACTGTGTAACAAATTGTTTGGAAAATGTAATCTAATGATATGAATAATGAGTATTCTTCATAAGATACACCTCCCAAACATTAATGTTTCAATTTTAAGGTTTTTAGGAATTTATCTAAAATGTTCCCAAATACAGGGGTTAATAATGGTGATCAACTCCAATTACATATAAAGAAAAAGGAAAATGGGAATGATTATGAAATGACAATGGATGTGGTGAATAATTATAATTAGTACACATTAATCCTTCTCTCCATAGTTGGGAATTTCATGTTATGTTTTTTATAAATAAGTCATATAAAAATATTATTGTTCATACTTTGATGAAATTTCCCAGGATTATCTCCCTCTGCATGGATTATAGTTTAATAAAATCATGTTTCATATTCTATTAGTAAAAGTAATAACACACATTTCACGTGAAATTTTTTTTTGTATAATATATGAGATTATTTAATGAATAAAGGGAAAATTTTATTCTGCAAGGGATATAAGGATATCCATTTATAAAATGGATTTTGATCAAATTTGTTTGAGTTTTTAGATATTAATGGTTAACATAAACATATGAATATTTATCCATATTGGAAAACTTCGGCTAAGCATTTTTCTTGTGATAATAATGGATGGAATGTCTGTTCATTCTATTTATGGACCTCACGATCTTCTAATGCCTAGGAATGGAAAATTTACATTCATTTAAATGAATAAGTGATAAAGTGTAAATTAATAAAGGGAAAAAAGGGTGAGATTATGATTTATCAAGTAAGTATATATTATCATGAAAATTATTCATCATTATAAAAGAGACTTGAAATAAATTTTTATCTTGTTATCGTCATCTTGTATGATATCAATGACCTTTTCAAGCCCCTTTGGGTTATGGATTTACAATCATTAAATTGATATTAAATATGTTCTCTATCACTCTCCATTATAACTTGATATATATTCTCCTCTTTTATATCCATGTTTTAACATTCAAAAAAATATATATAAGGAGGAAACCTAGTTATGAGTTACTTTGGGTAATATGTAGGTTCCCAACCATCCCTTTTTTCAAAAAGTTTTAGAATTAATTTTTATGAGGCGAGTTTAATTGAAAATGAATTTCATGTATCAAACCATAGATAAACCACATTAATTTTAAGATAGAATTTCATTTTAAGGGGGTATAATGTAACACCCCATGATTTTGTGAAATAATGTTTTTGAATTAAATTACTCTTTTAGATGTTTTTCATTTCACGCAACACTGAAAATAGCTTTTATTATACAAAAACACTAAGTGTGGCTTGAGCTATACACAAAATCAGGCCAGGGTTGTGTTACACACATACCAAATATGTCTTTCTCTATACAAAAAACTGAGGTTTTCTTACATTGTATGCAAGGATCACATTCCATGATGGCTTGTGTGACATAAAAGAACGAGTTTTGCCAAACTGTAATATATTATTAAAAATATTATTATTTAATATTATTATATATAATCTAGTAGTTAGATTGATAGTTATGTAGAGTATTAACTATCTTATAAAAATATATATTTTAATTAAATGGTTACATATTAATTAGAAATAAATAAACAATACAAATGAATAAAAAAGGAATGATTTTATAAAAGACTATTTTTATGTGTGAAAGGATATTTGTCTTCATAAGTTATGTTAGTTAATTTTATGGAATGATATAAATTAAATTTTTATATTATATGTTCAATAAAATAATTTTTACTTTCAACCAATAAGTATTATATAAATAAGGAAAGAACAAACCCGATTTTACACATAAAACCAATGTTTTTATAATGGTAGTTTTACTACCTTTTAACTACGCACCTATTTTAAATCTGAATTTTGGAACCTTAAAAATTAAATATTTAAAAAATAACCATCATTTGGGAAAGAGAAACATAAAAATTATGTTTAGGAAAAATTATTTTATTTCTCTGTAATTTTTCATTTTATGAGGAATACTAAAAGAAAACTGAATTTTAATTAAAAAATACCTTTTCATATGATTCATTTATAAGGTTAAATTAAATTTTTGGTTTGTTATAAATATTAATTAGATAAAATTTATATAAATTAATCAAATTTATTAAATTTTAATAAATTTATCTTGTAAATTTGATAAAAATCATAGGAAACTATTGAACACTTTTACAATAAAACCTCATTGTATCGTTCCTTGAGTGGGGTTAAATTTAAATCAATTTTTGTAACTTATATAATTGGAATTTGGGAAATTAGATTAAATATTTGTAATAACAATAAATTTTAATTTATAATCTGTTAAATTTTTTTCACAAAAAATATTTTTGAATTTGATTAAAATAAATTACAACGGTTAAGCTAAAAAATATATTAACAACGGAATACATCTTAAACTTAAGAGACAAAATAACCTTGATAATTTTACAAAACCTAATTTATATCCATATATTGACCCCATACTACATTTAATATTATTTTTACCATTATTGGAGCCCTTTATTATGGGAAAAACGATGGTGTAACTCTCATTTCCCAAAATTACTGGAATGCCACTCCTCCACTATAAAAGGAACTCGCCTATATATTTATTCACACCTCTCATGCCCATTTATTCACCCAAAATCTGATAAAATAATCAGAAAAATATCTTCTCTATTCCTATAATCCTACATTTCGATATACATCCATAAAATTAGGCCCTTTGGTGCAATCCACAAGGATTTACCCAAAGAAGAGGTAGCATCCTTCCTCAATCCCATTTCCTTTGTTTTTTTCTCCACCACCTCAATTATTCTTAAATTTTGATTAAATAAAAACCTATGTATCCACAATAGACATATATGTTTTTACATTACTATTTATACCTATACATACATATACATCCATCAAAATAGCAACGAACATATTATTCTTATGTGTGGTGAATTACAACCTCGCGAAATGATGTTGTTCATTTTTTCCTATATCAACTATCACAGTTGGTAATTATGATAGAAAATATATTTTTATATTATATATATTACATATATTATTTATTTCAGAGTATATATTTTTTATATAAAACACACTTTAATGTTTTCTATATTATGGATATATGATAACTTCCTTTGGGGAAGTGTCGACTACCACCTCCTCAAGGTGATGTGGTTCATTAAAATTTTACATGGAATGTATTATGGGTGTTTTTAGTGAACATATATGATATTTATGAAATAATAATGATACTATAGTGATATTATATATATATATATATAAATATATACATTTCATTTACCTTATTTCTTTTAATACGACTTGAAAACAAAATCAACATTCAATCGTGTGTATGACCTAGAGTCTCAATGAATGGTGTATACCATTTTAAACATATCTATTTTATAAATAATTATAAATATTTATATACCAAATATATATGATATTTAAATAATTTTATACATTATTTAAATTAATAAATCAATATCTAATTAAAATTACCAATAATAACATGTCAAAACATATACCAAAAACAAAGTTTAAATTATCATAAATGCATCATTAACATATAGTTGTTAACAAATGGGTAATATAGAGTCATTAACAAAACATATATGGTGATATACATAAGAATAAAGTTATTTGGTAAATTTATAATAAAATTATATATAAATTATTTTATTTTTTAATATGTATGAAGAATTCAAAACATATGGTAATATAATTTCATCTCACTTTTTATTTATGTGAGATTCATGACATATTTTCCCCTCTCTTCTTTTTTGTTATGTATATTTTACCTTATGAGGTTTTATATAATTAATTTATTTTATTTAATTATATTATAAATTTCAATTTATTGTATTCTTTCATGAGGACCATAATTCAAAAATTAATCATGTAGAAAAAGTTTTCTCATCTCACATTTATTTCGATGAGAATTATGTATTATTCAAAATAAATTAATTTATTGTGTTTTATAGACAACCCATGAATATATTATATGATTATTAAACTAACATTTAAGGTTTTTTATGTATAAAATGTATTATCTCTATTTCATGGGGTTTATTTTTTAAAATTTATCAAATCCGTAAAGTATTTTTGTCTCAATTTTCCATGCTTAAGATACATTCCATGATATACACCTACGTTCTTCAATGAGGTGTATACTCTACTATTTGAGAAGTTATATCTTGAATAACCTTCCTTTCATGATATTTTATGTTTCATGTAATTTCATTTCCATACATGAGGAGTATGAATCAATGTTACCAAGTGGTGAGAGTCTAATGAAACAATCTCATCATTAATCGAGAATGTTTATGGATATCCTTCCACTGATGAAATAATTTGATACATATACAAATCACTCTCTTGAATTTTCCTATCCTCTATTTTTTATTGATATCTTAATTTTTTGTTATTGTATTTTCCACTCTTTGTTATTTTATATAATTAACAAAACGTTAAAAAAAATATAATCTCATTTTTTTTAGGCCAGAAATATGTTTAACTCAAAAACCCTATTTTAAATAGAATTTTAAAAAAAATGTTTTAAAAATCATCTTTAAATATCATTTTCTAGAAAAATTATTTAAAATAAAATTATATGATTTTAATGATATTTCCAAAGAAAATTGTTTTCAACATGTTTTCAAGTTTTCGTAATATATTTTTGAAGAAAAAAGAATTCAAAAGAATTTATGTATTAAAAATTATTTTTCAAATAATATAGGTTGTTTTACTCTAGATTGTTTTTTAAAATATTGTTCCCAATTATTTTCCATCTAAGATTAAATTCTTTAGTGTTACTCTTGCTATTTAGGTTAAAATTTCAAAAGGATCCATTTATATTCATTATCTGGACGGTTTATGGTTTTATGGAATGATTTTTATCAAAACCATTTCCCTTGTAGGGGTTATATATCTATAAAACCCATTTCACTTTGATGGGATATATGATTATTAAGATCAGTTCCTTTCCCAGTTTATTATTTGATTAAATTATTAAGAAACCTATCTCTTTTCCATAAGTTGTGATATGATAAAATATTTTTGAAACCCATATATTTTTATGGGTCTTGATATGATGAATGATTTATAATCATGTAAAAAAGGTATGTATGATTTCATTATGTGACATGTGATTTGTATCTCCCTCCAATTCATTAGGTAATGATAAGTGGTATATAATTTCATGGGATATAAGGGTTTTATCCCAATTTCATAAATACAAGGGTATAATGGTTTTATCCCACGCCTGAAAATAAGAAGTAAAAAGGGTTGTAGCCCAAGCCTATAAAAAATAGGGTAAATTTTTTGAAGACCAAGCTAGAAAATAGGAGGGTACATGGGGTGTATCCGAGTCCCAAAAATAAATGGGTTCATCAGTTGGTAGCCAAAGAGCCAAGGTGGTACATGCGTTGTGTTCCACATATAACATGTTATGATGATATTGGTAGGTATCCTTGACATTAGATTTTATATGATTATGTGTATTCCTGAAATTCCATTTCATATTCATCATTTATGTTTTCTTGTATTATTTTCTTGATTCCCTTATGATAATTGTCTCATGAACATACAATCTATATGACATTTATCATGATTATGATCTTTCATATGAAGGGTATGGTCTTTAAATGATATTCCTATTTTATCACACTCTTATGATTGTGTTATGCATACATACTTTATTTATCCTTACTGAGAATTCTAGATCACCCATTTTTTATGTTTCCTTTCCCCATGTTATGAATAATGGTATTAAGTATTTTCTCTAAAGGGGAAGATATTTTTGGGAAACAATGATGATCGTTCACCATGTTATAATATTTTATCCCACTTTTCCAAACACACTAAACTATTACGATCCTCATACATGTACATTTTTAATATGTAGAATATTCATCTATATTGATGTAATATCCTTGTATCTTAAAATTTTGACACTACAATAATATAGTCATCTTATTCATTTGGTAACATTTAACATCTAATGAGATTATCATGGGATCTCTGTAGTAAAGCCTGATTTACTATGGGACATATATAGTGACACCCAGTCAACTATTTTATGTTATATAATTTGTAATATGTGACCCACTATATTGTGAAGGACTTTGTGGTTGACCCTAACACTTGTTATGAATTTCATGATTATGTTTGTATCAAATTTTTATGTTATTCCCCATGGATCCTGATTATTTTCCTATGTTTGGACATTATTATGCAATAGTAAATTTTATACTTTCATGATTTTCGATGAGAGGTTATATATCCTTCTATAATACCTTATGGATATATTTTTATGATTACATGATCTTTTTAAATACGTATTTTCCCTATGTTAATGTTTTCTCAAATTCTTATAGTATAATTCTATATGGCTCATAGATGTGTTATTCCATTACTAAGAATCTGATCCCCCTCCTTATTTAAACCATTTATCGAAAAAAATATATACTAGATTATTTCATAGAGGAGGGCATGATTTGAAATTTTTGTGATATATGGTTAAGTAATAATATATAATAAGTCATTTGTGTAATTAATATCTTGTGAAAAACACATTTGGGTAATGGGATTGTGTGTTCATTTTTTATATGTAATGTTTAAATTAAAAAAATAATATAAAATATATTAATTTTATGATTATTTAATATCAATTGGTAATAAAGGGTGGTTTAATTATTATTTCGAATTAGGTTGTACAAGAGATCATACCTTAAATAAACATAGTATTAACCAAAGGTATTATTAGTGGACGATTCAATGATTTTACCCATGAGATTCTCATATATTCCAAGATTAAGGAATACAACAAGTAACTTTTTCTGATTGTTTTAAATACCTTTTGAAGTGATAAAACATATGCTATGTATCAAAATATTAATTTTTTATAAAAAAATTATCCATCCAGGGCCATGTATTCACAAGAGAGGGTATATCTATGGATCCATAAAATATATAAGTTATTGATGAATTTCATTGAAAATGTCAATAATATAAATCCATATTTTTCATAAATTAGCTGAATATTATGGATTCCTTATGAGATATTTAGAAAATATTATAAAATACACTATGTTTAATTAGAAGGGATTCATATTCCTCAAGATAAATTAATGTTAATATATCATTATGTTCCTTCATATAAGTTTATTAAATAAACTTCTACTTATGTTTCCATGTATTATAGAAGTGTTTTTGATATTCAATTATCGGTTAAATATGATTTTGATATGTTTCCATATAAAAAATTACATAGTGATAGATGATGCCTCATGATAATTAATTACCCCTGAGAAACAAAATGTGACACATGATTTGGAGCTAGTGAAATTAAATGTTTGTTAAAGATATACATGAATTATCACTATGTTGAAAATTGTGAAATAAATATTGATTACCAGATATTAATGTATATATTTACATAAAAGGATTTGAACAATAACCAAAATAGATTGTAAGAGTTTATTACATATAATGAATGAAAAATACATTACCACCCCATGACGGTAAGCATTCAATTTGGTTCTTTATATAGAAAGGACCAGGCTATCTAATATTTGATAAGGATTGAAAGAGACCCAAAATTCATGTATTTCAAAAATATAAACATAGAAATCAAAATGAAAATTTTGAAATCATATATTTTTCATATGATTTTTAAATGATCCATCCATGTGAGTATCATGGAGTCTTGGAAGGAATATATGGAGCTATAAAAATAGGTAATAATCATTTGAGAGTTCAACCATTAAAATGATGGAGTAATTGGATTTGGGAAATTAATATTCATCTATTAAAAAGATGAATTAAAAATGGATCCAACATATTATTCAAATAGAACATTCTCATATAATCATCCAAGAAGCATGAATATTTTATTAGATCTCATGTAGCACTATGTGGGAAACAATAAGAAGATTGAGATTGAAAATTATATATGAAGATTCATAATTTTACATCAAGAAATATGTATGTTTAAAAACTATGGGGATGTATCAAACATTACTTATACATGTTTAGAAATGATAGAACAAAGCTTCATTTTGAAATCTACTATATATACTAAACTTGGCATCTCCTTGCATATGTGTCCCCATACAGTTCATCCACGTCACCTTATTTCCTCTGATCCTCGCTCCAAACCCAAAACATTAGCTCGCTACCCATCCCCCGCTCGGGAATTTCCTTCGCCCCGTGCTCCCCTTCCCGAAACCCCTCCCCAAATCCCCTCTCCCAGATCTGTGGTTCTCGATTCCCTCCCCAAATACCATAGTTTTCTCAATCGCCTTCCTGATTCCCATCTCCCTCTCCCCTTCCCGATTATCCCCCCAACCCACACCACTCCTTTTCATTATTTTCATCACATACTCCTACACTTCCCAGCCAATTTCGTCTCCTCAAAACTCTCCTAAGTGCAATGCCTTGGATTCGGTTTTCATCATTGACTACTCCTAACTTTGGTTATCGAAGCCCAACTTGGCTCCTCTGTAGTCTTCTTATGTTTTCTATTGTTCGGAACCCTTACCCATACAATGAAGTCTGTAGCAACAACCCAAATAAATCGAATTATGGCTCTGATTCAAAGCTCCAAACATTTTTGACTTGGAAGTCCTTCAATAATTTCATTACCAAGGATTAGATTTGGTTGAAATATCTCCGCAAACCCTATCCTCCTGATTGGAATTTTTTTCCAAAAAACAATGCTAAGGTCAGTACTTTTTGGATCGATGTTTTAGTAATTTCCCCCTATTTTTCTCGATGTTTTCTTTGTATGGCTATTGATGTGTGGATTAGTTTGATTTTAAGAGATGACATTTCATCTAAAAACATGGTTTTTATTGGAAGGTATTGGATCAAATACAATAGGTACCTGGAAATTCAGACTATCACCGCAACGATTCATTCAGGATACAGTAATTGTTTCTTCCATAGTTGTATATAATTTTAATGTTATGATTTTTTTATATTTGTCCCCAATATTTTTTATCTTTATGTAGTAATTTATTCTTCCATTCAACAAAAATTGTATTTTTAAGTAGTTATTTATGTCATGTGTCTCAAAGGTGAATTGTTCGATGCTTTTATTAATTTCATATGTGTCACCATACCATTCATCAACGTCACCCTATTTCCTCTGGTCCTCCCTCCAAACCCTAAAAATTAGCCGGCTACCCATCCCCCGCTCGGGAATTTCCTTCACCCCGCTCTCCCCTACCCGAAACCCCACCCCAAATCCCCTCTCCCAAATCTGGGGTTCTCGATTCCCTCCCCAAATCCCATAGTTTTCTCGACCGCCTTCCAGATTCCCATATCCCTCTCCCCTTCCCAATTATCCCTCCAGCCCGCACCGCTCCTTCTCACGATTTTCATCACATACTCCTACACTTCCTGGCCAATTTCATCTCCTCAAAGCTCTCCTAAGTGCAATGCCTCAGATTCAGTTTGCATCGTTGACTACTCTTAACTTTAGTTATCGAAGCCCAGATTGGCTCCTATATAGGCTTCTTATGTTTTCTATTGTTCGGAACCCTTACCCATACAATGGAGTCTGCAGAGACAACCCAAATAAATCTAATTATGGCTCTACTTCGAAGCTCGGAACTTTTTTGACTTGGATGTCCTTCATTAATTTATTTCCCATTGTTTGGATTTGGTTGAAATATCTCCGCTAACCCTATCCTCCTAATTGGAATTTGTTTCCAAAAAACTATGCAAAGGTCAGTACTTTTTGGATCACTGCTTTAGTAATGTCCCCCTTTCTTTCTCGATGTTTTCTTTGTATGGCTATTGATGTGCAGATTCTTTTGATTTGAGGAGATGGAATTTCATCTAAAAACATGGTTTTTATTGGAAGGTATTGGATCAAATGCAATCGGTACCTGGAAATTCAGACTATCACTATTGACTAGTGATTTTGAATAAGTCATAGATAGTTCACGTATTGGTATATGGATATGTGATAGATTGGTACTAAAGCATTAATATATAGTTTAAAGTTATGAAAATGTGGGGATCAGATGGTATAGTTAATTTCATGTTTACTAAGAAACATTAGTTCACTACATCATAATAATATAAGTTACAAGGGTTATAGAAGAACAAAGTGTTTGTGAAGAACCATGTCATTATGTGTGAGTAATTTTTTTTTTAATTTTACTTTTTAGAAAATAGAAAAATGGGTTCTTTGATATTTGAGGATTGAATTTATTCTTTGGTATTGTGGAAACACATAGGACGTGTTTTTTACTCACCTTGTTTGGTGATTAAGTGTTTTTCTATGGTGGTGGTGTAGTTTTTCCATGATGGTGGCATGGAGAAGTGATTCAAATAAACTAAGAGGCAGGGGTGGCTTATCGGTTAGATGACTGGGCTTAGGGAGAGCAGGCTGATGGCGCGATGGAGGAGCAGTTCACAAGTGGTGACTACACAGTGGTGTTAGGACATTTTGGTCCCATTATTGCGGTAATGAGTCGACATACAATGGGTTTTGTAATGGGTTTTGTACTAATCGGATCTCAAGCTACTGAATAATGGCCTTCTAGTTATTGGGAATTCCGGCCATGATGAGTCTTTTTTATTTTAGGTTTGTATTTTTTTGTCATGTAATAGGTTCCCTCCAAGATGAATGTTTATTTTTTTTTCCTTTTTATTAAATTTGTCTCTTCCCTAAAAATTATAGTAAAATAAAGGTTCTTGAAGGTATGTTTCATTCAGGTCCTAAGTGGGTCACACCAGGATGATTCAGGCCATTCCATAATGGGGAGTCCATGATTTTTTAGTGTAGTTATAGAAATGAGTATTTCAGTGTAAACTATATGGCCATGTTGCAATGCATTCCTAGATAAAGAATTTCACTATGACCAACTATGTCACACTGAATTGGGGCCTTAAATGATTTTAAAATATTTTCACTAATATTCAAAAATATATCTGTCTCCCTATATTTTTTCCCATATACTATAGCCCCAAAATACCAACCTTTCCTTCTCTATCTATATGTCTTACTCTAACTCTCCCTATTACATTCACTATCTTCGTCCCCCACTCTATCTATAAATATCTCTATAACTCTCTTTTGACCACTCTCTATCTATATTTCTATCTCTCTCACTCATTCCATTGGCCCCACTCTATGTCATCCCTATCTCTACCTCTCTCTCTCCCACAAACTCTATCTCACCCACTCTCCCACCCTCTCTATCACCCTCTCTCTCACACAATCTCTCGCTCTCCCCTATCGCTCACTCACTCCCCCCTCACACACTCTGACTCTATCCCTTTATCCCCTCCCTCTCTCTTTCTTTTATTACCATTATCCATTTTCACTCTCAATGAACTTATTGGTTTATCTTTCTCCATACTCTCTCGCAATATCTCATTTTCCCATTTTTTTCTTCTTCACTCTCATATATCCTAAAGGGGTATATTTTCTAAGATTAATGATCCATCAAAATTATTAGTCTGAACTAAATTTTTTTAATGTAAGAGAAAACATATCTCTTAGGGTTTTATGTGTTTCAATTGTTTTTTTGAATTAACCATGTTTGATTTATTATTTGTCTAATTTCTCAATTATAAGAAAATCATGTTTAATAATTATAAGATATTAGATGAGTTATCCCGTATAATATTATGTTAGGTTTTCCCCTTCAATTATAACTATGTGAATGTGTATGTTTTTTCATTGCATGAATTCTCCCTTGGGTCAGGATTCAGGGACTCTAAAAGGTGTCATGTGAGATTGAAGTGGGGTCACAGTCATTGATAAAGAGTTCCATGACTGAGTTTTGTATATCCCTATTGGTTTTGAAATTATATATATTCTCATTGGCTACACGGATAAAGGATGCATGGTCTTGTATCACCAAAATGAACACTCCATGGTCTGGGCTCTTGAGATGAATTGAATTCAGAATAGTGAGTTTTTGTGATCCAATTGAATGCATTCTAATTGTAATGCCACTTGGAAGTAGAATATTTATTTTTTATGCATAAAAATATTTTGGTAATGTTTATGGGATTATCCATTAAGTCCTTATACTCTATTATTTATATGATTTATATTTTTGAAATTGGCCAAGGGAATTAGGGTAACTTATTATTCTTGACTATATTTTAAATCTTATACATGGGAGAGATTAATTGTTCTCATTGATTATAACTAGTTGTAGACTAGAATGGTTATATGGGTCCAGTGTATTATTTGAGCAATGATTACCCTAGGATACAATATTAGATAATATAATGAGTATGGAATAGTGGTTAAAATCCATGTGAGTGTTGTTTATTCTTTGGGTATGACCCCATGGGTAGTCCTGAATAGGGTATTTATTATCCTTAGTTCACATTGGGTTAGGGAAGGATTTATGAATAAACATGGATCACTATGTGAGGAATCTATATGTATTCTTGTGTACTAGTGTGGTGATAGTGTTGAGGGAATATAGCGACCCAAACATTTCAAAAATAGATATGACATATTAATATAAGAATATTCATTGACTAAAATAATGAACCACTATAAAATCATATAGGTCAAGTTCCTTTTAAAACATGGAAATATACACAACTGGTTCTTGAAATCTTATCATTATCTTCAACTAATATTTC
Organism: Viscum album; assembly: GCA_963277665.1. Lineage (NCBI taxonomy): Eukaryota > Viridiplantae > Streptophyta > Magnoliopsida > Santalales > Viscaceae > Viscum > Viscum album. Next base: position 890,475,009 of record OY728123.1, read on the forward strand.
AATAACTTTCACCCTTTTTATACATATCATACTCAGTAAATATTTTCAGAACCTAGTGAAAGTAAACCTAAGAAAGGATGACCTCAGTTTCCCAGAAAGGGTAAATAAGATAGATATCAATGATCACAAGAGAATAAAATGAAAAAAAATTCTATGATAACATGATCATAAAAATTTAAAATCATACCTTCCATATCATATATCAAAATCCAAATCCATGGAATAAATCTTAGTTTTTGTTAAGACGTGAATCAAAAAGGAATCCAAGAACATGATCCATGAGGGAATAACACTGATATAAGACATAATTTTGTGGTATATACATGACAATAGAAAATCACTTATTTATAATTCAATCCTCATTTCCAAAAATATCATACTAGAAAGGTTTCACTCCCCAAACCCTGATAGTAGTCTAGGTTAACTCTTATGATTATCATATTAGAAAAAGTACCATACTGAACTCGGATGGTTCCCTATTCTATTCCTATTTATCTCATGAGATATAAATATTTACCAAATTTATTTGATGGATATATATATCCCACACGTCCTCGGTTTTATCTTGACCATCGTCCATGGTTATAACAAAACCATCATACATTATTATAATGAAACCACCTTTCTTGGTTATAACTTAACAACTCTTGCATTATGAAAACCATACATATTTTTTCCACAAGATCATTAAATTTTATTATAATAATAATACATTATAATAAATGGTTTTTATTAAAAATTTATCACAGAATAAGTGATGAATATGAAAAGGGTTTCATAAAGAGGTCATCCTAATTTAACTCCTAGAAAATGAATAGATTTAGTAAAATAGGATGTCATTATAAAAATATTAATATATATAATGAATAAGGATAATATAATCAGATAATAACCCCATTAAATCTCATGTGACGTCAAATTATTTCATTTTATCTGTAAAATGAATTTGAAATATCACATGGAACATTTGTCGAGTAAAATTGCTCTTTAACTTTGAAATAACCATTTTCAAACATAAAAATATTCCAATAATTAAATAAACCCTTTTATTTGGAAAATAACATGGAATCATGTAATGGAAATATAAAAAATATAATTTTTCATGAGGAAAATAAATTATTTTCAAGTCTTATATGGTAAAATAAAACATTCATTTCACACTTTTTTAGAAAAAGTCATAAAATAAATCATTTGGAAAAAGATAAAAAGATTCCATTTAAAAAAATTTGTAAAAAATCAATAATGGTTGAAAATTAATTTAAAAATAATAAAAAACATATTGAATAAATTCCTTAAATTTTTTTAAAAAATGGACATAAAGAAAATGGATTTTTGAGTAAAACGATAAATTAAAAATATTTTCCTCAAATTATGTTTTCTATATATGGATTGCTTAATTTGTGTAAAATTAATGGGAATGGTATTTTTAAAAAACAACCGTATGATAAATAAACTCATGAGTCTTTTGAGATATATAACAAAATATTTCATCAAAATAACTTAACCATAAACAATACCAATAAATAATGAGATTGAAACCTAAAACTATTACAGGTTCGGTAACATTTGAAATATAATTCTTCTAAAAGAAAAAACCATATATGGATATTTTTAACCCATAATTTTATTTATACCAATCATAAAATTATTTCATGGTTATAACATATACTAATAAAAAAATAAGTTGTGAATATGGCATGTGTACCCCAAAAATTAAAGTGAGACAAAAATGTATTACCCTAGGTCCAACTTCTTTTGAACATGTTAGAAGCTACTATATAATAAATACAGATTAATTTTAAATATAAATTATTATAATAGTTACATATATCATACCATATATTATTTAATTATAAACTTTTATCACCCATTTATTAACACTTCTTTACTAAAATCAAAATTTTTTGTGATATCTACTTTCTTTTTCATGTACGATCTAGTTCAGTAGTTTTGGTCCTTGTATTTTAATCATAATTAAACAATATAAATAATTTTAATCATGATATAAATATCAAATATATTCATTATATACATGTTTATATTCATTCATAAAGGATAGATATTGAAAAATGAATTAAACTATTCTAAGTGATAGTGGGTCATACGTACACATGAATGTTGATTTCATTTATGTCAAATGATGAAAAAAATAATAATAAATAAAAAATCACATTTAAAATAATTATTATGTCATATATATCATATATATTCTCTAAATACATCCGTATTACAATCCAAGTAATACAAAAATGAAACATTAATCACATCACTTTGTAGATGTGGTAGTCCAAAAGTACGCATGATCTTAATTATCATTTAACAACGATCTAGAATGTAAGAAAGTATTTATGGTATTATCATTAAAAATAAAAATAATTCCATAATTATCATATATGTTCATTAAAACCATCATAATACCCATTCCTAAAATATTGTGATGGGAAATGAATTTTATGGCTAAGTGGACACATTGAGTCGAACGTATTCAAGATCAATATATTCAATTCCCATTTGATGCAAATAGGGTGAATAATTAATAACAATTTTTTATATTTTGGATAATGAATATATTATATTATTAATAATATAAATGATTCATATGAGGTTGAAGAATAATACAAATAAAGTTATTAATTAAGGCATTTACCTCTTCATTGAAATAATTCTTTTGGATCTCCCCATAAGGGCTTCAGGGTTGGGATTTTAGTGATAAAAACACCAATAAAATGTTTCTATGGGAATATATAATAGAACATTTTTGTTCTCGGTTTAGAAATAAAGCCCATAGTGGAATGAGAAAGAGGAAGTTGGGGTGCCCTTATATAATTTATGGGAGTCTCACTCTTGTAATTTCTTAAAATATGAAAATATATTATACTCATTCTCAAGAAAAATGGTTCCAAATGTTGTAGAAAGGGTAAATTTATGAAATTTTAAGCCATATGTTATTCCAATTTTTCTATCTAAATGTTTTTATGATTTTTATGTAATTTAAAAAAACATTATTTTCATAATATATCATTATTTCATGTTTTTAAACTATTAATTTAATTTGACTTGAAATACATAAATAAAAGATTTAAATTAGAATATAATAATTTAAATTAAAAATAATATGTCATATTTATCTAAAAATATCTTTTAAAACACTAAATCACTTTAATTATATAACTTAAGAGAGTGACATTTTTATCCTTATTTTCCTTAAATATTATATTAGTCATTTTTGTGGAACATTTTCCATTAAAAACACAATATCAAACCTAAAGTGATAGGTGTTTAATTAACCTCATCAAATAATAGTTTGTAAGAAAAATAATAGCCACATCACTTATTTTTAACCTATATTAACTGGATTTAACATTTACCGATGAGATAAAATTTACCATGGTTAATATTCACTTTGAAAAAATATAAAAGGAACATATTTAACAAAATTAAAACTACTAATTCAAAATATTTCATCCATTTTGTGAAATTAAATTTCAATTTCATGAATAAAAATAATATTAAGATAAGCATGCAACACATGATGAAAACATATTTTTAGAAAAATACAATTTTAAGCATAAAACATCCCTTATTCTTATCACATGCATAGAAAAAATATTAAATGAGTGTTAAAAGTTTTTATTTAATATATATTATATTAATTTAATTCCAGTAATTCACCAATAGTGAATAATTTAATTAATTAATTTTAAAATAAATTGTACACATAAAAACATTTTTTCATAAAAAATATCTCTTATCACTTTTAAATTGTTATTTTTAATTTATAATTAATTTATATCAAAATAATTCATTTATACATATATAACCACAATGTTCTATTATATATATTAAACTATGCATACCCTCTAGTCCAATATCTAAGAGATAACTATAATTTAATAGTATATCATTGTTTTTTAACACTATGTTGTATGTAAATCATGATATTGAAGAAGATAAATTTATTTGAAAAATATATATTTCATAAAATCGTAGTGTGTTATATTATAAAACCAAAATGAAAATTTTCCCTCAAAATTCATCACCTTTATATAAACATATAGGGATATCTTTGTCATGAAAAAAGCCCAGTCGCAATTCGACCCAGTGCATAAACCAGTCTGATGCACGACTCGAGGGGTGTTCCCAATCCCCAGGAGTTGGCACAAGTGCCTAATTATAAAAATTAACATGTGGGAGTAATTTAATAAAAACAATAAACATAAAAAACCAAATAATATAATGGGAAGAAACTGATTTTACACAACCAAACAGTCCCTTAATATAATTCAGATTTATATATCTATAACTGGAACCAATAACCAAAAGAAACAACAACAAACATACATAAAAATTATAAATCAAAACTCCATGAAACCAGAGAGGTGCAACATCCTCAATATGCCAACACCACCATTACTGAGCACAATGCCTCAACCTATGATACACAACGAACAAGGTCTACATAGACCCAAATGTGTATATAAGGTATGATCTAGGAGGTTAGTAGGATTCCACCAAAGAAATATATTCCATTCAACAACATAAAAGAGATAATTTAACATCCTTATTTAAAACCATACTTTTTAATACAATTTTTTGGAGAACATTTACAAGTGAAAATTTACAATGGAACACTTGACTGAAAACCATTTCACACACTATTTTAAGGTGAAAGAAAAAAATTCATAAATAACACATAATCACCCAAGTAGTCCTATGTACGTCAACGGAGGACACCACATCATGAATAGTAGAGTGTTGTGGGTAAATGCCCAACAAATCATCTAGCTTGAGTGGGACCCTAGAACCTCATACCTTAGTGAAAAGTAACTAAAAATCATATTTGTTCTCGTTCATAGAATCCACTAGTAGGAGAGTAATCCATAACATAGTAGTCCCTAAAAACATCATGATCATAGTTTAGTTTGTGTTGTAAGTGTCTAACCGGCAAAGTGAAATAGGGATGATACCACTATGGATTAGTAACACACTAGTTCTAGTCCGCCACCTAGATACTCGTGGTTTTACCTTGTGCTCGAACAAGTTTCCACATTAACATATCATACACACCACCACTTTTATAACCAATGTCATGAATGTCAAGAAGTCACCAATTTCATGAACAAAACCACTTTTTATCTTGCACGTGACTGAATCCTTTTCAAATACATTTTCAAATCATAAAACATCCTTTGGAAAGAAACAAAAATGGAACATAATTAAAACCAAACAATTTAATAGAAGATACACTTTTTAATTCCACACATAAAACAAATTTTCTCACGGTATACTTCACAAAATTTAAACCATTTTCAATTCATACAAAAAGTACACAACAAATAAAGGGTAAGAAAATTGATTCAAAACATGTTTGGTACTCTTGTACAATCTAATAAATCATTTGCACAACTTAGAAAACAATGTTAAATTACCCAACTAGGGCTTAACCCATAAATATACCAAATTCCAAATATTAAATCCATTTCAAACCACTTTCTTAACGAATTATTCTTAAAACTAGTTTTGTACCACTTACACAATTAAATAAACCATTAAAACCACTTATAAAACACTACCATGTGAAACAAAGTAGTTTTTCACTAAAAACATGTCTCATTTCATATAACCATACTAATTTAGAAACAAAAACATGTTTAAATATTCCAAATTACTACTTTCGATCCACATAAATATTTCATTATATCATTTAAACTATTTATTAAATAATTTAAAGGAAAACAAAGATGATTTTATAGTAAAAACCACATGATTCCATATAGAAATCTAACATTAAAACCCAATACACATAGTAAAAAAATAAAAAATTGTATTCCTTTATTCAAAAAAAATTCAATTCAATTTCAAAATTACATAACATGTTTGACACACCAAGGAAACACACTTTTTATTAAAACTGTCATTTCTAACACAAACACACCATAAGTGCTTTTGAAATTTTGATTCACACCCAATAACCAACCCATAAAGATTTTTAAGAAACATTATGATAAATAAAACACTGAAAATCTAATCAATTTTCATTATAAAAATTCATTCATACCACATAAGCATGCCAAAAAACATAGAAATATTTTTCGCACCACTAAATTAAATCATATAACCTATTTATGAATTAAAATAAACATATCAAATTCATCCTATAATTTTCGAGCATGGAACCACCAACCTCGACGTCAAAAAGACCAAATTTTGAGTGAAATATTCAATTGTAAGACAATTGCTCCACATGCGAACCCAAAAGAATCCTAATCCATGAGATCAAACAAAAACACCCAAGATTATGACCCTAATTTGATACTGTTACCACTGGAAACTGAGAACACCAAATAACTAGGACCAAAACCCAAATAAGGAGGAATAATGGTCTACCTGAAAGAAGGTGTATATATTGGATGAGAGTGGGGTACTAAAGGTCATGCCAGAGGGGGACTAGTGGTTCGATATTCTGAGGAAGGGCCAACCAATACAGAATAAGCACGACCAAAGGATAAGGCGTCGGACGCAGGCCATGTGAGGGATACAGGGCACTTGGGATTTCGTCAGATGTAGTCCAGCCAAGGGGATTGGGGGGTGGTGTAGTAGGTGTCCATGGGGGGGGTCACTGACCAGCCGCACACATGGAGGGAGTCGACCCGCAGCATGACTCGCAGGGGAGAAGGGGGCACCATCTAACCATAAAAAAAAGAAAAAGAAAAAAATAAAAATAAAATATCATAATATCAATAAAAAATTAAGATTAATAATAATAACTTAAAAATAATGATAATAATAAGAATATCATAATAAAATATATTTCCTCGTAACTAATTATAATGATAAATTTTTAAATTAAAACATTACAATTTTAATTGATAATAATCAATGAGGATAATAATAATAATTTATGGTGATAATAATAATACCATTAATGATATTATAAATTTTATAATAACAATAATAATAAAAGTGATAGTAACTTAATATAACATTAACAATAATATTAGTTATCATAATATTAACAAAAACTTAATAAAATTGATATTCATAACACTATTAATAATAATAATAATATTCTCAAAAAATATTATTATTATTTTCATTAAAACAATTCCCAAAAATTTTATTACACATCATATTTCTATTTTATTTCCATATTATTATTTATCTTGTTTTACTTTATCCTTATTTAGTTCCTTTCACTTCATTTATTTGTTGTAAATGCCAGGCAGAATGTGTGGTGAACTCGATCGATGTCGTGCTACTTTGACCATGGTGCTCTGAACAATATTAATGCCAAAACAATCATTTGTAAAAATTACTCCAAACATTAAGCAGGGCTTCAACCGAAACTAACTAATGACATGAAAATTAAGAAAATAAATAATTTAAAAATTGTGGGTGCGATAATTCTCCCAACCATAGTGCATTACATCCCCAAAAATACACAACTAATTATGAACCCCAAAATACAAAATGACACCCCTTAAGGTTCAAAGAGTATTCCTACAAAAAAACAAACAAAAAGAGAAAAATGCATCATGCTCAGAGAAAGTGACTTAAATGAAAACCTGAAGAAACTCGTAAAAAGAAATTCCACTAAGTGTCACCCGACCCAAAGATCTAGAACACCACCAATTTATCAATCAAGGAAATAAATTTTCACATCTAGTAAATCCTATCCTTTAATCTAGATCACATCAAGAACTGGTAAATGGAAACCACACCACATGACCAATGTAAAAAATTAGAGAAAAACCATTTCTAGGGAAAAACCCAAATTATTCACATGGGGAGGCCCAAATGGACTCCCAAAAATTAGAAACAACTAAACCCCATTATAAGAACCAACTGACCGACAATTGGAGGCCCAAATGGACTCTATACCATAATGAAAAAGGAAAACACTGATTTATTCTAGAGACATTTGAGCGAGACCCATTGTGGGTCTCCTCACCATTAAAACTGATGAAAGTTGCAAAAACTTCAAACTTTTCCAGACAATGAACAAACACCCCACTATGAGATTCCCAAAATCACATTAGAATCATTAATGTTTTCTAAACAATCAGGTTTTAATATCCACAAATTTCAGCCATAAAAATCAAATCTCATTTTATATAAAAAAGGATTCATGAAAATCCATCTTCCTAAAACCTTATTTAAAATATTTTTGATATCCCATGTTCCAAGTCTTTGAAAATAAAGTCATTTCTAATAAAAACTACATATTTTCATAAATTATCATACTGAGGTTTTCAAAATAATTTCCAACCCCCAATGGGACACAAGACAACTAAAGAGGAAATTAGTGTCAGGAGGTGACTTGGACATATGATTGGTGATCATACACCAATCACTCCACCATCATGGAGAGCATAATAAGGTAATGTACCTAGCTCTATCGGGATCTCTAGGCCGTGTGATCTCACTAAGACTAACAACCCGAATCCCTTTTCATTTCCCCCAAATAAGATTAACCACAATGACCAAAGACTCAGACAAACCTCAAATTTCCCAAGTAACTCATGTCCCTCCACGAGGTGTTCTAGCCATGAACCTTACTCGTAACTAGAATATCAAGTTATGATGACATTAACTTTGATCTGAACTGACTATTCCTAAAGGAATATGACCCAAGAGAGTCAATCTCCTCTGATACCATTTTCTCACAAACCAAGATGAGTCTCCATCCAACCCGGTGCCTAACCAAGTCTACGAAAAGTCCCAATGAGCGTTCCTGATCCCCACGGGCTAGCACAACTACCCAAGTGTCAGAAGTAACATGTGAAAATGAATTACTCATGATAATAAACATAAAACAACCAACCACTTTAATGGAAAGAATCTAATTTTATACAACCAAATAGGGCCTTAACACAATCCAGATTTAAAGATCTATAACTGGAACCAAAAACCAAAAAAAATGACAACAATGGTTAACTAAAAGCCTAACTCAATCCTCCATGCGATGATATTGGTGAAAAAGCCTCAATCTACCAACACCAACCAGCATGAGAATTCCATCAACAACCCTAAACACTATTGTTAAGCACGATTCCTCAACTTGGTATAGAGAAAGAAAAAGTTCTACATAAACCCAAAGGTGTATGTATGGTATGATCCAAGAGCCCACTTGGATGCCACCATATAAATATAATCCATGCCACAAAATAAAAGATATAATATATCCTAATTATTTAAAATCATACTTCTTAAAACAATTTTAAGGATAACATTTACAAGCTAAATGTTAAAAAGGAACACTTGAAGAAAACCCATTTCACAAACACTATTTTAACGTGGAATAGAAAAATTCATAAAGTAGAAATCATCGCCCACTAAGTCCTCTTTATGATAGCAGAGGACACCACATCATGAATAGTTGAGGATTGTGGGTAAATCACCTAAGTTTCATCTAACTTAAGTGGGACCCTAGAACCTCGTAACTTGGTGAAAAGTATCTAGAAGAAATATCTTTTCTCGTTCACACAATCCCAAAGTAGAAGAGTTACCCATAACCTATTGGTCCCAAACATCATCATCATCATCATAGTTTACGTAGTTTTTTATGTGCCCATCTAGCTAAGTGAAATACGGATGATACAACTCTGGATCACTAGCGCACTAGTTCTAGTCTGCCCACCTTGATACTCAGTGTTTCCCCTTGTGCTCAAACAAATTTCCATATTCACATATCGCACAAACCACCACTTTCACAACCAATGTAAATCATGTCAACAAGTCACCAATTTCAAGAAAAACACTAGTTTTTATCTTACACATAACTAAATCCTTTTCAAATACATTTTCAAATCATAAATGTTCCTTTCGCAAGACAAAAAATGGCACACAATTAAAACTGGCCAATTTAATATCCAAACCCCTTTTTAATTCCACACATAAAAAATTTTAGTTTTAAGGCATGATTCCCAAAATTTAAACCATTTTCCATACATACCAAAAGTATACAACAATTAATTCACATGAAAAACAATTCAAAACATGTTTTGTCCCCTAGTGCAAGCTAATAAATCATTTTCCCAGCTTAGAAAACATTATCAAATAACCCAACCAGAACTTACACATTAAATATACCAAATTCCAAGTATTAAATCTATTTTTAAACCACTTTCTTAACATATTCTTCATAAAACTAGTTTTGCACCACTTACACAATTAAATAATCCATTTTCACCGTGTATAAATCACCAACAAGAGGTGGAAAGTTGGTTTTCACCATAAACATGTCTCATTTCATATAAAAATACTACTTTAAAACAAACGCATGTTCATCTCTTCTAGACTACTACTTTCAAACCACATAAATATTCAATAAATCATTTAAATTATTTATTAAATTATTTCAAGGGAAACCAAGAAGATTTTAGTCCAAAACCACTTGATTCCAAATAGAAACCTCACTTTAAAACCAAACACAAATGGTGATAATATCAAAACATTTTTTATTTTATTTAAAAAAATTTTAATTCCATTTCAAATATTCAGAACAAGTTTGACATGCCAAGGAAACACACATTTTATTAAAAATATCATTTCTAACATAATCTCACCTTATGTTCTTTTGAAAACATGATTCACACCCAAAAACCAACCCATAAACATTTTTAAGAAACGTTATGTTGAATCACACACTAAAAACCTAATAACTTTTCTTTAAAAAAATTATTCATAGCACACAAACATGCCAAAAAACACAAAAACACTTTTCATACCACCTAGTTAAATCATAGAACATGTTTTTAAATTCAAATAAACATATCAAATTCATCTCTTGAAGATAGATCATTGAACTGCCTACCTCGATGCCAAAACCCCATAATTGGTGGGAAATCGTCAATCGCATGCCAATTGCACAACATGAGAACCAAAATGAATCATAATCCACTAGATCAAGAAAAAATTCCCTAGAGTATGGCCCTGATTTGATACCTTTACTGTTGGAAACCAAAAACCCCAAATAACTAGGACCAAAACCCTAGCAAGGATGAAGAATGGTCTAACTGAAGAAAGGTGTATTTGCTGGACTAGATTGGGGTACAAGAGGTGGGCCGTGCCCAAGGGGGACTAGTGGATTGTTGTTTCGTCATAGGGTCGACCGGTACGGAAGAGGTTTGAGCGAAGGAGGAGGCACCAGATGCGGGCCGCGCAATAGAGGCATGGCACCGGGGAGGTTCGTCGGATGGCGGCCAGCCAAGGGGAGCAGAGGGCGACACATCGGGTGTTTGGGAGAGAGTCTGGCTAGGGGGAGGTCATCGGCCAGCAGTGCACAGGGACGGGGTCGACCCGTAGACTAACGTAAAGTGGAAAATGGAGCGTTGGCCAACACTTAAAAAAGGAAATTAAAGAATATAAATAAATTAACATAATATCAATAATAATATTAAAAATAATAACAATAGTAATAATAATAAAATTAGTAATAATAATAATATCTTAATAAAATCTATTTCCTCATATCTAGTTATAATGATAATTTTATTAATTAAAAAATTAAAAATTATAAATGATAATAATTAATGGTGATAATAATAATAATTTATGTTGATAATTGTAATATTAATAATGATATTAATAATTTTATAATAAAAATAATAATAAAAGTGATAGTAACTTAATATAACATTAAAAACAATATTAAGTATCCCCATATTAATAAAAACTTAATAAATTTTATATTCTTAACACTGTTAATAATAATAATAATAATATTCTCAAATAATAATAATATTATTTTTATCATTAAAACAAATCCTCAAAATTTTATTAAACATCTTATTTTTATTTTATTTCCATTTTATTATTTATCTTATTTTACATTCCCCTCATTTATTTCATTTCACTTCAGTTATTTTTCTTGAATATTAGGAAGAACGTGCAGTGACCCAAGCGAGGTCACAAGACCATGACCATGATCACAGTTCACAGAACACTATTAATGCCAAAACGTGCCTTTTTAAAATGAACTCAAAAAGATAAGGGGGACTTCAACCCAAACTACCTGATGTCTAGAAAATTAATAAAATAAATAATTTAAAATTAGCGGGTGTGACAATATTTGTTTCATTACATACATAGGTTCCCAAGTAGCGACTTTGAATTAGTAATATCCTTAGAGAACATTCACTAGGTGAGTAGTTTAGTTTCATGGCTCTTTATCTCTATGATCAATGAATTCTTCCTATTTTCCTTTATTAGTAATATAATGATCCATTAGTATGACCTATAATTTTGGTTTCTGTGATGGATCAGTTATGTACTTCTTCAGGTGAGATACATGGAACACATTTTGAACATTATATAGGTTCAATGGAAGTTTCATGCAATAAGATAGTGTCCCTGCTCAATAAAGAATCTTGAAAGGGGTAATATTTCTTGGGCTTATTTTTCCCTTAGTTTCTAATCATATAATATTTTTCCATAGCTAAAGTCATAGATAAACTCTCTAACAAACAACAAGTTTCATGACCCTCTAATGATTTTCAACATATTTTTTTTCAACTCTGATCATCCTTGTAATGCTATTGAATGAATCTGACTTTCAATGTCATTTCCTCTGATAATTCAGGTCCATATAGATTTCGTTTTCCATTATCATCATATCATGTTGTAGTTTTATACTTCTTTCCATTGAGGACTTCATAAGGATCAAAATGAATTCTCTAGTAAGGTCATTTTTGTAAGAAAAATCAACTATTGTAAGGTGATTATCCCATCCAAATTTGAAATCCATAGAACAATATCTCAACATTTCCTCTAGTGTTTGAATTGTTCTCTCAAACTATCAATTTACATGAAGATGATAAGTAGTTTTTTTCATTATGAAGGGAATTTTCCAAAGGATATTATATTTGTATCTTCACACACCCAAGGAATATCAAATACATGATGGATCATGGGCCTACATTCTGAACTCACACAAGTATTGGGGACTTTAACAATGAAACTTAATAAATCAAATATGTCAATAGGACATGAATTCTGGATCATCACACCCTTTTGAGGGGGGATTATTTCTTATCCACGTATCTCCTATAGATTTACTGAATATTCCTGAATCTCCTTATAAATTCAGAATATGGAACCATTAACGTCAATGTTTTAATAATAAAATATAGAAAAGTCTTAATGAGATCCCATATATATGTATATGAGGTTCTCTATTGAAAAAACCATCTATTTTTATTATAACTTATCCATCTTGGTTATGTATTCTATATTTTTATACTAGTTTTGAGACACATGGTTGGGTTCTCTTGAAATTATCATCATCCAGGGAGACATGAGTTGTTTCAGTGTTGGGATTAAGACCATGATATGGGCTTCATATGTAACGACCCAAACATTCATTAATGTAAAAACCACTTGATCTAATTAAATGTCTCTTTAAGTAAAATGTTTATATAAAATGTGAAGCCCATTTGTCAGAGCTTAAAAAGGAGCTTGCGTCTTTGGGCTTCGCTCTTGACCAATCCCAAGCTGATCTTGAATATGTTAAGCTTGAGTAGGACCTCCTATGAGAGAAGTGGAAGTTGATAGAGACTACCACCCGAGTAGTGTTATCTGAGCCACCCCAAGAGTCAGTCACCATCGAACAAATTACTCTTCGGTCTTATACAGGTGTTATAAGGGGTTATATAACATGACCTTAGAACTATGGTTATGTAAATTATTTTTTTATATAATAATGAATATACTTTCATTTTATTATTGTTACCTTGTAAATAGTTTTTTAAAGCACAAATAGTATTTTTAGTTAATGTTAAACTAAGAAATTTATTTGGATGAATTAGTCGATTTTTGAATTAAATAATATTTTAATAAAATATTATTATTTTTAGTAAAATAATTTTTATTAAATATCAATGACCATATATTTTTATGAATGCAATTGTATTTTTTATTAAGGTTTGAAAGCCATTTTTGTCAAAAACCCGTGAATTTTCGATAAATGTCGTTTTTTATTTTAAAACTGAAAATTAACATATTTATAAAATTATTTAGAGAAAATGAATATAATTTCTGAAATCAAGACATCCAAATTATCCAACGGGGAATGTTTTATAATTTTCCGAGACAGTAAAAGTTGTGGGTAAAAATTAAATACCATTTAAATATATAATGTGTTTTATGACATCATAATGACCCAAAAGTGAGGTAATAAAATACTATAAAAATTATGTTAGGCCAATATATATTTTACCATTAAAATAATGTGATGTTGGGTTTGTTTGATTTATTTTAGAAAGCTTTAGTGGACCCTTCCATACTTGTTAAACATTTTGCCTTTTTAAATTGTTTTCCTTGAGAGTGTGATTCACCTCCACATAAGAAACCCCATTATTTTAAGAATTTCAGACATTTTCCTTGTAAAATATTGTTTTCCACTTCCCTTTTCCAAAAACCATGTCCAAAAACCATGGTCTGTTTTGTGGTTTGGATTAGTTTAATGTGAGGTGTCCCAAACCCAAATAGTAATGAATTCCCCCCCCCCTTCCTTTATAAACCCACCCAAGATCTCACTTCCTCCTCACTCAAATCCTTTGTATTTCGTACAATCTCTTCCATCCTCTCTCTAGAATCCTCCCAAGGTTCCCCAAGCTTCCATGAAACCTCTCTTAAGCCTCTATCAAGCCTTTGGAATCACACTTTCAAGTAAGGGTTTTTCATCCTTTCTCATTTTTTTCAAATATTCATTAACTTGTTATGCCCTGTTAATTTCAATTATAAATGTTGGGGTATGGTTTCTCACCTCCCCCGTAATTCCCTATTTGTGTTTGAATTATGGGATACCCCATTTTCTCTCATTAAATGCCTCCCATGTACACCTATTACTATGCTGAAATTCTGAAAGAAATTTCTCTCTCCTCATTTATATTCAAGAAATTCTTTTGTATCATGAATCTAAATTCCAGTACATTTGTTGGAACAAGTATCTATATGACCCCCTTACTGTACATGTCATGTAAATATGATGAGACACCCCTTTCTCTCTCATCGAAAATTTTTATGAGTTCTTATGTCATGTCGTTATGCTCCAGAAATTGCACCGTGCTTTTCCAAGCCAAAGTCATTGTGTAGTGAATACTATGCCCATTTCTCTATCAAGGGTATTCACCTTTATAAACATTTACTTATTATTTAAATAGTTTAATGTATTTATTCCACATTCTTTG
Organism: Viscum album; assembly: GCA_963277665.1. Lineage (NCBI taxonomy): Eukaryota > Viridiplantae > Streptophyta > Magnoliopsida > Santalales > Viscaceae > Viscum > Viscum album. Next base: position 890,490,200 of record OY728123.1, read on the forward strand.
GTCATGGAATAAATTATTATGTTTAATGATTCAATTTTTTATGATCCATGTGGCAGACATACGTATGAAATTAAATGTTTAATAAGGGTGCACCTTGATAGCGCTCCAATGCATTGGGTAAAGTATAGTATCATGATACATCATGGGAAATGGGTGTCGACTCATGATAATTCAAGTGCAACGAGGTTTCACTCATGCTTCATGTGTAATGAGGGTTTACAAATGCTCCATGTGCAATGAGCCTTGGCTCATGGTAATTCCATGTTATGTGTTATTTCCACATTTCCATGTTATGATTATCTTGAATTTTCATGACTTTATGTTTATGATTCTCTTATCCTACATTGATATGCGTATTTTCTAACATGTATTGTATTCCTCATGTTATTCTATGATTATTCCCTTACTGGGCTTTATAGCACACCATTTTCTTATACATGTCCTCAGGTTATCCCATGCAATGATAAGTATGAGTGAATGTAGTGGTATTTAAAGAAGTTTTCAACAATGATGTTGTATTTCATGTTTTATGTTGTTATGTAATGATCCTAAGCCCCAAAGACACTAGACCCCTCGATCTTCTATGTTGTATTAAGTGATGTTTATGTAATAAATTATGTTTATTTGTGCAATAACACTACTAGAAAAATGACATATAGCCAAACATTTCTAGCCACAATATAAATGGTACATGGATAAAGATTAGATATAGCCACGAGTAGTTCATTATCCATGGGAATAGGATTCTTTGTTTTTTATCCTCCTCCATGTATTTATTCTCCACTCTCCCACTCTCCAATCTCTCCCTAGAAACCCTTCTCCTTCGATCGTCTCCCGATTTATTTTCCCCTCATCCGATCCTCACCGGATTCTCCTTCACCCTCACCGGCTTCTCCATTCCTATCTCCTCCTTTCGCGACATCTCCATTTGCAGTTCCTGTACCCCTCACGCGTTCCTCTCCTCCCACATACCCTTCTTCAGTTGTACCTCCTCTATCCGGTGCATTAGCCGATGCTTCCCCTCTCTGAGATTGAGCTATATATCCTACGCCTAACTGAACTTCCCTTCCCTACCTCCAACTCTTGTGAGGGACCTGATCGACTCCCTGATCTCAGAACATTGGCTCATGGAAAGGAACACTACCCGCTCCCTCACTCCCTTCTCTCATGACATCGGCTCAATCGAAGGAACCCTACCCTCTCCAGATATGTCAAAGGAACCCTACCTGCTCCCTACTCTCATAAATGAACCCTTCCTGCCAAGGGAACGAACCTTCTGGCTCCCCCTATCGTGATTCACCCCTTTCTGCAAGTAATCACAATTCTTACATCTCTTTTAATGATATGAATCCTCATCTTCTATTCATTTATTTCTGACCAAATTAAATAAATGTTGAGATATTCATTTTAAACTGTCTTTCTTTCATGTTGTAATTTTTACATTCATGGTGATTGATATCTAATAGCCTGTTTTCATGTATCGACTGGCCTTTTTCCAAGAGTGATTTTAATTTTATATTCATTAGGGAGATTTTCATAGAGAATCCACATGTGTTGTTTCCATTGTAAAATATATATAATTATTTTTTTTCATAATTATTTTTTTTTCCAATTATTGAGATCAAATAGATATGGTATAGAACCTTATTTTTATGATAATTCATGATGAAGGTCTACTTCTGGTCTATTGAGAGTAACAGATTCCATGGTTAGTATTAAATTTTTTATTTCTCAGATTGGTGAAGGGTTTTTTTTCATGGAGAATAGAGTGTACAAGGTATGATTGTTGATACATAAAAATGGGTTTTTATTAGAGTAACATCTTTGGGACAGAATTGAGATACCTTGTCTTAGGTTACAAAGCACATGTAAAATAATACAAAAAGTTAAGGGTTACATAGTTTTATTTTTTTGTTAATTGATATGCTTTATGGATATTTGAGTTGTTACTCAATACATTATTTTTTTATATATCATTGTATTTATAATTTCTATTGTTGGCATTCTATTGGATGAACTATTTTAATAGTTTTAGTCACTATAGATTTATATTTTACTCCATTGTTTTGTGATTTGATTGGAATATTATATCATCTGGTCAACATAAACAAGACTAGGATGACTATTTTTTTGGTTTTTATTTCACAATTCTCACCCTTTATAGTTTCATATCATATCACATCTAAAACCAATAAAATATTAATCTTTGTAAACTAAAATGGAAATTGATTTTTTCATCTAAGAGATTAAACAAGGACATAGAACATTTGTCCAAGAAGAATAGAAGGGCGATCATTCTAAGATCATTCTCACTCAAGAATTGAAAAGGAAATTGTTGAACCACAATGTAAAATTATCTAATGAATAAAAAAGTGTCTAATTAGGAAATCTAGAAAAATGTGGAAATATTGACAGGTATACTTTCTTGAGTTCTAGTGTGTTATCTAATGATTCCTTCTAATACCTCATTATTTTAATGTTCTCCACTTTAAAATATTTTTCTCAAGATCATAGCCTCGTAAACCTGCTTAACACTACACAAACTCAACATAATCTCCATTTAAGTCTTAACTGGGAACTCTTATTATCATGTGACAAGAACTCATCCCTACTAACTAAATGAAAAAAAACCCATTTTCTTCTGGATTAGGCATTGTGTCTGGTATACCTAGATAAAATTTTTTCTTAATTCACACTTCTTTTACTTCTACAATTAATTATATAAAATTTTCCTAATATCAATGATCATAATTCCACGTATCATTAAACAATAAACAAAACAAATTCTTTCATCCATATACAACTTCATTAAGCCCATAACCAAGTCCAAAATAAATCATCCTACCAGATCTCAATCGTGACTTACCTTGCCTGAAACATTCTCCAAGGAACTCAAGAAATCTCCATAAACATTAAACATATTCACTCACTAGCTCAAGATCAACAGCGTTGCCTCAAAATTAAATTTTCAATTATAAATTAGGTTTTTTTTCAAATTATTTTGTGTACCATTCCAGAGTGCCCTTGGAACATGGGTTACCATGATTAAAGTCACATATCTCACTTACGCAATTCATCTTAATCATCCAATACCTTATCTCCAACCTATGTCAGCATTATACATGGATTCAAGATTCTCCACATTTCAATATCTATTCTTTCAAAAGAGAAAACACCCAAAAACCCACTTTATTAATATCCATCAACCATTTGAACTCAAAACCTATCATATTTTTTGGTGAATACATCTCGGACAACAACATTTGAATTGACATACCACTACCTTGCTTCGACACTACTCTACTCATCATCAGAAAAACATCGTAATTTCATTTGTTAAATATTCTAAATTTATGAAACTAAAATAATTAGGAAATTGGAGGCTCTAAAATTTCATTTTTATTCAACCACAATAGGGAACACTATCCATTTAATAAAAACATTGTATTTAATATCCTCATAATGGAATGATTCTTCCCTTCAATTCCATATTCATGAAAATTTACTTAAAAACATTATTTGGAAATAGATTCAATCCTATCACTTTATTCATTCATCATTGTTCCCATTTTCTTTATGCTGAAATTCAAGATATCTTCTCTATTCCATTTCTTTTTCTCCACGTCATCATCTTTTATCATCACATTTAAAATTCTGGCATGACATCCCATTTTCCACAATCTCTTATAAGTCTGGGATATCTTCTTCTACATAGGATGAACACATCCTTGATTGGAATTTGATGTTTTTTCACCTATTCATAATACATTCTTTTTATCTTCATAATAGTCTAAAAAATCACATCCTTTCTAAAAAACAATGCTATAATCACATGAATTTAAATGGGTTTTAATATCTATTTTGGTGAAAAGTATTTCTACACCAACATTATATTGACAAAGACTAATCCATTAATAACTAGTAAATACATTTATCTATAGGCAATTATTATCCATAAGGCTACATATTTATATTTATTTTCCAGTTTACATATTTTGGTATGCGGTTATTTCTGGTTTGAAATACCAATTTTCACTCACATAGAAAATAAGTGTGACATAGCTTCTGTATGCAGTGATTTTCCACTATGAACTACTAGTATGCACTTATATAAGGAATAAACACATTAATATTAGTTCCTTCCAGTATAGATATAGGTTTTGTGTGTTGAGTAATTGTTCATGTTTATCATGAAAAATATATGGGCTCTCAACTTATTATATATTGGTCACATGTGGAAGTATTTCACTGGTTGAAGGTGTGGGTGGATAATACAACTTATGGATATAAAGGGAAACTTTTTTTCAAAGGAGGGGAAAATAATTTTAATCTACATAGTGTAATTGTCTCTTATTTTTATTAAAACATGGATTCATATTTTACTAAATAAATTTGTGATTTTTTAATTATTTGATTACTAACTATTGGCGAGGAGGAGGACCAGGTAGAAAACCTCTATACTAGGTTAAGTGGGAGGTTATCTATCATGAGAGGTATTGTGGGAGACTTGGGTTGAAAGATATTAATGCATTTAATCTAGTTATTTTGGATAATCAAGGGTGATGTCTTCTGTATGAACCAAAAGACCTTTGTTGCAGAGTTTTGAAGGGAAGTTGATTTCCACAGACTAGTTTTATTTTAGTACATCTCAGGCTGAAACCATTATATGTTTGGATGGGGTTTATATAGGCTCAGGCGATCCTTAAAAACGTTTTGGGCCAGAGGGTGGAGTATTGATGTAGTATTCATGTATGAAATGACAAATAACATCTATTTCCAACTATTTGGGGTGATTTTTCCTAGGGGAGGTTCTAATAGTGAGGTAATGGTTTTAGATTACCTCCACAAAAATGAGCACTAGGTTTTTTTCTCAATTATCAATATATTGTTTGTCCAGTGTAAGGATAATTTGATTATTAGTATTACTTTTATAATTATTAACACCATTAACACTCTTATTTGGGATCCTTATTCCATAGTGTGTTTTTTAGTTAGTTATTTTTACTCAATGGCTTGGAATGTGTAGCATCCACCCGATCCAACATCAAAATTTTACTTGGGTTGAGGAGAAGGAATGATATAGAATGTAGGGATAGCTAACCTGCTATTCGGCGGAAAATGAGGTTAAACCCTCTTTTATTAATTAATTAAACATATTAACTGACATTTAAAAAACTAGATAGGAAGTACATTTTGGTGCGACTCATAGGGTTCATGACACAATACCTTAGAAAAACCCACCTTATGATGGGGACCTTCAAGTCATTATATGACACATATCGTCTACTATTAACCCAAGAACTTAACTCCACTACCTAGGACCATGTTACGACATGATCCTTCCATTCGTAGTGCAACCACCCTTTATGGAAAGGGAAATATGGAGCAACACTATGGGTCATGGTGTGATCCACCTTCAGATCAACAATGTAACCTTAATTTAGAAGAATTTATTCTTATGAAAACAATCACAATGCTGCAAGGTCCTTGGATATAGTGTGTTCCTTCAGAAGTATAAGGTCCTAGCCTTAAACATTACCTAATCTTGAGTTACTTCAAGAATACACATTGAGGATATTTTCAGGTTTGGAGTTTTACAGAATTAGGACATAAATCATGCATTACATTCCACATTTAAACAAAGTGGTTACATAAAAGTTAGTATTCATTTTTCCCTCAATGGAAACATATTTAAAATAAAACATGGATTCTTTCTTGACACTTCCTTGATACTATCATCATATCATGTACCTTTCCCTTGACATGTGAAAAACATTTCAAAAACATGGGATGAGAATAAAATGCTCAGTAAGGGATATAAAAATATGGAAAGGAAATATGAGTACATGTATACATAAGAATCAATGAAATCATACTTTACTCATAAAACATAAGCACATTAACATACCTAGTCAAATCATGAATAAATCATAGAAATCATAAGACATAAAAGGCAACTTGAGGCATTCATAACATTCTTATCTTGGGAGTAACCCTCTTGGTTACGTTTGGAATACCCATCACAGTATATTCCCTAATCTCTTCGGAGAAACCTTAACGTTTAACTCCTTCGCGTTACCCAATGCATTGGAGAGATATATCGGGCTCACCCACCCTTTGTTTATCACGAAACCACCCATCTTCATAAATAATTCCCAAGAACCATAACATAATCGTATCACATAAAACATGCATAAAGGAAACATAACATTTCCATATTTCAATCACAAGATATCAATACCACACATTGATATAATAAAAACATTTTGAAAACCATTTTCAATACCAAAATAAAATAAAAGTAAAGCATGGTATTTATTTTTTTCATTTTAAAAAAAGTTATGGCTTGTAGAGGAAGCCAAAACTCAAATAATGGTTATGGCGGTGGAGAAGTCGTTTTCGCCGCATACGTACGACAAAGAAACATTCCTTTGGTCGTTTAGTAAAACTCTTCGTATAAAAAAAAGTCAATTTGAATGAGCGTAAAAGTTAAAGGGGATTATACACCATATAAAAAAGAGTTGTGTATAAAACAAAATATGCCTCAATGAAAGGAGATTGAGATAAAGTCCCTTACCTTAGGTCCGACTTCACTCGATCGTTCTTTAACCTCCTGAATAATAAACTTTAGTTAATTTCTACTTGATTAAGAACCTTTTTCAAGTTCATTATTCCTTTTATATCACTTATTACCATGTTATGAACATTATGTAATTATTTAAGTTAATAATGGTCGTTTTGTCGATAATTGCTACTTGAGTCAAAAATAAACTCTTTATAATTACAAGTTTGTTCATGGGGTAAAATATACATTATATACATGCATTTATAATATTACATAACATTTAGAGGTAAGAAATGAAATGCACCATTCATGGAGATGGTAAGCCATACGTCCGCATGAACACTACTTCCATTTCTATTTCATATTTAATGGAATTAAAACATAATGATACATAATAGTATTATAATTACAGTATGGTATCATATATAATATCATTAAATATATCCTTTATACGTACCACATATTGTATCAATGAATCAAATCAGTTTGAGGGGGCGGTAGTCCGCACTTCCTAAAATGAAGATATCGCGTTTACCCATAATGGAAACCATAAAGGTATGCCATAAATGAAAAATAAATAAGATTAAATAAAACATAAACATATTATATATATCATATATAAATACAGTGACATCTTAATGGCCACCTTTGAAGTTGTTAAAAGAATATTGAACAATCATCGTTTCGTGAGGTAGAAATTCACCATCCACAGAAACAGTATGTTCTTTAACCATTAGATGTAGGTGTGTGTAATTGTAGCTATAATCCATCTTATAACAACATCCCAGTATATTGAATATACTGGAGTTGTTACAAAAGAAATGAATAAAAATAGTTTAGGGGGTTGGAGAAGCAAAATAAAACAAAAGAACACAAGTGAAGACATTAGCTTAAAATCGAGTAACTCCCTTTGGTTTGAACCAAAAGGGTTTCATGAAGAGTTTACTGCAAAAGGTAAGGCTTCTAGGATGAGGAGAGAGATGTGGAGAGACAAAATTATCAGAGCTTGTCCAATCCAAAGGCTTTAGAAGTGTGTGTAAGGGGGTAGAGGTGGGGGCCTTTTATAAGAGGAGAGGAGGGGCACTCTTGGAAAGGTATAAAATGTTAGTTTATTTTCAAAAGGGTTTCGGATTATAAAGGTCTCACATTGATGTATTCCGAGGATAAGGTGATAAGGGTTCGAGATATACTCATACAATAGGTTTTTGACAAGTGTAGGTCTTATATTTTACATTAACATTTCATTTTATTTAAATCGTTAAATAATGAGGTAATCGCTGCATCATCATGATGTCATAAATAATTTAATTTATTTAATTTCTAAAAATTATAAAAAAAATACTATGATGTAGGAAATATTATTAGTTTTCCAATTACTATTTATAGTCAAAAATAAGACCTTTATAACCCCATGTAAAAATTGTTTTAGTAAAACAATACATGTTTGTGTCATTTTTACTTTTACTTTAAATAAAAGGCATTAATGTCATTATCTTACCCAAGTGGCTCCATGGGGTCCCAAAAATCGACCCATGGGTTGTCTTCGTCGGCCATGACACATCCAATAAGGTTAGGACAAGTTTAAAGATATTTTCATTTTATTATAATATCATTTTTACCTTAAATCACACTAATTACCTTTGATCGCGATTAATAAAACTTAAAAGTTAATTTTCATCAAAAATTATTTTCATCCCATTTAACCACATTTTACATAATAATGAAAATAATTTATATTGGATTTTTGAAATTCAAATCAAAGAAGTGGTAAAGTCCCATTTAAACGAAAAATCAGTTTTTGTAACTACCACTTTGCGGTTTCCCTATTCATCAAAAATTAAGGTTTTTCCGAAAAATACCAAAAAATTACCCTAAGATATATTTGATATTACAAATTCAAAATTGATTTCTATTTTACCAAATTAAAAACATTGAAGTTGCATTAATTATTTTTATAATTAAATATCGCTGTCAAATCAAATAGCATGTTTTTAAGAAACAATATCTATCAAAAGATTTACACTAGTTTATGTCCAATATCAAAGTGATATTAATCCCAATGACCAAAATTGGATTAAATGGTAAAAATATATTCTAATTTCACTTTAAAACCAATTAAAAATATAATCCAACTATATAAATAAACTATATTAAAAGGAGGTTTTGAATTAAAATACAACACTTTTTACTATTCATTAAAAATGAACATTATCAAGAAAATACCAGAAATTTATCCAAAGTAAATTTCAATGTCCCAATAATAAAGAATAAGTTTATTTTGACAAATATAGCTTATAAAATTGTCAAAAGTGAGATTTAAAAATTGTTCGCCATCAAAATGCGGTAAAATATTCTTTTAAAAATATTAGAGTATTCCATGCTTAAGTTTGTATTTATTTTCATTTTAAGCCTCTAAAACACTATCTAATTCATAAATAGACATAGATAAGAATATCTATTATTCATTACTTACTTGGGATGTTACATCCTTCCCCCCCCCCCATTATAAAATTTCATCCCCGCAATTTATTTACTTATCGAATAAGTGGGGGTATTTTTCCCTCATTGCATTTTCAGATTTCCATTTGCCTCTTCACTCATGTGGTTCTTCCACAAAACCTTTAATTGATGAATCACCATATTCCGCAACACTTTCTCCCAGTGATCAAGAATCTAAACCGGTTGTTCCTCATAAGATAGATTCTCTTCCAACTGAACTACCTCCAGACTCAAAACATGAGATGGATCTGGCATGTACTTCCTTAACATTGAAACATGAAAAACATTGTGTACCTGAGATAAACTCAGAGGTAAAGCCACTCGGTATGCAACTGATCCAACTCTCTCAAGAATTTCATATGGTCCAATGAACCTTGGACTCAGATTTCCTTTCTTACAAAATTGCATCACACTTTTCCATGGTGATACTTTGAGAAAAACATGATCACTTACCTCGAAAGATAGATCCTTCCTCCAGTTATCCACATAACTATTCTGCCTTCTCTGAGCTGTTCTCATGTGTTTCTCTATCAGCTGAACTTTTTCTACCAACTCTTCTACCAATTCTGGTCCCATCAACTTCCTTTCACCCACTTCATCCCAAAAAGTTGGAGTTCGACACCGCTTCCCATATAATGCCTCAAATACTGCCATCTGTATACTGGAATGAAAACTGTTATTATATGAAAATTCAACCAAAGAAAGATGTTGGTCCCAAATTCCCTGATAATCCATCGAACAAGCACGTAGCATATCCTCCAATGTCTGAATTGTTCGTTCTGACTGCCCATCTGATTGAGGATGAAAAGCTTTACTAAAATTTAATTCTGTACCCAACGACTTCTAAAGGCCTTTCCAAAAGTTAGAAGTAAACCTGGGATCACGAGCAGATACAATGGATAGGGGAACTCCATGAAACCGGAATATCTCTTTAAGATATAATCAAGAAATTTGATCTAGGGAAAAAGTATCCCGCATAGCAAGGAAATGAGCAGATTTATTCAAGCGATAAAAAATAACCTAGATTGCATTATTAAATCTAGATGTCTTCAGTAATCCCACAACAAAGTCCATGGATATATTTTCCCATTTCCACTCTGGCACTGGTAAAGGATGAAGCATCCCTTTTAGTAACTACCGCTCTGCTTTAACCTGCTGAGAAGTCAAACACTTCACAATAAAATCAGCAATATCTTTTTTGATTCCATCCCACAAGTAATACTCTCGAAGATCTCTATACATCTTAGTACTACCAGGATGAACTGAAAACGGAGAACTATGAGCTTCACATAACAAATATCTCTTCAACTATGAGTCACAAGGCACACACAATCTCTTCCCAAATCTCAAAACACAATCATTATCAATGATTAATTCAGGATACTTACCCTTCTGAACCAGCTCTACCTTTTTCTGCAACTCGTTGTCTTGCTTCTGTGCTTGATTAATTCTGTCTCATAGAGAAGATTTCACTGATACCTGAAACAAAACAAAAGGAAATTCTTAACCAACAACTTCTATGTCAAAGTTCATTAAATCCGTAACCAAAGGATCACGTTCCAAACACAACATTATTAATGAAGAATTACTTTTTCGACTCAAAGCATCATCCACTTTATTTGCTTTTCCCGGATGGTAATGAATTGTACAATCATAATCCTTGATTAATTCTAGACATCCCCTCTGTCTCATGTTCAATTATTTCTGAGTGAATATAAACTTTAATCTTTTTTGATCGGTATATATGTCACACTTTACTCCATACAAATGATGCCTCCAAATTTTTAAAGCAAAAACAACAACAGCTAATTCCAAATCATGTAAAGGGTAATTTACCTCATGAGTTTTCAACTGACGTGAAGCATATGAAATTACCTGATCATTCTACATTAAGACGCAACCATGTCCTTTCAATGAAGCATCACTTTAGATAAAAAAACTCCCCATTCCTGGAAGGTAGTGCCAAAACTGGAGCATTCACCAATCTTCTTTTCAGTTCCTGAAAACAATCATCACATTCTTTTGTCCAGATAAACTTAACACCCTTCCTAGCTATCTTAGTCATTGGACTAGATAACCGGGAAAAATTTATATCAAACCTTCGGTAATAACCTGCCAAACCATGAAAGCTATGAATCTCGGTTACATTTCTGGGTCTTGGCCATTATTCAACAACCTTTGTTTTTTCAGGATCCACAGTTATTCCATCTTTAGAAACAATGTGATCAGGGAATGAAATTTTTTGAAACCAGAACTCACACCTTCTGAATTTCCCTTACAATTTCTTTTCATTTAAGGTTTTCAGAATAACCCTTAAATGTCTTTCATGTTCCTTTTTGCTTTTAGAAAACACCAAAATATCATTATTGAAAACAACCACAAACTTATCCAAGAACTCATGGAAAATTCTATTCATTAAGTCCATGAATACAGTAGGTGAATTGGTTAGCCCAAAAGGCATTACTACAAATTCATAATGGCCATATCTTTTACGAAACGCGGTCTTCAGAACATCTTCTTCCTTTACCTTCAACTGATGGTACCCCGATCTCAGGTCAATCTTTGAAAAAAAAACTGAGCTCCCTGGAGCTGATCAAACAAATCATCAATATGAGGCAAATGATATTTGTTCTTAACAGTGATTTTATTCAAGGCTCTATAATCAATGAAAAGTCTCATAGAACCATATTTCTTTTTAACAAATAAAACAAAAGCACCCCATGGTGATGTGCTTGGTCGAATGAAACCTTTCTCTAATAAATCTTTCAATTGATCCTTCAACTCTAAAAGTTCAATCTGAGCCATTCGATAAGGGGGTTTTGAAATTAGCTTAGCATCAGGAACTAAGTCAATGGTAAATTCAGCTTCCCGATATGGTATTATTCTAGGCAACTCATTAGGAAAAACATCAGGATACTCAATTACCACTGGCACATCATTAATCTAAACAGTTCCCTTGTTTTCAACAATATGTGCAAGGTAACATTCATTTCTATCTTTTACAAGTTTCTCAGCCTCTTGATATGTTATCAATAGTAAGGGTTCATTCTTGTACACAAACTGAAATTCTTTCTGAAAAAAAAACTTCTTTAGCTCTACAGTCAATCTTAGCATGGTAAATAAGGATCCAATCCATACCCAGGATAACATCAAACTCTACTAGAGGTAAAAAAATAAGGTTTACAAGTAGGTTCATTCCACGAATAAGGATAGGAATATTCTTATAAATTCTTTTTTCCTCAACATTCCCCCCCAGGTGTTTTTACCACAAGTTCATCAGTCATTTCTTGAGATGGTATTCCCATTTTACTGGAAAAGTTTTCAGAGATTAAGGAATGTGTAGACCCTGAATCAAACAACACACTGGCATAATCTGAAAAAACAAACAAAGTACCTGATACAACTTCATTTGATGGCCTGACATCTGCTGAAATAGTTGCAATGGATTTCACCACCCCTTTCTACTTGAAGTCTAACTGCTTCCCATCACTCAAGCTCTTTGTCGGACACTCGTTTTTATAGTGACCCATCTCATTGCACTTAAAACATTTCACCAACTGTAAATAAAATTTGGACTTACCACCACCTTGATCTTTTTCAGTGCAATCACGAGCCTTATGTCCCATCTTACCATATCAGTAGCACTTTCCAGAATTCAGAAGACATTCCCCAGAATGCATTTTACCACATTTATCACAAACTGGAAACTTAGTTTTCTTACCGTTAGACCTTTTTAATGAATTATTTCCTTTCTCCTTCCACCTCGGTCTCTTCTTTTGCTGGTTGTTATAGAACACTTGATCATCGGCAAACTCCATTTCCACCTTCTCAGCACATAGAACAAGCTTTTTATAACTTTTTAACACACAAAAAGCTAAAGACCTTTGATATTTTGGCTTTAATCCTGATTAAAAATGATTGATTTTACTATCAATGTCTCGGATAAAATTTGGAGCAAACCTTGCCAATCGAGTGAACCTTTCTTCATTGGCAGCCACCAAGTCTTCCTCTTGCATCAATTCCAAGAATTGTTTTTCCATCCTTAGTCGAACAGCCTTAGGAAAATACTTCTCAAGAAACATACCTTTGAATTCATCCCAGTCGAGAGCATCAATCTCATCAGCGTCCCTAATATTTTTAACCATTGACCACCACTGATCTTCTTCACCCTCTAAACGGTAAATAGCAAGACTAAACTTTTGATTGTCTGAACACCCCATGACATCGAAAACCTTCTCCAGTGCTTTAATCCACCATTCATCTAGCACAGGGTCAGATGATCCTCTGAATGATGGGGGATGTTGCCTCATGAAATGTTCCACCACTGACATGTTCCTCTGCGGTTGATCTGGCTAATGTCGTGCATGGATACCACCACCATTTATCGTTTGAGTCAACTGCACCATTACTACAACAAACTATTCAGTTCCAATTCCGACCATCTTAGGATGCTGATTCGGAAGGTCATTTCCTTCTGTATGCCTTCCTAGAACTGCTTCCCTATTTCCTATGCGGAAAACCATTATGAACAAACATGTCTTAGATGAAGCAACATGATAATCTTCAAAAGCTATATCATTTCAATTTTACAATAAAAAATATATTTTTGGATAATCATTTAATAGAATTATAACTCCTAAAGTTATCTAAACTGACCACTAATACCAACTATAAGGCCCCAACCTTAAACATTACATAATCTTGAGTTACTTCAAGAATACACATTGAGGATCTTTTCAGGTTTAGAGTTTTAGAGAATTAGGACATAAATCATGCATTACATTCCACATTTAAAGAATGTGGTTACATAAAAGATAGTATTAATTTTTCCCATCAATAGAAACATATTTAAAATAAAACATGGATTCTTTCTTGACACTTCCTTGACAATATCATCATATCATGTACCTTTCCCTTGACCAGTGAAAAACATTATAAAAACTTGGGATGAGTATAAAAATCTCCATAAGGGATATAAAAATATGGAAAGGAAACATGAGTACATGTATACATAAAAATCAATGAAATAATAATTTACTCATAAAACATAATCACATTAACATACCTCATAAAATCATGAATAAATCATAGAAATCATAAGACATAAAGGTAACTTGAAGCATTCATAACATTCTTATGTAGGGAGTAACACTCTCGGTTATGTTTGGAATACCCATCATAGTATATTCCCTAAATATCTTTGGAGAAACCTTAACGTTTAACTCCTTTGCATTACCCAATGCATTGGAGAGATATATCAGGCTCACCCGCCCTTAGTTTATCACGGAACCACCCATCGTCATAAACAATGCCCAAGAACCATAACATAATCGTATCACATAAAACATGCATAAAGGAAACATAACATTTCCATATTTCAATCACAAGATATCAATACAACACATTGATATAATAAAGACACTGTGAAAACCATTTTCAATAACTAAATAAAAGAAAAGTAAAACATGGTATATATTTTTTTCATTTTAAAAAAAAGTTATGGCTTGTAGAGGAAGCTGAAACTCAAATAATGGTTACTGCGGCGGAGAAGTCGTTGTCGCCGCATGTCACGACCCGCCCTCGGGGTCCGTGCCGTGACTACCCCAAGCCCGCCTTCCATAGGCCAGGGGCTGGCGACTAGCACCAAGGCGTAAATCCCGGTAAAATGGGAAGGCATTGCCTTTGTAATGTAAACAAACACCACAGAGAAAGCAAGCGGAAAGTAAACACTAAGCAAAATCAGAGTACAACTGAAAGTGCAGAAAAGTAAATGGGCCAGTATACAAACCCAAACTGAAAGTAAAGTACAACTCGAAAGGGAAAACAGCAACTGAAAGGTAATAGCCGCTACACCGAGCTGTCCACTGGAAATCCCACCTGAAGGGTGGGTACAGATAGCTCCTCTGCTCCACGGGTCCCGCCGTCCGCTCCAAGCACGTCCCGCCCAGTGGTCCACCTCCGGGTACCGTCCCGCTCTGCAAGCCTCAGCCAAGGTCAACGCTGTCCGTCGTCTGCAACCAACACAACGTAGTGCGGGAAAAGCCCGTGCAGGGGTGAGTATAAGCTACTCAGTAGGGACCCCGAGACCCCTGAAGGTCTCCCAAAATCCACAAAGGATAAACCACAAAGAAAGGTACAATCACGAAGTAACAATCGACACTGCTTAGGTATATTCCCATACATATACCTAAGTCACCAATTTCAAATACGCTCCAACCTCCGAGCCCAAGTTCAACTCAGTCCACACAGGAAAGTAAACGTATTCCACACAGGAAAGCAAAACCTAATCCACACAGGATTGCACAACACAATCCACACAGGAAAGCAATAGGTTTCAGCTCACACAGGATTTTCATTATCAAAAACGTAACTACTGAAGAGCCCCATCTCTGAAGTGTACAGTGTCCTGTCACGACTCTGAGATACTGCTCACTAACCTAAGACTGCTGAGGTACTCCTCCTGTCGAGTACCGCGGGTCTGCCGCCAACTACCGGGCGCTCCGTCCGCTGAGGGTCTGCTGCCAAATACAGGGCGCTCACCCAAATAGCCTACAGAGGTACTCCTCCACTCGAGTACCGCGGGTCTGCTGCCAACTACCAGGCGCTCCGTCCGCCGTGGGTCTGCCGCCAAATACCGGGCGCTCCGTCCACTGGGCTAGTCGACTCACTCCAAGTCGAGTCGGTCGAGCAGTCTTCAGGTCTCAGCCGGCTACACGGTCTCCGTACTCCGTACGCTCGTCTCCAGTATCACGGGTCTGCCGCTACAACCAAGCGCACCACCTCAATCGAGTAGAACAGAAGATTCATCTCACACAGGTATACTTTTTCGGATGACGTTAAAGATGATCAAAGAACCATCTAAGTCGTCGGACCCACGAAGGATCGATAGGTACTAACCCCCGCAGTGACCTACACAGGATCGGACCCACTCAGGATCGGGCCCACGCAGGACCTGTAGCACTGATCCACGTAGGATCGCTGAGTGCAGTAGTCGTCGCCGTCGAATCCACACAGGATCTCTGTACTGTTGTCGTCGCAGTCATAGTAGCAGTAGCAGTAGCAGTCACAGTAACAGTCACAGCCAGCACTTGAGTTCCCGCACACAGCAAGCTCGTTCGGAGGATCCGCTCCACGAGCCGAGAGGCTGATACATCAACTGTCACAAAGTCCAGAGTTGATGTATCCAAAAGTTCCGTATCGTCAACAGGAACTCAACGCATCAGACGGCGCGTCGATCGGACGCCCGGTCTGAGAGTTATTGGCATTTTCGTCCCCGGGGCCCGGTTGGTTTTTAAGGGAAAACCAACCCGACCGTACTCCACCTGCGTCCAAACCTCGGGCGGAGTATGCCAAAAGATCCGTCTCACTAAGAGGAACACAACACAGCTGACGGCACGTCAATCGGATGTCCGTAGCTCAAGATATGAGCGTTTCGGCTCCGAAGGCCCGGTTGGTTTCGTGAACGAACCAACCCGGCCGAACTCAAAGTAATCCGAAACCTTGAGTGCGATATACCGAAACGACCGTCTCGATCCAAAGATCGCGTTGCCGCAGACGGTTCGTCAATCGGAGGTCCGTGGCTCAGGTTATGGCCAAAAGACCGAAACTGATTCGAAACGGGGGGTCCGGGCCGTCCCGGCCCGACCCCCCCTGGGTCGGCCCGAACCGGGTCGGACCGAACCGGTCCGCTGAACCCGGCCCGGCCGGTGGCGGCGCAGCGGCGCGGCCCGGCCAGCGGCGGCGCGGCCAGCGTGCCACGCATGTGCCGCACGCGGGGTGTGAAACCCCCCCCCCTTTCCGGATCTCGGCCGGCCTAAGGCCGGACGTTTCTTTACACACGCGGGACCCGCGGGTCCCGCCTCCTGTCCAAACCGGCGGCCGGAACGGCCGGCCGCCTTCCTCTTCTCCTCCGCGGCCGTAGCCGCGGCTCTTCTCCGATCTCCGGCGGCAGGCGAGGCCGGCCGCCCCAGGCTGTTCCGCCGCGGCCCACTTGATCTCCGGCGCCGGCAAGGCCGGCGCCCCTGGCTGCTCCGCCGCGGCCGTAGGGCCACAGCCTTCCATGATCTCCGGCGCCGGCGGCCCGACTGGCCGCCGGTCACCTCCTTGTTCCGCCGCGGCCCGTCTCCGGCCGCGGTCTCTTTCGTAAACAACGACGCGGTGCGTCGGCACCGCGTTTCTTCGTCGCAGCTTGCTCCGGCCATTAATCCTTTTGTTCCTGCGCGGTTGCAATGACACCGCGCTGTCTCCGCTAAATTAACACGAAAGAATAGAAGGGGGAGGAGAATCGGCCGTGTTCGTGCGGTCCGGTCTCCTCCCGTTATAACGATATCAGTTGGCCAATCGTGTAAACACAACAATGAACATTTCACAAATTTTTAATAAAATTTGGAACTATGCCCCACGGATTTTCTTTCATGCTCGAGGGAAAGAAAACACATAATTTAAAAAGGGCAAACCCCTACCTTGGTTCTGGAATGAAATTCGATGATCGACAACGATTCGCGGAAGTCGAGCGTCGCGGAAGAAGAACGTCGATGTCGCGGTTATGTCGTCACGGGAGACGGAGAAAAGAGGAGCGGCGTTCTTCGTCGGAGTTCGAAGGTTCTTCGTGTTCTTCGTCAGAGTTTGAAGAAGAAGAAGAATAAGGTGAAGCTCCAAAATTCCTCTCAAGGTGGTAAAAGAATTCTTCCTGAATAAAATAAGCTTTAAGCTTTTATTATTACACAACTTTACCACATGAAGTTCAAAGGTTTGAATTTGAACAACTCACCTCAATTAATACTTAAAGTTGTCAAACATTAATTAAAAGGAGAGTTAAAGGGAGATGGAAGGTTGGGTTTCGTGTGGGCCCCACCACACTTAATCCTCCCAAGGGAGGTTAAGTGGATATGGGTCCCACTCCCAACTCCCCTTTGGAAGGATTTATAATAAACACATCAAGTTAAAATAAAATTTTGTATTTCACAAATTTTATTTAACTTAATCTAAAAACCCAAAAACTAACTTTCAACCCGTAACAAACGCAACTTCCGAAAAGGTCTCCTTAAGCGAATATCGGCGCTGCGAGTTTATCGGTGCCCTCGGATTTCAATTCCGAGCACCGGATCAAAAGTTAGGAATTCCCACTCATTCGTTTACTGAACGTACCCGAGCCAAACTTCGGAAATTGATTCTGGGCACTCCGGGCCTCGGAATCAGGTGCCGTCAGAAACCGCGCTCTTGTAAAATTCCAAAGAAAATTAAGAAAAAATTTCCCTTGAATTTTACGGGTCTTTACATTACTCCCACCTCAGGGCTTTACGTCCCCGTAAAGATACATCAAAAACTAGGGAAACAAAAGAGGGTACTGAGCACGCATCTGAGCCTCCCGCTCCCATGTGCTCTCCTGGAGATTCCCGTGCTGCCATCTGATGCGCACAAGAGGAATCGATCGCCCACGCAGGACCCGCTCTTGCCGATACTCT
Organism: Viscum album; assembly: GCA_963277665.1. NCBI lineage: Eukaryota > Viridiplantae > Streptophyta > Magnoliopsida > Santalales > Viscaceae > Viscum > Viscum album. The sequence goes on from OY728123.1 coordinate 890,508,728, forward strand.
ATCTCCACCGAGACCTCCGTAAAAGTCGCCCCATCGTCAACGTCATGCTCCCCATGGTCAATGATGTGCGTCGGGTCGTGCACGTATCTCCTCAGCTGAGATACGTGGAAGACGTCGTGCACCCGGTGCAACTGAGGTGGTAGAGCCAGGCGATAAGCCACCTCGCCAACCCTGTTGAGGACCTGAAAGGGTCCGATGAAGCGTGGAGATAACTTGATGCCTCGGCCAAATCTCCGAATACCACGTCGAGGTGAGACCCGCAAGAAGACGTGGTCGCCATCCTCGAACTCTAGTGGCCTACACCTCCTGTCAGCGTAAGGCTTCTGCCGGCTCTGAGCTGTACTCATCCACTCCTGGATGACCTGGACCTTCTCTGTCGTGGCCTGGACCATCTTCGGTCCCACCAGAGCTGCAAGATTTCTTCTTTGCCGATAAGAGAAATCTGGTCCCATCCCCTGGATGAACCACATTCTTTGCCTAAAACAGTCAATCCTAACATGGATGATACTAATCCATACCAAGGATGACGTCGTAAGGCCTCGACGCTACTACTAAGAGATTCAACCGTTACTCTCGCCTCCAAGGGTTGAGTCACACTGTCGGCATCAGTGTGTGGTAACTGGGTCTCCTCCAGTAGATGTCTCACAAGTGAGGGTCAAGTCAACAGCCAAAACTGGAACCTCTTAGTAACATCACGAAAGAGGACAGGAAAGAAAATATCACAAAGGTATGCGTCTTTTATTATTGCAGCTCATAATACAAGACGCTACACAAATGCAACAAGGAACCAGAAGTACAAAGGATGTATCCACTAGTTCTGCTCCTATCCATCGGCTCCCAGAGCTCCATGATCGAAGGCCTCTGTTGCCTGAAGTTGAGCTCTCGCATGTTCACCTACTCCCTGTGGTCGGGGTGGACCTCCTGGTGGTTGTGGTGGAAGAGCCTCAAAGCGTCGCCCACCACCGGCTGCTCGTCCAGCTCCTCTGCCTCGTCCGCCTCCTCCCTGCGGATCGCCACGGTCGAACCTCTGCCTCTGCCTGGGAGGTTCTTCACTTAACTGCTGATCATCAGCATGGCGGGTCGGACAGTCACGAGCCATGTGACCAATCCCGCCACAGGAGTAACACTGCCCACTCTCGGCACGCCTGGCTCTGACTCCACCCCGGCTTCCCCGTACAACTGAGCCTGAGTCGTGCAGTCGTCCACCGGTAGGTTTGGTCTGCCTGGAACCCTGAGTCATCCGTCGGCTACTTGTTGCCGAAGACTCCGCTATCTGCCGCCCTGCGGTAGGTCTCGCTGTGGACTCAGCCAGGAAACTCTCGATCAGGAGGGCTCGCTCCAGTACTCCTGTCTGAGTCGGTATGCTGAGGGAGATCAGCGATGCCCTGATCTCGTCTCTCAAACCCTGCTCGAAGGTCCGGGCCCGGAAGAATGGGTCCCGTACCATGTCGGTCGAGTAGCGTGAGAGATCGTTAAATCTCGCCGAGTACTAAGCGACCGTCATGCTGCCCTGCCGCAGCTGAAGAAGCTCCTGGATACGCACCGCACGAAGGGTGGCTAGGACGAACTCCGAGCGAAAAAGGCTCTCAAAGTCCATCCAAAGTAGAGATGCCTCATCGTGCACCTGGAGCATCAAGCTCCACCATCATCCTACTGCTGCGTGTATTAGGCTCGTAGCGAGGATCACCATGAGGTCTGCTGGTGTCCTCACTAGCCTAAACACTCGTACCACTGCCTCCAACCAGTCCTCTGCTGCCTGGGGATCCGTCTCCCCGCGAAACCTGGGTGGTCACTGGCGCTGAAACTCATGCAGTGCGCTGAGGCGACGTGCATCGTCAGCGGCTGGTGTTGGAAGTATAGGGGGCTCGACGGGTAGTGCTACCACCGGTGCCACTGCTGACAAAGGGCCCTGCACCGAGGCCTCGTCGCTCGGTGGGCTGTCGTCACGCTCAACTCTCGGAACCCTAGCTGGCTGCCGTCGTGGGGACATCCTGAAAAGGAAACAGGTGCGCCACGGTCAGAACAGTATACCTGGTGAGCTGATTTATGTAATCACAAAGAAAACTTTGAAACACACACACAATCAATGTTTTCATGCATTCAGTCAGAAATCAGAAGTCAGGGTCCTGGTGTATGGATACGTCGGCCGCCGCACCAACACTGGACCCCCTGGACTGATAACCACACTCAATACGCTAAACATTATTTCTTCACATAGAAAAGATCAGAGTTCGCGGTAGAACCGAACTCCTTTGATACCAATTTGTCACGACCCGCCCTCGGGGTCCGTGCCGTGACTACCCCAAGCCCGCCTTCCATAGGCCAGGGGCTGGCGACTAGCACCAAGGCGTAAATCCCGGTAAAATGGGAAGGCATTTCCTTTGTAAAGTAAACAAACACCACAGAGAAAGCAAGCGGAATGTAAACACTAAGCAAAAGAAGAGTACAACTGAAAGTGCGGAAAAGTAAATGGGCCAGTATACAAACCCAAACTGAAAGTAAAGTAAAACTCGAAAGGGAAAACAGAAACTGAAAGGTAAAAGCCGCTACACCGAGCTGTCCACTGGAAATCACACCTGAAGGGTGGGTAAAGATAGCTCCTCTGCTCCACGGGTCCCGTCGTCCGCTCCGAGCATGTCCCGCCCAGTGGTCCACCTCCGGGTACCGTCCCGCTCTGCAAGCCTCAGCCAAGGTCAACGCTGTCCGTCGTCTGCAACCAACACAACGTAGTGCGGGCAAAGCCCGTGCAGGGGTGAGTATAAGCTACTCAATAGGGACCCCGAGACCCCTGAAGGTCTCCCAAAATCCACAAAGGATAAACCACAAAGAAAGGTACAATCACGAAGTAACAATCGACACTGCTTAGGTATATGCCCATACATATACCTAAGTCACCAATTTCAAATCGGCTCCAACCTCCGAGCCGAAGTTTAACTCAGTCCACACAGGAAAGTAAACGTATTCCACACAGGAAAGCAAAACGTAATCCACACAGGATTGCACAACACAATCCACACAGGAAAGCAATAGGTTTCAGCTCACACAGGATTTTCATTATCAAAAACGTAACTACTGAAGAGCCCCATCTCTGAAGTGTACAGTGTCCTGTCACGACTCTGAGATACTGCTCACTAACCTAAGACTGCTGAGGTACTCCTCCTGTCGAGTACCGCGGGTCTGCCGCCAACTACCAGGCGCTCCGTCCGCTGAGGGTCTGCTGCCAAATACCGGGCACTCACCCAAATAGCCTACAGAGGTACTCCTCCAGTCGAGTACCGCGGGTCTGCTGCCAACTACTAGGCGCTCCGTCCGCCGTGGGTCTGCCGCCAAATACCGGGCGCTCCGTCCACTGGGCTAGTCGACTCACTCCAAGTCGAGTCAGTCGAGCAGTCTTCAGGTCTCAGCCGGCTACACGGTCTCCGTACTCCGTACGCTCGTCTCCAGTATCGCGGGTCTGCCGCTACAACCAAGCGCACCACCTCAATCGAGTAGAACAGAAGATTCAGCTCACATAGGTATACTTCTTCGGATGACGTTAAAGATGATCAAAGAACCATCTAAGTCGTCGGACCCACGAAGGATCGATAGGTACTAACCCCCGCAGTGACCTACACAGGATCGGACCCACTCAGGATCGGGCCCACGCAGGACCTGTAGCACTGATCCACGTAGGATCGCTGAGTGCAGTAGTCGTCGCCGTCGAATCCACACAGGATCTCTGTACTGTTGTCGTCGCAGTCACAGTAGCAGTAGCAGTAGCAGTCACAGTAACAGTCGCAGCCAGCACTAGGGTTCCCGCACACAGCAAGCTCGTTCGGAGGATCCGCTCCACGAGCCGAAAGGCTGATACATTACCTGTCACAAAGTCCAGAGTTGATGTATCCAAAAGTTCCGTATCGTCAACAGGAACTCAACGCATCAGACGACGCGTCGATCGGACGCCCGGTCTGAGAGTTATTGGCATTTTCGTCCCCGGGGCCCGGTTGGTTTTTAAGGAAAAACCAACCCGACTGTACTCCACCTGCATCCAAACCTCGGGCGGAGTATGCCAAAAGATCTGTCTCACTACGAGGAACACAACACAGCTGACGGCACGTCAATCGGATGTCCGTAGCTCAAGATATGAGCGTTTCCGCTCCGAAGGCCCGGTTGGTTTCGTGAACAAACCAACCCGGCCGAACTCAAAGTAATCTGAAACCCTGTGTGCAATATACCGAAACGACCGTCTCAATCCAAGGATCGTGTTGCCGCAGACGGTTCGTCAATCGGAGGTCCGTGGCTCAGGTTATGGCCAAAAGACCGAAACTGATTCGAAACGGGGGGGTCCGGGTCCGGGCCGTCCCGGCCCGACCCCCCCCCCCCCCCACCCCCCCCCCCCCCCGGGTCGACCCGAACCGGGTCGAACCGAACCGGTCCGCTGAACCCGGCCCGGCCCGGCCGGTGGCGGCGCGGCGGCGCGGCCCGGCCAGTGGGGGCGCAGTCCGGCCAGCGGCGGCGCGGCCAGCGTCCGCGCATGTGCCGCACGCGGGGGATGAAACCCCCCCCCCCTTTCCGGATCTCGGCCGGCCTAAGGCCGGCCGTTTCTTTACACACGCGGGACCCGCGGGTCCCGCCTCCTGTCCAAACCGGCGGCCGGCGCGGCCGGTCGCCTTCCTCTTCTCCGCCGCGGCCGTAGCCGCGGCTCTTCTCCGATCTCCGGCCGCCGGCAAGGCCGGCCGCCCCTAGCTGTTCCGCCGCGGCCGTAGGGCCGCGGCCCACTTGATCTCTAGCGCCGGCAAGGCCGGCGCCCCTGCCTGCTCCGCCGCGGCCGTAGGGCCGCGGCCTTCCATGATCTCCGGCGCCGGCGGCCCGGCTGGCCGCCGGTCGCCTCCTTGTTCCGCTGCGGCCCGTCTCCGGCCGCGGTCTCTTTCGTAAACAACGACGCGGTGCGTCGGCACCGCGTTTCTTCGTCGCAGCTTGCTCTGGCCATTAATCCTTTTGTTCATGCGTGGTTGCAACGACACCGCGCTGTCTCCGCTAAATTAACACGAAAGAATAGAAGGGGGAGGAGAATCGGCCGTGTTCGTGCGGTCCGGTCTCCTCCCGTTATAACGATATCAGTTGGCCAATCGTGTAAACACAACAATGAACGTTTCACTAATTTTTAATAAAATTTGGAACTATGCCCCACGGATTTTCTTTCATGCTCGAGGGAAAGAAAACACATAATTTAAAAAGGGAAAACCCCTACCTTGGTTCTGGAACGAAATTCGATGATCGACAACGATTCGCGGAAGTCGAGCGTCGCGGAAGAAGAACGTCGATGTCGCGGTTATGTCGTCACGGGAGATGGAGAAAAGAGGTGCGGCGTTCTTCGTCGGAGTTCGAAGGTTCTTCGTGTTCTTCGTCAGAGTTTGAAGAAGAAGAAGAATAAGGTGAAGCTCCAAAATTCCTCTCAAGGTGGTAAAAGAATTCTCCCCGAATAAAATAAGCTTTAAGCTTATATTATTACACAACTTTACTACATGAAGTTCAAAGGTTTGAATTTGAACAACTCACCTCAATTAATACTTAATGTTGTCAAACATTAATTAAAAGGAGAGTTAAAGGGAGATGGAAGGTTGGGTTTCGTGTGGGCCCCACCACACTTAATCCTCCCAAGGGAGGTTAAGTGGATCTGGGTCCCACTCCCAACTCCCCTTTGGAAGGATTTATAAAAAACACATCAAGTTAAAATAAAATTTTGTATTTCACAAATTTAATTTAACTTAATCTAAAAACCCAAAAACTAACTTTCAACCCGTAACAAACGCAACTTCCGAAAAGGTCTCCTTAAGCGAATATCGGCGCTGTGAGTTCATCGGTGCCCTCAGATTTCAATTCCGAGCACCGGATCAAAAGTTAGGAATTCCCACTCGTTCGTTCACTGAACGTACCCGAGCCAAACTTCGAAAATTGATTCCGGGCACTCCGGGCCTCGGAATCAGGTGCCGTCAGAAACCGCACTCTTGTAAAATTTCAAAGAAAATTAAGAAAAAATTTCCCTTGAATTTTACAGGTCTTTACACCGCATACATACGAAAAAGAAACATTCATTTTTTTTTTTAGTAAAATGCTTCATATAAAAAAATATTCATTTTGAATGAGCGTAAAAGTCAAAGGGGTTTATACACCTTATAAAGACATTTGTGTATAAAACAAAATATGCCTCAATGAACGGAGATTGAGACGAAGTCCCTTACCTCGGGTCCGACTTGACTCGATCATTCTTTAACCTCCTGAATAATAAACTTGAGTTAATTTCTACTTTCTTAAGAACCTTTTTCACGTTCATTATTCCTTTTATATCACTTATTACCATGTTATGAACACTATGTAATTATTTAAGTTAATAATGGTCGTTTTGTCGATAATTTCTACATGAGTCAAAAATAAACTCTTTATAATTAAAAATTTGTTCATGGGGTAAAATATCCATTATATACATGAATTTATAATATTACATAACATTTAGAGGAAATAAATGAAATTCATCATTCATGGAGACGGTAAGCCATACGTACGCATGAATGCTACTTCCATTTCTATTTCATATTTAACGGAATTAAAACATAATGATACATAATAGTATTATAATTCCATTATGGTATCATATATAATATCATTAAATCTATCCTTTATACGTACCACATATGGTATTAATTAATCAAATCACTTTGAGGAGGCGGTAGTCCGCACTTCCTAAAATGAAGATATCACGTTTACCCATAATGGAAACCATAAAAGTACGCCATAAATGAAAAATACATAAGCTTAAGGTAAACATAAAAATTTTATATATCATATATAAATATAGTGACATCTTAATGGCCACATTTTAAGGTGTTACAAGAATATTGAACAATCATCGTTTCATGAGGCAGAAATTCACCATCCACAGAAACAGTATGTTCTTTAACCATTAGATGTAGGTGTGTATAAGTGTAGCTAGAATACTTCTTATAAAAACATCCTAGTATATTTAAGGTACTTTATTTGTTACAAAAGAATGGAATAAATAGAGTTTAGGGGGTGGGAGAAGCAAAATAAAACAAAAGAACACAAGTGAAGACATTACCTTATAATCGGGTAACTCCCTTTAGTTTGAACCAAAAGGGTTTATTTAAGAGATTAATGCCTAAAGTAAGGCTTATAGGATGAGTAGTGGGATGTGGAGAGACAAAAGGATCAGATCTTGGCCAATCCAAAGTCTTGAGAGGTGTGGGTAAGGAGGTAGAGGTGGGGGCCTTTTATAAGAGGAGAGGAGGGGCACTCTTGGAAAGGTATAAACTGTTACTTTATTTTCAAATGAGTTTCGGATTTTAAAGGTCCCACATTGATGTATTTATAGGATAATGTGATAAGGGTTCGAGATATACTCATCCAGTAGGTTTTTTACATGTTTAGGTCTAGATTTTACATTATCTTTTCATTTTATTTAAATCGTTAAATAATAAGGTAATCGATGCATCATCATGATGTCATAAATAATTTAATTTATTTAATGTCTAAAAATTATAAAAAAATACTATGACGTAGGAACTCGTTTTAGCTTTCCAATTACTATTTATAGTCAAAAATCAGACTTGTATAACCCCATGTAAAATTTGTTTTTGTAAAACAATACATGTTTGTGTCATTTTTTACTTTTACTTTAAATAAAAGGCATTAATGTCATTATCTTGCCCAAGTGGCTCTATGGGGTCCCAGAAATAGACTCATGGATTGTCATGGTCGGCCATGACACATCCAATAATGTTAGTGCAAGTTTCAATATATTTTCATTTTTTTATAATATCATTTTTACCTTAAATCACACTAATTACCTTTAAATGCGATTAATGAAACTTAAAAGTTACTTTTCATCAAAAATTATTTTCATCACATTGAACCAAATTTTACTTAATAATGAAAATAATTTATATTGGATTTTTGAAATTCAAATCACAGAAGTGGTAATGTCCCATTTAAACGAAAAATCAGTTTTTGTAACTACCACTTTGTGGTTTCACTATTCATCAAAAATTAAGGTTTTTCCGAAAAATACCAAAAATTCACCCTAAGATATATTTGATATTACAAATTCAGAAATGATGTCTATTTTACCAAATTCATAACATAATAGTTTCATTAATTATTTTTATAATTAAATCCCGCTGTCAAATCAAATAGCGTGTTTTTAAGAAACAATATCTATCAAAAGATTGACACTCATTTATGTCCAATCTCAAAGTGATATTAATTACAATGACCACCATTAGATTAAATTAAAATATATTCTAATTTCACATTAAAACAAATTAAAAAGATAATCTAACTATTTAATAAATTATATTAAAAAGCGGTTTTGAATTAAAATACAACACTTTTCACTATTCATTAAAAATGAACATTATCAGAAAAATACCAGAAATTTATCCAAAGTAAATTTCAATGTCCCAATCATAAAGAATAAGTATATTTTGACAAATATAGCTTATAAAATTGTCAAAAGTTAGATTTAAAAAAAAAATTCCATCAAAAGGTGGTAAAATAATCTTTTAAAAATATTAGAGTATTCCGTGCTTAAGATTGGATTTATGCTCATTTTAAGCCTCTAAAACACTATCTAATTCATAAATAGACATAGATAAGAATATATATTATTAATTACTTACTTGGGATGTTACAACCAGCCTTAAAAAATCTATTATTATGAAACTACACATCATGTCACAGTTCCCTTGGGTGTGGTGTTACCATTGAATTCCTGTAGAATTTTAGCCTCAAGTCCAATCAAAATTCTTAAAACTTGACTATTGGTCTATGAAAACACCTCTAAAACTTCAAAAATGTTAAAATACACCTCTAAAACCTAAAAAATGTTCAAATACATATGGTTTGTCTAATACCCCGAGTTGTCTCTAGTTATGACACTGACCAACCTCAACTGAAACTCGAGTGTCTTCTACACAACACTCCCAAAATATCGAGATGAGGCTGAACACAACTATCCACCCCTAGTCACATTGAAAAATAGACATAAAAATCCTAATTCCAACCACAAGAACATCCAACTATAAGAGTCATCTATTCGATTGCATCACCACCAACTACCTAACACGCTGATGGTATCATACTTAAGTTCTTTCCACCACTGCATGCAACCTATTTCTATTTTATGTTTTATTTTATTTTTGTTAATCTATTTTTTCCCCAAAATTTTCTTGTTTGGTGTCATGATTTTTTTTCAAAACCATGCATTATTTCATTTTTTTAGAGCCACACACTTTCATTTCATCCATTTTATGTTATCATAAAATAAGTAAACATTGTTTTATGATTCATTATGGCTAACCTTATAGTTCTGGATCTACCAATAATGAAGATGTTGGTGCAACATGATGAATGATGAGCTTCAATCTGAATTTACAGATTGCTAACTGCATGCTCAAGAATGATCTTCCATTACAATGTGCTACTGAGATGATAGAACAGATGATTGCCAATTCCTTTATGATGTTAGACTCTGATAATCGATCTGGAGCCCCTTTCTATATGAGTTCACTTATTAAATCATCACTAACATGGGTGTGAGCTTACATTCATTTCCAATGTAGGTTGATTTATTTCTTAATAATAAATAAGGATATGAGCTTGTTTTCTTGTCACTACTGGGTTGATTTATTATCTTGTCACTAGTGGGATGATTTATTATCTTGTCTCCAATAATGGGTGTGATCTTACATTTATTTAACAAGGCACAATATAACATTGAAGTCCATGTGATAAGAGCAATATTTCTTCCTTTAAAAGGGTTATATAGATGAATAATGGTGTTCAATTATAGGTTATATAATCAATGGAACATTGTACCTATAGTTTATGGTTCCTTTGTTGAGTTTGAGAATAATTGTTAGGATTTGAACATGACTATTGGGTTTTGGTGTATTTACCTCCTCCCCAGCCGATATTATTTATAATTTGTGGCCATAGATCACACGGCCTTCGGTTGTGAATCTTTCCTGGAGATACTCGTTGAGGAAGCCGGTGAATGGTGAACCTTGACAGGGAAGTTCAATTGTTCCCTGTCTTTGTCCCTGATAGGCTATTTTCATCGCATGAAATACTTTAAATTTCCCCATAGATTGTAGATCACATTTTGAGTTTGTGGTGAGGGGAACTATTAATCCAATTTTGCAGAAGTAGATGAGAGAGAATCAGTATTTGTTACACTCGTCGCATGCCAAACTTGAGACTTTTAGCTTCCAGAAAAAACACTATGCTCATAGCCAATTTGGGAATCTTTTATGGTCGATCTGAGCTCACTTTAAGAAACTCTACAAGTCTTTTCATATCTTTACTACTATGTTATGAACTTTTGTGAGTTGATTATCACAAGGAAAATGATCCTTCGCCTCACTAAATTCTTCATGTCTTGTTCTCATAGAATGGTGAAGCATTCTACATGGTCACAGTTAATAGTAGGTGAGATGTCTTCCTCTAGTCCTTGGAAATCCTGCATAGTGGAAATAATTTTTTGACTCACCACTTCTCTAGAAAGTTGTTCTATGTTCAACTCTAGACCCAACTCCTACATAACTCGACATTGATAAGATAACTGAGTGAGTTACTATACCTATTGCTGCATGTTCTTCTGCTAACTGCGATACTATTCATGCACCCTAGAAAGGGATTTAACAAATGTTAGTAGTTCTTGAATCTTGACCACCTATTCACAGAACAACTGATCCAACTATGACTACTCTGTAGCAACTCTAATTACCATTCTAGTAGGAACACTTCAAAAAAAATCAGAGGCAATCATCATTAACTGCTACACTACAACAATGAAATTTTGTGGATAGTCCTACAATGAATCATATCAGCACCTCTACCTCTTTCTATGTGGTATAACAATCATTGAAAGTTATCTCAACTTTAAATCAATGTTTGGCACTCCAGATACGACACACAACAAAATTTTTGGTGTCATGACTTTATTCCAACATTTGGCCAACATAGAAGATGTTTCTAAGAGAGGATAGAAATTCTTGCAAGTTGGAACTAACATGGATGTCTAACTGTGATGTCTCTGATCACTTCATGCAGTAGAATGCATATCTAAATCTGTTTCTTTGTTTTTGAACAGTGATCTTGTGTGATTCAATAGCAAAAATGGCCCACCACTTCATTTTTCCAGAAAGAACATTTTCACTATGATCGCATGCACTCAAAACAAATCATATCTCATCTAGGATTGATCTTTATGCATGATTTATTCATCCAAGAATTATCATACATCCTCTAAGATGTCAATGAAAGCACAAAATTGTTAAGACTTATCTAAAAATGGACACACAACAGAACATGTTGAAGGAAAGGTTTTTTTTGGTATTCGAAATAATGACACCATTTTTAGTAGATTATTTTCTTCAAATGTATATTATCAATGAGACTTCAGAATTTTATAATTGTTATATATTATACCATGTTTTTATTAATTCTTTGTTTTTTCATTAAATGTTTATTATTCAATGATATGTTTTAAATATATGTTAGCTTCAATGTGTAATAGCTAAAATTACCACTATTTCAGGTAATTTTGATGCTTCAAATTATATCAGGAACATTCTATACCACTGCATTCTTCCGGCCTCATACATTTTGAATTCTTAACATCTTAAAGTTTGATTGTTTCTCTTTGTTTACTATTTTATGATTTTAATTTTCCAATACCCAATTTTATTTTTGTTTATTTTTACCTTTTATATTGGAATTAAATGCACTATTTAACAGTTATGATCATAATGTATGAATAAGTCTACAATGTTTTGATGATATCCAAGAAGAACACTTTACTTATTTTTTGATATATGAATTTGAGCTTCAGCAGGGAGTAGGGTCTGTTTTGTTCTTCTATTTTTTATGTTTTAGCAGGGAGAATGAGGCAAGAGGTAGGGAGCAGGGCACGCAGGCAGGGGCAGGGAGAAAAGAGTAGCATTTGAGGTATGAGAAGGGGGCAGGGGGCAAGGGCCATGGGGCAGGAGGCAAGAGGCACAGAGACATGAGGCACTGAGACAGGGGGTAGGGAGTAGGGCACAGAGGCAGGGAGAAGGGCATGGAGCAGGGGGCATGGGCCATGGGGCAGGAGGAAGGAGTAACCGAGATAGGGATCAGTGAGCAACGTTGAGGTAAGGATGCAGGGAGGCAGGATGCATAGAGGGAGGGAGGGAGTAGGGGGTAGAAATAGTTTTTATTTTGTTTTTTTTCTGGAAACACAGTTGTTATAGACTGGATTTTGATGTATTGTATTTTTTCTGTGTACTCCATATTGTAGCCATGGTTTAAAACCGTGGAAATAGAGTTAATTTCACTATTATAAACCAAGAAATAGGTTTATGGTGACTTATAAACCATGGTGATAAATCTACGTGGCAGAGTCTATAGCCACAGTTCCAAACCGTGGCTATAAGTTTATTACCACAGTTTCAACTGTGGATATTGGTCTATTTCTATGGTTGAAACCATGGCTATAGACCTATAACCACTGTTCCAAACCATGGCTATAGGTTTTTTCCTATAGCCACGCCAATAGGCGCCACTGTTGATGAAACTGTGGCTATTACCTATAGCCACGGTTTCAGTGTCAATACCCACAGTTTAAAACTGTGTCTATAGCCTTGTTTTCTAGTAGCGTAAAAAGTAGGGTTGTCATAGTTGGTATCATAGTATAGGTTTAGTTATTTTTGGGGATAGGATTAGAATAACCTAGTAAATCCTTAGAGACATGATTAATTATAATAAAAACATCCCTATGTTTTTGTTATTATTGATTAAGTTGTTTATCAAGCAAATACATCCATGTCTAGATACGAGGAGGTTGATGCGGCTCTGGCACAAATGTATCTCAGGGGTAAAACCCAAAAACACCTCTTTGAGCTAGACTCGAACAGGAACTGGGGCCTAACAACAGGCCATGCTGCACTCTTGGTTATGACACTCCCGGGGGATATGATTTGGTAAATTCACAAGCATAGTATGAACCATTATTAAGGGACAAAAAAATTCCCTAAGAATATATGTAAGAAATTAAATCATAGAGAACATAGACTTAAGCCAATGTATTCATATGTTTAGGAAATAAAAGTTATTTATAAGTCATCAGTTTTGTCCTCGGATTACCCTTTATGTGTTACCCCTAACTTTCCTTTTATTCCAGCCAATGGCCAGTAATAGGAGGACTCGAGCTAACAACCGATGTGAAGATCAATGTGATGACTGTACTAATGAGATGCTCAATCCAATGGGAGTAGGAATCATGAACATTGTCACACTTCTCTCTCATCTAACTCAAGATTTTAATAGAAACATGGGTCAAGAGGAACGTTCAACCCCCCCCCCCCCCAAGAATGAATAAGTATCTATCGAGAGCTTTATAAGACAAAGGCCTCCTACTTTTAATGGATCATATGATCTCTCAAATGTTGAACAATGGATCCACTGCACTGAAAATATCTTCTCAATCCTTCAATGTTCTGAATGAGATAAGGTTCTCCTAGATGCTTATTATATGGGGGGTGATGCTGATCAATGGTGGACATTGATCAAAAATACAAAGCCTGAGGTAGAGATCGAGGCGTTGGAATGGAAGGATTTCCGGAATATGTTTTTTGATAAATATTTTCTACGCACCCTCCTGCTTAAGATGGAAAGGTACTTGTTTTCCCTCGGGAAAAAAGACGATAAATTTGTTCGTGCGTACACGGAAAAAATCAAAATTCTGGTACGATACGGCTCCGGCTTTGTCGTTACTCCCGAATTCAAGGTTGACCGCTTCTTTGGTGGGTTGAAACATATCTTGAGGAAATTACTGGCGATCTGTGACTTCAAGAGCTATGAGGAAATTGTCGGATTTTCCCTCAAGGATGAAATAGAGATCAGAGAATCTAAGGGGTATAATGGGGATAAGAAGCGTAAGGTGTACTTCAATGCTGGTAGTCTAATGTATAAATCCAATGGTGATAAGAAGATCCATCACCCCACTTTCAAAAGGTTTGGAAAGAAGGTCCCCGAAAATTTCCAGAAAGGGATGAGGAAATTCTTTAGGTGTGGAAGAGAATGGCACCTGAATATTAACTGTTGGCAAGAAAGACCTGTGGCTGTGACAGAGGAGAGGAACACTCTGTTTGAACCTCAAAACGTGGTTCATTTCTACAACTACAAAGAACCAAGGCATCTTGGAAATCAGTTTCTTAAGCCAAGGGGTTTCAGAGGCAACCAACAACCTCCAAGGCTACAAGGGTGCGCTTTTTTCCATCACTACTACCGAAGTGAACCCCGAAAACGAAGTGGTGATAGGTAAGCTAGATATTCATTCAAGAATAGAAAACGTACTTTTTGATTTAGGTTCTATAAATTCATTTATATCTCGAATGTTTATTAGAACAATCCCAGCACCACCACAAATCATGGAAGTGAACTTGTCTGTGAGTACAAAAAATGGGGAAATCATTGCATCCCATGAATATAAAAAGGTATTATTGTACGGTATTAAGGAATTATAGAATTTTTTTTTGTTTTTTTTTGAATGAATGGGTTTTTAAGTGTAGAGAAAAGAGGATAGGTGTTTCCTTTTATAAGTGAGGTGAGTAGGACACTTGTAATATTTTTAAAAGAAGAATGTGTAACCACGTTTTTCTTATCCGCACGACTCTAAAGTGGAACATTGTAGAGAATATAGTGTATATGTCCAAAATATATTAATAAAATTCTTGTTGGATATGATTTCAGTCATTCTTAAAAATTATCTTTTTAGTTTAACCACCCATAAACCGCATTCCCTCCTTAACCACGATAACAAATTTGTACTATTTTTACTATTCATTATGATAAAAAAAGTTTATCTTACCAGATAATATAAATTATTATGATTCTAAATATTGAATTATTTTTTACAAATTCATTTAACATAATTGGAAAATTTTATCTAAAAAAATCAAAATGTTCAAAAGTAAAAAAAGAGTTTTTATATAAAAAATTCAATTTGAAAATTATTATAATGTCCTAAATTGGATTAATTCGTATATAATTTTAGTAATTTTACTTATAATAACAATTTAAAATAAAAATGTAACATTATAAATTCTTTAAATGAAATGGAAATTTTCAATAAAAACAAGTATATCTCATTATTCAATGAATAATTATTATTTTTATAAAAAATCCCAAATATTTATCATGTGGTAATTTTGATAGGTTGATTTAATAAATGAAGAATATATTATTAAATTAATTATCTAAAAGTTTCAATATTAATTTTCTTATTTTTCACACATATAAATTAAAAAAAATTATCAGAAAATAGTATTTTCGAAACATTTAATGAATTTTTAAGAAATTAATTAATTTTTTTGTCATTATGTTTTTTATATAAAACCATTAAACATACTGTCTAAAAAGGGGTTATTACTGTTAAAATTTCTATTATTAATGGATATTTTATAATGGACTTATTTAAATAATAATATTAATAGTTTTTCATCATTCGGTAAAACATGGTGTTGTGTGTAATGCAAGCTATCAAAGAAATTTAATTTATTCAAAAAAAAACTCATAAAAATTACAGTCATAAAATAATAGGACCCATGGTGAAGGATTAAATATTAACAATTAATCCACACTAGTTTCTTGTGCATGTTTTTTTCGCGTGTAATCCACACCGATGCTCGACACAAGCTGTTCTACATAGGTTGGTCACCGTAGGATGCACCACACAAGTAGGAATTTCACATGATGGAAAAAGGAGTTTCGTGAAGGAGATGTATATGATATTGAATAACATTATCAAAATTATCTAACTTCAGAAAGCCATGAATGTTTTCCCATAAGTACATTTGGACTCCATGACTAGTCAAATTGAATCCTACGAAGAAAAATACGACATTTCATAAGGTGTGGATATCGTAGAAGATGGTTTTATAATGCCAAAAAGTGTCCTGAAGACCCCAAATATGGGTTTTATGTTATCAAAACCTTTTTATCTTCATTTTGAATATTTTATTACTTGATTTAAAAGGAATTTTGACACCACTATGCTACCATATTAGGAAAAAATTCTATGGAATATTTATACCTCAGTGTAGAGTAATCTTATGGCCCATGGAAGTAATATTTTCTTCTTCTTACAATATGAAGACTCATTTATACTTCTAAATTCATTGGAAAGGTTCATTGAGTGAATTTTTAGATGCCCAAAAAATCCCCTCTTATAATTGGATTCATTTAGAATGAAAGGAATCAGATTCTATGGTAACTGTATCGATCTTTGTCAAATCCCTAAATCATTTGATGGTCCCTAGAGTTCTGTCACTATTGGGGTGATGTGGTAAATCATTCCAAGGACATGGGACCTAGTAATCATTATTTTATGGTTATTATATTCACATAATATACCCTACAATATTTGTTTCATTCAAATCAATGCACTAATGTTTTCCTAATTAAGATAGAAATATGATATAGGGAGTGAGACTTGGCTTTTTCTTAGGTCTCCCATTATGGGTATTTGACCAAAACAAATTTGTGCCTTAAAAAGTCCTATTTCTGACTTTTATCTAAATCAATTTGAGTGAATATCTAGAGAGATCGAACTTGACTCTTGACTAGGCTTCCATTCGTGGGTTTTCATCATAGAAAATGTTTTATCATTAATTGGTTGTTTAAAATAATGAAATATAGATGAATTCAACCAATGATTTAGGTCAAATATCATTGACCATAAGATATGGTTATAGTGACCCATATCTGATTTGTAGGCTGAGAATACACAATCACATTTTGGATATGATAATGGGAATTTTAATTCTTGATTTTGGGTTTTTTAATTCAATGAGATGACATAGGAAAAGTACATATGTAGTGATCCTAGATCATGTTAAAAAATTGATTTTCATTGTGATGTCATCTGAGAATACAGAGATTATGGGTTTTTATCATGGAGTGAAATATTTATTTAACTTAAATTCCATATTTTTAGTTGTATTATAAAGATCTATGTTTGTGTTGTATTATGCATAGTGAAAACAATTGTTTCCTTTAGATTTGGATGATCTTATTACTGATGTCTATGGGGTGTTTTGGATGATATGAGTTTTTGAAGTCCATATTATGTGGTTTTTCAATGATCTGCCTTTGAGGATGAAGGAAAATTTAAAATTTTCATTTTTTATGGATTGGGAAGGGTAATTTTGTTCCAATATTGAGTTTTTTAGGGAAGGAACTCATGCTGGAATTCATATAAATGTTTATAACCATGTGTAAAAGAGAGGGGGTAAACAATTATTTTTTCAACTTAGACTAGAATGAGGGATTTTGGAATCACTATATATCTCATTGTAATAATAATCAGGATATAAATAGTTTAAGGATAAAGTTTCTCAATGATTACCTAACCCATATGTCAATAAATATTACATTGAGGGAGGAACTTTGAATTGTTTAAAGTCATTCTGGGTGGACCGATCTTATAGTGGAGACACCATTTCGAGGACTGCATAGTTTTGGGGGTTCTATCCAAATACATTCCAATAGAGACTAACATGAGTTATGCAAGGGAAGGAATAAAACAAGGCCTTGGGGTTCTCAAAATTGAAGGATTGGGAGGGGAATGGCATGTTACGGATGACCATGGACCATGTCTAGAAGTGGTTTCCATTATGATTTCATCTATACATAAGGAAGTGAGAAGAAATTCCTTTGGGGATGAAAATTAATTTGATTGAAATTATATATTAGGAGTAGTGTTATGAAAATACATGTTTGATGTGTATTATATATAATAAAAAAGTATTCATTTAGAGTTATATTATCACATTATCGATGGAGAAAGAAATATTATGGGGTTCTTCATTTTCAAAGAAATGAACGGTGATTTCAAAGAGGGAGATGTCTAAATAGGATGAATCATTTTGAATGGTGTTAATTTAAAGTGATATAAATTTCATTACATATATATAGATCATAATTATGGTAGACTAATTATTTTTTTATTTGTGTTCGTTCTTGAGACATAATTGTTATACATCCCTACATATCTCATTAAAGATAATGATCAAGCTATACATAGTTCATTAAAAAACATCTCTACATAGGTTTTTTTCTATGCAGGGAGGGTGTGTTTTATTGTAGTGTGGATAGACACATGATGAGGGATCTATGTGCCACTACCTATCTAAAATAGATGAGAATTATTCCATATGTAGTTCTATGATTGAGGGATCATTTTTACTATATAATGGATGGACCAAGATTTTTGATCTGAGCATCACTGATTATCTTTTCAATATGACAATAAATCCACATGTTATTCTAGAGTCAATGGGTGATGGGATATGGGAACCTATAACGATGGTTACCTAATGTGATGGAAGCAACCACATGATGTTTTATGTCATGCGATGGAGATGGATACCATGTACTTTAACAACATACAACGAGGTTGTTTCCTTAGAGTTTAATATAATGTGGCCAAGATGTTTAGCCTCACCAACATAAAGAAAGGGTATGTGGCCTCAAATCATATAAATTCCTCTTAAATGAGATTAATATTGTTTAAATTTGTGATGTATAGGGACATGATTATTTTACATATATTATTACATGATTTATAAAAATAAATATACATTAATACAATACAAGGATCATAAATTCCTAGTGTATTTGGAATACTAGGTTAATAATACATCAAAGAGATACTAAAAAACATTTCATTTTATTCTTCATAACAATATTCTCAATTAATTTGAGATCCTAAACTATATGAGATAACCTAGGGAATACATTTACAAACGGGTTGAGCTAAAATCCAAGTACGTGAATGAACATATTAAATAAACATAATGTGTGATTCAAAAATATAATAATATATCATATAAAGAATACTGATTAGTAATTACATGTAATAATAACATAAAAACATTTTAACATAATGTCATGGTATCAAAGGAAATGTAGAAACAATAAATAAAATAACATAAAAAATAGTCAAGGGCAACTTCCAAGATGACATCACATGGTGAAAAAAGACCAATATGGGATTAGGTTTACTCCCTATTCCTATAAATGATTCCACATTAGACAGAACATTTACCTAATGCATTGGATTACTATTTTGATTCACCTATAATTACAAGTTTATGGACTATGTGTGCTGAAAAATGGAAATCAATCATAATGAATACCATAATTATTACCCATGGTAAGAAAATGGGATTCATAATATTGTTTTATATCATATTCAAATGAAATTTAATAATGAATCAGTAGATAAATTATCATAAGGAATGAATTACCGCATTAATAGAAGGGATAATAAACATGGTTTATTTTAAAGAGACATATATACATAAATTATAAATAATATATAACAAAAAGAATTTTTTTATTCAAATACTATAAAAAATATATAAAACAATAATGAGTAAAATAACCTTTAAATTTTGAGCAACATCAAATAATTTCATCTTATATGGAAAATGATTTTGAATGATCACTTTTAACATTTATTGAGTAAAATTTCTTTTAAATTTTCAAAAAGAATATTAAAAAACCAAACCATCACAAATATTAAAGACTTTTTGTTAAAAATAAAATTTTAAACATAAAAATGAATATTTCAAATATTGAATGGTCATAGAGGTGGAAGAGTTTTTTTCATGATAAATACATCCAAAAAACAAATATTTCCTTCAGATTTGTTTAAGAAAAATAAAAAAGTACAATTTTTTTAAAAATGATATGTAGATTAATATTCAGAAAAAAATTGTTATTACAATTAGGGGTAAAAATTAATTTAAACAATCATAGTAAAAAAAATTTAAAACATTTGTAGAAAATATGGATTTGATTGAAAAAATGTTTTTGACAAAAGAAATCAATGAATATGAACTTTATTTAGAACATTTTTTCATTAATTTTAATAACCGAAAGGAGGAAAATGGTCTTGTTAAATGAAAACATCATGCATAAAAATTGAATAAAAACTTTGAAGGGTTTTATTAGGCAATCTTTAAATAATTTCCAATAATGGAAATTAAAACCTAATCAATCCTAGTTAGAATGACATTGGAACCTAAACCCATAATTCTTCGATAAGTTTTTAATCATAACGTCACATGAACGGACTAGAAAATTTATAACATAAGATAAGTTTTTTTGGGATGTATTCATTATATATTATGTAAAGTGAAAATATATACACCATTTAAAAGATATTAGGTGCATAATAGAACATATGTCTTAAAGAAGGATGTTTTAAGATGAAACCTTTTCAATGTTCAGATCATTGATGTGAGAGATAATAAATGACGTTATTATTTGTAAAAAAATTAAATTCACACAAATAAAAGTGGAATTATAATCATAAATCAACGTAATTTCTTTTCACATAATATCATGGTTTAATATAATCAATGAAGAACACATATAACCAAATGAATTTAAATTTAGTCAAGAAACATCTTACCTCATGTTTCCCTTTAGTTTAGAACTAATTAACATCAAAAATAATGTTTTTAAACATTCTATTAAATTATAATAAAATGATAATATTATTTATATTATCATAT
Source organism: Viscum album (assembly GCA_963277665.1). NCBI lineage: Eukaryota > Viridiplantae > Streptophyta > Magnoliopsida > Santalales > Viscaceae > Viscum > Viscum album. The sequence continues at coordinate 890,529,352 of OY728123.1, forward strand.
ATCATTACTTTATTACATATTATTACTCGTTCTTTAATAATATTACATTTTCACTACACTTTAAGGATATAATTTTCTTTGTCTTATCCTTCACATTTCAACATTAAGGTTCTGAATTATGAAAATAGTTTATAGTTACATTATCTCCATAATGATATTAATTTTATAAATATAATTTTTTTAATTACATATGTATATAGAATCCTTATTTAATTTTGAACGATGATAATGAATCAAATCTCTTCATGGAGATGATAGGTCGTATATATGCATGGTTGGTGTTATCATTTCATTAATGGATGAAAAGTCAAGGATTTGTATATTCTATTAATTTTCAATAACAAATATCATTTCATATACATCACAAATATTCATTAAATTTATCTATTATTACCTTTTAGGTAAAATGTCAGTGAAAAAAAATCACAATGCTTCGAGGTGTGGTTTTCTATCATACACAAAAAGAGGTTAAAATTTATTTAATAAATTATATAATAAATTTATCTTCCATAAAGACTAATATTTCATTAATATCGTATATCCACATCAAATTAATCCTTCGTACCTTCCATTTAAGGAATATGTGATAAAATAATCACATCACTTCGTGGGGTGGTTGTCCATAATACACACATGTGATGTTATCTTATTTAATATGAAATGGAATGTTAGAAGATATATATGATATGTGATACCCCAAAAAACTATTTTAAGAACTTTGTATTCGATATCATGTATGACACATGACAATAAGAGTGTAATGTAATAAAATATCGAGATACATAATAATATATTTTCTATTTAAAAAATATTTTTTATGTTTCAATGCATGAAACACTGAGTTAGATTGTGTTTCATGCAATATATACCTTACTTTATATATTGTGTTATGCACAAAAAAACATTATTTGATGTCTTTCTCTATACAAAATATTGAGTCTTACCGAGAAACAATATACATTTAAAAAACTATCATTTTATATAATAAGATATAAAATAGCCATTAAGAATATTATTAACTAAAATATAAAAATAAGTGGTTTATATAATGAAATAATTGGTTACAAATAAAAAATAAATAAATATAAGAAAAAATTTAATATTAAAATGATATTTTTATAAAAAACTATTTTTATGTTTACACTGTTTTATTACCCAAATAAAACAAATTAATTACAATTAGTGACTGATATTATTATAATAAATATTTTACATATTCAATAAATAATGTTTATATTCACTCATTATATTTTGTAAGCATAAGATAAGGTCGAACCCAATTTTTCACATAAAACCCTATACTTCTATTAAGGCATTTTTACGACCTTGTAATGGAGAACCTGTTTTAAATCATAATTTTGACACTTTTATGAATTTAAATTGATAAAATAAACTTTATTTTGGAATTAATAATGTAAAAATTATGTTAGGATATTTTTTTATTTTTTAGGGAAACATTATTTGGTAGTAAAGAGTGCAAATGCTGTGTTTTAGTGAAAAACTGCATTTTTGTTTTAGTAATTATTATTGTGAAATTAGATTATAAATTTGTTTTAAAGTAAAATTGGATCAATTATATATCTTTCAATACAATTAATTTAATTATAATCAATATAAATGTTTAATTTTCATAAAAAAAACATTACAATATTTTGAACATTTTTCTACAAATACTAGTTAATCAGTATGTCTGCGAGATTAGCATTAATCCTAATTGTTTCTCTTTTGTAATTGGAATTTTGAAAATTACACATAAAAATTTGTAATAAATATAATTTTTTGGTCTTATAATATCAACTTAATTTTGGAAAAAATGATTAGTGAAAGTGATTAAAATTAATTACATTGATTAAGGTGTAATTAAGCTTAAAATGGACTAAAACCTTGTGTTTAAGGGCCTAATGACCAAGACACATTTCCAACACCCTTTGTCAAGACATATTTCGGACCTAAAACTTAAATTCATGATTTTGGGTGGTTTTTATGAATTTTCATAGGTAATAACATCTGTACACCTAACTACTTTTCAAAAATACCAAGTGAGTCTTTTTTTATCTCTATAAAAGGCCACCACCTCTACTCATTCCTCGCACTTATAAAACCTCTTTTGTTCAGACAATAACAGCTCAAATAGCCTCACAAATTCTCTACCCTCAAACTAGATTCCTACCTTTGGGAATAATACAATCCATGGATTCCATTAGGTTTAAATCAAAAAAATAGTATCTTGATTAAAAGGTAGTGTATTTTCTCGGTCTTTCTTGTTTCGTTTCCATTGTCCAGCCCCTAAAATATCCTTATTATATTCTTAAATAACAAAAATAGTATCCTAAATAAACAATGATTTTTTTATACGAAGTTTTATACCTAAACTTAAACACACCTCCATATAATTGGAAACAAACATATTGTTTCTGTGAATGATGAATTACTGCCTCATGAAGAAATGGTTGTTTAATTCTCAATTACCACCTCTTATGGTGGACATTATTAAAACAAATTATTTATATATGATATATATGTTATTTATAATATTTTAAAATTATTTAATTTTTTTATAACATACATTTATGCTTTCTAGGTTGGGTAAATATGATAATCTCATTTGAGGAAGTGTGGACTACCGCCACCTCAAAATTATGTGATCATTCACACAATACATGGAATATATAAATGAACATACATAATTAAACATAAATTACAAAAAATAATAATATATTCATGACATAATTATATTTCGGGAAATATAATATATATATATACACATATATATCCTCTCTTTTATTTCTCTTTCACATACTTTAAAAGGGATAACGTCGTTCGTGGACGTGTGGACTACCACCTCCTCAACATGATATGGTTACTTTTACAACACAAAATTCACTATATAAGTATATATGATTAAATAATATAATATGTATTATATAATGATAATTATGGAAATATATGAGTTACTTACCTTATTTCCACCATGATCATTTAAAATGGGAATGTTACTCATGAGTGTGTACGATATTTGATCTTCAAAATTGTAACATATTATCATTTTCATAACCATATTTAATGATCGATTTTAAAAGTATAATTTATTTACAATATGATAATTATTTCCTGGTTTTTATTTTGGATATGTTATATGATGAAACCTATGACCACAATTTACCAACATTAGTTTTTTTTGACACACAAATCGAATTTGGTCAAAAACACCTGATGTAAACATAATCATTTGAGTAGTTGTACACAAGATGGTAATAAGAAAAATAAAAGTAATTATAAAAATTTAAATGGTTATGAATCAAGTGTAAAATTAAAATTAGTTTATTATATATGAATTTTGATGATGTTCGCCCGAAAGGAAGTGTAAGGTAAGGAATTTTTCATCTCACATTTCTTTATGTGAGGAATAATTTATTATTGTGCACATAATTTCTTGTATATATATGGCTTAATTACTGACATTTTGACTTATAATATCATGAAAATTATTATATTCACAATATTTAGATGTCTCATTTGATGATTATCATTGTTGGGTCTTTCATTTCATATGTAACGGATTTCGTCTCAATTTTATTTCATTGAGACACATTCTATTAATAGTTTATTTTATATGGTGTACACATTTACATTGAAATTTTATATAATGAATTACATTTCATTCATGGTATTTATCAATATTATTTAATATTATTCTTTCATGAGGTTTAATATTTAAAAAAAATAAATGTTTTATGGGACACTTTGGAATGCTTATAGATTATTTTCCTCAAGACTAATCCTAATGATCTTTAAATGGAATTTCCATTCATGGAAATTATATAAACATTATTTAATAAATCCTTTAATTCTCCTCTGTTTATTCATGACCATTTTCAAGTATTAGTTCCATTTTCTACTCTTTGGTACTCAATGTTTTTGAAAATGTTATTAAGAAAACCTAACTTTATTTTTCTCTTTAGTCGGAAAACCTGTTTTCTTCTAAATACAATGTTTTATTAAAAAATTTCGATAAATTATTTTAAAATGATTTGGTAAAGACACTTTTACACATTTTTCCCTTTAACAAACTCTTAGAATGAATCTTAATGTCATTTTTAAAATGAGGCATTTTCTATCCTTTTGCTATAAAAAAGGAATATTCTATTTACGTTGTACGACATATATGGATTTATCCATCATAATTTCATTGAATCCTCCTTATAAATTTAAAAATGTTTATTATTAATGAAACATTTTTTAAAATGGGTTTTCAATGAATTCTTTTTTCAAAACGTTATTTTAAATGTAATGGATATTTTCCCCAAGAATATTTTTAAAAGTTACTCTTTTATTTATTCAGTGACAACAACCTTCTATATTACTCCCGTTGTGATTTGTTGTACTGATACCATCTTTAATATTCCTCTAAATGTTTTATGATTTATTTAGACAGGGATATTATTCATATTCACTTCCTTGATTTCTTTTTCATTCCTCTTGAAATATTTAATCTCTTATGAACATTTAACATTGAATTTCCCTTAAATTATCCATTTTATTTATCATGGATATTACTATTGCATAAATCATCTACCATTTTACATATGGTGTCAGTTTTGACATTTAATTGTTTATTTGGGAAAATATTGATAAATCTTTATACTATATTCAATACAGATATTTGATAAGAAACATTATTTATTTGATATTTGAGGAATGATTTGGACATGAAATACACGGTCTAGGGACCATTTAATGAGTGCCCTAAGGGTTAGAGACCGGTGAATGAAATCCCCTCGATGCATCGGTAGTCTCATAGGACAAATTAGTTGCACAAATTGGTATGGTTAAACTATCATCTGATGGTACTTGTTCCTTGTACCTAGGAAAAAGGGCATCCAATAATTAAGCCTTACTTTCATATTAGTTTTAGTTATTATTCATCCACGATATTTTTCATTGACAAATCTATAGACACATTTTATTTTATGACATTGATTATTGGAATGCGTTTCATTTTTATACCCTTCCTTGTTTATTTTTCCATATATAGTTATTTGAATAGAATTTATTTCTAGTTATTAACTTTCCATATTTCTTATGTACTTCATTTATGTTTATTGATTACAAGGAATGTGTGTTCGGATATGTACCTTGCCATATTGACTATTCTCCTTTATTCATTATTGCTTCTGTTAAATTTTTTCCATTGATAAGGATTTGAGCTTACCCTTATTATATTTATTTCCACAGTAATCCAAGAAGAATAATATGAATCAAATTCTAGAATATACTAGATATATTAGAGTTATCCTCAAATCTGTTTATTTGTTTAGAAGAAAAAAAATATGTTTTAATTAGTGTATCCATTTGTAAGGCAATTCTCACTTATATATCTGGTTTACCAAGAGTACTAAATTGATCGGTACTTTGGGTCTCGAATTCCTTATAATCATGACAATGTAATTGATATTAGACACCGACTCTAGGATATATGGGGTTGGTTCAATACATTTGGTATCAAAGGGAGGTTTAGTAGCAACCTTGGGAACTAGATTTAGGAAAACATAGATTAGAAAGACTAACCCTAAGGTAGAATTTGTAGAAGTATATATGAAAACCCTCTAATTTTGTGATGTATAAATTATGTAGGTCTTCCTAAAAATACATCCTTTTCTAGATACTACAAGTGTATGAGGTTCTATAATAGATGTACCTAGGAGTAACAAGTCCAACAAGGTTCTCTGGGCTTGACTCGGGGTAACTTGGAACATGACAATAGGCCTTACTGTGAACCTGGTTTGCCACTCCCAGGGGATATGCAGAGGACAATCCAATTTTTCTTTAAAAACCAAAATGAATTATTTTGTTACATAATAAGTATCATATGTTAAACCGATGGAGTTTTAGATTGAAGATAATGTGTTATGATTTAGAAATCCAGATAATGATATTTTAGATAAACCCTACACCATGGAAGGACCTATGTGGAATGAAAATGGATGAGTTATTTATGTATTGAGGTTGTATTGATAACCTATTTAAAATGATATTTAAGGATTATCTAAATTTAATGGATTTCCCCCATAATTATTTTTAGAGGTTAAAGTAATGTGGTTTTAGAAAAGTACAACCTATAAGCTGGGTGACAACCAATCAAATCTGACAAGGTCGTAGGACATGAACCCATGAGTGAATGAGGATAGGGGTTTCTTGCCAACCATTTACCTACAAAATCCCCTTGTTAATTTCCATTGTTTTTATTCAAAAAATTTAACAAATAAATATTAATGACGAACTAGTAATAACACCTTCAAGGATTATAAATTAATCAATAAACAATATTTAATTTTAGAGATAGATAAATACAAATAGTAAGACTTTCTAGTTTTTATAGTCCCTAAAATCCTTCAATTATTTCATTTAGTTCTTTAGGAACACCAAAAAAAATTAGTAAATATATTTTTGAGAGTAAAGGGATGAATTAGAATTTGATTGAAGCATAACCGAAAGCTTGGATTGTTCATATGAGATTAAAACATTTCAAGTAAACATATTTTTGTTATATTCTTGGTTAGTAAAGGAATTACCCAACATTTGGAAAATGTCTTCGAATTAAAAAAAATCCCAATACCTAAATATATGTTGACCTGATGGCTTTCAAAATCATCAAAGATTTATGGCTTTGAGGCCCTCAAATTTCCATTGATCATTCACTTGTTTGTGATTGATGACCTCATTCAATCATTATAAATATTTACTATTTTCCTCTAAGTATGTATCTATACTTTCCATTAATATTTTCTTACATAGAAACCTAGTTACAAGGTAGTTCATGAGACCTTTGTATGATTCATTCTCTCTTTTGTTGAGGATAACTTATAAACCCTTATAACTATGTGGGATTTAAAACATAAGAAGTATCAAATAGTCTATCACCATTATTGATTTTAAATTGCGAGTATTCAATTTAAACAAGGTGGAGAGAATGTGACTCCCTAAAAAACTAAAGTAGGAACATTTTATTCGATTGCATGTATGGCATGTGACAATATGCGCATAAGGTAATATAATACCCAGATACATTATAATATATTTACCAGTTAAAATAGATTTTTTGTATTTCAATGAATGCAACACCATATTTTATTTTTTTACACACAAGATATATCTTCCTCTATATCTTTTGTTAAATGAAAAAGTGACCTTCTTCAATGGCTTTCTCGATACACAATATTGAGTCTTACTAAGAAACAATCTATAATTAAAACATTATTATTTAATATAATAATATATAAAAAAGTTTTTATGAATATTATTAACTAACTAATGAAAATTTATCATTTAGAAAACTAAATAATTGGTTGCAAATAAATTAGAATGGAATATAAGAACTAAATGAAAATTAAAAGGATGTTTTTATAGAAAACTCTTTTTAAGTTCACAGAGTTGTTTTACCCTAATATATTAAATTAATAAAAATTATTGAGTGATATTAATGAAAACAATATGTTATATATTATATAAAAAATTTCATATATTCATACAATATATTTGGTGTGCATAAGATTTGATAAACCCCAATATTTCCTATAAGAAACTATATTTTTTAAGGAATTGTTACCACATATTAATAAAAAAACTATTTTAATTCTTAATTCTGACACTGTTATGAATTTAATTTGATAAAATAAACTTTATTTTTGAATTCATAATTTTAAAATTACCATATGATGAATTTTATAGATTTTCTTAAGTAACTTCATTTTTTACTAAATAGTGAAAAATAATACATTTTAGTTAAAAACATCTTTTTCATTTAAATAATTATTAATTTGAAATTATATTATAATTTTTTGTAAAATTCATATTAGATCAATTAAAAATCTATTAATAAAATTTAGTTCATTAGAATCAATTTGCCCCTTTTAATTTAATATAAAAACATATCAATCTTTTGAACATTTTTCTACTAAAACAAGTAAATTCGTCTGTCTACGAGATAAGCAGTAATCCATATTTTTCTACTTCTAAGATTTGAATTTTGAAAATCCAAAATACACGATATTAATCATGATAATATTTTTTTATACTATGGTAAACATATTTTTTTACAAAAATAATTAGGGAAACTGATTGAAATTAATTACAGTGATTAAGGTGTAATTAGGCTTATCAATAGACCGAAACCCTCTTTTTAAGGGCACCAATGACCTACCCACTTATCCAACACCCACATTCTATCCATATTTATATCATGAAACTTACAATAATGATTTTGGGTGTTTTTTTGACATGTTTTAGTTACGAGCATGTGTAAACCAAACTTCTTTTCAAGAATACCATGTGAGTCATTTTCCTTCCTGATAAAGGCCCCCACCTATACCCATTCCTCACACCTCTCTAACCATTCCTCACACCTCTCCAATATATACCCATTACTCACACCTCTACAACCAATTATGTTCTGACAATATCTGCCAAAATGGCCCCCAACATCCCTCTTGTAGACCTAGAAGCCTCCATTTTGGTAGAAAAACATCCATGGATTCCTTATGGTTTAATCCCAAAGAAGTTACATGATTAATATGTAATGTCTTTTTTCAAACTATTTAGTTGAATTTCATTTATCCAACCCCTAAAGTATCTTTATTCTCATCTTACATAACAAAAAATAACCTAAATATACTAGTATGGTATTATTCTAAAGGTTATACTTACACTTCCACACACCTTAAACTAATGGGCATTGAACATATTGTTTTTATGAATGATGAATTATTTCCTCACAAAATGATGATTGTTCAATTCTATATTACTGCCTCTTATGGTGGCCATTTTGATAGAAGCTCTATTTATATATTATTCATAATTTATTTATAATTCTTTATCCGTATTTAATTTTTATTTATATTATGAATTTATTCATTCCATGTTTTGTAAATATGATATTCTCGTTTGAGAATTATGCACTATCGGCCCATCAAAGTGATGTGATTCATCATCACAATACATAGAATGTATAAATGAATCTAAATAATTAAACATAAGTGAAATACACAACAATAAAAATATATTGAAGAAATAATTATAATTCTCTAAATATAATATATATATATATATGTCATCTCATTTATTACCCCCTCACACACTTTAAAAAAGATAATTTTGTTTATCGATGTGTGGACTACCACCTCCTAAAAATGATATGATTCCTTTTACATTATATAATTATATATATAAGTATATATTATAAAATTATATTATATTTATTATATAATGATCATTTTTGGAAGATTTTTTTACATACCTTATTTCCACAATGATCATTTAGAAATATGAATGTTACTAATGTGTACATACGGCCAACCGTCTCCATTATTGTAACATATTTTCATTTCAATAATAATATTTAATGATTTATTTTAAAATTATAATTGATGTAAAAATATGATAATTATTTCATCGTTATTATTATTTATATGTCATATAATGAACCTTATGACCATAGTTGACCAATAATAGTTTTTTCGACACAGAAATAGAATTTGGTCAAAAACACCCGATGTAAACTTAAGTTTTTGAGTAGTTGAACAAAAAATGGTAATAAATGAAATAAAATTAATTTTAAACATGAAAAAGGTTCTTAAGAAAGTATAAAATTAACATATGTCTATTATATATGAATTTGAAGGTTGTTCACTCAAAATGAAATGTAAGGTAAAGAATTCTTGTCTCACTTTTCATTTCGTGAGGCTTAATTTATTGTAGTTTACCTAATTTATTACATATATATAGTGTACATTCTGAAAAAATGACAATTAATATCATAAAACCTATTATATTCATGGTATATAGATGTTTCATTTAATTATTATCATTTTTGGATCATTCAATTCATATGTAATAGATTTCATCACAATTTCATTTCATTGAGGAACATTCTATTGTTATTCACCTAATTTCTTTTATATGGTGTACAGATTTCTATTGGAATTAAATGTAATGAATTTATTGTCCTTAATAGTATTTAATAAATTAATTTAATATTATTATTTCATGAGGTTTATTATTTAAAAATGTTTAAAAGTAGTATGAGACACATTGGAAGGATTAAATATTATTTCCCTAAAGACCAATCCTAATGATATTTCAATGGAACTTATTTTCGAGGAAGGTATATAACCACTGTTACATATTCCCTTTCATTATTATTAGGTAACTCATGACTATTTTCATGCATTAGTATCATTTTTTAAACTTTTTTACTCATAGAGTTTAGAAAATGTATTTTAGAAAACCCTAATTTATATCTCTCTCGAGTCGGAGAACCCGTTTTCTTCTAAAAACAATATTTTATTAAAATTATTTAAAAATTTATTTTAAAATTAGTCATTAAAGAAACATTTACCCCTTTTTTATTTTACCAATATCTTAGAAGAAATATTATTTTCTCTTTCAAAACAATGCATTTTCTGACCTTTTTCATAAATAAGGAATATTCTTTTTACATTGTACAACATGTACTGATTTATCCATCGTCATTTCATTGAAGCCTCCTTATAAATTCAAGAAAATGTATTTTTAATGAAATTTTTTTTAAAAGGTGTTTTCAATGAAAAATATTTTCAAATATTTTTTTAAAGTTTATTTCCCTCAAGAATATTTTTGAAAGTTAATCTTTTATTTCATCAATGAGGATGACCCTCTATTTTACTCCACATGGGATTTTTTTTTATTGACCCCTTCCTTAAAATTACACTGGATGGTTTATGATTTATTTTTCCTAGGATAGTATTCACATTCACTTCATTTATTTATTTTTCAGTCACCTTGAAATATTCACGCTCTTAGGAATATTGATCCTTGAATTTCCACAAAATTATCTCTTTCATTTATCAAGTATATTACTATTGCCTAAACTGTATACCATTTTACAAAAAATGTCAACAATTAAAATTATCTAATTATTTTGGGGAAATGTTGATATATCTTAATACATTATTAAATAAAGATAATTTATAAGGAAAATTTTTTATTTGATTTATGAGGAATGCTTGGGACATGAAATACACTGGTTAGGGACCACTTAAGAGAATCCCTACAGTTTGGGGATCAGTTAATGAAATAACCATGATTCATCAGTAGTCTCATGGGAATAATTAATTTACCAAATATATATTGTTTAAATATATTTTAATGGTACTGGTTCAGTGTTCCTTGGAAAAATGTTTTCTAATAATTAAGCATTGATTTCATATATGTTTTAGTTATTATTTATCCATGAGATTTTGCATCAACATATTTGTGGACACATTTCATTTCAGTTCAGTGATTAATGGCATGTGTTTAAGTTTCATACCTTACCATATTTATTCTTCCTTATCTAGTTTTTTGAATTTCATTTATTTCCAGTTATTACCATTCCATATTTCTTATGCACTACATTTATGTTTATTAATTAGATGGAATGTGTGTTCCATTATGTAGCTTTCCATATTGACTATTCTCATTGATTCATTATTGCTTACACTATATTTTTACCTTTATAGAGAATTCGATCTCACCCTTATTATGTTTATATCCCCAGTAATCTAAGAAACATATTATGAAAGAAATTAATAAAATACACTAGATGGATTAGATTTCTCTTAAATGTTTTTTATTTGTTTAGAGGAAAAAATATGTTGTAATTAGTGTATCATTTTTTAATTCAAAACTCAATTATGTATTCAGTTTACTAAGACTACTAAACTGATCAGTCCTTTAGGCCTTGAATTCCTTGTAATCAGGACAATGTAATTGATAGCAGACACTGGCTCTGGGATATTTGGGTTTGGGTTGTTACATGATATTATAATTAAATAGGTATAATTATATCATAAATAACATATATAAAAATTAAATAAACCATTATGTCCTTCTGTGAGAAGTGGTGATGGAAAAAAATTGCATCAGTTCATTAGGTCGTAGTCTTCCATACACATGATCAAGGATTATATTTTCTATTTGGGGGAGCATGAAATGGTTGTAGTTTATAAAATCTAGAATAAAATAAATCATTATATCTAAGATACTATGGTTATTAAATAATCATGTTTTAATAATATTTTGAGGAGATAGAACAATAAATAAACTAAAATCCTAAGTTTAGGATGTCACCGATTCTTCACACAACTTATTTTGTATAGAACCAAAATCCTTCCTTGATTATATTTCTAAAAATCCAAGGATTATGTGGTGAGGGAATGGAAATAAGGGATTTATGTGGTAAATGTTAGGCCAAAACAGTGGGTTTTACATGATTTTAATGCACTGTGAATGGGGTGGCCTTTTATAAGTGGGGGAGAAGATACAAAAGGAATTTTTTAAAAGAAAGAATTTTACCAACACATTTTTCTTGAAACAAGTATAAAAATGAATTTTTTTAAATATATAAGATATATTGTCATTATATAACCATATAATAATCATTATTGATGTTTAGTTCTATTTAATCACTAATCTATTAATCTTAAACATCAGTAACCTCATTTTTACCAAAACAGCAGTAAATAATTTTTCCTTTCTTCAATATTCATTATGGTCCAAAATTTAAGATGATGTTATTAAATTTTATAAATTATGATAATTCCAAATATGGAATCAATTTTATAAATTTCAAATCACATAAGTGGGAAATTATATTTTAAATTAAACTTGCATACGTGTCAAAAAAAGGTTCTTTCAAAAGATATATTTTAAAAAGATTAATATGTTTTTATACCAAAATTAAAAATTAAATTTTTCCAATGACTTAATTTGGATTAATCAATATAAAATTTAATTAAATTTATTTTTAAATCTATATCAAAATAAAATTTTCTTCTAAATTCATTAAAAAAAAGAAATTCTCCTAAAAATTTGTATTTTAACAATTCACAGAAAAATGTATCTTTTCAATAACATCTCAACATATTACCCTAAGATAATTTTGATTTTATTATTTCAAAAATGAATATAATTTTTTAAAAGAAATTTCCTATCATTGGTAAAAATTATTTTCAAAAATATAAGTCCAAATAAAGACGAAACTAACTTTTATAAAAATTCATCTTTTTAGAAAACATTTCGTTTTTCCTTCAAATGATTTATATTTTATTTAAAATCAATATAAAATAATATATTTTATTTTATATATGTGTAAACCATTAAATTTTTATAATTTAGGTAGTCTTATTCATACCTTCTAAATTAACTTGTTAGTTACAAAGACAATGTTTTAATAATAATATTTAAAAAAGCATCATGTTTCATTTAAACCTGGTGTTGTATGAATCGCAAGCTATCAATGGGATTGAATTAATTTAAAATATATATATATCATAAATTACTGGGGTGTTAATGTAACGACCCAAAATTTTATCAATGAATTTAATTTCTTAAAATTATTTCTTATAGTATAATCATATGTGATTACTTATTGAACATAATACAAATCATATAAATGAAAATGATTGAAATAAAAGGTATCTATAGAAGTTAAGAAACGTCTACCGATGAAATAGTAACTTGACCTTTGGAATAGTAATATGACCCTTATGAATAGTAAATGAGACAAATGAATAGTAACATCACTAATGAGAGTAAATATAAAATTTATATATCTTATAAGTTCCAATATGATATAAATATATCCTAGTATAAGTAAGTAAATATTCAAAAAATTATTAATTCATTGTTGGATTTTTTGTATGTCTTGAATTTTTAATTACAATATTATAAATAATTTAAAATTTTAAAAGAAATTTTGTTTTCATAAAATTTATTCATGAATAATTATTTTGATGAATTATGATTATAATATAATTTTAAGATAACTTAATTAATATTTCAGTGTTAGAAAAGCATTTTTAATTTTAAAATTTTTATTTTTCAAGCAGATTATGATTTTAATTAAAAATTATATTTCTCATATTTAGAAAATTATTTTCATAGAATTGATTTCAATTTTTACTTATACAAATCAAAAAAAATTGGGGTGAATTTTTTGGATTTTTCTGAAATACATGGATTTTTTGTGAATAGTAAAATATGATAATTTACCGAATAAACAAAATAAATGATTTATTGTGTCACGAATGAATTTCTATTACGGTAAGAACCCTAGATCTAAATTGCATGAACATATTACTATTTCGACCAGAATAATCATTACTATTTCATGTCTTGAGAAAAATAATAAAATTTTGAGAAAACCCTCCCCTTCTTCACTATAATTACCACCCTCTTTACCTCCTCCTCCTCTCACATATCATGACTTGGGACTAGTAAAAACTCTATAAAAATATCTCCCTAATCCCCTATCCCACTTAAATAATCCTTTAGTCTCTTCAAAATACCATGTCCTCTTCCCAAAAGAGGTTCTCAAGGAAGATATATTCAAGAGGTAAATTCCTCTTTTCATTTCTTTTATTTTCTTTCAAGTTCCTTTCATTATTTTTCTTTCCTCGCCAACTTTTATCCAAATGTTATGATAACTATATTAACATAAATTTACTATAATTTTGGTATTATAATTAAATAATTCATTATCATATCTCCTTTACCCTTTTCTTACACTAGAAATGAAAACACCATCCGAGATGTGTTAATTTATCATGTTCAAGGACGACATGTTTTCAACATCAATTTCCATCTTCAATTCTAGTCATGAGACCATTTTTATGGTTTAACCGAACTAAAATATATTTATTATTTCTAATATAAGTTTCTATAATCCTTTTTACACATGATAGTAATTTATAATGAAAATTTTGTTCGTTGTGATCGAATCCTGCCAATAAATCAAAACAATTATCATTAATGTTTTATATAATGATTTATCTTAAATCTAAAAACCCAAATGAATTTTGTAACCATGTAATATTCTGAAAATTCACTAATAACATAAAACATTAATTCAGGAAAACCGTTATCATCTTTCATGTTTATCCTTACATGTATATAAGTAATCTGATCTTGAAAACCAAGGAAATAAACGCTCCTAAAAAATGATATTGAACCTCTGAACCGAATAAAAGGTCCAATAATGAACATAATAAAGTTATAAAAAATAAATTACTTTTAGAATATGTTATTAAATATTAATTAATCAATATAATGTTTTTATCCAGTACATTAAGATCAAGTGACAGACACCACCAGACTTAAGGTAAGGGATTATATCTGAACCTCCATTATTCCTTTGGGTTCTTCTATATTTATTTTTATCCAAATGAATTTATCTATTATTTTTATTCATGTATTATAAATACTTTTTATATTCTCAAAAATCATGTATCATGATCCATTAATCATTCTCTTTTTGTGATATATATGTTATTATTTGGTTCATTCAACAACACTTCCCGATAAGCAAACCGGTTTAAGGGAACTTCCCAAATTCTTACCCAATTTAAAGTGAACTCTATAATATATTTTAATCCAAAATTATTCTTATAAAATGAATGTTTTTATTATAAAATAATTCTTATTCCAATTATGGTTTTATACAGAATATTATTCCTTTTTCTATTTTAAGTTATCTTTGATATTTTCCTTAAATCGCACTGAAAAGATTTAATTCTAATGTTTCTTAAATGATCCTTTTGGATGATATCACTTCTGTTTGATATCAATTATCATGATATATTCCTTTTGTATCATATAAATTTCCATTAATTAAAAAACTCCTTTCCTTCATGGACACTTTTATTATACGCCCATTTGTTATGCTTTATGACATGAATATGATACCCAATTCATTCCACATGCAACCCTTATTTTTATGTATGAATGATTATGTATGATTTTATATTTGGAAAGAATATTGATGAAAATTTTATGATCAGTGCACCCAGATATTACTCAAGTGAATTAGTTAATTTTGAATCTAAAGAGATGATATGTGTAATTGTATTGGCAGATTGCCTTGAATCATGTGACCATGTTCAACGATCTTGGTCGTTAACCTTGACTTGTGCTCTTCTATGTACAACGGGCCTCTACTCATGAAAAATTACTATTTTATATTTCTAAAACATAACAATGAATCTTTTTTATATGATCCCGTTTTTATAAATTATTATTCTATATGTTTCATTCCTTTTTATATCATTATGGCATTCCTTCTAAACCATGTGTTAATGCTTTATTCTTATGTTTACTCCATTACTCATATTTTTAGCACATCAATTTGTTCATTTTATCCCTAAGTTATCCTATGATCATTTATGATAACAATGTTAGTTAGGATCTCATTATGAAGATTAAATAATGAAATGTTTTATTTAGTCTCGTGTTTTCAGTTTTATGAACCTAGTCTTCTAAGACACAAGAATTTATGATCCTTAGATTAGAATATGATGTTCGATTGTTCTCAAAATCATGTAAAGACTTATGAAAAAGGATAGGGTCACTATAGATGGTATTAGAGGATGGTCTCATTATTTTTTTGAGATTAGGAATACACCACTTTTGTAAGAACCTTTGGGATGACACTCAGTAAAAGAAAACATTCCTGAATTTTCATAAGTATAGAGTAATCTGGTTATCATGAAAATACATCCCTGTCTGGATATAAATATGTTGATGTGGATCCGGAACAACTGTATGTAAGGGTAAAACTTGGAAACACTGCTTTGAAATAGACTCAAACAGGAACTGGTACAAAACAATAAGCCTTACTAGGCTCCTATTTTAATACTCCCAGGGGATATGATTTGGTAAATTCATAATCTTTGCAAGAACCATTATTAAGGGAACAAAAAAAGATCACATATGAAAGTATGTTAAGAAACATATAATGAATAACCTATATTGAAACCTTGGGAATCACAATTTAGGATATAAATTTCCATTAAGATTTTATCCATTTATGTTTAATGTTTCCTTTTAACGCATATTAGCTAAGTATTGAAGACCCTTAATTGAAGGTTATTTTTCATAGTTGATGGCAGTAAATAGAATAACACATGCCAATAATCAGTGTGATATTCAATGTGAATATTTCCCTAATTATATGCCTTATTTGATGGTAATAGATACTGAAAACATTGTAACATTAATTTCATAGCTATATCAAGTTATGAATAATAACATTAATCATGTGGAACACCCTCCTCCTACATGGAAAGAACAAGTCTCTATTTAATATTTCATGTAGAAAAGGCCTCCCATGTTTACTGGATATTCTGATCTCATCCTCACAGAATAGTAGATTTACTCCATTGAAAAGATATTCTATGTCCTCCAATACATAGAATAAGAGAAAGTTGTGTTAGTTATCTATAGTTTTGATGGGGAAGCTAGTAACTATTGGACACTAATCAAGTATATGATGTCCTAAAAGGAAATTTATTCCATGGATTGGGAGGAATTCAGGAAAAAAAATTCAATAAATTTTTTCCCTGAACACTCTTTCTCAAGATGGATAGAGAGTTTCTCAAACTCAAGAAAAAGGAAAATGAGTCCATCATGGTATATAAAGAAAAATTCACAAGGTTTTAAAGATATGCCTCAAACTTTTTCATGAACACTAAAATCATGGTGGATAACTTATTTAGAAGGATAAATCTGAGTCTATGAAATGTGTTAGAGATTCGATACATCAATAGCTATGAGAATATTTTTTGTTGTTCTCGGATGGTTGAAATAGAGATCAAAGACAATAAATGGTCTCATGGTACTCATGAAAAAAAGTGAAATATGGAGTCTAATATGGTTGGTTTGGAAAATAAATCTCATTATGGAAAGAAGATCAAACATCCAACGTTTCAAAATTGAGGGAAGAAGCATCCTTTGAACTGTTTAATGGGAACCGAGAATTTCTTCAAATTTGTAAGAGTGGGACATCGGGCTAATAATTTCCAAAGGGATTTGAGAAATTAAACTAACATGGTTGAATAAAAGAAGGTTCGGATCAACACTAATCATATATTACAGTGTTACAAATACATGGAACATGAGAATTATGTGAACAATTTCCCTAAGACATGGGTTGTTCGAGTCAATCACCAACAACCTTCACGGTAAAAAGAAAGGGCTTATATTATCACTAATACTGAGGTGCATTAGGACAATGATGTGGTGATAGTTATCCTAGTTATTCATTCAAGAATAGGTAATGTACTATTTGATTATGTTTCTATTCAATCTTTGGTATCATATTTGTTTAGTAGAACTATTAAAACACCACCTCCAAATTTATGGGTTTAATTATCCATGAGAATAGTGAATTGGAAAATTATTGCCTTCTAATGTATAACACGCCTCCCTGATTAATGTTTTTGGACTGAACCACTTAGAAAATCTCATCATACTTCCATTATTGGAGTTTGATGTTATAATTCACATGGATTGGCTATCTTTGTACAAATCAAACATCAATTTTTAGGAAAGGTAGATCACTCTTCACATCGATAATCCCTTCTAATTCACTACATGTGTAAGGTGGAATATTAATCTCCTTCAGAATCATTGTGTTATGTGTTGATATTGCTTCCTTATGAGAAATCATATCTATCTAAAATGATTGAGACAAAAGATATGATACTTCGGTAATATATGATGATCATGAGGGATTACACTAATGTATTCCATGATGAATTTCTTAGTCTTCCTCCAAATCAAGAGGTTGAGTTCTCTACTGAACTTATTCCTAGAACCCTACCTATATCAAATACACCTTATAGAATGGCCACTGTTGAGCTGTAATAGTTGAATATGTAGTTACATTAGAATTTGGAGATGCGTTTTATATGCCCAGGTGGTAGACCATGGGGTTCACCTGTCCTCTTTTTTATGAATAAGGATGGATTAATGCACCTCTGCATTGATTATCATGTGATCAAAAAATAACTATAAATAAAATAGTATCCCCTGCCTTAGATAAATTATTTGTTATATCAGATATGCGGGGCTAGTTATATCTATAAGGTGGGACTTTGGTCAGGATATCACCAATTACTGGTGACGAAAGAAGATATTCCCAAAACTGCATTTCAAACGAGGTATGAACACTATTAGATAAAAGTTATGCAATTTGGACTCACTAATGCTCAATAAATATTCATGTATTTAATGAATAGTGTCTTTATAGACTACCTCAAAACAAATTTGGTTGTCTTTATTATTAGTATTTTAATTTAATCCAAGGGAAAGGAAAACATGAGGATAATTTTAATATTGTATAGATGACTTTGTGAGGGGGGGGGGAAATTACACAAAGTATAGTAAATGTGAGTTATGGAGGGAGGAAGTATCATTATTGGGGTTTGTTATCACTAGAAAAGGAATATATGTGGACCCTTCCAAGATAAATGCAATTGAAGAGTGTCCCAGACCAACATCTTTAATGGATATCCAGAGCATTCTAGGTCTACTCGTGTATTATCGATGATTTGTGAAGAACATTTCATGATTTTAAAACCCAATGACCATGATGATATATAAGGAAGTGAAGTTCGTTTGGAATCAAGAATGTGAGGAAAGATTTAAGGAGATCAAAAAGAGGCTTATCACTTCCCCAGTACTCAGACTCCTGATAAGTGGATAACTATTTATGGTGTAAAGTGATACTTCAAAATAAGGATTAGACTGTGTGTTAATGAAAAATGATAAAGTCATAGATTATGACTCAATGAATTTGATTAACCATGAGAAAAACTATCCCACGCATGATCTAGATTTGGCAGCTATTATCTTTGTGTTGAAAATCTGGCGGCATTATCTCTATTGGGAGAAGTGTGAGATATATACTTAAAATAAGAGTCTCAAAAATATATTCACACAAAAATAGATTAATATTTGCTACTAAATATGGTAATATCTCATCAAGGATAATGAATTCTCAATCCACAACCAACCTGGTAAGGAAAATAAGGTGGAAGATACTCAAATTAGAATGGATCCTGTATATTTATCAATGATGAAAGTTGAAAAGTATCCAATATTATTATATTTTTAGAGTATGGACATGGGAATCATTAAGGGAAGAAAATAATTAACTCATTTTCATATGGTTTCTCAATCATCCCTCATGGATAAAATAAGGGATGCTGAATTAAATGATGTGAAAATTCAGAAAACACTAGATACTATCAGAAATGGGAAATCCTCTTAGTTCAAGATTGATTAGGACGGGGTTGTAATATTTAAGTCACAAATATGTGTACCGTCCAATCTAGAGATAAATACGGATATTCTGAATGACCCACAAAGATAAAGCTTCTTTATTCACATAGGGAGCCTAAAGACGTATCGATATCTCCAAGAGAACATTTTGTGGGACAATATGAAGAAGTGGATTGCTGAGTATACATCATAGTGACTAGTATGTCCACTAGTGAAGGTTGAAAGAAAAAAGTCCAAGGGAATGATGCTACCAATATCCTTACCAACATTGAAGTGGGAGAACATTACTATGGACTTTTTCATTGTAATTACAAGGAGATCCAAATGAAAGAATGATATATGGGTCATTGTGGATTGTCTTATATATACATCTCACTTTATCTCAATTCAAGAGGACATCTGAATAGATAAACATGAAAAAAAAATATAAAAGGGGTGTCATGTTTTCATGGAGTACCACTATCTATTGTATCTGATAGAGATCTAAGATTCACCTTGATTTTCTCGAAAATTATCTAACATGATATAATAACTGAGTGGAATGTTAGCACGACCTATCACCCTCAAACTAATAACAAATCTGAGGGAACTATTCAGACACTAAAAGATATGTTGAGAGCATGTTACATAGACTTAAAGGGATATTGGGACTAATATTTTCTAGTAGTTGAATTCTCTTACAAAAACAGTTTCCACTAGAGCATCTGAATGGCATCATATGAATCCCTTTATGGGAAAAGGTGAAGTACACTAGCGTGTTGGGATGAGGTTAGTGAACGTAAGCCGTTAGGACTTGAAATGGTCAAATAAATGGTGGAGAAAGTTAAAACCATTACATCAAGTAATCCAAAAGTTGATAAAAGAGTTATAAAAGCAATCATCGATGGGAACTTGAGTTCAAAGGTGGATACACGGTATTCCTCTGCATATCTCCATGGAAGAAGGTCATGAGGTTTGGGAAGAAAGGAAATATAAGTCCCAAGTACATCATATATTCTTGATCGTATTAGAGCTGTGGCCTATCGACTAGAACTTACACCTAACATGTCTATTGTAAATGATTCATCCCACATATCCCACTTAAAAAAGTACATACTAGTCCCTTCACATGCACTCTCTTCAGAGTTAGTATAGTTGGATAATGATACTTCTTGCGAGGAGAAACCATTGAAGATCTTTGATCGTTGAGATAAATTTCAATGCAACAAGACTACTCAACTGGTCAAAGTACTATGGAAAAACCATAATTATGAATATGTATCATTGAAACTGGAGGAGGCAATGAAGGAAAATTATCCACACCTGTTTACGTCTTGGAATGTCAAACAAAATTTCAAGGGTAAAATTTCATAAGGTGGATTAATGTAATGAAATAATGATTAATCAATGAAATTCCCGTATTATAATTATAGATTATAGTATAATCATATAATATTACATATATAACACAATAAAAACCCTATAAATGATGAATGATTGAATAAAAAGGCATCTCTAGAATCTAAAGAATATATAACAATGAAATAGTAAATTTACCTTTGGAATAATAGTGTGACACATATGAATAGTAAACCAACCAATTGAATAGTAACCTCACTAATTAGAGTATAAAAAAATTTATCCATCTTATAAGTGATGATATGATATAACCATGTTATAGTTTGAGTATGTAAATATTTTAGAAATTATTAATTAAGTGTTAGTATTTTTGTAAGTCATGTATATTTAATTTACATTTTATGATTAATTTTATAATTTAAAAGAAAACTTATTTTTATAAAATATATTCATAAATATTTAATTTTAAGACATAATATTATAAGATAATTTTAAGAGACCTTAATTAAATTTTCAATGTGTTAAAAGAGCATTTTTAATTTTAAAATTAGTATTTTTAATGCAAATTATGATTTTAATTAAAAATTAAAATTCTCATATTTAGAAACTTATTTTTATAAAATGGAGTTATCTTTTGAATTATACTCATAAAAATATCGTTAGAGAGAATTTTTGGGATTTTTCTAAAATTCTTGAATTTAAGGGGAATAGTAAAATATTATAATTTAACAAATAATCTAAATACACGATTTTTTGAGTAGTGGATGATGTTTTGTTAAGTTGTGAACCTTGGTTTCAAACTCACATGTACATATTACTTTTTTTCATCAAAATAATCATTTCTATTTCTTGTCTTGAGAAAAATAATAAAATAATGAAAAAAATATTGAGAAAACACTCCTCTCCTCCATTATAAATATCATCCCTATTTTCCACCTCTCCTCCACTATAAATACCACCCCTCTTTGCCACCTCTCATCACACCTCTCAAGACATGTGCCAAGTACAAATTCAAATTAAATCTCTCCCTAATCCCCTCTAAAAATTCCTAAAGCCTTCATTATCTTCAAAACACAAAATCCTCTCCCCAAAAGAGCTTCCTAAGGAAGATGTATTCATGAGGTAAATCCCTCTTTTCATTTTTTTTTCAAGTTTCATTCATTCTCTTTCTTTCCTCACCTTCATTCATCCAAATGTTATGATAACTATAGTATATTACTTGTCCTATAAATTTTTTTGATAATTTAATAAGTCATCATTATATCTCTTTTATCATACTTTTAAACTAGAAATTAAAACACCATCTGTGATGTATTAATTTATTTCATTCAAGGATTACGGGTTTTTAATTTCTATTATCGTCTTCAATTATTGTAATGAAACCATTTTGATTTTTTAACCCAAAAATAATATATATATATATATATATATATATATATATATTATGTCTAATTTAAGGTTCAATAAAATTTTGTACACATTATATTAATTTATAAACCCAAATGCATTCATTGTAATCAAAAAACATAAATCAACCAAATTGGTTATCATTAATGTTTTATATAATGATCCATCTTCACTCCAAATAACCAACTGAGTTTTATAACCATGCAATCATTTGCATGTTCACAAATAAAATGAAACCGAAATTTCAAGACTAGAATTCTCATCTTACACTTTTATCCTTCCATGCATATAAATAAATTGATCTTGAAAATCAAGGAAACAAACTCTCCAAAAAAATGAAATTGAACCTCTTAACCCATTAAAAGGGATATGAATAAACCTAATAAATTAATGATAAATTAATTAATTTTATAATATATTCTGTAAATATTAATTAATTAATGTAATTTTGTTATCCAAAACATTAATATCACGTGAAGGACACCATTAGACTGAAGGTAAGGGATTCTACCTGAAACTCTATTATTCCTTCAGGTTGTTCTATCATTCTTTTTATCCAATTGAAGTTATATATTATTTTTATGAACATATTATAAATTTTTTTATACTCTCCAAACACATATATCAAGATCCATTCATCATTATTTTTTTGGGATATATATGTTTTAATTTGGTTCTCGCTTCAATACTTACTGATAAGAAAACCCATTTAAGGGAACTTACAGAATTCTTACCCAATTTCAAGTGAACTAAATAATCTATTTTAACAAAATACTATATTTTGAAGACAAATATTTTTATTATAAAACCCTTCTTGTTCCACTTCTGGTTTTATATAAAAGATTATTCCCTTTTTATGTTTTAAGTGATCTTTGATATTTTCCTTAAACCTCACTGAAATATTTTAATTCTAATGTTTCTTAACATCCCTTTTTTCATGTTATCACTTAAAATTGAAATCACTTATCATGAAATATTACTATTCTATGATATTAGTCTCCATTAATTATCTAATTCCATTCCCTAGTGGAAACCTTTATGATATTCCCATTTATTATTCATTATAACTTGAATATGATACCAAATTCATTCTATAGGTAACCCTTCTGTTTAAGTATGACTGATTATGTATGATTCCATATGTGGAAATCGTATTCATCAACATTTTATGATGGGTTCACCTATATGGAACTACAATTCATTGGGTAGAGTTGAGTCTCATGAGGCGTTATGTGCAATAGTCTTGTGGGTTAGGCTTGACTCATGCTACCATATGCAATGGTATTAGTGGTTAACCTTTACTTGTCCTCCTCTATGTAGAACAAGAATTGAATCCTGATAAAGTAATGTTATATGTTTCTAACACCTTACTATGAATTCATTTTTATATGATCCCATGTTTATACATTATGATTCTATATGTTCCATGCCTTTTTATATCATTAGGTCATTCCTTCTAACCCATGTGTTGAAGCTTTATTCTATTGTTTATTCCCTTACTGGGATTTTTAACTCATCCTTTTTTCATGTTATCCCTTGGTTATCCAATAATTTTTTATGAGAAAAATGTATGTTGGGAGAACTTTATGAATATTAAATAAAGAAATTTTTTATTTAGTCCCATGTTTTTAGTTTTATGTATCTATAGTCCCAAGACACTATACTATACGATTCTTATCTTATAATATGATATTTTATTATGCTTAAAATCATGTGATGATATGTGTAAAAGGCTAGGGGCACTATAGTATAATTTTATTGTAATATTTGTATGGTATTTCTTATAATATATCTAATATGATGTTCCTATTTTAAAATATTGAGGTGTTACATTATACCCTCTTAAATAAATTGTATCATCATAATTTATTACCGATCTCGATAATCAAGGGTAGTAAATTTTTAAAATAACATTGTTGGAATCCAACATTATAAAAAGATTAAGTAAAACTTCCACTTGATAATATATAAAAGGATATATGAAGTTCATCCATAATAACACATTATTAGGTTTACATGTAAGATAAAATTGGTGGCATGTAAATATATTTACATGTAATAAATGAATAGATAATTATATAGTGATAGTTAAAATGATCCTAAGAAAGTGAATGATCAATATAATGTTAAGGACCCAAAAAAACATAAATATATGATGATTTAATGCATATTATTTTATGTATAAAATATTAAGGTAATATGATTACATTTTTTTCATATCTATTTTCAGAAGTTGAGGAGTTATTTTACTATCTAAGAATATTAGGAAATATACCTACTTGATATATTTCTATTTTATAAGTAAAATTTTAACCTTTGGTTTTTTATTATAAAATTTATACTTACTCAAAGAAATGAATATCCAAAAATATTTTTTTTACTTGAAGCACTAAAATTAACTTTTAATGGATCGTAATATCCATAAAATATTACCAAGATATTCCTCTTATCATTGTTAAATCCAAAACAATTAGTAAAAAGTAATATAATATCAAAAATAAATATCAATCTATTAATATCACAAAATCAATAATGAATCTAATTGTGTATCATAGATCATAAATTAAATAATTGACTTTATATCCCAAATAACCTCATTAAAATCAATACGAAAAAAAAATTTAACCACAATTTTTATATTATAACATTTAAACTCACTTCTAAAAAATATAATATCATTCATCCCAAATAATACATCAAGAAAAATCAAAAGGATATAAATAATTCAACCCAATAAAATATCTCTTAAAATATCATTAGTCACTTTAATTTTACATGGCTTGATCCAAAAATAAGTTTCCCAAAATAAAAAAGAAAATGTATTTAATATTAAAACCATAATTAAAAATAATGTTATAATAATGATTATTTCACGTAGGCTAGTGGTAGGAAGTTATACTTTATGACCCATCAATTGTGGGTTCTACCCCCTTATCCTTGACAAATGTGATGTTTTATCACCCATCTTGTGGTTAGTATTTTTTATAAAACTGTGGAAAATCTTATGTGATGATAATATTCATAATTCAACATGATCTAGTAATTTTCTCAAGAAAATTATTATTATACTCAAAAATATCATTAATCCAAAGATCAATTTTTTATCCAAAAAGGTTTTCTATATAGCAAAATTTATCCACAAAATCAAATAGTTAAATCAATATCATGCACATATCCAGGATTATCCTTTCCGTAATTAAGTATTTTTTCTTTATATTATCAACTTCAAAATAAATAACCTTTCTAGTTCATTAGTATTATTCAAGAAATTATTGAAAATCCATAATGAGAAACCTCTATAGAAAAATAATTATATATATACATATTTCAACACTCAAATAATTATTTAATTTCTAAATTTAAACATTAAAATCATTACTCATCAGTCTTAAACCATTAAATAGGATTCATCACATTATTACTTAATAAATCCTTATATTCATGTGGCATTTGTAGTCTTTTCATCATCAACAAAAAAACCATTACACAGACAAATTTTTTTTATAATATTCATTATCATTGCCCTAGGATATCTATGTTTATAATTCCCATTAATTTTAAATTTTAAACATTCTAGTTTTTTGATACTATTGGTAAACCATTATTATCTTCCATTAAATCAAATAAACATTCCATTTTTCATCAATAATTACTTACATTGTTCCCTTATTCTCCTAACATAAAATATATTCTCATTAATTTGATACAATCCCTTGACTCATTCCCCTAATATTATCAACATATAGGAAATTTATTCTTCTTTCCTCCATGGTCTGTACTACCTAAACAATCAACTAAATCTATCCTTAACATCTTTGATGAGTCTAAGAGTTTTTTAAGGTACAATTTTTTTATCATATATCATAATAACTAATTGGTAATAATCATAATATCCTTTACTCCAATAATAATCCCATTTGGTTCCTCATCAACTCATTTTCAATCACATTCAACATTAACACATTTTAATCTAGTTCCTATCATTTACTAAAACCAAGAATCATAGTATAGGAAATTTTCATCATGGTAGGAAACCACATAGTCCTAAATAATTATTATTTTTTGATATCTAAAACATGATACCTTATTTTTAATCTCACCCACCTTTAGTTTATCCTCTTCCATTCATCATCATCATCATCATCATATATTTAAAACCTTTATGCAGGTTCATAAATATTTTGTTAATTTCCAATGCATATCCCCTAAGAGTGTCAAATATGGTGTGCAGTAAGGCCTATTATCATGTACTAGGTAATTTTCTATTAAATATCAACACTCAATTTTTTTTAGTTATTTATCATAAGTACATCGGTGCCCAAACCATACCCACATATAATATATATATTAAGATATCATTTATAAAAAATCACTCACTCTAAACTTCACCAAAATTACAGGATATTTTACTATACATTGAATTAAACTTATACTTATCATTATAATTATCCTAATACTTATCCTTAGGGTTCTCACAAAGTTATTATCAAACTAGTTTTCAAAACATTAATAAACCTTTCATATGATATAACTATCAAGACCAAACCTTTTTAGACATATTATTTCAGGATTTCTAAACATAAATATCATTTAATACAATAAAACAATTGTAATGTCTGGGAATTTTAGGAAGACTATGTTTATAATACATCAATGTGAGATTAAAATATAAAACATTTTATTTTATTCTCCATAACTTGCTTATGAAACCTTTAAAACTCCTGAAATACATGAGATAACATGGGGAATAGATAGACAAAAGGTGTATACTAAAAAGACCTGAGTTGGAATAAAAATGATAGGGAAACATAATGTTTTAATCAAAAGTATAATGTGATATCATATAGAGAAGCCTCATGAGTAATCCCATGGAAGCGTAATGTAAGGAAGATAGTATCATAATACCATAGAATCAATGAAATGTGTAAATATATATAATATTACATAAACATGAATAAATTTAACTACCTAGACAATATAGCATGATAGAAAAATTCACATAATGCATTAGGTTTACTCCCTAATCCCATACATGAAATATCAGGAGACTAAAATGTTACCCAATACACTGGAGTGCAATCTAGTCACACCCATCATATCATATTCATAATTTATGTGTTCCATAG
This sequence comes from Viscum album, assembly GCA_963277665.1. Taxonomy (NCBI): domain Eukaryota; kingdom Viridiplantae; phylum Streptophyta; class Magnoliopsida; order Santalales; family Viscaceae; genus Viscum; species Viscum album. The sequence goes on from OY728123.1 coordinate 890,557,359, forward strand.
AAAAGAAATAAATCAAAATGAATAACATATGAATTTCCCATTGAACTAAATTGTTTTCCATAATCTTCATTAATATCATGTTCACCAGAAATTTAATAATGAATTCATTTGAGAAATAATCATAAGGAACTTATTACCCCATCAAAAAAAGTTATAATAATTTAGGTATATATGTGAGAGAAATATATACTTCATTTAGAATAAATCCATAACATCAAAAGTTGTTACCATTAATAAAAATAAATTTAAAAATATGAAAAACATTCTTCAAAAAATAACCTTTTAATTTTGTGTAATATCAAAGGGTTTCATCTTATATTGAAAGTGATTTTCGAATATCACTTTTAAAATTTAATGAGTAAAATATCAATTCCATTTTTAAAGAACTTATTTAAAGTCTAAAACTTTCTTAAACATTAAGAAAAACATATATTTTAAAAAAATTGATACATAAGAAGGAATGTTTCAAAAGTTAGGTAGTCATTATGGAGGAAGATGTATATTCATGCTGAATTCATTAAATAAACTAATATTCCTTTCAAATTTTTATAAGAAAAGTAAAAAAGTACCTTGTTCAAAAAATGAATGGAAGGTTCCTTTTAAAACTTTTTCTAAAATTAAAATTATTTTAAAAAATAACTTTAAAGAATATTAGTAAAACAGTTTCAAATTATATTTCGAAAACACGAATTTGTATAGAAAATGATATTTGACTAGGATAGAAATGAAGATAAATTTTCATAAAACCATATTTATTATCATTTTAAGTACTAAAGATTTCCAAATAGTGTTATTTCCTTAAAAATCTTTCATAAATATAGGAGGATAATATATAATGTTTTTATTATAAAAAGGTAAAATAATTTCCATAAATGTGAATTCATGTATAAACAATACCAATTAATATGATATTGAAACATTAACTCTTTCCACTTAGTAAAAATTTGAATCGTAACTTCACATTATTGAATTAGAGAAATTGAAACCTAAAATTTAATGAATTTGGAATTATTCAAGATATATTAAGTAATGGGGTAGTATATTCCCCACATAATATATATTAGTTGTGTAAAATAACATTTTTCTCAAAGAATGATGTTTTTAGGGGAACCTTTACAAAGTTCATATCATTTATGTGATATTTAATCAATGTAGTGATTATGAGTAGAAAACATATCAAAAAAATTAGAAATAAAATCATAAATCTATCAAACTTCATTTCCCACATAATATTGTCATAATATAATCAATGAAGTAGACATATAAAACAATAAATAAAAATTGAGTTAAGAATCCCCTTATATTGCACTTTCCAAAAGCTGAGCACTACTTAACTTAAGGTGTAGTGTTTTTAAAAAAGATATTAACTTATACCAAACTCATATTATTCATTATAAAATAAAATATATTCCTTATATAATATTTTGTTACCTATTCATTAATAAACATACATTATCACTATTGTTTTAGTACATAATTGCCATGATTTCTCTACCATGTTTAATCATGAATATTTGGGATTATAAACATAGTATTCAGTTACCTAATATACATAATGATATTATTTTAATGACAGCAGTTTTTTCATTATATACATCTTTATAATCATTATTTAATTTTGACATGTAGAATAAATCACATCACTTCATGGAGATAGTAGATCGTACATATGCATGTGTGACGTTTTCATTTCCATAATGTATGAAAAGGAATGAAAGTGGATTGTTAACTAATTTAAAATAATAAATATCATGAACTATATATTACATATATTCATTAGATTTAATTGTTGGACTCCTCATGTATTACTCATGTTTTAATGATCACAAATCTCAATAATAATTACACATCATGTTTTAATGATAGAAAATATTATTGATGAATAATTAATCTCACTATTATTTACAAATATTATGCATGATCAAAAATCTCACTTATCTTATCAAACCTTTGTATTTATGTTTCAAATTATATTACTTTATAATGGTTAAGCTTAATTCATATTCTACATATTACTATTTTAGTCTAAATACAGATATTTGGCTAAGTATCCAGACACCGTGACCCAGACACCATGAAGGACACACCGTGACCCAGAAACCGTGAAGGACACACCGTGACCTAGACACCATGAAGGACACACCGTGACCCAGACACTATGAAGGACACACAGTGACCCAGACACCGTGATGGACACACTGTGACCCAGACACCGTGAAGGACACACCATGAAGGACATACCGTGAAGCACGTACCGTGAAGAGGACATCGTTTACATAGTCACCATGACACCGTTTCTTAACATTTTTGTCAATATTATTTAAATAATACTAACAGTCATATTTGATGCCTTTAATGAAATTAATTTTATTTAATGATAGTTGTTGGTCTGTTAAGAAATTGTACCTCGTATCTATGGAAAGGAAATAATTATTATTGCTAGAGCTCGTGGAATATAAAGAACATTGAGCTGCATTAGAGGATATACGCGTGCTTGAAACATCACAACACACATACTACAATACTAGCGAGCTCTGTACTGAACATAAGAACAATTGTGAGCACAACTGTGAAGAACACATCGTGCGATCCTCAAAGAAGTTCCATACATGAAATCTTACATTTCTGAAGAACACACAAAGTACTCTAGATTCAAGAGAACATCGTCTCTCCTAGAAAAACAAAAGATAAACCACGATACACTATTTTTCAACAGAAAAACCAGAGAAGGACTCAGAAGATATTCTGCTGAATCCAACAAGTCCAGACTTGCACTGCCAACCACTAGAGCTTTCTAAACTTTCATATAATTTCTCTAAGTGATTTATTATTCATTTTCGAGCAGTGTGTGTATCCTATTTATTTTACACATACACTGTCACCTATGCTGAACTGGAGGATATCATAATCTTCATACCAAAACTCCTTACTCTTATTTACCCACGAGAACTATGGAAGAGGTCCTTGTGTGTCCTGGTATTTATTGTTGTTTCCCACGAAGAATAGTGGTAGAGGTCCCAGCGTGGCCTGAACAGTCATGTACTTTTGTTAACCCCTATCTAGGGTTTGGATCACTTTTATATATATATAAATTTTAGAGGACTAGGTCTCAGCTTGATACTGAACCTCTTGGTTATATTTTTTGTGCGTTTTTAGTTTAAGTTCAAAATATACAGTATCTAATTTATATACCGCTGCTTATTACTTTGAAATACAAATATGTTTTAAAATTACATTGATAGTTAATATATCCAATTTTTGTATCAATTTTAAATCAGTAGGTTAGTTTCAAAACATAATTTAATCTTCTAATTATATTAACTGAGAACTAATCAATCATTTGAGAATCTAATTGAACCTTTACAGTTTTACAATTCACTATAGTTTATCTTGTTTTATAAATTGGGGATTTTAATAGAAAATATTTTAACAGAAATTTAAATTGGAACTCAATTCACCCCCCCCCCCTCTTGAGTGTCCACTCCGACCAATATTTGGTATCAAAGGTTGTTTTTATTTATAAAAGTCTTCAAAACACTCTGTTTTCAACTGTGATTTTAGTTGCATCTTTAAAGATCTTAAATTTTTTTTAGTTCTAAGATTTACCTCTTTAACTTTACTTTCTAAAATCTAGATATGGAAAATAGACTAGAGGGTGCTACTACTAACTGGACACCTTTCTTTAATGGTACAGACTATAGCCAGTGGAAACTTAAAATGAAAATTCATTTGGAAAGTATGGGTTTTGATATCTGTACTACTATAGAATCTCAATATAAAATTCCATAAACTGAAAGAACAACTTGGGATGAACCTACTAATGTAGATTAAAATAATAATTGTAAAGATATGAATGCTTTGTATTGTGAATTAGGAGATGAGGAATTTAAAAGAATCTCTTCTTGCAAAACTGCTTATGAAATTTGGGATACTTTGGGAGTTTCTCATGAAGGAACAACCAATGTTTAATAAAAGAGATTAAATACATATAATATTAAATATGATAATTTTAAAATGAGGACTGATAAACCTATTTCTGATATGTATCTCAGGTTTAATGAGATAGTCAATACATTGAGTTCACTTGGTAAAGTTGTTCCATCAAAGGAACAAATTATGAGTATACTGATAAGTTTTCCAGACTGATGGAGAGGCATATCTATTTCAATCAGAGAATCATGTGACGTTGGAGATCTTCATGTCAAAGAGCTTATTGGTAAATTAATGATGTATGAGGAAGAACTCAAATTTAATGTGGAAAATGATGAACCAAAAATAAAGAATGTAGCTTTTAAATATACTACTTCTAAGAGCAAGGACAAAGACAAAGTTCAAATACAAACTGAAAGCTCAACCAGTGAAGATTCGGATTCAGATAGTGATCCTGAGATGGCTCAAATAGCCATAAGATTTAAGTATTTTTATAGTAAGAAGAAATTATTCATAAAATCAAATTACAAAGGAAAGTATGACAGTAAAGGTCATTGAAAAAATGACTGGAAAAAAGCTGATAAAAATGATGAAGTTTTTTGCTATGAATGCAAAAGAAAAGGTCACGTAAAAGAAGACTGTCCAAAACTAAAGATCAAAAAGAAACATGATTATAAGGACAGTAAGTACAAGAAAGCTATGAAAGATACATGGAGTTCTTCAAAAGACAGCACAAGTGAATCTAAAATTTCTGATTCTGAAAATAATCGTGCCAACATGTTTTTCAAGACCAACACATCTGAGGTAACCTTAGATACTCCTGTTTTAAATTCCTATTATTCTGGAGATGATGCAGAATCTGATTCTGATTCTGAAGATATGTCTAAGGATGAATTATCTGTATATTTTAACATGCTAGAAGAAACATGCAATGAACTTAAGGACAAATATAAGTCATTAAAGAAATAGAATTCTCTCACTTCAAATGTTAAATATTCTCTTGATATTGAAAAAGAAAAAAATGCTCAACTTTTAAAGAAATATACAGAATTGAAAATGTCTAATGAGAAACGTAGGAAGGACTTAGAAAAATAACAAAGGTAAAAGATACACTTAAACAAATTCTAGGAAAGAAAGTGGCACTGAAATACACTACTGGAATAGGCTACCAATCTGGACAGAGACAAATTACTAAGAATAGATTTATTCCTAAATCTGGACAGAATACTGTTAGTTCCAGTTCTGGAAATTCACATGATTCAACTAGTTATTCACATAGTTATAAATCAAATAGATTTTATATTTCAAAATATTTTGATTATATAAATTATATGAGACCCATAAGACAAATTTGGGTACCAAAATCATTGATTGCTAACCTGTCTGGACCCAAGAAGATCTGGGTACCAAATTCATTTCCCATCTAAATCTGTTTTGTAGGAAACTTGTTTGAAGAGTTCCCACAAGAAGACATGGTATTTGGACGGTGGATGTTCAAGACATATGTCTGGGGATTACTCATTCTTAAAGATCCTAATCAAGGTTGATGGAGGCCATTTCACCTTTGGTGATAATTCTAAGGGAAAAATCATTGGCCTGGGCCAAATTGGTAACACTAACTCAGTTTTAATTTCTAATGTTTTATTTGTTGATGGATTGAAATATAACTCGTTAAGTATATCTCAATTATGTGATGATGGATTTAATGTTCAATTTGAAAATAATTCTTGTAATGTTTTTAACTCTAAATTTTTTTTAGTATTCTCTGCCTTGAGAAATGAAAATGTTTATGTTGTTGATCTGAATTATTTATCTAAGACAAATATTACTTGCCTAAATGATTTTCAGAAAGAATCTTGGTTATGGAATAGATGATTAGGACACTGCAACATCCACTCACTTAGATAACTAACAAGGAAAAACTTAGTTAGAGACTTACCCAAACTTTAGTTTCCAAATGACAAACTTTGTAATCCCTGTCAAAAGGGAAAGCAACACAAAATATCTTTCAAACCGAAGAAAGAACTGTCTACTTCTCAACCTCTCAAGTTTGTTCACATATACTTGTTTGGACCTTCTAGAGTTTCTAGCTTAAATGGGAAGAACTATGTCTATGTCATATTAGATGATTTTTCTATACATACTTGGGTATACTTCTTAGCTCACAAAAGTGAAGCTTGTTCATACATTATTAAATACTCCAAGTCTGTATAAAATTTTAGTGGACGTATGATTAAGCCCCTGAGAAGTGATCATGGTCATTAGTTTAAAAATCAAGAGTTTGAATATTATTACTCACACAATGGATATAGTCACAACCATTCTGCCCCTAGGACACCTCAACAGAATGGTGTAGAAGAAAGAAAAAATAGAACCCTTCAATAAATTTCTAGAACCATGCTTAATGAAAATGACCTGCCTATTTATTTTTGGGCTGAGGCTGTGAATACATCTTGTTATATTATTAATAGAGTCTTGATAAGACATGTTCTCAAGAAGACCCCATATGAGTTATGGAACAATAGAAAACCTAAAGTTAGTTACTTTAGAGTATTTGGTTGCAAAGTTTTTATTCTTTATACAAAGGATAATCTTGACAAGTTTTCTTCTAAGAGTGATGAAGGAATTTTTCTTGGTTATTCTTTAACTAGAAAATCCTATAGAGTATTTAATCAAAGAACCAAATGTGTGGAAGAATCTATTCACATCAAATTTGATGAAACTGATCTACATGAGCCTAAGTCATCTCTTGAAAATATTGAAGAAAACTTCTCTGTTCTGAACCTTAATGATAAAATCAATAAACCTTCTGTAAAGACAACTAGTTCTGGAAATATTTCGGAATCTGCTCCAAATGATCCCGAACCTATAGATGAACCTAAAATTTCTAGTCCCACCTTTACTAGATCAACTAGAATTCTAAAGAATCATCCTTTACATGATGTTGTTGGTAATATGGATAGAGGGACACATACTAGAGCTTCTCTTAGAAATCAGGTTGAACATCAATCCTTCTTTTCACAGCATGAACCTAAAAACATTGATGATGCTATTAATGATGAATTTTGGGTAATTTCTATGTAAGAAGAACTCAATCAGTTTGAAAGAAATAATGTTTGGAAACTAGTAGAAAGACCTAAGGACACTTTCACCATATGCACTAAATGGTTTTTTAGAAATAAAGTAGATGAATTTGGAAATATAGTTAGAAACAACGCTAGATTAGTTGCACAAGGCTATAGTCAAGAAGAAGGAATTGATTATGAGGAGACTTTTTCTCCAGTATCCAGACTAGAATCCATTAGGATTTTACTTTCTTATGCTACAAATCTAAATTTCAAACTATATCAAATGGATGTCAAGAGTGCATTCCTAAATGGGTATATAGCTGAGGATGTTTTTGTTGAACAACCACCTGGATTTACAAACCCTCATTTTCCAAATCATATTTTCAAATTACCAAAAGCTTTATATGGTTTAAAGCAATATCCAAGAGCATGGTATGATAGATTAAGTACTTTTCTAATTTCTAAAGGTTTTACAAAAAGAATAGATGATCGTACTCTTTTTATAAAACAAATTTCTAAAGATGTTTTAGTTGTACAAATTTATGTACATGACATTATTTTTGGATCTTCAAGAAATTACCTATGTACTGTTTTTCTAAAATGCTAAAAATGAATTTGAAATGAGTTTAATAGGTGAACTTATATTCTTTCTCGGATTTCAAATCTTTCAAAACAATAATGGAATTATTTTAACTCAAAGTAAATATACTAGAGATATTTTAAAAAGTTTTGGATTGGATAGCACAAAAAGTTGTGACACTACTACGAGTACCATTTGTAAGTTGGATCTTGATGAAGATGGAAAATTTGTTGGTCAAACCAGTTATAGAGGAATGATTGGAAGTCTACTCTACATGACTACTAGTCGTCCTGATATTATTTTTAGTGTGTGTATGTGTGCTCGTTTTCAAGCAAACCCTAAAGAGTTACATTTAATTGTTGTAAAGAGAATTTTTAAATACCTAAAGCATACTCCCAATTTAGGAATGTTCTATCTAAAAGGACAATCCTTTGAACTAGTTAGCTATTCGGATACTGATTTTTCTGGATGTAAGTTAGATAGAAAATGTGCCTCTAGAACATGTTACTTTTTAGGCAATTCACTGGTATCATGGTGTAGTAAGAAACAAAATTCGGTTGCATTATCTAATACAGAAGCTGAATACATAGCTGTTGGCAGTTGTTGTGCACAAATTTTTTGGATGAAACACACTTTACTAGTCAATGGATATCAATTCAGACATGTACCAATAAATTGTGACAACACAAGTGCTATTAACATTTCAAAGAATACTTTTTCTCATCTAGGACAAGGAATATTGATGTAAGACATCAATTTTAGAGGGATCATCACCAAAAAGGTGATATCACTTTGGAATCCATTGGTATTGAATATCAACTTGCTGATATATTCACCAAACCATTAAATTCTGAGAGACTAGACTACATCATACATGATCTTGTTATGATTAATCATAAATAGACATCTTAAAGATCTCACTATTTACTTTTTTCTATATTTTACTTTACGGTTTCATATTCATTGTTTCTCAGTTACTGTTTCATGCTTACGGTCTCACAGTAAACACCTAGTGTTCACAGTCTGTCACTTAACTGTCTCACCGTGACAGAACAGTTCACTCACTGTCTCACCGTGACTGTACATAATGGTTACTATCTCACACTGACCACCACCAACTATCTCTCCATGGAAACTATTTTTCATCGCACCATAATGCCTACTCACGGTCTCACCATGAATATTATTTATATATTTATTTTAACCCGCATCGCGGTAATTTTTAATTCACCACTATTTGATTTCCCACATTTTTGTTTTTATGACGTTTGACATTCCCAAATGATAAAACATAAGGGTTTTCCACTCGATTCCTTACTCGAGCTCTCTCCTGCTCACTCTCTCGAACCCTCTTTACCTTGAAAGCCTTATCCTCTCCCTCACCGGAACCATCAGTGAATGTCAAGGATGAAGTGTCCATCTTCACCCTCATCTGAGAAGCGCCGCTCTAATAAATAGAAAAGAGCACCGAGGATAACACCCGAAGAACCTCTAAATCCGAACCTTGTAATCCGTACTATAGTACCTGAAAAAGAGATTTACCCTGAGTGGCTACTCTCTATAAAGTCGTTAGTCTTGAAAGTATTAAGAGAACAAGGATGGATCGATTGGTTCTCTAGACAAGATAGACCGATTTACCCAAGAGTGGTATCTCAATTTAACCAATATGTAAATTTTTCTTTTGATGTTGGAGAAAGCTATATGGTAACAAGCTGGATCAATGGATAAAAGTGTTCATTCTCTTCAAAGTTGTGGGCTGAATGCCTGAGGATTCCTCATGAAGGAATTTGTGATGATTACCAAAGAGACCCTCCTCCAACAACTAACATCTTTGATCTAGAGAATGCTTTGGAAATCCTGACTGGAAATGGCACCAAGCGAAGGGCCATAGCAGCTGAATTGGATGGGAAGACAAGACTACTATTCAAATTTGTTCAGAATTTGATTAGTCCAAGAAAAGGAGATTTTGTTGTGTTGAAGTATCAGGATGTTTTCCTGATTCATCTGTTCAAGAATGGAAATAAGAAAAATTTGTGCAAAAATGTCATTAACCATATATGTGTGACGATTAAAGTCACTTCCAAATCCACATCCTTGTTTTAATCAAGGATGATTTCGGCCATGTTAGTTTCCAAGGGAGTAGTTGGACCAAATGAAGAAAGCCTATAGGATTTTGATTTCTGTTTATCCAAGCCTATCATCAGAAGGATGAAGATTAATTGGAACCCCTAGAAGAAGCAGTGGGTTGAGGATAATGATCAACTTTATAAGAAGTAAAATCCTGTTGATTATCAAAGAAGTCCAATGAATATAACTGATCCTGTTTTAGAACCAGATGAAGTGGCTGAGTACCCAGAAGAAGATGATGAAGAAGAGGCTGAAATACCTCAAGAGGAAGAAGCTCCTGTTGAGAAAGAATGTGATGTTGTCCCTACTGATGTACCTGCTGAAATACCTCTTAGAGAGGAAGTTGCTGATGTTTTTAGAGAAGAAGAAGATCCTGCTTCTCGAAATGATGTTGATCAAGAAGTTCAGTCTGAGGCTGCAAGAGAACTGCTTGTCCCTGATTTAGAGTAGCAAGTCATTGAAGAAGCTGATCTAGGAGAAATCCCTACTAGGGAAAATGGTAATCAAGAGGATATCCTTGTTGAAAAAGAAGCAACTCTGGAAGCATAACTAGTGGAACAGTCATTTCCTGAGTACATACCCTCTACTGAATAGAGGATGGAAATTTCCTTTCAGTTGGCAAGACAAGAATTTTCTGAAGAGATTAGAGCTGATCCTGTGGATCTTGATCATGCAGCTCTGCCTCAAGAACCTAAAATGGAAGCACATTTTGAGTGGGAGGAACCTCAAAACCTTGAGATTGAAGAAGCTGGATCTGCTGGAACATCTCAACCAATTGTCACACATTCTATATACACTCGGTATGAGTTTCCAAGTTTCTATGATGTGAGTGAATCACAGCAAGTCACTGCAACTGGCATAGATCTCTCTTCTTTGTTTCAACTGAAGTCAGTAGCTCACCCAGAACCAGAACCAGAGCCTCAACCTTCATCTCAATCTGAAACTAATTCTGAGTCACAATCAGAATTTGAATCAGAACTTGTACCACTACCTTCACCTACACTCTTAACTGAGCAACAAACCTTTGTAACTATAGATGATTTGAAAGTCTTTGGAGAGACTATCCAGGCTGGTGTTGAGAAGATTTTATCCACTCAACCATGACCAATGACTCTGCTAAGTCAAGAAGATGCATCGATTCTTTTGGAAAATATTATTCTGTATATTCAACCAAGGATGATTCGATAAATACATGAAGTCAGATTTGAAAATAGGTTGCATAGTGCTGATGTTTCTAATTTGAATGGTTTGGTGGAAAACCTGCAAACATAATTGTCTTCAAGATCCGAGCCTGCTCCTGCTCCAATATCTACTCCTACACCTGTTGCAGCTTCTCATGAACCAGATGTTTCCAACCTTTCTCGAGAGATTGTGTCTCAAGTGCATCCTTATCTTCCATATTTTGATGAGAATATTGAAACAAGACACACCAAGATGCTGCAACATGTGAGAGAGATTGCGGAAAATCAGAATAAGCTCGCAGATGAGTACACTGGATGTCTGCAAAAATTTTTGAAACAACTCAATGTTCTAACTGAAGCTGTCAAGGCTTCTCCTCCCTCTGGTCAGACCTCCACACCATCTTTGGATGATTCTCTGCTGAGATCCATAATCAAGGAAGAACTTCAGAATTACCTTAGTGGTTTTGATCTGTCTCCTCTGTCTGAAGTTATGAAGAACAGTGATAGTGCACTTGATCTTGTTCAGATTCATTCTAAGATTGAAAATGATTCTCAACAAGAGATCACTAAGAAGATATACTTTTATCTCACCCGGATTTTCTCAAAATGTGACATGAAAAATCACATTAAGTATCTTGTAGAGAACCTGAAAATCCCTCTAGTGACTCAAGCTTTTAAAGCTCAAGTTCAGAAGCTTACAGAGTTCATCAGATTGTTGGAAAATTTCATGGAGAATAAGGACGGTTTTGAAAAGGCTAGGCAATATGGTGGAGAAATCATTACTGATTTCGTCATTATTTTGAAGTCGTATCTTCATGTGAAGAGTACTCCTATCGTTTCTCCAGCTGCAGCACCCCTCAGACCTGGTCTACCTGCCTTAGCCTCACCTACCATGTTATTCAGTCAAGCCCTTTCTCAGATCCAGCCAGTCATTCTTAACGAACCACATACTAGATCTTCTACATATCCTACTTTGGATCCCTTTATTTTTGAAGGTCTTCCCTTACCATATTTGTCTACCATATCTATGCCTTCTTCTACATCAGCATCAGCTCCTTTTACTGATAAAGGCAAGTCTAAGGTCGATTCTTCAAAAGTCAAGTGACTGCCTTCTTTTTGATGGGATGTCTTTTGTTGTTTATTGTTTGTATTTCTACTATATCATGTATTCTAGACGTTTTAATGAAAAATGTATTATTTCACTCCCTTACTTCTATATCACTTTTTGATAATCCCAAAAGGGGGAGAAAGAAGAGTACATGTATTAGTATTCTAAAGAGATACGTTATTGTAGAGTCTATTATTCTATAGATCTATTATTATATATGTTATTTTATCTAACATTACATTTCATTTATATTTTACCTATACATGATTTTTTATCATCAAAAAGGGGGATATTGTTGGACTCCTCGTGTATTAATCATGTTTTAATGATCACAAATCTCAATAATAATTACACATCATGTTTTAATGATAGAAACTCTTATTAATGATTAATTAATCTCACTATTATTTACAAATCTTATGCATGATCACAAATCTCACTTATCTTATCAAACCTTTTTATTTATGTTTCAAATTATCTTACATTCTAATGGTTAAGCTTAATTCATATTCTTCATGTTACTGTTTAAGTCAAAATACAGATATTTTCCTATGTATCCAAAAACTGTGACTGAGACACCGTGAAGGAAACACCGTGACCCAGACACCGTGAAGGACACACTGTGACCCAGACAACGTTAAGGACACACTGTGACCCAGACACCGTGAAGGACACACCGTGAAGGACATACCGTGAAGCATATATTGTGAAGAATATACCGTGAATAAGACACCGTTTACATAATCACGGTGACACTGTTTCTTAACCATTTGTCAATATTATTTAAATAATACAAACATTCATATTCGGCTGGGGGCGCGTGCGGCGGTTCGATGTGGATTCCAGCAGCATGTATGAGATGCGTTGTGTTTTCTTGGTGAAGTTTAATAGCGATTTTAAATTTTAGTGATGAGTTTGTTTCTTTTTCGTCCACCATTTGTGTACAATGGTTTGATTTGGGTGGAGGACCAAGAGTTGGTGTTGGAATTTGTGGTTATGGTGACCAATGAAGGATTCAGTATGGGGTCTTGGATCAGGTGTTTTTTCATTATCTGGGGTCATCGTGGAAGGAGAATTTAGGTGGTTGTGATGACTATTTTAGGTGATATGTATTGTTTGATCAATTTTTTTTTCAGATTTTGGATTTTGGATTTTGGACTTGGGAGTTTGGATTGTGGGTGACTGGTTTGATGTCTATAGGTTCTCACTAACCCAAAAAGTGACTTATTTGAAAATCAAAAAAAATGTTTCAATCAATCAATTAATGTTATTTAATGATAGTTGTTGGTCTGTCAGGAAACCATACCTTGTATCTATGAAAATAAAGTCATTCCTATTGTTGGAGCTCGTGGAATATAAAGAATATTGAGCTGCAGTAGAAGATATATGTGTGCTTGACATGTCTCGATACACATACTACATTACTAGTAAGCTCTGTATTGAACAGAAGAACAATCGTGAGCACAACTGTGAAGAACACATTGCACGATCCTCAGAGAAGTTCCATACATGAAATCCTACATTTCTGAAGAACACATGAAGTATTCTGGAGTAAAGAGAACATCTTCTCTACTGGAAAAACAAAAGTTGAACCACAACACTCTGTTTTTCAACAGAAAAACCAGAGAAGGACTCAGAAGCTATTCTGCTGAATCCAACAAGTCCAGAGCTGCACTGCCAATCACTAGAGTTTTCTAAACTTTCATATACTTTCTCTAAGTGATTTATTTTTCACTTTCGATCAGTCTGTGTATCCAGTTCATTTTACACATACACTATCTCATGTACTGAACTGGAGGATTTCACAATCCTCATACCAACACTCCTTACTCTTATTTACCCACGACAACTGTGGAAGAGGTCCTTGTGTGGCCTGGTCTTTATTTTTGTTTCCCACGAAGAACAGTGGTAGAGGTCCCTGCGTGGCCTGAACAGTCATGTACTATTGTTAACCCCCATCCAGGGTGTGGATCACTTTTATATATATATAAATTTGAGAGGACTAAGTTTCGGCTTGAGACTGAACCTCTTGGTTATATTTTCTTTTAATTTTTAGTTTAAGTTCAAAATATACAGTATCTAATTTATATATCGCTGCTTATTACTTTGAAATTAAAATATTTTTTAAAGTTAATTTAAAAGTTATTATAGCAAGTGTTTGTATCTATTGTAAATCAGTATGTTAGTTTCAAAATCAAATTTAATCTTCTGATTAGATTAACTGAGAACTAATCAATCTTTTGAGAATCTAATTGAACCTTTACAGTTTTACAAATTCACTACAGTTTAACTTGTTTTATAAATTGGGGATTTTAATAGAGAATATTTTAACAAAAATTTTAATTGGAACTCAATTCACCCCCCCCCCCTCTTGAGTGTCCACTCTGACCAACATTAATATTCTTTACCTTCAATTTAAATTGTTAGTGAAAAATTAATTGCATCACTTCATGAGGCAGTAGTCCACTTTATACATGAACGAAGTTAAGTTTTATTAAATAGATGGTTGGGTAAGAAATTATATGATATATTTATTTTATAAAATTTTTAATATTTCATTAATATCACATTAAAATTAAATTATTCATTATTACCATCCATGAAAAGCATAATTGAAAAACAAATCACATCGCTTCGCGGGGTGGTTGTCCTCCATACAAATAAATGATGTTATAAATTCCATAGGGGTGGAAAGTAAAAAAATTATATGAGATATTATAATTATAGATGTAAAAATATATCATAATTATAATATATACACACATTAAAGACATTAATTATATATATCTATGGGAATCTGTGATGGAAAATCAATTATATCGGTTCGTGAGGTTGTAGCTCTCCACATGATGGATCATTGTTTTTTGTTTACCATTTGAGATAAGATGATATTATTGTACTTCATGAACATAACAGAACTAAATCTAATCATATATTAAATAATTAGGTTATCATATAATCATTTTTTAATAATATTTTAAGGAGGTGGAAGAAAAATAAAATAAATTTCTCAGTTACGGATGTTGCATATTTTTTGAGAAAATTCTATTAGTTTACACAAAAATCCTTCCTATGATGGTTTTATAAAACAAATAAAGGATTATAGGTTGAGAATATATAACAAAGGGAGTTATTTGTAAAGTTAGTGGCCAATCCATTGGGTTTTATAAGTGTTTAATAGAAATGAGAGTGGGTGGAAATTTATAAGTGGGGGAGAGGGAACACATGAAATTTTTGAAATGGAAGAATTTCACTGATGTTTTTAACATTAATAAAGGATAAAATATGTAAAATTATAAATAATTATAAGTTATAATATCTAAATATTTTTATAAATATTAATTAAACATGTTTTTGGTCATTTTTATCTCTTATTATTTTAATTTCACCCCTATAAATCATTTTTACCTTAAACGTGGTATATAATTTTTACTGTTTTAAATAATAATCAAAGTAACCAATTATGTTGGCCATATAAGAAATTATAAAATATACTAATTATATATATTTAATCTTTTATTCCAATATCAACTCACATATTTGGACTAATTTAATATAATATTAAACATGTAGACGTGTCGAAAAAATGGTTTTCCAAATATAAAAATTCAAAAGATTAAATAGTTTTTATATAAATTTTCAATATGAAATTGAATAAAATTAACTAATTTGGATTTAATAATATAAATTTTAACTAATTTTAAATTTAAAACAATATTTAAATAAAATTATTCTTTAAAATTCATTATTCAATAAGGCAATTTTTAATAAAAATTAGTATTTTTTCACTATTTTTCAAGAAATGAAATCTTTCAGAAATATTCACAAAATTAACCATAAGATAATTTAAATATTTTTTTTCAGAAATGAACTTATTTCTTAAAAAAATCTATTTTTGGATAAAATACTTACAAAAATATGTGTGAAAATCATGACGGGACCGCTTTTAGGAAAAAATAGCTTTCCATAAAATATTTATTTTTCATTAAAATTATTCTTATTTTATATAAAATAAATATATAGTCATGGAATTTATTTTACACATATTTAAACCAAATAATTTTTATAATTTTTATTTTCCTATTAATACCCTCCAACTTAATGCCTATGTTACATGGGTCATGTTTAAAACATTATATTTTAATAAATCAATGTGTTTCACGGTTTTAAAAGAATTTTAATCTATCAAAGAGATTAAATTTATTTTAAAAATAAATATTTCATAATTTAATGGGCTGATAAATTTTCTTATAATCTTTTTGTTTCATTTCATATGTGTTATCCAACATGATGTTCCTCTTTTAAAATATTAAGGTGTAACATGATGCTTCGACCATGAAGTGACCTGACCATGTGAGGAGGCACCTTAACAAGATTGTAAAGACCATGTAATCTATGATAAGTGTGATAGATGATAAATATTTATAGTTTCTATTTTCATATGGGGTTGATAAAAATAATAGCTGGTGAAGTGAAATACTAAGGCCAATGGGTGTGGAGTGGCTTCATCGGTTTGTATGGAAGGAATCTGATGTGAATTAATGTCATTGATCCTAACACTAAAGAAGAAATTGTAATATGGTTTGGAATTTATGGTCGGTCCTAAGATAGATGGTCTTTTCATCACTGCATATTACTTGGATATATGATTCATGCTTTACATAGATCTAAGAAATTATTCCTTACACTGATCTAACACATATTTTGGGAATGGCTCATCATTTTTTTGCAGTTGGGCCTAAAATTAATATCTAGGAATCAATATATATCACATCAATTCAATAATCAAACCACATGTAGTTATCAACATCTTCCATATATAAAAGGCATTTAACTGCAGTTTTAATGTTGAGTGATCTTGATGAGGAATGTACCTTTAAGGTTCATGCACCAAAGAAGAGTTTCTTAGGAATCTATGAAATAGGCTTAATAGAGGCATCCCATGATCATCACAGGAGGATTCCTAGACCTTTCGCCTAGGAAATCACATTCATAGAGTATATGTTAAGACTAAATTTTAATGTTGTGTTTTGAATACATTATCTTATAATTTAATTTCTTGTGACTGTGATGGTATGGGTCATTCCATTTATGTTCATGCAACAAGTAACACTCTCAATATTTTTTTCTTTTTTGTAATACGGAAGAATGGTGTCTAGTATTTTTGGGTCATATGACAAGAACCATATATTTTTAATCGCATGAAATATTTAATTGTAAATATTATACCGATATTAGAGTAGTATGCCCCTCAAACATGGTGATCAAAGAATATGCTCAATGGAATAAACCTAATGGATTAAAAAGGCCCCTATCATTATGTTTCATGCTTCCAAGGTCTCTTCCCAAGTAATATTAGGGTCATAAGAACCAAAACCAATTCCCTTCATAGGATTTAATAAATATGATCTTTCCTTTTGAAACCTTCATCTATTTAATTTTTTTGAACCACCAAATGATGCATGGTATTAAGACTTTTCTCATCCATCAGTTCCAGTTCATCCAAACATTTATGTGACATCACATTTGGGTATAATGGATTGCATATGGAAATTCAGATTGAAATAATTTGAAAATCAGTGGGAAAAACTCTTTCTATCAAATATAACATTGAATATGAGGTTTTTAACATATCAATATTATTTGTGGTGCGTAATTCCCACAAGGCTTGTAAAATGATATTAGGCATGTATTTATTGTCATTTCCCACCATTTTATGAATTATGTTTGATAAAGTTCAATTGAAAACCGGTATTTTTACATTTTACATTACATGATAGTGGGATGAGTGATAGGAATAAGTGTTATATTCTAGGTACATCCTACTCAATTTTTAATAATATGAGTTTATTCCATTGTCTGTCAATATTTTATGAGGGATAAAAAACATGGTGATGATGTTAGACTTTTTTAGATTGATAATTATTTTAACCTAGGCTTATATGAGTGGTATTGATTCAACCCACATGGAGAAAAATTCAATATAAATGTTGATATATTTAAACTTATTTGATATAGAAGAAAGTTATGGTCCCACAATATCCATTCCCAACATGGAAATGGCCAAGATTATTTGGCAATGTGCAATGACTCTGGAGGTTGATGGATGAAATTGGCATGACCTTTAAAAGGATGAAACTTTTTGGTAAAATTTGTACAATTATGCACTATATAAGGAAAAAAGATATCTTATCCTTTTTATTTGGTGATAAATCTTGGTTCAACACTACTGGGTACCATGATCATAAGAATTAATTTATTTCATAATGGCCACCGTCTACTCTCTATCAATATTTATGAGGATAATACCATAAAATCCTTATTTATAGAGGATCTTCTGATAACCATGGCTATCAAATATGATGAATTTTCAATCCTTTCATTCTATTTACTCCTTCAAAGATCTGTTTTGTGGAATAATCCTATAATAAATGTTGTTTAAGAGGGGAATCATCTAAAAATTCCTAAGATTATCAGGTTTAGGGGTAGAATTGACCATAATATCTCTTGCATGATGCATTAAATAAATATTGGTACCATTATACGATGTGAAATGATGATGACTAATTTTTTTAATCTTTATATAAAATGTTACATCCCCATTTTCTAGTGCACCTTTTAGAGGATTTTATAACTATAATACCAGATTCAATGTTTAATTTAGCCGAATTCTACCATATATCCTCATGCACAGTCAATCGTGGGGTAAAATATTCTTTCTTTCTATAAAAATTACTTTTAAACCACTATATTTATAGCTCTAAGTTACATTTTACATTTAGATGGGTTACTGGTATTTACCATGAGATTTCAAAGACTGTAATGCGGGCTTGGTATTTTACCTCAATATTGGTTAAACCTTCTAAAAATAGTAAATAATAAGTTGTAACTTCCTTTTCTAGAGATATAAGGATTAATCCTAATAGAAATTTATTGATCTCAGGTTCCCCCAACCTTTTACTATTATTCTTCTAGATACACCATCAATATATATATCCCACGTTATATTTAATTCTTGGATAGAGAATATTTCTTTTTTCGGTAATTCAGTACACATGGGAGTCTCTTCTAAATAATTATTCTTTGTAAGAAAATATACATAATAGTTTCCCTTTATTGACTTATCTATTATGCACCAGATATATACTAACTATAGGATGACCACCCACCATGCAAAGTATCCATTCAACATAGAGTGGATGATGTTGCAATTGAGAAAGTTGGTTCAAAAAACCAAATGGACTACATGATACTGCAAGTAGTGCCGTAATTTCCAAACCACAAAGATTAATTCCATATTGTTCTTCGTGATATTTTAATAATGATTCTAAGTATCGATAATGTTTTGACTAAGATAATCAAGCCTTTGTTAATTCCTAGCATCATTCTTCTATGAAATGAACACACCCAATAAATGCTCAATATATGTCACACATTGGATGAAAAAATTTACTTTGACTGGAGGAATCAGCATTGTTGGAATAAAAAGTTTCATTTTCAGGCTATAAAACACTACATAGTATCCATTAGTCCACTGATATGTTTCCCTTTTTCATTAACTTTTATATGTAAGAAACATTCTAGAATGATTTTATATAAATCGTCGAATATAGGGAAGGAATATTTTTAGTACTTTTAAATATTTTAGGTTTCAAGGATATATCATGTCATGGATAATATTTTTTATATGGATTGAATTTTCTTCAATGATGGTGTACTATAATGTTGAGAAACTTTCTAGAGGTTATACTGAAAGCACATTTCATGGGTTTCATTTTTACTCTATGTTTTCATAGTTTGATGAAAATCATCTCATGGTCGACAAGATGGTCAGAATATTTATATCATTTCCACTTTCAGATCATTGACATATCACTCAATAATCATTCCAAAAAATGGGTTTGAATATTTTATTCATAGCTTTCTATTATATATCATCATAATTCTTTAGCACAAAGTGCATAACCTATTACCATTATACAAGTTTGTGTTCCTATAAGGTAGGGGATTATTCGACATCAAGGCCAATTTGAATTTATTTATATACCGAGTAACCATACATGATAGAGATAGATTCTTATTTATCCATCACATCAATCATTAGTTCAATAATAGGAATGTGGAAATCATATTTTGGAAAGTGTCGGTTGAGATATCATAAGTCAGTGAAAACTCTAAGCTTCCAATTTGTCTTCATGACTAAGACTATATTTAAAGGCCATTTTGGGTACTGAATTTATAAAATATTTTTGGATTTGATAAGATTATCAACTTCATCATCAACTTTAGCATCATGGGTCAGGTGTGTTCTCCAAGAAACCCATTTGTATCCATGATGATATATGGCAGACAAAGTGGTGGGAAACCACAACAGTATCAAGGGATAGAATTTCAATGTAATTTCGAATTAACACATATTGGTGTTGCTTTAAAAAATAGGTGTATACCACTTTCTGGTTGAAGGGTATAGACATAGTGATCAGTGTAGGTCACGGATATTCCTCTATACCCAGATTAATCTATTGGAGTTCATTAACTATAGAAGATATGTCTTCCTAAAATATTTAAGTAGTTCCCTTGAGGTTAACCTCCTCTCCATATTCCCCTTACTCTTCATCACCTTAATCTTCTTCTTCTTTGAGGCCCACATTAGGATATATTATTGATAATGTTTAATAATTATCATTAGTAGAAAGATAGATATTCTGAGACTCATAGGTAAATATATCTCCATTCCCCAATGGGGATATGACAATTCATTCCAATTTATCTAGTGATGTTGGGGTCGACTAAATTGCTAGGGAGAAAGTGAGGGTATTTATTCATAAAGAATCACTGCCAACATGATTATTAGAGACCACTTTAATGTGGTTGGTTTCAACTAACATGAGCAGTATCATGTGTTTTGATGATTATTTGACCAATTCTGAACTGATATCTTTGATCTGGTTAATGGGTGGAAAATAATAATCCCTAATATCCTCGAATGGGTCGGTTGGGTTCATTTTCAAACCATTTAGGCTTGTAACCTATGCCTAATTATTAGTAAATATTGTCTTCCATTCTCTCTAATAAAATCCTACATCAAATTATTGAGCCTCAAGATTCGGAAAGGATGTGTCACCATAAAATGTCCCACTTTAAACATTTACATATTACTTGAGACGTTGATGAATTGATAAAGGTATTGATTCATGTTGTTGAAATCAAGTCCATGTTAGTATGAAATTAAATTTTTTATCCTTCTGTATGACCATGAATTTAGAGTCAAAATATAGTTTCCCATATAGTGTTCTGAGCTTGATCCAACAGAGGGTATTTTTTACTTTTTTTCAAACACTTGAAGTGTCATTGAAGAGGGTTCTAGGTAAACATAACTATATCCTAACCAATGAAGTGTATGAATTAAAATTATATTTAATAATGAACCATTTTATATAAAAGCTCAATGGATATAAATTCCATATATATTTCTCAACATATATAAGGGTTGGATGTTCCCTTGTACCACTTTAACCTTTTCCAATTTTATAAAAGATATTATTTCATGAAATCCCATAGTGTATATCTTTTTACAGTATACCTCAATAGCAATTAACAAATCTTCAAACTCTTTAGAACATAACAGGTCATCTACTGGAACTTCTATGATATCCGTTGACAAGTTGAGCACATCTAGTATTGAATATTTTACTGGAACTACATCCCACTATTTAAGGATTTCATAATGTTGAGTCAATGTTGTATATCTTCTTATAGGTATTTATTCCCTAATGTCACTATAAAACATTATGTTCTTAGGGTAGAAAAATCAAATCATTTAGTATATATTGATGGAATTTCTTTTTCTATTGGATTTGGCCATCTTTAATTTCCATCCAGTCTGGGTGGAGAATATTGCTCGACCCTTTCCAATTGATATTATAAAATATTTTTTTAAAGAAATTTATCCAATTAGGTTCCACATCCCTACACATTATGTTCTCGCTAAAGGGATTTATCATGTGTCCTAGTACAATAAATATCTCTGGTATCATGGGAAAAAATATTAGACTCATCCAAAACTATGTCTACCCCTTCCTCTTTGGCTCTTGAAGCCTCTACCTATGGTTACCCATTTTATAATAGGGGATTTAGTTTATAATATTTCTCATAATTAGAGATTTAATCTATCAAGTGAATGAAATTAATGGAACTGAATATCAGTTCTTTGTCTAACGTTAATTCTACAAGGTGGAACAATTCATGTCGTACCGTTTGGTGTGATGGTGCCCGTGTTCTCATGGATGGAGGCATGAAATCCAAGAGATCCATAAATAGATTTTTAGTTCACATAGGCTCATCCAATTTTGCTTATTTTTTCTTCTAGTTATTATATTTCCTAGAAGATCAAATTTTGGTGGACTACAGTTCAAACGAAGTTGGTTGTATTATGATACAGTAAATTTAGGGTGTTTTTTTGTTGATTTAACTTTTTACTAATTATATCATAAGTTAGGTTGATTTTTTCACATTCATCCTATCAATTATATTATATATGATCGTTTTTGGTAATTTCCTTCCATTAAATATATTCATTAGGAGTGGAAAAAACTCACACAACTTGTGTTGGTTGTTAAACAATATTTACTATCACGAAGTCGAAAAAAAAATTTAGGATATCCTTAAAATTTTTACATTCCCAGATAGTATGTTCCAATATTCAATGAAATGGGAAATAATGTTGAAAATAATCAAGACCAACTTGATTAGGACTCTTAGGATCCGGTGATTGTAGCATGTTATTTTCCATAACTTCTATAAATTAACCTAGAAATTTCTCATCTTAGAAAAAATATACCATATTCTTCCTCCAATGTCCCGAAGGCCTTCATTTTTATTGATTTTGAAAATAAAACTTTCAAGGGGTGTGGTGGAACCCTTACAAGGGACATAGGTTTAAGTATTACATGCACCGTAGGACTTAGAGAAATTCCTTGCCTATAGGCTTCCAACATTACATACAATCGAGACTAACTACTTGGAACTATTCCTCCCCATAATCTTCATCGTGAAATCAGCTCTCCACCTTCGCAAGGCTATTTGGCTAGGCTTTCCCGTGCATGCACAGGCTTGTCCTGATGCCAGGTTCCATACCCTCTCATTCTTACAATTCATTTAGCTTCTACTATGATGAACGATACTTGCTCATACTCCTTCTAGAACATTTTCCTTGTAGGTTATCTGGTTTACATCTGCACTTATGGTGGCCCAAATGCCTTAAGGTGGCCCGAAGGCCTTACTGACCCAAAGGCCTGGGTGGACCGAAGGCCTTATATTAAAATTGAGAACATTTTGGTTTTCATTACTCATCCTTATGGGGGTATATTTCAGATTTCTTTTTTATTCAATAAGGGGTTCCTTATGAAGAGGAGTGTTCTTTGGAGATAGAGCTATTATAGAGTCAGATTTTAAGGTGACGATTACCGCTTCCACTCTGCTAATTCTTTTCTCTGATCTTATGGAATTGGTCAAGATTTGGATCTACTTCACAAAATTAAATCCTCTAACCTCTTTGAATGAATAATAAGATCTCATAACTCATCCAAATACATTACCAAGATAGGTTTTTTTCCAACTAATAGTGAATGTTCTCAATTTATAGTCTTAATAATTTCTCTTGATGAGGTTTTAGGTGTGACGAGTAAGTCAAACACTTCCATATAGAGATGAAACCTATCATACTCTTATTGAACTTTTTCATAGAATATGAAAGGTTTGGGACCATTATTCTATAAAATGTAGAGTTTAATTGATAAAATAATTTTCAACAAATATCATCTCACCCCTTGATCGACCATGCTAGTAAATTAGTTTATCAGATGAATGATCATCCATCTAAGTTATGAAAACAAAAAATTCCTAATCTTGGATGCCACTTCCTGTTTGAGGGTTCCAATCATGGGAAAAAATATAGATACCAAGTGAATCATATCTTGTTTTGGATACTCTGATCCATTTAATGTTTTAAATGTAGGATTCAATGTTTTGGTGGGGAAAATTCACATCAACCCATTCATGGTATAACTTTATTTCCCATTGTACTGGTGAAATTTTTCCATATACAACTCCTAGTCATGATTATAGTGACTAAATAGTGTTAAGGAGAAATGGAGGAATGACTATCTATGTATGATCCTAAATAATAGGAATAAATGGTTCCACCAAATATGGTGGTTCTTCCGATACTTGCGATGGGTAACCTGTAGGGGCTGGCCAGTGAGGACGCGTTTGACCTAACTTTGGTTGTCTCCCCATTATAGGTAACTCTTGATATATCACTACTATGGGGTATATATATATATATTTATTTATTTATTTATTTATTACTATACCATAATGATCGAATGTTCTTACTCTGAATATGTTGTTTCGATGAATCCTTTTTGCTGAGGTGTGTTTTTTGGAAGCACAATATAAGTCTCTTCCTAAAGAAAATTTCTATCTAATATTTTTCATCAAATTGGTTCATTATTTATCTTCCCTAACTTCTTTTTCTCTTCCCCATAATTAATAAATCATCAATAAAATGTTAGAGGTCCAACCTATTTGACTATCGGTTGAGATATTGCCACGCTGTTACCCTCTTCCTTGGAAGATACTCGATGAGGTGGTTTTAGTGGAGTATTTGATGGAGTCCCCAAATTATTTGTGAGCCTCTGGCTGCTTGTATGAAAACATTCTTAATTAATTTCCATATGAATTTTATTTTGGATAAAAAAAACTCCACCTTTTCCCCTATATTGTCTTTATATTTGATAGCATCTGTAAGGGTGGTGCTAAGGACATTAATTGTTTCATAATTCATTATAGGTTTCACATTATTATTGGAATGATATGAGAAGTTTTTTTCCTAAAAATATCTATTAATGGAACACTGATATTTTTTATTAGTTATACCCTTGATGTAATTCTCTTTTTTCACACTCTATGGGGCCTCATATTCTCCTTCAATGATTCCCATGGATTCATCTAGAAAATGGTGACCTCAGCAGAATATCAATACAATTTGACCTTATTTTTTTGTTAGAACGAGGTAAAAATTCCCCCCAACCTTTCAGGTTGGGGTTGGAATCGCTCTACTATTATAACATTTATGAGTGGATTTTTCTACATTATGGGGATGTGTTGTGTTAAAAGTTTCCTTGTACATGTGGTCCAGGGATTCTCTTCTATTTTTTGGTTTTTTCTTCCATATATATTCTCTTGATCTTACATATATTTTTTCAATCATTATATGGGTGTATCATATTATTTAAAAATGATATACGTTCTTTCAAATTCATTATTTTTTTATGATTGGACTTCCTTAAGAGATAATATTTCTCAAAATTATCATATTACCCATGCAAGAGTATTTCAATGTCTCACTCTCATTTTTTCCCAATGCTTTTGAGATTTATTTGGGTTAAATTCTTATAGAGTGTTCCATATGTCGCTTATATAATTTTTCATCGAGTAGCTGACTAGAACAAATGAAATTGCATGAAATCACTAATGATTTGGGAATATAGTTAAATGTAATTCTCTGGGATCACCCCATCCCATGATTTAGACAATGGATGCGTTGTTGTTGTTATATTGGCACAACATTCTTAATGTGTCAAGTCATGTATGTTGGACACATACAAGATGTTTCCGTTATTTAAGGTGTTGCATAGCCATAAGTGAAGCTAAGTAAATTTGGTGACATAATCATTCGATTACCTTAACATTATAATTATATCTATTATAAGGTAATAATGTTTACCTCAATTTATGAAGAGTCTTCCTTATATTTAGGTGAATTTAATGCACAAATTCAACTAACAATGCTTCAGGAATTCCATATTGATGGTTGTCTCAGAGGAAAAAAAAATAACTGTTATATTATCTAAAGCAAATTATTTCTTTATGAAAAATGATTTTTTTTCATCCTCAATAGGATATTCCTCCACCTACTCTGATGAAAGATGACAGTTCCCATCTTCCTTTTTTTAAATTGTGAGATTAGGGGGAATATCATTTTCTATGTTGGAATTCATGCTAACCAATGGTGGTTTAGATAAAAACCATTTCCTAGGGTTGTCTTCAGTTTTAGTAATGATATCACTTTTCAACGATAAGAAATTAGGCATGACGTTCCTAATATTCCTATGAACCTAATTATATGAGGACTTTCTCATAATACACTTAGAATGGGGGACTTTTTTATTTATTGTATGGATAAAATTGACAAAAAATTCCACAATTATGAGAAATACTATCATAGATTGACACCTAACCATATGACAATTTCTATAGCATATACCCTGGTGATAACCATTAGGGTTGATGAAGGTAAAGGGAGGAACTTATTTCTATTTGATCTTATCACCATGAGAAATATATTTTTGGTGCTCATAAAGAGATTGTTATCCTTATTGATCACTACATGACCATGAAGGAGGAATTCAAGGTTGATATTTTTGGGATGACCTCTTAATTTTATATTAGTAATTTTACTAGTATGACTTTTTTAATCATTACATCTTAATCTATAATTTGATAATGAATAAATAGGATCTTGGGAAACCATTGATAGATGTTTGATGGCACAATGAAAACTAGAATATCATGACCCATCCTAGAGGGTCCCAAGCCATGACTACCCTATGTCTACCACCAATAGGATAGGGGATGGGGACTAGCACTGAGTAGGAATATCACATAATGGGAGTCATTATACCGAAGTACCTATATGCATGCACCCATTTATAAGTCACAAATTCTGGGAAAAACACTATGTAAACAATGCATGAAAACCACAATGTACCACAACTAGTGTGAAATAGTGAAAGTGCTGGAAAGTAAACATGGCCAGAATACATCCCCACTAAAAAGAAATTCTGTAAACATGTTCATGGAATTATTCTATAGAAAACCCTACCTAATCCGACCTAAAGTCAATGTACTGGGGAAACTGTCTGAAGCTGTTGGAACACCAAGGCCTGTATGATCTCACAAGGCTTAGTCAAGTCTTGGTCCCCCCTGAACTCTGTCAAAGGGTCTCTCATATACACAAGATGCGATATGTGTGGGAAAATCTCATACATGGGTGAGTATAACAATACTCTGTAGGACACCCCGAAATTATATAGAAATACAAAAATGAAGGTACATTTATATCAACACACATATATGTATATGTAATATATAAAGAATATCTAGATACACTCAAACCATACCACACAGTCTAGGATAAGTCATAGACACTACATACCAAAACTAGGGATTCAATTCGAAGATTCCATGAATCAAACATTAGAGAGAACAAACTCCTGAGTCTGATAGCACTGATGATGTCTGTCTGATAAGTAACTTTCATCAAAAACGGACATGAGAGGGAGATAAGTTGAATGATCTAAAAAGATATATGATAAATTAGAGAAGGCCTATATCTAGGGCCATGGTTTTATACAAAAAAATCCATCTGGATTAACCTGCTACGCATAGGATTGATTCCCAGTGACGTTGTCTAGGTCACTACTGAAAACTCTACCTAGGGCACGAAGATGGAATAGAGGATCCGCTCCAGGCCTATTGGGGGAATCAAACAACTTTATCTTGGATTTCCTACTAAAGGGATCATAATTATATGAGTAGTAAATGATACCAATAGACCTTCATGGAAACGATGAAGGTAAAAAACCATACGGTGGATGATAGAATCAATCCGCGCAGGAAAGGAGGGTGCATAATCAGTAGTGGCCACACCAGTTGTGTCAGTTGACATTGGGTGCTCCCTGTGTAATTGGATCATGTCACTAGAATGACATCCATGATAAATCCCACCATAGGTCTAAAAAGGAACGTGTCAATGTTAGGGTCCCAATTCTATATAAGGATCCTCAATCAGACATACGATTTTAATGATATAGTCATTTTTGTGAAAGTGTCAAACCTGGGTCCATTCCCACCCGTCGAACGCAGCCTAACCTTCTAGCAAACCAAATCAAGTCTGGCCTACTTGGCCCGATCTGGCCTGGTCCACTAGACCTACCGGTCTGCTGGACCCGCTGGTCTGCCAATTGTGGCTTGGTTCCCCTGGTTCGGCCCGCATGCACATGGTCCAGCTCACCCACTGCACATGGTCCACCCTTTTCATGTTCCCCCAGGTCAACACAGCCAGTCTTCTATGTCCATGGGTTTCCCACATGCCTCGCAACCTCACCACCTCTACAAGTCACCACATGTCCAATGTTTCTGATGCAACATCAGTAAGTCAGGCCACCATGCACCGACATCTACCTCTGGTCGCTGTAACCTACACCAGCCGTCTACGCCCCTACTTCTGCAGGCTACCAATATTGATCTGGTGGACCATTGTTTTATACCAAGACGCATATGTGATCTTTGGGTCACATTATACACTACATTAGTCAATGATTCATCTTTCCACCACTATAGGGGTCTGATTTTATTTAGAGCCTCCCGGAGAGTCGAGTCACTACCAAGAGCGTCTGAGAACAAAGAATGCTGAGAATAGAGGAAGAGAGAATCAAAAAAATTCTCATAGGAATAAACCTCTGACATTGTTCATGTTCTCCAAAAAAATCATGTAAGAAAGAAGAATAAAGAATAAAATAATCACAAGATTCATCTCCCATTAATTACCTTCAAATCAAGCCCATATCGTAAGAAAGATCGAATCATTGGTCAACCTATTTGAGGGTTTATCCATGTTCACTATTGAGAATAATAATAGGGAAATAATAACATGAAAACACAAATCCCTAAATGGATTCAGATTAGTCACAGATGAAGGATCAATGTTGTTGTCATCGGTGAAGTTCCTTCGACTCTGAGTGTGTTGTTGATTATCGATCCACAATCCACTAGTGTTCATTAGATAGATCTCTATCTATTTTCCTCAGGGGGATTTTAGTGTTATGTTGTAACCCAAAATTCTTGAAAAAGGAATATTAAAATAAAAAACAAAATTGCATCAAAATAAATTTTTAATTAAATTATTAATGACATTTATGTCCTTTTGGTGTTTTCCACTAAAGACATGTTCCAACTAAAGTTAATTCATGATTAGGTTAATCCTGTCATTCCGAACTCAATGGTTCCCCCTTATTTCTGATCCAGAAACCCATTTACAATTTATTCCAAGTTTTTTAGGAAACCTACCGACACATTTTATTAAAAACTAAAAAATATTCAATGAATTATTTTGGGTGAACCAGTCCTCAGAATAACGTGTTGTCTTAGTGCATCATCTTAGAATTTTCCCAATTAATTTCTAAAAATAAAAAATGGAAAAATATTAGTCATTACATTCTCCCCACCTTAGTTATTTATGTCCCTAAAAATAAAAAACAAGACTACTCAAAGAGATGAGGGTAGTGGGTAAGAATCTGAGCCTCCCACTTCCATATTATCCCTTTAAGACTCTCGTACGGCCACCGGACACACACCAAGGGAATAGATCACCCACGAAGGATATGTTCCTTATAATCCCTGATCTCCACTAGATAATTATCAAAAGTCACTCCATTCGCAACGTCTACCTCACCCTAGTCATTGAAGTGTGATTGGTCAGGCACATACCTCCTCAACTATGACACATAGAAGACATTGTGTACCAAATGAAACTCTAGGGGTAGATATAGGAATTACTCCACCTCGCCAACACTATATAGTATCTGAAAATGGTAGATGAACTTCAAGGATAAATTTCCGCCCCTACCAAATTTATACAACCCACGTCGATGTGAGACCCAAAGGAACACATGGTCTCCTTCCTCGAACTCCATAGGCCTCTATCTCTTATCAGCATACGAATTCATCCAACTATGCACAGTCTTAATGCACACCTAGATGATATGCACCCAATCACTAGAAGCTTTTACCAACTATGGGCCCATGAGTTCTCACTCTCCAAGGCCAGTCAAAAAAGTGGTGACCTATAGGGTTGCCCGTACAGAGCCTTGAATGGGTCCATACCAATGGGGATGTGGTAGTGGTTATTCTACACAAACTCTACCAGTGGTGGGTGGTCCTCCCAACTATGGCCGAAGTCCACGAAGTAGGACCACAACGTGTCTCTCAGAACCTAAATGGTCCTCTACATTTGGCCATCTATCTTGGGATGAAACACAATTCTCATTTGTAACTAAGTCCAAGACACCTCCAACAATCCCTTCTACAACCATGATTTGAGATGAGCATCATGATCTAAAACAATCATTGATGGAACTCTATGAAGACTAAATATCTCTTACATATAGAGGCATCCCATGATCCCAATGAACTCTACTCCTAGATATATAAGAAGTGGGATGAGTTGGTGAGTTGGTCAACAATCATCTAGATAGTGTCATTTCCCCCGGATGTATGTGGTAAATCCTTTATGAACCCCATTTATAACCTATCCCACTTATACTTTGGAACCATAATGGTTTGAACCAAACCCACTGAAACCTGGTGCTCATCATTCACTTGTTGACAAGTGTGTCACCAAGAAACCAAATCCACAACTCCCTTATTCATTAAAATCCACCAAAACTAACATCAGAGGTCCTGGTACATCTCCACCATACATTGATGCACCACCAAATGGGATGTATTAAAATCAATCAAAAAATCCTCATGAAACTCCACTGGAACAACTGTGCATCCCTGGAAAATAATTACATGCTCCCCATATTTTTAATGTTCATTAGGAGCATGTTATGTGGATAAATAATCACATATAGTCACGCAGTCGGTATCCCAAAGTTGTGCTTACCTGACTCACTATATGATTTTAGGCGTAAAAACCATCGACTGGAGTTAAGCTCACCCATATCCATCCACAATGGATAACTACAACAAGGCCAAATTCCCTGATGCCTAATCCTGATACTGTGAACTCAATCTTCTACTAAAAGATTCCTCCACCATGTTCCCCTTCCCAAGATTATAGATGATGTCAAATTCATAATCCTAGACGAAATCTAGACACAACCTCTATATCAATTTCATATCCTTTTTTATAAGATATAATTGAGACTCTTATGATAATATTAGATGATAAACCACTCACCCATCAGGTAGTGATGCCACATCTTCAACGCAAAGATAACCACTACCAACTCAAGATCATGGGTTGTGTAGTTCTTCTCTTGTGGTATCAAATGGGGAGAACCATATGAAATCTGTACTTTCCTATGCATAAATATGAAACCATGTCTGGTCCCTGTTGAATCATAGAACACTACATACTCAAAACCCTCCTCTGAAAATATCAAGATTAGAGCACTCATCAAACTCAACCTCAACTTCTGGAAAGTCTATTGGCACTTCTCTGTCCACATGGAAGGCTTCCTCTTTCTATTTTCCGATTTCATAGGAGCTGATATACTGGATAAATTATTTATGAATCTTTGGTAAAATCTTCCCTATAAAAGGAATCTTTTCACCATTGTCATGCTCCTTGGTGTCTACCATGCTAACACTGCCTCAACCTTGGCTGGGCCACTACCACTCCATCCACTGGGATAATATGCCCCATAAAGCTGAACACCTAAATCCAGAACAAGTACACTGAGAGTTTCCTATAAAACTAGTTCCCTTAGAGTATGTCTTGAACCATCCTTAAGTGTATCTCATGCTCCTCCCTGGATGCGAGTACACAATGATATCATCGATGAAGACCACAATGAACAATTATGTGTATGGCTGGAAGATCTGGTTCATAAGACCCATGAACACTTTTGGGCCATTCGTTGCACCAAAGGGAATCACCAAGTTCTCATAATGACCGTACTGGAATTCGAATTTCAACTTCGGTATATCTTCATCTCGTTCTAGTAGCTAGTGATAGCCAAGTTTGAGGCCAGTCTTCTAGAACTGTCATTCCCCTCTAAACTGATCAAAGAGTCCATCGATACATGGTACTGGATAATTGTTCTTCATGGGCACCGGTAGTCCACACACAACCTCAAGATCCTATTTACCTTTTTGTAAAATAATATTGGGGCCACCTAGGGTGAAACACTACGTCTCACGAAGCCCTTCCTCTACAAGTCCACCAACTGGACCCTCATCTTGTTAAGCTATGCGGGAGCGATCCAATATTTTAGGGAGAATATTTGTGTCATCCTTAGGTTTAATTCGATGTAGAAATCTATCTATGGAAGGGGAGTTAATCTAGGAACATATTCTGGGAAGATGTCCTCATACTCCACCACTACTTCTGGGAATTGGAAAATAATAACATCTTCTACCCTGAGGGTCAACCCAGCCATGTTATGATTGATAGACTTTACCCACCTATGAATTAGTCCATCCTTTGTGGTCTGGGTTTCCATTTCACCAATAAAGGAGAACCTTGTTCCATCGCTGTGAACACACCACACCATTCTCCTAAAATTTTCAGTCTGGGAATGGATTGAAGACAACCAATCCATACTAAGAATGACATATTATGGCCATGACGCTACCACCAAGAGGTTCCATCTAAATCTCTCACCTCCAATTGTAAGGTCATACTGTTGGCATATATGTGTGATTATTGAGTCTCATCTCGTAGGTGTGTCCAAGAATAATGGTTGAGTCAATGGTTCTACTAGAATCTAGAGGTCTCATAAAATATATGTGGAGAGGAAGGAATTACTGGACCCTATGTCTATCAGTATGGCAGTTAGAGTATAAAATCCACAGATCATACCATGAATCATTCATAGAGCCCCAGGGTTATAATCCTACACCACATATAGTTATCCTGACCCATGTCCTCCATCTCCTTGAGTTTGGCGTGGACCACCATAGGTGGTGGCGGTAGTAAGTAGAAACGTCGGAAACCTCCCGCTACTCTTCTGGATCCTCTTCCACATCTCCCGCCATAAAAACCTTCCTTCTCTTAACTCGTTCTATACCATGGTGGCCCATCCACTATATTCTCACTAATAGCACTATGGTTTGGGGAATCTCAAATGATATTTCTCCTTTCATCACATGATTCAAGTCGCTTCTCCTTTGGATTGATGCATCCACCCTATGATCATTAGAGTACAGATCCTCTATCCTGGGTCAACCTCTTGAAAAATCTCCAATATCCAGATCCCTAAGTCTAATGTTGGATCCTTATTTCCGAGGTCTCTACACCTCTCTATCCACTATTGAATTTAATCGGTTGTCTTTACTCATCCGAGAATCTCCTGACCACCAAATCCCAGTCGACCATGAAAAAAAAAGTAAGAATTCTCATAGGGATAATACTGGCTCAGATGCCTCTACCCAAACATACCTCAAAGGTCTAATCCTAGAAGTAATGATCCCTAACCATATCCATCAAGTACCTATAATTTTTGTGGACCTCAATAAATAATAATCATCTTTCATACTGCCCTAATGGAGCTGAAGAAGCTCCTGTATATGGTCAACTCTCAGCATAGCTGGAATAAACTCTCGTATGAAGAAGTGATCTACCTCTATCCAAGAGAGGGTCACCTCATCATGATTATAGATTCACAAACTTCATCATTTCCCTCCTAATCCTTGTTGATGTCTCACTGCCCGGACCACTATCTAATCGGCTGGTGTCCTGACTGAATAGAAAACATTGGTCACCACCTCAATACAATCCTCATCATTCTGAGGTTAGAGATTTCCATGGATCATGAGGGGTATATATGTTTGAAACACATGAAGTGTGATCAGCATGTGCTCCTTGTATACTAGAATAGTAGGTACCACAGGTAGCTCCACAGGTAATGGTATAGATGGTACACCACCTAGTGGTAACATCTGAGAAAGTGGTCCATGTGACAAATCCTCAACACTAAGGGGGTCATCCTCATGATAAAGCTTCAAAATTCGGCAACCTATAAGAAAACATGACATACTACATTAATTGAGTATATTTAGATAGCTAACTCAAAAAGGACATGAAAACCACAACCAATTCCTACATGATGAATTTACCAATGATGTCCCTTCAATCAGTGTTCTAATGTATCGAGTAAAACAACATGTTATCAGATTCTTAGTGTATGGATTAATTGGACACTCCACCAATACTGGAGTCCCTAACTAAAATCCGAAATCAAAACACTTAACATTGTTTCCCCAAACCAATCTCACAGACTCTCAGTCTTAAGGTTGAACTGACCACCTCTGATACCACTTTTTCTTGGCCCATCCTAGATGGGATTATGCTTTGAGTACCCCAAGGATGCGTCCAATAGGACGTGGGCTAGTAAAAAGCACTGAATAGTCATATCACACAAATGGGAGGCATACACTAAAACTACCTACACACACACACAAATATTTAAGCAAAAAAATGCTACAAAACTAAAAAATACTTAGAAAACAAAGCATACAAACCATTATATCCCACAAAATAAGTACAATAGTAAATGTGTGGGAAAAATAAACAAGTTTAGGATAAATTTCCACCAAAAATAAAGTATTTAAACATGTTCTAGAACACAACCATAGAAAACCCTACCTGATCCAACCTGCAGGCAATGTACTGGGTCTACTGTATGAATCCATAGAAACACCACTATCTGTTTGATCTTACAAGGATTCATCCAGTCCTGGTCCACCCTGGACTCTGTCAAAGGGTCTCTTATCTTCATAAGACGCAACACATGTGGGAAAATCCCGTGTAGGGATGAATATAAAAATACTCAATGGGACACCCTAAAACCACAAAGAAATACCCAGAGGAAAGGTATAGTCATCTCTACATAAGTATATATCAACAGAATATAATAGGAATATCCAGATATACTAAAACCATACCAAATAGTTTAGGGTATGTCATAACCACTTCATAACAACATTAGAGATTCAGTTAAAATATTATATGAATCAAAAATCCTAGAGAACACATTCCCGAGTCTAATAACACTAATGATGTTCATCCGAAAAGTACCATTCGTCAGAACCCATCATGAGAGAGATATATATTGAATGATCTGAAGATATACATGATTCATCATAGTAGGATCATATCTAGATCCATGGGGTGATACCAACAACTCCATCTATATTAACCCACAATGTAGAGGATCGATGCTCGGTGAAGTTGGTCATTTCAATACTTAATTATCTACCTAGGGAATGAAGAAGGAATAGAGGATCTATTTCAAGCCTCTTGGGGGATTTCGAAAACAGTATCATGGAAGTCTTGTTGAATATATCATACATTCATTCATAGTCTAGATACCAAAAAAACATCATGGAAATGATGAAGGTGATGAACCCTAATGATACTCACATAATATACAGTGGTCGATAGAATCAGTCCTCCTAGGAATGGAGGGTTCATGATGAGTAGTGGTCACACCCGTCGGGTCCCTTGATCCACGATTCTACCGGTGAAAATAATTAATTTCACTAGAAAGATGTCTAATAAAAATCACACCATAGGTCTCAAAAGTTACATATTAATATCTGGGTCCCAATGATATATAATTCTCATCAATCGAATGTACAGTTTGAAATATTTAGTCCTTTTACAAAAAATTTCTGACCTAGGTCTGATCCAATCCAATGGTCCCAGCATGCCCACTGGTTTACCCAACCTTGTCCAACATTCTAAGCTAGGTCTAGCCCATCCCATTGGGCCTAGTCTGGCATGACCCACTGGACTGCATGGCATGACTCTATTCCCCTTGTCCAATATGCTTGCACATGGGTCGACTTGTCCACCACACATGGTCTACCCTAACGGTGTGCCCCCTGGTCCATCTAGCACTTTCCTATGTCCCCCGATGTAGATCCATGTACGCATTTTGTTCCTTGTGGTCTAATAACTATCACGGTCCACCAATACAGTGCCAACATGCCTCACCATCGTGCAATGTCGGTCACCACCGCCGGCACAAACTGCCAGTGCCACTAATTATCCAATATTCCAATCATGCTCAAGAGATCCATTTTTTAAAACCAAGACACTTCCATGATCCTCAAGTAGATTTCTACACTACTCTAGGATTTTATTCATCTTACCACCACTTCAGGGGTCTGATTTTATTCATATCCACTCAGAAAGTTGAGTCGTATCCACAAGGGTCCAACAGAAAAGAACGCCAAGAAGAGGGGAAGATAAATCACAAAATCTCATAAATGAATGAACATTGCCCTTTATCCATGTAAACCTCAACTCACTCTCACTATAATGAAGAAATAATTATAAAATAATCAAATGATTCATATCCCATTATATCCCTGCAAATCAAGCCCATCCCACAAGAACAATCAACCCCCAGGTCAAACTATTCATTGGTTGATCCTCATTCATCATTGATTCTAAGTATGTGGAAAGAATAACTTGAAAATATAATTACCTAACTTGATTTGGATTAGTCACATATGAAGGTTTGATGTTGCTTTCATCGGTGAAGTTTCTTTCAAATCTGGGTGCATTGTTGATTGTCGATCCACGATTTTCTAGTGTTCGTTGGAGAGAACTTGGTCTCTTTTCCTCAAAGGAATTATAGGGTTATTTAAGAACCCTAAATTCCTAGATATGAATATTAAAATAAAAACCAACACTGCATTAAAATAACTTTTCAATTAAATTATTAATGATATTAACATCCATTTTAGGGTTTTCTGCTAAAAACACACACTGGCCAATTTTAAGTCATTCCTTGGGTAAACATACCATTTTGAAGTCAATGGCACCCTCATATTTCTGATTTACATACCTAATTAAGAGTAATTTCACTTTTTCAAGAAAACCTCATGTACATTTTACTAAAAACTAAACATTTTACAACGAATTATTTTGGGCACATTGGGACTTGGAATCACACATCATCTCATCACCTTATCTTAGAATTTTTTTTCAAATAATTAATATACGAGTCATTACATATCATCAATTAGAGAACAATTGTGCACTTTCTCATGGATTTCTAAATTTCATTGTTGAGATTTATTTTTAGATGTTTTTCATTAATTAGTTAGAGTCACGTGATATGGACAGTGACTTTTGTGACAGAATTATTAATTGAGAAAACCTCATGTTGAAACTGAAATACAATGATAAGTTTCTAGTGTTTTAATAGGGACACATTTCTACCCTTGGGTGGAATCTGAAATAGACTGATAATTTCTAAATGGAACAGTTCTATGTGCCTGATCCTGATTTCCATTAATCATGGGTTTTTTTAACAACTATACAGGACTAGAGTAGGTATATGTGTATAATCATGAGTGACTGTCGTATCAAGTTGATAGGAAACATCAAATTTTGGGACATAGTTGTGTGCTTGACTCCTTTTCACTACTGATGAAATCATTATATCCTCTATGACCTGTAAAAAGTGGATAAAAATATATTCCTTTCATTTCATAATTTCCAAGATTTAAGGGGTCACTTGTGAAGCTAGAATGGGGATATATTATTTTTATTTAGTTGTATCGGGGATATATCAATACTATTTTCCTCTATTTCTTTCTAATATATGATGAAAAAACATGATACATGGGGGATGAGAAATGGGTATGACCCCTATTTTTTACTTGGATGTGCAAGAGGGTGTCTCATGTTTCTACCAAATTGTATTGGCAGGCTTGATGTGTGAGAGATGGTATATGGTTCCACTAATTTTTTCTCATCACATCTTATGGGTAGAGTTCTCTAGGAAGAATAGTAAGGTGATATAATTCTGGGTTACTTGATCGTTACCCTTGCTGGTATGTCTTGGGTTCCCAAGAATGGGTTACCTGATCTAGATCACAAAGGGCGGTGTTCTCATATTGTTGAGTACTCGGTTTTTTATAGTGTTATCAATAGTGGTTACTAGAAGAATCCTTTCATGGAGAATCTTTTGAAATTAAGTTGAGGCCATCATTGACCTTTTCATATAATTCCAGAAAAAAATTGATGAATCTATTATTATATTCTAGGGAAAGGCTTATGAAATAGTTTGAGACAATAATGGGTGTTATATTCCTTTCACGAATCATGAATAAATGAATGGATGATTTTTTGGTCTTCATATCTTGGAGGGTTTTTCATGTGGCATCCATGTTTGGGAAAGTACTGTTTAGTTGGCATACCAAACTATTTTGTCTGAAACTTGATGTTGAAGATTTTGGTTTGTATTTTATGTCCTCTAGTTAGATGAGGATTTGGTTTTTGTGGTAGATGACTTGTACATTTGGGTTTATTGGTAGGATTTCATTGCATTGAATGAAGTTTTGGTGAAATTTCCAATAGGTATATGTAACAAACATAAATAATAAAACATGGAAAATATTATTTCTATAAATGAATGAATGAACAATTGATTATCTAAGAATCCATGTCTGGAAAACTTTCAAATTGTGAACGTATTAAAGGGAAAAAAATATGGGAGATATAATAATTTTGTTTAATGAAAATATTCACATCAGGTTCCCCAATTTTGTTTCTCACCCACTCTCATGGATTCTTGGTCTTCAACGGAACTGATTCATGGAACCAAAAAAACTAAATACCTCCCATATCCAAGATGGAATCTAGGCCATCTTTCCAAATATAGGCAGTCATTGTGGACATAGCCCAGGATATTTAAAAATTCACATTGGTTGAGAGGATAGGAGGTTTGGATCATCAGACCCTTTTTTGGGGAATTATTCCCCTCTCCGAGTATATACTATAGATTTTAGACATATTTTTTATTCCCTATTAAATTAAAAATTTGGAAAAATTTACCCAGTGTTTTATCAATCAATTATAGAATTTTGTTGATGGGAAAGAATATGTTTGTATCAAAGGTTCTCCATCGATGAAAAAAAATTATTTTTAAATGTCCTTATATATTGTTTACATTTTTTGTGATATTGTTTTTGAGATTCATAGTTGTGATCTCAGAAATTTATCATCATCTAGGAAGAAAATATTGGATTCAATGTTTTGATCGAGCCCATGATAGGTCCTTACTACATATCATCATGAGAGGAATAAGAACCCAAATAGTCTAGATCCACCAAACAAGAAACAGAATACCTTTTAAGTTCATGTGACAAGGACCATGTCATATAGTTTAACATCATGCATCAGGTATGTATAGGAGAAAGGGGCCTAGTCAAGGCTGGTGTGGGACTTATTTTGAAACAGCTCAACAAGTCTGGAAGTGATATAGCCTCCCAGGTGGGGCCATGATCTTATAGGGAATAGGGACCAATAATGATAGTTACAGATGTAACTTTAAAGAATATTTCCCTCAATATTGGATATGACCCAAATAAGAATATGTACCACTAATAATAAGGTTAAGTTAAATGTGTGGGGTTTGATCCTCTTAGAGGCATCCTACATCTCTTGTTGGAATATGTTTAAAATAACATATAGTTCAAAATGTTTGGGGATTATAACTATGTAAGAGACCCATTTGTGGGTATTTGATTTCATTTATGACATGATTACCACTAACCTATAAGCCCACTTGATTCTCTAATAGTGACAGAAACAAGAGGAAGTGGATGATCTATCACTTCTCACAATCTCCTTCATCCGTTGGTGGGTGGGGGTTAGAATATATATAGAGGGGTTGTACAATATAAAAGGTAGGGATTTGATCTATGAGGGATCACTATTTAGCCTCCCCTTCAGATTGGTGGAGTAAGGGAAGAGGGTGAAGTGGTGGGAGAAACAGAAGCTTTTTATCTAATTGTCTTCACATTTTACGCAAAAAATGTTGCTGCACATTTCAAAAAGCCATCTCATATCATCCTTAAGGTTGGGATCCTTATTACCATGAGAATATATATTTTTGAACTTTATGAGGACCCCACCTACTTGGATCTTTAAATTTTGGACAACCACTACCCTGGGAATATATAATTGAGAGGGAATGATAGTGTGCCCAATGTTCTGATCACAAAACTCTAGAGGATTTAAGGGAGGTCTTAACTTGGCCCCCCATGGATAGGGAAATCTGATAAAGGGTTTTCCTATAATTGGGGATGTGAAAATAGGGATCATAGGGTACTTCACCCAGGTGATACATGGGAGTGAAGGATTTGTTCTTTGCCTAGGTGATACCAGGGAAAGCTCATAATATGATTTAACCATTTGATACCTCAGGGAATTTGGAGGTACCTTTCACAAGTACTACTTGGGATAACTCAAAAAAAACAACCTATGAATCCAAACTTGGGATATATCTTGCTCATACCTCCAAGGGTCTCCTCAAGTGCTCTTTAAAGTCTCTCGAACAATTCATGATCAGGATAATGGGCCTTCTCCCTAGATTATTGGGACTAGGGGTAAGTGGGTCCTCACAAAGTTTTTTAGTGTTTAAAAACTAGAGGAACTCCCAAACCTAGACTCACATTAATTCTATCTTCTTTTAAAGAATTTATAACTACTTGGGGTGTTATTAGGACATGGTAAAATGAATAGAGTGAGACAATATTTGAGACTTCTTCTTTCCTTCTAGTCGAGTCACATGGGGAGCCAAAGGGTCCTATTTATTGGATAACATTGGTCCATGTATGAATTAGTTATCCTATGAAATTCATATGTTGAAGTGTCTCTCATAGGTGGCTTGTAAATGTTCTCCCCACTGATGATTCACACATAATACTTCATGTAGGATGGTCCACATAGGTTACACCGTACAAGTGGGACTAATGTGGGAAGAGTGAAGTAGTTGTTCGAACGAGTTGTGCGGGATCTTGAATTCCATTATAAAAATTCATTCACTTTAGACACCCGTATAATTTGATATTTATGTCTTTTTAGGCTATAATTCCAATCATATCAAATCCTAAAAGGAAAAATATTCCCTTGGATATGATGTATACACCTTATAATGGGAATATTTTATACCAAAACGTTCCTAGAAAACACTAAAAATAGGTTTTAAGATGTAAAAACCTTTTTATGAACATTTTTTTGAATCAATGGATTACTCTCAAAGGGAGGTTCCCACCACCATGAACCCCTATTGTGAATGAATTTTTAGGAATTTTTATCACTCGGTGTGGAGTATTCTTATGGCACATGAAAATCAATTAAGATCACTATTCCTTCATGGAGACACATTTCTAATTCAAAATCATGTGTCCATGTGTGTGACCAAAATATTTCAATACCAAAAGGAAAAATAATACTCAACTCGGCATCCAGATCCTAGTGAAGAATTATCTATAAAATCAAGGAAATCCATGGTTCCAGATCAGATAAAAAAGAATATGGTACTCCATGAAACATTACCACATCCTTAATGTATGTATTGGAAATATAATATAGAGAAAATTATTCTTTGAGAGAAATGAATTTTTATTCCTTTGTGAGGAGTTTGATGACAACCAGTATATCATTGTGTCTGTTCAATGTTTTGAGGAGTCCGATTACCAAATCAAGGGTAATGTTTTCCCATTTCTATTTTTGATATGGTTATTGGTTATAACATCCCCTTATACTATTGTCTCTTCGCCTTAACATACTGACATTGCAAGCATGGTGATACATAATAAGAAATATCTCTCTTTATATTGTCCCACCAGAAATATAATTTTGGGTCTCTATACATCTTTTTACCTCTCAGATGAATAGAGAATGGTGAACTGTGAGCTTCATCCAACATATCATTCTTCAAATATCGTAATGTTGGAACACATTCTAGGATCGTGAACCTTATAATTCCACAAGAATCATGGATAATCTAGGGAAACAATTTCCCCTTCTTCTATAATTCCATATCATCCATAAGTACATATTTAATCATGACATTGAAAGATTGTTGAACACTCATTTGATAAATATAATATATATCCCCTTTTTAAGATTTCATGATCCATCATTTTCAAATCCACAAAAATTTCATCTTTTTTTTATCATTTTATATATTAGATACCATGATCCTTTCAACTCAGAACATCTACCACCTAATTCAATTTCCCTTGGTAGAAATGTATTTTGATGTTTTAATCATTAATAAACACTAACCGTCTTCACTAGTGCATATTCATATATTTTTATATGAAAATCTACTTCAAATATTTATGATCAATATATATATATATAAAATTTATCTATAAATATAATTCCTGTATATATTTAATGATAAAAATACAAAAACTAACTCAAAATCATGAGTTGGGTAATATTTCTCATGAATCATTATTTGGCATAAGGCATAATGTATCACAATATTTTTCTACTTAAGAATACATCCCAATCCCTTATTTGATGTATTATTATAGATTAAAAATCATTATCTACTATAGGGTAGGGTATGCAAAGGTCCACCGACTAAAATTCTCTTTCATTCCATTCATTTTTTTTAATTCTTCTATCTAAAGGAACATCCCTCCTTTATGAGTTGACTGATCTCACCCCGATTCACTCTTTCATTTTCACCCTTACACCACTTTGCTAAAATAGTTTTGTATTGAAAATTATAAAAAATAATAAATAACTTCACTTTATATTTGATTCAATTATTCTTTTTTATCACTGTTAATAAAGATAAATGTTACTTTTTTTATAATTACATTGTAGGTGGAGGTGATTTGGAGGGCCCATGATGATGTTCAAGAAAAATGGACCAAACCTCATAGGATCTAAACACACTAGTGTACTAAACCCACAATTATGCTAAAATGTGTATCCAAATGGAAATATATTTTGTTCAATACTCCAAAATTTACTAGGATACGTTTCATCTGAAATATGTTAATCAAAATTCGTCCATTAAGTGGCCCAACCCACCGGATATTTCCAGCACAGTGAATCTGGATGAAGTCAGGTGGTGTTCCATGATTTATCCATATCTCAAGTTGTTGGTTTCCAAATTAATCCAAACATTCAGGTAATATAGTAACGAGGTTGGGAAACATCTTTGTATTTTTACCCAAATCATGATAAGGCTTTCTATCCACCTAAAACAATGGGACAAGTGGTTTTATGAAATTTCTATGCCCAAAACCAACTTCCACTTTGCATATAAAATGGAACCTTGGACTCCACATTTTCAAGTTCAAACCAGAAGAAAATATATGCCATTTGGGGTTCCTAGGGTACTCCTTTACTGATCTTATAAGATCAATAGGCCCCTCTCCTCATAGGGGGATCAAGAATTATTAAGGATTTACACCTGAGCTTCCTCCTCCTCTGGATGTTGGGCTATTCAGTGGACGTTCATTATAAGGGAGATACACACATGTCAAAAGAGTTTTGGAATATCCATTAGCTACTTGCATGTATTAATTTATGTATTAAACATTTCAATCCATGCTTCATAAATTATTTAATTTTTTAATTCTTTGTTTTATGTATGTGAATGTTATGCTCTTAATTTTTAACCGATATCTGTGAGGTTTTGAGTGTGTGACTTGTATAGTTACGATTGTACAACACAAGAATTATTCTCTTACCTAATATATTGAGATTTCAATCTTACATGAAATCTTTTATTCCATGCATAAGTTCTAAACCCTGGAAATATGATTTTTATATTTTTTTTTGGATCTTAAAGCAAGGAAATAAAGGTTTAGGAATTAATAGGGATTCCAATTAATTTCAACCAATGAATTCCTTCCAAACTACAATAATATCTAATAAAAATTTTATTATAATGTAATTAGTGAAACCACAATGACCCCTTTAAAACATATTTTTTAAAATCCTCTTATTTTTTCAACTATTAAACTCATTATGTAAATTTATTTTCTTAAAACTGTTTTCGTAATCACCCCCATTTTTAGTGCGTTATATTAAAAATGCATACTGTAAACCCTTCAATGATCATAGAGATATGACATATGGTATGAACTATACAACAAATTGACCTTAAAATAATAAAAAATTTGAAAAGTCATGGAAAAATTGTTCAAATTATGGCACCGTTGTTGGGGAGAATTTTTTTTATTGTGTGTTTTAAAGAAGAATTGTGTATTTTGTAATTATTTTGTTTAGTTTTTTTCTTTATTATTTCATTTTTTAAGTTGATTTCTAAAATAATAATTTTTATTCCTTGTTCATGAACTAATATTCATCATAGGAAATACTTCCATTATAACATGATCCAAAGAGGATCATATGTCAGTGACACCGAGACACACAAGAGAACCTTTCGAAGGGGGACACATAAAACATCGACACATCTCATAATCATTCTACTTCATATGAAACCCATGTTGAAATTGAATTAAACTTATATAAACTGGATGAAAACAACCTAACATTAAAATAACAAACCTCACAAGATTTTGATATCCAACCAACTTATATTTAAATTCAAGGTGAGGAACTAAATTTTGATCATAAATTCGGTTTAATTCATTTATTACTAGGATTCCATGGACTCTCTGGAGAATATCCACACAAGAATTTAAAATAATTTCATATAATTTGTTCGACATTAAAACATGAAAATGTGGATGAAGAACAAGTTAAGCTTAGGGAATTTTGATTTTCATTAGAGGACATTGTGAAATATTGGTTATATTATGTTAATTCACCAATGGGAGGTCGGGCAGATATGAAATGCCTTTTTCATGAAAAATACTTCCCAGCCTCTCAAACTGCAACTATAAGGAATGAAATTTGTTGGATAAGAAAATAAAAAGGGGAAATACATCATGAATATTTTGAGATATTTAAAGGTTATGTTCAAGCTGTCCACACTAAAAAAATAAGTGATCCATTTTTTATTTAGTATTTTTATGATGGTTTAATTACTATTGGTCGAAATATGACTGATTATACTGAAGTTAGTGCAC
Organism: Viscum album; assembly: GCA_963277665.1. Taxonomy (NCBI): domain Eukaryota; kingdom Viridiplantae; phylum Streptophyta; class Magnoliopsida; order Santalales; family Viscaceae; genus Viscum; species Viscum album. The sequence continues at coordinate 890,602,083 of OY728123.1, forward strand.
TATTTGATAAAACCCCAATTGATACAAGGACACTAATTTAGAACATGGTGTAAAATAGTCAACAATTTGGATCAAGGTCCAGTGTACGAATTCGTGGTGTTCATGAGGTGTAAAGTTCTAAATTCGATAAGAAGGTGGACACAAAATTGGAAGAGGTAAGAACCCTTATTAAAAAAACTTTCTATTTGAAAATGGAAATCCCAATCTCCCCTTACCATCTACTATGGAATATGTTCATCTAAAAACCATTATTCTGACCAATTCCCCTAACTAAGAGAAACTTTTGATATTTGTGAGGCAATATTTCTAGGAAAAACCTATAACCAACCCTTTAGGAAAGAACCATACTATTCGTCCAACCCTCAGTGGAAAGAAAAAAAATCCTATAGGAAATGGGGTATGAAAACCAACCTCAATAAAAATCAAACCAACCTGGGCAGAGTAGTCATCCACCAACACCACCTAGAAAAACCCAACCACCACAAAGGAATTTCCAGCCACTCCCTTCAAAACATGAACCTATCCAATAAGATATGGTGAAATAAAATTATTCCATCAATCTCCAACCCCAAAAAAACCACCCAAAAATCCATACATGGCCTAAACCCCATTAGAACAACTTGCTAACTCTGTGGTGTAAATTCAAAGTCATGGTTTGAGTAAACTACCCTCTCAAACAGTAGTTAACCCTATAGATAATTGAAATGTTAGTTCCATCACCCTTAATAGTGGGAAACAACCTAAAACCCCATTGAACCCTCCTTTAGAGTTATCCCCTCCAGAGGAAAACATCATCCCAACTGTTGAAATTAGTCCAAATATTGAAAAACCTTTTCCTGAGAGAAGCCCTTACAAAAGAAAGAGTGTTTCTGTTGATGAGTTACCAAGCATGTTTGTTCCTCATCCATTAACACAAAGTTCAACCAAACCAAGAAAAGAAAAATGAAATAAACTTGATAGAGGAATCTTGGAATCTTTTAAAAAAATGTATGTTCACGTCCCCTTGATTGATATGGTGAATAAAATTCAAATATAATCCACATTTCAGATGGATATGTGTACGCACTGAAGTTCACATAGAGGTGATAAGAATTTTAACTTGGGGAGGAATTTATAAACATTGATTGATCCATCACCTCCCACAAAATTCAATGATTTGGGAACTTTCTCAATTCTGTGAAGCATATGGGATGATTCATTTTCCAATGTTATTATTGATTTATGTTCTTCGTTAAATGTTATGTCTCACTATATTTAATCTTCTTGAAGATTAAGTAATTGAATCCCATAGGAATTTTTGTTCAAAATGATACAGCCATTTATATCATATACAAACAAAAAAATATAAAGATAAAGTCACACCATAGTATAAAATTATTGTTGAAATTCACATTCCCTCAAAAAAATATTTTTGAATTTTAAAACAACATGAAATAGAGAAATTACTCATGAATTTTCAATAACATCCATGATTAAAAGGGAATCATTTTACATTGTAATGTGGGCATAAAAAATTAACATTATGGTACAAAAGTGAAGTGGAAGGAAAGAGAGAAAGTTATAGTACAATCTAGAAAGCCAAAAATAGAAAAAGAAGAAAGATAATGAAAATTGTGAACTAACCCAAGAATATAACCATCCCAAACACCTAAAGAGTGTAGTGTCTTCACTATAATAGAACAGAATGTGGGAAGGAAGGATAAGTCTTGGTGGGTGTCATTCTTAGACTACTTCTAAAACTTGGAGTTCCTCTATCAGGGACTCCAGAATGGATTTGTAGAAGTGATTTACTTACTGCCCATTGACAGTGAAGGTGTGCTTGGTTTATTCATTTTTAAACTAAACAAGACCAAATTGATAAACATTAATAATAGTGTATGGTCCAAACTAGTAGGAATGAAGCTTACTTGGATGAAACATCTGACTTGATTTTTAAATTAGGAACTTTTTCCAAATTTGGAACTGACGATGAAGGATGAGGTGGTTGTAGGAAGCCTTAGTTCACTCTTTATAAATCCAAAAGTTCTCATATGAATATCTTCTCATTTCCTCCATCTCCTAAATCTATAACTTCCTTTGTGAACCTACACTAGAAAGACTATAATTTCATTGTTTAATGGTACAATAGGCCCAGTGTTCTATATTAACATGGATATGAAAACACTTTCCAAACACTATTCTATATAGAGAAATTATAATGGGAGATATAAAGGTATCGTGATAAGCCCATAATGAATCATTGAGTCTAATACTCAAATATTTTCTATTAGGTTGAACTATTTTTTTCAAAAATCTCTTTTACCTCCCTATTTGACCCCTTGACTTGACCATTGGTTTGTGGGTGATATGCAGTATATGCTCAATGTATGACACCATATTGATGTGAAAGAGATTTCATATTTGGTTCTAGAAATGAGAAAGAATGTCACTAATGATGAACATAGGTTATCCGAACCAATATAAAATTTGGGTCCTAAAAAATTACACAATAGTCTTGGAATCATCGGTCCTTGTAGTACATGCTTTTACACATTTTAACATATAATAAACTTCCAGATGAATGTAAAAGATCCCAAATGAGTTGGGTAATGGTCCCATAAATTCAATGCCCCAAAAATTAAAAATTTCATGTAAGATAAAGGGTTGTTGCGGCATTTCATTTCCTTTAGAGACACTCCCCATTATTTGACAATAAGGACAGGATTTAAAAAAATCACGGGACTCCTAAAATAATGTTGTCCAAAACAGACCAGAATCAAGGAGCTTGCGAGAAGCCTATTGGGGACCAAATTGGCCCCCATAAGCACAAGTTTAGAAGAACCTAAAGAGAGACTGAAACTCGCTATCGGGAACACAATGCCTGAGGAACCGATCACTTCTTGTGTGAAAAATGTAGGGGTCATCCCTAATGTACCAACATGACTCATATTTTAGATTATCGGCCTAGTTTTTGTTGAAATCAATAGGTTTGAAAGATGCTATCGAAAAATTTACAATTTGAGCATACCAAGTAATAGTATCTTGTACTCAGTAAAATTTCTCATTTGGAAACATGATATTTATTGTAATATAGGGGGGTGAGTCCGTGCTTGAGGATGGTTGGATCCTACTGATATGGTCAGCCACCACATTCTATGCTCCTTTTTATCCCCAATTTCTTGAATAAATTCTTAAAGGAGGAGCCTCCAGTGAATGAGATAGGGTTTTGCTTCTGATTTCTTAAGGAGACACCGGAGGGCTGCATGGTTAGAGAACACAATGACTTTGGACCCTAAAACGTATGGCCTGAATTTATCCCAGTCAAAAAAATTGAATGAAATTCCTTTTTAGTTGTGGTATTTTTTTCTTGGGAAGGGTCTACTGTACGTGTGGAAAATTCTATCACATGTTGAGATCAGTGGACCCTTTGGGAAAACACCACCCAAAACGCATAGTTGGAGCCATCACACATGAGCTCAAATGGTAAATCCCACCAAGGTGGTTGGATTACTGGGGTGTTTTGAGACTACATTTGAATTTATTGAAATCATACACACATTTTTCATCAATGAAAATTTCATTTCTTTTTAGGGTAACTGAGAGAGGGGGAGTGAAATCTTACTTAATTCACAAATGAAATGATTGTAAAATCTAGTCTGACCTAGGAAATGCTGCAAAAACCATACATTTTTGGGGAATGGTAGGGAAGAAATGACATCCAATTTTGATTTATCAACTTGGATACCATCCCCAGAAATGACATTTCAAAATATTATACCTTCTCGAACCATCAAATGGCATTTATCATAATTTAATACATGATTATTTTCAATACAATGTCGTAGGATGAAACCATGACTACTATAACATTCACAAAAAGATGAATCAAAAATAGTGAAATCATCCCTGAATAATTCCATAAAATTCTCTAGGTAATCCAAAAAAATTCTAACCATGCATCATTAAAAAGTAACTAGAGAATTGCACAGACCAAATGGAATCCTCCTATTTTCCAATGTAACAAAGGTGAAATTAAAGGTAGTCTTTTTCTAATCCTCAAGGGATATATAGATCTGAAAGTATCCAAAATTCCCATAAAGAAAAATTAATGGGACTTCCCTGCTAGACTCTCTAGTATTTGGTAAATGAATGGTAATGGGAAATGGGAATTCCTAGTGTGTAGGATTAGTCAGAGATATCCTATATAGACACATGAACTATTCTACACATGAGTTGGAACTAGTTCATTATTTTATTTTTTAATTACTATTATTTGAATTTTTTAGGAACAACTTGTACATGACAAAACCATTGGCTATTAGTGATGGGTGAGATAATTTCGGTAGGTAATAATTTTGTTACCTCCTTTTTAACCACTTCTAAATCATTTGTGTTCAGTCATCATTGTGCCTAACTCATTAGTTTAGCCTCATTTTTTAACAATATATGATGTGTACAAATTGATTTGCTAATTCCAGGATTATCATAAAGTTTCCATCCCAAAGCATGTTTACACTCCCTCAAAAGATCAAGTAGTTGAAATTCATGCTCTGGAGTGAGGGAACAATCAATGATGAAAGGCAACTTGTTTCTATTCCCAAGATATAAATAGTTTATATCTTGGGGGAGATCTTTTAGTTACAATATAGGTGGTATTCAGATTGATGGGAGTGTTGGTTAATGTGAGATTTCACTAATCTCATCTTACTACTCAATGTTCTCATCATCAGTTGAGTAATGGTATTTTACAAGATTAGTAGTATCATCGATGGTCATCTGGTCATTAGTGTTCAGGAAATCATCAATTAATAAACATGCATGTCGTTTTTCTAAAATTGTACAACATTCTATGCAAGATTCATTTCCTAGCATTCAATAAATGATGAAAACACATAAATGGGATCAGTGGAATTAAAATAAGTGTTTTTAGGGTTATGGAGTACATCTATGGATTTAACACAGAGAGAGAAAGTTTCTTTCTAGGGGTGCTTCATAGAATCAAGGATGTTGAAGTGGATAATTTCCCCACTAAAATCCATATAAAATGTACTATTGTGGACATTAATTATGGTTTTGGTGGTTTTCATAAATGGCCTCTCCAATATAATTAAGGAATGTCTATTCATCCTTGATTTGTTTTTGTTTTTTGAAGATATAAATTGTTGTATCATTATTACAACATGGGGAAAATCGCTACCCTTTGTATGAAAATTTTAAGGGAAAATTGTTTCACTTAATCTCACCACACATCGTTGCACCCAACCATAATGTGTGAAAATTTATTACATAATAACAGTTAAAAATAAGTTAGGTTAATATTTATGTACCTTCAAAAATGAATTTTCTATAGGTTCATTAATTATCTCATGTATTTTATTACTATATCATATTGTCCTATGTGTGTGTTCATGTTATCTGATTGTTTTATGCCCTCAAAAAACCCAAAACAAATAAAAAAATTAAACATTGATGGGGGTGATGAAATGTACAACATATGGGGATATTTAGGTTGGTATATTATGGTTTTTCTTCTGGGAATTCTTAAGTAAATGGGTCATGAAATTTTATTGCAAAGTATGTAGGGAAGGTTTGGTGGAAAGGATCATGTAAGTAGACAATCTAAAAAATAACATATATTTTATAGATAGAAAGTGAGAATAATATAATTAAATGGTTGTCACAAACTTGTATAGAATTACTGACATGATTATGTTTTGAATTATTTTCATCAATTTTTATCATGCATCTCTTGAAATTTTGTTCTGAAACAATTTTTGAGACATCACTTTCCATGATCACTGACCATAACTCCTCGGTGTGATTTTTTTCTTTGATCACATTTCTATATGGAATTAAATTATAATTGAATGTTAAATATTTATCAAGTTTGAAATATTTACATGCATAATTTTTGGAAATATTAACATACCCCAGAGTGAAAATATTTAGGTGTGGGGGGTGTGATCTCACCATGATTCATCGTTTCATTTTCACCCTTACACAACTATACCAACCTAGTTTTTAATGAAAATTATAAAAATAATCACAAATTGAACTTTGTGTTTGACTCAATTGTTTCTTTATCAATATTAAAAATTTCAATGTTAATAGTTTTGATAATTACATTGTAGGTGGAGGTGATTTGGAGGGCCCATGATGATGTCCTAGAAAAATGGGCCAAAGTGTACATGATCCAAGCACACCAGCGGACTAAACCTCACACTTCTACTACAAAGGGAATCAAAATGGGCTGAATTTTTTTAGTCGGTCCAATATTTACTATGCTACATTTCATCTGATGGAACATAAGCCCAATTCTTCCATTAAGTGGCCCAACTGACCTACTCTATCCAACACACCGAATCTTCACGGAGTCAAAAGTGGTGTTCTGTGATTTTTCCATATCTGGATATGTTGGTTTCCAAATGAATCCAAGCATTTAGTGGATATATTCATGAAGTAAGGAAAGAACCCTTTATTTTTTCCCAAATAAAGATAAGGTTGTCTATCCATCGAAAAAATGGGCCAAAACTACATGAAATTTGACTATTTGTAATGGGCTATTTGCAACGAGATCTTGTCACAAAAACCATTTTGCGATGAGGGCCCATCACAAATAGCTTGTTGTAGAAAACATCATTGCAACTAGTATTTGTTGTGATGGGACTATCGCAAAAAATATTACTTGCAACGAGATACCAGCCCGTCGCAAATATCTTATATGTTATAAACCTTTTGTGACGGGCCCATCCAAAAACATTTTTGTGATGGTAAATAAAAAGGTCGCAAAAATCTGTTAAAAAATATATATAATCTATCTTCGATGGCCCCCCATCACAAAAGGTCTCGTCGTAAATATTTAATAAAATCAGAAATAATAATATTAATATTATTAAAATAATAAAAAAATATATTAAAATTCACAATATTTTAAAATACTAAATAAAATAAAAATTAATAATAAAATTATGATTAATGAAAAAAATAATATTAATATTATTAAAATAATAAAAAAATTAAAAAATATTAAAATTCATAATATTCAGAAAAAATATATAAAAAATCCTAAAATATTATTATTATTATTATTATTATTATTATTATTAGAAAAATAAACTAATATTAAAAAAATATAATACTAGTAAAAAATAATATAATGTTAAAATATTAAAAATACTAAAAATATCATGCAATATTTTCACGAATATAAATAAAAAACTATAAATAGTTCATATTACACAAATGATCAATTTATGTGTTTTTAACAGAACCAAAAAATTACTGGGGTAGTCATCTAAAGGAGCTGGAGGAGCTGGAGGAGATTGTAGAGGAAACTTCATCCTTAATCTATGAGTCGGACGGTGCATGTACTCCATCTGATCATGCTGTTGCTGCTACCATCGACGTATATCCTCCTCGTGATGCTAATGTTGTTGCTGCTACTTAAGCATCTCTTCATGTTGCTTCTGAAAACTCTCTATAAGCTCCGTTTGAGTTCATAAATGTTCTTTATTCTGTGAGCCAGAAGATGATGTCTCTCCAAGAACTCCTCTTGAGCTGTACTCCGACATCGCAGCAGTGTCATAATAAGTCCCAAGAGTCAAATGAGAGCTAATATCAACTACTTGGCCCTTCTCGAAGGAATACAGGGTCTCCTGCATCCATGCCACCACATCGAAATGGTGGCCACTAGCCTGATCAGCCGTCTTAGCTTGACTCTCATCTTAGGTCTGAAAGGTCATGCCTTATATGACTCTTTCAATTTCAATTGGAAATAAAAATTGTTAAAATATTATATGCAGTTAATTTTCAAAGTGAAAAAGAAATAATATTGACCACAATCAGACACTGCAGATCACCTCTTGACTCTCCAGTGGTTGGATCTCTGTACATCCTCTAATAAATGTCATACTCCATAATATAGGGATACTCAACTGCCTATATGAATATAAAATAAACTATTTATATGTAATGTTATATAAAATATTTAAAAAATATACTTACCAGATGATCTCTATGCATACTGAATGTATGAATACAAGCTCGATGTGTCACCTCCTGTCTCCCATGGTTCTGTTGGCCCAATAAAGATCTCCTCTGAAATCCACTACACAACTAGTGTGACCATAATCCATCCCACATGTGAGATGAAATGTACTCTAGTTGGTGGGATATACAAGACTCAGCAAATATTGTCCCTCCTACTTTGTAAATGGTTGTCCATCTCAAATTGTTTAAAAACTGATGGAAACGCTCAGGAATAGACTTCTCCTATGCCTCTTGGATAGAGTCATTCATGCTATCATCGATTGTATACCATAAAACCAACTAATAATTTATAATATCAAGTTATTAATGAAATAAATTTGAAAATAAATATTATTTATTTACATACCATCCAATAATTGAACATTCTAAGACACACATCAATGGGAATATGATCACATGTGATCTATGGATGAGAAAAATAATAGCATAAGATAGCACTCCCCTATCCAAAAGATACATGTGCACAACTATGAAAAAAGAATAAATAATCAAACAATTTGTATATAAATAAATTAATGAAAGCTAACTAAAATACACAGGTTATCATACCTCTGTCTGCATAGATAGAAACCAAGATGTGGACGTCACTTAGGGATAGGGTCATGAATAATAACTCGTGAAAGACTGCACCCCCTCCACATACCCCCTAAACTGTTAGTAACTTGGGGGAAAATGATCCCAAATCCTCCTCATCCAAAGGTCGCTCAGCCTCCTCCAACTCATGAAGTTGATCGGGTTCCATCTGAAACACAAAATTATTGTTGCTAGTATACAGTTGAAAATAACTATTACATATAGATATATATTAGTTATGATTATAACCAAGATTTAACCATGTTAATCTTTACCTTCATCATCATATTCATATCTAATGATGTCAATGTATTCATATTCATCCTCGACATCATCAATATCCATATGAGTTTCGATTTCATCATCTCTTTCCATTTAAAATTCATTTGTAACATCATTGACATCATCATCATCATCGACCCTTAATTGTGGGCTGTCATCGTCGATATTCATATATGTTTGTGAAATGAATGGATTTTGAGTAGTATCTTGAAAAATTTCAATTCCTTGTACTTCATCATAACCACATTCAGTTTGAGCAAACAGATTCTCTCGATATTTCATTTTTATTATGCTCCACAAATGACTCAGGTCTCTTGAAGTAGTATATTACTTTGCGTAATATATTTGATGAGTCTGTTGAGCCAGTAAAAATGGTTCCTTTACTACAAGAAGACTTTTATATTTAATATCTATGATTCCATGAATCTGATTAAAATGCAAGACACTCTTAGTATCTAACCACTGACATTTAAACATTATTATGTAATTTTGAATTAGATAACATAGTTCAATAATTTCATCGAACATTCCATAAAAGTCAACTTGAGTTTCTCTATGATGTGATCCCCTCAAGAAAACTATATTGTGTATTGTTTTTTTATTCCCCATATATATGTGTATGAAATCAAAAACCATTCACCACATATGCATTGTAAGATTTAACCATTTTGGATGGTGGATTACTCAATATATACAGTCACTTATTAATTTTATCAGCATATTGAGATACCTGAAATTTTTTAAAACGATTATCAATATAATATATAATAAACTTAATTGATATGTTAAACCATCAATAATATATGTTACCAGTTTTTGAAATTATTGAGAAAAGTTTTTCTATATGCATTCTTCAAGGGCAACTACTATAATATTTGGAATATTCTTCTTGATATGGTTATCATATAACCTACAAATAAAATACGTTTACTTATTATAACATAAATTATAGAATAAGGGATAGAAGCACTAACATTACAAATGATGTCATTTCTTCATAGTTGAGCAGAATATATTTATGAGCTCTGTGATGTTCATAATATGAAATCCATCATTCATGAACTCCACCGAAGCCAAGCTCTGGCTGGTTAAAAATTGATAATTGATTTTCCATTTCATCATCAACATTACATTTGTTCCATCCCATGCGGTTTTTTTAGGGATATTCAGATTCAAAATAATGAGAGCAGAAAAAACAATTTCCTCTTGAAAATAAGATTCATCAATTCAGCCTTCAACTGATGCTTGATCACGTACTTTTTTCATCAATTTCTATATGTATCTCTCAAATGGGTACATCCATCAAAAATGTATTGGACCTACACATTTAGATTCATGTGGAAAATATAATATCTGATGTTCCATTGTGTCAATGAAAGCCGGAGGAAATATTTTTTCCATTTTACATATAATGAAAACAAAAACTTCTTCCAGTTTACTTAGTGCACCATAGTCTATTTTTGTAGCACAAATTTCTTGAAAAAAATATGGTATGTCTATTATCGAATCCCAAATCATAGAATACAACAAACCTATGAATCCTATAAGCATACGTTTTTCCATTATAACATGAAAAATCATGACCTTTTAATCTGACAATATGACCATTCATAACACATCTTCCCAAATTGGAAGCATAGGCATGTGGAAGTCTCAAATATACAATACACTGATAAAATAATAAGTGAATCTATTTGGACAGTGTATAAGTTGTTTTTGGATTTATTATCCTCTTTGATCTGACATTTTGAAACAGTTAAAGTTCCGGTCGTCTACAAATTTGGGCAAGATCTAATTGTGCCTTTACATTATCTTTGGTATTACCTGGTGTATCCAAAACTATATGAAATAAATTATCAAAACTGTTGTTCTTAGTATGCATGAAATCCAAAATGTGGTGGACCAACAAATCCGACCAATATGAAAGATACCCAAAAATGCTCCGTTTTATCCAATTATGCTCTTTCCAAAAGCCATTAATTTTCTGTTGGTTTACTATTGGCCCAAATGTAATGGGAGGTAATGAAAATACAACTGAATTTAACTCTTTACCTTAGATCATTTTTTGAGGTTCTTCCCTTTCAATTGTTCCTTTTCTAAAACAAGATTTTTTTCCTCTGAAAAGAAAGATCGGAAGAAATATGTGATGAGAGTCAAAATAGAAATTTTTTCCATTAACAAGCATAAAGGCTATATTGACTTTCATACATTAAGGATATGATTTCGGGTCATGTGTACTCCAACCAGATAACATGCCATATTCCAGGAAGTCACTAATCATCTACATAAATGTAGCTTTTAATATGAAATTTTGTTTCGCAGCAACATCATATTTTCTTACACCATTACTCCATAGTGAATTTAATTCATCAATCAATGGTTTCAAATAAACGTCAATATTCTTTTTTGGATGTCCTGAAATTAATAAGGTCAAAAATATATAGGGATACTTCACCAACATCCATGGAGGTAAATTTTTTTGAGTTATAAACATAGGCCAACATGAATAGTGACTTCCATAAGAACCAAACAGATAGAAACCATCAGTAGAAAGACCCAATCGCACGTTCCTGGCTTCTAAAGAAAAAGACGGATGCGATCGGTCAAAATGTTTCCATGAATCACCATCAGAGGAATGATTCAAGCTCTTATTCATTGAAATCTTGGTTTTGTGCCATGACATCATTGAAGATGTGTTCTGAGACATAAAAAAACACCGAAACCTGGGTGTAAGGGAAAAATATCTCCATTGTTTCATAGTAATCGATCTAGACTTCCCCAGCTGAGCTTCTTTATACCTCAATTGTCCACACATGGGAAAAATTTCCAATTACTCAGTTTCACCAGAATATAACATGCAATCATTTTCACATGCATGAATCTTCTAAAAACTAAGGCACAGATTACGAACCTGCCTCTTTCTCTCATAGTAATTTGCTGGAAACACATTTACTTTAGGTAATAGTGTTTTAACCAAAGAAAATATCAGATCAAAATAGTTTTTTGACATTTCATTATATTATTTAATACCAATTATTTTTTCAACCACTTATAATTTTATTATCTTGTAACCCAGATATAATGCATCTTTAGCAGACCTCAACAACTCATAAAATTCAGATGGTTCCAAATCAGACGTTAAATCAATAGCATCCTGAGTTTCAGTTTGTTGAATAGATGGACATGTAACATCATGTACTAAATTTTGAAACCATGATAGATCCGGAATAAAATTATTAGTATCTTCTCTGGAAACTACATTCATGATGTTGATACCGAAAAAAAATAATTTGGTTGAAAACCAAACCGCAAGAGATGTCCCCCAACATTGTCAAATGAGTCAAATGTTCACAGAGCAGATTTTTTTATAAGGACACATAATTGGGACTTCTAAAACAAATTCTGATTTGTATGATGCAAATGATAAGAAAGCATCAACACCCTCAATATATATAGGATTTAAACGAGAACCATTTGGATTTATGTACTGATTTATCTAAGCATGATCATCAAATAATGAATGTTGTCGACTTCTTGTTCCATATTTTTGTACAAAATAAAAAATTATTATTATTATTGAATAATTTTAAATTTGAAAAACACTATCCAAAAAAAGAAGATAAATAATTTCAAATACTTCTTCATAATTACCATTAATTATGGGCGACAAAATTTCTAGTAGATTGACGGCTACACTTTTGTCCGACGACTCATTTACTTGAAAATTTTTCACACTAAAATCACAATGAAGAATCTACTCAGAGGTACACTTATTCATTCTCGTGCATATGAGAATGAATAAGAAGACATCTAAGCAGATTCTACATTGTGATTTGAGTGTGACAAAGATGCAAGTAAATGAGACGTCGTACAAAAGAGCCCCCTTTTCGTCGATGAATCTTCTTCTTGTAACTATCAGAGCCTGAAAACATAATGAAAAATTTGGTCCTATAAATGCATATTCAAACTCTTTCATATGATATTGGATATGTATACGTAGAATCATATCTTTCATAATTTTTTGAGTCGGTGACAGTTGAAAGGAGAAGAGCCATCAATCAAGAGCAATGTCGTCAATCCACTGAAAATTGTTCCAAGTTATTACAATTTATTACAGTTTATTACAATTGATATTATTGTTAATTATTGTTAATTATTGTTAATTATTGCTGTTTATTGCTAATTATTGTTAATTATTTCTAATTATTTCTTTTTATTTCTATTTATTGTTAATTATTTCTAATTATTTCTATTTATTTATATTTATTGCCAATTATTCCTAATTATGGATAATTATTGCTAATTATTGTTAATGATTGCTTATTATTTCTAATTATTGCTATTTATATCTAATTATAGCTAATTATTGATAATTATTTCTAATAATTTCTATTTATTGTTATTTATTACTAATTATTGCTAATTATTGCTAATCACTGCTAATTATTACTAATTTTTGCTAATTATTTCTAATTATTGCTAATTATTGCTAATTATTGCTATTATTTCTATTTATTGCTAATTATTGCTAATTGTTGCAATTTACTACAATTTATTTCACGTTATTTCAATTTCTTGCAATTAATTACTATGAATTGCTATTTATTGCAAATTAATTACTATTTATTACAATTTGTTGCTAATTATTGCTATTTTTTCTTTTTTTCTATTAATTTCTATTTATTACAAATTATTAATATTTATTGCTATTTATCGTTAATTATTAGTACTTATTGCTAGTTTTTTACTATTTTTTACTATTTTTTACTATTTTTACTATTTATTACTATTTATTACTATTTATTACTAATTATTACAAATTATTACTATTTATTAGTATTTATTAGTATTTATTAGTATTTTTTAGTATTTAATACTAATTATTCCCAATTATTTCTAATTATTACTAATTATTATTATTTAATAGTATTTATTGGTATTTATTAGTATTTGTTAGTAATTATTACTATTTATTACTAATTATTACTAATTATTATAAATTATTACTATTTATTACTATTTATTACTAATTATTTCTATTTATTACTATTTATTATTATTTGTTACTATTTATTACTAATTATTACTATGTATTACTATTTATAACTATTTATTACTATTTATTAATAATTTTTAATAATTATTTCTAATTATTACCATTTATTACTATTTATTACTAATTATTACTAATTATTTCTAATTATTACTATTTATTACTATTTATTAGTATTTATTAGTATATATTAGTATTTATTACTATTTATTAGTAATTATTACTATTTATTAGTATTTATTAGTATTTATTTTCATTTATTTATATTTATTTATATATATTAGTATTTATTAGTATTTATTACTATTTATTAGTGTTTTTTTCTATTTATTAATATTTATTAGTATTTATTAGTATTTATTACTAATTATTAGTATTTATTACTGTTTATTACTATTTATTAGTATTTTTTAGTATTTATCACTATTTATTAATATTTATTACTATTTATTAGTAGTTATTAGTATTTATTGGTATCTAGTAATATTTATTAGTAATTATTACAAATTATTACTATTTATTACTAATTATTACTTTTTATTGGTATTTTTTACTATTTATTTGTATTTATTACTATTTTTTAGAATTTATTACAATTAATTAGTATTTTTATTAAACATTATTGGTATTTATTAACAATTATTAGTATTTATTAGTATTTATTACTATTTTTTAGTATTTGTTTGTATTTATTACTATTTATTAGTATTTGTTACTATTTATTAGTATTTATTACTAATTATTACTAATTAAAACTATTTATTACTAATTCTTAATATTTATTACTATTTTTTCTAATTATTTCAAATTAGTGTTAAAGACTATTAATTTTTGAAAAATATAGATACTAATTACAAATTACTGCTAATTATTTTTATACATTACTAATTATCGTTAATAATTATTAATCATTATTAATTATTAAGAATTAATTCTAATAATTTAATTTTATTATTACACATAAATATTGATGACAAAAAAATTTATATCTAACTTAATTACAACTAATCAAAAATAATTAAAATTAATATAAAGAAAGGAAATAAATACTGAATTAAATAAAACAAAAATATCTTTAAACTTGATCTCTTATAATTGTAGGTGGCTTCACAACTTCTACGTAAAAAAACTAACTCTCGAAAATTTTCACTCTAAAATTAGAGTTTACAGAAGTAAAGGAACAAGAAATTTGGGCAGAGAGAAGAAAAAACAGAGGGGGTATACATAGGTTAGATTAGTTCCAAAGGGACTATTAGTGACAGGGATTCCATCATAAAAACTAATTTTTGCGAAGGGCCCCGTCTCAAATATCTTCAGTCGCATTAATTACCGTCGGCGGTTAAAAGGTTATTTACGATGGGGCCCATCACAAAAAGTGACATGCTGACACTTTTTGTGATGGGACAACATCCCATCGCAAATATGTTTTTTCCACCGTCGGTTATTTGCGACGGGCGGTGTCAACCCATCCCAAATACTCTTTCGTGCGGTTTGGCTAGCAAACTGCTCCAATCTGTGCTTATGTTTTGCGTCGGTGGGCCTATTCCCGTCGCAAATAATTGGTTATTTGCGACGGGTTAGTCTTCTTGTTGCAAATAACCTCTTCGACGGACTATTTCTGATGAGATTTATTCCCATCGCAAATAGCCCATTGTAAATAATTGTTTTTCCCGTAGTGTAGTTGGTTTTAAGAAATATGTGTACACAAAACCACCTTCCACTTTGCTTATAAAATGAAACCTTGTGCTCCTCATTTTCAAGTTCGAACCATAAGAAACTATCTTCCATTTTTTGTCCTATAGTATTACCCTCCACATCCAAGATGTTTTGGAGGCCCCTATCCTGATAGGGGGATCAAGAATGAAGAAGGAGTTCTACCTGAGCTTCCTCCTCCTCTCGATGTCGGGCTAAACAGTGGGTCTTTGTTGTGAGGGAGCTACACACATGTAAATGGAGTTATGGCACATCTATTAGCTACTAGTTTATATTAATTTGGGTTTTAAAAAATTCCATTCAATGTATCTTTCATGATTTTGTTTTTGAATGTGTGTTTTTATGCATATGAATGTTATGCCCTTAATTTCTAACCAATCAGTGTGTGTTTTTGTGTGTGTGACTGGTGTTTTTTCGATTGGAGAACATAAAAATCCTTTTATTACCAATTTCTTGAGATTTCAATATTCTTTATAAGATCTTATTCCATGCTTAAATTTTGGACCTTGGCTATACAATTTTTATGTCAAGATTTGGTTCTTCAAGAAATGAAATAAAGGCTTAGGAATTAATCGAAAATCCAATTAATTTCAACCAAATAATTACTCCAAAACTAAATTAATATCTAATAAAAATGAACTCTAAATGTGTTTAGTGAAATCACAATGACCCCTTCCTCTCATATTTTGCAAAATCCACTTTGTTTTTCAACTATTGAACTCTTTAAGTTAAGTTATTTTCTTAAAACTGTTTTCAAAATCACCCCCTACTTTTTAGTACTTTTTATTAAAAAAACATTCTATAAACCCTTAAATTAACCTTTAGAGATGACCTAGTGTCTACCCTATACCATAAAACAACCTTAAAATCATAATCAATATGACATTTCATGAAAAAGAATCATTCACTGACTTAGTGACTGGAATACATAGTCATGACAAATTCTCCACAAAGCACTGAAAATATAAAGATATACCAAGAAGACTATAGACCTCAATCACAGTAGTTAGTCTGGTCCAACATAAAATAACTTTTATCTTATAAGGATTTCCTGATACACCCTCACATGATATTATATAACCAAATATTAAAGCTTTTCAATGCCAAAATCTGAACTGGGATAATTTTTCATAAATCATACCCTTCCTCAAGGTATTTATTAAAATTCTCATTTGATCTTTATTCTATTACATTAATTTTGAATTTATATGAATAACTTTTATAACTACTAAACAATCAGGGAAATATCAAAACAATCTACTAATTAAATTCCTGAAGATAGGATGAGTTAGTAAGAAAAAAGGCATCAAGGTAAAATCATAGTTTCCATACATTGTATGGAAAGTTGTATGGGCTATATCCTCTTAATTGACCCTCAATTAAGGATATCCAAAAGGAATATTTGTCTTTGATATGTATTGAGGCCCATGAAATTGAGAAAAAAATACATCAACATGGTTTAGAGGACACTTTTTATTAATATTGATCTTGTTAGGTTCTCATTAATCAATGCCAAGTTGCATTGATTCACTATTCATCTTAAGAAAAATAATTGGTGCACCCAATAGTGAAACACAAGTCCAAATAAATATATTTTGAATATTCACTTGGAGTTTCTACATCAGTTCCTACAACTCAATCGAGTTCACTCTATAAGGAGTATCTGAAATATGTGTTTAACCAGGTTTTTATTTTATCGATAACTCAACATCACGATTCATTAGAAGGCCAGGAATATTCTTTCAAAAAGACAAAAAAAACTCCCAAAAAATAGGAATATAATTGATATTGAATTTCTCCCCAACCATATGATATAGACACCCCATTTTATATAAGAACCAAGATCCATACAATGTAAGTAATTTCAATCATAATATCATATTTATGATCACACTGATAGATGATCAAAGGTTGATTTGGGATATCAAATGTTACTCACATTATATATAAATTTATGTAGAATTTGTGTAAATGAATCCAATCCATGGCCAGGATAAAATAAAACTCAACCAATGGGAGAATAAAAATATTTATTGAACCACATTTTAATAATCATCAACTCGGGAAGAAGAATTGACTATAGATGATGTCATCATACCATTTAGGATTCTCAATGATAATTAAATATCTTATATTAGAGGCCTTATAATGATACCATAAGAAAATTATTCTTATATAAAAGAGTGGGTATGTCCAAAATCAAATAAGACATTAGAAGTTCTAGAGTGGACGGTAAGCCTACCTTTTAACACTTTTTTATCATACGCCTCATCAAAAATAGTGATCCAATGATATTTCTCATTGTCTCTATGACTAATAGGTTCCTTACATCTATTATAATCATTAACCTTCAAATTTGGTCACTAGTTTTCATAATGCATTTTAAACACTAGAGTGTGGGTGGTGCATTTAGTGGATATTTATCTCTATTAGAATCATTTATAAACTTTTTCAAATCATTTCGACATTCAATTTTCTGATGAACTTCCCTTCAACACATGAAACATTTTAAAGTACCATTATAACAAATTTAACTACGTTTCCTTCCTCAATTTGATCATAAAGTCAAGAACATATTATTTTCTCCATGGTTTTTATGATTTTCATTACATTACATATTTCTTTTATTGTCAAAACCATGGGAATTATGGGTAACTATAATTACAATCTCCACCTTCATGGAATATTGAACTATTTATTCACAACTACTAAATTATCTTATAGATAACTCCCTTAAGAGACTCAATTTTATGTTATTAATGTATCAATAAAACTTACATTCAGGTTATGTGATAATTCTTTAAGTTTTCATTGTATTTCTTATAAAATTTACCTCATAGGTACTAATAGATTAATCATCCTTCTAATTTAGGTCATTGAATTTCTTCTCCATTTTCATTTAAGAAACAGGAGGAAAGTACTTATTGAAAAATAAGATCTTAAACTCATCCCACTCCATGGAGTCAATTTCTTCTTGTTTCATTTGTTGTTAATAAGAGACCACTATCTAACTTCTACATCATCCAAATGATAAAAACGTAGAATAAAATTCTAATTTTATGAGCACTGAATAATTGAAAATATGTTTCCAGTGGTAATGATTCATTACTCAAAAACAATTGGATTAGTGGAACCACTAAAAAATGGTGGATCATTAATTATAATGGAATAAATAGATCATTTTAACTCATTTTCTCATTTTTAAGATTATCATGACTCATATATTATGAAATTTGAGTGAGAATGGAAATAAATTTTTTCATTCCATCTCCCATAACATTTGGTTTCTTGGGATTAAAATCATTGCATTATCCATGACATTTTGTATTTACATAATTATTTTAGTTTGTATCCATTAAATAAAACCTAAAATTATAGTGTGATAAACAGTAATCAATGTGGAAAAAAACATAATCATAAAAACCATTTAGAGGATGTCTAAATTAAAACACATTCTTCTATGAAACCTTATGTTTAACCTTGGTCGTTTATGATAATTACCAAAACATTATAATTTTATTCTATAATTTGAATTATTCCTAGGGTTATCACCAAATTTATCTAATCCTAGTTTCTAATGGTTATGTAAACATTTATTTTATATCAACTATAGTGACCAAGACTTTTGATACATAGATATCACATATTAATATATAAATATTCATTATATAATAGAATGACCTATGCCTGAATCCTATAGGGATTGGAATATTGGATATAGAAACAATTGGTTTATAAAAGATCCACATAATCTCCCACTATGTTTTTCATAATTACAACCCTCATAGAAATATCATACTTAATACTTTTCTTGATAACTTGAGGAAATGAAACATATTAAAGGGTGATCTCAGATTCTTATTAAGGGTAAAAAAGGGATATATCAGTGATATCTTCATCATAACAATGTCATAATTGAATGATAACATTATAATATAATTTTAAAATCATACCATGTATGTCATATATCATAATCTTAATTCAAGGCATAAATCTAGGCAGTTCATAATACATTAATCGTTAAGGAATCAAAGATCATGTGGCTTGAGAGAATAACATTTATATAAGGCATTTTCTTTTGTAATACACATAACATTATAAAATAATTTTCTTAGTAGTCATGGCTAATTTAGAAGACAATCATAGTGGAATGTGTTCACTCCCCAAACCATTATAGTAGTCATGGTTCACTCCCAAGACTATCATAGTGATAAAGTCCCTTACTAAATTAGGTTTACTACCCATTCAAGTCTGGGTTTCCTTATGGGATATCAATCTTTACCCAATTAATAGGAGTTATATACAGGTCTTATATTTCCATTATTATAACACAATAACATTCCTTGTTTAAAACATAACAACCCTCCTTAGTCATAACATAACCACAATCCTTGGTCGTAAAATAACCACTATCATATTATGAAAACCGTACATATTTATTCCAAAAGATAATATAATACTCATCATAAAAGAAACCATGAAGAGAAATGACTTTTTTTTACATTTCATCATAGCATAACCCATGGAAAAAAATGGTTTTTATAATCCTTTCATCATTTCACTATTGTATAACCCATGGATAAATAAGGTGATAAACAAAAATCTTTTTATCATAAATATAAACAATCTATAAAATTAATAATGATGATATCATTGGATAATTACTCTAGTAAATCTTATGAAACATCAATGTATGTCTTCTTAAATGAAAAATCATTATAAAATTTCACTTGGAAGATTTATTGAGGAAAATATTTGTTTCACTTTAAAATAACAACTTTAAAACATAAAGAAATTCACAATTATTATTCTAAACATTTTCATTAAAAATATACATGGATTAATATAATGTGATATTCAAATAATTTACTATTAATAGAGTTATAAAAATATATTCATTCCATAAATGTTAAAATAAAACATTCCTTTCACGGTTTTGTAGAAAAAGGTAGAAAATACCTTGTTTAAAAATGAAAGGATGATTTCTTTTAATCTATTCTGAAAAAAAATAAAAAATGGGTAAGAATAAATTTAAAAAATCATTTTTTAATTTTAAAACAAATTTTTAAATTATTTTTTGAAAACATGGATATGTAAGAGAAATGCATTTCAAGAAAAGACAAAAATAAAGATGATTTTCTATGAAAAGTTATTTTCTTTATGTTCAGTATATAAGAAGAGATAAAACTAAATTAAAATGTGTATTTTAATTAAATAACCACAGGATAAGAAAATGGATTAGTTTCTTTAAATATAGATCATAATATTTCATTATCATAACTTAACCATAAATAATTCTGATAAATAATGAGATTTTAATATAAAATCCTTACAACTTTATTAACATTTTAATCTTAATTACCGTGAAATAAATATCCAAATATGAATATTTATATACACTAATTTTCATGATAATAATGATATAAAAAATTTATGGGAAGTATATGCCCCACACAAAATAAAAAAGTGGTGAATATGGTAAGTGTCTCACTGAGATTAATCTGAGATTAAAATCCCATTACTTTGGTCCGACTTCCATCATACCTGTTGGAACCTCATATATAATAAATATAGATTTATTATATATATATTTTTTTTAATCGTACTAATATATTTCATACAATATATGATTTACATATATCCCTTTATCACCTATTTCTTAACACTTATTTTTTAAAACCACTTTTCCAGGTTATATGTGCTTCATTTTCCATATATGTTCTAGTTCAAAAATTTTGGTCCTTTTATTTTTCTCATGGTTCCAAAATCTACAGAATTTTTATCATTAAATAAATATTAGATAATTTTTTAAATACACATTTATATTCATTAATAAAATAAAGGGACTGAGAATTTAATTACATTGTTCATGGAGATGTTAGGCCATATATACACATGAATGTTATTATTATTTTTTCAAAATATTTTATGAATGAAATGTATATAATAAATCATCTTTACAAAATCATCACTATATCGTATTTATATGATATATATTCATTAAAACCATCCTTATTAACATAAATTTGAAATAGAAATAAATAATTAATTGCATCGCTTCATGGAGGTGGTAGTCCACATGTACACATGATCAATGTTATCATTTTCCAACAGTTTTAAGGGTAAGAAGTTCGGTATTATATTTTCATTTAAAAAGTATAATTATGTTATAATTATCATATCTAATCATTAAACCCATCATAATTCCCATCTATAAAATATGTTTATGAAAAATTAATTGTATCGCTATGTGGATACAATAAGTCATACATACACATGAAAGATATTTTAACTTCCCATTAGATGGAAATAGGGTGAATAAAAGTAGTTTAATAATAAGAATAAAATTTCTGTTTATTTTTTATGGTGATGTTATTGTTTTGTAACTAATATAACATATGTATATGACGTAAAATGATAATTTAAAAGAAATTGATCAATTAAGGTGATTACATCTTCTTTGAAATAACTTTTTTATGTTTCCTCTTATGGGATATAGGGTTGGCCTTTTGGAAAGACCATCACCTATATAATGTTTCTAAGGGAGTGGTGAAGATAAATTGAGAGATGTTGGTCATTCTATTAGGTTAAAATTGGGGTGACTAAAAGAAATTAGGGGTTTACTTTTTTAATTTAAGGGAGGGTCACACTTTAATCTCTTAAAATATTAAAATATTTTAAATTCATTCATAAGACAAATGGTTCCAAATTTTCTTTTAAAGAGGAAATGTGTGAAATTGTAGACCATATATTTTCTGAATTATCTTCTTTTTTTATGTAATATAATTGAATATTATTTTCCTAGAATATCATTACTTCCAATTTAGAAACTTTTTATTTAATTTTCAATAAAAACAAAAATAAATTGTGGGAACTCGAATATGATTATTAAAAAAACACTGATTTTCCATATTTTTCTACAAAATTCATAGAAATAATTCACTAAATAAAATTATATTACCTTTATAATTTTTAAAAACATTTTATAAGTTTTTTATTAATTAGAGAAATATTTCATCGGTGTTTCATAACCTGTTAAGGTAATTATTTAATTAATATAAAAAATATATAAATTTCCATTAGGACTATAATAATATTTTTCTCAAAATTACTATTAATATTCATTCATAACTATATTTTTCCATTATGCGAACACATAAGAGACATTTAAAACTAAGAGAGTGACACTCTGTAATTTTATTTGCTTTAAATATTATTTAGGTCATTTGGAGTGAAAATTGTCCATTAAAAACTCAATTTTGAACCTAAGGTGATGAGGGAAAGTTTAACATAATTCAATAAGAATTAGGTGGAAACATTATTTCCTTATCACTTATTTTTAAACTAGAATAACAAAATTTACCCTTTATCAAGGTGATAAATTATGGAATGGTTACTATTCATATTAACCAACAATTAAATGAACCTTTTTGAAAAAAAATAACCTCCTAATTATAAATATGGAATCAATTTTATCAAATTCAATTTCTATAATTGGAAAAAATTATTTTTAAAAAAACACGCAACCCGTGATACAACCCACTTTTTAGTGATTAATTTAATTTATTAATACAAAAAATACATTTTGTGCATAAAAAATTTGTTTCTAAAAAACACCTCGTTTACTTTCAACTAATTTTTTATTATTTAAAATTAATCCACACCAAAAAATTTATTTATTCAAATGTAACCAAAATTTCTTTATAATTTACCTATTCCTATTTATACCAACAAATATATAGGCTAGAAGATAACTATAATTCCATATTATATCATGATTTTTTTAAAATAGGTGTTTCAAATCATGCATGCTATTGATGAAATTAAATTTATTTGAAAAATAAATATTTTATAAAATATTGGGGTGTTTTTAGAAATTGATTGATATGTGTTTTCATGGAACCCTATAGGATTTTTCAATACTTGAGAGGGGTGTAGTGATTTTATATGGATAGGTGTGACCTGTGGACAAGGCTAGGGGACTAATTTTAAACTAAGGGTCTATGATTATCATGGGTGTCTTGTAAGTGAAATTTATATTATAAGGGGTGTTTATAGTGAGGAAATATAGGGAATTTATTTTGGGTTATAATTTTTTATTCCCTATTTGAGTTATAGATAAGGATCAATTTCTAGTTCAGAAAAATATTATGGGATACATTGACCTTGTAGTATTTATGAATATATCCTAACACTGGTTTTTAGCTATAGAGGAAAAGGTTGGAGCTAAAAACCTAATAAAAAATGTGTAGAGATGCCCCACATAGGTTATTTTTCTATCTATGTTCTAAAAGGATCTAGAGTAGTTTTATATGATCCCAAGATTCTCTATTATATATAATTGGTTATTTTACAGCTTCCATGAATGAATTTTTGATTTTTTATGTGCATACGAGGGATATTTTTGCTGACATTTGTTAAAATAGGTGGAATTTGGTTTTCATCGAGGAATGGATAGCACATGATTTTCCAATGCAATTTATTATATATTCCTTATTTATTTTCATATACCATAATAAAATGTATATGATGGAGTATACAAGGGATGGGCTTTGGTGGCACTGTACTGAGTTACATGTTAACACCCTACATGGGTACCGTAGTGTGAACGTAGACCCTCATATTGTCATTCATGTTATGGGATATATATAGACTCCAAATAGACTAGAAATATGGATCTGTAGATGTAGTTCAGTGTAGAGACTTGATTTTTGTGCATATTTATTTATTTTGTTTTTCTTAAAATTATTTTTTAATAACCAAGTGGGTTATTCTTTTTTTATATAAATTTATACTATATAGGGGTTCTATATTGATATATCATATTGATATTTATTTTAAATTGATAGTTTTATTATATACAGATCATTGTTCTTTATTTGGTACTATATGTTGATTCTTTTATACATTTTTTATTTCTCATGATGAGACATAGTGTATAGTTTCCAAACAGTGGATAAATAATCTTGTCATAAGTTGGAAGTATTTGGAATATGAGGTGGTGTTTCTAATGTGATGTGGTGTTTTGTCTCTATAAATATTAGGTAATGGCCTAGTATGGGGTGTTATAATAGATAAGCAGTGTGTTGTCTATGTTATTTCAATATTTTTTATTGGTAGTTGGAATTGAGGCATTGTTAGAGATTGGGATGAAACATTTTATTGTTTATAACTAATATATTTTAAAGAAAGTCTAATTTACCATCGATATAAAATTTGATTCACTAATTCTCACTTTTCTAATTGATACAATGATTAAAATATTTTATTTTTCATGAGACAATTATTTATGGTTTTACTTTGGGATTAGGGTAGAAATATTGCATGAATTATGATATCATTTTTAGGTGCCTATTTATTATTGATGTATGAATGGATAAAAAGGTTAAGAAATGGTTTTCAAATAGGGAACATGGTTTTATAAAATTATTTTTTGGAAAGAAATGTTTTGAGTGATTTTTTTTGGAATTGGATTTAATTAATTAAATCATAAAAATGTGGTATTTCGATATTTTTTTCAAATAAAATTTTTGGCAGTTTTATAATTAATTAAAACCAAAACGGTGATTTCATATGTATTTACCATGGAATAATTGAAATTATGCAAATTATATAGGGAATATATTTATTGGATTGGTATGGGTATGAGATTTATTTGTTTCGGCTCTTGTGATGAGTTCCTTGGAGTGGTATTATACTAGTATGAGATATATTGGTTAGTTAGAAACCCTCGAATAGGTCAAGGAGCTATGTGGTATTCTTGTAATGATGATATATAACTCTTAATAATTGATTTTGGTTTGTGGAAATGAAATATTGATGGTTATATCTGTTGGTTATTGGAGTTGTTGGAGGAGGCCTAGTATCATTATTTAAGGTGTTACCTTTGGTTTGTTATGAAATTATTTTATTTGTAGAGATCATGATACAATGTGAAGAATCATATCTTAGTGTTGTGGCATGGTAGATAAATTTTATTGAGGTTTGGGACTATTGTATAAATTCACTCTATACTAGGGTTTGTTACATGGTGATGAAAAATCATTTTGACATGAGGAATCTGGTAACATCACAATGTGGATCTGAGAGGTTTTAATCCCTCTAAAAAAGGGGTTTAATGAACATTGGTATGAAGGATCATGATATAATGCTAAATTATATGAGTTTATTTCATCTTGATCATTATGTTCATGTCATAATCCACCCCTTGGGTAGGTTTATAAATAAGATGGTTCCTTTTCCATTCCATAAAGGCAAGCATGTGGCTATCATAATGGGTTCTCTATGTATTTGATGATGTAACATGGGTTAAAAAGAGGATGTGTTCATTATTTTCTTGTTATCATAATGATTGGTCAATGAGGGATTGAGTGCATGGGTTTTTTTTTCTATTACTTGGATGTTTTTAGTTCATAATAATCACTAGTACTTCACAAGTGGTAGGTTGGAAACCTGGGATTGTTTAAATTTTGGTTTTTCTGGGGGACTATAGATGAGTTTTATAAAATTATATATCATATTGTTACACCCTACTATTTTTAAAATCATGTGATAGATTATGGTTCTAATATAATTAATATATATAAATACTGGGATAGTTATATTTGGGGAATACTTATAGATTTTAGTTTTAGGGGATCTAAGAAACAAGGGACCCTTGATGGTTATAATTGTAAGGGAAATGGATGAACAATTTTAGGATAACCACTATGTGAGAAGCTTAGAATTAATAAGTGATTCCCTAGAGTCATCATCACCTATAATTCCATTTTAACATAGAAAACCTCTCAAATGGGTAGTTCCTTGGCAAAACCACTTCGGTATTGGAAATTTTATTAACCTACCAAAATTTAAGTGGGGGTTTACAAATAGGGAGATACTACTACTCTTTATGGGTTCTCATGTGAATATTTTTAGGTCCTCGGTAATTCATGTTTTTTATGATGAGTTTATAGGTGAATATATAATGATTCAATGTAATAGATAAAGTTAGTCTCTTAGATATAGTGATCTAGGTAATTGGATAATCTTATTATGATTTGCATGGGAGAGACTTTTTGTATCATCAATTATTCTTGGAATAGTAATAGGTGGTATCTGATGTTCATTGGGGTACTTTATATTTGTTTTGGGTGTTAATTAGGAATTTTCTGGGGTGGTCTATAGTGTTTTATTGATTAGAATTTTCCATCAAGGGTTAATTAAATAATGAAATTTATAATCTAGGTAGTTTTTAAATCACTGATTCTATAAGCATGATTCATGGTTCAAGGTAGATATGATTTTTTTAGTTGGTTCATAAGAGGGAAGTAACTAAATTATGTATGGTTTCTAGAAATATGAAATTATTGGAAATATTTTATAAAAATTACTATATTGGTGAGTGTCATGACAATATTTAAATATGTGAAAATCATATCAAGTGAGTTTTATTTAGTATCTCAGTTGTGGAAATAATTATAAAGATTTATAAGTTGATGATTCATGTACCTCTCTAGAAAAAAAGTTGTATGTTAACCCATTTATGGTTCTTAGGACCATTAATATTTTCAATTCATATTTTGTTGGCTAGTTCCATCAGTATGGTTGGTACCAAATAAGTTGTATTCCTAGGTATGTGGGTTTGTGGGAGAAAAATATTTCTTACAATTTCATTAATATTAAGGAATTTTGGTGTGGATCATGAGTTAATTTTTATTTGGGATAGTTTTTTTGTTTCAATAATTTAATTCTAAAGGGATACTAATGGAATTTTTTACATATGATTGGTTATTGGAAAGTGGTTATGGAATCGAGTATAGTGTTTGGGTGATGATTTATGTGTATGATGTATTGGATTCAGAGTATTCAGTGAAAATCTATTTTTTCTAGATCGTAAGTATGTATATTAGTGTAGTATCCTATCAAAAATGAAAATAACTATGGTATAAGATTCTAAATAGAATAATTTATAATTTAGAACTCATAAAAAAGGATTATTAAGGGATATAAATCTCATATTGGATAGTTTTTCATAACCTATTACATTATATTTTGTTAATTTCTATGGAAATTTAAGTTTTTATAATTTGAAATCAGTAATATTTGAATCATTATAGTTTGAATTTGATATATGAGAACTTTAATATCACTAGGGGTATTTTTAATATGTTTTGTGCTTAAATTGCTTCTGGGAGCATTTTGTGAATGTCAGAGGGGTTCATCTCCATTTGTGGAGGGAATTATTTTTTAGGTTTAAAAACACATCACATTGTTTGCATTTCATAATATAGTATATGAAATACAATATTTTTTTTCTTCTAGTGTAGGATTAATCACATTGTAATGTCTGGGTTTCCTTATTATAAGTGTTAAAAGGGATGTCTCACACCCCATCCTAATGGTGATTAATTGTGTGGTTGTATGAAATATTATAAAGTGTTGACTAGGATTCTATTGGTTTTATTATAGAAATGAGAATTCTTTTATGAGTCATATGGTCACACTACAATTCATTCATAGTGGGAAATTCTTTCCATAACCCCTTAGGTCACAGCTATATAGACCCTAGTATAATTTTTAGATCATGTGTTAATATTTCAAAACAAAAACCACACCCCTCCCTTTGTTTCACACAACCAAACCTTAGCCCCCCACTCAATGTTCATTGTTTAATCTCGTAAGGGTTCATGTCTTATGTGATTGAAAAACAATATAAAGATTAATTTTCCTTCTAGAGAGGATAATAAATTCCTTAGTACCACTCTCATTGTTTTATATATTTCACAATAGCTTTTTCATAAACCATGTTTTAAGTATTAATAATATTGCTTCTGAATTTTATGTGAATGGAGATGAATAATGATTTTGTATCAAATGAGTTTCCTCATATAATATAAAGGTTGGAATTTCCTTTCCCATTAAATAATATGTATCTAACTATATGTTCATTGCATGTGTTATCCTATAAGGTTTGGGGATTCTATAAATTGGTCACTTGAGATTGGAGTGGTTTAATATTCGTGACTAATAACTTTAGCAAGTGACTTTCAAATACCATGATTGGTATGGATAATTTAGAGACGCCTTCTGGATAAACTGCTAATGATTTCTAGTCCATGTGTCACCTAACATACCACTCTATGGTTATAGACAATGAGATAAGTTTTTTTAAGATTGGAATTGTGCTTATTGATATATTTTAATGGTTTCTTATGGGTTTATCCCTTAGGCGACTGGCTGGTGAGTATTGAGGATTAGAAATTTTGTGGAATATTATATGGGATTTTCCTAAATATCGTCAAACACCATTATTGGAAGAAAAGTTTTCAATATTCCTAGTTAATTTTGTTAGGATATTTTCCTTGATTCATCTATGACTTTGAAAAATGTAATAGGGAAATAACATTATTTATGTATGCCTATAGGAACATGGGATTTCTAAGGTGGGGTAGATCATAGATCTCGCATAGATTAAATATTGTATAATGAGACGAGTATGAACCACTAGTGGAATTAATTTTATTGATTAGTTAGTCTTTCTCTGGGTCCCCATTGGTTGGTTGGGGTGGTGTATTTTTTTCTCATGAGTGGAATTAGTGTATGGTTTAGTGTTGGGAAATAATAAGGTTAATAATATGAGACACTTTAGGTCATTTTTGGGAACTAATGAGGTATTATTAATGGGAGTAGGGTTGATATGTGTTTTCGTGAAACCCAACAATGTAATTCATAGTTTGAAAGGAGTGAAGTGAGTTTATTTTGCTAGGTATGACCTGAGAGTTAGGCTCATGGTTTAAAGATTATTATTTTTTCTATGATCATCAATTTTGTTTCATGGATATATTTTAATATTTTATGAATATATGTAGTGAGGATGGTTAGGATATGTAATTGTGTCATGGATGTGTCATCATATAGATAAGTGTTAGGAAAATATTTATGGAAAATAAAGAACTACTATTTGGGATATGTTTTCCTTGTATTATTTGTTCATGTATCCTCAACACATTATAATCATGGAGTGGTTGAGGTTTTGGACTGATGAACTATAGATCAGGGTTTGAAGTTACAATTCATTGGTGTTATTTCGTTCTAAATTATAGGTGGATCACAGAGAGAGTGACATGATCCCAAATTTCTATACTCCATGAGGTTGGTTATGTGAATAAATTATTCTATTCGTATTCTTTTTTTGTGGCTATTATTAACATATAAAAAGTATTTTTTTGATGCTGGTGGGGTTATTAATTCATTATGGTCTTGATAGAACATGATGACTAGACATGACTACTTGTATATTCCATATTTTTTCAACTATACATACATAAACTATATATAATTTAGAATATAATGGATGTTTTAGTGATTCCCAAATTAGTTATTTACTCACACCTTACAAGGAAACCTCAGTGTTCCTTAGATCTCTCATGTAATTCTTCATGTTATATGTTATACAAGGAATATTTCTGGAATAGAAAAAAGAGCATGTATGTGGTTAAAAGGAGAAAATCAGGAGTTTTTCTATATATCCTTGTATTTTATGTATATTTTATTTTATATTGATTGACCCAATGGGTGATTCATCTATTATATTTATGTGTGCTTCACATGTGGTTCAAATTTATATATCATGTTGATTTTAATTTTATATTAATATTTAATCTCTAAGATTAAATCATTGTGCTTACTCTAATAATTTAGGTTTATTTGACTATTAATTTTTTAATATATTTGATTCTCAAAAAATAATATACTCCCCATATTGGATTTACATCTAACATTCAGAGAGTATCCTTTAGCTTTTGGAGAGAAATATTGGGTGTTATATGGTGCCACTGGCCCATTCTCCATTTGGGAAAGGCTTGGGATATGTTTTTTTGTATTATATAGTACGAATCTTTTTTATATGTCATTTAAAATACATTAGTGTGTCAACTAAAATTTAAGAGTGGTGGAACATGAATTTTTTAGTTTCAGGTCATGATTATGGGATTTTTTATAACTAATTTTATTGAATTCATATGTAATCTCTATAGTCCAAATTTATAGTAAACCTCTTGAGAAACACATCATCTACGATGTGAAAAATAATTATGTGTTTCCAAGGAGATAATGTGAATTAAATTTTGTAATTATAATTTTTTTATGAATTATTTTATGTGATAGTGAGATGAGAAAATGATAATTGAAGATACATTATGTAAAAACACAAGGTAATAATTTCATAAATACTAACCAAGATCATAGTGTAGTATTTCCACATGATTCTATAAAACTCTAATGAAATAAAAATGAAAATTTATTAATTTCCTTTCAATCCTATAACATGTTTTATAGAAGTTGATTAGAAATATAACTTCTTTCCCTTGTGATATTTGTAACTCTGCAGAATCCTATGTTTATTCTACAGTTCGTACATGAGTGACATATAAAATTGATATAAATTCTTAATGTGGCTCTAGGAATAGATTTTACCCTTAATATGGGGTTAATCATCGTTGATTTTTTTTTTAAAAAAAATCTTTAAAATCAAAATCTGTGATATGGGAAAATATGATCCACTCTCGTAAATGTCTCATCCATTCCAAATTTAAATATATATAAAAATAACATTGGAAATAAGAAGTTTTTACAATTTTTTGTCCAAATGTAGGTACCAAATCCTTTATAAGATCGGCCATCCAGCTCGAGTCAAATGTTTTTCACTATAAACACAAGTTGTTATAATATGCATAATCTCGATTCCATAGTGATTCACACACCTACATAGCACCTCAATGTGCTTCATATAATCTCACTATTAGTTATAATATTATAAAAATATGGGTAGAAATACTAGAAAGTAAAAATAAATTTATCTAAAAACTAATGATGATGGGATTCCCCTTAATAATCTGAAATGATCAAAACCAAAATATAATCTCAAAAATAAAAAATTAAAACTCTAATATTAATTAATTAATATATATTATTCATCATTGACCATTCTTGTATTATCACTCAATTATATTCTTCTCAATCTCGAATCGATGATAATTCGATCCCTTGCATGATTTATGCTCCATTATTCACTCCTGACTACAATATTTATTTTTTCAAAATATATCATCCATTTAAATATTTCTCAAAAATATTCTATCTAGAATTATTCACATATACTACCTTAATTTATAATTTA
The DNA here is from genome assembly GCA_963277665.1 of Viscum album. Taxonomy (NCBI): domain Eukaryota; kingdom Viridiplantae; phylum Streptophyta; class Magnoliopsida; order Santalales; family Viscaceae; genus Viscum; species Viscum album. Next base: position 890,633,891 of record OY728123.1, read on the forward strand.
TTAATATTCCAAAATTTATTAAATTCTTGAAATAAAATACATGTCACATTATAGATCTTTATCATAGCATAATTGTGTGGCATAATCCACTACACATTTCATCAATATTTAGTTTACATGGGAATGCTCCAAATATGAAAAAAAAATATTTATTCTTATTTAATCATTTTCACTTGTGATATTCAAAAAACACTCTCATTCTCAATTAACTAATTTTAAGTTGATAAGATAAACACTCTAGTGTTTCTTCATAAGTGATCACTGTAAAATGATGTAGAAATATATCTATTTAAAATTATATATGGTTCTAGTATTGATCTCCTTTCATCATATCACTAGACTATTTTTGATTAAAATATATGAAATATTTTATTTGTATCATGACTGAACTCATTATAGTGACTGTTTCAAAATACTCAGTTGGAGTCATCAAATGATCAATTCCATGAGTTTTATGAATTGATTATCACTGTATCCTCATTTATCTTGAATCACAATTTCATTTATGATGTTTAATCCACTAAATTTTTTCTTGGGCCTTGCCATATTTTATTTCTAGTTTAATATTATTAAATTCACTAATTCTAAAATATTTATATATCAATTGGGCCATATGTAAGAATTCTGAATATGCACGTATCATTGTAAGTGAATGAAATTTAATTATAAGAATAAAAATTATATATATTATGAAATATGTTTCCTTTTGTTACAAATATTTATAGATCATCATAAATATTTTATTTTTAATTTAAAATTTATTAAAATTCATCTAGGATTATTACATATCTTCCAATATTTTTATGTATCAACCCATGTCCTTATATGTCTGTCAAACCATTCAAAATTCTAGCACATAGGTCAATAAATATATTAAGTATGCACTAAACTTCTTATTTATTGTCTGGATTTATGAAATTTCAATATTCTTAACTCAAGAAAACATTTTATATATTTATAATATGAAAAAATATTTATTTCTTATTCCCCAAGAAATAAATTCTTGCACATATTTTTACACTTCAAATATGTCAATACCATTTCGATTTCACAATTTTTTGGTAGCACAACATACTTAGGATCTTAGACATATTACTTATCAATTACTTCAAAATTTACATTCCTTAACTCCAAAGTAAAACTTCGGTATTTAAAATTCATTTTATTTAACCCTTTCCTTTTTTAAATTTCTACCTTGTATCGTTGATGCAACTTACATGTTTAAACACATGGTGAAATTTCTACCCTTAACTCACAATTTAATATTACTCCAAATAATCAAAACACATCTTGAATTAATCTCATTTATATACATATCATCCCAAAAATACATAAATAGTTTCAAAAACAATGCAAGGGCCTCTAATGATTCCCTGTAAAAGGTAAAAATACGTACAATGCCAAATAATTTCCAATGGGGTCTTTAATTTCCCCTTGGGATATTTCTTCAATTCCACTCAACTCTTTTCAGAATTCAAAAATCCAGATTAAAATCATCAAATCACATGCTTTAAAAAATTATAATGTTCTTGAAACCACACTATTGGATAAGGTAATTTTTAATTGGAACCCAATCCCATGGTGACAATAAATGTTTGGTTAAGTGGAAAATACATTCACCCCCTCATTTCAAAGATTCATTTTCCCCCATATTGTAATAACCATAGTCCCATGTTAACATCCATTAAAGAAAGATCATTACCACTATCCTTCTTTGAAAAAGAGTTTTATTATATCTCCCATTTTGAAAAAAAAAATTCTTTTGGGGGTGCCTTCAACACATCATTAAGTGAGATGGATAGGATAAACACAAAGATTCATCCTTAATATAGAAATATTCTCTCTTGGAATTACCTTTGTAAACACACATATAATTTGGATCTTTATTAAAATGTACCCTAATTTCATATATCCATTTTTCATCATTTATTTTGTTAAATGATACTTGATATCAATGTGTTTTGATCTATAGGGCTAAAAAGGATTTTTTTTGGAAGATAAAAAACACTCTGATCATCTCAATAAATCCTCATTGGCTTTTCAAATTCAACACTAGGATTTTCTAACTAAACCTTTATCCACAACATGTGAAAAAAATCATGATTTATGTATTATATTTTACCTTAGTTTTACTCAAAAAAATTAAATTATTATTATTATTCCATCTCATATAACTTCTCCAAAAAATAATTTCCCTCCAGATACATATTTTCTTTCAGTTTTATATTTTACACAATTTTTAGCTATGAATCCTAATATATTCAATTTTCTATTATCTGTGTACAACCGACTACAGCTCCGTGTTCCTTTGAAATATTTAATAATTTTTTATCCAACCTATATTTGAGAATATTTTAGATCACTCTAATATCTATAAATAATAAATTGTACATACTATATATGTCCATGAAAATGATTGATAAATAAGACTCCAAATTATTCTCCTAATGTATTTCTAAATAGCCAAACTTACAGCTTTATTTTTTCTTAATTTCATTCCAACTACTATGGATGTTAATAATTATTTATATTCACCCATGCCAAATTTCTTCCAAATATTTATAGCATTTTTATATTTGTATATAAATATTTAATCAATTTTTTATAAAAAACATTAATCCCTAAAAAATTCATTGGACCTAACATAGAAATATAAAATAAATCTTCATCTGATAATTAAATTTATCATCAGAATACACTATATCACCTAAAATTAATATTTCAAGAATTTAAATTATGATAATTGGAGTACCTATAGAAATATATTTCACATATAATATATTTTCTATGTTTCATTTAGTAATTATAAACTTCTTCAAAAAGCAATCATGTTTAGAGTACAGGTCTATAAAGACAAATTTAAAACTATACAAGTCTTCCTTGAGTTTTCACACATGGATAATTTCACATTCATGTATGATTCCTATAAGTTTATCAATGATAAATTCTTTTTCTATATCTATATTGAAAAATCTAGACTTAATATCCATCTGATATACATCATAGTATTTATGTACTATCTCTTATAAAAACATTCTTATTGACTCCAATATATCCAATGTTAAAAATAAATGTAACAACCCGAACAATTATGAATAAAATTCCATTTCTTTTAATTAAAATACTTATGGATATTGAAAATACATGCACACCTTTTATTTTATTTTATCCAATTGGATTTAAATGGCCCTTATATACCCTTACCATTTATAATATAGTCATTGAACAGTGACCACGTGGCTTGTATAAATATATGATTTTAATAAATCCTTTTGGAATAGAAAAAGGAAGTGATGGCATCAACCAATAGGATCATACCCTATGAATCCCATTTATTAGAGATTCTAAGGGGGATATAATTTTTGGTCTTTTCCCAAGACCAATCCCATCCCAAAATCCAACAAATTATTCATTAGAGAAACCATTTACAGAAGAAGTTCAAGCTCATCGAGATCATGGCCTAAACCATGTTCACTGAATGACCCTAAGAAATACCCACTATCACACACCTTACTCTTATGGAATATTCTGGTGTAATAAGTGGATATTTAACAAGACCATATTAATATTATTATGTGAATTATTTTTGTACAGAATAATTAAAATACTTTCATTCCATTATTAATACTTTGTAAATGATTTTTAAAGAACAAATAGTATTTTTTTGTTAATATTAAAATTCAATTAATAAATGTATTTTGATAAATTAATGAATTTTTGTATTAAATAATATTTTAGAAAAAATATTATTGTTAAATTACATTTATTAAATATAAATGATAATATAATTTTTATGAAGTCAAATGTAATTTTTCTTAAGGTTTAAAAACTGTTTTTGTCAAAACCCATCAAAATATAAATAAATGCCTATTTTTATTTTAAAAGTGAAAATTGACATATTTCAAAAATAATATAGATAAAATGAATATTATCTTTTGAATCATAACTTTGAAATTATCCAATGGATAATTTTACATAGTTTTCTAAGACATTCGAATTTTTGGGTAAAAATTAAATATTGTATAAATATATAATTTGTTTTATGACATCATGATGACCAAATAATCATGTAATAATATACAATAAAAGGTATTTTCTTGCAAAGATATGTTATTCATTTAAAATAATGTAATTTTACTTTTATTTGATTTATTTTATAACGCCTTAGTGAATCCTCCAGGACATATAAAATATTTTAAGATTTTAAAATCATTTCCTCAAAAGTGTGAATCACATCCACATAAGAAAGGAAAATATTTAAATATATTCATACATTATCCATATAAAATAATTTATACCTCTCCCCTTTCCTATAAACCATTGGAAACCCATTTTTTGGTTTGTGGTTTTGAATATTTTAGTGTGTAGTTTCCAAAACAAAAATAATAAATAATTCCCCCACATTTCCTATTTAAACCCCCCCCCCAAGCTACCATTTCTCTTAAAAAAACTTTTAATATTAATAAACTTTTCCCATTACTCCCTATATTCCTCCAAAGACACCCTCAAGCTCCAAAAATGCCTCCCCAAGCCTTTCAGATCAAACATCCAAGTAAGGGATCTCCCCCCTCTACTTTTTCTTCAAGAAACTCTTTTATTTCCTTCCTTTAATTTCTATTTTCATGATTTGGGATATGTTCGTCCAAAACCCCTTACATTACATATTATTTATAGATTATAGGATCTTCCTTTCACTCCCATTAATCCCCGTATGACCCTTTAATCCCACCCATTTCTATGCCAAAATTCTGTATGGGATTTCTCCCTTCCCATTTCTATTTAAGCATTTTCTTTTATATAATGCATATAAATTTCATTTCACGTGTTGGGATATTTTCTTCCATGATCCCCTTACAATAAATCCCATTTATAAATTATGATACACAACTTTCTCTCTCATCAACCCAATTTATTAATTCTCGTATGACATCGTTATGCTTCCAAAATAACGCCCTGATTTTCCATGCCAAAATCATAGTATAGTGAATATCATACCCATTCCCCTATAAATTGTATTCAACTTTGCGCACACATACTTATAGAAAGGTGAATTACATGTATTAATTCCATATTCTTTGATCTCTGAACAAATGGTTATGTTAAATGAATCCATGTTATATGATCTATGTGTCACACTTAAGCATGATATTGAAATGATTATAAAGGGTGAGCCCTGATAGTGCTCCAATGTATTGGGTAATGTTTAGTATTATGATATTTAATGATTGAATAGGGGTTTACCTAATTCCTATATATTCTTTTTTTCCACCATGTTGGGACAGTGGTTTACCTAATTTTTTTATGTTAATGATGAAGTGTTTTAAGTTTTATCCACATTTCCATGTTATGATAATCATGTTATATCATTCCTTTATGTTCATGTTTCTCTTATGATCCATTAATATTCCTATTTCGTAACATGTACTTTATTATTCATGACATTCCTATTTTAATCCCTTTTGGGATTTATATATCACCCTTTTCTTATGTATGTCTTGAGATTATCCCATGCAATGCTAAGTACAAAGGAATGTTGTGGTCATTTAAAATATGTTTTCACTAAAGATGAGTATTTCATATTTTAAGTTGTTATGTAATCTTCCTAAGACCCATGTACACTAGACCTCTTGATCATATAAGTTGTATTAAGTGAATGTATATGTAATAAATGATGTCAAAATAAGAAATAAATAACAGGGTTGTCATTGTTGGTATCATAGAATAAGTTTATTTATTTTTGGGATATGGAATAGAAAACTCTAGGGAAAGCATTAGGTATAAGACTAAGTATAAGAAAATAATAATTAATATTTTTTGAGTATAGAGTAAGTAGTTTATCAAGAAAATACATCCCTATCTGGATATAAACATGTATAGGTTTCTCTGGCATAGATTTATCTAGGGGTAAAACCCCAAAACATCACTTTGAGCTAGACTCGAATGGGAACCGGTGCACGACAACGATTCTTAATTCATTCTTTTATTGACACTCTCAGGAAATAGGCTTTGGTAAATTCATAATCATGGTATAATCCATTATTAAGGTAATAAGAAAATTCCCATAAGAATATGAATTAATAAGTTGATCATAGTTAACTAAGATCATAGCCAAGAAATTCCTAAGTTAAGGAGATAAATGTATCTTATATGTTTCCCATTTAATATCATTAGATTCCCCCTTATGTGTTTAATAGTTTACAGTATTGACCCCTAATTTTCCTTTTGTTCTATCCTATGGATGTTAATAGGATGAATTAAGCTAACAACCGATACGAAGATCAATGTAATAATGGCTCTAATGAGATGCTCAATCTGATGGTAGTGGGAATCTCAAACTTTTTCACAATACTCTCTTAGTTAACTCAAGTTTTTAATAGAAATATACATAAATAGGAGTGTATAACCCCTCTATAAGAAATAACCAGTCTCAATAAAGATCTTCATGAGACAAAGGCCTTCTACATTCATTTAATCAACCGATCCCTCAATCGCTGAACAATGTATCAACTCCATTGAAAAGATCTTCTCCATCCTTCAATGTTCCAAACAAGATATAGTTATTCTAATTTCCTATCATATGGAGTGTGAAGCTATTCAATGGTGGATATTGATCGGAAATATGATTATTGATGAAGAGACTAAGGTGATGGGACGAAATGATTTTTGTAAAATGTTTTCTGATATATTTTTTCCATGTACCCTCTGTCTTAATATTGAAATATATTTCCATACACTCAAGAAAAAGGATGACGAATGTATTAGAGAGTATGAGGTAAAATTCACTATACTTGCATGATATGCCTCAGGTTTTGTTTTTACCCACTAAAGAAATGTTTATTTCTTATTTTGTGCACAAAAACCTAGCCTATGGAAATACTTAGTGATCCATGACTTTGAAATCTATAAAGAGATTATTTTATATTCCCTCAAAGTTGAGATACATATTAGAGAATCTTAGGTTAATCACGGGGATAACAAGTGGAATGTTAACTTTAATTCTAGTGGTCTAATGGAAAAATCTAATGATGCTAAAAAATTTCGGAACCTCACTTGTCAAAAGTGTGGAAAGAAGCACCCTAGAAATTACCTACATGGGGTGAGGAAATGCTTTAGGTGCGGGCAGGAAAGGCACATAGCCATAAATTTTCATCAAGAATAACCCAATATTGTGATAGAGGAGAAGAACTCTCTTTTTGATCCTCAATGGACGGTTCATTGCTACAACATCAAGGAAACAAGGCATTTGTGAACTAGTTCCCAAAGAATAGGGTTTTCGGAGGCAACCAACAACCTCCAAGGTAGAAACGGAAAACTTTTTCCATCACTTCCACCATAGAGAATCTCGAAAATGAAGTACTAGTAGGTACGTTGTTTATTTATTCTGGTATAGGGAAAATACTATTTGATTCATGTTCTTCATATTCTTTTTTATCCTAAAATATTATTAGAAAAATTCAAACACCACCACAAATAATGGAAGTAGAGTTCTTGGTGAAAACGAGAAATTGGGAAATTATAGCATCCCAGGAATTGGACTCCTCCCCTATCACAATTTGTGGTTTTAACTTCCTATAGAATCATATCATACTTACCTTGGTGGAATTTTATAAACTTCTTGGAAAATATTTTCTTTCACAATATAGATCCAACATAAATATCCATTAGAGGGAAATCTCTCTCCATTTGGTGAATCGATCTCTGATTCTATACAAGTGTAAGGAGGTGGAAGAATATTATTTAGTAACATCATCTAAATCATTGATATTAATACCATATAAACATGTGTATCTTTCTCAGATGGTTGAGTCTAAAGGAGGAACTCTCCTCAAAGACACACCTATTGTGACAGAATTTCCTGTTGGGTTTCCTGATAAATTGTAAAGGCTTCCTTTGAGAAGAGATGTTGAATTGTAAATTGATATGGTACCTCGGACATTGCCAATATCCAATACTACATATAGAGTGGTTGTTTTATAGTTTTATGAGATAAATAAAAAACTATAGGAGAATCTATATAATGGGTTTATACACCCAAGTTCTTCACCATGGGGTGGACCTGTCTTCTTCATCAAGAAGAAGGATGGGTCAATGATCCTTTGCATTGATTATCGTAAACTCAACAAAATAGTGATAAAGAAAAAGTATCCATTTCCATGAATTTAAGACTTTTTTATCATTTAAATGGAGCACAATACTTCTCCAAGGTGGAAATATGGTCGAAATATTACCAAGGGTGAAGAAGGAGGATATCCCTAAGATTGCTTTTCGTACTAGGTACAGGCACTATGAATTCATTGTAATGCATTTCTGACTCACTAATGCTCCATAAATCTTCAAAAACATTATTAATAGAGTCTTTAGAGATTACATCAACTAATTTCTGGTAGTATAAATATATATATATATGATATTCTAATATACTCCAAAACCATGGAGTATTATGAGAAATATCTAAGCACTGTTCTATAGACCCTGCAAAAGGAGCAGCTATATGAAAATTATAGAAAGTGTGAGTTATGGATTAAGGGACTCTCATTATGGGGGAATATCATCATAAGAAATGATATATCTATGTATCCTTACAAAACAAAATAAATTTAGGGATGGTTGAGGATGACATATATGACAGATATCCATATCTTCAAAAGGTTAAGTGGATATTATCACTGATTTTTCAGAAGTTTTTCACAATTGTCAAACCCCCTTACTAATATAACCTAGAAGGTAGTAACATTTTCATGGAATGATGTACGTGAAGAAAGATTCATGGAGTTGAATGACAGACTCTTCATTGATCCTGTGACCAGACTACCCATAAGTGGGGAGATTTTTGTAATCTTCAACGATGTTTCGAAGAAGGTACTGGGATGTCTGTTGATACAAAATGAAATATTCTTTGACTATACCTCAAGGAAGTTAAAAATTCATGAGAAAAACTATCCCACACACGATCTGGAGTAGGCAACAGTGATCTTTTCATTGAAAATATGGTGGCACTATCTATTTGGGGCGAAGTGTGAAATATATACGGATCAAAAAGTCTCAAATATATATTCACATAGAAAGAGATGAATATGTTCCAATAAAATTGTTAGAGCTCATTACAAATTATGACTGATCAATCCATTACCACCCTAATAAAGTGAACAAGGTGTAAGATTCTCTAAGTATAAAAGACACAAAAATCCTATCATTTATGTGAATTGAAAAGGATCCAATCTTCTAAGATTTGATGAAGAAGGGCATAGGAATCAAAAATAAGAGAAATTCATCATTCCTTTCACAAGTTATCACTCAACCGTCTCTTTTAAAAAGGTTAAAGGATGCTCAAAAAGATGATGTGGGAATTCAGAAGAAATTAGAAACTATCATAAAATCAAAATCCTCATAGTTCAATGTTAATTAAGAACGAATTGTAAGATTTGGGTCAAGATGATGTGTTCCATAAAATATGGTGTTAAAGAATAAACTTTTGGATGATGCACATAATTTGAATTTCTCCATTCACCCAGGAAACACAATGATGTATTTTGATCTCCAAGAGCACTATTGGTGGGATAAGATGAAGAAGGAGATCATTAAATATACATCAATGTGCCTGGTATGTCTGAAAGTAAATGCTAAAAGGAATACATCTAAGGGGATGATTCAACCATTACACATACAAACATGGAAATGGAAAAACAAAACCTTTTACATTATCACCGGAATTCAAAAAACCAACAGAAACAATGCTATCTAGGTTATTGTGTATCATCTTACAAGGAATGCACACTTCATTACAATTTGAGAGGATTTCTCATTGGATCAACTAGCACAGATATACATAGGGAAGTGGTACTCCTACATAGAGTACCATTATCGATTGTGTATGATCGAGATCCAAGATCACCACTATGTTCTGGAAGATTATCTAATAGGATATAAATACTGAGTTAAACATCATCATAGACTATCACCCTCAAAATGATGGCAAATCTGAGTGGACTATATTAAAACATGAGTACATATTGGGAGACTTTTCAATTACCTTCAATGGTGGATGGGACCAACATCTTCTTTTGGTGTATTTATCTTACAAAAACATTTTCTACTCAAGAATCCAAAGGGTTCTTCCTAATTCCCTTTATGGTAATGGGTGTATAACATGGATATGTTGGGATAAATTTGGGGAATGAAAACTTCTTGGTTCAGAAATAGTTGAAGAAATGGTTGATAAGGTTAAGACAATCCAGCAGTACATCAAAGCTACCCAGATCTAACAAAAGATCTATGCTGACAATCATAAATGAGACCTAGAGTTTGATGTTAGAGTCATGGTATTCTTCTACATATCTACATGGATGAGAGTTATGAGATTTTGGAATAACAGAATGCTTAGTCCAAGGTACATTATCCCTTTTTGAGATCTTATATCACGTTATAGTAGGGGCCAATCGACTAACACTCCCACCGAACATGTATCGAGTACATGATATATTCCATGTATCAATATTGAGGAAGTTCAAACCTAACCCATCAAATGTACTAAATAAATAGGTTGTGCCATTGGAGAAGTAACAATCCTATGAGGAGAATCTGGTCAAGATATTAGATCATAGAGAAAACGTTATACGAAATAAGATGATGCCCCTTTTCAAGGAGTTTTGGTGAAAATAAAAGTTTGAAGAAGAAATGTGGGAACTGGAAAAACTGATGAAGTAGAGTTACCTCATCAATATTAATGTTTGAAAAGGAAATTTTGAGGGAGAAATTTATTAAGGGGGAAGGTTGTAACGACCTGAACATTTATGAATAAAATTCCCTTTCATTTAATTAAATGTTTTATATATATAGAAAACACATGAAATATTTTTGTTTTATTATATACAATTGGATTTAAATGATCGTTAAGTAACCTTACCATTGATAATAAAACAGTTAAACAGTGATCACATGACTAGTATAAATAATTGGTTTTAATAATTCCTTTTGTCACAGACAAAGGAAGTGGTGGCCTCAACCAGAAGGATTGTACCATATGAATCCCATTTATTAGAGTATTCGAGGGAGATATCATTTCTAGGCTTTTCCTTAGACCAATACCATATTTATATATAATAACTTAGGCCTTAGTGAAATTGTTAATAGGAAAAGTTCAATCTCATCTAGATCACTACCCAAACCATGTTCACCGAAAATCTGTAAGGAAGTACCACCATCGCAGACCTTACTCTTAGGGAGTATAATGGTGTAATAAAGGGTTATGTAACAATACCCTAGAATTATTTCTATGCACATTATTCTTGTATAGAATAATGAATATTATTTCATTATGTTATTTTAACTTTGTAAAGGATTTTTATATAAAAAATAGTGTTTTTCATTTGACTGAAAATCCTTTTTTTATTTCCATAAATCCGGTTTAGGAAAACCAGAAACCTCACAGTTAAACAGCAGAACATCCAAACATAAACATCCTTAGAAATTCAAAATTTAAAAATCCCACGAACCACATGCCCACCTCAAGCCGCGCAACCACCTCGAGAAGCATTTCCACGCGAAAACCATCATTCCGCCAGCAAGAAAACCGGAACACCACACGCCACCATTCACCGGACGACGATGGATGCACCAGGTCTGACCGCCATGATCTTCAAACAAATCCACAACACCGGATGGCCAGTGAGCATCACTGGCGTCCATAGTCACCTTCAACCTCAACGCCGGCAGAATCCCATCGTCATATTCGCAAATCAAGAACCACAAAACCATCACCCGCACCACAGACATTCACAAAACCAAAAATTCAAATGTGACAGATGCACATCACAAAACAAAACAACAGTGACTCACACCTACTTCACCGCATCCATAGGAGGATCAAACCGCCTGACCTCCTGAACTTTCACCAATCCAACATCACCATATCGGAAGAGTCCGCCAGAAACCCCTTCGTCTTCAACTTCAGCAACACCACCCAACCGCTCAAACAACGCCCTGTTTCTAAAGATCCCACCACCATCAACAAAATCGATCATTTCAGACACAATGAAACCCCACCGCACTCACCTGAGAAGATTCGGGACCCCACGAACCACCGACGCATGAGCGCGACCTTTAGACGCTGAGGAACTCACCGCAGGACACCAGAGAGTTTCCAAGAACAAAACCAAGAGCGACGGGAAGAGTATGCCATCGACAGGGACCGGACTTATACCCTCGGGTTTGAACCAGCAACCATCGAAGCCCATGGTACATCTCCAAAACAAGGGGAGACCACGAAACTACATGACTCTACTGCAGTAGAGATCCTTTACCAACCCACTGAGCTCGAGGAGGAACATCGCGCCGTCCGCAGTAAAGGGGCGTGCAACGGTGAGAGGAAAACCCTAGACTGGGAGCCCTTTACGGGCGCATCCATATTCATGTTCAATTAATAAATATATTTTGAGGAATTAATGGAATGTTTATTTAAATACTATTTTAATAAAATATTATTATGAAAGTACTTTAATTATATATAAATTATCGTATAATTTTTTGAAGTGAAATATAATTTTTATTATGGTTTGAAAATTATTTTTTTCAGAACCAATCAATTTTCAATAAAGGATGGTTTTTATTTTAAAAGTGAAAATTCACATATTTAGAAAATTATTTGAATGAAAGAAATATTATTTTTGGATTTTGGATATGATAATTATCCAACATTGAATTTTTCACAATTTTATGAGATAGTCAAATTTTTGGATGAAAATTAAATATCATATAAATATATAATGTGTTTTATGACATGATAATGACCCGATAGTGATTTAATAAAATGAAATAAAATGTTTATTGAGAAATATATAAGTTTTTTACTTTAAAATAATTTAATTTCATGTTTATTTAATTTTTTTTATAAAGCCTTAATGAATCCTCTAAGACATATAAAACATTTCAAGAATTTAAATTCATTTCCTCGAAAGTGCGACTCATCTTAATATAAGAAAGGTAAATATTTTAATATATTCACCCTTAATACTTATAAAATAATTTATAACACTCCCCTTTTTTGAAACCATTGAAAAAAACAATATGATGGTTTTGTTTTGAATATTTTAGGTTGAAGTGTCCAAAACCAAAAAAATAAGGAATTCCCTCACCTTTCCTATATAAACCCACTCAAGATACCATTTCCCTTCACTCAAGCTATTTTATATTCAACCAACCTCTTCCTAGTACTCCCTAAAGTCCTCCCAAGGAACCCCAAGCTCCCAAGATTCATCCCCCAAGACATTGAGATCATACATCCATGTAAGGGATCTCCCACTCTCGTTTTGCTTCAAGAACCTATTTTTTGTCATGAATTTGAATTTCTATTTTCATGATTTTGGATATTTTTTTCAATAACACATGACATTACATTTTATGTATACATGTTTGGAGCTTCCTTTAACTCTCATTTACCCCCTATGATCCTTTAAAACCACCCATTACTATACTGAAATTTCGTAAGGGATTTCTCTCTTCCCATTTCCATTCAGGAATTTTATTTTTATATTATAAATCTAAATTATATTTTATATGTTGGGATATTATGTTCCTTGATCCCCTTACTATCCACCCCATGCATAAATTATTAAAGACCCATTTTTCACTCATCGTCTCAATTTATGATTTTTTGTACGACGTCGTTATGCTGCAAAAATTGTGCTGAGATTTTCCATTCTAAAATCATAGTAAAGTAAATATCCTACCATTCCTCTATAAATGGTATTCACCTTTACGCACACATACATATAGAATAGTGACTTACATATATGAATTCAAAATTCCTTGATCATTTAATAAATGGTGATGTGGAATGAATCCATGATATATGATCTATTTGGCACAATTAAGCATGAGATTTAAATGATTATGAAGGGTGGGCCCATATAGCACTACAATGCATTCGGTAGTGTTTAGTATCATGATACCTCATGTTGGGAAAGGGGTTTACCTGATTCCTTTATAGGACTCTTTTCCACCATGATGGGATAGGGGTTTACCTGATTATTTTATGTTAATGATGCAGTGTTTTAAGTTTTTTCTACATTTACATGTTATGATAATCTTGTTATATCATACCTTTATGGTAATGTTTCCCTTTTTCTATATTGATATTCATATTTCCTAAATTGTATTATATTCTTAATGTTATTCATTTTTTACTCCCTTACCTGGATTTTTATCTCACCCTTTTCTTATGTATGTCCTCAAGTTATCCTATTCAATGCTAAGTATGAAGGAATGTTATGGTGTTGTAAAAGAAGTCATCAATAAAGATTTTTATTTCTTGTTTTAAGTTGTTTTGTAATGTTTATATGACCCAAAGACACTAGACCTCTCAATCTTTAGAATTTTTTTAAGTGAAAGTTTATGTAATAAATAATATTTAAATATGAAATAAAGATAATTGTTGTTATAATTTTTCTTCAATATTTATCAATTCCATAAGATATGATATTTTTTATACAATTTGGGATTTGTTTCGGGACACTTCACATTTCTTATTTAAATTTCTTCTCAATACACATAAGGTAATAAAAATATTCTTGTATTTATGTATAGGTACAAGATCCTTATTGGAATTATTCTCTATAAATTCAATTTATTCAGTCATGATATAAATCCACTCAAAATTATGAATTACTTCTACTATTAACTCTCTCAATCTATGAATTGACTTAATTTTTTTCAATCCACAATCTTCTTCATGTATATGTGGATCATCCTTATTTATAATGATGTTTTTTAATTCACCATGATTCATTAATATCTAATTTAATTGTTTCTCATTTTCAATAATTTCATATATTCCACTAATTTGGTCAGAATTAAAATCAAATGAAATCGTAACATTCTCAACTTCATCATCATTCGGTTTTCTATAAATTTTTATTTGCTCATTTCTAGAAGTTCTAAAAATTATTTAATAAATCGCATAGAATTTGGCTTTATTTTCAATAATATTCACATAAAAATCGTCAAAAAACTTGTAAATATCATTATTCTATAGTTTTGGTACCATTAAATTAGCTAAATATTTCTTATGACCCCTTTATTTTATTTTTATTCAAAAGAACCTAGATTTCTATTCATTATCTTAAAATGATGAGTATTACCTATAGTTTGATGTTATTAAATGTTTATTTGTTATAATATGTCATTTTATATGATTTATCATGAAACTTGATTATTTTAAAGATTCTATTTTGTATTTGTGAAAAATTACATACTGATTCCCTCTAGGATAATTTTGAAATCCCGTGTTCAAATAGTTTTGTTCAACTAATCTCGATAGGAATTTTATTATTTCCTTTTGTAATTTCATTATACAAGGTATTTTATGATGCACTATATTGATTATTGACTACAATTTTTTCGAGATAATCTTTAGAATAATCAAATGTGAATTCGCTGCCATATTTAGAAATCATTTTTCTATATATAAACCCAGTTCTTTTTTATCATTCCTTCTGAAAAGTTTGAATAATTCTATTACTTATGATGAATATATAATGAAATGACATTGGTCACCTGGGTAAAAAAAATAATTTAATAGAATATGATTACTAACATTATAATTTTGTTTCATAATTCAACATATGTGGCTATCGATAAGATCTGGTGGTCTCGTCAACTTAATATCCACCTTTCTGAGTTCCTCCAATCATTTTTCTTTTATGGAAAGTTTTAAATAACAAATCCTTCTCAGTTTTAAAATAGTACAGTTATATAACAACATCATACATTATGAAAATATTTGTTATTCTTTGACCAATATGTAAATATATCTTATGAACCTACTTTTTTCATCTTTAGAACTCAAATAGTAATAATCGGAAGGATCTCCAATTTAAAATTATTTCCCACTAGTTGTTCTTCTATAAGTGATTATTATAATATCCATTTATATTTTTATGAAACATGAGTCTTTGTTGAAAATAAAAATTTTAAATCATCACAAATATGGATAAGACTCAACAAATTATGTGTAATCGCATTGATGTAGAGTATATCTTTTGATTTTAGATTTTTTCATCAATGTTAATCACTACAACTCATCAATATTGTAGAGAATTGTTATTGAAAAAATTACCTACCAGACCATTATAATCTCTAGTATTCTATAGTATTTTTTTCACCAATAATAGGTTAGGAGATACAATTTTCAATAATCCATGGCTTGTTTTTCATTCACTCATTCAAGGAAGCATTAACAAAAAAAGTGACTTATCTTCATTCTTTATTTTCTGAATTCGTTTTCTATTCTCACTATTGGAACAATATCAGAGAATATTGGTCCTAAATTATTTATCAAAGTCTAAAAATTATTCAAATCATTAAAATATTTCTTCAATTTTGTAAACATGAACTCTGTAGATATAACTTTTTCACTTTTGGTGACCACTTGCTTCCCTTTCAAATAATTTCTATTATTCTCAGAATTACTCCCCTTATATTCAGGACTTATTCTAGGTAATTAAATATTGAAACATCAGTAGTTTTATTTATTTTTATACCTAATATTGAAAAAGAAACTCCCTTTGAATCAGGCTCCTCCACTCTTATATTATTTATATCCAAAAAATTGTTCATGTTGTCTTGTGAAAAGTTTTTATTATTTCTATCTTGGAGGTGATCTTATTTAGATATTCTTCTCTAAATTTGATATATAAGTGGTTTTATCAAAATTAAACTGATCATATCCCTATAAAATATTATAATATGATCCCATATTATTATAAATAACAAAAAATAAATTTTAATAAGAAAATATTTAATATACAATTTTGCTTAGTTATTATTAGATGATTGTGACCATTCAAATTTTATATCTAAATACATGTGAACATATTTATTCATATTATTTATAGATTTATCATATTCAATACAACTTGATTTTTTCTTATTTAACTCTTCTTTTTTTATAATCAGTTTATAAGTATGATTTTTAACTATTATATCATCCTTAGAAACCTTCATCTTGAGTATTTTTATTTCATCAATTTGATCAGCTTCTCTTTTAAAAAGATCTTCATTTATTTAATTATACTTACCATTTTCATTCATTAACATCCTAATATCCTTCTTGAGTATATTAGTTTTCTCAATACAGGCTTCAAAATTAGACTTTAGTATATTCTTTATATATGTTATCCTTCCTTCTCCATCTACATTCCTTGACAATCCATTACATTTTTCAAAATAAACAATGAATTATGTTATTTTTTAAATAGTCTTATTTTTATTGGCTACTTTATGAATATTAATGTAACACCCCAAAATTATAAAATAATAACATTTTTTCAATAGTGTACACGACATGAAACACCAATCTTAAACAACCCACTATATACAATTCTTTAAATGTAATCACTTTGATATCTTGGGAACATGCCACACTGAGTCTAAATAAGTGAGAAAATAGTATACCATTATATAATATCTATTAAATGGAAGGTTATTAATGGTAATTCCTATATTTTTAAAATTATGGATATCTATTTATAGTAAAAAAATAAAAATCTTTTAAAAGAAAAAAAAATTGTTTCATGAAAAACTGTATTTCTTTCTAAAAGACAGTTTTGTCTCTCTTTGAACAAATAATTTAAAATTAATTTTAGACACTTTTGGAAACATTATTTGATAAAAGGAAATTTATTTTTTAAATAATCATATAAATAAATATTTATGGTGAATTTTTCTATTTTTTTGAAATATTTTATTTCTGATGAATAGTGGAAATTACTAAATTTTAATTTATTTTTTTGTTATTTAAATTATTTATAAATTTAAATTATATTTTAAAGTAGTTTTAAAGGAAAAATAGTTTAATTATATATCACTAAAATCAATTTATGTCATGGTAATAATTCTAAAATTGAATTTTAATATAAAAACATTATAAACTTAGGAACATTTTATCTTTGAAAACCTACTTTATAATCTCGTCAACAGGATTGATTTTCAATTATATTTTTTAAATTATAAGAATAAAATTTTGAGATATATATTCTATATTTTTAATCAGAATAATTTATATTAGGTAATAATTTTAACCTATTTCTTATCAAAATTAATATTGAAAAAAGTAAAAATTATTTATTATGGTTAAGGTAAAAATGGGTTTACTGATGGTTAAACTCAAAAGATAAGGTTTAAACTAACATAAAACTTGTATTAAATACATTTAATAGATATATGATGACCCTATAATTTCTGAGGATCTTAAAAAATGAATTTTGGATGCTTTTGTAAATTTAAAAATGTGTTTACACCTTTTTCTTTCAAAAATTATAAGTGTGCCACTCACCTCACTTATAAATGTCCACCCCTTACCTCTCATCTTCACATGTTATAACAAATTTGGTTAAGAAAATACCAGCCCAAATCACTTATAATATTAACTAATATCATCCTTGAATCCATATTGTTTTCAGAATTCTAACCTTATAAGGCTTTTTTTCAAACCTAAGGACGTTTCCAAAGAAAGAGGGAATGATTTTAATCAAGAATTTTTATTTTATTTCTTCCACCACCTCTATAAATTCATATTAAAACATGATGATATAACTACCTAATTAATTTCCATATAAAATGATTTTTTTAATGTTATGATAATAATCTACAAACACCTCCACTTCCCTAAAATGGGTTATGAAATCATCATATGTGTGTACGGTTGACTACCGCCTCAGGAACCAATGTCATTCTTTTTTCTATTACCAGCAACCATGGATGTGTATGATTATGGATATAAAGTATATATATATGATATTTATAAAATAATTATACATATTTATTCATTATAAATTATATAATTTTTTACTTTTTATTCAATAATGTATACGATAACATCCCTTGTGTTTATGGTAGACTACCACCTCGTGAAGTGATGTGATTCATTTTTCACTAACACTTTACAAAGAAGAAAATAAGTTTCAATATAATGAATATATGTTATATAAAAGAAAAAATTATGATATTAATGAAATATTTAATTTTATTAAAATCTATAATATCATTTTTTATCAACTTTTCACTCAATGAATAATGATAACATCATTCAAATACGTGTGGACTGCCACCTTCACATAGTGATGTGACTCTCTATTCATCACCACACCAAATCAACGATGTATATTGGTTTATTTAAATATATAATATTTTATTTATGATATCATCATAGTTAAGTAAGTTAAAATATTATTTAATACCTTCCTATAATGATCTTTAAAACATGGAAATGTTACTCTTCCATACGAATGACCTACCGTCTCCATGATCGTAACTTACATCATTTCCCAAAAACATATTTAATGATTTATATTAAAATTATATATTATTTACAAAAATAATAATTATTTCATGATTATTATTCTATAGATTATCGATCTATATCACATACCCCATCACCAGAACCTTTATGATAAAAATGCATGGGAAAACATGGCAATTAAGACAAGAAAAAATAAAAAAATGAAATATTAATAAATATCTAGTTATGAGATATTATAAGTGGATAATATATGATATTATAAATATTTATACGGTTATTTTAAAAGCAAATAAATGATAAAAACCGTTATACATTATTTTAATTCACATTCCGCCCATTGGTAGCATGAGGTAAGGGACGTCCTCTCAATTTCTCTTCATTGGGGAACATAGTAATGTTGTACACCAAATTTATTTTATAATTATTATATAAATCCTATTTAATATTTAATATAATTATAACTTAATTTTTAATTGTTTTTTTTCAATTTTAATTATTTCAATCTTGTGGATTTGACATAAAAGTTACCAAGACGTAAAGTATTTCATAACTCAATTTTTTTCATTGGGATATTTCACATAGTCACTGTATTTTATATTCTAAAATCATGTTTTCAATAATTTTTTTATTATATTATATTTTATTTAAACTTTATTTCTTTGGATTTACAATTTATAAAAATAATATATTCAATTTTTTATTCTCACTTCAACATTATGATCTTTTCAAGGGTTTATTTAACAATCCCATTTTAATTGGGATGATTTATAATAGAATTTACATTGAAGGAAATTATTTGATAATTATTTAATACACTACTTTATTTTATTATCTAATGGATATTCATGAATGTTTTATGTAATATTACCATTTTCCACTTTTTGGAATTTAAAATAATTGCAAAAATTCATTTAAGAAAATATTACATCTTTTCTCTCTTCAATATGGAATTGGTTTTCTTCAAAAACCATGTATTCTAAAAATATTTTAAAGAAACTTTTTATTGATTTTACAATTGATTTTTTAAATAAATTTTTACCATTTTTATATTTTACAGAATGATTTAAAATTAACATTTATGTCATTTTCGAAATAATTCCCATTTATATTTTACAGAAATGTTGAAAAGAATCATTGTTTTATCATACTCGACATATATAGAATTTTATACCATCATTTACAATCCATGTTTTAAAAATTAAATTATAATTTTCAAAGGGAATTTTAAAAGAAAATTATTTTTAATAAAATTAAACTTTTAGTGCTAAAAGGTGATATAAAAATTGATGAGGATATATTCTTCAATAATATTTTTAAATATATTTTTCTGTTATTTTTATTTTTCAATGAAAAAAAACACTTTATTCTTACTAAAATGGGTATATATTGGATTGATATTTTATGCATTCCTTCTATGGATGGTTAATGATCATTTTTACCAAGGAAAGTATTAATATTTACTTTCTTGATTCATTTTTTAGTCATTAAATTTTCTATCAAATATTTATTTACATATCCGTATTGGACATTAAATATCCCCAAAATCTCCATATTATTTTTCTAGGATATGTTTATTTCATAAATCATATATCATTCCAACATATCATGTTCTATATTGAGTGTTATTTTTTTATCAAGGGCCATATTGATAAATTTATATTTGTTACTCAATATATATTTTTATGAAAATACACATCGTTCATGAATTAAATTTATTATTCTATATATGAGGAATGATTTGGATATGAAGTCATGGGTGGGGCCCAATTATAGATAGTATTAAGATTCATATGTTTTCTAAGGTCATGTATTAGTTTGATATACTTAGTTAAATGGGATTCTATTTTAAAACTACCGATCAGTTTTAAACTATCTTATGTAAATATCTTAAAAGTATAAGTATCATGATACCCAAGATCATGAAGACAAAAAATTATGAATATCCATTATTGAGAATTAATTTATTTTTAACCATGATATTTTAACAATGATATTATCTATAGATGTATTTCATTCTAAATTTAATGATTTAATGGAATGTTTTGTTGGTTATTTACTTTCCCATATTGATTATGAATTACACAGACAAGTTTTTTAAATGGAATATGTTTTTATTTATTTAACATTACATATTCATTACAAATTATCTAATATTGATATTCAAATTATTCAAATGAAATTTATAATTAATTATTTAACTTTCATTGATATTATGAATATTGATTCATGATATATTCTATTGTACTTAATCCTTACCATGAATTTGAGATCATCCTTTTTTTAATTTCCCCAAGATTCCATGAAGTTTTCTATGATTGATTTATAATGATATACTATAGGTAATAATTTTATTCTTAAAAAACACTTATATAGTAATTTTTATTTTCAAATGTAAAATGGGAATAATGTTAGATCTCTATTCTACAAGACTTTAACAACTAAATTGTACACAATAATCCTTCATGAGTTTCCTTAGTCAATGTTAGATCATATTCTACAAGACTTTAACAACTAAATTGTACACAATAATCCTTCATGAGTTTCCTTAGTCATATGTTTATGTAGGAATTATCTCATTTTCATAAGATATTATATTATAATTTAATCATTATCCGTAGTGATATTATATAAATTCATTCCTTCTAATTTAACTTAAATACAAATGATAAAATAAAAATATGGGAATTTATTCAGTAAGTATAACATGAAAATTACTCCAAAATATATGAAATTGTGAATTTCAAATTGATTTAAAATGGATATTATTTTATTATATCGCTATATTGTTATTAGTTGGAATCTTCATAATCATTTCTTCATGGAATGATATAACTCATCATGGTGAAACTAACTAAACCCACATCATGAATCATTGAAAAATCATTTTCTTGTGTTTTAAAAATTGAATATATTATTCAATTCATTTATATTGAATTAAAATTTAACTTGTGATGGTTAATCCACTAAAAAACAATTTTAGCATCATAAGATTTTATATGATTAATAATATTCTATAATTTACCTATTTCTAAATGTTTTATATCTGTGGGTCATAAAAAAGTAGTATAACTTATTTTGTATCAGTATAAATGAAATAATCCTATGATACTAATAAATATCTTATATATTTTGTCCGAAGTGTCCATTTTTGAAAAATTATATGTGATCTATATAAACATCTAATGTTGTATTTCAAATTTATTACACATCTTCATCGTTTATTATATATCATCCAATTTCCTAATTTATCAATCCAACATCTAAAATATCATCCATTATTTTAAAAATTCTACCTTTATGGTAGGAAAATATAATACATATGCACTAAAATTCATAAACATCACTTAGATTAGTGATATTTAGGTGTTCTCAACTAAAAAAAATCATCAATAATGTTTACTTATGATTTGAGGCTTAGCCATATTTTTTCCCTCCTAAGGAATGAAATTTGTTTTAGTATTCTAAACTTCATATTTATCACTCCCATTTTCATTTTTCAATTAGTTTTAGAAAAAACATATTTATAAACTCAAAAATCCAACATATGAATTCCAGTGAAATTTTTCTACCCCACATTACAAGGTATTATTACATATTGACAGTGCATCATATATCTTACTTGAATATTCTATTCTTTCCCTTAGAGTCCTTACTCCCAATTCCAGATTATATCAAATAGTTATAGAACTATTAAATTCATCTCAGGGATTCTAAAATCATATTAAAAATATTCTAAACATATTAAAAAATAACTCAATATAATCAAGTGATTCACTTTCACAATTGAAATAAACACAATCCTTCAACAATTATAGTGGGATCATTAATTAATTTCATAAAGGGGTTACTCGTGATTAACATACTTGTAAAAATAGTGAAGGAGAAGTAGCATATTTATTCATTTATTCCAGATAATGGTTATAAAAATGTGATATATTATTAATCATTTAATTCATAATAAAATTGTTTATTGATTTTGGAAATATGAAATTGTTGGAAAGGTACTATGATGATTTGTGCTTGGATCATTAGAAGATGAGAGATACACCTTTTTAAATCCTTTTTACTCTGTCTCTACACTATTAAAATGATATTATATGGTTTCTATCATAAATAAAAATGTTTTCTATAGATTTATAGGAATTTCTATTCCATAAGTCGTTTTATTGGCCTTAGTTAAATAGTGAAAAAATTTATAGATTGGGTGAATATGGTCATGGGTATATACAAAACCTCTTTTATTGAAGTTTTGATATCACAATGATTTCAAACTAATTGAATCATATTTTGTAGGATAATGAGATCTGGAATGATTATTAATCATTATTAATTATTAAGAATTAATTCTAATAATTTAATTTTATTATTACACATAAATATTGATGAAAAAAAAAATTATATCTAACTTAATTACAACTAATCAAAAATAATTAAAATTAATATAAAGAAAGGAAATAAATACTGAATTAAATAAAACAAAAATATCTTTAAACTTGATCTCTTATAATTGTAGGAGGCTTCACAACTTCTTCATAAAAAACTAAATCTCGAAAATTTTCACTCTAAAATTAGAGTTTACAGAAGTAAAGGAACAAGAAATTCGGGCAGAGAGAAGAAAAACAGAGGGGGTATACATAGGTTAGATTAGTTCCAAATGGACTATTAGTGACAGGGATTCCATCATAAAAACTAATTTTTGTGAAGGGCCCCGTTTCAAATATCTTCAGCCGCATTAATTACCGTCGGCAGTTAAAAGGTTATTTACGAAGGGGCCCATCACAAAAATTGACATGCTGACACTTTTTGTGATGGGAAAACATCCCATCGCAAATATGCTTTTTCCACCGTTGGTTATTTGTGACGGGTGGTGTCAACCCATCGCAAATACTCTTTCGTGCGGTTTGGCTAGCAAACTTCTCCAATCAGTGCTTATGTTTTGCAACGGGGTGCCTATTCCCATCGCAAATAATTGGTTATTTGTGACGGGTTAGTCCACTTGTTGCAAAAAACCTCTTCGATTGTCTATTTGTGATGGTATTTATTCCCATCGCAAATAGCCCGTTGTAAATAATTGTTTTTCCCGTAGTGCAATTGGTTTTATGAAATATGTGTACATAAAACCACCTTCCACTTTGCTTATAAAATGGAACCTTGTGCTCCTCATTTTCAATTTCGAACCATAAGAAACTATCATCCATTTTTTTCTTGTAGTATTACCCTCCACATCCAAGATGTTTTGGAGGCCCCTATCTTGATAAGGGGATCAAGAATGAAGAAGGAGTTCTACCCGAGCTTCCTCCTCCTCTCGATGTCGGGATAAACAGTGGGTCTTTGTTGTGAGGGAGCTACACACATGTAAATGGAGTTATGGAACATCTATTAGCTACTAGTTTAGATTAATTTGGGTTTTAAAAAATTCCATTCAATGTATCTTTCATGATTTTGTTTTTGAATGTGTGTTTTTATGCATATGAATGTTATGACCTTAATTTCTAACCAATGAGTGTGAGTTTTTGTGTGTGTGACTGGTGTTTTTTCGATTGGAAAACATAAAAATCATTTTATTACCAATTTCTTGAGATTTCAATATTATTTATAAGATCTTATTCCATGCTTAAATTTTGGACCTTGGCTATACGATTTTTATTTCAGGATTTGGTTCTTCAAGCAATGAAATAAAGTCTTAGGAATTAATCGAAAATCCAATTAATTTCAACGAAATAATTACTCCAAAACTAAATTAATATCGAATAAAAATGAACTTGAAATGTGTTTAGTGAAATAAAAATGACCCCTTCCTCTCATATTTTGAAAAATCCACTTTGTTTTTCAACTATTGAACTCTTTAAGTTATGTTATTTTCTTAAAACTATTTTCAAAATCACCCCCCTACTTTTTAGTACTTTTTATTAAAAACACATTCTATAAACCCTTAAATTATCCTTGAGAGATGACCTAGTGTCTACCCTATACCATAAAACAACCTTAAAATCGTAATCAATATGACATGTCATGAAAAAATCATTCATTGACATAGTGACTGGAATACATAGTCATGAAAAATTCTCCACAAAGCACTGAAAATATAAAGCTATACCAAGAAGACTATAGATCTCAATCACAGTGGTTAGTCTGGTCCAACATAAAATAACTTTTATCTTTTAATGATTTCCTGATATAACCTCACATGATATTATATAACAAAATATTGAAGCTTTTCAATGCCAAAATATGAACTGGGATATTTTTTCATAAATCATACCCTTCCTCAAGGTATTCATTAAAATTATCATTTGATCTTTATTCTATTACTTTAATGTTGAATTTATATGAATAACTTTTATAACTACAAAACAATCATGGAAATATCAAAACAATATACTAATTAAATTCCTGATGATAGGATGAGTTAGTAAGAAAAAAGGCATCATGGTAAAATCATAGTTTCCATACATTGTATGGAAAGTTGTATGGGCTATATCCTTCTTATTGACCCTCAATTAAGGATATCCAAAAGGAATATCTGTCTTTGATATGTATTGAGGCCCATGAAATTGAGAAAAAAATACACCGATATGGTTTAGAGGACAAATTTTATTGATATTGATCTTGTTAGGTTCTCATTAATCAATGCCAAGTTGCATTGATTCATTATTCATCTTAAGAAAAATAATTGGTTCACCCAATAGTGAAACAAAATTCCAAATAAATATATTTTGAATATTCACTTGGAGTTTCTACTTCAGTTCCTACAACTCAATCGAGGTCACTCTATAAGGAGTATCTGAAATATGTGTTTAACCAGGTTTTTATTTTATCGATAACTCAACATCACGATTCATTAGAAGGACATGAATATTCTTCCAAAAAGGGAAAAGAAACTCCCAAAAAATAGGAATATAATTGATATTGAATTTCTCCCCAAACATATGATATAGACACCCCATTTTATATGAGAACCAAGATCCATACAATGTAAGTAATTTCAATCATAATATCATATTTATGATCACACTGATAGATGAACAAAGGTTGATTTGGGATATCAAATGTTACTCAAATTATATATAAATTTATGTAGAATTTGTGTAAATTAATCCAATCCATGGACAGGATAAAATAAAACTCAACCAATGGGAGAATAAAAATATTTATTGAACCACATTCTCATAATCATCAACTCGGGAAGAAGAATTGACTATAGATGATGTCGTCATACCATTTAGGATTATCAATGATAATTCAATATCTTATATTAGAGGCCTTATAATGATACCATAAGAAAATTATTCTTATATAAAAGAGTGGGTATGTCCAAAATCAAATAAGACATTAGAAGTTCTAGAGTGGACGGTAAGCCTACCTTTTAACACTTTTTTATTGTATGCCTCATCGAAAATAGTGATCCAAAGATATTTCTCATTGTCTCTTTGACTAATAGGTTCCTTACATATATTATAATCATTAACATTCAAATTTGGTCACTAGTTTTCATAATGAATTTTAAACACTAGAGTGTGGGTGGTGAATCTAGTGGATCTTTATCTCTATTAGAATCATTTATAAACTTTTTCCAATCATTTAGACATTCTATTTTCTAATGAACTTCCCTTCAACACATGAAACATTTTAAAGTACCATTATAACAAATTCAACTACGTTTCCTTCCTCAATTTGATCATAAAGTATGGAACATATTATTTTCTCCACGATTTTTATAATTTTCATTACATTACATATTTCTTTTATTGTCAAAACCATGGGAATTATGGGTAACTATAATTACAATCTCCACATTCATGGAATATCGAACTATTTATTCATAGCTACTAAATTCTCTTATAGATAACTCCCTTAAGAGACTCAATTTTATGTCATTAATGAATCAATCAAACTTACATTCAGGTTATGTGATAATTCTTTAGGTTTACATTTTATTTCTTATAAAATTTACCTTATAAGTACTAATAGATTAATCATCCTTCTAATTTTGGTCATTGAATTTCTTCTCCATTTTCATTTAAGAAATAGGAGGAATGTACTTATTGAAAAGTAAGATCTTAAACTCATCCCACTCCATGGAGTCAATTTCTTCTTGTTTCATTTGTTGTTAATAATAGCCCACTATCTAACTTCTACATCATCCAAATGATAAAAACGTAGAATAAAATTCTAATTTTATGAGCACTGAATAATGGAAAATATTTTTCCAGTGGTAATGATTCATTACTCAAAAACTATTAGATCAGTGGAACCACTAAAAAATGGTGGATCTTTAATTATAATGGAATAAATAGATCATTTTAACTCATTTTCTCATTTTGAAGATTATCATGACTCATATATTATGAAATTTGAGTGAGAATATAAATAAATTTTTTCATTCCATCTCCCATAACATTTGGTTTCTTGGGATTAAAATCATTGCATTATCCATCACATTCTATATTTACATAATTATTTTAGTTTGTATCCATTAAATAAAACCTAAAATTATAGTGTGATAAACAGTAATCATTGTGGAAAAAAACATAATCCTAAAAACCATTAAGAGGATGTCTAAATTAAAACACATTCTTCTATGAAACCTTATGTTTAACCTCGGACATTTATGATAATTACCAAAACATTATAATTTTATTCTATAATTGGAATTATTCCTAGGGTTATCACCAAATTTATCTAATCCTAGTTTCTAATGGTTAAGTAAACATTTATTTTATGTCAACTATAGTGACCAAGACTTTTGATACATAGATATCACATATTCATATATAAATATTCATTATATAAAAGAATGACCTATGCCAGAATCCTATAGGTATTGGAATATTGGATATAGAAACAATTGGTTTATAAAATATCCACATAATCTCCCACTATTTTTTTCATAATTACCACCCCTCTTAGAAATATCATATTTAATATTTTTCTTGATAACTTGGGGAAATGAAACATATTAAAGGGTGATCTCAAATTTTTATTAAGGGTAAAAAAGGGATATATAAATGATATCTTCGTCATAACAATGTCGTAATAGAATGCTAACATTATCATATAATTTTAAAATCATACCATGTTTGTCATATATCATAATCTTAATTCATGGCATAAATCTTGGCAGTTCATAATACATGAATCGTTAAGGAATCAAAGATCATGTGGCTTGAGAGAATAACATTTATATAAGGAATATGCTTTTGGAATACACATAACATTATAAATAATTTTCTTAGTAGTCATGGGTAATTTAGAAGACAATCATAGTGGAATGGGTTCACTCCCCAAACCATTATAGTAGTCAAGGTACACTCCCAAGACTATCATAGTGATAAAGTCCCTTACTAAATTAGGTTTACAACCCATTCAAGTCTGGGTTTCCTTATGGGATATCAATCATTACCCAATTAATAGGAGGTATGTACAGGTCTTATATTTCCTTTATTATAACAAAATAACATTCCTTGGTTAAAACATAACCACCATCCTTAGTCATAACATAACCACAATCCTTGGTCATAAAATAACCACTATCATATTATGAAAACCATACATATTTTTTCCAAAATATAATAAAATACTCATCATAAAAGAACCCATGAAGAGAAATGAGTTTTGTTAACATTTCGTCATAGCATAACCCATGAAAAAAAATGGTTTTTATAATCCTTTCATCATTTCACTATTGTATAACCCATGGATAAATAAGGTGATAAACAAAAATCTTTTTATCATAAATATAAACAATATATAAAATTAATAATGATGATATCATTGGATAATTACTCTAGTAAATCTTATGAAACATCAATGTATGTCTTCTTAAATGAAAAATCATTATAAAATTTCACTTGGAACATTTATTGAGGAAAATATCTATTTCACTTTGAAATAACAACTTTAAAACATAAAGAAATTCAAAATTATTATTCTAAACATTTTCATTGAAAATATACATGGATTAATATAATTTGATATTCAAATAATTTATTATTAATAGAGTTAGAAAAATATATTCATTCCATATATGTTAAAATAGAACATTCCTTTCACAGTTTGGTAGAAAAAGGTAGAAAATACCTTGTTTAAAAATGAAAAGAATATTTTTTTTAATCCATTCTGAAAAAAATAAAAAATGGGTAAGAATAAATTTAAAAAATCATTTTTTAATTGTAAAACAAATTTATAAATTATTTTTTAAAAAAATGGATATGTAAGAGAAATTCATTTCCAGAAAAGACAAAAATAAATATGATTTTCCATGAAAAGCTATTTTCTTTATGTTGAGTATATTAGTAGAGAAAAAATAATTAAAAATGTGTATTTTAATTAAATAACCACAGGATAAGAAAATGGATTAGTTACTTTAAATATAGATCATAATATTTCATTATCATAACTTAACCACAAATAATTCTGATAAATAATGATATTTTAATATAAAATCCTTACAACTTTATTAACATTTTAATCTTAATTACCGTGAAATAAATATCCAAAGATGAATATGTATATACACTAATTTTCATGATAATAATGATATAAAAAATTTATGGGAAGTATATACCCCACACAAAATAAACAAGTGGTAAATATGGAAAGTGTCTCACTGAGATTAATGTGAGATTAAAATCCCATTACTTTGGTCCGACTTCCATCATACCTGTTGGAACCTCATATATAATAAATATAGATTTATTATAAATATATTTTTTAATTGTACTAATATATTTCATACAATATATGATTTACATATATCCCTTTATCACCTATTTCTTAACACTTATTTTTTAAAACCACTTTTCCAGGTTATGTGTGCTTCATTTTCCATATATGTTCTAGTTCAAAATTTTTTGTCCTTTTATTTTTCTCATGGTTCCAAAATCTACAGAATTTTTATCATTAAATAAATATTAGATAATTTTTTAAATACACATTTATATTCATTAATAAAATAAACGGACTGAGAATTTAATTACATTGTTCATAGAGATGGTAGGCCATATATACACACGAATGTTATTATTATTTTTTCAAAATATTTTATGAAATAAAGGTATATAATAAATCATATTTACAAAATCATCACTATATTGTATTTATACGATATATATTCATTAAAACCATCCTTATTACCATAAATGTGAAACAGAAATAAATAATTAATTGCATCGCTTCATGGAGGTGGTAGTCCACATGTACACATGATCAACGTTATCATTTTCCAATAGTTTTAAGGGTAAGATGTTCGATATTATATTTTACTTTCAAAAGTATAATTATGTCATAATTATCATATCTAATCATTAAACCCATCATAATTCCCATCCATAAAATATGTTTATGAAAAATTAATTGTATCGCTATGTGGATACAATAAGTCATATATACACATGAAAGATATTTTAACTTCGCATTATATGGAAATAGGGTGAATAAAAGTAGTTTAATAATAAGAACAAAATTTAAGTTTGTTTTTGATAGTGATGTTATTGTTTTGTAAATAATATAACATATGTATATGACGTAAAATGATAATTTAAAAGAAATTGATCGATTAAGGTGATTACATCTTCTTTGAAATAACTATTTTATGTTTCCTCTTATGGGATATAGGGTTGGCCTTTTGGAAATACCATCACATATATAATGTTTCTAAGGGAGTGGTGAACATAAATTGAGAGATTTTGGTCATTCTATTAGGTTAAAATTGGGGTGACTAAAAGAAAGTAGGGGTGTCCTTTTGTAATTTAAGGGAGGGTCACACTTTAATCTCTTAAAATATTAAAATATTTTAAATTCATTCTTAAGAGAAATGGTTCCAAATTTTCTTTTAAAGAGGAAATGTGTGAAATTGTAGACCATATATTTTCTGAATTATCTTCTTTTATTTTTTTTGTTTTTAAGTAATATAACTGAATATTATTTTCCTAAAATATCATTACTTCCAATTTAGAAACTTTTCATTTAATTTTCCATAAAAACATTAATAAAATGTGGGAACTCGAATATTATTATTAAAAAAACACTGATATTCCATATTTTTCTATAAAATTCATATAAATAATTCACTCAATAAAATTATATTACCTTTATTATTTTTAAAATCATTTTATATGTTTTTTATTAATTAGAGAAATATTTCATCAGTGTTTCATAACCTGTTAAGGTAATTATTTAATTACTATATAAAATATATAAATTTACATCAGGACTATAATAATATTTTTCTAAAAATTCCTATTAATATTCATTCATAACTATATTTTTCCCTTATGCAAACACATAAGAGACATTTAAAACTAAGAGAGTGACACTCTGTAATTTTATTTTCTTTAAATATTATTTAGGTCATTTGGAGTGAAAACTTTCCATTAAAAACTCAATTTTGAACCTAAGGTGATGAGGGTAAGTTTAACATCATTCAATAAGAATTAGGTGGAAACATTATTTCCTTATCACTTATTTTTAAACTAGAATAACCAAATTTACCCTTTATCAAGGTGATAAATTATGGAATGGTTATTATTCATATTAACCAACAATTAAATGTACCTTTTTAAAAAAATAACCTCCTAATTCTAATTATGGAATCTATTTTATCAAATTCAATTTCTATAATTGGAATAAATTATTTTTTAAAAATCACGCAACCTGTGATACAACCAAATTTTTAGTGATTAATTTAATTTAATAATACAAAAAATACATTTTTTGCATAAAAAAGTTGTTTCTAAAAAACACCTCTTTTACTTTCAACTAATTTTTTATTATTTAAAATTAATTCATACCAAAAAAATTATTTATACAAATTTAACCCAAATTTCTTTATAATTTACCTATTCCCTTATATACCCACAAATATATAGGCTAGAAGATAACTATAATTCAATATTATATCCTGATTTGTTTAAAATAGGTGTTTCAAATCATGCATGATATTGATGAAATTAAATTTATTTGAAAAATAAATATTTTATAAAATATTGGTGTGTTTTTGGAAATTGATTGATATGTGTTTTCATGGAACCCTATAGGATTTTTCATTCCTTGAGAGGGGTGTAGTGATTTTATATGGATAGGTGTGACCTGTGGACAAGGCTAGGGGACTAATTTTAAACTAAGGGTCTATGATTATCATGGGTGTATCGTAAGTGAAATTTATATTATGAGGGGTGTTTATAGTGAGGAAATATAGGGAATTTATTTTGGTTTATAATTATTTATTCCCTATTTGAGTTATAGATAAGGATCAATTTCTAGTTAAGAAAAAGCTTATGGGATACATTGACATTCTAGTATTTATGAATATATCCTAACACTGGTTTTTAGCTGTAGAGGAAAAGGTTGGAGCTAAAAAACCTAATAAAAAATGTGTAGAGATGCCCCACATAGGTGATTATTCTATCTATGTTCTAAAAGGATCTGGAGTAGTTTTATATGATCCCAAGATTCTCTATTATATATAATTGGTTATTTTATAGCTTCCATGAATGCATTTTTGATTTTATGTGCATACGAGGGATATTTTTGCTGACATTTGTTAAAATAGGTGGAATTTGGTTTTCATCGGGGAATGGATAGAACACGATTTTCCGATGCAATTTATTATATATTCCTTATTTATTTTCATATACCATAATAAAATGTATATGATGGAGTATACAAGGGATGGGTTTTGGTGGCACTGTACTGAGTTACATGTTAACACCCTACATGGGTACCGTAGTGTGAACGTAGACCCTCATATTGTCATTAATGTTATGGGATATATATAGATTCCAAATAGACTAGCAATATGGATCTGTAGATGTAGTTCAATGTAGAGACTTGATTTTTGTGCATATTTATTTATTTTGTTTTTCTTAAAATTATTTTTTACTAACCAAGTGGGTTATTCTTTTTTTTTATAAATTTAAACTATATAGGGGTTCCATATTGATATATCATATTGATATTTATTTTAAATTGATAGTTTTATTAAATACAGATCATTGTGCATTATTTAGTACTATATGTTGATTCTTTTATACATTTTTTATTTCTCGTGATGAGACATAGTGTATAGTTTCCAAATAGTGGATAAAGAATCTTATCATAAGTTGGAAGTATTTGGAATATGAGGTGGTGTTTCTAATGTGATGTGGTGTTTTTTCTCTATAAATATTAGGTAATGGCCTAGTATGTGGTGTTACAATAGATAATCAGTGTTGTCTATGTTATTTTAATATTTTTTATTGGTAGTTGAAATTGAGGTATTGTTAGAGATTGGGATGAATCATTTTATTGTTTATAACTAATGTATTTTAAAGAACGTCTAAGTTACCAATGATATAAAATTTGATTCACTAATTCTCACTTTTCTAATTGATACAATGATTCAAATATTTTATTTTGCATGAGATAATTATTTATGGTTTTACTTTTGGATTGGGGTAGAAATATTGCATGAATTATGATATCATTTTTAGGTGCCTATTTATTATTGATGTATGAATGGATACAAAGGTTATGAAATGGTTTTCAAATAGGTAACATGGTTTTATAAAATTATTTTTTGGAAAGAAATGTTTTGTGTGATTTTTTTTGGAATTGGATTTAATTAATTAAATCATAAAAAATGTGGTATTTCTATATTTTTTCAAATAAATATTTTGGCAGTTTCATAATTAATTAAAACCAAAATGGTGATTTCATATTTATTTACCATGGAATAATTGAAATTATGCAAATTATATATGGAATATATTTAGTGGATTGGTATGGGTATGAGATTTATTAGTTTTGACTCTTTTGATGAGTTCCTTGGAGTGGTATTATACTAGTATGAGATATATTGGTTAGTTAGAAACCCTCTAATGGGTCAAGGAGCTATGTGGTATTCTTGGAATGATGATATATAACTCTTAATAATTGATTTTGGTTTGTGGAAAGGTATTATTGATGGTTATATCTGTTGGTTATTGGAGTTGTTGGAAGAGGCCTAGTATCATTATTTAAGGTGTTACCTTTGGTTTGTTATGAAATTATTTTATTCGTAGAGATCATGATACAATGTGAAGAATCATGTCTTAGTGTGGTGGCATAGTAGCTAAATTTTATTGAGGTTTGGGACTATTGTATAAAGTCACTCTATACTAGGGTTTTTTATATGGTAATGAAAAATCATTTTGACGTGAGGAATCTGGTAACATCACAATATGGATCTGAGATGTTTCAATCCATCTAAAAAAGGTGTTTAATGAACATTGGTATGTATGATCATGATATAATGATAAATTATATGAGTTTATTTCATCTTGATCATTATGTTCGTGTCATAATCCACCCCTTGGGTATGTTTATAAATAAGATGGTTCCTTTTCCATTCCACAAAGGCAAGCATGTGGCTATCATATTGGGTTCTCTGTGTATTTGATGATGTAACATGGGTGAAAAAGAGGATGTGTTCATTATTTTCATGTTATCCTAATGACTGTTCAATGAGGGGTTGAGTGCATGAGTTTTTTTTTCTATTTCTTGGTTGTGTTTAGTTCATAATAATCACTAGTACTTCACAAGTGGTAGGTTGGAAACCTGGGATTGTTTAAATTTTGGTTTTTCTGGGGGACTAGAGATGAGTTTTATATAAGTATATATCATATTGTTACACCCTAATATTTTTAAAATCATGTGATAGATTATGGTTCTAATATAATTAATATATACAAATACTGGGATAGTTATATTTGGGGAATACTTATAGATTTTAGTTTTACGGGATCTAAGAAACATGGGACCCTTGATGGTGATAATCATAAGGTAAATGGATGAACCATTTTAGGATAACCACTATGTGAGAATATTAGAATTAATAAGTGATTCCCTAGAGTCATCATCACCTATAATTCATTTTAACATAGAAAACAACTCAAATGGGTAGTTCCTTGGTAAAACCACTTCGATATTGGAAATTTTATGAAACCACCAAAATTTCAGTGGGGGTTTACAAATAGGGAGATAATACTGCTCTTTATGGGTTCTCATGTGAATATTTTTAGGTCCTCAGCAATTCATGTTTTTTATGATGAGTTTATATGTGAATATATATTGATTCAATTTAATAGAGAAAGTTAGTCTCTTAGATAAAGTGATATAGGTAATTGGATAATCTTATTATGATCTTCATGGGAGAAAATTTTTGTATCATCAATTATTCTTGGAATAGTAATAGGTAGTATCTGAGGTTCATTGGGGTAGTTTATATTTGTTTTGGGTGTTAATTAGGAATTTTATGGGGCGGTCTATAGTGTTTTATTGATTGGAATTTTCCATCAAGGGTTAATTAAATCATGAAATTTCTAATCTAGGTAGTTTTAAATCACTGATTCTATAAGCATGATTCATGGTTCAAGGTAGATATGATTTTTTTAGTTGGCTCATAAGAGGGAAGTAACTAAATTATGTATGGTTTCTAGAAAGATGAAATTATTGGAAATATTTTACAAAAATTACTATATTGGTGAGTGTCATGACAATATTTAAATATATGAAAATCATATCATGTGAGTTTTATTTAGTATCTCAGTTGTGGAAAAAATTATAAAGATTTATAAGTTGATGATTCATGTACCTCTCTAGTAAAAAGTTGTATGTTAAACCATGTATGGTTCTTAGGACCATAAATATTTTCAATTCATATTTTTTTGGCTAGTTCCATCAGTATGGTTGGTAACAAATAAGTTTTATTCCTAGGTATGTGGGTTTGTGGGAGAAAAATATTTCTTACAATTTCATTAAGATTAAGGAATTTTGGTGTGGATCATGAGTTAATTTTTAGTTGGGATAGTTTTTTTGTTTCAATAATTTATTTCTAAAGGGATAATAATGGAATTTTTTACATATGATTGGTTATTGGAAAGTGAATATGGAATCGAGTATAGTGTTTGGGTGATGATTTATGTGTATGATGTATTGGATTCAGAGTATTCAGTGAAAATCTATTTTTTCTAGATTGTAAGTATGTATATTAGTGTAGTATCCTATCAAAAATGAAAATAACTGTGGTATAAGATTTAAATAGAATAATTTATAATTTAGAACTCATCAAAAAATATTATTAAGGGATACAAATCCCATTTTGGATAGTTTTTAATAACCTATTACATTATATTTTGTTAATTTATATGGAAATTTAAGTTTTTATAATCTGAAATCATAAATATTTGAATCATTATAGTTTAAATTTGATATATGAGAACTTTAATATCACTAGGGGTATTTTTAATAAGTTTTGTGTTTAAATTGTTTTTTGGAGCATTTGGTGAATGTCAGAGGGGTTCATCTCTATTAGTGGAGGGAATTATTTTTCAGGTTGAAAAACACATCACATTGTTTGCATTTCATAACAGAGTATATGCAATATAATATTTTTTTTCTTGTAGTGGAGGATTAATCACATTGTAATGTTTGGGTTTCCTTATTATAAGTGTTAAAAGGGATGTGTCACACCCCATCCTAATGGTGATTCATTGTGTGGTTGTATGAAATATTATAAAGTGTTGACAAGGATTTTTTTGGTTTTATTTTAGAAATGAGAATTCTTTTATGAGTCATATGGTCACACTACAATTCATTTATAGTGGGAAATTATTTCCATAACCCCTTAGGTCACAGCTATATACACCCTAGTATAATTTTTAGATCATGTGTTAACATTTCAAAACAAAAACCCCACCCATCCCTTTGTTTCACACAACCAAACCATATCCCCCCACTCAATGTTCACTGTTTAATCTCATAAGGGTTCATGTCTTGTGTGATTGACACACAATATAAAGATTAATTTTCCTTCTAGAGAGGATAAGAAATTCCTTAGTACAACTCTCATTGTTTTATATATTTCACAATATCTTTTTCATAAACCATGTTTTAAGTATTAATAATATTGCTTCTGAATTTTATGTGAATGGAGATGAGTAATGATTTTGTATCAAATGAGTTTCCTCATATAAGATAACGGTTGGAATTTCCTTTCCCATTAAATAATATGTATCTAAATATATGTTCATTTCATGTGTTATCCTATAAGGTTTGGGGATTCTATAAATTGGTCACCTGAGATTTGAGTGGTTTAATATTCTTGACTAATAACTTTAGCAAGTGAATTTCAAATACCATGATTGGTATGGATATTTTAGAGATGCCTTGTGGATAAACTGCTAATGATTTCTAGTCCATGTGTCACTTAACATGCCACTCTATGGTTATGGACAATGAGATAAGTTTTTTTAAGATTGGAATTGTGCTTATTGATATATTTTAATGGTTTATTATTTGTTTATCCCTTAGGCGACTGGCTGGTGAGTATTGAGGATTAGAAATTTTGAGGAATATTATATGGGATTTTCCTAAATATCGTCAAACACCATGATTGGAAGAAAAGTTTTCAATATTCCTAGTTAATTTTGTTAGGATATTTGCCTTGATTCATCTATGACTTTGAAAAATGTAATAGGTAAATCACATTCTTTATGTATGCCTATATGAACATGGTATTTCTAAGGTGGGGTAGATAATAGATCTCTCATGGATGACAGATTGTATAATGAGACGAGTATGAAACACTAGTGGAATTACTTTTATTGATTAGTTAGTCTTTCTCTGGGTCCCCATTGGTTGGTTGGGGTGGGGTATTTTTTTCTCATGAGTGGAATCAGTGTATGGTCTAGTGTTGGGAAATAATAAGGTTAATAATGTGAGACACTTTAGGTCATTTTTTGGAACTAATGAGGTATTATTAATGGGGGTAGGGTTGATATGTGTTTTCGTGAAACCCAACAATGTAATTCATAGTCTGAGAGGAGTGAAGTGAGTTTATATGGTTATGTATGACCTGAGAGTTAGGCTCGTGGTTTACATATTAATTTGGTTTCTATGATCATCAATTTTGTTTCATGGATATATTTTAATATTTTATGAATATCTATATTGAGGATGGTTAGGATATGTAATTGTGTCATGTATGTGTCATCATATAGATAATTGTTAGGAAAATATTTATGGAAAATAAAGAACAACTATTGGGGATATTTTTTCCTTGTATTATTTGTTCATGTATCCTCAACACATTATAAGCATGGAGTGGTTGAGGTTTTGGACTGATGAACTATAGATCAGTGTTTGAAGTTACAATTCATTGGTGTTATTTTGTTCTAAATTATAGGTGGATCACAGAGAGAGTGACATGATCCCAAATTTCTATACTCCATGAGGTTGGTTATGTGACAAAATTATTATATTCATATTCTTTTTTTTGGATATTATTAACATATACAAATAATTTTTTTGATGCTGGTGGGGTTATTAATTCATTATGGTCTTGATATAACATGATGACTAGACATGACTACTTGTATGTTCCATATTTTTCTCCTATACATACATAAACTATATATAATTTAGTATATAATGGATGTGTTAGTGATTCCCAAATTAGTTATTTACTCACACCTTACAAGGAAACCACTGTGTTCCATAGATCCCTCATGTAATTATTCATGTTATATGTTATACAAGGAATATTTCTAGAATAGAAAAAAGATCATGTATGTGGTTTAAAGGAGAAAATCAGGAGTTTTTCTATATATCATTGTATTTTATGTATATTTTATTTTATATTGATTGACCCAATGGGTGATTCATCTATTTTATTTATGTGTGCTTCACATGTGTTTCAAATTTATATATCATGTTGTTTTTAATTTTATATTAATATTTAACCTCTAAGATTAAATCATTGTGCTTACTCTAATAATTTAGGTTTATTCTAATATTAATTTTTTAATATATTTGATGCTCAAAAAATAATATACTCCCCATATTGGATTTAAATCTAACATTCAGAGAGTATCTTTTCGCTTATGGAGTGAAATATTGGGTGTTATGTGGTGCCACTGGCCCATTCTCCATTTGGGAAAGGCTTGGGATATGTTTTTTTTTGTATTATTGAGTATGAATCTTTTTTATATGTCATTTAAAATACATTAGTGTGTCAACTAAAATTTAAGAGTGGTGGAACATGAATTGTTTAGTTTCAGGTCATGATTATGGGATTTTTTATAACTAATTTTATTGAATTCATATATAATCTCTATAGTCCAAATTTATAGGAAACCTCTTGAGAAACACATCATCTACTATGTGAAAAATAATTATGTGTTTCCAAGGAGATAATGTGAATTAAATTTTGTAATTATAATTTTTTATGAATTATTTTATGTGATAGTGAGATGATAAAATGATAATTGAAGATACACTATGTAAAAACACAAGGTAATAATTTCATAAATACTAACCAAGATCATAGTGTAGTATTTACACATGATTCTATAAAACTCTAATGAAATGAAAATGAAAATTTATTAATTTCTTTTGAATCCTATAACATGTTTTGTAGAAGTTGATTAGAAATATAAATTCTTTCCCATGTTATATTTGTAACTCTACAGAATCCTATGTGTATTCTATAGTTCTTACAAGAGTGACATATACAATTGATATAAATTCTTAATGTGGCTCCAAGAATAGTTTTTACACTTAATATGGGGTTAATCATCATTGATTTTTTTTTAAAAAAAATCTTTAAAATCAAAATCTGTGCTATGGGAAAATATGATCCACTCTCGTAAATGTCTCATCCATTCCAAATTTAAATATATAAAAAAATAACATTGGAAATAAGAAGTTTTTACAATTTTTGGTCTAAAGGTAGGTACCAAATCCTTTCTAAGATCGGCCATCCAACTCGTGTCATATGTTTTTCACTATAAACACAAGTTGTTATAATATGCATAATCTCGATTCCATAGTGATTCACACACATACATAGCACCTCAATGTGCTTCATATAATCTCACTATTAGTTATAATATTATAAAAATATGGGTAGAAATACTATAAAGTAAAAAATAAATTTATCTAAAAACTAATAATGATGGGATTCCCCTTAATAATCTGAAATGATCAAAACCAAAATATAATCTCAACAATAAAAAATTAAAACTCTGATATTCATTAATTAATATATATTATTCATCATTGACCATTCTTGTATTATCACTCAATGATATTCTTCTCAATCTCGAATCGATGATAAGTCGATCCCTTGCATGATTTATGCTCTATTATTCAATCCTGACTACAATATTTATTTTTCCAAAATATATCTTCCATTTAAATATTTCTCAAAAATATTATATCTAGAATCATTCACATATACTACCTTAATTTATAATTTATTAATATTCCAAAATTTATTAAATTATTGAAATAAAATACATGTCACGTTATAGAGCTTTATCATAGCATAATTTTATGGCATAATCCACTACACATTTCATCAATATTTAGTTTACATGGGAATACTCCAAATATGAAAAAAAATATTTATTCTTATTTAATCATTTTCACTTGTGATATTCAAAAAACACTCTCATTCTCATTTAACTAATTTTTAGTAGATAAGATAAACACTCTAGTGTTTCTTTATAAGTGATCACTCTAAAATGATGTAGAAATATATGTATTTAAAATTATATATGGTTCTAGTATTGTTCTCCTTTCATCATATCACTAGACTATTTTTGATTAAAATATATGAAATTTTTTATTTGTATCATGATTGAACTCATTATAGTGACTGTTTCAAAATACTCAGTTAGAGTCATCAAATGATCAATGCCATGAGTTTTATGAATTGATTATCACCGTATCCTCATTTATCTTGAATCACAATTTCATTTATGATGTTTAATCCACTAAATTTTTTCTTGGGCCTTGCCGAATTTTATTTCCAGTTTAATATTATTAAATTCACTAATTCTAAAATATTTATATATCAATTGGGCCATATGTAAGAATTCTGAATATTCACGTATCAGTGTAAGTGAATGAAATTTAATTATAAGAATAAAAATTATATATTATGAAATATGTTTCCTTTTGTTACAAATATTTATTGATCATCATAAATATTTTATTTTTAATTTAAAATTTATTAAAATTCATCTAGGATTATTACATATCTTCCAATATTTTTATGTATCAACCCATCTTCTTATATGTCTTTCAAACCATTCAAAATTATAGCACTTAGGTCAATTAATATATTACGTATGCACTAAACTTCTTATTTATTGACTGGATTTATGATATTTCAATATTCTTAACTTAAGAAAACATTTTATATATTTATAATATGAAAAAATATTTATTTCTTATTCCCCAATAAATAAATTCTTGCACATAGTTTTACACTTCAAATATGTCAATACCATTTCCATTTCATAATTTTTTGGTAGCACAACATACTTAGGATCTTAGACATATTACTTATCAATTACTTAAAAATTTACATTCCTTAACTCCAAAGTAAAACTTAGGTATTTAAAATTCATTTTATTTAACGCTTTCCTTTATTAAATGTCTACCTTGTATCGATGATGCGTCTTACATGTTTAAACAAATGGTGAAATTTCTACCCTTAACTCACAGTTTAATATTATTCCAAATAATCAAAACAAATCTTGAATTAATCTCATTTATATACATATCATCCCAAAAATACATAAATAGTTTCAAAAACAACGCAAGGGCCTCTAATGATTCCCTGTAAAAGATAAAAATACGTACAATGACAAATAATTTCCAATGGGGTCTTTAATTTCCCCTTGGGATATTTCTTCAATTCCACTCAACTCTTTTCAGAATTCAAAAATCTAGATTAAAATCATCAAATCACATGCTTTAAAAAATTAAAATGTTCTTGAAACCACACTATTGGATTAAGATAATTTTTAATGGGAACCCAATCCCATGGTGAAAATAAATGTTTGGGTAAGTTGAAAATACATTCACCCCCTCATTTCAAATATTCATTTTCCCCCATATTGTAACAACCATAGTCCCATGTTAACATCCCTTAAAGAAAGATAATTACCACTATCCTTCTTTGAGAAAGAGTTTTATTATATCTCTCATTTTGAAAAAAACAATTAAATTTTCTTTTGGGGGTGCCTTCCACACATCATTAAGTGAAATGGATAGGATAAACACAAAGATTCATCCTTAATATAGAAATCTTCTCTCTTGGAATTACCTTTCTAAACACACATATAATTTGGATATTTATTAAAATGTACCCTAATTTCATATATCCATTTTTCATCATTTATTTAATTAAATGATACTTCATATCAATGTGTTTTGATCTATAGGGCTAAAAGGATTTTTTTGGAAGATAAAAAACACTCTGATCATCTCAATAAATCCTCATTGGCTTTTCAAATTCAACACTTAGATTTTCTAACTAAACCTTTATCCACAACACGTGAATAAAATCATGATTTAGGTATTATATTTTAACTTAGTTTTACTCAAAAAAAATTAAATTATTATTATTATTCCATCTCATATAACATCTCCAAAAAATAATTTCCCACCAGATACATATTTTTTTCAGTTTTATATTTTCCACAATTTTTAGCTATGAAGCCTGATATATTCAATTTTCTATTATCTGTGTACAACTGACTACAACTCTGTGTTCCTTTGAAATATTTAATAATTTTTTATCCAACCTATATTTGAGAATATTTTAGGTCACTCTAATATCTATAAATAATACATTGTACATACTATATATGTCCATGAAAATGATAGATAAATAAGACTCCAAATTATTCTCCTCATGTATTTCTAAATAGCCAAACTTACAGCTTTAATTATTCTTAATTTCATTCCAACTACTATGGATGTTAATAATTATTTAGATTCACCCATGCCAAATTTATTCCAAAAATTTCTAGCATTTTTATATTGGTATAGAAATATTTAATCATTTTTTTATAAAAAACATTAATCCCTAAAAAATTCATTGGACCTAACATAGAAATATAAAATTAAATCTTCATCCGATAAGTAAACTTATCATCAGAATACTCTATATCACCTAAAATTAATATTTCAAGAATTTAAATTATGATAATTGGAGTAACTGGGGAAATATATTTCACATATAAGATATTTTCTACATTTCATTTAGTAATTATAAACTTCTTCAAAAAGAAATCAAGTTTAGAGTACGGGTCTATAAAGACAAATTTAAAACTATACAAGTCTTCATTGAGTTTTCACACATGGATAATTTCACATTCATGTATGATTCCTTTAAGTTTATCAATGATTAATTCTTTTTCTATATCTATATTCAAAACTCTAGACTTAAAATCCATCTGATAAACATCATAGTATTTATGTACTATCTCTTATCAAAACATTCTTATTGACTCCAATATATCCAATGTTAAAAATAAATGTAACAACCTGAACAATTATGAATAAAATTCCATTTCTTTTAATTAAAATACTTATGTATATTGAAAATACATGCACACCTTTTATTTTATTTTATCCAACTGGATTTAAATGTCCCTTCTGTACCCTTACCATTTATAATATAGTCATTGAACAGTGACCACTTGGCTTGTATAAATATATGGTTTTAATAAATCCTTTTGGATTAGAAAAAGTAAGTGATGGAATCAACTAATAGGATCATACCCTATGAATCCCATTTATTAGAGATTCTAAGGGGGATAGAATTTTGGGTCTTTTCCCGAGACCAATCCCATGCCAAAATCCAACA
The DNA here is from genome assembly GCA_963277665.1 of Viscum album. Lineage (NCBI taxonomy): Eukaryota > Viridiplantae > Streptophyta > Magnoliopsida > Santalales > Viscaceae > Viscum > Viscum album. Next base: position 890,677,870 of record OY728123.1, read on the forward strand.
AATTAATCATGAGAGAAACCATTTAAAGGAGAAGATCAAGCTCATCGAGATCATGGACCAAACCATGTTCACTGAATGACCCTAAGAAATACCCACTATCACACACCTTACTCTTAGGGAATATTCTGGTGTAATAAGTGGATATTTAGCAAGACCATATTAATATTATTATGTGAATTATTTTTGTACAGAATAATTAAAATACTTTCATTCCATTATTAATACTTTGTAAATGATTTTTAAAGAACAAATAGTATTTTTTGGTTAATATTAAAATTCAATTAATAAATGTACTTTGATAAATTAATGAATTTTTGTCTTAAATAATATTTTAGAAAAAAATAGTATTGTTAAATTACATTTATTAAATATAAATGATCATATAATTTTTATGAAGTCAAATGTAATTTTTCTAAAGGTTTCAAAACTGTTTTTGTCAAAACCCATCAAAATATAAATAAATGCCTGCTTTTAATTTAAAAGTGAAAATCGACATATTCCAAAAAATAATATAGATAAAATGAATATTGTCTTTGGAATCATAACTTTGAAATTATCCAGTGGATAAATTTACATAGTTTTCTAAGACATTTGAATTTTTGGGTAAAAATTAAATATTTTATAAATATATAATGTGTTTTATGACATCATAATGACAAAATAATCATGTAATAATATACAATAAAAGTTATTTTCTTCCGAAGATATGTTATTCATTTAAAATAATGTAATTTTACTTTTATTTGATTTATTTTATAATGCCTTAGTGAATCCTCCAGGACATATAAAATATTTTAAGATTTTAAAATCATTTCCTTAAAAGTGTGAATCACATCCACATAAGAAAGGAAAATATTTAAATATATTCATCCCTTATCCATATAAAATAATGTATACCTCTCCCCTTTCCTATAAACCATTGGAAACCCGTTGTTTGGTTTGTGGTTTTGAATATTTTAGTGTGTAGTTTCCAAAACAAAAATAATAAATAATTCCCCCACATTTCCTATTTAAAGCCCCCCCCCCAAGCTACCAGTTCTCTTAAAAAAATCATTTAATATTAATAAACTATGCCTATTACTCCCTATAGTCCTCCAAAGACACCCTCAAGCTGCCAAGAAGCCTCCCCAGGCCTTTCAGATCAAACATCCAAGTAAGGGATCTCCCCCTTTACTTTTTCTTCAAGAAACTCTTTTATTTCCTTCCTTTAATTTCTATTCTCATGATTTGGGATATGTTAGTCCAGACCCCCTTACATTACATATTATTTATAGATTATAGGATCTTCCTTTCACTCCAATTAATCCCCTTATGACCCTTTAAACCCACCCATTTCTATGCCAAAATTCTGTAAGGGATTTCTCCCTTCCCATTTCCATTTAAGCATTTTCTTTTATATAATGCATATAAATTTCATTTCACGTGTTGGGATATTTTTTTCCATGATCCCCTTACAATAAATCCCATTTATAAATTATGAGACACAACTTTATCTCTCATCAGCCCAATTTATTAATTCCCGTATGACATCGTTATGCTTCCAAAATAGCGCCCGGATTTTCCATGCCAAAATCATAGTGTAGTGAATATCATACCCATTCCCCTATAAATTGTATTCAACTTTGTGCACACATACTTATAGAAAGGTGAATTACATGTATGAATTCCATATTTTTTGATCGCTGAACAAATGGTTATGTTAAATGAATCCATGTTATATGATCTATGTGTCACACTTAAGCATGATATTGAAATGATTATAAAGGGTGAGCCATGATAGTGCTCCAATGTATTGGGTAATGTTTAGTATTATGATATTTAATGATTGAATAGGGGTTTAAATAATTGCTCTATATTCCTTTTTTCACCATGTTGGGACAGTGGTTTACCTGATTTTTTTATGTTAATGATGTAGTGTTTTAAGTTGTATCCACATTTTCATGTTATGATAATCATATTATATCATTCCTTTATGTTCATGTTTCTCTTATGATCCATTAATATTCCTATTTCGTAACATGTACTTTATTATTCATGACATTCCTAGTTTAATCCCTTTTTGGGATTTATATATCACCCTTTTCTTATGTATGTCTTGAGATTATCCCATGCAATGCTAAGTACAAAGGAATGTTGTGGTCATTTAAAATATGTTTTCACTAAAGATGAGTATTTCATATTTTATGTTATTATGTAATCTTCCTAAGACCCATGTAGACTAGACCTCTTGATCATATAAGTTGTATTAAGTGTATGTATATGTAATAAATGATGTCAAAATAAGAAATAAATAACAGGGTTGTCATTGTTGGTATCATAGAATAGGTTTATTTATTTTTGGGATAAGGAATCGAAAACTCTAGGGAAAGAATTAGGTATAAGACTAAGTATAAGAAAATAATCATTAATATTTTTTGAGTATAGAGTAAGTTGTTTATCGAGAAAATACATCCCTATCTGGATATAAACTTGTATAGGTTTCTCCGGCATAGATTTATCTAGGGGTAAAACCCCAAAACATTGCTTTGAGCTAGACTCGAATGGGAACCGGTGCACGACAACGATCCTTAATTCATTCTTTTTTTGACACTCTCAGGAAATATTCTTTGGTAAATTCATAATCATGGTATAATCCATTATTAAGGTAATAAGAAAATTCCCATAGGAATATGCATTAAGAAGTATATCATAGTTAACTAAGATCATAGCCAAGAAATTCCTAAGTTAAGGAGATAAATGTATTTTATAAGTTTCCCATTTAATATCATTAGATTCCCCCTTATGTGTTTAATAGTTTACAATATTGATCCCTAATTTTCCTTTTGTTCTAGCCTATGGATGTTAATAGGATGAATTAAGCTAACAACCGATACGAATATCAATGTAATGATGGCTCTAATGAGATGCTCAATCTGATGGTAGTGGGAATCTCAAACTTTTTCACAATACTCTCTCAGTTAACTCAAGTTTTTAATAGAAATATACATAAATAGGAGTGTATAACCCCTCTATAAGAAATAACCAGTCTCAATAAAGAGCTTTATGAGACAAAGGCCTTCTACATTCATTTAATCAACTGATCCCTCAATCGCTGAACAATGTATCAACTCCATTGAAAAGATCTTCTCCATCCTTCAATGTTCCAAACAAGATATAGTTATTCTGATTTCCTATCATATGGAGTGTGAAGCTATTCAATGGTGTATATTGATCAGAAATTTGATTGTTGGTGAAGAGACTGATGTGATGGGACGAAATGATTTTTGTAAAATGTTTTCTGATATATTTTTTCCCTGCACCCTCTGTCTTAATATTGAAATATATTTCCATACACTCAAGAAAAAGGATGACGAATGTATTAGAGAGTATGAGGTAAACTTCACTAGACGTTCATGATATGCCTCAGGTTTTGTTTTTACCCACTAAAGAAATGTTGATTTCTTATTTTGTGTGCAAAAACCTAGCCTATGGAAATACTTAGTGATCCATGACTTTGAAAGCTATAAAGAGATTATTTTATATTCCCTCAAAGTTGAGATAAATATTGGAGAATATTAGGTGAATCATGGGGATAACAAGTGGAATGTTAACATTAATTCTAGTGGTCCAATCGAAAAATCTAACGATGCTAAAAAATTCCAGAACATCACTTTTCAAAAGTGTGGAAAGAAGCACCCTAGAAATTACCTAAATGGGGTGAGGAAATGCTTTAGGTGCGGGGAGGAAAGGCACCTAGCCATAAATTTTCATCAAGAAAAACCCAATATTGTGATAGAGGAGAGGAACTCTCTTTTTGATCCTCAATGGATGGTTCATTGCTACAACATCAAGACAACAAGGCACTTTCTGAACTAGTTCCCTACGAATAGGGTTTTCGGAGGCAACCAACAACCTCCAAGGTAGGAAGGGAGAAATTTTTCCATCACTACCACCACAGAGAATCTCGAAAATGAAGTACTAATAGGTACGCTGGTTATTTATTCTGGAATAGAGAAAATACTATTTGATTCATGTTCTTCATATTCTTTTATATCCTAAAATATTATTAGAAAAATTCAAACACCACTATAAATAATGGAAGTAGAGTTCTTGGTGAAAACGAGAAATTGGGAAATTATAGCTTCCCAGGAATAGGACTCCTCCCCTATCACAATTTGTGGTTTTAACTTCCTATAGAATCTTATCATACTTACCTTGGTGAATTTTATAAACTTCTTGGAAAATATTGTCTTTCACAATATAGATCCAATATAAATTTCCATTAGATAGAAATCTCTCTCCATTTAGTGAATCGATCTATGATTCTATACAAGTGTAAGGAGGTGGAATAATCTTATTTAGTAACATCATCTAAATCATTGATATTAATACCATATAAAAATGTGTATCTTTCTCAGATGGTTGAGTCTAAAGGAGGAACTCTCCTCAAATACACACCTATTGTGACAGAATTTTCTGTTGGGTTTCCTGATAAATTGTAAAGGCTTCCTCTGAGAAGAGATGTTGAATTGTAAATTGATATGGTGCCTCGGACATTTCCAATATCCAATAATACATATAGAGTGATTGTTTTATAGTTTTATGAGATAAATAAAAAACTATAGGAGAATCTATATAATGGGTATATACACCCAAGTGCTTCACCATGGGGTGGACCTATCTTCTTCATCAAGAAGAAGGAGGGGTCAATGCTCCTTTGCATTGATTATCGTAAACTCAACAAAATATTGATAAAGAAAAAGTATCCATTTCCATGAATTTAAGAATTTTTTGATCATCTACATGGAGCACAATACTTCTCCGAGGTGGAAATATGGTCGAAATATTACCAAGGGTGAAGAAGGAGGATATCCCTAAGATTGCATTTCGTACTAGGTACAGGCACTATGAATTCATTGTAATGCATTTTTGACTCACTAATGCTCCATAAATCTTCAAAAACATTATTAATAGAGTCTTTAGACATTACCTCAACAAATTTCTGGTAGTATATATATATATATATGATATTCTAATATACTCCAAAACCATGGAGGATTATGAGGAATATCTGAGCACTGTTCTATAGACCCTGCAAAAGGAGCAGCTATATGAAAATTATAGAATGTGTGAGTTATGGATTAAGGAACTCTCATTCTGGGGGAATATCATCATAAGAAATGATATATCTCTGTATCCTTATAAAACAAAATAAATTTAGGTATGGTTGAGGATGACATATATGAAAGATATCCATATCTTCCTAAGGTTAAGTGGATATTATCACTGATTTGTCAGAAGTTTTTCACAATTGTCAAACCCCCTTACTAATATAACCTATAAGGTAGTAACATTTTCATGGAATGATGTATGTGAAGAAAGATTCATGGAGTCGAATGACAGACTCTTCATTGATCCTATGACCAGACTACCCATAAGTGGGGAGATTTTTGTAATCTTCAACGATGCTTCGAAGAAGGGACTGGGATGTCTGTTGATACAAAATGAAATATTCTTTGAATATACCTCAAGGAAGTTAAAAATTCATGAGAAAAACTATCCCACGCGTGATATGGAGTAGGCAACAGTGATCTTTTCATTGAAAATCTGGTGGCACTATCTATTTGGGGTGAAGTGTGAAATATATACAGATTAAAAAGTCTCAAATATATATTCACATAGAAAGAGATGAATATGTTCCAACAAAGATGGTTAGAGCTCATTACAAATTATGACTGATCAATCCATTACCACCCTAAGAAAGTGAACAAGGTGTAAGATTCTCTAACTATAAAAGACACAAAAATCCTATCATTTATGTGAATTGAAAAGGATCCAATCTTCTAAGATTTGATGAAGAAGGACATAGGAATCAAAAATAAGAGAAAGTCATCATTCCTTTCACAAATTATCACTCAACCGTCTCTTTTAAAAAGGTTAAAGGATGCTCAAAAAGATGATGTGGGAATTCAGATGAAATTACAAACTATCAGAAAATCGAAATCCTCATAGTTCAATTTTAATTAAGAACGAATTGTATGATTTGGGTCAAGATGATGTGTTCCATAAAATATGGTGTTAAAGAATAAACTTTTGGATGATGCACATAATTTGAAATTCTTCATTCACCCAGGAAACACAATGATGTATTTTGATCTCCAAGAGCACTATTGGTGGGATAAGATGAATAAGGAGATCATTAAATATACATCAATGTGCCTAGTATGTCATAAAGTGAATGCTAAAAGGAATACATCTAAGGGGATGATTCAACCATTACACATACCAACATGGAAATGGAAAAAAACACCTTGTACATTATCACCGGAATTCAAAAAACCAACAGAAACAATGCTATCTAGGTTATTGTGGATCATCTTACAACGAATGCACATTTCATTACAATTCGAGAGGATTTCTCATTGGATCAACTAGCACAGATATACATAGGGAAGTGGTATGCCTACAGAGAATACTGTTATCGATTGTGTATGATCAAGATCCAAGATCCCCACTATGTTCTGGAAGATTCTCTAATACGATATAAATACTGAGTTAAACATCATTGTAGACTATCACCCTCAAAATGATGGAAAATCTGAGTCGACTATATTGAAACTTGAGTACATATTGGGAGCCTTCTCAATGACCTTCAATGGTGGATGGGACCAACATCTTCTTTTGGTGTATTTGTCTTACAAAAACATTTTCTACTCAAGAATCCAAAGGGTTCTTCCTAATTCCCTTTATGGTAATGGGTGTATAACATGGATATGTTGGGATAAATTTGGGGAATGAAAACTTCTTGGTTCAAAAATAGTTGAAGAAATGGTTGATAAGGTTAAGACAATCCAGCAGTACATCAAAGCTACCCAGATCTAACAAAAGATCTATGTTGACAATCATAAATGAGACCTAGAGTTTGATGTTAGAGTCATGGTATTCTTCTACATATCTACATGGAAGAGAGTTATGAGATTTTGGAATAACAGAATGCTTAGTCCAAGGTACATTATCCCTTTTGAGATCTTAGATCACATTAGAGTAGTGGCCTATCGACTAACACTCCCACCGAACATGTATCGAGTACATGATATATTCTATGTATCAATATTGAGGAAGTTCAAACCTGACCCATCAAATGTACTAAATAAATAGGTTGTGCCATTGGAGAACTAACAATCCTATGAGGAGAATCTGGTCAAGATATTAGAACATAGAGAAAACGTTATACGAAATAAGATGATGCCCCTTTTCAAGGTGTTTTGGTGAAACCAAAAGTTTGAAGAAGAAAAGTGGGAACTGGACAAACTGATGAAGTAGAGTTACCCTCATCAATATTAATGTGTGAAAAGGAAATTTTGAGGGAGAAATTTATTAAGGGGGAAGGTTGTAACGACCTGAACATTTATGAATAAAATTCCCTTTCATTTAATTAAATGTTTTATATATATAGAAAACACATGAAATATTTTTGTTTTATTATATACAATTGGATTTAAATGATCGTTAAGTAACCTTACCATTGATAATACAGCAGTTAAACAGTGATCACATGACTAGTATAAATAATTGGTTTTAATAATTCCTTTTGTCACAGACAAAGGAAGTGGTGGCCTCAACCAGAAGGATTGTACCATATGAATCCCATTTATTAGAGTATTCGAGGGAGATATCATTTCTAGGCTTTTACTTAGACCAATACCATATATATATATAATAACTTAGGACTTAGTGAAATTGTTAATAGGAAAAGTTCAATCTCATCTAGATCACTACCCAAACCATGTTCACCGAAAAGCCGTAAGGAAGTACCACCATCGCAGACCTTACTCTTAGGGAGTATAATGGTGTAATAAAGGGTTATGTAACAATACCCTAGAATTATTTCTATGCACATTATTCTTGTATAGAATAATGAATATTATTTCATTATGTTATTTTAACTTTGTAAATGATTTTTATATAAAAATAGTGTTTTTCGGTTGACTGCAAATCCTTTTTTTTATTTCCATAAATCCGGTTTAGGAAAACCAGAAACCTCACAGTTAAACAGCAGTACATCCAAACGTAAACATCCTCAGAAATTCAAAATTTAAAAATCCCATGAACCACATTCCCACCTCAAGCCGTTCAACCACCTCGAGAAGCGTTTCCACGCGAAAACCATCATTCCGCCAGCGAGAAAACCGGAACACCACACGCCACCATTCACCGGACGACGACGGAGGCACCAGGTCTGACCGCCATGATCTTCAAACAAATCCACAACACCGGATCTCCAGTGAGCATCACTGGCGTCCATAGTCACCTTCAACCTCAACGCCGGTAGAATCCCATCGTCATATTCGCAAATCAAGAACCACAAAACCATCACCCGCACCACAGACATTCACAAAACCAAAAATTCAAATGTGACAGATGCACATCACAAAACAAAACAACAGTGACTCACACCAACTTCACCGCATCCACAGGAGGATCAAACTGCCTGACCTCCTGAACTTTCACCAATACAACATCACCATATCGGAAGAGTCCGCCAGAAACCCCTTCGTCGTCAACTTCAGCAACACCACCCAACCGCTCAAACAACACCCTGTTTCTAAAGATCCCACCACCATCAACAAAATCGATCATTTCAGACACAATGAAACCCCACCGCACTCACCTGAGAAGATTCGGGACCCCACGAACCACCGACGCATGAGCGCAACCTTCAGACGCTGAGGAACTCACCGCAGGACACCAGAGAGTTTCCAAGAACAAAACCAAGAGTGCTCTGAAGAGTATGCCATCGACAGGGACCGCACTTACACCCGCGGGTCTGAACCAGCAACCATCGAAGCGCATGGTGCATCTCCACAGCAAGGGGAGACCACGAAACTACATGACTCCACTACAGTAGAGATCCTTTACCAACCCATTGAGCTCGAGGAGGAACGTCGCGCCGTCCGCAGCAAAGGGGCGTGCAACAGTGAGAGGAAAACCCTAGACTGGGAGCCCTTTACGGGCTCATCCATATTCATGTTCAATTAATAAATATACTTTGAGGAATTAATGGATTCTTTATTTAAATATTATTTTAATAAAATATTATTATGAAAGTACTTTAATTATATATAAATTATCGTATAATTTTTATGAAGTGAAATGTAATTTTTATTATGGTTTGAAAATTCTTTTTGTCAGAACCAGTAAATTTTCAATAAAGGATGGTTTTTATTTTAAAAGTAAAAATTCACATATTTAGAAAATTATTTGAATGAAAGAAATATTATTTTTGGATTTTGGATATGATAATTATCCAACATTTAATTTTTCACAATTTTATGAGATAATCAAATTTTTGGATGAAAATTAAATATCATATAAATATATAATGTGTTTTATGACATGATAATGACCCGATAGTGATTTAATAAAATGAAATAAAATGTTTATTAAGAAATATATAAGTTTTTTACTTTAAAATAATTTAATTTCATGTTTATTTAATTTTTTTATAAAGCCTTAATGAATCCTCCAAGACATATAAAACATTTCAAGATTTTAAATTCATTTCCTCGAAAGTGCGACTCATCTTAATATAAGAAAGGGAAATATTTTAATATATTCACCCTTAATACTTATAAAATAATTTATAACACTCCCCTTTTTTGAAACCATTGAAAAAAACAATATGATGGTTTTTTTTTTGAATATTTTAGGGTGAAGTGTCCAAAACCAAAAAAATAAGGAATTCCATCACCTTTCCTATATAAACCCACTCAAGATACCATTTCCCTTCACTCAAGCTATTTTATGTTCAACCAACCTCTTCCTAGTACTCCCTAAAGTCCTCCCAAGGAACCCCAGGCTCCCAAGATTCATCCCCCAAGACATTGAGATCATACATCCATATAAGGGATCTCCCACTCTCGTTTTGCTTCAAGAACCTATTTTTTGTCATGAATTTGAGTTTCTATTTTCATGATTTTGGATATTTTATTCAATAACACATTACATTCCATTTTATGTATACATTTTTGGAGCTTCCTTTAACTCTCATTAACCCCCTATGATCCTTTAAACCCACCCATTACTATACCGAAATTTCCTAAGGGATTTCTCTCTTCCCATTTCCATTCAGGAATTTTATTGTTATATTATAAATATAAATTATATTTTATATGTTGGGATATTATGTTCCTTGATCCCCTTACTATCCATCCCATGCATAAATTTTTATAGACCCATTTTTCACTCATCATCTCAATTTATGATTTTTTGTACGACGTCGTTATGCTGAAAAAATTGTGCCGAGATTTTCCATTCTAAAATCATAGTAAAGTAAATATGGTACCATTACTCTATAAAGGGTATTCACCTTTAAGCACACATACATATCGAATAGTGACTTACATATATGAATTCAAAATTCCTTGATCGTTTAATAAATGGTGATGTGGAATGAATCCATGATATATGATCTATTTGGCACAATTAAGCATGAGATTTAAATGATTATGAAGGGTGGGCCCACATAGCACTACAATGCATTGGGTAGTTTTTAGTATCATGATACCTCATGTTGGGAAAGGGGTTTACCAGATTCCTTTATAGGACTCTTTTCCACCATGATGGGATAGGGGTTTACCTGATTATTTTATGTTAATGGTGCAGTGTTTTAAGTTTTTTCTACATTTCAATGTTATGATAATCTTGTTATATCATACCTTTATGGTAATGTTTCCCTTTTTCTATATTGATATTCATATTTTCTAAAATGTATTATATTCTTAATGTTATTCATTTTTTACTCCCTTACCTGGATTTTTATCTCACCCTTTTCTTATGTATGTCCTCAAGTTATCCTATTCAATGCTAAGTATAAAGAAATGTTATGGTCTTGTAAAAGAAGCCATCAATAAAGATTTTTATTTCTTGTTTTATGTTGTTTTGTAATGTTCCTGTGACCCAAAGACACTAGACCTCTCAATATTCAGAATTTTTTTAAGTGAAAGTTTATGTAATAAAGAATATTTAAATATGAAATAATGATAATTTTTTTTATAATTTTTCTTCAATATTTATCAATTCCATATGATATGATATTTTTTATGCAATTTGGGATTTGTTTCGGGACACATCACCTTTCTTATTTAAATTTCTTCTCAATACACATAAGGTAATAAAAATATTTTTGTATTTATGTATAGGTACAAGATCCTTATTGGAATTATTCTCTATAAATTCAATTTATTCAGTCATGATATCAATCCACTCAAAATTATGAATTACTTCTACTATTAACTCTCTCAATCTATGAATTGACTTAATTTTTTTCAATCCACAATATTCTTCATGTATATGTGGATCATCATTATTTATAATGAAGTTTTTTAATTAACCATGATTCATTAATATCTAATTTAATTGTTTCTAATTTTCAATAATTTCATATATTCCACTAATTTGGTCAGAATTAAAATCAAATGAAATCGTAACATTCTCAACTTCATCATCATTCGGTTTTCTATAAATTTTTTTTTGCTCATTTCTAGAAGTTCTAAAAATTATTTAATAAATCGCATAGAATTTGGCATTATTTTCAATAATATTCACATAAAAATCGTCAAAAAACTTGTAAATATCATTATTCTATAGTTTTGGTACCATTAAATTAGCTAAATATTTCTTATGACCCCTTTATTTTATTTTTATTCAAAAGAACCTAGATTTCTATTCATTATCTTAAAATGATGAGTATTACCTATAATTTGATGTTATTAAATGTTTATTTGTTATAATATGTCATTTTATATGATTTATCATGAAACTTGATTATTTTAAAGATTCTATTTTGTATTTGTGAAAAATTACATACTGATTCCCTCTAGGATAATTTTGAAAGCCCGTGTTCAAATAGTTTTGTTCAACTAATCTCGATAGGAATTTTATTATTTCTTTTTGTAATTTCATTATACAAGGTATTTTATGATGCACTATATTGATTATTGACTACAATTTTTTCGAGATAATCTTTAGAATAATCAAATGTGAATTCACTGCCATATTTAGAAATCATTTTTATATATATAAACCCAGTTCTTTTTTATCATTCCTTCTAAAAAGTTTGAATAATTCTATTACTTATGATGAATATATAATGAAATGACATTGGTCACCTGGGTAAAAAAAATAATGTAATAGAATATGATTACTAACATTATAATTTTGTTTCATAATTCAACATATGTGGTTATCGATAAGATCTGGTGGTCTCGTCAACTTAATATCCACCTTTTTGAGTTCCTCCAATCATTTTTCTTTTATGGAAAGTTTTAAATAACAAATCCTTCTCAGTTTTAAAATAGTCCAGTTATATAACAACATCATACTTTATGAAAATATTTGTTATTCTTTGACCAATATGTAAATATCTCTTATGAACCTACTTTTTTTCATCTTTAGAACTCAAATAGTAATAATCGGAAGGATCTACAATTTAAAATTATTTCCCACTAGTTGTTCTTCTATAAGTGATTATTATACTATCAATTTATATTTTTATGAAACATGAGTCTTTGTTGAAAATAAAAATTTTAAATCATCACAAATATGGATAAAACTCAACAAATTATGTGTAATCGCATTGATGTAGAGTATATCTTTTGATTTTAGATTTTTTCATCAATGTTAATCACTACAACTCATCAATATTGTAGAGAATTGTTATTGAAAAAATTACCTACCAGACCATTATAATCTCTAGTATTCTATAGTATTTTTTTCACCAATAATAGGTTAGGAGATACAATTTTCAATAATCCATGGCTTTTTTTTCATTCACTCATTCAAGGAAGCATTAGCAAAAAAAATTGACTTATCTTCATTCTTTATTTTCTGAATTCGTTTTCTATTCTCACTATTGGAACAATATCAGAGAATATTGGTCCAAAATTATTTATCAAAGTCTAAAAATTATTCAAATCATTAAAATATTTCTTCAATTTTGTAAACATGAACTCTGTAGATATAACTTTTTCACTTTTGGTGACCACTTGCTTCCCTTTAAAATAATTTCTATTATTCTCAGAATTACTCCCCTTATATTTAGGAATTATTCTAGGTAATTAAATATTGAAACATCAGTAGTTTTATTTATTTTTATACCTAATATTGAAAAAGAAACTCCCTTTGAATCAGGCTCCTCCACTCTTATAGTATTTATATCCAAAAAATTGTTTATCTTGTCTTGTGAATAGTTTTTATTATTTCTATCTTGGAGGTGATCTTATTTAGATATTCTTCTCTAAATTTGATATATACTTGGTTTTATCAAAATTAAACTTATCATATCCCTATAAGATATTGTAATATGATCCCATATTATTATAAATAACAAAAAAATAAATTTTAATAAGAAAATATTTAATATGCAATTTTGCTTAGTTATTATTAGATGATTGTGACCATTCAAATTTTATATCTAAATACATGTGAACATATTTATTCATATTATTTATAGATTTATCATATTCAATACAACTTGATTTTTTCTTATTTAACTCTTCTTTTTTTATAATCAGTTTATAAGTTTGATTTTTAACTATTATATCATCCTTAGAAACCTTTATCTTGAGTATTTTTATATCATCAATTTGATCAGGTTATCTTTTAAAAAGATCTTCATTTATTTAATTATACTTACCATTTTAATTCATTAACTTCCTAATATCCTTCTTGAGTATATTATTTTTCTCAATACAGGCTTCAAAATTAGACTTTAGTATATTCTTTATATATGTTATCCTTCCTTCTCCATCTACATTCCTTGACAATCCACTATATTTTTCAAAATAAACAATGAATTATGTTATTTTTTCAATATTCTTATTTTTATTGGATACTTTATGAATATTAATGTAACACCCCAAAATTATAAAATAATAACATTTTTTCAATAGTGTACACGACATGAAACACCAATCTTAAACAACCCACTATATACAATTCTTTAAATGTAATCACTTTGATATCTTGGGAACATGCCACACTGAGTCTAAATAATTGAGAAAATAGTATACCATTATATAATATCTATTAAATGGAAGGTTATTAATGGTAATTTCTATATTTTGAAAATTATGGATATCTATTTATTGTAAAAAAATAAAAATCTTTTAAAAGAAAAAAAATTTGTTTCATGAAAAACTGTATTTCTTTCTAAAAGACAGTTTTGTCTCTCTTTGAACAAATAATTTAAAATTAATTTTAGACAATTTTTGAAACATTATTTGATAAAAGGAAAATTTATTTTTTAAATAATCATATAAATAAATATTTATGGTGAATTGTTTTATTTTTTGAAATATTTTATTTCTGATGAATAGTGGAAATTACAAAATTTGAATTTATTTTTTTGTAATTTAAATTATTTATAAATTTAAATTATATTTTAAAGTTGTTTTAAAGGAAAAATAGTTTAATTATATATCACTAAAATCAATTTAGGTCATGGTAATAATTCTATAATTGAATTTTAATATAAAAACATTATAAACTTAGGAACATTTTTTCTTTGAAAACCTACATTCTAATCTCATCAACAGGATTAATTTTAAATTATATTTTTTAAATTATTTGAATAAAATTTTGAGATATATATTCTATATTTTGAATCAGAATAATTTATATTAGGTAATAATTTTAACCTATTTCTTATCAAAATTAATATTGAAAAAAGTAAAAATTATTTACTACGGTTAAGGTAAAAATGGGTTTACTGATGGTTAAACTCAAAAGATAATGTTTAAACTAACATAAAACTTGTAGTAAATAAATTTAATAGACATATGATGACCCTATAATTTTTGACGCTCTTAAAAAATGAATTTTGGACACTTTTGGAAATTTAAAAATGTGTTTACACCTTTTTCTTTCAAAAATTATAAGTGTGCCACTCACCTGACTTATAAATGTCCGCCCCTTTCCTCTCATCTTCACATGTTATAACAATTTTGGTTAAGAAAATACCAGACCAAATCACTTATAATATTAACTAATATCATCCTTTAATCCATATTTTTTTCAGAATTCCAACATTATAAGGGTTTTTTTTCAAAACCTAAGGACGTTTCCAAAGAAAGAGGGAATGATTTTAATCAAGCATTTTAATTTTATTTCTTCCACCACCACTATAAATTCATATTAAAACATGATGATATAATTACCTAATTAATTTCCATATACAATTATTTTTTTTAATGTTATGATAATAATCTACAAACACCTCCACTTCCCTAAAATGGGTTATGAAATCATCATATGTGTGTACGGTTGACTACCTCCTCGGGAACCAATTTCATTCTTTTTTCTGTTACCAGTAACCATGGATGTGTATGATTATGAATATAAATTATATATATATGATTTTTATAAAATAATTATACATATTTATTCATTATAAATTATATAATTTTTTACTTTTTATTCAATAATTTATATGATAACATCCCTTGTGTTTACTGTAGACTACCACCTCGTGAAGTGATGTGATTCATTTTTCACTAACACTTTACATAAAAGAAAATAAGGATAAATTTAATGAATATATGTTATATAAAAGAAAAAATTATGATATTAATGAAATATTTAATTTTATTAAAATATATAATATCATTTTTTATCAACTTTTCACTCAAAGAATGATGATAACATCATTCAAATACGTGTGGACTGCCACCTTCACATAGTTATGTGACTCTCTATTCATCACCACACCAAATCAACGATGTATATTGGTTTATTTAAATATATAATATTTTATTTATGATATCATCATAGTTAAGTAAGTTAAAATATTATTTAATACCTTCCTATAATGATCTTTAAAACATGGAAATGTTACTCTTCCATACGAATGGCATACCATCTCCATGATCGTATCTTACATCATTTCCCAAAAACATTTTTAATGATTTATATTAAAATTATATATTATTTAAAAAAATAATAATTGTTTCATGATTATTATTCTATAGATTATCGATCTATATCACATACCCCATCACCAGAACCTTTATGATAAAAATGCATGGGAAAACATGGCAATTAAGACAAGAAAAAATAAAAAAATGAAATATTAATAACTATCTATTTATGAGATATTATAAGTGGACAATATATGATATTATAAATATTTATACGGTTATTTTAAAAGAAAATAAATGATAAAAACCGTTATACATTATTTTAATTCACATTCCGCCCAATGGTATCATGAGGTAAGGGACATCCTCTCAATTTCTCTTCATTGGGGAACATAGTAATGTTATACACCAAATTTATTTTATAATTATTATATACATCCTATTTAATATTTAATATAATTATAACTTAATTTTTAATTTTTTTTTCAATTTTAATTATTTCAATCTTGTAGATTTGACATAAAAGTTACCAAGACGTAAAGTATTTCATAACTCAATTTTTTTCATTGGGATATTTCACATAGTCACTGTATTTTATATTCTAAAATCATGTTTTCAATTATTTTTTTAATATATTTTAATTTATTTAAACTTTATTTATTTGGATTTACAATTTATAAAAATAATATATTCAATTATTTATTCTCACTTCAACATTATGATCTTTTCAAGGGTTTATTTAACAATCCCATTTTAATTGGGATGATTTATAATTGAATTTACATTGAAGGAAATTATTTGATAATTGTTTAATAAACTACTTTATTTTATTCTCTAATGTATATTCATGAATGTTTTATGTAATATTACCATTTTCCACTCTTTGGAATTTAAAATAATTGCAAAAATTAATTTAAGAAAATATTACATCTTTTCTCTCTTTAATATGGAATTGGTTTTCTTCAAAAACCATGTATTCTAAAAATATTTTAAAGAAACTTTTTATTGATTTTAGAATTGATTTTTTAAATAAATTTTTACCATTTTTATATTTTACAGAATGATTTAAAATTAACATTTATGTCATTTTTGAAATAATGCACATTTGTATTTTACAGAAAAGTTGAAAAGAATCTTTGTTTTATCATACTCGACATATACAGAATTTTTTACCATCATTTACACTCCATGTTTTAAAAATTAAATTAAAATTTTCAAAGGGAATTTTAAAAGAAAATTATTTTTAATAAAATTAAACTTTTAGTGCAAAAAGGTGATATAAAAATTGATGAGGATATATTCTTCAATAATATTTTTAAATATATTTTTCTGTTATTTTTATTTTTCAATGAAAAAACACTTTATTCTCACTAAAATGGGTATATATTGGATTGATATTTTCTGCATTCCTTCCAAGGTCATGTATTAGTTTGATATACTTAGTTAAATGGGATTCTATTTTAAAACTACCCATCGGTTTTAAACTATCTTATGTAAATATCTTAAAAGTATAAGTATCATGATACCCAAGATCATGAAGACCAAAAATTATGAATTTCCATTATTGAGAATTAATTTATTTTTAACCATGATATTTTAACAACGATATTATCTTAGATGTATTTCATTCTAAATTTAATGATTAAATGGAATGTTTTGTTGGTTATTTACTTTCCCATATTGATTTTGAATTATACAGACAGGTTTTTTAAATGGAATATGTTTTTATTTATTTAACATTACATATTCATTACGAATTATCTAATATTGATATTCAAATTATTCAAATGAAATTTATAATTAGTTATTTAACTTTCATTGATGTTATGAATATTGATTCATGATATATTCTATTATACTTAATCCTTACCATGAATTTGAGATCATCCTTTTTTTAATTTCCCAAAGATTCCATGAAGTTTTCTATGATTGATTTATAAGGATATACTATAGGTAAAAATTTTATTCTTAAAAAACACTTATATAGTAATTTTTATTTTCAAATGTAATATGGGAATAATGTATGTTTATTGTTTACCAAAACTACTAAACTATTCAATCCATCAGGAAACAATTACATGTATCTTATGCTATTGTAAAAAATCAGACACTAGCTCTAGTATACTGGGATCGGGGGTGATATAATTAATATTATTTCCAATTATTCATCAAATTTGAACTATTAACCATTGAAACCATTTACTTTATTTCACTAGATTTGTTTTCTTATTTATATATTTTATCCAACCTATTTTTTTGAGGATTCTCATCATGTTCATCAGCCATATTCTCACAAATATTTATATTTGGGAAGTAAACTACAATGTTCCAAATTCCAAAAAAAAATTAGATCTTTGGTGGGAGTTTTTATTTATATTTTCTATTGTGTTTTAATATTTTCATGAAATAAGATCCATGATTATCTATTATTCTCCCTCCAATTTATAATATTTATATTAAGATTAATCTTAAACATCTTCACCTATGATCTTAACATTTTAATTTCATTAAACAAAAATTTATCTTCATATAATTTTTTATTGTTAGTGTATTTCTCATCACATATGAAATTTGGATATTATATAATTAATCAGGAGTTGGATCCTTTCAATCTTCTCATGCATAAATATTATAATCCAACCAATTTCTAAATTTTCTCATCAAATTCTTAAATATTTTAGTATCTTTCATTTGTTCTCTAATTTTTTTGATTTTACAGACAATTTCATTCACACTTGTAAAATTTTCATTGATGGTTTCATCCTCAAAGATTTTTTATCTCCAAATATGAGTCTCGTTATTTTCATCCTAGCTTCATTAAAATTTATATTTCCTTCAAAACTTCATTTCATATTTTCCCATATTTACATTACTTTTTAAGTATCATTACTATGGTATTAAATTTGTTGGATAAGGATATGAGAAAATAAATCCTATATTTTCCATTATCATTCTAATTCTTTTTATTTATGAAATACATTTATGAACTTATTTAGTTATTTGGAAATTCCACAGTTGTTTCTTCACCCACCTCTATAAAAAGAGATATATGAAAGGGTGAAATCATTTTCTTCCAATAATGATAGTTCTTTCCCATAAAATTATGTGAAATATATATATTGAAAGAATTAAAATTATCCATTTCAAGCTAACTTTTGATATCATAGAGAGAACATGGGTTCTTTTTATACCAGTTAAAGTTCCCTAGGATTGGGTTTCACAATTGAGAATTGAGTGATGAAATAGTGGTGGTTTGTTTTTATAATTTGTCTTTTCTAAATATATCTATGTGATAAGTTAGTATATGATCCACTGATGTAAAATTCCTATCCTTATGCAATTTAAACATAATTGAAAAGAACATAATGTATAATAATTTTTTATAATGTTACACCCAAAGGAAGATACCATGTTTTTGTTTTGATAAATTATTCATCTTGATTCATGGGTTTTACACTTGAAACAAAATTTGTTACAATCGTTTCCGTACCAATACCATAGTCCATGAACCACCAAAATAGTATCCCATTGTACTTCATAAATTATCATTACCAGTTACAAAATCATAATATCAGGCGAAAGGTCACAAATGTATTTTTAATTGCACCCCCACCTATTGATGTTATTCTTATAATTGACTATTAAAAGAGATTTAAATCATAATAAGATCAACTATTCATAATATTTGACCTATAATATTAATTTTTTAATAGAAATAAATAAAAATTCTTCATGTTTTCCCAAATCATTTTATTTTCTTCTAAATATTGAATCACTAGCAACTCTATATCCTGATACTTTTCTAATCTCTTCTCTGATCTAATAAATAGTGTATGTATTATAATATATATTTCTCCTATTTGAATATTTATTCGAATCAGTCTATCTACTCTCTTCTAAAACTACTCCATTAATCATTCATTTCTATATATTCCATAATTAATTAAATTCATTAAATCAATGTTAGATCATATTCTACAAGACTTTAACAACTAAATTGTACACAATAATCCTTCATGAGTTTCCTTAGTCATATGTTTATGTAGGAATTATCTCATTTTCATAAGGTATTATATTATAATTTAATCATTATCTGTAGTGATATTATATAAATACATTCCTTCTAATTTAACTTAAATACAAATGATAAAATAAAAATATGGGAATTTATTCAGTAAGTATAACATGAAAATTACTCCAAAATATATGAAATTGTGATTTTCAAATTGATTTAAAAGGGATATTATTTTATTATATCACTATATCGTTATTAGTTGGAATATTCATAATCATTTCATCATGGAATGATATAACTCGTCATGGTGAAACTATCTAAACACACATCATGAATCATTGAAAAATCATTTTCTTGTGTTTTAAAAATTTAATATATTATTCAATTCATTTATATTGAATTAAAACTTAACTTGTGATGGTTAATACACTAAAAAAATTAGCATCATAAGATTTTATATAATTAATAATATTCTATAATTTACCTATTTCTAAATGTTTTATATCTGTGGGTCATAAAAAAGTTGTATAACTTATTTTGTATCAGTATAAATGAAATAATCCTATGATACTAATAAATATCTTATATATTTTGTTCGAAGTGTCCATTTTTGATAAATTATATGTGATCTATATAAACATCTAATGTTGTATTTCAAATTTATTACACATCTTCATCATTTATTATATATCATCGAATTTCCTAATTTATCAATCCAACATCTAAAATATCATCCTTTATTTTAAAAATTCTACCTTTATGTTAGGAAAATATAATACATATGCACTACAATTCATACAAATCACATAGACTAGTGATATTTAGGTGTTCTCAACTCAAAAAAAAATCATCAATAATGTTTACATATGATTTGAGGCTTAGACATATTTTTTCCCTCCTAAGGAATGAAATTTGTTTTAGTATTCTAAACATCATATTTATCACTCCCATTTTCATTTTTCAATTAGTTTTAGAAAAAACATATTTATAAACTCAAAAATCCTACATATGAATTCCATTGAAATTTTTCTACCTCACATTACAAGGTATTATTACATATTGACAGTGCATCATATATCTTACTTGAATTTTCTATTCTTTCCCTTAGATTCCTTACTCCCAATTCCAAATTACGTCAAATAGTTATAGAACTATTAAATTTATTCAGGGATTCTAAAATCATATTAAAAATATTCTAAACATATTAAAAAATAACTCAATATAATCAAGTGATCACTTTCACAATTGAAATAAACACAATCCTTCAACAATAATAGTGGGATCATTAATTCATTTCATAAAGGGGTTACTAGTGATTAACATATTCGTAAAAATAGTGAAGGAGAAGTAGCATATTTATTCTTTTATTCCGGATAATGGGTATAAAAATGTGATATATTATTAATCATTTAATTCATAATAAAATTGTTTTTTGATTTTGGATATATGAAATTGTTGGAAAGGTACTATGATGATTTGTGCTTGGATCATTAGAAGATGGGAGATATACCTTTTTAAATCCTTTTTACTCTGTCTCTACACTAGTAAAATGATATTATATGGTTTCTATCATAAATAAAAAAGTTTTCTATACATTTATAGGAATTTCTATTCCATAAGTCGTTTTATTGGCCTTAGTTAAATAGTGAAAAAATTTATAGATTGGGTGAATATGGTCATTGGTATATACAAAACCTCTTTTGTTGTAGTTTCGATATCACAATGATTTCAAACTAATTGAATCAAATTTTGGAGGATAATGATATCTTGAATGATTATTAATAATTATTAATTATTAAGAACTAATTCTAATAATTTAATTTTATTATTACACATAAATATTGATGAAAAAAAAAATTTACATCTAACTTAATTACAACTAATCAAAAATAATTAAAATTAATATAAAGGAAATAAATACTGAATTAAATAAAACAAAAATATCTTTAAACTTGATCTCTTATAATTGTAAGAGGCTTCACAACTTCTTCGTAAAAAAACTAACTCTCGAAAATTTTCACTCTAAAATTAGAGTTTACAGAAGTAAAGGAACAAGAAATTCGGGCAGAGAGAATAAAAAACAGAGGGGGTATACATAGGTTAGATTAGTTTCAAATGGACTATTAACGACAGGGATTCCATCATAAAAACAAATTTTTGTGAAGGGCCCCGTCTAAAATATCTTCAGCCGCATTAATTACCGTCGGTAGTTAAAAGGTTATTTACGATGGGGCCCATCACAAAAAGTGACCTGCTGACACTTTTTCTGATGGGACAACATCCCATCGCAAATATGTTTTTTCCACCGTTGATTATTTGTGACGGGTGGTGTCAACCCATCCCAAATACTCTTTCGTGCAGTTTGGCTAGCAAACTGCTCCAATATGTGCTTATGTTTTGCGACGGGGTACCTATTCCCATCGCAAATAATTAGTTATTTGTGACGGGTTAGTCCTCTTGTTGCAAATAACCTCTTAGATAGACTATTTGTGATGGGATTTATTCCCATCACAAATAGCTCTTTGTAAATAATTTTTTTTCCCATAGTGCAGTTGGTTTTATGAAATATGTGTACACAAAACCACCTTCCACTTTGCTTATAAAATGGAACCTTGTGATCCTCATTTTCAAGTTCGAACCCTAAGAAAATATCTTCCATTTTTTGTCCTGTAGTATTACCCTCCACATCCAGGATGTTTTGGAGGCCCTTATCCTGATAGGGGGATCAAGAATGAAGAAGGAGTTCTACCCGAGCTTCCTCCTCCTCTCGATGTCTGGCTAAACAGTGGGTCTTTGTTGTGAGGGAGATACACACATGCAAATGGAGTTATGGAACATCTATTAGATACTAGTTTAGATTAATTTGGGTTTTAAAAAATTACATTCAATGTATCTTTCATGATTTTGTTTTTGAATGTGTGTTTTTATGAATATGAATGTTATGCCCTTAATTTCTAACCAATCAGTGTGAGTTTTTGTGTGTGTGACTGGTGTTTTTTGATTGGAGAACATAAAAATCCTTTTATTACCAATTTATTGAGATTTCAATATTATTTATAAGATCTTATTCCATGCTTAAATTTTGGACCTTGGCTATACGATTTTTATTTCAAGATTTGGTTCTTCAAGTAATGAAATAAAGGCTTAGGAATTAATCGAAAATCCAAATAATTTCAACCAAATAATTACTACAAAACTAAATTAATATCTAATAAAAATGATCTTGAAATGTGTTTAGTGAAATCAAAATGACCCCTTCCTCTCATATTTTTCAAAATCGACTTTGTTTTTCAACTATTGAACTCTTTAAGTTAAGTTATTTTCTTAAAACTGTTTTCAAAATCACCCCCTACTTTTTAGTACTTTTTATTAAAAACACATTCTACAAACCCTTAAATTATCCTTGAGATATGACCTAGTGTCTACCATATACCATAAAACAACCATAAAATCGTAATCAATATGACATGTCATGAAAAAATCATTCATTGACTTAGTGACTAGAATACATAGTCATGACAAATTCTCCACAAAGCACTGAAAATATAAAGCTATACCAAGAAGACTATAGATCTCAATCACAGTGGCTAGTCCGGTCCAACATAAAATAACTTTCATATTTTAATGATTTCCTGATATATCCTCACATGATATTATATAACCAAATATTGAAGCTTTTCAATGCCAAAATCTGAACTGGGATAATTTTTCATAAATCATACCCTTCCTCAAGGTATTCATTAAAATTATCATTTGATCTTTATTCTATTACTTTAATGTTGAATTTATATGAATAAATTTTATAACTACTAAACAATCATGGAAATATCAAAACAATATACTAATTAAATTCCTGAAGATAGGGTGAGTTAGTAAGAAAAAAGGCATCAAGGTAAAATCATAGTTTCCCTAAATTGTATGGAAAGTTGTATGGGCTATATCCTCCTTATTGACCCTCAATTAAGGATATCCAAAAGGAAGATATGTCTTTGATATGTATTGAGGCCCATGAAATTGAGAAAAAAATACATCAATATGGTTTAGAGGACACTTTTTATTGATATTGATCTTGTTAGGTTCTCATTAATCAATGCCAAGTTGCATTGATTCATTATTCATCTTAAGAAAAATAATTGGTGCACCCAATAGTGAAACACAAGTCCAAATAAATATATTTTGAATATTCACTTGGAGTTTCTACTTCAGTTCCTACATCTCAATCGAGGTCACTCTATAAGGAGTATCTGAAATATTTGTTTAACCAAGTTTTTATTTTATCGATAACTCAACATCACGATTCATTAGAAGGCCAGGAATATTCTTCCAAAAAGACAAAAAAAACACCCAAAAAATAGGAATATAATTGATATTGAATTTCTCCCCAACCATATGATATAGACACCCCATTTTATATAAGAACCAAGATCCATACAATGTAAGTAATTTCAATCATAATATCATATTTATGATCACACTGATAGATGATCAAAGGTTGATTTGGGATATCAAATGTTACTCAAATTATATATAAATTTATGTAGAATTTGTGTAAATTAATTCAATCCATGGCCAGGATAAAATAAAACTCAACCAATGGGAGAATAAAAATATTTATTGAACCACATTCTCATAATCATCAACTAGGGAAGAAGAATTGACTATAGATGATGCCATCATACCATTTAGGATTCCCAATGATAATTAAATATCTTATATTAGAGGCCTTATAATGATACCATAAGAAAATTATTCTTATATAAAAGAGTGGGTATGTCCAAAATCAAATAAGACATTAGAAGTTCTAGAGTGGACGGTAAGCCTACCTTTTAACACTTTTTTATCATACGCCTCATCAAAAATAGTGATCCAAATATATTTCTCATTGTCTCTAGGAATAATAGGTTCCTTACATCTATTATAATCATTAACATTCAAATTTGGTCACTAGTTTTCATAATGCATTTTAAACACTAGAGTGTGGGTGGTGCATTTAGTGGATCTTTATCTCTATTAGAATCATTTATAAACTTTTTCCAATCATTTCGACATTCAATTTTCTGATGAATGTCCCTTCAACACATGAAACATTTTAAAGTACCATTATAACAAATTCAACTACATTTCCTTCCTCAATTTGACCATAAAGTATGGAACATATTATTTTCTCCACAGTTTTTATAATTTTCATTACATTACATATTTCTTTTATTTTCAAAACCATGGGAATTATGGGTAACTATAATTACAATCTCCACATTCATGGAATATCAAACTATTTATTCACAGCTACTAAATTCTCTTATAGAGAACTCCATTAACAGACTCAATTTTATGTCATTAATGAATCAATCAAACTTATATTCAGGTTATGTGATAATTCGTTAAGTTTACATTGTATTTCTTATAAAATTTACCTCATAGGTACTAATAGATTAATCATCCTTCTAATTTAGGTCATTGAATTTCTTCTCCATTTTCATTTAAGAAATAGGAGGAATGTACTTATTGAAAAATAATATCTTAAACTCATCCCACTCCATGGAGTCAATTTCTTCTTGTTTCATTTGTTGTTAATAAGAGCCCACTATCTAACTTTTACATCATCCAAATGATAAAAACATAGAATAAAATTCTAATTTTATGTGCACTGAATAATGGAAAATATTTTTCCAGTGGTAATGATTCATTACTCAAAAACTATAGGATCAGTGGAACCACTAAAAAATGGTGGATCCTTAATTATAATGGAATAAATAGATCATTTTTAACTCATTTTCTCATTTTTAATATTATCATGACTCATATATTATGAAATTTGAGTGAGAATAGAAATAAATTTTTTCATTCCATCTCCCATAACATTTGGTTTCTTGGGATTAAAATCATTGCATTATCCATCACATTCTATATTTACATAATTATTTTAGTTTTTATCCATTAAATAAAACCTAAAATTATAGTGTGATAAACAGTAATCATTGTGGAAAAAAACATAATCCTAAAAACCATTCAGAGGATGTCTAAATTAAAACACATTCTTCTATGAAACCTTATGTTTAACCTTGGTCATTTATAATAATTACCAAAACATTATAATTTTATTCTATAATTTGAATTATTCCAAGGGTTATCACCAAATTTATCTAATCCTAGTTTCTAATGGTTAAGTAAACATTTATTTTATATCAACTATAGTGACCAAGACTTTTGATACATAGATATCACATATTAATATATAAATATTCATTATATAATAGAATGACCTATGCCAGAATCCTATAGGCATTGGAATATTGGATATAGAAACAATTGGTTTATAAAATATCCACATAATCTCCCACTATGTTTTTCATAATTACAACCCCTCTTAGAAATATCATATTTAATACTTTTCTTGATAACTTGGGGAAATGAAACATATTAAAGGGAGATCTCAAATTATTATTAAGGGTAAAAAAGGGATATATCAATGATATCTTCATCATAAAAATGTCATAATATAATGATAACATTATCATATAATTTTAAAATCATACCATGAATGTCATATATCATAATCTTAATTCATGGTATAAATCTTGGCAGTTCATAATACATGAATCGTTAAGGAATCAAAGATAATGTGTCTTGAGAGCATAACATTTATATAAGGCATATGCTTTTGGAATACACATAACATTATAAAATAATTTTCTTAGTAGTCAGGGATAATTTAGAATACAATCATAGTTGAATGGGTTCACTCCCCAAACCATTATAGTAGTCAAGGTTCACTCCCAAGACTATCATAGTGATAAAGTCCCTTACTAAATTAGGTTTACTACCCATTCAAGTCTGGGTTTCCTTATGGGATATCAATCATTACCCAATTAATAGAAGGTATGTATAGGTCTTATATTTCCTTTATTATAACACAATAACATTCCTTGGTTAAAAAATAACCACCATCCTTAGTCATAACATAACCACAATCCTTGGTTATAAAATAACCACTATCATATTATGAAAACCATACATATTTTTTCCAAAAGATAATATAATACTCATCATAAAAGAAACCATGAAGAGAAATGAGTTTTGTTAACATTTCATCATAGCATAACCCATGGAAAAACAATGGTTTTTATAATCCTTTCATCATTTCACTATTGTATAACCCATGGATAAATAAGTTGATAAACAAAAATCTTTTTATCATAAATGTAAACAATATATAAAATTAATAATGATGATATAATTGGATAATTACTCTAGTAAATCTTATGAAACATCAATGTATGTCTTGTTAAATGAAAAATCATTATAAAATTTCACTTGGAACATTTATTGAGGAAAATATCTGTTTCACTTTGAAATAACAACTTTAAAACATAAAGAAATTCACAATTATTATTCTAAACATTTTCATTGAAAATATACATGGATTAATATAATGTGATATTCAAAGAATTTATTATTAATAGAGTTAGAAAAATATATTCATTCCATATATGTTAAAATAAAACATTCCTTTCACAGTTTGGTAGAAAAAGGTAGAAAATACCCTGTTTAAAAATGAAAAGAAGATTTCTTTTAATCCATTCTGAAAAAAATAAAAAATGGGTAAGAATAAATTTAAAAAATCATTTTTTAATTGTAAAACAAATTTTTAAATTATTTTTTTAAAACATGGATATGTAAGAGAAATGCATTTCAAGAAAAGACAAAAATAAAGATGATTTTCCAAGAAAAGCTATTTTCTTTATGTTGAGTATATTAGTAGAGAAAAAATAAATAAAAATGTGTATTTTAATTAAATAACCACCGGATAAGAAAATGGATTAGTTTCTTTAAATATAGATCAAAATATTTCATTATCATAACTTAATCATAAATAATTCTGATAAATAATGAGATTTTAATATAAAATCTTTACAACTTTATTAACATTTTAATCTTAATTACCGTGAAATAAATATCCAAAGATGAATATGTATATACACTAATTTTCATGATAATAATTATATAAAAAAGATATGGGATGTATATATCCCCCAAAAAATAAACATGTAGTGAATATGGAAAGTGTCTCACTGAGATTAATGTGAGATTAAAATCCCATTACTTTGGTCCGACTTCCATCATACCTGTTGGAACCTCATATATAATAAATGTAGATTTATTATAAATATATTTTTTAATTGTACTAATATACTTCATACAATATATGATTTACATATATCCCTTTATCACCTATTTCATAACACTTATTTTTTAAAACCACTTTTCCAGGTTATATGTGCTTCATTTTCCATATGTGTTCTAGTTCAAAAATTTTGGTCCTTTTATTTTTCTCATGGTTCCAAAATCTATAGAATTTTTATCATTAAATAAATATTAGATAATTTTTTAAATACACATTTATATTCATTAATAAAATAAAGGGACTGAGAATTTAATTACATTGTTCATGGAGATTGTAGGCCATATATACACACGAATGTTATTATTATTTTTTCAAAATATTTTATGAAAGAAAGGTATATAATAAATCATCTTTAAAAAATCATCACTATATCGTATTTATATGATATATATTCATTAAAACCATCCTTACAACCCTAAATGTGAAACAGAAATAAATAATTAATTACATCGCTTCATGGAGGTGGTAGTCCACATGTACACATGATCAACGTTATCATTTTCCAATAGTTTTAAGGGTAAGAAGTTCGGTATTATATTTTCATTTCAGAAGTATAATTATGTAATAATTATCATATCTAATCATTAAACCCATCATAATTCCCATCCATAAAATATGTTTATGAAAAATTAATTGTATCGTTATGTGGATACAATAAGTCATATATACACATGAAAGAAATTTTAACTTCCCATTATATGGAAATAGGGTGAATAAAAGTAGTTTAATAATAAGAACAAAATTTAAGTTTATTTTTGATGGTGATGTTATTGTTTTGTAAATAATATAACATATGTATATGACGTAAAATGATAATTTAAAATAAATTGATCGATTAAGGAGATTACATCTTCTTTGAAATAACTGTTTTATGTTTCCTCTTATGGGATATAGGGTTGGCCTTTTGGAAAGACCATCACATATATAATGTTTCTAAGGGAGTGGTGAAGATAAATTGAGAGATTTTGGTCATTCTATTAGGTTAAAATTGGGGTGACTAAAAGAAAGTAGGGGTGTCCTTTTGTAATTTAAGGGAGGGTCACACTTTAATCTCTTAAAATATTAAAATATTTTAAATTCATTCTTAAGAGAAATGGTTCCAAATTTTCTTTTAAAGAGGAAATGTGTGAAATTGTAGACCATATATTTTCTGAATTATCTTCTTTTATTTTTTTGTTTTTAAGTAATATAATTGAATATTATTTTCCTAAAATATCATTACTTCCAATTTAGAAACTTTTCATTTAATTTTCCATAAAAACATAAATAAAATGTGGGAACTCGAATGTGATTTTTAAAAAAACACTGATATTCCATATTTTTCTACAAAATTCATAGAAATAATTCACTCAATAAAATTATATTACCTTTATGATTTTTAAAATCATTTTATATGTTTTTTATTAATTATAGAAATATTTCATCAGTGTTTCATAACCTGTTAAGGTAATTATTTAATTACTATATAAAATATATAAATTTCCATCAGGACTATAATAATATTTTTCTCAAAATTACTATTAATATTCATTCATATCTATATTTTTCAATTATGCGAACACATAAAATACATTTAAAACTAAGAGAGTGACACTCTGTAATTTTATTTTCTTTAAATATTATTTAGGTCATTTGGAGTGAAAATTGTCCATTAAAAACTCAATTTTGAACCTAAGGTGATGAGGGTATGTTTAACATCATTCAATAAGAATTAGGTGGAAACATTTTTTCCTTATCACTTATTTTTAAACTAGAATAACCAAAATTACCCTTTATCAAGGTGATAAATTATGGAATGGTTACTATTCATATTAACCAACAATTAAATGAACCTTTTTTAAAAAATAACCTCCTAATTCTAAATATGGAATCTATTTTATCAAATTCAATTTCTATAATTGGAATAAATTATTTTTAAAAAAACACGCAACCTGTGATACAACCCACTTTTTAGTGATTAATTTAATTTATTAATACAAAAAATACATTTTGTGCATAAAAAAGTTGTTTCTAAAAAAACACCTCTTTTACTTTCAACTAATTTTTTATTATTTGAAAATAATTCATACCAAAAAAATTATTTATAAAAATTTAACCAAAATTTCATTATAATTTACCTATTCCTCTGTATACCCACAAATATATAGGCCATAAGATAACTATAATTCAATATTATATCATCATTTTTTTAAAATAGGTGTTTCAAATCATGCATGCTATTGATGAAATTAAATTTATTTGAAAAATAAATATTTTATAAAATATTGGGGTGTTTTTGGAAATTGATTGATATGTGTTTTCATGGAACCCTATATGATTTTTCATTCCATGAGAGGGGTGTAGTGATTTTATATGGATAGGTGTGACCTGTGGACAAGGCTAGGGGACTAATTTTAAACTAAGGGTCTATGATTATCATGGGTGTATCGTAAGTGAAATTTATATTATAAGGGGTGTTTATAGTGGGGAAATATAGGGAATTCATTTTGGGTTATAATTTTTTATTCCCTATTTGAGTTATAGATAAGGATTAATTTCTAGTTAAGAAAAAGCTTATGGGATACATTTACCTTGTAGTATTTATGAATATATCCTAACACTGGTTTTTAGTTATAGAGGAAAAGGTTGGAGCTAAAAAACCTAATAAAAAATGTGTAGAGATGCCCCACATAGGTGATTATTCTATCTGTGTTCTAAAAGGATCTGGAGTAGTTTTATATGATCCCAAGATTCTCTATTATAGATAATTGGTTATTTTACAGCTTCCATGAATGCATTTTTGATTTTAAGTGCATACGAGGGATATTTTTGCTGACATTTGTTAAAATAGGTGGAATTTGGTTTTCATCGGGGAATGGATAGCACATGATTTTCCGATGCAATTTATAATATATTCCTTATTTATTTTCATATACCATAATAAAATGTATATGATGGAGTATACAAGGGATGGGTTTTGGTGGCACTGTACTAAGTTACATGTTAACACCCTACATGGGTACCGTAGTGTGAACGTAGACCCTCATATTGTCATTATTGTTATGGGATATATATAGATTCCAAATAGACTCGCAATATGGATCTTTAGATGTAGTTCAATGTAGAGACTTGATTGTTTTTCATATTTATTTATTTTGTTTTTCTTAAAATTATTTTATACTAACCAAGTGGGTTATTCTTTTTTTATATAAATGTATACTATATAGGGGTTCCATATTGATATATCATATTGATATTTATTTTAAATTGATAGTTTTATTAGATACAGATCATTGTGCATTATTTGGTACTATATGTTGATTCTTTTATACATTTTTTATTTCTCGTGATGAGACATAGTGTATAGTTTCCAAACAGTGGATAAATAATCTTATCATAAGCTGGAAGTATTTGGAATATGAGGTGGTGTTTCTAATGTGATGTGGTGTTTTGTCTCTATAAATATTAGGTAATGGCCTAGTATGGGGTGTTACAATAGATAATCAGTGTGTTGTCTATGTTATTTTAATATTTTTTTTTGGTAGTTGGAATTGATGTATTGTTAGAGATTGGGATGAATCATTTTATTATTTATAACTAATTTATTTTAAAGAACGTCTAAGTTACCATTGATATAAAATTTGATTCACTAATTCTCACTTTTCTAATTGATACAATGATTCAAAGATTTTATTTTGCATGAGATAATTATTTATGGTTCTACTTTTGGATTGGGGTAGAAATATTGCATGAATTATGATATCATTTTTAGGTGCCTATTTATTATTAATGTATGAATGGATACAAAGGTTATGAAATGGTTTTCAAATAGGGAACATGGTTTTATAAAATTATTTTTTGGAATGAAATGTTTTGAGTGATTTTTTTGGGAATTGGATTTAATTAATTAAATCATAAAAATGTGGTATTTCTATATTTTTTCAAATAAAAATTTTTGCAGTTTCATAATTTATTAAAACCAAAACAGTGATTTCATATGTATTTACCATTGAATAATTGAAATTATGCAAATTATATATGGAATATATTTAGTGGATTGGTATGGGTATGAGATTTATTAGTTTCGGCTCTTGTGATGAGTTCCTTGGAGTGGTATTATACTAGTATGAGATATATTGGTTAGTTATAAACCCTCTAATGGGTCAAGGAGCTATGTGGTATTCTTGGAATGATGATATATAACTCTTAATAATTGATTTTGGTTTGTGGAAAGGTATTATTGATGGTTATATCTGTTGGTTATTGGAGTTGTTGGAGGAGGCCTAGTATAATTATTTAAGGTGTTACCTTTGGTTTGTTATGAAATTATTTTATTGGTAGAGATCATGATACAATGTGAATAATCATGTCTTAGTGTGGTGGCTTAGTAGCTAAATTTTATTGAGGTTTGGGACTATTGTATAAAGTCACTCTATACTAGGGTTTGTTACATGGTGATGAAAAATCATTTTGACATGAGGAATCTGGTAACATCACAATGTGGATCTGAGAGGTTTCAATCCCTCTAAAAAAGGGGTTTAATGAACATTGGTATATAGGATCATGATATAATGATAAATTATATGAGTTTATTTCATCTTGATCATTATGTTCATGTCATAATCCACCCCTTGGGTGTGTTTATAAATAAGATGGTTCCTTTTCCATTCCACAAAGGCAAGCATGTGGCTATCATATTGGGTTCTCTGTGTATTTGATGATGTAACATGGGTGAAAAAGAGGATGTGTTCATTATTTTTATGTTATCATAATGATTGGTCAATGAGGGGTTGAGTTCATGGGCTTTTTTTCTATTCCTTGGTTGTGTTTAGTTCATAATAATCACTAGTACTTCACGAGTGGCAGGTTGGAAACCTGGGATTGTTTAAATTTCGGTTTTTCTGGGGGACTAGAGATGAGTTTTATATAAGTATATATCATATTGTTAAACCCTAATATTTATAAAATCATGTGATAGATTATGGTTCTAATATAATTAATATATACAAATACTGTTATAGTTATATTTGGGGAATACTTATAGATTCTAGTTTTAGGGGATCTAAGAAACATAGGACC
The DNA here is from genome assembly GCA_963277665.1 of Viscum album. NCBI lineage: Eukaryota > Viridiplantae > Streptophyta > Magnoliopsida > Santalales > Viscaceae > Viscum > Viscum album. The sequence continues at coordinate 890,711,024 of OY728123.1, forward strand.
CTTGATGGTGATAATCACAAGGGAAATGGATGAACCATTTTAGGATAACCACTATGTGAGAAGATTAGAATTAATAAGTGATTCCCTAGAGTCATCATCACCTATAATTCCATTTTAACATAGAAAACACCTCAAATGGGCAGTTCCTTGGTAAAACCACTTCGATATTGGAAATTTTATGAACCTACCAAAATTTAAGTGGGGGTTTACAAATAGGGAGATACTACTGCTTTTTATGGATTCTCATGTGAATATTTTTAGGTCCTCGGCAATTCATGTTTTTTATGATGAGTTTATAGGTGAATATATAATGATTCAATTTAATAGATAAAGATAGTCTCTTAGATAGAGTGATCTAGGTAACTGGATAATCTTATTATGATCTTCATGGGAGAGACTTTCTATATCATAAATTATTCTTGGAATAGTAATAGGTAGTATCTGAGGTTCATTGGGGTAGTTTATATTTGTTTTGGGTGTTAATTATGAATTTTCTGGGGCGGTCTATAGTGTTTTATTAATTGGAATTTTCCATAAAGGGTTAATTAAATCATGAAATTTCTAATCTAGGTAGTTTTAAATCACTAATTCTATAAGCATGATTCATGGTTCAAGGTAGATATGATTTTTTTAGTTGTCTCATAAGAGGGAAGTAACTAAATTATGTATGGTTTCTAGAAAGATGAAATTATTGGAAATATTTTATAAAAATTACTATATTGGTGAGTGTCATGACAATATTTAAATATGTGAAAATCATATCAAGTGAGTTTTATTTAGTATCTCAGTTGTGGAAAAAATTATAAAGATTTATAAGTTGATGATTCATGTACCTCTCTAGTAAAATGTTGTATGTTAAACCATGTATGGTTCTTAGGACCATAAATATTTTCAATTCATATTTTTTTGGCTAGTTCCATCAGTATGGTTGGTACCAAATAAGTTGTATTCCTAGTTATGTGGGTTTGTGGGAGAAAAATATTTCTTACAAAATCATTACGATTAAGGAATTTTTGTGTGGATCATGAGTTAATTTTTAGTTGGGATAGTTTTTTTGTTTCAATAATTTAATTCTAAAGGGATACTAATGGAATTTTTTACATATGATTGGTTATTAGAAAGTGGATATGGAATCGAGTATAGTGTTTGGGTGATGATTTATGTGTATGATGTATTGGATTCAGAGTATTCAGTGAAAATCTATTTTTTCTATATCGTAAGTATGTATATTAGTGTAGTATCCTATCAAAAATGAAAATAACTGTGGTATAAGATTTAAATAGAATAATTTATAATTTAGAACTCATTAATAAGGATTATTAAGGGATATAAATCCCATATTGGATAGTTTTTAATAACCTATTACATTATATTTTGTTAATTTCTACGGAAATTTAAGTTTTTATAATCTGAAATCAGTAATATTTGAAGCATTATAGTTTCAATTTGATATATGAGAACTTTAATATCACTAAGGGTATTTTTAATGTGTTTTGTGTTTAAATTGTTATAGGGAGCATTTGGTGAATGTCAGAGGGGTTCATCTCTATTTGTGGAGGGAATTATATTTCAGGTTGAAAAACACATCACATTGTTTTCATTTCATAATAGAGTATATGAAATATAATATTTTTTTTCTTGTTGTGGAGGATTAATCACATTATAATGTTTGGGGTTTACTTATTATAAGTGTTAAAAGGTATGTGTCACACCCCATCCTAATGGTGATTCATTGTGTGGTTGTATGAAATATTATAAAGTGTTGACTAGGATTTTTTTGGTTTTATTATAGAAATGAGAATTCTTTTATGAGTCATATGGTCACACTACAATTCATTCATAGTAGGAAATTCTTTCCATAACCCCTTAGGTCACAGCTATATAGACCCTAGTATAATTTTAAGATCATGTGTTAATATTTCAAAACAACCCCCCCCCCCCCTCCCATTGTTTCACACAACCAAACCTTAGCCCCCCTCTCAATGTTCACTGTTTAATCTCACAAGGGTTCATGTCTTGTGTGATTGACACACAATATAAAGATTAATTTTCCTTCTAGAGAGGATAAGAAATTCCTTATTACCACTCTCATTGTTTTATATATTTCACAATATCTTTTTCATAAACCATGTTTTAAGTATTAATAATATTGCTTCTGAATTTTATGTGAATGGAGATGAATAATGATTTTGTATCAAATGAGTTTCCTCATATAAGATAAAGGTTGTAATTTCCTTTCCTATTAAATAATATGTATCTAAATATATGTTCATTTCATGTGTTATCCTATAAGGTTTGGGGATTCTATAAATTGGTCACCTGAGATTGGAGTGGTTTAATATTTTTGACTAATAACTTTAGCAAGTGAATTTCGAATACCATTATTGGTATGGATATTTTAGAGACGCCTTGTGGATAAACTGCTAATGATTTCTAGTACATGTGTCACTTAACATACCACTCTATGGTTATGGACAATGAGATAAGTTTTCTTAAGATTGGAATTGTGCTTATTGATATATTTTAATGGTTTATTATGGGTTTATCCCTTAGGCCACTGGCTGGTGAGTATTGAGGATTAGAAATTTTGAGGAATATTATATGGGATTTTCCTAAATATCGTCAAACACCATGATTGGAAGAAAATTTTTAAATATTCCTACTTAATTTTGTTAGGATATTTGCCATGATTCATCTATGACTTTGAAAAATGTAATAGGGAAATCACATTCTTTATGTATACCTATAGGAACATGGGATTTCTAAGGTGGGGTAGATCATAGATCCCTCATGGATGACAGATTGTATAATGAGACGAGTATGAAACACTAGTGGAATTACTTTTATTGATTAGTTAGTCTTTCTCTGGGTCCCCATTGGTTGGTTGGGGTGGGGTATTTTTTTCTCATGAGTGGAATTAGTGTATAGTCTAGTGTTGGGAAATAATATGGTTAATAATGTGAGACACTTTAGGTCATTTTTGGGAACTAATGAGGTATTATTAATGGGGGTAGGGTTGATATGTGTTTTCGTGAAACCCAACAATGTAATTCATAGTCTGAGAGGAGTGAAGTGAGTTTATATGGCTAGGTATGACCTGAGAGTTAGGCTCGTGGTTTAAATATTAATTTGGTTTCTATGATCATCAATTTTTTTTCATGGATATATTTTAATATTTTATGAATATATGTATTGAGGATGGTTAGGATATGTAATTGTGTCATGGATGTGTCATCATATAGATAAGTGTTAGGAAAATATTTATGGAAAATAAAGAACTACTATTTGGGATATGTTTTCCTTGTATTATTTGTTCATGTATCCTCAACACATTATAAGCATGGAGTGGTTGAGGTTTTGGACTGATGAACTATAGATCAGGGTTTGAAGTTACAATTCATTGGTGTTATTTTGTTCTAAATTATAGGTGGATCACAGAGAGAGTGACATGATCCCAAATTTCTATACTCCATGAGGTTGGTTATGTCACTAAATTATTCTATTCATATTCTTTTTTTGTGGCAATTATTAACATATAAAAATAATTGTTTTGATGCTGGTGGGGTTATTAATTCATTATGGTCTTGATAGATCATGATGACTAGACATGACTACTTGTATGTTCCATATTTTTTCGCCTATACATACATAAACTATATATAATTTAGTATATAATGGATGTGTTAGTGCTTCCCAAATTAGTTATTTACTCACACCTTACAAGGAAACCTCAGTGTTCCTTAGATCCCTCATGTAATTCTTCATGTTATATGTTATACAATGAATATTTCTGGAATAGAAAAAAGAGCATGTATGTGGTTAAAAGGAGAAAATCAGGAGTTTTTCTATATATCCTTTTATTTTATGTATATTTTATTTTATATTGATTGACCCAATGGGTGATTCATCTATTTTATTTATGTGTGCTTCACATGTGTTTCAAATTTATATATCATGTTGATTTAAATTTTATATTAATATTTAACCTCTAAGATTAAATCATTGTGCTTACTCTAATAATTTAGGCTTGTTCTACTATTAATTTTTTAATATATTTGATGCTCAAAAAATAATATACTCCCCATATTGGATTTAAATCTAACATTCAGAGAGTATCCTTTAGCTTATGGAGAGAAATATTGGGTGTTATGTGGTGCCACTGGCCCATTCTCCATTTGGGAAAGGCTTGAGATATGTTTTTTTTTTGTATTATTGAGTATGAATCTTTTTTATCTGTCATTTAAAATAAATTAGTGTGTCAACTAAAATTTAAGAGTGGTGGAACATGAATTGTTTAGTTTCAGGTCATGATTATGGGATTTTTTATAACTAATTTTATTGAATTCATATATAATCTCTATAGTCCAAATTTATACGAAACCTCTTGAGAAACACATCATCTACTATGTGAAAAATAATTATGTGTTTCCAAGGAGATAATGTGAATTAAATTTTGTAATTATAATTTTTTTATGAATTATTTTATGTGATAGTGAGATGATAAAATGATAATTGAAGATACACTATGTATAAACACAAGGTAATAATTTCATAAATACTAACCAAGATCATAGTGTAGTATTTCCACGTGATTCTATAAAACTCTAACGAAATGAAAATGAAAATTTATTAATTTATTTTGAATCCTATAACATGTTTTGTAGAAGTTGATTATAAATATAAATTCTCTCCCTTGTTATATATGTAACTCTGTAGAATCCTATGTGTATTCTATAGTTCTTATATGAGTGACATATAGAATTGATATAAATTCTTAATGTGGCTCTTGGAATAGGTTTTACCCTTTATATGGGGTTAATCATCATTGATTTTTTTTTAAAAAAAATATTTAAAATCAAAATCTGTGATATGGGAAAATATGATCCACTCTCGTAAATGTCTCATCCATTCCAAATTTAAATATATATAAAAATAACATTGGAAATAAGAAGTTTTTACAATTTTTGGTCCAAAGGTAGGTACCAAATCCTTTCTAAGATCGGCCATCCAGCTCGAGTCATATGTTTTTCACTATAAACACAAGTTGTTATAATATGCATAATCTCGATTCCATAGTGATTCACACACCTACATAGCACCTCAATGTGCTTCATATAATCTCACTATTCGTTATAATATTATAAAAATATGGGTAGAAATACTAGAAAGTAAAAATAAATTTATCTAAAAACTAATGATGATGGGATTCCCCTTAATAATCTGAAATGATCAAAACCAAAATATAATCTCAACAATAAAAAATTAAAACTCTGATATTCATTAATTAATATATATTATTCATCATTGACCATTCTTGTATAATCACTCAATGATATTATTCTCAATCTCGAATCGAAGATAAGTCGATACCTTGCATGATTTATTCTCTATTATTCACTCCTGACTACAATATTTATTTTTTCAAAATATATCTTCTATTTAAATATTTCTCAAAAATATTCTATCTAGAATCATTCACATATACTACCTTAATTTATAATTTATTAATATTCCAAAATATATTAAATTCTTCAAATAAAATACATGTCACAGTATAGAGCTTTATCATAGCATAATTGTATGGCATAATCCACTACACATTTCATCAATATTTAGTTTACATGGGAATACTCCAAATATGAAAAAACAAATTTTTTCTTATTTAATCATTTTCACTAGTGATATTCAACAAACACACTCATTGTCATTTAACTAATTTCTAGTTGATAAGATAAACACTCTAGTGTTTCTTCATAAGTGATCACTGTAAAATGATGTAGAAATATATGTATTTAAAATTATATATGGTTCTAGTATTGTTCTCCTTTCATCATATCACTAGACTATTTTTGATTAAAATATATGAAATTTGGTATTTTTATCATGATTGAACTCATTATAGTGACTATTTCAAAATACTCAGTTAGAGTCATCAAATGATCAATGCCATGAGTTTTATGAATTGATTATCACCGTATCCTCATTTATCTTGAATCACAATTTCATTTATGATGTTTAATCCACTAAATTTTTTCTTGGGCCTTGCCATATTTTATTTCCAGTTTAATATTATTAAATTCACTAATTCTAAAATATTTATATATCAATTGGGCCATATGTAAGAATTATTAATATGCACGTATCAGTGTAAGTGAATGAAATTTAATTATAAGAATAAAAATTATATATATTATGAAATATGATTCCTTTTGTTACAAATATTTATTTATCATCATAAATATTTTATTTTTAATTTAAAATTTATTAAAATTCATCTAGGATTATTACATATCTTCCAATATTTTTATGTATCAACCCATCTTCTTATATGTCTGTCAAAACATTAAAAATTCTAGCACTTAGGTCAATAAATATATCACATATGCACTAAACTTCTTATTTATTGCCTGGATTTATGATATTTCAATATTCTTAACTTAAGAAAACATTTTATATATTTATAATATGAAAAAATATTTATTTCTTATTCCCCAAGAAATAAATTCTTGCACGTAGTTTTACACTTCAAATATGTCAATACCATTTCTATTTCACAATTTTTTGGTAGCACAACATACTTAGGATCTTAAACATATTACTTATCAATTACTTCAAAATTACATTCCTTAACTCCAAAGTAAATCTTATGTATTTAAAATTCATTTTATTTAACCCTTTCCTTTTTTAAATTTCTACCTTGTATTGTTGATGCATCTTACATGTTTAAACACATGGTGAAATTTATACCTTTAACTCACAGTTTAATATTACTCCAAATAATCAAAACACATCTTGAATTAATATCATTTATATACATATCATCCCAAAAATACATAAATAGTTTCAAAAACAACGCAAGGGCCTCTAATGATTCCCTGTAAAAGATAAAAATACGTACAATTCCAAATAATTTCCAATGGGGTCTTTAATTTCCCCTTGGGATATTTCTTCAATTCCACTCAACTCTTTGCAGAATTCAAAAATCCAGATTAAAATCATCAAATCACATGCTTTAAAAAATTAAAATGTTCTTGAAACCACACTATTGGATTAAGGTAATTTTTCATGGGAACCCAATCCCATGGTGACAATAAATGTTTGGCTAAGTGGAAAATACATTCACCCCCTCATTTCAAATATTCATTTTCCCCTATATTGTAATAACCATAGTCCCATGTTAACATTTGTTAAAGAAAGATAATTACCACTATCCTTCTTTGAAAAAGAGTTTTATTATATCTCCCATTTTGAAAAAAAAATTAAATTTTCTTTTGGGGGTGCCTTCCACACATCATTAAGTGAGATGGATAGGATAAACACAAAGATTCATCCTTAATATAGAAATCTTCTCTCTTGGAATTACCTTTCTAAACACACATATAATTTGGATCTTTATTAAAATGTACCCTAATTTCATATATCTATTTTTCATCATTTATTTAATTAAATGATACTTGATATCAATGTGTTTTGATCTATAGGTCTAAAAAGGATTTTTTTTGGAAGATAAAAAACACTCTGGTCATCTCAATAAATCCTCATTGGCTTTTCAAATTCAACACTTATATTTTCTAACTAAACCTTTATCCACAACACGTGAATAAAATCATGATTTATGTATTATATTTTAACTTAGTTTTACTAAAAAAAATAAATTATTAGTATTATTCCATCTCATATAACTTCTCCAAAAAAATAATTTCCCACCAGATACATATTTTCTTTCAGTTTTATATTTTACACAATTTTTAGCTATGAAGCCTGATATATTCAATTTTCTATTATCTATGTACAACCGACTACAACTCTGTGTTCCTTTGAAATATATAATAATTTTTTATCCAATCTATATTTGAGAATATTTTAGATCACTCTAATATCTATAAATAATACATTGTACATACTATATATGTCCATGAAAATGATAGATAAATATGACTCCAAATTATTCTCCTAATGTATTTCTAAATAGCCAAACTTACAGCTTTATTTATTCTTAATTTCATACCAACTACTTTGGATGTTAATAATTATTTAGATTCACCCATGCCAAATTTATTCCAAAAATTTCTAGCATTTTTATATTAGTATAGAAATATTTAATCAATTTTTTATAAAAAAACATTAATCCCTAAAAAATTCATTGGACCTAACATAGAAATATAAAATTAAATATTCATCTGATAATTAAACATATCATCAGAATACTCTATATCACCTAAAATTAATATTTCAAGAATTTAAATTATGATAATTGGAGTACCTGTGGAAATATATTTCACATATAAGATATTTTCTACGTTTCATTTAGTAATTATAAACTTCTTAAAAAAGAAATCAATTTTAGAGTAAGGGTCTATAAAGACAAATTTAAAACTATACAAGTCTTCCTTGAGTTTTCACACATGGATAATTTCACATTCATGTATGATTCCTTTAAGTTAATAAATGATAAATTCTTTTTCTATATCTATATTCAAAAATCTATACTTAAAATCCATCTGATATACATCATAGTATTTATGTACTATCTCTTATCAAAACATTCTTATTGACTCCAATATATCCAATGTTAAAAATAAATGTTACAACCCGAACAATTATGAATAAAATTCCATTTATTTTAATTAAAATACTTATGGATATTGAAAATACTTGCACACCTTTTATTTTATTATATACAATTGTATTTAAATGGCCCTTATGTACCCTTACCATTTATAATATAGTCATTGAATAGTGACCACGTGGCTTGTATAAATATATGGTTTTAATAAATCCTTTTAGAATAGAAAAAGTAAGTGATGGAATCAACCAATAGGATCATACCATATGAATCCCATTTATTAGAGATTCTAAGGGGGATAGAATTTTGGGTCTTTTCCCGAGACCAATCCCATACCAAAATCCAACAAATTCATCATGAGAGAAACCATTTACAGGAGAAGTTCAAGCTCATCGAGATCATGGCCCAAACCATGTTCACTGAATGACCCTAAGAAATACCCACTATCACACACCTTACTCTTAGGGAATATTCGGGTGTAATAAGTGGATATTTAACAAGACCATATTAATATAATTATGTGAATTATTTTTGAACATAATAATTAAAATACTTTCATTCCATTATTAATACTTTGTAAATGATTTTTAAAGAACAAATGGTATTTTTTTGTTAATATTAAAATTCAATTAAAAAATGTACTTTGATAAATTAATGAATTTTTGTATTAAATAATATTTTAGGAAAAATTTTATTGTTAAATTACATTTATTAAATATAAATGATCATATAATTTTTATGAAGTCAAATGTAATTTTTCTGAAGGTTTAAAAACTGTTTTTGTCAAAACCAATCAAAATATAAATAAATGCCTGTTTTTAATTTAAAAGTGAAAATTGAAATATTCCAAAAATAATATAGATAAAATGAATATTATCTTTGGAATCATAACTTTGAAATTATCCAATGGATAAATTTACATAGTTTTCTAAGACATTTGAATTTTTGGGTAAAAATTAAATATTGTTTAAATATATATTGTGTTTTATGACATTATAATGACCAAATAATCATGTAATAATATACAATAAAAGGTATTTTCTTCCAAAGATATTTTATTCATTTAAAATAATGTAATTTTACTTTTATTTGATTTATTTTATAACGTCGTAGTGAATCCTCCAGGACATATAAAATATTTTTAGATTTTAAAATCATTTCCTTAAAAGTGTGAATCACATCCACATAATAAAGGAAAATATTTAAATATATTCATCCCTTATCCATATAAAAAAATGTATACCTCTCCCCTTTCCTATAAACCATTGGAAACCCATTGTTTGGTTTGTGGTTTTGAATATTTTAGTGTGTAGTTTCCAAAACAAAAATAATAAATAATTCCCCCACATTTCCTATTTAAACCCCCCCCCAAGCTACCATTTCTCTTAAAAAATCTTTTAATATTAATAAACTATGCTTATTACTTCCTATAGTCCTCCAAAGACACCCTCAAGCTCCTAAGAAGCCTCCCCAAGCCTTTCAGATCAAACATCCAAGTAAGGGATCTCCCCCTCTACTTTTTCTTCAAGAAACTCTTTTATTTCCTTCCTTTAATTTCTATTTTCATTATTTGGGATATGTTCATCCAAACCCCCTTACATTACATATTATTTATAGATTATAGGATCTTCCTTTCACTCCCATTAATCCCCTTATGACCCTTTAAACCCACCCATTTCTATGCCAAAATTCTGTAAGGGATTTCTCCCTTCCCATTTCCATTTAAGCATTTTCTTTTATATAATGCATATAAATTTCATTTCACGTGTTGGGATATTTTGTTCCATGATCCCCTTATAATAAATCCCATTTATAAATTATGAGACATAACTTTATCTCTCATCAGCCCAATTTATTAATTCCCGTATGACATCGTTATGCTTCCAAAATAGCGCCCTGATTTTCCATGCCAAAATCACAGTATAGTGAATATCATACCCATTCCCATATAAATTGTATTCAAATTTGTGCACACATACTTATAGAAAGGTGAATTACATGTATGAATTCCATATTCTTTGATCGCTGAACAAATGGTTATTTTAAATGAATCCATGTTATATGATCTATGTGTCACACTTAAGCATGATATTGAAATGATTATAAAGGGTGAGCCCTAATAGTGCTCCAATGTATTGGGTAATGTTTAGTATTATGATATTTAATGATTGAATAGGGGTTTAACTAATTCCTATATATTCCTTTTTTTCACCATGTTGGGACTGTGGTTTACCTGATTTTTTATGTTAATGATGCTATGTTTTAAGTTGTATCCACATTTCCAGGTTATGATAATCATGTTATATCATTCCTTTATGTTCATGTTTCTCTTATGATCTATTAATATTCCTATTTCCTAACATATACTTTATTATTCATTAAATTCCTAGTTTAATCCCTTTTGGGGATTTATATATCACCCTTTTCTTATGTATGTCTTGAGATTATCCCAAGCAATGCTAAGTACAAAGGAATGTTGTGGTCATTTAAAATATGTTTTCACTAAAGATGAGTATTTCATATTTTAAGTTGTTATGTAATCTTCCTAATACCCATGTAGACTAGACCTCTTGATCATATAATTTGTATTAAGTGCATGTATATGTAATAAATGATGTCAAAATAGGAAATAAATAACAGGGTTTTCATTTTTGGTATCATAGAATAGGTTTATTTATTTTGGGGATAAGGAATTGAAAACTCTAGGGAAAGCATTAGGTATAAGACTAAGTATAAGAAAATAATCATTAATATTTTTTGAGTATAGAGTAAGTTGTTTATCAAGAAAATACATCCCTATCTGGATATAAACTTGTATAGGTTTCTCTGGCATAGATTTATCTAGGGGTAAAACCCCAAAACATCGCTTTGAGCTAGACTCGAATGGGAACCAGTGCACGACAACGATCCTTAATTCATTCTTTTTTTGACACTCCCAGGAAATATGCTTTGGTAAATTCATAATCATGGTATAATCCATTATTAAGGTAATAAGAAAATTCTATAAGAATATGCATTAAGAAGTAGATCATAGTTAACTTAGATCATAGCCAAGAAATTCCTAAGTTAAGGAGATAAATGTATTTTATAAGTTTCCCATTTAATATCAGTAGATTCCCCCTTATGTGTCTAATAGTTTAAAATATTGACCCCTAATTTTCATTTTGTTCTAGCCTATGGATGTTTATAGGATGAATTAAGCTATCAACCGATATGAAGATCAATGTAATGATGGATCTAATGAGATGCTCAATCTGATGGTAGTGGGAATCTCAAACTTTTTCACAATACTCTCTCAGTTAACTCAAGTTTTTAATAGAAACCTACATAAATAGGAGTGTATAACCCCTCTATAAGAAATAACCAGTCTCAATAAAGATCTTCATGAGACAAAGGCCTTCTACATTAATTTAATCAATTGATCCCTCAATCGCTGAACAAAGGATCAACTCCATTGAAAAGATCTTCTCCATCCTTCAATGTTCCAAACAACATATAGTTATTCTTATTTCCTATAATATGGAGTGTGAAGCTATTCAATGGTGGATATTGATCATAAATATGATTATTGATGAAGAGACTGAGGTGATGGGACGAAAGTATTTTTGGAAAATGTTTTCCGATATATGTTTTCCCTGCACCCTCTGTCTTAATATTGAAATATATTTCCATACACTCAAGAAAAAGGATGACGAATGTATTAGAGAGTATGAGGTAAACTTCACTAGACTTGCATGATATGCCTCAGGTTTTGTTTTTACCCACTAATGAAATGTTGATTTCTTATTTTGTGCGCAAAAACCTAGCCTATGGAAATACTTAGTGATCCATGACTTTGAAAGATATAAAGAGATTATTTTATATACCCTCAAAGTTGAGATAAAGATTGGAGAATCTTAGGTGAATCATGGGGATAACAAGTGGAATGTTAACTTTAATTCTAGTGGTCCAATGGAAAAATATAACGATGATAAAAAATTCCATAACCTCACTAGTCAAAAGTGTGAAAGAATCACCCTAGAAATTACCTAAAGGGGGTGAGGAAATGCTTTAGGTGTGGGGAGGAAAGGCACCTAGACATAAATTTTCATCAAGAAAAACCCAATATTGTGATAGAGGAAAGGAACTCTCTTTTTGATACTCAATGGATGGATCATTGCTAAAACATCAAGGAACCAAGGCACTTTGTGATCTAGTACCCTAAGAATAGGGTTTTCATAGGCAACCAACAACTTCCAAGGTATGAAAGGAGAACTTTTTCCAACACTACCACCACAGAGAATCTCAAAAATGAAGTACTAATAGGTACGCTGTTTATTTATTCATGAATAGTGAAAATACTATTTGATTCATGTTCTTCATATTCTTTTATATCCTAAAATATTATTCGAAAAATTCAAACCCCACCACAAATAATGGAAGTAGAGTTCTTGGTGAAAACGAGAAATTGGGAAATTATAGCTTCCCAAGAATAGGACTCCTCCCCTATCACAATTTGTGGTTTTAACTTCCTATAGAATCTTATCATACTTACCTTGGTGGTATTTTATAAACTTCTTGGAAAATATTGTCTTTCACAATATAGATCCAACATAAATTGCCATTAGAGGGAAATCTCTCTCCATTTAGTGAATCGATCTCTGATTATATACAAGTGTAAGGAGGTGGAAGAATTTGATTTAGTAAGATCATATAAATCCTTGATATTAATACCATATAAACATGTGTATCTTTATCAGATGGTTGAGTCTAAAGGAGGAACTATCCTCAAAGACACACTTATTGTGATAGAATTTGCTGTTGGGTTTCCTGATAAATTGTAAACGCTTCCTCTGAGAAGAGATGTTGAATTGTAAATTGATATGGTACCTCAGACATTGCCAATATCCAATACTACATATTTAGTGGTTGTTTTATAATTTTATGAGATAAATAAAAAACTATAGTAGAATCTAGATAATGGGTTTATACACCCAAGTGCTTCACCAAGGGGTGGACCTGTCTTCTTCATCAAGAAGAAGGATGGGTCAATGATCCTTTTCATTGATTATCGTAAACTCAACAAAATATTGATAAAGAAAAAGTATCCATTTCCATGAATTTAAGACTTTTTTGATCATCTACATGGAGCACAATACTTCTCCAAGGTGGAAATATGGTCGAACTATTACCAAGGGGGAAGAAGGAGGATATCCCTATGATTGCTTTTAGTACTAGGTACATGCACTATGAATTCATTGTAATGCATTTCTGACTCACTAATGCTCCATAAATATTCAAAAACATTATTAATAGAGTCTTTAGAGATTACCTCAACAAATTTCTGGTAGTATATATATATATGATATTCTAATATACTCTAAAACAATGGAGGATTATGAGGAATATCTGAGCACTGCTCTATAGACCCTGTAAAAGGAGCAGCTATATGAAATGTATAGAAAGTGTGAGTTATGGATTAAGGAAGTCTCATTCTTGGGGAATATAATCATAAGAAATGATATATCTATGTATCCTAAAGAAACAAAATAAATTTAGGGACGGTTGAGGATGACATATATGACAGATATCCATATCTTCCTAAGGTTAAGTGGATATTATCACTGATTTGTTAGACGTTTTTCACAATTTTCAAACCCCCTTACTAATATAACCTAGAAGGTAGTAACATTTTCATGTAATGATGTATGTGAAGATAGATTCATGGAGTTGAATGACAAACTCTTCATTGATCCTATGACCAGACTACCTATAAGTGGGGAGATTTTTGTAATCTTAAATGATGCTTCGAAGAAGGGACTGGGATGTTTGTTGATACAAAATGAAATATTCTTTGACTATACCTCAAGGAAGTTAAAAATTCATGAGAAAAACTATCCCACGCATGATCTGGAGTAGGCAACACTGATCTTTTCATTGAAAATCTGGTGGCACTATCTCTTTGGGGTGAAGTGTGAAATATATACAGATCAAAATGTCTCAAATATATATTCACATATAAAGAGATGAATTTGTTCCAACAAAGATGGTTAGAGCTCATTACAAATTATGACTGATCAATACATTACCACCCTAAGAAAGTGAACAAGGTGTAAGATTCTCTAAGTATAAAAGACACAAAAATCCTATCATTTATGTGAATTTAAAAGGATTAAATCTTCTAAGATTTGATGAAGAAGGACATAGGAATCAAAAATAAGATAAAGTCATCATTCCTTTCACAAATTATCACTCAACTGTCTCTTTTAAAAAGATTAAAGGATGCTCAAAAAGATGATGTGGGAATTCAGAAGAATATAGAAACTATCAGAAAATCGAAATCCTCATATTTCAATGTTAATTAAGAACGAATTGTAAGATTTGGGTCAAGATGATGTGTTCCATAAAATATGGTGTTAAAGAATAATCTTTTTGATGATGCACATAATTTGAATTTATCCATTCACCCAGGAAACACAATGATGTATTTTGATCTCCAAGAGCCCTATTGGTGGGATAAGATGAAGAAGGATATCATTAAATATACATCAATGTTCCTGGTATGTCAGAAAGTGAATGCTAAATGGAATACATCTAAGGGGTTGATTCAACCATTACACATACCAACATGGAAATGGAAAAACAACACCTTGGACATTATCACCGGAATTAAAAAAACCAACAGAAACAATGCTATCTAGGTTATTGTGGATCATCTTACAAGGAATCCCCACTTCATTACAATTCGAGAGGATTTCTCATTGGATAAACTAGCATAGATATACATAGGGAAGTGGTACGCCTACATAGAGTACCATTATCGATTGTGTCTGATCGAGATCCAATATCCCCACTATGTTCTGGAAGATTCTCTAATACGATATAAATACTGAGTTAAACATCATCATAGACTATCACCCTCAAAATGATGGCAAATCTAAGTGGACTATATTGAAACTTGAGTACATATTGGGAGCCTTCTCAATGACCTTCAATGGTGGATGGGACAAACATATTCTTTTGGTGTATTTATCTTACAAAAACATTTTCTACTCAAGAATCCAAAGGGTTCATCCTAATTCCCTTTTTGGTAATGGGTGTATAACATGGATATGTTGGGATAAATTTGGGGAATGAAAATTTCTTGGTTCAGAAATAGTTGAAGAAATGGTTGATAAGGTTAAGACAATCCAGCAGTACATCAAAGCTACCCAGATCTAAAAAATGATCTATGTTGACAATCTTAAATGAGACCTAGAGTTTGATGTTAGAGTCATGGTATTCTTATACATATCTACATGGAAGAGAGTTATGAGATTTTGGAATAACATAATGCTTAGTCCAAGGTACATTAGCCCTTTTGAGATCTTAGATCACATTAGAGTAGTGGCCTATTGACTAACACTCCCACCGAACATGTATCAAGTACATGATATATTCCATGTATCAATATTGAGGAAGTTCAAACCTGACCCATCAAATTTAATAAATAAATAGGTTGTGCCATTGTAGAACTACCAATCCTATGAAGAGAATCTAGTCAAGATATTATATCATAGAGAAAACGTTATACGAAATAAGATGATGCCCCTTTTTCAAGGTGTTTTGGTGAAACCAAAAGTTTGAAGAAGAAATGTGGGAACTGGGCAAACTGACGAAGTAGAGTTACCCTCATCAATATTAATGTGTGAAAAGGAAATTTTGAGGGAGAAATTTATTAACGGGGAAGGTTGTAATGACCTGAACATTTATGAATAAAATTCCATTTCATTTAATTAAATGTTTTATATATATAGAAAACACATGAAATATTTTTGTTTTATTATATACAATTGGATTTAAATGATCGTTAAGTAACCTTACCATTGATAATACAACAGTTAAACAGTGATCACATGACTAGTATAAATAATGGGTTTTAATAATTCCTTTTGTCACAAACAAAGGAAGTGGTGGCCTCAACCAGTAGGATTGTACCATATGAATCCCATTTATTAGAGTATTCGAGGGAGATATCATTTATAGGATTTTCCTTAGACCAATACCATATATATGTATAATAACTTAGGCCTTAGTGAAATTGTTAATAGGAAAAGTTCAATCTCATCGAGATCACTACCCAAACCATGTTCACTGAAAAGCCGTAAGGAAGTACTATCATCGCAGACCTTACTCTTAGGGAGTATATTGGTGTAATAAAGGGTTATGTAAAAATACCCTAGAATTATTTTTATGCACATTATTCTTATATAGAATAATGAATATTCTTTCATTGTGTTATTGTAACTTTGTAAAGGATTTTTATATAAAAAATAGTGTTTTTTTGTTGACTTCAAATCCTTTTTTTTATTTCCATAAAGCCGGTTTAGGAAAACCAGAAACCTCGCAGTCAAACAACAGAACATCCAAACACAAACATCCTCATAAATTCAAAATTTAAAAATCCCATGAACCACATGACCACCTCGAGCTGTGCAACCACCTCAAGAAGCATTTCCACGCAAAAACCATCATTCCGCCAATGAGAAAACCGGAACACCACGCGCCACCATTCACCGGACGATGACGGAGGCACCAGGTCTGACCGCCATGATCTTCAAACAAATCCACAACACCAGATCACCGATGAGCATCACCGGCGTCCATAGTCACCTTCAACCTCAACGCCGGCAGAAGCCCATCTTCATATTCGCAAATCAAGAACCACAAAACCATCACCCGCACCACAGACATTCAGAAAACCAAAAATTCAAATGTGACAGATGCACATCACAAAACAAAACAACAGTGACTCACACCAACATCACCGCATCCACAGGAGGATCAAACTGCCTGACCTCCTGACCTTTCACCAATCCAAAATCACTATGTCAGAAGAGTCCGCCAGAAACCCCTTCGTCTTCAACTTTAGCAACACCACCCAACCGCTCAAGCAACGCCCTGTTTCTAAAGATCCCACCACCATCGTCAAAATCGATAATTTCAGACACAACGAAACCCCACTGCACTCACCTGAGAAGATTAGGGACCCCACGAACCGCCGGTGCATGAGCACGACCTTTAGACGCTAAGGAACTCACCATAAGACACCAACGAGTTTCCGAGAACAAAACCAAGAGCGCTCCGAAGAGTATGTCGTCGACAGGGACCGGACTTACACCTGCAGGTCTGAACCAGCAACCGCTGAAGCCCATGGTGCATCTCCACAGCAAGGGGAGACCACGAAACTGCATGACTCCACTATAGCAGAGATCCTTTACCAACCCAGTGAGCTCGAGGAGGAACATCGCGCAGTCCGCAGCAAAGGGGCGTGCATCGGCGAGAGGAAAACCCTAGACTGGGAGCCCTTTACGGGCGCATCCATATTCATGTTCAATTAATAAATATATTTTGAGGAATTAATGGATTTTTTATTTAAATACTATTTTAATAAAATATTATTATGAAATTACATTAATTATATATAAATTATCGTATAATTTTTATGAAGTGAAATGTAATTTTTATTATGGTTTTAAAATTCTTTTTGTTAGAACCAATAAATTTTCAATAAAGGGTGGTTTTTATTTTAAAAGTGAAAATTCACATATTTTGAAAATTATTTGAATGAAAGAAATATTATTTTTGGATTTTGGATATGATAATTATCCAACATTGAATTTTTCACAATTTTATGAGATAGTCAAATTTTTGGATGAAAAATAAATATCATATAAATATATAATGTGTTTTATGACATGATAACGACCCGGTAGTGATTTAATAAAATGAAATAAAATTTTTATTAAGAAATATATAATTTTATTAATTTAAAATAATTTAATTTCATGTTTATTTAATTTTTTTTATAAAGCCTTAATGAATCCTCCAAGACATATAAAACATTTCAAGATTTTAAATTCATTTCCTCGAAAGGGCGACTCATCTTAATATAAGAAAGGGAAATATTTTAATATATTCACCCTTAATACTTAAAAATAATTTATAACACTCCCCTTTTTTGAAACCATTCAAAAAAACAATATGATGGTTTTGTTTTGAATATTTTAGGGTGAAGTGTCCAAAACCAAAAAAATAAGGAATTCCCTCACCTTTCCTATATAAACCCACTCAAGATACCATTTCCATTCACTCAAGCTATTTTATGTTCAACCAACCTCTTCCTAGTACTCCCTAAAGTCCTCCCAAGTAACCCCAAGCTCCCAAGATTCATCCCCCAAGACATTGAGATCATACATCTATGTGAGGGATCTCCCACTCAAGTTTTGCTTCAAGAACGTATTTTTTGTCATGAATTTGAATTTCTATTTTCATGATTTTGGATATTTTATTCAATAACACATTACATTCCATTTGATGTATACATGTTTGGATCTTCCTTTAACTCTCATTAACCCCATATGATCCTTTAAAACCACCCATTACTATACCGAAATTTCTTAAGGGATTTCTCTCTTCCCATTTCCATTCAGGAATTTTATTTTTATATTATAAATCTAAATTATATTTTATATGTTGGGATATTATGTTCCTTGATCCCCTTACTATCCATCCCATGCATAAATTATTAGAGACCCATTTTTCACTCATCATCTCAATTTATGATTTTTTGTACGACGTCGTTATGCTGCAAAAATTGTGCCGAGATTTTCCATTCTAAAATCATTCTAAAGTAAATATCGTACCATTCTTCTATAAAGGGTATTCACCTTTACACACACATACATATCGAATAGTAACTTACATATATGAATTCAAAATTCCTTGATCGTTTAATAAATGGTGATGTGGAATGAATCCATGATATATGATCTATTTGGCACAATTAAGCGTGAGATTTAAATGATTATGAAGGGTGGGCCCACATAGCACTACAATGCATTGGGTAGTTTTTAGTATCATGATACCTCATGTTGGGAAAGGGGTTTACCTGATTCCTTTATAGGACTCTTTTCCACCACGATGGGATAGGGGTTTACCTGATTATTTTATGTTAATGATGCAGTGTTTTAAGTTTTTTCTATATTTCCATGTTATGATAATCTTGTTAAATCATACCTTTATGGTAATGATTCCCTTTTTCTATATTGATATTAATATTTCCTAAAATGTATTATATTCTTAATGTTATTCATTTTTTACTCCCTTACTGGGATTTTTATCTCACCCTTTTCTTATATATGTCCTCAAGTTATCCTATTCAATGCTAAGTATGAAGGAATGTTATGGTCTTGTAAAAGAAGTCTTCAATAATGATTTTTATTTCTTGTTTTAAGTTGTTTTGTAATGTTCCTATGACCCAAAGACACTAGACCTCTCAATCTTCAGATTTTTTTAAGTGAAAATTTATGTAATAAAGAATATTTAAATATGAAATAAAGATAATTATTGTTATAATTGTTCTTCAATATTTATCAATTCCATATGATATGATATTTTTTTTACAATTTGGGATTTGTTTCGGGACACTTCACATTTCTTATTTAAATTTCTTCTCAATACACATAAGGTAATAAAAATATTGTTGTATTTATGTATAGGTACAATATTTTTATTACAATTATTCTCTATAAATTCAATTTATTCAGTCATGATATCAATCCACTAAAAATTCTGAAATGCTTCTACTACTAACTCTCTCAATCTATGAATTGACTTAATTTTTTTCAATCCACAATCTTCTTCATGTATATGTTGATCATCCTTATTTATAATTAAGTTTTTTAATTCACCATCATTCATTAATATCTAATTTAATTATTTCTCATTTTCAATAATTTCATATATTCCACTAATTTGGTCAGAATTAAAATCAAATGAAATCGTAACATTCTCAACTTCATCATCATTCGGTTTTCTATAAAATTTTAGGTGCTAATTTCTAGAATTTCTAAAAATTATTTAATAAATCGCATAGAATTTGGCTTTATTTTCAATAATATTCACATAAAAATCGTCAAAAAAACCTATAAATATCATTATTCTATAGTTTTGGTACCATTAAATTAGCTAAATAGTGCTTAAGACTCCTTTATTTTATTTTTATTCAAAAGAACCTAGATTTCTATTCATTGTCTTCAAATGATGAGTATTACCTATAATTTGATGTTATTAAATATTTATTTGTTATAATATGTCATTTTATATGATTTATCATGAAACTTGATTATTTTAAAGATTCTATTTTGTATTTGTGAAAAATTACATACTGATTCCCTCTAGGATAATTTTGAAAGCCCATGTTCAACTAGTTTTGTTCAACTAATCTCGATTGGAATTTTATTATTTCTTTTTGTAATTTCATTATACAAGTTATTTTATGATGCACTATATTGATTATTGACTACAATTTTTTCAAGAAAATCTTTAGAATAATCAAATGTGAATTCACTGCCATATTTAGAAATCATTTTTTATATATAAATCGAGTTCTTTTTTATCATTCCTTCTGAAAAGTTTGAATAATTCTATTACTTATGATAAATATATAAAGAAATGAAATTGGTCACCTGGGTAAAAAAAATAATGTAATAGAATATGATCACTAACATTATAATTTTGTCTCATAATTCAACATATGTTGTTATGGATAAGATCTGGTGGTCTCGTCGACTTGATATCCACCATTTTTGAGTTCCTCAAATCTTTTTTCTTTTATAGAAAGTTTTAAATAACAAATCCTTCCCAGTTTTAAAATAGTCCAGTTATATAACAACATCATACTTTATGAAAATATTTGTTATTCTTTGACCAATATGTAAATATCTCTTATGACCCTACTTTTTTTCATCTTTGGAACTCAAATAGTAATAATCGGAAGGATCTCCAATTTAAAATTATTTCCCACTAGTTGTTCTTCTATAAGTGATTATTATACTATCTATTTATATTTTTATGACACATGAGTCTTTGTTGAAAATAATAATATTTAAATAATCACAAATATGGATAAAACTCAACAAATTATGTGTAATCGCATTGATGTAGAGTATATCTTTGGATTTTAGATTTTTTTCATCAATGTTAATCACTACAACTCATCAATATTGTAGAGAATTGTTATTGAAAAAATTACCTACCAGACCATTATAATCTCTAGTATTCTATAGTATTTTTTCAACAATAATAGTTTAGGAGATACCATTTTCAATAATCCATGGCTTGTTTTTCATTCACTCATTCAAGGAAGCATTAGCAAAAAAAGTGACTTATCTTCATTCTTTATTTTCTAAATTCATTTTCTATTCTCACTATTGGAACAATATCAGGGAATATTGGTCCTAAATTATTTATCAAAGTCTAAAAATTATTCAAATCATTATAATATTTCTTCAATTTTGTAAACATGAACTATGTAGATATAACTTTTTCACTTTTGGTGACCACTTTCTTCCCTTTCAAATAATTTCTATTATTCTCAGATATACTCCCCTTATATTCAGGACTTATTCTAGGTAATTAAATATTGAAAAATCAGTAGTTTTATTTATTTTTATACCTAATATTGAAAAATAAACTCCCTTTGAATCAGGATCCTCCACTCTTATAGTATTTATATCCAAAAAATTGTTTATGTTGTCTTGTGAATACTTTTTATTATTTCTATCTTGGAGGTGATCTTATTTAGATATTCTTCTCTAAATTTGATATATATTGGTTTTATCATAATTAAACTTATCATATCCCTATAAAATATTGTAATATGATCCCATATTATTATAAATAACAAAAAAAATAAATTTTAATAAGAAAATATTTAATATACAATTTATCTTAGTTATTATTAGATGATTGTGACCATTCAAATTTTATATCTAAATACATGTGAACATATTTATTCATATTATTTATAGATTTATCATATTCAATACAACTTTATTTTTTCTTATTTAACTCTTATTTTTTTATAATCAGTTTATAAGTTTGATTTTTAACTATTATATCATCCTTAGAAACCTTTATCTTGAGTATTTTTATTTCATCAATTTGACCAGCTTCTCTTTTAAAAAGATCTTCATTTATTTAATTATACTTACCATTTTCATTCATTAACTTCCTAATATCCTTCTTGAGTATATTATTTTTCTCAATATAGGCTTCAAAATTAGAATTTAGTATATTCTTTATATATGTTTTCCTTCCTACTCCATCTACATTCCTTGACAATCCATTATATTTTTCAAAATAAACAATGAATTATGTTATTTTTTCAATAGTCTTATTTTTATTGGCTACTTTATGAATATTAATGTAACACCCCAAAATTATAAAATAATAACATTTTTTTAATAGTGTACACGACATGAAACACCAATCTTAAACAACCCACTATATATAATTCTTTAAATGTAATCACTTTGATATCTTGGGAACAAGCCAAACTGAGTCTAAATAAGTGAGAAAATAGTATACCATTATTTAATATCTATTAAATGGAAGGTTATTAATGGTAATTCCTATATTTTGAAAATTATGGATATCTTTTTATTGTAAAAAAATAAAAATCTTTTAAAAGAAAAAAAATTTGTTTCATGAAAAACTGTATTTCTTTCTAAAAGACAGTTTTGTCTCTCTTTGAACAAATAATTTAAAATTAATTTTAGACACTTTTAGAAACATTATTTGATAAAAGGAAATTTATTTTTTAAATAATCATATAAATAAATATTTATGGTAAATTGTTTTATTTTTTTGAAGTATTTTATTTCTGATGAATAGTGGAAATTACTAAATTTTAATTTATTTTTTTGTTATTTAAATTATTTATAAATTTAAATTATATTTTAAAGAAGTTTTAAAGGAAAAATCGTTTAATTATATATCACTGAAATCAATTTAGGTCATTTTAATAATTCTAAAATTGAATTTTAATATAAAAACATTATAAACTTAGGAACATTTTGTCTTTGAAAACATACTTTCTAATCTCGTCAACGGGATTAATTTTAAATTATATTTTTTAAATTATTTGAATACAATTTTGGGATATATATTCTATATTTTTAATCAGAATAATTTATATTAGGTAATAATTTAAACCTATTTCTTATCAAAATTAATATTGAAAAAAGTAAAAATTATTTACTATGGTTAAGGTAAAAATGTGTTTACAGATTGTTAAACTCAAAAGATAAGGTTTAAACTAACATAAAAATTGTAGTAAATAAATTTAATAGACATATGATGACCCTATAATTTCTGAGGCTCTTAAAAAATCAATTTTGGATGCTTTTGGAAATTTAAAAATGTGTTTACACCTTTTTCTTTCAAAAATTATAAGTTTGCCACTCACCTAACTTATAAATGTCCACCCCTTTCCTCTCATCTTCACATGTTATAACAAATTTGGTTAAGAAAATACCAGCCCAAATCACTTATAATATTAACTAATATCATCCTTCAATCCATATTTTTTTCATAATTCCAACCCTGTAAGGCTTTTTTTTCAAACCTAAGGACGTTTCCAAAGAAAGAGGGAATGATTTTAATCAAGCATTTTAATTTTATTTCTTCCACCAACTCTATAAATTCATATTAAAACATGATGATATAATTACCTAAGTAATTTCCATATACAATGATTTTTTAATGTTATGATAATAATCTATAAACACCTCCACTTCCCTAAAATGGGTTATGAAATCATCATATGTGTGTACGGTTGACTACCGCCTCATGAACCAATGTCATTCTTTTTTCTATTACCAGCAACCATGGATGTGTATGATTATGGATATAAAGTATATATATATGATATTTATAAAATAATTATACATATTTTTTCATTATAAATTATATAATTTTTTACTTTCAATTCAATAATATATACGATAACATCCCTAGTGTTTACGGTAGACTACCACCTCGTGAAGTGATGTGATTAATTTTTCACTAACACTTTACATAGAAGAAAATAAGGTTAAATTTAATGAATATATGTTATATAAAAGAAAAAATTATGATATTAATGAAATATTTAATTTTATTAAAATATATAATATCATTTTTTATCACCTTTTCACTCAAAGAATGATGATAACATCATTCAAATACGTGTGGACTGCCACCTTCACATAGTGACGTGACTCTCTATTCATCACCACACCACATCAATGATGTATATTGGTTTATTTAAATATATAATATTTTATTTATGATATCGTCATAGTTAAGTAAGTTAAAATATTATTTAATACCTTCCTATAATGATCTTTAAAACATGGAAATGTTAGTCTTCCATACGAATGACCTACCATCTCCATGATCTTAACTTACATCATTTCCCAAAAACATATTTAATGATTTATATTAAATTTATATATTATTTAAAATAATAATAATTATTTCATGATTATTATTCTATATATTATCGATCTATATCACATACCCCATCACCAGAACCTTTATGATAAAAATGCATGGGAAAACATGGCAATTAAGACAAGAAAAAATAAAAAAAATGAAATATTAATAACTATCTAGTTATGAGATATTATAAGTGGATAATATATGATATTATAAATATTTATACGGTTATTTTAAAATCAAATAAATGATAAAAACCGTTATACATTATTTTAATTTACATTTCACCCAATGGTAGCATGAGGTAAGGGACGCCCTCTCAATTTCTCTTCTTTGGGGAATATAGTAATGTTATACACCAAATTTATTATATAATTTTTATATACATCCTATTTAACATTTAATATAATTATAACTTAATTTTTAATTGTTTGTTTTTTCAATTTTAATTATTTTAATCTTGTGGATTTGACATAAAAGTTACCAAGACATAAAGTATTTCATAACTAAATTTTTTTCATTGGGATATTTTACATAGTCACTGTATTTTATATTCTAAAATAATGTTTTCAATTAATTTTTTATTATATTATATTTTATTTAAACTTTATTTATTTGGAATTTCAATTTATAAAAATAATATATTCAATTATTTATTCTCACTTCAACATTATGATCTTTTCAAGGGTTTATTTAACATTCCCATTTTAATTGGGATGATTTATAATTGAATTTACATTGAAGGAAATTATTTGATAATTGTTTAATAAACTACTTTATTTTATTCTCTAATGGATATTCATGAATGTTTTATGTAATATTACCATTTTCCACTCTGTTTAATTTAAAATAATTGCAAAAATTCATTTAAGAAAATATTACATCTTTTCTCTCTTCAATATGGAATTGGTTTTCTTCAAAAACCATGTATTCTAAAAATATTTTAAAGAAACTTTTTATTGATTTTACAATTGATTTTTTAAATTAATTTTTACCATTTTTATATTTTACAGAATGATTTAAAATTAACATTTATGTCATTTTCAAAATAATGCCCATTTATATTTTACAGAAAAGTTGAAAAGAATCATTTTTTATCATACTCGACATATACAGAATTTTCTACCATCATTTACACTCCATTTTTTAAAAATTAAATTATAATTTTCAAAGGGAATTTTAAATGAAAATTATTTTTAATAAAATTAAACTTTTAGTGCTAAAAGGTGATATAAAAATTGATGAGGATATATTCTTCAATAATATTTTTAAATATATTTTTCTGTTATTTTTATTTTTCAACGAAAAAAACACTTTATTCTTACTAAAATGGGTATATATTGGATTGATATTTTCTTCATTCCTTCTATGGATGGTTAATGATCATTTTTACCAAGGAAAGTATTAATATTTACTTTCTTGATTCATTTTTTTAGTCATTAAATTTTCTATCAAATATTTATTTACATATCTGTATTGGACATTAAATATCCCCAAAATCTCCATATTATTTTTCTAGGATTTGTTTATTTCATAAATCATATATCATTCCTACATATCATGTTCTATATTGAATGTTATTTTTTTATCAAGGGAGATATTGATAAATTTTTATTTGTTACTCAATATAGATTTTGATGAAAATACACATCGTTCATGAATTAAATTTATTATTCTATATATGAGGAATGATTTGGATATGAAGTCATGGGTGGGGCCCAATTATAGATGGTATCAAGATTCATATGTTGTCTAAGGTCATGTATTATTTTGATATACTTAGTTAAATGGGATTCTATTTTAAAACTACCCATCCATTTTAAACTATCTTATGTAAATATCTTAAAAGTATAAGTATCATGATCCCTAAGATCATGAAGACCAAAATTTATGAATTTCCATTATTGAGAATTAATTTATTTTTAACCATGATATTTTAACAACGATATTATCTATAGATGTATTTCATTCTAAATTTAAAGATTAAATGGAATGTTTTGTTGGTTATTTACTTTCCCATATTGATTATGAATTATACAGACAAGTCTTTTAAATGGAATATGTTTTTATTTATTTAACATTACATATTCATTACGAATTATCTAATATTGATATTCAAATTATTCAAATGAAATTTATAATTAATTATTTAACTTTCATAGATATTGTGAATATTGATTCATGATATATTCTATTGTACTTAATCCTTACCATGAATTTGAGATCAGCCTTTTTTTAATTTCCCCAAGATTCCATGAAGTTTTCTATGATTGATTTATAAGGATATACTATAGGTAATAATTTTATTCTTAAAAAACAGTTATATAGTAATTTTTGTTTTCAAATGTAATATGGGAATAATGTATGTTTATTGTTTACCAAGACTACTAAACTATTCAATCCATCAGGAAACAATTACATGTATCTTATGTTATTGTAAAAAATCAGACACTAGCTCTAGTATACTGGGATCGAGGGTGATATAATTAATATTATTGCCAATTATTCATCAAATTTCAACTATTAACCATTGAAACCATTTATTTTATTTCACTAGATTTGTTTTCTTCTTTAGATATTTTATACAACCTATTTTTTCAAGGATTATCATCATGTTCATCAGCCATATTCTCACAAATATTTATATATGGGAAGTAAACTACAATGTTCCAAATTCCAAAAAAAAATATAGATCTTTGGTGGGAGTTTTTATTTATATTTTCTCATGTGTTTTAATAGTTTCCTGAAATAAGATCCATGATTATCTATTATTCTCCCTACAATTTATCATATTTATATTAAGATTAATCTTAAACATCCTTATCTATGATATTAACATTTTAATTTCAAAAAACAAAAAATTATCTTGATATAATTTTTTATTGTTAGTGTATTTCTCATCACATATGAAATTTGGATGTTATATAATTAATCAGGAGTTAGATCCTCTCAATCTTCTCATGCATAAATATTATAATCCAACCAATTTGTAAATTTTCTCATCAACTTCTTAAATATTTTAGTATCTTTCATTTGTTCTCCAATGTTTTTGATTTTACAGACAATTTCATTCACTCTTGTAAAATTTTCATTGATGGTTTCATCCTCAAAGATTTTTTATCTCCAAATACGAGTCTCTTTATTTTCATCCTAGCTTCATTAAAATTTATATTTATTTTAAAACATCATTTCATATTTTCCCATATTTACATTACTATTTATGTATCTTTACCATGGTATTAAATTTTTTGGATAAGGATATGAGAAAAGAAATCTTATATTTTACATTATCATTATAATTCTTCTTATTTATAAAATACATTTCTGAACTTATTTAGTTATTTGGAATTTCCACAGTTGTTTCTTCACCCACCTCCATAAAAAGAGATATATGAAAGGGTAAAATCATTTTCTTCTAATAATGATAGATCTTTCTGATAAAATTATGTGAAATATATATATTTAAAGAATTAATATTATCCATTTCAAGCTAACTTTTGATATCATAGAGACAACATGGGTTCTTTTTATACTAGTTAAAGTTCCCTATGATTGGGTTTCACAACTGAGAATTGAGTGTTGAAATAGTTGTGGTTTGTTTTTATAATTTGTCTTTTCTAAATATATCTATGTGATAAGTTAGTATATGATCCACTGATGTAAAATTCTTATACTTATTCAATTTAAACATAAGTGAAATAACATAATGTATAATAATTTTTTATAATGTTACAACCTAAGGAAGATACCATGTTTGTGTTTTGATAAATTATTCATCTTGATTCATGGGTTTTACACTTGAAACACAAGTTGTTACAATGGTTTCCATACCAATACCATAGTCCATGAACCACCAAAATAGTATCCCATTGTACTTCATAAATTATCATTACCAGTTACAAAATCATAATATCATGGGAAAGGTCACAAATGTATTTTTAATTGCACCCCCACCTATTGATGTTATTCTTACAATTGACTATTAAAAGATATTTGAATCATAATAAGATCAACTATTCATAATATTTGACCTATAATATTAATGTTTTAATAGAAATAAAAAAAATTCGTCATGTTATCCTAAATCATTTTATTTTCTTCTCAATATTGAATCACTAGCAACTCTATATCCTGAAACTCTTCTAATCTCTTCTTTGATCTAATAAATAGTGTATGTCTTATAATATATATTTCTCCTATTTGAATATTTATTTGAATCAGTCTATCTACTCTCTTCCAAAACTAATCCATTAATCATTCATTTCTATATATTCCATAATTAATTAAATTCATTAAATCAATGTTAGATAATATTCTACAAGATTTTAACAACTGAATCGTACACAATAATCCTTCATGAGTTTCCTTAGTCATATGTTTATGTAAGAATTATCTCATTTTCATAAGATATTATATTATAGTTTAATCATTATCCGTAGTGATATTATATAAATACATTCCTTATAATTTCACTTAAATACAAATGATAAAATAAAAATATGGGAATTTATTCAGTAAGTATAACATGAAAATTACTCCAAAATATATGAAATTGTGAATTTCAAATTGATTTAAAAGGGATATTATTTTATTATATCACTATATCATTATTATTTGGAATCTTCATAATCATTTCTTCATGGAATGATATAACTCATCATGGTGAAACTAACTAAACCCTCATCATGAATCATTGAAAAATCATTTTCTTGTGTTTTAAAAATTGAATATATTATTCAATTCATTTATATTGAATTAAAATTTAACTTATGAGGGTTAATCCACTAAAAAATAATTTTAGCATCATAAGATTTTATATAATTAATAATATTCTATAATTTACCTATTTCTAAATGTTTTATATCTGTGGGTCATAAAAAAGTTGTATAACTTATTTTGTATCAGTATAAATGAAATAATCCTATGATACTAATAAATATATTATATACTTTGTTCGAAGTGTCCATTTTTGATAAATTATATGTGATCTATATAAACATCTAATGTTGTATTTCAAATTTATTACACATCATCATCATTTATTATATATCATCCAATTTCCTAATTTATCAATCCAACATCTAAAATATCATCCATTATTTTGAAAATTCTACCTTTATGGTAGGAAAATATAATACATATGCACTAAAATTCATAAAATCACTTAGATTAGTGATATTTAGGTGTTCTCAACTCAAAAAAATCTTCAATAATGTTTACTTATGATTTAAGTCTTAGCCATATTTTTTCCCTCCTAAGGAATAAAATTTGTTTTAGTATTCTAAACATCATATTTATCACTCCCATTTTCATTTTTCAATTAGTTTTAGAAAAAACATATTTATAAACTCAAAAATCCTACATATGAATTCAATTGAAATTTTTCTACCTCACATTACAAGGTGTTATTACATATTGACAGTGCATCATATATATTACTTGAATTTTCAATTCTTTTCCTTATATTCCTTACTCCCAATTCCAGATTACATCAAATAGTTATAGAACTATTAAATTTATCTCAGGGATTCTAAAATCATATTAAAAATATTCTAAACAAATTAAAAAATAACTCAATATAATCATGTGATTCACTTTCACAATTGAAATAAACACAATCCTTCAACAATTATAGTGGGATCATTAATTCATTTCATAAAGGGGTTACTCGTGATTACCATATTTGTAAAAATAGTAAAGGAGAAGTAGCATATTTATTCTTTTATTTCAGAAAATGGGTATAAAAATGTGATATATTATTAATCATTTAATTCATAATAAAATTGTTTGTTGATTTTGGATATATGAAATTGTTGGAAAGGTACTATGATGATTTGTGCTTGGATCATTAGAAGATGGGAGATATACCTTTTTAAATCCTTTTTACTCTGTCTCTACACTAGTAAAATGATATTATATGGTTTCTATCATAAATAAAAATGTTTTCTATACATTTATAGGAATTTCTATTCCATAAGTCGTTTTATTGGCCTCAGTTAAATAGTGAAATAATTTATAGATTGGGTGAATATGGTCATGGGTATTTACAAAACCTCTTTTATTGAAGTTTCGATATCACAATGATTTCAAACTAATTGAATCATATTTTGGGGGATAATGAGATCTTGAATGAACAAAAATTAGTTGTAATAAAATTATATAGAAATTTGTTTTTGATAAACTGGTTGCAAGATCATTGGTCAAAGAGTGTTAGTATGATGTCTTCATATAAAATATGTGGTTGATGGTATCATTAATGAAACTTTTTAATGTTTTATACATTTTTCTTCTCTAATTGGTGAACTAGTATAGGTATTTATAAGGAATAATTATCCTATATTAAGTAATGTAACTATTTTAGTAACATATAGCTATTATTAGATGATAGAAATAATTTCATAAAATATGAAAACCCAAGTTC
The DNA here is from genome assembly GCA_963277665.1 of Viscum album. Lineage (NCBI taxonomy): Eukaryota > Viridiplantae > Streptophyta > Magnoliopsida > Santalales > Viscaceae > Viscum > Viscum album. The sequence continues at coordinate 890,742,295 of OY728123.1, forward strand.
TATATTTCATTAATGTATTTGAGTGGAATCCATTTTATATGAGAGTAATTCAAGTCATTATTATTTCTATCTTTATTGAAAACACATGGAACATGTGGTACTTGAATGAGGATGAAAGGTAGTGATGAAATAATGAATATTACTACTCATGCTAGGCTTATTAATCATTTCCATATTTAATTTAATCACTATATAGACATTGTATTCCATTTTGAGTTGGTATGGCAGAACACGGTATTTAATCTCATTCCAACATCGATTTATTACTTCCATTATAAAAATATAAAATTTAATTCTATGTATAATTTTTTTAACCATTAGAATATACATTTAAAGTAAATTTAATGTTTCAAGATATTCATTAAAGGTATATAATAATTAATTTAACTCATTTGGAAAATCATGTAAAATTTTAATTAGAGGAATTTCATTCAATCAAAAAAGGATTTTGGTTTTTTTATTTTATTTAGATAACTTCATGAATTTTTCATTTCAAAATGGGTTTTGGTTTCAAGATTTAATTAACTTATTTTGATTATTGTTATATCTATCTTGATAAATGATAAATGATTAACCATGTGAACCAACATGATAAAAAGTATGTAGGTAATAAAAATGGTCTTTTTCTTCGTAGTGGGAAACATGGTGCTCTATTTAGGGATTTATGGATTTTTTTGAGATATTAAAAAATTATTTAGGGAGAATAATTTTTCCAAATTTCTAAAATATTATAATTAAAGAAATTATAGATTTTGGAGTTGGTGAAAATATCAATGTGGGCTCTTTTTTATGTTTTTTTGTAATAAAAAGGAGAATGTTTCTTGAAATGATTTTTATCCCATTGATCATGATGTCTATGGTTTATTTCTTTTTAAGGATTAAAATTTTATAATGGGGTGAAAAAATAAACGTTTTCACATTTAGAATGAAATTTACGATAGTCATAATTTGATTCATGTATCGGTTTCATTAAATTATCTAGCATAATTTTTTTAATTATGTGATTTAGTGGAGGAATTGAATGCCACCTAATATTATATAATATATTATTAATTCTTAGTTAAAAATTTTGAAGTAGTAAATTATTTACTTATAGATTTTCAGGTTTATAAACAAAAAGCTACCTTGAGTTTAGTACAACATTTTTTCATTGGGATAATGTTCAAGTAATTTTTGAATGCAATTAAGATATTGTGATTAAGGTGGCGAGAGTTTTTTAAAATTAAATATAATTCTTTGTTACTATATTTTGGAACATGCCAATATCTATATATTATAAATTTAAATGAATGGTAAGGGTGTCTAATGTGTGGATTGATCTCATATAAAGGTGTCCACGAGTGCGAAAATCATTATAAAACAAGGAAAGATCATCATGTAAACTATGTGGTTATTTGATTTAGATGTGTTCATTTTTAAAATTCGTGACCTATTGAATCTGTGTTTCTTTTAAAAATCTTATTTTGAAAATTATTCAATAAAATATTATTATGTTGTAATAATTATCATTATAGTTCTAATAGTCCATGAATCTCATCAAAACAAAATACATGTTTTTAGATATTAAACATAGAAGTTTTCAGGTTTAAAATTTCTCTCTTTATTTCAAGGGTTCGATGATTGAATTCACCACAATATTTTTTTCCCAAATTATATATCATAAAATGACCATATTTCCTTTAAATTTATTTAAATCTCGTATAATGATTTTGGGAATTATTATAGATAAGTTTTATAGAAATTTTATATAATTTATTGATAGTTCTTTCATTCATATGATTCACATATCCTATAATATTTCATTATAAAGATCTCAATGAAATGAGTCAAATTACATTAGAATATCCTCAACTAGAGTTATAGTCTATGATAAAACCAAGATATATTTTTTTTGGAATTTCATATTCTCACATTGGTTTATCCTATAAAATGAATTAATTTTATATAAGTGAAGTTGTATTCAAAATACTTATATTGAGAATAATCTTTTAGTTTTGTTTGATTTTTATCAGGGACCATTCTCTATCTACAGTCTATTATGGGAGATGGTGGTAGAATAGTGTGGTAGGGAGATATTGACCATATAATTTTATATATAATCACTAATAATATACTATATAACCCTATTTTAAGGCATTAAACATAACAACATGAAGTATTTCATGTGTCTTATGTAACTGTTCAATCTATTGATCAGACAAAATGAGATCATCCATGTTTCCATTACCCCATGTGATTTGATACATCACAGAAATCTCAAATCATGATTATTTAACATGGACACATCATCCTCATGGGTATATGATCCCCCCATAAAAATAGGTCTTATAATAATATTAATAGAAAAACAACCCACATTTTTATATCACCATGTATGAAGGTGACTCAACACAAGTCTATGTGGAGCCTATGGGAATATAATCAATTATTGGATGGCTAAAATTTAATCATGTGAATAGAAAGTCTTGGTGTTCATAGCTGAATGGGGGATTCCCTGTTGGACCCACTTGATGGTTTATTCAACAAAAGGAATATAGCAGCACATAGAAGGGGAGTTTTTTACACTACAATTTTCTTTGGACTCCTCTTGAAATCTCAAACCTAAAGGACCTGAAATTAGTTAATCTTAGATGTGTTTAATGTAATGACCCGAAATTATAGACTGTGAAAAACTAATGTTATGTTTGATTGATTTCATTTTATGCTACACCAAAAAATATAAAACTGAAACATTTTGGAATAACATTATTAATGAAGTTATGAAAAACTCAAATATGGTAAATAATTAAAAACTATTAACATAAAAACATAAATAAATAACTTGTTTTATCATTAAAATGTTATATTCAATTTTTTTCATTATATATTATATTTTACTTTTAAAAGATAAATTTTTAAATTTAAGTATTTGATCTTTTAATTCTTTTTGGAATTCAACATACCAAAATTTATTTAGTGTTTGATTTTATTCTTTTTATGAAAAATATATTTTTAGTTCAAAATTACTGTTTTTAGGAAAATTAATATTTTCATGATTATGTCATTATTTAATCATGAAATAAAATAATACAAAACTATTTATGTAAAAAAATATGTTTTTTATGAAAAACATTATAAATTTTAAAATATTTTGGAACTTGAAAAACTTATCTCCATAATTTTGATAACTAAATATAAACATTAATTTAATCATATTTTTTTATCATTTTATTTCTTTTATATTCTGTATTTTTAATTTGTTTATTATTTTTTAATCAGAAACCATGATAAATATACAATATAATTGTTTCTCATAATACAAACATGTTCTATCTAAAGAAAATTTTTATGTGGTTTTATGTGTTTACTTTAAAATTACCTTTTTACACCTTTATAAATTTTCTATAATAGAATTATCTTAAGAATGAAATTAGTTGGATAAATAAGTTAAAAACAAAACTTTTATATATCTAAATTAAAATTAATTACTGAGGTTAGAAATTATTTACATTGGAAAAACAAAACATGATAAAAAATATATATTAATACTGGGGAAATGATAATACATGTTAAAAACATGTGTCATAAGGGATTTTATAGGTTCAGATCAACCAAACCTCAACCCTTTCCAAATTTTTATATTTCAAATACCTTTACCCTTTAATAGTGTAGTAAAATTATTGAAATTCAATTGATATTTTTAATACATCCATTCAATTCAATTATAAAAAGGTAACACTTCAACTACATCAATAATCACTTATAATTTTAATTTCTTATTTTCACTATTCTAATTGTACCCTCATAGAACCAATCCCACTTCCGTAATCTTCTTTTAAAATTTATTTTCTTATGACCATCATTTCCATGATGTTTTCCACAAGAAAACTCTAGCTTCCAATGTGAGTATTACATTCTATTAGTCTATTATTCTACTCTAATCATTCATAATATTATCTAATTTTATTTATATAATAAAATCAACACAATTAGAATAAATATATTTCATTGTATTGATTGAAAATTGATATTTTATCCATTCCATCCACTAAGAAAAACAAAATGACATTGATCATGTGTGTGTGCAGACTACTACCTCCATGAAGAAATGTTATTATTTTTTAATAACAGCCTCTCATGGATTCTAATAATGATGGATTTGAGGAATTATAATTTCGAATATGTCACAATTACAAATTTTGATGATAAATTCTCTTATACCATATTTCATTCCATTCATTGAGAAATTGGATAGCTAATCATGCATACATGTAGACTACCACCACTACGAACAACAAATTATTTTTTTCATCAAACCCCATCTTGGGTGGATATATGGTTGAATTTAATGAGTATATTTTAAAATTATAAAAAAATATCTTATATATATTTCATATTATATTTATCTAAATACCTTCAATTAATAATGAAATGTTATTTTTTGGGATGGTTTTACAGCCTACGTTAACGATGTTATAATTTTTACATCATAAAGGATTATGTGATGTCATATAATTGTAATATCATGTAATAATAATCGATTAAATATGTATTAATGAATACATAATGGTGATATAAATGTTTTAAATATTCATTAATATTTCATATTTCACTCATTAATCACGTTGAAACTAGTTTATCATGTATTCCCACATTCATAGTTGTATTCAAATATTTAACTTAATGGAATATAAAATTAAGTAATCATTTTGAAAAATTATCATTATATCCTAAATAATAAATTAATTATGAACTTTAAACTACATAGTAAGAATCACCCATGTTACTGTGATATTTGATTGAGATAACCAATTGAATGTTCTAACTATCATTAATGAAAAGTACTATAACTATGTAATTTATTTCAAATGAAGGATTAAAAATAACATTTAAAAAGGGAAATAAATTTGAATAAGGTAGGTAATTAAGTACTGTAATTTGTTATATTTAACTTATAGGAGTTTAGAGCAAGGACGGGTTAGAGAATTTTTGAGGTAAGGGTTTTTGGTAACATAATTACCTCTTATTGAGAAGTATTCATTCTATTTGACATTAATGTAAAAAATTTGCTATTAATTTTTTATAATATGTTATTATGATCTATTATCTCTTTTTTTTTGAAAATTTGGTTTTATATCCTTGAACTTTTCCATAATGAAACTACTTTCTAACACGTGACATTGAAAAGTATAACCTGTTTTATTTTCTAGAAATTATTTCTCATCTATATATGTATTTTCCTTCCTTCATATTCTATCATTTCTAATTTGTAAAGGTAATTATAAATTAAACTCCCTATTTATATTTAATACTTTATAAAAAAAATTATTCCTTAAATATATGTGGGCTTTCAACCATAGAATTTTATTAGCCCAAATAGGTTAAATACCTTGAGAGGGGGTGAATCAGGGTATGAAAGATTAAAACAACTACCCCTTTGGAACTATTTTCATCATTAAACAAATCTCTATTCTCAATTTTTCCTTATCAATGTTTTAATACAAATGAAAGCATCCATGAGACACAAATCATTAACTTGGTTCACCCACAAGGGATATGTCTTAAGAGAATACAAAGTAAAATTGCCTATGCATAAAATCAACCAAGGTTCATTTTTTTATAATGTACAAAGTAGACTCATTATCCCTCATAGTTTATGTCCAATCACAAAATTAAATCTCACTGCTCTCTCAATAAACATTTTCTCACTACTTCTTTAAAATAACTTATTTCCATTACATGAATCAATATGTTTTACAACTAATTTAGTATATCATTAAGTTACACTTTCATCCACTATATAAATATAACTTTACCAAATTTTTATTGGGTAACCCCTTTTTAACACTTTCTCAATACTCACAACATTCTTGGGGCTCACCTCATTCACAAAACTCACCAATCCTTCATTAAGAAACCTTCATTCATGATGAATAATAAGACAACACAAAGAACACAACATTCTTGAAGCTCAAAAATTTTTATCATCAATCATAGCCTTCACTAACTCTTTTTCTTCGTAAATTGTTTTTTCAAGAACACCCTTCGAAAATATCCTTCCTGAAATCAGAGACTATGGATTTTTGTTATACATTTTCATTTTATTATTTTTTCAAGAGGGGTAAAGGCCTATTTATAGGAAATTTATCCCATTCTATAATCTTATATCATTATCATATCCTTTTATAAAATATCTATTGTATTGTTCATGATTATCCACATATTCACAACTAACTAAAGAAATTTAATATTTGAAAAGATTCTCATAGTTGTGGAGATTACTGCAAAACCTTCACACATTTCTGATGCTCCAAACATTCATGAAATTCCCATCATAAAACCAAATAATTATAAAACCCATGCCTTTACCATATTTTTATGTGTACTTCAAGTAAATGAAAATTTCTCAATGATATCCATTCTCTAAATTCTGGATCCCATGAAATTGGAAAACACAGGGAAACGACGCCATCTTGTTTATACACTTTTTTGTAGCCTCCAGAGAATCCATTCATTTTTCCTGGGTCTTCAACAAAATTTATAGTAAAAAATATCTAAAACTACACTACTAACCATGTAAACCTACTTTTACAACAAGCACAATCTACCCATAAAGAATTGTAATGTTACTCTGAGAGATATTTTCCAAACAATCTCCCCCTTTGTGTTTATTGACAACTATTCTCATTTTGATCCTGCATTAATGCTTCATCCATATTTTACCAACACTCACATCTTTCGATTCAGATAGAGATGAAATATTTTCTCAACACACAATCATAGCCCACATTATTCATTCATCGAATGAGACCTAAGAGTAACATGAAAATATCATCAATACAACACTTAATTCCTAAAACCAATCAGTTTCATTCATCACAAACTCCATTTATCATGATATATACCCCTTGATCAATCACTTATAGAATCATCAGATTTAAAAATAATCCTAATTTATGTATTGGTATCTCATTATTTTTAATTATTAATGATATAATATATATGATTTGATATCCATGAATTTTCCACTTATAACACATAATTCTCTTCATGTCACAAAAGCATTGCATGGCTTTTCAAAACCCCACAATATTTAAAACATTGAAACTCACCTTAATTTAATGCTCCACATATCTTATTTAAGACATTTTCTGTTATTTAATATTGAAAATTTATCCCCCTTTTTCAACAAACCTGAAGTTCACCTTGTTGTTGTCTATAATGGGTTAAAGAACTCATATCAGTACATTAGGAGAAAACAAACCATATCTCGGGGAGATGGGGTCTGACATTCACAGTTTTTCAATTGTGCAGAGTCAACTAAACTCCTAGAGATATTTGATTCCATTCAAATGATTCTATGGGTAATGCCTTCATTAAAATTTCTACAACCAGTTGGTTTGTAGGCACATACTGAAACGTCACAATTCATTGCTCAATCTTCTCCTTAAAAAAATGGTATATTTCAATGTGATTTTTTCTCGTGTGATGGAATGTATTTTTGATAAGATTTACAAAACTTGAATTATCATAATAGATTCTGATCGTGGATATCTTTTCAAACCCTGTATCATCAAGATTCTAATTCATCTACAAAAATTGTACGTAAGCTTGAGTAGACATAATATATTCTAATTTTGAGGTTCTAAAAACAATGTATTCAGGTATCTTTCATAGACCAGATATACAAAATACAAAAAGCTATAATTCACCACCTGATGTTTATTTTATAGCATTAGCTGATATGTCTAAATCGGCATCTATATAGCCCAATAACTCTATCTGCTATCTTTCATTGTACAGAAAATGGAAATCCATTATTCCCCTGATATACCAATGTAAATTTTCACTAAAAGAAAGCATATTTCTTTGGTTTTTTCTTGATACCATGATTCTATCCATGTATAGAAAACAATATTAGGTCATTTCACTATCATATATAATAGTTTACCAATGACATGTCGATATTCATTTAGATTAACTGTTTTTTCTTCATCATCCATTGAAAATTTCATCTTAGTAGTAACTAGAGTTTTCATCTCCATGGAATAATACATTCCATGTCTTATTCAAACCTCCTTGGCATATTTAGTTTCAAAAGTAAATGTGTAATTATTTATATGGGTCACATGTACACCATGGAAAAATGGTAGTTCACCAATTGTGGAAATTTAAATTTAAATTTTCATGAATTTTACAAATTGTATGCACTAAGCTTCATCAGATCCACCAAAGATCATGTCATCAACATACACCAGAACCATCATCATTTTATCACTTATATTGTGGAAATATTGATTATAATCAACTCGGACACTCTAAAAACAGATCCTCTTCAAAAATTGAGTGAACCCAGAATACCATGTTCTTGGATCTTACTTCAACCCATATAGTTCCTTTCTATACTGAAAAAACTATTATATCATCATCATGAATATGAAAAACATATGGATACTCAAAATAAACTTCTTCTTCTAGATCCCCATTCAAAATTGTTGACTTGACTTGAATGTTGAAATGTTTGAAAATTCATTACACAATTATGGCCAAGAAAAATATGATTGTCTCTAGACTTTCAATTGGTGAAAATGTTTCGTCAACATCAACACCCGCTATCCAGGAGTACCCATTGCACACTAGTCATTATTTATTCTAAATAACTACATCAACATCATTCATCTTGTTGTGAATGACCCATTTAGTCTCAATGGTGTTATTATATATTGGTCTCAAAACAATCTGCCACATCTGATTCTACCAAATTTGGTCTACCTCCTAATTCATATCTTCAACCTAGTTTTCATCAAATACCACTTCCTAAAAATATTTAGGCCCTACCAAAGATAAGATAAATTTCTCTTGTAAAGAAATAATTCTTCTTGTTTGAAATAGAACTTCCTAATCACCAATGATATTTTTTCTACAAATTTCAGCACGACTCTCTAGATTCTGCACATATACATATTTGAATTCATATTTATTAACATCAATATATTTTTATAAATAATTATTCAACAGTTATGCTCCGCTTGTGTTGCTTTCCTACTCATCACTTTCACGAGGGACATGTTCACTCTGTTTTTGATGATTTTTTTACGTTTTCCACTACATTGACATAATTACTTTCAACTAATTTTCTTATCTTCTTATCAAATAACTAATAAGATTTTATTTTTCTTGGGTATCCAAAACAAATCCCCTCATATCCACATTACTTAAATTTCATGTGTTTCTATTTATTGAAAATAAAACATTAACATACAATGATTTGAAAGAATTTTAATTTTGGATTCTTTCAATACCACATCCCATATAGAGTCCTTTATTCTCTAAAAAATAATATATATATATGTTAGATAAGTGGACCTATGTAAATATGTCATCCTTATAGTATTTCTATCATAGTTATTTTTTAATAAGCATAGTTCTTGCCAGGTTGTTTATAATTTGATTTCTCCTCTCAAACATTTTATTTTGTTGAGGAGTTCTCAAAGTTGAAAACTGATTCCCTTTCCCGCATTTAAAGAGATATTCCTCATCCTGGATCTTTTTTAATTTTGTACCATTATAAGTAAGAAACATTGTAATTTTTTCCAAGCATCATTTATGATTCTTGTCACTATAGTTTTATATAGCTGGACACTTCAATCTTGGGGAAAATAAAAAATTCACATTTCATCTTCCTAAAATCGTAAATAAAAAGAACATAATACCGCTTCCTATAAAAGGATCTTATGGATATAGGTCCACATATATATTCATTCACCAATTCAAGAACTCCAATTCACTTTTTCCTTTTTACTTGTATGTATTTCTAATGAGCTTCCATTGTTGACAATCACCACACGTATGAGTATGATCATTTGATAGCTTTGGTGGTCCTAAGGTGCAATACATTTGACTAGATCTTTTAGTGATTGTTGGTATAGATGGAGAAGACGTTTATGACACAACCTATTTTCTTCCTCTCTTGATAAGAAACACATATATTCTTCTATACTTTCAAGGTATAGATTCTCTTTTGTTCTTTTTCCCTATATAGAAGCTACACCATATCTTCCTTTGAAGAAACACATATTCTTATTAAATATTATACCATGCCTCAAGTCACATAGTTGACTAACACTAGGAAAGTTATGACTGAGACCTCCAATGACTAAGACATTAGCACATCTCATTTCTTTTCCTCTAAACTTCAGTTTTCTCAAGCCAATTATTTTCAGGCCTTCATCATTTACAAATTTTACAACACATTCCATGTCATATTTTATTCCTATAAAAAGATAATTATTTCATATCATATGGGATGAGAATTCAATATCATTTATCCATAGAATGGAACTATCTGATACTTTAAGGGAAATTTTCACAACCACTTCCTTCTCATCTCTTTTCTTTTTGATCCTTGTATTTGAATTCATACTCAGTGTAGATTGAGACTCTTTATTTTTCTCATTGTATGATGGAATATATTAATATTTTATTTATGAAAATCAATTTTTCATTTTCATATCACTAGGTGATTCCTTGAGTCTCTTCTTAAGAAAAAAATTTTTTTGCTTCAGCACATTCCTCTGCATGGTTTATGTATAATATCTGTCCATGTGTACAAATACTCTACACCAAAAAATTACCTCTAAAGATATACTTGAGTATTTTAATCTATTTGGATATATTTATAGTTCTTGTTTGTATTTATATCTATTGTCTATGGAACTTACATTTCATGAGTATCCCATCATTCAAAAGAAATCACACATGATGCGGGGTTCATTGTTGCGTTTCACTTATAAACCATTTTTTATACCATGGTTTCTCTAAACCTTATGATTATTCTTTATACCCAAATCAATCTTTAATCTTGTAGTAGGTTCTTGTGGTCTAACATTAATCATTACAGATTTTTGTTTTCATTCATCCCCCATGTCGTCCTTTTCATTTGAACTTGACTATGGATTTTTTTATGGACCTCTATGCTTCACATCTTTCGTTTCTATCACATAAAAGATACATTATTATGATAACATAACTAGAATAATTATTTTTTCTTGATAATTAACTTTTCATCATAGGACGAAGACTTCAACTTTAAGAAATTTAATGAAGTTTAGTTGTTTTTTCTATGTTATTCAAACCATTGATCACCCTTTTATATTCATAAACATTGAGTTCATTCCCACTAACTGTTTTTGAGTCCTATGGAAATGAAAACATGAGATTCTCGAATTATTCCATTATCTTAGACTTCTCTTCTTCTTACAACTACATATAGAGTTTGGCTTCATGAACCACTATGTTGTATTTCTTTCTTTTAGCCCTCCATACATATATCTCTTTAAGAGAGGCTTCCAATTTAGACTGCATATCAACTCTTCCATCAAAATATTATTTATCAATATCAGTTTCATCCTTTTTCTAGGAGTTATATAAAATTACCACTATATAATTCATTGCATGATATTTGTAGTTCTCCACCAATTCAACATCAGATTCATCTGAACTGTCATTTTCTTGTGAATGAATATTCTTCATTGAATAACTTTTTCTTATAAATTTTCTTTCCTTTCACATAGGTTGAGGTCTTTTTCAAGGAAATTTTAGATTCATACTCGTTATTGAATTGAATCTTCTTTGAGAACCATGCAGTAATATTTCCATCCTTTTCGCTTCAAAATCATAAAGATGAATGTTTATATTTGAACATTACTTTTTCTATATGAATATTTAAGTAGAAGATTGAAATTACCACATTAATTTCTTCATATTCCTGTAAATATTCAATGGTTATATTCTTCATGTCCTTGAATTAAACTTCATTGGAATTACATTTTTTCATGTATTCAATATCTTCATTTCTCATCTCATATGCAACAAGAGTACCATGTTATCTATCAAGTGTCATCTCTTTTGGATATTTGACTTCTAAAATAGAATATTTCATATTAAACCATGGGGAATGCCTTATCAATATGTTCTTAACAATGTTTACATCTTCAATAATTTCTCAAGGATTACTCATGTCTTCCATAATAAAATTTACTCAGTCAAATAATAAATCAATGGACTCATTGGGGTTAATTTCTAGATCTTTATATTTCTTCCATAAAACTTGCAGCTTTTCTTATTCAACATCTAAATCGCATTCAAAGTTATTTAAACGATTTTTTTAACATTTCAGGAGTTAACTTAGATAACATCTTCATTATATATATTGCATTCGATAAGGCTCTTCTAAATGCATTGATTCCTCTAGTGTCAACAACTAATTTCCTTCTGTGAGCTTCTAAAAATGAACCACAATCTAAAATGTCCAAAGAACCATTTTTTGTATTGTATAGATATACATACCTAAGGATAGAAGATAGTGTTGCATCTGATTCATCCAAAATTGAAAAAATTTCTCATCAAAGATCGAAATCCCTTTCTGATTGACAACCTCCATAAGAGAGACACTAAAATTAACCTTGGGCTCCAATACCAATTGTTATCCCAGCTAGGTAAAATACTATATGAGGGGTGGTGAATCATGGTATGACAGAGTAAAACAATTTCCCATTCAAATGTTGTTCCTTAATTAATCTTGAGTTTTTAACAGTAAAATCATTTCCCTTAATTTGATTATTTTTAGTATTAATCACATAATAATTGTTTTCTTATACAGCTGGATTCTTTTGTTAGATTTGGGTGTGATGTTTTCAACATTATTTCTCCTTCTCCCTCAAAATATTTTCAACCCAACAGTGGTGAATTTATCATATTCATTCAGGTTACCTCCATTATCGTTGTAGGAAGATAAATGATTTGGCGTGTACTCAATTACAGGGGTAATATTTATGTTTTAATAGTAACATTAATGGGGATAGAATTAATTTACTCTTTCATTTGACTATTTGATTTATTTATTTTTAGTATTACTCACATAATAATTATTTTCTTATACATGTGGATTATTTTTTTCTTTTTGGGGGTTCTCTGTTCTACATTCACCCCTTTCTCTATGAAAACTTCAACAGACTTCCCTCACAAAATCTTTAACTCATGTAGTATTTACATTTATCACTTTATTTCAAGTTCACTACACTGATAAAACACAGAGGTAATATTGATATTTGAAGAGAGAAATCATTATCCATATAATGAGAGTATTATTTCAGATTTATGTTTAATTTGTTTTAGTATTACTGATAATAATTGATTTATTATATAGGTGGATTCTTTTTTTCAAGATGAGGTGGTTTGTTCGAAACTAATCATGAAATACTGGTAGTTAGACAAAGAATATATATGGATATTATGGTGACATTGATAGTCAACATTGTTTTTTAATGTAAATAATAATTTTTACTTATATAATTTTATAAACCTGGGTTTGAAATGATTATAATATATTGTTTTTTAGTATTTCTATTGTAAATTTATTTTCATTTAAATTATGTACTAGGATTTGTTTTTCTTGATATCTAATGTGTTTCTAGTGTGTTTTTGGTGATGCAGTGTGTTGTTACAGCATGCTATTGTATATCCCTTTATCAAATCTTTTAAATGCATGAATAAATGGTTCATTTAGTAGTGCTAAATTAAATCACTAATAAATTTGTATTTTTTCAATGCTTATTAAGATCGTATTTATCCTTCTTTTTCTGTGTTGATAAAATTCATGGTGTTTTTACATCGCATATATTGTTAACGCTTTTCAAGTGTTTTTAAAGGCTATTTTTGTAGTAGTGAGTTCCAATGTCTATTTTTCTTATAGAGAACTGAAGTTTACAATGGTATTTTGGAAAATTATTCATCATATTTTGGCGACTAAATTGAATTTTAGAAAGTCTAATCACCCTTAAATATATTTCCATACTACAATACCCAACCAAACATGACAGGATATTATGAGATTTTTTTGAATTCATTTTCATGGATTTTGGGTTCAATATAGTGATTTGATAGAGTTCACATATAAAAGTTTCTTCTATTTTCAAATCAAAATAGACCCATATAAGTCCCTTTGTGGGAAGAGATATAGGAATGAAACATTTATAGATGAATTTGGGGGAAAGAAAGCTAGTATGTCATGTCCTTGACCATGAAATGATGGAGAACATCCAAACCATTTAGTGGTATACGAAATAAAAAGACAAGTAAAACAGTTAAGTTAATAATAATCAAAGAGATATAGAATTTTATGTCGGTGATATGTTTTTTCTTATAATAATTCTATGTAAATGTGTTATGATATTTGGGAATAAAGGGAAGTTAATCTCTAGATACATTGGTCCCATTGAGAGTCTTGATTACGTCAGGGGAATAACTAATCACATTGAACTACTTCTTCACCACTCTTATATGCATAATTTAATACACATATCATTTTTAAAGAATTGAATACATTATACATCACATATACTAAACTCAAAATTTTTTCAACTGGAAGAAAAACTATCCTATGAAGAACAAATCATAGAGATAATATATCAAAGAGGCAAGTTTCTAACATATATGGTCATCCATCTAGTCATGGTTCTATTGTGAAACCATAATCTTGAAGAATCTACACGGGATCCCGAAGATGTAATGAGACAAAATTATCATTTCTTTATTTCTTCTAGATAATAAATTTTCAAGGATAAAATAATTTTATGGGGTTAGAATATAATGACCTAAAATTATAGACCTTGTTAAATTGATTTTATGTTTATTATATGTCATTATATGCTACACCTAATGTAAACTAACTAAAAAATATTAAAGAGAAATATTAATAATTCTATAATATAATATAACATTTTTAACACTTAAAAACTAATACCTTTATATGATTAGAAATTAATATGATTTATTATTGAAAAAAGGTTACTTTTTAAGGTGGGTTTTCTTATATTTTAAACTTTTCTATTAAAAGAAATAAATAAGAATTTAAGAATTTAATTTGATAAAATATAATTTTTTTAAAATTAAATAAATCAACTTCAACTTAGTATTAAATTATTATATTTTCCGGAAAAGGGTGATTTTTATTTGAAAAATGGTTTTTATGAAGATTATGATTTTTATAATTGTGTAATTATTAAAGAATGGCATAAATACAAAAATAATTAATTAATTAAAAAAATTTAGGAAAAAAGTTATGAATTTTAAAATATTCATTGAACTTATAAAAACCTTTTTATAATGTTTGTAGAACTAAATTAAAATGTTACTTTAATAAAAATGGGTTTTTGTACTTTTCTTTAAATCAAAATTTTTTTAGGTGAACATTGTTATTTAGTCATTTTAATTTATCAAATTATTTATTTCTTTTATAAAAAAATAATTTTATTCTCTAGAAATACGTAACCATTATAATTTTACCATACACATATTTTTCAATCTCTAAAATAATTTTTTTTTAAATGCATTTACTCGATTGCATGCTTGTATTTTAAAATTAAAATTTTAAACCTTTAGAAATTTTATATCAAAAAATGATTTTAAAATTTGACAATAGATTTATCAAACTATAAAATAAGTTAAATTTTAAATTTTTTCATTAAAATTAATTATTACGGTTAAAAACTATTTTCCCAATGAAATTTGAAAATTGTAAAATAAATGCTACTAAGGGGAAAGGAAAAAACTAAAAATGTTCCAAAAATATTTTTTAGGTTTTTATTGACCAAAAATAAACCTTTATCCATATTTTTAAGTTTTTTAATCCCTTTAACATTTAATAGAAAAATTAAAATATTGAAATATAATGGGTATTTCCAAAACTAAAATTATCCGCACTTAAAAACATATATCATGTCCACCAATTAAAGACATATATAACCTATGAATTCTATATTTAAACTCTTCCAGTTTTCCCTATTATAACACACTCCTACGTCTATAATACTATAGTCGCATTTATCTTTCTTAACACCTTCATTTCAAATTAATTTACAAGAGAAAGCATAGGATTGCTATATGAGTATTACATTGTCTTAATATTTTATTTTACTCTTATCCTTCATAATATTATATATATATATATATTATAATAATGAGGTTATTATAATTATTATTATTAAATTTTATTATATAAATTAAATTATAATTACTCAATACCTTATCTTCAGTAAGAAATACAAATTTATATCAATCGTGCATATGCACGGATTATCGCCTCAATGAAGTAATGTTATTATATTTTCATCACTATATCTCAAAGATGGAAACAAGGATATATTTGATGATATGTAATGTTTCATATGTCACATTTATCATAAATAAATGATAATTTATCATATACCATATTTTTTTAATCATTGAGATATATAATTGTTAATCATCTCTATCAGTTGACTTCTACCTCCTTGATCAACAAATTTCATTTTTCATCACCACCCAGTATAATGGTTCTATGAATGGATTAAATATATATGTGTGTGTGTGTGTCTGTGTGTGTGTGTGAAAATTATTATCTGTTTAATATTCTTAATATTCCATAATAACTTTATTTATAGGCATTCCCCAACTCATGAAAACATAATAAAATTGTTTTGTTTAGGTCAATTTTACCACTTATGTGAACGTTGTTATAATGTTAATGTCATTAATGATTAGAGGATGTAATATAATGGAAATATCATGTAATATTTATTAATTTAATATTTATAAATAATTTTTTGAAAGGTGTTATTATATCTTAAAATTTTATTAACATACTAACTTTTGATTGATCAGAATGTCAAAACTAGTTTATCATTTTTTTCCCACTTTCATAAGCAATATTTATGTCTTTCACTTAATTAAAATTACATATAAAAAATAATTTATAAAAAATATTATTCTATTTTAAATAATCTAGGAATTATGAACCTGAAATAACTTATTAATAATAATCCTTGTTATTGTTATATTTGAACAAGACAAACAAAAGAACAATATAACTCTTCTTGGGGAAAATAAATACATATAAGTAATATATTTACAATGAATAATTATAAGTAAAGTTTATAAATAATAATAAATTTTAATCATGTATTTAATTATGTTCATATGTAAATTATTTCTCATATATAGGCAGTTAGATATAGGATGACATATAAGAAACACAAGATAAGGTTTTGGTAACCCAATTACCACTCATTGAGTTATATTATTCTTAATGAACAATTATATTAAATTTTGGTTACAATTTTACTTATAGTGGTATTATGAAGTATTCCATCATTATGTTATGGTAAAATAATTTTCCATATCCTAGTAATTTTTTCTAATTAACATATTTTGAAAAACATGATATTATAATAAATTACCCCTTATATTTGTTAGTAAATATTTATACTCTATATCTATATTTTCCTTACCTAATATGCTCTCCTTTATAATTAGGAAATATAAGGATGATTAAAACACACACTTTCTATTCCACACTTTTTAAAATAATTTTTATTAAATATTTTTTTGATGTGTGTTTTCAACCATATTCTTTTTATTAAAAGACATTTACTTTCATGTTTTTTATCTTTTACACTGTGATCCACATTTATTTACAGAAGAAATGAATATTTTTGAAATTTTGATATTACATGTATTTTTCAAATTATTTTTTATCCTATTTTATAATTTTTGAAAAGGGTTTTGAAAATGGTTTAGAAATATTTATTATAGTGATTTAACATGAGGTTTAACAAAATCATTAAGATTGGATTCCATGTTCCTCTCGATATCAAAAGGCCTACTTTAATAAAGTTTTTTTTAATATTATCACTTTATATAATCTTATAATTTATTATTATTTTGGTTGTTTCTATTTTTTTAATAATTGATCTCTTTCATGAAGTAATTATATTTGATACCATTTGATTTCATTATGAACCCATTTTTCATTCCACGAGTTCTATATGGAATGTGGATGTCATGAAACCCATTTTTCATTTAATAGATAATTTTATGATTCGATGATTGTAATTCATGGGGAACACATATTTCTGTATTATGAGATGACTTGGACTTATATCTCCCTCTAATGCTTTGGGTAAAGTATTATATATCAAAATATTGAAATCTTATGTGAACATATTATCAAGTAGAAAGGTTCATAAAGGGTGTGTGTGATGGTAGTAACCTCTACTCACAATTTTATGTGTGAATAAGTTAGTGCATATCTAGGTTCACAAAGACAAGAAATATTATTCTTACTATTTTCCACATTATATCTTATGTTACATGGATCATGTTATATGATTCATATTTTATTTTTTTTAGGCCAGGATATAAGTGTTATCATTTTACCTAAAATGTATTTGTTTTATTATTTTGGCTAACACTAATAAATTAATATTCTTTTAAATCATAACTTTCCCATTATTCTTTATTTATCCCATTTTTATGATATAACCATGTTAAACTTGGATATTTTATACCTTACTGAGTGTTTGATCTCGCATCTTCATTTATTTTCCATTACCCATGATTTGAAGATAATTATGTATCATTTAATGTCTATTGGCTGTTTATATTATGGATAAAAATTCATTTCATATAAGATAATTGTTCTTATGTTTCTTGTCTCCAATACACTAATCCTATATGGTTCTTAGGATTGTGAGTTTTAAATGTATGAAATTTTTTATGATATGAAAATTATGTAAGATTTTTTTACCTTCGATTTCAACATTTAGTAGATGAATTAAACTAATATTTTTAAATAATTTAGTAGTTATTATAATAGTAAAAAAGTAAATGATTTATGAGTAAATAAATGACATTAGATGAGCGATAACAGAACCACATCGGTAATAATATTTAAAAAAATAATAGAGATATAAGTGTATTGATTTACTAGTAGAGTATTTATTTATTAAATAGTGTTGGTTAGGTACGGAAGTATTATTATTATTTGTTAATAATGTTTCATAAAAATATTCTTGGAATTACTAGAGGATATTTTTGAAAATTATTTATTTAATATTTATTCAAGGAAGATCATGTGTTAATGTATTATTATAATTGTGATGAAATGATGATAATTTTTTTCATCAAATTTATATAAATAATTTAAAATAATAACAATAATTCATATTCATATTTTTACAAGACTGAGGAATATTAAAAAATTCACTATGACAAAATGAATTTTAGGAGATAGTTTGATGAAAAATAAAAATGGTATAAGAATATAATTTAGAAATAGTAGATAGTGGTTATGATATGATGGAATATTATCATAAGTCTTATGATAATTATAAATAATGTATGTTTTATGTATTTCAATTATAAAAATGAGAATTAAATACTAAGAAAAAATAGACTATTACTTATATGTTTTCCTAATGGTGAAGCACAACAAAGTTAACCGAGTAATTTACACACACACACACACAAATATATATATATATATATATATATATATTTCAAAACATGAAATTTATGAGAAAAAATAAATGTGGATAAAAATGATTAAAAATCAAAATATTAAATAATGACTTATATACTAATTCATTCAAATAAATTAAAAAATAAACATTCCTATAATAATTAATTATTGCGCCAATCATAAAATATCACCATAAAGAATTGAGAAGTACAAAATAAATTGATTATAATAAATGGATTGGTAATGAATATAATAAAATCATTACAAACTAAAGAATTTGGATCTTTCTAATAAATAATATATTAATATTTGGGAATGATTTGGGAATATAGTATAATTATTTTGGGTCACATTGTATGTTTGAATGTAACACAAAATTTAAAATTTGATAACAATTGAATGTGATACGGGTAGATAGATAATTATATAACTAACATTTAGATAGTTTCTAATGTGATTGGAATGTCGAGATAAATAAAAAATGATTTGGTAGCTCTATATTATTATATGAACGTTCATATTTAATTTATATGAGGGTTATTGATTAATATATGTGATCAATTTTTAAACTTATTTCCTATATGAGGAAATAAATTTTGTGATAAATGAACACTAATGGTGATGGGATAATATTGTAACTTCCCTTACATTCACTCATTGACGTAGATATGACATTCACTTGTTGATATTGATTGTGTATTATACATGTATCATTTTCAACTCACCAAAAGATCTAGGTTGAGGTATATAATATATTCCCTATGAGATTAGTGGAGATATGTAATTACTCCAACATCTTGGGTATTCTAAAGGTGGACATGGGTAACACCTCTAGAATCCCTATCACAAGAATGAAATTGATGGTAATTCAAATAAGTTTTCACACCCTACTATACCATGGCTCTATGATCGAGGTGGAAGAAGATGATCCAAATATAATATCTTATCTCATCCAAAACACTGATATTTATAGGACTTGATATGCATTTTTAGCTTGGATTTTTGTGTTTCCTATGTTATCCACATATATAGTTATAGACCAAGATACATGAATTTACCATATCATCTGTATATATTTTCAGTTCCCCATATGGGTATTTTAACAAAAAAAACTCATAGATAGGTTGAGACGAGTTTTCCATTCACTATTTATATTTAAGTATCTTGGGTGAATTATTGGGAGATAAAATAATAAATATAATTGATATATGATTGTTAATTTTTAATTTTATTTAAATATTTGGGACTACTATATACTGTTCTGGATGATGAGTTCTAGTATATTATATATTATTAGAATGTATTATTAGGTTTATACCCAAGGTATCATATCTGATGATTGGGATACAATATTGATCTATGATTCCATAGTGACACTAAAGCAATATATAATCTATGAGGGGCCTTATAATATTCTAATTGAAGCATTATGTATAAGTATACTTTTATAAACATTTTTATTTTGAGATAATGATTAAAGTCCCATTTGGAATGTTTTTTCAATATTGATCATGAATATTGTTTGAATAGTAATGAGTTCTTATGATGTATATTTTTATAAACTTTATTTATTATATATTCATGTTGACACTACTGTTTCTTGGGTTAAATAAACTAATTTTCACAACCATACTGGGTAGTATTTCTCAACATTGAATGTACACTTGAAAATTATTCTCCTTTTTTTCATGCATATTATTAAATTAAAATGGTGGGTGATATTAGTTCTAGGATTTTATAAATATATCTTGTTAGTATTGGTATTCGATTCAATTTATATGTCCACCCTCATGTCATAAATATTCATGATGTCAATTTTTATGATGTAATTTTGTATTATATGACCCATTTTATTATTATAAATTTTATTTTAGAGATATTAATTATATATACATGTGTTATTATAACACCCTGAGTATTTATGAAACATTTGTTTTCAAATAAATTAAATTTTTTGATATCCTGTTTTATTGGAAACATTGATTTTAGCTTGAATTACACAAAACACAGAGTTCTAACCAACCACGATATATTATTAATTTAATTATTTAAACGTAACCATTAAAACATATTTGTTAAACCTAGAAATATTAATAAAGATAAATAAGTTTTAAATATAAGTAATAATGGTTTTATATAAATAGAACATATTGATAAAAAATTCTTAATTTATAGAAAAGTTTTTATATGCTTTGAAAGTACTATTTTATGAACAAAAAGTATTTTTTTGAAAAATAAAAAAATTATTATTTATTATTTCAGAAACTTAATATGATAAAATAAAATACATTTTTAAATCTTAATTTAAAAATTATCTTAGGGTTATTTTTTGGGAATTTTCTAGAAAATGATTTATTTTTCAGTGAATAGTGAAAAATACTTGTTTTTTTTGAAAACTTCTTTTAATTTAAAAAGTTTATAAGGTTTATTTTTGTATTAAAATGGGTTTAAAATTAATATTCGTTCAATAATTTGTGAATAAATTTTATTTAGTTCATTGGAATCATTTTTATAATTAATTTGAATATAATAATTTTTTAAACTTTTGAACTTTTTATTTTTTCAAAAAACATTTCTCATCACATCTGTGGGATTGATATTAAATTAAATTTTATCACTTATGTAAAATTAATTTGGAAAAATAGATTTCATATTTTGAATCATAGAAAAGTATATTATCTAATATGATCTCTTTAATTTTTTACCATGATCAATAGTAAAAATGGTATAATTTATTTATTACGGTTACGATAAAAATTGGTTTACCCAGTGGTTTAGCTAAAAATATAAGGGTTAAAAAAGAACCAAAACTAGTTCATCTATTATTTTCTTTCCATAATTATACATTAACTCTTATATGCTTGTGTATTGTCTATTTTGGATCCTTTTCTAGGATAAAATGTTTTTAAACCTATTTATTTTTACATATTATATCTGTACCACTCACCTCACTTATAAAAGGCCACCACCTCTACTCTCCCCATAACACTTCCACAACCCATTATTTCATAAAATCCCTAAAACTAAATTACTTAAATACCTCCTCCCATTCTAGAATGTTTACTTTGTTCATAAATCTGGCCTAAGAATATTTTTGGTGGGAACCCAACAAATTTATTAGAAGAACAAATAACACCCCTAACCATTCATTTTATGATATTTCATCCTCCACCTCCTTTAATTCTTGTTAAACCATGATGATAAAATAAAATCAGTATATTACATATAATTAGATTATACTATTTTAATTTCAGAACATATAACCATCTCCAATTTCAAATAATGGGTTATGAAATCATCATTCGTGTGTACGGTGGACTACCGCCATGCGAATAGATATCATTCATCTTTCCATTACCACATATCATAGGCAGATAAAAAGATGTATTAAATGTTTATATTTTATATTTATGATATTTTTATACTTATTTAATTATTATATTACATATAAATTCATACTTCTCATTCCTCTGGAATATGATAGTTTCATTCATGTGTACGGCGAACTATCACCTTGGGAAGCAATGTGACACATTTAGGATTTACCTAGAATGTATTAAGAATTTATTTAAGTAAAATATGTGATATATATGAAAAAAATGATTATATAACATTAATATATTATTTATGTTCCATTATTTAAATCTTTTGAGATAATGGAAGCTATTTTAATGCATATGTACGGCATACCATCTCCATGAATGGTGTATTTCATTTTTTATCTATAAATCTTAAGGATTACTATAAAAAAAATATATAATTAAAACATATTATATTAATATCATGGTTAAAATTATTTATATTATGGATCCATAATCAAAATAAGAGGACCAAAAATAAAAAATCAAATCATACATGAAAAACAAAGAAATTATTGTCTGAATTGTGACTTTAACATTGAATTGTAAATAAATGGGTAATACAAGGTAAAAAGTAAATCATATATGGTATATTATATATATTTTTTGTTGTGTAATACATTTTTAATAAAATTATATTTCTTAAATCATTGTTCAGAATGTGTACGATGGAAGTCTACATTTAAGGTGAGTGACTTTGGCCTCAAATTACTATCCATGAGACATATGTTATCTTATGCACCTATAGTCTTTTATTAGATTGATATTAAGACCATTTGACATGTAATATCTTGAATTTATTTATTATAATTATATTTTATGTTTCATTTGATTTTATTCCACCACTAGTCTTACAATTAATAAATTCCAAAGTGTTAATGATATTGTGTCACATTCTCATCATTTCTCATGATTGTTAATGGTTATGTTTTTTAGAATAATATATTATGATCCATTTATCAATAAAGACATGAAATTTATTTTCCTATTGATATATCTAGATAATAAATTTTTTCCCATCATTTTCCACTATTTATATAATCAGGAATTTAAAAAAATATCTTAATTTCTCTATTCAGATGAAAACACCTTTTCATCCAAAACAATTTTTTCTAAAAATATTCAAAATTTTTTTAACATCCTTAAAATGAATTCTTAAATAAATTTTTACAAATGTTTTATTTTTTAAAAAAAATTCAATGGAATCATAATTTCATTTTCCAAACAATACCCATTTGTATTTTCATGAAATTGTGAGAGGAATATTTATTTTAATGTGTACAACATGAATGAAATTCCCTTCCATAATGACTAATCATTACATTGAGTCATACATTAAATATTAAAACGTTATTTTAAAATAAATTGATTAAAAAAAATCTTTTTCTAAAAAATGGTTTCTAAAAGTAGAATGGAAATTTTTCTGAATGAAAATTTTTAAATGATCCTTCAAAATCATCTTCCATCTAAGTAGACATCTATTGAAGTTACTTATCCATTACTAGGGATATCATACAATTATAAAATTCCAATTATTTATATGAATGGTTTATTTTTATGATTAAAATATGTTTATGATGTTCATTTTTAATCCACGGGTTATACCGTGATAAAATTATTATGAAACCCACCACTTTTACATGGGTTTTGTTATGATAAAGGATGAAATTCTTAGGAAACATGTCTCTTTTCCATAGGTTATGTTATGATGAAATGTTTATTAGAAAAATATCATTTCATTAGTATGAAATGATTCATATTTTATGATATTTTGAAATACATACATTTGATGTTTATTAGGTGATGGGTGGGACCAATATTTTCTCTCAAATGCATTGGGTAAATATTTATATATTATGAGTTAGATATGACTAGAATGGGGATTGAACCAAATTCACTAAGGGACCTTATTTTTTATTATGTTCTTGGGAGTAAAATCTAACTTCTATGATTGTTTTGGGAGTGATCCAATTAAATTATGATAGCCTTGGAAGTGAGCCCTAATTACTACAGAAATGATTCTATATGCTTATGTATATGACATAAATCTAGGTCCTATGTCAATATTATACTCTCATGGATAATATTATTTTATTACATTTTAAATTATATCTTATGAACTGCCAATATTTATTCAATGAAACAATATTATGATCTTTAATATGCAGATTTTGGTTTTGAAATTTTATGTTCATGATCTCATTCACTTATATTCATGTTATGCATTCATATCTCCCTTTTTTACCCAAATTGATCATTTGAGATAACCCTTTCTTATGATTCCATTACCCAAGTTATGTATAAATTTATTAAGTATGATATGTATAAAAAGGGTGGTAGTTATGAAGAACATAGTGAGAGATTTTGCAGTTAACCTATTAACAAGTCTTTTATGTTCTCAATTTTCCAAATGAGCTATAATTTTACAATACTCAAGCATTTTATTTTGTAATGTAATGAGTTTCCATAAAAAACAATAAAAAACCTCTATTTATGAAGAGACTAAATAATTTTAGATGGTACAATGTGATATTTTTGTTTACCTCGGTAAACTATGATGATAAAACTATATTGAGATCCCTAAGGACATGTATAAGGATAAGTCTATGTATGAGTCAAAGTACATAATAATGTACTAGAATTTTAGTAAAGTATATAGGAAGTGGTTTCCATCAAATTATATCCTTTAAAAAAACTACATATAGTGACCCTATCCTTTTAAAAATATAATTACATGATTTTAAGCATAATTAAACATTTAAAAGGTAGGGATCGTAAAGTGTATATTCTTGGAAGACAAGGTACATGAACAAGCATTAAAAAAATTACTTAATCTCCGTAATGAGCTCCTAACTTCCATTTTTCTCATACATATTCATAGGAAAACCTAGGTATAACTGGAACAATGGGATGAGCTAAAATCCTAGTTAGGGATTAAGCATAAGAATAAATCATTAGCACATTATTTAGGAAGCATGACATAATGTTATAAAAATACATATAAAGTAATTGAATATTTTTAACTATAAAATGTATAACTTGTGATCATATAAATATAAAATCATAGTAATTTTTAAAAAAACGTGAATTTAGCCCAATTCAAGGCTTTTTCACTTAGAGGATCACAAGGAAAAGTTAACCACCAAGACTGTTTCACATGGTATCACAAGTCAAGGCTAACTTCTAAGACCATAGCACATAACATCTCAGGAGACTAAACTTTTCCCAATTAATTTGAGCACTATCTAGGAATAACCGTCTTAATATGCTCAGGAATATTCATTCCACAAAATTTATCACACATAACCAATCATATACAAACATAAGGTAACCCATGGAATGAAATGGGTATCATAATCATGTCATAAAGTATAATGTAATGGGTGTATCATACAAGTATCCACAAAGGAATAGAATTATAAAATACATGTAAATTCATAATTAATAATTTTCAAATATCATTGTATGTAATATCAAATTGAAGTTATAACATGTAAAAAAAGTATGTAAGAAATTTTAGCATTAAAATATTTTAATGCATTTTTAAGGAAAATGGCAATGAGAATTTAAAATCAAAAAGTGAATAATATTTTATGTAAAACTATAAGTGAAACAACAATGTTTTAATAATATATATACTGATTTTATAAAATCAATGGTGCCTTATAATAGGAGTTAACGTGTAGTTGAAATTGGGTAAAAATTCAGGAACATCCCTCAAAAAATAGGTTTACTTATTAGGAAGTATTTTGGAGGGAATAACTTTTTTTATAAATTTTTTTAAAGGTTGGGGCCGAAGGATCATTTATTATTAAATCAAATAAAATTACTGTTTAACTGGGTATAGGGAGACTCGTTACTTAGCCTGAAGGCTCATTGGGCATTTAGCACATTTTATGGCCCATAGGCCCATTTTTTGTTTCATGATCGGTTTTCTTATATACAGGAACAGATAATCATGTAAAATGAGTATGGTTATGTATAATTGGAGTTACATTTTATTATTTTAAATTGAAAAGGTTAAATGTTTTTAAATTTCATTCTTTTTACTTGGAGATAAGATGAATCATTATATTAAACTTCAGTGATTACATTTTAAGTTAATTTGCGAGTTTTTATCACAACGAACACATTTTGTTTTATAAATCAAAACCATGTGTATAAAAATATTAAGGAATCATATATGAGTCTTAATAATAATATTATACTATTTTCAACCATAATAATGGTTTATTGTCTATAATTGAAGATTGTAATGGAAATTGAAAACCCACCGTTCTTGAATGTGGTAAATTAACACATCTCAGATTATATTTTTACTATTAGTATAAACTAAGGTTAAAGGAGATATGAGAATAAATAAATACATTATAATTACAACATTAAAGTAAATATAAGGTACTGGAGGTTTCCTAACATTTAGATTAGGCGTAGTAAGGATATAAAAGAAAACAACGGTACTGGAAAGGAAAGTAAAATAATTTAAAATAGGAATTTAGCTCTTAAATTAATATTACTTAAGAGCCTCTTAATAGGAGAGTATTTGGTATTTTTAAGAGAAAATGGGATGATGTATATGGGGGGAGATTTGGGAGATATTTGAGTAGAATTTAGTCAAGGTACAAGGATTTATAGGATTAAATAGAATAGGAGAGTGTGGGTGGTTTTTATAGTGGAGGGGAGGAGAGTTTTCTTAATATTTTAATCATGAGTTAATTATTTCTCTATAATACAAGAAATAGTAATGATTACATGACCAAAAATAGTAATAATATCATGTGAGTTCGAAATAATGGCCATTTACATCATTCATGACTCAATCATGTTGAAAAAATTCATGTTTTAGCACTTATTGTAAATTATCATATTTTATTATTCATAAAAAATCTAGTGTTTTTGAAAAATCCCAAAAATTCACTCTAAACATTTTTTAAGCATAAAATCCAAAAATGAACTCCATTTTATGAAAATAATTTTCTAAATATGGGAAATTTACTTTTAAAAATATCATCATTTACATGAAAATACATATTTTAAAATTATAACTACTTTTATAATAATTTGAAAATTTAACTAAGGTCTCGAAAAAATATCCTATAATCATAAGAAATCAGAAAAATAATTTATAAATACATTTTATGAAAATAAATTTTCTTTTTTTAATTTTTAAATTATTCATTAAGTTTTAATTAAAAATTTATGACTTATAAAAATACCAACACTATCATATTATCACTTATAAGATGGATACAAATTATTTATAATTTCATTGGTAAGGATAATATTTAATTGGTTTGTTTACTATTCATAAGGGTTATATTAATTTTCATAAGGAAAAAATTACTATTCATAAGGTTCATTAACTAATCATCGAATATTATGTTTGTCTTATCGGACTCCAAATATATTAATGATCATAACTGTGAATGTCAAATTTTAAAAATTAAAATCAAAGAAATGACAATATTTTTTTAAAAGTTCACATAGTACTTTTTATTTCAGTGTGTTTTGATTTCATATGATTGTCTGACATAATTCTAAGAAGTTCATTTCCATTGATTAAACTTTGGGTCCTCACATTTTCCACCCTTATGAAAAGTTTCCCTCAAATTTTCATTTTACATTCTAAGTTGCAAACCAGTGCGGGTACATTTCCTTCATTACCTCCTCGAGTTCCCATGTTTCCCCTTCTCACTTATGGTCACACCATGGTACTTTGACCAGGGAGTGTTATTGTTATGTTGAACTTTATCTATACAATCCAAGATCTTCACTAGATGCTCTTCATAAGAAATATCATTCTCTAAATATACCACCTCTGAAGAAAGTACATGCAAAATATTTGGTATATACTTTCTTAAGAGGGATACATGGAAGACATCATGTACTTTAGACATGGTAGGTGGAAGTGCTAGTTGATATTCCACAACTCTAGCATGATAAATAATCTTGAAGTAGCTTATGTATATGGTACTTGACTTTCATTTCATCCCAATCCTCATGACCTTCTTCCATAGAGATATGTGGAGGAATACCATGTCTCCAACTTTGAACTCAAGGTCCCATCAACGATTGTCAACAAAACAATTCTATCGACTTTGGGATTCCTTGATGTGCTACTTAATGGTTTTCACCTTATCAACCATTTCATTAACCATTTCATGTCCTAGGAACTTAATCTCACCAACATCATCCCCACATTCTAGTGTTCCGCACCTTTTCCCATAAAGGTCTTTATATAGTACCATTCAGATGATGGAGTAGAAACTGTTATTGTAGGATAATTCAACTAGTTATAGATGTTGGTCCCACCATATTTTTAATTCCATAGAACATTCTCCCAATATGTCTTATTATGTCCGAATATTTCACTCATATTGGCCATCAGTTTGAGTTTTATGGGTCGTATTAAAGTTCAGTTCAATACTTAAAGCATGTTGAATAATTTTCCAAAACTCCAAGTTGAACCACGTAACATTATTAGATATAATAGATAGTGGTAATACATTCTTCCTTACCACCAATTTTATATATTCTCATGAAATTTTACCCAATGAAAAGTCCTCTCAAATTGTAATAAAGTGAGTTGTCATTGTAAGACGATCTGTAATGACCCATATAAAATTGTTTCCTCTGTATGACTTTTGATGTCCAATAACAAAATCCATGGTGATTTTCTCCCACATTCATGTTGGTATGGGTAGTGGTTTTACCATCCCCATATACTTTTTCCTTTAATCCTTCAATTGCTATCATACCAGGAACTTTGATGTATACTAGGGAATCTCCTTCTTTACATTGTCGCACCAAAAGTTCTCTTGTAGATCTCACAAACTCTTCTTGCTCCCTAGGTGAATAGATAATTTTGATCTTTGTTCATCACTCAGAAACTCTTTATTTATCTATGGATTGGATGTTACACATAATCGTGACCTAAATCATAGAACTTCCCCCTCATCAATCTTGAACTCATATGATTTCCCATTTCTAATGGCTTCCACCCTTTTTTGAATTTCCACATGTTTTCTTTGAGAACACTTTATTGTGTCCATGAGGGATGTTTAATCAATAATTTTAGAAAGGATTTATGATATTACTCCCTTAATAATTCCCATTTCCATCCTCTATAAATCTATGAATATTGGATCCTTTTTGAATTATCATCATTGAAAAAGAAGTAGGATCCTTTCTATTTAGATCATCAACCACCTTATTTTCCATACTATGATGGAAGTGGATTGAGAAATCATAATCCTTGATAATATTTAACCATATGATTTGGGAAATATTAATATATTTTTTTTAAATATATATTTTATACTCTTGTGATAATTATATATCTCTCACTTCTCCATATAGAGAATATTCGACCAGATTTTCAATGCAAAGATCACAACCTCCAACTACTGATCTTAAGTATGATAATTTTTCTCATGAATTTTTATATTCCTTGAGGGTTAGGCTATCAATTAATAATTTTTCATTAGCACATAGGTTAATCCCTTCATTTAAAAATCATTATACACCACATAGTACTCCACTTGTTGGGAGTGTGAGTATTGGAGTAGTGAAAGGCCTCTTTTTCAACTTCTTAAAGCAATCTTCACATTCCTGAGTCTAAAAAAACTTCACCCCATTCCATTTAAACTTTTTCATTGGGTTTTAAAATAGAAAACATTTATCCAAAAATCATTGGTAATACCCAGATAGACCAAGGAAGCTATGGACCTCTATTACAGATGTTGTCCTGGGCCACTCTTCAATTTCCTTTTTCTAATAAGTGTCTACATATATCACTTTTCTGGTTATTAAATGCCCCAATAATGATAATTCTCCCATCCACAATTCACATTTACTATACATTTCATATAGTTTCTCCCTTTGAAAATGTCTTTATCGCAGTATTCAATTTATCCTCGTGTTCCTCCTTGCTCTTAGAGACTACCACAAATTTGTTCTAGTAATCTCTAATGACTATATTCATTAAATCCATGAACATTTTTGGAGCATTATTTAGTCTAAATTTCATCACTATGAACTCATAGTGTCCATACCATGTTCAAAATATAGTCTTAGGCATATCTTCCTTCCTCACCTTTAATTGGTGATATCCGTATCGAAGATCCACCTAAGACAAATAAGTGTACCCATGAATATGATCGAGAAAGTCATATATCTTTGGTAGGGGATACTTTTCCTTTATCATTATTTTATTTAAATCATGATAATAAATGCATTGGTGCATTTATCCATCCTTATTCTTGATGAAGAGGACTAGCGCACCACATGGTGAAGCACTATAGTATATGAAAAATTTCTCCAAATTCTCTTGCAACTGCTTCTTCATCTATTCTAGCTCAAAGGTGTACATTCTATAAGGTTTCATTGATATAGTTATAGATCCAAATATAAGTTCAATTGAGAACTGAAACACTCAATCAAGTTGAATACTGGAAAACTCTTCAGGGAATACGTTAGTGTAATCCCTAACGATGGGCATATCTTTGAAAAGTATCATATAATTTTACTCAATAATTTGATCAAGACATGATTTCTTATAAGGAAGTAATATCCACACTTGAGAAAATGATTCTAATGAATATTCATCGTCCTCCTTACACTTGTAACTAATTAGAGGATGATTCGGGATGTGAAGAGTGATATCCCTTGCCTGATAGTCGATGTTGTCTTTTTATAAAGAGAGCCAATCCATGAAAAATATAACATCAAACTCATTGAAATGAATAATGGTAAGATTTTATAAGAGGTTAATTCTACAAACATTTACCAGGGAGTATTTATAAACCTCGGACGCAATAATTTCTACATTTGTTGTTCTCATAGATAACTTAACCTCCAAATTTTTCGGTGGTGTTTGGATAGTTCTACTAAACATTCCTAATCTGAAAGAATTAATATAACTAGAATAAAATAGAAAATTATATATTCTTGATTGAATAACTATAATACATGTCACCACATCATTGTCCAGCTCCACCTCAGTAGTAGTGACAACATAAGAGCTTCTTTATTTCCTTGGAGGATGTTGTTGATTTCCACAAACAACCCTTGGATGAGGGAAATTGTTCACATAATGCCTATGCTCCTTGTATTTGTAACATCGCACCACTGGTTGAGAGTTTATTTTAACCTTCCTTTATTCTACCACATTAGTGGTATTTTTCATATCCCTTTAAAAAAATTTAGCCAGGTGTCCCATTCTTCTGCATTTAAAGCAATTCTAGGTTCCCTATAAACAGTTCCTAGGATGCATCTTCCCAAAATTTTGGCAATTGGGATATTTGATCTTCATTCTCTCATGGGATTTATTTTATGAACCACCCATATTAGACCCCATCTTAATTTTTTTGTCACCAAGCCCACAAGACCACCGGGAGTCTCTGACCTCCATTTCAACCTTAAGGGAACAACATACAATCTCCTCCAAACTATCAAAGTATCAAATATCCAACACTTTTCATTGGATCATCATTAGTCCAATAAATTTTTTATCCACCATTCTTTAGGTATTAATGATATAGATATTGGAATATCTTGAAAACCTTGGGAAGTTTCCCTTATATTCCTTAATGGACTCATCTTCCTCCATCTTGAGTCAAAGGAACTTTATTTCCATCATGAGGAGGATGGATCGAGGAAAATATTTATTCGAAAAAATATTTCTTGAATTCCTCACAATCCTTGGAATCAATTTCCTCTTGGGACATCATATTATTGATCAGTTTCCACTACTAATCTTCTTCCCCATCAAAATGATAGACTTCCGATATGAATTTCTTTTCTTTTGAGTACTAGAGGATAGAGAATAGCTTTTCAATGGATTTAATACGCTATTATGTGAGGAGGGATCAGAATATCCACTAAATATGGGAGGAATTTTCCACATGAAGGATTCAATAACAACATTCTCTTTCCTTGGGGGGGGGGATAGAGTTATATGTAATTCATGATATTATTCATAACTTGAGCCAGCTAAGCAAGTACTATCATGAAGTTTTGAGCACCCATTCCCATCATATTTGGCATATCGTTAGAGAAATATTCACATTACTTATCACATTTATTATTGGAACGTGTTATTCTATTTCCCACCATTAACTATGAAAAATAACATACAATTAGAGGTCTTGAATACTTAGCTATTAAGTATAAAAAGGTAACTTGGACTATAAAAGGATAAACTTGTAAAGGAGAAGAATATCATAACTTGTGATTCCCTAGGTTTAAATATAGGTTATCCTTGATCTATTTCTTAGGTTATATTCTTATGGAATATTTTCTTTATTACCTTAATAATGGTTTGTACCAAGATCATGAATTTACCAATGCATACCCCCGAGATTTTCAAACCATGAGTGAAGTAGGGCCCATTGTCGTGCACTATTTCTTGTTAGAGTCTAGTTAGAAGTGGTGTTTTGGGTTTTACCCCTAGATAAATATTTTCTAGAGCCACCTATACCTATTTTTATCCAGATAGGGATTTATTTTCTTGATAAACCACTTACTCTATGCTTACCAAAATATAGGTAGGTTTTCTTATAATTAGTCGTATCCTTAATGTTCTTAGTAAAGTTCTGTATTCCTAATCTCCAAAAATAACAAGACAATCCTATGATACCAATTATAGTAACCCTATCCTTTTAAATATATCAGTATGTGATTTTAAGCATAATTAAAGATCAAATTAAAATTCAAGATTTTTAAAGTTTAGTGTCTCGGAAAACCAGGTACATTATCAAACATCATAAAAACAACTTTTTATTTAATCTCCATAATGAGATCCTAAGGTACATTGTGCTCATACATCTGCAAAGGATAACCTATGGATAACATAAACAATGGGAAGAGCTAAAATCCTTGTATAGTATTAATCATAAGAATAAATCTTTATAACATTGGATAGGAATCATAAAATAATGATATAAAAAGGAATATAAAATAATTGAACATATGGAACCGTAACATTTGTAACTTGGTATCATATAAACATGGAATCATAGTAATGTGTAAGAAACGTAA
The DNA here is from genome assembly GCA_963277665.1 of Viscum album. Lineage (NCBI taxonomy): Eukaryota > Viridiplantae > Streptophyta > Magnoliopsida > Santalales > Viscaceae > Viscum > Viscum album. The sequence continues at coordinate 890,776,012 of OY728123.1, forward strand.
AACACGAATTTAGAAAAATTCAAGGCTTGTTTCACTTATAGTATCACAAGTCAAGATTAACCCCCAAGATCATTTCACATGGTAGCACAAGCCAAGGATAACCGCCAAGGCCGTTGCACATGGTAGAACAAGTCAAGGCTAACCACCAATACCATTGCACAAAACATCTCATGAGATTCAAATTTAACCAATGCATTAGAGAAATATCTGGGAGTACACATCTTAACATGTTCATGAATATCATTTTGAAGAAATGACTCATACATAATTAATCTTATATAAGCATAAGAGAACCCATGGAATGAATTGAGCATCATAATCATGTCATGAAGAATAATTTAAATGGGGTATCGTACAATTATCTATGAAGGAAAGGAATTAGAACATACAAGGAAATTCATAAGGTAAAATAGGAATATATCATGGAAAGTGATGTCAAACAGAAGTGATAACATATAAAAATAGTATGTAATAAATTTTACCAATAAAAAAATTTAGTTCAGTTTTAAGGAAAATACTAAGGAGCATTTAAAATAAACAATTAGCACAATATTTTATATAAAACTAGAATTGAAACATGAAGGTTTTCATAATATAAATATTTATTTGATTAAAACAATGGTGTCTTAAAGTAGATGGTAGAATTCACTTTAAATTAGGTAATAATTCTGAAAAGGGTACATTTATTTGGACCTAGTCATTACCTTGTATACAGAAATAGGCATTACTACACACCTAGTTTGACACTCCTTTGGGATATTCCTTGGAAATTACTGAACTCTTTAGAAACCATCATGAAGTATTTAAATAGATGATTAAAATGAATAACCTAGAATAAACCCAGGGTTTCATATATTAAAAATAATTTTTTTTGATTTAGAGATACTATAATTAATTTTTCAAGATTTTGTGGTTCCTCACTATGACTATTGGTACTTACACAATTATTTTCTGTTTTACTCAAGGGATGGATCCTGAAAGAACCATGTTAATACATTGTGTGATAGAAAATAAATTATTTTCTTTCTATGTATTCAAATATTATGGGAGCTATATTGAGAAATGTCATTTCTAAACTCACACAAAATTCTCAATACATGAATCTTGATAAACGTCTAAAAAATCAAAATAGGGAACAAAGTTATATTGAGTCCTCTATGAGTAAATCTTTAAATTCTTTTAGTTTATCCACTATACTATAGTTTATAGGAAATGGTTTAGTACCACTAAAAATATATTTTCCATTCTCCAGTGTTCTGAACAAGAAATATTCATTTTGGATTTCTATTATTTGGAAAGCGAAGATGGTCAATTGTGGTCTCTCATCCAGAATACAAGATTACCTGATGAAACAGAATCCATGTATTGTGATGAGGTCAGTAACTTATTTAGAAATATTTATTAACCTATTATTATTCTCATGCAGATAGAGATAGATTTCCTTTAGCTAAATAAAAATGATGATGAATCTATGGGTACTTGTGAGGCATTTCTTGTGATGTAATCTTTGGGTATTATCAAACAACCTAAATGTAATGTTGATTGATTTTTTAGTTGATTAAAACCAGGTCTCTGAAGGTTTTTAGTCACAAGTGTCTTAAGCATCTAAGAAGGTATTGTTGAATGTTCAATCTAGTTGGGGATATAGGATGGATTTACATATAAATATAATGGTTTTCATAAGAAGGTAGAAATGCAATTAAAAAGAAAATATAAACACTATAGAGAGTAGAAGATGATATTTTCATTATTCTCAAATTCTGGAAATAAAAAATAAGAAAATTGTATTAAGGGTACTAGTAAATGTTTTATGTTTTGAAGGGAAGGTCGTTGGGAAATTAAATTCCAATTTGATGGGAATAAGTTATCTAATGATGAAACTAAATAGAAATATTCCCATAATGTACCACTCAAACTCTAATTTTTAAAATGAAATAAGTATGTTCATTATGCTATCATGTGCCTAAATCTAAAGGTTAATGATGATGATTGTTTTCAACAGCCTCTTATGTTTATTAGCAATGGGAAATATCATGAGATCTCTATTTCAAACTAGTTGTATTAAAAATATGTGGTGAAAGGTACAATAACCATCCACTCTAGAACTTCTAATGTCTTATTTGACTCTAGATCTACCAATTGATTCATATCTGAATATTTTATAATAGTATCAAGATGAATCCTAAGGGACTAGAAATTGAGTAGTTAAAAACCATAATGATATGATGATTGCATCTCAATTCTATGATTCTTATCTTGTTGAAGTTTTTGGTAATTTTCTTCTTAAAATTCTTGTCATTATTCCTCTAGTTGAATTTGATTTTATATTAGGTGTGTATACTAGTTGTCTAAATAAATCCCACATAAATTATTGAGGAAGGTAAGTCACATTAGGTATTCAAAAACAACATATGATAATCTATCTATCTGATGATAAATATAATCTTCTAATGGAAATCACATCCATTTTATAGGTTCTTGATTTCTATTTAAGAGAGGTGTTTATCTTGAATGTTTTGGGATAAACTCAAAAATGATTATACACCTATTATGATAGATATTTTTATGTAATTATAGAATATTTTACTATCCTTCCATGAAATTTTAGGTTGATGTCACAATAGAACTCATACCAGTGGTACAGAAATTTCAAAGGCTACCTTCAGAATAGCCCAAATTTACTTAATGGAATTGAACATAGAACTTCAAGAGAACCATGACAAGGGATTATTTCAGACAAGTATGTCACCTTTGGGTGAACCTAGTCATTTTTGAAAAAATAAATATGGATCTCTAAGAATCTTTATTGCTTTTCTATAGTGTAACAAGATCATGATTAAGAACAAGTATCCCATACCCCTTATTGATGATCTATTTTATCAACTACAAGAGCCCAAAATATTTTCATGTTTGAAATTAGATTTAGATATCATTAATCAACGGTAAATAAAGAGGATATACCTCAGCCCATTTCTCACACAAGGTATTGGAAATATGAATATATAGTTGTTCTATTAATTCATACTTATTCCCCCACTATCTTTAAGGATTTAATGAATAGATTGTTTAAATATTTCCCTGATTAGTTTGTGCTAGTCTTTATATATGATATTATTATCTATTAAAAAGAATGTAAGAGCATGAAGATCACTTTATATTTGTAATAAAGACCCTATGGAAGGTGAAAATAAATGAAAATTTTTAAAAGTGTGAATTTAGGATGATAAAGGTTTCATTTTTTGGTCATATATTCTAAATAGTGGATATATTAGTTGATCCATGAAAGATGAAGGATATTGAGTTTTAGAGAAAACCAACCAAGGATACTTGGATCTATAGTTTTAATTGTTTATCTAGATATTATCGATTATTTGTGGAGAATTTATCATGACTATCTTATCAACTAACCATGTTGACTCAGAGAAGATTCAAATTCATATAGACATATGAATGTGGGGAAAATTTCAAGTAACTGAAGAGAATATTAGTCAATGCACCTATTCTTACATTACCCTATAATGAATTATGGTTTTTAATCTATATTGATGTGCCCAAGAAGGTATTGGGATGTTTTCTTATAAATAATCACATGGTTATAGCTTATGATTAATCAAAATTCATGTTTCTTGAGAAAAATTATCAAAATAATTATTTAGAGTTAGATATTATAATTTCTTTATAAAATATATGGATAAATTTTATTTTTGGAGAAATATTTAATATAAATATTTTGAAAAAAATATTTCAACATATATAGTGGCACAAAATTAGTTGAATATACACTAGAGAAGATGGTTAGAGCTGATTAAGGATTATGACTCCTCAATACATTACTGCCCTAGGAAAGAAAACAAGGTTTCCAAGGATCTGATTCAAAAGGTTTTTACTAGCATATCCATGATGAGGATTATAAAAGTCCCAATATTTCTGTATTTTAATAGAATAGATCTAGTAATATGGAAGGGTAAAATATTATCTTTCTACATTTAATGTTCAACCAAATATCCACGTAGTGATTAAATATGTACTAAAGGAATATGTAGAGCAAGAAAAGAAGTCTGTAAAAAAAATAGTTTAAACTTGATCATGATGGAATGACATGGTTTAGGAACCATGTTTGAGTTTTTTCCATAACATATTTTAGGAGTTGTTAGAGGAAACTCCTAGTTATTCATTCTCTATTCATCTTTGATATATGAAGATATATAAAACTCTGAAAGATTATTTATAGATTGATAGAATTAAATGAGATATAGAAATGTTTTTATCTCATTTATTGTTATATTATCATTAAGGATGATAAAAATAAATTATGGGGGTATGTTTCAACCATTACATGTATTATAATGTAAATGGGAAAACATCACCATGGAGTTTTTCATCAAACTCCCGGAAATGACTCAGGGGAATAATGTTATATGGGTTATAGTCGATCACCTTACAAAGTATTCTCACTTCATCGCTATAAAATAATTCTTCTCTCTTGATAATATTTCTAGAATATAAATTAAGGAAGTGGTAAGGTTGTAGGGATTACCACATTCCATTATTTCTGAGTAAGATGTGAGGTTTACCTGGATGTTATGGTGATGTCTTCAATAGGCTTTAGACATGGGTAATGTTTTAAAAATTCATAACATCCTTAGGAAGATGAAAAGTCTAAGAGAATAATTAAAACCCTAGAGGATATGTTGAGATCTTATTCTATGGATTTAAAATGTGGTTGGTATCAATACCTTCTTCTAGTTAAGGTTTAATACAATAATTGCTTTCACTCGATCATTCAGATGGATCCTTATAAATCCCTCTCTTTAAAGAAGGGTAGATCTCCAACATGATAGAATGAAGTTAGAGAATGAAATAAATTAGAAGATAACATAGATAAAAAATGGAAAAGAAATTTAGATCTATTCAGCAGAACATCATGTAATATTATAGTTGGTTTAAAAGTTATGTTGATAATCACTGATGTTATCTAGAATTTGAAGTAAGTGATAAACTGTTTCTAGAAATTTCTCTATGTAAAAAGGTAGTGATATTTGAAAAAATGGAAAACTAAGACCTAGGTATATCGATCCTATTTAAATTATTGATTCTATAATTATGATATCATGATAGTTCGATCTTCCATCAAACTTATCTCATGATCCAGATGTGTTCTATGTATCTATCCTAAGAAAGTGCATACCTAATCCTTAACAGTTACTAAACTCATAGGTTATATGGAGAGAGAATGATATTTCTCATGAGAACCAAATAGTGGATAATATGGATCATACAGAGAAGTTACTATTAAAAATTCCACTCACCTGGTAAATGTTTTCGTGCAAAACAACTTGCTTTAAGAATAAATGTGCGAACATGATCAAATAATGAGGTAGAAGTATCTTTATTTTTCTGTATCAAAGTGACAGTTTTTTATAGATAAGTTCATTTTAAGGGAGGTATAATGTAACAATAAAGATGTTAATGAATTATTTTTTCAAATAAATTAAATTTCTTTGATATCTTGTTTTATATGCAACACAAAGTTTAACAAGTGTTATAGGTAATACCGAGTTTCAACAAACTTTGTAATATTAATAATATTATAATTTAAACGCGACCATGATAACCTAGATATTAAAAATAAAAATATAAGTATTAATAAATGAATTTTAAATATTAATTATAATGGATTTATATAATTTAAACATATTGATAAAAAAACTACATAATTTTTAGATAACTATTTATATGTTTTGAAAATAATATATTCTAAAAAACTGTTTTTACTTATATTTATGAAAAATTGTAAAATATATTTTTCCAACATTTAGAATAAAAATTTATAAGAAACTATAATTTTTTAAATTTATATTTAATAATTACAATATGGTGAATGTTTTTGAAAAACTATTTTTTTAATAGTGACAAATACTGGTTCTTATTGAAAAATTCCATTTCATTTAACGGATTTGTAATGTTATTTTTTGGTTTACAATGGGTTTAAAAGTAAAATTAGTAAAAATAAATATTTTTTAATATATTTTAGTTCATTTTAATTATTTTTAGGTTTAATTTTGATATAAAAACTTTTTAAACTTTTGAACTTTTTCTCTTAAGAAAAATTCTTTCTCATCATGTCTATAGGTTTAAATTTAAATTATATTTAGCCACTTGTAGGAATATATTTTTTAGAAATAGATTTCATATTTGTAATGACCATAATTTATATTATATAATATTTTTAAATTAATTTTTTACGATAATGAATAATAAAAGTAGTAAAAATTATTTATCACTCTTAGGATAAAAAAGGCTTTATCGGGGTGTTAAAATAAAATGAAAAGGTTTAAAAAGGACCCAAAAATTTTCAAACACCCATTTTATGTCATTATTACAACCTTTTCTATTATATTCATGTTAATATTTTATTTTTTATCCCAGTTTCATGAGAAAAATATGGGTACACATTTTTCTTTTCAAAAAATTACAAGTGTGTCACTCACCTCAATTATAAATGGCCACACCAACTCCTCTATTTTTCACACATCAAAAGCTCGTTTTTTTAGAAAATACCTAACCAAATAACTTCCTTAAATTCTTCATTCCATCCTAGAATACTTATTTTTGTCATAAACTCAACCTATGAATTCTTTTGGTGAAACCCAAAAGAAGTTGTCCGAAGAAGAGGTAACACCCCCTAACCGACCATTTTATTTTATTTCTTCCTCCACCTCATTAATTTATTATTAAAACATTTTGATATAATAAAAATAATATATTAAATATAATTATATGTTGGTATTCTATGTTGATTACCTATAACCATATCCTCTTCCATCAGATGGCTTAAAAATAATCATTCGTGTGTTTGGTGGATAACAGCCTCGGGAACCGATGTCATTCGTGTTTTTATTACCACCCAAAACATATTGATATAAAGATGGATACAAGTTAATATATTATATTTATGATAATATTATCCTTATTTAATTATTATATCACTTATACCTTTATACATTCAATTTTTTGAGAATATGATAATATTTCTCATGTGTGTGACAGACAACTTCCTTGCAAAGCGATGTAAAACATTCACAATCAACATTTAATGTAATAAGGGTGGGTTTATTGAAAATATGTGATATATATGACATAAATATATTTTTTAAAAAATTAATATATTATTGACATTTATTTAATTTAATAATTTTAAAAAATGGAAACAACATTCCTGCGTACGTACGGCCAACTGTCTATATGAACTATGTATTTAATTTTCTATCTCTAAATATTATGGATTGATATAGAAAAATATATCATGAATATATATTATATTAATATATTGGTTAAAATTATGGATTTTATTTTTCCATTATCTAGGTAAGAGGACCAAAAATAACAAATCAAAACAAACAAGAAAAATAAAATAATTATTTCCCAAAAGGTGACACTAACATTGAATTGTTGATAAATGGTAAATAAAAGGTCATAAGTAAATCATTTATGGTATGATATATATAATTATGGTTATTAAATAGATGTATAATAAGCTTATATTTTTTATATATGAGGTTTTAACATATACTTTAGAAGTCAAGACATATGGTAAGGTATTTTTCTCTCAATCTTCTTTTTCTTGAGACATATGTTATGTTATGCCCATATCTTCTTTTATGAGTTGTATATACAGCCTCATAGACATTTAATGTCATGAATTTATTTATTATAATGATGTTTTAAGTTTCTTATAATTTTATTAGTTCACGGGTCTTATAATTTAATGTTACCAAAGTGGTAAATATTTAATGTTAGAATATCATTGTTTGTTGGGATTGTTTATGATTGTGTTTCCAATGAAAAAAATATTATGATACATATATCATGAGACACCTAAATTTTACTCTCCCATAGTTCTTTCATGAGAATACATGTTTTCTATTTATTTTCCTCCCTTTATAAACTATACATTTAAAAGAATTTCATTATGAAAAATCATCTTTATTTCTATCTTTGGTCGAAAACCTTTTTTTATACAAAACTATGTTTTCAAAAAATGTTGTAAATAAAATTTTAAAAATTATTCAAATGATTTATTGAAAAAAAAATTACCCATTTTTTACTTTTCTACAAAAAATTGAAAGTAATATTCATGTAATTTTCCAAACAATGCGTATTTTTCTTTTATTGAAAATGTGAATAGGATCATAATTTTAACATGTACAACATGAATATAATTATCCACATCCATGACCAATTTATATTTTGGAAACATCATTTAAAATATTACATGGTTATTTTCAAAGAAAATTATTTCTAAAATATATTATGTTAAAAAAAGTCATATTGTAAAGTATATTTTCTTTATGAAAAATTTCAAATGATCTTTCGAAATCATTTTCCATCTATGATGACATCCGTTGATATTACCTATGTGTTACTGAGGATATGATCCTAGGATTCTATTATCATTATTTAACTTATTGTTTTAGGATTATGATGATATTTGTTTTATGAAACACATTTCTCTTACAAGGGTTATACCATAATAAAATTCTTATGAAACTTCCCCATTTTCTCATATGTTATTCTATGATGAAATGGTGAAATTATTATGAAACCTATAACTTTTCCACAAATTATGATATGATGAAATGTTTATAAAACCCATTTCATTTAATAGGTATTATATGGTTATTATTTTATGATCATGTTGAAAAAATATATATAATTTTCATTATGTGATAGAGTGGGACCTATATCTCCCTCTGATGAATTGGAAAATGATTTATATCTCATGAGAAAGACATAACTAGAACTGATATTGGACCCAATTATGAAAGTTAATTTGTCTACTACGATGGTATTGGGAGTAAACTTTGACTAATATGATATCTTAGGGAGTGAACTCAGTCCACTGTGATTGCCATTGTATTGAGCCTTGAATACCATGGAAATGATTATTTATGCTCTTGTGTATGACAGAAATCTATGTATTATGCCAATGTTATTCTCTCCTAGACCATTTAGTTTGATTACCTTGTGATTTATGTCTTATGAAATAACTATATTCATTCCATGAATCAATATTATCATCTTTGTTATAGATGGTATTGTTTTTAAATATTATGTTCACATTATTGTACCCAAATGATCAGGTTATACTTATGTATCTCCCCTATTTACCCTTACTTGGCATCTGAGCCGATTCTTTATTATGTTTCATTTCCCCACATTATGATGAGATGTATTATGTATAATCTGTATATTAAATCTCCTAGTTATTAATAACATAGTGGGATATTATTTAGTTCACCTATGATCTATTGTTTTTTGGTTCCATGTTTCCAAATTCACTATACCTATACAATCCTTAGGAATTTTTTTATTCAATATAATGAATTTTTTTAAAAAAATAATGTAATATATATATACGAAAAACATATGTAGTTATAGTTATATTTCATGGATATAGTTATATTTATATAATATTATGTTATGTTTTTGATAAAAGGTGATAAGTAATATCTTTAGATAATTATTCACACCATTTTATGAGATTCCTCAGTGTCATCTACTAATCCCAGGACTTTTGAGGAAGTCTTGGGGATATAAATTAATAGTATATTAGGACATAACCTAGTGAGTACAGATGGTTTTTTTCCCCTTAATACAAATTTATGATATCCAAAAAAACCAATGGTAATATTTATTCCAATCCCCAATGGATTACCTTGATTCATTAACAATATAACTAATCAATATAATTATAAGAACATAACATACCCATATTAACCAATTATCACACAAATAAATTGTATTACTCATCGGATAACTCTCTTAAGAAATAAAATACCATTATACAACCATTAAATAAACTAAATTAACACTAATTTTTATTCTCTATTTATCATTTATTTTTATTAATGATTGATCTTGAAAATGCATCATTAAACCACCCAGGTATTAATTTTCCCCTGCAAAAATGAAAATCCCACTCCCCGTGGCCTATAGTAACTCATTCATTAATGTTTTATCATAGACATCATCATTAATTTAGTTAAATTCTTTTATAAGATCTCATACAATCACAATCACACAAATCACATAGTATATCATTATATATACTAGAGGTCACTTATTTGAGTCCTAATGGAAGATTTTCCTTTAATAAAATAAGATAAAACCCCTTCAACAAAATTAATCATAGAAACACTTATAAGGTGGCATAAAATAGTATTCATGATGATCCACCACCAAATTCTGAAATAAATAATTAAAAATTGGTATATATATCTTTATTTATTTAATTGGAACTTACTATAATGATTAGTTAGAGGAAAAGACCCTAACAATTTATTAAATAAAGGAAAAGTTCAGAAAACAAGCGCAACATGACCCAAAGATAAACTACATACCATCAATGTCCAGCACATCACCACCTCCATGAACAAAATCTTCATCCACAGTCGTTGTTTCCCATTCTGAGCTTTCGCATTGCTTGAGGACTTTAGAATACATTCTCCTGCGATTCATCTATTCCAAAGAGAGGAGTTCATTCGTAGATTTCATACCTTTATTAAATTATTTGGTGGGAATTGGCCTTGGCAGGTAAGAGTAGTCCTTCCCCAGCCATCTTCGCAGTGATGCAGGCATATTCTCCTGACTCCCAATCGACACCTTCTTCCCTCCCAAAACAACATCATTATATGAGGGTCTGACCATGTCACTCTCATTTTTCTTGACACTATTAGATAAATACCCCCATTTACTGGGGATCCGTATATCCTGATAAGGCTCCATTCTGGTCTGATGCATCTGAAAATTGGTGTCAATCACGGCTAAACATTGCGGATTTTCCAGCACTTCAGTGCCTTCACCAATCCCTCTTTCATTGATCTTATACACTGCAACCTCTTCCTGCAAAATTCTCTGGGCCTGCATGTTGGCATCCTAGAATTCCTCCCCTATATCCACCTGCTCTAGTCCCTAAAATCGGTTCCCCATGGGAATAGAGGCTAGCACACCAGCGTTGCCATCAGCCTTACCCTGAAGCCCAGTAGCACAAAATTCCACAGTTCCAACTAAGGGATGATCCTCACATCTAGTAGACTTCAACAGTCCCACTGCCCCAAAATTCAGATCTTTAGCCCACTCGACATCCTTGTTTCCAACCCACTGCCCATCAGAACCAGGGAGACCCTTACCTTCACCACTTTCAACTGCCTTCTTCGCACCATCCTCTACCCTTAGATCAGCTTTGAGTTGCTAAAAGACTACATTGACTAGTGGATTGGAAGGGACCACCACCTTTTCTCCCATTTCCAGTGCATTTTTCTTCTCAAAATTAGACGTCCTACCACCACCAGGCACCTGACTCTGCCCCTCAACCACCCTAGCCATCAGATAAACCATCCTTCTTCTCCCTTCACCATTGCACTACGACCCCAGATGCCCCAGCTGATGAGAATTCGATCAAAAGATGACCTAGGACTCAAACACCACATCCTGCCTCCATTTAAACTCTATTCCAAACATAATCCAAATCCAATCTACCGAGCTCTTTGACATGTCCACCTCAACACAGATGCGCGGATTTATAGGGTGACATACAGGAGAGGTGCAGACATCAGAGCGTAAGAACAGGCCAACCATATTTCCAATCATGCGGATAATTGCATGATTTTGAAATTTCAAGGGTAGGTGAGGTAGACTTACCCATGTCGTGATAGAGGGAGGGTCGTGGTTCATGCACAGATTGAATGACCAGTGAAGGAGGAAGAAATTTCAACTGCTTCATCGACGAGGAGCATTGGACCATGCCCGAATCTGGTCATCTTCCATGGAAAACTGAATCATCAGATGTCGTGTATCAAGAATCCCAACTATTCTGCGATCCTACAGATCCCATTTTCTGAACAAAAATCGATCAAATTCATCAACTGAGGGTCGTTGGTGATTGAATCGGGAAACCAAGGTCAGATCCCTGAGACTATACGCTTCCTGGAACTCCACCTGCAAAATCACAAGGTGAGGACCACCAAGATGTAGGTTAGGCACTTTCAAGCTTAGTGATATCGTCGGGAAATCCGAGAGGAAGTTAGGATTAGAAAACGGAGTGAAAGACCTACCCCAAACCCACCCTCATCCCATGTATAGATTAGAGGACCTAGATTACCAAAAATGACTCCATTAGAAATATAGTTGGTCCTGCTATTGGAACTATGGTGGCCCTAAGTAAAATTTATGATATTCACTAGGCTTTTGGTACATATAACCAAAACTAATTTGGTAGAGGTTATATCCTTCACTTGGATGGTAGACATTTAGTGGCCTCCTATTATGATTTTATTAGGTATTTTTTTATTCTTCCATATTCTGGATTCCTCAAATTTCAATATTTTCTTCTCTTGTACTGTTATAACTGATTACACATTAAAAAATAAAAACAATTACACAAAAACATTAATATTAAATGATATAACTAACTAATAATCCATCAGTCAATGAAAAATACCTATTATTATGGATTTTAACACTAGATAAGCATCATAAACTATCTTTCAAGACCAAAATTTCTCATTACTCATATATCTTAGATTTATAATCCCAAGAATCCCCCTATATCTACTCATGTTTTTATAATAACCAAACCAGATGTATAAAATTTTTATATAGTAAGTTCAATGGTTCATGAATCGTATTGAATATTACTCAAATGTGTTATAAGGATATAACACAACCTTATCTCTACTAATCATCTGCAATGGATCTATTATTATAGTGACCTGAGCTTTCCAATGAAAAATGAATTTTCCTCTTCAAATTTTTTTAGTCCCAATGCTAGTAAAAGGGTGAAATTATAAATTCAAAATACTATATAACATTATAAATATTTCATTATGTTTCCATTTGACCTGAGGACAAGATATTTTCCCACGGGTGGATTTTTTGTGATATTTTAAACTAGTTGAGTTTTATGGAAAATTAAATATTCATTTATTAAATTGATTATTTACCTCAAATGTGTGAACATTGGTATTGATTATACAATTATTAATATGAAAAATCTAAAAAAATATTTGGATAATGGGTTTTATCCCGAATTAATATAATTTGGGATAGGAATTTTAGCTTCAAAACTAGGACATTTCAGGTAGTTAAATATCTGACTGCAACATAGGTTTATAATATTCATTTTAATTATCTAGTTATATTTTCATTGTCTATTTACATAAACCATAAAATTAATTACGGCATGGTGTCATTATTTAAGGTTATGATTGACAAATCTTATAGAATAGGTGGATCTTAAGGAAACAATTATTCTCCACCAAGGTCATACTATTTTATGTTTGGACTCAAGAATAGTTTTTAATAAATTTTTATTCTTTTACTAATATTATAAATTGTATTAAATCCCCATGAATAATCATTTGGTAATAATTTTTTTCGAATTAGGTTCCACATATCAATAATTAAGATACATTTTTTAAAAAGAATAAGATTGGGTGTTTTTTATGGTTTTAGTGGGTATTTTTTTATTCTTCCATATTCTGGATTCCTAAAATTTCAATATTTTCATCCCTTGTACTCTTATAATAGATTACACATTAGAAAATTAAAACAATTACACAAAAACACTAAAATTAAATAATATAACTAACTAATAATCCATCAATCAATAAAAAATCTCTATTATTATGGATTTTAACCCTAGATAAGCATCATAAACCATCTTTCAAGACCAAATTTTATCATTACTCACATATCTTAGATTTATAATCCCAAGATTCCCCCAATATCTACTCATGTTTTTATAATAACCAAACCATATGTATAAAATTTTTATATAGTAAATTCAATGGTTCATGAATCATATTGAATATTACTCAAATGTGTTATAAGGATAAAACACAAACCTATCTCTACTAATCATCTGCAATGGATCTAGTATTATAGTGACCTGAGCTTTCCAATGAAAAATGACTTTTCCTCTCCGAATTTTTTTTGTCCCATTGCAAGTAAAATGGTGAAATTATAAATTCACAATACTATATAACATCATAAATATTTCTTTATGTTTCCATTTGACCTCATGACATGATATTTTCCCAAGGGTGTATTTTTTTGATATTCCAAACTAGTTAAGTTTTATGGAAAATTAAATATTCATTTATTAAATTGATTATTAACCTCACATGTGTGAACATTGGTATTGATTATACAATTATTAATATGAAAAATATAAAAAAGATCTTTGGATAATGGGTTTTATCCCAAATCAATATAATTTGGGATATGAATTTTAGCTTCAAAACTGGGCCATTTCAGGTAGTTAAATATCTGACTATAACATAGAATTATGATAATCATTTTAATTGTCTGGTTATATTTTTATTTTCTATTTACATAAACCATAAAATTAATTATGGCTTGGTGTCATTATTTAAGGTTATGATTGAAAAATATTAGAACAAATTTGGATCTCAAGGAAATAGTTATTCTCTACCAAGGTTGTACTATTTTATGTTTTAACTCTAGAATAGTTTTTTAATAAATTTTTATTCGTTTAATAATATTATCAATTGTATTAAATCCCCATGAATAATCATTTGGTAATAATTATTTTTGAATTAGGTTCCACATATCAATAATTAAGATACATTTTTGAAAACGAATATGATTGGGTGTTAGTAATATCATTAATAATAGTGACACTCATTGCCACACACTACATGGTATCATGTTTGACATTAAACTTTACTTTGTATTCATATGGATTGGTGGGGGAGGTAATATATATTGACTGCCACCCACATCTCCCCTCTCCCACTCTAAATCTACCTTCCCCTCTATTTTATCTTATATTGGTAGAACCTCTAATGTCCATTATTGTGTCCAGTGATTCGATAGAGGAGGCACATGTAGTAGTTTCGACAACTGTTTGATCGTTGTGGCTCAGTTTTAGTAGTGATGGAAATGGAATGGTGGTGTATATCAATAAGAGATCCTGTGTACGGTCAATTTTTGTAGAGTATTATATATGGTGATGTAAGTGGATCATAATAATGGGAAATATAGAGTTATATTATAATTATGGTATGGGAAAATATCACCAAAACGTGGGTGGCATGCTTTAGGTAGGTGGTGTCTGGGATTTAACAAAGGGTAATGGAATATTAGGGTTTTATCGTGACCATTATATCAATCGGGGATCAAAGGATACCTACCCACCAAATGTGGTAGAGGGAAGTAGGCCAGTGGGTACAACCCCACTGGTCGGATAACACTCGACCAATGATTATTTCTAGGACAAGAAATTATAGCTATATATGAAATATGACTATATTGTTACTCAAATATCTTAAAATAATCATTCAAGTGGGGCTATAAATGATATAGACCATCCTACCTGATCTATCCTAAGGGAAACATGATCTGACTAGTAATAATAAGTTCTAGTCTTCCAAAACACACCCAACTGATTAAGGCACAGATAGATCTATACACCTATGACTGTACAAAAACATATAATCAAGTGGGAACCCCACCACCTACTTCATATTTTAATATGGTCAACCTCAATTGTTTTTTAATGTCTTTTTAGGTACCCACTTGTGAGTTTTATCACATTTTTACATGATCATTTGATATAAAATATAATAATCCGTCGTGATTTATTTTTCATCTAAAATGATAGAGTTCGGTATTTTTCACCATCTTAGGTCATTAAAAAGAAATTCTGATTTATTTATGTATGTTAGTTTTATATTGATGATGAAAGGGTTCAAGTGATAGGTTTGGAGAAAATATAGTTCTTGGTGATCTCTATGAAATATAATAATGATATGGAAAATTTCCCCTTCATGTATTATATAATTTTTCATTCTCTAATATACTCAAATTGTAAGTATTATATTTTTGGAATGAACTAGAATACTACTGTGACCACTTATCTCACATAAAAATAATTATTTACCAATATTTATTTAGAATTTTTATTTTTTATGTTATAATATATAAGTGTAAAGGTTATATTGACTTACTCAATTTTCATAGGGTATTATTATATGAAAAATAATTTGGATGTGTATATTAGATCGATACAGAACTTAATAAAAATATTATTATGTATATTCCTTGGGTTATATACATTAATAGGGTTGTTAAAAGGTAGATATTATTCATTGGATCCCTATAATACCTATTATTAGTTATTGGATGAAGATATAAAATTAATAATTTTTCCTTGTTTATGATACTCATGGGAATACCATATAAGTAACAGAATGTGATCCCCTGTCTTAAATTTTTCTCATCATTCATGTTTGATTGATTCCTAAACTTTATTGACCATAGGGAAAGGAGTAGTGGAAAATTGGGGTATGGTAGTCCCGCTATTAGTCCATCATTAATGTGGTATGGGTTCCCCATATATTGGTGATGTTTTTACAAACCCAAGTGTCTGATCATGGGTTTTTAATGATATATTTATGATTTAGTGACTCATTAATCATTTTTTTATCTATAGTGTATAGTTTCCCATACATGTAATGGGGTATAAAACTCTACCATGGGATGTGGTGTGGCTCTACATCGAGGAATTTGGAGCTCCCTATATCGCTCTATGAATCCATAGTGAAGAAAAAGTACAACACTATGGTTTTACATTTAATGAAAGGTTATTTGAGAAAAGTGTTCAAATGGATTCTCATGTAATAAAAGTTTTCTATTAGATAAATGATGTGTTGGTGACTATAACTCATTAATCTCATTATTAGGTAAATTTTGATCCTAGTGAGGAAGACATGTTATGTAGATCAGTGAGATTTCACATATAAGATCTTTAGTATCCTTTACTCTAGGGGTTAGTTGAGGATTGGTTTGGGTTACCATCTGGTATTTGATTGTTTTATTACCATGAATTATTGAGTTTGAGTCAGGATGTGTGGTTTTCCATTAATTTTTACGGTCTATCTCTTGGGTTCATTTTATGATAAGGAAAGAAGAGTATATTTTCCTCTATTTCATCATTTTAGGAATTAATCATGGTGAAATTAAATAATAATTCACTCTTCATCTCTTCATTCCTTCATTCCTTATTTTCCCTATCAATGATTTGTGGTCGATTATTTTTTAGTTTTCATGTGATTCTATGTTATCCAACTATGTACTTTTATATTCACCCTAACCTCGTAATATTTTCCTAGACATGTTGTGTTTTGTAAAGATGATGTGAAATTTAGTGATGATCATATAGGATGTGGAAGTAGTGGAGCTGTTTTTAAGTTGGAATCATTGGCGATGAATAATATCATTTTTTGGGTTAGTGTCATAATTGTGAGGAGGTGTCTTGCCCATTTTTTGGTCATTTTATATATCATTGATATTTTATATTCCAATTTTATTACATTAATGTATATTAATATTGTATCAAACAAGGATGGTTATAATTTTTTTGTTTATTTTAATTTCTACCTATCTTAGTTATCCACTTTCAATATTGGTGGTCATTATATAGATTTATTATCATTTAGATATTATGTATGTTATCACAAGTATCCTTTAAGAAATTTATTACTATTAATTTGTGTATTACTAGATTTAGTAACTAGCCTATTTCTTATTAAAGGTGGTATTTGGGTCACACAACCAACCTATCTATCAGCCCAGATGAGGCCTGAGTGGTTATGTTCGTTTCGAAGTGGTATCAAAGTGGGTTATGGATATTATGCTCAAATGTTTTATAAAGAATATTTTTAGCATCTTTATTTGAGTTTTAGGGAAATAATTTGTGGGATATTTGAGTCAAGTCACCCAACATGGGACACCATTTATATGATATATTGTTTTATGGATTCTTACATGAGGACAATAATATTCTAATAGTTAAATTAAGTATTTGGATAATTGTTCAATGGATACAATTAAGTATTTCATATACTATTATCTAAAAGAATTTTTTTTATTTCAATGATGTGGCATATTATAAGTATTAAATCCATTTTTCTATGAGGATATATATAATCTAATGAAATTATATTTGATATAGGTGTCATATAAAACCTATATATATAACATGAGCATTGAAACCACCCCCAACTGTGGGATATTAATAGATTTATTTTTCATGGTTATATATCATATCTTCACCTAGATGATTTTTCTAATTTTCACCTGATCATTAAAATAGAGGTCCTTGTAGGCATGATTTCACTATGTAGGAATAGGTTTAGTTACTCACTAGTCAATAAATTATCAATAAAGTGTGTATTTCTGGTATATTTTATAGATTTATGTACTCCCTTTGTCAATATTTCATTTGCAATGAGAGGTTCTCTTGTATATTAGATTGGTTTTTTGTACACCATTAGAAATTGTGGTATAAGTCTTGTTTTAGTAGAGTAATTATTCCCTTAATTACTATGTTTTTAGTCCTCTATCAGTGGAATATGTACTCTCCGGGAGATAGGGGTTTGGTTACTCCATTAATGGAGTACGTACTCCCACAATGATAATGTTATGGGTCCTTAATCGGTCATGATTGGGGTGTAGGTCTTATACCATTGGGATCAAGTGGTCCCTTGATCAATAAATAGTTCCTATTAAAGAAAAATTCATCTACTATATATAATTTGTTAGTTATATGTTATTCAACATGTAATAATTGTTTATTTACTCATGTAATAGTGTATAGTCCTAATAATTAAATTTTTTGTATTGGTTTAACCCATCAAAAATTCATTTGTAAAGTAATTTTTATTTAAAAGTTAATTATAGTCAAGGTAACCTATGATATATATGATTGAATAGATTATCTATTCTTATTATACATGAATCAACCACTCTTCATTAATCTATTTAATTATTAATATGAAGATGAAAACACCTACATTTTATCATATTTCATTAAACTATAAGGATTTACTAAATTTACCATATTGATAATCTTGGAATGATCATAATCCTTTGAGATGTTTGGGTTTGATTTTTAAATGTTTAGGTGTTTGATAAAGAATATTTATTCACGTGAAATTGTAGTGAATGTCCCAAGAATACTTGTACACATCTTAATATAGGTTTTAATCATTTCTTATCATATACTTTGACATTATTTTCCCAAATTTTTGGAATTCCCAACCAATGAAAAGAAGCGATGATATAGTTCCCAAGGATAGTGTAGTGATGAATATTTGAGAGATGATTAATGAGTGTTTGAATACTATGGGAGGAAGTCAGATAGTGATATTCCTCTATTATTCATCTTGTTGTAAAAGGTGAGGGTCGGACCGGCCCGAACCGACCGACCAGCGCCGGCCGACCCAGTCGCTGCCGCTGGCCCACCCTAGTCGGAGGCCCTCCACCACGTGGTTCTCCACACTGTTGTGCTCCACTGGTAAGGCCAGCGCACTGCCATCCCGGGCAGCTGGCCGCCGCGCGCAACCGCGGACCACCGCGGGTCCGCCGACATCAGTGCCTCGGCGTCGGTGGAACTTCTGTGGACCATCGGGGTCACCCCGGTGGTCCGTTTCATGATCCACGACCTCCTACATGACCCTCGGGAACCTATCTTCCCTTATAAGACAAAAAAAATAGGAAATTCGAATCAAAAAGAAGATTGTAGGATTAAAACTCAAACCATCTACCTCACGGGCGAAACGCCGAAGCTTCGGGTGCAGAACGATGCCCGCGACGCCCTGATGCTCGATCCGCTGACAATCGGCGTAGAAAACGGACGGTTATTGCTAAATTCAGTGAATAAAAAGATGAGTTAGTGGGGTTTCATTGCCTCCTGTGCATAGAAGATGGGGGATAGGGCGGGAGATGATTTTTATTTTATTATTTTTAATAAAAATCTCATTCGAGCTCCCCGCCAACACACCTCCGACCTGGCACCCGATGCCGATGAAAATTATGTCGCACCTAGGGTAAACACGGCGTTCTGAACACAAAGGTAAACTCATAATTGTGATCTTAGACTCCATTTTGGAGTTATTCGAGCTGACGCTCGTGAATAAACTTTTCCATTTATATACGAAAATTCCACTCATGGCTTTTCTCCACAATTAGCTCACACCCGCAAAGTTTACACCTTGTCTAGGGTAAACGGCATGCTCCGGACGCAACCATGCCCTCATATTCCCATTCTGAGCTACCATTTAGGAGATAACACACCCACACCATGTGAATAGTATAAAAAATACTTAATATTTTTATAAAATTAATTCTGGGCACACCGAGCCTCAGAATCGCACATCATCTTCACGCCTAACTATGGAATTATTAATAGAATTATTAAAAAGCCTGACAGGGCCAAAACCCGAGTCACTACATCCTCCTCCCTTGGAACATTTCGTCCCTAAAAATACATAAGCATAATGAAAGTGAAGGGACTCTCAACTGGGTCTCCCACGCCAGCGAGTTCACCAACAAACACCCATGCCCGAACACATAAGTCAGAGGGACTCATCCACCACACCTCAACACTATCTGCTTTGGGCTCCACTGACTCGCCTGCACGGTTTTGATCGCATCACAAAAATGCATCTCGATGGGGGAAGGATCCCTCTTCCTCACGCATTTGAAGCATGCCGAAAAACACCCACACAGGGTCTTACCAATGCCCTGAACGAAACTCGAGAAAGAAACGGAAAGGGAAGAGTACTGCTAAATAGTGTCTAAGAAACTCCTACAGAAAATATAAAGGACACAAGGCATGCCTCTATCCATCCGTAGAGCCTCTAGGTCAACAGCCTTCAGGTCATGCAGTTGTCCTCGCCCTCGTCCCACAGCTCCCTGGGCTTGGCGTGGACCACCTAGGGGTGGGGTTGGTGGCAACTGATACCGCATACCACCTCATGCTGCTGCACCAGCTCTGTCGCCACATCCATCGCCCTGCTGACCTCCATGATCGAGACGCTGCCTCTGCCAAGGTAGTATTTCGACCGGCTCCCTCTTAGTAGCACGACGGGTAAGACAATCTCTAGCAAGATGTCCCCGACCATCGCAAGTGCAA
This sequence comes from Viscum album, assembly GCA_963277665.1. Lineage (NCBI taxonomy): Eukaryota > Viridiplantae > Streptophyta > Magnoliopsida > Santalales > Viscaceae > Viscum > Viscum album. The sequence continues at coordinate 890,797,016 of OY728123.1, forward strand.
CACCGCCTCTCCTACGGCTAACCAAAACTGGCATATGAGACCTGTGAGCCCTGAGCCTCAGAACCTCCATCCTGTGGTCGCCTCCTGAAACGTCAGCCACGTCTACACCCCTGAGTCTGTCGTCAGCTACCAGATGTCAATCCAACTAATGAAGTCTCAGCTCTCGCATGCCCAACACTAACAGGCGGGATCTGCTCAGCTAGAAATCTCTCCTCCACCAAGGCTCGCTCCAGCACTCCAGCATAGGTGGACAGACACAAAGATACCACACCTTCCCGGATGTCTCTGTGTAGGCCCTTCTCGAAGGTCTGAGACCTAAAGAACTAGTCTCGAACCATATCTAGGGAGTAGCGCGACAGGACTGTAAACCTCATTGTGTACTCTGACACTATCACTCCCTCCTACCGAAGCTATAGAAGCTCTTGAATCTGTACTAACCTCACTGTCACCGGATAGAACTCTTCCCTGAAGAGTCACTCAAACTCTGCCCATGTGAGTGTCTCCTATTCATGGGATTGTGTCACTAGGCGTCACCATCGCCCGGTCGAACCATGCAGAAGGCTCGCCGCTAAGACCACCATCTGATCTGGAGGTGTCCTCACCAGGCAGAAAACACAGGTGACTGCTTCGAGCCAATCATCAGCTGCCTGGGGTTCTGGATCACCCCAAAACCTCAGAGGTCGCAGCATCTGGAACTCATGCAGCACACTCAGCCTGCATGCAACCTCATCCTACACTGTCGGCACAACCAATTGCTCGACAGGTGGTGGCTAAACTGGTGGACCACCTGGAGGTCCTTCCTCAGAACCTGCACCCTAGTCTACTACCTCTAGAATGGGCGGATTGTCACCACAGTCCTACCGTGGAACCCTCGCTGGCTATCTTCATGGAGGAATCCTGAAATACAATCAAGACTCTCTATGGTCAAAGAGTATATCTGTAGAGATGACTCAAGAAGGACAAAGAAAACCCAAAACCCAGTCTTATATGATGCATGTACCATTATTTCCATGCGACTAGTGTCCAAACGCCCCGAGTTGAAAGGCAGGATATTAGAGTCTTAGTGAATGGAGACATCAGCCTCCGCACCAACACTGGAGTCTTTATCCTGAAAGATGAAATTAAAACATCTTGACACTACCACTATGCAACCCAAACCAAACTCACAGCTAGACCATATATATTCTGTGATCCCTAAGGTTGAACATCTCTATGATACCACTCTATCAAGACCCGACCCAGTGGGGCTCAAGTCGTGACTCCCCAATCCTACCTCCAATAGACCAAGGGGCTGGCTTCTAGCACCGAGTAGCCTATCAAACACATGGGAGGCATTATCCTATGGTACCTGTACACACACACCCACATACACCTCCATGAAATAGTGGAGAGATATATATATAAACTGGAAGGAAAATTTATGCATACATCTATCCCAAACCAGAGTACAACAAAATTATAAAAGGGAAAAATAGGGCCCACCAAAAGAAAACTGCAAAAGTGTCCAACCTGCTCAGGAGGAGAGGATCACTGTCAAAAGGACCCACCCGTAAGCTCCTCGGCACATCTCTGGTAGGACTCCACGGTCAGACCCACTCACTAAAATCCGCCTACTCCGGGTCCTCCTGGGACTCCATCGAAAGGTCTGTGGTCTACACAAGACACAAACACATGAGGGAAAAGCCCGTCCTAGGGTGAGTATAACAATACTCAGTAGGCACCCCCAAAATCCAAAACAAAAGAGAGAAACTGAAAGGAAGCATTCCGTGCATCCCAACCGGAGGGAACCTAGATGAGAGAGAAACTCCATCTCATGACAATCCTCAGCTAAACACAACTAGTCACCTCAAACCAGGTGTATTCCCATACATACACCTTGTTCATCCAGACATACTCAGCTCACACACCAAGCCACATGAGGTACCGAACTCTTCACCAGCAACGGTTCACAACCAGGAGAGCACACTCCACGATCACAATCATCCCAGATGACACTCGTCCGAGAGATACACTCCATCGGGTCCCACACAAACATCTCAAACACTCACCCGAGAGATCATAATCCTCAGATATCGTCATTGAGGAAACCTCGCTGAAACAACATAAACACCAAACTCCTCAGATAGGGGATTTCTCCTAGTGTTCGCTAGGGTATAACAGAACCCACACTGGTATACGAAGATCTCATAGATAGGGGATCACTCCTAGGGTCCTTTGGGGGATACCGCAACCCGATCTGGCTTTTCTAGATCTCATAGATAGGGGATCACTCCCAGGATCTGTCGAGGGATACCACAAACCGATCTCGCATTCGTACAAAAACAGTCCACTCAGATAGAGGATCATCACCCATGTCACGACGGTCATGACGATACACAAAACCCTATCTGGTACATCTCGCGCTGTGGGGGATCAAACTGACGATGCCTTAACCCTACCGACACCACTCGTTGAGTAGGGGATCGTATAACCAATGATACCTTAACCCTACTATAATTCTCATGCTGAGTAGGGGATCGTGCACCCGATGATGCCACAACCCTACTGATCATGGCCCACTGCATATGAGATCATATTGCCAATGATTCCATAAACCCTACGGGGTTAACCTGCTAGAAAGGGGATCACCGCCTGTGAATAAGTGGTCACAGCAATACCAAGAACCCGATCTTGGGAAATGATGCTAGAGGATCCCGCTCCAGACCCACCGGAGGGATGCCACAACTCTAATAGTTTAAACATCCCTTTCAAGAAGATCACAAACACATTATAAGGTTGTGATGTCGCATGAACCATCGTAGGAACAAACCAAGAAAGTACCCTCAACCACTACTGGTCCAAACATCACTAACCCGAGTGACCCACCACAACGCCGCCTCGCGCACCTCCAAGGCCGATACTGAGGCAACCATCGCAATCCAAGCGGGAAAAGACACAGGATAGGCCGGTTACTCGCCCGAAACGGAAAATCAGTGAAAGAGTCACTATTCACTAAATCTAGACCATGTGGGTCCCACATTACGATCCTAAAACTCGTCAAGCGAATCATACCACTGCGATCCCCTCGGAAAAACACACGGTATCGACTACTCGATCGTCTAAAATAGACATCTGGGGAAAAAGGTAATATTCAATGAAGCCAGATCAGGTGGGGCCCATGCCTCGATCTGAGAACACATTGAACGGATCACACCATTGCGAGCCTCTCGGGAAAATACAAAGGATTGACTACTCGTCCACCAAAATCGGACTCCTGGTGAGAAAGTTGTGTTTCTCCACAAACGCCAAAACTCGACCTCTTGGGGCCTGCACCTCACTCTTAGTCCCAACACCTAAAAACCATCAAGAAAATTCTTTTATACCCTCAGGGTATCAACACCACTGACGGCACGTCAATCAGATGCTTCGGGTAGAAGATATGATGGCCCGAAGTCAAAGAATAATAAAATATTATTATTTTATTCAACGTTTCAATCTCTCGGGCCATGATCCTGAAACATAAAACTCTCGAACCCACACCAAGGGGTTCTTCTCGTCTCCAGGGTCACGTCATTGCAGACAACGAGTGAAATGGACCCCTGGATTGCATGAAATGGGGGGTTTTAAAACCCCCCATGTACTAGATGATGGTTGGACCGGCCTGAACCGGCCAGCCCGCGCACGCCGACCCAGCCGCCGCCGCCGCCAGCCCGCCCTTGGCAGTGGCCCTCCATCGTGCAGCATTACGTGCCACCGCGTACCGCCGGTGAAGCCAGCACGCCTCCATCTCGGGAGGTCAGTGGCTATGCGCGGCTGCGGTGTAGAGACCCGAAGCTTGACGTACATGGACATTACATTACTTTTGCGGAATACTTATTACATAACAAAAACACACACACAAGGACCGTAATAGTTTAATGTCTTTGGAAACTCGAAACGTAATCTTCTAATCATGGTGAAAGATCTTCAACATCTCCCATAAAGATCTTCCCTTTTTTTCTTACCTAAAACCTTTCTTTATATCTTGGGGGAAATAAAACATAAAAGGGTGAGCTCAAATGCTCAGTAAGGGTAAACAAAATAAATATCAATCACATCATATTCATAAGAACATAACATTTTGGAAATCTTAACCTGAAAAAGATATCATAATATCATAACATGGGATAAATCATAGTAGTAAAATGTAATCCCAATAATCATAACTTAAAACATGAAACTTTGTGGCGTACACACATAATCATAGAGAATCATTTCTTATTAGTCAAGACTCGTTTCCAAGACTATCTTAGTGGACAAAGTCCATTTCTAAACCGAGTTCATTCCTCGTTTCAGTCCTGTTTCACTGAACCGGTTTAACCTGCCGTTCCAGCCATGTATATCTCATGAGATATAAAATCTTTATCCAATGCATTAGAGGTAGATATAGGTCTCACCCATCTCATAATGATACCATTCTTATGTGTGCCACAAAATCATAAACCATACATCATAGCATAACCCATGTAATAAAAATGGGAATCTTAAACATCGTGACATCATAAAACAATTCATATAAGATAAAGGAATTCATAAAAATATTTCCATCACAAAATAATCAAATCCATGTAATAATAGGGATAGAAACATAACCCTATATTATCTTAGATGGAAAATAATTTTGATAAAGCACTTGAACTCCATTCTTGAGGAAAATATTCGTTCTACTTCAAAAACATTTTTCCTTTCTTAACATGTCATACAATTTTAAACTAATAGAAGTTGATTAAAAATAAACTTGAAAACTTGTAAAGGAAGATTCATGGAAACAATGTTTTCTAAATCCATTCATGTCGTATAAGTTAAAAAAACATTCTTCTTGTACTTTTGTCGGAAAAGTCAAAAAGTACCTCATACAAAAAATGACAAAAGATTCCTTTCATATCTTTTATTAAAAACTCACCAAAGGGTAAAATTGGATTTAAAAAATTTTAGGTGGATGGAAATAATATTACATATTGAGGAAACATGTATGTAGATGACAAAATACACCCCAGTAAATTCCAAAATATAAACAATCTCGGATAAAAATGAGATTGTGATATTTCCCTTACCTTAGGTCCGATTTGCTTCGTAAGTGTCCGAACCTCCTATATAATGATTTAAATAATGTTATTGACGTACTCCATAATCATAATTATTGTTATGTTATCATATATATTCATATTCTTAGCTTCTTATTAGTAATATTTCATTACTATTTATTATTCGGGTGTTTATTACTTTTAGTTCTTATGCGTGTTTTGTCGAATAAATTCTTATTCCTCTCTTTAGTTTATAGATACCTCATTTCCAGAATGGTATTAGTGTAATATATATCATATTCATTAATTAAATTCATTTATATAATCATTAAGCAATTAAGATCATGTATAACGAATCACATCATATCGTGGAGACGGTCTTCCGTACGTACGCACGAGCGAAGATATCGTTCCCATGATCGTGGAATCATATTGGAGTGTATGTATACTATTTCAAAATCAATATCACTTTACAATAATCATGTATAGTTATTATTTACACCATTATACCCATCCAAGTAAGGTGGTGGAGGAAAATAGTTTACACCACGGCGTGGAGACGTTATTCCGTACGTACGCACGCGCGGTGATTTCTTTTTCCATAGGATGGATAGATGGTGAAATAGGGTTGTTTTATACTTATAATAACATATCAGTATATGATTTATACTGAAGTTATTACTTCATAATGAAACAACTAAAGAAGAATAAGTGGAAGAAGAAATAAATATGGAAGAATCGGTAACGGACATTACCTCTTCTTTGAACTGCTTCTTTGAGACCTCCTTTTAGGGAACTAAAATTGGTCTTTGAAGAAGAACAGGACCTCTAGGATGTTTCTAGGGAAGTTGAGAGGATAAATTTATAGGGTTTGTCCGAGCTTGAATGCTCAAAGTAGTGTGAAGAAGAGTGGGAGGAGGTGCCCTTTTATAAGAGAGGAGAGGGGCACCTTTGGAATAACTAACAATATTATTTTATTATAAAGCCAAATTCGGTTTTAAATAGCTCAAAATTGATTTATTTCGAAGCTAAGGTGGGGATGGGTCGTAATACTATCATACAATAGAATTTAGACAAGTTTAGGTCATTATACTAACCTTATCTTTTAGTTTTAACTCTTAGTTAATTAGATTGACATTTACCATGTCACTTTATATTTTTATATTATATAGGTAATAAACTTAGCATATACATCCATGCGACCCCCAAGTGGTACATTAATGATACACCTATCATGATATATGTATCCTGGCCTAACCTTATATTTTTAGGAATAAAATAACAATCAATAATATAATATTTGTTTTAAAAACTATTTATGTCAATTTTGATACTATTCAATACTTGATTTTTGTGAAACTCATAACAGAATTATTACTTCGAAAAAAGTTAATTAAATCATTAATAACATGTCCTATTAACCTAGACAGTTATTTTAATTCATTAAAAGTCTCAAATTATATTTATTTGGGTATTTATAATATCAATTATGTTAATTCTTCACTATTATGGTAATTATTGCATCATCATTGTGTCATAAATAAATTAAATTATTTAATGTCTAAAAATTATAAATAAAATATCATTATGTAGGAAATAGTTTTATATTTCTAACTAATATTTACAATAGAAAATCCAACATATATAACCCTATGTAAAAATTGTTTTTCTAAAAGATATATGCTTGTGTCATTTTTGTATTCATTTTAACTTAATTAAAATAAAGTGTCCCTATCACTTACAAGTGGCACCATGGGGTCCCAAAATTGACCCAAAGATGCCCATGGTCGAAAATGTATCAACCAATAATGTCATCACACGTTTTAGGGTAATTTGTTCATTATTATAATATCATTTTTAACCCTTATTTACCGGATTTACCCTTTAACCATGGTAAATAAAATATTTACCGAAGTAATTATTCAAAATATCTAAAAATAAAAGTTACCTATTTACAAAATTTGAACATCCTGATTCCAAATTTGGAATCTATTTTTTCTAAATTCAAAACACAGAAGTGGTAGAAATTAATTTAAAATTAATTCCCGCTGTCAAAACAAAAAGCGTGTTTTTAAGATATAATAACTATCAAAAGATTGATACTTGTTTATGTTCGGTTTAATTGGGAAATTATGTCCAATGACCAACATTTTATTAAATGGTAAAAATATATTCTAAATATACTTTAAAACCACTCAAATTAATAATTTATCACTATTAATTATTTTGATTAAAAAAGTTGTTTTTAATTAAAATTTAGTAATTTTCACTATTCATCAAAATATGAAAGTTATCCGAAAAGTACCAAAATTTTACCTTAGGCTAAATTCGATACTCCGAATCCAAAAATGAAGTCCATTTTGAGAGATAAAATTTCTAAAATTTTAAAAGTTGGTTATTACTATTCATAACGGCTAGTTTTAATAATATTTTAATAATATATCGGTGTTTAGTAAAACCTGGTATTGCGTACAACACACGCTATCGAGGAAGGTCGCAATTGCGTGTAATGCAAGCCAAGTCAGGGTTGCGTGTTCTGCGAGAATCTTTCGTTGTTTCGTATAACATAATCCAACCATATTTCATTTATACCTTGAATATATATATATATATACTCAATGTTGCGTAGAATAACTATTATCAAAATTGTGTGTAACACGATCCAAGAATAGTGTTGCATATACTGCAAGCTAATACGATGTTGCGTATAGCACAAGGTAATCTTGGTGTAGCATACAACACAAGACATTAATGAAATTAAAAGAATATTTTTCATAAAATCTCGGGGTGTTACATTCTACCCCCCTTAAAATGAATTTCACCCTCGAAATTCGTCGGGGTTATAAATGGTTTACTACTTGAAAGTTTGTTTAATAGAAACCCACATCGTAAAAAGGAATACCAAAACATGGCTTTAAAAACTAAAGTATGAAATGTAACGGTTACCCAAATTAACTCATCACTGGGTTTCCACGTAGGAGAACATAGGTTAAAATATGGATATGGAAGAAAAATCTAATCATCAAGTTCTGATGGAGAGTGGTAGAGAACATGGCTATGAAAAAGCCAACAATCACAAAGCTATAGATTTGTGATGATCTAAGGTACCATCTGATTCATTGGATATAAGGGAACTAGGACAACATTTTTTGTTTTCAAGATCATTTCCCTAAAGATGATGAATTAAAAGAAATACTTACATGATTTTGGTACAATCTCACTGTTGTTCGTGAATTGAACAATTTCCACTTCATCCCTTAATGAAATGAAGTTGAATTTGTTATTTGTGATGTGTTAGAAGATCATGTGATAGAATGATGGGGGATTCCGTCTCTTTCAAACAAAAGGATAGAAAAAGTTATAAGTCCATTTTATGGTTAGATTAATCGTATATGGTTCCAAAAATGAACTTATACTTCATATATCATACCGCTTAATAAAATAAAACTAGTTTCTACTAACCAGGGACTTCCTGTAGTCCAGTGGTAGGCGATAAAGGCCCATCGCACTTCGATTGTGGGTTCGATTCCCACAGCCTTGTCCGACGCGATGGGTTGTCGCCCGTCCTGCAGGTTGTCCTTTTTATGAAACTATATTACTATAACATCCCATCAATAATATCGAAAAAACTTCTATCCTTAAACAATACTAACTTATGTCCAACATAATCCATTCCAATCTTTAGGCTTATCCATAATACTGTAGTCCACTCTCATAATATAGTGAAAACGATTACCAGAGATTTAATACCATCGTTGATCCCCATATATCATAAGATATGTCTTGTTGGCCACATTCCAAACATTCGAAGGCCTAAATCATGTATTCTCATGAAAAATGAATACCAATTGAACCTTAGTGAAAACATGAATGCAGTTAAAAGTTAACACTTTCCACATACCAAAATCCTCAAAATTTTATATACTCAAACCATGATATCACTTAGTCCTTATATCAATCATGAGCACATGAATACTGTCAAACATTTCATTTTTTCCTTATCCCTTCATTATAAGGATATCATCATTTTTCCAAAAATATCTCCATCAATTTCCATAGTTACCGGTACCATAAAATTATTGAAAACCACAATAGACCAATACATAAATATTCCAAAATTCCACGATACTATATACTTCATTATTTTGGAATCCCATTACATAAACACTTAATCATTCCGCCACATCGTTTTCATATTCAACATCGCCAATGGTGATTGTATGTGACTTCCCTTTGTCCTTTTCCTTAAGTGGTTGCTCATGTCGATCATCACTAACCCTTGGATTAGGGCATTTATTGGCATAATGTCCCATCTCCATGCACTTGAAACATTGAAGTGTAGTAGGTTCATTCTGTGTGTCCCTTCCTTTTTTGCATCATTAGACATCTTCTTCCCATCATTGCAGCATTCAAATTCCTGATGACCTTCCTTTACACATTTGAAACATTTACTTGTCCCTTTAAGACAACTTCCTCCATGTTTCTTTCCACACTTTTAGCATAAGGGAAAGCTCATCTTCTTTTCAGTGTTCTCTTTAGATTTTGCTTTGAATTCCATTTTCCTCTTTCTATCATACCCATATGACTGATGGGTTACTCCAATCTCCATCTCGACTTTGAGATCACATCGAACAATTTTCTCATAGCTATAGAAGTCCCTTATGGCTAACACCCTTCGAAGACTTGGTTTTAAGCCACTAAAGAATCGATCGATCTTACTCTCAGGTTGGATAATAATACCAGAAGCGTACCTTGCAAGTCTTGTAAAATTTGCTTCATAGGTACCAATAGATTCATCATATTTTTTCTTCAGTTCAAGAGACTCTTTCTCCATCTTTGCTCGGATAATACGAGGGAAGTACTTATTGAAAAATAAGTTCTTGAACTCATCCCATTCCATGGACTCAATTTCATCCCTTTGCCTCGTATTCTTAATAAGATTCCACCATTGATCAGCATCTCCTTCCAAACGATACACTGTTAGGATGACTTTATCATGTTCAGAACATTGAATAACTGAAAATATCTTTTCAGTAGTACTAATCCATTGTTCAAAAACTAATGGATCAGTAGACCCGCTGAAAGAATGTGGACGCTGCCTCATGAAGGATTCAACAGAATGTTTCTCCTTCCTTTGCTCGTTTGGAAGTCCAGAATGATTCATAGCTTATGTAAGTATAGCAATAAGATTTGGCACTCCATCTCCCATAACATTTGTTTGTTCAGGAGGACAGTCATTGAATTTTACATTACATTGATCAACATGGTTCCTTCGGGTTCCATCCATCGTCTAAAACCCAAAAAGAATAGTGTGAGAGGAAAAAATCATGCTAGGGAAAACAACACAATAAAGGAGGAGTACCTTCAATATCTAACATCTTGGGTTACAGTAATTCTAGTACTATAACCTATACTTATACTTAACCTTAGGGACATCCCTAGACATACCTTAGGAATATCTCTAGGGATCTCACTAAAGTTCCTGCATCCTAGTTTCCAAAGGTTGACTAAACCTTTCCTCTGATACCAACTGTAGAGACCCAAAGCTTGACGTACAAGGACATTACATTACTTTTCCGGAATACTTAGTACATAACAATAGAACACACAAAAGGACCGTAATAGTTTAGTGTCTTGGAAACACGGAACGTAATCTTCTAATCATGGTGAAAGATCTTCAACATCTCCCATAAAGATCTTCCCTTTTTTTCTTACCTAAAACCTTTCTTTATATCCTGGGGAAAATAAAACATAAAAGGGTGAGCTCAAATGCTCAGTAAGGGTAAACAAAGGAAATATCAATCACATCATATTCATAAGAACATAACATTTTGGAAATCTTAACCTGCAAAAGAGATCATAATATCATAACATAGGATAAATCATAGTAGTGAAATGTAATCCCAATAATCATAACTTAAAACATGAAACATTTTGGCGTACACACATAATCATAGAGAATCATTTCTTATTAGTCAAGACTGATTTCCAAGACTATCTTAGTGGACAAAGTACATTTCTGAACCGAGTTCATTCCTCGTTTCAGTCCTGTTTCACTGAACCGGTTTAACTTGCCGTTCCAGCCATGTCTATCTCATGAGATATAAAATATTTACCCAATGCATTGGAGGTAGATATAGGTCCCACCCATCTCATAATGATACCATTCTTATGTGTGCCACAAAATCATAAACCATACATCATATCATAACCCGTATAATAAAAATGGGAATCTTAAACATCGTGACATCATAAAAAAATTCATATAAGATAAAGGAATTCATAAAAATATTTCCATCACAACATAATCAAATCCATGTAATAATAGGGATAGAAATAGAACCCTATATTATCCTAGATGTAAAATAATTTTGATAAAGCACTTGAACTCCATTCTTGAGGAAAATATCCTTTCTACTTCAAAAACATTTTTCCTTTCTTAACATGTCATTCAATTTTAAACTAATAGAAGTTGATTAAAAATAAACTTGAAAACTTGTAAAGGAAGATTCTTGGAAATAATGTTTTCAAAATCCATTCATGTCGTATAAGTTAAAAAAACATTCTTCTTGTACTTTTGTCGGAAAAGTCAAAAAGTACCTCATACGAAAAATGACAAAAGATTCCTTTCATATCTTTTACTAAAAACTCGCCGAAGGGTAAAATTGGATTTAAACAATTGTAGTTGGATGGATATAATATTACATATTGGGGAAACATGTATGTGGATGAAAAAATACACCCCAGTAAATTCCAAAATATAAACAATCTCGGATAAAAATGAGATCGTGATATTTCCCTTAACTTAGGTCCGATTTTCTTCATAAGTGTCTGAACCTCCTGTATAATGATTTAAATAATGTTATTGACTTATTCCATAATCATAATTATTGTTATGATATCATATATGGTCATATTCTTAGCTTCTTATTAGTAATATTTCATTACTATTTATTATTCGGGTGTTTATTACTTTTTGTTCTTATGCGTGTTTTGTCGAATAAATTCTTATTCTTATCTTTAGTTTATAGATACCTCATTTACAGAATAGTATTAGTGTAATATATATCATATTAATTCATTCAATTAATTTATATAATCATTATGCAATGAAGATCATGTAGAATGAATCGCATCACATCATAGAGACGGTATTCCGTACGTACGCATGAGCGAAGATATCGTTCTCATGATCGTGGAATCATATTGGAGTGTATGTATACTATTTCAGAATCAATATCACTTTACAATAATCATGTATAGTTATTATTTACACCATTATACCCATCCAAGTAAGGTGGTGGGGGAAAATAGATTACACCACGGCGTGGAGACGTTATTCCGTACGTACGCACGCGCGGTGATTTCTTTTTCCGTAGGAAGGATAGATGGTGAAATAGGGTTGTTTAATACTTATAATAACATATAAGTATATTATTGATACTGATGTTATTACTTCATAATGAAACAACTAAATAAGAAGAAGTGGAAGAAGAAATAAATATGAAAGAATCGGTAACGGACATTACCTCTTCTTTGAAGTGCTTCTTTGAGACCTCCTTTTAGGGAACTAAAATTGGTCTTTGAAGAAGAACAGGGCCTATAGGATGTTTCTAGGGAAGTGTAGAGGATAATTTGGCAGGTTTTGTCCGAGCGTGAATGCTCAAAGTGGTGTGAGGAAGAGGGGGAGGAGGTGCCCTTTTATAAGAGAGGAGAGGGGCACCTTTGGAATAACTAAAAATATTATTTTATTATAAAGACAAATTCGGTTTTAAATAGCTCCAAATTGATTTATTTAGAATCTAAGGTGGGGATGGGTCTAAATCCTATCATCCAATAGAATTTAGACAAGTTTAGGTTATTATACTAACCTTATCGTTTAGTTTTAACTCTTAGTTAATTAGATTGACATTTACCATGTCACTTTGTATTTTTATATTATATAGTTAATAAACATACCATATACATCCAAGAGACCCCCAAGTGGTCCATTAATGATAAACCTATCTTGGTATAAGTATCTTGGCCTAACCTTATATTTTTAGGAATAAAATAACAATCAATAATATAATATTTGTTTTAAAAACTATTTATGTCAATTTTGACACTATTCAATAGTTTATTTTCTTGAAACTCATAACAGACTTATTACTTCGAAAAAAGTTAATTAAATCATTAATAACATGTCCTATTAACCTATAAAATTATTTTAATTCATTAAAAGTCTCAAATTGTATTTATTTTGGTATTTATAATATCAATTATGTTAATTTTTCACTATTATGGTATTACTACATCATCATTGTGTCATAAATAAATTAAATTATTTAATGTCTAAAAATTATAAATAAAATATAATTATGTAGGAAATCGTTTTATCTTTCTAACTAATATTTACAATCGAAAATACAACATATATAACCCTATGTAAAAATTGTTTTTCTAAAAGATATATGCTTGTGTCATTTTTGTATTCATTTTAACTTAATTAAAATAAAGTGTCCCTATCACTTACAAGTGGCACCATGGGGTCCCAAAATTGACCCAAAGATGCCCATGGTCGAACATGTATCAACCAATAAGGTCATCACACATTTTAGGGTAATTTTATTATTATTATAATATTATTTTTTTAACCCTTATTTACCGGATTTACCCTTTAACCATGGTAAATAAAATATTTACCGAAGTAATTATTCAAAATGTCTAAAAATAAAAGATAACTATTTACACAATTTGAACATCCTGATTCCAAATATGGAATCCATTTTTTCCAAATTCAAAACACAGAAGTGGCAGAAATTAATTTAAAATTAATTCCCGCTGTCAAAACAAAAAGTGTGTTTTTAAGATATAATAACTATCAAAAGAGTGATACTTGTTTATGTTCGGTTTAATTGGGAAATTATGTCCAATGACCAAAATTGTATTAAATGGTAAAAATATATTCTAAATATACATTAAAACTACCCAAATTCATAATTTATCACTATTAATTATTTTGATTAAAAAAGTTGTTTTTAATTAAAATTTAATAATTTTCACTATTCATCAAAATATGAAAGTTATCCGAAAAGTACCAAAATTTCACCTTAGGCTAAATTCGATACTCCGAATCCAAAAATGAAGTCCCTTTTGAGAGATAAAATTTCTAAAATTTTAAAAGGTGGTTATTACTATTCATAACGGCTATTTTTAATAATATTTTAATAATATCTCGTTGTTTAGTAAAACCCGGTATTGCGTACAATACACGCTATTGAGGAAGGTCGTGATTGCGTGTAATGCAAGCCAAATCAGGGTTGCGTGTTGTGCAAGAATCCTTCGTTGTTTCGTATAACAGAATCCAACCATATTTCATTTATACATTGAATATATATATATATATATACTCAATGTTGCGTAGAATAACTATTATAAAAATTGTGTGTAACACGATCCAAGAATAGTGTTGCGTTTACTACAAGCTAATACGGTGTTGTGTATAGCGCAAGGTAATCTTGGTGTATCATACAACACAATAAATTAATGAAATTAAAAGAATATTTTTCATAAAATCTCGGGGTGTTACATGTGGACAGTCGTGGGTCTGCCGGCACCGGCGCCGTCGCACCGGAGTCGCGCTGGCGGAACTTCCGCGGACCGTCGGGGTCACCACGGTGATTCGTTTTGCGATCTGCGACCTCTTACGTGAACCTCAAGATCTTATCTTCCCTTCTCCAACAACAAAATAAATAAATTCGAATCAAAAACATGATCTTAGAATTAAAACTCAAACCGCCTAGCTCGCGGGTGAAACGCCGAAGCTTCAGGTGCAGAACGATGCCTGCGACGCCCTGAAGCTCGGTCCACTGACGATCGGCGCAGAAGACGGATGGTTTCGGCTCGATTCAGTGAAGAAACAGATGAGGGAGGGAGGGTGTCATTTCTCCCTACACGTAGAAGGTGGGGGAGAGGGTTGTGGGAGATTATTTTTATTTTTTTTGTTTTAATAAAAATCTCATTTGAGCTCCCCGCCAACACGCCTCCGACCCGGCACCCAGCGCCGATGAAAATTATGTCGCGCATAGGGTAAATACAGCATTATGAATGCAACGGTGGACTCAGAATTGTGATCAGAGACTCTGTTCAGGAGTTATTCGAGCTGACACTCGAAAATAAACTTTTCCATTTATTTACGAAAATTCCCATGGTGGATTTTCTCCACAGTAGGCATGCGCCCGCAATGTTTACACCCCACCTAGGGTAAACGGAATGCTCCGGATGCAACCATGCCCTCAGGTTCCCATTCTGAGCTACCGTTTAGGAGATAACACACCCCCTCCACGTGCATAGTATAAACAAGACTTAATATTTTTATAAAATTAATTCCAGGCACACTGGGCCTCGGAATCACGCACCGTCTTTTCACCTAGCTCTGAAATTATTCATAGAAATATTCCAAATTACGATAGGGCCAAAACCCGAGTAGCTAAAAATAACACCACTAAAAATTGGGGGAATGGAGTGAAGGGGGAAGGTCCTTTGGCCACATGAGTGAGAATGATAGGGATAGGGGGACACCCCCTTTAAATAATTTAGAGAGATTGTAATTTTACCCACTAAAATAACCATCAATTAGAAAATGGCACTACTGCAATATTGGCGAAAGAAGACACTTAGCTCATCCTTAGGCTTGAACACTCATGATGACTTCCAATCATCCATTCCCATGTTGAACACCTCACAATAGGTATTCCAAGACTAGAAACTTGGTTCTAAATCACACTTCTCAAAATGACACAGGTAGTTCTCTATAAATTCAAATTAAAATTAAATTTCAAAAGATTGTTCGAACACAAGATCTAAAAACCTACCCCCCCCCCCCTTAATGTTTCTCATCCCTAATATGACTTTTTGGGGATTGAAAAAAACCTACTAACCTACCTCATTCATTAATTACCTTTCAAATGGTCTTGCTCTATCTCTAGAAACCAAATATGCATCCAAAGCGCAACATTTAACATAAGAAACTTGACCATAAAACCCTGATCAGATAATGATAATAAACACTTTTGAAACATCAAGAAAAAACTCACCTGATCCCATCTACTTCAATACACACTCATGTTATCATCTAGTTTGTCACCAAACCTTTGGCGCTCCCATCTATAGGTTCTTAACTTCAACAGCCAATTCAAAGCCACGAAGCCTCCATTATAAAAATTTTCTTCTCAATTATTCCCATAGAATTCTAAGGGTTCTCCTAGAATGGTTCTCAACACGCTACACTTGATCACGCATGTGTAATATACTATTGAACCTTAGTTTTGATAAAAAAAATAGTTTAATTCTAGTTGATCATGTTTAACCTGGTCATTTTGGATTTTCCTTGAAAATCCATGGTTAACCTTGAAAATATGACATTCAAACCTCCTATGGTCAAATTTTACCATAAAGCATTCATCTGAAACACTCTAAAACATTTTCAAAAAAATAAACATGATTCATTTAAGCTTGAGTTCATCTAAGAACACTCACCAAAGTCCCTTCTCAATTCTCGATATATCTCCATAGTTGAATCTCCATTTTTCTGATCATACTCCATTATTACAGTGATCATTGATAAATTCCTAATAAAACACATTAAAATTGTTAAAAATAACCTATTCATGATTCCCATGCTTAGACTACACAAAACATTATACCCAAACTTGTATGTGGCAATGAATTATGAATCTAATACTACCATAGACCTCTAATCCACCATTATTAAAATTCAAAAACTATTATCCAATGACTAATCCCACATTATCACAACCCTTCTCACATGAGGTTCACATTCTCATGGATGAAATCCAACTCCAAACCTTAAGTGAAACCTTTTCATTACACTATTGAAACATGAAATCTATTACCATTATCTTGGATTCATCCATAACCAATCAAAACTACTAGCATGGAAAAAATAATTAATTGTTGAGGGATAATAAAAATATCACTTATAACTCATTATTAACCTAGGGGAATTTAATTCATAGCATTTAATAAAATATTTTATTGATAAACTTGTGCCACTCTTCCTAATACACACTCACTTAAAACCAGGCAACACTTACCTCTATAAAACACCTCATACCATGTCTCTTGATAGTGCATGTCAAGGTAAACCTTTGGTTCAATCATCCCATGGAACCTAATTCACATCTGAAATATACCTCATCATGGAGAAATTCTTTATTTATACCAAAATCTTGGTCACCACATCGACAAACATCTCACTAATTATCATCAGCACTCACCACGATCATGGTCATCAATGATTCCAACACCCAACTCATGATCTTAAGAGTTGAAGTCCAAAAATTCAAAGCTTACCATGATCTATATTACATCAATATTGGAATTTTAAAATCTCCTTGGGAAATACTCTTCAATATTTGGAACCTTACTTTTGCCAAAATTTATCACATGACCACTGATCTCATAACATCTCACTTACTCTGAAGGTACTCAACCTCATTAAAAACAGTGTCAACCTCATCGACACATAAATCCTTCACTAAGCATCCTTATAGTCCTGAGAATTCACCCAAACTCTTAACACACTACTAATATCACACCTACTATTCATTAGGGCTATGAACCCAAAGAGTCATTCCCTTCAAATCCAATCTCGATACTCAAGCACCCTATGTGCTCCCACAAAAACAAAATGAATCATCTTGCCTTCACCACAAACCTTGAGAACCTCTCATGCATCATTATAAAATGAAATTTTCATGTACCTATGCTTTACTTCAAACCAAATGTTTAATCTCTTGGATCCACGTTAAAACGGAGGTCCTTAGGGTCTCCTACCTTTCTTTACTAGTTGGGTCTCACATCAGGGGAACTATTTCCATCCACTAATCCCATAAGTCAAACCTCTCACACACATAATATCCTATTTGATGTAATCTATGCTCTCATATCAACCCACAACATTGGAATTCCCAAAAAAATACTCATAAGGGATCACATACGACGGTATCACATGTCAGCCACCTCCTATATCTTGGTCGACCACATAAATGGTAGATCATATTTTAATTATAATGCATGGAAAACACCCTTATTCCAACCTTGAGTATTAAATAGAATATACTATACTTAAAAATAACTCTAAACATGGGTAATTTAGAAGGCCAATAAGGATAATATCAACCAAAAGGTTAAAACATATTTACCTGGGATCAGTTATACAAGTTTTCAATTCCAATTTATAAAGGAAATCACCCTATAAGTTATATTTGGAATCATGTTTAAGTGAAACCCATTAATAACCAATTTATTTAAGGGAATATTATCCTCCATTAATCATTTAGAGTATCACTTTCCATGAATTGGTCTATGGGGGACAGATCCTCTTTTATAATCCTCATATGGGACTTCTCCCTAGAGGGCCATGATGTCAAAAAATAAAATATGATAAACATAACCTCACCGAGAATCAGTATATGGTAATTCCCCCTTAAGGTTCCAGTTCAACAAGGAGTGTTCATGTACCTATTAGTATCACACTAGATGATCCAACTAGATAACTATAAATAAATTTTTTTTAAGTAAACTTTTATTGAAATATGAATGGAAAACACCATTTAGTTTGTTATTATTTTTTAGTTAACAGTACCGGACAATGACGCATCCAAAAAGGAGTCTACTAGGAACGCATTAGATACCTGCATCAACATAAAAGGTTCAACTCTAAATCATTCAGTGCTAAGTCTATCCTACTTGGGTCAAGAAAAGAGAACCAAGTTCTAAAAAGGTTTTCCAAATGATCCCACTCTAAGGTATCAAATTCCCATTGAAAGCTATCAAAGTTATGAAAAATGAATTGGGTACTTATTCTTGACTACTAAGGGTTGATTCACCTTATGTGTAGAAGTTATTTTATTAGTGCCATTGTATCCCACTCAAATCATGGCATAGTCTACATGTCCTATCATAGAACATTGTAAACAAGGTGATCTATCAAATTTAAATTCCACTAACAACGGATATGGAAAAACATCATTCATGTTATTATTGAAACTTTTCACTATTATCATTATAATAAGTAATGTCAATCACACATGAATAGTCACATGTCATGCAAACCTACATGCCAAATATCAAGAATGAGAAAATGCCTCTTGCCTCTATATGAAAACAGTCAAAATCAAATCAATTCCCTCTTTTCAGTGTGACAAGATCCATAAATCCACAATAAAACATAAAATTAAAACCCCAAGTGTATCCCTTAAATAAAAAAACTATACAGAACCATATCATCATAAAATAATAACATCAATCCCATATCCCTAGTAACCTAGAATTCATACTGGAACAAGTGTTCTCAATACACCAGTATGATATCCATCCCATGATATGAAACATACCTAGTTCACCTATCTACTATGCCCCAAATAGTAAGATAGTAGCAATTTAATGGCTCAGATACCACTTTTTCACTCCTCACCAAGGATACTTTAAACAATAATCGAGTTAGGTCACCATATAAAATCAATCACGCCTCCCAGTATACTAGAGGTTGTCAAATTATAGAGAGGGAATAGGGTGTAACCATTAGGTTAGAGTGATAAAAAAATTATAAAATAACTAAACATGATAAATTTTCATAATGAAATGTAAGAATAAGTAATAAATACTAACAAGTCTGTAATATATGAAACGTAGTAAGAACCCGAATAGTCATTCCATACATACACTAACTTCCAATAGCACCGATTACATATATAAACTAAAATAAAAAGAATATAAAAAAACTTAATCTGCAACATAATGAGTCATACCACATCCCAAGATCCATGTATACATCCAAGCCATCATCCTCGACCAGTCCCAAGCCAATGCCTAACTTGTTCCTGAAACCAGGTGAATGTCTTCTTGGGTACCCAACTGTAATGGTGGCCCGAGCAGGGTGTGTGTACAAAACTCATTAGTGCACCCCCAACATGATCCCAAACATAAAAAATAAAATTATTTTATGTATGCATTAAATAATCAATTGAATAAAAAAAATTTAAACTGCTAAGAATATATTAAATAACTAATGTCATACCTAGGGCCTAATGGCTAACCTAGTCTAACCATACCTACTTTGTCCAGTGCTAAAATATCATTGAGCGACATACACCACCAAAGGGGGAATACAATTCATATATTTGTGATCACTTGTACTCCCCTATACTAAATAAAAGGTAGGAATCCATGTATCATCTGGAAATCTCATAAGGCATCGATTATGATCCTAAGTTTCCTAGGAATACCACTCAATTTGTGATTAACTATTGGAACCTAGATGATGTATCGACATTCTCTATTCTATTCCAATGTAACATCCTTAATTCTCAATATATAGGAAATCAATACATGGAAACTAGAATAAATTCTTGATGTAAAAACCCTTCAGAAATATAATAGGAATACCCTCTCAATCTAACATGGTAATGAAATATCCATCAATATTTATCTCAAAAACCAATTCCAAGATATCTCTGGGTAGTGAAATCATGGTGGTTCCAAAAGATCCTTGGGTGTACCCAAAGCATCAATCAAGGTGATCATCATCAACCTTGGAATTGTATCAAAAATATAGTTCATAGAGGAAATTGATCCACCCTATAACCTATAGAATCTTCCAGATCCTATAGAACTCGGAATCCTATAAGATGCAATAACTAAGTGTGGTTCTTAATATTCAATTATAAACCACCATTATTTACCATTATAGAGAGGAATCCCAGAAATACTAGGTATTCGGGTAATGGTAGCATCAAATATTAGATCCATATCTCACCAGGAATCTAAGGCTTCACAAGCATTATTTACATTTAATTCAAACATTGAAATTCAATTAATGAATATATTAATTAATTAAAATATTGATCCAAATATTTCAGGAATCTATCTTGATATTTACTTTATGTAATATATCAAAATAGAAAAGTCGTAATATACATATGATAATAACCATATACATCATGTTAATTTATATTATTTAGTATTCAGTAGAAAATAGCTTCCCTTTAAATGGGAATGTAGGTTCAGGTCCTAGGTTACCCTATCACCCAGCCATACAAGCATATTAGGGTGTAACTCCCTCAAACACTACAATTTTATTTGTAATTATTTGGGTTAATTCAATTAAAATTTAACTAGTAAATAAATTAATATTTGACTTGAAGTTAGTGGGTTGGAAGATTTCCCAAACCCATCTTATTATGTCATTGGCCTTAGTGTTCATGCTAATTTTTCAAACTTTAGGGTGATACCCTTGTTCAGAAATACCAATTCCCAATTCAACCTTACTACGGTATTAACATGATCGGGGAACCCGAATCATGGTCCCCTCCAAGTTCCAACTCAATGTTGAAGCCCATATCTAAGTTTAAGAAGACCCCTAAGTCCTACCATCTAATACACTTGGACTATTATGGCCTAAATGAAATTAGGATATTGGAAATCAAGTCATTAATTAATCCAAGTCCGGATAAAGTAGTTTGAAAGTATAACCTTATTACAGAAGTATATGAGACCACTACTGTCTAGGTTCAATATATATCTCTCACCCATTACCAATTTAGGGATCCCAATCAGGGTCCATTTCAATCTAAGGAAACATCCTATTGTAAGGTCATGACCTATAGTGGCTGAGTAATTGAGTTGGTAACCAAGGGACCGAAGTTTCCTATTGAACTTTTCTATTTAAATATATACATGTTAAGGAAAATGATTTATTTAAACATACCAATATAATTGTTTAATTAATTCAAATAATTTCATTATCCAACACCTTTAATTATGTGTCTATCACTATCAATGGTAGGACATAAGAACATCACATATTATATATATATATATATGGAAATTTAACTTAAAGGGTAAGTAAAACAGACCACCTACCTTTAAGGATCTTTCAAAACTCATTTTTTAGGGGTTGGTAGCACTACCACAGGCCATCTAAGACATCTATGTCCCTGTGTCACAAAAAACATCAAATTTAATTAAATATAATAATGCTATGATTAATTGATTAATCCGAAAAGTTTTTAAATAAATAAGAAAATTACTCAAATATGAATAATTCTTTACTACTCACCAGTCGATATCATCACATCAGAATTTAAATTGATGAACCTTCAACAACATGTGGTAAACAAAACCTTTAACCTAGAAAAATACATAACCCAAGGAATCAAAAAAATAAAATATAATTTAATTTAACCTTTAAATCTTATAAAAATCACTAAAACATACCACTATGAAATAGTGTGTGGTGAATATTTCACAATATCTTAGTACACACACTTCCCTAGAAAAGTAGGAGCCCCTTAATTAGTTTCTATTTCCAATAAGCTTTTGTGGAATTATAATCAAAATCCCTAACCTAGGAAATTCACAATAAAACAAGATGATGAGGAATACAATCAAGAGTATTGGTTAGAGAGAGTTACCTCAAATCACCAAAATTTAAAAATAAGAACACCCCTTATAAGGGAGGTAACTGAGAGAAAGGGGGAAATACCTTTGTAACAACATAGATGTTTATAAATGAAATGACCTTTTTGAATAAATAAATGTAATATTCAGTAATATAGTTATAGAAAACACATTCTCTACTTTGGTTATTTTGGGACATTATATGGTCTTCCAAATTTAAAATTACTTTAATCATTATAAAAATTGATAATATAGTCCTTATATAATGACCATTAAGATTAGTATATTAAGGGTTATGATAAAATCCATTTGAAAAATAAAAATGAAGTGAGGGCCTCAACCATTATGATTGTACCCTATGAATCCCATTTCTCAGAGCTTTTAAGGAAGATAACATCACTCATATTTTCCTTTTACCAAGCCCAATACAAGATTTGAAAACTAAATCATGGATAAATGTTATTTTATGAGAAATATAGTTCATCGATATCATGTCCCAAACCATGAATTTCGAACCACCCCAAGAAAATGACATCATCACACAACATACCCTTAAAGAATTCGTTGGGGTAATAAATTGATAAGTATCTAGACCATAACAATATGAGTTTATTATATTTTATTTCTAATAAAAATTTTATTATATATATCCCATTTTATCATTAATTTAAAAATTATTAAATAATTTTTTTTATAAAAAATATATTTTGATAAGATGAAGCAAACATTATATTTTTGAGAAATATATAGTTTTAATCAAGACATACTTTTTTATGTATTCAAGAATTTTTTAAATAAATTATGTTTAAAAAATAATATTATTAAATAATATTTATTAAATATAAATGATAATATAATTATAAAAAGGAAAAAAATTATAAGGTTCGGAAAAATTGTTATTGTCCGAAAAACCAGTATTTTTCAATAAATGGTATCTTGAATTAAAAGTGTATATTATAATATTGTGTGAATCATTTTGATGAAATAAATATTATTTTTCATATCATAAGCTCAAAATTATCCAATGTTGGCTTTTTCTGAATTTTTTTAGATAGCCAAATTTTTAGGTAAAAATTAAATATAGTATAATTATATGGTATGTATTATGACATTAAAATGAACCAAAAGGGATGTAATATATTCCATAAAATATATTCATGAATAAATACATGTTTTTTCCATTAAAAATAATTTTTTTAGGTTGTTTTATTAATTTTATAAAACCATAATTAATCCTCCAAAATATATGTTATATTTTAATGTTTTCATATCAATTCACTATAAACATGACTCACTTCCACACCACCAGGAGTATTATTTTATTGATTTTGGTTCCTAACCTTATAAAATAATGAAAACCACTATTCATTGATAGAAACCATGGGAACAAACTTATTAAGGCTTGTGATTTTGTTTACTTTGTTATACAGAGTCCAAAACCAAACTCTTAATATTAATAAAGAACACTCCTCTGTTTTATATATAAACACACCTAAACTCCAATTTATATTTCTTAAAAACCCTTAGATAAAAAAATACTATGAATTTACCTCTCTAGATCCCACTAAAGGGGCCTAAAATCTCTTAATAATCTTCTCCTAATCTTTTATAATTTTCCACTCAAGGTAAGGGATCTTCTCCATCTCCTCTTTATTCAGGAACCTTATTTGTATTATAACCTTTAATTTCCAATTTTTTATGTTGGGATAGGTTCCTAAATACCCTAATTATTGTCCTTATTATTCAAAACTGATTATATACCCCTTTAACTCTCATTAATCCCTTCTATGAATATTTATTTACCCTCATTATTCTACTCAAATTATCATGCAATTCTTCATGCCAAACAATTGTGTAGTGAATACCCATATCCATTTCTAGTCAATGGTATTAACATATATATATATATATCCTTAATTTATTGGGTACTTACATATATATATATATATATATATATATCACTCTTTAATTTTGGGATTAAAATTTATGAAATACATCAGGGTGGTGTATGATATCTGAGGAAAACTTATGCATCTCAATGATATGAAAGTGATTGGTGGGACCCAAATTATAAACCCCTATGATGATCTAGGTAATGTTTTTGTCTCATTATATTCAATGTATGGTGCATGATAGCTTATCCTAAGAACATGATATTATGTTTTCTTGGTATTTAGCCATTAATTATTCATATGTCATGTTTCGTATTGTTTTCATATTCATATGATCCCTTTATATAATAATGTTATATCATACCTAGTTGTTAAATATTATGATTCTCACCCATCTTGCATTACCTTTATATTCCTCTTGGATCATATATACTATTTTACCTTATGTTATGTTTTTTATAACCTTACTATGATTTATAGATAACCCATTTCTTATGTACGTCCCCATGTTATCTCGTAAAGTTTTAGAATAATCGTGTAATTTTAAGAGAATGATAAGGAAGTTTCATAATCATGTCATGACATTCCTATTGAAATTTGTTATATAATGTACGTAATTTCCCAAATACCCTTGGATTCATAATATTTTTGGGTTTTATTATGTATACCTTTATGTAATAAATCATGAAATAAATTATATTAAAGTCATGGGTTATCATACTTAGTATCAGATCAAAGTATAGTTATTTTTGGGATTAGGATTGGAAAACTCTAGTGAAATCCTTAGGGATATGACTAAAAATAGGAAAAAAAATCCATAAATTTCAATAAAATTACTTATCAAGTGGTTTTTAGGAAAATGCATCTTTGTCTGGATACTATAAGGGTATGTGGCTCTGATATAGACGTACCAAGGGGTAACCACCTCAAAAATGGTCAATTGAGATGGACATGATCATCAACTTATGTATGAAAATGGTCTTTTATACACACCTTGTTTGACACTCCTAGGGTATATTCTTTAGCTAATTCAATATCTCTTTATGGATCAATATTATAAAAGAAAATTCCCAAAATATTTTATATTAGTAAATAGATCATTGATAACTTACATTTAAAGCAATAAATTCATAAGTTAAAGGATATATGTTATTTATGAGTAATCCATTTAATATTTTTGGTATTTTGTTTATGTATTTTTTGGTTTAAAAATTATCATCCATATTTTTTCCCTTATTTTTAATCATTGACTGGGAATAAGAAGAACTAAGTAAAAAACCAACATGAAGAACAATGTAATGATTTCAAAAATGAAATGCCCAATATGATGAGATAAGTAATCAAAAACATCATGATAATAATTTCTAAATTGAATTAGGTTTTTAATTAAAATTTAAATCATGAGGAATTTATGAATCCCGAAAATAAATATAATATTGAAATTGCGAACTATATATGGAGAATTCACCATAGATATTTTGATCCACTAATCCTAAATCAATGGGTTAACTCCATTTAAAATATCTTCTCCATACTTCAATGTTTGGATAAAGTGATGATTGTTTTATCTATTTAACATATTGAGGTATAATATTATCAATGGTTTATGTTGGTCAAAACAAGAATCACATAGAGGATATCAGAGTGATGGAGTGCTAGGAATTCCAGAAAAATGTATTTCAATAAAGATTTTCCAAGAAATGTACAACTAAAATGGAAAGTGGCTTCCTTATCCTAAAGTAAAATGATAATGAATCCATATGGTAATATGTGTAATACTTCACAAGACATTCATGATATGCCTCGGGATTTTTCATTTCCCTTAAAATGAAATTTGACTATATATTTGGTGGGTTAAATCTGAATCTATGAAAACCCTTATCCATTCTATACTTTGAAATCTATGAGGAAATTTATTGATGTTCTCAGAAATTCAAAATAGAGATTTATGACTCTCAGGGATCTCTTGGGACTAGAGAAAAGAAAAAGATAATGGATTTTAATTTTGGATTTTTGCTAGAAAATTTTTTTGGGGGTGATAAGTTCGTTATCCCACTAGTCAAAAGTGTTGGAAAAAGCATCCTGGAAATTTCCTAAAGTGGAAATAAAATACTTTAGGTGTGGGAAGGAAGGGAACCTAACTAGAAATTATCAATGGGAGAAAACCACCAATGTGATGAAAGAAAGGAATTATTCATTCAACCATCATCCTATCATCTAGTGTTTCTACTACAAGTAATAGGGATACTATTTGAATCAATTCCCTAATCCAAGGGTTGTTCATGATAATTGACAATAACAATCTCCAAGGTCAATAGATAAAGGTTGGGTGTATTCCATCACAACTGCTAAGGTGGATCCCAAAAATGAAGTTGTTATAATTATTCATGTTATTCATTAAATAATACCTAATGTACTATTTGATTCTAGTTCTACACATTGTTTTATATCATTAAAAGTTAGTAAAAATATTCAGACAAAGTCTAAAAATATGGAAGTTGAGTTATTGGAGACGATATAAAATGGTTCAACTATTTTGTCCCAAGTATATAAATCATCCCTTATCTGTATTTTTGAGATAAATTTCTCAAAAAAAATTATCATACTCCCCTTAAAAGAATTTGATACAATTTTGGGTATGGATTTTCTTACTTTATATAGATCCAACATAAATTTATAAGAGAATTAAATAGTCCACTTTGTCATGAATCCTCTTATAATTCTATATAAGTTCAAGGAAGAGGATTAATATTATTTGGTAACAACTTATAAATAATTGATATTATCACCCTTTGAGAAATATTCTCCAGATCAAATGATTGAGACAAAATAAAAGATCATCCTTGATGAATTTCTTATTATGAGGGAATTTATTGATGTGTTTCCCAAATAATTGTATGGTCTTCCTCCTATCTATAAGGTTGAGTTATCAATCGATCTCATGATCAGATATTTTCCAATGTTCAATAATCTATATATAATAATCATGTTTAAACTTTAGAAGATGAAGAAAAAATTAGAGGAGAATCTAGATAGAGGTTTTATACTCCCAAGTGCTTCATCGTGGGGTGCACTGGTCCTCTTCATCAAGAAAAACGATGGTTCAATGATCCTGTGAATTGATTATCATGTTATCAATAATATCATGATAAACAAGTATACACTATCATGGATTGATGACTTACTCAATTAGATATGTGGATCATATTACTTCTCTAAGGTGGATCTTCGATCGAGGTATTATCAAGTAGAGGTGAAGAATGAGGATATCCCCAAGAATAATTTTCTTCTAAGGTATGTACATTGTGAGTTCATATTGATTTCATTTGGACTCTCTAAGGATCTATTAATCATCATGGAAATAATGAATAGATTATTTAGGGATTAACTAAACAAAATTTTTGTAGTATTTAGAGATTGTATTATTATCTACTATGAAAGTGAAGAGGAACAAGATGATAATTTAAATACTATACCAAAGACCTTGGGGAAGTAAAATTTATATGTAAAGTAAAGTAAATTTGAGATTTTTTAGAAATTAAATTTCTTAGGGAATGTTATCACCAACAAAGGGATATATATGGATTCTATAAAAACTTAGGCAATTGAAGGATGGACAAGACCAATAACTATGAATAAGATCCTAAGCTTCATTGGATTGTCTTGGTTCTATTACCAATTTATAAGAAACTTATCACAATTTTCAAGAACAATAATCAAGATAACTCATAAAGAATTCATTCTTTTCTAGAGTGGTGAATGTGAATAATGATTTAAAGAACTAAAAAATAGGATAATCACTACACTTATGCTCATATTACCGACTAGTGGGAATGGATTTTTAATCTATAGTGATGATTCCAAAAAGGGATTGGGTTGTGTACTCATGAAATATGAAAAAGTGATAGCCTATGCCTAAAAATAATCAAATATCTATTATAATAACTACCCAAATCATGATATATAATTTGTTGTATTGATCTTCACATTTTAAATTTGGTGACATTATCTTTATGGAGAGAAGTGTGACATATATAAGGACCATAAAATCCCCAAGTATATGTTCACATAAGAGGATAATAACATGTACCAACATTGATTGTTATATCTAATCAAGGACTATGATTTTTTAATTCATTACTACCTTAATAAGGTAAAAAGTGGTAGATTCTCTAAGTATAATGGATGATGCAATCCTATCCATGATGAAGATTGAAATGGATCAACCCTTCTTAGACATGTAGAAGATATACATGCGAATAAAAAAACGAATTTACTCATACCTTTCTCGAATAACTACTCAACCATCTATTCTTGAGAGGATCAAGGAGGCCTAGATGATGATGACTTTCTACAAAATAAGGTAGAAAATTTTGGAGTTCAACTTTTCTAACAATTGAGTCATAAGGTTTGGAACTATGATATGTGTACCATCGAAACCATAACTAAAGGGGGTCATGTGTATGATGTGCATAGCTCATCATTATCTTTTCATCCTAGAAACACTAAGATGTATATATATTTGAATTAAATTATATCATGGTATATCAGGAAGAGGTATATTTAAGAGTTTTTATCTCAATTCTTCGTATCCCAACAGTTCAAGGTGTAATGACAAAATTGTAAGGGGTGATGAAATTATCACCCATGTCATTATGGAAATAGGAAAACATAAATATGGATTTCATCATAGAATCACTAGGACAAATAAAGGTATTAAAGACAACTTTTTGGAAGTAGATCACCTTGTCAAGTTAGTGAATTTAATTTCTTCCACATAATACTTTTATCTTGGTCAACTCGCCAAGATATAAATAAGGTAAGTGGTAATACTACATGGAGTTATGCTTTCTGTTGTAACTGTTCGAGATCTTAGGTTTACCTAGAGGTTTTAGAGAATCCTTCATGAAGCATTGGATATAGAACTAAGATTCATCAATAATTTATCACTATTTTATGGATGGTTAATCTGAATGAACCAATAAAATTATAGAGTAAATTCTATGATCATGTTAATTGGATTTCCAAGGATTTTGGGATCAACACCTTCCCCTATTGGAGTTCACATATAATAACAGTTTCCATTCTAGTATTCAAATGAAACTTTATGAGGCTTTGTATAAGAATATGTTTCAGAATCTAACATGCTATGTTAAATTTTGAGAGTAGAAGCTGATGGGGCCTAATCATATCCAATACATAATAAATAAAGTTCAATCAATTTAGCATTGAATGAAATCTACATAAATTAATCTGAAAATATATATAGACAATCATAGGTGAGACCTATATTTTGAGTTGAGGGATAATGTGTTCTTTTTAATATCACTATGGAGGAAATTCATGATGTTTGGGAAGTAGGTAAATATTATCCATATATACATCGACCTCTTTGGGATCCTTGATTTCATTGGACTGGTGGCCTATCGACTAAAACTCCCACCTAACATATCTCAAGTACACTTAAGTACACTATGTGCTCTGTGTATCCCTCTTGAGGAAGTGTGTACCAAAAAACTCACATGTATTTAATCTATAGGTGGTAACAATGGATAATGATATTTCATATGAGGAGCATCCAGTGAATATATTAGATCATATATACAAGGTTCTATGAAACAAGACAACTCACCTGGTCAAATTGTTACAGCGGAACAACAAGTCTGATAAAGTGACATGGGAACTGAAATAAGATGTAAAGCAGAAGTAACCTTATATATTTTAGTGTATTAAATTAAAATTTTGAGTGTGAAATTTATAAATGGGGGAAATTTAATGACCCAAAAATATATAAATGAAATTCCCTTTTTGAATGAATAAATGTGTTATCAAGTAATGTAGTTATAGAAAACACATAAACTAATTTGGTTATTTTATACCATTAAATGCTCTATAAAGTTTAAAATATTATTGATAAATATAAACATTGATAATATAGCTATTTTATAGTGACTATTAATTATATTATATTAAGGGTTATAACAAATCCTATTTGACACAGACAAAGGAAGCAATGACCTCAACTAGTAGGATCGTACCCTATCAAGACCATTTATCAGAGCTTCCAAGGGAGAAAACATCACTAGAATTTTCCCATAACCAATAACAAGATGAGATTGAATATCCAAATCATGAATGAAACTATTTATATGGGAATTTAAAGCTCATTAAGATCACAACCCAAACCATATGCACTAAACCACCCTAAGAAAATTACACTATTACACAACTTACCCTTAGAGAATTCACTACTATAATAATGGGATATGTATATAAACCCTAATAGTATAAATTTTAATATTTTATTTTTAATTAAAAATTATTATATTTATACCTTTTTAGATCTAATTTTTAATTTATTAAATAATTAATTTGATAAAAATTAGATTTTGAGACAATGAAACACAAATATTATTTTTGGAAAATATAGAGTTTCAATCAAGACAAAAATTTTATGAATTTGAGAATTTTTTAAATAAATTATATTTTAATAAAATATTAATATTAAATTATATTGATTTTATATAAATTATAATATAATTTTATGAAGTCAAAATTATTTTCATAAGGGGTAAAAAAATATTATTTTCAAAAAACCCAGTATTTTTCAATAAATGGGTATTTTGATTTAAAAATAAAAATTATAATATTTTGATAATAATTTTGATAAAATAGGTCTTATATTTGAAATAAACACATAAATATTATACAATAGGTGGATTATTCATAAATTTCTGAGATAATAAATTTTTTTGGTAAAATTAAATACGGTATAAATATATGGTATGTATTTAGAAATCATAATGACCCAAAAGTGATGTAATATATTCAATAAAATGTACCCAAGAAAAATGCATATTTTATCTTTAAAATAATGCTTTTTTAGGTTATTTTATTAATTTTATAAACCCTTAATGAATCTTCCAAACCATATATTATATTTTAAGGTTTTAAAATAAATTATTTATAAACATGACTCACTTCCATAGCACCATGGGTATTGTTTAATGAGTTTAGTTATTGTACTTATTAAAATTGGTACAAAACATGGGAAAACCCATGGTACGGTTTTTGGTTTTGATTAATTTTTCATATTGAGTCTAAAACCTATTTTTGTAAATTAGTAAAGAACTCTCCTCTATTTTCTATATAAACCCACATAACCTATCTTTACTCTTCACTCAAAACCCTTGTATCAAACAATTACTCTACATTTACCTCTCTAGATAACTCTCAGGGATTCCACAAAATATTAAGAATATTCTACCAATATTTTACAAGCTTCCTCTAAAGGTATGAGATCCTATCCATCTCCTCTTTATTCAGGAACATTATTTGTAATATTCCATTTAATTTCCAATTTTTCATGTCAGGTTATGTTCTTAAATACCCCTCTTATTATCCTTATTTTTTAAAAGTTATTTTATTTTCCTTTCACTATCATTAATCTCAACTATGAATCTTTATTTAACTCAATTGTGCTACTAAAATTATCCTATGATTTTTCATACCAAAAAATTATATAGTGAATACACATCCCCATTTCCAATCAATGTTATTCTTCAAGATATACCAATCCTTAATTTATTGGGGACATACATATATGTACCTCAAACTCCTTAATCATGGGATTTAAAGTGATCAAACAGATAATGATGTTGTATGATCTATGTGTTGCACTTATGCATGTACATTATATGAAAGAGATGGGTTGGCCTGGAATTATATATTCATCCAATGCATTGGGTAATGTTTTTATCTCATGACATGACATGTATGGTGCATGGAAGGTTTTATTAATAAAATTTTGTTTTTTCTTGTTGATTATCCTTTACATAAATTTATTTAATGTTTTATTTTTTTGGCACATTCCCATTTTTCCTGTATGTTATCATTTTATATCAGTCCTCATTGTTAAGGATTATGATTCTAACCCCTATTATGCTATCTTGATATGCCTCTGGGATCACATGTAATACCTTACCATATGCTATGATTTGTTTATTCCCTTACTGGTCTATATATCTCACACCATTCCTATGTACATCCCCATTTTATCCTTTTTAGTTTTTGAAGAATGATGGAATTTTAGGAGCTTGTAAAGGAAATTTTCAATAATTCCATTGTAATCCTATTGAAAGTGGTTATGTTATGTAACCAGTTTATTAAATACACAAGTATTTATAATATTTTAGGATTCTATTATGTGTACCTTTATATAATAGATCTTGAAATAGAGTGCTTTTAAAGACATGGTTTTTCATACCCTTGGCTGCATGAGAGAGAAACGAGAAGGAGTGGGGTCTTCCACCTCAAAATAATCATGGTAAGAAGTTTAATTCATCAAACCCTAAAAATACCATGGGATAGCTTGTGGTTCCTACCAACTATCCAGAGGATCTAATATAGCATTGGCTATATCAACCACTTGACTCCCTTTGGGGATCCTCTGAACACCCATGATAACATCAAAGCCTGTTTTCCCATGTAAAACACCTATCTTGAGGTGTTACAAGCCTCATAAATTGGTTCTGAGTCCCAATTCTCAAAATTACCTAGCCACTTGTTTGAAAATTAAATTTATTCTTGAATTTAAAAATCCCATCCAAAAACGATATCTTAAAAATATATTCTTTTATAGTTGAACTTAATGATGAACCCTCAGGTGGTGAGTTTCCAAAAACACTTACAGAGTTTTAGAATATGTTCCAAAATTATTTTTCTGTTCTTACACAAGATAATAAAGTGTAATTCTCTATTTCCCTAGCCCTAAAAAGTCAATATATATCTATTCCTTTCTATCATATATATCCAGATGAATTGAAGGATCTAAATATTAATTTGGATGACTTAAAGTATAAAGGATTCATTAATCCAAGTGTTTCACCATGGGATTACATATCAATTTTTTCTAATAAATCTAATGTAACTCCCTTTTCATGTTTTAATTGTCACATATAGTTCCTATTTGGAACCTGCATCATAGTGTGGTCTATATTGTTTAGTCATGTTTGACTCCTGTGAATCCTCTTCTAATCTATTCTCTTTTCAATTTAATTTTTTCTTCCATACTTCATTTTTTATGATAAAATATAAAACAAAAACCTTAAAGATTCCTTATTAACAGATCAATGAAACATTCAATCAAGTTTATTCTTAATACTCCTCTAATAATTACCATGAACTCACATATTATTTACAAATCAAACTCAATCCTTTGGGATTCCTAAAAATCTACCACATTTGATTTTTTTTACATTATAGAATAGTCTCCCCCTTATTGGAGATGAAATTAAAAGTGATATTATTCTTCCTTCAAATGTGGAGATTTTCCATTGAGGCTCGGAGTTACCTTTGAATGGGATCAACTCCTTTGTTTTCTAAAAAAATTCCTCTTTTAATGTGAGGGAAGAAAATCCATAATACCTAATCTCACTCATCTTGTCTTAAACATAAAATTTTGTATTCCTCATGGGCTATAACTCTCCCAATTAGGATAGTTAGGGATTAAACATGTCCTACCATCTCCCTTTGTCACTACACCTTCATATTTGGGCTTCAACCACCTATTGAATAGCCAAATTCTCTGCTTACCCTTGTTAACCATTTTTTAATCTCTAATTATAAAATATCCATACTAAAGATAGTTTCACCATATAAAAAACTTCATTGTGTCAATTTACCCCATTGAACTTCGGATATTAACAAATCCTATAAGCCTAATTATCCTAATATTGGTTTAGGAAAAAATAGTCTTTGTAAAAAATAATATTGTTTTCTATGTCATTCATGAATACCAAGGAAAAACTCATATCTTCTTTGGATCTTTCACTTTTCAACCCAACCTATTATCTATATTAATTTTACACCAAATAATAATAAAAATATAATAAATAACTAGGTGTTTTGGGTCATAAATCATTGTAAAACTGATATCAATTGTTAAATACACATTGATACTTATTCCCTATATTTTTATTGGGGTAAGTGGGTCGTGTGTGCCTCCTATTTCCCCACATTCCCACTTTTCTAAAGGTAGATGTCTTCCATAAATCTAATTATAGATGTAATCCCTTTTATCAAAATGTGATGATGGGATGGTGGTTCCTCCTTCTAAGGATCCCTCCTTGGATTTCATCGCCAAGTCTGAGTCTTCATCATACATTTAAGTAATGTTTTTTAAACTGATTCTCATCTCTATATCGAGGTTGAAATCAATTAATTATGTTGTTTTTTTATCAATAGGGTAGAAACCATCTATCATGGGATGTTGTAATGTTGGTAATTTCTAGAAATTGGGTTTGTTGGGCACCTATAAATTCTTCCTATTTTGGAGGGAATCTCATGTGTGAGGCACCTTAAGCATGTAACCTAAGGCATACCATTTCAGTCATCAGGTAGTTCATGCCAGAGGAGTAAGTATTCAGGGGATTTTTACCTTATTATCTCATGTTTATTATATGGTTTATGGATTCTAGATCAGGTCATAAGTTTAAAAACATGTATAGATGGATGTGTCATAGGTTTAACGTCATATGGGGAAAGGTTGGGTACATGTTTAACGTCTTTTATGAACATTTTGCATCACAAGTTTAACATTTTTTTGTGGAAATATAGGAATAGGTATAACATATTTTGTGGATAGGTTGGAAGTAGGTTTAAAATCTTTTAGGGATAGGTTGTTTTTAGTTTTAATGCCTTTTGGAGACAGGTTGGGAATGGTTTTAACATCTTAGGAGGATAGGTTGGCCCAAGTTTTAAACTCTTTTGGGGATAGGTTGGGTGGAGTTTTAACATCTTTTGGGGGTTGGTTGGTTGGTTAAGTTTGTCCCTAGGGGTGGATATATTACACTTGGACATTTTTTGTAATGTTTCACTGGGGGGATATTTAACACATGGTATTTAATGATGATGTTGGGGTCATTGAGATTGAACCTTGCAGAGGTACCCCAGATGTGGTGGTATATTAGGATTGAACCACAGGGATTCATCCTACATACTCTATTAGAAAATAGGGATACAAAAACACATATTTTGATGCTACATTTTATGGTCAAGTGATAAGGCTGATCCATGCAGTTTTACATCATGCGATAAGGATACTCATGTCATGTAAGGAGTGTCGTCGAGGGTTAGTTTGGGACATACATGTGAAAGATTCCCATGGGTGTTGGCATAAGGGTAACATCCCAAAAATGGGGACTTGGTGGTGATGGATGTATGGTGACATCACATAGACGGGGGCCCAGGGATACTTTTTGTATGGAAATATCCCACGGAAGGGTAAGAGTGTAATACTATAATGATCGTACATGGGGAATGTGATGTTTATCAAATAGGGTAAGTCTATAGTCAAAATTCATGATATTTTCATGTAGTTTATTTTCATATGACTAGGATATAGAGCTATTAAATTTTACATCATGTAGCTTGGACATCAATGGGGACACACCCTGATGGGGACTATGTCAAGGTGAGAGGATGATCTAGAAAAAGGACTCACTATCGATATAGGTAAGTTGTTTCCCACAATTATGCCACCCTACAGTATTACATGTCCACTACTCATGCGACTCTAAGTGGAGCATGTCTTAGAAACTACTGTGGAGGAGTGGAAATCAGGAGTCCCATAGTTAGGGTACCTATACCTAGAAGAAAAGGGAATTTGGGTGCCTTTTCTTAGAAGAAAACCTCGGGGTAATGGTGAATTCTTAACTTGAAGAAAATTGGGTGGTAAAAAAGGTAGCTGGTACTGGTTGCATGGGAATTTTGGGTGCAGTTGAATCAGTCTTGGATTGTTATGGGGCCCTTTGCTCTCAACTTTTTTGAAAGGTTATTGGTTGAAAGGAGGCACTATAAGGAGTCTTTGAGAATGGTTTTCTCAAATGTTGGGGTTTCAAGAAATTTTGGGGATTCAACAAGGCCATGGGACTTATGAAGATCAAGGGTCTCATAAAATAATATGTTTCATGAAACATGGTGACCCTACCTCAGAGTAAATTCTTGGTTCCTATGAGGTTGGTTTCATGAAGGATAGTTATCTCACAAAACCCAAAGAGACAAAAATGGCGTTAATATAATGTGAAGACCATAGACCTTCATGAAAGTCATCTCTGCCATGGTTCGTGGTTTGCAAAAACTAATGAGATTATGTTTCATGAAAGAGGGATACCTTTAGAGAACCATATCTACATTCACTCATAATTCGTCTGATTATCAAGAATTTAGAGATATTCTCTAAAGATGAAAAGTTGTCCCCCCTTAAAATTTTGTTATATGGGGTATTTATAGGATCAAAGGAGGTAAGGGAGCAATGTTTTTGAAATATGGATGATTTATTGAAACTATATGAGTTTTGAGAACTAACAGGGTTTTAAGAACAAGAGTTACACTATGAATAGGTTATTATCAAAGCTCCTTATAGCCAAGGACTTCCATCAAATGGATCTAAATAAAATAAAATTACATTGTATGAAGCTAACCATCAATCCTCCATGTAGTTAGGGACTCCTGTGAGATACTACCTATCATAAAGGTTTTGACCATCATGAATCCAGTACCTTAAGTAGATATTTGGACTATTTTGGCCCAATTTAACTTCAAACTGGTTATGACTTCCTCTACCTCTCATGTGACATGCCTATTTTGGAATCAACAAATTCCCCCATCCCCCACCACTTAGAATTTGATATTAATGGGGGAAAAGAGGGTCATATTCTGAGGAAATACCACTGAAAATTGGTTATTGACAAACCCTATTCATGAAACTTAGTCTGAAAATACACCTATAAATTGTGGTGAGAGTCCCTTAATAGACTACAAGATTTTCTAAAAACATAGGTAAGTACTATCTTTTCATGAAACTCAAGATAATCATGAGTGTTTTGGGATGTTGGTCATCATATCTTGTAAAACTTTCCTTTTCTATGAATAGCAGTTCTGTGAATAGAATTATGTGAACAAACTTCATTATCCAAATTTCTATGAACTTGAACTTCGTGAGAAAACCTCCAAGAAGGGACCTCTATGTACCAGTACCAAAAACTTTTAAAGTCATTGAAAATTTTATACTAAGGGTGTAGATGAAACTAAAACTCAGTGAGAGGAGATGGATAAGAACCTCATGATTGGAGAGAATATCTATGACACAACTTATTATAATACATTCATCACATTGTTGATGGAGGATCATCAGGAATATGTGCTATTAAAGTGGTTTTCATTGTAAGGTTTTAGTATGAGGGATGATGTATTAATACCTAGTTCTCATCATGATGAGACAACCTAAATGTTCTATATCCCTTTTATACAGTACTAGTGGTAGTGGGTTGTCAAAGGCCACATCATGAAGGATCATGATTCTGTCATTGTGCACACCCTATGGAATCGTTTGAATAATTTCAACGGGAAGTTGTTGGAGGTGAAGTCGTGTCTTCCACAATATGAGATAGTTATAAAGGAAGTCTTAGAGAACCCTCTTAAGTGGTGGATATAGTATTTGAACCTATATTTGGGAATCAATTTCATGGATTAATGGGCCTAGGTGTACTGGACATGCCAATCCTGCCATGAGTTTGATGTGGAGCAGAAGTAGGCTACGCTTAATGAGGTGGCATGGTCCTCACAGTTCTACATCTACTGCCACCAAGACATCATTCCATATCTATTTAGTATGTGGCCACTATGGACCAACACATTCCATATAAATCATGGTAGGGTGGGTATCATCTTTTGGGATCTTTACTAGATTGCGGGGGTCTCGATCCAAGGATCCAAATATGATGAATTCCTCCTCACATAGAATGCTTAGGAGGACTATAAGAAAAGTTCATCCATAGAATGGGTGTTTCTAAACCAGGTGTATGAGGAAAATATTTTGTATAAAGTTTATCCTATTCAAGCAATGGTTTGGGTATTTTTTTAATGCACTAATGAACAGGCTACCAGGGAGGTTGCTCCTTTTCTGTATGGAATTCTAGCGGGACAAGGAGCACATATATATGAGGATTTTGGAGGTGAAATAATGTATGTTTTGGTGATATAGTGCGAATCATGAGTCTCCTACAGTTTGGATAGCATTTTTTATCATAGTGGTGATCTTTTAATGGATTATCCTTGTTAGGGATTCACACATGGGGGTGGTTGAGAACCTTCATCATGGAGGTAGAACTGGCGATGGGGAAACACATCAACATGGTCATCCTGATATTAGAAAACCTATACAAAATGTACTTCTATATTAACTAAGGGAAGACTCTTCTTCTTTTGTGTAGGACCTTCCATTTGTTGTATGGATAAGTTGCTGCACACATGGGGGTATATGAGTATATGAACTCTATCTCTCCTTCATGTACAAACATATAGTCATTTATCCTCAATGTATGAGGTAGATGGCCTCCCAACATATGCTTGGTTGATGTGATGGAAAGTATGGGGATGGGGACCTTGTCATCTTCCACCAGTTACCTATTCCTATGAGGATTGTGACTGATGATGGTTTGGGGGCCATCGAATAGTGTTTTTACCTCTATATCTTCTGAGGTGGGGTAATGGTGGAAATGGTTGACTATAATGTGATATGCAATCCATATGCCCCACATTGGTTCAAGAGGTCATTTTGAGGCCTCCAGTAGCTAGCCCTAGTGGGGTATATAGGGTTCAGAAATGAATAGAAAACCCCAGTCCTCTAACAGATATGGATCTTGTTTGTGTGTGAAGATGGGAAGGGGTGTAATAAGTTTCCACTTCCCACTACTACTTATAGGCACACACAAAATTATGAGAAAAGATGGGAGAGCACATATCAATAGGAAAGGCTGTGGTAGAAAACTACTTGTAGTGAAAAATAAGGGACCCCCCAATCACAGGGTCAAGTAAGATGAGTAGTTGGGGCCTTAAAAGAAGGTAGGGTTGGTTCATTAGGTAGATAAGTAGCTATAGAGATAGAAACTAATTGACTTCCATAGGTTTAAGTTGTAATAAGATGAGTAGAAATATGTTCAATACTCTTAGGAAAGTGGTTGGGAGAGTAAGGTGAACCCTTTGGGGTTGTCCCAAAAAACACATCCAATGTTTGGGGAAGCGACTGCACCACTTGGGTGTTCTAAATGATGAAATCATTCCCAACACCTAGGATAGTTAGGGAACCCACAACCAGATCACTTATCTATGTGGGATATGTAAATGTCTTCGTCATGAGGGGATATTACCCACCGTTCTGGGCCATGTGTGGGAATTCTTGAATGTTTCTCATGCCAAAGAGATGAAATGCATTGAAAATAAAGAGGATTTAATATACTTTATTAGAACTTCACATCCCATAACCATCTAGGTGATGGTGTTGATGGTAATGACCTATTCTCCATATCTATCAATTGGTGAGATGACTGCATGTGCACCTTTTTATGAGGGGAAATATAAGGATTCATGGGGAAGTGGTTCCTATCCGGACTCTCCTTGGAATAGAGGTCCAACTGTAAATCACATAAATCCTCTAATCATGTGTGCCTTGAATATTACTCCACATTTAATATTTCTAACTAACTCCCTTTTTTACTTATGAAGGAATTGGAATGTACAGAGGAATGGTAAGTTCTTTATGCACCTCAGGTGAATGATGAGGCAGACTCAACCCTAGACGAGGTGAGAATGGGGCCTCTCCCTAATATTTCAGCCATAGGAAGCCAACCATCAGTTGAAGTGGTACTGAAAACTGAGTTGAAAACCACTAGTGGAACACCCACGCCAAAGGTATTTCTTGTGAATATCTCTAAGATTCTCACTATGGTGTAATATTCCTATAAGTACATTAAAAGTTTCCACCTTTCCATTCATGTTTTTATTCTCATGGTTCATGATAGACTAACCCTATGTTTTAAACAGTAGTTCAAACCGTAGTTAGATCTCATCTAGTTGTAGTGATGATCAAGCCAGGGGAAGTGATAGTAGATGAGGCCATGCATTAAACAAAGGTGTTTTAAGAGGTTGTGGTGGTTAGCCCTACTATGTAACCACCAAAGGAGGTGGTTGCTGGAGCCAAGGCCTCAATGGAGGAGGAAAACATTGATCTAAAAATTGAGGTGGCTAAGGAAACTGTGACGACTATTCTTACCTTAGAAGTGTTGTTAGTGGCAGATTCTATAGAAGAGGCCTCAATGAAGGTGGATGGGATCATGGCACCAACAGAGGTGGTATAGGAGGAAGTGATGGATAAGACTTCATTATAGGTTCCACAAGAGTTAGTTGATTCCCCCTTTATATATGTGGGGTTTGGAAAGGATTTGTTTCACCTAGACCTAAGTCTTACCTCACCCAATTTCCTACATGTAGATTATCTAGAAAATAATGTTTCTGTGGTCTTCCCTCTATATGAGCTAGTGCTTCTTCAAAACTTTGAGGATTCTTTCTTAGATTTCAGCAAGGATAACTGAGTTATCTGATGCAAGATGTGTAGTATAATAAAGGATTTCATCACCTTCATTCCATTGGTTGACCTTCCATAAAAGGGTGGCATCTCTCCACTATTTTATAGTCATCTTAGGGATAATAGGGGTGGGTTATAGTGTATTCCTTGAACTATCTCAGGACTTCCTCGTTGAAAGGGAACATGTAGAGTGGTAGAAGATTGATGTATCTTAGAACAAGAAGAAAGTTGAGGGCACTCAGGATCTCTAGGTTGATTAAGAGGATATCTATTTCCTGAAGGGAAGGTTAAAAATCATGAGATAGTTTTCACTACTCAAGTAGAGATTATCGACCAGTTGAGGTCTTAGTTGGTGACGAATAAGGCTAATTCAGTTGAGGAATCCTATTTGGTGGATGATTGTCAGGCCAAGCAAGATTGTGTGTATATCAGGGCTGAATAGGTCTTTCCTTCCATTTAGGATGAGGAAGTGTATATGGTGGTGTGGTAGTGGACTATAGAGGCTACTCAATAGAGTTCCTATGATCTCAAGTTCTCGATCAATAGGTCAATAAATAAGTAATTTTTACCATATCCTATAATAAATGAGATTCTTCATCATGTGGATTCCCATCATAATCTTTTGATGGATTTTTTTAATTTTTTTGGGTTCCTTAAAAAAATTTCTCCATCTATGTTAATATAAACATGTAAAAAAATAATGAATCCCTAAGACCATATGACTGATGCTCAGTGGGGAAAATAAGGTAAAATCAAAAGATTGATCATTTATAAGAGAGTACAAGATAAGGGTTGAACCCTTGGGGTTTGAACATGTTTATCAACCTCTAGGAGTGTCATGACTGGGAATGTTTTGACTAGATCATGATACTCTCTACATTTTTTACTCCCTTCCTCAATATGCGCTAGTGCACAAATGGGGTAATTTTAGGGTAATTGAAATCCACCTGAAAAATGGTGGCATGAAGAGTGTGAATCAAGCCACCCATGATTTGGAACAAAAGGGGGTGGAATAATGAAGGAGGGTTACTTCTGATAATGTTTAAAACATAGAAAATGTTATCCTTTTGTTTAGGATAAGGAAAAATAAATGAGGGTTGAGTGGTGAAAATTTTTGAATCACAAGACCTATCTCAAAATTTCATCATAATTATTTTAGGGTAGGTGCCTAGGGTCGTATGTGAGCCAGTTTGGCCAGATACCATTTCCATTAAGGAGTCCCATTCAGACATGGAGGATGATGGGGATCCAAATCAAGGTAAATTTGAACTGTGGGTATGAATTGATGGAATGTTCAAATGGATTTCAACACTCTCATTATTACGCCACTCTGGATTTGAGCACATTCGGTATGAGTTTTGGTCTAAAGAAAGATCAAACTCATTTTCCAAGGTGAACATCATCTTGGATACTGGGTGATGGTTAAGTAACATGAACTATGTATTATGTTATCGGTACTGAAGGGGGAAAGAGACCTCTCAATCAGGGGCCTAATATTCTTCACATTTTTATGTCATCTAATGGGGATGATGGACATGAATTATAAAACCATACAGTGAGGAATATTCACACACAATTTAACATCATATGGTGAAGGTGATGCTCACACAGTCTAACATTATTTTATAAGGAAAATGCATTGCACAGTTTTACTTCATGTTATTTGGATGTTGTATGAAAATTTAGATTCATGTGAATAGGAAGTGTGAACTAACATGAATAAACCCACTCGTACTAGGTGATGGGGGTGTAAAATGGTAACACAATAGGGGTACTCCCAAGAGGGGCTTGTGATACAAAGGGATCTTAAGATATTTATCTAACTTTTTTCTTGAACTGATATGTTAAGGGAGAAAAATAAGTTTTTTTTCGAAGTCCATAGTGGGTCCCTATTGGATTTGTACCTATTTCTTTTTATCCCCTTATTTTTTCCATGTTGAAGAAGTGACCTAGTGAGGGTATTTTATCTCTTTCTTATGTTCCCCCATGGTATTTCAACCTGATAGAATTTTGTGCTTTTTTTCCATTGTCTATTTAAGGTCATTATAGACAGACCAAGAAGTTGAAAATATTTTAGAGCCATAATGTTTGGTCTATGACTCCTAGTTTAAGCTCATAGATCTTGGATCATGGTGTTAAAAATATTTTAAGAATGTAATTCTTGTAACTTGGGGGGTATCACTCCCAGAATGGTTCCTATAACATCATAGGGTTCAAAACTGATGGAAATGTATTTCCTAGAAGTCTCTACATGGAGAAAAAGAATCTTGAGAGAGTCCCATATAGTTAAAGGTTGTGATGATTGGACAATAGTGTTGTGTGTATCAAATTGGATGTGTGTGTCATTTGGGAGAGGTAACCTGGCATGAATGAAGAGACTAGGAGGATTTCCCATAAAAAACATCCTAGAGACATATTGCACATGGTTTAAGCTCGTGATTCTAGTACTTGGGTCCCTAGTTTAAGTTCATAATGTTTGTAACATATTCCAATATTTTAAAGTCATAAATCCATGACCATAGGGAAGA
The DNA here is from genome assembly GCA_963277665.1 of Viscum album. Taxonomy (NCBI): domain Eukaryota; kingdom Viridiplantae; phylum Streptophyta; class Magnoliopsida; order Santalales; family Viscaceae; genus Viscum; species Viscum album. Next base: position 890,840,367 of record OY728123.1, read on the forward strand.
AAATATCAAATGAGTGATAATTTAATTTAAGGGAGGTTAACCAATGTGATTCAAGGGATAATAAGGCTTTGTTCCACACGATACATTCCCAAGAAAAATTTCAAATTGATTAAAGTAGTGGTGATTGAACTTGGATTCCTAGATGATGGTTTTAGAGTTTTCACTAATTGAAAGTTGTCTATGATCATAATTATTTGAAAATAATTAGGATATGTGTCTTGGAGGAATATTTAAATTATTGAATAAATATCACCCAACAAGAAATGAGGGTCCTATGAGGCCACTTGATACTGCACAAAAAATTTCTAATAAAAATTGAACACAGTTAATGATTTTGAATATTGCACCAATAGGGTACCTGGGTGTATCAACCTTTATTAAGGAAAACCCCCTCCTAACTCATAATCATGTGTGATCCATTCTCTGTGTGAGAAACAAGGAGTAGTAAGTAGTTATCATTTTTTATAGGGGAGAACACCACAAGGGGAAAACGTGACTGAAAAATCATGTGAGGGTGATCAAGAAATTCAAGACCTAGATAGTAGAAGGGAAATGATCTACAAGTAGAGAATGGATATTTACCAGATTAAAAATAAAGATTCTACATTTTAATTAGTTTAGAATGGTGTGAACAACTTTGGTATCAAACGTTGAACAAGTTAGAAACACGGGAGTCGTCATCTATTACTGATGACCCTTTAAGGTGTGAGACCGTGATGGTAGGTAATCCATTTTCTAAGAACCATTTACATTAGGGGGGACATTAATATATAGAGAGTGGTGGTTATATAAATCAAATAAATCATTAATCATACAAGTTAAAGTGGGTAATGTACTAGATGGAATATTAAGTTTCCTGAGATCTATTCTGCCACATGCTCAACTGTGATGGATGAACATGCCAGTAGAGTAGTACTAAGGATGGTGTAGTGGGGGAAGACTCTAAAATGAGCTAGAAATTGGGTTGGACCCAATATATGTTCTCTGAGAATCACTATGTATCCCATGGGAATGGGAATCAATCCACGTGTAGTTAGGGAATGTGGTGTGGTAGGAAACTGACACTGAATGGGTGACATCCTCATTGATGAGGATATTGAATCATATCCTATTATGAGGCATCCAAATTTTATATGGGTTAAGGCTATATTTTAACGTCAAGTATTGAAGAAATTGGTTTTGTTAACTTCATATTCATGACATTAGGTATCCCAGTTTCATATGGGGTAAGGATACAGTTTAATGTCATGTGTTGAGGATGTTTTTTTGTCATCCCCCACATAGTGTTTAAGGAATCTTGTGTTTTGTTTAATAGGTTAGGGTTTTAGTTTAATTTCATGCACTGAGGATGTTGGGTTTTCAGTTTAAATTTGAACAACTTGGACTATGGTTTCTACTAGTTTAAGGACATAGGGCTCGTACCCTAGGGGAAGCTGGAATTTTAAGGTCATAAAGCATAGAACATATGGTTTTTGTGTCTTAATGAGTCTTTTGTGTCATGAAATAGAGTTAAAACAATGTAAAATGAGGTCCAAAGTGACCCTATTCCACAAAAAACTCAACAAACAATGCCCAAGTTAACATCACGATACATGGGATAAATACCCTATAATGAGTCGATAAAGGGGGATAGACCTTGCATATGATATCTGGGTTTAAATATATATCCCATGGTAATTGAAATTAATATTCACATGGTTTTGGAATGTGGGATGGTATAATACCAATGGAGGAATGGAAATTCTCTTGAGCAAGGATGTGATGAAAAAAAAGAGAAGGGAGAATTCACTTTCTAAAAATCTAGGGTAAATAAAACATTACAAAGGTGGGGCCAAGGAGGCCTAATTCAATTAGTTTAAGGCCTTAATTCATATACCAATACCCCTAGTTTAAGGTCATAGAACTTATACCATGGTTAGTTGCTTTGAGAATGTTTTGGTGGTTCCATAGAGTTAAAACCCAACATGAAAGGAGATGAGGAGGCTATATACCACATGAAGATATCCCATATCCATTTTCATAAAGTTTAAGGTCCTAATCATTGTACTATGGGAAATCACTAAAAAAGATTGGTCATAAGGCTAGACTCAAATATAGGAGGTTTAGGCATCACTAAATATCCCATTGAATGGGAATCAAGCCATATGTAGTTATAGAATTTAGTATGGTAGTAGACAAAATTCTAAAATAGGAATAAAAATCCTCTCTGATTGGGATGGGATGTGTGTTATATAGTTTAAATGTCATATATAAGGATGATATATGTGTAGTTTAAGTTCAAACTTCTAGGGCCAAGTAGAATTTCGAAAATAGTTTAAATCTCGTATTCTTGTACTATTAGAGTGTTTGTTTTAAGTGTGTTTATGTGGAATGAAAGATATAAACCCCAACATGAAAGGATGGAGATGCAAACCCATGTTCCACATAAAAACCTCAAAACAAACTACACATAGTTTATGTTTTTTATGATTGGACTGTATGTGGTGAAAAGGACCAGGTATTTATGGGAATTAATCCCCCTAGGGGAAACATTTATGATGAATTGGAATCTAGGCCCAAAGACAGGGGTTTTGGGCATCACTACCTGCCCCATGGATATATTAATCAAGCCACATATAGTTTTGGTACATGGTGTGATAGTGGTCTGATGTTGGAAGTTGTGGGTTTTCCTCTTTAATTAGGAAATTGAAGTATCCCATGCCTTTCATGGAGAATAACATGTTTATGACATGGGTTAAGGATATAATTTATCATCATGTGCTAAGAACATTGGTTTTTTGGTCATCCCACACTTGGTATATGAGGCATCCTGGTTTTATAAGGGGTAAGGCTATGGTTTAACATTGTTTGATGAGGACATTGGGCTTTATAGTTTAAACTCATATAACTCGAACTATGGTTGTTACTAGTTTAAAGATATAGATCTTGGACTATGGGGGTTTTAAATAGCTTAAGGTCTTAATTCTTGGACCATGGGGATTTTTATTAGTTTAAGGTCATAGATCTCGGACCCTGGTTTCTATAGTTTAAGTCTGCATAGATTTGACCATGACTGCTACTTTATGATCATAGATTTTTTTACCAATTTCAAATAGTTCATGGACATAATGCATGGACCCTGGGCTTCATGTTAAGTGATTCTTAAGAAATGTAACATTTTTGGGAGGTGTCATATTCTCTCTATCCATAGTGATTAAATAGTATTCTCTGTTGGAATTAACCTTACGGATAATGTAATGTTCTTCCCACTTGGTCTCTAACATCATTGAGCTTTTTATGGGTATCATTGTCATTCTGAGATCCAGTACTATGTCACCCTTGAGAAAGGAGTGGAGGTGACCTTTCTTGTTGGGCTCTCTTGTTTTACTATTTGGGTGCTTCTCTATGTTATGCAAGACATGAAGCATGTATTCCTTGAGGGATTCCAACTCAACTATAAAGACCTATGCCTTTGTATATGGAATTTTCTATTAATAAAAAGATCTTCAGAGTAATGGAAATTGAACCTCAATGTGTAAGAATACCTCTATTCTATACACCAATTAGTATAGGGTCTATTTTGTTGAATTTAGAGTTGTCTTATGATATACCTAGAGGGTATTTGGGAGCTTTTAGGGGAAAATCTTTTTGTTTTAGTCCACTTTTTTTAAGATGATAGATAAGGTCTTGTTTAATGCATCTATTTTCTAATTTTCTTGTACATGGTAGTGAGAAGTATGATTTGACCAAATGTTTTAATTGGTGTAAAATTTCATTAGCACAGAATCATGGAAGTTAGTTTAATTGCCAATGATAATAGAATGAAGAACTCCAAATATATAGATGATATGGGGTCTCAAGAACTTGACCATGAAATGTGTTTTGACTTCCTTGAAGGTAATTAATTATATGCATTTGAAAAAAAGGTGTATTGGTGTAAAAATGATCCCACATTTTTGAGTTTTCACTTGTGGGTTTATCCCCACAATGTTGATTCCCTATGCTTCAAATGGCTAAGAATATTTAGTGTTATGGAGAAGATTTAATGGTTGATGCAAAAATATATCATAGATCTAACATTAATTAAACCTATTAGTGATCTCAATGCAGTCATGAACCATAGTGGTATAGAATTAGACCAAATTATGAATTTAGTGGGAGAGCTTCAGTCCCGCTTGATGGGCACCACATGATCTAGCATGAACATCCTGCATGACCTAAGGTATCTTGTCTCGTTATATGAAAAGTAGAACAATTCCATTGGACCCATGCATTTAGAATATTTTTTCAATGTTAGGACCACTCTAAAGGGTAAAATGTGATGCACATCAGAGGATTAAATCACCCTCAACTCAGTCCAGTGGGAGAATTCCAGACTGGATATAATCAATGACGACATCCATCCAATCAATAATTACCTTAGCTATGAGGGTATTTGAGGATATTATAATAGAGGTATTGATAGCTAGAAAATTTACTTATTGGCTTCCATCATTATATGTGGTGGAGGTGATGACCCTATGGTGTGCCACATGAATGACTAGTTCATCCTGGTCAGATTCTATAATAGATGTAGCTACACCATCTAATGAATCATCTATACCATTCTATAACTAAGGGACATGGGTCACCATCGACTGGGAAGGAAATTGGGCCACCAGCAATTGAGCATGTTCCAGTAAGGGAAAAATCACTTTCTCTCTAACGATGTATACACCCTTGATTTATTTGATGACTTGCTTGGATTGTCCCCTCACATGTAAATTTTTTACATCAATATTTAGGTCCAAATCAAGACTAATAATAAGGTCTTGGTTCTCTTCCCCGTTGCTTTTTGAAACCTTCTAAAAGTAGTAAATAGTATGGAAAGATGGCCTATTTTTAGGTGATGAATATAATCCCTTGGAATACCCTATTGATCTTGGGGTCGTTGAGCCTTCTTCTGATCAAGATATGGGAGGTAGCATCAAAATGAATCTTCCAAAATGGTACATCCTAATCCCCTAATAGAATATCTTTATCCAGAATATCAATATCTGGGGGAAGTTTTTCCAGGTATGGATGCATGACCGGGAAGTCTACTAATGTATAGCCTTCGATGGCCTTCAACATGACAAACTTGACATCAAACAACTTGAGGATTACCGCCCAATTTGAAAATTATCCCATAAACATTGATAGATTGAGGATATAATTTAGCATGTCTACTCAGTATGCCAAATAAATCTCATAGTGCTCCAAGTTATATCGTATCTTCTTCCCTATAAAAACTAATGGGAAGAAACTCTTCTTTATGGGAAAGAATCTGGTCTCCTTGTTTATGAGCATGAGGCTGAGATATTATAGGATTTTTTCATACCTTTATTGTTTTTTGGGATATAAGGGAACCGACAGACCATTCCAGAATGGTCACATAGGTATCCAAATGATTTTTTGAGATTGGTGGCATTAGAGATAGAGGTTTTAGTAGGTTCTCCTTAATATCCTCAAAGATAGTCAGACGGACCTCATACCACTGGTAAACAGTTACACTCTAAATAATCCTCAAGAAGTTATTAGAAATTCCGTCCATATTTGTGATGAATTGTCAAATATAGGCTAATTTTCCTTGGAGGACTCAAAACTCCAAAATATTTCTTAGGGGAGGCATTTTATTGATTCCATTGATCTTATCTTGATCAATCTCAATGCCTCTATATCTTATGACAAGACTGAGAAACTTGGAAGAGGTAATCCTGAGCATGCACTTCATAGGGTTCGTCTTCAAGTGTTTTGAGTAGAGGAAGCCAAAGAATTCCTCAAGATCCATGATATGGTCTTGATGCTGGAGGGACTTGACCACTAGATCATCCACAAAATAATCCCCCAATATCCCTTGATGGTGGTGGACTCTTCATACTCGAAGTCTATTTAGACCGAACTATATCTGGATTATTATTTATTGAAGGAGATCCCATGGAACCTTGATATAGAATATTTAAATAGATTTTTCACTAGAAGGGAAAATCAAACATCGGAAAATGGTGGTTGAGGTCACAAAAGTAGATAAAGACTCTGATCTACACATTCTTCTTCCTATTTGGGACAATGTTGACAATCCACCTCGAGTATTATAATTCCCTAATAAAGTTGTCTTTAATAACATTTTCAGCTTTTTCCTTGACCGTAGAACCATGATAGGGGTGCATATTTTTTGGAGGTTGTTTAAACTAATGATGACCCACTAGGATCCTAAGGAAATGAATAGAAACTTTAGGGTCTATATATATCATCTCATCATTGATCTGTGAAAATATGTTATGGTGTTGTTTCAAGGACATATACTTTTGATGAGACTCTAGGTACATGGATGCATTGATCATTATTGTCCTTCTATATTCTTTGATACTAAAGTTCAACTGGGTTAACTCATAAATGGTGGTGGGGATACCCTCTTCAAATGTTGGATGGGAATCTTCCAAATCCTCTTCATTAACTAAGATAGGGGAACTAGAGGATGGTGGTGGTTCTTCCTATCCATTCGACCTAGTGGAAACTAGTGTCTACTGTGGTAGATATAGATTCCTCACTAAGGGGTTACAACTCCAATGAGACTATATCAACATAATTTGTTAATCCAATTTCATTTGGCTTCCAAATGTAAGGTTCACTCTTGATATTGAATCAATGGAAAATATTTGACCCTCATCGAATCAACCCATATTTTTGGAACATGTGGGAATTTAATGGATTAGTGACAATGGGGAGAACTTTTTAGTACTTCATGAGATTATGGTCTTTTGTTTTCAACCGAGCATGTACTTTGTAGGAGTATGAGGGAATATGCAAACACACTTTTTTCTTAGAGATAATGAAACAACCGCCAAGATTGGGAATTTTGGGCTATAACTGATGAATTGGTACAAAATATTTCTCCTTAAAGTACACCCATGGACCATCTATAGTGTCCATTATATCATTAGAAACATTGATGCACTCAACCCTATTGCTCTGAACCTGCCTCTCCTCCCTTTTTTAGTAACCATCATCCAAATAATGGGCCTCACATGAGTCAAAGGGGGATTTGTTTCCTTAAAGTAACCCTACTTGACCATAAATGGAGTATTTAAGGCCCTGGTGGTATAAAGAGGTGACTACTTCATGAAAATAAAACCCAGGTATTCCTTGAAGCACATTGTATGTGGTATCCTACACAACTACCCTAAATTTATTTCTTGATACCTAACCACCATACTCATTCCCCGGCTAAAGTTTTCCATATGGTTTATACTCACTCTTATCATACCATTGAATTTCCAGGTTGGAGGGAGTCAAATATGATTCTATAAGTCTTATATTATAGAGCATCCACATTAGGATTAGGTTAATCCCAGATCCATTATACACAATGTAGTAGTAAATTTCTATTCCATTGAAATTGCCTATGACATATAGTGGATTTACGTGACCCTGAATAGTGAAACCCTTGTCTTATCCAAAAAAATGAGATAACGGTTTAGCATTCCTCTTGTTCTTCATCATCAATATAATAGTCCTTAGTAGCAGCTACCTCCTCTAATAATTGAATGCGTCTTTTCAAGGCTTCATAAAGGGCCTCACACATTTCCTTAGATAATAATAAATACTTAATAATAAAAAGCCTTGTTGATATATTGGTGAGGTGACTTATAAATCCTATGTATAATTCTAGTGGCATAGTTTCTTCTATAGAGGGTTTCTCTTTGGGAGGGGTGCAGTGGATTTCATGGATGAACTAATGGGGTTTGTCAAGTACTGGTGGAATTCTGCTACTGGAAAGCTAGCCCTCGCTGAACTAGCATCATCTGAGAATTAGTCAACTTATGTCAGGAATTGTCTATACATGGATAATCATGACATATTCATGGTTGAGTTATATAGTTATATTATATATTCTACTGTGGAGGCATACCTAATAGTGTAGACTGTGAGGGTTGTTCTTATTAATCCATGTTAAAGGCTTTCTTACTAGTCTCAGTTATATGAATATCTTAGTTTAAAGTACTAAAAATATAATTTTATCTGTCGGCATGTCATGTACCTCTACTTTAATGACGTCAGATAGAGGCACCTGAGGGATTCAAGTGGAGTTCCTCACTATTGGGAAATGTGAAGTGGACCATTAAATCAATGGAATTCATGGAGGTAGACTCTTTCTTCTCATCATCAGGGTAATAGTCTAGAGAGGGGTGGACCATGGGTGTATCTCCAAATTTTGGAGGCATGAAATCTTCATGGGTGTAAGTAATCTTCAGCACCAATGAGAGAATTCTGTTTCCATTTCATCATTGATGCCTATTCTTCAGAGACTTAGAATATTATGATGCATCTATGGAAGAAGCGGTCAGAGGAGGTGAGGAAACTATATAAGGTTCTAAATTACTCACAGAAGCATGAATAATACTATGGGAATGAGAAAATACCTTAAAATTAATACAGTCATCATAATTTTGTGTCTTATAGCCAGGAACATATTCCCACTCACTATAATCTTAATTTTCACTGTCAGGGTTAGTGAAAATTTACATCACATGAACTAGAATGTCACCCAACTTTACCTGACCATAATCTACTTGGTCCTAAATACAATCATTGAATATAAATCATTTATTATATTTCTTCTAAGGATCTTATAATATGAGTAGTGATCGGTGTGTCCAGTGAGTCTAGACTCCAGGGGTCTCTTACACTTCGGTAACTTTAGGATTCCCTTTTCTATGGCTTAAATGAAATATCCTAGGACCTGTGAATCCATAAAGGAATAAATCATGTTTATTCTTTCCAAAAAAGTAATCCTAGTAGCATGGCCTAGATATGGGTCCATAAACACATTATCTCATTGAGGAAAATTCACTTGCTGAGGATTTTCCTATTGGGGAAATATTGGGTGAGGTTACACTTGTCAAGGATCATCTAACATAGGGTATAGTTGGTGTACTAGATCAGGGACCTCTGCATGCACAATGATGATTGTCTCTATTGATATAGACCATATCATGGGACCAAGAATAATTAATGGTTGTGAGTGTTGTTTAGTACATTTTTGGGATTCTTCTAGACACTAAAACTTTTAGGAGAACTCTTAAAATACACCTGAGTAATTTAGGGAGGTGAGGGTAGGGTCTATCTTATTCTAGAAATTCTCAATGAACATCATAATTGATTTTTCCTAGGGTAGTAACATGTCGATTGAGTACATGATTTTCTTCTAATGGGAGACAAAGTTAGTGACTCACTCATTCATCCACTAATTTCATTAAAAGAGATCAGTGGTACTCATCATGCATGAGGTGGAGATGAGGTGTTAGAGTAACTATCTATGAAGATCCTCCAAATATAAAACATGCCTTGTGGGTAGTTGACTGTACCATAAAAATGTAGTACTTTATAGACTCTAGATAAATAATCAGAGCTTAGTATCTTCATACTATTCTAGAGTCCCCAATATTGGGGATCACCTTGAGGCGATGTGGTCCAGAAGCTATAGTGGGTCACATGTCCCATTAAAGAGGGTGGATTTGGGATTACCAAACTCTAGAGGCACTTGAAAAAGATCCACCCATACTGGGTACTGATTTTATTTAGGTAGAACATCCACCTTTCATGTTTCCAAAGCCTTGAGATGAGCAACAAGATTAGTAATCATGTCATCTTATAGGGGGTTTGTGACCATTAATTCATTGAAAGGATCATAAAATCATGGAGTAGTGAATCCTTGATCTCAAGGAAGATAATAATATATCTTAGGTGGGATGGGTGACTCATATCTCTATTGTTCTCCATTTAATTTAGCTTCTTTCTTGACCTAGTTTATAGGTCCACCCTGTTTGAATTAGGGTGTCTGACCGAGGAGGACTAGGTGCCCCTCTAGAGGAGATATAGGGTCCCTAATGGTATTGTTAGGGTCTAGGGGATCCTTAGTAATGATCTCAGTTATTATCCTTTAAAACTCATTGAGATTCTAAAGAAAGGTGGTCATCCTAGGGAAATATTCCTATTTTAAAACAACCTCATATGGGTTGGAGGGTTCAGCAGATCCCTTTCATTTTTCAAAATTATGATAGGAAAGTAGTCAAATATCAATGGGGGAAATCCTAATACCTAGTGCCTGTCTTTTTTTATGAGTGTGGACACCTTATGAGGGGTCCTCCTAGTACTTTGTCACCAATTATGGTAGGTTTTCTAAGTTTTCCTTACGTCATTGGCCCTATTCCTCCAATCCTCTCATATATCAGTGGTAACCACATTAATGGTGGTGATAGTTAAAGATAATATTTCACTATCACCATATGGTCTAGATTTAAAGTCTCACCACTATCATAGGATAGAGTTAAAATAGAGGTCATCATACTACCCCAATCATCCAATATACACGTGTGGATATGCCTCTTCCATCTTCCCTTGGTCCATTACTCCGTTATTTTTTATGGTGGTTTTGGGAGCTGCTTCTGATTGGGATCAGAGTAGGAATTCTTCATTAGTTCATTTCATTACTATTGGGATGATTGAGAGGGTATGGTTATGCCATCGGTTATGTGCCTGTGCTACTATGAACGAGACAGCTAGCCAGATGACATGCTTTAGTGAAGGCTTATTCTCACAGTGAATTTTCTGGGGAGGGGAAGCTCTAGTTTTCAGGTTTTTCTCTGTTATTGTTGTTTTTTGGTTGTAATGTTGGAACATGTGGTTTCTCACATTCCCTTAAAAGTGTTTTTATAATAAAAAAATTAATTTCTAGTCATGATATGCCTCTTCCATGACCAGGAAGATCACAAAAAGTCTCTTAACAAGGGTTTGTTGAATAGTCTATAGGTATCCATATCACTCCAGACACTGAGCTATAAATTGTTCCATGATCTCAACCATCTTGCACTATTGGTGAATAGAATTGATGTTCTCATGTATTCCTAGGTAAGGTGGTTGATGGTCTCAATGATGGTGGAATTTTTCCAAGATAATCTGATGAAACAAACTAATTGGTCCTTTGTGATGGAATCTAAGATTAAAAAATCTAGAGCTATAGGTGTCTAGAACACAAATGATAGTTTTTTAGTGGCTATAAGCTCCCAAATATCATGTTTCTCACTTTCAAGTGAAGGATCATTCTCTTGGTCTTCCTAAGACCTGATTGGAATGGGACAAGATAAGTGTGGTGGTACCAATTCATACCTACTTTTTTGTGATCTACTAAAATAGGGGGAGCTTCAAAAGTAAAATTTATAATACATGTTGGGATGACACTTTTTGGCGAAGACAACATCAAGATCATGTCCATGTAGGAAAAGTTATTTACTAATTCTTCTTGTGAAAGGGAGACAACATCCCTTTGGGGATCAAAATAATGTTCACCATGATTTGAGGGTGTCAACCTAGACCCTGATATCTTTCCAAATTCTTAAGTGGAGGCAAATAGGAGGGATACTAGTGATGAAGGAGATGGTTTCACTGTGACTCCTTGGAAGGAAAATAATTATCTACATTCAAATATCAGGGGAAGGATTTAGGGATATTGTGGACTTCATTTTATGGGATCTTCAGCCTCATTTTCAGGGCTTTACACCAGACTCAAATAGTGGGTGAGATGTTTCCATCATTGATTCATCCTTCACATAGGAATTTTAGAGGTTATTGATGGCATGATGCTTCCCAGAGTTCCAGCTCTAATGGAGTGTGACTTCTTAAATAGAATATTGTTGAGAGTTACATAGGTTTTCCCCATGTGGGTTGTGGCCTATTCAACGGGAACAACCCACACCATAGGGGTTATCCATCCTACCCTAGGATTCTTCTTCAGAGAAAGGAATTTAATCAATATGGGGAGGACCTCCGCACTTGTTGTTTGTGGTGTGGGGATGACCTCAGCATGGATTTTTTATGGTGCGAGGATGTCCTATGCATAGGTAGTTGGAGATCCAAGGAGGAAATCCTAAAAGGTTATTGATGGTTCAAATAGGACCTCCTCATGAGTATTACTCATTATGAGATAGCTCGTGATAGCATCTTATGGTTTTGGTGACTGATAGAGTCAACTTGGACTACGTGTGAGGTAGTTGGGGTCTCAACCCTAGGTAAGAAAAGATGGATCCATATTCACTAGTTTTGGGGATGTGATGGGATACATAAGTGGTGTAAGGGGACACAGGAGCTGTAGAATATTTCCCTTATCAAGAAATATTCTTAGTCTACCCCCGGATTCGGTGTGGGGTTCTCTATACTGGGGATGATAGAGCGGTGAAGGAGTCAACCAGCTCATCAGCCTCTATAACTAATCAGTGTTGATGCTGATGAGGCCTAGTGGTAACCCTCGTGGGTGGATCCTTAGTGGTGGTCCCTTCAATAATGGCTCAAATATATCATACCTCCTCAAAATAGGGGATTCATCTATCAAAAAACTCTAGGGAGAGGCTCCTGAAGTAGTTCTCTATTAGAATGAGGGTGGTTTACCCCTACACATCCCTTAGGTGAGGTAGTGTCGGTTAGGTGTTGATGCCTCATGGTCTTGTATAAACATATCCCTAGTGGGAAAGACCCCATCCTACTTGCACCAGTGAACAAGGGCATCGATCATCCTCCTCTGAATGAGCTTGTAGGGTGAGATAGGGTGTGGATTCCAATCAGTTGAAGGTATAGTGGTTTTTATGGTAGAATCATAGTCATGAAAGATTTCTACCCCAATGTTTCCCTTACCCCTACTCCAATAAGAATTTGGTCTCTCGTTTCCAATATCTTGAGTCTTGTAAGTCAGGCAGGTTTATCCATCCGTATAGATATAGTAATAGTGATTCCAAATTCCGCGACATAATCCATTATTCCTAAATTAGGGGAGGGATCCATGCTAACCATGACACGAACCAACAACTCATAGTGTTGTATACCACAATTCATAGGTGAGTTTCATGTTGGGGACACTACTTACTTGGTGGGACCTAGCACCAAATATATGGATCCCATGACATAAAAATATAACCTAATGCTACTAGTCCCCATAGTTTAATGAGAATAATTTCACATAGGGTTCACTATTTTTTCTAGTTCTTTTGTAGAGGCTAACATGTTGTGTATGATTCCTATTTCCCTGCATTTCTACTTTCCAAAGGCAGGTGGGTTCTATCAACCTAATCAGTGATGTAGGCTCCATGATAAAAATAGAATGATGGGATATCGGTTACTCCATCTATGGATCCCTCTATGGAACTCATATACCATTCCATGTATCCCTCATAGATTAAATTCATGTTCGTGAAACTCATTTGAAATTCCCTCTTGATGTGGATTCCGGTTAATTATGCTACATCTGCCTCGATAGGTAATCAACCTTTGATTAGAGGAGGTGGTAAGATTTGGCATGTTTCGAATGTATGGACATTGGTTTTTTTTAACCAGTAAAGTCTTCCTCTTTTGGAGGGCATCTCATGTGTGAATCATCTTGGTGGGAAATCTAAGGAATCATTTCGTATACGTGAGGTATTTGATGCTAGGGTGTATGTATTATAAGAATTTTTACCAAAATAATAACATTTTTATTGTATGTGGTTAGAATTAAGTATTGGGTCACGATTGTAATGTCTTGTGGAGACATACGGGTCGCATGTTTAGCATTTTACGGAGATAGGTTGGGAACATCTTGCAGGTATAGGTTGGGTAACTAGTTAAATTTATTAATGATATAATTTGGTAAATGGTGTAACATCATGTAGGTAAATATTAGTCGTATGATTAAATTATATTGTGGATGGGTAGGAAGAAAGTTTAACATCTTGTGGGGATATATTGGGCGCATGTTTAATGTCTTGCAGGGACAAGTTGGGCATAAGTTTAACATCATGCGGGGATAGGTTAGGAGCTAGTTGAAAGTCGTGTAGGGGAAAAGTTGGGTGAATGTTTAACAAATTTCATGGATAGGTTGATTGGTTAAGTTTATCCCCAAGAGTAGATATTTCATACTTGAAGGTTTGGTTGAGTATTTCCATAGGGGGGATATTTTACACTTGGGATTTTATTATGATGTTGGTTGAAATGGCATTGAACCTCAGGGAGGTTCTTCATATGTTTTGGTATGTCAAGATTGAACCTAAAATAGGAATATTATGTACATTATTAATAAACATGGATCAAAACCCATGTAGTTAGATGTTTTTGTTTAAGATCATGTAACAAGACAACTCCAGGCAGTTGAATATCATGATGTAAGGATTCTCATGTCAGGAAATGAGTATCAATGTGGTATAGTCTGGTGATTACACATGAAATCTATATAGGGGTGTTGGTAGAAGGGTGAAAACCCATAGAGGGGGGAAAGGGGTGTTCGTTGTTGGTTGACATCCCACCGAGGGGGACCCGGTGGTTCTGGTTATAGGGTAGCATCCCCAAAAGTGTGGGAGTGGCATCCCATGATGATCATACATGTAGAATCATGTGTTTATCACACAGGTTAAGTCTACAGTTTAAGTTCATGTGTTGAGAACATTTTCACACAATTTAATGTTATACAAAGAGGGTGTGGAGTTAGGAATTTTTACATCCTGAAGCTTAAATGTGGATGGGGTTACACCCTGAGTGGGAACATGTCAATGTGAGAGGAATATCCATAAAATGGAATCTATACATAGATAGGTAATTAATTTTACTTAGTTATGTCTCTCATAGGGATTACTTTTTCACTTCTCATACGAATCTTGGTGGAGTATGGTGTAGAAAATTCATGTAGAGGAGTATAAATTTGGATTCCTAACATTATGGAACGTATTCTTAGGAGAAAAAGGCATTAGAGCACCTATGCTTTGGAGAAAATGGTTAATTAATGGTCTAGGCCATGCTTGAAGAAATTTGAGTGAACAAAAAGGTTGGAGGTACCGGTCACACTAGCATTTGGGATGTGGTTGAACTGGTCAAGGATTGGTATGGGGCCCTAGGATACAAACATTATTGAAATGGTATTTATTGAAAGGAATATCTATAAGGAGTCTTAGAGAATGTATTTCGCAAAGGTTTGGGATTCATGAAAATTTTGGGCTTCACGATGGAAAAGGATCTTGTGGAGGTTAGGGGTGTCATGAAAGTATATGTTTCATGATATAGGATGACCCTTTCCTGGAGTAAATTCTTGGTTCCCATGTGGTTGGTTTTATAATATATAGTTATCTCACAAAATCCCAATAGCCAAAAAGGGATTTCCACTTACATGAAGAACCTGGACCTTCGTGAATGGAATCTCTACTATGGTTTAAGGTTTACAAAAACCCATGGGAGGAATTTTTTAAAAATATTTCAGCCTTTATAGGTTCATCTCTTCTTTTTCTCATGAAGCTTATGAGTAATGAATATTTTGAGCTTTTATCAGAACTTGAAAAGTCATGTCTCCTTAAAATTCATATATGGGGGTATTTAAAGGCTCGATGAAGACAAAAACACATGTTTTGAGAAATATTAAATATTTCATGAAACTATATGAGCTTTATGAACTGTGGGGTTCCGAAATCCAGAGTTACACTATACGAAGGTTTCTTTCAAAGATACTCATGGATTGGGAATTCCATGAAATGGAGTTTTTCAAACAAGAATTACATTTCACAGATGTTACCTTCAAATATCCGTGTGGCCATGGACTTCTGTGAGCTACTAAAATTGGTGACGGTTTGGACCTTTACAAATCATGTTCCTTAAGTGTATGTTTGGGCTATTTTGGCTCAAAGTTTCTTTGAACTTTTTGTTCCTTCCTTGACCTCTCTTGTGAAAGGTGTGTTTCAGCATCAATAGTACCAATAGAACCAATTTTCTTCCAATACCTTACAAGAATATTCAAATTCAATATAAGGCAAAGAATCTATTTAATTATATCCAAAAATCCTCTTAAGACTTTATCTCTTGAAACCAACTATCGATGTTCAAATTTGGGACACCACTTACAATAGTTTTATTATATATTATTTTCATCTCCAATACCATGTACCATTTTATAACAATCACCCCATGGATCATATAACATCTTAATTCTGAATTTAATTTCAAATAGCTATAAATAAAAAAGTTTATGGGTGCAGTGGTTACTTAAACATCCTTAAATAGACGAATGGGGTGGATCAAGATCGACTAACCCTTTGACTTTAATCCCTACATTTTAATTTTTCCGATTTTTGGAAAGGAATATCAATATCTATTTAACCTCTTTAACATCATTTATAGTCATACTCCTCAACCCCTTTTCTATGGATATCCTTTATGTGATACCGCTTATAGAATTCTCTTAATTGGTGTGAGCTTTATCATCCTTCCTTTGGTTGGTCTTCCCCACAATTTTGGAATTTATCACACTTGAAGAAGAAAATGTTTATGGCACATAAAAAGTGGATCTAACTCTGGATTTTTTTTTACATCTCCATATTTTTTCTTTTGATGGTTTTTATATAAACACTTCGAAAAACTTTTTCATTAACAACCAAGAGTTCCATCTCGAAATAACTATTCTTCATTGTCGGATTCCCCTTTACTTATACCACATTCATAGATGAAACAACATCTTATGTTTTCTTTTAGTTTTTATTTCTTTACATCCAAGAGAGTTGTTGTGAGTGTCCATTTATCAGTTCTTGATACACCCTTCATTGAGCCTAATTTTTATACTAAAATATATTAAACATGTTTTCCAGCCAAATAAAAAAATTTATTAGATAAACACTTTCTTTAGAAATCATAGGAGTAATGTTTCTCCATATGTAATCTTTACCATTATATGAATTACTCCAATTGTTTTATCTTTCCATGTGACCGAGGTCAGAACAAGATAAATTTACATTGATAATCGTGCCTCTTTTGGTCTCTCCTTGATTGATATTTTGGAACTTCTTGAGTTATACTCACATCTGTACACTTGTTGGATTCTAAATATCTACCTGTAATGTTCCCAAATCTTACATAATAATATCATGTTGGTTCTAACATATTTTTTGGATATACTCTTTCAAGTAAATTCTCTTAACTTCCAGATTTAAAATCTAGAATTATTTTACATGTTTATTCTTTCATAGAGGGGATATTATTATCTTCATAGAAATTATTTATCTTCTACTAATTTCCCAGGATTTCCTAGTTCATCATCTTTAGTTGGGTATCCATCTCTTTAATCATGAAGGATCATCTATTCCAAATTTCCTTATTTCCTTGAGTTGGATTTTGAATATAATGATACTTATCTCCAATTACTTCTCTATGGATATTTGATTCATTGTCTCTTGGGAAATCTATTCATTCTTGTTTCATTGTTATTTTATATTTTTCCCCATTTTCTTCATGATAAAATTCAAGGCTACCAATTATCTCTTTTACCTATTATTTTATAAAAACTAGTCTTCAATCATTTTATAATGAACATCATACATTACTGCTAATTTTTCTACCTTCTCTTTTAGAATTCGGATCTCCACTTAAACATAACATAAATTCCTCCTTGATTAGAAAATTGAATTTGTTTCCAATTACTCATCACATGTTGTTTTTAACTCTGAAATAGAGTTTAAAATTCCAAATTCATTAGCCACACCAATGTTATATTTATATATAACATTGTATTTAGAATTTTTTAACCTTGGTACAAGAACACTTCATTTAGAAATCATTCTTTTACTTCTTGCCTTTAGATATAAGGATCTCTTTAAAAAATCCATATATTTTGTCCAATTTCATTCACATATATTTATATATCTTTAAATATGAAACCTTATTATAAACTAATTATCCAAGGGCATCTATAGTAAAGTCTCCTTAGACGGTGAGGAACCAGGTTCCTCTTTTCAACCCACACCATAGTGTGGTATTCTTTGGTTGGAAATTCACTTGATTTATTATTGATTAGAGTTATAAACAATGAATGTTTATGGTTTTTGTGTCAAATAGATTATACACGCAAATATATAAAGTCTATAATCAATATAGAATATAAGATAATGGAATGGAATTTCATATGAGGGAAACATGACCAACCAAAGAGTATGGACCTACTATTATCTTTTTTTCTTCATAGAAGTTCCCCTTTTATTTATTTTATTTATTCTTAAAGGGTTTCTAAGTACGTATTCTTCTTTCCAATCCTTCATATGTAACTCCTATCTCTCTTCTTTGTGTTAATATATACATTGTGTGTAGTTCTATCTATCTTCTACTATCATTCCATCTCCCCTACATCAAATAAGGATGTCATACACCCAATAATAAGGTAATTTTTAGAATCAATATGGGATAATAAATCTACCAATAACTCCTTATGATCATCCTCTATGAATTCCTCCATAACTGTAGATAACATAACTACATTGTGGTTAAATCATTTCACTTTTTAGTGTGGAATTAAATCTCCATTTAATTCAATTTTTTTAATTATATAAACTCTTTCATATCAAGATATAATTATGATCTAAAACTAAGAAACATTATTACAGTACCATTTAATAAATATTTATACAATTCCATAATGAGTTCCCTTATAATCGTAACGCCACACATTGACATTCCCTTCACCACTCCTTAGTGAAAAAAAAATTCAAAATTTTGATTCCAAAAAACTAAGAACTACAACATAGTCAAATCTATTGATCGATTTTCCTCATAGTAATACTTTATGGCCATTATTGCCATCAAACATCGCTAAGTCTATAATGGGATTACCCATATACCAACAGAACCCTCCTAGATGACTACGCATAACTCTATGAAATTCTCTATCTTATGTTGGCCTTATTTGAACTACTGGTCTTCAACATAGCACTTAATTTTTTCTACAGAGACCACCATGGTCACTTTGTTCCTATTTTCCTATGTAACACCTTAACCGTACAACAATGAGCTCCACGGTGTTTTACCGTTCATGTTATCCTACGTAATGTTCAACCATGGCCTTAACTATGGCCATATTGGCCTTCACCAGTTTTCATAGGTGCTCTAGAATTCCACCATGTGAACCATTATGGTGTGTTCCCTTTATAATTTTCAAGTTGGGTAATTCCTTTTCAAAACACCATCTACTAAAAGTGTGGCCACACATGGTTCCTCTTTTTAACCATCACCATGGAACAATGTTCTTTGGTTGTCTAGGTTGCACTCTTATGAAACTCTCTTCCATTACCTTCTCTTCTGGATTGGATCGAAACATCCATCCTTGGTTTGTAAGTATAATACATCCCACATAATAACCTTCAAGATACCTTGTTAATAACTCTAAGTAACAATCAATCAAGTTCATTTTCATCAATACATCAAACATAAACTTGCATATTTTTAACAAATCCAACTCTATACATCAGGGTTCCTAGCATCTATGTTATCAAAATTTCATTTTTATATTCTAGAAGTTAAGTTCTTATGACATATATTTTGGAAAATTGAATTTTAGTTAAACCTAAGAAGCTGAAAAAAATTCACATGAGAGGATCCACTAAACATATTTGACATTCAATGCTTCTTGGGTTTGGTAGGATATTATTGATGGTTGTAAAGGGGTGAAATTCATATGGGATTCTATATTAAAAACCTCATTTGATTAATTAAAGTGATGATTGACCTCATTACCTCTTATAATTTTACTATAAGTGATAAATGGATATGTGGTGTATTTTGATGCTTTATGTACTAGATTGGGATATGTTCTTGTGAAATAAATTTATATATCAGCATAAAAATCTCATCATATTTGGCCACATAAGAATATCTACCCCACCAATGATTTAAATAATGAATTAGTTTTTCATGCCATTAAAAGTTGGAGACATTTCCTATTCAGGGAAAGATTCACAGTTTATTCTAATTATAAGAGTTTATGTTTCATCTTTTTTCAGAAGAACTTAATCCTTAAAAAGAGGGGATAGGTAGGGTTTATTTATTCATTTAACTTTGATATATCTTGTACCCCAATAAAGGGGGTATTTTTTGTGACTCTCTAAGTATAATTTTTCTTTATCAATATATTATTTAATTGAAATACGTATGGAATATCATAGGACTCTTTTCTCATATTCATCTGGACATGAAGGATGAATAGATCGGTATAGTTATGGCTAGTGCTCAGTTGATGTTGTCTCTTCACAGTTTTGATTTTTTAAGAGAAATAGTGTGATAAAGAGTTTAGGATTATTATAATATATTTAGATAATTGGGAGACCATTATTAAGTAGTCTCTCTCCTCATAATGAATTCTTTACTTCAGGAACCAGTATTTTATTCCTTCATCCATGAGGAGGGATATGGTGGATGGTTTTCAATTTTCTCACTAAGATGTTTATACTAGTATAATAAATATGTTCTATAGAAAGAAACACCAGTTTTTGGCTATATTTTAAATACAAAATAGATGATTTGGTGTATCGTTGTTATGCATTCCAGAATATTAAGGTCAAACAACAAAATCCTTTTAGTTGACTTAAAATTATACCAATTCCAGTCTGAAAAATGGATGAGGTGTCCCTAGATTTCATCATCAGATTACCATGGACTACCTAATAGAATAATTTCATATTGTTGGTGATTGATCAACTAACCAAGTCGACTCAATTCATTTCGATTCAAGACACTATCAAAGTTGAGGATTTCAAAATACCTATATGAGGTGATGGTTTCTCATGTAAAATAAATCACAGTTTAGTATACTTGAATAGATGGGAAGATAGAGAAAGAAATTCAGATCTTATAGGATAATATCTATTCTTGTGTCATTAACTTTAATGGATCATGGGATAACTATTTGGTACCAGTTTAGTTTTATTATAAAAATAGTTACTATCTATCCTTTAAAATGGATCCCTTTGAAATTTGTATGCTTGGATATGTAAATCACCTATTTTTTGGTTTGATGTGTTTGAGACTTCTCTTTTGGGATCAATACTTTTTTAGGAATGTCAGAAAGATTTAGATTAATCATTAACTCCTAGGGATAGATCAATGTTGATACAAATATTATGCAGATCATCAGTGTCTTTCTTTGTAATTTTTAGTGGGTTACCTGGTATTCTTAAAAGTTTCATATCAATTGGTTCACCATCATCTTAGAAAGTAAGGTATGTTATCTAAGTGATATGTGGTACATTTTAATATTATTGATTATATTAGAAAGGTATATTATTTAATAGATTTACAATCTTAGTAACTTCTATTCATGATTGTTTCCATCTGCCTTAGTTTAAGAAGTATAATCTTGATCCCTATCTTATTGTATATAGGGAATAACTTGTTCTAGAAATGGATATTTTAGTAGATGAATGACCAGTTTAGATTATGGATTATTAAGAAAATATTTTATGTGGTAAAGTTATTCTACTAGTTCAAGTGTTGTGGTAGAACATACCCAATTCTCTTTAGTTGGGGTTTGGCTTAGTGGTAAGCACCCTGTAATCCTACATGAAAAATGGGGGTTCAAAACCCATTGGGCACAGACACTGTAGCAGTACTGTAGTGGTATTGTAGCAGTGGTGGTACTATAGATCGGTGGGTACTGTAGCGGTGGCAGGACATTGTAGCAGTGACGGGTACTATGCAGTATTGTAGCAGGCGGGTTACTATTCACAAAATGGGCATTAGGCCAAAAATTTGGGCCTATGGGCTATGTAATGGGATACATACCCACTGTGCCTTCATACTATGTAATGGGTCTCCCTCTACCTAGTTAAAAGAGTTCTTTTCTTTGCTTTAATAATAAAATGAGGCTTCAGG
Source organism: Viscum album (assembly GCA_963277665.1). NCBI lineage: Eukaryota > Viridiplantae > Streptophyta > Magnoliopsida > Santalales > Viscaceae > Viscum > Viscum album. Next base: position 890,862,054 of record OY728123.1, read on the forward strand.
CCCAACCTTTTAAAAAAACTTACCCAATTCTCAGGAGATGTGAGAATGATAATCAATGATGAGGGAGTAATGAAATCATATTTTTTTATCATTCTTCATTGACCTAGATTTCTAGGTATATAAATGGATAAGGTGGAAAAATTTGAAACATCTTGATGTCAAATTTAAGTATTTTTATTAATTTTTTCATCTTTTATTTTATATCTTTCTTGGGTTGTTCTGGGTGATTTTTGGGATATTTTTGAGTTTTCTGGTCATGTGTACAATTTTCATATAGTTAGGGGAAACTATTTTTTTAGTTTTATTCTAGTTTCAACCTAAAAAACTGTAAAATATTTCAACACTTTATTAGAATCTCTCTATAGTGAAAAACTACTTTCACTCCATATGAAGTCAATTGTCCTTTTTGTTGTGACAATAGGCTGTAACTCTTGAATTTTTTTAATTAGAAGTCAAAAAGATGTAGTTTTCATATGTGATAATAAATTTTTAGTTAATATTAAGTGGTTGGATATATATTATGGAGTATATGATAGTTTCAATGAATTATGTTGTGATCATATGTATAAAATAGTGTGTGGTGATCCTTTATAAATTAACAATTTGTTACACCCTATATTTGTAAGAGTAAACATCCATTATATATACAGGTTAACTAAATGAAAAAAATGAAAATTCATGATACATAATAATCATAAGTGTAAGAAATTAAAAAAAATTATAAAGATTATTGGGATAAATAAGGCATATGAATCATACATAAGGATATATCCTTTTTTATTTAGTATAAGAGTTGATCAATCCATCTTGTGATTGTAAGTGATAAGAATATTGCATAAGTAATAATTTTATATCAAATACAAGGTTCCTCCACATAGTGTCATATAATCCATGTTGTGATAAGGCCTAGAAAAATTTAAGTATCGCTTCTTATTTATAGATACCAATTCCATGTAAGTGAGTCATAATGAAATTGAGATGGATTCTAATAATATATTCAATTTGATCACACTATGATATAATGGTCAAACCATCATTAAAATAATCACATGGAAACATGTTGTCGATGCCATTAAGTGTCCTTGAAATAATATCAGCGGTTCTATAAATTTTAAAATTCACACACAGTGGACATGAGGAAATATATGATAAAATATGTGGTTTAGGAATATTTATATAAGTAATTGATCTACTACATAATGATGAATGTTATCAAGTAATGATTTCTGGGATCCAGAGGATTTGAATTAGTTTTCTGATAGTACTTTTCAAACAGTTTTTATAGTTCATATAATTCTCATTAAATACCTATCTAAAGATCTATATTAGAGATCCTCTTGGTAACAAAACAATGGTTAGATTTGAAATATAGGATAATTGAATTTTATTAAAGAATGAATTATGAATTTTAAATTTCCAAGGGATTCAGTTAAATCTATAGTATAGAGAAAATTAACACAATAAATATATAGTTAATAAATAATATAAATAATAAGGAAATTAAAGTGTGTGAGGTGTATATTTTATTCATTATCTACAAATAATTAATGAATTATGATTGAATTGAAATTTATTGAATATCTGAATTTTAATGAAGAGTATTTGTGAATTTTTGTAAAGATATAGTAGTTAATAACAATGAATCATAGAGAACAACCATTATTGTTTGGGGTTATGTCTAAAATTTCTATCTTTGTGTATTTTACCTATATGATGATATAATCTTATGTATAACCCGCTTGAAAATAAATGAGGAGAATATAAGAAGAGGAAATCCAACTTGTATGAGTAATGAGATTATGCTAAATATTTTAGTCAAAACCCAGTGGAGTATTGATTATTTGGTATAACACATCGTTGATATATTCTAATTGGATGTAGCATATTGTGGGTAAAAAAATTAAAATATTTTCATATATAAATCATTTTATTTTTATTTTTATTTGTTTATGTGTGTGATAATTTTAAATGATTCAAGGTGTCTATGAAAAGGTGAGTATAAGATATGAAAATATTGAATTTTGAAGAATAAAAATTTAAATATACCATAATTCACCCCCCCCCCCATTAGGTTTCATAGTGGGACCTCAAGTCACAATGAGTGTTTTTAGATCCAATACATATTTTAAAGAGAATCTGTCAGAGGAAGTTTTTCATCATAGAGAATAAAATAAATGTAAAGGCAGTACCTCAATTTAATGGAAATAATTATCAGGTGTGTAATAATATAATTATATCTCATTTATGATTTATTGGGTGTGAAGTTTGGATGAAAGTTTTTTATAGAATTCAATTAAGTGATTCTAGAGGAATTTCAATGATGGAAGAATATAATAAAATGATGGATGATGATATAATGGAATTGAATGGCCCAGAATAGTCATTCAAAGGTGTTGTGGGGAGGGTTCGGGTACGTTAGTAGTCATGATCGAAGGGGGAGGAACAACCTGAAGGTGTTCTAGTGGTCTGCAATGTGGTTTCTAAGGGGTTGTATGGATCTGATCCGGTGATAAAGGATTTGTCCCAAGTCAATCCACTGGTGTTTGAGGTTTTTCGTAGGCTGTAGCAAGATCTAGTTGGATAGTTGAAGGATGATGGTATGGTCATGCATGAGGCTACTTTTTCAAGGTATCAGATTCTAGACGGATCAAAAGTGTCTATGTATGCATTGGTTGCTGAGGACCCAAGGTCAGGTAGTGCTGAAAATTTTAAGGGGGGAAGGGGATCGACACAGATGAATCTGTTCTAGACAGTGGGAAGGAAGGTGGTTCGAAACTATTGCGGAACCTAGTGTAATTGTTCAATAGGTTTGAAAGCCTCACAGAGGAAAATCTGGGTCTGGATCCTAATTTTCCTAGTGAGGGAGGAGGGGCTAGTGTGGAGTTGACCAAGGGGATTGGTCATGGGCACTCAGCTGACTAGGTTTCAAGCTTGAAGAGCAACAGGGCTCCAAGAGGAAGAAGGTTAGGGAGGATTATTACCCGCTACCTTGACCTTTGGAGACTCATTCTGTAAATAATAAGAATGATAAGAAGATGGTTACGGGGTCCTTGATCCATTTAGGTGAGTGTTTCATTATAGTTCATTCAGTTTTTATACTAGATATGACATCATCAGGGTGGTTACACTATGGTCCAGTGTTTTTTAGGTTGGGTATAAATTCATAAATCCCTTAAAACCCAACCACTTTTCCTTTATTTCACACATTTATTGGATGACCCATGTGAATTTCAGGGATAAATTTCATCCCTCTTTCATTGGATTTTTACAATAACTTGATCCATGTTGGTTTAGGTGCTTTCCCCTCTTTTTTCCACCTAGTTTCTTCCTGTTTATTCATCTAGGAGGGTATTCTCTTAGGGAATCATGCGTTTTTGTGGTTTTTTATAATGATATCTTGTAGGGGTTTTTTTTAGGGTGATCAAGGTGATATTATTCTTTATTTTTATTTTTGGTGGCCTTTATCTTGTTTCGGTCTTGCACACCATATAAGAAATTTTTATTTGAGGTAGAAGATCCCTCGTTTATCATATTTTTTATCATGAACGAGGGATTTAACTTTTTTTATCTCTGGGAAGATGTTTTTCATCATAATAATAAATATAATTAAATGGAGGATTTAAATTGAAGAGTAAAGTGAATTTTTCCATGTCCTTATAGCATTTGATATTATTTTTTATATTATTTTGTATGTGCTAAATTCTAAAATGAAAATCATGGTTGTTAGGTGCTTATGTTTGTGATGAATTGATATATGGTATGGAATCTTGTTTATTGTGTTTGTTTAAATAACATTAAATTTATTTTTCTAATCACTTATATCTAGTTAATGAAATGGTTTCCCTAAGAGAATCATGGTTATTTGAGAATTCCACTAAAATAAAGAGGTGGAATTAATAAAAAACCCCTCTCTAATCTGAATAATATTGTGTGTTGTGATGTGAATGAGGGTGTGATGTGTGATTTTGTTGTGTGGGGATGATGTTTTGTGGTGTATCCATTATATTGGGAGGTAATGTGTAATTTTTCTATGGTGGTGGATGTAATGAGTTGGGTTGTCAAGCTATGGGGAATTTGTGATAGAGAAGTGGTTTTGATGTAGTTTTGTTAATGAGAAAGTGGGTGTGTCTATGAATAGTGGTGAAGTGGGTTTGGTTGTTTTGAAAAGTATGATGGAATGTTTATTATGATATGTGTTAGTTTTCTAAATATGTATTAGAATTATGTGATAATGTGGAAATTTAAATGGCATGGGATGGTTTGGTTAATGGGATGGAAATGGACAATGAATAAATAATATAATGGAAAGTGTGTATTAAATGGTTATTGTGAAATTTGAAATAAACATGATGTTTAATATGTAAAAATGTATTGGGATAATGTAATTGGATGGTAATGTGAAATCTATAAATTGTATTAATTTTTTAAGAAAGGGTGTAATGTGAAATATGCCTTATGGTTTTTTGTATAGTTTTTTTCATTTACTGGTGTTAGCGAAATTGGAAGAGGTTGTGAGGTGATGTGGTGATGTTATGAGTTGGGATTATTTCTACATTATGAACCAATAGGTTGATTATGTGTGTTATTATATAATATATACATTGTATTTCCTTATGATTTTCTACATATTCCCCACCCTTTTCGGGCACCTAGTGATGACAACCAACAATATTAGGGATGTTTTCTCAAACATCTCATTTGTGAGGATGGATGTTTTTCAGCCACTATTCCCCACTACCTCTTCCAAGTGATGATGACATTCATGGGTGGTGATGGATAGAAGTCAAAAATGTATTATCGATTTTTTTTATGAAATTATGAGAATGATTATGGTGGGTGTTGTGCATGGTAGGGGTGGAATGAGGTTCATTTCCTTCATGTTCATGATACCCTACTACATTGGTTATGAGATGTGATTTGATGTGATGTCCAATGTGTCTATGGGAGGGATGTGATGTGATGTGATGTGATGCAATGCGATGGGATGTGATGTGATGTGATGTGATGTGATGTGATGTGATGTGATGTGATGTGATGTGATGTGATGTGATGTGATGTGATGTGATGTGATGTGATGTGATGTGATGCTATGTGATGTGATGTTATGTGCTCTGGTGTGGGGTGATGTGATGTGATGTGATGTGATGTGAGGTGATGTGACGTGACGTGACGTGACGTGACGTGATGTTATGTTATGTTATGTTATGTTATGTTATGTTATGTTATGTTATGTTATGTTATGTTATGTTATGTTATGTTATGTTATGTTATGTTATGTTATGTTATGTTATGTTATGTTATGTTATGTTATGTTGTGTTATGTTGGGTTATGTTGTGTTATGTTGTGTTATGTTGTGTTCTGTTGTGTTCTGTTGTGTTATGTTATGTTATGTTATGTTATGTTATGTTATGTTATGTTATGTTATGTTATGTTATGTTATGTTATGTTATGTTATGTTATGTTATGTTATGTTATGTTATGTTATGTTATGTTATGTTATGTTATGTTATGTTATGTTATGTTATGTTATGTTATGTTATGTTATGTTATGTTATGTTATGTTATGTTATGTTATGTTATGTTATGTTATGTTATGTTATGTTATGTTATGTTATGTTATGTTATGTTATGTTATGTTATGTTATGTTATGTTATGTTATGTTATGTTATGTTATGTTATGTTATGTTATGTTATGTTATGTTATGTTATGTTATGTTATGTTATGTTATGTTATGTTATGTTATGTTATGTTATGTTATGTTATGTTATGTTATGTTATGTTATGTTATGTTATGTTATGTTATGTTATGTTATGTTATGTTATGTTATGTTATGTTATGTTATGTTATGTTATGTTATGTTATGTTATGTTATGTTATGTTATGTTATGTTATGTTATGTTATGTTATGTTATGTTATGTTATGTTATGTTATGTTATGTTATGTTATGTTATGTTATGTTATGTTATGTTATGTTATGTTATGTTATGTTATGTTATGTTATGTTATGTTATGTTATGTTATGTTATGTTATGTTATGTTATGTTATGTTATGTTATGTTATGTTATGTTATGTTATGTTATGTTATGTTATGTTATGTTATGTTATGTTATGTTATGTTATGTTATGTTATGTTATGTTATGTTATGTTATGTTATGTTATGTTATGTTATGTTATGTTATGTTATGTTATGTTATGTTATGTTATGTTATGTTATGTTATGTTATGTTATGTTATGTTATGTTATGTTATGTTATGTTATGTTATGTTATGTTATGTTATGTTATGTTATGTTATGTTATGTTATGTTATGTTATGTTATGTTATGTTATGTTATGTTATGTTATGTTATGTTATGTTATGTTATGTTATGTTATGTTATGTTATGTTATGTTATGTTATGTTATGTTATGTTATGTTATGTTATGTTATGTTATGTTATGTTATGTTATGTTATGTTATGTTATGTTATGTTATGTTATGTTATGTTATGTTATGTTATGTTATGTTATGTTATGTTATGTTATGTTATGTTATGTTATGTTATGTTATGTTATGTTATGTTATGTTATGTTATGTTATGTTATGTGATGTGAGGTGATGTGTTGTCCAAGGTGTCTACTAGAAGTATTTGATGTGTTGTGGTGTTCTATCCTATGTTTTTTAGGGAAGGTTGTGATATAGAATTGGTGTGAGTTCCAAGATGTACTTCATTGGGGTGTGAGAGTGCATAATCAGTGGTAAAGTGGTGTGGGGTAGCTTTCAATGATATTATTTATATAATGTTACTATACATGGATTCAATAATTTTTGATTGATCCCTAATAAGGATTAGTTTGGTTAGTTGACCAGTTTAGGTGCTTTTGGTCCTTCTATTTTCTCACTAGTGTATTAGTATGCTTCTTTCACATGTCCATAAGATACTTTGGGATTATTCTGAATATACTTGTATACTCACCTAATGTAAATTTAACTACTTTTTTGGTTTCCAGGTGAAACACATAAAATGTACTAGACATAACTAGATCATAACATTGGACTGTTATTGTTCCATTTCCTTGGGTTTTCTTTTTTGGTTCCTTATATGGAGACCTTTTCCTATATCCATTCATTTTGTACATGTATTGTGGGATAGTTTTGTGTTACTTTAGTATATATTTTGTCCATGGAGTTTACTGATCACTAATATCATATCCCTTGGTCCTATTACAATATAGGTTAATTCCTCCCATTTGTGATATTTCTATACTCTCAATGCTAGTCACCATCCAGGAGCTTACTAGAGGTAGGACTTGGGGGGTCATTATATCTCTTACTTAAATTTTGACATAAGAGTGGAACCTTTGGAGGTAGGGGTCATGATATAGTCTTATAAAATGATGTTGAGGGAAAGTATGGAATTCAAAGTTAGGAATATTGAGGTTTTCAAGGGTTGGTAGAAAAACAGTGTAAATTGATCTTGGGGTATGATATAGGCAAGGGAACGATAACTAGGGTATCGGATTTTAGAGCCCCACATAATCTGACTCAAGGAATTTTATCCTATTTAATGACCAAGTGATGTGTCACTGCTTATAGGGTAGAGATCTAGGAGAGGTGCATACATCATGGTTGACTTGTGTTTCTATTTTAATTTGGTGGTTTTGGGGAAAGCTAAGATGAAATAAATTAATATTAATAAAATTCCATGATATTATACTTGGTAAATATTTTTTTCCCTTTCATATATGGTTCCTAGTCACTATCCGTGTGTGGTTTAGGTAGTAGAGGCTCAGTAGGCATATTTGGTTGGTTACTAGAGGGTTGATCTGGTTGAGGAGGAATATTAGTGGTAGAGAACAATGTGATATTTTTAGTGATAGTATTTGAGGATGTAAAAGTGTATAATTTATGATATTGAGATGTATAGTTGGTTTGAGGAGCTTGATATCACTTTCAGTTTGATCCCGGACCCTTTGGAGTATTGGGTCCCATTGGTAGATAGTTAGATACAAGGAGTTGTTTGTTAGTGGTGAATGTAGTATCTAGGTGAGTGTAAGGAGGGTGATGTGTCATCATTTGAATTCTATATTGAGTTTTGTGTATATTTCCTTTCATAAACTAGAAATACAATAAAGAAGAAGAGTTTATCTCTCTTTATTAAGGGAGTATGTCAATATGGGAGATGGGAATCGAGTTTATGGATTTTTTTCTATTCTTACCTAGACATTTTTCAAGATGAGAAGTCTCGATCATGGTGCTTTGAGGAGAAACTATGTCCTTCTATTTTGTATGGAGATACTCCCTTTACATTTACAACATATTTAGAGGTTCATAAAAATGAATATGTGATTGATTAGATGCACTCATGAGGATATTTATTATGAGAGGGGAACCAATAGGGTTCCTAAAGAGAAAAAGTTATTAGTGGAAGGTTTCTAGTGCTCGGGACTTTAAGGTTTCAACTAGTATGGTGTTGACCTCAACAGGACCCTTTTTTCATTTTAGGGCTAGTAACTTTCATTATTTTCCTAGGGTCTTAGCGACGGTGTGTTTTTTCTATGGGGTATATGTCCATCATCCAAATCAATGAGAAGGGGTTCTTCAATCTCAGTATGGTAGAGGTGGAAATATTCAATTTCATCCTTACCAGGTGGATCCAGTGATGTTATTTCAGTAGTAGGGGACGCTGGAGCATGCCCCCTCAAAATGGGATGTATCAAGTAGAGGATAACCTCGGGATGTTCCTCATATTTAGGGACCTCATCCTAAATGTGGTCATAGTGATGGTCGTCATCAGAGAGGCGATAATACCGTAGGGGATAAATATCATTTAATGTATGATCAGTTTATTTTCTACCCTTTTATGTGTATGTTTTGATGCAAAAACTTCACAATCCTTTGTTTCACCTTCTCTATTCCATGCTTCATGACTCGACTTATAGAGTTTTCTTGTTCCCTTAGTGTTAAATAAACAAGTCAGAGGTCAGATTAGATTTTTTTATGTGTTTTGGGGTGTAAAGTAGTGATGAGGCCACATCACTCATGTGGGGATTTGTAATTTCTTCATATGCAATTGTATTATTTAATTATCTACATCAATTTGTTGTATTTTATGAATTCTATTATAAACTCCTTTAGGAGGAAATTCAAGTTCTCATATGTGGATGGTCAGAGTGCAGTTTTTATTGGTGAGTAGAGTTATCTGGTGGGAGGTAGATGTTTAGATCACCTTCATTCTTTAATAGCTAAGTTTTTTATAGAACCAATAAATGCTGGGATGATGGAGGATCCTAAGGTTATAGAGGATTTTATATATGTTTTTTACTATGAGGTTGGGACACTACACCCTCAATGTGATTTTGAGTTTGGGAAAGACTTAAAGCCTGGTCTTTCTCCAATTTTGGTGGATCCTTATCAAATGACACCCTCTATGTTATGGGAGTTTATGATTTAGATATATGATCTGATGTATAAGGTTTTCATCCAGACCAATGTGTCGTCATGGGGTGATCTGATGTTATTTTCCAAGAATACAGATGGTAGTATGATGTTTTTAATTGAATATAAGAGGTTGAAAATGGAGACAGTCAAAAATTGATACCCTATTCCAATGATCAATGATATTTTAAACCAGTTGAGAGGGGATAGTTTTCTTTATAAAATCAATTTTTGTTCTGTGTATCACCATTTGGGAGTGAAGGAGGATGTTGTCATAAATTATTCCTTTATATGAAGATATGGTAACTTTGAGTTCACGGTTATGTTGTTTCTTATCACAAACATACCATTTGTGTTCATGGGGCTCATGAACTTTTTGTTCTATTAATTCCTTCACTAGTTCTTAGATGTGGTTGTAGACAACATCTTTATCTACGTAAAGTCAAAGGAGGAGTATGGTGATCATCTTATAGCTGTTTTTCGGGTTCATTAATTCCACCAACTATACAGAATTTTTTTTAAGTGTAAGTTCGTGACATGATAGTATTATTTCCTCAGGCATGTAGCATCTCGACAAGGTGTAGTAATGGACCATCCAAATGTCAAGGAATTTGTTTCTTGGGAAGCACCTAATAATTTGGTGGAGGTTTTTATCTTCCTTGGTCTCAAAGGCTATTACTAGAGGTTCATATCTACCTTTTCATGTATTTTGGACCCAATGAAAGATTCTACCAGGAAGGAATAGGCTTTTATCTAGACTAATCAGTGTTAGTAAGCATTTAACTACCTTAAGAGGAATTTTTTAGTGCTCATGCGTTGTAGTTTCTAGAGGAGGGTGTGATGTTTGAAGCTTTTTATGAAGCCTATTTTCTAGTATTAGGATGTGTCTTGATGCATCATAAAGTGGTAATATCTTATGGCTATATAAATTTATGTTCCCATGAGTGTAATTATTCCACCCATGATCTTGATTTAGTTGCAGTTGTGATCTCACTAAATTTTTGTTGATGTTACCTCATTGGGAAATGATTTGTGGTCTTTACCAATCACAAGATCTTGAGGTATATCTTTTATAAGTATGATATAAATATATGATAGCAGAGTTGGATGGAGTTTCTTTAGGAATATGAATTTGATGTATCTTACACCTTAGGAAAGGGTAATATTGTTTCTGAAACTTTGAGTAGGAATTCATGGAAGGATGTTGTTCATAAGTTTGAATATGATTGGAGGGTGATGGATGGGTTTTCATCCATTCACTTTGATATGAGGGTGGTTGATAGTGTAGGATGCCTACTTTAGATGAGGGTGCATTCTTCTTGGATTATTCAGGTAGAGGAGTCTCACTGGGGACACTTTGAAAAAGAGGTGATGTAAAATCATGTTGTCCTTGGATATAGTGATCGTAATTTTTATTACATGAATATTACATCATTTTTAAGACAAATAACATAATAGTAATGCAATTCTGGATCAAAAGTTTTATTATCATAGGAAAACTAGGACCATAAAACCCTTATACATAAGAAATCATATACATTTATTTAAATACTTCTTCTTTATCCTTTTAAAGGCTCGGGTTCTCCTTAGTACATGAATGCATCTGAGGATTTAAATCAAGGAATGGGTAAGATAAAATCTTAGTTAGAGGATGAATAAGGGACATGATTCAATATAACACAGGTGAGTATAATCATTGAAATCATATCATAAGAATTAGATCATCATAAATATCATGAGGGAAACATTTGACAGTGGCATGGAATGTGGAGACGTAAATAAATGAACCATCATGTCATAGTGGTCAAATACTAAACATAGTTGTGAGAAAAGCTAGCAACATGGTCACACGTAACATATGTTCATAATCATAATATAATAATTGTGAAAAATATAATATATTGTTTACACATAATACACATTATATAATGAGATAAATCACATTATACCCATTGCATTGGAGGGATATATAAATATAGGCCCACCCCTCACTTCATAATATTTATTAAATCATTCATGCCACATAGAACGTATAACATTCATAGTAAGGATATAAAATGAATAAAATATGTGAAACAACTCAAGAGGGGTAAAATATGTAAAACATATTTTTCAAACAAATCATCATTCTTGAGTGAAGAATAAACAACTCAAGAGGGGTAAAATATGTGTTTTGAAAGAAAATTTATTTTTCAAAAATCATTGTATTTGGATAATAAATTAAGGTGGAAACATGTATATCCCAAAAAATAAAAGGTAAGAATATTTATTTTATATTTAATAAACATTATAGGAATACACATACTAAATATGTCATCAAATAGGGATAACCCGAAGAAAATAAGTTTGGTTCAAGAATCCCATTACCTTAAATCCAAATTATTTCATCACTTTTCCACCTCCTGAATAATAAATATAGTTTTATTAATACATTTATATAGAATTTAATGATTCTTATTTTTAAAAAAATTATCAATTATAATAATTTGGTTATATTTCTTAATTTCCTTGGTTATAGGGAAGCCATTTTGATATCGTCTTTTCCTTAAAAAAATTCCCTTTTGCTTTGATTTCACTATTTTGTTCAAAGTCGTTTATATATAAGAGTAATCAATTATAGAAAATTAAAATAAATTTATTTATAAATTTATATATAATAAATAATTTATTGTAACCAACCATAGGTTTGGTTATAATAAATGGATTTGAAATGTCCTCGTTGGTGACTAACTGACCGTTTATGGGGAATTATCGAAAGAGTGGGAAATGGAAGTTTAAAATTTATACGTCGTAATTTTGATAAATTTAGTAGTTTTACATCATTAATATAATCTTAACATAATTAATAATTAATTTTATAACATTTTCTTTTGGAAATATTGGTAAAAAAGAAATTGAATAATAAAAAAGGGAAGAGTTGTAGAAACTTTATTTTACCACAATGTAGCTTCTCTTATGCAACACTAAAAACTCATTAAATGTTTAGAGTTGGTTTACTCTAGAATATCACAAGGTATTATAAGGTGATTGATAGGGATTATTTGGGTAGATAATTGTATTTTTAAAGTGAAGGAGGATTGGTTTTCCATGGGGAGGGATAGGGGTTATTTATACTTGAGGAAAGGTGTATTTTTAGAATAAAATGTTAAATTTAATATTATATCAAAGCTAGAACTTTTAATATTGAATTTATTACAATAAAAATCATATATATATATATATATATATATTGGAACTTTAAACTTCTTTCTAATTAGAAATATTGTACTTTATTAAAAATGAAAGTGGGAAAAATATAAAAATTTTATGTTAAGGGAACACTTTTGAATTTAGGTTTTTGAAAATACTTTTTAGGTTTGGAAAAAAATTATTGCATTTTAATGAATCATTTGTTAAATTAAATATTTTTCAAAAAAAAGTTATATAAATGATTACTTCATTATTAAATCTTGAAAGATGTAATTATAATACACTGGTTATGAGAAAAAACTGTATTTTTACAATTCACATGAAAATTGAATTATTTTAGAAAATTACAAAAAATTAAACCTTAGATAATTTTGAAAATATGATTTAAAAATTTATATTTATTTTATCAAAATAAAATTCTAACATAGTTAATTTTAATTTTGAATATAAAAATCATGATCTTTTGAAATAATTTATAATATTGTTTATTAAAAATGAGAATATATTTTCTTTGAGTATTTTAATCATGATTTTTTATTAAATTATAATATTTATATTTTTTAAAATTAATCATGAAAATATTATTTATATAACAATTTGTTATCTTGAGGTTAAATTACTATTCCAATGGTGAGATTATCATTTTTAACGGTCAGGTTATTATTCCCAATAGTAGAGTTACTATACTAATAGTCACATTACAATTCTAATATTCACATAACCTCCTATAAATACCACTTAATTATTTCAATAAATATTCACTACAATTTCTCCCAAGGATATATATTTTCATTTTATTAAATGATAACGGGTTTACTAAAATTTTGTTTTTTTATTGTTTTATTCATGGGAGGGATAATTCTGGAATATTGGGGAGATCAATATTTTCCCATTATAATTTTTCTAGTTTATATTTTTCCCTTGTAATAATTATCATTTCAATCAGTTTTTTCACAAATTAATGTAATGATTCGCATTAATGAAATAATGTGTTGTCGGTTTCTCTATGTGTTTTATGTTTACAATATTTCATAATATAATATAATACACTTTCATTTCAAGAAAAAAATATCATTTATAAAATTTGGGATTTTATATTCTTCCACCATTATAAATTTCACCCCCAAAATTTCAACTCATGTTCACAGTTGAAAAAAGGTGAGGGTACTCCTATTTTATGATTTTTATCTATGGTCTAAGATCTTCACTAGTTTCTCCTAATATAAGATCTCATTCTCTAGTTGTACCGCCTAAAACTTTAGTACATGTGAGGGATCAGGTGTGTACTTCCTCAGGAGAGATATTTGGAACACAACATGAACATGATCCATATTTCCTAAAAGTGAAAGTTGATAGGGCACTGTTCCTATGCATTCAAGGATATCAAAAGGGATAATGTACCTACGTTTAATCTTCCCCTCCTTTAAAAACCACATGACTCTCTTCGATGGTGATATTTGATAGAAAACTTTTCTATAAATTCAAACTGAAACTTCCTTCGATTGTTGTCATCATATCAATTTTTTTAAGTTGGGTGTATTTTTTATACTTCTAGATAGATTGAACATTTTTTGAATCTATTTCACAAAATTAGGTCTATGTAGCTTTACTTCTTCAAATTCATCCCAACAAGCTTTAGTTTTACATCAATTATTATACAGTGCTTCATATGGATCCATTTGAATAATTGAGTGGAAGTTTTTGTTGTATGAGAACTCAACTAATGGGATATGTAGATCCCATCCTCCTCTGAATTTCATTGATAAAGCACTCCAAATTTCCTCAACAGTATAAATAGTCCTTTCATGTTGAACATTATTTTTTGGGTGATATACCATACTAAAATTCAATTCATTATTCAAATCCTGAAGAATAATTCTCTATAGTTTAGTTGTTTTCCTTTTATTATGATTATAAATGATCGAAATTGGTACCCCAATCAGCCTATCAACATCCTTTACATATATATTGGAAAGTTTTTAAAGTGATAAATATTCCAAAATAGCGATGAGGTGGTAAGTCTTGGTGAGTTTATCCACTAATAAACATATTTAATTATTTTATTTGGATGTCCTAGGGATACTAGTGAAAAAGTCCATTATGACATTCTCCCATTTATATATGGGTATATAAAATGGTTACATCATCCCCTTGGACTTCTATTTCTATTCATTAGGTTGATTACATACCAAGAACCTTGAGATATACTCCAAAATCTACTTATTTATGTTTTACCACTATAAGTTCCCTCGAAGAACATGATATATCTTGGTACTTCTAGGGTTGATATAGAAATATAATCTATGTGCATTATCCAATATATCCTTTATCTCAAGTGATGTAGGTATACAAAGTCCAGTTCCAAATTGAATGAAACTATCCTCATCAATGTGGAACTCATGTGTCTTACCTTCCATTATTTCTTTCATCTTATTTTAAATCTCTGTATCATCCCTTTTTTCCTACTCATTCTTCACTTGGATTGATGGTTTTGAAATCATTTGGGCATGGTAAGATTTACTACTTGTTAATAATTTAAGATCCATCCTTTGTATATCCATAAGGATAGTGTCTTTCTCAATCTATGACATGGATAAAGTAGTAGGTACTTTTATACTAATAGAATTTGTTTCCTTGTTTTCCTTTCCTAAATGATAGTGAATCAAGCAATCGTAGTCCTTGATTAGCTCTAACCATATTATTTGATGCGTGTTGAGCTCCATCTCTGTGTATATATACCATAGACTCTTATGATTGGTATAAATTTCACACTTTTTTCCATAGACTTAGTGCCATAAAATATTCATGGAATATATCATACATGATAACTCTGGATCATGCATTGGGTAGTTTTTCTCAAGTATTTTCAACTTTTGTGAGGCATAATCAATCACTTTATCATTCTACATGAGTACACAATCGAATAATTTCTTCAAAGAATCATTGTATATGATAAAACTTTCTCGAATAATTGATAGTGTGAGTACATTCATAGTGATTATACTATTCTTGATATCCTTAAATCTTTCCTCACATTCATCCTTCCATATATACTTCACCCCATTCCATGTTAACTTATTTATTGGTCTAGACACTCATGAGAAATCTCTCGCAAAAAAAAATAGTACCATTTTAATCCAAGAAAACTATGGATTTCTGTGACACTATTGGGTCTGGTCCATTTCTCAATTACCTTTATCTTTGAAGGGTCCACAACAACTCCCCCACTTCTGATCACATACCCCAAGAATGTGAATTGCTACATCCAAAAGACACACTTGTTAAACTTATCATGCATTTTATCCTTTCTTAATGTCGCCAACATAATCCCTAGATACACTTAATTTTCTCCCTATCTATTGGAGTAAATTAGAATATTTTCAATAGACACTACAATAAATTTTTCTAGGTAGTCTACAATGACTCTATTCATAAAATTCATAAATATTTTAGGGGAATTAGTATGCTTTAATTGCGTCACTATGAACTAATTGTTCCCATACCTTTTATGGAAGGTTGTCTTCTGAATATCTCCCTTATGCACCTTCAGTATATGAAATCCAAAATGAATGTCCACCTTTGAGAAGTATTAATATATTTGTAGTTGGTCAAATGAGTCATCAATCCTGGGTAGGTGATACTTATTCTTTAGAGTGATTGTGTCAATCTCCCATTAATCGATACACAACCACATTGATCCATCCTTTTTCTTTAAAAAGATCACTAGTTCACCCCAAGGTAATGTACTTGGGTGTATGATCCCTTCGTAAAAATTCTCTTACAGCTACTTCTTTAACTCCTCCATTTCAATCGGGGCCATTCTAGAGGGTAATTTTAAGATAGCATTGGATCTGGGTATAATCTCTATTGAGAAATCTACCTCATGGTCTGGGGGAGGTCTAAGAAACGCTTTTGTAAATAAATTAGTGTATTCCCTAAAAATGGGAACTTTCTTGAGTTTGATAACTTCTTTTAATTCAACCATTTGGGTAAGATATACCTCTTCATAGGGTATCAACTCCCACACCATTGAGGGATTTTCCAATGGAGATTCATGATCCTCCATAAATTTTTAAAGGAGAATTGGATGGTTCAAAATATAAAAATAGATTTCCTTTTCCCAATAGTTTATGAGTTCTCTATATAATGATAACCAATCCATGCCTAGTATTGCATCAAATTCCACCAAGGGAAGGATTATGATATTTTCTAGAAAAATCATCCAACATAAACTAACAGGAGAACAATCCAACACTTCAGATTAAATGATCACACCACTAGGTGTTTCTATAGATATCTCTACTTAAATTTTTTGGGGATTTGATTCAATAGCTCAAAAAAATTATCCAAATATAAAGGAATGTGTAGAACCATAATCAAATAAAATGTTTTCCATTATTGATTGAATAGTATGACAATCCTGCTTTTTATTATGACTTAAACATGATTTATTACATAAAACTTCACTTGATACAACAAAGAATATTAAGAGGTTTAATGTCTTCGGGGATTAGGATCATTAAATAAAAACATAAAACATTAAATACAACATCTTTATTGAAAACTTCCTTTACATGACCACTACATTCCCTCGTACTTAGCATTGCATGGGATAACCTGAGGACATGCATAGGAAAAGGGTGATCTATAAAGCCCAGTAAGGGAGTACACATGGAATAACATGAGGAGTAAAATACATTTCATCCAATAGGAATATCAATAGAGAATAAGATAAACATGAACATAAAGTCATGATAAATCATGATAAGCATAACATGGAAATGTGGCAACAACACTTAACATGGAATTAGCATGAGCCAAGGCTCATTGCACATAGAGCATGAGTAAATCCTCATTGCACATAAAGCATGAGTAACCCCTCATTGCACTTTAATTAGCATGATTCAACACTCATTGCACGTGACGTATCATGATACTATACTTTACCTGATGCATTGGAGCGTTATAAGGGCGCACCCTTCTTAAACATTTCATTTCATGCATAAGTGTGCCACATGGATCATAAAACATGGATTCATAAAACATAATAATTTATTCCATGATAAAGGAATGTGGAATTCATACATGAAACTTTATAATCAATAAGTAAATGTTCATAAATGTGAATACCCTTGATGGAGAAATGGTCATGGCATTCACTACAAAATGACATTGGCTTAGAAAATCGGTGCGATTTCGGCAACGTAACGGCGTGACATAAGAATTTATAAAAAATGGTTGATGAGAGAGAAAGGGGTTCCTCATCATATTTACATGTAATGGACAGTAAGGAGGTGATATAGATACATGTCCCAACAATTGTAATGGAATTTAGATTCATGATACAAAAGTATTACTTGAATGTAAAAGAAAAGAGAGAAGTTCCTTTCGGAATTTCGGCGTAGTAATGAGTGTACATGGGAGGCATTTAATGAGAGAGAAAGGGTATACCATCATTCAAACATAAAAAGGGCAGTATGAGGGAGTTTAGAAACCATACCCCAACATTCATAATTTAAATTGAAAGGGCAAAACAACTTAAAGAAAATTGGACAAAAATGAGAAAGGAAGAAAAACCTCTTACTTGGAAGTGTGCTTCCAAAGGCTTGAGAGAGGGTTGAAAGAGGCTTCTTGGTAGCTTGGGGAACCTTGGGAGGATTATAGAGAGAGTAGGGTAGAGGTTGGACGAACTCCAAAGGCATTGAGTGAGGAGGAAGTGGGAGCTTGGGTGGGTTTATATAGGAAATGTGAGTGAATTCTTTATTATTTAGGTTTGGGACCCCTTACATTAAACTAATCCAAACCACAAATAGCTCATGGTTTTTCCCATGGTTTTTGGAAAAGGGGATAGGAAAAAAATATTTTATAAGGCCAAAGTCTGAACTTAAAATAATGTGGTTGCTTATGTGGAGGTGAGTCACACTCCCATGGAAAATAATTTAAAAAGACAAGATGTTTAATAAGTCTTGAGGGGTCCATTAATGCTTTTTAAAATAAGTCAAACAAACCCAAAATCACATTATTTTAATGGTAAAACATATATTGTCCGAACATAAATCTTGTAGTATTTTATTACATCACTATTAGGTCATTATGATGTCATAAAACACATTATATATTTAAACGGTATTTAATTTTTACCCAAAAATTTGACTGTCTCAGAAAATTATAAAAAATTCACCATTGGATAATTTAGACATCCTGATTCCAGAAATAACATTTATTTTATTTAAATAATTTTCTAAATATGTTAATTTTTATTTTTAAAATAAAAAACCGACATTTATCGAAAATTCACGGGTTTTGACAAAAATGGATTTCAAACCTTAATAAAAATTACAATTGTATTCATAAAATTATAATATCATTTATATTTAATAAAACTTAATTTAATAATAATAATATTTTATTAAAATATTATTTAATTCAAAAATCCTTTAATTTAATAAAATAGAATTCTTAATTAAATAATAACTAAAAACACTATTTGTACTTTAAAAACTATTTACAATGTATCAATAATGACAAGAAAGTATATTCATTATTATATACAAAAAATAATGTACATGAACATAGTTCTATTTATTTGTTACATTTTCCCTTAAAACAGCTGCATAAGACCTAAGGGTAAGGTGTGTGATGGTGACAGACTCTTGGGGTGGCTTAGATAACATCGCTCGAGTGGTAATTTCTATCAACTTCCACTTCTCCCGTAGACGGTCCTGTTCGAGCTTGACATGATGAAGCTCAGCTTGGGGTTGGTCAAGAAGGAAGCCCAAGGATGCCACCTCTTTTCCGAGCTCCGACAAATGGACTTCGTATGGGGAAATTCTACTGGATAAGGCCATCACTTCCTTTGTCTGAGTAAATTTGGATTTGTTAAATCCCTATTTTTATACTAATCATGTGATCACAGTTTAACGGCTATATTAGAAATGGTCAAAATTATTAACATAAAACCAAAGAATTTTACATTTTATATAAACATAAAGAGACATTTAATTAGATCAAGAGGTATTTCCATTAATGAAACTTTGGTTCGTTACAATATTCCCCCCTTAAGAAATTTCACCGTCGAAATTTCCTTTTCCCACACTAAAACAGATGTGGGTAACTCATCTTCATCATTTCCTCTGATTCGCAAGTCGCTTCTTCAAACTTGTGGTTTCTCCACAACACCTTGACTAGGGGCATTGTCTTATTTCGTAGAAATGTTTCTCTACGATCTAAGATCTTCACTGGTTGCTCCTCATAAGAAAGATCATCCTCCAACTGTACCACCTCAGAAGAGAGTACATGTGAAGGTTCTTGTATGTACTTCCTTAAGAGAGATACATGAAAGACATCATGTACTTTGTCCATGGTAGGTGTAAGTGCTAGTCGATAGGCCACAACCCCGACACGATCAAGAATCTCGAAGGGGTTGATGTACCTTGGACTTAACTTCCCTTTCTTTCCAAACCTCATGACCTTCTTCCACAGAGATATGCAGAGAAAAACCATGTCTCCAGCTTTAAACTCAAGGTCTAGTCGATGATTATCTGCATAACTCTTCTGTCGACTCTGGGCTGCCTTGATATGCTGCTGAATGGTTTTCACATTCTCCACCATTTCCTTGACCATTTCTGGTTCAAGCAGCTTACGTTCACCAACCTCATCCCAACATGTCGGTGTTCTGCACCTTTTCCCATACAGGGCTTCATATGGTGCCATTTGGATGCTCGAGTGGAAACTGTTATTATAAGAGAACTCAACCAGAGGAAGATGTTGATCCCATCCTCCTTTAAAGTCCATTGAGCATGATCTCAACATATCCTCAATTGTTTGGATAGTTCGCTCGGATTGGCCATCAGTTTGAGGATGATAGGTCGTACTAAAGTTCAGTTCAGTATTCAGAGCATGTTGAAGACTCTTCTAAAACATAGAGGTGAATCTTGGATCTCGGTCAGACACAATAGATAGTGGTACTCCCTAAAATCTTACCACTTCCCTGATATATATCCGTTCCATTTGATCCAATGAGAAATCCTCCCGAAAAGCAATGAAGTGTGTATTCTTTATAAGAAGATCCACAACAACCCATATTGCATTGTTGCCTTTGGATGTCCTCAGAAGTCCGGTGACAAAGTCCATGGTGATGTTCTCCCATTTCCATTCTGGTATGGGCAATGGTTGCATCATCCTCTTAGACTTCTGCCTCTATGCCTTCACTTGCTGGCACACCAGGCACTTTGATGTATATTCAGCAATCTCCTTCTTCATATTATCCCACCAAAAATTTTCTCGGAGATCTCGATACATCTTTGTGATCCCTGGTTGAATAGAGAAATTTGAACTATGTGCATCATCCAAAAGTTCCTTCATCAACATCGGACTTGATGGAACACATAGTCTTTTCCCAAACTGTACAATTACTTATTCATTAACATTAAACTCCAGGGATTTCACTTTTTTGATAGCTTCCACTTTTTCTTGAATTCCCACATCATCCTTTTGAGCATCCTTTAACCTTTCCAAAAGATATGATTGAGCAATCATTTGTGAAAGGATTGATGATGTTCCATTCTCTATGATTCGCATGTCCATCTTCATCAAGTCTAAGAAGATTGGATCCTTCTCAATTCTCATCATTGATAGAATCGATGGATCCTTTCTACTTAGGGCATCTACCACCTTGTTCACTTTCCCAGGGTGGTAATGAATTGAATAGTCATAATCCTTGATGAGCTCTATCCATATTCTCCGGCACATATTAAGCTCTTTTTTTGTGAATATATATTTAAGACTCATGTGGTCAGTATATATCTCACATTTCTCTCCATAGAGATAATGCCGCCAGATTTTCAAGGCAAAGATCACCGCCGCCAACTCCAGATCATGTGTTGGATAGTTTCACTTATGGATTTTCAACTTCCATGAGGAAAAGGATACCACTTTATCATTCTGCATCAGTACACAGCCTAAGCCCTTCTTTGAAGCATCACTGAATACCACAAAAAGTTCCCCACTTGTGGGTAAAGTGATCATGGGCATAGTGATAAGCCTCCTTTTCAACTCTGTGAAGCTTTCTTTGCATTCATCACTCCAAGAAAACTTTAATCCCTTTCAAGTTAGCTCTGTAAGAGGGTTGAAAAACCGTGAGAAATTTCTCACAAATCGTCGATAATATCCAGCTAACCCCAAGAAGCTACGGATATCTGTTACCGATGTTGGCCTCAGCCATCCCTCAATTGCATCTGTTTTGGATGGATCCACAGATATCCCATTGATTTTGATGATTTGGCCCAAGAATGAGACATCCTTTAACTAGAACTCACACTTTCTGTACATTTCATAGAGCTTCTACTTGCGCAAAGTCTCCAGTACAGTTCTTAAATTCTCCTCATGATCCTCCTTGGTTTTGGAGTATATTCTAATATCATCTATAAAGACTACCACAAATTTGTCGAGGTAATCTCTAAAGACTCTATTCATTAAGTCCATGAATATTTCTGGAGCATTGGTGAGTCCGAAAGACATTACTATGAATTCATAGTGCCCATAACTTGTGCGAAAAGCAGTCTTGGAAATATCTTCCTTCTTCACCCTTACTTGATAATATCCTAACCGCAAGTCTACCTTGGAGAAGTATTGTGCTCCATGCAGCTGATCGAACAAGTCATCAATTCTTGGGAGAGGATACTTGTTCTTTATCGTGATTTTGTAAAGTTCACGATAATCGATGCAAAGTCGCATTGACCCATCCTTCTTCTTGACGAAGAGGACCGGTGCACCCCATGGTGAAGCACTTGGGCGTATAAACCCTTTATCCAGATTCTCCTATATTTGTTTCTTCGGCTCTTCAAGCTCAACGACAGCCATTCTATATGGATTCTTGGATATTGGTAAAGCCCCAGGTATAAGTTCAATTGAGAATTCAACATCTCTTCTAGGAGGAAGACCAGGCGGTTCCTTGGGAAACACTTCCACGAATTCCCTCACAATAGGTATTTCTTCAAGGATGGTTTCTTCCTTGGACTAAATCATCTGATCCAGATACGTGTGCTCATAAGGCAGTAATATCCATGCTTGAGATGATGGAGCTAAAGGAGATTCATCTTCCTCCTTACACTTGTAAAGAATCGGGGGTAGATTCTCCATATGGAGTGTGATTTCCCTCTCCCAACAATTTAGGTTGGCTCTATATAAGGAAAGCCAATCCATGCCAAGAATTGCATCAAATTCCACTAGAGGGAGTATGACGAGGTTTTACGGGAAATTCAATCCACATATTATAATAGGGGAGGACTGATATTCATGGGATTCAATGATTTCCCCATTTTCCATACTCACCGACATCTTCACTTACATGATTTGTGGGGGTGTTGGGATTGTTCTACTAAACTTTAGAGATATAAAAGAATGCGTAGAACCTGAATCAAAAAGTATGTTCGCTATTCTTGAATGAATAACTAGAAAACCTATCACAACTTCATTATCGGGGTTCACTTCGGCAGAAGTGATGGAAAAATATCTTCCTTGCTGCCTTGGAGGTTGTTGGTTGCCTCCGAAAACCCTTGGATTAGGGCACTGATTTGCAAAATGCCCTGGTTCTTTTCATTTGTAGTATTGAACAATGCGTTGAGGTTCAAACGGAGCATTCCTCTCCTCTGTCGCAGTCGCGGGTCTTTCTTGCCTAGAATTAACAGCTAGGTTCCCTTCTCTTCCACACCTGAAGCATTTGCTTGTCCCCTTAAGGCAATTTCTAGGGTGCTTCTTTCCGCACTTTTGGAAAGTGGGATACTGTATCTTCTTATCACTGTTGGATTTATCCATTGGACCACAAGCATTGAAGTCCACCTTATGCTTCTTATCCCCATGATACCCTTGTGATTCTTCGATCTCTATTTCGACCTTGAGGGCACATCGGACAATTTCCTCATAGATGTTGAAGTCACAGATTGCTAATGATTTCTGTAGTCTAGGATTAAACCTACCAAAGAAGCGTTCAACTTTGCATTATGGGGTAACGACAAAGCCAGAAACATATCGTGCAAGCCTTGTGAAGTTTTCCTCGTACGCTCCAACAGATTCTTCCTCTTTTTTCTTGAGGGAAAGGAAGTCCCTTTCCATCTTAAGCCGGAGGGTGCACGGAAAATATTTATTGAAAAACATCTTCCTAAAATCCTTCCATTCCAACGCCTCTATCTCCTCATCAGGCTTCGTATTTTTTGATCAGCGTCCACCATTGATCAGCTTCACCCTCCATATGATAAGCAGCCAGGAGAACCTTCTCTTGTTTAGAACATTGAAGGATGGAGAATATCTTTTCAATGGAGTTGATCCATTGTTCAACGATCGTGGGATCTTATGATCCACTAAAAGTAGGATGCCTTTGTCTCATGAAGCTCTCGATAGCGACTTTTTCATTCTTAGGGGGGGTTGAACGTTCATCTTAACCCGTGTTTCTATTCAAAACTTGAGTTATCTAAGAGATAAACGTGACAAATTTCGTGATTCCCGCTCTCATTGGATTGGGCATCTCATTAGTACAGTCATCACACTGATCTTCACAACGGTTGTTAGCCCGAGTCCTCCTATTACCGGCCATTGGCTGGAATAAAAGGAAATTTTGGGTAACACATAAAGGGTAATCCAAAGACAAAAGTTGATGACTTATAAATAAAGTTTTATTTCCTTAACTCATGAGTCTATAGGCATCAATCTTGGCTTTTCATGATCTACTTTCTAATATATATTCTTAAGGGCATTTTTTTTAATTCCCTTAATAAGGGTTCATACTAAGATTGGGAATTTATCAAAACATATCCCCCAGGAGTGTCGTAACCAAGAGTGCAGCAAGGCTCGTTGTCGTGCACCAGTTCCCGTTTGAGTCTAGCTCAAAGTGGTGTTTTCGGGTTTTACCCCTAGGATACATCTGTTCCAGAGCCGCCTCTACCTGCTCGTATCCAGACAGGGATGTATTTGTTTGATAAACAACTTACTCAGTACTTTCAAAAACTTAGGGATGTTTTTATTATACTTAGTCTTGTCTCTAAGGCTTTACTAGGGTTTTCTAATCCTAGTCCCAAATATAACTAAACCTATCCTCTGATACCAACTATGACAACCTTGCTTTTTATTACAACTTAAACATGATTTATTACATAAAACTTCACTTGATACAACAAAGAATATCGAGAGGTTTAGTGTCTTTGGGGCTTAGGATCATTAAATAAAAACTTAAAACATGAAATACAACATCTTTATTGAAAACTTCCTTTACATGAACACTACATTCTCTCGTACTTAGCATTGCATGGGATAACCTGAGGACATGAATAGGAAAAGGGTGAGCTATAAAGCCCAGTAAGGGAGTACACATGGAATAACATGAGGAGTAAAATACATGTTAGGAAATGGGTATATAAATAGAGAATAAGATAAACATGAACATAAAGGCATGACAAATCATGATAATCATAACATGGAAATGTGGCAACAACACTTAACATTGAATTAGCATGAGCCAAGGCTCATTGCACATGGAGCATGAGTAAATACTCATTGCACATAAAGCATGAGTAAACCCTAGTTGCACTTGAATTAGCATGATTCAACACTCATTGAATGTGACATATCATGATACTATACTTTACCCAATGCATTGGAGCGCTATAAGGGCGCACTCTTCTTAAACATTTCATTTCATGCATAAGTGTGCCACATGGATCATAAAACATGGATTCATAAAACATAATAATTTATTCCACGATAAAGGAATGTGGAATTCATAAATTAAACTTTATAATCAATAAGTAAATGTTCATAAAGGTGAATACCCTTGATGGAGAAATGGGCATGGTATTCACTACACAATGACATTGGCTTAGAAAATCGGTGTGATTTCGGCAGCATAACGGCGTGACATAAGAATTCATAAAAAATGGTTGATGAGAGATAAAGGGGTTACTCATCATATTTACATGTAATGGACAGTAAGGAGGTCATATATATACATGTCCCAACAATTTTAATGGAATTTAGATTCATGATACAAAATTATTGCTTGAATGTAAAAGAGGAGAGAGAACTTCCTTTCGGAATTTCGGCATAGTAACGGGTGTACATGGGAGACATTTAATGAGAGAGAAAGGGTATCCCATCATTCAAACATAAAGAGGGAAGTATGAGAGAGGTGTGAAACCATACCCCAACATTAATAATTGAAATTAAAAGGGAAAACAACTTAAATAAAATTGGACAAAAATGAGAAAGGAAGAAAAAACCCTTACTTCGAAGTGTGCTTCCAAAGGCTTGAGAGAGGCTTGAGAGAGGCTTCTTGGGAGCTTGGGGCACCTTTGGAGGATTCTAGAGAGAGTAGGGTATATGTTCAACGAACTAAAAAGGCTTTTAGTGATGAGTAAGTGGGATCTTGGGTGGGTTTATATAGGAAATGTGAGTAAATTCTTTATTATTTAGGTTTGGGACCCCTTACATTAAACTAATCCAAACCAAAAACCGACTCATGGTTTTTGCCCATGGTTTTTGGAAAAGGGGATAGGAAAAAAATATTTTATAAGGCCAAAGTCCTAACTTCTTAAAATAATGTGGTTTCTTATGTGGAGGTGAGTCACACTCCCATGGAAAATAATTTCAAAAGACAAGATGTTTAATAAGTCTTGAGGGGTCCATTAATGCTTTTTAAAATAAGTCAAACAGACCTAAAATCACATTATTTTAATGGTAAAACATATATTGGCCTAACATAAAGCTTATAGTATTTTATTACATCACTATTGGGTCATTATTATGTCAGAAAACACATTATATATTTAAACGGTATTTAATTTTTACCCAAAAATTTGACTGTCTCAGAAAATTATGAAAAATTCACCGTTGGATAATTTTGACATCCTCATTCCAGAAATAAAATTTATTTTATCTAAAAAAATTTCTAAATATGTTAATTTTCACTTTTAAAATAAAAACCGACATTTATTGAAAATTCACGGGTTTTGAGAAAAATGGCTTTCAAATCTTAATAAAAATTACAATTTGCATTCATAAAATTATAAGATCATTTATATTTAATAAAAATTAATTTAATAATAATAATAATAATTTATTAAAATATTATTTAATTCAAAAATCCCTTAATTTAATAAAATAGAATTCTTAATTAAATAATAACTAAAAACACTATTTGTACATTAAAAACTATTTACAATGTATCAATAATGACAAGAAAGTATATTCATTATTATATACAAAAAATAATGCACATGAACATAGTAAAATTTATTTTTTACATAACCCCTTAAAACAGCCACATAAGACCTAAGGGTAAGGTGTGCGATGGTGACAGACTCTTAGGGTGGCTCGGATAACATCGCTCGAGTGGTAATTTCTATCAACTTCCACTTCTCCCATAGAAGGTCTCGTTCGAGCTTGACATGATGATGCTCAGTTTGGGCTTGGTTAAGAGCAAAGCCTAAGGATGCCACCTCTTTTCCGAGCTCTGACAAATGTGATTCATATGGGGCAATTCTACTGGATGAGTTCATCGCTTCCTTTGTCTAAGTAAATTTGGATTTGTTAAAGCCCTATATTTATACTAATCATGTGATCACTGTTCAACAGCTATATTGAAAATGGTCAAAATTCTTAACATAAAACCAAAGAATTTTACATTTTATATAAACATAAAGAGACATTTAATTAGATCGAGAGGGATTTCCATTAATGAAACTTTGGGTCATTACAAATAGTAAGTTTACCTTATAATGATTAATTTTAATGATCTACTTAATAATTAGTGATGACATAAGAATTCCCTTGCTCAATTTACTTTGGAGTTTATTGGCATTAATTACCCTCAAGGACCCATGGTTTAATGCAATGACTTGCATAGTCCCCTTTCTCCCTATAGTTGAAGCATTAAAAAAAGGGTTCGTTATTACTTTCCTCTATCTTATTGGTCATATTCCTCATGTATCTTCAACATATATGATCTTGGTGGATTTTTCTCTCATACTTATAGAATTTCCTTATCCATTTAAGGTAGTTCCCATGATTTTTGTTCCCAAATTTCTGACATGTGGTTGGTTAGAGCTTCTTTCCACCTTTTTTCATTTTATCCAACAACTTGAAAATCTATATTTCATTTCTTATCTCCATAAACATGGGACCATTCTCCAAACTCCATCTCTACATTGAGGGAACATCGAACAACATATTAATAATTCCCAAAGTATTATATTTCTAATTTTTTTTAGAAGTGTGGTTTTAAGATTCTGAAGAATCTAATAATTTGGTTATCATTATTCATAATAAAACATTTGTCATATCTTTAAATCCTTGTAAAATTTACCTTAAATGCAGTGATAGATTCACAATTCTTTTTCTTAATCTCTCAAAACTATCTCTCCATATTTGTTCAAATAGTTCTAGTAAAATATTTGTTAGGAAATAATTAATAAATTTATCCCACTCCATTTATTCCATTTTATCCTTTAGCTTATTATTATTTATTAGTTCCAACCATTGATTGGCCACTCCTTCTATATGATAGACTAAAAGAGTAACCTTATCCTTATTAGAACAGTGGAGCATAGATATGATATTCTCTATTGAGTTAAATCACTATTCCATGATAATTGGTTTGAAAGATACACTAATCATCAGTGTTCATTTCTACATAAAGGATTCAAGGGCCAGTTTATCCTTCTTATGTGAAAGAGAGTGTTCCACATTTTTCCTGATATTTTTAATATCTATAGATAATTGGATAAGCATATCCATTATGTTCTGAACTCTACCTATCATTGAATTGGTAGTGTCATTCCGGCATTTGTTTGAATATTCCTCACATAGTTTTTTGGTCTAGTTTATCATAGTTCAAACCATTTTCAAAAATAAAAAATGTTATAACAAACATTAGTCAACAAGGTATGAATAATTAATTTTTTCTTAAGTGAAAATTAGTTCTAATGTCAATTATTATTGGATATCTTGTCTTATACTTTCCCATAAACAGTACTACTTGGATCATGCACTTTAATACTTATCTAACCTTAAAAGTAATAATCCATTTATCTATATATCCATCATAATAGTTTCTATTAGAGTTTTTGAATAAATGAATCACATCCCCAGAGAGTTTCAAACCAGGTGTGAATAAAGTCATGTTGTATTGCACCAGTTCCTAGTCAATTCAAGATCAATACGGTATCTTTAGGCTTGTTTCCCCTTTATATATTTATACCAAATCCACTTACACTTTTAGTATCTAGATAAGGATTTCATTTATAAAAAATAAAATGTTCTTATGATTTACCAAAACATTATATGTTTATATATACTTAGAATTATACATATGGTTTTCACTAATGTTTTATAATCCTAATTCCCAAATTAACTATGCCTCCCTCTGATACCAACTATAAAAACTGTACTTTTTATTACATGACTATTACATTAATTTTATGATAAAAACATAATAGTTATGCATTCAAATATCAAATGGTTTAGTATCATGGGAAAACTAGGACCATACATCACTTATAAATAGTAAATAATAAACATTTTTTAAAATAGTTATTATTTATCCTTATAAAAGCTCAGGTTCTCCTTACTACATGTAGTCACCATAGGATATATATCAAAGAAAGGGGTGATATTAAAGCTCAGTGAGAAGATGAATAAGTGACATGATTCAATATAACAAGGGTTATAATAATAATTATCATCATATAATACGAATAGGGTTTTTTAAACATCATGAGGGGATCATTTGATAAGTACATGGAATGTGGTGATGTATAAAAATGAAACAACATTTTATAGTGGTCAAATACCACACATAGTTGTGAACAAAGCTAGAATTATGTTTACTTGTAACACATGTGCATAATCATAACATAATCATTGTTAAAAAGGCTAGAATAATGTTCAAACATAATACACATTATCTTAGGAGATATATTTCATTTAGAAATACAATGTAGGGATATATAATTTTTATCCCACCAACAACATCATAATATTTACATAATCATGCATGCTATATAGAACGTATAACAATCATTGTCATGAAATAACCCATGAAGGAAATGGGTTTCATAAAGATTTAATCAAGAATAATTTAATTAATTAACATGGGCTTCCCAAATGCGTTTTGGAAAACATATTTGGAATAAAAATAATTAGTCTTGAGAGAAGAAGAAACAACTCAAGCCAAGTAAATGTTGTGTTCTAAAAGATAAATCCTTTTTCTAAAATCTTTTTGTTTGATATATAAATCAAGGTGGAAACATGTATATCCTCAAAAACAAAAGTGATTAATATTGAATTGATATTTAATTAGAATTAGGGGAATATATATATTTAAGATGTCATGAAATAGGGATAATCCAATGAAAAGAGTTGTCTTCGAGATTCCCTTACCATAAATCTCTCTTTATTTGGTCCCTTTTTCACCTCTAAACTAAAAAATATAGTTTTATTAAAACATTGATATAGAAGTGATTTTTTTTAATTTTTACCACTATTTATTGATTATAATAATTTTTTATATTTATTAATTTCTGTAGTTATAGGGAATTCATTTTTCTATCGTGTTTTTCTTAAAAAATTCTTGTTTTTCTTCGCCTGAACTATCTTGTTCAAAGTCGTTTATTCATAAGTACCATCAATTATAGAATATTAAAATATAAATATTTATATATTTATATGTCATAAAATAATTTATTTTAACCAATCAAGGTTTTGGTCATAAGAAATGTATTAGTAATGTTATTGTTGGTGATTAACCGACAATAACATGGGACATTTTCGAAAGAGAAAGAAAGGTAATTTTGAAATTTATATTTCATAATTATGATACATATTATAGGGTAAAATCAATAATGTAATGTTAATATAATACCAACTTAATTTTACAAAAAATATGGAAATAAATTGGGGGAAATAAAGATAATAATAAAAAGATAGAATAGTTGAAAGAAACATACTCTTTCCACGATGTAGATTCTCTTGTATGACACTAAAAAATTCCTTGATGTTTGGAGTTTCTTTACCCTATAACATCCCTAGGTATTATATGGGGTTTTATAGGTATGATCCAGGAATAAATGTTTCTTTGAAAAGTAATGGAGGTGTGGTTTTCCAAAGGGAGGTAGAGGGGTTATTTAAACTTGAAGAGAGGGGTATTTTTAGAATAAAATATTAAATATAATATAATATTAAGTTTAAAACTTGTAATGGGTAATTTTTTACGATATAAATCAAATAAAAATATAATATAATGGTTTTAGGACTATAAAACCCTATATAAAATGAATTTACTATGTTTATTAAAAATGAAATTGGAAAAAAGAAAAAAAATGTAATTGTAAGGAAACACTTTTGAACTTAGGTTTTGGGAAATGGTTTTTTGGGTTTGGAAACTAATTTTATTGTATTTTAATGAATAATTTATGAAATTAAACATTTTTCATCCAAATGTAAAATTTTACTAATGATTAGGTCATTATTACATCCTAAATAATATAATTTAAGATACATTGGTTATGAGAAAAACTGTATTTTTTCTATTCACCTAAAAATGAAGTATTTTAGAAAAATAAAAAAAAATGAGCGTGTATAATTTTTCCATAATGATTTCAAAAATTATATTCATTTTATCAAAATAAATTTCAAACATAGGTAATTTAAATTTTTAATATAAAATTTAGTATTTTTACGAAGTACTTTAAAATATTGTTAATTAAAAATGTGCTTATCTTTTCTTTGATTTTATTATTCATTATATTTATTTTTTGGAATTAAAATATTTATATTTAATTAAATTTATTATGATAACTATTATTTATATCACAATTTTCTATTTTTAAGTTAAATTATTATTCCAATAATTAGGTTACTATTCCCAACATTCATGTTACTATTCCCAATTGTAAAGTTACTATTCCAATGGTTACATTAGTATTCTAACAATAAAATTGCCTCCTATAAATAACAATTCATTATTTCACTCAATATTAACTATAATTTCTCAAAATGTTATATATTTTTATTTTCTATAATATTGATTGGTTTACTATTACATTTTCTCTAATATATAGTATTGTCTATGGGGGGATGATACAAACAGTTTGGGAAGATCCACATTCTCCCATTATAGTTTTCTATTTTATTTTTCTTTAACCTTTTAATAATTTTCCTTTTAATGGGTTTATCCATTGACTAATTTAATGATTTACATTATTGAAATAATGTGTTTTTAGTTTATTTATGTGTTTTATGTGTTTAATATTATATAATATAATATAATAAACACTAATTTCAATAAAAAAATACCATTTATAAACTCTGGGTGATTTTATTGGAGATTCTCCAGAGGTATAGTCAGGGGTGGTTAGAACCCAATATTGCTTTAGGGGAGGTTGTTTGTTTCGGAAGAGATGTGTGATTGTGTCCTTCATGAGTTTTATATATCACCTTTGGTGGTATAGCCATGATTCTCCAAGATGTATCATGGCTTTAGGATTTAGTTTTTATGACCAAGAATTAAATGGGAGGTGGAAGAGTTTGTCACTCAGTGTTTGGTTTTCTAGCAGGTAAATGTTGAGAATCATATTCCTGGTGGATTTTTTGAAACCCTTGGATGTTCCTGAGTAGAAATGGGATGAAATATTAATGGATTTCATCACAAGTTTACCCTGATATTAGGGAAGTTTTTATATTATATGGGTAATCATATATCAATTGATAAAACTATCCCACTTCCTAGAAATCAAGGAGTTGGGTGTCGTGGATGTCTTTATGAGGAGTTATGCGGATGGGTGGTGTCGTTTCATGGAGACCTAAGGTCCATTGTCTCAAATATGGATACTTGTTTTACCTCAAGATTTTGTATGGTATTGCATCATGCTTTGAGAAATCAGTTTTACCGCTTCACTACTTTCCACCATTGGGTTGATAGGTAGGGAAATTGGACTACCTAGATTCTAGAGGATGTTTTGTGTGTGTTTTTCTTGTACTTTGGAAGATATTGGAAAAAAACTTAACATTGATTTAGTTTTCCTATAAAAATGGTTATCAATCATCCATCGGCATGGCCCCATTTGAGGCTCCATATGGGTATCCAGGTTGTTTATTTTTGTGATGGGTTGTAGTTGGAGATTCATATGTTATCTGTCTTAATGTGTGTAGAGAATTATAGAGAAGGTTCATCTTGATCATGAGATGATGAAAGTAGATAAGGAATGATATAATCCTTATACAAATCATAGGAGGAGTCCCTTGTAGTTTTAGTTTGGATAATACATGTTATTGAAGGTTTTCCTTTGATATAGGATATGGAGTTTTTGTAGGGGTAAGATATCACCCTACATTTTGGGCCTTTTGAGGTGTTGGGGAGTGTTATCGAGGTGTATTGTTGTTTGGCACTCCCAACAAGGATAGACCACATTAGCAATGTATTCCATGTCTCTAATATATTTTATTATGTTCTTGATGACTCACATATCATTAATTGGGGGAGTCAGATATCGAGGATAATGTGATATTCGTGAAGCATCTTTTGGAGATCTAGGATCATCGGGATAATGTGATGCGGGTATAGACCATTCAATTGGTCTATGTGATGTGAATTCATGGTGTCTATGAGAAGAGTACTAGGGATCATGAGACACATGTGTGGGCCTATAATCTAGAAATCATTTGAGAAATATTGTAATCTTACATGATTAAAACCATATGGGTGAGTTAGTTCCACTCAAATAAAAAAATATCTTGACATGGTAGATGGAGTTCCTCGAATTGTGTGCTTGTGGATCTATTTGTATGGTGGTTTTGATGATAATTGGATTGGGATTTATGGGGTATGAGATGTCGGTGTGGTTGGATATGTAAAAAAAGGGAGGTTTCTTTTGGATGGAAGAGTGGTGTGTTGGTGTGGTTGTGTGAAATTTCTAATGGATTTTTTTATGGGCTTTGTGTGTTTAATTGTTGGTGATGTTTTAGTGATAATGAGATTCTTAAGAGGTATCTCAATGGATAGTTGTTTTTACCCTTTCTATATTTCTTTCTAGGTTGGTTTTGATTCTTGAGGGTGGGAATGTTTTGAGAGTATTTGATGTAACAGCCCAAACCTTTCGACCCCTTAATTTGTGATAATCTAGTGGTAGAGGTGTAAAGTAGATTAATATAAAGTTGTAGAGTGATGAGTTATCTAGAGAGTCAAGATAAAAGGATCTTTTTGATGTGGATACTGGGGATTTTGGGAAAAGGTGAATATTGTAGTGTAGGAGGTTCCATTACAGTATAGAGGTAGCTTAAGAGGATTTTTTAGGCTAATTATATTTTATGGTGTAGTTGCATCACGGATCCTTGTCTATGTAGAATATCTTATCAAAATATGGTGATTATAGAATGGAGACCCCAGAACAGGCAGAGTGACCCAAGCGTAACTTTACAGTGAAACTATCAAAATTGGCATACTTGTGCCATGAAGTATAGGCTACATCACAAACTCTTCCTCATTTATGTGGGTATGTGGCATCATAGTTTGGATTTCCAAATGGTCTTAGTAATTTTTTATAGGATATGTGTCAGGTAAATAGCCATATATTTCGAATTCTAGTATAAATAGTATGGTTTTATCATGGTGAGGGTTGTTTCACCATATTCCCTTAATTTTTTAAACAAGTAGCAGCATCATCAAGGAGGTTTCACCATGGTCCCATGTTTTTTAGTCTAGGTATATATTCATTCCAAACATTAGACCCAAAAATCTTTTAATTTATTTCACAACATTATTTGGAGACCCAAGTGTGTCCCAAGGATCAATTTCTTCCCCCTTTCTGTGGATTTTTACCCCGACATTTGGGGATTGATCCATGGTTCTGTACGTGAGTTCCCCTCTTATTCTCTCCCAATTTCTTTTTTTATTAATCTAGGAGGGTAATTTATATGTAAATCATTATTTTTTATTATTTTTTATAATATTATGTTATGGTTGGTTGTATTTTGGGTTATCGAGGTGATATTATTCATTATGGTGATCATTGGTTGCCTTTCTCTTGTTCCAACCTAGCACAGCGGATTGGAAATCACTATTTAAGGTAGGGGTCCCTTATTTCTCATCTTGTGTGTCATGCTGGAGGGGTTTTACTTTTTTTATATTGGAATATATTTTTCAATGGACTAATAAAGATAATGAAATGGATAATTGAAATCTTAATGGGAGGGGAATGGTTTTCATGTCATTAAAACTTTTGATATTATTTTTTGTGTTGTTTTTGTATGGGATAAATGCCCAACTAAAAATCATGTTTTTTGGGGTATCATATTTTAACTTAATTTACATGTGGTGGGGAATCTAGTTTGTTGTATATTTTTATATCATTTTAAATATAATTGGATAATCACTTATATCTTCTTAATGAAATGGTTACCCTGGTGGATTTATGGTTGTGTAAGAATGCTGCTAAAATAAATAAATGGAATAGATGAAAATCCCTTTTCTAATCTAAATAATTTCATGTGTTTTGATGTGAATTATAGTATACCATTATTTTATACATAAATATCACATATTTTCATGGTAATATTCAATACATTTCATAAACACAAGCTTGAGGACCATAATATTTTAGTGTCTTTGGAGACTAGAAACATAATCTTATTATATCATGAAAGGTCTTCAACATCTCCCATAAAGATATAACTACGGAAAATTTAGGCTATAGCCACTATTTGAAACTATGCTTATAATCCCAAAAACCATGGCCATATTTTATATCCAGGATTCAATGGATCGTGTATGGTATTGGTGTGGAAATAGGGAAATACCAATAGCCCCAGTTTTAAACTCTGCCTATAGCCCTATAGCCACGGTTCAAACCATGGATAAGGCCCTATAGCCACGGTTTTAAACCATGTCTAAATCTCTATATCCATGGTTTGAAATCGTGGTAGAACATTAAGTCACATGGGGAATATATCCATGGTTTAAAACAGTGGCTATAGGCCATCCCATTTCATAAAAAACACCCCCACAACCCCCCCCCCCCCCCTTGAACACCCCCATTCCCCCCTGGGTAGCCCCCTTGCACCCCTGTGGATATCCCCCTTTCACCCCCAGGGATATCCCCCTTGAACCCCTCCTACACAACCATTCCCCCTTGCCCCCCTGCACCCCCTGGCTAGCCCCCTCGAACCCCCCTATAGTAGCCCACACCCCTTGGACAGCCCCCACGCACCCCCTTGAACACCCCCTGTAGTAGCCCACCCCTCTGGGCAGTCCCCTTACCCCCCCCCCCCCCACCTGCAATGCCCCCTGGACAGCCCTCAACCCCCCCCCCCCTCCTGTCCTGGACACCCCCATGCACCCCCCTTAAGTATCCCACCCCCTGGACAGCCCCATTGCACCCCCTTGAAAACCCCCCTATAGTAGCCCACCCCCTAGATATCCCCTTGCACCCCCCCCCCCCCCCCCGCATTACCCCACCCCCTCCAAAGCCCACTGGATATCCCCCCCATCCTCCTACACACCCCCTTGCACCTTCCTAGATAGCCCCATCCCCCCCCCCCCCCCCGTAGTAGCCCCAGCCCCCTAGACAGCCCCTTACAACCCCCCTCCCACCCCTATAGTAGCCCACCCCCTGCAAATCCCCTGGGATATCCCTCGACCACCCCCCCCCCCAACCTCCTCGAAACTCCCCCTTTCACCCCATGGACCCCTCGCCCGCACCCCCACTATAGTAGCCCACCCCTAGCCCTGGATATCCCCCTTTCACCCCCATGAACACCCCCCAACCCCTCGCAGGAGCCCACCCCCCTGCATATCCCCCTTGAACCCCACCCCCCCCCACCCACCCACCCACCCCTGTAGTATCCCACTCCCTACAAAGCCCCCTGGACATCCCCCAACCCCCCCCCCCCCCCCCCGTAGTACCCCACCCCCTGGACAGCCCCCTGAAACCCCCCCCCCCCTGCAGTAGCCCCACCCCCTGGACATCCCCCTTGCACCCCCCTGCAGTAGCCCACCCCCTACAAATCTCCCCTAGACAACCCTTGACCCCCCCCCCCTCCAAGACACCCACCCCCCTTTCACCCCCTTGGACATCCCCCTTAAACCCCTAGCAGTATCCCCCCTAGACATCTTTTGTGCACCCCCCCCCCTGTAGTATCCCACCCCCTAGAAATCCCCCCTGGATATCCCCAGACCCCCCCCCCCCTCCTAGACACCCCCTCCCACCTGGACACCCCCCCCCCCCCTCATGTACAACCCCTCCGACCTAGAAACCCCCTCCCTCCTGGACAACCCCACCCCACCTAGACACCCCCTCTCTCCGGCACACCCCCTGAACCCCCCCCCCCTCTTGGACACCCCCTGGACAGCCCCCTTGAACACCCTGTGCACACCCATGCCCCCGTGCACCCCCCCACCCACTCTTGTACACCCCCCATTTCACCCCCTGGACAACCCCCTTACACCCCCTTAAACACCCCCCTACACACCCATGCCCCAACCCCCCCCCCCCCCCCCCCCTCCTAGACACCCCCCTGCACCCCCCCCCCTCTTTCCACAATATTATTTTGTTTTTCCATTATATTCATAAAATTTTCATCATCCAAAGAGTCTTTCAGATTTATATCTAGTATATCTATTTTATGTTCTAGTTATTTAATTCTTATAATGGTGGCATAATGTAGTATAGACCATTCTTTAATGACTCCTTTCAAACATCTGAGTTTCTTTTCTAGTATATGGTAATGATTTACATTCAATGGAAAATATCAGTATTACATCACTATTGATAAAAAGTCTTCTCGATAAGTTTAAATCATATATAAATAAGAAGCCTATGAGAATCGCCGTCTAAATCTACAATTGAGAGTAATGGGAAATAGTGATATGATAGAGCCCTCTCTAATTGGTAGCCCTACTTCCATGTTTCAAGACCCTGGTTTATAAGGAATCTCACATTCAGATAGAGACTTAGCCTTTAGTTTGTTGGTTACACCACTAGATTCAATGTTAGCTTCAAACCCTTATAATATCTTGGTAGATCATAATTAAAATCTAGATCACTAAAATAGTTTGACATAAAAACTAGATAAGCTTCAACTATAGGAGGAATTGTATTAGGGAAGAGATATAAAATTGGCAATGTTGGGAGCTATCAGGAGAGTGATAGGGAGAGATTACTAATATCCTCACTAAAGTTGTAACTCTCATCAAAGCCCAATCATCCTTTAGTATAATATCCAGCTCACACTCACCATAAAATGTAGATAAAATTACACATCTACCAATATCATTAGAGTTAATATAATCATGATATCTAGGTAGATGCAACCTGAAAAAAGACTACTTGAATTTTGAATCATGTCTTATTTTTAAATATACAAATATAGTTACCTAAGGGAAATATTTATAATGCACATGGGTGACTGTGAGGATGGATTAGCATTGTTCTAGTTCTGGGAAATTTGATAAAAAATTGTGTCTTATTATAGATTTAGAGAAAGGTGGTGATAAATTTATTGAAGACGAGTGGGCCATAAGAGGTCAAAAGAAATCTTAGTTCTAATCGGGTGTAGGAGATGACCATATTGACTTATAGGAGAAACTTTTTATGAGTTATGATACTAGTAAGGGGAATAATTCCCTTCTAATTATTAATGTTTATTCACCTATTCAAACTCCCTCTATTAGTGCTGACAAGAGGGATAAATATGTGAAGTCTACCTTTGTTTCAATATCGAAGGAAGTTAAAAATAACCACTCTATTAAGGGAAAATACAAGGTTATCTCAAGAGATAATTCCTTTTTTAAAAGTGATGTTTATGTATTTAATAAGGATGATACAAGGAATGAAAATGATCAAAGTATGGAATTTGATGGTAGTAATTCAAGCAGTGATACTAATATCTTAGTTGAATCTATAAAGGCTGGGAAGGATGCTTTAACAGTAGTTAATGTAGGTGAACCTAGGTAGAAGGATGGGGAATCTTATTTATATGTTCAATATTGTATGAGAGAGGTCACCTCAAGGACTCAATGATGTTTTCACAGAGTTTTTTGAATCCCCCCACCCCTGGACAGAGCCCCCCCCCCCCCTAGACAGGACCCCCCTGTAGCACCCCTTCCCCCATGAAAATACCCCCCCAACTCTACCTGAATAGACCCTAGACAGATCCCCCCTGCAGCACCCCTTCCCCCATGAAAATCCCC
Source organism: Viscum album (assembly GCA_963277665.1). Lineage (NCBI taxonomy): Eukaryota > Viridiplantae > Streptophyta > Magnoliopsida > Santalales > Viscaceae > Viscum > Viscum album. The sequence goes on from OY728123.1 coordinate 890,900,897, forward strand.
CACTCCACTCCCCCCTAGACAGTCCCACCCCCCATTTCACAGACCCCCCTACACAGTTGTAAGAACCTAGATCTTCGTTTCAGGTATGTTTTTCCTTTTTCTGGAGTTTTTGAGAAAAATGAAGTTTCTGGAAATTTATGAAGTACATGCCGTGTACTCTTTTCCCGCTCGAAGCCGTGTGCTGGCCATGTCCGATCCACACACACGGTGTGTAGGGGTGATGTGGAGGCCGATTTTGGCAGAGTACATAAAGACCTAGTACATGCCATGTACTCTAAAAGTACACACCATGTACTTTATTTTTTTATTATTAAATGGACTGTGGTCATGCCTGATCACGATAAACATCTTCTACTAGGTCATATTCGTCTGAGAGCACTGGGAATCTGCAGATCTTCAACGAACCACTGTTCCTCCGTCCATTCTCCGATTCGACCACTGTTGATTACGTTGGAATCGCAGCGGTGAGTTCTCCCTTATGCTTGATCCTTGTTTTCCAATTCTTCCTCTTTCTCAAGTTATCGAGGTTTGAGATTTTTGTACGTTTTCACAGATCTACAACGTTCAAGGGAGAATCAGTCGTCATGGTTCAAGTATATCGATCTCCTAAGATCGAGGTAGGTGGTTTGTGCCTTACCATTCAAATTCTTTGAGTTCTATGTGCAAATTCCACCAATACTTGTGAACGGGGTATTGTGTGTTTACCTTTTTTCCCTTGCTCTTTTCTTTCCTTTATGATATGCTTGTGTAGAGGTAAATTAATCATATTAGAGGATATTTTGTTGTGCTTTGATGTTTTTCTATGCTTCGTTCTGGTTACGACTTTCGAGTTTCATTTGCCTTTGGCTATTACACCTGTTTCCATGCCTTGTGTCTATAGGACGGAGTGTTTTTGTATAACATGCTTGTTTCCCTGTAGATTGTTATCCAAGTAGCTCTATAGGTGTACATTGATTAGCCAAGTAGCTCTATAGGTGTACTTTGTCCTTATAGAATTATTATGCACTAACCAGCACAAGACTGAGAGAACCTGGTGCTATAGATTATAAGGGATAGACAGAGTGAGCTTCCCAATGAGTCTTAGACATTATAGACTACATGAGGGTAGACCGAGAGAGCTTCCTCAGAGATTCTTGGACATTAGACTATAAGGGATGGACTGAGTGATCTCCCAGAGAGTCTTGGATTATTATAGACTACAAGAGGTTAGACCGAGTGAGCTTCCTCAGAGAGTCTTACTTTGTTTGAATCTTTTTAAGAACCTTACCAGGCTAGAGGAGGAATTGACCGAGTGAGCTTCCTCAGAGAGTCTATGGTATACCTGAGGCTATATGAGGAATTGACTAAGATAGTTTCCTCATAGAGTCTCTAGACCTTGGGAATAAGAGGGTTAGACCGTGTGATCTTCCTCTGAGAGTCCTTGACTACCCTAAACTATAAAGGGAATTGACTGAGTGTGCTTCCACAGAGAGTCTCATAAATTCGTATGACCAAACCAGAGGGGTTAGGCTGAGTGAACTACCCATAGGGTTGTGGTAATTCTTGGATAGGACCAGAAGGGATGGCTGTGAGTACTTCCTAGAGGGTTTCCTGCTTGTTAGCTATTTTCTTCACTGCTGTTGTTGGTTATGGATTTATTACTGTTGTGTATCATCCTGCTTTACTTCTTACTGTTTACTGTATACTGCTTTGTTGTTGCTATTTACTACTTATTTTACTTTTACCTGCCATATACTCACTGACTATTAGGAAAAGATATTTGGGGGAATTCATACTAGGATTTAGTCTCACACCATGTTTGTGTCATGCTTTTTGGCCCAAACAGACTATGTTGTTGCAGTTATAGACAAGGGAAATCTCCCTTCGACTTCTAGTACTTGATTTCTTGGAGCAGGAGAGCAAGGGACCAAGTTTTGGCTTGCGATGCTGAGGAGCTGTTTACTTTTCTTTTGTACTTGTTTTGGTAATGTGGTGTTTTTCAGCATTATTACTTGTTTGGTTGTTTTCCTAGATATGTATCTTGCATCATTAAATATATATACATATGTGCTCCAGTTTTTTGATTTATTATTCCACTATTTATTATTGTTGGTTATTTACTGCTTCTGTTATTGCATGTTTATTTATTTTTGTTGTGTACTCTGCCAATGAGGGCATAGTTTCCCCATTATCACACCCAAGGCCCTCGCTGCTAGTCGACAGCCTCTGGAGTTTGGGGAAATGCACTTGAAGCCATGTGACCAACCGGGTACGGGGCGCCTCTGGGTAGCTTCCGGAACCGGGATGTTACATAGTGGTATCAGAGGAATTAGTTTATCTTGATTTACTATTTTGAGCCTTTATCCATGGATAGGACGGATTTGATAGTTTTTAATGAGCTGTGCCCGGGAGTAGCTAACTTGTGTACAGGGAAAAGCCATACTACCTCGTTACTACAATTTTCTGGTTTTGAGATTTTATGGTTGATATGATTTCACCTAGAGTGATCCACATGACTTGCATTGTTATTATTGTTTGGCAATTGTGCTTCTATTTTTGTTGCAACCTGATGAGATGAGGGTATGCCATCTCATGCATCATATAGGCACTTGTAGAGATCACATGCCATGCATTCTTGCCATGCCATCTAGGGTGCATTAGAGATTTCATGCTGTTGTGATAGACTTTGTGTAGATTATGCATGATGTTGTGATAGATGCCTGATAGAATCTCTACTTCTTTGTTAGTGGATTGTTTGTATTGTACCTAGATTATATGAACGCCATGTTTTGGTTCTTGAGGTGTTATGGGCCCTCTTGAATCAGAAATTGGTGGATCATGATCCTGTTTTCTCTTGTCGATGACTATGGGATATGCCAAGCTTTGATTCGCGGGGAGTATGGGCCCTCACGGATCATAATTTGGAACCTCTTTGCCTTGTTTTTTGTATTTTCTAGGCTTCTGTGCAGTTTCTGAGATACTGCCTAGAAAAACCTAGAATACACGGTGTGTACTTTTTGACTACACACCATGTAGTTTTTAGACCGTGTCACTGACCGTGTGAGCAGGGACACGCTGTTGTAGAAATGACTTCAGGAACACGCCGTGTTTGGTAGGTACACGCTGTGTAGTTTCGAGCCGTGTACCCGACCGTGTCACTAACAACACGGGACGGGGAACCTCAAGTAGAACACGCCGTGTTGGTGAGGAGAATGTCGTGTAGTTTTGTTTAGGTACTCGTTCGTGTCACGAACAACATGGGTCGGTGTCACCTGCTTCCATACACGCCATGTAGTCTTGTCCCAAGTACTAAGCCATGTTGCGAATAACACGGGTCGTTGTTAACTTCTCTTATACACGCTGTGTTTGTTCGGAACATGTCGTGTAAGGGTCAGAAATGTAGACGCCATGTAACTGACAACACAGGCCATGTAAGAACCCGGTTTTTGCTGTGAAAGAATTTTGGAATATTCTTGATGATATTCCAGAGCAGCGCCTTCAGACGGCGTGCGATTCCGAGCCCCGGAGTGGCCAGAATTAAATTTTCAGTGCGTTCACACTGGAAATGCTAAATAAATGGGATAACTCCTAAACGGAGTTCCAGATCAGGGATCCGAGTGTACGGATGGGTCCGGAATGGGGTGTTTACCCTATGAACGACATAAAACTTGTCGGCGCGGGACGTTTGGACCCCTCGCCTACTTCTGGAATGTTAAACGGATTAAATAAATTAATTAATTCGTTTAAGGGAGAAACGCTAGTATCTTTTAAACGGTGGCTTGGATTGGAAAACTGATGGCGCCGTTGAGTTCGGAGCGTGCCGTTTACCCTAGGAGGGGTATAAGTTTCGCAGGCACGGGGCGTCTGTGAAAAATGGCCCCAGGGGCATTTTCGTAATTTAGCGGCTTCGGACGTTAAGTTTTATAACTTTTGAACGGGGTCTCGGAATAAAATTCCGAGACCACCGTTGCACTCAGAGGGTAGTTCTTATCCTAGGAGAGGCTAAATCCCGACCCCGTCGGGAGTTCGGGTTCGGGGTTGTTGGGCGGGCGTTTAAGTGGTTTGTACTTAAACACCCCCACCCCCCTTTCTCCTTCTTCTTCTTCTTCCTCAAACCCTCCTCCCCCTCTTTCACCTCCGGCGAGGCAACTCCGGCGAGGCGACTTCGGAAAGGTGCGGTGGTGCCGGCGGGTTGACGACGAAGCGACGAGCATCACCCAAGAGGTAGGGTTATGTTTTTGCGTTTTAATTCCCGAACCTCCCTTTGAACCCCAATTTTAGCGTCAATTTGTTGTTTTCCTTTCGAACAAACCACATAAATGCGTAGTAGAGGTTTTCCTCTTTCCATCGCTTGTTTCTGAATCAAAATCCGAGCTCGGAGGAGCCCGGGGTTGATCGTCGAAGGTTGCGGCTTTTTGGAGGGGTTCTCGGGTGTTCCGGCGGGTAGGCGCGGCGGCGGAGCGGCTCCAGGCGGCGGCGCGGTGAGCCGAACGGCAGCGGAGCGGCTCCAGGCGGTGGGCGCGTCTCGGCAGCGGGGCGGCACGGTGGAGGCGGCTGCGGACGGCGGTGGTCGGCGGGGTCCCGTGCGGCTCCGGCGTAGCGCGAGGAGGGAAAGGGGTCGCGGGGCGCGCGACCCCGCGTGCGGCGACAGCGACCGGCCTTGACGGCCGGTCGGTGTCGGCAGGCCGTGGCGATGTGATCCGGGCCCGTGGCCGGGCCGCGGGCCGGCTGTGGGCGGACCGGCCGGTCCGGCCCAAGGGGTGCCCCCCCCCCCTTTTCTAACTTTCGACGTCCGTAGCTTTCGCTATGGACGTCCGTTTTGCGCGCCGTAAGCGGCAGCGCGGACCTTGCGTCGAGGGGAATGTTTTGAGATGGTTTCAGGAATTTTTAATTCCTGAAAAGAGGGGCCACGGAGGCGCGGCGCACCTTTAAATGGTTTGTCGTTTTCCGGGGGAAACTTGTTTTTGGCGGCGCGGACACGTCCGACGTCCGTTTTGAGCGCCGTCAGTTGTGTTGGGACCCTGGCGTCGGGGCGAAGTTTTCCAGGGTGGTTTCGGGCGTTGAAGCTGAAGTTGAGGCACGGGCCGCACGACCCGTCTTTTGAGCTGCATGCAGCTTTTAGCGACGTTTTGACCGGACGTCCGTTCGGGGCGTGCGAGCAGTCGATGTTGGGTGTTTTTCCGAGGGGATTGCAATGGTGCAATCCGCCCTCCCTAATTCGGCACGATGGTGCGGGCCCCGCGAGGGCCGTTTCGGGAGTTGACGGTGATTTCCATCTTTATCACCGGGCGACTGTTTTGGACAAGTGAATAGTCCATTTCGTGTACTTTTTCGAGAGGATCGAAACGGTGCGATCCGTTCGTTGAGTTTCGGGACCAGGATGCGGGTCCCACGTGGCACCACTCATGTGTGGTGCGCCGGAATGCATCTTTTTCTCCGGATACCCGTTCCACGCAAGTAAGCAGTCAATTTGACATGCTTTTTTGAGAGCATTGTGATGGTGTAGTTCACCCGACCTTTTTCGGGGACGTGGTGTGGGTCCCACCCGACCCGACTACGGTGAATAGTGCCCTTTTCACTGGGTGTCCGTTTTGGGCGATTGATTACTGAATCCCGTGTGTTTTTCCGAGGGGATCGTAGTGGCATTATTCGTTGGTCCAATTTCGGGATCTTGGGGTGGGCCTCACACGGGTTTGATCATGGTGAATAGTACCTTTTTCACCGGTTGACTGTTTCGGGCAAGTGAGTAGTCTAACTTGCTTGTTTTTTGGCAAGGATTACAACGGTGTGATCTGTTTGGTTGTACAGAGCCTCTTGCGCGATCTTGTTAAATGTGGAAGCATGAAAGGTGCTCTAGTGGTGGTTCGCCCTACTTTTCTTGTAGTGGACCTTTGGAGAGTGATCGCGTGCACTCCCGTGTGAGTGATGTAAATGCTTGAGGTGACGTGGTTGGCCGTGCCTAGGCCTTTGAGGTGGAGTTGTTATGTCACGCCTTCGCGTTGACGTTGGGTGCCGTGTGCACGATAGCCCTTGGGCTGGAGACGTGGTATACTCTGGGAGTATACGAGAGCGCTTAGAGGTACGTGTGGTTCGTACCTGAGATGTTCGTGCACTTGGTTGGGGTTGACTTGGGGCCACACGTCATGTGGGCCCCAAGTGCGTGTCGTGTTCTGCTTTGCGTACTTGGACCTCTCACGGCGTAGAGGGTCCCTCTGTGCTCGTTTGTTTGACCATAAGGGTGGAGTTTTCCCCTGGCTTTGTGCTTGTTTGTTTGACCAGCAGGGTGGAGTTTCCCCTGGCCTGGTGCTCTTTTGTCTGACCAGTAGGGTTGAGCGGTCTCCCCCTGGTTTCATTCTCAATGGATCGGCTGGTAGCGGTGATGGTGACACCCAGTGATGGAACAGGCACTGAAACCCCTTTGGGTGAGTTGTGCTGGATTTGGGTGGTCGCGCGATACCCACTTCGTGTTCGGTTGGCCAGTGTCGTACCCTCCAGTGGATATGGCCAGAGCAGTTCTGAGTTTTACCCTCCAGTGGGGCTGGACAGTGGGTTACTCATCGGCTTCTAGGGTCTACCCTCCAGCGGAGACTGGGCAGTGGGTCACCCGACGCACTTAGGGTCTACCCTCCAGCAGGGCTGGGCAGTGGGTCGCCCGTCGTCTAGTTCCAGCTCTACCCTCCAGCCAGGCTGGGCAGTGGGTCGCCTGTCGACTTATTCCAGGTCTACCCTCCAGCGGGGCTGGGCAGTGGGTCACCTGATGATGTAATTTGGTTTACCCTCTAGCAGGGCTGGGCAGTGGGTCGCCTGATGATGTATTAGGGTTTACCCTCCAGCAGGGCTGGGCAATGGGTCACCCGATATCTGATTATGGTTTACCCTCCAGCGGGGCTGGGCAGTGGGTCGCCTGACGATGTATTAAGGTCTACCCTCCAGCGGGGCTGGGCAGTGGGTCTCCGGATGATGTGTTATGGTTTACCCTCCAGTAGGGCTGGGCAGTGGGTCACCCAGTATCTTAATATGAATTACCCTCCAGCAAGGCTGGGCAGTGGGACACCTGTTAGCATTCCAGGCTCAGTCCTTTCTACTAGGCTAGCCTGTGGCTTTACTCCGTGATTACCGGAGCGGGACCCTTGGTTGTACGGGTCAGTGTTGTGACGGCTTGATTTTGAGGAGACCTCTCGACTGCAGGGCAGTGACGAGGTGTGGTTTGACTTTCCCTAGAACTCTCAAGTACGAGGGGCACTTTCCCCACCGAGACGCGTTCTTGTGACGCGATCTAAAACTGTGCGGGCAAGTCAGTGCCGCCCAAAGCGGATAGTGTCGAAGTGCGGTGATTGAGCCCCTTGGCTTGTAGTTTGGGGCAGACGTACGGGATTCTGGGCGATGATGATGGTTATGTCTGGGACTATTGGCGACACTTTTCTTGGGCTGGGCTACGGGATGGAGATCCCCTTACGATGTTGTTCGGGCTTCATGCTGAGCATAAGGATATGTATATACCTTGTTCGAGTACCCACTTCTTGGGTTTGGTTACTCTCCTTCCAGAATAGGCGATGACGTGCGGGGTATGCCACGTGATTTCCGTTTCTAGCATCTCATGGTTGGATGAGTCTACTCTCCTGCTAAAGGTAGAGAAGACTCGACGAGAAGTTCGTCTTCTCACCGTTTCTAGCTCCTTGTGCCTGGACGAGTCTACCTTCCTTTCTCTTGTTGGGTTGAGTTGGACTCTTTTCTGTACCCCTTCATTCCCTTTCAGTTATACTCCTCTACTTTTCCGTTCGCTCTACTGCTCACCCTTCGGTACCTCCTTTGTTGCTCCCTCGACCCTTCGGGGTATCCTACTGAGTATTTTTATACTCACCCCTTCTTGGGCTTTGCCTGCACTTGGTGTGCCCTTGCAGACGATGGACAGGTGGAGCGTGGCTTCAGTAGAGCGTAGGAGCTTGGGAGCTTGGACCGCGTGCGGTGGTCGTGGCTGGGTTCCAGGTGGGAGACCCGTCAGCTGTTCCTTTTCGTTTACCTGTTGCCGGGTTGTGGCACTTTTCTGGTTGGGCGCGTGTTTTGCCCCTTTTTCCTTTTCATCACTGTACTTTGTACTGTTTAGAGGTCGATGCACATCTAAGGTTTATATATATGGCAGTTTCCCTTTCCTTTTCTTTGCTTATATTTTCTTTTACTCTGCACTTTTTCATTGAGTGTGTTATGTGTGTGTGTACAGGTACATAGGCAAAGGCCTCCCCGAGTTATTGTGCCTTCGGCGCTGGTCGCCAGCCCCTGGCCTATGGAGGCAGGCCTGGGGTAGTTGCGGCTCGAGCCCGGGTAGGGTCGGGTCATGACAAAGTGGTATCAGAGTTGGTTCGTTCCTTGGGACGTTGTTCGGACGTCCCTAAAATAAAAGGAACTGGTTGGGATTTAGGGCAATAGTGTTAACGTGTCTCGAGAGCGGCTCTCAGACCAGGGAGTCCAGTGATGGTGCGGCGGCCGACGTATCCATTCACCAAGACCTTGATAACCCGCTTGTAGACTCGTCATGGTGAGACTCTTGTTGTAAGGAAATTTGTTTGTGCATCACATAGGACTGAGTCATGACTGTCCTTCTTGAGTCAGCTCCCCATCGTTGTTTTTATCGGTATATACATATATGCTCATTTGACCGCGGCACTCCTTGATAATATTCAGTATGTCTCCGCGAGGACAGCCAACCAGGATTCTAGCTTTGGTTTGTGACGACGACCCTGTGAGCTACGAGGCCATAGTCTATGACCCATCATGTGAGCCCCTTTCTCCGGGTGGGCTGGTAGCAGCACCCCCCCCCCCACCTGTTGAGCAGTAGGCAGTTTCAGTAGAGCAGGCTGAGCTTGAGCGCAGGTTGAGCGCGCTTCGTGAGTTCCAGTGGTAGAGACCGTTGAGGTTCAGTGGTGAGCCAGACCCTCCAGCAATAGAGGTTTGGCTCGAGGCAGTGGTTAGTCTCTTCAGGCTTGTGCAGACGCTGACAGGTCAGAGAGTGGCATTGGCAGCCACCCTTTTTCGTGGAGCAGCTTGGCGTTGGTGGAGTCTGGTGACTCAGCTTCTTGACGAGTCGTCGCTTTCGTTGGACGACTTTCAGTTGTTGCTCCGTGAGGAGTTTTGCCCCTCCTGCTTGCGCCCCGTTCAGATTCAGGAGCTCCTGCAGTTTCAGCAGGGAGGGATGACGGTGGCCGAGTACGCGGCTAATTTTGCAGACCGTGCACGCTTTTACCCGGACTTGGTCCGTGACGACGACATCCGAGGATGGAAGTTTGAGCAGGGTCTCCGCCGAGAGATTCCTGCTGTCATAGTACCCTTGGGCATTTCCACATATGTCGGGGTGCTAGATCAGGCACTGGTGACAGAGGGCTTCCTGTCATGTTTTTCGGTTGGTGGTGGCAGCAGGCACGTTGGAGCCGAGATGTCTGTCGCAGCTAGTGGGCGTCGGCAAGCAGAACCTCAACGCAGGTGGCTTACTGACAACCGGACTCAGGGGCGTGGTCGTACACCACAGTGGTGCTAGAGGGCACCAGGTCAGCCCAGAGAGCGTTTGTGCTATGCTTGTGATGGGCGAGGTCACTTGGCACGAGACTGCCCGACCCTAGTTGTTGAGAGCTTCGGGCAGGCAGCAGGCGCACCACCACGGCAGAGGCAGCGCCGTGATCGGAGTAGTGTCCAGAGAGGTGGTGCTAGCAGAGGAGCAGGAGGAGGTGTAGGTGGGGGATGACGTTACGAGATCTCCCCATCACCACTAGGCGGTCCACGTCAGGCTCCGGGAGCTGACGGTTGGGACCGCGGGTAGCCGCGAGCTTTGGATGTCTACGATCCTGCAGAGCATGGGATGGTGAGAGGTACCCATTGCAACTCTTCTACCTTTTGTTGTAGAATTGTTGGGCTCTACGTGTGAAAGGTTTTTCTCCCTGCTCCTTTTTTGAGGTGTTACTAGGGTGACGCAGGGCGTCGGGTGTAACCCTATGTTGGTGAGGAAAAAGGCGTGAGACCTTTTCCTTTAGTCGATAGTGTTGACTCCTTCGCCTTTTGAGCATGTAAGAGAGCATCGACTGTGGAACCTTGTGTGACCAGATATCCTTGGGTGTTTCACCATATGGATATTTTGAAGGAGAGAATCATCGGGCCTTGTTTCAGGTGCGGGCAGTGATTCCAGTCGCGGCATGTGATGTAGAGGTTTGACAAGGGAGGTGAGCTACCCTCGAGGGCCGTCGAGCCGTTTGAGACCGTGCAAAGGGATGGAGAGGTACCCTACCGCCTTGCCCTGACCCCAAAGTCTGGAGTGGGTCCACGACGTCGGCAAGGGCCGACCTAGCATGAACAGATCAATCCTTTTGTCTTTGTGCGGTGACGCAGAGCTGTGCATGGGTTCTTCTCGGTATGGGAAAGCCAGGTGTGGGATTAGTACCCTGACTTGCTCCCTAGTTTTTCTTTTCGAGGACGAAAAGCTTGAAGGAGGTAATGATGTAAGAACCCGGTTTTTGCTATGAAAGACTTTGGAATATTATTGATGATATTCCAGAGCAGTGTCTTTAGACGGCGTGCGATTCTGAGCCCCGAAGTGGCCGGAATTAAATTTTCAGTGTGTTCACACTGGAAATGATAAATAAATGGGATAACTCCTAAACGGAGTTCCAGATCAGGGATCCGAGTGTACGGATGGGTCCGGAATTAGGTGTTTAACTTAGGAATGACATAAAACTTGTCAGCGTGGGACGTTTGGACCCCTCGCCCGCTTCTGGAATGTTAAACGGATTAAATAAATAAATTAATTTGTTTAAGGGCGAAATGCTAGTATCGTTTAAACGGTGGCTCGGATTGAAAAACTAAGGGCACCGTTGAGTTCGGAGTATGCCGTTTACCCTAGGAGGGGTATAAGTTTCGCGGGCACAGGGCGTCTGTGAAAAATGGCCCCAGGGGCGTTTTCGTAATTTTGCTGCTTCAGACGTTAAGTTTTATAACTTTTGAACGGGGTCTCGGAATAAAATTCCGAGACCTCCGTTGCACTCAAAGGGTGGTTCTTAGCCTAGGGGAGGCTAAATCCTGACACTTTCGGGAGTTCGGGTTCGGGGCTGTCGGGCGGGCGTTTAAGTGGTTTGTACATAAACACCCCCACCCCCCCCCCCTCTCCTTCTTCTTCTTCTTCCTCAAACCCTCCTCCCCCTCCTTCACCTCCAGCGAGGCAGCTCCGGCAAGGCGACTCTGGCAAGGTGCGGTGGTGCCGGCGGGTTGACGGCGAAGCGACGGGCATCGCCAAAGAGGTAGGGTTATGTTTTTGCGTTTTAATTCCCGGACCTCCCTTTGAACCCCAATTTTAGCGTCGATTTATTGTTTTCCTTTCGAACAAACCACATAAATGCGTAGTAGAGGTTTTCCTCTTTCCATCACTTGTTTTGGAATCAAAATCCAAGCTCGGAGGAGCCCGGGGTTGATCATCGAAGGTTGCGGGTTTTTTGAGGGGTTCTCGGGTGTTCTGGCGGGTAGGTGCGGCGGCGGAGCGGCTCCAGGCGGCGGCGCGGTGAGCCGGACGGCGGCGGAGCGGCTCCAGGCGGTGGGCGCATCTCGGCAGCGGGGCGGCACAGCGGAGGCGGCTACGGACGGCGGCAGTCGGCGGGGTCCCGGGCGGCTCCGGTGTAGCGCGAGGAGGGAAAGGGATCGAGGGCGCGCGACCCCGCGTGCGGCGACAGCGACCCGCGTAATGCGGGTCGCTGCAGAGGAGAAGGCGACCGGCCTTGATGGCCGGTCGGTGTCGGCAATCCGCGGCCAGCAGGCCGCGGCGAGGTGAGCCGGGCCGCGGGCCGGTTGTGGGCGGACCGGCCGGACCGGGCCGATCCGGCCCAAGGGTTGCCCCCCCGCCTTTCCAACTTCCGACGTCCGTAGCTTTCGCTACGGACGTCCATTTTGCGCGCCGTCAGCGGCAGCGCGGACCTTGCGTCGAGGGGAATGTTTTGAGATGGTTTCAGGAATTTTTAATTCCCGAAACGAGGGGCCGCGGAGGCGCGGCACATCTTTAAATGGTTTGTCGTTTTCCGGGGGAAACTTGTTTTTGGCGGCGCGGACGTGTCCGACGTCCGTTTTGAGCGCCGTCAGTTGCGTTGGGACCCTGGCGTCGGGGCGAAGGTTTCTAGGGTGGTTTTGGGCGTTGAAGCCGAAGTTGAGGCGTGGGCCCCACGACCCGTCTTTTGAGCTGTGTGCATCTTTTAGCGACTTTTTCACCGGACGTCCGTTCGGGGCGTGCGAGGAGTCGATGTTGGGTGTTTTTTCGAGGGGATTGCAATGGTGCAATCCGCCCGCCCTAATTTGGCACCATGGTGCGGGCCCCGCGAGGGCCGTTTCGGGAGTTGACGGTGATTTCCAGCTTTATAACCGGGTGACCATTTTGGACAAGTGAATAGTCCATTTCGTGTACTTTTTCAAGAGGATCGCAACGGTGCGATCCGTTCGTTGAGTTTCAGGACCGGGATGTGGGTCCCACGTGGCACCGCTCGTGTGCGGTGCGCCGGAATGCATCTTTTTCTCCGGATACCCGTTCCATGCAAGTAAGCAGTCAATTTGACGTGCTTTTTCGAGAGAATTGCGATGGTGCAGTTCGCCCGACCTTTTTCGGGGACGTGGTGTGGGTCCCACTCGACCCGGCTACGGTGAATAGTTCCCTTTTCACCGGGTGTCCATTTTGGGCGATTGATTACTGAATCCCGTGTGTTTTTCCGAGGGGATCACAGTGGCGTGATTTGTTGGTCCAATTTCGGGATCTTGGGGTGGGCCCCACATGGGTATGATCACGGTGAATAGTACCTTTTTCATCGGTTGACTGTTTCGGGCGAGTGAGTAGTCTAACTCGCGTTTTTTTCCGCAAGGATTACAACGGTGTGATCCGTTTGGCTGTACGGAGCCTCTTGTGCAATATTTTTAAATGTGGAAGCATGAAAGGTTCTCTAGTGGTGGTTCTCCCTACTTTGCTTGTAGCGGACCTTTGGCGAGTGATCGCATGCACTCTCGTGTGAGTGATGTAAATGCTTGAGGTGACGTGGTTGGTCGTGCCTGGGCCTTTGAGGTGGAGTTGTTACGTCACACCTTCGCGTTGACGTTGGGTGCCGTGTGCACGATATCCCTTGGGCTGGAGACGTGGTATACTCTGGGAGTATACGAGAGAACTTGGAGGTACGTGTGGTTCGTACCTGAGACGTTCGTGCGCTTGGTTGGGGTTGACTTGGGGCCACACGTCGTGTGGGCCCCAAGTGTGTGTCTTGTTCTGGTTTGTGTACTTGGACCTCTCGCGGCGTAGAGGGTCCCTCTGTGCTCGTTTGTTTGACCAGCAGGGTGGAGTTTTCCCTTGGCTTTGTGTTTGTTTGTTTGACCAGCATGGTGGAGTTTCCCCTGGACTAGTGCTCTTTTGTCTGACCAGTAGGGTTGACCGGTCTCCCCCTGGTTTCGTTCTCAATGGATTGGCTGGTAGCGGTGCTGGTGACACCCAGTGATGGAACAGGCACTGAAACCCCTTTGGGTGAGTTGTGCTGGTGTTGGGTGGTCGTGCGATACCCACTTCGTGTTTGGTTGGCCAGTGTCGTACCCTCCAGTGGATATGGCTAGAGGAGTTCTGAGTTTTACCCTCCAGCGGGACTGGGAAGTGGGTTACTCATCGGCTTCTAGGTTCTACCCTCCAGTGGAGACTAGGCAGTGGGTCACCTGACGCACTTAGGGTCTACCCTCCAGCAGGGCTAGGCAGTGGGTCGCCCGTCGTCTAGTTCGAGGTCTACCCTCCATCCAGGCTGGGCAGTGGGTCGCCTGTCGACTTATTCCAGGTCTACCCTCCAGCGGGGCTCGGCAGTGGGTCACCTGATGATGTAATTTGGTTTACCCTCCAGTAGGGCTGGGCAGTGGGTCGCCTGATGATGTATTAGGGTTTACCCTCCAACAGGGCTGGGCAGTGGGTCACCCGATATCCGATTATGGTTTACCCTCCAGCGGGGCTAGGTAGTGGGTAGCCTGACGATGTATTAAGGTCTACCCTCTAGCGGGGCTAGTTAGTGGGTCGCCGGATGATGTGTTATGGTTTACCCTCCAGTAGGGCTGGGCAGTGGGTCACCCAGTATCTTAATATGAATTACCCTCCAGCAGGGCTGGGTAGTGGGACACCTGTTAGCATTCCAGGCTGAGTCCTTTCTACAAGGCTAGCCTGTGGCTTTACTCCGTGATTACCGGAGCGGGACCCTTGGTTATACGGGTCAGTGTTGTGATGGCTTGATTTTGAGGAGACCTCTCGACTGCAGGGCAGTGACGAGGTGTGGTTTGACTTTCCCTAGAACTCTCAAGTACGAGGGGCACTTTCCCCACCGAGATGCGTTCTTGTGACGCGATCTAAAATTGTGCGGGCGAGTCAGTGCCGCCCAAAGCGGATAGTGTCGAAGTGCGGTGATTGATCCCATTGGCTTGTAGTTAAGGGCAGACGTACGGGATTCTGGGCGACGATGATGGTTATGTCTGGGACTATTGGCGACACTTTTCTTGGGCTGAGCTACGGGATGGAGATCCCCTTACAAAATTGTTCGGGCTTCATGCTGAGCATAAGGATATGTATATACCTTGTTCGAGTAACCACTTCTTGGGTTTGGTTACTCTCCTTCCAGAAGAGGCAAAGACGCGCAGGGTATGCCACGTGCTTTCCGTGTCTAACATCTCATGGTTGGATGAGTCTACTCTCCCGATAAAGGTAGCGAAGACTCGACGAGAAGTTCGTCTTCTCACCGTTTCCATCTCCTTGTGCCTAGACGAGTCTACCTTCCTTTCTCTTGTTGGGTTGAGATGGACTCTTTTCTGTACCCATTCCTACCCTTTCAGTTGTACTCCTCTACTTTTCCGTTCGCTCTACTGCTCACCCTTCGGTACCTCCTTTGTTGCTCCCTCGAGCCTTCGGGGTATCCTACTGAGTATTTTTATACTCACCCCTGCTTGGGCTTTGCCCGCACTTGGTTTGCCCTTGCAGATGACGGACAGGTGGAGCGTGACTTCAGTGGAGCATAGGAGCATGGGAGCTTGGACTGCGTGCGGTGGTCGTGGTTGGGTTCCAGGTGGGAGACCCGTCAGTTGTTCCTTTTTGTTTACATTTTGCCGGGTTGTGGCACTTTTCTGGTTGGGCGCGTATTTTGCCCCTTTTTCCTTTCCAGCACTGTACTTTGTACTGTTTAGAGTTCGATGCACATCTAAGGTTTATATATATGGCAGTTGCCCTTTCCTTTTCTTTGCTTGTCTTTTCTTTTACTCTGCACTTTTGCATTCAGTGTGATGTGTGTGTGTGTACAGGTACTTAGGCAAAGGCCTCCCCGAGTTATTGTGCCTTCGGCGCTAGTCGCCAGCCCCTGGCCTATGGAGGCGGGCCTGGGGTAGTTGTGGCTCGAGCCCGGGTAGGTTCGGGTCATGACAGGCCACCGAGACCTTGTCTAGTACACGTCGTATCCCTAGGGAACACGTCGTGTAGTCTGGGGTTAGTTTGGACTATGTGGGTTAGCCATGTAAGGAGACTCGGGTAGGGGTTTAGAGTTCAAGTACACGCCGTGTGTGGGGACGACACGCAGTGTAGTTTGGGGTGTTACATGACCAGTAGTGGCAGGAGTACACGCCCATGTTAATGGATTTAATGGACACACCGTGTAGTTTTTATACACGTTGTGTAGTCATGTTTCATAAAACTTGAATTTTTCTTCCCCCTATTCTCGTTTTGTACTTCTGTGTTTTCAGTCTTTGTTAATCCTGATCTAAGGTATGCTTTTGATCTTTAAGATCTATGCCTCTGAGACGTCCTCCAGTTGTAAGTTAGTTTCCAGACGGCCATCAGACACCGGATATGGCCGATAAGGGACCTCCGGTTGATCCTCCTGCAGATCCTCCTACTGTGCTAGCCTTGGCACAAGCAGTTATACCCGTCGCAGGCACCGATGCGCAGTTCTGGGAGGATTTCCTGAGGATGATGTAGAATTTTTAGGGAGCGTCGCCTCCTACCCCGTCGATGGCTGAGTTGACGAGGGTTTTTCAGTAGCAGCATCCTTCTAATTTCACAGGGGATGGAGGACCCCAGGCTGCAGAGTCATGGTTTGAGGCCACCCTGACTATCTTCAAGCACCTAGAGATACCTCCGGAGAAAAGGGTAACGTTGGCTAATTATATGCTCTGGGAAACCTCCAAGAGGTGGTGGGAGGTGATCTCACAGTCAGGGAGCTTGCAGGGAATGTCATGGGATGAGTTTCGACATACTTTCTATGACTACTTCTATCCAGAGACCCTGAGGGCCGATCGAGCCTGGGAGTTTATGAGCCTGCAGCAGGGTACTTTTTATGTCATGGAGTACTCGTCTCACTTCACTGAGCTGCAGCATTTCACACTGATACCAGCAGGTGATGAGTTGTTCCTTGCTAGGAATTTCGATGACGGTCTCAGGTAGGTGATCCGTTCCTAGGTGAATATCTTCCAGTTGACTTCGATATCCTCCATAGTCAACTAGGTGCTGATCACTGAGCGAAATTTGAGGGATTCTGGAGGAGTGAGCCAGGGCGGTTCGACATCCAGAGCTGGTGTTCCTCCTACAGACAGTAGGAAGCATCGGAGAGAGTCTTCTTGAAGAGATTGGGGTTCTTGGGATGCATCTTCTGGTAGCCAGGTTGTATGCTACCAGTGCGTTAGGAGTGGGAATACTATGCCTCAGTTCCAGAGGGATCCGATGGAGTGTCGATCTTTCGGCAAGATGGGCCATCTTCAGCGCTTTTTTCAGATCTTCTCACCTTCACCTGGTGGTAGGGGTTCCTCTATAACCCCACATTCTAGAGATGCTTCACCAGTTTCCTTCCAGTCTGGGAACTGGAGTTCTTCTGGCCATTCGGGTCACGGTGGAGGTCGCGGCCGTGGTGGTCAGTCACCAGGTCATCAGTGACAGCAGAGTGGATCAGCTTAGAGCGGTTAGCCAGGGGCGCAGGGTTGTGGGGCAGGCCAGTCTTTCGCCGTGGAGCAGACCTATCAGGAGCAGGATCCCAGCCCTTCTACAGTTCGAGGTACGATCTTAGTAGCCTCAGTTTTATCTTCATCTCTTTTTGATACTGGTGATTCCCATAGCTTTATCTATGTTGTGGTTGTAGAGAGCCTTGGGATCTGTATCTTTTCATCTGCTGACTTTTTGACTATTGACACATCGTTGGGAACAAGGACATATAGCGTACTTCAGTGTAGAGAATGCCCTCTTGAGGTTGCGGGGTGTCATTTCTTATGGGACCTCTATGTCCTAGAGATGACGGGCTATGACGTCATTCTCAGGATGGACTGGTTGGTTCCTTTCCAGGCAGTCGTCGATTGTTATCACCGCAGGGTGAGTTTCATATCACTAGAGGGTGGATCTTTTCTTCATAGAGGCGAATGGGATGTCCAGGAGGGTAGAGCTAGACCCGAGCATCATGGGATAGGGGAAGTTATAGCCCAGATTACTAGTCTTTATCTAGATGAATATGGGACTTCACAGTTAGACTTTCCCCCAATGGTGGATCGTTTGAGGGATGTTTTTCTAGAGGACTTTTCAGATTTTCCTCCAGAGCATGAGGTAGACTTCTCGATTGAGCTCGTGCCAGGAGCAGCACCGGTGTCCATTACTCCTTATAGGATGGCTACACCTTAATTTCAGGATCTCAAGAAGTAGTTGGAGGAGTTTCAGGAAAAGGTTTTCATCTGACCCAGTACATCTCCTTGGGGTTCACCTGTCCTGTTTGTGAAGAAGGAAGACAGTACCATTTGGCTTTGTGTGGATTATCGGAAGCTGAACCAGTTGACGGTCAAGAACTGATATCCCTTACTACGGATATATGACCTCTTTGATCATCTTCGAGGAGCCCGGGTGTTCTTGAAGATCGATTTTAGGTCCGGTTATCCTCAGTTGTGCATTAGACCATCAGATATACCTCTTATAGCCTTCATGAGTAGGTATGGTCTATATGAGTATACAGTCATGTCGTTCGGTCACACGAATGCGCCAGTAGTTTTCATATAACTGATGAACCGAGTGTTCCATCCTTATTTGGACTCCTTCTTCATGGTCTTCATGGACGATATCTTGGTGTACTCTCACACTCGACACGACCATGCCACACATCTTGAGATCGTTCTGAGTACACTGAGAGAGCATCGGTTGTATGCTAAACTCTCGAAGTGCCACTTTTGGATTGATCAGATTCACTTATTGGGTCACGTCATCTCAGAGGATAGAGTATCTGTGGACCCAGATAAAGTGAGATTTGTAGTTTCCTGATATCATCCGAAGAACGTCTTTGAGGTACGGAGTTTCCTAGGGCTGGCAGGGTACTACAGAAGCTTCATACAGGACTTCTCGTGCCTAGCAGCACCGTTGAAAGGTCTGACCAAGAAAGGGGCGAAGTTTTTATGGTCAGATTCTTGTGAGTCAGCCTTTCAGGAGCTGAAGGGGAGGTTGGCATCAGCATCGATACTACTCTTTCCAGAACCGAGCAAGGGATACACTGTTTATTGTGTTACTTCAGGTATTGAGATAGGAGTTGTGCTTATGCAGGGAGATGGATTCATTGCGTATGGGTCTCGGTAGTTAAGGCCACATGAGAGAAATTAATCTATGCACGATCTGGAGTTGACATCAGTTGTTCATTCCTTACATTGTTGGAGAAACTACCTTCTGGGAGATCACTTTTTGGTTTTTACTGACTACAAGAGTGTCAAGTATATCTTCACTCAGTGTGATCTGAATCTGTGATAGCATAGGTGGGTTGATTATCTTCAGTCCTTTGACTTCGAGCTCGCCTATACACCGGGAAAGGACAATGTAGTGGTAGATGCGTTGAGCAGAAGAAATCACATTCAGGAAGTTCAGGAGGCCAGCAGTGAGTGGAAGCTTATGGATCTATTCTCTAAGATTCACTTAGAAGTGCACGAAAGGTAGGGACAAACTGTCCTATCTTCTGTAGTTGTTACCTCTACACTTCTTGATCGGGTACGGATGAGGAAACTATAAGATTCGGAGCCCTTAGTCCTGCAGGAGAGTGTGTCAGTAGGGGGCCCTCTTCCTAGATGGAAGTGGGAGAGGATGAGATCTTGCGTTTCTAGGGACGCGTATGGGTGCCAGCAGACATACGCGATGAGATGATGCAGGATTTTCATTCCTCAATTTGGGCAGTTCATCCTGGCGTCACCAAGATGTATCATGATCTACACCACTAGTACTGGTGGTCATGTATGAAGAAAGATGTTGATGGTTTTTTCATGAGATTTTCTACTTGTCAGCAGGTGAAAGCAGAGCATCAGCGACCAGCAGGGCTTTTAGTGCAGTTACCCATTCCCGAGTGGAAGTGGAACGATGTCACGATGGACTTCGTGACCGGGTTTTCAAGGTCGCCTCGGGGAAATGATGTTGTTTGGGTAGTCGTCGATAGACTCACGAAGGTTTCACACTTCTTGTCGATCAAGGAGACCTTCAGTGTTGATGATTTGGGACGGTTGTACATCCGAGAGTTTGTATGTCTACATGGAGTTCCTCACTCCATTGTTTTATATAGGGATGTGCGCTTTACTTCTCGGTTCTGGCAGGGACTTCAAAAGGCCTTGGGTACACGGGTACTTTTGAGTACAGTATACCATCTCCAAAAAGATGGCCAGTCCGAATGCACAATCCAGGTGCTTGAGAATATGCTCCGAGCTTGAATTCAATACTTCGGTGGTTCTTGGGAGAAACATATTCCTCTTGTGGAGTTCACCTAGAAAAATAGTTTTCAGGTGACCATTCAGATGGAACCATACGAGGCTCTGTACGGTAGGCCATTCTGATCACCCATATGCTGGCTGGAGGCAGGAGAGGTAGCTTTGCTGGGACCTCATCTTGTTTAGGAGACCTCTAAGCAGATAGAGTTGATTCGGGAGAGGATGGCTACAGTACAGTCTCGACAGAAGTCTTATGCTGATCAGCAGAGATGACCTTTGGAGTTCGAGGTCCAGGATCAGGTTTTCCTGTGTTTCGCACTGAGGTTGGGACACAAGAGGATTCGGAGACAGGGTAAGCTTTCACCGCGGTACGTCGGGCTGTTTGAGGTTTTGGAGAGAGTTGGGCCGGTTGCCTATCGGTTGCAACTACCTCAGAGGTATCGGTACATGCACGATGTCTTCCATGTCTCTCAGCTCTGACATTACTTTTCATACCCGTATCACGTCTTTCAGCCCGAGGAGGTTGAGTGCGAAGTAGATGCGTCATTTGAGGAGCATCCTATCCGAATTTTTGATCGCAGTATGAAGGTTCTCTGTGGGCCGTATGTTCCTTTAGTATGGGTGCTTTGGAAGCATGAATGAGTACAGGATGAGACCTGGGAGAGGGAGGCCGATGTATGATTGCAGTGGCTAGAGCTGTTCGGGGTTTCTTCTTTTACACCTCGCTAGGGAAATTCGGGGATGAATTTCTTTAAGGGGGGAATTTTGTAGGAACCTGGATCTTCGTTTCAGGTATGTCTTTCCTTCTTCTGGAGTTTTTGAGAAAAATTATGTTTTTGGAAATTTTTGAAGTACACGCCGTGTACTTTCTGAGTACACATCCTATACTATTTTCCCGCTCGAAGCCATGTGTTGGCCGTGTCCGGGCCACACACACGGTGTGTAGGGGTGATGTGGAGGCTAATTTTGGCGGAGTACGGAAAGACCTAGTACACGCCGTGTACTCTAAAAGTACACGCCATGTACTTTATTTTTTTCATTAAATGGACCAGGGTCGTGCCTGATCAAGATAAACGTCTTCTTCTAGGTCATGTTCGTCCGAGAGCGCCAGGAATCTGCGGATCTTTGATGATCCACCATTCTCCGATTCAAGCACTGTCGATTGCGTTGGAATTTCAGCGGTGAGTTCTCCCTTCTTCTTGAGCCTTGTTTTCCAATTCTTCCTCTTTCTTAAGTTATCGGGGTTTGAGAGTTTTGGATGTTTTCTCAGATCTATGACGTTCAAGGGAGAATTAGTCATCATGGTTCAAGTATATCGATCTCCTAGGATTGAGGTAGGTGGTTTGTTCCTTACTATTCAAAGTCTTTGAGTTCTGTGTGCAAATTCCACCAATACCCGTGAACGGGGTATTGTGTGTTTACCTTTTTGCCCTTGTTTTTTTCCTTCTTTGATGGTATGCTTGTGTAGATGTAAATTAATCATGTTAGAGGATATTTTTTTGTGCTTGGATGTTTCGGCATGATTCGTTCTCGTTACGACCTTCGGGTTTCGTTTGCCTTTGGCTGTTACACCTGTTTCCATGCCTTGTGTCTATAGGATGGAGTGTTTTTGTATAAAATGCTTGTTGCCCTATAGACTATTATCCAAGTAGCTCTATAGGTGTACTTTGGTTATCCAAGTAGCTCTATAGGTGTACTTTTTCCTTATAGAATTATTATGCACTGACCAACACAGGACTCAGAGAACCTGGTGCTATAGACTATATGGGATAGACCGAGTGAGCTTCCCAATGAGTCTTAGACATTATATACTACATGAGGAAAGACCGAGAGAGCTTCCTCAAAGAGTCTTGGACATTAGACTATAGGGGATGGACTGAGTGAGCTCCCATAGAGTCTTGGAATATTATAGAATACAGGAGGGTAGACCGAGTGAGATTCCTCGGAGAGTCTTACTTTGTTTGAATCTTTTTAAGAACCTCCCCAGGCTAGAGGAGGAATTGACCGAGTGAGCTTCCTCTGAGAGTATGTGGTATACCTGAGGCTATAGGAGGAATTGACCAAGATAGCTTTCTCAGAAAGTCTCTAGACCTTGGGGCTAAAAGGGTTAGACCGCGTGATCATCATCAGAGAGTCCCTGACTACCCTAGACTATATGAGGAATTGACCGAGTGTGCTTCACCAGAGAGTCTCATAAATTCGTATGACCAAACCAGAGGGGTTAGGCTGAATGCACTACCCAGAGGGTTGTGGTACTTCTTTGATATGACCAGAGGGGATGGCTGCTAGTACTTCCTAGAGGGTTTCCTGCTTGTTAGCTGTTTGCTTCACTACTATTGTTGGTTGTGGATTGATTACTGTTGTGTATCATCCTACTTTACTGCTTACTGTTTACTGTCTACTGCTTTGCTATTGTTGTTTACTGCTTATTGTAATTTTACCTGCCATATACTCACTGACTGTTTGGCATAGATCTTCAGGTGAATGCCTACTGGGATTTAGTCTCACATCCTATTTGGGTCAGGATTTTGGGCCCAAACAGACTATGTTATCGTAGGTATAGAAAAAGGAAAGCGCACTTCGACTTCTGTTACTTGATTGCTTGGAGCAGGAGAGCAACGGACCAAGATTTGTCTTGTGATGATGAGGAGCTGTTTACTTTTCTTTTGTACTTTTTTTGGTACTGTGGTTTTTTTCAGCATTGTGACTTGTTTGGCTGCTTTCCTATATATGTATCTTGCATCATTCCATATATATACATATGTGCTCCAGTTTGTTGATTTAGTCTTCCGCTATTTATTATTGTTGGTTTTTTACTGCTTCCGCTATTGCATGTTTATTTATTTCCACTGTGTACTCTGCCAATGAGGGCATAGTTTCCCCACTATCACACCCAAGGCCCTCGCTGCTAGTCGGCAACCTCTGGAATTTGGGGAAATGCGTGTAAGGCCATGTGACCAATCGGGTACGGGGCGCCTCTGGGTGGCTTTCGGAACCGGGACGTTACAACAGCCCCCCATCCCTAGACATCCCCCCCCCCCCACTAGACAGATCCCCCCCCCCCACAGTGGTTCTCGCACATGCATTCGCACGGTGATAATCCAACGCTCTAATAAATGACCCATTGCTTAATAAAAAAACAAGACTACTCAAAAAAATACATGTTCTGATGGTCTAAAAACTATCTACTACTCAAATTAAATAAATCCTCCACTGCTCAATAAGAGTACATGCAGTCTAAAAATGAAGCACAACTCATATTTAATACAATTAAAATAAAATATTAACTGAAACAAAATAATGTGACCTACTAATTGAAAATATATTGTTTCTCTAATATTTTATGATGGTGTATTTCCCAAAAATTGATTATTAGTCCACCCTATCACCTTGTATGCAGTATCGAAACCCTGAATGAATATTGATTATACTTAATATATTGAAAAAAAATTGTGGTACATACTATTGCAATAAAAGTGGATTAAACATGACTAAGCATCATAAGTTACAAAAAAAAATTAATTTTGAATTCATGTAAAAAAATATCACCAAATATAAGAATCAATTTAATACAGGGTGCATGTTTACTAATTACAACATATGGATAGACATTAATTGTACCATAGGGGATATTTCATGTATTTGTACATGGATAGAAAATCTGTGTATATAGAGTGCACAAGAATATGTGAGAATACACAAGCATTGATTGGAGTACACAAGCATACCCCTCGAAAGATAAGATACTTTGTGTTCCACATGTAAACGCCATGTAATTTCACAAGGATTACCATGCCAGTTCTAGATAAAGACATTCCCAGGTGCATAAGCATGGTCACACATCATGAGAAACTATATAAACATAATTTAATTTTCTATGATACATATAACCTATGGATCTATTTATTTGAGACTCAGATTTAGTTTTTTGAGTTTCTTATCCTGAGTAGTTTACCACGCATAACATAATGGAGGCACTCATTTTTATTTGTGAGATATGGTGAAATATTATGCTAATGAGGCATGCCTCTTAGTGATTCTTAGCCAATATCCGCAATCAGGTGTGAGATAGGACATTGAATCAATTAAACATCATTTTTTTATGTAATACAATTAATGAAACTAATGTTTTCCTTGAACAATCTAAGGTAATGATAAAGTACATACTTAAATTGCACCCCTCTTCCCAAACTGCACCCTCCCCCTCCCCCCTTCCCAATAGACTCCCCTAAAGACCCCCCCCCCCACCCACCACTCCTGGACACCCCCTGAACAGCCCCTCCCTCCTGGACACCCCCCCCCCACACAGACACCCTCCTAGACACCCCCACCCCTCGTGGACACCCCCATCCCTCCTGGACACCCCACCCCCCCCCCCCCCTCCTAGACACCCCCTCCCTCTTGGACACCCCCAGATATCCACAAGGCCCAAAGAATGTCTCTGATTGTTGTTGGATGGTGAAAAGTGTCCGGGTATCAAAGTATAACCATTGGTAATGGTTTCACCATTCAAATATGGATAACCACATCAAGGACTCCACCCATAAATCCAACATGACTCATCTATACATCAGTCACTCGTGCACAAAATAAATAGTTTCAATATAAATAAAATAATTAAACATAGTATAATATTTTAGAAATAATAAAAGGTCATAAATCACATCATCACATAATAAAGTAATAAGAATAATTCCAAGTATATAATAAACTAAAAGAAATATCTGAGACAACAAATATTATATATAAACATCCAAAAATATGACCAAGCCTGAATCACTACTAACTACCTCCTTATGACCAAAAATCCCCCATACCATCCTATACCATATTTCATTATACCAACTAGGTCATTAACCAAGGTAAAAGAGCATAACCTGAGCTCTTAAAATTAAACATGAAATTTTCATACACCCATTGGTGTATGCACAGTGTGAACCAAACTGCACCAAGTAGTATTTCACTAAAGAGTTTGTATAATTCCATTTAAAAGACATTTTATTAATGATAGTTAAAAATATAAGTAGTGAATAGATTTTTCACAAGAGAGCATAAAGAAAATGAGTAAAATTCTATAACTTCTTTTATAAAACAACTTCCATTTTCATTTTAAAAGGAAATTCTTTTGAACTAAGGAAAAATAGAGTTTCAAATACATTAAATCAAAACTAATCCTTTTTCCCTTTTTTTCAAAATCCATATCTCAAAACCAAACCTTTAAATCAAACATCATTCTTTTCTTTAATAATATACTTTCAAAACAATTTTTTAATTCAGTCTGAATATAAACCACAACCATAACTTAAGTGGAATATATAAACATAACATGAACCAAGATATCAATGGTAAATTGATAATAAGAAATAACAAAAGTAATAGTGGGGATACGAATAAGGCATTGGATGAGATCCTATAATCAATATTCAATGAATTATAGACATCATGGGAAACTCATTAGGCTCTAGAATGGGTGATACTAGACCTAGTTCATCATATAACTCATTGGGACCCTACGTGAAATCAGATCAACCAATTCAGATTCCCCTTTCAGGTCTCTCCGCATATAAAATAGACCCATGGTAGGGTGATAATCTCCTAGGTCATTATCCAACTAACATACACTAAGCTAGAATCACAAGTCGATAGAAATTACATTATTTACCTAAGTTCCCATAATAAATCAATCAAGTGGAGGTGGAAAATCAAAAGAATCACAAGAATAAATAAAAAATATTTTAAATAAATCTCATATCACCTCCAAATCCAAATCTCTCACAATAAATAACCCATTTCACCTCATCTATATCAAAAATAGAATACAACATCTCTCCTCAGGGGCCACAATTCAAATCAGGCATAACCAAAACAAGGGGAATAATCGATGGTCTGATACTCATTATAAACATATCTCATATAAAGTGAAAATGTGCCTTTTCAGAAACCAACTTGGAATTCCAAGTCATTTCAACCATTTAAAACATGACTTTATCACCTTATTTATAACTATTCTATGTGAAACCACACTTAAAATCATCTGTGTGACAAAATACCATTACATTCAAGTCATTTTATAATCCATTAAACCAATTCTATTTCAAAGAATCCTTGAAAATCATACCAATACCCAAATGGATTAAAATACATTTTTATATAAATTATTTTAAAACAATCCATATAGGCATACTCAAAAATTCTTTTCATTTAAACCAAATAATAAAAATTTATAAAATCAGTATAAAACCTTTATACCAAGAGAGAGAGAAAAATAATAACAATTTTTAAAACCACTATATCTATTAAATATTGGTTTAATTTGATAAAATAAATTTAGAAAACACCACAAAAAAAATTATATGCTAATTAAAGTAAATATACAAAACTACCTACCTCAATCCAAGAATAACTGGTTGTGAAAGACATATTAAAGGTGGAATTTCATGAAATGACAAAAAAATCGTATAGATTTGATACAACATACCTTTGAATAACTGATAAAAAAATAATGAACATGTAATTATTCATAAAAAGGAGGGGTATGATCACTAGGAGGGGGTTGTCCATGTTAGAGGAGGTGGGGAGGCCTCCTAGGAGCAGCATCGGTGGGGGGAGTTAAGGTGTCCCGCATTTGGTGGCATTATCGGGGAAGCAGGATCGGAGATGAGATCTCATTGTGGGGTTTACTTGTTTGGTGGCATGAAGGGAACCTTCGCAAGGCTCACTATCACGAGGGTTACTATCGTGAGGGGAATCGTCAATGGAGGAGGATCGGGGATAGGAGAGGACACGATGTGCACTATTGGGGAAGGAGGGTACCGTGCAGAGGGTATCGGGGAGGAGGGCGTTGCCATGAAGGTCACGGTGTATCAGGGTGTAGGTTGCCACTGTGAAGGTCGAGGGTTTAGTGGGTTGTGCAAAGAGAGCATCATAGAGGTGGGGGGGTATCCCAATGAGTTTAGGGGAAAAATAGAGGGGGAACATTTTAGCATTGCCCTGATCATTTAATTGTGGCTATAAACAAGTTATAGGTGTTGACCTATGAAACTGTGGCTATAGGTATGTGGCTATAACATAAATTTCAAGTAGTGTATTCTCATACAGTACCCCTCTTAGGCATACCCTACCTAAAAATTTCTTCATATTCTATGGAAGGAAACACAAGAAAGAGTGATCTTAGATGCTTAGTAAGGGTAAATATAGAATATATAAATCTATGATCATATGAAATCATAAGATGATTATAAGGGTATGTTATCATGAACATAAAATAGAACTTTCATACCCAACTTTTCATAGATCATGAGAATGATTCATGGAATAAAACTTTATCATTTTAAAAAAAACATGGACCATAAGTGTGAGAAATCATCATAAATTAATCATTAACAAAAAATATCATTTCATAAAAGTGTGGAACCATCATAAATAAATAAAAACCATTTCATATGTCATGGTTAACTATTAAGACCACCAAAATAGTCGGTTAGGAATTATAACCTATTTCCCATAATGGATCAAGATGCACCTATTTCCCATAGTTTATCATGATGCACCTATTTCCCATATTGGATCAATCCCACCAACTTGTTTACCATTATTATCTCATGATATACAAATATTTAACCAATGAATTGGAAGGATATAATGTTCCCACCCATATTATAATTAAAATCATACATATGTGTGCCACAATATCATAAAACATGCATCATATAATCACATCATAATAGAAGAAAATAAAATTCATTTTACAAACATTTCATCAATTTACCATAACACAACCCATGAAAAAGAAAATGGGTTTTTTAAAAATTTCATCAACATAAATATTAACCATACATAGAAATAATAAGGATGTTATCATTAAATATTATCCCCAATAAATCATAACTAACATCAAAGGATGTCATATTAGATTGAAAATGATATTTAAATATCATTGTGAACATTTCCTGATGAGTATACCCTTTACACTTTGAAATCCAATTTTTTAAAACATGAAACATTTTTAGAATAATTTTTTTAAATAAACTTTTAAACTTATTAAAGAATATTTAAAAATCATTTAAAATATTTCTAGAGGAAAATATCCTTTATATTTTAAAAACTCCTTTTAAAAACTAAAAAATTATCAAAAAAATAAAATCCTTTTATTTGAAAATAAACTTTGAACCATATAAAGGAATATTTTAATAGTGATTTTTTATAACAATGAAAAATCTCATTAATGTTGTACACATTAAAACAAAGATTCCTTTTGAATTTTTAGTAAATTACTAATGGGTGTTGTTTGGAAGATTACATGAATATTAATTTCAAAAAAATTTGCAAAAATGTAAAAATGGTTAAAATTTTATTTAATTAACCATTTAGTTTATTTAAAAACATTTTTAAAATCATGTATAGAAAACATGATTTGGGAAGAAAAATATTTTTGGCCAAAGGGAGAAATAAATTCTATTTTCTTCAAAAAAAAATATTTTTAACTCTTAAGTATATAAATAGAAGAAATTTAAGGGAAACCATCTATTATCAGTATATAACCATGGGATAAAAATTTCATGAGTTTATTGAGATATGGATTACAAAATTTCATCACTGGAAGCATAAATATAAACAATCCTAATAAATGATGAGATTGTATCATAAAACCATTTCCAATTTGGAAACTTTTCTACAGTAAGCCCCATGAAATATAAATCCTAAAATGGGTTTGTAAATAAAAATAATTTGTATTCAAAGTATCATAAAATAAATCTATTTTTATTATATACACCAGATAAAAGAAACACATGGTGAATATGGCGTGTTTCTCACATAAAATAAAAGTGAGAGGGAAATCCCTTACCATAAGTCTTGAATTCCTTAGTACACATTTGAAACTATTGTATAATAAATATAAGTTTATTATAAATCTATTAAAAACCATAACTATATATATCATACCATATAAAATTTACTTATGACCTTTTACTACATTTTTATTAACAATTCCATGTTAAAATCACATTTTGGACAATAACAGCTTTGTTTTTCATGTATGTTTATATTTTTATTTTTGGTCCTCTTAATTTGATTATGGTTCAATAATTTAAATAATTATAACCCTGAAAAAATATTATATATTTTCATTATATATGAAATTATAGTGATCCATAAAATTTAGAGATATAAGGTGAAATACACCGTTCATCGAGAAGGTAGGTCGTACGTATGAGTGAATGTAGTTTCCATTTTTCCAATGAAAAGAAAGAATTAAAGGTAAAAAATATTTTAAAATTATAGAATAAATATTATTTCATATATAACAAATATTTTCATTAAAATTATCCTTATTACCTTCCATGTAAAGCGTGAACAAATCACATCACTTTGATAGATGATAGTCCACCGTACACATGAATGGCGTTATCATATTCCCACTTAATAGAAGATAACAAGTCACATGTTATATCATGAATCCAAAATACTAATAATATCATAAATTTCATATTTGAATAAAAAATCTATTATCATATCTATCTTTGAGTGGTGGTGATGGAAAATTCATAACATCGGTTTGTGATGCGGTAGTCCGTCGTACACATTATCATCATATGTAAGTTTTTTATTCGAAGAAAAATACAAGAGAGAAAGAGGATTCAGCCCTCAGCACCCTCGGTTCCAAGAGACTGAACTAAGGAGGCATGAAATGATGAATCCTAAGGGAATCCCTTTTAATCATATCAAACCCCTCGGGCTTCAAGCTGTCCAGAGTATCCAAGCAAATATTCTCTGAACTAGGGACATCCAACGAGGCCAAGTGATCAGCTACATCGTTCCCCTCCCGCCATGTGTGAACCACTAGAGTGTTTCTATTGATAATTTTATGAAACTTTCTAATGATGTAGTTGATATACCAAGGGGATACGTCAGATCCATGCAGGGATTTTTGCACTAACAACTAACCAGTTTCATATTCAAATATGTCCAAGCTCACCTTGCTACATAAGGTGAGCACTGTGAGCAACATCATGGCCTTCGCCTAAAGAGACGTCCCCTGACCCAGTCTAACAGAGAAAGATAACTAGACTGACCCGTTGGCATCCCGCACCACTCCCCCTCCACACATGACTACCAGGGCACATGATCCAACCATATTGAGTTTCAAACCCTTCGAAGGAGGGTACCAACGGACCCAGTTACCCCTAATACTGTTATTGGCCTGATGCTAAGCCTGAGCACCAACTTGAAGTTGGACCCAAGATGGAGCTTCCCCTCAGTTATGTATAATCTTTGTCAAGTCGATAAGAATATTTATTGTTCCATCAATAATAGAATGAATCGACCTGGATCCCACTTCCGGAAGAACTTTGTTCCTCACCTTCCAGATACACCAACAACCTACAAGCAATATCACAGTGCATGCTAATTTTTCTAGACAACCTTCACTCGAGCCATGGTACCACCTATCTATAAAGGAGAGGTTCACCATAGTAGAACTAGAAAACATAGTAAATTCCCTGAAAATTTTCAACAACTCATGCACCCATTCACTTTTAAATAACGATTGACCTGCACTTTCCTCACTATGGACCTTACAACACACACACCTGGAGGCCAGATTGATCCTGAAACGTTTGATGTTTTCCTCCATCGGAATAGCCCATTTCGTGATCATCCAAGTAAGAAAATTAAATTCAGTTAAAATAATCTGAACCCAGAGCGCCTCATCCCAAACATTAGTATTGAGCTGCATGTTATTGATGCATTGAAAATAATTTGAGGAGAAGTATCCCGAGGGAGAATGGGTAAAAAACACATTTATCGGGGGCTGAGTTCATCTCAATGAGGTTGAATTTATCCATCTGCTCCTTGCTCAGAACTTCATTGATGATGGGAGGAAATCATATTTCTTCCCTGAAGGTGATACGGGTTGCTGGGAACCCAGGAAAACCAAGAACATCACTGCATCAATTTTCATGCCAGAAGGAGACCTCTCCAATTCCAACTATACAGCAGGAGTGCAGGAAAAGAAGGGTGACCAGGGGGCTGACGATCGACCATAAAGGGGAAGTATATCTCATCTTTGAATCTTGGTTCCTCATATAATTGTTCATATAAATCCCCCAAAGGGTATGGTTCTCCAAAACACTCCACAAGAAGCGAGCATGCATATAGGAAAGGGTATCCTCAAGATTGAGGACATTAACACCTCCTTCAATAACCGGTCATTCTATATTATGCCAAGAGACCCAGTATTTTTTCCATCAGAATACGGGTCCTAGATGAATCTGGATAGGATCTGATTGATGTTTTTGATGAATCATTTTGGATTATTAAGCGTTGAGAAGGCGTGCAATGGGGTAGCTAAAAGGACTTTGTTGGACAGTGTGATCCTGTCACCGAAAGATATATTTTTATTCTTCCATTTCATCACCCGATAATTAATCATACTGAGTAGGTTGTTGAAGTCACTGATACACAACCTTCCATATGAGATGGCTGCACCGAGGCAATCTATATGAAAGGTTCTAATCCGCATACCCAAAATAGTGATCATAGTCGAGACTTGCAAGGAGGTGCACCTGCTAGAGAGATAAAAGGTTATCTTGATGTAGTTAATAACCTACCCGCTTTAGTGACTGTACTCCTCCAAAACTTTATTAAATCCATATAAGGAATGGCTAGATGCATTCAAGAACAATATGGTATCATCCACAAACATGAGGTGGGACACACTTGGAGCTTTCCTCCTCCTTCTAAAAGGTAGGATATCACCGTTGTTAATCCTCCACTGAATGAGATGACTCGTAACCTCCTGGATAATGATAAAGAGACTCAGAGAAGTTGGGTCCCACTACCTTAGGCTGTAGGTGGATTTAATGAAGCCATAGGATTTCTCCATGAAAGTCATTGAGATCCATGTAGAGATTAAACACCTAAAAATAAGATCAACATTTCGGGATTTAAGACCCATACCTGCAAGCACTCAGTTGAAAAAGATCCATTCAACTCGATCAAAATCCTTGTTCATATCATGCTTGATGGCCACATTAGAACTTTGGGTTTTAAAATTAATGTCCCTGAACATTTTCTAGGACAAATAAATTACCTCCTGAATAGATTGGACTTTAATAAATCCATGTTGTTCTAATGAGACACACCAAGGGAGATGAGTATTAATCCTCGAATTGATGATACAAACCAGAATTTTATATGGTAAATTACACATAATCACTAGACAGTAGTGCATAATTGATGTGGGGTTCTTGATTTTAGGGAGAAGCACTAATGTAGTGGCCTATGAAACTTAGGGTAAGATTCTTCCCTGTAAGAATTCATGGATGGCAGTAATCAGTTATTCCTTCACTATGTCCCATGAAGTCCTATAAAACACACATGGGAACCCGTCAAGACCTTCTGCGCTATCGGGGTTCAGGTGAAACATAGCGGCCTGAATCTCCTTCTCATCATGCACAAACCCTAGGAGTTCATTATCCTGGTTAGATACGAGGGTGGGAATCACATAAAATATCTATGTGTTCTCTAAGGGGTACCCATTGGGAAAGAGAGAATTGTGACCAATGAGAAGCTCAGTGAAGTAAGAGTTGGCCAAGCCTCCCACCACATCCCTATCCTCCATGAAAGATCCATCATCCAGTTTGATATTAAGTTTAACCAGTCGCTTCTTCTCCTTTTTGCATGCATGAAATAATGCAGTGTTGTTATCACCCTCTTTGAGCCAATTTATCCTCACTTTATACCTATCCAGGAACTCCTCCTTTAAAATAAAATCCGACAAAAGATCCTTTTTCTTAGAGATCTCCTCAAAAACCCGGTCCTTACATCCATCCTCCATAAGATACTCAACACACTCAACATCTTGTATGGTGGATTGCAATACCCCATCAATTGGAGGAATATCTCTAGACCATGATTGGAGATTCATCTTCAGCTGACATATATTATTTTGAAGAGAAGAACACTTAGTTCTCTGGGAGGGATCACTCTAAGAGGTTCTGATCAGGTCCTAGTAACCTGGAAAACTAGCCCAAAGTTGACTATATCTGAACCGATCCTAGCCCTCTTGCGCTGAAGAGGACGAGATCAGAAGGTGGATTGGCCAGAGATCCTTCGAACCATATAGTTAACTATTGAGCTGAAATAGGAGTATAAGGCTTTCATGTTGGCAAGAAAATGATCCAAGAGACCCCATGAGTGATGATTCCCTCATTGATTAATACATAAAGTAAAATGGTCTCCCACGAATCCAAGGTTTGAGAACCCCTTGGATGCCATGAAATGATTAAAACCGAGGCAGAATTTCTTGGGGAAAGGGAATATTCCCTTCCCCTCTGCCGAATCCAAAACCACATTAAAATTACCCCAAAAAATCCATAGAACCGAACTAGGATCAAATGCAATGAGTTCCTTCCCAAGAGTCTCTCTTTGGTGCGTGTCACAGCTCCCATAGACAAAGGACACAAAGAAAGAAATTATGGCCTTGATTCACCTTAACATTAATGAACAGATCACCAACTTTCACCATAACCACATTGCCCTGCTTGTGCTAAAAAATCCAAATATGATGGTTACAAGGTTCAGCGTTCATGTTGCCATTCATTTTTAGCTTTCTAGAGAAATCCCCTATCCTATCAAGGTGTTGTTTATGTTCAAGAATGGCCACCACTATAGCCTTATGCTTGGAGATTTCCGAAGTGAGAAAGTCTGACTTGACCCAGGATCCAATGCCTCGAGCATTCCAAATGATAAAAGGAATCATTGATGGAAGAGTGTCCAGGGATTGGCTCCATAACTAATAGCCTTCTCTTAGTGGGAGGAAAACTTAACCTCCTAGGAATTTGATCTGGATCTTGTGCACATCCCAATTTCTATATAGTGTAGAAATACTAGGGTAGAGGTGCTAATATGGGAGAAAAAGCTCCACTTGCCTCGGGCATGAGGTGAGATAGAAGGACCTTCTACCTTTCAGGAGGGAGATCTTATTTTTTACAATATGTGAGCTAAGGTAGAAGGCAGGGAGAGATCACCTGATGGAAAAGATGAAGGTTAGGGAACCTCCACTATAATACACTCCTTAGCATCCCCAGAGATACAAGGATGGACCAGGATAGGTGGATGATAGTCTATAGGTCCTTAGGAGGTGAGGCCATGAATCATCACCTTTTTCCCCACTAAAAAAGGTTGCAAGAAGTGGAGGAATGAAGAAAGAAGAGGGATCACCTTTAGGGGAAGGAGCTAGCTTGGAACAAAGGGAACTAGGGTCTGACAGGGAGAAAGAATTTCCTCATGATAGACAGGAAGGATCTCTGCATTATGCACAGGCGGAGACATAGAATCTTATAAAGGAATAGGATGAGGAGGGTTTGCACTGGGGGTCTGAACCTCCACCAGGATCTCTTCCATCGAAGCAGGCATGGGAGGAACCACCCTGCCCACCCTACCCACATTCGCTGCAAGAGGACGGTGACGATCATTCTGCATCCTTCTCCAAAAAACGTGTAAAGAATAACCCTATATAATTCATTGGGAGAAGAATATGGGATAGATAGGGTAGGATATATCTTGCAACCAGCTTAGAAAACCCCTGTTCTAAAGCTCAATATGATCTCGTAAGGGCTGGGAGAGAGGTCTAGTTCCACATAGATATGATCCACCAAGGTAGATGAGACACATATGGTACCCATGACTGAACATATAAATCCCTCAATAGATTCCCTAATCGCTTTGAGGAAGCCTTCATTCTGGAAGGGTAACAGTAGATAAGTAAGATTAAGCCACACTACAGCCGCCAGGCTCTCCTTACCTTTATGAACATCCATAGACCATCTCAAGAGGTCAAAGATCCATCACCCCAAAGACCGAGGAGATTTACACCACGCATGAATGAAGTCATCCTCAGAGGTCAAGATGAGACAGAAAGAGTTTCTATGAATCACTAAGATCTGTGCTGGTTGACGAAGGCCCCAAGAGCTAATACAGCGCTGGAAGACTGCAAGTGTTAGCCTAGCCGCCCCAAACTGGGCAACTAGGGTCCATTTCAGGCAGGCCTTTACATCCTTAATAGTGATCACTGGGATTTTTAGATGAACGCAATGTACCTTCCATGACAACTGCGACACTGGATTGGGAACCGTTAGGAAACAGGGAGATTTGGAAGAACCATCAAGAGCATCTCGAAAGGAGACGCTTGTGCCTAAGCCCGAGCGTAGAGGGGAGAGGGGGAAGGGGGAAGGTGTCGGACCATAGGTGGTGCAGACCAAGGGTCTCGGACCCAGTGGTGGCTAGGGAACATCAGACGAGGAGGGTTAAATAGAAGAGCCAGAGTCGAACACTACCGGAGCTAAAGGGAGCGGCGGAGGCCTGGAGAAAGAAGACGAAACAAGCATAAAATTTTGAAAAGATGGCATAGCATGCAGCACATTCTCACGAGACACCATCCTATTATCTTCTTCTAAACTGAGTAAATGGAATCCCTACTAGAGTAATGCCCCCTACGTACACATGAATGATGATTTTGTTTCCCATTTGAAGCAATATGAGAATGGTTTTGGTTATTTCATTAACATAATAAAATATAAATATATGGAAGATATTTTGGTTATTATTTAATAGTGGTTTAATAAAAAAATTAATGAGTTAGAGGAAGAAATAAAATCAAATTATTAGTTAGGTACTGTCTCTCTTCTTCTAACAAATTCTTTTGGTTTGCAGTAAAAGGATTATTAGGTATTTTTACCAAGATAATGACTCAAGGATAAGATGAGTGAATTAAGGAATTGATTTTGGTAGTTCTTGTCTAAACCAAAATTTTTTTCGAAGTGAAAATAAGAGAGGAGGGTGGGTGGCCTTTTATATGTGAGGTGAGTGTCACAATTGTAATTTTTAAAAGAAAAATTTTTACCCACAATTTTCACATGACACAAGGCTCCCAAACAGAAAATTATTGAGTACTGATTATATATGTTTAAAATATGTCAATAAAATGGGTTTTGAAAATGTTTTTGGACATTTTTAACCCTTATATTATTCTTTAACCCATCGATATACCCACTTTTACTGTAATAATAGTAAATAATTTTTACTATATTTAATATTAATTGTGATCAAAAATTAATTTAACATTATCAGATAATATAAATTATTATAATTACAAATATGGATCCATTTCCCCAAATTCCATTCACATAAGTAGAAAATTTAAATTTAAAATAAATGTTCAAAGGGGAAAACTATTTTTTATAAAAAAAATTTAAACATAAAATTGGATTTATTCTTATCTATTTTCTATAAAAACAAATAAGAAAAAATTTTAAATTTTTGAATGAATATATAATATATAATTTCCATATAAATCATTCACTAAAATTTATTTATTTAATTTATCGAGATCAAACAAGTTTTTACACATAAATGTAGTTTATCAAAAAAGGATTCCATTTATTTTCAAATGGTTTTTATTTTCATTTCTAAATAATTAATCACCAAGGAATTAATTATATATACATGTATAAACCATATATTTTCATAATTTAGTTAATCCTATTCATACCTTCCATTCCAATGTCTAGGTAATGACTATCAAATTAAATAATAATATTTTAATAATATGTCATGTTTCATTTAAACTCAATGTTGTGTGTAATGAATGTTAAACATAGTGTTGTGTGTAACACATGATAAACTCAGTATTTCGTGTAATAAAAATAAAAAAAATTAAATTTATTCAAAATTATATATATTTAACAAAAATCTAGAAGTGTTACAATCTATACCCCTAAAAATGAATTTCATTCTCTAAATTTGTCAATATGGTACCAACAAATGAGTATACTTCAACCTCATTACATCCTCAGGATCTCTGGTACCTTCCTAAAGATGGTAGTTTTTTCACAAAACATTGAACAAGTGAGTGATCTAGTTTCATAGAACTTTCTCTGTAGTATCCAAGAACACAACCAATTATTTCTTATAAGAAAGATAATCCTATAGCGGTATGACCTCTAAGTTAATTATGAGTGAAGTATTAGGTATTTACTTCCTTATTTGACGTACATGGAACACATCATGAACCTAATAGAGGTTTGGTGGAAGCACCAAATGATAGACTATTATCCTGATAGGATCAAGTATTTCAAAGGCACTGATATACCTGGGTCTTAGTTTTCCCTTCTTTCTTCTATGTATAAATTCATAGAAATATATTTTCACTAACTTCAAATTCTAGATATCATCAACTATTATTATCATAACATTTCTTTTTTCAACTTTTTGTTTTCATTATGTGTTACTAAATTGATCTAACCTTCTCTTCCATCTCATCAACTTTCTTAGGTCCCAATAGCTTTCTTTTCTAAAAAATAGATTCTAGTTTGTTAGATTTTTACATTTATTTTCATAAAGGGATTTTATAAGGATCCATATCAAGCCTCATGTGGAAGTTATTTTTGGAATAACACTTAACAAGAGGAAATTTTTTATCCCAACCACCTTTGAAATCCATAGAGAAAGATCTTATAATATTCTATAGGGTTTGAATTATTCTCCCATACTGAGTCTTTATCTAGGGATGATACGTATTGTTGAAAACCCAACTCTTTATTAAGACCTTACTGAATAATTCGCCAATACATTGAGATAAACTTTGAATCCCATTAGATAAAATTGGATGCGGTATTCTATGAAACCTTTCCACTTTGATGTATATCCTAGAAAGAGGATACAGAGAGAAATCTTATCTGATAGAAATGAAGTGTGCCAAATTTGTAAGGTGGTTGATTACAACACATAATTACCTCAACATCAAACATAAGATAAACCCTAAAGGATACTAGTACCTTTAATCACATGTCTAAAAAATTTAAAGGCATTCCTAATTAAATAAATTTTTCACTAAACCATATAACAACCCAAATGGGTGTATTGGAATAAATTTATCATAAAATATACTTAATAATGATAAATTACCATCACATAAAACCTAAAAAGGGGTTTCAATGGATTTGAACTTATGATCAACCTTAAATTTATAAACCCATTATAGTATCCATAATTCTTAAACTAATATTACATGAAGGCATATAAACTTCCAAAAGTTAATTCACCCTTTATTACTTATATAATATCATATCATATACAAAAAATAAATTCAATGGAATCTTGGGCTCACCCTTATACTTATAGAATGTCAAGTTTAATTTTAATATTATAGAATCCATACAAAGAAAAATAATCACATGAAATTTCACTAAAGGATCGACAATAATAATTTCATAGGGATCACTCATACAAAATAAAACAAGAAATTCACAACTAAGGAGGGAAATATAAGTATTCTATAATTATCACACTACTAAAAAACTAGGCTTATCCCGTGTTAGGGCCTTAACAATGCTATATAAAAACGCTGTTAAATACCTCCTTTGTCAGCGCTATAAAGAGTGATGTTAAAGGGGGTATTTAATAGTGCTTGTTTAGTGCTATTAAAGGGGTTCTTTAACAGCCCTAAAAAATCACTGTTAAAGGCCCATCTCTATCAGCACATTTTTACAAGTACTAATAAAGGCCTACCCTATATCAGTGCTTTTAAAAAAACACTAATAAAGACACCCCTTTATCGATGCTTTTTTACAAGCATGGATAAAAGTATACTTTAAAAAATATTATATTTCATTAAAAATAATATATAAATATATAAATATTTTTATATAGATATAAATACAATATATACTTTTTGAAAAAAAATAGATTAGGGAAATTGGTATTTACACGTAATATATATAATATTTTGAGGAAATGGATTATAAAATAACTAAAAAATATTTTTAATTAATAATTTTCTTATTATTACTCACTAATAGTCATTTAATATCAATTTGAAGATAAAAAATAAAAATAAATTAAAAATAAATTATCTAAAATAAGATGAAAACATAACTTGAACTTCAAACAGCCATAACTTTTGATCCGAGTGTCCGTTTGGGCTCTAACACATATCAAATCGAAGCCTACAACACGCTCTACACCATTTCAGACATAGGAAAAACTATGTTGCATTTTTGTAGGCCAAAAAAGGCCTATTAGGTCTCAAAAATTGAGTTTTTAGTCGGGGTACCCTTATTGTTTAACATTCGGTGGATTTTATCCTCATTTAAAGGGGTGTTTTTACTTTTTCAGTGGAGACTGAATTTATTCTCATGCCTTACATTCATATTGATATTATGGTTTTTAAATTTTATCATTTTTCATAATGTAAGTTTATTTATAATTAAATATATGCATGTTTTCTTATATTTACTTATAATAAATCACTCATGTAAATACATATATCAACATATTTATATAAAAACGTATATTATAATATATATAAATAAATTCATATTATAAAAATTTATTTAAAACAATATCTAACCATTTTTTACATTATAAAAATATATTTATAATGTTTATATATACATGTGTGTGTGCACCAATAAACATATATTTATATATATATATATATATTATAATCTAATATATATAAATGAATATAATATGTAATATATTTAAATAAATATATTATATATCACACATATATATTTTATAAATTTATTTAAAAATAATTATATTAATATATGTATATATATATCATTATAGAGATTTCAAAACAATATGGTATTATGGTAAAGAAGTTTCACCTTTGAAGTAGAGGTGTAGGGATCGAATCTAGGTGGGTGTGCATGAGGTTGGAAATTTGAAAATCATTGATAAAAGGGGTAGTGGGGTGAAAATCATTTATAAAGGGGGTTTGGAGCACTATTAAAGTGGTCATGGAAGTGCAGATAAAGGTGTTAGGCACATAGGTGTTTGAAAAGAAAATTAACCCTTTAACAGTGTTGGCTTTATCAATGCTATAAAAGTGATATTAAAGTAACCCTTAAACAACACTAAAAAAAGCACCATTAAAATTTCCCTTTAACTGTGATAAAAAATGCGTTGTTAAAGAATCATTTTAACAATACTTTTTAGCCCTACTAAAAGTTTTGGTATTTTGACCGCAGTTTGATTATCAACAATTTTTAGCACTGATAAAGTCATTTTCTAGTACATTTAAAGGTCTTTTTGTAGTAGTGTCATGTTTAAATTCGGCCATTTTTTATTTAATAACCTTTAACTTTTACCATTTTTTCAGAGAATTTTGTGCCTTATCATCCAAATTATCCCTTGGATTGGGTCTTTAATTCAAATACTTCCCAAAGTCCTTTCACTTTAAACACCAGTGTGTGGGAGGTGCATTAGTTGGAATTGTCTCCTCCACCATTGAATTAACCAGCCCATTAATCAAATTTTGAAATTAATGGGATTTATAACCTACCTTTCAACATTTAGGGAACCTTCCAATTTCATTCCAGAAATTCCCTTGATGCTTCTCCCCATATTTCTAGCATGTAGTTTTCTAGAATTTCATTCCACCATTTGTTTTTTCCTTAGGCTCAATCTTCCTTTCCTTATTGGAACCATTACAATGGTGGGAATATATAATTTCCATTTATACCTTCAGTTCACATCAAATAACTTATTCATAGTTACAAAATTATCTTATATACAGGGACTTTCAAAGACTTCATTATAGACCACCAAAGAATTGATCAATTTTTCTTTTAGGGTTGATGATTAAAATATAAGTGTACCTTGAAAGGATTATAAAATTTTCTTCATATGTACTAATAGATTCATCATCCTTTCTCTTAAGCTCATGTAATTACTTCTCTATATTTTTTCATATAATATTAGGGAGGTACTTTATAAGAAATATCCCCTTAAACTCTTCCCATTCTGTAGATTCAATTTCTTTTTGTTACCTTGTGTTCTTCATAAGAATCCACCAATGATCTAATTTTCCTTCCAAATGATAAATATAAAAAATGAAATTTTCATGATTTAAGTATTAAATAATGGAAAATATGTTTTCATTGGTAGTGATACACTGCTCATCAACTGGTGGATCAGTAGAAACACTAAAATATGGTGGACGTTACCTCATGAAGAACTCAACAAAATGTTGTTACCTCCTTTTCTTGTTTGTAATTTCATCCTAATTCATAGATTAAGAAAGTTTTGTGAGCATAGTAATAGGATTTTTCATTCCATCTCACACAATTTTTGGTTTCTAAGGAGTAAAATCATTTCATTGTTTTTCACACTCATCATTAACACTATTCCTTCGTGTTTAAACCATTGACTAAAACTATAAAGTATAGTGTGATAAACACTAATCATAGTGGAAAACCACATAATCATAAAAAATAATTTATAGTACGTATAAATCATGACAAATTATTTTAAATCTATGACATCATAGGATTAACCTAGGTCATTCATGGTCATTATTTAAATCCTTCATAATGGTTCGTAAAGAGTTTGGTAATTTCCAAATCATATCCCTTGGGAGTGTCAACCTAAATGTGTAGTAAGGCATGTTTTTATGCACTAGATGATGATTGAGTCTAGATCAATGTGCTCTTTTTAGAGTTATTACCTGTAGGTACCTCTTTGCAAGCGTCATATCCACTTGTATTATCCAGATAGAGATGTAATTTCTTGGAAACCCCATTCCCTTTCTTTTACCAAAATTTTAGGATATCTTCATTTACTTATCCTTGGACTTATCCTTATACATATCTAAATAAATATACTTAGGAATATCCCTAGGTATCTCATTAAATTTTTTGTAATCTTATTCTAAAAATATTGACTAAATCCTTCCTTTGATACTAACTATAGTGAATCATTATTTTATGTATAAATATCACATCTTTTTAGATAAATATTTAATACATTTCATAAACGCATGCTTGAAAACCATAATAGTTTAGTTTATTTCGAGACTCAAAAAAGATATTCTTATTTTATGAATTATATTCAACAACTCCCAAAAGTATCTTCTCATATAGTACTCATCTTATGCTTATCCTACCTAAACCTTTCTTCATAACCAGGGGACGGAAACATAAGAACGGGTGAGATCAGATTCGCAGTAAGGGTAAATAAAGTATATATCAATCTATGATCATATGAAATCATAATATAATCCAAAGGTTATGTGATCATAAACATAAATTATGAAGTTCATACCCAACCAGTCATAGATCATAAACATGATTCATGGAATAAAACATTATCAGTTCAGAAAACATACCCCACAAGAGTGAGAAATAATCATAAATAAATCATTAACCATAATCTCATTTCGTAAAATTCCAGAACCATCATATATATATATATATATAATTACATGTGTTAAGGATAACTACCAATAACATCAACATAATGGATTTATACTTATCACGAGTTTCCAATTGTGGATGAGTATGCACCTGTTTCTCATAGTGGATCAGGATGCACATATTTCCCATAGTGAATCAAGATAATGGACTTGTTTCCCATTGTTAACTCATATGATATAAATCTTTAACCAATTAATTGGAAGGGTATATAGTCCCCACCAATCTCATAATGAAAACCATACTATGTGTACCATAATATCATAAAACATTCACCATATCATAACATCATAACCCGTGAAAGTAAAATGAGTTTCATAACTATGTCTACAATTCACCACACTATAACCCATGAAAAAAATGGGTTTCATAAACATTTTATCAATATAAAAATTGAACATCGAGAAAAATAATAAGGATGGTATCATTCAATCTTATCCCTAATAAAGAATAATTAACATTAAAGGATTCCACATTTAATATAAAATGATTTTGAAAGATCCCTTGGAACATTTCTTGAGTAATATTTCATTTACACTTTTAAAAAACCATTTTAAATAAAGAAATAATCTTATAAATACTTTTTTATTAAATAAAATTGGAAACATATAAAGGATGTTTTAAAAATAATTTAAAACATTTCTAGGGAAAAATATCAATTCCATTTTTAAAATCACTTCATAAAACTAAAAATTCATAGAAAAAATTTATTTATTATCATTTAAAATAATATTTGAAAATTATAAAATAA
The DNA here is from genome assembly GCA_963277665.1 of Viscum album. NCBI lineage: Eukaryota > Viridiplantae > Streptophyta > Magnoliopsida > Santalales > Viscaceae > Viscum > Viscum album. The sequence continues at coordinate 890,943,599 of OY728123.1, forward strand.
TATTTAAAATAATTATTTATTCATGGTGGCGTAAAATATCATTCAAGTCTTACATGTTAAAACAAAGATTCATTTCACATTTTTAGTAAAATCCAAACAATATTTTTTTTAAATGATATGAATATTCCTTTCAAAAAAAATTTAAAATTTTCAAACATGGGTAAAAATGTATTCAATAAATAATTTTTAGGATTTTAAAAAAATGGAAAAAAAAATTATAAAAAATTATTATGGATGAAAAATTATTTTTAGCCAAAGAGAGAAATAAAGTCTGTTTTCTTTAAAAATATTATTTTTAACTCTTGAGAACATAAAGACAAAAAAAATTAAGGTAAAACATTTAATATAATGAAATTACCGTAGGATAATATATATCATGAGTTTCTTGAGATATGGATCATAATTTTTCTTCACCGTAAACATAAACATAAACATAAACAATCCTGATAAACAATGAGATTGTATCATAAAACCCCTACCACTTTGTTAAATATTTGTACTATAAACCCCATAAAAGAGTGATAAAAAAATTAATATGTAAATACTGATAATTTTTAGTAGAACCATCCTAAAATAAATTCATGTTTATTATATACACGACATAAAATAATAATGTGGTGAATATAGATTGTGTCTCGCAAAAAATAAAACTGAGATAGAAATCCCTTATGATAAGTCTCCACTTCCTTCAAACACATTCAAAACCCCTTTAAAATAAAGATAAGTTCATTATAAATCTATTACAGAAACATAATTATATATATCATACCATATATGATTTACTTATGACCTCTTTTTACCTATTTATTAACAATTCCATGTTAAATTTTTGTTTTGGGCAATAACTTCTTTATTTTTCATGTATGTTTTAATTTTTTATTTTTGATCCTCTTAATTTGATCATGGATAAATTATCTCAATAATTATTACCATGATATAAATATCATATATATTCATTAAATATTTATTTATATTGATCCATAAAAGTTAGAGATAGAAAATGAAATACATCATTCATGGAGATGGTAGGTCGTACGTACACAGGAATGTTGGTTCTATTTTCCCAGTGGAAAAATTATATAACGGTAAATAATATATTACAATTAAAAGATAATTTTTATGTCATATATATCATATATAATATATATACATTAAACACATCCTTCTATACTTCCATGTAAATCATGAACAAATCACATCAATTCATGAGGCGGTAGTCTGTCATACACACGAACGACGTTATCGTATTGAAAAAATGGAAGGTAAGAAGTAAAATGTGATATCATGACTCAAAAATAATAATAATATCATAAATATCATATATAAATAGTAAATCCATCATTATATCCATTCATGAGATGTGGTTATGGAAAATGAATAACATTTTTTTGTGAGGTGGTAGTTTTTCGTACACACGATTGATGATTTCATAACCAATTTTTTGGAATAGGTTATGGATTTTGGTTATGAAATAAAAATAATAACAAATAATTATATTTGAGATATTAATTTTATTTTATAATCATGGTTTAATAATAATTTAAGGAGTTTTGTGAAGAAATAAAATAAAATTCTCTGTTAGGGACGTTACCTCTTCTTCGGGAAAACTTCTTTTGGTTTGCACTGAAAGGCTTATTATGTTGTATTTATGACCAAAATAAGGCTAAAAAGGATGAGAGAATGAATCTAATTAATTTATTTGGGTATATTTTGGATAAACCTATGGGGTTTTTAAGTGTTAAGATGAGAGGAGAGTGGTGGCCTTTTATAAGTAAGGTGAGTGGCACACTTGTAATTTTTTAAATGAAAAGGTTGTACCCATACTTTTCACCTTTAAAAAGGATAAAAAATGGAAAATTATAGAAATTAGAAAATATAAGGTCTAAAAATGGATATAAAATGGATTTTTTATATGTTTTGGTTCATTTTTAACCATTATCTATTTTTGTTTAAGCCCCGGTAGAACCATTTTTACCTTAACAGTAGTAAATAATTTTTTTACAGTTTTTACAATTAATTATTGTAAAAAATTAATTTGAACTTAATAGATAATATAAATTATTATTATTACAAATATGAACTCTATTTTTTCAAATTTTATTCATAAAAGTGGAAAATTTAATTTAAAATAAGTACGCAAAGGGTGACAAAACTATTTTTTTTTAAATATAGTTTTTAAGTGTAAAATTATATTTATTATTATATATGGTATATAAAAAAAACAAGATAAATTTTAAAATATTTATTGATTATATAATATATACATTTAATTATAATTATTCACCAAAAGTTATTTATTTAATTTATTGAGGTAAAACATGTTTGTGCACATAAAAATAGTTTTTTATAAAAATATTATCTTTACTTTCTAATGGTTTTTATTTTCATTTATAAATAATTATACATTAATGAATTCATTATATATATATATGTTGGTGTAAACCACATATTTTCATAATTTAGTTAATCATATTCATTCCCTCCATTCCAATGTCTAGGTGATAACTATGATATTAAATAAAAATATTTCAATAGTATGTCACATTTTATTTAAATATGGTGTTGTGTATAATGAAAGATAAACTTGGTGTTTCATGTAATTCAAGATAATATAAATATTCAATTAATGAAAAATATAAAAATGTTTAAATTTATTTGAAAATGTATATATTTCCCAAAATATTGGGGTGTTACATGAATAATGTTTTGATGTGTGTTTGCGTTGTGTGGGGTTGATGTGTTGTGGGGTTTCCATTCTATGGGGTGGTAATGTGAAATTGTGTAGTTGTGTGGATGTAATGAGTTGTGTAGTCATGATATAGGTAAGTTTTTATTAAGAAGTGGTTTTGATGTGGTTCTAGAAAAGAGGAGGTGTATCTGGCTGTGAATAGTGGTGATGTGGGGATAGTTAGTTTGATAAGGGTGATGGAAGATTGGTTGTGTTTCGTGATGTGTTGTGAAATTTTTCCTATGTTTTATTGGAATTAAATGATAATTTGGGAATTGAAATGTTATCGGATATATTAGTTAGATGGAAATGGATAATAAATAAATAAAAGAATATAAAGTTTGGATTAAATAGTTGATGTGAAATGTGAAATAAATTGGATATTTATTGTGAAATAATAGGATAGAATAATGTAACTGTTTTTTAATGTGAGATATGGAAATTGGATAAATTTTAAAAGAATTTTTGGAATGTGAAATATAGATTATGGTTTTTTGTGTTGTATTTTTCATTTGGTGGTGGAAGAAAAACTGGACAAAGTTGTATGGTGAAGTGGTGATGTTGTGAGTTAGGATAATTTCTATATTGTGAACTTGTAGTTTGGGATTTTTTTCTATGATATTGTATATTCATTTCATTTATTTGTGATTTTTTATAAACGCTCCACCCATGTCGAGCACCTAGAACTAACAAACAATAGTTTGGAGGGTGTTTCTTTCAACATCATGGTGGTGAGGACAAATGGCTGGCCACCTTCTCTTCACCGGTTCCTCTTCCAGATGATGATGACATGAAAGGTCTATGATGGTTATAAATCAAAAGTACACTATCATGAAATTTTATCTGATGATGATATGGATTATAGTGAGGGTTTTGTGTGGAAGGGGAGGGAATGAGGTTTATTTCTTTCATTTTCACGATACACTTCTACTCTAGTTATGATATGTAATGTGATGATATAGACCAAGAATATTCAAGAGGTGTGAGATGTTATGTGATGTGATATAATAGCCCATTTTTCTATGTTAAGAAAGTTATGTGATGTGATTTGATGTGATGTGTTGTCCTAGGTTTATATTGAGAGGTTGTGAAACGAAATAGGTGAGAGTTTCTTGATGTACGTCATTGGGGTGTGAGAGTATCTAATTAGTGGGAGAGTAGTGCAGGTTAACTTTCCTTGATATGCTCCATATTATGTTACTATACTTGGATGTGTTATTTGTTGAGTTAGCCCTAGTGAGGATGGTTTTGGTTAGTTGACCTGTTTAGGTGATGTGGGTCCTTCTCTTTTCTCACTAGTGCGTTAGTATGCTTGTTTTACAAGTGCTTGATAGGATTTGAGATTCCTAATAAGTATAATTTTACTCTCACCCCATGTATATATAACTAATTTTCGAGTTTCCTGGAGGAATACACATACCATTATAGACATTACTATCTTGAACATTTGAATTGTTGTTGTGCCACTTCCTTATCTTTTATTTTTTGGGTACTTATTTGGATAATTTTTCCTATATTTTTATGTTTTATACATGAATTGTTGGATAGTTTTGGGTTACTTTTCTTATATTATGTCATGTAGTTGATTTATTTCATGTATCATATCTCTTGATCCAATTATTATAGATTTTAATGTATCTAATTTGTGATATTTTTATACCATTAATGCTGGTCACCAACTTGAGGCCTACTAGAGGTAGGGATTAGGGGTCGTTATCTCTCTTCCTTCATTATTGGCCTAGGAGGGGAACCGTTGGAGGTAGGGGTCATGACACTTGAGGATATCAATTTACAAATAAAAAAAGAAAATAAATATTAGAAAAAATATTAAGGAATACATAACTTATGTTAATTATCATGAATAAAAAATTAATTAGCTAAAAAAATTAGTGGAAGAATATTAAAATAATCAATTGAAACCTAAAGAAATGGTAAATTATAGGTTAAATATTAATGAACAATAGAAGATCATTAATTGTCTTAATATTTCCATTAGGGAGAAAGCTGATAATATTAAAAAACTAAAATAATATGTCATATCTTTTGAGAAATAATTTTGAGTTTGAAACAAAATAGATGGATCAAGGAAGAAGATACGGTTTGAATTTTTTTCAAATAAATTATTAAAGGAATTGGTTGAACAACTCACAATAAGATTCCAGGAAGTTCTAAACACTCAAAGACACAATTTATTAGTTAAAATAAGTATCATTGAAACATTAAAATAAATGATTTCAAATATGAAGAGAAAAGGGAATATTTTGAAAGGATAAATTTTTATACCCTTAAGAACATAAAAAAAATAGATAATTTATTTAAAAACTAGTTATATGGGAATAGATGATAGAAAAAATATATTTCCTCTGATGTAATATAAATTATACATAAATTTAAGTCAGATAATGTATTATTGTGGTGAATCTAAAAGTTACTTAAGAGTAGAATCAATTAAAAGTAAGAAAAATAGAATTTAAACCTATCCTTCATATCAATATAGAAACCCATTCAATGCATAATATTTAAATTTCTATAATTTTGGGTATAAATCTACTTATTTTAAAAAAAATAAGTAGAAGATTTTATTATGGAAGACAAATAATAATGGATTAAATTACATCCAATTAAATTACTTTTAGAAATATAATTTTCCCATTATAAGAATAATAATATCACTTAATTTCTTGTGCTAAAGGAAATGAGAAGTGACCAATATATATCTCAACTAATTCATGAATTTATTGGAAATAGAAAAAGATATAAATGATGAAGGAAGCTTTTTTAAAAATTTATTTGAAATCAATGAAGATTAGTGTCCAGTTAAATCTAGAAAATGGTTAATCATCACATATGATGGGTAATAATAATTTTTTCATAAATATGAAAAGAGGAGTTAATGGAATGGTTTGGTTTTTAGATGACGTATCATGAAAGATCAATGGAATTTTAAAGACATTCATAGTCAAATATTAACTAAATAATGATAAATTTTTCAATATTGATGTACTTTGATATAATTTATTGAGTGTGTTTCAGTTATGTGAATTAAGATTGGAAGTGACATTCAATTTGAAAGGCTTCAGTAAGAAAGGAAAGGCTATAAATTACCTAATGCAGGGTTGTATAATTAATAGTAATATTTATCAGATGGATAACAAGGAAAAAAATATCCTTGCTATATAGGAAGAGAAAAATTTATAGATCTACATGCTTGGTCTCATTAATCCAAATAATGTGGAGAATCTATAAAATTGGAAATATACTCTTGATATTACTTCACTAGATAGGAATAGAAAAAAAATTATGATTTATGCTTGAGTGGAATGATTGTAAGAATTGCATAATTTCTAAAGAATAGGTGAACATAAAATCTTTTAAATATATTCCACACTGATGTATATTTTCTAATCAGTTTGGAAAGAACCTATGGTGAGAAATATTTTATTCCATTTGTTTATGAATATATCAAGATGGTATGTGCTATGTTTATAAAATATAAGATATAAGTGTTGGTCTAAATCAAAGGGATTTAAAGAATAATATATAATAAAACCTATAGAATAATGAATATCCTATGATCTAGTAATGAAATCAAATACACTTCTACTAAGTTGAAAATTATTAAGAGAAGCATATAATAAATCATGAGGTATCATTTTCATGGACTCCTCAATAGAATGGAGTTGTTGGAATAAGGAACCATATAGTAAATAACATGGATAATATATTGTTGATTAAAAGTGTTATATCTTGCTACAACTAGAAAGAAGCTACTTAAGTGGTTTTCTACATTCAGAATCAAGTGTTACTCAGTCATGAAGAAGAGAAGGAACCATATTAATTTTGGAAGAGAAGGAAACCCTCATTAAAACATTTTATGTATATGGAAGAAAATTTTTAAGTCAAACTAAATATGGAAGTCATGTAAACTGTGGCGATGCATCAAATGAAGGAATATTTTTAGGCTACTCATAAATGAGTAAATCTTATAAGTTTTTTAACAAATAGATCATAAAAATACATGAAATAAGTGGAGTGAAAGTTTTTTAATATAAAAATAAAGATAATTTTAGAAATTGTTTCCCTAAAGAAGTGATTGATGTAGAAGAATAGATAATTTTGGATTTAGTTGAATTATAGAATCCCATATTCGATGATGATTCTAATGTTAAATTAGAGGAAGATAATTGTGATAAATAAAGTCCACCTATGACTCAAAAAGAATAAATATAGTTGGAAATTACCCAAGAAACATTATTGGAGACAAATATACTTTGATGATAACCTAGAGAATAAAAATAATGAATCTCACTATTCTATTATCAAATGTATAACAAAGTTTATTTTAAGATTTAACAATTGAATAATCATGGGTACTAGACGTCAATGAATAATTAGAAAATTTTCATAATAATAAAACTTTGGAACCTTTTGAGAGACTAAGATTATATAATTTCATTGGCATAAAATAGATCATAAAAAATATTCTTGATGAACATTAAAAAAATTTCTAGAATAAATTGAGGATGTCGTGTAAAGGATATGCATAGGTTGAAGGATTTGATATTGAGAAAAAAAATTCATTGGTGGAAATAATTTAATCAATAAGACTCTTTTAGGTAGTGAATATTCTTATGAAATTTAGATTTTATCAAATGGACATAAATACATAATTCATAAATAGATTCATGAATGAATAATTTAATATATAACAAGTTATAGTATTTATTATTGGAAGTGATGGTTTGAAGGTTTGTAGATTAGAAAAAGGAATTTTATGTACTAAAGTAAACACCTATTACTTTATATATTTGGTTGGTGTAGTATCTGTGAAATTTAGAATTTAATATATGAGGGGTTGATCACAAACTCTATATGAAAATATCATATAATGTTCGGTACAAGGTGATGGTTTTCGTGGATGATAACATATTTAGTGAAAATAAATAAAACTTTTTTATCATGTTTGGAAATATGATGTGATCAGAATATCAGATGTTTATGATTAGAAAACTAACCCATTACATTAGGCTAGAAGTTCATCAAAGGGATAATTACACTTTAATCTCATAGGTAAAATATGAAATAGGTGTGATTTAGAAGTCTAAAATGAAAGGGTGAATACCAATTTCAACTCTGATAGTAGTTGGAATCAAACATATAAAACATAAGGATATAAAGGTAGTGAACTCAAGATTGTAAAGAAGAATTATTGTAACTCCACTCTATCTAATAATAATCAGTTCGTAAATTTTTTATGTTACATTCTTGGAATAAAATTTTTAAAGTTGTTTAAAATAAGAGTATCTCTTATTATTAAATAGTATATTCGGGTGTATACAAGGAACATTGAAGTGTGATATAATTTTTAAAAGAAAAGTAAGTTCTAGATTTCATGGATTATTATAATTTCTATTTTGTTATGTCTATAATGTGTTGAAAATCCACCAAAAATAGAGAAATATTTAAATAAATAAATTTTTTTGGATGACTAATTAAAAAATAATGGATTGTGTACCCCTGAGTATAATAAAGTCAGAACTTATTTCAGATACCAAGTCTTGTACATAGTTAATATGGATAAAGAAGTTGTTATATTATCATAGATAATTGGTATGAAAACTAAGTAAAATTTAGTGTCATAATAAGAGTTCCATTGAATTAATGAATAATCTATAATCTCACTCTCTCACAATGAAAATTGAGATATATTCCAAATTTTTAAAGTAGAAAGTTGAGAACAATATTATGAAATTAACTATTGTTGAAACTCATAAATAGTTGTAAGATATTTTTATAAAACTATTGACCATAAATTTGGTTGAGAATCATTAATTTAATCTTGTATTTCAACCAATATATTCAAACAAAGTGGGATTTATATCCCTTATCCTCACTATGCATAATGCTTTATTTGTAAATTGTTTGTTCTTGTAAGAAATTAACAATTTTTGGGTCTGATAAGATAGGGTAGAAGTAATCCATAGGTAATTAGAAGTATAAATAAGCTTGGAAAATAAAACTAAATTTATTGAATTATAGATATTGATATGTTTATTTTTCCTAAAATTAGCATTAATTCAGGAATGGTTACAAAATTCAATAATGGATCCTTTCTTAGTTTTTGGCATAGTAGAAGCTTAATTCCATATTATACATTATCATATACATAAAAAAGGAGAATAAATTTTAATTTTATTATCAAAGGGGGGAGAATGACTGCATATGGGATCATGTAACCTAAAGATAAACCTTATATGAAATGATTAGCTATAGAGGAAAAATGGGGGATTGATAATAAATTAAAAGGTAGAGGTTGTTGTGAACACATGTTATAATGATTGGATTTTTATTCAACTAGAAGTAAAAAAGGGCATAGTTTTGATATCTAAGAAGAGATCTAGAGTTGATTTGAGGTGGCTAGAGATATAATATAGAGATTCTTGAAGTTGTAATGGATCATGTCATGAGAATATATATCATGATGTGAGTAGAGTTCATGGAAAATTTTAAAACTTGTTTCACCATGTATATGTAATAGAAAATTAAATCTATATGTAAGGGTTTTCTATATGAAAAATGGAAAATTCAAGCTATATAATAGTTATCAGAGATTCAAATATGAAAGAATTTAAAAAAATTATGCTTACTATGATGTGTCGGTGTTAGTTATCAAACATAAGGATTTATATTTTTTATGTCAAAACATATTCAAGTCATGGTGTGACTAAACATTTAATAAATATTTCATATGTATTTATTATTTATCATAAATGAGTATATTTAATGCAATAACATATCATCCACTCTATGTAGGGGCTTTATCAAATTTAAGTAGAACTTTCTATTTGGAAATTCCCATAAGTGGGGGTGATTCATTCTAAAACATGTATAGAGTTTAAAAATATCTATAATTTGATCATGTCATGATAGAATGTTCAAATCATTGTAATAGGAATCATTTAATGTCATGTTCTCTATTTCATGAAGATACTTTGGAAAAATATTAGTGGTTCTTTAAATTTATAGATTATCACATCGTGGACACGAGTCATTCCATGATGCAACTAGAAGATGAAGAATAACTAGAGAAGGAAATAATATTTCATTATATGATGAATTTTATCACACCATGATTTCAATCATCTTCAATATTTGAAAAAAAATAATTAATCATATTTCTCAAGTTGGTTTGGTAGTTCTTGTAACACTTATTAACTACCTATTTGAAGATCTATGGTTTATATTCTCTTAATAATAATTGAAACCATTCTTAACACACCCTAAGTGGGGGTAAACTAGATTATGAATTTATTTTCCCATTTTTTGAATTTTATTCCTCTTGTTAGCAAAAAAAATTGATTATTTTAGCTTTATCATCATACAAAAACCATTTGATATGGGAAATAAAAAGAAATAAAATAGTATTTTACTTCTTCCACCACTAACGTTTAATCTAAGGATTATTCATTAATAGTGGGTTTATATATCAAGGTGTAATAATATTTATTATAGGTATTATAAAATTTTAGGGCACACACATAATAAATATGAGGAGTAATACCCCCTCTTGATCGCTTACACACCTCTATAGTTCAACTATTTTAAGAAAAGATACAACGTATAGGTTATATACTATAATTTCAAGGACATATTATGAACAATGATCCAGAAAGGGTGTTATCTTTCTCCTCCTTTATTCTTATTCAACCCTGTATCTTTAAGTGCATTCTTTTTATATTTTTTTATAATATACACATTTTATCTTCATAGATATTTTCAATTGTTACAGAATATATTTCCTTTATATTCTTATTATTCTATTTTAATGCTTAATAAATTTATTGTATTTTTTAATATATAAATCCATGTGAAACCATAAGAAACATTTTCCTTATTTTTCTTTTAAATTAGTTCATGATAATTTCCATATTGTGAGTATAGAAATTAAGTGAAGTCAAAATAATTAAATCCTCCTTTTAAATTTTTTCATAATCTTCCTAATCTTCCTTTAATATCACGATCAAAAAAATCACAAAAATCCATGAGTTTCCTTTTTTCTGTATGACTGAATTAGTAATGATTTATTATGAATAATAAATTTCCATTCATCCTAATGCACAATTAAAAGTCACTATATTTTTGTGAGATATTATTCATGAAACTATTATATATTATAAATCACCCAAAACATCACTACATAATCCTTCTACATTCTTATGGTCATTACTCAATTCTAAAAAATATGCTAATCATAAATTAATATTGATAATATACATTTAAATCCATTTGGATCACTAATTTTCTCCTACCACAATATATTCATTAATTTTATTTAAATTTGGCTCATATGTAAGATGTGTGACTTCTTACACACCACTTATTATAAAGAGGAATAATTTCTTAGTACATATCAACTTCTTATTATTAATCACTTCTTCCAAAGATAGTGTTTTACTTCATACATGACAACTATCTTTTTACACATCATGCTGATACTTCTAACATATCATACAAACACATATTATGTATCCCATTCCTTTATCACATTCTAAAATTTTCAGATTGAACATCATACATATAAACATAGTTCATTATAAGTATATAGGAAATATTTTTCCTTAAACTATTTTTCTCGTTAACATCACATAATGTTTATCCCTTGAACTCTTGAGCATATCCAACTTCAAAACTCTCAATCATCTTGTGCATTCATACCATGCATCATATATATATATATAGGGAAATCTAAGGATTTTACAAATTCAAGTCTTTCACACATCATTTTTTTGAAAAAAAAAATTGTATATATCCAAGGAACATCTAAGTCTTTTTTGAAATTGACTTTTTTCGACATCTATCATATTTAGTGACTTATCCAGATTTAAATAATCTTATCAAATATAAATTTTTATAAATCATTCAAAATATTCCCAAAACCTCACCAAGTGGATAAAAGTTTCTCCAAATCCATAATAACCAACAATAATGATAATTAAACTCTTATCTAACAAATTATATTAGCAAATTCTCAAAAACTTCCAACTGAAAATAAATACAACAAAAACATTTTTTGGTTCCAATATTCTCCATTTAGTAATTTTTTATCAATTGCATCACCTGATAATTCAATTCCTTCACAAGATCATGCTTCTATTATTGATCCCCCACATGTATACTCTACTCATGTAACCATTCTCCCCATTTGATTATAAAATTCAATGGGGCTATCAATATTTTGAGTTGATCTCAATCGTGATTCCAAAACTTCCATAGATACTAAAACTAATCATTAATCCATCAAACAATTTTGTAAACCTAGGTTATTCAATGATCCTTGAATGAAAAAATAAAATTTTCCTAAACTATATAACTTTATCCATATCACTTGGATCATACCTTCACTCTTCATATATCCTTCCTTTAGTCTTAACTATGGATTGTATCACCACTTTTCTCTATAACCAAATAGAATACAAGTAATATGCACTAAAAATAGAAAACAACTGAATAAATCATTAAACTTAATAGGAATATAGGATTATGAAAAATTGTATTAGGAGGAAGGGGGAGGTAAAACACCAGGGTTTAACCTACGTCTCTCAAATATTATTATATCCAAATTATTGGTCCTGAAATCTACCACTTTTTGGTTTTTCCCAACAAACTCCATCTTAAAAACACTTACTCAACCTTCTCATTAAAAAAGTGATACCTAATTTTAATGTGTATATATTATGATTGATTAAAATTAATTATTAGTGAGTTCAGGAAAACTCTTATTATCGTAGAAGATAGTCATAGGTTGTTTCACCTCTTCACCTGGAACGTGCAGTTCTTTCTTTATCCACTGAATATGTGTGCATGCTTTGCTCGCTGCAACATATTCTAACTATACTATTATAAGTGATGTGATCTCATATTTCTTACTCAATCATCCCACAAACTTGGTTCCAATTTAAAAATAACCACCACTTTTGTAATTTTAGTCCACCATATCTCTATCACAATCTGTGTCTAAAAAGGATAATAGTTCAATATCCTTTTATATATTAAGGAATAACCCATAATTGAGAATATCTTTGATATACTTAATTATCTTATTCAATTCTGTTAAGTGTTATTTATTTAGATTACTTTGAAATTGTGATACCAAACTAGTGGAATATGAAATGTATGACAAAGCAGTAATTGATTATAATAGACTTCCAATTATCTTCTTATATATAGTAGGGTCAACTAGCATCCACATTTAATGTTTCCTAAGTCTAGTTCCATGAAAAATAGGAGTTGAAATGGGATTCAAGTGGTGAATGTAATTCATGAATGTAAAAATTCTTAGGAAGACCAATTCCATACATATCCTATAATATAAAGGTTTCATTTAAACTACGTAAAGCCTAAAACATAAGAAGTCTTACAACTATTGACATTTAAAATTATAAACAAATAATATTAGAATATTCTTCTACTTACTTATATTTCCTTACTTCATAAATAATATCATACACATAGACCAAAACCATTTAATTTTTACACTTGTAAGTCTTTACATAGAGGATGTTCTTAACACCTCCTTTCTAAATTATAGTTTCACTAGGCATTATTCAAGCAAGAATATCATCCAAATAATGCCTACTTTGATCCATACAGTTTCTTATTCAATATACTTTCCTTACCTTCATCATAGAAAATCAAAACATCCATTTTATATTTGATATAAATATCCTCCTTGAGTAATCTATTCATGCAATTTATTTTAAAATTCATTTGAAAAATCAGGTAGCCTCTTTGTATTACCACAGTCAAAAAAAGTGTCTGATTAACTCAAGTCGAGCATTAGGTGTGAAGGTCTGATCAACAAAAACTCCTTCAATTTTCTTATAGAAATTACACACTAATAGATATTTATTTAATTCCATAGAATTATTTTTATCAATTTTATTATAGAAACACTATTCTGTTATAATCACATTGGTATGCATGGGCCTCCTCAAAAGTTCCCATGCCTAGTTTTTATCAATCTAGTCTAGCTCTTTATTCATTTCTCTAACCCATTTATTCTTTATATCTTCTTCAAATTATTATTGCTATATAGTTTATAATAATATATCATGTCATACAACCCTCATGCTTCATGTATTGGTTGGTGCATTTTATCTGAAATATTTTCAAATGGATTAATTTCAATCATTCTATTATTTATTGGTATAAATAGATATGATTCTTCCCTAGAGTTTTCCTCATTTAAATCCACCTCAGAGTCCTTATCCCTTGAGTAAATTTATACAAATTTCACATTATTATCGAATTTGTCATTTTCTCTATATAAATCATTTGTGAATGGGTTCCTTGTACTCTTTCATTCTCTTTCCCCGATAAACATAACATCGTTTCTTTTGATAATTTTCCCTAGCCCTTTGTTGAATAATTTGTAAGCTATGATTTTCATTGAGTTTTAAAAAAACACTCTTTCATTAAATATATCTCCACTTTTTCCTTAGTTTCATTATTAATTTTAAATTTAACTTTTACTTCCAAAAATGAGTAACTATTTCAATAATGGATTTCCTCTATGACACATATATTAGGGAGTTTTATCCAATCTAGGGATCGGATACACCAGTTTTTTTAGTGTACATAATGACATGGATTTCCTCTTTCTAGTAGTACTTCAACACAACAATTTCAATAAGTAGTGTCTTGGAAATATTACTAACTATATTATTTTGATTTTTGACAAATCTTTTCTATTTTGGGGTCTTAACCAAGGAGACATTATGTTCTATATTGTTTTTCTAAATGTAATTATCCATTTTAATGGATGTGTACTCAGTTCCATTATCTAATCATATTATTATTATGATGCAACCTGTTTCATTATCATATATCCTCTTATATTAATTCATGCAATCTATCACGTCTCTATTTATTTTAATAAACATAACACAATATATTCTACTATAATCATTGATAATTAGAATCAAATATTCTTCTCTATGTGTGATAGGGAGATTAATTAGGCCACACATATGTGTGTGTACCAAGTTGAGTAAATTAAATTCTTTATTTTTTTTAGTAGAGGATAAATACCATTTTATATAATATAAATACATCACATGTATTTTATATATCATGATTCAGGTTATGGATGTATAATGCTACCTTAATCCTTGAAAATAAATTCCTTACTTTGTTGGTGAATATGCATTATTATTTATTCCCAAAATATATTTTCTTCTTTTATAGTGAGAAAAAAATTCTCTTTGTTATCAATGTATTAGATATTTCCATTATATCACCAGCCTCTCATAAGGTAATTTATAGTTTTATATTTTACCAAGAATCATTTTCAATGAAATTTAACCTCAATTATGAAGTCAAAATGTTGAATCATTCTTAGTAGATTATGCCTCAAGACATTTTCCATAAGTACTTTTATGTTCCTAATTTCATTTACTTCTAGGTTCTCCTTTCCAATTTATTTTATTATTAATGTTTCATAATTTTCAACTAGAAAATTCAATAAACATTCACCATCACATTCATTAGAAGGTTCACATTACCACTCTTTTGGGATAAGAATCCACTATTGAAAACCCATGTATTTTTTTCTTGGTTCTGTTATGTGAAAGTTGTATGAAATTTTATTTCTCTCTAATATTAATTTTTATCCAAGTGAGGCGGGAACAAGTTTGGGTGTAAGATAACACCTCATTTTATTCTTTGTAATAGAAAATACTAATAAATCCTCCTTTTTCATCCAATGTATTTTTTTTCTCAATGAAATCAGGTTATATTTCATTGAATTAATCTACCTTTAATTTAAACGATGTCCATTTTGACTTATTATTTACCTATAAAAATATATTTATATAAAAAATTAATAAAATTGAAATAGTATCTATAAAAATATTTTATTCATTTTGAATAAGGATATGATCCCATCATTCTTTATATACTGTTAGGTGATTCCCCTTTTAAGTAGTTCACTGTTTTTGGGTAACAGGGCAATGTGTGACCTAGAACAGTAGAAAACTAGCACTTCATTGGTTGAATATTACTTTATTTTCACTTACCCACATGAATATTACTTTTGAGTAGTCATTTAGTTGATTAAATGTTTTTAGGATTAAATATTTTCCTCTATCTTATGAATTCCCATGTTTTTTATAGCTGGTTCTCCAAATTTAAGACTTTTTATCACAACCAACTCCTCTTTTGGCCTTATTCCCAATCCTTTATTCAAATATAATCTTCTCAGTGCTTTATATTCCAAGTTCTTCTCTCTTATATATTTATTTTTCTTTGAAGTATCCAAACTATAATCAATTTATTTGACCTTGTATATTTAATTATATCTTAATCTTTATTCTTAAAGTAACTTCTTCTTCTTCAAGAGTTTTAACCCACTTTTATTTTTCCTTCAAATGGTCACTAAGGACATCAATTTATATAGACTTAAAATAAATATTTAATTTGAGTTCTTCTATATCATCAATGTTTTTTTAACTTTATGGTCAATTTTATAACTCCATATATAGTTGGTCTACTTTAACCCCATAGAAGTCAATGTATTTTAATGATTCTTTTAAGAATGCACTAATTTTAATATTGTTTTCTTTAAATATCTAGTACTTTAAGATCTCCCTCTAGTTATACCTTGAGGTAGATAATTCCCTTAGGTTTTTAATCATCCTCTTTTTTAGAATTTTCATTCTCAAAAGTGTCCATCATGGAATTGAATTTAACATATTTAAATTTAGTTTCTTCTTTATCTAATTAGTATTCTTTAAAATCATCTTCCTACCATATAAGTATTTTTCTCTGAGATTTCAATGAATAAATTTCTAGTTTGAAATATATTTTAGTTGTAAGCTTTATTATAAACTTATATATATTTTCAATCTCTTCTTATTCACAAAAAAATATCATTATACACCTTTATACAATATTTTTTACCTTTCCATAGAGAAAATAAGTGAACGGTATCTTGAATTCAAATCTACCTTTACAAATTTTTAACATTATTACAACTAGAGATTGAAAATATTTACCTATATATTCCTCTTAATATATTTATTTACTAATGTTAGGGTTATATATGGATTTCAATTCCTTTTCCTTATTGACCTATTTATTTTCCCCCTATTTCTTTACATGAATTTCATATTCAAGAAGGATACTATGAAAGTCATCCAATAAAATGTCAACCAATTTTCTTTATTTATAACTAGATACCTTTAGATTGTAAATTTTTAAAATCCACTTCAATATCTTTTTACAACATTCATCTCATAAATTTCTTCACCAATTCCACATATTTCCCCCATAAACTTCAATGATGTTTCTGAAAAAACTATCAATGATTTCATGTGGGAAAATCTTTATATCATCAATTGTATTATGAAAAACCTATAGATTTTCTTCCTTTACTTATTTTCATCTTTGTATATATTTTCTAAATTTTCTAGAATGGAATTATTAGTAGTAAAAATCTTCACCTTCATGTGAATATGATTTCATAAATCACCATATAAATCATTTTAACCCTTAGAATCTAGAATGATCAGTTTCTTATCTCCTTCGATTATGGTTAATTCAATAACCTCATTTACATGAAATCTATGAATAAAAAAAGACTAGACTTTGAGTCTAAGTAACCAAGGATGTTATGTATTTATTTTATTCTATAATTATAAGTTTCATACATTGAATAAAGTAAATTATTTATATTTAGTAAATTATTTATAATAGTTAACACTTGAAAATATATTCATTTCTTAATAAATTTAACATTTATCCCACTTATTGTAACTAGTTCCTAACATGCCCTAAGTGGGGGTGAATAAGGGTTCCAATCTATTTTCTCTATTTTGGATATTCTCCTCATGTTACCAAGAGTAATATGAATTATTTGGTTTTATCATTGTACACAAAAACATTCAAATGAAATAAAGTATAGTTAAAAATACTGTATTTTACTTGGTTCACCACTAATTGTTAATCCAAGGAGTATGTGTCGAAAGTGTGTTGATGTACCAGGGTTTAATAATATTTATTTTAGTTATTAAAATGTTTGGGAAGGACGAACTATCAATACTTGAAGCACATCCTCTTTTATACCTCTGGTGCATAGCTATGAATCAAGGATTCAAAAATAGTTGTAATACAAATGTTCATTAAAATAGCTTCAAGGACATATTGTGAACACCAATATAAAATAGTGTTATCATTATCCTTCTTCATTATTCTTCATCAATAGATATTAAATTTTTTTTCTTATTTTTATTTTTGTTTTTACTCTACAATTAATCTCTTCACAAATATTTTAGATAGTAATATCAGTGATTTACTTTACTTTATTCATTGTCTCTTTTAAATCCTAATATATTTCCCATGTTTTTTATTATGGAAATACCTTTGAAATTATCAGTAACATTATCATTATTTTACTTTTAATTTAGCACATAATAATTTCCATATTTTGAGTATATTTTTTTCATAAAGCTAGTACTAATATATCACCCTTTTAAAATTCCTCATAATCTTTATGATATTTCAATATATCATGGTCTTTAAATCTCCTCAAAATCCATAATTTTCCTTCTTATTCTTAACAAAATTGTTAATTTTTTATTGTAAATAATAATTTTTTATGCATTCCAACATTTTACATAAAGACACTAAGTCACGATGTGATTTTAATCACAAACATATTCTATATTTTAAATCACCAATAACATCATAGTATAATCCTCCTCTATTATTATTGTCTTTATTTAAATTTAACTAAGTTATCAATCATAAATTAATATTGATAATATTCATTGAAATCAATGTATATCACTATGATTTTCCTTCTGTAACTTCTTTAAAAAAAATCTATGAGTCAAATCATATGTAATATGGGTTTATTCTTAAGAAACACTTCTTACATGGACAAATTATTAAATCACATATATAAACTTCATTTTATGAATCAATTATTCAAGAGATAAGGTGTTTATTTTTATTGGAAAACTTTCTTCTTATGAATCATCCTTATAATTCTTATTTACCATCCAATATCCATATTATCTATACCTTCAATTTTCTACATTCTCAAATTTTTATAGTGAACATCATACATATAAACATAGTACATCTTACATATGTAGGGAATATTTTCCGTTTCTCATTACCAAAAAATCATACATATCATTGGAACTCCAAAAATTATCTAAATTAAATCCTTATGATCATCTTATTAATTCATGAAACATATCATATGTATAAATTAAACTCTAATACTTAGCTAATTTGGAGTCTTCTACTCATAATACATATTCAAACTACTTCATAAGTGTCCAAGGAACTTATAAGAATTATCTGAATTTGTGTCTTTCACACATCATATGTATTAAATGACATAGTCAAATTTTGAAAAATATTCTCAAATCTGACTTTTGAAGAATCATACAAAATATTTCTAAAACCTCTTCAAATACATCTAAAGCATCTTCATAACCATTGTTGTAACACACTGAAATTTTATGAAAAAAAATCATATAAATTTAATATTTTTGATATATTTATTTACAAGAAACACTAATGTTATATTGAAATAGATGAAACATTGATTTTATCTTTTGATAAATGCAACACAAAGTGTATTTTACATTACATGCAACACCAAGTTTAAGAAAAAAAATGACATGTTATTAAAATATTATTATTTAATATGATAGTTATCACCTAGCCGTTGGGATTAAGGGTATGAACAGGATTAAATAAATTGTGAAAATATACGTTTTATATATGTATATATAATAAATTATTTAGTAACCACTTAATTATAAATGAAAATAATATCTATTTGAAAATAAATAAAATATTTTTCTAAAAAACTATTTTTGTTCGCACAAATATGTTTTATCTAAATAAATTAAACAAATCACTTTTGGTGAATATTTTACTGAAATATAGATATTATATATTGAATAAAAAAATTAACATTCATATTGTGTTTTTTATAGAAAATATATAAGAATAAATCCAGTTTTATGCTTAAAATTATATTTTTCTAAAAATTAGTTATGTTGGCTTTTGAGCACTTATTTTAAAATTAATTTTGAAAAGTTTAGAAAAATTATTTCAAAAAATAAACGTCATTTTTTGAAAAAATCATGTAAAATTTATCTTTTACTGGATTTTTGAGAATTTTTTGAAAATATAAATTTTTCAATGAATAGTTAAAAATACTAGTTTTTATTAAGAATTGTCATTTATTTTAAACAATTAAAAAACATAAAAAAATTTAAAATTTTTTAAATTTAAAATTAGTAAAACTATATATCTATTAATATAATTTATTTCATTGGAATCAACTTCATATTGTATTTTTATATAAATTTTTATTAAACTTTTGAATATTTTTTCTTTGGAAAACAACTTTTTTATCACATATGAGGGTTTAATTTTAAATAAAAAATTTCCACTTATATGGATATAATTTCTGAAAAGGTATTATATATTTAACTAATAATAATTTATATTATCTAATAAGTTAAAATTAATTTTTTACCATAATTAATAGTAAAAACTATAAAAAATATTTACTACAGCTAAGGAAAAAATCGGATTAGCAGGAAGGTTAAACTAAAATGGTAAGGGTTAAAAATGACCCCAAAACATTTCCAAAAGCCATTTTATGGCCAAATTTAGACTTTATATCTTATAGGTTTGATAAAATATTATTTTTTATACTTTTCTCATATTAAAAATTTGTGTACACATTTTTCTTTTTGAAAAGTACAAGTGTGTCACTAACCTCACATATAAATAGAAACACCTTATTCTCTCCTCTTTACACCTACAAAAATATTTGATTCATCCAATACCTACCCAAATAAATTTTTTAATTAACTCTTGTCATTATATAATACATATTTTTTTGTAAACCCAACCTATAAATCCTTTTGGTTCAAACCAAAATAAGTTTTCTGAATAAGAGGTAGTGTCCCTAACCAAGATTTTTATTTTATTTCACACAACACCTACTTAAATTATCATTAAAACATGATGATATAATATTATAATTATATTTAAAAAACTGAAATTCTATTATGTTAATTTAATTACCTAAAACCATCTCCACTTCAATAAAATGGAATACGAAATCATTATTCATGTGTACGACGGACTACCACCTCCTAAACCGATGGTATTTGTTTTCCATCAACACCTATCATGGTTGGATATAATTTTATATCTAATTTTTATACTATATATTAATAATATTGTTATATTTATATAATTATAATACCACTTATATATTCTTACCTCTAAACCCATTGGGAAACAACTAACGTCACTTATGGGTATTGAGGACTACCGACTCGTGAATCCTTGTAGTGTGTTTTTCATTTATGATTTACTTGGATAGTAATAATGATAGATTAAATTATTTTATATGATATTTTTTATAAAATTATTCTTATTTAATAATTATATCACATATACCAACTTACATTTTATTTCGTGGTTGATGCGATAATGGCGGTCATCTGTCTGGCGGACTACCGCCTCGCAAAGTGATGTCATTCATTCATACATTACATAGAAGGTAATAAGGATGGATTCAATGAAAATATGTGATATAAATGAAATAAAAGAACATTATTTAATAAAAATATATTATTTACCTTTCATTCTTTCTTTATATTGGGAAATTGAAAATAATATTCATGCGTACGAATGACCTACCATCTTCATCAATGGTGTATTTCATTTTCTATCTCTATATTTTATGGATCAATCTAAATACATGTACACTGAATATATATTATATTTATAAATTTTTTAATATTATAAAAATTATATAAACATGATTAAATTAATAGGAAAAAAATAAACAAATTAAATCACACAAGAAAAATAAGTCATTTATTTCCCGACACATGACTTTAACATAGAATTGATAATAAATGGTTAATAAAATGTCATAAGTAAATTATATTATATATATATATATATATTTCTTTAATATATTTATAATAAACTTATATATATTATACTGGAGGTTTGAAAATGTATGAAGGATGTTGAGACTTATGATAAGGTATTTTCGTCTTAGTTTTATTTTTTGTGAGACACAATCCATATTCACTATATGATTATTTTATATGCTTTATATACTTCCCATTAAATAATTTTAGGATTATTATAATTAAATTTTTTAGGATTTAAATATAAACTTTATGATCTCTCTTTTATGGGGTTTACAGTTCAAGAGTTACCAGAGTGGTAATGGATTTTTGTCTCAAAATACCGTCTTAGAGTCCTAAGTAATGTTATGCACTTATCTTATTCTATGAGGCATATATACTACCCATATGAAATTTTATATCATGAATATACTTATTTCAATGATATTTTAAGTTTCAATTAATGTAATTATTTTATGGGTATTGTGATTCAATTTTACTAATGTGGTGAGAGTTTTTTGTTACAATATCATCATTTATCAGGATTGTTTATGATTATGCTTCTAATGGTAAATTATTATGATTGATCTCTCATGAAACTCATTAATTTTATTCTCATAAAATATTTTCATGATAATTTATGTTTCCCTTAATCTTCCTCTCTTTAAGTACTCAAGTGTTAAAAATAATGTTTTTATGAAAAATTGTTTTTATTTCTCTCTTTACTCAAAAAACATTTTTCTTCCAAAACCATGTTTTCGAAAAAAATTAAAAAATGTTTTTAACATAATTAAAATTATCTATTAAAGAAATTTTTACCCATGTTTTAATTTTTAGAAAATGGTTTTAATGTAATTCTCATGTCATTTCCAAACAATGATCATTTATCTTTTATTGAAAATGTGAAAGGAATATTTTTTTAATATGTACGACATGAACAAAATTTCCCATTGTAATAAATATTATTTAATTATAAAATTACATTATATGTTTTCAAGATTAGTTTTAAATGAAATTATTTTCAAAATGTTTTAGTTTTAAAAAAATCAAATAAAAGTTATTTTCCTCAATAAATGTTTCAATTGATCTGTCAAAATAATTTTCCATCTAAGATGACATCATTTGATCATACTTATGATTTATTGGGGATATAATCCAAGGAT
The DNA here is from genome assembly GCA_963277665.1 of Viscum album. NCBI lineage: Eukaryota > Viridiplantae > Streptophyta > Magnoliopsida > Santalales > Viscaceae > Viscum > Viscum album. The sequence goes on from OY728123.1 coordinate 890,966,455, forward strand.
ACCATTATTATTTTTTCCCTATATGGTTTATTTTTATGATTAAAATATTTTTAAAAACCCATTTCTCTTATATGAGTTATTCCATGATAATATTATTTGAAACCCACTTCTTTTTCATGATTTATGATTTAATGAGATGATTATGAAACTTATTTCTTGTCTACAGGTTATGTTATAATGAAATGTTTATAAAACCCATTTATTTTCATAGTTTCTCATATAATAAATATTTTATGATCTTTTAGAACACATATGTATTATTTTCATTATGTGACCATGGATATGTTATAACCAATGATGGCGGATACGTTATAAACAAGGACAGTGGTTATGTTATAAGCAAAGATGGGTGGGACCTATATATCCCCCCAATGAATTTTGTAAATATTTATATATTATGAGATAAATAGGACAAGAATGGGGAGTGGACCCAATTCAATAAGTAACTAGGTTCATAATGATAATCTTGGAATTAAACTTTGACTACTATGATGGTTTAGGGAGTAAACCCGTTACAATATGATAGTCTTGGAAATGATACTTGAACTAATAAGGAAATAATTTTTTTTTCTTATTTGTATTCCACAAATATATTCCTTATTTCAATTTTATGTTCTTATGTTTCATGTTCTTTGATTTCAATATGATGTATATATTATTAACTACCAATATTTATTCCATGAATCAATTTTTTGATCTATGATATATAGGTTATTCTTTTCAAATGGTATTCACATGTCCACGTACCATTATTCCATTGATATATAGATATCTCCCTTGTTTACCCTTACTGAGCATATGATTTCACACATTCATATGTTTCCTTTCCCAAATAATGAATAAAGGTTTTAAGTATGGTCAGTTTATAAAAGTACAAAGGGGGAAGATCCTTATAGGATATATTGAAGAACATTCACTAAATAAAAATATTGTAAACCTAGTCTCCAAAGGCTCTAAACCATTATCAGCCTCATGTGTGTGTTTTTTGAAATGTAATGAATGTTCATCTAGAATATATAATGTTTATGTATGAGAATTTTGGGTCACTAAAATTAGTATCATAGGAAAGTTTTAGCTAACCTATATAAACTAGGATCCCTGGGGATATGATTAAGTATATGTATAGTGATACGTTTAAGTATAAGTATAAGGATGATTTAAAATATTGAAAAATGTCCCAGAATTTTGGTAAAGGATATAGTGATTTGTTTCTAAAAAAATGATCCTTGTCTAGATACTTAAAGTGGATGTGGATCTAGCATAGAGGTTCCTAGGGGTAACAAATCATAAATGAGTGCATTTATTTAGACTTTATCATCACCTCGTGCTTGAAAAAAGGCCTTGTTGTACACCTGGTTTGATACTCCAAGGGGATAGGGTTAGAAAATTCACAAACTCTTCATGAACCATCACAAAGGATTTTTATAATGACCATGGATGACCTAGGTAAAACCAAAGGTTCCATAGATTATAAATATGGTGTCATGATTTATAAATCCTATAAGTTATTTCCATGATAATGTAGTTTACCAATGTGATAATTATTTCTCACACTATGATTTTTGGTTTTACTCAATGGAGGGAACTAAAAGGAATTGGATTAATGTTTAATATGATAGAAAATATTTTTATGAGAAACTAAATGGGATGATGAATTGATTTAATGATATTATGATTGTTTCAAATCAGTTATCATGATATATGATTGAAAACATGCACCTTAACCAACACTCATAATTACCAAAGAAGATAAGGATGGAGTTCATTGATATTTTTAGTGGTGGAGACCATGGAGGAAAGAAGATTCAATTTACTTTATGTTAAGAATTTTTGAAGCACTCTAAATAATGTCTCAAAGGAACGAGAGTAAGTTTTATTTGCAGAGAAGGACCTATAGTAATAAATTATTGAGTTAAAATAAAAAAAATCAGTTAACATGATGTATGGTAATAATGGTCTCCCTAAAATATCAATGACAGTTGAATGTTTCAAATGTGGAAAAGTGTGGGAATTATGAAAATTTATGTCCTAGGGGGAAGCTCGAGAAGAGGATCAGAAAGGTGGAACAAGTAAAGGTGTTGATGTTGTTGTTTAAGAGACTAAAAATGAAATATGAAAGGAATGGGAATTAATAAATAACTTGATTAATCCTATTTAATGGTTTAATAATGAATTATAATGATTGGAGAGTTTAGGTATTGGAATTCAAAAATTCTGAAACATAAAAGGATTGTTCAGTATAAGTTTTCATTAAGTATTTTTAAGAATATGTTGAATGATACTGATGACCTAGTAAAGTGATTTAATGGTAAGGTTATATTTAATGGAAAACACATGATTATGGAAATATAACACTTAATATGTTCCTAATGTTGAGATTATGATGTTGGGATATGGATATGATGGATATGAATAATGTAAATTAGATAGTATTGATAACCTAAAAATGGATTAATGATTTTTGGACAATGTGGTTTATGTTATCATTGATAGAGTTTATGATATTATTATATTTATGGAATATATGCAATAATTTGTGGTTTTATTCAAGTAATTATGAAGTATATATGTTTTCATTTAGGTTCTATGGTAATTCTAGTTATTACTATGTTTCAAGAAAATATATGGTCAAGGTATTCACATATTTAGTATGTGACATTAATAGATACTTCATGTTGTTTGGGGGATTAAGGATGAGATGATTTTGAAATTTTAGTGGCCATATTTATAGTTTTTTTTATTCCAATTTTTGTCAGACATAGAGGAGCCTTAAGGTTAACTATTCATGAAATGGATTAAGTTAAACATTTTATGTTATTGGATAACTTGTGATAAAAGTTTTGTTTTTGATAATAACTAGGGAAAGAATGAATGAATTATCATTATTTTAGGGATCTTATTATCTATTAGGGATTTATTCATGAAAAAATTCATCTCTTAGAGTAAATAGATGAGGTAAAAATTGAACAAGGAAAAACAAAAAGATTATATTGTGCTCATAAAATGGAATAAAATAAAGTAAGTGTATCTTCTCATAAAAATTCCCCAAATTTAGGAAATGGATATTGAAATAAAATTTTAAATATTTACCTTTATTTATGATTAATGAATTGTAACAACCCGTACCTAAGCAGCCACCTGAACAATGCTACATAGGTCGGGTGTTACTACCATATGCACACCTCCCTGAACGCCAAAGGCTGCCGACTAGCAGTGAGGGTCTTATAGGAATAGTGGTGAGGTTATACCCTCTCAGAGGATGACAAAGGTACTGGTACGAGTATAATAATAAAGATGCAGTGGAATAAATGACCCAGCAGGCTTGAACTAGACCCGCAGAGTGGAATCACGTTCAATATCGAAAAACAGCAGAAGCAATAAGTATAACAACAGTAGTGGAAAGTAAACACAATAGCATGTTGATCACTTGTAACTAATACTATACAAAAAGAATGCATTCAAAGTAGGCATACATATCCATATGTAAAGGAACCAATGGCTAACTAACTGTAGCTACAAAACAAGAACACGTGCTAATAAAAGAAAGAAAACAGAATAAAATAAACTCCAGCTAGGCAAGACATAAAGGTCCATACAATCTTCATGCAATATCTAACACATCCCAACTCCTGAAGCTAGCCTTTATCCTGCATGTAAATCCATAAAGACTGCACGCATCCCGAAGGTCCCATGCAGGGTGTGAGATGAATCTCAATTGGATACCACCCAATGGTGTGTACCTAATATAAGTGTTTAAGCAGGCAAGAATTTATAAAGAAAATAGTAAACAGCACGTTTCACAAATAAATACAAACTCCATTGGTGCTCAGTAGCCACCATGGAGTGTCACATGCTTGGCCAATGCCAGAATCTCTGTCATGTAACCCGAAACCATGTGCCCCCTGACACTGCGTGTCTCAAGTACCGATGTCTCTAAGGCATTCCCTATAGTAGTAACCTGGAGAAACAGTGTTGTCTATCCTCAAATAAGTAACCGGATGGATAGCGATGTCTGCCCTCAAATAATGTAACCAGAGGAACAGCGATGTCTGCCCACAAATAAAGTACCCAGAGGGACAGCGATGTCTGGTCTCAAATAACGGCGAACCTCTGCCCCCAACCCGATAGCCGAAATGATATCCCCTGAAGGCTCCTCACTTTCCACGTGGCTTCCTATGGAAAGCACCCCCAACCAATAGTACCTAAACCGCATCTAACAGGGCCTCTACCCACACGAGTGGTTAAAACCACCTCATCATGGAGTCTCTCTTTGTGCACACTACTCAAGGTTCTGGATGAGTGGTAATCACCAAAATAGTACACAAGCCACAACACCACTAACACCTCGTGTCCCTGCGACTATGCCGCTCAAGTCCGAAGGCCTCTCCATCCAAGTATCTCGGGCCTTGCCCAACCTTACAGTCACCCAACCTCAAGCCGACATCCATGACACCCAATCTCGTTATTGGAACAACCCAATATAACCCGGGCCAAGCCCAACCTGTGATCAGCATCACTCCAGAATATCCGGGCCATGCCCAACACAACCAAAAGGGTTCCAGCATATTCAATTCAGCAATTACATATATAAACATTTAAACAAAACACAATAATAGGAAAAAAAATCTAAACTGTTGAATTTCACAAGCCCAGTAGTTATCTAAACACAACACTGAGGTCTTTAAAGCCTCTAACAAGTCATATAAAAGTTCAATAAACTAAACTCAATAGTTTATAACGATAAAATTCAATTAATACCATTTTGGATCCCCAGCCCAAAATGCCCTGATGAGAAACGACCACTCACCTAGCCCTGCTCAAGAAACATAGGTAACAGGGCATACCCAAAGGTATCTCATAGGTCAATGAACAATTAAATAGGCAATAACAGTTAAATTAGGGTCTCGCTCAAAATACCCAAATACGCACATTAAGTCGTGCCACCCTAAGGTCTACGAAATCACAAATAGTGGTATGCACCACCTACCTGAGACTCGTTCAATGATACTCCTTCGATAAAAACCTCCAATTAGGTCTAAAACGCGATAGATCTATAAAAGAATCAAAACTTCTCAAACCCCAATAGCTTGTTCTAGAACAGAAATCAAGAAAAACGGATCCAGAGGAATCAAGGCCTTATCGAGGGGGTTCTAATGGATTAAACATTTTTTGAATCTGGCATAATATGTAGAAACAGGAGGGGTTTGAAGTCCCGGCCGACTCTCCCCACTCAAACCCATCAAAGGTTTGAGTTTATGCTTTAAAACGAGGATAAAACCCGTTTTAGCAGGAAAAAAAAAGAAGTACATGGTGTTTACTTTAGGACTATACATCGTGTATCATTTTACTATTCACATGATGGCTGATATTTCACCGTAGACTTGCTGACTTACTACATAGAATTCACCTAGGGGTACATGGCATGTACTTCTCTACCCGGCTGACATCCCCAACACGCCATGTATATCCCAACTCATGACCCATCTACAGGGCGTGTACAAATAGTACATGGCGTGTACTTGCTAAGAACATTCTACCCATCCAATAGGCCTACACGCCATGTACGGCCTCCACACGGTCAAGGTTACACGGTGTGTCTATATCTAGATGCCGTGTAGTAATAAATTCCTACATGGTCATCACATGACATGTACTCGGTGGTCACCCGACCGGTACTCGCCCAACCCATACACGGCATGTACTCTAGAGTACACGGCGTGTAGTCCAAGAATTTCCAAAACATCCTGGATTTTTCCATTTTTCTTAGGGACAAGTAAAAAATTCAAATAGGGTTGTGATTTTGAACCGTTCTAAAAACCCGGTTTCTTACAATCTCCTCACCTTAATATAGCTCGTCCCAGAGCTATCAAATAAAACCCAGAGATGGCACCAAACAAGCCAACCCGATCAAAGTAACCCAAACTACCCCAATATAAAAGGTTCTGGATAAATTCCTCAAGGGTATCCCCACCTTATGAATTTCCTAACTTGGTCTCAACCTGAAAAAACTCAAAACAAGTAAAGGTTCACTAACCTGTTTTCCGGACACATAGTCCTCTCGTGACGCATCATCACCCATACACCTCATTGGTGCTCTCGTTTCATTTTTGACACCCAAACGTACCCCGCACCTCATCGGTGTCGGTCTCCACGAGGTCCAACATCTCATGGATGCTCAAAAAACGAACCCGGTGCCTAGCACCTCAAGTAACCTGCATCCTCGATGCCCTGATACCCATGGCACCTCAAGTAACCCACATCCTCAATGCCCTGATGCTCATGGGACCTCATACATATATCTAAATATATCACACACCTAATGAAGAAAATCCCACTGACCATCATCTAGTCAGTCCACATAGGTCATGTGCATCACGTGCACTCAAAACGGGCATGCCTCTACAGGTCATGCCAAAAGAGAATAATGAAATCACAGCCACACCTACAGTGTACCTCTAACCATCATCGGCTTACCAGCATGCTCAGCCAATGGAAACTCCATGGCGTGCACCTAGCCTGAAGTACAGCGGTCTGATGACTGACCTCCCTGTGTTGATGCTCTATTCACCGACCACTGACCCCTCATATGGATCCCGCTGTCCCTGTCACGTCCTCCGTGTGTGGTTGAACCTCGGCTACCCTCTCCTGGTACCGAACCTGAACAAACTCTAGATGCCACAGTCTCTCCCGGTTTTTGTCTAACGACTGTCTGAGAAGGCTTCCTGTAGAACCTCTCCAGATGCCCGACCTGTACACATGCCCGACACTCCTTTGGAGACCTATCGCACTGAGTCTGAACATGTCCTGGCTGCCCACACTGAAATCAAACCACTAAAGAGCTACTACGAGGTGGTCTAATAAGTCCTTGGCCTAACTAACCTACTGGAACTCATCACATCCTCTCTTCCTGCTATCCAAACCATCACCTGAAACTGTTCCCCGACCAACCTGGGGTCTATCCCTCTAGTTTCCCTCTACTATGATACCTGATTCACTGCCTCTGAGAAAGAACCCAGTCTGAAGATATTCACCTGGATCTGAATGGCGTGTCGCAATCCATCCTTGAAGCACCTCACCCTTGTCGCGTCATCGCTTACCATACCAGGTGTAAAGCATGAGAACTCAGTAAAAGTAGTTGCATATTCCATGATGGACATGTCTCTCGGCTGAAGGATCAAGAACTTCTGAGCTCTCTCGGCCCTCAGTGTCTCTGGGTAAAAGTTCTCAAAGAACCTGTCCTCAAAGTAATTCCATGCTAGTCCCTCATACCTACGAGCTTGAACCTGCACATCCCACCAACGCTTTTCCATTCCCCGTAGCATGTATGTCGCCATCTTGACCCTCCACCCTGGAGGCATCTCGAGCAACTCGAAGATCATCTACATGATCTCTATCCAGTTTTCATCTGCCTATGGACCACCCTCACCCTAAAAAAGCGGTGGGTGTTGCGACTGTAACTCAAGTGTCAAATATTCCATAGATTGTTATGTACCATGTGTGCCTCTGTCGATCCCGTACAAGACACGTACCAGGCTAGCTCAGAGTTTCCCATCAATCCATGGTCTGAACGCTGCCAAACCCAGCTATTGTTCTGCCTACACTGGATCCTGAACTTGATCTTGCAGCACTATATAATCTCCCACCTGATTCTCCATATGAGTCGAATAAAGGGAACCCGCTGAATACCATAAATGGTCAGACAGCCCACATACATAACAATTTATACATATATAACACAGATAAGGAAAGCGGTAAAAGACAGTAAATAACTACTACACTTACTCTCCCCCACCGCAACTATGACCCGTGGAATCCTGGGCTCATGGCCTCCTTACCCACCCTTAATAGAGCCAAGTATCAAAAGTAACTTGGGGCATTCCCGTCCTAACAACTAACGTTTCCTCAAACCGACGACCGAGTCACCCAATACTGGTGATCAAAATCACCTCAACCATAGTACATGTCTGCTATCATAAGATCTAGACCCAAATACCCTGCAACATGAAATTCTACAAATATACAAAGCATGGCATAGCACATTTCAATAAACAAGCAATTTTATCAAGAATTTCACCTATTCACATTTCAAGAGAACACAAAGCATGGAAATTGAAATTTTTTATATGGTATTATCACATCGCAAAGCATATTTGTTGTTAAGAAATTTAAAATACCCTAAAATGTGTCTATCAAAATCCAAAAAAACAAGCCTTGCCATCTCGGGCCAAGTTCCAATTCTCCCTTACCGTACCAGGTCAAGGGTCACATATCACAATCAATAACATCAAAAACCAAGGGAACCACAAAGGTGGAAATCATATAAATTGTAATCTGAGAAAAAGAAAACAGCAATTCCCACCCATGGAAACTTGCTTCATCTCTCATACATGGGGCTACAAGCACCCAAGCACAATATAGAAACCCAGTTCCAGTAACATCCTATCTCCAGTCTACCATAACCCAAATTGTAAAACCTGCAGAAAATAAAATAGAATTCTCAATCTAATTAGTATCTAGTGAAACACTAATACTAAATACATATCAAGAACTCCTCTGATACCACTTTGTAATAACCCAGACCCTAGCAACCACCCGAACAGTGAGAAATGGTTTGGGTGTTACTACCTTAGGTGCGCCTCCTCGAATTTCAAAGGATGCCGACTAGTAGCGAGGGTCTTATAGGAATCGTGGGGAGGCTATACCTTCTCATAGGATGACAAAGGTATTAGTCCGAGTATAATAATAAAGATGCATCAGAATAAACGACTCATTAGGCTCGAACTAGACCCGCAGAGCGGAAGCACGTTCCATATCGAAAAATAGCGGAAGTAATAAATATAACAAAAACAGCGGAAAGTAAACCCAAAATCATGTTGATTACTTATAACTACTACTGAAAAATAAGCATGCATCCAAAGCAGGCATACATATCCCTATGTAAAGGCTCCAAGGGCTAACCAACTGTAGATACAAAACAACAACGCATGATAATACAAGAAAGAAAATAGAACAAAATAAACTCTATCTAGGAAAGACCACAAAGTCCATACCTTCTCCATGCAATAGATAACGTAGCCTAGATCCTGAATCAGACCTCTTTATTGCATGTAAATCCATAAATTTTGTACGCATCCTGAAGGGCCCGTGCAGGGTGTGAGACGAATCTCAGTAGGATACCACCCAACAGTGTGTACCTAATATAAGTGTTTAAGCAAGAATGCATTTATAAAGAAAACAATAAAAAGCACGTTGCACAAATAAATAAAAACTCTATTGGTGTTTAGAAGCCACCATAGAGTGTCACCTGCTTCGGCCAATGCTGGAATCTCTATCACGTAACCCTGCACCATGTTCCCCCTGACACCGTGTGTCTCAATACCAATGTCCCGAAGGCACACCCAATAGTAGTAACCCGAAGGAATAGTGATGTTTGTCCTCAAATAAGTAACTGGAGGGACAACGATGTCTGACCTCAAAGAATGTAACCGGAGGAACAGTGATGTCTTCCATCAAATAAAGTACTTGGAGGGACAGCGATGTCTGCCCTCAAATAATGGAAAGCCTCTTCCCCCAACCCGATAGCCTAAATTCTATCCCCTGAAGGCTTCTCAACTTCCGTGTGGCTTCCTACGGCAAGAACCCCCAACCAATAGTACCTAAACTGCAACTAACAGGGCATCTACCCACACGAGTGGTCAAAACCACCTCTCATCACGAAGACTCTTTGTGTACATACTACTCAAGGTTCCGGGTGAGCGGTAATCACCAAAATAGTACACAAGCCACAACACCTCGGATGCCTCGTGTCCCTACGACCATGCCGCTCAAGTCCGACGGCCTCGCCATCCAAGTATCATGGGCCTTGCCCAACCTAACAGTCACCCTGCCTCATGTCAACATCCATGATGCCCAATACCATGGTCAGAACCACCCAATGTAACCCAGGCCAAGCCCAACCTGTGATCAGCATCACTCAAGAATATTCAGGTCATTCCCAACACAACAAAAAGGGTTATAGCATATGAAATTCAGCAATTACATATATACACATTTAAACAAAACACAATAACAGGCAAAACAATATAAACAGTTGAATTTTACTAGCCCAACAGTTGTCTAACAATGGCACTGAGTTCTTTAAAGCCTCTAACAAGTCATATCAAGGTTCAATAAACTAAACTCAACAGTTTAGAACAATACATTTCAATTAATACCATTTTAGCACCCCCGACCAAAATTCCCCAATGAACAACGACCACTCACTCATCCCCGCTCAAGTAACACTGGTAACAGGGCATACCCAAAGGTATCCCATAGGTCAATGAACATTTAAAAAATCAATAATAGGAAAATTAGGGTCTTACTCAAAATACCCAAATATGTGCGTTAAGTCGCGCCACCCAAAGTTCTACGAAAGCACAAAAAGAGGTACGCACCACCTACCTGAGACTTGTATGATGATACTCTTCCAATAATAGCCTTGAATTAGGTCTAAGATGTGGTAGATCTAAAAAAGAATCAAAAATTCTCAAACCCCAATAACTTATTCTAGAATAGAAAACAAGAAAAAAGGCTCTGGAGGAATCAAGGCCTTACAGAGGGGGTTCCAATGGATTAAACGATGTTTGAATCTGGCATCGTGCACATAAACGGGGAGGGGTTTGAAATCTCAGTTGGCTCTCCCCGCTCAAACCTGTCAAGGGTTTGATTTTATGCCTCAAAACGAGGCTACTTCCCATTTTAGAAAAAAAAAAGTACACAGAGTGTACTTTAGGACTACACATTGTGAAACATTTTATTGTTCACATGACAGGTGATATTTTTTCATAGACTTTTTAACTTACTACACGGCGTGCACCTAGGGGTACACGATGTGTACTTCTCTACCTGTTCAACATACCCAACATGCCATGTATATCCCAACACACGTCTCATCAACACGGAGTGTACAAATAGTACATAGCTTGTACTTTCTACAAATATTCTACCCAGCCAACAGGCCTACACGCTATGTATGGCCTCCACATGGTCAAGAGTACACGGTGTGTATATAACTGCACGTCGTGTAGTAAGAAATTCCTACACAGTCATCGCACGGCATGTACTTAGCGGGCACCCGGCTGGTACTCACCCAACTCATATACGGTGTGTACTCTAGATTACATGGTGTCTAGCCTGGGAATTTCCAAAACATCCCATATTTTCCCTGTTTTCTTAGGGACAATTCAAAAATTCAAACAGGGTCAGGATTTTGACCCATTCTAAAAACCCAGGTTCTTACAGAATGGTCTTTTCAACTATTGTGGATTTATGTCATTTTGGTCATTAAATTTCTCTTGACCATGTTCTCTATCACTCTCCATCGGTATTTGGGTGTCAGTTTTTTCTTCTATGTCCATGTTTTCACTTTTTACCAATGTTCTTCTCTATAGAAACCAAGATATGAGTTATTTTAAATGACCTTAGCACATCCATTTATCTATTTTAAAGGGGATTTTTTAACCCTTTTTACAATATGGGTTTCCTACAAAGATATTTTCAAATGTCAATCCCTTTTTTATCGACCACAAGTTTAAATTGTGTGGAAACAATTTATTTAATGGGGTAGAATATAACGCCATGAGATTTTTTGAAATATTTATTTAAATAAATTTGATATTTTTGATATTTTTCATTACCTGAAACACATATTTTGGCTTATATCAAATGAAAAACTAATCTTATCTTGAATTACACACCACACTAATTATATCTTGTGTTATATTCAACACCAAGTTTAAATGAAACATGGCATACTATTAAAATATTTTTTCTAATATGATAGTTATCTCACAGCCATTGGAATGAAAAGTATAGGATTAAAAAAAATATAAAAATATATGGATTAAAAATGTATATATAATTAATTATTTGGTGAAAAATTAATTATGAATGAAAATAAAAACCATTTGAAAATAAAGGAATATTTTTGAAAAAAATATTTTTATATACGCAAATGTGTTTTACCTCAATAAATTTCATAAAATAATTTTTTGAATGATTTTAATTAAATATATATATTATATATTAAAAAAAATTAAAATTATTCATTATGTATTTTTTAGACAATAGGATAAGAATAAATCCAATTTTATGGTTAAAACTATATTCTTCTAAAAAATATTGTTTTTGCCTTTTGTACAATTAATTTAAAAATAATTTTTCCGAATTTATATAATTTATTTCAAACAAAAAAAACTAATCTTAGAAATAAAAAATTCCAAAATATCTTGAAGTGATTTTTTTATAATTTTCTGAAAAGATAAAGTTTTTGATGAATAATGAAAAATACTGGATTTTATTAAGAATTGCCATTACTTTTATAAACATCAAAATTATTTTAAGATGGTTTTAAAAGTAAAATTAGTAAAATTATATTTCTATTAAATTAATTTTTCTCATTGTAATAAATTTCATATTGAATTTCGATATAATTTTTTTTTAAACTTTTGAATATTTTTCTTTGGAAAACCACTTTTTCATCGCATCTACGGGTTTGATTTTCAATTAATATTTTCTAATTATATGAATGTAATTTTTAAAAATGTATTAAAAATTTATAATCATAATGATTTATATTATCAAATATTCTTAAATTTATTTTTACCATAATGAATAATAAAAGTATGAAAAAAATTATTTACCACAGTTAATGTAAAATTGTGTTTATCGGGGGTTAAACTAAAAACATAAGGGTCAAAAATGAGAAAAAATGTTAAATAAACACATTGTATTTCCTTATTTAAACCTTATCTCTTAAATATTTTATAATTTCCCATTTTGGAGCCTTTTTCATTTTAAAAATATGGGAACACTTTTTTCTTTCCAAAAAATACTAGTGTGCCACTCACCTCACTTTTAAAAGGCCGCCCACTCTTCTCTCTTATTAACACCTCTAAAACCCTTTGTTTCAGAAAATTAATACCCAAATAACCTCCTTAATTACATACTATCATCCAAGAATATTTATTAGTCATTAATCCAACCTAAGAAGCCTTTTGGTGTAAACAAAAGGAAGTTGGTCAAAGAAAAGGTAATGTCCCTAACCAATAAATTGATTTTATTTCGTAATAAACCTCCTTAAATTATTATTAAACCATTAAGATATAACAAAATAATTATATTAAATTTAATTAGATATTTTTATGTTAATGGAATAACCTACAACCATCTTTACATCCATCAAATGGAATACAAAATCATCACTCGTGTGTACGGCATACTACCACCCCGCAAAACGATGTTATTCATTTTCTATCACCACTTATCAGGAATGGATATAAATATGGATTTAATATTTATATATAATATTTTTTATAATATTATAACTCTTAAAATATTATACCACATCAAACTTCTTACCTCCAAACCTGCTAGGAAATCAATAATGTCGATCTTCTGTACGGCGGACTATATCCTCACGAACCGATGTGATGTGTTTTTCATTTCCAATGTATATTGATGGTAATAATGATAGAATAAATGAATATATAAGATATTTTTAACATTATTATAATTCTTTAATAATTATATCACATATAACCTCTTAATTTTATTTATGTGGGGGATACGATAACGTCGTTCATTTTTATGACAAACTACTACCTCGCAAAGCGATGTGATTCGTTAACGCTTTAAATAAATGTTAATAAAGATGGTTATAATGTATAAATATGATATATACAAAATAAAAAATCATTCTATAATAATAAAATATTATTTAACTTTCTTTCTTTCTTTCTATATATAAAATGGAAACATCGTTCTGGATTATGTATGACCAACCGTCATCATGAATGGTGTCTTCCATTTTCTATCTATAAATTTTATGGATCACTCAAAATAATTTTATAATGAATATATATTTTATTTATATCATATTTATAATAATTGATATTAGGGGTCTATTATCAATGTAAGATGAAAAATAACAAATCAAAACATACATGAAAAACAAAGTAGTTATTATCTGAAACTTGACTTTAACAATGAGTTATTAACAAACATGTAATAAAAGGTTATAAGTAAATATTATGTGGTATTATATATATATATGAATGGTTCTAAAAAATATTTATAAAAATATTATATTTATTATAAAATAGGTTCAAATGTGTATAAAGGTAGTCCAGATATATGGTATGTGATTTCCATATCACTTTTATTTTCTGTGAGACACAAGCCATATGCACCATGTTTTTCTTTTATGTGGTATATATAATTCCCATGAATTTATTTTATAATTATTATAATTAAAAAAATATGATTTACATATCTATTTTATGATCTCTATTTTATGGGGTTTATGGTTCAAAAGCTTATAAAATGGTGAGGGATTGTTGTCTCAAATTGCCTTCTTAGAGACCTAAGTTATGTTATACACTTAGATTCTTCTATGAGGTGTATATACTACCCCTTTGACATGTTATATAATGAATCTCATTATTTTAATGATATTATAAGCTACATTTAATGTTATTCTTTCATGGGTATTATGATTCAAAATTACCAAGTTGTAAGAGTTTTATGTAACTGTCTCATCATTTATCGGGATTGTTTCTAATTATGCTTCTAATAATGAAATATTATGATTTATATATAAATAAACTCATTAATTTTATTATAATATGGTTTTAAATTAAAATAAAAGTTTTCCCTTCATTTTTCTCTCTTTAAGTACTTAATATTTCAAAATAATGTTTTTATAAAAAAATCATCTTTATTTCTCTCTTCAGTCAAAAACCATTTTTCTTACAAAACCATGTTTTAAAAAAAATTAACATTATTAAAATGATCTATTGAAGAACGTTTTACCCATATTTAACTTTTTACAAAAAAAAATTCAATAAATCTTCATATCATTTTCTAAATAATTTATAATTTTCTTTTACCAAAATTGTGAAAGGAATATTTATTTTAACACGTATAAAATGAAAAACATTTCCCACTATCATAACCATTATTTTCTTTGAAGCTTAATTTATAGTTTTTCATGGTTATTTTGAATGAAAATTACTTTAAATATGTTTTAGTTTTAAAAGTTTATTATCAAAGAAAGGTTATTTTTCTCAATAAATGTTCCAAGTGATCTTTCAAAATTATTTTTCATCTAAGATGAAATCCATTTATTCTACTTATTATTTACTAGGGATATGAACCAAGGATACCATTATCATTATTTCCCTATATTTTTAATTTTTATGATCACAATATGCTTACAAATCCCATTTCTATTCCCTGGGTTACGACATGATAAAATTCTTATGAGATCCACTTCTTTTTATATGGGTTATAATTTGATGAAATTATTAATTGATTATGAAACATGTTTCATTTCTGCAGGTTATGTTATGATGAAATATTTAGGAAATCATTTTCTTTTCATGGATTTTGATATGATTAATGATTTTTTATATTTTTTCATACATATATTTCATTTTCATTATGTGATGATGGTTACATTATAAACTAGGATAGAGGTTACATTATAACTAAGTATGGAGGTTACTTTATAACCAAATATGGTTTGGACCTATATCTCACACCAATGAATTAGGTAAGTATTAATATATCATGAGATAAATAGTATTAAAATGGGGAGTGAACCTAATTCATTAAGGGACTCTATATGTTATGATATAATTGGGAGTAAAACCTGAATAATATAATGGTTTGGGGAGTGAACCTATTCTACTATGATATACTTGGAAATGAGACTTGAACTAAAAAGGAAATTATTTTCTATACATATGTGTTTTCTACAAATATATGCCTTATACCAATGTTTTGTTCTCATGATTAATATTCTTTGATTTCATTATCATTCATGTATTACGAACTATCAAGATTAATTCCATGAATCTAATTTATTATCTATGGTATGAAGGGTATGTTTATTTGATTTTATTATCATGTCCTTATACCCTTATAGTCAGGATATGTGGATATCTCTCTTATTTACCCTTACTGGGCTTTTGATTTTCCCCTTTATTAATTTTCCTTTCCCATGTTTTGAAGAAAGGTTTTAAGTAGGGTATGTCTATAAATAGTACAAAAAGGGAAGATTTTTATGGGAGATGTTTAAGATCATTCACTAAATAAGAATATTGTGTACCAAGTATCCAAATGCACTAAATCATTATGATCCATAGGCATGTTTTTGTGTAATTTGATGAATATTGATCTAGAATATGTAATATATATGTATGAGAGGTATGGGTATCTATAATTTTGAATATGAATAAGGATAATGAATACCTTATCTTATAAACTAGATTTTTAAAACTCTCAAAAAAATCCAACAAATAGAAAATCCAACAAAAACAATATTTGGTTCAAATAATAACAATCCAATGGTTGGATTTGAAGTAATGTATGATGGATTAAGAATGAATACTAAATTTTCAAATTAAAAATTATTATATATAATTTTTAATCTTCCACATATAAGAAAAATACATAGATGAAATGGATATGGAATAAAAAATATCATAAAAATGGATAAAGAGTGTTTCAATTGTGTATTTTATCGAATATCTTGAATTAATAATTGAAATGTGATTTTATTGAACTTTATTGAATATTATGATTTTGAGTGTATATATTTGGTTCATTTTAGTGAATATATGTAAGTTTATAGTTTTGGTTAATTTTGGAGTGTTATCTCTAACATTTTTAACTTTTTGTGTTTGACCTGTATATGAATATCATCTTTTGTATAACCCCCCTTGGAAATATATATGTAGAAGAGTGAAAGATCCCATGGACCACAAATGAGAAGTTTTCATATCCTAAATATTTTAATTACAAACAATTTTAGTATTTATTATTTGGAATATCAACACATCATTTATATGTGATCCTTGTGTGTAAAATAGTGTAAGTGAACCAATTAAAATATTTATTCCAATTATTTTTATATTTTTTGTATATGGTTTTAGTATGTGATAATTTTGATATATTCAATTTTTCATTAATAATGTGAGAACATGATCTAGTAAACTTGAATTAATAAGAGAAAAAAATTCAATGTCTCTATAATTCACCCCCCTCCCCCACTTAGGATTTTTAGTGGGAACTCAAGTTACAACCCTGTTACTATAGATAATGGTCTCCTTGAGAATTATGAAGTATTTATTAATATATGATAAAAATATAATTTTTAAATCCTCATATTCAAATTATAAATTTTTATTCTCAAGAAAAAGTTTTATTTTATTGGGATCAAATAAATTTTTCTCTATAGTAGTCCTATGATTCTTTTTAAAAGGATAAAAATTTGAAGTATCTCCCATGTTTTGAGAGGAGATATCTAATATAGATCCTCTTCAGAAGACTTTGTCCTTAGTGTCTATGATGCCGAATGTGTCATACATCTTTGCAAGATAGAATCAGGACTTAGGGGTCCAAGGTTAGTCATGTCATGTCCAAGAACCCATGGTCCAACCCTCTCCTAGGATTTATCCCTCCTTATAGGATGCAGTTAAGGATAGGGGATTGGGAGGAAGGATTGTTCCCAGCCAACAATCCACGTTGCATGCTATTTCTTACCAGATCCCGAGCCTTCCTCTACGATGGTCTCTGTGTCAACATGTTGTAGTTCAGTCATTATAGTTTAGTAACAATTTTAATCCTTTGGTCAGGGAATAGAAGGAGAATGTTGATCCTAGAGGGTGTAAAACAGTGATTAAAAAGTGAAAACAGAAGTCAAATAGAACAAGGTCAATTGAGGATTCTGAATTGGGTGGGGAATAATTGGTTTCATAGTTGTAGTCGGATGGTGAGAAGGACATCTAGGGGTATGAAAGCGGTGGACATGGACCTAAGAAAGGGAAGAGGGGGATTATTCTCTCGATCAATTTCTTAGTTAATAAGGCTAAGAAATCTAAGCCTCGCAATGACTACACAAATTTTCCTAAAACAGTGTCAATGAGTTTTGACATTAAAGCTAAAAAAATAGAAGGAAACCATGACATTTCATGACCTACAGGTTGTACCAGTGGAGAAACCATGGGATATTTTTTTGTATTTTGGTGTTGAATTGGTTCTTGTTATGGTGGGTGCATATGGGGTGGAGGTGTAGGAGAGGGAACCATTGGAGTTAGGCCTAGGAAGGGAGGAGGGTAAAATGAGTGAGGGGAGCAAAAGACGATTGGTTCTAAAGTCTCCTACCAAGGGGGGAGATGAGGGGATGCCAGGTGAGCCGGAAGGAGAGACTGAGATTAGGGAATATCCATAGTAAATGCTAATACAATCTGAAGAAGAGATGGAAGATAAGGTTTTAACCATTTGTGCTTCTGCTGAGGATGTGAAAAGGATGAATGGAAGATTTATTCAAGTAGACACAAATAAGGAGAAATGCGACCAGATTGATAAACAACACCTAATCCTAGTAATAGGTTTCAACAACAATAAAATAATAAAGGAGGAGTTCTTGGGAGAATGGGACAAGATGGCTTCCCATTTCAAAGACAGTATCAGGGATGACCCTGGAAAAAAGGTAGCATCTATATCCTGGAAATTATTTAAGAAAATAGATTCTAATGGGTTTAATCTAGTATTTGATAATTTTGTTATGTGCTATAGTGTTTGATGGCTTCTTTGAACTTGATGGTTTCACACTTTTTCCATAAAAGTGTCTTTTAATAAAAAAAATATTTTGTGGTGGTGAGGAAACATCCACATAGGTCAATGAACCCATTGGGATTTATACCTTATTTTTTATACTATATTGGGAATATTCATATGTATTATGAATATAAAGAGATAATTTTAATCCACTTGATATTAAATGGATTTATTGATTAAATTTATCAATATGAAACTTAGTGGATGTAATTTAAGATTAATCAAACTCTAATACCAATTGAGAAAATATAGGAATAATAAAACAATATAGAAATAATTCATTAATCACACTTGATTATAAAATCAATCATAAGGGATTTAATACTAATATTATTTCTGAAATTGTATTTAATATAGTTCCAATTCAATTAAGTCGCCAAACAAGTACAAAAACAAACATAGAAATAGGACACCAAAACATTGATAAAGAAGCTTTAATCTCATTAAATATTAAATACCTAGTGAATATATGCATAAAAATATCTATTAAGGATTTTAATTATGACCTAAAATCAAAAGTGGAAAATCTAATAAACCTTAATCTTGACTTTATATAAAAAATTTATTTTTTCCCAAAATAAGAAGGATATACCAATTATAATAAAATAATAAATAACCAAAATCAAAAAAAAATATCACACCCATACTTTAGAATCATTATTGAATCAAGATATTGAATGTGATACCTTTAATATAGATGTGATATCCTATTTCTTAATTCACTCACTCTCTACTCCTACTTATTTTTCCTTTTAATTTATCTTCACATTAATATTATTCATATTTCTCTATAATGTCCCAACCCTAATTCAATACATCATTTAATTTTTTAACAATAATTGATTTTATTTCATTAATAAATATATTTTCAGTATTAGATTTTTAGAAAATTTGGTAATAACTCCTAAATAACAAAATCATATATTACAAGTTAAACACTTCCTTTCAGTATTTAGTTTTACCCAAATTTGAGGCTTTTAAAATAAAACACATATCCTTTTTATAAAAATATTTATTATTTACAGCTTTACTTCTTATTTATTCCAACACATCTATAAAAACTATGAAAAAGATTTAAAAATTTGCTATGAGTCCAAAAATTTTAGTGAGGGATATAAAAATAAAAAAGAAACTTGTTAGTCCATCTTAAAACCATAACACCATAAAAGAGAGTTTTCATTTAGAATAATAAACTTTGAGAAAAAATAATAATTTTATTACACCTGAAATCATATTTATTTCCCAAATTTTTTCATAAAACACTTTATAAGAAAACATAAATGAAAATTATAATCATAAGGGTTTGTTAAAAAACATGATAACCCCTGAAAAAATTTCTTTAAAGCATAAATTCATACCCTAAAAGGCAATAATCATTCCATTAAACTAAATTTCATTAGATTTACTTTTGAAATAAAATAATATCCATGAAAACTAATTAGAAATAATAAAATCTTCATGAATTTTCCTTGGGATATCATCTTCATAAAAAAGTTACAATAACCCTTATAAGTGGAATAACCAATATGATCAACTTCCAATATAATTCTTTAGAGAACATAATCATTACCCAATGAATTGGAGGGTTATATTGGGCTCACCCATCATCAAGAACTATATCGATATCACCCATAATCATGATATATATTGGTATCACCATTCATCATAAAAAAATTCCAAGGAAAATAACATGTATAAAACATATAAAATATTTCATTTCCATCCTTGAACTCAAAAAAATATCCCTTTGATCCCATAAGTAAAACATTTTTAGATATTGATATATCTCATTCATGTAAAACCCAATGTGAAACACTAAAATACCTAAAATAAAAGTTAATGAGGTTTTTTATTTGAATAAAATATGGAATATTATAAAGTAATCCTAACATAAAATATATTTCACCATATCAGGGAAATTTGTTGGGTTCATATAGGTTAAAATAGAACATTCCCTTTTCCTTTTATCAAAACATTACATAAAAATAATTCTTTTGAAAACATTTTAATTAAATACAAAATTATCATTTATAATTAATTCATGTTCATATAAATACATAAGTAAAATATTTTTAAGAGTATGTACATGGATGAAATGGATTTATAAAATAAATCTTTAAAACAATTAAAATTGAGGTTTTGAAAGTAAAGTGTCCCTTACCTCAAGTCTGAATCATCATGTACATTATTTATCTTATATGATAATTAAATTATGTTAATTATTTACTTGATTAAGAACCTTTTTCAATTTTATTATTAATTTTATTTACTTATGACCATGTTATATAAAATTACTTAATCAGTTAAATTCTAGTTAGATGTTTTGATGATATTCAACTCATATGTCCAAAATGAAATTTGCAAGTTGAATATGGTTAAAGAGATCATTATTATATTCTATATATAGTAATAATCATGAAATAGTGATAATTTTTACATATTAATTATACTTTTAAAACTAACCATGAAATAAGGATGTGAAAAATGAACTATGGTGTAATCTAGGAGACAAAAAGTCGTACATATACAAGAGTAACATTCCCATTTTTCAATAAAATGTGATAGAAAGAAGGTAAGTAATATTTCATTTTTTAATAATTTTAATTATATAATAAATATAATAAAATTTATTTAAATATACTTATATATAATATCCATATGATGTTGTGATGAAAAATGAATCGTATCACTTTGTGGAGGTGGTAATCCTCACATATGTACAAACAACGTTATCATTTTTCAATAGATGGAAAGTTAAGGAAATATATGATATATAATGTTTAAATAATGATTATTATTTCTATAATATCATATATATTTTTTAAATCTATAATTATAATCACCTATGAGAGGTAGTGATGGAGAAAAAAATTAATCGGTTCGCGAGGTGGTAATCCTCCGTACACATGAATAATGGTTTTTTTTCCAATTTAATAGAACAGGTGATCTATATAGATTATTACATTAATGTAATAAAATATAATTATATTTAATATAATTATGTTATTATTTCATTATGGTTTAAAAATATTTTAATAAGTTGGATGAAGATATAAAAATAAAACATTCATTCAAAAGTTATACCTCTTCTCTAGACAACCTCCTTTGTTTTACACCTTCAGCTCTCTAAGGTTGGTATTCCTACCAAACTAATACCCATGAAAAGTATTTAGGTATGTTAATAAGAGATTTTAATAGGGGTATCCAGATCTATTCTTCTAAAAATGTGTGAGGAATAGAGGAGTGGAGGTTCCCTTTTATAAGTGATGGGAGGAGTATTCTTAGAATATCTTAAATTATTAAATTAATATAAATTAATTTTTATGTTCAAGTGGATCCAAATTTTTATAACTAGAATATAGGATTATTGTGTGTAGAAATAATCTAATACAATAAAATTTTGACATTTATAGACTTTTATTTTACCCATATATATTTGTTCCCCCCCCCACTAAACCTTTTGAAAAGTACATTGATATAAATGTTTTTACTATTTAGGTATCAAGAAATATATTAGAAAAGGAAAAATGACCCATAAATAGGACATCCTTTATATTTTACACCAAATCTCATTCATTTGGATGAATAAAGTATTTTTTTGAATTTTAAATCATTTAATGAAATATCATTTATTATAAAATTTTAGGAATTTCATTTTGAAACTATTTATTTAATTTATCTTTTAAAATAATAAGAAATCAAAATAATTATAATTTAAACCTTTCAAAAATCATTAAAATTTTATATTTATCAAAAAAAAATATTGGTACACTATAAATAATCAAAAAAAATATTAATTTTAGAGTTTATAATATAATTTACTTGATTTACTATTGCTTGAACAGGCAGTAAGTTGGGGTTGCATAAGAATTTACAGTAATTATATCACTACAAAAAATTAAAAATAATTTACTATCATAAAAAAATTAATAAAGTTTAAAATAAACTTTCGTATTGATTATATATGTATATTTACTAATATCTATGTCATGAAAACATATTTTATATGTAATTTTAACTTTTCTAGCCTTATGCAAGCATTATCCAAGCATTTTGATAAGCCACTTTTTATAAACTTGAGAATACATATATATCAATTTAAATCATCAATATTACTTAATATTTATTAACCATGTAGATAAAATACTTCCTCCTTAATTATTATTATTAGGACACGAACTATGACTTTTCGAGTGTTGTGTAAGCACTTCGTCAGCACTGAAAATGATTTTCATATTTATCATGGGATAAATTATAATTTATATTTTTTGAGTTATTTTTGTCTAATATTTGTATTATATTATAAAACGTGATTTTTAATTAAATATTAATTAATTTTTATATCATATTTATGTCATAGAGATATCATAAAAGATAATATATTTAATAAAAACTATATTTTTTACTATTCATCGAAAAATTTTAATTCCTCAGAAAGAATATAAAAAACTAAAATTAAGATAAATTTGACTTTATGAATCCAAAAATGAATTAAATTTCTTGAAATTAAATTTCTATAAGTGGCAGAAATTACTTTTAAAATAAATGCCTAAAACACAATGAAAAACAGTTTTTAGAAAAAAAACATTTTTAAGCCTAAAAATGAAATTTCACCAAATTCAAGTATAATGATGATTAAAATGTAACTAATTTGATTATTTATAACGAAAAGTTAACTATTTTAATTTAATATTAAATTCTAATCATAATTGGAAATTTAAATAAAAATAAATGATGGTTTTACAAAAATCAGTATTCTTTTCTATTCACAGAAAGATTGATCTTGTCAGGAAAATAACAAAATTTCACCCTTAGATAATTTTGATATTGTGATTTCAAAAATTATAAACATTATAAAAAATACAATTTCTAAAATTGGAAAAAATAATTATAATGTTCTTAGAAAAAAATAATAAAAATAATTTTTAAAAAAATAGTATTTTTTAATCATAAAATGATTTTACTAAAAAATGAGTGCTTATCTTCTAAAAATTAATAAATAAATTTCTATTGAGTATTATATTTATATATATTTTATAATGTGGTTAATAAAATTCATACATTTCAATTTTAATAAAAGGTTATAGTGGTCATGATAATATTTTTTGATTTGTTTAATCTTTGTGTTTTGTATCTTATACAATATAGAACATAACATTATTTTTAAAATACTAGTGTGTTACATTCTCCCCCCCCCCCAATAAATTGGGTCTGTGCTACCTGATCTAGATCTTATTTATCAAGGGTTTTACATTTTAAAATACCTTTGTTGAAAACCTACATCATAAAAAGGGTTTATAAAACATCATTTTAAAAATAAGGAAAGGGGAATAAAATGGTCATCTAGAATAACACATTACTAGGTTTCCAAGTAGGATAAAATTAGTGAGAAGTGAAAATATGGACATGGAAGGAAAATTTAGTGTCTAAATAATGATGTAGAGTTGAATATCCTTTCTGATTTTTTAATAAATTTATAGTTTTTTACAGAAAATATTTTGTAAATAATATTTTAGTAAATAAGGTGAATAATTCTAAAGGAAGATTGTTATAAAGTTTTTGGATGTCTGAACATAGAAAGTGTTTAGAAAAGTTTTTGGAGAAGGAAAAGTGAAAAATTTAGAAAGATGGAAAGTTATAGAACATCCCAAAACAAGTCAGATGATTCTTTTCGGATCTCAAAGTTTCTTAAGTCATGAAAAATATCATGATACAAGCTTTTGATAAAAGAGGGAAGTTGAAGTTTTCCAGATGTGACTTATTGGAAAAAGAAGTTTTATATGGATAAGTTTCTAGAAAACTTAAACTATGAATTTATTTATGTTATAAGGCTTATAATATTTCTAATCGGATAAACCATCAGATGAATCTTTTGTTAAAAGTCAAATTTTGAACAAGCTATTAGAATGAAAAGGAAGAGGTATTTTTCTCCATATGATGACCATCAGACAAAACAAAAGAGAAGAATTATACGTAGATGATCGAACAATATTTCTATATAAACTAGTTCAAATATTAAGAAGTTTCTAAGTTTTTATAAATGGATTTTTTTAATAAATTTACCAGTCATCAACAATTATATAGACTCTATGGATGCTTTTTTTTGCTAGAAATTTTGGCAGTGCAGTTTGTGAGCTTATATGAAGATAAATATCATTGCAAAAATAATTTCTTAGAATTTTTCATAGATAATCAGACATAAGATAGTAGTATTTGGTAAAAATAACAATATCTAAGATAGAAACTTTTGAGTTTTACCAAATGATAAGTTTTTTTTTGAAAAATACAAAAAAGAAGAAAAATGAGGTTACTACTGGGAAGAAAAATTATAGGTAACTAAAGTCTCTAGAATTATCAGTAATTTATTCAGCCAGATTTATTAAAACATGAGTAACTTAATAAGGTAGATTTATTTCCTTTTCATGTCGTTCAAGATCATTTTATTGAGGAATATTAAGTTCAAAGTTGTGAAATTTTTAAGCTTTTGTGAAGAAATTCCATCAGATAAAATTTCTGTAAGAAATTCCATCGGATAAACATTTAGTAATAAATTCCATTGGATGAACTATTCAAAAGAAAGTCCATCAAAAAAAATTTCTAAATATTTCACAAATTTGATATGATTAGAATAAAAAATAAATCATATCGTATAATCATTTACATTTCATAGGATCAATAAATCTTTACATAATATTTTAAATCCCAAAAATATTTTGATATTGTGATATGTTATTTAATTAGTTTATTATCAATCCAGTTTTACAAAGTTTGAATAATTTATTAAAGATATAATTTTAGGAATTTCAAAAAGGTTATAACACTGAATAATTTAAGTAAAATCAAGAATAATAAATAATACTCTAGAAGAGTTGAGAATATTTGAGAATAATCACAACAATATAAAAATAAGTGTGAAATTTGGATTTGTAAATTTTAGTTAGAGGGAAGGAAAAATTGGTTTCCCACATTTTCTATTTATGGAGAACCTATAAATATAGGTGAATAGTAGAATTGTGGTGGGGACTATTCAATGGAAAAAAAATATAATACTATGGAAGAATGCTGTTAGAGTTTAGTTTTTAATAGAAGTAAATTTTTGTGTTGAAGAATTTTTTTTGACAGGGATTTCATATAGAAGTATCAAACATATTTCTGTTCAGAGAACCAGAAAGAGAGCATTGAACAAAGGAAATATATAGGTATTCCGTGAAAATGTTTTTGTGAGGTTTTTATTTTGATAAATCAAATAGAATAAATTTATTTTAAAATTAATAACTTCAAAAATGGTACATCGAATGGAGGCTATCGAATACGGGTCCATTGAACAAAGGCACATCAGATAGAGTCTCTGTATGTCCCTTTTTTGGAGAAGATTTCCCAAAGTAACATACTTATTTTGTGTCTAAAATTTTTAAATAATAATTTTTAAACTAATGAGAGTAAGTATAATATTTACCATCGGGATATATAATGTGTCTAAATAGATTTAACACAAAATGTTATAATTCAATTTTTCATAATAGTGAATTTTTATAGACCCATAGGAGTGGCCATGGAAATGATGTGGGTTATCACACTAAGGCTGAACCTTGTAAATTGTGTTTCCTTGTTTATTTTCCTACATTTTTCTGAATTTTAGTTTATTAAAATTTTATAATTAAATAACTTTAACATGTTACAAGGGTTAATTTTCTTAAATTTTTTAAATTTTTAAAAATAAAAGAGATACTTCAATAGCCCCACCCCCCCCCCTCAATTTTTCTACAATAATGAGGAACATAAATTGGTATCATAGATAGGTTCCCCTATCAAATACTTAACATAGGAAATCTCAATTTCATCAAAGGTAGAGAGATTTCTTTATTTAATGGAAAAAATTATCATGGCTAGAAAAACATAATGATGCCCTATCTTCTATCACTTTTCTTAGAGGTAGTATATGTAGAAACTTTGGGGTTTTCACCCATTGAGAAAGATTCCCCCATGATTTTTTCTAACAAGTGAAACATTAATGTTGATGGAAAGGCTATAAATTCTATTCTTATGTATTTACCATTAAATTTTTATTTGAAGGTGATGGGTCTCAAAATAGAAAAGATATTGTGGAACAATCTCTAAAGTATTTTCAAATGAAATACAAATATGAAGGAATAAAAGCTAAAAATCAGACATAACAAGTTTGAAGACATAAGAATGAGAGATGAAGAAACTATTGATGAGTACCTAACTAGAGTGAATGAAGTTGTTTTCAACATCATAGGTTTCAGATATGCATTTAAATATTCTATAATTATTAAGAAAATTGTGAGAAACTTCCCATATAAGATAAATTATAAAAATTATACCTTATAAGATAAAGTGGATTTATCTCTTCATGAATTATATAAATTTATTATTACATATCAAATGAGAAAATCTCCAGCATTCAAAAATAAGATCAAAGATGAAATGTATTTTTAATCTATGACAAATATGAAAATTCAAGATACTAAAGATATTGAACTTTGGGATTCTAAATATAATGATAAGGATGAGTTGAATGAAAAAATAAAATCTATTATCTCCAAGAATTATCAAACTAGGAAGAGGAAAGTTTTTAGGAAAATGTCCTCTCAAATGTTTTGAGTGTGGTGGAATTGGGAAAAAAATTGAATTTCACCAAGAAGAAATTTGGTAAATATGAAGATTATTCGGAAGAAAATACACGATTAAAGAAGTCAAACAAAACTTATAATATAATAAATAAGTGCACGGGTGGAAAGAAAAACTTTAATGGAAATATAAGAATCATTCTTATTAAGAAATTAAAATTTTACTTAGATGAGATTGTTTAATCAGAAAATAAATGTTTAGAAATAATCATAACCTTCTTTTAAAATTTAAAGAAAAAGAAATATTTCTAAAATAGTGAATAATAAGGAAGTGAATAATATTATAGAGAATATAATGTCATATATAAACTTTTATAATTCCCTAAGAAAAAAAAAACTCTCAAGAATTGTATCATAATAATGAATAAAAAAATTGGAGAGTATATCAATAAAATGAGATACATTATTAAGAAGTAATATGAACACATTCAGGATATTCTTAATCTTAAACTGATAATTTATAAATAGGGAAAGATAGTGGAATACCTCAATAAGAAAATCATAGCTATGAAATATGAATTTTTTTAAACCCATTAAAAAATTCTTGAGGTTGAAAGAACCATAACACAGATGAATGATAATTTCAACAAGTATCCATAAGTAAAATCCGAATCATCTCAAGTTGTATTAAAAGTTCATTCCAAGAATTAAGTGAAATTTATACCCACTAAATATAAAGTTCATCTGATTTTTATAACATTTTAAGTGTTAAGAAAAATATTGGAAAAACTTGGGTTGAGAAAGGATGTGAGAAATCTATCACATCCATACAATTCTAAAATTACCCATATAAGAATGATGTCCCACACCCAAATAATTCAAGATAATAAAGTATTTATAAACATCAAAAAACTTTCTAAAATAAATATCATACTTCTATAGAATACAAATATTTCATGGTTTTTGTTTGTGCTATGGATTTTATAGGCACATTACTTATAACTATTTGCATAACAAGTTACTTCTCGGAAAGAGTCATGAAAAAAGTAGGATAAATAGTTGAATAATAGAGAGTAACATTTCTAAGCCATTGGAAGTTAGAAAATTTAAATCTAAAGATTTTATAAAACATATAATGTAAAATAAATTTTAGTTTCTAGAAGAATTGTGTGGCATTTGTGACCAAGTTGGGAACTTTTCTGAATAATTTATGAATACTCTTCTAGGAAAAATTTCTTACAATAGAAAAATAAAAGTAGTATGGAAAGAACAAAGTTTAGGAAATATATTTTTTGTTGGGACATAACTAGAAGTAAGGAAAAAAAGAACAAAACATGGATTCTCGATAGTGGTTATTCCTCACATATGATAGGTGATTTGAAAATCATAGAATATATTTAAAATCATGATGGGAGACTAGTTACTTTCATAAATGATAGTTCCTTAAAAATCGTAGGAATAAGAACTACTGAGATAGAATCACATAAACTAAAATATAATGAATTTTTATATGGTGATAAACTTGAATAAAAATTACTTAGTATGATACAACTTTGTGATGATGTAAAGGAAGTGATTTTTAGAAAATATTCATGAATCATCAAAAGTGTGGAATATTGTTTATTTGTAACCAATGGAGAAAGAACCAATAGAAATCTCTTCTAGATAAGAGAAATTTTTAATTCATGTTATTTTAGTTCTAATGATGAGGAAAAATTATGGGATCTAAGGATTGGGAATCTTGGGTAGAAAATCATGAACAAAGATTAAAAATTTGATGTTATAAGAAACATTAAAACACTAAAAATAAAGGAACATTATCTTTGTATAACATGTCAAAAAGGGAAGATGGTTAGTAAAAGCTGTAATAAATTTGAGATTCAATATACCACATGTATTGTTCTTATTTGTTCAGATCTATATGGGCTGATGAGACATCAATCAATAAAAGTATATTTTTACTTTTACACTTTTATTGATGATTTCACTCGAATAAACCACACCATTTTTATAAAGTAAAATTTTGATGTTTTAGAAATGCTAATACCTTTTAGAAGAGATGTTGAGAGAGAAAAGGGTGGTTACAAAACGAAGTTAAGAATATCTATTGGAACGTAGTTTACATGAAATGATTTTAAATCATTTCTGAAGAGTCATTGAATTAAACATCATTATAATAATCTATACACCCCTCAAAAAAATGGATTTCTAGAAAAGAAAAACTAAAAATTGGTGGAAATGGGAAGAATCATTATGAATAATAAAAACATTTAAATTTATACTAGAGATAATCTGTTAGTAATGATATGGGTTTATAAAAAAATTAAGGCTTGGATCCAAAACAACCCCTTACAAAATTGGGTTTAACAAAAAAACATTTTGTCAAATAATTCAAGGTTTTTATAAACCCTTGTTTACTAAAGATCAAAAATCTAGATCTTGTAACATTTGATGAAAAAGATGAGGAAGGAATTTTCAAGGGGTATTCACTTGAGGAAAGAAGCTATAAATTTTGTACAAAACATTTACAAAAAAATTGGATTTCTACGATGTGAAGGTTATTGAAAATCAAACTTTATTACTGAAGGATATATAAATTATTGAGGAATACAAACTAAATACTTCTAATGAAAGTAAAATTGATCCAAAATAAATATATCCAGACTTAGAGGAATCACGTAGTGAGTAAAGTGAATATGAAAGAGAAATTTTTAAATTTATTACCTTATTAAAATAGGTTGAAACTAAAAATATAGTTGGAAATTACAAAGCTTTGATTCAGGCTAGAAAAATATGGAGATTAGAAAATAAAACATCACTCATATCAAATATTGAACGATAATTAGTTTTAGAATCCTTTGGACACAAATAATGGGTCAATAATCTGAATTAAGAGTTATATAAAATTGAGAAAAATGAAACTCAGGAAGGTTTTCTATGTCCAATAGGAAATAATTATTGGGAGAAAAAGGGTATATAGAAACAAGTTGAATAAAATTAGGGAATTTTTTTGAATCAAAGTGGTACTTGTCTTTAATGTCTATCCATAGGATGAAGGTGTGTATTTTGAATAAACCTTTACCCTGTAGAATGATTAGAAACTATCATAATGTTTCAAGTATTGGTTACACATCATTGTTATAAAGTTTATCAGATGAATTTAAATTCAATATATTTATGGAGAATTTTACATTGAGAAACCTTATGGGTTTCCACCTGATAAATATGGAAGTAAGGTATGTAATCTCAAGAAATACATGTATGGGTTAAAAAAACTCCACATTCCCAGTACTCAAAACTTGATTGTTTTCTAAAAAAGATTATTTTTTCTAAAGGAAAAGTTAACATCAACTTGTATATGAAATAAATGAATTCATATATCCTAGTTTTAATCATTCATGTAGATGATATAATTTTTGATGGAGATAGATAAAATTATTGTATATAATTTTCTAGATAAATGAAAAAGATTTTTAAGAAGTCAATTATATGAGAATTAACTCTATTATTGGTTCTATAATTTCAAAACAATTATGTTTTCCTATATTAATAAAATTATTCTAAATAATTTATATAAAATTTTTATGTGGTAGATTCAAAATAACTTTTTACTCAGATTTTAGTGGAAAAAAAAGTTGATTAAAGGTGAAGATAGGAAAGGTTTTAATCTAAAAAATTTTAAAAGAATGTTATGAAGTTTTCTTTATCTTACAACTTTAATACCTGATATTGTTTATGTTGTGCCTTTTTATGCTAGATATTAGAGTAGTCCAAAGGAATCCCGTATGTTAGAATCAAAGGAAATTTTGAGATATATCAGTGGAAAGATTCACGTGGATTTTTTATAAAATAAACAGTTATATAAACATTCATGGTTATTATAATGTTGATTGGGATGGATAATGCAATGATAGAAAATCAACTTCTAGAGAAACATTTTTCTTAGGATAATTTTGTGTGAACTAGCCTAGTAAAAAACCAAAGTTCAGTAACTTTGAGCATATCAGAATTATAATATGTTTCTACTACCAAGGTTTTACTCAAATTTTCTGGATAAAAGTTTAGCTAAATGATTTGAAAGTGATTGTTTCTATTCCATTGAAGATACTTTGTGATAATCGAAGTTTAACTGATATTTATAAAAATATTTTCCAACACTCAAGATCGAAGAACATTGATTTTAAGTTTCACTTCATAAAAGATAATATTGTTGCTGGATATGTTTTTTTAGAATATATGTCAACAAAATATCATATTTCTAATGCTTTCATACAATCAATTACAAAATAGATATTTGTGTAACTAATTATACAAATTCATGTTCAACCTCCATTGATGACTTCCTGAATTTCTAAATAAGTCTCCCACTATGCGTTAGATTATTTGAAAAAGGGAGAGATAAGGATATAACTTTCTTCTCAGATATAGGTAACAACTTGATCTATAAAGGGGGAGGGTAAGGAATTTTTCCTTCTAAAAATAATATAATGTTGTGGTAATCTTATAATGGTGGAGAAAAAAAATGATATTTGGGTTTTTGTAAGAATTATAAATGAAAAATAAATAAAAATTTATCTTTTCATAACCACAATATTTCTTGTCACTTAGGGATGGAATTATTATAAAAATTTACTTCATCCAGTAGTATGGTTTCAGGAAATTATCTTTGAGAAAGTTTTCTATTTGATGAATGTTTAAAAAAATCATGAGATGTGAAAAAGAAAATTGTTTCAAAATAATAAGTTTAAAAATTTATTAATGAATGTTGTCAAAAAATCAAAAGGCGGGGATTGAAGATCCATTGTGACATTTTAAAAAAAAATTTTAACAACTAAATTTTTATAAATAATGTTTTTTTATATCAGTTTAAAGTTGATAAAGGAAGTTTGTTGTGAATTTTATGAAAGTCTGGACACAGAAAGTGTTTGAAAAAGTTTCTAGATAAGTAAAAGTGAGAAAGTTAGAAAGTTGGAAAGTTGTACAACTTTACAAAACAATTCAGGTGATTATTTTTGGATCAAAAATATTCCTATTTCATGAAATATCATGTGATACAATATTTTTATTAAAGTGGGAATATTATGTTTTCCAAGTGTAGCTTATCGTCCAGATAAATACTGGATAGAGAAGATTTCCAAAAATTAGAAGAACAATTTTCTTAAAGTTCAAAGGTTTATAAATTTTCTAATCTTATGAACCATAAAATGAATATTTTGTTAGAAAGTAAAATTGTATACAATTCATGAGAAAACAAAGAAAGAGATTTTGTTTTTTAGGTGATGAATATCGAACAAACTAGAAAAGAAGCATCAGACACTGATGATCGGACAAGACTTATTGATAGACCTGATCGGATAGGAGGAAGTTGCTGAGTTTTTATGAAGGTAACTTTTTAATAAATTTTTCGGTCGCAGATCATTGAAAAGACTATCTAGACACTTGTTTTTTCTAGAAATTTGGGAAGCACAGTTTCAGAGCTTGTATAAAGATGAAGATCATCTGAAAAATAATTTTTTAGAAAATATCAACATTATAATCAAACATAGACAATCAGATAGAGGAGATAATTCTCAAATATGAAGATAGAAACTTATCAATTTAAAAAAATTCTTATTTTTGTGTCAAAAACAAAAAAGGAAGAAAAATTAATTTTCAACCAAGTAAATTGTTGTAGGTAACTTAAGTCTCTAGAAACTGCAACAATTTAGTCAAACATCTTTAGTAAAATAAGTGGAACTGACTAAGGTAGACTTCTTTCTTTTTAAAATGGGTCTAGAGAATCATAAAGAGGAAGTTAAAGTATAAAGTTTTGAAGTTTTTATACTCTGCTGAAGAAGGTCTATTGAATGAACTTTTTGTAAGAAATTTCATTGGATTAACTTTTTATAACAAAATAAATCACATAAAAAATTCATAAGAAATTCCTTTAGATTAAATTTTTTTAAGAGTTCACAAAGTTTGAGCAAAGAATAATATCAAAGAATAAGTTCATAAAATCATTTATTAGTCATAGTATTAAGAAATCTTTACATAACTTTGTAAATCCTATAAATCTATCGATGTTATGATATGTTATTCAATTTTTTATCAATCCATGTTAAAAAAATTTGAAGGATTTATTAAAGAGATAATTTTAGTAAATTTGAAAAGGTTGGAACACTTGATAATTTTTGAAAATTCCATAAGATTTAATAAGATGTCATAAAATTTGAGAAGTGTTTAGAAGTATTACAACACAATTAAAATGAGTTTTAAGTTAATATTTTTAAATTTCATTGAGTGGGAAATCACAATTGTTTTCCCACCTTTTCTATTTTTTGAGAACCTAAAAATAGAGGTGAAAAGTATAGTGATTCTTGGGACTGTTCATTGAAAAAAAATCTAAGATGCTGAAAGAATTGTGTTAGGGTTGAGTTTCCAACCTAAGATAGTTTTCTTGTTGAATAATTTTTCTATACAGATATTTTATACAAAAGTATTGGAAAAAAGGTTAAATTTTGAGAACCATACAAAGATAATCGGATAGAGGAAATATATAGGGTTTTCATGAAGAATGTTTTTGAGGTGCAGAGTTTTCTAAATTGGAAAGGAAATAGGTTTTGTAAAGTCATAGTTTCAAAAAAGGTGAATCTGATAGAGGAAATCAGACATAGGCCCACCATACACGGGAACATAGGATAGAGTTTTCATATGGACCTTTATTGGAGAATATTTCAAAACGTTACATACTTTTGTTGTGGATCAAATTTTATAAGAAAAAATTTAAACTTATGAGAGATGGTATAATATTTCCTATCATGTGATATAAGGTTTCCAATAATAGTTGACACAAAATTTTTAATTAATTTCTTTATAATTTTGATTTTCCATGAACCCATGGAAGTGTTCATGAAAAGAATGTAGGCTCTCACACTCTGTCTCCGCCTAATAAATCTTGTGTGCATTATTTACTTTCCTACATTTGTATCCATTTTATTTTAATAAAAGGTGATCAGTAAATAATTTTAATAAGTTTTAGGGGTTAAGTTTATTAATGTTTGAAATTTTTAAAAAGAAAACAACAGGTTCAATCCCCCCCCCCACCATGATTTGCTATACAATCTTGAGGAACTTCAAGAGTGAAATATAACATTTATAACAATAAATTGATTAGTCATGAGAAATTTAATGACCAAAAAAATAATAAACCAAAGAGATGTGAAAAATACCATCAATTCATGAGAAATTAACATAATTGGAATAAAATTTTATTTAAAGATAAATTTCCTAGATTTGAGGATTTCCTTTACCATCTTGACTATGAGAATAATTAAATATACTTACATCACTTGTATAGTTTCATCCTTTAATCAATTTCCACCACAATATCATTTTTTTCCAAATTATGAGTATTCAAGATGAATTATTCTTTCTTGAAGCACTAAAATAAAATTCTAACCAATCACAATATCCAAAAAAACATAAAAAGTCATCCCTTATATTTGTGTACATTAACTAAATCCAAAAATGGTTATCATAAGATAATATAATTCCCAGAATGAAAAAACATTCAAATGAAGAAAGAAAACATTAATCTTAAAAGACTTAAAAATAATACCCAAACTTCAAATTATATCATTTTATAAGTAACTAGCCTTAAAATTCTTCAAAATATTCCAATACAAGTATGAAACCTAAAAATTATAAGGATTGGAACACATATTCTTCTAATATTAATTTAACATTTACCTCCAATAAACATTAGTAACACATAAATTCATATTCCCAAAAATTTATATTCCCTAATCATATAATCTCTAAGATATGATAATCAACTCCATAAATAACCTAAATCACCATAATTCTAAAATAAAATCATATTTAAAAGATAATTTATCCTTTATTCCTCAAATAAAATATCATCTTAGCCAAAACTATTTCCATTTACCTTAATGGTATAATACCCCCATAAATATAATGAGCATATTCTAAAATAACATTAATCACTTAGTTACCAAATAACTTTCAATATCATTTTTATCTATACAATAAAACAAATTTTCCCAAAATGTGATAACCCATAATTACCTCAACATCAAATATCATATAAACCCTAAAGGTTATCAATAACTTTATACTTATATCCAAAAAATATATAAAGTAATTCTTCCGAAAATAACTTTTTTATATGTTAAACTTATGGGTTACATATATCTTAAACATTTATCAAAACTCAATAAATGTCTTCCAAAGTATTCTCATCACATAAAACCACAAAAGTTGTGTTTATGACTGTGATCTTATGATAAATAGTGAACTTATAAAACCATAATGGTGTCCATAAATCTTAATTTAACCTCAAATTAAGGCATCCTAATCTCCAAATTTATCTAAACTATTCAATTGATAACAACTATAAGGACCCATCCCTTATTCAATCCATAATTTCATCTTTTTAACAAGAATTAATTTTCTAGTATTCCCAAAGATCTTCTTGGATAAGAGTTTTAGAGAATTAGTTTATAAATACAATATAACAAACCCATAAATTATAAGTGGAATACTTCCACTTAGTATCAATTTTTCCCATAATACAATAGTTTTAAAATAAAACACAATTTTATTTCCTGAAAATTATTTATGATTTACAAATTGACTTAGTATTTGTTCCTACTCAACCTTAAAACTTTTGAAAAACATTTGAAAATACGGGATAAGAAAAAAAATCCCAGTAAGGGACATAAAAGGAATAAAGAAAGAAAATAGTCAATTTTGAAACCTTGAGATCACAAAATAGAGTTTTCATTAAATGTTATAAACTTTGAGTTAAAATAATTGTTTAATTACAAATAAAATTAACTTTACTGCTTGAAGTTTTTTCCTAAAATACTTTATAAGAAAACATAATGGAAATATCCTAATCATGATGGTTTCTTAGAAAAAAATGATAACCCA
Organism: Viscum album; assembly: GCA_963277665.1. NCBI lineage: Eukaryota > Viridiplantae > Streptophyta > Magnoliopsida > Santalales > Viscaceae > Viscum > Viscum album. The sequence goes on from OY728123.1 coordinate 891,002,646, forward strand.
TGAAAAATATTTTCTTAAAAACATACCTCTTTACCCTAAAAGGGAATAATCATTCCTTTAAACAAAAGATCGTTATCTTACCTTTCGAAATCAAGTGATTTCAATGAAAAATCATTAGCGATCAAAAAGGTCACAAAGGTTCCTTAGGACATCATCTTCATAGAACCCTTAAAATAACCCTTATAAGAAGCCTTAGATGTTTAATAACTAATACAGTCAACTTCTAACATAATTCTCTAAAGAAAATAATCATTACCCAATGCATTAGATAGTTATGTCAAGCTCAATCATCATCAAAAGATATATCAGGATCACCCATCATCATGAGTTGTATCAGGTTCACCCATAACTATAAACAATGTACAAGGACTATAACATGAATGAAACATATAAAAACTTTCATTTTCATCATTAAAATCTTAAAAATGTCATTTTTAACCGATAAGTAAAATATTTTCAGATATTTATATATTCCTTCCCTTTAAAACCCAATTTTCAAAACAAAATACCCAGAATAAATGGGAAGGAGTGTTTTTCTTTGAAGAGAAAATGGAATCCTATAAATTAATCCAAATAGTAAATATTTTTTATGGAAATGTGAAAATTCATAGGTACCATATACGTTAAAATAGAATATTCCTTTTTCCTTTTATCAAAAAGTTCCTTAAAAGGATTTGTTTTTAAAACCTTTGAAAGAGATTAAAAAATTTACTTTATAATTAATTCATGTCTATATAAATACATCAATAAAATAATTTTAATAATATGTACATGGAAGAAAAATATTTAGAAAATAAATCTTTAAAACGATTTAAAGAGAATTTTTTAAGGTAAAGTGTCTCTTAACATGATTCTGACTCATCACATGCATTACTTATATTCTTGAATAGTAAAATGATGTTAATAATTTTCTTTTTTAAGGACTTTATTCAATTTTATTATTCATTTTGTTTTTTATTACATTTTTATATTCAATTACTTAATAAATTAAATTTACATCATATGTTTTAATGATATTCAGCTCATATGTTAAAAATGACATTAGTAAGTTGAATATGGTCAAAGATGTCATTATTCCATCATCTAAAAAATAATAATAATGAAATATTTATCATTTTATAAATTAATTTTATTTTTAAAACCATCCATGAAATATGGTTATGAAAAATGAACTATGTTACAATCATGTGGACAATATGATGAAGATACGTATGAGTATTGTTTATATTTTTCAACGAACATGATGGAAAGTCATGAACCATGTTGGGATGCCATTCAAATTGATGCCCAACCCAGTCTGTGGTAAGGCCCAAAGGGCATTACTGATCTCCATGGGCTGGCACAAGGGCCCGGGTATCAAAATAAACCTTGGGAATGATTTACTTGAATAAACAAATTCAAATAAATCATCCAACAATATAAAAAGGACCAAATCTGAAAGTCACAACCAAACATTCCTTTCACCAAAAACCAAAATTTGAGTTGCATGTTTAAAACAAAAAACCAAACAAGAACTATCACTCAGTAAGGTGACCAAAAACCAATATAAAGACCTCCACCCGGTGAGAGGACACTACCCTCAAGCCATCTCCACAACACCGCATCAAGTACTTCGTTAACAGCCTAGACCACCACTTCAAAATGTCTTACCTTTACCTGCATCTGACATGACAAAATCTACTTACACCCGAGGGTGTAAGTAGGGTGTGAGAAATCTCTCAACAGGATTCCACCAAATAAATAGATTCCATGTATAAAGATTAAATTATAATGTAGTTGTAAGTTTATCTAAGGAAAAAATGACTATTTTAACAATTCTAATAGAAATAGTCCCAAAAAAAAGAACTTTAACGGGAAAGTGGTTTTTTTAGATTAAAACACTTTTACTCCTTTATAAATAAAAAACACTTTTACTTCTTAAAAAATAAAACACTTTCACTTGTTTTAAAAATAAAACACTTTTACCTTCATGCCACACAAAAACCACATCATATGTCGATGGTGGGTACGATGTAATCCAGAAGCACCAAAGTGGGAGAGGCCCTATAGGTACTAGAAAAAGAAAGAAAGGGTGGGACCCTTAAACAACATGTCTCAGTGAAAAAAAAGAAATAGAAAACACAATAATATACATTCTCATGCACAATCCACTACTAGGGAAACAGATCCACAACCTAGTGATCTCCAATCCTCATTCAAAGTTTAGTTAGTGTTGTAATCATCAAAACAGATAAGTGAAACAGGGTTAAATCCACTCCTGTATCACTAGAATACTACACCTAGTCCACCCACCCAGTACCCAGGATTCCCATTTGTGCTCAAAAGTTCCATGTTCACATGCTTGTTAAATTCAAATGCATAAAACACAAGAGTATTATCTAAATTATATGCCACACTATCAGGCACACAAAAACCCCATTTGGAAACATTATACACACCAAATATTTTCCAAAACTCAACTGCACTACTCAAATAGTCAAATAAATAGCTGAAACATTTTTAAAGACCACACTACAATTAATTAACACGAGAAAAATTATTAAACAATTTTTTTTAAAACACGATGCATGACTCAAGGTGAAAAAAACCATGCAAAAACCCCTTGTTATAACCAGAATCATACTGACGCCACCACAAAATACAAGCCACAGCACCTGCACATACTAACAGACAAACTACATAATTTTTAACAAACACTAAAAATTCACAGAAGCACTACCAGAAGAGTAAAGAAACTTAAAATTCAAAAAAAAAACTAATTGTGTGCATTAAAAATAATTAATAAATTTAATAAATAAATTAAACATGAAACGTGATTAATCAGATAATCCTTACATGTGGAACCACCTACCACAGTGAAGGGAAAGTCTCATGACTTGACGCAAACTCTCACCGCATGTCGATTTCACTTCAAGGGACCTATAATGGACCAGAAAACAAGGTAATTAACATCTGCATCAAAATTCAACCAAACGCAACCAAACCATAACTACAAAAATCAACCCAAATAAAAGGATGATCAACCAAGTTACTTTACACCTACAGATAGGAGCCCTAGAGGTTGTCCAGAGGTCAATGGGGGTTGTCAGATCTTCGGTTGAGCCAACATGGGTGGTGCGTGCGTGGCTGAAAAGAGGATGGGTGGGCCATCAGGGTGAATTCTGGCTAAGCAAAGGGAGAGGTGTGTGCGGTTCCTCATCTCAAGGTTGGTCTAGTGAGGAGGTTGTGCATGGAAAGCCATCAGCATGAGGCTGGTCCAGAAAGGATTGAGGCAGCAAGGAGGGTGGTCGCAGCCGGGTGTGAGGCAACAAAGAGGGGTGGAGCGGCTGTCCTGAGGAGGGAGGAGGGTGCGTCCTAGTGTGAAGAATGTGGAGGGTGATTAGGGTTATAGAGGGGGGAGATAGTCCACATGCGGCAAGGGTGTGGAGAAAAAAATATTGAGTGAATAGTGTGTGTCATTGGGATAGAGGAGGGGAGAGGGAGAGGAGAGAAGAAAGGAAAATAATAATGGAAAGAAAATAAAGAAAAAGGGAAATGAAAAAAATAAAAAGAAAAGGAAAATATGGAAAAAAAATAAAATATAAATAAAGGGGTGGGAAATAAAAATAAAATAAAACCTAAAAGGAAATTCTAACTTAAACTAATAATAATAATAACAATAATAATTATCATCATCATCATCATAATAATGGTGATAATAAAAATAATGACAATAATAGTTATAATTATAATAATTTTATTTTTATTAGGTTAATTAACCATTCGAACACCGGGAAGGCCACATGTTAAACTAGCGAAGCTGCACGACTTCGCTCTTGCCCTGCCTGCGCATCGGGTAATGCCAAGACGACGCTCATTTATTAGCACAAAAATGCAAAACTCTTATTGGATCTACCCAAATTTGAACCAAACAATTATTAAAAGGCAGATAAAATTATGAGATAAACATTAATATTAAAAACATTCCTCAATGTGAAGTTTGGATGTGACAATTCTCCCCACCATGAAAACTTTCTGCCCTCAGAAAGTGAATTCAAAGCCTGACCAGAGAATAGAAATGGGTAATCTGACTCAACCCATTACTTATACTCCCAATTCTCATTCTCATCATTCCCATGCTACCAAATAATGCGAACAAGGGAATGGACTTCCCACGAAGCATCTTATCTTGGGAATCCACTATCTGCACTGGCCACTCAAAAACTGATAATTTGGGCTCTATCTCCAACTCCTCCCAATTCAACACATGTGATGGATTGGGATTAAAATTTTTTAGTTGGGAGACATGTAATATGTCATGAATCGACATCAACTGAGAATTCAAGGCTAGTCATTAAGCCACCATTCCAATCCACTTAGTAATCTTGAAAGGCCCAACATACCTCGACGTTAGCTTCCCCTGGTTTCCCAAGAGATGGTGACCCAAATGAGGGGCCACCTTTAAAAACACTATTTCCCCCACTGAAAACTCAAGATCTTGAAACCTCTGATATGCATAAGATTTGTGGAAACTCTGATCTATTAGAAACCGTTGTCTAATCAACTTGACCTTATCAGATGTCTCCTAAACAAGGCTTAGTCCCAAAAGTGAGGTCTTATCTACCTCATCCCAACACAAAGGAGACTGAAAAATCTGAACATAGAGAAACTCAAATGTTTCCATTATAATAGATGATTAGTAACTACTATTATAGTCAAACTCATACAATCCTAAATGACTATCCCATGAACCTCCAAAATCCAACACACATGTGTGAAGCATGTCCTCCATAATATGATTTGCCCGCTTTATTTGTCCATCCTTCTGAAGATGGTATGTCATGCTCATCTTAATCTACGACCCCAAATCCTTCTGGAGACCTTCGCAAAACTGACATTTAAAGTGGGGGACCTTGTCAGAAAAAACCACTAATGGAACACCATGAAGTCTGACCACCTCCTGAACATACAAACGGCCCAGCTCATCCACCTTCATTGTATCTCTGATCGGTAAAAATTGAAATGACTTTGTCAAATGATCAATCACTACCCAAATATCATTCCTTCCTTGAGGTATATGAGGCAAGCCAACGATGAATTACATGGTGACCTTGTCCCACTTCCAGGTAGGAATGGGTAAGGGATGAAGCAAACTATATGTTCTCTGATTCTCTACTTTTACCTACAGACAAGTGTAGCATCTCAATAAAAATTCATATATGTCCTATCTCATACCTAGACACCAAAACTGGCAACTAACATCGTAATAAATCTTGGTAGTACTAGGATGGACAGACCACTAAGACTGGTGGCTATCCTGCATCACCATCTTCCGTAGAGACAACGGCACCACTACATGGCCCTTGAAGCACAAAATCCTCTCGAAAGATAGAGACCAATCAGAAGGAGTATCCCGACCATGAAGAAACTACATAGATCACTGACACAGCTCATAACTGGGCTTCTCCCATTGAATCAACTCTATAAGAGTGGGAGTCAACTGAATGTTATCCAAGAAAGTACCTCTACTATGCTCCCTGCTCTCCAAGTGCATCTGAGCAAAGAGCCCCATCAAATTCCACTAATCATTAGACCTCCTCAAATCCTACATTGGTACTTTCCTACTCAAGGTTTCATCCACCACATTACCCTTTCCTGGGTTATTGACAATATCAAAGTCAAATCCATGAAGATACTTGATCCAGCAGCACTACCAATGATTGAGATCCTTCTAAGAGAAAATGTAGGCTATTCTCTTATAGTCACAATGGACCAGAAATTTCTCCCCAAAGAGGTAGTGACTCCAAGTCTTCAGGGTGTGCATCACTGCTTCCAACTCCAAGTCATGAGTTATATAATTATTCTCATTTGTCTAGAACTGGCGAGAACCATAATCCACAACATGATTATCCTACATGAGTACACACCCAAGGACCATACCCGAAGCATCACAATAAACCAGATAGCTCTGTTCAGACTCTAGTAACATCAACACAGGTGCGGTGGTCAACCTCCAGTTCAACTCCTCAAAGGATTACTAGAACTGAGGAATAAATTCATACCTCACCCCTTTCCAAGTGAGTGCAGTCATGGAGGAGGCAAGCTACGACAAATCCTGAACAAAACACGTATAATAACCTACCAGGACAAGAAAACTTGTGATATAAAACACATTACTTGGATATTTCCACAATATAACTGCACCAATCTTCTCAGGATCCACTGAAACCCCTTGTTCTAAGAAGACGTGCCCTAGAAACTTCACTTCCTTAATCCATAATGTGCACTTTGAAAGTTTGGCGTACAAGCGGTGATCCCGCAAAAATCCCAAAACGATCCGCAGGTGATGCTCATGTTCCTCCTCAGATCCAAAATATATGAGTATGTCATCCAAAAATACCACAAAAAATCAGTTGATATATTGGGGGACACCATATTCATGAGTTCTATAAAAACTGTCTGAGCATTTGTCAATCTGAAATGCATAACTAGATACTCGAAATGACCATACCTGCTCTAGAAAGCCATATTAGGGATATTTTCTTCTATCACCCTAAGTTGATGGTAACCTGATCACAAGTCAATTTTGTAGAACCACTTTTCCCCCTTCATGTGGTCAAACAAATCAACAATCTGGGTCAAAGGGTATTTATTTTTTATGGTTACCTTACTTAATTTATGGTAATCAATTCACAATCGGAGGGTTCCCTTGGCCTTCTTCGCAAATAAAATTGGGGTGGACCAAGGAGAGACGTTCGGGTGAATGAGTCCTTTGGATTCCAAATCTTCCAACTGTTTATTTAATTCCATCAATTTGGTGGGGGTCATGTGATATGAGGGAAGAGCTATAGGTTGTGTTCCCATAACCAATTAAATTGAGAACTCCACATCCCGCTCCAGGGGTAAGCCTAAAAAATCATCTGGGAATACCTCTGGAAAGTCATCCACTACATGAGTTAATCCACTCTGAGAAGTGACACTATCATCCAACAATGCGAGCTATGACAACTGATAATAAAGATTCCCCAACTTAGGAATTTGGGGTCCTGAACGACCTAACCGAGGATCCCATTCCCCAAGAAATACCTGGGGGCTCCCATCAGGTGCCATAAAACTAACTCATCTTCAATAATAGTCAATATGCTCTTGGAAGTGCACCAGCTAGTCCATACCGATAATCACATCAAACAAGTCCATATCTAGGACCAATAAATCCAACTCCATATCGACTCCTGACATAGAGATCGTGCATGACAGACACCTAAGGCATTTCTCCCTCTTTTACCCAATGGTCTTACCAAATCCATGGCAAAAGATAACAGTTCGGTTGGAAGGTTCATCAGGTTCACAATACGGGAAGATATAAAGGAAACTAAAGCACCAGTATCAAATAAAACTACATCTATAAAAGATGAAATCGAAATGGTACCTTGAACAGTTGAAGGTCCTACATCAGATACCACTTGTTCCTGCTCCACAGCATGCAGATGCCTAGTCCCTAAATGGGAACAACTGCTCACCTAGGGCTCTGCCTTGATCTGGCTCTACCCCGAAGACGATCTGGTCCTACCACCATGGCCACCGAGCCGAGATCCCATCATCTTGGTCATCTTTGACTAAAATGGTACTTCTCTAGAATCCACAGATCCATTCCCACTCTCATAAGGGTCGTACACCCTACAAAAGAGATGCATGTGTCACTTAACTCCACATTGATAACAAGGCTTGGGAGGGGAGGGACATGCAGGCAAGATGTTTCATTCCTTCCCGCACTGATGGCACACCATAGACCCTGCACCAGAATCCCTAGATTAAGTCTGCCTAGAAGGATGACCGGAGATGCCACCAATCTTCTTCCCTTTCTCATCACGCTTCCTCTTCTTCTCATATGAACTGCCACTTCCAAACCCTAACATTGATCCAGAAAACCTCAAATTTCTTATCTGTTCAATCTTGACCATGCATGCATAATCGACCACCGAGATAGAAGTTCCCAACTTGAACAAGAAAACCTGAGAGTAATTTTTTGGTTGAATCCCCTTCTCAAACTTCCAAGCTTTACAAGATTCATTTGAAACAATCTTCTGTGTGTACTGCACTAGCTTAGCAAAGCGGTTACCATACTCCATCATTGTCTGATCCCCTTGTGAATGATCCATGAACTCCCGTGATCTAGCATAGGCCAGGAACTTGGGACAGCACTACTCATTAAATATATCCTTGAAATCCTTCCAACACATCTTCTCATGCTTCCCAACCAGAAGCATTGATTCCCACACTCTTGCGACTAGAACCCTCTAGCTGAAATGAGGCACACTTTACCCTGACCTCCTCGGGCGTGTCAAGGAACTCGAACATACACTCTATCTTTTAAAGACAGCCCTCTTCCTCATGAGGTTCTGAACTACCATGGAATGAAGGAGGTTTATTCTTCAGAAACTCATTATTTTTATCCTTCTTGGAGCCAGACCCATATCCTATAGCTAGAATAGAAGTGGGATTGGGATTCACCCCTTGTCCTAAAGCCTGAACATCTCGGACCGTAGATTCTACCAATCTCTGATCAAGCAGTGAGGGAGAACTCTCTGTGGCTTCCCCTTGTGGGTTCATGTAAGATCTCCAGGGAGGCATCCTGCTAAAAGGAGAAATAGTCATATAAATAACATCATTAATACATCATGTCAGAAGAAAGAAAAATCAGTAAGGACAAAAATAATCAATAAACCAAACATTCAAAAGTAACATCATTTCTAAACCACTCCTTCCTCACCCGATGTCCATGCATATTCTGTAGAATGCATGTCCCACCTGGAAGAGAAGTCAAACAAGTATCTTGACACCCCATGGAGACTTAGGGTTTGTCACGAGGTGTGTTGTCCAGGCACCCTACTAACAACCAGAATTCTGAGCCTCGATGGTCCTATCTCATGTCTAACCAGACTTATCCCAAATAAAATAACCCAAACAGAAAAACCTACCTCTAATACCATTTTTTAACGAACCAAGTTAGGTCTCCATCTGAACCAATGCTCGACCCAGTCCGTGACAAGGCCCAAAGGGCATTCCCAATCCCAATGGGATAGCACAAGTTCTAGGGTATTAAAATAAACCTTAGGAATGAATTACCAAAATAAAAAATGAAAATAAATCATTCAACAATATAAAATGGACCAAATATGAAAGTCCCAACCAAACATACCTTTAACCAAAAACCAAAATTTAATTTCGTTATTAAAACTGAAAACCAAATTAGAGCTACCACTTGGTAGGGTGACCAAAAACCAATACAAAAACCTCCACCTGGTGAGAGGACACCACCCTCAAGACATCTCAACAACATCGCACCAAGTGCTCCGCTAACAGCCTGGACCACCACTTCCAAACACCTTACATTTACATGTGTCTGACAAGACCAAATATACTTACACCCAAGGGTGTAAGTAGGGTGTGAGCAATTTCCCAGCAGGATGCCACCAAATAAAAATATTACAAATATAAATATTAAATGATAATTCAGTTATAAGTTTAACCAAGGAAAAGAAATGACTATTTTAAAAATTCTAATGGAAACACTTGAAAAAAAATAACTTTAACAGAAAATTAGTTTTTTTAAGAATAAAACACTTTTACTCCTTTATAAATTAAAAACACTTTTACTTCTTTAAAAATAAAACACTTTCACTTATTTTAAAAAAAAACACTTTTACTTGCATGCCACACAAAAGCCACACCATATGCCGATGGTGGGTGCGATATAATCCATGATCACTAAAGTGAGAGAGGCCCTATAGGTACTAGAAAAAAGAAAGAAAGGGTGGGAACCTAGAACATCGTGTCTCAGTGAAAAAAATAAATAGGGAACACAACAATATAAATTCTCTTGCATGAGCCACTAGTATGGAAACAAATCCATAACCTAGTGGTCTCCAATCCTCATCTAAAGTTTAGTTAGTGTTGTAATCATCAAACCAGCTAAATGAAACTAGGTCAAATACACTCTCGTATCACTAGAACACTAGATCTAGTCTTCCCACCTATTACCCAAGATTCCCATTTGTGCTCAAAAGTTCGAATTTCACATGATTGTTAAAGTCAAATGCACAAAACACAATAGTATTATTTAAATTCTCCTCCACACTATCACTCACACAAAAACCCCATTTGGAAACATTACACACACCAAAGATTTTCCAAAACTCAACCTGCACTACTCACATAATCAAATAAATAGCTACAAAATTTTTAAAGACCACACTACAATTATTTAACACTAAAAAAATTTATTAAACAGTTTTTTTTAAATACGATGCATGACTCAAGGTGCCAAAACCCACACAAAAACCCCTTGTTATAATAAAACCCATACTGATGCCACCTCAAAAAACAAGCCATAGATTCGGTACATACTAATAGACTGACTACATAATTTTTAACAAACACTAAAAATTCAAAGATGCACTACCAGCAGAGCAAAGACACTTTAAATTGAAATCAAAAACTGACTGTTCACATTATAACTAGTTAATAAATTTAATAATTAAATTAAAAAAGTAACATAATTAATCAGATCATCTTTGCACATGGAACCACCTACCTCGGTGTAGGGAAAGTCTCACGACTTGATGAAAACTCCCTACGCACGTCGATTTCACTGCAAGGTACCTATAACGGACACGAAAATAAGATAATTAACTTCTTCATCAAAAATCAACCAAATGCAACCAAACCCTAATCGAAAAAAATCACCCAAAATAAAAGGCTGATAAACTAGGTTACTTTTCACCCATGGCAAGGAGTCCGAGAGGCTGGCTGGAGGTCAATGGAGGCTATCGAATCTCTGGCCAAGACAAGGAGGGTGGTGTATGCTTGTCTGGATAGAGGAGGGGCAGACTACTGGGGTGAATTTTGGCAAATAAAATGGAGAGGTGAACGCGGGTCCTCAATGCGAGGCTGGTCCGGCGAGGAGGCTATGTGGGGAAAGTAATCGGTGCAAGGCTAGTCCGGAAAGGATCAAGGAAGCAAGAAGGGTAGTCGCGGTCAGGTGTGAGGCAGTAAGGAGGGGCGGCGCAGCTATCCAGAGGAAGGAGGAGGGTGCGGCCCGACGTGGAGGAGGAGGAGGGCAATTAGGGTTAGAGCGGGGGAAGGTAGTCCATGCGCGACAAGAGGGGGGAGAAAAAAATATTGAGTGAATAGTGTGTTCCATAGGGAGAGAAGAGAGGAGAGGGAGAGGAGAGAATAAAGGAAAAAAATAAATGAAATAAAATAAAGAAAAAGGGAAATAAAAGAAAATAAAAAGAAAAGTAAAAGATTGAATAAAATAAAATAAAAATAAAGGGATGGGAAATAAACAATAAAATAAAACCTGAAAGGAAAATCTAACTTAAAATAATAATAATAATATAAATATAAATAATGAAAATAACAATTATAATTATAATAATTTTATTTTTATTTGGTTAATTAACCATCCGCGCACCGGGCAGGCCACACATTAAACTGGTAAAGCCACATGGCTTCACCTGTGCCCTGCCCGTGTGTCAGGCAATGCCAAGACGATCCTCAATTATCAGAAAAAAATGAAAAACTCTTATCATATCGGCCTGCATTTCAACCAATAAATTTTTATAAGGCAGATAAAATTATGAGATAAGCATTAAAATTAAAAACACACCTCAATGCGAAGTCCGGATGTGACATGGAAAGAAGGTAGTTATTATTTTATCTTTATATAAATATTATTATCTCATAAATATCATATTTCTTATTTATATACACTAATATATTGCATCTTTGAGATGTAGTGACAAATAATGAATCACATCACTTCATGGATGTGGTAATCCACACATACGCATGAAGAACGTTATCGGTTTTAAATAGATGGAAAGGTAAGAAATTATATAATATAATATATTTAAATAATTATAATTATGTAATTTATATCATATATATACATTAAATTCATCAATATAATCATCCATTATAGGCGGTGATGTAAATGAATTACATCGGTTCACGAGTCGATTGTCTGTTGTACACATGAACGATGGTTTCATTTCCCAATTGATGGAAGAGGATATGGAAATTGGTTATTACATTAACATAATTAAATATCAGTATATAGAATATTATTATGTTATTATTATATAATTGTTGAAGAATATTTTAAGGAGGTAGAAGAAGAAATAATACTAAAATATTCGGTTAAAAGTTATACCACTTCTTCAGAAAACCTCCTTTTCTTTTACACCTTAAACCCTTTAAGGTTGGTATGAATCCCCTACTAAGATATATATATATATAACATGGTTAAGGATTTTTGAAAGCATCTTGGGTAGGTATTCATCGAGATTCAGTTCTCAAATAGTGTGAGGAAGAGAGGATATGAGGTGCATTTTTATAAGTAAAGGGAGGGGAATTATTAAAATTACTTAAATTATTAAATTAATATGAATTAATTACCGTGTTCAAGTGGAAAAAAATTGGTATAATTAGAATATATTAATATTATAGGTCTAAATAATTTAATAAAATAAAATTTTTATGAGTTTATTTTATTTTTTAACCGTTATCTCTGTTTTAACCACTTATTAACCCTTTTGATAATTACGGTGATAAAAATTATTTTTACTCATTAGGGGTCAATAAAGTTACTATAAAATAATAAATGACTCATTAATAGAACATGGTTTATAGTTTAAACTATATCATGTTCACTTGGTAGGATATATTGTTTTAGTAATTTTAAATCATTTAATAAAATATTATTTATTATAAAATATCATTAATATCATTTTTGGAACTATTCATTTAATTTGACTTTTAAGATGATATTAAAGAAAATAAATTAGAATATAAAAATTTCAAACATACCTCATATGTTATATTTATTTATAAAATTCATGGGACACTATAAATCACCCAAAAAATATTACTTTTAGAGTTTTTAATGTTATTTACTTGATTTTTCTACTCCTTTCACAAGCACTAAGTCGGTGTTGCATAAGCATTTTGGGTAGTTATATCATCCCTAAAATTTAAAAAATACCAGAATAAAAATATAAAAAATAAGTTTAAAATAATATTTTATATTCATTAAATATGTATATCTACTCACATATATGTCATAAAAACTTATTTAATATATTATTTTGACTTTTCTAGCCTTACACAAGAATTGCGCAAACATTTGGATAATTAACACATTATATAACATAAAAATTCATATATATCCATAAAAGACATTGAAATTAATTAATATTTATTAACCTAGTCTTTCAAAGAATTCAACATTCTCAAATATTATCTTTATGACACCAAATTTGTCTTTTACAATGTTGCGCAGCACTTCTTCAACGCTGAAAATGATTTTCATATTAATCATGGAATAAATTCTTTTTTTTTGAATTATTTTTATACGATATTTATATTATATTATAATATATTATTCATTATAAAATTTTAATAAATTTTTATATCATAATTTTTTCTAGGCGATATCATTATGTCGTATTTCATATAAATTGTATTTCTTACTATTCACCAAAAAATTAACTTCTTCAGAAAAGATATCAAATTTTAATCCTAGGAAAAATTTGAATTTATAAATTCAAAAAATTAATTCTATTTCATAAAATTAAATTCCTTTAAGTGACATAAATTTAATTTAATATAAATTTTTAAAATACAATGAAAAACAGTTTTTAGAAAAATGTGTTTTAAATCCCAAAAATGAGATTATACCAAAATAAAGTATAATACTGATTAATATGTAATAAATTAGATTAATTTTAAATAAATGATACCTATGTTAATTTAAGATCAAATTTAAATAGAAATGGGGCATTTTAACTAAAATAAGTGACAATATTACAAAAATCGGTATTTTTCACTCTTCACTGAAAAATCGATTTTTTTCAGAAAAATCCCAAGATTTTACCATAAGAAAATTTTGATGTGATTATTTCAAAAATTATCTAATTTTTATTATATATAATTTCTAAAATTAGTTTAAAATAATTATAATATTTCCTCAAAAAAATTAAAAAAACATTTTTGAAGAAAATGTATTTTTGAACCATAAAATGATTTTACTAAAAAATAAGTGTTTTTTCATAAAAATTAATCAATATATTTTTATTGATTAATACCTTTATATCTATTTCATAATTTTTTTAATCTTATTCATTCCCACCCATTAAAAAACTAGGTTATAACAATAATAATAATATTTTGTGGTTTTTTTAAGTCTAGTGTTGTGTATCTTATACAATATAAAAATAATCTTCCTTTTAAAATAATTAGGTTTTTCCTCCACTAATCTAGAAAACATTATCTCTTTTTCTTTATAACTCTCTCTTCCTCACTCCAAAATCTCACCCACAATCTCAATTTTTTCATCTCTTAATCTCAAAATCCTCTTTTATCATCATCACTCTCTTATAATAAAAATAAAAACTACAAATAAAATTCATGAAATTAATATAAATTCATCATGTTTCTAATGTGGTGAAAAAAATGGATGTTTAATTAATTAAATCCTGATAAAATTTACTTCTCATGTAATTACTGTTATAGTTAGTTCCCATGGACCAACAACTTTGTTCTTTAGATTTCCTCAATATCCATAGATTTGAATATTAATAACTTATCATGTATTGATTGTTCTTATACATAATATTAATGTGAAAATTTATTATAATATCTTTAATATTTAAAAGGTCATACATAGTTCCCCACTATGATTAGGACTTTGATATGGAATGATGATATTCTTAAACTTAGTTCTACAGTCGGATGACATTCTTTGACGGGACACATAGTATGTTGATTGTCAGGTGTGTGTACTCAAAAGCAGATGAGTCTTCATCTCATGAAGTTTTCACTTGGTAATCTTCAATATAGTGGATTATGAAAATAAACCTACTATGAGGAATTCACACATGTTTATTTGTCATTGGATATTCCTATCTATGATGATGTGTAATGGTCCTTATATTTTAAGATTATTTTTAATGCATGGCATCACAAATGCACTTAGATGTATTATCATAAACAATGATGAGACAGTTCAAAGAAAAGTTGGGTACATTGGGTGCATCAAGAATTATGTGTTATTAATGTAGCATCACTAATATTCAAAACCTCTAACCCTTCTATTGATTGACCACTATGATCCTCATTGTGAATGATGTTAGATGGAGCCAAGTCCCACCACCGTTGAGCGACCTCTATGCGATGCAGCTCCCATCACTGAATAATCCCTCAATTGTAGGAAGTTGGGGAGTTTTAAACTCCAGACCTATGATACAGTGGCCTATATCCATTCCACTCAAATGGCTTCCCATTTTTATTCTGGACATATTAAATTATTGTAAATATTAAATAAATATGTATTCATATGTTAATTTTTTAATTTCACAAATTTATAATATTTATTTTTCTATTGTTATTCACAAGGTAATAAATAATTATATATTCATCAATAAATAATTTATTACATGAATATTAAATAAATATTTTATTTTTCAGACTATGAATATAATATTTATTTATTTATTTACTATATAATATTTAATTCTTGTCATTCTCAAGGTAATGAAATAATTATTTATTAATAAATAAATTATTTAATTACATGAATATTAAATTAAATGTTTTTGAAGGATTCAAAAAATATTAAGGTGGATGAGAGGACCCAGTTATTGGTCTAATGATAAATATTTATTCATCATATTGTAAATAATATTTATCATTGTCCATGTCTGCACGTGTCATTAGATAAAATAATATTATTTTACATTACATGGGGTTGCTTTTTCATTTAACATATTTTTAAGGAATTTTATCCATTAATTAATATTAAAATCTAACACTAGGTCTATAATAGACAATTATGAGAATTATGATATTTTGTTCATTTTAAAAAATATTATCCTCCCTAGATAATTCTCTCTCAATAAATAATGTCTCTATGGATTTCTCTCAAGATTGAGAGATTCTCTCTTCCTCTATTTCTCTCAAGATAGAGAGGTTAAGAGATTATCCTTCCACACTAAAGGAATCTTGGTTACGATCAAAGAAGAGATGCTAGATGACTGGTACCATTGTTATAGAACCTAGAGTACCATCGAAAACCTTCCTAGATTAAATAAACGCATTTGGATCACCACTAGAGGGGCTATACATAGGTTCATAATTAACTCAATTAAAATAAAAATGTATGAACTTTGAACGATAAACACCTACGTCAAAATAACTCAAGACTGAGGTATTTAATCATGATATTAAATTGACTATAAATTAACATGAAAAATATCCTCTCTTGATCTTGGGAAAAATATTTTTCAATATTCTTCAGAAAATTTTCATTGATCATTTCACTCACATCATTTATATTGTGTATGATCCGTTGAATCTGAAAAAAGTTGATTTAGTCAAAAGACTAATAGTTTCTTCTAACATATCTAGAACTAACAAGTGTTTTCAGATAAATTATGCAATAAATATATATTTATTTCATTATTTTTTATCATTATATGTTTTTAAATTTAGTTTTTATTTCATGCAATTAAATCCTTAATCCAATCATCGATATCTCTTCTTCTAATCTTTTATACTCACTCATATATTCTAGATTTTATTAAATATTAATTAATAGAATCTGAAGAACCCATATAAGGGGTCCATGGAGTCTGGTCAAACAAAAGAAAACCACACTTTGTGTAGCTGGTGTACACGATGTGTACCCTAATTCATTACACTTGGATGTAGTGATAATTAATTCATCCTTCCATGAAATGAAGTAGATTTAGTGTATTAAATGATATGTGTGTTGACCAAGCTAGGATATCACATGGCATGTGAGCCTACATGTCATGTAGTCCATCCATTTTCATGGTGAAAATACGTAGTCAAATGTGTATCGAATACTAATTATGTGATGTGTAAGGACTTATGGTCATGTAATAGGGAGGATATACAACATTTACCAGTTGTACGCATCGTGTACCACACACATGTTCCTATAAAAATATATATGAAGCCTTTAGGTGTGTATCAAGGACATGCGGTTAGGAAGATACATGGTGTGTAGCTGGATGTACAAACCATGTACCCAACCTATTTATGTAGAAAATTAAAATTAATTTACTACTAAATAAACATTATCATTATGTGTTATGTGTGTCATTTATTGACTCATACACGTCATATGATAGGTTTTATATGATATTAAATGTATAATTAACTTTGTAAATTTTTGAACTATATACCATGTATAGTTGTAATACATTAACTACTCTATGTGTAATAAAATAATTACATGTTAAATTAATTAATATGTGTTTTTTGTATGATGTACTGACTTGTACATTCCATGTAATTATGTGATAAAATTTTTATGTTAGATTTTTCATGATTATATTGCAAACGATCTTTATAGAAGTTTATTAGTGTAGAGACCCGAAGCTTGACGTACATGGACATTACATTACTTTTGCGGAATACTTGGTACATAACAAAAACACACACACAAGGATCGTAATAGTTTAGTGTCTTTGGAAACTCGGAACATAATCTTCTAATCGTGGTGAAAGATCTTCAATATCTCCCATAAAGATCTTCCCTTTTTTTACCTAAAACCCTTTTTTATATCCTGGGGAAAAGAAAACATAAAAGGGTGAGCTCAAATGCTCAGTAAGGGTAAACAAAAGAAATATCAATCACATCATATACACAAGCACATAACTTTTGGAAATCTTAACCTGCAAAAGAGATCATAATTTCATAACATGGGATAAATCATGGCAGTGAAATGTAATCACAATAATCATAACTTAAAACATGAAACTTTGTGGCATTCACACATAATCATAGATAATCATTTCTTGTTAGTCAAGACTCATTGCCAAGACTATCTTAGTGGACAAAGTCCCTTTCTGAATCGAGTAACCCTCGTTTCAGTCATGTTTCACTGAATCGGTATAACCTACCATTCCAGCCCTATCTATCTCATGAGATATAAAATCTTTACCCAATGCATTAGAGGGAGATATAGTTCCCACCCATCTTATAATGAATCCTTTCTTACGTGTGCCACATAATCATAAAACATACATCATCGCATAACACATGTAACAAAAATGGGATTCTTGAAACATCATGACATCATAAATCAATTCATATAAGATAAAGGAATTAATAAACATAATTCCATCACAACATGATCAAATCAATGTAATAATAGGGATAAAAACAGAACCCTTTATTATCTTAGATGGAAAATAATTTTGATATAACACTTGAACTCCATTCTTGAGGAAAATATCCTTTCTTCTTCAAAAACATTTTTCCTTTCATAACATGTCATACAACTTTAAAATAAAAGAAGTTGATTAAAAATAAACTTGAAAACTTGTAAAGTAATATTCTTGGAAATAATGTTTTAAAAATCCATTCATGCCGTATAAGTTAAAAAAACATTCTTCGTACTTTTGTCGGAAAATTCAAAAAAAGTACCTCGTACGAAAAACGACAAAAGATTCTTTTCATATCTTTTACTAAAAACTCACAAAAGGGTAAAATAGGATTTAAACAATTGTAGGTGAATGGAAATAATATTACATATTAAGGAAACATGGATGTGGATGATAAAATACACCCCAGTAAATACTTACGAATAAACAATTTCGGATAAAATGAGATTGTGACATTTCCCCTTACCTTAGGTCTGATTAGCTTCGTATGTGTCCGAACCTCCTGTATAATGATTTAAATAATGTAATTGACTTATTACAGAATCATATTCATTGTTATGATATCATATATGGTTCGCTTATGACATTATATTACCCGTTCTTTTGTAAATTCCATGTTAAAGAAGCGTTTTGGGTAAAATCGTTTCATTTATCGTAGGTGTTTTGACTTATTGTTCTTGACATTATTATTACTTATATCATGATTTACTTACTTCCAGAATATAAAATATGATTTATATATCATATATATTCAGTATATATATATATATATAATAGATAGATAAATGAAATGAAAAAACACCGTTCATGGAGACGGTAGTCCGTACGTACACATGAACGTTGTTTTCCTTTCCTTATTGTCTTGAATGGAAGTAAGTAGATGAAATACATATATATATATATATACATAAATCCAGTAGCTTTATAATGTCATATATTTCATTATTATTTCTTATATATACTTTATAATCATTCTTAAATGGTTAACATGGAGAATGAATCTCATCGCGTCTTGGAGACGGTAGTCCGTACGTACGCACGAGCGATGATATCATTTCCATAAATATTGAATTGAATTGGAGTGGATTATACAATATATAAGAATCAATATGATGTTGTAATAACTATGTATAGTTATTCTTTACACCATTATACCCATCCATGTAAGGTGGTGGTGGAAAATAGATTACACCACGGCGTGGAGACGGTATTCCATACGTACGCACGCGCGGTGATTTCATTTTTCCGTAGGATGGATAGAAGGTGAATTAGAGTTGTTTCATATTTATAATAACATATCAGTATATAAGAAATACTGATGTTATTACTTTATCATGAAACAACTAAAGAAGAAGAAGTTGAAGAAGAAAGAAATTGAAAAGATCGGTAATGGATATTACCTCTTCTTTGAAACGCCTCTTTGAATCCTCCACTTAGGGAACTAAGATTGGTCTTTGAAGAAGAACAGGACCTCTAGGATTATTCTAGGGAAGTGGAGAAGGAATTTTTACAGGGGTTGGCCGAGCTTGAATGCTCAAATTGGTGTGAGGAGGAGAGGGAGGAGGTGTCCTTTTATAAGGGAGGAGAGGGGCACCTTAGGAATATCTCAAAATATTATTTTATATTAAAGTCAAAATCGGTTTATAATGGTTCCAAAGGGCCTTATTTCGAAGCTAATGTGTGTATGGGTCTAAATACTCTCATCCAATAGGATTTAGACAAGTTTAGGTTATTATTTTAACCTTATCAATTAGATTTAACTCTAAGTTAAATAATTTAACTTTTACCGTGTCTTTTTGTTTTCTTACAGTATATGGTTAATAAACTTACTATAACATGCCAAACGAACCCCAAATTGTTTATTATTAATATATATATCCTTATCTAAGTCATTTGGCCGAACCTTAGATTTTTAGGAATAAAATAACAATTAATAATATAATATTTGATTTAAAAACTATTTTGTGTCAATTTTGACAATATTTGATATATGATTTTTGTGAAAGTCATAACAGAATTATATGTTCGAACCAAGTTGATTAAATCAACACTAATATATCATAGTAACCTATAAAATTAGTGGAATTCATAAAAAGTCTCCAATTACATTTATTTGAGCATTTATAACATCAATTATGTTAACATTTCCTTAAAAGGGTAATTACTTCATCATCGTTGTGTCATAAATAAATTAATTTATTTAAAGTCTAAAAATTATAAATAAAATATCATTATGTAGGAAATATTTTTAGCTTTCTAATGAATATTTATAGTCGAATTTATCTTATGTATAACCCCATATTAAAAATGTTTTAGTTATTAAACTTTGATTTTAACTATTTTAACTATTCATTAAATAAAATAATATTAAATGTCATAATCTAATCCAAGTGGACCTAAATGGTCATATTATATTCATAAGGTTGTTTTTGGTCGAATTACACTTATCAAATAGAATTAGGACATGTGTTAGGTTAATAGTAATATCATATTTACCCTTAGTTACCCTATTTACTATTAACCGTGGTAAAAAAAAGTAAAAAGTTACTATTCACCAAAAATTATTTTCATCTCATTGAACCACATTTTAGTCCTTGATATTAACCGTGTCTGTCGGATTTTCGAAATTCCATTCACAGAAGCGGTAAAATTAAGTTTTATGCAAAATTCAGTTTTTAACCTACCACTTAGTGGTTTCACTATTCATCAATAATTGAAAGTTTTCAGAAAAAAGCCAAAATTTTATCCTAATCTATATTTCATATTCCAAATTCAAAAATGAAGTCTATTTTACAAAATTCATAACATAGAAATTGCATTAATTAATTTTATAATTAAATCCCGCTGTTAAAACAAATAGCGTGTTTTTAAGAAACAATATCTATCAAAAGATTGACTCTTGATTATGTCTAGTTTAAATGTGAAATTACATCCAATGACCAACATTGTATTAAATTGTAAAAATATATTCTAAATATACTTTAAAACAACTCAAATTAATAATTTATCACTATTAATTATTTTGATTAAAAAATTTGTTTTTAATTATAATTTAGTAATTTTCACTATTCATCATAATATGAAAGTTATCTGAAAAGTACCAAAATTTCACCTTAGGCTAAATTCGATACTACGAATCCAAAAATGAAGTCCATTTTGAGAGCTAAAATTTCTAAAATTTTAAAAGGTGGTTATTACTAATCATAACGGCTAGTTATAATAATATTTTAATAGCATATCGTTTTTTAGTGAAACTCGGTATTACGTACTACACACGCTATCGAGGAAGGTTGCGATTGCATGTAATGCAAGGCAAGTCAAGGATGCGTGTTGTGCAAGATCTTTTTGGTGTAGTGTACAACACAAGACATTAATAAAATTAAAAAGAATAGTTTTCATAAAATCTCGGGCTGTTACATTCTACCCCCCTTAAAATGAATTTCGCCCTCGAAATTCGTCGGAGTTATAAATAGTTTACTATTCGAAAGTTTCTTTAATAGAAACCCACATCGTAAAAAGGAATACCAAAACTTGGCTTTAAAAACTAAAGTATGAAATGTAATGATTACCCAAATAAACTAATCACTGGGTTTCCACATAGGTGAAAATATGGATATGGAAGAGAAATCTAACCATCATGTTCTGATGGAGAGTGGTAGAGGACATGGCTATGGAAAAGCCAACAATCACAAATCCATAAATTTGTGATGATCTAAGGTACCATCTGATTAATCAGATATAAGAGCACTAGGACAACATTTTTGGTTTTCAAGATCGTTTCCCTAAAGTTGAAAATTTGAATTAGAATAAATACTTTCTTTATTTTGGTACAATCTCACTGTTGTTCATGCCTTGAACAATTTCCACTTCATCTCTTAAATAAATGAAGTTGAATTTTTTATTTGTGAAGTGTTAGCAGATCATGTGATAGAATGACGGGTCATTCCATCTGTCTCAAACAAAAGGTTAGCAAAAATTATATACATAAGTCGATCTATAGTGAGATTAATAACATATGGTTCCTAAAATGGACTTACCATTCATATATCATACTTCTTAATATAATAAAACTAGTTTCTACTAAACAGGGACTTCCTGTAGGCCAGTGGTAGGCGATAAAGGCCAGTCGCACTTCGGTTGTGGGTTCGATTCCCACAGCCTTGTCCGAAGCGATGGGTTGTCGCCCGTCCTGCAGGTTGTCCTTTTTCTAAAACTACATTACTATAACATCCCATCGAAAAAAAAACTTCTATCCTTAAACAATACTCACTTATGTCCAACATAATCCATTTCAATCTTTAGGCTTATCCATAATACTGCAGTCCACTCTCATAACATAGTGAAAACGATTACCAGAGATTTAATACCATCGTTGATCCCCATATATCATAAGATATGTTTTTTTGGTCACATTCCAAACATTCAAAGTCCTTAATCATGTATTCTCTTGAATACCTTAGTGAAAACATGAATGCAGTTTAAAGTTAACACTTTCCACATACCAAAATCCTCAAAATTCTATATACTCAAACCATGATATCACTTAGTCCTTATATCAATCATGAGCTCATGAATACTATTAAACATTTCATTTTCTCGTTTTCCCTTCATTATGCGCATATCATCGTATTTCCAAAAAATATCTCAATCACTTTGAATACCACATCAATAAATATTGCAATACTCAATGATACAACATTATTTTGGAATCCCATTACATAAACACTTAATCATTCCCCCACATCGTTGTCATATTCAACATTTCCAATAGTGATCGCATGTGACTTCCCTTTGTCCTTTGCCTTCAGTGGTTGCTCATGTTGATCATCACTAACCCTTGGATTAGGGCATTTATTAGCATAATGCCCCATTTCCTTGCACTTGAAGCATTGAAGTGTTGGTGGTGCGTTCTCTGCAGTGTTTGCTTTATTCACATCATTAGAATCTCTTTTTCCATTACTTCAACACTCAGCTGCTCGATGACCTTCTTTTCCACACTTAAAACATTTTCTAGTCCCTTTAAGACAATCTCCACCATGCTTCTTTCCACACTTTGTGCATAAGGAAACATTCATCTTCTTTTCACCATTATTCTGAGATTTCTCCTTGAACTCCATCTTTCATTTCTTGTCAAAACCATGAGATGGATATGTAACACCAACTTCCATTTCTACCTTGATAGCACAACGCACAATTTCTTCATAGCTACTGAAGTCTCTTATAGCTAATGCCCTTCGAAGACTTGGTTTTAAGCCACTGAAAAATCGATCAACTTTACTTTCAGGTTGGATGATAATGCCAGATGCATACCTTGCAAGTCTTGTAAAATTCGCTTCGTATATACCAACAGATTCATCATCTTTTTGCTTTAGTTCAAGAAACTCCTTCTCCATCTTTGTTCGAAGAATACGAGGGAAGTACTTATTGAAAAATAAGTTCTTGAACTCGTCCCATTCCATGGACTCAATTTCATCTCTTTGACTTGTATTCTTGATAAGATTCCACCATTGATCAGCTTCACCTTCCAAACGATATACTGCTAAGATGACTTTATCATGTTCAGAACATTGAAGAACTGAAAATAACTTTTCAGTGGTACTGATCCATTGTTCAGCAACAAGTGGATCAGAAGACCCACTGAAAGAAGGTGGACGTTGCCTCATGAAGGACTCAATAGAATATTGTTCCCTTCTCTGCTCATTTGGAAGTCCAGAATGATTCATAGCTTGTGTAAGTATAGCAATAAGATTTTGCACTCCATCTCCCATAACATTTGTTTGTTCAGGAGGACAATCATTGCATTGTCCATTGCATTGATCAACACGGTTCCTTCGGGTTCCAGCCATCGTCTAAAACCCAAAAAGAATAGTGTGAGAGGCAAAAATCATGCTAGGGAAAACAACATAATAAAGGGGGAGTACCTTCAATATCTAACATCTTAGGTTTAATTCTATGATCGTTAGCGTAATTCTAGTACTATAACCTATACGTATACTTAACCTTAGAGACATCCCTAGACATACCTTAGAAATATCTCTAGGGATCTCACTAACGCTCTCGCATCCTAGTTTCCAAAGGTTGACTAAACCTTTCCTCTGATACCAACTGTAGAGACCCGAAGCTTGACGTACATGGACATTACATTACTTTTGCGGAATACTTGGTACATAACAAAAACACACACACAAGGATCGTAATAGTTTAGTGTCTTTGGAAACTCGGAACATAATATTCTAATCGTGGTGAAAGATCTTCAATATCTCCCATAAAGATCTTCCCTTTTTTTACCTAAAACCCTTTTTTATATCCTGGGGAAAAGAAAACATAAAAGGGTGAGCTCAAATGCTCAGTAAGGGTAAACAAAAGAAATATCAATCACATCATATACACAAGCACATAACTTTTGGAAATCTTAACCTGCAAAAGAGATCATAATTTCATAACATGGGATAAATCATGGCAGTGAAATGTAATCACAATAATCATAACTTAAAACATGAAACTTTTTGGCATTCACACATAATCATAGAGAATCATTTCTTGTTAGTCAAGACTCATTGCCAAGACTATCTTAGTGAACAAAGTCCCTTTCTGAATCGAGTAACCCTCGTTTCAGTCCTGTTTCACTGAACCGGTATAACCTACCATTCCAGCCCTGTCTATCTCATGAGATATAAAATCTTTACCCAATGCATTGGAGGGAGATATAGGTCCCACCCATATTATAATTAATCCTTTCTTACGTGTGCCACATAATCATAAAACATACATCATCGCATAACACATGTAACAAAAATGGGATTCTTGAAACATCATGACATCATAAATCAATTCATATAAGATAAAGGAATTCATAAACATAATTCCATCACAACATGATCAAATCAATGTAATAATAGGGATAAAAACAGAACCCTTTATTATCTTAGATGGAAAATAATTTTGATAAAACACTTGAACTCCATTCTTGAGGAAAATATCCTTTCTTCTTCAAAAACATTTTTCCTTTCATAACATGTCATACAACTTTAAAATAAAAAAAGTTGATTAAAAATAAACTAGAAAACTTGTAAAGGAATCTTCTTGGAAATAATGTTTTAAAAATCCATTCATGTCGTATAAGTTAAAAAAACATTCTTCGTACTTTTGTCGGAAAATTCAAAAAAAGTACCTCGTACGAAAAACGACAAAAGATTCTTTTCATATCTTTTACTAAAAACTCACAGAAGGGTAAAATAGGATTAAAACAATTGTAGGTGAATGGAAATAATATTACATATTGAGGAAACATGGATGTGGATGATAAAATACACCCCATTAAATACTTACGAATAAACAATTTCGGATAAAATGAGATTGTGACATTTCCCCTTACCTTAGGTCCGATTAGATTCGTATGTGTCCGAACCTCCTGTATAATGATTTAAATAATGTCATTGACTTATTACAGAATCATATTCATTGTTATGATATCATATATGGTTCACTTATGACATTATATTACCCGTTCTTTTGTAAATTCCATGTTAAAGAAGTGTTTTGGGTAAAATCGTTTCATTTATCGTAGATGTTTTGACTTGTTGTTCTTGAAATTATTATTACTTATATCATGATTTACTTACTTCCAGAATATAAAATATGATTTATATATCATATATATTCATTATATATATATATATAATAGATAGATAAATGAAATGAAAAAACACCGTTCATGGAGACGGTAGTCCGTACGTACACATGAACGTTGTTTTCCTTTCCTTATTGTCTTGAATGGAAGTAAGTAGATGACATACATATATATATATATATATATAAATCCAGTAGCTTTATAATGTCATATATTTCATTATTATTTCTTATATATACTTTATAATCATTCTTAAATGGTTAACATGGAGAATGAATCTCATCCCGTCGTGGAGACGGTAGTCCGTACGTACGCATGAGCGATGATATCATTTCCATAAATATTGAATTGAATTGGAGTGGATTATACAATATATCAGAATCAATATGATGTTGTAATAACTATGTATAGTTATTCTTTACACCATTATACCCATCCATGTATGGTGGTGGTGGAAAATAGATTACACCACGGGGTGGAGACGGTATTCCGTACGTACGCACGCGCGGTGATTTCATTTTTCCGTAGGATGGATAGAAGGTGAATTAGAGTTGTTTCATATTTATAATAACATATCAGTATATAATAAATACTGATGTTATTACTTTATCATTAAACCACTAAAGAAGAAGAAGTTGAAGAAGAAAGAAATTGAAAAGATCGGTAATGGATATTACCTCTTCTTTGAAACGCCTCTTTGAATCCTCCACTTGGGGAACTAAGATTGGTCTTTGAAGAAGAACAGGACCTCTAGGATTATTCTAGGGAAGTGTAGAAGGAATTTTGGCAGGGGTTGGCCGAGCTTGAATGCTCAAATTGGTGTGAGGAGGAGAGGGAGGAGGTGTCCTTTTATAAAGGAGGAGAGGGGCACCTTAGGAATATCTCAAAATATTATTTTATATTAAAGTCAAAATCGGTTTATAATGGTTCCAAAGGGTCTTATTTCGAAGCTAAAGTGGGGATGGGTCGAAATAATATCATCCAATAGTATTTAGACAAGTTTAGGTTATTATTTTAACCTTATCAATTAGATTTAACTCTAAGTTAAATAATTTAACTTTTACCGTGTCTTTTTGTTTTCTTACAGTATATGGTTAATAAACTTACTATAACATGCCAAACGAACCCCAAATTGTTTATTATTAATATATATATCCTTATCTAAGTCATTTGTCCGAACCATAGATTTTTAGGAATAAAATAACAATTAATAATATACTATTTGATTTAAAAACTATTTTGTGTCAATTTTGACACTATTTGAGATATGATTTTTGTGAAAGTCATAACAGAATTATATGTTCGAACCAAGTTGATTAAATCAACACTAATATATCATAGTAACCTAGAAAATTAGTGTAATTAATAAAAAGTCTCAAATTACATTTATTTGAGCATTTATAACATCAATTATGTTAACATTTCCTTAAAAGGGTAATTACTGCATCATCGTTTTGTCATAAATTAATTAATTTATTTAAAGTCTAAAAATTATAAATAAAATATCATTATGTAGGAAATATTTTTATCTTTCTAAGGAATATTTATAGTCGAATTTATCTTATGTATAACCCCATATTAAAAATGTTTTAGTTATTAAACTTTGATTTTAACTATTTTAACTATTCATTAAATAAAATAATATTAAATGTCATAATCTAATCCAAGTGGACCTAAATGGTCATATTATATTCATAAGGTTTTTTTTGGTCGAATTAAACTTATCCAATAGAATTAGTACATGTGTTAGGGTAATAGTAATATCATATTTACCCTTAGTTACCCTATTTACTATTAACCGTGGTAAAAAAAAGTAAAACGTTACTATTCACCAAAAATTATTTTCATCTCATTGAACCACATTTTAGTCCTTGATATTAACCGTGTCTATCGGATTTTCGAAATTCCATTCACAGAAGCGGTAAAATTAAGTTTTATGCAAAATTCAGTTTTTAACCTACCACTTAGTGGTTTCACTATTCATCAATAATTGAAAGTTTTCAGAAAAAAGCCAAAATTTCATCCTAAGCTATATTTCATATTCCAAATTCAAAAATGAAGTCTATTTTACCAAATTCATAACATAGAAATTGCATTAATTAATTTTATAATTAAATCCCGCTGTTAAAACAAATAGCGTGTTTTTAAGAAACAATATCTATCAAAAGATTGACACTTGATTATGTCTGGTTTAAATGTGAAATTACATCCAATGACCAACATTGTATTAAATTGTAAAAATATATTCTAAATATACTTTAAAATAACTCAAATTAATAATTTATCACTATTAATTATTTTGATTAAAAAAGTTGTTTTTAATTATAATTTAGTAATTTTCACTATTCATCAGAATATGAAAGTTATCCGAAAAGTACCAAAATTTCACCTTAGGCTAAATTCGATACTCCGAATCCAAAAATGAAGTCCATTTTGAGAGCGAAAATTTTTAAAATTTTAAAAGGTGGTTATTACTATTCATAACGGCTAGTTATAATAATATTTTAATAGCATATCGTTGTTTAGTGAAACTCGGTATTACGTACTACACACGCTATCGAGGAAGGTTGCGATTGCGTGTAATGCAAGGCAAGTCAAGGATGCGTTTTGTGCAAGCTCTTTTTGGTGTAGCGTACAACACAAGACATTAATAAAATTAAAAAGAATAGTTTTCATAAAATCTCGGGCTGTTACAATTAGTTTGAATAGGTACTCATTGAGTAGCTTCCAAGTAAAATTTGTGTACTTATTTTATTAATTTTTATATAAAATTAACTTTATTTATTTTATTTAAAATAACATTGGATGGGTATCTTTAGAAGGATAGGATGGAGATTTAGATAAAGTGAATTAATTGATTAATCATATAATTAATTGAATCAATTTACATGTGTTTATCTTAATAAAATAGTGAATTTAAATGAATGTGTTCATGTTATTTTAAATGTGTATTAGTTACAAAAATATCTGAATGGGATCTTATGTTAATTTCTGTAGGTATATGGTTTCTTTTAATTTAATTATTTCATGGGTTTTAAAGTTATTTTATAAAATTAAATTGATAGCATATGATTCATCCATTACTCCTTATTATGTACAGGCCTATGTGTCCATAGTTTCTTTTATATAAACCCTCTTTTTGGTTCCCTTCACCTATGAGTGAAGTAAAATCATTATATAGATAGAGAGCTCGGGTTATTATAGTTGGTTCAAGATAGATCCATGAAAAACCAAAACAAAGATGATATTTATGATAAATGTGGAATGCCTCAAGCCCGTACCTATTCAAGGAGTTTTCCCCTATGGTTATTATTTTTATTATCTACTCAATAAAAAATCACTAGTTAAATCCCATAATCATGCCATGTTTTATTTATTATATTTTTATCTTTTGTGTGATTTATTTTATAGATGCATGATCATGATCGCATAAATAAATAGATTAATATAAATATATGGAA
The DNA here is from genome assembly GCA_963277665.1 of Viscum album. NCBI lineage: Eukaryota > Viridiplantae > Streptophyta > Magnoliopsida > Santalales > Viscaceae > Viscum > Viscum album. The sequence goes on from OY728123.1 coordinate 891,031,973, forward strand.
TTAAGATAAAAAGGTTTGTGCATAAATATTTTATCAGTACATTGTTAATCACTTAATTAAAATCCACTTAATATTAACAAGATATGTAAATGATAATATAAGAATAAATTGTGCATAATAAATAAAATATATCAAGTTAATATTAAGTCATTACACCTTCCATTATATAAATTAAGATAAACCCATAGTTAAAGTGTCGGTTCGGCCTCCATCAGGAGTCATTTTAATTATCAAGAAGTATTAAATTAGATAGTGGGATGAAATATCTAAATTTTTATTTGGTCTAATGGCCTTAATATTTATAATAAAAATTTAGAAGTGAGTGTTAAAGAAATATGTGTTGGGATTTCTATTTTGGGCAGTCCACTCAATGGATCAAAGACCTTTCATTTTCTAGTCAGAAAGAAAAAATACCTAAATACTTTCTCATAATTTTTATGGCCCCTTATGGGATTATAAGAAGGGAAATATGGACCATTTTTATTATAATGTACACACAATGGTATATTACATTTTCAATAGTGAGGGTTGTTAAGACTTGATAAAATAATGGGTGAATTAATACAGTAAATTATTTCATCTAACTTAATTTATAATCAAGTAAAACATTAATCATATGTTTTAATTATTGTTAGAATGGAAATAAAAACCATGAAATCACTAAAACCATTACTTAAATCCATTCATTCACTCACATGAATTGATTTCCCAGAGTAACATAGATTTTTTACACAACTATACTATCAAAGAATTTGTATAATGTGTTGGAATCCCCTAAACACGATCATTTTCCCATAAAGATGAGGTGAAAATGATTCTTACATGGAATATATTGAGGTTGATTCTTCCAAGATATTTTATCTTCTATCTCTTTAGAATAAGAATGAGTGGCTTAAAGATAATTAGGATTCACCCAACTCTATTTTAGTATAAAATAAAAGGGTTTCTTAGCTAGTTATCATGTCTTCAAATGTTGAGGTACATTTTTTAAATTAAAGATTACATTTGGATAAGAGATTATATATGAATTTCACATTATCATCCTTACCCAAAAGATTAAACTTATTTATCCAAAAATTGATGAATAGTATAGATAAAATGATCATAAATCCTTTTATCTATACTTCACCTAGAATTAAAAGGTTGGGTGGAAACTTATTTTTTCACTTCTTATGGTGAAAAAAATAAAATAAAATGTTGAAAAGAACATAAATTTTAAATCCAATGGTATCCTTACAATGTCTTTCAGTGGGAAAAAGGATTTAAATGGATGGAAATGAAAAGAAAAGGATATTTACTTCTCATGTGTAAATAAATAGTTATAGGGAAAATTTTAATAAATTAAAGTATAAGTAGTTATAAACTTCTGTAACATTCAACATTTAATATAATATTCCCATTGGACTTCTTAAGAATTAAATGCAATATATTTTATGTATATAAACTCATTAAATAATTAATAAAGTTCAAAAATATTATAATAAGTATGGTGAATTCTCTTAGAGGCTAAGAAATGGGGATTCATATGTCAGTAGCAAGAATACACAACTTCTAATTTTCTATAATGGATTGATTCTCGTTTTTAATGAGTGTTTCCAAAAAAAAATCCAATGTCCAGATAAATGCAATGAGACATTATTTCAAATTTGGAATAAATTGTTTTATGGTAATTCATACTAAACTAATGGTTCTATAACTCTTGAATCACATATATCCATTGTAATGAATGTGGAACATAAAATATAAGACTCTTACCCAATTGTGGAAAGATAAATATTTTTCAAATAAAATTGAAATTAGTTGAATTTTTTATACCAATAAAGGTGTTTTAGTTTCTATTGAGCTAATATATTAGGTATATTGACAAACTACATATCCTTATTTACATATTTAAACCTTTAAAAATAAAGATAACCCATAAATATTTTTGAGTTATTTCCACAAGCCCATGAAAACTATAATAAATCACAAAGTAAATTCATATACTTCATGACATTACATAAAAAATTGTAAATTCTTAGTGAATTAAATGATTTCACTTAGTAAAGATAGACGAATCATTATGATAACTTGTTAGGGAATATCTTATTCATGTAATCATTGATCATACATGTATAGTAATGGTATTGAAAAAGTAACATTTCCATATTTAGATCAATATAGTGATGTTTGTAACAAAAATATCAATGATGATTCATATATATATATATATTGAAAATATTCCATAATTTCTTCTAAGAAATGTTGTGTAAATAGAATTGAAACAACTAACCATATGCCAACTATATTGACTAAGGGATATCATATCAATTATGATATGAAAGAATTTTTTAGGGAATAACCTCATATGTTTATTGAAAATAATTTGTTAAAATATGTCTTTAGATACTAATGAACATCAAACACTTGGTGTATCTTAGTTTATAATCTTATATCCACTAAGTATAATATTAACTAGTCAAGACTCACTATGTTTCCATAAAGGAAACCTATCACTTTAATGATTGTGAGAGAAAACTAGACTCTATGGGTTAAAGATCTGGATGCACATGAGTTGTCATAGGAATGTTGTAATCCACTCAGCATAATGGTGGGAGTAGTTCTAGATACACATACAAGATATGAATTCATAAAAATAGATGTGGTTTATGTTCACTATGGTGGGCGGTACATATTTTATTCTTTTAGAATAAATATTCATATAAATTATCAGTAAATATAAACATGTTATGGTTAGAATTTATGTATGAATTGGTCAAACAGATTCCATATAATATTATTTGGGGACTCTATACTTTGAAGTATTCTAAGACCTGATACTAGTGGTGAGTCTTCAAGAGAAACAGGACGTGGATGGTAAAAGTCCTGTTAATAACCCATGATTTATTATTTAAATGTTTATTCTTTGAAAAAACTTATATATTAATCATAATAACTAAAATTATTTTGTATTTTACTTGTGAAAGTATACATATATGATAGATATGTTGAGTTATTAGTTTTCAAGGCTACCTCATTTGTAGGAAACCCTATTAAAGATGTTTATATGACGTGACCAAATGGACCATATTGTATGTTTCTATAAGGTATAACTATAAAGGTTTGATGAAATTAATAAATGAAAATAATATATATATATATATATATATATCATAAATCAATTTATCAATAAATCATTCATAATGATCATAGAATATTATTTTGGAAATTAATGAGTTATATGTGTCTCTAACATGTTAGTGGGAGAACTATATGTTTTCAAGATAGATATATTCATACCATAAAAAAATATTTTATGTCTTATCATTTTAATAAGTCTAAGGAATGAATTTCTCCAAGAATGTATTAAAGTATAAACCATGTTCTAAGGAACAAGATCTACAAAAATAGATCAATTTCCTTACTGAATCAAGTCATAGTACATATATTGAAAAATTAATGAAAAATAAAAGTTGAAAGAATTCAAGGCTAAATTATTGTTAGCCTATAATATATCCAGTTGAACATACATGGGCATAGGAAGATATTATTGAGATTAGAATAATTTAACATGATTAAGTACTAGGTATTTATCTCATATTCCATGATATTTACTAACACTTTATATTACAAATGCATAATGCATAATACATGAAAATCAAACAGAACCAACATACATGCACCAACTGACAGTTAGGAATATCCAATAGTGCATGAAAAAGTAGAACTAGAGGTGTTCTTGGTGTCTGGAGGAGTGGAATTACTAGTGGTCAATTGAATTGAACATTTTTCTTTATTTAGTTTAATTTTATCAAGTATTATAGTAATTCTAAGTTAATATGAAAGAAAAATAAATATTTCTACCAGTGGATACCATATCAATAATATCCGAGTGTGTTGGGCCACCTCAAGGCCTTCGGGCCACCTTTAGTGCAGATGCAAACCAAACAACCTACAAGGAACAAGCTCTACAGGAGGATGAGCAAGGAGCTTTCACCATAGCAGAAGCTAAACGGATTGCAAGAATGAGAGGGTATGGCACCTGCCATCGGGACAAGCCTGTGCATGCATGGGAATGCCTAGCCGAATATCCATGCGAAGGTGGAGAGCTGATTTCACGATGAAGATGCTGGGGAGGAGCAGTTCCAAGTAGTTAGTCTAGGTTGTATGTAATGTTTGAAGCCTACGGGAAAATGAATTCCTCTAAGGCCTACGGGCCATGTAATACTTATGCCTACGAGCCTTGTAAGGGTTCCACCTCACCCCTTGAAAGGTGGATTATCCAAAATAAATAAAAAATGAAGGCCTTCGGGCCATTAGAGGATGTTCAGATGACATTCTATGAAAGGACACATAGTATGTTGATTCCTAGGTGTGAGTAATCATAAGCATATAAGACTTCATATCATGATATTTTCACTTGATAATATTTAATATGGGAGATGATGAGAATAGTCTGACCAGTAGGATTTAGGCATGTTTATGTGTCATCAGATATTCTTATATATGAGTGTGCGTAATTGTCCTGAAACATTAATATTATTATTAATTCATGTCAAGACTCACACACATGGATTTATTATCGTAAACCATGAATAGAAAGTTCATGGAAAATTTGGTTATATTGGGGGTGTCAAAAATGATGTGTTATTAATGAATAAGTCAAGGAAAGATGTGTCCTTCCATCTTTATAAAATATGATATTTAAGCCCTTTGATTGAAAACCCATCACATTAATTTTCATGTCCATAGTGTAATAATGAGTTTATTTCATATAGTCATAGAATGACATATCAAGCATATAGGTTGATGAAATGGGTGTGAAACTTTCTTGATGAGATTTCATCATAAAGGTATTATATTTAATAATAATCATTCATATGTGGCCATTATCATTGTGACATATCCTTTTCCTTTATGGTTTTCCTGACCCATTATTAGACAGTAATCTTGTACTTTTGGAAAGATTAATGAATTCCACTAATCAAGTGGCCTATAGGGTTAAAAATGAAGGGTATCCTTTGATCTCAATTAAATTTTATATTTAACGGTTGGAATAAATATTATCCTTCAGATTAAAAATTAATATTTATTCAAGATTTAATAAATGATCACAAATATTGAATAAAAAATATTTGAAAATTAACTTTTTAATTACATGAATATATAATATTTATTTATATCTTTTTATTCACAAGGTAATAAATAATTATTTATCCATTAACATATAATTTATTATGTGAATATAAAAATAAATATTTTATTCACTAGACTTTGAATATAATGTTTATTTATTTATTTATTAAATGTATAATATTTATCTTTTGTTATTCCCAAGGTAATAAAATAATTATTTATTAATAAATAATTTATTTAATTATGTGAATATTAAATTAAATAAATTTTCTAAGAATTAAATAAATGTTAAGGATGGTGTTAGGAAAAATACCTCAATGTTCCATCTCAGTGTTTTTGGGATGATTTTGCTTATTGAAAAAGAAATTTGATCGTATTAGAGTATAGTTGGTGTTGCCAAAATAGATGTTTTTAAGGTGGTGAAATTCCCCATTGTTACCCAATTTTTCCCTCAAAATATGGATTTTATTTTATAGAAAAGGAATTATTTCAATATATCATAATTGGAATACATCACAAGGAGTATGTAGAGTAACAAAGAGAAATTGAAAAGGGCATGGATTCTATATAGCAGCTACGCTATGCAGGCTGCAAAGGAGGTTCGACATTATTCAGATGAAGGTGGTTAATTAAGGATAACAAAAAGGGTTATGTGCTATGATAACATACTTACAAGATTATTTTCTGGTAAACCCATCATTTTTAGATGAAGATAGTAATTTTAGGTGTTTCAAAAATGAATAATTGCGTTATATGAACCACATATCGAGTACAGTACATGGTGAAGGCTAATCCACAAAAAATGGTTATGGTAATTTTGATTGGTGGATTTTTATGGGATTTATTTTACTATATAAAGTAAACCTAATCACATCATTTGTAGAGTGAATTTTATTAGATAAGATAACTGTTGGAAGAATTCAGCGAAGTTCAAAAGTGGTTCTGTAGAAAAGGTGGTTCATGAAGGAAGTTGTTTGCAGGACACTATAGTTCATAGAGGAAAATAGGATCGTGAAACATTATCTATACACAAATCAAAGGTAGTTCATGAAGAATCATCCATCCATGAAGTGTAGGTATTTGGTGAAGTAATGGTTCTTCATTAAAAATTCATGCTACGCGGTGAAGAGGTTTCCACGAGGGAATTAACGATTTTTGTGAACGTGCAAAAACTATTCATGAAAGGAATATCCATAAAAATATAATTGTGTGGAGAAGTGTATTTCATCTATTGGGTGAAAATGGACATCATGTCACACTCATGTTTGAAACAATTCTGATTTGTTTCATAACAACAAAAAATTCCTCTAAAATTGAAGTGATCACACTTCAATTAAGAGATCAGTAAGCTTTCAAATTGTGATTGGTTGTAAACCAGGAGGGATAGTGAGTCCATTAAAACTTTGTAATAGTAGTGCACTTCAGTGGATTTGGTACATCATCATAATGTAGTTTCAGGATCCTTATATTTATCCCAATGAGGGCTAACTAAGTAAAAAAATTTGACTCATTCATGCTTTCATTTATGCTCATACATTTCTACAAGAACGGGAGAAAATGGTTTTTTATTTAACAAAAAAACAAGATCATAATGGGTAGTAATTTTAATATATCATACCCTAATTCACCCCCCAATCCTCTTATGGTATTTAACCTAGTTGTTCTAACAATTGATATTAAGGAAAAAGGTTATTTTTAGTGTTTTTTTCTATGTGGTTTCAATGGAGGTTGTCAATTAATAATGGATTCCGATCTTTGATGAAACCAATTCTATATTATGGAAGAATCGAAAGTAGCACTACTTAAAATCATTATGAATTTATGTATTCATATTTGTGATGTATTATATTTATACAAGTGTGGATAGTGGAGTTCTATTAGAAGAAGACTTAAGGTAGTTAGATGTTGATTCTAAATGAATCAATGCCTTAAGAGTATCCTTATCTAACATAATTTACTCAAATTTAATTCCATGTAAGTAAACACATTCCATTTAGTGGAAGCTATTAAATATCTATTAAGGAGATCAAAAATTTATAGAAAAAAATTATAGGTTCTATGGAACAAATATGAGGACCTTAGAATGAACTATAATGAGTTTGTTGATGAATTATTTGACCTGGTGATTGTTTTTGTGGAAGACATGTGTGGTATCAGAGAAATTCTTGAATATATAAAGATCATTAGGCTCATCTTGAGAAAAATTCCACCACAATTTAATCCAAAACTATATGTAATATAAGATACATTCTAAAGGAACTAATGCTGGATAAATTACATAATAATCTTGTCATGTGAAAGATGAGAAATGATGACAATGAGTATGTGAAAAAATGGAAGTCCAAAGAGGAGGCATTCAAGGCCATGAAGAAGCACACAATTGAATATGTACAGGAAGAAGAATTATTTAATGAGTTCATGTCATTACTATCCTTGAATCTAGATGAGGAAAAGAAAAGTTCAAGGGAAATTTCCTATAGATTTCTTTTGATGTGAGAAGGTTATACATTCTGCAGCAAGGTACCCTAAGAAGTTCCAAGATGATAATGAGGATGAAGATTAAATTCCCATGAAGATATCTTCAGCCTATGTGAATGGTATGTAAAATGTAAATTGAAATTGTTTTAAGAATAAGAACTTTATTTCAAAATAGATTGAAAGTTTTGAAGAATATTAGACAAAAGAATTAGAGGAATGAAAGGATTGTGGAGAAAAAAATATGGTGGAAGCAATAGTAAACTCTCTAAAAATAGAGGAAAGCAATAATAAATAATATGAAATGGAAGGAAGGATAGTTCTCTAGGATAAATTATAAGTATCTCTTGAGAAAATATATGTTTGGAGAGCAAAAATGATGAAATCAAACCGAGTGGTTCCTAATTACAAACTCTATATGCAGTAGTATGAAGAAGAAAATCTTGAGATGAATGAAAAAATTAAAAATCATAAGTATTAAATTCTAGTGAACTAAGAAAAGATCCTTGAGTATAAGATCAAAGTTGAATAATTAGTTGGATATAAGAACTGGGTTCAATATATGATTTAATATCTTGACTAAATTGAGAATAATCTGACATGGGGGATTATTTCGAGACCAATAGATAATAATGTCATCAGGACAAAATTGGTATTTTGGAATAAACTAAATGAAGATGTATTGGTAATTCAAAATAAAGCACAACTAGTGTATTAGGGATTATCCTAGATTTAGGTAATTAATGTTGATGATACATTTTCACCTATTGCAATGTTTGAGAATATTCATCTATTCTTGGCCATAGTAGTTCAAAGAAAATTCCATGTTTTCTAAATGTATGTCAACTAATAATTTTTTAATGGGGTTCTATAATAAGAAGTGTATATTGAGTAGTCAGATGGTTTTATCATTCACGAAGATGTTAAGAGAGTATGTCAGCTGAGGAGGGAACTATATGGGTTGAAGTAAGCACTGAGATCATGGTATTCAAGACGGTATCAATTTTTGAATAAGCTTAGTTTTCAATATGGTGGAGTTGATTACAATATCTATGTCAATAATGATAGTAATCAAAGGATGAGGGTTCTATTGTATGTTGAAAACATAATATTTGGTGGATCAAATGAATCATAGTGTAAAATATTTGTAGAATTCACGAAAAGTGAGTTCAAAATATCAATGATTGGTGAACTAGACTTTTTCCATGGTTCAAAGGTGACACAAGGAAGGAATGGAACATTTAATTATCAATAAAAATATTCCAATGAGGTTTTGAGAAATTTTTGAATGGATAATTACAAGGATATGATGACTCTGGTGGCAACCCAGATGAAAATATCATGAGATAATGAAGGCAGATCCATCAATGTCACCAAATATAGGTATATCATTATTAGACTATTGTATTTATTATAAACAAGACCTAATGTTATTTTTTACACATTCCAAATAGCACAGTATCAAATTAATCCCAAATAAATACGCTTAATTGCAGATAAAATAATACTTTGATATATATATGGAACACTTTATTTTGGTTTAATGTACAATGAAAAATCTCATCAAGAGTTATTGGGTTATACAGATGCAGATTGGGCTAGTTCAGCAGATAATAGAAATTCAACATAAGGTGTTGCATTCTATGTTGTTGTATTATGTATTAATTAGCTAATAAAGAAACAATATTCCATTTCTTTGAGAACCACATAAGCTTAATATATTGTATCCACTCAATATTTCATACAATTATTATGGATGAAGCTGCAACTTGATGATAAGGGATTTGAATTGAAGTCTCTAATTGGAATCAATTGTGATAATTCCAGTGCTATATATCTCATCAAAAATCCATTCCATCACTCACAAAAAAACACATTGAAATAAAGTATCATTTTATTGATGAGAAGGTGGATCATGGGATTATAAAGATGTATTATGTTCCTATAGAACTACATATTGAAGATATTATGATGAAGTCCTTACACAAAGAGATGTTTGAGTGGAATCAACTGGTTCTTAGAGTTTAGTCGACTCCCCGCACATTAAAAAAGTTTAGATGTGGGACCCCCTATTCCTAAGGTATAGTGTGTTTTTACCTTATGTGAAGATCTGTGTTTTCTACCCTGTTTTAAACCATAAAGAAGTGAAATTAAGGTTTGTTGGAAAGGGGAAAGTTATGGCTACATAAGGGGGGAAAATTTTCTTAATCAATATAGGGGATAATCTGATAGGAGGATCAGTGATGGAGGGGTGATTTTAAATCTGACGATGTTGAAGCAGTCCCAGTAATATAGAAAAATCATTAAAGGAGTTTGTGATGCAGGCAGTTTAAGAATATTATGGCTTCCTAGGTTCCACAAGTTGTATTCTTAGTAGTATCAAGGAGGATGTGGTTCATTGATGAAATTTTCTTATTACTCTTTTTTCTCCTACCAATCTTGACTCCTGTGGGCTTAGAGTATTTTTTGACTAAATTTTTCATCATTGTTTAGTGTTGCATAGTGTGAGTGGTTGATTGCAACAGATAGCGTCAAATTGTTTATTAAAATTAGTTTCTGAGCAGTTTCGAAGTGTTTTTAACAAACACAAAGGAGGTATTGATGGGGAAAATACCTTAAGGTAATATCTCGGTGTTTTTTGGTTGATTTTGTTTATTGAAAAAGGTAGTTTATCTAATTAAAGTATGGTTATTATTGTGAAAGAAAATGATTTGATGGTGGCGTAGTTTCCTAGTTTTTTTGTATTTTTTTCCTCAAAATTGAAATTTTATTTTATAAAAAAGGTTTGATTTCCACATAGCATAATGGGAGAACCTCATAGGGAGTATGCAGAATCATAAATAGAAATAAACAAAGGCACAGATTTTGCATAACAGTTATGATATGAATACTGTGAGGGAGGTTTGATGTTATACATATTATGGGAATGAACTAAGGCTACTACAATTGGTTATGCACTATGTGAACCACATAACAAGATCAGTTCATAGTAAACATGTCATTTGAAAAGTAATATTGTGATTTAATGGTATCCTAAAAAGAATAATTGTTCTATTTTAATAGAATATCAATTATTGTAAGAGGAGAAGACTAATATTCCAAGAATTTTATGGTAATTATGATTAGCAGATTTTGTAAGATTTATTTCCCAATATAAATTACCATTAGTCATATCATTTTTATAGATAATTTAATTAGGTAATATAATTGCTAGAATAATTCAGTGAAGTCTAAAAGTGGTTTTGTAGAAAAGGAATTAATTTGTGGGGGAACTATAGCTCACAAAGGAAAAGGGGATGATGAAATGCTAGTCGTCCATGAAGAGAAGTCAGTTTCAAAAATTTCAACTTTTTATGAAGGTATTCTTTGAAGAAATGTAATTCCATAAATCACTTAATCTAAGTGGTGTAGAGGTTTTTCTGAAGGGATTAATTCTATTTTCAAATGATCAAAAACAATTTGTGAAAGGACTATTCTCAAAGAAAACTCTACAAAAAGAATTGTATTGCATCTATTGGGTGAAAAAAGGACATCATGGCACACTCACATGTGAAAATAATTTGAGGTGTTTCATAAAAATTGAAGATTCCTCTAAATTAGTAGTGGGTACACTTCATTTGAGATATTATCATGCTTTTAAATTATGATTTTTTGTAAACTAGGAGGGACAGTGAGTCCTCTCTAAACTTTGTAACAGCAATGCACATTATTGGATTTGGTGTTGGAACCGGGCGTGAAGCGGAAGCCCCAAACAGGTAGGTTTTTAAATTTTTTCCACCATCGTTCGACATGAACTTTCCGACGTCGGTGAAGAGCATCCCGGTCAAAGCTGAGGACCACGCGTGAAGGTTTTTAAGCACAAACATAAACCGTAAAATACCTGGTTTAGATCTGAGGTTGCGCATGATATCTGCACGTCGTTGGTGATCGTTGCTCAAAGAATCCAAAGCCGAATTCCTCTAGATCATCTATACGTGCTTCAAGGAATCCGCGGGAGCGCCATTCGTCGTAGTCTGAGTGCTAGCACGGAATACCAATGATACCTTTGATGTTCCAACGATCACCGCATCGCTTTGCTAGCGATGCCCGAGAGAGAGCTCCATCCGAGCTCCTTAGATCCAGAGCATCTCTCTCTAGAATGTGGGAGAGAGGAGAGGAGAGAGAATCTCCATGAAGAGTCTTTTGCAAAATCCCCTCCTCTTTTATTTATAGTGCTTAATTAAAATACCTGTTATCGCCTCGTCGGCCCCGAATACTTAACGCACTATCAACGACATTTTATGACTACTTGTCTGAGTCATAAATATTATTATCAATTACTTGTAATATATTAAAATATATTACATGATAATAATTAAGTCATTATCTTGACTCGTCGCTCCCATAAATATTAATTGAACCTTGAATAATTTAATATTCATCAATTAATATTTTTTCATGTATTTACTTAAAACTCATAAATACATTTAATAAATAAATTCAATACTCATTATTATAAACTCAAATAATATGAATTTATTTATTACATTAGTGATCATTTAAATTTGGAAAATTCCCGGACCCCTGTGGCGGGGCCCACTATGTCCAATACTCCTATTCAACTGAATAGGGAATATTCTTGAATACGCTATTGTGACCCTCTAGGACCTTATTTCGACAGCTGTGAATAGTATTCACAGACCAAGAGTGGGATCTAGCAACCCATCATGGCCCCTGAAGAAATAAGGATTGTCACAGCAGCGACAACCAACCTACGAACACGCACTGTGTAATATAATCTCTATCTGTAATATATCATAAAGCATGGCGCACTCAAGTGTCATCGCCCTTTTATTGCTTTATAGTTTATTGATTTAACTGGATGGATTTACCCTTGACTTCCATGGACATGGTCTTATAAAGGTACTGCCATCCCTATCAACATGGCCTGAGATATATTACTTCCATAACCCGAAAGAGACAAATCCTTTCTTGACCATTCAACCAATGTCATGCCACCAATGACGCACCCAACATGAACTACCTAGCCACGACTTCATTGCCATTATTTTCGTCTTACATCAAAGTACACAATAAAATGACATACATTGGTAATGATCTCAAGTCAGGAGACCATGACACATGACCATAGATAGGAACATCCAATGACACCCGAAACATGTGGTGTTCTTATTGGCAGGTTAGTCCTCATGATCTCACTACTAGAGATCCCCAAGTGCGAACTTCATGAGAAGAAGTCCCAATACTTATGAGCCCCCAGCACCTGATGGTCAGACATCTACTATGTCCAATTAGTAATATGCATCTAGACCATAGAACATATATATTTAAGATTAATGTCATAGTATCTAGAGGTTCTCATTATATCCTGGGAACGGCTATAACCTTTTGATATGACAATTAATCTTTGGAAATTACCATTTCAATAGTGGACGTAGAAAAGTATACACTATAATGGTAAGATGAAATCATGCATATCTTACTGTATATACGATATGGTAATCAAAAGCACTGAATAGTTGGGTCTAGGGCACCCACTATTTCAAAACTCCCACTTGCACTAGAGCCAACTTGCTAACCAAACTTATTAACTACCCACATGATGAACATCATGTTTTTGCCGAGTAATGGCTTTAGCTACTGGGTCCACCATGGTTCCGCCGCATGGCTATTCTACTATTGTGACCTTATCTCATTGAGTAAAACTTCTAAAGAGACAGTATCCTGAGTATATAGCTTTTTCTCCACTTTCATAACTTGACATCTTGTCTAGTAATAATATCATAATCTACATTATGATAATACTTTTCTCACTAGGTGTGATTCTAAGAACTGGAACAAATCATTGCATTTAACTACTTCTTAGTTATCTTAGAAGTTGTATTATACTCGGTCTTGTAGGTATAGCCACCACAGGCTGATATGAGCTTGACTCGCTCATCACCTTTATCCTAACTGCAATACTAGATCACATTGATCAATTGAAGACTAGTTCATATCCCCAAAAACTTGTATCCTTTCTTCTCCACTTACTAGGTACATATCTTTTGTACTTTCCGAAGTACAATTAGATTGTTCTGAATTCATCCCTTGTAGTGCTCCTGGATATAACTGATATTTTCCTATTGTAAAATATACCTTGGCAATATTGGTTTGGGTACATATCTTGGCATGTGTGATTGGTCCATTTCTCCGACGTATGGATTTCAACTCACCACGTTTATCTCTTCCCATGTCACATAGAGGTTAGCATGGAGAGATTATTCCATGTGACATAGGCAACAATTCATCTCTTGAATTGTTCCAACTTGTATTTTTCAATACAATGTCATTATACGTACGATTGACTAGGACCAAGAAACCTATAGATCTACCTCAGTAGATCTTGTTCCCTAGAACTTAGGTTTCTACTTTAAGTCAATCATAGGAGAATAAATTTCATTTTTTTCCTAACTAACTGTCAGACCAATGTATTTTTTCCATATGTTACCGAACATATTTCTTATTGGAAAACCTTATCTCTCTCACTAACCTCTAGTAAACACATGGAAAACATTTGTTTTAAATTTATATACTATGATCATGTTGCTTACTTTAATACTAAACTAGATTTCAGTAACTTGCAACCTTTATTAGCATTCTGTGATGTGACTGTCCCTTTCTGGTTGCGTCGTATAGACACCATCCACAATTGGTGGTCATGACATCCAATTATAAATAAATTGATCATAGATATTAGCTATGATAAGTAAAATTCTAACGGATTTAGGCATAATGACTTGGTGAAACCAATCGAGCCTTATTGGTACTACACTTGTACCATCCATGTATCAACTCACTTGAATACCCACCGCAGTATTCAAAATAATAGCCCCTTTTGTACTTTGATACATGGTATACATTAATTAAATTTTAGTTGGTCTTATCAATTTTAGCTAATTTCCATATACTACTTACTTGTAGGAAATATTATTCACTTTGAATAATAGATCATCGACCATGGTGAATATAAAAACCATCACCATGGTTTTATCCTTCCTACGCAGTATGTGTCTCCGAAACATAATTTTTTCCACATGCACTTGTGGAACTAGATCCTATGCCAACTACTTGTACATTTTAAGCATTGACTAAACACAAGTCAATATAGCTCCCACTATCTATAGTAGATATTTTCACCCTTATATATAAGTTTAGTCTATTTCTTGACTACCTACACTTATATCTTAGGTATTTATGTCACATCCTAAACAATTGTTAGGATTATTACACTAAATGCACAGTGTGTTTGTCTTGACGCGAGTTTGTTTATGTCCTAACAAACTCTTTGCGTCCAAACACATGTTCTTATGACCTGATGAGTTTACATCATACTACGACTAGTATGATATCCATTTTTCATTATAGTTGGCATATGGTTGTGGGATATCACTCTTATTTGCAAAGCATTTCATGAAATATAATGTAAGTTTCTGCTAGTTCCAACATTGATATTACTTTCATCAATACTTTGATGTATAAAATGTGCATTTAGGAATTACTCCATGCTACATTTTTTTTATCAATGTTTATATGTAAGACATCATCATCAATCCTCCCCATTAACATCAATGTCTTGATGTTGATAAGGTAATGTGCGTTTAGGAATTGCTCCACGCTACATTATCATGATTGATGAATGCTTGGTCGAGATATTCTTCGGTATCCAAACCTGAAGCAACTCATATCTCTTGACCATGAAAATAATTCACTTTGATATTCCTTAATTACTTAAAAGAATATTATGAAGTATATATACCTCTATCTTATACTTGGAGTAGTTCACACTTTCGTGTTGAATTATTTCCAAAAGCTTTGTGACGTACCTTTATTTCTAAAGGCTCTTTTGTCCAAACTAAAGACATCAATAATACCAAAAGTATTTAGTTGTGCCGAGCCTAAAAAGAATACTTGGTATATTCATGACATCCATTTTTAGTAATACTTGATAAATAATTATCCTGTCTCAACTGGGTATAAGTCTTACATTTATATTCATCACTAATTTCCTATTATTCATGTATTACTGAACTAGTGATTGAGTTTACCAAAAACTATATTCATTGAAGAAACTAAAATAATTTATCCTTGCATCCAAGGAAACATGAGATTAATGTTTTTTTTATACTCAACAATAGTTCAACATGAATCTTTCACTTGGAAATTAAAGAAGTCATGTACTTCTCACCACTGGCCTAGGTATCACCCTTTCACGGCCACTTGGAGAATACACCTGACTGCTAGTAATGTTTCTATACTTACTTGGTTATTGTATTTAAATACACATATGTAAAAATAATATAGTATTAAATACCCAAGTAGTAAAATGAAGCATTACATTGATGAATATGTTTGACGTAGAGGCGACAACTTGCTTCTTTAAATCAGTTTATTGCTTTTAAACTTCCATAGTATTATTTTATAATATGCAATACAAATAACCTCTGTTAATACCTCATTAATTGAAGGACGTCGGGAATATGTCATTGGCATTAAATTCCTTTGACCTTTTCACATTGTCTTTCAATTTATCTACCATAATAATTAAATCTTCATTGTCTTTTATTCTTATTCACTTGGGGAACCTTACCTACATTGGTAATTAAGCGTTTACTCAATACTTTTTCATTTTGTAACTTAAAACGAGACTTGAGTAATGTGGTGAAAATGATATTTAAAGATTATGATCGACCTTTCAATTTACACATGTTGGTGTACATCACCTTATTCATATCATTCCTTCGCTTTCTCCTTGCAAACTTCTCAGAGATGAGACTTTATGTTATATCATTTATGTCCTGGTGTAGCGACTGCAACTGACACTGAACGTTGATGAAAGCATAATGATATAACTATCATATGATTTTTACATTAGTCTCAGGTAAGTATTTTCCACCCTCACTTCTTGAGGTAGTTTAATAGTGTTGGGGACACTGACACCTTGAGTTTCCTATATCATAGTACTATGCGCACACACTTATACTATTCATGGATACTCGTGTCACTGTGGACATTTACTTTGTCCATTATAATATTCTAGTTTTAATCATGTGGTATTACTTGTCATTTTTCTACAAAAATAAATTTTAGCAAATAAGTGTCTTTTATCTGGATTACCGGTTTAGACATTTTGATTAATTACTTAAATCTTTTTATGTGTCCCACTATTTTATCAGATTCTAGGAACCCTCTATGCTAGAATCGGAATACTATGTCGCTTGAGTATTCTAGTGGCATGGATCCTAGAACCACCCCTCATAGTCTACAAGATAAGGCTACACCACTACTTGAAGGGTTCTAGGTAGGCTTTTGGCTGGCCGACCACTTTAACTTTTGGTTTCTTGATCTGTTGAGTGAAGTCCCATCTTCTTAAAATAAAAAATTTGATTTACTCAACACTTTCCTCTAAAATGATAGAAAGTTAGCTATGGATAATCCTTACTATCACTTTAGTTAATTCGACCCATCATTCTTATAAGGACTCCCCGGTAGTAAGAGGTACCCTCAGCTAAGGCATGACCGGCACCTCAAACAGCTGGTTTTGTCCAAATTTGAATGACGGAAGGCTGTTTAGACTTAATATTTCTTTGAGGGTTTTATTATTTTTTAGTGTGATGAAAAAAATCCTTTTCTATTTTTATAAGAACGTACTATGTGATCGCACTCACAACTAACCGTGAAAGAAATAGAAATTTCATCGTGTCACATGTTCTTTTTATCTTGCATGCTTGTTTATTATTATACTATGTGATCGCGCAATAAATTACACATGCACAAAAATAATAAACCATGCTGAAATAAAATGAACACCTGATCATGAGCCAGTTCTAATGGTTAATTCGTTGAGTGAATAACGGACCAACTTCAAACCTAGGGGTAAGTACCTTTAGTTGCGTGTCTTGCAACTTGAATAGCAATTTCTGCTCATCCAATGCAACCAACTTCTGTCTGGTGTGTCACCGTCACTTGGCACGAAGTACGTCATTTGTCGTCACGTCATTATACAATAGTACTCGCATGCAGGAGAAGGGGTCTCAGAGGAAAAATGTACAACTCTGAGAATGGGTGTGCAGGCCCTTATACATATAACAACTCTGAGATGACACGTAGATCGCCTTTTTATTTAATTAAACTAATAATTACAAAAACATTGCAATAAATAAATAATTAAATAATTAATTAAAAAAATGCACCAAACATGCATTGGTCGGTCTCAGATCATGATCATACATATACGCATTAATCTCGCGTATATTCAATAAATGTAGAATAAAAATTAAACTTGTATTAAAATTAAACTTGAGGGAATTTTAATTGAATTAAAAATTTCACTCTAATTTTTAATCCAATATTTACGTCGTTCGGTCCCAATTAATTAATTGATTTAATTAATCTCTCAATTAATTAATTACTCCGCATAAAATTTTAATAACCAAAAATTAATATTTAATTAATTTAATTATCAATTGTAACTAAATTAATTATTTTTATTAATTTTTGATTAAATTAATTCACCCGGGCCCATTAAACTTTGGGCAGGGCCTGTGCGGTTCGGGGCGAACCGGCACAGGCCCAGTCCGGGCTGTTACGACCCTATGTAGGGTCATTCTGGACTGTGCCGACCCACACGGACTTATTATGGGGTAGAAAAAATAACTCGCCCACTAGGAGGACCGGGCGGTGGCCGGGACGAGGCAGGTCCATGGGAAAGTAGGCTGGTTGGGTGCGCGGGGACCAAGGGAGCAGGAGGGAGACCAGTGCGAACGCCTGGTCGAGAAGACAGAGGATGTGCGGTATCCCAAGGTGCAGCACCTGCACCTGCTGCCGGCCACTGCAGCGTGATCTTGTGGCTTTTCCTGGTATTCTGCTTCTCCTCGCGAGGGAGACCAGTGGGAGGGACTGGAGGAGTCGGTCAAGGCTAGTTTACCAGCTTGGTGTGGCGCAGTCTGCTCTGCAATATGGGAGAGCTACGATGACAGCAGCGAGGCTGAGAACGGAGGGGGTTGGGTACAACGTGAGGGCGGAGGGCAGCGAGGAACTAGCGCATGGCCTGGCGAGAGGCCTGGTGCTGGTGCCGCGGGAGGTGGCCTAAGGGTGGCCCGCGGGGTGCGGCGGCATCACTGTATGGGGTCTCTGCGAGGGAACCGCCGGGGTGGCCTGGGGGAGGTGCCTGCGCACTGCATGAGGCGAGTACATGAGGGGTGCAGGCTTGCACCTGGTCTGGGGGGAGCGGACTTGTGCACCTGCTGCATGGCGGAGGATGGTGCGCCGCTGGAGTCATCTCCTTTTATTTATTTTGATGACTTGACCCACAAAGTTGAGTCATCTCCTTTTATTTATTTTACATTTTCCTAACCTTATATAGGTTTAGAAAAACAATAATAATATTATAATATTAAAATATTATTATGAAAAAATTATTATTATAATAGAACTATTATTATTACAATGAAATTATTATAATAATTATTATTATGAAATCTCAACAGATGAAATTGAGGTTCATAGATCTAAAACCTCATATTTATGTTCCAATGTTTAATCTGAATTAAAACTTCAGATGACCACAGAATGGTCATCCGAAGTTGCATTAACACACGGTTTGCGGCATTGGGACCGTATCGATGCCCTTTTCAAGAATTAATGAAAATTTAATTTTTCTTGGCTTAAAATCGACACACACTCCCTCTGATACCACTTGTTGGAACCGGGCATGCAGCGGAAGCCCAAAACAGGTGGGTTTTTAAATTTTTCCCACCGCTGTTAGATGTGAACTTTTTGATATCGATGAAGAGTAGCCCAGTCGAAGCTGAGGACCATGCGTGAAGGGTTTAAGCACAAACATAAACTGTAAAATACCTGGTTTAGATCTGAATCCATGCATGACGTCTACATGTCGTTGGAAATCACTGATCGAAGAATCCGAAGCCGAATTCCTCTAGATCATCCACACGCACTTCAAGGAATCTGCGGGAGCTCCATTCTTCGTAGTCCGGGTGCTAGCGCGGAATACCAACGATACCTTCGACGTTCCAACAATCACCACATCGCCTTTCTAGCGATGTCCGAGAGAGAGATCCATCTAAGCTCCTTAGATCCAGATAATCTCTCTCTAGAGTGTGGGAGAGAGGAGAGGAGAGAGAAGCTCCATGAATAGTCTTTGGAAAAATCCCCTCCTCTTCTATTTATAGTGCTTAATTAAAATACTCGGTATCGCCTCACCGGCCCCGAATACTTAACGCACTATCAATGAAATTTTACAACTACTTGTCTGAGTCATAAATATTATTATCAATTACTTATAATATATTAAAATATATTACATGATAATAATTAAGTCATTATCTTGACTCATTGTTCTGATAAATATTAATTGAACCTTGAATAATTTAATATTCATCAATTAATATTTTTTCATGTATTTAATTAAAACTTGTAAATACATTTAATAAATAAATTCAATACTCATTATTCTAAACTCGAATAATATGAATTTATTTATTTCATTGGTGACCGTTTAAATTTGGAAAATTCCTGGACCCCTGTGGTGGGGCCCACTATGTCCAATACTCCTATTCAACTGAATATGGCATATTATTGAATATGCTATTGTGTGTGACCCTCTAGGCCCTTATTTCGACAATTGTGAATAGTATTCACAGACCAAGAGTAGGATCTAGCAACCCATCATGGACCCTAAAGAAATAAGGATTGTCACAGTAGTGACAACCAACATACGAACATGCACTGTGTAATATAATCTCTTTTTCTGTAATATCTCATAAAGCAAGACGCACTCACGTGTCATCGCACTTTTATTGATTTATAGTTTGTTGATTTAACTGGACGTATTTACCCTTGATTATCATGGACATAGTCTTATAAAGGTACTGTCATCCATATCAACATGTCTTGAGATATATTACTTCCATAACCCGAAAGTGACAAATCCTTTCTTGACCATTCAACCAATGTCATGCCACCAATGATGTACCCAACACGAACTACCTCGCCACGACTTCATTGCTATGGTTTTCGTCTTGCATCAAAGTACGCTATCAAATGACATACATTGGTAATGATCTCAAGTCAGGAGACCATTACACATGATCATAGATAGGAACATCCAATGACACCCGAAACAAGTGGTATTCCTATTGGCGGGTCAGTCCTCATGATCTCACTACTAGAGATCACCAAGTGAGAACTTCATGAGAAGAAGTCTCAATGATTATGAGCCCCTGGCACCTGATGGTCAAACATCTACTATGTCCAATTAGTAAGATGCATCTATACCATTAAACATATATATTTAAGATTAATTTCATAGTATCTATAGGTTCTCATTATAGCCGGGGAACTGCTATAACCTTTCGATACAATAATTAATCTTTGGACATTGCCATTTAAATAGTGGATGCAGAAAATTCTACACAATAATGGTAAGATGACATCATGCATAGCTTACTGTATTCACAATATGGTAATCAAAAGCACTGAATAGTTGGGTCTAGGTCACCCACTATTTCAACATTTGGTACATTGGAACAATGTCATTTTATTCTCCTTGTACATAGCCTAGTGAGAATGAATTAAGTAAAATTATTGTGTCTCATTCATGCTTTCATTTCTTCCCATACATTAATATGGGAAAGGGTGAGAGGAGGGTTTTTTAACAATAAAATAATATCAAAAGAAGAATTTATTTTAATCTATTACTAATTGATTCACCTCCACCCCCCTTAGGGTATTTAACCTAGTTGGTATAACATAGGATGAGTGGATGCAAATATTGGTCTGGTGATAAATATTTATTTAACATATTATAAAAAATATTTATCATTATAGGGTTTAAGGAATTCCAATGAATAAAATAATATCATTTTACATAACATGGGGTGTATGTGGATTTAACATATTATTAAGGGACTTTGTTCAATTAATTAATATGAAATCCTAACATTGGTTCAATAAATAGATAATTGTGATAATTGTGAGAGGTTATTCATTGTACATAGAATTACCCTCCATAGAGAATTCTCTCTCAATGGAGAAAGTTTATAGGGTTTTCTTTAAAATTCTTGATATTGTATCTTTAAATATTTCTCTAAATATAGATAGATCAAGAGATGATCCATTCATACTAAATGAATCATGGTTGTGATCAAGGTAGTGACATAAGATGATTAGTACCATCATTCTAGCATGTGGTGTGCCATCATCAATGTTCTAATATCAAAGGAGCACATGTGGATCACTAATTTAGGGGATCTAATTTGGGTCCTCATAAAGAAAATGAAAATAAAACCAAACAGCCTCCAGATGATCAACACCTTCATTAAAAAAGGATATCAAGATGAAGCTATTACTTAATGTTATTAAAATAATTATAAATTAACATAAAATAGTTATTCACTCAGTTCCAGCAAAAATATTCATCTATATTATTTGGAAAATTTTCATTAGTCATGAAGATCATTTCATGTACATTGAGGATAGTCTATTGAATTTGGAAGAAAAAAATGTTAGTTAGACATAGGCCTAAAAGGTGCTTCCACTACATAGAGAACCAATAACTACTATGTTGGTAAAACAATCATGGTTCAAAAAAATAGAATATGGATGATATCCAATAGAAAATAACACAAATTTCATTTATGGAAGATGTGATCCCTTGGGAAAACATCATCATATTGATCTTCTTCTCAAAACCATAAAATATATAGTGATCCAAGTGATTCATGTTGGAGATCTCGAACCATTGACCATAAAAATTACACCATTGGATACTATAACTTGTGAAACATATCTCCAAAAACTTTAAATATCATATGATCCCTATAGCCTCATTTTTCAAAAATGATATAATTTAATATCCCATCCATCACACTCAGTCTCCCTCCTCTTATTAGAGTCCTCCCTCTAGTTCTCATTACAGATATTCCATACAAATGATGAATAGGTAAAAAAACATGAAACATGGAAATGAAATTTAAAATAAGGATGTAAGGGATTGCATGGTTTGGAAAATGTGTCCTACATTTACAGGAGAAATATTTAATCTTTAATTCCAAAGAATATAAATTCATCTGAGTTAGTAGGACAAACCCATTCCCTAGCCAGATTCGTGGACTATAATCATTCAATGCCTTCCCATAAAAACAAGTGAAACTAGAACTCTCACCATATAAATGTAGGAGTTGGTTTCATAGAACCAACTAATTATTACTATATATTACTTGTATATTCATGGATTTGAATATTAATAAATACATTACAAAATATTTATTATTCTTTTGTGTATAATTAATGTAATAATGTCCTAGAATATTTGTCACATTGAAAAGGTCATATAAGTTCCATGTTATGATGAAAACATAAAAGTTCCCTAATAATATGAAAAAATATTATTTTATGATCAGATGGTATTCTACGATGTGACACATGTTATGTTAACCATTTAGTGAAACTACTCCTAAGAAGATGATACTTTATCTCATGATACTCACACTTGGTAATCTTCAGGATTGGATATTATGAGAAGAGAACTACCTACATAAAATCCACATGTTTAGGTTTGAATAGTTATTCCTATCTATGAGCATGTGTAATGATCCTTAGAAATTAAAATTGTTATTAATTCAGGTCATGAATCAAGAACATTGGTGTATTATCATAAACCATGATGAAATAAGATCATGGTGAAGTTGGGTATGTAGAGGGCATCACAAATGATATGTTATTAATAAATAAATTGAAGAAATATTTTTCCATTCTAACTTTATAAAAGTTTATATCTCATCTATCTGGTTGAAATGGAACAATCACATTAAATTCCATAGTCATCGTGTAATGAAGAGTTTATTTTAAATATTCTAAGAAATAATTATCAAGCCTATAGGCTGATGACACATATATGTAGCTTGTTTGATGATATATCATGATAAAGGGATTATATTATACAATGATCATTCATATATAGTTATTGTCATTGTCGCATATCGTCTTCCTCTATAGGTTTCTCAATCCATTGTTAAACAGTAATTTTGGACTTTAGGAAAGCCCACCTAATGCCACTGAGGAAGAGTCCTAGAGGGTCACACACGAAGTGATTTCTTTGATATTAGTTAAATATTACTTATATTTATATTTAATAGTTGGAATACATATTATTCTCTCAACCGATAATTAATATTTATTTATTATTTATTAAATATTATTAAATATTAAATAAATATTTATTTGCAATGTAATTGTTTAATTACATGAATATGTAATATTAATTTATCCCTTATTATTTGAAATATAATAAATAATTAATTATTCATTAATAATTAATTAATTAAATGAATATAAAAAAATATTTTATTCTCCAGACTTTGAATATAAAATTTATTTATTTATTGAATATATAATATTTATCTCTTATTATTTGTAAGGTAATAAATAATTATTTATCGATAAATAATTTATTTAATTACGTGAATATTAAAAAATAGTTTATTAATTAGACTATGAATATAACATTTATTTATGATATTTATTAGGAAATTAAATAAATATCAAGGAGGATGAGTAGACTGACTTATTGTTCTAGTGATAAATATGTATTTACCGGACTATAAATAATATCTATCATTCTATGGGTTAGTGAACGCTATTTAATAAAACAATATTATTATTATTTTTCATAGCATGGTGTTCTTTTTGGTTTCAACATATTATTAGGGTCTTTGTGTAATTAATTAATATAAAACCCTAAACCCAGGTCTATAAATAGCAATAATGAGAATTTATAGAGGTTGGTCATCATGAACAACATTCTCCTCCCTAGATAATTATCTATCACCAAAGATCATATCTAGTTTTTTTATATGAAGCTCAAGATATTTTATTTTATCCCATTTCTCTCAAACTAGAGAGATTAAGAGGAAATCCTTTCCATACTGAAGGTATTATGGTTTCAATCAAAGGAGATAATCATTACCACCATGCTAGCGCCTAAAGAACCATTGATGATGTTCTGAGATCAAAGGATCGCATATGGATCACCACTAAAGGGGCCCTACTTTGGTTCCTCATCAATGCAATAAAAATAAAATTAAACAGACTTCTTAAAATCGATACCAGCTTTAAAGAAAGAAATAAAGACCAGGAAATTTGTTCATGTCATTAAATTAGTTATAAATTAACATGAAAAAGATCCTCTATTTGTTCTGGAAAAAATAATTGTCAATATTCTTTGGAAAGAATAATTTTTAATGGCGTTCATGTCATATATATTGCAGATCATATGTTGAATCCAATAAAATTTGAGTTAGCCATCGGCCTAATTTTCACTTCTCCTATGTCTAAAACCATCAAGTGGTATTAGAGCGATCACATTCAGTTTATAATTATTTATTTATTATTGATCCTTTATATATTGAAAAGTTATTTTTTATTTCAATAAATACTTATTTTAATCCAATTTTCAACATCACTTTTCCTCTTCTTCATTTATTGCTCATATAACCAAGATGAGTTAATAATATGTGAAGAACATTTGAAAACCCATCTGAAGGTAGCATATAGTTTGTAGGGTTACACGACATGGTGGTGTGTAGTCAACAAACACTAATTAGTTAGTTAAATCACACGATATATAATTAATTTACATGTTCTAAATTTAATACACATTCAATTCAATTAATATACACATTATAGAATAAATTAACACACAATGTAATTAATTTATATGTCACATAATTAATTTAAAGATGGTGTAATTAATTAATATGTGGTGTAATTAATTTAAATTCTATATAATTGATTCCCATGTGATGTAAAAAATTCATACATAGTGTAATTAATTCCCATGTCACATAACTAATACACATGTAGCATAAATAATTCATACTTTTGTACACGGAATACATGACAATACTTGTTAAACACCACCTAAATTAATTTATGTGTAAAAATTAAAAATTAATTTATTACTCTATAAACCTCATTATTATATGTTTCATTTGTCATATATTTAATTTTACATTCCATGTGATTGGTTTTATATGATATTAATTTCTTAATTAATTTCGGTATAAAATTTGGAATTATATGTCGTGTATGGTCATTACATACGATATTCTCCATGTGGGTTAAATTGGTACATGCATATTAAGTTTCATGTATCTCTTGTTTCATTTGATGAAACTACATGCTATATAATTATGTTACATGTCATTTATGTAATATTCCTTGTGTATGGTGACCCACCTTTTTATTTCATAAACCATTCATTACATGGTACAACATTTAACGATACATAGGATCTTTTGGGATTTAGTGTCTTGGAAATTGGAACATAATACACAAAAAAAATAACCTTTCTTCTAATACACTTGAAACAAATATTCATAGGTTCTTACCAAGTTACTTTTACTACATATCATATCCTAAGGACATACATCAAAAAACCAAGGTGAGCATAAATCTCATCAAGGGAATATTCAAAGGTGATACTTAGTATGATACAAAGAGGCATATCAATAAGGCATGATCATATGAAAATGAGGCATATCATAGTCGAATAAACATGAATAATAAAATTTAAATTTGGCTAAAAAAATAGAAATGAGACATTCATATTCATATCACCAAGTTTTATCACTAGGGTGTCATAAATCATAATTACAAAGGTTATTCTCCAAGGTATCAAAAAACATATCATCTCTATAGATTAATTCTTTAACTAATGAATTTGAGCACTATAAATTAAAAAAATTTATATTAATTAATTAATTTAAGCAACATTGATCATAACAAATCATTTCATAAATAACCTGTCAAAAATGAAGAATGGGTCTCATATCAAAATCATTGCATATAAATTTCTCAAGGATTTGAACATAACATCATTTTTATCCCACAAAAAGGAAATATGGGTTTTATATATGTAAATAACTAAATAAATATGACATTTTTAAATCTAGTTGAATCCCCATGGAGATATAATAGAATTGTGTATTCACAATATGAGAATTTCTCATATAGAAAAGAGAAGTTCAAGAAATGAATTTGAAAACATGATGATACAAATTGTGGATAATAAAAAGGGAATAATGGGAGGGAACAAAGTAATCCCATTGATAAAACTTAGTTTTTTAAGTAAAGTTAATATATAAATTGTAATATAATAAATTTTATTAACATTTATAAGGTATACACAGAAGGGGTACTTGGATGAAAAAAGATATGAGGAAAATTCCCTTACCTTGAAGATTTTCTTTCTGAAACTTGATTATGGAACCTTAAGACCTTGAGGGAATAATCGATGTACTATTTGGGAGGTTAAATAAACATAACTTCGTGATTAAGGTATTTTTAGTGAATATTGGTGGTGTGTAAGGGGTATTTATACTTGAGGAGGGGTGCCTTTAAGTTATTAAATAATGATTATTTTGTATTTAATATTAACCACTATTGGGTGGAATTAATTCCAAAGATTTTGGTTGAAAATTAAAGTTGTAAAGTATGGTTTAGTTCTTTAAATACATCAACCACCCATTTAAGTTTTTAGTTTTTAGGTATTTTAAGCTTTTAGCATTTAACTTTAACTAGGTCCAATATTAACTTATATTGTGGTAACTCTTTCTTTTACCATGGTAACTTTTTATGTCTAAAAATGAAATTATTCTTATTTCATAATTTTGAAATTATAATTCAAACTATCCAATACATTTTACTATATTGAAGTTGTAAAATTGATTTAAAAAATACTAATATGATACGTGTAGAACTCATAAAAAATCTTTTTAGAAAGGATAAAATTATGGTTTTCTAAATGCTAAGCATGTGTTTCTAAATGTATCACATTATGTACTATTTCATTCCATAAATAATTTTTTATTAAGAATAAGTATTAATTAATTTTAAATCTCGATCATATCGTAATTATATCAAAATATTTTTCATATTTCTTAAAAAATTGTATTCTTGGTTTTTAATGAAAAAAAAATCAACTTTCTTGGAAAATTACCATAAATTCACCCTAATATAATTTATTTATACTAAGTAAAAAATGATATTTATTTTATCAATATAATTATATAAATATAATTATTTCAAATTTTAAATAAATATTCTTAATTATTTAAATTTAGTAATTTCAAAGAAAAATAAACATTTTGACCATTATAAAAATTACTTAAGAATTCAGTGAAATAAATTATCATTTAAAAAGTGTTTTTTAAGATTATTTCATGGAAATAGATTTTATCTAAAACTTATAAATTTATCATAAAACACATTTTTAATGCAATATGTTTATAGTCACCAAAAATGCAATTTTTATTATATTAATAAATAATCCCTTTACTGTTCCTAGTTGTAGTTGTCCGGGATGTGTAGAAAATTTTTAAATATAAAAGTATTTCTATGTGATCATAATCAAACATTCATTATAAAATAATATTTCTATTAATAACATAAAGGAATTTTGGGGTGTTACATTCTTCCCCTTAAAGAAATTGCATCCTTGCAATTTTCCCCTATAGATCAATACCTTTAATTCAAAATATGAGGGTTTTCCTCAACATTTTGATATTTAATTCATCCTTTATGAATTATTAAAATAAAATATAAAAATAGGAAATTACATCTTGGTGCTTCCTTTCTCAAAATAGATGATATAATTAATCTTTTGAAATAATATCGCAAAAACTTCATGATCTATAGAATTTATTTACAAATAAAAAGGTGTTGGATAAATCATTTAGTTTCTTAGGTGTGGATTGAATATTTGAAAAACATTATGAATATTTTGAACTATAATTTTTAATAATATTTATGATTAAATCATCTATAAAGGATATTAATGTTTTACACTATTTCTTTCCTTCTATCTGATAATTGATATGTTGAAAAGAAAATGTTAAAACATAAAATTAATTAAATAAGAATACTGATACTTTTAATAATAATAAATTCCACCAAAGGAGAAACCATATGATTTTTAGTAAGTATATTTTTATAAACACTAAAATTTGATAAAATAATCATAAAAGTTTTTCCATTGACTAAATAATCTCATTTCAGTTTGTGCTTGTTAATTTTAGAAAACATCCCACATAAATTAGACTTTCAACAAGACAAAAAGAACTCTAGATTCATGGATTATAATCATCATAGTGTAGTCTATACATATTTCCCTTGGTTTCGAGATTATACATTCTTATCATCCTTATTAGCTATCGGATTAGGGAATTGACTTGGATAATACCCAATTTCCCCAAATCTATGACATATAACCATTAGTATTTCCTTAGGTAAAACCTTTTCCACCTTCATCAAGTTAAATGAACTCTTAATTTTTATTCAACAATCAGTTGTTTTATGTCCTTATTTTTTCACACATAAATAATATCCCAATTCTTTAATACATTCTTCATGGTACCTCTTCCCACATTTTTGACATGTAGGAAATTGAATATTCTTTTCATCATTATAATTATCTCTAGAATTTATATGAGACTCCATACTTCTCTTCTTTGTTATGTTTGGAAACTCATATATATTCTAGTTTTTAATCATAATACATGATAACAAGTATCAAATAAACATAAGATCCCTTAATTCATCTCCCCCATATTGGGAAGTTCATCATCAATTTTTTCACTTCATCAATTATTTGAATGAGTCCTTCTAATTCCATTCATTTTTTCTATAAAAGGAAAAAACCTAAGTGATAAATTTATTAATATAAGGAATATTATAATAATAATTATAAAAGGAAATCTTGATCTTAAAATTTTCTGATATCATGCTTCTAGGATGATATACTTTAACCTTAGTAAAAGTTTTACATTATTTTCATATCCTTTATAATGATTTGTATAAGAACTTGATTAAACAAACCATATCCCCCGATAGTGTCAAACCAGGTGTGTAGTAAATTTCATTATTGTTCACCAATTATAGATAGATTCTATCTTAATACAATATTTTTAGGGTTATTACCCCTAGGTACATTTGTGTCAGATCCACATCCACCTGTAGTATCCTGACAGGAATATATTTTCTTGGAAACCACTTACTCTATAATTCACCAAAATATAAGGATTTTTTCCTATATTTAAGACAATACCTAGGGTTTTACTGATGTTTTATAATCCTAATTTCCACAAATAACTAAACCATCCTTTGATACCAACTCTGGAGACCCACCTTTTAATTTCATAAACCTATCATTACATGGTACAATATTTAACAATACATAGGATCTTTTAGGGTTTGGTATCCTGGAAATAGGAATATAATAAATGATAAAAAACATAATATTTCTTCTAATCCACTTAAAATACATCTTCATAGGTTTATACTAAGTTAATTTTACTAGATCTCATATCCTAGAGACATGCATCAAAGAAATGGGTGAGCATAAAGCCTATTAAGGGAATAATCAAAGGGGATACATAGAATATGACAAAGAGGTGTATCAATAAGGAAATATCATATGAACATGATGAATATAATAATATAAATAACATGAATCATAACATGGAAATGTGGATATAACATGAAAATTATACATTCATAATCATATCACAAAGTTTTATCACCAGGGTTTCATAAATCATAATTACCAAGGTTATTCACCAAGGTACCGTAAAACATTGCATATCTAGTGATTAATTCTTTACTCAATGAATTAGACTGATTTAAAGGAGAATAATTTATATTTCTTAATTCATTTGATCTATATTTATTACAAAAAATCATTTCATCAATAACCCATGGAAAATAAAGAACGGGTTTCATATCAAAAAAATTGTACAAAGTTCTTAAAAACTTGAAAATAACATCATTTTTAACCCATGAAAATGAATATGGGTTTAATATAGGTAAATACCCAAAATAATAATACATTTTTATATCTAGAAGAATACCCATTGATATAAAATATGTTTGGGTATTCACAATATGATAATTTATCATGTAGAAAAGAGAAATTCAATAGATGAATTTGACAACATAACAGTATAAATTCAGGCTTAAGAAAATGGAATAATGGGAGGGAACTAAGGTCTATAATTGATAAAAAATAATTTTGTTTTAAGGTTAATATCAAATTTTAGTAGAATAAATTTTACTAACATTTATAAGGTATAAATAAAAGGGGTACTTGGGTGAAAAAGGAGAAGAGGATATATAACACCCCAAACATTTTATGGTATGTTCCTCTTAAATTATTTCTATTCATTAGATAGCCTATATTTCATGAAGCACTAAGTCTTTTTTGAATCAAAAAATTTTAGGAGAAATTTATAAGCTATCCATTAAATATAAATTTTCCACTTCTACGTTTTGAATTTCAAAAAATGGTCATCTGGAGTTGTGACTAGTAAGTCATTTAGAGTCTCATAGAACCAACTTGATTTTTTGATGAATAGTAACATACCCTTATGAATAATATGAATGGTAATAAGACCCTTATAAATTGTAAATAATTATTATATTTTATTTTCTTAAGGTAATAAGATAATGATATCTTAATTGATTTTTTAATGTGATATAGAACTAATTATACCATTAAAAATTGTTTTTTTGAATTAACTATGTTTTTATTTAAAAATAAAATTAAAATTAATTATAAAATTATTTTCTAAAAAAAAGGAGTTTATTTTTGAATTCTACATGTCTAAAATTGGTTTGGGTGAATTTTTGGGATTTTTCTAAAATACTTGAATTTTTCGTGAATAGTAAAAAATACAGTTTTGAGTTTTCGGTAGTTTAATGACATCATAATGATGTAATAACTAAATATAAAAGTATGGTAAACTTTTATATAGTAAATTATAATATGAGGTATCCTAAGGGGATAAAAACATGAGAAAATTTCATGGGAAAGCCCATGGTTTTGCAAAAACCACTAATGAGGTGTCCCTTTTAATTAATAAAAAACTCTCTTAATTACTATAAATACCCACTCACCCCCCCCCCCTCTATTTTATTTCATTAAAAACTCAATATCCTAGAATATATGGTGTTATTACCTCCCTAGGATTCCTCCTAAGGTTTCCTCAAACCCCCAAGGTCCCAACCTTCAAGTTTTTGGAGTTACTCTACAAGGTAAGAGAATCAACCACCCTTCTCTTTTCTTAAAGCTTTCATTTATGTTTTCTATTTTATTTTCAATTGGACTATGTTTGGATATGTAATTACATATTCCCATTACGTCCCATATTATTTATTATTGATGGGATACCCCCTTTCTCTCATCAAACTATTTTATGAAATTTTAGGTGAGGTCGTTAGGCTGCCAAATTTTCGTTACAGATTTCTAATTTTTTTCTCTTATTTTGAGTTCCTTTATTTTATACTTCTTTCCTAATTTCACTTCATCCAAATTATATGATAATTACAGTAACTTACATGAACTGGAATTATATTATGATAATTTAATATTTCATCATCATCTCTCTTTCCCCCTCCTCTTATACTAAAAATGAAAACACCGTCTGAGATGTGTTAATTTATCACACTCAAGGATGACGGGTTCTCAATTTTCATTACCATGTCCAATTCTGGTCATGAAACCATTTTTATGGTTTAAACAGATAATAATATATGTATTTTATCTCATTAATGATCTGTAATCCCTACACACTCATAATATGTAATAATAATACAAAACAAGTTCGTTGTTCACAAAACCATCAAACTTAATCCAAGCATTTATAAATAACTTTTAACTAATGATTCATCCTCAAGTATATAACCCAGAATAATTATAAGATAATTTATATCTCTTTAATTTCACTAATAATATATATTAACAATTATGTATGTTTAACCACATTTAAAATGAACTTCCATTCATGAAATCAAGTAAATGAATCATGAAAACCAAGGAAGAAAATGCTTCCAAAACAATAAAATTGAACCTCTTAAACCCATTAAAAGGGCCATTAATGAACCTAATAAAGTTATAATAAATAAATTAAATGTATATGAGGTTTTTTAATTATTAATTAATTAATCTAAATTTGACTATTCAGGTCATTAAAACAATCTAAGAACACACTCGAGCAAAAGGTAAGGGGTTTCTCATCTCACTTTAATTTCCATGAGATTTCCATTTTTTCCAATTATTTCTTGTATGTGATATATGTGTAATGACATTTGATATATAATAACATGATTCTATTTATATTCATTTTATTCAATGATTCATTTGATGTTTATTTAGTTCTGGTCATATGATTCGACTGATTACATTGTGGCAAGAGACTTTGTCTCAACTACAATTTTGTTGTGACTAACTTTGTATGGTGCACCTAATAATCCTTATGTGGTGTATTGACTTCCCATTTGATATAACTTTTCATTTGAAATTATATTTATATTAAATATCCATAATCTCATATCATGGGTATTTTTTTTGTCAAAACCGTATACCATTTTACATACAGTGTTTATTTGGAAAGTTATTTTAATTATGGAAATATTGATGAATCTGTATACTCTAATCTATACAGATATTGAAAAGGCATAATGCTCTTGTATTGAGTAAATTTATTAAGAATTATTTTTACATGTAGTGGTGGTTGGTTCCGGCTATAGCCCCTCGATGCATCAGTAGGTCTCATGAGACAAATTAGTTGGCGACAAACCCTTCGAGTTTGTTTCCAAAAATCAGACAGGTTTCTACCCACATAACTAAACTGTTTTAATGGTACTATGGTATCATGTTCCAGATACATGATATCAAGTTAATAAGAATTATCTTTATTCATTATCAGTTATTATTATCCATGAGGTTTTCACTATGGAAAAATCTATGGATGTAGTTTCATTCTCAGTTTATTAATGGCGTGATTTTTTTCATTTATTCACCATGCCATGTTGATTATGTCAAATTTTTTACAATTCAGTTATTATTGATTCATTCTTCTTCCATTTTTAACCCTTACTGAGCATTTGAGCTCACCCCTTTCATTGTTTACCTTCAATAGGTTATGAAGAGGAGATCATTTATTGAGTTTCCATGGATGCAGTTTTTAGTTTTTGTTATATATTTTATTTTGTAACCTTTTTCAATGTAATTTGAGTTACATTTATGTATCTAGTTTCTTCAAGACTAATAAAATGATTGTTACTTCGGGATTTTCATTCCGTCAAATCATTCCAATATAAAAAGTAATGCACTGGCTCTAGTCTAGAGGGGTCAGGGTGTTACAGGATAATTCCCTTACCTTGAAGATTTGCTTCTTAAAACATAAGTATAGAACTTTGATACCATGAGGGCACCTTGGAGGTACTTTCTGGGAGATGAAATGGTCATAACTTAGTTATTATGGTTTTTTTATTATATAGTGTGGGTGTAAATGGGTATTTATACTTGAGGAAGGGTGTCTTTAAGTGATTAAACAATAGTTATTTTGTATTTAAGCCTAACCACTATTGGGTGGAATTAATTACAAATAATTTTATTGAAACATAATTTTTTGAAGTCTAGATAAGGTCATAAAATAAATAAACTTTTCATTTTATGTTGTATTTTTTAGGTATTTTAAGCTTTTACCATTTAACTTTAACCCGCTACAATATTTTACTTATACTACGGAAACACTTTACCATGGTAAAAAACTTTATCTAAACAAATTAAACTTATTACCAAATTTAGACCATATAATTAAAAAATACAATCCATTTTACTTGATTAAAATTATAAAAGTGATAAAAATCAATTATAATATGATACACATATAACTCATAAAAACGTTTTTTAGAAAGGATAAAATCGTGGTTTTCAAAATGTTAAGCATGTGTTTGTAAATGTAACACATTATATAATATATTGTTCCTTAAATAAATTTTTATTAATAATAAGGACTAATAAATTTTAAATCTTGTTCATATCCAAATTATATCATCAGAGTTTTTTTATTTAGTAAAAAAGTGTATTTTCACTTTTTAACCCAAAAATAAACTTCCTTATAGAATTTCCATAAACTCCCCCCTAAGATAATTTCAACATACTGAATCAAAAAATGATATTTATTTCATCAAAATAATTATATAAATATAATAATTTCATATTTTAAATAAATATACTTATTTAATAAAATTTAAAAATTCTATAGAAAAATAAACATTTTGACTATTATAAAAATTACATAGTACTTTATTAAAATACATTATCATTTAAAAGGTGTTTTGTAAGATTATTTCAAGAAAATAAATTTTATCTTAAACTTTTACATTTTTCATAAAATACATTTTTAATTGAATATGTTTATAGCCTTAATAAACAATACAATTTTAATTATATCATTAAATAATCCAGTTGTAGTTGTCCATGACGTGTAATTTTGTTATGAAATGTAAAATAATTTATATCTCCTCCTATTAAAACAATAATTATAAAATAACAATTTTATTAATAACATAAAGGAATGTTTTGGTGAATTACAATATGAGTGTATTTTATATAATAAGGACCATGTCAAGTAGATCATATGGGTATATTCCATGTTACCTCAATGTACATGTTATTTACTTAATTAAATATTAAATAAAATAAATTAATTTTTTTAAATCATAGTGGATGACTATCTATAAGATAGATTAGATGGATATTAAGATAAAATTAATTAATTAATTAATCAGATTAATTCAAGAATGTTTTATCTTAATAAAAGAATGGATATAAATGAACTCTAGATAGTTATTTTAAATATGAATTTTTTGAAAACATGTATGATCATGAGATTAGAATGATTCGTGTATTTTTATGGTTTATTTTAAATTAATTATTACATAGGTTTTTTCTATTTTTTATAAAATTAAATTGGTTCTATGTGATTCATCCCTCCCACCTTATTCTTTATAGACCAATGTGCCCACATTTTATTTTATGTAAATCCTCTTTTTAGTTCCTTTCACCTGTGAGTGAATTAAATTCATTATAAATATAGATCTCTCAGGTTCATGGAGTTGGTTTAAGGAAGAATCGGTACAAATCCAAACCAAGGATTTACACAAAAGAGGGGTGGAATGCTACTAATTCAATCTTAGGTCGGCTCAAGGAGTTTTTTCCTAAAATAGTCATATTAAACACGAATATATTAAGATAAAATACCTTTTCTATGCACTTTAATTAATTATTCATACTGATATTTAATTGTTTTTTATTTTATTTCTCGATATAGGAAATGATCAGAAACAGGATAAATGACATTAAATTGATGATGCAAATGATCACCCATGATGAAGGACAAGTAAAGGACTAAATCTAGAGCCTAAAATGAAGAACTAGACTAAAACTAGTAAAAATCTAATGGAAAACACAAATTCACATCTTGAATTCAATTCACGACATGAATCTCAAATAATTTTAGGATATAAAGTTGAATTATGAATAAAAAGAGATTTATGGATGAAAACCACATGTGTCACGATGTGACACAAATGGTTACATCATAAATCTTCCTCAAATATCTAAGAGAGTGTTTCAAAGAATGATATAATATGTGAGTAACTCATCCCCATAAAACTCATTTCCTAAAAAAAATTCATGATATAAAACCTTGGATGGACCTAGAACTTTGTAAATTCAATCGAAAAATGATGAAGAAAATATTTAATGACCTATAACCACTCAGGAACCCCCATATTTACCTAAAGAGACTTTATTACTATATTTATATAATTTTGAGTGCTTTATATATCTATAAATAGAGGTCCTGGGGGGATTAAATGGGTATCAATTGAGTTGGGGAAGCTCTAGATGAGGAAACACTACAACTATGCAACTTGTTTTATTTCTTTTCCTTTATTTTATTTTATTTCATTCTTGCGATGTCTCCCATATCCCAAATAAACTTGTCTAACTTATACATGGATGGGTAGTTTTTTGGGTGATCAGAAAAGGGGTAGGATGGACCTATTGTTATTTTCTTGAGATTTAGGCTTAAATTAAATAAAATCCTTTCTTTCTTCTTATATCTTGTATCAATTTGATATTTAAAATTTCCAATACCAAATATGGATGTATTTAATTAAATTATATTAATTACAATTATCTTGGTCAATGATCGAAATCACCCTCCACCCAATTCAGATCTGAATACGATGGAATATATTAGGGTTGGGTTGTGAGTGCTTGGTGATTCCCAGCACATCCGCAGAATTGAGGCAGGAACTTTTGGTTATTAGGGAATAAAAATACCCAGTTAGGTATTTACCTAATTATTCAAAAGAACCCTATGCATCGAAACACATATAGGAAGAAGAGTAGACCAATATGAGATTTCAGTTAGGGATATTCTCACATTCACCACCTAGATAAGGGAAAGATAGGAAGTGATGGATTAATTTCTCTCTTACCAAATAGTAAAAGAAAAATTGGTAATGATTGGGAAAACCATGATATCATGGAACTAGGGCTATCTAATCCTGGTCCATTCACAGTCTTAATAAATTATTTTAAATCAATTAAATAATCTTTTAATTTTATTTCAATTTTATAAAATCAAATCAAATCAATTTTCTCAAATAAACCAAAAGTGAAAAAACATTTTGTGTGCACTCCTCTTAAAAATACTACCAGGGGTTCAGCACTAGACTATAATTAGGTAATAAAAAAATTCCACAACACACAATAGGTTTCAGTTAAACTTGGTGCCACTTCTAGGGAGGCACTGCCTCAAAATAGTAAAAACTAAGAAAAATTAATTGACCTTGAATAACCTGAATTTCAACTGAACATTTAATTGAATTTTTTTTTGTAAATTTGAAGAATCCAAACTAAAATAACAACCATTTAGTGACATAAATTAATGTATAGAAATCCCAATCAATTCCTTAGATATCTTTATGCACCATAATTTTCAGATTTGAGTAGAACACTCAATGTTCACTAAATGACACTTTCAAATTTGATTGACACGCTCAATGTTCACTCTAAACAGGAAATAATGGCTAGAAATACCAATCAATGCCTTCAAGATCTATGTGAACCATAATTTTATAATGATAAAAACCAAATAGTTGTACCTACAATGGAAAATGGTTTTGAATTATGTATTTACATGATCCTAGTGATGAATAATTTTTATGATCTTAAACCAAACTAAAAAATCCATGAATTTAAAAATGCCTACTTCATATTCAAACCTTGAGGAGTTTTTAAGAGAAATTTAAGCTAATGGAATTCCCCTTTTCACTAAAATAATCAACAAAGGAATTTATGTGTAGCCTAAAACCAGGAGAAGTTAATGATTGGGGGATCTAAAAATATGCTTTATGTAGATATTTTTTCTCACATCCAGAAGTACTAAAATAAGAAAATATATCTACGATACTAAATAATAATATATAGAGACTCTCTACAAATACTATTAGAGGTTAAATGATCATTTTTTCAGTTACCCACTAATAGAGAAAATATTTTCAATTAAATTTACATTTAATTTCCTTATTTTAAACCCACCAAAGTGTTATTTTAAATGATTTTTGTATTTTGGACATAACATTTTCTACACTAATCCAAATTGAAAAATTCTTTCTTTTACAGATTCTACACATTAAGGTATTCATTTAATACCACTTAACCAAAAGCTGAATCGGCCATATGGAAGCTCAAACAAAGCTCACAAGTTGGACCATGAAAACTATTTACAAATATGTTGATTTTTTGTGTGGAATTCGTAACTCGTTCATGGTGAGACCAATTTCTCTAAAATTCAATGGGTTGACGCACAAGATGTTTTGGAACATCTTTCATGAAGTCTAGGACACATGAATTGTCTATTTTGATGGTAATTAAATCATTCTAATCTGATGGTTTGTGATTTGGAGAGTCTGTCTGGACAGAATATATTGTCAGATTAAAACGGGCATAACTCTCAGAATACTTGTCCAAATACACTGAGATTTATAGGAGAAACGAAAAAGATAATTATGAACAACACTAAAGAAGGGTAAAATGTGTGAATAGGTCATTTAATTGGGATAAAACACATTAACTCTTGGGGGTAAATTCTGGTTATAAAAGGAGGGGAGATCCTCCCTCTCAAAGCTTCTTTCATTCCATCACATTCCTTCTTGGACACCAAGGAGGATAACTTTTCTCCTTTATCTATTTTATTTCTTTTCTTTTAAATATATTTTTAATTCCTTATTTTTCCCCATTCATCTCTATTACCCTTACCATGGTTGCGTAAACATTTTGAGTGATTGGGGAAGGGTTAGTTTCCTATTTTGTAATGCTTGAGTTATTAGACATAATTGAATGAAATTTATTTCTTCTTCAAAGTTGTTTTAAATTTCAT
Source organism: Viscum album (assembly GCA_963277665.1). Taxonomy (NCBI): domain Eukaryota; kingdom Viridiplantae; phylum Streptophyta; class Magnoliopsida; order Santalales; family Viscaceae; genus Viscum; species Viscum album. The sequence goes on from OY728123.1 coordinate 891,070,921, forward strand.
ATATCAGATTTTATTATCAAGTGCAATAGTTCTTGAATTTTAATTCAGTTATTGATTTTTTCCTTGGTAAAATAATCATTATCTCCCTCCACTAATTTTTGGTTTTTATATGATGGAATAGACCAGGAATTGGTGGTGAAGTACTCGAACATTGTCAGTACGTGTAAAGAGGGTAGTGAATGTTCTTTATTTTTTGGGATAAACAATACCCAATCATGAATTGACCAATTCAATTGAGGATATTCAATACAACTCTTTTTCACATGGAAGGAGAGTTGGCCAAACTAAGATCTTAGTAAGGTTTTATATCACCATCATAATTTCACTAAGGGAGTGAGAGGAAATGATTATGGAAACTCACTTTAATCAACTCAGAAGAATATTATTGAATTAAATTGAACAAGGATAGCATTAAAATTGGGAAACTGACCTCGACCTAATCGCCATTTTTAATATCATAGTTTTTAATCATTTGAATTTCAAATTTCCTTTCAATAAATTTCTTATTGATTTATTCCAAAAAGACACCATTTTTACCATATTTTAAAAGTGACAAACTATTTTTTGTACACTCCTCTTTGGGAGACTTCCTAGGGTTAATCACTAGACTACACTTAGGGAATATAAAAATTGTTTTGTCACGCCCCATGACAGGCGTGTGTCACTGACATCAGACTATGGAGGATTTCCACATTCTTGTTTTCCTCTACCAAGTTCTACTCAATAATGATTTGAATCTGCTCCATGTATCATCTAGAAGATCTTTGATCGATAAATCACCAGTAAAAGATGGAGGATTAATTGAGAAAATTTCTCAGAACTCATTGTAATTTGGCACTAGAGGTATAGAAACAAGGGGAATTCATGAGGTATGCACATATGATTCAGTAGCTTTATTAGGAACCCAAATTTATAAACTCGCCAAGTTAGTGAGACAAATTTCTACAAACCAAGAGAGAGAGAGAAAATATTCACCTCGGGTATGTGGTTTATACTACCAATCATTACATTGACTAATTTCTTAAGGTATAGGGGGAATAAATTTGTGTAGTAGCCTTTTAACTAAGGAAATTCTAGCAGAATCAGTATAATCCCTTCTACCAAAATCAATACCCAAAAAAACATTCATTCCAAAAGTAGCAATAATAGAACTCATCTCTATTTCAAAAATACAAAAAACATCCCTTTCAAAAACCACCTTTTCGACATAAACAATCTGAACATTCGTTAAAATATTCTCAGTAAAACCACCACGGAGTAGATATTGAAGAGATGAAGCACTATGTAAAATATTTGACTAGTAAAGTTGATAGTCTTATTGATTTTATGAATAAAACCCAGTAAAGATACCAACCAAGATAGTTTTTAATCCCAATTAAATTGTAAGCATGGTCACAACACAAAGTGGAAAAGATCTCCAACCACCTAAAAAGGATGAAAATTTGGAGTTTAATTCTGAAAATAATTCAAAAGAGGTAAGAACATGGTTTAGGAAATAGAGATTAGAGATACCCATGCAAAATAAAAAATGGGAGTATAATAAAATTCCAGCACCATTAACTTCTTATTTAATTGAGTCAAAATATTTTGAAAAAAAGTAGTTTCAAAAGGTGATTCATGAGACCTTTAAAAAATTAATGATCAACATCCCACCCTTAGAATCCATTATACAAATAAATAAATATTAAATTTTTCTTAATGATATATGTAATAAAGGTATAATACTTGACAGTAATGAAAGAATCTATTTGGGAATAAAAGTTTCAGCACTGATGATGCCACTGATATCAAAAAAATGTCAAGATTCAAGGTCACTCTCTATTTCCCGAACTATTGGTTCTTTAAATTTTACTAACACCTTATTTTATCTCGGTGTTTTGATAAACACCTTGCATGAATTTGTATTTACATATTTTTAGACTGTAAAATTTAATCCCACAAGAGTGGTGATCTAGCTCACAAAAAGATCAACCATTTTTTCTAGCAGGAGTTTTAGAATATGTGCTTATGAAATTCAAAGACTATTTTTCATAACTGACTTATATATTCTAAATAAAAAATAATATATGATTTCATCACACTTATCTATCATTCTGGGGAGACCATTATTAAAGATATAAAAAACATGAACTTATATGAATGAGTACTTTCAATTGATCTTGGAGATAGTTTTGTGTATTTCAACATACATGAATCCTCAAGTAATTTTCCAATAAATTGTTCACTAAATTAAATATCCCAAAAATAAGATTCAGTACCAACTAAAAAAATCAGTTATGATTAGAAAATTATTTACCTTATAAGATCAATTTATAATCAAAAATACCATGAAAAAGGTAAGTGCCAAAAGATATTAAGATTGTGATCTCATGATTAAAGAAGAGATAACATCTATATTTTTTTATATTTTATTAAAAGAGGCTAAAGAATCAAAATTAGGATCATATGATGCAATTTATAAGTACAAACTTAAATAAGGTAAAAATGAAAAGATTATCATCGATCTCCAAAAGGAACTGGCTGTGAATGAAAAAGAAATGGCTTAGACACAATCTATATGTCCCATTTTACAACTCAAATTGAAAAAGAATATAGAAAATTTTATTAAAACTATATAGGTAAGTAGATTATCTTATCAGATCAATGAGAATAAATGGTCATGAAAACAAGGTAAATCTGTACTCAATCAGTTTCAAAATATACCAATTTTATTTAATATTGTAGATAAAAAATGAAAAATATGGTTATATGGGTCAATGAAAGTGGGGTTTAATTGTCCAAAATAAGGGAAGAGTATAAAAATCCTAGGAGGACACAACACCCAGATAAAAGTGAGTTTTTTATTTCAATAACGCAATAAAAATTATCTAGACAAATGAAGAACCAACTTGGAGGATCAATATTTAAAGGATTGTTCTGGTATTGTGGTAATCATGGACACAAAGTGCTTTCTTCTTGGTTTAACATGTCTTTATTAGGGAATAATAAATAATCAATGGGGGTTTTGGTAATTTATTCACAACAAAATTGGAAAGATAGGTTCCCTGTTATGTGAAAGGGATGAGCTTTCAAAAGATATCCAATGGTAAGAATGTCCATAAATAGTGCTTAGTAGTTTGGCCACATCAATTTCTATTGGATAAAAAATGGACTAATATATTCATACATAAATCTCATGATATATAAACAATAGTTTATTCTTATAAATTCTCACCAAAACATCATATTTTTATTAAAATTTTATTAACCCTTATAAATAACTCACCAAAAGATTCATCATCTAAAATTTTAAGATATTCGTACATAAATCTCATGATATATAGATTAACATTATTAACCATTATATTTACTTCATAAATGTTTTTTAACTTATATCATATGTATCTAACCATTCCAATTCCTTTAAACCTCAAAAATTAACATTTAGAGAGAGAGGAAAGTAAAACATTTTTTGGTTCATCAATCATTCTCAGGTTCTTCTAATTTGTATTTGTTAAGGGAGAACCATTAGAAATAGGAGTGAAACTATATTCATCAGCTTAAATAACATCATATCCAAAGGAAAATACATAGGGTATTATTGTATCCTTGAATATAAGATGGTTCTTCCCATCGAAGATAAGAATGTTGTAATAATGGGTTCCCTAGACCCAACTTGAACAATAATTTCAATTACTATATCATGGATATAGTGAGTTATACATGATGTAAACTTACTATAATGTCGTTGATATTTCTACATCAACTATTTAAATATTAATGTCTATATATTTATAACCTCTATATACGATGAAATTAATCTTAAATAAATTTCCTATGGTCTAGATACATCATAATGACTAGACATAGTTGATTCTAGACTATCAGGTGTTGGGGTCTTATAAGAATTGAGACTTATTCTCATAAATTTCAAACTTGGTGATCCCTAGTAGTTGATATCATTTGCAAAGACATTCTGATAATAACACCACATGTTTTGGGTGTCATCGGTTTTTCTTATCTACAGACATGTTTATTGGTCTCCTAACTTGATATAATTATCCATGTGTGCCATTTGATCATGTACTTTGATGCAAGGTGAAGACCATGACAATGAAGTCATGGTGAGGTAGTTTTTTTTGGGTGCGTCATTATTGGTATTTCATTGATTTAATAGTCAAGATATAATTTGTTGCTTCCAAATTAAATAAGTGATATCTCAAACCTAGTTGATCGAGATGGTAGTACCTTCATTAAATCCATGTACATTGTAGTTGAAAGTAAATCCATCCAATCAGATTAAAAAATAACAAATGAAATCATTATGACACAAGTGTGCATACTGTTTTATGAGATGTTGTACGAAAAATAGATTATATTACATAGTATGTGTTCATAGGATGTTTGTTGTTTCTATGACTATTATTTGTCTATTTAGAGGCCTTGATGGGTTTCTAGACTCTACTCTTATTATTTTAATATTATTTATTGTTATTGAGATAAGGTCCTAGAGGGTCACACATAATAGTGCATTCAAGATTCTATCATATTCTGCTAAATAGGTATATAGGATATGGTGTTCCCCGCCATGTGGTCTGAATGTTGTCCAAGTATTATCGATCACTAAAAAATATATAAATTCATTATTATTTTATTATAGAATAATTGAGTTAAATTTATTAAAATTATTTATGAGTGTTTAAGTAAATACATGGAGTAATATTATATGAACGATTATTATTTTAATATTCAAGGTTCATTTAATATTATCAAGAATTTCGAGTTAAGTTAATGACTTAGGTTTTATCATGTAATATATTAAATATATATTATAAGTATGTAATAAATTATAAATAACATTTATAACATAATTAGTTCTTAATAACTATTTATTTACTACTTATTTAGTGGATTTTAAATATACGAGGGCTGGGGAACCCTAACCAGATATTTTACACATCCAACATATAAGTAGATGAGAAACTCATTTCTGGTGGCTGATTTATTTTCCAATGGATTGAAAGCTCATCTCTCTTCCCACATCCATGATAGAGAGAAAATTCATCCAAGCAATTGATCCAAGGATGTCTTCATGGATCATAGAAATAGAGTTGAGGTGATTGTCGTGGTGTCTAAGAGATTATTAGAGATCCGTGATAGCAACTAGAATTTGATTATGGATGTTCGCATAGATTCTTGAAGCATCTTTGGATTATCTAGAGTGGTTTGGATTCATATCCTTTATGTAATGATCATCTAAAAAGAGTTTAATTTTAACACGTATCGAATCAAATTAGGTAACTATTTTTTTATTTTTGTGATTTGAATTATTCACATGAGATCTTTGGTCCTCTATTGGGGATCAGATCGCCAGAGAGGAAAAAGTTACTTCACTCCAGTGATGAAAATTTTAAAATATCTAGCCCACCAACTTCCACTGTGCATCCTGGTACCTTCAAGGAATCCCTTTACTGTTAACTAAGTTATGAATATCCATGGAAATCCTCTCATTCTTCAAACTTCAAAAAAAATAAGAGTCACTAAAGGAACCATCACTCTAATACCAATGAAAGGACCAATTAGGATTAGTGTGATCAATGAGAGGGGGTTGAATCAGTGATCAAATATTTTAATTTTTTATGCTTTAAAAATAACCTTCACCTTCATTTATAGATAATTGACTCCATTGAAACACAATACACAAACACACCCATGGGAACATAATAATTTCTATGGTACATTACTCAAAATTATTAGTTAGTCCTTAGAAGGACCTAAAAACAATATCTAATCACACATCCACTAGAAGACAATCCTTTGTGGTTATAGAAAGTAGGTTATATATTTCACTTGAATAGAACTATATTTCTTTAACAATGCATGTTATCATTGTATAGATAATGTAATAGAACAATGTTTGCAATAATTAATTAAACCTTCACCAACAGGCTTCAAAACACCATTATTTTACTTCGTAACTTTTATCACCCTTGTTCTCTTAAAGTTAGTTATTCTTCTTCTACTGGTTTCACAGTAGATTGCAAGATTTTTTTTGGAACTTCTCCATCCAATATCTATTTATATGATACCTCCTTGTCCACTACTTGTTTTTATATTATTTATTCTCCTAATACCTCTCTATTTGATACCTATTTATCTGATACTTATCTGTCTGGTTCTTAGAAAAAAATTATCTATCAATATTTGTAGTAAGAACATCGCTTCTTTAACAAAAACATCACAAATCACTTAATACCCTTTATATACACGAAGTTCCTCTGAAAATAAAGAGAGGATATCAAACATAAAATTTGAATTTCATACTCCAAATTTAAATTTTTTTCATGGTTCTTTATTTATTTGAAAACCTTTAAATCTTTTGAGTAAATTTGAATCAATAAACTTTATAAAACAATTCCTCAAATATTGGTGTCAACAATCTTAAAGGATTCATGAAATATCAGCTAAAATTATGATCATTACATCATGATTATGGAGACATTGAATGTCTAACTTAGAATAATCATAATTTATGAATTTAGAAACACTTTTTTAAAGATCATAAAACATCCATATGATTCTTCTTCTTAAGAACTCCTCTATCTGGTAGTTCTTTACATGTCTCCTTTGTCCAGATCTTTTCGAGGTACTTTGTCCAAAACTCCTAAGGTTTCTCTATCTTATGACTCTATCTATAAACATCTATCTGATAAAATTTTCCATAAAACTCTCTCTAATGAGTTCATTTGTAAAACTCTATCAGATAAATTTTTTTGGAAAAATTTGTATGATGACCTCAAAAATGTTCTTCATCTAGTAGACTCAAAAACCTTAATTTATCTAATTCAAATTCATATCATAAACTTGGTATGATAAAAGAAGTTTGGTAAATTTATGAATAAAATCATCTATGATCATTAATATCTTATAATAATCATTATTTTTATAACTTTTAAGAATAAAAAAGAGTCGCCTAATTTTTATTTTATAAAAACCTCAGTCTTTTCGACTCTATTTAATAACCTATGTCCACAAAACTCCATCTGATCATCTCTGTCTATAACACTTCATCCATAAATGTCATAAATAAGGTGTCACATTTATCAAATATAAAGACCCGTAAAATTAAAGGGAAATTTTTTCTTAATTTTCTTTGGAATTTTACAAGAGCGCGGTTTCTGAAGGCACCTGATTCCGAGGCCCGGTGTGCCCGGAATCAATTTCCGAAGTTTGGCTCGGGTACGTTCAGTGAACGAACGAGCGGGAATTTCTAACTTTTGATTTGGTGCTCGGAATTGAAATACGAGGACACCGATGAACTCGCAGCGCCGATATTCGCTTAAGGAGACCTTTTCCGAAGTTGCGTTTATTGTGGGACGAAAGTTAGTTTTTGGGAGAATTATAAAAAGTTGAATAAAAATGTGGAACACTTTTTATTTTTTTCTTACTTGTTGGTTAACTCCTCTCAAAGGAAGTTAAAGGTGGGACCCACATACAATTAACCTCCCTTGGGAGGATTAAGTGTGGTGGGGCCCACACGAAACCCAACCTTCCATATCCTCTCAAAACTCCTTTAACCCCTCTTTAAATGACATGAAAACTTGTTATTTAATTTGGAGTTATTTTTTATTTGAATTTCAAACCTTTGAAATTCAATTTGTTAAGTTTGTGAATAAAATAAGACTCTATCTTATTTTGTTGGGTTAGAACTCTCTAGCCTTCTTGAGAGGATTTTGGGAGCTCATTCTTCTTCTTCAACCTTGACGAAGAACGCGAAGAACCTTCGAGCTCCGATGAAGAACGCCGCTCCTCTCATCTTCGTAGCCCGTTGTTTCCGAAGATCGACGACGTCTTCCGTGTCAACGAAAGGGAACGCCGCCTCCTCCTCGGACTTCCTTCGTCGACTTATGAAGATTCTCCATCGACGTACCTCTTTGTCATCGGATTTGACGAACGACTACCGCGACGCCCGACCTCCGCGACGTTGTCTTCCGCAGGTCGTTGACGATCTTCGAACTTGAACCCAAGGTAGGGGTTGTTGTTGATTAATTTATTTACTCTCGTTCTTGGTTCCATCATGATAGTCTTGTGGATGATTATTTAAGAGTTATCATCTAATGAGAGGGGGGTCGGACCGCGCAAACACGGCCGAATTCCCCTCCATTGTTCGTGTTTATATTTATTTTCTTGTGGATGAACGAGATGGTGTGGTGCCGTCGCACCACACGGGAATTCGCACGGTTGTATTGCGCGGCGCCGTCGCGCCGCGCCGTGGAAGGATTATCAAGAACGCGACGCCGTCGCGCCGCGTCGAAGGAAATCAAAGGCGTGGTGAAGGGGCGCGGTGCCGTCGCACTGCGCCGGACGACGAACACCGCGGCCGGTTCCGGGCCGCGGCGAAACGGGAAGACCGGCGGCTAGCCGGGCCGCCGGTGTCGGAAGCCGGAAGGGGACCGGCCGGCCATGTCGGGCCGGCCGGAAGAGAGGTACCGGGGGAATTAATTCCCCCAGCTGGCCACAAGAAGGCCCCCCCACGTGAGGGGGGGACCGGTTACACAAAGGGGGGGCAGCGCCCCCCCGTTTTCCACAAAGCAGGCCCCCACGAGGGGGGCCGGTTTCTCCAAAAGGCGCGGCTTTTAGCCGCGCCACCAGCTGGGAAGCGGGGGCCATGCCCCCCGCGTGCTACACCCGTGCGGCGCCAGGCCACACCGCCGCCGGCCGGGCCGCGCCGCCGCGCCGGACCGCCGCCGGCCGGGCCGGGTCAGACCCGGGTCGGGTCGACCCGGTTCGGGCCGACCCAGGGGGGGTCGGGCCGGGTCGGCCCGGACCCGGACCCCCCGTTTTCGAGACGATTTTGGTCTTTTGGCCATAACTTGAGCCACGGACGTCCGATTGACGAACTGTCAGCAGAAATGTGATCCTTGGATCGAGACGGTCGATTCGGTATATCGCACTCAAAGTTTAGGAATACTTTGAGTTCGGCCGGGTTGGTTCGTACACGAAACCAACCGGGCCCTCGGAGCGGAAACGCTCATATCTTGAGCTACAGACGTCCGATTGACGTGCCGTCAGCTTTGTTGTGTTCCTCTTTGTGAGACGGATCTTTTGGCATACTCCGCCCGAGGTTTGGACGCAGGTGGAGTACGGTTGGGTTGGTTTTGCCTTAAAAACCAACAGGGCCCCTGGGACGAAAAAGCCAATAACTCTCAGACCGGGCGTTCGATCGACGCGCCGTCTGTTGCATTGAGTTCCTGTTGACGATACGAAACCTTTGGATACATCAACTCTGGACTTTGTGACAGTTGATGTATCAGCCTCTCAGCTCATGGAGCGGACCCTCCTGAACGAGTTTGCTGTGTGTGGGAACCCTAGTGCTGACTGCGACTGTTACTGCTACTGCTACTACTACTGCTACTGTGACTACGACGACGACAGTACAGAGATCCTGTGTGGATTTGACGATGACTACAGCACTCAGCGATCCTACGTGGATCAGTGCTACAGGTCCTGTGTGGGCCCGATCCTGTGTGGGTCTTTGCGCTCAGCGGTCCTGTGTGAACCAGCGCCTACAGGTCCTGTGTGGGCCCGATCCTGTGTGGGTCTTTTGTGGGGGTTAGTTACCTATCGATCCTTCGTGGGTCCGACGACTTAGATGGATCAGAGATCATATTTATCGTCTTTCTAAGAAATATACCTGTGTGAGCTGAATCTAGTTGCTTTCCTGTGTGGATTGTGTTGTGCTATCCTGTGTGGATTTCGTTTTGCTTTCCTGTGTGGAATACGTATACTTTCCTGTGTGGACTGAGTTGTACTCGAGCTCGGAGGTTGGAGCGTATTGGAATTGATGACTTAGGTATATGTATGGGCATATACCTAAGCAGTGTCGGTTGTTACCTCGTAATTGTATCTTCCTTTGTGGTTTATCCTTTGTGGATTTGGGAGACCTTCTGGGGTCTCGGGGTCCCTACTGAGTAGTTTATACTCACCCCTGCACGGGCTATGCCCGCACTACGTTGTGTTGGTTGCAGACGACGGACAGCGTTGATCTTGGCTGAGGCTTGCAGAGCAGGACGGTACCTGGAGGTGGACCACTGGGCGGGACGTACTCGGAGCGGACGGTGGGACCCGTGGAGCAGTGGAGCTATCTGTACCCACCCTTCAGGTGGGATCTCCAGTGGACCGCTCGGTGTAGCGGCTTTACTTACAATTGTTGTTTTCCCTTTCGAGTTGTACTTTAATTTCAGTTTGGGTTTGTATACTGGCCCATTTACTTTTCCGCACTTTCAGTTGTACTCTGTTTTTACTTAGTGTTTACTTCCCACTTTCTTACTCTGTGGTGTTTGTTTACTTTACAAAGGCAATGCCTTCCCTTTTTACCTAGAATTACGCCTTGGTGCTAGTCGCCAGCCCCTGGCCTATTGAAGGCGGGCTTGGGGTAGTCACGGCACGGACCCCGAGGGCGGGTCGTGACAAATTGGTATCAGAGGAGTTTGGTTCTACCGCGAACTCTGATCTTTTCTATGTGAAGCAATAATGTTTAGCGTATTGAGTGTGGTTATCAGTCCAGGGAGTCCAGTGTTGGTGCGGTGGCCGACGTATCCATACACCAGGACCCTGACTTCTGATTTCCGACATAATGCACGAAAATATTGATTGCGTGTGTGTTTCAAAGTTTTCTTTGTGATTACTTTATATCAGCTCACCAGGTATATTGTTCTGACCGTGGCGCACCTATTTCCTTTTCAGGATGGCCCCACGACGGCAGCCAGCTAGGGTTCCGAGAGTCGAGTGTGACGACATCCCACCGAGCGACGAGGCTTCGGTGCAGGGCCCTTTGTCAGCAGTGGCACCGGCGGTAGCTCTACCCGCCGAGCCCCCGATGCTTCCAGCACCAGCCGTTGACGATGCACGTCGCCTCAGCGCACTGCATGAGTTTCAGCGCCAGCGACCACCCAGGTTCCGCGGGGAGATGGATCCCCAGGCAGCAGAGGACTGGCTGGAGGCAGTGGTACGTGTGTTTAGGCTAGTGAGGACACTAGCAGACCTCATGGTGATCCTCGCTGCGAGCCTACTACACGCAGCAGCAGGACGATGGTGGAGCTTGATGCTCCAGGTGCACGATGAGGCATCTCTTCTATGGACGGACTTTGAGAGCCTTTTCCGCTCGGAGTTCTTCCCATCCACCCTTCGTGCGGTGCGTATCCAGGAGCTTCTTCAGCTGCGGCAGGGCAGCATGACGGTCGCTCAGTACTCGGCGAGATTTACCGATCTCTCGCGCTACTCGACCGACATGGTACGGGACACATTCTTCCGGGCCCGGACCTTCGAGCAGGGTTTGAGACACGAGATCAGGGCATCATTGATCTCCCTCAGCATATCGACTCAGACAGCAGTACTGGAGCGGGCCCTTCTGATCGAGATCTTCCTTGCTGAGTCTACACCAGCACCGAGACCCACCGCAGGGCGGCACGTGGCAGAGTCATCTACAGTAGGCAGTCGACGGATGACTCAGGGGTCCAGGAAGACCAGACCTTCAGGAAGACGACCTCAGGACACTGGCTCAGCAGTGCGGAGCACACAGCGTGGAGCCAGTCTTTCGAGAGGCAGACAGTGCTACTCGTGCGGCGGGCAGGGCCACATGGCTCGTGACTGCCTGACCCGCCGTGCCGAGGAGCAGCAGTCGGTTGAGGGACCACCGAGGCAGAGGCAGAGGGTCGACCGTGGCGGTCCTCAGGGAGGAGGCGGACGAGGCAGAGGAGCTGGACGAGCAGCCGGTGGTGGGCGACGCTTTGAGGCTCTGCCACCACCACCACCAGGAGGTCCACCCTGGCCATAGGGAGCTGGCGGGCAGAGACAGGCACAGCTCCAGGCAGCAGAGGCCTACGACCACGGCGCACCTGAGATGATTCGAGGTACTATCTGTGTCTATTCCACCCTTGCTGCAGTTCTTATAGACACAGGAGCGAGTCACTCTTTCATAGCTGCTTCCCTTGTTCAGAGCTCGGAGATTCCGACAGAGCCGTTGGCTCGATCCTTACAGCTAGAGACTCCTACGGGAGCAGACTCGATGATTACGCACTGGTACCGGCAGTGTGATCTTACTCTAGGAGGCGAGATCTTTGGCTGGGATCTTCTTGTAGCAGCGTCGAGGCCTTACGACGTCATCTTGGGCATGGATTGGCTATCTACGGTCCATGCACAGATTGACTGTTTTAGGCCCAAGGTGCGATGTGTACGCACCGACGGGAGCAGGTTCACCTTCACCGGCGAGAAGGGAGCCTTTGCAGCACAGGATGGACTTCCACGGAGGAGAGGACAGCCCATCACTCATCAGATGGATATCCTCATCCTTGGAGCAGTTGACGTGCGGAGTCCTGGTTTTCCTGCAGTGGTGGATCAGTTTGCGGACGTTTTTCCCGACGACGTTCCAGGGCTACCTCCTCACAGAGAGGTAGACTTTTATATTGATTTGTACCCTAGGACAACCCTGATATCCACTCCAGCATATCAGATGGCCCCCGCCAAGCTTCGAGAGCTACGGGTACAGTTGGAGGACTTGCAGGGAAAGGGGTTCATCCGACCCAGTGTTTCACCCTGGGCTTCCCCGATATTGTTCGCCAAAAAGGCGAACGGAAGCCTGCGGCTTTGTGTTGACTATCGTCTCCTGAACCAGGTGACAGTGAGGAACATGTATCCGCTACCGAGGATTGATGACCTCTTTGATCAGCTCAAGGGAGCATGGTGGTTCTCGAAGATAGACCTCAGGTCAGGCTATCATCAGATCAGAGTCAGAGACGAGGATGTGCAGAAGACGGCCTTCAGATGTCGGTATGGCCACTATGAGTTCTTGGTTATGCCTTTCGGCGTAACCAATGCTCCAGCAGTGTTCATGGCCCTCATGAACAGGATCTTTCAGCCATACCTTGATCGGTTTGTCGTAGTCTTCATCGACGACATTCTGATTTACTCTACGACAGAGGAGGAGCACGCCTATCACTTTCGAGTTGTACTAGACACACTCCGAGAGCACCAGATTTATGGTAAGCTCTCTAAGTGCCAGTTCTGGATACGTGAGGTCCACTTCTTGGGACACGTTATCTCTTAGGCGGGAGTTGCAGTGGATCCTGCGAAGATCGAGGCTGTGTTAGCATGGGAGCCACCCAGGAGTGTGACTGAGGTTCGGAGTTTCTTGGGACTAGCTGGATACTATCGGAGATTTGTGCCAGACTTCTCTAGAGTTGCGTCACCACTCACAGCTTTGACGAAGAAGGGGAAACCCTTCGTGTGGTCAGACAGATGTCAGCAGAGCTTCCAGGAGCTGAGACAGAGATTGACCAGCGCACCTATCTTGAGGTTGCCTGAGGAGGGAGTAGGGTACGTAGTCTACTGCGATGCATCAGGGACCAGACTCGGATGTGTTCTGATGCAGGAGCGGGCAGTGATCGCCTATGGATCACGTCAGTTGAGGCTGCATGAGCAGAACTACTCTACCCATGACCTGGAGTTAGCAGCAGTGGTCTTCGCTCTGAAGACATGGCGACACTATCTGATGGGCGAGCGCTTTACAGTCTTTTCCGATCATCAGAGTCTCAGGTATATCTTCTCACATAAGGACCTGAACCTGAGACAGCGGTGATGGCTAGAGTTCCTCCAGGACTATGACTTTGAGATAGTATATACTCCTGGGAAGGGGAACGTAGTAGCCGATGCCCTCAGCAGGAGGACGGGCATTCAGCTACTTGAGGAGGCGACGGAGCAGCTATCCTCTTTACAGATATCCTTTGTGGATAGAGATGGAGCAGCCTTCCTCCAGTCTCTCACAGTCACCCCTCCACTACTGCAGCGGGTCAGAGAGGCACAGCGTGAGGACGCTGACTGTGAGACACAGCGTGCTCAGATATCCTCAGGACAGGCACCTGATGGTTTCTCCCTTGGAGCAGAGCATGACATACTTTTTAGAGGACGTACCATGGTACCAGTCACTTTGCGAGAGGATGTGCTGAGAGAGTTTCACACTTCTCCTTTGGCGGTACATCCTGGAGTGGCAAAGATGTACCAGGACCTCAGGCGACAGCACTGGTGGCCGGGCATGAAGAAGGCAGTAGCAGAGTACGTTTCTCGATGCCTCACCTGCCAGCAGGTGAAGGCAGAGCATCTGGTACCAGCAGGCTTGGTACAGCCCTTGGAGGTCCCGGAGTGGAAGTGGGACGGCATATCTATGGACTTCGTGACTGGACTACCACGCACTTCCAGAGGTCACGACTCCATCTGGGTGATTGTTGACCGACTCACCAAGTCGGCACACTTCTTACCCATCAGAGAGCAGGGCTCAGTAGAGAGCTTGGTACGTATCTACGTTCAGGAGATTGTACGGCTCCACGGCGTGCCATCATCTATCGTCTCCGATCGAGATGATCGCTTTACTTCCCGGCTTTGGAAGGGGTTGCAGGAGGTGTTCGGGACGCAGCTACGTCTGAGCACAGCCTTTCACCCTCAGACGGATGGTCAGACAGAGAGGACAATTCAGACTCTCGAGGACATGCTCCGCGCATGTGTCCTCGACTTTGGTCGTAGCTGGGAGGACCACCTACCCTTGGTGGAGTTTGCGTACAACAACAGCTACCACTCCACCATCGGGATGGCACCGTATGAGGCGTTGTACGGCCGACCTTGTAGATCTCCTTTGTGCTGGATAGACCCTGGGGAGTCAGCACTGGTGGGACCGGAGATGGTCCAGGCCACGACAGAGAAGGTCCAGGTCATCCAGGAGCGGATGAGGACAGCTCAGAGCCGGTAGAAGTCATGCGCTGACAGGAGGCGGAGGCCACTGGAGTTCGAGGATGGCGACCACGTCTTCTTGCGGGTCTCACCTCGACGTGGTATTCGGATATTTGGCCGAGGCGGCAAGTTATCTTCGTGCTTCATCGGACCCTTCCAGGTCCTCAGCAGGGTTGGCGAAGTGGCTTATCGCCTGGCTCTGCCACCTCCGTTACACCGGGTGCACGACGTCTTCCACGTATCCTAGCTGAGGAGATACGTGCACGACCCGACGCACATCATTGACCATGGGGAGCTTGACGTTGACGATGGGGCGACATTTACGGAGGTCCCGGTGGAGATAGAGTATCGACAGGAGCGGGTCCTACGTGGGCGATCTATTCCTCTTGTGCGCATAAGATGGCAGTACGGGAACCTCCAGGAGAGCACATGGGAGTGGGAGGCTCAGATGTGTGCTCAGTACCCTCATTTGTTTCCCCAGTTTTTGATGTATCTTTACGGGGATGTAAATCCCTGAGGTGGGAGTAATGTAAAGACCCGTAAAATTCAAGGGAAATTTTTTCTTAATTTTTTTTGGAATTTTACAAGAGCGTGGTTTCTGACGGCACCTGATTCCGAGGCCCGGTGTGCCCGGAATCAATTTCTGAAGTTTGGCTCGGGTACGTTCAGTGAACGAACGAGCGGGAACTTCTAACTTTTGATCCGGTGCTCGGAATTGAAATCTGAGGACACCGATGAACTCGCAGCGCCGATATTCTCTTAAGGATACCTTTTCCGAAGTTGCGTTTATTGCGGGATGAAAGTTAGTTTTTGGGAGAATTATAAAAAGTTGAATAAAAATGTGGAACACTTTTTATTTTTTTCTTACTTGTTGGTTAACTCCTCTCAAAGGAAGTTAAAGGTGGGACCCACATCCACTTAACCTCCCTTGGGAGGATTAAGTGTGGTGGGGCCCACATGAAACCCAACCTTCCATCTCCTCTCAAAACTCCTTTAACCCCTCTTTAAATGACATGAAAACTTGTTATTTAATTTGGAGTTATTTTTTTATTTGAATTTCAAACCTTTGAAATTCAATTTGTTAAGTTTGTGAATAAAATAAGACTCTATCTTATTTTGTTGGGTTAGAACTCTCTAGCCTTATTGAGAGGATTTTGGGAGATCCTTCTTCTTCTTCAACATTGACGAAGAACGCGAAGAACCTTCGAGCTCCGACGAAGAACGCCGCTCCTCTCATCTTCGTAGCCCGTTGTTTCTGAAGATCGACGACGTCTTCCGTGTCAACGAAAGGGAACATCGCTTCCTCCTCGGACTTCCTTCATCGACTTACGAAGATTCACCATCGACGTACCTCTTCGTCATCGGATTTGACGAACGACTACCGCGACGCCCGACCTCCGCGACGTTGTCTTCCGCAGGTCGTTGAAGATCTTCGAACTTGAACCCAAGGTAGGGGTTGTTGTTGATTAATTTATTTACTCTCGTTCTTGGTTCCATCATGATAGTCTTGTGGATGATTATTTAAGAGTTATCATATAACGAGAGGGGGGTCGGACCGCGCAAACACGGCCGAATTCCCCTCCATTGTTCGTGTTTATATTTATTTTCTTGTGGATGAACGAGATGGCGTGGTGCCGTCGCACCACGCGGGAATTCGCACGGTTGTATTGCGCGGCGCCGTCGCGCCGCGCCGTGGAAGGATTATCAAGAACGTGATGCCGTCGCGCCGTGTCGAAGGAAATCAAAGGCACGGTGAAGGGGCGCGGTGCCGTCGCACCACGCCGGACGACGAACACTGCGGCCGGTTCCGGGCCACGGTGAAACGGGAAGACCGGCGGCTAGCCGGGCCGCCGGTGTCGGAAGCCGGAAGGGGACCGGCCTTGCCGGTCCCGTTGAGGAAGGACCGGCCGGCCATGTCGGGCCGGCCGGAAGAGAGGTGCCGGGGGAATTAATTCCCCCGACTGGCCACAAGAAGGCCCCCCCACGTGAGGGGGGGACCGGTTACACAAAGGGGGGGCAGCGCCCCCCCCCCCCCCCCCCCCCCGTTTTCCACAAAGCAGGCCCCCAAGAGGGGGGCCGGTTTCTCCAAAAGGTGCGGCTTTTAGCCGCGCCGCCAGCTGGGAAGCGGGGGCCATGCCCCCCGCGTACTACACCCGTGCGGCGCCAGGCCGCACCGCCGCCGGCCGCGCCGCGCCGCCGCGCCGGACCGCCGCCGGCAGGCCGGGTCGGACCCGGGTCGGGTCGACCCAGGGGGGGTCGGGCCGGGTCGGCCCGGACCCAGACCCCCCGTTTTCGAGACAATTTCGGTCTTTTGGCCATAACTTGAGCCACAGACCTCCGATTGACGAACCGTCAGCGTAAATGCGATCCTTGGATCGAGACGGTCGATTCGGTATATCGCACTCAAAGTTTAGGAATACTTTGAGTTCGGCCGGGTTGGTTCGTACACGAAACCAACCGGGCCCTCGGAGCGGAAACACTCATATCTTGAGCTACGGACGTCCGATTGACGTGCCATCAGCTTTGTTGTGTTCCTCTTAGTGAGACGGATCTTTTGGCATACTCCGCCAAAGGTTTGGACGCAGGTGGAGTACGGTCGGGTTGGTTTTGCCTTAAAAACCAACCGGGCCCCTGGGACGAAAAAGCCAATAACTCTCAGACCGGGCGTTCGATCGACGCGCCGTCTGTTGCGTTGAGTTCCTGTTGACGATACGGAACCTTTGGATACATCAACTCTGGACTTTGTGACAGTTGATGTATCAGCCTCTCAGCTCGTGGAGCGGACCCTCCTGAACGAGCTTGCTGTGTGCGGGAACCCTAGTGCTGGCTGCGACTGTTACTGCTACTATTACTGCTACTGTGACTGTGATGACGACAGTACAGAGATCCTGTGTGGATTTGATGACGACTACAGCACTCAGCGATCCTACGTGGATCAGTGCTACAGGTCTTGTGTGGGCCCGATCCTATGTGGGTCTTTGCGCTCAGCGGTCCTGTGTGAACCAGCGCCTACAGGTCCTGTGTGGGCCCGATCCTGTGTGGGTCTTTTGCGGGGGTTAGTTACCTATCGATCCTTCGCGGGTCCGACGAATTAGATGGATCATAGATCATCTTTATCGTCTTTCTAAGAAATATACTTGTGTGAGCTGAATCCAGTTGCTTTCCTGTGTGGATTGTGTTGTGCTATCCTGTGTGGATTTCGTTTTGCTTTCCTGTGTGGAATACGTATACTTTCCTGTGTGGACTGAGTTGTACTCGGGCTCGGAGGTTGGAGCGTATTGGAATTGATGACTTAGGTATATGTATGGGCATATACCTAAGCAGTGTCGGTTGTTACCTCGTAATTGTATCTTCCTTTGTGGTTTATCCTTTGTGGATTTGGGAGACCTTTGGGGGTCTCGGGGTCCCTACTAAGTAGTTTATACTCACCCCTGCACGGGCTATGCCCGCACTACGTTGTGTTGGTTGCAGACGACGGACAGCGTTGATCTTGGCTGAGGCTTGCAGAGCAGGACGGTACCTGGAGGTGGACCACTGGGCGGGACGTACTCGGAGCGGACGGTGGGACCCGTGGAGCAGTGGAGCTATCTGTACCCACCCTTCAGGTGGGATCTCCAGTGGACCGCTCGGTGTAGCGGCTTTACTTACAGTTGTTGTTTTCCCTTTCGAGTTGTACTTTACTTTCAGTTTGGGTTTGTATACTGGCCCATTTACTTTTCCGCACTTTCAGTTGTACTCTGTTTTTACTTAGTGTTTACTTCCCGCTTGCTTACTCTGTGGTGTTTGTTTACTTTACAAAGGCAATGCCTTCCCTTTTTACCGATAATTACGCCTTGGTGCTAGTCGCCAGCCCCTGGCCTATGGAAGGCGGGCTTGGGGTAGTCACGGCACGGACCCCGAGGGCGGGTCGTGACATCAAATGATTTATATAATAAAACAAAAAAATATAGCACCATCAAAACTTCTTCTTCTAATTAAACAAATTCTTTCTCAGTTCAACAACTCAAAACTTCATTGTCTCAACACATCTGAATGCCTCTATATAATTCCTTTAAAATAAATCAGGCCTAAGTTGCCTCCACCTGAATCTATTAAAGTATAATAAATAGTTTTTTCCAAGTATTATTTCCATATCCCTTATCTTTATATAATATGTGCTTCTAAAGACTCTATAATCAAGCTCTGCAGCCTCTTTAAGTTGATCAGTACATCAGGATCCAATGATATTATCATAATCAACCTACATCCAAAAATTGAACTTGTGGATAGTTTAATATCATTGGATGATTAAATGAAACTAAAATATTTCATTAGTGTAATAAATACATGTGTTTTTTTCATTCCCCCACTACATCTCAACCTTGATTATTATCCATTTAGGTCCAAATCCTTTACAAAGATTCATCTTTTTTCTGAAGATCTTATAATAATAATTCTATAGATTAGGGCATTCCAAATTATTCAACACCATCCTTCTATAAGATAACACATGTTTGTGATTTTGGTTGTCCTTATGGAAGCTATAACAAAGTTTTATTCAACTTCTCTAAAGACTTTACAGAAAAGAAAATAATAACTTCCCATATTCTATACATTGAAGAATCTTTGAAAGATACTACCTCAAATAAAAATGAAACAACTTGATGACATGTTTACACCACACCCACAAAAAATATATTGTACCACTATTTCTAAATCCCACCACCTAATAGCTCCATCATGCAATATTTTTATGTAAGATATCCCTCATGGAGACTCTACATGATTCCAGATAAATTAACGTCCTCCCTCTGACACTCATTTAGTGCTCTAGGTTAATTACCTCAGACAATAGGAAAACATAGACAGATTCTCTTCTGAAACTCCCATTACTCTAAAAACTCTCATTTTTTAGACCATCATCTAGTCCACTTTATCCCATTAAGGTTCTTCTTGATAAAGTTTTCAATGGTCATCAGATTCATGCTTGAGGAACTAACACCCACACTTTCCATTCCACTTCAAGTGAGCTGGTGAACACTTGGTTGCCTTAAAATCCACCCCTTTAAACTAATGGGATCTATTAGAACTCTATAAATTTTGACTCCTAGGAATATACATCTTCATCCTAGAAGTCTTGTTTTAATATTTCTTCCATCTAAAAAGTAGATGTCAAATAGGGGAACCATCCAATCGGTTATAAACATAAACTCTCAACCACCTAAAATAGTGGTTTCCATTTACATTAACATTGAATACTCCTTTTGGGAACATGTGTTAGGTCACCTAACTACATCCATTTTAAGAAATCCATTTACCTTTTTTTTAGCCTTATAGTCTATTAAAAACATCCCTTCTGACCAACTCACTATCCAACAGATGTTACAAACCCTCTAAGGGTATAAACACCAAAACCCTCAACAATATGTAGCTTCCACCATCAAATAATAATTTTAGACCTTATCCATTCAATGTTATCCTCTAGAAATATAACTCCCATTGAATTCAAATATCATAAGGGGTTGGGATAGTTCATGGAAATCTTAATAAGTTTCCACCAAATTCTAAATTCCACCACTATAAATGGATCAAGTTGTATGACACATATTGTTCAATGAGATTTTTTATATCCCCACAAAACTACTAGTACAAAAACTATATTTTGATTACATGCTTTCAGAACTAGATAATCACTTCACCTGGGAAACCCAATAGTCTTCTAACCAAACTCTTTATATCACCTCAATAATAGAACATGCCTCAAGACTCGATCTGGATAGGGGGTTTAAATATCCCAAAATAACCCCTATTTTCACCACTATCATCCAAGTGTAACTACACTAAGTCCTTATTAAACTACTCCCCAAATAATATTAAATTTTTCACTTCCACCAAACATTGAAAGTAAGATTTTATATCAATTTTTGGGGATATAAGACCATTGACCATCAGAATCACACCACCAGATTCTAAAACTTCTAGAACATAGCTCTAATAACTTCAATTATTGATTAATCCCCATTTCCTTAGCATCCAAAGTAATAAATACTAAGCACCCCATCCACCATATTGAGTCTCCCTCATCTATTATAATTCCTCCATCTAGTTCTCATTCAATATAATCCATCTAGAAAATTAACAAGAAAAAAAGCATGCGACATGAAAAAGACATACAACACGGGGTTATAAGGGATTACATGGTTTGGAAAATGTATCCTACAACTATGGGAGAAATATATAACTTTTATTCCATGGAACATATATCTATATAAGTTACAGGGACAAATCCATTCCCTACCCTGATTCCTAAATGAGAACCCTCAAATGCCTTATCAAGAAAAACACCTACCACTATCACTCCCTCCTAGTAAAATGAAAATTTAGTTATAAAATCCCTTTTAGATGATCTATCCCCAATTTATATGCCTTCCGTTAATCATATTCTGATCTCCAAACTATGTCCTTTTACCTCCAACCCAAAGGTCTCTATCATATGGAGTGTTAAATTGAGACTCCATTGTTTTATGTATGATTCATGTTAAGAATTCCTCCATGTTGATGTGGATCCACTATTTATATTGGAACATAATATGACATCTAGTCCTTGAAACTTACTAAACAAAATAGTATAAATTCCACCATTATTTGATATTTTTGGGACTCTATCTGGTTATTCTAGCTTAATCACCACTTCAACTTAGCCTCCTAATGAATAGTTCATACACTGAATTCCCAATTTTATCACCATGTTTAGAAATCCATGATGCATATGGAAGTTTTCCCTTCCATATACATCACTTTATCCTCCAGAATATTGCCTCACATTCAACATAAAACCCTACTCATTCACATGATCATTCACCAATGTGTTTTTATGTCTACTAAACTATGTATGTTCTTATATATATCCCAATTCCTACTAAGTTGCATCACACTACTTCCGTTGACCATCGTTCATTCAACTACATCTGGTGAAAAAAAATTATTGTTCTGATTCTGGGTTATTCGTGGTACTGGTGTATTATCTCTATCTTATCATCCTAAATGCAACATCCAAAGACTTAACATATGGAGCTTCCAACACTTTAACCAAAAAAGAGTTTTCACACCAAAACCTAACAACTAATTTAGATCTCACGATTATAATATGCATCTAATGGTCTAGATTAAATTTTATCATGCATGTAATGGGTTAAAGAGATATAAAACTTGTTATATGACCCATTAAATCTTACTAGAAATTCTATAGAACACTTATTAGATAAAAAAAATTAAATAATTCAAAAAAATGGGGGAAATGTTTTGTTTAAAAGTCCACAAAAAATTTTCATTTTCAATGCATAAATAAATTTAAAACAAAAATACAATATGATATCAAAAGTCTGTTTGTAAAAAATAAATCATGTGTAATTACCTAGCTTCAAAAACCATTCCATTGTGATATATCTATGTCTAGAGGTGTTAAGGGGGTGTTTGAGGTCTTATTTCCTATGAAATTTTCAATTTTGTTCTCAAGATCACATTATACCTTCTCACTTTCATGGTTTGTTATCACAGTCATAGAATTCCTTCTCACAGTCATAGTTTGTTCCCATAGTCACAATATTCCTTCTCATGGTTTTAGTTTGTTAAAATAGTCAATTTGTTCCTTCACACAATCAATCAGGTTATTCTCATGGCTTATTGGTTTCTTTTCACAATTTATAGTTTTTTCATATAGTCCATCAATAGTTCTCATGGTCGATTTGTTCATTAACATGGATGGTTGTTTTTCTCATAGTTGATCCCTTCTCACAGTCTATCCTTTCTCATGTAATATCCCTTCAGGGTCACTCAAACAGTTTTCAGAATTTTTAGTTTTTCAAAATAACCATATTTTTCAAGAATGAAGTAAAAATAATTTTTAACATAAAATAATGAATTTAAAGGTTAAATAAAGGTGTTTAAAATCTGTTTTATGGGGATTAAATATAGTATTTAAATTCCATAAACCCCATGGTTTTTTAAATTATTTTTTGTGTATTTTAAATAAAATATAATTAAATGTGAATTAAAGAGGAGAATGGACCACGTTAATCTTCAGGAAACTATACCTATCATCTTAAAAAGTATGTGACTTTCTCTATTCAAGTATTTGAAGATTTATTTGAGTCTAGAAGAACCTAAAGCCTATCCTTAAACCTTGAGGAGAAACCTAGTTTCACCTAGATCCTTCATATTCCTAATTCTTGGCATGTTAAACAGATTCATTCCCACTCAATTTTCTATAGTAGTGGGTCTCATTTGAGGTAGGATCATTTTCCTCCATCATATTCCCCATTCTTAGTAAATTTTGTAAGGTTGATTATGACATTACCTTCACAATATCTAGGTGGAAACTTAATTTTATCCCCCCTATTTTTGGTGTCGTGTGTTTTTGAACTTCTTTTCTAGGTAGGGGATCCTTTCTATCTCCTTTTTATGTGAATATGTGTGGATTTCATAATTTTTTCTCTTTTGGGTGAATATTATGGGTTATTTTAAGAAGATATATAAGTGGGTTAAACTGGAATTAAATTGTTATGAGAGTATTTTTCATGTGATTATTATTTGTATGATATTGCTTATGAGATATTTCTTATTGTCTATTATTGTACAAAATAACATTTGTTCAGAAGATTGTTTGTTCTACATTTATTGTTTATTATAAGACCCTTATTGTGATTGATTAATTGACATCACCATGAACGAATAATGATAATCACTTATATGTGGTTAATGAATTGGTTTCCCTTGGAAATCTAGGATTTTTATTAATACCCACATTAAATAAGACATCATGTTATAAAAGTATTTAAATTGATATTGTAGTGGATATAGGATCTAGAATGTGTTGATATGTGTTGATGTACTTGTTGTGTTGGATTATGTGATGTGTGAGGAATTTTTGGGGTTTTACTGATGATAGTGGAGACTAGGTTTGGGGAAGAATGTATTGGGTAGTGAATCCATGGTTGGTTGGAATGGGATGTGATGTGGGATGATGTAAAATGGTTATTTATGTATGGTTATTATTGTGATATGGTTTTGTGACATCTCAACCATGGAGACACTAAAACGGTGACCTAAGTCGGTCGGTCATATGGCCTCAAGCGCACCTACCCATATTCCTGTGGTTGTTGACTAATAGTGAGGGTCTATATGTGGTATAGTGGGGAGACTATACCCTCATGATCAGAGTAGCATAGTGCAATAACAGATAATAAAATAGTGGAATTATGACAACCCTGCTCTTTTTTACACATCAATTCATGACTTATTACATAACATTGTGCATTACACAAGCCGAAAGATTTAGGATTCTAGTGTATTTGGGAATAAGTTGCATTAAATAACAACTTAAAATAGGTAATACATCATTATTATTGAAAACTTCTTTAACATGATCATAATATTCCTCTGTTTTTAAAACTACATGGGATAACCTTGGGACATACATAAGAAATGGGTGAGCTATAAAGTCCAATAAGGGGATAAACATGGAATAACATGAATAAATTATTACTTTTTATACAATAAGAATATAAATGAGACATAAAAGGTTTGAGAATAATAAACATGAACAATGAGGCATGATATAGCATGTTAACATAAAGGCAATATGGGAAATATTGCAAAAACTTAAAATATAGAATCATAAACAAGAATAAATTCCAAGTCATAATGATGGGAAAAGTTATATGATAGATTAGGTTCACTCCCCAATCCCTTGAATGACTTCTCATGAGACTAAAACATTACCCAATTAATTGGATCACTATATAATTTTGGGTGAACCCATTACTTTCATTTCATTCACATGCATAAGTATGCCACATAAATCATAAAACATGGAGTCATTTATCATTATATTTTATTAAAATATTAAGGATTGTGGAATACATACATATAATTCCCCAATAAAATAATTATAAGTTCATACATTTGAACGCCCTTGATAGTAAATGGGTATGGTTATTCATTACAAAATTGTTTGGTATGGAAAATCACGGTGAAATTTCCGTAGTATAACAGGGGCATATAAATGATCATGGGAGGGATTAATAAGAGTTAAAGGGGTATCTGATAATTTAAAAATAATAAGGGTAGTAAGGGTATTTGGGAGAATATATCTCAACATTAGGAAATGGAGATAATAGGCATAAGAAAATGGAGATGCTTGAAAAAAGAGAAGAAGAAGAGGATCTCTTACCTTGAGAGGGTGATTCCAAATGCTTGGGAGGATCTTCTTGAGAGATTGGGGGAACCTTGAGAGGACTCTAGAGAGGGGAGGTAAGACTAAATAAATTATAAAAGGTTTTTTAGTGAAGATAAATTTGAGATTTTTTGGGTTTATATAAGAAAATAGATAGGAGTGCTTTATAATTTCTCAAACTTAGGTTTTGGACTCTATATAATAAATTAACCAAAAATGAAAACCTTTACATGGATTTTAACCATTTTTCTACCACATGGGAGTGGTTGTTTATTTTATAAGTAAAAGGGTCAAACTTATTAAAATATTACACTTTCTAAGGTGGAAGTGATTCATCTCCTTAAAGAAATGATTTTAAAACATTAAAATATATTATTTCTTTTTTAGGATTCATGAATTCTTTATAAAATTAATAAAATAAAATTAAAATTACATTATTTCAAAGGGGAAACATATATTGGGTCTTTTATACCCTTTAGAGTACTTATTACATCATATTTGGGTCATTATAATGTCATAATACACACCGTATATTTATACCATATTTAATTTTTACCTGAAAATTCCACTATCTCAGAAAATTATGAAAAATTAACCATTGGATAATTTCGATGCTCTGATTCCAAAAAAAAATATTCATTTTATCTAAATAATTTTATAAATATATTAATTTTCACTTTTAAAATAATAATTTATATTTATTGAGAAATGTTGGGTGTTTTGACAATAATAATTTCAGAACCCTTATAAAAATTACATTTAACTTCATAAAAATTATATGATAATTTATATTTAATAAAAATTATTTATTAATAATATTTTATTAATAATATTTTATTAAAATATTATTTACTTCAAAAATTCATTAATTCGTCAAAATAAATTCCTTAATTTAATTTGAATATTACCCAAAAATACAATTTGTGTTTTATTGTATCAAAATAAAAATCATTTATAAAGTAAAAATAATAACATGAAAATATATTTGTTATTCTATAAAATATACATATTCATATTATTAGGGTCTTGATAGATATACCTTTATTACACCAGCAAACACCCTAAGGGTAAGGTGTGCAATGGTGATACTTTCATGGTGTGGTTTGGCATACATGGTTTCGGTCATGATCTCGATGAGCTTGAACTTCTCTCATAAATGATTTCACTCATACATTAATTGTTAGATGTTATATTGGCCTTGGTCAAGGTAAAATCCCATTGAATCTATCTCCCTTGGAATATCTAATAAATAAGCTTCATAAGGTACGATCCTATTGGTTGAAGTCATCAATTCCTTTATATATGACAATTGGATATTTCAAAACCCTATATTTATACTAATCATATGATCTTTGTTAAACAGATATATTATCAACTGTTAAGATGCATAAGGGTTTTTTAAATTCAGTATGATATAATAAAACCAAGGAAGTGCATGTTTTTTCTATAACTGTAATATATAATAGGATATTTAATTCAACCACAAAGGTAATTTCATTTATAAAAGCTTTGGTCATTACAATCTTCCCTCATTTAGAAATTTCACCCTCGAAATTTTTATTTAACGCACTAAAACAGATGAAGGGAACTTTTTTTCATCACCTCCTCCAATTCCCACATCGTTTCTTCAAATGTGTGTTTTATCCATAGCACTTTGACCAAGTGCATTGTCTTATTTAGTAGAACTTTGTTTCTATGATTTAAGATCTTCACTAATTTATCCTCATAGGAAAGATCATTCTCCAATGGTACCACCTATGGATTGAGTACGTGTGAGGGTTTTGGTATGTACTTCCCTAAGAGTGATATGTGAAACACATCATGTACTTGAGATATGTTATGTGGGAGTGTTAGTCAATAGGCCACTACTCTAATGCAATTGAGGATCTCAAAGGAACCGATGTATCTTGGAATATGATTTCCCTTATTCCAAAATCACATGACTTTATTCCATGAAGATATGTGAATGAATACCTTATCTCCTACATCAAACTTTAGTTCTCATTGACAATGGTCATCATAGATCTTTTGTTTAATCTGAGTATCCTTGATGTAATTCTGAATAGTATTGACCTTTTCCACCATTTTCTTGATCATTTTAAGACCTAGTAGTTTATGTTCCCAACTTTATCCCAACCTGTGGGTGTTTTGGACCTCTTCCTATATAGTGCTTCATAAGGATCCATTTGGATTATTTAGTGGAAAATATTAATGTATGAGAATTCATATATAGGAATATGTTGATACAATACTCCTTTAAAGTCAATTAAGAATTTTCTCAACATGTCCTTGAGTGTCTAGATAGTCCACTTAGATAGTACATTAGTTTTAGGGTGATAATCTATGTTGAAGTTCAACATAATATTAGATAATGTTGGATACTCTTCAATAACTTGGAGTAAATATTTGATCTCAATTATATACAATCTATATTAGTGTTCCATGTGGCCTCACTGCTTCACTAATGTATATCCTTTCAATTTAATCGAGTGAGAAATCCCCTCAAATTGAAATTAGGTGATAAGTCGTTATAAGATGATCTTCCACAACATGTATGGAATTATTTCTTATTTATTTATTCATAAGACCAGTGAAAAATTCAATGGTTATGTTTTCCCATTTCCATATAGGTATTGGTAATGGTTGCACCATCCCCTTGGATTTTTGAATTTCTAACTTCACTTACTGACATACAAAACACCTTCATGTATATTCCATGATCTCCTTCATATTTTTTCACCAATAGTTCTCTTAAATATATTGATATATCTTTGTACCTCTAGGATGGATGGAGAATTTCGGGCTATGTGCATCATCCAATAGCTCCTACTTTAACTCATGATGTGATGGTACACATAGTCATGACCCAAATCTCATAAATCCTCCTTTATTAACATTGAACTCTGAGGATTTACCTTTTCTTATAGCTTCCACTTTATACTAAATTCTAACATCATTTCTTTGAGAATCCTTTATCCTTTCCATGAGGGATGATTTAAAAATAATTTTTTAAAGGATTGATGATTTTCCTTACTTTATAATTCCCATGTCTATCCTTTTCAAGTTTAGGAAGATTGGATCCTTCACAATTCTCATCAATAATAAAATATTTGGATTATTTCTACTTATAAATTCTTCCACCTCATTTTCATTCCCATGATGGTAGTGGATTGTTCTATCACAATCCTTAATTAGCTCAAACCTTATTCATTAGTACATATTCAACTCTTTTTTTTGTGAATATATATTTGAGGCTCTTATGATTCGTATATATTTCACACTTCTCCCCAGATAGATAATGCCACCATATTTTCAATGTGAAGATCACTACAGCTAACTCTAGATCATTTTTTGGGTAGTTATGTTCATGAAATTTCAATTCCATTGAATAATAGGCTTTTACTTTTTCATTCTATGATAACACATAGACCAATACCTTCTTCGAAGCATCACTGTACAATAAGAAAAGTTCTCCACATGTGGGTAGAATAAGTATAGGTGTAGTGATAAGCCTCTTTTTCAACTCCTTGAAGATATCTTCACATTCATTATTTGAAAAAAAACATGACTCCCTTCTGAGTTATCTTGGTTAGAAGTTTTAAAAATCATGATAAATTTATCAAAAATCAATGATAATACCCATTTAACCCAAGGAAACTACAAATTTTATCATAGATGTTGGCCTCAACTATCCCTTAATTTTATCTGTCTTTTAAGGGTCCATAGATATCCCATTTATTATAATAATATTTGTGAAAAATGTGACTTCCTTTAACTAGAAATCACGTTTTTTGTACTTTTCATAAATCTTATCCTTTTGTAAGGTATTTGGAATAGTAATCAAATGCTCTTCATGCTCCTCCTTACTTTTGGAGTATATTAGAATATCATATATAAATACTACCAAAAATTTGTTAAAGTAATCTCTAAATAATCTATTCATTAATTATGTGAATATTTTTATAGAATTAGTGAGTCTGAATAGAATTACTATGAACTCATGGTGCCCGTACCTTATATGGAAATTGGTCTTGGGGGTATCATCCTTCTTCTCCCTTACTTGATAATATCCCAACTGAAGATCTACCTTGGAGAAGTATTAGGTTCCACGTATTTGATCGAATAAGTCATTAATCCATGTAAGATGATACTTTTTCTTTATTGTGATCTTATTGAGATCATGATAATCAATGCAAAGGCACATTGACTCATCCTTCTTATTAATGAAGAGAACTAGTGCACCCCAAGATGAATCACTTGGGCGTATGAACCCTTTATCCAGATTCTCTTGTAGTTTTTTCTTCAGTTCCTCAAGTTCCACAACATCAATTCTATATGGTGTCTTTGATAATGAAAACACCCTAGATATAAGCTCGATTGAAAATTCAACCTCTTGGATAGGAGGAAGACCAAGCAATTATTTGGGAAACATATTAGTGTATTCCATCATAATGTACATGTCTTTGATGATTATATTTGTATTATAATCAATAATTTGAGCTACATATGCTTTCTTATAGAACAATAATATCCATGCTTTATATGTCAGTGAAAAAGAAGATCCATCCTCCTCTCACTTGTACAGTATCGAAGGATGATTTGTGATACAGAGATAGATTTACTTATTATGAAAATTTATATTGGTTCTATATAAGTAAATACAATACATACCCATAATTGCGTTAAATTACACCAAAGGAAGTATCATAAGGTTTGATGAAAAATTCAACCCATACATTTTTACATGGGATGCGTTATATACTTGGGATGCAATAATTTCCCCATTTTTCATTTTCACTGAAAAATATACTTCCATAATTTTTGGTGTTGTTTGAATAGTTCTATTAAACTTGTTTGATATGGAAGAATACATATAACCAGAATCAAAAAGTACCTTCACTATTATTGAATTAATATATATCATAAATTTCACCACTTCGTTGTTGGGATCCACCTCAGTAGTTGTGATGGTATAATCCCATCCTTGTTTCCTTGAAGGTTGTCAGTTGTCTCTAAAAACCATTTTCTTGGTGCATTGGTTTTCAATGTGCACTTATTCCTTTTAGTTTTATAGATGAACAATGTGGTGAGGGTTGACTGGAGCTTTCTTTTACTCCATCATATTATTGGGTTTCTCCCATTGGTAATCACTAGCTAGGTGCACTTCCTTCCTACCCCAAAAGCATTTCCTCATCCCCCTTAGGAAATTTTTGGGGTGCTTCTTTCCACACTTTTGACAAGTGGGATGTTGAAATGTCTTAGTAACATTATTTTTTTTAAAGTTTGGGGTTAAAGCCTCATTTTATTATTTAAAGCAAAGCAAATACCTCTTTTAACTAGGTAGAGGGAGACCCATTACATAGCTCGAAGGCCTAGTGGGAATGTAGCCCATTACATAGCCCGTAGGCCCAAATTTTTTGCCTAAGGCCCATTCTGTGATAGTAACCCGGCTGCTATAGTACCTACTGCTGCTACAGCGCCCTACCGCCGCTACAGTATCTTGTCGTCGCTATAGTACCCGCCGATCAATAGTACAACTGCTGCTACAGTACCACTATAGTACTGCTACAGTAATATTATATTTCTCCATTACACCGTCATAATTAAACTTTAATTTATACTTACTATCCTCATGATAGCCTTGAGATTAACCAATATCTATTTCTTTTTGAGGTCACATCATAAAAAAATTTCATACCTATCAAACTCTCAGATCTCCAGGGATTTTTTTAGACTAGTTTTTATCCCACCAATGATGTGGTAATGTTTTCATTCAGGGGTAATGGAAAATCTAGAGGTGCATCGTGAAAATATTTTGATTTTTTCCTTATATGTCCCAATATATTCATCATATTTATTCTTGAGGGAAAGGAAATCCATTTTCATTTTTAAGTCAGATAGTTTAAGGAAAATATTTGTTGAAAAAAAATTTCTAGAATTCCTTCCAGCCCATCACTTTGATATCTTCATCATAATTAATATTCTTGATCAATGTCTACCACTAATCAGATTATCACTCCATATGATAAATAGCCAGTATAACCTTCTCTTTCTCAGAACATTGAATGATGGAGAATATCTTCTCAATGGAGTTTATCCATTGTTCAATGATTAAGGGATTCGATGATCCATTGAAAGTCAGAAGCATTTTTTATATAAAGGTCTTAATTACAGCATGTTATTTATTAGGGGGATTTGAGAACTCCTCCTGATATAGGTTTCTATTCATAAACTAATTCAATAAATAGATTTTCATTACAAAGTTCACTATTCTTGCTCCCATCAGGTTGGGAATCTTGTTTGGGCAGTCATCATATTTCCCTTCACATTTTTTGTTTACTCGATTCCTATTATTTTTTATCATTGTATAGAATAAAGGGAAAAATCATGATGGGTATTTTTAAACTATTAAAATCATATAAGGATATCCAACATAGATTCTTAAATTATAGGTTTAAATTTATGTTATCTATGATTTATTTTCTAACATAGATACTTATAGGAATTTTTATTCCCTTAATGATGGTTTATAATGAGATTGTGAATATACCAATGCATATCTCTTTGGAGTTTCAATATAGGTGTAAAGCAAGGAAATTTTTCATGCATTAGTTCCCGATCAAGTATAGCTCAATGCGTTGTTTTCAGGTTTTACCCATAGATACATCTGTTCCAGATCCACATTTACTTGCAGTATCTAGATAAGGATGTATTTTCTTAAAAAACAATTAATCTATAATTTAACAAAATTTAGGTATGTATTATAATGTTTAGTATTATACCTAGGTATTTTTCTATTTTTTTCTAATCCTTATCCCAAAAATAACTAAACTTTCCTTTGATAGAAACTATGACAACTCTGCTCTTTATTACACATTAATTCATAACTTATTACATAAGATTACATATAATACAACCCTAAATATTTAGAAGACCATTTTATTTTGGAATTAGGTACATTACATAACAAATTAAAATAATTAATACATAATCATTACTGAAAACTTCCTTAACATGATCATAATATTCCATCATTCTTAAAACTGCAAGGTATAGCCTGGGGAGATTCTTAACAAAGGGGTGGGAAATAAAACCCAGTAAGGGAATAAAAATGTAATTACATGAAAAAAGTATTAAATTTTATAAAATATTAATATCAATGAGAGATAAAATGGGTGAGAATAATAAACATGAACAATGAGTCATTATTTAGCATGATAATATGAAGGCAACATGGGAAATGTGGAAACAACTTAAAACATGGCATCATAAACATAGGTCAAGTATAATTGGAAATAAATAATGATGTAAAAAGTATTATGATGGATTAATTTCACTCCCTAATACCTTGAATTACATCTCATAAGACTAAAAAATTTCCAAATGCATTAGAGTGCAATATAACCTCAAGCACACCCATCACTTTATTTTCATTCACATGCATAAGTGTGCCACATAGATCATAAAACATGGAGTCATTTATCATAAAATTTTATTACACTATAATGGAGTGTGTAATAAATATAAGTAATTATCTAATAAAATAATTATAATTTCATAAATTTGAACACCCATGATAGTAAATTGGTATGCGTATTCACTACACAATTGATTATCATACAAAATCACGGTAAACTTTTGACAACATAACAAGAGAATATAAATGTTAATGGGAGGACTTAATGAGATTGAAAGGGATATATAATAATTTAAACATAGTAATTTATTTATTGGGTATATGGTAGAACATATCCCAAAATTTGTAAATAGATATAAGAGGCATAAGAAAATAGAGATGCATGAATAAAGAGGATAATAAGAGGATCCCTTACCTTGAGAGAGTGATTAAAAATGGTTGGTAGGATCTTCATGAGATATTTTAGGGACTATGGGAGGACTATATATATGTAAGGGTAGATTAAATACATGCTAAAAGGTTTTTTAATGAAGAGAAATTGGATCTTGTGTGGGTTTATATAGGAAAAGAGAGGGGAGTTCTTTATTATTTCTCAAACGTAGATTTTGGACTCTATCTAATAATGTAATCAAAACCACAAACCTTTACATGGTTTTTGCCCATGGTTTTTAAAAAATGGGAGTGTTTTTTATTATTTTATGAGTCTAATAGCCTAAATTATTAAAATATTACCCTTTCTGATGTGGAAGTGAGTCTTGTCCTTAAAGAAATGTTTTTAAAACTTTAAAATTTATTTTAGGTTTTTGGAGGATTCATAAAGGCTTTATAAAGATAATCAAATAAACATAAAATTAAATTATTTTAAAGGTTAAACATATATTTTTTTATGTATCCCATTTATAGTATTTATTACATCATTTTTTGATTCATTATGATTTCATAATACACGCTGTATATTTATACCATATTTAATTTTTACCCGAAAATTTGACTATCTCTGAAAATTATGAAAAATTCACCATTGGATAATTTTGATGTTATAATTCCAAAAATAATATTCCTTTTATCTAAATAATTTTATAAATATGTTGATTTTCACTTTTAAAATAATAATCAACTTTTATTGAGAAATGCTGGGTTTTTTTATAATAACAGTTTTTGAACCCTTATAAAAATTACATTTGACTTCATCAAAATTATATGATAATTTATATTTAAAAAAATTTATTTAATAATAATATTTTATTAAAATATTATTTATTTCAAAAAACCATTATTTCATCAAAATAAATGCCTTAATTGAATTTCAATATTACCCAAAAATACAATTTGTGTTTTATTTTATCAAAATAAAAATCATTTATAAAGTAAAAATAATAACATGAAAATATATTAATTATTATATACAATATAAATAATCATATTATTAAGTTATTGATAGATATCCCTTTATTACACTATCAAATTCCCTGAGGGTAAGGTGTGTGATGGTGAGACTTTCCTGGGTAGGTTCGACATACATGGTTTTGGTCTTGATCTCGATGAGCTTGAAATTCTCCCATAAACGGTTTCACTCATGCTCAAGTTGTTGGATCTAATCTTGGGCTTGATCAAGGGAAAATCCCATTAATGTTATCTCCCTCAAAATCTCTGATAAATGGGCTTCATAGGGTATGATCGTACTGGTTGAGTCCATCACTTCCTTTTTTTATGCAAATTGGATTTGTCAAAACCCTATATTTATACCAATCATATGATTATTGTTAAATGGCTATATTTTCATTGGTTAATATTCTTATTGTTTTTTAAATCTGATAGGATATAATAAAACCAAGTAAGTGCATGTGTTTTCTATAAGTGTAATACATAATAGGACATTTAATTCATCCATATATAGAATTTTATTTATAAAAGCTCGAGTTGTTACAGGAGGAATTATAAATGACTATGCAGCAAAAGATAATAATATTAGAAATCAATAAATAATAAATAATGAACCATGTTTGAACATTATATAATGTAAAATAAGTATACAATATAGTAGAAGGTACATATACAATAGGAATAAATAAGACAAATAAATCCCTGATGGCTATACCCATGAGCATATTGAGAGTTATCTTAGTATTGTGCTCCTAATCTCCTGTGTACAAGAACAATATCACACAACATAATCCAATGTCCTGACATGAATTTAAGAGATAATATATTCAAGTACTAATCAGAGTCCCGAATAGGGTGTGAGATATACTTAGTAGGCCACCATCAATGGTGTCTAATACATATCTAGTCTTTGAATATAAAATAAAATAATGTGAGGGTACAATAAAAGTAAGGCGGTGTAGAAATGTAAATATATTCAATTCATCTCAGGTTCTTAAAGGACACATGGATGACCATGCCATATTTGACCTAAGTTGGAATGTCTCTAAACATGTCATCATGTATATATAATTATACAAGAAAGTATGCTTGTAGAGATATACATGCACCGATGTGGACCTATGGCTTAGAGCCCAAGAATCCACATAATGATCATATAATAAGTTTCACATTTTTGTTAAGGGGCATCATTACTGAATATCACAAAAAGGGACATCATGCTCGAGTATCAAAATAAGTGACTCCATGCCCAAGTATTGTAATAAGGAATTTCATTCCCATGAATAATAAGGGTTTCCATACCCATAATTAATAAGGGATATTGTTCCCATGATTAATAAGGGACTCCATGCCCATAATTAATATAGGACTCCATGCCCAACAATCCCTGATGAATAACAATAAGGGATTTCATCCCCAGGGACACCATGCCCATGAATCATAATATAAGGGATGTCATGCCCAGGGACTCCATGCACGAGTATCATAATATAAGGGACACCATGCCTAGGGAATCCATGCCTTAGTATCATAATATAAGGGATTCCTTTCCCTGGGACATTATACATGAGTATCATAAGTAGTAATGTAAATGGTCATTTTATTAAGAATGCCATATTACTTCTAAAGTAAAATTAATTAAGAGGCCATGTCCTTTTAAGTGACTAAGAAGGACATGGGAAGGTCCATGACAAAATATAAGTCAAACCATGAAATTATGTCATTTAATTTATAAACAAAAAGAAATTCCATGGGAAGCACCCATGCCTCAATACGGTTCATCTCAATACATCTTTTTTAAAAATTCTATTTTAATTCATTTAATATATTTATCTTTTTAATCAGGTATTTTAAGGGTTATGAATTAAATTTAATCACTTAGGTGAATACAAATATAATTCCCTAACATTTATCCATTCATCAATAATTATTCAAATCACAAATTTTGAGTTAAACCACCTTAGGAGGTGGTTTGGTAGCATAGGCATTTATAATATGCTAATATATTTAGGTAACACGCACAAGGGGTAATTTAATCTTAAGGGAAATAGAACATTTATAAAAATTAATCGAACTCACCTAAAGTGGCGGTTTGAGTTGAGGCATCAACCTCTAACCAAGTCATGGGGGCTAAGTAACATCATGTTCAAGGTCTAAGGATTAAATTAAAGTCATTATACATTTTAGGAGCAATGAGTAGGAATTATGGAATGCGTCACAATAAAAACACTTTATAAGTGAGAAAAATTTGAGGGAAAATAATATAGGACACATACCTACTTCTTAGGATGGTCCACTTATCCAATTATAGGAATTGATTCAATCTGTAATGAGAGAAAACATAATATTAGACAAAAACCATGAAAATAGGGTGAATTAGCTTGCATGAAGTTATCACTGAAGGTTAGAAGAGAAACCGAAATAAGAGGAATAAATATTCATAGAATTACTGATATGATTTCAATGCACCTGACTGTGTTTTATTTAGATCTCAAATAAGGGAGATCCACCAAAAGGGAGAAGAGGATGTGGTAACCATATGCAGGGGAACTCCTGGTCGAATGGGGGAGGGAAAAAAGAGGAACCCTTAAAGATTAGAAGGGTAGAATTATCATTTTACACTATTAATTAGGTGCATGGTTAGGTCACACTGTTTGGATAATAGTGCACGAACTATGTAGATCACACTACCCAAGCATTATACCCCACATGGTTTGGCTGCATGTTCTGGACTAATTATGCACCAACCATTCAGTGTTATTGGTTAAATTCCACTAACCATGTGGGATAGTTGCATGGTTTAGAAAAACATGTGCATCTTTTAAATCCACCTCTACAAATTTTATTAGAAAAAATTCAGGGCCACGCTTCCCACCTTTCATGGTTTAACATACCATGTGACACCCCTTACAAGACCGCACGGTTTCTCTGAGAGTGTCGTGTAGTTTAAACTAACTAGGTGAAATTGTTAGTTTCTCCTAAAAATTAGTTTTTAGAGCCAAGTGCTCCCAAAACGCATCCCAAATTTTGAGACACCTGTCATTCCTAAAACATCAACCTAAAAACAACACTTTTAAGTGTTACAACTCTCATAATTACAATCCATGGCTTGATTATAGATTTTACATGTCCACCAAATGAAAAATTAAATTCCTTTATAATTTTTTCCCATTCAAAAAACACAGGATCTTATAGTCTCTCCACCTTAAAATTTATCATCCTAGAGAATCCTTGGTGAAAAAAGAAAATAATAAGAAAACAACTTGGATTTGGAATTTATATTCAAATGGACACATTACATGCACAAACGACCAATGTGCCTCAAAAATCCACCTTAATCAAATCAAAAATAATCCATCAAAACTCATTCCAATAATCGTATTTAAAACCAAAATATCAACATGGAGCTTACTTGATCCCTTCTAACTTGATACACGACCACATCATCATCTCTTTCACCCTCTGGCCTATTGTTCTCCCCACTATTGGTTCTAGATTTAGAAAATCCAATTCCAATCCATGGTACTCCCACCATCAAAATTGCTTATATAAACACACCATTAGTGTCCTGGGGACACTCCCAGCATATTTTTTCAAACTAAATAATGGTTGAATTCAAATTGACCCAACTTATATTGTTCATTCTATTTTTTCCTTAGAAATCCATGGCCAACTCTTGAATCTACACATGCCTCATCCCGACAGCATGCCCAACATGGTTCCCCACCAACCATACCTAGTCGACTATTGGGAAAATGCTCTGCTCCTACAGTTGAAGTTTCACCAAAACCAGATTCTAATGCCTTATCCAAAGGCATGTCAAGATTATTCTGAACACACTCACCAAATTCCAAACCCAACTTCTAGTGATGTCTCCTAGTTGAAATATCTCCCCATAAAACATGTTTCCATTCTAAAGCACCAACCCCAACACTAATCTTGATCCAGTATCCATGGATCATTATAAGTTATTCTAAGCTTAATTACCATATCTGATTTCAATAAAAACTATAACCAAAATATTACATAGAATTTATGAGGATTACAACCTAACATTGCTTCATTTACTAAATGGAATATGATATCCAAAGTGACCATATAACTACCAGTCTCAAGATCCCCAAAACCCTTCTCACTTGAGGGTTTCCCACCTGCGACTGATTTCCTTCTCCCCACCTTAGGAGTATCCATAACATTGTCTCTCTAACAAAATTATTTTCTATTCTCCACATCCCATGCCCAGATATAATAGCTGGTATGGCTAATAACCCACTCATATCAAGATCTAACATAAATTTCATTCATCACTAATTCCTACACCCTAAGAATAGTCTCTATGAAGTTTGATGATTTTAATATTTCAATAAGTTTCACCTCTCTTTAAGGGATATTGGCATAATACACACCATATGGATTACTTTAAACTACTCCTCAAGCATGACTCCCAAGAATTCCTTCCATAACACCAAAAAAAAGTCCTTAAGTATATTGGTGTATAGATGACACTCTCTTAGAATACCCTACATGATTTCAATATATTGGACATGATCACCTCTAATAAGGAGTACACCAAGATTACCTTGATAGATATGTGTCTCTCTCTCTCTTGATCCATGCTCTCTTCTAATAGGTTACACTTTCCTTAACCAATGCCTTAAATCACATCTCACAATTGTGCATGTCTAGTTATATTCATAGGTCAACTATCTCATGTCACCTGGTTCATTCTAAACTAACCCTTATAATCGGTAACTTCCTTTAATTTACCCAAGGATTCAGGTCACCAAGCCTGCAAGCACCACATTTGAAAAATGTTGGTCCTTGTATTGCACCCAACCACTCAATGACATTCAATTATAAATATATATCATGAATAATTGGTGAAAAATATACTTTCCATACAAAACAGGTGTACATCCTATACCACCTAGTTCAAACCCTGACTCCTGCTCCTGAGATTCAACTTTTAATATGGTCAAACTGACCATGCAACATGGAATGCCAGTTTCTAACACTCTAGGAGCTCCCTCATAACTCCACTTAAAAAGAAGGCACCTATATGTACTATGATTTATCAAATGTACGGATCCTTCAAGTTTTCATTTTAGAACTTCAAGAAATAGGAATAAAACCACTGGTCAACTGGACCAAGAACTTGAAATGTCCCACCCATTATAGCGAGTTTCAAAAACCAAGCACCTAAGGTGATACCTTGAAAACCCAGGAATCATTGTGCTTATATGAAAAACTTGATAACCTTCCATGAACCGATCTCAAAAATATATTACAACGAATTTTACCATAAAAAAATAAATAAAACATAAAACTGGGCCAACTTCTCTTGCAATTTTCCCATAAAAAAAAGAACACTAGCCTACTAGGGTCTTATTCAAGAGTAAGGGACTCTAGGTCTCCTACCTAGCCCTATGGTCAAGCTCAAATAGGGATAGTAAGTCCATCCATTTAGACCTAAGGTCTCTTGTAAGAGAACCATAATTAGTTTAAGGGCCTTGATTATATGGAATCTAACACACCTATCAACTTCCTATAAAAGAGGAAAAAATGAAGTAGGTAAGTAATCATTGACCTATGAGGGTCAAACCTATCAATAAGGCATACGAATTCACCTTCAAATAATTATACTGCTAGACTCTAATCATCACTAAGCATCCAAATAGGGGATTTATCCCTTAAAGGATATAACATCAACAAAACAGGAGATGAAGAGATAACACTCATTGAGTAACCATGTATGACAATACACCCTAATGGTTTTAATCACTAGACAACCAACCATCTACCTTAAGAGTATCTTATCATTTTTTGTAGTCCTACTCAGGAAATCTGACACCTCACATCAGAAACTCCTTATAACAATTCAAAAATGATTTAATTTTATGAGGTTGATACCTCTACCGGGCTATCCCCACTTTTAACATAGGACTAATACTTTTAGAACAGTTTCATTCCAAAGGATTCACTAGGATCTACCACCTAACCATTAAGTTCAAGAAACTATAGTATATAATTCAACTAAGATCTGCATCAATTCTCACATTCTCGTTCATAGAATCTCTCAAGGTAAAAAAAATCTAACCGTTACATGAGGGTTCTCTATTATTAAATCCTCAAAAAGGTTTCATTTAAAGGCATTTAAGTGATTATTATTTATTATAACATTTTTAAGCATCTCATTAGTATAATGGATATCAATTACTATTTTTAAAGGAAAACTATACTAAGCTCCCAATTTAGCTAGCACTACACAACATTATAGATATATTATCTCATAATTTCCCTTTTAATCCATTTCGTCTATAATTATTTTTAAGCAATTTCATTTGAACATAAATTTATTAAAACTAATTCTGGTTAAATAAAATTTATATTTCAGGATATAGAGTAAAACACTCTTTAGGTTTCAATTATATTTTTAATTAACTGGTGTCTCATAATAATAAGTCTAAAAAGCATAAAAATGGTCTTTTATCAATTAAGGGGGACTAGTTAGGTAATATTCCACCATATGTTTATATGTAACGCCATATAAGTGGTTGTGGACACTTTAAATCACTATCTAATTATTACAAGAATACCCCCATGGGTTAAGAATCAAAGGAAACCTATGAGGATCCTGTTATGTGAATCAGGTTTTGGTTTAGTATAACCCATAATAATTAAATTATTAAAATTCAAAACACCATTAATGGGTCTATTTCATAAGTGGAATTCCCCGACTAACCTAATTGGGTCAAGTTGTGAGTTTAATGATTTATCTTATAAGAAACATTCCCCAACTGACCTACTTGGGTCCAATTCTGCATTTGGGGATATAGTCATATGGTTCTTCAAGCCCAAGTAATAGAGGCACTAGCCTTTATCAAATTAAATTTACACTTCATTTAATGGAAACCATTTTCTTTAAGAATTACAATTTGAAATTTATATACACATCATGGTCTAGTTAGATGAACCACCATTACCAATTTTTAAAGGTACTTTCCTTTATAAGTTATCATTGGTATACATGTAATTGCAACCAGGTTATCATGCATTTTTTTAGAATATAACAAGCCCATAAGAGATTGTTTGATTATATGGGTCACCATTACCCAATTTATAAGGATCACATACACTTTAATAATTGAAAATTTGGAACCCATTTAATTGAAAACATTAAATTTTCATCCCATGAAACCAATGGACGTAGATCAAACCTATAAAAATAGGTTGGTTAAATATAATACCACCATCAATCTATGAAGGAAAACATCCTTTATGTTGATGCAAGCACTTTATTTAACATTCCATGTTTCATAACTGTAAACATGAATGATATTATAGGTAAATAAATACCTATGATAAACCAAACATGGTAGAAAAATAAGTATTTTGATAAATCACACATCATAGTATATAGACCATCATGCATCAGGAAATCTACAATGTAGTATACATGTCATGGAATAAGCATGGAATGTGAATCTCTATGTTTCTAAAAGATATAGGTAGTTATACTTCCTTTTCATATCGATCTAAGAGTGAAATCTCATAAATTAGTAACCAATGGAAGTACTATAATCAACCAAGGTGAAATAATAATAAACTATAATGAAAAACATTATAAACATCAGTCCAATCCTAGGAAACATGATTTTCCCCTCTTGCATGGGTTGGTCGGGCTGAGACACAAGTTATTTACCAAGTGTCGACACATTCCTAGTATACTTTATACCATCCAAAAATAGTAAGAAAAAAGTAAAAGAAACCTTTGATGCCACTTTGTGACGTCCTGGCTTGAGATCCACTAAAATGGTGTCGCGATCTGATCAGCTACATGGACTTAAGCACACCTCCCTATACACTAGAGGTTGACAACTAGAAGCAAGGGTCTATAGGTGGTACGATGGGGAGACTATAGACACATGATTAGAGTAGCACATAGATAATCAAATATTTTAAGGATTATAAATGACTGAGAAGTGGAAGATAATAATACTAGCAATCAATAAATAATGAATAATGAACCATGTCTGAGCATGGTACAATGTACAAGTAGTATACTATACAGAAGATGGTATATATATAATAGGAATATATAAGAAAAAAATCCCCAAAGGCTATCCCCATGATTATCTTGAGTTTCAACTTAGTCTTATCCTCTTAAGATTCTATTTAAAAGCACAACAGCACATAGCATAATCCATGGTCCTAACCTGTAGTCAGGAGATAATCCATTCAGGTACTAATTGGTGGCCCAAACAGAGTGTTATATATACTCAATAGGCCACCACCAATGGTGTCTAATGCACATCTATACTATAAATATAAAATAAATTAGTGTTCATCTAAAATAAAAATAAAGTAGTGTAGTAATGTAAATTTATTCAAGTCGGCTCAGGTTTCTAAAGGACACCTAGCTAACCATAACTATAAGCATACAAGGAAGTATGTATGAAGAGATATACATATACTGGCATGGGCCCATGGCTTAGTTACCTGTTTTCCACACAAGGATCATATAATAAGTTTCACATTTAATTTAAGGTACAACATGCCTGATTATCACAATAAGGGATGCCATGCCCAAGTATCGCAATAAGGGATATCATACCCGAGTATCACAATAAGAGATACAATGCCTATGAATAATAAGGTTCACCATGACCATAATTAATAAGGGAAGTCATGACCATGATTAATAAGGTATTCCATGGACATAATTAACAAGGGACACCATGACTAATAATCTCATATGAGTAAGAATAAGGGATGTCATGCCTAGGGACTCCATGCCCATGAATCGTAATATAAGGGACTCCATTCCCATGGACACCATTCCTAAGTATCATAATATAAGGGAGGCCATGCCTAAGTATCATAATATAAGGGACTCCATGCCCGGGGATTCTATGCCTAAGTATCATAAGTAATAATGTAAATGGGCCATGTTAGTAAGTAGACCACATTACTACTCAAGTAGATTTAATTAAAGGTCTTTTACTTTTAAGTAACTAATAAGGACATGGGAAGGTCAATTCAATAAGATAATTCAAACCATGCAATTATGTCATTACATTTATAAAAAAATGTAAGGTCATGTGAATCCCCCATGACTCAACATGGTCTATTTGTATACATAACGTTTAAAAAATTATATTAATTCATTTAATTCTATTTATCCTTTAATTCATGGATTGTAAGGGTCAATAATTCCAATTAATCACTTAGTTACAACCAAGTGTAATTTCTTACCATTTAGTACTTCATTAAGAATCATTCAAATCAAAAATTTCGAGTCAACCCATATTAGGAGGTGGTTTGGTAGTATAGGCATTTAAAATGTGATAATACATTTAGGGAACACACCAAAGGGGTGGTTTAATTTCAAGGGAAATATAATATTTATAACAATTAATCTAAATTGTCTAAAATAGTGGTTCAGATTGAGGCATAAACCTCCAACTACGTCATGGGGCTAAGTAATATCAAGCTCAAAGTCTAAAGATTAAATTAAATGAATTATAAATTTTATGAGCAACACATGGGAAGTCATGTGTGTGGAACAATGAAAATACTTTATAAATGATTCATATTTGAGGTAAAAGAATATAAAACACCTACCTCGTGATTAGTATATTCCACTCATCCAATATCAGGATTTGATTCATACTAGAATGAGAGAAATTAGAATATTACACAAATTCCCTAAAAATAGGGTGAATTATCTCGCATGAAGTTAGCATAAAAAGTGAGAAAAGAAACTGAAATAAAAGGTGTTAGGAGTTTTAGACTTATAGATATTCTTCCATTTAACTTTATGGTGTTTTACTTAGAGCTAAAATTAGTGATATCCACCAAAGGGTGAAGAGGAAGAGGTAAGCACACACAGGGGACCTTCTGGTCGAATGGGGGAGAAAAAATAAGGTGGAACCCTTAATGGACCAGAGGAAAAAAATCAACATTTCCCCCATTTAATGAGGTGCATGGTTAGGTCACACAGTTTGGATAACCTTGAACCAATCATATAACTCACACATCCCAAGATCCATACCCTACATGGTTTGGCCACACAGTTTGGACTAAATATGTTCTAGTTGTGTAGTGTTATTTCTTAAGTATCACTAATCATGCGGGCTAGGTTCACAGTTTGGAAAATCATGTGTAGACTTTGAACCCACCTCTATAAAATATTTAGTCCATGTACCCCAGCTTTTATGGTTTAACAAATTGTGTGACACCCCTTACAGGGCGGTACAGTTTCTCTTAGTGGGAGCACAGTTTAAACTAATTGTGTTCCCTTGTCGTTTTCTCCTAAAAAGTGAGTTTTCAGATAATGAAACTCGAAAAAATCATCCAAACATATAAGAAAACTATTATGAATAAAACCTCACCCCAAAAAAATACTTTTAAGTGTTACAACTCTCAGAATTATGTTCCAAAAATCAGTTTAATATTTGACCCATCCACCAAATGAAAAGTTCCAATTCCTTTAGAACTTTTCTACAGTCTAAAACCATAGGATATTATAGGTTAGTTTATTGTGATTGATTTTCTTATGTTGTGTTGTTATGTTGGTTTATTTTTGGTTGATTTGATGTGGTGAAATTCAGTTGTGTTAGTTCTGCAGTTATCCATAAAATGATTTTTGAAATAGTAAAACTAAAATATCATGGGCAGAAATTGATGTGTGGTAATTAGATTAACTAAAGTAAAAGATAAATGAATGGGTTCAATTAAAGTGAAATTAAATGGCCAAGTAAATGGGATTTAGTGGAAAATAAATAATTTTGGAAATGGTGGAACTTGTAATTTAATGTGGTAATGTGTGGCTTGTGAATGGTGAGGGAGTGGTGTGATGCATTATAGGTGGCAGCAGATAATGTTGGAGGTTCTAAGACATTTTGGTGATGTCATGAGGTATATTGGTGATTTTTTTATTATCACACCCTGAACATTATTTAGTGATTGTTTTTTTATTTAATTAGTAATATTTTTTATTAACGGGGTCGGGTCTTTTAATTTGGGAAAATTTGAAGAAAGAAATATTCAATGTGATACATAGTTTTTCCACATAGTTGGCCAAACCTTGCAACAACTAATTGCATTGTCATGACATGTCAAATTGATTATGTTTTTAAATTTTATTTATAACATAGGGA
Source organism: Viscum album (assembly GCA_963277665.1). Lineage (NCBI taxonomy): Eukaryota > Viridiplantae > Streptophyta > Magnoliopsida > Santalales > Viscaceae > Viscum > Viscum album. Next base: position 891,115,853 of record OY728123.1, read on the forward strand.
GTACCCTAATTCATCTCTCAAGGATCTTTAAATGTTTAAAGTGTGTATCTTTAATAAAAATGGATAAAATATGGGGAGTGGTTTTGAATATAGTTTTAAAAATAAAATGACTTAATTTGAAGAGTTTTTATAGTTGACAAACAAATGTATTTTTAAAAATATATGATAAGTATGTAATAATTTCTAAGTTACTACACCACTTCAAAATTTTCTTATTCTTAATTAATTATTAGGTTTTGGGGTAATCCTTTGGTTGAGGATTAATCAAGATCTTGGGTACCCACAAGCCTCTAAAATGATGCACATAGGACTAAACCTTGACATAAAAATCATGTAGTCATGTTCCAAATAATTAGTATGCTTTAAGGGTTGTCAGAGAACACTAAAATCTCAAATTTTTGGGAAAGAAGAGGATTCTTATGTTGTCCAATCATAACAACACAAGTCATGCACTTTAAATTACACATTGGTAGATTTTGAAATAAAAAAGGTTTCAATTAAATGCATCAAAAAAAATTAAGATACATATAATATAAAAATTCCAAACCACAATATACACCAAACCAGTAGATAATTATGTTTTTAAACTCCCTCTTTAAGTGTGTATATCCCTTGTAATGATCACCCACTATTTAGCCCACCATCGAGAGGAGGAAGCTCGTGTGGAAATCTAACTTAATCCTTGATCTCCCTATGAGGATAGGGGGATAGAGAACTTTTAGGATGAGTAGATGAATCCTTTGGGTCTCCAAAATAGCAGATATTTACTTTCTATACAAGCCTAAAAATTATGCATCCATGGTTCCCTTTTATAGCCAAATGGGAGGTGGTTTTGGGAACCCATATTTTGAAATAATACTTGGATCATGATTTTGGATAGGTAGATAGCCTTATTGAGATTTAGACAAATTTAAAAATTAATTTTCCAACCTTTTGAATATATCCTTGACAATTTTTGTAGATATTTAATGTATAAAATGGGGTCTATTTACAAAATAATAAGCCAAATGTTTGTCTTCAAATGGATTATTTTTATTGGACAGATCAGTTCAGTTGGACACCTTGATGGACAATTTTTTTTGATGTATTCAGAGGAGTTTTAGCCTAATGAATTTTGGATCATCCCACAAAATTTCAGCCCCATTAGATGCACTTATTATCTTAATTGTGTGTTTGAGTCCACATTTGTGCTTGGAATCCTGCACAGTTTGGCCCATTTTTCTTCAACTTTATATTGGGTCCTCTAAATCACCTCCACCTATAGTGAAAACATCAAGACAAGTGAAATATAATTTTTAACAGTGATAAAAATTAAATAATTGAATCAAACATGGAGTGAAATTTGTTATTATATTTTTAATTTACAATACAGAATTAGTTTAGCATAGTGGTATAAGGGTGGAAATAAATAGTTAATTGCTACATGATCACACCCCCACATCTAAAAATTTTCACTCTTGGGAAAAGTCACATTTAAAAAAATGATGTATGGATATATTCAAAAATTTATAAATATTTAACATTTAATTAAAATTTAATTCTTGATAGTAATGTGATAAAATAAAAAGCCACACCAAGGAGATATTCTCAGTGATCATAGAAAAATTTGTCTCATAAATTGTATCAATGTGAAATTAAAGAAGATATATGAAACTATTCTTTGAAATGAATTTTCAAGTCAATTATGTCACTAACTATCTCCATGTGTGTATGAAAACCATTTCATGATATTTTTTCCACTTTCTATCCAGTAAATATAGGTTATTTTTAAAAAATTATTATTTCATATATGGTGATGTGGATGGGTCGGTGGTTGGACTCGGATGGATAGCGGTTCATTTATGGGGGCGTGGTGAGGTGATGTGGTGTGGAGGAGAAGTAATCATTAGTAGTTAGGCTCATATGGCATAGTAGGAGATAGTCTAGCTAGTTGGTGAGGATCTGTGATGTAGTTGGGTGATGTTAGTTCAAGTCACGAACAATGAAAAAATAGGCGGTACAAGGATCTGTGAAGCAATGAAGTTATGCGAGCACAGGTCACAAACAAAGACAAATAGGCAGTGTGGTTAATGGATGGAAAAGCTTATGGTTGGAAGTGGGGCCCTGCAAGAGCTATCGTGGAGTGTAAAATAGGGCACAAAAAGTAGCGAGATCTTATGTGCAAGGTGGTCGTAGGAAGTTGGATGGTCGCGGGGCCCTATGGGGATGTTACGGAGCTATGATCCTATAGGTTGGTTTGTCATGGGTTTAACTCTCATTGGGTCTACAAGTCATGTAATGGGCCTACGGACCCTACTATAAATAAATAGGTCTTGATGGGTGGGCTATCTCCTTGGGGTTCTATGTCCTACCTTTCCGACCTGTGTGAGAGTTGTGTGTGTGTGTGTGTGTGTGTTTACATGTAATTGTACCCCCAAGCACCTAATATATATATATATATTTGTTTTTTTGTTTTTTTAGGGAATAAAATAGTCTTATATCAGGTACACATGCATAGGTCAATCCAATATAGTAATGAAAAATATTGGATAAGGAATGAACATATGGAAAAAAATCATTTTGGAAAGGTGATAAATATTAACCTAACTTAAATTTGACTTCTATTAAGTAAGAAATATTTACACTTAATGGTTGATTGCAATGTGGTGTGGATATATTAAGTTTCATTATTAGCCCATAAACCACTCACACAAAGGGTATCAATCAGCTCAATGGTTTCACAAATATAAAACCATTTATATCATTGAAAAACAACCAATTTTCTAAAAAAATCACACCTCAATGTTAATTTCATTCTAAAACTAAAATTCCATCGATGAACAAAGTTTTCTATAAATGTTAAAACAACATAGAATAGGGATATTCATCCTGAATTTTCAATAATTTACATGATTAGGTGGACATCAAAAATGATCATTTTGGCACACAAAAGAGGGGAGAAGGTAAAAATACTATCAAGTAAGAGAAAAAGAGACAAAGAAGAAATATGATGAAATTACTAATGAACTTAGGAAAGTGGGGGGAATTAAAAATATTATATACCAATAGAAAATGATAAAATGGGATAAAGATGATAAAAAATACTAACTTACTCAGGAATATATCAATAACCCCACCCCACCCCCCTACCCCCACACACCTAGAGTATACAGTGTCCTCACTATAAGAAAAGATAATGTAGTAAGGAAGGATAAAACCTGATAGTTGTTACTGGTAGTTTACTTCATGAATGTGTAGTTCCTCCATAGGGAACTCCAGAATGGTCTCATGAAAGTGCTTCAACCAATATCCATTAACAATGAATGTTTATTTGGTTTTTTCATTTTGACCCTGTATAAAACCAAATATATAGGCATTAGTAATATTATATAGGCTAAACTAGTGGGAACAAAGTTTAAATGGGTGTAACTTTAGCCTTTCATTGTAAAGGAGGGCCTTCTTTCCAATGTGGAATTAGCAATGAAGGATGAGGTGGTCATGGGAAGCCATGGTTCTATAACAACCCTATCCTTTTACACATATCATTACATGATTTTAAATATAACTATGCATCAAATTACAAGACAAGGATTATAAGTTCTAGTGTCTTGGAAGACTAGGTACATAAAACTAAAAACATGGAACTAAATAAAACATTTCTTTATTTAATCATCATAAAAGATCTCCTGACTTACTTTGATCCCTTACATTGACATAGGATACCCTAGGGATTATATGAACAAAGGGGTTATCTAAAATCTCAATAAGGGAAATAAACATAAGAATAAAGCTTATCACATGGGTTAGAAGGCATGACATAATGATATAAATAGGAATAGGACATGATTAAACATAAGTAATCATAGCAATGTGGAAGAAACATAAAACATGACTTTAGCATGATTTAAGGCTCATTACACATAGAGTATCATGATTCAAGGCTAACCACCATGATCGTTGAACATGGAGCACAAGTCAAGGCTAACCACCAAGACTGTCGCACATAATATCTCATGAGACTAAGCATTACCCAATGAATTGGAGCACTATCTGGGAGTACCCATCATAACATGTACATGAATATGTTTTCCACATAGATAATCATACATAATAAATCATACATAAACATAATGGTACCCATGGAAAGAAATGGGTATCATAATCATGTCATAAAGCATACTAAATGGGTGTATCATACAAGTGTCCATGAAAGAAAGGGTTTAAAATATACATGGACATTCATGAGGTAAAATGGGTATATTTCATGGTAAGTGATGTCAAACATAAGTGATAACATGTAAAATGAGTATTTAGGAAACTTTAGCATTAAAACATTTTAGTGTGATTTTAAGGAAAATACTAAAGAGCATTTAAAATAGAAAAGGGAATAATAATTTATATAAAACCATAAGTGAACCAAGAAGGTTTTCATAATAAAAATAATTATTGGTCAAAGTATATTACTCAAGATGGGGTGAATTGATTATCTATAAAAAAAATCATAAAAAAATTCTTAAAAAGAATCCCCAATAAAAATGAATACAACCTAGTTAATCAAGGTGATATAGTTATAATAGTTTGACTATTCAAATAACCTCTCAGAAGATTTATTAATTCTTAGTAATATAAATATGAGTTATTGATACTATTATAATAAGAAAAAATAGTTATAACTTTGATCGAATACTAACTATCAAATTAAAATCTAGTTTTTTCTAAAATATACAATAAAGTAGAGAAAAACTAAATTAAAAGACATAGTAGATAAAAAATTGGTTCAGACTCAAGCCAAGACCTAATCCACTCCACTTGGTGATCACCTTCCACTAAGCATTTTATATTAATAAACGTGATCCACACCCAGGATCGAGGTAAACAACAGTGCACAGGACTGTCTAGGTGGCACGACCTCTTCCACTATTCTTCATGGTTATAAACTATTGGATCACACAAGGACCTATTCCACATTTATTCATGGGAGTAAACATATGTAAAAATATATGATAGGACGGATATCTTGTATCCTTCAGTTTAATATAAGAGAAGTGTGTGTTTTAATACAGACACACACACACTGCTCAAAAGCTAAAAATAGTACACAACAAATAAAAAATGATGATAAAGGTTTATAATTTCTCTAAGTGTTATTATATGTAGCTTTGGACTTTTAGAATGAAGCAGATTCAAGTATTGAGTCCTCTTGTGAAAAACAGTGTAGAGAAAGTCAGGTGCTCTGGTTTCCAGTCAGATCTATCTCATGTTCTTCTTGGAGTTGTTACTATGAATGTGATTTTTTGCTATGATCTACAGTAGTCCATCCTTTTGAATTCGAGAGTGCTTCCTGTGTTCTTCAGTCATTTCTTATTTCATGCATCGGTTCCCTTTTTCAAAAACACTTTCCCTTCTTTGGTATTTCTATGTATATTTGTAGCACGGCTTATCTTCCTTTTTAATTGTAGGTGCACACATTGGAACCGACATGATTCATGTATTCTGAACCTCGTACCTCATACTGTTAGGTTATATGTCTACAAAGAAACATTAATTATGTCAGTTCCTTTAAATTTCTCAAATATAACCATTATATATCAAATTAAAAATGAAAAATAGATTAAAGAATGGTGTCGTAGTCTGGCTTGAAATGGAATCACTTAGAAATAGTGTCACCACAAAATGATGTCTTCTTCTTTTCCTTTGAGTGGTGATCCAGTCATGATGCTACAGTTTCATTGAGATTAGGAACCGGTAGCACAGATGTGGTGTTAGGATCCTGGTGTCTAGTCCTTTTCCAAACTTTTAACGGTGTCTTGGTGATGGTAGCAAGGAACCAGTGTCACCGACTTCATGAGATTTAAAACTGGTTATCATGTATAGTCATGGTATTTGGGTCACGGTGTCTGGGTCACGGTGTCTAGGTCACGGTGTCTGGGTCACGGTGTCTAGGTCATTGTGTCTTGGTCACAGTGTCTAGGTCACAGTGTCTGGGTCATGGTGTTTGGGTCATGATGTCTGGGTCACTTTTCCAGAAAACTATAATCGGTAGCAGACTCACAGTTTCTCAGACTTAGACAAATATCTATAAATAGTATTAAGTAGTAATATTCACAGAATTAATTAAGACTTAATCATTCATATAAGGAATCATTATAGAACAAAATTAAATATAGTTTACAATAATCGAAACATGATTTATAGGAACTGGGATCTCGTGAAAGTTTATTGAAAGCATATCGAAATCAACCATATCTATATATGATTTGAGATAGATTAATAGGATTAAAATTATTTGTGATCATTAAAACATGATTAAACCATGAGTAGTCCAACAATATCCCCCCTTTTTTATGATCACAAGTCATATTAATTATATTTCGGTGCTTAGTGTGCTTTATCCCCCTTTTGAGATTATCAAAAAGAGTATAGAAAAAAGAGAAAAGAGGGAAATTAAATAAAATAATTGACAACAACAAGTCACAATTCATGAGATACAAAGAAATTTTTCATTACAATTAGTAGGAAAAAGTACAAAACATCCCTATCAAGATATAGTTTTCACTTTTATTCAGCACTAGATGTCTTCTCTTTGCCCTTGACAGTAGCATTAGAAGGAGCCACAGGATCAGAAGTGGAGGTTTAAGAAGGGATTGATCCAACTATCAGAGAGGGAAGAGGTATTCCTCCAAAAATAGAGGGTTCCAAAGTGGGTTTGGTGGAAGACCAAGGAGAGTTTGGATCAAGGATAGTAGGCTTGATCTGGCTCAGAGCCTGAGATACAGACATTGAGGTAGAAGAAAAGGTAGTGGATGAGGAAGAAGGTAAACAAGGTCTCAAAGGTGAAACTGTAGGAGCCACAATAGTAGTGCTCTATACATGAAGATAAGGAGTCAACAGCTAAATAAATTTAGTAATGATCTCACCACCATACTGCATTGCTTTCTTGAAATCATATTTGTTCTCCATGAACTTGTCCAATAGAGGAGTGAAATATTTGACCTTTTGGACTTGAGTCTTGAAGACAATGTGTGTTTTAATACAGACACACACACACTGCTCGAAAGGTAAAAATAGTACACAATAGAGAAAAGATGATGAAAAAGGGTTATAAGTGCTATGAGTGTTATTCTATGAAGATCTTGACTTTTAGAATGAATTAGATGCAATTATTGAGTCCTATTGTGAAAAACAGAGTATCGCAAGTTAGGTGCTCTGGTTTCCAGTTAGATCTAGCTCGTAGTCTTCTTAGAGTTGGTACTATAAAGGTGATTTTTTTATCTGATCTACGGTAGTCCATACTTTTGAAGTCGAGAGTGATTCGTGTGTTCTTCAGTTGTTTCTTATTTCATGCATTAGTTCCCTTTTTCAAAAATGCTCGCCCTTCTTCGGTATTTCTGTGTATATTTGCAGCGCGACTTATCTTCTTTTTTAATAGTGGGTGCACACGTTGGAACCGACATGATGCCTATATTTTGCACCTCGTACCTCTTAATTTTGGGTGATATGTATACAAAGAAACATTAATTATGTCAGTACCTTTAAATGAATCAAATATAACCATTAGAAATCAAATTTAAAACGACAAAATAGATTAAATAATGGTGTCATAGTCTGGATTTAAATGGTATCACTTTGAAATGGTGTCACCATGAAATGATGTATTCTTCTTTTCCTTTGATCAATGAGATAGTCTTGATGTTATAGTGTCATTGAGATTAGGAATCGGTATCATAGATGAGGTTTTAGGATCACGGTACCTGGTCCTTTTCCAAAATTTGAACGGTGTCTTGGTGATGGTAGCAAGGAACCGGTGTCACGGACTTCATGAGATCTGAAACTGGTTATGGTGTCTGGTCATGGTGTCTATTCATGATGTCTGGGTCATGGTGTCTGGGTCACGGTGTCTTGTTCATGGTTTCTAGGTCACGGTGTCTGGGTCATGGTGTCTGGGTCACGGTTTCTGGGTCACATTGCCAGAAAACTAGAACCGGTGGCAGACTCATGGTTTCTCAAACTTATCCAAATATCTATAAATAGTCATAACCAATAATATTCAAATAATGAATTAGACTTAATCATTAATATAATAAATAATTATAGAACAAAATTAAATATAGTTTATAATAATCAAAACATGATTTATAGGAATTAGAATCTAGTGAATGTTTATTGAAAGCATATAGAAATCAACCATCTCTACATATGATTTAAGATAGATTAACAGGATTAAAATGATTTGTGATCATTAAAACATGATTAAACCATGAGGAGTCCAAAAATGATGATTTTATAAAAATAATGGTTGCATAAAATATATTATAGAGTTCACTTGAAATTGGGTAATAATTCGAGAAGTTCCTCTGAATCAGGCTTGCTTATCGGGAAGAATTGAGAAGGAAATAATTTAAAAACACATATATTCCTAAAAGAGAAGGATTAATGGATATTGATACATGAGTTTTGGAACAAATAAACAACATTTATAATATGTACATAAAAATAAAATAGAATTTCATTTGGGTAAAAATAGTGAAAGAGTAACCCAAAGGAATAATAGAGGTTCGGGTGGAATCCCTTGCCTTAAGTCCAAAGGTGTTCTTCACTTGATCTTAATGTCATGGATAATAAAATTAGATTTATTAATTAATAATTACATAACACTTTATACATTTATTGGATTTATTATAACTTTATTAAGTCTATTTATGGCCTTTTTGATGAGTTAGAGAGTTTAATTCCATCATTTATGAGGGTTTGTCTTCTTAATTTTCCTGATCGGATGACTTCTATAAAAGTATGGAAGTTCTTGTAAAATGGAAATTGAAATACAGAATTAAAGTTATGAGCTATTAATGATAATCTATAAGGTTAAATGATCATATATTTTGGGTGAGGATGAATCATTAGATAAATTTTTAATGATAATTTCTTGGATTAATTTGGCGGTTTTTCGATCACAACAAACTCATTTTGTTTTATAAATTAACATCATGAGTAAAAAATGATTCCATAACATTAAATAAGGTATAATAAATAATTTATATTCTGGTTCAACCATAGAAATGTTTTCATGACCACCCTTGAAAATGATAATAGAAATTGAAAACATGTCATCCTTGAATGTCACTAGTGCAGAAAACGTTTTTAACATCGGTTATTTTTCATTTTTTACATCGGTTTTTAGTCGATGTTAATACGGACGACATTATAAATATTTTTTTTACATTAGTTATTTACAAACTGACGTAAAAAACATAACATTGCGGTGTTTATAACGTCGGTTATTAATTAACCGACGTGCAAAACCCAGGGGGGAAGGTTTATCACGTCGGTTATTATATAACCGACCTGATAAAACAGTTCGGTGGCATTTATCACGTCGGTAATATAATAACCTACGTGATAAACCATTTCCCCAGCCTTTATCACGTCAATTATTACATAATCGACATGATAAACCGGCAGGGGGGGTTTATCACATCGGTTATTATATAACCGACCTGATAAACCAGTCTGGGGGCCTTTTATCACGTCAGTTATTCAATAACCAATGTGATAAAAGGCCTGGGAAATGGTTTATCACATCGGTTATTATATAACCGACGTGATAAACCCTTCCCCATTTTTTTCACGTCGGTTATAAAATAACCGACGTGAAAGACCAAATTTTACTTTAATGTAATGCAGTCCTCTGCTCTCCCCAAAAACAACCAGAAACCAAATCAAGAATTCGTACCGCAAAAACAGAAGTAGACCAAAACAAGAACCAAAGCAAAATTAAGCATTTACCCCACTGGACAGCCCCCACCACACCCCTGGACTGCCCCCCGACCCCCTAGACAGCACCCACCACACCCCTGGACAGCCCCCCAACCCCCTGGACAGCCCCAAACACCCCGGGACAACCCCCCCTCCCACACCCTAGACAACACTCCCACACCCCTGGATAGCCTCCCACACCCCTGGAAAGCCCCCCACCCCCTGTAAAACCCCCCACACCCCTGGACATCTCCCCACACCCTCCAGGACGCCCCCCCCCCCCACACACACACCCCGGTATACCCCCCCCCCCCCACCCTCCTGGACACCCCCCCCCACCCCACCAGAAAGCCCTCCCACACCCCTGGACACCCCCCCCCCCCACACCCCTGCACAGCCCCCCACACCCCTGGACAGCCCCCCACCCCCTGGACAGCCCCTCACACCCCTGGACGACCCCCCACCCTCCTGAACACCCCCCCCCCCTCCCCCACACACACACACCCCTGGACACCCCTATACACCCCTGAACACCCTCACCCACCCTCCTGGACACCCCCCCCCCCCCACCCCACCGGACATCCCTCCCACACCCCTGGACACCCCCCCACCCCACTGAACACCCCCCCCCCCCCCCCCCCCACACACACACACCCTTGGAACCCCTCCCCCCCCCAGACCAGAATCCATACCATAAAAACCATCATAAGTAGACCAAAACAAGAAGTATAGAAAAATTAAACATTCACATATATAACATTAAAAACTTACACTGTCAACTTTAAAAAAACTAAATCCAACCTAAACGAATACCAAATACATAATTACAATTACAATATTCAAAATTTCATTTTACACTACAAACAACTAAAATTCAATCAAACCTGTAAAATAATTTGACCACTCCACTTGTAAGTGTTTGATGTCTTGAGCATTATAGGGATGGGGGTCATCAAATAGATACAAATGAAAAGGATAGTAGTTAACTTGTATAATGAATAAATCAAATTGATATATTGTGGAAAAGTTTAAAAAGAAATCATACCAGGTCAAAGTTCACAACTGTCTTAGTTGTTATTATTTCATACATAAATCTTAACTTATAATATCCACATTCAATGACACCTTGTTGTTCATGACAATTCTGTTTGAATGAGTGTAAAATAAATATATTATTTTTATGTAATAAATCAAAAAGTTCAAATTATAAATGGATATTTACCTTCGCATTTACATATTTGATCTTTGCACTCCTTTTCTTTGTGTTTTTTCGAAAGTAGACCCGTGCCCTATTAGAAAATAATACGAATGGGGTAAATTTAAAATTCATTATAATATATAAAACTATTGAGAAATTGAAACTTACTTTTCCAATATATTCATAAAACTTTACCGCACATCATCATGGACAGAGCATATCCAATAAAGTTTTTTCTCCCTTGGGAAAAAAACCCCTAACATCCAATGATCGCTAATAAAATAAAATTTAAGGTTAGTGGTTTTTTAGGTTAAAAGATAATGAACTCTTTGAGAGATATGTGTTTCATAACTCTCACAAAAAGGCATCATCCAACATTGTGTGACTATATTCTGTTCAATTCTTTCAGCAATATAAAGCATTATTTGTTCCTCATCCAATGCACATGCTTCAGGGGAAATCAATTGTGGGTCCATGAATCCATATAGATCTGTCAGCTCATTCCTCTCACAAATTTCATAAAGATACCTAATATAAAACAAACATAAGTATACATTTTTAATAAATATAACACAGGGAAAATGTGTTAAGACTTACATGGAAAAAATTTACACCACATTGATGCCCAACTTATCTCCAGTAACAGGCTCTATGATATCAGTTTTCATAATCCCCATAGTTATTGAACGTCCAAAAACATGAGCTTCCATTGGAAACTCATAATGACCCGCCAACAAATTTGAATATCTTTACAATCTGTCAAGACTACTAGAATCTGTATCTGATGTCATATCCATTTGTCTTTGTTGTTGTCTATACATTATTTATTTACCTTTGAAGTATTCCTATAAAAATAAATAGAAAAATATATTAGTTTTCAAATGATAAAACAACTTTAATAAAAAAAATAAAAGATATAACATTCATACCTATTTCGTAATGAGTCGAAGAAGTTTGGATGGACAAATTAAAAAATGGTCGATACTATGTCCAACTATCATCACCTCATCTATAGGTATTGGTACTCGAGCTGATCTATCTATAATATCTTGTACAGTGACCCTCTGATTCTCTACCTCTAATTGTTGATGATGAACTGTATCTCCTATACAATATACCAACCCATATGCAACTATATGATGTTGAAGATCATTAACATATAACTCGCAATAAGTAGGAAGCTGCGGTGGAGGAGTAGGATAAAAAATGGGGTCCGCAGGCTGAGGTGGGGGAGTGGGAGCTACTGGCGAAGGTGGAGGATAAATAATGGGGTCTACAAGGGAGGTGGAGGAGTGGGAGTTGTAGTCTGAAATTGCCTTTGCATGTCTGCAAAAATAGACTGTACCGACACTCTAATATTTTCCTCCATCGTCGCATTAATATTATGAACTTCAGCCTCCAAGGATTCTATTTTTTTTATAAACACCCTCAACATTAGAAGTTGAAGAACGTGGCAACACTTTTCTTACCGATACACCTGCCGGATATCCTCTTACACGACCAGGATGTTTGGGCTTTCCCAATGCTAAAGATAAAATATCTTGCCTCCCAGTAGCTATAAATACCCCTTGTGAGCTCTACTCCTCAAGAGAGTCCTATATTAATTAATTGAACATTTCTATAATGATTGAAATTATATGAAGAAAATAGTTAACTTAAATAAATAAAATAGATATCTTACAATCCTCTCAGCTACGATTCTTGATTATTCCAAAAGATATTGCCCTTTTTTCCCATTCGATCTCTCTTCCATTTTTCATGTCTAGATGGAGGGGATAGAGGGGCCACCTCTCCAGAGCTTGAAGTCTCAGCTCTTAGTTTTTGAAATTTTTCCGCCATCATTTGTTCTTCCAAAAATGCATACCCTCTCCAAGATAAACTATGAGGGTATACATTTTTAGATTGGATCTCCTGATGAGCTTTCCTTGTTTTATGTAAATTAAGAATAAGAAATCATTAACAAAACATTAATAATATCATTTGTATAAGAAAGATTATAAAAGTTTACATTGCCCTTACCAAAAATGACTCTTTTCTTCTACTTTAAACAAATTGTTTCCATGTGTATTCATATATAAAAGGATATATACAACATGGATTTTCATGACTCCTATGACCAAAAATGAAATCATATGATAGGGTTGATTTGAAATCCCTCCATCTCCTGGCAGCCATCGATAATCATTTCTTCCTGACTCCTCCAGTGTCAGGAATATCAAATGTCATCTGATGAAGAAGAGGTTAAACATATTATATATACTAGAAACATTTAAATAATAGTCAAACAATAGCAAAAGATCTTACCAAAATCGTCTCCCACAACTGAGAGATTATCACTTTATCCACACTTCTCCAGTCATCATACAAAATGCTTTTTTTTCTCTTAGCCTGATTTGATACAAAACTCTTTAAATCTTTTGCATTTGGACCTCTAGGAATATCATCATCACTAAACTCAACGAGTATCCTCTGATCCTACGTACAGGAAAGTGCTAATTTTGGTAAACGTGTGCACCCACATTTACCAACTCTTGAAGTCTTTGTCGTAATAGGAGCACATGAGGAAGATTGGGGAACATCAAGAGGAGCATGTGAATGTTCCTCCCCAGAGGTATGACCAATATGATCATCTCCAGAATCATATGGTTTATCAATTGAATGATCTGTCATTATCCTTCAAATAAAAAAAACAAACATTAGTTCACAAATATACAAATTCAAATATTTTAATACTACTGTAATCAGAAAATAGAAAATTGTACTAAGTTACGTAATAGTAAACATTTTTAATATGGTAAGCATGTTAAACAGTGGTAAAGATGGTCAAGATGTTCAAGATGGTAAACATGGTAAACATGGTAAACCTGGTAAACCTGGTAAACATGGTAAAGTAATTTTCACTGAACAAAAATAATAGATATATAATTTATGTAATGGTAAACATGATAAATTAAACTAAACAAACTTAAAACAAACAAAAACGTATACTTATTTTGTTTTAATACATGTTTTAATAAAGAAAAAACTTACAATATCTAATATTTTATGAAAAAAATAAATGTAAACAAGAAATAAACATATGTTACTTGTAATTTTAGGAATGCATAAATGGATTGTTTTCCCAAATTCCTTCGTCGTGATCATTCCTTATGGCACAAACCATGTCTTCAACATGCTCATCATTATGTTCTGTTAATCTTTCCATGGAAGTAGGGATCTCACATAAATCATCATCTTCATCAAGTTCATACTCACCAATATATTGTTTTTCCCTTGTAAAATAACAGCCCACTGCATATCTAATTGATCTACTACATAGAAAAAAAAATTCATGAGTTTCCATTATAAAAGAATCAGCTGTGTCTTCCAATATATTCAGATTAACAAGTGTCATTCCAAATTCATTGTTACTGATAAACTATTTACAGTTTAAAATAGGAACTTTAATTTTAAAGTAATCAACCTCTCATATGTCTTCAATCACTCCATAATATTCACTTGATGCAGAAATTGGGTTTTTGTTCTTAGCACTCGAAAAATGCATTGCTTCTGCAAACACCAATACACCACTATTCTAAACTGCACTTCTGTTGTCTAGAGATTTCGTATGAAATGTATAGCCATTAATTTCATAACCGGACCATGTTATCACATTTAAACATGGACCACCCACTATATATTTTAATGTCTCTGATACATCTAATCTACCAAGAAAGGTCTTTTTAAACCATGACAAAAATGTTTTGTTGTGCTCATTCAAAATCCACATTTATTTCTTCTTTGGATGACATTGTTTCAACTCATTAATATGTAATGTGATATATGGTTGAGCATCAGCTATGTTATTCAAGATGTATGATTCTAACTTCTTCATCTGTTCAGCTGACAATGATTTTACTTTCAAGAAACGAATCCACTTTCCCTCATTATTAACTCGTTCATGGCGAGATAGAGGCAAACCTATGTGATGCGCCGCAACCAAGTAGCTCGTACAAAACTCTGCAACCTCCTCATAAATATAATTTTCAATAATGGAGGCTTCAGGTAGATATGGATTCTTAACATAGCCCTTCAATATTTTCATATACCTTTCAAAAGGATACATCCAAAAAAGAAATAAAGGTCCAAAAAGATTTATTTATCGAACCAGATGAATCATTAAATACACCATTATATCAAAAAAATATGGTGGAAAATACATTTCCAATTGACAAAGTATAAAAATTTCATCCTTTTCCAAAATTTTCAAAGCATTCACATCAATCTCCTTATTAAAAATTGAATTGAAAAAATAACACAACTTCATTATAGTCTTTTTGACATGGATGGGAAATATTCCATGCAATGCAACTGGTAGAATTCGTTGCATCATGATGTGACAATCATGTGATTTCATACCTATCAACTTCAAGTCCTTCAAGGAGACAAAACTTTTTACATTTGAAGAATAACCTTGAGGCACTTTAATATCATGAAGACACTGAAAAAAGATAATTTTCTCCCTCTTCGATAATGTATGACAAGCCGGGGGAAGAAATGTTCATCTTCCTTTAGGAGTGGGAGCTAACTCCAAACATATTCCCATTGATAGTAAGTCTAATCTTGCATTCAACCCATATTTTTTCTTTCCTTTAATATCTAACAATGTTCCAATCAAACAATCACATATATTCTTCTCCACGTGCATGACATCAATATTATGTTTAATTTCATGATATCTCCAATATGGTAGCTCAAAAAATATTGACATTTTCTTCCAAATATGTCTATCATTACCAGATTTATATGTCTTTCCCAATGTCACATCAAGGTTTTTCACCCTCTCAAAATACATATTAGGGGATAAAGATTTTGGAGCACTATAAAATTCTTGTGAGCCATTGAATTCCTTTTTTAGTCTTCTATAAGGTTGATCCATATGCAAACACTTTCGATGACTCATGTACACTGTTTTCCTTTCATGATGCAATTGACAATATGTCGTCTGTTGTTCGCAAATTGGACATGCTTTATGCCCTTTAACACTGTATCCATACAAATTTCCATATGCTGGGAAGTCATTTATAGTGAAAAAAAGCACTGCATACAGTTGAAAATATTCCATTTTATAAGAATCATACACCCTAATACCATCAGCCCATAAAAGTTTAAAATCATCAATCAACGGTGACAAGTAAACATCAATATCATTGTCGGGTTGCTTCGGACCAGAGATCATTATACTCAACATGACATATTTACGGTTCATACAAACTTCAGGAGAGAGGTTGTAAATTACCAATAAAATAGGCCATGAACTATGTGTGCTACTGAGGGTTCGGTATGGATTCATTCCATCTGTACACAACCCTAGTCTGAGATTTCTAATTTCATTTCCAAATGTATAATACTGCTCATAAATTTTCTTCTATTATGGACAATTAGCTGGATGATTCCATCACATAACCACTCATCTTCAGGCCATATTAACCTTTTTGAATCATGTGAATTAGAAAATAAACGTTTGAAATGATTAATTATAAGAAGATACCAAAATACCTTTGAAGGGATCTTTGTAATCTCTACATCAGCCTGTGATTTTTCTTTCACCTTATACCGTGATGTCCCACATTTAGGACACTCTGACAGAAATTCATATTCCTTCCTATATATAATACAGTCATTCGGATAGGCATGTATTTTCTTGTATCCCAATCCCATCGGGCATAATATTTTCTTGGCCTTATAATGTGAATCTGGAAGATTGTTATCTTTTGGAAGAATGTCTTTCATCAATTGTAGCAGCTCTGTAAAACTTCTGTCACTCCATCCATGTTTCACCTTCAGGTTAATCAATCTTATCACCACCGACAAAACCGTAAAATCTGTACAACCAGGATATAATGGTTTTTCAGCATCACCATATAGATGTGCAACTGTCAGTTCTATCTCAATTTGTTCTACTGCAATATCGCGAATCATTTCTTCAATTCCATCAGAGTTACCATCTTGTTAATCATCATCATCAGTGACATTCCATCCAGTTTCACCATGCCAAATCCAAGGGCTGTAAATCCGATTAAAACCATGACAAATCAAATGATCTTTTATCTCTCTACTTTTCAACTTCTTCACATTCAAACATTTCAGGCATGGACAGAATAAAATGTCACTACATAGAACATTTCGTTTAACAAATTCCAAAAAGGCATCAACACCTTCCTCATATTCATTTCTCATTCGATGTGTCGTAATCCAATTTCGACTCATTATTACCTATAACAAATATCAAAATTATACATATTTTAAAGATAAGACAAATATATGTTTATATGAAAAAAATCATAATTTGAATGTAAAAAAATTTTGAAATATAAAACAAATCTATGCATATTTAAAAAAATATGCATGAATATGATTTTAAAAAGAAAATATAGTTATATATAACAGTTTTAAATTCCATTGAATCAATGAAAACCATGGGGCCTCCAATGGAAACCATGGACACCCCCCCCCCCAACCCTCTAGACAGCCCCCTAAACCCTATGAACACCACCCCCCACCCCCTTGGACACCCCCTGGACACCACCACCCACTTGGATAGCCCCCCACCCCTCTGGACACCCCCCCCCCCCCATCCCCTGGACAGCCCCCACCCCTCTAGACAGCACCCCCCACCCCTCTTGGACACCACCCCCCACCCCCTACCCCCTTGGACACCCCCTGGACACCCCCAACCCTCTAGACAGCCCCCCACCCCCGAAAAATCCCCCAAACCCTCTGGATATGCCCCCACCCCTTGAACAGCCCCCCCCCCCCCCCCCCCCCCACCCCCTTGGATAGACCCCCCCCCCCCCCACCTCCATGGACACCTTGGACAGCCCCAAACCCTCTGGAAAGCCACCAACCCCCTGGACAGCCACCAACCCTCTTGACAGCCCCCTAGAACCATGTGATTTTAACCTCAAGCTACTAGTTTTGGCATATCTAGGGATTTTAACCTCAAGATACTAGTTTTGGTATCATGCCATTATTCAAAATGAGAACCATGAACTGTATCTCCTACTAGTCTAAAATGCTATATTGTGCAATGAATCAGGTTTTAATATCATATGAAGACTTATAATAGTCCACGAAAATAAGCGACGTAAATAGATTATGGAACTACAAATAGTGATACCCAAAATAGAAACAACAAAGGATCCAAAACAAACATTCCACCATGAAAAACCATATATAATTATAAAATAAATCACAATGGTACACAGAATGGGTTTATCACAATGATTTATATATAAATTGTAGTAATATAGGTGAATGAGATCATTACTTGTCAATGACAATAAAAATTACCATCAATGTCGGGCATCCGTGAAACAAAAACAAACGAAATAGAAGTAGTTGAGGCTTATGTGAATATTGTGAGTCGATCTAATAGATCTGGTTATAATAAATAAGATGATGATGGAAAAATGAGGTAATAGGGTTCAAAATCGAAGAATCTTACCTAGTTTAAACGAAAAAATCGCAAAACGTAAATATAGACTATCCGGTAAAAAATGAAGGAAATAAAATCGTGGGAGGCTTACCTGAGTGTTGCGAGTGGAGATGATAGATCCGACGAGAGTAGAGATGATAAATGATGATGGAAAAATGAGTTTAATGAAACCAGAATGAAGAGTCGATTGGGGTTTTCCGCGCGAGAGAGACGAGTCGCCGGTCTATTGATCGAAAAAATCAGCAATGACAATCCACGGGGTGTGTTAATTTTTTAAATGTTTTATAACGTCAGTTATTTAATAACTGACGTTATAAACTATTTTTATTACATTTATAACGTCGGTTATTATAATAACCAACATTATAAATGTATCATATAACACAGTTTTTACGTCAGTTATTTTATAACTGACGTTAAAAAATCTGCGTGTTGGTTTTTTATGTCGGTTATATAATAACGGACGTAAAAAAACAAATCAGAAACCACAGTTTTTACGTCGGTTATTTTATAACCGACCTAAAAACTACTGTGTGTTGGTTTTTGACGTCGGTTATAATATAACCGATGTGAAAAATTCAGCAGGTTGGGTTTTTACGTCGGTTATTTGATAACCAACGTCACAAAGGCATCAGATGCCACCTTTTTTACGTCGGTTATAAAATAACCGATGTAAAAAATTCGTAGATACCTCATTTTTTACGTCGGTTATCAAATAACTAACGTAAAAAATTTAATATCCGTATTTTTTACGTCGGTTATAAAATAACCAACTTAAAAAACCACGTATCACAGATTTTCACGTCAGTTATATATAACCGACGTAAAAAATGGTGACGTTAAAAACGTTTTCTGCACTAGTGTGTGTTTAATTAACACATCTGGAACGATGTTTTCATTTTTAGTGTAAAAGGAGGGGGAAGGAGAGATTATGATGAATTATTCCATTAGAATAAAAAATCAAATATATGTAAGGTACTGAAGTTATTATACCATTTGGATGAGGGGATCTGAGGAGATAAAAGAAAAGAAAGAAACTTGAAAAGAAAATAAAAGAATCGGGAAAAAGAATTTACCTCTTGAATTTATCCTCCTTAAGAGCCTCCTTAGGGAATAAGTTTTGGTGTTTTGATGATATCAAGATCTCTTGGACATTGGGGAGGGTCTTGGGAAGATATTTGAGTAGAATTTGGACAAGTCAAAAGGCTTTATAGGTTTTAGGAGAATAGGTGGTGAGGGGTGGTATTTATAGCGGAGGAGAGGGGTGTTTTCTTAATATTTAATTCATTAGTTTATTATTTTGCTCAAGAAAAGAATTAGTGCTGATTATTGAGACTAAAAATATTAATTATATCATGTTAGTTTGAACCAATGGTTCTTACATCATCCATGACTCAATAAATGCTGTATTTAACATATAATGTATACATACCGTAAATTACCATATTTTACTATTCACCAAAAATTAAAGTATTTAAAAAATCTCAAAAATTATCCCTTACCATTTTTTAGGTGTAAAATAAAAAAATGAACTCCATTTTATGAAAAAAATAATATTAGAAATTTAATTTTAAATTAAAATCATAATTTACTTGAAAAATACAAATTTTAAAATTAAAACTACTTGTCCAATGCTTTGAAAAATTAATTAAGGTCTTATAAAATTATCTTATAATCATAATAAATCACAATATTAATTTATGAATACATTTTATTAAAAAAAAAATTTATTAAATTAATCATAAAATTGTAATTAAATATACATGACTTACAAAAATACCAATACTTAATTAATATTTTTTAAAACATTTATTTACTTATAATACAATTTAATTATATCATAATGACACATATATGATGGGAAATTTTTATTTATACCTTCATTGGTGAGGTTACTATTACATTGGTTGGTTTTCTATTAATAAGGGTCACATTACTATTCCAAAGTTCAAGTTATTATTTCATCGTTATGTGTTCCTTAACTTCTAGAGATACCTTTTATTTAACTCATTCTTCACTTATAAAGTTTTTATTCTATTCTATATATAATATTATTTGATATTACTATAATAAATAATTATAATAAGGGAAATACATTGATAAAACATTTTTTTCATTATATTTTTTCTCCTTATAGATACAGGAGTTCCCATATCAGTCTCTTAAAATTTCCCCCATCTCCTAAATCGGCAACTTCCTATGTTCACCTACATCAGAGTAATTCATATTACATTGTTTAAAATCCCAATATTCATGGTTCTTTACCCCCATAGGGAGGTTAAAATTCTTTCCAAACACAATCTAATATAGTGACATTCTGATTGGGGTTTTAAAATTTATATGGTATGCCCAAAGTGCATCATCCATGAGTAAACTCCATCATTCCTATTGGTTTGTACTATGTTTTTCAAAGATTTTCTTAACTTATAAATTTTAAATTTCTTATTTCCCATTAGTTTGGGGTTGTTATAAAGTATATACTTTTTGTACATCCCCATACTTATTGAGAAAATTTTTCATGTTTCAAATGAAAAATGTGAACCCTCATCACTAATGATGAATCATGGAAAACAAAACCTACTGAAAATTTGAGATCTTGAAAAATTGACAACCTCTCAAGAGTCATTATTTCTTTTTTATATTTCTTGTACTAATTTAGACACATATTAAATAGGAAATAATATGTAAAAAATCCAAATGAATTTGTAAAATTTCCCATGAAGTCAATGACCCATGCATAGAAGATCTCACAAAATAACATGGGTTGTTGGGGAATTTCATTCCTCTCAGAGATATTCCCGATGAATTGACATCATGTGCATGATTTAAAAAAACAATGAGAATCTATATATAATTTTTGACAATAATTTCTAGAGTCAATATCCTTTAGAGCTATACATTGTGAACCAAAGTGGCCCCCACAATTGAAAGTGTGTATGAAGCTCAAAACAGAGGTAAAATCATGGTAGGGGACACTCTGACAAACAACTTGGTCACTACAAATTCTCTACAAGTATGGGTCATCCCAAATGTACCATCATGACTCATGATTAAGTGTTTGGGATTATAAAGTTATAAAATCTGTGGGGACCCTAGATGCTACCAAAAAATTCTCAATGTCCACATACCAAAGGGTAATAAACTACATCACAAAGGTGTTCATCAGAGAATGATTATTCAATGATAAGGGATGAGTCAATATGGTGGTCCATTGGTGGGGAAATCCAACTAATGTGGTCTGATACAACATTATCTACTCCTTCTGTATCCATAATTTCTAGATTAAATTCCTGAAGGAGTAGAAACCAATGAATGAGATGTGGTTTGGCTTATTGTTTCTTAACAAGATATTGGAGGGTTGTATGGTTTGAAAACAAAATTACATTAGACCCTAAAAGGTATGTCCTGAATTTATCCATGGAAAACACAATGTAAAGAAATTATTTTTTAGTTGTGGTGTATTTTTATTGGTTAGTTTCTAGTGTGAATGAGGAATAGGTTATGACATGTGGAGCTTGATCAACTCATGATAAGACTTCCCCAATTGTATAGTTAGAGGCATCACACATGAGCTCAAATGGTAAATCCCACCAAGTTAGTTGGATTATCAGGGATGATGTGATACTACATTTTAATTTGTTAAAAGAATACTCATATTTTTTAACAAAAATAAATTCTTTTTATTTTTGAAGTAAGTTGGATATCAAGGTGCAAAATTATTAAATTCACGAATGAAATGATGATAAAATCCAGAATTACCTATGAAAGACCACACATCCCACACATTTTTATGAAATTTTATGGAAGAAATGATGTCTACTTTTGATTCATATACTTGGATACCATCCCCAAAAATGACATGTACAAGTACTATACCTTGTCGCGCCATGAAATGGATTTTATCATAATTTAATACAAGATTATTTTCAATTTAATGATGTAGGAAAAAACCAAGACTACTCAAATATTCATCAAAAGAGTATCCATACATAGATAAATCATCCATGAAAACTTCCATGAAATTATCTAGGTAATATAAAAAAATACTAATCATGCATCACTTGAAATTGCTTAGATCATTGCATAGACCAAACGGAATCCTTCTATATGAAAAGGTTCCAAAGGGGTGAGTAAAGGATATCTTTTCATGATCCTTGAGGGAAATATGGATCTAAAAGCATCCAGAATACCCATTAAAAAATTATTAGTGAGACTTCCCTGCTAGACTCTCTAGAATATTGTTAATGAAAAAAAATAGGAAATGGTATTTCCAAGTTTTTTTGTTTAGTCGGTGATAAACTATACAAATATGCAAACTATTCTGAACATCAGTTAGAACCAATTCATTGTTTTCATTTTTAATTACTAAAAGACCCATTTTATTAGGAACTACCTACATTGGACTGACCCGTTAACTTTAAAATATGAGGTAAATTATTCCATCCACCAATAATTTGTCTTCCTCATTTTTAACAACATCTAAGAGGTTTGGATTCAGACGGAGTTGTTCCTATCTCATCGATTTAACCTCATCATTTAATAATATACGATGCATGAAAATTGATGGGCTACTACCAAGAATGTGAGAAAGTGGCCATCCAAATTCTAGTTTATACTCCCTCAAAATTTTAAACAATCATAATTCATGCTTTGTAGGGAGTGGATGTTGGGAATATTTTTTTCATTCTCAATATATGAATATTTCATGTTTTGAAGAAGTGGTTTAAGTTCCACTTTAGGGAGATTTTGGATTGATGGGAGTAAATGTGAAAGTGAGAGGTTAATGATCTCATCTAACTTATCAATGGTAACATCCCTACATGATGAATAATATTTCACAAGCTGATAAATATCATCGATGGTCATAGGATCTCCAATGATCAAAAAATAATCAATTAAAACAAAATATTTATACTTTTCCAAACCCACACAACACTTAAAATATGAATCACATTCCAAATCATCAAATATTTAAGAAGAGTAAAACACATAAGAGTATGGGTCGAGGAGAGAATGTTATTTGTGTGTGTCATTAGAGATAACTTGCATTGAATAGAAAAGAAGAGGGGATTTCTCTTCAACAGGGTGTTTCATAGCATCAAGGATATTGAAACTTACCTTTTCTACCCAAAAATCCATAGACAGTGTACCATTGTGAATGTTGATTATCATTTTTTTGTTTTAAGTAAAGGTTAACCATTTATGATAGGAGCATGTCCATGGGTCTGGTTATCTTCCATATCAAGAATGTATATTTTTTTAGAGAATATGATATTCTTTACACACATGATGACATCCTCAATCACTCCCTTCATGTGTGTTGTGATCTGGGTGGAAACTTGCATGATAATGCCCATTGTTTGAAGCTCACCAACCTATATAGAAGTATAAACAAAGTGAGGAATCATGTTAATTGAAGTACCTAAATCAAACATGTTATTAGAAAAGAAATTCTATCATACAGTGCAAGGTATTGTAAAAGTGACTAGATCCTAGAATTTGGTTGGAACCGCTGGTTGTATCAAGGCTAATACATTCTTTCCAAGGTTGACTCTCTCGTTCCCCTTTAGTCACCGTCTATGGGTGAAAAGTTATTTATGAATTTTAGAATAATAAGGAATTTATTTAACTGTATCCAAGATAGGAATGTTTACTTGTTACTTTTTAAATGTATCCATGATCTCTTTATCAAAGTCACTATAAAAAAATTTGGATTGAGATAGTATTTTGGGAAAGGGGAGTGGAATGGATTTTTTTAGGAGAATCCAAAATGATAATTTTTTTACACTTTTTTTTTTTTTTTTTATTCACTTGAATCTTTTGAGGGTATAGAAATAGATTTTTCAAGAGGATGACATAACTGATGTATAGAATCACTAGAAGGATAAAGTTATTTACTGCTAAAAAGTGTGATAACATATACATTTCCTTTTTCCTTAGTATTAGAAAAAAGTTGGGATGGTATTCATCCAGAACCTTGACTTTTTATTTCACCCAGAGAGTTGTAAAGTTAGCCTAATTGAGTTTTTAGGTATTGTATGGACGATTGTGTGGTTTTTTGGAATTGGAGGTTATTTGCAGCCATTTTTCTCAGCATGCCCTCAAGGTTAGGCTCAAGTTTTGGAAGGGTTTATTAGAAGGGCCTTTGTGGAGGTTGAGTATTTTTGGGTGGTGGTTGGGGTTTACTACCCTACCCTTGGTGGTTCCAGGACTATTGAGGTTGGTTATAATACCCCCATTACCTACAGTCTTGGTTATCATTCCATCCATAGTTAGATGGATAATATGGATCTTTCCTAATAGATTAGTTATAGGGATGACCTGGGAAGCTTTCCTCACAACTATTATAATTTTCTCTAAGTTTAGGGAATTGGTTATAGTATTTTGTGTTGGTGGTATGGATATCACAATGAATTAGAGGAGTATGTAAAGATTTAACTTGGGAAAGAGCATGTTTTCAAAGTAGGGTACTTACCTCTTCAAACTTCATGTCCACCGTCTTCTCAAATTCAGAACTTTTCACCTCATGGTCACCTAGAATGGGTATACTAAACTTTGAAACAATTTATTTTGTGTGTTTTTTTATGATTTCAATAAGATTCATTATAGTGATTTGGGTCTTTTCTACAAGGGCACCACATGCTGCAATGTCAATCATGTTACAATCGATTGGAATTAAACCTTCATAAAAGTATTGTATTAAAATTTTATCACTTATTTGATGGTGTGGAAAGCATGAACATAACCTTTTAAATCATTATAAGTATTCTTGAAGTGTTTCCCCTTATGATTTTCTTATTCCAAAAACTTATTTCCTTATAGTTGCAGCTTGAGAGGCTGGGAATTATTTTTCAAAAAAAGGTGTTTAATGTACTCCCAGTCTCTAATTGGGGAGTTAACATAGTATAACCAATATTTTACAATGTCCTCTAAATATAATTATAATTCCCTAATCATAACCAATGTTTCATCCACATTTGTATGTTTTAATTTTGAACACACGGTATAATATTCTTTTAAGTGCTTATGTGGATCTTCTCCATTAAGTCCATGAATTTTTGGTAATAGGTGAATTAAAACATATTTTAGTTCAAAGTTTGGTGCTTCACATTTTTCTTGAATATATGCAGGTTGGATATAAACATCATTCAAAGTGAGTTAATTTAGTGTTCAATTATTTTCTTCCATGTTATACACATTAATTTTAGTTTCAATTTTAGTTCTAGAAGAAGAGGGATCTAGAAGAGTCTCATGGCATTGTGTGTCCTCCTTCAAGGGATCTTCATGTGTGTCTTGGTGTTGATGACATATGATTCTCTATGGTTTAAGGTCGAAATGAGGTAGATCTCCCGAAGAAAATTGTGCCATAAAAAAACCTACACATGAAATAAATTAGAACACAAAAGGATAAGTAAATTTCTAAGATAAAATAACAAAAAATTAAAAAATTCACAAAACTTTTATAAAAAATACACATTAAAACCCAAAGAACTCCCCAAAAATAGTTCCAAAATTTGATCACATTGTCATGACACTTGGTTATTTATATCATACGGAGGAACCTAGGTCATATATCAAGGATAATTGGAGGTTTAATGTTCATATCTTTAATAAACAGGGCCAAAAGAGTGGGGTTTTGAATACAATTTTAAAAATAAAGTGACTTAATTTAAAGAGTTTAATAGTTGAAAAACAAATGGATTTTAAAAAAATATATTACAAGTATGTGATCATTTATAAGTTACTACACCACTTGAAAATTTCCTTGTTCATTATTGATTATTATGTTTTGGTGTAATCCTTTGGTTGATGGTTAACTAAGATCTTGATTACCCACAAGCCTCTAAAGATTGCACATTGGAATAAACCATGACATAAAAATAATGTATTCAAGTTATAAACTATTATCATTCTTTAAGGGTTGTTAAGGAACACTAAAATCTTAAATTTTTGGGATATAATAGGGTTCTTGTGTTGTCCAGTCGGAAAAACATAAATCGCACACTCACCGATTAGTTATGAAATAAAAATTGATTAAATTAAATTCATAAAAACAATTTAATATACATATAAAATAACAATTAAAAACCATAATATACACCAAACCAATATAGTGTTATTTTCCAAAACTCCCTCTTCAAGTGTGTATCTCCCTTTCAACGATCACCCACCATTTATCCTGTCATCAAGAGGAGGAAGCTCATGTGGAATTTTGGCTTCATCCTAGATCTCCCTATAAGGATAAGGGCCTCTAGAGATTATAAAATGATGAAATAATGTTGGAAATAAGGCTATTCTTTGTTATAAATGGTTTATGGTTTTGGTTTTTTTTCAATCTCCAAATAAATTCAATAGAGCACCAACCACTATCAAAACCTGATATGCAAGAAAAAAACTCAACCAACACTCTAAGTCTACATGATCAATGCTCAGTGTAGAAAACAAAATGGGAAGCTTGAATTGGGATCTCATGTTTTGGAATGCTTAAATATGACCAAGTTATTCTCTCAACATTTCATAGAAGCATTACATACCTTGAACAGTTTCCTCCTAACATAGAATTCTCATCGTGACACCATTCTCCATTCTCCTATAACCAGAAAAACATTTCATCCTCCTCCTTTGTACTTTTTCCTGACGCTTTTACGTTGGGGCGCGAGCGCATCCGTCATGCAGGGGGAGGATGCTCGGCTTGTTTCCCCGCATTCCCGCTTTCCAAAGGCGGGCGATATTTGTTCCTTCTTCAGGTATGTTTTCTCCTTGATCGAAACCGGGATGATGGGATGTCGGTTCTTCCTTCCGTGGATTCCTCCTCAGAGCTCATCACCTAGTATGGGTCTCCCTCATAGATTTAAGACGGGTTTGTGAATCTCGTTCCTGGCGCCATATCTATATGGATTCCAGTTAATTACGCTTCTTCCGTCGAGACACTCCAAGGGGTATGGTCGGGGAAGCAACCTTCGGTGAAGAGAATGGTCATGATGGAGTGTCGTTGGCATGACTTGACATTGGGGGATTGGAATGTCTATCTTATATCCCTTATTATAGGGCTTCTCGAGGACGCGGAAGCCTGAGGCATCCCACATCGAACGCGGGGAATTGTGTGCCATCTGAGGTTTTCCTTAGCTTCCCATGTTTAACACGGGGTATGTTTCAAGTTTAACGTCTTGCGGAGATGGATCGTACTGATCAGAACACTGAGAGTGGATCAGATTGAAGGACCCCTTGGGGAGAACACCGATATTAGGGCCAGCATGTGGGTGGCTTCCTGGATACTATGGAGTGGAATGAGGTGGCATGATCCCACCGGGATGTGGCGTCCCAGGTATGGATCAGGAAGGGTAATGGAGTGCGGAGGGGCTTGAACCTCATAGAGGCTTCCTACGTATCCCCATGGCAGGGAATCAAAGTCCGCAAAGTTCGGTGATACGATGCGACACCTGAAGAGGTGACCCATGAGAATGAAGGCATGGGTTGGATCCTGGAGGAAGTAAGATCTCCGAGCTAGGTCATGAGCTTCTCGGGGCATGTGGGATCAAGGGAGAGGTCGGGATGATACGTGGGTGTTGGACATGGGGGTTACACTATGAGACGTCCCATGATGGTGGATATGGGGCTTACACTCTGAGACGGCCCATGATGATGCTGGTGAACCGACGCGGAGGGGTCGGAACAACAGGGTGATGGGCTTGAACCTCGTGGAGGCTTCCTATGTATCCCCATGGCAGGTAATCAAAGTCCACGTAGTTCAGGGCATACAGTTTAACATCATGCGGGACGAGGGCATACAGTTTAACGTCATGTGGGACGAGGGAATACAGTTTAACATTATGCGGGATGAGGGCATACAGTTTAATGTCATGCGGGATGAGGGCATACAGTTTAACATCATGCAGGATGAGAAATTTGGGGCTTATGCTCTGAGGTGGCCCAAAGTGTTGGCGAACTGACGTGAAGAAGTCGGAACGACCGGGTGGTGGGGTTGAACCTCATAGAGGCTTCCTACGTACCGCACGTTAGCACGGATCAAAGTCCTCGTAGTTCGCTGGGATGGGGCTTACGCTCTGAGGCGGCCCATAAGAGGATGTCATGGTCGATGCTCGCTCTACTCCCATGTGATTCATGCTCGGTCTGAGAAACAAGAGGTAGCAGGGACCAGATGATCACGTCGCAAAGGGTGCGTCCGTGAGAAGCGGAAAAGGGCTTACGCGTTGAGCGGCCCAAAGAGGAAATAGGGACTTACGCGTGGTTAGTAGCCCTTAGTGCCGGGACTTACTCCAGGATGAAAGCCCGTGGTGCGACAAGTCACGGTAGGAGAGGGACTCCATTGGCCTTGGTAGTGGGGAAGTACGGAGGTGTATGGGTGCAACCTTCCGCAAGAGAGGCTAGGGGCTTACGCTCTGAGGAAGCCCTTCCCCCATGGACAAACGCCACTCCAAAAGGAGGATATCATTCCATGTGAGGAAGACTACATTCCTGTGGAGACGAGAGGTGTAAAGAATGTCCGAGCTGGGGGGACCCTGCGTGCGAGGCACGGGGTCGGATCACAGTTTAACGTCATGTGTTGAGGATGAGGTGCTTGGCAGTTTAACATCCTACAGCTCAGACGAGGTGGGTTCACTCCACACCCCTAGGGCTTACATGCCCAACACCCTCTACCCCTTGTGGGAGGGAAGGCATCGGCAAGGCCGTAGTGAAGGGGGCCGCAGGGCGAACCACCGAGGGGTCCACGTTAGCATGGCTATGCGAAGAAGCAATAGTTGTTAGCGTGCCTATGCGAAGAAGCATGAGGCAAAGAAACGCAACGGGAAACACCACCCAAGGGACATTGAGGTTAATTCGTATGAGTCGGGAAGGCCGTACGGGAAAACAACGCATGGCGTGCACACCCGGTATGGAAGACATCGGGCGCCGATGTAGAGAGGCACCCGGGGGCGTCAAGGTGAGGGGTCCCGGGTTTTGCGCGCAAAGAGAAGGTTTGCGGGAAAAACACTGAGATGGCGCGCAATTCAGTCAGAGGATTGCGCGCGGCTAGGGGATTGCACGCAAAGGGCTTGGATTGCGCATGGGGGGCACAGGCCGATCCCTAAGGTATGGAAAAAACCTAACAAAAGGGGTTGTGCTCAATTTGGAAGGGATTTCATGAAATTGGAGGGTATTTCGCACATGGGGAAAGGATTGCGCGCAAAGGAAGAACCCGGAGGAGTTGACAAATTCACTTAAGCCAGTGGGGTTGCGCGCAAAGGCGAACCCCGAGGCAAGGTTGCGCGAAAAGGTGGATTACTTGGAAGTCATCTTGCACGTGCGGGAGTCCGAATTACGTGCACAGAAGTGGGTCCTAATTCCTCAACCCTGAAACGGTTGGAGTCACCTTCTATTTATAGGCCTCTGCCGTCGCGGAATCCTAGCGGTGCGCGAAATACTCCAAGTTAGGACCATTCGGTGCGCAAGGATTCCCCGCGCGGAACCGGGCGCGCAAAATTTCACTCTGCGCCAATTCTTTTTCATGAATCCCGGGAGCCCTTCACGCGAACAACATTTTTTTGCGCGAGTGCCCTTTAATTTCGTGCACCACTTCCAGGTCCTCCAGACCGGGCCTCTGAGTCCAAATATGACTTCGCTTCATCCATTCAAAACTTCCTTTAGGAGTTACGGATTTTTTCGGTGTCTACAAATTCCCCCCCTCAGAATTGGATCGGTGAGAGGTCGCAATGATCGGATTCCGAGGTAAACGCCGAAGCGGTGCATCTCCTAGGCATTTTGCGCGCAAATACCCAATAGGCGTTCAAAACTCTGGCTCGGCATGGAATTCTCTTTCCATGCGGCGCAGAATCCTGGACTTGCCTATAAAAAGGGGTGATGGGTCCTACATTCCGTACTCAAGCTTTTTTTCATGATAGGCTCAATTCTCTCATGTGCGAAATTGCTTCCGCGGCTGCGCGCAAAAACGCTTTGGAAGCGCGCAAATCCTTCCGAATTTCGGCCGTATTTACGTGCCAACTCGGGATATTCCGCACCTAGTGTGCTGATTGCGCGCCCAACTCCTGAATTTCGTGCCACAGCTTCAGATTCCGCTCAACTCTCTCCGATTCCGTGCACTTCATCCTGATTTCGCAAAACTCCCGAAATATTTTAGATGGTTGCAAACCAAGTTGATGAGGGGGAAGCCACCGCTCGTAGAGCTAAAATGGCGGAGAATGAAGAGGTTTATGGTTCCAAGGTGGTCATTTCCAACAACCTAACCTTGTTCAACCTGCTGACCCCAGCCCAGAAGGAGTATCCTCTGTCTGACAACCTTTCGCTCTGGAACTTTGGCATCCTGGAGAAGGTTCCTCTGCCAGGCTTCGAGGTGGACACACCACGGTCATGGGTGACCTGGGAGGACGAGCTTCCTCGCTACAACATCACCAACAATGGCCATCCTATCAGGGAAACTAGGCACATGGACGTATAGGTCCTGAACCCGAGGACCAGGACCATTACCGGGGATGAGCCTGCTGCGGAGGATTCTCCGGCCCTCTACGCAAGCACATTCCGTCAGATTATCACAAATGACACTAAGGGCTGGCTGAAATATTGGGACCTACGGTCCGGGGGAAACTTTACCAGTGAGTGGGCATGGGAGTTCCGGGTTCGCTATACTTGAGACCATTTTGGGGCCGAGCTACGGTATATGGGCCTGTTCGAGGCGGTATGGACGTCGCAGTTCCACTTCTACCATCAACCTGAGCTCGATCCAAATCTATTCACTCGGTGGTCTCCTGATACCAACACATTCCACCTTCACCATGGGTAAGTTGGAATCAGCCTCTGGGACGTTCACTGCATCAGAGGTATCCCACTAGAGGGCTACCAATACGACAAGTTCGTTCCTCCAAAGAACACATGGGAAGACAGGTCACGGACCCCCATGCTGACGTGGCACCTACTGGATCTGGCCAAAGAGAGGCTGGGGATCAAGGACTTCCTAAAGTACATTGCCTATAAGGGCTGGTTCAGCCAGTTCCTAGAGAAGGACCCGGCGATCAAGATGTCGGGACGGGGTAAACGGTGCCCAACTATGGATCAGAGGAGAAAGGATGGGTCGTATTAGAGGACCCTGTAGGTGGGGAAATACCAATCTTGGGGTTACCGCGTCATTGAGGCCTGGGACCCAAACGTCTG
Source organism: Viscum album (assembly GCA_963277665.1). Taxonomy (NCBI): domain Eukaryota; kingdom Viridiplantae; phylum Streptophyta; class Magnoliopsida; order Santalales; family Viscaceae; genus Viscum; species Viscum album. The sequence goes on from OY728123.1 coordinate 891,147,424, forward strand.
GTACGCCGGGTTCCTTGCCGCCTTCCTGAGCGGGTGGCTCCTGCCAGTGCGGGAAGCGAGGATGGGCGTCCGTCTAGCAACACTGGTGATGGCGGGCACAATGGCCGCCAACAAAAGGTTCAACTTAGGGGTCCCCATTCTGGCCAAGCTGTATGCCATTCTGGGACCCATCTCACAAGGGGGTCTCCTAGGAGGGTATGTGGCCCCTTCCAGATCTTTCACGGCTGTGTAGCGGCTCATCTCGACGGATATACTTTCCCGAACACCATCCGTCCTCCGGGAAACGGCCTGCGACCATCTCTGCTGAACATCGTCGGGGTGGTGCCGATGACACTCAATGAGGAGGGCGTAAGGATTCGAATCAGTAATCACACCAATTTCAACTTCAGACCATTCGCCGCCCCGGTCGGCCAGATGGTGGACAATTGGCGAGGCTCACTGGAGCAGCATGAGTATTTTCAGAGCATCTGGGGCGGGGTGCTCGTAGCTCAGATCGACGGGAAGGTGATCTGTGAGACTTACGTGCCATCCCGATTCGCTAGGCAATTTGGGTGCCTCCAAAGAATGCTAAAGAAGGTATTCACGGCTGTCTGGGAGGATAATAATCCATGCGTCCTATGCCAGATGTGGTTTATGTTCACCACTTTTGGCTCCGGTGATGTCATCACCCTTCCTCCCACCGGGGTCGACGCTGGACTAGAAACCAAGTACGTCGAACATTGGACCATTGCGTACACTGAGGGGATTTTACGCAAGCGAGTCCGGCAACTCGAGACTACCCGCGTGGAAACCGGGTGACGGGGGAGCAGGCAAGGTGCTACTGGAAGGGGGGAACCAGGGGTGTGCCAGGCAGCGAGACCTGTGCAGGCCGGGACTTCAGCAGCGGGGACATCACACAGTGTCGCTGCGACCTCGTTGCCCATAGGGGGGTCACACGAGGCGGCCAGGGAACTGCCCGGGAAGCAGATAAGATACCTGCTCGAACCTTCCCAAGATTCAATTTTCTCGACACTATGGTCGGCCTGGAGGACCCTGCAGAAATCACTGAGCATTGAAGTCGTCTTGCATATGATAATGCAGAATGGGATCTAGATGCTAGAGGTCGGGCTCATTCGAGTTACCGACATAGTGAAATTCCATCGGCGGCATGCCTATTTTACGGACATGGACACATACGCGTGCCAAAGGGGTTGGCGTGCGGAGCCACCTTTCCTAGTGAAAGTGATGCTCGGCCAAGAGCATGATCCGGAAGTGATACCGCCGGGATAAGGCGACAGTGATGATGAGTCGGAGGGGTAGGAGGAGACCGGAGAAGATGAAGGCGAAGGAGAAGATGAAGGAGAAGGTGAATGAGAAGGAGAACCCGAGGGTGAGGGGTCTCAAGGGTCGGCCCACCAAGGGAACTTGCAGGAGAGCGGTGATATTTTCGGCTCCGACATGGAGATAACTGAATTGCTCGAGGTCCGTCTCTATCCTTATCCATCTTCCTTCTTCGTCGATTCTCTTCTGCAACCTCTAAACCATCTCTCTATCTCACTCATCAGAACCTAGGTGCTGATCAGACATCCCCAATAGAGGGAGGAGGGGAACTAGTGGGACAGGATGGGGCTCCAACGCCCATCATTGAATTGACAAGCGCAGAGGGGTCTCCTATCATGGCAGCTCCTGTAGCGGCCAGAACACTGGAGGCCGATGCCCTAGGCTTCTGTAAGTCCCATGCTTCACTAATGGCGCTTGCTATCAAAGATCCCAACTAATCAAGGTGCACCTTGCGTAGTGATTTCAACATTGGAGGCTCGTCAGGCTGCTGAGCCCGGGCCGTCTGTGAGCGAACCAGCGGCGGGCATACCACCTCATCTGGACCATACTTCCCGCACCGAGTCGACCCCAATAGTTGGTGAGAAGGGGGCGGCGGTAATCAGCGATGCTATCCTTGGGGCGAGGCCGGAAGCTTACGGAGGCACCGTTTCTATCGGGGCGAGAGAGGAAGGTCGCCCAGACGTCGAGGATCCTATTCCTCATGAAGACATCCCCGAGGAAGACCCTGCTGCTGACCTACTGGCTGCCTTTCCTGTGTATCAACCCATTGATCCTGAGGAGATAGATGACTCGGACTCAGACACAACTGAGGAGAGCCGGATGACACGGCGCAAAGGGTGGAAGTGTATCCAACGCTTTCTCAGGCAGCCCCAGTCGGATTGGCTGAGGCGGATGGGATCACTCCAGACCTGGCTGTGTTTCCTGTGCGCCGGAGTGGCTGACGCTCAACACCTTCATCTGACGGTCCATGACTACATGGCCGAGAGGATACGTGAGAGAAGTCAGCGCACTGACATTGCCCAGTGTCGGGAAAGATCGGCGAGTACCCAAGCGTTTCTGAGGGCGGAGCAGGAATTCTGGCGCCTCGAATGGCTGGCAGCAAATAAGGAGGCCTTCATTACAATGTGCTCTGAGCTTGTGGAACAACTGACGGCCCAGCTGGCTGACGCCCAATAGAAACTGATGGAGGCGAGTCACCAGATGACCGTACTTCAAACTGAGCGGGTGCAGGCACAAGCTAGGGCTGGCGAGCTGCACTCTGCGGCTGCTGATGAAGAGAGAGTCTTCAAGGAGTGAGAAGCATTCCTGGAGGCTACCATCCAAAGGGTAACAGTGTTAGAAAGATCAATCCAGCACGCTAATCCTTAAGGTATTTGTTTTGTCCATCTCATGAACTTTTTTGATTTCACTGCTCAAAATTTTGACCCAATGTATGGACCAATCTATTTATTTGTACCTTTGGTTTAATATGCTCAACCATGATCTATCACTTCGTGGGAGCGTCAACCAAGCTTCAGGCATCCGAAATCAGGCCTAGATTTCTGAGGATAAGAGGGAGGTCCAACCGACGGGAGGGGACCTCAGACTGATCAATATATCACCTTCTCAATGTGCTCTGACGCCCGAGCGGGGCAATGCCAGGGGCATTGAAATCCATCCAAACATAGGGAGATGAAAAAGGTGAATCGCGTTACCCGAATTCGGAACACTATAGGGGTGCGACAATGGAGGATAACTGTTAACCATGGCGGAAACGCAGCATCCATATCACATTGGCCTAAAATGGGTACAACAAATGAGGGCTGAATGCTGACCATGTTCGCAACATGGGGCCTAACTCAAATATCGTCGATCAGTCCTCCAGAACGTTGGCCCAGGAAAGCAGGCGGACCAAGGTCTATCATTCATACTGTTACAATAGGCGGACCAAAGGTCTATCATCCATATCGTCACAGCAGGCGGACCAAGGTCTATCATCCATACTATTAGAGGGTCCCATCAAACATGATCAGTCTTCCGGAACGTTGGCCCAGGACAGCAGGCGGACCGTAGGTCAATCATCCATATTGCTACAATAGGCGGACCAAAGGTCTATCATCCATATTGCTACAATAGGTGGACCAAAGGTCTATCATCCATACTGTTAGGGGGTCCTATAAAACAATAAAGAGGATGAGTATTCGAATAAAGAGGCATGAAAAGTGTGGAAAGTGGAGTGGTGGTTTGTTCGAACAGAGTCCAACACTCCCAAAATTGTGCCACTGTGGCAGAGGTGCATTAGGCGGACGTACCAACCTGGTCATGAATCATCCCGATTATCAAAAAAGACCTCTCTGGCGAGAGAACTATCACTTCCCACCATCACTATGGGGCATCCCGAACTTATTCGGGGTAGATGTTGCGATTACACCACTCCCCAAGAAGTCAGGCCGAGGGGCCGATAGTAAGGAGGGACGAGATTTGGTAATCCCTGGGGTTGGACCCAAGAAGAAATGTCCAGGCATTCCTACGTATCTCATAAGGAAGATAATCAAGTCACACGTAGTTATAGAATCACAGTTTAACATCATGTAGGACGATAAGACTAGAAGTATAATTCTTAGAACGGGGTGCGCGGGGTGCAGTCGTCGCAAACCCGATGTGAATGAGGACATGATCTCGCACTATGCCACGCAGTCCCGTGGTCAGGGTCCCTAAGGTGGGACTGAAGAGACAAACTAGTTGAACTCGAGATGGACCCAAAGATAGGAGGTCTAGGAATTCCTACGTATCCCATTAAGATGGGAATCAATCCAGACGTAGTTCTTAAGAGATCTTAGTTTATGGTCTTAGAGCTTGGACCAAGGATCAGTAAGAAGGGAAAGAGACTCATAGTAAAGTGACCAAAGAAACCCAATGTGAATGAGGACGGGGTCCTGCTTACCATGTGTTCCTTGGAAAAGTGTTTAGGCCGCGGGACCGAACACAGAAGTTGGGCTGGGCCTGCGGGGAAGTACCCAGGCTCTCCTACGTATCTCATAAAGATGAGAATCAAGCCATACATAGTTCTTGAGAGGTGGTGTGGCACGACATGGCGCCTGCGCAAAGGACGAGGGAGACGTGCGGGTCTAGCCCTCGCACCAAAAGAAGTGGCATTTGATATATCGTGTTTATCCTTGAAGGTGAATGGTTTTTCTTTTGTGGAGTGACTGGCCTAGGGCAGGAATGCCTGGCATCGCCACAATAATCAATCCGTAATAGGCATTGAAAAATGTTATGGCAATTGACCAATACCTGATGTGATGTCCCCTATTGGGAGGTCACCACAATGCAGTGCCATTTTTCGTATTGCATCCAGGACGATATCATCACAGTTTATGGTCATGTGGTGGGACCAAACAGCACATTTTAATGTCATATGGATTGGACCTGGGGAATACGCACAATGCGGTGAGGCGTACCCAGTGTGGATGAAGGTATATCCTCATATCGTCACCATGGGTGATTCTGGGAGAGGGGTCTCGGGCCAAGGGGCCTACGAGGGTCCAACAATCAGGGGCAGGAGAGGCTAGCTTCCAGCTAAGCTGGGCCCAGGACGCAATGTCTGGGCGACTCCTCATATCCCGTGGGGATGAGGGCCAAGCCATGCGTTGCTCCTAGAGAACACCCAAGCATATACTCTTTGGCGCTCAGATCGCGGAAGCCTTGAAAGACGCCGTTATGCAGCTTTGTCCGTCTAAAGTGTGGAGGTGCACTGAGGGTTAGTGCAAGGAGTGTCGAGATTCCACCTTGACACGGTGGGGTGGAACGTAATTTGAATCATGCAACCAACATTCAGGGCCTGAAGGAGCCGGCGTGACGACTGAGGATTACTGCTGACCATGTTCGCAACATAGCATCCTATCGCGTTAGCCTAAAGATAGGGGAAAACAAATGAGCATCAACCACTGACCATATTCACAACGCGGGATTTGTATCAATTTGTTTCCTGAAACCCTTGGGGGAATTGGTCTGTGACGGTAGGAGATCCCTTAGGTGTTGTATCCAGGCCGTTTTTTGGGGGTCCCTCCGGGTGTGAAAGATAATGGGGGACCGAATGAAGGGGAGCACGAAGCTTGACAAGTGGATGAAAACTTGCCTAAGTCAAATCTGACACTCCAGGTCCTAGACCAGAGTACTCTGAACACATTAGCAGACCACTGGAAAGTGTCTAAGGGCTCAATCTAAGAGCGGCCAAAAGATGGCGGATTCCAGGGAGAAGGGGGCGTAGTGCCAAAAACCCTGTACCACACCTATATATCCCCCCGTGGGGAGGGACAGGCCACAAGATTGATGTGACCAGGAGATCATGGGATCTCTTAATAGATGGGGCTGGACCTGAAATCTAGGCGTTCAGGCGGTCCTACGTATCCCATAAGGATGGGAATCAAGCCGCACGTAGTTCTTAAATCATAGTTTAACGTCATGTAGGATGATGTGGGGAATTTCTTCCAGGAATGTGTACGGCGCGGCGGGTAACCCATGGTGGATGAGGACATATTCCTACACCACACCGCACATTCTGGGTGAAGGCTAGGGCTAAGAGGCCCGAGAAGGACAAGGGGCCCGAGGCTGGGCCTCGGTCAGGGATGCCTAACCAGCTTGCAGTTTAGCGTCTTGCAGTGAGGATGGGCATGCAGTTTAGGGTCATGCTAGACCATAAGGGTCTTAGTTTAAGATCTTAGAACTCGGACCAGAGGGGCCCAGATGTAGGGAAAAATGTAGTTTAAGGTCATGCTGAACTGTATGCAGTTTGGGGTCATGCAGGACCAGGTAATGATCTTAGTTTAAGGTCATAGAACTCTGACCCAAGGGGGGACCAGATGTGGGTCCTAGTGTAGTTTAAGGTCGTGCAGGACCAGGTGCAGTTTAGGGTCATGCAGGACCCCAAAAGGATCTTAGTTTAAGGTCGTAGAACTCAGACCCATGGAGCTCAGGAAAAATACTGTTTGAGGAACCTGGCGTTGGTGGGAGGAGTGACACGCTCACCATCCATAGTCACCAGGGAATACGAGCCATTGGGATAGACCTTATGGACGATGAAAGGCCCCTCCCATTTGGGCTCCAATTTGGGTGTTTTCCTACCGAGAATCATTAGTGCTCTGAGATCCAGTACTAGGTCACCTTGCAGGAAAGAGAGAAGGAAAACATTCTTGTTGAAATCTCGAGCCATCCTGCTCTGATGCCTTTCCAAGTTATGTAAAGCGCGAAGCCTATTCTCGTCCAGCGATTCCAATTCAGCTAGGCGGACTTCGGCAACTCTATTCGGCACTTTCTGGTCGTAGACCACCGTGCGCAATGAGGGAAACTGAATCTCGATAGGCAGGACGGCCTCAGCTCTGTACACCAAGGAATATGGAGTCACCTGGGTGGAATTACGAGCCATTGTCTGATAAGCCTAGAGAGTGTTGGGGAGCTTGTCTGGACAACTTTTCTTGTTCTGACCAACCATCTTTTGCAGAATGTTAGAGAGGTTTTTGTTAAATTCCTCGATCTATCCGTTTGCCTGTGCATGATAGCAAGAGGTGTGGTTAGAGTGAATGTTGTACTTAGTGTACAATTTCTTCATCTCGGCTGCTCAGAAGTTGGTTCCGTTATTCGTGAGGATAGCGTGAGGTACTCCAAATCGATAGATGATATTGGAACCCACGAAGTCAGCGATAGAACGATCTTTGACTTCCTTGAGCAGAATTGCCTCTACCCACTTGGAAAAGAAATCTGTAGCGGTTAGAATGAACCGGAACTGGCGGGCCGTCGCCGGCAGGTAAGGTCCTATGACATGAAACCCCCAGACTGCAAAGGGCCAAGAATACTTGGTAGTGTGGAGAGGCTCTGGTGGCCAATGCACGAAGTTAGCGTGAACTTGGCATGCATGACACCTCTTGGAAAACTCGATGCAGTCATGGATCATGGAGGGCCAAAAGTACCCCAGCCTCCGAATTTGGTGGGACAACTTCGACCCGGCCTGATGGGTGCCACAGGAACCAGCATGAACTTCTTGCATGACCTGAGGGATCTCGACTCCTTGAAGGCAACGGAGGAGAACACCATCAAATCTGTGTCTGTAAAGGAGCTGCTCAAGGCTGGGACCACTCTGAAGGGTAAACTACAGTGCGTGGCGTCGGACTCGCTTGCGCTCAGCTCGGTTCGACGGGAGATTGTCGTGTTGGAGATATTCAACCAAGGGAGTCCTCCAGTCAGGAACTACTTCGATTACCACATCTGAAGTCCCTGAGGATCCTGACGTAGGGGAACCAGTGGTAAGATGGTTCACCCGCGGGCCACGATCATCCTCCAGGATAACGGGAGCAATGACCCTCCGGTGTGCCACGTGGATAATCAAGTAGTCCTGTTCGGGCTCTGCAAGCGACACAGCTAGGCTGGCCAAAGCATCTGCTCGACTGTTCTGCGACCGGGGAATATGAACGACCTCTGGCTGAGAAGGGAACTTATCCATTAGACAGAGGGTGCACTCCATAAATGGCACGAGTTCTGTCTTTCTGACAACATAGTCACCATTGACCTGCTTGATGACTAGCTTGGAGTCCCCTTTCACATACAGATGGGGAACTTCAATCTCGAGAGCCAGATCGAGGCCAGTGATGAGGGCATGATATTCTGCCTCATTTTTGGTGCAGCCTTCTGACAGCAGGAATGAATACGGCAGAACGACTTGCTCCGGGGTGATGAAGACGACACCCAGGCCCACTTTGTTGAGCCTAGGATCATTAAGCCTTCTACCGGTGGGAATCCGGGAGGCACCATAAAAGTGCATCTTCCAACATGGGACGGCATGATCGACTAAGAGGATTACCTCATCAGGAAAGCCGAGATCCAGTGGATGATCCATGGAGGTTGGGTGGGAAGCTAATAATTCTACCAACGCCTGTCCTTTGATAGCCTTCTGAGGTACGAACCTGATGTCAAACTGCTGGAGGATCACTGCCCAACGCGCTAGTCGGCCGGTCAACATAGGTCGATTCAGGATGTATTTCAACGGGTCTACCTGAGAGACCAGTTGTACCTCATGGTGCTGTAAGTAGTGCTGCAAGTAGTGCCGCAATTTCTGCATGACAAATACGAGCATCAGGCAACTCTTCTCTATGGGAGAATATCTAACTTCTGTATCAAGGAGTATGCAGCTGAGGTAGTAGAGGCTATTCTTTGTTCCCTCGTTGTTCTTCTGGGTGAGAAGTGCGCTGAGGGATCATTCCAGGGTGGTCACGTAAAGGACCAGAGGCTTTTCGGAAATGGGTGGCATCAAGGCCAAAGGTTGGAGCAGATACTGCTTGATTTCCTCAAAGGTGATCTGACACTCTTCATCCCACTCGTAGGTGGCTCATTTCTTCATGAGTCGGGAAAAAGGCTTACACTTTTCGGCCAGATTCGCAATGAATCGGCGTATATAGGATAAGTGGCCTTGGAGGCCTCTGAGCTTCCGAATATTACTTGGGGGAGGCATCTGGTTGATGGCCTTGATCTTCTCCAGGTCGATCTCGATGCCTTGGTATCTGACAACGAAGCCAAGAAACTTTCCGGAGGTGACCCCGAAGGCACACTTCAACGGGTTCATCTTCAGGTGGCGAGAACGGAGGAAGCCGAATACTTTCTCAAGGTCTTTGAGATGGTCCTGGCACTGGCGAGATTTAACCACCAGGTCGTCCACGTAGCATTCCACCAGTGTCCCGAGAATCGGCTTGAATATGCGATGCATGTCCCGTTGATAAGTGGAACCCACATTCTTCGGGCCGAAGGGCATAACCTGGTAGCAGAAAGTACCTTGGGGGGCCCTGAAGGTAGTGAACTCTTCATCCTCAGGGGCCATCTGGATCTGTTTGTACCCAGAATACCCATCCATGAAGGAGAGGGCTTAGAACCCGGCTGTGGCATCGATCAACAACTCTATCATTGGAAGGGGAAAATCATCCTTCGGACAGTGGCGATTGAGGTCGTGGAAGTCAATACAGACCCTGATCTGTCCGTTCTTCTTCCTGACTGGCACAATTTTGGCTAGCCACTGGGGGTACTGAACTTCTTTGATGAAGTTGGATTTGATGAGCTTATCAAATTCGGCCTCAACCATGGCACCGTGATAAGGGTGTATCTTTCTAGGAGGCTTCTTGAACCCGTGATGGTTCGCCGGAAGGCCAAGGTGGTGGATGGCTACCTGAGGATCTAATCCTGGAATCTCATCGTGACTCCAAGCGAACACATCACAGTGCTGTCGAAGAAAGTCTACGTACTGTTTTCTCTCCTCAGGGGCCATAGCGGCGCTGACCAATGTGGTTCTTGGGTCCGCCTCGTCACCAAGGTCCACCTTCACTAACTCATCGACCGTGGTGGAGATGCCCTCCTCAAAGGTAGGGGGAGCATCTTCCATGTCCTCCTCTACACTTGTGGAGGGATCATCCATGGGGGGAGTCGTTTCAAGGATGCCAGGCCCTGATGGGAAGCCAGTGTCGGCTTGGGCGGCAGTGGTCGTCACGTCAGGAGACTCATGCACTACGGAGACCATGGAGACAAAGTCAGTTGATCCAATACCATCTGGCCTTCGGCCCAAGGGACCACGCTTGATGACATCAAATCAGTAGTGGTGCGTCGGCTCGAGCCGGTCGATCTCAGCCTGGAGAAACAGACACGTATGACGTACTGTCATTGCCATTAGCCTAACGTCCCGATATCGTACAGGGGTAGGAGGCTCGGGGATCACCTGAGCCTGGTTGGTGTAGGAGTATGAGGTGATTTTCCGTCGTTGCTTGTACCTGGGAATATGCCTTCCTCTGGTACCCGAAACAACAAAGCAATACCCCATGTTGGGGGTTGTGGCCTCCAACCGATGGATTGGGAAGACATAAGCGTCATCCAAACCTACCCAGGGATCACTTGTAATAGTGGCGGGCTCAACCTCACCTGCCAGGATCTTCTTGTCATTTCTCTTGTAATAGTCGGCGTCTAGATAATGGGATTCACAAGAGGCAAAAGGAGACGCATATCCTTGGAGTACACCTACTCGACCATTAAGGGAGTATTTGAGGCACTGGTGATACGATGAGGGAACCGTTGTGTGAAGGTGGAGCCATGGCCTGCCCATCAACGCGTTGTAGGCGGTGTCCTGAGAGACAACCATGAATTCGATGCTAGCAATTAGGCCACCAAACTGGGTCTTCAAGTGAATCTTGTCGAGTGGAGTTTGCTCGGTCCTGTCATACCCCTGGATCCTGAGGTCGGAGGGAGTTAAATCATCCTCAGACAACCCCAACTTCTGCAGTGTCCGAGTTGGGATTAGGTTAATCCCAGAACCCATGTCAACAAGATAGCGTCAGTCTTCCACGCCATTGAACTGGCCAGTGACGTACAGTGGAAGAATGTTCCCCTGTATGGGAGGGTCTTCATCTTCACCAGAGAACGAGATAACTTCCTGACATTCGGCGTTCTCAATCGCCTCAGCGTGGAAGGATTCTGCAGCCGCTACCTCCGTCTCAAACTGGAGGGGGCTCTTTAGGGCCTCGGCGAGTGCCTCACGCATTTTGGACGACAGGTGAAGAGCCTCAAGGATATAGAGCCTTGTTGGAATGCTATCCAGGTGCTTCAGAACATCATAATTTTGAGCCAAATGTGAGCTTCTGCTTACAGGAGGTCGCTCTGTGATTGGAGGCATGACGGGCCCTACCGTCTAGACTGGTGGCTGACTGGTACTAGGCACGTCTGGATGTTAACTAGTCGAAGCCCGTAGATTAGGACCAGAAATCTGGGGTCGGTTGGTAGTAGGGCAGAGCTGGTCGTGGCACGTCCGAGGCGGTTCTACCTGATCCAGCAACATGAACGGTGGTAGAGGTGAACCTGTCGATACCGGATGAAGGGGTTGCATGTGCTGAGCTCTGTATTGGGTTTACTTTCTAGTCTCAGTGGCATGCATGGCCTGGCCGGAGGTTCCAACTACCATGCCCCGGAGATTCATGTGGCCACGGCTCCGCCGACGTTGGCGATGGCTAGGGACATTGGGAAGTTCCACCTGGTGTTCCTCATCGTCGGGAGTCAAAAAGGGATTTACCAACTCTACGGTGTTAACCGAAGTGTACCCCGGACTTTCGCTTGAGGATTCAACCACTACCGGATGGAGTCTCGGAGGGATCCCCATTCCTGGGGGTATAAAATCTCTAAGAGTGCGGGATGACGACGACATTGGTAGGGTGCCTTCTTTCTTCTTGCGCCACTGCTTGCTCTTCTGGGAAGAGGTAGGCTGGGAAGACGATGCTGAGGTAGCACTCACAGATTCTGAGGGCTCTGGCTGATTCAGGCGGGCACGGATGATGCCATGGGCACAAGAGACCATCTTGCGAGCCATCCAATCGTTATACTTCTGGGACCCACGGTCGGAAACTTGCTACCACTCATTCTCGTTGCCACTACTGCCATATGATCTCACAAAGACACCTGCCACTTGCGCTGGGGCTGGGGCCAACCTGACTATGTTGTTGTCAATCTGGTCTTGGAGCCAGTCCTTGAACATGTAGCATCATTGGATGGTGTGCCCCAGGGTCCGGTGATAAGGGCAGTAGTTGGGGTGATTGGTGAGATGTGCATCTTCCGGCTTCCGGCACTCAGGCAGCCGCACGATTCTCTGCTCCAAGGCACTATGGAAATAACCAGGTACCTGAGCCTCATCAAACGAGTATGCCCAATTCCTTCTGTCCGGAAAGGGGGCTCTAGGAGGCTGGCCCTGACGAGGGGCCAGAGGAGAATGCCGAGGAGGTGGAACCTAATCATCTCTCCTAGGTGGTGGAGGTGCATTATGCAGAGGCGCTTGCCGATTTTGAGGTGGTCGTTGCTGGGCCGGAGGCTGTGCCCATGGGGGTGGACCCCTATGGGGCTGTAGATCTGGCCTTACTGGTAGCAACTCTAGCTTCCTGGGGGCCTCTATTTGGGCCACAGCAATGGGCTCGGCTCTGGCGGCTCTCCTTGCATGGATCACAGGAGGCAGCGAGCGTGCCTGACTGACCTGTTGCAGGGCTTCTTTGAGGCGCTGAGCATTGTCTGAGAAGTCCCGGAACGCTCTGGGGTAATTCTGAGTGATCATAGAAGGAACCAGCTCTGCCTTGACATTCCCTACGCACATTGTCAAAAATTGCTCCTGAGTTAATGGCATGTAAAGGTAGTATGTGAGCCCCTTCCACCGGGCAACAAAGTCCGCGACTCACTCGTCGGGCCTTTTTTTACACCTGAAGAGGTCTGCGATGTTCGTATTCTAAGTCGTGGAACTAAACTGGTAGAGGAATTGCCTGCGAAGGTCCTCCCAGCTAGTCACGGATCCGACAGGGAGCTGGCTGTACTAAACGAATGCTGGTCCTTCTAGCGTCTGAATGAATCAACAGAGCTTGGCGGCCTCCTACTGCGCCGGAGTTCCTAACATAGGCCCTCACCTCGAGTTAAAGTGGGCCAAGTGACTCGGGGTGCCAAACCGCGGGAGCGCGGCTAGGTCGACCCGACGGCATTGCTCGCAGATATCCTCGAGATGTGCTTGACTCCCGGGATAAGGCGCTTGCTAATGGTGAAGACGGGAGTGAGTCGCCTGGAGAGTCAGGCAGAAACATTCAAACTCTCCCAGGGTGAGCGACTCCGGCATATCAAAATATGATCCTACGAATGGCCAAAAGTTCTCGGGGAAGTGGCCTACCGCGAGGACGGTCCAGAAGCTCCATGAATCTGGTTCGGGATTCGGCCCTTGTCGCCCATGCTCATTAACCCAGAATGGCCAGGGAATTGGCAATGGTGCCAAAGAAGGCCGCCGGGCCAGTGGGCTGGCCGGCAGAGAATACGGCGAGCAGGCCGATTGGCCGCCGAATCCTAAGTCATCCTCCAAGGGTTGTAGTGTCCTGGCTGCCACGTCACGATAGGATGGGCTGGAAAACAGGCCTCCTATCACAGTGTCGGTACTTGTCGAGGGTGTTTTATGTCGCGAATCTTCCGTCGGTCCCCAGAAAAGTTCCCCACCCTCTCTGACCGAGGTGGAAGGTGCTTCCAGGGAGGCCAGTGGTAACTGTGGGTTTGACCCTTGGGGGTATGCCAAGTCCTCGTCCTCCTGGATATACCTTCGGAGGGAGGCGGGAATCATGTGGATCTCGCATTTGGGGAGTACGAGACTAACGCGCCGCGTCCCCATCCCTTCCCTCGACTCAAAGGGTTGGGGGGAAGGTTCCATCACTGATTCATACTCCGCCTCAGGGTCCGAGAAATTGACTAGTTTGATTTCCGTCCGGACTTCCCTGACATATCTCTTGCGGCGACGACGTCCCGCCTTCCTGCCCCTGGGTGGCTCCTCGGGGCAGGGCTGATTTTCGTCATGGAGTCCTCTGGCCGCAATAATTTTAGGGCTGAGAGGACTGGAGGCTGGGGTGCGAGGAGCACTAGGACAGATGTCTAAAGGGATATGGGGAGGACCTCCATGTGGGTGAGTGACCGGATATTCAACGGATCCATCATCGCGACCAGCGGTAGGGGAAGTGACCCCATAAACAGTGCAGTGAGCATTGGAAAAAGCCATACCCAGAGCGTAGCTGTCATAGGGAAGTATTTTTCTTTCCAGATCAGTGGCATGGAGTGGGCCTTCATGCTGGATGGCACTACCGCGACTTGGTCCGTGGTGGCCATTGCCTATTCCAGTGACCGGGAGAGTCGACCCAACCTGCCTACAGGGCGGTCGGGGCCTCGATCCGGGTCGGGCATGTGACTACCCCTGCTCAACGTGTGTGAGGGTCTGATAACAGGGGTCATCAGTGGCTCAAGCCACAGTGGTTGTTGATGTTGGTGCTCCGGGGCGGGCATTCTCTTCCGCTTGCTCCTGACGCTGGCATCGGGTCAGATGGGTTGGAGTCAGTGGTGCGGGCACGGAGATTGCCTGCTCCTCGACCCAGGGAGTCAGGCGGCGGTGTCGACGTAGCCTGGTAGGGGATCTTGCCGTGAACCCCTGGGACGGGTCTCCGATCGGGCAAACCTGGACATCCCCTACCTCATCGGCGTAGGGGAGGGTGGTGTCGAGGCGTTTCGGGGATAGGCTCCCGAAACGGTTGAACGTCAGAGTGGGGAGCGGCGGCTCCCTGTGCGCCCCCCGGGGGCGGCGACGATGGTGAGGCGTAGCTGCCTCTAGATCCAAACGGGTCATGTCCCTAGTGGGGATGACCCCTTCCTCCTCGTACCTATGCACAAGGTCGTTGATCACCCTCCGTTGGATGATCTCTGACGGGGAGAGGGGGCATGAGCGCCCGGCAGTTGCGGTAGTTGGATCAACTATGGAAAAGGTGGGACCATGTGGGGTGGCCACGTCGGTACTGCCCCTACCCCTGCGCCGGTGGGCAGGTGGCGATCGAGCTCCGGATGCAGTGATCTGATTCCTAGAAGCAGGTAGATGAACCCATTAATACTAACAGGAAAAGAAATCGACAACCAATAGCCCAGCGTCATTCCGTCTTCCGTGGTTGGCAAGAGGGATCCACGCTAACAACGTCGCAAAATGGAGTGCTCAACATCCTGACTACCTCAACCCCTGGCAGGTTTCACGTTCCGGTGCTAAGTGCCCGGACCTGGTGACATGCTAACCTTCCGACACCCCGAACTCTACTAGTCTCCATATTGAGGAGAAGAGATTCATGTCGGGTTCACCATTTTCGGTTTCCGATGCATTTACGCTGGGGCGCGCGCGCATCCATCACACGGGGGGAGGACGCACGGCTTGTTGCCCTGCAATCCTGCTTTCCAAAGGCAGGCGACATTCGTTCCTTCTTCAGGGACGTTTGCTCCTTGATCGAAACCGGGATGATGGGATGTCGGTTCTTCCTTCCGTGGATTCCTCCTCAGAGCTCGTCACCCAGTCCGGGTCTCCCTCATAGATTTAAGACGGGTTCATGAATCTCGTTCCTGATGCCGTATCTGCATGGACGCCAGTTAATTACGCTGCTTCCGTCGAGACGCTCCAAGGGGTCTGGTCGGGGCAGCAACCTTCTGTGAGGAGAATGGTCATGCTGGAGTGTTGTTGGCATGTATTGACACTGGGGGATTGGCATGTATGTCTTTTGTCCCTTATTATAGGGCTTCTCGAGGGCGCAGAAGCCCGAGGCATCCCACATCTAACACGGGGAATTGTGTGTCATCTGAGGTTTTCCTCAGCTTTCCATGTTTAACACGGGGTATACCGTGAGTTTAACTTCTTGCAGAGATAGATCGGACTGATCGGAACACTGAGAGTGGATCAGATTGAAGTACCCCCTAGGGGGGAACACCGATATTGGGGCCAGCACGTGGGTGGCTTCCCGGATACTATGGAGTGGAATGAGGTGGCATGATCCCACCGGGATGTGGCGGCCCGGGTATGGATCAGGATGGGTAATGGAGTGTGGAGGGTCTTGAACCTCATGGAGGCTTCCTACGTATCCCCATGGCAGGGAATCAAAGTCCGCGTAGTTCGGTGATACGGTGGGACACCTGAAGAGGCGACCCGTGAGATTGAATGCATGGGTTGGAGCCTGGAGGAAGTAAGATCTCTGGGCTAGGGATTGATCTTCCCGGGGCACGTGGGCTCAAGGGAGAGGTTAGGATGAGACGTGGGTGTTTGACATGGGGGTTACGCTCTGAGACGGCCCATGATGGTGGATATAGGGCTTAGGCTCTGAGACGGCCCATAATGATGCTGGTGAATCGACGTAGAGGGGTCGGAACAATGGGGTTATGGGCTTGAACCTTGTGAAGGCTTCCTACGTATCCCCATGGTAGGGAATCAAAGTCCACATAGTTCAGGGCATACAGTTTAACGTCATGCGGGATGAGGGCATACAGTTTAACATCATGCGAGATGAGGGCATACAGTTTAACGTCATGCGGGATGAGGGAATACAGTTTAACGTCATGCGGGATGAGGGCATACAGTTTAACGTCATGCGGGATGAGCAATTTGTGGCTTACGCTCTGAGGCGGCCCAAAGTGTTGGCGAACCGACGTGAAGAAGTTGGAACGACCGGGTGGTGGGCTTGAACCTCGTGGAGGCTTCCTACGTACCGCGCGTTAGCATGGATCAAAGTCCCCGTAGTTTGCTGGGATGGGGCTTACGCTCTGAGGAGGCCCATAGGAGGATGTCATGGTCGATGATCGCTCTAAGCCCACGTGAGTCATGCTCGGTGTGAGAAACAAGAGGCAGTAGGGACCATAAGATCACGTCGCAAAGGGTGTGTCCGTGAGAAGCGGAAAGGGGCTTATGCATTGAGCGGCCCAAAGAGGAAACAGGGGCTTACGCGTGGTTAGTAGCCCTTAGTTTCGGGACTTACTCTAGGATGGAGGCCCGTGGTGCGATAAGGCACAGTAGGAGAGAGACTCCACTGGCCTTGGCATTGGGGAAGTACGGATGTGCATTGGTGCAACCTTCCGCAAGAGAGGCTAGGGGATTACACTCTAAGGCAGCCCTTCCCCCATGGACAAACCCCACTCCAAAAGGAGGATATCATTCCATGTGAGGAAGATTCCATTCCTGTGGAGACGAGAGGCATAAAGAATGTCTGAGCCGGGGGGACCCTGCGTGCGAGGCACGGGGTCGGGTCACAGTTTAACGTCATGTGTTGAGGATGAGGTTCTTGGCAGTTTAACATCCTGCAGCTCGGACGAGGTGGGTTCACTCCACACCCCTAGGGCTTACATGCCCAACACCCTCTACCCCTTGTGGGAGGGAAAGCATCGGCAAGGCCGTAGTGAAGGGGGGTCGTAGGGCGAACCACCGAGGGGTCCACGTTAGCATGGCTATGCGAAGAAGCAATAGTCGTTAGCGTGCCTATACAAAGAAGCATGAGGCAAAGCAACGCAAAGGGAAACACAGCCCAAGGGACCTTGAGGTTAATTCGTACGATCCGGGAAGGTCGTACGGGAAAACAACGTATGGCGTGCATGACCGGTATGGAAGACATCGGGCACCGACGCAGAGAGGCACTCGGGGGCGTCAGGGTGAGGGGTCCTGGGTTTTGCGTGCAAAGAGAAGGTTTGTGTGAAAAACACCGGGATAGCGTGCAATTGGGTCAGAGGATTGCGCGCGGCTAGGGTATTGCGCGCAAAGGGCTTGGATTGCGCGCGGGGGGCACGGGCCGATCCCTAAGGTATGGAAAAAACTTAACAAAAGGGTTTGCGCACAATTTGGAAGGTATTGCATGCAATTAGAGGTGATTGTGAGTAAGGGTAAAAGATTCCGCGCAAAGGAAGAACCCTGAGGATTTTGCAAATTCACTTAAGCCAGTGGGGTTGCGTGTAAAGGCGAACCCCGGGGCAAGGTTGCGTGAAAAGGTGGATTACCTGGAAGACATCTTGCGCGCACAGGAGTTTGAATTGCACGCACGGGAGCAGGTCTGAATTCCTCAACCCCGAAACGGTTGGAGTCACCTTCTATTTATAGGCCTCCGCCGTCGCGGAATCTTGGCGGCGCGCGAAATACTCCGCGTCGGGACCAGTCAGCGCGCAAGGCTTCCCCGCGCGGAACCAGGTGCGCAAAATTGCACACCGCACCTGTTCCTTTTTGCGAATCCTAGGAGCCCTTCGCGCGAACAACATTTTTTCGCACGAGTGCCCTTTAATTTCACGCACCTCTTCCAGGTCCTCCGGATCGGGCCTTTGAGTCCGAATATGACTTCGCTTCGTCTGTTCGAAACTTCCTTTAGGAGTTACGGACTTTTTCAGCGTCTATAGTACCATTAAATTTATTCCTTCTCCCCCATTGGAAATAAACCCAAAGACTGGTATATTTACATTATAGATCTCAAAACACACTCCCCCTAGATTGTATCTCCCCTATAAACCTGCATCACTTCTACAAACATATTAAAAATAGTTAACATAACTGGGGAGATGGGAATACCCATAACCTCCTCATGCATTGGAGGTTATTGAACATCGAGGTTCAACTGATGCTTTTCAAATGAATGTGCTAACAATGTCTTGGTTATAATATTAGCCACTTGCTCATCAGTTCCCAAATGATTCATTTTAACCATACCTTGTTCAACCTTTTCCTTGATGAAGTGATATTTGATGATTATTTATTTCTTATAAGAATACTAAATATGATTATTTGTTAGATTAATTGCACTCTTTTTATCACATTAAATCACCATTGGACCTCTTTCAAAGTAATTTGAAAGAAGAACATATGGAGGTAGTGAAAAGAATCATGTGGTATATTCAAGGTACTCATGATTATAGCTTATACTTTGCTGCAGGAAGAGATAGTGAACTTTACACATTTTCTGATGTTGACTGGTCTGGATATGTGGTTAACAGAAAGTCCACAAGTGGTGGATTATTCTTTATTGGAAATAAATGTGTGGGATATTTGAGTAAGAAACAGGAAAGTAATTCTCTTAGTATTGCTAAAGCAGAGTATATCTCGACTATAAAGGCTTGCACATAGCTACTATGGATGAAGCAACAACTGAACGATAAACAGCCAATGGTGATTCACTGTGATAATAAGAGTTCAATTTACCTTATGAAGAATCATGTTCATCATTATCATACGTAACATATTGAAATCAGATATCACTTCATCAAGGAAAAGGTTGAACAATGCATGGTTAAAATGGATCATGTGGGAACTGATGAGCAAGCGGATGATATTATAACCAAGCCATTATCATCACATGCATTTGAAAATCATCAGTTGAACCTTGGTGTTCAAAAACCTCCCAATGCATGAGGAGGTTATGGGTGTTCCCCCTCTCTCTATTTATGTTAACTTTTTTTAATCTGTTTGTGGAAGTTAAGTAGGTTTATGGGGGAGATACAATCCAGGGGGAGTGTGTTTTGAGCTCTACAATGTACAAATACTAGTCTTTGGGTTTATTTCCAATGGGGGAGAAGGAATAAATTAAATGGTACAAAGGAGGAGTATGAAATGTTTTTCTGGTTACAGGAGAATGGAGAATGGTGTCACGATGAGAATTTGGTGTTAGAAGGAAACTGATCAGGGTATGTAATGCTTTTGTGACATGATGAGAGAATAGCTTGGTCATCTTTAAGCATTCTAAAACATGAGAATCAAATTCAATCTTCCTCTCTGGTTTTCCAAAATGAGCATTTATCATGTAGACTTAGAGTGTTGGCTAATTTTTTTTCTTTCATATCAGGTTTTGATAGTGGTCGGTGCTCTATTAGATTTATCTAGTGATTTCCAATAAACCCAAAGGTAGAGATTGTCGGAACCAAGGATTTTCTTTTCTATAAATATTGTATGGTTTGTGTTTGTTGTCAATACTCATTGGAGTATCAGTAATTTTTCAAGTAAATTGATCATACAGTTCAAGAAGACAATAGTATTGAAGGTGCCATTGTTTCCTAGTGTTTGCAAATTTTTGGGTTCAAAAATTGGAAAATGGATAAAATTATTTTTGGCAAAGGGATTTGCGCACAAAATTGAAGGGGGTTTGGAAACTTGTGTGAAAGGATTATTTTTGGATCATTGTATCATATTTTTGAAAATGAAAAATGTGCACACAATATTTAAATTTGCACAAAAGATGAGGTTTTGAGGAAGAATATTACGCACCCAATGCGGCGTCAAAATGGGTTTTTCACACTCAGGAAGAATATCACGTGAACCAATGATGATGCATCGGAAACTTGTGTGCAGGTTCATTGAGGTATATAAATAGGTGGCTACCCCCACTTGAGACTTAATAATTTTCAAACGAATATCCAGTTTATCTTCCACATGAAAGATTTTTGTGTGAAATAATTGTAGAGAGTTAATCTTGAGCACAAGGTGTTCCTTTAGTCTGAAAAGATCAAGTGAACCCTTCGGTGTAGTTGCGCAAAAGATAAGGGTTGTGCGGAAAATAGGGGTTATGAGAAAGTCATCTTGTGTGACAAATCCAAAATCTTTCATGTAATATCAGGTGTTTCACGCAAGTTCAATTTTGAAATTCTAACAAGATTTTGATATCTGGTTTGTTTGATCAGTGGTTTCAAGTGCATCAATTCAAGAATTTGATGCAAGTAATGTCTCATGCTAGATAGAGAAAAAGACTTCAATTCCAATCTATTGAATAGACCTTCAAGTTGATAAAATAATTAAGACTTCACCTGTAATAGTCAGCAAGGGGGGTCAATAGAAGTGTTCCAAGGGACGAAGTGAGTCATCCCTAAATTCTTGTAAAGTCAGTGTGTCTGGAACATAGTGATTGTGACCAAATATCTGTATTCCACAGCTAGCAAAGATTAGTGAATTTTGGTATGTCTGACACACTGTCGAGGTATTATCCTTGGACATAGCCCTTAGTGTTGAACCAAGTAAAAGTGTTTTTTGTCTTTATGAATTTGTTTTTTTTTTACTTGATCTAATCCAGTATACCGGTTTAACAAGTTCCCAACAACATGGGAATAAGATCTGTCACTTTAAAAAGAAAATTTTGACACCCTGATTCACCCCTCCCCTATCAGGGTGTTTCAGGGTCCTACAAAGGAATCATTTGGGTCTCCAAAATATCAGATCTTTTCTTCCTAGTCGAGCTTCCAAATGAGGTGCTCATGGTGCCCTTTTATAGCCAAAATGGGAGGTGGTTTTGGGAACCCATATTTCATGATACTAATTGTCCAATGGTTTTGGGTGGGTAAAAACCCTTGTATAACTTTTTAAAAAACTAAATGTTATTTCCTCTCCTATTAAATATATCCATTTAAATTTTGGTGTCCATTTATTGTATAAAAATGAAGATATTTCCAAAATATAGAGCCAAACTTTTGACTTCAAGCATATTATCTTTCTTGTAAATATCAGTTTGGTTGGGCTCTTTGATGGATGAATCAAGATTGGAAGTCATTAGAAGACTTGTAGCCTAATTAATTTTTTATTATACTACAAAATTACAGCCTAATTTGATGCATGGATTATCTTTAGTGTGTGTTTGAGTCCACATGTGTGCTTGGAATCCTATGCAGTTTGGCCAATTTTTCTTCAACACCATACTAGGTCCTCCAAATCACCTGCACATATAGTGAAAACCTCAAAACAAGTGAGATATATATTTTTAGAAGTGATAAAAAATAATTGAATAAAACATGAAGTGAAATTCTTTATTATTTTTTGAATTTATAATGAAAAATTAATTTAACATAGTGGTATAAGGGTAGAAATTAATAGTGAATCGCTATGCGAACAACAACTATGTGGGTGGGTCTGTCACCTTGGTAGAGTGATTTCACATGGTTTGAATACAGTTTATTAAACTATAAAACCAACCTGTGTGGGTTCCTAGTGTTCCCAGTAAAGGGACCACGATTGGCACACAATTTAATGAATCATATGCCAAAACCATGTGACACCTCTAGTAGTTTTAAAAAAATAAATTAAAAAATTTCCCTTGGGGTATTGTATCCCATTTATCCTCTACCCGCTCATTTCACTCGTGCGTAGAACCCCTCCCATGTCCAACATCCTCTCATACGCAACCCCTCTCAATCTATCTTACATCCTTTATCTTTTTTCATCCTAACTCAGTGTTTGATCATTTTAGGTAAGCATTTATCCTCCTATGGATTCTTGTTCTTCCTCCTCCCCTCCTCTTGCTTCCCCTATGTGTTCCATGTGTAGGTCAAACCCTAAGGTATAGGGTTTACTAATGTTTTATGTTTTTATTTTGAGTTCCATTTCTAGGGTGTGTGGCTTCCTCTTGGGACCTATCTCTTACTATTCTTGAAGGGTTTTTTTACATTTTTTGAAAGTTACAGGTAGTTTTGACCCATGGTTGAACTTTTAATTTTAGAACCTTTGATATCTTGGTTTTTAAACTAGTATTCTAGATACCTACTAATTTTATTATGGATGTTTGTAAAATCTATAATGATGAAATTATGTTTCAACTTGATTTTCCATAGGTTGTCCCTTGGGTTCCCTCTTCTTTTGGAAAACATACATTGAATTTACCCATAAAATACTTTTGATGGTTTTAGAAGTGACATTTGGTGTTTTTAATGTCTCATGGATAATTTATAATTTTTTGTATATGAATTTTAGAGGAATGTAATGGGACTCATTAGCTTTATTCCACTCCAAAATAATTGTGAATTGTTTTAAAAACTCTTTTGTGTTACTCCTTTCCAATAATCTTATGTGTGTGTGTGTGTGTTTAAATATATATATATATATATATGAAAATATTCCTAAAGTGTCTTAAGAATGGTTTTAATAAATTGAATTTGATATTCTGCAAATTGTATTTTGGGTATCCAAAGGTTATGTGTATATACATGGGTAAACACACACACACACACACAGATATATATATATATATTATTAAGTGTACAAATTCACTTAAAAGCATGTGAATTTTTGAAATTTGAGGAATGTTTGTGTGTGTTTGTGTGTTTATATGGTTATAATTGGAGGAAACATTAAGAATAATTTCTTTTAAACTCAGTTTCGAATAAGTCTTGAAATGAATGTAAAATGAATAGTGCATGTCCGATTGGAACTTTCTAAAGTCTTTTAAAAAGTGAAGTGCACTCCAATGGAAGACCATACTTTTATGTTGTTATGGGACTCAGAATTGACATGATTGGAATGTTGGTATGATTCTAATAAAGGGGATTTTCATTGGTAGTACAAGGAGGTGAGGTGTTATTATATGATCTCTTTTCATTATTGTTTGATTGAGATTTGGTTTTGCTATTGCACCTCCCTTATATATTATGGTTATGGGAATGGAACATGGGAATCTTGGGTACCTAGGTGGGAAGACTAGGTCTAGTACACTAGGAAAGTTGACAGGGCTTCAGTCTGGCCTCCCTGGTAGGATTGCGCTACAGTATTAACTAAACTACATGATGTGAATTGCAACCATTAGACCTTGGGTTCATCCCCTCCAGTATCTCATGCATTAGAAGGGATGTATGTGTGTTTTTTGATCACATTGAGAGTATGAGGATCCTAGGACCCCAATTACCCTAGTTACCTAGGTATTTCCCCCAATGATTACTCTCATTTCCTCCTATTTCTGTGATACTATATTTGAATGTGATTTTATTAAATTTCCTTATTAATGTTTAAAATGATAAAATATTGTTCACTTTACTTTCTTACATGGTGTTCACCTGTATGTAGTTCCATACTATTATCTATTTTATGATGTTTAATTTATTTTACCTCTCTTTCACATTTACCTTTATGTCCTACAAATTCTATTGGTGACCACTAGTTATCTTCCCTTTTTGGCACTTTAAATAAATCCTCAATTGTTTTAGAAACTATTGGTAAAAAATGAGAAATGGTTTTTTTGAAACATCATGTTGCATCTTGTTTTTAAATAATATTAAAAAAGGTCATTTTCAATTGATTATTTAAATAAAAATGGGTATTGGATTGAAAATTATTTCTTAACAATTTTTTTCATTTAAGAAAGGAAAAAAGAAAATTTTGTAAAATATAGAGGACGTGTGACTTTCTTTGAAGCAAAAACCAATTTTTATTATCTTATTTTCAAACTATCATGATAATAGATCTTTAATTAATGGGTAAACATGTGTCAAGGTGGGTGGTGGTGGCCTACTAGTAATTTTTATTCTCACGTCTATATATATATTCGGTGTTAGGATCATCTACTAATCAATCTCAAAGTGATTGATGTTTCAGTCTAGATGGAAAGTGTCCTTGGGTCATAGGGGTTAGTCGGTTTAGGTATGTCAAATTTTTTTCTTTTTAGTTTTGTTTAATTCAGCTAGTTGTTCCCATTTCTTAATTTCAATAGGACCTATTTTTATCTTCCTAGAATTTCTGGCAAGTTTCCCTTTAAATGGTTTACCTTGGCCAATTTGTATTTTATTTATTTCTACGAGCAGAGGGTTACTATAGCTGTTAGTGAGTGAAGAAAATCCATATTGTGGGAGTCTTTGCCTTATTGGGGAGGGAGACCCTTGTGATGAGGGAGGTTTTTTGTGCCCTTTTGTGTTTACTTCTTTTATTTTTTGGTTATTAGGTTGTTTCTCTTTATTTTTCATGGGCGTGGACATCCGATGTACAGAAGGGTTATGCCATAATTTTATTAAATTTCCACCTTTTGTTTTTATTTATTATTTATTGGTAAAAATAATTCCCAATTAGTGCTTCCTTGATTCCTAAGCACTTATGTCAGCCCGTGGGGATTAGGAATTCCCTTCAAGGCTTTTTATAGGTCAGTTCAGGTTGGTTCATGACAAGATGGTATCAAATCTAGTTATATTATTTTCTTCATTGGAACCTTAAATATCTCATGTGTAGCCCATGTTATTTGGGATGTCTAGTGTATGGGAGATAGGATTGTTGGGGCTCAAAAGGTAGGTATGGGTTGTTTCCTAATCAACATCACTTATGATGAAACCCGAACTACTAGGGGTTTTCAAAATTTTAATTTTGAATATAAGTTTTTCTTTGACTATTTTTATTTGTCTCTTCAAGATATTTTGAAAATTTTGGGTGAGAAAGGAGTTTAACAGAAGGCTTTGGTAGTTTTCATGTCCTGAAAAACCATGTGGTGTCTTTGTGGATTGTTTCATGGAACTCTCACTGGTATTTTCATGATTGTTCACGGTCTGTAAAACTGTGAGGTCCAACCATGCACTACCACTATCCCCTTCGTAATTTTATTCTAGGTTCCTTTTTCATTAGAAATTTCTGTAGGTGATATGTTAATATGATTTGATTTAATTTCTAATAAATTTTTAAAATGAAATTTGATTTTAAATGGTAAAAGTGAGTTTTGAAATTGTTGATGAGGGTTTTCATTAAAATGAAGTAAAATGGATTTTTGTGTTTAAATACTCATTAGGTGCTTCCAAAAATAACTTTTTATGTTTTAAAATAATTTTAAATGGATTTTTTGTGTTTTAATAATGTTGGTGTGAAATTTTAAAGAGGTTTTAATAGGAACCAAATATTTTATAATTATAATGTAAGGATCAAAATAGTTTTTTGATAAGGTTTAAATGTTTGACAGTATAAATTTGTGGTTTTGAAAATTATTTTAAAGAATAAATTAGTGGATTTGTTTGGTTTTTGGATTATTTGATGTGTGGTTGTGATTTGGTATCTTGAGTTATTATTTTTAAATGTGAATTGCTTATGATTGTGCAGTTTTAAATTGTGTTTTATTCATGTAAAGGGGTCTAAGAAGTTAATTTGTAAGGAAAAAGTGATTTTTATGAAAGTTAAAGATTTTTAAGTTAGGATTTTGTTTTGTTTTGAAGAGGGTTCTGTATTTTATTTTATTAAGATGAGTTTGGTATTCCTTTAGGATTCATGTTTCATGTTGTTTGGATATGCCTCCCAAACAAGTACTGAGTGTTTATGGTCCTTGGAGATTTCCCATTATGTATTATTGATCGATTGAGTTCTTAAGGTGGTCTTAGATTGAGTCTATCTCTTTGGATCCCTCTTCAATTATTCATTTCATTTGAGATGCTCTTGGGATATGACATTGACATTTTAGTGGGAATGCTCTTTTTGAGGATCATATGTGATGGGTATTGTGGTGAGGTCTTCTTTTGTAAAGACCCGTAAATTTCAAGGAAATTTTTTTTTTCTTAATATTCTTTGGAATTTTACAAGAGCGCAGTTTCTGACGGCACCTGATTCTGAGGCCCGGTGTGCCCGGAATCATTTTCCGAAGTTTGGCTCGGGTACGTTTAGTGAACGAACGAGCGGGTTTTTCTAACTTTTCAACCGGTGCTCGGAATCAAATTCTGAGGGCACCGATTGAATCACAGCGCCAATATTTGCTTAGAAACGCCTCTTCCGGAGTTGCGTTTTCTCGGGTGTGGTTTTTAATTTTTGGGCTTTAAGTTAAGAAATAAAATAATGTGGTACGACAAACTTTATTTTATTTCACTTAAAGACGCTTAAAGCCACTTAAAGCTTCTTAGACTGAGTTGAAGCGGTTAGGGTGCAATTCAAATATCCTACCCTCTTGGTAGGATATTTTTGAGGTGGGGCCCGCACGAGCCCCACCATTTCTTTTCCCCTAAGTAACGCACCCGCAACCCCCCTCTTAAATGAAAGTAAACTGGGGTGTTTCTTAAACTCTTCTTAATGCCATTTTAATTGGGCGGTTTATTCGTTGAAATTAATTCTATGAATTAATTTTGTTCATTTCTTAACACGTTTTCAAATTTTTGGCATGTTAATAAAGTAAGGCCAACACACCTTCTTCTTGAATGTTGTGTTAAACCTTTGGAGAATCTCTAAAGATCTTCCTCCTCCTTCGCGAAGAATGCGAAGAACGCGAAGAACGCCGGCCTCCGATGAAGGGCGACGAAGAACGCCAGGCCCCCCGGAGATCGACGACGTCACGCCGATGATTCTTCTCCCGTGACGTTCTTCTACGACGTTCCTTCTTCTGTGACAGATCTTCGATCATCCGTTGAGGTAAGAGATTGCGGTCCTTTTAATTCCTTTGTGGTTTTTATCCTCAACATGGATTTAATTATTATAATTAAATCAGTGTGTTTCTTTAACCCTCGAAGATCGTCGACGCAATGCCCTTCCGCGACGACGCGACGCCCTTCCGCGACGACGTGACGCCCTTCCGCGACGCGACGATCACCTCCTACCGCGACGGTCAATTCCGCGACGTACTCACACTCGTCCGACGACACCTACGAGGTAGGGGTCATTTTGAAAATGTTAATACCCATGTTTGTTTTCCTCCAAGGCAAGAACACGGACCAACCAATTAACAAGTTGGTCCGCGGATTATTACTGCGGGTCGAGGTTTACTAATTGCTGGAATTTTATGGTGTTGTTTCAAACCGCTAACGCGGTGGGTGCGGACCAATGAACAAGTCCGAACCCACTGCCCTTTGTTCTTGGTGTGCAGAATGGTGGACGATGACAAAACGGGTCGCAGAGACGATTTGTTAATTCCGCAGTGAAGAACGGGACCCGGGAGGAGCTACGGCGCAGACGGAAAGGGAATCGGACCACCGGAGCAACTCCGGTGGCCCGCGGACTCCACCGGCGGCGCCGGCAGCCGGAGGCGGCGGCGGCCGACCAGACCCACGACCGCGCGGGTCCGGCGAGACACGGGACGCGGCTTTGCCGCATCCGCTGACCAAGCGCGGCCCCACGCGGGGCCGCGGCTCCTCTTCCTGCGGGGACAGCACACCCCGCGGCTTCCCTTGCTCGGCCGCTCGGCCGAGCCGAGCCGAACCGACCCGCCAGCCGGGTCGCACCCAGGCCGGGCCGGGCCGCCCTGGCCGGGCCGAGTCGCTCCCAACCGGGTCGGACCCAAACCCGGGTCGGTTCGACCCAGGGGGGGTCGGTCCGGGTCGGCCCGGGCCCAGACCCCCCGTTTCCGGACCTTTTTGGTCTTTTGCTCATAACTTGAGCTATGGGCCTCCGAACAACGTGCCGTCAGTGGTGATGCGATCCTTGGATCAAGACGGTAGTTTCGGTATATCACACCCAAGGTTTAGTAATACTTTGGGTTCGGCCGGGTTGGTTCGTACACGAAACCAACCGGGCCCTCAGAGCAGAAACGCTCATATCTTGAGCTCCGGACGTCCGATTGACGTACCACAGACTTTGATGGTTTCCTCTAAGTGAGACGGATCTTTTGTCTTACTCCGCCCGAGGTTTGGACGTAGGTGGAGTATGGTCGGGTTGGTTTTGCCTTAAAAATCAACAGGGCCCCTAGGACGAAAAAGCCAATAACTCTCAGACCGGGCGTCTGATTGACGCGCCGTCTGCGACGTTGAGTTCCTGTTGTCGATACGGAACTTTTGGATACATCAACTCTGGACTATGTGTCAGTTGATGTATCAGCCTCTCAGCTCATGGACCGGACCCTCCCGAACGAGCTTGCTGTGTGCGGGAACCCTAGAGCTGGCTGCGACTGCTACTGTGACGACGACGACTGTACAGAGATCCTCAGTGGATTCGACTGCAACGATGATGAAAACAGTACCGGAATCCTCTGTGATTTCAGCAGTGACCACTACGGTACATCTTGGGATACGTCAACTCCAGACTACATGTCAGTTGATGCATCGACCTCTTAGCTCGTGGAGGGGACCCTCCCGGAATGAGCATGCTGTGTGCGGAAACCCTAGAGCTGGTTGAGACTTGACGACTACTGACTGAACAACTCGGTGTGTTACGGATAGCCCAGTGGGGAGCGCTTGGTTGTAGCGGCAGACCCATGGCGGAGGAGCGCTTGGTTGTAGCGGCAGACCCACGGTACTCAATATAATGAGTACCTATGGAGGCTATGAGGGGGAGCGCTTTGTTGTAGCGGCAGACCCACGATGGAGGAGCGCTTGGTTGTAGCATCACAGGGGAGCGCTTGGTTGTAGTGGCAGACCCACGACGGAGGAGCGCTTGGTTGTAGCGGCTGACCCGTGGTACTCAACAGAAGGAGTACCTCTAGAGGCTATGAGGGGGAGCGCTTGGTTGTAGCGACAGACCCATGGTGGGAAGCGCTTGGTTGTAGCAGTAGACCCACAGTACTCGATAGGTGGAGTACTACAGCAGTCCAAGGTGAGAGGGAAGCGCTTGGTTGTAGCGGCATAACCACTGTACTTGATGGAGAAGGAGTTTCCCAATAGCTTTGGGTTCAACTTCATGATCGATCATGTGTGGGTCATTGCGGGGGTTAGTACCTACAGATCCTTTGTGGGTCCGACGGCTTAGATGAATCAGTGGATACATCTGATCATCTCTAACGTCATACGAAGAAGTACCTGTGTGAGTTGAATCCTGTTTTGCTTTCCTTTGTGGATTGTGTTGTGCTATCCTGTGTGGATTTGTGTTTTTCTTTCCTTGTGGATTTTGTTGTGCTATCCTGTGTGGATTTACGTTTGCTTTCCTTTGTATATTGTGTTGTGCTATCCTGTGTGGATTTACATTTTGCTTTCCTGTGTGGACTGGGTTGTACTTGGGCTCGGATGTTGGAGCCGAACGAGAATTGATGACTTAGGTATATGTATGGGCATATACCTAAGCAGTGTCGGATGTTACTTCGTGATTGTATCTTACCTTTGTGTTTATCCTTTGTGGATTCTGGGAGACCTTCAGGGGTCTCGGGTTCCCTACTAAGTATCTTATACTCACCCCTGCACGGGCTATGCCCACACTACGTTGTGTTGGTTGTAGACGACGGACAGCGCTGATCAGGGTGGAGGCTTGCAGAGCAGGACGGTACCTGGAGGCGGACCACTGGGCGGGACGTACTCAGAGCGGTCGGCTGGACCCGAGGAGCAGTGGAGGCTTTCTGTACCCACCCTTCAGGTGGAAATTCTAGTGGACAGCTCGACGTTGCGGCTTTACTTTTCAGTTGTTGTTTTCCCTTTCAAGTTGTACTTTACTTTCAGTTTGGGTTTGTTTTTCCGGCCCCCTTTACTTTTCTGCACATACTATTGTATCAGGTTTTACTTAGTGTTTACTTCTTCCACTTTCTTACTCTGTGGTGCTTGTTTACTTTACAAAGGCAATGCCTTCCCTTTTTACTGGGATTTATGGCTTGGATCTAGTCGCCAGCCCCTGGCCTATGGAAGGCGGGCTTGGGGTAGTCACAGCACGGCCCCGAGGACGGGTCGTGACAAATTGGTATCAGAAGAGTTCGGTTCTACCACAGAACTTGGAACTCTGATCTTTTTCTATGTGAAGTAATAGTGTTTAGCGTATTGGGTGTGGTTATCAGTCCAGGGAGTCCAGTGTTGGTGTGGTGGCCGACGTATCCGTACACCAGGACCCTGACTTCCGATTTCCGACTTAATGCACGAAAACATTGATTGCGTGTGTGTTTCAAGTTTTCTTTGTGATTACTTTGTGTCAGCTCACCAGGTATACTGTTCTGACCGTGGCGCACCTGTTTCCATTTTAGGATGGCCCCACGATGGCAGCCAGCTAGGGTTCCGAGAGTTGAGCGTGACGACAGCCCATCGAGCGATGAGGCCTTGGTGCAGGGCCCTTTGACAGCTGAGGCACCGGCTGTACCTTTACCCGCCGAACTACCGATGCTTCCAGCCCCAGCTGCTGATGATGCACGTCGCCTTGGAGCTCTGCACGAGTTTCAACGCCAGCGACCGCCTAGGTTCCATGGGGAGATGGACCCCCAGGTAGCCGAGGACTGGGTGGAGGCAGTTGTACGAGTTTTCCGGTTAGTGAGGACACCGGCAGACCTTATGGTGGTCCTTGCAGCGAGCCTCCTGCATGCGGCAGCAGGCAGATGGTGGAGCTTGATGTTCCAGGTGCACGACGAGGCATTACTTCTTTGGATGGACTTTGAGAGCCTTTTTCGCTCAGAGTTCGTCCCAGCCACCCTCTGAGCGGTGCGCATCCAGGAGCTACTACAGCTGCGGCAGGGCAGCATTACAGTAGCCCAGTATGCGGTGAGGTTTACCGACCTCTCGCGCTATTCCACGGACATGGTACAGGACCCATTCTTCAGGGACCGAACCTTCGAGCAGGGGGTCAGGCGAGAGATCAGAGCTTCAGTTGTTTCTCACAACATTCCGACACAAACAGGGGTGTTGGAGCGAGCCCTCTTAGTAGAGAGTTTCCTTGCTGAGCAGTCTCCAGCAGTAGGACCCACCACTAGCCGGCATGCGGAAGAGTCTTCTGCAATGGACAGTGTTACTCCTGCGGTGGGGTTGGTCACATGGCTCGTGACTGTCCAACCCGCCATACGGATGACCAGCAGATGAACGAAGGACCTCCCAGGCAGAGGCAGAGGTTCGATCGAGGCGGATCACATGGAGCAAGAGACCGTGGCAGGGGAGCTGGCCATGCAGCTGGAGGTGGACGACGCTTCGAGGTGTTTCCACCACCACCACCAGGAGGTCCACCCCGACCGCAGGGAGCTGGTGGACATGGGAGATCTCAGCTTCAGGCAGCTGAGGCCTACGATCATGGAGCTCCGAGAGCAGATGGA
The DNA here is from genome assembly GCA_963277665.1 of Viscum album. Taxonomy (NCBI): domain Eukaryota; kingdom Viridiplantae; phylum Streptophyta; class Magnoliopsida; order Santalales; family Viscaceae; genus Viscum; species Viscum album. The sequence goes on from OY728123.1 coordinate 891,178,680, forward strand.
CAGGAGCGGGACTAGCTCCAGACCTGGAGACTTTTGTTTTTTCTGCTTCTAGCGGTGTTGATGTTTGTTTGTAGATGTTTTGTGTCTTTATACTTTGAGCTGCAGTAATAAAAGACAATTTTCTTGTGGCGTTTACCTTCCTGTCCTCTCTTTTAGTTATTACTAAGAGGTTCCGGTTTAAAAACCATTGACTTGACCCTCAATTTGGGATACCTACTAGGGGAGACCCAGTGACCACACACTGATGCTGACAGTGTGACTCAACCCTTGGAGGCGAGAGTAACGGTTGGATCTCTTGGTAGTAGCGTCGAGGCCTTACGACGTCATCCTTGGTATGGAATAGTATCATCCATGTCAGGATTGACTGTATTAGGCGAAGAATATGGTTCATCCAGGGGATGAGATCGGATTTCTCTTATCAGCAAAGAAGAAATCTCAGCAGCTCTTGTAGGACCAGAAAGGTCCAAGTCATCCATGAGCGGATGAGGACAGCTCAGAGCCGGCAAAAGTCTTGTGCTGACAGAAGGCGGAGGCCACTAGAGTTTGAGGATGGCGACCACATCTTCTGGCGTGTCTCACCTCGACGTGGATTACAGAGATTTGGCGAGGTGGCTTATCACCTGGCTCTACCACCTCAGTTGCACCGGGTACACGACGTCTTCCACGTATCTCAGTTGAGGAGATACGTGCACGACCTGACGCACATCATTGACCATGGGGAGCTAGACATTGATGATGGGGAGACTTTTGCAGAGGTCCTGGTGGAGATCGAGGATCGACAGGAGCGGGTCCTACGTGGACGGTCGATTCCTCTAGTGCGCATCAGATGGCAGCATGGGAACCTCCAGGAGAGCACTTGGGAGCAGGAGGCTCAGATGCGTGCTCAGTACCCACTTTTGTTTCCCTAGCTTATGATGTATCTTTATGGGGACGTAAAGCCCTGAGGTGGGAGTGATGTAAAGACCCGTAAATTTCAAGGAAATTTTTTTTTTCTTAATATTCTTTGGAATTTTACAAGAGCGCAGTTTCTGACGGCACCTGATTCTGAGGCCCGGTGTGCCCGGAATCATTTTCTGAAGTTTGGATCGGGTACATTCAGTGAAAGAACAAGCGGGTTTTTCTAACTGTTCAACCAGTGCTCAAAATCAAATTCTGAGGGCACCGATGGAATTGCAGCGCCGGCATTTGCTTATAAACGCCTCTTCCGGAGTTGCGTTTTCTCGGGTGTGGTTTTTAATTTTTGGGCTTTAAGTTAAGAAATAAAATAATGTGGTACGACAAACTTTATTTTATTTCACTTAAAGCCGCTTAAAGCCACTTAAAGCTGCTTAGACTGAGTTGAAGCGGTTAGGGTGCAATTCAAATATCCTACCCTCTTGGTAGGATATTTTTGAGGTGGGGCCCGCACGAGCCCCACCATTTCTTTTCCCCTAAGTAACGCACCCGCAACCCCCCTCTTAAATGAAAGTCAACTGTGGTGTTTCTTAAACTCTTCTTAACGCCATTTTAATTGGGCGGTTTATTCGTTGAAATTAATTCAATGAATTAATTTTGTTCGTTTCTTAACACGTTTTCAAATTGTTGGCATGTTAATAAAGTAAGGCAAACACACCTTCTTCTTGAATGTTGTGTTAAACCTTTGGAGAATCTCTAAAGATCTTCCTCCTCCTTCGCGAAGAACGCGAAGAACGCGAAGAACGCCGGCCTCCGACGAAGGGCGACGAAGAATGCCAGGCCCCCCGGAGATCGACGGCGTGACACCGACGATTCTTCTCCCGCGACGTTCTTCTACGACGTTCCTTCTTCCGCGACAGATCTTCGATCATCCGTTGAGGTAAGAGATTGCGGTCCTTTTAATTCCTTTGTGGTTTTTATCCTCAACATGGATTTAATTATTATAATTAAATACGTGTGTTTCTTTAACCCTCGGAGATCGTCGACGCAACGCCCTTCCGCGACGACGCGACGCCCTTCCGCGACGACGTGACGCCCTTCCGCGACACGACGATCACCTCCTACCGCGATGGTCAATTTCACGACGTACTCGCACTCGTCCGATGACAGCTACGAGGTTGGGGTCGTTTTGAAAATGTTAATATCCATGTTTGTTTTCCTCCAAGGCAAGAACGTGGACCAACCAATTAACAAGTTGGTCCGAGGATTATTACCGCGGGTCGAGGTTTACTAATTGCTGGGATTTTATGGTGTTGTTTCAAACCGCTAACGCGGTGGGTGCGGACCAACGAACAACTCCGAACCCACCGCCCTTTGTTCTTGGTGTGCGGAACGGAAGACGATGACAAAACGGGTCGCAGAGACGATTTTTTAATTCCGCAGTGAAGAACGGGACCCGGGAGGAGCTACGGCACAGACGGAAATGGAATCGGACCACCGGAGCAACTCCGGTGGCCCACGGACTCCACCGGCGGCGCGGCGGCGCCGACAGCCGGAGGCGGCGGCGCCCCGACAGGCCGCCGGATGGAGCCGTCGCGGCTGAAGCCGCGGCGGCGGCGGCCGACTAGACCCGCGACCACGCGGGTCCGGCGAGACACGGGATGCGGCTTTGCTACGTCCGCTGACCAAGCGCGGCCCCACGCGGGGCCGCGGCTCTTCTTCCCGCGGGGACAGCACGCCCCGCGGCTTCCCTTGCTCGGCCGAGCCGAGCCGAGCCGACCCGCCGGCCGGGTCGCGCCCCACCGAGTCGGACCCGGACCCGGGTCGGGTCGGACCCGCACCCGGGTCGGGTCGGCCCCGGGGGGGTCAGGCCGGGTCGGTCCGGGCCCAGACCCCCCGTTTCCAGACCTTTTTGGTCTTTTGCTCATAACTTGAGCTATGGGCCTCCGAATGATGCGCCGTCAGCGGCGATGCGATCCTTGGATCGAGACGGTCGTTTCGGTATATCACACCCAAGGTTTAGGAATACTTTGGGTTCGGACGGGTTGGTTCGTACACGAAACCAACTGGGCCCTCGGAGCGGAAACGCTCATATCTTGAGCTCCGGACATCCGATTGACGTACCGTCGACTTTGATGGTTTCCTCTAAGTGAGACGGATCTTTTGGATTACTCCACCCGAGGTTTGGACGCAGGTGGAGTACGGTCGGGTTGGTTTTTCCTTAAAACTCAACCGGGCCCCTGGGACGAAAAATCCAATAACTCTCAGACCGGGCGTCCGATTGACGCGCCGTCTGCGACGTTGAGTTCCTGTTGTCGATACGGAACTTTTGGATACATCAACTCTGGACTATGTGTCAGTTGATGTATCAGCCTCTCGGCTCGTGGAGCGGACCCTCCCGAACGAGCTTGCTGTGTGCGGGAACCCTAGAGCTGGCTACGACTGCTACTGTGACGATGACGACTGTACATAGATCCTCAGTGGATTCGACTGCGACGATGATGAAAACAGTACGAGAATCTTCCTTGTTTTCGGCAGTGACCACTACGGTACATCTTGGGATACGTCAACTCCAGACTACATGTCAGTTGATGCATCGACCTCTTAGCTCGTGGAGGGGACCCTCCTGGAACGAGCATGCTGTGTGCGGAAACCCTAGAGCCGGTTGAGACTTGACGACTGTTGACCGAACGACTCAGTGTGTTATGGATAGCCCAGTGGGGAGCGCTTGGTTGTAGCGGTAGACCCACGGCGGAGGAGCGCTTGGTTGTAGCGACAGACCCGCGGTACTCAACAGAAGGAGTACCTCTGGAGGCTATGAGGGGGAGCGCTTGGTTGTAGCGGCAGACCCACGATGGAGGAGCGCTTGGTTGTAGCAGTATAGGGGAGCGCTTGGTTGTAGCGGCAGACCCACGACGGAGGAGCGCTTAGTTGTAGCGGCTGACTCGTGGTACTCAATAGAAGGAGTACCTCTAGAGGATATGAGGGGGAGCGCTTGGTTGTAGCGGCAGACCCATGGTGGGAAGCGCTTGGTTGTAGCAGCAGACCCACAGTACTCGATAGGTGGAGTACTACAGCAGTCCAAGGTGAGAGGGAAGTGCTTGGTTGTAGCGGCATAACCACTGTACTTGATGGAGAAGGAGTTTCCCAATAGCTTTGGGTTCAACTTCATGATCGATCCTGTGTGGGTCATTGTAGGGGTTAGTACCTACAGATCCTTTGTGGGTCCAACGACTTAGATGAATCAGTGGCTACATCTGATCATCTCTAACGTCATACGAAGAAGTACCTATGTGAGCTGAATCCTGTTTTGCTTTCCTTTGTGGATTTTGTTGTGTTATCCTGTGTGGATTTATGTTTTTCTTTCCTTGTGGATTGTGTTGTGCTATCCTGTGTGGATTTACGTTTTCTTTCCTTTGTGGATTGTGTTGTGCTATCCTGTGTGGATTTACATTTTTCTTTCCTGTGTGGACTGGGTTGTACTTGGGCTCGGATTTTGGAGACGAACGAGAATTGATGACTTAGGTATATGTATGGGCATATACCTAAGCAGTTTCGGATGTTACTTCGTGATTGTATCTTACCTTTGTGGTTATCCTTTGTAGATTCTGGGAGACCTTCGGGGGTCTCGGGGTCCCTACTGAGTATCTTATACTCACCCCTGCATGGGCTATGCCCGCACTACGTTGTGTTGGTTTCAGACGACGTACAGTGCTAATCGGGGTGGAGGCTTGCGGAGCAGGACGGTACCTGGAGGCGGACCACTGGGCGGGACGTACTCGGAGCGGTCGGCTGGACCCGAGGAGTAGTGGAGGCTTTCTGTACCCACCCTTTAGGTGGGAATTCCAGTGGACAGCTCGACGTTGCGGCTTTACTTTTCAGTTGTTGTTTTCCCTTTCGAGTTGTACTTTACTTTCAGTTTGGGTTTGTTTTTCCGGACCCCTTTACTTTTCCGCACTTACTGTTGTACCAGGTTTTACTTAGTGTTTACTTCTTCCGCTTGCTTACTCTATGGTGCTTGTTTACTTTACAAAGGCAATGCCTTCCCTTTTTACCGGGATTTACGCCTTGGTGCTATTCGCCAGCCCCTGGCCTATGGAAGGCGGGCTTGGGGTAGTCACGGAACAGCCCCGAGGATGGGTCGTGACATCTTTGCTTGGGATGGTTTTGGTTTGGCTATTTTTTAGATTTCCATGGTTGGTGATTTGGATTTTGGGGTCATACGTCATCCCCCCTATTTTTTAAACCAAAGTGGAGCCCATGTCGTTGTTGTAGATTCATGTTCATGATCTATATATCTTCCCCTTTTTTCTTAGATAGAAATGTAGTGATGAGTGTGTTGGTGGTCCTTGTTCTGGGAAACCATCGGGATTCTCTTAAGGTTGTGTTATTCTTTGAGAATGGTCAAGTAAAGCTTTTGTGGTATTCTTTTCTTTCCATCTTGCTTTATTTTTTTATTCCTCTCTTAGGTTCCAGTAGTACTATTAGTTTTAATCCTGAGGCTGATGCTTTGGAGAAATAGGGTTTTTTTCAATGGTTTTTTGGATGAGCTTATGTTCATGAGTTCTTCTTGAGTCCTCTCGGTTGGAAACTTAGGTTTTGTTTTGCAGTGGTTCTCATAGAGTTCCATTACTTTATTGATCTATTGATCTGGTGGAATCCTTAAATGGTGGGGTAGTCTACCATGAGTATCCACTCTTTTTATTCTTTTGATCAAATTGGTTAGGTGTGATGTATAAATTTAGATATGGTTGTATATTCCTATGTCTTATTAGGATATCGAGTGGTTTGGAGTTGGTTGAGTGGTTTCTTTTTCCAGTTTAAGTTTCTTTAGTGTGACTTCCTTTGTGAGACAGATGGATTTCTAGGGGCATAAGGGGTCATGTTGGGGAGACTTTTCACACCCCAACCCTTATTTAATGATTATTATATTTATTTATTTATTTATATCTCTATTTCATAGGTTTGGGTCTTTTAATTTGGGAAATTTTAAAAATAAATTGATTTTTCAATGTGTCGCACGGTTTGGCCGCACGGTTGGTCAAACCTTGCAAAAACCATATAGTTAAGTATGTCACCTTGAGATAGTGGTTTTACATGGTTGTTGCATGGTTTATTAAATTGTTCCACCAACTCATATGGGTGCCCAATGTTCCCAGTAAAGGGATCACGGTTGGCACACGGTTTGGTAAATCATGCTCCAAAACTGTGTGAGTCCTCTAGCCTTTTAAAAATCTAAAAATTGAAAAAAAAATCCTTAGGGGATTTTTATCCCATTTCTCCTCTCCACTCTCATTTCACTCATGCTCATCACCCCCATCCATCCTCCTCTCACACTCAACCCCCCTCGTTCCAGCCACCATCCTTCATTGTTTTTTCTCCCAACTCGGTGTGTGATCATCCTAAGTAAGTGTTTCTCCTCCTCTGGATTCTCCTTCTTCCTCCTCCTATATTCCTTTTTATTCCCCCTTAGTGCACCGTGCATAGGTCAAACCCTAAGGTATAGGTTTGGACTATTTTTTATGTGTTTCTTTTTGGGTTCTGTTCTTAGAGTATTTGGCTTCCTCCTGAGACCCTCATATTTCTGTTCTTAAAGGGTTTTCGCAATTTTTTAAAGTTCCAGGTAGGTTTTCTCTATGTTTAGGCTTTTAACTTTGAAATTTTTTATCTCATGGATTTAAACCTGGTATTCTTGATTCCAAATAATTTTATTATGGATGTTTTTAAAATCTGTAAGGATGAAATTATGTTTCAACTTGGTTTTACATAGGTTCTCCCTTTGGTTCCCTCTGCTTTTAGAAAACATATTATGACTTTACCCGAAAATACTTGTGATGTTTTTTAATGATGTTTGGTGTTTTTAATGTCTCATAGAATATTTATAATTTTTTATATATTAATTTTTAGAGGAATTTAATGGTACTCGTTATCTTTATTCCACTCTGGTTAAATTGTGAATTGTTTTAAAAACTCCTTTGTGTTACTCTTTCCAATAAAGTGAATCTGATGTTCTATAAATGTTTTTTTGGGTAACCAAAGGTTATTCATATATACTAGGGTAAACATATATATATATATATATATGTAAGTGTATAAATTCACTTGGCAGCATGTGAATTTTTTTAATTAGAGGAGTGTGTGTGCGTGTGTGTTTGTATTTAGGCATAACATGAGGAAAACTTAAGAATACTAAGTAGTTTTCAAATTCGGTTTCAAAAAATTCTTGGAATGAATTTAAATTGATTGGTGTAGGACTGATTGGAACTTTATAAAGTCTTTTGAAAAGTGAAGTGTGCTCCAATAGAATCCCATACATTTATGTTATTATGGGAGTCGGATTTGATATGGTTGGCATGTTGGTATGATTATAAGAAAGGGGATCACATTGGCAGTACAAGGAGGTGAGGTGTTATTGTATGCATGATTTTCATTGTTGTGTGATTGAGATTTGGTTTTTTTACTACACCTCCTTTATATATTCTGGTTATGTGCATGGCACATGGGAATCCTGGGTACCTAAGTGGGAAAACTAGGTCTAGTATGCTAGGCAAGTTGGCAGCTCGTGCATGGGAAGGGATGTGTGTGTGTGTGGTTTGATCACACTGAGAGTATGAGGATCCTAGGACCCCAATTACCCTTGTTACTTGGACATTTTCCATAGTGCTTGCTATAATTTCCTCTTGTTTATATGATACTTTATTTAAATGTGATTTTATTTAATTTCCTTTTTCATTTTTAAAATGATAAAATCTTGTTCACTTTAATTTCTTACATGGTGTTCACCTGCATGTAGTTCTATACTATTAGCTCTTTTGTGATTTTTGATTTATTTTTACTCTATTTTACATTTACCGTTATGTCCTGCACATTCTATTGGTGACCACTGCTTCTCTTCCCATTTGGGTACTTTAAATAAATCCTCAAATATTTTAGAAACTAGTGGTAAAAAAGGGAAATGGTTTTTATGAAACATCATGTTACAGCCTATTTTTAAAAATTTTAGAAAGGATATTTTTCAATTTATTGTTTTAATAAAAAGGGTTATTGGATCGAAAATTCTTTCTTATCGATTGTTTTCATTTAAGAATAAAAAAGGAAAATTTTGTAAAATATGGATAATGTATGACTTTATTTGAAGTAAAAACCCTATTTTTATTATTGTATTTTCAAACTAGCATGATAATGGATCATTAATTAAAGGGTAAAAATGTGGCAAGGTGGGTGGTGGTGGCCCAGTGGGAATTTTTTTGCTCATGCCTCTATGTATATCATGTCAGTTTTGTAGGTTCTGGGTGCAGCGGAAGCACATTGGTGGGTGTACCCAACTTTAATTTTTGTCGTTAACAACGTTTAATCTGAGATCTGTCACGATAATAAAATATCAGATCTTTGAAATAGAATGAAGAATAAAAGAAAATAAGTGAGTCCCAGAACCATAGAGAGGATCATCACATGTTGGTTATAATTAATTTAATTAAAAGACATGAATTACCTTGATGGAATTCTCTCTTCGTTGATGTTTCTGGTCACGATCCAATGTGATCTGCCATTGTGTCATAGAATCCAAGTGTAGTATTCCTCTATCGGTGATCCACACTTACTCCACGTATCTCTGGATGTCGTTGAAGGGATTTTCGGGTGCTAGCGCGGAAGATCCTTCGCTTGCGATGTTCACATTCGATCGCCTTGATCTGGTGGAGAAGGATCTCTCTCTCGTGGCTTGAGAACGTTCTTAGAAGAAAAAATAATTCTCTCTTGGCTTGAAATATTTCCCTAGATCTATTGTGCACAAACCCAAAAAAATGGCTAGGCTAATGAGAATTATATAATAGGGATTTTAATTACATAGAATAATAAAATGAATGAATTACCCAAAAGAATTTATTCATTTCATTTAATTCTTAGTAAGACCCTATGTCTAAAAATAAAAGTTGACTATTATTATTACTTAGCATGCACCTGGCGTATTACACCTAATATTATTTAATTAAATAAATAATATTATTTCTCACTTGTCATCAGAAAAACTGCATAGCGTGTATATTAGTATACACGGAGTGAATATTAATATACACGGCGAGTACTTTTTTCCATTTTTTCTTTATTTACTCCACCATATTTATTAGGCCTTAAATAATGCCTACTTATTTCTCAAATAAATATCACCACATTACTCGCTAATAAATATATTATTTCACCCACAATATATTCTATCGAATAACTAGTGTTGAAATAAATGTGATCAGGCATCCTTGAATAATTATTAAACCACAATCAGGAATAATCTTTATTCAACTTGTTAAATTAATATTTAACTGAGATGCTTGGACACACTTAGTGTGTGGCCCTCTAGGCCTCTTTCTTAGTGGCATTATGCGGAGCCTTCCTAAATTCCAAGGTTAGAGTCTAGAAACACGCCAAGGCACCCATAGAGAAAGAAGTTAACACCGCAATGATGTGTCATCTCCTACGAATGCTTACCGTGTAATGTAATCCCTTTGTCTCAATATCTCGAATCAAGCGGGTTGCATGCTAGTTCCATCAACCCATGTGCTCGATTATTCTTTCTTTGACTTTCCGGAATTGAACTTTCCCATTCCTTACCATGGTCATGGATTTATTTAGGCTATATCAATTCCATCAAAGGGCCTGAGATATCTACTTCCGTTATGGAACAGAAGGGACAAATCCTTTCTCACATTATCTATTAATGTAGTATTACTCGTGACACACCCAAAATATCCTACCTCACTAAGAACAGTGTGTTGTCACAGTTTTCGTCAATACATCTAAGTTCGTGAGTTGTAATATCCATTAATAATAATCTTAAAGTCTAAGGACCAATACACACGTCCGCAAATAGGAACATCTAATGACACTATGAAATGTGGATTTCCTACTAGTGTATCTCATTCTCATAATATCCTCCTAGATATTAGCAAGGGAACACACCATGAGAAGGTGCCTCAATGTTTTATGATTCCTCACCCCTAATGGCCTGTATTATTTGTGTCCCTCAAATAACATCATTTGGCCATAGAACATATATTCAAGAACAGTGTTATGGTACTTCCGGGTTCTCATCATAGCAGGGATCCACTATGACCCTTTAATGCAATAGATGTCCTTAGGAAATTATCACATGAATTGTCACGCAGAAGAGTAATCAAGATGTGATAAGGTATTTATTAATGAATAAAGTACAAAGTAATTGGTTCTAGGATACTAACTCCAACAGACTCCCACTTGGACTAGAACCAACTGCTAACAACCTTTAACCCGCTATCTCTCACATGATATTCATGCTTCTGCTGAGATAAGTCTTTAGTCATGGGGTCCACCATGTTCTCTTCCATGGACACTCTTCTCACTGCAACTTCACCCCTTTGATAGAAATTCCTCAAGAGGTGATACTTTCGGAGTATGTGATTTGTCCGTTGATGTGACCTTATTTCTTTTGCAAGAGCCACCAATGCAGTATTATCAAAATACAATGTGATAGGATATTTACTATTAGGCACCACATCAAGATTTTAGAAAAAGTTCTGAATCCAGACGGCTTCTTTGGATGTATCAGAAGCCGCTATATATTTGGAATCTTCTGTAGAATCGGCAAGAACTGGTTGTTTTGAAATCTTCCAACTCACAGCTCCTCCATTGAGACAGAAAACATATCCAGATTGTGACTTTAGATCATTCTGATCTGTCTAAAAACTAGCATCAGCATACCCTCTGATGACAAGGTCTTCTTCTCCTCCATACACCAGGAATATATCCTTAGTTCTTCTCATATACTTAAGGATAGTCTTAACAACAGTCCAATGTTGTTCTCCTGGATCTGCTTGATATATGCCTACCATGCTCAGTGCATAGGCAACATCAAGCCTGGTACATAACATGGAATACATGATGGATCCTATAGAAAAATCATATGGTATCTTACTCATTCTATATTTCTCCTATGGTGTCTGAGGACACATTTTCTTAGAAAGATGTAGGCCATGTGACACTAGAATAAATCCCCTCTTGGATTGTTCTATACTAAATCTCTTTAGTATCTAGTCAATGTATGTACTTTGACTTAGTCCAAGAAGCCTCTTGGATCTATCACAAATGATCTTGATCTCTAAAATGTAGGCTATTTCACCCAATTCCTTCATGGAGAAACACTTTTTCAACCAGTCCTTAACTGATTGTAAGACCGGTACATCATTTCCAATAAGCAATATGTCGTCAACATATACTATTAGGATAATGACTGCATTCCCATTAAACCGCTTATAAACACATGGATCACATTCGTTCTTAATGAAACCAAATTCCTTTATTGCTTCATCAAATCGAATGTTCCACGACCTAGATTCTTGATTTAATCCATAAATGGATTTCTGAAACTTGAAAACCTGTTTGGCTTCACCTGGTGTCACAAACCCTTCTGTTTGTGTCACATAGACATCTTCCTGAAGGTTCCCATTAAGGAATTTTGTTTTGACATCCATTTTCCAAATATCGTAGTCATGGTAAGCTGCTATGGAAAGTATGATTCATATGGATTTAAACATGGAAACTGGCGAGAAGGTTTCATCATAGTCAATTCCTTGACATTTTCTGAATCCTTTAGCCACTAGCCTTGCTTTATAGGTGCTAACTTGACCTTCCATGTCCATCTTTCTCTTGAATACCCATTTGCATCCAACATGCTTTACATCAACTGGCTCATCAACCAGAACCTGGACTTGGTTCTAATACATGGAATCCATCTTAGAATTCCTAACTTCTAGCCATCTTGCAACTTATATGCTTTCTACTAATTCCTTGTAGGAGAGAGGTTCATCATTTTCCAACAATAATGATTCGCCATCCTTAGTGACTAGGAAACCAAATCTCTTTGGTTCCCTTACCTCTCTTGAGCTCCTACGCAATACTTGTGTTTCTAGAACCTCTTCCACAGGGATGTGTGGAACTTATTCATGTACCAACTTCTGTGTATCTTGAGCATCAACTTCTTCGAAGTCAAACTTTCTCCCAATATCCTTTTTAAGGATGTGATCCCTCTCAAGAAAGACGGCTTGTCGGGTGACAATCACTTTCTTGTCTGAAGGGTTATATAAGTAATATCCTTTCTTTTCCTTGGGATATCCTATAAAGATACACCTCGTACCCCAGGGTGCTAGTTTTTTTGCCTAAGAAGGCCTTAACAAATGCCTCTCATCTCCATACACATGTGTGTGAAAAAATGGGTTTCTTTCCATTCCATAACTCGGAGGGAATTCCATTTACCTCCTTAATTGGTACTATGTTTAATGTGTATGCTGTAGTTTGTAATGAATATCCCCAAAATGATAATGGAAGATCTACATGACTCATCATCGACCTCACCATGTCCAATAAGGTGTGGTTTCTCCTTTCACTAACACCATTCCACTATGGTGTATAAGGAGGAGTGAGCTGAGATAGAATCCTAGATTCCCATAGAAGATCGACGAACTCTTGGTTCAGATATTCTCCACCTCGATCTGATTGAATTTTCTTTATATTCTTACCAAGCTAATTCTATACTTCATTCTTGAATTCCTTAAATTTCTCTAAGTACTCTGACTTATACCTCATTAAGTAGACATGTTCATATCTACTCAAATCATTAGTAAAAGTAATGAAGTAAGAATATCCACCTCTAGCTTCTACTGGAAATGGTCCACACACATCTGTGTGCACCAATCCTAGAATCTATGTGGCCCTTTCACCCTGTCTACCGAAAGGAGGCTTGGTCATTTTACCTTGTAAACAAGTGTGATATCTATAAAGTGGTTTAAGCTCAGTAGAGTCTAAATATCTATCTCGGTAGAGATTTGTCAAGCGCTTCTCATTTACATGACCGAGATGGTGATGCCACAACTGGGTGATGTATGAGTCATGTGATTTTGTTTCATTATCGATTTCCAACACTTGGTTTTTATAATTTAATACATACAAACCATTATTTAAATGTGTTATACCATAACATGCATTATTCTTATAAAAGAAGCAACCCTTATTTCCAAACTTGAAAATAAATCCATCCATATCCAAACATTATACATAAATTATGTTTTTGGTAACACTAGGCACATAATAACAGTTATGTAAAACCAAAATCATCCTAGTTGGTAATGAGAGATGGTAATAGCCAATAGTCAACGTAGCTAGCCTCACGCCATTGGAATCTCAAAGATCCACCTCTCCTATGGAAATATTTCTAAATCTACTTGGTTCTTGCATTTGAATACAGATGTGAGCCCCACAAGCTATATCTAATACCCAATGTGTAGAAGTGGAAATATTAAACTCGATAACAAACACACCTTTAGCGTCCCCACACTTTTGGGTGCAATTCCTATTCTAGTGCCCTGGATTGCCACAAGAAAAACATACCACATCCCATTTCTTTCTCTACCTATGGATCTTCCCCTTCTTGGAGGGACGGTGCTCAGGGGCTTCAGATTGTTTATGAATCCTTGGCCCCTTTTCCTTTTCCTTCCTTTTCTTATTCACCATAAGGACTGCGGGTTTGTCATGCCCCATGTCCTTATCTACCTAGTGAATTAAGGTCATAAGTTCTGATAGAATCTTCTCATTATTGCTCATGTTTTAGTTGACAATAAAGCTAGAGAAGGTCTTGGGCAGTGATGATAAGATGAGATCTATATGCAACTCATCCGGAAACTTAATGCCTAAGATGTCTAGGTGTTCAATATATTCAATAATCTTGACTACATGAGGCCCAGTTGGTGCAGACTCTCCAAGATTAGTTGTGAACAAAGCATTGGAGATCTCATATCTCTCTTGTCTTGCCTTCTCTTGATAGATATTCTTAAGGTGAGACAGCATGCTATACACGTCCATGTTTTCATGTTTCTTCAAGAGCTCATTAGACATGGACAATAGCATGAAACATTGGACATATGTGGTATCATCCATATATTTCATATAGATAGATAGTTCCTCATCATTGGCCTCTTTTCTAGGAGCAATTATAACAGGCTCTTCCAGCACATACTATTTCCCCTCATGGCGAAGGATGGCGCATAAACGCCTCTGCCATTCTTGAAAATTAGTGCCGGTGAGAAGGTTTTCCTTCTCGAGTATGGTTTGCAATGATATGTTTGAAGTCATTTTTCTTGTCGTTTCTAAAAATTAAGATGAGAAAATATTTAGTACTTTATTATGATAAAAAATTGAGACAAATAAATAAATTAATACTTATTAGTCTCCCACTATTTATCAAAATCCAATAGCCCTCACCATTGACTTCAGAATATTTTGTTGCCTGAATATTCTAGTGGAAAGGATCCACATTTCCCTTCTCATTACCCCAACTAGGGTTGTTCAAGTAACTTGAAGGGTTTTAGGTGGGAATTCCAAATGCCAACTGCATTAACTCGTAGCTCCTTGATCTGCTGAGTGGACTCCCCAATCCTAAAATCCTTTTATTTTGGATTTCCTCAACCTTTGCCTCTTGGTCATACCAAGTCCTGTTGTGGTAGTCAACCCTTGATGTGAACAAATTCAAGTCAACCCAAAACCTTGAATTATTATTCCCCGATAATTGAAAGCACCCCAACTAGGGTTAGTCAAGCACTTTGAACTATGGTTCGATTCTAACCAAGATTGTGGAAGGCTATGTCGACTTAATATTTTCTTTGAGGGATTTTATCCTTATACATAAATTTCCATTTTATTATCTTTGATTACATGCTTGTTAATATTAAATGGAATATACTTAAGTGATTAACCATGACTAAGATAATATTTACGCATAATCCAGTCTTATTTTAGTTTCATCTTTCATGCTTGTTTAATTCATTAATTGCATGATCATGACAACACACCCACCATAAATAAACAATGAAACTGATAGAAATAAAATAAATGGTATGATCATGATCTTTTTATATTGGTTAGTTTATCTAGCGGTTGATAAACTGACCCAAGACCTAGGGGAGAAACACCTTGAACCTTTTGGGTTCGTGTTTACAACTTTCCACCTGTTCACTTTTGTATCTCCTTGGATTGGTTTCACCTTGGATCCTAACTTGAGCCGCCTCCACTAGCTTGGGAGCTCCATCCATTACATATTCTTTTATCTCACTCACAGGTGAGGGGTAAAACAGGGTTTTGCATAAAAGAAACGTTGGGTATGCAAGCCCTACATATTAATGAAGAGAAGGCTCACAGGCCAACAAATTTAATTTAAATAAATTAATTAAAAGAAACCATTCGAATACAAAGGTCTTGTTCTAGATCATGATCATCCATACATGCAATGATATTTACGCATAAATAAAACTAGCATTCAGTTCTTTAATCGTTCTTGTTTAAGATAAATCATGCTCGAATCAATTAATTATCTTTAATTAATCAATCCTTTTATCTTAAATCCTTTTCTGAATTTCCTTAATATTCTCATCCATCATAATTTTAAACAAATAAATTCATTTAAAATTATCTTTGTATGTAACTTGTACCTTTGAGGCAACCCGGTGAATTCTTGTTCATAACTACCCAATGAGTAGAAATGAACACTATGCAGATGTTTAAATTAAATACATATACATAAAACACCTATCACGTGTTGTGCCTCAGCTTTACGTCTACGCTATGGTACACGTCTCAATGGTTTTTATAATATAATAATAAATTTTAATAAATCTGCATAATTTGGATGAGTTCACGGCGTGTAGTTCCGACTACACGGCGTGTACTTTTGTTCATCGTCCATCTGAAGTACACGCTCGGGGACATGGTGTTTAAATGTACTTCAAAAATATTTGGAGTACACGGTGTGTTCAGTGGGACACACGCTGTGTAGTATCCGCGTTACACGGGTTTCAGCCAGGCAAGTCGTGTACGGGGTACACGGTCATACCGAAACCTGAAGGGACTACACGTCGTGTTCTGTGGGCCACACAACGTGTAATCTGGAAACCGTGTTCCACCTGTTCCTGGTCAACACACTGAGTCTTAAATACTTAGATCGGATCCAATGACACAGCCTGATTCGGCGGACCGTCCCGGTGCATGGAACTTATACTACATGGCGTGTACTACTGAATACACGCTGTGTATTCTGGTGTTGTGTGGCCAGGAAGCTTTGGCACCTTCGGATGAGATCCTCTGTTTTATTTTAATCAAAATTAAAAGAAAAAAATGTTTTTGTAAGGTGAACAAGAAATGAAAGAAGAGGAATAGATCTTGAGATTCAGATTTAAAGAACGATTAACTTGAATTGAAACAACTAAATTATTAAATGCATAAATCACCAGCGAAAAAATAAATAATTATAATCAAAGATATAATCTCTCTCTGATACCACTTATAGGTTCTGGATGCAGCGGAAGCGAGTTGGTGGGTGTAACCAACTTTAATTTTTGTCGTTAACAACATTTAATCTGAGATCTGTCACGATAATAAAACGCCGGATCTTCAGAATAGAACGGAGAATGAAAAAAAATAATGGAGTCTCAAAACCATAGAGATGATCTTCATATATTGGTTATAATTAATTTAATTAATAGACAAGAATTACCTTGATGGAATTCTCTCTTCGTTGATGTTTTTTTTCACAATCAGATGTGATCTGTTGTTGCGTCGTAGAATCTGAGTGTAGGATTCCTCTATCGGTGATCCATACGTGCTCCACGTATCTCTAGACGTCACCGAAGAGATTTCTGGGTGCTAGCATGGAAGAGCTTTCGCTTGCGATGTCCGCCTTCGATCGCCTTGATCCGGTGGAGAAGGATCTCTCTCTTGTGGATTGAGAGCATTCTTGGAAGAAAAAAGAATTATCTTTTGGCTTGAGATCTTTTTCTAGATTCATTGTCCACAACCCCAACAAAATGGTTAGGCTAATGAGAATTATATAATAGGGATTTTAATTACATAGAATAATAAAATACATTAATTACCCAAAAGCATTTATTCATTTCATTTAATTCTTAGTACGACCTCATGTCTAATAATAACAGTTGATTATTATTATTACTTGACATGTGCTCAGCGTATTACACCTAATATTATTTAATTAAATAAATGATATTATTTCTCACAAGTCACAGCATGTACTTTTGTTTTTCCATTTTTCTTTATTTCCTCCACCATATTTTTTAGGCCTTGAATAATGGCTATTTATTTCTCAAATAAATATCATCGCATTACTCGCTAATAAATATATTATTTCGCCCACAATATATTCTCTTGAATAACTAGTGTTGAAATAAATGTGATCAGACATCCTTGAATAATTATTAAACCGCAATCAGGAATAATATTTATTCAACTTGTTAAAATAATATTTAACTAAGATACTTTGACACACTTAGTGTGTGACCCTCTAGGCATCTTTCTCAGTGGCATTAGGCGGAGCCTTCCTAAAGTCCAATGTTAGCGTCTAGTAACACACCGAGGCACCCATAGAGAAAGAAGTTAATGCCGCAATGATGTGTCACCTCCTACGAACACTTACCATGTAATGTAATCCATTTGTCTCAATGTCTCGAATCAAGCGGGTTGCATCCTAGTTCCATCAACCCATGTGCTCGATTATTCTTTCTTTGACTTTTCGGAAATGAACTTGCTCATTCCTTACCATGGCCATGGATTTATTTAGGCTATATAAATTCCATCAAAGAGCCTAAGATATCTACTTCTGTTATGGAACAGAAGGGACAAATCCTTTCTCACATTATCTATTAATGCAGTATTACTCGTGACGCACCCAACATATCCTACCTCGTTGTGAATAGTGTGTCATCGCAATTTTTGCCAATACATCTAAGTGTGCGAGTTGTAATACCCATTAATAATAATCTTAAAGTCTAAGGACCAATACATACATCCGTAGATAGGAACATCCAATGACACTATGAAATGTGGATTTCCTACTGGCGGGTCTCGTTCTCATAATATCCTCCTGGATATTACCAAGGGCGCACACCATGAGAATGTGTCTCAAATTTTTATGAGTCATCACCCCTAATGGCCTGTATTATTTGTGTCCCTCAAATAACATCATCCGGCCATAGAACATATATTCAAGAACAATGTTATGACACTTCCGGGTTTTCATCATAGCAGAGATCCGATATGACCCTTTAATGCAACAACTATCCTTCGGATATTATCACATGCATTGTCACACAAAAGAGTAATCAAGATGTGATAAGGTATTTATTAATGAATAAAGTACAAAGTAGTTGGTTCTAGGCCACCAACTCCAACAAGTTTCAGGTTCAGCTCCTAGTTGCTCTCAGAGTGATTGATATTCTATTCAAGATGGAGAGTGACCTTCGGTCATAGGGGTTAGTCGATTCAGGTATGCCAGTTGTTTTTGTTTTAAGTTTTATTGCATTCTATCATCTATTCCCATTACTTTATTTCAGTAGGACCATTTTTTGTTTTCCTAAAATGCCCAGCAAGTTTCCCTTCAAATGATTTACCTTGGCCAATTAGGCTTTTATTGCTTTCTACGGACAAAAGGTAACTATAACTGTTGGTGGGTGAAGCAAAGCTATCTGGTGGGCATCTTTGCCTTGCAGGGGAGGGAGACTGGGGTGGTGAGGGAGGTTTTTTTATGCTCGTTGATGTTTAATGCTTTAATTGTTTTTTATTATTTGGTTTCTCTTTATTTTTCACTAGTGTGGATGTTCGATGTATAGAAGGGTCATGCTGGAATTTTATTAAATTTCCACTGCTTGTTTTTCTTTATTATTTATTGGGTGAAATCGCTCACAAGTGGTGCTTCTTTGATGCTCAGGCACTCATGTCGACCTATGGGGATCGAGAATGCCCTTCAAGGATTGTCGTAGGCCGGCTTGGGCGTTCAATGGAGGGACAACTCTTGTTGGTTCATGACAGTTATGAACCCATAAGTCGATCTTGTGTGTTATTTATCTTGTATTTTCATGTTAATTTTGTATGCACCCCACTCACATTGAGTACTATATATTGACACCCAAATGTTTTGGGGGTGTTTTCCCTAACATCTAGATGGTGAGGAGCACATGACTGACCACCCCCTCTTCTCTGTTCTCTCTTTCAGTTCAGGCAAGGTTGTTACGCACAGGTTGTGATGACCAGAAGTCAAAATAGCATTATGAGGTGATGAATGGGTTGTAATGGCTTGAAGTCGGCATATATGCATGGGTTGTGATGGCTTATAGTTATAGTACACTATAGATGATGATTAACGAGATGAAGATATGGTTCATAGTGGGGATCATGTATGGTAGGAGGGAATGAGGTCGATGTATTTCATGTTTACGATACCCTATTATTCTGGTTATGTGGCAGTGGTTATGGGATGATGAGGATGGGATGGTCGTGGCATGAGGTGAGAGCTAGGGCTCGCCTGTTGGGATGAGGCTTGTGATGGTAAGTGGCTAATGGATACAGAATGGATGAGAGTGTCAGGACATATGATATTAGGGCGTGAGAGCGGCAAATTAGTGGGGAAGCGGTGCAAAGTACTCTTTATCGATATGTTTCTTCTTATATTATTATACTTGAATGCGTTATTTGGTGAGTGGATTTTAGTGAGGCTAATATTGGCTAGTTAATTAACATGTTTAGATGCATTTTGGTTTTGTTGTTTGTTCACTGGTGCATTACTATGCTCTTTTCACATGTGCATGATCCTATTGAGTATACATGTTATGTTCACTATATATATATATATATATACTGTTTTTCAGGTTTTCGGGAGGACTTTGGAAACTCAGCTAAACATTACTAGTTTGGATGTTATAGCTATTGTTGAGTTGTTGTCGTGGGATTGCATTTTTGATTTTCACTGGGGAATTTTTATTTATATTTGTTGTCATTGTTCATGCATTGTGGGGTGATTTGGTTTCTTTTTTTATATTATGTGATTGAGTTGATTGGCGGTTATTCATTATATCTTCTGATCCTATATTCATTATTGATGATATAATTTTTATACTCAGAGTGCTAGTTGACAACTCGTGACCTATTGAAATCAGTACCTGAGAGGTCATTATCTCTATCCCTTCATTGGTGACATATGAGTGGTATGTTCGGGGGAAAGAAGTCATTAAATCATAGATCAAAACTGAATATGGCATCATTAAAAAATATTTCTCATGCCTCTAAAGTTGGCAATCCACCTCGGAACATATGTGTTATTATTTACATGGAATATATTATAATAACTTGCATAACATACTCTAATGTAAATACAACTATAATTTGTTGAAATACCCAAAATGTAGTGGCACCTTATCCCACATTTTTCTTTAGAAAGTACAAGCATATGCCATGTAAAAATAAGAGATCATTCATATTTGATCCAACTTTCAAGAATGACGAGTCGTTTTGGCTCGTATCAAGTGGAATCAACCCATGTTACTCTTGTTATCTGATTCATCAAGAAGCTCTCTAGATCAACCTGATCGAATACAAAACAATTTATAAACAACTTCACTACAAAGTTTATAGTTTTTGTTAGGCTTGTTTTGTTCGTTTTCTTTGAAGGAAAATTTGTTTTTTTATAAATACTTTATTCGTCCGATTTACAAGTTACTCCGATTAAAAAAAAACCCCCCCAGGTCGGACGCGAAGCTCACGGGGGTGCCAAACCAAAACGGTTCCCAACGAAGTGCAAAAAACAAATAAATATACTCACTAAATTTTAAAAATCGCGTCCTAATTTTCCACAGAGCAGAGTGAGATGTGGTGCCGTCCTGTGACCCCTCTCCCTCTCTTTCTTTCCCCCTTCCTGTCAGTGTTCGCAGACCAGGAATGGAACCCGTGACTCTTTCTCATGCTCCCCATCGCTTTCCCCAAGAACAAAACGAAAGCAACCTATATAAGCCTTTCTCCTACAAAATCCTCACGAATCCCTTCTCTCGAATTCACACCGCCACCCACAAGCTTCTCCCAGTTTCTGATCATGCCCTGCTCCCATCTCACATTGCGCGCCGCACTCCTCCTCCTCCTCCTCCTCCTCCTCCTCCGCTCCACCCACGCCCACAGCCATGGCAGGAGGATCCGAGCTTCCAGTGCCCGACCCATCAAAGGGTCCCATCCCCAGCAGCTGTTCCGCAATCTGACCCAAGCCCACTACTCGGAGCTTCAGTTCATGATGTGGGTCAGATTCGTGGGGCGCCTCCGCCACTCCCTGTTCAAGACCGCAAGAAACCGGCTTTTCCCCGTCAACACCCTCTACGTCGACCGCCGCAAGGATCACGGCGATTTCACTTCCATCCAGGCCGCCATCGACTCTCTCCCCTCCGTCAATCTCCTCCGCGTCGTCATCAAGGTCCACGCCGGAGTTTACAGGTGAGTTCTCTAATGGCGGAAAGCGCTGTCCCCTGCCCCACCGCTCATTTGTTTATTTGCTTTTTCAGTGAGAAGGTGAGCATCCCGCCATTGAAATCCTACGTAACCATACAAGGCGCTGGAGCGGATAAAACGGTGGTCCAGTGGGGGGACACGGCGAAGACGCCGGGGCCGAAAGGGCAACCAATCGGCACCTACGGCTCTGCAACTTTCGGCATCAATTCTCCCTATTTCATCGCCAAAAACATCACTTTCAGAGTAATCAAATCAACCCACCCCCAACCCTCCTCTTTCCCTCTCCGTCCCATAATCGAATGAACACACGCCTTCTGGAGCAGAACACGACGCCGCTGCCGAAGCCGGGGGCGGTGGGGAAGCAGGCGGTGGCGCTGCGGATATCGGCGGACAACGCGGCGTTCGTGGGATGCAAATTCTTGGGGGCGCAGGACACTCTGTATGACCATTCGGGTCGGCATTATTACAAAGACTGCTACATCGAGGGCTCCGTGGACTTCATCTTCGGGAACGCCCTCTCCCTGTTCGAGGTCAGCATCATCACCCTCCATTCCGCCATGACAGAAAGCTGTGCGCCGCCCATCATTCTGTCACATGCGAAGATGTTCTGCGATTAAACACATAAAGGGGAAATGGTGGTGAACAGGGGTGTCACGTGCATGCAATATCGCAGCTAACAGGGGCAGTGACAGCACAGGGGAGAAGCAGCCCTTTGGAGGACACGGGGTTCTCGTTTGTCCATTGCAAGGTCACGGGGTCGGGGGCACTGTACCTGGGCAGGGCGTGGGGTGCTTTCTCGAGGGTCGTCTTTGCTTACACTTACATGGACGACATTATCATTCCCAAGGGCTGGTCCAACTGGGGTGACCCTAACCGTGAAACGTGAGCTCTCTCTCTCTCTCTGGCTGTCCAATCTACTCTTTACCTTCTGGGTTTTGCAGGACTGTGTTTTATGGGCAATACAAGTGCACGGGACCAGGGGCAAAGTTTGCGGGGAGAGTATCATGGGCAAGAGAACTCACGGAGGAAGAAGCCAGACCCTTTCTATCGCTTAGTTTCATTGATGGGTATGAATGGATCAAACTGTGAAGAGGAAGCTTGTGCCGGCTCAATTTTATACCCAGTAAAGACTCAATTCAATGACAATAACCGACCAATCACACCTATCATTCTGCAGATGGGCGGGTTCGGGGTCTTCACGATACTCTGATTCCAATGTATTTTTTTGATTTGTAAATTAAAACCAGTCCCTTGTTCCGGCCATGAGTAGGTCACTGAATAAACAAGAAATGATTGCAAAGGGGGAAACCTTTACTGTTACGGCGGATGAGTCACAAATAGTGGACACAACAATCCAATGAACAACAATTGAAACAGAATCGGTGCTGATTGAAATAAGAACCAACAGAAATGAAATTTGCAAGAAAGAAAAGTACAGGACTTCGGACCCTTTGGGTCCTACTGCACGGCAAGAACACCCCCACGCACGTATCTTTAAATAATCTCAAACAAACAGATTACAAAGGAATGGATTCGCCCCAAGAGATAAGCAACAAGGATGACAAATTACAGGGTTTCAATAAACCGCAAGAAGGAAATGAAATACTTACAACGCCGGGCGCAAACAAGCCCGGCTGTCCTGTTCGCTTCAAGCGCTCGTCTGGATCTGGTTCAAAATGGACTCAGAGGCTGGCCGTCGGAATACTGATGCCGATCAAAGGGCCGTCACAGAGCTCCACCAGAAGCGGCACACCAGCAGTGTGCCGCGGAGTCTGCTGCCGTCGAGAACACCCTACACGGGCTCGAGCGCCAGGATCCGTAGACGACGAAGGAGGCTTGCTGAGATTTCCGGGGGAATCGAAGCCGAAGGTGATGTTGAAGGTCCGTCACCGATGTGTGTCGAAGGAAAAAAACAGCAGGTCGCAGCAGGGGTGATTAATGCCCCTGCGAACGACGGTTCAAAGGAAAAACGACCTGAGTCTCCAGCGGATGCCACGAACCCAGAAAACCAAAAACTGAACAGCTGGTAGTTTCGTTCTGTTCAAGCGATGAGAACAGGTGGACGCCCCAGATTGTTTGGGCGGTGATGATGATCCACGGCTACAAATCAAAGGGCGGTGCACCAGCGGATTGCCAGCTTGGCATTGCGGGAGAAATAAAAACAGAAGCATGCGATGAAGATAAAAAAAAAGGGAGTTAAAACAAAGCAGAATTTAAAATGAATTTAAATAAAGAAAAACAATTATGAATTAATTCATCAATTCACAAAACTCCACCATTTTTAATTAAATTCAGAGATGTTCTTGCACCTAGCCTATCAATTGATTCGGGCTATTAAGCTAAACAACCTAAGCAGAATTAAAAGGGACCATAACCAGTGCTAGTCAAACTATACACTGATTATGCCCAACTTGTGTATCAATGTGATACACATTTGTCCTCATCAATTACATCTAAACTACTACTTAAGCAAGCCTAGAATTAAACAACTCCAAACGTAGACAGAAAACATATCTGCACTTACCTGAGCCGACCTCTGAAACGATGTCATGGAGAAGGTCTCATGCTACTAACAAATACCTGCACATATGCAGCACACACAGCAGTACCAATTCTCAATGTATAACAGCAATACAATGATATAAACATAAACTCAACAGTGCAAATGTAAACAGTAGTGGTAAAGGAAACACTCATGCAAATGAAAGCAAAACAGGCAAACAAAGCACAAGACTCAGAAAAGGCAAAACACTTACTCCACCTGAACCTAAGACAGACTCAGAAACTCTCTCCACCTAAGGACAGGACACTGCTTAGACTCGTGCAACAGGGGAAGACACATCCTAGCTTATCCCGTTGTATAACCCATACAGCCCCAGTCCTAAAGGCTAGCTCAAAACAACGAGGAAACACACCCAGCAAGCAAGGGCAGCCCGCTACCGACCTAGGGAAACTCATCCTAGTCTAGTCCACCTGCGACATCAAGTACCTTATTCCAAGGTACCCCTCCAATGCCGACAAAGAGATACCAGCAGCACCCTCATCATGAAGTCTGGTGATCAGCCAGACTGCTCCCATGATCTGCTTCTCTTATCCACTGCCCAACACTCTACTGTCCTCACACCAGGTTACTTCCTGAGAAGCCTAAACACATATAGGACACAAAGAAGGAAACAAACCCAGAGTTGAACCCACAACTCTACCCCCTGCAACACACTAGACACACTACAGAACGACGACATCGTCAAAACCAGGCTCAACTAAATTAGACTGAGCCCCGTTACTCCTTGAACCATTCCTATCAGGACAATCCCTTCTAAAGTGACCTGACTTCCCACACTGATAACACTTCAATGTCCTAAACTGACCTTTACCTTTCCTTTTACTCTTATCACTGCTTTGACCTTGACCCCTATCACTGGTACTACCCATAACATTAAGTCTCTCTCCCTCTAATCCTAACCCATTCCTAGTCTGCAACTCCTTTGAAAGAAGGGCGGACTTAACCTCTTCTAAGGTCAGCGAGTCCCGACTATACATCATAGTCTCTACCAAAGAAATATAACTGTGGTCAAGAGAAATCAAGAGGATCACGGCCTGATCCTCGTCATCAACTGCTACATTTATGTTGGCAAGGTCTAACATGATTTTATTAAATTCATCAAGATGAGATTTGATGGAACTACCAGGTTTCATCTTAAAAGTAAACATGCGATGTTTTTTATACAATCTGTCAACTAATGATGCAGTCATATACAATTTCTCTAACTTCAACCAAATGCCGGCAGCAGTGGACTCGAAGACAACTTCTCTAAGGACCTTATCTCCTAGGGAAAGCAAAAGGGAGCTATGCGCTTTAATAAGCACATCAACGGGGACATCTTGGTATTCTATAACGATCTGACCAGTTTGATTAACAGTCATAATAGGTTTCTTGGGCCTACATAGGGCATCAATTAAGCCTTGTTGGACTAATAATGCCCTCATTTTTATACGCCATAAATTGAAGTCATTATCTCCATCAAATTTTTCGATTTCATACCTCATTGTAGACATATTTATATAGTGAGTTGCTGCCAAAAGACTGGCCTATCTCACTACGGATAAATTTGCACAATGGGTAGTGAAACTCAAAAAAAAAATGGTCAAGATAATAATTTTGGTCTTAAAAGAATTTTAAAGACAGCAATAAAATGACAGGATAAATGAATACAAAGTGCGGAAAAAAAACAGAAACCTAACTGTCTTAAAAAGACAAACTGTAGACTGGACTACTGAATCCAACCAAACGGGAATTATACTAGACTGAAACAGAATACACTTAATGGCAGATTCTTTAATTTTTGTAAACAGTACAGGGGGCTGCAACCAATGACAGCCAAGATGATTGTTACAAAAATACAAGAAACAGAACTTAAAACAGAAGGGAATCAGTGGTAAACAGTCGGTCAAATGGTGAAGGAATCTGTAGTTATAACAGAATGCAAACAATGGTGGACATACAGGCAGGTTGTGAAAAAATTTATCATACAAATTGTTATCACAATAGACAACCGTATACCAAGAAATATCCGTTGACAAATTGCGCATTAAACTAGTAACTGTTTATTCTAAACAAATTTACGAATAACAGATCAGCAAGATAGCAAGATATCACAGATATTGCAAACTGATATGATGCAGATGTGACCGAGTTGCAAAGAAGACAAAGGGCAAAAAACAAAACAAAACAGCAGCCGAATGGTGGCTCTGATACCACTTGTTACGGCGGATGAGTCACAAACAATGGACACAACAATCCGATGAACAACAATTGAAACAGAATCGGTGCTGATTGAAACAAGAACCAACAGAAATGAAATTTGCAGGAAAGAAAAGTACAGGAACACAAGATTTAACGTGCTTCGGACCCTTTGGGTCCTACTGCACGGCAAGAACACTCCCACGCACGCATCTTTAAATAATCTCAAACAAACAGATTACAAAGGAATGGATTCGCCCCAAGAGATAAGCAACAGGGATGACAAATTACAGGGTTTCAATAAACCGCAAGAAGGAAATGAAATACTTACAACGCCGGGCGCAAACAAGCCCGGCTGTCCTGTTCGCTTCAAGCGCTCGTCTGGATCTGGTTCGAAATGGACTCAGAGGCTGGCCGTCGGAATACTGATGCCGATCAAAGGGCCATCACAGAGCTCCACCAGAAGCGGCACACCAGCAGTGTGCCGCGGAGTCTGCTGCCGTCGAGAACACCCTACACGGGCTCGAGCGCCAGGATCCGTAGACGACGAAGGAGGCTTGCTGAGATTTCCGGGGGAATCGAAGCCGAAGGTGATGTTGAAGGTCCGTCACCGATGTGTGTCGAAGGAAAAAAAACAGCAGGTCGCAGCAGGGGTGATTAATGCCCCTGCGAACGACGGTTCGAAGGAAAAACGACATGAGTCTCCAGCGGATGCCACGAACCCAGAAAACCAAAAACTGAACAGCTGGTAGTTTCGTTCTGTTCAAGCGATGAGAACAGGTGGACGCCCCAGATTGTTTGGGCGGTGATGATGATCCACGGCTACAAATCAAAGGGCGGTGCACGAGCAGATTGCCAGCTTGGCATTGCGGGAGAAATAAAAACAGAAGCATGCGATGAAGATAAAAAAAAGGGAGTTAAAACAAAGCAGAATTTAAAATGAATTTAAAAAAAAAAAACAATTATGAATTAATTCATCAATTCACATTTACGAATCGAATGAAAAATCATTATGTGGATTTACACTTATTGCCTTCTCCATTTTTGTGGTTCCGGCGTGAAGCGTGTTTGCCCCCCCTGAAGATCCGAGTTTTTTGGTTCTGCCATAATGGAGATCATTGCGTCGTGGTACATAGGTCACGCCATGCTGTTTGTTTGGGGTTGGTCGGGAAGATGAAGAAGGGCGAGCATCGCGCTGGGATTTCTGCGGCTTTGTGCGTTGGGGCGTGACACCCTTAGCCACACTATTGACCGCGAGAGAAAGGGGGAACTGCTTGGGGAGATCACGTCGTGATCTTCGGATCTGGGCTTATTGCTGCCCGACAAATCCTTGTAACGTCGTGACACAATTTTTTCCAGAATTTTCTATAAATTTGAGGTGCCTCCCAGATTCAATCTATTTCCTCCTCTCAAACCTTGGCGTTGTGGAAACGCTGGAAGTAGCAACAACAAAACACCGATTCAAAGAAGAATAAAAGATAAAAAAAAAAGAACACAATGATTTATGTGATTTAGGAATAATACTTAGAGGCATAAAATCACTATAATTCAGAAGTACAATTTACAGAGTTTTTCAAATTTATTACACACGTATCGAAACTCTAGCTCTAAACTGAGTTAATGTAGAGGACGAAACACTATTCCACCAAATGTCGGAAAGTCCACTGTGCTAGAGTGAAAGAAGGTCACCCAAGTTAAAAGTGTTACGGTTGGTGTCGGCTGAAAATCCAAGGAGCTACACTATTGTTGACTCCGAAATCCGCATTGCTACAGTGTCTTGTCGGTGTCGGTCGATCAACTCTGCTACAGTGTCAGAGTTGCTACAATCCCAAAAAAATGGGTTGGGGACCTTCGGCCCCCGGACCCCCATAGTAAGGGCACGTTGCCCCCTGCAGCCCCCAACGAGCTTACCAAAGAGCTCGACCTGTGAAAGTTGCGGGCTGGTGCGTAGTACAAGCCACAAGCATTCGACCAAACCGGATCGGGTTACACCAATCCAACACCTAGGTGCTCGTGGTAGGATTTTGGATGAACCTAGGCCTCTGTGATTAAACCTTAGTTTGTTGCTTTGTGCGCCAAATATCTTTGATCCAAGGTAAATCTCTCTACCTCGTTTCTCTTCTTCGTTCTTATGCTCATTCAATCAACCATGACAATTCTATCCATTCAATCTCATTGGGTTTCTTATCAATGATTGATGGAGGATTCAAAATGAGGTGATGTTTTAGGGTTTGTGGGTTCCTTGCGTGGTTTCATGTTGGCATGGTTCATCCATCTTTCAGTTCACGATCGATGATCATTAAGGCTTACTCTAGAGGTACGAGATTCAAGACTTCACATATATAATTATGTGTAAATGTAGGATTAACATACTTAAGTTTCCAATGGGTAAATTGTAACACCCCGACCCAAAATCCATTGGACCGGTGCCCTGAACTGGTTCTCCACATGAGTTCAAGCGCGTCTCCCCGTACGCCAAAGCCTACCAGCTAGCAGCAATGATCCATAGATGGTACGCTAGATAAACTATACCCTCTTATCAAAGTCCGATATAATGAAAATAAAAGAAACAACATACACATTACATCCACATAAATAAAAAGGTGCTAAAATATCAAGTCACAACCCGTGCAATATCGTACAAATGTCACATATAAAACAAGCAAGCATACACATAAGTCAGGTCCGGAACAACAAGCCCCAAAAGTAAACAAAAGGGAAAAAACCCAATGATGAAAAAAACCTGCAAGTCTCGAGCTCTAGCCCGGCTCCCAACTCCCAACTCCAATCCTGGGCATGACATCGAGCATCAGCTGCAGGGTGTTTGCTCTTGTCCTAACCTGCACCCATGATGTATGTCTGAGTACCAAATGGCGACATGAACATGGTGCAATTAAAACTCAGTAGACCACCATCAATGATGTCGAATGCAAATCCAGTCTGATGTGTAAAGCATAATGGTGTGCAATATATAAGTGAAGCAGTAAGGATAATAGTAAACTGTGGAAATAAAAGGAAGCAATTCGAGCCATGGCTCACAAGGAGACAACCCACGTTGACACTACCTACTTCGACCTACATCGGTCTCTGAACATGGAGGAGGTCTCATGGCCTAATTTGGTTCCAAGGTGCAACACTAAGGCAACCACGATCATGTAACCAAAGGATTCCGCAAGGCTCAAATGAGTGCTTCCTTCCATCAATTCCCAAAAATATCCATTTGTGAGGTCTGAGCCCACGGGACCACCCTTGACACTCGGAGGCACGAATTGATTGTAATCCAAAGGTCACACCCGAGGTATTCGACCCAATATGATTAATCCTAATATGGATATCTCATCCCATGACATTCAGTTAGGGTAATCCACAAGAATCTGGAACATTAATCTGTGGCATTCAATAAGTGTTTTCATTACCCAAATCCAAGAGAGAGCCTCCAGGCATCTCCTAATTGAATCTTAGGCTCGTCTATGGAATTCCATGACAATATAAATCATGAGGAATCCAAGGAGGCCCTCCAAGGCATTCCATACTCATCATCACTTCCATGAATTCCAAACATGAAATTATTCCATAATTCATATAATAATCATTTATACAAAACCAGTGAAGTTCACCAATTGGGTTTATTTCACAATTCCATTTAAGAATACCAATATCGTAACCATCAAGGGGTTTTAGTGGTCATCCTAGGCATCCCACATTCCATATTAAATCATTATGTCATTAAGGGAAGCCCCAAACTACCCAAAAAGTTCACCCAAAAGCATGGAATAAGGTTTAACCCACCTCTTTAAATAGTTCAACAAGTGTCTACCCAAACCAACCCACTTACCAAGGTCCTTCCAACGTGATGAACAGAAGAAAAATAATAGGTGGAATGAGGGAGATCCACTCAAGAACCCAAGATTAGGAGGATATCCTTCGTACTTTTCTACTACTTCTTAAATGAGGGTAAAAATCGGGTTAAGAAAATAAAGGGGGTGAAGGGGTAAACGACCCTTGACCGCCTTTTTTTAAAAAACCTATCCAATACCCACCAGTTGTCCAGTGGGATTCCAATAGTTATCCCAGCCTACTATAAGCCCATCAACTAGCCAGTGCCACTACAACCCTTATGTTTCATGCCCCAACCCCCTCCCATTCCCATAGGATGTTGGATTGGTGTGACCTAATTCATTTAGAAGAAGTTGGGACAAATACTTATGGCCTAGATTGTACACCAGATCGAAACTCTTACGGTTCGACCTCTATAGTGAGGTTGTTGGGGGTTGCAGGGGGCATCATTCCCTTGCTTCGGGGGTTGAAGTCCCCTGGTTGAGGACTATAGCAACTCTGACTAGACTGCAATCGAGCTGATCATGCAACACCAACAGGGCATTGTTGCAGTGCGGAATTTGACATGGTTATTATAGCATCTTAGACTTTGGAGATAGTGGTATTGTAGCTATGTGGACTTCCTACCACTAGTCACTGTATCATCTTGGACTTGGATGGTTGTGACACTGTAGCATAGTGGACATACTATGTAGTTGGTGGAACAGTTTCATCATCTTCCTTTATAATCTCATTCAAGCTAGGGTTTCTAGGTGTTTCCGAAACTATGAAAATCTCCCTATAATTCTGCTCCTGATAATATTGAAATTTATGTCTCTCTATGGACGTAGAGATCATTTCTCAAACCATGTAAATTGTTGTGTCCTGTGATCTTCTTCTCATTTTTTTCTTTCTTTTTTTTCATCTATAAACTATTCGGTCGTTGGGACTCCCAACATCTCCACAAAATAGACACCTCTGAGACCCCCCGAACCCCCTTTAAAGCTTCTTAAAATACAAAACATGGGGTTTTCTAAAAAATTAAAGGGCATGTACCACTAAAGAAGAGTATGGTTATAAAATCTACCCACCTCAAGACATCTCATCCCCAAGCCGCACCATCAAACATCATCGGTCTATTAAACGAACAACTATAGACACTAGGGCCACATATCTAGTTCATGTTTCCTCCTGAACACGTTTGTGTTTCCATAACATATGTACTAGATGAATAGATTTGTTTCAAAGTTTCATCTCACTATGGTCCATGATATGAACTGGATGCTAATCAAAGGATGCATCAGTCTTGAGGTCGATATCATCAACATTAAGAGTATAATATGGATCAGAAAAGTACCATCAAAACTGAGATACATGAAAGGCATCATGAAAGGTATTTAATCTATGTATAAGATCTAGTTGGTATTCCACTAGGCTGGCCCTATCCACAATCTCAAATGGCCCTACGTACCTGGAAACCAATTTCCCCTGCATCTGTTACGATAATATCCCAATCTAGGCGACACATGGAAAAACACATAGTCACCGATCTCGAACTCAATAGGCCAACAAAGCTAGTCTTCATATGAATTATTCTTACTCTACGTAGTTTTCATCATCTTCCAAATAAATTGAACAAGCTCCAAAATCTCATTGACAAGACTCAGCCCAACCATGGATGCCTCACCTACCTCTAGCCAGCACATGGGTGAATGACATGGACTATCACACAAATCCACATAAGGCACCATCTAAATCATCACCTGGTAACTATTGTTATAGAAAAAATTACCTAGCACCAAATGGTTCTCTAAATAACTACTAAAATCTTAGGCACACACCCTCAAAATGCCCTCTAACACCTGAATAGCCCGCTCGTACTGTCCATCATTATGAGGGTGGTAGACTATACTCAAAATCACCTGTGTGCCCAATGATTTCTACAACCCTTACTAGAACCATGATGTAAACCAAGCATCTCTATTTGAAATTATTCTCTAAGGGATCCCATGTAGCTATATGATATCTCAAGCTTACAACCTTCCTAGATCATCCACCATAAAGGTCTTTCAAATTGGTAGAAAATGGAAAACCTTAGTCAACTGATCCATGATGACCCATACCACATCGTTGCCTCAAAGCATCCTTGGTAAGACTGTAATAGAGTCCATGATGAAATCATCCCATTTCCACTCTGGAATGGGAAGAGATTGCAAGAAACCAGTGGGCCACTAATACTCGATCTCTACCTATTTATAGGCGGAACACCATATAACGAACCATGTTATCTCCTTCTTCATGCTCGACCACCAATACTGATGACAAAGATCATGATACAATTTTTTCAATCCTAGGTGTACTGCCCACTTGGAAGTACGAGACTCCCTCATCAACTCCTATCGCATATCAGTAGGCACTAAAACACATCCATGAACATGGATGATCACATATTCATCTATAGTCTAGGGTGGTGGTAGCTCCCCACCATCAAAGATTTCCCTGAGGGCGAGACGCTCTAGATCTGAAAGCTACCTTCTCTTGATTTGATATAGAAGTGAAGGAACCATGGATAAAGATTCCAAAACTACTTAATCCCAGTCCTCCTGAAAATATAGATTATTTTTAAAACAAAATGCTAATAGTTTCCACTCACTGCATGAATCCTGGACAACCTGAGGAAACATATTTCAGATCAAAGCATTAACAAATATATTTCCCTTCCCTGGTGTATAGGCCATATAAAATTCTAAAGACTAAAGGGTACTCGATCTACCTTGGATGTCGAAGGCTGAGGTCCCACTGAGTAAAAATGAACCTATAACTCTTATGGTTCCTATAAACCACGAATCTTTATTCCAATAAGTAGCGTCGTTGTCACTTAGATGCCTTCACTAATGCTGTTTATTGGAAACAATGTTTCATATATTGTTAATGATGTGCCAATATTTGTTTGGTGAGTTTGGATGAAGTGGTGATTCTTTGAAGATTGTTAAGTATAACATCCCGACCCCAATTACCTAGAGTCGGTGCATTATTACATAACATTTGCATGATACAAGGAATCATGTCTCAAAATATCAATAAGTTTAGTAGCCTTGGAAGCACTAGATGCATACATAAGTTTTACATTACATCATGAAATAAAGAAAAACAACATTGTGTCCCCTTTGAACATACTCATATCTTTGGCCTATCCCTGCAGGTTAATCATAATTTACTTCTTCACATCATGAAAAAAAACATAGGAAAGGGGTGAGCTCAGATGCTTAGTAAAGATAACAATATAGAGGAAACTATCATAAATAAGCATAAACATTTAAGGCAATGTATAAGACTAAAACAAAATCCTTTTAAATTTAAACTTCAACATAATATAGAAAAGATAAATCAAATAATTCCATTTACTTATTTAGATGGATATTCTACTAGTCGAATAATCACACATAATATCAATAGCTAATTTCATAACGATGGAATGAATAATTCCGGACATCATAACCACATAGTCAATGCCTAATGCCAAGAATAAAAATAAGATTTTTTCAAGACCTTGTGACAAGAAACTAGTTTGTCTCATGAGACCTACCGATGCATCGAGGAGCTATAGCAGGCTCCACCCGTCACTTACTAAGTCCAATGTATTCCTCATATGAAAATGTTGAAACATAACATAAACATTCATATTAAAAATAGCATACGAAATGTCAATACTTTAACCCTAAATCATGAATGGTATAAAAATAGCACATTCACATTCAAACATATTACAAAACCTTTAATATAATATGGAAGATTGTATCATAATAAATCAACTTCCAACAAGTGTAAAATCCATCAAAGGATGTCGACATAGATGAAATCAAAACTATTTGAGAGAAATATCTCTTTTTATTTTGAAATAATTTAAAAGCCACGTAATTATAAAAGAAAAAATTTATTTTGAACATATTCTTATAAGATTGTAAGGGAAGCTTCAAAGGTGTCATAATGGAAAAAAATACCCGCACCCACCGTATAAGCTAAAAAAACATTCTTTCCTTAATTTATCAAAAAGGTCACAAAGTACCTTATTTGGAAAATGACGGAAAGATTCCTTTAAAAACATTTTATAAAAATCCAAACAAGGGTATAAATGACTTTAACAAATATTCTAGAAAATAATGTTTTGAAATAAATTTTTAAGAAACACGGATGTGGATGATAAAGAGGTCCCAGTAGATACTTACGTATTAACAACCTAGAATAATAAAAAGATTATAAAATTAACCCTTACCTTGTACTTTTCCTTGGTCGAGGGTATGTTACACTCCTGTATAATAGTTAAATAATTGTTATTAAATTATAAAAGAACCAAATACATAAATATGATATCATATATGATCTTATAATATTGATTTGTTAATAATATTTTAGTAGTATCATTGTTTCGGGTGCTAACTGATTTGTTTTCCTTTATATGTTTTGTTACGTAAGTCATGTTTGTTATGGATATGATGTATTTGATTTATATATAGAATGATATTAAGTTCTTAAAAATTATTTTTAAATCATAAAATGAAATTTATTCTTGAATGGTTATGATGGAGAATGAATCTCATCACGTTCGTGGAGATAGTAATCCGTACGTACATACGAGCAACAATATCATTCTTTTGATGGTAACATCACATGTAATTGGTTGATATATAATATATAAAGAATAATTAACATGTTATATTTATTATTAACATCAATTATACTCATTATTATACCCATCCAAATAATGAAGCTTTGAATAACAAACTACACCACGACGTGGAGACGGTAAGCCGTACGTACGCACGTATGGTGACTTTGTCATTCATAGGATGGATAGAATAATGAATATGATTGTACCATATTTATAATAACATCACATTATGTAGAAGGTACTAGATTTATTATTTTGATATGGAAAAAACAAATAAAGAAAAAGTGGAAGAAGAAAAGAACTTTGAAAGAGGTGATGAAATAATTACCTCTTCTTCGGGTGCTTCCTTTTGATTTGATCAAAATGGATCCTTAGGTTGGATTTATGATAAAATTAAGGACTCTAGGTCAAATTTAGGGTATTTGGGAGGATATTTTAGCAGTTTTTGGCCAAGAAAAATGGCTTTGGAGGTGTGATTTTGAGAGAAGGGGTAGTACCCTTTTATAAGAGAGGTGAGGATCACTTTAGGAAAAGCTTGAAATATTAATTTATTATACAATCATATTCAGTTTATAATGGATCCGAATGAATTTATTTCTATAATTAGGTGGTTATGGGTCAAAATAATATCAACCAATAGGTTTTATACAAGTTTAGGTTACCATATTAACCTTATCTTTTAGATTTAACACTTTGTTAAATAGTTTAACATTTACCATGTCTCCTTGTATTTTTATATTATATGGTTAATAAAATTACTATAAAATGACAAGAGAACCTCAAGTGGTTCATTAATTAGATATTGATTATTATATAAGTCATCTGGACTAACCTTATATTTTTAGGAATATTATATAATTTAATAATATAGTATTTGTTTTAAAAACTCATTTATGTCAATTTTGACACTATTTAATAATTGATTTTTTTAAAGTCATAAAAACTTTATTACTTCAAAAAAAATTATTCAATCAACCCTAACATGTCATATTAACCTAGAAAATTTGTGGATGTCATCAAAACTTTCAAATTATATTTATTTTAATATTTATAATATCATTTATTTGATTCTTTCATTAATAAAGAAAATAATGCATCATTATTGTGTCATAGATAAATATATTTATTTTATGTCTAAAAATTATAAATAAAATATCATGATTTAGGAAATATTTTTTGATTTCTAATGACTATTTATAGCTACAAATATCAATTATATAACCTCATATAAAAATTGTTTTACTAAAAGATACATGCTTTTGTTATTTTTGTCTTTACTTTAAATTAATTAATATAAAATTTCATTATCACTCCCAAGTGACTCCATGAGATCCCAAAATCGACCTAGGGATTCCCATGGTCGGACATGTATCATAAAATAGGGTTAGGACACATGTTAGGGTAATTTAATATTATTATAATATTATATTTTTACCCTTATTTACCAGATTTACCCTTTAACCATGGTAAATAAAATATTTACTGAAGTAACTATTCATAATATATAAAAATAAAAGTTACCTATTACACATTTTGGACCTCTTGATTCCAAATATGGAATCCATTTTTCTAAATTCAAAACACAGAAGTTGCAGAAATTAATTTAAAATTAATTCCTGTTGTCAAAACCAAAAAGCGGGTTTTTAAGAAGTAAAAACTATCAAAAGATTGACATGTGTTTATGTACAATTTAAATGTGAAATTACATCCAATGATCTAAATTATATTAAATGATAAAAATATAATCTAATGATACCTTAAAAACAATCAAATGTATAATTTAACACTATAAATTATTTGGATTAAAAAAGTTTTTTTTAATTAAAATTTAGTATTTTTCACTATTCATCAAAATATAAAAGTTATCAGAAAAGTGCCAAAAATTTACCCTAAGATAATTTTGATATTATGAATCCAAAAATGAAGCCCAAATTGAAAAATAAAATTTATAAAATTTCAAAAAGTTGGTATTACTATTCATACCTGCTTTTAAAACGGTTAGTTTGATTTGTCGTGGTGTGCTAGAATTCGAAGTTGCGTATAACACAAGATATTGTATTATTCTAAGAGGAGCGTACTGTAGAAGATTGAGGTGTTACATTCCTCCCTCCTTCAAATAATTTCATCCTTGAAATTTCTAGAATACTACTGCGTAAAATGATTCAGGTGGTTCTTCATCATAAATTCCGCAGGTTCCTACGTTGCCTCTTCTATCTTATGGTTTCTCCATAGAACTTTTACCAGAAGATTCATTCGGTTTCTCAGCACATGTTCTCTGGTATCAATAATATTTAAAGGCTCTTCACAATAAGACAGATCAGGTTCTAGTTCTATTTCATCATAGGTGAGTACATGCGTTGGGTCATACATGTATTTTCTCAATAGTGATACGTGGAACACATCATGAACATTGGAGAGACTTGGAGGCATTTCCAAACAGTAAGCTACAATCCCAATTCGTTCTAGAATTTCGAAAGGTCTGATGTACCTAGGACTTAATTTACCCTTCTTACCTAAACATATAACACCCTTCCATGGAGATACCTTCAAGAAAACATGATCACATATTTGAAATTCCAAATCCTTCCTTCAGTTATCGACATAGATCTTTTTACTACTTTGAGCCGCTTTGATGTGGGTTTGGATAATCTTCACATTTTCCATTGTTTCCTCAACAAGTTCTGAGCTTACGAGTTTTGTTTCACCAACATCATCCCAATAAGTTGGTGTGCGACATCTCTTTCCATATAACGCTTCATATGGTGCCATATGAATACTTGAATGAAAGCTATTGTTATAGGAAAATTATACCAGAGGTAAATACTGATCCCACATACCTTGAAAGTCAAGCGAGAAAGATCTCAAAATGTCTAAGGTTTGAATAGTCCGTTTTAATTTTCCATTAGTTTGAGGGCGGTAGGAAGTGCTTAAACGAAGTTCAGTATCTAAGGCCTTTTGAATACTTTTCTATAATCTTGATGTAAAATGGGGATCACGATCAGAAACAATCAATAGGGGTTCACCATGAAGTCTTAAAACTTCATTAATATATACTCTTGCTAAACGTTCAAGTGGTAAATCTTCTCTTATAACAAGAAAATGTGCTGACTTGGTAAGACGATCAACAATGACCCATATTGCATCATTCCTTCTAGGAGTCTTTGGTAGCCCCATGACAAAGTCCATCGTAATATCATCCCATTTCCACTCAGGTATGGGAAGAGGTTGCATGACTCCTCTAGGATGTTGTCTTCTAGCCTTAGCCTGTTGAGAATCCATACATCTTGACACATAATCATCAATCTCACTTTTCATATTGTCCCTCCAAAAACGTTCCTTCAAATCTCTATACATATTAGTGCTACTAGGGTGTATAGAGAAATTGGAGCTATGAGCATTATCCAACAATTCCCTTTTTAGATTAGGTATGTTAGGAACACAAAGTATCTTCCCAAATTTCAAAATTCCATCATCATATATGAAGTCAATCAATCTCCCATCATGCAAAACTTTAATTTTCTTTTGAAACACGTCATCATCAGTTTGAGAACTTTTTATCCTTTTAGTAAAGATGGTTTGACAACCATTTGAAAAATTATTGATGTTTCACCTTCCATGATTATTCCCATATCCATCTTTACTAGACCCATGAACATATGATCCCTTTCAACTCTCATCTTGTTCAGAACTCCATGATCCTTTCTAGTCAAAGCATCTGCCACCTTATTTTCCTTCCCCGGGTGGTAGTGTATAGTGAAATCATAATCTTTGAGTAGTTCAACCCATCGCTTTTGCCTCATGTTTAGTTCCTTATATGAGAAAATATACTTCAAACTCTTGTGATTGGTATATATCTCACATTTTTTACCATAGAGATAATGTCTCCATATCTTCAAAGAAAAGATTACAACTGCTAACTCAAGATCATGAGTAGGATAGTTTTGTTCATGAATTTTTAGTTGATATGATGCATAGGCAATAACTCTATCATTCTACATAAGGACACAACCAAGTCCTTTCTTTGAAGCATCACTATAAATAACAAACCCATCATTCCTTGATGGTATAGTCAATAAAGGAGAATTGATTAATATTCTCTTCAGTTCTTCAAAAAATTCTTCACACTCTTTTGTCCAAACAAATTTAACCCCTTTACGTGCGAGATTGGTTAATGGGTTAGCCAATTGGGAAAAATTCTGGACAAAATGCCGATAATAACTTGCTAAACCAATAAAACTGCGTAGCTCAGTTATATTCATTGGTGCTGGACATCTTGTATTGATCTTGTCTTAGAAGGAACAATAGAGATTCCATCCTTAGAGATAATATGACTAAGAAAAGAAATCTCCTGAAGCCAGAATTCACACTTGCTAAACTTCCCATATAACTCATTTATTCTAAGAGTCTTTAGAGTAGTGCGCAAGTGATTTTCATGATCTTCATAGATTTTGGAGTACACCAATATATCATCAATAAATACCACTACAAAGTCATCAAGATATTACTTTAAAACTCTATTCATTAGATCCATGAAGACAGAGAGTGCATTAGTCAGTCCAAAAGTCATTACTGTAAACTCATAATGCTCGTACCTGGTTCGAAATGCTGTCTTTGGAATGTATTCCTTCTTCACACACAACTGATGATATCTAGATCGAAGTTCAATCTTTAAAAAATATTGAGCTCCATGAAGTTGATAAAATAAATAATCAATGCGAGGTAGGGGATACTTGTTATTTATTGTTATAGCATTGATCTCACTGTAGTCAATGCACAACCTCATACATACATCTTTCTTCTTAACAAAAAGAATAGGGGCTCCCCATAGAGAAACACTAGGGTGAATAAATCCTTTATTACTCAATTCCTTTAGTTGTTTCATTAGCTCCACTAATTCCACAGTGGAAATTATATAAGGGGTCTTCGATATGGTCCTTGAATCAGGAATCAAATCAATGGAAAACTCAATTTATCGTTCTAGAGGATGTCCAGGTAAATCCTCTGGAAACACATAAACATATTCTTGAAAAATATGTACGTCCTCTATGTGAACATTCCTTTCCTCACCCACAATTATTTCATTCTCTTCCTCCCCAATAATTGAATTTAGTAGAGATACTAGGGGTGGATCTAGATAAGAATCAAATGGTGACATTTCTGCTCTAAAGATAAGGTACTACTTATCATCATTGAAAATTGTAACCCACTTCTTCTTATAATAATTTTTTGCATCATGGTATGAAATCCAATCCATACCGAGGATTATATCAAATTCAATCATGGGTATGATGATGAGATCAGTAGATAAAGCACATTTATATGCCCTAATGAGAATTGATTGACAAAACATTGTTGCAATGATACTTCCCTTAATAGTTTTGACTGAAAACTCCCTTATTAAATCAAATTGGAAACATCTAATTTTCTTAGAAAACTAGGAAGATATGAAACAATGCAATGATCCAGAATCAAATAAAGCATTGGATAAATTTGAGGAAACCATTAAATTACCTTCCACCACATCATTCGGAGCTTCAACCTTAGTAGTAGTGATCACATAAGCTTAGCCTTGCTCCCTTGGCCTTTTCTGAGGTAATTTTCCTTGGCACTTAGGAAATTAATTTGCATAATTCCCCATTTCTCTATAATTGTAGCATTCGACATTGACAACCTATTTCTTCCCTTTGCAATCATGAGCTTGGTGGACTTTTTCTCCACACTTGTAATAGACTCCCATTACCTTCAAGAAAGTACCAGGGTGTTTCTTCCCATATTTACTGCAGGATGGAAATTCAACTTTTCCCTTCTTCCCCTTATTTCCATTTCTAGAGTGTTCAACAAATATCTTCTTCTCTTACTTTTCTTTGAAGTCATAAGACTTAGATAATTCCTTTTCTATCTTGATAGAACATAAGACTATATATTCATACGTCAATAAGTATTATGAGACTAATGCTCAATAGAGAAATAGTTTTAACCTATCAAAGAATCGATCAATCTTACTCCTTGGGTTGTGTATATAATCTACAACATGCCTTGCTAACCTTGTAAAGTTAGCCTCATACTTTGTGACATTCTCATCCTCCTTTTTCCTCAGACTCAGAAATTGTCTTTCCATATATGCTCGATGGTCACGAGGAAAGTATTTTTCTAATAAAATCTCCTTAAACTCTCTCTATTCCATATTTGATACTTCTTCATCCTCCTTTGTGTTTTGAATTAATGACCACCATTGATCTGCATCTCCCATGAGGTAATAAATTTCCATGACAAATTTTTCCCTTTAGCTACTCTCCAAAGCATGAAATATTTTCTCCAAGGAAATTATGCATTTCTCAGCTACAAGTAGATTCATATTCCCATTAAATGTTGGTGGTTGTTTACTCATAAAGTAGTCTAACATTGATCCTCCACGTTGTGGATCAGGGTGCTCCATACGACACTAATGGAAAAATTACCTATACAAACAGTTTGGAACCCTTGGTATAGGTCCCCAAACCATTTGTATAGCCTATACCAATGGTTTGGGCAACCGTTGGGTGATTTGGCATGGGGATAGACCTATCCCAGTAGTTTAGGGAAAACCATTGGGAAAGAACTATCCCAATGGTTTGAAAACCATTGGTATAAGTCTTTCCCAACAGTTTTCAAACCGTTGGGATAGGTCTTTCCCAACGGTTTTCCCCAAACCGTTTGGATAGGTCTATCCCCACACCAAATCACCCAACAGTTTGTCAAACCGTTGGTATAGGTATATTAAAAAAAAATTTACAGTAGAGGTTTGAACCCACAGCCTCTCGGTTATATATCAAATACTTTAACACTATCCTACAATTACCTTTGTGAATATATTTGGATATATATATTTATATTTAATTTATATATTGATTTATTTGATGATATTCAACAAAATAATTCATAAAAAATAAGGGTACCTATCCCAATGGTTCTCAAAACCACTGGGATAGGCCTTTACCAACGGTTTTGAGAACCGTTGGGATAGGTACCCACCCTTTACCAATGGTTTGGCCAAACCATTTGGAAAAGTGGCCTCAAAGTGGGATTTTACCAATGGTTTGTCCAAACCATTAGGAAATCCATACCCTTTCCCAACGGTTTGGCCAAACTATTGGGAAAAGTGGCCTCAAAGAGGGATTTTCCCAATGGTTTGGCCAAACCATTGGTAAAGGGGGCCTCAAAGTGGGATTTTACCAATGGTTTCTCCAAACCATTGGGAAATCCATACCCTTTCCCAACGGTTTGGCCAAACTGTTAGGAAAAAGGGCCTCAAAGTGGGCTTTTCCCAACGGTTTGGCCAAACCGTTGGGAAAACCATACCCTTTCCCAACAGTTTGGCCAAAATGTTGGGAAAAGTGGTCTCAAAGTGGTATTTTCCCAATGGTTTGGCCAAAACGTTGGGAAAGGGGACCTATACCTACGATTTTTGCAAACTGTTGGTATATATGTGTTGGTATAGGTCATATTTCCAATAGTGTGGGTAAGGTTATTATTCATAACCTCAGTGAGTTGTCCCAATATGTTGATAAGATGATCAACACCAGTTGCATCACTAGATCCACTATAATTATCTTGAGTAGGAGGGAAATCCCTACATGGATTACATGAATTGATACAGTTTCCATTCCTTCAACTAGGTGCCATTTCTAAACAATGGCATACACTAGATTAGTTTATGAACCGCAATACATAATTCCAAACTTGTAAAACACTTAACATAAATTTAATAGTTTATGGATATAATCCATAATCATAAAAAAAATTTCTTTGAGGAAGTATATACTCATAAATCCTTGATAATGGATTGTAAAGAAAATTTGAATTACCCTAAGCATATCCCTGAGAGTGTCGTAACCAAGAGTGCAGCAAGGCCCGTTGTCATGTACCAGGATACCTCGGGTCAAGCCTAAAACTCCTTGTCAAAGTTTTCACTCCTAGGTATATCTATGCCAGAGCTGCCTCTACCTGCTCGTATCCAGACAGGGATGTATTGCTTGGAAAACTCACTAAATCTCTACATTACCAAAATTCTAGGAAGTTATTCTATACTAATCCTCAAAGTTTATCTTAGGGTAATGTTCCCTAATCAGAGTTTTTTTTTAAATCTAGTTTCCAAGGTTTATACTAAACTTTCTTTGATACCAACTGTAATGCCCCGACCCCAGTTACCCAGATTCGGTGCATTATTACATAATATTGGAATGATACAAGGAATCGTGTTTCGAAAGACCGATTAGTTTAGTATCCTTGGAAGTACTAGATGCATACATAAGTTTTACATTACATCATGAAATAAAGAAAAACAAAATTGTGTTCCCATTGAACACACTCATATATTTGGCCTATCCCTACAAGATAATCATAATTTACTTCTTTAGATCCTAGGAAAAAGAAAACATAAGAAAGGGGTGGGCTCAGATGCTCAGTAAGGATAACAATATAGCAGAAACTGTCATAAATAAGCATAAAAATTTAAGGAAATGTATAAGACTAAAGCAAAAGAATTTTAAACTTAATCTTCAGCATAATATGTCAAAGATAAATCAAATAATTCCATTTACTTATTCACATGGATATTCTACTAGTCGAATAATCACATGTAATATCAATAGCTAATTTCATAATGATGGAATGCATAATGCTGAACATCATAACCACATAGTCAAGGCCTCGTGCCAAGAATACAAATAATATTTTTTCAAGGCCTTGTGCCAATACACTAGTTTGTCTCATGAGACCTACCGATGCATCGAGGAGCTATAGTAGGCTCCACCTGTCACTTACTAAGTCCAATGCATTCCTCATATGAAAATATTGAAACACAACATAAACATTCATATTAAAACTAGCACACGAAATGTCAATACTTTAACTATAAATCATGAATGGTATAAAAATAGAACATTCACAGTAAAACATATCACAAAACCTTCAATACAATATGGAAGATTGTATCCTAATAAATCAACTTCAAAAAAGTGTAAAATATATCAAAGGATGTTGACATAGATGAAATCAAAACTATTTGAGAGAAATATATCTTTCTATTTTGAAATAATTTAAAAGTAACATAATTATAAAATAAAAAATTTATTTTTAAAATATATTTATAATATTGTAAGGGAAGCTTTGAAGGTGTTATAATGATGGAAAATATCCGCACCCACCGTATAATTTAAAAATACATTCTTACCTTAATTTGTCGAAAAGG
This sequence comes from Viscum album, assembly GCA_963277665.1. Lineage (NCBI taxonomy): Eukaryota > Viridiplantae > Streptophyta > Magnoliopsida > Santalales > Viscaceae > Viscum > Viscum album. Next base: position 891,222,378 of record OY728123.1, read on the forward strand.
TCATAGAGTACATTATTTGAAAAATGACAGAAAGATTCCTTTCAAAACATTTTATAAAAGTAAAACAAGGTTATAAATTACTTTAACCCATAGTTTAGTAAATAATATTTTGAAATACATTTTTAAGAAACACAGATGTGGATGATAAAGAGGTCCCAGTATATACTTACGTATTAACAACCTCGAATAATAAAGAGATTGTAAAATTAACCCTTACCTTGTAATTTTCATTGGTTGAGGGTATGTTAACCTAATTTATAATAGTTAAATCATTTTTATCAAATTATACAATAACCATATACATAAATATGATATCATATATTATATTCTAATATTTCTTTGTTAATAATATTTTAGTAGTATCACTGTTTCGGGTGTTAACTGATTCGTTTTTCTTTATATGTTTTGTTACGTAAGTCATGTTTTTTATGGATATGACGTATTTGATTTATATCCATAATTATATTAAGTTCTTAAACATTATTTTTTAATCATAAAATGAAATTTATTGTTGAATGGTTACGATGGGGAATGAATCTCATCGTGTTTGTGGAGACAGTAATCCGTACGTATGCACGAGCGACAATATCATTATTTTAATGGTAAAATATTATGAAATTGGTTGATATATAATATATAAATAATCATTAACATGTTATATTTATTATTAACATAAATTATACTCATTATTATACCCATCCAAATAATGAAGCGTTGAATAAAAAACTACACCACGACGTGGAGACGGTAAGCCGTACGTACGCACGTATGGTGACTTTGTCATTCATAGGATGTATAGAATAATGAATATGGTTGTACCATATTTATAATAACATAACAATATGTATAAGGTACTGGATTTATTATTTTGGTATGGAAACAACAAATAAAGAGGAATTCGAAGAAGAAAAGAACTTTGAAAGAGGTGATGAAATAATTACCTCTTCTTTGGGTGATTCCTTTTGATTTGATCAAAAAGGATCCTTAGGTTGGATTTATGATAAAATTAAGGCCTTTAGGTCAAATTGAGGGTAGTTGGTAGTATATTTGAGTAGGGGTTTTCTGATCCAAATGGCTTTGGAGGTGTTATTTTGAGAGAATGGGAAGTACCCTTTTATAAGAGAGGTGAGGTTCACTTTAGGAAAAGCTTGAAATATTAATTTATTATACAATCATATTCAGTTTATAATGGATCTAAATGGATTTATTTCAAGAATTATATTGTTATGGTTCAGAATAATCTCAACCAATAGTTTTTAGACAAGTTTAGGATACCTTATTAACCCTATCTTTTAGATTTAACTCTTTGTTAAGTATTTTAACATTTACCATGTCTCCTTGTATTTTTATATTATATGGGTAATAAACTAACTATAAAATTCCAAGAGAACCTAAAGTTGTTCATTAATTACATATCTATTATTATATAAGTCCTTTGTCTGAAACTTATATTTTTAGGACTATTATATAATTTAATAATATAGTATTTTTTTAAAAACCCATTTATGTCAATTTTGACACTATTTAATAATTGATTTTTGTTAAAGTCATAACAACTTTATTACTTCAAATTTTTTTTAATCAATCCTAACATGTCATATTAGTCTATAAAATTCATGGATGTTAGAAAAACTTTCAAATTATATTTATTTTAATATTTATAATATCATTTATTTGATTCTTTCATTAATAAGGAAAATAATGCATTATTATTGTGTCATAAATAAATATATTTATTTTATGTCTAAAAATTATAAATAAAATATCATGATGTAGGAAATATTTTTATATTTCTAATTCATATTTATAGTTTAAGATATAAATTATATAACCTCATATAAAAATTGTTTTACTAAAAGATACATGCTTTTGTTATTTTTGTCTTTACTTTAAATTAATTAATATAAAATGTCATTATCATTCCCAAGTGGCTCCATGGGGTCCCAAAATCGACCCAAGGATGACCATGGTCGGACATGTATCAACCAATAGGGTTAGGACACATGTTAGGGTAATTTAATATTATTATAATATTATATTTTTACCCTTATTTACCAGATTTACCCTTTAACCATGGTAAATAAAATATTTACTGAAGTAACTATTCATAATGTCTAAAACTAAAAGTTAACTATTTACACATTTTGGACCTCCTAATTCCAAATATGGAATCCATTTTTCCAAATTCAAAACATAGAAGTTGCATAAATTAATTTAAAATTAATTCCCGTTGTCAAAACCAAAAAGCGGGTTTTTAAGAAGTAAAAACTATCAAAAGATTGACATGTGTTTATGTATAATTTAAATGTGAAATTACATCCAATGGCCTAAATTATATTAAATGATAAAAATATAATATAATAATACTTTAAAACCACTCAAATGTATAATTTAACACTATAGATTATTTGGATTAAAAAAGTTGTTTTTAATTAAAATTTAGTATTTTTCACTATTCATCAGAATATGAAAGTTATTAGAAAAGTGAAAAAAAATTAACCTAAGATAATTTTGATATTATGAATCCAAAAATGAATCCCAAATTGAAAAAATAAAATTTATAAAATTTCAAAAAATGGGTATTAATTTTCATAACTACTTTTAAAACGGATAGTTTGATTTGTCGTGGTGTACTAGAATTCGAAGTTACGTAAAATAAAAGATATTTTATTATTCAAAGAGGATTTTACCATGGAAGATTGTGGTGTTACATTAAGTATTCATTTTATGGAATTGGATTTCATGCTCGAGCAATTTTCTATGCAATTTTTATGATTGTTGAAGTGGTCTTTAAATATAAAATACATGAAAAGTAATGTACAATGTTTACAAAAAGAGAAAAAATCTTTTCTTTGGTGAAGAATTCAAAGAATACCATGAAATATCCTTTATTTCATGAGTATGTGAAGAAGTCCATGTAAAATGTTATTTATTTTACATGATGTATATTAAAGGGAGGTAATAAGATTGCTTGGAAAAAATAAAAGTCCATTCATAAATGTATTTATATACTATTAATGAGAAAATTATCAAGGAAGGCCTGGAATTCTATTTCACATTTATAATATTTCAAGGTATAAGAAAATTGGAGGCCATATTAAAAAATATGGCCAACCATGGAATCCACATGGACCAACTCAATCCTACACATGTGGGAGTAGGACCTCAACCACATGGGAGAGTCAGTCCATACAGCCCACACAACGGTAGGAGTGTGGATCTTGTATAAGCTCATAGGATTGTGTTCCTAAGCATTGATGAGGATAGGCCACCTAGACTAGCTGGTCCGCGACCCATGTGTGTGAAGTTTCATGTGGGTGCCGATCCCCCGCTACCATGGCACAATCAGCAAATGACGCGGGTTGTAATATATGAAAGCACAAATTCATATCAATGTTGGATATAAAATCCATTAAACTATTAACCCATATTTAAAAAGATACAGATATATCGCATCTATCTGATTACATTGATCTAGATAGTTTGATCAATCCTTTATCATCTTTCACCTCCAGTGGTGTTCAAATGTTTTTTTTCTATATAGAAGATGGTCAAACCACTACAGATCGATCCCATGGTTTCCCTGATCATTCTGAAGCCAAGATGACGAGTCGATGAGATCATGAAACTCTATGCATGAAATATATATCTTTCATACATAAAAAAATTTGAGGAAAAATCTTAGTCCGAATACAAATGAGTTGCATAGGCTGTTTGCAAACGTGGAGGAGTTCAAGTTTTGAAGAAGCACAAGAGTTACTCTATAGTGATCCTAATTTTCTTTCATAAATATTATATCATTTTAAAGATAAAAAACATAATAGTGTTGCAAAACCATGATCTAAAAGTTTATTTTATTGGGAAAATTAGGACCATTCATAACATTTACATAATAAAACAAAAACATTATTTAATTCCTTTTTCTCTATCTTCTTAGTGTCCCTCATCTTCTCATTAGTATAAGTAGTCACCTAAGGATATACATCAAAGAAAACGGTGAGATGAAATCCTAGTAAGAGGATAAATAAGAACATGGATCAGTATAATATGAGGTAGAATACACATAATTATCATAACATAAGTATGGTATCATCATCATAATCATGAGAGGAAGCATTATATAAAGGCATGAAATGTTTCAATGCATAAAAATGAAACATCATGTATTAGTGGTCAAATACCACACATAGTTGTGAACAAAGGTAGCATCATATCCATGCATAACATATGAGCATAATTATAACATCATCATTGTGAAAAAATCTAGAATCATTTTCATGCATATTTCACCTTATCTCATGAGATACATCATATTACCCAATGCATTGGAGCACTATATAATTCCGGGTGCACTCATCATATCATAACATTTACATAATCATGCTTGACACATAGAACATATATAGATATAAAGTAACCCATGGAAAAGGAATGGGTTTCATTTTATACATTCATGAATAAAATTTTGGGATTCCCAAATGAGAAATGGGGGAAAAATATTTTGTTTTAGATTCATCATTCTTGAGTGAATAATAAATAACTCAAGAGGAGTCAAAATGTGTTTTGGAAAGAATAGTTCTTTTGGAAAATCATGGTATTTTTTATAAAAATAAATAAGAAACACGTATATCCCAAAAAAGAAAAGGTAAGAAAAATGAAATTATATTTTAAGAGTATTAAATGTGCATCTACACTAAAAATTATCACAAAAGAGGAATAACCCAAAGAAAGAAAATTGGGTTAGAGAATCCCCTTACCTCATGTCTGAATGATTTGTTCACTTTAATATCCGGGATAATAAAATTAGATTCATTAATTAATAAATAAATAACCTATTTTAAATATATCTGATTCATTATAATTTTATTAAGTTCATTTATATCCATTTTATTAAGTTATAGAGTTTAATTTTATTGTTCGAGAGTGTTAGTTTTCTTGGTTTTCATGATCAGTTCACTTGTATATATGTATGGTAGATCATGTGAAATGAGAATAATTATCTAGAATTGAAATTATATGTTATTAATGAACTTAAGGAATTTGAAATGGTATTATATATATATTTTTCAGATATTAGGATGATTCATTATATAAAATGTTAATGATAACTATTTAGATTAATTTGGTGGTTTTTCGATCATCATGTACTAGTTTTGTTTTATTATTTAGTATTATGTATGTATGTTAGTTACAAAACATAAAAAAGGTTATAAAATAAATTTTAAAATCTATTTAAAACATTTTAATGGTTTTATGACCAGCTTTGAAGGTGGTAAAGGAAAATGAAAACTTGTCATCCTCGAAGGTGATAAATCAATAACTCACGGACGATGCTTTCATTTTTAGATAAATGGAAGAGAATAAGAGGGTTGATGATGGATTATTACATTAACATAACAAAATTATAGTATATATAAGATATTATATTTGTCATTCCACTTGGATGAGGGTATTTGAGGATATAAAAATAAAATAAATGAAATTAAAAGGAAATTCAAAGAAAATGAAAGGGGATTTTACCTCTTGAATTATTCTCCTTGAGAACCTCCATAGAGAAATTGGGTTTGGTCTTTTGTTGAGAGAAAAGGCTCCTGGATGTGGGGGAGATGCTTGGGAATAGGATTGGTTAGAATTTGGGAAGTCTTCAAATCTTTGGAGTTGTGAGGAGAAGAGGTGGTATTTATAGGGGATGAGATGGGTGTTTTTTCATTATTTTATTATTTTGGTTCATGACAATGAATAGTTTGAACCTTATCAAAAAATATATTAAAAAAATAAATGAGAGTTTGATATTATGGGTTTACATCAGCCATACACTATATATGACTCAATAATTCATGTATTTGTTAAATACCATAAATTACAATATTTCATTATTCATAAAAATTCAATTATTTTAGAAAAATACCAAAAATTCAACCTAACCATTTTTTGGTCTGTAGAATTCAAAAAGGAACACCATTTTATGAAAATAATTTTCTAAATATTGAAAATTTAGTTTTTAAATAAAATCACCATTTATTTGAAAAATACTGATTTTAAAATTATAACCGATTTTTTGACACTTTGAAAAATTAATTATGGTCTCATAAAATTATATTATAATCACAAGAAAACAAAATATTAATTTATAAATACATTTTGTGAAAATAAATTTTCTTTTAAATCATTATATTAATTATAAAATTGTAAATAAACATTTATGTTTTATAAAAATACCAACACTTAATTTATCATTTTTAAAACATATATTTACTTATACTATGATATAATTATATAATATTTTCATTTATAAGATGCATAAATTTTATTTATACTTTCATAAGTGAGGTTACTATTCTATTGGTCAGATTACTATTCATAATGGTCAAGTTACTATTATAAGGGTCAAGTTACTATTCCATTGGTATAGTTTCCTTAATTTCAATGAATATTAATTATTTCATTCTTAATTTATGAGAATGATGTTTTTATTGGGATCTACATGCGATATATATATATATGTGTTTTATACTATATAATATAATTATAATAAGGAAAAAATTCAATTGATAAAAGTTTGGGTTGTTACATTTTCCCCCCTTTTGAAATTTCGCCCTCTAAATTTCATTTTACATAATAAGATGAGAACATGTGAGGGTACTTATCCTTCATTGCTTCCTACAGTTCCCATGTTTCCTCTTCGTACTTATGGTTCTGTCATAGTACTTTGACAAAGTGAGTAGTCTTGTTGCATAAAACTTTATCTTTATGGTCCAAGATCTTCACTAGTTGATTCTCATAAGATAGATCATTTTCCAAACTTACCACCTCTATATTTAGTACATGTGAGGGATCTGGTATGTACTTCATCAATAGGGATACATGTAATACATCATGTACCTAAGGTATGGTAGGTGGAAGTGTTAGTCTACAATCCACATCTCTAACATGATCAAGAATATTGAAGGGGATGACTTACTTAGGAATCAACTTTCCTTTCTTCTCAAATCTCATGATCCTCTTCCATGGAGATATGTGGAGGAATATCATGTCTCTAACCTCAAACTCTAGGTCCCATTGATGATTGTATGCATAGCTATTCTATTTACTTTGGGCTGCCTTGTTTTGCTGTTGAATGGTTTTCACCTATTCCACCATTTCTTTGACCATTTCAGGTCTTAGAAGCTTACGTTCACCAACTTTATTCCATAATTACAGTTTTCTTCACATTTTCCCATAAAGGGATTCATATGGATCCATTTGTATTCTTGAGTGGCAACTATTGTTGTAAGAGAAATCGGCTAGAGGCAGATGTCCCATCCTCCTTTGAAGTCCATAGAACATGATCTAAGAATGTATTCCAGTGTATGAATATTCTACTTATATTATCCATCATTTTGAGGATGATAAGCCGTACTAAAGTTTAACTCAGTGTTTAGATCATGTTGGAGATTTTTACAGAACTTGGCGGCGAATCTCAGATTTCGATCAGATACAATTGATAGTGGTACTCCATGTAGCCTTACCACTTATCTAATGTATATCAGTGTAATTTTATCTAGTGATAATTACTCTAGAATTGTGATAAAGTGAGCTATCTTTGTAATACAATCCACAACAACCCATATAGAATTGTTTCCTCTAGATGTCTTCATAATTCTGGTGACAAATTCCATGGTGATGTATTTCCATTTACATGTTGGTATGGGTAATGGTTGCATCATCCCCTTATACTTTTACCTTTTAGTTTTCACTTTATTATATAACAGGAACTTTGATTTATATTCAAAAATACTCTTTGTCATATTGTCCCACTAATAGTTCTATTATAGATCTTAATACATCTCTGTGTTCCCTAAGTGAATAGAGAAGGTTGAGCTATGTGTGTCACTCAAAAAGATCTTTATTTATCTCTAGATTATAAGGTAAACATAGTCTTCACTCAAATATTATGACTCATCCCTCATCAATTTTGAACTCTGAGGATTTATCCTTTCTGATAGCTTCCACATTCTTCTGAATTTCCACATCATTTCTTTGAACATCCTTTATTTTCTCCATGAGGGATGGTTGAGCAATAATTTGAGAAAGTATTAATGATTTTAATTCCTTAATGATTCCCATATCCATCCTTTTCAAATATGAGATGATTTTATCCTTCTCAATTCTCATTAATAATAATGTTGCAGGATCCTTTCTACTTAGACCATCCACCACTTTATTCACTTTTCTAGGATAACAGTGGATTGAGAAGTCATAATCCTTGATGAGCTCTAAATATCTTCACTGGTGCTTATTAATCTCCTTCTATGTGAATATATATTTTAGGATCTTATGATCAGTATATATTTCACACTTCTCCCCATAGATATAATGCCACCAGATTTTCAATGTGAAGATCATTGCTGCCAAATCTAGATTATGCATGGGATAGTTTTTCTCATGAATTTTCAACTTCCTTGAGGTGTAGAATATCAATTTGTCATTTTTCATTAGTACATAGCCTAATCCCTTCTTTGAATCATCACTGTATACCACAAAGAGTACTCCACTTTTCAGAAGTGTGAGTATTAGTGTGGTGATAAGCATCTTTTTTAACTCATTAAAGGGGTCTTCACATTCACTAGTCTAGAACAACTTCTCTCCCTTCCAAGTCATCCTGGTTAGTGGGTTTTAAAATCATGAGAATTTATTTAAAAATCTTCAATAATACCTAGATAGACCAAGGAAACTATGGATATCTATTATAGAGGTTGTCCTGGGACACTCTTCGATTGCCTTTGTCTTGGAAGGGTCCATAGATATTCCTTTACTAGTGGTAACATGCCCTAGGAATGATACTTCCTCCATTTAGAACTCACATTTACTATAATTTTCATAAATTTTATCCCTTCACAAAGTCTTTAGAATAGTATTCAAATGATCCTAATGTTCCCCTTTCTCTTGGAATATATTAGAATATCATCTATAAAGACTTCCACAAATTTTTCGAGGTTATCTCTTAAGAATCTATTCATTAAGTCCCTGAATATTTCTAGAAAATTAGTGATTATAAATGGAATTAATATAAACTAATAGTTTCCATACCTCATCCAAAATGTAGTCTTGGGAATATATTCCTTATTCACCTTTAATTAGCGATATCCTGACCATAGGTCCACCGTAGAGAAATACTTGGCACCACACAGTTGATAAAATAAGTTATCTATTTGTGGTAGGGAATACTTGTTCTTTATCATAATCTTGTTGATCTCACAATAATCAATACATAGGTACATTGATCCATCCTTCTTCTTGAAGAAGAGGACTAAAAAATACCATGGTGAAGCACACAGGTATATAAAACCCTTGTCCATATTCTCTTGTAACTGCTTCTTCAATTCTTCCAACTCAATGGTGTCCATTATATAAGGAGTCTTTGATATCAGAATAGTTCCAGTAATAAGTTCAATCAATAACTCAACCTATCATTCAGGCAAAAGACTAGAAAATTCTTCAGGGAACACATCAGTGTAGTCCCTCACAATGGGCATGTCCTCGAGCACGATTCTCTCCTTTGTCTAAATCATTTGAGCTCGATATTCTTTCTCATAAGGCAATAATATCCACACTTGAGATGATTATTCCAAAGGATATTCTTCCTAATTATTACACTTATATAGAATTGGAGGATTCCTCGAGAGGTGAAGAGTGATCTCCCTTTCCCAATAGTTGATGTTGGATTTGTATAAATATAGCCAATCCATGACCAATATAACATCAAACTCTATAAAAGGAAGTAGGACAATATTTGTTGGGAGGTTCATTCTGAAAAAATTAATTGGGGAGGAGTTATATAATTTGGATGAAATAATTTCCCCATTTTTTGTTCTCATAGATAACTCAACATCCATATTTTGAGGTGGTTTTTGAATTGTTCTACTAAACTTGTAAGATATGAAAGAATGCATAGAACTAGAATAAAATAGTACATTCACTATTTTTAATGAATAACCAGCATACCTATCACCATTTAATTATCGAGATCCACCTCAGTATTAGTAATGACATAAGATTTCCCTTTCTCTTTTGGATTTGGTAGCTGCTGATAATGATTACCCTCAAGGAGTCTAGGTTTAGTGCAACAGCTTGCATAGTTACCTTGCTACCTATAATTGAAGCATTGAAGTTTTCTCCTTTACTTAACCAAATTATAATACTTACTCATGTATCTTCAACATTCATGATCTTGGTGTCCTTCTATCCTATACTTGAATAATTTCCCCACCCCTTTGTGGCAATTACCATGATGTTTCTTCCCACATTTTTGACATGTGAGTGGTTGAGTTTTATTTCTACATTTTTCATTAGATCCTCCAAATTGAAATTCCATATTTCATTTCTTATCACCATATCCATGATACCAATTTCCTAACTCCATCTCCACTTTGATATCACATCGGAAAACTTCTTCATAACTCCTAAAGTCTTGAATTTCTAGAGCCTTTCAAAGGCATGGTTTAAAACCACTAAAGAATCTCTCTAATTTTCTATCATTTTTTACAAAAAAACATGAGGCATACCTTTCAAACCTTGGGAAATTTACTTCATAAGCCATGACATATTGACCTTACTTTTGATTCAGTTTTATAAATTCTCTCTCTATCTTCCTATGAAGAGTTCAAAGGAAATTATAAGGACCTGACCTTAAACATTACATAATCTAGTTAGTTCAACTAGAAAACACTTATTACATTCCCAAAGATCTTTTTTGGTTTAGATTTTTAGAGAATTATGTCATAACTCATACATGAAAACCCATAAGATTACAAAGTGGATACTACTAAAACAATATCCATTTTTTTTCATAATATGAATCTTTTAAAACAAAACATGCTTTCTTTCTGTGATAAAACTTCATGACTTTAGACTGGAATCCTTCCTTTCCTTTACCCATCCATAGTCCCTATGAAAAACATTTTATAACTTGATATGAGCATAAAAAGATCATTAATGGACAAAAAAAGAAGTATATAAAACATTATTCCATAAATACTTATCAATATATGAAATCATTTTCACAAAGACATACTTCTCACCCAATAAGTATCATATAGTTTGTGAAAACATGAGATTGACATAAAACATAAAAAACATAAATAAAACCACAGAGGTAAATTGTGGAATTAATTAATTATGATTTTAACCCTTATGGATAACATATGATTTGTAAATATCATAGATACCTTACAATGTAACCCTCACGACTACCTTATGATGTAACCCTTACAACGACCTTATAGTGTAACCATTGCAGTTACACTTGGAGTAACCATACGGTTGACCTCCAACATAAACATACCCAATGCATTAGAGGGAGATATAGGTACTAAACTTCATCATAAAAAAATCCCAAGAACCCAAACATAATCATAAGACAAGATTACTTGCGTCATAAATACATTCCTTTTGAAATTTTGTAAAAAGAGACATTAAAGAGGATTTTAAAAGGAATGTCCCTTACAAGTATCATATAATTAAAGTTAGAATTAATAAAATGAATGGAATATGTGTATAAACTATAAATATACATAATAAAACATAATACAATCAAAATCAATTTCAAAAATAATCTTAGTACCACATAATCAATGAAGTAGAAGGTTAACCCAAATAATGGAAATTCGGTTAATAATTCCCTTACCTCAGGTTCGTCTTACTTAAAACATGTTCAAGCCTCCTGTATAATGGTTTAAAGAGTGTTATTAGTATATTAAAGAACCATATTCATATTTATAATTACGTATATGATATTCTTATAACATATTTCCACCCATTTATTAATAATATTTTATTATTTTCATTGTTTCAGGTGCATTTATTTCATGGTTTCCATGGTTGGTTTATTCTGGATTTTCTTATTGAATGGAAGAAAAACTACAGAAGTGAAATTGAATGGTGTTAATATGTTTCCAGAATTTTAAATGATACCATATATCATTTTTTTGATATGAGGAATAATCATTAGATAAAACATTAATGAAAATGATTTAATTTATTTTGGCGGTTTTTATAACCATCACGAATATATATCATTTTATTTGACATAATATTTTTATATTAGTTCCAAAAAATTAAATAACTTATAATACATATAATAAAATATGATTTAACCATAATAATAATTTTGTGACTAGCCTTTAACGTATTAAAATAAAATAAAAATGTATCATCCACGATGGCGGTAAATCGACACATCACGGACGATGTTCTCATTTTTAGAATAAAAGGGAGTGGAGAATGAGTTTGATGATGAATTTTTTTCATCAACATGATAAAATTGTAGTATATATAAGATAATGAAGTTTTAATGCTACTTGTATAAGGGGAGGAGAAGATAGAAAAATAAAAGAAAATAAATTGAAAAGAAAAGAAAATAAAATGAAAGAAGATTTTACCTCTTGAATTATCCTCCTCGAGAACCTCCTTAAGGCACTTGGTTTTGGACTTTTGGTGAGACTAGTAGGTCTTAGATGTGGGTAAGAGGCTTGGTAATGGAATTGGGTAGAAATTAAGAAAGCTACAAGGCTTTGAGGTGTGTGGAGAAGAGGTGGTGAGGGGTGATATTTATAGTGGAGGAGAGAGGTGTTTTTTGATTATTTTATTCATTAGTTTATTTTTTTGGATCATGACTATGAATAGTTTAATCATTATAACTAAATATATTTAAATAATGAAAGGGAGTTCGATATTATAGTGATTACAACAACAATTACTCAAGTAATAGTGTATTTAACTTGTACTGTATATATACTATAAATTACAGTATTTCACTATTCAACAAAAAATAAACTATTTCAGAAAAACTCCAAAAATTTAACCCAATCATTTTTTATGTGTAGAATTAAAAAATGAACTCGATTTTATGAAAATATTTTTCTAAATATTAGAAATTTAATTTTTAATTAAAATCATAATTTATTCAAAAAAATACCAGTTTTAAAATTATAACTGATTTTATGATACTTTGAAAAATTAATTATGGTCTCATAAAATTATCTTATAATAATTAGAAAAAAAATATCAGTTTTTGAATCTATTTTATGAAAATAAATTTTATTTTAATTCATTATATTAATTATAAAATTGTAAATAAAAATTTATGTGTCACAAAAATACAGACACTAAATTTATCCTTTTCAAAAAAATTATTTACTTATTCAATGATATAAATATATCATATTTTCACTTATAAGATACATAAATTTTATGTATACTCTCATATATGAGGTTAATATTCTATTGGTATAGTTTCCTTAATTTTTATAAATATCACTTATTTCAATATAAATTTATAATGAATTTAACTATTTAATTACAGAATGAAAAGAAAATTATTTTATAAGTACCTAATTTGTTACATTCTCCCCACATTTTGGAAATTGTGTCCTCACAATTTTTATTCACTTATTAAACAAGTGAGGCTACCTTTCCCTCATAGAATGTTTATATTCTCATGTTTCTTCTTCAACCATGTGGTTTCTCCACAAAACCTTAACATAGTGAATTACTTATTATGAAATAATTTCTCTATATGATCAAGAATATGAACAAGATTTTTCTCATAAGATTTATCTTATAGATGAACTACTTCTGGGCTCAAAACATGAGATGAATCTAACACATACTTTATTAACATCAAAACATGAAAAACATTGTGTACCTGAGTTAAACTTGGAGGCAAAGATACTCGGTAGACCATTGGTCCAAATTTATCTAGGATTTCATAAGGTCCAATGAACTATGGACTTAGCTTTCCTTTCTTACCAAAATTCATAACACTTTTCCATGGTGAGATTCTAAGAAAAACATGATCACCTACCTCAAAAAGTCTCTCTTATCCGCAAAACTTTTCTTCCTACTCTGAGCTATTCTCATATGATGCTAGATTATCTTAACTTTATCATCAACTTCCTCTACTATTTATGGTCCCATCAACTTATTTCCCCCAAATTCATCCCAAAATTCTAGATTTTGACACTGCTTTTCATATAATGCCTCAAATGGTGCCATCTGTTTAATGGAATGAAAACTGTTATTATAAGAAAACTCAACTAAAGAAATATGTTGATCCCAACTTCCTTGGAATTCCATTAAACAAGCTCGAAGAATATCCTCCAATGTTCAAATTTTTTGTTCTGACTGTCCATCTGATTGAGGATGAAAGGTTGTGCTGAAATTTAACTTAGTTCTAAATGAATTATAAAGGCCTTTTCTAAAATTTACAAGTGAACATGGGATCAATGTAAGATATAATGGATATAGAAACTCCATGAAACCTAAAAATTTATTTGAGTTATAGTTTATAAAGTTGATCCGAAGACATAATATCTCTAATAAGAAGGAAATATTTAAATTTAGTTAGCCGGTTAATAATAACCCAAATCACATTGTTACCTCAATAAGTCTTTGATAGTCCAACCACGAAGTCCATAGATATATTTTCCCATTTCCACTTTGGAACTAGAAAAGGATAAAGCATACCCTTTGGTAGTTATTTCTCTACTTTACCCTATTGAAAATTGAAACATTTCATTATAAAATGAGAAATATCTCTTTTCATTCCATCCCACCAGTAATACTCCCAAAGGTCTCTGTACATCTTCGTGCTGCCAGGATGAACTGAAAATAGAGAACTATGATCTTCACTTAACAACTCTTTCTTCAACTGTGAATCAAAAGGTACACATAATCTATTCCCAAATTTCAAAACACAATATTTATCAATATTAAATTCTATAAACTTAACTCTTTTCACAAATTATACAGTTTTCTATAACTTGTTGTCTTCCTTCTATGCTTGCTTAATTCTGTTTGATAGAGAAGACTGCACTAAAATCTAAAAAAAATAGAGGAATTTCCTACACCAACAAATTCCAAGACAAAATTTATCAAATCATTAATACAGGTGTATTTTTCCAAACGTAACATGGTTAATGATGCATGATGTTTTCGAATCAAGGCATCCAACAATTTGTTTTATTTTCCAGGATTTTAATTGATCATGAAATCATAATCCTTTATTAGTTCAAGTCATATTCTCTACCTCATGTTTAATTCCTTTTGAGTGAATATATACTTCCGAATTTCTTTTGAAGTATATATTTTACATTTGGATCCATATAAATGATGCCTCCAAATTTTCAAAGTGAAAACCACAGTTGCTAATTCCAAATAATGTGTGGGATAATTTAATTCATGAGGTTTTAGTTGTCTTGAAGCATAAACAATTACCTGATCATTCTGTATCATAACGCAACCAAGTCCCTTGAATGAAGAATCACTGTAGATGAAAAACTCACCATTTCTATAAGTAAGGGACAAAATTAGAGCATTCACCAATCTTCTTTTTAGTTCCTATAAATAAAAATCACATTCTTCTGTCCAAATAAATTTATCCCCTTTTGTGTTAACTTAGATAACAGGCTAGATAACTGTGAGAAGTTTTTAACAAACCACCAGTAATAACCTGATAATCTAAGAAAAATATGAATCTATGTAACTTTTCTAGGTCTTGTCTATTTATCAACCACTTTTTTTGGCAGGATCAACTCTCATGCCATCCTTATTTACAATGTTCCCAAGAAAAGAAATCTGTTGCAACTAAAAATCACATTTGATAAATTTTCCATATAACTTATTTTCTTTTAGAGTTTAAAGAAAAATCCTTAAGAATTTTTTGTGATCCTCATAACTTTTTGAAAACACCATAATATTATCAATAAAAACAATAAAAAACTTATCCAAGTAAACACAAAATATTATATTCATAAGATCCATAAATACAGTAGGGGAATTTTTTAAACCAAAGGGAATAACAATAAACTCATAATGCCTATATCTAGTATGAAAATCTATTTTTAGGATTTCATCCTCCTTCACCTTCAGTTGACGGTACCCGTATCTCAAGTCAATCTTGAAAAAATACTAAGCTCCCTGGAGTTGATCAAACAATTCATCGATATGAGGTAATGAATACTTATTCTTAATAGTAATGTTATTAAAAACTCTATAATAAATGAAAATTCTCATGGAACCATCTTTATTTTTAGTGAAAAAAAATGAACACCCAATGGTGAAGTGTTAGGAAGAATGAAGCCTTTATTAAGTAACTCCTACAACTGATTTTTTAATTCAATAAGTTCCACTTGATCCATTCGATAAGGGGGTTTTAAAATTAGATTATCATTAGGAACCAAGTCAATATTAAATTCAACTTCTCGATCACGTATAACAACAGAAAAATCATTAGAAAAAACATACAAGTATCCATTTACCATGGGCACATCATTAATCTAAATAGTTTCCTTATTTTCAAAAATATGAGCAAGATAAATTTCATTTCCATCTTTTAATAGTTTATCATCTTCCTGATATGTTATCGATTATATGGGTTTATTCTTATTTACAAACTAAAACTCTTTCTAAAAAACAACTTATTTATCTCTACAATCAATATTAACATGATAAACATAAATCCAATCCATACCCAAAATAACATCAAACTATAATAAGGGAAAACAATAAGGTTTTTAGGTAATGACTTTCCATAGACAACAATATGAAGATTCTTATAATTCCTTTTTACTATAATATTTACCCCTAGTGTTTTAACCATAAGTTCTTATCTCATTTCTTGAGGTGAAATTTTCAATTTACCAGAAAATTTCTCAGAAATAAAGGAATGTGTAGACCATGTATCAAACAAGAAATTAAAAAATTTGAGGAAAAAAACAAAGTATCTGATACCACTTCATTGGATGGACCAAAATCTGTTGATGTAGTCACAAAGGATCTCACTGCACCTTTCTGCTTATAATCTGGCTACATTTCATCATTGAGATATTTATTTGGGTAGGTATTTTCATAATGACCCATCTCACCACATTTAAAACACAATATAGTTTTCTTATTATAATCAATATTAAGATCATTTTTATTACAATATTAGGTTATTTGTCCAAACTTACCTCATAGAAAACACTTCCTAGTTTTATTAAGGCATTCCCTAGGGTTCTTTTTACACACTTTTCACAAACTGTAGACTGGAATTTCTTACCTTCATATTTATTTGATTGATTCTTACCCATTACTAGTCATCTGAACCTTTTCTTCTAATTATTTTAAAAGTTCACGTAATCATCAAAAAACTCCATTTTTACCCTCTAATCACATAAAAAAAGTTTCTCATAACTTTTGAATTCACATGAGGTTAATTCCCTTTGATATATTGGATTCAATATTAAGTAAAAATGATTGATTTTTCTATCAAGATCCCAAATAAAATTTAGAGCATACCTTGCCGATCGGGTGAAGTTTGCTTCATACACAACCACTGAATCCCCTTCCTTTTGTTTCAATTCAAGTAATTTATTTTCCATCCTAAGTCGAACCACCTTAAGAAAATAATTTTTGAGGAAAAGATTCTTAAATTCATCCCATTCTAAGGCATAAATCTCATTGCTATCCTTGATATTCTTGACCATTGACCCCTATTGGCCAGCTTCACCTTCAAAATAATAAATGAAAAAACTAAACCTTTTGATTATCTAAACATACCGTAACATCAAATATATTTTCAAGGTATTTAATCCACCCTTCAGACACCACCAGGTCAGAAGATCTACTGAAAGAAGTTGGCTGTTGCCTCATAAAATGTTCCACTGTTTTCATGTTCCTTTGTGGTAGCTCTGGTTGTTCTCTTTCATGGATGCTACCACCATTTATAGCCTTCTTCAACTAATCCATAACTATCACATTTTTCTTGGTTCTAATCCCCACCATTCCAAGTTGTGGATTTGGAAAGATATCAGCCTCTCGGTGACTTCCTACTTTAGCTTCCCTATTTATTCTATGGAAAACCATTCTAAACAAACATATCTTAGATGAAGAAACATGGTAATATTCAAATGATATATCATTTAAACACAACCATAAGGTAAAAATAATTTATGGTATTCTATTATCATCATCCTAACCCCTAAAGTTATCCAAAATGTGCTATGATACTAACTATAAGGACTCAACATTAAACATTACATAATCTAGTTATTTCAACTAGAAAACAGTTATTACATTTTCCAAGATATTTTCTGGTTTAGAGTTTTAGAGAATTAGTTCATAAATCATACATAACAACCCATAATATTACAATGTGGATACTACTAAAATAATATCCATTTTTTTCACAATATGAATCTTTTAAAACAAAACATGCTTTCTTTTTGTGACAAAACTTCATGACTTTATAATTAAATCCTTCCTTTCCTTTACCCACCCATAATCCCCGTGAAAAACAATTTAAAACTTGGGATGAGTATAAAAATCTCAGTAAGGGATATAAAAAGAAGGAGAGAAAAAATTAGTACCTAAATAGTTATAAACATATGAAATCATTTTCACAAATACATACTTCTCACCCAATAAGTATCATATAGTTACTTTGCGAAAATATGAGATTTCCATAAAATATAGAAAACATAAATAAAACCATATAGGTAACTTGGGGAATTTATTACTTAATATTGTAACCCTCTTGTCTAAAATATGATTTTTGACCCTCATGGATACCTTATAATGTAACCCTCACGACTACCTTATGATGTAACCCTCACGACTACCTTATGATGTAACCATCACAGTTACACTTGGACGAACCATACGGTTGACCTATAACATAAATATACCCAATAAATTAGAGAGAGATATAAGTCACACCATTCATCATAAAAAATTCTAATGAACTAGAACATAATCATAAACCAAGAATACTTGCATCATAAAGACATTCCTTTTGATTTTTTTTAAAAGGAGGCATTAAAGTGGATTTTAAAAGGAAAGTACCTTACAAATATCATATAATTGAAGTAAGAATTAATAAAAAGAATGGAACATGTTTATAAAATGTAAATTCACATAATAAAACATAATATAATCGAAATTTATTTCATAAATAATCTTAGTACCTTATAATCAATGAAGTATAAGTTTAACCCAAATAATGGAAATTAGGTTAAGAATTCCCTTACCTCGGGTTCATTTTACTTCAAACGTGTTCAAACCTCCTATATAATGGTTTAAAGAGTGTTATTAATATATTAAATAACCATATTAATATTTATAATTACTTATATGATATTATTATAACATATTTCCACCCATTTATTGATAATATTTTGTTATTTTCTTCTTTCGAGTGCATTTATTTCATGGTTTTCATGGTTGGTTCATTATGGATTTTCTTGTTGAATGGAAGGAAAAATCTAGAAATGGAATGTAATAGTGTTAATATGTTTAAATAATTTTAAATGATACCATATATCATTTTTTATATAAGTGTGAATCATTAGATAAAACATTAATGAAAATGATTTAATTTATTTTTGCGGTTTTTACGACCATCACGAACATATATCATTTTATTTAACATCATGTTTATATATTAGTTACAGAACATTAAATAAATTATAATATATATATAATAAAATATTATTCAACCATAATAATGGTTTTATTAATAGCCTTGAAGGCGTTAAAAGAAAATGAAAATGTATCGTCCACGATAATGGTAAATCGACACAACACATACGCTGTTCTCATTTTTAGAATAAAAGGGAGAGGAAAAGGAGTTTATTGATGAATTTTTCCGTCAACATGATAAAATTACATTATATATAATATAATATAGTTTTTATGCTACTTAAATAAGGGTAGGTGAAGATAGAAAAATAAAATAAAATAAATTGAAAAGAAAATAAAATAAAATGAAAGAGGATTTTACCACTTGAATTCTTCTCCTTGAGAACCTCCTTAAGGAACTTGGTTTTGGCCATTTGGTGAGACCATAAAGTCATGGGAATGTGAAAGAGGTATTGGAGGGGAATTTCATAGAAATTAAGAAAGATAAAAGGCTTTGAGGTGTGAGGAGAATAGGTGGTGAGAGGTGGTATTTATAGTGGAGAAGAGGGGCATTTTTTGATTATTTTATTCATTAGTATATTATTTTAGCTCAAGACTATGAATAGTTTGAGAATTATCACTAAATATATTAAAATAATGAATGAGAGTTTGATATTATGGAGATTATATCAGTTATGATTGATGGAATAGTGTATTTAACTTATACTGTATATATACCGTAATTTACCATATTTCACTATTCACTAAAAATTCAACTATTTCAGAAAAATCTTAAAAATTCACCCCAACCATTTTTCGACACATAGAATTCAAAAAATGAACTCTATTTTATGATAATTATTTTCTAAATATGATAAATTTAATTTTTAATTAAAATCATCATTTATTAAAAAAAAACACCAATTTTAAAATTATAACTGATTTTATGACACTTCGAAAAATTAATTAGGGTCTCATAAAATTATCTTATAATCATTAGAAAAAATATATCAATTTATGAATCTATTTTATGAAAATAAAACTTATTTTAATTCATTATATTAATTATAAAACTATAAATAAAAATTTACGTGTCACAAAAATACCAATAGTTAATTTGTCCTTTTCAAAAAAATTATTTACTTATTAAATGATATAAATATATCATATTTTCAATTATAAGATAAATAAATGTTATATATAATCTCATATATTAGGTTACTATTCTATTAGTATAGATTCCTTAATTTCTATAAATATCACTTATTCCAATATAAATTTGTAATGAATTTAACTATTTAATTCCATAATGAAAAAAATTTATTTTATAAGTACCTAGGTTATTATAGAAATACTTGTTAAGAAATATTTTCTTAAATTATTCCCATTTCATCTCTTCAATTTCATCCTTAGACTTTGTGTTCATAATCAATACCCACCATTGACTGACCTATCCATCTAAATGATAAACGACCAAAGTCACCTTCTCCGTCTCAAAACAATGAAGCAAAGAAAAGATATTCTCTATTGAGTTGACCCATTATCCCACAACTAGTGGATTAGAAGATCTACTAAATGTCAATGGTTGTTTCCTCATAAAATACTCGATAGTCAGTTTCTCCCTCTTAGGTTAAGGAGGATGTTCCACATTATTAAGGTTATTATTTATAGCATGAGATAGTTGGGTAAGCATCACTATAAAATTTTGAACTCTACCTCCCAAGGCATTGGATATGTTATTCGGGCATTCGCTAAATTTTCCTTCATATAGATTGTTGGCCTAGTTTCTCCTGGTTCCCAAAATTTCCTAAAATAGAATTTTTTTGGACAAAACATAAGTCAACAAGTTATGAATAAATAAATTATTTCTTTATGAGATTAACTCTAAAGACATATCTTATGGGATCCATATGTTTATAATTTTTCTAAAACAAAGCTTCTTGGGTACTTACATATACTTAGTCTCATACTAAGGTTTTTCAATAATGTTCTCTAATCCTAATTCCCAAATTAACTAAACCATGCTATGATACCAACTATAGCGACCCCACTTTTCTTACATAACTATCACATCATTTTGAAGATAAACAACATAAAAATGTTAAAAAATAAGGATCCAAAGGTTCAGTGTCTTGAGAAAATTAGGACCATTCATAATATTTATATAATAAAACAAAAAACATTATTTAATTCATTATTCTCTAGCTTCTTAGTGTCCCTCATATTCTCCTTAGTATAAGTAGTCACCTGAGGATATACATCAAAGAAAGGGGTGAGCTAAAATTCCAATAAGAGGATAGATAAGAACATGAATAAATATAACATGGGTGATAATAATCATAATTATCATAACATAAGTATGGCATCATCATTATAATCATGATAGGATTCATTAGATAAAGTCATGGAATGTGGTAATGCATAAAAATGGAACATCATGTCTCAGTGGTCAAATACCAAACATATTTGTGAACAAAGATAGCATCATGTACATGCATAACATATGTGCATAATCATAATATCATCATTTTGAAAAAATTTAGCATTATTCTCATGTATATTTAACTTTATATCATGAGATACATCACATTACCCAATGTATTGGAGCAATATATAATTCTAGGCACACCCGTCACATCATAACATTTACATAATCATGCTCGCCACATAAAAGGTATATAAATATAAAATAACCCATGGAAAAGGAATCTGTTTCATTTAATATATTCATAAATAAAATTTTGATATTTCAAAATGATAAAGGGAAAAATATATTTCATATTAGATTCATCATTCTTGAGCGAAGAAGAATCAACTCAAGAGGATTCAAAATGTGTTTTGGAAAGAAGAGTTCTTTTGGAAAAGCTTTGTATTTTCATAAAACTAGATTATAAACATGTATATCCTAGAAAATAAAAGTTAATAATAATGTAATTATATTTTAGGAGTATTAAATTCACATCCATACTAAAATTTTTCATGAAAGAGGAATAACCAAAGAAAGGAAATTGGGTTCGAGAATCCCCTTACCTTATGTCCAAATGATTTATTCACTTTAATATCCTTTATAATAAAATTAGATTCATTATTTAATAAATATAGAACCTATTTTAATTTATTAGAGTCATTATAATTTTATTAAGTTCATTTTTGGATATTTTAATAAGTTATAGAGTTCAATTTCATCATTCATGAGTGTTTGTTTTCTTGGTTTTCATGACCGGTTCACTTGTATATATGTATGGTAGATCATGTAAAATGAGAATAATTATCCATAACTAAAATTATATATTATTAATGAACTTACATAATTTTAAATGGTCATATATATATTTTTTTCTAGATGTGAGGATGATTCATTAGATAAAATGTTAATGACAACCGTTTAGATTAATTTGGAAGTTTTTTGATCATGACGAACTGGTTTTATTTTATTATTTAGTAATATGTATATATTTTAGTTTCAGAATATTAAAAGGTTATAAAATATATTTTAAAATCTATTTAAACTATTTTAATGGTTTTATGACAAGCCTTGAAGGTGGTAAAGGAAAATGAAAACTTTTCATCCTCAAAGACAATAAATCAACACATCACAGATGGTGTTTTCATTTTTAGAATAAAAGGGAGAGGAGAAGAGGTTTGATGATGGATTATTCCATTAACATAATAAAATTATAGTATATATAAGATAATTAAGTTATAATTCCACTTGGATGATGGGAGGTGAGGAGATAATAAGGAAAGAAAATAAATTGAAAGGAAATTAAAAGAAAATGAAAGAAGATCTTACCTCTTGAATTCTTCTCCTTGAGAACCTCCTTAGGGAAACTGGGTTTGGTATTTCATTGAGAACAAAGGCTCATAAACATGGGGGAGAGTATTGGGAAGGGTATTTTAAAGAATTTTTGGAAGCTTCAAATCTTTGGAGGTGTGAGGAGAAGAGGTGGTGAGGGGTGGTATTTATAGGGGAGGAGAGGGGTGTTTTTTCATTATTTTTTTCATTATTTTATTATTTTCGCTCAAGTATATGAATAGTTTGAACACTATCACTAAATATATTAAAAAAATTAATGTGATTTCAAAATTAAGGGCTTAAATCAGTCATACATCATCTATGACTCAATAATTCATGTATTTGTTAAATACCATAAATTACCGTACTTCACTATTCACAAAAAATTCAACTATTTTAAAAAAATCCAAAAACTTCACCTTAACCATTTTTTGAAGTGTATAATTTAAAAATGAGCTCCATTTTATGAAATTAATTTTCTAATTATGGTAAATTTATTTTTTAAATAAAATCATCATTTATTTGAAAAATTATGATTTTAAAATTAGAACCGATTTTATGACACTTTGAAAAATTAAATAAGGGCTCAAAAAATTATCTTATAACCATAATTTAACTAAATATTAATTTATGGATACATTTTTGATTTTTTTTAAAATCGTTATATTATTTATAAAATTATAAATAAACATTTATATTTTATAAAAATACCAACACTTAATTTATCATTTTTAAAACATTTATTTACTCATACTATGATATAATTATATCATATTTTCATTTATAAGATGCCTCAATTTTATTTATACTTTAATAAGTGATGTTACTATTCTATTGGCCAGATTACTATTCTCAATAGTTAAGTTACTCTTCCAAGGGTCAAGTTACTATTACTTTGGTATAAGTTTCATAATTTCTATGAATATTATCTATTTCATTATTAATTTATGAGAATAATGTTTTTATTGGGATATCTATGCTATGTATTTGTTTTATACTATATAACATAGCTATAATAAGGGAAAAATTCCATTGATAAAAGTTTGGGTTGTTACATACTCACTGTGAGGAATGTAATGAGAAATCACATAAAAATAATGCCATATTTTACAGCATAAGTATTTTGGTGAACACTGATATCTTAAATGATTCATAAAGAGTCATGATAGAGAATAAAAGGTGAAACCTCAACTTGACGTTTTTCTCATATCAGAGGAGGTGGAGAACTGTCAATAAATATTAAGGCATGAACCTGAGGAGAGTTTCTTCCGATATTTAGAGATCTCATTTTCCAAAGAAAAAAGATCATTGCTAGATTCTAGTTTCATGAAGATAATGTTTACACATAGATTTATCTTTCATGTGTAAGATAAGATCATAGGCATTCGACTTGTGCATAGCACACTTGAAGTGATTCATGAATAAGTAATTCCACGAAGCACACCTGCTTACACAAAGGATAAAACCCTCTTAGTTGCATGAAAATTGTATGCTAAACTAGTTATATTTTCATGAAGGAGGAGTTCACATGAGGTAAGGTAGTATAGTGAACTTGGATGATATAAAAGTGTTCCAACTTATTCAAAGGAGAAGAGTTCATAAGGAGTCCTTGTATGAATACATGCATACATGAAGCACTTGAATAAATCAGAAAAAAGGAGGATAGTGCATGAACTCATGTATACACACATGAAGAATAATTTGAGATATACCTACACATAGTTGAATAAAGAAAATAAAATTTAAAGAACAATATTTAATATATTTTCTAGGGTTTATATCATGAGAAGCACATGCAATTCATGCATGAAGTTTACTTGAAGAAGATTGAGTTTGTGAAAGTTTTTTATTGCATAAAAAAATAGAAAAGAATTTGTGTCCATTCCTTGCACACATATTATTGAGGTTGAGACTTAAATAAAAAGAAAAATTTCCTGGGAAGTGTTGGACTAAGGAAAATAATTAGATTTATGTTATCAGAATTATTGAGCAAGACCAACAGACCCAACCAGTGGCTATTGAAGGTACTTTAAGTACACATGAGAAAGTTAGATCCTACAAAATCATGGAGGAAGAATAAGAGATCATCCTATAGTGGATCAATCATTTAAAAAAGATGAAGTATTACAATTATTTCTAGGATTAGATGAAGTTTTATGGTTAGTGTCAGGAGCATAAGGAGTCTCTTAGATGGAGTCGGAGTAAGAAGCCTTTCAGTTGGAGCTATAAGTAGAAGGAGTCTCTCAGTTGGAGCCAGAGAAAAAAGTATTTTGGTTAGAGCCAGAAGTAAAAGGATTCTCTCAATTAAAGTTAGAGAATAAGTCTTTCAGTTGGAGTTGAAAGTAAGAAAATTCTCTCAGTTAGTTCCAAGAGTAGTGAAATCACTTGTTTAATAGTGGAGAATCTATAACTAGGGGGAATAACTGGTTTCATTAAGGAGCATACTTTTTCCAAACCTTGTAAATATTATGTTCTTCACTCTCTCCATTATTAAAACTATACATAAGGTGAGATTGATAGATAATATTGAGTGGATCAAGAACCTTAACAAGTTTGAGAGGTTAAAAAGAAAAGAAAATGAATTCATAAAAAAGAAACCATTGATTCACCCCTCCCCTCTCATTGGTGAATCTATCCTGTAGCTCTACAAGTTGTATCAAAGGTTATGTTCCCTCAAAATATCCAATCAAGTCTTTATAAAGTGAATATTTTAGTAAATGAGTGAGCTACATTATATGGAGAAAAAGGAAACTACTCCCGATGATACTAATTTGGATATTTCTTCCAAGACTTATATGAACATTAAGAAAATAAAGGAAAGGAATTTGAATAGTAATATTAAAATAAAGTTATAAATACCACTAACTAAAGGAAATTATGGCGTTATATGTTGAAATAATTATTTTCATGATTCTTTTGACAAATATTTCTCAAGTTTTGATGATGATGTATTACTTAGTGATATTAATTTTGAATTCAAAAAACATCTGGAGAAAATTATAGAAGAATTTTTAAATTGTATTTTTGGAGGTTTCAATTCTCTTTAGAAAAAAAATTATATTTGGAAGAAGATGCTAATTCCATGGAAGAGTAATTGGTTAAAAAGATTGGCATATCTAACACTCTCACAAAACTTGTGAAAGAAAAGGATGAAATAATTTCACCTTTTTAATGAAATATGTGATGAAACTATTGAATAATTATAAATAAATGGTTTTTATAAATATATATTTGAGATTGTATTTTTATAATTTTTCCATGCATTTGAAAATTTTCACAAAGTTTTTATGGTTTTCAAATCTGCCCAACCAAAGGATAAAAATAATATGGTAAAATAGATTGAAAATTATTTTCAAGAATCAAGAAACATGCATTATGATTAAATAAATAATATAAATAAGAATTGGTAATATAATATGAGATCATTTTAGGATGAGAAGAAATCCCTCAACATGAAGTGTTTATAGCTGGAGGTGATATTAAAGAATCACGTATCATCACAAGCTGAAAATTCCCCAATTGCTAGAACAAGATAAGTTTCCACACAAGTTAGAATTGAGTATCATGATTCTAAAAAGAGTATGATATTATCCTCTAGTCAAATAGAAACATCCTCAATCAAGAAGGTATCACATAACCCAAAAACTATATTTTGTTCTAATGATGTTTCAAGTGATAGTATAGGTTTTAAACCAAACCTTGGGAAAATATAGATGATGAAAAATACTAATAGACCCACCATATCAAGGGTGTATATTAAAATAAGAATGAATATCTATTCATGAATTAGTTTCCCAAATAGTGGAGGTTCCACTAAAAAGCAAAATGGTTCACAATATGTGAAATCTAAACAAACTACACCACAAAAGAAGAGAATAAGACTCATAATTTGGTGTTGCTAAAAGTTTGGGCACAAGGTATTGGAATGTTGGTATGACATGACAATTAATTAGGATAATATAAGGCCTAAATTTAGTGTGATAAAAGATGAAGAAAATAGAATACCTTCACCATAGAAGAAAAATCCATAGAAAATGAAAGGAAATAATTCAACCTTGGGATATGAATAAAACAAGAAAAATATTAAACAAATTTTTACCAAAAATAACAATGTAATATCCTCTCTTATATAAAATAGAGAAATAAATATTTCAAGAAGATCTATAACCCCTAGGAAAAATAATGATTAGTTTAAATAAGTACACTAATAAGTATCTAGACTGAATATCAAAGTGAAAGATCCGATTTCAGAGGTTTTTGCTGGCACTGTTAAAGTCATGGGAATAAAGCATACTCTTTCTGGAATAACATGTAATTTCTAGGAAATAATCCTAATTTAAGGGCGAGTCATGGTGAATATGTGAGATAAAGATCTTAGAGAAAGAATGTTGTGACCATAATTTTATCCAATCCACAAAGACAAAACAAATATTATGGCTTAAATGAAGTTTGTTTCATATATAATCAGAAGTGTAAAAAATATGAGAAAAATAGTGGCAAGACTTGTGGAGATTCTAAGAAGATGGAAAATATCAAGAAATAATTCCTTGTTATTTGGACAATCCAACTTAAATTGGCTAAGTAATTGGAAGAAGATGAAAAACTTAATAAAGCTAAAGGAAAGAAAGTTACGACAAAGACTAAGGTGGGAAAAGGTAGTCCACACAAAGTTGATGAGAACTTGACTATGATTAGAAGAAAAAATGGCCTAGGTTAAGAGGTAGTTACCATCCAGAATGTTACTCTTGAAAAAAAGGTCCCTCCTTATTCCATTACTATTTTTATATGAAATAAAATTAAGGTAATTGAAGGATATGGATGCATCCCTTGAGGGGAAACATTGATGAGATGAATTTATTAAATCTTCACAACACATTAAATGTGCGATTTTGAAAAAAATTATAAAATTGGAAGATGAGGTATGCCAATCACACTTTCATCCCTTATTCTTAATTATGACAATAATATCAATTAATGGGGAATACTTGGTTGATGAAAAATGAGAAAAAGGGGGATATATATCATTTTAACTTGAAATTTATGATGTGTTTTTTGATGTGTGTATAGGATTTAGAATTTTATTAATAGATATAATTACTTACATTCCCTTAAATGAGAATTGAGAGTCATTGATCATGATTTTACATACATGGTATTTTATGGGAAACTTATACATCCTTGGTTGTATCTATCTTGTAATCTATATTGGGTTATCCCACATAGACTTAGATTTGATTAAATAAAGTCTCTTTACTAAGAGAACCACATGAGATCATCCCTCTCTTAGAAGTGATCATGAAATTTTAATATAAGGGAGAAGATCATATTTTTTAGAAAATTGAGATGAGAAGACCCCATTTATCCTTTGAATTTAATTTTCAATAATGGGGGGAATGTTTTGAGCACACATATTGACTTTCAAATATGTGAAGATATATTGACAACAAAATATAAAGGGGGATATTGTTGGGAATGGTGTTTATTTGTTTTTAATGATAATTTAATATGCTTTTGGTGATTTTGGATGGAGTGGTGATGCTTGGAAAACTATTATAGATTCACTTGATGACATTGGATGTCATGTTTGAGAAATTATACATGTAATTGTGATGATTTTTGAACTGGTCTTTAAATGTCAAAGACATGTTCTAAGGAGTGTACAACGTTTTCAAGAAGAGATACCATATTTTTTTGGTTAATAATTCAATGAAGACCATGCAGTATCTTTTATTGCATGAGTATGTGAAGAAGGACATGAAAATGTTATTTATTTTCCATGATGAATATTAAAGGGAGTTAAAAATATTACATGTAAAAATTGAAGTCCATGAATAAATGTATTCATATACTATGCATGAGGAAATAATCAAGGAAGTCTTGGTATTCTATTTTGTACATAGAATATTTCTAAGTATATGAAAATTGGTGGCCTTATTAAAAAATATGGACAACCATGGAAGCCACATGGACCAACTCAATCCCACACATGTGGGAGGAGGACCTCAACCATAGGGGAGGGTCAGTCAATGCATCCCACATGGTGGTATGAGTGTAGGTTGTGTATATGTCCACAGGAGCATGCACCTAGGTGCGAATGGGGATGGGATAGCTAGACCGGTTAGGCTGTGATACGTGTGTGAAGGTGTATATGGGTGATGATCCCCCACTACCATGGTACAACCTGAAAGAAATGAGAGTTGTAATATATGGAATCATGAATCTATGCTGACATTCAATATGGGATTTGAACCCCACATCACTATTCATCGGTATTTAAAAAGATATAGATATATTGCATCCATATGATTGCATTGATCTAGACTATTCAATCAAGACTTGTTCATATTCCACCTCTAGTGATGTTTGAATGCTTCTATTCACCAGAGAATATGGTTGGACCACCTAGATCAATCTCATGATTTCCATGATAGTTTTGAGGAAAATATGATGAGTTGATGAGACCAAAAACCTCTATGCATGAAGTATCAATCCTTCACGCATAGGATAATTTGAGGAACAAGATTTGGACGAATGAAAATGAAGTTTTAGAGGCCATCTGTGAACGTAGAGGAGTTCAAGATTTGAAGAAACAAAAGAGTTACTCACTGCGAGGAATGTAATGCAAATGCGTGTGATAAAGAACAATATGTTTTGTGGTGTAAGTATTTTGAGGAACACTAATATCTTCAGTGATTCATAAATATTCATGACATGACATAAAAGGAAAATCCTTGATTTTAATTTCTTTCATATCTGAGGTGTAACACCCCAAGATTTTATAGTACGTTATTTCTTCAAAGTAATTCAATAACTTACACTACACGCAACACCGAGTTTTAGCGCACCATGACTTACCAAACTAGTCGTTCAAAAGCGGTTATGAATTGTATTAACTGAATTTTTAACTTTATATAATTCTTATAATTTTAGAATCCATATTATTATTTTCTTAGACATAATGTAAGAACAAATACATTTTTTCAGATAAAAGAAGTATTTTTCAAAAATTGCAATTTTACCGCCTTTTAATGGAGAAGCCTTTTTAAATCCAATATTAGAAACTTTTATATATTCAATTTGACAAAATAAACTTATTATTTAGAATTGGGATATAAGAATTTAGTTTCAATAAAGTTTTGGTGTTTTTCTGATAACTTTCATATTTGGGTGAATAGTGAAAAATACTATATTTTAACTAAAAACAACTTTTTTAATCAAAAAAATATATAGTGTTAATTTATACATTTTAATGGTGTGGAAGTATAAATAGATTATATTTTTACCATTTAATCCAATGCTGGTAATTTTAAGTAATTGTACTTTGAGATTAGACATAAAGAAGTGTCAATCTTTTGATAGATATTGTTTCTTAAAAATAGGCCTTTTGGTTTTGACAACGAGAATTAATTTTAAATTAATAAATGCAACTTATATGTTTTGAATTTGGTAAAATATACTTCATTTTTGGATTTTGAATATTGAAATTATCCTAGGGTGAATTTTTGGTATTTTTCTGAAAACGTTCAATTTTTGATGAATAGTGAAAAAAACACTGAGTTATTGTTTAAAAACGAATTTTTATTTAAATAATTATTTATTTTATTTTAATTTATTTTAGGTCAAAATAGATACATAATACCTATATAAGTTCAATTTAATTCATTGGAGTCAGTTTATAATAATTTTAGATATATAAAAATTTTATTGAACTTTTCACCGTCTTTTACCCACCTCCTAGGAGAATTTGCAAATTTACATAAAACTTAATTTTACCGCTTCTGCGAATTGAATTTCAAAAATACGAGAGACAAATTTAATATTAAGGAGTAAAATTTGGTTCAATAAGATAAAAATATTTTTTGGTGAATAGTAACTTTGTACTTTTATTTACCACGGTTAAAAGTAAATAGGGTAATTAAGGGTAAAAATGATATTAATATTACCCTAACACATGTCCTAATTCTATTGGACAAGTGTATCTCGACCAAAAACAACCTTAGGAATAAAATATTATCATTTAGGTCCACTTGAATTAGATTAGGATATTTATTATTATTTAATTCAAAGAATAGTTAAAAGAGTTAAAATCAAAGTTTAATAACTAAAACATTTATAATATAGGGTTATTCATAAGATAAATTAGATTATAAATATTCATTATAAATCTAAAAATATTTCCTACATCATGGTATTTTATTTATAATTTTTAGACATTAAAAAAATAAATTTATTTATGACACAATGGTGATGCAATAATTACCTTATTCATGAAAGAATCAAATAAATGGTATTATAAATATTAAAATAAATATAATTTCAAAGTTTTTATAAAATAAACGAATTTTCAAGATGAATATGACATTATAGGTATGATTAAATGTATCGTGTTCGAAGTTATAAAGTTTTAGTGACTTTCAAAAAAACAAAATACCAAATAGTGTCAAAATTGACATAAATTAATATTTAAAACAAATACTATATTATTGGTTGATATAATATTCCTAAAAATGTAAATTTAGGAAAAGGGATTAAATAATATTATATATGTAATTAATGAGCCACTTGAGGTTCTCTTGGATGTTTAGAGTAAGTTTATTAACCATATAGAGTAAGAATACAAGAAGACACAGTAAAAGTTAAACTATTTAACTAAGAGTTAAATCTAAAAGTTAAGGTTAATATGGTGACCTAAACCTGTCTAAAACCTATTGGTTGAGATGTTTTCGACCCATCCCCAACTTGGACTTTAAATAATTCATTTTTGATCCATTAAAAACCAAAAATGAATTTATTATAAAATAATATTTTATGTTTTTCCAAAGGTGCCCCTCACCCCTCTTATAAAAGGGAACTTCACCTTCTCTCAAAATCACACCTCCAAATCCATTTGGCTCGGCCAACCCCTATCCAAATATCCTCCCAACTTCCCTCAATTCAAACTAGAGGCCTTATTTTTATCATAAATACAACCTAGGGATCCCTTTTGATCAAATCAAAAGGAAGAACCCGAAGAAGTGGTAATGATTTCACCACCCTCTTTCAAGTTCCTTTCTTCTTCCACTTCTTCTTTCTTTGTTATTTCCATTCTAAAATAATAACTCTAGTATATTCTATATACTGTGATGTTATTATAAATATTTCAAAACTATATTCATTATTCTATCCATCTTATGAATGATAATGTCACCATGCGTGCATACGTACGACTTACCGTCTCCACGCCGTGGTGTAATTTGTTATTCAACACTATGTTATTTGGATGGATATAATGATGAGTAATATGTATATAAATAATTAAAATAACATGATAATTTCTTTTTAAAATTAATATACCATCCAATTCCACAACTTTAAGGAAATGATATTATCGCTCGTGCGTACGTACGGATTACCATCTCCACGACATGATGAGATTCATTTCCACATTGACCATTCATTGATGATTATAAAAATATATATATTACTAATAAGTATATAATATATGACATAATAATGATACTGGATATATATATACATACATACATATATATATGTACTTACATATATCTTATTCACTTAGTTCTTTTCAATACTAGATGAAAACGGAAACAACGTTTATGCATACGTACGGACTACCGTCTCCATAAACGGTGTTTTTCATTTCATATATGTGTCTATTATACATATTTATAATATAAATATATATTATATATAAATCATGTTCTATATTCTGGAATTACTTAAATATTTATCTAAGTGATACAATCAAGAGTAACAAGTTAAAACACATACGATAAAGAAAGCGATTATTACCCGAAATGTCAATTTAACATGGAAATTATTATTAAATGGGTAGTATAAAGTAATAAATTAATCATGTATGATATCATAAATATTAATATGGTTCTATTATACTTTAATAACATACTACGATATTCATACATGAGGTTAAATGTACCCTCGACTAAAGGAAAGTGCAAGGTAAGGGGTTTTCATCTCACTCCTTATTCCCGTGAGATTCATGCCATATTGCCACTATTACCTTTTGTGTGGTGTATTTACTGCCCATAATTGTATTCTTTTTGTAATATACTTTAATTTATGTGTATTTACATATTAATTGTATGATACCTCTTTCATGGGGTGTATGTTTTGTAAGTTACCAAATTGGTAAGGGTTAATTTCACAATCTCTTTATCATTCGAGGTTGTTTTTACATAAGCATCTACTGGGACATGTTTATTATCTATGTCCATGTTTCATAAAATATTTTTCAAAGGGATTATTTTAAGGGAATTTTTTACTAAAACATCATTTTAAATGTTTTAAAGATTTATTCTTCTAAACCATTCTCATTAATGTCCATGTTTTCAAAATGGTTTTAAGGATTTATTTAAATGGACATGAATGTTTTAAAATGTTAATTACTTTAAAAAGTTTCAAAGTGGCATGGGACAATTTGATTAAAAAATATATTTAAATTTCTTCCTTTCTAAATTGTGTGACTTTTAAATGTTTTCATGAAAAAGGGATATTTCTCTCAAAGAGTTTTACAAATCATTTTCATCTATGTCAAAATCCTTTAATGGATTTTAAACTTGTTTGAAGTTGATTTATTATGATACAAATCTTCCATATTGTGTTGAAGGTTTTGTGATATGTTTGAATGTGGATGTGTTATTTTTATACCATTCATACTTTATGGGTAAATTATCGACATTTCGTATGCAAGTTTTAATACGAATGTTTATGTTATGTTTAAAACTTTTCATATGAGGAATGCATTGGACTTAGTAAGTGATGGGTAGATCCCGCTATAACTTCTCGATGCATCAGTAGGTATCATGAGACAAACTAGTGTCTTGGCACAAGGCCTTGACAAAATCTTATTTTTAGTCTTGGCACAAGTCCTTGACTATGTGGTTATGATAGTATGTAATTATGCATTCCATCATTATAAAAGTGGTTATTGATATTGCATGTGATTATTCAACTAGTAGAATATCCATGTGAATAAGTAAATGGCATTATTTCATTTTATTTTTTCCATATTATTCTGAAGTTCAAGTTTAAAAGGATTTTTTTAGTTATACACTGCGTTAAATGTTTATGCTTATTTATGAAAGTTTCTGCTGTATTGCTTACCCTTACTGAGCGTTTGAGCTCACCCCTTTATATGTTTTATTTTCCCCAGGATTCCAAGAAGTGTATTGTGATTGATATGAAGGGTTAAACCAAGAGAATAATGGCATTCATAAAGTATTATTTATTTTGTTTTGTATGTTATAATGTGTAATGTAACATTCATTTATATAATCTATTTTCCAAGACTGCTAAACCGATCGGTCCTTCGAGACTTGATTCCTTGTAATCATGCCAATTTATTAAAATAATGCACTGACTCTGGGTAACTGGGGTTGGGGCGTTACATGAGGCAGTGAAAAACTATCTATAAATACTGAGGCATGAACCTGAGGTGATTTGTTACCGATATTGAGATCTCTCATTTTTTTAAGAAAATAGAGCACCGTGAGATGTCAGTTTTACAAAGAGAATGTTTCCATGCAGCTTCTTCTTTCATGAGGAAGAGAAGGATGTAAACATTCAACTTGTGCATGGAACACTCAAAGTGTTTTGCTAAGAAGTAATTATATGAACCACCATGATTACATGAAGGATAAAACCCTTATGGTTGTGTGAAACTCTTACACCAAACCACTTGTATGTGCACAAAGGATGAGTGCACATGAGTTAAGGTAATACAATGAACTTGTGTGATAAAAAAGTGTTCCTACTTACATGAAGGATATGAATTAATATTTAGTGTTTGTATGCATGGATAAATATGTAAATCACTTAAATAAAACCTAAACAAAATGATTATAGTGTATCCACTCATGTATTAACATATAAAGAAGCATTTAAGATATACCTAAACACAATTGAATAAATAATAGAAAATATAAAGAGTAATATTAAATATATGTGCTAGGGTTTATATCATGAGAATCCCATACAATTCATGCATTAAGTGTACTTTAAGAAGACTAAGATTGTGAAATTATTATTCATGCATAAAATAATACATAACAATTTGTGTGCATCTATTACACACATATTATTGAGGCCAAGACTTCTGCAGAAGGAAGAATTTCCTGAGCAGTGTTTCACTGAGGCAACTGATAAAATTCAAGTGATTAGAATTATTGAGCAAGACTAATAGACCAAACCAGTGGCTGTTGAAGTTACTTGAAGTGTACACAAGTAATACATATCATACAATCTCATAGAGGAAGATCAATAGATCATCCTGTAGTGGATAAAACATTGAAGAAATGAGAAGTATCCTAGTTAGTTTAGGGAGCAGGTTAAGTATTTTGGTTAGTTCCAAGAGTAGAAGGAGTCTCTCGATTGGAGCTAGGATAAGAAGAATTTCGGTTGGATCTAGGATTAGAAGGATTCTCTCAGTTAGAGTTGAATCAAGAATTATTTCGGTTGGATCTAGAAGAAAAAGGATTTTCTTAATTAGAGATGGATTAGAAGTCAATTAGTTAAAGCTGAAAGCAATATAAGCCTCTTAGTTAGTGCTGGGAGTAGTGAAATGACCAATTTAGTGGTGAAAAATTGGTAACTGGGGGGAATAACGAGTTGCAAAAAGGAGCATGGTTTTTCTAAAACTTGTGAATACTATGTGATGATATATCTCCATTATTAAAACTATGTACGAGGTGAGATTGAGAAATAATATTGAGTGGATTGAAAACCTTAACTTTTTTAAGATGTTGAATTTAAAATAAAATGAATTCATAAAAAACAAACCACCAATTCACCCCTCCCCTCTTAGTGGTTAATCTGGCATGGGGCTCTACATTGTTAACTCGAGGTCATGTATAGGGTAATTTCATTCATGAGGCCCCAACTACTGAGACCCATATGTCACAAATCTATGTACCTATATTAGAATGAAACCTATATTGATAACTGATGCATCATAGTATGCAACATACTCCCAACCTAGATCTAGTAAAACCAGGATTGGTAATGAGGTCACTCTCCCCTTTAGCTCTTGGAAGTTATTTTAACATGCTTCTGAACATACATACTTTACCACCTTTTTAGTCAACCCTTCTAGAGGTGCTTCTAAATAAGAAAATTCATGTATAAAATATCAGTAGTATCCTTCCAATACCATGAATCTCCAAACATCAAAAACATTCTTAGGATGCTCTGAAGAAACCAAAAAACTCACTTTCTTGGGGTCAATAGACACACCCACTTCTGATATGATATGCCTCAATAAGTGTATATGATCAATCAAAAAATGACACTTAAATATAATATAATACAACCTATTATCCTATAGTGTGCCCAAAATGATCTCTATGTGTTGTTCATACTCCTCCCACATCTAATAATACATGAGGATATCATCCCCAAAACCCCCATGAAAGAATCCATGTATGGATGGAAGAATATATTGATCAAGGAAATAAACACTGGTAGTGAATTTTTCAGGATGAATAACATCGCTGAGTAATCATAGAGGTCATACCTACTTTGTAAAGTTGTACATTATATATCAGTGGGTCTCACCCTAACCTGGGGATAACCTAATCTCAAGTTGATCTTGGATAAGATCCAAGAACCCTTAAGTTGATCAAAAAGATCATTGATATGAGGTATTGGATATTGGTTCTTAATAGACACCTAATTTAGCTGCTAATAATCCAAAAAAAGTTATAACATACCATCATTCTTCTTAGAAAAGAGGATAGGAGATCCCTAAGGGAACATACTAGGGTGGATAAACACCTCATACTCTAAGTCCTTTAGCTAGTTATTTAACTCATGAATCTTTTCTTGAGCCATTTGATATCATGGAATAGAAATAATATCAGTGTATAGCATGAGATTGATGGTTAAATCCACCTCCATCTAAGGTGGAAATCCTAATAAGTCCTCCAAAAAACATCCATGAATTGGTTCACCACTAGAGGGTAAACTACAAACTACTCCCCTCTATCATCCAATATAAGGCTAACAAACTAGGTATAAACCCCACTAAAAATCTATTTAATAGGACTTTATCGACCAACCTACAGGCCCCACTCTACCTTCTAAACATAAATGAAGCCTTTGAGTGTCATGAAGGACACCCATCAATGGTAGCAGTCTATATGATCTTGAAAGTGAACTAGCCAATCCATTCATAGAATTAGGTCAAACCCAATCATATCCAGCATGAGAAGGTGTAATAAATGGGCCCTGATAACAGCACATACACCCTACCTTAACATGGATGTCAAGTTATGGCCCGACAGGTACTATCAGTTTCCCCACAGATATGTGGTCCCCTACCTAGGTCCCACCCACATACCTGAATGGATCATTAGACTAATGACTATCCCCATAGGCCAACACTTGTTCTTTCAGTGTGATTTGGATAAGTTCTAAGCACCCCTTTGTTGATTTTTACAAAACATGTAAATATTTTGTGCAACTCTCTCTCCATTATTACAACTACACATGAGGTGAGATTGAGAGATAATATTGAGTGTACTGAAAACCTTAACATACTAGAGAGGTAGAATTGAAAATAAAATGAATTTATAAAAAATAGACCATTGATTCACCCCTACCCTCTTAGTGGTCAATCTAAAATGGGGCCCTATACTGTTAACTCAAGGTCATGTATAGGGTATTTCTATTCATGAGGCCTCAACTGTTGAGACCCATATGTCAAGAATTAATCCATATACATTATAATGACACCTAGACTAATACCTGATGCATCACAGTATATAACATACTCCATACCTAGGTTTTGTAAAATCCTGATTAATGATGAGGTTAATCTCCCCATTATCTTTTGGAGGGCATTATTTCATGCTTCTGACCACACAAACATTACCCCATTTTTAGTGATCCTTTCCAGAGGTTTTTCCAAATGAGAAAATTCTTTTATAAAATGTTGTTAGTAGCCTTCCAAGCCTTTGAATCTCTGAACATTAAAAACATTCTTGGGATTCTCCCAAGAAACCAAAAATCTCACTTTCTCAGGGTCAATAGATACACCTACTTCTGATGTGATATTCCCCAATAATTATACCTGATCAATCCAAAAATGAAACTTTAAGATCCTAACATACAACCTATGTTCCTATATTGTTCCCAAAATGATCTCCAGGTTTTGTGCATGCTCCTCCCTCATCTAAGAATACATGAGGATATCTTCCAAAAAACCCCCATGAATACATCTATATACGGATAGAAGACTCTGTTTATCAAGGATATAAACACTTTCAGTGTATTCATTAAGATGAACAACATCACTAAGT
Organism: Viscum album; assembly: GCA_963277665.1. Lineage (NCBI taxonomy): Eukaryota > Viridiplantae > Streptophyta > Magnoliopsida > Santalales > Viscaceae > Viscum > Viscum album. The sequence continues at coordinate 891,260,910 of OY728123.1, forward strand.
ACTCATAGAGTTCATACCTAATTTGGAAAGTTATATATTATATATCAGAGGGTCTCACCCTAACATGTTGATAAAATAATCTCAAGTTTATCTTGGATAATATGTGAGCACCCCTAAGTTGATCAAAAAGACCATTGATATGAATTAGTGGATATCAATTCCTAATAGAAACCCGATTCATCTGCTAATAATCCAAAAAATAAAATAATTTTCCATTATCCTTCTTAGTAAAGCAGATAAAATATCCCCAAGGTGACATACTAGGGTGGATAAACCCATTGGACTCAAAGTCCTCTAGCTATTTCTTCAACTCATGAATCTCTTCTAGATTCATTTGATATCATAGAATATAAATAGTCTCAGCATCTATAATAATCTAGTTGGTGAACTCCACCTCCATCTTGGGTGGGAATCCTAAGAATTACTCTAAAAAAACATCCACGAATTGGTCCACCACAGGAGGGTAAACTACTGACCACTTACCTCCATCATCTAGCATAATTCTAACAAACTAGGAATAAGCCCCACTGATATTATATTGACCATGACCTACTCAACCAGAAAATAATTCCCACTCTCCCTTTTGAATATAAATGATGCCTTCGAGTGACATGAAGGAAACCCATCAATGGAAATAATCTATATGATCTTGAAAGGGAACCTTCCAATCCATTCCTAGAATTAGGTCAAAACCAGTCATATCCTATATGAGAAGGTGTAACAACTAGGTCCCACTAACAGTATAGACACCCTGCCTTAACAAGGCTATCAGGTCCTGGACCTCCAGGTACCATGAGTTTACTTGAAGACATGTGGTCCCCTACCTAGGTCCCACCCACATGCATGAACAGATCACTAGACTAATGAATTTTCCCATAGGACACCACTTATTCTTTCAGTGTGTTTTAGATAAGATCCAAGAACCCCTAAGTTTATCAGAAAGATCATGAATATACGGTAGTGGATATCAGTTCTTAATAGACAACAGATTCAACTACTAATAATCCATAAAAGCTGTAATATACAATCATCCTTCTTAGAAAATAGGATAGGAGATCCCCAAGGGGATATACTAGGGTTTATAAAACCCTTGGGCTCTAAGTCCTCTATCTAGTTCTTCAACTCGTGAAGCTCTTCAAGAGCCATTTGATATCATAAAATAGAAATAGGATCAAGATCTGGCATGGTTTTGATGGTGAAATCCACCTCCATCTAGGGTGGAAATCCTAATAAGTCCTCCATAAAAACATCCATAAATTGGTCCACCATAGGAGGGTAAACTACCAAAAAATCCCCTCCATCATCCAAAATAAGGCTAGAAAGCTAGGAAAAAACCCCACTAAGATTATATTGACTAGGACCTTCTCGAACATCCTGCAAGTCCCACTATCCCTTTTGAATATAAATGTCACCTTTAAGTGACATGAAGGACAACCATTGGTAGTCTATATGATATTGAAAGGGAACCATCCAATACATTCCCAAAATTAGGTCAAACTTGGTCATATCTAGCACGAGAAGGTGTAACAACTAGGACCCGCTGATAGCATAGACACATCTCCTTAAAATGATCATTGGGTCCTTGCCTACCATATACCACCAGTTTCCCCCAAAACATGTGGTCCCCTACCTAGGTCCTGCCTAGGTGCCCGAATGGATTATCAGACTAATGAATTTCCCCATAAGCCAACACTTAATCTTTTAGTGTGCTTTGTCCTCACTCACACATACCTTGGGAAAATTTCCAAGAGGCCAGTCTTAATATGTCTGTCGAGTCCTAGACCACTAGGTACCACTGGTTTCTTATAGACATGTGGTCCCTTAGCTGGGGCTCATCCACATGCCTAGATGGATCACCAGACTAATGACTATCCCCACAAGTAAATAATTATTCTTTTAGTTTTATTTTTCCTCACTCACACATTCCCTGTGAAACTTCCCAGGAGGTCACCCATCATAATCACTAATCCAAGTCAAGCCTATGAAGTTCTAATCAGATAGGCTCCCAAAAAAAGGAACACCTTGTCGACATGAATCATATCATTTAGATTTTTAACCCTTTAACATTATGGGGTGTTACATTCACGCCTCTTAGAGAACAAATTCCGCATTTTGGACCTTAAATATAAACCCAGGTAGTGCCACCACACTTAAGGCTGGGTTCCTGCTCTAATACAAATGTAACAACTGGGCCCTGCTGATAGCACAAATACCCCTTCTTAATATGGATGTCGGTTCTTGGACCATTAGGTATCACCAGTTTCCCTGTAGACATATGGTCCCTTACCTGAGGCTTACCCACATGCCTAAATGGATCATCAGATTAATGAATTTACCCATAGGCCAACACTTGTTCTTTTAGTGTGCTTTGTACTCACTCACACATACCCTAGGAAAATTCTCAAGAGTTAACCCATACTAATCAATACTCTAGGAAAAGAACACTTAACTATGGAGTTCTAATCAGGTAAGATTCTGAAAATAATGGTGCACCTTGTTTACATTAGTCATATCATTTATCCTTTTAACCCTTTAATATTATAGGGTGTTATAGAAGATCCCATAGAAACTGGTAACCTCCAATCTCAAGATCACACTCCCTACAACAAGAAACTCCTTTAGATCAGAACCCAATAAGGTGACAATAGACATCAACCCATACAAATACTTGAAGAACAAAACAAGAACTTTCATGAAATGAGTGGACATGAAAGACTACAAATATCCTGTGACAAAAAGAGAAGAAGATAAAATCAAAGCCACCAAAATCATACCTCTCATGGTAGAAGGCCCAACATCTTAATATACAGGAGCATTCTAAACTACATGAACTTTCCCTAAAACCTTACCCTGCATCCCATCCTGACTCCCTGATGTTGTACTACCCTACTAGAATGGCTAACTCTAACTTTGAACACCCCTTCCACCGCCTCAGCCAATGTCACCAATCGAACTCCAACTACTTTCATGTCATCGAGTAGTGGATCCAGTATCAAATATGTGAAATAAACTGGAGGCTCCATCACTATGTTCCTATGATGATGTCTTGCAAGACCTTGGAATTTTTTCTATATTATTATAGGATTAACACTTGACTAGAGGTCTATAACAATTATTATAGTATTTATCTACCCTTCCACACTGGTGACATACAACCATACTTCCTCACTAGGTCCTCTATCACCCACATCTCTACTCAAACCCAGAAAAACAATTCTTCCTTACACTAGATGATCCATTTCCAATTGATGCCACTCACCCTAGGACATAAGAATCTCTCATTATCCTCTCATAAATCAAGGTATGATTCACCATTTCAAATAAAATGGTTATAGAATACATTCAACTATGCCCTAATATCCTTTTTAAGTTCATCATTGAAGTGTATTTTTCTAGAAAACTCATCACTATACATAGATGGGATGAACCATTGTAACTCAATAAATTGAGTATTATACTCTATAATAGGTAAGATCCCCCACTCTCAGTGCATAAACTCCCAATCCTGATCAGACCGTAGGGTCTCAGGGAATAAGTGTTCCAAGAAACTAGTCTAGAAATCCTTCCAAACCATACCCACATTTTGATCATCCCAAATCACAACATCCCACTATCTCCTAGCCTATCCTCAAAGAATATAGTTGGAAATCTTCACCCTCTTTTTAAAGGGTTTCTTCAGAAGCTCAAAGATAGTGTGCATAGCCTCAAGAAAAGTCTCAACTATATGGGGACAACCCTCCCTAGAGAAGGTAGGAGGATACTTCAACTAAAACTTTTGGCTCAACAGAGACATATTTTGGGAAACTCATGGTGCATCTCTCTTTATAGACCACATCACATGAATGACACTCTCTTTATGTTGAGCATCCATACCTTGGCCCTATGATATAGGTGGTCCAAACCATTGAAACTTAGGGGAATGTTCACCAGATCCATCCTGGCACTCAATTAGTGGTTAATGAGGATCTATTTATCTAGAATTCCAATGAAACAACTCATAACACATTACCAAAAATATTCTTGATATCACAAATAATAAAACCAGAATTAATCATAGGCTCATAAAATAACAACTTGGGCACTCTCTCTAGCCCCATCTACCCACTCTAGGGTCAAGTCACACATAGAAAGAAGACTAATGTCACTAGGATTGGTTAAATAAGATTCCATTCATAAGTTATGGGAGAAAACACATGGAAAGTTTCTTACTAAAATTTTATTTAACCCAAACCATCATTTACTATAACCAAATATCAAACATTATTCTCATTTAGATTATTATCATTTTCCAAGACAATACCCTAGTTCCATTATATGAAGTTTCAAACATAATTTATAAAGGAAAACACTCTTTAAGTTGTGCTTGACACCCCATTCAACGACCATTAATTCAAATTCCATAAAAGAGGTCAAAATTTCAATCCATTATTCATATAAAAATTGGTTAGATAAAATGAAACCATTAAATTATATAGGGAAACACTATTTAGGTTAATGATGAAATTTTAAATAACCAAACCATGTCATGAAAAAGAAACCCAAGTAAAAAATAAATCCAAATAGTCAAGCATTCATGCTAATGACATGTAAATACTTATGTGCCTAATATGATGCATGATGCACATGACAAGAGAGAAACATCCCATAAACCATAGCCACATAAAATAAGTGCCTAAATCAAGGTGTAGATAGATTAAATATAACAATGAATTATAATAATAGTAATTACCTCCCCTGGAAACATGGATTTTACCTTATAAGTGGGTTAACTACTCTAAGGAACAAGCTCATTACCATGTCCTAACATATCCATAACAAAAACTAGATTTAATTTAAATGATGGACTAGTCTGAAAACTAAGAACTAGGTAAGAAACAAAGGATTAAGGGGGTCTAAAGTGGTGGCCCAAGAGAATCCCCTATAATAATTTTAACACCCTCATGAGGAAGAGATTGAAAACTCGAAAAACAAGTAAAGAGACCGTTCTAAGGTTATTTGGAAGCTAGATATTCAGCCACTATATTCTCTTCATTCCATGTGTGAGTGATATCCCTGAAGCTATTAATTAGATTCCAACACTTCCTAATTTAGTAAGAGATGGTATAGGGGGTGGGTCTTAGCCCATAAGAGGATTTTTAAACTAGTTGTTATTCCATTTCCAACATTTCAAGATTAATGTTTTTCTTAATACATTGCTCAAGGCATGCTAATATATCATTGAGTTTAGCCTTAAATGAGTCAACATTACCGAAAAAGGCCGTGAATTCTATGATGATGGATCCCATGAAATCACACACTATACCACCACCCCGCATGCTACCCAAACTGCTTTAACTGTCTATGTTTAGTTTTATTATCATGTTATGGGGGTGCCTCCAGATCCAATGATTGGGATTAGAGCTGGAAGAAAATGGAATGGGTGACCTAGTTACTATAGTGGATCTAAGAGAGGGAGAATCTTTCTAGTTATTTACTAGCCGAGCCAGGTTTACCATTAGGATCCCGGTTCTTAACACATTGTCCCTCCTTGAGTAATTTATCCCCTTAAACCAAGCTTTGTTCCTCACTTTCCATTTACACCAACATCCTGCTACAATAATGAGAGATATCTCTTTTTCCTCATGAATTTTACTCCCCAAAACTTAAAACCAATTATCAAGGAAGTTATCCCCTGTATGATCCTATGAAGACATGCCTATTAAGAAACCAAAGGATAGACACACACTTCATGCCCATTGAACCTCAAAGAACAGGTGGCATGAGGTTTCTTTATAAGGCTCACTATATAAGCTACACTCAGAACCGAGGAAAATACCTCTATTATTTATGTTTTTGTATGTGGATAGAGCATGATTCCTAATGCACTAAATAAGAAAATTAAATTTTGTAGGGATCTCCTTGAACCAAAGAGACTCACCCCATTTGTCTATGTCGGTCATTGTATGCAACACCCTGTCATAATCCTTGACCAATAAATCTCTGGACACGAAACTAGTGAAAACACATTTTTTAGGATCTAAGGACAACATAATAAGATAAAAAATTCCATCTTTATCCTTATCAAGAATGTCTTGGATTAAACTCTGATGTCTACTTTCTTGTCTAAAGGATATATCTGGGGTAGGAAATCCTATAAAACTTAGCCTTTTTCCAACCCAGTTATGATGCTAGAAGTTAATATCACCCCAGAAAATGATTCAGTGGAAATGGATGTTAATTTTTTAAATATGATGTTATACCGCATGCCATATGGAATAATTTCTTACCTTAAGTATCCCCAGATTAGACCCATATTTCACGCTGATAAATCTTTCCCATAGGGTCCATCCCTTAATTATTTTCCATTATGTATTTTCTTATAGTCCATGTGTAACAGCCCAAGATTTTATGAAAAATATTCTTTTTAATTTCACTAATGTCTTGTGTTATACGCTACACCAAAAGGAGCTTGCACAACACGCATCCTTGACTTGCCTTGCATTACACGCAATCGCAACCTTCCTCGATAGCGTGTGTGGTACGTAATCCTGAGTTTCACGAAACAATGATATGCTATTAAAATATTATTAAAACTAGCCGTTATGAATAGTAATAACCACTTTTTAAATTTTAGAAATTTTAACTCTCAAAATGGACTTCATTTTTGGATTCGGAGTATCGAATTTAGACTAAGGTGAAATTTTGGTACTTTTCGGATAACTTTCATATTCTGATGAATAGTGAAAATTACTAAATTATAATTAAAAACAACTTTTTTAATCGAAATAATTAATAGTGATAAATCATTAATTTGAGTGGTTTTAAAGTATATTTAGAATATATTTTTACAATTTAATACAATGTTGGTCATTGGTTGTAATTTCACATTTAAACCAGACATAATCAAATGTCAATCTTTTGATAGATATTGTTTCTTAAAAACACGCTATTTGTTTTAACAGCGGGATTTAATTATAAAATTAATTAATGAAACTTATATGTTGGGAATTTTGTAAAATAGAAATCATTTTTGAATTCGGAATATCAATTATAGCTTAGGGTGAAATTTTGGCATTTTTCTGAAAAACTTCAATTTTTGATGAATAGTGAAACCACTAAGTGGTAGGTTAAAAACTGAATTTTGCATAAAACTTAATTTTACCGCTTCTGTGAATGGAATTTCAAAAATCCGACAGACACGGTTGATATCAGTAAGTAAAATGTGGTTCAATGAGATAAAAATAATTTTTTGGTGAATAGTAACTTTTTACTATTTTTACCGCGGTTAATAGTAAATAGGGTAACTAAGGGTAAATATGATATCAATATTACCCTAACACATGTCCTAATTCTATTGGACAAGTGTAATTCGACCAAAAACAAACTTAGGAATAAAATATGACCATTTAGGCCCACTTGGATTAGATTAGGACATTTATTATTAATTTATTTAAAGAAGGGTTAAAATAGTTAAAATCAAAGTTTAATAAGTAAATCATTTCTAATATGGGGTTATACATAAGATAAATTCTATTGTAAATATTCATTAGAAAGATAAAAAGATTTACTACATGATGGTATTTTATTTGTAATTTTTAGACATCAAATAATTTAATTTATTTATGACACAAAGATGATGCAGTAATTATCTTGTTAATGAAATATTGACATAATTGATGTTATAAACACCAAAATAAATGTAATTTGAGACTTTTTATGAATTAAACTAATTTTATAGGTTACTATGATATATTAGTGTTGATTTAATCAACTTGGTTAGAACATATAATTCTGTTATGACTTTCACAAAAATCATATATCAAATAGTGTCAAAATTGACACAAAATAGTTTTTAAATCAAATATTATATTATTAATTGTTATTTTATTCCTAAAAATCTAAGGTTCGGCCAAATGACTTAGATAAGGATATATGTATTAATAATATACAATTTGGGGTTCGTTTGGCATGTTATAGTAAGTTTATTAACCATATAGTGAAAGAAAACAAAAAGACACGGTAAAAGTTAAATTATTTAACTTAGAGTTAAATCTAATTGATAAGGTTAAAATAATACCCTAAACTTGTCTAAATCCTATTGGTTGATAGGATTTCGACCCATCCCCACTTTAGCTTCGAAATAAGACCCTTTGGAACCATTATAAACCGATTTTTTATAAAATAATATTTTGAGATATTCCTAAGGTGCCCCTCTCCTCCCCTATAAAAGGACACCTCCTCCCCCTCCTCCTCACACCAATTTGAGCACTCAAGCTCGGCCAACCCCTGCCAAAATCTCTTCTCCACTTCCCTAGAAACATCCTAGAGGTTCTGGTCTTACTCAAAGACCAATTTTAGTTCCCTAAGAGGAGGTCTCCAAAAGGCGCTTCAAAGAAGAGGTAATTACCGTTACCAATTATTTCATCTTTATTTCTTCTTCCACTTCTTCTTCTTAGGTTGTTTCATTATGAAGCAATAACATCAGTATCACTCATATACTGATATGTTATTATAATTATGAAACAACCCTATTTCACCATCTATCCATCCTACGGAAAAAGAAATCACCGCGCGTGCGTACGTACGGAATACCGTCTCCACGCCGTGGTGTAATCTATTTTCCACCACCACCTTACATGGATGGGTATAATGGTGTAAAGAATAACTATACATAGTTATTACAACATCATATTGATTCTGATATATTGTATAATCCACTCCAATTCAATTCAATATTTATAGAAATGATATCATCGCTCGTGCGTACGTACAGAATACCGTCTCCACGACGCGATGAGATTCATTCTCCATGTTAACCATTTAAGAATGATTATAATGTATATATAAGAAATAATAATGAAATATATGACATTATAAAGCTACTGGATTTATGTATATATATACATATGTATGTCATCTACTTACTTCCATTTCAAGACAATAAGGAAAGGAAAACAGCGTTCATGCGTACGTACGGACTACCGTCTCCATGAACGGTGTTTTTCATTTTATTTATCTACCTATTATATATATATATATACTGAATATATATGATATATAAATCATATTTTATATTCTGGAAGTAAGTAAATCATGATATAAGTAATAATTATGTCAAGAACAACAAGTCAAAACACCTACGATAAATGAAACGATTTTACCCAAAACGCTTCTTTAACATGGAATTTACAAAAGAACGGGTAATATAATGTCATAAGTGAACCATATATGATATCATAACAATGAATATGATTCTGTAATAAGTCAATAACATTATTTAAACCATTATACAGGAGCTTCGGACACGAACAAAGCAAATCGGACCTAAGGTAAGGGAAATATCACAATCTCATTTTTATCCGAGATTGTTTATTCGTAAGTATTTACTGGGGTGTATTTTATCATCCACATACATGTTTCATAAATATGTAATATTATTTCCATACAAATACAATTTTTTAAATCCAATTTTACCCTTCGGTGAGTTTTTAGTAAAAGAAATGAAAGGAATCTTTTGCCGTTTTCCGTACGAGGTACTTTTTGACTTTTCCGACAAAAGTACGAAGAATGTTTTTTTTAACTTATATGGCATGAATGGATTTTTAAAACATTATTTCCATGAAGCTTCCTTTACAAGTTTTCAAGTTTATTTTTAATCAACTTCTTTTATTTTAAATTAGTATGACATGTTATGAAAGGAAAAATGTTTTTTGAAGAAGAAAGGATATTTTCCTCAAGAATGGAGTTCAAGTGTTTTATCAAAATTATTTTCCATCTAAGATAATAAAGGGTTATATTTTTATCCCTATTATTAAATTGATTTGATCATGTTGTGATAGAATTATTTTTATGAATTCCTTTATCTTATATGAATTGATTTATGATGTCATGATGTTTCAAGAATCCAATTTTTGTTACATGTGTTATGCGATGATGTATGTTTTATGATTATGTGGAACACATAAGAAAGGATTCATTATAAGATGGGTGGGACCTATATCTCCCTCCAATGCATTGGGTAAAGATTTTATATCTCATGAGATAGACATGGCTGGAATGGTAGGTTATACCGGTTCAGTGAAACATGACTGAAACGAGGGTTACTCGATTCAGAAAGGGACTTTGTCCACTAAGATAGTCTTGGAAATGAGTCTTGACTAACAAGAAATGATTCTCCATGATTATGTGTGAATGCCACAAAGTTTCATGTTTTAAGTTATGATTATTGTGATTACATTTCACTACCATGATTTATCCCATGTTATGAAATTATGCTCTCTTTTGCAGGTTAAGATTTCCAAAAGTTATGTTCTTATGAATATGATGTGATTGATTTTTCTTTTGTATACCCTTACTGAGCATTTGAGCTCACCATTTTTATGTTTTCTTTTCCCCAGGATATAAAGAAAGGTTTTAGGTAAAAAAAGGGGAAGATCTTTATGGGAGATATTGAAGATCTTTCACCACGATTAGAAGATTACGTTCCGAGTTTCCAAAGACACTAAACTATTACGATCCTTGTGTGTGTGTTTTTGTTATGTTCTAAGTATTCCGCAAAAGTAATGTAAAGTCTATGTACGTCAGGCTTCGGGTCTCTACAGTTGGTATCAGAGGAAAGGTTTAGTCAACCTTTGGAAACTAGGATGCGAAAATGTTAGTGAGATACCTAGAGATATTTCTAAGGTATGTCTAGGGATGCCCCTAAGGATAATTATACGTATAGGATATAGTTCTAGAACTATGGTAACGATATTAGATTAAACCAAAGATGATAGATATTTAAGTTACTCCCCCTTTATTACGATTTTTGCATCTAACACTATTCTGTTTGGGTTTTAGAAAATGGATGGAAACAAGATGATTCACAATAATAGAGGATATGATGGACAATGGAATGATATTCTTCATGAGCAACCAAATGAAATGGGATTTGGATGTCCAAACATCATTATTATGCTGAATCAACAATCTCACAACATGATCAATAAAGTAAAATTTGGTAAGTTTCCTGACTCGATTAATAAGAGAAAGATGGAGTTCCATGATGATCATAGAGGAAAGAAAGTTCAATTTCCCCTATGTAAATCATGTGGGAAGAGGCATCAAGGAGAATGTTTCAAGGGAACTGGATGATGCTTTGGGTGTGGAAAAGAAGGACACAAAGCAAGTAAGTGCAAAGGAAAAGGGTCGGTTAACACCATGGATGAGGATAATGGTATTGCTACGACATCAAAAATGGTTAAGTGTTTTAAATGTGGAATGTATGGGCATTATGCAAACAAATGCCCTAAGGGAAAGACTCATGAAGAGAATCAGTATGGTCATATGGGTAGTATTTATGTGGATGATGATGAAGAGACTACAAATGATATGTGAGATGAAAGAATTTTTGAAGCTCGGTCAATGGTTTGAGAATGTAGTGGCATGATTACATGTTTATCATGTGTAATTTTGGAATAAAGAGACATCTATGGATTGTTACACTGTTGTCTTTCCTTGTGTTTTGAAAGTATATGATTAATGTTACCAGTATCCATGAAGGTTATTCAGATATTTTTGGAATGTAGATGATATGCGCATAATGAAGGGATAAGGAGAAAATTAAATGTTTGATAGTATTCATGAGCTCATGATTGATATAAGGACTAAGTGATATCATGGTTTGAGTATATAGAATTTTGAGGATTTTGGTATGTGGAAAGTGTTAACTTTTAACTGCACTCATGTTTTCACTAAGGTATTCAAGAGAATACATGATTAAGGACTTTGAATGTTTGGAATGTGACCAACAAGACATATCTTATGATATGTGGGGATCAACGACAGTATTAAATCTCTGGTAATCGATGTCACTATATTATGAGAGTGGACTGCAGTATTATGTATAAGCCTAAAGATTAGACTGGATTATGTTGGACATAAGTTAGTATTGTTTAAGGATAGAAGATTTTCGATATTATTGATGGGATGTTATAGTAACGTAGTTTTAGAAAAAGGGACAACCTGCAGGACGGGCGACAGCCCATCGCTTCGGACAAGGCTGTAGGAATCGAACCCACAACCGAAGTGCGACTGGCCTTTATCGCCTACCACTGGCCTACAGGAAGTCCCTGTTTAGTAGAAATTAGTTTTATTATATTAAGCAGTATGATATATGAAGTATAAGTCCATTTTAGGAACCATATATGATTAATCTTACTATAGAATGACTTATGTATATTTAATAACTTTTGCTAACCTTTTGTTTGAAACAGATGGAATGACCCGTCATTCTATCACATGATCTGCTAACACTTCATGAATAACAAATTCAACTTCATTTATTTAAGAGATGAAGTAGAAATTGTTCAAGGCACGAGCAAAAGTGAGATTGTACCAAAATAAAGTAAGTATTTATTCTAAGCAAAATTTCAACTTTAGGGAAATGATCTTGAAAACCAAAAATGTTGTCCTAGTTCTCTTATACCTGATGAATCAGATGGTACCTTAGATCGTCACAAATTTATGGATTTGTGATTACTGGCTTTTCCATAGCCATGTTCTCTACCACTCTCCATCAGAACATGATGGTTAGATTTCTCTTCCATATCCATATTTTCACCTATGTGGAAACCCAGTGATTAGTTTATTTGGGTAATCGTTACATTTCATACTTTAGTTTTTAAAGCCAAGTTTTGGTATTCCCTTTTACGATGTGGGTTTCTATTAAAGAAACTTTCGAATAGTAAACCATTTATAACCCCGACGAATTTCGAGGGCGAAATTCATTTTAAGGGGGGTAGAATGTAACAGCCCAAGATTTTATGAAAAATATTCTTTTTAATTTCACTAATGTCTTGTGTTATACGCTACACCAAAAGGAGCCTGCACAACACGCATCCTTGACTTGCCTTGCATTACACGCAATCGCAACCTTCCTCGATAGCGTGTGTGGTACGTAATCCTGAGTTTCACGAAACAATGATATGCTATTAAAATATTATTAAAACTAGCCGTTATGAATAGTAATAACCACTTTTTAAATTTTAGAAATTTTAACTCTCAAAATGGACTTCATTTTTGGATTCGGAGTATCGAATTTAGCCTAAGGTGAAATTTTGGTACTTTTCGGATAACTTTCATATTCTGATGAATAGTGAAAATTACTAAATTATAATTAAAAACAACTTTTTTAATCGAAATAATTAATAGTGATAAATCATTAATTTGAGTGGTTTTAAAGTATATTTAGAATATATTTTTACAATTTAATACAATGTTGGTCATTGGTTGTAATTTCACATTTAAACCAGACATAATCAAATGTCAATCTTTTGATAGATATTGTTTCTTAAAAACACGCTATTTGTTTTAACAGCGGGATTTAATTATAAAATTAATTAATGCAACTTATATGTTGGGAATTTTGTAAAATAGAAATCATTTTTGAATTCGGAATATCAATTATAGCTTAGGGTGAAATTTTGGCATTTTTCTGAAAAACTTCAATTTTTGATGAATAGTGAAACCACTAAGTGGTAGGTTAAAAACTGAATTTTGCATAAAACTTAATTTTACCGCTTCTGTGAATGGAATTTCAAAAATCCGACAGACACGGTTGATATCAGTAAGTAAAATGTGGTTCAATGAGATAAAAATAATTTTTTGGTGAATAGTAATTTTTTACTATTTTTACCGCGGTTAATAGTAAATAGGGTAACTAAGGGTAAATATGATATCAATATTACCCTAACACATGTCCTAATTCTATTGGACAAGTGTAATTCGACCAAAAACAAACTTAGGAATAAAATATGACCATTTAGGCCCACTTGGATTAGATTAGGACATTTATTATTAATTTATTTAAAGAAGTGTTAAAATAGTTAAAATCAAAGTTTAATAAGTAAATCATTTCTAATATGGGGTTATACATAAGATAAATTCGATTGTAAATATTCATTAGAAAGCTAAAAAGATTTACTACATGATGGTATTTTATTTGTAATTTTTAGACATCAAATAATTTAATTTATTTATGACACAAAGATGATGCAGTAATTATCTTGTTAATGAAATATTGACATAATTGATGTTATAAACACCAAAATAAATGTAATTTGAGACTTTTTATGAATTAAACTAATTTTATAGGTTACTATGATATATTAGTGTTGATTTAATCAACTTTTTTTGAACATATAATTCTGTTATGACTTTCACAAAAATCATATATCAAATAGTGTCAAAATTGACACAAAATAGTTTTTAAATCAAATATTATATTATTAATTGTTATTTTATTCCTAAAAATCTAAGGTTCGGCCAAATGACTTAGATAAGGATATATGTATTAATAATATACAATTTTGGGTTCGTTTGACATGTTATAGTAAGTTTATTAACCATATAGTGAAAGAAAACAAAAAGACACGGTAAAAGTTAAATTATTTAACTTAGAGTTAAATCTAATTGATAAGGTTAAAATAATACCCTAAACTTGTCTAAATCCTATTGGTTGATAGGATTTCTACCCATACCCACTTTAGCTTCGAAATAAGACCCTTTGGAACCATTATAAACCGATTTTTTATAAAATAATATTTTGAGATATTCCTAAGGTGCCCCTCTCCTCCCCTATAAAAGGACACCTCCTCCCCCTCATCCTCACACCAATTTGAGCACTCAAGCTCGGCCAAACCCTGCCAAAATCTCTTCTCCACTTCCATAGAAACATCCTAGAGGTTCTGGTCTTACTCAAAGACCAATTTTAGTTCCCTAAGAGGAGGTCTCCAAAAGGCGCTTCAAAGAAGAGGTAATTACCGTTACCAATTCTTTCATCTTTATTTCTTCTTCCACTTCTTCTTCTTAGGTTGTTTCATTATGAAGTAATAACATCAGTATCACTCATATACTGATATGTTATTATAAGTATGAAACAACCCTATTTCACCATCTATCCATCCTACGGAAAAAGAAATCACCGCGCGTGCGTACGTACGGAATACCGTCTCCACGCCGTGGTGTAATCTATTTTCCACCACCACCTTACATGGATGGGTATAATGGTGTAAAGAATAACTATACATAGTTATTACAAAATCATATTGATTCTGATATATTTTATAATCCACTCCAATTCAATTCAATATTTATAGAAATGATATCATCGCTCGTGCGTACGTATGGAATACCGTCTCCACGACGCGATGAGATTCATTCTCCATGTTAACCATTTAAGAATGATTATAATGTATATATAAGAAATAATAATGAAATATATGACATTATAAAGCTACTGGATTTATGTATATATATACATATGTATGTCATCTACTTACTTCCATTTCAAGACAATAAGGAAAGGAAAACAGCGTTCATGCGTACGTACGGACTACCGTCTCCATGAACGGTGTTTTTCATTTTATTTATCTACCTATTATATATATATATATACTGAATATATATGATATATAAATCATATTTTATATTCTGGAAGTAAGTAAATCATGATATAAGTAATAATGATGTCAAGAACAACAAGTCAAAACACCTACGATAAATGAAACGATTTTACCCAAAACGCTTCTTTAACATGGAATTTACAAAAGAACGGGTAATATAATGTCATAAGTGAACCATATATGATATCATAACAATGAATATGATTCTGTAATAAGTCAATAACATTATTTAAACCATTATACAGGAGCTTCGGACACGAACAAAGCAAATCGGACCTAAGGTAAGGGAAATATCACAATCTCATTTTTATCCGAGATTGTTTATTCGTAAGTATTTACTGGGGTGTATTTTATCATCCACATCCATGTTTCATAAATATGTAATATTATTTCCATACAAATACAATTTTTTAAATCCAATTTTACCCTTCGGTGAGTTTTTAGTAAAAGAAATGAAAGGAATCTTTTGCCGTTTTCCGTACGAGGTACTTTTTGACTTTTCCGACAAAAGTACGAAGAATGTTTTTTTA
Source organism: Viscum album (assembly GCA_963277665.1). Lineage (NCBI taxonomy): Eukaryota > Viridiplantae > Streptophyta > Magnoliopsida > Santalales > Viscaceae > Viscum > Viscum album. Next base: position 891,276,862 of record OY728123.1, read on the forward strand.
ACTTATACGGCATGAATGGATTTTTAAAACATTATTTCCATGAAGCTTCCTTTACAAGTTTTCAAGTTTATTTTTAATCAACTTCTTTTATTTTAAAGTAGTATGACATGTTATGAAAGGAAAAATGTTTTTTGAAGAAGAAAGGATATTTTCCTCAAGAATGGAGTTCAAGTGTTTTATCAAAATTATTTTCCATCTAAGATAATAAAGGGTTCTATTTTTATCCCTATTATTAAATTGATTTGATCATGTTGTGATAGAATTATTTTTATGAATTCCTTTATCTTATATGAATTGATTTATGATGTCATGATGTTTCAAGAATCCCATTTTTGTTACATGTGTTATGCGATGATGTATGTTTTATGATTATGTGGCACACATAAGAAAGGATTAATTATAAGATGGGTGGGACCTATATCTCCCTCCAATGCATTGGGTAAAGATTTTATATCTCATGAGATAGACATGGCTGGAATGGTAGGTTATACCGGTTCAGTGAAACAGGACTGAAACGAGGGTTACTCGATTCAGAAAGGGACTTTGTCCACTAAGATAGTCTTGGAAATGAGTCTTGACTAACAAGAAATGATTCTCTATGATTATGTGTGAATTCCACAATGTTTCATGTTTTAAGTTATGATTATTGTGATTACATTTCACTACCATGATTTATCCCATGTTATGAAATTATGCTCTCTTTTGCAGGTTAAGATTTCCAAAAGTTATGTTCTTATGAATATGATGTGATTGATTTTTCTTTTGTATACCCTTAATGAGCATTTGAGCTCACCATTTTTATGTTTTATTTTCCCCAGGATATAAAGAAAGGTTTTAGGTAAAAAAAAGGGGAAGATCTTTATGGGAGATATTGAATATCTTTCACCACGATTAGAAGATTACGTTCCGAGTTTCCAAAGACACTAAACTATTACGATCCTTGTGTGTGTGTTTTTGTTATGTACTAAGTATTCCGCAAAAGTAATGTAAAGTCTATGTACGTCAGGTTTCGGGTCTCTAGACCATGCATCATTCCAAAAATACTACTAATGTTAATTACACCCTCCCTCTCTGACCTAGCCAATCTTTCCCAAGAAGACCAATGATGTCTTACCTTAGAGTGATCATCCCATAATAACACTTCCATTATGTCTTCAATTCAAAAAATAATGGAATTTGGGACTTTGAGTACTGAAAAAATATGCATGGGGATACAAGATAATATTCTATTTACCGGGTTAATTCTTCATACGAATGATGAGAAATGGTCCTTACAATTTGTGATTCAGTTGGTTAACCTATCCTCTACATCTTCAAAATGGTGTTTACAAAGCCCACCCAAGGAGATTGGTGTACCCAAATATTTCATGGGAAATCTCCTCCTACTAATTCATAAATTTGATTCCATGGCTCTCGCCCTCTTTTCTGAACATGATCTTGAGATATACACACTACTCTTCTCCCAGTTCACAATATGTCCACTCTATTTACAGTACTATCCAATGACCTTATTAACACTAGGGTTAGAATGCTTACTTCCATTAAAAAAAATGATTGTGTTTTCTGCATACATGAGATGGGATATGCTATGAAAATGAGGCTTTCAATGAAATGAAATAATATTTCCATATTGGAGGTTCCTATTAATATATCTACAAAGAGAATTCTACACCAAAATTAAAAGGATTGGAGACATATGATATCCTTTTCTTAACCCCTAAAATGATTTGAAGAAGCCACATTTCTTCCCCATAAAATAAATGGACATCCATAGAGATCTAAATCACTTGAATAATAAATCAACGATCCTATAAAAAAACCCATGCATGAAAGTACCTTAAGGATGAAGGACCATTCCATCTAATCATAATATTTTTCTATTTCTATCTTGATGGTGATATTGGAGACAAGATAATTTTGATTTAAGTCACCGATCATCTCTTGAGCCAAAAAATGGATCCATGGATTGATCTGCCCTTGAAAAATCTATGTGGTTCATCCAAAACCCATCGATGAAGGTGCTAAGATATATACCTATTAATCACACTGGTCAAGGACTTATATGGGAAATTGAATAAGATTATTTGTTTGTAGTGTTTCAATGAATAGGGATCCATAATTTTGGGAATTGTGACTAGGGGCTTCACTTTTCATGTTTGGGGTGTTTCTTCGATGAAATAAATCTTGCACCACTTCTATAATACTACTCTTAACTAACTCCAAGGAGAAAACATAGAAGGAACCTAGGAATCTATCATGTTTTAACGTGATGATGGGGTTGATAGAAAGCACTGCTTAAAAAAATTCTCATTCATCAGGGACAGATCCCAAGCATGAATTATAACTATCCGAAACCACATGAGGGATCACATTGAACCTTATTATTAACCTAAAAGGATGATCTTGGTTGATCCTTATGAGGTTTACACTTCTTAGTACTTTCAAAAAAATTTGAATCCAAGTTTAGGAAGTTTGTTATTATTATATGAGCCTCCATAAGTTTCTTTTGAACAAGATCATGTTCTTTCTCCTTCACCTTTATCTTTTATTTAAGAATTATGTTGAGGTTTTTATCTTCATCAAGAAACTTCTTTATATTATCAATCTCTTTTAACAACTTGGATTTTTCTGTAAGGTTTGAATTATTCTTGTTTACTGAAATATTTTTTTATTTAACTTATTATTCTCTTAATAAAGTATAATAATATCTGAGAGACATTATTTCAATCCTACTTTAATTATAAACTCTATTTTAGTTTACTATTCCTATTCTTTATATTTTCTACTTCCACCCCTTGTAAAATTCTCATCATTTAAATTTTCAATAAGAAACTTCTAAGCACTTTCATCACTATAATTTTAAACTTTCACTTTACTATCATCATCATTCTCATAATTGGACAAAAAATGTCTTTTTATATTTAGAGAACTTATTATCCTTTCCTTTTGAAAATGACATTGATTTTTCTATCTTCTTCTTCAAATATCTTCTTGAATTTCCATCTTCTTGATCACTATCTTTATATTCCTTTAGTATTGGATAGTTTTGAATGAAATTTTCATTTTTATTGAATTTAAATAACTTCGAATGTAACTTTTCTTTATACTTACCCATGAATATTTTCACCTTTATAAAAAACAAAGACACGAATTCATAAAACTTTTTACTTAATATTTAGTTTTAGATTCATCAAATTCTTACTCAACAACTTTCTTATAACTTCCTTGCATATTAGCTATGAAAAATATTTCTCGATCAATATTTTATTTATTCTTGAAAACATTTTCACTTCTCATTTAATATGTGATAATAATAATATAAAAATAATCTAGAGAGAGAGTTTTAGGATCTCTATCTTCCAAAATCCCCTTACTATTAACTGAATTCTTAACATCCATGACAACCTTCTTCTTCTTGAAACTTTAAACAACCAAGATTCAATGATGGTACCTTTACTATAATACTAATTAAAAGGACCTATTGTGATCTGTATGACCACTAAGAGGGGTGAGGGATGAATCAATGATCTTTCTATTTTTATGTTTTTCTTCTATAAAGAAACCTTCAACACTGGTGAGAGAGAATTTAATACCCTAAGAAACAATATACAAGAACACCCATAAGAACACTATAATTTAAAAGTTTCACTACTCAATAAGAGTAGCTAGTCCATGGAATGGTTTTGAAATAATCCAATACCACACATACACTAGAGAATAATATTTTGTGGTTTAGAAAAAGAAGATAATATACATAACATGAATAGAACTATATTCCTTTAATAGTGGATTCTCACCTTACATGGATGTTATGATAAAAAAAATTTCAACAAAAAAAGAACCCTTACAAAAAAACTTCAATGCATTATCACTTTTCTACTTAAAATTTATTCACACATTCCATTCTGTAAGTTCTTATTCTTCCAATTTGATTTACTTTAAAACAATGAGAAAGAAATTCTATTCGGACTTTCGTACAAACCTATCTATATAATACCTTCTCTATCTAATAGTTGTCCATTAGGTATACTCCATATGGTACACTCTATCCATTATATTTGTATGATTCCCTCTTTGTGATTTCCACTATTCGATGCTTTTATGTTTGGTACTAAGACAAAAGAATCTCTCAATATATTCTATCGTAACCTCACTTATTTATAAACCAACACAGTAACAACAAAAATAATCTCATCCCACATGCTCTTCTTTTTATATAAATCATTTATACAAAAATCAAGGGAGGATAATGAAATAAAAATTTAGATTTCCTACTACAAATTTTAATTTTCCTGATTGATACTTACTTCAGTTGACCACCTTTAAAGATATAAGTAAATCAGAGTCCAAAAACTTCATAAGAACTTCATTATATCTCAGTATCAAAAATCACTTCAAAAATTCTTCAAATATCAGTGAGATTTATGAACGTTGAAAGTAAATCCCAACATTACCATAATATAGGGATTTAAAAGAATTCTTTTTAAGGATCTACAAAACTTCATCTGGTACTTCTCTATAGGAAATTCTATGTATGGTTTAAATATCTAAAACCCTCTATCTAAAACTTCTTCATAGGTACTTCTTTATATGGTTCCCCTATGTTCAGTAATATCTTGTCTGATGAACTTTTTATCTAATGAATCTATTCAAAAAACTAAATTTGAAAACTTTGTTCAGAAAATTCATCTAATAACTTTTCTAGGAATACTATATATGATAAATTTAGTTAGAAACATCTATCTGATGACTTCTCTTTGAAAATTATGTTTGATGAACTCACTCAGAAATCTCTATTCGATTCCCTCACAAACATTCTTCATCAAGTACCTCTTTTCATGTTTTCTTTATCCAATGAATCAACTTAAAATACTCGGTCTGATTCCTTTTATTGGAAACCTCTATCTGGTGACTCAAAAACCTCTATTTTATTATTATAAAATCAACTAAAACTATGATAAATTTTTGTAATCATGATGCCTTGTAAATTTAAATATCATCAAAGCTTCTCTTAATTTTCTTTATTAGATCATCTATATCTAATAGAACTATAAATACAATTGAATAAAAATTTGGTTCCACTATATATCTGATCTCCTTGGTTTGTTCTTCTTTTTCCATTTGTCTATGTACATTTGATTCATACTTCTATTTCTAGACCATTCCATCTGGAAACATCATAGAGTGAAGAAAAATTCATAAGGAAACTTCATAATATTGTTATTAAAAATTCTTCTCCAAGTGTTAAGGAAATTTTTGAGACATTAAGAGAATTTCAACAATTTTTATACATAAGAAAATATTCCTTTTATAAATTAATTATTTATATATTGATAGAAAAAGACAACTTCATAAACAAACTTTGTTTCTATTAGATATCCTTCTTTATTTCCAAACACAAACCAAACCTCTTCTTCCCAACACACATTCTAGGTTTGGGACCTTTTTCCCTTGAACCATTAAGAAAGGATGAAATTCCCCTAAAAACCCCTATTACTTCACCATAGAGGTCAAAATATAATAGTTGTGTAATTTTTTGTACTAAGCCTCACAAGTATTCGATCCAATTTTATCCAACAGGATCGAGATAAACCATTTCAACAATGTTTTTACACACCATGGCATAATATTTGGTGGTTTCCGGAAGATCCAACATGGTGTATACTATTCCCTGGTGATGGAATGGTGGTTGTTTTATCCATGGAATATAGAGGAGAGGGGATACCATGCCATGATGTGGGGAAAATTAGTTTTAGAATGGAAAAAATGACCACAAAGATAAGAGGGATTAACATGTTCCAGGATATTGGGTATTTAAATATATTTTTTATGATTATTAAATGTGATTTATCCTTATTTAAATCTATATCCATGACTCCCTCCTCAATCATATAAATCTATAATAGAGTATACCAAGTTATAAATGGGGTAAACTCATGGTTGATGCACTTGAATATTATTATTCAAGGATCCTATATATCTCACCCTTCATTTCTTTTTAGTTCTTATAGGGAAAGTTTTAGCAATGTGGATACATGGAATTGGTGGATCATGGGATGTAGTTTTGTGTAAGTCAAGTTGGTGGGAACTCCTTTTGAATTCCTTGGTGCACAACTTCATCTTCCTCAATATTGTACTACCCAGTTCTTTAAGGTAATGTATCTCCCAACTTCTTTTATCTTCTAAGATTTATACTTATTAAGGTGAATTTATATATTTTATGCTATTATTGTTGAACCCTTAACACCCCTTTATTGTCACCCCTAGAATTGAATGATTGGAAATGTTGTCACCACCTTCCATTTCCAGCCCCTTCAAAATAAGGGATTAGAGAAGACAAAATTATTCTTAATCAAAACCATCCCATCATATCCTATATTTTGATACATCTTTAATCACTCTTAATAATTGTTAATGTACCTTTATCGAACACTAGAGATCAAGGTAAGACTATACTCTCTCCTTGATCTCCATGGGGATGATTTGGTTCAGGGGGGGGGGGTGTGATTAAATTATACATTTAATGTTATACTCTCTCATCAAGCTTAGTGTGGATGATCAATTCTAGGGGGAGGGTTTATCATTGATTATATATTTTATTACCATGATCTTCCCTTATACTCAAATATACTATTCTAGTTCTGGGTAAGGGTTTATTAAATGCTTAATCTTATTTAAATTTAATTTTTTTAGTTTTATCTTGACTTGTTGTTTAGTTACATTTTCCTTTATTATATCTTAATATTATGTTATTCTTATGCCAAATTTTGTGGAAATTATATGATAAGTGTGAGCTGCTTCTGTGTGATTCCACATAAGAAATGGGAAGAGATTTGTAAGTGTGAATGAAAAGAGGAAATTTGGAAAGATAATTAAAATTGAAAATTAATAATATTTCCCTCATTATGACATTCTATGATTATATATTGAATATATACTAACAATTCTATGTGACTTCCTATGGGAAATGGGAAATATTTTTGAAATGGAAATGAATAAGGGAACCTAGAATGATAATGGATAACACATGAAGAATAAATATGATAGGATGGGATATTATTTATCAAATTATCTTTTATAATTATGCATTAAATGTCTACTACTATGTTGAAATGTTCTTACTTTTATTAATAACATGTTATGTATTGTTGTTTATTTATGTAGATTCCATGATAATTTTTTTAATTATAAATTAAATATATGAATAAAAAAGTAATAATGCATAACTATGAAACTAAAACCTTCAGGATGTATGTGATATGTAAATTTAGAAATTGGAATTATGTGATAGTAAGTACCTAAAGAATGAGTATAAATAAAAAGGTTATCTGGGGTTAATATTGTTTAAGAGAGAAAGGATTATGGTGAAGTAATTTGGGAGTTTAAAGGTAACAGAGTGTCTCTTAGGTTGAGCAGAGTCATGGGATTATTAAGGTTTTCATCGTAGGATAGATTGTAAGCTATTATTTATGGTCGAAGTGTTATGACTAGTTTATTATTTTATAGGGAAGTTATATAAAGCTTGGTGTAGGGAATTCTTGAGAGGTTATGGTTATCCTTTAGATGTTGGTATTATGGTGTTGGGTAGCTATTAATAATTGATTAGTGTTTGTTTGGGAAGGCTTTGTGAGAGGCTATAATCTTAAGTGGTGTCATAGATGTTTGATTAATTAACTAGATAATTTATTGAATTAGAGTAACTGAATAATTAATGGTAGATAAATATTAATATGACTATCATAGTATATTTATTATATATTTTTAGATTGAAGGATATTGTTAGGTATTTTTAAGGAATGTGAATCATGATTTTCTATGCCTATGATTTAATTGGGTAGATGATGAGAATAGAGATGAATTATAATTAATTATTCCTAACGATTCCATATTCTAGGTTTAAGAAGTCCCAAAAAATTTCTCTTTTATATTTATGGCATTGGGTTGATTTCCCCATCAGGAATGTGTTAGTGAAGTTTAGAAGGATGCACAAGAAAATTATTACATAGTGGAAGTTCATGAAGAGGAAACTTGGAAACATATGCTTCATAAATTTTATCATTAGGACCTATAGAATTATGATGGATTTTTTTTTCTGGTGAGGAAATTGAGGTTTTGTTGGAGGAGGTAGAGATTTCATTCAGTTTGATCTATGGTCAAAAGGAGCACTGGATTTCTTTGGTATTTATTAAGTTACAAGGATATTATCATTAATGGTGGGTTTTATTCCTTAACAATCACAAGGTGTCAGTAGTTTCATGGGATAAGTTTCATGATTAGTTCTAGGATGAGGTCTTTTATTCAACTATGATGGTGACACAAAAGTGGGAGATTCTTTCTCTTTATAGGGGGAGTTCTAGCTTTTAGTATTTTGGGATTCAATTTGAAGACCTAATACATAATACTTCAGACCTCCTACCATATTGAGAGGATAAAGAGAGAAAGTTTGATGAGGTGTTGCATTTGGATATCTAGCACCAGGTCACCCCATTCACATCACAAACATTCCTTTAGGCGATGGAGAAGGTATGAGTTATCTACAGGATGCTAGCTTCGAATGTATAATTATGGGAGGGAAGTCATTAGTACCCCCTAATGAGATTATCTATTAGAATAGGTTCCTAGTTTCCATTTCAATTAATGTTTTAGATAGAAGGGATTCATCTTCAGATACCTTCATAAAATTTCACCAAGGATAGAAGTTTTTTGACCTCTATTAGAAGATAATACATTTATTAATTTTATTATAGAGGTAATGACCATTAGAGGCTTGAGTATTTGACCTTCCTTAACAATTATAATGGAGTTAGAGGCTCTCTTTAGGTTTAGATATTGTAATAGTATCCTATGAGGAAACAAGGACAACAAGATTTTCTATGATTTAGTCAACAATTAGGAGACAATGTGAGAAGTGGATATAATTATGATCCCATTTTCCTTAGGGATATAGGGTGGAGAATATACATAAAGGTGGTTAACTTCATATCCAAATAGGTCATGGTGTATTAATTTATTATCTTCATGTGATAAAGTTTCCATTTCCAAACAATATAAAAATTTTACAAGGTATAATCTATCTATATTCTTCCTAGGTGTATGATTTTTTAGATTCATAATATATGAACTCCTTTATTTCAAACACCTTAGTCCAGGATCTATGACATGATAAAGAGAGTCTTCCAGTGTCCTTGGAATTTATTAGACCAATTGGAGGTTGAGTTAGCTTATATGATGTATGTAGAGATTATGACTTGAATCTAGGGAAACAAAAGTCTTCAAAAGACTTATAGTGTCTACAGATATATCCAAATGATGTTATGCTTGGTATGGAGTGGTTTTCTTTAGTGCAGAAATTTTTTAATTTCTTTAAGGGGAGAGTTAAATTCTTTGATTATAGGGGATAACATGCCATGTTCATTAGTTATTGGGACCATAAGATGTGCCAATGATGTGATGATTCTTTATATTTTATGATGATGGAGTTTATATGGATTTTAGTAGAGCTTTAACCAATGGTGTTTTCAAGGGTCATAGAAGAGTACCATGATGTTTTTCCTGAATATCTTGTAATGATAATTCCTTAACATATAATCAAATTTGATATAGAGTTATTACATGGTATATTTATGGTATTGATGTCGTAATATAGTATAATTCCTTCTAAGATGCATGAGATATGAGTTCATATTGATGATCTTTTACATAGAGGTTTTTCTATCCCAATGTGCTGCCTTTAGGTGTTCCATTATTTTTCATGAAGAAGTTATATATCAGTCTATGGTCATGAATCAATTATCATTAATTAAACCATGTGGAAGTGACAAATCATTTTCCCCTTATGTGGATTAAAGATTTACTTGATCAAGTAAAAGGATCTAAATGGTTCTCAAAGATTTATTTTTAGTAATGCTATCATTAAATACTGGTGAAGGATGAAAATATATTGAATACTTCCATTGAGTGTCTTTATGGTCACTATGAGTTCATGGTAATTCCATTAGGAATCATGATACACAAGCCATTTTAATGGGGCTAATGAAATTTGTGATCCATTAGTTTCTCAACCAGTTTTTTTATCATTTTCATTAGTAGAACAATTATGTATTCTTAGTATACGGAAGAGAATACAAAGCATATGTGATACATTTTAGAGGTTCTTCGATGCCATTGGCTATTTGGGAAGTTTCTTAAGTATATGTTTCAGACCTGTGAAGTATATTTATTTGGGAATGTTGTTTCTTAGTGGGTATTAGCTATGTATCATTTGAATATCAAGGTGGATTTATCTTGGTTTTCCCATATGAATGTTGTAGGGGTTTAGAGTTTCTATGGTTTAATAAGATATTATAGAAGGATTGTGCTCAATTTTTCTTAGACTATGAATTATCTCATAGTTTTGACCAGTAAGGATCAAGATTTTATGTGGACCAACCATTTTCAGGATACTGTTTAGTATCTGAAGAATAATAAGTTGGTCAGTGATTATGTTTTTTATTTTCTAGAAGAAGGATTTACATATGAGGCTTTTTATGAGGCTTTATGCCTTGGATTTAGTTGTTTTATGATGCAGTAAAGAGAAATCACATCCTATGGGTATCAAAAGTTACAAGACCATGAATGTAACAATACTTTCCATGATCTTTATCTTTTTTTAGTAGCTTTTTCCTCGAATTCATGACAAAACTATCTCACTGGTGAGTGATTTTTGGTCTTCATAGATCATAATAGTTTGAGATATTTCATCCATCAACATTATTTGAACTTACAAAAAATGGTGGTGGATGGACTTATTATAGGATTATGACTTTAAAATTTATTATACACCAGGAAAAGGAAATATTATTACTAACCCATTGAGAAGGAAGTCACTGGTGATTAATTTCATGAGTATGGGGATTCTTAGAGAGTGATGGAGGAGCTCGCAATGATGAATCTTATTATAGAGGAAGTCGATGGTAGAGGGTGTCTTTACTAGATGACTGTGTAGAAATCCTTGGTGTAGTATGTGGAGGAATATTAACTAGGGGATTATGAGGTGGAGGTTTGGAATGATCATGTTATTTGTGGGGATTCCCTTGAAGGATATCCCATAGATAATCAATATTGGATGTTTTTATAGGGGGTGATTTTCCCCCTTGGTGATAATAGAGGTGTTTCATAAAAAGTTTCATAAATATCCCTTAGTATTGTATCCTAGTTTGTCTAAGATGTTTCATTTCTTGATATTTTAGTTATGGTGTCTTGGAAAAATAGATTAGTTTCAGTGTTTGTATTCTGGTGTTTGGTCTTCCAAAAGGTGAAGTACAAACATTGCGTTCTTGGTGGGTTTCTTCGTCTAAAATATCTTCCTAAATGTAAGTGATAGGACATATTGATGGTTTTCATGATTGGTTTACGTAGATATTAGGATGGTTATAATGCTACTTGGGTGATCATAGATATTTTAACAGATTATTCTCACTTCTTGGTGATTAATGATTTGAGCATAGTGGATGCCTTTTTAATGCAGTATTTGGTTGTGATGTGTAGTTGTGATTCATGGTTGTAGTTTGTGTGGAAGTTGAAATGAAAAGTGGTTGTGATGTGTAAGTTTCAATGAGACGAGGTTATGGTATAAGGAGGTTGTTATGGGAAGTGGTTGTTATGTGAAGTTAATGTGGTTCTTGTTGGCATAAGAAATATGGGTTTTTTTGTGAGGTGTTTTGGTAGTTACCCAGTAGTGATAGAATAATTTGTTAATAGTGAAGTTTAATGGCGTGAGTTGAAATTATTAATGAACAACTTGAATTAAAAGAGCATGTGTATATATAATTTGTTATTATTAAATATGAAAGGAATAAGATGGTAGAAAATGAAATTGGTTGGTAATGGATAAATATAGAAATTTTATTGACTTGAAAAGAAGGTTGAATGCAGATTATGTTGGTGTCTTACTTTTGTGGGACTTTTCATCTAGATATGGAAGTGAAAGTGGTAGAGGATGTAAGACTTTGTGGAAGCTTTGTGAGATGGGATGGTAATATTTTTATGAACCCATAGGTTAGGATTGTGTGTAACTATTATATATTGTATTTACTTTGGATTTCTATAGAAAACCCATCCATAACAAGCACTACGTACCAAAAACTAAATGTATTGGGGGTGATTTTCCCATCATCTTAATGGTGAGGATGGATGACTTACTAACCTCTCTTCCCTACTCTCTCTTCCAGGGGATACTGATACGCACGTTCTGTGATGGAAATAAGTCAAAAGTGAACTTTAGTGATGTTTGATGAGATAATGAGATAGCTTATTGTGGGGGTCATGCATGGTAGGAGAAGGGAATGAGGTTGACGTACTTCATGTTCATGATACCATATTATCTAAGTTGTGGCTTTGGTTAAGATGTGATGTGATAGCCCAGGTGTCTACATGAGAGATGTGATGTGATGTGATGGCCAAGGTGTCTATGGATGAGATGTGATATGATGTGATAGACTATGTATCTATGGGTGAGATGTGACGTGTTGTGATATCCTAGGTATTTACAAGTATATATCTATAAGGAAGTTATGGGATCACCATGACATAAAAAATTGGGGGTGGGAATGTAGAAAACCAATGAGAAAGAATTGCAGGGTACCCATTTATCATCATGCTTCTTATTTTAATAATATACTTGGATTCATTATTTGGTGAGTGTGTCATGGTGAGGATGAGATTAGTTAGTTGACCTGTTTATATGTTGTTGGTTCTTCTATTTTATCACTCATGTATTAGTACGATTTTTTCACATGTTTATGAGATAATTTGGGTATGATCCTACAGAGTATACTTGTATGCTCACCCTATATTTATACAAACTATTTTCAGGTTTCCCAGAAGACTTTATGGATTATTCTGGACATTTCTAGCTCAAACTCTAGAGTTTGTGCATTGTTTCTTCCTTAAGATTTTATTTTGGTACTTTATTGGCGGACTCTTTGTATCTGTTCACTTTATTTATGCATTTTTTATATGGATTTGGTTTACTTTAATATTATGTCATGAAAGTTCTTATGGTTGATTTATCCTATTTTCCGATCATATATTATAGAGGGTAATGCCTTCCTTTTATGTGTGATTTTTATACCCTCAGTGCTTATCACCAACCCAAGACTTACTAAAGGAATGAATTGGGGATCATTATCTACCATCCTTCATTGTTAGTCCATGAGGGGTACCCTTGGAGGTAGGAGGTTTTGGAATAGTGATATTAAATGTTTTGTATGAGAGATAGGATGGAGTATGGATCTAAGCATTGTGACTATTTCATGGGTTGGTACGAAAATGGTGTCAATTGATTTTGGTCCATGACATAGGTTATGGTATACTGGTTTAGACATGGGATTTTATGCCCCCATGATCTGATGTAAGGAATTGTATCTTTCCAAATAAAAAAGTGAGGTGAAACTACTTATAAGTTATATACCTATGATAGGTATATTCATCATGTTTTCTTGTGTTATTCTATGAATTGGGTAGTTTTGGGAAGTCAAAATGAATCAATTTAATGGATACTGTTAAACTTCTATACTATTGGGCTTAGTATATCCTTGTTTATATTTTCAGTTATGGATCTAAGAAGTTTTTGGTGTGTGGTAAAAGTAATCGAGGTATATAAAGATGAATTGTTTGATTTCCAGATGGTTGATTCTATTGAGGAGGATAATTAGTGGTAGAGGATGTTGCATGCCTTCTAGTGGAAGGCTTTGGAAAAGAATTAGTATAGAGTCTCTGACACAGAGATAGAGTACTGGTTGGAGGATATTGATATGTCATTCAGTTTGATATGGTCATAGGTAGAGTACCAAGTCCCATTGGTAGTTTTTCAGATGGAAGGAACTATGAATTAGTGGTTGATCAAAATATTGTTTCTGACGCTTTTACGCCGGGGCGCACGCGCGTGCCCATCACGTATGGGAGGGAGCACGGCTCGCAGCCCCGCATTCCCGCTTTCCAAAGGTGGGCGGCATCCGTTCCTTATTCAGGGACATCTGCTCCTTGATCGAAACCGGGATGATGGGATGTTGGTTCTTCCTTCCGTGGATTACTCCTCGGAGCTCGTCACCTAATCAGGGTCTCCCTCATAGATTTAAGATGGGTTCGTGAAGCTCATTCTCGGTGCCATATCTGCATGGACGCTAGTTAATTACACTGCTTCCGTCAAGACGCTCCAAGGGGTCTTGTCGAGGCAGCAACCTTCGGTGAGGAGAAAGGTCATGTTGGGGTGTCGTTGGCATGTCTTGATGCTGGGGATCGGCATGTCTGTCTTCTGACCCTTATCACGAGGCTTCTCGAGGGCGCGGAAGCCTGAGGCATCCCACATCGAACGCGGGGAATGTGTACCATCTGAGGTTTTCCTCAACTTTCCATGTTTAACACGGGGTGTGCCATGAGTTTAATGTCTTGCGGAGATGGATCAGACTGATCGAAACAATGAGAGTGGATTAGATTGAAGGACCCCCTAGGGGGAACACCGATGTTGGGGCCAGATCGTGGGCGGCTTCCCGGATACTATGGAGTGGGGTGGAGTGGCATGATCTCACCGGGATGTGACAGGCCGGGTAAGGATCAGGATGGATGACAAAGTGAGGTATGGGGATTATGCTCTGAGACGGCCCAGGAGGGGGGAATACAGTTTAATGTCACGCGGGACGAGATACAGTTTAACGTCATGAGGGACAAGGGAATACAATTTAACGTCATGCGGGACGAGGAATTTGGGTCTTACGCTCTGAGGCGGCCCAAAGTGGGTATGGGGCTTACGCTCTGAGGTGGCCCGTGGTGGTCAGGGAACCGACGTGGAGAGGTCGGAACGACCGAGTGGTGGGCTTGAACCTTGTGGAGGCTTCTTACGTACCATGCGTTAGCACGGATCAAAGTCCACGTAGTTCGCTGGCATGGGGCTTACACTCTAAGGCGGCCCATAGGAGGATGTCATGGTCGATGCGTGCTCTAAGCCCACGTGAGTCATGCTCGGTGTGAGAAACAAGAGGTAGTAGGGACCAGACGATCACGTCGCGAAGGGTGCGTCCGTGAGAAGCGGAATGGGGCTTACGCGTTGAGCGACCCAAAGAGGAAACATGGGTTTATGCATGGTTAGCGGCCCGAAGAGGAAACAGGGGCTTACGTGTGGTTAGAAGCCCTGGGTGCCGGGGCTTACTCCAGGGTGGAGGCCCGTGGTGCGACAAAGCATAGTTGGAAAAGGACTCCACTGGCCTTGACAGGGGGGAAGTATGGAGATGCACGGGTGAAATCTTCCGTAAGAGAGGCTAGGGGCTTACGCTCTAAGGCATCCCTTCCCCCATGGACAAACGCCACTCCAACAAGGAGGATCTCATTCCATGCGAGGAAGAGTCCATTCCCGTGGAGACGAGAGGCGTAAAAAAATTTCCGAGCTGGGGGGACCCTGCGTGTGAAGCACGAGGTTGAACCATAGTTTAACGTCATGTGTTAAGGACGCGGTGCTTAGTAGTTTAACGTCCTGCATCTTGGACGAGCTGGGTTCGCTCCACACCCCTAGGGCTTACATGCCCAATTCCCTCTACCCCTTGTGGGAGGGAAGGCATCGGCAAGGCCGTGGTGAAGGGGGGCCGCAGGGCAAACCACTGAGGGGTCCACGTTAGCGTGGCTATGTGAAGAAGCAATAGCCGTTAGCGGGCCTATGCGGAGAAGCATAAGGTAAAGCAACCCAACAGGAAACACCGACCAAGGAACCTTGAGGTTACTTCGTACGAGCCTGGAAGGCCGCACGAGAAAACAACGCATGGCGCACATGCCCGGCAGGGAAGACATCACGTGCCGGCGCGGAAGGGCAGCCAAGGGGTATCAAGGTAAAGGGGTCCTGGGTGTTGCACACAAAAGGAAGGCTTGCACGCAAAACACCGGGATGGAGTGCAATAGGGACAAAGTATTGCGCGGATAGGGGATTGCGCGCAAGGTATTGCGCGTGTAGAAGAGGATTGCGCGCAAGGGACAACGATCATGCGCAAGGGAAGCAACGGGAGGAGGAGGCAAATTCACCGAAGCCGGTGGAGTTGTGCGCAAAGGCGAACCCTGGGGCAAAGTTGCGCAAAAAAAGGGATTACCTGGAAGTAATATTGTGCGTGGGGGGAGTCGAATTGCAAACCCGAGAGCCGATCCGAATTCCTCAACCCCCAAACCGTCTGGGGTTGCCTTCTATTTATAGGCCCCAGCCGGCGCGGAATCCAGCCGGCGCGCGGAAGTTTCTGCGGTGGGAACCGTCGGCGCGCAAAGCCTCACTGTGTGGAACCAGGGCGCGCACCAGTGGCTCGATTACGGGAATCCTGGGGATACTTCGCGCGCAAACCAATTTTTCGCGCAAGTCCTCCTTTATTTCGCGCACTTCTTCTCGGGCCTCTGGACTGAACCTCTAATTCCGAATATGACTTCGCTTTTCCATTTTGAAACTTCCTCTGGGAGTTGCGGACTTTTTTCGGCGTCTAAAAATGCCCCCCCCCCCTCAGAATTGGATCAGCGAGAGGTCGCAATGATCATATTCCGAGGGAAACGCCGAAACGCCGAAGCAGAGCCAGTCCAAGGAGCTTAGCGCGCGAACCCTCACGGCACGCAAAATGATAGATCGGCAAGGAATTTACTTTTCGCGCGGCGCGGAACCCTGGACTCACCTATAAAAGGGGCGCTGGGTCCCAGATCCATACCACAACTTTTCTGCGCGATAGGCTTATAGCTCTCATGCGCGAAATTGCTCCCGCAGCTGCGTGTAAAAACGCTTTGGCAGCGTGGAATTCATTCCGAATTTTGGTCGTCCTTACGCGCCTACTCGAGATCTTCCGCGCTTAGCCCACCGATTGCGTGCTCAACTCTGGGATTTCGTGCCGCCCCTTTAGATTTCGCGCATTACTCTCTGATTCCGTGCACTACATCCTGATTTCGTGCGACTCCCGAAATATTCGAGATGGCCGCAAACCGAATTGATGAGGGGGAAGCCGCCACTCGTAGAACCGAAATGGCGGAGAACGAGGAGGTTTATGGCGCCAAGGTGATTGTTTCCAAAAATCTGACCTTGTTCAATCTGCTGACCCCAGCCCAGAAGACGTATCTGCTGTCTGACAACCTCTCGCTCTGGCATTTTGGCATTCTGGAGGAGGTTCCCCTGCCGGACTTCGAGGTGGACACACCGCGTTCATGGGTGACCCGGGAGGATGAGCTTCCTCGCTACAACATCACAAAAAATGACCGTCCTGCCAGGGAAACCAGACATATGGACGTATATGTTCTGAACCCGAGAACCAGGACCATTACTGGGGATGAGCCTATCGCAGAGAATTCTCCGCCCCTCTATGCGAGCACGTTCCGTCAGAGCATCACAGATGACGCGAAGGGCTGGCTGAAGGATTGGGACCTGCGGTCCGGGGGGAAACTTCACCAGCGAATGGGCCTGGGCGTTCTGGGTTCGCCATACCTGCAACCAGTTTGGGGATGAACTGTGGTATATTGGCCTGTTCGAGGTGGTATGGACATCGCAGTTCCACTTCTACCATCAACCTGAGCTCGGGCCGGATCTCTTCACCCGGTGGTCTCCTGACACCAATAAATTCCACCTTCATCATGGGGAAGTCGGCATCAGCCTCTGGGATGTTCACTGCATCGGGGGTATCCCACTAGAGGGATACCAATACGACGAGTTCGTTGCACCAAAGAACACCTGGGAAGACAGGTCACAGACGCCTATGCTGATGTGGCACCTGCTGGAGCTGGCCAAAGAGAGGCTGGAGGTCAAGGAATTCCTGAAGGACATTGCCTACAAGGGATGGTTCAGGCTGTTCCTTGAGGAGGATCCGACCGTCAAGATGCCGGGACGGGGTAAACGGTGCCCAACCGCGGATCAGAGGAGCAGGGATGGGTCATACTAGAGGACCCTGGAGGCGGGGCAATACCAATCATGGGGCTATCGCGTCATCGAGGCCTAAGACCCGAATGTCCGGTATGCCGGGTTCCTTGCCGCCTTCCTGAGCGGGTGGCTCCTACCGGTGCGGGATGTGAGGATGGGCATCCGTCCAGCAACACTGGTGATGGCGGGCACCATGGCCGCCAACAAATAGTTCAACTTGGGTGTCCCCGTACTGGCTAAGCTGTATGACATCCTGGGGCGCATCTCATGAGGGGGGTCACCTTGGAGAGTATGTGGACCCTTTCAGATCTTCCACGGCTGGGTGGCGGCTCACCTCGGTGGGTACACTTTCCCAAATGCCATCCGTCCTCCGGGCAATGGCATGCGGCCGTCCTTGCTGAACATCGCAGGGGTGGTGCCGATGACGCTCAATGAGGAGGGCGTGAGGATCCGCATCGACAACCACAAAAACTTCCACTTCAGCCCATTCCCCACCCCGGTTGGACAGATGGTGGAAAATGGGCGAGGCTCTCTGGAACAACAGGAATATTTCCAATGCATTTGAGGCGGGGTGCTGGTGTCTCGGATCGACGGGAAGGTGATCTGTGAGCCCTACGTGCCATCCCGATTCTCCAGGCAGTTCAGGTGCCTTCAACTAATTCCTAAGAAGGTATTCACGACTGTCTGGCAGGAGAAGAATCCCTGCGTTCTACACCAGATGTGGTTGATGTTGACCACTTTTAGCTCTGGCGAAGTCATTACTCTTCCTCCCACCGGGGTTGATGCTGGATTAGCAACCGAGTATGCCGAACACTGGACCATCGCGTACCCTGAGGGAATTTTACGCAAACGAGTCCGGCAACTCGAGGTTACTCGCGAAGAAACCGAGCGACGGGGGAGAAGGCAAGTGGCTACCGGAAGAGGGGAACCAGGGGTGCGTCAGGCAGCGAGGCCTGCGCAGGCTGGGACTTCAGCAGCAGGAACATCACGCAGCGCTGCTGTGACCTCGTTGCCCGTAGGGGGGTCACATGAAGCGGCCAGGGAACTGCCCGAGAAGTAGATAAGATACCTGCTCGAACCTTCCCAAGATGCAATTTTCCCGGCACTGTGGTTGTCCTGGATGACCCTGCGGCAATCGCTGAGCGTCGAAGTTGTCTGGCAGAAGATCGTGCAAAACAGGATCCAGCTGCCAGAGGTCAGGCTCATTCGAGTTACCGACCGGGTAAATTTCCATCGGTGGCATGCTTACCTGACGACCATGGACACATACATGCGCCAAAGGGGTCGGCGTACGGAGCCACCTTTCCTAGTGAAAGTGATGCTCGGCCAGAAGCATGATCCGGAAGTGATGCCACCGGGAGAAGGCGACATCGACGAGGAGTCGGAGGGGGAGGAGACCGGAGAAGACGAAGGCGAAGGAGAAGACGAAGAAGAAGGAGAAACTGAAGATGAGGGGTTGCAAGGGGCGACCTACCAAGGAAGTCTTTGAGAGAGCGGCGAGATTGTCGGCTCTAATCTCGACATAACCAAGATACTCGAGGTTTGTCTCTTCATTCACTTTCCTTGTTTATCCATTCTTCTTTCCAATTTCTAAACCATCTCTCTGCCTTACTCAGGAGCAGCTGAGTGTTGGACGGGCATCCCCACCAGAGGAGGGAGGAGAGGAACCGATGGGACATGATGGGGATCCGACACCCATCATTGAACTAACAAGCACAGATGGGTCTCCCATCATGGAGGCTCCTGCAGCGGTCGGAAGGCTAGAGACCGACGCTCTGGACTCCTGTAAGTCTCACGCTTCACTAATGGTTCTTGTTATCAAAAGATCCCCACTAATCAGTGTATGCCTTGCACAGTGATCTCAACATTGGAGGCTCATCAGGCTGCGGAGCCCGGGCCGTCTGTGAGCGGACCAGTGGCGGACATACCACCTCATTCAGAACATGCTCCCCGCACTGAATCAACCCTGGAAACTGGTGAGCAGGGGGCAGTGGACATCAGCGACACTGTTCCTAAGGCGGGGCCGGAAGCTGTCGGGGGTACCGTGTTGGATCGAATAGTCGATATAAAAGTCTATTAGATGGAACAATACAAGAGGGGGGGGGGGGGGGGGGGTGAATTGTAGGTTTAAAAACCTTGAGTTTTAGTAACAAAGAGATTAGTTTAAAAGAACTTAAACTAATACAAATACAAACACCCACAATTGTATTGAATGTAAAAGGTATGATGTATTGTAATACTAATGTTATGTAAAACAATTGTATTCAAGATGAACACAATAATCAGAGTAATACAGATATGAATGATTCTACCTTAAAGCGTATAGAACCAATCAATACAATATGTAATGGAATGATTGTAATTGAAACAATTACAAATGAATATGTAAAGAAGAAAGGAAACAATACAAATCCCTTTCTAATACAACAACGGAAATGTAAAAGTAATACAATTCTTTTAACCCAAAGAGAAGGGTTATCCTTTCACCTAGGATAAAAGGTCTGTCTCACCAACACCTTGGTGAGCCCTCGATACGATTATCGGCACGTCTGTCTGCCTATCCCCGGCAGCCCTCGATACGATGATCGGACCGTCTGTCTGCCTATCCCCGGCAGCCCTCGATACGATGATCGGTACGTCTGTCTGCCTATCCCCGGCAGCCCTCGATTTTGCAGGTAATCGGCACCTCTGTCTTTCAATTACTTGAAAGCCCTCGATACGATGATCGGACGCACAAGGCTGATGAGAGAAGTCACAGTGTCTCTCTCTAGAATCTTCATAGTTCACAGAGTCTCTTTCGTTCTCTTCGTTCATCAGTGTTTTCTCAGCTTCAAATGACCTCCTATTTATAGGCCTCGGGTTCCAACGGTCATATTGCCTCCAACGGTCATATTGAAACAGAAAGCACGACATCGTTTTGATTAGTAAATAACTAACTCAACGACATCGTTTTGTTAGAATAAGAGATATATGGAAATGTAAACCATGAGTACGATTCATATGCAGAGAGAGTTTTTGACAAAGTACCAAAACAAATAATGATCATCTGAATAGCAAAGTCAGTACGATACGATTGACAGAGTCAGTACGATGCGTTTGACAGAGTCAGTACGATGCGTTTGACAGAGTCAGTACGATTCGTTTGACAGAGTCAGTACGATACGTTTTGGTCGGTACGATCAACATCGTACGATACGATAAACATGATAAAAGACAATTTGTTATTTACAAACATATGATAGAATACATTTGAGATTTCCAAAACATGACATAGAATATATTTGTGATTTCCAAAACATGATGTAAAATCCAAAAGAAGACTTTTGACTTAACAATCTCCCCCTTTTTGGAAAACACAAACACACAAAGTAAATGAAACAAGAAATACTTATCTCCCCCTGAGTTATTGAAAACTCTTCTGAAAAAGAAATCGAATACAACTAACTCCCCCTTAGGTATTGAATTTCCTAAGGATTGTATTCATAGATTTTCCTTAAGAGCATTGAAATGCATTCTCCCCCTTTGTAAAACAACCTTTGCTTTGTAAATATTCTCCCCCTTTGTGATTTACAAAAAGAAAGGAGGAATCTCGAATTGTCTGGAAGAGTTAGTGAAGTAATACAAGACAATGGATAAAAGAGAAAGGATTATAAGAGTTATTACAAAACAAACAAGTTCCAAAAGAAACAAATACAACAATCATTTGTTTTCTCTTTCCTTCTCCTTCTTTATAAGCTCATGAAGCACAGCTTTCATCTTCTTGATCTCCTTCTTGTCTTCAGAAATTGATTCACCCTGAGTTTTGAGAAGCTCCTGTTGATCCGCAAAAATCTGATCTTGATTTCTGATGGTCTCCTCCTGTACTCTGATTACTTCTTCAAGGGTATCAATTCTGTTTTGCAGAGTCTTGTTATCCTTGGACAACTCGGAATTTTGATTCTTCAGTAAAACCATTTCATCTTTGAAAGATGAAACCTTCGAGAATTCTGATTGGAAAACATTCATCCTCTCTTGCAAATCTTTCACTGAAGGAACATCGGCTCTTTGAGAAGATAAAAGGTTCAGCCTTTCAATTGTTTCTTTATCAAGATTGTTGAAAGCAATTGCAAGCTCATTTGATAACCTTCTTATATCTTCAATAGCAATCTCATGGTCATTGATTGAGCTCTCTGTTTTGTATGACCACTTGGTCATCTTATTACAAGCTTTCTTATGAGCAACTGAGCTTTCCGAAAGAACTTTCAGATCGGCTTCAACAGACAAGACTTTCTTTCTCAATTCTTTCACAGATCCAAACTTCTTTCTCTGATTTTCAGTGATAAAATCAATCTTTCCTTCCAGCCTTGGAAAATAAGGAATGGTTTTCTCCATCCTTCTCAAAACTTGAACAATGTAATCACTCTTCTTGAGAGAGATTGTATGGTCTGAATCAGTATCTTCATCGTACGATGCTAGTTCATACGATCTGCTTGAATCAACAACTGGCTGTTTCCCTTTCGCTTTTTCTTTCTGTTTTCTTTCATCTTCCACTCTGTCACTAATGACAACCACTTTATCAGATTGAGAAGATTGAGCATCTTTCTTTTCTCGAGATGACATCCTGTCCGGAGATTTTTCCTGATCGGCATGAGGAGTTTGTTGAACACCTTCGCTCAGCTTTTGAAGCGATTCCTCTCTACTTTTCTTTGAACTTTGAAGAAATTCTAACAGAAAATATCCTTCTTCTACTTCCACTTCTTCTATCAATTGTTTTCCTTTTTCTTTCTCAGGAAAACTCTGTACGATGGGTTCTTGATGCACTTCCACAGTTAGTTGAGCACTAGCATCTTCAACTGATTTCAAGACTTTAGAAATATCAAAGTCCTGAGCCTTTCTTTTCAAAAGAGTCTTCTTTTTCTTTTCAGCTTGAAGGGTTTCTTCTACCCTTATTATTTCTGCAAAAGCCTCAGCAGGATCAAGACCAAACTTCGGATCACCCTCTTTTCTCTGTTCCTTGTCCTTTCTCCATTTGGCTACAACTTCCTTACTGTACCTCGGCTTCTTCTTCGGCTTTGAACTAGTCTGCGGATCAGACTTTCGAGTAACACCGGCGGATTGATTGTCTTTGGCTGGCATAGGTGCCGATTGATTTTCAGGCAATTCAGCTTCTACATCTCTGACAAAAAGTTTTGAATTTGAATCAAAACAAACATTCAGCTTTTTCATCGTACTCTTATTAATGAAAGACGGCCACAAATCCATAGGTTCTCCTTTCAAAGGAATGTTACAAAACTTCATACTCTCAAGAATGAATTTCGTAAGGATGGCTGGATACATTATTATTTGGGATTTAATCCCTCCTTTCTTGACATTCTTGATGGTTTCAAAAATATATCCCATGAGATTCACTTTCCTCATATTCACAAGATAATCAAGCATAAAGACATCAGAAACTTTAAGAGTTTCTCTATCCCCTTTCCTTGGGACAAGAAAACCTTTCATCCATAAAGTGACAAACCGATTGTCCGGTGAAAGATGATAAACTTTCCTCTTTCCCTCATTAACAACAAACAAAGATTTTTCAGCACTTTCTCTATTGAACGTACCAACTTCCTCTGGTAGTTTGTGAGATGGACAGAATGAATCCCCTTCTATAGAAACATTCAGAAAGTGTGCCGCTTGTTTCACAGACATGGATAATTTTCGATCGTACACAGCGAAGTTTATAGTCATATCTTTGTCGAAAGACACGGTTTTGTAAAACTGACAAACTTCATCAAAAAGAACTGGATCTTGAGTATCAGGCTTTTCCACACAGAGATGTTCCCATCCTTGAAACAAAATAATCTTCTTGATTGTAGAATCGTACATATCGAAGAATTCTCGGAATACTAACCTTTCTCTGTGAAAGTCTTTCTCTGTAAAGGTCTTTGAAGACATTTCAGCGGGAGTGTTGGAAGAGGATTGAGACATAAAGATGATGCCGATTGAGAAGATCGTACGATTGTTTATAGCTGGGGGAGCAGAGCTTCGCCTCAATTCCTGGACAATCAATGTGGGTTTGGGGAGGGGAGGGGGGTATTTATAGGCAAAAAAGAGATGACCGTTGAACTTCTACGGTCGAGATTATATAATAGCAGATCAATGGTTAGGATTAAAACAAAGAAAGAAAATAAAAATTGAAAAAAAAATACCTGTCGGAGAACAAAAGGTGATTGCTGGTTTTGGTATGAATCAAAAGTAAACACAATCGTAAGAAGAAAAAAACATGATGCCGATGGAAAACAAAGTCATTACTATGGTCGGACCGTACGATGGAAAATAGTTGTTACCATTAACCGACAGTACGATGGAAAACAATCTCAATACTATCATCGGTCGATACAAAAAAAATATTGAATGATACGATGGAAAAGAATTTGAATACTATCATCGGTCGATTCAAAAATTATTGAATGGTACGATGGAAAAGAATTTCAATACCATCATCGGTCGATTCAAAAATTATTGAATGGTACGATGGAAAAGAATTTCAATACCATCATCGGTCGATTCAAAAATTATTGAATGGTACGATGGAAAAGAATTTCAATACCATCATCGGTCGATTCAAAAATTATTGAATGGTACGATGGAAAAGAATTTCAATACCATCATCGGTCGATTCAAAAATTATTGAATGGTACGATGGAAAAGAATTTTAATACCATCATCGGTCGATTCAAAAATTATTGAATGGTACGATGGAAAAGTATTTCAATACGATAAACAGAAAAACTGAAATGGTCAATACGATAAACATGAAACTAAAAAAAATGTCAATACGATAAACAGAAAAAGAAACATATAAATAGAGTAAATAGTTAAAGATGAGAAACATAAAGATAAACATAAAGACAGAAAGAAATGTCCTCCCCCTTTCTACGAGGAGTTTCTTACTATTAGGAGAGATGTAAAATAGGAAGTAGATATGAATGATTATTTTAATGTAATCATTCCTAGCTTCTGTTTTATAAACACAAATCTATCGGAAGGTAACGGTTTTGTAAAAATGTCAGCAAGTTGTTCTTGCGTTCCGATGAATTGTAAAACAATATCTCCTTTTTGTGAAAAAAAAACAACTGAAACAATATTACATATACCAACAATAATTCCTTGAGCATTATCTCCAAAGGTAACTTTTCCACCTTTTGTTTTGATAACCTTTTCAAAGAAATCTTTGTTTCCAGTCATATGACGAGAACAACCACTATCCATGTACCAAATGTTCTTATTGATACACTTCTCGTTTTCCTGAAAAAGAAACAATTAGATTTTTGGAATCCAAACTTGTTTGGATCCAGAAGGATTAGATAAAAGAATTTTAGGAATCCACATTTGTTTTGCAAAATGAGCTTTATGAAATCCTAAGGATTGAGTTTTGTTAAGAGAACAATCTCTTCTCCAATGTCCACCACATTGACACTTGGAACAGAAAATAGTTTTTTGAGGAACAAAATAGTTATTACTAAAAACAGGTTTGGAATAATTATAACCAAGACCAGAACGATTTCTCAATGGTCTAATTTGAGAATACATCCTATCAAAGTTTTCTTTTCCATGAGTAAAGTTAGACAAACACTTTTTTAAGGATAAAATCTCTGACTTTAGTTTTAAAACCAAATTCTTGTTTTCTAAAACATTTGAATTTGAACTAGAGTTGGACTCTAAAAAGTTTTTCTTTGAAATAGCAGTTTCAAGATCCTTAGAAAGTTTATCTTTTTCAGATTTGACTTTCTCAAGGGTTTTCAAAATACTTTCAAAATCAGAAGTTTTCCCATCAAGATCTTTAGAAAGATCTGATACTTCTTTAGTCAAAATAGAAATTCTAGAATTTGCTTTTTCAAATCTCTTTTTGAGTTTAGAATTTTCATTTTCAAGTAACTTAGCAAATCTAGAGACTTCTTCAAAAGAAGGTAAAGTATCATCTTCTGATGATGAGGGTTCATCATTTGAAGATTCATAATATCTATTATCATCATAATTTGCATTTAAAGAGACATTTGTAACAGCTTCAGCATTATGTACCTTAGCCATGAGACAATGATCTTCAATTGGTAGTCTGGCTAGAAGTCCAATATTCCTTTGTCCTGACGTCTCAAATTCTGAAGAATCATCTGAGGAATCACTACCACTTGCACTCCATGTATCATTTGCTTTCAAGCCTTTCTTTGTCTTATAAAACCTTTTCTTGTTTATTTCAGAGTGTTTCTCTTTTCTATCTTTCTTCTTCAGTAAAGGACAATCAGGCCTTATATGTCCTGCTTTCTTGCATTCATAACAAGTTACCTCTGAATCTTTTCTATCTTTCCTGTCTTTCTTTTTGAATCTATATTGAAAATCTTTCTTTCCCACAATCTTGTTCATCCTCCGAGCAAGATTAGCTAACTCATTATCTGAAAGATTACAATCACTTGAATCAGAAACAACAACTTTCTTGGATTTAGACCTTGTAACCCTTTCAGGTGTTTTAGCTTTAGATGCAAAAGCTACACTTCCATTCCCATTCTTCTTCTTATTGAAATCAGCATCTCTTTTCATTCTTGTTTCGTGCTGTAGAAGAGTTCCAAAGAGTTCATCAAGAGTAATCTGGGAAACTTTTCTATTTTCATCAATAGCTGTTCTTTTTGACTCCCATTCATTTGGCATAATATCTATAATCTTATCAACAAGAGCTTCATCATCAAGACCTTTTTCTCCCATAGATTGTAAGCTGTTGACGATTGTCATAAACCTTTGTTGCACTTTACATACTGGCTCTCCATAAGGAAAAACAAATCCATGATACTCTGCTCGAAGCATTGCTCTCCTTGTTTCTATAACTTTGGATGTACCAAAATGAGTGACTTCTAATTTCTTCCAAATACAGTTGGCTGCTTCACATGAAGATATCTGACTATATATATTCCTGGTCATAGAACATAATAAAGTATTGCGTACCTTGTAATTTAGTTGATATTCTTGCTTCTCTTGATTGGTAAAAGTACTAACTTCTTTGTCAGGAATTTTGTAACCCCCAGTAAGCATAATAAAATTGTCTACACCAGTATTGATGACGAAAGTCTTCATACGATCTCTCCAATACTCATAATCATTCCCATCAAAGATTGGTGGTCTGGAAGGATTTAGATTATCTATTGATCCGATATTCATTCCTGCCATCTAATATAACAAAAACAACTTTTCCACTCCACACGTTAGTGTAGTAAGTATTTAAGAAAGTAATAAGAAATAAAGCTAATAAAACAAATCAGTGGAAAACCTCCTCTGATACCAATTGTTGGATCGAATAGTCGATATAAAAGTCTATTAGATGGAACAATACAAGAGGGGGGGGGGGGGTGAATTGTAGGTTTAAAAACCTTGAGTTTTAGTAACAAAGAGATTAGTTTAAAAGAACTTAAACTAATACAAATACAAACACCCACAATTGTATTGAATGTAAAAGGTATGATGTATTGTAATACTAATGTTATGTAAAACAATTGTATTCAAGATGAACACAATAATCAGAGTAATACAGATATGAATGATTCTACCTTAAAGCGTATAGAACCAATCAATACAATATGTAATGGAATGATTGTAATTGAAACAATTACAAATGAATATGTAAAGAAGAAAGGAAACAATACAAATCCCTTTCTAATACAACAGCGGAAATGTAAAAGTAATACAATTCTTTTAACCCAAAGAGAAGGGTTATCCTTTCACCTAGGATAAAAGGTCTGTCTCACCAACACCTTGGTGAGCCCTCGATACGATTATCGGCACGTCTGTCTGCCTATCCCCGGCAGCCCTCGATACGATGATCGGACCGTCTGTCTGCCTATCCCCGACAGCCCTCGATACGATGATCGGTACGTCTGTCTGCCTATCCCCAGCAGCCCTCGATTTTGCAGGTAATCGGCACCTCTGTCTTTCAATTACTTGAAAGCCCTCGATACGATGATCGGACGCACAAGGCTGATGAGAGAAGTCACAGTGTCTCTCTCTAGAATCTTCGTAGTTCACAGAGTCTCTTTCGTTCTCTTCGTTCATCAGTGTTTTCTCAGCTTCAAATGACCTCCTATTTATAGGCCTCGGGTTCCAACGGTCATATTGCCTCCAACGGTCATATTGAAACAGAAAGCACGACATCGTTTTGATTAGTAAATAACTAACTCAACGACATCGTTTTGTTAGAATAAGAGATATATGGAAATGTAAACCATGAGTACGATTCATATGCAGAGAGAGTTTTTGACAAAGTACCAAAACAAATAATGATCATCTGAATAGCAAAGTCAGTACGATACGATTGACAGAGTCAGTACGATACGTTTGACAGAGTCAGTACGATGCGTTTGACAGAGTCAGTACGATTCGTTTGACAGAGTCAGTACGATACGTTTTGGTCGGTACGATCAACATCGTACGATACGATAAACATGATAAAAGACAATTTGTTATTTACAAACATATGATAGAATACATTTGAGATTTCCAAAACATGACATAGAATATATTTGTGATTTCCAAAACATGATGTAAAAGCCAAAAGAAGACTTTTGACTTAACATACCGTCGCTGCTGGGGCGAGAGCGGAAGGTCACCCGGACGTCGAGGATCCTATTCCTCACGAAGACATCCCTGGGGAAGATCTTGCTGCCGATCTGCTGGCTGCCTTCCCTACATACCGACCCGCTGACCCTGAGGATGTAGATGACTCAGACTTAGAGGCAGCCGAGGAGAGCTGGATGACACGGCGCAAAGGGTGGAAGTGTATCCGACGCTTTCTCAGACAACCCCATTCGGATTGGCTGAGGTGGATGGGATCACTCCAGACCTGGCTACGCTTCCTGTGCGCCAGAGGGGCTGACGCTCAACGCCTTCATCTGACGGTCCGCGATTACATGGCCGAGAAGATACACGAGAGCAGCAGGCGTTCCGACGTTGCCCAGTTTCGGGAAAGATCGGCGAGCGCCCGAGCATTGCTGAGGGTAGATCAGGAGGTTCGGCACCTCGAAGGGAAAGCAGCAGATAAGGAGGCCTTCATCGCGACATGCTCTGAGCTTGTGGAGCAACTGACGGCCCAGCTGGCTGACGCACAGGAACAAATGATGGAGGCAGGTCACCAGATGACCAGACTTCGAACCGAGCGGGCGTAGGCACAAGCTAGGATTGGCGAGCTGCGCTCTACAGCGGCCAACGGGGAGAGAGTCTTCGAGGAGTGAGAAGCGGTCCTAGAGGCTACCAGCCAAAGGGTAGCAGCGCTGGAAAGGTTGATTCAGTGCACTGATCCTTAAGGGATTTGTTTTGGCCATCTCATGAACCTTTTGCTTGTACCACTCACCATCTCAATCCAATACATGGACAAATCCATTTATCTTGGTTTAATATTCTCAACCATAATTCTGAAATGACCAACAACCCATCACTAAGCTCTTGTGGGTCGCACCCAACGCGAGAAGCAAAGGATACTCGGGTCATCATCTCGTCCAACTACGGGGCGTTGACCAAGCCTCAGGCATCCGAAATTGGGCCTGGATTTCTGAGGAGAAGACCTCATACTGATTGATATATCACCTTCCCAATGTGCTCTGACACACGAGCTGGGAAATGCCGGGGGCATTGAAATCCATCTGAACATAGGGAGATGGAAAGAAAAGGTGAATCACGCTACACGAATTCGGAACACTGTGGGGTGAGACGATGGAGGATAAATCTTAACCATGACGGAAACACAACATCCATATCATGTTGTCCTGGAGTGGGTACAATAAATGAGGGCTGACTGCTAACCATGTTCGCAACACGGGGCCTAACTCAAATATCGCCGATCAGTTTTCCGGAACGTTGGCCCAGGATAGCAGGCGGAAAATAGGTCTATCATCCATGTTGATACAATAGTCGGACCAAAGGTCTATCATCCATATTTTGGCAGCAGGTGGACCAAAGTATGTCACCCATACTGTTAGGGGTCCCGTCAAACATGACCAGTCCTCCGGAACGTTGGCCCAGGACAGTAGGCAGACTGTAGGTCTGTCATCCATACTGTTAGGGGGTCCCGTCAAACATGAAAGAGAATGAGGATCCGAATAAAGGGGAACGCAAAGCGTGTAAGGTGGAGTGATGGTTTGTTCGAACAGAGTCCAACACTCCAGAAATTGCGCCACCGTGGCGGAGGCGCATCAGGCGGACGTACCAACCTGGTCATGGGTCTTCCCAATGTTCAGGCAGGACCTCTCTGGTGAGAGAACTGCCACTTCCCATTACTACTATGGGGAATCCCAAACTTATTTGGGGTGGATGTCACGATTACACCACTTCCCACAAAGTCAGGCCGAGGGGCCGACAATAAGGAAGGACGGGGTTTGGTAATCCCTGGGGCTGGACCCAAGACGAAATGTCCGGGCATTCCTACGTATCTCATTAGGATGAGAATCAAGCCACATGTAGTTCTTGAAAGGCAGTTTAACATCATGCTGGACGAAATACAGTTTAATGTCGTGTGGGACGGGGGACACATCTCATCTGGGGACAGGCACAACACGACGAGTAACCCGACGTGAATGAGGACATAATCCCGCACCACACCGTACAATCCCACAAGAGAGACCGAGTTGCGGAAATCCAAGCAAAGGATCTTAGTTTTAGGTCTTAGAACTCGGACCAGAAAAGGTTAGGCTGGGCCTATGGGGAAGTTCCCAGGTGCTTCTACGTATCTCATAAGGATGAGAATCAAGCCATACGTAGTTCTTGAAAGGCAGTTTAACGTCATGCTGGATGAAGGAGTCGTGCAGGTCTATCTCTCGCACTAAAAGAAGTGGCATTTGATATATCTTGTTTGTTCTTGAAGGTAAATGGTTTTTCTTTTGTGGGGCGACCGGCCTAGGGTAGAATTTCCTGGCGTCTCCACAATAATCAATCCATAGCGGGCGTTGACAAGCAGCATGGTAATCGACCAATACCTGGCGTGATGTCCCCCATGGGGAGGTCATCACAATGCGGTGACATTTTTCGTCATGCGGCCAGGACGATATCATCACAGTTTATGGTCGTATGGTTTGGACCAACAACACAGTTTAAGGTCATATGGTTTGGACCAACAACAAAGTTTAAGTTCATATGGTTTGGACCATTAGAATAGTTTAAGGTCGTATGGTTTGGACCGTCAGCACAGTTTAAGGTCATAAGGTTTGGACCGTCAGCACAATTTAAGATCATAAGGTTTGGACCGTCAGCATAGTTTAAGGTCATAAGGTTTGGACCGTCATCACAGTTTAAGGTCATATGGTTTGGACCGTCAGCACAATTTAAGGTCATAAGGTTTGGACTGTCAGCACAGTTTAAGGTCGTATGGTTTGGACCGTCAACACAGTTTAAGGTCGTATGGTTTGGACCGTCAGCACAGTTTAAGGTCGTATAGTTTGGACCATCAGCACAGTTTAAGGTCCTAAGGTTTGGACCGTCAGCACAGTTTAAGGTCATAAGGTTTGGACCGTCAGCACCGTTTAAGGTCATATGGTTTGGACCGTCAGCACAGTTTAAGGTCATAAGGTTTGGACCATCAACATAGTTTAAGGTCATAAGGTTTGGACCATCAGCACAGTTTAAGGTCGTATAGTTTGGACCGTCAGCACAGTTTAAGGTCGTATGGTTTGGACCGTCAAAACAGTTTAAGGTCATAAGGTTTGGACTGTCAGCACAGTTTAAGGTCATAAGGTTTGGACCGTCAGCACAGTTTAAGGTCATAAGGTTTGGACCGTCAGGAACACGCACGATGCGATACAACATACCAGATGCGGGTGAGGGCGTAATCCCATACCATCACCATGCGCGGTTCCGAGAGAGGAGCCTCGGGCCAAAGGGTCCTACAAGGGTTCAACAATCAGGGAGGGGCAGGAGATGCTAGATCCCATCTATGATGGGCCCGAAACGCAATGTCTGGGCGACTCCTCGTTCCCCATGGGGATGAGGGTCAAGCTGCACTCAACCTATAGAGAAGAAACCCAAGCACATACTCTAGCACTCAGATCGCGGGAGCCCCGAGAGACACCATTATGTAGCTCGGTCTGTCTGATGTGTGGGGGTGTACTGAGGGTTAGTACAAGGAGTGTCGAGATTCCACCTTGACATGGTGGGGCGGAACACAGTGTGAACCATGCAACCAACATTCAAGGCCCAAGGAAACTGGCGTGGCGACCGAGGATTGCTGCTGACCATGTTCGCAACACAGCCTCCTGTCGCGTTAGCCTAGAAGTAGGGGCAAAAAAATGAGTATCAACCACTGACCATATTCGCAACATGGGATTTGTATCAATTTTCCGCCCCAAAACCCTCGGGGGCGTTGGCCCATGACGGTAGGAGATCCCTTAGGCGTTGTATCCAGGCCGTTCTTGGGGGTCCCTCCGGGTGTGAAGGATGGTGGGGCCTGAATGAAGGGGAACACGAAGCTTGAAAAGTGGACGAAAACTTGTCTAAGTCGAATCTGACACTCGAGGTCCTAGACCAGAGTACTCTGAACACATTAGCAGACCACTGGAAAGGGTTGAAGGGCTCAGTTTGAGAGCGGCCAAAAGATGGTGGATTCCTGAAGGAAAGGCAAGCCAAGACACCGAGGCAACCAGGGGATCGTGGTTTCTCCTAAGAGACGGGGCTGGAACTGAAATCTAAGTGTTCAGGTGGTCCTACATATCTCATTAGGATGGGAATCAAGACACACATAGTCCTAGATGGCGCCTTTCAATATCATGGGAAACACAACATAGGAGGGATACTCCTGAGAACAGGGCACGCATGGTGCAACTATTGCAAACCCGATGTGAATGAGGACATAATACCATACCACGCCACGCGATCCTGTGGTCAAGGTCCCAAAGGCAATCCAGGCACGATGCATTAGCGGGCCTCGAGCTGGACCCAAAGATGGAAGGTCTGGGTGCTCCTGGGTGCTCTTGGGCGCTTTTGGGGCTGGACCCAAGATGAAATGTCTGGGCGTTCCTACATATCTCATTAGGATGAGAATCAAGCCGTACGTAGTTCTTGAAAGGTAGTTTAACGTCATACTGGACGAAATACGGATCTTAGTTTTAGGTCTTAGAACTCAGACCAGGGTGCAGTTTAGGGTCGTGCTGGACCATACAATTTAAGGTCATGCTGGACCATACAGTTTAAGGTTATGCTGGACCTGAAAAAAAAACCTGGGGTTGGAACCAAGACGAAATGTCCGGGAGTTCCTACGTATATCATTAGGATGAGAATAAATCCACACGTAGTTCTTGAAAGGTAGTTTAACATCATGCTGGACGAGATAAGGATCTTAGTTTTAGGTCTTAGAACTCGGACCAGGGTGCAGTTTAGGGTTGTGCTGGACCATACAGTTTAAGGTCATGCTGGACCATACAATTTAAGGTCATGCTGGACCATACAGTTTAAGGTCATGTTGGACCTGGAAAAGGCTTAGGCAAAGTACTACTTGAGGAACCTGGCATTGGTGGGAGGAGTTATGCGCTCACCATCCATAGTCGCCAGGGAATATGCACCATTGGGATAGACCTTATGGACAATAAAAGGCCCCTCCCATTTAGGCTCCAAATTGGGTGGTTTCCTGCTGGGGATCATTGGCGCTTTGAGAGACAGTACTAGGTCACCTTGTAGGAAGGAGCGGAGGCGAACCTTCTTATTGAAAGCTCGATCCATCCTGCTCTGATGTCTTTCCAAGTTATGTAAAGCGCGAAGCCTACTTTCATCCCGTGCTTCCAATTCGGCTAGACAGATTTAGGAAACACTATCCGGTGCTTGCTGGTCGTAGACCGCCGTGCGTAATGAGGGAAAATGGATCTCGATGGGCAGGACGGCCTCAGCTCCGTACACCAGGGAATACGGAGTCACCTGGGTGGAGTTACGAGTCGTCGTCCTATAAGCCCAGAGGGCGTTGGGGAGCTTGTCCGGCCAACTTTTCTTGTTCTGACCAACCATCTTTTGCAGAATGTTAGAGAGGGTTTTTTTAAACGCCTCGATCTGTCCATTCTCCTGTGCATGATAGTAGGAGGTGTGGTTAGAGCGAATGTTGTACTTGGCGTACAATTTCATCAGCTCGACTGCTCAGAAGTTGGTTCCGTTATCCGTGAGGATAGCATGAGGTACTCCAAACTGATAGATGATATTGGAGCTCATGAAGTCAGAGATAGAACATGACTTGACTTCCCTGAGTGGGATTGCCTCTTCCCACTTCGAGAAGAAATCCGTAACGGTTAAGATGAACCGGCACTGGCGGGCCGTCGCCGGCGGGTAAGGCCCTACGACATCCAACCCCCAGACTGCAAAGGGCCAAGAATACTTGGTAGTATGGAGAGGCTCCGGTGGCTGATGCACAAAGTTAGCATGAACTTAGAACGCATGACACCTCTTGGCATACTCAATGCAGTCGTGGATCATGGAGGGCCAGAAGTATCCCAGCCTCTGAATCTGGTGGGACAACTTCGACTCGGCCTGGTGGGTGCCACAGGAACCAGCGTGCACTTCTTGCATGACCTGTGGGATCTCGACTCCTTGAAGAAAATGGAGGAGAACACCATCAAATCTGAACCTGTAAAGGAGATGCTCAAGGCTGGGACCACTCTGAAGGGTGAACTGCGGTGCACGAAATCAGATTCGTTCTCGCTCGGCTCGGTCCGACAGAAAATTGCCGTGCTGGAGATACTCAACCAAGGGCATCCTCCAGTTAGGAACTGTCCCGATTACCGCGCCTGAAGCCCCCGGGGTCCCTGACATGGGGGCACCAGCGGTGAGATGGTTCACTCACGGGCCACGAACACCCTTCGGGATAACATGAGAAATGAATCTATGGTGCGCCACGTGGACGATTAGGTCATCCTGTTCGGGCTCTGCAAGTGATGCGGCCAGGCTGGACAAAGCATCTTCTCGACTGTTATGTGACCGGGAAATGTGAACGACCTCTGGCCGGGAGGGGAACTTAGCCATTAGACGGAGGGTGCACTCCAGCAATGGCACGAGTTCCGACTTCCTGACAGCATAACCACCATTGACCTGCTTGATGACTAACTCAGAGTCCCCCTTTACATACAGATGGGGTACGTCAATCTCGAGATCCAACTAGAGGCCAGTAATGAGGGCATGATACTCTGCCTCATTGTTGGTGAAGCCTTCTGACAACAGAAATGAATACGGAAGAACAGCTTGCTCCGGGGTGATGAAGACGATACCCAGGCCCACTATGTTGAGCCTAGGATCATTGAGACTTCTACCGGTGGGGCTCCAGGAGGCACCGTCAAAGTGCATCTTCCAGCATGGGATGGCGTGATCGACTGAGAGGATTGACTCATCAGGAAAGCCCAGATCCAGTGGCTGGTCCGCGGAGGTGGGGTGGGCAGCTAAGAAGTCTTCCAACTCCTGCCCTTTGACGGCCTTCTGAGGTACGAACCTGATGTCGAACTGCTAGAGGATCACCGCCCAACGCGCCAATCGGCCGGTCAACATAGGTCAGTTCAAGATGTATTTCAACGGGTCTACCCGAGAGACCAGCTGTACCTCGTGGTGCTACAAGTAGTGCCACAATTTCTGCATGGAAAATACGAGCGCCAGGCAGCTCTTCTCGATGGGGGAATATTTAATTTCTGCATCGAGGAGCATGCGGTTGAGGTAGTATAGGATATTCTCTATTCCATCGTTGTTCTTCTGGGAAAGAAGTGCACTGAGGGATCGATCCAGGGCGGTCACGTAAAGGACCAACGGATTTCCAGAAACGGGTGACATCAAGACCGGAGGGTGAAGCAGATACTTCTTGATTTCCTCAAAAGCGAACTGACACCCTTTGTCCCATTCGTAGGCAGTGCCCTTCTTCATGAGTTAGGAAAAGGGCTTACACTTGCCGGCTAGATCCGCGATGAAATGGTGTATATAAGCTAAGTGGCCTTGAAGGCCTCTCAGCTCCTGAATATTACTCGAGGGAGGCATCTGAGTGATGGCCTTAATCTTTTCTGGGTCGATCTCGATGCCTTTATACATAACAATGAAGCCAAGAAACTTTCCGGAGGTGACCCCGAAGGCACACTTCAACAGGTTCATCTTCAAGTGGCGAGAACGGAGGAAGCCGAACACTTTCTCAAGGTCTTTGAGATGGTCCTGGCGCTGACGAGATTTAACCACCCGATCATCCACATAACACTCCACTAGCGTCCTTAGAATCGGCTTGAATATGCGGTGCATGGCCCGTTGATAGGTGGCACCTTAATTCTTCAGGCTGAAGGGCATAACCTGGTAGCAAAAAGTACCCTGTGGGGCCCTGAAGGCAGTGAACTCTTCATCCTCAGGGGCCATCCGTATCTGGTTGTACCCGGAGTACCCATCCATGAAGGAAAGGGCTTGGAATCCGGCTGTGGCATCGATCAAAAGCTCTGTCATGGGAAGGGGAAAGTCATCCTTCGTACAGTGGCGATTGAGATCGCAAAAGTCGATACAGACCCTGATCTGCCCATTCTTCTTCCTGACCGGCACAATGTTGGCTAGCCACCTGGGGTAATGGACCTCTTTGACGAAGTTGGCCTTGATGAGCTTATCAACTTCGGCCTCAAACATGGCACCGTGATAGGGGTGCATCTTTCTGGGAGGCTTCTTGAACCCACGATGGTTTGCTGGAAGGCCAAGGCGGTGGACGACTACCTGGGGATCTAGTCCCGACATCTCGTCATAACTCCAGGCGAACACATCACAGTGCCGTCTGAGGAAGTCCACATACTGTTTCCGTTCCTCGGGGGGCATAGCGGCGCTGACCAGTGTGGGTATCAGGTCCGCCTCGCTAGCGAGGTTCACCTGCACTAACTCATCAACCATGGTGGGGACACCCTCCTCGAAGGAAGGAGGAGCATCTTCCATGTCCTCATCTCCGCTTGTGGAAGGGTCATCCACGGGGGGAGCCGTTTCAGGGCTGCCAGACCCTGATGGGAAGTTGGTGCCGGCTTGGGCGGCAGAGGTTGCCACGTCAGGGGACCCATGCACTGAAGAGACTATGGTGACAAAGACGGTTGATCCAATCCCATCTGGCCTCTGGCCCAAGGGGCCACGCTTTATGACATCAAAGCAGTGGTGGCGCGTTGGCTTGAGCCGAGTGATTCCGGCCCGGCGAAACAGACACGTATGACGTACTGCTGTTGCCATGAGCCCAACATCCCGATATCGTACAGGGGTAGAAGGATCGAGGATCACCTGAGCCTGGCTGGTGTAAGAGTATGAGGTGATTTCCCGCTGTCGCTTGGACCCGGAAATATGCCTTCCTCTAGTAACCAAAACAACAAAGCACTGTCCCATTTTGGGGGTCCTGGCCTCCAACCGATGGATTGGGAGGACATATGCATCATCCAATCCTGCCCAGGGACCACTCGTGATAGTGGCGGGCTCGACCTCACCTGCTAGGATTTGCTTGTCCTTGCTCTTGTAGTAGCCAGCGTCCAGATAACGGGCTTCAAAAGAGGAAAAAGGAGACACATCTCCTTGGAGCACGCCCACTCGACCCTTAAGGGAGTATTTGAGGCACTGGTGATACGAGGAGGGGACCATTGCATAAAGGTGGAGCCACGACCTGCCCATCAATGCGTTGTAGGCAGTGTCTTGAGAGACAACCACGAATTTGGTATTGGCAATCAGGCTGCCGAACTGGGTCTTTAGACGAATCTTGAAAAGTGGAGTTTGCTCGGTCCTGTCATACCCCTAGATCCTGAGGTCGGAGGGAGTTAAATCATCCTCAGACAACCTCAGTTTCCGCAGCATCTGAGTTGGGATGAAATTAATCTTGGAACCCGTGTCAACAAGATAGCGGCGAACTTCCACGCCATTGAACTAGCCGGTGACGTACAATGGGCGAATGTGCCCCTGTATGGGAGGGTATTCATCTTCACTGGAAAACGAGATGACTGCCTGACATTCAGCATCCTCAATCGCCTCGGTGTGGAAGGCTTCTGCGGCCGCCACCTCCGTCTCAAACTGGAGGGGGATCCTTAGAGCCTCGGCGAGCGCCTCGCGCATTTCCGACGACAAGCGAAGGGCCTCAAGGATATAAATCCTTGCCGGAATGCTGGCCAGGTGCTTCATAACATCATACTTTCGAGCCAAACATGAGCTTCTTCTTACAGGAGGCCGCTCTGCGATTGGAGGCATGATGGGCCCCGCTGGCGGGACCAGTGACTGACTGGTGCTAGGCATGTCTCGCTGTTCACTAGTCGAAGCCCGACAGGTGGCTTCTGCATTAGGACTGGAAGGCTGTAGCCGGCCGGCGGCAGGGCAGGACTGGCTGCGACACGGACGAGGTGGTCCCGCTTGATCCAGCAACACAAACAGTGGTGGAGGTGGACCTGTCGACACCAGGTGAGGGGACCGCATGTGCTGATCTCTGTATCGGGCCTGTTTCTTGGTCTTAGTAGCGTGCATGACCTGGCTAGAGGTGACTACTGCCGTGCCCCGACGATTCACGTATCCATGGCTCCGCCGACGTTGGCGACGACTGGGGACATTAGGGAAATCCACCTGGCATTCCTCATCGTCGGGATCCAAAAAGGGATTTACCAACTCTACGGTGTTAACCGAAGAATACCCCGAGCTTTCACTCGAGGAGTCATCCACTACCAGATGGATTCTCGGAGGGATCCCCATCTCTAGGGGAATAAAATCGCCAAGCATGCGTGAAGATGACGACACTGGATGTAACGACCCAAAGTTTCATTATTGAAAACCCCTCTTGATCCAGTTAAATGTTTCTTTATGAAAAATGTTTTTATAAGATGTCAAATTATTTAGTTTTATGTTAAGATTTGTGACCGTTACTTTTATAGCCGTTGAACAGTGATCACATGAGTAGTATAAATATATGGCTTTAACGAACCCAATTTTACTCAGACAAAGGAAGCGATGGCCTCATCCAGTAGAATTGCCCCATACGAAGCCCATTTGTCAGAGCTCAGAAAAGAGGTGGCATCTTTGGGCTTCGCCCTTGACCAAGCCCAAGCTGAGCTTCATTATGTCAAGCTCGAACGGGACCGTCTACGGGAAAAGTGGAAGTTGATAGAGATTACCACTCGAGCGATGTTATCCGAGCCGCCCCAAGAGTCTGTCACCATTGCACACCTTACCCTTAGGTCTTATGCGGCTATTTTAAGGGGTTTTGTAACAAATAAGTAGTACTATGTTCATGTACATTATTTTTGTATATAGCAATGAATATAATTTCTAGTCATTTTTGATACTTTGTAAATAGATTTTAAAGTACAAATGGTGTTTTTAGTTAGTATTTAATTAAGAATTATATTTTATTAAATTAAATGATTTTTGAATTAAATAATATTTTAATAAAATAATATTATTAATATTAAATTAATTTTTATTAAATATAAATGATCTCATAATTTTATGAATGCAATTAAATTTTTTATTAAGGTTTGAAAGCCATTTCTGTCAAAACCCGTGAATTTTTTTATAAATGTCGGTTTTTATTTTAAAAGTGAAAATTCACATATTTAGAAAATTATTTAGATAAAATAAATATTATTTTTTGAATCAGGATGTCGAAATTATCCAACGGTGAATTTTTCATAATTTTCTGAGACAGTCAAATTTTTGGGTAAAAATTAAATACCATTTAAATATATAATGTGTTTTATGACATCATAATGACCCAATGGTGATGTAATAAAATAATATAATCCTTATGTTCGGCCAATATATGTTTTATCATTAAAATAATGAGGTTTTGGGTTTTTTTGACTTACTTTTCAAAGCATTAATGGAGCCCTCAAGACTTATTCAACACTTTGCCTTTTTAAATTAATTTCCATGGGAGTGTGACTCACCTCCACATAAGCAACCCTATTTTTTTAATAAGTTCGGACCTTGGCCTTGTAAAATATTGTTTTCCTCTTTAATTTTCCAGAAACCATGGGAAAATACCATGGGATGGTTTGTGGTTTGGATTATTTTAATATAAGGGGTCCCAAACCTAAAAAATAAAGAATTCTCTCACCTTTCCTATATAAACCCACCCAAGATCCCACTTCCTCCTCACTCAAAGCCCTTGGAGTTCGTCCAACCTCTGCCCTACTCTCTCTAGAATCCTCTCAAGGTGCCCCAAGCTCCCAATAAGCCTCTCACAAACCTCTCTCTAGCCTTTGGAAGCACACTTCCAAGTAAGGGTTTTTTCTTCCTTTCTCATTTTTTGTCTATTTTCATTAAGTTGTGTTTCCCTTTTAATTTCAATTATGAATGTTGGGGTATGGTTTAAAACCTACCCCATACTGACCTCTTATTTTTTTAATGATGGGAGACCCCTTTCTCTCTCATTAAATGCCTCCCATGTACACCCGTTACTATGCCGAAATTCCGAAAATAACTTCTCTCTCTTCTTTTACATTCAAGCAATACTTTTGTATCATGAATCTAAATTCCTTTTCAACTGTTGGGAAATGTATCTATATGACCTTATTACTGTCCATTACATGTAAATATGATTAGGAACCCCTTTCTCTCTCATCAACCATTTTTATGAATTCTTATGTCACGCCGTTACGCTGCCGAAATCGCACCGATTTTCTAAGCCAATGTCATTGTGTAGTGAATACCATGCTCATTTCTCCATAAAGGGTATTCACCTTTATGCACATTTACTTATTGATTATAAAGTTTCATGTATTAATTCCACATTCCTTTATCATGGAATAAATTATTATGTTTTATGAATCCATGTTTTATGATCCATGTGGCACACTTATGCATGAAATGAAATGTTTAAGAAGGGTGCGCCCTTATAGCGCTCCAATGCATTGGGTAAAGTATAATATCATGATACATCAAGTGCAATGAGTGTTGACTCATTCTAATTCAAGTGAAATGAGGGTTTACTCGTGCTTCAAGTGCAATGAGGGTTTACTCATGCTCCATGTGCAATGAGCCTTGGCTCATGCTAATTCAATGTTAAGTGTTGTTGCCACATTTCCATGTTATGATTACCATGATTTATCATGACTTTATGTTCATGTTTCTTTTATGCTCTATTGATATTCCTATTTCCTAACATGTATTATACTCCTCATGTTATTCCATGTGTACTCCCTTACTGGGCTTTACAGCTCACCCTTTTCTTATGCATGTCCTCAGGTTATCCCATGCAATGCTAAGTACGAGGGAATGTAGTGGTCATGTAAAGGAAGTTTTCAATAAAGATGTTGTATTTAATGTTTTAAGTTTTTATGTAATGATACTAAATCCCAAATACACTAAACCTCTCAATCTTCTTTGTTGTATCAAGTGAAGTTTTATGTAATAAAGCATGTTAAAGTTGTAATAAAAAGCAAGGTTGTCATAGTTGGTATCAGAGGATAGTTTTAGTTATTTTTGGGATTAGGAAACCTTAGTAAAGCCTTAGATACAAGACTAAGTATAACAAAAACATCCCTATGTTTTGGTAAGTATTGAGTAAGTGGTTTGTCAAGCAAATACATCCCTGTCTGGATACGAGCAGGTAGAGGTGGCTCTGGCACAGATGTATCCTAGGGGTAAAACCCGAAAACACCGCTTTGAGCTAGATTCGAACGGGAACTAGTGCACGACAACGGGCCTTACTGCACTCTTGGTTATGAGACTCCCGGGGGATATGTTTTGATAAATTCACAAGCTTAGTATGAACCCTTATTAAGGAAAAAATGCCCCTAAGAATATATGTTAGAAGGTAGATCATGAAAATCCTGGATTGAATCCTATAGACTCATGAGTTAAAGAGATTAAAGTGTATTTATAAGTCATCAACTTTTGTATTTGGATTACCCTTTATGTGTTACCCCTAACTTTCCTTTTATTCCAGCCAATGGCCGGTAATATGAGAACTCGGGCTAACAACCGTTGTAAAGATCAGTGTGATGATTGTACTAATGAGATGCCCAATCCAATGGGAGCAGGAATCGCGAACTTTGTCACGCTTCTCTCTCAGATAACTCAAGTTTTGAATAGAAACACGGGACAAGAGGAACGTTCAACCCCCCCTAAGAAAGAACAAGTCGCTATTGAAAGCTTCATGAGACAAAGGCCTCCTACTTTTAGTGGATCATATGATCCCACGATCGCTGAGCAATGGATCAACTCCATTGAAAAGATATTCTCCATCCTCCAATGTTTTGAACAAGAGAAGGTTCTCCTGGAGGCTTATCGTATGGAGGGTGAAGCTGATCAATGGTGGACGTTGATCAAAAATACAAAGCCTGAGGAGGAGATCGAGGATTTGGAATGGAAGGAATTCCGTAAGATGTTTTTCGATAAATATTTTCCGCGCACCCTCCGTCTTAAGATGGAAAGGGACTTCCTTTCCCTCAAGAAAAAAGATGAAGATTCTGTGGGAGCGTACGAGGAAAAATTCACAAGGCTTGCACGATACGCTTCCGGCTTTGTCGTTACCCCCGAATGCAAGGTTGAACGCTTCTTTAGTGGGATGAAGCCTAGATTGCGGAAATCATTAACGATCCGTGACTTCGACAACTATGGGGAAATTGTCCGATGTGCCCTCAAGGTTGAAATGGAGATCGGAGAATCACAGGGGTATCATGGGGACAAGAAGCGTAAGGTGGACTTCAATGCTGGTGGACCGATGGATAAATCCAACGGTGCTAAGAAGTTCCAGCACCCCACTTGACAAAAGTGCGGAAAGAAGCACCCTGGAAATTGCCTTAGGGGGACGAGAAAATGCTTCAAGTGTGGAAGGGAAGGGCACCTAGCTATTAACTGTCGGCAAGAAGGACCCGAAGCTGCGACAGAGGAGAGGAACACTCCGTTCGAACCTCAACGCGTTGTTCAATGCTACAAATGCAAAGAACCGGGTCATTTTGCAAATCAGTGCCCTAATCCAAGGGTTTTCGGAGGCAACCAACAACCTCCAAGATAGCAAGGAAGAGATTTTGCCATCACTTCTGCCGAAGTGAACCCCGACAACGAAGTGGTGACATGTATGCTAGTTATTCATTCAAGAATAGCGAACACACTTTTTGATTCAGGTTCTACACATTCTTTTATATCTCAAAAGTTTAGTAGAACAAT
This sequence comes from Viscum album, assembly GCA_963277665.1. NCBI lineage: Eukaryota > Viridiplantae > Streptophyta > Magnoliopsida > Santalales > Viscaceae > Viscum > Viscum album. The sequence continues at coordinate 891,319,844 of OY728123.1, forward strand.
CCCAGCACCACCACAAATCATGGAAGTAAAGATGTTGGTGAGTACTGCAAATGGGGAAATCAATGCATCCCATGATTATAAGTCCTCCCCTGTTATAATCTGTGGATTGAATTTCCTGGAGAACCTCATCATACTCCCTCTGGTGGAATTTGATGCAATTCTTGGCATGGATTGACTTTCCTTATATAGAGCCAACACAAATTGTCGGGAGAGGGAAATGACACTCCATATGGAGAATCGACCCCCGATTCTTTACAAGTGTCAGGAGGAAGATGAATCTCCTTTATCTTCATCATCTCAAGCATGGATATTACTGCCTTATGAGCATGCATATCTGGATCAGATGATTGAGTCCAAGGAAGAAACCACCCTTGAAAAAATGCCTATTGTGAGGGAATTCGCTGAAGTGTTTCCCGAGGAACTTCCTGGTCTTCCTCCAAGAAGAGATGTTGAGTTCTCAATTGAACTTATACCTGGGGCGCTACCAATATCCAAGACTCAATATAGAATGGCTGTTGTTGAGCTTGAAGAGCTGAAGAAACAACTATAGGAGAACCTGGATAAAGAGTTTATACGCCCAAGTGCATCACCATGGGGTGCACCAGTCCTCTTCGTCAAGAAGAAGGATGGGTCAATGCGGCTTTGCATCGATTATCATGAACTTAACAAAATCACGATAAAGAACAAGTATCCTCTCCCAAGAATCAATGACTTGTTTGATCAGCTGTGTGGAGCACAATAATTCTCCAAGGTGGACTTGCAGTCGGGATATTATCAAGTAAGGGTGAAGAAGGAAGATATCCCCAAGACTGCTTTTCATACAAGGTATGGGCACTAGGAATTCATAGTAATGCCTTTCGGACTCACCAATGCTCCAACAATATTCATGGACTTGATGAATAGAGTCTTTAGAGATTACCTTTACAAATTTTTGGTAGTATTTATAGATGATATTCTAATATACTCCAAAACCAAGGAGGACCATGAGGAGCATTTAAAAATTGTACTAGAGACTTTGCGCAAGGATAAGCTCTATGAAAAGTATAACAAGTGTGAGTTTTGGTTGAAGGAAGTCTCATTCTTGGGCCATATCATCACAAGCAATGGGATATCTGTGGACCCCTCCAAAACAGATGCAATTAAGGGATGGTCGAGTCCAACATCGGTAACTGATATCCATAGCTTCTTGGGGTTAGCTGGATATTATCAACAATTTGTGAGAAATTTCTCACGATTTTCCAACCCTCTTACCAAGCTAACTCGAAAGAGAGTAAAGTTTGCTTGGAGTGATGAATGCGAAGAAATCTTCAAGGAGTTGAAAAGGAGGCTTATCACTGCACCCGTGCTCACTTTACCCACAAGTGGGGAGCATTTTGTGGTATTCAGTGATGCTTCGAAAAAGGGCTTAGGATGTGTGCTGATGCAGAATGGTAAAGTGATATCCTATGCCTCAAGGCAGTTGAAAATCCATGAGCGAAACTATCCAACGCATGATCTAGAGTTGGCAGCTGTGATCTTTGCCTTGAAAATCTGGCGGAATTATCTCTATGGAGAGAAATGTGAGATATATACTGACCACAAGAGTCTTAAATATATATTCACACAGAAAGAGATTAATATGCGCCAGAGAAGATGGATAGAGCTCATCAAGGATTATGACTGTTCAATACATTACCACCCTGGGAAAGCGAACAAGGTGGCGGATGCCCTAAGTAGAAAGGATCCAGCTATTCTATCAATGATGAGAATTGAGAAGGATACAATCTTCTTAGACTTTATGAAGATGGACGTGGGAATCATAAAGAAGGGAACATCATCAATCCTTTCACAAATGATTACTCAACCATCTCTTTTGTAAAGGTTAAAGGATGCTCAAAAGGATGATGTGGGAATTCAAGAAAAAGTGGAAGCTATCAAAAAGGGTAAATCCTCGGAGTTTAATGTTAATGAAGAAGGAACTGTGCGGTTTTGGAAAAGACTATGTGTTCCATCAAGTCTGGAGCTGAAGAAGGAACTTTTGGATGATGCACATAGTTCAACATTCTCTATTCACCCAAGGAGCACAAAGATGTATCGAGATCTCTGAGAAAACTTTTGGTGGGATAATATGAGGAAGGAGATCGCTGAATATACATCAAAGTGCCTGGTGTGTCATAAAGTGAAGGTAGAGAGGCAGAAGTCTAAGGGGATGATGCAACCATACCAGAATGGAAATGGGAGAACATCACCATGGACTTTGTCACCGGACTTCCAAGGACATCCAAAGGCAACAATGCAATCTGGGTTGTTGTGGATCGTCTTACAAAGACTGCACACTTCATTGCTATTCGAGAGGATTTCTCTTTGGATCAACTGACACAGATATATGTCAGGGATGTGGTACGGTTGCATGGAGTACCACTATCTATTGTGTCTGACTGAGATCCAAGATTCACCTCTAAGTTTTGGAAGAGTCTACAACATGCTCTGAATACTAAACTGAACTTCAGTACGGCCTATCATCCTCAAACTGATGGCCAATCCGAGCGGACTATCCAAACACTTGAGGACATGTTGAGAGCATGCTCAATGGACTTTAAAGGAGGATGGGATCAACATCTTCCTCTGGTTGAGTTCTCTCATAATAATAGTTTCCACTCAAGCATCCAAATGGCACCATATGAAGCCCTGTATGGGAAAAGGTGTAGAACACCGACATGTTGGTATGAGGTCGGTGAACGTAAGCTGCTTGGACCAGAAATGGTCGAAGAAATGGTGGAGAAGGTGAAAACCATTCAGCAGCATATCAAGGCAGCCCAAAGTCGACAGAAGAGTTATGCAGATAATCGTCGACGAGACCTTGAGTTTAAAGTCAGAGACATGGTGTTTTTATGCATATCTCTGTGGAAGAAGGTCATGAGGTTTGGAAAGAAAGGGAAGTTAAGCCCAAGGTACATCGGCCCCTTAGAGATTCTTGATCGTGTTGGGGCTGTAGCCTATCAACTATCACTTCCACCTACTATGGCCAAGGTGCATGATGTCTTTCATGTATCCCTCTTAAGGAAGTACATACCAGACCCTTCACATGTACTCTCTTCCGAGGTGGTATAATTGGAAGATGATCTTTCTTATGAGGAGCAACTAGTGAAGATCTTAGATCGTAGAGAACAAGTTCTACGAAATAAGACAATGACCCTCGTCAAGGTGATGTGGAGAAACCACAAGTTTGAAGAAGAAACTTGGGAGTCGGAGGATATGATGAAGTTGAGTTACCCACATTTGTTTTAGTGTGGGAAAAGGAAAATTTCGAGGGCGAAATTTCTTAAGGGGGGAATATTGTAACGACCCAAAGTTTCATTAATGAAAATCCCTCTTGATCCAGTTAAATGTTTCTTTATGAAAAATGTTTTTATAAGATGTCAACTTCTTTAGTTTTATGTTAAGATTTATGACCGTTACTTTTATAGCCGTTGAACAGTGATCACATGAGTAGTATAAATATATGGCTTTAACGAACCCAATTTTACTCAGACAAAGGAAGCGATGGCCTCATCCAGTAGAATTGCCCCATACGAATCCCATTTGTCAGAGCTCAAAAAAGAGGTAGCGTCTTTGGGCTTCACCCTTGACCAAGCCCAAGCTGAGCTTCATTATGTCAAGCTCAAACGGGACCGTCTACGGGAAAAGTGGAAGTTGATAGAGATTACCACTCGAGCGATGTTATCCGAGCCGCCCCAAGAGTCTGTCACCATCGCACACCTTACCCTTAGGTCTTATGCGACTATTTTAAGGGGTTATGTAACAAATAAGTAGTACTTTGTTCATGTACATTATTTTTGTATATAGTAATGAATATAATTTCTAGTCATTTTTGATACTTTGTAAATAGATTTTAAAGTAAAAATGGTGTTTTTAGTTAGTATTTAATTAAGAATTATATTTTATTAAATTAAATGATTTTTGAATTAAATAATATTTTAATAAAATATTATTATTAATATTAAATTAATTTTTATTAAATATAAATGATCTCATAATTTTATGAATGCAATTAAAATTTTTATTAAGGTTTGAAAGCCATTTCTGTCAAAACTCGTGAATTTTTTTATAAATGTCGGTTTTTATTTTAAAAGTGAAAATTCACATATTTAGAAAATTATTTAGATAAAATAAATATTATTTTTTGAATCAGGACGTCGAAATTATCCAATGGTGAATTTTTCATAATTTTCTGAGACAGTCAAATTTTTGGGTAAAAATTAAATACCATTTAAATATATAATGTGTTTTATGACATCATAATGACCCAATGGTGATGTAATAAAATACCATAATCCTTATGTTCGGCCGATATATGTTTTATCATTAAAATAATGAGGTTTTGGGTTTGTTTGACTTACTTTTCAAAGCATTAATGGAGCCCTCAAGACTTATTCAACACTTTGCCTTTTTAAATTAATTTCCATGGGAGTGTGACTCACCTCCACATAAGCAACCCTATTTTTTTAATAAGTTCGGACCTTGGCCTTGTAAAATATTGTTTTCCTCTTTCCTTTTCCAGAAACCATGGGCAAATACCATGGGATGGTTTGTGGTTTGGATTATTTTAATATAAGGGGTCCCAAACCTAAATAATAAAGAATTCTCTCACCTTTCCTATAAAAACCCACCCAAGCTCCCACTTCATCCTCACTCAAAGCCCTTGGAGTTTGTCCAACCTCTGCCATACTCTCTCTATAATCCTCTCAAGGTACCCCAAGCTCCCAATAAGCCTCTCACAAACCTCTCTCTAGCCTTTGGAAGCACACTTCCAAGTAAGGGTTTTTTCTTCCTTTCTCATTTTTGTCAATTTTCATTAAGTTGTGTTGCCCTTTTAATTTCAATTATGAATGTTGGGGTATGGTTTCACACCTCCCCCATACTTCCCTCTTATTGTTTTAATGATGGGATACCCCTTTATCTCTCATTAAATTCCTCCCATGTACACCCGTTACTATGCCGAAATTCCGAAAGTAACTTCTCTCTCTTCTTTTACATTCAAGCAATACTTTTATATCATGAATCTAAATTCCTTTTCAACTGTTGGGACATGTATCTATATGACCTTCTTACTTTCCATTACATGTAAATATGATGAGGAACCCCTTTCTCTCTCATCAACCATTTTTATGAATTCTTATGTCACGCCGTTACGCTGCCGAAATCGCACCGATTTTCTAAGCCAATGTCATTGTGTAGTGAATACCATGCCCATTTCTCCATCAAGGGTATTCACCTTTATGCACATTTACTTATTGATTTTAAAGTTTTATGTATGAATTCCACATTCCTTTATCGCGGAATAAATGATTATGTTTTATGAATCCATGTTTTATGATCCATGTGGCACACTTATGCATGAAATGAAATGTTTAAGAAGGGTACTCCCTTATAGCGTTCCAATGCATTGGGTAAAGTATAGTATCATGATATGTCAAGTGCAATGAGTGTTGACTCATGCTAATTCAAGTGCAACGAGGGTTTACTCGTTCTTCAAGTGCAATGAGGGTTTACTCATGCTCCTTGTGCAATGAGCCTTGGCTCATGCTAATTCAATGTTAAGTGTTGTTGCCACATTTCCATGTTATGATTACCATGATTTATCATGCCTTTATGTTCATGTTTATTTTATGCTCTATTGATATGCCTATTGCCTAACATGTATTTTACTCCTCATGTTATTCCATGTGTACTCCCTTACGGGGCTTTACAACTCACCCTTTTCTTATGCATGTCCTCAGGTTATCCCATGCAATGCTAAGTACGAGGGAATGTAGTGGTCATGTAAAGGATGTTTTCAATAAAGATGTTGTATTTCATGTTTTAAGTTTTTATGTAATGATCCTAAGCCCCAAAGACACTAAACCTCTCGATCTTCTTTGTTGTATCAAGTGAAGTTTTATGTAATAAAGCATGTTTAAGTTGTAATAAAAAGCAGGGTTGTCATACTGGCAGGGCGTGTTCTTTCTTCCTACGCCGCCGCTTGCTTTTCTGGGAAGAGGTAGGCTGGGACGACGATGCCAAAGTGGCACTCGTAGATTCTGAGGGCTCTGGCTGACTTAGGCGGGTACGGATGATTCCATGGGCACGTGCAACCGTCCTACAGGCCATCCATTCGTTATACTTCCGGGTCCCATAGTCGGAAACCTGCTGCCACTCATCCTCATTACCGCTGCTGCCATCTGATCTAGCGAAGACCCCTGCCACCTATGCCGGGGCTGGGCCCAACCTGACTATGTTTTTGTCAATCTGGTTTTGCAGCCATTCCTTGAACACATAGCATCACTAGATGGTGTGCCCCAGGATCCGGTGATAAGGGCATTAGTTAGGGTGATCAGTGAGATGCACCTCTTCTGGCTTTCGGCACTCAGGCAGCCGCACGATCCTCTACTCCAAGGCGCTATGGAAATAACCGGGGACCTGGGTCTCGTCAAATGAGTAGGTCTGATTCCTTCTGTATGGGAAGGGGGCTCTTGGAGGTTGACCATGGCCAGGGGTCGGAGGAGCATGCCGAGGAGGCGGAGCCTGATTATCTCACCTGGGTGGCGGCGGCGCGTTACGCGGAGGCGCCTGGCGATTTTGAGGCGGTCGCTGCTGGGCCGGAGGCTGTGCCCGTGGGGGTGGACCCCTATGGGGCTGTTGAGATGGCCTTACTGGTAGCAAATCCAGCTATCTAGGAGCCTCTATCTGGGCTACAGCAGTGGGCTCGACCCTGGTGGATCTCCTTGCAGGGATTATAGGAGGCAGCGGGCATGCCTGACTGGCCTGTTGCAGGGCTTCTTCGAGGCATTGAGCATTGTCTGCGAAATCTTGGAACCCCCTAGGGTAATTCTGAGTGATCATAGAAGGAACCAGCTCTGCCTTGACGTTCCCTACACACATCTTCAGTAATTGCTCCTGAGTTAGTGGCATGTCAAGGGAGTACATGAGCCCCTTCCACCGGGCGACGAAGTCTGCGACCCGCTCATCGGGCCTCTGTTTGCACCTGAAGAGGTATGCAATGTTCGTCTTCCGGGTTGTGGAATTGAACTGGTTGAGGAATTGCCGATGAAGGTCCTCCCATCTAGCCACAGATCCAACAGGGAGCTTACTGTATCAGACGAAGGCTGGTCCTTCCAGCGTCTGGACGAAGCAACGAAGCTTGGAAGCTTCCTGCTGCGCCGGAGTCCCCAACATAGGCCCGCACCTTGAGTTGAAGTGGGCCATGTGTTGTGGTGGGTCTCCTGTACCGTTAAAGGGGGTGAAAGTGGGGTTCCAAAATCCTAGCGGGGCCGGCATATCATCCACCCATGATGGGTATGGCTTGCCGTCCGGTGGAATTGCCACCTGCCGAGATTCCAAGGCCTCCAAGCGGGCGATGAGTACTTCCATCAGATCGCCCAGACACAGATTCCTTTCCTAATGGGGATCTATAACCACAAGTGCATTGCCGGGCTCTCCAATATGGTATTCAAGCTCAGCAGCTCGCGGGGCGGCTGGCGGAGCGACTCTCGGGGCAGCGGGAGGAAATCGAGCATGGTCCCCCAGGAGATTCCGCTGCTCAGGAGGGTTTGGCGAGGCGTATCGCGCCCTCTGGCCATGGGCGCCGGCCTCTCCCCTATCGGGGAACACGACATGGTTGCGGTTGCCCGGGGGAATCTCGGCAAGGGGTAGGTGCTCCCGCCCCTGCTGTCCTGACTTGGGATTACCATAGTGAGGTCACCGCTCTGCAATGAGTTCGGCCAAGAGCTCATCAACTAGCCTCTTTTTCTTAGCAAGCTGCTGGCGTAACATGGCCTTCTCGGAGTCTTCCTCTGCCTTCTGCACCGAGGAAGATGGGTCGGTGGGCTTGACAGCCCCAACATTTTCTTTACCCTTGCCGATGTTTCAGCTCAGTGTCAGTGCCTTAGTGGGCGTGGGGAGACCTAGGAGGCTCCTCTGGTGGCAAGTGATCCTCCCAGACGGGTCTAGTAGAGGTTTTTCCTCAGGGGGTGAGTCCCCATCGAGAAGCTCCACATCGTTTCCATCATCTGAAAGGTCAGCCATGTTGACCGCCACTGCCTTTGGCAACATTCCCTCAGGGCCGCCCGGTGAATCGGGCTGTCAGTGGATCGCACAAAAAAGAAGGACAGTGTAGAGACCCAAAACTTGACGTACATTGACATTACATTACATTTGCGGAATACTTAGTACATACACACAAGGATCGTAATAGTTTAGTGTCTTTGGAAACTCGGAACGTAATCTTCTAATCGTGGTGAAAGATCTTCAACATCTCCTATAAAGATCTTCCCTTTTTTAACCTAAAACCTTTCTTTATATCCTGGGGAAAAGAAAACATAAAAGGGTGAGCTCAAATGCTCAGTAAGGGTAAACAAAAGAAATATCAATCACATCGTATTCATAAGAACATAACATTTTGGAAATCTTAACCTGCAAAGGAGAGCATAATTTCATAACATGGGATAAATCATGGCAGTGAAATGTAATCACAATAATCATAACTTAAAACATGAAACTTTGTGGCATTCACACATAATCATAGAGAATCATTTCTTGTTATTCAAGACTCATTGCCAAGACTATCTTAGTGGACAAAGTCCCTTTCTGAATCGAGTAACCCTCGTTTCAGTCCTGTTTCACTGAACCGGTATAACCTACCATTCCAGCCCTGTCTATCTCATGAGATATAAAATCTTTACCCAATTCATTGGAGAGAGATATAGGTCCCACCCATCTTATAATGAATCCTTTCTTATGTGTGCCACATAATCATAAATCATACATCATCGCATAACACATGTAACAAAAATGGGATTCTTGAGACATCATGACATCATAAAACAAATCATATAAGGTAAATGACTTCAGAAAAATAATTCCCTCAAAACATAATCAAATCAATGTAATAATAGGGATAAAAACAGAACCCTATATTATCTTAGATGGAAAATAATTTTGATAAAACACTTGAACTCCATTCTTGAGGAAAATATCCTTTCTTCTTCAAAAACACTTTTCTTTTCTTAACATGTCATACAATTATAAACTAAAAGAAGTTGATTAAAAATAAACTTGAAAACTTGTAAAGGTAGCTTCTTGAAAATAATATTTTTAAAAATCCATTCATTCTATATAAGTTAAAAAAAAACATTCTTCGTACCTTTGTCGGAAAAGTCAAAAAGTACCTCGTACAAAAAAACGATAAAAGATTCCTTTCATATTCTTTACTAAAAACTCACCGAAGGGTAAAATTGGATTTAAACTATTGTATGTGGATGGAAACAATATTACATATTGAGGGAACATGGATGTGGATGATAAAATACACCCCAGTAAATACTTACGAATAAACAATCTCGGATAAAAAAGAGATTCTGATATTTCCCTTACCTTAGGTCCGATTTGCTTCGTATGTGTACGAAACTCCTGTATAATGATTTAAATAATGTCATTGACTTATTAGAGAATCATATTCATTGTTATGATATCATATATGTTTCACTTTTGACATTATATTACCCGTTCTTTTGTAAATTCCATGTTAAAGAAGCGTTTTGGGTAAAATCGTTTCATTTATCGTAGGTGTTTTGACTTGTTGTTATTGACATTATTATTACTTATATCATGATTTACTTACTTCCAGAATATAAAATATGATTTATATATCATATATATTCAGTATATATATATATAATAGATAGATAAATGAAATGAAAAACACCGTTCATGGAGACGGTAGTCCGTACGTACGCATGAACGCTGTTTTTCTTTCCTTATTGTCTTGAATGGAAGTAAGTAGATGACATACATATATATATATATATATACATAAATAAAATATCATTATTATGTCATATATTTCATTAGTACTTATTATATATACTTTATAATCATTCATGAATGGTTAATCATTAAGAATGAATCTCATCGCGTCGTGGAGACGGTAGTCCGTACGTACGCACGAGCGATGATATCATTTCCATAATTATTGAATTGAATTGGAGTGGATTATAAAATATATCAGAATCAATATGATGTTTTAATAACTATGTATAGTTATTATTTACACCATTATACCCATCCATGTAAGGTGGTGGTGGAAAATAGATTACACCACGGCGTGGAGACGGTATTCCGTACGTACGCACGCGCGGTGATTTCTTTTTCCGTAGGATGGATAGATGGTGAAATAGGGTTGTTTAATACTTAAAATAACATATCTGTATATGAGTGATACTGATGTTATTACTTCATAATGAAACAACCTAAGAATAAGAAGTGGAAGAAGAAATAAAGATGAAAGAATTGGTAACGGTAATTACCTCTTCTTTGAAGCGCCTCTTTGAGACCTCCTCTTAGGGCACTAAAATTGGTCTTTGAGGAAGACCAGAACCTCTAGGATGTTTCTAGGGAAGTGGAGAAGATATTTTTTCAGGGGTTGGCCGAGCTTGAGTGCTCAAATTGGTGTGAGGAGGAGGGGGAGGAGGTGTCCTTTTATAAGGGAGGAGAGGGGCACCTTAGGAATACCTCAAAATATTATTTTATATTAATGTCAAAATAGGTTTATAATGGTTCCAAAGGGTCTTATTTCAAAGCTAAAGTGGGTATGGGTCGAAATACTATCAACCAATAAGATTTAGACAAGTTTAGGGTATTATTTTAACCTTATCAATTAGATTTAACTCTAAGTTAAATAATTTAACTTTTACCGTGTCTTTTTGTTTTCTTTCACTATATGGTTAATACACTTACTATAACATGCCAAACGAACCCCAAATTGTTTATTATTAATACATATATCCTTATCTAAGTCATTTGGCCGAACCTTAGATTTTTAGGAATAAAATAACAATTAATAATATAATATTTGATTTAAAAACTATTTTGTGTCAATTTTGACACTATTTGATATATGATTTTTGTGAAAGTCATAACAGAATTATATGTTCGAACCAAGTTGATTAAATCAACACTAATATATCATAGTAACCTATAAAATTAGTGGAATTCATAAAAAGTCTCAAATTACATTCATTTGAGCATTTATAACATCAATTATGTTAATATTTCCTTAAAAGGGTAATTACTGCATCATCGTTGTGTCATAAATAAATTAATTTATTTAAAGTCTAAAAATTATAAATAAATTATCATTATGTAGGAAATATTTTTAGCTTTCTAATGAATATTTATAGTCGAATTTATCTTATGTATAACCCCATATTAAAAATGTTTTAGTTATTAAACTTTGATTTTAACTATTTTAACTATTCATTAAATAAAATAATATTAAATGTCATAATCTAATCCAAGTGGACCTAAATGGTCATATTATATTCATAAGGTTGTTTTTGGTCGAATTACACTTATCCAATAGAATTAGGACATGTGTTAGGGTAATAGTAATATCATATTTACCCTTAGTTACCCTATTTACTATTAACCGTGGTAAAAAAAAGTAAAAAGTTACTATTCACCAAAAATTATTTTCATCTCATTGAACCGCATTTTAGTCCTTGATATTAACCGTGTCTGTAGGATTTTCGAAATTCCATTCACAGAAGTGGTAAAATTAAGTTTTATGCAAAATTCAGTTTTTAACCTACCACTTAGTGGTTTCACTATTCATCAAAAATTGAAAGTTTTCAGAAAAATACCAAAATTTCATCCTAAGCTATATTTCATATTCCGAATTCAAAAATGAAGTCTATTTTACCAAATTCATAACATAGAAGTTGCATTAATTAATTTTATAATTAAATCCCGCTGTTAAAACAAATAGCGTGTTTTTAAGAAACAATATCTACCAAAAGATTGACACTTGATTATGTCTGGTTTAAATGTGAAATTACATCCAATGACCAACATCGTATTAAATTGTAAAAATATATTCTAAATATACTTTTAAACCACTCAATTTAATGATTTATCACTATTAATTATTTCGATTAAAAAAGTTGTTTTTAATTATAATCTAGTAATTTTCACTATTCATCAGAGTATGAAAGTTATCCGAAAAGTACCAAAATTTCACCCTAAGCTAATTTCGATATTACGAATCCAGAAATTAATTCCATTTTGAAAAATAAAATATACAAAATTTCAAAAAGTGGTTATTACTATTCATAACGGCTAGTTTTAATAATATTTTAATAGCATATTGTTGTTTATTGAAACTCGTTATTGCGTACTACACACGCTATCGAGGAAGGTCGCGATTGCGTGTAATGCAAGGCAAGTCAAGGATGTGTGTTGTGCAAGATCCTTTTGATGTAGCGTAAAACACAAGACATTAATAAAATTAAAAAGAATATTTTTCATAAAATCTCGGGCTGTTACATTCTACCCCCCTTAAAATGAATTTCGCCCTCGAAATTCGTCGGGGTTATAAATGGTTTATTATTCGAAAGTTTCTTTAATAGAAACCCACATCATAAAAAGGAATATCAAAACCAATCTTTAAAAACAAAAGTATGAAACGTAACGGTTACCCAAATAAACTAGTCACTGGGTTTCCACATAGGTGAAAATATGGATATGGAAGAGAAATCTAACCATCATGTTCTGATGGAGAGTGGTAGAGAACATGGCTATGGAAAAGCCAGCAATCACAAAGCCATAAATTTGTGACGATCTAAGGTACCATCTGATTCATCAGATATAAGATCACTAGGACAACATTTTTGGTTTTCAAGATCGTTTCCCTAATGTTAAAGAATTTGAATTAGAATAAATACTTACTTTATTTTGGTACAATCTCACTGTTGTTCGTGCCTTTAACAATTTCCACTTCATCTCTTAAATAAATGAAGTTGAATTTGTTATTCGTGAAGTGTTAGCAGATCATGTGATAGAATGACGGGTCATTCCATCTGTCTCAAACAAAAGGTTAGCAAAAAAAAATTATATACATAAGTCGATCTATAGTGAGATTATTCATATATGGTTCCTAAAATGGACTTACACATCATATGTCATACAACTTAATATAATAAAACTAGTTTCTACTAAACAGGGACTTCCTGTAGGCCAGTGGTAGGCGATAAAGGCCAGTCGCACTTCGGTTGTGGGTTCGATTCCCACAGCCTTGTCCGACGTGATGGGCTGTCGCCCGTCCTGCAGGTTGTCCTTTTTCTAAAACTATATTACTATAACATCCAATCAATAATATCGAAAAAAACTTCTATCCTTAATCAATACTAACTTATTCCAACATAATCCATTCCAATCTTTAGGCTTACCCATAATACTGCAGTCCACTCTCATAATATAGTGAAAACAATTACCAGAGATTTAATACCATCGTTGATCCCCATAAGATATGTCTTGTTGGTCACATTCTAAACATTCAGAGTCCTTAATCGTGTATTCTCTTGAATAACTTAGTGGAAACATGAATGCAGTTTAAAGTTAACACTTTCCACATACCAAAATCCTCAAAATTCTATATACTCAAACCATGATATCACTTAGTCCTTATATCAATCATGAGCTCATGAATACTATTAAACATTTCATTTTCTCGTTTTCCCTTCATTATGCGCATATCATCTTATTTCCAAAAAATATCTCAATCACTTTGAATACCACAACAATAAATATTGCAATACTCAATGATACAACATTATTTTGGAATCCCATTACATAAACACTTAATCATTCCACCACATCGTTGTCATATTCAACATTGCCAATAGTGATCGCATGTGACTTCCCTTTGTCCTTTGCCTTCAGTGGTTGCTCATGTTGATCATCACTAACCCTTGGATTAGGGTATTTATTAGCATAATGCCTCATTTCCTTGCACTTGAAGCATTGAAGTGTTGGTGGTGCGTTCTCTGCAGTGTTTGCTTTATTCACATCATTAGAAACCCTTTTTCCATTACTTCGACACTCAGCTGCTCGATGACCTTCTTTTCCACACTTAAAACATTTTCTAGTCCCTTTAAGACAATCTCCACCATGCTTCTTTCCACACTTTGTGCATAAGGAAACATTCATCTTCTTTTCACCATTATTCTGAGATTTCTCCTTGAACTCCATCTTTCGTTTCTTGTCAAAACCATGAGATGGATATGTAACACCAACTTCCATTTCTACCTTGATATCACAACGCACAATTTCTTCATAGCTACTGAAGTCTCTTATAGCTAATGACCTTCGAAGACTTGGTTTTAAGCCACTGAAAAATCGATCAACTTTACTTTCAGGTTGGATGATAATGCCAGATGCATACCTTGCAAGTCTTGTAAAATTCGCTTCGTATATACCAACAGATTCATCATCTTTTTGCTTTAGTTCAAGAAACTCCTTCTCCATCTTTGTTCGAAGAATACGAGGGAAGTACTTATTGAAAAATAAGTTCTTGAACTCGTCCCATTCCATGGACTCAATTTCATCTCTTTGCCTTGTATTCTTGATAAGATTCCACCATTGATCAGCTTCACCTTCTAAAACGATATACTTCTAAGATGAATTTATCATGTTCAGAACATTGAAGAACTGAAAATATCTTTTCAGTGGTACTGATCCATTGTTCAGCAATAAGTGGATCAGAAGACCCACTGAAAGAAGGTGGATGTTGCCTCATGAAGGACTCAATAGAATATTGTTCCCTTCTCTGCTCATTTGGAAGTCCAGAATGATTCATAGCTTGTGTAAGTATAGAAATAAGATTTTGCACTCCATCTCCCATAAAATTTTTTTGTTAAGGAGGACAATCATTGCATTGTCCATTGCATTGATCAACACGGTTCCTTCGGGTTCCAGCCATCGTCTAAAACCCAAAAAGAATAGTGTGAGAGGCAAAAATCATTCTAGGGAAAACAACATAATAAAGGGGAAGTACCTTCAATATCTAACATCTTAGGTTTAATTCTATGATCGTTAGCGTAGTTCTAGTACTATAACCTATACGTATACTTAACCTTAGGGACATCCCTAGACATACCGTAGAAATATCTCTAGGGATCTCACTAACGTTTTCGCATCCTAGTTTCCAAAGGTTGACTAAAACTTTCCTCTGATACCAACTGTAGAGACCTGAAACTTGATGTACATTGACATTACATTACATTTGCGGAATACTTAGTACATACACACAAGGATCGTAATAGTTTAGTGTCTTTGGAAACTCGGAACGTAATCTTCTAATCGTGGTGAAAGATCTTCAACATCTCCTATAAAGATCTTCCCTTTTTTTTACCTAAAACCTTTCTTTATATCCTGGGGAAAAGAAAACATAAAAGGGTGAGCTCAAATGCTCAGTAAGGGTAAAAAAAAGAAATATCAATCACATCGTATTCATAAGAACATAACATTTTGGAAATCTTAACCTGCAAAAGAGAGCATAATTTCATAACATGGGATAAATCATGGCAGTGAAATGTAATCACAATAATCATAACTTAAAACATGAAACTTTGTGGCATTCACACATAATCATAGAGAATCATTTCTTGTTAGTCAAGACTCATTGCCAAGACTATCTTAGTGGACAAAGTCCCTTTCTGAATCGAGTAACCCTCGTTTCAGTCCTGTTTCACTGAACCGGTATAACCTATCGTTCCAGCCCTGTCTATCTCATGAGATATAAAATATTTACCCAATGCATTGGAGGGAGATATAGGTCCCACCCATCTTATAATGAATCCTTTCTTATGTGTGCCACATAATCATAAATCATACATCATCGCATAACACATGTAACAAAAATGGGATTCTTGAGACATCATGACATCATAAAACAAATCATATAAGGTAAATGACTTCAGAAAAATAATTCCCTCAAAACATAATCAAATCAATGTAATAATAGGGATAAAAACAGAACCCTATATTATCTTAGATGGAAAATAATTTTGATAAAACACTTGAACTCCATTCTTGAGGAAAATATCCTTTCTTCTTCAAAAACACTTTTCTTTTCTTAACATGTCATACAATTATAAACTAAAAGAAGTTGATTAAAAATAAACTTGAAAAATTGTAAAGGAAGCTTCTTGAAAATAATGTTTTTAAAAATCCATTCATTCCATATAAGTTAAAAAAAAACATTCTTCGTACCTTTGTCGGAAAAGTCAAAAAGTACCTCGTACAAAAAAACGACAAAAGATTCCTTTCATATTCTTTACTAAAAACTCACCGAAGGGTAAAATTGGATTTAAACTATTGTATGTGGATGGAAACAATATTAAATATTGAGGGAACATGGATGTGGATGATAAAATACACCCCAGTAAATACTTACGAATAAACAATCTCAGATAAAAATGAGATTGTGATATTTCCCTTACCTTAGGTCTGATTTGCTTCGTATGTGTCCGAACCTCCTGTATAATGATTTAAATAATGTCATTGACTTATTACAGAATCATATTCATTGTTATGATATCATATATGGTTCACTTTTGACATTATATTACCCGTTCTTTTGTAAATTCCATGTTAAAGAAGCGTTTTGGGTAAAATCGTTTCATTTATCGTAGGTGTTTTGACTTGTTGTTATTGACATTATTATTACTTATATAATGATTTACTTACTTCCAGAATATAAAATATGATTTATATATCATATATATTCAGTATATATATATATAATAGATAGATAAATGAAATGAAAAACACCGTTCATGGAGACGGTAGTCCGTACGTACGCATGAACGCTGTTTTTCTTTCCTTATTGTCTTGAATGGAAGTAAGTAGATGACATACATATATATATATAAATAAATACAGTATCATTATTATGTCATATATTTCATTAGTACTTATTATATATACTTTATAATCATTCATGAATGGTTAATCATTAAGAATGAATCTCATCGCGTCGTGGAGACGGTAGTCCGTACGTACGCACGAGCGATGATATCATTTCCATAATTATTGAATTGAATTGGAGTGGATTATACAATATATCAGAATCAATATGATGTTTTAATAACTATGTATAGTTATTCTTTACACCATTATACCCATCCATGTAAGGTGGTGGTGGAAAATAGATTACACCACGACGTGGAGACGGTATTCCGTACGTATGCACGCGCGGTGATTTCTTTTTCCGTAGGATGGATAGATGGTGAAATAGGGTTGTTTCATACTTAAAATAACATATCATTATATGAGTGATACTGATGTTATTACTTCATAATGAAACAACCTAAGAATAAGAAGTGGAAGAAGAAATAAAGATGAAAGAATTGGTAACGGTAATTACCTCTTCTTTGAAGCGCCTCTTTGAGACCTCCTCTTAGGGCACTAAAATTGGTCTTTGAGGAAGAACAGAACCTCTAGGATGTTGCTAGGGAAGTGGAGAAGAGATTTTTGCAGGGGTTGGCCGAGCTTGAGTTCTCAAATTGGTGTGAGGAGGAGGGGGAGGAGGTGTCCTTTTATAAGGGAGGAGAGGGGCACCTTAGGAATACCTCAAAATATTATTTTATATTAATGTCAAAATCGGTTTATAATGGTTCCAAAGGGTCTTATTTCGAAGCTAAAGTGGGGATTGGTCGAAATCCTATCAACCAATAATATTTAGACAAGTTTAGGTTATTATTTTAACCTTATCAATTAGATTTAACTCTAAGTTAAATAATTTAACTTTTACCGTGTCTTTTTGTTTTCTTTCACTATATGGTTAATACACTTACTATAACATGCCAAAAGAACCCCAAATTGTTTATTATTAATACATATATCCTTATCTAAGTCATTTGGCCGAACCTTAGATTTTTAGGAATAAAATAACAATTAATAATATAATATTTTATTTAAAAACTATTTTGTGTCAATTTTGACACTATTTGATATATGATTTTTGTGAAAGTCATAACAGAATTATATGTTCGAACCAAGTTGATTAAATCAACACTAATATATCATAGTTACCTAGAAAATTAGTGGAATTCATAAAAAGTCTCAAATTACATTCATTTGAGCATTTATAACATCAATTATGTTAATATTTCCTTAAAAGGGTAATTACTGCATCATCGTTGTGTCATAAATAAATTAATTTATTTAAAGTCTAAAAATTATAAATAAAATATCATTATGTAGGAAATCTTTTTATATTTCTAATGAATATTTATAGTCGAATTTATCTTATGTATAACCCCATATTAAAAATGTTTTAGTTATTAAACTTTGATTTTAACTATTTTAACTATTCATTAAATAAAATAATATTAAATGTCATAATCTAATCCAAGTGGACCTAAATGGTCATATTATATTCATAAGGTTGTTTTTGGTCGAATTAAACTTATCCAATAGAATTAGGACATGTGTTAGGGTAATAGTAATATCATATTTACCCTTAGTTACCCTATTTACTATTAACCGTGGTAAAAAAAAAGTAAAAAGTTACTATTCACCAAAAATTATTTTCATCTCATTGAACCACATTTTAGTCCTTGATATTAATCGTGTCTGTCGGATTTTCGAAATTCCATTCACAGAAGCGGTAAAATTAAGTTTTATGCAAAATTCAGTTTTTAACCTACCACTTAGTGGTTTCACTATTCATCAAAAATTGAAAGTTTTCAGAAAAATGCCAAAATTTCATCCTAAGCTATATTTCATATTCCGAATTCAAAAATGAAGTCTATTTTACCAAATTCATAACATATAAGTTGAATTAATTAATTTTATAATTAAATCCCGCTGTTAAAACAAATTGCGTGTTTTTAAGAAACAATATCTACCAAAAGATTGACACTTGATTATGTCTGGTTTAAATGTGAAATTACATCCAATGACCAACATCGTATTAAATTGTAAAAATATATTCTAAATATAATTTAAAACCACTCAATTTAATGATTTATCACTATTAATTATTTCGATTAAAAAAGTTGTTTTTAATTATAATCTAGTAATTTTCACTATTCATCAGAATATGAAAGTTATCCGAAAAGTACCAAAATTTCACCCTAAGCTAATTTCGATATTACGAATCCAGAAATTAATTCCATTTTGAAAAATAAAATATACAAAATTTCAAAAAGTGGTTATTACTATTCATAACGGCTAGTTTTAATAATATTTTAATAGCATATTGTTGTTTAATGAAACTCGTTATTGCGTACTACACACGCTATCGAGGAAGGTCGCGATTGCGTGTAATGCAAGGAAAGTCAAGGATGTGTGTTGTGAAAGATCCTTTTGATGTAGCGTAAAACACAAGACATTAATAAAATTAAAAAGAATATTTTTCATAAAATCTCGGGCTGTTACAGACAGTGTACTGCCCCCATCCGCGGATGTGCGCGTGGGGGTTGGCTTCCTCGATAACCTTGCAGAGTACTTGAAAACTCTGAACGTATTGTTGCTGGAGGGCCCTGCGGTGGCCTGACGACTCAGGGTGCCGAACCGTAGGGAGCACTGCCAAGTCGACCTGACGGAACTGCTCACCGATATCCTCGAGATGTGATTAACTCCCAAGATAAGGCACTAACTGATGGCGAATACGGGAGTGAGTAAACCGAAGAGTCTGGCAGAAACATTCAAACTCTCTCGGGGTGAGCGCCTCTGGCATATCAAAATTCGACCCTGCGACCGGCCAAAACTTCTTGGGGAAGTGGCCTGCCGCAAGGACGGTCCAGAAGCTCCATGACTCTGGTTCGGGGTCCGGACCTTGCTGCCCCTGCTCGTCAACCGAGAATGGCCGGGGAGCTGGCAACGGCGCCGAGGCAGGTCGCCGGGCCGGTGAGCTTGCCGACGGGGAATGCGGCGAACATGCCGATTGGCCTCCGATCCCTGAGTCTTCCTCCAAGGTCTTCAGTGCCCTGGTTTCCACGTCGCGATAGGATGGGCCAGCGAATGGGCCTCTTGTCACAACGTCGGTGCTCGCTGAGGGTTTTTCATCTTGCGACTCTTCCGTTGGTCCCCAGAAAAGTTCCCCACACTCCCTGACTGAGGTGGAAGGCGCTTCCGGGGAGGCCAGTGATAACTACGGGTTTGACCCCTGGGGGTACGCCAAGTCCTCTTCCTCCTGGATGTACCTTCGGAGGGAGGAGAGAATCATACAGATCTCGCATTCAGGGAGTACGAGACTGACGCGCCGCGTCCCCATTCCCGCCCTCGACTCAGAAGGTCGGGGGGAAGGTTCCACCGTCGAGTCGTGCTCCACCTCAGAGTTTGAGAAACAGACCGGTCTAATCTCCGTCCGGACTCCCCTGACATTCCTCCTACGGCGACGACGCCCCGCCTTCCTGCCCCTGGGTGGCTCCTCAGGGTAAGGATGATTTCCGTCAAGGAGTCCCCTGGCAGCAATAGTGCTGGGGGAGAGGGGACAGAAGGCCGGGGTGCGGGAAGCACCCGGATAGATGTCAAAAGGGACATGGGGAGGACGTCCATGTGAGTGAGCGACTGGATACGCAACGACTCCATACTCGCGGCTAGCGGCAGGAGGAGTGACCTCATACCCAGTGTAGTGGGCACTGGAAGGAGTCATACCCGGAGTGTAGCTATCACGAAGAAGCCCTTGGCTTTCCAGATCAGTGGCACGGAATGAGCCTTCATGATGGGTAGCACTACCGCAGATTGGTCCGAGATGGCCATCGCCTGTGCCCGCGACCGGGAGAGTCGACCCAACCTGCCTGTAGGGCGGTCGGGGCCTCGACCCCAGTCGGGCATGTGACTGCCCCTGCTCAACGTGTGCGGGGATCTGGTAGCAGGTGTCAGCAGTGGCTCGGGCCACAGTGGCTGCTGAGGTTGGTGCCCTAGGACGGGAATTCTCTTCCGCTCGCGCCCGACGCTGGCGTTGGGTCAGATGGGTTGGAGCCGGTGGTGCGAGCATAAAGATTGCCTGGTCCTCAGCCCGGGGAGCCGGGTGATGACGTCGACGCAGCCTGGAAGGGGTTCTTGCCGTTAACCCCTGGGAAGGGTCTCCGATCGGGCGGACCCGGGCATCCCCCACCTCATTGGCGTAGGGGACAGATGTGTCAAGGCGCTCTGGGGATAGGATCCCGAAGCGGTTGAACATCGGAGTGGGAAGTGGCGGCTCCCTGCGCGACACTCGGGGGCGGCGACGATAGTGGGGCTCAACCGCCTCTAGATCCAAATGGGCCAGGCCCCTGGTGGGGATGATCCCTTCCTCGTCGTACCTACGAACGAAGTCATGGATCACCCTTCGCTGGATGATTTCTGACGGGGAGAGGGGGCGCGAGCACCCGAAATTCGTGACAATCGGAGCTGGAGAGACTGTGGAAAAGACATGACCGCGCGGGGTAGCCACGTCGGTACTGCCCCTGCCCCGGCGCCGGTGGGCAGGTGGCGATCGAGCTCCGGATGCAGTGATCTGATTCCTGGAAGTAGGGAGATGAACCCATTAGTACTAACAGGAAAAGAAATTGACAACCAATAGCCAAGCGTCGTTCCGTCTTCCATGGTCTGCGAGAGGGATCCACGCTGACGACGTCGTGGAACAGAGTGCAAAAAATCCTGACTGCCTCGACCCCTGGCGGGTTTCACGTCCCGGTGATAGGTACCCAAACCTGGGGACATGCTGATCTTTCGACATCCCGAACACTACCTGTCCCCATATTGAGGAGAAAAGATTCACGTCGGGTTCACCATTTTCTGTTTCCGACGCTTTTACGCCAGGGCGCGTGCGCATGTACGTCACGCATGGGAGGACGCACTGCTCGTAGCCCCGCATTCCCTCTTTCCAAAGGCGGGTGGCATCTGTTCCTTATTCAGGGACATCTGCTCCTTGATCGAAACTGGGATGATGGGATGTTGGTTCTTCCTTCCATGGATTCCTCCTCGGAGCTCGTCACCTAATCCGGGTCTCCCTCATAGATTTAAGACGGGTTTGTGAAGCTCATTCCTGGTTCCATATCTGCATGGATGCCAGTTAATTACGCTGCTTCCATCAAGACGCTCCAAGGGGTCTTGTCGGGGCAGCAACCTTCGGTGAGGAGAAAGGTCACATTGGGTTGTCGTTGGCATGTCTTGACGCTGGGGATCGGCATGTATGTCTTATGACCCTTATCACGGGGCTTCTCGAGGGCACGGAAGCCCGAGGCATCCCACATCGAACGCGGGGAATGTGTACCATCTGAGGTTTTCCTCATCTTCCAATGTTTAACACGAGGTGTGCTACGAGTTTAACGTCTTGAGGAGATGGATCAGACTGATCGAAACACTGAGAGTGGATTAGATTGAAGGACCCCCTAGGGGGAACACTGATGTTGGGGCTAGCACGTGGGCGGATTCCCGGATACTATGGAGTGGGGTGGAGTGACATGATCTCATCGGGATGTGGCGGCCCGGGTAAGGATCAAGATGGATGATGGAGTGAGGCATGATGCTTATGCTCTGAGACGGCCCAGGAGGGGGGAATACAGTTTAATGTCATGCGGGATGAGATACAGTTTAACGTCATGCGGGACAAGGTCATACAGTTTAACGTCATACAGGACGAGGAATTTGGGGCTTACGCTCTAAGGCGGTCCATAGTGGGTATGGGGCTTACGCTCTAAGGCGGCCCGTGGTGGTCAGGGAACCGACGTGGAGAGGTCGGAACGACCGGGTGGTGGGCTTGAACCTCGTGGAGGCTTCTTATGTACCATGCGTTAGCACAGATCAAAGTCCACGTAGTTCGCTGGCATGAGGATTACGCTCTGAGGCGGCCCATAGGAGGATGTCATGGTCGATGCGCACTCTAAGCCCACGTGAGTCATGCTCGGTGTGAGAAACAAGAGGTAGCAGAGACCAGACGATCACATCGCGAACGGTGCATCTGTGAGAAGCGGAATGGAGCTTACGCGTTGAGCTGTCCAAAGAGGAAATAGGGGCTTACGCGTGGTTAGCGGCCCGAAGAGGAAACAGGGGCTTACGCATGGTTAGAGGCCCTGGGTGACGGGGCTTACTCCAGGGTGGAGGCCCATGGTGCGACAAAGCACAATGAGAAAGGGACTCCACTGGCCTTTGCAGGGGGGAAGTATAGAGATGCATGGGTTCAATATTCCGTAAGAGAGGCTAGGGGCTTATGCTCTGAGGCAGCCCTTCCCCCGTGGACAAACGCCACTCCGACAAGGAGTATCTCATTCCATGCGAGGAAGATTCCATTCTCGTTGAGACGAGAGGTGTAAAAAAATGTCCGAGCTGGGGGGACCCTGTGTGCGAAGCACGGGGTCGAACCATAGTTTAACGTCATGTGTTAAGGACGAGGTGCTTAGCAGTTTAACGTCCTGCAGCATGGACGAGGTGGGTTCACTCCACACCCCTAGGGCTTACATTCCCAATTCCCTCTACCCCTTCTGGGAGGGAAGGCATCGGCAAGGCCATGGTGAAGGGGGGCCGCAGGGAGAACCACTGAGGGGTCCACGTTAGCGTGGCTATGCGAAGAAGCAATAGCCGTTAGCATGCCTATGCGGAGAAGCATAAGGCAAAGCAACGCAACAGGAAACACCGCCCAAGGAACCTTGAGGTTACTTCGTACGAGCCTGGAAGGCCGCATGGGAAAACAACACATGGCGCGCATGCCCGGTAGGGAAGACATCACGTGCCGGCGCGGAAGGGAAGCCAAGGGGCGTCAAGGTAAAGGGGTCCTGGGTGTTGCGCGCAAAAGAAAGGCTTGCGCGCAAAACACCGGGATGGCGCGCAATAGGGCCAAAGTATTGCATAGATATGGGATTGCGTGCAAGGTATTGCGCGCGTAGAAGAGGATTGTGCTCAAGGGACAACGGTCGCGTGCAAGGGAAGCAACAGGAGGAGGAGGAAAATTCACCGAAGCCGGTGGAGTTGCGCGCAAAGGCGAACCCCGGGGCAAAGTTGCGCGAAAAAAGGGATTACCTGGAATTCATATTGTGCACGGGGGGAGTCGAATTGCGCACCCAAGAGCCGATCCGAATTCCTCAACCCCCAAACCATCTGGGGTCGCCTTCTATTTATAGGCCCCAGCTGGCGCGGAATCCAGGAGGCGCGCAGAAGTTTCCGCGGCGGGAACCATCGGCGCGCAAAGCCTCACCGCGTGGAACTGGGGCGCGCAAAATTGCACGCACCAGCGTCTCGATTACGCGAATCCTGGGGATACTTCACGCGCAAAACAATATTTCGCGCAAGTCCTCCTTTATTTCGCACACCTCTTCTAGGGCCTCCAGACCGGACCTCTGATTCCGAATATGACTTCGCTTTTCCATTTCGAAACTTCCTCTGGGAGTTGCAGATTTTTTTCGGCGTCTACATATATATTGGTGACCGTGAAGATGTAGATATATTATGATCATAATTTCATAAGGATTTCTGAGTGTAGTTCCTATAATTAACTATAAAGTTAGTGAAAATTCAAGGTACCATTTATTTTTAGTAGGGAAGATTGTATGTGTAGGAAATTAGGATCATGTTCAAGGATATTTTGAACTTCTCCCCTAATGTTTTTTTATAATGAGGAGTCTCATGCATGACATCTTAAGGAGACACTCCATTCTTCTATCCAATATGTAGTTACTTCATATAAATTTTTAAAGCAACTGTAATTTCAGAAGATAATGGAGCTTATCGAGTGTATACACTCTTGAGGAGGTTTATCATGAGAGGGGAACTAGTAGGGTTCCCTAAGGAGCAGTGTTGTTAGTGGAAGGTCATTGGCTATAGGGCCTTTGAGGTTTCAACCAACAGAGAGTTAACCTTAACAACTCCCATTTCACCCATATCGATATAGTGGTTTCCATAATTTTACTGGGGGTCTTGGGATGGAGTGATTCATCTATGGTTACCATGGTCATCATCAGAATCCGTGCCTAGTGGTTCTTAGAGATCAACATGTTAGAGGTTTTTTGGATCAACATCAGGCTCAATAGAATTTTCTAGCCATGTTGTTTTAGAAACATGGGTAGTAGGATTATGAACTATTAAGAGGAGATGAGGAAGGAATTTTTTGACCTAAGGATGATACTCATCTTCAGGGACCCTAACCTAATCATGGTTGTGAAGGTGGTCATCAGTAGTGAGGTAGGGGATCCAGGCATGGAAAGTTTCATGATATGGAGGTGCTACCTCTAGAGGGTCCATATATTGTTAGACAAATTATTATATTATCATCTATACTTTTTTGTGTCTTGTTTGATTCAGGTTCTTTACACTCCTTTGTTATACCCGCTCTAGCCCATGCTCTGAGAATAGATGTAGAGAGGTTTCCTGTGCTGTTGGTGTTGACTATATGAGTAAGAGGCCATAACATCTTGTTTTATGTGTTCTAGGGGTGTAGACTGATGATGGGGACACATCAGTCATGTATAGATCTTTTCTTGCTACATATATAGTTGTATGATTACATCCTTTTTATCAAATGGTTTTATTTTATGTCTTATGTTATCGAATACCTCCATAAGAGAGTTTTGTTCTCAAATGTCGATAGTCTATGTGAAGTTTTCATTAGAGAGTGGAGTTATCATTTGTCTAGTAGATGTATGGAGCCCCTTATTTCCTTGGCATATGAGTTTTCTATGGAATTAGTAAAAATAGGGATGGTGGAGGTTCCTAGGGTTGTTGGGTACATTTTTGAATATGTTTTTCGAGGAGGTTGTAACACTACCCCCTCAATGTAATATCATTTTTGGGATAGATTTGCATCTCAATGCTTCTTTAATTTTTATGGATCCTTATTGAATTACATACTATGAGTTGTGGGAGTTTAGGATCTAGATATATGATTATATGAAAAAAGGTTCAATCTAGTCTTGTATGTCATCATGTGGTGCTCCAGTGTTGTTCACCAAGAAGATGGATGGTATTATAAGGCTGTGTATAAACTACTAGAGGATGAATTAGGTGAGGATCAAGAAACAATACCCTCTTCCAAGGATTAATGATCTTTTTTTACCAGTTTATAGGGGATTTTTGGTTCTCTAATATTGATTTAAAATCTGGGTATCACCAACTTAGGTTAAAGGATGAGGATATCTTGAAGACTACCTTAAATGCATGTTTGGGCACTTTGAGTTCATGGTCAATCATTCAGTGTTATGAATGCATTGGATGTGTTCATGGGTCTCATGAAATCTATGTTCCATGAGTTCTTAGACCATTTCATAGTCATGTTCATTGATGACATATTGATCTACTCAATGTTAAATGAGGAACATGCCCATAATATCAGAGTTTTATTACAAGTACTTCAACACCACCATATTTATGGAAAATTGTCCCAGTGTATGTTTTGTACTTGAGAGGTGAATTTACTTAGTCATGTGGTGTCCTAGTAAGGTGTTATCATGAAACCATCCAAGATCTAGGTATTTGTTTCTTGGGAAACACTTAAGAGTGTGGTAGAGGTTTGTAGTTTCCTCGGTATCATATGATATTAATGGAGGTTCATGTATGATTTATCATAGATTTTAGACCCATTGAAAACCTTGAATAGGAAGAAATAGGTGTTTATCTAGACTAAACAGTGTTAGACAATGTTTGTTGGGAAAAAATCCCTCAAGGCATCATTGAAGCATTTTTGAGGTGATTGTTGACAAAGCAAAACAATGACATACAAATTTGTTGACAAAGAGGATTTCATGATGGAATGTCGAGTTCAAGAGCTAAGGTCAACAATCCATGTTTGATTCAAGAATGTCGACAAAAGGAATGGATGATCTGGAGGTGGTACAAAAGAACAGATACAAGGTGGCGCCGTTTTCCAGTGTTTGCCAAATTTTTGGGCCTGAAAATCGACAAATGAAGAAAAGTGTTTTTGGCAAAGGGACTTGTGCGCTGAGGAATTGGAGTATAGGAAACTTGCGCGCCATATGTTTTTCAATATCAGAAGGTCAAAATATGGCTAAGGAAACAGGTTCACGCAAGTTTGGGAGTTGGTCGCGCAAGTGTCCAAAAGGACAGAAGACTTGCGCGCCGAGACTGGGTCGCGCAGGTGACTTGCGCGCCGTCGCGCAGGGGGGTCAGATTTCCTATAAATACTGGACCACCCCTCTTCATTATTCACCGGAGTTCAATAATTTGAGAAATCAGAGCTCCCGTCGCGTAGGTGTGGTGGTCGCGCAAGTGGTGTGTGTGGTCGCGCAGGTGAGACTTGCGCGCTAGGGTGATAGTTGTGCGCCAGTGTTTGAAGCTGCGCGCCAGTGTGGACTTGCACGCCCTTTGTGACTTTCACGTCGATACTTGCACGCTGAGGTTGACTTGCACGCCAAGTAAGGTTTATTTCCAGTAGTGATTTTCAGGCTGCGTGGAAGCTGGAAGTTTGCCTGATTCCTTCGGTGCAAAGAGATATTCATCTATGGGTGAAATTTGTACTTCAACAGAGCATCTACATACAGAGGAAGATGCATTTTTTCATGGAAATGAAGATACCTACAGGTCTATAAACTGTGAGTGGATTCCTTCCAAGAGCAGTGAGCAAAGGAAGAGAAAGAAGGTGATTCTCTCCACCGGCAGTGATCCAGAGAGAGAGAAATAGGGAGTGACCCTTGGAGAAGCAGTGAGCTGACCCTAAACATTATAAAGTCAGTGATCCTGGGCGTAGAAGTGATCTAGACCAAACATTGTAATCCACAGCTAGTGAAGTTTAGTGGAATTGGTACGACTAGAAACTTGTCGGCGTATGCTCCTTGGACGTAGCCCTTTGCGGTGAACCAAGTAAAATTGTTGTGTCGTGTGCATGCTTTACTTTCTGTTTACTTTGTGCAACAGGAAAAAGAGAGAAGATTGTTTTTCTTAACAGTGAAACAAGATCAGAACGAGCATCAATTTTAAATTAGTCATACCCTGATTCACCCCCCCTCTCAGGGTATTCAGCCTTGTGGACCTAACATTTGGTATCAGAAGGAAAGGTTGATATTAGGTCTTCTCTCAATATAGGTCACTAATCATAAAGGGATTCCGATCTTCAACGGATGTAATTTTCAGATATGGAAGAATCGAATGCAACACTATTTCCGATCCTTGGGAATGGATGTGTTTTCAGCAACTATGCATGGTATCACAACTGATATTAATTGTGGTGCATTATCAGAAGCTGAGCATAGAGAGTTGGATGCTAATTCCAAAGCAATCAATGCCTTAGGGGGAGCCCTTTCCAATCCCATCTACACGAAGGTGATGTCATGAAAAACGTCACATGCCATGTGGGAAAAGATTTTGAATATATATGAAGGGGATACCAAGGTCAGAGAGGCAAAGCTGCAGGTGTTGTGGAACAAATATGAAGATCTGAAAATGAACCCGAATGAGTCTGTTGACGCATTCTTTGACAGGGTAAACATTGTTGTGGAGGATATGTGAGGTCTTGGTGAAGTCATTGAAGACATAAAGATCGTAAATCACATCTTGAGGAATCTTCCACCTCGATTCAATCCAAAAGTTTCAGTACTAGAAGATAAAGATCCAAAAGAGCTGACACTGGACAATTTGCACAGTAACTTGGTTGCATATGAAATGAGTAACGATGATAATGAGGCTGTGGAAAAGGGGAAGTCCAAAGAGGTGGCATTTAAGGCCATGAGGAAGCTTACCATTGAAGATTCTCAGGAAGAAGAAGAGACAGATGAGTTAATGTCATTCCTCTCCTCAAATATTCAAAGAAGAAAAGGAAATTTCAAAGGGAAGCTTCCACTTGCTTGCTTTAGATGTGGAAAAGTTGGCCATCTTGCTGCAAGGTGCCCCAAAAAGTTTCAAGAAGAAAACAATGAAGATGAAGTTGAAATTCCCAAGAAAAAATCATCAGCCTATGTGAAAGGGAAGAAGAAGTTCAAGAGAAATTTCTTTAAGAAGAAGAACCTTCTTTCACAAGAAATAGACAATTCAGATGAGTCTGAGGGTGAAGAAATTGAAGAGATAGAAAATTGCAGAGATCATGGGGTAAATTCCTTGGTGGCAATTGTTGGTAGTTCTCAGAAAAAGGATGAAGCTGACGCTGAAGAAGAAGAAGAAATTGAAGGTAGATTTGATATGGAAGCTGAATTGGAAGTAGCTCTGGAGGAGATAGACGTTTGGAGAGCCAAAACGAAGAAATCCAATAAAGTGGTTCGTGATTCCAAACTCTATATGCAACAACGGGATGAAGAAAATTCTGAGCTGTTAGAAGAAATTGAAAGACTAAAATCCTCAACACCAGAGAGATCAGAAAATATTGTTGAGTATAAGCTTAAAATTGAGGAACAAAATAAGGAAATTGATTGTTTGACTAACACAGGAAAGGAGCAGGTCAGACGTATCAAAGAGCTTGAAGAAGAAGTGGTCAGTCTGCGAAAAAAAATTAAGGATCAAGAAAAACTCTTGACCCCCAATGTGATATCAGAAAAGCAGGCCATTCAGAAGACAGAGAAGATGAAAGCGGAGCCTAGTAGTTCAGTAGGGAAGAAGCAGCAATTGAGCTCAAATGTTAAGGCCGTTTCAGGGCTAAATCAGGAACAAAAATCTGTGACATTTGCAGTTAGACCGCAAGCACCCATCCCGAAATTGAAGGTTGATTTGGGCAAAAAATAGAATCCGAATATTTAGAGATCAAAAAGGGAAAATCGTACTGCTGAAGTATCATGAAGGAATGCATCATATATCAAGTGCTATTGTTGTGGGAAAATGGGACATTCACAGTATTTGCGTTCCATAGCCAAGAGATATAGAAGGGAACAAGAACAGAGATGGCATCCAAATAGAGAACTGTTTTCCAGAACATATTTTGAAGGACACTATTTTTGGTGCGGAGGATTTGGGAACATGGATAGGTACTGCACTTTAACCATTCATAGAAATGTGTCAAAGCAGAATCAAAATATTAGAAAGTAGCAGATCGATAAACCGACAAGTGAGTTAAAAATGCATAATAGATTTGCGGCTTTACAAGATGAAGCTGGTCCATCATACTTTGAGAAAGAACAGAAGTCTCAATCCATACCGAGTATGAAAGAAAAATTATGGACCAAAAAGAAGAAAATTGAGAAGGCTGTGGTGGCAGAGATTGCCCTTAAAGCATCAGATCGCTCTAGTGTGTGGATCCTTGATAGTGGTTGCACATCTCACATGACGGGTAATAAGGATCTTGTTACAGGCATAAAACATGAAAAAGAAGGAGTTGTCAAATTTGGAAATGATGAAGGCCTGAAGATTGTTGGCTCAGGGAAAGCCAAGTTTGGGGGAAAAGAAATGAGATGTCCCGATGTATTGGTAGTAGAGGGTCTCATTCATAACTTGCTTAGTGTCAGTCAACTATGTGACTCTAGGCACTCTATCCGATTTACCAAGAAGATGTGTATTGTTAATGGAAAATATGGAGCATTCATTCTACAGGGAAAACGAACAAAGGGAAATCTTTACCTGGTAGGTGGAGAAGAAGATTCATGTTTTTTATCCAGAGAAGAAGAAAACCAGCTATGGAATAAGTGACTTGGTCATCTATGTCAACCATCCATGGAAGATCTGGAAAATTGTGATGCTGCTAGAGACCTTCCCAAACTGTCACGTGATCGCACTCATACATGTGATGCTTGTCAACAAGGGAAGATCATCAGAAAGACATATAGGACAAAGGAACAAAAAACAACTGGAGTTCTCGAATTGGTGCATGCTGATGTATGTGGACCTATCTCACCACGTGCTATAAATGGGAAAAGGTACTATGTTCTTTTTATTGATGATTATAGCAGAATGGCCTGGGTATTTGTCATTACCCATAAGACAGAGGTGTTCAGTTGCATAAAGCAGTACAGGAGGAAATCATAAAGGATGCTTGGGAAGAAAATTTTGAAGTTCTGTACAGATAACGGTACAGAATTCACAAACAGTCAAGTGGAAGAATATCTCGAGAAACACGGGATAAGGCATCAAGTTTATTCAGTGAGAACTCCCCAACAGAATGGAG
Source organism: Viscum album (assembly GCA_963277665.1). Taxonomy (NCBI): domain Eukaryota; kingdom Viridiplantae; phylum Streptophyta; class Magnoliopsida; order Santalales; family Viscaceae; genus Viscum; species Viscum album. The sequence continues at coordinate 891,350,658 of OY728123.1, forward strand.
TGGTTGAAAGGAGAAATAGGATCATCAACAACATGGCCAGAATGATGCTTATTGATAAAGACCTACCAGAGAAATTTTGGAAGGAAGTAGTTTTGACATCGGTTTATGTTTCGAACAGGTCTCTGTTGTGTCCGAAGCAAGGGAAGACTCTGTATGAACTGTGGTACAGAAAGAATCCAACATTGAAATACTTTCGAATCTTTTGAAGTAAGTGTGTCATTCTCAACAAAGAAAATCACAGGAAGTTTGAGGCATGAGGAGATGAAGGGATATTCCTTGGCTACTCAGGGAAAAGAAAAACATATAAATGTTTCAACAAAAGGCTGGGAAAAATTGTTGAGAGCAATAATGTCACTATAGTTGAAAATGAACAGAATAATCAACGACCCAGTGAACAGTTCCTGGATGAAAGTGATGATGAGGTAAGCATCACAGGGGGAGAAGAAGTGGCAGAGGCTGACTCAGAATAAGATACTGATGATGAACAAGAAAGTGTCAAGTCTGTGTCTGCAAGGAAGCCAAAGAGTCGAGCTGAAATTGATAGGCAAAATATCATTGGTGATCAGACAGCTCCAGTTCAGACTCTAAGAATGAAGTCATTACAGCAAACATCGTTTTTATCTTAGGTGGAGCCGAAATGTTTTTCCGATGCAGCTAAAGATGAAAACTGGGTTCAGGCTATGAATGAAGAGCTGGATCAGATTGAGAAGAATCAAACATGAGAGATTGTTTCGAGGCCAGTAGATAAGAATTTCATTGGGACTAAATGGGTCTATCGCAACAAGATGAATGAAGATGGCACAATGATTTGGAACAAAGCACGACTAGTGTGCAAGGGGTACTCCCAGATAGAGGTAATAAATATAGATGAGACATTTGCACCGGTTGCAAGGCTGGAGACGATCAGATTATTTTTGGCCATAGCAGTGCAAAGAAAGTTCAAAGTGTTCCAGATGGACGTCAAATCTGCATTTCTAAATGGGGTTCTGGAAGAAGAGGTGTACATTGAGAAACCGGATGGTTTTCTTATTCATGAGTATGAGAACAAAGTTTGTAGGCTGAAGAAGACATTGTATGAGCTGAAACAATCACCAAGAGCATGGTACTCAAGGCATGATCAGTACTTGAAGAATCTTGGTTTTCAGCGTGGAGGAGTTGATTACAATCTCTATTTCAGTAATGACAGTAATCAGAGGATGATGGTGTTGGTTTATGCCGATGACATAATATTTGGCAGATCAGATGAAGCTCAGTGCATACAGTTTTCCGAATTCATGAAAAATGAGTTTGAAATGTCAATGATTAGAGAGATAATGTTTTTACTTGGTCTACAGGTGACACAAGGAAGGAATGGAACATTCATTTCTCAATCTAAATATGCCAAGGAGGTCCTGAGAAGGTTTGGAATGGAAAATTCCAAGGAGATGAAGACTCCGGTTGCTACCCGGATGAAATTGTCAAAAATGAGGATGGAAAGACAGTTAATATCACAGAATACAGGCAAATAATTGGAAGTCTGTTGTACTTAACCACAACAAGGCCTGATATTGTTTTCGCCACATGCCAAGTAGTGAGATATCAGAGTAATCCAAAGGAAAGCCACATTCTTGCAGTGAAAAGAATACTTCGGTATATCCAGGGCACAGTGGATTTCGGCTTGACATATACTGACAAATCTCAGACAGAGTTATTGGGATATACTGATACAGACTGGGCCGGTTCAACAGATGATAGAAAATCAACATCAGGTGGTGCATTCTATCTTGGTGGGCTATGTATTGCTTGGTTAATCAAGAAGCAGGATTGTATTTCGTTGAGCACCGCAGAAGCTGAATATATTGAGGCCACTCAAGCATGCACACAGTTATTGTGGATGAAGCAGCAGCTTGAAGATATGGGAGTTGAAGTGAATTCTTCGATCGAAATCTAGTGCGACAACTCAAGTGCTATAAATCTTAGCAAAAAATCCCGTCCATCACTCAAGGACAAAGCACATTGAGATAAAGTATCATTTTATCAAGGAGAAGGTTGAGTAGGGAATTGTGAAGTTGGAGTATGTGCCTATAGATCTATAGGTTGCAGACATTCTGACAAAGGACTTACCTAAGGAATCTTTTGAGAGGCATCGACTGGATCTAGGAGTTCAATCGATTCCCCACACTTGAAATAGTGTGGATGTCGAACCCCCCTCTCCCCGAGGTATGATGTGTTTTTCCCTAATGTGCTACTGTGGTCTCTACTCTGTTATAGACTGCAAAGGAGTGTCTTTTGGGTTCATTGACAAAGGGGGAGAAAATAGTGATTGTTCAAGGGGGAGACAATGTGGAGATTTGATAAATCATGAATGATATGGGGAGAAGCTGACAGGTGGATCAGCCAGATAGGGGGAGTTGAAGCTAGTTGAATGTGCTTAGCAAGAACTTAGCTTAGACAACACAGGAAATGGGGCTAAAGATGTTTTGAAGCTGACAAGGGATGAAGCTGTGAATAAAAAGGGGGAGCATATAAAATCTGACGATGATAGAAGTGATCGATCAAAGAATAGATATCACGACAGCTGAGGATCGTGATAAAAGCAACAGAGAGATGTTGGAATGTGGTAAAAATATTTCCAAACAAAAATTGGTCTTCCAACAAGTCCTTCAACAATTGGTATCAGTTTAGTACAAATTAGTATCAGTTTTGTGTCAACAGTGGATGTCAGAGATGGAGTGATTCATTTATGAACTTTTCATTTACTCTTGTTTCTCACACCGAGCATTGCTCATGTGGGCTTAAAGTATGTGTTGAGTAAATCCTTGATCGCTATCATAATCACAAAAGGTGAATGGTGGATGAAGAATTAATGATTTATCTTTCCATAAAAGAGTTTTCAACAAACCCAAAGGGGGAGATTGTTGGGAAAAAATCCCTCAAGGCATCATTGAAGCATTTTTGAGGTGATTGTGTTTGTTGACAAAGTGGACATCTGAGTGGTGATTGTTGACAAAGCAAAAAAATGACATACAAATTTGTTGACAAAGAGGATTTCATGATGTAATGTCGAGTTCAAGAGATGAGTCCAATGATCCATGTTTGATTCAAGAATGTCGACAAAAGGAATGGATGATCTGGAGGCGGTACAAAAGAACAGATACAAGGTGGCGCTGTTTTCCAGTGTTTGCCAAATTTTTGGGCCTGAAAATCGACAAATGAAGAAAAGTGTTTTTGGCAAAGGGACTTGTGCACTGAGGACTTGGAGTATAGGAAAATTTCGCACCATATGTTTTTCAATATCAGAAGATCAAAATATGGTTAAGGAAACAGGTTCGCGCAAGTTTGGGAGTTGGTCACGTAAGTGTCCAAAAGGACAGAAGACTTGCGCGCCGAGACTGGGTCACGTAGGTGACTTGCGCGCCGTCGCGCAGGGGGGTCAGATTGCCTATAAGTACTGGACCAACCCTCTTCATTCTTCACCGGAGTTCAATACTTTGAGAAATCAGAGCTCCCGTCATGCAGGTGTGGTGGTCGCGCAAGTGGTGTGTGTGGTCGCGCAGGTGGGACGTGCGCGCCAGGGTGATAGTTGTGCGCCAGTGTTTGAAGCTGCGCGCCAGTGTGGAGTTGCGCGCCAATATTGGATTGGGCGTAAAAGGAAGTGTGTCGCGCAAGTTTGTAGTTGGGGAAGCTTATGTCGCACAAGTGTCTAAGGAGGACTTTCACGCCCGTTGTGACTTGTGCGCCGATACTTGCGCACCGAGGTTGACTTGCGCGCCAAGTAAGGTTTATTTCCAGTAGTGATTTTCGGGCTGCGTGAAAGCTGGAAGTTTTCCCGATTCCTTCGGTGCAAAGAGATATTCATCTACGGGTGAAATTTGTACTTCAACAGAGCATCTACATACAGAGGAAGATGCATTCTTTCATGGAAATGAAGAGACCTACATGTCTATAAACTGTGAGTGGATTCCTTCCAAGAGCAGTGAGAAAAGGAAGAGAAAGAAGGTGATCCTCTCCACTGGTAGTGATCCAGAGAGAGAGAAATAGGGAGTGACCCTTGGGGAAGCAGTGAGCTGACCCTAGACATTGTAAAGGAAGTGAGCCTGGGCGTAGAAGTGATCTAGCCCGAACATTGTAATCCACAGCTAGTGAAGTTTAGTGGAATTGGTACGACTGGAAACTTGTAGGCGTATTCTCCTTAAACATATCCCTTTGCGATGAACCAAGTAAAATTGTTGTGTCATGTGCATGCTTTACTTTCTGTTTACTTTGTGCAACAGGAAAAATAGAGAAGATTGTTTTGCTTAATAGTGAATCAAGATCAGAACGGGCATCAATTTTAAATTAGTCATACCCTGATTCACCCCCCCTCTCAGGGTATTCAACCTTGTGGACCTAACAGTGTTTAACTACCTAAAAAAGAGATTGATCAGTGCTCCAACATTTTATTTTCCAGTGGAGTGGGTGATGTTTGGTGTGTTATGCGACACTTCTTGTCTAGGCTTGGGATGCATCTTGATGTAGAAGAAGGTAGTGATCACTTATGTGTCTAGAAAATTTTACCCCCATGAGTGTAATTATGACACCCATGATCTTGAGGTAGAACTGGTTATGTTTTCAATAAAGTTGTGTCAACATTACCTTATCATAGAATACTTTTTGGTCTTTACCAATCATAAAATATTAAGGTATATCTTTTCACAAAATTACCTAAAACTATAGTGGTAGAGTTTCATAGAGTTTCTCCAGTATTATGATTTAAATATATCTTTTACCTCAAGAAAAGGGAATTCTATGGTAGATGTGTTGAGAAGGATGTTTTTAAGGGATGCTGTTTGAGAGTCCAAAGATTCTTGGAAAGTAATGGAGGAGTTGGTATCCATGAATATAGATAAAAGGATGGTTTATGGAGGAGGTTTCTTATTTTAGATGATAGTGGATTATTCTATGATATAGAAGGTGTAGGATTCTCAGTGGGGATACTCAAAGGTAGAGGTGATGTGTGACTGTGTTGGCCATAATGATTCTTTAGAGGGATGGATAAAGGATGGTCAAAACCAGATGTTGTTTTAGGGGAGGTAATTTGTTCCGGTAGTGATGCATGATGGATTTATTTATGTGATTCATATATCAACTTTATTGGTAAACCATAATGGATCTAATATGTATCATGGTTTGAGGATGCATTTTTGGTTTCCCTAGATGAAACTAGTGGTGTTAGAGCTTGTGGCTTGATGTATGGTTTTCTAGAAAGTAAAGGCTGAGCATCATGTTCTTGGTAGTTTAATGTAGCACTTGGATGTTCCCAAGTGAAATTAGGATGAAATATCGAGAAACTTCAACATCTTATTACCTTAATCTCAAAGAGTATGTGATTATATATGGGTAATCATGGATCAGATGACGAATTTGGCTCACTTCCTAATGATCAAGGAGTTGGGTGTCATGGATGTCTTGGAAAAGGGGTACATGGATGATGTTTTATGGATACATGGAGTTATGAGATACATTTTATCATATTAGGATGATCATTTTAACTCGTGATCCTATATAGGATTTTAAAAATATTTTGGCACTCAATTATGCCTCAAGTTATTGGAGTGCATTGGAGAGATAGATTATTGTTTGGTTCTCCCTCTATGGATATGAAGGATAAATGACATCATCCATGTCTCTTAGCTCCATTGGTATCTTCATGATGAATCCCCTGTCATTTAATGGGGAGATTTGGATATTGAAGATGAAATGACATTCATGGAGCGTCTAGTAGAGATCCAAGATTTTTGGGAGAAGGTTATTCATTTAAGGATCATTCCTTTTTTTCATGTGTTATAGACACCTGGTGTCTTCGAGGAGAGTACTTGGGAGTATGAAACTCAGATGTGTGCCCAGTAACTGAAGTTATTTTGAGTTTTTCCTTGTCCTTTTTTACTTTTTTGATGTGATGTTTAAACCTTTTTATTTTATACAATGTTATTTTCCTGTAGTAATGTGGTGTGAGATTAAAGCTTGAAACATATAAAGAGGGTAGAATCCTTTCATGATCAAGATGAATTATATTTTGAAACATTTTAAAACTATGTGGGGGAGTTAATTATGCCCAAAGTAGATAATATTTTTGTATAGGAAGTAGATTTCCTTGATTATTGTGCTTGGGTACCTGTTGTGTGTTAGTTGTGGTAATCATTCACTAGTATTTTTGGACATTGGAATGGTGGTTTAGATGATTTTTCAAGAGAGGTGTCTTGAGATTGGTGTTATATGCTGGTGGTGTTGCAATTATTATGAGATCTCTGAGAGGCATCTTAGGGGTTGTTTGTTTAGAAATATTTCCCTCTTTATTTTATTATTATTTTTATTTGATTCTTGAGGATGTGAATATTTTGAGAGGAATCTGATGTAATGGTCTGTACATTGCAATCTTTTACTTTGTGGGAGTTATGGTGGTGGTAGTGTCCAAGTGAAGTCCTGAGGAGTTTGGGGGGTAAAAAGAAAGGATGTAGTTGAATTTTATCTAAGGAGGTTTCTATGGTATGGGTGCTCATGCTTCACTACAATGGTGGTTGCGTAGTGTAGAGAGGTTGGATACAATGTAGAGACTTGGGGTGGAGATTTTCGTAGGTTCTTCCATTTTTGGTATATTTGTGCCATGGAGTTGGGATATGATAAAAACTTATGTTTTATTGAACATCGAGGTGTTGGACACAATTTAGGGGATCATAGGAGGATTTTGGTGGCTCTTCCATTTTTGGAATGGCTATGGTGTGGGGAGAGAGGTTGTGGCATGGAGTCCTGGGGAGGTTTTCCATGGTTCTACCATTTTTTTCATGGTTGTGCTGTAGAGCAGGGTTGTTGCATAGTCCCTTTCTTAGCTATTACCTTCCATAGCATGGTGTCTTGGTTTCACTATGGTATTCTCCCTAGTTTTTAGGATATAAATCATACAGTTTTTTGTGTTTCTTGAATGTGGATTTGACCAGCCATGCTATATTGAGGTACCTTCACTTGCACCATATTCCCTTCCCTTTTCATAAATTCTATGGTTTAGTGGGTAGTGCTACATTATAGTCTTATGTTTTCCATAATACCTATAAAACCCCAAAACCCATCAAACCCACTCATTATTTTGGATTTATTTTTGGTTCTTGGAAAACCCAAGTGCATCCTAAGGAGGACTTTCATCCCCTATTCATTATCTTTCAACCCCAACCTTGGGTGATAAATCCTTGGATGTTGTAAGTGAGTTTCCTTCCTCCCAATTACCTATTTTCCCCCTATTATTCATCTAGGAAGGTCCATTTTCATGAAAAATATTGGTGTTAGTAGTTTTTTACTTCATTATGGTGTATGGTGGTTACCACCCTCTTATTCCAACCTTGGGTAGTAGTAGTTTGGAAATCTTCATTTGAGGTAGGGGATCCTTTGTCTCTCCTCTAGTTATATCATGAAATACGGGTTATTATTTTTTTCAACCTTTGGGAGGATAGTATCCACTGTACAAATTAATATAATTATTTTTATTAATCAAAAATTAAGAGTAAGAGGAAGGAAACACATATTTTACTACTTATGATATTATTTTTATTGAGATTATACATGCTTGATGCCTTTCTGAAAATAACAACCATTGGGGGATATGTTTTTACTATAGATAATATGATTATGGATCCCCTATTGTGTGATATTTTTATCACCCTGAATGAAATTGGATAAGAAAATATACCCGACTAATGAATTGGTTGCACATGGAAATTATGGCTTGTGTGAGAATACCCTTGAAATAAATAATTGAATGTGATGAAAATCACCTTGATAAATTTGAAATGAAATATGTAATAAGTGTTGTGATGTGTGGTTGTGATGTGTGATTGTGATGCATGGTTGTGGTGTGTGTGGTTGTTGAAATGAAAAGTGGTTGTGATGTGGTGGTTGTAATGAGATTTGGTTGTGGTATGATGAACTTGTGATGGGAAGTGGTTTTTATGTGAGGTGGTAGTAATGTGGGGATTACTGGCATGATAAATACGGGTTTTTGTTGTGTTGTATGGTGTTTTGGTAGTTTCCAAATAGTGATGGAATAATTTTTTAATAATGAAGTTGAAATGGAATTGGTTGATAAACAACTTGAATTAAAAGTGGAAGTGGGGATTGAAGTGGTTTTTGTTAAATATGAAATGAATTGGATATAATGAAATGAAATTTGTTGGTAATGGGGAAATATGGAAATTGGATTAACATGAAAAGATATGTTGAATACGGCTTGTGTTTTTGACTTTTTTTATGGGGCTTCACATTTATATTTGGTAGTGAAAATGGTGGAGTATTTGAGGCCTTTTGGTGACACTTTGAGATGGGATGATAATATTTTTTTGAAACCATTGGTTGGGATTTTGTGGAATTATTATATATTATATTTCTTTATTATTTTTATATGCACCCCACCCATATCACGCACTATGTGTTGATAACAAAATGTTATGGGGTATTCTTTTCCTAATATTATTATGGTGAGAATAGATGACTGGATACCCCCTTTTCTTAACACTCTCTTACAGATGATGTTGAAATTCATGGGTTGTGATGGCCATAAGTCAAATGTTCACTACAGTGTTTTTTATGAGATGATGAATGAATTATAGTGGGGGTCATGAATGGTAGGAGGTGGTCACAAAGTTTATGTCCTTCATGTTCATGATACCCTACTGTCCCTGGTTGTGGTTTTGACTGAGATGTGATGTGATGGACGAGGTGTCTATGGATGAGATGTGATGTGATGTGATAGACTATGTGTCTACAGATGATACATGATGTGATGTGATGGACCAGGTGTTTATGGTCAATATGTAATGTGATATGATATCCTAGGTGTCAACGGGCGATATGTGATGTTTTGTGATAGCCCAGGTGTTTAAGGGAATGTTTCTATAGGGAAGATATGGGAGTGCCAGGACATATAACATTGGGGTTTGATAGAAGAAAAATTGTGAGAAAGTGGTGCATGGTACCCTTTTATCTATATTATTTTTATTACGTTATTATACTTAGATGTATTATTTAGTGGGCATGCTATAATGGGGATGGGATTGGTTAGTTGAATTTTTTAGGGGCTGTTGGTTATACTATTTTCTCACTTGAGAATTAGTATGCTCTTTTCACATGTGTACAATACTTTGGGTATGATCCCACTGAGTATACTTGTATGCTCACCCAATTTATAAACAATTTTTTTTTATGTTTCCATGAGGACTTCATGGACCATGCTGTACATTTATAGCTTGGACTCTGGAGCTGTTGTGGAGTCACGACCTTAGTGTTTTCTTTTAGAACTTTATTTGGAGACTCTATATATATTTACATTATATGTTCATTATGGGATGGTTTTAGTTTAATTTTATATTATTTCATGGAGTTTCTTATGGTTGATTTATCCTATCTCATGATCCTATATTATAGATGGTAATACATTCCATTTATGTGAGATTTTTATACCCTAAGTGCTTGTCTCAAACCCGAGGCCTACTGAAGGTGGAACTCAGGGGTCATTATCTCTCTTACTTCATTTCCATCCTTGAAGGGGCACCTTTGGAGGGAGGAGATTTTGACATGCCTCTCAAGTTTCACTACTACAAATATGGCCTTTATTAGTGCTAGAAAAGTCGATTAACAATGCTAAAAAAGCGCTGTTAATCGAGGCGAGGATAAAGGGGGTCCCTTTTATCAGTGCTCCAAAAGCACTGATAAAGGCCCCTTTTATTATCATAGATAAAAGGATCCTTTTATTAGCTCTATTAAAAAGAGATGATAAAATTTGAAAAAATATTAAAAAAAAATAAAAAAAAATATTTTTGCAATTTTGGGGGGCTTCAACAGTGCTTGAAGCCCCCCTTTAACAGTGCCCACCGCCATGGTAGCCCGCACACGCCCCAGGAAAGCTCCACCCAGCCCCACCCACCTTTAACAGCACTAGGTAATTCCCCACACCTGCGTGCACAAACTTCCTCCCACATGATTCGAACTCGAGACCTCTTGCCTGCACGCCTAAGCCTTTACCACTCCACCATATTGCTTTGCTTTTCATTTATTAATATATCTATTTATTTATATATATATTTAGTCACATTAATATATATATATATATATATATTTAATTATATTAATATATATATATATCCGTATATTAATATATATATATATATATATATATAAACACACACACACACATATATATATTTAGTCATATTAATATATACATATATATTTAGTCATATTAATATATACATATAGTTAATTATATTAATATATATATATATATATATCTATATATTAATATATATATATATATATATTTAGTTATAATTTTTAATCTGTATATTTATTTGTATATTAATATATATTTATAAGATTAGTTTTAAATACATTTATAAAAAATGTTTTCTTATGTGTGTTTTTATAAATAAATAAATAAATACATACATACATACATATATACAATACACACACATAGAGATATATATTATATGTATATCTGTAGGTATAATTATACATATCTATATAAATTTATAAATATTATATATTTATATGTATATACAAAAGTGCTAGAAATGGAGTCTCGAAAAACCTAACAAATCGCAGAGTCACTAAAAAAGGCACAACTTCCGCTATGGGTGTCTGTTTCAGCTCCGTGAATATTCAATATAAATATCATGGAATGAAATATGGTAAAACAGATTTTGGAGGCCGAACAGACACACTGATCAGAAGTTATGACCATTTTAAGAAAAATTTGACAGGGGTCTAGACACAGAAACTGAGTTTTGGAGGCCTTCTGGTTGTTCTTTGGGATTTTAGGGTCCCAAACTTGCATAGAAATATCTTACATTAAACCTTATGCATATATATCTTCTATTAATTTGATTTGATATGTGGTAGAGCCCAAACGGACACCCGGAGTGAAAGTTATGGCCATTTGAAGTTGGACTTTTTTTTGGAGTGCTATAACTGATATATCTTTTGTTCCTCTGATCTTCTAATGGTTTTGATTGGACTTGGTCATCAATCATTTCATGAGATTTGATTTTATTGGTTAAGACACTCAAATGGACAATCAGAGTAGAAGTTATGCCTGTTTTAGTGAGTTGTTGGTTTCTTAGGTTTTTAGGAGATACGAGAGTTGCAAAATTTCAAACGACAATAACTTCTGCTCTGAGTGTCCGTTTTGGATCTAACACTTATCAAATTGAATATTGAGAAACATTACACACTCCGGTAATCACATAAACCCCTTCTAAAATTCTTTTTGGTTAAAAAAGGACAAAAAACTCTCTGAACGGTCATAAGTTTGGCTATGGGGGTCCGTTTTTCCATAACTTCTGCTCCGAGTGTCCGTTTTGCCTCAACCACATATAAAATCGAATATTACAACTAGAACTACACTACAGTGACCATTGTAACACCTTATCATATTATTCAAGGTATGAAAAGGTCCTTAATCCCTATAAAAAACCATAATTTCTGCTCCGGGGTGTCCATTTTGGGTCTATGAAATATCAAATAGATATAAAACATATTCTAAAAAATATTTATTATATTTATATCAATATAAATATAATTATATATCAATATATTATTTTTTATGATTTTTTTTAAATATACACATTCATCAGTGCTAGGAAAATGCACGCTGATAAAACCCCCCTTTATCAACGCTACTAAAAAAAGCGCTGATAAAGGGGGCCCCTTTAACAGTGCTAAAAAAAGCACTGTTAAAGGGGTAGAGCTCCCCTTGCCCCATTTTGTGGTAGTGTTTATATAGGTATCCAAAATTATTTTAGATCTCATTTATTCCTTAACATAGGAGGTTATCCTAACCTGTATTCCGAGGTTTGGTGCTAAAAACACATACATTACATACCCTATTTGACCCAAAATAATATGAACAAAAAACACTTACAACATTTCACATTAATTATAAATCACATCTTTGAATTATCTCATAATACTGAGAACCAAAGGTTTAATGTATTTATGTATTATCTAGATAAGAAACTTATTTTATAATACTTATGAACATTTCTCTATAATAAAAACACACTAAACCCAATTCTATACTTCTCATAAGTTATATTCATCTTCAAAAACTACGGAATGAAAGCATAAAAAAGTGTGAGTCTAGACACTTGGTAAGGAAAAACATATCAAAGTATCATAATGTTCAATGTTTTATTAGTCTTGAACTTACATATTTTAATTATCCCAAATCATGTTTATTATATTTCAAATGAATTTCATGTTTTATGATAGCCAACTTATTTTTGGCCAATAATAAAATTAGATAAGTCTTGAAGTTACTATGAAAACCAATCACATGTGTGATGAACCTATCGTGAAAATAATTTCAAATGAACATGAAGTCCAAGTAACCATGTGGTACTAAATGCATGTTGAAATAAACTAACCATATATACATTCAAGTGACCATACATCAAATGATCTAATTATGTCTAAGTCATGTAGTGAATATGTGTTGAAGTTCAAGTGATAGTATGTGTACTAAACCTACCTCACGAAGGATTAAAAATACTACATGAACAACCAAGTTATCATGAAAAAATTGAGTAGAATTTATCTATTTCTTAAACTAACCTTGTGTTTTTATTATAGTTACCAAAAAAAATTATCTACCTCAAGTAGAGAAGAATCCACCACATGAAGAAAAAGGAGTTACTGTGAGAAGACATCAAGTGATCATGTGAAGTAATGAAGTTACCGTGTGAAGTCATGAATCTTCATAATGAAGAAAAAAAGTTATGATGAGAAGACATTAAGTGACTATGTGAAGTCATGAAGCTACCACATGAAGAGATAAACCTACCACAAGAAGAAAACAAGTGATCTCAAGAGAAAACGAAGTGTCTGAGCCTACTAACCATGCTAACTGACTCTGATCCATAGTAACCATTCTTTAATAAAGATACGTGAATGTGTCTAACTTAAGCAGTGGAGTATTTTAAAATCTCTAATGGATTTATTTTAGAGCATTAATTTCATTACAGTTCATTTAATATTACAGTGAGTATGGGGATTAAAGAATGAATATACTCCAATGGATAGTAAAGGGAAACTTTTTCTTTAAGAAGAAGAACTAATCATGGATAAAAAGGATGGAGAATACATGTGTTCTTGAGATATATTGATATTGGTAGGACATTAATAGAAAATTCCATGACACCCCATTTTCTAGACTAATATATGATATATTGGATGAGACTTTTCAATGACTGATGCAAAGATATTTGATCAACTAAAGCTAACCAGACCGAGTTACATTAAATATTATCATTTTCTATTATTTTATATTTATTTTCTATAAAACTTTTCAAGCTATGTTTGTTTTAATCTATCCATTTTTAACACAAACTCTTATATTGTATTGGAGATAGATAGACACTCTCTCACTCATTTATTATCATCTATAATCCCATGAAAATTTGTGGAAGAGGCTGTAACGATTGGATTTCCTACATATATTTATTACCCTTTTATTCTCCCATGAAGAACTATAGAAGAGGATTTTTATATTCTAGAACTATTGTGTGTAGTTGTTTTATATATAAAAATATCCATCATATGGATTAGTTTATTTTTATAATAAATAGTTTGGTAGTGGATGATTTCTAAGTGGAGAGTACTAGGTATCGACTTAAGACAAATCCTATTTTATTTATTCCATTGTGTGTTTTTCTAAATTTTTTACTCTATTTTTAAAATAAACCTTTTTATTTTTCAAAACCCAATTGAAAAATTTACTTTGATAGTTAAATTTAATTTGTGTTTTTTATTTGATGTTTGATATGAGTAAATATGTTTCAAAATTTAGAATAGTTTTAATGTTTTTCTGAACTAAGTTGATATTGAACTTTTGAAAAGATTTTTTTCATATCAAATTATATAGTTATAATATTTTAGTCAAATAGAATGATTTTATAAATTAAGGGATTTAATTTTAAATCATTTTAATAGAAATTTTAATTATAAACTCAATTCACTCACTATTGAGTTGTCCACTCCGACCAACATTTGACATCAAAGTTTCTGTGTTTTTTTAACAATGATCAAGTTTTTACCCAAATTATAAATTTTTTAGTTATTTATAAATGTATATTTTTATGTATAATAGTCTTCTAGATGGGAATACTTTAAAAATGGATATTTATATTAATGGAACTAATTATTCTTAGTGGAAGATAAAAATGAAAATCCATATAGAGAGCATTGGATTTGATATTTGGACCATAATATAGGACAATTGTGAAAAACAAAAAGCTGTTAAAGATGACTTGAGAAATTCCACTATGGACACTTATGGTTGTAATTATAAATCCATGAATGTATTATACTATGATTTAGGAGAATATTATTTTAATATAATTTCTTATTTTTCTACAGCATATGAAATCTGGGATACACTTGATGTTTCTCAGGAAGGGAATTTAAATATTAAAGAAATTTTTTTGAATACTTATACCATTAAATATGATACATTTAAAATAAAACATGATGAAATGATTTTTGATATGTATATTAGGTTTAATGATATTATAAACACAACGCATATAATTTGGAATAAAATTTAAGATAAAGATCAAGTGATGAAACTTTTGTGATTCTTACCTAATATGGGGAGAGGAACCTCTATTACATTAAATAATTGTGCAATATAAATAAACTGATTCTGAAGGATCTTATTGGAAATATTATGATTTATGAGGAGGAACATAGAGTGAATAAATAGGAAGAAGATGAACCTTAAATAAAATCAGTTACCTTTAATACTTTTGATTCCAAGAAGAAATATAAAAATCAAAGATGAAAATTTGAGTGAGGATGAATCATCTTCAGACAGTGATGAGGAAGTGTCTCACATAGCCAGGAGATTAAAAAAGTTCTACCAAAAGAATAAATTATCCATGAAAACAAATTATGAAGAAAAATAAAACTAAAAAAAATGAAAAAATGAGATTCAGTTAGGTAAAGTAACCTATTATGATTGAAAAATAAAAGGACATATCAAAAAATAATTTCTAAATTTTAAGTATATGGAAAGATATAAGGATAAAGATAAAAGAAAAAATAAGGCTATGAAATCCACATGGAACACCTCTAAGGACATTTCAAGTAACTCTAAATTGATAAGATAATATAAGAATGATAGAGCTAATATGAGTTTTATGAAAAACACATCCAAGGTACTAAATGTTATTTCTTTATATCCTGTGCATATTTTCAATCTTTCTAGAAATGAAAATAAGTGTGAAAAAATGAGCAGTGAAGATTTATTTGATTACTGTAATATGATGGAATAAACTTTTAATGAAATTAAGGATAGATATAAAATTCTAAATAAGTATCACGCTTTATTTGTTCATTTTAAATTTTAATTTATTGTAGAGAAAGACAACACTTATGAATTTCTAAAATAAAACCATGAACTCAAATTATCAAATAAGAAACTCAAAATGGCTCTACAAAGGTTTGCAAATGGAAGATAAACCTTGACTAGGATTCTTAGTAAATACACTACACCAAAGAATACAATTGAGATTGGATACCAACCTAATCAAAGGAGAATTTATAAGAATAAATTTGGTCCCAGATCATGCTCTTCCAACTCTATAAATTGTTCTTATTCTTATGGACCTAATAAAGTTTTCATTTATAAATGTATAAAGTCTATTTATGGTAAACTTTTTAAACAAACCAGGGTTCCTAAATCTTTTATTACTAATATTTAGGGAGCCAAGAAAGTTTTGGTACCAAAATAATTTTTTATTTAAATATGTATAGGAAACATGTTTGAATAGTATCAATAAGAAATTATGGTATCTAGATAATGGATATTCAATACACATGACTGGGGATTATTAAATCTCCAAAAATCTTATCAAGATGGATGGTGGACTTGTCACTTTTATTGGAAATTCCAAAAGAAAAATAAATGGATTCAGTAAAATTGGTAATTCTATCACCGTTTTAATTTCTAAAGACTTATTAGTAGATGGTTTAAAATATAATTAGCTTAGAATATCATAATTATGTGATGATGGATATCATATTAAATTTGAAACAATTCTTAAAAATTTTATTATTCTAAATATTCTTTATTTTTTACTACTCTGTGTAATGATATTGTTTATACAGTTGATTTAGATTCATTATTTTATCAAAATATTTATTATTTAAGTATATTTCACAAAGAATATTGTCTATGACATGTGATACCAGGAAACCACAACCTTTAATCTCTTATAAATCAAACCAATAAAGGATTATTTAGGGATCGTACTAAACTATAATTCTCAAAAGAAAAAGTCTATAACCCATGTAAAAAGGGAAAAAACACAAGATCCATTTCAAACAAATTAAAGAAGTTTCAACTTCTCAACCCCGAGACTTGTTTCACATGGAATTGTTTATACCTTATAGAGTTTCTAGATTAAATAGGAAGAACTATGATTATGTTCTATTATATTAATTTTCTAGATACGCCTGTGAATTCCTTCTCGCTCACAAAAGTGAAGCTTTCTCCTATTTTGAAAAAAATGAAAAGTTTGTAGAAAATATTAGTGTACTTACTATTAAGAAATTAAGGAGTGATCATGGTCATGGGTTCAAAAATTAGGACTTTGAATCTTTATTCCCACAAAATGGATACAATCAAAACTTTTCTTCTCCTAGGAATCCACATTTAAATGGAATTATAGAAAAAGTAACAAGAATCTTCAAGATATTTCTCAGATAATACTCAATGAGTATGACCCACATATTTTAATTTTGGGTATTGGTTCTTAATACAACTTTATATATTATCACTAGGGTTCTTATTAGACAAATTTTAAATAAAACTTCATATGTGTTATGGATTGGAAGAAAAGAAAAGGTTAATTACTTTATAAGTTTTGGCTTCAAGGTCTTTATTCTTAACAAAAAGGATAATTTAGATAATTTTGTATCCAAAACTGATGAAGTAATATTAATTGGTTATTCAACATCCAGTAAATCATAAAGGGTGTTAAATAAATGACCCAAAATTTGGGAATAATCTATAAATTTAAAATTTTATGAAACAAATTCACATAAGCCTAATACTTATTTAGGAAACCATGATGATGATCTTTCATATTTGAATATCAAAGCCTCAGTCAAACCTAGTGATAGTTTTTTAAAACCTATTATAGAAAAATCACCTTGTTTCAAGGAAGATTTTCAACCTAGACCTGAAGAAGAAAAGAAATACCAATAATTATATCCCTAGATCCATTTAAACTCATAGAGAACACCCCTTAGATGTTGTAGTTGGAGATCTAGATTAAGGTAATTATACTAGAGATTATCTAAGAAATCAAGTTGAACATAAACTATTCTTGTCACAACTTGAACCTAGAAATATCACAAAAAAAAATAGATGATGAACTCTGGGTAATGGCTATACAAGAATAGTTGAATCGGTTTGATAGAAACAAAGTTTGGGAACTAGTGGGAAAACCTAAATAGTTTCTGAAAGTTAGAACTAAGTGGGTGTTTCGGAACAAAGTTTATGATTATGGCACTATAATTATAAATAATTCTATATTTTTTGCATAAGGGTATATTCAAGAGTAAGGTATTGATTATGAAAAAAATTTACACCATTAGAAATACTTGAAGCCATTAGAATGTAACTTACCTATGAATCACATTTGAATTTTAAATTATATCAAATGTATATAAAGTGTTGGTTTTAAATGGATATGTAGTTTAGGATGTTTCTATAGGAAAACCCCTATGATTTCAAAATGGTTATTTTCTAAATCATGTTTTTAAATTCACAAAATATTCGTATGTTTTAAAACAAGATCCTATAGATTGGTATAATAGGGTCATCTCATTTTTTATTTTTAGAGGTTTTACTAAATGAATAGTTGATCCTATTTTATTTATTAAAATAATTTCATAATATGTTTTAGTAGTTCAAATATATGTTGATGGTACTATTTTTGGATTATCAAAAAACTATTTGTGTATTGAATTTTCAAATTAATGAAAAATAAATTTGAAATAGGTTTAATGTATGAGTTGAAATTTTTTCTTAGTTTTCATATTTTTCAAAATCAGGAAGGAATTTCTTTGAATCAAATAAATTACACTAAATATATTTTAAAATGTTTTGGTAAGGATAGAACTGAAGGTTTTGATACTCCCATAAGTACAAGATGTAAGTTGGATATTGATTTAACTAGGAAATCAGTTGATCAAACCACCTATAGAGGTATGATTGGAAGTTTACTATTATTAACTTATAGCCTACAAGATATTATATTTAATGTGTGAATGTGTGTACATTTTCAAAAAAACTTAAAATATTCTCATTTAAATGATGTAAAAAGAATTTTTAAATACCATAAAAGTAAAACCAATTTAGTATTGTCTTACTCTAGAGGGAAAAAATCTGAATTAAATAGTTATTCAAATTCATATTTTTGTGTATGTAAGTTAGATAGAAAAATTACCTATGTAACATGTCACTTTTGGGGAAAATATCTAATTTCTTGGTATAGTAAAAAGAAACAATCTACTACATTATCCACTATTGAAGCTGAGTACATAGATTCATGAATTTATTATGAACAAATTTTATATATAAAACACACATTTCTAGAACGTGGATATCAATTTTGACATTTACTTATAAATTGTGATAATACAAGTCCAATAAATATATCTAAGAATCCTGTATCTCATTCAAGGATGAAACATATTTATACAAGTCATCACTTTTTGATAGATTATTTTCAAAAGGGAGATATTTCTGTTGAATTCATTGGTATTGAACATCAACTTGCTTATATATTTACAAATCCATTGAATATTGAGAGAATAAATTATATCAGACATGAATTAGGAATGATAAAATATTTCAAAATCTTTCAATTTAGTTACAACTCTAATATTTATATAAATTATCTTTATAATGCTTGACTTCTATTTTTTCAATTAAGTAACCATGAATTATAGTTCATATGTTCAATTAAGTGGCTATTAGTTTTTGTTCATATGGTTAGTAAAATACCATGAACTTTTACTCACATGGTTACTATACATATCATGAGACTTAACTCACACAATTACTATAATCATTATTTGATAATGTGGTTAGTGAATTTACTGTGAGTGTACGGTCAGTATACCTACTATTTCCTACATTTGTTCCTTGAATCCATGGTTAGTATACCTAACTTGTCTATTAGAACATATAATTTTACATTAATTCATTTAGGTGGGTATTTCTATAAGTTTATTAATATATTATTTATTAAATGATTGAATTAAAAATTAAAATTAGAATGTGAATAAATGAATATATTTTTCTAAAATACCTTTGTTTATTCTCTTTAAATCCTTACATACTCTCAAAAAATTCTCTCTTAAGGATCCCTCTCAAACCCAAGCCTTCAGAGTTTGAATCGAAGCATGAGAAAGTTAAGGTTGAAACAATCACCTGATACCACACCGCCTATCAAAGCACCTCCTATGAAGAAATTTAAAAAGGATCAAGGTAGTATGAATGTATTATTGAATATGCCTAACCAAAGTTTGGTGGATAGACCAGTGTGTGATGAGATGGAAGTGAATTCTCAATGGCTTCAGTCAAGGAGAATGCTAGTATGGAAATCAATTCTAATTCAAGGATGGAATGTTTAGTTTATGTAAAATAGATTGTCGTTATATTCGATGGTAGTTAAGGAATTATATTCCTACATGGGGTTTATTCTTGTAAGTAAAAGAGACACCATTTGGAAAATGGTGAATGGGGAAGTTTTTTATTTCTCTTAAAAAATCTTTGTGAAGAGATTAGGTTTTCCAAATTTGGGTGAGTAAAAAGATTATTAAAGCTCATACCCTATAGATCATGACTTATTTGATTTCGAAAGTGGTCTAGTAGAACTAACTTGGATTGAGACTCCCATAATACCAACTGTAGTAGAGCATAATGGTGAATATAAACTTTTTGAAAAATTCATCCAGAATTTGATTTGCCGTAAAAATGGTGAATTTAGTATTCTGAGGCACCAGGATCTATTATTTATCATCTTAATGAAAATTGAAATTTGTATTAGTTTGTGAAAATATTTTATGATACATATGAATGAGTTGTGTAATCCCTCTTCAAAGTTTAGTTTTTTGACTTATCCAAAGTTTATTTCAATAATTTTGGAGTATAAGGGATTAATTCCCAGGGGGTGAGGAAAATATAACTTTTTCAGATGGTTTATTCCTTAATCAAAAAGGTTTTAGGCATATGAAAGTAAATTAGAATCCCTGGAAAAGAGAATGGGTAGCAGACTCTGAGAATTTATATGAAATTTCTGATTCTATGAAGTATCCAGTTAAAATAAGGGATCTAGTAGATCTAGGTCTTGATCCATACAGAATAGCTGAATACTATTTTGATGATAAAGTTTTTGTTACTATGGAAGAAGGTGAAGTTGAGAAAGATGATATGTAAATAGACGATCTTGATGAATAATATTGTGCAATACATGGGTATAATAGGGAACACTATTCTGCTGTGTCTTTTAAACCACCTGAATCCCCATTTCCTCTTCCTTTTCATGAAGAAGATCTGTAAGATGAGGACCATATTGACACTGAAGTGTTTTTCAATGGTTTTGTGTATGAACTTGAATGGGATGACTCTTGTGTGTATAAATAATATAAAGATAGTTTAGATAAGTCTCCACTAATTATAATCACTCCTATACCAAGTATACTAGATGCACCTGGTAAGGGGGAGAAATCCACATGATCAATAGTGCTTGGTTTAGAGTATTCTAAGTTTTATGATGATAATTGGGGAATTCCAAATTGGGATGGTGGATTTGTTATCCCTTCTACCCAAATAATGCTTGAAGGATATTTGATAGATGAGATAGGTTCTCATAATGGACTTGAGGTATCTTCCATAAGACCTTTTATTGATCATATTTTGGAAGGACTCTTTGGACCTACTCCTTTAAAGAATTTCGAGGAACCCAAGGATGAAAATGTACTATAACCTATTAGATCAGTCCATATAGATGTTAATGATTTTGATTAAGATGGATTTGTTTAAGTAGAAGTTCAATCTATGAGATCTAAATCTATGGAGATTGAGGATGAGATGAATTGTAGGTATCTATCTTATGATCCATCTACTCTTTATATTCTGTCCACATCTTATGTTATAAAAGATGATTTGGATGAGTTAAAATGAGATATTATGGGGGTATTGAAAGAACTATTTATTGGTTTTGGATAATCAATAGATCCAATTAGGGAAGAAGATATTATTAGATAAGTTTCTTGATTTATTTATTATCTTTAACAAAAAAATTAATCTGAAAATGGAGATGATTCCAAATGATATTGACGATTCGAGATCACAATTAGGCTCTCTATAGGTATACCTTTTAGAGATGATTTTTAATCTAGAGAAAAGGTATATTAACTTAGTGTTTTGGGATTCTACATATAATGTTCCACCTCCTAGTACTCATATCCCATCTATTGATGAAGGTAGAATAATACAACACATTAAGGATGAATTAAAAGTTGTTTTTGATGTGTTTGAGAAAACAAGAGATATGGTGTTTAAAGGTTTTTAGATTCATGCTTCTAAGACCTTGGTTTTTGTCATAATTTATGTAAAATGGGCTAGAAGTGATGAAGAGAATATCAAAAGATCCATTTACTTCTATGTTCTTTTGCAAAATATTCTCAAATCCAGACCTAAGATAAATGTTTAGATCACTGGATAGTGATGTTAGGATACATCCTTTGACACAAACATTCAATTATGAAGTGGAAACACAAAAATATTCTAACTCTAATTTTGGAATCCTTTATAGAAAATAAAGAATATTATTTTTAAGTAATGGAACATGGTTCCAGAGTAGTGAGATACGTTACCCAGTTTCTAGAAAATTACCTATAAACTATTAACACTATTATTTTAGCTCCTCCTATCATTCTTATATCCTTACCCCCCTTTCTACCATATCTCCTACTAAACCCTTCATTTTTCTCCTGTAAAATCCATACAAAACATTATTCTGGTTTCCCCATGTGTGGTAATCTAGGACTCTTCTAAAACCTCTATAAATTAACTTACCAAACCAACCCAACCAACCTCAACTTCTACCTCAAGAATAAAGGATCCCATCATTGTTTATGAGATCATAGAAATGTCAAATTATGAGTCTATTTATAATTCCTGATAAGGATACCCTCTTTGTAATATTTTTTATATATTTTTTGATATTAATTAAATACATATGTTCCTCTTTGTATTTTTCTATCAGTTATTTCAAAATACCTTTCTTATTTATTATTATATTTTAACCATAATTAAATTTTTATTAATCCCCAAAAGGGGTTAAATATTGTGAAATTAATTGAAAAGTTTAAGGAATTTGAAAAATCTTTGAGAAATAAAGAAAATTTTAAAATTTAATAAATTGATAATATATGATATATTAAATTCATTTCATTTTATATTTCATGAATTTTGATCATTAAAAATGGAAATATTGTTTGATTAGTCCATCACCTCCTTATTTTAATGATCCAAAACCATGTTTATTATGTTTCTAATGAATTTCATGTTTTATGATAGTCAGTTATTTTCTAGTAAAATAAAGAAAATTAGCTAGTAAAAGAAATCTAGGTCTTGAAGTTACTATGACAACCTATTACATGTATAATGAACCTACCATTTGAATAAGTTCAAATAACCATGAAGGTAAAGTGATCGTGTGGTACTAACTACAGGTTGAACCCACCTGACCACATGTACATTCATGTAACTATATGTCGGATGAGATAATTACATCCAAGTTATGTAGTGGTAGTGCATTAAATTTCAAGAGACCACATGTATATGAAACTCCCACATGTAGATGATAAACCCACTACATGAAGGATTAAACCTTCCACATAAACAATAATGTTACCATATTACAGGAGAGTATAATTTCTCTAAGTCTTGAACTAACCATGTGTTTGAATTATAGTGACTGAAAGAACAAAGTACTTACCATAAGTAGATATTAAACTACTATATAAAAAAGAAGAAGTTCCCATGAGAAGAAATCAAGTGATCAGGTGAAATAATGAAGTGACCTTGTGAATTCATGAAGCTACCACATGGAAAAACAAATGTTATAGTGAGAATACATCAAGTGACCATGAAAAGTAATGAAGTGACCATGTGAAGTCATAATGCAACTAGACGAATAGATAAAACTGTTACAATAAGGAAATAAGTAACCGTAATAGAAAATAAAGTGACCAGGCCTACTAACTATTCCAAACAACCGTGTGCCAAAGTAATCATGCTTTAAGTGAAGACAAGTGACTATATCTAACTTAATAAGTGGAGTATTTTAAAAACCATGATAGATATATTTTAGATCATTAATTATAGTGCTAGTTCATTTAATAATTCCATGAGTACAAGGATTAATGTATGAATATCTTCCAATGGATTTTTAAGGGAAATGTTTTCTTTAAGAAGAATAACTACTCACGGGAAAAATAGCTAGTGAACATGTGCTTGAGATATATTGATACATAGAGGAATTACATGGAACAAACCAAGACACTCTATTTTTTAGACTTCTCAGTGTAAAGTTGGTTGATCCTTTTCAAAGACTAATTTAAAGGCATTTGATCAAGAAAAGCTGATCAGACTGAGTTACATATAATATTCTCATTTTCTATTATTTTCTCTTTCTGTTCTAGATTATTTTTCATGATATGTTTTTTTACTCTTTTCATTCTTTAACATAGACTCTTGTATTGTATTGGAGAGTGTTGGATGCTCTCACATTCATTTATTATCATCTATACTCCCATAAAGAACCCTGTAAGAGGATGTGAATCCTAGACTTACTGTGTTTATTTGTTACTCTTTAATTCTTCTATAAAGAACTGTAGAATATGATTTGTATAACCTATACTTCCTATGTGTACTTGTTTTATATAATACTTGGTCTAGATTTTGGATCGAGTTATTTATATAATAAACTGCTTGGTAGCGGGTGATTTCCAAGTGGAGAGGAATAGGTCTCATCTTGAGAATAAACCTTTTGTATTTATTCCGTTATGTGTTTGTCCTATTTTGTTTACCCTGTTTTAAAAAAATATTTTAACATTTCAAAACTCAATTGAAAAACATTAATTTGATATTTAACTTTAATTTGTGTTTTATATACGGTGTTTGATATGGGTAATTTTTTTTCAAAAGTTAGAAGAGTTTTAAAATTTATTTTAACTAAGTTATAATAAAAATATTTAGAAGAGTTTTGAAAGATCAAATTATATAATTCTATTATTTTATTTAATTCTGAAAATTTTATAAATTAGGGGATTTAATTTTAAATTGAGCTTTAACATAAATTTTAATTGGAAACTTAATTCACCCCACTCTTGAGTATTCCACTCTAACTAACTATTATATCATAAACATGTGAGAAAACATGAATAAGGGATAAATATATGATTAAAATATCATAGTATCATAAGTGAAAATAAAACTTGTTCCAACATTAAGGATAATTATATAAGAATATAATACCATAAAAAGGCCATCAAGGAAGAATAAAAAATATAACATGTCTTAAAAGTATATAACAATAATCTCGAGTCATGAGAGAAAAATATAATAAAATCCAATATCAAGAAACACCACACAAAAATAAACATAGGAAATCATAACATTGTGAGTAAATGCATGATGCACACACTTTGTGTTGTGATTAGACCCATTACACCCATACTTTACGTTGTGAGAAAACCCCTGATGCCCATGCTTTAAGTTGTGAACAGACCCATGATGTACATGATTTATGATATCATAAGATATAAACCCTTAACCAATGCATTAGAGGGATATATATAACCCCACCCATCAAAATTCAAACATATGTGTTCCATAAGATATCTATCATTCATAATGTCATTAGAACCACTTGAATGAAAATGGGTTTCGTATCATTTTAAAATGGTATCACATAACATGATATCAAAAGTAGATCGGTTGATACAAAAAATTTAACCACCAAAAGTATTATTTTATAAAATAATTTGTAAGGTGATTCATAAAATTTAATTCCATGAAATTTATATATTTTTGAGTTAAATAGGAAAATGGAATAAAAATCAAAAAGAGTATTTAGAAAAAATTTCTTAACATTGTCGTAAAGAGAAAAGGTTTTTCAGTCACTATCAAAAGTATCATCTTTTAGGAATTGAAATTAAAAATAATTCATATATTATTTAGAAATAAATTTCAATAATAGATCCTTGAAAATTCATAAAGTTCCAGAGGAAATGTTGAGTGGTGGATTAATGTAAAAACTTTTTCAACATTTTAAAAACACATTTTTTGAAACCCACATAAAAAGACTGATAAATCATCCATTTGAAAAGAGTTAAATAGATATTTAAATATCTTCATAAAAAATAAATATTTTTATTTCCAAATAAAAAATGAGGTCATTGAAGGGAAAAGTGAATATGGACATAGAAGAAAAAGTGCTTATTTAGCGGGGATGCAAATTATTCCTAACGTGATCAATTTTTTTGAAGAAATAAATCTATCAGAGAATATGTATTTTATGTGAAAATATAATTCCCTATAAAATATTGAGGAAAGTAAATATAATATCATCATAGGATAGAATAAATAAATCTTTTAACATAATATTCAAAGAGGAATAATTGTGACCCAAGAAAAGAATTTGAGTCAAGAAAACCCCTTACCACATTGGTATTAAAGGAAATCAAAGAGTATAAAGGAAGGGTCTTAAAAATACTTGTAAAATAAAATTAATAATCATTAAAAATGAGAATATAATCCATTGGCAAATTAGTACACCATATAAAATATGAATAAATGCGTAATATGAAAGCATGACTAAGTGAAGGGAAGTTGAGATGGAAACCCTTACCTTTAGTCTCAATTTCTATGTAATATATTTGAAATAATATATAATAAAAATAACCATATTAATTAAAAAATTATTTCAAAAAATTATTCATAACTATTACCTTATCTATCATTTAATTATAATAATTCATTATACCTTTATTAGTTGGTTATTATTTGTTTTTATCATGAGATGTGAGTGATTTTGATTCTTTTACACTTGATTTGCAATGTAAATGTTGATCCTAATTCTTTGATACCAAGTTAATAATTATTATATTTCCTAAGGTAATATAATATATTTTTCTTAATGATTTATAAATTCTTATTTCATCCCATTATATTTTTAGTCATGATTCATTATGATGTAATCAATAGAAAATTTGTTTATGAAATTTTAACAAACCAAAGATGGTATATAAATAAAAATATTAAATATTAATATTTTTTAAATATATTTTCATATTAATATCATATGACACCATTAATTATGTTTCCATAACTATCCATGAAAAAAATATAACATCATTCTTGTAGGTGTCAAACCAACCCAAACTAGAAAAAGCTATAATCATTGGATGAGTATGATTATGAAGTGATTATAATATCATAATAATAGAAGAATAATTATATTATATAAATTTTATTAAAGATAAAAATCATATATTATAAGATTTGGAATAATAATATATGACAAGAAGGTATTAGTTACAAATAATAAATCATTTTCCCTCTTGCTAATCTCGTTTTAGGTGGTTAAATTTATATTGACCATTTATTCTTAATAGTATTAATATGATGCCTTATATATCATTTAAATATCTTAATAATGTAATAAATATAATATAAATTAATTAAATCTATTTTTTATAAGCAAACATGAAAGGATGTGATGAAAAACAAAGCACAATGTTCGTGGAGGCGGTAGTCCACACATATGCATGTGAACGTTTTTCATTTTTTGAATGGATGTGAGGGGGATAGATAAACATTTTAACATTAATATAATTATATATAAGTATAATAATTATACTTATCTAATTATATTAATATTTTTAGAATATGTTTGGGGGAGGGTGGATGAGAAAAATAAAGAATAGAAAGTTAGGGAGTGGATAACAATCACATTGAGAGTTTGAGTCTTCTCTTGAAATACCTTTTAAAAATGGATGAATTGGGAGATGTTATTATAAAAAGGGTATTCAAAACATGTAACAAGATTATATGAGATATTTAATGGGTATATGTTTAAGAGGAATTTATAGGGTATGTGTATCTTGAAGTGGGTCGAAGTGAGCTCCTTTTATAGGTGAAAAAGAGATACTTTTCTTTAGAAATGAATGTTAGGTAAGGAGTAAGAATGGAATTCATGAGACTTAGGTGAAGAAATATTGGTGAGAAATTTAGGTATTACTTTAAACCATAAAAATATCATATAGTAGGTTTTTGTGTCAAGTTAATTTGGTAAAATGTGAGATACTTTATGTTACTCATTTTTACTCTTATTAAACTTGATTAAAAATTAACCATGGAAATTATTTTTTGACTAAAAATATAAGATAATATCTCTTAAAAAAATTTACACATTTATTTTTAATTTTTAATCTATTAATATAATTAAATTTGTAAACATGAGAAAATTAATGTTTAATTTAAAACATAAAATATAGAAAAACTATTTTTTAGTAAAATAACATTTTAATCATTAAGTATTTTTAATATTATTTAAAATTAATTACTTAATATAAATATTTCTAATACATTTTTTATATGTTTAAAAATCATATTAAATTAATTAATATATATGAATTTTATTTATATAGTGCTTATAAAAACAATTCTTTAAAAAATAACCATTTTACCATTACCATGGTAATTAATCTTAATCTCAGTAACTTATTTTTATGCCTAAAAATGAAATTTCCATTATTAATTAATTTGAACATGATAAATAAAAATATAAAACCCATTTTATTAGATTCAATTTATAAAATTGGTAAAAATTATTTTTGATATAATCATGAAAAACACATAAATACTGTTTTTAGGAAAGGTATTTTTAAGAAAAAAAGAATTTATTAATATTACAAGACAAGTGAAAATATTTAAATGAAAATTTATTTATTTGTTTATATATATTATTAATATATTTAACATTATTACATAGTGATAAATTGGTTTACAAATACACAATATACAGAAAAGAGACAGTTCATTAAGGAAAGCTATTTTTTTGATTAAATGATTTTATTCCTAATTATTTAAGTTTAATTACTTGTATAATAAGGATTTATGTTTAATAAAAAAATTATTATTCTTTAAAATTAAATTTTATGGAAATGAAAATTGTGTAAAATACATGTAATAATGAGAATATAAAATTTATTAATAATTATACAGGTACATCATCCAAAATTATATTTATGAATCCTCTTAAAATTTCCACATATGATATAAGTGTAAGATAATTGATAGTGGTTGTCAAGGGTGGAGATTCATATATCATTGATATCATATAAATTTCTATGAGCATAAAATTTTCCCAAAATTGATTTCACACACGCTGTACTTTTTGATATTCAGCTTGGGATTGGTCTAGAGAAAACACTAGTGATGCTACCTCCTTTCCAAGATTGGATAAATGAGCGTCATAAGGAAGGCTTCTAAAAATTTATTTCACTTATTTTATTTTTTGTAATGATTTCATAATATGGTTACTTATATTTTTACCCTTTAATCTAATGGCTACATTTTAATAGTCAAATTTTAATACTCATAAATTTCTCTTAATAAAATGTATCATGGTTCATTTTAGTTTGGTTTTTCATATGAAAAAAGCTATTAAAAATAATATTTATTTAAAGGGAAATTTATACTAGAATATTAGGGTTTACATTATACCACCCTTAAATAAATTGTATCATCACAATTTTAATTATCATTTACTACTGAAAAAGTTAAGGGTATCTAAAATATAGACATGAATCAAAATATAACTTCTAATGAGATATCTAACTTACTATATTCGGTAAGACTCAACATGTTTTCCCTCATAATAGGTATTTACTAGAAAATGAGTTTTTTCCCCAATCATTTGAGCTAAATACATCTTAGGATTTGGTATTAAGGCCCATATAATGATATTAATTTTTTCTAGAGAGTTCATAGGCAACATCGCACTAATAGTTAATCATAGTTTGATTTGGAATATGAAATATGATTTCTCTATTTCATTAATTAATATAGATTCTATATAGATATATTCAATCCATTTACAAAATTGTAACATCCTATAAATTTCTAAGTAATTAATAAATGAATTATTAATTTCAAAAAAATAAAATAATAAGATTTGATAATAAAGTAATATTCCAATTTATAAATGATGATTTTATAAAAATAGTTCTATTTTGTTTAAAATAATATTTCTTATAACAAAAAAAGTTTTATTTTAAAGTATTATTAACATATTATAATTATATCACATTACTTGTTATAAGAAATGTGTTTTCATATAATAAGTCTTTTAAAAATTTAAAACGATTATGGTTAATAATATTAATTTTCGGCTAGAATATAATCTTATTAATATATATATATATATATAGTTCAAATAATGATATTTCATGGAAATTATAACTTAATAAAAATGATTTATAAATACTTAAATTTAAATAATTTAACTAAGAAATTTATAATAACTTAAATCTAAACATAATATTAAGATTAAAAGGTAATATATTATACTTTTTAAATTTGTTTAAACAAAATTTATAATAACATTAAAAGTAAATATAATACGACTAATAATATTTATTAAAATAAGGAGATTTTTTTCTTTAAAAAAATTATTCTTATCAATATATCTAGGATTTTTTTATTATATTTTGGGAATATAATTATTTCTATTTTACCGAAATATGAATATTAATGTAATTATAAATTATAAATATATTATGATACATTAATTTTAGTTTTAAATAAAATAAATGAAAAAATAATTGAAAAAACAAAATGAAAGATGAATCATGAAATAAAGAGAAGGGGGAGTGGGTTCCAAGAATCTCATTTATTGGAAGCTCCAGGTGGGATCGACGGTTTCATGGGGCCAGCCATTGAGTGCTGACATGGAGCCTATAAATTTAGTTAGAAAGGAGGTTGAAGGTGAGTGTAATATGAAGCTAAGGGAGAGGCCAAGACCAAGATAAGGTCAAACCCGGGGTCTTTGTAGGGGAGTTCGAGTGAGGTCGGTCGCCGATGGATCGGGTGATATCAATGGTTATAGTTCGATCACAGTAAGGTGTGAGCCTATTATTTGTCTTTAACCTAACACGAGGTAGGTTTCAATTTTATTTCTTGGTGCAAAATCTAGGATTATTTGGGGTTATGGTAGTGTTTTTTCTGTTTTTATACTCCAATCAATATCATCCATCTGTGTATCAATTACCTATCGAGGTCTATCCAATTTTATTTAGATGATTTGATTTGTGTCTGAATGTTGACTCTTGCATTTTTATTTTGGTTGTTTCAATCAATTATGTTTTATTTATCCTCTATATTGAACTGTTTTTTTGATAGAATGTATAGAGATATATTTTTTCTGTTGTCTTGATGTTGATTTTTTAATCCATGAATTTCAACAATATTTCTTGACAATCCTTGACTCTGCACCATTAATTTTTATATTGCATATGTCCAATTAATATAATACACACACATATATATATATTTCATCATAGTTAGAATAGTCATTTAAATATCTATAAAATCCCTTAGTGTGAAAATGAAAATGGGAAAAACCAATTTACAGGTTCTGGTTTTATGCAATACAAGTAAAGGTTTAATTATGTTGATCAAATTATGTTATTTTACAAAGACACACACACACACACACACACACACATATATATATATTTAATTTTGAGTTTATGTTTAATGTACATATTTATGGTTTATTTTTCATATGATATGTTTATCTACATAAAAATTTACGAAAGTATTTTCATAGGAGTATTATTATGTTCTAGTTATATATATATATATATATATGATTTATTCAATGTTCAATCTCAATTTTATAACTATTCTTAAATAAACTATTTACGATTAATATTTTATGAAATAGAATCATGTCATTCATAAATTATGATTTATAGACATACATCATTAATTTTCCATGAAATCTCATACATTAATATATATAAATTTATACATATATATACATGTATGAATGCACATTGAATGAATTTCTTATTTATCAGAGCTATCTAAAAAAATGTATTTTTATGATATTATGAATGAAATTTTAAGTATGTGGATGCTAATTAACCTTTCATGTAAATATGAAAAGTCAAGTATTAAGAGATTTGGTTGTACCAAGTCTAATAAGTGAATTTTCATGAAGTTTTACATTTAGACATTTATATATAAATACAAGTGTATGTTTTTTTTATGTTGTAAATATTTTTAAAGTACAAAAACTCCAATGGAAAATGTATATATATAAGTAAAGAAAGATGAAAAGGTTTTTATAAAAATCAGCACTTGAACATTGTAAACATGACAAGGAGTGGGGAGTGAACCCATCCTTAGGAAATTGGTTAGTCTTAGACAGCATTCCATGTATCAGGTGGCCTCATGTGTTTTGTTTTTAAGATATTTCTTAATGTTTTCCAAAAATTTACTAGATTATTTAAACTATTTTCAAAGTATAATTAATTTCAAAGTATTATGATATTTTTTAAAGACTTTTACAAGAGTATTTTTCAATGGTATTTTAGAAAACCCCTTATAAATCAATTTAATGCTCAACCCTAGTTTTAAATTTTTTTATAGGTCAACTAGTAGTTTTAAGTAAGGTGTATTCAATTAGAGTTAGCAAACACGAAGTAGATTAGATTTTTTTTTTACTTTTGTACAACTCTAATAAAAATATAAAGCTTGTCTCATTCTCTAGAACCTAGATTGGAAAATGTTCTCTATTTTTTAAAGTGTTGTGTATTGTTATATTTAATTAAAAAAAATACACAATGTTTAAGAAAAACGTTGGAAAGCCTATTTTTACAGGTCAACGTTTAAGGTCCTCTATTTTTTTTATTTATAAGCTGAACCTGATAATGTGTTTTTGGGTAATTATAGTTGGTATCAGAGGAATGATCTGGAAAACTTTGGATATTAGATGTTTTCATCTAAGTGGTAGAGTGCAAGAGCTTAGTAGTCTTAGTCTTCTTAATTCTGAAGATGAAAATTCAGAATTTTCTAGAGTTCAATGAATTAACTATGAGGGAATAATTCTTTTATGTGGGTAAGAATGTAATATCCCAAAAATTTCTAAGTAATTAATAAATGAATTTTTAATTTCAAAATAATAATAATAATATGATTTGACAATAAATTAATATTTCAAAATATAAATGATTATTTTATAAAGATAGTTTTATTTTGTTTAAAATAATATTTATCATAAAAAAAGAAAGGTTTATTTTAATGGATTATTAAATTATTATAATTATATCACATTACATTTTATAAGAAATGTTTTTTAATATAATAATCCTTTTGAAAATTTATAACGATTAGGGTTAATAATGTTAATTTTAGATTACAATATAATCATATATATATATATATAGTACATAAAATGACATTTTATGGAAATTATAACTTAATAAAAATGATTTATAAATACTTAAATTTAAATAATTTAATAAAGAAATTTTTAATAACTTAAATCTAAACATAATATTTTGATTAAAAGGTAATATATTATACTATGTAAATTTGTTTAAATAAAATATACAATAATATTAAAAGTAATATAAATCTGATTAATAATATTTATTAAAATAAAGGCATTTTTTTATCTTTAAGAAAATTTTTATTATCAATACATTTATGAATTTGTTTTACTATCTTTTGGGAATATAATTATTTTTATTTAACTAAAATATGAATATAATCTAATGAATATTAATGTAATTATAAATTATAAATATATTATGATATATTAATTTTCGTTTTAAGTAGAATAGATGTTTTTAAAAAAAAAAATGAAATGAAATATGAATCGTAAAATCAAGAAAAGGGGGAGTGGGTTCTGAGCGACTCATTTCTCAGAAACTCCAGGCGAGATCGAGGGTTTCACGGGGTCGAGCATTGAGCATAGATAGGGATCTGAGAGCTTCACATAGGGAATAGTTTGAATCCAAGCATGCAATGATGCTGAGGGAGAGTATTAGACCAAGTTGAGGTCAAATCCAAGGTCTTTACAGGGGATTTCGAGTGAGGTCGGTCACCGATGGATTAGGCAATGTCGATGGTTAGGGTTCGACCACATTAAGGTGTGATCATGTTCTTCGTCTTTGACCTAACATGAGGTAGGTGTCATTTTTATTTCTTGGTGTCAAATTTAGGATCATTTGGGGTCATGGAAGTGTTTTGTTTATTTTTATTCTCCAACCAATCTCAATAATTTGTGTATCATTTACCTATTGAGGTTCGTCTAATTTGATTTGAACAATTTTCTTTTTGTTTGAATATTGACTCTTTTATTTTTATTTTGGTTTTTCAATCACCATTGTTTTCTTTATCCTCTATATTGAACTATTTCTTTTGACAGAATTCATATAGACATATTTTTTCTATTGTCTTGATGTTGATTTTCCAAGCCACAAATTTCAACAAGCTTGCTCGACAATCCTTGACTCTGTACCGTTAATTTTTCTACTGCTTATGTCCAATTAATATAATACACATATAAATATATTTTATCACTATTAGAATAGTCATGTAAATGGATATAAAATCCTTTAGTGTGAAAATGAAAATGGGAAAAACTAATTTGTAGTTTAGAGAGTAATGAAGAAGGTTTGAAGCCACAGATTCTGGTTTTATAAAATACAAGTAAGGTTTTAATTTTTTTGATCAAATTATGTTATTTTACAAAGATATACACACACACACATATATATATATATGTATTCATATTTATCTATATAATTTTATATTTTTCAAAAATTATAATGTATGGGAGATTATATACTTTATTTTTAGTGTTCAGATTTTAATTATAAGGATTTTTATTTATTTATCAATTCACATTTTAATTTAAGTTTGTGTAAGGAATTAAATTATTTATTTTATTAAAATTTTTCTAAGTATACTATGAAAAATATTTTTACCTGCTTTGATATTATGCTTCAATATGAATTTTTAAGTCTTTGTGGCGGTAATATATTTATATATTTTTTAAAATTTACAGTACACTAAGAGATTTATTATTTATTTATTTGATCAAATTTATTTTATAAGGAATTATTTATAATTATAAAATCATGTTTTGATACATGGTAGTGTAATGATATTATTTATGTTCTTATGAAAATGATATTTATATGTTTATCAAAACTATGATTTAATTCTTGTTAAAAATAGATATTTTAAATTTATCAAAGTTTTGAATAAACATGAATTTATTCCATGATATTTTGTATTATAAATTCCATGACATATATACATATATACATATATACATATATACATATATACATATATACATATATACATATATACATATATACATATATACATATATACATATATACATATATACATATACATATACATATATATTTATATGATTATGTGAAACTTAAAGTTATTTTATTTAGAATTTAAATTTTTGGTATATATATATATAATTTTAAGTTTTTATTTGATATACATATTTAAGTTTTATTTTTCATATGCTATGTTTATCTACATCAAAATTTATGTAAGTATTTTTATATGAGTATTATTATGTTCAAGTTATATATATATAAATATTATTTATTCAACTTTCAAACTCAAGTTTATAACTATTCTTAAATAAACTTTTGATGATTATTATTTTATGAAATGTAATCATGTCATTCATAAATTATGATTTATGTCCATACATCATTAATTTTCCATGAAATTTCATACATTAATATATGTAAATTTATACATGTATATACATATATGCATGTTCATTTAATGGATTTATCATTTATTAGAGATATCTATAAAAAATAGATTTTTATGAGATTATGAATGAAATTTTAACTACATGGATGCTAATTAACCTTTCATATAAATATGAAAAGTCAAGTATCAATATATTTTGTTATGAAAAGTCTAATAAGTGAATTTCCCTGATGGTTTACATTTATAAATTTGTATATAAATATAATTGTGTGTATTTTATATTGTCAATATTTTTAAATTACAAAAACTCCAGTGGAAAACATATATATATAAGTAAACCAAGATAAAAAGGTATTTATAAAAATCAGCACTTGGACATGGTAAACATGATAGGGAGTGGGGATTGAACCTGTCCCTTAAGAAAGTGGGTAGGATCAGACATATTTCCATGTATCAAGTGACGTCATGTGTTTTTTTTCAATAGCTTACTTAATGTTTTCCAAAAAATCAATGGATTATTTAAACTATTTTCAAAGTATAATTAATTTCAATGTATTATGATATTTTATAAAGACTTTTACAAGGGTATTTTTAAATGGTATTTTAGAAAACCCTTTACAGAGAAATTTAATGCTCACCCATCATTTTAAATTTTTTTATAGGTAAACTAGAAGTTTTATGTTGAGAGGCTTTAATCAAAGATAACCCATGTGAAGTAGATGAGATATTTTTTTCTTTAATTTTGTACAGTTCTGATAAAAATATAATGTTTGTCTAATCCTCTAGAACCTAGAAAAAAAGGTCCTTTGTTGTTTAAAGTGTTGTGTATTATTATCTTTTATTTATAAAAAAATACACAACGTTTATATGCACTGAACATGGGAACACATGTTTGGGTTATTATAAAATCACCTTAAATTCATTTAAAGGAAGAATAATAACTTTACCAATCACAAAAACTTCAAATTAATATAAAATAATCATAAAACTATAATTTTTCTCTAATAATTCAATATAAAATCATTCTATGGTGATATGATTCTATTTGAACACTTCTAGATATACTTTAGTGGCTAGAACCAAAATCCAATAATAAATCCACAAATATTGAGTAAAGGATAAGTGTACCTTAATATCAAGATCCACTTCAGCGGTAATTATTGCATAGGCACTCCTTTTTTCCCTTGATATTAGTGGTTTCTGATGCCTATTATCCTCATTATCCATTAGATTAGGGAATCATTTTCATAATTCCCAAAATCCTTGTATTTAAAACATTTAAGAATCAGTAATGCATTTGTTTAGACCTTGATACTATACATTGTATTGGCTAACCTATTTACACATCTTCGAAAACCATGAGATTTATAACCAATCCTTATATACTTAAATAATTTTCTTTTTTCTATTGAGACATTCCCATGGGCGATTATTCTTCCATCATCAAAACATAGGAAATTAAATATTTTTTCCTCTATAGACTATATAACTTGAATCCCATGAAACTCTATCTTTCTCTTATTTGGTGTGTTTAAAAATTCATCTAGGATTAAATGGTTAATCAAAACGTGATATAGTTGGTAAGGATTGACCATAATATTTCACACTCCAAACCTTTTCTCATTTGGTTTCTTATTAGGAAAATCACCTCATTGTCTATAATATCTATTTCTAACTCAATTCTTCCTTTCTCTATCCATCACTTAAATAATGGAAATTAGAGGTATGATAAAATTAATTATTTCATAAAATAAAACAATAAATTGAGAATAAATAAGTCATAAATGATGTGAATAACCTAACTTATGAATATCTAAGTTTTAATCTAGGTTATCCATTATCATATTCCTATTAGGATCTCTAATCAAACTGGTTATATTTTATATCATCAATATCTATTTAAATCCTTCATAGTGGTTTATTAAGAGCATGTGAATTTCGAAATCAAATACCCTAAGATTTTTAAACTATATTTGGAGTTCGGCCTGTTTTTCATACAATGGGTAAAGATCAAGTTAATACCCAACCAACATTTTTAAGGTTATTTCCCCTAGGCGCATCTTCTCTAGAGCCTACATGCAATTGTTTGAATCCAAATCAGGATTTCATTGTTAAAAAACCAAAAAATATCTACTTTAACAATGAAATCCCTATCGGGATTCTAAAAAAACATACCTCATATACCATCTTTGATACAAATTGGGATGACCAAAAAACACGTAACTCATTTCATGTTAATTAGAAATTGTATATCATAATAATATAACAATTACAAGAACTTAAGATTTGGTGTCTTTGAGGATTATCAACACATGAAACTTATTTTACAACAATTTTTGAACATTTTTTCACAATCAAACCATAACATAACCCCCTTTATACTTCTTATAATTTATAATTATCTTTAGAACTGGGGGAATGAAGAAATAGGAAAATATGTGATCATATGCTCCATAAGGGAAAAACATATCAAATAATCAAAATGGTTAGATCATAAACATTTGAGAAAATATAAATAAGGAAAAATATCAAATTAAAGAATCATGGTATCATAAGTGAAAATCATAAAATTTGTTTGATCATTAAGGATCATGATATAGGAACATAAGAACTCAAAAGTTAATCAAGGAAGCATAATAATTATAACATAGATTAATAATCTATAATCATGGGAGAATAACATTATAAATTGGAATATCATATAAATATGGTAGAAACAGAATCATAGGAAATCATAACTTTTCAAACAAATCAATAATCACCATGAATTGTGTTGTGAGAAAACCAATGATTCCCACACATTAAGTTGCGAGAAAAACCTTGATTACCATTCTTTAAATTGTTCTAAAACCCATGATTCCCATACTTTATGTTGTAAAGAAACCCATTATATTTATGATTTATTATCTTGTGAGATATAAATCCTTAACCAATAAATGAAAAGGTGATATAAGACCCCAACTATCAAAATTTATAAATATGTGTTCCATAAGATATCAATCATTCACTGAGTCATGAAAATACATGGAAATAAAATGGGTTTCATATCATTTTCAAATAGTATCATGTAACTTTATATCAAAAGAAGATCAGATGAAACAAAAAATTTGATCACCCAAAATTAGTATTTCTAAAAAGAATTTAGAAGGTGATTAATAAAACATATCTCCATAGGAGTTAGAAATTTTGGACCTAATTAAGAAAATGGAAGTGAAACGTAAAATAGTATTTATAAAAAATTTCATAAAATTGTCTTAAAGAGAAGAAGTCTTGAGTCACTTTAAAAAATATAATTTTTAGAAATTTAAATGAAAACTATTCCATAAATTATTTGGAAATAAATTTCAATAATGGATCTTTGAAACTTTGAAAAGTTTATCTAGAATAAATTTGGAATAGAATATAAAATGAACAACCTTTTCAACTTTTTAAAAATACCTTTATTGAAAACCACATCATAAAAATAGTGATAAATCAACCATTTAAAAAAAAGTTTAGAGAGATTTTAGGATCACCAAAAATAATACTTATTTTTATTTAAAAACAAGAAAGGAGATCAATGGCGGGAAGAGTGAATATAGACATGGAAGAAAAAAAAATACTTATTTAGATAGGATGAGAATTATTCTCAACATAATCAAATTTTTGTGAGGAAATAAATTCATAAAAGAAGAATTATTTTATGTGAAAATGTAATTCCCTAGAAAATAAGGGGTAAATAAAATATAATATTATAGCATCCCATTACTTGAATTTGGTAATTTTCACCCTTTTTTGAGTGTAACTTGATTGAAACGTATTCTAAGGAGTTTTTGGTGACTTTTAATTTTTTTGGAAATTTTTAAGATTGTGTACAGTTGGTGCACAGTTAAGGAAAACCTTGCGGTCAGGCCCAGAAAACCATGTGCCCCATTTTGTGGCATTGAAGGTTGGCACATGGTTAGTTAAAACTATACAGACTTCCCTTAAATATATTTTTCCATAGAAATAGGGGGTCTACATGGTTGGAACATATTTAGTATAACCATGTGGCCAAACCATGCACCCTTTATAGAAGCTTAGTAAGAGAACATGGTTAGGGTGCACATTTAATACTAAATGTACAGAATTACTAGGAAACCATGAGTGTAGGTTTCTAATCTTCTTAATTTTTTAATTAAAATACATGGGCCCTCGGTTTAACTTATAGTCACCCCTATTCGACCCTAATTGAATTCATTGGATTTTGGAGGCTCTTTAGATGATTTTTTGGCTTTTTAAACCTCCCTAATCGTGATTAAAAGTGTTAGTAGAGGATCTAGATCCCACTACGATATGTGTTTTCTTTTTTTATTTGGGTTTTTTCTATTCCTATTTCTATCCCTTTTGAGAGTGGTGAATCCTTATGTTGTTGATAGATTAGATCTCAGTTTTGATAGGTCTTATTTTGATGTATCATTGTTCTAGTTTTGATTCCTAAATCTCCTTCACATTTGTCTCTCTATTGGTGTTTCTCACTGTGGGTGTTGATTTGTTTGATCATATGATTAAAGGTAGGTGGTTCTATAAGGATTTTACTAAAATTGAAACCTAAAATTTCTTGATTTATTTTAAATGATTTTTAATTGATTTACAAAACCTTAATTTGAGGTGATTTAATGTTTTATTTAAAAATGAATGGAAATTGTGAAAAATCACCAATTTCAATGGTATTGAAATTTTTTAGTAGATTTTGAAAAAAATGATGGGTTTAATGGAAATATGATTCAGTGAGATAATTTGATGTCGATTCTTTAAAAAATAAGCTTAAAATGAAAGATGGTTTGAAATGCATGAATTTGATGAAAACCAATGATTTGGTTTTGAAATTGAAAAGGCATGTTAAACTTGAAATTATATATTTGAACTATGAACAATGAATTAATTTGAAATGATTGATTTTTCCCAAGATTGATTGATTGATTAATTTATTGATTGATTGAAGCAAATGTGAGACTGAGTAGTTATTGGGTGATTAGGACAAGCATTCTAGGACTCTGACTCCCTAGAAATGGATTGAAGATAAAAACTCTAACTAAACCTAGTTATTCATGACTTCACCTGATGGGATGTTGATTTATTAGTCTTGTTGGCCTAATCATTAGGGACATGTTCACACATACTTGATCCATAATTAATTATTGAGTAGTCCGAGGATTCAAGAGTCTGTAACAAATGTAACTTAGATCATATGACTATGATTCTTGAGTTTGATTTTATTATATATATTATTTATTATAGAAATATTTTATTCATGATAATAATTTTATATAAATGTTTAATATAAAATATTTATTTAATCCTATTCAGATATACCTTCAATATACTTGACTTGAAAACGTGTTTTTATTTAAAAATATATAAATGTACTACCATACCTTTTTTTGTTTAAATTGAAATAATAAATGGTTTAATTGTTATGTAATTTATTGTGGATCACTTGGTGAGACCCTACAGGGCACACCCTACCTTTCCCTTTGGGTGTTTATAGATTTTGTTATTCCAGGTCTAGGGAAAGGGAAAGGGCCACTTTAAGTTTGTGTTTTTACTTGATCTGTAAGAACCTAGAGTGACGATGTTGACTAGTGGATGTATGATCCACCTTTTTCATAGGGTTTGAGAGACTATTTCTTGATGGGTAATACGTTGTCTCTTTAGTGATGTTTTACTTTGGGATGTTTATCTAACTTCTTGTGGTAATTTTCACCTTGAGGAGTGTTTTCATACCAACTTTGTATTGTT
This sequence comes from Viscum album, assembly GCA_963277665.1. NCBI lineage: Eukaryota > Viridiplantae > Streptophyta > Magnoliopsida > Santalales > Viscaceae > Viscum > Viscum album. The sequence goes on from OY728123.1 coordinate 891,391,345, forward strand.
TATCCTTCCAATAATTTATCATTATGTATTTTTCTTGTGGAAAAATAATTCCCTTGATCTTTGATATGATGATAGGTGCTAGTTTCCATCCCATGGGTGCTAGTAATGCACTTTGGGATATGTTAGGGCTGACTCAGGTGTTAATGTACTTGGGTAACTGGGTTGGTTCATGAATTTTTTTATTAAAAGTGTGAGGTTTTTCATCTTTAATTGATATCGGTATGTATTTTGGTATGTCTTGGTAGAAAATAGGTAGGACTTTAGGGACTTAAGAGGTATTTACGAGCGAGTACCTATCCAGATCTCATTGTAATGCACCTTAAGTCACCATGGGTGTTGGTAAAAGTGTATTTTATGAATCATTTGATCTGATTTTAGTCATTTTCTAGTTTGATATGAGTATTCTAAAATCATAAAATTTTGAATCCCATTTTTTATCCTTGTATCCCTTTATTCAGTTGATGATTTGAGTATCCTTGCTGATGTTTCCAGTGTGTCTTGTTGGTGTTTTGTAGAATCATTCCTCTAAGTATATATTTGAATAGGCCATGGGAGGAAGCTGTTGGTGAGCCATATAAACCAAATCCTTTAGTTTCCTAGAATCTTGTTGATATAATGATGTGTGTTATCCAAGATCTAGGATAGTTAGATGCACCAATTTATGTTTAGTCTCCTATTGTGGAACGTTAAATGGATGATGTTAGAGATCTTGTTCATGAGTTTCATCACTATAAAACACCATCTTTCCAAGTATCAAATGATCATAAAGAGGCTAAGGATTGATTAAAAAATATTGAGATAATTTTGAGTTCTTGGACACTCCTAATTCTATTAAAGTGAATTGTGCTACCTTCAAGATGGAATGTCCTAGTAGTATATGGTGGGATTCATTGGTCATAATAAGGAAATTTGATGTCTTGGTGTAGAAAGACTTAAATGTTATTTTTCACTATCTAGTTCTATCTAGAATTGCTGGTCTTGGTTAAGTCTATGGACTTTATTAGACTCCAGTAGGGAAATAGGATGGTGAAGGGAAATAGGACCATGAATTAATATGAGAACCATTTTCTAAACTTGTTTTTTCCTCCTAAGGTACTAAAAAATAAGAAAATGAAGGCTCAAATATTTGGTATGTGTCTTAGATTCAATATCCAATATGAGGTTTTTATGATAAATCTTAATTCTTACATGGATGTGATGGATAAAGTGTTGATGGATAACCTTGAGCTAGTGGGTAAGACAGGGTTGAAAGGAGTTCCTCTTTTTTCTAGTGGAAGTTTTTTTAGTTACTTTAAAGGAAAGAGGAGTTGTGATGGGTCTCATTGTGGATCACGATAATAGGCTTCATCCAGGACTTCTGTGGGGTTTAGTAGATGTCCTTTGACTTGCTCCTAGAGTGGAAAGGTTTTGAATTTGATGCAAGTTTATACTAAGGCACCAAAGATATATAGTTCATGTGTCCATTCAGGCCACTTATAGAAATTGTTTCATGTCTTTTCTACCCTGTGTAGTGGAATGGGATCATCATCTCCTAAAATTATTGTGGTGAAACTAGATGCTTCAATAACTAAATATATCTATCCATAAGCATCTAGAATAAGGATTCTTAACATAATATAAGAGTCTCACTACTAGAAATATGGGCTTTAAGCCCCTTTACCTATAGCAACCGCCACTGGCGGTCGCTATAGGTAACCAATAGAGACCGCCAATGGAGGTCGCTAGGTTTCCCTAAAAAAAACCTGGCTTCAGCGCCCCCCCCCCGAACCCTCTCCTCTCTCTTCTCGCGAAGCCCCCCCGAGCCCTTCCACCCCCCCGTCGCCGCGCGCCCTCCCCATCGCCGTGCACCCTCCCCATCACCGCCATCCCCGGTTGCCGCGTGCCCTGCCCCGCCGCTGCACACCATTTCTCACCGCCATCCCTCTCACCCTTCCGCCCTCCGCTAGACGCCCTCCGCCCTCCGCCGACCGCCCTCCGCCGCCCCGCCCTCCGCTGGCCGCCCTCCGGCCGCCCTTCGGCCGCCCTTCGCCCTCTGGCCGCCCTCTGCCCTGTCCTCTATCTCCTCCAGGCTTCCTTCGCCCTGCGGCCGCCCTCCGGCCTCCCTCTACCCTCAGGCCTCCCGCCACCCGCCTCCGGCAGCCCTCCAGCAACTCTCTATCTGCCCTTTGGCCTTCGACCTCCAGCCCCTCTGGCCTCCGACCTCCGCCCTCATCCCTCCGCCCCCTCGTCCCTCCCCCCAGCACCCCGAACACCCCCCCCGCACCCCACCAACCCCCATCCCCTCCGTCTTCATCCCCTCCCTTGCCGCACCACCGCCACCCGTCCTCGGTCCCCTCCCTCGTCATTCGACCCTTGCTGCACCATCGCCACCTCACCGCCTCCTCTCGTCCGGCTCCCCGTTGCCGCCGCCGCCTATCCCCTCCCTCGTCGCACCAGCTCCGTCTCCGGCTCCCCACCGCTGCCTCTCGTCTCCCTCGCAGCACCTCCTTTGGCTCCCATCCCTTCCAGGTTTGTAGGGAAATCAGGTATGACATGGGCATTCACTTACATTATTATTTTATAAATAGTTCACAAAAAATTAATTAATTATTTTAAATATATTTGATATGAAAAATGAAAATATAATAAGTCTTGTGTAAATGTTTGTATTAGGGATCTTATTATGGATAATAGTTGGATTGATCTTCCAAATCGAATGTCTATAGAGTATTTCAATGGCATTATACAGTTTATTGACTTCACCAGAGGATTTGAAAGTGACTATATTAGTTGTCCATGTAGAAAATGTGCTAACAGATATCAATTCACACGAGATACTATGAGGGATCACCTATTGTTTAATGGATTTATAAAAAATTATAAGAGTTGGACTCGTCAAGGAGAAGAATATGTTTGTTGTCAAAATACAGATGCAGTTCAGATGGATGTTGATGCAAGGATGAATGATCCAATGCATAAAATGCTTACTAAAATGGTACGTGGGTTGGATCCTGAAGGCATTGACATCCAGAATCTTGAGACTGGTGAGATAAATCTTCACTCTAGTGCAGATCGTGATTCGAGGAGATTTTATGAAGCAATTGATGATGCAAAAACAGAATTATATCCTGGATGTACTTCTTACAATAAATTGTCGTTTATCGTGGAATTGTTGCATTTGAAGACTTTGAATCATTGGTCAGACAGATCATTCGACATGTTGTTGGTGTTATTGAAAAAGGTTCTTCCTGTCGATGCTAAGATTCCCGAGTCGTATTACCATGCTCGTAAGCTGAAATAGAACTTAGGTTTTACATATGAGACCATAGATGCATGTGCAAACAACTGTATGTTGTTTAGAAAGGAAACTACCGATTTGGATATTTGTACGGTTTATGGTGCTTCTAGGTGGAATGAGAACAGGAGAAATCAGACTCATCAAAGTCAGATTGTGATACAAGGGAAACCGATTTCCGTAAAGCAAATGCGTTACTTTCCCCTTAAAGCATGGTTGAAAAGATTTTTTATGTCATCTAAAGTTTCTAATTTTATGAGATGTCATGCAGAAAGAGTTCATGAAAGTGATATGTTAACCCACCTGGCAGACTCTCATGCATGGAAGGATTTTGATACGAGACATCCCGACTTTTCCAAAGATGTTCGTAATGTCCGATTGGGATTGGCAGCATATGGTTTCAATACATTCAAGTCTATGGTTGGTGCAACTCATAGCACATGGCCCGTGGTGTTGGTTTCGTATAATCTTCCTCCGTGGATTTGTATGAAGCAACAATTTATATTACTTTCCACTCTTATTGATGGACCTAAAAGTCCCGGGGATAAGATTGATGTTTACCATCAGCCATTGATTGATGAGTTGAATGAATTTTGGTGCGATGGTGTGATGACTTATGACTATGAAACGAATGAAATGTTCAAATTGCATGCTTCTTTATTGTGGAAAATCAATGAATTCCCAGCTTATGAAAATTTATCAGGATGGAGTACGAAAGGGGAATTTTCTTTCCCTTGTTGCAACAGAAGTAAAAAATTTGTATGGCTTAAGCATTCCAAAAAATGGGCATACATGGGTCACAGACGTTTTATCCCCCCTCAGCATAGGTTCAAAAAGGACAGAGTGGCATTTGATGGTTCTAGAGAGTTCAGCCCAGCACCAAAGATCATGATAGGAGTTGAAATGTTATCATAGATTGAGGAAGAAAACATCCGCACAGTATATGAAATTCAGGATTTGGTGGCTCCTCCGGTACGTAATATTCAAGCTGTGGGTAGGCAGCGCAGTCACAATTGGAAAAAGAAAATTATTTTTTATAGTCTTCCGTATTGGAAAACTAACATGCTGAGTCATAATTTGGATGTCATGCACATTGAAAAAAATGCTTGTGATAACATATTGTGGACCATTTTAGGTGTCAGTGGAAAATCAAAGGACCATGTTAATACACGCCGTGATTTGGAAGAAATGGGTTTAAGGAAACAGTTGCATTTACAGTTAGCTGAGGGAAACAAGACATATATTCCTGCTGCACAGTATACAATGACTACAAAGGAGAAAGATACATTTATTTCCATTTTAAAGATGCTCAAGGTGCTTTATGGTTACTCTTCTAATATTTTAAATTGTGTGAATCTGACGAGCAAGACATTGCAAGGGTTGAAAAGTCATGACAATCACATACTACTTCAGCAGTTGATTCCAATCGCAATTTGTGATTGTTTATCCCCCAATGTTGTTCAGCCGTTGATTGAGATGAGTAATTGTTTTAGACATCTTTGTTTAATAAATCAACGAATGAGTGATTTAAAAAGTTTACAGGACCGAATTATACTTTCGCTTTGTCACTTTGAGAAACTATTTCCCCCTCATTTTTCGATGTTATGGTCCACTTGACAGTGCACCTAACTGATGAAGTAATGGCTACTTGTCTAGTGCAATTCAGGTGGATGTATCCTATTGAGCGGCATTTGAGTACATTGAAATGATTTGTACTCAACAGAGCTCATCCGAAGGCATCAATAGACAATGGTTATTTGATGGATGAATGTACTACTTTTTGTGCAGAATATCTTACGGATGTTGAAACAAAATTAGATAATCCCTCTCATATTCAAGATGGTCCAGTTGGAGAAGGAACCACATATGATATTGAAAACATCGAGTGGATACAAGCGCATCGATATATCTTGTTCAATACTCCATGAGTTTCACCATTAATGTAGTAAGTATCTTATCACTTTTATTGTTTAACTTTTACATGTTTTGTTTGCATAAGTTGATCATTTAAACATCGCGTTATCATTTACATGAAACACATTAATGAGATAAAATAAGAGATGTATCGTGTGACTGAGTTGCAAATTCAACAGTCTCATTATGCGTCATTTCATGATTGGTTCAAGGATTATATACGTATAAATTGATTTTCATTATGAGTGAAGTATTATACTAATTTCTTTCTTCATATATCATTATTGAATTCTATGAATTATGTAGGTTCATAAGATGATGGAGTTAGGGGACCCTGCGCTAACTAAAGAATTTATCCAACTGGCCAAGGGTCCATCTATAATGACTCGTCGTTATAAATCTATAGATGCTAATGGTTTTCGATTTCACATTAAAGATGTTGACGACAAACGAGCAACACAAAACAATGGAATCAGTTTTCCATTTGTCGGTTATGGTTATTACTATGGTCAATTGATAGACATCATTGAATTTGTATACACACACGGGTTGAAGTACATATTGTTAAAGTGTAATTGGGTTGATCCAGTGCGTGGATGTAAAGTCGATCAATATCAGTTTTCATTGGTGAATTTTAACTATATGTTATATAGAAATGAACGAGTTGATAATAAACCTTTCATTTTGACATCACAAGAGGAACACGTATTCTTCGTTACTTTGCCTTCGAATCTAAGTTGGCAAGTTATTGTCAAAATGTCTTGGCGAGGAGTGTTTGTATTTGAACAAGATGAACCCGAGACTGTTCCTTTTGTTTACCAACAGCTTGATCAAAAAACCATAGTTCAACGTGAAGAAGATATTTATTGGGTTAGAGTGGCTGTTAAAGGAGAAACGGTTGATTTTCATGATTAATGAAAGGTATAATTGTTTTCCCGCTATTCAACCTAAGATATCGTAAATTATCTAAACATTTTATAAATCCTTATAATTTTTAATCCTCACTTTTGGAAGTTTATTCAGTTATAAATATTTAGGGTGATTTAACTCATGTTATATTGATGTTATTGTCGGTGTATCTTCCCATTGAGGTATTCTTCATTTGGTTCATGTGCTGCTGGAATTTTTATTAATTCAATTTGAAATTTGGCTATGCATTGATTGGTTTTGTACATAACTTGTATATCTGTTTTGTGAAATTTCAGATTTTTTAAAATTCATTCACAACTAATTCTTCAATCCCTTTTTGTTTGATTAACAACTGTACAAGTTTTATTTTTTTTAAAAACAATCCAATTTATCATTTGGACACTTTGGATAGTCCCCTTACTAATGTTTTCCATAACTGCAGGCATGTCAGGGGAAGAGGCAGAAGATCCACATCATCCATCTGAGGCATCTACGTCTTAGGGTCGAGGTATATTGGAATGTCATTGTCTCTATTTTTTATGTAATGAATAAACATATATATATATATATATATATATATTTATTTATAACATCTATCAATTTGTATATAAAATTTTTTTCAACAGGATCAGACTCGAATGATTCTTCCTCTCACAGGAGAGGCCCTGGTCATGGCATATTATCATGGAATTCTGACACGACTTTTGATGTTTCATTTGATGAGGTATTTCATCCTGTGGGACGGAATTCCCCTGCATTTATTCGTCAGCTGGGTCATATCATACGTGATCCACATCGATTTCCATTATACCCTAATCAAAATCCTTGGATTTTGGAGGCACTCTAGAGGATTTCCTAACTTCCCAAACCTCTTCCCTTGCGAATCAAAGTATGAGTGAAAGATCTTTATCCCTCTCCCATATATGTTTTCTCACTTGATTTGAGTTTTTATTCTTACTCATTATTTACCTTATGAGATCATTGAATCCTCACATTGATAATAAATTAGAACTAGTTTTTTATGGATCTTATTTTGATGGATCTTGGTTCTTGGTTTGATTCGTTGATCTCATTCACCTTCATCTCTCTATTAGAATTTTACATTATGAGTGTTAATTTTTTTGATCATGTGACTAAAGGTTGGTAGTTCTATAATTATTTTCCTAAAATTGAAACCCTAAATTTTTTGATTGATTTGGAATGAGTTTTAATTGACTTATAAAACCTTTATTTGAGATGAATTTATGTTTGATTTGAAAAGGTAAGGAAATTGGGAAAAACCTCAATTTCAATGGTATTTAAATTATGGGGTATATTTTTTTTTGACAAAAATGATTTATTGAATTGAAAAATTATTTTATGTCGATTCTTGAGAAAATTTTCTTAAATTGAAATATGATTTAAATGCATGAATTTTATGAAAACCCATGATTTGTTTTTAGAATTGAAAAGGCATGTTGAACTTGAAACCGGGTTTTTGAACTATAAATAAGGAATTGATTTGAAATTATTTATTTTCCCAAGATTTATTGATTGATTTATTGAAGAACATGTGATCTTGAGTAGTTAGTGGGTTATTAGGTCAAACATGCTAGGACTCAGAATCCATAGTAATTGATTGATGATGAAAAATCTAACTAAACTATCTTCAACATGGTTTTCCCCAATAGGATATTGATTGATTTGTCCTATTTTCTTGAGCATTTGGGATGTGTGAACACATACTTGATCCATGATTAATGATTGATTAATGTGAGGGTCTGAGATTCTAGAACTAATGTAACTCTTGGAATATTACCATGATGCTTGGTTTTTGTTTTATTATACATGACATTGATTATGGAACTATTTTATTCATTCTATATGTTTTATATAAATTTTTTATATAAATTTTTTATTTAATCCTATTTCGATATAATTTCCATATACTTTATTTGAAAACATTTTTTGTTTACAAATATGTAAATCTCCTTCTATACCATGTTTTATTTAAATTCAAAGCATAAATGGTTTAATTGTTTTTTAATTGATTATGGATCACTTTGTGAGACCCTACTGGGATGTTTAGCTCACACCATACATTTTTTTTCAAGAATTTTTATATTTTGTTATTCTAGTTATAGGGAAATAGAAAAAACCACTCAGAGGTGGTGGTAGTGCTTGATCAGTGGGACTCTAGAGTGATGATGGTGACAGTGGAGCTATGTTCCACCTATTTCATAGGGTTTGGGATGTTTATCCAACTTCTTCTGGTACTTTTCTCCTTAAGGAGTGTTTGGAATACTAACTATATACTATTTTTTCCTTCCATTGTTCTATATTGATTTTTTCTTATGGAAAAATATTTCCCTTGATCTTTGATATGATATCAGGTGTCAGTCGCCAGCCCATGTGGATCATGAATTCTCTTTAGGCTATGTCAGGTCCAGCTCAGTTATCAATGTACCATGTTAACTGTGTTGGTTCATGAAAATATCATCATAGGATAGAATAAAAATATATTTTAAAACCATATTCAAAGAGGAATAATTATGACTCAAGAAAATATTTAAAGCCAAGAAAACCCCTTTTCACTTTGGTATTAATGTAAATCAAAGAGTATGAAGTAAGGGTTATATAAATATTAGTAAAATGCATTTAATAATCATTAATGAAGATAATAGAATAAATTTTGTAGTAATTAAACCATATAAATTAAGAATAAGTGCGTGATATGAAAACATGCTTTAATAAAGTGAAATTATAATGAATACCCTTATATTTAATCTTAACATCTATGAAATCACATTATGATCCTGTATAATAAACATAAACAACTTAATAAATTATTTTATAATATTATTCATATCTATTACCTTTTCTACTATTTAATCATAAACATTCATTATATATTTATTAGTTGGCTATTATTTATTTACATCATCAGATATTAGTGATTTTGAATGTTTTATAGGTTATTTGTAATGTCAGTGTCAATAATCATTCTTTGATTCCAATTTCATCATTCATAGATTACTTAAGGTACTATAATAGATGTTATATAATTATTTATAATGTTTTTTTTCATTCCATGATAATTTTAGTTATAATTCATGAAGATGAAATCAGTGAATATTTTTCTTAGGTAATTTTAAGGAACAAAAGGTGGTATATTAATAATGAGATTAAATATTAATATTACCAAAAAAATATTTACATATTAATATTATATTACAACACTAATTAATTTTCCATATCCATCCATGATAATAAAATTTATAGCATCATTCTTATAGGTGGTTACACTGACCGAAACTAGAACATGCTACAATCATTGGATGAGTATGATTATGAAGTGATTATAATATAATAATTATAGAATAATAATGATTTCATATATATCTTATTAAATAGATAAATTATAAATTATAATATTTATAAGATTATTGGGATATATTGTGGTATTGGTTACAAAGAATAAATTGTTTCCCTCCTGGTTTTATGATTTTAGGTGGTTAAAATTATAATGATAATTTATTGTTAATATTATTAATAGGATTATTAATTTATCATTTTGGTATTATAATAATGTAATAAATATTATATTTATGAAATAAATAAATTTTTATAACCATACATGAAAGTCAGTGATAAAAAGTAAAACACATCATCCGTGACGGCGATAGTCCGTACTTACACATGAGAAACATTTTCATTTTTAAAATGGATAAGAGGAGAATAGATAGTGGCTGTTCCATGAATATGGTAACATGTAAGTATAATAATGAAAATAATTTTATTATATTAATATTTTTATAAAAGTTATAAAGTATTTTTAATGACAAAAATAGAGAAGAGAAACTTGTGGAGTAGATAATACCCACATTGAGAGTTTCAGCCCTCTCTTAAAAGACCTCTTAGAAACGGAGAATTTAGAAACCTTTACTATAAGAAGGGGTTGATAAATGTGCAGTAAAATTATAGTTGAAGTAAAATGGTCCAAATTTAAAGCATAATTATGAGGGTATTTTCATCTTGAAGTGGGTATTAGTGAGCTCCTTTTATAAGTGAAAAGGATGGAATTTTCTTTGGAAATGAATGTTAGGGAAGGGGTAAGAATGAAATTTCATGAGATTTAGGCGAGGAAATCTTGGTTAGTAATGTAGTTATAAATTTACAACCTGAAAATGTATTCTATAAGGTGTTTTTTCATGTTAATTTAGTAAAACTTGAGACACCTTATGTTACTCATTTTTAGCCCTATTTACCCTTATTGAAAATTAAACATAGTAATTATTTTTGTAGTAAAAATATAAGATAAACCCACTTCCCAAATTCAGTGTTATAATTATGAATTTTGGATTTATTTAATATAATTCAATATATAAATATGATAAAATTAAATTTTAAGTTAAAACATATAATATAGGAAAACTGTTTTTGTTATAAAATGACCTTTTAATCATTAAATGTTTGTAATCTTATTTAAAATTCATTAATTAATTAAATTAGTGTTAATATATTTTTTATATGTTTTAAAATCATATGAAAGTCTTTAAAATTGATAAATTTAATTTATATAGTGTTTATAAATTTAACTCTTTGAAAAATAACCATTTTACCATTACCGTGGTCATTAATATTGACCTCAGTAACTTATTTTTATGCCTAAAAATGAAATTAAAATTATGAAATAATTTGAACATAATAGGTCCAAATATGAAACCCATTTTATTATATTTATTTAGAATCTGACTTTATCATTGACAGGGGGAGGGGTGAATTCGTGATCCCTTTTTTATTTGAAGAGATACTCCTTTTGAAACTCAACCTCTTGAACTAATGAAGGTTCTTGATCCACTCAATAGAATATATCAACACTTCCTCATATATATAAATGAAAGAACATGAACATTATATTTACAAGGTTCATCACCCATTCATAATCCTTTCTATATTTATTATTCCTTCCAATAAAGATCTATCCACTACTTCACAAGTTTCTTTCAACAGATAGTCTTCATTATGTCCACACACCACTTCTATAATCCACTAGAAGAAAAAAATATCCACAATGTGTGATATAAAAATAAATACAACACCACAATGATCACTTAACCTTTTTGATCACTTCACCATTTTATTCTACTTCTATATGAATAAACAGATCAAAAAATCTATAAGTGTAATCCTTATTCAAGAACTTCAAAAACTAAGGTCTATTCTCAGCTCGTTGGTCTCAAAAATTCTTCTAGAATTTGACCAATTTGGTCTTACTAAATATATGAATATGTACTAACTCACAATCTCTACATGATGCATTATACTCATCAAAAAACCCTCTTTTATTTTGTGTCAATATCTCAAGAAATGCATAGAGTCTTCTCAAGAGCGATCTATACTCTTATTGTGCACACTTTTTTTTCCATCAGATCTACCCTCCTCAAATAAGAGGGTTATGTTCCAAAAAAATATATATTTCAGTGACATAATGGGATATATAAAATAAAAATCAATATGCTCAATAAATCATCATGAATTTTTTATAAAATTTTCAACATAACTACTCTAGGGTATTTTCTCACTCTTCATGTAGTGTGGAATAACTCCACATTATTCCGCATTTATTCCACCAATTATAACACTGCATAATCTACTGAATTATGATGGAATCATAGAAAAAATCCAAATCAATTGATTATGGAAGCATTTAAGACCAGTCTAAGCATAACCATAATTAATTCCCAAAAGATCCATGCATCATAGCCTAATAAAGCTTACACCATGGCCTAGTGCATGAATCTTTCCTAGTTTTAGCTCAACACACCGAAGAAAATGGGAATGGTATCCTTATAGTTTTTTACATGAAGATCTAATTTTAGTACATGGATTACTTTAAAATATGTGTGGGTCTATCCTTTTTGGAATCTTATGTACTATATATCATTACTGAGATCCTATTTTTCTAGGCTCCCATCAAGTTCCATAAGACACATTTTGGGTGACCCCCTTTCTCACAAGTGGACATCACAAGAACCACGACTTTCACCACAAGCATGGTAAATCCCATTTTCTATCTCATCATCCATTAAATGAAACTTCAAGACCATAACCTTCATTATTTTTATTTTTCGATAATCCATGATACACAGGTGAGCCAAGTGTTAACCATAGGGACCACCACAGGCATTGTCCCTATCCCTCTACCCATTTTGGGCCTTTTATTCTCACCATGCCTTATGAAATGGTAATGGACTTACTTGTGTTATATATTCTTAAACAAAACATCAAACTAGTTTTCAATAATTCCATTGTTAAAAAATCCAACAAATTCATTGATATGCTAACACTCATCTTTTTATCAACCACATCTTTGTCGATGTTTCAGCATCACACCTCATTGTCAACAAATCCAACTCAGTAATTTAGGATTGATAATAATATACCCCTTTGGACTTCATTGAAAATACACATCTTAAAATTATTTGTTATATTCCCAATTTTTTCCACACCTTATTGATAATGAAATTAAAAGGTCAACAAGTATGGTAAACTTCATCTTTTCTTATCAATCATTTTCCCTCCCCTTTTTCACTTCAAAGAGATGAATAAAATCATATGGTTCCTTAGAAAAGATAATTTGATCAGTCTATTCTAAGTATACATTGTATATCTTAGTGTAGAAAACAATATATATTTAATCAATATGTTCTAAGCTATCCATAAAAACACATCATGTGATAACATGCTTCAAAACATCAAATTTCACTTTAGGGAGATTACAAGATTATCATGAATATATTACACACATATCAACACACCATAAAAATAGTTTAAGTGTATGAAATGTAGATACCCATTTTTATTACCCAAAGATCAATAAATACTCCCCCCTTGAACAACATGTCTAATATATTCATAAAAAAGAGTGAAAGTGTGGTAATTCATACCTCATACTCGATTTTACCAAGTCATTCTAAAATTCCAGACCACTTTTTTCTTAAAGAATACTGTTAAAAATACTAAAGGAATGAGTTGGATTTATTGAAAATACTCATCTTTAAAATCATATTTATCTTATCTATTTCCTTCTCCCCCTTATTAACAATGAAATTAAAAGGTTAACAAATTGGTTTAACTTTATCTTTTCTTCTAAAACATATCCTCTTCCATTTTGACACTTCAAAGAGAGGAATGAACTCACATGGTTCCTTAGAAAAGATCCTTTGATCAATTCACTATAATTCTATATGGGATGAACCTGTCTAGAAAACATGAGTGATTTAATAAAGTTGGTCTAGGTTTTCCAAAAACAATAATGTGATAACATGATCATGAAATTTATATTTCTCATCAAGGATCTTATCATATTATAATTAATATCCTGCACACATGTCAACACACCACCAAAATAGTTAAGGGGTATGAAACATATCTACCCCTTTTTGTCACCAAAATATAGACTAACACCCCCTTCAACAATGTGTTTTACATATTCATAAAAAAGAGTGAAAGTGTGGTTATTCATACATCATACCCAATTTTACCAAGTTTTATAGAAATTTAAAAACTCTTTTGTAAAATCCCATCCCAAATAATTATATTTAGAAGAGAAAACATTATACTAACCATAGGTGAAATCCCCAAGACACCAAATGATATAAATAATGGTCAAGTTCTTAATAGAAAATTGGGGGGAAAATTTCCCCAAGAATCTAAAAAACCTATTCAAAAAGATTCAATGATCAAGAATATAATATGATGCATGATAAATAAACCACATAACTCAATGGAATACTAGAATAAACAAAATAAAAATGTAATACCAAAATAAAATAAAAATATGCAGTAAAAAGACTCCAAGACATGAAAACTAAGGCACCCAGGTGGAACTACAACATACCAAGATGTAGACACTCAAAAACTACATCTCCACTAAACATAGTCACTGCATCAAGGAAATCCACTAGAGATGTATGAAGCCTTCCCCATCCTGGTATCTTGGTATAAGACAACTGAAAATGCACTAAACCACACAATCCTTGGGTGAGCATAACACTTAATAGATAATACTCAGAAAATTCCCAACACACACCATTAGGAAATTTAACATGTTACCATATTTTATTTAAAATATAAGATAAGAAGATGAGTAGTTTATGTCAAAATAAAAGTTTGGTTCTGGGGAAAACATTAAAAAATATTTTAAAATCATATCCTGTCACTTGGAATAATCAACCAAATAATTACACACACACTCACACATCCACACACTTAATCTTGGTGTCATACATTGATGGTGGAACTTCCTAACAATACTACATCCCACTTTGATGGTGGTACTTCATGACCATACTCTGTATCATTTTCCCATGAACACATGCTAACAAAATCATTCAAATTTACCAATGAAACATTTAACTACACATAAATTATATCTTTCAAAACTAAACCTTTTGAAATAGAACCAAAAATGGTTTTCTAAAATCAATTTCACAAGGGATTTCTATCAAGGTAAAGAACAATTTAGAAAATCCCAAGACATTAAGTTCCAGAATAGTAGTGTGAGAGAGAAGACACCTAACTCAAGTTAATTAGAATGAATGATCAAATATGATTCCATGAATCAAAACCCTTCCTTTAAATCATCTATAAAAACAAAATAAGATCTCATAAATATAAATATGAACCCATAGATCAGGTTATTCCACAATGATTTATGGTTTATGTCAAGAAAACCGAAAGATATCTAATATAAGAAGGATGAATGAGATCCTAACATTTAATTTAAAAAATTTAATGCCCAATGATTCATTGAAATTAGATTATAGACATCAAAGATCACTGGAAATCACCTAGGGCAGCCCTGGAAGTTTAGAGAGAGGAAAAATATTGTGTGAGTATTTTCTAGCATTGGACAAATCAATACTGGATGGGCCTAGAACATTCACAACGTGAATTTAGAATTCATTTTTTGAATTCTAAGAGAATCTACTTATATTGAAAACCACATAACCTTAGTTTTTTTGGAAAACCCCTTTAATTTATAAATTTATTTCACATTGTGAAATATCTTAACTAAAAACCCACTGAATCTTTCACTCTATGAAGGAATTTCATGGAATATACCCAGGATGATTCATGTCATGAAACCATCATTCAGAACATGATTATTTCTTATAGCATTTATATAGCCAAATTCAAACTCTTATCCCATTTAAACTTTTGAACACTTTCATTTAATTATCCCAAGACTCCAAGCATAAAAGAAAATGTATAAAAAGACGGCATACCTAAAACTAGGGGTACTATATTCTCCCCACCATTGGGATTTACATCTTATGTAAGATGGATATTGACATTGAATTTCAATAAATTAGGAAATTTCTCCCACACAAAATGTTTCCTCTTGAACCTGACAATGCCTCCCTAAATCCATAATAAGGAAATAGACCTCCCTCATGGGGTCTTTTCCTATCTATCCAGAACATGAAAAATTTCATGGATGAAATACATATAAAGACCAAGATTATCATGATCAAAAATGATTATATGAAGAGGATTTTGATTATACTTATTCTATTGAGAAACATGGAAATCATTATGAACAAAATTGAATCTTGGTGATAAGGCTAATCAATACACAAAAGTCCTAATCTGTTAAATAACCTAGAACAGTCCCACACACCATAGTGCTAACATCCATTGTTTCCCCAATAATTGATAAAAAAATATTGATGAAACTTTCAAGAATAAGTGTCAAATCACATCTAAGGATAAATTTTGTAATTTTTTTTTACATAATATTTTTTTCAGCTTTGAGCCATAGTCATCCACTTTTGGATCATCTAAATTTTATTCATAGTTTCATGGAAAAAAATCAGTCTAATCAATGACATATCTTATATTTCCAACCAAAATAGTGGATAATGACAAGGATGAACATAAAAAACCTTGAATGGGGCCATTTTTATTTTCTATTAATAACTATTTTTATTGGAGAACTCCACCAAAGTCCTATGGTCTTCCTAAGAGCCAACAAAGTCTACAAAAGACACTCTAAGAATATATTTTAATGTCTGAACTGTGAATTTTGAATTTACATCCATCTATGGATGATATGTTGTAATCATGTTCATCTAGATTCTATGATCCTATCGTAACAAACACTAGAATCAAGAAGTTAATTAAGGATCTCTGTCAGATTCAAATGAATCTAGAACTCCATTCAACCTAACCACTTATTATATATAAAACTTTTCCAAATCATCTACCATGTTAGATTCTATGATAGGTAAAAGGTGTACCAACTTTGTGATTCAATCTATAATCCCCCAAGTAGAATTATGATTTCATAATGTTCTTGATAGACCTATAAAAAAATTCCATTTCAATATATTCCCACTTCTATAAAAGTATAGGCACATACTGTAGCATAGCATATGGTCATTGATTATTAGATTTTAACTACTAAAAAGTTAACAATTTCATCACATAAACTACAATCTTGCATCTCATACCTGACCACTAGAAATTATTTTTCATTTCATTATACATTTTCTGAATACCTGGATAAATATACCATTTTGAATGGTGATATACTAAAATAATTTTTTACTAGAAAAAATGAGGAACAAAAACTTGATTCTAAAAATGTAACAAGGATTTATCATTCTTTGTCCAGCCATTTTATTTCTACCAAATATTTAGGTTTGATATGATGGTGATACACTCATTACATTCTATCTAATACTCTTTTATAAAATCCATTAAGGTAGGAATAAGATTAAATAGAAATAAAATTAGATGATCATCTTATGTGGTAAAATCTAGCTACGTGTCAGAAATCCCACTCATTAGCTATCATTGATAATGAGATTCTCAAACCACTTCAATATATGATTTATGACTCAATACATTTTCTACAGAATCACCCTTACCGAGTGTGTATAACAATCTAAAATCAAATATATGAAGGTACTCCATCCATCTTCATTTCCTCAAGTTCAAGTATCAGTGAGAAAAGATTTATTTTAAACTCTTATGATTAGTGAAAATCATGAAAATTTCACCAAATAGGTAATACCACCAATCATTTAAGGGATATAAAACTGAATATAATTCCAATCCATGCATAGGATAGTTGTTCTCATGTTCTTGAAACTACCTCGAACCATAGGCCACAACATAATTTCCTTATATGAGAACACAACTAAGACCAGATCTAGATGAATCAAAATATACCACATAGCCCTAATTAGGTTCTGTAAAGATTAGGATGGGTGATGACTTGAGATGATACATCCATGTGAATGGAACATGATTTCTTGTAAAATCAGTCATGGGATAAGCAAGCCTAGGGAAATCCTAAAAAAAGCATTGATAATAGATTAATAATCCCAGAAAACTACATATCTCAAAAACATTCATTGGTTTCTGCAAAGAGATAACTACCTCTACCTTTTTCTGAAATGTATTTCATGAGAAAGGAAACTTATTGTATCTAGAATTCATACATAGAAACTTATCATACAAATGATGATTCTACAACATACTCAGTATAATTTCCAAGAGAACCTTGTGTTTATTCCTACTTCAATATTAAACCAAAATATCATTAAAAATAAAGCAAAACAAGATTCAATGTACCTTTAGAAGATATGGTTCATCAAGGCCACGAAAACTATAAGTGAATTTTTCATCCCAAAGATGATGAAAACATATTCATAATATCCATAGTGACTTCAAAATACAATATTTAGATTATCCGCTTTCTTGAATCTGAGCTAATGGTATAATGACCATAAATAAATCTTATAGAACCACTTGGATCCATTTAATTGATTAAATAGGTCATTAATTCAAGAAATAGGATACTAATTTTTAATCAAAACCGGATTTAATTTACAATAATCAACACATAACCAGAGAGAACTATCTATACTCTTGAAAAATAAAACTAGTATAGCACAAGGTGATGTACTTGGTCTGATAAAATCTTTACTTTCCAACTCTTCAAATTGAACCTTTAATTCTTTATTCTCCATCATAGCTATTATGTAAGATGTTAGTGACATAGGGATTATTATTGAGAGTATATCAATATAAAATCTGATTTTTCATTTGGATAGTCACCTAGATAAATTGATTGAAAAGGCATCCAGGTATCTATTAATTATAATAGGAAAAGTCCTATTTCTTTCTTCATCAGTAGCTTCCAATGTCATTTCCACTAACTGGACATATATAGTTCCTTACACTACAACTAAATGTCCTACTCTCAAGTGTTTATATCGTAATACCCCTTTAATACATAAAGAGACCCATCAAGGCATGTAAACGTTACTTTCCACACATATAAATTGATAAGGGATTTAAATCCCACCATCCAATCCATACCAAATATTAAATCAAAACCATCCATCTCAGGGACTGTAAACTCCTAAAGAAACTTTTCTACATCAATGGTAATGGGAAATGTGGGGCATTCGAATCCTCTTCAATCCTGTTATCTAAAATATTTCTTGATACTCTTGATATGAGGCATCATTTTCATAGGTAGTTATAGTAATTTAACACTAGAAGAAGTAAGGAATGAATATGATGTTCCGGTATCAAACAATACATGCATAATAGTCAAGTTAAGAATAATGGTACCTCACACCATGGAGGTTCTCGGTTACTCTCTCATGATATCCTTATCTTATCCATAAATCTATCGATCATTTTCTATAGGATTTATCTTACTTCCTTACTAAGGTGTTAACTAGAAAACTGAAGTGTTTCTAGAAGTTTCCTATTTCACCTATGTTTTTGGATGAAAACTTTTATGATTGGATAGTTTTGTCCAATCATTAGAGACCCGAGGATGAGTTGAGCATGTTCCACCAGTATATTTCAAAAGTCTAATCCAATATCTACTGAAATTACCTTTCTTTCCGTAGTGGTGGAAATTCCTTGATGGTGTAGTGCATTTATTTTTTTATTCATAAGAAACCCACATTGGAAACAACCTACTTTTCCTTTGGATATTATAGGAAAGTTAACTGATTTATAATTCTGAGTCTGAGGTGCAAAACCTCCTTAATAATAAGTTTTACTCTTTGTCTTTTTTTTTCAGTACTATATTTTCCATCTATTCCCATGGAAATAGACATGCTACTTTGAGTAGGATTTCCAGTAAGATAACTTTATACTTCTATTTCTCTATTAACAATTCCTGTATAATTTTTAATACAGAGAAAACTATCTTGGATAGAATCTTTGGTCATAATAATGTATCAAATATTCATGCCTTAAAGGATTTTTAGAAGCTACTTTCAAATAAAAACAAACTATGTTCATAAACTCAATTTCATACTCCATCACAGATAGGTTTTATTACCTTAAGCTGAAAAATTATATTGTTCTTATTATCTTGAATGTGTGGGGATATATTTTTTATTGAATAATTCCTCAAAATCCTCCCACACAAGTCCCTAGTTAGATCTATATTAGATAGATAAATCCCACAATTAGTGTACACGATACTCCAATATGTAGGTTTATAGCTTAACCTTTAGCTCTTCTAGTGTACAAATAAAATTAAAGATTATCTTCATTCAGTTGATCCACACCTTTTCTTTTTCAGGTTCAGAATCCCCTTGAAAAACTAGTAGGTTATATATTTGAAACTGCATTGAATGATTCACTTTATTTGGTTTATCATTTCAATTTCCCTTTTCAATAACTTGAAACACTTTCAAAAGACTTAGTAAAAGTTGTTGGTTTACATATGGCTCAGGTGAAACCACATTTTCCATATCTTATTCATCTTGATTACAAAGATATATACCGGGTTCCATTTTCTATAACCATAATAAAACACTATTTAGTCATCACTCTCTAGTAACTAAAGGCTTGAAAATTATAATTCACCATAAGAAACTATCTACATATTTGTTTATTTCAAAGATCAACCATATTAACCTTTTTAATCATTTTTCAAAAATCATAAAACAATAAATAAAAAATTTGGTCATAGTGGGAAGTCTCAGTACTAATTCCGGATATGAAACACTAACTAGCTAAACACATAATGATGAGATGGAAATTTACCTGGAAGCATCTTAGAGCAATTTTGTGCCCAACCCACCCTTGTAACTTGACGTTCAGTATAAAAAGGTTCACTATGTATTTTTATGATATATATTTCAAGTTCCAACATTATTATCTACTTTTTACTAACCCAACTCAAGGACCAAGTATGAATGATACCATTTGTAACATCCCGAACCAACTTATTGTCTTAAAAAGAGATATAGTTCTCCTAACCTTAGGGGACATCATCAAGACACCAAAGACTGGGAATAAATGTCAATGAATTAAGTGAATTCTGGGGGATGATATTCCCTAAGAACCCAAAAAACTTATCAATGAAGTCATAATAACAAATACCACAATATGGTTCATGATAAATAAATCACATAACACAATATAATACCATTACAAGAACAATATTAGAGTAACAATAAAAATAAAATATAAAGAAGCAAGGAGAATACTCAAAGACATGACAACTTAGATAGCTAGGTGGAACCGCTTTAAATCAAGATGTAGACACTCCATATCTCCAACTCCACTAAACATAGTCACTAATTCAATGAATTACACTAGATAAGTATGAAACCTCCCCCTTCCCTATATCTTAGTAGATGATATCTGCAAATGTGCCAAAGTTCCCAAGCAGGGGATTAGCATAACACTGAGTAGATAACCACAAGAGACATCCTAGCACATTCCACTGAGATAAGAATAAGTTTGAACATTTTATTTAAAATAGGATATAAGTATATAAGAAGTTTATATCAAAAATCATAAACTAGTTCCATAGAAAACATTAAACAAAGATTTTAAAATCATTTCTTGTTACTTTGAATAATCAATCCAATAATCACACACACACACATCCAAACACTCAATATTGGTGTCACACATTGACGATGGTACTTCATGACCATACTATGACCCACTTTTATGGTGTTACTTCATGACCATACTCCATACCATTTTCCCACAAACACACAAAAACACAATTATTCCAAGTTACCAATGAAAAAATTACCTACACATAAATTACATATTTCAATTTTTTTTTTAAAATCAAATCAACAGGAGTTTTACAAAATAAATTTCACTAGGTATTTCTATCAAGGCACAATTTTTTTTATAAAAGATCAATCCATAAAGATCCAGAACAGTAGAGTGAGAGAGAATCCACCCACCTCAAGTTAATTGGAATGAAAGGCCAAAGATGATTCTATAGATCAGAACTCTTCCTTCCCTAATTTATGAAAACCCAAGGAGATCTCATTAAAAAAATATAAACATATAGATATAGTAATTACATACCAATCTATGGTTTTGTTCAAGCCAACCTGATGATATCCAAAACAGGAATGAATAATGAGATCTTAACCTTTAATTTCTATAACTGAACACTCAAAGATTCATTTAAATTGGATTTCAGGCATCGACGATCACTGGAAATTACCTAGGGTCGACCTAAAAGTTGAGAGGGAGGAAAAATAAATAGTTTGATGATTTTCCATTACTATATAGACCCTAACTTGTTAGGCCTAGAATATTCATGATGTGAATTGGGAACTCATGCCATGAATTCCTTAAGAAGATACTTACGCCAAAAAAACATGTCACCTAAATTTTATTTTTTAGAGAAACCCATTAATGTCGTGAATCTATTTCACATATTGAACTACCTCAACCAAACACCCAATGAAACTTTCACTCTATAAAGGGATTACCTAACTTATTCTTAGGTTGATTCACATCATAAAACCACAATTAATGATGTTAATATTTCATGTAACATTTTATATAGCTAGATTCTAGGATCCACTCCCCTTTACAATTTCAAACACTTAAAATTAATTATACCATGAATCCAAGCATAAAATGAAATACATAAATTGATGGAGTACCTCAAACCAGGGGTTCTACAACTTTCTTCTCAAATAATATCCCCCTCAAGGGATGTACTCCTATCCTTATTCATCATAGAGAAGTATTCCATGAAAATATAATCATATTTTCTATCCAAAAAATTATATCCACAAACATATCCTTAAATTAATTTCATGTTAGTAAAAAATATACAAAATATCAAGGGAACAAGGAGGTACATCCTTATACCTCAAGGGAAACCCATATAATGAGAGCTTATTATCAACCTAGGACATTACTTCCTTCCAATATCGACAACATTTTTGTGTGAAGCATTATCATTAAACTAAATAATTAAGAAATAGTCACTTCATTATGATTCAATTTTCCTTAAAACATGCTTATTTTTCTCACATCTTTCACACTTCCTCAACTTATCACTTTTGGATGTCTTCTTGATGGAATTATCCTCTTCTTTCAACACAATTTCATATCTTTGATTTTTCAACCTCATATTCTCACCAAAAAACTATACTAATTATTTATTTTTTCTAGTTAAAGACATGTTAAACCAACATGAATAGGATATATGATCATACATTCCACAACAACGACTATATCCCTTGAATTGAGATTTCCTTAATTGATTCCATATTTTTTCAGAATGGTGTTTATTTTTTCCTCCATGAGATTTCTATATCTTAGAGGCTTTTTATTTTATTGGAAACTTTTTAACTTATCTTGTGTAGAGGTTTTCCTCTAAATATTCTTAGATTCACTTTGAGCACCTGCACTATTAGAAACAAAAGTTCTATTTTTTAGGTTTAATAGGTGAATTCTTACCTTATTCATTTAATCCCATATTTTCACTCTTATGACACAATTCCCCTATAATATCAATATATTTATTAAATGTAAGGACCCTAAAACTAGTGGGCCATATTTGGGGGTTACTTTATTACCTTGGTATTAGATACAAGTGATTTCATTCCAAAGTACCAGAGAGTTTAGTAGTCTTGGAAAACCAGATACATACATGAATCTCACATTTTATCTAACAATATAAAATAAAACATGTTATTTTATTTGAAAAAAAATTATTCCCTTTAGAATATCCCCACACACCAATCATAATATAGTATCTAGCATCCTAGGAAAAGGAAACATAATAAAGGTGTGAGCTCATATGCTCAATAAAGGTATGAGTACAATGTAATCTAATAAAGCATGTACAATATAGAAAGAATAAATGATGATAAAGTAATTCGATATAAATAATGTAGTGAGCGAAAAACTTATCCAAGCATATCATAAAATTTCAAATAATCACATTGACATCAATAACTAAGTTCATAATGATGGAAATCATAATATCGGATATCTCAAACATACTATCATGGTCCCATTTCAAGATATCTTATATAAATGGGTAATGCCTCTTCAAAATACCCAATATAGTTTGTGTCTTGATTTCTATAAATGAATTTAGGGGATATGTAATTTCAAGCCCCACCCTCCACTTAATAAGTCCAATTTATTCATTATATTAATAAAAAATACAACTTAATCAATATGACTTAAAAGTCAATAATCCATGTATTGGAAGAACTATCATACAGAATATTAATAGTTACCCTAATAAACCAGATCATAAACCATACATATAAATTTGGTGTAAGGTATCATTAGAGAATATAATTTTTATTATATTCAATAAAGGAAGCTAACATACATGAAAATACTTTATAAAGGTCACTGGAAAATTTCTTGAGGAAAATACCCTTCTCACTTTGAAATCACTTATTTAAAGTCTAAAATATTTAGCAAATATTAAGGAAAAAATTTTCTTTTAAAGGAACCCTATAAACTTGTAAAGTAATATTCAATTAAATGAGTGTTCATTATAGAAAATTCCTTTTATTCTGTATAAGTAAAAGAACATTCCTTTCACACTTTTTGTAAAAAGGTCAAAAAGTACCATGTTTGGAAAATGAAAAGAAGATTAATTTTAAAACATTATTTAAAAAGTTAAACATGGGTAAAAATGTCTTTAATAAATCATTTGAGAATGTTAAAACCATACTTTAGACATTATAAGGAAAATATAGACATGGAAGATAAAAATTCTCGACTGAGTACAAAAAAATGTTGGTTTTCCTTAAAAACATTATTTCTATATAGTGAGTACTTAAAGAGAGTAATTTGAAAGAAAAACATGTGATTTATAGAAATAACCTGAGTATAATAAAATAAATTGTTTTAATATATAAATATAAAATAATTTCCCCATTGGAGACATAAACATAAATAATCCCAAATAATGATGAGATTGTGAAATAAACCCTTACCTCAGGTTGGAATTTCTTTGAATGTGTCCAAACCTCTTGTATAATAAATATAGATTTATTATAAATAAATTAAATATTGATAATATTATATATTATACCATATATTATTTACTTATAATCCTTTATCATTTATTTATTAACAATTCCTTGTTAAAATAATTATTTCAGGTAACAACGACTTTATTTTTTTATACGTTTTGGTTCGGTAGTTTCAGTCCTTGTAATTTACTCATGGTTCCATAATTTTAGGAATTTTAACCATGATAAAAATATCATATATACTCATTATATATGTATTTATATTAATCCATAAATCTTAGAGACAGAAAAAATGAATTACATCGTTCATGGATACGGTAGGTCATATGTACGCATGAATGTCGTTATCATTTTTTGAAGGAAGAAATAAAAGAAGGATAAATAATAAATCAACTTTAAAAATTCATTATTATGTCATATAAATAATATATATTAATCAAATCTATCCTTATTACCATTCATGTAAAAATAAAATGAAAAAAATAAAATCGCTTCGTGGAGGTGGTAGTCCACACATACACACAAATGATGTTAGCATTTTCCAATAGATTGGTAGGTAAGAAGGTAGATGTGATATTATAGTTATATAAATAAAATTATTTAATAAATATAATACATATATACTAAATCCATAATTATATCTATCCTTTATAGGTAGTGATGGAAAATGAATTACAACGGTTTGTGAGGTGGTAGTCCTCCGTACACATGAATGACATTTTTGTTTCCCATTTTATGGAAGAGGAGATAAATATAGGTTATTTAATTAACAGAATAAAATATTTTTATATAGGATATTATTGTATTAATATTTCATCTTAGTTTAGGATGATTTTAAGGAGGTAGAAAAAGAAATAAAATGAAAATTCTTGGTTAAGAATTATACCTCTTCTTCAGAAAACCTCTTTAGATTTATACCTAAATTAATACTAGTATATTTTTATAATAAGAAAAAGACATGGGGAGTGATGTAAGAGAGTTATTTTAGTTTTAAGTTTCCAAACCATCAGGATCTTTAAGTGTATATATAAGAGGAGAAAGGGTTACCTTTTATAAGTGAGGAGTGTCCTTTTTGTTAATACCCAAAACTATTCAATACTAGGAAGTCACTCTCAATCCAAGTGCCTCAAAAATTGATAAATAATATAGTAGTGAAAATATAATCTCTATCCATATATCCAAAACTAACAATTAAACATTTATTAAACATGTTATTCCCTTAACCTCTAAGGTCACTCACTTTTACCATTTTAGTTTTCACCACGGTAACCAGTTTTCTTACCTAGGTAATTTATCCTTTGATCCTAGAAAAATGAGACTTATTAGATAATTTGAACACATTGATTATAAATATGAAATCAAATTTATCAAATAAAAATCCTATTTGTTTTGAAAATTAATTTTAACACAAACACATGTAACCAGTTTTCTTACCTAGGTAATTTATCAACTCATATTAATTATGCTGATTAAAAATATAGAATCCATTTTATCAAATTTAATTCACATAATATTCATAATTTAATTTAAAATTAAACCCGCAAACACGATGAAAAGAGATTTTCCAAAGAGAAAGTTCTATTAATAATAAAATGTTTTTTATAAAAATTCAATATAAAATTAATTACACTAAAATAAATTTTATTAAAAATAATAAAATTGAGCTAATTTTATGTTTAAACACATTTTAAAATAAAATTTAACTTTTTAAATGATTTAAATGAAAAATGATATTTTTAATAAAAATCAGTATTTTTTCACTAATAATCGAAAAAGTAATCTTTTTAAAAAATTCTCAAAAACTCAGTCTAAGATAATTTTAAAATAATGATTTAAAAATTAAATTTATTTTTTTCAAATTTATTTTATAAAATTAGAAAAGTTAATTTTAAAATAAGAGTGAAAAACATGATGAAATTACTTTATAGAAAAATACAATTTTTTAGAAAAACATTACTTTTACTTTCAAATGTTTTTTATTTTAACTTCTAATCAATTAATTCCAAATTAATTTATTTTATACATTTTTAAACCATATAAGTTTAATACTTTAGTTAGTACTATTCATACTTTTCAATTTTACAGCTAGGTTATAAAGGTATACTATGTTAGAGTTCATTTCAACTCGGGGTTGTGTGTATCATAAGCTATCGAAGAGATTAAATTTAATAAAAAAATATCATAAAGTCTTGGGGTGTTACATTATACCCCCTTAAAATTAGTTTCTCCCTGTAAATTTTATTACTCTAATAGAAAAAATGAGGATATCTCTATCTCATTATATCCTCAATTTCCCATGTAGCTTATTCAAATTTATGATTACTCTAGATAACTTTAACCAGATGAGTAGTATTGTTCTGTAGAACTTTATCTCTAAGATCCTCGATTTATACTAGTTGTTATTTATAGTAAAGATCACGCTCTATAAGTATGACCTCTGATTTTAGCACATGATAAGGTTCAGGTATGTACTTCTTTAGGAGAGATACGTGGAACACATCTTGAACTTGATTGCAGTTATGTCGAAGTGCCAAGTGATAATCTACCATCCCTACATGATCAAGAATATCAAAGAGGAAAATATACCTAGGGATTATCCTTACTTTATTCCTAAATATCATAAATTTCTTCCATGGAGAAATTTGTACAAACACATTCTCACCAAATTCAAACTCCATATCTCATCGATGATTATCAGTATAATGTTTTTGTCAACTATGAGATGCCTTGATATATTTTTGAATGGTTATGAATTTCATTTCCATTTCCTAAAATATATCGAGTCTCAAAATATTTATTTCTCAAACTTAATACTAATAATTTTGTGTCATACACTTCTTCCTATAGAGGTTTTCATAAGGATCTACATAAATTATTGAGTGAAAGATATTGTTGTAATAAAAATAAAATAGAGGAAGGTGTTGATCCTAATAACCTTTGAAATCTATAAAAAAGATCTCAATATATCCTATAGGGTTTAAATGGTCCTCTAATACTGAAAATATTTATGAGGATGATAAGAATTACAAAAACATAACTTAGTTTCCATAGCCTACTGAAGACTTCACCAGAACATCGAGGTAAACCTCAGATCCTAATCAGATATAATATAATGTACTACTCCATGAAACCTTACGACTTATTTAATATATATTAAGAAATATGATCAAGAGATAAATAATATCTGATAGTAATGAAGTGTTATCACATCATAATGTGGTAGACTATAGCCTTTATAACATTTTGGTATTTTGATGTTTTGGGGAGCCTGATGATAAAATCCGTGGTGGTGTTTTCCCATTTCCAATTTAGTATGGGTAACAACTATAGAATACCCTTAGATTTCAGTCTCTCATCCTTAACTTTATGACATACTAGGAACTGAGAGACATACTCCAAAATATCTCTCTTCTTGTTGTCCCACCAGAAATATTCTTTAAAATAACTATACAAATTTCTGCTTCACGGATGAATATATAATGATGAACTATGAGCCTCATCCAAAAACTCCATCTCTAAATCCGGTATGGATGAAACACATAAATATTTCCTAGACCTTATCATCCCTTCATAATCAATTTTTAAATCAGGAACATTTATTACCTTCTTTTACAGCTATACATTTTCCTTATACACCACCTTAATCTTCATTTGGTTAGATAAATTAAAAATCATTTATTTCAAGATAACATTTCTCCTCTTCCATCAAAAGTTTAAGACCAATTATTTGAAAGTCCATAAATATTGGATATTTTGTGATCCTCATCATAGATAAGCTGGCATAATGCTTCTAACTCAGAGTAGCTTCCACCTTGTCACCCTTCCTATGATGGTAATGTATTAAGAAATCACAATCTTTGATCAAATACAACCATCTTCGTTGGCGTATATTCTACTTGTAATATCCTTATTTTTAAAAAGATAATAAAAACCCACTTGTTGATAAATTATAAGCGTCTTATGTGAAAAAATGATTTATCAGTGAAAATAAATTAATAAATTTGTTAAAGTAGTTGCATAAGTGTAAAATCCCAGTTAACTCTTTGGAATATTCAATCTAATATTTTTTGAGTCGGACACTAAAAGTTGGTGTGAGATTCCGAGGCCCATAAAGCCTTTGTGAAGACGGAATAAAATTATTAAATACATTATATTAAGTGCACGCAATTTATTCATAATAATTGAATAACTCAAAAATATTGCATCATATGAGAAATCTGATTCCACCGTTAGGTCCAGGACGTAGTTTTTACCCTAGGTGGTGTATAACATTTATAAGCGTTATATGTTTGGATGCCTTGATCATGGAAATGATTAATTTAATATTTTTTATTATATTATATTTAATAAAATTTAATATCTCCCAAACGGTGTGTCCTATAAAAGATCTGAGACCACCGTTTGGTCTAGGACGTAGTGTTTACCCTAGGAGGGGTATAACATTTGTAAGCATCAGATGTTTGGACACCTTGCTTATGAAAAATACCTTTTTATATTTAATTAATTATTTAATCCATTTTTAAATAATAAATAGTTAATATCTCATAAAGGGTGTGTTATATGAGAAATCTGAGACCACCGTTGGGTTCAGAATGTGGGGTTTACCATATTTAGGATATAACTTTTATATGCAACAAGCGTTTGGTGAGGTCTCCAAAATCAAATTAATTTATTGGATAATTATATTAAATAATGAAATAATTTATTTAATTTAAATTATAAAAACCATTCACTCATCTTCCTCACATGGAATCCACCATTAACACCCATGGGTTGTTTTCAATGCTTTAAATTATACTGTTTTTTACTGATTAAAAACCACAGATTCCTTAATTGGGAGATATAATTGACTATGCATTGATTGGTTTGGTGTTTAATAGATTAAAATAGAAGATTAAATTTTGTTAGTTTCAAAAACCCTATATGCCTTTTAGGCATTATAAATACCCAGCTACCCCTCTTTAGTTTTCCACAAATGAGTCCGAGAAACCTTTTTTCATGATTATTGAAGGAATTAATCCCATCTTCGGGTTCCTGTTTCCAAGAACTAGTGCATGGTAGACCTCCAATTCTCCAAGTGTGGAACTCTGTGAAATAAGAATAACCTTGTTTATTATTATTTTATTATTTCATCCAAACTTCTCTCTTCGATAACTTCTCCATTATTGATCGGATTGACGTGCCGTTGGTGTTGTTGGATTTGTATCGATGATCAGAACCTAAATAATATTTTTGATTTGAAGTAATCAAGGTATTTTTCAATTTTTTTTAACATTTTAATTAGATATTTTTAAAAAATTATCTAAATATAATCACATATATTTATCGAGAGATAATTTATAAAATTTTCATATGATAATTTCTTTTAATTATTAAATGAGAATTACACATCTTATCAAAAGTAATTATAAAAAAATATTAATGAATAATTCCATCAAATTATCATGGGATAATATGTGGAAAAAAATTATCATAAGATAATTATGAAATAATAATTTGTATAGAATAATTATTAGAATATAATTATACAAATTATCTAAGGATAATTATAAGGTAATTATCACATGATAAAGACTATAAAAATTATCATAGGATAATTATGTGTATTATCAAAGGATAATTATTAAAATTATAAATTGATAGTTTCTAGACTATTACATGATAATTTTTAGAATAAAAATTATTAAGGGATAATTTATTATTAGAAATAATTATAAAAGGATAATTTGTGAAAAATTATCAAGTGATAATAGTAAAATACTAATTTATGAGAAATTATCAAAATATAATCATAAAAGGATAATTTATAAAAATTATCAAAATATAATTATAAATTATAATTTACAATAAATTGTCAAAGGATAATTATAAAGGATAATTTATGAGAAGTTATCAAGAAATAAGTATATAAGGATAATTTTTGATAAATTACCAAAGTATAATTGTATTTTGGAGATAATTGCAAGCACATGCATTGGCCTAAAATGATAATTTGGAAATTATCTAGGAGAGATAAAATATCATCTCATGTGATGTTTTATTTATTTTTGAAATAAAATAGCTGGGTTTTCATATTAGCAACCCTTAATTATAGCATCCCACATTTTTATCACATAAACTTTCATTACATTATACAAAACCGAGGATCTTTAAGGTTTAGTGTCTTGGAAACCAGGAACTTATTACATGAGAAAAAAAAAACATTCTTCTTAAACACTTGAAAGGATTCTTCTTTTGTTCATCCTTAGTTCATTACAGCATCTCATAACCTGGGAGAATACATCAAAGGAAAGGGTGAGCAAAAGGCCCAGTAAGGGAAACAAAGGGAAACATTTTACATGAGAACTTGAGATACATAAAAAGTCATGAAAAATAAATTTATGGCATGAGAAAGATATCATGAGGCATATCATAATAAAAATAACATGTTTCATAACTTGAAGATGTGGCTAAAACATTTAACATATACAATAATTTCCGTTTCACCAAGGTCCATCCCCAATGTGTCATTAAAAATTACCAAGGTTATTCACCAAGGTATCAGTCAAAATGGTCATCTCTAGAGATTAAGTCTTTAACCAATGTATTGGAGCGCTATCAAGGCGCACCCTTAAATTTTTCTTTATTATCATCTGAGCCAAATATATAATCATCAATCATTTAATAAACAACCCATATAGCATAAAAGAAATGGGTTTCATTTCATAATCATAACGTTTTAAAAACTGCTTTAAAGACATGATCTTTATGTCACTTTAAACCCACGGAAAGGGAAAGAGGGTCTCATGTATGTAAATAACAGAATTTAAAATAGAAAATTTTGGTATATATGTGAATAAACCTTTAGAATAAAGATCTTTGAGTATTAACTTAATAAAATAAATGAATTTGAGAATAAGAGAGAGACATTTTGAGAAGGAAATTCTGCAGCATAACGACTATGTTATGAGGTTTTAGAAAACATTGAAAAGAGAGGGGACATGGGTAACCCACTCATAAATGATCCATAAAACAGTAGGGGAATAGAATATATAGGATTTAAGAACATGGTAATGAAATTTTAAAGATATAACATATGAAATGAAGAACATGAAAGGAAGACGAAAATAAGATTTCTCTTATGAAAATTCAGCAGCCTAACGACGTCACTTAAACTTCAAAAAAAAAGAATTGACGAGATCAAATAGGGTCACTCATCATATGAACATAAAATATCAGTATGATAGATATATAGATCATACCCCAACATAATAAAAAGGAACTTGAAAGACTTGACATGAAAGTATAACTTTGAAAAATGAGAAAGGTGAACGAATCCCTTAAAAATTCGGCAGCCTAACGGCGTCACCTATACTTCAAAAAAAATGAATTGACGAGATAAAATAGGGTCTCTCATCATATGAACATAAAATATCAGTATGATATATATAGAGATAATATCCCAACATAATAAAAAGAAACTTGAAAGACTTGACATGAAAGTAGAACTTTGAAAAACATGAGAAAGGTGAACGAATCCCTTAAAAATTCGGCAGCCTAATGACGTCATTTAAACTTTCTTAAAATGAATTGATGAGAGAAAGAGGGGGTCTCTCATCATATGAAAATGAAAAGGTAATTAATAGGAATATAAAATAACATCCTACAACATAAGAGCATGGAGCATAAAAGAAATGACATAAAAGAGATTACTTGAAAAGAAAGAGAGAGGTAGGATCCCTTACCTTAAAACGTATCTCTTAAAACTCAAAGGTTGGGACCTTGAGGGCTTGGGGGAACCTTGAGAGGACTCCTTGGGAGGTAATGACACCATAGATTCGTTGGGTGAGATTTGGGAGTGAAAACTAAAGGAGGAAAGGGTGGGTATTTATAGGGAATGTGAGGGGACAATGCATTAATGGCCAAGGGACACCTCACAAGTGGTTTTCTCAAAACCACGGGCTCTCCCACGGTATTTCCCATGGAGTTAGGCCACATGGGGCCCCCAATACAATAATTCATCACCTTTGGTCGGCCAACCCTTAAAATATCTCATGACATCATCATGACACAGTTATGATTCCATTAAACATACCGAAACCCTAAAACTGTATTTTTACTATTCACTGAAAATTCAACTTTCTCAGAAAAATCCCAAAATTTCACCTTAACCAAATATCAATGCTCTGATTTGAAAAATGAACTCCATTTTATAAAAATAATTTTCTAAATATTTTTAATTTAATTTTTAAATAAATACACTATTCATCAAAAATTCATTTTTTTCAGAAAAATCCCCAAAAATTACCTTAACATAATATCGATGCTCTGAATTCAAAAATGAAATCCATTTTATAAAAATAATTTTCTAAATATTTTTAATTTAATTTTTAATTAAAAAACACTATTCACCCGAAAAAACTAATACTTGACGAATCATTTCTGAAATAGTTATTTACCTATTTTATTGAATCTCATTACTTAATCAAGGTGCCTAGATTATATTAATACTTTCTTTAAGTGAGATTACTAATCCATTTGGTCACATTACTAATCCTAAGCATAAAATCACTATTCATAATTTACTATTCATCAAAAATTAAGTTGATCTTATTAGATTCTAAATTTCGTACTGAACATAATTGTAGAAGAACATTTTATGAAAATCATTACAAATTTTTAATTATTTAAGGTTTAAATAAACATTTTTAAAATATCATTTTTCTAAAATTCATAAAAAATATGCATACTATATTTATCCGGACATTTGAAAATTCACAAACTTCACCATAAGAAGAGAACACAATTTTATTTATAACAAAGGATTACACAAGGCAGTTATGGTATCGTTACATTTCCCCTTATAACACCAGCATATGACCTAAGAGTAAGGTGTGCTAGGGTGATAGAATCTTGGGGTGTCTCAACTAACATTGCATGAGTAGTAATTTCTATCGGTTTGAACTTCTCGCGAAGGCGATTCCGTTCTAGATTCACATGAGGAAGTTCGGCTTGGGTTTGGTCCAGAGCAAAGCCCAGTGGTGCTACCTCCTTCCCAAGTTCCGTTAGATGGGCTTCGATCGGTCCGAGACTACTGGGTGAGGCCATCGAATATACTTTCTATATTAATTAACCAATATCACTTGTATTTAGAGACAATAATCGAAACGTTTAGTTTCCAGCGGTCATATTGACCAATGGTCATATAACAGTCAAAACCCAACAGTCTCATTTTAATTATACACATGTTATCAAATGAAACAGTTGAGTATAAAAAAATAAAATAACAAACAATACTAGGAAACAAGATCTATTCAAAATTTCAGGTCGTTACATTAATAAACCTTGATATTTGAAATGTCGATGATTATGATAATAAGGCTATGAGTAGTTGTATTCAACCACACAAGGTGTGGTTTATCCTTGCCTTTGACATTGATGAATTTCAAGGTAGTAAGTTCCTTAGCGTTTTGGGATCGTTTACACATGATTTCCATTAATATGACTATGCATAGATTTGTTTTTATAACCATTCTCGATTATGATCACATGTGGATGTGTGTGTAGTCTTAGAACCCCTATGTTATACTTGATACCATGAGTACTTGTGTCTTGTTATTCATGTTTGATGTTTGATCACATGTATTGTGTGTGCTACTTTACTTATGATGATATGTTACATTTTCTCATGTATCCTTTCATGTTATGTATGCCTTGAAATATTGTTCTGGGATCCCAAGATAGGTGGACCGTCGTGAAATATTATCCCTTAGAGAGGGAGTGTGCATGAATTATGATAGTGATGATGAGGGACTGATGCACGGGGTATGCATACAACTACGCCTTGAAGATTTCATGTGATGAACTCAATGACTAAGGGATGTTTAATAACTCTTGATCCCTATTATGTATTCAATGAAGAGGGGATGCTAACTAGATCTTGATCCTTAGTATGTTTCTCGAAAATAAAGGTATGTTGGCTAGTTCTTAGTCCCTAGTATATTCTTTGATGACTAAGGAATGTTGTTTAGATCTCGATCCCTACTATGTCACTCAATGAATAAGGGATTCTAATTTTCTCTAGATCCCTCGCATATATAGAGAACATAAACTTGTGACGAGCATTAATTTTGAGTTGCATGATCACACAACACTAATAATCATGATTCATTAGTATCATGGTTAATCATTTATTTCTTTTGAAACCTTGATTATCCACCTGGTATAGAGCCAAAGAAGGTATGACTAGGGGTTTGTGGGAGCATGGTTAGCACACAACCACTCAGTTTTGTATTTCCTATAATATTCTTGTTTTTAATTTATTTTATTATGGAATACACTATTATAATTTATCACATTTGGTTAAGGACACATTGGTGGTGTCCTATTGAGTGTTTTACTCACAACCTACTCAGGAATTTTGATGTACTTGTAGATTGAATGAGGGATCTGGAGAAGGGAATAGAACCTATGGTGGATAGCTGAGTAGAGAAGCATGAAGCTAGTAGTAGACCAAGAAAGAATTTTGTGGATTCATTTTTTATTTATTTACTTTATCTTCTTTATTTCATTTGAAAATGGTTTCCACTTATGGGAGTTTTTTATTTATATTACATGTATGTTATCTTTACTTTTCTGAAAGTTAGTCTGATTTTTTATTATAATGTTTATTGTTGATTATTGGTCCTATGACATGATATTGAGGGTATAGTGTCCCCACCAATCCATTCATTAAATATTTTTATTAAAAAATATCTAGGTTACAATCATGGATATGGAAGGCCATACATACATGTGATTAACGATTCCATTTTTCAATGATCATCACCATTGAATATTTAAAAACAAGGGGGGGGGGACAAAAAAATTTGTACAAAAGTGGGACTAGGAGGGATGGAAGTAGTGTAAAATGAGGGAATCCCCTCTAATAATATTCCCCCTCGAGTTTTAACTAATTAAATTTGTAAAATCAAGAAGTTACTAATCCATGAACCGTAAGCGATGCCATATGGTCGACCACCTTGTTGCCCTCCCATCATGTATGTCTCAACTGTATTTTATAGAGGAAGCATTGAAACTTTCTGATAGGGTATGAGATAGACCAGGGAGTAGGGATAGTTCCTTATAATTAGTTGTAGATAATCTTCGAGTCAGTTTTATCTTTAGAGATAGTAATGTTCGCTTAGCGGTAAAGATTGAGGCCTGAGAGAAAGGCAAGATCATTCGACAGTAAGGAGCTACCATTTCCAAGGAACACCGTGAACATGAACATGAAGGTTCTGCTGGAGTCATGGATCACTCCCCTACCCCGCATACCCCCTAAATATAGGACCTGTCTGTATTTAGCTTCAAACTAGAGGGGGGGGGCTCCATTAGGCCCACTTTATGCCAGATACATTGGCCAGGACACTATTGGAAGCTGTGTGCAGAATATGGAGAGAAGGATCATCCCACCATTGCTCAATACATCAAATCCAATCTAGAAGAAGGTTACGAGTTCGAGATGATATGACCCTCCCAGTGGTAACAATCCCCTTATATCTAGATTTGTTTCTTGCCTTCCAAAGACACCACATGCCTTCATGGAAAATCATAGCCCTTGCCATCCGTTCCACACCTTTATTGCCCACACCACAAAAACAATGAACGAAGAAGGAGTTATCAATCAAAGGATGAACATGGACTACCGTGAACTCTTAGAAATTAGACCATACCTTCCAAGACCATTTCCCCTTAAAGAAGAGGCGGAAAATGATCTCCTGTTGATGATCTTTACCTCAGGAACAATGTGATTCCATGGAAACAACACATTTTTTATTCTCTCATCGGTGGCTACTACATCATTATTAATCCTCCATGTGAGGAAGTTACACTTCGTTGGAATCCAATTGATCCAAAGGAGATCATTCTAGTGGTCTGCCTGAGATTTTGGAACCATAATGTGATGAAATTCTTTGGAGGAGAAGGAACCTGAGATAGAGGGCATAAAAACACACCTATCAGCTTCTATATTAATGTCAATGAGATGAAACTTCTCTTTCTGATCCTTTACTTACACTAATTTGATGAAGGCTGGGAACCTACTTTCCTCCTCAAACATGATATCAAATGATGGACACCCTAGAAAACCGAGGATACTACCCACCTAGTTAGCATGCCAGAAGGGAACCTTCCCTTCACTAATGATCCATTGAACATGGGGTTGGATGGTAGAGAACAGGGGAAACATAATAGAAATGAGAGGATAGATATGCCTATCCACCATTTGGGATCCTTCTATTAATATGCTGCTCATGAATTTTCCCCATAAGGAATGAAGTTCATGGAGATCCCATGATAATTTATCATGCATGCACAGAAGGGTATCAACAAGTCTACGAATGCTGATTCCACCTTCCAAGGAAAAAATCACCATCTTCCCCTTGGAGATCCATGATCATTTTACCTCTACACGAGAATCCCAGATGAAATGTGCCAAGACCTTATCAATTTTGATAATCAAACCCTTAGGGACTTTGATGGATGAGAGTGCATGAACCAGTGTAGCAAAGAGCACACTATTCACTAGCGCAATACGCACCCCAAATGATATAAATCAATATTTATAGTTGAGGATTATATTCGTAATGAGGCTGACAATATGATCGAAATCTTTGATACAAATGCGACTTGAAGAAATTGGGGAACACAAGTAGTTCATTTTCCAGCTTCTGCTTTGGATGTCAAGAAGGTTGTAGATTGAAGCAGTGAAGATAGGAGTGAATTTGGAAGATATGAACACACTACTTTTGGTATTGTTGATGACTTGACCACTCTAATGTCTATATTCCTCAATCACAATAATAATTCCATGAATATACTATATGTTCACATTCAAGAAGATTAGGGTATCATCATCAAATATGAGGTGGTATATGGAAGGGAGATCCCTCTTTCTTCTATAGGGATGAATCACACCATTGTTTATGCTTTTCTGGATGAGGCGACTGAGAATATTCTGAGAAAGGATAAAGAGACTCGGGAATAGGGGTTCACCTTGCCTCAGTCCCCGAGAGGCCTTGAAAAAACCGTGAGATTTTCCCATGAAATGTATTTCTAGAGAATCAAGACTCACTAACATTTTTGTTCTCTTGTCTTTGTTTTGGAAAGGTTAGATAAGAGAAAAAACAATGGGACTCAAGAAGGGAAATTATGTTAGTTCTTGGGTAGTACTGCATAATGGACCTCAAAGTTTCCATAAAGTGGTGGTAATTATGTTTTTCTATTATTATTGATTAAACTCACCTTGGGTGACACACATGATGTTATATGTGATTTATATGATTTTTCATATGTTCATGCATCATGACTAGGAAAGTAGGTTCACATTCCATATATATACCTATTATTGTCTTGTATAGTAGTTCATTAATTAAATCCCTTGATTTTTGCTATCTGTTCAGGATAGTTTGTTCTGTGTGATATATCTGTGTTGCCATGATGTGTGATATATCTTTGTTGGAATTAAATATTTTAACAGATAATGCTATTGTGTTAGTATATATATGATGACTATGAGTAATGTGCAGGGATGGAGACAACAGTTAGTGATAGGAGCAGTATACCTTTGGTCAAGGGTAGACTCCTAAGAAAACCTTGTTTGATCCCATATAACGATTATGGTTTATACTAAATAATTTGTTTATTTTCTTAAGTGTGTTAATTCACATTACAGAAGATATCAGCTTGACTCACTCTTATCGAAATAATTCATAATTAGGCCAAAATACATCCATAAGAAATTAGATTTCAGCATTACCACAAGATGTCTTGGAGACTACATTTGAGCTTTCTCCCGCACCTACTCTTGGTATAGGTAGTAGGGCCTCTTCAACCAGAAGATGTTCACTTAGTGTCTATCTTACATATAGGAATTCATAACTATGGTCAAATATTCCCTTTCATCCACTCTAGTACTCTTCATACTTCCAAGGCACTAGAGTCCCTTAGGATGTTGAGTAATGTGTTGAAATTTTTGTGGATCTTTAACCTAGAGAAACACAAAAGGATCAATGAGTTAAGTTAAAAGGAGCTTTGTCTCTGGTGAACAACCATTTTGATACCCCATATAATATAGTTCCAACCGAGCTGAAGGAGCTCAAGGTTCTTTTGGATCACTTGGAGAGGAAAAGATTCATAAATCTAAGTACTTTACTATGGGTTTTACTTATGTTGATTTCCAAGATGGTAGAAAATAGTATTTGAATATGTGTTGTTTACGAGAAGCTAAACCAAGTGATGGTTAATAACTAATATCCATAACCCTTGATCGATTATCTTTTCTATCAGATGAGTAGAGCCTAGTGGTTATCAAAGATTGATCTTTGATCGGGATATCACCAGTTGAGAGTTATAGAGGAGGATATTCTAAAGACAACGTTTAAAATAAGGTATGGACTGTACGAGTACTTGGAGATTCTGTTTGGACTGAAAAATGAAACAACAGTGTTCTTGGTCCTCATGAACAAGATATTTCATCCATAATTGTAATATTTCATCATAGTTTTCTTTTATGAAATCCTCATATACTCACCAACACTAGAGAAACATGATAAACACCAAGAGATAGTCCTGATTATGCTTCGAGCACACAGGCTTTATGCCACGCTGTCGAAGTGTGACTTCCTGATTCAAGAGGTGAAATTTCTAGGACATGTGTTGCTTGAGACAGGTATATCTATAGACCTAGAGAAATTTGAAGCAATCATGTCCTGTACACATCCACAAAACGTTTTTGTGATTATAAGTCTTCTGGGTTTAGCAGGATATTACTAAAAATTTATCCATGACTTCTCCCGAGTATAATCACCCATGAAAGTACTTATAAATAAGGGAGTAAAAAGTTACAATGTCTATACTAGTGTGAAGAGTCCTTAATTGAGATAAATATAAGGTTTAATACAGCTCTAGTCCTAACACTCTTGAGTTAGGGGTTTGGTTATCGGTGTATAATGATGCATCAGGCGTTTGTCTAGGAGCGGTACTGATGCAAAGAGAGCAGGTAGTAGCTTATGGGTCTCATCAAATATGACCCCATGAGAACTTCCCTAAACATGATTTGGATCTGATAGTAGTGTTCCATGCTTTGATATATTGGAGACACTATCTCTTTATTGAGAGATTTTTGTTGTTTACATGAGCCGTAAGAGCCTTCATTATATCTTCACATAGAGGGCCCTGAATCCATGGTAGATTTGTTCAGTTGAGTATCAGTAGAATTTTGATTTTTAAATATCATTAGTACTCTATAGTTAATAATGATTGGGTGATATTAGTACTAGGATGGGTGACCTCCTGGGAAATACTCATGTGGGAGTGATCACACTAACAGTAATGTACCATATCCCATTAAAGATCTACAGTTAAGCATGTTTTGGATAGTGTAATACTAGGACGGGTGATATTCTAGGAAGTACTTATGTTGATCCCCTAGTTGTGGTCACACCAGTATTAATGCACCAAATCCCATTATAAATCTACTGGTTTTGTCTCCCTATTCCTTACCTATTAGAGGGTGAAGGCGGAGTGACATATTCTGGGTGGGTTTTGGAAGCCACTCTTGATACTTATGTGGAATTGGAAGGACATCATGATGGAATTTTTGATAGGGTTACCTAGGACTCCTAGGTTTCATGACATAGTCTGGGTGATTATCAATTGTTTAATGATGTCTACTCACTTCTTACCAATCAGAGAGACTCAATCAGTAGAGAATCTAGAAAAGATCTATGTCCGAGAGATCATGTGACTTCATGGAGACCATTTGAGCATTGTTTCTGATATATATGTTATTTTTACATCACTCTTTTGGTAGGGCTTACAAATATCCCAGGGGACTTAGCTGAGATTGAGCATAGTGAACCATCCTCAGATCGATATATAGTATGAGTGGACTATATGCATATTAGAGGATATGATTTGATCTTGAATACCAGACCTTGGTGGAGCATGGGATGATCACCTATCCTTATTTAAGTTTCAAGGAATAAAAATTATCATGCTTCATATCAGATGGTACCTTATGAGGCTCTTTATGGGGGTTGTGTATCTCACCGCTGTGTTGGCATGAGGTGGGTGAAATAGAAAATATTGGTCCCTGTATGGTTTAGGAGACCTCTAAGAGAGTGTAGATGATATAGAAGAGGTTGATCATTGCTTAGAGTAGACATAGATCTTATGACGACCGTAGGAGGAGACCCTTGTAGTTTTTTTGGGAGATCAGGTTTTCTTGAGAGTGACTCTTGGGTTAGGGAAAAAACATCTGGGAAGTATGGTAATTAATACTATGATTTGTTAGACCCTTTGAGACCACTGAACTGATATGGACAGTGGAATATTATCTGAACCTGCCTTCTTTCTATCGAGGTATGCACGACGTGTTACTTATATCATAGCTTTAGAGGTATATACCCGACCCTACGTATGTTATTGATTATGAGGATGTTGATCTAGAGATAGACACATCTTATGAGGAGTGTCCAGGGCAGATCATAGATTAAAGCAAGATTATGTTGCGAGTAACAACATTACCACTATTCTAGATTTATTGGAAGAATGGATGGATCTAAGAATAGATGTGGGAGTGTGAGTCTGCTGTTCGAGCTCAGTGGTCTGAGTTTTTTGATAAAAAATACTAGAGGTACTTCTCAAGGATGATTAGTTGATATAGAGGGAGAATTGTAGTATCCTGATTTTTACAAAGATAATAAAAACACTTTTATTGATAAATTATTAGTGTATTATGTGAAAATAATGATTTATCAATGAAAATAACTTAATAAATGTGTTAAAATATTTTCCTAAGAGTAAAAGTTCAGTTAACTCTTTGGAATATTCAATCAATTTTTTTGGAGTCGGACACTAAATTGATTTGAGATTCCAAGGCTCGTAAAGTCTTGGAATATACAGAATAAAATTATTAAATATGCTATATCAAGTTTACACAATTTATTCAAAATAATTGAATAACTCCAAAATGGTGCATTTATGAGAAATCCAAGACCACCGTTAGGTCTGATATGCAGTGTTTACCCTATGAGGGGTATGATATTTGTAATTATCAGACGTTTAGAGGCCTCTCTCAAGAAAAAAATTTATTTTATACTTTTTATTATATTATTTTTGAAAATAATTTAATATCTCCCAAAAAATGTGTTGTATGAAAAATTGAAGACTACTATTAGGTCTGGGATGTGGTGTTTACCCTAGATAGGGTATAATAATTGTAATGTTTTGATGCCTCATTCATGAAAAAAACCCTTTTATATTTAATTAATTATTTAATCTTTTTAAAAAAAATAAATAACTAATATCTCCCAAATGGTGAGTCATATGAGAAATCCAAGACCACTTTTGGTTAAAAAATATAGGGTTTACTCTAGACATGGTATAAATTTTATACGTAATGAGAGTTTGGTCAGTCTTCCAAAATTAAATTAATTAATTTGATAATTATATTAAAAAATTAATTAATTAATTAATTTAAAATTATAATCACTGTTTACTCATCTTCCTCACATGGAATCCACCATTAACTCCCACAGGTTGTTTTCAAACCTCCAAATTTGAAAAAGTTTGAGCGATTAAAAACCACAAATGACTTGAATTGGATAAATAATTGACTCCACATGATTGGTTCAGTGTTTAACAAATTAAAATAGAAGATTAAATTTTGTTAGTTTGGAAAACCCTATATGTGTTTTGTGCATTATAAATACTCTACTACTTCTCTTTAGTTTTCCAAAAATGAGTCTGAGACACCTCCTTCCAGGATTATTGAAGCAATAGATCCCATCTTCAGGTTCTTGTTTCCAAGAAATAGTGTGTGACAAACCTCCAATTCTCAAAGTGTGGAACTGCATGGAAGAAGAATAAAATTGTTTATTTATTATTATTATTATTATTATTATTTTTATTATTTCATCTAAACTTATCTCTTCGATAACTTCTCCGTTATTGATTAGATTGATGTGACATTAGCGTCATTGGATTCGTATCGACATATATAACCTAAATAATATTTTTTTTATTTGAATTCAACAAGGTCTTTTCCAGTATTTTTTTCACATTTTAATTGGATATTTTAAAATAAATTATAAAAGGATAATCATATATATTTACCAATAGATAATTTATAAAATTTTCATACGATAATTTCCTTGAATTATTAGAGAAAAATGACACATATTATAAAAAATATTATAAAAAAATTATTAATGAATAATTACATCAAATTATAATGGGACAATTTGTGGAAATAAATTATCGTATGATAATTGTGAAATGATGATTTTTGTGGATAATTATTGGAATATAATTATATAAATTATTTAAGGATAATTATAATGTAATTATCATGTGACAAATACTATCAAAATTATCATATGATAATTATTTGTATTATCAAATGATAATTATTAAAATTATCAATCTATATTTACTAGATTATCACAAGATAATTTGTAAAATAAAAATTATCAAGGGATAATT
Source organism: Viscum album (assembly GCA_963277665.1). Lineage (NCBI taxonomy): Eukaryota > Viridiplantae > Streptophyta > Magnoliopsida > Santalales > Viscaceae > Viscum > Viscum album. The sequence goes on from OY728123.1 coordinate 891,434,257, forward strand.
TATTATCAAAAATAATTATAAAAGTATAATTTGTGAAAAATTATCAGGATATAATTATAACATGATGATTTATGATAAATTATAAAACTATAATTATAAAAGGATAATTTATAAGAAATTTTCAAAAAATAATTATAAATGATAATTTATAATAAATTGTCAATAGATACTTATAAAGGATAATTTATGAGAAATTATCAAGAAATAATTACAAAAGGATATTTTTTGATAAATTAAAAAAACATAATTATCTTTTTGGAGATAATTTGCAGCGCATGTGTTGGCCTAAAATGATAATTTGTAAATTATTTAGGAGAGAGAAAGTATCATCACATTTGGTATTTATTTATTTTTAAAATAAAATGGATGATTATATTATTCTAGGAACCCTTGATGAACCTCAAGATTTGATGTGTCAACAATTACAATAATATGGCCACGAGGAGGTATATTGAACAACACAGTGTGTGGATTATCCTTGTCTTTGACATCAATGAATTTTGAGGTAGGAAGTTCCTTAACCTTTTGGGTTCATTTACACATGATTTCACTTAATATGATTATGCGTATATTTTTTTGATGACCATTATAGATTATGATCGCATGTGGATGTGTGTATAGCCCTGGAACCTCTATATTACACTTCATACCATGAGTACTTGTAGCTTGTTATTCATGTTTGATGTTGGATCACAAGTATTGTGTGTGCTACTTTACATATGATGATATGTTATGTTTTCTCATGTATCCTATCATTCTATGTATTTCTTATGATATTGTTCTTGGATCCCAAGATAGATGGACCATTGTGTCATGTTATCCCTCGGAGGGAAAGTACGCGTGACTTGCGATAGTGATGATGAGGGACTGATGCATGAGGTAGGAATATGATGATGCCTTGGGGATGCCATGTGATGTACTCGATGACTAAGGAATGATGACTTACTCTAAATCCCTAGTATGAATTCAATTAATATGGGATGATGATTAGATCTTGATCCTTAGTATATTACTTGAAAACAAAGGGACGCTGACTGACCCTCAGTCCCTAGTATATGCTTCGATGACTAAGGGATGATGATTAGCTCTCAATCCCTAGTATTTCACTCAACGAATAAGGGATGATGACCAGATCTCAATCCCTTGCATATATAGGGAACATAATATTCTTGGAGGACATTAATATTGAGTTGTATAATCACATGATTCTGAGAAGAATGATTCATTAGCCTTATGTTTAACCCTTGATTTCTTCTGACACCTTGATTATCCATCTGACATAGAGACAAAGCAGGTACGATCGAGGGTTTGTGGTATCTTGGTTAGTGCATAGCTGATCAATTATTAATTGTGTGTTATTATGATTTATTATGAATTTATTTTATTATGTAATACACTATTATAATTTATCACATCAGGTTAAGGAAACATTGGTGTTGTCCTACTGAGTCTTGTACTCACACCCTACTCAGGAATTTTGTTGCACTTGTAGATTTCATGAGGGATCTAGAAAAGGGAAAGAACCCTGTGGTGGATAGCTGAGATGAAGAGAATGGAGATAGTAGTAGACCTGGATGAACTCCAAAGTATCTAATGTTTATTTATTTACTTTATATGTTTTATTTCTTTTGGACACGCTTTCCACTTGTGAGAGCTGTTTTATTTGTATTAGATGTATGTCATCTTCAATTTTCCACATGTTACTATGATTATTTATTATATTATTTATTATTGATTATTGATCCTAGGGAGTTATATTGAGGGTTTAGTCTCCCCACTGACGGACTTAGGCCCTCACCACTAGTCAACAACCTCTTTCATATGGGGAGACATGCATGAGGTCATGTGGAATTCCAGCTCAGACCTGATAGTTTGGGTCAGAATGTTACACTACTCCTTATATCTAAATATATACTTCAATATTTTATGATAAATATATATATCACACCTTTTATCATATATATTATTCTTCTATATGTTTAATTCAAAATTATCCTAGCTAACTTCAAATCATGATTTAGGTAATTTTCTCATGAACCTTCAATTATAATAAGGCATAAGCTATCACAATATAATTTTTCATGAGGGAAAATCCCGGTAAATTCTTCATTGCATCATTATAGATTATAATCATGTATCAAATTCAGTGTAGTGTAATAATAAGTGCACTGACTAACCTTATCTTTAATTATTTGAAATTTTTATAATATTCATCTATCTAAATGAACTTAGCTCCATTCCAAGTTAATTGGGTGAGCAGATTTGAAAAACATGAGATAATTTCCACAAAGCATTGATAATATACAACCAAACCAATAAAACTATGGATCTCAGTCACTATAATTGGTTTGGTCCAACATTCAATAACTTTTTTCTTTGAAATATCCACCAATAAACCATCACTTGAGATTATATGACCCAAAAATGAAACTTTCAGAATACAAAATTTACATTTGGTAAATTTATAATATAATGTTTCATTCATCAGGGTGTTCATCACAATTATCAAATGTTCTTCATTCACTTCCTTGATCTTTGAAAATATATGAATATCATATATAAAGTCTACCACAAACTGATCATGGTAATATCTAAAGACTTTATTAGTTAAATCCATGAAGATAGAAATATCATTGGGAAGACCAAATGGAATTACTATAAATTCATAATGACCATACCTCATATGGAAGGCTGTCTTTGGTATGTATTCCTTCTTGATCCTTAGCTGATGATATCCAAATCAAAGATAAATATTAGATAAATCTAAATATCCTCATAATTGAAAAAATATATCATCGATATGAGGTAGAGGATACCTTTTCTTAATTATGATCATATTAAGTTCCTAATAATCAATGAAAAGACTCAATGAACCATATTTATTCCGAACACAAATAATAGGTTCACCCTATAATGACGCACTAGGACAAATGACTCCCTTATCTAGATTCTCCTAGTATTTATTTTTAAATTGTTAGAAATCATTCTGGGTCATTCTATATGGAGTCTTTGAAATAGGCATAACACCAGGTATGAGTTCTATTGAAAACCAAACTTCATGATTTGGGGGAATAATAGGAAAGTATTTAGGAAATAAATCACCATATTCAAAAGAAATATGAACACTTTAAATATTGAGTTTCTAATAAATTATTTAAGATAAATATCCCTCATGAATTGGTATAAAAACCATATGATGGATGTAATTTTCACCGTGTTCTCAGATTTATCCTCGCACCAATAAACTATTAAAGGTTGGTTTGAAATATCAAATATTAATTCCATTTATCAACAATTGATATGAGATCTATACCAAGAGTTCCAATCCATATCCAAAATTATATCAAATTCAACTATAGGAAGAATAAAATGATTTATAGGAAGAACCATCCAACAAAATTCTATCTGAGATGAGTTATAGACATAAGATGTGCTCATCCTGCCATTTGGTGTATTCATTTCCAACTCAATATCTAATCATTGAGGTAGTGATGTGATGCCCATAGATAATTTTTTAGATATAAAATAATGGGTAGAACTAGAATCAAATAAAACATATTCAATCCTAGAGTGGATGATAAGTGTAACTTTTACCACATCACTAGGAACTTCCACATTGGTAGTAGTAATTGCATATGCTTGGCCTTCTCCCATTGGATTTGTTTGTGGTAAGTTCCCTTAACATTTGGGGAATTGGTTGTAATAGTGGAAGATATAATTAATATTAATTCATTATACTTGGATGGATTATCCTTTACTGTTTCATTCATGAGCATGATTTCCTTTTTCTCTACACTTGAAACAACCACATTTTCTTTTTAGGCACATACCAATGAATTTCTTTCACTGAGTATCACATATTAGAAAATGTACCTTTCTCTTCTTCCCCTTATCCATTTTTTTCTTCATCATCCTATTCTTCTATTAATTTCATTAAAATCTATTAGAGTGTCAAAAATATTTCTTTTTCTTGATAGTACATGATATTATATCCTCATATGTTGAGAATTGTTTATAGAATAGTTCCCTTCAAAGGATTGGATTAATCCCATAAAATAAATGTTCAATAATACTCTTTGGATTTCATATGTAGTCCACAACATGCCTTGATAATATTGTAAAGTTAGATTTATACATAATAACATTTTCTTCTTCCTTTTGTCTTAAACTCAAGAATCGTCTCTCTATTTCTACTCATTGTTCATGAGGAAAATACTATTCCAGGAAAAGTTCCTTAAAATCCATCCATTCCATGATTTCTATTTCTTCCTCATCCGTAGTGTTTTGAATCAATGACCAACAATGAACTGTATCTTCTGAGTGGTGATAAATTTTCATGAAAATCATTTCCCTTTCAGTACTTCCCAACATAAGAAATATATTCTTTAAGGAACTTATCCATTTCCTAGGGATAAATAGATTTGTAGTCCCATTGAATGATAGTGGTTTCTAGCACATGAAGTGGTATAACATTGTTACACCTCATTGTGGATCAATAGGTAGATCAATATAGGAAATTTTATTGTTTGTATCCTAGGTTAGTTTCCCTAATATAGTTATAATTTGTTCAAACCCAGTTTTTACTCTAGATTTACATTCATTATCTTTAATTGGAGGCAAATCCATACATGGATTACATGAATTGATATAATTTCCATTCCTTCCACTAGGAACAATTTAGAAATAATTAAATTCACTATATTAGGTCATAACATTATGAATTATAATGTATAATTTTAAAACAAGTAAAAAACTTAACATAAATTGAAATTTTATGCATAGATAATCTCAGAAGCATAAACTTGTTTTATTTGGGAATATTATTAGATCATAAAAATATTTCCAAATCCTTTATAAAGGTTTGTAAAGAAAATGTGAATTAACCAAATAACATCCATCAGGAGTGTCAAACCTTGTGCGTAGTAAGGGAACACTAACCATATACCAGAATGATGGTCGAGATATACTCAAACCAACTATTTTTGGGGTTATTACCCCAATATGCATATGTTCCAAAACCAAATACACTTTTAGTATCTTTACAGGGATGTATTTATAGGAAAACTAAATAATATCTACCTTACCAAATGCTTAGGATGTTATTCTATACTTATAATTTATCTAAAAATTAATTCATAGGGCTATATTTCTATAACAGACCAACCGAGCCAACCAGACTAGTCATCCAAACCATCCCATCATGAGGTGGGGTAAAATAGAGAAAAAGAAACAAGTCTTGAATATAAGAAAAATAAGACATACGATTAGAGTACTATGTGGAAACAAACAAAAGATATAACTATGACAAACCGAATAAACTAGAAAACATGATAAGTATATAAAATAAGTATCTTTGTGACCAAGCATCACCTCCAAACTATACCAAAATTAAACAATAATGTAAATAGAATCCTTCATGCTACAGAATTCTGTCCCCTTTACTTGAATCCTACAAATTAATGTCTACATCCTCCCATAGGTAGAAGTTGTATATGAGAATCCCAGTAGGATACCACCCAAAAGATCCATATAATTTCTAATAATAGTAATGCACAAGTCCAAGATTAAAAAACAATTTTACAAGAAGTTTTATAAATAAGTCAATTTGAAATCCCTTTTCAAATATTCCTTGAATTTTCACAAATTGCATGCCAAATCAAGAAAAAAGCTACTAAAGATACCAAAAGATAAATATACATGTGATCCAACATTCATGAATGAAACTATCATGTAATTAACAACCATAAACCAAAATTCACCAGCCATTTGGGCTCTATCCTATGGGATAATACGTACTAGATAATCATAAGAAAAAACAAGGAATAAATTTGGATCAGAACTAACATTGAGGCCTTCCATAGACCATAAACATACAAGATGTTACCTCTTAGTGGTGTCACACACACTAAGGCTACCTGTGTATCTATTTCTATCTACCCAAGGATCCCACTATGTAATGTTTTTCAATTCTGTTTTAAAAACCATTCTAAATTTTTTATTAAAAATTTCAAATCCAAGAAAATATTCTTAGGGTTTCAAAATAAATTTTCCATTTCAAATCATAGAAATTCATTTTGTAAAGAAAAACCCCTTTTTAAATACAAACCCATTCCATTTTCAATTTCAACACATGAAATTCCATTTTAAATCTTAAGGAATAAATAAGAACATCAATAAATTTAGGGAATTAGAAAAATTATACAGATCCACCTACCTCAAGAGTGTAGAAAACATAACCACCTTTGAAAATTGGGATTGGAAACCATAAGATATTCCTTTAGAATACAAGGCACAACCAAAGACTGAAAAATGTTCAATAGGAAACACAATGAAAGGCAAAATCCTTATAATGAAAGGGGAAAAACCACTAACATGGGAGAAAATTAGAGGAAAGCTTACCTAGTGAGCCGAAGCACCAAACCCTATTGATAAATTACTGAACGGATTGATTCAAAAGTAAGTAAGACAACAAAAAATTCATAGGGTAAGATATCTGGCTGAGTGGAGGAGGCTGCTAAAACAACTGAACCCTCAAACACCTGCATGACACCCTAAAAACTGGAACTCAGGGAATTACATGGTTTGTAATACCTTTAAACATCATGAATCACTTTTATTTTATGTTATTCTAGAAAACACTTTGCTTCAAATTAAAAACATGATTTTCCAAATTACACAACATGTAACCCTTTCAAAACATGTAACATTCTCATGCCGTGTAATCTAGTTCATGACATCTATCCAGTGGCTATTACATGTCATGTAATCTAGTTACACATCATGTAACTACCCAATGAATAGTATAAAGACCTAGGGAAAATTTGAAAATACAAAAAATCCATGACTTCACCATTACCAGTATCCTCCCAATTAAAGACTAAAAATACTCACCGAACAAAAATGGAAAAAAAGAAAAGATTAGAATATACTTGGTATAAAGTTAAAGGGGAATTATAGTCTCCCAACCATAAAATCTTTCTATCCCCAAAAAGAGCTCAAGATCCTAGATCCAAAAAAAGAGTAGTCCACTACTACCTCATCAATAACTCACGCTTCCATATCTTGTGGAGATCCTATCCACACTACTATAGTTCCCAGACTAGAGGAATTGGTTAACCGTGCAAAACATTATCCTGGTGATCGATAATCTAAACTGGATACTCAACCAAAGTGGAATCAGGCTCAAGAATAACATCCTACCATCTAATCACATGGGAAGGATCTATTATATACCTCATCAATTGGGAAACATGAAACACATCATATATATAAGTCAATCCAAATGGTAAAAATAATCGATAATCCACCCTCCCCAGTCACTCAATGACCTCAAAGGGCCCCAAAAACCTCAGTTCCAACTTACCCTGCTTACCCAAATGATGATGTAGTAAGCAAGTTAAAAATTTGATAAAGACTCGATCACCAACCTCAAACTCCAGTGGCTGAGGATTATGGTCCGCATAAGATTTATGGTGGCTATGTTCCATGATCAAATTCATTTAGATCAACTGCACCACCTCTATCATCTCTTGAAAAACTCTTGGCCCTATCGAGGACCACTCTTCAAACTCTACCTAGCCCAAGAGATATTGAAATAGCCACCCATAAAAATCCTCAAATGGTGCCATCCTGATCGAATCCTGATAACTATTTTTATAGAAGAACTCGACCAAAGGAAAATGTTTGTCCCATAATCCATTAAAATCAAGCATAAAAGCTCGGAACATATCCTGAATAACCTGGATAACTGTCTCTATATGTCCATCCTTCTATGGATGATATGCTAAGTTCAATTTCAACTGGGAACCCATTACCTCCTATAAACCATTCCAAAATATGGATATGAACCTTGAATCCCTATTATAAAGAACTACATAGGGAAACCCATGAAACCACACAATTTCTTAGAAATACAAGTCCCCAAGATATTCCAATTTATTCAATTCCTTTATTGGAAATAAATGCACTGATTTAGTGAGACTGTCAAAAATCACCCAAATCAAATCCCTACCACTAGTATTAAATGGTAAACCATTGACTAAATCCATAAAAATATTATCCCACTTTCAAAACAGAATGGTTAAATGCTACAAAAAACCTGCTGCCTTTAGTGTTATACCTTATCTCTTTGACAAGTGAGACAATACAACACAAAATCTTCAATTCACCACCTCTTCCCTATCCACCAATACTGACATCTCAATGTAGGACCCTGGGACACCCTGAGAGGGGAGGGGTGAATCAGGGTGTCAACTTTTTCTTCTTAAAGTTGTGGATCTTGTTCCCATGTTGGTAGGAACTACTTAAACCTGTATGATGGATATGATCAGCAATGAAACATTCACATGCAAAGAGATAACACATCAATTTTACTTGGTTCACCACTAAGGGATACGTCCAAGGAGCATACGACGACAAGTTGTCGGTCATACCAAATTCCACTAATATTCACTAGTTGTGGATTACAATGGTTCAGGCACAGTCACTCTGTCCCAGGCTCACTGCCTTTACAAAAGTTCAGGGATAGTTCACTGCATCCCTCAGGTCACTCCCGTTGACTCCCCCTGGATCACTGCCGTTGGTGAAGTCTCGCTCAGTTTATAGACTTGAATGTCTCTTCAATAGATTTGCATTGAAGTCTTTGTCTCCTATTCAAGATGAGACTTTGCATGCATCAAGGTTCAGAGTTGATGCTCTTTTCAGTTCAAACCTTCTTCTTTAGTGCAATGACTAATGCACTAGATCCTCTTGTCTTCATTTTCCTGAATCACAACCACCGATGTGATTACTCAATAAGTGAAGCTCAGCTTACTTGGAATTGTCAGAATTAGTTATCCATGTATGCATGCAATCATGCATTTATCATTTATATTTCCTCTTTAATCTCATTTTTCACCGAAAGTATCAGGAAATCATTCAACTTTCGTGCAGCCCCAGAAAGACGGGCACACTTCAACAATATCTAGCAATCTCCTCAAAGCTCGGCGTGCAAGTCCCAACACGGCGCGCAAGTCCCAATATGGCGCGCAAGTCCTCGGCGTGCAAGTACAAACTGGTGCGCAAGTGTCACCAAAGCCCCTACACGACACTTCCTTATGGAACTTCAAACCTGTGCGACTCACTTTCTTTCTCGCCCAAATCACCTTGGGCGCGCAACCATCAATTGGCGCACAACTTCTAAGAGCTGGCGCACAAGTCTCTCCAAACCACTTGCGTGACCACTCACCACTTGCGCGACTCCTACAACTGTGCGATGAGAGATTTGATTTTCTCTAAGGGTTGAGATCGTGGGAAATGAGGAGGGGTGGTATAGTATTTATAGGCATTTGGTCAACCTGCGCGGCGACATGCAAGTCACCCCTCGACGCGCAAGTCCCGGCGCGCAACTCATCTCCCCTAGCCTCTGTCGTGCAACTCACTTGTCCGACCCAACCAATACTTGCGTGGCCTTCTTTCCTTTGACATATTTTGATGTTTTGATCTTGAAAAACAATAATCACTCAAGTTTACAATCCTTCTAGGCATTGTCATGAAAGTATCTTCACGACGCACAGGTCACTTGCGTGACCAAACCAACACTTACGCGACCCTCTTCCCTTGGCCATTTTTTCATGTTCTGATCTTGAAAAACACTTGGTACGCAAGTTCCCTTTTCTTCATGTACACGGCGCACAAGTCTCTTTTCCAAAAACAGTTTTCTCCATTTGTCGATTTTCAGGCCCATAAATTTGGCAAACACTGGAAAAAGGTGCCACCTTGTATCTGCTCTTGTTGTACCGCCTCTAAATCATCCATTCCTTTGTCGACGTTCTTGAATCAAAAATGGATCATTAACCACAACCCTTGAACTCGACATTCCACCATGGAATCTCCTTTTTCAAAAAAATTTTATGTCATTTGTTTTCTTTGTCAACCACAAACACACTTCTTCTCGGTAATTTGTATCCTTCAGCAACTCTTATGCTTTCATCACAAACTCCACTATCGTGATATGTATTCTTTGAAGGAACAACTTTAGCATCATCATCTTCTGTGACAATGTGGTGTGCATGGTCATCTCAGAGTTCCAATCCCCGCATGGCCATCTTATAATTCCATTCACTTTCACATTGTCTTCTTATTCAACTGTCATGATCTACTTCATGCTGAGCATATGATTCAATTTTTCAAGAAGTCTCTTGCATGGTTCTCATTCAATCATGAGTAATTTAATGGTCTTCATCAAAACCCCATTCTTCATTAATCATCCTTAGATGTATTACTCCTCACTTATTCATTGTTGTAAACAATGTGTCACCTTTGACACATGTTCTTTGAACTTATGATCAGTACAAAAATAATCTGAATTTCCATTCCTCCATTTCATTGGAGAACTTCTTGATCTCCTTCATTTTTACCTTCATTGACAACTATTGACAAAAAATACAACCTTATACACAATGTGGTTCCAACAATCTCCCCCTTTGTATTTTGTTGTCAATACCTTACATATCTTCTGAAAAGAATTCGTCAATGTCAAAATGAGACTCTTCTCTTCAATAAACTTTTCTTTTAATACTTTCATTTCACTTTCTCTCCCCCTTATTGATAAGAAATACAAAGCGCATGGTAGGGAGGGTATAAATCCATACTTAAGAAATGTTTCATTAATCATTTCACTCTAAGTCTACTTGAGCAATGGTCGATGTAGAAAAAAAGAGGATTTGATTAAGTCAACAAGGCTGTCCATTATTCACAGATCATGATACCAACATGAGATGAGAACTCATGTCTTTTTTCTTCAAGGTTTTAACACTTTTATTTCAGGTATAAGAAAATCAATTGTGATAGGGAATAATCAACCTGAAACTCCTGCACTCACATCATCAAACAGATCAAAAACATTCAAGTGTAATTGGTAGGATAAGTGGCCTTGAGTCACTTCCATTCTTTTTATGTCACTGATCAATTCAGTTACTCCCCCTTTTTAGAATGATCTTTGATCTAAGTAACCAAGGGCTAGATATTGAGAAATGGAATACCTTCTCCATTGACATGTTCTTCAAGAAATTCACAGAGTAACTGCATTTGAGTCTAGCTGGAGTTGATATTGATTGAAACAGTGATTTCAGAAGCTTCTTCATTTTTCTCCCCCTCAAGGGAAACAATCCTCATCATCTTCATCAAGAGTGATCCTTAATCATCTTAATAATTGAATATCAATTGAAGAATCTACTAAGGATGGAAACTTCTTTAGCATGGCTATCAAGTGTTGACAGCATTCACTACTTCTCAGGTTCTTCCCCTGAGAGCATGCTTCACCTTCAATTCCCTGCATTATTAGTACAGATACAATACACAAATGAATAAGGGAATAAGGTGGTTCCTCCTTTCTTAATCAACATGAGCTACATGGTTGAGGTTCTTTTCTCAACCAAGTTCCTCTATTCACTCCAGTCTTCATGGATGCACATTTGAACATATGTTCTGACATTTATTGGTGTGGCATGTATTTCTTCACATTCTCTTATACTTTGTGTGGGGAATTGTTCTGCTTAACAGCCATCATGAATGATACATTATTACTCCTCTTAAAAACTGCTTCTTGCTCTAGTATTAAGGTTAGGAAACCTTTTGCTATGTGACCAGATTTCTTACATATCTCACACAGAACTTCTTTGACACATGTGATTCTCTTGGTTTGCAATCTCTCCTGCACTCTGTCTTCATCACGTGAATGTTTTCCTTTTACTTTAGCACTAGCCTTGGCCAATTCATCTTCAAGTTTCCTCATTCATTTCAAATCTTCTGGCCAGATGACCAATATGTCATTTGGAACTATTGAAGCTGATTTGGGTCTTCCACATGGGTTCATCTGAGTTTCATCCCACTTAGTGTTTCTTTTGGATGAATGACCCTTAAATTTAATGGATCTAAAATCCCGGGTCTTCTCATCTTCCCTACTTGAGATCTTCTTGGGGAAATATGTGTTCACAATATTCTTCTGATTTCTTCCCAAGGAATAATCTTCCTTCTTAGCTGGCTTGTGTGGTCTTCTATTCTTATCAGCTCTGGATATCTGTTGACATAGGCATACACCATTCTTGTGACCACTGTCGCTGCATACATCACAGATGTTATCAAGCATTCCAAATATGTTTGCTGTAAACAGATGCTTCTGGACCTGCAGATGTTGCTTCTTCTTCTCTGGATTTCTTCCCTTTGATACATGATTTCTTTGTGATTTTCCGTTAAAGGGATTGTACCAACAATCCAGTGCACAATGCCCAAATATGTTGCAGCACCAACATTGACCCACAAATCTTTTCCTCTTTGTATCTTATGTATGGGGTTGTTGGCTCTTTTTCTTAATCTTTTGTGCTCTATTTGAGGAACCAACTTCCTCTTTTTTCTTCTCATCCACCCTAGCCATGGTGGCAGGTTTCTTATTCTCACCTTTCCTCATCCATACTTGTTTATAACTTTTCTTCCAACCTGCACTGATTGTAGGAACATATTTAGAAACATGAGTACAAGATGGTTTGGATGGTACCTTCACTTTCTCAGTTGCTTGTGATAGATCAATGAGTGAAGTCATGATCTTATTATCACATGTTGGAGGTCTTTTGACAATAGAATCCTCCAGTGAGAATTGAGTACCAGCAGCAACTGATTCTTGATGTGGATAATCAAGAGTTGTCATAATCTTCTTGTCACATGTTGGAGGTATTTCAGCTTTAGATTCCTCCAATGAACATTGAGTACATGCATCACTCATTTCATTCTTTTGTGAAGTCTCAATATGTTTATTCTCAATCTTGGTCAACTGGGCTTCCAATTTTTGACCCTAAATATTGAGGATGATCTTCTGATCTTCAATCATGATCATCTTCTCTTCACAAGTCTTCTTCACTATTTCAACCTCATCTTCATGCATCTTAACTCTGTTTTGTAACAAAGAGTCAAGTTCCCTGAATTTCATGGAAGTTTCTTCCAAACAAAAACTCTTGACTTTAGTGCTCTTCTTCAGCTTAGCTTCAAGTGCATGGATCTTTTCTTTTAGAGTCTTATTGACTTCCTCATTTTCTTCAATGAATTTAATCTGTTTGGTGAGCTTCATAATTTCCAGAATTTTTCTTTCCAATAACTTTTCCATATTCTCAACTTCCATTTATAATCGAGTGATCTCAACCTGCATATATTGGAATAGGCTACATATAATAGCAACCCTTTCTTCAGAAATATCATGCAGATATGTTTTTAGTTTTTCTTGAAAGCTTGAATTAGGGGTGTCATCCTTTCCTCTTGAAGAATTTTGAGCCAACTGCTTGATGCTTTCCAAGCCTGATGTTTCTTCATTATTTGAATGGCATGAAGAACAAGACACTACATCTTATTTGGATATGAGGGAATTCTTCAACTGTTTCTTCTCTTTATTTTTCCTGTTTGTCATGGTCTTGCTAGATGTAGACTTCTGCTCAGAAATGACTGTGCCATTATCAAGACTGCTCTTCATTGTTGACTTTAGGAATGAAACTCAAATCCTCTTCTGACTAGGATTACTGTATAGTATCCAACATATGTTAACCTCCCTCTGATACCACTTTTAGGACCCCGGGACACCCTGAGAGGGGAGGGGTGAATCAGGGTGTCAACTTTTTCTTCTTAAAGTTGTGGATCTTGTTCCCACGTTGGTAGGAACTACTTAAACCTATATGATGGATATGATCAGTAATGAAACATTCACATGCAAAGAGATAACACATCAATTTTACTTGGTTCACCACTAAGGGCTACGTTCAAGGATCATACACCGACAAGTTGCCGGTCGTACCAAATTCCTCTAATCTTCACTAGTTGTGGATAACAATGGTTCGGGTAGAGTCACTTTGTCCCAGGCTCACTGCCTTTACAAAAGTTCAGGGATAGCTCACTACGTCCCTCGGGTCACTCCCGTTGACTCCCCCTGGCTCACTGCCGTTGGTGAAGTCTCGCTCAGTTTATAGACTTGAAGGTCTCTTCAAAATATTTGCGCTGAAGTCTTTGTCTTCTGTTCAGCATGAGACTTTTCTTGCATCAGGGTTTAGAGTTGATGCTCTTTTCAGTTCAAACCTTCTTCTTTAGTGCAATGACTAATGCACTATATCCTCTTCTCTTCGTTTTCCTGAATCACAACCACTGATGTGATTACTCAATACGTGAAGCTCAACTTACTTGGCATTGTCAGAATCAGTTCTCCATGTATGCATGAGATCATGAATTTATCATTTAGATTTCCTCTTTAATCTCATTTTTCACCGAAAGTATCAGGCAATCTTTCAACTTTCGTGCAGCTCCAGAAAGACGGGCGTTCTTCAACAATATTTGGAAGTCTCCTCAAAGCCCGACGTAAAAGTCCCAACACGGCGCGCAAGTCCTAATACGGCGCGCAAGTCCTCGACGCGCAAGTCCAAAATGGCGCAGAAGTGTCACCAAAGCACCTGCACGACACTGCCTTATGGAACTTCAAACTTGTGCGACTCACTTCCTTTATCGCCCAAATCACCTTGGGCACGCAACCATCAATCGGCGCACAACTTCTAAGAGATGGCATGCAAGTCTCTCCAAAACACTTGCGCGACCACTCACCACTTGCGCGAATCCTACACCTGCGCGATGAGAGCTATGATTTTCTCTAAGGGTTGAGCTCGTGGGAAATTAGGAGGGGTGGTCTAGTATTTATAGGCATTTGGTCAACCTGCGCGGCGACATACAAGTCACCCCTCAGCGCGCAAGTCCCGGCGTGCAGCTCATCTCCCCTAGCCTCTGTCACGCAACTCACTTGCGCGACCCAACCAGTACTTGCGCGGCCTTCTTTCCTTTGCCACATTTTTATGTTTTGATATTGAAAAGAAATAGGCAAGCAAGTTTCCAATCCTTCTAGACATTGGCGCGCAAGTCTCTTCACAGCACGCAGATCACTTGCACGACCAACCCAACACTTACGCGACCCTCTTCCCGTGGCCATTTTTTCATGTTCTGATCTTGAAAAACACTAGGTGTGCAAGTTCCCTTTTCTTCATGTACACGGCGTACAAGTCTCTTTTCCAAAAATAGTTTTCTCCATTTGTCGATTTTCTGGCCCATAAATTTGGCAAACACTGGAAAACGATGCCACCTTGTATCTGCTCTTGTTGTACCGCCTCCAGATCATCCGTTCCTTTTTCTAAATTCTTAATTCAAACATGGATCGTTAACCACATCCCTTGAACTCTAAATTCCACCATGGAATCTCCTTTGTCAACAAATTTTTATGTCATTTGTTTGCTCTGTCAACCTCAAACACACTTCTTCTCGGTGATTTGTATCCTTCAGCAACTCTTCTGCTTTCATCACAAACTCCACTATCGTGATATGTATTCTTTGAAGGAAAAACTTTAGCATCATCATCTTCTATGACAATGTGATGTGAATGGCCATCTCAAAGTTCCAATCCCCGCATGACCATCTTATAATTTCATTCACTTGTACATTGTCTTCTTCTTCAACTGTCATGATCTACTTCATGCCGAGCATATGATTCAATTTTTCAAGAAGTCTCTTGCATGGTTCTCATGCAATCATGAGTAATTTCATGGTCGTCATCAAAACCCCATTCTTTTTTAATCATCCTCAGATGGATTACTCCTCACTTCTTCATTGTTGTAAATAATGTGTCACCTTTGACACATGTTATTTGAACTTATGATCAGTACAACAATCATCTGAATTTCTATTCCTCCATTTCATTGGAGTACTTCTTGATCTCCTTCATTTTGACCTTCATTGACAACTATTGACAACAAATACAACCTTATACACAAAGTGGTTCCAACAATCAAATTGTGGTACATATTTTTCTCCCTAGGGTGAAAAAACCAAGAAGTTTGGTGTCCACCATCTAGTAACTTTTGTCTCAAGGAAAACATAATAACCAACCCATTACAGAAGCACAAAGCTCCTCTGGGAGACTGAGATAACTCACACAAGGTCTCCCCACCATTTAGGATTTCTCTTAAGCATCGACAATCAGTTTATATCATTTAATCGATTAAAAATTATATCATAACAATATGATTAAACCTTTATTAAAGACAATAACACATATCCACCAACATGATCCACTCCCAAGCTCATCTTAGTAAAAAAAATCATCATAGACCACTATTCAACAGATTCCTTCATTTCTTGTGTCGGTAATTTTATTCTCAATATGTTGATTACCAAATTCCATTTCTCAGGGCGGTATATATGATATCAAAATCAAATGTGTAAAGGTACTTAACCCGCCAACTCTATATTAAGTTTTGGTTCCTCTAATTAAAGATATACTTTAGGATTTTGTGATTAGAATATACCAGAAACTGATCTCCAAATAGATAGTGACACCATGTTTTGAGAATATAAATAACAACTACCAACTCAAGATCATTGGTAGGGAAGTTCTTATAATTAGGGCATAACTATAGAGATCCATAAGCCACAACATATTCCCCTACATCAAGAAACATCCCAAACCCATACTAGAAGTTTCATTGAATACATCATAACAAAAATATGGTTCCAGAAGAATAAAAACTGGTTCTGAAGTCAACATTATCTTCAAATACTCAAAATATCTCTAACACTTATCGTTCCATTCATACTTTACACCCTTAAGGGTTAAAACCTGAATTGAAGAAGAGATCTTAGAGAAGTCTTCAACAAACCATCCATGGTAACCTACCAAATCTAAGAAGCTTTAGATCTCAAAAACAATTCTGAGATGATCCCAATAAATAACTACATGCAGATTTTCAAAATCAACTGAGTTACTCCTCTCAGATATCACTTAACCTAGAAAAATAACTTATCAGATACAAAAACTCACACTTAGAAATATTACCATACTGATGATGTTCCCTCAAAGTTCTTAGAACGATATCCAAATGGTCTCTGGGTCCTTCACTAAATTCGAATACACCAAGATATCATCTATGAACACAATAAAAAAATATTCCAAGAACTGATGAAATATTTGGTTCATAAAATCCATGAACACCATATGAGAGTTAGTGAGTCCGAACAATATAACTAGAAACTTGAAATGTCTATATCGACTCTAAAACACTATATTGGGTATATCATCTTCTAGGAATCTCAAATGTTGGTACCCTGACTACAAGTCAATATTAGAAAACCAAAAAGCCCCCTTCAACTAATCAAATAGATCATCAATTCTGGGATAAGGATGCTTATTCTTAACAAAAACTCGATTCAACTTTAGATAGTCAATACAGAGTCTAAGGCTCCCATATGACTTATTAGAAAAGAGTAGAAGATAATCCCATAATGACACATTAGGAAGAATAAATCATTTCACCTACAGGTCCTCAAGCTAGAATTTAAATTTCACCAATTCCTCAGGATCTATTCGATATAATTGCATAGAAATGAGCATCATTCCAGGTAACATGTCACTAGTAAACTCGACCTCTCTCTGTGGTGAAAATATAGAAAAATCATCTAGAAAGACCTTAGGGTATGCACACGCAACCACAAGTAGTTGATTGCTCAAGAAAGGGTCTACTGCATCAAGAAACATTTCTCCCAACTGACATGAGATTAAACCAGAAATAGGAAACAATGGTCCTTCCCTTCCCGATCAAGAGTCCCAATCACCTTGGAAAACACGAGTGACCACATTGGTTGATAATAACCTTACCTTATTGTGAGAAAAATATATATGTACCTTTACACTAATCATCAATGTCACAAATCCCTCCCCACAAAGTTTTCCCCTCATGGGCCGACAATGGGAGAAGAGAGATAATGACCCCTGAGTCTTGCCTCTAGCAGGCCCTGGGTTGGAGACTAGCACTGAGGGTATATCAAACACATAGATGAGATACATTACCCTCTAAGAGAACACATGTGGAAGATAGAGATAAGACATACACCAACCAACTCTTGTTTGAACTACAATATAAAATAAATACCTATTAAACATATGTAATGTTGTGTAAAAATGACTACAACTAAAAAGGAAAAACTGTACCAAAATAAAGTAAAATGAAAGCAACCACGAAGCCTAAATAGATCCTAAAAAACCACTGAGATATTAGTAACCAGAATAATCTCTAACCTGCTCCATGTGACCTAAAAAAAGTTTATATAACATAGGGTGAGTATAACAGTATACTCAGTAGGATCCTCCCCAGAGCCTCTTGTGAAAAAGTAAAGAAAGAATGCTAAAACACAGTTAACAAAAAGTGAATCCAACTCGTCACATAAATCGGTATACTAAGTTCCCAACCTCACCATGGATACTCTCACCAAGTATCATATACAAGAGTATATAATATAATAAAGAATATCAAGGGTAACCCGCTATCACTTTCCCACTGGTTTTCCGCTTTTCCCCAATGTCACACATCCTGAGCATCTCTCTCCAAAACAGATTACCCATAGACACTTGGGGAAAGAACTACAACATAAACCTCATGCAACTCACCACCATAACCACACAACCAAAAGTAACCAGGTAGTTTTTGGGAGCCACCATAACTTTCATAACATGTATCATACATCTAGTATTATAACTAAAGCCATTACATCCCATACACTGAGTAAGGATCCCCAAGACATCACAACCCATACGCATTACAATCATTGTATCCCATAGGAAAGTATATCCAGAATATTTGTGTGTGAAATAACCACAAGACATTATATCCCTCTACAAATATATATGGGGAAAATTAACCACTGTGCATACCAACACAAGTAACTACCAAGAGAAGAGAGTGAGGAAAAAGGGGGTAGTCAGCCATCCATCCTTCCACCAAGATGTTGTGGAAAATACCCCATAGGGATCAGAATCCCCGGGGTGTTAGTTTCCCTAACCAATAGGGTGGATTAGAATATAGAAACACAAAAATTATAGAATATAATAAAATTCACAACCACACTATGAGAATAACCTAGTCTTAGAATCAACTGTAAATAACGTCTCTCGGACTCCAAGATTCCATTGATAAGACTAGATATACTATAAGGACACAACCATTTAAAGAGATACATTAAATTACTTTATACATTTTTATCAATTTTACTTTACATTAATTAATTCTTTAAACATTAATTAACCATTATGATTTTCCACATTCCATTACATTATTATTTCAAAAAATATCCATGCCCTCTATGCATGACCAAACCGACTCCATGACTTCTTATAATCACAAACTTATCATTTCATCCCAGCAAGCTCCAACCCCATGGGTTAACCAATTATTTATTAATTTATTTAAAAATTTTACCACTTTCCATACTTCCAGGTATTCTAGGAAAATATTCTAAGCTACCAAGAAAAAGGGTCTCAACATGGGGAGTAGGTGAACTACCCATCGAGTCTTTTCCATGTATAGCAAGAGCATAGATCCATCCATCCTCAAGAATATAAACATGGAAAGCACATGACATACCCCATGAATCTTCAACTCTTTTGGAAGGAGGGTAATAAATACCATCTACTTCAAACAGTGGGGGAAGTAAATCAGAAAAATAAAAAATAGATTTAGCAAGCATCCACTTTCATATCAATGGGTAAGCCCAACTTCAACTTGTTCCAACACCTTTGTTGTCCTCCCTAACTCCCACATGCATAAAACAATGCATCTCTCCACTCTAGGTGTCAACTTCTGCCACAACCACATCAGCCTCCCTACCCCCACATACCACAATAGCCCACCGGGCTCATCCATCCCCAACTCACATCACATCCAAGCCTCCCTGCCCCCACAACCACAAGTCTCGTATCCCGATAACATCATAAGAAGCAGTAACAAACATAGTAATAGGCTCTCAGCCCTAAAACAAGGCATACATCTTTAACACACAATGAGATTTCATGACTCCAAAGCACAAGGAACTTGGAATTTTCAAGAAAGAAGGCAACAAAGGCCCCATAAAGGAATTATATTTATCACACAACTGGTTCTTATTCCATATTGAATTAACTGATTCATTATTCATAGGTTTAAACTATGGGAAACCTAAGAAAAAAAGATATCACAAGATATTACCAAATTAGTTCAATAACTAATTTGACATGACTTTAACTCTTTTATCAACAAGCATCAATATGGTTTGGGTTAATCAACCAATTCAAATAAATATGATTACTTGCATAAATTTTATTATCATAAAATTGTAACAACACCAACTAAATTATTAAATATACCTCTTTAACCAATTACCCAATTAATTAAACAATTAATCATGGATTTACATTATTTACAAATTTCCATCAAGAATGACATGCTAAACCATGCAAAGCATAGATATCAAACTATCTCGTAAATCATGAGGTAAACCGTTATCATGGTACAAATCAACAACATCGCTACACAATCAATACAAAATATTTAATCCGGTTCAAGTATTTAATTAGGTCAAATTCATTGTGATCCAAGGGTATAAATCACTCTAAGACTAAAATTTAATAAAAATAATTATAGAAGCATCAAATCCCCTACCTAAAAAGGTTTTTGATGTTCTTCACATGAGAACGGATCATGATCACCTCTCCCGCAACAACTATATCCACCCGAGGATGCCGCAACACAACCACACCAACCAACAACCAAGAAAACTATATTAGAAACATAGATATCACTCACCATCACATGGAAAGGAGAAACAGAAGGAAATAGATCGAAGAAACCACACGAATGGAGGTACATCATACATTATATAGAAGATGGATCACTATAGATCGAATGAGGGAGCTAGGGATCATTACTTGATGAAGGAATCCCAAGAAAGATGATGAGAGGGTCTTCAGGTATCCTGGGGTCGAGGGAGATCCGCTATAACTATAGGTTTTGACAAAAACTGAGTGGATGGAAAACACATAAAACATACAACATCGGGGAATTACATGATGTGTAATCCCCTTTCACGTCGTGTAATGCCTCAAGGTCGAGTTCCGTCGAAAAACACATTGCCTCAATTATTTATTTTATTTCTCAGACCCTGAAGTATTTCACACCTTGAACCCTTCTTTCATGCCGTCAAAAAACCCGTGAAACAGGGTGTCACATCTTGTAATGTAGTTACATGATGTGTAATCCCCTCTTTCTATCTTTTACTTAACTAAACTTCTCTAAACTTATTCTGATCCACCTCCGAGCACTTCAATTTTTGAAAACACACAAAGGGTTGATCCCCGTATATCCAATCCCTTATAATCCAATCCATGTAGATAATCAAGTCAAAGATGTCAAAATCTAGAACTAAGAAGTCCCAAACCACCTCAAAGTCACCTATCACCACCCGACACATAGGAAACTTGAAACATTATTCAGACCTCTTCCCCAAAGGTGTAGAAAGATTTAATAAGAACAAAATAAGTTAGGAACAAAAAACCAACATGTCAACTAACTTCAATGAAATAAAATAATGAGTATCACCTATATCAAAAACATATAGCAATATAGAAGATGAAATAAGAACAATACCTCTAATTGTAGGTGTCCCTAATTAAGATTCCTATGGTGCACACTCAACATTGTAAATCCATCCAGACTTTTCCGCCTGGTCATTTCACTTGGATGGAGAATGATACCCACCACCCTTGGAAGCATCAATATAAATCTGCAACCCCTTGGTGAAAGTGGATCCCACCTTACCATCTTGGGACATATTATTAGAGAAATGTTTTAGATGGATATATCGCCCACAAAGATGAAAAGTTATATGAGCTTCCATACACTGAATCTTGGTATGACTAAACCACCCATACTAGTAGAAAATAAACTATTTATTCCCTATTTAATCCCCTGAAACTAGTCCTCTAAAATACTTGCCACTCTTTCACTTTCAATTCTTACTAGAAGAAGCACCCTGGCTAACTGCCACACCCATTTAAGCTATGCCCAAGCATGTCCTTCCAGAAATGTCTGACTATAAAAAATCTTCTTTATATACAACCTCTATAAAGGTTTTATTGAACATAAGAACAAGAATTGATTGAACATTGGCCCTTATCCCCATCTTGAACCTTTGAGCCTTCAGGTAATTATTGGTGACAAGATCCAATGCCATATGCACTAACTCAGAAAAGTGGATAGAGAACTCCAGAATAGTACACTCCCCTTTCTCCAATGTTAGGAACTACCAGATATTTTTTGTATGTAAATTATTAGGATAAGACTCCTGATTAAATATCTTCTTGAAAGAAACACAGGTAAGACACTCGTGCATCTTATCTTGCACTATAGAATCCAGCCATCTTTGTCCTAGTCCTTTGATCATATACATGAAAAAACACACCTAACAATACTTATAAGTATTTAAAAAGTTGAATATCCTTTCAATCCGTTCTAGACACTCTTATAACTCTTGTGGTCCTTTGTAACCATAGAAGATTTGTGGATGCTACTTGGTAAATTTTGAGCCCTGATCAACTACCCGTCCTGTTCACTGCGCCCAATGACCCTAGAGTTTGAATGGTATGGATCACTACTTTGACCAAAGAAGGTTCCACTAGAGGATCCACCAATGGAAACCACCTCATGGATTCCCCTCTTATGCCTGGAAGAGATATTCTAAAAGGAATTGTCAGATAAACATGAGACAGTAACCAATCATCCATGAGAAAATTCCAAAACCATTAAGCTGAAAACAATAACAAAAAACAATGTTTTAAATCAATAAAAATTTAAATTATTTGTGAACCCTATAAAAAAAGTCAACACATTTTTGAAGTAATAGTTTCATGTAAATAACTTCCCACTTAGTTTATGGAAACAACCCTCCACACACCAATTTATCAGACATTATAGATAGGATAATTTAAATAAACTTCCCAAACAATTTATTCAAATAAAACCAATCACCGGGTCTTGGAATCAGTAAAGATTTTCCAAAAACCCATGTAAACTCAGGTTCAGTAATGAGAGTGAGCTATATTGGACCATTTTCTTCACCTACAGTCGAAATTCCAACGATCCTACTCTTGTCTACCCAAGAAACTGAAACATCTTAGGAAGTGCTGACACACTTCAGGATGAGTAACTTCTTTGATACCAAATTGTAATAGAACAACCCATACTAACCCGACTATTCACCCAATCCATCACATTCTGGGGTTGGGTAAAACAGAGAAAACAAAACAGGTCTTGAATATAAGAAAAACAAGACATACAACTAGAGTATTATGTGGAAGAAAATGAAAGATAAACTAAGCCAAACCAACTAATCCAAAAAAACATGATTAGTCTAGACAACAAGTCTCCATATGACCATGCATCACCTCCAAACTATCCCAATATGAAATATTAACATAAAGGGAAGACTTCATGCTAAAAAATGATCTTATCTTTTATTAAATCCTAAAAAACAAGGTCTACAACTCCCCATAGAAAGAATTAGAGTGTGGGTAATAGATCCTAGTAAAATACCACCCAAAAGACCTATAAAATTTCTAATAATAAGAATTCAAAAGTCCAAGATTAAAAAAAATTCAAAAAGTTTTATAAATAAATCAATTTGAAATCCATTTTTAAACATTCCTTGAATTTTTAAAAAAATCATGCCAAAGCCAGCAAAAAGAAGGTAAAAATACTGAAAGATAAATGTACATGTGACCCAACATTCATGAAATAAAATATCATGTAACAAACATCCATAAACAACAAAAAACTACCACCCGAGCTCTATCCTATGGGAAAATACATACTAGACACTCATAATTCCAAACAAGGCCTAAAGTTTGATCCAAACTAAGATCATGGATTTCCATAGACCATCGACATATAAGAGGTTACCTCTTATTGGTGTTACACACACTAAGGATACTTGTGTCTCTATCTCGACGTACCCAAGGTTCCCGTTGGGATATGTTTGTAAATTTATGTTTTAAAAACCATGCTCAAATTTTTATAAGAAAATTTCAAATCAAACCCAATCAGCTTCAGGGTTTAAAAATCTATTTTCCATTTCAAATCAAGGCAATTATATTTTCAAAGAAAACCCACTTTTCAAACATGAACCCATGCCTTTTTCAATTTCAACACATGAAATTCCATTTTTAAATCTCAAGGAATTAATAATAACAATAAGAAATTCAAGGATTTGGAATAATTATACATTTCCACCAACCTAAAGAGTGTATAAAACCTAACCACCTTTGACAACTAAGATTGGAAACCACAAGATCTACCTTCGAAAGATAAGGCAACCCTTAGACTAAAATATGATTGATAAGAAACACAACCCAATTACTAATCCCTATAAATAAAGGTTCCACAACCACGAATGTGAAAGAAACCAAGAGGAAAGATTACCCGAAGATACAAAACACCTAACCCTACTAATAAATTGCTAAATGGATTGATCCATATTGATGGAAGACACCAAAAAACACCTAGTGTAAGAGCTCTGGCTGAGTGAAGGAGGCTAAAAAAACAACTGATCCTTCAAAAAATTGCATGACACCCTAAAAACGAGAACTCAGGGAATTACTTGGTGTGTCATACCTTCACACACTATAAATCCCTTGTATTTTAAGTTATACTGAAAAGTGCATCGTCTCGGATTAAAAAAATGACTTTTCACATTACATGATGTGTAACACTCTCATGATGTGTGATATTCTCATGCTGTGTAATCCAGTTCATGACATCTATCTAACAAACATTAAACATCATATAATCTAGTTACACATCATGTAACTAGGGAACTACAGAAAATCCTAGGGAAAAGATAAAAATCCAAAAAATATTTGACTTCACCATTATAGGTATCCTCCAAATTTAGGAAAAAAATACTCACCCAATGAAAAATGGAAACTAAAAGCAAAGATCATAACATACCTAACATAAAGGTAATTGGGAGTTATAATTTCCTAATCTTTATTTTTATAAATCCAGTTCCTAATGATTCTTCTAAAATTTATCTGATAACAACTATAAATAATCCAACCCTAGTGGCCCAATTCCAGTGGTTACTTTATTACATTGGTACTATATACAAGTGATCACATCCCCAAGAATTAGATAGTTTAGTAGTTTTGGAAAACTAGATACAGACTTGAATTTCACATTAAAATTGAAAACCTAAAATAAAACATAGTACTTTATTTGAAAGCATTATTATTCCATTTATAATATCTCTATATATCAACCATAATACACTTCCTAGTATCTTGGGAAAATGAAACATAATGAAGGGGTGAGCTCAGATGCTCAGTAAGGGTATGCATGCAATGAAAGCTAATAAGTCATGAATAATATAGAAAGAATAAGTGATGATCAAATAATTCCATATAAATAATCATATGATATAAAAAATTACCCATGGATATTATAACTATTAAAATAATAAAATGGATATCAATAATCGATTTCATAATGATTGAATGCATAATGTCGAACATCTTAAACTTACCGTTATGGCCTTGAGCCAAGACATCATATATAAATGGGTAAGGCCTCATCCTTACACCCAATTTAATTTGTCTCATGAGACAAACCGATGCATTGAGGGGATATTTAATTTTGGGCCCCAATTATCGCTTAATAATTTGAATGAATTCATCTTATGAATAAACAATACAACATAATCAACATGCCTTAAAAATCAATAATTGTCTATATTAGAACTAGCATACAAAATATCAATACTTTCCTTAGTAAAACGGATCATAAAACATTAATATAAATATGTTTTATGTTATCATTAGAGTATATCCTCAATATAAGATACAACAAAGGATGTTAACATAGATGAAAATACCTTAAAAAGACCACTAGAAAATTTCTTTAAGAAATTCCCTTCTCACATTGAAATCACTTATTTAAAGTCTAAAATATTTCCAAAATACTAAGGAAATTATTTTATTTGATAAGAACCTTGAAAAATTATAAATTAAACTTCAAAGTAATGAGTGTTCATGATTATGTGAAATTATCTTCATACTGTATAAGTTAAAAAATCATTCCTTTCACACTTTTATAAAATAGTCAAAATGTACCTTGTTCAAAAAATGACAAGAAGATTCATTTTAGACAATTTTTTAAAATTAAAAAATGGGTTAAAATTTATTTAATAAATAATTGGGAAATTTTACAAATTTTCTTTTATAAATTTTAAGGAAAACAAGGACATAAAGAAGAAAAATTACCAACTAAGTAGAAAAAAATATCGATTTTCCTTAAAAACATTATTTCGATATCTTGAGTACTTAAATAGAGGAATATGAAAGGATAAATTATAATTTATAGAAATTAAAATAAGAGAAGAAAATATATTTTCATTAAGATAAAAATATAAATAATTTCCTATGTGGAGACATAAATATAAACAATCTTGAATAATAATGAGATTGTAAAAATAAACCCTTACATCGAGTTTAACTTCCTTTGAATGTGTATGATTGTCCTGTATAATAAATATAGATTTATTATAAATATATTCCCAAAACATACTCATATATATCATCTAAAACCCTGATATTTTAAAATAACACTAGGTTCGATAGCTTATACGACACGCAACACCGAGCCTTAATGAACCATGAAATATTATTATTTAAATATGACCGTTCTAACCTAGCCATTGAATTAATAGTTATGAATAATATTAAATGAATTATTATATATATATAAATTACCTAATCTATAAAAATTAATTTATTAATTATTAGGAAATATGTACTGAAATTTCGGTAAAGTTATTTTATGCTTTAGAAATACTTTTTCTTTAAAAATAATTTTTATAACTTTTTGTGAGAAAATATTATAATTATTTTTGGAAATTCTATAAATAATATTTTATAAAAATAATATCATTTTTTAAATAATAAAATCAAAATTATCTTAGGGTAATTTGTTTTGTATTTTTTAAAAAGGATTTATTTTCTAGTGAATAGTGAAAAATACTAATCTTTATTAAAAACTGTATTTTTTTCAAGAATTTACAATGATTTATTTCTTTAAAATTATTTAAATTTAAAATTATTTCTATTATATTTTTAATAATATAATTAAGTTCATTGGAATCAATTTTATGATTAAATCTGGTATAAAGCATTTTTATTCATAAAAATGCATTTTTCTAAAAAACTGTTTTTCATTGTGTTTTATGGTTTGATTTTAAATTAATTACTAAAACTTATAGAAATAAATATTCCATAATTTATTAAAAATATGTAATAATTAGTTCCAAATTTGGTAAATACATTTCCTTTATTTTTTATTTTTATAAATAGTGACCATAGTAAAAAATTATCACCGCGTTAAGGGTAAATCAGGTAATTAAGGTTAAAAATAACATGATAAGGACTGGAAAATGAATCCTAACATATGAATTAATTTATTTCTATGAGCCTATTTCGTTCATAATAATCCAATATTTTAATATATAATCTTTTTCCATTTGGATGTGATTTTCATATTTATATTATTTTATTTAAATAAATGTCAAAAATATCATTCTTTTTATTTTATTATCTTTAATTTTTTTGACATAAGGACAAATAGAGGATATGTTTGATTATAAATATTTATTTAAAATATTAATAATTTTTTTTATCATGGTAATTTATTTATTAATTTTAATGATGAAATAATTTTCTTAAATGCTTATACAATACCGATACATCATCTATTCAATTAATATAAAAAAATAGATTATTTTAAAAATATTAAAAGTGATATGATTTGAATGAATTAATGTGTAAATTTTTTTATAGATCTATATGACATTTTACGGAAGTTTTGAAGGATTATATTCTATTTTCACATTTTATTGTTGTTTTTAAAGATATATTAAATGAATAGTGTCAAAAATGAAATCAATAATATTTTCTAATAAATAATATTTTATTTAATGATTTAAAATTAATAAAAATACAAGATTCATCCAAATTAATTGGATATGGTTGAAAAAAATCAACCATGGTCCATTTATTGGTCTTTTGGGATTTTATAGTAACATTCTTGTCCCTTAAAGGGTAAAAAACTTTAATACTACGGTAATTGTCCAAAGGGTTAATGAGGCGTTATAATTAATAGATAAGGGTGAAAACATTAAAAAAAACTTTTAAAGATTTTATTTTATGAGAGTATTTTATCCATCCTCATATTATATTCAAATTATATTAATTTGGATTCATTTGAACATAAACAATAATTTATATCAATTTAATATTTTTTTAACTTACAAAAATGCCCCTCCCCTTGCTTGTAATAGGACACAAATTCTCTCAATTATTCAAACTTCTTTCATTAATTTAGATTAAAAAAAGACCAATTTTATTTTCAAAATATTTATTTAATTTTAGTAAGTGATGGTATTCTAAAAATACCAACCATAGGGTCCTTAAAAAGATATCCAAATATTGTTTCTCTAAGTGTTGGTAATCATTTTTACAACTCATTCAAATTTATTTATTCATATAATTAATATAAATAAGTTTTAAACATACTAAAATAATAACTCTAGTATCATAAATATACATATATGTTATTATGATTATGGGGTGACCAATTTCCATTTCTTCTCCATTGTATGAAAAACAGAAACATCACTCTGCATATGTATGACTTACCGTCTCTAAATAAAGGTGTAATTCATTTTTCATCACCACTTTACAAGTTTGGTTATAAATATGGAACTAGTGAATGTATATTAAATTTATGATATAATTATTCTTTATAAATTATAATATCATATCAACCTTTTTACCTTCAAATCCATTAGAAAACGATAACGTTGCTCGTGTGTATGTGTGGGCTACCACCTCCACGAACCAATGTAATTCATTTTTAATTTACGATTAAAATGGATGGTAATAAGGAAGTATTTAATGAATATATATTACATAAAAATTATTATATAAATTTTAATTATTATTTACCTTTCTTTCATACCGTTCATCAAAAAATAAAGAAATCATTCATGTGTACGTACATTTTACCATCACCATGAATGGTATAATAAAAATTTCTATCTCTAACTTTAATAGATGAATATAAATAGAAATATATTGGATATATATATATGATATTTATATCATTAATAAAATTATAGATATCATGGGACCATTATCCAAGTACAAGTACCAAAACTATCGAACCGAAACATACATGGAAGACAAAGCAGTTATCCCATAGAAAAATGATTTTAATAAAGAAGTATTAATAAATGGGTGATATAATATTATAAGTAAATAATATATGGTATTATATATATAATTATGGTTCTGTAATATATTTATAATAAATCTATATTTATTATATAGTAGGTTCAAACACACATGAAGGAAGTCGGACTTGAGGTAAGGGTTTATCGCCTCAACTTGCCTTCTTTGGAACATATGTTATATTATGAACATATCAACATTTATAAGGTTTATATACATAAAATTGGTATTATATATAATTATTTTACTTATGTTCATGATATTTAAATTTTGTTTTTAAGTTATTATTTTATGGGTATTATGATTCAAGAGTTACTAAAACAGTAACAGTTTATTTCACAGTCTCATCATTATTTAGGATTGTTTATATTTACGTATCCACTGGAAAATTTATTTTATATCTTTATATTAAAACCAATATATTTCATTATAATTTGGTTATAACTATAAATTACATGTTTTCCATTCATTTTCCTCTTTTTAAGGACTTGATATACTAAAATAATATTTTAAAGGAATACTGAATTTGTTTTTCTACTCTATCAGGAATATTTTTTTATCCATATCTATATTTTCCATAAAATGTTTTAAATAAATTTTTTAATATTATAAAATGATTTATTAAATACATTTTATCCATGTTTTACTTTTTATAAAATTATCTAAAAGTAATATTCTTTTCATTTTCTGAATGAGGTACTTTTTGATATTTTTATAAAAGTGTAAAAGAAATGTTTTTTATCTTATAATACATTAACAGAATTTATCATACTCATGATCTATCATCACTTTGAATATTAATTTAAAATTATATATGGTTATTTTTAAATAAAATGTTTTCCTTAATATTTGGGAAAATTTTAGATTTTAAATAAGTGATTTCACAGTGAAAATTGTATTTTTCGACAAGAAATTTTCCAGTGATAATTTTAAAGTATTATCATCCACATCAACATTTTTTTATTGAATATTATTTTGAGGATATAATCTAATGATAAAATCAAAAATATTTTTTTGGATGATTTATGATCAGTTAGACTGAGGAAAGTATTGGTATTTTGTATGATAGTTCTTCCAATACAAAAAAGTTATTGATTTTTAAGGCATGTTGATTATGTTGAATTTTTTATTCATATGATGAATGAATTGGTCTCATTAAGTGATGGATGGGGAAAATTATATCCCCTATATGCATCTCTAGGTCTCATGTGACAAGTGTAATTGGGTATTTTTTTGAGTTCTTTCCCATTTGTGTAGATGTCTTGGAATGAGGCCTTGATTGTATTTTTAGCTGCCTTGGAACAAGGCCTTGATAGTATGTTTCATATATTAGGAATTATGAATTCCATCATTATGAAATCTATTATTGATGAAAATGTGATTATTTTAATAGCTGTGATATCCATGGATAAGTTCTATCTCATTTTATTAGTTATATGGAATTATTTTATCATCATTCATTTCTACTATATTATTCATTATTCTTAATTTATTTATTAAATGGAATATGTTTTCAGTTATTGACCTCTACACATTTATTATGACTTATTTACACATGATAAATTTCATTTATATAACCCTTAATGATCATATGAGTTCACCCTTATTTTTTTATTTTCCCTAGGATATGAAGAACATATCTTTGAACGAGTTCAAGGGTGAAAACTATTTACTTTAAAAATGTTATGTATTTTATGTTTACAAATGTAGTGTGAGGTTAAAGTATATATCTAGTTTACCAAGACTACTAAAATATAAATTCCTTTAATATCTGATTGATTTTATTTAGTACCAATGTAATATAGTAACCAATAGCTCTGCGATACTGGGGTTGGGGTCTTTATATTTGGTATTATAGAAAGTTTGGTATAAAACGTGGGAACTAGATTTATAAAAAACATATATTATGCAATATAAACCTAGGAAACAATTTAAAGACATTCCCAAAAGATTCTATGTTTATGATTTAGATGAGGATAGTTTAGAATTTTTAAGTACCATCAAGGGTTAATAAGTCTATGGTTGATTATAAGTTTAGAGGCACATATACCACTTTTGGGGGTTTTAGTGATGGAAGTATAAGATGATAAATAGTATTTGGGGAGATATTTATGGTAATACAACCATTTTTTAGTATATGTTTTAGTGAAAAAGTTTTTTTTGGGAATATCACTTTTATAGTTTTTAGAAATAAGTTTAAAGTTATTGATAACCTTTAGGGTTAATGTGATTTTGAGGTTGATTTATTTATGGTTTATTGGGATAAACAATTTAGTACATTATGGGGATATATCATATACAAAAACTTAGTGGTTAAAACATTATTTTTTGATTAATGTTATTTTAGAGAATGTTCATAATATTTCTGGAATGTTATATGAATTATATTAATATAGTTTTAGAAAAAGGACAACCCATGTGTCAGGAGACAACACATGACATCTGGTAAGGCTGCAGGATTGAACTCACAACACTAGGGTGACAAGGGTACAATGCCTACAACTGTCCTACATGATATCCTAGTTAGTATGAAATTATTTTACTTAAATAATTTGAAAAATAAAGATAAAGTTTATTTTGTTAAGAATATTATCAGATCAAATATTTTTTAATTTTTTGGGATTTTGAGGTGATTAATGAAATTTAGGGAGAAACTTTATTAGGTTAAGGTCCATATAACCTTTAGGTTTAATATAAAGTGTTATTTGGAAAGAATGATATTACATTTTTGGAGGTATAAACTAAAGAGTCTGAGATAAAATTTTAGTTTAAAACTTTTTTTAATGATGATGGTATTTAGGTTACTTGGGATGTAAGGTTATTAATATGTGAAATAATCTTAGTTGAACCTTTAGTTTTATTATGGAAATTTCAAAGTAAAATGTATTATTCCTCCATATGAAGGATTATACTTTTTTGGATATTATCTTACCTTATAGTAACCATTTCAGTTTTGGTTAATGTGTAACAATAAGAGTAATATCATGTTATCATTTTCTGGAGTAAGTGATCCGTTAGAAGTTAATTTTAGTAATTTAGGCATAAAACTTCACGTTGAATACTCATCATTTGGAGAAAAAGATGAGATTGTGATGATAATTGATTAAATGGAGAAATTATACTTATAAAGTAAGTATATTTCTTTAATTTATTAGTCTATATGATAAAGGAATTTATAAACTCTAGGAAAAGGATCTTGAAACTAAAATGTTATCATATTACCTTTATTTTTGATGAATTGATGCTCTTTTTTCACACCTCTTTGTTTTATGGTTTTGTGGTCGTTAAATTTCTCATGATCATTCATTTTCTTATGATCAATGATATTTTCCACTCTCTATCATTATTTCGACATTATATTTTTCTTTCATGTTTATATTATCACTTCCCACTAATATTATCCTATTTGGAAACCTAGTTATGTGTTATTCAAAATAACCAATGTGTTACCCTTTCCCTCTTTTCAAGAAGAATTTGTATTAAGCTTTTTTACAATGTGGGTTTTACCATTTTTTTTCAAATTTCAAACCCTTGATTATGGAGAATAATTTCAAATTGTGAGGACACAATTCATTTAAGTGGGTAGAATGAAACTCCCTAATATTTAAAATGAACACTATGTTCGATGGCGTATACGACACATAACACCTAGCCTAAACGAATAATGAAATATTATAATTTAAATATGAACATTATAGCTTTGCAATTGAATTAGAAGATATAAAAAGTATTAACAAAATTATGAAGTACATATAAATTATATACTCAATAAAAATTCATTTATTAATTATTAGGAAATTTGCACTCAATTTTTACTAAATTATTTTATGCTCCAAAAATACATCTTCTTCACAATGTTTTTCATTTTTTAGAGAATATCTTATAGTTAATTTATAGAAATTATAGAAATTTTATTTTATAAAAATAATATCCTTTTTTATATGATCATATCAAAGTTATCTTAGGGTGATTTGTTTGTATTTTTTTGAGAAGATTGATTTTCTAGTGAATAATGAAAAATACTAATTTTTATTGAAAACTATATTTTTGTTTCAAGAATTTACAATGGTCCATTTTGTTTTAAAATTATTTAAAAGTAGAATTAGTCATAATGTATTATTATTAATATTATTAATTTCATTAGAATCAATTTTATGATTGAATTTAGTATAGAAAGATTTTTATACATAAAACTGCATTTTTCTTAAAAACTATTTTTCGTTGTGTTTTTTGTTTTGATTTTAAATTAATTACTTACTCTTATAGAAATTGAATCTTAAAAAATGGATTATATATTTCTAATCAGGAGGTCCAAATTTGGTAAATAGGTATTTTTTATTTTTTTTCATTATGAATAGAAACCATAGAAAATAATTATCATCACGTTAAGGGTAAATTGGGTAATTGAGGTTAAAAATAATATGATTAGGACTTCAAAATGACACTAAAAATTGAATTAATTTCATTTTATGAACATATTTCATATATCACCACCTAATATTTTAATTTATTAGTCTTTTTCCATTTTTATATGATTTCCACCTTTATATTATTTTATTTAAAGAAAAGTAAAAAATTTCATTCTCTTTGTTTTATTATCTTTAAATTTTTTACATAAGGATAAACAAAGTCTATGTTTGATTTTAAATATTTTTTTAAATATGAATAATTTTTTTATCATGGTAATTTATTTCTAATTATTAGTGATGAAATAATCACCTTAAATGATTATGTAACACTGATATAACTTCTTTTAAACTAATAGAAAAATAAAATAAAGGATATTAAAAATATTAAAAGGGATATAATTTGAATGCATTAATATTTCCGTTGAATTTTATATATCTATACTACTTATTTGGGAATTTTTATAGGATTATATTAAATTTATCCCTTTTTTTAATGTATTTAATGGAATATTAAATAAATAGTGTCAAGATTAATATTAGTAATATTTTATAATAAATAATATTTTATAATAAATAATATTTTATTAAATGATTTAAAATTCAGAAAAATATTTGTTTCATAAAATTTAATTAGATATGTTTGTAAACATAAAAAATTTTCCATTTATATGTCGTTTTTCCATTTATGGTAACATTCTTGACCCTTAATTTGTAGAAAATTTTAATATTGTGATAATTGTCACGAGGGTTAATGGAGGGTTAAAACTAAATGATAAGGGTTAAAACATAACCAAAACTTGTCTAAATTTTATTAGATGAGATTATTTCAACTCATACACATTTTATATTCGAATTATATCAATTCGGGGTCATTTATACAAAAAAATAATTTATATTAATTTAATATTTTAATAAATTCCAAGAATGCCACTCCCCTCACTTATAAAAGGAAACCCTTTATATCAATTATTCAAACCAATTTTAGAAATTTATATCAACTAAAACTTGATTAAATATATTATTAAAATAGTTATATAAGTTTTAAAGGTTATGGTTTTCCAAAAAATCCAACCCTATAGTCCTTAAGAAGTGATCCAAAAGAGGATTTCTAATGTCCCAAGCTTGATGTACATAAATGTTACATTTCTTTTGCGGAATAATTCATACATGATACAAAAATACACCCAAAGTCTATTAGTTTAGTGTATTTGGAAACATGGAACGTAATCTTCTAACTTGGTGAAAGATCCTCAACATCTCCCATAAATATCTTCAACTTTTTTATACCTAAAACCTTTCTTTATATCCTAGGGAAAATAAAACATAAAAAGGGTGACCTCAAATGCTTATTAAGGGTAAAAATGAAGAATATCTAACAGAATATAAACATAATAATGTGAAAAAAAGAACATAAATTTTGAATATCAAAATCTTGAGTCATGAAATAAATCTTGGCAGTACGTATGACATATATCATAAAAGAACATTAACCATGATAAAATAGCATTGGTAGAAAACATGAGATTATGTAAAATAAATAAGCACATAATATTATTTGCATAGTAGCCAAGAAATTATTTCCAATACCATCATAGTGTAAAAATTCCTTTACTGAACTGGGTTTACTTTCCATTCCATCCATGTATTATTGAACCGAGTTTACTTGCCGTTCCAGCCATGTATTACTGAACCCGATTTGCTTGTCATTCCAGCCCTATATTACTGAACCAGATTTACTTTCCATTCCATTCCTGTCTATATTATTAGAGATAAATCTTTACCTAATGCATTGTAGTGAGATATAGGTCCCACCTATCTCATAATGAAATCATTCTTACATGTGCCACAAAAAAACACAAATCATTCATCATATCATAACCCAAGAAATAAGATGGGTTTCTTAAAAAAAATATAATCATAGAATAATTCATATAAAATATCCTTCCATAATTAACAAAATCATATCATAGTAATATTAGGGATAGAAACATAACCCTATTTAAATAATTTCATCTTACATGGAAAGTAATTTTGATAAAACACTTGAACTTAATTCTTGAGGAAAATATCCTTTCTTCTTCAAAAACCTTTTATTTTCTCAAAATGCTGTGCAATTTTAATAGAAAAAATTTATATGAAAATAAACATGAAATCGTGTATAAGAATATTCATGGAAATAAGGTGTCATGAAACCATAAAAATCCATTCATGTTGTATAAGTTAAAAAAAATATTCTCCTCATACTTTTACCGGAAAAGTCAAAAAAGTACCTCAAATCGCATAATGACAAAAGATTCATTTCATATCGTTTAATAAAAATTCACCAAAGGGTAAAATTATCTTTAAATAATTTTATAAGAATATAAATAGTATTACATAATTAGGAAACATGGATGTGGATGATAAATATACCATAGTAAATACTTACTTGTAAACAATCTTGGATAAAAATGAGATTGTAAAATTATCCCTTACCAATTTATAATCAGTTGAATCGTATGCCTCATAAAATAAAGAAAATTATATACATATTTAAATATCAAAACCTTAATAATATGAATAATAAAAACATTCATGGGAAACAAAAACATCACAAAAAAGAATTAGATGGTGTATAAGGTATATATCCCACAAAAATAAAAGTGAGAAAAAATAATCCCATATCTTAGGTAAGATTTCTTCCACATGTGTCTGAAACTTCTGTATAGTGGGTTCAAAAAATTATTAACTTGTAACAGAAACATAACAATATCTATGATATAATATATTATTCACTTAGTGATATTATTACTTTTACCATGATTTAATTACTTAAAGAATTTAAAAAATTATTTATATATTATATATATTCTGTATATAAATATATATAATATATAGATAAATGAAATAGAATACACTGTTCAGGGAGACGGTAAGCCGTACGTACGCATGAATGCTGTTTCCGTTTCCTTATTGAATTGAATGGAACTAAGTAAATGGAATATATAAATAAATAAAGTAGAATTACTATGTCATATATTTCATGCTTATTTATTATATATACTTTATAATAATTCTTGAATAGTTAACGTGGATAATGAATCTCATCACGTCATGAAGATGGTAGGTCGTACGTACGTAAGAGCGACAATATCATTCCCATAATTCTTGAATGGTTTTTAATTACATGGTGTACTATATTTCATAGTCAATATAATTTTTTAATAATTATTTATAGTTATTAAATCCATTTTTATACCCATACAAGTAAGGTGGTGGTGAAAAATAGATTACACTACGGTGTGGAGACGGTAAGTCATACGTACACACCCGTGGTGATTTTATTTTTCCTAAGATGGATAAAAAGTGGAATATAGTTCTATAATAGTTATAATATCTTCTCATTATTTAATTTCTACTGGATTTATTATTCTATAATGAAAAAACTCATGAATTGGAAGTATAAGAAGAAAGAAATATGAAATAATCAGTAGAGAATATTACCTCTTATTCGACGTGCTCTCTTTAGATCACCTCTTAATGGAACTAGAGTTGGTCTTTTGAGAAGACAAGAACCTCTATAATGTAACTATATAATTTTAAAAGATAAATGGGTAGGATATTTACTAACTTTAAGTCTTAATGAGTGGTGTAGAAATGAGGGAGGAGGTTCCCTTTTATAATTTAGGTGAGAGGAACTTTTGGAAACCTCAAAAATATTAATTTATAATAAAATCAAACCCCACTCAAAAACCTTTGAAATGTACCAATTTATAATATGAGATGAGTTAGGGTTGTAACATCCTCAACCAAAACATTTTAGACAAGTTTCTATGTCCATTAAAGACTTATCTTTTCAATTTAACACTTAGTTATTCTATTTAATTTCAACTAGGGTAACAAATATTTCAATATTAAATGGGTAAAAAATTTACTTATTTGATGAAAATTAGATCATAAATAAATAATTTAGAACATTTTTTTACCATAAAATAATTATTCTATATTTTTAAAAAGGTTTTATTATTTTTGAATAATTTAATAAAACATTATTTTGATAAACAATTAATAGTGTCAATTTTGACACTATTCAATTTATTGATTTTAAAAAATATAGTGATAACAAGTTAACTTAAAAAAATATTTTATTATATTAATATGTGGTCAGTGTTATCTATAAAATTCATTGGACATATTAATTATTCCAAAATATATTTATTTTAATATTGTTAATAACATTTATTTGATATCTCCATTAATAAAATAATTACTATAATGATTTTGTGTAATTATTTAATATACTTATTCATTGAGTAAAAATTAAAAATAAAATAATATGATGAATAAAAATTTAATATATTTTATGATTATATATTTAGTAGAATTTATCTTCTATAAAATCAAACATTAAAAATTTTATACTTACTAAAGTATGAATGTGACAACATTAACATTACTTTAAATAAAATAATATAAATGTCATAATCTATTATATAAGGCTCCAAATGGTCACTATCTTGACCCTTGGATGAATCTGGTCCAGATATAATGAACCAATAATATTTTTTCATGTTTTTGGTACTTTTTATGGTTATTAGGATTTCAATAAAAAATGTTTTAGTGATTTCTCATCAATTAATTAATTTTTACATCATCAAAGTATATGACTTTATGGTAATTATTTATTTCCAAAAAATTAAAAATAAATTATCATCATTTATTTAATTATTTTTTGTTTGCATGTAAAATTTATAATCAAAGATATAACCTGGTTATCCCTATATTAAAATTATTATACTTATATGAAATGTGAGTTTGAAATTTTTTCACTTTCATTGGTTTTATTAATATCTATGTCATTTCCATTTTAAATTGGCTATTAAATGACTATGTTTCGAAAAGAATATATTAAGGGTATAATTTGATTCATCCAATGTTATTTTTCAGGTTTTAGGATAATTTTATTGTCCTTATCATATCATTTGTTACACTAATTAACCCGAATTTCCTTTAAATGTGGTAAAATAAAATTACTGTAGTTACTATTCATAATATCCAAAAAAATAAGTAACCTATTAAAATAATTTTGACCCAATAATTCCAAATATGAAATCAATTTTTCATAATTCAAAAAATATAATTGGAAGAAATTAATTTAAAATTAATTCCCATTGTTAAAAACCAAAATGCGGGATTTTAAGAAGTAAAAACTTATGAAATGATTGTCATGTATTTATGTCCAATTTAAATGTGAAATTAATTCCAATAAACAAAATTGGATTAAATGATAAATAAATAATCCAATTAAACTTTAAAAACAATTAAAAAGATAATCTAACTTTATAAATAAATTAAACGAAAAGGTAGTTTCGAATTAAAATGTAGTATTTTTCACTATTCATAAAAATATAAATTTTTTATAAAAAATACCAAATTTTAAACCAAGTTAAATTTTTATTTCCTTCTTCTAAAGAAGTTTTTTATTTTTTAAAATAGAATATATAAAAGTGTTAAAAACAAGATTTAAAATTAGTGCTCCATCAAAAGGCAACAAAACTACATTTTTTTGGAAAATACTTCTTTTAACCGAAAAATTGAATTTGTTCTTATATTATGTTATATAAAATACATAATATGGATTTTAATGTTCTATAAAATTCAAAATTTGGTTAATAATATTCATAATGGCTAGTCTATATCCAATTAAATAATAATATTTTAATAATATATCACTGTTTAGTGAAACTCAGTATTGCGCATAATGAAAGATATTGAGGAAGGTCGCTCTTGAGTACAACGTAATCCAAGTTAGTGTTGTGTGTAGTGAAAGATTTATTTGGTGTTGGATATAAAATAATCCAAAACATAGTTCTTTTATACATTGAAAAAAATCTATACTCAGTGTTGCATTAAATGAATTCTATCAAAATAACATGAAATTGTGTGTAACACAAGCCAAGAATAGTGTTGTGTATACTGTAAGATAATACAGTGTTGTGTATATTGAAAGATAATATTTATTTAGTGTACAACACAATAAATCAAAGAAATTAAAAATAATATACCTCATAAAATCTCAGGGTGTGACATTCTACCCCCATTAAAATTAATTTCATCCTCAAAATTCATCGGGGTTATAAATGGTTTACTGCTTAAAATTTTCTTTCATGGAAACCCACATCATAAAAAGGGATAGTAAAAAATCATTTTGAAAAGGAAAGTTATAAACATAATGGTTACCCAAAGTAACTCATCACTGGGTTTCCACATAGGAGAACATAGGTGGGAAGTAAAAAGATGGATATAGAAGTCAAATCTAACCATTAAGTTCTGATGGATAGTGATAGAGAATAAGGTTTGGAGAAAGTTAACTACTAGAAATACATTAATATGTGATGATTTAAGGGAACATCTTATTCATCAGATAAGAAGGTACTAAGATAACATTTTTGGTTTCAAGATCCTTTTCCTAAAGTTGATTAATTTTTATATGAGGAGAAATACTTACATGATTTCAGTACAATCTCACCATTGGTTGTTCTCTGAACAATTTCCACTTAATATCTTAATTAAATAAATGAAGTTGAATTTTTCATTCTTAAAGTGTTAGGAGATCATGAGATAGAATTATAGGTCACTCCATCTGTCACAAAAAAAAGGTTAGAACAGGTTATCGAATATGCACAATTACACATACAGTGAGATAATACATTAATCTAAAAAAATTCAAATAGAATATAACTTATACTATTCAAAAATGGATAACATTAAAATCCTTCTAAAAACTAAAAATATAAAACTTTAGAAAGCGGTGAAAAAAACCAACTTAACATTTGTCTCCCATATATCATTTGGTAGTTCTTGGTAGTCACATTCCAAACATGTGAATACCTAAATCATGTATTCTCTTGATTCACGGTAATAACCTGAATTATCAGACATCCTTATTGAAAATATTCATGTTTCCTTACTACAAAACTTTTTGGATATATTCCTTTAAGTCCCAAAAATTTGTATACTTCATCCATGATATCATAACCCTCTTGTCAATAACTCAATACTTAGATCTCAAAAAACCATCACCATCAAATTTACTTATTCAAATACAATATATCTTTATCCAAAAATCATTATATGAACATAAGGGATATATTAAGGGTTATCTTTCACTTAATCATGTGTTCTCCAAGTATACCACCTTACCCTTAAATCACTTTTCTGTCTCCATAGAACTATTCAGCATATCCTTTCCAATCCTTAATTAAATTATTGTACTAAAAAAATTATATCTTTCATGAATCAAATAACATAAGATTTGAAATCCGAAACATATACACCTCAATCATCTAATTTTATTCTTAAACCATTACTTTGGATCCATCATCTTCGTATTTCCTAAAATATGAATCATGAATTAAGGTTTCTCAACCTCAAAATTCTTAGGATTAATGTAATCAATACTAAAAGAACATCACATACCTTTCACATGTTATTTAGAATCCCTTTATCCTCAGCAGTATTCCCAATACTCATACCATCGTCATGATTCTCTTCATGATAATTACACTTAGTAAATTGATCTTCATAATTACCATAATTTACACATCTAAAAAATTCAATGGTTAACCATGTTCTACGTAGTTCTGGTTATTGACTAAGACCAGAAAGAAAGGTGTGAGAAATACATATCATAGATTAAAATCACATAAGTAAGGTGAATTAATTATAATATTTCAATCTATAATATCTTAGGTTTAATCCTAGGTTATTTAAGATTATCCAAAAAACTCTAGGATTGTGACCTATACTCGACTTATCCTTAGGAAATCTCTAGTCATATCCTTAGAAATATATCTAGGGATCTCATTAAAGTGTTAATATCCTAGTTTCCAAAGGTTGACTAAACTTTCGCTCTGATACAAACTCTAACAACCCAATCTTGATGTACACATACATTACATTTATTTTGTAGAATAGTTAATAAATGATAAAAAAAGACTCCTAAAGACCATATTATTTTAGTGTCTTGAGAAACATGGAACATAATATTCTAACTTGGTGAAAGATCTTCAATATCTCCCATAAAGATCTTCCCATTTTTTCCTACCTAAAACCTTTCTTTATATCATGAGGAAAATAAAACATAAAAAGTATGAGATCAAATTCTCAGTAAGGGTAAACATGAAGAACATATAACAAAACACAAGAATAAGAATGTGAAAACATGAACATAAATTTTTAATATCAAAATCGTGAGTCATGAAATAAATCTTCGCAGTACGTAAGGCATAGATCATAAAGGAAAATTTACCATGATAAAATAGCATTGGCATAAAACATAATATTGTGAAAAACAAATAAGAACATAATGTGATTTCCATAGTAGCCAATGCATTTCTTCCAAGACCATCATAGTGGACAAAGTACTTTATTGAACTAGATTTACTTTCCATTCCAGCCATGTATTACTAAACTAATTTTACTTTTCATTCCAGCCATGTATTACTGAACCAGATTTACTTACTATTCCAACACTATATTACTAAATCAGATTTAATTTCCATTACAATAATGTCTATCTCATGAGATATAAATCTTTATCCAATTCATTGGAGAGAAATATATGTCCCACCCATCTCATAATGAAATCATTCTTATATGTTCCACAAAAAAATATAAATCATTCATCATAGCCTAACCCAAGAAATAAAATGGGTGTCTTAAACATCATTCCATCACACCATAATACATATAAAATATCATTACATAATTAAAACAATCACATCATAGTAATAATAGGGATAGAAACATAACCCTATTTTAATATTGTCATCTTATATGGAAATTAATTTTGATAAAACACTTGAACTCAATTCTTGAGGAAAATATCCTTTCTTCTTCAAAAACGTTTTATTTTATCAAAATGTCGTGTAATTTTAAAAGAAAATAATTTAGTTGAAAATACACTTTAAATCATGTAGATTAATCTTCATAGAAATAAGGTTTCTTAAAACCATAAAAATCTATTCATTCCATATAATTTAAAAAACATTCCCCTCGTACTTTTACCAGAAAAGTCAAAAAGTACCTCAAATCGAATAATGACAAAAGATTCATTTCATACCGTTTAATAAAAATTAAAAAAAGGGTAAAATTAACTTTAAATAATGGTATAATAATAGAAATAATATTAAATAATTAGGAAACATGTATATGGATGATAAATATACCCCAGTAAATACTTATATATAAACAATCTTAGATAAAAATGAGATTGTAAAATTATCCCTTACCAATTTATAATCAGTCGAATCATATGCCTCATAAAATAAAAAAAATTATACGAATATTTAAATATCATAAAATTCATAATAAAAATAACAAAAACCTTCATTGGTAACATAAACATCACACAAAAGAATCATATGGTGTATAAGGCATATGTCCCATTGAAATAAAAGTGAGACAAAATAATCCCTTACCTTAGGTACGATTTCTTCTATATTTGTCCTAAACTCCTATATAGTGGGTCTAAACGAATTATTAACTTTTAAAAGATCCATAATAATATCTATGATATCATATATGATTCAATTATGACTTTATATTACCTGTTCATTTGTTAATTCAATGTTAAAGCAATGTTTTGGGTAATAATCGTTTTATTAATCGTACGTGTTTTGACTTTTTATTATTTATATTATTACTTAGATCCTGATTTAATTACCTAAATAATGTAAAAAATTATTTATATATGATATATATTCAGTATATAAACATATATAATAGATAGATAAATTAAATGGAATACACTGTTCATGGAGACGG
Organism: Viscum album; assembly: GCA_963277665.1. NCBI lineage: Eukaryota > Viridiplantae > Streptophyta > Magnoliopsida > Santalales > Viscaceae > Viscum > Viscum album. The sequence continues at coordinate 891,477,661 of OY728123.1, forward strand.
TAAACCGTACGTACGCATGGACACTGTTTACATTACCTTATTTAATTGAATGAAAGTAAGTAAATTAAATATATACATAAATAAAATAGAATTATTATTTCAAATATTTCATGCTTATTTATTATATATAATTTATAATCATTCTTGAATGGTTAATGTGGATAATGAGTTTCATCATGTCACGAAGACGGTAGGCCGTACGTACGCACGAGCGACGATATCATTCCCATAATTATTTAATGGTATTTAATTGCATGGTGTACTATATTTAAGACTCAATATAGTTTTATAATAATCATATATAGTTATCAAATACATTTTTATACCCATAAAAGAAAGGTGGTGGTGAAAATTAGATTACACCACGACGTGGAGACAGTAAACCGTACGTACGCACTCGTAGTGATTTTATTTTTCTTAGAATGGATAGAAAGTGGAATATGGTCATTTCATAATTATAATAATTTCTCATTATATAAGTGATACTATATTTATAATTATATAATTAAACAACTCATGAAGTGGAATTAGAAGAATAAAGAAATTTGAAAGAATCAGTAGAGAAGATTACCTCTTCTTCGACGTGCTCTCCTTAGATATCCTCCTAATGAAACTAGAGTTGGTCTTTTGAGAGGAACATAACATCTATAATGTAACTAGTGAAGTTTTTAAGAGAAATGGGAAGCTTATGGATGATCTTTAAGACCTAATGAGTTGTGGAGAAATAAGGTAGGAGGTTCCCTTTTATAATTGAGATGAGGGACACTTTTAGAAACCTCAAAAATATTAATTTATAATAAAATCAAAACCCACTTGAAAACCTAAAAAATGTACCAATTTAGAAGAATAGATTATATATGATTTTAATATCATTAAAAAATAAATTTTAGACAAGTTAATAGGTCCATTAAAACCTTATCTTTTCAATTTAACACTTAGTTATTCTATTTCATTTTAACTAGGGTAACACATATTTCAATATTAAAAGGGTAAAATATTTAATTATTTGATGTAAATTAGATCATAAATAAATAATTTAGAACATTTTTTACCTTATAATAATTATTATATATTTTTAAAAATATTTTATGATTTTTAAACAATTTAATAAAACCCAATTTTGATAAACAATCAACAGTGTCAATTTTGGAACAATTCAATTTATTGATTTTTAAAAATATATAGAAAACAAGTTAACTTCAAAACAAATATTTTATTATATTATTATGAGGTAAAGTTTATCTATAAAATTCATTGGACATATTAATTATCCCAAAATAATTTATTTTAATATTTTCAATAACATTTATTTGATATCTCCATTAATAATATAATTACTATAATGATTTTGTGTAATTATTTAAGATACATATTCGTGGAGTAAAAATTAAAAATAAAATACAATTATGAATATAAAATTAACATCTTTCATGATAATATATGTATTATAATTATCTTCTATAAAATCAAATATTAAAAATGTTACACTTCTTAAAGTATGAATGTGACAACTTCATCATTACTTTAATTAAAATAATATAAATGTCATAATCTATTCTATATAGATCCAAATGGTCACTATATTGACCATGGGATAATTATGGTCTATATATACTTTACCAATAAGATTTATTCATGTGTTTGGTACTTTTTATGGTTATTAATATTTTAATAAAAATTGTTATATTGATTTATCATCAATTAATTAATTTTTACATCATCAAAGTATAAGACTTAAAAGTAATTATATATTTCATAAAAAATAAAAATAAATTACCATGATTTAGTGAATTATTTTATGTTTTAATGTAATATTTATGTTCTAAGATATCATTTGGTTACCCCTATATTAAAATTATTATACTTACATGAAATGTGAGTTTGACATTTTTGTCACTTTCATTGGTTTTATTAATATCTATGTCATTTGCATTGTCAAGTGGAAATTAAATAACTAAGTTTCAAACAAAATATGTTAAGGTTAGACTTCTATTCATATAATGAGATTTTAAAAGGTTTTAGGATAATTTTATTTTCCTTTTCATATCATTTTTTACAATAATTTACCCGATTTACCTTTAACTATGGTAAATAAAAATTACCGCAGTTACTATTCATAATATCAAAAAAAAAGTAACCTATTAACATAATTTTGAACTAATTATTCCAAATATGGAATAAATTTTTAATAATTAAAAACATATAATTGGAATAAATTAATTTAAAATTAATTCCCGTTGTTAAAAACCAAAATGTGGGTTTTTAAGAAGTAAAAACTTATGAAAAGATTATCATGTATTTATGTCCAATTTAAATGTGAAATTACTTCCAATGAACCAAATTGGATTAAATGATAAAAACATAATCCAATTAAACTTTAAAACCAATTAAAAAGATAGTCTAACTATATTAATAAATTAGACAAAAAGGCAGTTTTGAAATAAAATGTAGTATTTTTTTACTATTCATCAAAATATGAATTTTATCATAAAAATTCCAAAATTTCAATCAATTTAAAATTTTATGTCCCAATTCCAAATAAGATGTTTATTTTTTAAAATATAATATATAAAATTTTTAAAAACTAAATTTAAAATTGGTGCGCTATCAAAAGGTAGAAAAACTACATTTTTTTGAAAAATACTTCTTTTATCCATAAAATTGAATTTGTTCTTATATAATGTTCTACAAAATAAATAAGATGAATTTTAATGTTATATAAAATTCAATATGTTGTTAATACTATTCATAAAGTCTTCATTATATCCCATTAAATAATAATATTTTAATAATATATCGTTGTTTAGTGAAACTCGGTATTGCGTACAACGCAAGCTATTGAGGAAGGTCACTCTTACATGTAAAAAAAGACAAGTAAGTGTTGCATGTAGTGAAATATTCATTTGGAGTTGCATATAAAATAATACAAACATATTTATTTTATACATTTAACAAAATCTATACTCAGTGTTGCGTTAAATGAATTCTATCAAAAGAACTTGAAATTGTGTGTAACACAATCCAAGAATAATGTTGAATATACTGAAAGATAATAAAGTGTTATGTATATAAAAAGATAAATTAGTGTATCATACAACACAAAACATAAAATAAATTAAAAATAATTTATCTTATAAAATCTCAGGGTATTATAGGATTCTCTAAGAGAAGGTAATTATTTTTACAACTCTTTCAAATTTATTTTCTATTATACTTCCTATAAATATGTTGTAACCAAAATAAAATAGTAAATATACTCTCATTAATATACTTAGATGTTATTATGATTATGTCATGACCATTTTCCATATCTTTTTCATCCTACTAAAAGTGAAAACTTTGCTCGTGCATATGTACAACTTACCGTTTCAACATAGCAGTGTAATTTTTTTCATCACAACTTTACAAGGATGGATATTAATATGGAATAAATGAATAAATAATAAATTAATGAAATAATTATTATTTTGAAATTATAATATCATATATACCTTCTTACCTTCCAATCTATTGGAAAATCATAACGTCGCTCATGCGTACATGTGGACTACCACCTCCATAAAGCAATGTGATTTGTTTTTCATTTCCACTTCACATGGATGGTAATAAAAAGGTATTTAATAAAAATTATTCTATAAAGGTGATTATTATTTACCTTTATTTTTTACGATCTGTAGAAAAGTGAAAACAACGTTTATGCGTATGTGTGGCCTATTGTCTCTAGGAACAATGTAATTAATTTATATATATATAACTTTTATAGATGAATATAAATATAAATATATTGTATATATATATTATATTTACATAATTAATAGAATTTTGGAGATAATGGGACCATTATTAAAGTAAAAAGACCAAAACTATTGAACCAAAACATACATGAAAGATGAAGCAATTATCACCCAAAACAATGATTTTATTAAAGAATTATTAATAAATAGATAATAAAATGAAATAATTAAATCATATATGGTATGATATATATGATTATGGTTATGGAATATATTTATAATAAAAATATATTTATTATACACGAGGTTCAAACACGTATGAAGGAAGTTAGACCTGAGGTAAGGGTTTATCATATCAAATTGTGTTCTTTGGGAAAAATGTTATATTATACACCTATTTAAATTTATGAGGTCTATATAAATCCCCTTTGACATGTTATATCATGATTATATTTAATTTCATGATATTTAAATTTTTATTTTATGTTATTTTTTATGGGGATTATGATTCAAAAGTTATCAAAGCGATAAAGGTTTATTTCACAATCTTATCATAATTTGAGATTGTTTATGTTTATTTCACTATTGGGTAAATTATTATATATTTATAACTTAAACACAATATATTTTACTATCCAATGTATATCCCTATTAATTACAATTTTTCCTTTCATTTTACTCTATTTAAGTACTCAATATACTGAAGTAATTTGTTTAATGAAAACCAACTTTGTTTTTATACTCGTCTGGGAATATTTTTCTTGCATATTGATATTTTTCTTAAAATATTTTAAAGAATATTTTCACTATTTTACAATTATTTATTAAATACATTTTTACCCATGTTTTAATTTTAAAAAAATGGTCAAAAATAAAACATCTTGACATTTTCAAAATGAGGTACTTTTTAACATTTTTATAAAAGTGTGAAAGGGATGTTTATTTTAACTTATACAACATGAATGTAATTTATCATTGTCATTACCAATAATTTATTTTAATATTAATTTAAAATTTTACAAGTTTATTTTCAAATAAACAAATTTCCTTAATATTTTGAAAATTCTTAGATTCTAAATATGAGATTTCTAAGCAAAAAGGGTATTTTTATTCAAGAAATTTCCCACTGATCTTTTTAAAGTATTATTATATATTTAAACATCCTTTATTGAATATTATGTTTAGGATATAATCTAATTATACCATGAAACATGTTTCTTTCTATGTTTTATTATTATTTTTTGAGTAGGGAATGTATTTATATTCTTTATTATAGTTCTTCCAATACTGACAGTTATGGATTTTTAAGGCATGTTAATTAAGTTGTACAGTTTATTAATATGATAAATTCATTGGACTTAGTAAGTGATGAGAGGGGACTTTTACATCCCCTAAATGTATTTTTAGGTCTAATGAGATAAACTAGATTGGTTATTTGGTTTAGGCCTTTCCTATTTATATATATGTCTTAGTAATAGGATTTGACGATATTTTTAGTCGTCTTCGTATAAGGCCTCAATGGTAAGTTTTAGATGTATGATATTATTCATTCCATCATTATGATAATAGTTATTGATGTAAATGTGATTATTTAAATAGTTATTATTATATTTGTCTAAAACATCCTTATTTTAATGACCCCAAATCATGCTTATAATGTCACTAGAAAATTTAAAGTTTTCTACGAGTAAATGATTTTCTCGTCAAAACTTGTGAAAATAGATATGTATGGAACTTACTATGTCACCTTACCATGTGAATAATTTTAACTAGACATGAAGTTCAAGTGACTGTGTCACTTTACCACATGTTATATTCCACCTAAATGTATATGAATTCCACCTACCATGTGTCAGATGAACAAAATATATCAAAGGCATGAACTAACCATGAAGTGGAGTTGTAATTATCATGCATTGAATATCACCTTAACATGTGTTCAATCAACCTACTGTGTGATAGAGATATACCTAATGTGTGTAAAAAATACCTGACCATGAGTATCAGTGAAGTGACCGCATAAATGAAACTAACTACCGCAGAAAGAAATCAAGTTACCATGCCAAGGTATGTAAAATTTTCATTAAGTAATATACTAACTATGTTTATTATTGTAGTAACTGTATGAATAAAAACCTACCACGTGAAGAGAAATGGCTACCACAATATCAAATAAACTAACCACATGAAGTAATGAACCGACGCTGACACCTTTAGTCATCAACTGACCATTCCAACTGATTGTGTTAAGTTTCCATTCTAACTAACCAGGTATTAAGTGAAGAAAAATTTTCATTTATAACTTATTAATGGAGTGTTTAAAATCTAAAATATCTAGTTTTTGAAGCATTAAATAAATCATGAGTGCATTTAATTTTTATTTTATTGTTCTCTAATGGATACTTTTTGATGTATATTATTTTTATAAGAAAATATGATCCTGTGAAGGGGGTATAAAATACATTCTCTTATAGAGAATGACAGAGGATCCTCGTGTGCACCTATGCTATAGGGGATACTCTATGACACTCTTTTTTCTAGAACCATCTATGAAAATTTTCTGAACATCAGCCAAATAAAAATTCAAGGACTCTGAACAACCAACACTATTCATATTTAGCTATATCTCATTTACTTATGTCATATCTCTTTATATTTTTCTTATTCTTTACATTCGAGCTATATTTTTTCTCTATATATTTGTAAAACAGTCACCTTTGATAAATTGAAGAACACTTCATACTATCTTATATATTCTAATTTTTATTCCCAGTAAAAATTATGGAAGAGGTCCTATATGACATGGAATAATTTTGATCCCATGTATAACTTTGGAAGAGGCTATGTTCTTGGAAATTACTATGTGTTGTTGTCTGTAAAACCTGATCTAGGTTGTGGATCAATTTTTTTTACTAATAAACTTCTTGGAAATAGGTGATTTCCAAGTGGAGGGGATTAATTCATGAATTGAGACTAATCCCCTTGTTAAATTTCTATTATTATTTATCTGTTTTGTTATATTTATTTTAAATCAAACTTTTTGTGATTTTCTTAAATATTAAAAAAACTATACTCTAATAGTTAACTTAAATTATTATTTAAATACTATGATTGATATGAGTATATTAGTTTCAAAAGATAAATTATTTTCCAAAGAATTCAAAATAATCTATGATCAAGGTTTTAAGAACCTTTTCCAAAGGTCACATTATATATTTAGACTATTTTTGTTAATTTGGTGATTTTATCAAATTAGGAGATTTAGTTTTTAAAGTATTTTAAATATATTTTCTATTGGAAACTTAATTCACCCCCTCTTAAGTTGTCCACGCCAACCAACATTTTGTATCAAAGGTGTTTCAAAATATGTTTTTTCTATGATTTATTTTTATTTAAATATCTTAAATTTCTATTTTATCTAAATTTCATTCTTTATATATAATACTAAGGTTGAAGTATCTTCCAGTAACTGACCTTCTCATTTTAATGGAACAAATTACGCTTAGTGGAAAATTAAAAGGAAAATTCATTTATAATGTATATAATTTGATATCTTAACATTCATTAAAGATAAATATGAAAAATCTCAAGCTTCTAAAGCTTCTTGGAGTGATACTACTAAGGCATAATTCAATTGTAACTGTAAATCTATGAATGGAATTTACTATATTTTAATAGAATATTAATTTAATAGAATACTATCATGTGATACTGCTTATGATATTTGGGATACCCTTGATGAATCTCATGAAGGAACATCTAATGTTAAATAAATGTGTTTAAAAAATTATACTATTAAATATGATATGTTTAATATGAAGCCTCGCGAATTGATTTTTGATATGTATCTCAAGTTTAATGATATTGTTAACATAATTCATACAATATGAAATCAAATTGTTGCCAAAGATTAATTCATGTGAATTATGAGATTTCTACCAAAAATATAGAGAAGAACCTCAATTTCCATAAGAGAATCAAGTGATATAAGTAAGTTTCTAGTTAAGGATCCAATAGGAAGGCTTGCGATTTTAAAAGAAGAATTTCATGTGAACATAGAGGAAGTGGATGAACCAAAAAGGAAGTTAGTATCCTTTAAGAATTTTGAATCTAAAAAAAGATAACTTCAATGATGAAAGTTTGAGTGATGAGGAATCACCATAAATTAGTGATGGAGATATGGCTCACATAGCTATACATTTCAAGAAGTTCTATAGGAAGAAGAGGTTTTTCAACAAATCAAAACTATAAAGGTAGATATGATAATAGAAGGAATTGGATAAAATAATGGTGGAATGATGATTATCCAAATGAAATAATATTCTATGAGTGTAAAAGGAAAGGGCACATAAAAGTGTATTTTCCTAAGCATAAATATAAGAATAAATATGAGTAAAAATGAAATAAATATAAAAAATTCTAGGAAATCCATAGGGAGTAATTCTGTAGAGATCTCAAGTGAATCATACTCAAGTAGATAAGAGATAAATGACAAAGCTAATATGTTTTTTATGAAAATCACATCTAGGGTATTAAATGTATTTCCTGAATCTTCTATGCATATTTCTATTCCTAAGGAAAATGAAAACAATGATGATAATATGACCAGTGATGAATTATTCAAATATTGTAGCATACTGAAAGTAATATTTAATGAATTAAAATATTTGTATAAAATTTTGAAGAAGTAGCAAGCTATGTCAGCTTATCATAAAATTGATCTTATAGTAGAGGAGGACACAAATTATATACTACTAAGAGAAAATAATGAGTTGACATTATATAATGGTTAATTAAAGAAATATATGAGGTGGTTTAAAAATGTAAGAATAAGCCTTACCTATAATATTGGTATACAAACTACTCTTAAATACACTACTGGAATATGTTATTAAAATGGATAGAGGAAAATACAAATTTTTTTCCCAATTTCCAGTTCTTCTAGTTATTATAATATTTATTATTCTACCAGACCTAATAAAGTGTCTATTTTTTATATTCTAAGATCTAGTTATAGGAAAAAAGTATGAAAATTATGTATTCCTAAATCACTGATTACTAACATCTCTGGACCAAAGAAAATATGGGTCCCAAAATCAATTTTGGTTTAGATCTATTTTATACGAAATCTACTTGAAAAGTTATATTAAATAAATTATGTTATATCAATAATGGAAACACTAGACATATGACTAAGGACTACTCAATATTCAAGAACCTTGTCAAGGTTGATAGTGGACATGTCACTTTTGGTGATCTTATAAAGGGAAAATTATTAGACTCAGCCAAATTTGTAACTCCAACACAATTTTAATCTCCAAAGTCTTATTTATTGACGGATTAAATTATAAAATTCATAGAATTTCATAACTGTGAGATTATTTTTTTCATTTTAATATTGAAAAACTGCTTTTAAATATTTTTATTCAAAATATGATTTAGTTTTTTCTTCTATAAAAAAATGTTTATGATGTATATTTAAATTCATTATTTTCTTTGAATGTTTCATGTTTAATTTAAATTCAAAAAGGGTCTATGATTTGGAATAGAAGACACGGAAATTTAAATATTTAACCACTTATAAATATAACTCGGAAAGGTTTAGTTAAGGATATACCTAAGCTAGAATTCCCAATATAAAAAGTTTGTAATCCCTGTCAAAAGGAAAAAAAACAGAAAATTTATTTCAAACTAATGAAAGAAGTTTCAACTTCTCAACCTTTAGAGATGGTTCACATGGATTCTTTTGTAACATATAGAGTTTTTAGTTTAGTAGGAAAATGATATTCCTATGTTATAATAGATGATTATTCAACATATACATTGGTTATTTTCTTTACTCATAAAAGTGAATCGCTTTCCTCCTTTTCTAAATATGGTAGATCTATAGAAAATATTAGTGGAATTATAATTAATACCTTCAGAAGTTATCATAGATGTGAGTTTAAAAATCAATAATTTGAATCATTATGCTCACCAAATGGATTTAGCCACACATTTTATACTCCTAGGACCCCATCGAAGAATGGTATAGTAGATAGAAGAAATAGGACCCATAAAGAAATTTCCCAGACATAATTAATGAGTATGATTTACCTATATATTTTTGGGCATAATATATGAACACAAATTTCTATATAATTAATTGATATTTAATCATAACTCTTTTAAAGAATACCCCTTATTAATTTTGGAATGGGAGAAAACCAAATGTTAGTTACATTATATTTTTTTTCTATAATTCCTTTATACTCAATACAAAATATGATTTAGACAAGTTTTAATTCAAGGGTTATGAAGGAATTTTTCTTGTATTATGTAAAAATGATAAATAATACAAGGTGTCTAATAAAATAACAAAGATTTTTGAAGAATATGTAAATGTAAAGTGTGATAAGACATATCCACATGATCCTAAGACCACTTTATAAAATCTGGATGATTATCTTTCCAACCTCGACATGAATGCTAAATTCAGTGATAATTCTGCAAGAACTCATGTAGAAAAAGCGTATACTTATGACGAATAGCATAATACTGACCCTATAAATGAGAATGAGGTTTAAAACATTTCTATTCCTAGAGATGTTAGGACTCATAGATATCACCACTTAGATACAGTTGTAAGAGACATAAATAAAGGAACTTAGACTATATATTCTCTTAGAAATCAAGTTGAACATCATGATTTCTTTTCAAAAATTGAACCTAATAACATCATAGAAGAAATTAATGATGAACTTTGGGTAATGGATATAAAATAATATCTAAAGAGTTTTAAAGAAATAAATTCTATGAAATAGTTGAAAACCCCAAGGACTACCTAATTATTGGAACTAAACAGGTGTTTAGAAACAATGTTGACGAGTTATGAAAAATAATTATAATTGAAGAAAAACTGGTTCCATAAGGATATAGTCAATAAGAAGGTATTGACTATGTTGAAACCTTTTCTCTAGTAGCTATACTTGAAGCCATCAAAATGTTTCTTGCCCATACAAAAAGTTTTAATTTCGAATTATATCAAATGGATGCCAAGAGTGCATTCTTAAAGGGTTATAAAATTGAGGATGTTTTTGTGAAAAAACCCCAATATTTCAAAACCCTCACTTTAAAAATCATGTTTTTAAATTAACAAAAGATTTAAATGGTTTAAAACAAGCACCTAGACCTTTGTATGATAGGCTCAACACTTTTTTTAATTTCAAATGGTTTTACTAATGTAATATCTAAACCTAATAAATTTATTAAAATACTATCAAAAGATATTTTAGTTTTAAAAATTTATGTTGATGATATTTTTTTTGGATATTCATGAAATTATTTGTGTTCCAAGTTTTCAAAAATTATGTAAAATTAATTTAAGATGAGTTTGATGGGTGAACTTAACTTCTTTATTGATTTTTAGAATTTTCAAAATAAATATGGAATTATTTAAAAGAAATTAAGTACACTAAATATCTTATATTTTTTTTAATATTTATTGTTATAAATGTAGTGATACTCCCATAAGTTCTAGTTGTATGATGGATTTTTATGAAACTGGGAAACCAATTGATCAAACCACCTATAGAGGTATGGTTTTAAGTTTACTATACTTAACCACTAGCTGGACTTACATAATGTTTAGTGTGTGTGTGTGATCATTTTCAAGAAAATAAAAAATAGTCATATGTATCATATTTAAAAATAATTTTTGAATACCTCAAAAATAAAACTAACTTAGGATTGTTTTACATGAGAGGAAAATAATTTGATTTAGTTAGTTATTTAGAAGTTGATTTTGGTGGTTGTAAGTTAGAAATAAAAATCACTTCTAGAACATGTCACTTTTTGGGAAAGTCCCTAGTTTCATGGTATAGTGAGAAATAGAATTTCATTTTATTATCCACTATTGAAGCTAAGTACATAGATGCAGCTAGTTTCTGTGCACATATTTGGTGGATGAAGCACACTTTACAATAATATGGACATCAATTATGACATGTACCTATAACGTGTGATAATAAAAGTTCAGTAAATATTTCTCAGAAACTTGTTTCTCATTATATAAGAAATCACATTGATATAAAAAAAATAAATTTTTGAGAGATCATTTTCGAAAAGGTGATATAACTGTTAATTTTATTGGTATTTAAAATTAGCTTGCTAATATATTTACAAGACACTTGAATATTGAGAGAATCAATTATATAATACATTAATTAGGAATGATAAATCATTTCTAATTGTTTTAAATTAGATTTAGTTTTTAATTATTATGTTAAACTATTTAAACTTTGTTTTATATATTTTTCTAGAAGAAACTGTGAAGTGAAGTTCACACGGTCAGTATGCCGACCATAAGTTTTTTTCCATCTGTTCAGTATGCCTACTGTGAACACTTACTCATACAGTCACCATAACTACTATGATTATTAAATCACGTGGTTACTATTCCTACCATGAAAATTTCATTCATTCCATTAGCATACATGTCATGAGGTCATAATTAGCATGCCTATTGTACCTTTGGCCTCACCATTACACAGTAAGAAAAACTACTATGTCTTATTACTTGGAATTTTTCATGAAAATATTTTGGAAGGATTTCATACTTTTATTATTATTTTAATTCTTAAAATATTTTAATTAGATTTTTAATTTGAATCCCAAACGAAACCCATATTTTACCTTATATATTATCTATCCTTTTGAAATATTTTGAGAGAATTGATTTCTCCTATCTCAAACCTCTATATCTATCTAACCCAAACCACTCTATTTTTTCTCCCATATTCAATACTTATGAAATCAAACCAAACAAAAAATTTCAAGGATGAAACTCATGTTGGAAACTACTTTTCTTGTTTAGTCAACTCCTTCAATGAATTTGAAGAAGTCAAAATCAAGCTTAAGCATATTAGTGGATCTAAATAATCTACACCTGGTTGATCATATTGTATCTGAAGAAAAGGAAATCGATGTGCAATATTTGAAATTGAGTAAATTGCTAGTTTGGAATGTGATTCAGGAACAAGAATGAGATGCATGGTTTGAGGAGAATATTAATCCTTTTTATATAAATATTATTAAAGAGTTTTATACGTACCTTGAGTTATTCCATAGAGAAAATAATGATACAGTTAAATTGATGATAAATAGTGAATTTATTGAGTTCTATTCAAGGAAATGGGAAAAGTGTTTAAGTGTTCCTCACAAAAGAGAGTTTAGAGATTACCGATTCTCGTATCCAATTAATCATCTTCACTTTTGAGTTTCATAATTCTTTATCTGAACTCACTAGAAATGGAACTCATAGAATACATTTGGATATTGATTTGAGTGGTGAATGTAAGATACTAGTTATGTTTATACATCACCTAATTTTTCTACAAAAGGATACCTTAATATTCTAGGACATCAAGATCTATTTTTCTCGTTTTTGATAAAGAAAGTTGTTTAGATCAACCTATATAGATATGTCATGAGACATATGGTTGAGTTGTGTAGTCCTACATCAAAATTAATTTCTCCACCTTAATCGAAGATGATTTTAGCCTTGTTAGAGTACAAAGGCTTAGTTCCTTAGGGGCAAGAAATAATTACCCCATCAGATGGTCTCTGCCTTACATAAAAAATTTGTAAGTAGATGAAGGTAAATTGAAACCCATGAAAAAGAGAATGGGTGGCTTAACCAGAGAATATTTATGAAAAATTTGATCCTATGAAGTACCAGATTAGGCCTTGGGATACTGTTTATCTTGGTATTGAACTTTATACGATAATTGTGTATTTAGATGATGATCTGGTTTTTAGCGAGAAAGAAGTTGAAGAAGAAGATAAAATGGTATATTTGGATGAAGAAGAAAGTTTTGTTCATGAGGATAGTAGGGAAGCATATCCTTATTTGTATTTTGGATATCCTAGATCACCCATAACCTTTCCATCACATGAAGAAGATATTAAATATGAGGATCTGGCGAACACAAATGGTTTTATGAGTTTTTATTGGCCTAAGATGGATGCATCTAGGGACTTTGAGAGTGATGAATTTAGTTTATATGGATCACCTATGATTTTAAGTACCCTAAGAAAACTTATTCGATAAGCTCATTTTAAGGAGGAGATGTCCCCTGGATCTCTTATTTAGGGGGATGAAATATTCTAATTAAAATGATGATGGGGATAGTTCTCATGGACATGGTGGACCTATCATGCCTTCTGGTCAAAGGGAACTAGATGGATCTCTTATTACTATTGTAGATACTCAAGAGAGACTTGAGGTATCTCCTATTATACCTTTATTTTACTAGTATTTCTATGATATCTTTGGTCCTACACCCACCAAGGTTGGTGAAGAAGCTAAGTAAGGTAGTTATTATTTTGAAGATACTGAGGATCATGCTGATTCCATTCATTAAGAAGAAGTGGTTATTGTTTCTAGAAGTTCAGATCATCCAGATTGTGCTGAATTAGTGTTGTATATTACTAAGTTAGATAGCCTGAAACCATATTATGATGCATCTACCATTATCAATTCTACTTCATATGTCACTAAGGATTAGTTGTTTTTGTTCAAGTTAGATATGATGGATAGGTTCAATCAATGTTTTTGTTAATTTTGAAAAATCCTTGCAATAAGTTAGAAAAGATTACACTTCTTATGCTATTATAGCTATAATCTTCTATATTCATACAAGATTTAGTTTTATAATTAGAATAATCTAGAATGAGATTTTGGATTTGAGAGATCAAGTAAGTGATATCTAGGTTGATCTATCTGATATGATGATTCAGTTAGATCAAAGGTTTATGAATGTTGTGTTTCAACCTGTTTCTTTTCATCCTCCTAATCCTCTAGTTCAATCGATATTTTATGACGAAAATATTTGACAACTCATTATAGATGAGTTGAAAATCATGTTTGATGAGTTCATAAAAACCATAGAAGTTGTGTTTGATGGATTTCAAACCCATAATTCTAATAATTTCGTGCTTGTGATAAAATATGTAAAAAAACCTAGGAAAGACAGAGAAACAATCAAGAATGATATTGATTACTATCTTAAGAGGATATTTAAAAATTATTATTTAAAGGGTATTTTCAAAGCCCTTTCCTAAGATCTTAAGATACCTCTATTGACTCAAGATCTCAAGTATCAATTTGAAAGGATTTTGACTATGAATCCAACTTTGAAAGATTTTATGGAGAATGGAAATTATTTCCTATATGAATTATATCATGATTCCTATGTTGTTGGTGAGTTTACCCAATTGATGGAACCTTATCTTTATACTTATTAGATAAATATGATAGATCCTTCATCCATTGTTTTATACCTTCCTATTACATCCCCTACCATCCATCCTTTTGGCCTAAATCCTAGACAAATCTTTCAGTAACTAAGACATGTTTCTAGATGTGTAGTCATTAGAGAGTATGCTTCTTAATATTCTCCTCAGACTACCATCATCTATGCCTCTACTTAAAAAGGGAAGGATCCAATCCTTCCTTCCAATATGATGGATTTACCATGCTTGGATTCATATTAGGATCTTTAATAGGTATTTTTTTACCATTTTTTAATCCTTTTGTAATTATTTTTTATATATTAATGTAATATTCTCTTTTAATTCTAATTTATTTTATTCACTTATTTCTTGTAATTTTATCCCTAAATTTTTTAAAATCTCAAAAGGAGAAGAAATATATTGATTAGTTAATAGTGATAAATTAAAATAAATTGAATTGATTAGAAAAATTTTCATTGTTTTGGGAACTAGATAAATGGTTAATTCAATCCTCTTTAAATATAATTTTGTTGCATTCAATTCATCTCAATTTAAATGTCGAGATTTTTTATCTTTAAAAAGGAAAAGACTGTTGGCCTTATCCAACACCTCCTTATTTCACTGATAGCAAATCATGTTTATAATGTTAATGGTGAATTTCATGTTTTATATTAGAAAATTAGTTTTTGAAAAAACTTTAAAAAAATGGATAAGTCTGGAACTTATCATGTCACCTTACCATGTGAAATTGTTTAACTGACCGTGAAGGTAAAGTGACCATAGCACCTTACCACTTATTATATTTCACCTGAACACATGTATAATCTACCTACCATGTGTCAGATGAAAAAAATATGTAAATGTATTGAACTGACTATGTAGTGGATTTGAATTTACCATGCATTAAATATCACCTTACGACATGTTCAATAAACCTAGCATGTAACAGAGATGTACCTATCATGTGTAAAAAAGACCCGACCTTACAAATTAGTGAAGTGACCACATAAAGTAAAATACTCCCCACATAAAGAAATCATGGAACCATTCCAAGGTATATAAAATTTTCATTAATTAATATATTTTACACATTTATTATTTTAGTAAATACATGAATAAAAAAACTACCACTTGAAGATAAACATCTATTGCAAGATAAAATCAACCGACCGTATAAATTAATAAACCAAAAGTGAAACCTTGCCGCACCAACTGATTGTTCAGAATGACTATGTCAAGTTTTCATTCCAAAAAATAGTGTTTTATGTGAAGAAACTGCTATGTGTATAACTTAGCAGTGGAGTGTTTCAAATCTCCAACTTCTAGTTTTAAAACATTAAATTAAGTGCCAGTTCATTTAATATTGCATTGATTGTTCTCTAATGGCTATCTTTGGATAAAAGTAATTATAAGAAGAAAATATGACCATGTGAAGGGGGTAGTAAATACGTTATCTTACATAGAATAAAATAGGATCCTTCATGTGCCCCTGTGCTACAAAGACAACTCAATGAAACTCTGTTCTTCTAAACCTAAGGTGAAACTTGTTCAAGGTTCATTGAAAAAAAAATTCAAGGACTCTGCACAACCAAATATATTAAAATCAAACTATATCTTATTTTCTTATCTCATATCTCTTTCTCTTTCTATTTATTCTTTATAATCAAGTTGGGTTTTATTTTCCTCTATAATTTTATAAAACATAGTACCCTATGCTAAATTGAAGAGTAATTGATACTCTCTCAAATAGTTTCATTTGTATTCCCACAAAAAACTATGGAAAAGTTATTATGTGACCTAGTTTATTTTTTATCCCATGTATAACTATGTAGAAGGATCTATTCCTAGATAGTCCTATGAGTTTTTATCTATAAAACCTAATTCTAGTTGTGGATAAGTTTAATTAATAATAAAATACATGGAAGTAAGTTATTTTCAAGTGGAGGGGATTAAGTCTCAACTTGAGACTAAACCCCTTGTAAAATTTCCAATGTTATTTATGTGTTTTTTTTTCTATATTTTAAAACAAAATTCTTTTGATTTTATTAATTTTTAAACAAAACTATACTCTGATAGTTAACTTAAATTAGTGTTTTATATTCTGTTATTGATATGAATAAATTAGTTTCAAATGTTAAAGTATTTTCAAAAGTATTTTAAATGAGATGTGATAAAGATTTTGAGAACATTTTTTGAATATCAGATTATATATTTTTACTATTATTCTAACTAGGTTATTTTATCAAATTGGTGGATTTAGTTTTTAAATTTTTTTAAACATAAATTTTATTCTAAACACAATTCATCCCTATATTGAGTTATACACTTTGATCAATAAATATGATATTTATGGATAAGTTAATAGATCATTTGAATAGTTATATGGTTTTATTTGATCATAATTTATTCCTAACATGTTATTCATTATGCTTATGTTATTAATTAAATAGAAATTGTTTTTAGTTATTTTCATTTCCATAATGATTATTCCTTGTTTACTCATGATAGCTTTAGTTGTATGTAACCTTTACCGAGCATATGAGCTCAAACTTATTTTTTCCCCTTTCCCTAGGATATGAAGAAGGAATACTGGAATGAGTTCAAGGATGAAAAATATTTACTTTCACTAGTAATATATTTTATGTTTACAAATATTACATGAGGTTTATGTTTGTATCCAGTTTACCAATACTATTAAACAATTCAGTCCTTTGGGATGTGATTAATTATTTTGTACCAATGTAAGAAAGTAACCACCATATCTCGAATACTGGGGTCAGGTTATTTACATATCATTACCTATATTATTTACTTATAATCTTTTATCATCCTTTTATTAATAATTCTTTGTTTATATCACTACTCTGGGTAATAACTGCTTCATTTTTTATGTATGTTTTGGTTCAATAGTTTTAGTCCTTATACTTTGATCATGTTTAAATTATATATGGAATATTAATCATGATATAAATATAATATATATTCATTATATATTCATTTATATTAATCCATAACATTTAGAAATAGAAAAATAAATTACACTATTCATGTAGACTGTATGCCATATATAGACATGAATGTTGTTTTCATTTTTTTGACGGATGGAATGAAACAAAGATAAATAATAATTACCATTTTATGAATATTTATTATATCATATAAATTATATATATTCATAAAATCCATCCTTATTAGCATCCATGTAAAAAATGAAAAAATGAATCACATCCCTTTGTGGAGGCGGTAGTCCACACGTACGCCCGAGTGACATTATCATTTTCTAACAGATATGAATGTAATAATATAGATGTGATATTATAATTTAATAAGAATAATTATGTCATAAATATCTTATATATACATTAAATCCATAATTATATATATCTGTGTGATACAGTGATGGAAAACAAATTACATCAATTCATGAGACGGTAGTCCGCCATACAGAGGATCAGTGGTTTCATTATAGATTTAATGTAAAATGAGATGAATATAGTTTATTACATTAATATAATAACATATAAGTATATGGGATATAATGGTGTTAATATTTCATCATAGTTGAAGAATAATTTAATGTGGTAGAATAATAAATAATATGAAAACACCTGGTTAAGAAATATACCTCTTTTTCAGACAACCTCTTTAGGTTTGTACCTAAAGCCTTACTATGATGATTTTATGATCAAAACAAGGATTCTATGTCATGGGGAAAGATTTAAGGAAGGTATTTGAGTAGTTATTGGTCAAAAATAAATGGATCGTGAAAACTGTAGATGAGAGGAGAGAGGGTTCCCTTTTATAAGTGAGAAGGAGTTTCATTTTTGTAGATATCCAAAACTATTCAACAATGGGAAGTATCTCTCAATCCAAGTAACTCAAAAAAAAGATAAAATTGGATTGTATCAAATAGAAAGTAAATCCAAACCTCCAAAACTAAAAAATTAATATGTTTTAAACATGTAATTTCCTTAACCTCTAATGTCACTCACTTTTCCCATTTTAGTTTTCACCACGATAACTATTTTTTTTACCGAGGTAATTTAACCTTTAATACTCAAAATAAAATGAGAATTATTAGATAATTTGAACCAATTTATTCTAAATATTAAATATAATTTATAAAATAAAAATCAAATGTGTGTGGAAAATAGATTTTAGCACAAGTGCAGGTAAAGCACAAAGCCACTTTTTAACCATAACCATAGTAATTAATTTTTACTAGATTTACTATTAATTATGACAAAAAATAAAGTTTAACTTATAACCTAATGTTAATTATGATTATTAAGAATATTTAATCCATTCTATAAAACTCAATTCATAGAAGTGATAGAATTTTATTTAAAATTAAACCTTCAAATGCGGTGAAATGCAGTTTTGCAAAGAAAACGTTTTCTTAAGTGTAAAAATTTCTTATACAAAAAATCAACATAAAATTGATTACAATGAAATAAATTGGATTAATAATAATATAATTGATCTAATGTTTCTTTTAAAATCATTTCAAAAAAAAATTTATGTTTTTAAATTCTTTAAATTAAAAATATTGTTTAATAAAAATTAATAATTTTAACTATTCATTGAAAAATTAACCATTTATGAAAATTCTAAAAAATTCACTCTAAGATAATTCTTACATGTTGATTTAACAAATTAATTTCTATTTTTAAATAAATTTTATAAAATTATAAAGAATTAATTTTAAAATAAGTGTGAAAAATGCGACGTAACCGTTGTTTAGAAAAATATTTTTTTTTTCAAAAAAATATTACTTTTACGTTAGAATGAATTTTATTTTCACTTATAATAAATTTATAAACAATTAATTTATTTTATACCTATTTAAACCATAGAATATTCAAAATTTAGTCAGTTCTATTCATATATTTTAATTTAACAGCAAAGTTATAACGATATACTATATTACAGTTCATTTAGACTTGAGGTTTCATGTATCGAAAGATATTAAAGGGATTGAATTTATTAAAAAAATATTTCATAAATTTTGATGGACTTACATTTAATTATTCTATATTCCTGTTAAAATTATATTGATCTAAAAATTTGTTAGATTATGTCTTGAATAGTTATTTCATAATAATAAAGTTCTCTTAATGATCACATATCATCTTCTCTTTCCCATCTATCTTCAACTTGTGTTTCTTTATTTATTTGACATAGGTTGCTTAAATTTTAATTAGATCCTTATTTTCTTCACTCAAAATAAATTTTACTTTTTTTCTAAATTCACTCATTTGGGTAAGAAATTTATTTTTCTCCTTATCCAGTTTCTTCTTGTTTTTTTTGAGTTGTGAAATATGCTCAAGAAAATATTCCAACTTAACTTTAATTTCCCACTCAAGTTAAATTCTATATTCTCCATCATCATCAATAATTTATTAACGTGAAATTTTATTCACATGACCAAAAATTGTGAATTATGTTTCTTAATTTTTTGATGAACCGTCATATGTTCAAAAGAAACTTCTTCTTTTGGTTCCAGATTTATCGGTTTTATTCTCCCTTTTCTTCCTTTGAGGTATTTCCTCTCCATCATCAGATTCGAATTTGTAAACATAAAAATTTTTAAAAAAAATTACAACATGAAAAAAATAATTATAATTAAATAATAAAATAA
This sequence comes from Viscum album, assembly GCA_963277665.1. Lineage (NCBI taxonomy): Eukaryota > Viridiplantae > Streptophyta > Magnoliopsida > Santalales > Viscaceae > Viscum > Viscum album. Next base: position 891,498,310 of record OY728123.1, read on the forward strand.
ATTTTTTACCTTTTCCCTTATTTTTTCTCTTTAAGATTATCTTTGAAAAAATAGAAACAATCTGATTGAGATCTTCATCCTCTTCTGAGTCACTGAAGTCTTTAACCTTTTTACTCTTCAATTTTCTCATGGATTCAAAGGAAAATTCTACTATATAATAATTTTTAAAGTTTTTACCTTTCTCATTTAATAATAAATAATAATATTTTATAGCTTATCCAATGAGAGATCTTATTAATATTTCAAATCCAATACCTTGAGATCAAACTGATCTAAAAAGTTCTACATAAGATTATTCATAGTAGTGGACTCTTTAAAATTCCCATTAAATACATGAAAATTTCTTAATATTTCATTTAAGTGAGTGAAATAGACATCAACATATTAATCTTCATCCATCTTAATGTCTTCATATATGATCCTCCAAATTTTAATCTTGGATTCCTTTACTTTTATTTTTCCCTCATAGCTGTTCCTCAATTTATCCCATATCTCCTTTACTGTTGTAAGATCCATCACCTTGGTGTAGACCTTATTTGAAAAAAACATAAAAATTAAATTTTGTACCATTCTATCTATATCCAAATTTCCTTAATCAACATGATTCATATGAAGGATTGTTATAAAAAAATAGTGAAAAAACAATTATACTAGCATCACATATGTCACGACCAAGAGAAAAGAGGTAGGTAAGTATCATGTTACTCCAAATATGGATGTCTATTCCATAAAATATAAGAACAACTTAGTTATTTATAGAATTATGATTCTCTATTATTCTCGGATCAAAGATCCAAACTCATTTGATATAACTTGTAAGGATCATACTTAATCACTGAGAGGGAGAGGGGTGAATTATTAATCCTCTTTTTCTTTTAAAGGTTACTCCTTTTGAAACCCAACCTATTAAAATGATTAATGGTATTGATCCACCTAATATAATCTCTCAACCTTTCCTCATATTAAAAACTAAAATTATAATCATACAATATTTACATGTTTTGGCACCCATGCCTACTCTTTTACATGTGAGTTATTACCCCCAACATGGATTTATCCACCACTTCACAAAAATCTTACAAAATGGAGTCAACATTGTGTCCATACAACAATTCTTGAATCCAATATAAGATAAAATGTATCTACAATGTATGATCTAAGAATAAAGACAACACCCCAATGATCAATTCACCTTAGTGGTCACTTTACCTTTTGATTATCCTCCTCTATAAATATATGGATCAAAAAAATCTATAATTGTACTTATTTTATAAATTCAATAGATGATTTCAATTCTAATCATGTTGGTCTCGAAAATTATACTAGAATCTGAACTATTTGGTCTTATTCAATTGATATTGATGTACCACCTCATGTGATCTACTTCATGAATTATCCTCTTCACAAACTCATCTTATTAGAGTCAATTTCTTAATAAATTAATAGAGTATTCTCATGAGTGATATCTTCTCTTGTTCTTTACATGTTTTTTTATTCGAAATATCCTACCTACTTCAAATAAGAGGGTCATGTACCAAAAAAAATACATATTCTAGTGCTATAATGGGATCCATAAACCACCCATTAATATCCTCAATAAACCACCATGAATTATATATAATTACTACAATGTAACTACTATGGGGAATTTTCAGTATCTTTATGAAACATAGAATAACTTCATGTTATTCCACATTTATTCCACTAAATTTAATGTTTCATAATCCACTAAATTATGCTAAAATCACAGACTAAAACTAAATCCATTAAGTATGTAATCATTCAAGACCAATTAAATCATCTCCACAATCAATTACCTAAAGCTCAATGCACCATATCATAACATAGATTACACCATGTCTTGGTGTAGTAATCTTGGTTGTTTTTAACACAACACAGTGAAGACCATGAGTGTGATCTCTTTACTTCTAGCCATTTTGATATGAAGATATACCTATTGTCCATATATTACTTTACCATGGGTGTGGGGTTAGATGTTTTGGTATTTTTTGTACTATAGATCATTCCTGATATCCCATTTTTCATGGATTCCATCAGTAACTAAAACATCCATTTTGGGAGACTACTTTATCATAGGTAGACATCACAAGCACCCTAACTTTAACCATCATCTTGGTCAATCCTAATTTCTTTCTCATTATCCCAGCGTGAATCCCAAACCACTGATTTTTCTATACCAGTTTTGATCTTATCCATGTTGCACAGGTGAGACAAGTATTCTCCATGGGTGTGGTCCCTATCCCTATACTTGTTTTCAACCTTTTATTCTTACTAAGCCTCATGTAATAGGTGTTTCCTTGCATGTGTTTTCCAATCTTCATCACAACATCACCATGGTTATCAACAATTATATTGTTAACAAATATGAATAATTTAATTAGATTCCAGCCCTTATCTTGTCATTAACATTCACTTTTTCCATGAATCATACTCATTTTCAAAAAATCCAACTCAATCCTTTAAGTTTTCTAACCGATTGAATTTCTAAAAATGATAAAAATTAATTTTTATATAATCATGAATAACGCATAAAAACATTTTTTTAGGAAAATATACTTTTTAAGTATAAAAATAATTTATTCATATTCCAATCCAAGTAAAAAATATTTTAATAAATATTAATTTATATATATATATATATTATTATTAATATATTCAAAATTATTAAATAGTGATCAACTGGTTTAAAAATACATAATATATAGAAAAGGAATTATTCTTTAAGAAAATGTACTTTATCTCTAAATAATTTTATTCCCAATTCTTTAAGATTTATTACTTAATAATAATTTATGTTAAATAAAAAATTTATTATTCTTTAAAAGTAAATTTTTTCAAAATGTAAAATATAAAAAATACGTGTAATAATGTGATTATAAAGTTGAATAATAATTATAGGATTATATCATCCAAACCTATACTTAAAAATCCCACCAAAACTTCTACAAAAGATATAAGGATAAGATAAACTAGAATGGTTTTTGTGGGTGGTGATTTGGCTATAATGGATCACGTAGTGATTTCCAAGAGCTTTAATTTATCCCATAAATGATTTCACTCAAGTATCACTTTTTGAATTTTGGATTGGGATTGGTCTATGGAAAGCACTTGGGATGCCACATCCTTTCCAATCTTGGATAAATGAGCCTCATAAGGAATAATTGTACTACTTCATTCCATTGATTTTATTTTTTGTTTCTATTTCATAATTTCATTACTTCTATTTATAACTACTATTTTAATGACTACCTTATAACTATCACATTTTAAAATTTATAAATTTTTATCAATAAAATGTTTCATAGTAAATTTTAATTTTGTTATTAAATTGAAAAAATATATTAAAAGTTATATTTATTTAAAGGTAAATTAATAAAAAAATATCATGTAATTACAACACAACTTTTCATCTACATGGGCATGAGTAGATGTAGTAGACTATCTTGAATTTGGAAGATATGTTTCATTCATGCGTTTTGTATTTCAAAGGGTGAATCAAATACCCTTGGTTGAGTATCCCTATAATAATAAATATCAATAAACTATTGGTATATCCCTATTTGAATCACTTTATATCCCAACTTATATATCTCCCTTATTTTGGGATAATGTTGGGGTGTCAGTGATTCTCAAACCTGTATTGGTGAAGTGAATAGCAGAGAAGGTACAAGTGATTCACGAGTGGATGAAGGTATATCATGATCATCAAAAATCCTATGTTTACTACATGATTAGTCCTCTGGAAATCAATATTGGAAATCATGTATTATTTTAGTCATCTTATCATCATATCCCGGGAAGTTTTGATCATAGGAGTAAGATTTTATCTCAATTTATTGGGTCACTTGAGGTGTTGGAGTGCATCAGTGAAGTTTCTTATATATTGGAGCTCCCTAAATAGATAAATCATATTAATGATGTTTTCCATATCTCATATATTAATTGGTATCTTCATGATGAATCATATTTCATTGAATGGGGAGTTTCGTATGTTCAAGATGATGTGATATTTAAGGAACTACCTATCAATGTTCAGGACCATTAGGAGAAGGTGGTGTGTGGGTGTTCAATTCCCTTTGTTTATATTCTATGATTACATGATTTATTAGAATAATGTACTTGAGAATATGAGTAATAAATTCATACTCAATATCCATAGCTATTTGTTGATTAATTTTATTGAGACAATGTGTATGATCATTGGTTTTATTGATGTGATGATTGACAATACTGAGTGATTTTATGATTTTTTCTATGATTATTATATTGTGCCCTTATTATAGTGAGATATCTAAAAGGTATATCACAAGGTGTTTTTTTAATGATAAATTAACCATTTATCAAGGAATTTATCCTCCATGATTTGTGTCAAAATTGGTGGTTAGGGGTCCTTATATAAGAAATTTTAGTTGGGTGCCCAAATAACTGTTGGTAATCGATCATCAGGACAAACTACTTTGAAAATGGTGTGTGATGTGGGTGTGAATAAGAAAGGGTATGGTATGGTTCATGTGATATTTTTAAGAAAATTCATGAAAGTTATTGAAATTTTGGGAACACAGGTGCTTCATTAAACTAGTCATAGATGACCAATCACCTAGTTATCTTCACCGCATTTGAAAATTATTCGATTTCTCAAAGCATTGGTGGAGTTCTTATATGTATAAAATTCAAGTGATTAAAATCCCCAACCCATATAATTGGATCTAATAATTATTAAGAGGATAATATTATTTGGTAAATGTGACTTGGGTGCGAACTGGGCTCGACGCACACACTCATGTCATGGGTACATTCACACACTTAGATGTAGGTGACTTCTTTATTCACATAATGAATGAAAATAAATTTCCAGTCTCAAACTATTATCAATCCCAAAAATATATGTATTATTTCAACTATAAATTCATTATAATATATGAAACTAACAAATTTTAATATAATAATAGTTAAATCTACCAGAACATTACATGGAAATGGGTATGGTAAATCACAATTCCCAAAAAAACGTAAGTTTATTATGATATGTTTGAATGAATTAATTATATTCAAGGAATTCTCCCTAGAATAGATATAGTAAATCCAGATAAAAATAAAAATACTATCACTATAATCCGGGGTAAGTATGAGAGACAAAATACTGTAATGTTTTTTATTTCACCTAAAATTATACTCATATATGGATATAAGTGTGCAAGATACATGGGGTGATTACCATAACTGTAAGTGAAGGTTAGTCCATTAATTTATGAGATAGGTGAATAACTATGCATAATAGAAATTATGAAGGGGGGTTTTGAACAAGATAATAAATTCTTAAAAATGATCAAGTTCCTATGAGTTCATTTTTCACAATTCATCTGAACCAATATATTTAATGAATAGAAATTGTGTTTAACTTTTTCCTATGTTAATGTACATAGTGAGCACAACATGAATTTTTATTGGAATGAATATTAGTCCTTATAGGATTTACATATTTTCATTTTATCCCAAACCTTTTCTTGATATGTAAAATGGGAGAGGATTAGTGGGAAAGAACTTGGGTTTTTATTAGGCCTCCCTTTGTATATTTTTAACCAAATAATATTTGTTCCTTTTTGTAGAAATGCTCAAAATTTTACCTTGTCTATACAAGGTGCAGGACTAGTGAGTGGAGACTCAACATTTTTCCATGATTCCCTTTTAAAAATTTCAACATAGAAATTATCATTTATCATTACTTGGTCATTTAAGGCCTTGCAACATATACTAATAAATATAGTTTTTAAGGTCAAAAAACATTTAACCAAACTTTTTTAGGGTTTTAAGTTCATATAGGTTTTCTAATGGATGATATAGTCTATATAGAAATAATGAAAAGGTGAACCCAAAATTAATTGAGATTATAATGATAATATAAACAATCTATAGCAAGTATTAATGTAGTTTAAGTTCATGAATCTTGGACCAAAAGTTGTTGGGGTTTATGGTCGTACAACTTCGACTGATATAAATGGTGATGTTGAATGTATGAAATATAAGAAAAAATGGAATGACATGAATCAGTGTGCCTCATGATAGCACATATGAACTTTTAAAGGGTAATATTAACTTAGTTTAGGGTTATAACAATCATACCAAGGAAAGGTGAAGAAGTCTATTTAGCAATAAGATTCAGGTGACAACCTAACATGAATAAGTAAAGGCCCATATTGTTATAAACAACCCTAGGGAGCGGTGCATTTATTTTAAGGTCATAATGATTATTAAAAAATTGAACAATGTTTAAATCCATATATTTGTGGATAACTATGAGGTTTCATCTATGATGGTAAAATAAAATTGTCTGGATGTGAATGAGGTATCTACACTAATAAGAGAAACCCTGAGTAGAGAATTGTGCACATGGTTTAAGTTCAGAGTACATGGACCAATGTGAGGTGATGTTTTACAAATTAAATGAGTCTTTAAATATATAAGTGTTTAAACACCTTTTAAGAGGGAATAAAAATGATTTAAATCAAATTTGAGTTATTTAAATCAATAAGTGATGATATGGAATAAGAATGTCTAGGATGACTACTGATCAAATTAAAATGATAGGTTATACTAAAGTTTTTTTAAGGGAACATGGGGTTATATGATCAATACCTATAAGGCCTAAGCCTTAAACCTTACTTAATATTGAATTAAATGAATAATTCACATTGAGGATCTTTTCAGGTTTAGAGTTTTAGAGAATTAGAACATAACTATTACATCTCAAAAGATTACAAAGTAGACACTTCTACTAAGTTTCCATAATAAAAAAAAACTCTTAAAAAGAAACATGTCTAGTTCCATGTTTTATATAGCATGACATTCCCTTGATCCCATACTTGACATTATTCCACATTAATTCCTGTGAAAAACATTTCAAAAAAACTTGGGGTGAGCATAAGAAGCTCAGTAAGGGATACACAAAGAATGAAAACTGTTACTTTTTCAAACATCAAGTAAACCATGTATACTCTATCAAAGTAATACCTTCAACTTCATGAAGTAGAAAAAACTCTTCACTGGATAAAGTATCATTACTTAACTTTTTGTAACCAAAGTATTACCATAAAACCCATATAAAGAACACATAACATATATAAAGGTAACTTGGGACATAAACATACTTAAGTGGAATAACCATACGGTCGACTTCCACACATATCACTTAATGGAATAGCCATACGACCAATTTCCATACATACTTAATGGAATAGCCATACGGATGACTTCCATACCCAATGCATTGGAGGTTATAACGTAACCACCCGTCCTGGTATTCACGGCACCACCCGTTATATGGTTTATCACATAACCACCCGTCAAATGTCCAAGTACCAATATAAAATCATAAAAAATAAAACCAATATAAAGGAACGATAACATTTCCACATTTCAATCACAATATATATAATAGAATCCTTTATCAAAACCATTTTCAATACCAAAATACATAAAAGAGTATATGGTATTTATTTTATTTTAAAAACATTACGGCTTGTTGAGGAAGCCAAAGACCAAATAATCCTCGCGGTGGCAGAAAAGGTCATTGTCACCGCGTACGTTAAAAAAAACATTCCTTTTTGTCGTTTAGTAAAACGCTTCATAGAAAAAGATTCCTTTTGTATAAAAGTAAAAGTAAAAGGGGTTTATACACCGTATAAAATAAAGTTGTGTATAAAACAAAATATGCCTCAATGAAAGGAGATTGAGACGAAGTCCCTTACCTCGGGTCCAACTTGACACGATCGTTCTTTAACATCATGAATAATAAACTTGAGTTAATTTATACTTGATTAAGAACCTTTTTAGAGTTCATTATTCCTTTTATATCACTTATTAACATGTTGTAAACATTATGTAACCATTTAAGTTAATAATGTTTGTTTTGTCGATATTTGGTTCTTAAGTCGAAAGTGGACTTCTTACAATTACATGCTGTTCGTGTGGTCAAAGGTTCTTTATATCCAGAATGACATTACTGATTTGGATAGAATATATATCATATATATCCAGCATATACATGTATTTATAATATTACATAATCATTTACAGGTAAGAAATTAAATGCACCGTTCATGGAGACGGTAAGCCATACATACGCATGAACGCTACTTTCATTTCTTTGTCATATTAATGGAATTAAAACTAAATGAGAGGTATGTATATTTTAATTCCAGAATTATATTAATCATTTAGATATATCATTCATTATATATATCCATTATATACATGTACTTTTAATAGTACATTACATTTGGGGATAAGAAATGAAATGCACCGTTCATGGAGACGGTAAGCCGTACGTACGCATGAACGCTACTTTCATTTCTATCTCATACTTTAATGGAAAGAAAAAATAATGATATAGAGGTATATTATAATTCCAGTATAACATCATATATAATAACTTTAAATCCATCCTTTATACGTCCCACGTATGGCATTAACGAATCACATCACTTTGAGGGGGCGGTAGTCCGCACTTCCTAAAATAAAGATATCGCGTATACCCATAATGGAAGCCATAAAGGTAAGCCACAAATGAAAAATACAGAAGCTTAAGTAAAACATAAACATATTATATATCATATATAAATATAGTGACATCTTAATGGCCACATTTGAAGGTGTTAAAAGAATGTTGAACAATCATCGTTTCGGGAGGCAGAAACTCACCATCCACGGAAACAGTATGTTCTTTAACCATTAGATGTAGGTGTGTGTAAGTGTAGCTCTAATAATTCTTATAACAACATCCTAGTATATTTAGGATACTGGAGTTGTTACAAAAGAAAAGAATAAAAGGAGTTTAGGGGGTTGGAGAAGCAAAATAAAACAAAAGGACTCAAAAGAAGGCATTACCTTAAAATCGGGTAACTCCGCTTGGTTTGAGCTCAAAGGCTTCCTTGGGAAGACTTCTGCCCAATGTGAGGCTTCAAAGAGTAAGAGAGGTATGTGGAGAGACAAAATGGGCAGGGGTTGGACGAGCCAAAGGCTTTGGGAGTGTGGGTAAGGAGGTAGAGGTGGGAGCCTTTTATAAGAGGAGAGGAGGGGCACTCTTGTAAAGTTACAAAATGTTACTTTATTTTCAAAAGATTTTCGGATTTTAAAGGTCCAACATTGATGTATTTCGAGGATAAGGTGATAAGGGTTCGAAATACACTCATCCAATAGTCTTTGGACATGTGTAGGTCTTAGATATTACATTATATTTCCATTTTATTTAAATCGTTAAATAATGAGGTCATCGCTGCATCATCATAATGTCATAAATAATTTAATTTATTTAATGTCAAAAAATTATAAAACAAATAATATGATGTAGGAAATCGTTTTATATTTCTAATGAATATTTATAGTCAAAAATCTGACTTGTATAACCCCATTTAAAAATTGTTTTAGTAAAACATCTCATGTGTGTGTCATTTTTACTTTAACGTTAAATAAAAAGTTATTTATGTCATTTCCCAACCAAAGTGGCTCCATGGGGTCCCCAAGTTGACCCATGGCTTGTCTTGGTCGTCCAGGACACATCCAATGAGGGTAGGACATGTGTAAAGCTCATCTCATATTATTAAAACATTATTTTTACCCTAAACTACACTAATTACCACTAATCGCAATTAAGAACTTAAAAGTCACTATTCACCAAAAAATTATTTTAATCTCATTGAACCACATTTTACTTCTTAATGACAACCATGTATGTCGGATTTTTTAAAATCAAATCACAGAAGTGGAAAAGTTTAATTTAAACGAAGAATCAGTTTTTATAAGTACCACTTAGTGGTTTCACTATTCATCAAAAATTGAAGTTTTTCAGAAAAATACCAAAAATTCACCCTAAGCTATATTTGATATTCCGAATTCAAAAATGAAGTCCATTTTACAAAATTCACAACATATAAGTTGCATTAATTAATTTAATAATTAATTCCCGTTGTCAGAGCAAATTGCGTGTTTTTATGAAACAATAAGTATCAAAAGATTGACACTAGTTTAAGTCCGATTTCAAAGTGAAATTAATTCCAATGACCACTATTGGATTTAATGGTAATTTTTTTTCTCTAATTTCACTTTAAAACAAATTCAAATGATAATATAATCATATAAATAAATTAGATTAAAAAGAGGATTTGAATTAAAATACAACATTTTACACTATTCATTAAAAAAATGAACTTTATCAGAAAGATACCAAAAATTTACACAAAGTAAATTTTGATGTCCCGATTCTAAAGAAGAGTTATATTTGGTCCAATAGAATTTATAAGATCGATCAAAACTATATTTAATGACGGTTCGCCGTCAAAAGGTGATAAGTGGACCTTTCGTGAAAATTAGGGTATAAATGCCTAAAATTGAATTCTTTCCGTATTTTAAGCCTTTATCTTTTATTGGGTAAATGTAAAAACATTTAAAAACATATATAATCATATTTTAGTTATTTCTATCCATTCCCGCCAGTACAACGGATACGTGTTAACTAACATTTAAAATAATATTATTTTATTACTAGTGTGCAACATAAGTTTTCAAAGGAACTCATCGTTGCGTATCGGGTACACTATCGATCATAGCAACCCCTTTAAAGTAAAATTAATATTTAATTCGTAAATATTAATAAATATGAAAATGTATTATTCTTTATTTACCTAGGATGTTACATCCTTCCCCCCTTTTGGGAATTGCGTCCTCGCAATTTTATTCACTTATCAAAATAAGTGGGGGTATTTATCCCTCATAGAATTTTCAGATTCCCACGTTTCCTCTTCAATCACATGTTTTTTCCACAAAGCCTTTACCTGATGAATCACCTTATTCCGTAACACCTACTCCCTGTGGTCAAGAATCTGGACTGGTTGTTCTTCATAAGATAGGTTCTCCTCCAGTTGAACTACCTCTGGACTCAAAACATGAGATGGATCTGGAATATACTTTCTCAACATCGAAACGTGAAAAACATTGTGTACCTGAGATAAACTCGGAGGTAAAGCCACTCGGTAAGCAACTGATCCAACTTTCTCCAGAATTTCTTATGGTCCAATGAACCTTGGACTAAGCTTTCCTTTCTTACCAAATCTCATCACACTTTTCCATAGAGAAACCTTGAGAAAAAAATGATCACCTACCTCGAAAGATAGATCCTTACTCCGGTTATCCGCATAACTCTTCTGCCTACTCTGAGCTGTTCTCATGTGCTTCTGAATCAACTGAACTTTTTATGCCATCTCTTCTACCAATTCTGGTCCCATCAGCTTCCTTTCACCCACTTCATCCCAAAATGCTGGAGTTTGACACTGCTTCCCATATAATGCCTCAAATGGTGCCATCTGTATACTTGAATGAAAAATGTTATTATAAGAAAACTCAATCAAAGAAAGATGTTGGTCCCAACTTTCCTGATAATCCATCGAACAAGCTCGTAGAATATCCTCCAAGGTCTGAATTGTTCGTTCTGACTGCCCATCTGATTGAGGATGAAAAGCTGTACTAAAATTTAATTCAGTACCCAACGACTTCTGAAGGCCTTTCCAAAAGTTAGAAGTGAACCTGGGATCATGATCAGATACATTGGAGAGGGGAATTCCATGTAACCTGACTATCTCTTTAAGATACAAACGGGAAAGTTGATCTAGGGAAAAAGTATCTCGTATGGCAAGGAAATGAGCAGATTTAGTCAAACGATCAACAATAACCCAGATTGCATTATTACCTCGAGATGTCCTCGGTAATCCCACAACAAAGTCCAGGGATATATTCTCCCATTTCCACTCTGAAACTGGTAAAGGTTGAAGCATCCCTTTCAGTAACTGCCGCTCTGCTTTAACCCGTTGACATGTCAAACACTTCACAGTAAAATCAGCAATATCTCTTTTCATTCCATCCCACCAGTAATACTCCCGCAGATCTCTGTACATCTTAGTACTTCCAGGATGAACTGAAAACGGAGAACTATGAGCTTCACATAACAACTCTCTCTTCAACTGTGAATCACAAGGAATACACAATCTCTTCCCAAATTTCAAAACACGATCATTATCAATGTTGAATTCAGGAAACTTACCTTTCTGAACCAGCTCTACCTTTTTCTGCAACTCACTGTCTTGCTTCTGTGCTTGCTTGATTCTGTCTGATAGAGAAGATCTCACTGATACTTTTTCGACTCAAAGCATCGACCACTTTATTTTCTTTTCCCGGATGGTAGTGAATTGTACAATCATAATCCTTGATTAATTCCAGCCATCTCCTCTATCTCATGTACAATTCTTTCTGAGTGAATATATACTTTAAACTTTTGTGATCAGTATATATTTCACACTTTACTCCATACAAATGATGCCTCAAAATTTTTAAAGCAAAAACAACAACAGCTAATTCCAAATCATGTGTAGGGTAATTTACCTCATGAGTTTTCAACTGACGTGAAACAGAAGCAATTACCTGATCATTCTGCATAAGGACACTGCCAATTCCCTTCAACGAAGCATCACTGTATATAACAAACTCACCATTCCTGGAAGGAAGTTCCAAAACTGGAGCATTCACCAATCTTATTTTCAACTTCTGAAAACAATCATCACATTCTTTTGTCCAGATGAACTTAACACCCTTACGAGTTAGCTTAGTCATTGGACTAGATAACTGTGAAAATTTTTCAACAATCCTTCGGTAGTAACCTGCCAAACCAAGAAAACTACGGATCTCGGTTACATTTTTGGGTCTTGGCCATTCTTCAACAACTTTTTTTTAGCAGGATCAACAATTATGCCATCTTCTGAAACAATGTGACCTAGGAAAGAAATTTTTTGCAACCAAAACTCACACTTGCTGAAATTCCCATATAGTTTCTTTTCTTTTAAGGTTTGAAAGATACCCCTTAAATGACTTTCATGCTCCTCTTTAATTTTATAAAACACCAAAATATCATCAATAAAAACAACCAACATTTTTCACCTGAGTCAACTGAGCCATCACTGCAACAAACTGTTTAGTTCTGATTCTGACCATCTTAGGATACTAATTTGAAAGGTCATTTCCCTCTATAAGCCTTCCCAGAAAAGCTGTTCTGTTTCCTCTATGAAAAACCATTCTTAACCCAGAAATATCTTAGGCGAAGCAACATGGTAACCCGTAAATGCTATATCATTTCAATCATATTATAATTTAACACTTTTCTAACTCCTAAAGTTGTCTAAACCGACCTCTGATACCAACTATAAGGCCCCAGCCTTAATCCTTACTTAATATTGAATTAAATGAATAATTAACATTGAGGATCTTTTTAGGTTTAGAGTTTTAGAGAATTAGAACATAACTATTACATCTCAAAATATTACAAAGTAGAAACTTCTACTAAGTTTCCATAATAAAAAAAACTCTTAAAACGAAACATGTCTAGTTCCATGTTTTATATAGAATGACATTCCCTTGATCCCATCCTTGACCTTATTCCACATTAAGTCTTGTGAAAAAAATTTCAAAAAAACTTGGGGTGAGCATAAAAAGCTCAGTAAGGGATACACAAAGAATGAAAACTATTACTTTTTCAAACATCAAGTAAACCATGTATACTTTATCAAAGTAATACCTTCACCTTCATGAAGTAGAAAAAACTCTTCACTGGATAAAGTATCATTACTTACCTTTTTGTAACTAAAGGATTACCATAAAACCCATATAAAGAACACATAACATATATAAAGGTAACTTGGGACATAAACATACTTAAGTGGAATAACCATACGGTTGACTTCCACACATATCACTTAATGGAATAGCCATACGACCAATTTCCATACATACTTAATGGAATAGCCATATGGCCGACTTCCATACCCAATGCATTGGAGGTTATAACGTAACCACCCATCCTGGTATTCACAACACCACCCGTCATATGGTTTATCACGTAACCACCCGTCAAATGTCCAAGTACCAATATAAAATCATAAAACATAAAACCAATATAAAGGAATGATAACATTTCCACATTTCAATCACAATATATATAATAGAATCCTTTATCAAAACCATTTTCAATACCAAAATACATAAAAGAGTATATGGTATTTATTTTATTTTAAAAACATTACGGCTTGTTGAGGAAGCCAAAGACCAAATAATACTCGCGGCGGCGGAAAAGGTCGTTGTCACCGCGTACGTTAAAAAAACATTCCTTTTTGTCGTTTAGTAAAACGCTTCGTAGAAAAAGATTCCTTTTGTATAAAAGTAAAAGTCAAAGGGGTTTATACACCGTATAAAATAAAATTGTTTATAAAACGAAATATGCCTCAATGAAAGGAGATTGAGATGAAGTCCCTTACCTCTGGTTCGACTTGACATCATCGTTCTTTAACATCCTGAATAATAAACTTGAGTTAATTTATACTTGATTAAGAACCTTTTTAAAGTTCATTATTCCTTTTATATCACTTATTTCCATGTTATAAACATTATTTAACCATTAAAGTTAATAATGTTTGTTTTGTCGATATTTGGTTCTTAAGTCGAAAGTGGACTTCTTACAATTACATGTTGTTCGTGTGGTCAAAGGTTCTTTATATCCAGAATGAAATTCCTGATTTCGATAGCATATATAACATATATATCCAGCATATACATGTATTTATAATATTACATAATCATTTAGAGGTAAGAAATGAAATGCACCGTTCATGGAGACGGTAAGCCGTACGTACGTATGAACGCTACTTTCATTTCTTTGTCATATTAATGGAATTAAAAATAAATGAGAGATATGTATATTTTAATTCCAGAATTATATTCATCATTTAGATATATCATTCATTATATATATCCATTATATACATGTACTTTTAATAGTACATTACATTTGGGGATAAGAAATGAAATATACCGTTCATGGAGACGGTAAGCTGTACGTACGCATGAACGCTACTTTCATTTCTATCTCATACTTTAATGGAAGGAAAAAATAATGATATAGAGGTATATTATAATTCCAGTATAACATCATATATAATAACTTTAAATCCATCCTTTATACGTCCCACGTATGGCATTAACGAATCACATCACTTTGAGGGGGCGGTAGTCTGCACTTCCTAAAATGAAGATATCGCGTATACCCATAATGGAAGCCATAAAGGTAAGCCACAAATGAAAAATACAGAAGCTTAAGTAAAACATAAACATATTATATATCATATATAAATATAGTGACATCTTAATGGCCACCTTTTAAGGTGTTAAAAGAATGTTGACCAATCATCGTTTCGGGAGGCAGAAATTCACCATCCACGGAAACAGTATGTTCTTTAACCATTAGATGCAGGTGTGTGTAAGTGTAGCTCGAATCCTTCTTATAACAACATCCTAGTATATTTAGGATACTGGAGTTGTTACAAAAGAAAATAATAAAAAGAGTTTAGGGGGTTGGAGAAGCAAAATAAAACAAAAGGACTCAAAAGAAGACATTACCTTAAAATCGGGTAACTCCCCTTGGTTTGAGCTCAAAGGCTTCCTTGGGAATACTTCTACCCAAATTGAGGCTTCAAGGAGTAATATAGGGATGTGTAGAGCCAAAATGGACAGGGGTTGGCTGAGCCAAAGGCTTTGGGAGTGTGGGTAAGGAGGTAGAGGTGGGGGCCTTTTATAAGAGGAGAGGAGGGGCACTCTTGTAAAGTTACAAAATGTTACTTTATTTTCAAAAGAGTTTCGGATTTTAAAGGCCCCACATTGATTTATTTCAATTATAAGGTGATACGGGTTCTAAATCCACTCATCCAATAGGCTTTGGACATGTGTAGGTCTTAGATATTACATTATCTTTCCATTTTATTTAAATCGTTAAATAATGAGGTCATCGATGCATCATCATGATGTCATAAATAAATTAATTTATTTAATGTCAAAAAATTATAAAAAAAAACTATGATGTAGGAAATATTTTTATCTTTCTAATGAATATTTATAGTCAAAAATATGACTTGTATAACCCCATTTAAAAATTGTTTTAGTAAAACATCTCATGTGTGTGTCATTTTTAGTTTAACGTTAAATAAAAAGTTATTTATGTCATTTCCCAACCAAAGTGGCTCCATGGGGTCCCCAAGTTGACCCATGGCTTGTCTTGGTCGTCCAGGACACATCCAATGAGGGTAGGACATGTGTAAAGCTCATCTCATATTATTAAAACATTATTTTTACCCTAAACTACACTAATTACCACTAATCGCAATTAAGAACTTAAAAGTCACTATTCACCAAAAAATTATTTTAATCTCATTGAACCACATTTTACTTCTTAATGACAACCATGTATGTCGGATTTTTTAAAATCAAATCACAGAAGTGGAAAAGTTTAATTTAAACGAAGAATCAGTTTTTATAAGTACCACTTAGTGGTTTCACTATTCATCAAAAATTGAAGTTTTTCAGAAAAATACCAAAAATTCACCCTAAGCTATATTTGATATTCCGAATTCAAAAATGAAGTCCATTTTACAAAATTCACAACATATAAGTTGCATTAATTAATTTAATAATTAATTCCCGTTGTCAGAGCAAATTGCGTGTTTTTATGAAACAATAAGTATCAAAAGATTGACACTAGTTTAAGTCCGATTTCAAAGTGAAATTAATTCCAATGACCACTATTGGATTTAATGGTAATTTTTTTTCTCTAATTTCACTTTAAAACAAATTCAAATGATAATATAATCATATAAATAAATTAGATTAAAAAGAGGATTTGAATTAAAATACAACATTTTACACTATTCATTAAAAAAATGAACTTTATCAGAAAGATACCAAAAATTTACACAAAGTAAATTTTGATGTCCCGATTCTAAAGAAGAGTTATATTTGGTCCAATAGAATTTATAAGATCGATCAAAACTATATTTAATGACGGTTCGCCGTCAAAAGGTGATAAGTGGACCTTTCGTGAAAATTAGGGTATAAATGCCTAAAATTGAATTCTTTCCGTATTTTAAGCCTTTATCTTTTATTGGGTAAATGTAAAAACATTTAAAAACATATATAATCATATTTTAGTTATTTCTATCCATTCCCGCCAGTACAACGGATACGTGTTAACTAACATTTAAAATAATATTATTTTATTACTAGTGTGCAACATAAGTTTTCAAAGGAACTCATCGTTGCGTATCGGGTACGCTATCGATCATAGAAACCCCTTTAAAGTAAAATTAATATTTAATTTGTAAATATTAATAAATATGAAAATGTATTATTCTTTATTTACCTAGGATGTTACATCCTTCCCCCCTTTTGGGAATTGCGTCCTCGCAATTTTATTCACTTATCAAAATAAGTGGGGGTATTTATCCCTCATAGAATTTTCAGATTCCCACGTTTCCTCTTCAATCACATGTTTTTTCCACAAAGCCTTTACCTGATGAATCACCTTATTCCGTAACACCTACTCCCTGTGGTCAAGAATCTGGACTGGTTGTTCTTCATAAGATAGGTTCTCCTCCAGTTGAACTACCTCTGGACTCAAAACATGAGATGGATCTGGCATATACTTTCTCAACATCGAAACGTGAAAAACATTGTGTACCTGAGATAAACTCGGAGGTAAAGCCACTCGGTAAGCAACTGATCCAACTTTCTCCAGAATTTCTTATGGTCCAATGAACCTTGGACTAAGCTTTCCTTTCTTACCAAATCTCATCACACTTTTCCATAGAGAAACCTTGAGAAAAAAATGATCACCTACCTCGAAAGATAGATCCTTCCTCCGGTTATCCGCATAACTCTTCTGCCTACTCTGAGCTGTTCTCATGTGCTTCTGAATCAACTGAACTTTTTATGCCATCTCTTCTACCAATTCTGGTCCCATCAGCTTCCTTTCACCCACTTCATCCCAAAATGCTGGAGTTTGACACTGCTTCCCAAATAATGCCTCAAATGGTGCCATCTGTATACTTGAATGAAAAATGTTATTATAAGAAAACTCAATCAAAGAAAGATGTTGGTCCCAACTTTCCTGATAATCCATCGAACAAGCTCGTAGAATATCCTCCAAGGTCTGAATTGTTCGTTCTGACTGCCCATCTGATTGAGGATGAAAAGCTGTACTAAAATTTAATTCAGTACCCAACGACTTCTGAAGGCCTTTACAAAAGTTAGAAGTGAACCTGGGATCATGATCAGATACATTGGAGAGGGGAATTCCATGTAACCTGACTATCTCTTTAAGATACAAACGGGAAAGTTGATCTAGGGAAAAAGTATCTCGTATGGCAAGGAAATGAGCAGATTTAGTCAAACGATCAACAATAACCCAGATTGCATTATTACCTCGAGATGTCCTCGGTAATCCCACAACAAAGTCCAGGGATATATTCTCCCATTTCCACTCTGAAACTGGTAAAGGTTGAAGCATCCCTTTCGGTAACTGCCGCTCTGCTTTAACCCGTTGACATGTCAAACACTTCACAGTAAAATCAGCAATATCTCTTTTCATTCCATCCCACCAGTAATACTCCTGCAGATCTCTGTACATCTTAGTACTTCCAGGATGAACTGAAAACGGAGAACTATGAGCTTCACATAACAACTCTCTCTTCAACTGTGAATAACAAGGCATACAGAATCTCTTCCCAAATTTCAAAACACAATCATTATCAATGTTGAATTCAGGCAACTTACCTTTCTGAACCAGCTCTACCTTTTTCTGCAACTCACTGTCTTGCTTCTGTGCTTGCTTGATTCTGTCTGATAGAGAAGATCTCACTGATACTTTTTCGACTCAAAGCATCGACCACTTTATTTTCTTTTCCCGGATGGTAGTGAATTGTACAATCATAATCCTTGATTAATTCCAGCCATCCCCTCTATCTCATGTACAATTCTTTCTGAGTGAATATATACTTTAAACTTTTGTGATCAGTATATATTTCACACTTTACTCCATACAAATGATGCCTCAAAATTTTTAAAGCAAAAACAACAACAGCTAATTCCAAATCATGTGTAGGGTAATTTACCTCATGAGTTTTCAACTGACGTGAAACAGAAGCAATTACCTGATCATTCTGCATAAGGACACAGCCAATTCCCTTCAACGAAGCATCACTGTATATAACAAACTCACCATTCCTGGAAGGAAGTGCCAAAACTGGAGCATTCACCAATCTTATTTTCAACTTCTGAAAACAATCATCACATTCTTTTGTCCAGATGAACTTAACACCCTTACGAGTTAGCTTAGTCATTGGACTAGATAACTGTGAAAATTTTTCAACAATCCTTCGGTAGTAACCTGCCAAACCAAGAAAACTACGGATCTCGGTTACATTTGTGGGTCTTGGCCATTCTTCAACAACTTTTTTTTAGCAGGATCAACAATTATGCCATCTTCTGAAACAATGTGACCTAGGAAAGAAATTTTTTGCAACCAAAACTCACACTTGCTGAAATTCCCATATAGTTTCTTTTCTTTTAAGGTTTGAAAGATACCCCTTAAATGACTTTCATGCTCCTCTTTAATTTTATAAAACACCAAAATATCATCAATAAAAACAACCAACATTTTTCACCTGAGTCAACTGAGCCATCACTGCAACAAACTGTTTAGTTCTGATTCTGACCATCTTAGGATACTAATTTGAAAGGTCATTTCCCTCTATAAGCCTTCCCAGAAAAGCTGTTCTGTTTCCTCTATGAAAAACAATTCTTAACCCAGAAATATCTTAGGCGAAGCAACATGGTAACCCGTAAATGCTATATCATTTCAATCATATTATAATTTAACACTTTTCTAACTCCTAAAGTTGTCTAAACCGACCTCTGATACCAACTATAAGGCCCCAGCCTTAATCCTTACTTAATATTGAATTAAATGAATAATTAACATTGAGGATCTTTTTAGGTTTAGAGTTTTAGAGAATTAGAACATAACTATTACATCTCAAAATATTACAAAGTAGAAACTTCTACTAAGTTTCCATAATAAAAAAAACTCTTAAAACGAAACATGTCTAGTTCCATGTTTTATATAGAATGACATTCCCTTGATCCCATCCTTGACCTTATTCCACATTAAGTCTTGTGAAAAAAATTTCAAAAAAACTTGGGGTGAGCATAAAAAGCTCAGTAAGGGATACACAAAGAATGAAAACTATTACTTTTTCAAACATCAAGTAAACCATGTATACTTTATCAAAGTAATACCTTCACCTTCATGAAGTAGAAAAAACTCTTCACTGGATAAAGTATCATTACTTACCTTTTTGTAACTAAAGGATTACCATAAAACCCATATAAATAACACATAACATATATAAAGGTAACTTGGGACATAAACATACTTAAGTGGAATAACCATACGGTTGACTTCCACACATATCACTTAATGGAATAGCCATACGACCAATTTCCATACATACTTAATGGAATAGCCATATGGCCGACTTCCATACCCAATGCATTGGAGGTTATAACGTAACCACCCATCCTGGTATTCACAGCACCACCCGTCATATGGTTTATCACGTAACCACCCGTCAAATGTCCAAGTACCAATATAAAATCATAAAACATAAAACCAATATAAAGGAATGATAACATTTCCACATTTCAATCACAATATATATAATAGAATCCTTTATCAAAACCATTTTCAATACCAAAATACATAAAAGAGTATATGGTATTTATTTTATTTTAAAAACATTACGGCTTGTTGAGGAAGCCAAAGACCAAATAATACTCGCGGCGGCGGAAAAGGTCGTTGTCACCGCGTACGTTAAAAAAACATTCCTTTTTGTCGTTTAGTAAAACGCTTCGTAGAAAAAGATTCCTTTTGTATAAAAGTAAAAGTCAAAGGGGTTTATACACCGTATAAAATAAAATTGTTTATAAAACGAAATATGCCTCAATGAAAGGAGATTGAGATGAAGTCCCTTACCTCTGGTTCGACTTGACATCATCGTTCTTTAACATCCTGAATAATAAAATTGAGTTAATTTATACTTGATTATGAACCTTTTTAAAGTTCATTATTCCTTTTATATCACTTATTTCCATGTTATAAACATTATGTAACCATTAAAGTTAATAATGTTTGTTTTGTCGATATTTGGTTCTTAAGTCGAAAGTGGACTTCTTACAATTACATGTTGTTCGTGTGGTCAAAGGTTCTTTATATCCAGAATGAAATTCCTGATTTCGATAGCATATATAACATATATATCCAGCATATACATGTATTTATAATATTACATAATCATTTAGAGGTAAGAAATGAAATGCACCGTTCATGGAGACGGTAAGCCGTACGTACGTATGAACGCTACTTTCATTTCTTTGTCATATTAATGGAATTAAAAATAAATGAGAGATATGTATATTTTAATTCCAGAATTATATTCATCATTTAGATATATCATTCATTATATATATCCATTATATACATGTACTTTTAATAGTACATTACATTTGGGGATAAGAAATGAAATATACCGTTCATGGAGACGGTAAGCTGTACGTACGCATGAACGCTACTTTCATTTCTATCTCATACTTTAATGGAAGGAAAAAATAATGATATAGAGGTATATTATAATTCCAGTATAACATCATATATAATAACTTTAAATCCATCCTTTATACGTCCCACGTATGGCATTAACGAATCACATCACTTTGAGGGGGCGGTAGTCTGCACTTCCTAAAATGAAGATATCGCGTATACCCATAATGGAAGCCATAAAGGTAAGCCACAAATGAAAAATACAGAAGCTTAAGTAAAACATAAACATATTATATATCATATATAAATATAGTGACATCTTAATGGCCACCTTTTAAGGTGTTAAAAGAATGTTGACCAATCATCGTTTCGGGAGGCAGAAATTCACCATCCACGGAAACAGTATGTTCTTTAACCATTAGATGTAGGTGTGTGTAAGTGTAGCTCGAATCCTTCTTATAACAACATCCTAGTATATTTAGGATACTGGAGTTGTTACAAAAGAAAATAATAAAAAGAGTTTAGGGGGTTGGAGAAGCAAAATAAAACAAAAGGACTCAAAAGAAGACATTACCTTAAAATCGGGTAACTCCCCTTGGTTTGAGCTCAAAGGCTTCATTGGGAATACTTATACCCAAATTGAGGCTTCAAGGAGTAATATAGGGATGTGTAGAGCCAAAATGGACAGGGGTTGGCTGAGCCAAAGGCTTTGGGAGTGTGGGTAAGGAGGTAGAGGTGGGGGCCTTTTATAAGAGGAGAGGAGGGGCACTCTTGTAAAGTTACAAAATGTTACTTTATTTTCAAAAGAGTTTCGGATTTTAAAGGCCCCACATTGATTTATTTCAATTATAAGGTGATACGGGTTCTAAATCCACTCATCCAATAGGCTTTGGACATGTGTAGGTCTTAGATATTACATTATCTTTCCATTTTATTTAAATCGTTAAATAATGAGGTCATCGATGCATCATCATGATGTCATAAATAAATTAATTTATTTAATGTCAAAAAATTATAAAAAAAAACTATGATGTAGGAAATATTTTTATCTTTCTAATGAATATTTATAGTCAAAAATATGACTTGTATAACCCCATTTAAAAATTGTTTTAGTAAAACATCTCATGTGTGTGTCATTTTTACTTTAACGTTAAATAAAAAGTTATTTATGTCATTTCCCAACCAAAGTGGCTCCATGGGGTCCCCAAGTTGACCCATGGCTTGTCTTGGTCGTCCAGGACACATCCAATGAGGGTAGGACATGTGTAAAGCTCATCTCATATTATTAAAACATTATTTTTACCCTAAACTACACTAATTACCACTAATCGCAATTAAGAACTTAAAAGTCACTATTCACCAAAAAATTATTTTAATCTCATTGAACCACATTTTACTTCATAATGACAACCATGTATGTCGGATTTTTGAAAATCAAATCACAGAAGTGGAAATGTTTCATTTAAACGAAAAATCAGTTTTTATAAGTACCACTTAGTGGTTTCACTATTCATCAAAAATTGAAGTTTTTCAGAAAAATACCAAAAATTCACCCTAAGCTATATTTGATATTTTGAATTCAAAAATGAAGTCCATTTTACAAAATTCACAACATATAAGTTGCATTAATTAATTTAATAATTAATTCTCGGTGTCAGAGCAAATAGCGTGTTTTTATGAAACAATAAGTATCAAAAGATTGACACTAGTTTAAGTCCGATTTCAAAGTGAAATTAATTCCAACGACCACTATTGGATTTAATGGTAAAAATATTTTCTAATTTCACTTTAAAACCAATTCAAATTATAATCTAATCATATAAATAAATTAGATTAAAAGGAGGTTTTGAATTAAAATACAACATTTTACACTATTCATTAAAAAACGAACTTTATCGGAAAGATACCAAAAATTTACACAAAGTAAATTTTGATTTCCTGATTATAAAGAAGAGTTATATTTGGTCCAATAGAATTTATAAGATCGATCAAAACTATATTTAATGATGGTTCGCCGTCAAAAGGTGATAAGTTGACCTTTTATGAAAATTAGGGTATAAATGCCTAAAATTGAATTCTTTCTGTATTTTAAGCCTTTATCTTTTATTGGGTAAATGTAAAAACATTTAAAAACATATATAATCATATTTTAGTTATTTCTATCCATTCCCTCCAGTACAACGACTACGTGTTAACTAACATTTAAAATAATATCATTTTATTACTAGTGTGCAACGTAAGTTTTCAAAGGAACTCATCATTGCGTATCGGGTACACTATCGATTATAGAAACCCCTTTAAAGTAAAATTAATATTTAATTCGTAAATATTAATAAATATGAAAATGTATTATTCTTTATTTACCTGGGATGTTACAATACCTTTGGCCAAAAAATTCCTCTAGTTAGTTAAATATAACTTGTATTTGTGGAAAAAATTTCATTTCCATATAGAGGGTCCTATTTGGAATCAGATGTACTCATTACCAATAGCCATGGAAGGATTGTTGAGATTTAAACACTTAAGGTACAAATTTTGGAATATTGTAAGGAGTATTGTAAGGACCCGACCTTAAACAATACATAATAATGAATTAAATTGAATAACTCACATTGAGGATCTTTTCAGGTTTAGAGTTTTAGAGAATTAGGACATAACTATTACATCTAAAAGATTACAAAGTAGACACATCTACTCAGTTTCCATTTTTTTCACAAAATAAAAACTCTTGAATAAAAGAGTCCTAACTAGTTCCTTGTTTTAGACAACATGACATTTCCTTGATCCCATCCTTGACCCTATTCCACTTTATGTCCTGTAAAAAACATATCAAAAACTTGGGATGAGCATAAAAAGCTCAGTAAGGGTTATAACAGTACGGAAAGAAAACATTAGTCCACGTATACATAAGAATCAATGAAAACATACTTTACTCATAAAACATAAGCACTTAACATACCTCATGAAAACATAAGACTTATGAATAACTCAAAGAAATCATAATACATAAAGGTAACTTGTGGAATTCATAACATTCTTACGTAGGGATTAACCCTCATGGTTATGTTTGGAATACCCATCACAGTATATTCCCTAAATATCTTCAGAGAAACCTTAGCATTTAACACCTTCGCGTTACCCAATACATTGGAGAGCCATATCGGGCTCACCCACCCTTAGTTTATCACGGAACCACCCGTCTTCATAAACAATTCCGAAGAACCATAACATAATTTTATGACATAAAAAATGCGTAAAGGAAACATAAAATTCCCACATTTCAATAACAATATAACATTTTAAGATATTGAAATAATGTATCCATTCTAAAAACCATTTTCAAAACCATTTAAAACATTTAATAAAGAGATTTTTGAATCAAAGTGTCCCATACCACTTTGAAGCATTTAACATTTTAAACCATTAATATCAATATAAATAAATCCTTAAAACCATTTTGAAAACATGGATATTAATGATAAATATTTGTAAGAATAAATCATTAAAACATTTAAAATGATATTTTAGTTAAAGGGTTTTAACAAAATGAGAGACACTTGAATACAATAATTGAGGAATAACATTTAATCAAAACTTTATAATATCATGAGAGTAAAGGGATTCATGATATAATATTCCAAAGGACAGTATATACACCATATAAGAGTGAATTGGTTCATAACAAAATGAAGTCTCAATAGAAATGTAAAATGAGATGAAATACCTTATAAAGAAGGTATCCTTAAATTTAGGATCAATCAATCTCATAATTATGTGTGAAAAATATAAATACACCCAATATAAGTTTATATTAAGTATAAAACAATAAAAGGTCATTCAAAAATATTCAAAGGATGACATATTCAATAACTACATGTTGAACTCAAAGAAATCGAAATTGGGTTAAGGAGTTCCCTTGGTAAAATTTGATAGCCTAACAGCGTCACTTTAAAATTCATAAAATTAGTTGATGAGAGAGAAAATGGTATATCATCACTTGTACATAAAATTTAAATCAATAATGATATATAATAACATATCCCAACATAAAAATATGTAAATTAAAATACATAACAAAATAAGTCTTAAAAAAAGAGGAGTGTGAAAGGTTCCCTTACCGATTTGGGCAACTTTCGAAATGCACACCCCATGAAAGAAGGGTCATAAAATGAAGATGTAAATACCCATAAATGAGATTATATTATACAAATTGTAAAATAATGTTCATTACATGCACCACACAAATGTAAATAGTGTCAAATGTAGCATGAATCTCACGGGAATAAAAAGTGAGATGAAAATACCCTTATGAAAATTCGGCAGCCTAACGACGCCACATAAAACTTCCAAAAATGGATTTATGAGGTCAAATAGGGTCTCTCATAATATTAACATAAAATTTACAGTAATAGGAATATAAAAGAACATCCCCCAACATAAGAAAGAGGATCTTAAAGAATGTTACATAAAAAAGAGTACTTAAAAAGAAAGAGAGAGGTAGGATCCCTTACCTCAAATCTGACTTGTCTTGTTCGTTTCTTTGTATTCCTGAATAATAAACTTTTTTCAATTTATAATTTATTAAGGACCACCTATAAAGTTTATTATTCATTTCATATCACATATTATAATGTTATAATAATTAGTTAATTATGTGAGTTCATATCAGATGTTTTTTTGTCGATGTTTGGTACATGAGTCAAAATGAACTTGTTTGAAAAGAATTGTCCATGTAGTTATAAGTACATCATCTCCAGAATAGTATTAATTATTTAAATATCATATATATCCAGTAAATATTCATTTTATACTATTCCATAACATTTAGAGATAAAAATAATTGAAATGCACCGTTCATGGAGACGGTAGACCGTACGTACGCATGAACACTACTTTCATTTCTTTGTCATATTAATGGAATTAAAAATAATTGAGAGATATATATATATATTATAATTACAGTATAATATATATTTTATATAGGTCACATAAGTTCATTAATTTCATTCTTTATTCATTCCATGTATTTCATGAACGAGTCACATCACTTGAGGGGGCGGTAGTCCACACTTCCTCATATGAAATTATCGCATTTGCACAACATGCAAAGAATAAAGGTATGTTTTAAATATAAAATACAAAAGCATATAGAAAGCATAAATACCATATATATCATATATAAAATACAGTGACATCATAATGTCCACATTTGAATGTGTTAAAAGAATATTGAACAATCATCGTTTCGTGAGGCAGTAATTCGCCATCAACAGAAACAATATGTTCTTTAACCATTAGACGAATGTGTGTGTAAATGTAGCTCAAATACTTATTATAAAAAAATCTTACTATATTTAAGATACTGGTTTTGTTACAAAATAAAGGAATAAAAAGAGTTTAGGGGGTTGGAGAAGAAAAATAAAACAAAATAACATAATAGAAGACATTACCTTTAAATCAGGTAACTCCCTTTGGTTTGAACCAAAAGGGTATCTTGAAGAGCTTTCTGCCTAAGGTGAGGCTTCAATGGTGAATAGATTGATGTGGAGAGATGAAATGGGCAGGGGTTGGCCGAGACAAAGGCTTGAGAGCTGTGGGTAAGGAGGTAGATGTGGGGGACTTTTATAAGAGGGAGGACATACACTCTTGGAAAGTCAAGAAATGTTACATTATTTTAAACTGAGCTTTGGATTTTAAAGCTCCAACATTGATATATTTCGAGGATAAGGTGATAAGGGTTCGAAATATACTCATCCAATAGTTTTTTTGACAAGTTTAAGTCTTATATTTTACACTATGTTTTCATTTTATTTAAACCATTCATTAATGAGGTAATCGCTGCATCATCATGGTGTCATAAATAAATTAATTTATTTAATGTCTAAAAATTATAAAAAAAATACTATGATGTAGTAAATATTTATATATTTCCAATGAATATTTATAGTCTAAGATACCATTTACACAGACAAAACTAAAATTGTTTTACTTAGGTGTTACATACTTTTGTGATATTCTCCTTTCTTTAAAAATAAAAAGATAAAGCGTCACTATCACCCAAAAGTGATTCCATGGGGTCCCTAAGTTAGGTACAAGGCATACCATGGTCGAAAATGACACAAACAGTAGCATTAGGACACATGTTGGGGTCATTTGTTATTATTATGATATTATTTTATTATCCTTAACTACCTGATTACTAATTAATCATGATAATTAAAGATAATTACCGTCGTTACTATTCATAGTGTCCAAAAACAAAAGAGTCTTAATTACATAATTTGGACCTTCTGATTACAAATATGGAATCCATTTTACCAAATTCAAAACACAGAAATTTCAATAATTAATTTAAAAATAATTCCCGTTGTCAAAACAAATAGCGGGTTTTTTTGAAGCAATATCTATGAAAAGTTTGGCACTTGTTTATGTCCACTTTCAAAGTGAATTTAATTCTAATGACCACCATTTAATTAAATGGTAAAAATATATTCTAATTAAACTTTAAAAAAATTAAAAAAATAATCCAAACATATAATTAATTTAGATGAAAAAAGCAGTTTTGAAGTAAAATGCAGTATTTTTCACTATTCATTAAAAAATGAACATTGTCAGAAAAATACCAAAAATGTATCCAAAGTAAATTTCAACGTCCCAATTCTAAATAATAATATTATTTTGACAAATAAAGCTTGTAAAATTTTCAAAATTTACATTTAAAAAAGGGTCGCCATCAAGAGGCGGTAAAACAATCTTTTAAGAAAATAGAGTATTTATTCTTAAAATTGGATTCATTTGAATTTTAAGCCTCTAACATTTATTGGATAAATGTAAAAATATTTAACAAACATATGTAATAATTTTTTAGTTATTTCTATTCATTCCCGCCATTAGAACGGCTAGGCATTAACAATTATAATATTATTATATTATTAGTGTGCAACATAAGATTTCAAAGAAACTCGTTGTTGCGTATTGGGTACGCCATCGAGCATAGATTTCCCTTTAAAGTAATATTAACATTTTATTCAAAAATATTGATAAAAATTAGAATGTAATATTATTTATTTACCTAGGATGTTACAAGTATTCAAAAGGTTTTTGGAACACACTTGTCTAGAATTGGACAAGGTTTGAGATGTTATGGAATAATTAAGTAGAGTTTAGGTGGATGATGATTTTCGGATGGGATTAAGACAAATGGTTCAGACATTATTACTTATCCTATGATAATAGGCATCAAGCTATATTTAGTTACAAAAAAATATATACATATATATATCTCATGATCATGAGATATTCTAATGAATTGATCCTAATGCAGGGGTTTTAAATAACCTAATATGAATGAAAGGGCCCGATTTTGAGGCTAGAGAGTGGGATTGAAGTTTATAAGATCTATGAATAGACCTAGGTTGAGACCTCTAAGAATCACTACATATCCTAATATAACAAAAATAAAGGAACAAATAGTTCTAAAAAGTAAATACATCCTCCCATTATTGAGTATAATTTAGAAATATCTGATGTGGATGAAGAGAACATATACTAGAAGGGGGTTTGAAGTTGATGGGGTTTGTGATTGGACTTGGGTCAAGACCTCTAGGTGTCACTACATATCTTGATATTATAGGAATATAGACACACATAGTTCTAAATATAATTGGAATTTATCATAAAAATTTAAGTTTAGTGAGGAAAACCCCCTTTTAAATTGAGGGACACAAGTGTTATCTTGGTAGGGAAAATGGAATATAAATGGAATTTGTGGCTGGGTCTAAGTCATGAGATCTGGATATCACCACATATTAAGAAATAATTGGATTCAAGGAATACATAATTATCAAATGTAATATATACATATCTATCTCATATTAAAGGGGAATATAATTGGAATAGATGATTATCCCAGTGTGAGATGGGAGAAAACTTGACTTGAATGAGTAAGGGTCTCAACACTTTGGATAAGGTAAAAATTATGTATTGTGGTTGGTCCTAGGATAGGTAGTCCAGAAATTACTTCCAATACTATAATAACAATATTCAATCCATACATAGTTCATGGTAGAGGGGTCTTTATATATATTAAGATCGTGCATAGGAGATAATGAAATGGTTTTCTCATAGTTCATGACTATTGGAGAAGATCCAGTAAAAACTGGAAAAACTATACACTAGGAACTCTTATATAGAACTAGAACATACATAATATGAATTAGTCAAATATAATATACTTCTATAACTAGATTTGGGTCTTACTAGATGAACCATATTATCATGCAGTTTAGGGTCATCTGATGAGGACCATATACCCAATGAGAATTTTATAAGAGGAATAATTGACTCAAGGAATTTAGTTCACCAGGGGGAATAATTGACTTGAGGACTTTAGTTTTCCTAGAGGAGTAATCAACTTGATGCATTTGGTATCCTTACATAGGCTAAAATATAGTAAAATATAACATGAATAAGAATAATTCTCAAACACTAAGACAAAGAAAATGATTTCAATTAGTAAGATTTGTAGATAGATATATGTTGAGAACTCTAGGTGTTACAACATATCTTAGGAAGAAATGGAAATCAAACCACTTATAGTTCTTATGAAGGGAATTTTTATTCTGGTGTAATTTTAGGACTAGAAGCAAGCCCTATATTTATACCCAAGATAAGATATTCAAGTTTCATAATATAGCTTCTGAATTTATAGATAATGTATATTATGTAACATGAATTTGAGATTTACCACAGTTTGGGGATTAAATTTGGTGGTTTTCAGGGTCTGAAATTTCATAATAAATCTAGGAATTGCTAACTATACTAAAATATTAGGAATAAATTCACATATAGTTCTTTGAAGGCCTCTGCCTAGATCTGGTTCATGTGTAGGGGAAGGATATAATGATGTTTTCCCAGTGTTGAGTTATGGAATGGAAATCCTAAGGTGAATTAAGAGGGCTAAAACACTAGTACATTATTCTTAGAAATATAGGCTTTTATCTTAGTATAGGTTTATGGATAAGGAACTATATGTCAGGAAACTTTAAAAAGATCTAGCACTCATCTAAGTAAATTAGTTAGTACAAAGTGGACATATCCAAGTAGCTTAATGGTCATGTAGGGTAGACCAAATTCCATGTAGTTTAACTTCATGAGATAAGAAATAAATTACCATGATGTTTAAGGATGTAAGATAAGGGACATTATGTCTTGTATTTTAAGGTCATACCACTTAGACCACTATGTATTTAAGTTTAATATTGTATGATTAGGACAATCTCTAAGTAATTTAAAGTCATATAGAATGGAATTCTAGGAACCCAACATGAATCTATGAAAATCATTTCTTGAGAAATACCTTATTTATGGTAAGATTGATATTCTCTTTATCCATTGTAATTAGGGAGTAATCTCCTTTAAAGTAGACCATGCATATTGTATAAGGTTATTCTAATTTTTGGTGAATATTCTGGGGGTTTTTTCCCATGTTTCATGTGAGTTATTAGAATTAATAATAGTTTTTCATTGATAAAATTATAGATGTGTACCTTCGGATTAAATGACTATGTGACGTGATTTTGATGAATCATAGGGTTTTCAATGTGTGTAAACCCTCATCAATTCCCTCCAATTTATCTAGTGGGATCTGATACTTATCTTATTTGAATAGTTTATCATATATTGAGGTGAAATTCAAGGGAAACTGAACCAAAATGGTTATAATTACCATTGTCTCATATACAAGCGAGAGTGGGATCTCTTGTGTGGTGGTATGGTTCATGCTATGATAATCCTGAAAGGCATATAAGATATTATTTAATTGTGACTTCTTATCTTTATACTCCATCTTATTAAGGATATTTGATAGAGTTTTTTTAAAGTAATATATGTGTTTTTTTTCTACTACATGATAGAAATATGAGTGGTTAGGTTGTATATTATTCTCATGATACAACCTCATCAATTTTGAAGTGAAAGTATTGGTTCTATTTCCCATCAATGTTTTATGAGGGACTCTGAATCTATTAATGATATTAAACTTCAAGATATTAATTTTTTTTGATCCAACATCCTTTAAGGGTAAAAATTAAAACCATTTGGAGAATAAATCATTGGTAAAAAGAATGAACATGAACTTTTAATATGTGGCTAGAGGGTATGGACCAATGATATCTATCCCCCTTATGAAAAATGGGAATATTGTTTCATAGTGTGAATTAACTATTAGGTTTGATGAATAGAATTGGAATGAACTTTGTAAGAATGAAACTTATTCATGAATTCTATGATGTCTTACATCATCAGTGGTTAAAAGAATCCAAGTATCCAGATTTTCTAGAAGATCTTTTTTCTTGACTAATGGGTACTGTAGGCACTCACATGGACTTCCTGTATAATGGTGAGGGTATCACCTCCTTAAATGGACCAAGGGAGGACCCTATAAAAACCTCAACTTTATAAGACCTTTTGGGAATTTAGATAGTTACAAAGAAATATTTTTTTTACCATTAGCAGATATATTCCTTATTATATTTCTCATGAGTGAGAATCCTATTTTTAAGGTATTCCATTATGAGAGATATCTAGTCAACTATGGAGTCAGTTGAATAGGGTAAATGATTTATAATGAACTAGGATTTTCATAGAAAAATATTACATTTTTTAGATGAATATTCAATATATTTCAGAAATACATGATCAAGAATCGTAATGGTTTATTATATTTGGAGGCTAGATATATAATCTTCTACTTTAATAAAAGATCTTAAACATCTCCAATAAATATATTCCCCTTTTTAACTCTTCATAAATATACCCTACTTAAAACCTTTCTTCATAACCTAGGGAAAGAGAGCATAAGAAAAGGTGATATTAGATGCTTAGTAAGGGTGAACATGAGAGATATCATTCTATGATGAAATGAAAGTATAAGTTAAGAATAAGGGTACAATATCATGAACATAATGTATAAAGTCCACACCCAACTTGTCATATATTTCAAAGGATGTCATTTTAGAAGGAAAATGATCACTTGGACCATTTCTTAATGAAAATAGACTTTCCAATTTGATAATAAATTTTCAAAACTAAAAGTTCCCAAAAAATTTCAAAATCCTTTTATTTGAAAATAACCTTGGAACCTTATAACATAATATTTAAATAAATTATGAGTCATGATGGTGTAAAATTTTGTTTGTGTTGTACATATTAAAAAAAGATTTCTTTCTCATTTTGGTAAAATCCGAAATGACCTTGTTTGAAAAAAGACAAGAATATTACTTTTATAAAAGTGTTTGAAAACTAAAAAATGGGTAAAAATTATTTTAAATAAACATTTATAGAAAACATGTATATGGATGAAAAATGGTTTTTTACTAAATAGAGAAATAAATATGATTTTTCTTAAAAATATTTTTTTATCTTATTTACTCATTTAAGAGTTGAAAATGAAATGAAAGCATGTATTTTATAGAAATAACCATATGAGAATAAAATAAATTATTTTGTTGAGAGGTAGATCATAAGAACTCATCATTGGAAGCATATCAAAAATAATCTCATTAAATAATGAGAATGTAACAATAAATGTTTTCCACTTTGGTATCTTATGAATCCTAATCCCCATGAAAGAAATCAAATTATATGAATATTTATATAACATAATTATCATGATAATGATCATAAAATAAATTCATGGGTAATACATATACCACAAAAAATAAACAAGTGGTGTATAAGACACGTGTTCAACAAAAATAAAAGTGAGATAAAAATTTGTTACCTTAAGTATTGACTTACTTTGTACACATTAAAATCATCTATGTAATAAATATAAGTTTTTATGAATATATTAAAGAGTCATAATTATTTTTATAATTCCATATATGATTTACTTATGAACTTTTATGAACTATTTATTAATAATTCATTGTTAAAATCGTGTTTGAGGTAATAATTGATTTGTTTTTCATGTATGTTTTGGTTTTGTATTTTTGGTCCTTTTACTTTGATCACAGTTCCATAATATATTGAATTTTAAAAATGATATAAATATGATATATATACATTATATATGTATTTATAGTAATCCAATAAATTTATATATATAAAATTAATTACAACGTTCATGGAGACAATAGGTCGTATGTATGCGTGAACAATGTTTCCATTTTCTTGATGAATGAAACAAAAGAAATGTAAATAATATATTAACTTTATAGATTTTTTTTATTTAATATGTATCACATTTTTTCATTAAAAATATCCTTATTATCTTCCATTTAAAGCATAAGTGAATAACGAATAACATTGATTCATGTGGTCGTAGTTCGTCGTACACATGAGCGACATTATCATTTTCCCACAAAATAGAAAGTAAGTATCTATATGTGATATTAAAATTCCTGAAGTATAATTATTTCATAATTATCATACATATATGTTAAATACATCATTATATCTATTCATGAGAGGTGGGGATGGAAAATGAATTACATCAGTTTGCGAGGTAGTATTCCACTGTACACACGATCAACAGTTTCATTTTCCACTTGATGGAGGAGAAGTAGATGTTGGTAATTACATTAAAATAATAATATATAAGTGTATGGAATATAATTATTTTATTATATAATCATGTTTAAATAATATTTGATGCCGTTATAAGAAGAAATAAAACAAAAAATACAAGTTTAATAATTTGACCTCCTCTTCAGAGAACCTCTTTAGGTTTATACCTAAATCCTTATTATGAGTGTTTCATATAAAAAATAATTCCTATATAATGTGTGTATGGAAATAAGGAAGATATATGGGTTGGTATTTCCTGTAAAAAATGGTTTTTAAGTGTGAAGAGAAGAGGAGAAGGGTTATCCTTCTAAAAGTGGGGAAGAGGACACACATGGATTGTTTGAAAAGAATAAAGTGAACTCACATTTTTCACATTAAAAATGCTCTAAAATAGATAATTATAGAACTTTAGATGATATAATATCTAAATATGGCCATAATATTGGATTTACACAAACTTATAGGTCATTTAAACCCCCGTTTTGACCTTAATAGTAAGAATTAATTTTTACTATTTTTACTATTCATTTTGATCAAAAATTAAGTTGACTATATTATATAATATTAATTATTATTATTTAAAATATTCAATCTATTTTTCCAAATTCCATTCACATAAGTGAAAAAAGTTAATTTTTAATTAATCCCATCATCCTGATAAAAAAGTCAATTTTCCAAAGAGAAAATGTTCACAAGTATGTAAAGTTTTAATATCAAAATTCATTTTGAAATTGATTCCAATAACATAAATTAGGTTAATCACTATATAATTTTACTCATTCTAATTTTATTATTAAATTAAAATAAAATTTATCTTGTAAGTTTTTTAAATGAAAAGACAATTTCTAATAAAAATTGGCATTTTTTACTATTCATCAAAAAAATTAATATTTTTATAAAATTCTAAAAAATTAAACCAAGATAATTTTTAAATTTAAATTAAAAAAATGATGGTTTTTTTTCAAATAAATTTTATAAAATTTAAAAAATAACTTTTATTATTTTTTCAAAAAAAAAAATTAAAACATTTTTTGAGAAAATAATATTTTTGAATCATATAAAGACTTTACTAAAAATTAAGTAGTTTTTTTATAAATTTGTTTTAATTATATAAAACTATTATAATGAATATTTATAATGTTTTTATTCCTATTAATATCACCAATTTTAATAGCTAGTTTATAATGGACATGTTTAAATAATAGTATTAATAGTAATATCATGGTTCATTGAAACTTGATTCCACATGTAATACAAGATATCAAATAATTTAAATATATTTGAAAAAATATTCATAAAAGATTAGGGTTTTGATTTATAAATCCCACAAAATTAATTTCACCCTCAAAATTCTATCACTTTGGTAAAGAAACTGAGGAAATATAATTTTGCCTCATTAGATCTCAGGTTCCCACATAGCTTCCCTAAGATGGTGGTTTCACCACAAAACATTATCCAAGTTAGTGGTCTTATTTCATAACACTTTCTATATATTATCAAAAGTATTTACTATTTTTACCTCCTAATAAATACCATGCTCCAATGAAATCACCACTGAGTTTAGTACATGTAATGGATTAAGTATATAGTTCATCAGGAGAGATACATGGATCACATCATAAACCTGAGAGAGGTTTGGTGGAAGCACTAATAGATAATATATGATCATGAAATGATCAATAATTTCAAAGGGATAACATAACTCGGACATAGTTTTCCTTTATTTAAAAATCTCATTACCTTATTCCATGGAGAAATTCTTATTAATACCTTATCACTAACTTCATATTCCAGATCACACCGGTGATTTCTACTATAATTTTTCTATTAAATTTGTGTTTACCTTATGTGTTTCTAAATGTATCTAACCTTATATTCCATTTATTACAGTAGGTATGGTCCAAATTGATTTATTTCTCTAACTTCAACCTATAATATTGTATTTATACACTTATTTACATATAGTTCTTCATTAGGATTCATCTGAATGATCGAGTGAAAGCTTTGTGTTAAGAAAACTCAAATAAAGAATGGTGTTGATCCAAACCACCTTTAAAATCCATAAAAATATATATTAAAATATCCTCTAGGGTTTTAATCATTATCTTAAACTATCTATCTATTTGAGGATGATATATAGTACATAAACTCAACTTTATATCCAAATCATACTGAAGAATTTTCTATAACTTTGAGGTAAACCTCGAATCCTGATCAGACACAATAGAATGTGGTACTCCATGAAAAATGACCACTTCCATAATATATATCCCAAAAATATGATCCAGATAGAAATATTCTTTGAAAATGATGAACTTTGCTTACTTTTTAAGGTGATTGACTACAACCCCTATAACATTATGCCCTTTAGATGATTTCAGGAGTCTAATGAAAAAAATCCATGTTGATGTTTTCCCATTTCCATTATGTTATGGGTAATGGTTGTAACATACCATTATAAGCTTGTCTCTCATCCTTAACATTCTGACATACTAAGCACTGAGATACAAACTCCTCGATATCTCTCTTCATTACATCGCACTAAAAATAATCTTTCAAATCTCTATAAAAGTTTGTTCTTCTAGGATGAATAGAAAATGAAGAACTATGATACTCTTCCAATAGCTCCATATTCAAATCTTATATGGATGGAAAACATATGGTTCCTAAACATTATCATTCCATCATAATCAAGTTTGACCTTAGTAACATTTCTCACATTCTTTTGTAGATCCACATCATCCTTTTGTTCCTATTTAATATTCACATATATAGATGTTTGAAAATTCATTTGATAAAGAAAATATTTCTCCCCTTCCTTCAGGATTTCTGTATCCATATTTTTAAAATAAAAAATATTGAATCTTTTGTGATTATTGTTATGGAGAATCTAGAATAACCATTTCAAATCAAAGAATCTTACACATTTTTTATTTTCCTGAAGTGCTAATGTATTGAGTAGTCATATCTAAATATATTTTTTGGTTCATGTTCAACTCCTTTTTTATGAATATATACTTTAAAATTTTGTGATCATTATATATATCACACTTTTTTCCATAAAGATAATACCTCTATATCTTTAATTAAAAAATTACCACAACTAACTATAAATCATGAGTTGGGTGATTTTTTACATGAACCTTCAATTTTCATGAGGAATAAACTATAACCATTTAATTATTTTTGAGAACATATCACAATACCTTCTTGGATGTATTACTATATATTACAAACCTGTTTCCACTATAGGGTAATGTAAAAATAGGTGCACTGACAAATGTTCTCTTCAGTTCCATGAAATTTTTGTAACATTTATTTTTATAAAGGAACTTGGCTCCCTTCCAAGTTAATTTTTTGTGTGGATTAGATAGTTTTGAGAAATTCTCCACAAACCATCGATAATATCTATCCAAACCAAAAAAAATTCATAACTAAATTACCATGGTTTGTATAGACCAATGTTTAATAGTATCTATCTTTGATGGATCCATTGATATACCCTCTCTTGAGATTATACGACCCAAAAATGAAACCATGTGGATAAAAAATTCACACTTTGTAAATTTTCATATATTTTATCGTTTATTAGGGTCTTCAACACCATTTTCAAGTGATATTCATGCTATTCCTTTCTATTTGAATATATAAAAATATCATCTATAAGGATAACTTGAAATTGTTCAAGGTTATCTTTGAATAATATATTTATTAAATTCATAAATATAGTGGGAGAATTATTAATATCAAAAGGAATCACTATATACTCATAGTTTCTATACCTTGTATGAAATGTTATCTTGGGTATATTCTCCTTCTCAGCCATTAATTTATGATATCCAAAATAAAGGTAAATCTTAGAAAAGTACTAAGATCCAGACAATTGATCAAACAATTCATCAATATAGGGTTGAGGATACTTATTCATTATTGTGATCTTGTTCGTCTTCCTATAATAATTGATGAGTCATATAAATCCATCTTTTTTCTTAATAAATAAAATAGGTGCATTCCATAGTGATGCACTAGGGCATATAAATCTTTATCAATATTTACTTGGAGTTGATTATTCATTTTTTTCAATTGAATCAGGGAAATTCTATATGGATTATTCAAAGTGGGTGTATTTACATGTATGAGTTCTATTGATAACTCAACTTTATGATTTCATGGAATACTAGGAAATCCTTCTTGACATACATGAACAAACACCCAAACCATAGGAATGTCTTAAATTTCGAGTCTCTCCCCAACAATATAAGACAAATAACCTTCAAGGATAACAATTAAGACCCACAAGGTAGAATTAATTCTTATTGGAATTTTATATTCATCCTCACATCCATAAATGAGAATGGGTTAATTTAGAATACGAAATGTGACTTCACTTCCTCAGAAATTGATATTGGATTTATCTAAAGAGTTCCAATCCATGACCATAATATAATAAAATTCAACTAAAGGATGAATCACAGTATTTTCATGAAGCATGTTCCCAAAAATTTCAATTATAGAGGAACTATAGACTTATGATGTGATTGTCATACCATTAGGTTTTTTTACTGCTAACTCAACATCAAATTGTCTGGCTAGTAATTCAATACATTTTCAAATTACTTGGATATAAAATAGTAGGTAAAGATAGAATCAAACAAGAAAATATCCATTATAGAGTGGATAATAAGTGTACCTTTCCCCGCATCATTTTCATAACCTACTTCAACAGTCATGAAAACATGATATTTCCATTTATCTTTGGGATTGGGAGGATGTTGACACAAATCATAAAAAACCTTCTGATCCATATACTGGTTCGAAAAATTCCCTCACTCATTGAATTTTAATCATTAGAGATTTGGTGGTGCATTAGTTAGTGTCCTCTTCTTCTCCATTGCATTAATTGGTCCATTCATCACATTTCAAAATTCATGGGCTTTATGACCCACCCATTAAAATTTAAATCACCTCTCAATTCCACTAAAACAATTCCCTTAATGTATCTTCCAAAATTTCTAGATTGTAGATGGTTGTAATTTCTTTACACCATGTGATTTATTTAAGTTTCCATGAGACTTTATCTTCCTTTTCTTATAAAAACCATAGGAAATGGTGGGAATCTCTAATTTTCCTTTCTACCTTGAGTGAACATCAGAAAATTTCTTCA
Source organism: Viscum album (assembly GCA_963277665.1). Lineage (NCBI taxonomy): Eukaryota > Viridiplantae > Streptophyta > Magnoliopsida > Santalales > Viscaceae > Viscum > Viscum album. The sequence continues at coordinate 891,537,579 of OY728123.1, forward strand.
TAATTATTAAAGTCTCTTATGTATAACACATTTTAAAGACTTATTTTTAATCAAAAAAATAATTGATCATTTTTTATTTCATTGTTTATGATTAAACTAGAGGCATACCTTTGAAGAATTATAAAATTAGCCTCATAAGAACCAATATATTCATCATCCTTTTGCTTAAGATCATGGAATTAATTTTCTATATTTGTACATAGAATAAAAGGTAATTACTTACTGATAAATATCCTCTTAAACTCTTCCTATTACATAGAGTAAATTTCTTCCTTTTTCTTTATATTCTTAATAAGTTTACACCATTGATATAATTTAACTTCCAAATGGTAAACAACCAGGAAAACCTTTAAATGTTCCAATCACTAGAGAATAGAAAATATTTTCTCAATGGTGTTTATCCATCACTCAGCCAAAATGGATCAGAAGACCCACTAAAATAGGGTTGAGGCTATCTCATGAAATATTCAAAAGAACATTATTATCTCTATTGATCATTTGGAAACTTAGAATGATTCATGACGTGATAAAGTTTTGTGAGTATAGCAATAAATTTTGCATCCCATCTCCCATAACATTTGGTTGCTCAGTTAGACAACCATTAAATTTTCTATCACATTCAGTGTTATCATGGTTCCTTAGGATTCCATCCATTAAATAAAACCAAAAATAGTAGTGTGAGAAACACTAATCATATTGGTAAAATGAAAAGTTTTGAATAATCATGTATAGGTTACCTAAATCTAAACACCTTGTTTTAAATATATTAAACCTTAGTTTTAAATTATGTTATCCATGATCATAATCTATTCAAATCCTTCATTATAGTTCATAAATGAAATTAAATTTATACAAAGAATACCCCTAAGGATTTTTCAACTAGGTGCATGGTAAGGCCCATTATCGTGTACCAGGTAATGCTCTAGTCAATCTCGACATACCTTTCTCAAATTTATTACCACTAGTTACATCTGTTATAAAACCACATCCACTTGTAGTATCTATACAGGGATATATTTCTAGGTAAACCACATAATCTATTCCATAACAAAAAATTAGTACAATATCCTATACTTAGTCTCATCATAAGGGTTCTTACTAATTTTTTCTCATCCTAGTTTCCAAATCTTAAATAAACATTCTCTGATACCAACTATAATAACTCATGACTTATATATATAAATATCACTTATTTTTAGGTTAATATTCAATACATTTCACAAGTACATACTGGAGGATCATAAAGGTTTAGTTTCTTTGGAGAATAGATATATATTATTTTAATTTAATGAAATATAATCAAGATATTCCATAAAGATCTTTACCTTTGGTACTCTTCATGATAGAAACCTACTTAAAACCTTTATTTATAACCTGAGGAAAGAAAACATAAGAAATATTGAGTTCAAATTCTTATTAAGGGTTGATTTGAGAGATATCATTATATGATCATATGAAACAATAAGATAAGCATAAAGACATGATATCATGAACATAACTTACAATGTTCTTACCCAACCTATCGTAGATTATAAACTTGAGTCATGGGATAAAGCATTATATTTACAAAAGACATGATCCATAGGAGTGTGAAATCATGACTGAAAATTAAATTCTTATTATTTTGAAACACTTTTAAGGAAAAGAGAGAAACCAAAAAGTTCAACCAGGAGGAAAACCCTCATGAGAAACCACCAATTTATTAAAACAGAACTTAAGCCTATTAAAAGATTCCTACCTAAATAGTTTCCGGGTAATAGAGTGCACCTGTGCATCTGGGTTATTGAGGACGAAGTCTTCAAAGCGATCCTCCAACTTGTCCCATGTTTGAGAGTACTCCTCTTTACTTATCTTACCTTCATTGAAACCCCTTAACAAAATAAGGTATTTTTTGTTGGCCCATGTAGCCTGCTCCCTGTTTTCATCCACCCAAAGTGACCTACCCATCATTTCATCTTCCTCTTCTTATATAGAATTTATATAAAGAAACTACTCCACCATTTATTCTTTTGAAGGTACAATAAATCCCATGGGTTTCTTGCTAACTCCTTTTTTTGAACCAGATTTGATCGTACCAACCTCACCAGGGTCGGCCATAGGACTCCCCTACATATTAGCAACAAGATTACCTTAAAACTCTTTTGATTTATTTTTTTTACCTGAAATAGTTACCATTGTCTTTGGAATGTATGAGTAATCCTTACTCCCTTTATTTTTCTTCCATGTAGATAATATGTTATCTCCTAAATCCCTACCAGGGAGAACCTCATCAATATCTATCCCTCCTATTATTTGAGCCTCAATGACCTTCTCTTGATCCTGGTCCAAGCCCTCCAGACCTGAAAAAATGGTTGAATATTTGAATATCCTCATGTCTCTAACACTGGCCTATGACCCAATGTCCTACTATCTCTGTATGAGTACCCTACGCACCCTCAGATGTCTTCAGAGCCATCACCTTAGTATACAACATTCTATTTGAATCATTTGATGTCTATTCCCAGGCCTACATCATCCGAGAATCAAAGTTTTGTTGTCCATCCAAATCCACTAGATTTGTCACCCTTTGCACTCGAGGATGAGAAGCATCATCAGTATCAATGAAAAAAATCCAAGACTACTTCATTACCTTGAACCACTACCATTGGAGTGTTCGGTTCCTTAAGATCACCTAATAATATATTTAATACATTCTTAACCTTTGGATTAGAAGGTAAAGGCTTAGATAGCTTCTACCTTACCAGAATATCTTCACCTCCATCTATCTTTGCAAAAGAAACATCACATTAAACATTAAATACAAATTCTGAACCATTAGCCTACCAAGGGAGATGCTCAAACTCATCCATCTCACAACCCATGGTAGAATAATTCACACCCAAAGTACTGTCTCGAGAAGAAGGCACCCCATTTAGGACCATCTTGGTCTGAAAAGAAAGAAATCTAGGATCTATTCGCAATGCAGGCCTGCATACCATCTCTCTATCTCCCAGTTTATTACACAAGGCACAAAAATCAAACCAAGTTTAAAAAATAATGGGTCGTTTATTCCTAAACTCTTCACTAATAGCGATCCATAGAAACTCATTATGTGGCTTTAAAAAATCAACATCATTTTAGATTCTAGGTAAAATTCAGTGGCATCCAGATTGAGTTCTACTATCCGAGAAAACGTAATGACCTATCAAATTCCCTATAATACTAAGAATTGAAGGGTTCTGGAAGGGTAGGGGAAGTTCTGGAAGACTTACCCAAACTTCTATGGAAGGAAAATACCATTTCATAAGATATTAGTATGTCCATTTAAAGAGTATAAATTGAAACCCGTTATAGGAATGAGGAGAACTCGACCAAGCCAAGATAAAATTATCCTCCGAAGAAAACCTGATCATGAAGCTTTTAGAATTGAGAAGCCCGACTATCGACCACTCCTAAAGACCAGATGAATCAAATACTAATCGGTCAAACATGTCCACTGATGGTTTTCAAATCTTGAAATTGGAAATCAATGTCAGATGCAGTAAAGAAAAAGCTTCTGTGGACTACCAAATTGAAATTGGCACTTGCAAAGCTCCATTGAAGACGTATAGAACCTTCGTGCTGAGATCTATATGAGGGAAAGAGGGGATAAAATCAGGTTTTTAGAAATGGGTAAATGGCTTGGGTCGACCATCTTTGAAAGATGCTGAAGGACCCTCCCCCATCGAGGGGGGGGGGAACGCAGGTCATCGGTGGCTAGGGTATGGCTGACCAAGAAGAACGCGTCCACTTCCCAGTTATTCCATTATTATAATAGAAGATATGATATTTTACCATGTTAAATAATCATAATTCATGAAGAATAATCTCATTTCATAAATTTTTGGCACATACATAGATATAGAAACAATTTCATTTGTCAAGGTTAACTATCATGACAATCAAACATAGTGGATCATGCCTCATCACCTATTTACCTTTTTGGATCAATCCCATCATCATGTTTACTATTTTTATCTAATGGGATATAAATATTTACCTAATAAATTAGAGGGATATATAGGTCCCACCCATCCTTGGTTATAACATGACTATCATCCTAGTTTATAACGTAACCACTGTCCTTAGTTATAACGTTGCCATCATCCTTGTTTATAATGTAACCACCATCACATAATTAAAACAATACATAAGTGTAACACAATATCATAAAAAATCATCATATCATTACCCATGAAAAGAATGGGGTCACATAAATATTCCATCACTACATAACCCATATAATGGAAATGGGTCTCATAATCATCTCATCAATTAATCATAGAATAACCTGTATAAATGTAATTTGTTTCATAAAAATATATTCATCATAATCATAAAAAATATAGAAAAATTATAGGGATGTTATAATTTAATCATATCCCCAGTAAATCATAAGTAACATTAAATTATTTCATCATCGATATAAAATGATTTTGAAACATCACTTGGAAAATCTATTGAGGAAAATAGACTTTCCACTTTGAAAATAACTTTTTAAAACTAAAATTTCAAAAAAAAAATCCTTATTATTTTCTTAAAAAATGAACTTGGAAATATATAACGTACTCTTTAAATCATTTATCGGTCATAATGGTGGAAAATTAAGTTCATGTCATACATGTTAAAATTAATATTCCTTTCACAATCCATTAAAATCCAAAAGGGTCTTGTTTGTAAAATTACATAAGTGTTACTTTTTTTAAAATTCATACATGTGAAAAAATATCTTTAAAAATCATTATAAAATAATAAGAACTTTCCATAAAATATTTTTAGAAAACATGGAAATCGAAGAAAAAGGGTTTTTGACTGAAGAAAGAAATGAAGACGATTTTTCTTAAAAACATTATTTTGGAGTCTTTAATACTTTAAGAGAGGAAAATGAAATGGAAAAAATCATTTTCCATAAATAACCATAGTATAATAAAATAAATTAGTTTCGTTATAGGTAGATAATAAGATCTCATCTTTTGAAGTAAATAATAAACAATCCCATGAATAATGAGATTGTAACATTAATCCATCACCAATTTTGTATATTTTGAGTCCTAATCCTTATTAAATAAATCACATTATATTTATATTAATATCCCATAAGGATAATAAAATATATTCATGGGTATTATATACATTGCAGAAAAGAAACAAGTGGTGTACAAGGAATGTGTCTCATTGAAATAAAATTGAGAAGAAAATATCTTACCATAAGTATCAACTTCCCTTGTACACATTTGAATATCCTATATAATAAATATAATTTTATTATAAATATATTAAAAACCCATAATCATATGTATAATTACATATATAATTTAATTATGACATTTTTTACCCATTTATTAACAATTACTTGTTAAAATCACATTTTGGGGAATAACTACTTTGTTTTCATGTATGTTTTGGTTTTTTTATTTTTTTTCCTTTTACTTTGATCATGGTTACATCATATCCCTAATTTTAACCATGTTATAAATATAATATATATTACTTAAATATTTATTTAGATTAACACTATAAAGTTTAGATATAAAATTAATTACACCATTCATAGAGAATGTAGGTCGTACGTATGCATAAACATTATTTTGATTTTCTTGAAGGATGAAATGAAAGAAAGGAAAATAATATATTAAATTTAAAGAATCATTAATATTTCATATATATCACATATTTTAATCAAACCTATCCTTATTACCTCCCATGTACAACATAAGTGAATAATGGATCAGATCATTCATGAGATAGTAGTCCGCCGTACACATGAGCGACACTATCGTATTCCCGCAGAATGGAAAGTAAGAAGGTATATGTGATATTATAACTCCAGAAGTATAATTATATCTTAAATATATTATAAATATATTATATCCATAATTATATCGAATCATGAGAAGTGGTGATGGAAAAAAAATTACATCGGTTCGCGAGGCGTTAGTCCGTCGTAGACACGATTGATGATTTTGTTTCCCACTCAATGGAAGAGGAAATAGATGTAGTTCATGCCATTAAAATAATAACATATAATTATATTTTATATAATGATTTTATTATATCATTAAGTTTTTATTATATTTTATGTAGTTAGAGTGAGAAATAAAATAAAAACACAAGTTTAAAAATTTTACCTCCTCTTCAGAGAACCTATTTAGGTTTATACTTAAAGCCTTTTTAGGAGGGATAACTAATACAAATAATTCCTATATGATATGGTTAGGTAATTAAAGAATATATATTTTTACTTATTTTCATAACCAAATGGATTTTTAAGTGTCAATAAGAGAGGGTATGGGTGGCCTTTTATAAGTGGAGGAGAGGACACACATAGAATTTTTGAAAAGAATAAAGTGTACCCTCTTTTTTCACACACCAAAAGGATGTAAAATGGATAATTATAGAAAATTAGATGATATAAGGTCTAAATATGGCCATCAAATGGGATTTTGAAATGTTTCTAGGTCATTTTACCACTTATCTTTTTAGTTTTACTGTCAGTAAATCTGTTTTAACCTTAACTGTGGTAATTAATTTTTACTATTTTTACTCTTTATTATAGAAAAATTAAGTTGAACTTATTATATAATATTAATTATGATAATTATAAGTATTAAATTTATTTTTACAATTTATATTCACATCATATTTAAATTTTAATTTAAAATAAAACCCACAAACATGATGAAAAGGCAGTTTTCCAAAGAGAATGTGTTAATAAGTATAAAAAGTATTAATATAAAAACTAAATATGTAATTGATTAAAATTAACTAAATTGGATTAAAAATATATATAATTTTACTAATTTTACCTTTAAACCATATTAAAATAATATGGATCTTGTATATTCTTTAATTGAAAATATAGTTTTTAATAAATATAAGTATTTTTTTACTATTTATTGAAAAAATTATCTTTTTCAAAAATTCTCAAAAAATCACTAAAAGATAATTTTAAAATATAGTTTAAAAAAATTAATTTTATTTTATAAAATAAATTTTATAAAATATGAAAAAAAAATATTTTTATTATTTGTTCACAAAAAGAAATAACTATATTTTTTAAGAAAATAACACTTTCGAAACATATAAAGACTTTACTAAAAGTTTAGTACTTATTTAATAATATATTTTATTTATATAAAACTATTATAATTAATATTTATTTTTTATTCCTATTCATACCTTCAAATTTAACGATTATGATATAATAATCATTTCTAAATAATAATATTAATTGTATATCATAGTTCATTAAAACTTAGTGTTGCATGTTACACAAGAAATAAAAGAAATTAAATTTATTTTTAAAAAAAATCATAAAATATTATAGATTTATTGGATTTCTTTGGTCTATGATGGAATTAATTTAATTAGTTTATTATATATAATTACTACTAAATGGATTGGCCACCCTATGATTCATGATGTAAATGAGCATCTTATCTTGATCTAGATCTTTCAAAGATGTAGCTATATTGGTCAATGCTAATTATTAGCCATTCTATGAATTATTAATGTGATATAGTGTTAGTTTTGAGATGGAATTAATTCATGAAACCTCATATAAAATCAAGTAAGGGAATCTATTCTTCATTCTTGATGGAAAAGTCACAATTGATTTCCATGATCATTAACTATACATCACCTCTAATATTTAATTATACTACAAGTATTTACAGTGATAGTTACAAGTATAAAATTAGGGCTTGGTATTCCACTTCATTTTTGGTACATCCTTCATATTGTAGGGAGGTGTAAGGTAGAACCACTTTTTCTCGAGCGATAATGAAAATTCTCAATATGACCCTATTGACCTTTGAGGAATCCATCCTTCTACCTATCAGGGTATTATAGGAACCATCAAAGTACATCTATCATTCCTAGTATGTTCCATGTATAGAGAATAATTTCTTTTTAGGTATATCCATGTAAAATAAAAACATTAATCGGATAGGGTGTATTGTGAGGAAATTTTCTAACCCTGACCCTTTGATCACCTTTTCAGACATTAATTTAATATAAAACTATGACAAAATGATTTAACACTACTCTAGATGCTATTTATAATCTGAATACTAAGGATATATTTGGGTATATCAACTTGAGATACTAGGTGGACCTCATGGGGGTGTAAGTAGTGTCTTAGTTTCTAAACTATGGAAACCAATGCAAGGTAGTTCTTCTCCATATCATAATCTCAATTCTCAGCATCCAACACTATACTATTGAGATGATATATAATATTATCTATTAATGTATCATTCTTATGAGAAAGGTGGGATCTAAGAGATAATTTTAGGGTTATATCATATTGGATTATGGAATTTCCTTCTAAATGATACATTATGACTAGTGAGTAAAAATGGTACTATTTGTTATCATCAAAAACTCTATGAAAATTCTCATTCCAATGATATGTGTCCTTTTTCTTTACCAACTTCATAAATGAAAAACATTTTCTATATAGGTTAACTATGAGAACCTATTGTAAGTGATGTGACCATTGATTCCACTTAATTCCATAAGGTTTCAAGGTTGTGGAAAATCATATATTGACTTAGTATTTTCAAGATCGACCTCAATTCCCTGATGGATTACTGTGAATACAAATAATTTTCCCAATGTTATCGTAAAATAATATTTAATTTGGTTTATTTTTAGGATATTTTAATTAAATTTTCTAAAATCTACCTCAAGATATACATGTTAATCATAGGGTTATTGAGATTTTACCACCAGATCAACCACATAGTATTATATGATCTTCCTTGGAATAGACTTGAAAATATAGTGCATGGATTTCTATTAAGAAATCTTGGATTTATTTAAGAAAAAAGGAATTCATAGGTAATTTCATACACCTTTGGGTTCACTAATGGTAGTGGAATCCATATATTTGAGATCCATTTAGTTCTCTTTATTGTTAAAGTTAGTTCCCTAGAATCAATTACCTTTTAATTTAGATTACCTATATATTCAAAGACTTGAATATTACTAAATATCTTATCATATAATGATTATTAATTAATATAACATCGATGTGATAATTTCTTTAGAGTATATGTCACATCTAAAGGACATATCAATTCCCCACTATAATGTGAACCTTAAAGTGATATGAAAATATTTATAAATATATATATATATTTTTGGTTGAAATAAATATTATGGGACATAGATGATGTATGGATATCAAGTGTATGGTTATCATAATAAATTGATACTTCTAATCATGAATTTCACACTTGGTAATATCTAAGATTGGAGGTTATGATAATAGACCCACCAATAATAATTCCTTCTGTTTATGTGTGATTGGATATTCCTATATAAAGACATGTGTATTGGTCTATGGAATTTTTAATACTATTAATTTATATGATGAATCAATTACTTTGATGCATTGAAAAAAATTGTGACAATATATGCTTTCAAAAAGGTAGGTTGTGTTGGGTGCATCATAAGTGATATGACATTAATAAATAATTCAAGAAAGGATTTTCCTTTCCATTTTAATGTAAGTTGATATCAAATTCACTTTTATTGAAATGGAACTATCAGATAAATTTAAGTCCATGCTAGTATATCAATGTATTTTGGAATTCAAACAATGATAAATTAATCATATAGGTTGATGAAATAAATTACGTGACATGTTTGATGAGGAATCAGGGAAAATGTATTATACTACATAGTGAGAAACTATAGGATATTGTTGTCATTATGAAATTAACTTATTTCACTATGGGATCTTTGACATGTTTTTTTCGAAATAATAATGTAATTTAGGATACTTCACCTAATGACACTAAGAAAGAGTCCTATAGGGCCACACACTAAGTATATCCACAATATCAGTTAAATTCAATTGGAATTTAACAATTCAAATAAATATTATTCCCATATTATGGTTTAATAATTACTTAGGATTCATTGATCACATTAATTAAATCAAAAATGGATTCAAAATAATATATATGTGAGGTGAATATTAAATAAATATTTATTTTCATGGTAATTATTTATTTAGTCATGCAAATATATAAAGTTTATTTATCTCTTCTTTATTTATAATGTAATAATTAATTATTTATTTGGTTATGTTAATATTAGATAAATATTTAATTTAAAAGATAGTAAATATAATATTTTTTTATTTATCAAATGAATAATACAATTTTATTTATTTATTTGATTAAATAGTTAAGGGTATAGATTAACTGATATATTTAGATAATCTATGAGTTTAGTCTATTTCATGGAATATTATATTATTATTATTATTATTATTATTTGAGGTGGATAAGTTTTAGAGTAAAAAATTAGATAATGTTCCTTTTGAAATTATTTATTTTTTAACCCAAGATATATAAACCTAGTTATATCATTTTTTGAGAAATTGGTTTGGTTGTGGACAAAAAATTCTCCCAATAGAATTCTCTCTAACCCAAGAGAGGAATTCTGAAGAACTCACTCAAGAATAGAGAGTGGAGATCCTTCTCCTCCCTATAAAGAGATTTAGAGAATATGAGAGAGTGTTTTATGTGTGGAATGAATCTTATTGTGATCAATGATGAATAAAGGAAAGTAGTTAGGATCCTCTCTGCTAACACCTAGAGTTACAATGGAGATTCTCTGAGATTCATGGAGTACATATGGATAATACTAGTAATATTATACCCTTTGATCCCTCACCACAATAATGGAATGAAAAGAAAATATCAACTAATTCGAAAATGGAGAAAAAATCCAAATTAATTTAATTATTATATATATATATATTATATATGAAAAGATATTGTCTTTGATTATTCAATGGTTTCTATCATATGGTTCAAAGGACTTATCTGAAAAAATCAAGGAAATTAATTATTAGGTACAAGAACAACTATTTTTATAACACCATAGAACCTTTAAGTGGTATCAAAGTGGAAAAATATTAATTTATAATTATTTATTAATCGTTGGTCAATTTATGAATTCGATAATTAGTTTTTCATTTACGAATTTTTTCTTTAATCCAAAATTAGAGATAACATGATCATTCACTTTCATATGACCAAGATAATGAAAATAATAGATAAACATCATTCAGATATCTCATCCAAAGGTTCCAAATATTATCATTTGGATGAAATATATACATGGTTTGTAACAAAAATTTACACATTGTTTACCCATGTTTAACCACACCAGGATGAGTCACATAAATGAAAACAAGTATTATGGGAGAGCAATACATGATGTCATCACACACTATTTTTTGACAACAAATTGGCTTATTTTTTTGGTAGAGTGTACATGACATGTAGACGGTGTACACACTGTGTAATATCACATGGTTTTTCCTCATAGGAATCATAGAAACCATGTGCTCAAAGTAAATAGATTTTAAATAATACATGTCGTGTAATAACTACCTGCTAAGTATCATGAAAATACACAAATTACACATTGTTTAGTAGGATATACACACCGTGTAACATGTAAATATCCCATCCAGAATACACACAGTGTCCCTAGGCATGTATTGTAGGTGGTTAGTGATGAATCACACACCGTATAGTTGGTTGTACATGTTGTGTAATTTCATCCAACTCACCCTCAATGATTGTCGTGATAGGTGTGTCATTTGATTCAACAAACTAAAAAAAATAATCCATTAAACCTAACTAAACCACATGTATCTAGTGTACGTGATGTGTAATATGGATTTTCATGAATTTCACACATAGTGCTTTTCTACAGGTCATGTGCAATATAAAAATTCCTAATTAACTATTTCTATATAATTCTACAGATATATGATGTGTGTGTTTATCATAAACAATTTGCACTTAATTGGAAATTCCATCAGTATATACCTCAAATATTAAAGGTGTTCCATGGTTTCATAAATGTTGTGTTTACTATGTGACTTGACTCATGGGACAACACATTTTTCATATCATGATATGATAAATAGGAATAAATTCCGTGTAAGTAAACTACACACCACAAGGATCATACACAAAATTAGTTCACGTCATGTCACTTGATGGAATATGTTCTGTAATGGTTAAAATCTATAAATAGTTTTAAACATATTTAGAAGAGTGCATGTTATTCCATCTCTAATTCATGAAATGTTTATTAAACTTTTAAAAGATATCATTACTTACTATAAGGGTACATTTTGTGTATGTATTCCCCTTAAATTAAGTTATTGATTTATTTAAAATTATAGAACATGAGAATATCCAAGACTATTTAGATACACATTTAAGATAATTAAATGAATTAAATGAATTAAATAATTTATTTTTTAATAATATAGTTTTATATTAATAAAGAATGAATTAAAATGAATGTTAGTTTATTTACTAAATTCATATTTATTACTTGCATGGATGATCATGATCTTTTCTGGCCTATTTATGTATTGGGAATTAATTTAATTTAATTATTATTGAATGGAATTTGTGATAGTTAATTAATAAACTAAATATGATGGTCTATGAATCATCCTCTCCCCCTTATTATGTGCTAGCTAGTGTGTCCATAGTTTCTTTTATATATCCTTTACCACTGGTACCCATCACCTACATGTGATTAAAAATATATAACATAAAGGGAACCCATGTGAGGCAAGATAATTCCTAGTGAAGCTAATGTGAATCCAACCAGGGAGATATGTAGATGAATGGTGAAATGTTGCAGCTCAAACCAAGCTCAGTTCAAGGAGTTATTCCTATAGGGTCAAGGGTTAGCTTATCATCCACTAGATAAACTAACTTGTGGTAAAAGATAATTCTCATTCCATATATTTATTTTACTTCTTTCTAGTGAATGGTTGAATTTTTTTGTTTGTTTTATTTTTAAATAAAATAACTTAATATAAATAAATTAACAAGTACACAACATGGAATAAAATAAATAGATGCATAAAATATTTTATCAAAACATGGTTAATTAATTATGTAAAATATACATAATATTAATAGTCTTGAGAATTTATAAAATAAATAATATTTATATAGATGATAAATAATTATATCAAGGAAATATTAAGTAAAAAATTCCTTCCATTAAATGAGTTAAAATATAACCATAGTTCAAAGTGTTTTTCTTGACTAAGTTAGGGTGATTTCAATCATTAGTGAGTTTTAATTAATGTTTTGGGTCTACTTAATAATTTTATCATCTATGGTTGATTTTCTAAGTAAGAATTAGTGTAAAATAAAGGCAAGTATTGATGAAATACATGTTTAGGATTTTAGTATTTATAAGTCCACTAAATGAATCAAGGAACTATTATTTAATATAGTCGGCGATATCTCCTACCTAAAGTCCTTCGAATAATTTTGTGAGACCAATTATGGATTATGAGAAGGGTAATACGGATCACTTCCACTAGAGTATCCACATGATAGGATATTCTAAATCTAATGGTGAGGGATATTAGGATTTGATAAAATAATTGTATTCTAATAGATATTATTTATTAAGTAACTTTCTATTATCATGATAAAGTACTAAAATATAATTTTACTTAATATAGAAAATGGAAAGTGAAACCATGAGAACACTATGATAAATTCTAGACAAAGAGTATGTCCTCACCAATACAAATTTCCTAGAGTGGTATAGTTTTTTTATAGACTACAATTCTAGAGGAAAATTTATACCATGTTTGGATTCCCATATTATTGTCCATCCACCTTATTGAGCAATTGAAGATTAAAATGAATCCTACTAGAGATTCATGGAGTAATCATATTATATCTGTTGCATTATGATATCAGTTATGTTTGGAGAGATAATGTTAGAATATAAGGATATGGATTTTTAAACCTTGAAAAATTATCTCCATGAACTTTAAAAAGAGAAGGGTATAAACAATATAATCTATATTTTCATTGGAATAAACCCATGTAAATTGGAACATGTAGACATATATCATGATCATGCTTTCAAAATTGAATATTATATTAATCAGTTGGTAAAGTTAGGCTTCCATATGGATAAAAAAAATATATATTAATATCATATTATCATCCTTAATTATTATGTTGCAACTCCCAAATATTGTTATGAAATATTACTCTTTTAATAATTTTATTTCTTTAATACCCTACGTTACACACAATAATGAATTTAGACGAACCACGAAACATTATTAAAATATTATGTGTCTCTAATATCATAGCCATTGTATTGGAAGGTATGAATAATAATAAATAAATTATTACAAATATATGGTATATACATTTATAAAACGAGTTCATTACTTATCAAATGATTATCATTAAAAAATATTATCTGAAAATAAAAGTGATTTTTTTTTCTGAAAATTTGTTTTTGTGCATGTAATGTATCTTATATCAATATATTAAATTAATCACTATTAGTGAATGATTTTAATGAAATTTATATATTATTTACATGATAAAATGTTTTAAACATTCAAAAAATAATTTTATTTGAATAGGATAAGAATAAATTCTTTTTTTTCTCAAATTGTTTTTTTCTAAAAATATTTTTTTATGTCTGTTTTTAAAGAAAAGATGAAAAACACTAAGGTTAGTTTGTTTTTCACCAATGGTGGATTGTGGAGGGTTCAATTTCTTATATAAACATTAACAGTAGTTCAACATTGTTCTTATTAACAGAAACTCCAAATGATTCCCACATCCATAACTTAGTACAAACCTACTTTTCAAAGGCAGGTGGTCAGTTTGTGTTTCAAACCCAATGAAAATTTGGAACTCACATTGGCCAGGAGGATGGGAGGTCGGGATCATCACACCCTTTTCGAGGGAATTGTTTCCTACTTCGGGAATCTCTTATAGATTTATGAGATGTCTATGAATCTATTCCTAATATTGATACAGAACCAGTTACCCTAACCATCGATTAAACTACTTTCCAATCTTGACACGGTATCAGTTTCCCTAATAAAATTCCCATAGGATGAATCTATTTGATAAACAAAGGGAAATCTTTTAGTGAATCCATATGTATGTATCTGAGGTTCTTCATACCTTTCCCCTGATGGTTGTCTACATATATGTTGAAGCCATATAATTGGGTGATTTGGAATTTTCTACCATGTTGGGTGGTGTTTAATTTTTTGAGGATGGGATCAAGAATTTATGAGGTTTCCTACATATCTTATTTATAGTAGGAATGAAAACCCACATAGTTCATTAAACTCATTCAGTTTAACATCATAAGTAAAGGACATATGTGTGGGCACTTAGGCACCTAGTATTTGATCTCAAGTCTCAAGGATACATCCTATATATCCTGGGTATGGTAAGAATTGAAGTTATTATAGTTCGATCACAACCTTGGGGTTAACCCCAAGGTAGAAAACCATATATGTGGGTAATAATATCATTTCACTCATCAGGGATTACACACTGAGGTTTCCCTATTTTTTTGTGATTCATGATACAAATGATATGACTATATAAACTCCATAAGGCCACATGATTTGTGCTCAGTGTGAGAAACAAGGGATAAGAAGCAATCTGTTTTACTACAAATGGGTGCAAGAATTATATATTGGGGAAACCCTTTGGATGTCTAATATGAAGATCAATCTTCAGTAAGAGTCCTACATATCCTATTTATGATAGGAATCAAATTCATTATAGTTTATTTGATTTCTCAGTCTACAGATGGATGAGGTAGAATGATTGGACCATGGGAATGATTGGGTCTCGATGGTTGAAATGTTGAAGACATCAGGACTTACACCAAAGTGGATTCCTATTTGAGCATATGCATTTGGATGGAATCCTATATATCTTAGTTATTAATGGAGTTTTAGATCTCATAGTTCAATTGATCTAGGTTTACATAATGAGGTTTCCTGAGTGAATGATATGATTACTACAATTCCCTAAGACTAAGATTATTATGGTCTATGTGGGTGAAAAGGGATAGAAAATAATCAGTCTCACTATTTTTGGTTTTGGGAATTATGTTTTGGAACTACCCTTTTAATGTTTAATATATAGAATGTATCTTAGGAAGTCATCCTACGTATCCTTCTTATAGAAGGAATCAGATTCATTGTAGTTCATTTGGTAGGGGATTACACTCTAAGGATTCCCTAAAATGGTGGAAATTGTGTCATTCTTCTGATCAGGGCTTACACACTAAGGTTTACCTCATATATATTATATATCATATTATTCTGCTGATTGGGGCCTACACACTAGGATTTTCCTGAAATGGAGGCAATTGTATCATTTCTTTTATTGGGGATTACACACTACGGTTTCCCTTATATGAGGGAAATATCATATTATGCCACTGATCAGGGCTTACAAACTGGGTTTTCCTTGAAATGGGGGAAATTGTATCGTGGTACTGATCGGGGATTACACTATGAGGTTTCCCTTATATGAGGGACATATCATATTATGCTGCTGATCATGGATTAAACACTGGAGTCTCCCTGAAATAGAGGCAATTGTATCATACCACTAATCAGGTATTACAAACTTTGGTTTCCCTAATAAAGAGGAAATTATATCAAGCCATTGATCTAGTATTATACAATGAGGCTTCCCTAATAAAGGGACAACTATATCATTCCACTTATCAGGGCTTACACACTGAGGTTTCCCTGAAATGGACAATTGTATCATGTCACTAATTGGGGATTACACACTAAGGTTTCCCTAATATGTGGTACATATCATATTATATTTCTGATTGAGTATTATACACCGAGGTTTCCATAAAATGGAGGAAATTATATCATTCCACTAATCAGGGCTTACACACTGAGGTTGACCTAGAGGATGAACAAGGTTGTCATGTCCTGAGATGCCTGCCTCACCTGGTCTAGTTATCTACCTGAACTGCTTGATTGTTTTCCTCACATACATTTATTATCTAACTGATATGTTGAGGGATGTCTTGAAATTCCTAGTTGTATTACAGGCATGTACAAATACAATTGTATGATCTAGTTGGGTTTTCTGAAGGACGTGGCATAATTTGGATGTCATTTCTAAAGGCCAATGCATGATCAATGATGAATTTTCCATAGGACATCGTAAGACTTGGACGACTGATCATGGATTCCATCTCATGATCTCTTCTTACTTGTTCAAAGGATATCACAAGATCTCGGCTGATTTTTTTTTAGGATATTATTTGATATTGGATGACATGCTTGGAGGGCATCACATGACCTGGTTGGCTTGTCCTAGTTTCATCACAAAAGATAGCTAACATTCTCAAAGGACATCACGAGAGCCAGTTGACATACCATGGTGCTATCGCAAGAATCATCTAACAAGTAATGGTGCTGTAATTTTATTTGGGATATATTTTTATAGAACATCACAAGGTCTATATAGTGAGCCCTAAGGGTTTCATAAGACTTGGTTGGCATGCCCATGGGTGCCGTGTGACTTTCTCTAACTTTTATATGGGACTTTGTGTGATCCAAATAGTATACCAAAAGAGAATCACATGATTTGGGTGACATTTCTTGGTGATATCACATGACCTGGGTAGTTCATGCAATGTGTATGAGGATCATCATATATTTTCTTCACATAATTCTCCCATATTTTAGTCTTTTTTCTGACCTTTTATTGCATATTCATTATATATTTTTTAGTGTTAGCATGTTTAAGTCTCACATGACTCATAAGACTTACGGAATGTCCTTTTGATAAACTGTTATAATTCCTTCACGTGTTCTATGAGTGGTCATGCAAAGTGCCTATTCATGTCACAAGATCGTTCAAGTTGTTCCATGGATTTACCTGATAGAAAACATTTCGAATCTTGAGATCAACTACTTCAAGGAATTTACTCTGATGCCTGGGTGTGACAATGTGAGGATCTAAAAATTTTATTTTTTCATGTTGAGGTGGGGGATTTTTAGGCCTCTCTACCCCAATTATACACCTCTTTGTGTGGCATGTGTTAAAACAATCTAGGGTAGAGTCGGTGGATGGATTTGATGTCATGCGTTTCACAAGATCCTTTTTGTAGGTCATTCTGCAAGAATCACATGATTTTTAGAAACAACGTGACCATACCATCAATGACCTATTATTTAGATTATGCCCAATCAATGGGGTATCTCCTAATCATGTGGATATTCCAATTAAAGTTTACAGGGTCTGACCGACATGTTTAGGGGCCTTTGTGATATCAGTTGGCCTATCGAAAGGCTTTCATATTATCTCCGCTGACTTGTATGGGGTCTTCCATGAGACAAAGGTTCATTATTTGGGTGATTTTGTAAGAACAAGTTGTTTTTCATGATGAATTCATAATATAAATGGTGATCACTCATGGCATATGACCACATTCTTAACATTTCTTCCCCTCTTAATAAGCTCCCGTCATTTCTATTTTAATTTTGTTTTTTATTTTTCAAAGTCCTAGGGATCTCATGGGTTTTCTTGAGTGTTTTCCAAGAAAATCACCCTATAAATTGTTGATGTTTCAAATGATTAACACTTTTTCCTGTGATTATGAGCAATAATTTCAAGGAAAACTATTCTACTTTTCTTTGGAGTCGGAAGGGGAGTGAAAGACTGGCTAGACACATCTAAAGACCTACGCTTGGTGAGGATGATATACTAGAAGGATATCAAATAGCAAGGAAAACATGTTTCCAGGTTCTTTTGGTGTCTCATGAACTTCCTAGGAACGTCACCTAAATTTTATGATCGAAATAATTTCCCAAATTTTTGATATTTTCTCCTTATTTTACAAGGTTTTTTGATGGTTTTTAGGCACTTGATGGTAGACAAGTCGGGTGACTTGGGGGGAAATCATTTTGATATCTCCATGTGATCTGTTAGTGTCTTGGACACCTTCATGAGAGCATAATGGATCATCTAAGTGGTTCCATGAGTTCTCCCACAATTTATGGATTGCACGTGACCACCCACATCACCTTCCAAAGGTCATGCATTTTCATGTATTTTGGAGGTTTATGCAATTTGTGTGATCTTGACCACCTTCTTCTTCCTTTTATTTGTAGAGAAAATAATATCCATATTCATTCATTTCTTCCCTTATGGATTTTTTAAAGCGCATTTGATGAGAGTCAACAAATCCCCCCCCCCCTTAGGAACGACATCTGTGGGGACAATGACTCAATTCTAAGGAGATTAAACGATCACATGAGACTTTGACATTATCTCTAAGTGGTGTCTTGGGTAGTGCTTGGTCTTCTAAGAGAAATTTGGTATTCCATAAAATACCCTTTAAATAGGGAAAACAATGGATTCTTGATCACTGTCTACTCAATTATAAGAGCTCTTGTCCCCTTGTCTCTATCACATGGCCATTTTGTGAGACCCTCTCATAAGAACTGATTGTGATATATGATCACAAGACCCTTTTCACAATAACTCATTTCAAAGAGTAGTTTTTCTTGATCACTTGTCTAAATCAACCATGAATATATCTTCAGTAATTGGATGTACTTTGGAACTAGTAATAACATGGCCATATTGATGGTTTTATAGGATCAACTGGCTCAATTTCATGACCAATTAACTATTATAAGGATCATGCTTCCATATCAAGGACACATGATCATGAGTCTTGTGATTGTTTGGCAGGTTTCAATATTTATTGAAAGTTTATGTGGCCCATAGGGTCTTTATGAGCTAGTCCATTTATGAGTTTTTTATATTATCATGAATCCATTTTGATTCATGTGATTTTCATGATACTGTTGGAGTTATACATTCCTTTTGATGGGATTTCCACTTGTCTGACATATTATTATTTATTTTATCTAGATGTATTATATCTCTCTTCAGAATTCTAAAGAGCCATCAAAGTAGGAGGCTAAGTTAGCGATGGATTATTGGGATTATAATGTAGTAAGTGTGGATCCTACTTGTTGTCATGTATTTGGTTCATTTTAGAAGAGTATGATAGAATTGATGGGAGAGAAACTTGGAGAATATCCCCTTATATACTCTCTAACTCTATGGGTTTGTTCTTACCAACAGAACTCCCATTCCTTCACCGCAATCACCAATTGTGTCATATTCTTTGATTATAAAGACCCACAACACCTTTAGGGAAAACATACCCGAGGAAAGAAACTTTATGATTGAGGGAGAACATAAAGAAAATCATATATTGACATTCATGACAACCAATTTTTTTGTTAAGAAATGCACACATGATTCATATGTCCATATGTACCATTCAATAATATGGAATTATTCCACCAACCAGAAGTTTATATGGGTTAAAAATGGGAATTCAGATCAGGTGGTTGTTGTGGAATGGATTGGATATGACCCTTTTGGGTGAAATATATTACTTCTAAGTTATATACATATTTTAAGAATACCAGGATGTTTGAGGATGTTTGGATTTTGAAAACCTTTTCCAATTTCATCAAGGGACTGATGTTAGACCTGTTCAATCACTGGAGTCCTGATAAAAAAACACTCCACCATATGCATTGTGAGTTGGGTATCATCCTCTGGGAATTTGAGTAGACATGTGGTACATCCATACTGGGAGACATTTATGATGAGTTTCCCCCCACGGGTTTCCTAGGATAATGTAAAGAGGACACCCCCCTTACCCAAGTGCTAATCAGACCAGCTGAAAGGTCCTATAAAAGAATCCAACTCTTTGGGAAGATACCCCATTCAATACGTGGGTAGGATACTTTATCAGGAAGGCTCATTCCAAACTAAAAGGTAATAATCCAAAGGCTTTCCCTATGAAGGGATCTCATAGTGCAAAGGGTGCTTACTAGCCTATAATTGGGGATGATAAATTTACCAGTTGGGGATGGGATTTTAGCCCTGATATCGACTGGACTGTTCAGCTAACTGGATTCATTTCCATGTACTTTAGTGGGTACTTACCCCCAGTAAATGAGAAATGTGGATTTAGGGTCTCAACTTTTATTATGGTGACTTCCATGGTAGGCAAGAAGCGTGTCAGGTTGGATATCCCTGCGTTGGAAAAACATTACCACCTTTTGCACCATATTTGTAGGGTAAAGGCTCCTCATTGAATATCAGGCCCCTTTCATGTTTTATGGGGATGTACATGGGCTCATTTAGGATGATATAAGTTCTTAACCATTTATAACATCCCCAATGTCCGTTTCAAACCATTTATACAGTGTATTAGTAGGGTGAAGCCCTTTACACTGAAGGATTGGGAGGTCAGGGCCTTAATGATTCATCATGAATTATTCTACTTCAAACCCAATGGGTCATTTACCATTGTAATCATGGTTGATAATAGTGAGGCAGGCCTTGATGTTTGAGCCTATATTTTGGAACTTTGTGAGGGAATCCTTTCTACTCACATTGATGGGGAATTTATCTGTGAATGGAACATACACTGTCAGTTTATCCACCAGTTATTGTGTGTCTATTTTGAGTTTTCCTCTCCCAATTCACATTCGATCTAAGGAGAATATGATGGTGGATTTATAATATTGGATGGTTTTTACTAGGGAGGAGACCTAGACCAAGATAAAACTTCCTCTCTATGGTGCCAAAATTTATTTTCTTGGGGTTATAATGAGATTTAGATCTTCTCATATCCCAATATAAAGTTATCTAAAATAGTAAGAGAAGCTTATCAATTACCACCAGATGTTGAGAAAAAATCAAGGCCTAGAAAATAACAGACTTTAAGAGGACTGAAATCTCTGGATGTATCGCATAAAGAAATAAGTTATTTGACATTACCCTCATTACTAAAATAAGATCAAACCAATGTGGATATAGGAAGAATAGTACCATATGATAAATTCTTGTCAAAATTATCATTTCTTATATCATCTCGATAGTTTATGAGTTGGAGAGCACAGAACTCATAGGTTGAGATCTAGGATATACGACGCCATTCAGAGTTACCATTGGAAGGATTCACCCATGTCACCACCCCTCTGAGCATCACTTTCAAAGATCATCCTGAAGTGTTCAAATATTTTCTTCAAGACCTTGATGTATCATTGTAAATATTCAAGGATTAGATTTTTTATTCCCTGTTGTTCCATCAAATGGTTTTTCTGGTAACGCTGCAATTTTTTTTGACAAATATGGTTATCCTATCCCTAAGGAAGCAGTAAGTCTAAGACACTACTATGATTAAAGGTTCATGGTTCCATTGAAACTATAATGGAATCCTTTGTGTTTTTTTCTGATATAGTGGGAGGCTGTAGAAGACTAGACAATCATGCCACCCCCTATGTATTATACCAAGACTATGACTACTAGAAATGAATTTGGTAATGACTAGCGGACCAATGATGAGGGATCACTAGGTTAATTATCCCAGATGAGGGAAGAAATTTGAATTTTTGGAACAATTTTTTTAGCTTAAATACCTTCTATAGGGACTTCCCTAAAAGGGAAGAGGAAAATGAAGCAATTTGAACTGTGAAAGTACTCTCCTATAGAATCCTCATGTAAGCATGGAATTTCACTCTTATATTTTTTTGAATTATTCCGATACCACATTATGATTTTCCAAAA
Organism: Viscum album; assembly: GCA_963277665.1. Classification (NCBI taxonomy): domain Eukaryota; kingdom Viridiplantae; phylum Streptophyta; class Magnoliopsida; order Santalales; family Viscaceae; genus Viscum; species Viscum album. The sequence goes on from OY728123.1 coordinate 891,560,099, forward strand.
ATGTGTAGTACCCCATCGGTACCATTTAGAGGATCATATATTAACCCCTGAGGATGCTTGCAAGTGTTTGGTTTCTTTGGAAGACCCCTCGCTGTTGGGCCTAACCCACCAGGAGGAGAGATGGATAAGGTTCCAACTAAGACGTACATGTTACCTGCTTCATATTTCCCCATGATTATACCACTTGATTCCTCATGGGATGGCATGTCTTTTGAGGAAACAGACATAGTTAGATATTATGCTGCCTAGTTAGCCTTGATGGAAGTGAGTTTTGGAGAAGGGAAATACTTCGTTAGAAACCGAACACTTTTTTATTTGTGTAATGTCACATAATATTATGTTTTTTATTACATCCCTCAAAGGTGGAGAGTGAAGTACATCTTCATAAAAATCACCGAAAGTGCCATGAAGCTGCTCGTCACAATAGGGTTTCACCTCTTCACCTATGGATGGGGTCAGGGAAACAGGCATCACTAGTGACGCAATCAAGAAAGGTATGTTTCTAACATCGATATTATCCATTGGTTATCTAGAGATATCAAACCATTTATCCTCTGTCTCATAAATCCCTATTCCCCTTATTGTAGTGTCTCTACCTATAATCTAGGCGGTTATAGTCCTTTCTCTCTTGGGGATTCCTCCGATCGGGATGACTAATGTAGAGGTTGTCTTCCTTCCTTATTCATCGTAGAGAGTGAGCACATATCCTCCTCTTAGCTACTTAGTCCTAGAATATATCCCTATTCTCAGGATGGGTTTAGATCAAGGATTAGGGTCTGTATCATTTTACTAGTCTACGTGGCTACAAATGTGGAGGGAGATCTAGACCTTAGTTTCAGATAACCTATTGATAGGGATGAAGGAATAGTTGGTTCATCCTCAATTTATGTTTATATCCCTTGGTTATGCGGGTTTTGAATATAACACCATTCATTCCTAGGTGAAGGAGGTGATTTCTATGAGAGAGGAGAAGAGGGCCCTTGAATTGAGGGTGGTAATCATTGATTTTTCCTATTTAATGAAGCAAAATTGGGACAAATACATAAAGTAATCTTCCCAAAATGTGATGGAGGTGGATGATTATTGAGACGTAGTTAGTTCTGGGAAGGTTGAAATTGACCATCTACAATATGAAATTATCCATGTTCAATAAAAGATATCCAAGTTTCATCCTATTATTTAGATATTAGGTAAAAATGTGTTGGAGCATTAAGGACTTCTTAACATGTTGGAGAAGTCTAGGCTTGGTTCCATTACTCAGGTGGAGGAGTTATAATAAATTATGGAGGTGGATAATGAATCTGTTGATCAATTAGGCTAATCTGTTACCTCCCTAGAGAAGAGGCTTCTAGATCTCAAGGAATCCTCCAAGAACATACTGTGACGATATTGTAATTTTTAAACTTTACCTTATCTTATATGTTTTTGGGAGAGACTTTGATATGTGGAGATTCTTCCTCATGTTTCATTCTACCAATGAATAAATCTATTTAACATTACATTTTGTTGTCTGTTTCTCTTTCATTCATGATATTCATTTCATTTTTCAAGTTTTATATCACATTTATCATTAATGGTACCCATCCTTTTCATAATATAAAGTAAAATTGACTTCATGGATCTAAATATTTAAATCATAATATATTATTCTCAATAAATTCTCATGAATTCCCACCAAAATTATATTCCTTACTGATATATATGCTCCATATATCTTGAGATTATCTGATTCACAAAAGGATAATCTGGGTAGAATGTATGTCCCATAGGGAAAGTTCTATGTCTTTTTCTAAATTCAATAGACTTTGAGAGAAACTAAATTACTGATGTACTATATTTTAGGGTCTTTTTTCTCATACCTTCTATTACTATAGTTTAGGGTCTTTTAGCTCAGAATTTATATCTCTATAGTTTATGGTCTTTTATCTCATACATTATATCACTGTAGTTTAGGGTCTTTTATCTCATACATTATATCATAGTAGTTTATGGTCTTTTAGCTCGAAACCTATATTGATATAGTTTAGGGAATTTTAGCCTGAACCTTCCATTATTTTAGTTTAGGGTCTTTTATCTCAGACCTTATATCACTATAATTTAGGGTCTTTTAGATTATACCTTATAACATTGTAGTTTAGGTTCCCTTATCTCAGAACATAGGATGATATAAAGTTTAAAGTCTTGCTGCCAGGACTTGATCGATGAATTTTTAATATGGTTAAAACATTCTAGGAATGACCCAAAACACCCTAGGATTCTGAGTTCTATTATGGTGGTTTCAAGGATCATGAGTATTATATCTCATTTCCTATAAGGAGTAGAAGCATCTAGTTGGTTTGTCAAATCCCTTACGCATCAGTAGTATTGTCAAATAGAGGTGTCTCCACTCTTTTCCAAGGGCCATGGAAGATTTATGGGCTTGATATTGGATGAGTCTGAAATACCGGGGATGTTGGGTACACCTGGATATTTAGAATATAGGTGATGTAATTCATAACCCAAAAGTTTAAGTCAATGAATATGGGATGAGGCAGACATTATGGGGATAATGCATAACACCATGAGGTTCCAGGTTCCACCATAGTGCTACCTGGTCTCATAAGTATTGGAGTTCCTTTCTTGTAAGAAGGAGATGCCTTTAGTAGGTAGGTTAAAGAACTTGAGTGTTGATATCATGGTTAAGAAAATATGATCTCCACTTATTTTTTAGGGACATGAAAGTTTTATGAAGACTCAAACATCTTGATTATGAGGTTAGGTATGGTAAGAAATTCTATCCAAGAACGGTTCTGGTACCCTAGGGTAGTTCATCTCTTTAACTTTGAAACTCGATCCTTACACCCTATGGTTTTGAATCAGATGATATAGGCCATCAAAAGGTTCAGGAATGAAGTGTCACATCCTTTATTTGATAAAGTGTACAAAAAATAGTGAAATAAAGTTGAGGATATCGAATCCTTTTGAATATTCTAGGTATGAGGATTATAAATCATGTTCCAAAGTGTTCAGATCATGAGGATGGTGTGGGAAAATTATTCCAAAAATGGCCTAGAACATGGTGAGGTACTGAGTTCTTCTACGGTGACCTCAAGGATCACAGGGATTAGAAATACCTTTTTGTAGAGTGACATATTTGGTTTATGAACATAGGAACATATGGAGGAGCCATATGAATACATGCATATCCAAACAAAGGGTCCCATGAAGCTGGGTATCCTTTTTTAAGGTTCTTGTAAGATTGCGGTGATCTATGGAACTGAAATCATAAAGTGGGATTTATGGATAATGTAATATTAAATAATGGTTAGAGTACCCTAAAAGTTGTGTTGACACCAAGTGAAAAAATTATCATGTTTTGGGGATGTGAAAAACCATTACTCTAACGTTTTCCTGGACTAGGGGTCCAATGATCATGACTCAGCTTTCACTAGGTCCACCAAGTGGACCATATGTGCTTTATGAATCATTTATTTATGCCCTAATTTTTCCCAGACTTTGTAGCTGAATATTTTAGCGATCAAAGACTTGAATTTTGTTTAGGAATACCTTTACAGTTTTCAACTTAACATGTTTTATGTCTCTTTCAATAGAAATATTAGGTCTTGTGATTTGGAACATAAAAGGCTAGAGTTTACGGTCATACCACTTTAACCAAAGTGTGTGTAGTTTATGTTCATGATGCACATAGACCTAATATGAGGGGAATGTTACACAATAACCCCCTTAGGGTAATCAGGGTCAAGAGTACTACAATGTCCTTCTGAGTTGGAGTTGAGAATGTTGTAAATCACGGCTTGGGATTATTAGTTCATGAGTAATGTTATGGGACAATCATTCTGTGGATGACCTAGAACACACTTAGGTGCTGAGTTCATCCATGGTGATTTCAGACCCGCAAGGATTAGAAATCCCTTCTAATAGGTACAAGATGTCTCTGGTTGGTAGGTCTAAGCCCTTATAAACCGATAAAATGGTCAAGAAGAGAGATCTAGTTTCCTTTACAAGGGACATGGAAGGTTTTGGAAAACAAATTCACTCATGACGTGAAGTGTGATTTATGTATTTAGGTACTTAAAATATGAAAGAATCATCCCGTAATCTAGTTGATTAGCGTCAAGTTCTTGTTCTTCTTTGATAAAGGATAAAAATATGTGATGGTATGTACAATTTTAGCATGATGTAGTGGGGAAGTATTTGTTTCCTTGAAATTTAACATCATGTGAAAAGGATGTGTGAACATATGTGAAAACTTGTGAAAGATATATTACATGAAAAATGAGGACATACACAGATCTAACTCATATGTAGGAAAAATTATCTTGTATAAATCTACCTCTATACAGTTGGGGGAAGTTCCTTATGAAGGTATTACCTATATAAAGGGATGGGGGATATTTTTTTATCGTGGATGGACCCAAGAATCAGATATCTGGGCATCGTTATATATCCTTTAAGGATAGGAATCAAGTCACATGTAGTTCATGAAAGGGAAGCACTCTACACTGGTCTGACCCATATACAGTGGGAGGAATTGTTCATATTGATTGTTTTATTTGGGCCTAGGGTTAGAGATCTAGGCATCACTATGTATCCAATGATGATATGAATTAATCCACAGGTAGCTATTCAGAAAACTCTTTGCGTGGGTTTTTCCTATACGTAGAGAAGGGGAATTTTTATGTCGATTGTTGTGGTTGGCCATGAGATTGAAGATTTGAGCATCACTATGTATTATATGATGATAGGAATCAATAAACAAATAGTTTCAGAAACCCATTCAGCTTAGTGTTTTATGGAAAGGACATCAACCATACAGTTTAATGTCAGGCAGTGAGGACTCATGATAACCCTACCATGAACTGATATGCCACGATCACGTGGAGAGAGCCTTTACAAAAATTCCTAATCTCACATGAGCTATGGTCGATATGAGAAACAATGAATGGAAAAGGTTTGTCATGATGTAGAAAAAATTGGTGGATAGATATGGGAATTTTGTACTATGTGGTGGTTGGTCCATGATATATGATTTTGGTGTTCCTACATATCTCATTAGAATGAGAATCAAGATGTACATAGTTTTGAAAACTCATGCAGTGTAATTTCATGTGGAAAGGAAATAATCCATACAGTTTAACATCTTTCAATAAGTATATGGGTGACTCATCATGAAAGAATGGGAATATTGGGGATCCGTGCAGCTTTACAACATGTGGTAAAGAAATATGCTATGCATTTTAACATCTTATGGTAAGGACATGGGTCACCCAAAGAGGAAGAAATGGAATATTGCAGATGGACATTAAAATGGTAGTTTGTGCATCACTATGTATCACATGATGGAAATAATCAAGCCACATGTAGTTTATGGATGAAGAGATTCCCTATGTGGATCTTACTCTCACACATGGATAAGGGGAATTTCCTCTTTCTTTCACACAGATCCTTCTCATGTGCAGTGAAGTTTTAGCGAGACAATGCTTTCTATGAAGTTTAACATCATTCAATGAGTACTTAAGCTATACAGTTTATCATATTATGATAAGGATAAAGGATTCAATTCAATTTTTCATCTTGCTTCTAGGATGGGTTCTGTATAGTTTAACGTCATGTGGTTAAGATGAGATCCATATAGTTTAACTTCATGTGGTCAGGATAAGAGACACTATGCAGTTTAATGTCTTGCTTCAAGGACATTTTTGTATAGCATAAAATCATGAATTCTTGATGATAAATGATTGATTATATTTATGAAAGGTATTTATTGTTAAATATTTCATTTTTGGGGGTGTTACACGTTACCCATCGATCATGTCTATAGAGTAAGGTCTATTATGATAGAAGTTATATATGTTATAAGCCACTTCTCATTTGGGTTCTAACTTTGGAGGCTTCTTTCTTAGTATCAATGGGGTCCTCAGATCCAATACCAGATCTACTTGGAGGAATGAATGGAGGTATACCTTTTAATTTAAGGCTCGTGTGATCATATTTTGGTGGACTTCAAGGTTATGTAATGTACACAACATGTTCGCATCGATCCATTCCAATTTATCCAACCGCTTTGGTGATTTCTCATCATCTGTGAGTTATCCTCAAATGGCTATTCAGAGTGAAGGAAGCTAGACTTCTATAGGTAACACCGCCTTTGTCCCATACACCAATAAATATGGAATTTATTGTGTATCAGTATGTGTGGTGGTATGGTAAGCCCATAAAGAATGGAGGAGCTTATCCGACCAGGACTTCTTATCCCTATTCACCATACTATGGTGTATATTTGATAGAGTCTTATTGAAGGCATATATTTATCGATTTTCCTTTTCATGGTAGCAGGATGAGTTGTTGTACTTGATGTTGTACTCCTAGTACAGTTTCTTTAACTCCTTAGGACATATGTTGGTACCATTATCTGTAAAAATTGTATGAGGGACCCCAAACCTGGTAATGATATGGGACTTACTTATATTGATGATGTTCTTCATCCCAACTTCTTTTGGGGGAATTTCCTTAAACCATTTAGAGATTATGTCGGTAACAACAAGGATGTACTTGAACTGCTTAGCTGTAGCTGGGGGATATGTCCCCACAACATCCATTCCCCGTGAGGAAAATGGAAAAGAATATTTAGTTGTATGTAGAAATTTTGGGCGTTGATGAATAATTTTTTCATGGATTTGGAATTCATGAAATTTTCTGGTGAATTCCACATAGTCATGTATTATGGTTTTCTAGTAGTAACCAAACATCTTGATCTAGTGGGAGATCCTGTTCCCAGATTTATGTGCATCATAGGATCCCGTATGTACTTCTTCCATTACAGTAGGAATCTCTATTTCTATTTTGCATCTAAGGATGATTCTATCAAATCCTTTATTGTAGAGGGATTTCTAATCATTTGGACTATTCCACTGGAAAAAATTCGATGCTCTTTATTGAATCTATTCCCATCTAGCTCAGTTTTTAGGGAGGATCCCATTTTAAAGATAACCAATTTTTGGATCCATCCATATTGGGGTGGATATTTGTTCATCATTATTTGGGTAAATGTTGACATATTTTATTTTTTCCATATCACAGATATTGATCAATGAGACCATCCTTTGGTGTGTGATATAGAATATTTCGTCCTCTTCATCAGGATTGGACATAACTGTGTCTACATTATCCAACATGTCAGCACAAGAATTATCTAATCAGGGAACACAATGTAATATGGGATCAAAAGGGAACCCATCCATTAGTCCCTAGACATAACAAGTGAGTGGGTTTAGTTATTCCTTTTTATGGGAATACACTCCATTGATCTTCTTTATCACTAGCTCTAAATACCCTTTTATGTTTAAGTAGGATACTTGTAGCTATAGGTATAATTCCAAGCCGGTGATGAGGACTTGATATTTTACCTTGTTATTCATGCAACCTTTTAATAGTGAGAAAGAGTAGGGAAAATTGATTGGTCTGGGGAAAAAAATACAATCCCTAATTAAACCTGATTAAGTCTTGGATTTTCTAGTGTCTTGTTGATAGGACTTCGGGAGGTTCCATTAGAATACATCACCCATATCCAGGGGGTGTCATGAGCATATAAAACCACTTCATCCATAAGTTTTCTATCTACTAATGTGATTTATAGAGTTAGATGTGATGTAAGGAAATCAGCCAGGGATTTTACTTTCACTGAATTCTATGAAACAAACTAAATGTATTATTATTTCAGAATAACCACCCATAGGGAGAAACACCAAGTTATTATGGGACTGTTAAGGACATACTTGAGAAGGTGAATACAAGATACCAAGTGGACTTCATGGTGCATCATGTAATGCCTCATCTTCTGCAATGTAAAGATGAGTGTGAGGTAGCTCTTCATGACATCAAAGTATCGAGTATTAGTATCTGTTATCATTCAACTAAAGTAATAAATATTATTCTCACTTCTCGAATCATTCTTCTATGAGTGGATGGTACCAAATGATCATTCCATGGTGGCCACATATAAGATGAGTGGCCTTCATTCCACTGGTGGCATCAGGACCGATGGGTGTAGCAGGTACTGCTTAAGATTCTTGAAGGCTTCTTCACAGTCCTCTCCCATTAATAGTTAATTCCCTTCTTCATTATCTTGGTGAAGTGGAGATATTTTTGACCAAGTTTTCTATGAAATGATTTATGTAAGAGAGATTCCCTTGGATCCCCCTAATTTATTTGAGATTTCTATGGGGTGAAATTTCTATAATAACACTATTCTTTTCAGGTACAAGCTTGATGCTAAGGTAGCATTCCGTAAATCCAAGGAAATTTTTTAATATTACTATAAAATCTCATTTCAATGGATTCATATTCAGACTATGCTTCCAAATATTTTTGAAGACTGTTTGATGGTTTGTGAAGTGGTCACATCATTATCAGGATTTGACCATCGGGTCATCAACATAACATTCATCTATTATTACCAATAAGGGATTGAAGATATGATGCATGGTACATTGATAAGTGTAACCAACATTATTTAATAAAAATAGCGTTACATGGTAGAAAAATATCCCTTGTTGTGATCTGAAGGTAGTGGCTTTCTTATCTTCTTGGGCTATCTTTATCTGATTGTACCCTGAGTACCCATCCATGGAGGAGAGGTCTTGGAAGCCATCAATTGAGTCAATCAAGATTTTTGTGAACATAAATGTGAAGTTTTCCTTTGGGAAATGTCGATTAAGGTCTCTAAAATCAATGTAGACCCTAATTTCCTCATTCTTATTTTTGATAGGGATGATATTAGCAAGAAATATTCGATATTTCACTTCTTGTACAAGGTTGGACTTGATTAATTTTTCATATTTATACCTCTATATTGGTATCATTAGGGGTGAATCCTTCTAGAAGCCTTCTTAAAGCCTCGATGGTCAAAAGATAAGTTGATATGGTGCATATCCACATCTGGATTTAGTTCAGAAATTTCTATATAAGGAAAAGAGAAAATATTTTAGTGTTTATTTATAAATTTTATGTACATATCTTGCTCTTCAAGAGTCATGGTGGCACTATTTAGTGTAGGCTAAAAGTTTTATTTTCTTCCCATATTTAAATACATGATCTCATCAATGGTGGTGGAGACACTTTCCTCAAACGAAGGAGGGGTGTTCCTAAGTTCATTCACCTATTCATCCAAATATAAGTCTATAAAGGAATTTTCAGAAAAATTTGGTAATCTGGAGGAATCTTTATCACTCTCAAGGTGAGAGGGGCCATGAGAAAAGAAACTATCATCCACTACTTTCAGATTCATTGTAGAAAGATTTCAGAGATGATTGTTTTTTACAAAGTCACTTGGGACAGAAGGGGATTTAACATCTGGGGTCAATTATATTACCTTAAATAGATTTGTGGGGAGCACATAGTCACTTTTGAGCATACTTAAGGTTTTTAAGGGTCAATCCCCAAGCTGTTGGGGGATTCAACTTGTATATCATCATCCAATGTTGGTTGTTTTCCTTCACTTTTGTAGATAACTACCTCAAAATATGTGGATTCACAAGTCTTGAAGGGGGAACTATCACTATGTAGTATTTTAAACTTTTTATCAATGGGGTATTTCAAACATTGTTGGAATTTTGAGGGTACCTCCACATGGCTACGGAGCCAAGGCCTTCTGAGTGGGACATTGTATGCCATATCTTACTAGATAACCACAAACATAGATTTAGGTGTTATATCCCTAAACTAAGTTTTGATCTTGATATTCTTGAGAGGTATCTTATCATTCTTATCATACCCTTGAATGTTTAGATTTGTGGGAGACATATCCCCTTTGTTATACCCCAAACATCGTAGGGTTTGAGTTTGGATGAGGTTGATCCCAAAACCATTTTCAATAAGATCCCTTTAGATGTAAACATTATTGAGTCTAACATAAAAATATAGGGGACTTATGTGTCCCTGTATGACCTTTTATTGATCCTGATTTTTGAATGAAAAGGTGACATATAACTTTGTTGGTATGGCCTCCACACGATAGACCTCAGCTGTAGTGACTTATGTCTAAAAGTCCTATAGAATCTGGAGGGATTCAATGAGTACCTCCTTGAGTTATTTTGAAAGATGGAGTGAATCCTGGATTAATAGCTTGGTTGTGAAAACCACCATCTATATCAAAATGTTGTAATTTTGTGCTAGAGCTCAGCACTTCCTGAGATGAGATTTCTCCTTACTACATGGATGATGAATTGGAATCTCTGAGTTAGATGGGCCTGGTTCTTGTGCATATTTAAGAGGATCATCTACTTCCAATGGTGTAGATTACACCGAACTTACCCATTGTTTTGGATAATCAGATAATCTCACCTCCATGTGGTGGTTGTATAAGACAACTGGGTGTGGAAGACCGCTAGAGGGTTCTAGGAAACCTCTATGTCTCTGTTGATATTGCTGGAGTGCTTTACCATGATTATAATCTCTCTATCTATCTATCTCTATATATATCCTCTATTGGGATGTGACTAAAATATTGTGTCAAACCATGCCCGTGTTGTCTCATGTATCCTCGATTCCTATACATGCAGCCTCTTGTTCCGCAATTATGTGTGGGGAACTCATACTTAGAGGAATAATAATCATAAGATAATGGGTCTACTAAGTGTATCATGTTGAGAAAACCAAATATGAGTTTTTCATTCAATGGGGGTGGTTCCCTTATCTCAGATATTGTAGGGAATAAATCTAAAAGGGTCATAGTTTACATTGGAGAAGCATATGACTCTTACTCTTTTATATATTCCTATATCTGATGGCCCTTTCCACATTTGGGAGAAATATTCTATGTCACCTACCTAGGTGGAAGAACTATAGTGGGTCAACGAAGCTATGCTCTCATGGTGGCATGTGCTCAATCAACCATCTTTTGAGTCATCCATTTGTTGAACATCTGACTATTCCTATCTTGAAATTTCTGCCAATAACCTTTTTTCCCTAACTGGGAAATAGTTATGTTGGTCACACACTATGAAGATTTATTTAACATCACATATCTAGAATTGATCACACCTTTGAAAACATCCTTGAATATGAAGCAATATTGGATGCAATGACCTAGTGAACTATGTAAAGGAATATAATTGGGATGATTAGTGAGGTTGACCTCATTTGGATTCCTGGGATGTGGCATCTTGAGCAGGTTATTGTCCATGGATTCCAAGAAATAATTGGGGACTTTTTAATTTCAGTAGGAGTATGATTTATTCATTTGTTCCTCAAATCTCGGGCGACCCTGACCTTTTCTGGATTCTGAACAAGGGAGATTTTGTAGTTTTTTCACTTTATAGGAGGCACTGGGTGTTTTGGGACATACCTAGGTGCTTGAATGGGTATTGGTGCTGGTTTAAGGGTAATAGTGGAAATTTTTTCATTCCCAAGACTTTCTCCCTGTGTGGAGGGCATGAGTCAAAATTTGGATCAGGTTTTCTAAATGGAATATTCTAGATGTTGTTCCATTTCTTTGAACTCATTAAACCCATCAGTATAATTCATTAGGATTTGAGGTGTTAGTAACTCATCTCAGATATTTTCATCACAGATATATAGTGATTTCTCTTGTCAGAGATGTATGATGAGTGAATATGTTAATCCTTTTCATCTAAATATAAAGTCAGACACTCTATCATTTTCAAATTTCTTGCATTTTTTAGGTAAATAATATTATTCTTGCTTAGTGTGGAGATGAATTAGTAAAGGAATTGATGAAGAAGGTCTTCACATCATGTAATGGATCCTGTTGGAAGGTTTATTCTACCCAAAAAAAGTTGGCTCTGCCAGATTCTATACAAAACACCTCATATTTGTTGTATCCTATTGATCTCAAGGGCCCATTGTGAGACCACATCAGGATACAAAGTGTGTGGGATGTTTTTTAGGTTCTCCTACGCCGTCAAAGGTGGAGAAGGTAGGATTGCCAAAATTTGGTGGAGGTAAAGTTTCATCCACCCATTCCAGATATGGATTCTTATCAGACTGTATAGATGTGCATCGACCTTCCATGGATTCCATTTTAGTAGATAGGGACATGATGAAATTGTGAAATTCGAGAGGTACTACTATTTGAACTGCCTACCGTCTATAGGGATCAGTTTGGGCATAATGAGGTGGCCCTATTTTTATCTCCCACTGATTCTCAACTCGTGCAAAGACTGATTGAGCGCCCTAGTGAGGGAGAGGTTGTCCTCACAATGGAGGAAAGTATTGATCTTTTTTGAAATCCTCATTTGTATAGACTAGTTTTCTAGATCTAGATCTAGTCTAACACTCAAATTATTCTCATACAAGAGGACCAGCCCTCAGAGGAAGAATATTCATATCTTTCTGAATAGGATACCTAGAAGGAATATTTCTTATGAGTATCTCATTATTTAGTTGTCTGAGAGTTTGTATCTCATTCTCATATTGTGAAAATTGTTCCTCAATGGAAGTAAATTTGATTCTTTTAGGCGGTGATTGGGATGTAGACACACATTTACCTTTATCCTTGGAAGTGTTCCACCCTAGAGGAGGCAAATTGATATTTAGAGGTGTCATGTTTTGGATACTCCTATGGATCTGAGTGTGTGCAGCCTTGTTTGGTGTATCCAGACCGCCCTCCTCTCAGGTTAGGTTATCCAAATTGTGACCCTCTGCATCTTCTTCTTGATCCAAATTATATATTGTGTTAATGGTAATGACATTTATAGATGTATATCAGGAAATGGTGGTTATACCATTAAATTCGATGCAACAAGATGATTTTTTCACTATTTGTATTAGGTTTGTTCTTCAAACCCTTTTCCATTTTGGGCCATTTTGGCTTAAGACCCTGGTGGGGTTTCATTTCCTTCATCATACATTCCTCCCATCTCGACCTATGACTAGTGACATTGAGGGATTTTTTGGTCATGAATACCAAGCAGACCCTGAATAGAGTAGGTTTGTTACACGGTATGAGGAATATATTGAATTTTGACTATCGATATTTACCTCCCAAATTGGATAAGATTAATTCCATCTATAGTTACGATGATGATGAAAATTCCCCTAGAACTATGGGTTGTGGAATATTCAGGGCCACAATTAGCATTGATTGATCATGTTGCTGAGGATTCAATAATTCCAATTGGGGACTTGATGAATCATAGGATGGAAATTGAGATATAAGTTACCCCTAACCTAGTGGGATGGGGTTTATATGGAACCACCATTGATTTTCCCAAGACCTTCTTGGAGGATGATGAACCTGGTGATGATGATTGAGATATAAATTCCCCCAGCCTAGTGGTATTGGGTTTATTTGAAGCAATTGTTGATATATCTCGAATCCTCTTAAAAATTGAAGATTTTAGGGGTAGAGGTAGTGGTAGATATTCCCCCAGCCTAGTGGGATGGTTTCGCTCCTAGACGATTGATACAAAATATACTATTATGAAATGTTTGATGTGGAATAACTGTGTATGTGTAGGAGATGGTTGAAATAGAATCCCATGTTAGGATTTAGTTTCTGTGGTAATTTTTTGAGTTTATTGTAACTTTAGATTCCATGTCTGAAATGCATCCCATTGTTTCAAGGGGCCCAATTTGAAGATCCACAAGACATACTCTTCTTTTTTTTGGTGTCTTGGAACCATTGAAGTGGAGGAATTATATTGTAGTGACCAACTGGATCACGCGTGAACTTATCCTCTAATTTCTATGGATGCTATAATGTTATTGGATGTCGTATCCGAAGGTTTCTATTTTTCTGGGGAAATTGTGAAGTGAAATGCTCCATATTTTTCAAATCCAATGATGCTCGAAAAATCCATTGGAAAATAGTTTTTGTAATGCAGAGATAAACATTTCATTGGAATTTTTCATGCTCCTCCATTCATAGGTTCCAGGATATGAAAAAGGTGGCCATAGCCAGCTAAAAATAGAGTGTATTGATGATATAAAGGTTATACTCTTATCTTTGATAAGGGAGATGTATAACCTTCAGTTTTTGATGAGTATCCCACATATTTTGACATATATAAGTCATAAAATCATTTTTTAGATCATCTTGGACCTCATAGTAAAAAGTGGAAAAGGAACAAAACATAGTGGGGAGGTTTTTTCTGGATGACACTATCCATATTTTAATGTTGTTATCCTATTCATTAGACTTAAACACATCTATTTGGTCATAACACAAAATATTCTTATTTTGGTCACCTAGTGACTCGAGTGTAGTGTTTATGGGAGTTGATGGGGAACTATATATGGTTTACCTCAATGTTTTGAGAACCTCTCTATATAACGATGTTTGAGTTTTGAACACATCTCTATAAATAAGTGTATGGGAAAGGGTAATATTTCCTTCTCTTTTGGAGATATCGCCATGGGAAGATTGACCACGATAGATTTCAGGAGTGGAGTCCCTGTGATCTATCTCCACACCACCAAAAGGATGACTATCATGATAACGATTTGGTTAAAGAGTTGATGGGCCCTTGGGGTGTTGAGAATGTGTCTCAAAAATACTCAAGGATAAAGACATTGAGAATATTAAGAATATGGATCTCTTTCTACATCATGACCAGAATTTGTTGACCTGCCTTCTAAAATTTATAGGGATATATTCTTGTTTCATGACATTTTTTAGACTTTGATGATAACCATTTGGTGTTTTAGGAATATGATCCCACAAATGAGAATCTACTGGAGTATTCCAAATATCTTCTTCATTATTGGAAGTAATATGAGCCTACCTCGAGGCAAGTTCCACTCTCACTTGGTAAAACTCGGTCATAACAGGGATATGAGCCTGATCTTGAGCCTTAAGAATATTCCATCAGACTTTCTTGATTGGAATATGAGCATGTCCCAAGGATTTCTCCCTTCTCACCCAGTGAGCCTTAGTTGGAGTGTGAGTATGATCCCAATATAAATTTTCATTCCCCATTGGAATATTCTGATGGACCTTCAGGACAGGAGAAGTAATATGAGCCTCCTCCTATATATCTTTGGAAGGATGAAGGTGCATTTATTTATAGACAAAAGTAGGTATATGATCCGAGATTCCATGATCTTCTATAATGTGATAAGAAGATTCACTGATAGGAATATGATAATTTCCCAAGGCATATTCCATTATCACTTGGAGAGCCTTATCCAAAATTGACAAATGATCTTGATCTGAGGCATTTGGAGAATGTCGCTGGTCTTCCTTGATAGGAATATGATCCCATCTCAAGGCATGTGCCCCTACAACTTTTTGATCCCCAACTATAATGGGGATATGATCTTGTATCACCTAAATACTTTACCATATTTTCCTTTTATAATAAATTTAACATTGGTGGTAGCTTTGCAATACACACAACACCCGAATTAAACAAAACACTATTTAGTCATATTTCTCATATTCAATTAAATTCTAACACTTTTAGAGTGTTTATATATTAAATTTATATATTATATATCCAAAAAATATTTTTACACTCATATAATATATTTTATATGAATAAGATAAGAATAAACCCAATATTACACATAAAATACAATATTTTTATAATGGTAGTTTTGCAACCTATTACTAATGAACCTATTTTAAATCCAAATTTTAACCCTTTAATAAATTTAATATGTAAAAATAAACTTCATATTTGGATTATAAACAAAAATATCATCTTAGGGTGATTTTTTGGTATTTTTCTCTGAAGTTTCATTTTTTAATGAATAGGGAAAATACTAAAATTTAATTCAAAACTACCTTTTCATATAATATATTTATAGTGTTAAATTATATTTTAATTTTTTTAAAGTAAAATTATATAAATTATTTATCAATTAATGATTTTTTGTTAATTTTAATCAATTTCACTTTAAAATTGGGTATAAAAACTTCGAATGTTTTTTGAAGTTTTTACATTAAAAACTAGCATTGTGGTCTCATATACATGATTAAATTTAAATTAAATTCTGCCAATTATGTAATTATAATTTCAAAAAATGGATTAATTATTTGTAATAATCATAATTAATAATTTCTAACAAGTTAAAATTAGTTTATTACCAAAAATATTAGTGAAAGTAATTAAAATTAATTACAATGATTAAGGAAAAATTAAAATTAATAAGAGACTAAACCTTAATCTTAAGGATCCAAATGATATATATACTTGTCCAAGAGAAATTTTATGGATATATTTAGACCCTATACTACCTTTTATAAAAAAATTTCCATTATGGGATCCACTTTACTTGGAAAAAACGTGGGTGGATTTCCCATTCCCAAAATTTACAAGAGTGTCACTCCTCCTCCGATATAAAGAGGCCTCCACTCCTCCCAATTCCTCACACCTCTCTAGACAATTTGGATCGAAAAAAATATACCAAAATAGATCCTAAAAATATCTCCCATAATCATAGAATCATCACATTGGTAATAAATCCATCCAAGGAAGATGTTTGGTGCAAATAAAAAGGATTTACCCAAATAGGAGGTAACATCCATCCTTATGTTCTTTTATTTTATTTTCATTATACAATACTAAAATTATTCCTATATCATTGTTATATAATAAAACCAGTATCATTAATATAATAATATTTTTTAGGAAAATTTTTTGTGCTACAATTACACACACTTCCATCTAATTTGTAACGAACTTACTGTTTATTTGTACAGCGAACTATCGCCTCAGGAACGATGATTGCTGGTTCTTCTTTTATCGCCTATCATGGTGGGAATAATGATAGAAAATATGTTTATATATGATATATATGATATTTATTATTTCATTATATTTATTTAATGTTTTTATAACACATACCTATATACATTAGATTTTGTGTAAATACGATAACATTGTTTGTGGAAGTGTGGACTACCACCTCCTCAAAGCGATGTGATTCATTAATGCTGTACATGGAACATATTAAGGATAATTTTAATAAACCTATGTAACATGTAAAACATTTATATGATACTGTAATTATTATATATGTATTTATCATTCAATTTTCATTATTTT
This sequence comes from Viscum album, assembly GCA_963277665.1. Classification (NCBI taxonomy): domain Eukaryota; kingdom Viridiplantae; phylum Streptophyta; class Magnoliopsida; order Santalales; family Viscaceae; genus Viscum; species Viscum album. The sequence continues at coordinate 891,577,111 of OY728123.1, forward strand.
AATATGAAAAATAAATGAAAGTAACATCCATGCGTACGTAGGGCCTACCGTCTCCATGAACGATGCATTTCATTTCATATATCCAAACATTATAGATAATTATAAATAAATATTTACTGAATATATAAGATATATAATTCATGTTTTTCATTCTAGATATGATTAAATCATGATCTAAGTAATAGGATTATAAAATAACATGAAAAAACATACTTGAAAAAACTAGGCAATTAACACCCGAAATAGTGAAAATAGTGAAATATTGTTAACAAATGGGTAGTAAGATATTATAATAAGATGATATATTATATTTTAAAAATCAATATAGTTATGTTATAAGTTAGAAACAGATTATAAACCAATATAAAAGAGGATAAATACAATAACAAAAAAACAAGGTTAAAGTAAGGGATTTCTTCTCAATTTACATTCCATTGAGACTTATTTGTTGTTATGCACCAATATACTATTATGTGGTGTATAAAATGACCTTTGAATTTTTATATCATGAATTTAATTATTCTCATGATATTATAATGTTATTTAATGTTATTAATTCATGGTGATTGTGAGTTAAATGTTTTAATTTGGTATGGGGCACTTTGGAATGTTTAAAGAATATATTCCTAAAGAATGTTCATAATGATTATCTTTAAAATCTCACTTCCTTTTGTGATTGTTAAATTTATCTTGAAAAAATAATTATAATCATTTTTTGGTAATTTTACCTGGATATCAATATTCTCATATAATTGACATTATTATTTCCAAAACTGTATATCATTTTTACATATGGTGTTCACTTTGATAGTTATTTAATTAACTAGGAAAATATTGATAAAATATTATACTTTATTCAATACAGATATTTGATAATGCATATTATTTATTTATTTTATTCCATATAAGGAATTATTTGGACTGGTAATGACGGGTGGCGCCCAGACTTTATATATCGCTTTGATGCATTGAAAGGTTCTCAGGAGACTACTAAGTTGGACAAATTAAATAGGTCTCTATCAATACTTTTAAAAAATATTGTGAAAGGTATTGATGGTATTGGTTTTCATGTTCCATAGACAGGAAGCCTAATAATTAATCAATTACTTTATAGATATTTCAATTATTATTATTATTATCCATGAGATTTTACATCTAAATATGTATGGATTCAACCTATTCTCAGTTTATTGCTTCCACATTACTTACCCTTACTAAGAATTTGTGCTCACCCTTATTATATTTTATTTCCCTATTTTATGAAGAGGAAAACTTTGAATAATATTTCAAGGATACAATTTTTTTTCATTTTATTATGTATCATGTTTTTATTTTCTATTTCCCAATGTAATATGGGTATCTTGTATGTAATCTAGATTTCCATGACTACTAAATTGATTAGTCCTTTGAGATTTGATTCCTTATAATCAAACTAATGTAATAAAATAATGAATCAACTCTAGGCTTATGGTGTTGGGGCATTACATTTGGTATCAAAGGAAGTTTAACAGCAACCTTGGAAACTGTATTTAGAAAACAAAGATTAAGGAACATTATCCTATGATATAATTTGATAATAATTATAGAATAACATCCTAGAATTTTGGAAAGGTATATATTATGGTGTTATTTCTAGCAATAAATCCCTATATAGATACTATAGGTGGATGTGGGTTAGACACAGATGTACCTAGGAGCAACAACTTTGACAAGGTATGCTCGGCCTGACACAGTGTAACATGGTACATAACAACGTGCCTCACTATACACCTCATTTGACACTCCCAGGGGATACGCTTAGGATAATTTACATTTTATTTACAAACCATTATGGATGATTCAAAAAATTAAATATATTCCCAAAGGAACCTTGTTTATGATTATGAAATTATCTATGCATAAAAATTTCAATTTATGTGTGTAAATCCATATTTATAATTAGGAAATGTTTATAATTTTATGAGTTAATCCAGTATATGTCATTGTATAGAAATGAAACCTTGAAGGATTAATGGTAAAGATACTTATGTAAAATTCAAGTATTTTCATACTAATGAAACCAATATAATTAGTATTGGAAAAAATAAATTTATGGAAATATCGATGAAACTTAATCAAGTTATGACAAAAAAAATTCGCAAATATATCAACATATTCTATAGAGAGAATATTATATGTTGGATATCTTTATGCAAAAAAAATCCCCCAATTATTTGTGGGACTAATAATTTGATTATAGATAATAAATGGATTAATTATTTAGATAAGATATTTATGGCCTTGGAATGCAGTGAAAGGGAAAAGGTTACACTTTCGGTCAATTTCCTCCAAGGTGATGTTGATCAATGGTGGTCCTTGATCCATAATACTAGGGAGGAGTAAGAAATATATCTCATGGAATAGATAATAATTAAAGATATATTATTTTACAAATACTTCCCATGTGATCAGAAAATTGATATGAAGAGAAAGTTTCTTAGATTAAATCAAAAGGAAGAAGTGTGTGTTTAAGATTATGAAGATACCTTTACAAGTATGTATAGGTATGCTAAAAATTATATAGGAAACATATATTGCAATATCAACCACTTCTTCAATAGTCTTAATCCAAATCCTTGAAGGCTATTGGTTTCTTAGAGTTTTTCATCATATGAAGAAATAGTTCTTTATGCAATGAAAATGGAAAAGAAATTTTCTAGAGTTAATATATTAAAGGGAAACCAAGACAATAAGAGTCCATATTAGCATCATGAAAAATGGAATGTGTCCAAGAAGAATAATAAAACTCAAACTTTTCTATATGGTGAAAAACATGGAAAACACACCTTGGGAAATGTTTGAAGGAGTTGGGAGTTTTATATGAATGCAAAGATAGGGGTCACTAAGCTCCTGAATTCAAGGGGAATAAGTTGATCAATGATGTTAAGTGCCATAATTTTCAAGATATGGGTCATTATGAAATTTATTTACCCAATAATTAGAGGAATCTTCCATAAAAGAGGTTGATGGGAGATGTCCAGGATTATGCGATCATTACAATAGAGGTAGAAGTACCAAATGACGCAGTGGTAGGTACAATAATATTATCTTCAAATTTATCCAATGCATTATTTGATTCTTGATCCGAAAACTATTTTCTATCCACCTATTTCTTAATGAAAATTAGGAATTTCCCTTTTGATTTAATAAGATAATAATGGGTCAAAACTCCTAAGGGAAGTATCATTGTAATAAATATGTGTTGGTAGTCCTGATTATGACACATAAACATGATTTATGTGATGGAATTATAATCATACCTATGATTTCCTTTGATATAATTGTTTTTATGGAATTTCTATCAAAATATAATTCCAATATTTATTTGAAGAGGATGAAAAATAAAATTTGTGGGGAAGATATAGAATCCCTCATCTTTAGAGGTGAAGCTTCCTCACCCGATTCTTATTTAGATCCTCCCCCAATAGATCTACTAAATTAAATTATTTGGGAAGAAGAGTAAATTACATATATTGATGAAGGAGGTAATCTTAGAATTAAATATGTCCCTATTGTGTAGGAATACATTGATGTATTTCCTGAGGAGTTACCAAAATATACCCTAGATCATAAAGTTGAATTTTCTATTGATTTAATCTCTAGTGAAAGGCCAATATCAAGGACTCCCTATAGAATGGCCATAGTAGAATTGGTGTAATTCAATAAATAAATAGGGGACTTCGGTAATAAGTGATTTATTCTCCCAATTGTTTCACCATGGGGATCCATCTTAATAATTTTTAAGAAGAATGATGGATCCATGAGGTTGTGTATTGATTTTAGGGAAATCAATGCTATTACAATAAATAACAAGTATCCTCTACCTTGTATTGATGACTTATTTTATCAAATTCATGGAGAAGAATACTTTTAAAAGATTTATCTTCTTTCTGGGTATCACCAATTTCTAGTGAATAAGGAAGACATTCTGAAGATAATGTTCAGATGAGGTATGAACATTATGAGTTTACAGTACTGCCATTTGGACTGACTAATGAACCCTATATTTTTATGGAGTTAATGAACATAATATTATAGGAATATATTGATGATTTTTTAGTATTAATTGATTATATTATAGTTTATTCTAAAATCTACGAGGACCATGAAAATCACTTAAAAACCATTCTTAAGGATCTTATAAGGGAAGACATATATGGGAAATTTAGTATGTGTGATTTCTGGATTCAAGAAGTTTCTTTTCTTAGATATATTATCTCCAAGAATAGAATATAAGTTGATATTGAAAAGACAAAATCAGTCAGAGAATGGCCCACACTAATAAACATAACAGAGGTACGTATTTTCAATTATTTTTCAGGTTACTATCGGTGATTTGTTCATAATGTTCTCTGATTATATAACCTGTTAACCAAGATTACACATAATGGGGTTAAGTTTTTCTAGAAAAAGTAATGTGAATAATTATTTTCTGGACTAAATAGAAGATTATTCAATGCATCGATTTTGAATCTACTATTTGGGAGTGATGAGTTTGTCATATATAGTGATGCATCGAAGAAGGGAATTGGTTACATCTAAATGAAAAATGATAAAGTTATTTCTTATGCATCAAGGAAATTGAAGGCTCACGATTAGAACTATCCATCCCATGATCATGATTTAGTGGTAATAATATTTTCCTTGAAAATATAGAGACATTATCTATATGGAAAAAGATATGATATATACACGGATCATAAGAGCCTGAAATACATATTTTCTCATAAATATACCAACATGATACAAATACGATGACTTGAGTTACTCAAAGATTATGATTGCTCAATAAAATTCCATCCAAGGTAAGAAAATAAGGTAGTTGATTCATCGAGAGGAGGGATCAAGGATTTATAATAAAAATGAGGATTGATAAGGATATTATGTTCCTGGATCTAGTAAATATGGATATGGGGATTTTGAAGGAAGGGGATACATCAATATTTTTCAAATTATTGAAAAAAATTATTTATTATAAAGGATAAAGAATTCTCAATCTAATGATGAGGACTTCTAGAAAAAAAGTAAAGGTGTGAATAAAGGAAAATTAGTAGATTTTTTTTGTGAGTATGGTGGTCTAAAATTTGGAAAAGGATATGTGTTCTATCTATACCTAATCTAAAATTTTATTTTGTTAGATGATGCTCATAGATAAAATTTATCTATACACCCTAGGAGCATAAAGATGTGTAAATATTTTAAGGAACATTTTTTGTGGGATAACATGAAGCGGGAAATTTCTGATTTTGTGTCAGGATATATGGTTTTACAACAAGTAAAGGTTTTGAGGAAGCATCCTAAAAAAGTCATGCAACCTATTTCTATTGCTATGTGAAAATGAGACTAAATTACTATGGAATTTTTCATGGGACTACCAAATAATAATATAAGGAATGGCACAACATGGGTTATAGTTGATTGCCTAACCAAATCTACTCATTTACTTACCATAAGTGAAGACACAACACTTGAGAAACTAACAAGGATATATATTAATAAAGTTTTAAAACTTCTTGGAGCACCTATATCAATTTTTTCTGATCGAGATCCCCTCTTTACATAAATATTATAAAAAATATTCAGAATGCTCTCGACACTAAGTTTAATTTGAGATATTCCTACCATCCTCAAACTAATGGATAGTCCGAAAGGATTATTAAAACAGTGTAATACATGTTCATGTCTTTCTGACATGACTTTCAAAGTATATTGTATTAGTACTTAATGTTGGTAGAGTTTTACAATAATAATAGTTTCCATTTAAGTATTCAAATTGTGATGTATGAAGAATTATATTGAAAGAGATGTTATACTCCAAATTTTTGGGATGGAGTTGGTGAAAGGAAGCTAGGAGGCCCAAAAATAATTAAGGAAATGAAAAAAAAGTTAAATTCTATTCAAGGTCATAATAAATCAGCTCAAAGTATGAAAAAGATTTATGTTGATAACCATAGGAAAGATTTGGAATTCCAAGTGGGAGATCAAGTTTTCCTAAAGGTATTTCCATATAAAGGTGTTATAAGGTTCAGTAAAAAAGGAAAACTAAGTCCCAGGTACCTCAGACCCTTCAAAAGTATTGAAATCATTGGAGTCTTTTCTTATTGTTTGGAAATATCGTCAAATCTCGCAAAGGTACACGATGTGTTCCATATATCTATGCTAAGAAAAAACATGTCTGACCCAATGCATGGCTCGTATATAAGGAGATAGAGTTGTAACCTAAACTTTGATATTATGAAGAACCCATATAGATTCCTGATACCAAAGAATATGATTTTGGGAATCTGATGAATTGTCTAGTAAAGGTTCTCTAGAGAAATCAAAAAATGGAATAAGCAACATGGGAACTAGAGGATTATATAATGAAGAAATACCCACACATTTTTGAATTTAATAACTCTAAAATTTAGATGATGAAATTTTTGTAGGAGGGAAGAATGTAGAACCCCATGAATTTACCATATTTTCCTTTTAGAATAAATTTAACATTGTTGATAGCATTACAATGTACACAACACCCGATTTAAACAAAACACAAATTAGTCATGTTTTTCACAGTCAATTAAATTATAACACTTTTAGAGAGTTTATGTAGTAAATTTATATATTATATATCCAAAAAAATATTTTTACAATCTTATAATATATTTTATATGGATAAAATAAGAACAAACCCAATATTAAACATAAAATATTATATTTTTTTATAAAGGTAGTTTTGTCACCTTTTAATAGAGAACCCATTTTAAATCCAATTTTTGAAACTTTTATAAGTTTAATATGTAAAACTAAAATTTAAATTTATAATAAAAACATAAAAATTATCTTAGGGTTATCTTTTTAATTTTTCTATGAAGTTTCATTTTTTAATGAATAGTGAAAAATATTAAAATTTAATTCAAAAATGATTTTTCATCTAATATATTTATAGTGTAAAAATATATTTTAATTTGGTTTTGAAGACACATTATATAAATTATTCATAAATTAATCCAATTAAGGTCATTGGAATCAATTTCGATTTGAAATTGCGTATAAAAATTAGCATACTTTTTGATGTTTTCACTTTAAAAGCCCGCATTGTCCTCCCATTTGTGGGATTAATTTTAAATTAATTTCTTCCACTTATGTGATTTGAATTTGAAAAAATTGATTTCCTATTTGTAATAAAAATAATTTATAATGTCTAATAATGTAAAATTATTTTTTTAAGAGAAATATTAGTGAAAGTAATTAAAATTAACTACAATGATTAATGCAAAATTAAGATTAATAAGGGACTAAACCTTAATCTTAAGAGCCCAAATGACCTAGACACTTGTCCAAGAGTCATGTTATTACCATGTTTAGAAGATATTATACCTTTTATATAATTTTGTTTATTATGGTATACACTTTCCATGTTAAGAACACGGGTGGAATTCCCATTCCCAAAATCTACAAGAGTGCCACACCTCCTCCACTATAGAAAGGCCTCCTCTCCACCCACTTCCTCACTCCTCTCAAAACACATTGTATCAACCATGATCTACCAAAATATCTCCTAAAAACCCCTCCCTTAAACCTATAATCCTACCCTTGGGAAGAAATCCATCCAAGGAAACCCTTTGGTGCAAACCAAAAGAAGTTACCAAAATAAAAGGTAACATTCTTACTCAAGTTATTTTATTTTATTTTCATTCTCCACTCCTTCAATTCTTACTATATCATTATTATATAATAAAACTACTATCCTCAATATATTGATATGGTTTTATGTTAAGGGTTCAACCTACACTTATACATACTTCCATATAATGGGCAATAAACTTACCGTTTATGTGTATGGTGAACTATCACATCACAAAACGATGATTGTTCGTTTTTCCTTTACCGCCTATCATGGTGGGAATTATGAAAAACACTATGTTTATATATTATATATATGATATTTAATATATAATTATACTTCTTTAATTATTTTATTACACATACCTATATACAATCTATTTTTGTGTAAATACGATAACATAGTTTATGGAAGTGTGGACTATTGCCTTGTCAAAGCGATGTGATTCGTTCATGTTATACATGCAATGTATTATGGAAAAATTTAATAAAACTATTTAAAATATATGACATATATATGATACTATAATTATAATATATATATATATATAATTTACTTTTCATTATTTTAATATGACAAAGAAATGAAAGTAGCATTCTTGTATACGTACAACCTACCATCTCCATGAACTGTGTATTTAATTCCTTATCTCCAAAATTTAAAGATTATTATAAATAAATATGTACTTAAGCACATGAGCCTTAGCTCAGTTGGTAAGGACTCCGTAAGTTCATCCGAAAGACCCGGGATCAAATCTAGGCAGAGACATTATTTCCGGGGGTACTGTAGCAGCACTGTAGTAGGCACTGTAGCAGTTTTGTAGCGGGGACTGTGTAGTACTGTAGCAGGTGATATAGCAGGAACTGTAACAGGTACTATTTGGCCCTGTAGCAGCCAGAAATATGCCCTCGTTTGGGCCTTCGGGCCACTGATTTGGTCCCCGAGTCCATTAAGGCCTTCGGGCCACCCAGGCCTTCGAGTCAGTAAGGCCTTCGGGCCACCACAAGGCCTTCGGGCCACCTTAAGTGCAGATTCAAACCAGACAACCTACGAGGAACAAGCTCTACAAGGAGGATGAGCAAGGATCTTTCACCATAGTAGAAGCTAAAAGGATTTCAATAATTAGAGGGTATGGCACCTACCATCGGGACAAGTCTGTGCGTGTACGAGAATGCCTAGCCGAATAGCCATGCGAAGGTGGAGAGCTGATTTCACGATGAAGATGATGGGGAGGATCCATTCTAATTAGTTAGTCTGGGTTATATGTAATTTTTGAATCCTATGGGAAAATTAATTCCTCTAAGTCCTACGGGACATGTAATACCCACGCTTACAGGCCTTGTAAGGGTTCCACCTCACCCCTTGAAAGGTGGATTATCAAAAATCAATAAAAAATGAAGTCCTTTAGGACATTGGATAGATATGTACTGAATATATAAGATAATTAAGTCATGGTTTATATTCTGGAGATGATGAAATCATTAACTATGTAATAGGATCAACAAATAACAAGTCAATCATACTCAAGAAAACAAGGCAATTAACACCCGCAATAGTGAAAATAATGAAAGACTATTAAAAAAAGGGTAATAAGATATTATAAGAACATGATATATGATATTATAAACATTATTATGGTTATGTTATAACTTTGAAACATATTTTAAACCACTATAATGGAGGATAAATACCAAAATATAAAAGGTTAAGGTAAGGGATTTCATCTCAATTTATATTCCATTGAGTCTTATTTGTTATTATTCACCAATCTACTGTTATGTGATTTATATACTGCCATTTGAATTTTTATATCTTGAATTTACTCATTATAGTGATTTTATAAGATTTTTTAATTTTATTACTTCATGGGTATTATGATTTAAATGTTTCAAAGTGGCATGAGACACTTTGGAATGTTTAAATAATATCTTCCTCAAGAATGTTTTTAATGATTATCTTTGCAATCTCGCTTCCTTTTGTGATTGTTAACTTTATCTTTAAACAATAATTGTAATCATTTTTCATTGGGAATTTTATGTCAATATATATTATCATACAACGAATATTATTATTTCCTAAACCATATATTATTTTTATATATGGTTTTCACTTTGATAGTTCTTTGATTAATTGGGGAAATATTGATAAAACTGTATTCTTTTTTCAATATAGATATTTGATAAGGCATGTTATTTATTTTGATTATTATATATGAGGAATTATTTGGACTGTTAATAATGGGTGGGTCCTATGATTTATATAGGCCCTCTATGCATTATAGATTCTCTTGTGATGAATAAGTTATCCAAATTAAATTGTTTTTATCTATAGTTTTAAACCATCCCATGAAATTTATTGATGGTATAGGTTTTCATGTACCTTAGACATGAAATCCAATAATTAATCATTTTCTTCAAAATTATTTAAGTTATTATTTTTATTATCCCTAATATTTTTCATCAACATATCTATGGATGCATTCTATTATCAGTTTATTGATTAAGTGTCATGTACTTCAATTTCTTACCCCACTATACTAATTTTGACTTATCTAGTTATTTGAATGTAATGTGTTATCAGTTATTTACCTTGAAATGTTGATTTATTCTCACAGATTCATTATTTGTTTCACATTACTTTCCTTTACTGAGTATTTGATCCCACCCTTATTATGTTTCCTTTCCCTTGGTTATGAAGAGGAAAACTTTGAATAAGATTATAGGGATTTATTTTATTTAATTTTATTATGTATCATGTTTTTATTTTCTATTTCCCAGTGTAATATGGGTATCATGTATGTAATCTGGCTTTCCAAGACAACTAAACTAATTTTGCCTTTGGGATTTGATTCCTTGTAATAATGCCAATATAATAAAATAATGGACTAACTTTGGGCTTCTAGGGACGAGGAGTTATGGAGCTGGATCCTTGCCCTTTGGAATATGACTCAATCTTTTTTGATAGTTATATACCCCTGTATCAAGGCATATACCACTCTCACCTTGTGAGCCTTGGTTGGAACATGAATATGAACCTAGTCTAGTGTCACATCCTTTATCAGAATATGCCGATAATCCTCTTGGAAGGGAGGAAGAATTTGTCCTTTCTATGGAGAAACCAATTGTTCATAAATATTATAGTGGGGTGTTGCCTTGGCTGTTGGGATAAGAATATGTGATTTTCCCTGTATTTTCACCTATTCTAGAATATGCTGGAGGATTTCTTCATATATTTATAAGATGTAATGACACGTTAGAAAAGTGTGTGTAGGGATGAAAACCTTCACATTTTCTATCTCCATTGTATACTAGCGTATATCTTTGATTGAAGTGTGAACATGATACCATTTCTGTCATACTTATGCCAACAGAATATTCTAATGGACTTCATGCATGGGGATAGGAATATGAACCTCCCCCATGATTACTGTAAGAATATTCCCCAATACTTGTTCTGATTGAGAAGGGATATAAGATTACTCATAGGTTACTACTAGTACGTGATAAAAGAAATCCTCAGTGGGAGTGGTGTTATGAGCCCACTCACAATTATCCATAGCTTCCTCACTTAATGTGTCTTCCTTGTTTCTTGTGCAGGGGTAGGAAATGTGGTAGCGTGTCGGGTGGTACCCTCAGTAGGTGATAAAAGGATACTGTTGGGATGGCGCTGGTGACTATGGTCAATAAGATCCCTCCTTGGTGGCCTTTGAACTGTAAGAGAACCAAATTTTACTCCCTAGTCCACCTTTATTAGATACTGAAGGTCTTGATTATCACACTCTATAGATAAGAACCCAAAGTGGTTGGTTGTGGAGATGATTTCCATTGGATTTACTGTAGATCTATTTAGATGATGTGGAATCACTGGTTTTAGTTCTTAAAGACCCTAATGGGTAGCCTCAATGGTCTGGATTCTACCATGTTGGTGGTACTCTTAGATTATTGCACTTTCCACCTTACTCTGAAGATGTCGGGTGGGTGAGTTCATTCTGAGGCCTATGGGGGTTTCAGTTGCAGTTTATTTTCAAGAAAGGTCATTGGATGGAGACATTTCATATTAATGTATTATTTATGAGATAAGTATCTACATTCATGAATACAACAAAGAACAAGGTCTCCAATCAGTGTGTCATCGTATGCATGATATGTGCTCAATCAGATATACATGGGTAATAGAATTTTCCTTTTATTCCTGATTAGAACATTATACTCATGTGTACTTTTCAAAGTGATGATCGAATTATTTCATAAGATACTTTAATATAGAGGATCAACTGTAATATTGATTTCTGGTTTTTCCATGTTTTCATAGGATATGAAAACAAAATGGCCCGATACATAGTCAACCAATCATTCTGTTATTTGTGATATTATTCTCGAGATCACCATTTTTGTTTGTATAGATTATGTAAACAAAATTTCTTGAAATATGGTCAGGTGATCATTTTTTTCTTTGAGATATTCATTTTGGGTTTACCATTTTTTGCATAGATTATGAAAACAAAATGGCCCGAAGCATGGTCAACTGATCATTTTTATTTGAGAGATTCACATCAGTTTCATCAATTTTATTTGCATAGATTATGAAAACAAAATGGACTGACGCATAGCCAACCAATAATTATGTTATTTGAAAGCTTTACATTTTGTTCTCCATTTTGTTTTCACATTAATTATGAAAAAAAATATCCCAACGCAATGTCAAAATATTATTCTTTTATTTGAGAGATTCATGTTTGGTTCACCATTTTTGTTTTGATGGGAAAGAAAAAAACAGTTTAGGTGCATTCATTTTGGCCTAACAGAGGATTTTGGAGGGGTTTAATTTTCTACACACCCATGGACTTTGGCTCACCATTTTTTTTTCTTAATAGAAACTACCAATGGTTCCTAAATCCATAACTGGGTACAATCATACTTTCCAAAGGCATACGGTCTGTTGGGGTTTTAGACCCAATGGAACTTAGGAACTTGCATTGGTCAAGAGGATGGAAGTTCGGGATTATCACACCCTTTTGGGGGTTTTTTTTCATACTATGGGACTCTCTTGTATATTTAATATATGATCAAGAATCTCCTTATAATATTGACATGAAACCAGTTACCTTAACAAAATGAACATCAGTTAAACCTATTTCAAATTATGATATGGAATCGGTTTCCCTAAAATAATGACCATAGATTGAATCACTTTTAGAAAAAAGGGGAATCTTTTAGTGAATCCATCTATATATATCTTAGTTCCTTTATCCCTTTCCTCTGATGGATGGATACTTATATGTTGAAGTCAAATAATTGAGCACCTATGAATTTTTTTCCACACAGGGGAGCATTTAATATATGAAGGATGGAATTATGAAATTATGAGACATCCTATGTATTCTATTTATATCAGGAATCAAAACCTATGTAGTTATTTAAACTAGTGAATTTTAACTTCATGCAGAAAGGGAAAATGTGTGTTCACTTAGGCACTAAGTATTCAACCCCTTTCTGCTCTTTCGGATATAACTTGAGCTATGGGCTTCTGTTTGACGAACCGTCTATGGTGCCGAAAACCTTGGATCGATACTGTCATTTTGGTATAACCCACTTGAGGTTTGGATAAATTTTGGGTACGGTCATGTTGGATCAAACACGAATCAAACCGGGCCCTTGGGACTAAAAGGAAAATAACTTACAGACCGGACGTTCGATTGATGCACCGTCTATTGTGTTGAGACCCCTTTTACGTGGCGGTCCTTTGGGATACTTCTTCGTGGGACTTCGTGGCAGTTGTAGTATCGGCATGTGGCTTGAGGAGCGGACCCTCTCGGAATCAAGTGATCTTAGTGAGAGAACCCTGTAGCTGGCTGTAACATGAGAAAGGGATCCTAAGTGGGTTTATGCTTTGGGATCCTACGCGGGTCTGTGTTTCAGGATCCCATGTGGATCCACTCTAGGAATCCATGTGGGACTACTCTAGGATCCTATGTGGGTCTGCGGTACTAGGATCCTACGTGGGTCTGGTGATTTTGGATCCTACGTGGGTCTGCCTCTCAACAGAGTAAGATGATTCAGTAGTTACATCTAATCATCTTTACTACCATAACTAAGTTATACCTAGTGTGAGATAGGTCCTTAACTTTGTGGTATTCTTTTGTGTGGTGTTACCCTTGTGGTATTCTTCTGTGTGGCGTTTCCTTTGTGGTATTCTTCTATGTGGCATTACCTTTGTGGTACTTACATTTGTGGTAATACCTTTGTGGTATTATTATGTTTGGAGATACCTTTGTGGCACTTACCTTCGTGGTGATACATTTTTGGTATACTTCTATGTGGATTTACCTTTGTGGTACTTACCTTTGGGGTGTTACCTTCGTTGTAATATTTCCTCTGTGGAACAGTTGAGCTTTGAGATTTTCAGTTGGGCCTTGTGTTTCCTTATGAACAAGATGGGTATACTCAATAACTTAGGTATATGTATGTGCATATACCTAAGTAGGGTTGACTATTGTTTCAATGCTTTTTGGTTGATCCTTTGTGGATTTTGTGAGACCTTTGAGGGTCTTGGGGTCCCTACTAAGTATCGTTATACTCACCCCTGTACGGGCTATGCCCACACCTTGTTATGTTTGGTGTAGATGACGTAAAATGCTGACGGAGGATGAGGGTAATAGGACTGGAGGTAGCTCGGAGGTGGACATTAGACGAGGTGTACCACCAAGACGACCGTTCAAGAGTTGTACCAACCCTTCAGGTAGGATCCTTGGCGAGTGTTCAGAGGAGCTTTTTCGGTTTACTTGTACATTAATGTTTTCTTGTACTTTCCAGTTGGGCTTGTATTCTGGCCCCTTTTTCTTACTGTACACACTCTTTTTACTATACAGTTTACTTGTGTTTGTATCTTACTGTGTTCTTGGTTGTGTGTGTTTACTTGTTATAAAGGAAATGCCTTTCCAGTTTTAGGGAATACGCCTTTCGGTGCTAGTCGCTAGCCCCTGTCCTATGGAAGGCGGGCATGGGGTAGTCATAGCACAGGCCCCGAGGGACGAGTCATGACAATTACAACCTTTTAATACTAAAAAATTTGTTACCATAGCCAAAATTTAAATATGATAATTAATGGTTAATCAAAATGATAAGTTTTAATGTTAAACCAAAACATGACTAAATTTTATTTTTTATGGGATTAAAACTCTATTAAACCTTATATTATAATCCATTTCTATTTTTACGTATTTTTATTGAGAATTAATTTATTATAATTTAATATTTTGAGAAATTCCAAAAGTTCCCCTTGCCTCAATTATAAAAGGGAACCTCCTCCTTTAATTCATTACACCACTTTTAGCCTTCTAGATTGACCATAATATATAAATTATCTTCTAAACTTCCCCATAAATATTCTATAGGTCTTAGTATTCCCAAAATACCAGTCCAACAACTTTTATTGGATATATAAAGGAGTCATTTCAAAGAAGAGGTAATCTCCCTAATTAATCATTTTATTTTTCTACTCTACTTTACCTCCTCAAAATCTTTGGAATTTATCATAAAATAATAAATTAAGAATCATAAATATTTTTTAATGTAATTATGATTATTAAAACACCATTATAAACCCTATTTCTTATCATATAATAAGTGATTGTATCACTCGTCCGTATGTACGACTTATCATCTCCACACAGTGATACAATTCATGTTTCATCTGCATCTCTTATGGATGAGTATTATGATGGGATAAATGTTTAAAAATTATATTTATAATATATATATATATATATATATTTATAATATCATTTCTACCTTCTTAACATCCAATCTTTAGTGAGATGATAATGTCGCTTGTGCATACATATAGAATATCATCTCCATGATGTGATGTGATTATTTTTATATTTATACTTCACATGGATGATAATAAGGATGGATTTTATGAATATATATTATATATAAAGGTTAATTATCATTTGACTTTATTTTATACAATCAGTTGAAAAATGGAAACAATGTTCATGCGTACGTACAACCTATCGTCTCCACGAATGGTGTAATTCATTTTTGTATCTATAATTTTATTGAATGATTATAAATATGTATATAATAAATATATATTATGTTTATAACATTTTTAACATTCTATAAATTATGGTACCATAATCAAAGTATAAGGACTAGGTCTGTTGAACCAAAATATGCTTGGAAAACAAAGCTTATCACCCAAAACAATGATTTTAACTATAAATTATTGATAAACGGGTGATAAGATGTTATAAATAAATCATACCTAGTATTTTATACATTAATATAGTTATAGAATACATTTATAACAAATAAATATTTATTATATAGTAATTTTTAATGTGAATAAGGAAAAGTGGGACTTCTGGTAATGGTTTTTCATCTCACTTTTATTTTTGTGGGACACATGCATTATACACTACTTGTTTCTTTTGTGGTCTATATACTGACCATAAATTAATTTTATGATTGTTATCATGAATATTATAGGATATAAATATCCATATAAATATATTTATTTCATGATTCTTCTGATTCAAATGTTACCAAAGTGGTAAGGGTTTATTTCACAGTCTCATCATTATTCAAGATTTCTTATGTTTAAGTCTCCACTAGAGAATATTTCTATTCAATTTACATATTTTATGAAAATTTATTCAGATTGTTTTTTAAATTTCTATTAAAATTTTTTAAAATCATTTTTAAATATGTTTTTATTTTTACATAATGGTTTGAAATAAATATTTTTTTTTTCATTTTCTAAACGAGGTAGTTTGTGACTTTTCTAAAACAAAATATGAAAGGAATGGTTTCTTAAAATATATGGAATAAAATTATTTTACCACCATCATGAAACATCAATGATTTTATGTATCATTTATAATTTTAAAAGTTTATTTTCAAATAACATTTTCCCTTTATAAGCGTGTGGATTTTTTTACAAAAAGTGATTTCAAAATGGGAAGGTTATTTTACTCAAGAATTATTCTAAGTGATCTTTAAAAATAATTTTTCATATAAGATGAAATAATTTGATGTTACTTAAGATTTAATTAGAATATTATATATGTATTCCAACATTATTCTTTCTCCATATGTTTTATGATAATGGTGAAAAGTTAAAATGTCTATGAAACCTATTTCTTTTACATGGGTTATGCTATGATGAAATATTTGTGAAACCCAATTCTTTTAATGGGTTTTGATATGATGAGTGATTTATGAATATATGGAACACATATGTATAGTTTTCATTATATGATGTGGAGGGCCTATATCTCCCTTCAATGCATTGGGTACATTATTATATCTCATGAGATAGTTTTTGTAAACAAGTCGATGTTCTTCATATGCTATGGGAAACAAGTCGATGTTATTGATCCGTTTCGGGAAACACGTATTGTTTCCTAATAAAATGGACTTGGTAGTTAATATTAACATATTAGATGGTTTATATACTTATGATGATTCCACACACACTTATAAAATGAACTTTTGGTTCATGATTGTGTTATGTTGAATTCTCATTCTTATGATTAATGTCTTTTGAAATGATAATGTTTTATGACATAACTTATGTTTATGATATTTGTTATATTGGGTGTAAAATTTATAATTTATGGTCATTATATCACCCCTTATGCTTATATTATGCTTTTATATGATAATAAATTTATATATCCCATGTTTACCCTTACTGACCATCTGATGTCACCTTTTTCTTATGTTTTCTTTCCCCATTTTATGAAGAATGTTTTTAGTAAGATGTTCTTATAAAGATAACTACGAGGGAATATATTTCTAGGATATTTTGAAGATCCTTTATGAAATTAGAATATTTTATATCTAATATCTAATGAATCTAAACCTTTGTGCTTCTGGAATGGATCATATTTTTATATATTGAATATTCATTTAAATAGATGTAATATTTGGGTATCAAAAGTTAGGACTGCTATAGTTGGTATCAGAGTAGGGTTTATCCAATATATAGAGATTTAGGTCATAAAACGTTTATAGGAACCCTGGGGATAGGTATATGTATAGTATAAAATACTAATGTTTTGGTTATAATCATAAATGATCTTGGTTAAACCTAAGGTTTCATAAAATAAGGTTTCATGATTTTTACATTATATAAATTATTTTTCAGAATTATGTGGTTTTAATATATGAATATCATTTCTTACACTATGTTTTTTGGTTTTAGTAAATGGGTGGAGCCCAAAGGAATCATGTAAATGTAGAATGCAGTATACAATGTAATGATTTTCCACCTGAGAAACCAAATGTTATGGGGGATAGAATGTAGAATCTTGTTGTTATGCTTTGGAAACTTTCTTAGGCTATAAATCATACTGAGTTTCCAAATGATCAAAAGGGGGAATAATGTACTATTGATTCTTTCATGAGGAAACATACACATTATTTTAGGGGATCTTCTGATCCACTAGTGGATGAGCAATGGATCAACACCATTGAGAAAATATAATATATTCTTCAATGTTTGGGACATGAAAATTTTTCCTAGTTGTTTATCATCTTTAAAGTGAAGTAGATCAATGTTTGAATCTTATCAAGAATATGAGGCAATAGAAGGAAATTGAATCCATGGAATCAGATAAGTTTAATGGTATATTATTTAGTAAGTAATTTATCCGTATTATATATACAAATATGAACAAATAATTTCTTAAGGTGAAGAAAAAGGTTTAAAAATCTATTAGTAAATATGAGGAAATTTTTACAAGGATTTCAAGGTATTACTTTAGATTAATTATTATCAATTAATATAAAATTGATCGATTATTTGGTGGATTTAAACCAAGTCTGCGTGAGGAATTATCTATAATATACTTAAGTAGATATGAATAAATCATCCATTGTGTACTCAAATTAGAAATATAAATTTGATATTCCCATCATTACCATGGTTTTGATAAGAAAATAATTATCAATTATTATGAAAACTCAAATAAATCACATGGTGGAGAGATATTCTATCCATCTACATGAGAAAATCTGGGAAGAAATATCAAGGGAAGTGTTTAAATGGAACCAGGGGGTGCTTAAATGTGGAAAGGTGGTCTATAAAGATTGTGAATGTTGTAAGGTTATTAATAGGCCTGATAATACAATGTAAGAAAATAATTCACCAACTAATGCACCACCCATGCTCCAATGATTCAAATTCAAGGAGTATATGCATTATTCTAACCAATTCATGAATCAAAAGGCGTTTTATGATCAGTGTTAATAACCTCTTAAGCCCAAATACAAAGTGTAATCACTTGAAATCACAACTGCCGAAGTGGGATACAATATTAATGTGATGAAATGTATACTTATCATTCATTATAGAATATATAATTTCTTATTTGATTCTAGATCCAACCAATATTTTATTTCTGAATAATTTTATAAGGGTGTCTCTATATCACCTCAAGAATTAAATATTGAGTTAGATATGAAAACTCTTAAAATCACAATTGTCACATATAAATTCTATAGTTCTTCTCTGATTGATGTTTTTGGGAAAGTTCTTCCTACATATCTTATAATTCTCCCTTTAGTTGAATTAGATGTGATTCTTTTCATGGATTGGTTTTATCTATATAGAGACCATATTACTTTCTGAGGAAGGGAATTCCCAATTCATATTCCAAATGAATCTATGATCATTTATCAATGCGAGGATAAATATGAACTTCCAATAAAAATTACTTTCATATTGTGGGTATTATTTCTTATAAATTAGGTTTATCTATCACAAATGGTTGGTAAGAAACTCAACATTAAGGATACCCCAATTTTTCAAGTGTTTCTTTATGACTTTCCAAAAGCATTTTTAGGTATTCCACTCAATTGTGAAGTTGAGTATTCATAATAACTCATACATGGTGTTATGCCTATTTCAAATACTCCTTATATAATGGACCTAGTTGAGTTATAGAAATTAAATAATCAACTCTAGGAGAATATTTCAAAGGGATTCATTCATCTAAGTGCATTAATTTGGGGTGCACCTATTTTATTTGTTGAGAAGAAAGATGGGTCAATAGGAATCTATATTGATCATCAGGAACTTAAAAAAAAGATATAAAGAACAAGTATCATCCCACCAATGTAATTATTACTTATTTGATCAACTATGTGGAGATTACTAATTTTACAAGATTCTTCTTCATTTTGGATATCATCAATTGAGGGTTAAGAAGGTAGATATACCCAATACGAACTTTCGTACAAGGTATGGACACTATGAATTTATAGTGATGCCTTTTGGTCTTACTAATTCCACCACTATCTTGATGGATTTAATGAATATAGTCTTTAGAGATTACCTTGATTAGTATGTGGTATTATTTTTAGAATATATTCTTGTAGATTCAAAGAGAAAGGAAGAAAATAAAGATCACATGAGGATTATGATGAAAACCTAGAGTAACGAGAAGATTTATGAAAAAGTTACCGAGTATGAATTTTGGATTCATAATATTTCATTTTTTGGTCATATAATTTCAATTAATTGTATATCTATAGATTTTTCAAAGATAAAAGTCATTTAGAAATGGCCTAGAATAACCACAGAAGCTAAAATCCATAGTTTTCTTGGGTTTTATGGATATTATCAACATTTTTTTTGAAATATTCCCCATGATTATATAATCCACTCACTAATTTTAGTGTAAAAGGAGTTAAGTTCATAGGGATGGAGAAATGTGAGTAGAATTTCAAGGAGTTAAAAATACAGTTCGTTAGTGATCATGTTCTCACACTACACTATAGTAAAGAATTGTTTGTGATCTATAGTGATACGTCAAAGAAGGTATTAGTATGTGTTCACATGAAACCTTATATGGTGATATCTTATGCCTCATTCCAATTGAAGGTCCATGATAAAAATTAACCAACTCATGATTTGAAGTTAACTATGGTAATTTTTTTAATAAAGATATGGAGGAATTATCTCTATGGAAAAGGGGTGACATATATACTGATCAATAAATTTTAAATTATATTTTTACTACAAATGATCTGAACATGGGCCAAAGAATATGGTTGTAGCTGACTAAAGATTATGGATTCTCAATACATAACCACTTTGGGAAAGTAAACAATCTGGAAAATTATTTGTACTGAACAGATCATTCTAGATAATCTATGATGATGATCACAAAAGATCAAATATTTATTGATTTACAAAGGATGTATTTTTTAATCTTAAAGGAATGGAATAAATATTTTATGGGTCAAATAAATGTTGAACTATATATCCAAGTGGAGATTGAAGAGGTGTAAGAGGAAGATCTACAGTTTCAAAAGAAGGTGAGAAATGTTCCTGAGTTCAACCTTGATTGTGATGGAATAATAAGATTTGAGAACCATGTATATGTGCCACCCATAATATTTTTGAAAAAGGATTTATTGGGTGAGGCTCATATTTCATCATTCTCTATTCATACAAGAAGTACAAAGATATATAGAGACTTGAAGGAGTATTTCTAGTGGTATGGGTTGATGACAGATGTTTCATAGTTTGTGTATCAGTGATTGGTTTTTCAGAAAGTTAAGAATAACATAAAAAATTATTAGGTGATATTACGAAAATTGAATATAAATTGAAAAACATCACCATGGATTTTATTTTCACACACCCTAAAACATCTAAATATCATAATTCAATATGGGTTATAGTCGATCTTCTTATGAATTTGACACACTGCATTTATATTGGGGAATATTTTTCTCTTAATAATCTTACCAGAATATATATTAAGTTAGTGGTAAGATTTCATGGAGTACCAATTTCCATTGTATCTGATCGGGATTCAAGGTTTACCTTGATGTTTTCGAGAAGTCTTTAGTATGCTCTGGATATAGAGTTAAGTTTCAG
The DNA here is from genome assembly GCA_963277665.1 of Viscum album. NCBI lineage: Eukaryota > Viridiplantae > Streptophyta > Magnoliopsida > Santalales > Viscaceae > Viscum > Viscum album. Next base: position 891,598,661 of record OY728123.1, read on the forward strand.
AACTACTTAATATCCTCAGATAGATGGTCAGCCTGAGTGGACCATCCGAACTATATAAGACCTGTTGATATATTTATCTATGTACTTCAAAGGTGGTTGGGATAAACACATTCCATTGGAATAGTATTCTTATAATAATAACTTTCTCTCTAGTATTCAAATGGATCCATATGAAGCCCTATATGGTAGGAAGTGCTGAACTCCAATATTCGAGAATGAAGTTAGAGAAATAAATATTTTAGAACCAAATATAGTTGATTAAATGGAATGTAAAGTTAGATCCATTCAACAAGACATAAGATTGTTTAGTGTAAAAAAAATTACGTTGACAATTGTCGAAAAGAACTAGAGTTTGAAGTTTGTGGCAAGGTATTCCTCTAAATATATCCATGGAAGATATTTATGAAATATAGAAATTTGGGAAAGCTATTACCTAGGTATATTGGTCCTTATGAAATTTTTGATCATATTGGGAAGGTATCTCATTGATTGGTACTTCAAATGAATGTCTATCATGTTCATGACATGTTCTACGTATCTCTCTTATAGAAGCACATACCAAATCCTTTACATGTACTAAACTCAGAGGCCATACTACTAGATAAATATATTTCTTATAAATAAAAACTATTATAGATTCTAGATCACAAAGAGAATGGTTTAGGAAACAAAATCACTCTCCTCGTAAAATTGTTATAGTGAAACCACTAATTTGAGGAGGTTATGTGGGAACCTAAGGATATGATGAGTCAGAAGTATCCCTATATATTTGTATTAGATTGAAACTTTTTGAGGGAAAATTCATTTTAATGGGGGTAGAATGTAACACCTCACGATTTTATGAAATATTTCTCTTCAAATAATTTGATTTCATCGATAACTTGTGTTGCATGAAATAACCCATGTATACGAACCGTGAAACATTATTAATATATTATGTACCCATTATCACCTAAACTTTGGATTGGTGGGTTTGAATAGTAACAACTAAATTATGAAAAAAATATGATATACACATTTATAAAATTAATTAATTACTTATAAAATGATTATCATTAAAAACCAAAAATTATTTGAAACTAAATGTGATTTTTTTCTGAAAAATTATTTTTATGCATGAAATTTATTTTATTTAAATATATTAAATTAATCATGATTAGTGAATTATTTTAATAAAATTTATATTTATTATTTACTTGAATTTTTTTTTAAATATTCGACAAATATTTTTCTAAGCATGGGATAAGAATAAATTTAGTTTTTTCTTAAAAAATATTATTTTTTCTAAAAATCTATTTTTATTGTATTTTGCGTACTTTAAAATTAATTTATTCCATTTATAGATGTTAAATTAGATAAAATTAATTATATATTTATAATAAATAGATTCAATTTTTTTAATTATTCCCCATTTATTTTTGGTCAATATGAATATTAATCATGGAAAAATTTATCACCTTTCAAAAAAGGGTAAATCGGGTTAATCTAGGATACAAATAAGTAACAAGACCATAATATTTCATCATAATTCCTATTTTTGGAAGATAATTGGACCCTTATCACCTTAGGTTCTAATGTTGTTAGTTTAACGGGCAATTTTCCATGAAATTTACATATATATTATTAAAATCAAAGAAAGTTACAAAATGAAACACTCTTTGTTTTTAATATATCTTATTTTTCCACATAAGTAAAAAGTATGTTATGAATGGATATAAGTGTATATTTTTATCTTAATAAAAAATAATGATAGAAATTTATTTTTAATTTTTAGTAATTATATAATGGCTTTAATTTCTTATGCAATATTGATGCAATATTTAACCATTTAATAAAAATATAAAATTAATGATTCTTAAAATATTAAAAGTGATATAATTTGATTATTTTAATGTGAACCATGAATTTTATATATTTATATGACATATTAGGTAGTTTTTGAAGCATTAGATTCTAATTTCCCTTGAATAGCCTCAAAATTTTCAATAATGATATATTATCAAAGAAATATTTTATTAAATTAATTAAAAAACATAAAAATAATGAAATAATACTATATGGTCTAAAATATCATATAATTGTTCATTTATTTTCTTATTTTCACCCTATAATTAAAAATTTCTACCTTTTAATTTTCAATTTTTTTTTTCATATTTAACATTAAAATATGTTAACTAAGGGTTAATCAAAATTATAAGGTTTAAAATTACACCAAAAATGTCTAAATTATATTTTTTGATGGGATTAAAACCCTGTATAACCTTATATTCTAATAACTTTCCATTTTGTGGTATATATATTGATGATTAATTAATTATAATTTATGATTTTGAGAAATTCCAAAAGTGTCCCTCACCTCAATTATAAAATGGAACCTCCTCTATCACTTAATTACACCTCTTTGATCCTTCAATCTCGTCCATAATCTACAAAATTATCTTCTAAACTTATCTAACCAAATTCTAGAGGTTTTGGTATTCCAAAAATCCAATCCTAGAGCCTTTATATGATATCTAAAGGAGTCATTTTGAAGAAGAGGTAATCACCCTAACCGATCAATTTCTTTTTATACTCATCATTACATCCTCTAAATATATGGTATTTAACACAGAATAATAACTTTAGTATCCTAAATATTATTTAATTTTTTTTATGATTATGAAAACACTATTATATACCCTCTCTCTCATCAAACAATATGTGAAATTATCACTCATGCGTGCGTATGGATTACCATCTCCATGTAGCGATACAATTCATTTTTTATCAATAAGTTTTATGGGTTGGTATTATGATGGATTTAATGTTTGAAAATAAAATTTATGAAATATTTATAATGATAAAATTATAATATCATGCCTACATTCTTATCATATAATCTTTTTGGGAAATTATAACATCGCTCGTGCGTATATATGGACTACCGTCTCCATGATGCATTGTTATTCATTTTTCATTTATATTTCACATGGATGGTAATAAGGTTGAATTTGATATATATATATATTATATATGATATAATAATTTTTTGATAAATTTGAATTATTGTTTACCATTATTTCATTCCATCAGCTGAAAAATTTAAATGGCGTTCATGCGTGCGTACAACCTACCGTCTCCATAGATAGTATAATTAATTCTTCTACCTATATTTTTTATGAATGATTATAATTATGTATATAATTAATATATATTTTTTATAACATGATTATAATTCTATAAATTATGGATTAATGATTAAAATATAAGGATTCAGTCTTCCAAACCAAAACATGCTTGGAAAATGAAGCAGTAATCACCCAAGATATGATTTCAATAACAAATTATTAATAAATAGTTGATAAGAAGTTATAAATAAATAATAAATTGTATGATCTATATGAATATATTTATATAATATATTTATAATTAATCTATACTTATTATATAGTCGGTTTTAATGTGAACAAGGAAAGGCGGGACATGAGGTAATGGATTTTTGATTAACTTTTTTTATGTGGGATACATGCCTTATACACTCCTTTTTTCTTTTATGGAGTATATAAAGACCATGAATGTAATTTATTATTATTATCATGAAAATTATGGGATATAAATTTCAGTAAAAATTTATTTATTTCATGATTCTTATGATTCAAAAGTTACCAAAGTGGTAAGGGTTTATTTAAAAATCTCATAATTATTTTAGATTGGTAAGGATTAAGTCTTTGTTGGTGAATATTTCCCTTCCTAATCCATGTTTTCCAAAAAAAATCAATAAAAGTTTTTTTAATATTCTCCAATAAATTTTTAAAATAATTTTTACCCATGTTTTACTTTTTATAAAATTATTTTGAAGTAAATATTTTTATTGTTTTCTAAATGAGGATTCTTGTGACTTTTCTGAAAAAAATGTTAAAGGAATGTTTTTTTAACTTATATGGAATGAGTAGATTTTCCAAAAATCAAAAAAAAAACTCAATTATTTTAATTTTTATTTATAGATTTACATGTTTATTTTCAAATATCTTTTCCCTTTATAAGTGTATGATTTTTTTAAAAAGTGATTTCAAAATAGAAATATTATTTTCCTCAAGAAATATTCCAAGTGATCTTTCAAAATAATTTTAAATATAATATGACATCATTTTATGTTAATTAAGAATTATTGGGGATATTATGAATCCTTATTATTTCTCAATATGGTTTTAGTTTATAGTGAAAAGATGAAATGTTTATGAAACCCATTTCTTTTACATGGGTTATTCTATAATGAAATGTTTATGAAACCCATTTATTTTCATGGGTTCCAATATGATGAATGATTTATGATCATGTGGAACACATATATGTGGTTTTCATAATGTGATAAGTGGGACCTATATCTCCATCTAATTAATTGGGTAAACTATTATATATCATAATATAGTTATGGGAAACAAGTCGATATGCTTGATCTGTTATAGAAAACAAGTCGATGTGCTTCATTGGTTATGGGAAACATGTATTGATACCTAATATGATGGTATTGGTAGTTAAAATTGACATATTAAAATGATTCTTTACTTATTAGGATGTCATACATATTTATGACATGAAATTATAGTTAAATATTGAGTTATAATGAATTCTCATTCATATTATTCATGTCTTTTGAAATGATGTTGTTTTATACCATAAATATTTTTTATGATCTTCATGAGATTGGTCATGAACGTTTTATATTATGTACATGATATTATATAATAATTTTTATCTTATTTTTTCATATGATCAAAGATTTATATCTCGCATGTTTACCCTTACTGAGCAACTGAGATCAAACGTTTCTTATGTTTCCTATCCCCAGGTTATGAAGAACGTTTTTAATAGGGTGTTCCTATGAAGAGTAATATGAAAAAAGATATTTATTGGAGGTGTTTAAGATATTTATTACAAAAATAATATTTTATATCTAATCCCCAATGACTCTAAATTAAAAGGATCCTTTAAAATGAATTTATAAGTGATAAAGGATTCAAGAAGAGTGTAATGAAAAAGAGTCTATTTTTTCTCAGGTGTCCCGAAAGGTCACTGAGATAATAACAATAATATACTAAAGAAGAATCAGTCAATCGATTCCACTTTAGGTATATTAATCAGTGTATCTAATTTTTCCTTTTTTACTTCTTATGTATTAAATAAAATATGAAATTCATGTATTTTTATTCAAATGAAGGTAATAATAACGTTAAAAAATAGTACATGAATTAAGTGGCTCTCCTAGTAATAATAAAAGGGATATTCCTATGTGATTAGTGAGAAGCACATGACTTCAATTTTCCAAGCGGATTCATTCTTGTGGTATTATTATTTTATACTAAGTACTACCAAAAAATTTATCTCAGTGTAACTTGGAAAAAATGAGGAATTATTTAATTTTTAAATGAATGTTATTATGGTATTTCATGCTTAACTAATAGTTTAGTAATACTTGGACCATCAATAATTACTGATGAATATAACATATAATATTTATACCCAGTTTGCGCATGATAATTCTTAGTCAAATAAAAGTAAAAAGGTAATGTTCAAACCATAGTTTGAATAACTAATCAAGTTAAAGTCAAATAAACCTTTCTAAATAAAGTTAATCCATATATATTTTAGTGTTTTTTCATATTGACTACAAGAAATATTTTAAAGAGAAGTTATATGTAATGAATTGAGAATTTAATATATATTTTTCTCTAATTAAGTCAAATATGTTTGATAACATTCTCCAAATGAATCTCCAATATGTTTACACCACTAAAACCTATCCATATAATTAGTAGGTATGAATATGAGTCACAGAATTATTAAATATATTAATATATGTATATAGGTTATTTTATACAAATTTACTTGATTCATTATAATGTTTAAGAATCTATATTTTTATGTGTTTTACATTTTATTAATGAAAACTAATTATATTATTTTTAAATGATGATTTAAAAAAAATATAATGTTGATTTATTCATTATATATTTAATATGGTTTTATATAAATTAAGAATAAGATTAAATAGTGTTTTTTAAAAGTTATTTTTCTATAAAAATAGTCTCTCATTTAATTTTATGATTTTATTCAAAATTTTAAATAGAAAATTATTAAAATTTAATTTTATAAAACATAATTATTTTTTTGTATTTATAATTTACATATTATTTTAATATTTTTTTTGTTTTTTTCTAAAAAACATTATTTTTAGGTGAATAGTACAAAATATCATTTTTTACTAATAATACGAATTCGATTTCATTATTAGTGTATAATTATGACTTAGAAATTTATCAAACATTTTACTTGAAAAAATATGTATTTTTCAGTTGAAATTATACATTTAAAGATATTAATTATAGTTCCCAGACCTATATTTGATATTTTATAACTCAAGTAATATTTTTCAAAAAAAATTGTTTTAATATATTATACATTAATTTTATTAAAAATATTTTTTAACAATTTTAGAAATTAAATTAGAATTTTTGTTAAAAAATTGTAATTATTGGGTCCAAATTATCTAATAAATACATGTTTATTTTTTAGAAATAAAGATTAATTTACTTTCGGTAAAAACTAATTTCCATGGTAAAATATGGAATAGAAAACGTACTAATTCAAGGGATGTAAAGCTTGAAAAATATTAAAATCATGTTCATAATTGAGTTTTTGAGAAATTATAGACCTTATCTCTTAATCCAATCAATTATTGTATATTTTTGGATAAGCTTTACATGTTTAACATGTTCTCTATTTATATTAAGTTGAAATATTTACAAAAATTCCATTCTCGCTACTTAAAAAAGGGGTCTCTCACCACCCCTTTAAGGAACTCCTAAAAATCAGGTTTCCTACTAAAACCATGATATTTTCCTTCCCCTAGAATCCTATTTCACTATACTAAGATTAGGGACAAAAGATATTAGCATATTCCATTCATTTCCAAGGAGTCTTCCAAGGAAATCTCAAAGTGCTGAATGTGAGTGATCATTTTTACTTAACTTGTTTACTTTCTATATTCTTTTCCAATTATAATTTTAAAATACCTATGTAATGAAATCCAAATTATTTATTATTCTATGAACCAATTATCTTTTTATCTAATATTTCTCCATTAATCACGTTTTTACCTCTTGTTTAAGATATAACCATTATAACTTGTTGATATATTTCCTTTACTAAGAATTTGAGTTCACCCCTTTTTATGTTTCAGTTACCCTATTTATGAAGATGATTATATCATATGATATTCCTTAAAGAGGTTATATAAGATCATAGATATGGATAGATGTTAACACGTATTGTAAAATAAGATGTTTACGTTGGTAGTCTCCAAGACTCTAAACCCTTTGGTCCTCAGGTTGTGTGACTATTTGTGATATATATTAAATAACACATGGAATCAATGTTTTAATTATCTATGTTAGTATTGAGTTTCTATAGTTGGTATTAAAGTAAAGGTTTAGTTATTTTTGAAGATTACTTTAGTTACTTATAGGCTAAAGTTTAGAGAACCTTAGTGGAAACCCTAGAGATGATTATAATATAGGATGATATACTGAAATATTAGTAAAGTCTTTAGTGGGTGTTTTTTCTATAAAAATCCCTATATAGATATTGGAAAGTGGATATGATTGTGGTAAAAATGAACCTAGGCATTATAACCCTAAAAAGGTCTAGTTGAGAACTGATTAGATCATTTCCCTAATGCATGATGAGTGGGCCTAAGACTACACACATGGAAATACACTCTCATGGGATATGCTTTAGTTTATCACATGATCTTTACAAACCAATATGGAGGATTTATTTCCTAGTTACAATAATGTATTAAGTTAATAAGTATAATAAAACTCAACTTAATGTAAACTAGGATGAATCAAAAATGATATAGGTTGAACCAGGGATGATATAAGTTGATATAATAATTATATAGTTTAAACTGTGAGTGATATAGGTTAAAAAAAGACTAATATATATTAAACTAAAATAATTATAGGATAACCTGATGGTATTATAAATTGATACATCTTCAAGTGAAATTTCCCTTTGGTTATCTAGGATGCCTCTTATATGATGATAATTATTCAACAATCACAATAACCCATTTAGGTTTTTATAGTGAGAGGAACTAGAAGGAACCAAGTTAAAAATAGGTGTGAGGGATAATGTAGTGATTATCAAAATTATCAACCCTTTGAAGTGGGATTTGTACTGTTAAATATATTGATTATGCAAAAACAAATATAGGTAAATATGATTAACTATGTTAGTATAGTTGAAATCATGAATCCCCTAAAGAAGAGAAGTATGAATTATTGTGGGAACTCAAGTGATTAAAATAATAAAGGAAAGAATATTAAACATACTACATGCCAACAACATACGAAGAATCACCAAGGTATTTCCCTATAGGTGACTAGAAGATACTTTATGTGTCGTGATGGAGGGGATCAAGCAACAATATTTTGACGGAAAAAGGATACAATAGAGGAAGATAATTTTCTTCCTAAGGATGCACAAATGATTTGATGTTTTAGATGTGAGGAATTTTGGAACTATACACCCCAATGCACCAATACAAGGGTTAAAGTGGACAACTGATACCAACCACCTCCTAGACCATGGGAAAAAGGAAAATCCTATGCAATAACTAAAATTAAGGTATATAGTGACTTTTCACCCTAGATTTTTTGATCTTATATGTCATATAAGATTTCAACTATTATGTATTGAGCTATATATAAAAAACTTTTTGGTGTTATAATTATTATATTCATGGTATATGAAATTTATTTTAGGATTACAGAAAGTTACACCTTATAGATTTGTATCTTCTTCAATAATTAACATTATTTTAGTAATGGGCTATGTCTTTTTATAAAGGGCTCATATCCAATTGCATATAAAGAAATATCACATCATATCCTAAATTAACCCATGATCAACTACTAGTGTCACTACTACAAAACTATCCTTTAACAGTGCTGATATTTATCAGTGCTAGAAATAAACTCTGATAAATGGCATATTTCTCAGCGCTAAGGAAAGAACTAATAAATTTAACCTTTTATCATTATTTTTTTAGTGCTGATAAAGAGAACCTTTATCATCACTTTTATTTTTAGTGCTGATAAAAGGTAACATTTATTAACACTTTATTTTTAGTACTAATAAAGGGAACCCTTTATTTGAGCTTTATTAGTGCTGATAGAGGTTCAAATAAATAAATGAAATAATTAAATAAAATAAAAATAAAAATTGATTTTATGAAAAAAAATATTACAGATTTTATTAATTAAATAATTATTGATAAAAATGAATAAATTGATTATACATTATTAAATACTAAACATTTTATTAATTAGATAATTATGATAAGTAACGTTATTAAATTGTATATATATATATATTTTTTAATGTATATAAATATGAATTATATATTACAAAATATTTATGCGCTTTAAATTAAATAGTCATGTATTTATTAAATAATGCTTTATAATAAAAAATTTATATAAATTAAAAATATTGACTAATTACATTGTACTCGACATATAATTTAATGTTATTTGATTTTTCAATTTAACATAGATAAAAAATGTTTTATATTGATTTCACATATACGTAATTAATGCATTTTTATATACAATGCACACACATAAAACTTATCCATTTTTTCAATATTGTTAAAGTGTAATTATTCTTAATTTATTCAATTTCACTCATTTTTTACATATATGCATGCACTTAAAATTAGATATTCATTAATAATGTATAAAATATAATTGTAAAAAAATATTTATAAGTAAATATATTTATAAATGTACATTTACTATATTTATACAATTATATATTTATAATTATAAATAAAAAACAATTTTTTTAAAAGTATTTATATAATTATAAAATAATAAATTATATAAATTTAAATAACTATTAAATTTATAATAAATTTACTTAAATAATGAATATATTTATATAATTATATATATATGTACAATTATATAAATTAATATATAATGATATAAATATTATTTTTTAAAAATATTTCTATAATTATAAATAAATTACTACAAAATTATAATAAATATATATAAAAAGTAATATAATTACTATATTTATATTTAAATTTATTTATTAAGTATATATAAATATTTACAATCTTTTATTTATAATTATAATTAAAAATCCTTTATCAACGCTTAAGTAATAAGCGCTGATAAAAGCGTCTTTATCACTGCTTTTTTCATGCTGATAAAGATGAGACTTTATCAGTGCTAAACAAAGCACTAATAAAATGAATATTTATCAATGCTATAACATTAGTGCTGATAAAGTTTGATATTATCAACGTTTTTTAGTGTTGATAAAGACCTATATTTATCAGTTCTAAAAATTCATAGATAAAAGTGTCCCAATCTATTTCAAAAACCCTAACCATTTGCAAACCCATCGTGATATCAGAAGTTTTTTTTGTGGAAGCCAGCCACTATCAGTCCTCCTCCTTAGTGAATTGAAGCTTGAATCACACGACTTGACTACCTCTAGTTTCTCGAACATCTCATCTTACATCTAGTGTTCGACTACAGTTAGGGTTTCCAAATAGGGTCTTAGATTTTCTTCAACATAGCGAGGTAGGCCTATCAATTTTCTTTGTGTATTTTTTGTTTTGTTTTTTATTTATTCTTCGATGATGTTGTTATTTGTGGTCTAGATATTGTATACTATTTTGATTTTATATTATGAATAGAATGATTGGTTTATGATTAATTTTTTGATTAATTACAGATGTATGGACCCTCTCGATATATGGAGTTATTGGTTATATCTTACACTGAACCTTACATTTGTTCATTATTATTTTAATTCTATGTTTTAAATATTCTTACTAAATAATTTTTTCATATATTTATATAAATGTGAAGAAATTTTCATGTATATTCTTGTTTATTGACTACTAATTTGAGGTACATTGGTGGTTCCCTAATGGTTAAATATATGTTGACACCTTTCATGGACACTTCTGTGTATGTGAATCTTCAGATGTTATTTTTTAGGAACCAAGTTAGTGGAGTGTTGTATGTTCTTCTATTGGTTATATGTATCATAGGATTTAGTTCCTATGATAATTAACTATGGTCCTTAGTTTTCTTATAGAGTAGATTCGAAGGGGCTATCCCCTGTTAAGGACTTGATGTTTGATCACATTAAGCCTTCACTTTTTGAATCATTATGGTGCCTTTAGTTCACACTATATTTGAATATCAAGTTTTTATCTATGTGATATTTCATATAGACTATAAGTGAGTTTTTATACTGGTGGGACATGTATATATGTATATATATATATTTTATCATTTATTTCAACAGTTTTTTATCTAATAGGTGTGCCTATGTCAGGTAATGAACATTTTGGGTCTGCATGTCCATTGACCCCAAGGGTCATGCTAGAATTTGGTTCAACCTCTGGTACTAATTATTTCTATTTGGGGGGGCACCTCCCATTTATATTTTTTTACGCCCAATGTTTAAAGCATCCTTTAGTGACTATAAGGTGTGTTAGAGGTCATACAATGATCTTTCCTAGTTTTTTGGGTAATTCAGACTAGGCTCATTACACTATAAATCTTCTGGTTTACACCTATAAATATTTGTGATAATATCATTTATGATCTACCTTTATCTCCCTTACATTATCATATTCTTCAATATGATTTAACATAATGTATCCATCCATGTCTTTATCCTGTATCCTTAAATCAGAGACATAACTAATAACATAATTCATCCGAAATATGATGCATCCCCTGTGTTCCTTCTATAGGCATCCTTCTCACCTTCACTCTCTCTACATGGTTTATAATCAGGTATGAGGGATCCCAACAAATTTAACATCTATTATTGGTATAATATAATACACTACTGTTTGTACTACTTCTAAAAGGTTTCCCTAGATATGTGATTCTCTTTCTCCAATTTAGATCATAAAGAAAGTGATGGAGTCGAGTAAATTTCCATTATCTATAAAAATAAAATAATATTTGTTACATTTTAATGATTACTGATTGTGATCTTATTAATTATTATATAATATCTTCCAATATTTTTTAAAATCCCAATTTCCCTTACTTTTTGAGTTGGAATGTCTAGGTGCTCAGATATTCTAGTATAAATGATCCATATTTACCTTCATCAAAGTATTAATCCCCTCGAACCAAGATTTATTACTTTCTTTCCAAATGCACCAAAATTATAAAAAATGAGTGATTGTTCTCTCTATTTTTTCATAAGTGTTATTCCACGATCCATGAAACCACTGATCTAGTTGATTGAATGAGAGCGTATAATTTTTTATCATATTTGAGATTCTTATTACTCCTTAACTTCATATACTATATTTCCATTTGTATAGGGGATTTAAGAAAGATTTTATGTGGAGTAATTATTTTATTAAATTCAATTACCCATTTTCTTCAACATACTGAAATTCTTTGAAATAATCACATGTGGAGTTTACCTTATTAGAATTGCAACTTTTGATAATTAATATCTTATGTGTATATTTTTATGTGTTGCATAAAAATTAAACTTTTATGAACCCAATAGGATTGATATGAACCGAAAATGTATGCACACTAATCATTTGACAAATGAATATGAATATGGTGTTAAAGAGTTCATCAAGTTTGCAACAGATAATTCATATGCCCCTTATAAATCTTTTATTTGTGTTTACATTGAATTTATTCAAGAAAAATAAGTTTGGAAGAGTTGGAAGAATATTGATATATATTTGGATACATTGATCAATGGAGTCAAAACAAGTATTGGTTGTGCATCACTCACAAAGCTAATAACAAATCAAAATATTCTTTGTGCACTTAACTACTGTTGGTTAACTACCGCTTAGCATATCATCTGACTTGAACTTCCTACCTGACGTCCCTATGATTCTCTCATCCCACACATATAGAGAAAGAAACTAATTATATTCTTGAACATATAGATAAAAATTTATAGTATAATCTAATTCATTAGGTAAAGGTTTTGTGGAAAACACATATGATTGAAGAAGAAACATGAGAATCATAAAATGCTATGAAGGAAAATTATTCCCAGTTGTTTAAATAATGAATAAAATTGTGAGGAAGAGAAGGAAAAAGTGAATGCTAAATGATGATATAATAGAGATGGTGGTGAGCGTGTGTGTGATGAAAGCATTACAAGGATGTCGTGTAAGAAGTTCAGGTCAGATTCTGTGCTAATAGGTAGTTAACCAATATTAGTAAAGTGCACATAGAATCCTTATTTTTGATATTAACTTTGTGAGTGATGCACAACCAATCCTAATTTTGGCTCCATTGATCAATCGATCTAAATAGATATCAATATCATTAATTTTCATGCATTTTCTTGACATCCATATAGTCTTCTAAATCATAATGAAGTGCACAGAGAATCCTTATTTCTGTTATTAGCTTATATTTGGACCAAAGAAACCCTTTGGAAAGATGTAAAGGTAATGTTACAATATACTTTTTCTATTTTAACTAAAAATTATATAACAAATTTTTGATTTAATTTTCACTATTCCTTGTAGAGTTTGTTTATTGTAGAAGATTTCTATATATATGTCATACAGTTGTAGGAAGAGAAATTATGTTATCTCTACTCAATCACATAGGTAATATTAATGTTTTTATAGTAAAATCATTGTCCATCAAATTAATGTATTGTTCATATTTATGTTTTATTTATTTATTTTTAGTATTACTCACATAATAATTATTTCCTTATATAGGTGGATTATTTTGTTTCAGTTGGGGTGCTCTATCCATATTTCATGCCTTTATACACCAAAACATTCATAGAATTATTCTCCCTCAAAACCTTTTCACCCCTATAGTGTTGCATTTATCACTTTCTTTGAAGTTCTCACCACTGCCTTTGTAAGAAGAGTAATGACGCTACCTATGATCAATTAGAGAGGTAATTTTGGTGTTGGTACAGTAAAATTATTATTCCTATAATTAATGTATTATTTCATATTTATGTTTAATTTATTTCTATTTAGTATTACTCACATAATAATTGTTTTCTTATATAGGTGGATTCTTTTTTCGCGTTTGGGTGCTCTGTCCAACTTTCATGCATACTCTCCCTCAAAACCTTTTCACCCCTATAATGTTTCATTTACTACTTTCTTTCATGCCCTCTCCACTGCGTTTTTAGGAAGAGAAACGACACTACCTCTGCTCAATTACATAGGTAATCTTGATATTTGAAAAGTAAAATCATTGTCCATATAATTAAAATATTGTTTCATATTTATGTTTATTTATATATTTTTAGTATTAGTCACATAATAATTGTTTTCTTACACAAGTGAATTCTTTTGTTTGAGTTGGGTTTCTCTGTCCATCTTTCATCACTCTATATACCAAAAATTACAGACTTCTTCTCCCTCAAAACCTTTCACCCCTGCAGTGTTGACATTTATCACTTTCCTTCAAGATTAGTACACTGAACAATCACAAAGGTAATCTTGACATTTTTATATTAAAATAATTTTACATACAATTAATTTATTATCCATACATCAATACGACACATGATGTTACTAGTATGATTCTAAGTATTTCTTTATATTTTAAATTGACATTAATTTTAGTGAAAAAGACAACAAACTCAATGTGTTTGTTATCAGTTTAAAATTGACATTTGACTTTAAAAATTTTCACTCACTGAAAAACAAGAAAAAATTATTTTATTTTATTTATAATTTAGGTAATTGATTCATAAATCAATTTTGGTGTCTAGGAATCAGTCACATGTCAAACCAATACACGATGTGATCCGTATGAGTCAAAGTGTGTGTTTTAAGTTTAAAATGAAATTTTAGTAAAAAAGACAGGTGACAAAAATCAAAACCAATAAAACAAATTCATATTGTTTTGATACTTTAGGACAAAAATTCATATGTGATTTGAAATGTGTAGGAATCATTCACACCTCAATCTGATGCATGGTCTGTCCAGTATGACTCTAAGTGTATATTTATTTAAAATTGACATCAATTTTTTTTAAAAAACCAAGCTACTAAAAATAGAAAAAACACTTTGATATTATTTTGATACTTTAATAAAATGATCAAAAAGTGATTTGATATGTGCATGAACTAGCTCCACCTCAATCTGACGCACAATGTGACCGATATGACTCCAAGTGTGTGTTTTTATTTAAAATTTTCATCAATTTTAGTTAAAAGAACAACTAACCTATTCAAAACATTGAAACCCCATTAAAATTGTTTAAATACTTTAGGAAAATGATCCATAACTCATTTTTAATATATAGGAATTAGATGCAGCTCAATCAGATACATAATGTGATCGATATGAGTCAAAGTTCATGTTTCAATTTAAAAATTATATTTTAGTAAAAAAATAAAAGTGACATACTCAAAATATATAAAATACATTTGGATTGTTTTGGTACTTTAGAAAAATGATACATAAGTCATTTGGGTCATGTAGGAACCGGTCACACCTCAATCCGACTCACAGTGTGACCAGTATAACTCAAAGTGGATCTTTTTATTTAAAATCATCATCAATTTAGTGAAATGGACAACTGTCCTACTCAAAATCGAGAAAAAACAGTTGGATTGTTTTGATACTTTATAAAAATGATACATAAGTAATATGGAACATTTGGGAATTACCCAAACCTCAATCTGACTCACGGTGTGACCAGTATAACTCAAACTGCATATTTTTATTTAAAATCATCATCAATTTTAGTGAAATGGACAACTGTCCTACTCAAAACCAAAAAAACACATTCTGATTGTTTTGATATTTTATGACAATGATATATAAGTCATTTTTTGATATATAGGAATTAGATTCACCTCAGTATGTTAAATTATGTTCCAAGTATGACTAAAAGTGTCTGTTATCTGTTTAAAATCGACATTTTAGTTCCAAAAGTGTCACTCACTAAAAAGTGATCAAACACACTCGAATTTTCTTGATAATTCAAGAGAGAAATTCATAATTATTTTTTGATGTGTAAAAATCTTTTTCATGTCAAACTAATACATGATGTAATCATAATGAGTCAAAAGTGCTTGTTTCCAGTTTAAAATGACATTTTAGTAAAAAAGAAAACTAGCATACTCAAAACTAAGAAAACACATTCATATTGTTTGATACTTTGGGAAAACAATCCATAAGTGATTTGGAATGTGTAGGAATCATCTGAACATCAATCTAATGCATGGTGTGACCGGTATGACTCTAAATGTGTCTTTATTTAAAATTGACATCAATTTTAGTAAAAAAACAAATTGACCTACTCAAAATAGAAAAAATAGATTCAGATTATTTTGATAATTTAGGATTATAATACATAAGTGATTTGAGACATGCATGAATTATCTATACCTCAATTTGACACACAAAGTGTCTATTATTAGTTAAAATCGACATTTAAGTTCAAAATGTACCACTCACTGAAAACCAATCAAACACGCTTGGATTTTCTTAATAATTTAGGAGAATGATTCATAATTAATTTGGACATGTAGGAATTCATTTTATTCCAAAATGATACATGATGTGATCATAATGAGTCATAAGTGTGTGTTTTTTGTTTAAAATGACCTTTTAGTATAAAAGACAACTTTTGTACTCAAAACCGTTCAAACACATTCAGATTATTTTGATACTTCAGGAAAATGATCCATAAGTCATTTGAGATGTGTTAGAATTAGCCACGCCTCAATCTAATGCATGGTGTGAGTGGTATGACTTCAAGTGCATCTTTTTATTTAAAATTGATATTAATTTTAGTAAAATTAACACATTATGTTAATTTATTTCTTTATATTATTACTAGCATAAGAATTGTTTTATTATATAGGTGTGTTCTTTTTCTTGATCAGGGGTGGTTTGTTCAAAAATAACACGAGTCATGTCAGGATTAAAAGATAAATGAATATTGATGTGTTTTAATGTATGTAATAATTTTTTTATATAATTTTATGAACCAATGTTTGAAATGTCTATAATATACTGTTTTTTTCTTATGTTTGTGTTGTAAATTTATCTCATTTAAATCATGTATTGGGACTCTCTTTTTTTACATCTAGTGTGTTTATGGTGTTATGGTGTTATGTAACAGTACACAACAGTGTGTCCCTTTGTTAGTGATTTTAAAATCACTGATATAGGTATACATTATCAGCGCTCATAGAAGAACTAATAATGTTCTATATTATCAGCACTCAAAAATCATTGACAAATGGTTCCTTTAGCGGTGCTAAATTAAAGCGCTGATAAAGGTCTCATTTATCAGCGATTTCTTTAGCACAGATAAAGGACCCTTTTATCAATGCTTTTTCAGTGATGAAAAAGTACCATGGATTTTAACCACTCTCATGTAGTCAGTTCTTTCTTAGAACTAATAATGTCCATTTCTAGTGTTTTAAAAGGCCTGTTTTGTAGTAGTGTG
Source organism: Viscum album (assembly GCA_963277665.1). Taxonomy (NCBI): domain Eukaryota; kingdom Viridiplantae; phylum Streptophyta; class Magnoliopsida; order Santalales; family Viscaceae; genus Viscum; species Viscum album. Next base: position 891,616,187 of record OY728123.1, read on the forward strand.
TAAGGTTAATTAGGATCTCTATGAGGTAATCAATCTCATCCTAAATTTCAAGTATTCAATTTATTTAATGGGGGATAATGTAACAACTGAAGATTATAATCTATTTTTTACTCAAATTAAGTAAAATATGTCTGATAGCTTTCTCTATAAGAAAAACCAAACTAAAATAAAAAATTGACATTTTTACTCAGTTAAAACTTATTCATTGAACTAGTTGTTATAAATATAAGTAATCAAATAATGAAATATGTTAATATATGTTATATAAAATTTATTTTATACAAATTTACTTAATTCATTATCGTGTCTAAGAATATATCTTTTTATAGGATATAGTTTTTTTTAAATAAAATTAAATATATCAGTATTAAATTATTATTTTAATACAATATAATATTTATTGATTAATTCTAGATTTATTGTTGTTTTATATAAATTAATAATAAGAATATCTGGTATTTAGAAAATGTTATTTTCCTATAAAAATGGTTTCTCATTTTATTTTATGATTTTATTTAAAAGTTGAAATAGAAAATTCTATAAATTTAATTTGAAAAAAAAAATATCATTTTTGGACTTAGAATTTAACAAATACTTTATAATTATTTTTGGGGGTTTTCTAAAAAGATTGATTTTTAGGTGAATAGTAAAAAATATCAATTTTCTAATAGTGAAAATTTTATGCCATTATTAGTATATAATAATGACAGAAATTTATGAAACATTTTACTTGAAAAAATATTTATTTTGTAATTTACATTATAAATTTTCAAATATTTATTATAGTTTTCAAACCTATATTTGATATTTTAGAACTCAAGTGATATTTTTCTCAAAAATTATTTTTATATATTCTGCATTTATTATATTAAAATTAATTTCTAACACTTTTATAGATTTTATAAGAAAAAATGGATTTAAATTTTATAATCAGTGGGTCTAAATTATCTAATAAGTTCCATGTTATTTTTAGGCATACAGATTATGTTACCTTGGATAAAAACTGGTAACCACAGTAAAATATTAAATATAAAACATAATAATTCAAGAGATAAAGGACATGTAACATGTTAAAAACATATTCATAATTGAATTTTTGAGATTTGATAGACCTTATCTCACCCTCCACTTAATTATTATTTATATTTCGAAGCCACAAGACATATTTAGTATGTGTTTCCTTTATATAAAGTTGAAATATTTTCAAAAATGTCATTTTCACTACTTATAAATGGGGTATCTCACATCCTCTTCCTGTAACTCCTAAAAATTAGGTTTTTAAAATCCCTTATAATCCTATTTCACGCTCTTGATATTATGGTCCCAATATATTAGCTTATTCTATCCATTTCCAAGGGATTATCTAAGGAAATATCAATGTTGTCAACATGAGTAATCATTTCTACTTAACTTCTTTACTTTTTACTTTTCTTTTCAAATTATAATTTTAAAATACTTATGTAATTAAATTAGTATTTGTTATATAGTTAATTTTATTATTCTATGGGACTAATAATTTATCACCTTTTTTCTTTTTCTCTTAAGAAAAGTGAAAATGAAATTCGTGTGTGTGTGTAGACTACGGCTTCCTCAAAGTGTCAGGTTTCATTTCCCTTAACCACCTTACATGGTGGAGATGTTAGATAACTTGCTAGCCTATAGTAAGTTGCATGATCTTAAGGTATGTGAATCACCCTATTTACATTTATACCCTGATGATGAGATGAAAAATTCAAGTGAGGTAAATTGAAAATGGCATGCATACTGATAATGAATTGAAAAATGAAGAAGGATGAATGAAGAAACATAGCTATTTAAAAATAAGAAAAGTAAAATACTTTATTGATTTGTAATCTTTGAAAAGTGAGGCATATAATTATTTTCTATATGTGATGCTTTAACATTTTATTTTCCATTAAATCAATTGCTTTTGTTGAAATTGAATTTAAGGCATGGTAAGGTTAATGTCCTTTTTAGTATGTTGAGATTCCATCCTTGATGACAAGTATTAATTCAAGTGTGGGGGAATTTGATAAGTGTATTTCATGCATACATTTTAGAGTATTTTAATGTATTAATTTTGTATTTAAATGAATAATATTTCTAATTTTTGAGTGAATTGAATTGTTTTATATTTTTGTGGCAAGAACAATAGATTTATGAAAAAGGAACAAAAAGAGGAGAATTTATGAGCTAAAAGACACTTCATTCCATGAGTTATGTGAAGTTGTGTGGCACCAGATATTTAAGAAAGAATAAAGCTTGAAATTCTAGAGTATAATGATTACACATCATGTAATACAATTACACATTGTGACTTTTTCAAAAGAAATTAGACACTTGGGAAAAGTATTGACTTCTATACACACTATGAAACACCACTACACATCATGTAACTAGATTAAATGATGTGAAAATTTTCAGGAAAATATTTTTGAAAATATTTCATTGAGATTCACAATGCCTGAAGATTAGAGGATTACATATTGTCTCTCCTAGTTACATATTTTGACGATGGTGGTAAAAAAAATTAAGATATGCATGATACAAGATTTAATATACCACGATGAGGGAGTAAATGGGTTATCCTATAAAAATATCTCCTCATCCTCTCTTCCAAATCACTTTAGGGTGAGAGGAGGCCAAGTGATTCCAACGAATCATCGCTAGAAGATGGAGTGGTGATCCGGAGCCCAGCTTCGCCAACGTTCTTCACCATCTTTCTTCTTTAGGTAAACATGTTGCTTGTTCTCATAATTCCTAGCATGAGGTAGTGGTTTATTTAGTGTTAGGTGATATTATTTTAAGGGGATGTGATTCTTAGGGGTTAATTATATTTTATTATTCATGTTTTGGATTTCTAAAACTCAACTTATCAATTCCAAATCTCATTCTTTTGCAATTGAATGGCCATTTCTTGTGAACTGAGGAGTTATATTTCATTGCATCAATTAATCACCTTAGTTTGTGTATAAACATTATAAAATATAGGTCAGTTATGTTTAATAAGGTTTTTGGTCACCAAGTTTTGCATTTTCACCCAATAGATGACCATTCGAATGGTGCAATCAGGGGATCAGGGAAGGAAACCAAGACCAAGGATCTCTACTGACCCAATTCCATCACCAAACCTAAATAAATCCTTAATAAATTAAGTACCTAGCACAAAAACCTGAAAATAATTGAACCTAGAATTCATGTATCTTGATATTTAACCCAATCTACATGGGTGTATTTCTTTCTATCCAAACCAATAAACAAATTTCAGTTTCAGTTTCTTTAATTAATTTAGAATATACAATCCATCCCTGTGGGTTTGACACTTAAACTTTCCATGTACTAAATTTTTAGTTATTTATTTTTATTTTTTTTAAATTAATAATTTTTTTATCCCATTATGAATTAATGATGCCCTTCGGGCTATCACTCCCTTTTAATGGGAAACAAAATCATTATCCAGACGTACGTGAGGACTACCGCCTCTATGGAATGATTCATTTCCATTTTCCTTTCATCACCGCCTTACATGGATAGTTATGATAATGGGTTTAATTATAATATATGATTTTTATGATATTTTTAAGTTTATATTATTACAAATTTGGGAACCTATTAGCGATATGATCAAAAAACAATCATATTTAATTAAATCATTTAAAACAAACATACTATGATGAAAATATTTTATTCAAATTTTGTAATATTTTCATATCAATTAATTTTTATTATACATGCATTATAATTATAAAAAATCGGGATAATAAACACCAAATTATATAATTATTCTATTTTTTTAATTATATTTCAACTAAATCACCTCATAATCATCGATTAATCATGGTATGTTCATGTTTGGGTTGGTTGACCGCCTACTTGAAAAATGCTATGAAATTATACAATAGATGGATTTAGAAACATAATTAATGATGTAATATTATATAAACATTGAAATAATTATTATTTTTTGTTATATAAGGATAAATAAATATTTAAATCAATCATTAAGAAGACACCCTTTGTTGGTTATGAATCAATAAAATAAGTTGATTATAGATTTTATCTTCTAGAAAAATAATAAAACACTCATGAAAGGAAATTTTAACTTAAAAGATAATTACAAATAATAAATTATAGTAAAATTAATTATATGGAAAATATTACCTTTGAAAGAATAATTAACACTCATACCACTCCTACAAAACTAGTATAAACCATTAAAGTTATAAACACCCAATGTGGGAAAAAAATAAAAACTAACTTATATATACATGTATATATGTATGTATGAAATAATTATATATAAGGAGTATAAATGGATATAGTAATGAATAAGTATTTTGGGTATGTAATTAATAAACTTAATTTAATTATTTAGGAGGTTTAGTGCAAGTGTAGAATGAACTGGGACCACGGTAAGGGTTTTCATCTCAAAATTCCACACTTTGAGACATATTATGTATTGTGAACCAAATTTCATTTATGTGGTATATATACTACCTATTTGAGATATCATATCATGAAATTAATTTTATTCATTGTAATTTAATTTAATTATAACTTAAATCAATATCTTTCAGTAGGTTTTTACTTAAATGCAGCTCAATTTGTAAGGTGTTTTCTTGACTCAAAGATTTTTTGATATCATAATCAATCCATTTAACTTATAATCTTTAAAGATTGAATTATCCTACCCTATTATAATGTTATATTTTATTTCCATATTATTTTATGGGTAAATCATATTTCACATTGAATTATTCTTCCTTTATGAATCTATTATTTCATAAAAATTATAATTCTGTTAAGAATAATTCTTATATATTTTATTAGATTTTTTCTCCATCTAGATGTTTTTACATCTTATGAACATTATACTTCTCCTAGTTGAAACTCAAATATTTTTTACCTCCCATAATCCTTATATTATCTTTTATTAATTTTAAGACAAATGTTTTGATAACCATTTAATTATGTGGGTTTTAAATAAAGGTGTTTTGAATTATTTCAAAGGATTTTCCTTATCATGGTCTTATATTATTCCCTTATGCATAAAATTTTGAAATATTTTTTATTTGTTATCATGGTTTATTTATTTGAATTTTTTGAAGAAATTTTTTGTAATATTTTATCTTTATATTCCAAAAATGGGTTTTGGAATGTGACTTGAAAATCATGTCTTTATAAGGTGATATTAAGAAATTATTTTTAAGAAAATCCTTTTTGTTATTCCTATTCCATTTTAAAAGGATTATTATACAAGGATGTAATGGTTTACAAATCACCCTATATGTGCACTTTTTAAATAATCTTTTTGGGTGATAATATTTTTTGTATCAAATGGTCATATTTTTTATGTGATGCCATTCGTAAAAGTTATAAAACTCACTCTCCTCTTATGGTTTATTTATAACAAGATGAATGATTTAATTTTAGGTGGCACTTATACACATGGATGATGACTGGTGGGTCATATATCTCCCTCTAATAAATTGGTTAAGAATTTGTATCTCATGTGATAATTATGGGAATTGACTATGGAATAATCACCCCACTATGGGAATTAGGTAATGATGTCTACTCTACTCTTGAGAATCAAGTAGGGATGCCTACTTGACTATGTTATAGGAATAAAGTAGTGATTCCTACTCCACTATAGAAATTTGGTGGTGATACTGGCTCCACTATGTTATTGGAATAAGGTGGTTATTCCTACTCCATCATGATATACTTACTTATACTTATTGTTGTGCCACTTATTTTTTCCAAACATATTCTTTATCTATAATTTATGCCACATTTTTATGATATTACATGTTCTAAAGATATTATTCTTTCTTATGTTATGATTTCATGTTCTATTTTCTTTTCATTTTATACTTATAATCTATCTTTTTTATGACCTTAATTGTGTATTATATTTTTATTCCATGATCCTTACTGATAAATCAAGTTTTATTATTGTCATTTATAATCTTATGATCTTATTATTTGATATTTATCCCTTACTCGTGTTTTCCCTCATGTTTAAGATCTAATTGTTATGACTAGTTGATATATCTACCTTACTAAGAATTCATCATCACCCCTTTATTATGTTTCCATTCTCTAGGTTTTGGATATGATTATATCTTATGAGATTCCTTGAAGAGGATATATATGAGCACAATTATGGAGAATGTTAACAAGTATTGTAAAATAATATGTTTACTGAACCCTTTAGTCATGAAGTTGTGTGATTGTATGTGAGATGTATTATATAAAACATGGGATCAATGTATTAATTATGAATATTTATCTTGTGTCTCCATACTAGAAATAATTTCATAAACTCTATGAGATTAATTTAATAAATTTTAGTAATACTCGGTAAAAGAAATTAATTCACTTGATAATAAGATATAGGATCTTTCAATCCAGTTTTTTAGATAATATATTGATGAAGTATTCACCCATCATTTAAATGTAGTGCGAATTTTCTCATAAACTCACACTTCCCTATTCACATTAATGAGATTATAGTACTATAATTTAGATTTATGGGGATTCATATATGTATTTCTAGTCTTCCACAGTCTCTAAAGACACACTTTGTATTTTTTTTGTAATGGATAACCATATTCCAAATTGATTACCTAATAGATATCATATAAGGTATGATATAATGTGAGTCCTATATGTTGGAGCCTAAGGTTCTTGATGGGAACTATTTTTTAAATTTTTTTAAGGCTATAAACTTACATAAAGGAAACACAAAGTGATTTTTTTAATGATATTATATCCACTAAGGATATTGACAGCCACAAGATAGAAAGGTATTAGTCAAAATTGACTATATATATATGAGGTATGAATATATTTTTTGATATAATGGGAGAAAGAAATATTTTATTAAAATATAGGCTTTATATATGAATAAGTTGTCATATGAACTATACAATCCAATATTTTTAGTGTGAATATTTTTTAAAAAGTTATATATTATGTAGGAAAGTTAAAACCAAATAGGTGGTTTTATACTAACCAAAAAAAGTGATATATTATTCTATATGAATAATTAATCTTATAAATAAGTAATAAATGAAATATTATACGATTTTAAAGTTTAAATGTATTAAATATAGATTCCATGTACCAAAATAGAGTTCCGTATTTTAGATGTTTTTCTATTTAACATGAAGTTGTTGGTGGGTATTTAATATAAACATGAAATGGGTGGTAAAAGTAGTACCAATAAAGCTAAAATGATTATATAATGGTTAATAAATGTATATAAAAATTCTATGAAAATACATTACACTAGTCATAATGATAAAATATATTAGAATTCTACTTGACATGGTAATATTCTATAATCATTATATTGGGAATTTTATTTCCAGACCCCCTTCCACGGAGGAAACTTTATGAAATGTGTCTATATATACTAATCAGAAAGGGTAAGTGACACCAAATAAAGTTTATAACATCCCTATTTTTTCCTTGTAAGACTTTGAAATATATTAAGAAATGTTATCGAACCTAGGCTCTAAGATGATGTGATATTCTGAGGCCCAGTGAGCCATGATGTTGATATAACAAAAATATTAAATATAGAATATCACGTGTCTCTATTTTTTCTAAAATAATGGAATAAATCCCGAAGGAAGTCTAGGATAGGATATATAAGACCACCATTAAATCCATAATGTGTGTTTTAACCTCGGCAAGAAATAACCTTGGAGCGCATTGGATTCTTGGGTTGAGCATGATCGTCATTAGAATAAAAGATTAAATAAATAATTAACTAACTAATTGTTTGTTAGTTACCTTAACACAATCTACCCTATAAATTCATAATTGTGAAAAAACCCTAGGTTTTTTTTCATAACCATAGGTATTTGAGAGGAGAGGGTGGAGGATCGTTAGAGGATGTCGGGTTCTTGGATCAGTGATCGGAGTATCGTAGGGATCGCCAATGCCAATGGAGTTCATGGATCTTTCCAATGAAGATGGTACAAAATTAACCTTCTCCAATGATTGATACAAACTTGATATAGTATGTTTTTTTTGGATTTATCCTCATTTTTTATTCCATAATGAATTTGAATCAATTATTATAATAGTTTAATTCTCTTTTTAATCATGTTGTGTGGGTATGGATTTATCTATATAGAAATGGGAACTAGATATTTATTTTCCTCTTCATTCATTATCTTTGTCAAAAATAGATTGAGGCCAACAAAACAATTTTCCAAGGTTTGTTCCCTATGTTTTGGTTTCATTATTTTCTCTCCCCATTCAACATGTGATGATCCTCAATATTCTTTTTTTTGGTGGTTCAACAAAAACATAAAAAATGATTGTTGTGAAATCAATATTTAGCACAATTTATTATCACATTGGGTTTGGGATGGAGAATGATGACATGATGGTGGTGCACGATGATTGAGGATTATTCAGGTTTCAATTGGAGATCCTCAGTTCATGAGTGTTGGAATTTCGATGATGATGGGTGATAGTGGAGAATTCTATAGGGAATTGATGGTAGTATTCTTATCAACAGTTGTAACACCGCAAAAGTTTGTGATTTTTTTTTGAAAATATATTTAATGTTTTTATATTTTACATTACATGAAACACTAATTTTCTCTTTTGTTAAATTCAATACCGAGTTTGAATTTTGTTACACATAATTCCTAGTTTATATTTCATTATACACAACACTGAGTTTAAACCAAACAAGACATATAATTTTAATATTATTATTTAATATGATAGTTATCAATAAGCTATTGGAATGGTGGGTATGAATTGGATTAACTAAATTATGAAAATATGGTTTACACATGTTTATATAATTATTTTGTTATGAAATAATTAGAAATGAAAGTAAAACCCTTTTTAAAATAAAAAGAAATCTTTTTCTAAAAAAAACTAATTTTACATGCATAAGTGTGTTTTATATTAATAAAATTAACCAAATTACTTTTAGTTGATTATTTTAATGAAATTTATATAATATATATTAAATAAAATTTTAAACATTCATATTATATGTTTTCTATACAAGATATAATAATAAATCTAATTTTATGCTTGAAAACTGTATTTTTATAAAAAGAAATTTTGTCACATTTTTATGATGCACTTATTTTAAAACTAAAATTTCACACTTCTAGAAAATTAAATCGATAAAATAAAATATATTTTTTAAATAAAAATATAAAAATTATCATTGTGTGATGTTTTGGGATTTTTCTTAAAGGTTTCATTTTTTGATGTATAGTGAAACTATTGAATTTTAATAGAAAACTAATTTTTCATTTAATTAATTTATAAAGTTAAATAATTTTTTGAAATTATTTAAAAGTAAAATTAGTTCAATTTAATATCCATTAATCTAATTTCGGTCATTTGAAACAATTTCATGTTGAATTCTGTTATAAAAACATTTCAAATTTTTGAACGTTTTCTCTTTAAAAACCTGTTTTCTTGTCGCATATGTGGGATTAATTTTAAATTAATTTTTACAAATTATGTGAATTGAATTTTTTAAAATGTGTTCCATATTTTTAATCATCATAATTTATAAATTCTAAAAAGTTGAACTTAGTTTTTTTCCAAAATGAATAACGTATGTTGTAAAAATTAATTACTGTGATTAAGGTAAAAATAGGTTTACCATGGGTTAAATTAAAATGATAAAAGTTAAAATGAAGTAAAAAATTATATTAATTTTATTTTATTAGTTTATTTATACATTTTATATAAAATTATCTAAAATATTTCAATTTATTTCCACTTTTCTTTGAACATATACCATATAATAAGTTAAGAAAAGAAAAAGACAAAAAAAGTTACTTTTCTTACTTTTAATATCTATAAAGATTTGTGATAGGGAAAAACAAAAAAAAATGGTTATAAAAAATATTTTATAATATAATGAGTTTTTTATCATGATAATTTATTTTAGTTTTTTTATATGAAATAATTACTTTAAATTCTTAAGAAACACCAAAACATTAATTATTTAGTTAATAATAAAATAAAATAAATGATACTATAAATATTAAAAGTGAATTAAATTGAATTAATTATTGTTTTACATTAATTTTTAGATGAATATATCTTTATATAAATGTTTTAAATTAATATATTCTAATTAAATCATTTTATTGATATTTTTAAATTCAAATTAGATCAATAATGTCAAAATTGAAATTAATGTTATTTTATAACAAATGATATTTTATAAATGATTTAAAATTACTAAAAAACATATATTCTTACAAGTAATTTTTAAATATTAATAAATATAAATTATGTTCCATTAATGTACCAATTTATCTTTTACAATCAAAATATTAACCGCTAAATATTAAAACCTTTTTTAGAGTGGTTAAGGTTAAATCAGTATTTTTGCACGTTACATGCGCTTATGTTAAAATTAATTCCCAAAAAACATAGGATTTATATTTTATAAATTATATATGATATTGAAAATACTTTTTCTCAAATTATATAATAATTATCACTCTAATTTAGTCTTAAAGGATAAATTACCACGGTTAGAAAACTAGTTACCGTAGTGAGAAACCAAAATGGTAAAAATAGGGATACATAGAAGTTAAGGAATGAAATATTTAAAACATGTGTTTAATTGTGTGTTGGAGGTTTTTATATACCATATTATCCCTCCAAACCTTTAATTATCATATTTTGATACACTTTATGTAATATTGACCTCCAAATAGTGAATACATTTTACTATTTATATGAATGTCACTTCTCTTCAACTATAATGGGCACCAACTCTTTCCACATATTCACACTAATAAAGCCATTTTTATAAAACTATATCTGCCCAAATTACTTCACAAATTCCCTAAAAACATACTATAATCATTAATTTTTACATAAATCCATCCAATCAGGGATTTAGTACAAACCTAAGGAGGATACCTGAAGAAGTGGTAACAATCTTCAACGAGAATCTTCATTTTATATCATCCTCCACGACCTTAAATTATTATTATAAAATTATTATATAATAACATAATTATATTAAATATACTAATATGTTTTTATATTAATTTTATAACCTAAAATTTCATACACTTCTATCAAATGGGTTATGAAATCATCATTCATGTGTACGGCGGACTACCGCCTCATGAACCGATGTCATTCGTTTTTTCATTAGCACCATTAAAGTATGGAAATAATGATGTATTTATAGTTTAAATATGATATATATTGATATTTTAGATGTTATTATTATTCTTTATTTTTTATATCACACATAAATTTATTTTTTTCATTTCGTTGGAATATGATAACATTGTTCATGTCTACTACAGACTACCACCTCACGAAGTCCTGTGATTCATTCACACTACACATAGAATGTATTAAGGATGAATTAAATAAAAATATGTTCTAAATATGATGTAAAAATTTTAATTTAATTATAATATATATATATATATATATATATCATATTATTTTATTTCTTTCAATATGATAAGAAAATGAAAATAGTGTTCATGCATACGTACATCCTATAATCTCCATGAATACTGTATATCATTTCCAATAAATAAATATTAAGAAATAATATAAGTAAAATTATAGTGAATAAAAATGATATTTTTATCATGTTTTACATTTTTTAGATTATTAAACCATGATCTATGTAATAGAGCTAAAAATTACAAGCCAAAACTTATATGAAAAACAAAGCAGTTATTACCTGAAACACAACTTTAACATGGAATTATTAATAAATAGATATTAAAAGGTCATAAAAAATAATATATGGTGTGATATATATAAATATGGTTCTTTAATATATGTATTATAAACATATATTTATTACACATTAGGTTTTAATGAGTATGATAAAAGTCAAGACTTAAGGTAAGAGGATTTCTAGTCTCACTTTTATTTCTGAGAAAGTTTTGCCATATGAACCACTCGTTTATTTTGTGCGGTGTATATACTACCCTATTAAATGATACATAATTAATATACCTAATTTAATGATAATTAATATTTCTATTTCTATTATTCTTTCATGGGGATTATGATTCAAATTTTACTCAAGCAGTAAGGGATTTTCATCTCAATTTTTACTTTTGTGAGACACATTTCATGTTCACCACCTATTTATTTTATTTGGTGTGTATACTTCCCATGAATGTATTTTATGGTTATTATAATTAAAATTATTGGGACTTAAATATCCAATTTAGGATATCTATTTCATGGGTTTTACATTTAAAACATTACCATAGTTGTAAGATATTTTTATATCAATTTTCCTTGTTTGAGAGGAACGTTATGTTATGCACGTATAATCTTTCATGAGGTGTATATACATCCCCTTTTACATGTAATATAATTAATTTATTCATCCTAATGATATTTAAAGTTTCATTTTATGTTATTAATTCACGGGGATTGTGAATCAATGTTACCAGTGTGGTAAATATTTTATGTTACAATCTCATCATTTACCAGAATTATTTATGATTAAGTCTCCAATGTTTAAATATCATGATATACCTCTCAATAATTATAATTAATTTTTTTCACCTATTCTTATTCATAATATATTCAATTAATGGTACTATTTTTACACTCTTTGGTTCTTAAGATAATTAATAATTTTTTTAAATAACATTTGTCTGTATTTCTCTCTTCGGTCGGAAATATGATTTATTCCAAGACCATATTTTCTAAATATATTTTTAAAATTGTTTTTAAATTATATTTTAATATAATTTTCATGTAAAAAGATTTTTAGAATGTTTTATTTTTGATCATTTTTTAAAAATTATTTTCAAATATTTCTTTATAAATTTTCAAGGTTCTTTTCAAAGAAAACAGTTTTCAAAATGTGTTTTATTTTAAAAAGAGTTTTTAAAATAGAAAAAATGATATTTTACTCAAGAAATTTTTTAAATGGTATTTAAAAATTATTTTCCATCTAATATTACATTATCTGGTATTACATATTCCATATTAGCAATATGATCCAATGATATTATTCATATTCTTTCTCCGAATGGTTTATGTTTTGATGGCATGTTGTTTATGAAACCTGTTTCTATTCCTTGGGTTATACCATGATAAAATAGTTATTAAACCCATTTCATTTCATGGGTTATGATATTATAAAATTATTATTAAAAATTTATATTTTATACAGGTTATGATATTATGAAATGTTTATCCATTTCATTTCATGGGTTATGATATGATGAATGTTTATGATCTTATGGCACACATATGTATGATTTCATTATGTGATACATGGTAAATATATCTCTATCTAATGAATTAGGTAAATATTTATATTTCATGGGATAAAAATGGGAAACAAGTTAGCAGGAATGATCCACAATGAGAAATAGGTGTTTCCTAATCCACTAGGGGAAACAGGTGTCCTAATCCACTATGGGAAACAGGTGTGTCCTAATCCACTATGAGAAACATGTGTGTCCTGATCCACTATAGGAAATAGGTTCATAATGATCCATAATTTTTATATAATTTTTATCTAACCTTGACACATTAAATGGTTTTTTTATATTTATGATGGTTCCACACTTTTATGACATGAGCTTATGGTTCATGAATGATTTATGATGGTTTATCACCCTTATGCGGAATGTTTTTGAAAATGATAAATTTTTATGCATGAATCATGTTTATGATCTATGATAGGTTGGGTATGAAATTTTTAAGTTATGTTCATGTTTACATACCCTTATTATTATATCATTATTTCATATGATCGTAAATTCTTATCTTTTATAAATACCCTTAATGAGCATCGGAGCTCACTCTTTCATTTTTTTCCTTTTCCCAAAGTTATGAAGAAATGTTTCATGTACGGTACATACATGAAGAGTACTAAATGGGAAGTTTCTTTGGAAAATATTGAAGATCTATAATCATATTATAATATTATGTTATAAGTTTGAAAAGGAACTAAACTATTACGGTCCTCTTGCATGCACTTTTGTAATGTCTTGAATTTTCATCTAAAAAGATGTAATATCATTATATAAAAATTCTGGGTCACTATTGTTGGTATCAAAGGAAAGTTTTATTTAACCTTTAAAAAATAGTGTGATAAAACTTTATTAAGATCCCTAGGGATATTTTTAAGGATATTTATATGGATGTCTCTAAGGATAAGTCTAATGATGAGTAAAATTAAAATAAAATGTCTTGGAATTTGTTAAAGGATGGATTGAGTGGTTTCCTATAAATACATCCCTGTTTGGATACTACATGTAGATGTGGCTCTGGAATAGAGATACCTAGGTGTAATAACCCTGAAAACACTGTATTAAGCTAGAATAAATTAGGAATAGGTGCATGAAAATAGGCCTTACTGCACACTTTGTTTGACACTCCCTAGGGATATGATTTGAAAATTCATTAACTCTTTAAAAAAAATCATGAAGTATTTATACATATTATAAATATGAATTACCTATTATAAACCTAATGTTTCATAGATTAAAAATGAGGTGTTATGATTTAGTCATCATATAAGTTGTTTTTCATGATTATATGGTTATCCATTATGATTAGTGTTGCTCACATTATGTTTTTGGTTTTATTCAATAGATGGAAATAGAAGGAATAATGTTAACATTGAATATGATGGATAATTAAGTGACTATGAGAAACCCAATTTAATTATTACTATAGAGAAGTATATTGTGATTATTCCTAATCATTTATCATGATATATGATTACAACATGAACTTAAATGAGATTCCTGGAACATTGAATAAGAGGGAGATTGACTTTTATAAAATGTCATGTGGTAATGGACATAGAGGAAATAAGAATCAGATTCTTATATCTCAAGAATATGGGAATAAAAACCCAAAGGAATATCTCAAATGGATGGGAATATGTTATCTGTGTGGAAAACGGGGTCATAGAGTGTACAATTTATGAGGAGTTAAATGTCTTATCTATGGAGAATATCCACACTACCTAACACAATTCCCTAACCCAAGAATTTACATATAGACCAAGGAGGGATCTATTCTATGCCAATAATTGAAGTTGAAGGATTGATGTATTTTTATATTTTAATTCAACAATTATGAATTTTGAAATATATAAGGATTGTTTAGTATAAGTTTTTCATTAATAATTTGAATGGATATGTTGAATGATGTCGATGAACTAGAAAAGTGATTTAATGGCTAGGTGATATTTTTATTATGGTAAGGAAACCCTTAATATGTTTTGGGTGCTAATAAAATGGTGTTAGTTTAGATAAAGAGATGATTAATTTCGATAAAGTAAGTTGGAATGAATCGAAGACCTTATAATTTATAAATGATTTGTTGAAAAAGTAGTTTATGTTATTAATAATGGAGTTTAAAAAATTATTGGATATAAGGAATATATTCAATAATTTGTGGTTTTATTCAATTAATGAGGAAGAATGATTTTTCTAACTACGGTTAAATGGTAATTCATATTATTACCATGTTTAAAGATAATACAAGATGAAGGTATTCACATGTTAGGTATGTGATAATTAAGAGATACTTTATGATATATGGGGATTAATATTAAGTTGATTTAGAGAAATTTAGTGACCATATTTCAAAAATATTCATTTTAATATTTTGTACAGGTCATAGGGATAACTATTTATGAAATTTTTAAAGTTTAAATTTGTATAAGGCATCAGATATTATTTTATTATTTCATCATATGAATTTTTATGCATAACTTATGCCAACTATTTTTCTATGATGATAACTAAAAATACACTGAATTAATTATCATTCTAATTATGGATTCTTTGATCTATTAGTGATTTAGGTATAACAAATTCATCGCCACTTCTCAGAGTAAGAGATGAAGTGGAATTTTATCAAGGCACAACTCAATGGTGAGATTTTTCATATAAAATGGAATGAAATAAAGTAATTATATATTCTCATGAAAATTATTCAACTTTAGGAAAAGGATAATGGTAAGAAAATTTTATCTTAGTACCTTAATTTCTTATGAATCAAATGGTCCCTTAGATAATAAAATATTTATGGGTTTTTTGTTAAATTTCTTGGGATCACCCACTTTCTTGTGGTTAGTGATCTTTATCACTCTCTATAATTATTACACATTTCTTCCATGTCCAAATATCCACTTCCCACCTATGTTCTCCTATATGAAGACCTAGTTATGAGTTAATTTGGATAACCATTATGTTTCTAACTTTCCCTTTTTAAGGGAAGTGTTATTTTTCATTTTTAAAATTTGTGTTTTTATAAAGGAATTTTCAAATGTTAATCCGGTGATAATCGAGATGAATTTTGAGGATTCATTTTAAGGGGGGGTAGAATGTAAGACCATGAGATTTTGGGTTTTTTTAAATATATTTAATATTTTGATATTTTATGTTACATGAAACACCGATTTTATCTTATGTTACATGAAAAACTAACTATGGATTGTGTTACACATAATATTGATTTTAGCTTTCGTTACACACAACACCGAGTTTAAACCAAACATAACATACTATTTTAATAATATTATTATTTAATATGATAGTAATCAACTTTTTGTTGAAATATAGGGTATGAATATGATTAAATAAATTATTAAAATGTGGTTAAAACATGTTTTTATAATTTTTTGGTAACCAATTAATTATAAATGAAAATAAACCCTTTTTAAAATAAAATGAAATGTTTTTCTGAAAATGATATTCTTATGTGCACAAGTGTTTTTTATATCAATAAATAAACCAAATAATTTTTGTTAAATTATTTTAATTAAATTTATATATTATATAATAAATAAAATGTTTAACATTCATCTTTTATGTTTTCAAGACAAGTGATAAGAATAAATCTAATTTTACACTAAAAACTGTATTTTTCTTAAAAATAGTTTCGCCGCCTTTTTATGGTGCACTTATTTTAAAAATAAATTATCTTAATTTTATAAAATTAATTATATAAAATAAATATAATTTTTTAAATCATAATAACAAAATTATCTTAGGGTAAATTTTTTGGATCTTTTTGAAAAGTTTCATTATTAATGAATAGTGGAAAATACTGAATTTTAATTGAAAACTGCATTTTCAATTAATTTATTTGTAAAGTTAAATTATATTTTGAAATGGTTTAAAAGTAAAATTAGTTAAATTTTATATTCATTAAACCAATTTGGTCCTTTAGAATAAATTTCATTTTTAATTTTTATATAAAAACATTTCAAAAGTTTTAATGATTTCTCTTTAGAAACCCACTTTCACGTTACTCATATGAGATTAATTTTAAATTAATTTTTTCCACTTATAATGATTTAATTTAAAAAAATTGACTTCATATTTTTAATAATAATAATTTATAATGACTATTAAGGTTAAATTTTTACCAAAAATTAATAGTGAATGCACGAAATATTAATTATTGCGGTTAAGGTGAAAATAGTTTTACTGGGGGTTAAATTAGAATTATAGGAGTTAAAATGACCTAAAATATTATAATAATGTTATTTTATGAGTTTATTTAGACCTTTTATGATAAATTATCTGAAATATGGAAAAATACTTCCACTTTACTTTTAATATGACCCATATAATAAGTTAAGTAAAGAAATAGACAAAAAAGATACTTTTCTTACTTTTAATATATATAAAGATTTGGGATATGAAAACTAAAGTCTGTTTATAAAAATTATTTTGTAATTTAAATACATTTTTTTATCATGATAATTTATTTTAATTCTTTTTAGATGAAATAATTATTACAAATTCTTACGAAATGCCAACACAAAAATTATTTTGTTAATAATAAAATAAAATAAATGATACTAAAAATATTAAAATCAAAGTTAATTGAATGAATTATTTTCTTACCTTAAATTTTTAGATGAAAATATAATTTTATTCAGGTTTTATCTTTACAGATTCTAATTTTATCATTTTATTGATTTTTTTAATTCAAATTATATGAATAATGTCAAAATTGACATTAATGTTATTTTATAACTAATGATATTTTTTAAATGATTTAAAATTAATAAAATACAATCTTCATAAAAGTGATTTTTAAATGTTAAAAAATATAAAATAGGGTTCATTAATGAACTAATTTATCTTTTATAATGAAAATATTGACTCCTAAATAGTAAAAAATTTGTTAGCGTAATTAGGGTTAAAGTAGTGTTTTTGCACATTACACGCACTTATGTTAAAATAAATTTCCAATACACAAAGTGTTTATATTTTATAAACTAGATATAATATTTATAATCATTGGTTTCAAATTATATAACAATTATCACTCTTATTGATTCTTAAATGATAAATTACCATGGTTAGAAAACTAGTTACCATAGTGAGAAACCAAAATGGTAAAAATAGGGATACTTAGAAGTTAAGGGATGAAATGTTTAAAACATGTTTTTAATTTTGTGGTGGAGATATGTATACACCATATTATCCCTAAAAACCTTTAATTATCATATTTTGAGACACTTGAGGAAAGAGTGACCTCCCAATAGTGAATACTTTTGAGTACATACAAGAATGTCACTCCTCCTCAACTATAAAAGGGAACTCACTCTCCCCACATATTCACTCCTATCAATCCATTTATATAAACCAATATAAAAAAATAACTTCAAAACATCCCTAAAACCATCATATATTCCTTATTTTGGAAATAAATTCAACCAATAAAGGCTTTAGTGAAAACCTAAGGCGGATACGAGAAGAAGAGGTAAAGATATTCAACGAGTGTTTCCATTTTATATCTTCCTCCACATATTAAAATTATTATTATACCATTATTATAAAATAATATTAATATCATAAATATAATTATATTTTTTTTATGTTAAGGGTATGACCTAAAATATTACACACTTCCATCAAATGGGTTACAAAATCATTGTTTGTGTCTACAACGGACTACCGCCTCGCGAACCGATGTCGTTCATTTTTCATTTACCACCTTTCAAGGTTGGGAATAATGATGGTTTTATAGTTTATATATGATATTTATGATATTTATAATGTTATTATGATTATATAATTGTCATATCACATATAAATTCATTATTTATATTTTGTGGGATTATGATATCGTCATTCGTGTGTACATCAGACTACCTCTTCTCGAAGTGATGTGATTTATTCATGCTATAAATTAAATTTATAAGGATGGTTTTAATAAAAATATGTGATATATATGACATAAAACTTATACTATAATTATAATATATATATATATCATTTATTTTTCTTTTCTTCAATACGATAAAAAAATGGAATCAACATTCATGTGTATGTACGACATACCGTATCTATGAACGGTGTATACCATTTCCTATCACTAAATTTTATAAACTAATATAAATAAATATATACTGAATATATATCATAGTTATATAATGGATTACATTATTTAGATTATGAAACCATTATCTAAGTAAGAGGGTAAAAAATAACAAGTCAAAACATGTATGAAAAACAAAGTGGTTATTACCTAAAATGTAACTTTAACCTGGAATTGTTAATTAACAGGTAATAAAAGATCATAATAAAATAATATATGTTATGATATATATAAATATTGTTCTATAATATATATATATATATATAACAAACTTTTATTTATTATACAAGAGGTTTGAATGGGTATTATGGAAGTCAATACTTAAGGTAAGGGGATTTATTGTCTCACTTTTATTTCTGAGATAGTTATGCCATATTCACCACTTATTTATTTTGTGTGGTTTATATACTTACCTATGACATGATATACCATGAATCTAACTCATTTAATTATAATTAATATTTATATTTATGTTTTTCTTTCATTAGGATTATGATTCAAAATCTACTCAAGTAGTAAGGGATTTCCATCTCACTTTTTACTTCTATGATACACATATCATGTTCACAAACTATATCTAATATGTGGTGTGTATACTGACCATGAATGTATATTTTTTTCTAATGATAATTATTTGTATTTACATATCTATTTTAGGATCTCTCTTTCATGTGTATTGCGGTTAAAACATTACCAAAGCGGTATTGGATTTTTGTCTCAATTTTCTTTATTTGAGACAAACATTATGTTATAGACCTTTATTCTTTAATGAGGTGTATATACAGACCATTTTACATGTAATATAACTGATTTATTCATACTAATGGTATTTTAAGTTTCATTTTATTTTATTCCTTCATGGATCTTATGAATCAATGTTACAAAAGTGGTAAATATTTTATGTTACAATCTCATTATTTACTGAGATTATTTTTGATTAAGTATCCAATGTTGAAATATAAGGACATAAATCTCAATAATTATAATTGATAGTTTATCCTATATTTATTCATGATATATTCAAGTAATGGTATAATTTTTAAAATATTTTATAGTGAATATAATTCAGAAAATATTTTTAATAAAATTTGACTTTATTTATCTCTTCGTTCAGAAGTCTGTTTTCTTCCAAAACCATGTTTTCTCAAAAAATGTTTTTTTAAAATTATATTTTAATATAATTTTAAATTAAAAATATTTTAAAAGTGTTTTATGTTTTAAAAATTGTTTTAAATGATTTTAAAATCATATTTTATAAGTTTTCAAAGTTATTTTGAAAGAAAAATATTTTCAAAAAATGTTATGTTTTAATTTTTTTTTCAAATAAGAAAGGTTATTTTCTAAAGAAATATTTTAAATGGTCATTAAATATTATTTTCCATCTAATATTACATCTGTTAGTGTTACCTATTTTTTACTGGGGATATGATCCAAGTATACCAATCAAATTATTTCTCTGAATGGTTTGTGTTTCAATGGCATGATATTTATGAAACCCAATTATATTCCATGAGTTATACCATAATAAAACTCTTATGAAACACACTTATTTTCATAGGTTATTCTATGATGAGATGATTATGAAACATTTCTGTTTTACATAGGTTATGATATGATGAAATGTTTATTCATTTCATTTCATGGGTTATGATTTTATGAATATTTATGATCTTATAGAACACATATGTATGATTTAATTTTGTAATGGGTGGTACCTATATCTACCTCCAATGAATTTGGTAAAAATTAATATATAACGAGATAAAAATGGTAAACAAGTTGATTGGTTTGATCCACTATGACAAATAGACGTGTCTAGTTCCACTATGGGAACCATGTGTGTCCTGGTCCACTATGGGAAACAGGTGCATCCTAATCCACTATATTGATGGCCTTGGTAGTTAACATTGACACATGAAATGCTTTTTTCTATATTTATGATGGTTCCACACTTTTATTAAATGATCTTGTGGTTCATGATTGATTTATGATGATTTATCATCTATATGGGCCATGTTTTCAAAAATGATAATGTTTTATACAACGAATCCAGATTGTGATCTATGATAGGTTGGTTATGAACTTTTTAAGTTATGTTCATGATAAAAAACCCTTATTATTATCTCATAATTTTATATGATCATAAATTTATATCTATTATGTTTACCCTTATGAGTATCTAAGCTTACCTTTTCTTATGTTTCCTTTCCCCCATGTTATGAAGAAAGGTTTTACATTGGGTATGTCCATGAATATTACTAAATGAGAATATATTTGTGGGAAACATTGAAGATATTTCACCATATAATAATATTGTGTTCCATTATTACAAAGGAACTTTACTATTATGGTCCTCGAGAATTTACTTTTGTAATGTGTTCAATATTCATTTAAAAAGATGTAATATCAATGTATGAAATTCCCCAATCAATATAATGGTGATGGAAAAGAATGATTAATCCTAAAACCATGATTATTATAAGATATGGTGGTGGAATAAATAATAGTGGTGGCATGGGAAGGATGTGTAGAAGAGTATGGAATTTATAGAAAATTACCGACTACACAACATGTATTCCAAAGAACACATGTTTTGTAGTCACCCTTCTATGGTTATAGGGTTTCTATGAAGATAAAAATATCACATGTAGTGTGAAACATGTCACACACCATCTGACCCAGTGTTGGAGACTTTTTGTATACCTTAAGGGTACATGAGCACAGTTGGAGTACATGGTAATGGCTTAGTACTTAGACACGGCTAGGTACATGGGCATGAAGAAAGTTCATGGGAATATTCTAGAGTACACAAAATCGATCAAGTGGATTTTTGAGTGATAGATCTATATCTAAACATTGTGTATCTAGTAGAAAACGTTGTTTATTTGGAGAATTAAATTTTGCATGGGACTGTGAGACATGGGTATTTCCAGACTTGAGAGACATTCTGTGTACACCTAACACATTATGTGTAATTATTTTTGGGTAGGTTTTGGCCCTTTGTCTCTTAATCATGGGCCCGTATAGTTGAATTTTTCCTTTAGTCCATCCCTATATGGGTATAGTGTGGAATTACATCCTTAACCAATGATTTTGATCCCCTTTATGGGTTAGCCTCATATTGATTTTTCATGAATCCCTCTATGAGGATCGGGGTGGTATCCTCTATAATAT
Source organism: Viscum album (assembly GCA_963277665.1). Lineage (NCBI taxonomy): Eukaryota > Viridiplantae > Streptophyta > Magnoliopsida > Santalales > Viscaceae > Viscum > Viscum album. Next base: position 891,638,747 of record OY728123.1, read on the forward strand.
CATTTTCCTTTGGAGATATTTGAGTAATCGTAATAACCAACTTATGTGGGTGTATGATCTCCTACATAGAAGGTTTTTCTAGACTGGGTTTGTGGTGCCCCCCATGAGAATGGGTCTGATCTCATATCTATGTGTTGATCTATTTGTTGTTCCATTGTGTACTTCCTCAGTGAATCTCAATGAGAAATACCTCTCTAATGAGAACCATAAGTGATATTATTACTTGTGGAGTGAGATATCATGGATGAGAATTACCTTGATGCCTTGAGCGGAATCTTGTGGATAGTAGAATTTTTTATACCTCTTTGATACATAGATTATATCATTAGTATATCTAGGGTTTTCTATTATTATTTATCATATCTTCATTGACATACCTATGTGATGATGAGATACCTACTCTATTGATGCTTTATTTTTAGTGATTTTAGGGTGTCCAACTGTGTATTGGTATTATCATCCCTTCATGGGATCTACCAACACATGTAAAGTTTTATACAGATGACGGACCATTTCATAGTGTCCTAAGAGGACTAGGAGTAGGTGGAGATTAGTGAACTATAGTAATTTTGGTTGGTATAGGTGTTAAATTTTATAGAAGTCCCCTCCTACTTATCTGGTTGAACTCTTTTATAGTTTTTAGTGGGCTTATATTTAGACCTTTATGGTTTACAATACTTATTTATACTCTAATTATAGGATATAGATGTATGCATGAATATGGTATAATTTTTACTTTACCTTTTAGCAGTGTGTGGGTATTTGGGGGATGTGTTCATGCATACAGGTACCATAGGATAAGGCCTCTCATGTGTGTGACATGACTACTCAGTGTTGATCACTAGCCCCTAGCCTATTGGATGTGGGATTAGGGTGTCACACTTAGCTTTTCACCGACCAAGATGTCCCTAACGGATGGGTTCATGATATATTTGTGACGGAGTAGAACAATATAATCATGATGAGCTCAAAACCAAAGGTCTGAGGATTCTATGTAGATCCCCGACCAGTACTTCCATAAAAAATACTTCTCAAAAGGGTGGTAGAAAAACTAAAAAACCACCCAGAGGTACCATCTCCTATGTAGGATCCTACATTGAAGCATTATCACTAGGAAGATCATCCTAATGATATTGCTGGGGAATCCTAGATGGAAATCATCATAGAGGTATCCTGAAATAAAATCTAAACATAGCATGGTCAAAGAATATATCTGGGGAGTTGACTCAAGAAGGATATAGAACTACAACACATTCCTATATGTTGTATATACCAATTTTTTGCATATAAAAAATTTCTACATGTACCAAGTCAACAAGATGGTTATTAGAGTCTGGGTGAATGGATACATTGGCCACTACACCAACACTAGAGTCCCTAGGCTAAGAGACAAACAAAAGCAATTTAACACTATTACCTTAATTATCAAACCAAACCTCATAGCTATAAAAAGAGACAGTTTATGGACCTACTAGTAAGAGATAATGGCAGGAACAGGGAGGTCAAAATGGTGGAAGACATGGCGTGGGAGTAGGGAGAGTAGTAGGAATAGTCAAACAGTTTGACTTATTTACACTGCCACCCCAGGTGGTCCACACCGGGCTCAGGGAGCTGGTGATGAGGGATATGGAAATTTATTCGATATATATTCATATAATCTAGAGTCTCCCATGATTATTAGAGCAATGATATATTTCTCAATCACTTTAGCTACAATATTAATAGACATGGGTGTGACAGACTCTTTTCTTACCACTTATATTTTTTGAGACATAGAGATTCGGGTTGAGCCCCTATCTCAACCCTTAGGCATGGAGACTGTAGAAGGAGGGGATTCAATGATCACACACTTTTTTTGATTGTGTGACCTAACTCTTGGAGAAGAGATCTTCTTATGGGATCTCTTTATAGCAGCGATGGGGTCTTACAACATCATCTTGGGTATGGATTATCTATCCACAGTTCATGCCCAGATTAAATGTTTTAGGTAGAGTTTGTAGTGTTTTAACGGTGATGGGGGTAGTTTTTCCTTCATGGTTTAGAAGGAAACCCATGAAGAGAAGGATATACTCATACATAGAAGTATATTGTAGACTACTCACCAGTTGACTATTATTTCCCTTGGAGTGGTGGATGTTATGGGATTTCAACTTCCTACAATGGTGTAAGAGTATGAGGACGTCTTTCCTGAGTAATTTTTGGGCTTACCTCCACACCACGAGATAGAATTTTTCATATAATTCCACCCAAGTATTTTCTTGATATCTATGCCAGCATATTAGATGAATCCCATAGAGATTCATGAGTTGGAGGTGCAGCTGGAAGACTTACAGAGGAAGGGCCTTGTCAAACCCAATGTTTCCCTCTATGAAGCCCCAGTTTTGTTCTCCAAGAAGGAAGATGAAATATTGAGGTTTTCTGTTTATATTTTTCATTGGGACTAGGTAACTTTGAATAATAAGTATCCACTACTAAGGATTTAAAAAAATATTTGACCAGTTGAGAGGGGTGAGATGGTTCTCAAAGATAGACCTCATCTCAGGCTATCACCATCTCTGAGTAAGATATGTGGATATTCCAAATATAAAATTCCAATGTCATTATAGCTATTATGAGTATTTGGAGATGTATATAGAAATGAATAATTAATCATCAGTGTTCATTGGATGCATGAATCATATCATTAAACCATTCTTATACAAGTTTGTGGTGGTCTTCATTGATGACATTATTGTGTACTCGATTTTTGAGGAGCACGTGAGAAACTTTTGAATGGTCCTTTAAATAATTCGGGAGTAAAAACTTTATGGGAAGCTCTCAAAGTTTCATTTTTGTATTAGTTAGTTCCACATTCTTGGACATGTCATTTCAGTTGAGGGTGTAGTAGTGGACCCAGCCAAGGTTGTGGAAATGCTAGCTTGGAATACACCTAAGAGTGTGAATGAGTTGGGGAGATTCCATGGGTTGGTTGGATACTATCAAAGATTCTTGACTGATTTATCTAGGATATCGACACCCTTTACTTATTTGACTCATAAGGGTAAACCCTCTATTTGGATAGAGAGGTTCCAGTAGGATTTTTAGGAGTTATGGTTGAGGTTAAAGAGAACTCCCATCTTGAGATTTTTTGAGGAGGGATTCAATTACACATTTTTCTACGATTTCTTAGGGGTATGACATGGATGTATTCTGATTTAGTGGTATACAATTATTTCCTATGGGTTCCAACAGTTGATAGAATATGATTAGAACTATGTGACTCATGATCTATAATAAGCAGTAGTAGTATCCATCATGAATATGTGGAAACACTACCTTATAGGTGAGTAGTTTATTGTCTATTCTGACCATAAGAGTCTAAAGTACATTTTTTCATAGAATGATATTAACTTATGATAGAGTCTATGTCTATAGTTTCTCCAAGATTATGACTTCAAGAGATTTTATACTCCTAGGAAGAGGAACATGGTGACAGATAATCTCAATAGGAGATTTGTTTGTAGTTTTTGAACGGGGAATCATAAAAACTAGCCTCGTTGTAGTTATCCCTTGTAGATGAGTATTTTTTATTTAACCTCCATTTGATGGTTTTTACCCCACTACTCCTATATCATGTTATGGAATCTCATCTTTGAGATACTAACTATCATAACATGTGTATTTAGATATACATAGGATGTTCTCTTGATGGATTATATGAAGGTAGAGAGCATTTCATCCTTTTCAAAGGATGGAATATGGTAATAGGGATATTCTTTTAGGATGTTTTGATGGAGTTTCATACATCCCCCTTAGCGGTGAATCCAATTATGGTAAAGATATACCAGGACCTTTAGCATCAATTGTGGTTTCTAGGGATGATGAAGTGAGTAGTAGAGTTGGACTCTCGATGCCTCAGTTTTCATTAGGTGAAGGATGAGCACCAAGTTCCAATAGGTTTATCTCAAACATTTGAGGTTCTATGTTGTAATTGGAAGATTATATCCATGGAATTCAAGATAGTTCTACCATGAACATATAGATGAAAAATTTTCATCTGGGTGACATTATATTGAATCACCAAGTCAACCCACTTCCTAGCTATTTGAGACTAGATTTTAGTAGAGGGTTTAGGATGAATTTACATACATAAGATAGTATAACTTCATAGAGTTCTCAATATGTGAGTTTTAGACAATTATGCTCATGTCACATCATAATTATAGAGAGGATTCCATCATGCCTTTTGGAAGCAGTTTCATTTTTTCCCAACAATTCACCCCCAAACCGACAACCAAACATAGAAGACCATTCAGGTTATGTGGGATATGTTTTAGGATTTCATGTTAGATTTTATCCATACTTGGGTGGATCACCTACTGATGTACCCACACACGTCATTGAATTTGTGTGGGATGTGGTCAAATTATAATTGTTTATTTCCCAAACTTTACTTACTACTCTCACATAGTATAGTGAAAATCTAAGGTCGATCCCATGGGGAGAGAAACAGGCTGATAAAATTCAATGGATTAAGACCCTTTGGGTGGGAGTCCTTTCTAGTTTTCTTCAGTTTGGGAAACACTAGATATATAGTGGTTGATGGTTACTTCAATAATGAGAGAGGGATCATGATCAATTCCGGGTATCTTTAGAAAGGATGATCTTAATTTTAATCTTGGTTGGATCCTAAGGTTTAGGCCATGAAGAAAGTGGAAGTTTCTAGTTGACATTGGTCAAGCCACCTAGTTCTACCTAGGAGGTAACTATTTCTTTATTGGGATATAATGACAACCTATATTCATTAATCTTGGTTTCTAAGGTAGAAAGTATCTTAGGATATTGTTCGTAGCCTAATCTACACTAACCAGGATATGGTCCTTCACTTAAATATATCGTGATTGGGGATACTCAAATAAATTAGATAGAAAATGATTATTCCTCATGAATACTAATCCTTAAGGTTACCAAAATTAAAATTAAAAATTTATTATGAATTCAGATACATCTACTCTTGATCCCTTCCCTAGATGGTTTTAGCCACTCATGGTAGGGAGAGATGAAAATAAATTATTAATTAAAACCATTCTTGACATGCTATGAACAATTACATTTAAATATTTAATTCAACAATTCATATTCACAAAAGGGTTCAGCATGTAATCAATGATATAAGATATGTAAATCACAATTCAATTATTTACTTACTTTGAATGATAATTGAAATGGATTAAACATGAAATCATTCATGATTGATGATAAATGATAGTGATGATGTGAAAAGCTATGAAGTTGATGATGAAAAATGATCCACGACACTTATATTTAAACAAAATAATAAAAAAGGTGAATAAATTTGAGTTTATAGGGAAAGGGATTCAAAAGAAACTCTAAATAAACAAAAATCATAAAATAATTACATTTTGGAAGCTCTCTCAAAACCATTGTCGGGCTGCTTTATTTATAGGAAAAAATTACACTATGTGTAATGAATTTCACGACATATAATGATGGATCCATATATATATATCTGTTTTTTATGTTTCTACACATGTCTCCCACATATCTCATCCAAGATTTGAAAGTTTGGCTATTTTCATGATGTGAATCCTGGTCTCATGGTGTGAACTGGTCTTCCAACTATATCTCCGTAGTGGATTTCTCATTCAAAGTGTTTGACTGATTTCACATCATGTATTGGTCATTCACAATGTGTACTGGCTTCTTCACTTTCACTCTTCATTACTTGGTACATGACATGGTTCATGACATTTTGCATCCTATGAGACTCTATTACACAATGTGTAATGTGGTTTCATAACGTGTAATAGGTAACTTCTTCTCTCTATTTTTTCATTTTTCTCTTGGAAACCTTGGGAACCTATTTCTAATAGAATTCTGCATATACCAAGTGCAATATCAAATATATCATTAAAAAGACCTCAATTAAATGATATAAAAATGGATATATTATTTCGGCTTATGAAATTCCACCACACTTGAATAATTACTCATCTTTAAGAAAAAAAGTCTAAATAGTCATTTAAAAAAGATAAGATTTTTTTTAAATAATAAACATTTATTATTTCAAGGAAAATAAAACTAAGTGTAAGCATAAAATGTTGGTTTCTAGAATTTTCCCTACATATGAAATTTTTCATGCCTCATAGCTTAATTGTTTAAACAAATTCTAATCTTTTAATTACAATCTATTAATTGTTCCCTAAAATCTATACCCATTTTCAATTTAACTCACAATGAATTTTCTCTCATCACTCAGGGTAAAATGTAAATTGATTTTTTATCATACGCTGAGTACATGATCTTAACCATATTCTTGCATTGGTTCTATCATCTCTACTCTATAAATACATGTACAAAATCAATCATGAGTGATTCAAAAATAGGGTTCCAGTGACTCTGAGGTAGTGGGAAAGTGGGTGAATAGTGAAAATAAAGCTCAATAGGAGGGTAGTCCCTGAATTATAATGCATGAATTCCATGAAAAGTGTAATAGAATGACTCCTCCAAGTTAATCAATTCAACACTCCTAGTAGCTCAAATTAGATCCATGTATATATCAAGTAAGTGCCAAAAAGGGAATCTTGTTCCTTTTCTTTTTATTTTTTATTTTCATTTTTCAAAAGTTATATCCAGGACAGATCTCACATCCATCCCCTAACCACATATGATCCTTCAATGGATTCATCAGTCTAGAAATGGTGATTTTTTATCTTCCAAATACATAACCAATGTCAATTTTTATTTTATTTTAAGTTTTTCAATGGAAAAATATACAATAGAAATGATACAAAGTACATATAGATCGTAACCAAATGGTCCGATGAGTAAAACAATACATCTCTGTCATAAAATCATCATGTTCTGTCTGAACACCTCCCCCACACTTGTTAAATAGTAATCTCATTCATCACATAAAGATAAAAGTAGGAAGAGATATCAGTTTGGAATAGCTTCACCCTAAAAGATTATTCATGGAAATTGTGGACATAATTAAGGAAATATGCATGCTAGGTCTTAGAAACAACTATAACATTAAAAATTACCTCAATCATTTTAAAATTTTACTTATTCATTCATAGTCTCAATAAGATCTTAATGCAAGTTTTGATAGGCTTACATGTCCCAAGTATTACTCAAGAATATGCTAAGAAAAGAATATGCAATTGTAGGATTATAATATTCTTATGTAATGAGAATAATAGTAGAAATTGGCAATGAAAATAGGTGTAAAATCATCTAATAATCCAATTAACCATAATTTCAAAAATGTTGAATTTGAATTAAATATATAAGCTTAGAAATCATTCTAAAAAATCTATACAGTGACAAAACATGGATTCTATCAATTTTCAACTTAACTTTTTATTTTATTTAAATGGGAAAATGTTTTTTAAGTTTTAAATCATGTTTAAAATTTAGAAAAATTTCTACTAGACATGTGAGAATAGATAATAAGTTAAGTGTATCGAATGTTAAAATCACGAGAAACTCCCCCATATTTAGAAGGTGAAAGTGTTGGCACTATCCATGGAATTATTTTGGGAGTGTTATAGCATATAAATCATATAAAAAATGAAATGATAGTTGAAAATTTTAAAATTGAGGGAATCAAGAGCTCTCTATAATAAGTGGCATGTGATGAGGTAACTTGGGCTGTCTTTGGCTAAATCTGGGTCACCATCAAAATGGGTTGGAAATCAATTCCTACACTAGATGAAACATTATTCTATAGGTTAAAATCATTGATAAGTAGAAGAAAAGGTGGGTGCATAGTAAAATGATAAAAGGTATCCATTTATATTCAAGTGTGTTTAGTATTTTCAATGAAGTGATAATAGGAAGTCATCAGCTTGATGGAAGGACCAAAAATATCATATAGTTGGGTTTATCATCTCAGTTTCTCCTCTTTCACTTGCAGCTACTAGTTATAGGGTCCTCCAACTTGTAGGGTATCTTTACTGGATGGATGAATTTAGGTGCATCATGAGCATGAATCAGATTTGGTAGGAATGGAATCATAGCTCTAGGTGGCTACTACTGGGTGTTAATCTCTATGGAAAGTTCCTGAAGTTGGCGTTCGATTTCTATGACCTGTTGGGTCACCCTTTGGACCAAAATAGATGGTGTAATGGGTCCATCGACTAATATTGATGTCACAGAGGAGTTAGACATGTCTATTTAAAATTTGAAATGAATTACAATCAATCAAAATAAAAGTAACACTGAAATAAATTCCCATATATGTAGATGAGTATCCCAAAAGTGTGGGTATATACAGATGACAAAATGAAATTTCCATCCCTACAAAAAATGTCTAAATCCCAAAAATGAATCAAAATTGATGAATAAGAGTAGTACTCAAGGAAAAAAATATCCTACATCATCAACCCGCCCATTGGTGGTGATGAAAGATATAGTTCTGGATCAATGTTTATGGAGGTAGTAGGAGAAGGTGGATCGACGATAGATGGTGGAGTAGCGGAGTTGGATACATGAGCTAGAGTGGGTGTTGGAGAGGTCCTGATCTATAGAGAGGCCATGGGTCTGGCATCTGGATCATTGCAAGGTACCTATATGGATGTAGCGGTGGCCAGCCCTTTTTTATGCAAGGCCTGCTCAGCTTGGAATGTCTATTGGGAAGTAGGGTCAGTAATGTCTAAATGTTTCTTGGGATGGGATTTGGGTGATGTGGGAATGGTAAAATATAATGGGATGATAGGGGCTGGTGGTGGTGGAGTGGTGAACTCTAAAGGCTCCATGAAAGGGAGATGTAGATGAGTGGAATCCTGGCACATGTTTTCCAGGATGCACAACTATATAGCCCAGAGTTCTATTAGGGTGGGATGAGTGGGTGGAGGGACAGTGGATGAGGTGGTGGAAGAAGTAGGAGGATGAGTGGGTGGTGTGGGTGGGGAGGTGGTGTGTGGATCAGATGGTGGGTCTGTTGTTGCTGGTGGATCTACTGTTGCATGTGGTGTTGCCTTATTCATGCCCAGTGCCCAATGATATATATCATCCTCCTTAAAAAATAGTTGTATATTGTGAAGCATCAAAAAGTCAATAATCTCAATGGGTCCTATGTACTTGATAGGAAGGGTTTCATTGAAAATTTCAAGGTATTTTTCCATGTGGGTAAAAAATGATCCTCCCATCAGAGGTCCTTGAGTCCGCTGGGCATGAGCCTTGTAGTAATGAGAGAACTATGCATCCATGTAGAGGGGTGGACCGCCCTTGGATGCTATGATAAAAAAGAACGTCCACCTGGATGATGCTCCCATGCGACTCATCCCTCACAAACCACCCATGTGTCATAGCCCTGTGAAGAATCCATAGAGATGGGATCTGTAACTAGGTAGAATTTGTGATCCTTGGGTCATGGGGTAGCCTAGGATCTTGTTCAATCATCTCCTATAGACGCTACAAATCAGATTGGGGTGGATTCAGTGGAAGTTTCAATAAGACCTATGATGTGGAAAACTCATCTGTATAGATTTTGACACCAATACCGAACTCAGAAAAGGAAATCTAATGTGGGCAACCACCCAAGAAGAATATAAGGCTATCAATAGTCATCTCAAATGTGGACAAGAACTCTAGAAATAACTATCTATATGTTTCCTCCTATACCTTAATGATGCAGTCATATGAAATGTCTCTAAGAGATCGAGGATGGCCTCACTGATGTTCATTCGGGCTAGGATAGGCAGGTCCAGGATCGTTTTTCCCACATAGGCTTGGCCTACAGCATGACGAGGTATGCCCATTTCTTTGGGTTGGAAATGCATAGGAAAGGGTGAAATTTTATTTTTTCATCACTAGAGGAGTCCTCTAAGGGGGAGGAGTCTCCTTGGGAAGCTGGTGTAGCATGAGCTGTTGTAGGAAGTGCAGAAGGTGCTGGAAGTGTGGTGAAACAAGGTCACTATATAGGTGGATGCTTTTCACGATTAGGCGATGAGTCTGAGAGTTGAGTCTACATGGTTATTTCCATCGTAGAAGGGAGGGAGGGTTTTGGTTGTGGGATGATAATGAAGGAGGTGGGGTTTGGGTTATGGGTGTGCACTCATCCAAGAGGAGGGAGGGTGCGTCAAGGCTGGGTATTCTGAGAAAGAGGAGGAGGGTGGGTAAGAGGATAAGGGAAGGAGGGTGTAGGTGAAGGAGAAGGGGGTGGGGGTGGGTAGGATATAGGGGCAGGAAGGGGGAGGGTATGAGAGTGGGTGGGTGATGAGGGTAGTGGATGGTTGGGAGATGGGGGTGTGGGTGTCAGTTCATGAACCTAGGGTTCACGACCTATGTTTTAAAAAAGGACTCAATGAGTTAGATGAGATGTAATAGGGGTTCACATCGTGTAATGGTTAATTAAAATGGATTTTTGACAGAAAGGTTACACATCGTGTAATGGGGTTACATGATGTGTAATTGGCATTTTTAGGTCAAAATTATTTAACCCCTAACCTCTAGGTATTATCTTTTCCAAAAATTCCCTAATGCTATCCTAATCTATCCTAGTCTAAGATGAACTACCCTGAGTTTCCTCCCAATGAATTCTTCCATTAACATCAATATATTGACACAAATATGGATCAATTGATCTTGAGGCTGACGACACAACCTTCACAGAATGGTTCTTGAAATAATTTCAATATTTTCCTATTCACCTTGAATGGGGGTACACCTTTTCTCTATATTTCAATTATCTCATAAGGAAAGTTTTTGAATGAATTCGAAGGGCCTTGACCATCGAGATTTTAGCTTACCTAGGAATAGTTTCATTCTTGAGTTAAATAGAAGGACCTTATTCCCTTGTACAAAGATACACCAAGCAATGCATTGATCATGTCATTTCTCTATTTTTCCTTATATATCCTAGAATTTTCATAGTCATCCCTATTGATCTCTTCTAATTTGGTTAACTCCAGTATCCTAGCTTCTCCAACCTTCTTAGAATCTAAATTTAATTTCTTAATTTCCTAAAATGAATGATTCTCTGGTTCAACTGGAAGATGACATGGTTTCCTGTAAACCAGTCTAAATGGTTTTGTTCCTATTGGAGTTTTTTATGTAGTATGTATTCCCATAGTGAATCATATATCTTTATACTAGTCACTTTTTCTGGTATTTACAGTATTTTCCAAAATTTTATTGATATTTCTATTTTATAGGTCTACTTTCCCACATTTTTGTGGGTTGTAGGTAGTTCCTGTATTGTATATGATTCCATATTTTTCAAAAAATCCTTTCACATCTTGGTTTTGTGAAATGTGTTCCTCGATCACTAATGACTAATCTTGGAAATCCAAATATTGCAAACACATTTTTTTCAGAAATTTAATGACCACTTTCACTATTTCATGTTAAGTTTCTTTATCTTCAACCCATTTAGATATATAGTCAACACCAACCAGAATATAGGATTTTCCACAAGAAGTGGGAAATGGTCGCATGAAGTCTATGCCCCAAACATTGAATATTTCAACTTCCATGATGGGATTTTGTGGTATCTCATTCCTTTTTCCAATGTTTTCAGTCCGCTGGCATCTAACATATCTTTGGAAGAATTCCCTTGTGTCTTGGTGTAGTGTGGGCCAGAAAAGACCATTTTGTAGAATTTTGGCTATTGTGCACTCTGGTCCATGATGTCCACTAGCTGGGGACATATGACTTATTTAAATTCCATTCAGGATTTCAATTTTAGGGTTGTAACATCAGAGCAATCCATCAACACAACATTTTGAACAGTAATGGTTCATCTGAGTAGAAATATTTGGCATCAACCACTGTTAAACCTTGATACCAAAAAGGGTTTCATCTAGAAAATCTAATTCAATGTCAGCCTCCTCATCTTCCATGATGAATGACTGTGGAAGTCAAGATAGATGGTGGGTAATAACTTTTTTTGTGCCTTTTGTGTCCTTAATTACAATATCAAACTCTTGTGGTAGGAGGATCCACTGTATCAACCTTGGTTTGGCGTCCTTCTTGTTCATCAAGTATCTTATGGAAACATGATCAATATTTACAATCACATTGGACAATACCAGATAGGAACATAATTTCTCAAAGGTATATACAATGACTAATAGTTCTTTCTCATTAGTCATGTTTTTGACTTGATCTTTATCTTGTGTGTGGATTTTATAATAGATGGGACAAAAGATGGTTCCAATTATCTGTCTCAACATAGCACCAATAGAAAGGTAACTGGCATCACACATTAACTCAAATTTCTTATCCTAGTTGGGTGAAATGATGACTGTGACTTCTTTCAGTCTTATTCTCAACGTTTTAAATTCCCACTGACATTCCTCAGTTAATTTGAATGTGATTTCATTTTACAATAAGTGCATCAATGTATGGAAAACTTTTTTAAAGTATTTTACAAACCGTCTGTAAAATATGGCATGCCCAAAAAGCTTCTTATACCCTTTACTATTGATGGTTCAGGTAAATCCTTAATGACTTTTATTTTGGTCGGATCATCTTCTATGCCTTCTGTGGAGATTTTATGCCTGAGGACTATTCCTCCTTGGACCATAAAATGAAATTTTCCCAATTTAGGATTAGGGATGTATCTTCACAAAATTGGAGGAATAATTTCAAATCACATAAATGGGCCTAAAATGATCTTTCATAGACTGAGAAGTCATCTATGAAGATTTCTAGGAATTCTTCAGCCATGTCATGGAAAATATTCTTCATGAGTCTCTAGAATGTTTTTGGAGCATTGAATATTCTGAATAAAATTCTCCTATAGAAAAAATTACCAAATGGGAATGTGAATGCGGTCTTTGGGTATTTAGCAAGGTCAACTGCAATTTGGTTGTATCCTGAATATCCATCTAAGAAATAGTATAATTCATGTCCCGCAAGTCTTTCCATCATTTGATCCATAACGGTTAAATAAAAATGATCCTTCATTGTTGCTAAATTTAGGCATCTGTAATCAAATCAGACTCTCCATCTAGTAATGGTGAATGTTCAAATCATTTCATTTTCATCAGTTCTCTCTACTATGAGTCATCCTTTCTTAGTCACAACTTGTAAAGGGATTACCCATTAACTATCTGATATGGAAGAGATTATTCTTACATATAAGAGTTTCAACACTTCCTTTTTTATGACTTCATTCATCGGTAGTGTGAGCCTCCTTTGAGGTTGAAGTTTTGGATTTGTATCTTCTTTAAGTAGAATTGAGTGTGTACATTCAGTAGGATTGATTCCTTTGATTTCTTCTGCTCCCTAGGCAATTGAATTCTTATGTCTCTTTATATCTTCAACTAATTTATCTTATTTCACCTGAGATATTTCATAGTAAATAATAACTAGAAGAGAGTTTGACAGTCCTAAGTATGAGTACTTAAGAGTATTGGGTAGAGGTTTTACTTCCATCTTTGGTGGTTGAATGATGGAGGGGATGAAAGGTGGAAAGGTATCCCTCATGAGTGGTTCAATGAAACTTACTTCCTCAAAATCGCACTCTTCTTCCTTCTCCAAGAGTGAATCTTCACTTTATTCTCCAATGGCCATGTACTCATCATTTTTTGGGTAAGAGATATGGCATTGTAGTCAACAGTATCATCTGATTATTAGGAAATTTTGACAAGGTTGAACACTACCTATTCTTCTCAAACATGAAAGATCATACTTCCTTGATTCACTTCTATCAAAGACTTTCCTATTCATGGTAATGGTCTTACAAGTATAAAGGGAACATATCCTTCTTCTTCCATGTTCAGAACTAGGAAGTCTGTTGGAAAGATGAATTTACTGACTTTAACTAATACATCTTCAAGAATTCCCCTAGGGAATTCATTGATCAGTTAGCGAGTTACAGTGCTACTATAGTTGTTTTGGGTTCTTAGAGTTCTAACTTGCAGAATATACTCATTGGAATTAAGTTAATGTTTTCTCCAAGATCACATAGAGCTCTTCTAAACATTCATTATCCAATAGCACAAGGAATTGAAAAAATTTAGGGATATCTAATTTTTTTGGATTTTCTGATACAAAACAACATATCATTCTTCATTTAATGAGATGACCCCAAGATCTTCTATTTTCCTTTTGTTTTATATTATATCCTTTAGAAAGTTTTCCTAAAATAGCATCTAGGAAATAAATTCTGGAAATGGTATGTTGATGTGCATTTTCTTGAACATTTCCAAGAACATCTTGTATTATTCCTTTTTTAGGCTTGTGTTTCTATTTATGGGAAAGTAAGAGGTGTCTTGTATGGTGGTGTGGCAACATAAACTGGTTCCTTTGGTTGCTTAGGATTTTGGTCACTTTCAGCTAGTGATACTTCTTGAGGTGTGGTTTTATCAACTTATTCTTCTACAGTTGGTTGTTTCTTAGGATCTTTATGTTTCCTTTCATCTCTTCTACTTAGTTATTGAATGTTCAATATATTCCCACTTCTCAACACTACAAATTTAGCTTCCTCCCTTGTGTATGTCTCTATATTACCATGTAGGGTAATTAGTAATCTATCAAAAAAAGACATTGAGATTTCACACATTTGAACTAAAATTTCCCGCAAATCAGCTCTTTGGTTTTTCATTTCCATTTCTTGAATTTTCATTCTATGATCTTATTTTTAAATGAAAGTATCCAAGAAATTTTTCAAGTTACTTTGAGGAGGAGCAGGTTTTTTTTAGGTCTAGGTTGAGTGGGTTAGAATTGTTATTGAGCCCTTTATTGTAAGGGTTGTTATTGAATCTATTTTTGAGGTCTGGGAACTGGGTTCATAAGTGGATACCATGCTCATCCTTGATTCTAAAATGGTGATTGACTACTTAATTGTTGAAAATATCCTTGTTCGTTCTAAGGTTACTACTAAGCATACATATGCTATTAATATAGTTTTTTTGTTGAAAATGTGGGTTCTATTGATTATAATTGATGTAATTACAATCCTATTGGTCTTCAACTCCTTACTTGTAATCTTGGTAAATATTTGGACCACCACACATCTCACATGATTGTATCTTCATTACAGGAGTAGGAGGGGTTTGTATAGAAGAAATTTGAAATGATTAAAGCTACTTAATGAGCTCTTCAAATTACACTACTAATATGGTGTTTTCATCCACATGGTGGATACCACATTGAGGTGTTATGTGATAACTTTTCCATAGGCTGTCATTGTGAGAAACTTCATCAAGAATAGATCATCTGGATTTCGAGGTTTTAAAAATCTTTCCACCACCAACAACAGCATCGATGATAGTTTGTGCAGTTGGTTGGAGTCCTTGGTAGAATGTATGTAACTGAATTCACATTTCAAGTCCATAGTGTGGACACTTCCTCCTCATCTCTTTGAATTCATCCCACATTTTCCAAGAATATTCTCCATCAGAATGAATGAAATTATGAATGTTTTTCTGGAGCTTCCAGGTCCAGATTGATGGGAATTATTTGTCTATTAATTTCTTAGTAAGATCATCCCAAGTCATGACTGACTCGGGATCTTGACTTTTAATCCAGTACTCCACTCAATCTCTTAAGTAAAATGGGAAGACATAGAGTCTTATTGCGTCTGAAGATACTCCCTAGTTGTGAAAGGTTTAACAAAATTCTAGAAAGATGGAGATATGGTCATGTGGATTTTTTCTCTTACGTCCACTGAATTGACCCATATTCTGGATCATATGAATGAGTCCAGTCTTGATTTCAAATGTATGGGATAGGATAGGAGGACGAAAGATGCTTGGTGCGGCGCCATGGATTGATGGAAATCCTTAATCTAATATGGTTCTTTATTGTTGCATTGGGTTCTCTTTGGGAATAATTTTTTGTATGTTCGGAGGGTTTGGTGGTTTGGGCCCCTCTTGATTGTTCAAGCCATCCATTGTGGACTGACGACATGCATAAAGATACATTTCGATCTTGGGATTGAAGGTTAATGATTTTTTTGTATCAAGGTTCTTTGAATGAGTTAATGGACCTTGTTACAAGCACTATACCACAAAATAGGGATGAAATGGCATCTTGAAAGTAAATAAGGAAATGGGTTCAGGGAAAGGAAATCCTAGGTCTTTATCCAAAGGATTGGGAAGCATACTGTTGTCTCCCTGGAAATGATTCCAAAATTTGATGCACTGTCACACATCATTGAATTATTTTGGGCCATGGTCATATTAGAATTATTGATTTCATAAAATTTACTTACTACCCAGGTGTAGTATAGCGATAGTCTGGACTCGATCCCATGGAGATATAAACAGGCATCTGAAATTCAATGGCTTCGGACCCTTTAGATAGGAGTCCTTTATAGTTTGGTTTAGTTTTGGAAACACTAGATATATGGTGTTTGATGGTTACTTCAATAATGAGAGGGGTATTGGGATCAATTTTGGTTATCTATAGAAATGATAATCTTAATTATAATCTTGGTAGGATCTGAAGTTTTAGTCTATGAAGCAACCGGAAGTCTCTAGTTCACTTTGGTTGAGTCACCTATTTCTACCTAGGAGGAAATTATTCCTTTATTAGGATATAGTGAAAACATAGATGCATTAAGATTTTCTTATATGGCAGAAAGTATATTTGGATATTGGTCATATCCTAATATAATTCAACTAGGATAGGTTCCTTCAATTGAATATCCTGTAATGAGGGACACACAAATGAAATGGATAGAAAATGATTATTTATCCTAATTACTAATCCTTAAGGTTACCAAAATTATAATTAAAAATTTATTATGAATTTAGATACATATACTCTTGATGCCTACATAGAGTGGTTTTAGCCACTCATGGTAGGCAGAGATGAAAATAATTAATTAATTAAAACCATGCTTGACATGTTGTGAATGATTGAATTTAAATGTTTAATGTAACAATTCATATTCATAAAATGGGAGAGCATGCAATTTGTGATATAAGAAATGTAAATAACAATTCAGTTACGTACTTACTTGGAATGAGAACTAAAATGGATTCAACATGAACTCGTTGATGATTGAGGATAAACGATGGTGGTTATGTGAAAAGGAATAAAGGCAATGATGAAAAATGATCCAAGACACTTTTATTTAAAAAAAATAATGAAAAAGGTAAAGAAATTTGAGTTTATAGGTAAAGGGAGTCAAAGGAAACTCTAAAGGAATAAAGAGAATAAAATAATTATGTTATGGAAGCTCTCTCAAAACTGATGTTGGGAGGATTTATTTATAGACAAAAAATTACACAATGTGTAATGTATTTCAAATCGTGTATTGATGAATCCGTGTATACCTCTTCGTTTTTTGTATCTATACATATATCATCCGAGATTCGAAAGTCTTATTGCTTTCATGATGTGAATCCTGGTCTCACAGTGTGAACTGGCCTTCCAACTATATATCCGGAGCGTATTTCTCATTAAAAGGGTTTGAATAATTTCTTGTTGTGTATTGGACATTCATGATGTTTACTGGCTTCTTCACTTGAACTCTTCATGAATTGGTTCATGACATTTGGCATCCCGTGAGACTCTATTACATGACGTTTAATGTGGTTTCCTGACATGTAATAGATAACTTATTCTCTTTTTCTGCATTTTCCTCTTTGAAACCTTGGGAACCTATTTCCTGTAAAATTCAGAATATACCAAGTTAATTATCAAATATATCATTGAAAACCTTAATTAAATGACAGTTAAAAGAATATATTATTTCTTCTTAGCACCTACCCTTGGCGGAGTTTTCATATAATAAAATCTATCATTATACCATCGGTATGGCACCATTAGAGGCCTTGTACAGGAGATCCTTTTGGTTACCAATATGTTAAAATGATCCAGGTGATTCACCACTAATAGGACCAGATATGGTGTGAATGATAATAAATAGGGTTTACATCTTCTATGAGTGGATGATTACTAAAAATATCCATCAAAAGTCTTATGCAGACTAATGATAGTGGCCTTTGGAGTTTGATGAGGGAGACCATGTGTTCCTAAAGGTATCACCTCGATGTGTATTGGGAAGATTTTTCTAGAGTGGAATGTTATCTATGAGAATCATTGGACCTTTCCAGATATTGTATAGGGTTGGTGAGTTGGTGTACTACTAGGACCTACTATCATAGTTAGAACAGGTACACAATGTCTTCCATGTGTCACAACTGAGGAGGTATGTTCATGACCAATCACATGTCATCGACTGGGAAAATATAGACATCGAGGATGTAATTAACTTTATAGAGTACCTAGTATAGATTGATGAGTAATAGTATAAGATTCATTATGGTTGAGTTATTCCCTTAGTGCATGTCTGGTAGCAGCATGATAATCCTAAGGAGGGAACCTTAGAGAGAGATATCCAGATGTGATCATAGTACCATTATATTTTTTACTAGTATTTTTTCTTTTTGAGATTAAAATCCTTGAGGAGGGTAGAATTTAATTTCCTTGTTTTTTCATTGTAATCTTTTGAAATATATTAAAAAATATTCTTGGATCCAGGTATTGAGATGACATAAGATTTTAGTGCCTTGTGATCCATGGGGTTAATATAATAAAAATATAAATATATTATATCACGTACACATGGTTTTTTGAAAATAATGGAATAACACATGAATGGAGTTTAAAATAAAAAATATGAGACCACTATTAACTCGGGAATGTCGGTTTTACCTAGGTGTGATATAACCTTGGTTCGCATTGAGCAGTTGGGTTGAGAGAAATCATGGGAAGAATAATAGATAAATTAATTAATTATTTGTTTATTAATTCCAATAACCTAATCTCCCCTATAAATTATTTCTTATACAAAAACCCATAGTTTAGACACATAAATCTAGGTATTTTAGAGGGGAAAACGGGGGAGTGTTAGAGGATTTTAAGAGTGTGGATCAATGATCAGAGTACCGTAGGGATCGCCAACCCCAATGGAGTTTGTGGATCTCACCAAAAATGATGGAACAAAACTATTATTCACCAAATATTGATCCAAACTCAAGGTAATATGTTTTTTATGTGAGTTTATCCCCATTTTCATTCTCACGATGAATGAGAATCAATTCTTCTATAGTTTGATATGTGGGTGGATTGTGTTGTGAGTGTATGGATTTATCTTTCTAAAAATGGGAATTTTTATTGATTTGATAATCCTATTCATTATTCATATTCATCAACAAAATATTTTGGTCTACATAAAAATTGAATGATTTTCATTCCTTATGTTTTTTATTTTATGCTCTTATCCCCCCATTCTACATGTCATCATCATCGGTATTTCATTTGGCTGATAGTTCAAAAAAACTCTATAAACGATCATTCCAAAATCAATATTTAGCGCAATATATCATTACCACAGGTTTGGGATGGAAAACGGTGTCATGGTTGTGGTTCCCAATGACAGTTGATTGATCAAGATCGGATTAGAGATCCTTGGTTCACGGGTGTTGGCATTTCGATGATAAGGAGTGACGATGGGGGATTCTCGATGGGATTGATATCTGGATTCTGGCCAATGATGATATCCAAGAATAGTCGATCTTAAATATGTGATTATTGGTGGATCTAGTTATAGAATCAATAGAAGCATCATCATGGGGGAGATGCGTATAACTGTCTATAATTTCTGTAAAATTCCCAACTATACAACATGTATTTTGCAGATGACATCTTGTGTAGTTCACCTTCTATAGAACTATGATTTCCAAAAAGAAAAATATAACATGCCATGTGACACATGTCTCACTCCATTTAAACAAGTTATGGAATCCCATTATATACGCTATGGGTACAAGATAATGGACAGAGTACAAGGGCATGGCTCGGTAATTGGACACAGCCAGGTATACGGGCATGACTAAAATGCACTGGCATAACCCACAAAGTACATGGGCATGGGATAGAGTACATGGTCTCTATAAATCCGCATTTCAAGGGCCAGATAGATTTTTAATGAATCCCTCTATGAGGCTCGGGGTGGGATCCTCTTTATTGTCATTTTCCCTAGGTGAGGTTTGAGGAATCATCATGGCCAACTTACATGGTCATATAGTCCCTTACATAGTTGGTTTTTCCAGATAGTGGTTGTAGTGTCCACCATAAGTACTAGGTGTGATCCCTTAACTTTTTATAGATCTATTTAGAGTTCCAATGAATACTTACTTTTTGAATCCAAATGAGTTCATCCTCTTGGATGAGATCCACCAATGATAGTATGACTCATGGAGTGAGATCTCCCAGATGAGCATTACCTTGAGTCCTCGAGAAGAATCATGTATCTCTAAGTATGGTTGATACATTTTTTAGACTTATAATATATCATGATTATATTTAGTTTTTACTTTTATTATGTCTCATATATTGATTGGAATACCTATGTGATGATGAGATGGATACTCTCTTGATTCTTTATGTTTTGTGATATCGGGGTGTCCTACTGAGTATTATTGAGAATTTGTTGATTCAAAAATTTCATTAATTTATTTTTGGTTTTGATGCTCAAAAACGTACAAATTTATATTACTAAGGATATTTCATTTAAGTGAAATTTAGGAAGATAATATTCATCAGAATATTTATTCTTGAAATATATTCAAGTCATTGTTCCATGGGAAGTATTTGTTGAAGAAATATTGATGTGTTTAAAATTATTCTGGAAATAATGTGCATACCCTATATTTATAAGCATGAAGTATAGTTTAGAAACCCTACGTTTGAAATATAATATTTAGATCATGTACACTACAATGTTCAAAAATTATGGATAAACAACCCTATGTTTTTAAGGAACCCTATGTTCGAGTAAATAAACATATGGTACATCAAACCTACTTTTATAATCAACTGTATTCTATCAAACCTATGTTTGGAGTTTTTTCATCAAGTGGAGGATCCCTAAGTTTGACTATTCAATGACAGGGTTTTAAATCTATGATATTATCAGGGATTTATATAATGGTTTTCATAAAAGAAAAGATATATTCAAATACATTTTATGACCAATTCAAAGGCTTGTTATGATTGATTTAAATTCATTTACTGAATGGAGTAAATAATTTCTATTCTTACGAGAAGTCATGACTCTCTTCAATTATTTTGAATTCAAATATTCATGATTTGTTATGCAATGTTTCTAGACCTAGTTTGAACTAGAGATTTTTGACCTATAATATAAATATCAAGACATTATTCATCGAAAAAAGGAAGAGAAAATGAGAGGAGATATAAAAAAAAATGTGTTGTTTCCTTCTTATCTATACTTTGGAGACATACATGTTTTAATCTATCTGATCTAATTGCTATTATTTTTTTCACTACTACTACACATTATTTCTATATATACTTATACAAGATTGATAAAGCATTGATCAGAGATACACTTTAGAGACATACATGTTGAAATATATGTCTGGTGTTTTCTTTAATGTTGTTTGAAAAAATAATGCGCAACGTTGAAGATCTATTTTTTGTTGTATGTTATTGAATAATTTCAACTAATGTTCTCAATAAAATAAGTCTATATATATTTATTTGAGTTTTGGATGCTCAGACTCAGTCGTGGTTGAGTTTTGACTGCTCTGACTCAATCATGGCAAAGTTTCAGCTTTTTTACACTAAGTTTTGGATTTATAGTTTATTTTAAAAGAACCATAAGGCCTTGTAATATACTTGTAAAGGTTTCAAATGCCATCACTCATTTTTTAAGGTCTTATGATAAGAGGACATGTCTGGTGAAATTTCCAAACTCACTGAGAGAGTGTTGGTGGAGTGGACTAAGGGATCTTTTGTCATGACCCATCCTCGGGACTCGTACCGTGACTACCCCAAGCCCGCCTCCCATAGGCCAGGGGCTGACAACTAGAACCAAAGACATAAATCTCGATATAAGGGAAGGAATTGCATTTAAGTAAGATCACAAACACCACAGAGTAAGAAAACAGAAGTAAACACTAAGTATAAACTGAGTACAATGGTAAGTGCTGGAAAGTAAATGGGCCAGAATACAAACCCAACTGAAAGTAAAGTGCAACTGGAAAGAGAGTACAACAGCAGAAAAAGTAAAGCAGCAACATCGAGCCGTCCCCTGGAAATCCCACCTGAAGGGTGGGTACAGATAGTCCCCTCCGCTCCTCAGCTCCAGCCGTCCGCTCCGTGTACGTATCGTCCAGTGATCCACCTCCAGGTACCGTCCAGCTCCACGAGCTCCAACCTCGATCAGCGCTGTCCATCATCTATATCCAACACAACGTAGTGCGGGCATAGCTCGTGCAGGGGTGAGTATACGCTACTCAGTAGGGACATCGAGACCCCCGAAGGTCTCCCAGAATCCACGAAGGATATACCAAAAAGGAAAGATACAATCACGAAGTAACAACCAAATCTACTTAGGTATATGCCCATACATATACCTAAGTCATCAATTCCAGTTCGGCTCCAACATCCGAGCCCAAGTTCGATATAGTCCACACAGGGTAGCACAATCTAATCCACACAGGATAACACAACCCAATCCACACAGGAAAGAAAAACAATCATATCGAAGATAATGATTGAAAGTCAAGACTCAGCTCACATAGGTATTCATTTATGAAGAGGGGTGGAGATGATTAGATGTAGTCTCTGAATCATCTTCTCTGCCGAACCCACGTAGTATCCAAGTTTAGTAGTCATCGTTGCCGAACCCACGGAGGATCCAAGTATAGTAGTCATCGTCTTCAAACCCATGAATGATCCTAGCATGGTAGTCGAACCCACGGAGGATCCCAGTACGGTAGTCGTCCTTGTCGAACCCACAGAGGATCCGAGTACGGTAGTCATCCTCGTCGAACCCACAGAGGATATGAGTACGGTAGTCGTCCTCGTCGAACCCACGGAGGATCCCAGTATGGTAGTCTTCCTCCTAGAACCCACGGAGGATCCCAGTATGGTAGTCGTCCTCGTCGAACCCACGGAGGATCCGAGTACGGTAGTCATCTTCTCCGTAGTCGCAGCCAGCTCTAGGGTTTCCGCACACAGCACGCTCATTCCGGGAGGGTCTGATCCATGAGCCAAGGGGTCGATACATCAACTTTCATGTATTCTAGAGTTGATATATCGCAAAGTTCTGTCACGTCGATAGGAACTCAACGCGATAGATGGCGTGTCAATCAAACACCCGATCTGAGAGTTATTGGCTTTTTCGTTCGAGGGGCTCGGTTGGCTTCTAAGTCAAAACCAACCCGGCCATACTCCAACTTCATCCAAACCTCGAGCGGAGTAAGCCAAAATGGCTGTCTCACTAAGAGGAATCCAACAAAGTCAACGGCACGTCAATCGGACGCCCGGAACTCAAGTTATAAGCATTTCCGCTCCGAGGGCCCGGTTGGTTTCGGGTTTGAACCAACCCGTCCATACCCAAAGTTCTCTGAAACCTTTAGTGTAATATACCATAATGACCATCTCAATCCAAGGATCGTGTTTCAACTGACGGTGCATAAATCGGAGGTCTGTAGCCCACGTTACGGGCGTTTGAACGAATCTGCCCATTTTTAAGGGGGGTTTGGGCCTGGACTGACCCGGCCCAGAACCCCCCAGGTCGGCCCGAATTGGGTCGACCCAACCCAGGTCCAGGTACGGCCCATTAGGGCGCGGCCCGGCCTAGTGCAGGGGTCCGTCCCAGAGCGGGCGGCCCAGCCCGGTGCGGGCGGTCCAGCCCGGCGCGGCCGGTTCGCGCGGTGGGGCGCCCGCGTGCAAAGCACACATGGAAGGGGGGGGGGGGGCTGCCGCTGGTCTCAAAACGGTAGCCCCCCATGTGGAGGGGGCCCGCACTGTCTGTCGTCGGGGGTTACGACCCCTGACCTCCTCGAACGACCGGTCGTGCTGGCCAGCCGATGTACCTCCGCGGGACCCTGCGGTCCCGCCCTTCCGAAGCGCCGATGGCTGGTTTATCCGGCCGCCACCAGGTGTTCTGCTACGTCCAAAGGGCCATGGATCTTGATGCTCCGGTGGCCGGGGAGTCTGGCTGCCCCGTGTTGGTGACCGATGCGGCCTAATGGCACGACCCTTCTTCGACTGGCGCGGCGCGTCGGCGCCGCGCCCCTCCGCCGCGGCCCGCTTCGGCCGCGACATTCCCTCGAGTTCTCCAACATGGCGCGACGGCGCCGCGCACCACCTCCGCAGCTCTTTTTGTTCACGTGCGGTGCATCGGCACCGCGCCACCTTCGTTCGAGCCACAATGAAGATCAACAAAAAAGGGGAGGAGGATCAGCTCTGTTTGTGCGGTCTGATCTCCTCCTGTGATAACGATAGAAAGTGGCCAAATATATTAATGAAGAACGTTAATTAATATTGAAAGTAAAACAATTATATACCTCGAAGAAATTGTCGAACGATGATCGTCGCAGGAAAATAGCA
Organism: Viscum album; assembly: GCA_963277665.1. Taxonomy (NCBI): domain Eukaryota; kingdom Viridiplantae; phylum Streptophyta; class Magnoliopsida; order Santalales; family Viscaceae; genus Viscum; species Viscum album. Next base: position 891,663,086 of record OY728123.1, read on the forward strand.
TCGTGGGGGTGGTTTTGATGACGGCGTTGGCGAGCGTCAAAGAAGAGGATGACGTCTCATGCCGGCTGCAGAGAAAGGAAAGATCGGCACGCTGTCTCTCCTTGGTTCTCTGGCGTTCTTCGCGTTCTTCAATGTGGAAGACGAAGACTCCTCAAGATTTTGAGTATTCTCTCCCCAATTCTTCTCACACAACAACCCCCAAATAAAATAAGGTTCACCCTTATTTTATTAATCCCAAGCCATGAATTCCAAAGAATTCAAAATTCAACTCTTAATTAAAAACATTGAATAAATTAATCAAATAATTAAATGAGAGAGTTGCCTTGCAGTTAAAGAGAAAGAGTAGATGAGTTACACATTAAATCTAGAGGGGGTGTTTAAAGGGGGGTTAGGAAATTTAAGGAGGTGGGGGATCGTGTGGGCCCCACCCCAACTTCCTCACAAATTCCTTTCCCTTAACACTTAAACCACTAGTGGCATAATAAAATTATAATTGTAAAACAACTATAATTTTATTCTTCACATTTTTAACAACTCCTCTCGAGAAAACGCACCTTCAAAAAAAGGTGTTCCTAAGTAATTATCGGCGCTGCGGTTTCATCGGTGCCCTCGGATTTTGATTCTGAGCACCGACTCAAAAGTTAGAAAAACCCGCTCATTCGTTCACTGAATGTACCCGAGCTAAACTTCATAAATTGATTCCGGGCACACCGGGCCTTGGAATCAGGTACCGTCAGAAACTGTGTACTCATAATATCCTAAAGAAATTAAGAAAAAAAATTACTTGAAATTTACAGGTCTTTACATTACTCCCACCTCAGGGCTTTACATCCCCGTAAAGCTACAACACAAACTAGGGATACTAAAGTAGGTACTAAGCACGTATCTGAGCCTTCCGCTCCATGTTCTCTCCTGGAGGTTCTCGTGCTTCCAATGGAAGCAGACAAGAGGAATCGACCATCCTCGTAGGAACCTTTCTTGTCGATCCTCAACCTCTACTGGAATCTCTGTGAATGTCGCCTCGTCATCGATGTCCAGCTCCCTGTGGTCGATGATGTGTGAAGGGTCATGCATGTATCTCCTCAGCTGAGATATGTGGATAACGTCGTGCACCTGGTACAACTGGGGTGGAAAGGTCAAGCGGTAAAACACTTTGCCTACCCTGCTGAAGACCTAGAAAGGTCCGTTGAACCTCAGAGATAACTTTCCACTTCGGCCACATCTTCATAGACCTCATCGAGGTGAGATCCGTAAGAAAGAAGTGGTCACCATCCTCGAACTTTCGTGGTCTCCACCTCCTGTCAGCATAAGACTTATGTCAGCTCTGAGCTGTCCTCATCCGCTCCTGGATGACGTGAACCTTCTCTGGTCCTTCAAGAGCTGCTAAGATTTCTTCTTTTCCGATAAGAGAAATCTGGTCTCATCCCCTGGATGAACCACGTTATTTGCCTAATACAGTCAATCCTGACATAAATGATACTAATCCATGCCATGGATGACGTCGTAAGGCCTCGACACTGCTACCAAGAGATCCAACCGTTACTCTCGCCTCCAAGGGTCGAGTCATACTGTCGGCAGCAGTGTGTGGTCACTAGGTCTCCTCCAGTAGGAATATTGAATGTGAGGGTCAAGTCAACAGTTTTAACCGGAACCTCTCAGTATCTACTTCATTAAAAGGACAGGGAAGAAAACGTCACAAGAACAAGTGTCTTTTATTACTGCATCTCAAGGTACAAAGACACAAAACATCCACAAACAAAACATCAACAAAGCCATAAGCAACATGAACAAAAGTCTCCATGACTGGAGCTAGTCCCGCTCCTATCCATCAGCTCCTGGAGCTCTATGGTCGTAAGCCTCAGCTGCCTGAAGCTGAGCTCTCCCATGTCCACGCATTCCCTATAGTCGGGGTGGTCTTCCTGGTCGTGGTGGTGGTAGGGACTCAAAGCGTCTCCCACCACCCACTGCTCGGCCAGCTCCTCTGCCTCACCCACCTACTCCCTGCAGACGTCCATGGTCGAACCTCTACCTAGGACGTCCCTCTACCGCCTGCTACTCATCTGCAGGACGAGTCGGGCAGTCTTGAGCCATGTGACCCTGCCCACCGCATGCATAGCACTGCATGCTCCTCATGTGGCTGGCTCCCCTTCGTGTGCCCCGTAAAATCGAATCTGAATCCTGAGATTTCTCATCTTATGGCCTAGCCCACTTGGACCTCTACGTCAAATGTCTACTGCCAGCTGCAGAAGACTCCGCTACGGGTCGTCCTTCGGAGGGTCTCACCGCTGGTGACTACTCGGCGAAAAAACTCTCCACTAGAAGGGCTCTCTCCAACACCCCCGCCTACATCGGGATGTTGAGGGAGATAATTGAATCTCTGATCTAATGCCTTAGTCCCTGCTTGAAGGTTCAGGCCCTGAAGAACGGGTCCCGTACCATATCTGTGGATTAGCGCGAGAGATCAGTAAACCTCGTTGAGTACTGGGCTACCGTCATGTTGCCCTGCCGCAGCTGTAGTAGCTCCTGAATGCGCACCGCATGGAGGGTGGCTGGAACGAACTCCGAGCGGAAGAGGCTCTCAAAGTCCGTACAAATTAAAAATGCCTCGTCGTTCACCTGGAGCATCAAGATCCACCATCTACCTGCTACCACGTGCAGGGGACTCGCTGTAAGGATCACCATGAGGCCAGATGGTGTCCCTACTAACCTGAAAACTTGTACAACAGCCTCCAGCCAATCCTCGGCTGCCTGAGGGTCCGTCTGCCCGCGGAACCTGGGTATTCTCTGATGCTGAAACTTGTGCAGTGCACTAAGGTGATGTGCACTCTCAGCAGCGGGGGCTGGTGGCATTGGTGTCTCGGCGGGTAGAGGTACCGCCAGTTCCTCCACTGTAATAGGGCCCTGCACCGAGGCCTCATCGCTCGGTGGGTTTTAGTCTCGCACAAAGCTCTGAACCCTAGCTGGCTATCATCGTGGGGCCATCCTGAAAAGAAACAGGTGTGACACGGTCAAAACAGTATACCTGGTGAGCTGACACAATGTAATCACAAAGAAATCTTTTTAAACACACATGCAATCAATGTTTTCGTACACTGAGTCGGAAATCAGAAGTCAGTGTCCTGGTGTATGGATACGTCGGTCGCCGCACCAACATTGGACTCCCTAGACTGATAGCCACACCCAATACCCTTAACATTATTGCTACACAAAGAAGAAAGATCGGAGTCCTGAGTTCTACGGTATAACTGAACTCCTCTGATACCAATTTTTCACGACCCGTCCTCGGGACCCGTTTCGTGACTACCCCAAGCCCGCCTCCCATAGGCCAGGTGCTGGCGACTAGCACCAAAGGCGTAAATCCCGATATAAGGGAAGGCATTGCCTCTAAGTAAGATAACAAACACGACAGAGTAAGGAAGCAGAAGTAAACACTAAGTATAAACTGAGTACAAAGGTAACTGCTAGAAAGTAAATGGGCCAGAATATAAACCCAACTGAAAGTAAAGTACAACTAGAAAGAGAGTACAATAGTATAAAAAGTAAAGCTGCAACACTGATCCGTCCTCTGTAAATCTCACCTGAAGGGTGGGTACAGATAGTCTCCTCCGCTCCTCGGCTCCAGCCGTCCGCTCTATGTACGTCTCGTCCAGTGATCCAACTCTAGGTACCGTCCAGCTCCATGATCTCCTACCTCGATCAGCATTGTCCGTTATCTATATCCAACAGAACGTTGTGCGGGCATAACCCATGTAGGGGTGAGTATACCCTGCTCAGTAGGGACCCCGAGACCCCCGAAGTTATCCCAGAATCCACGAAGGATATACCACAAAGGAAAGATACAATAACGAAGTAACAACCAAATCTACTTAGGTATATTACCATACATATACCTAAGTCATCAATTCCAGTTCGGCTCCAACATCCAAGCCCAAGTTCGATATAGTCCACACAGGATATCACAATCTAATCCACACAGGATAACACAACCCAATCCACACAGGAAAGCAAAACATTCATATCGAAGATAATGATTGAAAGTCAAGAATCAGCTCACAGAGGTATCCATTTACGAAGAGGGGTGGAGATGATTAGATGTAGCCTCTGAATCATCTCCTCTGCCGAACCCACGTAGGATCCAAGTTTAGTAATCGTCGCTGCCGAACCCACGGAGGATCCAAGTATAGTAGTCATCATCATCAAACCCACGGAGGATCCCATCACGGTAGTCGAATCCACGGAGGATCCCGGTACAATAGTCGTCCTCGTCAAACCCACGGAGGATCCCAGTACGGTAGTCGTTCTCGTCGAACCCACGGAGGATCCTAGTACGGTAGTCATCCTCATCGAACCCAAGGAGGATCCGAGTACGGTAGTCGTCCTCGTCAAACTCGCGAAGGATCCGAGTATGGTAGTCGTCCTCGTCGAACCCACAGAGGATCCCAGTACGGTAGTCGTCCTCGTCAAACCCACAGAGGATCCCAGTACGGTAGTCATCCTCGTCGAACCCACGGAGGATCCGAGTACAATAGTCATCTTCGCCGCAGTCTCAGCCAGCTCTAGGGATTCCGCACACAGCACGCTCGTTCCGGGAGGGTCCACTCCACAAGCCAAGGGGTCGATACATCAACTATCTCATAGTCCAGAGTTTATGTATCTCAAAGTTCCTTCACGTCGATAGGAACTCAGCAGGACAGACGGCACGTCAATCGGACGCCTGGTCTGAAAGTTATTGGCTTTTTCGTTCCAGGGACCCAGTTGGTTTTCAAGTCCAAAGCAACCCAATTGTACTCCAACTACGTCCAAATCTCAAGCGGATTAATCCAAAAGGACCGTCTCACTAAGAGGAATCCAACAAAGTCAACGGCACGTCAATCGGACATTCAGAGCTCAAGTTATAAGCATTTCCGCTCCGAGGGCCCGATTGGTTTTAGGTTCGAACCAACCCGGTCAAACCCAAAGTTCTCCGAAACCTTGTGTGTAATATACCAAAATGACTATTCTGAAGAAAATGTTCACTCATCTTTAAGAGAGAATAAAATTTTCACCACATAACAAAAGATGTGTTCTGAATCTATCAATTTTTTTGAAGTACACAATTCCCCCACCCCCCTCATGTCTTTTTATTCATCATCGCAGTCTTGACCTAACAAATGGTATCAAAGGTTAGACTCTATTAGAGATATTTCTCATTATGTAAATATGTTTCTACTCAATATCTAAAAGTACTATCTGAGGCAAGGATCTCCCATTTGTACTCCTATACATAATCTAGAGTATTTACTGGCTCTTTCAAGCCCGAGTTAAAGATTCAGATGACGACATCTTGAAATGATTGATTCTAGAGAAGGTATATCGATGATCTATGTTCCTTGCTTTAATGGTGATAATTATGGATTCTGGAAATCCAGTATGATTATTTATTTGAAAAATCATTGAATAAGGGTTTATTTATTTCTTTTTAAGCCTTATGAGATTCCTAATCTAGATTTTTAAAATTTTAATGATGATCAAGAATGAGAATATAATATCAATTCAAAAGATATGAATGCCATTGTATGTGGTTTAGGAACTTATGAATTCAATTGAGTATCTCAATGTGATACTCTATATGAGATGTTTCAGTCTATTTTTTTTTTCCTATGATGGAATTTACAATATCAGATAATTAAGGTACACTACTATAAAACTAATGTTTGATACTTTTTTATTGTGTGAGTACAAAACTATCACTCAAATGAATGAAATATTGATATATATTTTCAATGATGTTTCTAATTCAGGAGATCCAATTTCACAATCATATTAAGTGATAAAATTCATTATAATAATACCCTCTAAGTGGAATGAAATATCTTCAGCTATAGCACAATATACACCTGTATAAAAATTATCTATAAAATAATAGATTGGAACTTTGATGATATATGAAACTGATATGCAGAATGAAGCTAAAAATCATATCAAACATAAAGAATATACTCTAAAACTATTATAATGAATCACCTGATTCAAGTCATCCATATTGAGATAAATATTTATCATATCTTGTTAAAATATTTGAAAAAAATTACATAAATAAAAATAAAGGGATTAAAGAAAATAGATGTTGTGAATGAAGATAAAGAGATTATACAAAGTATAACTATGAATTACTTAATTATCAAAGGAAATATAGTTATAATATAAAGGGAAATAAAATTATGAAGGATACCTATAGTAATTCCTTTGGTTTATATGATGAATCTTCTATATATTTTGAAATTGAGCGTAAAATGAAAATGGTATATATTATGGATCATACAAATGAGGTATAATCTTCTTACCCTCAAAACTCTAGTTATGAAAAATATTATTATGATGAATTAAATAGGTATTTATTTATGATAAAATATAAATATGAATCCTTAAATAAATACCATATAAAAATTATAAAATATTATGATACTATTACATTAGATAATAAAAAAATTTCAAAACATATTATAGATTTAAAATCTAATTCTTCTAAAATCTCTTGTGATTTGCATGAAACTAAGATTAAAGAATTTTTTGTTGAAGTTGATAATTCAAACCAAGATTCTAGTCTGCAGATAAAAGGAGAAAAATATTTAAATCAAATCCTTTGTAAAAATAAAATTCAAAGGGAAAACTTTGTATATGAAGCAATGGTGGGAGAACAAAATTATATAAGAATTATTTTATTCTTGGTTTAAAAAGAGAAAACATGTCTAATGTTAAATGTTTTTATTTTGGTATTAATGGAAATTAATCAAATTATTGATACTTTAGAAAACATAAAAAAATATTAAAAATTATTTATTTCTCAAAATAATTGTTTAACATAAATAAGAAAACCCCTACTCAAAATAGACAAGTTTTGGTTACCAAAAAAATTAATTGCAAACACTACTAGACCCAAAAGAATATGTGTACCAAAAAGAACTTAGATTTTATATTTTGTAGGAATATACCACTAAGATGCATCGTTAAATATTTAAAGTGGTTGACAACGTGATATATGAAAATCTATACCAAAGGAGTGATAAACTCTTAAGTACTTTATTATCAAAAAATACCTATTCATAAAATCCCTAATCCATGAAGTATTTTATTTTTATATATCTATATACATTTAGTGAATTAACTATTTTATATAGGGGGAGATATTTATCTTATAATTTTATAAATAATCTTCTTTACTCTTTGAATCAAGTCTTAGTATATTTTGATTATATAATTTATTTTCTAAAAAAATTAAAATATCTCTGAACATTGTTTTAAATATCTAGAAAATTAAGTACTTGTTTAAATTATGGATGATTTTTTTATTTTTCATATTAAAACCCATTTAAATATTAATACTTAATGTTTTTAAAAATTTATTTCTCTACATAATGAGAAAACCATTCTTACGTAATATGTATTTTAAAAAAATTAAATTATGTAATGATTATTCTATATTTTTCATCTAAAGAATATGAAATGTCATCATCAAACTGTCAGAAAAAAATGCATCATCTTCTTCTTAAAACATTTAAATTATGTATCTATATTCTATGAAATATATTTTTCAAAGGATTATGAAAAAAATTCACATCAATATGAAGTAGTCAAGTACTTCAAGTTCAGAATAAAATCATTCTCACAAAAGGAAAAAAGGTATTAATTCTAATTTATTATAAGAACAATCAGTTTTGTATGTTGAAGATTAATTTTAAATGTCTTCTAAAAGAAATAAATAAGTTCATAATCTTGAATATCTAGAAGTCTTTTCGCCTCAAATGTCTTATGAAAAGCATCTGTTCAAAGTCATCATCTTGAATGGAGAAAAATTGAAGATTCAAGATAATCGAAATATGTTTAGAAATTTTTATGAAGAACTTTATAAATAATATATATCAAAATAGTATTTTTATTCATTAAAAATGTAATATCATAATGTGAAAGATAGTTCGATCTCAGAAGAAGTGTTTGAAAATTTTTAATTATAAATTCTAAGTCAGATAGAGTGGCTCAGAAAATAATTTCTAACTAAGATAAATCTTGATAAGATGAAGCCATTCTCGGTTAAATAGTGTTAGTATTATTCATATCAAATAATAGTAGATGTTCAAAACATATTATAATTACATTTATTAGTTTTATCTTCTTTATGTGAAAAATTTCAGAGTTTTGAAATTTTAGATGAACAGTCTATTCCTTCCTCACACTCTGATTTTACTTTCTACATATTATCTGAAATCAATGATATATATACTATTTTTAATATATTATTTAATAAAAATATGTGATATGAGTTATTTTTTAATTTCATTTTAAACTTTTATTGGTTATCTTACATAACCGTGAACTTAATATTTGATTATCTTATTACATAAATTAGTCTATTACTATAAGTAATAAATAATTTTGTTTTAAATATTACTTGTGAAAAAATTAGTAAAGAGTATTTTATTCCTTGGAAATGTTTTAATTCCTTAAATATCCTATATTCCAAGACTTAAGAGGGTTTTTTGGAAAATTATCATTTTACTCATTAAAAATAAAAGTTTATATACTCCTTGATTTTATATCTTTTAAGGAAACATGAATTTAATTGAAGTTTTACTACTTTATTTTTGATTTCAAAAAAGGGATAGAAGTTTATAGTTTTATTTTACATGTTTATCATCATGGGGGAGAATTTGGAGAAGTTTATATACTTAATATCCTTGAAATAGGGGAGATTTTACTTTATAATAAATATTATAAATAGACAAAGGGGGAGAAATTTATAGATAAATGAGAAATTTTCAAATTGTGAAATATTTATAGGATAAATTTATATTCTTATGAGAAATATTGTTTTTAAATATTGTTTATTTTTGTTATGGGTTTTGTGATCATCAAACAGTTGAGATTCTTGAGTATGTGTCGATTCAACAATTTCTTTAATTTCTTTTTGGTTTTCATGATCACAAATGCCCTCATTTATGTTAGTAAGGAAGTTTCTTTTAAGTGAATTTATGGAAGATAATATTCATCAGAATATTTATTATAGAAATATATTCAAGTCATTTATCTATGGAAAATATTTTTTGAAGTATTCTAGACATGTTTAAAAGTATTCTAAAAACCCTATTCATACCCTATGTTTGTAAGCATAACGTATAGTTCAAAAACCCTGCGTTTGAAATAGTACATATGGATCATGTACCCTATGATGTTGGAAAAGTTTGGATAAACAACCCTATGTTTTTATATAACCATACGTTTGAGGAAACAAACATATGGTACATCAGCCCTACTTTTGTAAACAACTGTACATTGTCAACCCTACATTTGTAGTTTCTGTCATCAATTAGAGGAACCCTATGTGTGACTATTCAATGATAAAGTTTTAAATCTATGATATTGTCTAATATTTATGAAATGGTAATGATGGAAGAAATTATCTATTTAAATATATTTTATGTTAGATTCAAAGGTTTGTTATGATTGATTTAAATTCTTGTATTCAATGGAGTAAATTGTTTCAATTATTATGGGAAGTTATGACTCTCTTGAATGATTATGAATTCAAATATCCATGATTTATTATGTAATATTTTTATAGCTGGTTTGACTTGGAGCTATTTGGACTACTATATAAATTCTGGGATGTTCTTCATGAAAAAGGAAGAAAAAATATAGAGAGGAGATATAAAAAAAAGTGTTTCATTTCTTTCAGAGCAACACTTTGGAGACATATATGTTTTGGTCTATCTTATCAACTCACTGTTGTTGTTTTCACTGCTAATACATCTTATTATTACATCTTATTCTACAAGATTGATGAGGAAATGTTCAAAGATACACTTTAGAGACAAACATGTTTAAATATATGTCTATTGTTTTCATTACAACTTTTTTAAGAAAGATTGTGCAATATTGAAGATCTATTTTTTTGTGTTATTAAAAATCAATTACATCTATTATTTGTTGATGAAACTATGAAGTTAAACATTTTTTATCAATAAAATCATTTTCTATTGATTTATTGGAGTTTTTGATTCTCAAACTCATTCATGGTAGAGATTTTACTGCTCGGACTCAGCCATGGTAATGTTTCGGCTTCTTTTACTAAGTTGTGTATTTATAGTTTCTTATAAAAGAACTAAAATTCCCTATAAAATCCTTTTAAATATTTAAACTATGTGAAATCAGGTGTTAAGGTCTTATGATAAGAGGACATGTCTTGTGAAATCAAAAAACTCGATGAGAGAGTGTTGGTGGGGTGGACTAAGGGATCTTTGTGCCCTAAACCACTATAAATCATGGTGTTCTTTTCCATTATTTATTTCCAATACTAAATTTTTTTAAGAGAGAGAGAAAGGTTCACCGCATAACAAGAGCGGTGTTCTTAATCTATCAAATTTTTTGAAGTGAAATCCACCCCCCCCCCCCCTTGTGTCTTTGTCTTCATCATCACCATCCCGACCTAATAGGTATTGTTATACTCACCCTTGATTGGTATCTTCCCACACATGTTGTAGCTTATGAAGATGACATTTCGTTGGATGGTTTCATAGGAGGACTAGGAGAAGGTGGAGATAAGTGATCTTGAATGACTATGGTTGGGAGATTTGATTTATTTGATAGCAGTCCCCTCTTACTTAGTATGTTAGACTCTTTTACATCTTTTAGTGGACTTTTATTTTTCCCTTTATGCTTCATAGTACTTTTTATATTCTCTTATTATGGGATATATATGTATTCATGAATATGGTACCAATGGTACTTTAAATTTCAATATTACATGGGTATTTGATAGATGTGTTCATGCATACATGACTTCAGGCTAAGGCCTCCTGTATGTGTGATATGCCTACACGACACTGGTCGTTAGTGACTGGCCTATTGGAGGTGGGCTTGGGGACTCACACTCAACTTTTTGCCTACCAGGAGGTCCCCAATGGGTCGGTTCATGACAAATACAACAAATAATGAGAGTTAATTAGATCCATTTTTGGATTAAACTAAGTATAAGGATCATAAAAATGTTTTTATGGAATAAATGTGTGACAATTTTCTACTAAAGTTTTGTGGGTGAAACATATTTTTCTACTATAGATATGATGATATCATATGGAAAACATATGTTTGGTATTATAATGTTAATACAAAAGGAAACAATTTATCTAAGAATGAATTAAGTAGCAATCCAATTTCAAGGTAACAAGACCTATTCACATATATTTATGGGGTTTCTTAGATCAAGTTATATTACGCATGTTATAAAGTTATCATTTCTACTATACATTGTATGAAATCTCTCTAGTATGATGTTTGAAAATACATGAGGAGATTCTTGTGATAAACAGACAACATATGACAAAATATTACTTTAGAAATATATTTTAGATTCCATGATATATAGTGAGGTTTTATATTTCTTATTTATAAATCATATAAGTTGAATATCAAACAAAACTAAGAGAACTATAAAGGATGGAAGTCAAAAATATCCAACAGTAATTGAGAAATTAAAACTAGATGAATTCCTAGTAGTTAGAGAAATAATTATACTTATTCTTAAGTGGATACAAAACTATTTTTATTTTAGATAACTTTGATCTAGTATCATAGTTGGGCAAAGGTAATATACAAAAGAAAACTAATTATAGCCAGAGATTTCCATATCTATATAGACCAATTATGTTATGGATTTTAATGTATCCTGAGAAGCAGATTTATAAATACTTTGATAGAAGCTATGGTTTTTTGAAAAGATTTTAAATCATGACTATGGAAAAATAGTTAATAATCAATGATATCACCTCTTGAGGGTTTTTCTTAGATAGATAGTGTAGAAGTAAGTATAAATTCAATCAGAACATGGTAGGCTCAGTAGCTATAGGCATAATCAGTGGAAGCATGTTTATCATGTGAGGCTAACTAGTTAGTTATCATTTATCTCTAGTATAAGTGGTATTTTATTGTATTTAGTTCCCTATAACCAACTACATTGTACATTCAATTACCTTTACATCCAAATAATTTAATATTAATAAATATCTTATCTCCTTTTTCATAAAATCAATATAATAATGTCCTTAGAGTATATGTTACATTGAAATATCATGATAGTTATCTGATATGATGAGAAACATAAAGTTCTAAAAAAATATCCTCAAATATATGTTCTATAGTTGAATGAAATATATCTAATGGAACATAGATAATGAATTTTTATCAGGTGTAGGGGATTCATATTATATTGATACTTTTTCTTATGAATCTTAAAAGTGGTAATCTCTATGATATGAGGTTATGATAAAAGTCTCAGTAGTAGGAATTCCACATGTTTCTGTGTCATTGGCTATTCCAATATGCAATTTTTGGACTGGCCTTTAGAATTGAGATTATTATTAATGTATATCATGAATCATGTACTTTGATGTATTGATGAAAACCATGAAAACATATGCTTGTGACAATGTAGGATACGTTGGGTGTTTCTTAAGTAATATAACATTAATAAATAATTTAGGAAAGTATTTTTCCCTTCCATTTTAATGGATGTAGATATATATGGCCCATTTATTGAAATGGAAATGTCTGATGAATCCATGTCCATGGTAGTATATCAATGTGTTCATTTTTATAATTCAAAGAAAGATTAATCAATCATACAGGTTTATGACATTGAGTATGAAGCCTATTTGATAAGGTATTAATACAAAGGGATTATATTACACAATGAGTATCTATAGGTGGTTGTTTTCATTAAGACATTAACTTATTTCTCTATGTGTTCCTTGATATGTTTTTAGACACTGATATTGGACATTAGGCTAGTTTTCTGAATGCTACTGATAAAGAGGTATAGAGGGTCACACACTAGTGCGTCCAGAATATTAGTTAAATTTTATTTGAATTTGAAAGTTTGAATAAAGATAATTCCCCGATTGTGTCTTTATAATTATTCATGATGATTTTATTTTATTAATTTAGTCACCAGTTATTCAAACAATATATATGTGATTTTAATACTAAATAAATATTTATTCATAGGGTAATTGTTTATTTAGTTACAGAATATATAATATTTATTTATCTCTTTTTTATTCACAAGGTAACAAATAGTTATTTATTTGGTTTCATGAATATTAAATAAATATTTATTTACCAAGATGGTGAATATAATATTTATTTATTTTTTAAGTGAATAATACAATGATATTTATTTATTTTAATAAATAGTTATTATTTAAGGTTTTTTAAATGCTGAGGAGGATGGACAGGGTGAGAAGGGTCCATATGAAATTATATATTTAAATAATTTGAAAGTTTGGTGCATATGAGGGAATATAATAATAATATAATTATTATTATTCGATATGTAGTAATTTTAGATTTAAAAATTAGATAGGTTCCTTTGTGTAATTATTGATTGTTTAATACAAGATATATAAACCCGGTTATATGTTTTTATGTGATATGAGATTTTTTTTGTGCATAAAAAAATCTCCCAATAGTATTTTCTATTACAGAAGAGTCAATTTCTCCAGAACACACTCAGTAATAGAGAGATAGATGATCCCCCTACTCTCTCCGAATAGATCAAGAGAATAAGACGGAGTATTTTGAGTGTGTAAGTATTCTTATTATGATCAACATGGATCGACACATGTGATTTGGATCCTCCACGCTAGCACCCGAAGTTCCAATAACAACAATCCAAGATTTATGGAGGAATTTTGGATAACATTAAAGGGATTCTACCCCTAGATACCCCACCATAATTTCATAATAATAAGAAAGTTTTAATAAATTTAAGAATGAATAATGAATTCCAAGTGAAGGTAACATATTTCTGTGTAAATTTATTATATATTATATATGAAAATATGCCCAATTCGATTATTTTAGGGTTACTATTGTATGGTTCTGAGGATCTATCTAAATAAATAAATAAATTAAATTATTGTTAATGGGCCTAACCACTTATTATATGCCCCTAAACCTTTAGTTATAACAGTAATACCTACCCAAAAAGGATGGGACCAAATATCCATCCATTTTATCAAATAATAATTCCATTATTGGGATGAGGAAGTCATTATTTTTTCAATGACGGTTAAAATCCTTGAATTCAATACGTAATCTAATTTCCCATTAGTTTTATTGATGAGGAAAATGTTGGTGAGACACTATGGTTATTGAACCTCTGAGATGATATTGGACTTGATCAATTTATTGACCTTGACTTCTAATTTTGAAGTGTGGATCATGTGGATTCTCTTTATAGCTTGTTTGTGTCCACAATAATTTTATGGAAAACCCAAATGAATGGTATCTAATTGGGGATCCATCCCTAGAATCTCTATATAATTACATAAAAATACATCCCAATACTTTTTAACAAAATTAGCATATTTCTCTAGTTCTTCAAGAGTAATAGATAAACTAATCAACATAGGTCATGTATCTTCCTCTATACCCAAATTCACTTGGTGAAGTTCTTCAACAGTGGTTGATAACTCTCCCTATAATATTAGAGGATAATACTTGATTAATTTATCTTCAACTTTATAATTATTGGTAGAATAATATAGAATAGAACCCTGAGATCAAGAAGATTATATAGGGACATCGTCATTTCCATTAGGACCACATCCTTCCATGGAATTTCTAAATTAATTTGGTCTTGATGAAAGGATTATAATAGAGGTAAATATTCTAAAACCACATGTTCATATTCTAAGGTTTATATTAAACATATCAAAGATACGTGGATATGTTTACTTAATATTCATCAAACTAGCATTCAAGTAGTGGTAGTCAGAAGTAAGATTACTTCTCATGGATTATATAGAAGCCTCTTTATCTATCGATATATGTTTTTTAATTTGAATATGTAAGGACCTGACCCTAGTTAGTTAGAGTTGGTGCCTTATTTCATTACATTGGCATATAAATAAGGAATATTCATCCTGAAGGACCTAGTAGTTTAGTAGTGAAACAAGATACATACATAAATTCAATATTAAAACTTGAAAAGAAATACAACATAAAAGTTTTATTGGGAACATAAAAATCTCTAAAATTATCCCTGAAATTAATTCATAATACGCCTATTCACATCCTAGGGAAAAATAAAAAATATGAAAAGGGGTGAGCTCGAATGCTCATTAAGGGTACGAAATATAGTGAAATAATAAATAATAAGGTAATTTCAATAACTAAAAGTACACATGCCATTGAAAATAAACTTGAACATAATATGACAGGAATTAGAGTTGAATAAGTAATGCCATAATAAATCCTAATTGTGGGTATTCTACTCATCAAATTACCACATGGACTATTAATGTACTAGTTTTATAATGAGAGAATGTATAATTTGGGGCATCATAACCATACCATCAAGGCCTCATGTGAAGACCATAAATATCCACTTTTTCATGGCCTTGTACCAAGACCATAGTTTGTCTCATGAGATATATCGATGAACTAATGGTTCTATATCGAGCCCCACCTGACACTTAATAAGTCCAATTCATTCCTCATATGAATAGGGATAACATAAAAAACATATACATTCCTATTGAAAACTAACATATAAAATGTAAATAACATTCCTTGATGATTGAACATAAACACTAACCATTTGGAGTAATATGGTGAATTGTGTCAAGATAGCATATTCACAATCAAAATAATAATAAACCATTCAAAAAAACATAGTGGATAATATGATATAACATTAACACAATTTAAACATAATATTTAACAAGAGTTTTGAAATGCATGAAAATACTCTTATAAAATCATCGAGTAATCCTTGAGATAAAAACATTTTTACTTTGAAAAGAAGAGTTATTTTGGAAAAAATATTTGTATAAAACCAGAAGTGATTTGAGGTATATTTCTCATAATAAAAAGAGTGATTTTATGAAAATAATGGTTGTTAAAAACAGATTATATAGTGCTCTTGAAAATAGGTAATAATTGAGAAATTCTCTTAAATCGGGCTTGTATTTTGAGAAGAATTTTTGAAAGTTCATTTTAAAATGTGTAACTCCCAATAAAATAAAGAAGGATTATGGTTGGTAAACATATATATAACACTCAAATATAATTTTTTAGGAGTATATATTAATACATAATAATTTCATTGACGTAAGTAGACAATAAAATTAATCCGAATGAAAATGGTGGTTCGTGTGGAAAACCCTTACCTTAAGTCTGAAGGTGTTCCTCACTTGATCTTAATGACCTGAATAATAAAATATAGGTTAATTAATTAATAATTATAGAAACTCATATGCATTTAATTGATTTATTATAACCTTATTAGGTTCATTCATGGCCTTTTTTATGGGTTAAGAGATTTAATTTCATCGTTTGGGAGCATTTTCTTCTTTGGTTTTAATGATCAGTTTACTTATATTTATTTATGGATAAACATGTAACATGAGAATGGCTGTATAGAATTGAATTTTTATGTGATTATTGAACAAACAGAAGATTACATGGTTATGAAACTAATTTTTTTATTTGAAGGGAAGATGAATCATTAGATAAAACATTAATGATAGCCGTTTTGGTTAATTGGCAGTTTTTTATCACAACAAATGCATTTTTCTTTACAAATTAATATCATGTGTAAAAAATATTATATAACCTTAAATAAGATATATTAAATATTTTATGATATGGTTCAACCATAAAAATGTTTTCATGACCATAATTAAATATGCTAATAGAAATTGAAAACCCATCGTCCTTGAAGGTGGTAAATTAGCACATCTTGGATAATGTTTTTACTACTAGAATAAAAGAAGGGTAAATAATAGATGATAATAAATTATTCCATAATCATAAAAAATTTACATTACATGTAATGTACTGGAGTTTTCATAACATTTGGATGAGGATAGAAAAGAAAACAAAGGAACTTTAAAATAAAGTAAAATAATTGAAAAGTGGAATTTACCTCTTAAATTAGTCTTCCTTGAGAGCCTCTTTAGGGGAGAGGATTTGGTATTTTTAGGAGACGAAGGGATTCTGGACATGGGGGAGGAGATTAGGGAAATATTTTTGTAGAATTTGGACTAGGCACTAGGCTTGATAGGAGTGAAGAGAAGAGGGAGTGAGGGGGGGTTTATAGTTGAGGAGATGAGTAATTTTTAAATATCTTAATCATTATTTTATTATTTTCCTTAAGACCAAAAATAGTATTGATTATTGTGAAAAATAATAGTAATATGTGAATGTGATTTTAAACCAAGGGGTCTTACACCATCCTTACATCAACTATGACTCAATAAATCATGTATTTAGTATTTATCATAAATTAGCATATTTTACTATTCACCTAAAATTGAAGTAATTTAGAAAAATCACAAAAATTAACCATATCCATTTTTCAATGTGTAAAATCCAAAAATAAAATCCATTTCATTAAAATAATTTTCTTGATATTTTAAATTTAAATTTTAAATAAAATCATTATTTAATTGAAAAATACATATTTCAAATTTAAAACTGATTTTGTAATACATTGAAAAATTAACCTATGCCTCATAAAATTATCCCAAAATCATTGGGAAAAAAATATTTATTTAGGAACATATTTTATGAAAGTGAATTTTAAATACATTTATTAATTTAAAACTATAATTAAATATTTGGCACTCACAAAAATACCAATACATAATCAATAATTTAAAAAATGTTATATTTCATTTTTAATGTGCCTAAATTTTATTTATAAATCCATGGGTGAGGTTACTATTCAAAAGGGTATATTACTATTTATAAGGGGGCATTACTATTCATAAGGGTAAGTTACTATTCACTAAAAATTAAGATGATTCTATCAGACTCCAAACATCACCCTGAACGCAAGTGTGTATATCAGATTTTCGAAATTCAAAGCCTAGAAGCGGCAAAAAAAATTATTGTATAGGTTATAAAAAAGTGTTGTTTTTTAGAGACTTAGAGTTTCATGCATTAAACCTTAGGGTGTTACATTATCCCCTCCTTACAAAAATTTTGTCCTCAAAATTCACATAATGTTACCTCATAAAAAGATTTGGGTAGGTACTCATCATAAGCTCCTCAGGCTCCCATTTTGCCTCTTCAATATTATGATTTTTCCAAAGTATATTTACCAATTGAGTCATCTGATTCCTCAAAACCTGTTTTTTAGTATCCATAATCTAGATAGGCTCTTCATAGTAAGATAATCCAGGTTCCAATTATATACTTTCAGAAGATTGGACAAGCATTGGGTTTGGCATGTACTTTCTCAACAACGAGACATGGAACACATTGTGTACTTTAGAGAGGCTAGGAGACATAGACAAACAATATGAAACTGCTCCAATCCTCTCCGGGATTTCAAAAGGGACAATGTACCTGGGGCTTAGTTTCCCTCTTTTACCAAACATTATAATTACCTTCCAGGGAGACACCTTCAAGAAAACATATTCTCTTACTTGAAATTACAAATCCTTCCTTCGAGTATCAGCAAAAAACTTTTTCCTACTTTCAGCTACTTTGATATGGGTTTGAATAGTCTTTTCCTTTGATATTTTTTCCTCCACATGATCTGGGCCCATAAGCTTCCTTTCTCCAACATCGTCCCAACAATTTGGTGTATAACATCTATTTTCATACAATGCTTCATATGTTGTCATTTGAATACATGAATGGAAACTATTATTGTTTGAAAACTCTAGTAAAGGTAAATATTCATCCCATATACCTTTAAAGTCAAGTGAACATGATCTCAACGTGTCCTCTATGGTTTGGATTGTCCTCTCTGATTACCCGTCAGTTTGAGGATGATAAGTAGTACTCAATTGAATCCCATTATCCAAAGATTTCTAAATACTTTTCCATAATTTAGATGTAAATCATGGATCATGATTAGACACAATTGAGAGAGGTTCTCCATAAAGACTCCAAAATTCATTGATATAGATTTGTTCCAGGTGATATAGTGGAAAATCCTCCCTTATAGCATGGAAATGTGTAGATTTCATAAGTTAATCAACAATTACCCATATCGCATCATTCTTCCTTGGAGTTTTGGGTAATACTATGAAAAAATACAAGGTGATGTCATCCCATTTCCATGTAGGAATAGGTAGAGATTTCATGAATCCTCCTGGATGTTGTCTTTCACCCTTTACTTGTTGACAGACTAAACATCATGATACATAATCAAAACTTTCATACTTCATGTTGTCCCACCAGAAATGTTCCTTCAAATCTCTATACAACATAGTGACACTAGAGTGTATAAAGAAATTAGAGCTATGAGAATTATCCAATAAATCCCTTTTCAGCTCGGGTATAGAGGGAACACACAGCCTCTTCCCAAATTTCAGAATTTCATCTTCACACATGAAGTCACCCAACTTCCCATCATTCACTACATTAATTTTCTTTTGAATATTCTCATCATCAGACTGTGAATCTTTAATTATTTCCAATAAATATTATTGGGAAACCATTTAAAAAAGTATTGATGTTTAACCTTCTTTGATAATTCCCATATCCATCCCCACTAGATCCATGTAAAAGGATCCTTGTTAATCCTCATTTTTTTGAGAACTCCATGATCCTTCCTATTCAATGCATCAGCTACCTTATTTTCCTTTCCTAGGTGGTAGTGTATAGAAAAATCGTAGTCCTTGAGTAGTTTGATCTATCTCCTTTGCCTCATGTTGATTTCTTTCTATGAGAATATATATTTCCAACTCTTATGATCCATATATATCTCACATTTTTTCTAAAGAGATAATGTATCCATATATTCATAGAAAAGATTACATCTACTAACTCAATATCATGAGTAGTATAATTTTGTTTGTGCATTTTTAACTTCCTTGATTCAAAGGCAATCACTCTATCATTCTGCATAAGGACACATCCAAGTCCTTTCTTTAATGTGTCACTATAGATTACAAAACCATCATTACCCGATGGTAGAGTTGGGATCGAAGAATTCACTAATATTCTCTTCAATTCTTCAAAACATTCCTCACATTATTTTTTCCATATGAACATAACCCCTTTATGGGTAATCTTGGTCATTGGGTTGGCTAAACCGGTGAATTTCTAAACAAAACTCTAATAATAACCTGTTAAACCAATAAAACTACGCACCTCAGTTATGTTAATTGGAGTAAGATATTATTATATATCCTTTGTCTTCATATTACCAATAGATATTCCATAATTAGAGAAATTTTTTCCAAGAAAATAAAACTAATTGAATATAAAATTCAAACTTGCTAAACTTCCCATATAATTCATTTCCTCTAAGAGTCTTCATAATAGTGCATAACTAATTTTCATGATCTTTGTAGCTTTTGGATTTTATCAAGATATCATCAATAAATACAACCAAAAAGTCATCAATATATTACTTAAAAACTATATTCTTTAGATCTATCAAAATATAGGGTTCATTAGTTAGTCCAAAAGGAATTACTATAAACTCATAATGCCCATACCTAGTTTGAAAAGCTACCTTTGGAATATCTTCCTTCATCGCTTGCAACTGATGATATCCAGATCGAAGGTCAACCTTAAAAAAATATTGGTATCCATGAAGTTGATCAAATAAATCATCAATACGAGGTAGGAGATACTTGTTCTTTATTGTAATAGCATTGATCTCCATATAGTCAATGCACAACCTCATAGATCTATCTTTCTTCGTAACAAAAAGAATAGAGGATCCCTATGGAGAAAAACTAGGGTGAATAAATCCTTTATCACTCAATTCATCTAGTTTTTTCTTTAGTTCTAGTAATTCCACAGTGGCCATTCTATAAGGATTATTTTATAGAGGCCTTTAACCAGGAATTAAATCAATAGAGAAGTCAACTTCCCACACTAGAGGATACCTAGGTAAATCCTCTGAAAAAACATCAATATATTCTTTCACAATAGTTATGTCCTTGATTTGAATATTTCTTTCCTCTCCCATATATATTTTGTTCTCATCCTCACCAAGAATAACATTAAGTAGAGCTACTGGGGGTGGATCGAGATAAGATCTAGATGATGGTGCTTCCGCTCTAAAGATAACAGATTCTATATCATTCTCAAAAATTATAACATACTTATTCTTGAAATATATTTTTTCATCATTATAGGAAATCCAATCTACAACAAGGATTATATCAAATTAAATCATGGGTATGATAATAAAATTAGCAGATAAATCACATTTATATGTCATAATGGTGACTAACTGACACATCTTTATTGAAAAGATAATTCATTTAGGAGTTTTGAATGACAACTCCCTTATTAAATCAAGTTGTAAATATCTAATTTTCATGGAAAACTGGGAAGATATGAAAGAATGTGATGATTCAGAATCAAATAAATCATTGGCTAAGTTTGAGGAAACTATTAAAGTACTTTCCACCATATCATTAGGAATTTCAACCTCAACAGTTGTGATCGCATAAGCTTGGCCTTAATACCATGGCCTTATTTGGGGGATTTTCCTTGATGGTTAGTATATTTGTGTGCATAAATTCCACTATCCTTGAAATTGTATCATTGAACATTGGTATCTTCTTTATTCCTCTTGCAATCACATAATAGGTCGCCTTTTTCCACACACTTGTGACAAACACCCATACCCTTCAATTAAGTAACAGGGTGTCTCTTCCCACAATTATCACAGGGTGGAAGGTCAACTATTCCCTTCTTGTCCATTTCCTTATTTAATTTTTTAGAGTTTTCAAAAAACCTCTTCTTCTATTTCTTTCCTTAAAATTCATAAGACTTAGAGAACTCCTTTTTCATCTTGATAGAACATGATACTATGTCTTTGTATGATGAGAATGTTTGGCAGACCAATGCCTGTTAGATGAATGAATTTAAGCCATAAAATAATCGATCAATATATCACCTTGTATTAAGTATGTAGTATGAAACATACCTTTATAACCTTGTAAAATTGGAATCATACTTCACAATATTCTCATCCTCTTTTTGCCTCAAGTTCAGAAACTTCCTTTCCATATCTTCTCGCTATCCAGGAGGGAAGTATTTGTATAAGAAAATTTCCTTAAAATACCTCCATTATATTTCTTCTATTTCTTCCTCCTCCTTTGTGTTTTGAATTAAATACAACCACTGATCTGCATCTCTCGATAGATGATAAACCTCCATGACAACCTTCTCTCTTTCATTACATCCCAAGTTGAGAAAAATCTTCTCTAAATAACTTATCCACTACTCCGATATGAATGGGTTTATAGTCCTATAGAATGATGGAGGTTGTTCTCACATAAAGCATTCTAACAATACTCCTCCACATTGTGGATCATTATGCTCCATATGGGTAAGATTATTGTTCATAACCTGAGTCAGGTGTCCCAGCATAATCATAAGTCACTCAACACCAGTTTCATCTCTAAACCCAAAATCATTTTCTTACATAGGTGGGAAATCCCTACATGGGATATACACGTTCATATGGATTCCATTCCTTCCACTAGGAACCATTTCTAAATAATGGTACACATTATATTAGGTTATGAATCATAATTTTTAATCTCAAATAGAAAAATAAATAGTGTAAATTGAAATCCTATACATAGCTAATATCATAATCATAAATATGGTTTCTTTGAGGAAAATTTTACATTTAAATCCTTCATAATGGCTTGTAATGAAAATGTGAATTATCCTAAGAATATCCTCTGGGAGTATCATACCAAGTGCACAGTAAGGCCCGTTTTCATGTACTAGGGTACCTCGGTTCATGCCCGAAACTCCTTGTTGGAGTTTTCACTCCAAGGTGTATCTGTACCAGAACTATATCCACTTGTAGTATTCAGACAGAGATGTATTTACTAGAAAGATCCACATAATCTATTCCTTACCAAAATTCAAGGGTGCTCTTGTATGTTTATCCTCAAATTCAATCTTATGGTTTTGTTCCCTAATCTATGTTTTCTAAATCTATTTTCTAAGTTTTCTACTAAACTTCTTCTGATACGAACTCTAAGGACCCAACCCCAGTTGCCCATAGTCGGTGCCTTATTTCATTACATTCTCATATAAACAAGGAATATTCATCCTGAAGGACTGAGTAGTTTACTATCTTTGGAAACATGACACATACATAAGTTCAACATTACAACTTGAAATGAAATACAACATAACATTTTTTTGGGAACATCCACAACTCTAAATTTATCCCTACAATTCATTCATAATACACCTCTTTTCATCCTAGGGAAAAATAAAACATATAAAAATGGGTGAGCTTGAAAGCTCAGTCAAGGTATGAAATACAATGAAAGCATAAATAATAAGGCAATGTTAATAACTAAAAGTACACATTACATTAAAAATAAACTTGAACATAATATGGTATGAATTAGAGCTGAATATATAATGACATAATAAAACATAACCATGGGTATTGTAATCATCTAATAATCACATGGACTATCATTTTAATAGTTTCATAATGAGGTAATGTATAATGTGGGACATCATGACCATATCGTCAAGGCCTCGTGCTAAGACCATAAATATCCATTTTTTCAATGACTCATGCAAAGACTATAGTTTGTCTCATGAGACCTACCAATGCATCAAGGGGATATAGAGGTCTTGAACCAATACTTAATAAGTCCAACGCACTCCTCATATGAATTTGGATAACATAAAAAACATATAAATTCATATTCAAAACTAACATATGAAATGTAAATAACTTTTCCCAGTCATTAAACATAAACACTAACCATTAAAAGTAATATGGTGAATGGTCTCAAGATAGCACATCCACAGTAAAACTAATCATAAAACATTAAAAAACACCATGTATGATATCATAAAACATTAATTCTATTTTAACGTAAGAATCAACAAGAGTTTTGAAATTGGTGAAATTACTTTTATAAAATCATCGAGTAATTCTTGAGATAAAAACCCTTTTACTTTGAAAATAAGAGTTCTTTTGGAAAAATATTTATATAAAACTAGAAGTAATTTGAGGTAGATTTTTAATAATAACAATAGTGATTTTATGAAAATAATTTTTGTTAAAAATATATTATAGAGTGCTCTTGAAAATATCTAATAATTCAGAAATTCTCTTGAATCGGGCTTGTATTTCGGGAAGAATTTTTGAAAGTTCCTTTTAAAATGTGTAACTCCCCATAAAATAAAGAAGGATTCTGGTTGATAAACATATAGAGAACAATAAAATATAAATTATGAGGAGTACATAATAATACATAATAATTTCATTGAGGTAAGTAGACAATAAAAGTAACTCAAATGAAAATGAAGGTTCAGGTAGAAAACCGTTACCATAAGTCTGAAGGTGTTCCTCACCTGTTCTTAAGGACTTGAATAATAAAATTTAGGTTCATTAATTAATAATTAAATAACCTCCTATACATTTAATTCATTTATTATTACCTTATTTGTTTCATTCATGGCCTCTTTTATGGGTTAATAAATTCCATTTCATCGTTTGGGAGCGTTTTCTTCCTTGGTTTTCATGATCGGTTTACTTATCTTTATGTATGGATAAACATGTAAGATGTGAATGGTTGTTGAGAATTGAAGTTTTATGTTATTAGTGAACAAAAATAAGATTAAATTTTTATAAAATTCAATTGTTTATTTGTATTGAAGATGAATCATTATATAAAACATTAATGATAGCTGTTTTGGTTAATTGGCGGTTTTTGATCACAACGAATGCATTTTGCTTTATAAATTAATATCATGTGCACAAAAGATTACAGAACCTTAAATAAGAAATGTTAAATATATTATGGTCTAGTACAACCATAAAAATGGTTTCATGACCATAAGTTAATATGGTAATAGAAATTGAAAATCCATCGTCCTTGAATGTGGTAAATTAACACATCTCGAATTGCATTTTTACTACAAACATAAAAGAAGGGTAAAGGAGATATGATAATAAATTATTCCATCATAATAAAAACACTAAAATAAATTTATGGTACTGTATTTTTCATATAATTTGGATGAGGATAGGTGAGGATAGAAAAGAAAACAAAGTAACTTGAAAAGAAAGTAAAAGAATTGAAAATAGGAATTTACCTCTTGAATTAATCTTCCTTGAGAGCCTATTTAGGGGAGAAAATTTGGTATTTTGAGGAAAAAAGGAAATGATAGACATAGGGGAGGAGATTAGGGAGATAATTGGGTATAATTTGGACTAGGCACAAGGCTTGAGAGGAGTGAAGATAAGAGGGAGTGAGGGGGGTTTTATAGTGGGGGAGAGGAGTAATATTTTAATATCTTAATCAATATTTTATTATTTTTCTCAAGACCAGCAATAGTATTGATTCTTGTGACCAAGAATATTAATATGTACATTTGAGTTAGAACCAAGTGGTCTTACATCATCCTTACATAACATATGACTTAATAAATTATGTATTTAGTATTTATTGTAAATTATCATATTTTACTATTCACCTAAAATTGAACTATTTTCAAAAAATCCCAAAAATTCACCAGAATAATTTTTTGACATGTAGAATACAAAAATGAATTACATTTTGTCGAAATAATTTTACAAATATGTGAAATTTAATTTTTAAATAAAATCATTATTTAATTGAAAAATATATATTTTAAATTTAAAACTAATTCTGTAATACTTTCAAAAAATAACCAAGTCCTAATAAAAGTATCCCAAAATAATTGGAAACAAAAATATTTATTTAAGAAAATAATTTATTAAAATGAATTTTAAATCCATTTATTTATTTAAATCTGTAATTAAATATTTCTCACTCACAAAAATACCAATACTTAATCAATAATTTATAAAATGTTCTATTTAATTTAAAATGAGCCTAAATTTTATTTGTACATCCATGGGTGAGGTTTCTATTCATAAGGGTATATTACTATTCATAAGGGTACATTACTATTCATAAGGGTAAGTTACTATTTACAAAAAAGTTAAGTTGATTTTATCAGATTCCAAACATCACCCTAAACGCAACGTGTATGTCATATTTTCAAAATTCAAATCCAAGAAGCAGAAAATTTTAGTTTATTGGATAGGTTATAACAAAGGGTTGTTTTTTAGAGACTTAGTGTTTCATGCATTAAACTTTGGGGTGTTAGAAAATATCCTATTGAACATCATATGTGAGGGAATTGATTAGTGATTTTACATTATTAGATAATATAACTATGTGCTTTTAATGATTTGGAGTTATTGTCTTGATACAGTTGATGGGAAACATAAACTCTTCACCATGTTCACTTCATGGATTAACAGGGAAAATTTTCAAGCCATTAGGGGAATGATTATGTGTGTAATTATTTACTCATGGATGATTCCCCACCCTTTTTTAACACCCTATATTTATGTTTTTATATTCATAAGACTAAAAATGGGATCTATCACCATACATTACCCTAACTTTCCCATCAATATAGTATTTAAATAAATAATGATATGGAGAGGGAATTGTTTCATACATATGGAGAAAAGGTATTCCCAACATTATATTGAAATCGTTGTATTAGTAAACCACCATGAATTTTGAATCCAACAATGAGGTATATGAATTGGGTTTTCAACCTATTCCTCCTGAGTGGCCACTTCTTACTCTTTTCATACCCTAGAATTGTTAGGTTTGAGGGGGACAAGTCAACTTCTCTATGGCTCTGAAGTCAATGGGTCCGGATAAGGATGATATTGATTATATAACCATTTTGAACTAGTAATTGATGAATATGGATATCATTGAGCATTTCATATATAGTGAAAGGACTTGTTTTCCCTTGTATGACAGTTTTACAATCATATTTCCTCAATGAAATGACTATATGATACTCAGTGGAAATAGTATCACCATATTATATCTTGAATGTAGTGACATAAACCACAAATTTTTAAGGACTTAAATGAAAATAAATATGGTTCTCCTTGAGTTATTGTAAAAGGTAATTGGAATACAAAATTTAGATCATTGTCAGGATAACATAGACATTCTTTAAAATTTTATACTTTTGTAACAAGAGTCTATTTTTTATACACTATGGATACATGTAGGATGGAGTATTGGGGGACAAAGGTGACTATTTTGGGGAGTCCATCCCTTTTAGAAAATTGGGGGTGTTATTATTATTTTTATGTTTGGGTGAACTATCCTCTCCAAATAATGATGTTGAACAACTGATAATTTATCTTAAAATAATTCTAAAATTATGATTGGATAATAAATATACATAGAGTATTCATGATAAAATTGATGGTCCTTATAATCTTTTTAAAGAATATCCCTTTGATTCTCAACTGCATGTATAGATTTAGTGGAAATGAAACCTAAACTTCATGGTTAATTTCAACCACACATTCATCAGCATCTATAACCTCCTATAAAGGTTTTGTTAGGGAAATCAAGTTCACACTAGTCTTCATCATTGGTGAATGGTTATGTTGATTGAATGACATTGATAGACCCATATTTTAACTCATCAACAGATGAAATTTTTTTTAGGGAGGTGGTTCCTAGCCTCTCAATGATGGGGTAAGAATTCCAGAAGAGTCTAGAATGGTGTGGGTACCTATGAGGTCTCCTCTTCATGTTCCATATTACACTAGTGTCGATTACACCGACTCTTATAATCCAATGATGATGAAGATAACACATGAAGTATCATAAATAGAATTAGGTTCATGAATGGTCAATTCATTCCTGCCCTAATAATTGAATATTCTTGGTTGACATATTTTTTGGTCATCCAACCATCAAATTTTTCTACATGACTATTTGGGAAATATTTGTATTCTCCTTCTTATTTTTGAGGAGTAGAAGATACATAGGCCACCTACACTAGGGGTTTACCCAAATTTACTTTCCTGATGTCAATCACCCTCTAAATAAAGTTCTTAAATATTAACAATATTGTATCTTATTTCCCAATATTTAATAGATGGGGGTAGTAATTGGGGGGATCATTCAAACCAGCTTCAATGGATCCCTAGATCCCTAGAAAATTAAAGAAATTATTTTCTTGGGATAGAGATTAAAAACCTCAAAACCTACTCTTTATATAATTAATAAACATTGTTTTTTAGATTTTGATGTTTGGTCTATTTTATCCTCCATCCTAACATGGGAGCTATTTATGTAGGTGTTATCTAGGAGGAGGCACTCCATGATATTGATAAGGATTAATGTATTGAGATTTAATTTGATTTTGTTTGAGAATAAGTGTTACAAGTTCTACCTTACTATATTTATTCCCTTATATCAAAAATGTCATCCAATATTTGGATTTCGAACACATAATGGAAACTTAAAAGAAATGAACTATTACTGGAAACTCCCATTAACCAAAAGGGTATTTTAATGGGATGAGTGACTTCTATAAATCATCATAGAGATTATCTTTAAATATTTCCATCAACTTCTCTTATAAGATCTTAATATTTAGGTAATAGTTAAAGTATTTATATCTATCGAGGAAGTCCAAACCCCTCCCATTTTCATACTATTTTCAATTTTAGAGGTCAATAAATTCATATTTCTTAGTGTGGAGTGGAATATGAAAAGGAAATCCCATAATAGATCCTCCCAATTGAATATATACATAGATGGAAGGTTTATGTACTAGATAAATATTAAAAAGTACAAAATTTTCTTGAAACACCTAAGTTAGGATGTCTCTTACTACTCTGGTGTCCCATCATGGGGGCACATTGAGAAGAAAAATGCATGTGGTGCTTATCTAAATCTACTATACTATTAAATATGAGAAAATTTATATTAAAAAAATTGGGTAGAGGAGGACTCATGTCCAACCACTAAGGATATAGTTTCCTCTCAAGATGCATAGGTGTGAATTATCCCTCTATAGATTTTATCTGACCAATAAGGGACTAAATTGAGTAAAGGAGTTCTAATTGAACTATCACCAATGATGATGCATGAGTAAAGATAGAAAGTGGAATGTTATAATGATGTCAAACATTTTCATGCTATTGATAACCAGATTGATTTGTAATAGGGTAACTTGATTGAATTGGTAGTTTTTGTTTACATAGTAGAGGATATTTTTGATAATCCATAGTTTCCAAGGTTTGATAGACATGTTTTCTAGTCCCCCAGTTAATCAGATGACTGGTATTATCTCTTTCTAGATGAGAAATTTCTTATCATTGAAGTGAATTTACCATAGAAGAGAAATTTTCATTATCCTGTGAGTTAAATTTATTAGGTATATTAAATCTGAGAAATTAAACATTGAGTCAACTTAGATTTCCCAACTCAACTTAATTCATGGAAATATTCTCCATAGTATAAAGAGGCTCATTATTTATAGGTGTTCATTAACATGTGGATGCATCTACACCTTTCCCTTTATCATTATTTCAGGTTCGCCAAAAAGGTGGTAACTGAATGTTCTATAGAGCTCCCAAATCATGTGTCTACCTATGATAATGGGTGTGTAGAATCTCTTAATGCATTTTATTATGCTCTAAATTTCAAATGGATGTTGCCTCATTACATTATTATCTATCAATGTTATGTTTTCATTATTTTTTGTGATGAAATAAACATCATTCACTAATATAAATCATGTAGTGGAATAAAATCCTTATCTATATCAGAATAATAAGGGGTTATTTTCCTCTAAATATTTTTTGAGGTAATATTCATAATCCACCTTGGTTTCTATTTTATTGGAAGTACATTTTGACTTGTCACCCCTATGAAGTTTTATATTCTCACCTCTATGATCCCATAGAAGTTGTGTTTAGATAGTAATGTTCATAGTTTCCATAATGGTTTTCACTAAATGTTCTCTTAGTGAAGGAGATGAATCAAAAAATATCAATAGAGTAAACCACGAGGGGGGAATCTTTTGAAGATGGTCCCAGTCTGGAAAAAAATATATTTCCTTTGAGGAGGGGGAGGTAAAACTTTTTTGGGGGGAAACTTTTCTCTACTACCATAATGGTTGAGATCTATTATCGATTATATATTTCCTAGGGTAGTGATTGTGGTAAAAATTCTCCTAAACCTATGATATGGGGATTCTCCTATAATTCATTTATGAATGATTACATACGATTATTATGCTTTTGGGATTTTTTCCTTGCATGAGATGGCTGAAAAAAATTTATGAACAATATGTTCTCTCCATATAAGGTTTATATGTAATTATAGGTTTCACTTTCCTCAAATGAGTGTCCAGTTTTACCTTCCTGGTAGCCTAATGAAAAATCATGTCAATGGATTACCCCAATTAAGTACACCTTTTTTGGGATTTAGGAATGATGAGACTTCATTGGAAGGATGAAATAGCATATGAAAATATCATAATTTATACTTTTCCTAAAGAGGTAAAAATTTTAACAATAACATCCCATTATCTATCTATGAGTAATTCCCTTAACCTCATCATGGTTTTCCCTTTTTCGTAGTCGTTATAAGGCCGATAGGGAATTGGGAGGATACCTATAATGGTGAATTTATGGATTTTTTAGACTCTTAGCTTCAAATGTATTTTTCTATAGGATATAGGAGGATTTCACACCATGTAACTAGGTTACAAGATGTGTAAGAGTTTCTAGATGCAAGTCATGAAAGGCTTCTGGTTGGGAAAGGATACACGATGTGAATAGATGTTTCACATCATCAATGTTTTAAATAACATAATTCTAATTTGAGGTGAAAAATTTCTCAGCATACTTAAACAGCATGGATTCCATGATGTGTATAGAAGTTACATGTCATGTAATTCCCTAAGTAAGGAAGTTTTAGGGTGTCATTTAGGTTTCAGGTGACCATTTAGCTGTCGCTTTTCCTTTGCTCTTGATACATACTTCCTCTATGGTTATTTTTAGTGACAATGTTCCTTCTGGTCGATCCATTCGACGTTTCATCTTCTTGGCGGTCACTATACATCTTTTCGAATGAGTGATCATTCCAATTATTCCTTTTCATTGATCCCAGTAGTGCCCTTGGGTTGTGTTATCAGATAAATTGTTCTAAACTTGTGTTTTCTCTTATCTTCTTCCAAGATCCATTATGGGATCTCATTCCGAAGGTCATTACTTTGTTGATCACGGTGTGGAGGACATTCTTTCTTGAGTTATGTGGGTTTTCTCCTTTCTTATGACCCCCTATTTTATAATTTGGATCAATCTTATGATGTGTATTGGATTCTAGGGCCTTTTTTGTCATTTTTGGGTTTTTATTGTTGGTGGATCTCATTGTAGGCATGTGCAACCTAAGTTTTGAGTTAGTTGGTTCTATCTCTAGCCTATCTTGATAAACCTTATTGTTATTTCTTTACTAATTAGTTTATACATGTAATTGACATGATTGTTCTTTGTGCATTGAAAAGGGTTTTTAAAGAAAAATTATTTTCCCTTGGTTATTGATAAATGGAAAGAAAAGGGGTATTTTTAAAGTATTGAAATGTATTTTTGAAAAGGTTTTGAAATGATTTTAAAATAATTGGAATAAATTGTGAAAATGATCACATGGATTACCTTGGGTACTTATTTGGAAGGTTTATCTTGAGGCCATCATCCATTTTCCTATGATTATTAGGAGGTTTTCTCATGGGGATTTCATTTATTTCCTAGGTCTGTTGTTCTGGGGGATTGATATTGACATTTTTGGGGGGTTTATTCATGGGGTATTCCTATGCTTATTAGGCCAATGTTCTTGGATCTGTATTGTGCACTTGATTGATTATGGTATGGATAGTTTTCTAGTTTAACCTACAGTGATCCATGGTGCTAAAACCTATGCTTCTGTTTTGTTCATTTTTCTGTGTTTTTTATCCTTGATATGAATGAGATATGAAAAATATTCTTTTACATTGATATAAATACTTCTGTTTTAGAACTATGATAAAAGGTAAAGGATTACCATGTTTTTTATAAAACTTATTTATTGCATATCATGCCATGTTTTATTTAAAATGAGCATACATGAATTGTTGTATAGAGGCCAGTTATGGAATATCTAGGTGTGATCCTACTGCACTTGTTAGCTCAAAAACTATGCACATATTCAGTGGTGAATAGAACTTTGTAAGTATTCAATTTTAGGGATAGTAAAGGCACCGCAGTGAGGTGATGAGGTTTCATGTCAGCTAGGTTGGGTAGCTAGAGGTGAAACGGAGGGAGTTCGTCCATGCCATCTTTTGGAGTAGATATTTCCTTTTTTTCCTTTTTAGTTAGACTTGTCTTTTGTAGTTTTACCTACTTTTACTATTGTTTTTTTTGTAGACTTCTTAGAGTTATGGAATATATTTATTAGACTTTAATTTCCTTTTCCTATTTCCTTATGTATTAATTCCATGTGCTTGTACATGTTGGGAGAAATAGTTCCCTCTGTTTGTTTCTCGCTGCCCAGGTGCTTGTCTCCAGACCATGTGGATCAGGAACATCCTTCTAGTATGTGGAAGATCATTTTAGGTGCCAGTTTTGAGGCTAACTCAAGTCAGTTCATTACAAAATGGTATTAGAGGGTAGGTTTTTCACCCAAGGGATCATGTTTTAGGACATATGTTAGACTAGAGATAGGTTTTTTGGGTCTTGATAGGTATGTTGTGATGAGTTCTTGGCCATATCTTATCGCGAAGAGACACAAGTTGGAATGGGATGTTAGGATATGTCTCTATAGTGTTGGGTTTTGTTTTTAGTCTTAGTTTTTTCTTATGGTTTTTCTAGTTTAAATTGAGATTTACTCTGTTTTTTTATCATTACTTCTATTTCAGCATGCAGCAGTATGCCTCTGAGATTTCTTCCACGAGTTCCTTGGGAAGGTGTAGCTGATGCTCTATAGGGGAATCCTCCAATGGATCAGAATCTCATCAAGACTATCATATGGGAAATTCATGTTATTGAATAATATTTTACATGAGTTAAGAAAATAGTTATTGAGGTATAGGTAGAAGCTGGAGGAGACAGAGATCGGTTATGAGAATTATTTCATGAGAATCCACTATAATTTAAAGGAATGAATAAACCTAAAGAGGTGGAGGACTAGATAGATATAATCGATCAAATCATATACTTCCTAGAGACACATGATAATATCACGGTGAAGTGTGCACTGTTCAGGCTTGAGGGTTCTAATAAGCTATGGTAGGATTCCATGGTCCAGGAAGACAGACACGTAGACTTTAGTTGTAAGGGTTTCAAGACCCTATTCTTCCATTATTTTTTTGTAGAGTCTATGATGTTGGAAAAATATATGTATTACCTGTCCTTACAATAAGGAGAGCATTCAGTGTCGGCGTACACCAATTTGTTTGCTAAGCTTGTCTATTTTTCTCTGGACATGGTGAAGAATGACCAGTTGAAGGCTCAGAAGTACCTATCGGATTTTCGATCGGATATCAGATAACAATTTTTTATGTTAAATCATTATACCTATACAGATATGGTAGAAAGATCTATGATGATAGAGATGGACATGACATGAAAGATTGGATTTTCCACCTCTTCTCTTTCATCCAGTGGAGGCTTCAGTGGCACGTATTGGAAGAAGAGGAAGTGACATGATAATCACAGGAGTAGTGAAGGTGGGTATCATCAATGAGCCTCTTCTTAACCATCTTCTATATCTAGAAGTGTGCCTCTAACTTTCTATTATTTTAGAAATGTCAAACACACTTGACGTTCTTATCATATTCCTATAAAGACTTTCTACAATTGTGGACACTTTGCAGAACTTCTATCAGGCTATGTCTACACCTCATTATGGTTAGGATTCATCAGATTCAAAGGATACTATGGTGCAGTCAGAATCTCCAAATATTATAGGGATACAACCACATGCCTCAGGAGTGAAGCACTGACATGCAGTAGATGAGTGTCTAATATAAGTCGATGCAGGTTCAGAAATATTGAGGTATACTATCCTTATTGAATCATTAGTAGAGATTTCTTTATTTTATATTGGTTCCTCCCAGTCAATTATATCTGAATGTTTTATTTATATGATTAAAATTCCAATGGAACTTATGTCCTTTTTAATGGAGTTAGAAACACCTATTGGAAAGAGGAGAGAGTAGGGGCTTCGTTTTCCTTCTTTTTAGGTCATGATAGCTAATACAGAGTTGGTCTGAGGTTTTCTTGTTCTTTATCTGGATCTATTTGACATCATCATTATTATGGATTAGCTTGTTGCTCATCGAGATGAGTTTTATTGTTATCATCAGTGTGTTTTGTTTCTTTTCACTGATGGGATCTCTTATGTGTTTTAGGGGAAGTGGGGCCTGAAACTATTGGAAAATAGGTCTATACCAATGCATCTATACCCATAGTTTAGAAAAACCATGGGTATAGGTAATATATTTTGGTCTATACCCATGGTTTTCTTAATACTGTGGGTATAAAATGCCCCAAATTTTTAATTCCATTGGGTTTCCCCTCTTGATTTCTCATTTCCATCGGGATTCCACGTGAACCCTCTCCTCCCCTCCCTCCACCTCCTGGCCCTCTCCTCCCCTCCCGACCTCGACCTCTCGACCTCTACCTCCCCTAAACATCTTGACCTCTGCATCTCTTCCCCCATCCCCTCTCAACTCCCTCTCCTCCAACGGCGTCCCCCTCCCCCCTCTTGGCTCCCTCTCCTCCGTCGACATCCCCACTTGATCCACATCGTTGGGTTCCAAAAGGCAGATTATGTCACTAAGTTCCATAGATCATATGTAAAGTGAGTATGAGTCACTATTCTAGGGTTACAAAAGGTGACATTCATTTGAAGGTACTCAAATCTAGGTTTCACAAGTAGTCTACAAGTTGGTTTGTGGTGACTAGTGATAGTGAGAGGTACTTTTTTAGTTTCTTCAGTACATTCTTCGACTTTATTTGATACATGGTTCTATAAACATTTTATAACTGATAAATTGATCTCTATTTTGGGGATGTATATATAGATTTCCTCAAAACCTATGATCCTTTATACTCATTTGGATAAGAGTGTGGAATGGAGTAGGATGTTTCCATCTTATGATATTGTGGTATGAACTTCTGGGAATCTCTTGAATTTCATTTCCCTTGATAGGATTTATTTTGATGTTATTCTTGGTATAGATTAATTATATCCTATTTGATCCCATATCGATAGTTATTGAATGTGGGTCACTTTTTAATTTCATAATATTATTTAATATGATGTTATCATAGATTTGATTTCCATGATAGTCAATAAGGAACTAGTCAAGGGAAGGTGGGTTCTATCACTACTAAAATGAAATGTTTTACATTTAATGTACTTATATATAAGGAGGAAAATGCTATACTACTAGTGGTTTTCCTATCTTCTGAGGCATTTATAAAAACATGTTTAAAGATACCCACTAAATTAGATGTGGCATTCTATACTAATTTATAACCTCAAATGAAACTGATTCTCACTCCACTATATTTTATTTTCAGGTTAAGCCACTGCATGAAGGTGGTATTTAATATTATTAGTGGATCTATGGTTGTTTGTGGTGAAATAGTGAGTACTTGACCCTTGAAACACCTAGAGATGGGTGGCCTTTTTTCATTTTGGGTAAGGATGTTGACGTATAATGTATCTCCTATTCATGATTCATCCCATATTTCTTTTGTACTCGTATGTATCAGATTATCTTTTTACTCTTGTTTTGGGTTGATTTTTATATTTTTTTCATGTGATTTAGAGTATTATTTATATTTCTGAACTTGATTTATATTGACCATGATTGCTTATGTTTTTTAGAGGGACTTTCCATGTTGTGGAAAGGAATTTTTTAGTTCATGGTACGAACATGTTTGATGATACTATTAATAAAACCCATTTCTAAAGGAAATTTTTTATGCTCGTGAACTAGTTGTTAGCCTATATGTATCGAGAGTGACCTTTTGGCCTTATCATAGGGTGGATCAGCTGCCTGGTTTAAGGGTGTCCCTAGTTGGTTCGTGACAACCACTATACTTCACTAACAATATAAAAAATATATTTTGTACCACCATGTGACAGGTTTGTCACACCTTTCCAATGAAACACCCCTACTACATTTTTTCACAGTGTTGTCTATGGGTTGAAGTTTGACCTATAATAGAAGTATCATTTTAGAAAGGCCTCTGGACTTAACTTCGATGCCAAATCACACACCAATACTAAAACTAAGCCTCATTAAACATCTAAAAACATCTCCTTGTAATGTTTCAACACTCGGATTTCCGATATGAATCCTAATTCAAGGAACGACCCTTGATTTACATCAAAATTTTGAATTTCCCCTGAATTTCACAACCTTGAAAGATATGTATAATTATAAAAACTCTCATAAGAAATGAAGAATTCATTCATCTTATTCAAAGTGGAATATATTTCTCCTTATATTAAATACTTCTTCTCTAGGCACTATAGATGATAAAATTGCACCAGGTTGGTGAAACACTTTAGCACAGTATTGATAAATGTCTAGTGGGAACAAATCCTAGAAAACCATATAGTCACCATCAACCATCTAGCATGAAAATCTTGGAACAATCTCTATCTCTCTCTCTCTCTCTTATTTTATTTCTAGTCATAGAGAACAAAAAACCCAAACAAGAATCTTTGAACTCACAAAAGGGTGTTGATTAATATCCATGAAACCCCCTTTCTACTTTTCTATCAT
This sequence comes from Viscum album, assembly GCA_963277665.1. Lineage (NCBI taxonomy): Eukaryota > Viridiplantae > Streptophyta > Magnoliopsida > Santalales > Viscaceae > Viscum > Viscum album. The sequence goes on from OY728123.1 coordinate 891,699,752, forward strand.
CAACCTAGAAATATTTTTTATTTAGCACTAAAAACCAAATCATCCTTTGTTATCTCTTTTTATCTATCTTTTTTTGGTAAGAAAAATCCACCTTCCATGTAAGGAAGCATACTCCTTCTATGATGACATATTTTTACCACAACTCGATCCACTAACTTTTATACAACTAATGCATTAAATATACATGCATCTCATGGATGTTTCATGCTCCATGTCACTTGTTTGATTTTTCACGAGTTAGTCTGTGTGGTTAGATTCATCTCACAAAAACTATCCTTCAAGATGCTTAATGTAATAAAAACATTTTTTCGTGATACTCTTTTAATTATAGGATATATTCTCTCATTGAATTTTTTTATAAATATTAATCATATTTAATGATTAATAAATTCTATAAAAACTGTTTTGTCAGTCGACACTTTCAAAAAAAACCCTAAAGGGAAGATCCTTACATGTAAACTGGAACATGTTTACATAGATGCCGTGGTGTTTACACATCAACTGTTGATGTTTATATTGTTCTTTTATCATTATCAAAATCCAACATCTTGTTTACACATAACTGGATTATGATTACACAGCTCCCATTGATTCTTACGGTGCCCTGAGAAGATGGTTACAAAAAGGTGAATGAGGTTTACATAGAGAAAACTCACGGTTACGTATCCTGAGTTGATGTTTACACAACCTATCAATTATTTATTTGAAAACAAAAAATAATGTTTATGTTGGATATGATGGTCCTTACACAATCAAGATTTAACCAAATTTCATAACTACCTCTCTAAACTGATTTTTCTATAAATTGTATAGAACCCCTTTAAACCTCTTTTAGCCTTCAAAATATGAACAAAAATAACCGATCGATGTTTAATTTATGATTTATTCCAATTAATTATAAAAAACACAACTCATATCACACTATAAGGGTTTTTTAGTAATATCCCACTTTGGGTTTGTTGACAACCTCAAGCAGATTAAACACTTTAACATTTGAAAAACATTAAAACCTAACAGATTTGAGAATAAACACATCTTGAGCCTCTTAAGTTTAATTAGTGTATCAATTATTCACTTAACATTAACTTTAAGGAAACTTGAGTCAATATATATGAGATAAAAAAGAGTTAAATGATAATATATTCATTAAGACACCTCATTGAGTGTTTATACTCTTACTCCCCCTAATAGATCATACAAGAACTCTCCCTTCCAACACAACATTTATCCCCCCTTACTCAATAGAAATTACACTCCATGAAAACATTATCCCCTTAAAATATGAAAAAAAATTCCCTTTATTAATGAACCTAAATCTAACTTCCATGAAATTTCATAAAATTGATTTAGAAATTCAATCATTGATGTTATGAGAGAAAGCATACTTTAAAAAAACAATTTCCATGTGGGAGTAGGAGTCCATTATCTAACTCATGTAGTTGGATGGATTGGATTAGAATCTAAGTGCCAATTTATTCCTTAAAAAATATACCTTGGGTAGTGTCTTAGTTATAATATCATCCCCATGATCCCGTGTCAACACATCCACAAACATCATAACTTTTTGATCCACCTTCTCCTAGACAAAATGGTATTTTATCTCAATGTTATTTATCATAACATTATGGATGATATTTTTTTAATATTTATAACACTCGATTTGGAACACTATATCGGAATGGGTGAGGCCACATTCTCATGAACTAATATAATTTGTTTCATCCTTGCATACAGGAACATGTTTTGACCCATGGGGAATTTTCGTTCTTATATTTGGGAAATGACTTATATAGTCACAAGAGATAGGTATTCTAAAGTTTAGTTTTTATTTTATTTTATTTACCACATTGGAAACTAAGTCCTTTTACTGCTTTATACAAACGAAGGTTAGTTATATTACGTGAAGGGGGGCAGAAGGGAACTGGAGGCGATTATACTGTTTTCTTTTCAAGGGAAGGAGATCAGGGTAGTAGAGGGATTAATTTGTGTGTTTCTTTTTATTATACCTTTGTATTGTGTTGTTTTTTGTCTATTTTATTTTCTTTCAGTGTGTAAATCTAACATAAAAATTATTTATGCTGAAATTTTATTTATTTTATAATGTTATTTTAATTAATTATTTGTGGTTTAAATCATTACTTAGTGGTGATTCCTTGATGCATGGATAATTATTATATAAGTTTATTCAATTTGTAATCTTCCAAAAATTAAGGAATATCTAGAATGTGTTACTTCTGAATCAAAAAATTGAACTTCTTCAACTCTGTAGATGCTTTGGAACATATAGTTTAGACTCAGTATCTTCTTGTTTCTTAATTTTTATACCCAAATATTCTTCAATTATATCAACTTTTGAAACTTTGGTTGGTTTTTTTTAAATATTGGTCTGGTATAGTAACATCTAGTTCCATAACATCTAGAATTCACACACTGATGATTTGGAACTTGAAGCTCTAGGCCTTCAAATTCTTCAACCCAAATCATATTTGGAACTCATGGGTTGAAAAATAATACTCCTCTATATCAAATTGTTTTTTAAATAGATTTCATCATGTATTCATATTCTAAATTCTCAATAAAATATCTAGTGATTCCATTGATTAAAATTTATTTATGTACCTGACCCTCCACTAATCTCCTTGTGATTCTAGGAAACACACCACATTGAATTCATGTATATTATTGGGTTCACCTAGCATGAGTTCCACACAGTGTGACTCACATGAGACTCTAGCTACATTGGTAATAGAATCCTTCCTTTATTTTGAGAATAACTTTAAAAATATTCAATCATGGTTCTAATATTATCTACATCTTGATATATAAACTTCTTCGGGTTTTATTTTCCTTAAAATCCTATTTTCTTAACTTCAGAAAACCATCATCTTAATATCCCTTTCATGCTCAAATAAATGTTATTATTTTATAAATATGGATTTTCAAGAGTTATTCATTCGTAACATTTTATGATATTAAATATTATGGATACTTATATTGGATTGATCCGTGTATAAAGGATTATGTTGTGAATTCAATCACATATCAAGAAAAGGAAATCCCAAACATTAAATTAATAAAATGGTAGGGCTACCACACTTAATGTACCGGTCCTGCAATGAAAATATTTAAATATTTATAAAAATCAACATTATATGTGGTTTTGGAAAACATTTTATATTAAAATTTTCAAAAAAAAATTTAACATATCCTATGATAATATTTAGTAAATAAAAACATGAAATATTTCCCAAATATCAAACGCAAGATAAAGTTCAACTCAGGGATCAATATACACTAACAGCTAGTAAATCAGTGATGTGAACCACAAGGGGGGTCCTTGGAAGAATGAATACATTTCTTCCTAGCAATGGACTGAGACTTTTCATGAAGAATATCTTTGTAATAATTTTATCTTTCCTCAAAATATCAATGTATGATCACAGTGCCAAGACCATGAGAAAACACAATATTAGCAATGTTTATACTATCAGGATAGCCAACTATAGCATGGGAAGCGGTTGAGGTGGCATCATCACCCACCAAGAACACTGATCCAAAATCCATCCCTTTTGAATCCACAGATCTAGGTGTTGGAGAGGTTCCATCAGCAAAAATAACTTTCCTTGAATATTCATCAAAACATTCACCTATTGGTCAATAAATCATGTACGTAGAAACTCCTTTTCCTTGAATAAATAAGGAGAAGGTTTTTTATCTCAATGATGATTCCCCATTTTTGGAAATCTAATGCTGGAAAGATTAACATGTTGTTTTTCTAATGAACTTTCAAATGGGATAGAATCATCGTGCATGATGTCACAATCTCCACTTACAACCTCATCCACCTGTCTGGAAGAATTATGATTATGAATCACCTTTGAATTGGAAGTTGGCAGTACATAATTTGTCCAAATTATGAGATGGTTTTTCTTTGGCTATTGTTCAGTGGTTTTTAGTTTTTGTTTTGCTTCATATTCCAACATGTTATTGATCCACTCAACATACTTGGAAAACACATTTTCTATAAGCTCTGTCGCAAGGTCCTTTTCAAATCATTTAACTTATGAATAATTCTTTTTTTCTTAACATTTTATCTTATAACTTTTAGATACTTATATTCTACTCATGAACTTGTTCCATATTTAAATTATTCAATAAAACATTAAACACTCAAAGCACTTTCAGATTTACATCAACTGAAGTAAGAATAATTACTAACTTCCAGTCTTCTACATCAACCTCTTCGGTTTCTACTTTATATTTTGGAATTTCTTTCTAGTGCATGATGTTATAAGGGTATAATTAGCATCTATTTATTTAATTTCTAGATTCATATTCCAAACTCTTTATCTCTCATGTTTTTGGTTCCTGTTTTAGACTCAAAACATTCAAATACTTCTCCATCAATCAAACAAAAAATCCATCTTCTATACTCAGCATGAATCATGAACTATTCTCAAATAGTCATGATGATTGTTACATTAAATTATCAGTATATAATTGTCTTAAGTAATTTCTATAATATCATTCAGGAAACCTCAAATCATTCCAAATAGATAAACCTAATGTATCACTTTGAATATAACACATACATATTATCTTCCTAGCTATTATGCAAGAAACTATTAATCTTATGTATCACTATGAGAATTCATTCCATGTTCTTAAGATATTTTATCTTCTATTAAAGTCTTATGAAATTTTTTCAAGTTTGTTTCATTTAGATTCCATTAATGCCTCTACTTCCATTGATCAGAGCTTTATCTTTTTGATAAACAATATATTGTGTCTATGAATCATCTTTTAAAAATGTATTTTCATTCTTTATTCACTTCAAAATATCTTCAAAATGTTCACCTTTCTTTATTTATCATATTTTAGATTAACTTTATATTAGCATCAATAACTCATCTTGTAACTTTGGGACAATAAATTATATAATGTTTCATCCTCTATGTAATGTTAATATTTCAAAAATAATGCTTCCAGACATCATCTCTATATGTTCTTTCATCATCTCTTGTACCCACGGTTCAATAACCATGGGTATATTACATCGAGTGTGAAAATATATACCCACGGTCTTGTAAACTGTGGGTATAGATATATTCCCATGGTTTAAATAAAATCGTGGGTATTATGGAAATCTCTACGAATAAACCCATGATTTCTATAAAATCGTGTGTATAGCTTTATACAAATGCTTTGGTGTCCCATAGTTTATGGAACCGTGGGTATAGCCTATACCCATTGTTTTAGGGGAAATACACATGGTACCAAACCATGAGTATAGGTGATTTTTAAAGTAGTGTGAGATTAGGTTGAGCAGGGGATTCCCGCCCAAAGTTCAAGAGTTTTTTATCTACTATTTTATTTAATCCTAATTATGTTTCTCCTATGGTTGATCTTCCCATTATTTTTTGGGACTTTCTTGATGTTTTCCTAGATGACTAATCTGGTCTACCTCAAGAGAGAGGGAGGTAGAGTTTATTGTTGACCTGGTGTCAGATACCCAACTGATAATGATACCTTCTTATCATACGGAACTAGTAGAGATGAAGGAGCTCAAGATTCAGTTGGATGACCTGTTTGAAAAAGTTTTTGTTCGACCTAGTGTATTTCCTTGAGCATCCTCTATACTCTTTACCAATAAAGTATATGGTTCACTCCAGTTATGTGTGTACTATCAGATGTTGAACTAGGTAACAGTTAATAAAAAATATCCTCTACCTCATGTGGATTCTTTTTTTGATTAGTTAAAGGGGAAAAGTGGTTTTTGAAGATTGATCTTTGGTCGGGTTATCATCAGTTTAGAGTTCGCAAGTTGGATATACTGAAGACATATTTAAGGAACATGTATGGCCATTATTAATATCTTTTTATTGCTTTTGGTCTAACTAACACTCCTACTATTTTTATGGATCTGATGAATCAAGTATTCCATAAATATCATGACACTTTATTGGTAGTGTTCATGGATGATATTTTGGTCTTTTCAAAATCCGAGTGTGAGCACAAGCACCATCTAAGTTTGGTTCTATAAATTTTGAGGAATCACCATTTGTATGTAAAGCATTTGAAATGTAGTTTATGGATTTAGTAAGTGAAGTTATTAGGGAAGAGGATTTCAAAACATGGCTTATCATTTGATCCAGAGAATGTGAAGGTTGTTTTTTCATGGAAGGAACCAAAGAATGTATTCTAAATTTAGAGCTTCCATGGTATTTATAGATAATACCGATGGTTTCTTAATGATTTCTATAAGATGTCATCACCATTGACTTCTCTTACCAAGAAAGTGGTGAAATTCACTTGGGATGAAAAGTGTCAATTTTCTTTTGATGAACTGTAATGAATTCATACATCAACTCCTATTCTAATCTCACCTGATCCCGATAAGGGATATGTGGTGTTTTGTGATTCTTTTAGTGTTGGTTTGAGATTCTTGCTTATGTAGGATGACCATGTGGTAGCTTACAGCTCTTGTCATCTTCGACCACATGATAAGAATTGCCCCACTGATGATTTAGATCTTTCTATAGTCATGCATGTGCTTCAATGTTGGTGGCATGATTTCGATATCTTCTACACCCCAGGGAAGGGGAATGTCATTGTAGATTCACTTAGCAGGAAAGTACCATCGGAGGCTGTTCTAAAATCAAAGGAGTGGAACCTTATGGGTATTTTTGCCCAGTTGGACCTGGATACTTAGGAGGATGTTTCAGGTATCATTTTGACCAGTGTTCAGTTGTCATCATCTCTCTTGGACTTTATTTTGTAGATCCAAAAATAGGATGATGAGTTTTTAAAAGTTCATGGAAACATTTATGGTGGGGAGACCATATTTGGTTGGTCCCTCTCTTTATATGGTATGATCTAACTCATAATGTGTGTTGTCATTCTAGAATCTATGAGGAATTATTTTTGTTTAATTTTCATAGATATTTTTGGTCTATTCATCCAAGAACTACAAAGATGTATTATGATAGGAGATGATGGTTCTAGTGGCTGGATATGAATCATGACATTATAGATTATGTGTCCCACTGTTACACCTACCAATGGAAAAAGGGAGAGCACTTAGAACCCTATGGTTTTCTTCAACCTCTTATGGTGATGATCTGTAAATTAGATGAGGTATCCATGTATTTTTTGTTAGATTACGATGTACACCACAAGGGAAAAATATTATCTAGGTAGTTATTGATCGGTTGATGAAGTCTAATCATTTCATTTCGATCAAGGACACCACCAAGGTCAAAGATCTGGGTAAGTTGTATGTGCAAGATAATGGGAGGTTACATGGGATTAATTCTTCCATTGTTTTGGATAGGGATATCAGGTTTACCTTGAGGTTTTGGAGGAGTCCCCAAGAGGCAATGAGAACTCAGGTCAATTTGAGCAAAACTTATAATCCACAGACAGACGGTCAGATGAAGTGTGTGATTCAGATCTTAGAGGACATTCTGCATGCTTATATACTGTATTTTGGTGGATCATAGGATATCCATCTGGGACTGGTTGAGTTTGTTTACAAAAACAGTTATTTGTCTTTGATTATAATTGATCCCTTAGAGGCGTTGTATGGTCACCTATGAAGATTACCTCTTTATTGGGTAGAGTTGGTAAAAGAATCTTTAGTTGGACTGAGTCTGGTCTATGAGACATCAAAAAAGATTCTGGATGTGCATCGACATCTAGATACAACCCAGAGTCGATAAAAATCATATGCAGATCGGCAGCATCATTCCCAAGAGTTTTCCATTGGTGACTAGGTTTTTTAAAATTTTCTCCTCATTTGGGTCATTGACAGCTTGGGAAACATGTAAAGTTGGATCAGAGATATGTTGGACCATTTCAGGTCGCTGAGTGGCTTGGGTATGTTTCTTATCAGTTAGCATTATTGGTTTTGTTAACAATCATTCATCATGTTTTCCACATATCTGAGATTAGGAAGTACCATCCTCATCCCGCCCACTTTCTGATTTGGGAATAAATTGAGTTAGAACCAGATGTTTCTGTTTTGGACTGTCCGGTTGAGATCATTAACTCTCATGTGAAATTCCTTCATGGTAAGTTGATTTTGTTGGTCTGAGTTCTATGAAAACACAAACCGTATTCTCATGAGACCTGGGAATGTGAGTCACTGATGAGGGATCAATGTCCTCATATTTTTCTAGGGATTATATCCTCCACATGAATTCTTAGGGATGAAAAGTCTTTATGGTGGGAAGTTTGTAACATCCCATTTCCAATCTATCAGGTGTGTCCTTAACCTCACTATGGTTTTCCCTTTTTATTTGTCGGTATAAGGCTGAGAAGGAATTCGGAGGATAATTATAATTTTGAAGTCATAGATTTATTAGACTCTTAGCTTCAACTGGCTTTTTCTACAGGTTGTATGAGGATTTAACACCGTGTAACTAGGTTACACGACGTGTAAGAGTTTCTAGATACAAGTTGTGATAGGTTTTGGGCTGTGAAAGGATACATGATGTGAAGATATGTTTCACAGCATGAATGTTTTAAATAACAGATTTTTAATTTGAGGTGACTAATTTCTCAGTGTACTTAAACACCATGGATTTGACGATGGGTATAGGAGTTACACATTATAAAATTCCCCGAGCATGGAAGTTTTAGGGCGTTTTTCGGGTTTTGGGTGACCATTCGACTACCAATTTTCCTTTGCTATCAATACAAACATCCTCTCTGACAATTTTTGGAGACATCGTTCCTTCCTGATCAATCCATTCAGTGTTTGATATTCATTTTGGTCACAGTGCATCTCTTCAGGTGAGTAACATTATACTTCTTCATTATCATGGATCACGGTATCACCCTTGGGTTACATTATCAAATCCATTGATCTAAGTTGGTGTTTTCTCTTATCTTATTCCAAGATCTGTTGTGTGATCTTGTTCTGGAGGTCGTTCCTTTGTTGATTGTGGTGTTGAGGATGTTTGTTCTTGATCTATGTGGTTTTTCTCCTTTCTCACAACCCCATATTTTCTAAATTTGATCAATCTTGTGATGTAGATTGGACATTAGGGCCTTTATTGTCATTTTTGGGTTTTCATTTGTTGGTGGATCCCATTGTGGGCATGTGAGACCAGAATTTTAAGGTAGTTGATTCCGTCTTTATCCTATATTGATGGACCTTGTTGTTTTTTCTTTACAAATTGGTTTATACATGGAATTTACATGATTATTTTTTGTTTTATGAAAAGGGTTTTTAAAGAGAAATGGTTTTTCCTTGATTATTGATAAATGGAAAGAAAAGTTTTATTTTAAAATCATTGAAATGGATTTGTGAAATGGTTTTGAAATGATTTTAAAAGAATTGGAATAAAGTGTTAAAATGAGAACATGGGTTACCTTGGGTACTTTGGTGGAAGGTTTATCTTAAGGCCATCATCCATTTTCTTGTGATTATCAGGAGGTTTGATCATGGTGATTTCATCTGTTTCCTAGGACCATTGTTCTATGGGAATGATATTGACATTGTTGGGGCAGTTTACTCATGGGGTATTCCTATACTTACTGGGCCCATGTTCTAGGAACCATATTGTGCACTTAATTGATTGTGGTATGAGTAGTCTGCTAGTATAACCTATAGGGATCATTGGTGTTGATACCTATGCTTCTATTTTGTTTGTTTGAATTTTTTATTTATCCTTGATATGCATGAGATATGGAAAATGTTCTATGAAATTGATATACCTACTTTTTTATTGAACTGTGATAAAAGGGAATGGTTTACCATGTTTTCTATAAAATTGATTTACTACTTATCATGCCAAGTTTTATTTAAAATGAGACTACAAGAATTTTTGTACAGAGACTGGTTATGGAACACCTGGGTGGGACCCTACTAAGTCTATTAGCTCACACCCTGCACACCTCTTTGGTGGTTTGTAGACCTTTATATGGATTTCATTACTAGGAAAGGAAAGGTTCCAGAGTGAGGTGGTGAGGTTTCATGTCAGCTGGGTTGGGTAGCTGGAGGTGAGATGGTGGGAGTTCATCCACACCATCGTTTGGAGTAGCTATTTCATTTTGGTACTTTGTAGTTGGACTAGCCTTTTGGAGTTTTAGCTACTTTTACTGTTGTTTTGTTTCTACTGTCTTCTTATAGTTATGGCATATATTTATTAGACTTCAATTATCTCTTCCTTTTTCCTTGTGTATATATGCCATGTGCTTGTATAGGTTGGGAGAAATAATTCCCTATGGTTTTTTGTTTGATGCTTGGGTGCTTTTAACTAGCCCATGGGTATCGGGAACACTCTTTGGGTTTGTCTTGGGTCGGGTTGGATGCTAGTTTTGATGGAAACCTGGGTCAGTTCATTATAGTAATAACCCGTGATTTTAGTTTGTATTTTCCATCAGAAAAAATTCAATATGTTTGATAGCTTATGTTATAAAAACCACCAAAATAAAGTGAATAATGATTTATAAAATACAAAATGAATTTCATTATAATAAATCTAGATTAAATACAGTTATCAAAATAAATTATTTATAAAAATAAAATGGGTTTAATTGACATGGGAAAATCCCATTGGTTTTATAGAAACTGTTTTAATAAATTATGCATCTTTGTTAAATTTATAACTTTTGAATAATGTTATATATTGATGAAATTCATTAATGATTAGTAAAATAAATTATTCACATCCCTGAAATAATTAATAAATTATAAGAAGTATTACATTAATTATTCATGGCTAAATAAACATGTTTTGTTCAAAAATAGTTTTTTTATATTATATATTTTTTATTTAAAAGAATTTTTTTTTATAATTTAAATCTGATAAAATGAAATTCATTTTTTTAATTCATCGTATCAAAATTATTATATGGTTATTTTTTAGAATTTTTTTGAAATGGCTGATTTTTATGTGAATAGTGAAAAAAAACCATTTTTACAAATACTATAACATTTATGACATAATCCTGATACAAACATGACTTAAAAATATATAAAACCACTATCTTGGCCACATATGTATTTAAGGAGTAAAATAATTCATTTTAAAATATTTTTTTGAATTTTAAAACCCATGATTTACTTTTTAGAACCTATGTTTTATTTTATTCTAATAAAAAAATTATTTTTCATCATTTTTATTTAATTAAGTATTCACAATAATCCATTTGGTCTTGTTTTATTTTTAAAGTCATTAAAATACTATTCAATCAATCAAAAACCAATAAATATTATGGGATTCAATAATATGAATTATTTCAACATAAATTAATTTTCATTCTTTAAAAGGAATATTTATAAAAACTATTTTTATGAAGTTAAGTGAATTTTTATTAAAATTAATTTTTTTCAAATATATAAATAAAATCCTGTAAATTGGTTTTAATATTTTTTTAATCATCATATTCAAATTAGTTAATAATTTCATTTTCATTTTTTTTCATTAAAATAATTTACCAAGGTAAAAGTTAATTGCCACAGGAAAGGATTAATTGATTAACAAGGGGTTAAAACTAATGGATAAGACCATAAATATCACATAAAATTATTCCAATTTTATTGGATGTGTGGTTAAAAATATAAATTATCCTATCACTAAAATTTAACTATTTTTTAGCTAATTTTCTTTGTGAATGAAATTTATTTTATTTAAAATTAAGAGTATTTAAAATTGTTCTGCCCTATCACATATAAAAGGAACCCTACTCTCCCCACCTAAAACCACATCATTAATTTAAAGTTATCTTGAATATTAGACTATATTATCTCCCTTATAATATTATCTCACTTTTGAGAACCTAGTTTCCTAAAAAGAAGTCGTAAACCTCCTTTTTTGAGAGGTTCTTCAAGATGAGATTTAAGATCTCAACCTAAGAGATATCTTATTCGATATCTTATTCGTCTAACTCTTCATAAATATGATTTATAACATATATAACATATTTTTAAATTCATTAATAATATGTAAAATTGATATTATTATTATTAAATAACATTTTCATGCACATTTAGTTGTTGTAACATGCTCTTGTTTGGGTCTATTTTACAACCTACATGAATGATGTTATAATGTTTATGTTATGAATTATTAGGTAATGTTTGATAATGGTAATATTTTAAAATTTTAATGAATTAATTTTTTTTAATTATTCTATAATGTTTATAAACATATTTTTATTCACTAATAAAATCAATTCTATTTATAGCATTTAAGTTTCTAAAAAATGATATTTTTAAGATTTCTATGAAAATAATAACGATAAGTACAATTAAATGACCATGATACTCTAGAAATATATCAAAAAAATATGATAAACCTTCATTAAATTTCTATATATGATGAAACCATGACCAAGGTTCATAGACTAAATTCTATGAATCAGAACATGAATGAAAAACTGAATAGTTAACAAAAAATATTTATTTTAACAAATAATTATTACTAAGTGGGTAATAAAAATTATATGTGAATGGTATATTTTAAATATATATATATATAGTTATAATACATATGTATAATAAATCTTAATTTATTATATCGGTTGGAGTGTGTCTGGCCAAGCAGAAGGCTAAGGTATGGGTTTTTTTCTCAAATTTCCTTCCTTGAGTCAGGTTTCATATAGTGAACCTATTTTCATTTGTATGGTGTATATAGTGTGTCTTTGAAAAACTATATCATGAATCTCTTTATACTCATGTTATTGTAATTTCCTTCTGAATTTATTTCTATCAAGAGGGTTTTTATTTTTAGAAGATATAAGGAATTTTATTTAAGGGCATCACTTTAAATGTTTTGAAGTCTTTTACCCTAATCGTTCTCTTCTATATCCAAATTATTAAAAATGTTTCTAGGAAATTTCCTTATCTATTTTTCAATGATTTTTTAAGTTTAATTTCAACTATCTTTGATTATCTTTACAAATATTTTAAAATTATTTTTTTTAATATTTTTCATATGGGTCACATTTGGATTTTTTATGAAAGTGTAAAAATTACCCTTTTTAATGTTTACCACTAGACCACATTTTTTATTCATTGTGACCACTATTCATTATTAATATTACTTTATTAATTTTCATGTTTTCTAAAAAAATCTTATTTTCATTATTCTATGATTTTTTTTAATTTTTTAAAAGTTACCTAAAGAATAGGATATTTTATATTGTTTTTTTAAAGAATATTTATAATGATTTTATAAAAGTAATTTTCATCTATGTAAATATATTTTAATTATTGTTATGCTCCATGAGGAATATGATCTAATGATATCACTCATCATCTTTTTCTAGATATATTATAACAATGTTTTAAAGAAACTTTCATGAAACATGTTTCATTTCCACGAGTTAATTAACCATTAAGGTAATGGTGAATGATTTTATTTTATTATAGAATACATATGAATAGTTATATATATATGTGATTAGTGGGTCTATTATAAACCTCTGATGAATTGGATAATATTTTATATGTGATGATCTCAAAATGGTACATGGGAAGTTATCCCATGCCTAAGAGGGTACACAAGTGTTTATCCCAAGCCCAAGAGGGTACATGGGTGTTTATCTAAACACTAAGAGGGTAAACAAGTGTTTATCACATGCCCAAGAGGGTACACAAGTGTATATCCCAATATCAAAAAGGTACACAGGATTTCAGACCAAGCCTACTATGTGATGAATTTTCTAGTGGGTAGCCTTGACATATTATTTCCATTATTATGTTAATACCACTTTCTGATACATATGTTATGATCTTAGGGCTCAATATTATTAACTTATGATTTATATGACATGATTCGTGATTTATGATCCATGTGTTATTGGGTATTATTTTATTACATTATGTCAATAACTTTGATTATATTCTCATACCAGCATGATCATCTTATACTCATGTTTGATCATTAATTGATATCTCTCATGTTTGTACCTTACTGAGCATATAAGATCACCATTTACTATGTTTCTATTTCACCGGGTTATAAGGAAGGATATTAAGTATGATATGTTGATAAAGGGTTTCTTGTGTGAAACAATCACATGGGAAATGTTGATAATATTTAAAAAAAGGTTGGTTATGTACCTAATCACCAAAGATACTAAATCTTTAGGTTCTAGGGTGTAAATTATTATAATATGTATTGAATATTCATTTAATATGATGAAATAAACATATAAGTTATACTTGGGTTTAATTAGTTGGTATTAGAGTAGGGTTTAATTATTTTTGTGGATTGGTTTATAAATAATAAGAGGATAGAACCCAAAACTACATATGTTATCAAAAAGTGATATAAATGATCCTAAAATGTAATGGGTTAAAAGAAGGTTTTATAAATTAAGAAATGTTAGGATTTATTTTCCTTGTTAAATGATTTCTTACTCTGATTATTTCTTGATGATCACACTAAACTTTTGGTATTAGTTAATGGATGGAATTCAGAGGAATCAATTTAACAACAAATGTTATAGGCAATGAAATGACTATCCTAATGAGAAACCAAATGAAATGGTAGATGTAATGAAAAATATTGTGGCTATTATCACACAACACTCTCTAGATATAAACTATAATTTGAACTATTTTGATATTATAAATGACCAAATTAAGGAACCAATAACTATTTATTCATTCATGTGAAAATGTTCACCCTCCTTTAAGGGGTCTTCTAATCCACTAATTGCTGATTAGTGGATCAGTGTAATGGAAAATATATTTTCTATTCTCTAGTTCTTATAGAATTAAAAGTACGTGTCGTATATGTATTGTTTAGAAGGTTAAGGTTATCAATGGTGTAATATTATCAAGAACACCAGGAAATAAGAGGAAACTGACTTCATGGGATATGAGGAGTTTAAAAATTTATTTTTCAATAACTAATTTCCAAGAAATATTCTCACTAAGATATATAGATAATTTCTATAGCTAAAAATAGAGGGTGAATACATTAGTACATATGAATTAAACATTACAAGACATGCAAGGTGTTCTTCTAGTTTTATCTTTGACCTTAAAATAAAAATTTACCATTCCATTAGTTTCTTGAAATCAAGTCTTTAAAAGAAATATTCTATAATAGCCTTTAGTAACTTTGAATAAATTATTTGATGTTCTATCATGGTATAAATAGAAATTAAAAAATTCCATTAATCTCACAGTTTTGGGGATAAGAATAGAAAAATGTAGTTTATGGAAACTCTGACAACAATAAATATTATATAAGGAAGAAGAATTAGCATAATATATGGAGAAAATTAGGAAAGAATCATAATGGAATTATCTCTAAGTAAAATATAAATTCATCATGCATGGAATATAATTTCCTCAAGAACATGAATATCAAGGGGATATAAAAATTCCAAATAATTAAATGGGTAAAAATAAAGCTTCGCCAATTGTACGATCCACACTCCAATTCTTTAATTTCAAGGAGTATGAACATTATTCCAACCAGTGTAGGAATAGAAGTGTTAATAATTAAAATAAACATTATTAACCACTTAAGCCAAGGTAAAAAAGGGAGGTCCCATGAAATCAGAACCACTAAAGTGGGTCATAAGATTAAAGAGGTGAAATATAGACTTATCATCTACTCAAGAACTGCTAATATCATAATTGATTCTAGTTCTACCCAATATTTTATATCTTGATAATTTATTAATGGTATTACATCACCACCTCAATGATTAGATAATTAATTATCAATGAAACATCATAGTGGTATGATGATTGAAACCCAATTCCATAGCTCCTCTCTGATAAAAAATTGTGGGTTCTTCCTACAAATCTTATTATTCTACCTACAGTTAAATTTGATGTGATTTTGGGTATGGATTAGCTCTCTCAATATAGATCCCATATCAATTTATAAAGAGGTTAAGTCACATTTTATACCCCAAATCAACCTATGATCATCTATCAGTGTGATGATGACAATTAATTCCAAAGATAAATTATGTCCATTATATGGGTGTTAATACATTATCATGAGGGGAATCTATCTCAAGTGGTTTGGGAGAAATTTAATATTGAAGATACTTCTATCATGTGGGAGTATTTTGATGTATTTCCCAATTATTTTCCAAGTCTCTCCCTAAATCATCAAGTTAAATTTTTAATAGAACTCATACCAAGTGATATGCTTATTTCAAATACTCCTTATATAATGGATTTGATTAATTTAGAGGAATTGAAGAAGTTACTCCAAGAGAATTTGGATAATGGATTCATATTCCCTAATGCTTCACCATGGGGTTCACTAGTTCTTTTTTTAATAAGAAATATGGTTAAATTCATTTCGGCATTATTGTGAACTTAATAGGAACACAATCAAGAAAAAGTATCATGTACCATGTATTAATGATTTATCCTAACAACTATAAGGGGTTAAATACTTCTTAATGATTAAACTTCAATCTATAACCATCAGTTAAAGGATAAATGGGATGACATACCCAAGACAACATTTAATATGAGGTATGGACTCTATGAATTTATAGTGATTTCTTTTCAGCTTTTCAATTATCATGTTATCATCATGGGTATAATGAATAAAGTCTTCAAATATTACCTCGATAATTTTTTTATATATTTACAGATGATATTATTATATATTAAAAGAGTAAGGAAGAGCATGAAGATCATTTGAAGATTTTATTAAAGACCTTGAGGAAGGAGAAACTGTATTCCAAATTTAGAAATTGTGAATTCTAGATATGTAAAGTCTAATTCTTGGGTTATGTAATCACAAGAGGTTATATCTTTGGATCCTTTAAAGATGGAGGTTGTTGAGAAGCATCATAGACCAACCATTGTGACCAAGATCGATGGTTTTCATGGATTGTATGAATACTATATACACTTTTTCAGAAATTTATCATGGATATCAAATACATTAACAATTCTAAATTAGAATATATCCAAGTTCCTTTGGACAGGTGAATATGAATAAAATTTAATGGAGCATAAGAGAAGGTTGATTACTGCACATGTACTCATATTACCTTATAGTGAAGAAGATGTTTTATATAATTTTATTAATCAAAGAATGTATTAGTATGTGACCTCATGAAAAATGACATGGTGGTAGAATATGCCTCTTTCTAATAGTATTTTGTTTGAGAAAATTTACCTAAATCCTGATTTGGATCTAGTAGAGCTGATTTTTCCCTTAAAGATATGGAGAAATTATATTTATGGTGAAAGGTGTGATATATATAATGATGATAAATGATTAAAGTATATATTCACACAAAAGGAGTTGAATATTAATGGAAGGTAGTGGTTGGATTTGATCAAGGATTATGATTTCTCAATATATTACCACCATAGGAAGTCAAAAAAGTTGGATGGTGCTTTGAGTAGAAAGAATCATGTTATATTATCTATGTGGGGATTTTAAAAAATTCCAATACTCATGGATTTTTAAAGGTTGGAACTTGAAATGATATATAACAGATATAAATATTATCTTTATCAAATGAATTATCAACCATCCATCTATATAAATATAAAAATGGCACAAAATAAATATATAGAGCTAAAAAAGAAGGTAAGGAATATTCTAGAGTGCAACCTTGACAATGATGGAATAATATGTTTTAGGACTTGAACATTAGTTTTATCAATACCAAAATTGAAGGATCTATTAGATGAAGCACATTTTTCAAAATTCTCAATCCATCTCAAAATTACAAAGATTTATAGATATCTCAAGATTCATTTTTTGATGTAATATCATGAAAAGGGATATTACATAGAATCTATATTGATTCTTAGTATACTATAAAGTTAAGTATGAATGTAAAATGTCTAATGGAATGATGAAACTATTACCAATATTGATATGAAAATGGGAAAACATCACTATGGATTTCATCATCAGACTCCACAATACATTTAAAGTCCATAAATCCATTTAGAGTATATTCGATCTCCTTATGAAGTATAAATATTTCATTGATATCATTTAATATTTCTCGCTTGACTAACTATTTAGGATATGAATTAAAGAAGTGGTAAGATTATATGGGGTGCCACATTCAATTTTATCTGATTGGGATTCGAGGTTTACCTCAAAATTCTGGAGATTTCTTCATTGAGAATTGAATATGGAGATAATATTTAACACTATATATCATATTTAGGTAGATGGTATGTCTGATAGGACCATTAAAATACAATAAGATATACTAAGATCATATTTGATGAATTATAAATGTTGCTGGATCATTACCTTCCCTTGGTAGAGTTCTCGTATAAAAAAACATCAATTTTAGAATTTAGATGGAACCATATTAGGCTTTGTATGGTAAGAGGTGTATAAATAAAATATGTAGTGATTGATTTGGAGAGTTTAAGAAATTAGGATTATGTTTTTCTAAACATAAGTTAGATAAGATTAAAACCATTTAGTGGCACATTAAAACTTCCCTAAGTTGATAGAAAAGATATGTTGATAATAATTGATGAAATTTGAAGTTTGAAGTAAAAGTAAAGGTATTACATTGAATATCTCCATAGAAAAATATTATGTGATTTGTAAAGAAAGAAAATTTTATCCCTAGTTAAATTGGGCCTTTTGAAATCTTTAATTGTGTTGGGATGGTAGCTTATCATCTTATACTTCCACAACATCCGTCCAAAGTACATGATGTGTTCCATGTAACACTTTTAAGAATATACGTACCTAACCATTCACATGTAATGAACTCTAAGGTTATATAGATCGATCATGACCTTTCATAGGAGGATTAACTAGTAAAAATCATGAATTGTAGAGATAAAGTACTATGAAATAGGACAACTCACCTGGTTAAGGCTCTATAGAGGAATCATAAGTTCAAGGAAACATCTTGGGAAACTGAGGATTTAATAAGGAATATATACCCTAATTTTTTGATAAAATTAATGTAATTTTTTGGGTGAAAGTATTTTAAGTACGGTTGAATGTAACATACCATTATTTTAGTATATATTTCCCTGTGGCGTAAATTCAACATGTTCGATAATTTGTGATGTACAAAACAAAAAAATAAATGAAATAATGCTTTATAAAATACAAAATTAAGTTGATTTACATAGATCTAAATAAAATAAAATTATAGAAATAAATTATTTTTAAAAATAAAATGCGTCTAATTCACACGGGATAATCCCATTGGTTTTACAGAAATTGTTTTAATAAATTGTGAATCTAGGTTAAATTTATTACTTTTTAATAATGATACCAATAAAATTTATAGGTGAAATTCATGGAATTATTAATAAAATAAATTAGTAACATCCATTAAATAATTGAGTAATTATAGTTAGTACTACTTTAATTATTGATGGATAAATAAAAATGTTTTTTTAATATTATTTTTCTTGTATCTTATATATATATTATTTAAAATATAACTTTATAAATTATATAATTTTAATTTGATAAAATAGACTGCATTTTTGGATTCATAATATCAAAATTATGTTAGGTTTAATTGTTTGGTTTTCCTAAGATTGTTGATTTTTAGGTGAATAGTGAAAAATACCATTTTTACAAATATTGTAACATTTATGGCATCATAAGGATATAAAATAAAATGAAAAAATATGTAAAACGTTTATATCAACCAAATATTTATTTAAGGAGTATAATGAATCCTTTAAAAATATTTCTTTTAATTTTAAAACCCATGCTAGAATTTTTGGAACCTAAGTTATAATTTATTCTGGAAAAAAAACTATTTTTGGTCATTTTCCTTTAATTAAGTTTTCATAAGGATCCATTCATTTTTGGATTGTTTTTAAGTTCATAAAAATTATATTTTATTAATAGAAAGAAAAAAAAATTCATGTGAATCAATATTATACATGATTTTGGTGTAAATTATTTTGTACGCTTAAAATAATAGTTTTCTAAAAACTCTTTTTATTGCGTTAAGTGTGCTTTTGTTAAAAATAATTTTTACCATCACTAGAAATTTAATATTTTAAATTTGTTTTTATATTTTGAAATCATCATATTTAAAATTAGGAAATTTTTTCAATTTCATTTTTGGTAATAAAAATAAGTTATCATGGTAGAAGTTAATCAACATAGTAAAGCTTTAAATGATTAATAGGGGTCAAAACTATGGGATAAGGATAAAAATATCACAAAAACTTGTTCAAATTTTATTGGATGAGTGTATTATAAAAATAAATTATTCTATCCTTTAAATTTGTTAATTTTTCCCCTTTCCTTTGAGAAGGGTGCTTATTTTATTTAAAGTTAAGAGTATTTACAAATGTTACCCATCTTGCCTATAAAACAACCCATCATATCCCCACCTCAAACCACATATTTCCTTAAAATTTATCTTAAATGCCAAACCTTATTATATCCCTTATAATCATATCTTACTTTTTGTATCCTTTGGCCCAAAAAACAAGTCTTAATCCTCTCTTTTCTGAGAGGTTCTCCAATAAGATATTCAATCTCTCAACATAAGTGATATCTTATTGATTTTTATTCCATATAATCTTCATCTACCTATTCCTAAATCTAATTTATCACTTAAATAAAATATTTTAGAATTAATTAAGGTTCTATAAAATTGATATTTTTATTATTATATAGCATGTTCTTACTCATTCAATTGTTATAACACGCTCTTGTTTAGACCGATTTTGCCACCTACATGAATGATGTTACAATTTTTATGTCTTAAATTATTAAGGAATTTCATATAATGGAACTATTATGTAAAATTAATGAATATAATACGTTTTTTTAATTCTTTAAGGTTTTTATGGATATTTTTATTCACTAATAAAATCAATTCTTTTTTATATAATTGACCTTTCTATAAAAGATATTTTTAAGATTTTCATAAAAATAATCACCACAAGTTACATGGAATGAATATTCGACTCTATAAAAATATAAAAAAAATGAACTAAACCTTCATGAAATTTCTATATATGATGAAACCATGAATAATGTCCAAGGAATCGAACCACTGAATCAAAATATGTATAGAAAACATAATAGTCAAGAAAAAATTATTGATTTTGACAAAGAATTATTAATATGTGGATAATAAGAAATTTTATGTGAATGGTATATGGTGACATAAATAAAAATTTTCTTCTTACATATATTTATAATAAATCTGAATTTACTATATAAGAAATTAGAGCATATCTGACTAGGAAGAAGTTTGAGGTTAGGGTTTTTTCATCTCAAATATTTTTCCTTAAGACACATTTCATATTATGCACATATTTTAATTTATAAGGTATATATTCTACTAATATATAATACAATATCATGAATCAATTTATACTCATGGTATTTTAATTTCCTTATAAAGTTTTTTCTTTCAATTTGGTTTTGATTTTTAAAAGTCATAAGGGGATTTATTTAAAATCATTGCTTTAACTATTACGATGTATTTTACACAACACATTCTCTTCCATATCAATATTCTTAATACTATTTCAAAAATATTCTTATCTATTTTTCATTGATTGTTTATGGTAATTTTAAACTATCTTTGTTAAGTCCACTAGGCTAGATACCTTGAGAGGGGGGACAATCAGGGTTTGACAGATTAAAACAACCACCCCTTATGATCTTCTTTTGTTGTTAGAAAAAACCATATTCTCTCTCCTTCCTATTGTAGAGTATGAACAAACCATAAATCATGCAAAGGATGCAGCAATTTTACTTGGTTCACCCTCACTGGGATACGCCTAAGGAGTATTCAATGATGATGTGTCGATGTACCAAATCCACTATAAGAACACTACTATTTACAAGTTCGAAGTGGACTCACTGTCCCTCATGGTTTACAACCATTCACAATTTGAGAACTCACTTCTCTATCAACTAAAGTGAGATCACTACTTCATCAGAGGATCCACTCACATTTTATATATTTGTAGGTATCTTCGTTATTAGTAATGAATACATCCTTAGTTATAGATAGATACTCTGTTGAAGTTCCACCTTCATCCACTAATGAATAAAACTTTGCCTCTGAACACTAGGCAGTACATTTTGAAACTCTTTCACTAAGTACACTACCTTCATGAAACTCCCAATGTTTCAAAACTCAAACAAACCTTTTCAATGCTCCAACCTCTTCATGAAGATCATAGGTTTTCAGAGCTCATAGGTTCACAAAGATCACTAGATCGCAGAGCTCTCTAGATTGCAGAGCTCACTGCTTCTCAGAGCTCTCACTAGTCTTTGAGATTTCATAAATCTAAACAAGCCTTTGTGAAGTGCACATCCTCAGCAAAGCCAAAATGTCCTTCATGGCGCGCCTTCCTTTCGTAGAGCTCAATAGCCTCTACAAATTCCCTTTTCTTTCGCGAAGGTCCCTGCTCTGCAAATATACCTCACAATTAAAGAGATTAAGGTTTTTCGTTTCATCTCTATACTATTCTTGATGGGTCAGGGTATATTTATAGGTTATTCCACTAAACCTCATACCATCCACACATAGTCAGTGCCATGTCAGCTCAAATTGCAATGCTCTGAAATTTCTGCCGAAATTTTCTCTATATCGCGAAGCACCAAACCAGCTTTGTCAATAAACACAACCAAATCAAAAATTATTCAATGTTACCTTGAGTTATTTTTTCCCAACAATCTCCCCCTTTGATTTTGTTAAAAACTCTTCTTAAAAAAAATTTATGCACTTTGATACCTCACTGAATCTCCTTCTATCATCTACCATAATTCACCTCTTTTGATTCAGATAGTGACCAAATATTCACTCACCACATACTATAAGCTCACATGAACAATGATTGGTGTGAGAAACAAGAGTAGTATGAAAATTTCCTCAATGAATAATTCATTTCTGACACCAATTTATGATACCATACTGATACCAATAAACATCTTTCATTATGAACCTCATCTTTCATGATATATATTCTTTGATCGATCACTTTTAGCATCGTCAGATTTAAAAATCCTACTCCCCCTAACTCATTCCTCACCTCCTATCTCGCTACTCCACCTTTCATATTCTCCCTATGTCTGTGACTAAGACATTTTCTCCCTTCCTTAGCCATAGATTTTCCCCCGTCAGGAGTCACTCTTTCTCCCCCTTTATCAACAAACACAAAGGTTACTCCTTTGTGATCTGCAACATAGTAGAGAAACATACTCGTACATCATGTAAAAACACATTATACCTCAGTGAGAGGGGGTAGCCCACATCAACACTTTTTCAAGTGTTGGGAGTTAAGTAAACTCTCAGAGCCAGTCGATGTCTCTCAAAAGATTCCTTCGGTAAGGCCATTGTCATAATGTCTGTAACCTATAAATCTATAGACACATACTCCAAATTCACTATCCCTTGCTCCACATTCTCCTTGATAAAATTATATTTGATCTCAATGTGATTTTTCCTTGAGTGATGAACTGGATTTTTTCTAATAATGATAGCACTCAAATTATCAAATTAGATTCTGATCAGAGACATCACTTCAATGCCCATATCATCAAGTTGTTGCTTTATCCACAATAATTGTGTGCATGATTTAATGGAGGAAATATACTCATCTTCGGTAGTGCTCAATGAAATTAAATCTTACATCTTGCTTATCCAAGAAATACACAAACCACCAAGATAGAAAGCACCTCCCACTATAGATTTCCTTTCATCTCATAATCTGGCCCAATCTACATCTGTATATCCCAAAAGCTCTGGATGAGATTTATTATTATACATCAAACTGAAATCCATAGTTCCCTTAATATACTAAAGTATTCTTTTCAATAAAAGCATATGGATTTCCTTTGGATTGTTTTGATATTGGGTTGTTTGGAATATAGCGAAAACAATATCTGGTCTTGTCACTGTCAGGTACAGTAAACTTCTAATAACCTAAATGTATTCTTTTATATTAGCTTCTTTACCATAATAATCTTTTGATAATTTCATCCGAGTAGAAACCAGAGTCTTCATCACCTTGGAATTTTCCATTCCAAATATTCTCAGAACCTCCTTACCATATTTGGATTGAGAAATTAATGTGTTAGCCCTTCCTTGTGTTACCTGTACACCAAGGGAAAATGTCAACTCACCTATCATTGACATTTCAAACTCACTTTTCATGAATTCATAAAACTATATGTACTAACCTTCATCTGATATTCTAAATATTATGGCATCGACTTAAATGAACACCAACATCCTTTGATTACTATCATTGTTGAAATATAGATTGTAATCAATTCCACCATGCTGAAATCTAATCTTCTTTAAATACTGATTAAGCCTTGAGTACCATGATCTTGGTGCTTGTTTCAACCCATATAGCTCTTTCTTCAATAGAAAAACTTTGTTCTCATCTTCATGAATGAGAAAACCATATGGATACTCAATATAAACTTCTTCTTCAAGAACTCATTTCAAAAATACAAATTTTACATCCATCTGGAAAACCTTGAACTTATGTTGCACTGTAATGGAGAAAAATAATCTAATAAATTATAACATTGCAACAGGTGTGAATGTCTCATCAACAAAAATACCCTCTATCTGGGAGTATCCTTTTCACACTATTCGTGCTTTGTTTTGAATCACTGAACCATCTTCATTCATCTTATTACGAAAGACTAATTTAGTCCTGATGACATTCTTGTCTATTGGCCTCGAAACAATCTCCCAAGTATAATTCTTCTCAATATGATCTAGCTCTTCATTCATATCCTACACCCAGTGTTCATCTTTACCTACATCAGCAAAACATTTAGGCTCTACCTAAGATAGGAAATATTTATGCTATAGTGATTTCACTCTTATTGTCTGAATTAGATTTGACTGACCACTAATGATATTTTACCTATAAATTTCATCTTGACTCTTCGGCTTCTATTCAGATAAAGACTTGACTTCTTCTTGTTCATCATTAGTATCTTCTTCTAAGTCAGCATCTGCTACTTCTGCACCCCTTGTGTTAATTTCCTCTTAATCACTTTCATTAAGAAATTGTTCATTGTGTTGTTGAGTATTCTCTTCATTTTCCACAATAGTGACATCATTGCTCTCAACTACCTTTCCCAACCTCTTGTTAAATAATTTGTATGTTTTCCTTTTTCCTGACCAGCCACGGAATATCCTCTCATCTCCACACGACTCAAATTTCCTAGGCTTTTCCTTGTTGAGAATGAATTACTTACTTCCAAATATTATAAATTATTTCACTATTGTCTTCTTTCTGTACCACATCTCATATGAAGTCTTTACTTCCTTCAAACACAATAGTGCCCTATTATAAATGTAGACCGATGTCAATACTGCTTCCTTACAAAATTTATCTGGTAGGTATTTTTCTATAAGCATCATTCTCTCCATGTTGTTGATGATCCAATTTCTCTTTTCAACCACTCCATTATATTGGGGAGTTCTTATTGAATAGACTTGATTCCTTATCCCATGTTTCTCGAGATAGTCTCCCACCTAAATATTTGTGAATTTCATACCACTGTCCGCATGAAACTTCATAATTTTCTTCCCAAGAATCCTTCCAGATTCCCCCAATACTGTTTTAGGAAACAGAACGCATCGTACTTATGGGAAATGATGAATACCCATTCCATTATACTATAATCATTACTAAAAAAACATGATATCTCTTTTTTCAATGGATCATGGTGAGAAAGGTCCACAAACATCATCATGCACCAATTCAAGCACCCTTGTTGACTTCTTTTCTTTTTCTTTGTACGTATTTCTGAGGATCTTCCCCTATTGACAAGCATTGAAAGTATGTGTACAATCATGTGATATCTTGGGGATATCTCTAGCTGAATCTCACTTTACTAGGTATTCCAGGGAAGGTTGGAATAGATGACCAAGTTGTTTATTCCATAACTTGTTTTCCTCCTCTCTGGATAAAAAACACATATATTATTCTCCACTTACAAGGTAGATATTTCCCTTTGTCCTTTTCCCCTGTAGGACAACTTCACTATCTCTTCCTTTTATGATATACATCTTCTTAGTAAATCTTATAGAATTCCATGAGTCATATAGTTATCTGACATAAATAATATTGTCACTGAGACCTTCTACTACTAATACATCAGCACATCTCATCTCTTTGCCCCCAAATATGGCCTTTCCTGATCCAATAATCTTCAGGCCTTCATCGTTTCCAAATTTGAAAACTCCTTCTTTGTAATACTTTATGCCTGTGACAAGATCATTATTACTATTCATGTGAGATGTGAAACCGTTGTCAAGGATTTATACACCAGAACGGTTTGATGTATTAAGGGAATTTTTTCCACCACTTCCTTCTCATCCTTTTTATTTATGATCCATGTCTTTGAACTCACACTCTGTGTAGTTCGAAAATCTTGATCTTCCCTAGAGGAAAATATCCCAGCTTCATCCTGCATAGTGGAAAATCAATTTTTCATTTTTTGACTCACCTATTGGTTTGTTGATTTTCTGCTTGTGACTACTTTGATTCTGCCTTTTCACATTCCTCTACATGGTTGATGTACAATATATAGCCATGTGCCCAAATTCTGTACACAAAAAACAATGTCCCTCAAATTATGTTCAATCATATTGAGCTCCGTTTGGCTACCACTATTGTTCTTGTGCTATTCAGTATCTCTTGGCTATGGAACACACATACTATTTCCACAACAATAACACCTAGTATAGGGTGCATTCCAGCGTGTCAATTCTACACTACTAGTTTCCCCTTGGGATCTCTGAATATTCTGATTCTTCTTTGTTCCCAAATCAACTTTCAATCTTGGAATGGGTGCTTGCGGTCTAACTTCAACCTTCACAAATTTTTGTTTTCAATCAATCCCCACATCAGTCTTGACATCCAAACATGATTGTTGCTTGTTTTCTGTTGGACCACTATTCTTCACTTCTAATTTTTTCATCTTTTGAGTGATCTACTTTACTGATGTCATATTGGGAGCCAATATTTTTCTTTCATCCTTAACTTTTCATCACAGGCCAATGAGTTCATCTTCAGGTTATTTGATACGCTTGATTTGATCTTTCACTTTGTTATTCAATCCATCAATCTCCCTTTTCTGTTCTTAAACATTGAGCTTATGTCTATCAACCTTTTCTGTGCTCTCTAGCCTGGAAGACTTAAGTTTTTCAATTTCTTTTACCAGCTCAGACTTCCCTTATTCCTACTGTTGCATGTATAGTTTGGAATCATGTACCACCTTGTTGGATTTCTTCATTTTTTCTCTCCAAACATCTGTTTCTTTAAGAGTTGCTTCAAATTAAGCTTCTATATCAACTCTTCCTTAAGCTTATTATTCTTATTCATCAGTGTTAGTTTCTTCCTTTTTCTGAAAACTACCAAAAATTGTCACTATAACATTTTCTCTATGATCTTTGAATTTCTCTATCTCTTAAACCTCCTCAACATCAGACTCATCTGAACTGTAACATTCTTATGAAAGAAGATTCCTTTTCTTAAATAAATTTCTCTTGAACTATTTCTTGCCTTTCACATAGGTTCGAGTCTTCTTATTGGGAATTTATAATTCATCCTAATAATCTTCTTGGAACTTCTTGGGGAACCTTGTCGCAATATTTCCAACCTTTTCACATCAAAAACATGCTAGTGAAAGTTTCCCTTTGACCTTTCCTTTTCCTCTTTGTAGGTTTGAGGAAAGGAATGTAATCACCTCATACGCCTCTTCATCTTCCTAAGACTCTTCAGTAGTGAGATTCTTCATAACCATTAATGCCACCTCTTTAGATTTCCCTTTATCCATAGCATTGTTATCATCATTTCGCATTTCACATGCAATTAGGATGTTGTGCAGGTTATCCAATGTCAGCTCTTTTGGGTCTTTATCTTCCAAAACTGAAGCTTTCATATTGAACTGAGGTGGAAGCTTCCTCAAGATGCATTTAAAAATCTTTATATCTTAAATCACTTTACCGAGACCTCGCATATCCTCTACTAAAATATTTACCCTATCATAGAATGCATCAAGAAACTCTTTTGGGTTCATTCTTAGACCATCATACTTGTTCCACAACACTTGCAACTCTTCCTCTCTGTCCTTTGAATCTCTTTTATATATTTTCAACATCTTCTCCCACATATAATGTGATGTTTTTCATGAAATCACCTTCATATATATATCATTGGACAGACCCCCACCCTAAATCATTGATTCCCTTAGTGTCATCATCCAATTCTCTTCGCTCATCTTATGATAATTCACAACTATTAATATTGGTTGTTATACCATGCATTGATTCAGTAAACACATCCATTCCCAAATTTTGGAAGTAGTGTTGCATCTGATTCTTCCATAGATAAAAATTATTCCCCTTTAATATCGGAATCCCTTTATGATTGGTTACCCTCATTGAGAGAGAAACACAGATATCAAACTTTCCCTATATTACCAATTTTTAGGTCCACTAGGCTAGATATCCTGAGAGAGGGGGTGAATTAGGGTATGATAGATTAAAACAACTACTCTTTATGAATACATCCATAGTTATAGATAGATGCTCTGTTGAATTTCCACCTTCATCCACTAATGAATAACACTTTTTCTCTAAACAATAGGAAGTAACTTTTGAAACACTTTCACTAAGTACACTACCTTTGCAAAGCTCCCACTTTTTCAAAACTCAAACAAGACTTTGAAATGCTCCAACCACTTCGTGAATATCACAGGTTCGTAGATCTCATAGGTTCAAAAATCTCACTAGATCTTAGAGATCTCTAGATCGTAGTGATGTCTTTGTTCTTTGTGATTTGGTAAAGTTAAACAAGCCTTTGTGAAGTGAATGTCCTCTGCAAAGCTAAATTATTCTTTGCAGTGCATCATCCTTTCACAGAGCTCAATAGCCTCTAAGAATTCCCTTTGCTTTCATGATGCTCCCTTCTCTGCAAATATCTTTCTCAATTCAAGATCTTAAGGTTTTTTGTTTGATCTATCTACTCTTATCTAGGGGGTCAGTATCTATTTATAGGTGATTTAACCAACCCTCATATCTTCTGTGCATAGTTAGCTCCACATCAGCTCAAATCACAAAGCATTGAACTTTCAACCGAAGTTCTCTCTATATCACGAAGTTCCATAGAAATCTTTCAGATCGCAGATCTCATCATAATCGTGGAGCATTCTGTCAATTACTTTGTGTTGCCGCCACAATGCTCTCTCACAATGCTCTTCACCTCTTCTGTTCGCGAAGCTCATTGTAATCGTAGAGCTCACCATCAACATTATTCATGTTTTTGGGAAATACAATTCATGAACCCAAATTCACAAAACTCATGCATTTTTACATATTTTGATGAGATCTTCAAGGAAATACACTTTTCGTGATTCTAACCAAATCCTAAATTTTGGACACCAAAAATTTGGAAAACACTAGAAAACGGTGTCACCTTGTATCTGTTATTTTGTATCGCCTCCAGATCTTCTATTCCTTTATCATGGTTCTTTGTCAAAATGGATTGTCAACAACATATCTGGAACATGAATATTTACCATGAAAACCTAATTTGTCAAAAAACACAACCAAATCAAAAATGCAACAATGTTACCTTAAGGGATTTTTTCCCAACAATCTTTTACATTTTTTTCAAAGTTTTTATAGGGAATTGTTTTAATGTTTTTTGTATGGGTTTCATTTAGAGATTCTTAAAAAGTTTAAAAATAATGTTTTTTAACATTTATTGCTAAACTACATTTTTCCACTATCATGAGCATTATTCTTTATTAATATTCCTTTTCTATTTTCCATTTTTTAAAAATAAAATACATTTTTCTTTTTTCTATGAGTTTTTTCATTGTAAGAAGTTAGAAAATAAAGGGATATTTTATCTAGTTTTTTAAACCATATTTCTAATGATTTTATAAAAGTATTTTTCCATCAATGTCAATATCCTTTAATTATTTTTATAATCTACTAGGGATATGATATAATGATAGAATTCATGTTTTTTTCTAGATATCTTATGATGTTGTTTTAGGAAAATTTTCATGAAACCCATTTCTTTTCCACTAGTTAATTAAGAAAAGATGTAATAGTGAATGCTCTCATGTTCTCAGAGAATAAAAATGAATATTTTATCATTATATATTGGGTGGGTCTATTATATCCTTCCAATGCATTGGGTAATGTTTTATATCACGTGAGCTCAAAATTGTACATGAGTATTTAGCTCAAGCCCAAGAGGGTACATGGGTGTTTATCCTAATCCCAATAGGGTACATATATTTTTATCCCAATCCTAATAAGGTATGAAGGTGGTTAGTTCAATCCTAAAATGTGATGACTATCTTGGATGGTATCCTTAATATATAATTTATATGCTTATATTAATTCCACTTTAGGATTTTTATGTTATTCACTCATGGATCAAGATTAGAGACTTATGATTTATATGCCACGATTCATAAATTATGAAGCATGTGTTTTTGGGTATGATTTTCATTCATTATTTCAGTAACATTGATTGTGGTATCATACTCATATGATCATTTTATGCTCACTTATGATCTTCAATTGATATCTCCCATGTTTTCCATTACTAATCATCTGAGCTCACCCCCTCCTAATATTCCATTTATCCAGGTTATGCAGAAGGATATTAAGTATGCCATATCTAGAAAGGTTTTATTGTTAAATATTACCTATGGGAAATGCTGAATACATTGAAAAATATGTTTCTTATGTACCTAATAACCAAATTCACAAAACCTTTAGGTTTTGGGGTGTGATTTTTTTTTATAAGGTTGGTGCCGAAGCCTAGTTTTATTATTAAAGAAAAGGCCTCTTTTTGTATGAGTAGAGGGAGACCCATTACATAGTCTGATGGCCCAAGAATAATTGGCATGAATACAAGGCTTGAAAGACCATTTTTTGTTTTCAAAGGCCCCTTCAGTGAATAGTACTACTATAGTACTCGGGCTGCTACAGTCCTTGCAACAGTATCGCTGCTGCTATAGTACCACCGCTACAACAGTACCCCCACTACAACAGTACCTGCTACAGCTCTTCTATAGTAACCCCAAGAATTCCTCCCCTACCCAAATTTGATCTTGGGTATTTGGGATGCCAATAAGGAGCCTCTAACACTTGGGTACAGGTTCGTTGACCAAAAGGATCTATGGGATGAGGCCCGCATGATGGAGGTGATGCATGTGGTATCAGTGTCGACCACAATGCCAACGCATGTTTTGGGGTGTGAGTTATTATGATATGTATTGAATATTACACAAATATTATGAAATATACAAGATTTTTATTCTTGAATTTCTGTAACATTGTTGGATAATTTCCCTGTTGATCATTTTTAACCTATGCACAGAGTGAAATTCAGAGTTCTTTATTCACCACATATTCTAATATGTGCATCAGATGGGGTATCAATGATTATTTAATCGAGTAACATAAAAATATTGAGGTTGGGGCATTGTGTAGGAGTCCAGAGCACCCTGAGAGAGGAGGGTTGAACCAGGGTGTCAACTTTTTCTTTTAAAATAATGGATATTTTCCCATGTTGGTAGGAACTTGTTAAACCTATCTAAAATAATCATACATTAATTAAACTTTCACATGAAGAGAGACAACATAGTAGTTTTACTTGATTTTTCACTAAGGGATAGTCCAAGGAGAACACACCAATAGTGTGTTGGTCATACCTAAATACACTAAGCTTCACTAGTTATTAGGGAATATACAAGTTTAGAAATAGTCACTTTATACCAGGAACACTGTCTTTACAAAATTTTAGGGACAACACACGACCTCCCTTAGAACACTTCCATCGAATCCCCCTAGCTCACAGCTTTGGGTGAGGTCTTACTCAGTTTAATGACTTGAAGGTCACATCATTAGATTGGAATTTAAGTCTTTTTCCCTAACTAGCATGAGACTCTTCTTACACTATAAACTTGAGTTGATTCACTTGAAATCACTCCTCAAACAAACCGGATAATCAAAACCTACTAGTCAAAAAACTCAAGCACTTGTGCCCAACACCTTTACTTGTGCCCAAATTTTGGGTTTGGACATAAGATAACTTTCAAACAACCCTTATCTTTCGAGAAAATTAACCATGAATTTCTCTTTCTATTGGTAAACACAATAAATTTTTACGATGTGAAACTCTTATACGAAAAACTCTTTCACATGGTAGAGACACAAAATTCTAATAGAAGCATTGGATATTGTCTGATAAATATGAACTATTTCCTCACAAAACCTAATTATCATTGTGAAACAGAATCATTGCATATTGTTTCCTCATAACACCTAATTCTCATCATGTCACATAAGCATTACATGGTTTTTCAAAATTCTGAAACCAACAAACCTTTAAAACATAGAATTTATCTATTCTCCCACATTGGAAATAAACCAAAATAAAATGTATTTAAACTTGTAAAGATCAAAATAAACTCCCCCCAGATCATATCTTTACCATAAACCTACAACACTTCCACAAACATATTATAACAGTTAACACAAATTGGGAGAAGGGACCATATGTAACCTCCTCATGCACTAGAAGGTGGCTGAACACTGAGGTTCAACTGATGTTTCTCAAATATATGTGATGCCAAAGGATTAGTTAGAATGTCAAACACTTTATCATTACTTCCAACATGCTTCATTATAATCACACCTTGTTCAACTTTTTCTTTAATTAAGTGATATTTGGTCTCAATATGTTTGGTATAAGTGTGTTGAACCAGATTATTTATAAGATTGATTGTGCTATTATTCTAACAATGAATCACCATCAGTTGTTTCAACTCCTAAGAAATATAAGTCAATTGGTCCTTTATCTAGAAAAGTTTAGTTCATTCCTTTTTAGTAGAGATATAATATGCTTCATCCATTCTAAGAGTAGTGTTTTCCTATTTCTTGATCAACCATCCCACACATTTGTTTCCTATGATGAAATCACCACCACTTGTGGAATTTTGATCCACTACATCTTTAGAATAATCAACATCAAAAAAATATGATAATTCATTATCTCTTCCTACTTCAAAGTATAATCCAAAATTGAGTGTACCTTGAATATACCTCATGATTCGTTTAACTACTTCGAAATGATCTTTCATTGGATTACTCTGAAAGTGAGCTGCTAATAAAGTTGAAAACATGATATATGGACATTTTATAGTTAAGTATAGTAAGCTTACAATGATTCTTCTATACATTTTGGGATCCATAGATGTCATGTCATCATGCTTTCTATGTTTTTTCATAACCAAAATCAGAGTTGAAATTGGTTTAGATCCATGCATGTTGAATTTCTTCAGTAGCACTTTTTAATATTTTTTCTGAGAAATAAAGGTATAATTATTATTTTAAAATACCTATAATCCCATAAATTGTGTGATTTCACTAATAATAGACATTTAAAATTCATATTTCAAGTGATTAGTGAATTCCTCAACCGATCTTTTCCTTCTTCTACTAAAGAAAATATCATCCACATACAAAATCACTATAAATTGATCTTTATGTGAATTGTTTGCATAGATACTATGTTTGACACGTCCTCGTTTAAATTAAATATTCTTAATATATGTATCCATTAAATAATACCATGCTCTTGGTGCATTCTTCAGACTATAGAGAGCCTTATTTAATATAAAAACATTAAACTCATCATTTCCAATCAAAAATCCCACAGATTGTTCAATGTTGACCTCTTCTTCAAGAACTTCAATTAAGAATTTCATTTTTTTTATCTATTTGATAAAAATATTACTCTCTATGAATTTCTATGATAAGGAAAAACCTTATCGAAACTGCTCTAGCTATTTGAGAAATTGTTTCTTTAATATCAACACCTTCAATCACTACATAGCCTTTACACACTAAGCATTCCTTGTTTCTGATCACATTTCCTTGTTCATAGAATTTGTTTTTAAAGATCCACTTTGTTCCAAAAACAATTTTATTTTCAAGTATCTTAATAAGATCCCATGTTTGGTTATTTTAAATATTATCTAGCTCTTCATTCATGGCCTTAACCCATGATTCATCCTTTACTGCTTCTTCAAAAGATTTTGGTTCTACAATTGATAGGAAGGCGGAATGTGCTTCATTCCTCATTCTTGTTGTCTGTGTGGGTAAGGTAAAATCCCCAATGATTTTGGATTGATAAATTTCCTCTCTTCTATTTATCTTTTTAGGTTTGGATGAATTTTCATTATTCATGGTTTCCTATTCTAGTTATTCTTCTGAATAATCATTTTTTTGTGTGGTGTTGTTCCGTGTTTCTTCAAATAAAAAAGGTAATGTTGATGATGATATTCTATCATATCATCATATGAGGTCCTAGGAGTATTTATAGTCTTATCTTCAATGGTATTCACATCACTGCATTCTATGATTATTCTAAGATGATTATTTTAACATTCGTAGGCTTTACCCTTTATTGAATATCCAAGGAATATTCCCTCATATGCATTATCACCATACTTTTCTTGATTTCCTTAATTGCGTCGGATGAAACATTTAAATCCAAAAACATGAAAATACATTAGAGAGGGATTTCTTCTATATCACAACTCATATGGTGTCTTGGTTTCTCCCATAAAAATACTTCTTCAATTTTTTTTGTAAACCACTACTTGAATAGTCTCTTTCCAGTAATGATGAAAAATATGACTCTCAATCAGCATAATTCTAGATATATTGTGCACCTGTCAATTTCTGCATTAAAAAGCTCCATTTTTTGTGGGGTTCTCACTAGAGACACCTCAGGATTTATTCCATGTATTTTGAGGTAATTTTCAAATTCAATGGATGTGTATTTTCATCTATTGTCAAATCATTGAATCTTGATTGTGTAGCCAATTTCATTTTCATCAATTCGATGATAACTTTTCATGTAGTCAAGCACTTGTTGTTTCCTCTGTATAATCAATACACAAGATATTATACTATAATAATCAATAAAAAGAATGAAGTAAATATCTCCATATATTCCATCCACATTTGTTGGACCACATACGTCTCTGTGGATAAGTTCAAGATGATTTGATTCCCTTTTCTTCTTCAGCTGATATAAACTCCCAAACATATTACCCCGCATTCATGCATCACATGTCTTTTATCGATCACACTTAAGATTGGGAATGTTGAAAAATATCTTAATATTAGATATTTTCCTTTATCTATTTATTAATGTGACCCAACCTCTAGTGCCACAAGTTTTTTTATTCTTCAACTGTTAAGTAACCAATATTCTCTTTACTGTCAACCTAGTATGAATTTACATCTATTATACATCCTTTATGAGATAATTACTTGTATTTACTTCGATAGTGCACCCCTTTTGATTAAATGTCACTATCCATCCTGAGTTAAAGAGTTGAATCATGCTCAAGAGATTATGATGCGAACTGTCTACATAAAGAATATCAGTTTTCCTTTTCTCATCATTTTCCAATTCTATAATTCAATTTCCTTTGATTTTTAAATCACCATTGATACCAAATATCACTGTTATATC
Source organism: Viscum album (assembly GCA_963277665.1). Lineage (NCBI taxonomy): Eukaryota > Viridiplantae > Streptophyta > Magnoliopsida > Santalales > Viscaceae > Viscum > Viscum album. The sequence goes on from OY728123.1 coordinate 891,735,249, forward strand.
AACCTTTTTCTTAACATTATTAAAAAAATTGTATTTCCTATCCCGTGGGATGATCATATGCTGTCAAGAATCAAAATATTATTGTTCTTTGTAGCTTTGAGAGTTATTTATATAAGGTTGTATTTCTCGATTTTCTTCTTTTCCTTCTATAAGATACTTGATTGGGTAGGGGATAAAGACTGAATTTCCAATATCTTTTTAATATTCATGGGTTCATCTTGCTCATATTATTCTTCTAGAGGAGAAAACCTATTTACAATAGTAACTTTGATTGGTTGGTGGGTATTGAATTTTCTCTGAGTTCTGTATATAATGTTTACGTCTTTCCTCTAGTTGTAATGAATATCTTTATGGCCATATTTAGAATAGTGAAAACAATATACTTATTAACTATTTCTTCTAAATGATGTAGGATATGGTCTCGTTCTCCTTTTTTGACTTCCAAGAACTTCCCCATTAAGATAACTCCTTGCATCTTCACAGTATGAGATGGTATATCCTAGAAATCCACATAATTTACATTTCATAGGAGGAAATGCCTTCTCACTTTCATTCTTCCTCATGTCCCCTTATTTTGTAAAATTATTTTACTTCAGATCATATATAGATATTTGAGGATTCAACTCTATCTTCTGTTTGACTAGAATATTTATAGGTTAGGACATCAGGTGCCTTTGGAATATGACCAACTTTCTGCTTCCCTTTATTTTGGATCATCTTGTTTACATCATTTGATGTTTCAGCATCATAAAAAATCCACTTTTTCTTATACATGTGGATCTCTGATCATTCAAGGCCATATCTACTCCTTCAAAACCATATTTAGCTCTTTATAATATCCCTACATCATATAATATTCCAAAAAGTTATTTATTCTTTGTTTCCCTTGATTTTCATTTAATTTATTGTTTAATTCTTAGAGTAACAACTTCTTCTTAAAGTCCCTCAATTGTCTTATCCTTCTCCTCCATTTTGGATGTAAGTTCATTGATGTGTTTTTTCATCTCTTAAATCCTGATATTAAATTCCACAGATTTTCTGAGTTTTAAAGAGTTGTTAAATGTTATTCCTCCCCTACTTTCATTTGATCAGTTTCTACTTCAATCAGATTAGCATACTCTGATGAATCTTCCATAATGGATCTCATATTTCTTTTTATTTTTCTTTTTATTTCAAGATTATAAAGAGAAACCTCATGTTCTATATTGAGATCAATAACACCAATAAAATTATTATATTTATCTTTTTAAGGTTACACCTTTTCAAGTGTGGCCATCATGGATACTTTGGTTTCATATTTAAACACTCGTTCTGCATCCTCTAGAAAGTAATTATCACTATGTTCGTTTTTACAGAAGAAACTATTTATATGTAATTACTTTCCTAGTTTGAAGTCTACCTTTTGGGGAAGCCTTTTATAAGGCTTCTGTATGATTCCATCATCATGTTATTCATCATAAAACTTCCTTGAGCACCAAGAGTTAATGTTCCCAACTCTACCACATTGAAAATGGTCCAGATGAAGTTTTTATTCAAATTTCCCTTTTCATATCTTAAATTTCTTAGAAAAAATAGAAATAATTGAATTATATTCATAAAAAATATCTCTAGAAATATCAGGTTTTCCATGTATTATAATTACATTTAATTTATTACTTGAGTTGTTGCATCTTCTAGTTTGACTCTCATTTCATAAGCCACTATACTTATTAGTCGATCAATAAGAGAAATTTTAGATAAATACCTTTCCTTAAAGGATTACACATTTGGATTTTACAAGAGAAGAAGTCTTCTCAATATTTTCTTCACAATGTCAATATCTTTAATTTCTTCACCAAGTCCTTGAATTTCTCCAATAACTTCAGTAATTCATTTAAAAAACAATTTTCATTTTCATCTAGATTCATTTTCAGACCATCAAAATTATTGTGAAAAACATAGAGTTTGGACTCTTTTACTTTGTTATCACCTTCATATATATTTTCCAGTTTCCCCCACATGGTCTTATCTAAATTTAAAATCATCAAATTTAAATATATTTGATTTGATAGAGATACATTACTGGCATTTTTTTCTTTGGGATCTGCATCAAGAATTTTCCTATTTTTTCGATCATAGAAATGCATGTCACATCAGTGACCTGAATCCCCTATCCAATGGAAAACATAACATCCATCCTAAGAGATATTATATGATATATCATCCTATTCAACCAAATATGGAAGTTTATTCCATCAAATAGGGATACCCCCCAAACATTAACTAAATTCTCAATGAAAACAATAGAAGAAAAATTTAACTTCAATGACATGTACTATCTTATACTACTTATAGGACTAAAGATCACCCTGAGAGGGGAGGGTAAACCAGGGTACCAAATTTTTATTTTAAAAAAATAGATCTTGCTCCTAGGTTGTTAGTAACTTGTTAAACATGTCTGAAGAAATCATACAGTAATTAAATATTCAAATGTAGAGAGACAATACAACATTTTTACTTGGTTAACCACTAAGGACTAGTACAAGGAGAATATGACAAAAATGTATCATTCATACCTAAATCTATTAATATTTTCTAGTTATTGTCGAATACATAAGTTTATAAATAATCACTTTATTCCAAGAACACTTCCTTTACAAGATTTTAGGGACATGACACTGCCTCCCTTGGAAAACTTCCATCGACTCCCCCTATCTCACTGCTTTGGGTGAAGTCTTACTCATTTTAATGACTTGAAGGTCACTATAGTAGATTATAATTTAATTCTTTGTCCATAACAAGAATAAAATTCTTCTTTCACCATAAACCTGAGTTGATGCACTTGAAAGAAATTATCAAACAGACTAGATAATCAAAACCTTCTAGTTGCACAACTAAATCACTTGCGTGCAACACCTGTACTTGTGAACAAATTTTGGGTTTTCCGCACAAGATAACATTATTGAAACTGAACTATGAGTTTCACTTCATCTTGATAGGCACAAGGAACACTCCGGGTACAATTTTTTACTGCGTGAAACTCTTTCTTGTAGTAAAGACACCTGATCTTCATTGAAAAAGTAACTTCAAATAAATAGGGTGGTCACCTATTTATAGACATAGACATCCCTGTATGTAATTTCCTTTGGAACATTACACCATGCATGAAACTCTTGTTTTGATGTCATATTTGGCACGTAAGATTCTTGTGCACCTTCCCCAGTGTGAATCTTTCCTGTGTCTCACAAACTCATCTTTCATGCAATTACAAATATTGAGTACATTTCTTTCTTTTATCATATTTTGTTATGTTGATCCTAGAACTTTAAATTTGTGAAAAATTTTGATTCACCTTTATCCATGAACAGAACGTACTTTTCCTAAAAAAAATCTTCATCCTCTAAATTTTTTACCTAAAAATTTGGAAAACACTTGGAAATAATACCAACTTCAACACAGAATCTATCTGTATCATAAAAACACTTTTCTTGCAAACTCATTGATTAACCCAGTGTGGATTGAAAACAAACACAAACTAGACTCTGTTTATAGCTGCTAGCTGCAACTGGACTTGGATACAACACATTAGAGACATTCACACCATTTTTTGAATCTGGTATTCTAGGAAACTGAAAGGAAAACCATGTCAATATGGTGATACAGTTCATCAATGTAACACCCCGAGCTTCCATGATACTCTTCCCTTTCAATAATGCAATAGCTTGTATTGTACGCAACTTCGAGATTCTAACACACCGTGACCAATCAAAATATCCATTATGAATAGTAATACCCACTTTTTGAAATTATATAAATTTTATATTTCAAAATGGACTTCATTTTTGGATTCAGAATATCGAAATTATCCTATGTTGAATTTTTTGTATTTTTCTGAGAACTTCCAATTTTTTATGAATAGTGAAAAATACTAAAAAACATCTTTTTTAATAAAAATAATTTATAGTGATAAATTATACTATTAAGTGGTTTTAAAGTATAATTAGAATATATTTTTACCATTTTATCCAATGGTGGTCATTTAAATTAATTTCACTTTGAAATTGGACATAAACAATTGTCAATCTTTTGATATATATTGTTTCTTAAAAACACGCTATTTGTTATGACAGCGGGAATTAATTATAAAATTAATTAATGAAACTTATATGTTTGTAATTTTGTAAAATAGACATCATTTTTGAATTTGTAATATCAATTATATCTTAGGGTGAAATTTTGGCATTGTTCTGAAAAACTTCAATTTTTGATGAATAGTGAAACCACTAAGTGGTAGTTAAAAAACTGATTTTTCATTTAAATGAAACATTACCACTTATGTGATTTGATTTTAAAAAATCCAAAATACATGGTTTTCATTAGTAAGTAAAATGTGGTTGAATGGGATTAAAATAATTTTTGGTTAATAGTAACTTTTAAGTTTAATTAATCGTGATTAAAGGTAATTAGTGAAATTTAAAGTAAAAATGATATTATAAAAATATGAAAATACCTTTACACTTGTCCTAACACAATTGGATGAGTCATGGCCGACCAAGAAAATCCATGGGTCAACTTGGCGACCCCATGGATCCACTTTGGTAGGAAAATGACATTAAAAACTTTTTATTTAATGTTAAAATAAAAATGTCACAAACATGAGTTGTTTTACTAAAACAGTTTTTAAATGGGGTTATACAAGTCATATTTTTTAATATATATATTAATTATAAATCTAAAAATATTTCCTACATCATTATATTTTTTTATAATTTTTAGACATTAAATGAATTAAATTATTTATGACACCATGATGATGCAGCGATTACCTCATTATTTAACGATTTAAATAAAATGAAAAGATAATGTAAAATATAAGACATTCACATGTCAAAAACCTATTGGATGGGTGTATTTCGAACACTTATCACCTTATCCTCAAAATATATAATTTTGGGACCTTTTAAATCCGAAAATCATTTTATGATAAAGTAACCTTTTATAACTTTCCATGAGTTCCCCTCCTCTCCTCTTATAAAAGGCTTCCACCTCTACCACCTTACCCACACCTCTAAAGCCTTTGGCTCTGCCAAACCCTACCCATTTTGTCTCTACACATCCCACTCTTACTTCTAGAAGCCTCAATTTGGGGAAAAGTCTTCCCAAGGAATCCTTTGAGCTCAAATCAAAAAGAGTTACCCGTTTTAAAGGTAGTGTTTTCTCTTGTGTTCTTATGTATTATTTTGCTTCTCCAACCCCCTAAACTCTTTTTATTAATTTCTTTTGTAACAACACAAGTATCCTCAATATACTAGGATGTTTTTATAAGAATTATTTGAGCTACACTTACACACACTTAAATCTAATGGTTAAAGAACATATTGTTTCTGTGGATGGGGAATTTCTGCCTCACGAAACGATGATGGTTCAACACTCATATAACACCTTAAAAGGTGGCCATTAATATGTCACTATATTTATATATGATATATAATATGTTTATGTTTTACTTAAGCTTCTGTATTTTTCATTTATGGCATACCTTTATGGTTTCCATTATGGGTAAACGCGATATCTTCATTTTAGGAAGTGCGGACTACCGCACCCTCAAAGTGATTTGAATCATTAATGCCATATGTGGGTTGTATAAAGGATGGAGTAAATGATATTATATATGATATTATACTGGAATTCTAATATAATTTTATATCATTATGATTTCATTCCATTAAATACGAAATACAAATGAAAGTAGCGTTCATGCATACGTACGGCTTATTGTCTCCATGAACGGTGCATTTCATTTATTACCTCTAAATGATACGTAATATTATGAATGAATGTATATACTGGATATATATGATATATATGATATCTAAATCATTAATATAATGCTAGAAATAATGGATATTTCACCACATGAACATCTTGTAATTATAAGAAGTTTATTTTTGACTCAAGTACCAAAGATCGACAAAATGACTGTTATTAACTTAAATAATTTCATAATGTTCATAACATGGTAATAAGTGATATAAAACGAATAATGAACATTAAAAAATTTCTTAAGAAAGTATAAATTAACTCTATTTTATTATTCATGAGATTAAATAATGATCGAGTCAAGTCGGACACGAGGTAAGGGAACTTCTTAACCCAATTTCCATTCTTTTGGTTAATCTCCTACTTTCAAATTATGTCATGATATTATTATGTCATATCTTGTGTTTGTACTTTCTTTATGTGTAATTATAGTGAATAAACATAATATATCTATTTTATTTAAAAAAATTATCTTTGTAAGGGACTTCGTCTCAATCTCCTTTCATTAAGGCATATTTTGTTTTATACACAACTTTCTTTTATACGGTGTATAAACCCCTTTGACTTTTACTTTTATTCAAATGGAATCTTTTTTTACCAAGCAATTTAATAAATGACAAAAGGAATGTTTTTATTGTCATACGTATGTGGCAACAACAAATTCTCCACCGCCGTGACCATTATTTGTGTTTCGGCTTCCTCTACAAGACATAATTTTTTTTAAATGAAAAATAAATACTAAGTTTTAATTTTCTTTTATTTTGGTATTGAAAATGGTTTTGAAAGTGTTTTTATTATATCAATGTGTTGTATTGATATCTTGTGATTAAAATGTGGAAATCTTATATTTCCTTTATGCATGTTTTATCTGATACGATTATGTTATGGTTTATGATATGTTTAAACCTGTTCGTGTGAGGAATGCATTGGACTTAATAAGTGACGGGTGGAGCCCGCTATAGCTCCTTGATGCATCGGCAGGTCTCATGAGACAAACTAGTGTTTTGGCACGAGGCCTTGACAAAATCTTATTTGTAGTCTTGGCACGAGGCCTTGGATATGTGGTTATGATAGTCTAGCATTATGCATTCCATCATTATGAAAGTGTTTTTTGATATTTCATGTGATTATTCGACCAGTAGAATATCCATGTGAATAAGTAAATGGAATTATCTCATTTTACTTTTGCCATATTATGTTGAAGTTCAAGTTTAAAAGGCTTTTGTTTTAGTTATACACTTCCTTAAATGTTTATGTTTATTTATGAAAGCTTCCAATATATTGTTATCCTTACTGAGCATAAGATCTCACCCCTTTCAATGTTTTAATTTTTCCAGGATGTGAAGTATTTTAGGAATGACCTGCAGGGATAGTCTGAAGGGGATATGATTGTGGAAAATGGAGACTATATTATTGTAGTTTTTCACTTTATGATGTAATGTAAAATTTATTAATGTATCTAGTGTTTCCAAGGATACTAAACTAATCGGTCTTTCGAGACTTGATCTTTTGTGATCATGCCAATGTTACGCAATAATGCACCGAATCTGGGTAACAGGGGTCGTGGCGTTACAGTTGGTATCAGAGGCAGTTTAGTACTAACCGTGGAAGATATATTTAGATAAACTCTGATTAGATCACATTACCCTATTATAGACTTTGAGGATTAGTATAGAAGAACTTCTTAGAATTTTGGTATTATAGAGATTTTTTGAGTTTTTTGAGAAATACATCCCTGTCTGGATACGAGCAGGTAGAGGCGGCTCTGGAATAGATGTACCTAGGGGTAAAACCCAAAAACACCAATTTGAGCTAGACTCGAACGGGAACTGGTGCACGACAATGGGCCTTGCTGCACTCTTGGTTACGACACTCCCGGGGGATATGCTTAGGATAATTCTCTTTTTCATTACAAACCGCTATGAAGGGTTATGAGTATATACTTCCTCAAAGAAAACATTTTTATGATTATGTATTATATCCATAAATATTTCAATTTATGTTAAGTGTTTTGCAAGTTTGTAATTGTGTATTTTGATTCATAAACTAATCTAGTTTATGCCATTGTTTAGAAATGGCGCCTGGTAGAAGGAATGTGGACTCCATCAATAAGTATGATCCAAAGAGTAATAAGGATCATATCTTTCACTGTATTAATCCAACATTTATAAGGTAAATAGTATCCCATGTGTTTTAAACATATGAGGAAATAGTGTCATGTGTTAATAAGATAAGTAAAGAATTCTCTAAGTCTTATGGATTTGAAGGGAAGAAAGAGAAGAAATGGATGGAAGAGAGAATGATGGATAAAGGGACGATGGAAAAAAAGAATTTTCCAATATGTGATAATTGTGGGAAGAATCACCCTGGTAATTTCCTAAAAGGAATGGGAGTTTGTTATAAATGTGGAAAAAAAGGTCACCAGGCTCGTGATTGCAAGGGAAAGAAAGAGGCTATCAATGTTGAATTCTACAATTGTAGAGAAATGGGACATTATGAAAATGAATTTCCTAATCGTTAGGGAAACTTACCTCAGAAAAGTCCAAGGGATCAAGGATAATATTATGTTGTTACTACAGTTGAAGTGGAATAATTAATGTATTGGTGCTTTTGGAAACAAGGATTATATTCTAGTTATAAGGATAATGTGATATATATAAGGATTGTACTTCAGTACTTGTTGTTTTCATTAAGGTTTTAATATGATGAAGGTAATCATATTTTTAGTATATGATAATAAGAGAAACTTTACATTGTTTGAGGAATCTGATGATACAATTGATTTTGGAATTTAGAGACCTTTTAGAGAAAGTCTGGACGGAGGTATTTTGGATAACTATAAAGGCTGGAATGGATTAAGTTGAACTTTGGATAGTATTATTTAAGGTTAAAACATTTATGAAGATTATTTTTGGAATATTACAATACTATAGTTTTAGGAAAAGGACAACCTGTAGGTTGGGGGATAACCCGTCGCATCGGACAAAGCTGCAGGAATCGAACCCACAACCATAGTGTGATAGGCCTTTATTACCTACCACTAGCCTACAGGAAGTCCCTGGTTATTAGAAAAAAGTTTTCCTAATCTAAATGGTATGTGTTAATATTTGGAACCTTATACAATTATGATAAATAGAATATTTTTGAGTTCTATTACCTTTTAGAGTGAAATATGGGTTTGTGGTAAAAAAATTATTAAAGAATGAAAGTCTACATGACAAGTATGTATATTCCCTTACGTTCTTATTAAATATCCTAAATAAATTCCTCAAGTTTATAAAAGGTAACTTAAAACAAAAACGTTGCCGGTTAACTTTTCCAACTGGGGATTTAATGACCGTTTAACCAATCTCAAGTTTGTGATTTTCTTTTGGTTAACTTTCTCCTAATCCAGTTTTCTACAACTCTCCATCAGACCTTGATGGTTTGTTTTTCTTCCATATCCATATTTTCATAGAATCCTAGTATGGCCTATCTCGGGTGACCTTTGTACTTATCTTTCTTTCCTCTAAAGTTATATTTTTATTATTCTTATTTCTGAGTGGGTTTTCCACAAAGGTATTTTCTATTTTTAACATTTTATTTTCAAAGAAAAACTTCAAATTGTGAGGATGCAATTTATTGAAGGAGGGGAGAATGTAACACCCCGAGCTTCCACGATATGCTTCTCTTTCAATAATGCAATAGCTTGCATTGTACGCAACTTCAGGATTCTAACACACCGCGACCAATCAAAATAGCCATTATGAATAGTAATACCCGCCTTTTGAAATTATATAAATTTTATATTTCAAAATGGACTTCATATTTGGATTCATAATATCAAAATTAGCCTATGTTGAATTTTTTGTATTTTTCTGAGAACTTTCAATTTTTTATGAATAGTGAAAAATACTAAAAAACAACTTTTTTAATCAAAATAATTTATAGTGATAAATTATACTATTGAGTGGTTTTAAAGTATAATTAGAATATATTTTTACCATTTTATCCAATGGTGGTCATTTGAATTAATTTCACTTTGAAATTAGACATTAACAATTGTCAATCGTTTGATATATATTGTTTCTTAAAAACACGCTATTTGTTGTGACAGCGGGAATTAATTATAAAATTAATTAATTCAACTTATATATTTGGAATTTTGTAAAATAGACATAATTTTTGAATTCGGAATATCAATTATAGCTTAGGGTGAAATTTTGGCATTGTTCTGAAAAACTTCAATTTTTGATTAATAGTGAAACCACTAAGTGGTAGTTAAAAAACTGATTTTTCATTTAAATGAAACATTACCACTTCTGTGATTTGATTTTCAAAAATCTGACATACATGGTTTTCATTAAGAAGTAAAATGTGGTTCAATGGGATTAAAATAATTTTTGGTGAATAGTAACTTTTAAGTTCAATTAATCGTGATTAAAGGTATTTAGTGAAATTTAAGGTAAAAATGATATTATAAAAATATGAAAATACCTTTATACTTGTCCTAACCCAATTTTATGAGTCATGGCCGACCAAGACAATCCATGGGTCGACTTGGGGACCCCATGTAGCCACTTTGGTAGGAAAATGACATTAAAAACGTTTTATTTAATGTTAAAATAAAAATGTCACAAACATGAGTTGTTTTACTAAAATAATTTTTAAATGGGGTTATACAAGTCATATTTTTGACTATAAATATTCATTATAAGGATAAAAATAGTTCCTACATCACTATTTTTTTATAATTTTTAGACATTAAATAAATTAAATTATTTATGACACCATGATGATGCAGCGATTACCTCATTATTTAACAATTTAAATAAAATGAAAAGATAATGTAAAATCTAAGACCTACACAAGTCAAAAACCTATTTTACGGGTGGATTTAGAACTCTTATCACCTTATCCTCAAAATATATAATTTTGGGACCTTTTAAATCCGAAAAGCATTTTATGATAAAGTAACCTTTTATAACTTTCCAAGAGTGCCCCTCCTCTCCTCTTATAAAAGGCCCCCACCTCTACCACCTTACCCACACCTCTCAAGCCTTTTTCTCGGCCAACCCCTGCCCATTTTGTCTCTCCACATCCCACTCTTACTCCTAGAAGCCTAACTTTGGGCAGAAGTCTTCCCAAGGAAGCCTTTGAGCTCAAATCAAAAAGAGTTACCCGTTTTAAAGGCAGTGTTTTCTCTTGTGTTCTTATGTTTTATTTTGCTTTTCCAACCCCCTAAACTCTTTTTATTCATTTCTTTTGTAAAAACACCATTATCCTCAATATAATAGGATGTTTTTATAAGAATTATTAGAGCTACACTTACACACACTTACATCTAATGGTTAAAGAACATACCGTTTCTGTGGATGGCGAATTTCTGTCTCACGAAACGATGATTGTTCAACACTCATATAACACCTTCAAAGGTGGCCATTAAGATGTCACTATATTTATATATGATATATAATATGTTTATGTTTTACTTAAGCTTCTGTATTTTTCATTTATGGCATACCTTTATGGTTTCCATTATGGGTAAACGCGATATCTTCATTTTAGGAAGTGCGGACTACCGCCCCCTCAAAGTGATTTGAATCGTTAATGTCATATGTGGGATGTATAAAGGATGGAGTAAATGATATTATATATGATATTATACTGTAATTATAATATACCTTTATATAATTATGATTTCATTCCATTAAATATGAAATAGAAATGAAAGTATCATTCATGTGTACGTACGGCTTACTGTCTCCATGAACGGTGCATTTAATTTATTACCTCTAAATGTTACGTAATATTATGAATGAATGTATATACTGGATATATAAGTTATATATGATATCTAAATCATGAATATAATTCTGGAAATAATGGATATTTCACCACATGAACATCTTGTAATTATAAGAAGTTTATTTTTGACTCAAGTACCAAAGATCGACAAAATGACCGTTATTAACTTAAATAATTACATAATTTTCATAACATAGTAATAAGTGATATAAAATGAATAATGAACATGAAAAAAGTTCTTAAGAAATTAGAAATTAACTCTAGTTTATTATTCAGGAGATTAAAGAACGATCGAGTCAAGTTGGACACAAGGTAAGGGAACTTCTTAACCCAATTTCCATTCTTTGGGTTAATCTCCTACTTTCAAATTATGTCATGATATTATTATGTCCTACCTTGTATTTGTACTTTATTTATGTGTACTTATAGTGAATACACACAATAGATCTATTTTATTTTAAAAAAATGATCTTGTAAGGGACTTCGTCTCAATCTCCTTTCATTGAGGCATATTTTGTTTTATACACAACTTTATTTTATACGGTGTATAAACCCCTTTGACTTTTACTTTTATTCAAAATGAATCTTTTTTTACAAAGAAATTTACTCAACGACAAAAGGAATGTTTTTCTTGTCATACGTATGCGGCAACAACAACTTCTCTACCGCCGTGACCATTATTTGTGTTTCGGCTTCCTCTACAAGTCATAACTTTTTTTAAATGAACAATAAATACCAAGTTTTAATTTTATTTTATTTTGGTATTGAAAATGGTTTTGAAAATGTTTTTATTATATCAATGTGTTGTATTGATATCTTGTGATTGAAATGTGTAAATGTTATGTTTCCTTTATGCATTTTTTATCTGATACGATTATGTTATGGTTTATGATATGTTTAAACCTGTTCATATGAGGAATGCATCGGACTTAATAAGTGACGGGTGGAGCCCGCTATAGCTCCTCGATGCATCAGCAGGTCTCATGAGACAAACTAGTGTCTTGGCATGAGGCCTTGACAAAATCTTATTTGTAGTCTTGGCACGAGGCCTTGGCTACGTGGTTATGATAGTCTGGCATTATGCATTCCATCATTATGAAAGTGGTTTTTGATATTGCATGTGATTATTCGACCAGTAGAATATCCATGTGAATAAGTAAATGGAATTATCTCATTTTACTTTTTCCATATTATGTTGAAGTTCAAGTTTAAAATGATTTTGTTTTAGTTATACATTGTCCTAAATGTTTATGTTCATTTATGAAAGCTTCCGCTATATTGTTATCCTTACTGAGCATCAGAGCGCACCCCTTTCAATGTTTTAATTTTTCCAGGATGTGAAGAAGTATTTTAGGAATGAACTGCAGGGATAGTCTAAAGGGTATATGAGTTTGGAAAATGGAGACTATGTTATTGTAGTTTTTCACTTTATGAAGTAATGTAACATTTATGAATGTATCTAGTGTTTCCAAGGCTACTAAACAAATCGGTCTTTCGAGACTTGATCTTTTGTGATCAAGCCAATATTACACAATAATGCACAAACTCTAGGTAACTGGGGTCGGGGCGTTACAATCAAGTTCATTTAAATTGTTAGCATACTCACTATAATATGGGTATTGGGTCTTGAGATGATGGAGAGTGGCCCATAGGTTGTGATAAATGTAAGTTATTAATTCCTCCTTCAATTTCAGGGTAATATCATACTATATATTCAACGTTAGTAAAATAATCAATGACATTATTTCTTTAGATAATTATTTCCCTAATACATTGTAGTCTTTTTCCTTCTAAGTAAGTGATTCTTCGACCAGATCTGACTATAAAAGTTTTTTACACAATTTTATCAAGAGGAATTAGATGATTATGAATGTACTCAATTATATACATGGGTGAACGGTATGAGGGAGGTGTAGACGATGGTCGTTGCCTTAGATTTCCCATTGACTAGGATGAGACACCACTGATTGATTTTGAGGCACCTGGTGTATCTATCCTCAGTTTCTCTAGTGATTCTCAATATGATAGCAAATTTAGAGTAACATCGACATTGGGAGGGTCTTTTGGTTGAGTAAATACGCTATTGTGAGGATGTGATTTTTAATGAGCACTATGGTGAGGATCACATGATTGATTCATGATTCTCCATTGTGGGGAGGACCTTCATTCTATTTGAATTCTTTGTCACATGGTGGAATTATTCAATATATACCATGGGGTGACTTCAAGGGTTATTAGATTGGTTTATATGGGGATTACCTCTATATTTACAAATTTATTGGTTATTATCATGGGGAGGACCTCCTTGTTGTCTATTTTCTTTGTTATAGGGAGGATGTTTTAAATATATTCCCTATAAAGGACATCCAAAGTTATTATTTTGGTTTCAATTGGGATGATATCCACAATTACTAACTTTTTAGGATTTAGTAAGGGGAGGTTCTCCTTACCGATTAATATTTATCATCTAGAGAGGACCTCTATTGTTGGTGTCCTGAGTAAGACCTTTATGATCTATCTTCACATTACTATGGGGAGGACCTTTATGGAAGGTGCTCTAGGGAGGACCATTAGAGCTCCTTAGTTTCACCTGAATATAGGGAGGACCTTCATGGATAATGATATTCTATTTTTCACTTTTAGGAGGGCCTTTATGGTTAACATACCAAATTTTATGGGGAGGACCTCTATGATGGTTACTCTAAGTTATTTGATACTAGCCATACTAAAACTCAATATGGGGGTGAATTGAGTTCTTTTAATTTTTCTTCACATAGAAAAACCACCCTCTTTAATTTATGACTAACTTCGGATCTATTATTTAATAAGGAAGGAAGGAGAAATAAAATCATAAATAAGAGAAATAGACATAGATATTTATAGATTTTTGGGGAATAGGAGTCCAATAATTCACTCCCCCACCACTCTTCTCCATGTGTGTGATGATTTTCACTAGACCATTCTTTTTGGTGGGGATTTGTGGTCCTTTTTTGGGGAATTAATGACTGAGTGAAAGCATTCGATACTTGATACAATCACAAGATATTTTAACCGGGCTCTAGAGATGATTTACAATCAATAGACTTCAAAGGATCTTTTATTGGTGACATTTACAAAAAAAGATAATAAATAGAGAGAGTTTTTATAGATTTCAGATTACAACTATAAGATATAACTGATAGAAAAGAAGAGACCTATAAGAGAGATGATGTAAGGGATAAAAAGATTAAGGATATTCTTTTAAACTATGAAATGATCATCAATAATCATAGTTGATAAGATAATACTTCTTTTCCTTATTTTCATAGAAAATAGAGTGTTGTTTCATAGAATTTTAGATAAATAGTTCTCTAGATTTTCTTATTAAATTAAATTATTCTTTTTAAATATTTATTCTCACTTGAGAATAATTCTCATGAAAAAATTATATATTTGTAAATTTTTGCATTGCTTATTATTTAAATGAATATATTATGATCTATAGAATCAGGGATCATTGACATGTCATATTCCTTAAAATACCTTAGCAACAGTTCAGACAAATAAGATATCATTATAATTGTCTTCTGTCTTGGTCATTATCTCTTATTATAATAAATTTTTCCTTAAATAGTTAATTGAGAATTTAAATATTGTACAACCTCACTAAAATCTCACTCAAGTGATTAAATGGTAATAAATACCAACTTGCAAAGAAATATAGCCAATTTCATATTTGAATCCATGTAGCTGATTTTTCTTCACGTAGCCAAATTGAATCACGTGTGATTTTTAATAACATTGAAAAAAACTAATGTAGTCAATTTCACCATGTAGGAAATTCTTGTAACTGATTACTCCACATAACCATTTTACGTAGCTAGATGATCTACGTAGTTGATTGCAAATGTAGGTGATCTTTTCAACATAGGAAATTTCTTTGGAGGTGATTATATAATGTATCTGACTGACATAGTTGATTCCTTTATTTAGGAAATTGATTTAGTTAATTTTTATACATATCCATTTTTACCACGTAGATGAAAATTTCACGTAGTCAATTTTCTAAACATAGGAAGAATTTAGCTAAAAACAACCAGAATGAAACTTAATTAAATTAACTACTGAACACATAAGAATATGATAAAACCATATGAAAACACTTAAAAACAAGATCATCTGGATGGTATGAAGGGTGTTTTGTATCATCAAAACCTAAATTACATGGGATATATTGATCAAAATTACTATTCCAACAATATCCCCCTTCTTGATGATCAAAAAACCCATTAGATGTTCTAGTAGATATCAAACACTAAGTTTTAAATTTTTATAACATAAGTTAAATATAGACGATATATATCATTTAAAATGTAGTGTTTCCCCCTTAGTTACTTCTCTCATTTTTGAATGGTATAAACTTTTCCCCTTCTTTGTTATTAAAAAGTAAGGGAAAGAGAGGTAAAATATAGTTCAATGTAGCACTTTAGAGTTATGATCTATTTAAGTGTAGTGTGAAAACTAAATATGGAATTATAGAAATACTTGGTTTCATTAAATAAAATAAAGATATTAAAAAGCAAATGAAAAAAATCACAGAGAAAGGAAAATTAATGAATAATATTAAATGAAACAATCACTAAGAGACACATAAATAATAATGAAATAAAGAAGTGTTTCATTAATTATTCTGAAGAAAAACAAATACACATACTCAAAAAAATAAAAAATATCAGTCATAGAATCCTGGTGATAGAATGGGGTCAAACTAAGATTTTGGTTTGGGTAGAGGTACTTTGAAGGTTGGATCAGTTCTAGAGGCAGTTGGAGTTATCATTAATGGATCCAAAGGATCATAAAAACCTTCTATTCTATCCCTAGTTTTTTTAGAAGTACTTGTAGGATCAAGAACAAGAGGTCTTCTTCTTATCATTTGAAATAGGTCTTTGGCAAACATTTTGGTCCTCAAAACAACGTCAGACATGAAAAATTAAAGAATTGAAAGATATTTATGCTAATGTACTTGACATACTAATGCTAATCCATTTCTAATAAACATCTTAAGATGTTTTAATATCCCAAAAGAGAAACATTTATACTCATTAATAGAAGGATGGAAATTATAGGGGAAATTTTCATAGTAGATAAACTAGAATGCATATCTAAAAGAATATTCATTGTAATTAAATTCACAAAACTCTACATGTTAATCATCCTACCTTTAATTAACTGCACCTTTAGTCCAAGACTTACACTTGATCTAGAAAGATTAGAATAAAATCAATAACTTCATTGATAGAAGAATTTTAAATTTAAATACTAACAACAATCTTGGGTTCAACTTGACCTAATACCACGGGAAAAGTAGTAACTAGTTCTTTACAAAGAACATTATTTATAGGATTTTAAACAACTAAATCCATTCTAATCACTTTAACTAACACTTTTAGATATTCTTATGATTCTAAACTTGATTCTTTCTTAGAATATAGATCTATGACTACTGATAATATTTCCTCCAACCACTTGGAAATAAATTGAGTGCTTTTGTTGATAGATTCAACGAATCATGAAATTATATCTCTTGATTTCTTTGAAACACCCAAATTTTCTCCTACCATATCACCAAGTTACTTTTCAAAATAACCAACATGGTCATTCATGCATATATCTAAACCCATACTAAGCATCTTAATAGCTTCATGGGACTTATTAAACTGACCAAAAAAGATTCAATTTAAACTCATCCAACATCACTAGGGAAAGTATATTAGCTTGGAGACACTAGATCTGAGAAGAAATATAACTCATCTCTAACATCATCTGACTAACTCCATTATGGAAATATGGAATAACTTGAGATTATGAGGGAGTATTAGTAAAGGGTCAGAATTTCTTTATAAATTCTAACTCTCTTAACACAACACTTTTCAAAGTGTGTATATTCTATTTCACTTTATCTCCAAAAGCTTTGATTTCATCAAGAACTTCTTGAGATAAATCTGATTTCATTAATGAAGGATTCTAAAAAATACCCCTTTAAGATGAAACCAAAGTACCAAGATCATTTAACTCAGCCTTTGTAAGGAAAACATCTTTCAAACTGCTTACCTGGGCTTTAATTTCCTCAAGTTCCTTAGAACTTATATTAGAACTAGCTTATTGCATAGGTGAATCTATATAAAGACTACAGATCATCTTTTTTTGGGAATCCACCATCCTAACTAACTTATTAAAGTCTGAACTGGAGGTAGAGGACTCTATAAGTTATCTAATATCGTATTTTAATGAAACCATCTCCACTTTTAAATCAAAAAAATATACTCTTAGATTTTCAATCTCCATAATTACTTCATTAGTAGCCACATATTTGTCTAATATTTTTTATCTTTTTATTACTAATAGAGATACTACATGAGTAGTTAAAGCTGATGATAGTAACAATGGTGTATGGGAACTCTTTCTAGATTCCATAACCACATCAGCACCCATTCCTTTATCAATAGGTGATCCATGAAGAATTAAATCATTTGTTTCACACAATTTCTCTAACTCTGATCCTATATGAGCTTCAGAACCTACATTCCTAGTCTCAAATTTCCTATCTTTAGGAAAAGAAATATTTGTCTCAACAACTATCTCCTCGAGCTAATATTTTTTAACAGACACAAGAAATCCACCATCATCTTATCTCTGAGCATCCATATCCTCCAGAATCTAGCCAGGCTCACTAACTATAGAACTGATGACTAGAAATAAAGACTCAGTCATTATAGAAATTGTTTCCTCTACTCCTACATCAGACACCATCTCAAATAGTGTTACATCACTAGGTAGTGAGGTCTGATTTGACTCCCCCAAAGTTACACTTTCCTAACCAACTTCCTTAAAAGAACTTAAAGCATAATCCCAGAAATATATAATCATCTTCAAGGGAACTGACAATTGGGTATTACTTTTTTGACATTTCACCGCATTACCTTCATTCATATCTACTTATTTATTCTTTAAAACTAAATAAATTAATCTACCATAAGGATAGTAGTTTAATTTCCCTTTTCCTTTACAAAAATGATGCATAAACCTCATCATGTATTTTGGAAAACTCAAATTTACATTATTGATCATAATGTAAATAAAATATACATCCTGAAAAATATATTTCTTCATCTATTCAGATCCTTGTTCTATTCCCACCTGCACAAACATAGACAAAACCTTTAATTCAATAGGCAACTCTTTATTATGTTTCTTTTAAAAAAAAAGCTCCAAATAAAAACATCAACACTTTTTTTGGACCTAATGAGCTTGTCCCAACAAGTGTATGACTAAAAGAAAACTCCCCCTAAAGGGGAAAACAAAATATATCAGCCATTTCAATATAAGAAATTACCACCACCTTTCCTTTAACATTTGATGAGATTAAATCCTCTTTTTTATAAAATTGAAACTCATCATTCATCAAAAATTCATTAATTTCTTCCTAAAAAACCTAACTTATTCTCATCCAACACAAACTCTCATCCTTGAAACACAAGAACTTTATTCAATAGTATTTCAGTTGTCTTCATCTTCTCCATACCTATAGCCTTTCCTATAAGAACATTTCAACTAATTCCTTTGAATTTTTTAGATGAAACTGAGATTCCATCATCCACATGCTTTGATTTTAACATTTTGAACAAGTTAGTTAAAGTTTGAACAAGGATCGAAAGGTTATAGATGATATTTCAGATTCAAATGGAGGTTACGTATGTGATTGGAAAAAAGGTCGAGAGATTATTTTATATTATGTCACATACCAGAGTCCCAATTTTTATACATAATTGGTTTTTATTTAGGATTACATATGATTGATAAATAAATAATAAATAAAAACTAAAGAGAATAAAATAATTTCTATTTTCTAAACATATAATATTTGAATAAACAATCAAACATAGAAAAGTGTAATTTTCACACAGCATTTAACTATATTTTTATAATATAATTCTCAATATTAAAATTCAACAAAAATAAATAGAATAAATTATTTTAAATCAGAATAATTAAAATTCATTAAATATATTTAAAAATGAATTTACCCAATTCTATTTTAATAAAATCAAAATTCTTACACACAAGGGGTTTATTGAAAATATCTACTAACTGATTCTCTATAGAGAAAAAGTCAATAGAAATATCACCATTTTTAGAGTAATCTATTAAGAAATGATGCTTTAATTATATATTCTTTGTTCTTGAATGATTTATTATATTCTTAAAAATATTTATAGAACTAGTGTTATCACATTTAATTGAGACTTTATTATTAATGAATCCAAATTCTATTAAGTTGTGTTTCATCCAAAAAACTTGTGCGAAAAAAACTACCAATAGAAATATAATATTGTTTGATAGTAGATAATAAAAAAGTGTATTATTTATTATTAGACCAGGATACTAGGGATTTACCTAGGAAATAGAAGGATCCTAAATTACTTTTACTATATAGTCTGCAACCACCAAAAACGGCATCTGAATATGATATTAAATTAAAATCAGAATTTTTTTGAAAAATAATGGAAAGTAAAATTGTTCCTTTAAAATATCTTAAAATCCTTATGGAATCTTTTAAATGTGGTTCTTTAGGATTATCATGAAATTGAGTACAAATACATACTATAAACATAATATATGCTCTACTTGTAACACCCTGACCCCAGAATCTTGGATTCAGTGCCTTATTTTATTATATTTTCATAGATACAAGGAAGATGCATCCTGAAGGACTGATCAGTTTAGTAGTTTTGGAAACAAGATACATACAAGAGTTCAAAATTACAACTTGAAACTAAAAACAACATAATAACTTCAACAGAAAATCCCATAATCTCTTAGATTAACCCTGAAAATCATTCATAATATAATCATCCTTATAACCTAGAAGGATAAAAAATAACAAAGGGGTGAGATCAAATGCTAATTAAGGGTAATCAATACAATGTAAGATATCATAAATATAAACATTAGTCATGGTGAATAACTAAAAACGCATGCCTTTAAAAATGAACTTGAACACATTATAGATGGAATAAGAGCTGAATAAATAATTCTATATTAAATCACAAAAAATGGGTATTCTACTAGTCAAATAACCTTATGAAATTTCAATTACTAGTTTCATAATGAGGGAAATTCATATGTCGGACATCATAACCATACTATCAAGGCCTCGTGCCAAGACCATAAATATCAATTTTCTCAAGGCCTTATACCAAGACCATAGTTTGTCGCATGAGACCTATTGATACAATGAAGGGATATAGAGGGCCCCACATGACACTTACTAAGTCTGATGAATTCTGCTTATGAATAGGTATAAACATTAACAACATACACATTCATATTAAATCTAACATATGAAATGTAATAGCTTTCCCCAATCATTAATCATAAACACTAACCATTTGGAGTAATATGGTGAATGGTTTAAAGATAGAATATCCACAGTCAAACTAATCATAAACCATTCCATAAAACACAGTGGATGATATCATAGTAAATAAACCTCAATTAATTTCAAGATTAAACAAAGTACGTTGACATAGATGAAGATACTTTTAAATGAGACCATTTAAAAAATCTTGAGGAAATAATACTTAAACATTCCAAAGTATCTCTTACCACCTTGATACATTCAAATAATAATACCATAGAATATTATGAGAATAAGGAGAATATTGATATGATATACCAAAGGTAATTATATAAACCATAGGCAATAAATAAGAGGTTAATAGGGCATATATCTCATAAAAGTTAAAGTGATATGATAAAAATCCTTTTACTTTGGAAAGAAGAGTTCTTTTGGAAAATCATTTGTATTTGTCATGAAATAAGATTATAAACATGGATATCCCATAAAATAAAATGTAAGGTCAATGAAATTATATTTTAGTCTTAAATAAAGTATTATTAAGGTGAAATAATTTAAAAAGAGTTTCTAAAGAAGCTTTAGCAATAAAACATTTTAGTGCAGTTTAAGGAATATATTAAAGGATTTTAAAGAACAGAGGCATGTTTACTTTCATAAAAACATAAATAAACCAAAATATATTTTTCATGTTGAAATTTTTTATTTTATAAATATAAATATTGATTAAAACAGATTATAGAGTGAACTTCAAAATAGGTAAGAATTCAAGAAGTTCCTTGAATCAGACTTGCCTTTCAGAACAATTTTGAAAGATTCTAGTAAAACATGTAACTCCCCATAAAATAAAGAAGGATTATGATTGGTACACATATATATAATATTAATAAATAATTTATGATGAGTATGTAGGAATAAATAATAATTTCATTGAGGTGAGTAGAGAATGAGAGCAACCTGAATAAAAATGGAGGTCTCGTTAGAAAATACATACAACTTTGTAATCAATTGAATCGTGTTCCCCAAAATTAATAATCATAAAATGATACATTTCATATCATTAAAATAAATATATTCATGATATGAAACATCAATGGAAATTATATATACACCATACACAAGTAATAGTAGTGAATATGCAATATTTCACAAAAATGGAAGTGAGATGAAGAAACCCTTACAAACATTTTAGCATGGTAACGAGTGTTCTTAAGAGGTATTAATGAGAGTAAAAGGGGTATACCATCATTTATATATCATAATTTAAGTATGGTGGAGGTAAAAAAACATACCCCATAATTATTAATTAAAAATAATAGGACACAACATAGGGGGTTCTCGAATAAAAGTGAGAGAGGATCCCTTACCTTAAATATGAGGGTATTCTTTGCTTGATCTTAATGACCTGAATAACAAAATTAGGTTCATTAATTGATAATTACAGAACCATTTATAAATTTTTTTGGTTTGTATAAATTTATTAAGTTCATTCATGGCATTTTATATGTGTTATAGGGATTCAGTTTCATTGTTCGTGAGTGTTCATTTTCATAATATTCATGATCGTCTCACTTATAAAAGAGTATGATAGTTCATTTAATATGGGAGTTGAAGTACAGAATTGATTTTATATGTTATTAATGGGAATTCAGAAGATTACATGGTTAAAAAATTAATTTGGCTATTTTTAGTGAAGGTGGATCATTATATAAAACATTAATGATAAACTCTTGGATTAATTTGGCAATTTTGCTCATAATTACCTTGTTTTGTATTATTATTTTACATCATGGGTGTATAAGGATTATAGAACATTAAATAAGATAAAATACATATATAATAGTGTGGTTCAACCATAAAAATGGTTTCATGACCACAATCAATGAAGGTAAATCAACTTGAAAGCATTATCGTCCTTGAATGTGATAAATCAACACATCTCGTATGATGTTTCATTTTTAGCATAAATGAGGGGGAAAAGAGAGATGAAGATGAATTATCCCATTATAATGAAAAAATTCCAGTAAATTTATGGTACTAGAAATTTAATACCATTTGGATGAGAATAGTTTAGGAAAGAAAATAGAACAAAGTAACTTTAAAATGAAAGAAAAGAAAAGGGGAATTTTACCTCTTGAATTAACCTTCCTTGAGAGCCTCTTAAGGGAAGAGGATTTGGTCTTTATATAAGACTAAGGGATGATTGTCATGGGGGGAGGATCTTGTGAGGAGATTTGGGAATAATTTTGATAAGGCACAAGGCTTGATAGGAGTGAAGAGAAGAAGGTGGAAGAGGTGGTATTTATAGTGGAGGGGAAGAGGGTTTTCAAAATATTTTAATCATTAGTTTATTATTTTTCCATAAGACAATAAATAGTGATGATTCCAATACCAAAAATAGTAAAATATGAATGTGAGTTTGAAACATTGGTGCTTCCATCAGCAGAACATCATCAATGACTCAATTAATCAATTATTTATCATTTATTGTAAATTAATGTATTTAACTATTCACCAAAAAAATCAAGTATTTCAGAAAAATACCAAAAAAATCACCCTAACTATTTTTTGATGTGTAGAATAAAAACATGAATTCTATTTTTCGAAAATAATTATCTAAATATTATTAATTTAATTTTTAATTAAAATCATAATTTACTTGAAAAATACAGTTTTTAAAACATTTATTTACTTATTCCAAAACATAGGTACAGCATACTTTCACTTAAATTCTATATATATATTATCATAGGTGAGGTTATCATTCATAAGCTTATGTCAATATTCATAAGGGTAACATTACTATTCATAAGCATATGTTACTATTCACCAAAAAATAAGTTTGATATATCAGACTCTAAATAACTTACTAATCATAACCGTGTATGTAAAATTTTCAAAATTCAAATCATAAAGATGGTAAAATTATGTTTACTGGCTAGGTTATAACAAAATGGTGTTTTTTAGAGACTCAGTGTTTCATTAATTCAATATTAAATTAATTTTCAAAATCTTTGGGTGTTACATTATCCCATCCTTAAAAAAATTGTCCTCCAAATTTGATATTTCACTTTGAAAGTTTTTGGTTGTTACTTGAAAATTTCCTTGCCAAAAAAACCCATATCATAAATAGGGTTAATAGAATATCATCCATAAAAAGGTTAAGGGAAAAGAGGTGGTCAAAAAAATAATAATAATACTAAATGAATAAATTAGCCTTTTGAATGGAATGACATTGATTGGAATTGAAATCATGTGCATAGAAGAAAAACCAAACTATGAATTTCTAATGATAGAAAAGAGGTTTAGATGAAGGTAGATTACCAAAAAACCATAAACTATAGTTATGAAAATTTTCATTAAAGTTATCAAGGATTATGACAACATACCAACATTTGAGACTCTTTTCATAGAGTTGAGGGATTATTCCACTCTATAAGTGTATAAATATACATTTACATTTCATAAACATGATCTTATCCATTGATTGTTCCTTAAACTACCTATACTTCATCTCTTAGCATAAGTTGCATCATGTGGTGTCATTAACCTCTAAAACCACATACAATGATCAATTTAAACCATTTCATAAGTGGTTTAACATTCTAAAAGATCAAGATCCAATACTTTAGAATCATTCCCATGGTAGTTAGTACTATCCCATTTACTTTATCCATGTATATAATCTCTCTATTCAGAAATTTACACCTCAGTATTATGAACATAATAAGGTTTGTCTATCCATCTACTATATATATCCAAAAGTTTGACCTATGACTAAGTCGATTTTCTTTAGTACTATTAATCATATAACCTCAAATCATTAAAGAAAAAGTATTGCAGTACAATCCTCATATATTTCATAATTCTTGCAACCAGTGTATTGCTAATAAAATATTTACAAGAAATTTTTCTTGACTATGCATATTAATCATTCCACTTCATCTGCAGTAGAATCATAACATAATCATTATCCAGTATCATCATTTAGGGTATATTCCTTTGATGCATGGGACATTAATTCACATAGTGTCTCATCTCCTTGTAATTGAAACATGGTACATTAAAAACCTTTTTCATTCCCTTTCAATCACAAAATTGGTGTCCTTTTTCTCCACACTTATATAAAACTCCCATTCCATTCAAGCATTTATCAGGGTCATTCTTTCCACAGTTGTTACATGTGGGAAAACCCTTCTTTCCCTTCTTCCCTTTATCTATTTTTTTCTCTACCATCCTATTTTTCATTTTCTTTCCTTCAAATACATAGGACTCATATAATTCATTGCATACCTTTTTAACACATGATATTATTTCTTTATATGATGAGGATACTTGGGAGACTGTATTCCTTTGAAATGATGCCTGAAGACCATTAGAGATACAATCCTTCTTTATAATTTCATAATGTGTATTGGTGAAGTTCTCTTTCCTTCTTCTATGATCCATTTCTAATAAATTCTATATAATATATTAGATCATAAAATTATGAAATCTCTATATCTCTAAACATGGTATAACAAATAACATAAATTTATGCATCATAAATCCTAGAACCATATAATTTGGTTACTTTGGGGGCATAAATCCTTCATAATGTTTGGTAATAATATTATGAATTTACCAAAGCATATCTCTCAGGAGTGTCAAGCCAAGATTGCAGCATGTCCTATTTTCGTGCACCAGTTCCTGGTCAAGTCTAGCTCAAAGCAGTGTTTTCTGGTTTTACTCCTAGATACATTTATGCCAGAACCACCTCTATTTGTTCGTATCCGGATAGGGATATATTTTCTTGATAAACCACATAATCTATTCCTTACCAAAATTCTAGGATTTCCTTATATTATCATCCTTAAAGTCTATCTTAGGGTTTTTTTCACTAATCTACTTTTTCTATATCTAGTTTCCAATTTTTCTACTAAACTTCCTTTGATACCAACTTTAACACCCTGACCCCAGAAGCTCAGATTAGGTGCCTTATTTTATTACATTGGAATAGATACAAGGAACATGCATCCTAAAAGACCGATCAGTTTACTATTTTTGGAAACCAAATACATACAAGAGTTCAAAATTATAACTTGAAACTAAAAACAACATAATAACTTCAACAAAAAAATCCCATAATCTCTTAGAATAACCCTACAATTCATTAATAATATAATAATCCTCGTAACCTAGAATGATAAAACATAAGAAAGGGGTGATCTCAAATACTCAATAAGGGTAAGCAATACAGCTGAAGATATCATAAACATAAACATTAG
This sequence comes from Viscum album, assembly GCA_963277665.1. NCBI lineage: Eukaryota > Viridiplantae > Streptophyta > Magnoliopsida > Santalales > Viscaceae > Viscum > Viscum album. The sequence goes on from OY728123.1 coordinate 891,761,496, forward strand.
GCATGGTGAATAACTAAAAACACATGCCTTTAAAAATGAACTTGAACACATTATTGAAGGAATAAGATCTGAATAAATAATGCCTTATTAAAGCATAAACATGGGTATTATACTAGTCAAATAACCTTATGAACTTTCAACTACTAGTTTCATAATGAGGGAAATGCATATGATGGACATCATAACCATACCGTCAAGACCTCATGCCAAGACCATAAATATGAATTTTTTCAAGGCCTCGTGCCAAGACCATAGTTTGTCTCATGAGACCTACCGATGTACCAATGGGATATAGAGGGCCCCACCAAACACTTATTAATTCCAATAAATTCCTCTTATTAATGGGGATAAACATTAGCAACATACACATTCATATTTAAACTAACATATGAAATGTAAATAACTTTCCCTAACCATTAATCTTAAACACTAACCATTTGAACTAATATGGTGAATGGTTTCAAGATAGAACATCCATAGTCAAACTAATCATAAACCATTAAATAAAACATGGTGTATTATTTAATAGGAGATAATCCTCAATGAAGTAAAAGATTCAACAAAGGACGTTGACATAGATAAAGATACTTATAAATGAGACCACTGAAAAATCATTGAGTAAATAATCCTTAAACATTCCAAAGTGTCCCATACCACCTTGAAAAATTCAAATAATAATACCTTAGAATATCATGTGAATAAGGATACTCTTGATATGATCTACCAAATTTAAGTACATACACCACAATCAATAAATAAGTGGTGAATATGGCATATATCTCATAAAAGTTAAAGTGAGGTGAGAAAATCCTTTTTACTTTGGAAAGAAGAGTTCTTTTGGAAAATCATTTTCATTTTCATGAAATCAGATTGTAAACATGGATATCCAAAAAAATAAAATGGAAGTTCATTGAAATTATTTTTGAGACCTAAATAAATTTTTATTGAGGTGAAATCCACTAAAAAAAGATTTTAAAGAAGCTTTAGAAATAAAACATTTTAGTGTGGTTTAAGGAAGATATTAAAGAATTTTAAAGCGCAAAGGATTTTTTACTTTAATAAAAACCTAAATGAACCAAAATTTATTTTCATGTTAAAATTTGTGATTTTATAAAGATAAATGTGGCTTAAAACATATTATAGAGTGAACTTCCAAATAGGTAAGAATTCAAGAAGTTCCTTGAATCGGACTTGAATTTCGGAACAATTTTTGAATGATTCTTATAAAACATGTAAAGTCCCATAAAATAAAGAATTATTATGATTGGTACACATATATATAACATTAAAACAGAATTTATTAGGAGTAAATAGGAATAAATAATATTTTCTTTGAGGTTATTAGAGAATAAGAGCAACCCGAATGAAAATAGAGGTTCGAGAAGAAAATATTTTCAACTTTGTAATCAATTGAATCGTATGCCCCAAAATTAATAATCATAAAATGATACATTTAATATCATTTAAATAAAAAGATTCATTATATGAAAAATCAATGTGCAATATACATACACCATACACAATTAATAGTAGTGAATACAGAATATCTCATAAAAATAGAGGTGAGATGAAGAAACCCTTACAAACATTTCAGCATGGAAATGGGTGTTCTTGTGAGGGAATAATGAGAGGTAAAGGGGTATAAAGTCATTTATATATCATAATGTAAGTATTGGAGAGGTGAAAAATCATACCCCATTATTAGTAATTAAAAATAAAAGGACACGACATAGGGGGTTCTTGAATATAATTGTGAGAGAGGATCCCTTACCTTAAATTTGAGGGTGTTCTTTGCTGGATATTAATGACCTGAGTTACCAAATTTGGTTAATTAATTAAAATTACATATCCATTTATAAATTTATTTGGTTATTTATGAATTTATTAAGTTCATTCATGGCATTTTATATGGTTTAAGGGATTCAATTTCATTGTTCGTGAGTGCTCGTTTTCATAATATTCATGATCAGATCACTTATAAAAGAGTTTTGTAGTTCATGTAAGATGGGAGTTTAAGTACATAATTGATTATATATGTTACTAATAAAAATTTATAATATAAAACTATTATAAAATTAATTTTTTTATTTGGAGTGAAGGTGAATCATTATATAAAATATTAATGATAAATGCTTGGATTAATTTGGATATTTTTCTAATAATTACCTTGTTTTGTATTATTATTTTAAATCATGAGTGCATAAGGATTATAGAAAATTAAATAAGATAAAATAAATATATAATAGTCTATTTCAATCATAAAAATGGTTTCATGACCATATTTGAATAAGTTAAATCAAATTGAAAGCATCGTCGTCCTTGAATGTGATAAATCAACACATCTCGGATGATGTTTCGTTTTTAGCATAAATGAGGGGGAAATTAGAGATTAAGATGAATTATATTATTAGCATAATATAATTACCGTACATGTATGGTAATATAATTGTCATACCATTTGGATGAGAAGAGGTTATGAAATAAAATAGAACAAAGGAACATGAAAATGAAATAAAAGAAAAGAGTAATTTTACCTCTTGAATTAACCTTCCTTGAGAGCCTCTCAAGGGAAGAGGATTTGGTATTTTTATTAGACCAAGAGCTGCTGGTCATGTGGGAGGATCTTGGGAGGATATTTGGGAATAATTTGGATAAGGCACAAGTCTTGAGAGGATTGAAGATAAGACGGTGTAAGAGGTGGTATTTATTGTGGTGGGGAGGAGGGTTTTCTTAATATTTTAATCATTAGTTTTTTATTTTTGCATAAGATAAGAAATAGTGTTTATTATATGAAAAACAATAGTACTATGTTCATGTAAGTTCGAAACATTGGTTCTTGAATCAAAAGAACATCATAAATGACTCAATAAATTAGTTATTTAGCATTTATTGTAAATTAGCGTACTTTACTATTCTCAAAAAGTTCAAGTCTTTCAGAAAAATCCCAAAAATTCACCCTAACCATTTTTCAACATTTAGAATTTAAAAATGAAGTCAATTGTTCAAAAATAATTATCTAAATATACCTAATTTAATTTTTAATTAAAATCATAATTTACATGAAAAATATAGTTTTTAAAACATTTATTTACTTATTCCAAAACATATGTACATCATACTTTCACTTAAATCATATATATTTAATATCATATGTGAGGTTTCAATTCATAAGGGTATGTCGCTATTCATAAGGGTGATAATACAGTTCAAAAGTCTATGTTACTATTCATAAAAAATTATGTTGGTCATATCAGACTCTAAATTACTTATTGATCGTAATCGTGTATGTCATATTTTCAAAATTCAAATCATAGGGGTGGTAAAATTATGTTTACTAGATAGGTTATTACAAAGTGGTGTTTTTTAGAGACTTAGTGTTTCATGAATTCAATGTTAAATTTATTTTCAAAATATGGGGGTGTTACACTACTAGCAGTAAAATACAATATACTCCTAATTATTCCTCTATAAATATTGTTTTAAAATTTTTTCTCAGCTTCATCAAAGTCAAGTTTTTCATTTTAACTCATTGGGGTGGTATTTACTTTACCAATTTCAAGTCCAAATAATTTAATTAAGTATAGTATGTATTTTATTTGATATAGTACATTCCCAAAGTCTTTTTGATAAATTTGAAAAGCTAGAAAATAATTTAACTCACCTATCATGCTCATTTAAAATTCTTTTTTTTCATGAGTTTTGAAAATTATTTACACAATTTTTTATTTTTAGAACAAAAAATTACAACATAAACATATATTTTCACTAAAAAAATATCTGAAGATGAAATTTTGTTAAATAATTTAGGATATATCATACCTAATAAAAACCCATTTGAAAAAAGGAAAGAATTTAAGCATTCATTCCAGGCTCTAGGTGCTTGTTTAGGTCCATAAATATATTTGGTGATTTTAAAACTGAATTTTAAAAATAGGGATTATAAAAACCAAGAGGTTGATCAACATAAATTTCCTCTATTAGAAATCAATTTAGAAATGAATATTTTACATTTATAAAATATAATTTAACATTAATATATGATGCATATGATAGAATAATCCTAATGTATTCTAATCTAGATACTCGGTAAAATTCTTCTTATAATTTATACATTCTTCTTGATTATACCCCTTAGCTACTAGTCTAGCCTTATTCCTAGTTATCACACCCTGATCATCCTTCTTATTCCTAAAAAAACATTTTGTTCCAATAACAGTATATTTAGAGGGTCTATAAAGTAATTCTCATACTTCGTTCCTCTTTACATTGTTTAATTCCTCTTGAATAGATAAAAACCAACTTTAATCTACTAAGGATTATTCTATATAGTTATATTCTAACTAAGATAAAAATTCAGAAAAATATACAAGTTTTCCTACACTACTTTCAGTTCTAATATCTTCATCTAAAATTCCTATAATGATTTATAAGGGATGGTTATTAATGTTTTTAGGTTGTCTAGGATGCACACTTTCATGTTTATTAGCATCCAAAATTTTGGGATTTGGTTCTTTAAAATCATGTTCTAACTCTTCTTTCTTTAAATTATCAAAAAGAGTTTTGAGTATCATGTTTTCAAAATAACCACTTAGTTCATGAATTTGAATTATTTTGTGATCAAAAGGATCACTTTTATAAAATTTCACAAGAGTTGATTCTTTAAAAATCTTTGACTACTTGTTGAAAACATTGTATGCTATTGAAGTAGTAGAATAGCCTAAAAATATTCCTTCATCATCTTTTGGAGAAAACTTACCAAGATTATCCTTGGTGTTTAGAATATAAACCTTGCTTCTGAAAACCAAAAAGTATACAACTTTTGGATTTCTATTATTCCATATCCCATAAGGTGTTTTCTTTAAAATTTCTATAATTATAACTCTATTTATGACATAACATGTTGTATTCATAACTTCATCCTGAAAATGAATAGGTAGGTTATATTCACATAACATATTTCAATCAATTTTTTATAAATTATTATTCCTCCTTTCAATAATACCATTTTTTGAGGTTTCATTGGGGCATAAAAGGTATACCTGATACCATGTTTTGAATAATAGGAATTGAAATCATGGTTTTCAAATTATACTCCATGGTTACTTCTTAATGAAATAATTGTTTCATCTTTAACTTTTTGAACCAGTTTGTAAATGCTTATAAAAATTGAAAAAGCATTACTTTTAACATGTAAAAAAGGAAACTTAGTTAAATCTAGAGAAATCATCAACTAAAACATAAAAAATATATTTTCCTCTTAGGATTACAACTATATATGTACCAAATAACTTCATATGAATAATTTATAAGGGTATAGAAGTAGAAACCTCTTTAATTGGTTTAAAATGTGACTTGTGTTTCTTTCCTATTTGGAATGCATCACATAGCTTCTTTTTATTCAATTAAAGTTGAGGTAAATATGAAAGTAAATTCCTTTATGAAGGTTTTCTAAAAGAATAAATATTGAAATGTATAAATCTTTTATTCCATACCCATGACTCATTTGTTTTGGTATTTAAATGGTTCACCTTTTTTCTAATCAAATAATTAAGATCTAGTGTATAGACATTCTCTATTCATGGTTCCTCTAATTTATGAATTTTATCTTTAAAAATAGAGCAATCGTTATTTGAAATATCAAAAAATAAACTTTATCAAAATTTTGAGAGATACTTATCATATTATTCTTTAAGCCTTCCACATAGAGAAATTTGTTGATAAATATCAAGTTTGAATTTTCTATAAATCCAACTCCCATAATTTTTCCTTTATCATTGTCACTAAAAGTGACATGACCTTCATCTATCTTTGAAGAGGAGTTAAAATTAGAGAAATATCCACTCATATTCATTGAGAATATACTATCCATATACCATGTATCATTGGTTCTCTTAGACCTTTTTACCTAAAAAGAAAAATTGAATAATAAATTATTTTGGTACCCATATTTTCTTGGGTCCAACAAGGTTAGCAATTAAGGATTTAGGAACCCAAATCTATTTGTTCTATCCAAAAGTTTAAGCACTATGATTTGGAAAAAATTTCATGAAAAAATAATTTTTTACTTCATAGAGATGTGGATATCTAAAACTGTAGATATTTTCATAGTTTTTTAGTTCACTACAATGAAAATAAGTAATTTTATAAACATTTATATTCTTGGAACAAGGTATGAAATAATTTTTGTAAAAAAGTGGGTTTTCACCTTGAATTCCTATTCCAAATTTTTTTATGAGTTTTATTGTTTCCAAAAAAATTATTTAAATAACTTTCACCTTTTATAAATACAAAAGAAGAATATTTAAATTCATGAACTTATTTTTTCAATTTTTCAATTTTATTTTCATGTTTAGTACACGATGTAGTAGAATTTTCCAGTTTGGTTTTTAAAATAAAATTTGTTTTGTAAAGTCATGTTTTTTGTTAAAAGTCACTTAATATGACTTTTTAGGAGTTTTATTCTTCATTTTTAAATATTCATACCTGTTGGGTTGGAGAGTGATGGCAAGAGGGGGGTGAATTGCCTTTTAAAAAAGTTTAACAATTTAAAACAAAGTTAAAGCGCAGCGGAAATAAAATAGGGGCAAGACACAATTTGATAACGGAGTTCGGCTTAAACAAAAGCCTACGTCTCCGCTCCCAACTCAACCGTTGAGAGATTTACTACCGCTTGCTTTTTAATGGTTTTAGCAAGAAACCCACTAGACTTTAAGGTAGTCTAGAACCTATTACAGCTTGCTTTTAATGGTTGAGAAAGAACCCACTAGCCTTCTTACAGGTGAAGGCTAGCTCACCTATGACTCAAGCCTTTTAAAGGGAAGGCTTGACTAACCTTTTCACACCTTGAAGGTGGTGTGAAAACCCAAACAAAAGGAAGATGAGAGAAAGATGGGTTTGTAGGCACAAACCCAAATTGATGCTCAAAAAGATAAAGAATGAAAAACCGTAAGAGGAGAAGCCTTGGGTGCCAAAGGATTGATGAAGTTGATGAAGAGCGCTCCCAATCTTCTTTAATGGTGCTCCTTGGATGTGGAAGTGGGTTGGAGCAATTGAGGTTCCTTGAAGGAATCCGCCGGAGGTTTGCCAAATGATGAAAAATGTGTCTGTTGGCTTCCGTTGGCTTTGTTATTATTCCACACACGTTCCGGGGATTCCTAGTCCTTTATTTATAGAGGGGGAACCCTCATATGGATGTTAGGGGTCTTCAGAGCTGTTGGAAAAGTCTTCGGAGCCATTGGGAGTAGGCTGGTCAAAGCCCAACGGCTAGTTTGACTGGCTCCACCGGCTGACCGGTGCTTGGCCATCGGTTGGCCGGTGCTTTGGAAAAAGGAGAGGCCTTCTGCCCAGGCACCACCGGATGGCCGGTGAGGAGGCCACCGGTTGGCCGGTGGTGAGACAGTAGGTGTCCCTTCTGTCTGGGTTCCACCGGCTGGCCGGTGATGGGACACCGGTTGGCCGGTGGTCTGGACAGAGGGGATGCCTTCTATCAAGATTCCACCGGATGGCTGGTGGTCATCCACCGGTTGGCTGGTGGACTGAAATCATTCCACTTTTGCCTTCTGGCTTTCTTGGCCCAAGACCTTGGCAACCTGAAATCATGCCTATCATCCAAAAACACTTAAAACAAGATTAGATAAATAATAGAGTGATTGTGATCATGAAAATTAAACCACGAGGGGTACGAGAGGTACAACACTCTCCCCCTATTTTGATGATCACAATCACCAAAACAAGCAATGTAAAAGACTGAAATGAAAGGCATGATTTAAAGGATAAATCAAAGCATGAGAGAAATATTTGTCCCCCAATCAACCAAGAATTTCTCCCCCTTTGTGATTATCAAAATAGCACGGGGCATAAAACTTGATTGAGGGAAAGGTTGAAAAACAAGATAGAGTTTTTAAACCAATTGAAATTTTTGATATTTGAATTGAAAGTTTTGAATTGAAAGTTTTGAATTGAAGGTTTTGAATTGAATGTTTTGAATATAAAGCAAAAAGGCTTAAATGATCCTAACTCCCCCTAAATAAAAACAACAAATCACCGGGGAGAGGATTTTAGAACCGAGACAAATTTTGGTCCGGTGAGACTCGCTAAAAGGGATTTTTCAATCCAAACTTGTCTAGTGGTGGGTCTTCTCCTATGAAATTCATCATTAAAGGAAATGGTTTTGGGCCTTCCATACCGGGCATTTTTTCAATCGCACTCATAAATTAAGTGCCCGGGTTTTTTACAATAGTTGCAAAATTTATATTGGGAGCTCCCCCTTACAAAAATAGTAGGAGCATGGGAAGAGGAAGCTTGCTTGGAATAGCCAAGCCCTTGGGTGGTTCTAGATACGCATTGGGAACCAAGGAGCTTCGAAAGGTTATGTTCACCTTCGGTGAACTTATCTAGGGATTTCCTTAAATCCTTGATTGTTAATTCCATAGAATCAACATCGGGAAGGTTTTGGATCTTGAGGGACAACTCCTCATTTTCTTTGAGAAGTTGTTCCTTTTCGGAAGAAAGTTTTTTGAAATTCTTTTTTAAAGCAATAAATTTGGAAGAAAGTTCATGAAAGCCTTCCTCCAATTGATCTCTATCATGTTGGAGATCCTCGTAAGATAAATGATTGAATGAATTGGAAGAACAAGAGGAAGAGGAGTCGGAAGAGGTTACCTCTTGAAATGCCATTAGACATTTTTTACCGTTGTCACTTGAGGAGGAGGAGGAGGAGGATGTGGAGCTATCACTCCATGTGGCCTTGAATGCCTTCTTCTTTTCCTTTTGCTTGGCCTTTTTCTTGTTGAGTGGACAATCGGGCTTGTAATGGCCTTTCTTGCCACACCCGTAACATGTTACCTCGGGCTCGTATTTTTCGTTGGGTTGAGCCTTGCGGGATTTCTTCTTCTTGTGCTTCTTCATGAATTTGTGCATTTTGCGGGAAAGATTCTCCATTTCTGAATCACCGCTTGAAGAGGAAGACGATGAGGAGGAGGAGATTTCTTCTTTTTGAACTTTGAAGGCGCTGTTCTTTGGAACTTTGATCGGTTTGCCTTCCTTTTCAGCTTGCCTCCTCATGGTGATCTCGTAGGTCATGAGGGATCCAATGAGCTCTTCGACCGGCATGTTCTTGATGTCTTTTGCTTCTTGGATTGTCGTGACTTTCGGTGCCCATGTGCTTGGTAAGATCCAAAGGATCTTCTTGACCATCGTTTCTGCAGACACATCATCACCAAGGGACTTTCTCCCATTGCAAACATCAGTAAAACGTGTAAACATTTCAGTTATATTTTTAGATGGATGCATGGTAAAAGACTCAAAATCTTGACGGTACATATCCAATCGAGTATCCTTAACTTTGTTGGTCCCCTCAGGGGTAACCTCCAATAGTTTCCAGATTTCATGAGATGAAGTGCATGTGGAAACTCGATTGAATTCATTACGATCAAGGCTGCAATGAAGAGCGTTCATGGCTTTTCCATCAAGCTCGAAATTTTTAATATCGGGTTGAGTCCATTTGGATTCATCGGGAGAAGAAAGAGAATAACCATGCATGACAATTTTATAAATAGTATAACCTATACTTCTAAGAAAAGTGGTCATGCGGGTTTTCCAATAAGTATAGTCGGTTCCATCAAAGAATGGAGCACGACCCAAAGAATAGCCTTCGGGGGAGAAAGAAGTTGAAGCCATCACAAAGGATCTTGAATTTGAAACCGGTTAGGGTATTACTCAAATTTTCCCTCTGATACCAAATGTTGGGTCGGAGAGTGATTGAAAGAGGGGGGTGAATTGCCTTTTAAAAAAGTTTAACAATTTAAAACAAAGTTAAAGTGCAGAGGAAATAAAAGAGGGGCAAGACACAATTTGATAACGGAGTTCGGCTTAAACAAAAGCCTACGTCTCCGCTCCCAACTCAACCGTTGAGATATTTACTACCGCTTGCTTTTTAATGGTTTTAGCAAGAAACCCACTAGACTTTAAGGTAGTCTAGAACCTATTACAGCTTGCTTTTAATGGTTGAGCAAGAACCCACTAGCCTTCTTACAGGTGAAGGCTAGCTCACCTATGACTCAAGCCTTTTAAAGGGAAGGCTTGACTAACCTCTTCACACCTTGAAGGTGGTGTGAAAACCCAAACAAAAGGAAGATGAGAGAAAGAGGGGTTTGTACGCACAAACCCAAATTGATGCTCAAAAAGATAAATAATGAAAAACCGTAAGAGGAGAAGCCTTGGGCGCCAAAGGATTGATGAAGTTGATGAAGAGCACTCCTAAGCTTCTTTGATGGTGCTCCTTGGATGTGGAAGTGGGTTGGAGCAATTGAGGTTCCTTGAAGGAATCCGCCGGAGGTTTTCCAAATGATGAAAAATGTGTCAGTTGGATTCCGTTGGCTTTGTTATTATTCCACACACGTTCCGGGGCTTCCTAGTCCTTTATTTATAGAGGGGGAACCCTCATATGGCCTTTTGGGGTCTTTGGAGCCGTTGGAAAAGTCTTCGGAGCCGTTGGGAGCAGGCTGGTCAAAGCCCAATGGCTAGTTTGACTGGCTCCACCGGCTGACCGGTGCTTGGCCATCGGTTGGCCGGTGCTTTGGAAAAAGGAGAGGCCTTCTGCCCAGGCACCACCGGTTGGCCGGTGAGGAGGCCACCGGTTGGCCGGTGGTGAGACAGTAGGTGTCCCTTCTGTCTGGGTTCCACCGGATGGCCGGTGATGGGACACCGGTTGGCTGGTGGTCTGGACAGAGGGGATGCCTTCTGTCAAGATTCCACCGGCTGGCCGGTGGTCATCCACCGGTTGGCCGGTGGACTGAAATCAGTCCACTTTTGCCTTCTGGCTTTCTTGGCCCAAGACCTTGGCAACTGGAAATCATGCCTATCATCCAAAAACACTTAAAACAAGATTAGATAAATAAGAGAGTGATTGTGATCATGAAAATTAAACCACGAGGGGTACGAGAGGTACAACAATACCTAGTTTATAACATGGAATGATATTAATTTAATTACTAAAATTAGAAATTTTAATTTTCAGATTTATTTTTGTGGTCAGAAGAATATCAAGAATGTACCTCATCTGCATATTCCATAAAACACATGTTGGATTTTTGATTAAAATGACAAGCTTCTAATATTGAAGATAAAACATCACTAAAATTATCCAAAGAACTCTATGTTTCCTTCCTGGATTTCTTATCCTTCTTATTGTATCAAAATTTATTAAATTATTTCTTTTATAAATTTTTGTTATCATAAATATGTAGAAAATTATACATGATATATACAATCTTATTACATTCATTAAATCTTACATAATTATAATTTCCATATAACTTATTATTATTTTTTAAAGGCTTCTTAAAACCTATTCTTATTTATATAACTTCTTGAATTTTCTAAAAAAGTGAGCAACCTCACTGCCTAAAGAATAATTTCTTGAATAATTATCATGAGATGACTCAACTATTTGAAATTATTTACACTTAATATCATCTTTTAAAATTTATACTTTTAAAGAAGTGATCTAATTCTTAACTAACTTATGTTCTCTAACTTTAGCCTCCACCTCTTCCTATTACATCATCATTGGTAGGTCACAACATACAAAACACACAAGAGGGGGTAAATTGTGTCTTTTCAAAAACTCTTCCACAATTCGGAATTTAAACACCCTCTATTTATTAGCATGGATAAGCAATGTTTTACTTCTGATCAAATAATATGCGGTAGAAAAATAGAAATAAAAGACACGTATTTTTATAGTGGTTTGGGACACAAATATCCCCTAGTCCACTCCACCAGATTCTATCTATGGGAGCTTGGTGAATTTCACTAGACTTTTCCTCTTATCACAAGACCAAAATTCCAAAAACTAAGTACAGGAAGTTGACACCTTTACAAACAAGACAAAAAAACAAAGTTTTCTAGTTCTAAACAGAGAACCAATTATCCACAGATTAGATCAAGAAGATGACACTCCACTTCAATTGAGTATGAGCAGTCAAAACTCAAATAAATAAAAAATAAATTTAATTTATTGAAACAAATTGATCTTCACAATTTCAGTAGCATGCAACTAGAAATTTATGGATATTATTCTTCAGAAAGATAGTATTTAAAATGAAATAATTCTGAAGAGATCTGGATATAGAATACATCTTCTATCTTAAGAACAATAAGAAAAACAGTGCAATATTATACTTACATAATTGAACATGTATGTCACCAATGTGTAGTCTTCTTCCACAATCGTTCGTTTGATGTAGCACTGTGTATATGATCACCATAAATATTGAATAATAATCAAAATATTCTTCAAAATTGATCATATAAATAAAATAATACTCAAAGAAATATATCCTGATCATCCTGCTTCTAAAATTATAGATCTACAAAATACACTTGATAAACTGTAGAAATTCAAAATTGAATTTACTAGGGGAGTTGTAACTTCCCTTAAGAATAAGAGTATATTTCTCTATTGAATACAATTCTTTGAGTCAAAAAAATGATTTTCAAAACTATTGAAAATAAGATTTAAAATAGCCTGTAACATTGTCAAGTATATTTTAGATATCAAAGAAAATATCATAAAAATAAATCTGTAATGTTGAAAAGTCAAACATAAGATTCCTTCACAAAGTGAAAAAATACTAAACATAGGGATCAACTTTGTAGCGTTCATCTTTTTAATATAAGGTTGACAATGTAGGGTTGATCATAAAAGTAATGTTGATGATCTATACGTTTCTATTTTGAAATTAAGTTTCATTACTTACAAATGGTTCCTTAACTATACTTTCTTCTCTTTCCAAACATAAGGTTCCTTTAAAACGTAAGGTTCTTTTACTATACTTTCGTCTCTTTCTAAACATAAGGTTTCTTTCAAATGTAAGGTTCTTTTACCATAAGTTTCTAACAATGTTAGTTTGACTGACCATACGCATTGATCTAGACGTAGGGTTAATAAACCATAATTTCTTCTTCCAGTGTATGGTTAAATAAAAATTTAGGGATCACTATCCATACTTTATGTACAAAGCGTAGGGTTGATACCATACATTATGCTGAACCACATAGGGTATGAACATTGTTTCCAAAATTCTCAAAAACATATCCCGAACACTTTTAATAAATATTTCATACGAAATGAAATCTTAAAAATAATTTTAGAATAGGTAAAAATAATATTAATTCCCTCAAATACACTTAAAGTAAAATCATTAGTAAAAAAACTGGGGAATTTATGAGCATCAGAATCATCATAAATTATAGATTATTGTTGAGACAATACATTCTAAAAAATATTCCCTTTTTGATGATTAGAAAACCCATAAAATCATTAACATAATTTATAATTCTAAAAACATTTTAAATAAAATAATTCGATTTTACATAATTATTTGGATAAAAAGTAATGTTGTGTTTATCCAAATTTCTACCCATTTTTGTGATATCAAAAATAAAGTATAAAAAAAGGATTAAAACACTTTTAATTTTGCACATAACATTAACTGAATGTTAGAATATAATTTTTAGATAAATAAGACTGGATTTCTGGAAGTAGACATGAACATAAAATAATATTAAATAAAGCATAAAAAATAAGAATAAAGAGATTTAATTCATAAAAATCTGTATAAATACAATATTCATCTTGACTAGGAAACACTTTACCTAAATGATGTGGTTAGGGTAAAAGAATTTGGTTAGGTTTTGGCTCATTTTCTAGTTCTATATGAATTTTAGCATCTTGAAACACTTCTTTCATCTATTCCATATATACCTGCAACCTTTTCGTAAGATTATATCCCAACTTTATAATTAAAATCCTGAAATTTTGACTAACATTCAAATTTTCAACAAGATTGACTTTCAAAAAGTCATGAAAACTTTCCTCTTTCTGCATAAACTAGTCTAACTTATTTTTGAATCTTTTGAGCAGAAGCCTTATACCAGGTTCACCTGAAGTCAATTTCTCAATCAGATATCTCTAATTATCTAATAAAACTAATAATGGAACACTATTGCACTAAAGTTTATGTACATAGTCATTCATATCAGCCATAACAATTGTGATTTATTTAAATCTTTTTATTAAATCTGGTGAGGTTGAAGGGGAAGAGGTATAAGTACTGACTTGAGTAACAATCCCCTTGATGGACTCAAACTAGATTCCCAAATACCACTTCATATCTACAAAATCTATTTTGGAAATATATTCAGATCTAATTTTTCCAACTTTTGCTAACATCTCTCTCTTTAAAGTATCATAATATTTCCTTGAGACTGGATTTTCTTTTAATATTTGAAATTGAGTCTGAAAAGACTCAAACTCCAACCTTGGAGTTGATCAATTTTTCAAATAATTTAATTATTTCTTTGAGGCCTCCCGCTCCTACCTAATAATAGTATTTTCTTCCTAAATTTATTAAATTTCATCACAGGATCTTCAACTTGATTAGTCAGGGAATCCGATGTCCCTTCATCTAGATTCTATGACGGACCAACAGCCATAATCGCTAAAGGATTTGAGGTAGACTTATCTACTAATTTTTCACTTCAGCAAGATAGATTTTCAATAACTTATGTCTTGTTTTCAGAAATAGATCATGTCCTTTAAATAAATTGATCAAAAACTAAGCAATATTGATTCTAAACAACTTATGTACCCACATTTTCTGATCTCAGCATCTATTGTTCTTCCTGAATAGCTTCTTCTTGGAAAACTTCTTCTTGAACAGCTAGATATTCATCCTGAACAACTAGAATAGCACCATCCTGCAATTCTTGAACTTGTCTTTCAACCCATTTCTATTCTTCAAGTAATAATTCTTCAAAATTAACTAATCTAGGAGCTTCACTAGAAACCAACACTGGTTCTTCAGCTGGTGGTTCTTCTCTGTTCCTTGGTTTCATAACCATCTCCTCTATAACTTCTTATTCCTCTTCTTCTTATTCTTCTTCTTCACCATCAAATCCTGATTGTTTCTTTATTGATTTAGAAATTCCTTCAACTCTAGATTCTCCAATCCCTTCATTTCTAATAGCACATTTATCCCCCTAAGCAAATGATCCTAAATTTTTTGGTCATCTGCACCAACTGGAATAAGCTTTCCTTTCACTATACTTCAGTAAAAACCAAATTTTCAAAGAGTACCATCATTGAATACATTAATGTGATTACATTTAACTCTTTAATTGAACAGATGAACCATATTATTTTTGAATAAAATTAATGTTAGAATCCTTTCATAAAGGAAAAATGTAATACGAGCCTCTACTTAACAACAATAGCTCAAACACCTCAACATATACCTTGGAAAATTCAACTTGATATCACTTATGGACAAAAACATAATATACATGCCTGGATATAAGATCTTCTCCATCTAAGCTACTCTTGGAGCAATTATAGTCTGAATAAATATAACCAAAACTTTTTGATCAACCACAAGGTCCTTAACAAACATCTTTCTAATTTGATTTGATCTAAAAAGAAATGACATAATGTCCACAGACTTTTGATCTTGATTACCAATAGATCACAGATTGAAAAGAAAAACACATTCAGGAGGGAATTTCAAAATTTCATCTATTTCTATAGAGGAAATCAAAAATTCCTTGTCCTTTATTTTTGCATAAATAGTGTCTTCAATATCACCAAAACTAAACTGAACACTATTAAAGAGATACTTCAACTCTATCTCATAGAAGAATTCTATATTTACCTCATTAAAAAGAAATTCCAGACCTTGAAATGAGAGTGCTTGCTTAAGAAACAAATTGGTCTCATACAACCACTCAAAATCGATGAATTTCCCTTTCTAGAATATTTCTTGAAGAAACTCACTAAAACTTTGGGTCACTAGGTTCACCCTTATCAGTTCTCTTGGTTTTTCCCATTTTTGAAAATTGAATTCTCTGAAGTTCTTGGGTTCTGGAGTTTTGAAGGTAGACAAAGTCTTTGGTAAATGAAATGGTTTGAGAAACAAAAAGGTAAGGAAAGATGAAAGGTTTTGGTAGACAAAAAATTTCTAACATCACCTTGTTTCCCATTCCATTATGTAAGATAATTATGAAAAAAATTGAAAACACATGACTTTAAAAATTAAAACCAAAAATATTTAAACAAATAAATAGTGAAAATAAAATAAGTATAGTGAAAAACAAAATTTAATAGATATAAATAATCATCAAATTAAAGAAAAATTAGTTAAAATTAAATAAACCTAAATCCCCCTTAATAAAATCAAAACTAGTAGTGGGAAGTGGTTTGGTAAAAATATCATCTAATTGATATTCAAAATTAAAAATTCTAAAGATATATCCCTTTTCAGGACATGATCTCTTAGAAAATGATGCCTTATATCAATGTTCTTAGTTTAAGAATCACTTATAGGATTATTATAAATATTAATAGCACTGTTATTATCATATAAAATAGTAATATTACTAAAGTTTAGTCCAAAATCTAGTAGAGTGTTTTTTATCCACAATACTTGTGCACAGAAACTGCCAGAAGATACATATTCTGCCTCTACGGTTGATAGGGAAAATGAATGTTGCTTCTTACTAGACCATGGAACTAAAGATTTTCCTAATAAGTGAAAAGTTATTGGGGTACTTTTTTTATATAATCCACACCCTCCAAAGTCAGTATCTGAATATGAAATTAAATTAAAATTATAATTTTTGGGGTAAAGAAGAGATTGAAAAATAGTTTCTTTAAAATATCTAAAAAACCTTTAACAATAGTAAGATGGGATTCTTTTGTATTTGACTGAAATCTTGCACAAAGAAATATTGAATACATAATGTTTGGTCTACTAGCAGTAAGATATAACAAACTACTAATCATACCTCTATATAACTTGTTGTCAACTAATTTCCTAGCTTCATCCAAATGAAGTTTCATATTAGTACACATGGTAGTTGAATATGTCTTGTTGTTTTCAAGCCCAAAATTTTTCAATAAATATATAATATACTTACTTTGATTTAAAATATTTCTATAATATTTTTGATAAATTTGAAATCCTAAAAAGAAATTCGGTTCTCCCATCATACTCATTTCAAATTATTTTTGCATTAGATTTAAAAACTCGTGATAATAATTTTTATTAGTTGAACAAAAAATAACATCATCAACATAAATTTGAACTAATAAAACATTGGAACAAACTATTTTCTTAAAGAGTGTTGGATCTTCCAAACCAAAGGTAAAACAATTTTTTAAAATAAATGAACTTAATCTTTCATAACAAGTTCTAGGTGCCTGTTTAAGTCCATAGAGAGCTTTAATAAGTTTAAAAAAAGAGTTGGGGTTTTGTGGATTTTCAAAATGAGGAGGTAGTTCAACATAAACTTCCTCCATTAAATAACCATTTATAAAGGAAGACTTAACATCCATCTAATATAATTTGAAATTCATATACCCAAATGTCCCGAAGGCCTTCATTTTTATTGATTTCTGATAACTCCTCTTTCAAGGGATGTGGGGGAACCCTTACAAGGCCCATAGTCTCAGAAATTACATGGACCATAGTCTTAGGAGGTTACATGACCCGAAGGTCTTAGAGAATTTCAACCAAACTATCTATAAGGAACTGCCCTCCCCAGCATCTACATCATGATAATAGCTCTCCACCTTCACATGGCTGTCTGGATAGGCTTCCTGTGAAAGCACATGATAGTCCCAATGGCATAGCCATACACTCTCATTCTGACAAATCAATTTGGCTCTACTCTAGGGAGTGCACCTACTCTGAATCATCTTCTGGGGCTGCTCTTTTTTTTGTAGAGTATGTCTGGGGAAACTGCATGTGGACCGAAGGCCTTGAGGTGGCTCAAAGGCCTTAAAGGTGGCCCAAAAGCCCTACTGACCCGAAGTC
The DNA here is from genome assembly GCA_963277665.1 of Viscum album. Classification (NCBI taxonomy): domain Eukaryota; kingdom Viridiplantae; phylum Streptophyta; class Magnoliopsida; order Santalales; family Viscaceae; genus Viscum; species Viscum album. The sequence goes on from OY728123.1 coordinate 891,779,372, forward strand.
CTAGGTGGCCCGAAAGCCTTAAGGACTCCAAGCCCAAACAGGTGGCCCAAGGTGAATAGTTCCAACTTCTACAGTACCAAATAGTACCTGCTACAGTACCCACACAGTGTATAGTTCTACTGAAGTACCTATACAGTTTATGGTTCTACTACAGTACCTATATAGTGTACAGTTCTCTTACAGTGCCTGCTATAGTGCCTACTACAGTACTGCTACAGAACCCGAAAATATGCCTATGCCTGGTTTTGAACCTAGGTCTTGTGGATGCACTTAAGGATACCTCGCCAACTGGGATAAGGCTCATGTGATTTGAAATTAATATGAGATGCATAATCTAAAAGGATTATAATAGCTTCTAGTCCAGCTTCTGGAGAAAAATGTCTCATTGTAATATATTCCTTCTTCTTGATTATAACCCTTGGTTACTAATCTTGCTTTATTCTTAGTAATGATCCATTGATCATCATGTTTGTTTCTAAATACCCATTTGGTTCTGATAACTGTGTAGTTGTTTGGTCTTTCCACTAGTTCCCAAACTTTATTTATTTTACACTACTTTATCTCTTCTTGCATTGTTAACATCGAAATTTCATATTATAAGCCTTCTTCAATAGTTTTATGTTCTAACTGGGATAGAAAGTCATAGAATTATGCTAGGTTTTCTTACATTTATTCTAGTTCTAATTCCTATTTCTAGGTCTCCTATGACAGTTTCTAAAGGATGGTTTTTTTGGGTTATAATATATCTAGGAAAAAGACTTTTAGATTCTTCGGTTTCATGTTTTTCTGAACCAAACATAATTTTGTTAATATTATTTTCAAAATCATTTTTAGGGGTTTCTAGCCTCATATTGTCAAAGGAGTCAGTAACTTCAATAGTTTGATCTATTTTCTTAATGAAATGGCCAGTTTCATCAAACAACACATGAACTGATTCTCCAACAATTCTTGACTTTTTATTAAACACTCTATAAGCTTCAGAAGTAGCAGAATATCCCAAAAATATTCCTTCATCATATTTTGGATCAAACTTACCAAGATTATCCTTGGTGTTTAGGATATACACCTTGCATTCAAAAAAATTAAAGTACTTTACTTTAGGTTTTCTATTATTCCAAAATTCATATGGTGTATTTTTTAAAATTGGTTGAATTAAAACTTTATTCATATCTATATGGATAAATTCAAAAGGTTTAGATGTAGAAATTTTGTTACTTGGTTTGAAAGAATATTTGTGTTTCTTTCCAATTTACCATACATCACAGAATCTATCATCATCAAATTTAAGAATAGATAAATTAGAAACTAATTGTTTCTTAGAAAATTTATGTAAAATATAAATATTACAATGACCAAGTCTCCTATACTAGATCCATGACTCACTTGTATTAGAAGATAAACAATTCACTTTTTGTGTACACAAGGAATGTAAGTCCAGAGTATAAACATTATTTGTTCTAGGTGGTCTAAATTTAAGAAATTCATTTTTAAAGACTGAGAATGAATTGTTAAAAAAATAAACATAAAAATCATCATCACAAAGATAATAAATAATTATCATATTGTTCTTTAACCCTTGTACATATATTACTTTGTTGATAGATATGATCTTTGGATCTTCAATAGTTCCAACTCCAAAAAAAATTCCATTGGCATTATCACCAAAAGTAACATGACCTCCATCCATTTGAGTGAGTGTGTAAAATTTGATGGATCTCCACTCATATTCCTTGAATAACAACTGTCCATATAATATATATAATTTTTTTTCTTTTGGCATGTTATGTGCAAAATCATTTAAACAAATGTTTGTTTTGGTACCCATATCTTCTTGGGTCCAGTAGTGCTAGCTAGTAGAGATTTGGGAATCCAGGTCTGCTTTGTTTTTCCATAACTCATATCATTTTCTTAAGATAAACTTTTTGAAATAAAATATCTTTTAATTCCACTTATTTGAGGATTTCTCAAATAACATTTATTTTTTATATTTCCATTTGTTCAACAAAAATGACAAGTAGCACTTTTTGAGTTGGGAACAAAATAATTCTTATACAGTTTATATTTTTCACCCTTACTCTATACCGAATTTTTCTTTTTAATAACATTATTACCAAGAATTTCATTCAAAATATTTTATACTTTTGTAAAGAAAAGAGGAGAACTTTTATAAGTTTCTAATTTATCTTGTAAAGCCTTGATCTTCTTTTCATTATCAGCATGATTTGATATAGATGAGTTAAATTTTTCAATTAACTCTTGATGTTTTTTCAGTAAGGTATCTCTTTCGCCTAAAATAGCATTATGAATATTTCTTAATGATTTGTTCTTTTTTAATAAAGTGTCATGTTTCTCTTCTAGAATTGTGTAGTAGGAAGCAAATTTATCATTTGAATGATTTCAATCAGAATCAAAATTAGGTGAATAATAGGTCTGTAACTTATCTTCTTCAGCTATGAAGCACATATTGGATTTTATATTTGATTATTCCTTTTCTGAATCAGATTTTGATGAGCAGCTAGAGTTTTTAGAAACACTCCATGTATATTTCATTTCTCTTTTTCTTTTATGTTCATAATATGTATTTTTTTTTATATATCTTATCTAGATTTCTCTTTTCATCTTTTATCTTAGGACAATCATGTCTGATATGACCCATTTTATTTTGCATTCATAGTATCTGACTTTTCTTGAGTCTTTATCATCCTTTTTGAATGGATTTTTGAATCTTATTTTCTTCTTATAAAACTTTTTAAACATTCTGGATAATTGAGCCAGTTCCATTTTAGAACACTACTGTAAAATTTACCTATACCCATAGTTTCAAACTATGGGTATAGGCTATACCCACAGTTTGGTGAACCATGGGATCCTGAGGTGTCGGTATTACCCTATACCCAAGGTCTTGTAGAAACCGTGGGTATAGCCCACTGAAATTTCAACTTACCCATAGTTTACAGAATCGTGGGTATACATTTTTACAGCAGAAATTATATTCCCATAGTTAAGTAAACCATGGGTATAGAAAGGTTTCTTCACAGCACACATACCCACGGTTAACAAACCATGGGTATCGATAGTTATGCAGTAGCATATATACCCACGGTTTTTCAAACTGTGGGTATAGATGGTTTTCCTATAAATAGTAGTTTATTGCCTTGGTTTCACCTTGATCCTGCAAAATAGAATGCAAACCACTATGAAACCACACCCCTCCCCTTGAACACCCCCCACTCTCCCCCTGGACACCCCTGCAGCCCCTCCCTTCCCCCTTGACAGACCCCCCCCCCCCCCAACAAACTCCCCTCCCCACATGCACACCCCCCCCACTCTCCCCTTGGACACCCCATGTAGCCCCTCCCTTCCCCCTGAACAGACTCCCACCCCCATGGGTATCGATATTTATGCAGCAGCATATATACCCATGGTTTTTCAAACCATGGGTATAGATGGTTTTCCTAGAAATAGCAGTTGCCCGCCTTGGTTTCACCTTGATCTTGTAAAATAGAATGCAAACCACTATGAAATCACACCCCCCCCTCCCCTCTCCCCCCTTGAACACCCCCCCGCTCTCCCCCTGGACACCCCTGTATCCCCTCCCTTCCCCCTTGACAGACCCCCCCCCAACACACTCCCTCCCCCCTTACACCCCCCCACTCTCCCCTTGGACACCCCCTATAGCCCCTCCCTTCCCCCCTAGATAGACCCCCCCAGCACACACCCTCCCCCCTTGCACACCCCCCACTCTCCCCCTATAGCCCCTCCCTTACCCCTAGACAGACCCCCCCCCCCACCCCCAGCACACCCCATCCCCCCTTGCACACCCCACTATCCCATGGACAGAACCCCCTTGCACATCCCCCCTGGACACCCCCCCCCCCCCACTCTCCCCCTAGACACCCCCTATAACCCCTAACTCTCTCCCTAGACAGACCCCCCAGCAGCACCCCCTTCCCACTTACACACCAACCCATTCTCCCCCAGGACACCCCTTGCAGCCCCTCCCTTTCCCCCTGGACAGACCCCCCTCCCCCCCAGCACACCCCTCCCCCCTTGAACACCCCCACTCTTCCCCTACAGCCCCTCCCTTCCCCCTGGATAGACCCCCCCCCCAACACGCCCCCTCCCCCCATTGCACACCCCCCACTCTCCCCTAGACAGAACCCCCTTGCACACCCCTGGACATAACCCCCTTGCACACCCCCCTAGACACCCATGGACACCCCCCACTGGACCCCCTCCCCCCTGGACACCCCCCACTGGACCCCCCTGGACACCTTCCCCCTCACACTAGACTCCCCTGGACCCACCCCCCCCCCCCCCCGGACACCCCCATCCCCCCAGACACCCCTCCCTCTGGACACCCCTTAGACATCCCCACTAGACCCCCCTAAACAACCCCTCCCCCCTAAAAACACCCTAGAAACCCCCTTGGACACCCCCATGCATGCATATATGCGAAAACATGCATATAAATAAAAGGAAAGAAGAAAAATGGAAAAGGAAAACTATAAACTAAGAGAAGGTTATAAAATATTTTTTCTCAAAAATATATAAAGGTACAGTATTCAAAAGTGCATGCTTGGGGATCAAATATCCAACCATGATACGGAGAAATGTCCAAAAGATCGAATATTGCACACTCATGCGTAAAATCGAAATCTTCAATTCTACAATCATGGTGTATTCCAAGTCAATTTGATTAAAAACACAATAAATGGTTACTAATGTCATGAAAAAAAATGGTATAAATAACCATTACCTCCAGAATTTTATATTCACATCAATCCTGGTTACAAGTCGTGGAAGAAAATCAATTACATAGACTATGTTTTATTGTTGGTTCTCTGCATAGCATGCATCCTTATCCTCAATACCAATACAATTCATCAAAATCAACAAATGATCGAAAAGTAAAAGTCATTAGGAAGCCAAAAATAGGTATCCCAAGCTCTCTTTTGAGCTCTTTCACCTACATATATTCACACACCCCTAGACATCCCCCTCCCCCTGCACCCCCACACCCCCTCACCCTCTTCCCCCTCCTTGCACACTCCTGGACTGACCCCCTCCCTTCCCCCTACACACAACTGGACATCCCCCCCTCCCTACCCACATACACACTCCTAGACAGCCCCCCTCCCCCAGCACCCCCACACACCATGCCCCCCTCCCCCCTACACCCTACACCCCCTGCACACTTTCCCCATCCCCCAGCCCCCTTTACCCTCCCATCCCCCCTTCACCATCATATATTCACATCTCCCCTTTCACCCCTCCTTGCCCCCATAGAACCCCCCCCCCCCCCCCCGGACACCCCCCCCCCCCTCCTGGACATCCCCCCTCACCCTACACCCCCCACCCTCTTCCCCAGCACCACAACCCCCCTGAATACTTGTAACCCCCCCCCCACCCTCACCCTTCACCCCCCCCCCCCACGTCCCCATTCCCACTACACCCCCCCCCTCCCCCTCCTCCTCACCCCCCTCCCCTGAACACATGCCTTCCCTCTTCCCAAGCACCCTGCCACCCTACCCTACACACCCCCCTTCCCTCTTCCCCAGCACCCCCCCCCCTCCCCTGAATACTTGTAAAAACACCACCACTACCCTCTTCCCACTGCACACCCCCACTGCCCCCCTTCCCACTGTACACCCCCCTCCCCCCCTCACGCTACACCCCCCTCCCTTTAATACTGTCTAAAAACACCCCCCCCCCCCATCTTCCCCCTTCCCACTGCACTACCCCCTTCACATTGCACACCCCCTCCCCCCTCACCCTGCACACCCCGCAACTTATGGCTGCAATCTCCCCCTTACGAATCTCTAGGTTCAGATTCCTCAAACTGGGTTCTTCATCATCATCATCTAAGCTAAAAGATCTATTTTTGACCTCGATGGTGATGGAACCATCCAATGCTCTACTCTATCTATTGAATCTACATACAATTCAACACTGTTCATGTAATGATCCAATATCTTGATGGAGATCATGGCTTGGGGACATCGAGATCAGGGTTGTAACATAGAAATGATGATTTATATGCTCAATATACAAGAGGGGGGTGAATTTTATACTTTAAAATTTTATTTGTAACTTTTAAAGATAGTAATGTTTAAAAAAGTTAAATAAGATAAATTCACAAGACCTCTTAGTTCTACAAACTTTCTTGATTCTGTAAATATGGTTCCGGAAATGAAACTTGAGAAAAGTTTATAGAGATAAAGATTCTACCTTAAAGTGTATAGAATCTTACAAATCAGAGTATGAGTATAAGAAAGTATAAGATAGTTATACTTTCCTTAACAATCAAAATGCAGTGGAAAAATTGAAACAAAACAAGAAACAAGTAATAATTATTTTAACCCAAAGAGAAGGGTATCCAAAAACCTTGGATAAAGGTCCCTTGATTTATACTTATAAGAAAGTCTATCTTACCCACACCAGGGTAAGCCCTCGATTGGAATATCGGAGTCTGTCTTTATATCCCTGCAATCCCTCAAACTTCAAGGTAGTCGTCACCTCTATCTTTCTCAGTAAGGAATCCGCGAACTTTAATGTAGTCGACACCTCTGTCTTCTTATCCCCGGAAACCCACGAATGTACTCTTCAACATTTGGAGTCGCACGAAGAAAGTTGAACAAGATATTCAGTACGCACAAGGCATAAGAGTCTCTCTCTAGAAAACACTTCATCATGTAATTTCTAGAGTTCTAGAACAGTCATTCATCAGTGTTGAGCTCGTTCAAATCAGCTCCTATTTATAGGAAAATCTATAATGGTCGGCTCCCTCCTCCAACAGTCATATCTTTCCTTGAATTACAGAGGGACATGTACATGTGTCACTCAAAAAATGGTTGGTTAGAAACAGAATGTACGACATCATTTTATAACTCAAACAAGAGTAAGAAAAAATATGGTTGCTTAACCAAATACATTTTTCAAAGTGTAAGGAGAAATAAAAGTTCAGAGTCTAAGACATGGATATTCGGATTCTGATTTTCAAAGAATTCATAACCTTAATTTAGGGTCTAAAAGTTTAAGGAAATTCGGAGTCTGGATTCAGTAGAATTTGGAGTCTGAATTCTTAAGATTTCGGAGTCTGAATTCAGTAGAATTCGGAGTCTAAGTTCTTAAGAGTTCAAAGTCTGAATTCAGTAGAATTTAGAGTCTGAACTCAGAAGATTTTAGAGTCTGATTTCAGAGAATTTGGAGTCTGAACATATAAGATTTTGGAGTATGAATTCCTAGAACTCAAATTCTGAACTCAAAAGAGTTCGGAGTATGAATTCAGAGAACTCGGATTATGAACTCAGAAGAGTTTGGAGTCTAATTTCAGAGAATTTGGAGTCTGAACTCAGAAGAGTTCGGAATCTGAATTCAGAGAACTCGGAGTCTGAACTCAGAAGAGTTCGTAACCTGATTTTAGAGAATTCAGATCCTAAAAATAGAATTCTTTATATCTAAGTACATATAAGATTATGAGGTTTTGGATATGAAACCAAATTTTATATTTAGACAAAAAATGAACTATATTAAGATGTGAACAATGAAAAACATTGTAAGGATAAATTTCCTTGGGGAAGGAAAATTTTCCTAATCAAGTTGAAACTTAGAGAAAATCAAATTTGCCTTAAGATAAGGTGTTTGTGATTTTCAAAACAAAAAGGAATGGAAAAGTCATAAGGAAACCTTATTGACTCAACAATCTCACCCTTTTTGGAAAGCACAAACATCCTTTCGAAAAAGAATATAAGGACTTAGAAATTTTATGAACTTGAAAATAAAAACTTATCTCCCTTTACTTATGGATCATAGTGAATAAGATTATTTTCTCCTTAGGCTTTGGAACCACTAATGATCGTATTCTGATTTTCTGAATGAAATTTTTCATTATCTTTCATACGGAAATATTTATGATGAAAACTCCCCCTTAGATAAACTCCCCCTATATTAGGGAAATTTCTTCTTAACTTAGTATTCTTTTTTAAATTCCTTTCTCCCCCTTTTTCATTTCCAAAAAGGATTAAAGGGAATGTAAAGGGAAATATGGTACCTGAAATATTATTACTAAACAACAAAATACGAGAAAACAAAACTTTAATTATGATTGGAAAGATTAATACAAGGAAGCTATACAAAAAAAGATCGGATTGGAAAAAAATTATCTTTACTTCTCTTTTGGCATAAACTTCTTCACTATGATTTTTAGCTTTTTGAGCTCCTTATGATCCTCCTCTACTCTCTTGAGAATCTAATCCTGATCTTTAGCTTTCTTCTCTAAGGCTTTAATATTATCTTCCTGAGCTTTGAGAGATTCTTCTTGACTCTTCAAAACTTCTTCCTACTTGACAAGCTTCTCTTCTATCTCGATCCTGAGATCCATTTCTCTCTTCCAACTCTGAGCAACTGAGTATAAATTCCCATTCATATCTTTTACTTCTTGCATCCGGGAATTCTGTTCTAGAGATAGCTTTTCCTCAAAACTATTTGTGAGATCATTTATCTTCACATCTTTGGAGTCCAAATAATCCTTGACACTTTCTTGAAATTCATTAAGAATCTGCATTTCATGAATAGTTTTCCTTGACCAGCTTGTCATCTTCTTGCATGATCTTTTATATGCCTCATATCCAATCAGAAAAGACTTGAAATATTCCTTCAGTTTAACACACGTATCCATCACCATGGATACTGAATCTGATTTCTGATTTAGGGTGTGTTAAAGCATCTGGCATCTCGAGTCTATACTGGGAAATATTGGAATAGTCCTAACAAGTTTCTTCAAATACTGAACTACAAAATCATGTCCAAGGTTGGACGATTCCGAATCTAAGATTTTACTTGGTGATGGCTCTTTTTCTATCTTATAAACCTTTCTCTTAGATGAACCACCAATTTCTTTCTTCTTGACAACAGCTTTTTTGGGTGTATCAGCAACCACCTGTTTTCCTTTATCAACCTTCAGAATGGATTCCTTGTGGTTAGGGGATTCATTTTCACTATAAGATAGTTGAACAATTCTATCTTCATCAACCTCTTCCTTCTTAGATCATGCCTCAGCATCCTCTGGATGAATAAAATCATGATTAGAACTTTCTTCTTCAGATAGCTTATTCACTTCTTCTTCAACCTTTTCATATTCAATTTTATCATCTTTCCTAGGGGTAGAAAGCTTTAAAGACTCGGCTTCAGAACTTCAGATTGAAAGCTTCTCAGATGGATTTTCCTTCTCATGAAAATCTTCTACTTGCTTAATGATATCATCAGTTTCATCACTAGCTTCTTCTTCTTCTTCTAATTGTTCCACCACATCTTTTTGATCTACTACTTTTACTTGTACTTTTTCTAGAGTCACATATTTCTTTCCCAGAGTCTCTAGTATAGCTTCTACTAAGAAGGTTTGTGGTTCCAGAATATTTTCAGAGGCTTTCTCAGTAGCCTTCAGAAGATATTGCACAATATCTGCTTCAGTCACCTTTTTCGTTTATTTCTTTTCTTTTGATTTATTTTCAAGCTCATCAGTAGTCTTTTATTTTAAATCTTTTGCTTCAGTAGTATCCAAACCAAATCTAGGCTCCCCTGCATTCTTTTTCTCCTTGTCTTCCCTCCATTTTTCTACTAACTCATACGGATATGATCTTTTCTTCTTTGGCTTCGGTGGTGAGGATTGGGTTTCTTTAGCTTCTAGGGTTTTTTCATTCTCTTCCACTTCCTTAATATTCCTCTTCCTTCCACATTTTTTAGAGGTCCCATCCACCTCCTGTTTCTTTGTAATAGGTTCAACTTCCTTTTCAGGTAAATCATAAAATTCTCTGGACTCTTTAGAAAAACCAATTTTCATTCTCTTCAAAGTATCATCACTTACCAGCATGACTTTGAAATTTCTTGGCTTAGAACTACAAGGTATTTTGAAGCAATCTAAACACTGAACAACCATATTTGAGAGAATGGTTGGATACATTATAATCTGAGCCTTCATATTTCCATTCTTTAAATTCTCAATCGTAATTAGAATATGCTTAACCAGGTTAATCTTTCTTAGATTCACCAAGAATTCCAGAATATACATGTCACTCTTCTTCAAAGTATCCTTGTCTCATTTTCTTAGAATGATGAATCCTTGAACCCACAATTAAATAATCTGAAAAATTTGTAGAAAGATTAGCAATCTTCAGATTCTTTACCTCAGAAAGACTTAGACAAGCTAAATCCCTTTCCTTTTCAAAAGATCGTTTCTTATTAGGTAACTTGTGTGATCAGAACTCTACCTCACCCTCATAAGAAATTCTTATCAAACTAGATGCCTTGTTATATGAGAGGGAATAAGTCTTTACATAACACTTGAAACAAAACTTATCTTTTCCATCTTCCTTGAAAAAGCTTGCTGACTCGTAGAATTCAACCAATAAGTCTAGATACACCAGATCTTGTGCTCCTGGTTTCAATATGAAAACACTCTCCCATCCATTCGGGTTGATGTTCTTTGAGATGATAGAATCATACTTAGCAAAGAAATTTTGATGTACCAACCTTTATCTATAAATTTTCCATTCAGAAATCATCTTGATAAACAAAATTTCTTTTTGGGAAGATACTTCGATAGAAATTCAGAATTGAGGAAGATCTGAGAAGTTTGGAATGGGATTATGTAGGAAGTTCAGGGCTTCAGCACACGAAGGCTTGAATTTCAATGTGGGATAACCATTGGGGGGGTACTTTATATAGTCATTTGAGGTGACGGTTCATCTTCCAAACTCAATACAATGGTAAAAAAACTTTTTGATCAGATCTGATGGTTGAAATGATAACCACAAGGAAATTTTGGTTGAATCTGATCTTTTAAGGTTTTAAAGAAAACATTCAGATTTAAGGAAAAAGTGAATACGAAAATTTAAAAACATATGAAAATACAAACAAGTAAAAGATGATTACGAAAATTTAATAAAGGAATCATACCTTTCAGATTTCTAGGAAGATTATTCATATTGAAAGGCAAAAAAATCTTCTTGAAGAACTTTAGATTCTGAAAAGTTCTGATTACGAGAAATTTCCATTATGAAGAATATCCATTACGAAAAATTTCCATGAAAAATTTCCATTACAAAAAATTTTCATTACGAAAAATTTGAATTACGAAAAATTTTCATTAAGAAAAATTTCCATTACGAAAAAATTGAAAACTACAAAAAAAATTAGACTACGAAAAAAATTTATTACCTATCCAGAAAATGTACTCCCCATATAAAAAGGAGTTTATTACTATAAGGATATAGGTTTCAACAAGAAGTTAATCAAGGAATATTAACTTATGGTAATCATTCCAAACTTCTGTTTAATGTATTCAAATCTATAGGAGGGTAAAGATTTTGTGAAAATATCAGCAAGTTGGTCTTGCGTTCTGATAAATTGACAAATGATATCTCCTTTAACATTATCTTCGAAAGTTAATTTTCCTCCTTTAGTCTTGATAATGTTTTCAAATAAGTTTTTGTTACCAGTCATATTACGGGAACATTCACTATCCATGTACCAAGTATTTTGTTGGTATACTCTTTATTTTCCTAAAAATAAGAGTGTTAGACTTTCAAAATCCAAATTTTCTTGGATCTGGAAATTTCAGAAAGCAATTTTTTAGGAACCTGCATTTTCTTTGAAAAATAAGCTTTATGAAAACCTAAAGACTGAGCTTTTTTTAAGGAACAATTTTTTTCCCAATGCCCACCACACTGACACTTAGTGCAGAATAGAGAACTTTGAGGAACAAAATAGTTGTTACTAAAAATCAGTTTTGAACTTGTATAACCAAAACCCGAACTATTCCTTAGAGGTCGAATTTGAGAATACATTTTATTAAAGTTTTCCTTACCTAAGGTAAATTTTGACAAACACTTCCTCAAGGAAAATATTTCTGACTTTAGTCTAACTATTAATTTCTTATCCTCAAAAACATTTTTTTTATCACTAGAGTTAGTCTCTAAAACATTTTTCTCAGAAATTAATTTTTCTAGATTCTTGGAAAGTTTATCCTTCTCAGAATTAACTTCCTCAAGGTTTTTTGAAATAATTTCAAAATCAAGGGATTTATTATCAAGATCTTTATAAAGATCTGATATTTCTTTAGTAATTATAGAAATTCTAGATTTTTCCTTATCAAGCTTTTTCTTGACATTAGAATTTTCATTCTCAATAAGCTTAGAAATCCTAGAAACTTATTCATATGTAGGTAAAGTATTATCTTCATAAGAAGAATATTATTCATCCAAGGATTCATAGTATTTAATATCACTAAAATTAGCATTTAATGATACATTAGTGATAGATTCAGCATTGTGTACCTTTTCCATTAAACAGTGATTTTCAATAGGTAGTCTGGAAAGTAAACCAATATTCTTCTGTCTAGAAGATTTGTAATTTAAGGATTCATCAGAAGAGTCTCCACCACTATCACTCTAGGTGTCATTAGCTTTCCAAGCTTTCTTATCTTTATCTTTGTAGTACTTCTTTCTATTCTTTTCAGAATGCTTTTCCTTTCTATCATTTCTCTTGAGTATTAGACAATCTGGCCTTATATGTCCTTCTCTTTTGCATTCATAACAAGTGACTTCAGAGTCTTTCTTGTCTTTCCATTCTTTCTTCTAGTATTTATATTGAAAGTCTTTCTTCCCAACTATCTTGTTCATCATTTGAGTAAGATTAGCTAGTTCATTCTTAGAATGTTCACTTTCACTAGATTCGGATTGAATAACAAACTTCTTGGATTTGGATCTTATAATCCTATGAGGATTTCTGGATTTTATATGATTTGAAGTTGTAGTTAAAAGTAACACTGGCATTTCCATTCTTCTTCTTAACATTACCAACATCTCTCTTCATTCTAGTTTCATATTGAATAAGAGTTCCAAAAATCTCATCAAGAGTAATCTATGAGACTTTTTTATTCTCATCTATAGCTGTTCTCTTGGATTCCCACCCATTGGGCATGATGTCTATGATCTTATCCACAAGAGCTTCATCATCTAATATTTTCTCACCCATGGATTGTAAACTGTTGAAAATATTCATGAATATTTATTGTACCTTACATATGGGTTCTCCATAAGGAAATAAAAAACCATGATATTTAGCTCTGAGCATGGCTCTTCTAGTTTCAATAACTTTTGAAGTTCCAAAGTGAGTAACTTAAAGCTTCTTCCAAATAAAATGTTCTGCTTCCCAAGATGAAATCTGGCTATATATATTTCTAGTCATAGAACAAAGCAAAGTATTTCGTACCTTATATTTTAGTTGATATTCATGCTTTTCTTGGTTGGTGAAAGTACTAACTTCCTTGTTAGGGATTTTATAACCTCCAGTAAGCATGACAAAATTGTCTACTCCAATATTGATAACAAAAGTATTCATGCGATCTCTCTAATATTCATAATAATTCCCATAAAAAATAGGTGGTCTAGTAGAATTCAGGTTGTCTATGGAACAAAAATTCATTCCTGTCATCTTAAAATAAATCTTTCCACAACAAACTTTGTTAATATTAAAAGTTTGTGAACAAGGAAAATTTTCCTAAGCAAGGAAAATATTATGAACAATGAAAAATTGAGCAATAAAACTTATATGTGAATATAAGTATTTCAGAAACCTCCTCTAATACCAATTGTAGGATCGAAATGATGATGTAGATGCTCAATATACAAGAGGGGGGTGAATTGTATACTTTAAAAATTCCTTTAGAACTTTTAAAGATAGTAATGTTTAACCAAGTTAAACAAGATAAATTCACAAGACCTCTTAGTTATACAAACATGCTTGATTCCAGAAATATGGTTCCGGAAATAAAACTTGAGAAAAGTTTACAAAGATAATGATTCTACCTTAAAGTGTATAGAATCTTAAAAATTAGAGTATGAGTATAAGAAATTATAAGATAGTTATTATTTCCTTAATAATAAAAATGTAGCAGAAAACATGAAACAAAAAAAGTAACAAGTAGTAATTCTTTTAACCCAAAGAGAAGGGTATCCAACAACCTTTGATAAAGGTAACTTAATTTATACTTTCAAGAAATTTTGTCTTACCCACACCAGGGTAAGCCCTTGATAGGAATATCGGAGTCTGTCTTGCTATCCCTGCATGCCCTCAAACTTCAAGGTAGTCGGAACCTCTGTCTTCCTCAGAAAGGAAGTCCTCAAACTTTAAGGTAGTCAGCACCTCTGTCTTCCAATCCCTAATAGCCCTCTAATGTACTCAGCAACATTCGAAGTCACACGAAGTAAGCTGAACAAGATCTTAAGTACACGCAAGGCATGAGAATATCTCTCTAGAAAACACTTCAACATGTAATCTCTAGAGTTCTAGAATAGTCATTCATCAGTGTTGAGCTCGTTCAAATAAGCTCCTATTTATTGGCACATCTCCAACGATAGGCTCCCCTCCTCCAATGGTCATATTTTCCTTGAATTATGGAGGGACATGTACACGTGTCACTCAAACAATGGTTGGTTAGAAATATAATGTATGACATCATTTTATAACTCAAACAAGATTCAGCAAAAATATGGTTGCTTAACCAAATCCATTTTTCAGAGTGTAAGGAGAAATAAAAGTTCTGAGTCTAAGACATGGATATTCGGATTCTGATTTTCAAAGAATTTGTAACCTGAATTCGGGGTCTAAAAGTATAGGGAAATTTGGAGTCTAAATTCTTAAGAGTTTGGAGTCTAAATTCAGAAGAATTAGGATTCTGAACTCAGAAGAGTTATGAGTCTGATTTCAGAGAATTCGGAGTCTGAACTCAGAAGAGTTCAGAGTCTAAATTTATAAAACTCGGAGTCTGAACTCAGAATAGTATGGAGTCTGAATTCATAGAACTCAGAGTCTGAACTTAGAAGATTTCAGAGTCTGATTTCAGAGAATTCAGAGTCTGAACTCAGAAGAGTTCAGAGTCTGAATTCAGAGAACTCGGATTCTGAACATAGAAGAGTTCATAACCTTATTTCAGAGAATTCGGATCCTAAAAATATAATACTCTATATCTAGGTATATATAATATTCTGAGGTTTTGGATATGAAACCAAATTTTATATTTATACAAAAAATGAACTAGATTAAGATGTGAACAGTGAAAAAATTGGTAAGGATAAATTTCTTTGGGGAAGGAAAATTTTCCTCATCAAGATGAAACTTAGGGAAAATAAAATTTGCCTTAAGATAAGGTTTTTGTGATTTTCAAAACAAGAAATAATGGAAAAGTCATAAGGAAACCTTATTGACTCAACAATGGTTTGTGGGAAGGTTCCAATGGGTTCCCACAAAAATATTGAAGAGTGTCATGGTCATGAAAACCATACTCATATTGAGTGTAATCCTCAAAATGATCATAGTCCTGAAGTTGATGGTTGATGCGAGCACTGGCATACTCCATAATACAATAATGTTTCCCGCAGTAGAGTAGAGGAGCTTGGTTAGCCATCCATAGAATAATGGAATGAAACGGGAGATGAAATTTTTTTTGAAGATAAATCCAATAGAGGGATTCAAATACTGATGAATACCAATGGATATAGGTCATAGTATAATTGGAATAAAAAAACACCCCATATGATAACACGACATAGAAGTATAGTAATCAGTTTGGAAGGACTGTTTAGAAGAATACAAATTCACATCATACCACTACCATGATATTGTAGACATCCCCCTGTGCAGAATATAAATGAATAAGAAAATCTCTAAATGTACAAAATACATGTCATATCAGAAAAAGGGGATCCTTTAGTCATATAAATTAATATGTTTAGATGAGTTTATAATTAAATAAATTATGTTTATTTGATAATTATTTCATACACTGGTATCCATATAGAATCAAAACACATGTCATAGAAATTCCAATTGATGATGATTTCAAACACTCAAAATTCATTTGATTGCATAATAGAATAAATTCACACCATAACATTAATGTTCAGAGTGGGAGAACTTACTAAATAATTCCCATATAACACCCCTGATGAAAACATAATCAAAATGCATTACATTGCAGGAAGAAATTCACATCATATCATAAAAGAAATCATTTTAGAATAATTATTTTTACAAAAATATTAATGAATTATAAATATGTAAAATTACCTAAATATTCTTCTTCATGATGAAAAAATGATGAGCAGAGTGATTACCTTGATATCAGGAAAACGCGAGAAGAAAAAATATCAAAAATTCAATTATTTAGATCGTAGGAAAACTGTACAAATAAAGCAATACAAAAACATAAATGAGAATAGGATATCACATGCAAAGATAAATCAAAATGGATGGTAACTGTAATTATTTTTACCAAAACTATTATCCAACACTAAAGAAAATCAAAGGTAAAAATCATCACCCAAACAACATAATAATGTTTTAAACATTCAATACCTAGAAATTCTTTAGATATTATTTTTTTAAAGGTTATACCCAAACAACTATTATTTTATATAAAGTTATATTCACAAGCAGTAGTAATATTACATTCAAGAGTACTGGAATAAATATGGTTTTGCAAAAGTAATGACTGAGTTTGTGATGCAAAATTGCAATCAAAACAGTCATGTGTTACAGATTCTACCACATTAGATGCCCACATTCCACTATCAATAGTAATTTTAATTGAACCTGAAATATGATACAATTAAATATAAAAAGTAATAATTAAATGTGGACAGTTGACAAAAAAAATTAAAGAATAATAAAATTACATATAATCATGCCCAAACAATTAAAAAAATTAAATACATAGATGGTCCAATGGTGGATGCTCGGTGATACCTGGATCATATTCCAGGCAATGGGGTGAAGCGGGGCAGCATCCATGATAACCTGCATCATCCGGTAATCATCTTCTTTATACATGATCTATAATTTACAACACTAGACATCATCAATAAACATTTAGAAGATTCAGTTTACTATCCTTGAAAACTCTTCAATCATATAGGATCATAAAATTTCATTACAAAAGAAAAACTAAGTGCTTTTATAATGATACTTTAGATAATGGAATCTCTTTTGAAAATACAATAAATTTTAAAAATACAATCACAACCATACTAGTCACGAGATAATATAGGCTTCAATAAAATTTACAACTATGCTTCATCGCATTCATATTTTATAACTCATAATACTCAATGTCATTGTTTAATATCAAAATGAATTCATAACAAGATCCAATAGTTTTATTCTGATAACTTCAAGTTTAGATGATACATCATTAGAATAAAAAATCATAACTAAATATTTCACTAAGATAAATTTAGTGAAACTTATCTAAGACATCTTTATATGCACATTTGAAGTAGTTATTACTTTTTATGAAATAAATTTATCTCAATTTCATTATTATCTAGAAAATATATGAATATTATAGTTCAATAGAATATAGAATCAGAAATCATAGTCTTCACATAAGGAACTTAAAAACAAACATCGATTTAATCTAAATCAAATTAAAGTGTACTGTGGTTTTCAAATCAGTGGATATAGAAGGATTAGTAACTCACTATAAAATAAGACCGGAATCAAAAAAAACCCAATTAGAGGAGAATACTGGACTAACAAAAGAAGCCCCTTGATGAACAGAAACACACCTCGACCTAGAGGGGTATGCCTTGATGAATAGTATATTCATGATGGGATGTGCATCAAAAAGTAGATTAAGGAATAATGCTAGAGGAGTATATGGTTGGTCGTCGATCGGGTGAGCAAATCACTCAACCTATGGGGGAGAGGGAAATGGACCTTTGAGGAGGGGGTAACAAGTGAAGGGGGGAGGCTGGGAGTCGGAGGCCGGGAGGTTGAGTTGTTGGGAGGGAGGGATGGGGCTGGGGGTAGACACGGAGGGAGAGATGTGGGGGCTGGGATGTGGAGGCTAGGAGGTTGTGGAGGGCAGGAGGTCGAGGTGAAATCGGAGTCTGGGAGGTCGAGGTCTAGGTCGAGGTCGAGGCGGAGGCTGAGGTCGAGGCGTCGGTATATACCTACAATGAAAAACTCCCAACACCATATTGACTCATCAAGTCGAGGTCGAGGCCAAGGTGTTATTATATAACTATATTGAAAAACTCCCAACACCATATTGAGTCATCAAATTCCACAAAATATTAGACTTCCCAAACACACAGACAACTAACATACCAATACAAACCCAAGACCCCACCATGCTCCACTGTATGACTTCCAAACTAATAAAAGTCACCAACCACCATGATATCATACTACACAAAGGATGCACCAACCTATCGAACATCTTCAAGGCATTCACTATACCCTATATATAAACCCCAAAAGATTGACTATCTCCATAATCCCCATATTCTAATTCCCAAAGATACACAAACTCACCTCAGGAACACCTCCATATCACTAGAGGTTGGAATAAATTAAAAGGGTTGAAAACTAAATAGTGGGAGGTAGTTTACCTAGTAGGATTTTCAAATAAAAAATAGAAGCCATGATGGGAATTCAACAAGACCTCTAGAGAAGTAGGTCACTACCAAGATAACCGTTCTATAGAATTTCTAGACTACAATAAATATATAATCAATATGAGCATGCATGGACCTTAAACCAAGTTTCAAATAATTTAAAAATCTATAAAATATGAGAAAATAAATAAACTCCACATGTATAAGAAATTCATAAACTAAACAGGACATAAAAATCTAAAAAGGTATGTCCAACCTGTGGATACACCTCTGGATCAATCTAGGATAGCCCCATTTCACTTGTTCTATGTGACTATCATGGAAACAAAAATATCCCAACTGGACTCCATAAAATAGGCACCTAACAACAACCAAGATCAATTAGGATACATATATCTAATTCATAACAACATACCTATCTAAGGTGTTGATGATGTATGTCTACTATAGTGCCTATGAAGGGTATGAGTATATACATGGTCAGTAAGGAACAACCTATGATGTCTTAACACAGTGGTGAATAAACAATTGTATGAATGATCATGTCTACTCAGTTAAATAAATATAACACAACAACTTTACAAGAAGTT
The DNA here is from genome assembly GCA_963277665.1 of Viscum album. Taxonomy (NCBI): domain Eukaryota; kingdom Viridiplantae; phylum Streptophyta; class Magnoliopsida; order Santalales; family Viscaceae; genus Viscum; species Viscum album. The sequence continues at coordinate 891,798,423 of OY728123.1, forward strand.
AACAATGATAGAATAATAATGGTATCCAATAAAGGTATTTATATATTAAAAACTAGCTATAAACAATAACACACAATACTGAGAGAGTCCACACCAATATTATCTGATTTAGGCTAACACAAGGAATCTGAGTTGAGTGGGGTAGTGCCAATCAATTACCCATCCCCACAAACCATGTGTATGTATTTTCTACCTATAGAGGTTAGGAGAAGACCTCTATCACATGGAAAGGTGAAAGTGTATACTAGATTCAGTGCTCCAAGGTCCCATCCCATTGGTGGAAAGGGAAAAGGGTATATGTAAACATAGTGTAATACATATCCCATTTAACTATATACATCATTGGTGAACACACCATTTTATATTTTATATAAAAAAATATATATACACCCCTTCTAGTGTAGTTAAAAATCTATTTAAACAGTATCCATTCTTAGGAAAACATTACTAACTATATCAACTATAATGCTTAATAAAATAGGGTGACATCATGCACTATATATATAAATATAATCTATTCTCAAATACTCATCAATTATAAAAAAATTTATGTTAAATATTAGAAATGATGGTCATGCTTTTATATCCAGTATTAACTATTATACCAGTATAATGAGATTTAAATAATCTATGAATAAGACCATTCAGACCAAATTTAGTAAAACAATTGGTATAATAATATCTAATCAACCATGTCACTAGTTACAACATGACATATATTTTTTTTAAAAGTTTCATTCTATTTTTTATTTGGTTTTATTCTATCCAATATGGATTAGGTAACGTTGATTCGATTTGATTCAATTCAATAAAGTTTGGTTCTAATCAGTTCATGTCGGGTTAGCATGGTTTTATGCATGTCAGTTCTATTTGGATAGGTACAAGTTTCATTTGGTTTGGTTTGGTTTTTTCATTCTACATGGAACAATTTTCATATAAAGGCCAATCGGACTCAAGAGCCTTAAACATAAATAATCAACCTAGAGAAAAACCCACAAAATTTGATCCATATAAAACAATAAAAATGCTTCAAATTATAACAATAAACATGTTCTATGTAAAAGTTGTAAACATATCCTTTGGGAAAATAATAGACCGGGTCTATGCTAAAGTAAATAAACATGAAATAAAAGTAAATCATATTGCACATGCTCACTGTGCACTATTAAAACACCATGCTAGTATGATAATAATAACCATGATGTTTAACCCTGAAAAATCTATTAAAATATTAATAAATAAAATATAATAATACTACAGTCAAACATGATAATCTTAATCCAAATAGAGAACATGTTTACCATTTTAAATACTTAAGACATACTATGGAGATGTCAAATGAAGCTATAGTCATGTCATGCACAATAATATCACACATGGTATAGACAACAAAAATGTGGCATAAACTAGAGACCAACTATCGTGTTTGGAAAAGTATCAAAAAATTGCCAATAATCAAAAGTGCAAGGTTGTAAGGTATTATTTATCAGAAATGGGTTGTTCATAAATGTTAATCTAGACTAATATATTTTAAATCACCACTTCATTAATTAATTTAAGACATCATCTTTAAGGAAAAATGTATCTTTTATAGAACACATAAGTAAATTATTTTTTATGTTATAAGTTCCTAGGACCTAAAAGAATGTTTGGAAACCAACTTCCCAAATCACTATTTTAATAAGGTGTTACAACTCATATTTTAGAATATATTGGTTTAGAAGATAAAAAATAAAAGATAAAAAGGGAAAAGGAGTGAGTTCATTTACAAACACATTTTGAAAAATCACCTAAAGGAAGGAAGAAGTTCATTTTTCTCTTTCAAAACAATATTTTTATAAAAAAATTCATAATAAATCCTATAGTGTAACAAAAAAAGTCATTGTAAACTAAAAATATCCTTAAAATCATGGTAATTATGTCACACACAATACTCTATTTTATAGAACATCTAATATATTATTAATTACTACAAATGAATATCAATCACTATTGAGGTTTTTTAAAAATCAACATCACCCTTTGACATATATATATAATATCATAAGAATTCCATTATCAATATACATGAACTATATGAAACAATCACTTACTTAATCCCAATGAGTCATAATGTGTCCTATGCATTTATCATAAAAAATGTCAAGATCGTAGATCGAGATCATAAGTGAGCTCTCATACTCCAAAAAACTTTCAATAATCACCTAAAATTTAATAAACCAACATATATCACTAAATTAACTTAATTATATAATAACTACAATCAAATAATAACTAAAACCTAAGGCAACCCAATGCAATCAACTTCCAAAAAAATAACCCAAAGTTCCACAAGCCTAAAGTACCAAATAAATTCAATATAGTATCCCAAGACTTCACTGTAAAATCTAGAAAACCCTAAGACACAACATACATCGGACACCTTCAATAGAAATAGAGAAAAATGGTTTGAAGTATACCCACAGAAGAATCCTTTATACAAGATAATAGATATCCCTTGAACCAAGATGAATTGCACCATGCTCAGGTGGGATTCACCAAGAAATATTTAATTCATTGACAGAGATTAAAAGAAATGAAAAAAAAGGAAGAGGTGAGTAGAATAGGAGGAATACCTTTTGAGGTTGGGAGGCAGAGGCCGGGAGGAGGTAGATTCTGGAAGGCAGTGAAGGGGGAGGCGGCTGCGGAGGTAGAGGTGAGGGCCGGGAGGCAGAGCTGGGGGCCAGGAGGTAGAGGCAGAGATGGTCGTGTACGTAGAGAAGGAGGCAAGAAGGAGAAGGTAGGGAGTCAGGGTCGGGAGGTGGAGGCCAAGCCAGGAGGTTGTGGCTAGGGAGGGGATTAGAGGGTGGAGAGGCTAGGGCTTGGGGGAGGTGTGGGGGAGGAAATGAAGAATTGGGAGGTGTATCCTGATAAAATATTCAAATTTGGGTTAGTATACCCACAGTTTTAACAAAACTGTGGGAATAGATGAAAATATACCACCTATAACCACGATTTTAATAACCATGGGTATAGAAGCGTGGGTATAGACCCATTTTCTAGTAGTGTAATCAAATGAATCTGAATTATTTTATTTTCTAACTTCTTGTTTTATTCTTCTACTTTACTTCTGAGATGTTACTTTTAGATCAGTTTTATCCTTTTTCACAATAATTTTATGATCTTCAGCTTCATCTTTCATTTCATCTTCATATATCATATAAGTCCCAATTAGTTCTTTCATTTTCAGATCTTTGACAGGTGATGATTATCTAATAGTAGCATATATTCCATTCCATTTAAAAGATAGTACTCCCAGTACTTTCAATGCTTAATCAGATTGTTTGATAGGTTCACCTAAGCCTATAATATTATTGATAATTTCTATAAGCCTTCCATTCATCTATGTGATGTTGTATCCATCAAACATTCTGACTATGTCAAATTTTATCTTTGTTGTTTTATACCTCATATGTCTTAAATTATCTATTCATTCATAGGAAAATGCAATAGTTTTCCACATTTTATAAGAAGTATGACATTGTAAGACATGATTAAATTCATCTGGTCCAAGACTGTAGATAATTGCATTCATAGCTTTTTAATTCATGTCATATTCAGCTTTTGTTGTGGAATCTCATGTTTCTGGTCTCTCAGGAATCTTATATAGAGTAATGATTTTGGAATAAACTCTATATCCAATATTTTTCAGATATATGATCATTCTAGATTTCCAACACCCATAATTTTCACCATTGAAGTATGGACCATAGACCATGGACATACCTTCTCTAGGATCATACATTTCCATCTTTTTATATACCTTTAAAATTTCATCATGTAATAGATTTATCCAAAAGTTTCCCTCTAATACCAATTGTTAGGTCAGAATATACAAAACACACAAGAGGGGGTGAATTGTGTCTTTTCAAAAACTCTTCCATAATTCTGAATTTAAACACCCTCTGTTTATTAGCGCAAATAAGCAGTGTTTTAATTCTTATCAAAGAATATGCAGTGGAAAAATAGAAATAAAATACACTACTTGTTATAGTGGTTTAGGGCATGAATATCCCATAGTCCACTCTACCAGATGCTTTATATGTGATCTTGGTGAATTTCACTGGACTGGTCCTCTTATCACAAGACCGAAATTCTAACAACTGAGTGGAGGCAGTTGAAACCTTTAAAAACAAGAGAAAAAAACAAAGTATTCTAGTTCTAAATAGAGAACCGATTATCTACAGTTTAGATTGATAATCTGACACACCACTTCAACTGAGTATGAGCAGTCAAAACTCAAATAAATAAATAAAAAAGAGATTTGATTTGTTGAAATAGATTGATCTTCATAGTTGCAGTAGTACACAACTGACAATTGATGGATCATATTCTTCAGAAAGATAGTATTAAAGATGAAATAATTCATAAGAGATTCGATTTCACAAGAGATCTTCAATTTTAAGAATAGTAATAAAAACTGAGTAGCAGTGCACTTACAGAATTCAACATGTATGTCATAAAAGTGTAGTCTTCTTCCTAAGTCATGCATTCACTATAGCTCTGTGTACATGATCACCAGAAATATTGAATAATAATCAAAATATTCTTCACTCTTGATCATATGAAGAAAATAATACTCAAAGAAATATATAGCGAGCCTCCTACTTCTAAAATTCTAGATCCACAAAAGATTCTTGATAAACCATTGAAATTCAAAATTGAATTTATCATGGGATTCATAACTTCCCTTAAGAATAGGAGTAAATTTCTTCATTGAATACGGTTATTTGAATAAAATAAAACGATCTTCAAAATGGTCTAAAATGAGATTTAAAACAACATGTAAGTCTATCAAGTCCATTACAGAAATCATAGAAAATATCAGGAAAATAAATCTATGATGTTGAAAAGTCAAGCATAGGGTTCCTTCACAAAGTAAAAAAAATACCAAACGTAGGGTTCAACTATGTAGCATTCATCTTTCAAACATAAGGTTGAAAACATAGGGTTGATCATAAATGTAATGTTGATAATCCATATGTTTCTCTTTATAATATAAGGTTCATTACTTACATAGGGTTCTTTAAACATACATTCTTCTCTTTCCAATGTAAGGTTATTTTCAAACATAAGGTTCTTTTACCATACTTTCTTCTCTTTCCAAACATAAGGTTCCTTTCAAATGTAAGTTTCTTTTACCATACTTTTCTGATAACGTAAGGTCGATTAACCATACATACTGATCTGAACTTAGGGTTGAGAAACCATACTTTCTTCTTCTAGTGTAAGGTTGAATACAAACATAGGGATCCTGATCCATACACACTATACAAAGTGTAGTGTTGAACTATACGTTACACTAAAACATATAGGGTATGAACAGTGTTTCAAGAATTCTCAAAAACATATCCCAAACACTTTTAATAAATATTTATTATGAATTGAAAGCTTAAAAATTATTTTAGAATAAATAAAAATAATATTAATACCCCAAAATACAGTTAAAGTAAAATCATTAGTAAAACAAACAAGGGTATTTGTGAGCATCAAAATCATCATATATTATAGAGTATTTTTGAGACAATACATGCCTAACAATCATAATACCAATAAGATTTTTTATTTTGAATTTTTTGACCTCCGTTCATTGTCTTATAGAATCTAAAATACCAATCCACCTTGGTGGTAGTATTCTGAGAACTTACATAGCCTGATCTGGTTCAGCATTAGGTGACCCTAAAGTAGAAGCATTATTTAAAATTTCTACAAGTATTCCATTCTATAGTTTGATTATCTAACTATCCATCATTTAAAAAAAATTAAAACTTTAGTTTGGTAGTATTATATTTGATAGAAAACACATTATTAGTTCCCTCATAAGAAACTCAAATTTTAGTCTGCATTTTCTGGGTTGTTTGACATTGGGAAACTATATTAAACTCATCCAAACCCAATCCATAGATTATAAAATTCATATCTTTTTAAATCATATGATATGTTTCTTTATAATTTGCATCCCAAGTATATAGTTGAGTCACTAAATTACATAAGGATTTACTTATTTGAGATAAACCTTTTGACCAGGTTCTTTAGATATATGATCATTTATGCCTTCCAACAGCCATAATTCTTACCATTCAAATAGGGTGATCTGACAATAGACATACCTTCTCTATTGTCAGTCATTGGGATCATTATTGAAGAGATCCTTATATTTCTCCCTTTTATAGATGATAACTTTAGAATCACAACCTCTTATACCGATTTTTGTCATAGAATAGTCGTACTAAGACTCAAGAGGTGGGTGAGTTGAGTTCTTTGAATTTTTCTTCACTTATAAAAATTGCCCTCTTTAATTTATGAATAACTTATAATCTTTTATTTCATAGGTAATGAAGTCAAAATAAAATAATAAATAAGATAAACAAACACAAATATTTATAGTGTTTTAAGGAATATAAGTCCCCTAGTCCACTCCACCTCCACTCTTCTCCATGAGCGTGATGATTTTTACTAGACTAACCCTTTTGTAGGGGACTACCGGTTCTTTTTACAGGGACTGCATGAATGAGAGAAAGTATTCAACACTTGGTAAAATCACATAATATTTTTATCAGGCTCCATAATGTCTTTACAATCAATATCCTTAAAAGGTTCTTTTCACATGAACCTTTATAATGAAATATAATAAACAGAGAGAGTTTTTACAGATTTCAGCTTACAACTATAAGAAAAACAATTACAGAAAAGAAGAGATCCCAAAGAGAGATGATATGAAGGATAAGACGATCAAGGAGAGTCTTCTAAACTCAAAAAGTATCACTAATAATCAAATATTATGAGATGATACTTCTTCATCCTTTTTCATAGAAAATAGAGCATCATTTCAAAGAGTTTTAGAGAAATATTTATCTATATTTTCATGTACACTTTGGTTGTTTTTTTAAACCTTTATTCTCACTTAAGAATACTTCTCATTAAAAAAATTTATGTTGAGAAAATAATTCACTTATTCTTATTCAAACACAAAACAAATGATCCATATAATTAGGGATCACTGACATGTTCTTTTCCTTAAAATACCTCAGCAATAGTAGAGACAAATAAATTGTCCTTATACTTGTCTTCTATCTCAGTACTTGTCTCTTATTATAATTCATTTTACCTTAAAGAGGTAATCAGAAATTTAAATATTGTACATCTGCATTAAAATCGTACTCGAGTGCTTCAAAGGTAATAAATACCAACTTGCATCACAATGTAGCTGATTGCATATTTGAATCCACATAGCTGATTTTTCTTCACATAGCCAAATTGAATCATGTAGGCCTTTTTACTCACATAACCAAAATTTACATAGTCAATTGAAATGATGTAGTCGATTTCACCATATAGGTGATTCATGTAATAGATTACCCCACATAACTGAATAATCTACATAGTTGATTACTCATATAGGTGATCTTGTCAATTTAGGTGACTTTCACATAGGTGATTCCACAATGTAGCTGATTGAGGTAGTCAATTACTTTACATAGCAGGTTTATTGACATAGATATTTTCACCATGTATCTGAAAACATCACATAGATGATTTTTTAGACTTAGCTAGATTTATGCTAAAAATGTCCAGAATGCATACTTAATGAAATTAAACATAAAAAACATATGAATAGTATAAAAACTAATGAACACACTTAAAAAACAAGATCATAAGCTAGGTAAGAAGGGTATTTTAGATCACCAAAACCTAAAGTACATGGGATATTATGGATCATAATTAGTAGTCCAACACTTCGAGGAGGACCACTAGAGTTATTGATTATAGTGTTGTGGTGAGGAAATTCATAGAGGATTCTCCAAGGAGGACCTCCAGAGTTCTATATCATAACACCATGGGTAAGACCTCTATGTTAAAGGTTGAATTTATATATTTATAATTAGTTGGTGGATATAATCACTAGTTTCTAAACCATTAATACCTAACAATGATAGGGATTGGTGACTTTGTATGATTATCATACCACTATTATAACATAATGATGAGCCTAAAAGACATTATATTCCATAGTGGAGGGACCAGACCATGTATCAGGGATTTACCCCTATGAATCCTCATTCAATATTCTCTCATTCAGGAAACAAAGATTCAAAAACCCAGATGTGATTAGGATCACACAATGTGGGTATTCACCCTTGTCTATAGGAACCCTCTTAGGAGACTCCAAAGTTATCATTAGGATATGTAAATAATATTCATGGTTTTTTATGAGAATAAGTATTTGATCCTATTAAAAATATTTATTAACTGGATTCCACCTACCATCACCTTTCTAGGTCTCATGGTTTACATATTTTGGGTTAAGATCTCTAAGGCAGCCTCCTTAGAAAATTATGAAGTGGTCATGGTCGTTCCATGTTGGAAATGATGATGACTAAATGGATCCATTCTAATTAGCTCCTAAATAATGGTATATGTTTCTCTAAAATTCTTCTCCACCCCACTAAGGTATGTGAAATAAGTTTTTCTTCATTCTGGGGATAGAATCCCTAAGTGATTGGATATGAAAAAAATGGTCTACATGCTCCCTAAAAGTCTATTGTTGGTAGGAAAAATTATGGGAGTTCATCTCTTGGATTTTCTCACAAAACAACTCAAGGGTTGGGAAGGAGCAGTTGATGTTGTATTCCCACATGTCTATGCCCATGAATTGACATTGTAGGTATAGGTTGGAGACAACATTCATCAAATTTATGGGGTTATGACTTTCATCACAGTCAAGTCATAGGTCTAATGTTTCAACTGGTGGTGTGTGGTAGCTTGGGGTTCCCTACAGTTTCCCCCAACCCAGTAGGTAGTCCTCAAATTAGAAGGTTTATTTGGTGTTTTCATTTGCATATGATGTTAGGTCCTAAAGGAGAATGTTATAAATAGGGAACTTGTCGGTGAAATATCATAAGAAAATGTACATGGTCAATTGATCTCTTTCATGTGTAAATGATTTCACATCAGGTTAAATACAACTTGAATTCCACATTGAAGTATAGAGGATGGGATGTTAGATCATCCCTTAAGGAGAATTTTTTCTTATCCTGATATCCTATTATACATTTGGGAAAAAATATTCAAATATTTCCTAATAAAAATACCAGTTACCTTAGTCATGAGAGTGATTAGTCATTACTATGCATTGATGTGAGAATCAGTATGTGGAAGTGGTTCCCTATATATTATCTTATTTATTTATTACCCTATGGTTTAAATCCAAATATCTATAAACTCTAGAATTTATAATCATCCAAGGATGTTTTAGTTTTTTTGATGTTGGGATCAGACCTATGACATGGGATTTCTATATATCCCTATAAAATGATTCAGAACCCACATATTTTGATGCCTCATAAAAGGAAATGAATTATTTTTTAAGGACATGTACAAGGACCATTGTGGCTATTTTTATAGTCAAGAAACTATAATAAATTATTCCCTATTAAAGTCATGTGATAATGACCAACGATGTACCTTTTAAGGCCATGCAACTAGGACGATGATGTATTTTTTTTAAGGTTATACAACTAATACTGTATTGTATTGTAGTTTAATATAATATAATTAAGATTTGTTTTATATAGTTTAACATCATGTGGAGTGGATTGTTATGTGAAAGGTTCCTAAAAATGTTTTGTGTTGGACTTATACACGAGTGTCCCTTTCTAGTTCATCCAGTTTGTTGGTGGTTAAACATAAGAGGGTATAGTGGGGGGTTACACCTAATAAGAGGTCTATAGTATTTATGGATGATTGATAATCTCAATGATGAGATATATAATGAGGAAATAGTCATATCTTACACCTATTATGAGGACCATGATATTTATGGATCATTTATTGGTTACAAGTATGAGATCATTAATGAGGAAATGGTCGGGGATTACACCTAGAAGAAGACTAGTGATATGTGTAGCTCATTTATGGGTCCAATGGATGATATAATTAATTATTACATGGTAGATTATATTATCTATTAAGAACCCCGCATATAATTCCTTCGTAAATGAGACTCAATGGATGATTTTTTGGGGGTACAAAGTGTCAACAAGGTATTTTGGGTAATTAATTTTTCTTAATTAAAGGACTTGATTGAATGGGTAACCCAAGTGGGTTTCATGATAGATAGGTATTGGGAAATTGGTGTGAAACCTAATATAGAACATTATAAAATGGGTTCCTAGTTTTTTGATCGAGGTGGGTGTGTCCTTTTTGGGGGGGAATGGGTGGTTGGGTGACTAGCTATGTGAACTAGGCACAGTCAGCACCTAGTTAGGTGGGCTAGAAATAACTCCAATAATGAAGACTTGGATGCAATATAAAGAGATATCATTTAATTTGATACCTGATTGAATGGGTGCTCAGTTGGGTATCCTTTGATAATCAATAACATTTTTTAAGGAAACACTTGTTGGTCCCCTTTTAGGGAAGAAAAGGTACCTAGATGTTGTACTCTAGTTCCTTGGGTGCAGCCCATGTGAAGGGACCTTCACTTATGACTTGGTGATGAACTAATAGAAGTGGTCTTATAATGATCAGATTCATTATATGAAATAAATACCCTTAATTTTCATCCTTTCCCCATTATTTTTTATTCTAAAATTAATTAAAGGGTATTCGTGGAAGGCTTGGGCATAGATTCCTTATGCCTGAATATTTACAAGACTTTCTTCTATGCACTTTAATTTGAAATTGGGGGTTATATGGTTATTTTATTAAAATTAAGGGGTGATGGGGTTCTTTTATAGGCAATAGATGTTAGGAACCCAAGTAACTATTGATAAATGCTCAGGGCAACCAACTCCTTTAAATAAGGAATATGACATAGACATAGATAGAACTAAGTGTGGGATAACACATGGTCACTTTGGAATATTATTTGCATGGGTGAATGAAAGGTAGGGTGTGAAAATACTACTTGGAACTGGGTGTGGCTAACTGAGTTCCCAATTGTCTTCTCCCCCTTTGAAAATTATTTGATCTTCTCAAATCATTGGTGTAGTTCTTCCATTTCAAAAATTTGAGCACCAACAATAGGAAGAAGACTACACAAGTTTACTACCATTCTATTTCAAATTATTATAAGGAAACCTAGAGTCTCACACCCACAAATTATTCTCACCTATCAATCATAAATGATACACATGACCTAAGGATTCTTATACAGTCCACATAATTAATTCATGGGAAGACAAGTTATTTTATGCTATACTATATTTTTTTTATTTTTTTTCTTTCAATATTCATTTGAAATTGTTTTTAAATTTTTCATGAACAAACCAACACACCCTTATAATTTGATCTCATTAAAATTAAGAGGATAAAGTTCTAATGAAAATTAGGATCCTCCACATAAGATTTATTCATTCCACAAAAATTGGAAGGTGAAAGGGTATATCTGGATAAATATATAGGGTGGTTGGACCCCTCATTCCACTAAATTTTTATTAATATGAAGGTTCTTGAATTTTTCTCTCATCTCATATATGATTATTATTATTTTTAATTGTATAAGAACCATATGTAAAAGGACATTACAATTCATTAAGTAACAATATAGAAATTTATGTGACTCCCCTTTCACATTGAATTGTTTATGTTGGACCACATAGAACGTATTTGGTATACTCTTCCTTTTAGTTTTATGTAGGATTATTTTCTTTGTAAAAAATTTCTAATGATTTTTAAAATTTGAAACTCTTTTCATCACTTTATTCAATAGGAATAATGGCTTCTGGTTTAGCTCACCTCTTAGATTTAATTAATGTTGATGAATAGAGGGCCTATATTATTGTAAATATCGATGAGGGCCCAGTATACCATTTTATATCTCAAAATGAGGCCCTAAAAAGTATTCTTGGACCAAATTTCAAAGATTAACCATTATTTAGTATGATATCCCTATATAACATTAGAATTAAAAATAAAGTTCAAATTATTACATCTAACTGTAGCCTACGGTCTGTATAGTTTTCATCTTCCCTCAACCATATTAAAATTACCATTTCCATTGAGTTCCAAATTTTCCTAGATGTGTATCAGGGATGTTTTTTTATCTGAAACCATTACCCACTGACTCAGGATAATCAAAATAAATTTAATCAACCAAACATCCAAGATTACTCATCCATCATTTCCACTTCACTGAATAATTACAATAGAGTATAGAGATGAAAATGGATTCTATATCCTAGAGGAAAATTCTAGAATTAATAGTAATGGGCCTTTTGGGTTTATCAAATATGCAGGGAGTTCACTAAGTAATTTTGGGCTGTATACTTATACAAGGTGGCTTGGACTTAACAATTCATGATGTATCAATAAAAAAATCTCCTTATAGAGTTAATTAGATATTAGTTTCCAAAAAAACAATTTTAATCTTCTACACATTGAAGTATGAATAAACTTGTGAGATATATATATATATATATATATATATATATTATGTAGCATAATAATTCTTGGGTAGATCTATTGTGAGTCTCTCCTTACAACAAATATTTGGTGAGATATGGAGAAAACCCCACCCCTATAAATGGAAATATTGGAAGAGGTAGACAGAACATTAATTGAATAACTTAAACCCTATTCAAGCATCTATTTCAAGTAATTAATGAATGTTTTTTATGGTTAAACGGTTTGTGGATGAAAATTATTTATCCAAAGAGAATCCATTTTTAGGGTTCTCAAAAATATCAATGGTTCATATTGGTCCCTCTTGTAGGTCAAATAGTACAACACACAGAGATATGAAATCAAACCAGTAATGGACCCAACATTCCAATTAGTGGGATTCTTGGCCATGCTTCTTAGTAAATGGATTTTTCATGCAAGGGATTCCCATTTGAGTTTTAGGGTTTTCACTTTGATAACATCGTCAATAATTATATAAGGATAACTAATAAATATCATCATACTAATTCTCTCATGTATCTACTATATATTTCACCAAATATAGTGGGGAAACACCCCATATCAAATCATTGACATGGTACAATTCCTTCCTAGTTGGGTGGTGGAAAATTTATGGTGCTTTAAATTCTTGAATACTTAAGAAATTACTAATTATGTATCTCAACCAAGGATGCTCAATATTTTTAGTGTCTGAACCATACCTATCTACAACAAATAGGTTACTGATATATTAAATAATCATTCCAATTTTACTTTTTTCCATATAACGAACTTTTTATGATGGTTATTAACTATGTCAATGATACTCGCAATGAGAACTCCTTTATCATTTCCTTTTAGGATGGAGTCTTGGAAGCTTGGATTGATGAACTGATTATCTATGAACACTATGATTCATATATTTTTTCACTTATTTTTAGGTAACATCAATGATTTTTTCCACTACCTTACATTGGAGATCAGAATGAACAACCCCCTATTATCATTTACTTGCTCTTTTTGATACTGTTGTATGAGGATACAGGTATTGGAATAAATAAACTATATAATGAAACCTTAATGAGAATTTTACGGGATTATACCCAATAATTCCAAAATAGAATTCTATTTTTTCTAGTTTGATTGGTGTCTCATCCACTCATTTCCCAGATCTCATAGCCTGAGATTTTTTTGAATTTATTTTTTAAATAGAAGATTTACTAGCCAAGAACCCCAGAAAACATGGTATGTCCCCACACTCATAACTTATTTATATTTAAAGAAGAATGAATCAAGTTTTGGTGTCTCGAACAGTTAAATATATCATCATTTCTTATACTAAAGTTCTTGAAGAAAGTGATTGAATGGGGAGAGAAACTCTTTGTGATTAAAATCTGAAATCATATAAAGAGGTAACTACTAAATATATCTCCTCTTACACCTTTCTAGCTAGATTGATTCCCTCCATGGAATAATTTGTTCCTAAAATATATATTAAGTAATGGAATTTGTTTTCTTAAACCACATGGTGGCTACTAAATATAAAGAGGTGAGGAATTATGCCTTGTGTCAAGTCCATTCCATTTTACAAAGACCAGACTAGAGGAAATCGTAAATAAGTCCAATATACTTCATTATTTCATCTAGGGTTTAGGAGAAGGTAGTTTTTATTAATAGGTATTTCATTCACCTATCTAGAAAAATTTATTCATTTGAGATTGAATAATGGATCAAAAGTGACCTTTATGCATCCAAATCCACAAATCACCACATGAATTGATAGGGTGAAATGTTCGAGAGATGAATCTATGAAGGTATGATTAACCATGGTATAAGGGTTATATTACCACTCAGGTAGTTTTTATAGATAAACTTGAGTCTCACATAGTGTATATGAAGACACAAGTGACAAAAATAACAATTAGAATTGAAGCTGTCAAGAAGAAAATTCAGGAATTTTCTATATAGATTAATCAACTAAATCTATTAGCTAAAGTATATGCTTTCAAATAATTTGGTATCTTTTGATTAATATATTCTTTCAATCATAGAGTAGTATATTTAAAAAAAATTATTTAACCAAATCCTATAATATTTCCATTCATTGTTTTCCCTTTGTTTCTTAACATTTTGTAATGGGAAGGATCCATCTCATGGATATTCCTCTCTCTTTTTTTCTTAATAAATGAAAAAAATTACAATATCAAAACTACTAAAAATTTCCTGAATTTTTGTATCTATAACTACCAATCCTTGATGATATGTGAAAACTCATAAAGAGTAATCATCATGAAAATTGAATCCACCTTTACATTAAATAGAGATGTTTGGGAAAATCACAATCTCAAAATACTTGACTTGAATGGTGAAGAGTTAATCAATAAATTATATTTAAGGAATGAGATTTAGGAGCGATATAGGTATTCCGGATACATTTCATATATATACCACCATCATCATCTAAAGTTAACCTATTGAATAAAATATTATAGTTTGGTTTACTCTGGAATTTTTTCTCTTGGATGGATAAAGGAGAGCTAGATGAGAAGTTCATTTACCATCATCGTAAGCCAAATTTATCTCATTTTGATATGAGGGAGTGAATGAATTAGTATAATTAATATCATAAATGTGTTTTTCATAGAATAATCAGTGCTCAATAGGGTTCAAATATCCTAAAATTAGTGGGTAGAAAACTTGTCTTAGTGGGAAGAAAATTTAACTTTTGTTCACGCAACACTTTGTGGGCTTTTTAACTGAAAATATTTATACAATTTCTTATTTATAAAAACTATAATTTTTTTCTAGGATATTCAAGGGTAAATAATATAAATCTAATACTTTACCTTTTCATTTGGATTCCCTTTATGGGTTTTCAACCTTAAAAGTATTATGCCTCTTTCCTTTGGTATTTTAAGGTCTTGAAAGTTAGACCAGAGAAAGGAATAATGTTTAAAGTTGAATAGATTTAACTAAAATAAGTATGAAGTTTAAGTTTATATATATATGATAAAAAAATGAGTTAGTATATAAAGTAATGATGGTGAGGCGGACCCAATGTGAATGGAAGTCCCCATGCTAGTAAAGATGTGCTTAGGGAAAGGGGCATATATTTTAATTTCATAATGCTCAGACCAATGGGGAAATTTAAGAACCTAGATAGGGGTAAATATTCGGAAATATTTGAATACCTTTAAATATTTAATGTTAATGATATTAATATTAACTTTAGTTGTTTTCATTAGGAAATGGTGAGGCAATGATGGATTACCTAGAACAACCAATGACCACATTCATATGATGAGAATGTTTCCATTCTCTTGAACAAGCATACAGAGGATAACCACTACCCATTAAAATGATGGGCTTCACCCCACTACTATTGAGGGAATATGGGGTTATAGGATCTTCTCTCTAGGATAAATACATTCATATAGTTTCTAATAGGCAATCCACATAAGTAGCATTTATGCCATCACTAATAAAAGGGGTAATTTGGGATATGATACGCTCATTAAAAATAACCATTGATGATTTTTTATGACTTAGATACTCAAAATATGGTGTGTGATATAGGGAATAGAATATTTATATGGTAATTTGATAATATTGATTCAGAAATGACTAATATTTGGATTTTATAAAATGTTAAAGGGGGGTGTAAGTTGATGAGGATTTGTAGTTGGGTCTTGGAAAGATTGTTCAAACATTGCTATATATCCTATAATAATTGGAATCAACCCACATGAAGTTCTAGGAAGAAAAATATTATCCAAAACATAAAGTCAAATAAAAGAAGACCCAATATGAATGATGAGGTGATATGCTGGTAGGGGGTTTGATGGTGATGAAATTTATGGTTGGACCCAGGATTAGAGGTTTGGACATCACTACATATCATGTAATAATAGAAATCAAGAATCGCATTGTTCTTAGATATGGTATAAAAATTATCATCCTAATTTATGTTTAATGATGAAAAATATGATGATAATTAAGAAACCTAAGTGTTAGGATGATTGGGGAAAATAGGTGGAAGATGGAGTTTGTAGGTGGTTCCCAGATATGTGATCAAGATTTCACTCTTTATCCTAAAATTATAAGAA
Organism: Viscum album; assembly: GCA_963277665.1. Lineage (NCBI taxonomy): Eukaryota > Viridiplantae > Streptophyta > Magnoliopsida > Santalales > Viscaceae > Viscum > Viscum album. The sequence goes on from OY728123.1 coordinate 891,814,952, forward strand.
TCAATATGCACATAGTTCTTAGAAAAGGTATTTCAAGATGAATCTCATAATAAAATCACATAAAACTAATTATTTCACACCAGGGATTATTATTCACCATGGATGAATAAATCCATTAAAAGTGAATAATTCAATAGGGTATAATATATAGAAAAGCATAATATCTTTATGAATAGGAAATCCCATGGATCATGTTTAACCGTAAGGATCACCAATAACCAAAAAACATCTATATTGTGGAATAGAACAATGAAAGGATAAATCATTATACAAAAACATATAATACAAAAAAAATTGTGCCTTCTGTAGTGGGAGTGGAATGAATAAATGATGTAGTAAGTATATATAGAGGAATGAGACACGGTCATCATAAATATGGTCTTTAAAAATATTATTACAGGAAATATGGTTATTTAGAATATGTTCATTGGGTATAAATATATCCAATTGGTATACTGAACTCATATATTGTTAATAAGTAAATTTAAAATAATATAACTCACAATGAAATAAAAATATGATATTGAAAAATTATAAATATATACATATAATGTATAAATATAAATATTATTATTATTAAAATATGAGATGATGTATATATAAAATTCAAATAAATATTTCAATATCAATAGAGTGGTAAAATTAAATTTTAGAATATAAATAATCAATTGTAATGGTGTTTTCTAAAGTGTATTTAGTATAAAATTTATATTTATTATTTTTTTCAACAAACCATTTTGATAAGTATTACGTATTTTATCCTGATAGATTAAATTGAAAATATTGAAAATATTATTATATATGAACTAATATATTAACATCTTTTAAATTGGAAATTGAGATTAAATAATATTAAGAACACTTAATGTTTAAAAACATCATTTTTTAACTAAATCTATTTTTCTATTTATTTTTTATTTTCATTTCAAAAATAAATTTAAAAATTTTATAATATAAATTAGATAAAAATGACTTAACATTTAGATTTATAATGTAAAAAATTATTTTAACATGTATTTTTTATAATTTTCATAAAAAAATGATTTTTTGATGAATAATGCAATATTCAATTTTTACTAACACTATGAATTTGTATTCCATTATTAGTATATAAGTATCAATTATAAATTTATGAAACATTTTTTTAAAAAAAATATTTATTTTATAATTTAAATTATTTTTATTATGGTTTAAAATCATATATTTTATATTTCAAAACACATGTAATATTTTTCTCAAAAAAATTTTAATACATTATATATTTATTTTATTACAATTAATTTTTAATAATTTTAGAAATTTAATCAAAATAAATAGATTTAAAATTTATAATCATTTGGTTCAAATTATCTAACATGTACCACTTTATTTTTTAAGTATAAATATTAATTTACCTTAGGTAAAAACTAGTTATCGCGATAAAAGATTAGATGAAAAAAAGTAATAATTCGATGAATAACAGTCACCAAAAATGTTTAAAGCATGTTTCTAATTAATTTTTTGAGATATGATCGAACTTATATTACCCTAAACTCAATTATTGTCTATTTTTTGAGACACTTAACATGTTTAACTTGTGATATCTACATATTTTGTGGAAATATTTTAAAAATGTCATTCTCACCACTTATAAATAGGCCATCTCACCACCCCTTCTATACCACTCTAAGAATTTGGTTTCTTCATGAAACTACACCCTTGTTACTTAAACAATAATCTACTTTTAGTATCATAGTATTTTGGTAATAATGTATTAGCCTAATACCTTCCTTTCCAAGGAATCCTCCTAGATAAACCGAAAGTTCTCAATGTAAGTTCAATATTTTCACTAACATCTCTTCATTTTATATTTCAATTTAAAGATTATTTTCTTCAATATTATCTGATGAGTTAGGTATTAATAGTATACTTAACTTTGTTATGTTTTTTTAATAAACATTATCCATATCTCCACTTCCCCATAAGAAAAGTGGAAACGGCAATTGTGTGTGTGTGTGTAGACTACTAACTCCATGAAATAACATGTTTGTTTTTTCAATAACACCTTTCATAGATAGATATAATCATAAATTAAAGGATGAATATTAATTTTATGATGTGAATGAGGTTTTGGTAATAAAAATTTAACAATATCTTAATGATATGAATGATAAACAATCGTTATAAAATAAACCATCTTAAATAAGTAAACTATGAGGAACAATAATTTATCCATAATATGTAATTGTTTCTTATCCATAATTTATTTTATTTTTTATTTATAATTATATTATATAAAAATAATAAACACTAAATTATATCATTATCCTAATAGTATAATGATATTTCAACTAATTCACCTCATAATTATCTATTAATCATGGTATGTTTGTGTTTGGGTTGGTTGGACCACCTACATGAAAAATGCTATGAAATTATATAATGGATGACTATGGAAATATAATTAATGATTTGATATGATATAAATACCTAAATAATAATTTTTCTGAAAGGATACATCAATATTTAACTCTATAATAAAGAAAACACCCTTTACTGTTTAAGAATCATTAAAATAAGCATATGATCGATTTCATCTTTTGATATTAATAATGAAACACTCAAAAAATGAAATTGAAAATTGAAGATAATAATAAAATTTCCCTAACATTAACTTTAATTATTTTGGAGATATTAACTATAGAATTCTCCTACGAAACTAATATAAACCATTAATGTTATAAAACAACTGATGTGGAAAAATAGATAAAAAAATAATATATATATATATATATATATATTTGTGTATGGAATTATTATCAAATAGGGGTTTAAATGGTTATATATATGAATAATTTTCTTGGGTATGTAATTAATAAACTTAATTTAATTATTCATGATGTTTGGTGCAAGTGCATACTGAATCTGAATCAAGGTAATGGTTTTTGTCTCAAATTTCTCTCTTTAAAACATGTTTTGTATTATGAAGCTAATTTATTATATGTGGTATATATAATTACAAATTTAGATATTATATCATGAAATAAATTTTATTCATGGTAATTTATGTCTAATTTAAAGCTCTCTATTTCAAAAGGTTTTGATTTAAATTCTCCTCAAGTTATAAGGGTTTTTGTAAACTAAATTCTTATTCATTGAGTTATAATTATTATTATTAAATATATTTCATATGGGTTGGGTAAATTATAAAATATGATTATATCATGTGGTGTTTTATCTTTAATTTTTGGGATTTAAATTTTTTCCACATAATCCCATTTTTAATAGTTTTGTATTTCATGAATTATGTTGTCTGTAAGGGACTTTGGTAACTCAAATATCTTTTTTTGAGTTATAAGGTTTCTTTTAAATTTTTCCCTTCAATATTATCTTTATTAAGTAATTTGTAATTTTATATGATGTTATTTTTTATATTTCAGGGGAAAATGCCTATTTCAATACAATTTTTCTACATGATTGTTCTCTCACCTAAAAGTATAATGTTATTAAAAATGAATCTTCGTCTCTTAATTATATCTTTGTTTCAAGTCCATATTTTCCTTCCCAATAATATTATCATCTATTTTTGGGAAAGATAATATGGATTGTTTTCTATAATTCACATTATTATATTTATCCCTTTTCAAAATGAAAATTTAATACATATTTTATGATGTGGATTTTCAACAAGGTTATTTTAAAATGTTCAAAAGGTTTTTTCATCCTTTCAAAATAAATGGTTTTATCTTCGAATCCGCATTTTTTTAAGAAAATTTATGCATTTCAAAAGCTCTATCATTGAATAATCATTTTAAGAATAATACTTTTCAATTATTTTTCACTTCGCCTTTTAAAAAAAGGTTCTTTTCAAAGTGATTTTAAATTCCACCTCTATGCCAGAGATAAAAGTATTTTCCTAAAAATGATTTTATGGTTTCACCACAATTTTCATCTTTATCACTATAGGATTTATTTCCTTGGAAATTATTTTTTACAAATCACCTTATAAATTTTATTATTAAATACTCTTTTGGGGTGACTGAATTTTGGTTATCAATCATTTACATTCTTGAGGTCAATTTTTATTATACCATCTGGAAATGTTGTAAATCTTATTTTTATTTCCTTGGGTTCTTTATGAAATAGTGATGATAACCAAAATTCAGTCACCCCAAAAGAGTATTTAATAATAAAATTTATAAGGTGATTTCCTTATAAATGTTGTAAATCTTATTTTTATTTCCTTGGGTTCTTTATGAAATAGTGATGATTTATGTGGAAAACATATGTATGGATAATGATGGGTGGGTTCCTACATCACCCTTTAATTCATTGGTTTATGTTTATCTCCCATGACCTCAAAAGTGTACATGGGAGGAATTATCCCAGGCCAAAGGGGTCTATAGGAGGTTTTATCCCAAGCCCAAGGGTACACCAGAGGATTATCCCAATCCCAAGAAGGTACACAGGTCATTAAAATAATCCTACTATGTGATGAATGTATTGGTGTCTAACATTGACATAGTGTTTCTATGGTTATGTTTATACCACACTCATATGCATATTCTCCCACCAATTTTATGCACTCATGGTTCATGTTTATTAACTATTGTTTCCACAATATTTTTATTCCTAAAATATGTTATTTCAAGACTTATTCCATGACTCATTATTTATGATCTATGATTTTTTAGGTATTATTTTATTATGTATCTTGATAATACATATATTTTTATCTTATGATCATGAGTGATCTTTGATTATTATCACTTATGTTTACCCTTAATGATAATCTAAGCTCGCCCCTTTCTTATATTTCCAATCCCCGTGTTATGGAGATTATTATATCATATGAGATGTCTAGGATAGAGTTGAGAGGATCATGGATATAGATAAATTTCAACATGTTTTTTGAATTAATATGTTTAAGTAGTTAGTCTCCAAGACACTAAACCTACCGGCCCTTAGGTTGTAAAAATATATGTGAGATGGGTTAATTTAACCATGGAATTAGTGTAATGTTTATGTATGTTTATCTTGGGTCTCCATATACTAAAAGTTCATGAGCCTCATTTTGATTTTGATTCATGAAATATTCTTCTTATACTTTAGTTTTGACCATATTTTGAACAAATTCCTCATTATCATGTTTTTTTATATCAATATCATGATACAAATTATTTGTGTGGTTTTCATCAATAACATTTTCTAAAAAAATAACACTATTGGAATCAGATCATTATCTTCATTTGAAGAGTAAGTATCCACATTGATGTATGATTGTCCTTTGGGTGATAGATCATAATATTCCTTCTATCTTTCTATGCTAGAATATTTATTGAGATTATGACCCCTTCAAGGCATTAATTTCTCTGTCTTCATACTCATGTCAAGATGAATAAGGAAATTGTTTATGGATGATGATCCTGAGTGAATCCCCATGAATTTCACTATACATGACCCTGAAGGATAGATGTTTTCATGAAATATTAGTAGATAGAATCATGAAGGGACTTATTTTGAATCTACTCTTAATCTTGAAAATGCCTAACATCTCAGGGGAGGGTATGTAGCACATGAGCCTTATCCCGGTTGGTGAGGACTCGACAAGTGCATCCAAGAGACCGGAGATCAAATCTGGGTGGAGACATATTTCTGGGTACTATAGCATTATTTTAGTAGGCATTATACTATGAAATATAGCAGGTATTGTTTGGTACTATAGCATCCAGAACTATCCATCCATCTGGGCCTTTAGGCCATTGGTTTGGTCCCCGAGTCCTGCAAGGCTTTCGAACCAACCAAGGCCTTCAGGCCACCTTAAGGCCTTAGAGCCACCCTAAGGCCTTCGGGCCACCCCAAGGCCTTCGGGCCACATGAATATGCAGATATACGAGTCAAACTACAAGATACAAGGCTCTATATGAGGATCTGAGTAGGAATATTAGCCAGAGCAGAGCTAACCAGAATTGGAAGAACGAGAGGTTATGGAATTGCCATAGGTACCGGGCATGTACAGCTCTATACAGGACAGCTAGCCAATCAGCCTTGCGAAGGGGGGGTGCTGATATCATGACATGTGCTGGGGAGGAGCAGTTCCAAGTTGTCTTGTTTGGGTTATTTCCTCTAATACCTACGGGTTATGTAATTATCTATAAGCCTTTGGGACATGTAAGGGTTCCACCTCACCCCTTGAAAGGTGGATCATAAAAATAATAATAATAAAGGCCTCCGGGCCATTCAGTCAGTCAGGGGAGGGTATGTAGAAATTCCCCCAACCATATTGGATGAGGTGGACTGTGTTCATCTATAGTCATGGTTGCACGCCATGGTATATTTAATGGTTTTAGCGGTGATAGTGGAGGTAGAAACAGACCATCCATGCGATATTGGGGCTAGCACTATGCTACTACTACATATTTCATTTCATCTCTTTTCACTTAATTTGATTTCACTAGAGTGGGATCTTGGTGCATCCTATGTTCTGACCATTCTGGGTGAGTGGTTCCAGCTATCAAACATGATTAAATTATCATAAAATTTAATTTTCAAAAATTGGCTTCCTGCTTTACCTTTCTGGAATTTTGACATAGGAGTCTGTCAATGCCCTATCCATGTCGATTTCATCTTCTTTGAGTTATTAGGAATGAGGGGTCCTTTCATAATAACCAACTATCATATCCAAATCTATGACTTGAGACATTTCCTAAGGTAATGAAAATGGATTCTACCTTACATGAAGATCCATAATGGCCCCTCAATGTGGGGATGTGTAGAGATATATCTTCACATCATACTTTGATGAATATATTTGATAAAACATCATTTATCATCTACCAGAGTACCTTTAAACCTGAAGATACCTAGTTTTTCCCTTGTAATACTTTTAAATATTTTTACATATATTTTCCAGATCCAGACGCTAAGACGACATATGATTCTGAGACTCGGTGTGCCCGAAATTAATTTAATAAAAATATTAAATATATTTTATATTAAGTGCATATAGTTTCTTAGAGAAAATGGGATAACTCTTAAAAATAAGCTCAGATCATAAATCTATGACCACATTTGAGTCTGAAACATGATATTTAACCTAGGAATGACCTAAAATAGGCTATTCTGGGGATTTTAGATATCTCTCCCATTAGTGGTACGTTCGGTGAATTAATTATTTATTTAAATTAATTAAAGAATTCATTTAACCTAAATAAATATCCTATAAATCTATCATTATGATGATTTTTTTAGAGTTAGAAACATAATATTTGGACCATCGAGAGCTTCTTCCTCCACTCCTTTCATTAGAAAATCGCATCTGACGACGATGAAACTGTGGATCAAAGCAGATTGGAGCGCAGTGAACACAAAAACTTATTCCATTCATTCGTGGGTACTTTATTTGATGATAAATGATACAATATATATGTAGGACTCATTAATTTTTGTATTACACCCATTTTTATTAAATTGATTGATCAGATCAATACCCTCCTTTGATCTACACTAATTTTGGCCTTTGCATGTGCTCATGTATCGAATAATTAATTATTATTTGGTTTTTCTAACCTTTTATATTCTCTTTATTAATTTTTTTCCAATAACTCTTGGAAACAATCGATAAAAAATCATTCTTACTCTATTCCCCCTCAATTGCTTCATGTTATTCACCGGTTGGACCTCGTAGTACCGATTTGACATTATCAAGAAGTACGAAGCCTGATCAGACCCTTAGAATCATGATGAAATTATGCGAGAGGGATGGATCAAAAAATCAAGGATAGAGCTAGGATTTTTTTTGAATGTGGATAGTCATTTTGATGATCATAGATCAAACTTTCGATGACGGAAGGATTGGAGGTGTGTGGGACATGTGATGAACCTCTGAGGACTGATGAAACTGATTTCCTTCCACCGAATGGCCAAAAATGATAGATTCGGACTAAATACATTTATTATAGATGTTGTGGAGGTGACATCTGTGGTGGAATGGCCAAATTCAAAGCATGGATAATGGATCTGGATTTCAGAAAAAATCCTAACTATACGCCATGTAGTTCGAATAACACACGGTGTATTGGCCCTAGCTATGATGGATATGCTTTTGGAAATTTATAAGGATGGAACTTTGTGTAGACACCCTACACGCTATGTATTACTTCCTTGGGTGGATTATAAGAACCTAGGTTTTGGGACTCCGAGACTTTGAAAATTTTATTGATGTCATTCCAGAGCAGGGCATTCAGACGGCGTGCAATTCCGAGGCCCGGTGTGCCTAGAATTAATTATATAAAAATGTTCAGTATTTTTATATTATGCACACGTGGTTAACTAAAGAAAATGTGATATCAATTATAAGGCTGATCGGATCGGAAATCTGAGACCACGGTTGGGTTTGGAATGTGGTTTTTACCTTAGGCGCGACATAAAATGAGTCGGTACGGGACGTTCGGACCCCTCGCTCATTGGCGGTGTGTTAAATGGATAATTAAATTATCAAATTATTCATTTAATATCTCAAACCTGAATAACTCCTAAATTGTTTCTTGGATGGGAAAACCGAGGGCATCGTTGAGTCTGGAGCGGTTCGTTTACCCTAGGCGGGGTATAAAAGTGGTGGGTGTGGGCCTGCTGTGAGAGATGTCACCCAGGGGTAAAACCGTCTTTTTAAATTAATGGCTTAGTGATTATTATCACTGGAATCCTTTTTGAATAACATTTAAATGGAGTCTCAAAATAGAAATCTGAGACTTCCATTGAGTTCAAAATGGGGTGTTTTTCCTAAGCATGAGATAAAATGAGAGGGAGCGGTGATTTCGGATCCCGCGCTAAGTGGTTTTCCTATAAATAGGAAAATATGGAATTTGGGGTTCTCCCTTCTCTCACCTTCTCTATCTCTCTATCTATCTCTCTCTCTCTCCAGTTCTTCGGCGTTCTTCGCCGTTCTTTGACGGATCAAGGAGCGATCTCTGTCGGGGCCTTAGCGGATCGGAGTGGGAGCGTCGTGGATGGGTCGCCAACGACGAACGAGCGATCAGGGGTAGGATTTCTACTAAATTTCCGCACCTTTGTAAATTTCATCGATTTAATTCGATAATTCTAGAATTAGGATAATGCAAAAACGAACACGTCCATCATCCGATCCCCATTTCAATTATCGTGCTTGAGCGTTCTTCGTCCGAATTTCAAACGCGTCAAATTCCCGACGGATCGTCGAGCGAGGGGCGGTGTTGTGACGGCCTCACCCCGAGCACCTGAATTCCGGCCTCGGAATCGAAATCGGACCTCCGATGAGGTCCCGGTGGTCCACGGAAAGGACCACCGGAGTGGGCTGGTAGGAGCGGTCGGCGACTGCACGCGGTGGCCGCGGTGTGTCGAGCGGCTGGATGTCAAGCCAAAGGCGGCGGAGCTCGGTAGCACTGGTGCGGTGTGTCGGACAAGGCAGCGGCATCCTACGGAGAGTCGGAGGCGGTGGGGCGTGGCATCGTGCGGCGAGCTGGAGGTAGCGAAGGTGCGCGGGACTTCAGCGGAGCAGGCAGGCGACCAGGCGGCGCGGGGCCTCAGCGGGAGCCGGGGGCTTCAGCGACGTCGGCGGCAAGCGGAGGGGGCGCAGGCGCCAGCCTGTCGTGGTCAACGGGGGAACCCGAGGTGGTGACCTCGGGGGTGCAAAGGATACCAGGACCCTCCCTTTTCAGGTCCTGCTGGCGCGTCAAGGAATACAGGCCAAAGCCGGTCTGCTGGGGGAACAAGGACCCGCGCATCGCGGGTCCTGCTGGGCGACGCAGCGGAGACCGACCAACTGGCCGGTCTGTTTTTTTTATAAAAAAAAAACCGGACCTAAGGCAGGTCCGGTGTTACTGGAGCGGTCCGCAACCAGCAGGTTTTGGCGGTTTGGGCCACACCCGCGGCTGGGCCGCTGGCCGGCGGTTCGGACCAGGCCGGTAGGGGTGAATCGGCCCGGTTGGGCCCCCTTGCGCTCGGGGTGGCTGTATCTTCTAAACAGTGCATCCATTTGACATGCCATCTATAGCTACGGGTTTGTGTCATCAAGACAGACCACTCAAAGTTATTTTCGGAGTTTTTGGGTTCTGTGCCCGAAGGCGGGTAGACCGGAACGCTCTAACTTAATAATATTAAATTATTATTAAAGTTGCGACGGACGTGGCTCGCGAGCCGGACGTCCGTTTGACGTGTCATCAGAGGCGCGGTGGCCCCGGAGTTGAGACGTTCCTTCCAAGGTTGGTTCGGAGACCTTGCAGTTTTATTTTATTGCTCGGTGGTACGAAATTCTTTATACGAGTAATTAATTAATTAGTTTAATTAATTAATTGTTGCATCAGACCTAACTCTTGCTTGGGATGTCCGATTGACGTGCCGTCAGCGGCAGTGTGACCCCAGTCCTCATGTGGTCTTTTTGAGATTATTTCTAAAGTGTTCGGGTTGGAGACAAGGTGCGGGCCCCATAGGGCCTAGTTTGCACGTTTTACGGTGAAACACCACTTTTTCACCCAACATTCATTTGGGCTGTTTGAGTACTCATTTCAGAGTGTTTTTCTGAGGGGATTACAACGGCGCAATCTGACCACATAAATTAGGGCCCGAGGCCTGGGCCCCACAAGGCGGCTTTCGGACGTATGTTGCATTTTTACGACTTATGCTTCATAAGTCCATTCAGGGAAAATGAATAGCCTATCCCGTGTGGTTATCATCAAGGAACACAATGGTACGATTTGCATGACGTGTTTCGGGGTCGAGGTGTGGGACCCACAGGGCCCCATTTGCGTATAACATGGGGAGTTGCAGCTTCTACATCCGGAGTCCGTTTTAGGCGTTGTCAGCGGCATTGTGACCCTGGCATCGAGTCGAGATTGACCAGGGTGGTTTCAGGCGTTGAAGCTGGAGTTGAGGCATGGGACCCACAGGTCATCTCTTAAGTTGTGTGCAGCGTACTACGAATTTTCATCAGGCGTCTATTTGGGGCATATGAATAGTCTTTTCGGCATGTTTTTCCAAGAGCATCGCGGTGGCGTAGTTCGGCTGACCTCTTTCGGGACCGAGGTGTAGGGCCCACGAGACGTCGTGTGGGCATAAAGCGGTGTTGAATGATTTTTCCATCGGGAGCCCGTTTCGAGCGAGTAAGTAGTCTATCTCGCATGTTTTTCCATGAGTATTACAACGGTGTAATCTGTTTGGTCAAGCAGATCCTCTTTCGATATCTCATTAAATGTGGAAACATGAAAGGGTGTTGGTTAGAGATCCTTTGATGCACTCTGAAACTACGAATGGTAGTGGTGTTTGTGACACCCAGTGATGGCACGGGTAGTGCGGAGATATCAGACCAGTTCCAGGTTTACTCTCTAGTGAGGCTGGGTAGTGGGATACCCGTTGAACTTAGGGTTTACCCTCCAGTGAGGTTGGGTAGTGGGATACCCATTGACCTTACAGTTTACCCTCCAGTGGGGCTGGGCAGTGGGTCCCCATCAACTTCTTTATGGTTTACCCTCCACCAGGCTGGTAAATGGGTCACTTGATGTTTTATTACGGTTTACGCTTCAGCGGGGCTGGGCAGTGTTTCACCGTTGACTTATTTAGGCTTTACCCTCTAGCAGGTCTGGGCAGTGGGACACCTAATGTTTTATTATGATTTACCCTACAGCGGGGATGGATAGTGGGTCACCATCAACTTATTTACGGTTTACCCTCCAATAGGGATGGGCAGTGGTTCACCTGATGATTTATTATGGTCTACCCTCCAGCGGAGCTAGGCAGTGGGTCACCGTTGACTTATTGGGGTTTACCCTCTAGCGGGGCAGGGCAGTGGGTTACCCGACGAGTTATTCTAGGCTCGGCCCTTTCTATGAGGCTAGTCAGTGACTTTCCTTTGTTATTACTGGAGCGGGACCCCTAGTGGTTTATGGTTTCACGATGAGGCCGGTTGACATGCGGAATTGTTGGGAATCAGTGATGGATAGCCTTTGAAGAGTTGGTGACTCTTCTTGGGCTGATCTGGGAGATAGAGATCCCCTTACACACTTGTTTGGGCTTCTTGTTGAGCATATATATACACCTTACTTTTATTCTCACACCTTGGGTTCAGTTACTCTCCTTCCATGAGGGGCGAAGACATGCGGGGTATGCCACGTGATTTCCGTGTCTAGATTCTCTTGGATTAGACGAATTTACTTCCTTCCTTTTGTTGGGTTGAGCTGCACTCTTTCTTTTTTACTCTTGCACTGCTCTTTTTCTATCTACTGATCACCATTTTAGTATCTCCTTTTTTTCTCCCTCGAGCTTTCGGGGCATCCTATTGAGTATCTTTATACTCACCCCTTCTTGGGCTTTGCCCGCACTTGGTGTGCCCTTGCAGACGATGGATAGGTCAATCAAGACTACGGAGGAGCATAGAGGACAAAGGAGCTTGGGCTGCGTTCAATGTTCATAGGAGGATTTCTGGGTTTGAGACTCACCAGTGGTTTACTTTTGTTTTACCTATTTCCAGGTGGTGGCACCTTTCTGGTTGGGCGCGTGTTTTTCCCCTTTTATTAATTAGTTTACCTGTCAGTCTACTTTTCAGCACTTTACTTGTACTAGTTAGAGGTCAATGCATGTGTGTTGGTTTCCCTTTTGTATCAGTGTTGTATCTTTCTTTCTATTATCTGCACTTTTTCATTGAGTTAGTCGCATATGTGTGTACAGTTTCTTAGGCAAAGGCCTCCCCTAGTTTGTTGTTCCTTCGACGCTAGTCTCCAGCCCCTGGCCTATGGAGGCGAGCATGGGGTAGTTGCGGCTCGAGCCCCGGTACAGGTCAGATCGTGACAAAGTGGTATCAGAGGTGGTTCATTCCTTGGGGTGATGTTCAGACATCCCTAAAAAGGAATTGGTTGAGTTTTGGGGAAATAGTTTCAACGTGTCTCGAGAGGGGCTCTCAGGACAGGGAGTCTAGTGATGGTGCGGAGGCTGACGTATCCATTCACCAGGACCCTGATAACTCATTTTTCGACTTGGAACACTGAGGTACTTATTGCAGGGAATTTGGTTCATGCGTCATATAGGATTGAGTCTTTTAATGTCCTTCTTGAGTCAGATCCCCATCGTTGTTGATGTATATATGCTCATTTGACCACGGTACTCCTTGATCATATTTGGGATGTCTCCGCGATGATATCCATCCAAGATATTATCTCCGGTTCGTGAAGATGATTCTGTGAGCGACGAGGTCTTAGTTCAAGATCCATCATACGATTACCCTTTCTCCAGGAGGATCGGCAGTAGCACCTCCCCCTGTGGAGTAGCAGATAGTACCGACAGCGAGGGCTGATGACGAGCACGGGTTGGGCATGCTATGTGAGTTCCAGCATCAAATACCACTGAGGTTCCATGGTGAGCCATACCCTCAGATATTGAAGGGTTGTCTAGAGTCGGTGGTTCGCCTCTTCAGGCTTGCTTGGACACTAACAGGTTCATGGTGGCTATTCCAACCAATCTTTCAACCAAGTAGTTTGGCGTTAGTAGATATAGGGTTACTCAGATACACGATCAGTCGGTACTCTCGTGGGATGACTTCTAGTAGCTATTTCGTGAAGAGTACCACCCCTCAAACTTACGCTTTTTATGGTTTCGGGAGCTGCTGGAGCTTCAGCGGGGAGTGATGGTGGTGGCTAAGTATGTGAATCGGTTCGCAGACCTTAATTGGTACTCTTTGGACGTGGTCCATGACGGAAACATCTGAGCACAAAATTTTGAATGAGATCTCTGTAAATTAGATTCGTGCTAGTGTAGTGACCTTGTGCATCCTCACCTATCTCGGGGTGGTGGAGCAGGCACTGGTGATAGAGAAATTTCTGGCATAGGGACATCGATTGGCAGGGCTTCGATATCGGAGGTCTCCCCTTTTTGAAACTTAGTCACATGGATGGGGATAGCGTAGATCACCGAGATAGCCCATGGAGGCCTAGTTCTATGTTTGTGATGTGCGATGTCACGTGGCGTGAGACTACTCAACCAAATGTGCTGAGTTTTTTCAGATAGTTGGTAGATACACCGCCACGATAGAGGTAGTTTTGTGATCAGAGAACTCCCAGGTGAGGATAGGGTGGTCCCCAGGGAGGCGGTGTTAACAGAAAAGTAGGAAAAACTGTGGTTGGTGGACGACATTTCGAGGTCCTTCCACCACCACAAGGCGGCCCATGTCAGGCTCAGGGAGCTAATGGACGGGGTCGCGGGCAGCTGTGTGCTAAGGATGTCTACAATCCTGCAGCACAAGAGATGATAAGAGGTACGCTCTGTGACTTTTCTACTTTTCTCATTAGAACTTGTTAGACACTGCGTGAGGTACTCTTTTTTTCTAACTCCTTGTTTGAGGGGTTACTAAGGGTGACGTAGGGTGTCAGTGTAACCCTGTGTTGGTGTTGTCCGACGTAGCTTTGAATGCATAGGAAAGAGGTGTTCTTCCCCCACTGAGATGCATTTTTGTGATGCGATCAAAACCTTGAGGAAGAGTCAGTACCACCCAAATCGGATAGTATTGAGGTGTGATGGATGAGTCCCTCTGAGCTGTGCATTCAGGGCGGGATTGTGCGGTGGAGTGTCAGAGAATATTCTGGTTTTTCCAGTGGGACTTTTCTGCTTGACCTCCCTTTTCTTAAGGTTCCGCTAGTGGGTTTGGCAGAGAGATTGTTTTGGGGATTAATCTCCTTTTGATAGGGGAAAAGACACATGGGGTATGCCACGTGCTTCCTGTGTCTAGCCTCTGGCAGTTGGACAAGTTTTCTCACATGCCCTGTTCATTAGTACCTTGCGTGCTCAATGCCCATCTTGATATCGTTATCAAGTATAGGTCGAGGTGATGGACACCCTATGAACAGAAATACGTGTTTCACTATGTGGTGCTGGTGGTGGTTCTTGCTCTGAAAATGTAGAGACGCTATCTTCTAGGAGAATGATTTGTGGTTTTCTCGTACCACCAGTGTCTCAGGTGCATCCTCACCCAGAGAGTCTCAGTTGTGATGCACCGACTGTGAAAACTTGTGTGACCAGATATCCTTGGGTGTTTCACCAGATGGGTATTCTGAAGGAGGGAATCACAAGACCATTTTCTAGGAACAAATCGTGATTTCGGTCATGACGTGGAAAGTATAGGTTCGGTCAGGGAAGTCCCTCGAGTTTCTTTGGGCCGTTTGGGAATCGTGCAAGTGGTTGAGAGGTTGCCTACCATCTTGTCCTACCCTCCCAACAGTAGGAGTAGGGACACGATGTCTTCCATGTTTCGCGGCTGATGAGGTGTGTGTGTATTCCTACACATGTCCTCAAGAAAGGTAGACCTTATAACTATGATCCATCCCTTTGATTCGCGTGTTGTGTTATCATGGTGTTGTGCATGTTTTCTTGGGTGCGGGAGAGATAGGTGTGAGCTCTGTATCCCGAGTTGTTTTTCCTAGTTTTGCTTTTAGGGGATGAAAAGCTTGAAAGATGGAATGATGTAAGAACCTAGTTTTTTGGACTCTGAGGCTTTGAAAATTTTCTTGATGTCATTCCAGAGGAGGGTGTTCAGACGGCGTGCAATTCTGAGGCTCGGTGTTCCTGGAATTAATTATATAAAAATGTTAAGTGTTTTTATATTACGCATCTGTGGTTAACTAAAGAAAATGTGATATATCTTAGAAGGTTGATTGGATCAAAAATCTAAGACCATGGTTGGGTCCAGAACGTAGTGTTTACCCTAGGCACAACATAAAATGAGTCGGTGCGGGATGTTCGGACCCCTCGCTCATTGGAGGTGTGTTAAATGGATAATTAAATTATCAAATTATTCATTTAATATCTCAAACCTTAATAAATACTAAACGATTGCTTGGATGGGAAAACCGGGGGCATCTTTGAGTCAGGAGCGGGCCGTTTACCCTAGGTGGGACGTAAAAGTGGCAGGCGCGGGCCTTCTGTGAGAGATGTCACCCAGGGGAAAACCGCCTTTATAAATTAATGGCTTAGTGATTATTATCACTGGAATAATTTTTGAATAACATTCAAATAGAGTCTCGGAATGAAAATCTGAGACTTACGTTGAGTTCAAAATGGGGTGCTTTGCCTAGGCATGAGAGAAAATGAGAGGGCGCGGTGATTTCAGATCCCACGATAAGTAGTTTTTCTATAAATAGGAAAATGTGGAATTTGGGGTTCTCCCTTCTCTCCCCTTCTCTCTCTCTATCTCTCTCTCTCTCTCCTATTTTTAGGCTTTCTTCGCCGTTCTTTGATGGATCGAGGAGCGATCTCCGTCGAGGCCTTGGCGGATCGGAGTGGGAGCGTCGTGGACGCGTCGCCAACGACGAACAAGCGATACGAGGTAGGATTTCTACTAAATTTCCACACCTTTGTAAATTTCGTCGTTTCAATTCGATAATTATAGAATTAGGATGATGGCCAAACAAACACGGCCATCATCCGAGCCCTGTTTCTATTATCGTGCTTGAGCATTCTTCGTCCAAATTTCAGAGGTGTCAAATTCTCGACGGATCGTCGAGCGAGGGGCGGTGTTGTGACGGCGTCATCCCAAGCACCCGAATTCCGGCCTCGGAATCCAAATCGGACCTCTGATGAGGTCCCGGTGGTCCACGGAAGGGACCACTGGAGTGGGCCGGTAGGAGCGGCCAGTGGCAGTGCACGGCGGCCGCGGTGTGTCCAGCGGCTGGAGGTCAAGCCAGAGGCGGCGGAGCTCGGCAGCGCCGGTGCGGTGTGTCGAACAAGACGGCGGCGTCGTGCGTCAAGTCGGAGGCGGTGGGGTGCGGCGTCATGCAGCGATCTGGAGGCAGTGGCGGTGCGCGGGGCTTCAGTGGAGCAGGCGGGCGACCAGGCAGGCGACCAGGCGGCGCGTGGCCTCAGCAGGAGCCGGGGGCTTCAGTGGCGTCGATGGCAAGCGGAGGGGGCGCAGGCGCCGTCCTGTCGTGGTCAGAGGGGGAACACGAGGTGGAGACCTTGAGGGTGCGGAGGAGACCAGGACCCACCCTTTGCGGGTCCTACTAGTGCATCAAGGAAGACCATCCAAAGTCGCTCTGCTAGGGAAACAAGGACCCGCGCATCGCGGGTCTTGCTGGGCGACGCAGTGGAGACCAGCCAACTGGCCGGTCTGTTTAAAAAAAACCAGATTCGAGGTGGGTTTGGTGTTGCTGGAGCGGGCCGCGGCGGTTTGGGCCGGAATCGCTGCTGGGCTGCCGGCCGGCTGTTCGGACCGGGCCGGCCCGGTTGGGCCCCCTTGCGCTCAGGGGGACATATCTTCTAAACGGCACGTCCGTTTAACGTGTCGTCTGCAGCTGTGGGTTCGTGTCAGCGAGACAGACCTTTCAAAGTAAGTTTCGGAGTTTTTGGGTTCTGCACCTGAAGGCGGGTAGACCGGAACACTCTAACTTAATAATATTAAATTATTATTAAAGTTGTGACGGACGTGGATCGCAAGTCGAACGTTCGTTTGACGTGCCGTCAGAGGTGCGGTGGCCCCAGAGCTGAGACGGTCCTTCCAAGGTTGGTTCAGAGCCCTTGTGGTTTGGTTTAGTTGCTTAGTGGCACAAAATGCTTTATACGAGTTATTAATTAATTAATTGTTGCATCAGACCTAACTCATGCTTGGGATGTCCGATTGACGCGCCGTCAACGGCAGCGTGACCCCAGTCCTCGTGTGGACTTTTTGAGACGATTTCTGAAGCATTCGGGTTGGAGAAAAGGTGCAGGGCCCATAGGGCCTAGTTCGCATGTTTTACGGTGAAACGCCACTTTTTCACCCGATAACCGTTTGGGGTGTTTGAGTACTCATTTTTTAGTGTTTTTCTGAGGGGATTGCAACAGCGCAATCCGCCCGCATAAATTTGGGCCCGAGGTGTGGGCCCCACGAGGCAGCTTTCGGATGTATGCTTCATTTTTATGACTTATTCTTCATAATTTAGTTTAGGGAAAATGAATAGCCTATCTCGCATGGTTATCAGCAAGGAACACAATGGTATGATTTTTCTGACATGTTTCGCGGTTGACGTGTGGGCCCCACAGGGCCCCGTTTGGGTATAACGTGAGGAGTTGTAGCTTCTACATCCGGAGTCCGTTTTAGGCGTCGTCAGCAGCATTGTGACCCTAGCATCACTCTGGGATTGACCGAGGTGGTTTCAGGCATTGAATCTGGAGTTGAGGCGTGGGCCCCACGGGTCGTCTCTTATGCAGTACGCAGCGTACTGCGACTTTTCATCAGGCGTTCGTTTGGGGCGTATGAATAGTCTTTTCAGCGTGTTTTTATGAGAGAATCACAGTGTCACAGTTCACCCAACCTCTTTCGGGACCGAGGTGTGGGCCCTACGAGACGTTGAATGGGCATAAAGCGGTGTTGAATGACTTTTCCATCGGGATCCCGTTTCCAGCGAGTAAGTAGTCTATCTCGCTTGTTTTTCCATGAGGATTAAAACGGTGTAATCTATTTGGGTGAGTGGAGCCTCTTTCGAGATCTCATTACATGTGGAAACATGAAAGGGTGTTGGTCGGAGGTTTATTTGATGCACTCCGAACCTACGCACAGTAGCGGTGTTTATGACACCCAGTGATGGCACAGGAAGTGCGGAGATATCAGACCAGTTCTGGGTTTACCCTCCAGCAAGGCTAGGCAGTGGGATACCTGTTGACCTTAGGGTTTATCCTCCAGTGAGGCTGGGTAGTGGGATACCCGTTGACCTTACAGTTTACCCTCCAGCGGGGCTGGACAGTGGGTCCCCGTCGACTTATTTAGGTTTTACCCTCCAGTAGGGCTGGGCAGTGGGTCACCTAATGTTTTATTACGGTTTACCCTTCAGCGGGGCTGGGAAGTGGGTCACCGTCAACTTATTTAGTGTTTACCCTCCAACAATGCTGGGCAATGGGTCACCTGATGTTTTATTACAGTTTACCCTCCAGCGGGGCTGGGCAGTGGGTCACCATCGACTTATTTAGGGTTTACCCTCCTACAGGGCTGGGCAGTGGGTCACCCGATGATTTATTATGGTATACCCTTCAGTGGGGCTGGGCAGTGGGTCACCATTGACTTATTAGGGTTTACCCTCCAGCGGGGTGGGGCAGTGGGTTACCTGACAACTTATTTCAGACTCGGCCCTTTCTATGAGGCTAGTCAGTGACTTTTTTTCATGATTACTAGAGCGGGACCCATGGTGGTTTACGGTTTCGCAATGAGGTCGCTTGACGTGCGAGGTTTTCGGGCATCAGTGATGGATAGCCTTTGAACAGTTGGTGACTCTTGTTGTGCTGAGCTTGAAGATATAGATCCCCTTACACACTCTTTGGGCTTCGTGTTGAGCATATATATACACCCTACTTTTTTTCCCACTCCTTGTGTTTAGTTACTCTCCTTCCAGGAGGGGAAAAGATGCGCGGGGTATGCCACGTGCTTTCTGTGTCTAGCTCCTATTGGATTAGATGAGTCTACTTCCTTCCTTTTGTTGGGTTGAGTTACACTCTTTCTTTTGTACTCTTGCACTGCTTGTAACGACCCGAAATTTTGAATAAATTTAGTTTCCTAATTTTGTGTGTTATTTTATTTTATACTCAACAAAACTATTTCATTTAATAAAATGAGTATAATTAAAATGAGACTGTTGGGTTTCGACTATTATTTGACCATTGGTCAACATGACTGTTGGAAACTAAATGTTGCGATTATTGTCTCTAAGTACAAGTGATCTTGGTTAGTTAATATAGAAAGAAGATTTGATGGCCTCATCCAGTAGTCTCGGGCTGGTCGAAGCCCATCTAATAGAACTTAGGAAGGAGGTAGCACCACTGGGCTTTGCTCTGGACCAAACCCAAGCCGAAATTCACCATGTGAAACTGGAACGGGATCGACTTCGCGAGAAGTTCAAGCTGATAGAAATCACCACTCAGGCAATGTTGTCCAAGCCGTCACAAGATTCTATCACCTTAGCACACCTTACACTTAGATCATATGTTGGTGTTATAAGGTGTTATGTAATGAGACTTTAGCTACCTTATGTGATCCTTTGGTAAATAAAAAATGTGATTTCTTCTTATGGTGAAGTTTGTGAATTTTCAAATGTCCCGATTAATTTAGGATGTATATTATTGATGAATTTTGGAAAAGGATATTTTAAAATATTTATGTAAACCTTAAATAATTAATGATGTGTAAAGATTTTCAAAAAAATGGTCTTCTACAAATGTGTTCAGTATGAAATTTAGAGTCTAATAAGATCAACTTAATTTTTGGTGAATAGTAATTTATGAATAGTGATTTTATGCTTAGGATTAGTAATATGACCAAATGGATTAGTAATCTCACTTAAATAAAGTATTAATATAATATAGGCACCTTGATTAAGTAATGTGATTCAATAAAATAGGTAAATAACAGTTTCATAAATTATTAGCCAAGTATTAGTTTTTTCAGGTGAATAGTGTTTTTAAATTAAAAATTAAATTAAAAATATTTAGAAAATTATTTTTATAAAATGGAGTTCATTTTTGAATTAAGAGCATCGATATTATATTAAGGTATTTTAGGGGGATTTTTCTGGAAAAAAATGAATTTTCAGTGAATAGTGATTTTTATTTAAAAATTAAATTAAAATTATTTAGAAAATTATTTTTATAAAATGGATTTCATTTTTGAATTCAGAGCATCGATATTATGTTAAGGTAATTTTTGGGTATTTTTCTGAGAAAAATGAATTTTCGGTGAATAGTGAATTTTCATTTTAGAGTTTTGGGTGTTTAATGACATCATTAAGGATGTAATAATTATGTAATCATTATGGTTGACTTGTGAATAGTAAGATAATGTATGAGGTGTCCCAAGTGGCCAATACCATGAGTAAATACCATTTAATAGTACATAGTTTTTCCAATACCACCAATAAGGTGTCCCTTGGCCATTAATGTCGTGTCCCCTCACTTCCCCTATTAATACCAAGCCATTCTCTTATCCTTTTCATTCAAAAAAAACCTCCTCAACGAATTTCTGGTCTCCTTACCACTCAAGGAGTCCTCCCAAGGTTCCCATAAGCCCTCAAGGTCCCGACCTTTGAGTTTTAAGAGTTACGTTTTAAGGTAAGGGATCTTACCTCTCTCTTTCTTTTCATGTATTCTCCTTTATGTCATTTATTTTAATCTCCATGTTCTTATGTTGGGGATGTTCTTTTAAATTCATCATACTGTCATTTTCATGTTAATATGATGAGATACCCCTCTTACTCTCATCAATTCATTTCAATAATGTTTAAGTGGCGTCGTTAGGCTGTCGAATTTTTGTGAGGGATTCTTTCACCCTTCTCATTTTCAAGTTCTATTTTTCATGTCAAGTCTTTAAAGTTCCTTTTTATTATGTTGGGGTATGATCTCTGTATCCATCATAATGTTATTTTATTATCATATGATTAGAGACCCTATTTGATCTCATCAATTCGTTTTTTGAAGTATTAAGTGACGCTGTTAGGCTGCCAAATTTTCATAAGAGAATTCTTTTTTTTTCTTCTTTTTTGTCTTCCTTCCATGTTTTTCATTTCATATGGTATGTATATCAAATTTCATTACCATGTTCTTATATCCTTTATAATATGTCCCTATACTATTTTATGGGTCATTTATGAGTGGGTGACCCATGTCTCCTCTCTTTTCAATATTTTCTAAAACCCTGTAACATAGCTATTATGCTGCAGAATTTTCGTCTCAAAATGTCTCTCTCTATTTCTCAAATTATTTTATTTTATTAAGTTAATACTCAAAGATATTTCTCTTATAAGGGTATTCACATATATATCAAATTGTCCTATTTTAATTCTGGGATTTACATACATGAAACCCTATTTCCTTTTTCCGTGGGTCTAAAGTGACATAAAGATCATGTCTTTAAAGAAGTTTTTAAAACGTTATGATTATGAAATGACACCCATTTATTTTATTCTATATGGGTTATTTATGAAATTTTTGATGATTATATATTTGTCTCACATGATAATAAAGAAAAATTAAGGGTGCGCCCTGATAGCGCTTCAATGCATTGGGTAAAGACTTAATCTCTAGAGATGACGATTTTAACGATACCTTAGTGAATAACCTTGGTAATTTTTTTTAATGACACCTTGGGGATGGACCTTGGTGATACAGAAATTATTTTCTATGTTAAATTTTTTAGCCACATCTTCAAGTTATGAAACACATTATTTTTTATGATATTCCTTATGATCTCTTTCTCATGCCTTAAAGTTATTTATCATGACTTTATTGATGTATCTCAAGTTCACATGTAAAATGTTTCTCTTTTTTCCCTTATTGGGCCTTCTACTCACCCTTTCCTTTGATGTATGCTCCCAGGTTATGAGATGTTGTAATGAACTTGGGATGAACAAATGAAGAAGCCTTTCAAGTGTTTAAGAAGAATTTTTTTTATGTTTTCATGTATTAAGTTCCTGGTTTCCAAGACACTAAACCTTAAAGATACTCAGTTTTGTATAATGTAATAAAAGTTGATGTGATAAAAAAGTGGGATGTTATAGTTGGTATCAAAGTATGCTTTAGTTATTTGTGGAAATTAGGATTTGAAAACTTTACAAGGTTTCTTAATGAAAATATTAAATATAGGAAAACATCCTGGTATTTTGGTGAAGTATTGAGTAAGTCGTTTCCAAAAAAATAAAACCATGTCTGGATATGAACAAGTGGAGGTGGATCTGGCATAGATGTACCAAGGAGTGAAAACTCTGACAAGGTGTGTTGGTAATGACTCGAGGTAACTTGGTGCACAACAACAGGCCTTGTTGCACTCTTGGTTTGACACTCTCGGGGGATATGCTTTGGTAAATTCATAAGTTTAGTATGAACCATTATTAAAGGAACAAAGATGAAATAAAATAAAGATTCACATAAGAATATATGATCATGGATAACCTAGATTGGAACCTAGGGGATCAAAAGTTAGGATTTACTTTTCTTTTATAAGTTTATCCTTTTATGCTTAAAGTTTCCTTTTCATGATTACTGGCTAAGTATTTAAGCCCCCTAATTATATTTTCTTTTCTTAGTTAATGGTGGGAAATATAAGAACATGTCCCAATAACCAATGTGATAGGAAATGTGATGATTTCCCTATTAATATGACAGAGACGACGAGAAATCAAGTTGAACATATTGTGATTATTCCAAACCAGTTATCAAAAATCACAATTAATAATTGGTACCTAGTTGAATGCCCAAATTCATCAAGGAAAAGGAATACGAAGTCTCAAGGATGTTCATCTAATAAAGGTGAGAAGGGAAAGAAGACCCAATTTCCTTTGTGCAAAAAGTGTGGAAAGAGTCACCAAGGAAAATGTCACAAAGGAACCGGGGGATGTTTTAAGTGTGGGAAGATAGGGCATAAAGTAGCCAATTGCTTTAAAAAAATGGATAATGTGATGAATGGAGATATGGTTCAATCTAATGTACCTTATACTATTCAATGTCGTAAATGGGGAGAAGTTGGGCATTATCCAAGGAAATGCTCTCTTGGAAGGGATGAGAAGCATGATGAGCATCAATAATCTTCAAGGAAAAGGGAACAATGCAAGTCCTATGCTAAGATGGATCATGATGACTGAAGTACATGTAAATTCTTCGCAATAATTGTCTATGTCATGTTGTATTTTAGTTCGTGCCCTATGAGCATATCTTTAATGTTTTATAATAACATCGAGTCACTGCCTAAGTTGGTTTTATATCATTAAAAAAACATCTATTGTTATGTACCAGATGTTGATGTTGTGAAGTTGTTCTTCTTAAAAAAATGATTAGGGGATTAAAAGATGAATATTATTTTGGAAGACGTTCACTAATTTGGTAACCCTATATGATCAAAGTAAATATATTACTACATTATTTTCTTTGATAAGTAAAGGTTGACTTATATTTTGAAGAATCAATGAATTTAAGGTGAACTTATGGTAATTTAGGTTACTTATGGAAATGATTGACCTATCTTGGGGAAAATGTGATTAGGTTAGTTACTTTCGTTGTAAGACATTAAGAGTGGTTGATGTTGTTTGGAGATGAACGATAAATTTATCTAGGAAGACTATGTTATCAAATCCTTCTTATATTTGGGTTTCAATCTTAGTTTGGTTTATTTTGGGTAATTTTAAGGACAGTTATTTATCGAATGGTCTATGATGAACTTTGGGTAGTATTGTGGAATTTTGAAGATTAAAAGTAGTTTCCCTTCCTATGGGGTTCTTTCTTTTTGAAGAGTTGTTTTATCTTACCCTTTCTGTTTTTGGGATAATGTTTAAAGATAGAAGAAATAGATAGTTAATCTTTTGTGGATTATGTGATCCTCTAGAAGATGATTCTTGTAATTTTGATGAGACCAAGTGTTTTTTAATGCTCATTGTTTGGAGAAAAGATTAGTCTTGGTAGAAACTTATTAATGTATGAAACTCTACTTGAAGGTGAGTATATTTCCTTGTGTTTTTATTCTATGTAGTAAATTAATTCCTCAAAATTTTTAAAAGGAACATAAAACAAAAATGTTGTTGGTTTACGTTTCCTACTGGGTAATCAAATACCGTTTAACTCATCATAATTTTGTGATTTTCTGGTGGTTAACTTTCTCCTAGACATGTTGTCTATCACTCTCCATCAGAACTTGATGGTTTGTTTTCTCCTCCATATCCATGATTTCCTACAAAGAACCCCAGTATGGGTTAACTCGGGTGACCTTTTTACTTCCCTTTCTTTCTTTTAAAGTAATAGTTTTACTGACTATTTTTCCGATGTTGGACTTTCAATGAAATTTCCAAGCCCAATTTTAAAAAATTGAGAGGACTCAATTTCTTAAGGGGGGAAGAATGTAACGACCCAAAATTTTGAATAAATTTTGTTTCCTAATTTTGTGTGTTATTTTATTTTATACTCAACAAAACAATTTCATTTGATAAAATGTGTATAATTAAAATGAGACCATTGGGTTTCGACTGTTATATGACCATTGGTCAATATGACCGTTGGAAACTAAATGTTGCGATTATTGTCTCTAAGTACAAGTGATCTTGGTTAATTAATATAGAAAGAAGATTTGATGGCCTCATCCAGTAGTCTTGGGCCGATCGAATCCCATCTGATAGAACTTGGGAAGGAGGTAGAACCACTGGGCTTTACTCTAGACCAAACCCAAGTCAAACTTTATCATGTGAAACTAGAACGAAATCGCCTTCTCGAGAAGTTCAAGCTGATAGAAATCACCACTCAGGCAATGTTGGCCAAGCCTCTGTAAGATTCTATCACCTTAGTAAACCTTACACTTAGATCCTATGCTAGTGTTATAAGGGGTTATGTAATGAGACCTTAGCTGCCTTATATAATCCTTTGATAAATGAAAATTGTGATTTCTTCTTATAGTGAAGTTTGTGAATTTTCAAATGTCTGGATTAATTTAGGATGTATATTATTGATGAATTTTGAAAAAAGGATATTTTAAAATATTTATGTAAACCATAAATAATTAATGATGTGTAAATATTTTCAAAAAAATGGTCTTCTACAAATGTGTTCAGTATGAAATTTAGAGTCTAATAAGATCAACTTAATTTTTGGTGAATAGTAATTTATGAATAGTGATTTTATGCTTAGGATTAGTAATATGACCAAATGGATTAGTAATCTCACTTAAAGAAAGTATTAATATAATATAGGCACCTTGATTAAGTAATGTGATTCAATAAAATAGGTAAATAACTGTTTTAGAAATTATTAGTCAAGTATTAGTTATTTCAAGTGAATAGCATTTTTTTAATTAAAAATTAAATTAAAATTATTTAGAAAATTATTTTTATAAAATAGATTTCATTTTTTAATTTAGAGCATCGATATTATGTTAAGGAATTTTTTGGGTATTTTTCTGGAAAAAAATGAATTTTTGGTGAATAGTGTTTTTTATTTAAAAATTAAATTAAAATTATTTAGAAATTATTTTTAAAAAAATAGATTTAATTTTTTAATTTAGATCATTGATATTATGTTAAGGTAATTTTTGGGTATTTTTCTGAAAAAATGAATTTTCGAGGAATAGTGAATTTTTAGTTTAGAGTTTCGGGTGTTTAATGACATCATTAAGGATGTAATAATTATGTAATCATTATGGTTGACTTGCGAATAGTAATATAATTTATGAGGTGTCCCAAGTGGCCAATACCATGATGAAATACCATTGAATAGTACATAGTTTTTCCAATACCACTGATGAGGTGTTCCTTGGCCATTAGTGCCTTGTCCCCTCACTTCCCCTATAAATACCAAGCCATTATCTCATACTTTTCATTCCAAAAATCCTCCTTAACGAATTTATGGTCTCCATACTACCCAAGGAGTCCTCCCAAGGTTCCCCCAAGCCCTGAAGGTCCCTACCTTCGAGTTTTAAGAGTTACGTTTTAAGGTAAGGGATCCTACCTCTCTCTTTCTTTTCATGTATTCTCCTTTATGTCATTTATTTTAAGCTCCATGTTCTTATATTGGGGATTTTCTTTTATATTCATCATAATGTACTTTTTATGTTCATATGATTAGAGACCCCTCTTACTCCCATCAATTCATTTTAAGAATGTTTAAGTGGCACCGTTCGGCTGCCGAATTTTGTTAGGGATTCTTTCACCCTTCTCATTTTCAAGTTCTATTTTTCATGTCAAGTCTTTCAAGTTCCATTTTATTATATTGTAGTATGATATATATATGAATCATACTATTATTTTATTTTCATATGATGATATACCCTATTTTATCTCATCAATTCGTTTTTTGAAGTTTTAAGTGACGCTGTTAGGCTGCCGAATTTTCATAAGAGAAATCTTTTTTTTCTTCTTTTTTGTCTTCCTTCCATGTTTTTTATTTCATATGGTATGTCTTTCAAATTTCATTACCATGTTCTTATATCCTTTATATTCTATCCCTATACTATTTTATGGATCATTTATGAGTGGGTGACCCATGTCCCCTCTCTTTTCAATATTTTCTAAAACCCTGTAACATAGCCATTATGCTGCAGAATTTTCGTCTCAAAATGTCTCTCTCTATTTCTCAAATTATTTTATTTTTTTAAGTGAATACTAAAATATATTTCTCCAATAATGGTATTCACATATATATCAAAATTTCCTATTTTAATTCTGGTATTTACATACATGAAACCCGCTTTCCTTTTTCTGTGGGTCTAAAGTGACATAAAGATCGTGTCTTTAAAGCAGTTTTTAAAACGTTATGATTATGAAATGAAACCCATTTCTTTTATTCTATATGGTTTATTTATGAAATGTTTTATGATGATATATTTGTCTCACATGATAATAAAGAAAAATTAATAGTGTGCCCTGATAGCGCTCCAATGCATTGGTTAAAGACTTAATCTCTAGAGATGACCATTTTAACGATACCTTGGTGAATAACCTTGGTAAATTTTTTTAATGACACCTTGGGGATGGAACTTGGTGATACGGAAATGATTGCCTATATTAAATGTTGTAGCCACATCTTCAAGTTATGAAACACGTTATTTTTTTATGATATACCTCATGATCTCTTTCTCATGCCTTACAGTTATTTATCATGACTTTATTTATATATCTCAAGTTCACATGTAAAATGTTTCTCTTGTTTCCATTACTGGGCCTTCTGCTCAACCTTTCCTTTTATGTATGCTCCCAGGTTATGAGATGTTGTAATGAACTTAGGATGAACAAATGAAGAAGCCTTTCAAGTGTTTAAGAAGAATTTTTTTTATGTTGTCATGTATTAAGTTCCTAGTTTCCATGACACTAAACCTTAAAGATCCTCGGTTTTTCATAATGTAATAAAATTTTATGTGATAAAAAGGCGGGATGTTATACTTCTCTAGTTATGTCTACTGCTCACCATTTTAGTATCTCTTTTGTTTCTCCCTCAAGCTTTTGGGGCATCCTACTAAGTATCTTTATACTCACCCCTGCTTGGGCTTTGCCCGCACTTGGTGTGCCCTTGCAGATGACGGACAGGTCGATCAAGACTACGGAGGAGTGTAGAGGACACAGGAGCTTGGGCTGTGTTCAATGGTCATAAGAGGATTTCTGGGTGTGATAATCACTAGCAGTTCACTTTCGTTTTACCTGTTGTCGGGTTGTGGCACCTTTCTAGTTGGGCGCGTGTTTTTCCCCTTTTACTGTTTAGTTTACTTTCCAGTCTTCTTTTCAACACTTTACTTGTACTGGTTAGAAGTCGATACACGTATGTTGGTTTTCCTTTTGTAGCAGTGTTGTATCTTGCTTTCTTTTCTTTTCACTTTTTTCATTGAGTTAGTTGCGTGTGTGTGTGTGTATAGTTCCTTAGGAAAAGGCCTCCCCTAGTTTGTTGTGCCTTCGATGCTAGTTGCCAGCCCCTGGCCTGTGGAGGCGGGCTTGGGGTAGTTGCGGCTCGAGCCCCGGTACGGGTCAGGTCGTGACATGGATGAGCCGCATGAAAAATCACATGGGTAGGACTTTTTGTAGGAGTGAACGTCCAAGAACATGGATGTGTACCAAAGTACATGGATGTGGATTTTGTACACTGACACATGTTAAAGCACATGGACATAGGGTGGATACATGGACATGGATAAGTACATAGGCAAGACCCCATGTGGCATGGGTACACCATATATATCCCCTAAATTCCATGTATTCCTACAAGGTTGGAAAGCTGTGTATCACTGGGGGAATGTCCAGGTGATGGAGTCAGACCACACACCATGTGGGACCCCTCACACACCATGTACACCATAGTTCCTTTGGAGGAAACTTCAAACTCTTGTATCTCCTTTGTTTGGACTCAGATTTTGGCCCATGAGTAGCCTATACAGAGTTTGTTTCTATGTAGAACACAATTTTTCTTTAGTTTTGGATTTTGGGATATTATGTGAGATATTTCCAAACATGGGGATTATTTAGGAAATGGTCAATGATGACAGTGGTCGTGAAATATCACCTAAGGCATTCCGAGTGGAACCCTCAAATTAGGTTGGTCATGGGTCCTCGATGACTATAGTGGAACCCTCTGGCTGGGCTAGGTATGGGTCCTCTACAGGATCCTAGAGTGTTTCCCTCCAACTGGCCTAGGCATGGTCCCTTTACTATTAGAGTGGAACCCTCTTGTTTGATAGGGTATGGGTCCTCTATCGACTCCTAGACTGGAACGCTCTATCTAGGACGGGAATGGGTCCCTTACCACCTGAGTGGAACCCTCTTGTTGGCACATGGCATGGGTCCTCTATCGAATCTTAGAGTGGAACCCTCCAACTGGGCTAGGCAGGAGTCCTCTACTATTATAGTGGAACCCTCCTGTTGGGATAGGGTATGGTTCCTATATATATCCACTGAGTGGAACCATACTATTGTACTAGGGCACGGTTCCTCTATCTAGAGATTATGACCCATCAACTTTATGGAATAGTGATGAGGAATGGATTGACTTGGATAGTTTCTGCTAGGAAGACACCTGAGATGTTGGGAAATGTTGTTGGAATTCTATAACTGTCGGAGACTCTTTTCCTGGGCTGAGATATGATATGTATATCCCCTTTCTCTCTTATTTTGGATTCTTTTACGGAGCATATATATATAAATTCATCTCCATACCTTTGGATTTGGTTACTCTCCTTCCACTAGTTTTCAAGATGCATGGGGTATGAAATGTGCTTTTTGTGTTTAGTTTCTCATAGTTGGATGAGTTTACTCTCCTACTATGGGTGGAAAAGACTCAATGTGTAGTTCATCTACACAATGTGTTGATCCACCTATGCTTGGATATGGTTACTCATTATCTTTATTTGGGTTGAGTTGTATCATGTTTACTATCTTCTCTATTTCTATTCCTATTGTATCTCTTACTACTCCCCCTTCAAATTTTGGGGTGTCCTACTATGTATTTATATACTCACCCATGTATGGTATTTTCCGTCTTATGTCATGTCTTATGTAGACAATGGACAGGTCGGTGGTGACTTCATAGGAGCATAGGGATACTGGGTTATTTTGACCGCATATGGTGTTTGTAGCTTGGAGATCAGGAGCTAGGCTCTCTCACTGGTTTAATTTCTAGTTTTTTCAGGTTGGGACACATTTTTAGTTGGGTGTGTATTTTTTCCCTTCACTTTTTAGATTTCACTATTATAATCTTGTACACCCTAGATGTTTTTCATGCTTGGTATACTTTCTAGTTGTTTCTTATTTTTATTATTATTCCTCTACACTTCTGCATTGAAATGTTAGACTGTGTGCATACAGGTAAATTAAACAAAGTCCTCCCATTTAGGATATTCCTTTTAGTGCTTGTTGCCACCCCTAGCCTATGGAGGCGGGCTTGGGGTAATTACATCTTGAGCCCCGATTAGGGCTGGGATGTGACCGATTGGTATTAGAGGACCTCATACGTTATCTGGAGTAGCACCATTATGAGGATTTGGTTGGGATTAGTGAAAAAATTTCAAAGTGTCTCAAGTGTGGCTCTTATGCTAGGGAATCTTGTGATGGTATGGGTAGTTGAAATATTCAATCACCAAGACCTTGAATACCTTCTTATTTACTCAGCATACTGAGACATTGGTTGCAGGGATCAATGGTACATGCATCATATAGGATTGAATCTTTGACTATAATTCTTGATTCAACTCCCCATTATTATATATATATGATCATATGATTGTGGTACATCTTAATAACTTTTAGGATGCCTCTATGAAAAAAGTCATATAGGATGCCATTTCTGGATCATGATGACAATATGATGTGAGAAAAGGCCTTATTTCAGTTTCGGTCGCATGAGATTCTTCCTCTAGGTGGGAAGGTAGTATTACATCCACTTGTTGAGTATCAAATCATCCTAGTAGAGCAAGCTGAGGATGCATGCAGTCTTAGCGCACTATGAGAGTTCCAACACTAGAGTCCACTGAGGTTCTGAGGTGAGCTAGATACTTGGGTAGAATATGAATGGTTAGAGTTAGTGGTTCATATATTTAGTCTTATTAGAACCCCAATAGATCAGGTGGTTTCACTGGTAGCTAGACTTTTCCATGGAATATTTGGGAACTTTTGGAGTCTTGTTACTCAAATACATGATGTGTCGACACTCTTGTGGCCCGACTTCCAGCAAATATTCTATGAGGAGTACTCCCCTCTTGTTTTCACTCAGTTTGGATTCAGAAGCTTCTCAATTTTTAGTATTCATGGATGACGGTGGCTGAGTACACAACGAGGTTCATAGACCTTACTCGGTATTCCCTTAACATGATCTAAGATGGATACTTATAAGTATAGAAGTTTTAGAAGGGACTTCGTAGAGATTTTCATTCCATTATGGTGCCCTTGTGCATTCCAACCGATATCAAGGTGCAGGAGAAGGTACTAGTGACAGAGATCTTTATGACAGAGGGACATTGGGAAACTAGAGCTAGTAGTGGGTGTCATAGTGTTGAGTCGTCTATAGCAGATATCAGGAGCTAGTTGGAATGATATTGGCATATGATATCTTATTATGATTAAATTCAAACATGTGGTCATTTAGGATAGGGACAACACATACCATCATGAAATCCCAGAGAGGGGTGGTGCTTTACTTGTAATGGGTGAGGTTACATAGCGCGTGAATGTCTGACCATACTCATTGAGGAGCACAGGTAGATAGCTGACAGACCACCATGGTAGTGACAACATAGTGGTCATGGATCTCCTAGGTGAGGGAATTGAGGCCCCAAGTAGTAAAAGCCGATGGAGGAGGAGGAGGAGTTATGACTGGTTGAAAATGCAATAATATCCTTCCACCACTACCACTAGGTATCCCACATTAGGCTTAGGGATCTGGCGGTTGGGGTCACGGATAGTTGTAGGCTCAGGAGGCATATGACGTCGTAGTGCATGAGATGATCATATGTAATATCTATATATTTTATACGACTTCTTCAATATTAGTAGACATAGGTGTCAGTCATTCCTTAATCTCTATACTCTTGGTGTAAGACCTAGAGCTCCCAGTTGAGGTGTTTTCCCAAAAGATTCATCTTGAGGTTCCTATATGGTGTGCTTCATTTTTATCTTTTATCTATCAATAGTGTAAGATATCTATGGGTGGAAATAGGTTCTCAAGGGACATTTTGGTCATCACAATGGAACCATGTGATTTCATCTTAGGTATGGATTGGGTTTCCTTGGTTCGAGACTAGATTGACTATCACATCAGGCGAGTCAGATGCCTTCACACTGATGAGATGAGATTCACCCTTATGGGCAAGAGAGTTCTCATAGAGAGACAAGTGGGTTCTGTGATCATTCGTATATATCTCATAACCCATCATTTATAGAGCATATCCCTTGGGACAATAGGCTCTTTAGGAATCTTTATTCCTTCAATTGTGTAGGATTATATGGATGTATTCCCCAAGGATTTTCTAAGACTACCTATTGGGTGGGACATGGATTTTTGTACTGACTTTCATCCTAAGACCACTATAATATCTTCTTATGCACATTGAACAACCCCTAACAAACTCAAAGATCTACAGTTGTAGTGGGAGGACCTTTGAGAGAAGGATTTCATCAGGTCCAATGTGTCCCCCTGGGAAGCTCCAGTTTTGTTCATGAAAAAGGAATACGAGAGCTTGTGGATTTGTGTGGATTATCATCATCTGAACCAGGACACGATAAATAAAAAATCCCCCTTGTTGAGGATTTATGACCTCTTTGATTATTTGTGGGGCATGATATGGTTATCAAAGACTGATCTCTATTCCGACTACCACCAGTTGAAGGTTCGCAAGGTTGATATTTCAAAGATGGAATTCCAATGTCGCTATGGACACTATGACTTCTCAGTGATTCCCTTTAGTGTGACGAATTCCCCCTCCATGTTGTAAGGATTTGATGAATTGGATCCTCTAGCTATACTTGGACCAATTTATGGTCATATTAATCGATGAAATACTCATCTAATCTGCATCAAAGGAGGAGCATGAATAGTACTTGAGGATGTTTCTAGATTTTCTTTGAGAATACTATCTTTATGGGAAGATCTTGAAGTGCCAGATCTAGATTCACGAGGTTCACTTTCTCACCCATGTCATTCTAGATCCTTATTTATCCAAGGACCTAGAAAATATTGATGTAGTTCTTTATTCGAATCCACTTAAGAGTGTGTCAAAGATATAAAGCTTTCTTGGTTTTTTAGGGTACTATAGGAGTTTTTTGGTATAATTATCAAGGGTTGTAGACCCTTTGACTTCCTCGATGTGGAAAATGTAGTTTTTTACCTGATGGAGTAGTGTCGTAGATCCATTGAGGAGTTGAGGCTGAGTTTGATGAGTGATCCTATTTTGAGACAACTAGATGAGGGTGTGGAGTATGTGGTGTATTGAAATGCCTCGGGAGATAGGCTCAGCTGTGTGTTGATGTAGCAATAGGAAGTTATTTCATATGGGTTGAGGAAGGTGAGACCCCATGAGAATAACTACGTGACTGAGGACCAAGATCTAGTTGTATTAGTCTTCTCTTTAAGAATGTGTAGGAACTACCTTATGAGGAAGCGCTTCATGGTTTACTCATACCATCAGAGTGTCAAGTATGTTTTCACATAGAGAGGCTTGAACCTAATACAGTGAAGATTATTGGAGTTCCTACAGGACTATGACTTAGAGATATTCTATACTCCGAAGAGGAAAATTTAGTGGAATATTTCCTTAGTAGGAATTCCCAAGCTCTCTTAGTGCATGAGGATTGTGAATAGTTGGCTTCCTTAGAGATGACCAAGGTGGACTAGGATGGTACAACTTTTCTTCAGTCTATGGTATTGAATCCTTAACTTATAGAGTGTGAGAGAGATTCCCAGCTAGTAGGAATTGTCTAAGAGGTCTTTCATGACCAAATAACCACAAAAGATTCACCAGATGGATATTCTGAAGGAGGGAATCATGTCATTTTTTTCATGGACATATGGTTGTTCCAGTCATGATGCGGGAGTATGTGATGATCTATTTCCACACATCTCCCCTAGATGTGTATCCCAGTGTGGGAATATGTAACAAGAGCTTCAGTGGTATTTTTGGTGGTCTTGCATGAGATTAAGTGTTTTTGAGTTCATCTCTCGGTGCCTCAACTATCATTAGGTGAAGGCTGTGCACCAGTTTCCAACAGGTTTGTTCCAGCTCCTTGATATCCTGGAGTGGATGTGGGTTGACATATACATGAACTTTTTCACAGGGCTTCCACGGGAAGTGAAGGGCCATTATGCCATCTAGTTAATAGTTGATTAACTCATGAAGTCACCACACTTCCTTGATATCAAGGATCAGAGTTTGGTGGATAGTTTGGGGTAGTTTTACGTATGAGATATTTTTCACCTCCATGGGGTGACCTTGAAGATTGTATCTAAACATGATGCACAATTTATGTCATGATTATGAAGAGGCTTCAATGAGGCATTTGTAACCCATATTAGGATGGGTACATCCATTCACCCCTAGACCAATGGATAGACTGATCACACTACCCAGGTGTTAGAGGATATGATGATGGCTTGTGCGTTAGTCTTCATCTAGAGCTGGGAGGATCACTTTCCCTTGGTGGAGTTTGAGTACAATAATAGATACCACTCTACAATCAGTATGGCACCTTTTGAGGCCATTTATGTGATACCTTTTAGGTCACCCTTGTACTGGACAGAGATCTACGAGACATCTCTTATGGTCCCATAGATAGGGATTGTGATGAAAGAGAAGGTTTAGGTCATCAGTGAGTAGATTTTGATGGCCCATAGTAGGTAGAAATCATATGAAGATCATCACCGTAGGCCCTTGGAGTTAGAGCAGAGAGACCATATTTTCCAAAGAGTCTCTTCGTGATGAATATTTTTGAGGTTTTTTTAGGGAGGAAAGCTATATGTGAGGTTCATTCGGATATTTGAGATCACATAGAGGGTTAGAGAGGTTACTTATTTCCCCACCCTACCCCCACTGTTGTAGTGGGTTCACATCATCATCCACATGTCACAGCTGAGGAGATATGTGCATGACCCTAAGCACGTCATTGACAGGGGTGAGCTAAACATCAAGGATAGATCCATCTTTTTAGAGAACAAGGTGGAGATCAATGATTTATAGAATATGAACCTATATGGATGGAATATCCCCATGTTTAGTGTGTTTTGACAGCACAAGAATGTGAAGGATATCTCCTGGGAGTGAGAGAGACAAGTGTGAGCTCAGTATCCTGATTTATTTGTTTAATGTTTCTTTTTTAGGATTAAAATATTAAAGGAGGGAATGATGTAGAGACCTAATCTTTTCCTTGTAATACATTGAAATATTTCTACATATATTTCTAGAGCAAGACACTGAGAAGGGGTGAAATTTCGAGTCCAAGTGTGCCCGAAATTAATTTTATAAAAATATTAAATATATTTTCTATTACCTGCATGCAGTTTCTTAAAGAAAATTGGATAAGTCATAAATGTAAGATCATATTGGAAATCTAAGACCACGGTTAAGTTCAGAATGTGATTTCTACCCTAGGTGTGACCCAAAATAGTTTGGTGTGGTGTGTTTGGATATCTCACCCGTTGGAGGTATGTTTAGTGGATTAATTAATTATTTAAATTAATTAATTAATTAATTTAACCAAACAAAGTCAATTATGAATCTATCATTATAGATAATTGATCAGGTTTAGCCTCATAATCATAGGATCATCAAGAGCTTCCTCCACCTCTCCTTCCATTGGAGAATCTCATCCAATGATGATGAAACTTTGGATAAAAGCAGAGAGGAATGTAGAAAATGAAAAAACTTCTTCTATTCATTGGCAGGTGCATTCTTCAATTATGAACGATCCAATATCTATGTAGTACTTTCCAATTTTTTTATTATTCCCATTTTGATTAAATTGATTGAGAAGATCAATCCCCTCCTTTGATATGCACCAATTATGGATTTTGAATGCACCTATGTGATGGGTATTTAATTAATATTTAGTTTTCCTAACCTTATATATTCCCATTCTTGATCATTGGACAAGAACACATGGAAGAAATTGATAAAAAAATCTTGTGCCTTTACCCTCAAATTGCTTTGCGTTCTTCACCAGTTCGACCCCGTGGTCCCAGTTCGACATAGTTGGTTGGTACCAAGCCTGATCAGACCACAAAAATCATGAAGAAATGAAAGGAAAGTGATGTATTGATGAATCAAGGATAGATCTAGGATGTTTTTAATATGTAGAAGATTTTTTTAATGATCGGAGATCAAAACTTCAATGACGGAAGGATTAAAGGCATGTGGGAAGTGTGACGAACCTTAGGGGATTGGAGAAATAGATTTCTGGCCATCAGATGGAAGAAAATGATAGATCCAGTTATATCCACTAATTTCAGAAGGTGTGAAGTCATGTTTTTTGGTTGAATAGATATATTCGAAGCACAAAAAATGGATCTAGATTTCTAGAAAAATCTGGACTACACACTGTGTAGTTTGAAGAACACAAGGCGTGTCGGGCAATGGATACAATGGATAGGGTTTTGTAAATATATAAGGATGGCACACTGTGTATTCTCCCTACATTACATATATCAATTCCATGGGTGGATGAGTTGTTTGTCAGATCACACGGGTAGGACCTCGTGTGGGAGTACACATCCAAGCACATGGTCATATATCGAAGTACACTAACACATCTTGTGTACATGGACATGGAGTAAAGTACATGGAAGTGGGGTGGATACACAGACATGGACAAGAACATGGGAGGGACCCCAAGTGTTATGGTCACACCTTGTATATCCCCTACATGCCAGGTATACCTACACATTTTGGAGATCTATGTACCTATAAGGACATGGCTAGGGGATGGAGCGAGACCACATGCTGTGTAGGCCCCCTCACACATCGTGTACCCCTTGGTTTATTTTGAGTAAACCCAAAACTCTCATATATAATTTATTTGTAATTGGATCTTGGATCATTAGTATCCTATCCTGAGTGTTCTTCCTCATAGAAATTGATAGTGACCTCATCTTTGGATTTTGGGATATGATGGAAGATTTTTCCAGGCATGTCACTTGTTTAGGTGATGCTCAACGATGGAAGTGATCATACAAGATCACTATAGGAATTCTGAGTGGAACCCTCCATCTGGTATGGGAATGGTTTCTTGATGACTATAGTGAAACCCAACATCTGGGTTGGGTATGGGTCCTCTATAGGCTCTTAGAGTGGAACCCTCCAGCTAGGCTAGGCATGGGTCCTCTACCATAAGAGTGGAACCCTCCTGTTAGATAGGGTATGGGTCCTCTATCAACTCCTAGAGTTGAACCCTCTAGCTGGATTGGGCATTGGTATTCTACCACAAGAGTGGAACCCTCCTGTTGGCATAGGGCATGGGTCCTCTATCGACTCTTAGAGTGAAACCCTCTAGCTTGGATGTTCATGGTTCTTGTACTATTAGAGTGTAACCCTCCTATTGGGATAAGGTATGGGTCCTCTATCTCTCCACTGAGTGGAACCATTTTACTTTACTAGTTCATGGGTCCTTTACCTAGATATTTTGGATCCTCAACTTTGTGGCATAGTGACGAGACGTGAATTAACTTGGATAGTTTCTACTAGGAAGACATGCAAGATGTTGGGAATCATTATTGGAATTTTGTAACTATTGGAGAATCGTTTCCTAGACTAATATATGAGATTTAGATCCCCTTTCTCTCTTTTTTGTACTTCTTTTTCTGATCATATATATATATATACACACACACATTTGTATCCATAACTTTGGATTTAGTTACTCTACTTCCATGGGTTGCAATATGCATGGGGTATTCCATGTGCTTTCTATGTTAAACTTATTATGGTTTTATAATTTTACTCTCCTGTTATGAGTTGAAACGAATCGATGTGTAATTAATCTACACACTATGTTGATCCCCCTATTATTGGATGAGGTTTCCATTTATCTTTATTTGGGTTGATCTATATCTTATTTACTATCTTTTATCTTTATGTTCCTATTATATTTATTTCTGATCCCCCTTAAATTTTTGTGGTGTTATAATGGGTATGAATAGACTCACATCTGCATGGGAATTTCCCACACATGTCATGTCTTATGCTAATGATAGACAGGTCGGTGGTGACTTCAGAGGATCTTAGGCATACTATGTGCTTTGGACTGCGTATGATGGTCGTATCTTGGAGATTAGGAGATGGACTCTCTCAGTATATTTCTTTACAATTTTTTTAGTTTGGGACATATTTTTGTTTGGGCGTGTATTGTTTCCCTTTAATTTTCTATTTGCACTATCGTACTCTTGTACACCCTAGAGGTCTTTCATGCTTTGTATACTTTCTAGCTATTTCATATTTTTATTATTATTCCTCTACATTTTTGCATTGAGATAATCAGGTGTGTGTGTAAAGGTATATTAGGAAAATTCCTCCCACTTAGGATATTCCTTTCAATGCTTGTCACCACCCCCTAGCCTATGGAGGCAATCTTGGGGTAGCAGCAGCACAATCCCTAGTTAGGTTCGGGTCATGAAAAAACCATTTAAGTGGGATTAATGGAGGTACCCATGCTATTTTCTTGATTATGGATTCCAATCCACTGAAATGAATACTAGATCAACATGGAAGAACTTCTCATTTATCTTAATGAGGTGATCATGTATCCCTAAAAGGGTGGGTTCTTGGATTTGAGATGATAGATAGTTTCCCATAGGTTTTGATAGAGATGAAGCACACATTTCTCCTCCAATTTCTTCAGAACATCATATCGAGATGTTATAATGGACCATAACATGACTGGAATCTTATTTTCGATTAGTTATCTCTACATATTATCAGACTCTTCCTCATCCTATTTGAGAAGGTCCTCAACCAACTCTAACCATAATGGTATATTTCACACCATTTATTCAAGATAAAAGAGACCATTCTAAATATACTCAGTTATATCTAGGGCCTTATAATATAGGGGAAGAACTAATGACGATCATTTCTTTAGTTTACACTCTTTTTTTGAAAGAACATTTTTTGAGGGTTATAATGTATCTACTATAGCTAACTCTTTCATTTTGAATGCATCTTGGTATAAGGACAGCTTCAATATCATTATGACAAAGGGTGAGCCTCTATTCTTAGAAGATGTGTCATCAATAGTAGGACCTTCACAATGAATACCATGGGGAGGACCTTCATGGTTATTGATTTTAGATCCTCCTTTATGGGGAGGACCTCTATTTCAGCTAGATAATTTATTATATGGAGGAACTTTGAAATATATTCCATGGGGAGGGCCTATATGTATATTGACTTGATCACCATGGGGAGGACCTCTATGGTGATTTATTTTTTTATTATCGACATGTGGAGGATCCATATTTTGATTATGTATTACTTTAACACTATATAGATGATGTTCAAGGTTGTTAGATGTTACTTAATTAATATAGTGAGGACCTCACTACCCAATGATCTTTGAATTGTATGGAGGACCTCTATAACTGGAATCATAAGGATGATCTTTGAATTTGTATGATATTACACCATGGTTAGTCCCTCCATGGATAGTCTATATATGGATGTGAGGAGGACCTTCACAATGAAGTCTTTGGGGAGGACCTTTAGATACTTATGCTTGTGCATCATAATGGGGAGAACCTCCATGGTTGGTAAATTATTGGTTGTTTCCATGGGGAGGAAATTTTTGGTTCTCATTTCTATTATCATGATGATGAAATTTACAATGGGTTCTCTATAGAGAAACTCTAGAGTCATTTTTCCTCTATCACTAGTGAGGGACTTACTGAAATTTCCTTTGATATATAACTCAATATGATCTGAGGTAGATTACCATGTATGACTTGGAATTGTTCCCAAGTCACTATAGGGATATTCTAGCTAGTGATAAGGATGTTAATGGTCTTGGGAGTAGTAACCTTCTCTTGAGCCTTGAAAGTTAACAATCTTCCTTAAGCACTCCCCTTGGATGCCTTATTTTTGGAAAACTAGAGTGGAAATTATGATAACAAATTTCTTTATGCACTCCAGGTAAATCAAGACCGAGAGGTGGTGTAGATATCCATAGATGATGGGATCCCTAAAAGGTATCTCCTATGTGACCATAGGGAATTAATAAACATCTTCCTCAAATTACCTAAGATAAGGAAGTTATACATTTCTATACTTCTTTGAGAGAATCCTGAAATATTTTGATGTAGAAAAAGGGATACTTATGACCTACTAGTTTTTCATTGGATGGATGTCCTATGAGGATTTATCTCCTAATATATTTCATGGACATATATATGGTTATAATGAAGACATTTTAGTTATATTACTAACCTAGGGTGTTCAACACCTAGGGTGTTCAACACTTAGGGTGTTCAACACCTAATGTTGGAGACATTGGGTGGGTGAAAACACCTGCTAATACTGGGGAGCTAAAACAATCATTATAGATAATGTGTACATCTGAGGAACCTCCTTATAGAGATACACAAGTTCCCATATTTATTTTCATTTTCCCTCATTACATCTGATGAATTTGACTCTTGTTAGTATATTGATTGATGGAACTATTTGTATTTGATAGGAGAGTTCAGAGAAAGAAACCACAAATAAGGAACTCGCCAAGATTTCATCACAAGTAATAATTCATAGTCAATATATATATTTCCCAAGAAAAGTATTTCATCTTGGTTTTACCATTTTTATTCCCCCGCATATTTTTATCCACATTTGTTCAGCTGCAGAGCTGCTATCAAGGGCCAACCCACTGGGACCCACCTGGTTGGAAATAAGTCGAGTGTGACAACCCCAAGAATACCTATAACAGGATTGGGTTTGGAAACTATCATATAGTAAGAATAAAACTCACATGGGAGGCCTTAGCCTAAGGTACCTAGACACACACACACACATACACACATATTCATGCCTATATAATGCTGAAATTTAAAATAAAAATGATACAAACTCCATGAATTTATCTGGTATGAACCATGGTCTATCTAGACTAATCTATGCTCTATATACTCTTAGTCCACTGATAACCTCATTTAATAGCCAATCATCTATATAATACATGACACATCTGGGCAGAGCCCATGCAGAGGTGAGTATAACGATACCCAGTAGAACACCCCAAAATCACTAAGCATAAAGAATCAAGAGTTTTCGACTCATCACAAGATATTCTGATCATAAAAGGATACTTTCTAAAAAACATCTAGTTATACTCATAGTCAATACTAAGTCTCAAGATAAGGTCACAACCACATTGTCGGTCTGAGATTCTGCTCATGAGTCTATTACCAAACTCACCCATGAGAACTCACTTTGTGAGTCAGATAGTACTGATGGCGTCCATACGAGATATTGTGGTCATCAGGTCTTTTCATAAGTAAGTACACATTGGAAGTTTTAATAAATCAATACACGTATGGGGATCACACATAGGTCCATGGGGTAATGCCAATTAAACTAATCTGTATTAACCTACTAAGTAGGGTATCGATGCCCATGTACAGTTGGTCACACCAACTTTGATAACCGCACCTAGGGAAAAAGATGATAGAGGATATCATACCAAACTCTAGGAGATATTACTACAACTATATTGGAAACTAATCCCTTATAGAGGATAAAATTCCTTTTCTCAGGATGTAATTCCATACTAAACCCATACATGGATAGATCAAGGGAGATCACACTTAAGGAAACTAATCCACACTGAGGGGTTCAAGGTATCCAAGTCATCTTTAAATGAGTACATGACATATAATGAAAATAAACAATGTGTCCCTTCAAATTTAGTTATACCCATGTATCACAACTCAGGCCCATTTTCATTTCCTATGTATATATATCCATGTCTGTTTTCATGCTTGTGTACACCTGGATTTGTCTATATACTTAGCCTTGAACATGTACCAGGCAATTTCTGAGTACATGGATCATCTCGTGTACTCTAGTTGTTTCATTTATATAACCTTGTTCATGTTCAGGTATCCCCCAATATACATGTAGAGCCTCTAGGTAAGGTTCACATGGAGTGTGACACATTTTACATGACGTGTGATACTTTTCTTCTTCGCAAAAACTCTAGCACCATAGATAGGGCCCCTCACGATGTGTATTACTAGATTGTACATCGTGTATATCATGAATCTCTAGAAACCATGAATATACTCCATGAATTTTCATATTCTCCTTAATAGTATGATATTCCCATGAATCATGCTGGTAAACAAGGATTTGTTCCATCTTATCCTTGTTGTCTCCACTCATCAGAATCCAACTGTCTGATTCGCACAGGAATCCATCCATCATGTCTCTCATCACCGCATCACAAAACTCACATAAAGAACTATGATATGTTC
Source organism: Viscum album (assembly GCA_963277665.1). Classification (NCBI taxonomy): domain Eukaryota; kingdom Viridiplantae; phylum Streptophyta; class Magnoliopsida; order Santalales; family Viscaceae; genus Viscum; species Viscum album. Next base: position 891,857,345 of record OY728123.1, read on the forward strand.
CTAATTCTTCATTTTATCTTGATCCCATCATCAATATGAACCTGGATATTTGGTATCAATACATTGTTCAAATAAATGGGTGTCCAATAATTGATTACCGAGTATTTTTTGAACCACAGCCAGAAAAACGTCGGAAATAAATGCACAAAGAATATTAAAAAAGATACAAAACATAAACATGAGGAACAAAACTTTAACAATGTTCATGTTGGCCTCAACTCATTTCCTTTAGAATTATGAATGAACAGAATGAAAATCAAACAAAAAAGAAATCCTCAAATTTCCAGCATGATAATCTCATACCCATAATACAATTGATCTATGAATCAATCTATTGGTTGGTTAATTCGCATTAGTTATAAGATAAAAACAAGGATTAATTAACATAAACACCCACCATACATAAATTTGTATCAATGACTAATAAATAAATAATTTTCATCATTGTCGTTGGTGAGATCCTCAATTTCTGTTTGCATGAATGATTCTCGAACCATCGATGTTCATCCATGAAAGATCCTCTACTAGATTCTCTCTCAAATTACAAGGATATGTGGCCAACCATGAAATTTTGGTTATAACTAGGTTTATCTAGAAGTTTATTTTTTCACTAAATCATCTCAAATAATATTAATTAATTCATTTGTTCATTTATTATTTACACGCGTCACAACATTTTTGAAAATTCCTAACACCAACAAAGATTATGTTGTGACTAGATCAAATACCATATTATAAATATAATGAAAGTCTTAGATTTCTGATTAGAGACTCTATTTAGGATATATTACACTTTTTCAGGAAAACTACTCATGTGTGATACTAATATATTTAATATTTTTCAAATATCAGTTACGGGCTCACTAGGTATCAGAATCTTATGTCGTCCCGGTGCCTAGCTCTAAAAATATTACTAGATATATTTCAAATATTTACATGTAAAAACCAAGAAATTAAATTCTTCCTACCTTAGGGGTTTTAACCCTGAAAAGAAAAAAAATAATACTCAAAAATATGTGGGTACTGAGCCCACATCTAGATGTCTCACTCCCATGTGATCTATTGAAGATTCATGTGATGCCACAAGACACACATCAAAGGAATCAATCACCCATGGAGGATATTCTCATACTAATACTTGATCTCCACTAGGTACTCTGCAAAGGTAGATCCATCCTTGATGTCTATCTCGACCTAGTCGATAACATATAATGGTTCATTCACATATCTCCTCAACTATGACACATGGAAGACGTCGTGTACCCAGTCCAACTGTGGTGGTAGATCTAAGTGGTATACCACTGCACTGAATTTGTGAAGTATCTAAAAATGGTCAATGAATCTTAGAGATATCTTTTCACCCAAACCAAATATCCATAATATACATTGATGTGATACTTTTAGGAACACATGGTCTCCCTCCTCCAACTCCAAAGGCCTCCATCATCGGTATTTATAGGAATTATAACGTCTCTTTACAGTCCTCATCCACTCTTGGATAATCTACACATTTTCTATCATAGCTTGGACCAAATATGCTCCCATGAGTGATGAATTTCTTGGATTAGATCGAAAAATTAGTTTCCTATAGGGTTTTCCATACAAGACCTCAAATAGTTCCATACCGAAGGTGGAATAGTAGCTATTATTGTATGAAAAATCCATTAACTGTAGATAATCCTCCCAACTATGTCCAAAGTATAACATTCTAGCCCTCATCATGTCCTCCAAAACCTAAATGTTTTGATCAGTCTGGCCATTAGTTTATTGGTGAACCATTTTTCTCAAACCCAATTGATTCACAAAGGCCTCCAGTAATCCTCTCCAAAATCATGATGCGAAGCGAGCATCATGATCTGAAATGATCATTGAGGTAACTCTGTGGATATGGACTCTCTGTTTCACATAAAGGCATCCTAATATTTCTAATGAACTTAATTCCTAAACAGCTAGGAATTTATATGACTTGGTGATTCGATCTAAGATCACCTAGATTGAATTGTTTCCTATAGACATACATGATAAACCAATCACGAAGTCCATTAATATTTGTTTATTTGGAAAATATTTTGATGGGATTAAGAAATGGTTTGATTGTGTGAGGTTTCAATGCCTTTATTAGTCACTCAAGTCATTTTTACCATTTATTTATTATTCCCTAGAAACTACCAATGGTTCCCACATCCATAACTAGGTACGGACCTGCTTTCCAAAGGAAGGTGGTCCTTTGAGATTTCAAACCCGACAATTCATAAGAACTCACATTAGTTGAGAGGATGTAGGGTCAGGATCATCACACCCTTTTATGGGGGAATTATTGCCTACACTGGGACTCTATTTTAGATTTAAGATATGTTTATGAAATCCTTATGAGGCTCTGATATGGGGCTTCTTACCCCTATGTTAATAGCTTTATTAAGAACATGTATTGACATGAGTGACTGTGTGCATGTCATGGGTTCTCCATCACTCTCTTATTTATTAATTATGCTTTCATTTGTGATAATGTTTGGGAACTTCAGAGTTTGTTATTGTCTAAAGGATCAGTTTTTGTCTTAGACATGGTATTGAACCTTTACGAGGCATCCTATGTATCCTGTGAAATAAGGAATCAAAACCCATGTAGTTCATTTGACATAGTTGAAGGTCGTGTGACTAGACCCATCCATGTAGTTTAACATCATGTGGTAAGGATGTAAATATTGGGTGCGGACATCAGTGAGGTATCCTACGTATCATGTTTGAGATAGGAATCAAATTATACGTAGTTCTTACACAGGTATCTACATCGTGAGAGATAAAAATGGAGACCTTAGGTGGGAATAAGGCATATAGGGCTGAAAAATAACAGGCCCACACTAGGGGCCTTCCCATCGTGATATTGATATAATCATTGATGGTCTCTAATCCCATGTGATCCATGATCGGTGGGATAAACAAGATACAGTGGGAGATCGAACACATTGCATGGGAACAAATTTGTATGGGGATTAGACATTAATGTTTCCCTTTGAGAGGTATAATTTCCCGTATCATGGAGGATGTCATATGGAGATTGGGCCTTAGTAAAGTTTCCTAAGTATCCTGTATTAAAATAGGAAGTAGAGAAATCATAGTTTGATTCATCCCTAACCCACTAACGGGTTTGTGGTACTTTGAGGGCATGGTCGGTGCTTAAACATTAAATGATGCTTGTGTATGAGCCCACTTATTATACGCAGATGGATGAGGAAGGATGTTCAATCCATGGGAATGATTGGGACCTGATGGTTTAAATTTTGGATACATGGAAGAAATTATGCTGAAGTGGATGCCCATTTGATCTAGGGCCTTAGGAAGGTGTCCTGTATATCTTGTTTATTGCATGAATCAGATTTATCATAGTTCAGTGTCCCCCTAACCCACTGATGTGTTAAGGTCGGTGATCACACTTAGAGACATTATGGTTATCCCTAAGGATTTAATAATTCTATGGGATTATTCTAGGATGGATTCCCATACTGCATTCTCATTATCTATCTTCTAACAAATAAATATAGATGGAGACCATGTAAGATTTGTTTGAGAGCATAACACCAATAGGGTCTCATGAGTGTGAAACTTTATCCAAATGAGGAAACTTCCCTTTTTAATGGGGTATGCAGATGAAGGTTCTTGGTTTGAGTCCACATAACATGAGTATGAGTGTGCCTATTAGATGAAGTGGACTTGTCTTAGGGGATCTGTCAGACATTCCTTGGTTGTCCTGCTGGACATGCCTTGATTACCCACCTGACATGTTTGGGGTGTTAGTCTGACATGGAAGACACATTCAAGGTTGTCTCCCTGATAAGTTTAGGATGCTTTGTATGATCAATTTACTTGTCTTGGATGTCTTCATATGATAGAATAAAACATGTCCAAGTGGCTTTACATAAAAAATGAATTGTTCGGTATGTCTTCACATGATTGAAGCGGACATGTCTCTATGTTGTTGCATGATCAACCTAGATTTTCCTCTGATTTTCAAATGATAATGATGACATTCTAATGGTAAATTTCATGATAATAGATTCATATCAATAAACTATCATGAGATCAATCTGTCTTGTTCTCGATTTGTCACATGACAATGTCGACATGTACATGATGTTTTCTATAATCAAAGAAGACATTTATGGGGTCTTATTTATGACAATTCTGACATGTAAAAAGTCTTTCACATGATCTAATTACTTGTCTTGGAATTACTTGCATAATCAAAGAGTACATGTTTGGGGTCTTGCGCATGATCAAATTAGACATGACTATACGTTGTCACATGATCAACCTATCTTATCTTTGGATTGTCGCATGACAATACAGACATGTCAATATGTTTTTGCATGACAATTCCAATCATGTCAATACGATATCGTGAGATCAACTTGAATTATCCATGATCTATCACATGATAAACTATACTTTTCTATAGATAGTTCGTTGATCAAATTGTTTTTTCCAAGGCCGTATAAGGGTATCGTGAGACCAGTGAAGAATATTTTGATCATGTGACCTTAAATTAATAGCATGGAAGGGTCTCAAGAACATTTTTATCATATTTCTCCCATCCATGTTTTGAAGTTACATACCTTATGGTATAATTCCTCATAGCTTCATGAACAATATAATGACCCAGGATTTTCATACATAGACATTAGATCATTTTTTTCAGAATACACACATGCTCAAAGACCATATTAGTTTAGTACCTTTGGAAACATGGAACAAAAATTTCTAGTCTGATGAATGATATTTAACATTTCCCAAACAATATTCCCCTTTAGTACCCCTACATAAAACCTTTATTTATAACTTGGTGAAAATAAAACCTAATAAAGGGGTGATCTTAGATGCTCAGTAAGGGTAAATTAGGGATATATGTACGCATAAACGTGAACATAAGGGTATGATAACATGATCACAATATTAGAATATCATACCCTGCATATCAAATATCATAAACATGAATCATTCATAAATATTTCTTGTTCATAAGGAATAAATCAAAAGGGAATCAAGAGTATGATTCGTGAAAGTATAACATAGGAATAAGACATAGAATTGTGGTAGACACATAAACATATAATATCATTCCTTATAAGTCAAGGTGCATTTCCAAAACATATCAGGGAACTTCATAGGGACTATGTCTATAATGAGGGAAACACCACTATCCCCAGTCAAGGTCCTTTCTTTATACGGGATCGAGCTTCTCCATCTTCCCACAGTGGATTAGGTTTTCTCCATCTTCTATAGTGGATTAAGCTTATCAACTTGATTCCCATCATTATCTCATGAGATATAAATATTTAACCATTTTATTAGAGGTAGATATAGGTCTCACCCATCAAATAATAAAAAACCATACATATGTGTTCCACAATAACATAAATCATTCATAATATTAGAACACATGGAATAAAATGGTTTTCATAAACAGCATTCCATCATAACATAACCCATGAAAAATAAATGGGTTTCACAAATATCATTCCATCATAAACATGAAACAAAAATAGAAAGAATAGGGATATTATTCTTGAAAAATATCCCCAGTAAATAATAAGTAACATCAAATAATGTTATCATAAATAGAAAATAATTTTGAGAGATCACTTGAAAATAATTCTTGAGGAAAATATCATTTCTTTGAAAACGTTTTCTTTTTTTAAAATGATACACAATTTTAAAAGAAAATATTTTCTTTGAAAATAACCATGTATTCTTATAATGGAATATCCAAGTTATTAAGGCATCATGAAATTATAAAAAATCATTCATTTTATATAAGTTAAAAAAACATTTCTTTCATATTTTTTCTAGAAAAGTCACAAAGTACCTTGTTTGGAAAATGTCAAAAATATTCCTTTATAAAAATTTCGTAAAAACACACACATGAGTAAAAATAAAATTAAGAAATTGTAAAAATAATAGTAAAAATATTTTTGGAAAATATTTTTAGGAAAAATTGACATGTATGATAAACATTCCCCATAAGATACTTACATATAAATAATCCTGAATAATAATGATATTGAAAAATTAAACCTAACCACTTTATGATTAGTAGAATCGTATGCCATAAGAAATAAAGAAAATTATATGTATATGAAAAAACAATTATTCATAATAATACTCATAAAAACCATTCATGGCCAGTATATAAACCACACAAAATAAACATATAGTGTATAAGTCAAGTGTCCCATATAAATAAAAGTAAGGAAAAAATATGTTAGTACTAGAGTAACTTTTGTATCATGATCCACAAGAGAGAGTAACATCAATTGAAATTTTTAATATAATTAAATAAATAAAATTAATGATATAAAATGTCATAATTAATTATATATACACCACTTAACAAGAATAATTGGTGAATATAGCATATATCTCATGGAAATAAAAGTGAGATGAGAAAACCCTTACCTTAAGTCTTGACTACCTTCATATAGGTTCAAACATCATATATAATAAATATAATTTTATTATAAATCTACCAAAAAAACCATATTAATATATATAATATAATATATAATTTACTTATGACTTTATGTTACTCGTTTATTAACAATTCCATGTTAAATTTATGTTTTGGTTAATAACCACTTTGTTTTTTAAACATGTTTTAACTTATTATCCTTGGACCTGATACATAGATCATGATTTCATAATCTACAGAATGATAACCATGATATAAATATCATATAAATATATATATATATATATATATATATTAATTAATTTTGATTCATAAAAGTTATAGGTAGAAAACAAAGTACACTGTTCATGGAGACGGTAGGTCGTACGTATGCATAAAAGTTGGTTTCATTTTCTTTTCATATTATAAGAAAGAAAATTATATGATATATTATCATTAAATAATAATTTTTATTTTATATATATCATATATATTAATAAAATTCATCCTTATTACCATCCATGTGAAATATAGATGAAAAAAATAGCATCGCATTGTGAAAATGGTAAGCCATACGTACGCACGAGCGATGTTATCATTTCCCAAAATATTAGGTGGTAAAATGGTAGATATGATATTATCATTATATAAGTATAATTATTTCATAAATATAATATATAAATATTAAACCCATTATAATTACCACTCATAAAATATGGTGATGGAAAATGAATTGTATCGCTATGTGGAGATGCTAAGTCGTTCGTACTCACAAGTGATACTTTCACTTCTTATTCGATGGGAAAAGGGGTTGTATAATGGTGTGTTAATAATCATAATAAAATTTAAGAATATTGATTATGTTGAAGGTATTATTTTATTATATATATCATAGATTTAGAGGATGTATATAATCATATAAAAAGAGAGTAATCAGTTAGAGCGATTACCTCTTCTTCGAAATAGCTCCTTTAGATCTCCTCTAAAGGACTCTAGAGTTAGTCCTTTGGGAAGACCAGAACCATTATAATGTAGATAGTGAAGTGGATAAGATAATTTTTTAGAGTTTGTTTGAGATAGAATAATTGATGTGGTGAAATGATATGAAGGAGGTGGTGTCCTTTTATAATGAAGGTGAAGGGAACTTTTGTAATTTCAAAAAAGATTAAATTATAATTAATTAAATCTGAATAAAAATAACTAAAAATGGAAAGGTATTAGAATATAATTTCGTATATGGTAATAATACCATCAATCAATAGATTTTAAAAAAGTTATGGTGTAATTTCTACCTTATAATTTTGATTAACCCTTAGTTAACCTATTTTAATTTTAACTATGGTAACAACTTTTTAAATGTTAGAAGGTTAATATTTTTACTTATAATGTATCAATAGAACCATAAATGTTCAATTTATGATATTTTAGACCATTATTTATCCTAATTTTACTTATTTAGGAATTTTATGATTTTTATCTTATTTAATAAAATATAATTTTCATAACATATCATTAGTGTCAAATTTGACACTATTCATTATATTGACTTTAAAAAAATTAATACAGGAATCTAAATTCTAACCAATTCATTTAATACACTCCTAACATGTCATATTAACCTATAAAATTTATGAAGAACCTTAATTAATTCAATTTATATTTATTTAAATATTTCTAATACCATTTGATTGATTTTTCCATCAATTGAACAATTACTGCATCATCGTTATGTAATTATATATGATAATTATTTCTTCACTAAAAATAAAAAATAATTTTCATGATGTAGATAAACCTTTTATATTTCATAATAACATATATAGTCTAGCATATACTCTATTTAACTCTATCTTAAAAATATTATAGTTATTAAAAGTAATAATGTGACATCTTGTCACTCTCTTTGATTTTAATAATATCCAAGTGTCGTTACGGTGGTGGCATAATGGTAAAGGTGACGAGAATGACCACACTGTTATTTGAGAGGTTTAAGGTTAAATTCCTGAGAGTCATCTATTTTGTGAATTTCACCTTCCCCCGGGATCCACCTATCATGTTGGGTCACCTGATTCCTTAATTAGTGGGTGAAATGAGGCACGACCCACTTATGCGGATAGATTATTGTGTCAAACCATTGTCGGTCATGTTGTCACCACCTGGGACACTCTTAAATCTTGACTAGAAAGGGATCCTTCTCATCTATGGATCTCTCTGGGGTGATCTCTTTGTGGGGAGGGGGTTCCCTTGTGTGGAGGGTTCGAAAAGGCCACACCTAGTGATTCCCTTTTAAGAGAAAAAAATAATATCCAAGTCATTTTCACGGAAAAGTGTCCTTTAAATTATTCAATTTCAAAAATTATGTGTTAAGGATCAAATTAAATTCATAAAAAACATTTTTGAAATTTTTATGTTACTTTTATAATATTTATAATAATATTTTTACACTTAATTACCTGATTTACCCTTAACCGTGATAATAAAAATTACTAAATCTAATATTCATATTCTCCATAAATAAAAGGGTATTATTTAAAAAATTTGGAACTTATGATTCCAAATATGAAATCCATTTTTCAAAATTCTAATCATAGAAGTGGTAGAAATTAATTTAAAATTAATCCTGTAGATGGGATCACACAACGAGTTTTTAAAGTGAAAAAAGCCAAAAGTTTGAAATGTTTTTATATCCAATTTCAATGTGAAATTTATTCCAATGACCTAAATTGGATTAAATGATGTATAATTATACTAATTATACTTTAAAACTCATTTAAAACATAATTTAAATTTATAAATAAGTTAGATGTAAAAGTAGTTTTCCATTAAAATTCTGTATTTTTCACTATTCATCAAAACATGAAACTTATTAGAAAAATACCAAGAATTAAACCAAAGTAAATTTTTATTTCCCAATTTCAAAGAAGAAATTTATTTTTTTCAAATAGAATTTATAAAGGTGTAAAAATTTATTTTTAAAATAAGTACACTTTTGAAAGGCGATAAAATTACTTTTAGAAAAAAAATACAGTTTTTAGGCATAAAACTAGATTTATTTTTACATTATGTCTAGAAAACACATATAACTACTAAAATTTACATATTTTGTGATGGATAATTAGAGATGGTATCTCATCACAAAAATTCATTTGCGATGGGAGTCTGTCGCTAATGCTCTATGGAAAAAACCCATATCGCAATTATTGTTATTTTCGATGATTCGTAGAAAATAAAGGATTATTGCAACTGATGAAGTATCTATAGAAAATAAGGTCCAGAATTTTTTTATAATAAAAAATTGTGATGGACCGTCGCAATTTCAGTTTTGTGATGGAACATCCGCCCATCACAAATAGTAGTTCTTTAAAAAATACAAAAAAAAATAAACTTAATTAAAATTAATTAAATATAATTAAAAATATATAAAATATAAAAAATATGTATATTTAATAAAATAAAATAAATTAAAACAATAAAAATATTTGAAAATATTTCAAATTTTTAAAAATAATTATAGTATTTATAAAATATTAAAATATTTTAAAAAAATTACTAATATTTAAAACTCATTAATTTTTTTTAAAAAAAATAAAACATACAGAAAAGTAAAACATCATTTCAAACATAATATGTACGTCATCCCAAATTACAAAATAGTCCTACAACTTTACAAATCATCAACTGTACTCGGGTGGAGGAGGATCACTCAAAGGATCAGGTGGAAGAGGATCACTCAAAGGATCAGGGGGAGGAAACTCCATACCAATGCCACGCTTAAGTCACCGCATATACTCCAACATCTACTCATCTCTCCAACATCGCTTCTCACACTCCTCCTCCCTCTCTCTTGGAATATACGTTATCACCTCATCCCGATCTATCAACCTCTCATCATACTGTATATCATACATCGGCATTGACAATGATTCTCCACGAGCTCCCTTCACACTCACTGATGACATCGTAGAAGTGTCATGATAACTCTTAGGTGTTAGTTTTGAACCAATACCAATCAACCAGTCTTTCTTGACACCATGAAAAGTCACTTGTATCTAGGCTGCCTCATCAAAACCCAAATCTCCAGTGGCATCTTGGTTTCTCTCGGGTTGGCTCTCCTGTGAATGAGAAGTCGTAGCCTTATATGTTTCCTTTAAATATAATAAAAAATTAGAATAAAAATAAAATTAATATTCATGAAATTTAAAAAAAAAAATTAACCACAATATGGCGTTGTCGCTCGCCTACAACTTCTCATGTATGGGGATCAGTATACGTCTTCTTATAGACTTCAAACTCCATGATAGATGGGTCAGTAACATCTTGTGTAATATAAAAAAATGTTACAGTTGAAGTATATATATATTAATAAATAATATCAATTACCATATGTTATTGATGTATGCCAAATTTATGACATCCATCCCTATGTGTGACCTATTACCTCCCCTGATCTGACACCCAGATTATGACCTCCTCCTAAAATTCTCTTCTAGTCAATAGGATAACAATCCATCCCATATTTAAGATGAGATATATTCATGTTGATGGAAGATGAAATACTGGTTGAAAATATTAGAAGAAGATTTATCCATATCTCAATGTCTAAGGTCATTTAGAAACTGACAAAAACACTCATGTATACAAATCTTACATGCCTCTTGGATAGGATATCTTAGGCTATCAGGAATTGGAGAAAATAAATTCTGCAATACAATTAAAAACAATATGTTAGTAATTAAATAAATTTCAAAAATTATATATTATTTAATAACTTACAATCCATTCATAGAAGATTTGGTGATGCTTGGTAATGGGAACTAGGTTCCATGACACTGATGGCTCAGAAAAATAATTTCTTAGAATCACACCAGCCTGAATAATAGCTAAATGAAAAAAAACTGTGCAAATAAAAATATATAATCATAAAATTATTACCAAAATTAATACAAAAAGTTAATATAAAATAAATATATTAAATAATTAAACCTGCCTCCTTAAATGAGGATCATAATAAATAGATGGTCGTATCTCTGTAATGAGATACAGAATCATCAATCGACCAAGACCACACCCCCTCCTAATTGGTCCTTCATCCTAAGGATCAGCTTAATCAGGCCCATCAGTAGGAATTCCAACATCAGTTAGAGAATAAAATGGATCTTCAAGATCATCTCCATTCATCTGAAATAATTATTCATACTCGTGATAAATCATTAATAAAAATATCAAATATAAAAAACTATTAAATATGAGAATATAATAATCATACCTATAAAAAATTGTTAATAAAAATATTAAATATAAAAAACTAATAAATATCATAATATTATAATTATTTGTAAATAAATACCTTAATATAATACATTAATTATCGTCTTATTCATCATTTTCATCTAGATCAATTTCTTAATCCTCATCTTCAGCATCATCAATTACCATATGACTTTCAGTTTCATCATCCTTATTACTTCATCAACATTATATGTATCATCGGCCCTTAATTGTGGGTTACATCATCTATATTTATATCTTGTCAGGTAATAGATGTATTTTCTGATTTTTCTTGATAATTTTCAATTTGTTTCACTTCCATAAAACTATTTTCATTTTCAATAAACTTATTTTCATGTGATTTCATTTTTATCACACTCCACCAGTAATTTAAAAATATCAAAACATCAAAGTAATTTTCATAGTAAACTTGATGTGATTGATGTTCCAACATAAATTATTCATTTGATATAATAAGATTGTTAAATTTAATGTTAGAAACTCCATGTTATGGATGAACTCACAACCCTTGATTATTATCAAACCAATGGCATTTAAAAATTGTTATATATTTTGGTCCCATATAAAGTAACTCAATTATTTCATCCAGCATACCATAAAATCCAACCTCACTTTCCTTCTGATGATATCCTTTCAAACAAACACCACTATTCATTGATTTATTTGAGTCACCATATATGCATATATGGAATAAAAATCCATTAACCACATACCCATTGTAAGATTTTACCAATTTTGATGGAGGGTTTTTTAGCACACATAACTGACTATAACTTCTATTTTCATGATGTGTCCCCTATAAACAATAAAAATTATTAATAATATTTATTATTACAAAATTGATTTATTTTTACATCGAAAGAAACATAACTTACCATTCTTTGAAACCAATAAGAAAAATTTTATTTACAACATTATTCAAGAATAGCAGATGTAATTTGAATAATTTTTTTTGATATGGTCATCATATAGTCTAAAAAAAGTTAATATAAATAAATGAATCTTTTATAAAAATCTAAAATAATAATAAAAAAGTAGTAATTCCTACAAAAATCATGTCATTTCTTCACAATTAAGCAGAACATATGTATGTACTATGTGTAGTTCTTCATCTATTATCCATCATTAACAATAACCACCAAAACCAAGACTAGGCTGATTAAAAACTGAAAACTGATGGTTTGTGACAACATTAACATTTGCCTCATTGTGTCCCATGCGATTATGTTTTAAAGTATATTCGGACTGAAAATGATAAGAGTATAAATATAAAATTTCCTCCTATAAGTACACTTCTGCAATCGACCCATCAATTGATGCTTTGTTACATACTTTCTTATTTAATTTTTTTATACATATCTCAAATGAATACATCCATCGGAATTTTATTGACCCTCCGCATTTATCTTCATATGGAAAATGAAATATTAAATGTTCTATAGAATCAAAGAAGTCGTGTGGCAATAGTTTCTCCAATTTACATAAAATTAAAACAACATATTTTTCTACAAAACTCAATGCATCATATTAAAATGTTTCCGCATAAATATCTCAGAAAAAAATATGATATTTTGGTCAAAAATTCTCATATTGAATAATTCAACCGCTCGTTAACACCAACAGGTAGTAATATTTTAATTATGACATGGAAGTCATGAATTTTTAACCAAGTAATATGCCCATTTATGACACAATGTGACAAATTAGAAGCATGAGCATCTGGTAACATCAAATATATAATCCATTGACAGAATAATAAATGGTTTTCTTTAGTAAGTGAGTAAGATGATTTTAAATTCATTAATTTGTGTGATATTTTATCTTCAAATAATTGAAGTTCAGGATATCTACAAATCTGGGAAAGATATAACTGTACCTTTAAATTATCTTTGGTCTTACTAGGTGTGTCCAACACGGTATAAAATATGTTATCAAAAAAATATTCTCAATACACATTACATCTAACATGGGATGAACCAAAAAATCATAACAATATAGAAGGTCCCAAAAAATACAATGATTTATCCAATTATGATCTGACCCAAAACCATTTATTTTTTTATTCATTTATGGTTGGTCCAAAAGTAACATGAGGTAATGTAGAGATAATAGATTTTATATGATTACCTGAGAGCACTGTTGGAGGTTCCTCTATTTCAATTTGACCTTTTGGAAAATTATTTTTGATCCTTTGAAAAGGGTGATCTTCAAGAAGAAATATCTGATGACATTCAAAATAAATACCCTTTCTCCCACTACTAAACATAAATTTTTTATTCTTATCCATGTTATACGAACATGGTTTTAGACCATGTGTGATCTATCTATATAACATACCATATGATAGAAAGTCACTGATCATCCATATTAATGAAACCGACAATATAAAATTCTAATATGCAACTATATCAAATGTAGTCACACTATTGTTCCATAATGAAATTGTCTCGTCAATTAGAGGATTCAAATAAACAACAATATTCTTCTTTTGATTTCCTGGAATTAATACCCTCAAATATATATATGATTCCTTCATCAACCTACATGGATGTAAGTTATAAGGAGTAATCAAAATAGGTCAAAACAAATATTGACCGGTGTAAGCAACAAATTGAAAAAAACCATCAGCAGAAAGGCACAACCATATGTTATGAAGTTTTGAAATAAAGAAAGGATTTTTTTGTCAATTTTTTTCCATGAATCACCATCACACAAATGAATTAATATTTTATTGATGTAAATATTTGATTTATGTAAATTCATCAATCTAGGTATGTTATGAGACATAAATAAACATTGTAAACGATGTGTAGTTGTAAAATACCACAATTGTTTCATAGGAACTCTATAATTTCCTTGTTATTCCTCTTTATACCTCAATTCTCCAAATATTTGAAATTTAACCAAGGATTCATAATCACCATAATATAAGATTTATTCATTTTAACATACATGTATTTTTTGATAACTAAGACCCAAATTATGAACCAACCACTTATTTTCATAAAAACTTGTAGGTAACGTATTTCCATCAGGAAAAAATGATTTAAGAAAAGACAAAATCTGATCAAAACAATTATTTAACTTTCCAAAATCTAATTTAATAGCCATGTATTTTTTTAACAACATCAAGTTTTCTTATTTGGCATCTCAGATATAAGACCACCTCATATTTTTTCAAAAAATTGCAAAACTGAGAAGTTTCTGATTTAGGATTTGGAATATCATTCTGAGTTGTTTTAGGAATAAATTGACCAACAGCCGCATGTACTAAAATCTAAAATCATGGATCTGAAACCTAAAAAAATTATTTTCTACTGAATTATTTTTACCATATTGATACTAAAAAAATAATCTTCCCAAAAAAATCAAAATATTAAGTCTGACATTGTCAAACATTTCAAATCTCTTTAGATCACATTTCTGACATCGGCATTTAATTGTCCTTCAGAAAAAAAATCTGAGTTTGAAGATACAAATGATATAAATTTTTCAACACCTTCAATGTAGATAGGATTTATACCAAAACCATTTTTATTTTTAAAATGATTTATCCAATCATGATCGTATAATAGAAATTGGTGTCTATTTCCTGGGTCTATAGTTATCTAAAAACAATAGAAATAAGAATAATTATTACTGATCATTTTGACAAGTTGAAAATTATTATATTTTATCACCTTGAAATATTCTATGGAATATAAGCAGAGTGAGACGCTGGGTAAGCACTAGATTACGTGGCCCATAGAGGCTCGGTGTAAATAAAATAAAAATATTAAATATATAATATAAGACACATGTTATTTTTTGAAAATAATATAATATCTCTCAAATGGTGTCTCATATGAGAAATCTAAGACCATCATTAGGTTTGGAATGTGGGTTTCACCCTATGCATGACATTATATTTGTATTCATTGAGAGTTTAGTAACATCACACAAGATGGTAATTCCATTTAATAATTTTATTTTAATTTTTTACAAAAAAAGAAGTATCTTCGTAATAGTGAATCATATCAGAAATCTAAGACCACCGTTACATTGGGGATGATGGTTTTACCTTAGGTGAGACATAAAATTTGTTTTCATCAGGTGATTGGTTACATGGCCTATGAGGGTAATTAATTTAATATTTTTATTATAATTTATTATTAAAATTTTATTATCTCTAAAAATGTGTATCGTATGAAAAATCAGAGACCACCATTGGGTCTAGGATGTGAGGTTTATTCAAGACATGACATAACATTTGTGAGAATCAGGTATTTAGTTACATTTTATGTGAGGGTAATTCATTTAATATTTTTATTATAATTTCTTATTAAAATTTAAAGTATCTTTCAAACTGTGTATTTTATGAAAAAACAGAGAGCTTTGTTGGATCTGGGATATGGGGTCTACCCTAGGCATGACATAACATCTTTGAGTGCCAGGTGTTTGGTAACATCGCACGCAAGGGTAATTCAATTAATATTATAATTATTATTTATTATTAAAATTTAAAGTATCATTAAAACTATGTATCTTATGAAAAATTAGAGACCACCATTGGGTCTGGGATGTGGGGTTTACCCAAGCCACGAGATAAAAAAATTTAGTATCGAGTGTTTGGTAGCATCACACACGAATGTATCATTTTTAATCTTTGATTAATATTATTTTTATATTTTATATATATATAAAAATTATTAATATGAATTTTTTTAATTAATTAAACATTTATATGAAATATTGTGCATTTCTAATAGTTATTAGTTTTTATATTTTTTTGTAAGGTTTGATAAAAAATTTAGAATTTTATTACAAATATTTTTTAAATTTTTAGTAGTTCATAAAATTTTTTGACAAGTAATACTAATTATTTATTATTTGTATCTGAATTTGTAATAAATATTAATAATATTTAACAATTACTCATATTTTTTCTTTTAAATTTTTTTACATATTTACATAATTTACACAAATTTTCAAAATATTACTAATAATCTCTAACTAACACTAATATTTACTATTTATTAATAATATTGAAAAATTGATTATTAATTATTATAAATTATGTAATGATTATTATTAATTATTTAAATTATTATTATAATTTCATTAATTACTATATATATATATCACAATTTCTTAATTAATATAAATACATCAAATATATTCTAACTCATTTTTAAAAAAATATAAAAATATCAAATTTATATAAATATATATATATATATATATACATAATTTATAAATAATTTTACTTTAGTTAATTTTTATTATAAATATATTTGATTACGTGGAATTACTAATTTATAGAAATAATTTATAAATAATTTTGAGTTAATATTTTTGAATTAATAATTATTTTGAATTGATATTTATTTTGAATTAATAATTTTTACCCTAGATTCATTATAATATTTGTCTGAGTGGATTGTTTTTACAATATTTATATGAATTATTAATACTAATTATTTTAATTAATACAAAATTTATAAATTTTTTTGGGAATTTAAATATTTGTTATATTTTTTTATAATTTTTTGAGAAATTATTATTATACTTTTATAATTATCACCAATATTTACAACTTATTAATAATAAAGACTCATTAATTATTAAATATTCTAAATTATTTATTGATTTTTACTAATTATTTAAATTAATACTACATTCTTAATAATTAGTAATTTTTATGAATTTTTAATAATTCTTTGTGTTTGTTATCTTGTTTAATAATGTAGTACAACACAATATCCTATTTATTATAAACTATGTTTTTAATAAATATTACAAATTTTGAATTGTTATATTTTTTCATTAAACAAATTTTTTAACTTTTTTTTATAAAAAAACTTATAAATAACATTTTGTTAAAAAATCTTTAAATTAATTTTCTCGTCATTATTAAAAAACACTCCTTTCTATTTATTTCATACATTATATATATATATATATATTATATAATTTATTAATCAAATTTATATACATAAAATTTATTAATACATATTTTTCTAAATAAAATAACATATCAAATCTATATACATACATACACACGCATGTGAGAACACACACACACACACATATAGATTAACATGTAAATATATATTTCTCTAAACAATTACAAACATCCATCATATTTCAATACTCGTCAAATTTCAAATAATAATATAAAATAATAAACTTCTAGCAACCCTAAACACCAAAAAATAATCTACTAAATCTAAATATCAAACAATGAGTGAAATACTTAAAATCAAATTAAAACAACTAGTGTGAATCCAAGACACCCAAATTGGTAGTAATAAATTTATATCAACCCTAAATATAAAATAAATTATAAAATTAAATTAAATTTAAAAACCTAGGTTTTGACCAAACAAGTATTTTCAACAATAAACCAAAATATGCAAAATAATGACGAATGAGAGAAGCGGAGTCCATACCTAGAATATCTGAGTCGAAATCAGCAAGAAAACAGAAGAAATAGGTGTTTTCAGAGCTGCATAGAGCAGGGCGGTCAGGTAAGGTCTGTCGTGTTGGTTCGAGAGAGAGAAGAAAAATGGAGATGAAGAAAAAGAGGGTGTGGCCTATTAAATCAAAGAGAGTTTTTGCGATAAAGTATTAATGATGGAATTAATTTCAACTCAAAAAAATCATCAAAAGTATTTGTGATGGGAATTAATGTCTATCATAAATAATCACGATTCAATGGTCATTTACGATGGATGTATAAGTCCATCGCAAATGCCCTTCGAGAATATATTTCACGCTGGGTGGTGGGAAATCTCACCAAAACTATTTTTTATGGATGTACTTTTCCATCACAAATAATAACTATTTGTGACGGAATACTACATCTGTCACAAATAGTTCCCACCCAACAACTATTTGTGATGGGGCATTTGTCTGTCGTAAATGCCCCATCACAAATGATTGAAATTTTAGTAGTGTAGGTTCAATTTTAAGTGTCATATTTAATATTATATATATATATATCATTAATATAATACAACAAGATTGATTTATTTATTTTATTGGTTTAAAACACACTTTTGCGTATTTAAATATTTTTTCAGAAAAAAATTTCTTTTATTTTAAAAAGGTTTAATTTTAATTTATAATTAATTGGTCATAAAATAATTAACTGTATATACATGTATAAAATATATTTTCATAATTCAGTTAATCGTGTTCAAAACCTCTATTCTAACGGTTAGGTTATAACTGTCTTCTTTAAATAATTACAATAATAAAATGATTATTTCTAGAAACTCAGTGTTGCGTGTAACACAAGATAAGATGGTGTTGCATGTAGCACAAACTTAACATGGTGTATCATGTAATTCAAGCTATTAAAGAAATCATATTGTTGGAAAAAAAATAGGTTGTTACATTCTACCCCCCTTAAAATGAATTTCACCCTCGAAATTCATCAGGGTCATCAAAGTTTTAATACATGAAAGTTACTTTCATAGAAACTCACATTATAAAAATTAACACTAAAAAATCCTTTAAAAAATAAACATGGTAACTTAACGGTTACCCAAAGTAACTCATAACTATGTTTCCACATGGTAGTACATATGTGGCAAGTGAAAACATGGACATAAAAGAGAAAAATAACTATCAAGTTTTGATGGAGAGTGATAGAGAACATGGTTGGAGGAAAGTTAATGATCAAAGATACATAACCCAAAGAGGGTTGAAAAGGTCATTGATATCATAAAAAATGATTATAATAAGGCCAAGTCTAATTTCAAGAGCCTTTTTCTTAAAGTTGAATAATTTTCAGGAGAATATATACTTACATGATTTCTGTACAACCTCACCCTTTGTTGTGCATTGATCAATTTCCACTTCATATCTTATTCCAAGAAATAAAGGTGAATTTATCATTCCTGAAGCAGTAGCAGACAATGATATTCATCAATTGAATGATAGGTCATTCCATCTGTACTTGTTACAATAAAAAGGTTAGCATAATTTATCCAATATTCATAAATGCTCATTTGGAAAGATAATACTTTAATCTATAAAACCTCATCTGAAGTTTAGTATAAACCATTCCATAAATGGTACCTTATAACCCTTCCAAAATATAAATGTCCAAAACATTAGAAATAAGGTCACAAAATTTCTAAAAAACATCTTATCATTGATCCCCCATATATCATTAAGTATCTATTGTTCGTCACATACCAAACATGTGAATACTTTCATCATGTACTCTCTTGAAACATGATAATAACATGAATTACTATAAATACTTATTTAAAACATGCATCCTTCCTTATTCCAAAGATTATTGGATATATTCCTTAAGTCCAAAAATGTCACAAAATCCATCCATGATAGCATAAACCACTTTCTCAACAATTCCTTAATCAGTTCCAAGGTAATCAGTACCATCCAATTTACTTATTAATATCCAACATACCTTTATCCAAACATCATTATCTCAACATTAGGAACATATTAAGGATTATCTTTCCCTTAATCTTGTGTTTCTCGTGAATATCACCTTTCTATTAAAACACTTTTCTAATTCTTCAACACCATTCATTATATCCTTTTCAATCCTTTATGAAAAACTTAATCTTTGAATTCCAAAAAATATACACTTCAATCATCCTATATTATTAATTGACAATTACTTAGGGTTCATCATCTTATTATTTCCTAGAATATGAAATATGAATCATGTATTAAGGTTCCCCAACCTCAATATAATCATGATTCTTATATTTAATGTACAAAATATTATTAGAACATCTCATACCATTTAATTGTCATTTTTGGTCTCTTTATCCTCAGTAGTATAACCAATACTTGTATCACCTTCCTAATTCACTTCATGATATTTCCACTTAGGACATTGATTTTAATAATTTCCATAATTTCCACATTTGAAACATTCAATGTGAACCATGTTCCTTCTATTTACCTTTATTTAAGAAGACCAGTAATCATAGTGTGAGCAACACTTATCATAGAAGAAAAAAACATAATCATGAAAAACTACTTATAGGATGCCTAAATTATGACACCTACTTTTAAATCTATGACACCTTAGGCGTATCCTTAGATACATCCCTAGACATATCCTTAGAAATATCTCTAGGGGTCGCACTAAAGTTTTCTCATCCTAGTTTCCTAAGGTTGACTAAACCTTTGATCTGATGAAAACTATAATAACATAGGCTTTTCATACATATTCATTACATTATTTTTTCATAATACACAAACACATACCCAAAGACCATATTAGTTTAGTTCCTTTGGAAACTTGGAACACAAAATTCTAGTCTAGTGAAAGATCTTAAATGTTTCCCACAAAGATATTCTGCTTTAGTACCCCTACCTAAAACCTTTCTTTATAACCTAGGGAAAATAAAACATAAGAAGGGGTTATATTAGATGCTCAGTAAGGGTAAACAAGGGAGATATGTAAGCATAAACATGAGTATAAGGGTATGAGAACATGATCATAACATTATAAGATCATACTCTACATATCAAAGATCATAAAAATGAATCATGTAATATATGTTGGCAGTTCATAAGACATGAATCATAAGTGAATCAAGATCATAATCCATGAAAGTATAACATAGGAATAAGACAAGGAATTGTGGTAGACACATAGAAATGTAATATCACTCCCTATAAGTCAAGGATCATTTCCAAAACTAATCAGGGCACTTCATTGGGACTGCACCTACTTTGAAGGACACAACACCATCCCCAGTCACAATCCTTTCCTTATAAGAGATTGAGTTTCCCCATATTTATATAGTGGATCGGGTTTCCCCAACTTCCATAGTGGATCAAGCCCATCGACTTGACACCCATCATTATCTCATGAGATATAAATCTTTACCCAATTCATTGGAATGAGATATTGGTCCCACAAATCACATAATGAACACCACACATATGTGTTCCATAAGAACATAAATCATTCATCATATCATAATCCACTGAATAAAATGGGTTTCATAAACATCATTCCATCATAACATAATCTTTGAAAAAGAAATGGGTTTTATAAATATCATTCCATAATATACATATAACAATTATAGAAATAATAGGGATAATATTATATAAAAAATGTCCCTAGTAAATCATAAGTAACATCGAATAATGTTATCATAGATGGAAAATAATTTTGAGAGATAACTTGAAAATAATTCTTGAGGAAAATATCATTTATTTGAAAACGTTTTCTTTTTTTAAAATGCCACACAATTTTAAAAGAAAAAAAAATTATTTGAAAATAAGCTTATAAGATTATAAGGGAAGATTTGTGACATTAATTTTTCATGAAATATGAAAAAATATGTTCATACCATATAAGTTAAAAAACATTCCTTTTATACATTTTCCAGAAAAGTGACAAAGTACCTTGTTTGGAAAAAGAAAAAATATTCCTTTAAAACCATTAAGTAAAAATTTTCACTTGAGTAAAAATAAAATTAAAAAATTTTATAATAATAGTAAAAATATTTTGTAAATAATTTTTGTGAAACATGGACATGGATAATAAATATTCCCCTATAGATACCTACATATAAACAATCTCAAATAATAATGATATTTTGAAATTAACCCTTACCCCTTTATAATTAGTAGAATAGAATGATTTATGAAACAAATAAAATTATATAGAAATTAAAATAGAATAATATTCAGAATAATAATCATAAAATCCCTTCATGGACATTATATACACCACACAAAAGAAACAAGTAGTTTATAAGCCATGGGTCCCACAGAAATAAAAGTGAGACAAAAATTCATTACTACTAGAGTAAATTTTATATCGTGATTCCCGTGAAAGATTAACATCAATTGAAACATTTAATATCAGTAAATACATTAAATTAATGGTATAACATGTCATAATTTATTATATACACTACAAAATAATAATAAGTGGTGAATATGGAATATATCTCATAGAAATAAAAGTGAGATGAGAAAACCCTTACCTTAACTCTTGACTTCCTTCGTATAGGTTCAAACCTCTAGTATAATAAATATAAGTTTATTATAAATAAAAAAATTACCATATTCATATATATAATACCATATATTATTTACTTATGACTTTATATTACTCTCTTATTAACAATTCCATATTAAAGTTGTGTTTCGGGTATAACTGCTTTGTTTTTCGTATGTGTTTTGACATGTTATCCTTGGTAATCTTACATAGATCATGATTTCATCATATATAGAATTATAAAAATGATATAAATATCATATATATATTAATTATATATTTATTCATGGTGATTCATAAAATTTAGATGCATAAAATAAAATATACCATTCATGAAGATGGTGGGTCGTACGTGCACATGAACAATGATTTCATTTTCTTATCATGTTATAAGAAAGAAAATTATATGATATATTATAATTAAATAATAATTTTTACATTATATATATCATATATATTAATAAAATTCATCCTTATTACTATCTATGTGAAATATATATGAAAAATGAATCACATCACATCATGGAGATGGTAAGTCATATGTACGCACGAGCGATGTTATCATTTCCCAAAAGATTAGGTGGTAAAAAGGTAGATATGATATTATCATTCCAAAAGAATAAATATTTCATAAATATAATATATAAACATTAAACCCATCATAACTCCCACTCATAGAATATGGTGATGGAAAATGAATTATATCGCTACGTGGAGATGGTAAGTCGTACATACACACGAGCGATATTTTCACTTCTTGTTCGATGGGAAAAGGGGTTGTATAATGGAGTGTTCATAAAAATAATTAGATTTATGGATATTTAGTACAATTAATTTATTATTTTATGATATATATATATATATAATATATTTATATTATGTATATAAGAGTAGAAAAAGAGAGTGATCGGTTAGAGCGATTACCTCTTCTTCAAAACAGTACCTTTAGATCTCCTCTAAAGGACTTCAGAGTTAGTCCTATGGGAAGACCAAAACCTCTATAATGTGTATAGGTAATTTTATAAGATAATTTTTCATATTTTTTTAGATTTAGAAGACTCAAAGTGGTGAAATGAGATGAGGGAGGTGGTTTCCTTTTATAATGAATGTGAGGGGAACTTTTTTGAATTTCTCAAAAGATTAAATTATACTAAATTAAATCTCAATAAAAATACCTCTAAATGGAAAGGTATTATAATATAATATGGTATAGGGTGGTAATACCATCAACCAATATATTTTATACAAGTTTTGGTGTAATTTTAAACTTTATCATTTTAATTATCCCTTAGTTAACCTATTTTAATTTTAATAATGGTAACAACTTTTTAAAATAAGGGGTAAATTGAACCTTAAATGTCCAATTTACGATATTGTAGACCATAATTTATCCCATTTATCATTATTTATGTTTTTTATTATTTTTAACTAATTTAATTAAATATTATTTTCATAAAATATCATTAGTATCAATTTTGACACTATTTATTACATTGAATTTAAGAAGATCAATATAGAAAGGTAACTTAAAAAATTCATTTAATGCACCCCTAAAATTTAATATTCACCTATAAAATTCTTGGATCAATTTAATTAATTCAAAGTATATTTATTTTAATATTTTTAATATCATTTAATTAATCTTTTTCATTAACTGAATAATTACTCCATCATCATTGTGTAATTATTTATGATAATTATTTCTTTACTAAAAAATAAAAAAAAAATTCATAATGTAGATAAAAGTTTTATATTTAATAATAATATATATATATATATTCAGGAATATTTTCTATTTAACCCTATATTAAAAATACTATACTTATTAAAAGTAAGAGTGTGACATTTTGTCACTCTCTTTGATTTTAATAATATCCAACTCATTTTCCTGGACAAGTGTCCATTAAATTATTAATTTTTAAACCTTATGTGTTAAGGGTAGAATTAAATACATTCAATAACATTTTTCCTATTGTTTGTTAAATTTTAAAATATTTATAATATTATTTATCCCATTTAACCTTAATCGTGATAATAAATATTAGTAAAGTTACTATTCACATTGTGCATAAATAAACGAGTACTATTTAATAAATTTTGAACTTATGATTACAAATATGAAATACATTTTTTAAAAATTCTAATCAAAGAATTGGTAGAAAATAAATAAAAATTAATCCTACAGACGGGATGAGACGATGTGTTTTTAAAGTGAAAACGTCCAAAAGTTTGAAATGTTTTTGTATCCAATTTCAATGTGAAATTGGTTCCAATTACCTAAATTGAATCAATTGATATAAAATTGTACTAACAATACATTAAAACCAATTTAAAAAATAATTTAACTATATAAATAAGTTATACAAAAAATAGTTTTCAATTAAAATTCAGTATTTTTCATTATTCATCAAAACATGAAACTTATCAGAAAAATACCAAAACATAAAACAAAGTAAATTTTTATATCTATATTTAAAATAAGAAATTTATTTTTTCAAATATAATTTATAAAAGTGTCAAAATTTAGTTTTAAAACAATTTCATCGTTGAAAGGTGATAAAATTTATTTTAGAAAAAAAATACACTACCGGAAATTTCATCTTTACCAACGGTTTAAAACCGTTGGTATAAACTATAACAATGGTTGACCAAACCGTTGGGTCTTGAGTCGTGGGGATAGACATATTCCAATGGTTCTATGGAAACCATTATGATATGTTTGAAAAATTGAGTATATACCAACGGTTCATTGAAACCATTGGTATAAATGTTTACCAACAATTTAAAACCATATGTAATATCAAAAATCATATTTATTCCAACAGTTTACAAACCGTTGGTATAGCCTTTTACCAATGGTTTCCCACAAATTGTTGGTAAATATCAAGTAAAAATCAATATACCAATGGTTTGTAAACCGTTGGTATATACTTTTACCAAAAATTTACATAAAACTGTGGGTATAAGTTCTATTTTTATAGATATACCAACGGTTGTAAACTGTTGGCATAGCCTTTATGTACCTGCAGCAGCAAGCCGGCCTCCCCCTGTGCACCTGCAGCAATTCCACCAACTTCCACCAGCAGGCCTACAGAATTCATACACAATTCATACAAAATTCTGAATACCTGTAGAATACATACAGGGGGTTGGGGGCGGTCCATACAGAATACTTGCACAATCCTGAATACCTGCACAATTCATACACAATTCATACACAATTCTGAATACCTGCAAAATTCTCAATACCTTCAGAATACATACAGAATTCTGTATGAATTCATACAGAATTATGAATACCTCCAATTATGTATTTAATTACCATCTACACACATACAAAATTAACACATAATTCATACGGTAATTATAGCAAGTATACACATACAACAAGTATACCCATACAAAAATTATACCCATAAACCATTAACATATAATTCATAAGTTAATTAAATACATAAATAATTCAATTCAGAATTGAGGGGGTTGGGGGCTGCTCAGGGGGTTGGGGTAGTTGTTCAAGGGGGGTAAGGGTGTCCAGGGGGTGGGGGGCTATCTAGGGTGGTGGGGGACTATCCATGGGGGTGTCCAGGGGGTGGGGTGGTGTCTAGGGTGGTGGGGAGGTGTCCAGGGGGTAGGGGGTGTCTAGGGGGTGGGGGTATCTAGGGGTGGGGGTGTCCAGGGGGTGGGGTGATGTCCAGGGGTGGGGGTGTCCAGGTGGGGTGGTGCCCGGAGGGTGGGGTGTTGTCCAGGTAGATGATGTAGGTTTCTATACATGTTTTGCAGAAGAATTCAAACCATCATGTTCATTGCCAGGTAAAATGTTAAAGAGAGGTCCTAGAGTTATAATAATTTTATAAAAATCGCATTTGAAGCATTGAAATGTTCACCAAGTTATAAATGTTGGTTTTTTATGTTTGAATACAGTTCAATTCCAAATTAGAAAATGAAATTAAAATTAAATTTCAACCAATAAACATTGAAAATTAACATAATAGTAAAGTCGTATACAACATATTTTTAATCAATATTAAATCAATTTGAATAGTACCAACCTTAACAACCCAATTCGAGGTAAACCAAAAGAATTGAGAACATGAATGGATGATTTTATATATTTCCCACCATAACTTCAAGTTCATAGTCAAATCTGACAATTGAGCTATTGGAGTCATCAAAAGTAATAAATGGATCATTTCCAATGGCAGTAGGGATGGTGTCAATTCCATCATCACCATCATCAAAAATATTTCTTGTAATTACTTCAATAATGACACCAAATTTAGGTCGAAGATGGTCCTTGACATAAAAAACTTGTTTCTACATTGATGCCAATACATATGGTTCATCAGTAGAAGGAGTGAAAGTTATATCAATTACTCGAAATCCACAATCATCAATAAATGTGCCCTGCCTCATCATCAAATCAAACCATTGGCATTTCATCATCATGACTCGTCCATGAGAATGATAATCCAATAATATTATTTTTTCAACGACTCCATAATAACCTACATTTTTAAATCATGGTATACTATCTGATGCACTAGCATAATAGTCTATTTTGGAAGTAACCATAACACTATCATGTTGTGTTCTCATGTTCTTTGCTTATTCAGGGATAACAAATCTGTACCCATTGATAACAATTGATTTATAGTCATGAACCATGGTATTATGACCAAAAGCCAAAGCTCTTATTTCCTTAGAGATAGATTTAGCAGGAAAACTCAATACCTGAAATATAAATGAATATTAAACTTAATTAAATATTGTTTTAATTATTTTAAATAGTAATATTATTACCTTCAATTTTAACCAAGTAGAAAACTCTTTAGCATGCAAAGTCTCCCTCCTTCTCAAAGATAAAGAACGATTCTTTCTATTTATCATCTCTTTACATTCCCTGTAGATAAAAATAGGAATAGTTTAACATATATATATATATAAGATATAAATATTCAATTTACTTATAAGATGTAGTCATCGAACAAATCAGAGTTGAACAAAATTGTGTGATGTGCCATCTCCTTCTCTTCAAGGCTTAATATTGTCAATGTATATGATCCAGGAATTCCTCCTGTTTGAGGAAGTGATGGAAAACTGGGTTTAATTTGCTCATATTGTTCTTCTTCGTTTCTCATTGGTCTGTTCATTATTTTAGTAAGATCATCTACATACATAGAGCATAAATCCATCCATTCTTGAGCCAAATAACTGTTCACGGTACAGCCTTCGGGATGATTCCTGTTACGGACATAAGACTTTAATGTGTACATATTTCTTTCAGTTAGATACATCCAACGAAAAGAAATAGGTCCTCCGAGAAGTATTTCAATTGGAATATGTATAGTCAGATGCAACATGCATGTAAAAAATGATGGAGAAAATATTTTCTCTACTCACACAAAATTAATGGGGCATCAACCAACATTTTTTACAAGAAAGACTTGGACAAATTCTTAGCAAAAAGATCTCTAAACAAATGGCACAACCAAATAACAGCCACCCTTACATTATTGGACAAAAGATGATGAATTACTATTGGAATCAACTCTTGCAGAAGTATGTGATAATCATGAGTCTTCAAAGATTTTAGCTTCAACTCTCTTTTGTTGACCCATTTAGATATGTTGCTTGAATAGCCATCAGGAACATTAATAGCCTCTAGTACTTCTAGAAATTGCTTCTTTCTATAGGTATTATCACATAAGAAGCACATGGAACTTGCCATTTATTTTCACTGATACTCATAGGATGCAATTCTGGTCTGATGCCATAATCCACCAAGTCACACCAAGACTGTAAATCATCTTTTTTCTTTCCCTTAACATTTAGAAGAATCAAAATCAACATTTCACATATATTTTTTTCAATGGGAATTACATATAAGCAATCAAGTAACAAATTAGTTGACCAATAAGGCAAATCAAATAAGATACTTCTCTTATTCTAATTGTAACAGGTTTCAGTGGAAACATTTGTTCTCTTTCAAGATTTCATTTGACCCTTCCTGAATGAAAAACTGAAATCTTTCAATTCATTAAGCACATTAGTTCCAAACATACACATAGGTGGATCATCGATCTCTATAGTATTGTAAAATCTTCGATGATTATTTCTATATGGATGGCCCATTGGCAAGAATCGTTGATGTCCCATAAAATTGAAACTACAATGATATTTCAGTCTTCTGGATCATGTATTCTTTATACAAATAGGACATGATAGTTGTCCCTTTATGCTCCATCCAGACATCATTGCATAAGCAGGAAAATCATTGATCGTCCACATAAGCACAGCACGCATCTGAAATATATCATTTGAACATGCATCGTATGTGCACACACCCACATCCCAAAGAAGTTTCAACTCTTTTACTAAAGGTTTCATGTATACATCTATATCATTGTCAGGATCAGAAGGGAAATATATGAGTATACTCATGAAAGTGAAAGGTTTTTTCATACACAACCATGGGGGGAGATTATAAATGTGCATAAAAATAGGCCATGTGCCATGCAACGTAAGAATCTACCCAAACGGATTAAAACCATCACATGAAAGACCCAACCTCAAATTACGCACATTAGCAAAAAAATCAGGATATCGATCATCAAATATCTGTCATGAAAATCCATCTGTAGGGTAAACCAACTCATCATTAGTCTTCTTTCTCTCAGTATCATGTCATTGCATTTTTATTGATATTTCATTAGACATAAAGAGATTCTAGAGCCTGGGGATTAGTGTAAAGTGCCACATTACTTTCTGTGGCACACGGGATGGTGTTCCATCATATTTTAGATTCCATAGGGATGTGCTATATTTTATACATTCATTTTATTCAGTAGTTTCCTCCTAGAATAAACTGAAATCTTTCAGGCAAGCAAGAATTTTTTTTTCTGAAAATCCAAGTTCCTCAACTAAGTTTCATTCCGTATAGTGGTTTGATGGAATATCTACATCATCTGGAAGTAATTCCTTCATGAAGGTAAGAATTTAATCAATGGTAGTATTAGAAATCCCATACATAGCTTTCCCATGAAATAATCAGATTAAAAATTCCAGCTTTTTAATTTTACCGCATTGTCGATATAATGGATTCGTGGAAGCATTATTCAATTTTTTCACCCTGACAACAACATCATTTTCATTAGATGAATCATGTGTGATCATATTGAAATCTTCTTGCGTCGTAATTCTTTATTTTTTATGATGAATAATAAAATTAAACAGTTCATATAAAAAATTCTCCAATCCAGTCCTATCATTTGGATCATCACTAATTTGAGATTTCATTTTCTCCCCACTGTGATACCACACAGAGTAGTTTGCTTGAAAACCATATTTGGTTATGTGGTAGTTGACTTCTTCAAATCTCAACCAAGGTCTTCCAACACAATTATAACAAGGGTTGTGTATGTGACCATTATCTGAAGCGTTGTGAAATGAAAAAACTAAAAATATCTCCAAATTTCTTTGAAAATCGCTTGAGATCCGATTGGTTTCATACATCCAAATTCTATCCATTCTGTAAAAAAATTGTTATAAGTCATTTCATCAAAATCAATTCAATAATATTGAAGTTTCATCGAAAATATATTTAAGTAAATGAGAATTGTTCACTTTATATGAAACCATAACTAACACACTACTCTATATGAGAATCATATTATAAAAGATAAAAAAATACTATATTAATAACAAAATATATTTGAAGATACATGAGTGTACAAGATCATGTAAAATTTTGGAGGAGAATTATTTTGGAATTGATTAAATTTTAGATCAAAGAAATTTTATATTTTAGTAGATTATTTGAGTGATCACATACACTACCCAAGGGGTGGGGGTGTCCAGGGGTGGGGGTTTCCAAGGGGTGGGGGCTGTCCTGGGGGGTGGGGGCTATCCACGGGGGTCGGGGGTGTCCAGGGGGGTGGGGGTGTCTAGGGGGTGGGGGGTTTCCGAGGGGTGGTGGGCGGGTGTACAGGGGGTGGGCGGGCCTTCCACAGTGATTGGGGCTTTCCAGGGGGGTACAGGGTGTCTAGGGGGTTTATGGACTATCCACAGGGGTTTCGGGGCTGTCCAGGGGGGTCGGGGGTGTCCAGGGGATGGGGGGATTTCCATGGGTGGGGGATTTCCAGGGGGTGTATGAGGTGTCCAAGGGGGTGGGCGGGCAATCCACAAGTTTCGGGGCTTTCCAGGGGGTGTGGGGTGTCTAGGAGGATGGGCAGGATGTCCACGGGGGTGGAGGGGCTGTCTCGGGGGGTACGGGGTGTCCAGGGGGTGGGCGGGCTGTCCACGGGGGTGGAGAGGCTGTCCAGGGTGTAGGGATGTCCAGGGGTGGGTGAGTTGTCCACAGGGGTGGGGGCTTTCCAGGGGGTAAGGGTATCCAAGGGGTGGGCGTGTTGTCCATGGGGGTGGCGGGGCTATCCAGGGGGTTTGGGGGTGTCCACAGGGGTAACAGGGTTGTCTAGGGGGCTAGGGGGTGTCCAAGGGTGGGTGGTCTGTCCATGGGGTGGGGGTTGTCCAGGGGGTAGGGGTGTCCAGGGGTGGGTGAGCTATCCACGGGGGTGGTGGGGCCATCCAGGTGGATTGGGGTTGTCCAGGGGGTGGGCGGACTATCCACGGGGTGGGGGATGTCCACAGGGGTGGCGGGGCTTTCCAAGGGGTAGGGGTGTCTAGGGGGTGGGGTGGTGTCCAGGGGCATGGGGGCTGTCCAGGGGGTTGGGGGTGCTGTCCATGAGGGTGGGGTGGTTTCTAGGGGTTGGGGGCTGTCCAGGGGGGTGGGGATATTTAGGGGGTTGGGGGTGTTTTACAAGGGGGTAAGGGGTGTCTAGGGGGGTGTGGGTGTCCAGGTAACATTGATAATCAAGAAGCATAATTTCATAACCCTATTAACCTATAATTACCACTGGAGATGGTTTCATGACTCACCTGTCCAACAAAAACCTATCACCATATAATTATCAAAAAATATTAAGAAAAATAAAACACTCTAATATTGATTCCTAATGACTAGAATAAAATAAAAACAATATAATCCAAGTAAGTTCACAACAACACCTCATGTGCACCTCCAAAGACTTCCAATACTATCAACTAGCGGTGAATAATTATGTGCACATGACCATGATATTTTTTTCATGAGATATATATCAGAGAGTAAATAATGTGTAGACATAAACAACATTGGTGAGTTCTATTATGGTTATAATCCTCTATTATGGGTTCCTTCCAAGGATAAAAAATGATATAAATACCTTAATAATGCTTTATAACTACCTAAGAAAATTGTGACATGAATTCCAAACACTCATTTTGAATTTCAAAAAATATTACAAGTGTATGACCGAACCACTTGATGGAGTAGTAATAAATGATCATGTAATAGAGTAAATTTTGGTTTTATCACCATTCACACATGAAAATGACCCCAAACCCACTCTAGTGGTTCAGGTAGAAGCACCACTTCATTTAATGACTTATAGTGTGGGTATCATCATCTTAATGTTAGAGTGTGATATTTCAAAGACAACATTTAGGGGTGCATTCATAATTCATGAGTATCTTATCATTCTTATTAGGATAAAAAATTATATAACTGTATTTATGTCTAACCAATGAAATCATGTCAATAGACCTTAAATTTAAAATAAACCAAGGATAAAATAACACAGTATCAAATTTACCTCTTCAATATCAATAAAAATTATTCTATATAGATATATCACAACAAAACCACAGCATAAAATGATATATTGCTTGTGTTCATAAGGGGATCATAATACACAGTACATTCCAGCGAAATGGAACGAAAAAATATAAAATAAATGAAGGCACGCATACCGATTTAAAATGGAAGAACAAAAATTACTTGAATCAAAGATATATTCCCAGTTGGAAATTAGAGTTAGAACCCTCGAGAGAAGGTTGGGAAGTAGGGTTCCAACCACAACTTAAAATGATATATGTCTTCTATTCATAAGGGGATCATAATACACACTACATTGTTGAAAAATAGAATAACAAAATCTAAAATAAATGAACTCACACATACCGATTTAAAGTGGACGAACAAATCATTGGGAAACTAGACCTATCGTGCTGGGAAGTAGGGTTTTAATCGATATTTAGGGACAAATCTTTGAGATGGTCGAGGTTTAGGGAAAAATATTCAAGATGGTGCATCGAGCTCTCGTTTAGGGAAAAACTTCTAAGATCTCTGTAGTTCGAGATCCCTGGAGGCATCGATATTTGGGGATTTTCTTTCCCAAAAATTTTAAAAAAAAATTGTTGGTAAAGTAATGTTATCCCAATGGTTTACAACAGTTGGGAAAAATATCTTCAGAACTATACCCAACGGTTTGTTTAAACTGTTGGAAAAAAACCTCTTATACCCAATGATTTCCTTAAAATGTTGGGAAAAAAGCCAAATGAATATACCAACGGTTCTACATAACTGTTGGTATAGTATCCTTTTCCCAATGGTTTTTTTAAACTGTTGGGAATATTGTGTTGGTATAGGTAGGATTTCCACTAGTGATAGTTTTTAAGCATAAAACTGGATTTATTTTTATATTATGTCTAAAAAACATAAGATTAATGTTAAGAATCAGACTGAATATTTTATATATATATATATATATTTCATTAATATAATCGAACAATATTTATTTATTTATTTTATTGGTATAAAACATGCTTGTGAACATTTAAATAGTTTCTTAGAAAAACATTTCCTTTTATCTTAAAAAGGGTTTGATTTTAGTTTATAATTAATTTTTCATAAAATAATTAATTATATATACATTTATAAACCATATTTTTATAATTCACTTAATCCTATTCATACCTGAAATTCTAAAGGGTAGGTTATAATTTTCTTCTTTAAATAATTATAATAATAAAATGATGTTTCGTAGAAACTCATTGTTGTGTGTAACGCAAGCTTAGATGGTGTTGCATGTAGCACAAGATTAACATGGTGTAGTGTGAAATGAAATCTATTAAAGAAATAAAATTATTTAAAAAATATCAAGGTGTTATAGACAACAAATCTCCTAGTCATAGGGGTGCATAGCCAAGGTTTTTCTTCAAACTGCACCTCCTAGGGTTTTCATGGAGATAGAAGGGCCTATTCATGAGTGTCAAAGTTACACACATGCAGAGGGGGCACACATAATGGAACCGCATAAAGTCCCACCACTCATTCGATTTACATAACCTTAATTATGTCTTGTAAGGTGTTATTCCAACAAGCTAAGGGTTTTCCATTGGATTATGCACATTCCAAAGATTCCAATATGTCAACGAGTGTCTCATATTGACACTACATGGTGCCTGGAGTCATGCGATCTATATGACCTTCATGAGGTCTTACAATGGGTTTGATATTCATGCACAGGGGGTTCCCAATGATTGTTTCATATGCATGGATGAAGGTATACATCGCATGGTGATGAGGAGTTCATGAAATATGGGGGGTGCAAGTCCTAAAATCTACATCGTGATGTCAAGAAAAGGAGTACTGTGAGACCAAGGGTTTTTGGTATCGCAAGATGCATGTCCACTGGTGTATGTATACGGACACTAGTATGAGTGTGTTGTATGTCCGAGGACTTGTCCTACTGCATCGCATGTAGTTTTATCACTCTACTTCTCTCCTTCCTCTCCTCACATGGTTGTATTTTTTTAAGTGGAGTAGGGGTATTTATTGGTCGGGGTTGGGAAAAGATCCTACTATTTTTCATAGGGACAACGTCGCATGTGATGGATGAATTGGTTGATGCTTCATGTGAATAGAATCACATGATCGTGAGATAGATTCTCATGGTGCTATGTCAGACACTCTATAGGGCTTCATGTGATTAGATTTGGAATCTTTGCATGAACCCACGACATGTCAGTGGATAGCTACTTGAAATCTTCATGCAAGAAGATAAATTCATAAAATACCAGAGGTGGGAGGATCTTGCATCATTGATCTTCATGTGAGGATTCTGTGAAATCCTCTTTTTTTTTGCTTGATTTTCATCATTTGATTGCAAAAGTTTTTGTGCCTCTCACAATGGATCTATGCGATCGTGTGACCATCTACATGTGAAGTCTCCATTCAATGAACATGGCTAGTATACAATAAAAGTGTGGATCCTAACTTTCCTATCCTTCATGCGATGGGGTGTAAGATTATAGTGATATCTGCACATGATTTCTTGTTCTTCATCACATGATCACTTTATTGATCATGTGATGCCTCTATTTTCCTCTATAATTCCGCATAACATATTCTGATAATTACGATATAATTTATCCAATAAATACTGAAAAAAATGGTCATTTCTCATTTTCATAAACTTTAATTGATGATTTATTTTGTTTTTTTTTATTGATCTCATAATAAAAAGATCACCATGTGATGGTCTCATGCACTGTTGGTAGTTCTAGCGACATTCCACTAGTTCTTGCGATGGGATTCATGTGATGGGTCACATACAAGTCGGATGGAGGATGTCGATAACAGGGACATCCATGATGGTTGCCTTGGGCTCCTTCAAATATCAAAAAACGATTGGAGATGGAGGTGATGTAAAACAAGTGTCAAGCATGTATCGTGACATCAAATGAGATTTTTTAGAGGTTGAATGTGAAGTGTGCGAGATCAAATTATTCCGAATAAGCACAACATGGGATCATGAGTCTCAAATGGTGTCGTGTGGGATTTCAATGGATGGTCTCGATCAAATGATCAAGCAGACTAGATTATATCTATATATTTTAAGCATGGGTGAAAAATACCCATGAACTTTCATTACACATTGAAATCCTAAAGTGCCTTCCCTCCAATTTATAAGCAAATCGGTGGATTTGTTCTATCAATCCAATAAAAGGGTTCAGAACCCATACCACCTACACACACCACCACCTGGGCTTTGGCCCTATGGGCACTCAACCCATTCAATGTGAACCTTCAGGCTCATGCACCACGGGCCCTATACATAGGCGCACCCTCTCCCTACAATAACAATTCCTCCTATTGTCCCCTAGTTGGCCCAAGCTAGCTCCCCTTGGGTGTGGTCAACCTCAGTCCCACATGGGCCTGTGGTTGATCCATGGTATGGCTAGTCATTGGATTGGCCATATTTTTTGTCTAATGTGGGAGTAATACTCACAACTACTTTGAATAAAATTGTATTTAAAATGAGTGTAATAAAGTCCCAAAGTATATCCCTTTAAAACAACAAAGTTATTATTCAAAGATGAAACCTTAGAGTCCTTTATGCAGTATTATTTTATTTCCTTAAAACTTTTGAAATACCTGATGGAAAAGTGCATATCACATAATTATGGGTATCAAAAAATCCCCCCCCCCTATAATGAGATTCGTTCATAATGAAAAGAACTAGATTCCAAGGTAAACGTAAATCACTTTGATGCATAAATGAACATCATACATTCTTTGATACTGATCCCCATGAGAGGGTATACCTAGGTTGTGTTGACTAAGGAACTCTCAAGTGATATTAATATGAGACTCTTGGCCATGAATTATTTGTTGAATCCAATCTAGGAAGTAGTTTTGGATTAGGTAATTGATTCCCTGAAATTGGGATGTATATAAATTCCAAAATGGAACCAAGATTGGGTGAAAAGAAACTTGTGGCTGGATCTAAAGCAAGGTACTAGGACATCACTATATATCCCATGATAATGGGAATCTAGATGTACATTGTTATAAAATATACCACTATGAAGATCAAACTCATGCATGGGTAATATAGGTTCATGGATAAATAACTCTATGATGAATGTCTTTATATAGATCTAGCTTATACATTAAACGAAGAATGTCACTATTTTTTATTAAATATTGGGTAGATATCCATGTTCCAGTGGAGATTTTGTTTAGATCATCCATGATACCCATCCTTTGTGTGTAATAACAAATGGATCCAATCACCTGGATTTGATTTTTTAACTTACAATAGGTTTCTTTGGAGAAATATTCATGATTTCCCACTGACATGAGATTCATCATTGATGTACCTTCTCCAGCTATCTTGAGATCACTTAATTTACAATGAAAATTCTGATATGTTATACATATAGAAGCAAGAATGCTCTAACTTCTTCCGAATTCAGTGGACTTAATGAGCATAGATTTATTTTTTTTAAGGCCATATGGTGGTCCCCGCAATCTTTGTATCTATTGCTTTATATTTCCCAAAAAATTCTAATATTCATATGGAGGAATAATTTAGCCGGCGTAGACTTGGTTTTTGCTTAGGAATCCTTTTCATGGGTTTTTAACCTAACAATATTTGTGCCTCTTCCATTTTATAGATGCTCAATATTTCCTAGATCACACAAAATGTATGTCCAGTGAGTAAAGACCTGACTTTTTTCTAGGATTCCCTTATCATGTTTTCAACCTAGTGATAATTATTTCTCTTATAATTGGATTTTTTAAGGTATTTCAAGCTATACCATCATTGTGCAGTATTTTAGAGTCTTTTATCTAAAATATTTTATGTACAGTAGTTTAGGGTCTTCTATCTTGAACCTTTGGTGTGTTGTAGTTTCAGGTATTCTAGATAAAACCTTGAGATGTTATGCAGTTTAAATTCTTTCTATCAGGAATTGATTTATGAATATATAATGGATCATACATTCCAAGGATGACCCAAAACACCCTAAGGTCATGAGTTATACTATGGTATTACCAAGGATCACAAGGATTTTAGTTCCTTTCCTACAAGGAGGATATGCCTCTGGTTGGTAATTCAAATCCCTTATCCATCACCAACATGGTCAGAAAGAGGTGTCTCCACTTTTTTCCAAGGGTCCTGAAAGATTATGTGGGTAATATTGGTAGTTGGAAAAATATTAGGGATGTTGTATCCTACATGGATAGTTGGAGTATGGTTTGTGTAAATCATGTGTCATGGATATTGAATCGTTGGATCACAGAATAGGGTTTACATACCAGGGGTGACCCAAAACACCCTACATTACTGAGTTCCACCATGATGAAGAAGGAATTATTATAATTTGTAGGTATAAACCCTTATGAATGAGTCTATAGGGCTTACATTCATGAAAAAGTAGAGTTGATCCCCACTCTTTTCCCAGGTCCATGGATGATTTGTGAAGATTCATGCATATTGGCGATGAAGTTAGATATAGAGAGAGGGATATCCGAGAAGGGTTTTGGAACCCTAGGGAAGTATATCTCTTAGATTAGGAAGCTCGATACCTATGCTCTATAGTTTCAATTTATAGGTTTTGGGTCATTATAAGGTTTGGGAATGGAGTTTTGTATCCCTTGATTGAGAAAGGGTGCAATACACAATGACATAATTTCGAGGATGTTGAATCTGCTTAAATATTCTGCTCATGGGGATTGTAAATCATGGTCCAAAGTGATCGGGTCATGAGGAAGGTATGGGAAAATCATTGTGAGAGTGACCCATAACATCCTTAGGTTTTGGGTTCTTCCACGATGATGTTAAGCTTGCAAGAATTAGAAAACCCTATATATAGGGCCAAGATGTCTCTGGTTAGTAGGTATAATCCCTTTTGCAAAAATATCATGGACAAATAGAGAGGTGTCTTTTCTTTTATAGGGGGCATGAAAGTTTTTTGGTGACCAAAGGAACTCAAATCATGAATTTTAATTTATGGAAAATGTAAGATTCAAGAGGGTATCAAGTACCCTAAAATTTGTGTCACTGCCAAAAGAACATGTTATCGCAACGAGGAGATGTGACAAACCATTACTCTAACTTTTTTTTCGACCTGTGGGTCTAGAGAGCATAGATTTTATTTTACTAGGGCTATAAATTTCACCCTATGAGATTTATTCCTGATATATTTTTACTCTAATTTTTTCCTAAACACTAGAGATCAAGAGTTTAGCAGGTTGGGACATGAATTTTTCTCATCTTTCCCTTTGCATGTTTTCAACCTAAAAATTTTTATGTATCTTTCACTAGCAGTTTATATTATTGTGATTTAGACCATTATATGATAGATTTTAAGGTTGTATATCTTTGACCAAAGTGAAATTAGTTTAAGTTCATGATGCACATGGAACCAACATGAGGTATGTTACACAAGAACCTGGTTAGAATACCCATTGCCAAGAGTAGTCCAACATCCTTCTAAGTGGGAGATGAAAATGTTGTAAATCATGGATCTAGATTCTTAGGTCATGTGTAATGATGTGGGACAATCATACCAAGGATGGACTAGGACACTCTCATATGATGAGTTCCTACATGGTGATGTCATGCTCGTAAGGATTAGAAATCCCTTCTTATAGAGCCAAGATATCTCTGATTAGTAGGTCTCAACCCTTATGAATCAATATCATGGTCAAGAAGAGAGATCTCTTTTCCTTTACAAGGTTCATGAAATGTTTTTGTTAACATAAGGAGCTCAATACATGAAGTTTGGTATATGGATTGAGGTGCTTAAAATATGGTAGAAGAACCCCATACTTTCATTGACCGGGGTAAGGATCTTGTATTCCTTTTATAAGGAATGATAATGGGTGGTGGACTGTACATTATAATGTCATGTAGTGGGGATGTATTTTTCATGTAGTTTTAAGTTTGTGTGACTAGGACATTTTCCTTGCATTTTAACATCATACAGTAAGGATGTATTTTTTCCTTGCAGTTTAACGTCATGTGGTAAGGACATGGGAACCAACATGAAAAAATGTGCATAATATATAAAATGCACAAGAAGTCTACATATAGATCTAACTCATACATAATAAAAATGGTCTTGTATGACTCATCCCCTATGTGGTTGGGGGGAATTATTTTATCAGTTTTTGTAGATGGTGCGGGATTAGAGATCTGGGAATCACTATATATCCTATGATGATAAGAATCAAGACACATGTAGTTATTTAATGGGAAACCCTCTACAAAGGTCTTACCCATACGAAGAGGTGGGAATTGTTTCTAATAATTGTTGTATTTTGGCCTATGATTGGATATTTGGGTGTCACTATGTATCATATGATGACAGGAGTCAAGACACATGTAGTTCTTGAGGAACCATGCAATTTAACATCATGCAACAGGTATGTAGGCTTCCCAACATGAAAATGGGTATTGCAGCTGGACCCAAGGATGGGAATATGGGAATCTCTATATATCTTATAGTAATAGGAATCAAGCCACAAATAGTCCTTGAGGAAGGATCTACCTATGCAAGTCTGGCCTATATGTAGCGAGGGGAATTTTATGCTTATTTGTTGTGACTGAACCCAGGGATAGAGATTCAGACATCACTATGCATCATGTGATTTTAGGAATCAATTCACATGTAGTTCTTGAATGGAGGTGTGGTAGGAGACCAACACCAACAATAGTAGTCATCTAAGGAAAGGTCCATAGAAATGTGTAGTTTTTTATGTTGTGAAAAGGACATCAAATGTTTAGTTTAATATCATGCGGTGAGGACTCATGGTATTCCTTTTATGTTCTTTCATTTAAGACCATGATAACACTATTGTGATATGATATACATTGTTTGTGTAGGGAATCCCTTACTGAAATTCCTAATCTCATGTGAGTTATTCTCAGTGTGAGAAATATGTAATGGCAAAGATTCCTCTCACCATGCAAAGGCGATTAAGGATAGAATAGGGGTATTTTTTAGCATATAGTGGTTGGACCAAGATATAGAATTGAGTTATCCCTAAGTATCTCATTGAAATGATAATAAAAATGTATGTATTTCTTGAAACATTTGCAGTTTAATGTCATGAGGAAAGGATATAAGTCTTGTAGTTTAACATCTTTTAGTGAGGATGAGGGTCACCCAACATGAAAGGGAAGTAACACTGTCGATGGGACCAAAAATAGAGGTTTGGGCATCACAATGTATCATGTGATGGTAGGAATCAAGGAACATGTAGTTCATAGAAGGACAAACTCCGTATATGGAGCTGAATCTCACATGGGGATGGGTGCATATCGTCCCTCTTTCATATAGATCTAGCTTGTATGTGGTGAGTCGTTAATGAGATGGTGTTTCCCATTTAGTTTAATTCTATGCAGTGAGGAAATATTCTATGTTATTTAACATCATACAGTAAGGACCTATTCCATATAGTTTAACATCATATGGTTAGGACATAAGATACTATTCATTTTAAATTATTTCCAACATGAATTGATCCATACAGTTTAATTTCATGTGTTCAGGACATGTTTTATATAGTTTAACTTCATGTGTTCAGGACGAATGTTTAACATCATGTGTTCAAGTTGACCTTCATACAGTTTAACATCATGTGGCTAGGAAAAACATTTTATAGTTTAATTTCATGTGGTTAGGACCTTCTCTGTATAGTTTAACATCATGTGTTTAGGATATTCTCTGTGCAGTTTAACATCATGTGATCAGGACATACTTTGGCACTCCCTTTTTGACCCATTTGGAATCTCTTAATTGGAAGTGTCAATGGTTCTGGGCATTCTTTGGAAGTTTCTTCCAGCTAACACTCTCCATATATCAATTTCATCCACTTTTTCATAATATCTATATGTCTTTATCGGGTCAGACCATATAGGTTGTCTGTATGGGTCACCTGCTGACTACGGTGAAGTGCTTCTGATGGTTGATGGCGCACTATATATGGTTAACCCAAGTATTATGATAATAATTCTATATGAATGTGCATGATATTTTTGATAACCAATATATATGAAGGTGTCAGTGAAAGGGGAGTATTTCATTGTTTGTGGGAGATATCACTATAGAGAGGTTGACCACGGAGGATGTTAGGATTAGAGTCCATGTGATCCATCTCCACACTACCACGAGGAGGACTATAGCAATAATGATCACCTTCTACTTCAGTTGAAGAATCGATGGACCCTTGGGGTATTGAGAATGTGTCTCAAAAAACCTCAAGGACACTTGGAATTGAGCAGGTCAGGGTTATGATCCTCACTCTATATCATGGCCAGAATATTCCATTCTACCTTTTGGGGTTGAGTAGGGAAATAAAATTTCTCTATGACAACTGTCAGAATCTATTGATAATTTTCTAGTGATTCAAAAATATGATCTCAC
The DNA here is from genome assembly GCA_963277665.1 of Viscum album. Classification (NCBI taxonomy): domain Eukaryota; kingdom Viridiplantae; phylum Streptophyta; class Magnoliopsida; order Santalales; family Viscaceae; genus Viscum; species Viscum album. Next base: position 891,899,173 of record OY728123.1, read on the forward strand.
TACTGGGAAGCTTATAGAGCATGTTAATGAGATTCTCTGATAGGGATATGAGCTTGTCCTAAGTTGTGTTCCACTCTCACTTGGTGTCCCTCAGCTATAATGGGGATATGAGCTTGATCCTGGGCCTTTGAAATATGTCACTTGTCATTTTTTATAGGAGTATGAGCCTTTCCTGAGGCATGTGTCACTCTCACTTGGTGATCCCCAATTGGAATGGTAATATGAGCCCAGTCTGAATATGCATTCCTCGTCGGAATATGTCGATGGACCTCCAAAATGGGATAAGAGATATGAGACTCCTTCTATAATCTACTAGGATATTTTGAGTAGCGTTTTTTATAGAAATATGAGCTTGTCCTATGGAATGTGTTTATCTCACTTTTGAGCCTCATCCATAATAGGGATATGATCCTGATCCCAAGCCTTTGGAGTATGTCGCTGGTCTTTTTTTGACAAGTATATGAGCCTGTCCCAAGGCATGTTCCATTCTCACATAGTGATCCTTGACTAGAATGGGGATATGATCCCAATATCAGGACTTTGGAATATTTCTTAGGTCTTTTGCGATAGGAATATGAGAATGTCTTGAGGCATGTTCTGCTCTCACTTTTTGATCCCCGGTTGGAATGGGGATATGAGCCCAGTCCTTATGTCACATCCTTTATCAGAATATGCTGATAATCCTCTTGGATGGGAGCAATGATATGAACTTGGCCCATAGTAGACACTTTTTCATACTGATCAGAGTGTAGTGCTGCTTTGGAAATCAGGATAGAAATATATTCTTATCCTGGCATCTTCAGTAGAATATACCGGTGGAGATCCTTTGTTGTTGTCACAAACCACTAGCACTTCAACAGGGTATATAGAGAAATATATTCTTTTAAACTCTTAGATTCCAGGATATATTAGTCAATGTATTTGATTTAAATGGGGATATATTCTCACTTATTTCCTCCTTGTGCCATTGGAATATGTCTATGGACTTTATTCATGGGGGAATGGATTCATACCTGCCCCGTGCTTTCTGCTCAGATATGATGGAAAACCTTTTTTGAACTAGTAGGGGTATGAGCCTGCTCTCTCTGGTTTGTAGATTTCCTCATCTAAGAAGGTGTACTTGATGCCCATATCTAATTGTTTTGGAAGGTTACCTATCAAATAATGCCCTCAACCATTACCTGAGGGTTATTGATGATTTTTAGATATAGCTAGGATCGAGATTGTACTATATTGATGGTGCTTCTGGAAACTAAACTTTTTAACTGATGTTAACGATGTCTCCCATAGATTGAGATTACACATAGTTTACCATCATGTGATTGGTACATGCTCTGTTCATTTTATTGTTATGAGATAAGTATGTTAATATAGGTGGTCGGGCCAATATATAGGATCTAGACATCCCAATGTATCTCATTGGGATAAGAATCAATCCTTACACAGTTCTAGAAACATTTGATGTTTAATGTCATGTAGTAAGGACATCATCCATGAAATTTAAATTCTTGTGTTAAGGATGAAAATATAAGTGGTTGGTCCAAGATATAGGATCCAGTCATCCCACATATCTCATTAGGATGAGAATCAAGGCATACGTAATTATAGAAACCTGTTTAGTTTAATTTTGTGTGGAAAGGACATCAGTCATGTAGTTTAACATCTTATGGTAAGGATGTAGTCCATATAGTTTAATATATTTTTGGTAAGGATGTCATACATATAGTTTATTGTCTTATGGTATGTACATCATCTATGAAATATAACAACTTATCGTAATGACAATGAACATATAGTTTAACATCTTTCGGTAAGGATGAAGACCATGTAGTTTAATGTCTTGAGGTAAGGAAAATGTTAATAACCTATTAGGAGAGTGGAACTTATGATGTAGTTTGGATCCTTAAACTCTATCAAGCCTACACTTACCCATATCTCCAAGAAATCCTTGAAGAAAAAGAATATATCTATTGTGTTCCTGAGATGTTAATGGTAGGGGAAATGGTTGTCATGGCCTATCAACCCTACCTCATTTGGATTCATTATTATTGGGAGTTTCATCAAACCATTTTCTATGGCATACTAAAATTACTTGGGGACATGTTTTGTTTGGAAATAATAGGCTTTGTTCAATATTTCATTTAAATATAGTCATCTTTCCTTGGGAGTATGTGGCTCATGCTCTGTTGAACAATTGGTGTGTCTAGTTTAGAGTGATCATAGGACTGGAGCAAGGATTTAGGTGTCGATGGCTCCAATATACCCATGTCCATTTGCACATAAATCCAACCTTTAAATGAAAATTAGCCTTCTATTATGTGCATGAGATATTGATGGTCGGGAAATGATTTTCATGGCCTATCATCCTTGCCTCACTCAGCTTTCTCATCACTGGGAGCTCTATAAAACCATTTTCCATGTCATAGTTTAAATACCTGGTAACATGTCTTGATTGGAAGGAATGTGCTTTTTATTGTCTATCCTCAAGATATGGGAGAGCTTGTTTCTTCTCCCGCATGTTATCTATGTCTCTATTGATGTGGGATCATGGATGATTATAGAGACCAAGGTGTAGAGTTTAGTCTTTATTGTCCTGGGGGAAGGTGTTGAAGCATTGGGGGTCTTAGATGACAAAGACTCTTCCCACTGATTAAAATATCCTAACTCTCTTGGAGGTTTTTTGGAAACATATGAGGTCAGATGGTTTTCAGAATATCCCCAATGAGGATATGGAAAATATGGAAATATCCCTAGCCCTATGGACTGGTTATAGGTTGAATAATGTCTGGATTTCACCTGATTAGGGGATGAAAATATGAAAATTACCCTAGCCCTAGGGTTTGGGGCACTTCACTGCAAGGTGGGATTCCATAAGTAGGTATTAGTACAACATTTTGAGGTAGATTTCTCAAGATTATTCCTAAAATTATTTCCATTAGATCCCTATCCTCTCATTAGAGTTGGGTGATCCATTATTCTCTATAAATTTCCTTTTCATCTTCAAGGGGTTGGTTGGAAAGATCTATGAAAACAACCTCTCCTCTGTCGGTGGTAGGGTGAGTGGATGATGATGGGAGTTCTGAAATAGACCTTGATGATTGAATCCATATCCTATACTATCCATAGGATCCATTGTTGTTACCCTCTAAAATAACAATACAGTTAGTAGTACCTTCTATATATTCCTGAAATATACAGCTAATCATTTATTTTACTATGCCAACGTCAGAAGGTGGGATAACCTACTGTAACTTAGATAACTACATGATGGTATGATTGTACTCTTAAAGATTGTGCTCATCTGTATATAATGAGGAGTCTTCAGATCCAATTGATATCATATTGACTGAGACATAAGTGTACTGGTGCTCCTCCTCGATGGAGTATCTCATTTGGTGGGTCACTATATCATTTGAGGGGTTGATGCCCATGTTACTATTTGAGGGGTCAGTACCCATATTAAAGATGATCCCATGGTAAAATATGATAAAAATTCCCCCATATCTATGGGTTGGTGTTCTCCTTGGGATCCCACAATTACCAAGGCTAGTTTTGAATAAGTCAGAGGCTTGTGGATAGAGATAATTTGAGATTGATTTCGAGCCACTATCAGGATACATTAGTGGGCCTCAAATAGATTGGAGGTAGTATGGATATAATATTGTTTTGAATATTCACTATTGGGATATATACCTCTGGTGGTCTCTCCTATTGGATGCCCCAACTTGGAGAGTTGGTGTAGGCACAACCTCATATGCATCTCCTTGTAGAATCATGGTCACAAGTCAATGATAATGACCATAATTGATGGGATCCCTACTAGAAATTTCTTGAGTGATTAACTTGTCATGTTGACTACCCTCATACACCTACCTAGGGTAGGGAAGGTATGAGTTGTTGCACTCTAGGGATAGGCTCCCAATGAAATTGAATGTGGTAATAAGGTCCACTTTATCTCATATAGCCTATCGTGGCAAAGATGGACCATAAGAATTCTTCCTTTTAAGGATTTCATGATATGAATCTAGATTCGGGATGGATCTATTTATGTGGCACTCCCAAACCAATATGTTCACCAACTGGTATTGGAGGTGTTGTGTTGGTGACAGCATACCTTGGGGCCTCGAGGCCAAAGAAGCTTGTCCAGTGATCTCAGAATCTTTTGGTACATTTGATGATGAATTTTTTAATTTAAGGAATTTTTAAAGTTCTATAGGAAAAACAAGACACATTATTAGTGAAGCATCATATATAAGAGTACATGTTTGATCAATTACTTTCACAGTTCGCAGATCAATAGGTGGTCCCTTCTTTTTGTGTAAGTTTAAGAGAAGTTAAAAGAAACATGTTGTGTTTTCCATTTTGTTTTGTGACAAGTTCATAATAAACTAGAAATTATGGGAACTGGATAGTCTATCCTTTTTTACCCTTGAAAAGGATGACACGGTTAAAAAATTCCATGTCAGTTTCACTATTTTTTTCTTTAGAAAGGATGTGGATGAGATTAGGAGATGGTTTTATAGTGAGAGGTTTAAATTCCTTTCTCAATCACTCATTTCAATTTTAACATTTATTTATTCTTCCCTAGAAACTCCCAATAGTTCCCACATCTATAACTAGGTATGGATCTTCTTTCCAAAGGCAGATGGTCCTTTGGGGTTCCAAACCCAACAATTATTGGGAACTCACATTGGTTGAGAGGATGGGAGGTTAGGATCATCACACCCTTAATTGGGAATTGTTTCCTACTTCAATACTCTCTTTTAGATTTAATATATGTTTGTGAAATCCTCCCCAATCTTCAATACGGGTCTGGTTACCCCTATGTCAATTGCTCGATTAAAAACTTGTATTGATAAGAGCGATTGTGTTCATGTCACGGGTTCTCCATCACTCTCTTATTTATTTATGATACTTTGGTTTGTGACCATGTTTGGGAACTATGGATTTTATTATCATATATGGTAGCGGTTTGTGTCTTGGAAATGGGATTGAACCTTTATGAGGCATCCTACGTATCCTATGAAAACAGAAATAAAAATTCATGTAGTTCGTTTGATGTAGTTTAAGTTCATGTGACTGAACCCATCCATGCAATTTAATGTCATTTGGTAACGATGTAAATATTAGTCTTAGACCTCATTGATTCATCCTACATATCATGTTTGATATATTAATCAGAGTCTAGTTATTTCTTATATGATCATCTATGTTATAAGAGATACAACAACGAAGACCTTAGGCGAGACTTATTAATATAGGGTTGAATAATGATAGGCTCACATAGAGGGGATTCCCATCATGATATTGATACAATCATCACTAGTCACTAAACCCACATGATCCATTATCGTTGTGAGATACAAGAGACAGTGGGATATCAGACATAATTCATGGGAGAACATTTTTCTGGGGATTACACATTAAAGTTTCCTTTTGAGAGGTATAATTTCCCATCTCATTGAGGATGTGGTATAGAGCTTGGGGATTATTAAGGTGTCCTAAATATCCTATTTTATAAAAAATAATTATATTTATCATATTTTGATTGATTCCTAACCCATTTATGGGTTTGAGGTACTTTGAGGGCATGGTCAGGGCTTAAACTTAAAATAATTCCCATGTATGATCCCACTTATCATCTATTTATATACAAGGAAGAATGGTAATCCCATGGGAATTATTGTGTTATAATGGTTCTAATGTCATATACATTGTGGGACTTATACTAAAGTGGATTCCCATTTGATCTCAGGTCTTAAGAAGGCGTCTTATGTATTCTGTTTATTATAGGAATCGGATTTCTCATAGTTCAGTGTCCCCCTAACCCATTGATGGGTTAAGGTGGGTGATCACACTCAAATATGTTATGGTTATTCCAAAGGTTTTAGGAATTATAGGGGATTATACTAGGATGTATTCCCTGTTGTATTCACATTCTCTATCTACTAATAGATAATGAGAGACGGTGACCATGTAAGGTCTGTTTGAGAGCATGACACCAATAGGGTTGCATGAGTGTGAAACCCTATCCCATTAAGGAAACATCCCTTTTTAAAGGTGTATGTGGAAAATGATTCTTGGTTGGGGTACACATGACCTGAGTCTGAGTGTGCCTACCGAATGAGGTGGATATGCCCTTGGGGATCTACCCGACATTCCTAGGTTTTCCTAGTGAACATGTCCTAATTGTCATCCTAACATGTTTGGGGTGTCAATATGACATGGAAGACACATTCTATGGTTTCTCCCTAACATGTTTAGGATGATTTGTGTGTTAAATTGACTTTTATTGGATTTATTTTCATGATTGAAGCTAACATGTCCAAGAGTCTTTTCAAAAACAAAGTGACTTTTCCGGGATGTCTTCGCATGATTGAAGCGGACATGTCTCTTTGTTATTTCATGATCAACCTAGATTTTCCTTGGGTTTTCATATGACAATATCGACATGAAAATGGGAAATCATATGATAGTGAATACAGGTCAATAAAATATCATGATATCAACTAGGATTTTCCTCGGGTTGTCACTTGACAATGTAGAAATTTCAATGGGTTATCGCATGAAAAGTTCGACATGTCCGTGATAATTCATGTAATCAAGAAAAACATGTCTGGGGTATTTTGAATTACAATTCCAACATGTCAAAATTATATCACATGATCCTTTTAATTGTCTCAAATTTCTTCTCATAATCAAAGTAGATATGTCTAGGGTCTTACGCATGATCAAGGTTGACATGAATATACATTGTCACTTGATCAACCTAACTTGTCTTCAGACTGTCGCATGAAAATACTAACATGTAAATAGGTTGTTTTATGAAAATGAAAATAATTTCAATAATATATCATGATATCAACCTGAATTATCCATGATCCATCATATGATCAACTATACTTGTCCATAAACTGTTTGGTGATCAACATCATTTGTCTCGGGACACATAAGGGTATCGCGAGACCAATGAAGAATCTTACAATCACATAACCTCAAATTAATCATGTGGAGGGGTCTCAAGAATATGTCTATAATATTTACCCAATCTATGTGTTTACATTTCATACCCTAAGTTATCATGCCTCACAACTTCATGGATAACAATTCTCCTAGGCAGAGGGGTGCATAGCGAAGGGTTTTCCTCAAACTTCACCTTCTAGGGTTTATGTGGAGATGGAAGAGTCTATCTATGTGTTCTAAGGCCACAAACATATGGATAGGTTCACAAATGATGGAACCATATGAATCCCCACTACTCATGTGATTCACATAACCTTAATTTGATCTTGTGAGGGGTTTTAGAAACAAGTCGAGGGTTTTTCCTTTAGATTATAAAAATGTTAAATCCTCCTACATGTCGATGTGTTTCTTCATATTGACACAATATGATCCCTAAAGTCATGTTATCTACATGACCTTCATGAGATATTGCAAAAGGTATTATTTTCATGCGTTGGGGGTTCCCATTGATGTCATCTCATGCATGGATGAAGGTATACATCACATGGTAAGGAAGAGTGAATTACATATGGTGGGAACAAGTCCTTAAGTCTAGACCATGAGGTTGAGAAAAGGAGTACCATGAGGCTGAGGTTTTGAAGCATCACAAGATGCATGTCCACTGGTGTATGCCTGTGGACACTAGTATGAGTGTGTTATATGTCCAAGGACATGTCCAATCGCATTGTGTGAGCTTCTATCACTCATCCGATCACATGATCCAAAGGGAGGTCTTGTGAGGGATCTTGAAAACATTCATCGGGGGTTCATGGGCAATTGAAGGCACCATTTTAAAGGGGATTTTCATGTTTTTATTCTTCCATAAATTCATGTGATCTTAATATGATCACATGATGAATTATTATGGTGACATTCCCATGATGGGTTCTCACGATGGGAGCCCCATAATTACTTAGAGAAGATTTCTAAAGGAAGTGGTTGACCCCTCTATTTATCCACTACTCTAATTCATCTCCTCACATGTGTGTGTTTTATAAAGGGGATCAATGTTACTTATTGGATGGTGTTGGACGAAGCTCCTTCCTATTTTCATGTTGATGGTGTTGTGTATTATGGATGAAGTAGTTGATACTTCATGTAAAGAGTATCACACGATTGTAAGATGTCTTCTCACAGTGGTATATTGAATAGTAACTAGGGATTCACATGATTAGTTTTGGAAGCTTTGTATAAACCTATGGCATTCCAATGGACAGTCTCTTGAGATCTTCATGTGAGAAAATATATGCATAAAATATCGAAGGCATGAGGATCTTGCATCATTGTTCTTCATGAAAGGCTTTGGTGACATACTTTTTTTCTTACTTGATCATCATCATTTGATTGTGAAATTATTTTTTCCTCTCACAATAGATCTACGCGATCCTGTTACCATATACATGTGAATTCTCCATTATTTAAACATGGTCAGTGTGCAAAGCAAGTGAGGCTCCTGACTTTCCTTTCCTTCATGTGATGGGGTGGAAGACACCCAATGATAGTTGCACATGATTTCTTGTTCTTAATCATATGATCACTTCATTGATCATGAAATTCCTCAATTTTCGTTTTTAATTCCATGTAACATCTTCTAATAATTCTAATTTAATTCAACCAATAAATCCTACAAAAGATGGTCATTTCTCGTGATCGTAAACTTTACACGATGAGTTCAGTGGTTGTCTTTTCTTGATATCATGATCAAAATATCATCCTGTGATAGACTCATGCACTGGTGGAAGTTCTTGTGACATGCCATTGGTTTTTATAATGGGATTCATGTGAAGGGTTGTGTACAAGTTGGATGGATGGTGTTGATAATAGGGAAATCCATGTTTTTTGTCTTAGGATCATTTGATTACGAATGAAGGAATGGAGATGGTGATGATGTCGAGCGAGCATCAGGAGTGTATCACAATGTTGAACCAGGGTGTTGGGTGGTTAAATAAAAATTGGATGGGATTTTCTTATTTGAATAAGCACCATGCAGGATTGAAATATTCAAATGGAACCACGTGGTATTTCCATGGATGACCATCATTAAATTATTGAGTGGCATAGATTATATTGAGATTTTTAAAACCATAGGTGAACAGTACCCATTACCTTGTGTCATGCATCGAATTCTCACCATGAATTCCCTCCAGTTTATAATAAAATTGGTGGTTATTGTTCCATCGAGCTGACAATGGGGTTCAGAACTCATACAACCTATACACACCACTACCTAGACTTCAACCGTGTAGTCTCCCAACCTACACTATGCATTCCTTCGGGCTCATTCACCATGAGCCCTATACAGGGGCCCACCCACTCCCTACGAGAAATATGCCTCCTACCATCCTCTAGTTGGCTTGGTCTAGCTCCCATTGGGTGTGGTTAACCTCAATCCCACATGGTCCTATGGTTGATCCATGTCTTGGCTAATCAGTGGATTATCCATATTTTTTTCTAATGTGAGAGTAATATGCACAACTACTTAAAATAAAATTCTTTGTAAAATGTGTGAGAAAAGGTCCCAAATTGTATCCCCTTCACACATCAAATCTATTCTTCAAAGATACAACCTTCAAGTCCTTTATGAATTATTTTTTTATTTCCTTCAAACAAATAAAATACTTGATGGAAAAGTGAATATCACATAATTATGGGTGTCAACAATATTTGATCCCACTTCTACTCTAGCACCTCAAGGGGTTGATCTAAACACACTGGAACCTAGTGCTCATCCTTCACCTACTGACAAGTGAGGCATCAAGAGGCAAACTCTGCTACACCCTACTTTATGCATATATACCAAAACTGACATCAAAAGTCTTGGTACATCTTCTCCACATTTGGATATACCACCAAAGCAGATGTATGAATCTCCCTCATAACCTCCTCACACAACATCATGGGTACTATCATCTATCATCTGAAAATGATAACCCGATCCATGCCTTCATAAAATTCATTAGGAGCATGTCTAGTGGATATATGAGTATATAAGGTCTCACAGTTCGTATCTCTATGTTGAACTTCCCTAAAAAGCTATAAAAGTGGTGGGGTAAAAATCACCAACTGAAGATATGAAGAACTATCCTTTTCCACTAAGGAATAATTTAATGAGGATAACTGCTCTGACACCTCGACCAACAACTGAGAGTAATATCTTCTACTAAGAGTGTATTCCGCCATATTCCCCTTCCTAGGAGTATAGACTATCTCAAAGTCAAAGTCCTATAGGAAATATATTCATCACCTATATCTCAAGTTAAGATCCTTCTAAGATAATATATACATGAGACTCATTTTTTCAGAGTATATGATAAACCTCTCACCCATAAGGTAGTGTCACCACATCTTCAGGTTGAATACTACCAATATACACTCAAGATCATGGGTTGTGTAGTTCTTCTCATGTGGTATCAACTTATAATACACATAGGTAATCATATCCTACCTCTATGTCAGCATAAAACCAAGTTTTTTCCCTAAATCATTTCAAAAAACTACGTACTTGACACCCTCCTCTAGAAATCTCAAGATGGGGGTGCTCTTCAACATCTACCTCAACTTTTGAAAAGCCTGTTGGCACCCTTACCTTCACCAAAAAGGATTCCCCTTCTAGGTCAAAGTAGTAAAAGGTGTTGATACCCTGTAGAAATTAAGAAAAAATCTTTTATAATATAATGAAAACCCAAGTAACCTATGCACCTCCATCACACTTTTGGGTGGATCCCAAGATAACACTGCATCAAACTTTGCTAGGTCCACTACTACACTATAGATTCAGATAAAATGTACCAGAAAGTAGACCTCCTAAATCCATAGCTAACACTTTGAAATATTCTCATAAATCTGGTGTGCTCAGAGTGTGTCTAGAACCATCCTCAAGTGTCTTGTGTACACATCTTCAGACATTGAGCACACAAGGATATCATTGAGGAAGAGCACCACAAACTGGTCTATGAAAGGATGAACGATATGGTTCATGAATACTATGAATATATATGGGTTGTTTTTCACACCAAATGGCATCACCAAATAATCCTAGTGATTGTATCTTCTTTTAAGGTCGCCTTCAGTATATCCTCAACTTGTACTCACAACTAGTGATAGGATGATCTAAGTTCAATCTTCCAGAACCATCACACCCCTCTCAACTGATTGAAGAGTTCATCAATCCACATTTGTGGAAATTTATTCTTAATGGTCACCTAGTTCAGGTTCTGGTAATCTACAAATAACCTCAAACTCTCATCTGCCTTCTTGGAAAATAATGTTGGGGCTTCTCAGGGGGAAACATTGGGTCTCAAGAAGCACTTTCTCTATAAGTCCTCCATCAATACCCTTAGGTTGTAAAGATCTAAAGGATCCATTCGATATGATGGTATAAATATAGGGTTCATCCCTAGGTGTAAGTCAACGCATTAGTCCAAATATCAGTGAGGAGGTAATCCTGACATGTCCTTAGGAAAGATGTCCCCATACTCAGCCACCATAGTAGGAAACTGATATCCCATAACATCCACTACTCTGATAGTCATTATATCCAATTGGTGAGTAATCATATTCACCCTACTACATATGATTCCATCATGCTCCTCCTTAGTCTTCTTCTCACCTATGAAGGAAAAAACTCATCCCATCAATATAGACACACCACATCCCCCAACTAAAATAGTCAATCTATGCATGAATTATGTATAGATATTCCATGCTTAAGATGACGTCGTTATGCATCATCATTGTCACAAGGAGATCCTATAAGAATATCTCTCTTCCAAACATCAAAACACACTATCGGCAAAAGTGTGTGATCACAGAGTCATCTCTGGTAGGAGTCTCTACATGTAAGGGTCGATCTAAGGGCTCAACCCAAACCTCTAGGTCTTGAACTTGATATGTAGCAATAAAATAGTGGATTTATCATGTGTCCTTGACCCCATCCACCGTCTCCCTAATCTGGGAAGGGACCACATGGGGGTGGTGGTGGAAACATGTCAAACTATTTTCCACCTCCCACTACTCTACTTACTCCTATACCATGTCCATCATCCTAAAAACCTCTTTTATCCTATCAATTACACTATATAGGTTACCCATCCACTACCTCTATATCAACCACATAATGGGTTAGACAATCTCACATGATATTTCCTCTATCATCACAAGAGTAGTACCTCCTCTCCCTAGGCTAAATAAAACCATCCTGATAGCCCTTAACCATATACCCTCGGTCCTTATATAACCTCCTAAAACACCACACACATATAGATCCTAGTGTTTTCCATTGGCTACCTGCTTCTAAAGTCATAGCCCTTGCATTCCCACTGTTGGAACCCAATGTCAGTGTCTGCTCATCAAAAATTCTCTTTATCACCAAGGCATGATCTAGCTCCCTAGAGTAAGTAGGAATACATAGAGTTATCACACTAACCCAGAAGTTTTTTCGTATACCTCTCTAAAAAGTTAACTCCTAAATGAATGGGTCATGAAAGATATCCATCGAGTACCATGATAGTTTGGTAAACATCCACGAATACTCGACCACAATAATATTGTACTACTGTAGCTATAAAAGATCCTGGATGCACACCACTCATAGTGTATCTAGAGAGTACTCCTTGAAGATTCACTCAAAATTTATCCGTGAAATATTCACCACAACATATGAAATAACCCCCAAGATCCACCAACGCCCTTCAGAACGATGGAGAAGTATCATCTCCAGAACCACCATTTGATCTGTAGGTGTCCTAATAAGATGAAAGAATCATGTAACTACCTTGATCCAATCTTCATATTCCTTTGGGTATGGATCTCTCCAGAACTTGAGGGATCATTGATATTGAAAATCATAAAGCATTCTCAACCTTTGCACCTCATCATTTGGTACTTTAGGTACCATCTTCTACTTAATGGATGGAGGTGTGACTGGAAAACCACCCAAAGGCACTACCACCTGAATAAGTCCCTGTATCAAAACCTCATCACTAAGGGGATTTTCTTTGCAATACTTATACTAAATCTTAGCTTGGGAACTGACTCAAGAAGGATATGGAAACCCAACCCATTCCTATATGATGCATTTACCAATGTTTTCTGTATAACCAACATCGATCTGTACCAAGTATAAAGGTAGGTGATCTAAGTCCTGGTGTATGGATATGTCGACCACTACACCAATACGGGATTTCGTGGCCTGAAATCCAAACTAAAAACACTTAAATTTTTTTCCATAAAAACTAAAAAAATATCACATTTTGAAAAACACCAAACTATAATCCTAAGATGGAACACTTACTATGAAAACACTCTCTCATGAACTGACCCACTGAGGCCCACCAAGATGATGATAAGTTGAGTGTGACTACCCCAAGCCCTCCTATAATAGGATATGGGTTATAGACTAGAGTTGAGTAGGAAAAAACTCACATGGGAGGCCTTAGCCTAAGGTACCTATATGCACACACACATCTCTGAACCCATATAGTGCTGAAATATAAAATAAAATTGATACCAAATCCATGCATACATAAAAATCCCACAATCAGAGTACAGAAAAATATTGGGAAGAAATAGGGGCCAAAAAAATCCACCAAAACTATAAATAATTTCAACCAAAGATTAAGAGGGGACTATAGTCATATGTGAATCTTGGTATGAACCACAATATTTTTATCCCAATCAAAGATTTTTATACTATTGGTCCATCGAGAACCTCATCGAACAAATGGTTGTCATCACAAGACATGAAATGTGCAGGTAGAGCCCATACAGGAGTGTCTCAAGGTAAGGTCACAACCACATTTCTATACTAAGATTCTTATCATGACTTCATAACCACACTCATCCAGGAGAAGTCACTCCATAAGTCGGATAGTACTGATGGCATCCATTTGAGATATTGTTCTCATTAGATCTCACTATAAGGAAGTACATGCTGGAAGTTTAAGGATATTGATACAGATATGAGGATCAAACCTAGAGCTATAGTGTAATACCAACTAACCTAATCTAGATTAACTCTCTAATTAGTGGATCAAATCCTATGTATAGTTGTTCATATCAATTTTGAGAGCCCCACCTAGGGGGAACGATGATAGAGGATTCCATCCCATCCTCTAGGAAATATTCCTATAACTCTATACAAAACTAATTCCTTATTAGGGTTCAAAAATATTTATTCATGATGTAATTCCATAATATACCCTCATAGGGACAGATCAAGGGAACACAACCTTAAGAAAACTAGTCCACGCTGAGGGGCTCAACATCTCCAAGTCATATTTAAATAATTACATGACGTATACTAGAAATACATAGTGTTTACCTTCGACACTAGTTCTACCCATGTATCAAGACTTATTCCCATGTCTAGGATCTTATATATATGGTCATTTCCATATCCATGTTTGTTCTCATGTACATCTGGCCATGTCTCTGTACCTATTTGTGTCTGTCTATCATACCACGTCTGAGTACATGGCTCAACCCTTGTACTCTAGCCATATTTTGTACCTAACCATGTTTGTGTCCATGTATCCCCTAATATACATGCAGATTCACCAACTAAGGTTTTCATGGGGTGTGACATGTTTCAGATGGTGTGTTATTCTTTTATTCTCTATGGAAACCCTAGTATCATAGTCAGGTCCCCAAACGGCATTTATTTCTATATTAAACACTGTGTATATCTGTATTTTCTAAAAAACATGGATATACTTCAGAAATCATCTTCTACTCCTCCAGCCTCTGATATGGCTATGAATCACATTGATAAATAAGGATCTGGTCCAATTGATCCTTTTCCTTGCTGCTCGTCGAAATCTAGTCGTCCAATTTTCATGGGAAACCATCCATCATGTCTCCCACCATCGCATAACAAAACTCACATGAAGAACTCCAATCTGGTATTGGTCCATCATCGTAAATCAATATCATCATCAATATGAACTCAAATATGTGGTATCAATGCATTGTTCCAAGAAATGGGTGTGCAATGATTGATTATCAGGTATTTTTCAAACCACCAGCCAAAAATAATGCTAAAAATAAACATGTGAAGAGTGTGGGAAGAAATGAACTAAAATAACATGAGTAATGGACCTTAGTCAATGTTCATGTTGGCCTCAATTTGTTTCTATTAGGATGAGAAATGAAGATAATGCAAATAAAACAACAAAAGAAGTCCCCAAATTCTCAACATAATAATCTCATACTCGCAATACGATCGATCTGTGAATCACTATTGGTTGATTGATTTGTGTTCATAATAGGATAAGAAAATGGGCATAAATCCACATAAAACATCCATCCTACCTTGAGGTGGATTGATCTTTGATGAAGAATGAATTTGTGTTATTATCATTTACAAGATCCCTGATTTCTATTTGCGTGAATGATTCTTAATCTGTTGATGTTCATCTATATAAGCTTCTACACTTTATTCTATCTCAAATTCCAAGGTTATGATGCCAAACTTAAAAAAAATAACCATGTTTATATACAAGTTTATTAGGTTGATGTATCATATCAACTAATATTAATTCATTCATTCATTCATTCATTATTTACACCTAAGACAATTTTTTCACAAATAACCGATGCCTATAAATATTATGGCATGCCTAGGGTAAATACCACATTCTAAACTTAATAGCAGTATTATATTTTTTATCTGAGACTCTATTTAGGTTTTATTCCACTTTTTTAGGAAAATTGCTCATGCAAGATATTAACATATTTAATATTTTTCATATATCAATTTTAGGCTCACCGAGACTCATAATCTCACATCATATCTATTTATATCTCCAAAAATATTACTAG
Source organism: Viscum album (assembly GCA_963277665.1). Taxonomy (NCBI): domain Eukaryota; kingdom Viridiplantae; phylum Streptophyta; class Magnoliopsida; order Santalales; family Viscaceae; genus Viscum; species Viscum album. The sequence continues at coordinate 891,914,995 of OY728123.1, forward strand.
ATATATTTCAAATCTTTACATGGAAAAAATTGAGACATTACAAATACTTTCAGATGGTGGGTGGTTATTAGGATAAGTTAACAATGCTTTAAATTTCATGGAAAGGTAAAGAGGTTGAGAGGTCATCTCACTCCATAAAGGGTCATATCACCAATTTAGGGACACTCTTATAGACATATATTTATGAAATCCTTCCAAAAAACAATACCGGTCTCCCCTATCATGAAATCGATTGTTGAATTATATACATCTATATTCATCATAGGTTATCCATATTTATATATGATAGGTTCTATATCTTTACACTCATTGGTCAGTTATTATCTATTTTAAATCCATACTATAACAACCATGACCCTAGTATCCTAGAGATGATGGTTACTTTATTCCATTGTTACTAAATACAAGTGATTGTATCATGAGGGATCGAATAGTTTAATAGTGTTGGAAAACTAAATACATTATTGGATCTCACATTACATTTTAAAACATAAAATATAACATAATATTTTATTTGAGAACATTATTATTACCTCTAGAATATCTTTTCATATCAATCATAGTACACTTCCTAGCATCCTGGGGAAAGGAAACAAAATAAAATGGTGAGATCAGATGGTTAGTGGGGAAATGTGAATGGTGGAATCTATCATAGAATGAGGAATGAATTATGTAGAATTCATAAATGATAATAAATAATTCTATATAAATAATTACATGATATTGAAACTTATATGTGGATATAATAACTATTTAAATAATTTCATGGACATCAATAACTAATTTCATAATGATGGAATGCATAATGTAGGACATCTTAAAATTATCATCAAGGTCTTATGCCAAGACATCATACATAAATGGGTAGTACTATTCCAAATACCCAACATGTTTTGTCTCATGAGACCTGTTGATTAATTGAGGGGCTATGTAATTATAATCCACACCCATCACTTAATAAGTCCAATGCATTCATCATATGAATAAACAATACAAATTTATTAGCATGCATTAATAATCAATAAATATCTGTTTTGGAAGAGTTTTAATATGGAATGTTAATAATTTATTTAGTAAAAATGATCATAATATATCTAGAGAAATAAGGTGGATGGTATAATTAAATTATATCCTTAGTAAATTATAAAATTCATTAAAAGATTTTGACGTAGATGAAAATATTTTAAAAGATCACTAGAACATTTCTTGAAGAAAATGCCTTTTTTATTTTGAAATCACTTTTAAAAAATAAAAAATTATAGAATATTAATAAAAACATTTTATTTTAAAAGATCCATGGAAACTTATAAAGTAATCCTCAAGGAAAATAATAGTTGTGATGGTGGAAAATTTATTCATGCGTTAAGTGTTAAAAAAATATTTTGTTCACACCTTTGGTAAAAAGTGAATCATTCAGAAAATGATAAGAAGATTCCTTTTTAAAAAAATTAAAAAAATGAAAATATGTTTAAAAATTACTTTAATCGATAATTGGAGAATATTAAAACCATTTTAAATAAAATATGGACACATAATAAATAAATTCCTGACCAAATAAAAAAACGAAGTCAGTTTTTCTTGAAAACATTATTTAAAAATTTTGAGTACTTAGACAGAGTAAAATGAAAGGAAAACGTATAATTTATAGAAATAACTATAATAGAATAAAATATATTGTTTTTTGAATATAATGATCCTATAATTTCTCTAATTGAAACTTAAATATAAACTATACTGAATAAGGATGAGATTGTGAATTAAACCCTTAACTCAGGTCTGGCTTGCTTCGTAAATTCTTTTAACCTCATATATAATAAATTTAAATTTATTATAATTATATAAAATAAATATATAATAACTTATAATATGATATATGATCCAATTATAACATTTTAACACTTTTTAATAATAATTCATTATTAAAATCATCATTTTCGTGTGTTACTTGTTTCTTTTTTCATATAAGTTTTGGTTCGATTGTTTCGGTCCTTGAAAATTGTACATGGTTCCATTATTTATAGAATTTTAATCATGATATAAATATAATATATATTTATAATAATCCTTGAAATAATGACATAAAAAATGAATCACACTGCTTTATGGAGGTGGTAGTCCAGACATACGCGTGAGAGACATTATCATTTTATAATGGGTGGAAGGGTAAAAGGGTAAAAAATATATTATATTTACATAATATTAATTATTTAATAAATATAATATATATTAATTACTTCCATATTTATAACCATCCAAGTAAAATGGTGTTGAAAAATGAAGTACACCACTATGGGGATGCGGTAGGCTATACATACACACGAGCGATGTTTTTATTTTTCATAGGATGAAAAGTAGATGAATAAGTGTTTTTAAACAAGAATAATAATGTTTTATTATGTGTAAGATACTAATGTAATTATATTATCATGGATAAATTCTATTTTAAGGTGTTATAAGAGGAAATAAAATGAAAACACTCAGTTAAGAGTTATATCCCTTCTTCAAAAAACCACCTTTCCTTATATCATAACTCTTATAGGTTGGTATTTTGATGAGAAAAAAGTCTCTAGGTCATTGTAATGAAGTTTTTAATGTTATTTTTGTATTTAATTTTAAATATAATTGGATCAATATGTGTGACTAATATAGGATAAGTGGATCCCTTTTATAAGTGAGGGAAAGGACACAATAGAAATTAATTAAAAAAATTAATAATATGAATTATTTTTCATGTAAAGGTGGCGCAAAATTATAATATATTATAACATGATGAGTCTAATTCCTAAATAAAACCTAAAAATAAGTTTTATATAATTTTAGTTGGTATTTTTACACTTATCTCTTAATTTAGATATCCTGTTAAACCCGTTTCAACTCTAACTGCGGTAAAAAAAACTTTACTATTTTTATTATTCATTATGAGCAAAAAATAAGTTAAAATTATTACCTAATATTAATTATTATTATTAAAAATATTGAATCCATTTTATAAGATTAAGTTTTTATAATTTTTATAAATTAATTTTAATAAGTGCGTAAAACGCAACAAAAATTGTTTTTAGAAAGATATTTGTTTTAAGCATAAAAATGATTTTACAGTAAAATATAGTGTAATGTTGATTACAATGAAATTAATTGAATTATTTTAAATCAAAGTAGAATTATTATTTTTAAACAAAACCAAAACTAAAATGAACTATGTAAATACTTTATTAATAGAAAAGAAAGAAAAATAATTTTTATTTGGAAAAAACATTACTTAGATTTATAAAATATTAAACATATATTTAAAACAATAAAATTATCTTTTATTGTGAATTATATTAGTTCTTAAATATATATTTATTCTATAAAATTGGTATATTTGTATCTAAATTTATTCTTATATCACTATAATGATATAAAAGTGATAGTTTTTGTAAAATCAGTATTTTCATTATTCACCCAAAAATCAACTATTTCTTAAAAAGATTAAAAATTCACTCTAAACTAATTTTTAACTTATAAATTAAAAAAAATGATATTTATTTTATATAATTAAATTTATAAAAATTAATAATTTAGGTTTTAATCAAATTTTTGAAGAAATAAATATGCATTATGCTATTGTTTCTCTAGAAATAAAAGATTAATATAATTGTAGCTCGGGTTTTACATTCTTACCTCCTTCAAAAATTTCATCCATGAAATTTTCAGAATGTAAACTCATTAATAGATGTGGGTAGTTATTCAACATAAATTCTTCAGGTTCCCACATTGCTTATTCTATTTTATGATTTCTACAAACTAACTTTACCAGTTGAGTTTTCTGGTTCCTCAGAACTAGTTATTTAGTGTCAATAATTTGGATAGGCTTTTCACAATAATATAAATTTGGTTACAAATCTATTTTCTCAAATGTGAGAGCATTAAATGGGTCTTTCATTTACTTACTCAATAAAAAGATATGGAACACTAGGTGAAATTTCCAAATGGTAATCCTCAACTCTAATTCCTTCCAAAATATTATATGTTCTGATATACCTAGGACTTAGTTTTCCATTATTACCAAACCTTATAACACCCTTCCATGGAGATGATTTTAAGAAAACATAATCCCCCACTTAAAATTATAGATATTTCCTTCGGTTATCAACTTAAATCTTCTATCTACTCTAATTCACCCTAATATGATTCTAAATAATCTTCACTTTCATAATTGTCTCCTCAATGAGTTCAGATCCTATAAGCTTCCTTTCATTAACTTCATCCCAAAAAGTTTGAAAATGAAATATCTTCCCATTAAATGCTTTATATGATTCCATTTGAATTCTTAAATGGAAGATATTAATATATTAATATCCCACCAAAGGTAAACAGTCATTCCACATACCTTGAGAGTCAAGTGAGGATGACCTCAGTATGTCTTATATTGTTTGAATATTTATTTCAAACTATCCATTAGTTAATGGGTGATAGGTGGTGTTCAAACATAGCTCAATATCAAGGGAATTATGAAGAATATTCTAGAATTTTAATGTAAACCATGGATCATGGACAGATATAATAAAAATATGTGTATCATAAAGTCTCACAACTTCATTAATATAGAATAATATAAGGCTCTCAAGAGGTTGATCTTTCTTTATTGTGAAAAATGTGAAAACTTTCTAAGGCGATCATTAACCACCCATATGGAATCATTCTTTCTAGGAGTCTTTTTAAATATAGTGAAAATGTCCATAGTAATATCATATCATTTATACAGAAGAATAGTTAGAGGTTTCATAACCCATTTAGGATGTTGTATTTCATCCTTTACCAATTGAGAAACTATTAATCTCGACACATAGTATGAAATTTTCCATTTCATAGTATCCCATCAAAAATTTTATTTTAAATATTAATATATTTTGGTGCTACCATAGTTTATAGATAAATTTGAACTTTTAGATTCATCTAATAATTCTCTTTTAGCTCAGGAAGGGATAGAACACGTAGTCACTTTTTAAATTTCAACACACTATCTTCATAAAAAATCTGCTAGATTTCCATTATTAAAGTAACATCCTGGCTCTAGTAACCCAAAGTTGGTGTTTAATTTATTACATTGGTACAAGATAAAATGTATCTCGTGATGCATGATCGATCATTTTAACAGTGTTAAAGAACTTGAAGCATACATGATTCCTATATTACATTGTAAATATAAAATACATAGCATAATAAAAATTCTCGCATCCTTGATATTATTCATAATATCCTTCTTAATATCCTATAGAAAGGAAAAAAATAAAGGGTGAGACCATATGATCAGTAAGGGATACATATAGTAGAATATATCATGAGTAAATAAGGAATAATAATTTTGATAAGGTAAATAACTAAAATGCATTCCATTTAATCAATTACTTGGGCATGAAATGCATCCATGGATAATATCAATGTAGTAATCTCATGGATAATAAGAACAGAATTATAAATGAAATAAATTATTAATATTTTACATCATGATCTCAGATATCATGATATCTAAATTTCAAAATCCTTGTACTAAGATAGTTTAATTGATGGCTTGGTATACACCCAAAACCTATTTAATTTTTCCAACTGATTTATCTCATTAGACCTATCGATGCATCAAGGGGATATCTATAATCAATCCCAATCCATCTCTACATGTCCAATATATTTCTCATATATTGAATGAAAAATTTAATTCATAAACAATATGAAATATCAAATATCTTTATTGAGTAAAAAATATAGATTTATAAAATTTTCCTCGGTCAATAAAATAACTTTAATAGTAAAATACTAATATAGATATGATATATGGTTTAATAAATAATCATATACATGATAAATAATATATATATTTAAGATAAATTTAATTTTCAATGATCACAATAAATTTAATGTTTCAAGGTAAAGTTAATGTCCACAAAATTAATCAATAGATAACATATGACCATTATAAAAATTGATTTTTTAGTAAAATTCAATCCTTTAAAGAATAAAATAAAATGGAAGTGAAATTTTTAAAATAATTTTTCAAGATAGTTTTATTTATAAAACTATATAAAACTTATAGAATAAGTTAAATACTATAAAATGTTTATGGTGGTAGTAAAGTATGTTAATGTCGTATACGTTAAAACAGATAGAATTCCTTTTGAATTTTTATAAAGAAAGTATAAAATGACCCTTTAAGAAAACATTATAAAGATTTATTTAAAACCTTATAAAAATTCATGTATGAAATAAAATTTTCTTAATAAATAATTTGAGTAATAAAAAGAAATTTTTATAATAATTTTGAAAAATATGGATATGGAAGAGAAATATACCTAATCAAAAAGAAAAATAAGATCAGTTTTTATTTTTAATAATCCACTTTAAAGAGTAACTTGTATTTAATAAATACTCATCATGAATAAATATATATTCATGTTAAATACCTAAAATTTTTATTATATACACCACATAAAATTAAATAAGTGAAAAATACCAAATATGTCTCAATGGAGTGGAAATTAAGACGAAATCTTATACAAAGATCATATCATTACAATGAGAATTATTCAATGAATAAATTATATGTAATTAATTTAAATCCAAACAAGATAATTAGAAATAATATATATAAAATTAAAATTTTATTTCACACATAATCTTGATATAATAGAATCAATGAAGAAGTGATATAACCCAATGAAAGGAAATTGAGTTAAGAAACCCATTAACTCGCGTTCGAATTGCCCTCAGGGGTATGGGGAGTTGGTTGCGACTATAGATTATGTCACCAAGGTTCTAGGTTTGAGTCCTTATTATGGTAATGCCTATGATTACTTGATAAATCACTCCCTAGACCCTCTACCCCATGAGGAACTCACTCGAAATCCCATGTGTCGTTATTCTTGGGCATATGGATGGGGAAGAACTTAAAGGCACTTGGTAGTGGGTGACAGTCCTCCAATACCTTGTAACCCCCTGGGACTAAAAAAACACGTTGTGATTTTTCCCTCAGGGGCATGGTGGAGTTAGTTGTGGTTGTGGAGTATGTCACCAAGGTTCCGGATTCGAGTCCTTACTATGGAAATGCCTGTGATTCCTTAATAAATCACTTCCTAGACCCTCTACCCCATGAGGAACTTTCACAAATACCATGTTACATTACACATGGTCCTATGGATGGGGAAGCACATAAAGGCATTTGGTTTTGGGTGATGGTCTGACAATACCTTTTAACCCCCTAGGCCTAAAAAACATGGTGTACTTTTATTCCCCACACATGTGGCTGTAGTGGTAGAGGGTTTGGGGTTTGGTTCAGTGGTCACAGGGTCAAGTCTTTGGGATAGTTTTATTCCTTGTGTGTATTGTACATAAAAAACCTTTAAAAAAATAAATCATTTGTTAACAATATTTTATTATTATCATTATTTTGGGTGTTAACTGCTTTGTTTAACATGTATGTTTTGATTCAATAATTTTGGTCATTGCATATTTTTCATCATTAAATAATCTCAAGAATTTTATTAATGATATAAATATCATATATATTCAATATATAGATATTTATATTCCTCTATTAAAGGTAGATGTAGAAAAATTAATTACACCATTCATGAAAACGGTAGGAATTATATACGCATGAATGCACTTTTCACTTTTTGATGGATGGAACGAAAAAATGTAAATAATAATTCACCTTTATAGTATCATTTTTATATCATATATATCTTATATATTCATTAAATATATCCTTATTACCATACATTTAAATTGTAAATAAAAAAACAAATTGCATCACTTTGTAAAGGTGGTAGCCCACACATAGGCACGAGTGACGTTATCATTTTTCAATGGATTGGAAGGTAAGAAGGTATATATGATATTATAATTATGGGAGTATATTTAATTAATAACTATAATATATATTAATTATTTAAATCATTATAACCATCCAATTAAAGTGGTGATTAAAAATGAATTACACTGCTATGTTGAGATCGTAAGTTGTACATACGCATGAGTGATGTTTTCTCTTTTAATAAGATAAAAAAGAGATAGATTATGGTTGTTCCTTAATTATAATAAAATATAAGTATATTTATTATACTAGATTTATTATTTTATAATGGCTAAAACACATTAATAGGAAGTATAATAAGAAATAAACATGAAATAGTCGGTAAAGACAATTACCTCTTCTTTAGTAGACTTCCTTTAGATCTCCTATTAAGGGGTGTAGAGTTGGTCTTTTAGAAGGTAAATATGCTCAATAAATTTTATAAGGATGTCTATAAGGGAATAATTTATGGTTTGGTCAAGATAGGCTTCTTAGATTTGTGTAAATAAAGGAGAGAAAGGGTGTCCTTTTTTAAGTGAGGGGAGGGGCATTCTTAGAATTTCTTGAAGTATTAAATTAATATAAATTATTTTGTATATCCAAATGGGTAAGAATGATCAAATTAGAAAATAATATGATTTTGAGTCTAAAAATATCATACAATAAAATTTGGATGAGTATTGGATATATTTTCACACTTAACTTTTAGTCCCCCCATTAACCCTTTTGACAACTACTGCAATATTAAAGTTTTCCATCATTTAAGGGTCTAGAAAGTTACCATAAAAATACAAAATAACCCATAAATGGACCATGGTTGATTTTTTAAACCATATGAAATTCATTTATCTGAAGATACTATTTTTATGAATTTTAAAACATTTAATAAAATTTTATTTATTATAAAATATCATTAATATCATTTTTGACACTATTCGTTTAATTTGAGATTAAATACAACAATAAAAAAAAGGGAATTTGAAAATAATCCTTCAAAAAATACCTAAAATGTCATATGTATCAATAAAATTCATGTAAAATAGTAATTTATCCAATTTTATTACTTTTAATATTTTTAATATAATTTATTTTATTTTTCTATTAATTGAATAAATTATATATCGGCGTTGCGTAAGAATTTAAGCCAATTATTCAACCATTAAAAATTTAAAATAAATTACCATAAAAAATAATTCATTAATATTTCTAATAACCTTTTAAAACTGAACATAATTTTTATTTATACTTATCACAAAATATTATAGATATTAAAATCAAGAAAGTTTCATTTTCAGGTTTATCTTTTACCTAAATATTATAAAGGTAAAAATCAAATACATATGGAACCAAGTTGTCATATTTTTTAAAAATGGATGTTAATTGCTGAGATTAACTCATAAAATTGGATAAATTCAAGTGTTAGGTTCATTTTTTAGTTCTTATCATATACTTTTTAACCTTAATTACCTGATTTACACTTATTGTAATAATAATTATTTACTATGGTTACTATTCATAATGACTAAAAATAAAAGTGACATGTTTACAAATTTTGGAAATCCTAATTTGAAATATGGAATTAATTTTTAAATATTAAATTTATATAAGTTGAAGAAATTAATTTAATATTAAAATAAAAAATGAAATGAAAATTGTTTTCAGAAAAAACTCTTTTTAAGGATAAAAATATTTTTATACTAAATTAAACCATAAATTTGATTCCAGTGAACTTAATTGTATTATTAAAAATAAAATAAAAATAATTTTACTTTGAAAATATTTTAAAAAAAAATTAAACTTTATAAATTCTTGAAAAAAAATTATATTTTTCAATGACAATCATTATTTTTACTATTCATTCAAAAAACAATCTTTTTAGAAAAATCCCAAAATTTAACCCTTAGTTAATTTTTATATGATGATTTCAAAAATTATTTTCATTTTATAAAATAAAATTTCTAAAGTGGCAGAAATTAATTATAAATACCACACATGAAATGCAAAATCAAACTATTTTTGAAGAAAATTTATATTTGAAGTATTAATAATTTTACTAAAAAGTAATTAATTATTTATTATTAACAAATGATTTTATATAAAAAGTTTATAAATTTTTTCATTTTTTGATTAAACCTATCCATTCCCATGAATTCAATGGTTAGTTTATAGTGGTCATATTTAAATAATAATATTTCATGGTTCGTTTAAACTCGATATTTCTTATTGTGTATGCTATCAGAAATATTTTTCTTTTAAAATATTATGGTATTACATTCCCAAACCTAATAGATTTCATCCTCACAATTTGATCTTTTAATTGGAAATAAAGGGTTTGAAATTTGAAAATTCCTTTGTGAAAAACCCGCATCTTTAAAAAGGGTTAATAAAACTTCCTCTTAAAAAGTGGGAAAGGGAAATATAAAGGTTATTTGAAATAACAAAAAAATAGGTTCATAAATAGAAGAATATTAGTGGGAAGTTAAAATATGGACATGGATGAGAAAACTAATACACAAGGACTAATATAGGGGGATATAGAACATGGTCAGGAGAAAGTTAACGACCACAAAACCATAAATATGTGATGGGTGAAAAAACATCAATTCATGAGAAATAATTGTAATAGGATAAAAATTTTGTTTCAAGATCCTTTTCCTAGAGTTGAGGAATTCCTTTAAAATTTGGACTAAGAATATAAAGAGATGTAATTATTTTATATATTTCTATTTCATAAGCACATTTTCATCCTTTGGTTGTGCTTTGATCAATTTCCACTTCATCTCTTACTCCAAGAAATGAGTATCCAAGATGAATTTTGTATTCATGAAGAAATAAAATAAAATTTTAATGGATCATAACATTTGTAAAATAATGAAAAGTAATTTCTCCTATATCTAGGTATTTTCTAAAACTAAAATGGTTAGAATAAGTTATCCAATAATATATTAATATCTAAAATCTCAACAAAAACCCCCAAAGTTCATATTAATCCATTTTATAAGTAGTTAACCTTTATACCCCTTTAAAAATTTTCCAACCAAATTCAAAAACCAAAAATCTGAAATATTTGGTCAAACATTTATTCCCAAACAACATAAATTAGTTCATAATGTCACATACAAAACATGTGAATACCTTGATCACATATTCTATTAAAATATAATAATAACTTGAATCACCAAAAACATCAATAAAAACATAATTGCTTCTAAAAATTGACTCTATAATTATTTCTTATATCACTTGAATCGAAAAATATTGTAAACTACATCATAAATTACATTTTCATAAAATCACTAACCATTTTAAAGATCACCAATATTATACCTTTTACTTATTTAGTGTCAATATTATCTTTATCCCAACTAAAAATTATTAACTCGACATCCAGAAAATATTAAGGGTTATTTTTCCCTTATTCATGTATTCTCAAAAAATATAACCTTACCACTAAATCACTTTTCTTATTTATTGGTACCATTCAAAATATTCATTCAAATCCTTAAAGGAAAACTACTAAAGTACAATTCTTATATGTTTCATGATTCTTATAACCAGAATATTATTATTATACATATTTATTGAATCCAAATGAAAAAATAATTTAATCATTCCATTTTGGCTATAGTAATAGAATAATATTGGCCCTCTCCCCATGGATTCTTCTATGGTATGTTCCTTTGATGATTGGGGAATTATTTTGAATAATTCCTCATATATATAGAGTTGAAGCACTAGATAGGAATGGATTATTTATTTGGATTATATTCATTAGACAGATGAACCTTATCCATTCACTTGTAACAAACTCTCATACCCTTCAAACATTTTCTATGATGTTTCTTTCCATAATTTTTACATGATGGAAATTTATTCACTCCCTTATTCTTCTTTGATGCTTTAAATTTTTTTAGTGATCAGTTGAGTTCTTCTTCTCTTGGTTTCCCTTAAAGGTATAGGATCTATAAAATTCCTTCACTATCTTAATGTCACTTGATACTATATCATTATATCATAAATATATTTGAGAAACTAGTGACCTTCAGAGACTTGTCTTAATCCCATCAAAGAAATAGTTAATCCTACTCTCTAGTTTATGTATGTTATTTGAATCATGCCTAGATAATCATGTGAAGTTTGCCTCATATTATACCAAAATTTCTTCCTTGTTTTTCTTTAAAGTGTGTAACTTCCCCTCTATTTTATATCTATATTCTCGAGGGAATTATTTCTAAAATAAAATCACTTTAAAAAAAATCATTCCATGATTTCTATTTCTTAGGCCTCTTTAGTGTTATGGATCAATGACCACCATTGATTGGAATCTATATTCAAAAATAAACTTCCATAATAAACTTTATGATTTCATTTTACTCCCAATCTAGGAATATCTTTTTGAGATATTCAATCCATTTCTCAAATACTAATAGATAATTAGTTCCACTAAAATTTTGAGGCTTTTATTACATGAAGTGATCCAATATAGGAGAATAACATTATAGAACAACAGTTTATTCCATATAAACAAGGTAATTTTTCATAATCGAAGTCAGATTCCCTAATATGGCTATGATCAGCTCAATTTCAACACCATCTGTATTGGTTTTCTCAATAGGGAAATTCATAAATTATCTATAGTTTTTGAATCCCTTTCTTCCATTAGGCATCATCACTGAATAGTGGTAAACACTGAGTTACCTCATAATTATTATAAATATTGATCCATAAAATAAAATCCCCACAATGGTAAATGTTCTCAAAAACTATAAGGGGTTATAATAATTCTCATGTTATCTATGTTTATTTAAAATCTAGTTCCCAAAATTTCAACTAAACGTTATCTATTACCAACTATAATACCCTGATATCAGTAACCCAGATCTGGTGTTTACTTTATTAAAATAGTACAAGATAAAAGGGAGTCACCATGTTGGATTAATCAGTTTTTTAGTCTTAAATAACTAGATACATACATAATTGTCATATTAAATTGGAAATATAAAATACATAGCATAAGTAAAATTCTCACATCCTTAATATTATTCATAATATCCTTCTTCATATCATGGGGAAAGTAAAACAAATAAATGGTGATCTTGGATGCTCAATAAGGGTTATATACAGTATAATTTATCAGGATTAAATAAGGAATAATCAATATTGAAAGGTAAGTAAATGAAAAACATTTCATTTAATCAATAACTTAAGCACAAAATGCATCCTTGGATAATATTAATGTAGGAATATCACGTGAAATAATAAATAAATTCACAATAAATGGAATTATTTATATTGGACTTCATGATCATAGATGTCATGATATCTGTATTGTCAACACTGTAATATTGGGTACCATAGACCCAACTTGATAAGTACTTTTTGATTACCATATCATGGATACAATGAGTTATACATGGTGTACACTTACCATAATGGTGTTTATGTTTCTATGTACACTATTTAAATGGTAATGTCAATATATTAATTATTGTTTCAAAAGGTTATATGAGTTTCTAGGCTATAATTAGAACCTCGAGATACTATGACATTTATCTTAAAGATACGTCATATGGTCTAGATATATCATATTGACTGGACACAATAAATGTCTGAATATCAAGTGTTAGGGGCTCATAATCATTGAGACTTCTTCTCATGAAGTTCTCACTTTGTGATCTCTAGTATGTGAGATCATGAGGACAGACCAGCCAATAGGAACACCACATGTTTTGAGTGTCATTAGTAATTCCTATCTACAAACATATATATTAGTCTCCTAAATTGAGATCGTTATCAATGTGTACCATTTGATCATTTACTTTGATGAAAGGTGAAAACCATGATAGTGAATTCGTGATGAGGTAGTTTGTGTTGGGTGCATCGTAATTGGTATGGAATTGGTTGAATGATCAAGATATAATTTTTTTCTTCTAAATTGAGGAAGTTATAACTCTGGAATAGTTTATTAGGATGGTAGTACCATCATTAAATCCATATCTATGGTAGTTGAAGGTAAATTTTTCCACATAGATCAAAAAATAATAGAGTAAAGGATGATTACACAAGTGTGCATCCTACTTTATGAAATATTGTATGATAAAGATATTATATTACACAATGCATGTTTTTAGGATGCTTGTCATTGCTATGACTATTCCTTGTCTCTTTAGGGGATTTGATGGGTTACTAGACTCCTCTATTGGTTTATGGATATTATTCACTGCTCTTGAGATAAGGTCATAGAGTGTCACATACAGTAGCACATTCAATGTTATTCTCTATTCTAGTTAATAAGTATATAGGACATGGTGGGACCTACCATGGGGTCTGAGTATTGTACAAGTACTAATGATTATCGACAAATAAATAAATTCATTATTATTCATGTATAAAATAATTGGTTTGAACTTATTTATTAAAATTATTTATGATTTTTAAGTAAATACCTAGAATAATATTAAACAAATGAACATTATTTTAATATTCAATGTTCGTTTAATATTAGAGAGAATTATGAGTCAAGTTAATAACTTGATTTTATCATGTAATATATTTGACCAAGCAATCTAAGAACACCTTCACGAATTGAAGGCACGAGATTGAGGTGATCATTATGACGTCTAAGAAATCATTAAAGCTTTAGGATAGCACACAGAATTTGATGAATGGAATATGCGCATATTATAGAAGCTTGTGTGGATGATCTAGATGGATTTGACTTTAGATCCTTCCTGCAATGGTCACCGGCAACATGCTATAGTCAAACATGCATCGAATCAAATGAGAAAAATATTTATTTATTTTTGTTCTTTGAATTATTCGCATGAGATCCTCAGACCTATATCAGGGCTCCAATCATTGGAGATGATATAGTTACATCACTCTGGTGATGAAAATATTTAAAAACTACAGCCCACCAGCTTCTGTTGCGCACCCTGATACCTTAAATTGGTATTAGAGGGATAATGTAAATTTTTTAACCCAAGAAAAAATTTAATTTTCATTAACTTAATTAGAGGGAATTAAATCGGTCCCAATGGAATAGACACTATAAAGAAAACATAAATTAGTGATTTTTATTTGTTGCATTAGTGATGTTTATAAATATTACTAATTCATTTACAAAAATTTATAAAAAACATTGGTAAATGGAAAATGACTCTAATTAGAAACATTTATAAATGTCTACAAATTATCAATGTTTATAAATGTCACTAATTAGTGAAGATTAATTTACTAATGTTTTTTAGAAACATCGGTAAATAAAAACTCATTTACCAATATTTATAAAAAATTTCAGTATTTTTTTTTTTGAGATTCATAATTTTTCTGGTTTTTTCTAACAATAAAAAAATTACACAAGCCCCTACCCTGCCCAGTGTGTCCCCCACTCACCTCATTACCTCCTTTCCCAGTATGTCCCATATCCCCTCCATGCCCAGCATGTCCCACCACCCCCTCCCTACCCATCATACTCCCCCCATCCTCCCGCCCAACATGTCCTCACCTCGCTTCGCACCCCCACCCCTCCCTACCCAGTGTACTACCTCCTCCCAGTCGCACCATTCCCCCACCACCTCCCTACCTAGCGTACTCCCCATCCTATACACCCAATCCCCAAGAAGAAATTACTCATCCAATAAAACTCAATCACTACACCTCCAAGATCAAAAGGAAGAAGTAGACCAACTCACCTATTCCAATTTTAAATAATTAATTGTATTGTGTTATATATATATAAAAATAAATTTAAGTATTTAAAAAAAATAATATTATTTATATATTTATATATTAATATATGTGTTTATATGTTTTTTTAGAATTATATCTTTCCCTAAAAGGAAAAGTATCCTTTATTAAATAAAAATAAAATTATAAAAGTTTGAAAAAAGGCATCTTACAAAAGTCTCTTAGAAATAAGGAAGATAGATAATGAGGTACATCACTGATCCAGTTCAATTCCAGATCATCTGCCCCTTTATTTTCTAACCCATAAGCCAAAACAAATTCCTCCCAATATGTATGTGTGATGATAAAATTGATGGACACTAGAGAGTCCATTAATTTCATCTATTTAGCAGTCATCTTCCATGAAATATGGATAATGAGTTTTCTGATAGCTTTTACAACAATGGTAGAGTCACATTCAAGCCACAAGTTGAGTCATCCTTGGTGCTTTTCCATTTCAACTACATTGGCAATTGAAAGCAGCTCATCTTCAAGAGACATTATGATCCCACCTAAAGCATAAATCCATCCCATTACATCATCGTTATGATTTCTAAATATAAAACCACATCGATAAGGGCCTATATTCCCCCTAGAATCTCCATTTGTATTACACTTGAGCCATCCCTACAATAGTGGAATCTATGAATTATAAAGTTCCAAAAGGATTATTATAATTACCTATAATTCCAAGATGATTAAGCATAGTAAGATCACGAATAGGGTTATCATAATAACCATTTTTTATTGTATTTTTATTTTTCACAAAAAGAATGATTTTAGAGAGGGTTGGATTTAAATATAAAGAAACATTATCATGAACACTCTTATTCTAGATAGTCCACAAAACATGAATAATTTATGATCATTCCACCAAAAAGAGGTTCAGTGGTTTCTTTGAGAGAGGCATTTTGATACAGGCCATGAGGTGTGCTTATATGTGGGCTACATATGGGACCGCCACTTCAAATAGGGCAGCAACGAATTTCTGTAGAGAAGTAGAAGTAACAAAACTAAGGAACAAATGGTCAATATCATCCCTATGTTGGTGACATAGGGAATATCTCGAACACAAATTGATGCTAATAGATTGCAGAAAATCGTCAGTGGGAATTTTACATATATGTTTATATTTTATATATGTTTATATTTTATGTTTATATTATATATAAATATATATATATATATATGTTTATATTTTACGTTTATTAATATGTTTATATTATATATATATTTATGTTTATGTTTATATTATTTGTGTCTGTGTCTATTTATATTATATATGTGTGTGTGTGATTATAATAGATATATGTGTGTGTGTGTGTTTATATATATATATATTATATGTTTATTTTAATATATATGTTTAAAAACATGACTAAATTTAAAATATATGTGTGTTTTTATATATAAATATATGTATATATATTTATATATTTACATGTGTGTGTGTGTGTTTATATATATATATATATATATATGTTTATATATATATGTCTTTATATATATATATATATATATATATCTAAATATATATTTACATCGATGCGGGGAAATGAGCTATATATATATATAGCCATTTTTTAGGAAAATTCGCTAAATTAGTGATGTTTTCAGGAAACATTCCATAATTAGCAATGTTTTTTAGGAAAAATCACTAATTTAGTGATGTTTTTTTAAAAAAATATAAAAATGTCACTAAAATATAGTTTTTTATAGTGAGACTGCACATCAATCCTATTTCTAATAGAAAAGTTATGACCCTTAGAAATTTTTGGTATGGATCAAAAATTCAACTACTACCGGTTAAAAATTGAAGAACAATATAATTTAATATCTATTCATGTTTTAATTTTCAAGTGATCTAGTTTTGATTAGGTTCCGATTGGAATAATTTTTTTTTATTAGTTTTTGTTTCTTGTGAATGTTTTTCCAAAAAAATCTCCATATTTCCTTTGATTTCTTCCAATGAAAGAAATAAAAAAATAAAAAAAATTGTCAAAATGTTAAATGCATATCCTTTTTGAAAAATGATAAGATGATTGGGGGTGGGTTGGATTTCCATATAAGACAATAAAGGGGAGTCCAAATATTGATTCCCATAGAATCATGGTAAAAAAACAAAAAAAAAACTAGGAATATTCCTATCAAATCATAGACTGTTGGCATTCCTCCTCTATAGGCATCGTCTCTACTCTTATGGCCAAACTAGAACCACAACCAGGCCACCTCCCTCTCCCTCCTCTTGGCCACTGCCTGATCGCAGTAGCCACTTACCACCATTGGGTTCCCCGGTCACTACCGCCTAGTCGACTGAATCTGTCATTGTTGGGCCTCCTTATTGAGGTCAAATTCCATACCGTTGATCCAACCTGCCAAACTCCAAAAAACCTACCTCAATCTAATGAGTCGGTTACTAGTGCCTACAAGGTCCCCATATTCAACCACTTCTAGTGCAGTATCCTTCATGCATGAACCTCATTGGCCTCCCTAGTTCTAGCCACCTCAGTCAAGGAAGATCTTCCCTAAAGGGCGCATCTCCCTCTAATGAGGCTACCCCCTATGGTCATCACATGCCACTGAGGTTCACACCCAATCATCCTCACCCTATAACCCACTATCATCATTGTCCCGATCATCGAAGCCAGCCACCACCACACTGGTGCCTATCGTTATCGTCCCACCTCATCCTGAATGCCACGTGAAACATTTTCTGAGATCCACACACAAGGTAACTTCTCTTACTTCTGGTATGACATTATTTCTAGTAGAGGGACCTTGAACCAATCCTACATTCACTATTCACGGCCACGCAACCTCTCTTGTCCAATTATTTCACATCCATTTGTGTAATTTTAAGGTATTTTCTCTTTTATTTTTGGTCTTATCTTTATTACATGGCTTTCTCGGAAGTTTTTGAGATAAATGATTGTTTTTTATCCAGAAATAAGGAGGTGAATGACTAGTAGAAACCATGTACCCTAGATAGTGGCACTAACTAGGCCACATGACCTAGCACATTAGAATGCAGCCCTCTCAAACAAATCATGCATCCAAACCATGTGGTCTGCCATAACTTTTAAAATATTGAAATTCCTAAACTACCCCTCTATTATTTTCCACCCAAATCACCCATTTATCTCCCCATTTGAACATCCATCTCTAATTTAACCCCCCCTTATCCTCTCCCACTCCCTTAGGCTTCAATTTTTTGTTTATTTTGGCTTGTATATTCAAAGAATCATCAAGTAAGTTCCTCCTCTCCTTCTTCCTTATCTTATTTTGGTTCATATTCCCTTTCTCTTTGGTTTATTTATTCTCTAGTGGATAGGTTGACCAAAAATGTGTTCAACTTTGTCTCTTTGGGTCGGATCTTATTTTATTTGGTATGCCCTTTCCTTTATAGGGTCTCCTCGTCGTTTTTTTGTGGTTTCCACCTAGATTTGTGATTTTTTTAAGAAACATGTAGGTGGATCAATTTTTTGAGAGTATTTTATGATTTTATTATGATTTATTGGTTTTATAAATGGGTTTTATAAATTTTCTAGGTGTTGTGAAAGGTTTTTTCCATGTATTTTGGTGTGACTGAAGTGTTTAATAATGGTTTTCCCTTATAAATGGTTGTTTTTCATGTGTGTTTTTGAATTATTGAGGTTTTTATTGTATAAAAAGTGGAATCATTGATGTAGTAATTAGAAAAGAGCATAAGGGAATGTTAGGTAACTTGGTGGATAGACTAGGTCTAGTCTGGTAGGTGAGTTTTTCAGGCCAAGGCTCGGTCTCCCTAATAGGATTACATAACAACACTAACTAAACTTTCATTTGATGTGGTTTTGTGGCTTAATCAAGACCTTCACGTCTAGGAGATGTGATCACTAAGAGTACAAGGATCCTAGGACCCCACTAGCCCTAGTCCCTTAGGTATTTCTCGTGGTTCTCATGTTATAATTACTTCTTTGGCTTGTTGTTTCATTTATTTTCCAATTTTATATTAAAACATGTTTTCTATTTTTTTATTTTTTTCTTAAAAACTATCATGTTAATTTTTTATCTAATTTAATTTCATGGAATATCTTTTGTTGGTATCCTACAAGGAATTTTGGATCATAACCTGAATACATCCTCAAGGTGAATGTATACCTTATTATGTTTGACTCATGTTGATTAAAGGCCTTCCATGGTGTTGATGGAAGATATATGTGCTAGCAGTTTCTTTTTGGGTAGGTGTTGGTGGTGGTGGCATGAGGGCATCGACCCACATGTCAAAAGGAGGCTTGTTTTTCTAATCAATTCCCCTCCCCTTTTTTTCATTTTGGATTTTGGTAATCACTATGTTTTTAACTCATGCTTGGAGTGTTTCCAATTTATCTCTTGTATTGGATGTTGGTTATTATGTGATGAAATATGTGTGGATTGTTTGGGGTTTCTTTTTCATGGGTTAAACCATTCCCAAAGGTGTTACTCGATGCCCAGGAACTATTTTCTAGCCCATGGGGATCGGGAATTCCCTTTGAGCCTTTCTAAAGGTCGGGTCCGGTGTCAGGTTAGGTGGAAGCCCCATCTTGGTTTGTAAAAAAATGGTATTAGAGATAGATTTTTTCTTTTATTTGGGTCATTTTATTTGGGAAAGTATGGATAGATTAGAGCAAGGATTATCAAGGCTTGAGGTTTTGGTCACAAGTGGTGTGTCTGGCCAACATACCTCATGACAGACCTTGGGTCACTATGGGATATATGGTATTTGGTTTCACTTCTACTCTAGGTGTAATGTGCAAGCTATATACTATGCATGGACACTGAGCTAGGGTTGGTGGTTTGTCTTTGTATTGTGTTTGTTATGGTTTTTTTTTAACTTACGGAAAATTTTGAAACTTGTTATTGCTGAAAATTTATTTGGGTGATGTATTGATGGTTTCTTTGTTCTTGTTAATTGATGTAGTGTCATGCCTACCTAAAGAATTCCTCAGAAACCATGGGAAGATGCCAAAGAGAATTCCCCCTCACCAGTTGATCAAGGATTAGTAGAATCAGTGGTTTGGGATGTCTAAGCATTGGATCAGGGAGTGGGATCTAGTACTGCTCATGATAAGGAACTTGAACCAAGTCTAGAAAAGTAAAAATATCAGTATTTCATCAAGAACAAACATCCTTCTTTTCAAGTAATCACAAACCACTATGAATAGTAGGAGTGGATTCAAAAGGTTTAGAGGATATTTTAGTTCCTCGGGACTCCTGAGTCCATGAAAGTAAAGTGAACTTCATTCATGATTGAAGGACCTAGTACAAAATGGTTGGGATTAATGTTCCAGACCATAAAACATGACCATATGGGTTGTAAGGACTTAAAGGTTTTCTTTAATGAGTATTATTTCCATAAGACCTTGGCCCTTTCCAAGACCTGGGAGTTTCTTGATATCTATCTGGGGGATCATACCGTGTTTTGGTATTCCATCCATTTTGTAGAATTAGTCTGTTTTTTACCTAAAGTGGTTTCCAATGATCATTTAAAGACTCAATGGTTTGAAATGGGGTTTTCGTCAGACATTTAGTCCTAGGAATTCTTATTTAAGTTTAATACTTATACTAAGGTGGTTGACCAAGCCCTGATGGTGGAGATTGATCACACCGGTAAATCTAATTTCTTTGGGGTAGTCTCATAAGTGGTCTAATGTGGTGGTGGAACATCTGAGAATAAAATGAAGTGTGATGGGAAGTAAAATAAGGGAGGTGGTAGCTTAGGCCACCCTTCTTGACTACCTTAGTCTGCTACCACTGGTGGTGGTTCGGTTGTGTGCTACTAGTGTGGAGGTTCGGGACATGTGCAATCAACATTTGTAGTTCCACCTAGACCCTACAATCAGTGTGGGTTCTTGGGTCACTTGTATAAGTCCTATAAGAGTGTTTATCCAACTCATAGTGGCTAAAGTTCCATAATACATAGGTAATTACCAACTCATTCTTGTGTATTAAGGGCTATGGGTTCTCGGTCTATTGGGTGTGGTGGAAAGGATGGATCATCTTACAGGAAGAGTCAACTCAATGTAGAGCCACAATTTAGTAATCACTCTTAGTCATTGAAAAAGATAAGTAATCATCATGATATGGATCAGGCATAAGTGGAATTAAATGTTAGACTCAGAATAGTTTGAGTTACTATTTTTATTTCATCATCCATAGTTGTCTCTTTATATGACACGGGTGCTTCTAATTATTTTATTTCTTCCCATTTTGTGGAATTGATGAAATTACCAATTGTTCTTATCTGTTATTCCATTGAGTTGGTTAGGTTGCCTAGAAAGAAGAGAAAATAGGGTTTTATGTGTCTGTCCTACACTCTCTCTATCAGAGGTCGAGTTAGAGTGGGAATTCTTGGTTTTGGAAATGGATATTTTTTATGTGAACCTTGGTATGTATTGGATGGTACATTTCAAGGTGCACATTGATTATTATCATCAATGAGTGAGCTTTGTGGCACCTGATGGAATTACCCAGGTTATCCAAGTTGAATGGGATTCCCAATCAAGGTGATATGGGCCTCCACTTTAGGAGTTGGGAAACCTCATTTTCTATGTCTCTTTCATTATTCTAAGGAATTATTGTAGTGGTTCTGAGGATGGTTTTACCCCTATGGTTGATCAATTTCTAAAAGTGTTTCTAGATGACTTATTATGGTTAACCCTAGAGTATAATGTGGATTTTACCATCGATTTTCCACCAAGAACACATTTAATATCTCTTCCATCATATCATATGGACCCCCACTGAGTTGAGGGAATTAAAGATATAGCTGGATGATTTGGAATCAAAAGGATTCATTCAATCCAGTGTCTCACCTTGGTCCATCCCAATTATGTTTGATAAAAGGATGATGGATCCCTACTATTGTGTATTGATTTCTAAAAGTTGAATAGGGTCACTACCAAGAATAAATATCCCTTTCCCCACATTTATGACCTCTTTAATCAGTTCAAGGGGGAAAGGTGGATTTCCCAAATTGACCTATGCTCTCGGTATCATTAAGTCTAGGTCAGAGAGGCGTATATTCCCAAGATGTACTTTTGAAGTAGGTATGGAAACTTTGATTTTTTGGTCATTCCATTTGGTTTGAAAAATTATCTAGTGGTTTTCATGGTTCTTATGAACCAACTATTCAATTAATATTTAAACTCCTTTGTTGTAGTGTTTGTGGATGACATCTTGGACTACTCCAAGACATAAGATGAGCATGAGAAGCACTTGAGAATTGTGCTAGGCACCCTTAGAGATCATTTTCTTTATGATAATATCTCCAAGTGCACCTTTTGGATCTAGGAAGTCAAGTTTCTGGGTCACATGATCTCATAATGTGCGATTTCAATGGACCCTAAGAAAATTGAAGTAGTGATTTAATCGTAGAAACTGAGAAACATCTTTGATATCAAGAGTTTATTGGTCTTAAAAAGGTATTATATGCAGTTTTTCAAGAAAAATATCAACTTTCTTCACAAATGACCTCACTAAACCTAAAAGTGGTAATGTTTTAATAGACCCCATAATGTCTAGCATCTTTTTAGGAGCTCAAGCAAAAATTGACCACTACCCTTGATTTAATCCTTCCTGAATCTGGGAAGGGATATGTAGTCTACTGTGATTCTTCTGGTATGGGTATTAGGTTTGTGTTGGTACAGTATGACCATGTGTTGGAATATGGATCTCTCCAGCTATGACCACATGAAAGGAATTATTGAACCCATAACCTATAATTGGTATTAGTGATGCATGCCTTGAATATGTGGTGTCACTATTTATTTGGGGATAAATTCATAGTTTATTCGGATAATAAGAGTTTGGCCAATATTTTCTCTTAATAGAATCTAAATATGAGGTGGCATAGATGGGTTGAGTATCTTCAGGGGTTTGACTTGGATATTTTATACACCACAGGAAAAGGGAATGTGGTAGTGGACACCCTAAGCAGGAAGATACTAGTGAAATCCTTGAAGGAGTCTAATGAAGAATGGAATTTTATGTGGATTTTTTTCCAAATTCATCTGGAAGCCAAGGAGAATAGTGGAGGTAAATTCTTGGCTAGCATCCATTTGACACCCACTCTTATGGAGTTGATCTAGGAAGAGCATCCTAATGATGATTTTTGTTAGTTCTCTAGGTGGTTTCTAAATGTTGGGGAGGTTCTCAATGAATGGTTGGTTTCTTCTAAGGTAATCCTTTGTTTCAAGGGTCATCTTGTGGTTCTATAACCATTGAAAAAGGTGGTGATTCAAGGTATCCACCAGTCTTAGTGGTCTATTAATCTCAAAACCACCAAGTTTTTTATGATGTGTGACACTGATTCTGGTGGTCAGGTATGAGATAGGATATAAACGACTTTGTATCCAGATGTTATACTTGCTAGCAGATTAAAGTTGAGTACCAGAGCCCTTGGGTTTTCTTCATATACTCCCCATTAATATCTAGAAGTGATATGAGTTCTCCATGGATTTTTTCATTGGTTTGGCATGTACACCCCGGAGAAGAAACTCCATTTGGGTGGTGATCAACTGTTTAACCAAGTCTGACAATTTCATTCTGATCAAGTACTCGACCAAGATGGATGAGAGGAGCTGACTATTTTTTCAAGAGATTATAAGGCTCCATGGTGATCCATCATCTATCATTTTAGATAGGGACCCCTATTTTACATCTCAGTTATAGGAATTCCTTCATAAGGAAATTGGGTCACAAATCAAACTCAGTTCTGCATACGATCCTCAAACATATGCTCATACGGAGTAGGAAAACCAAATTTTGGAAGACATGCTCAGGGCATGTGTGTCTGATTTAGGAGGATCATGGGATAACCATTTGGGATTGGTTTAATTTTTAAATAACAATAGTTACCAATCCTTGATTAAAATGGATCCATTTTAGGACTTTATGGTTGAACATTTCAGTCACCTTTATGCTAAAAAAAGTGGGTGAGACTTCTTTTCTTGGACTGAGCCATGTGAAAGAAACAACAGATAAAATTTGGTTGATCATGTAGCAGTTGTTGATAGCACAATGTCACTATAAGTCATGTTTTGATAATTAGTTACAAGTGTTGTAATTTTTAGTGGTTGACTAGGTGTTTCTAAAGGTGAAACCTCGCATAGGTCAACACTATCTTGGTAAGCAGGGGAAGCTAACAATGAGATATGTCAGACTTTTTGGGATTACTGAGAGAATTGGTAAGGTGGAATACCATTTGGTATTTACATCCTATTTTACATTGATTTGTGACATGTTCTATGTATTTCAATTGAATAAGTATAACCTAGACCCATCTCACATGCTGAACTAGGAAGAGTTTGTGCCGGAATCTCACTTTTCTATTTGTCACACCAGGTTTTTCATGTCTTGGTTTTGATTTGGTTTGTTGGAAATATCGATCCTTTTCTTGGGTTTTGGGTGATATAAATGTTTATTTTTGAACTTCCATCTATGTATATTCATCCTACCATGGGTTCCCCCTAGCTTGTTTGGTATTTTTGGAGAATATGGTGGTTACTTCAAGATTTGTGCCAACTGTGAGCCCATTTCCAGATTTAAAAACAAAATTTGTTTCTTTTATAACTCCTTTGTTTCTAATTTTTTCACTCATTTCACTTCTCACTTGGAATACCTTGACCTATTCAAACTACCATATCCGTTTGGACCCCTTAGGAATTCATAATCACAGTGGATTTGGGTTATTTATTCAGGTATTGGGCCAGCCCGTGAGCCCATTTCCATTTTTAAAAAAATATAATTTCTGTATTTTATATCTTATTTTATTTTTAGTATTTTTCAGTTATTCCACCTCTCACGCGAGCCCAAAAACCCTAGTATCACCACAATATTCCATTTTCCCTCTTTGGATCTCATTTTATTCACATATTAGGGTGAAATTTCTCAGATATTCTCAAATCATCCATAATTGGTAAAGTAATTTATTTCTTTCATGAATCATTATTTTTTTCTATTTTCACTCAAAATATTCTTTACCTAATTCTTCCAGACCTAATTATCCTATCCATTGAGTTCCAATCCATTACCTCTCCTCTAAGGGTGTGGATCTAAGGGAAGATGAAGAGTTCTCTAGTTTTTAAGGTGAGTTTCCTTCTCCTTTCTCCACCTTCCTCCTCCTTCCATTATTTCTTGGCTCTATCTTCCTCCATGGTAATTAAAGACCTAGGGTTATGTTATCACATTATTTTTTATGGTGGTTTCATTACTTTAGGGCTGGTCTTAAAATATATAGGGTTTGTGAACCCTTATGGATGGTTTTTGGATGTGTGTTTCCATTCGGTCGTGGTTTCAAGGTAGGTTCTCCCAAGAACTGCCTTTATAATTCAATATTCATATATTTATTTCTTTTCTCACATTATATTTATGATAGTTATTGTTTTTCACACTTTTATTTAATTATTTAGTGTGCAAGAAGGGTAGTTTATGCCTTGTTTTGTGAAAATTGTATTGTTTCGGTTAAAGTGTGCACACTAAGTGTTTATTTAAATGATCAATTTTCTTTTTCACCTAACTTATAATTTTCAGAACCGGGTTTGGCCATTTAAATAAATTTTTGTCATGAAAAATTGTCTTTATGACCTTTTTAGTGTTAAATTTAATTTTTTTTATTAAATTTTGCATGCCTCATTTTCGAGAAAGTATCTGGTTGGATTTTGTGTGCTTAGGGTGATATAAAATGATTGATTTGTCTTATGAAAAATATTGGAATCATGTGAATCAATGTTTTTGGTTTCATTATGTGGGTTCCAATCTATTTTTGGGTTTTATAATGAAATAATTATGGGTTTTTAGGGTGTTTCAGCACGTGTTCC
Source organism: Viscum album (assembly GCA_963277665.1). Taxonomy (NCBI): domain Eukaryota; kingdom Viridiplantae; phylum Streptophyta; class Magnoliopsida; order Santalales; family Viscaceae; genus Viscum; species Viscum album. The sequence continues at coordinate 891,941,392 of OY728123.1, forward strand.
TGATAAATGGCATGTTTGGCATCTTTATAGAAATTGATGGGTTTTGAATGTGTAGCCTGAATTTTTAAGGGGTTTAAGAAAAAATTTTGTTTATTAAAATTGTGTGTTTACACCTCTTAATTAATAGTAAAATTGATTCCTTTGATAAATTTCATTTTTGTGAAGAATGCATAAAGGCCCATTTGGAAATTCTCTAATTAAAATGGTTTTCTTGTGTACTTCATGTTGTATCATTTGGATCCATTTTATAGTCCATAAAATTGATTTATTAAATGTTATTGTGGATTCAAAATATGTTTTAATATGGTAATGGTGTTTTTTTTCCTTAAAAGATCATTTTTGAATGGATTTTATGTGCAAAGCCTCGTTATACTTCTTGAAATTGTTTTGTGAAAATTTTAAGTGGTTTATTGATCTGTGAAAGAAATGTGAATCATTTTGTGGGTTGTTTGTGTGTATATGATTTTATAATTACATTTTAATGTGAAAAGTGTATTTTATAATATGTGTAACTTGATTGGGCACTAAAGGGAAACCTGGGTATCTAGGTGGGCGGATGTATACTAGTATGCTAGTGATCGAGAGTGGTTTTGTCTCTATTTCACGTAGCAAGTTTGAAAATGGAAACACAAACTAAACTATGATGATGATGTTTGGAACCACTATTTTATGGTTATTTGTTCCCTACTAGTGTCTCGTTCATGATAATGGATAGTTTTTTATGGTTACTTTTACACCGAGATACGAGGTACCTGGGGCCCATAATGAACTAGTGCCTAGGGGTGTTCCTGTGACTTGTGATCATTGGCTATTTTGTACTCACTATCATCATACGGTGTGTTTGTTTTAGTAATTAATAAGAATGTATGTTTTATTTAAAATTTTACATTCTTTAAATTATCCCTCTTGAAAACTATTTTCATTTTGATGTTGAATCTCTTTGAAATTCGTCACTAGCATTTCTTGCTTATGAAAAGTTGAAAAAAAATTATTTTATAATGATTATAGCATAGAACCATGTTTGGAAAACATACTTTTATATATTTTATTTCAAACTTGGATTTGATGTTTATTTTATTTTAAAGGAATTTTATTGAGAATAGAATATCGGACTAACCTACTCAGTTTTAATACTCACGCCTATAGTCTTATTCTGTTTTTAGCCCCTATACAGGTTTTAGCTTGAGTTCGATTGCATTGGGATATGTCTAATTGATGTATTGGAGAGTGAGAAGTGGGGTTAAATGTACTTAGTTTGTTGTTAGGTTTTATATCCCGAGAGGATCAAGAACGCCTCTCGGGACTTCTCGCAGAGCATCCTAGGTGACCGGTTCAGGGTTGACCCAAAAATGTTTGTGACAAAATGGTATCAAAGGAGGTCGGCTCTTATAGGACCTTGATTTTTAGAGCACCCTTGTTATTTAGAGGAATTCAAGGTAGATGGAGTAGGATTTTTGGGACTTTAGGGGTAGGTTCAGGATTAGCGTCTCAAACTCTTTCTCATTCTGATCCTCAGGTGTCCATGGGAAGTCCAATTTTATTAGTTACTTTGGTTCTTAAGGATTGTTTGGTGATTGGGATACAACAAGGGGATTTGGAATAATGGCATCCATGATATCGCAGGGCATAGAAATACATTTGGAGTTGGGGAATGGTCCAAAGAAGGCTCTCTGTATTGGTAGTGTGTTTTACATATGGCCGCCAACCATATGGTCAAGTCACCCACCGACACTAGTTCCCTTTTATGGGACTCTTAGACCTTTCTTGAATTCTGAATTTTGTTTTGAAAATCCTTGTCTGATAATTATGGATGTGGGTTTTCAATGCTTAATATAAGAATGTTTTTATCATGTTGGGTTTTTTTAAAACAAATTTTGGGGGGAAAGTGGAAGGATTTAACGGGATAGAATTTCCTTAATCTAAACAAATGGTTTATTGAAATAAAATAGTTGGAAGGAATGAATTATTTTAAAATGATTCTGAATTTTTTTTTTAAATATGGTGTTTTGGGATGTTTAAGAGTGTTTGAATCTGATGAATTGGTTTTGGTAATTGGTTTTGAGTAGTTAGTGTTTTCTGAAAAAAAATTTTGGCCTTTATGGTTGTCATATTAAGAAAATAGACCTTGATGAATTTTTGAAAATGGGGAAGGTATGTTTTAATGGAATGCTTTTTTTGGTAGTTATTTTAAAATAAATGAAAAGGGTTATAAATAAAATGGTTCTTGAAAAAGTGTGGTTTATTGATATGTTGAAAAATGTTTTGAATAAAGGGAGAGGATTTTTATGGAGACCTATAGGGTTTCTTTTTCAATCTTGGTAAAATGGTTTGTTGTGTGGAAATGTGAAAATGGTTTCTGACTTGGTGATTATTGTGCCTATGGAAGGTACATGATTTTTGAAATGGGTTGAAAATTGTTTTTTTTTTCTTGTAAAATGAGGACACTTATTCTAGCCTTTGGTGTTTTCATGGGTTCTCACATGCATGGTTTTGTATAGATATGTTGATGGATGCCTGGAATGGCATAGTGTTCGGGTGCCCGGGGTGGAACAGAAATGTGAATATGAGTGAGACTTTATGAAACACCATTGGTGAATGTGAAAATCCACCAAGTTAATTTGTTTTTCAAAAGTGTTTTAGGCTGAAATTTTGTTTTGTTTTTGTAAACCAGTGTTTATGTTGGTTTCTTTTCATGTTTTATAAGTGTGGTTTGTTTGGTATGTTTTCTCATGATTTGGTAGGGATACTCTTGGTGTGTCTTGATATGGGATCTTGTTGGTGGCTCGATTTTGGAGAAATGTTTAGTGGATTTCTAAGTATATATTGTATGTTGTGATGTGGCCACAGATGGTTCTCCGTTGGAAATACTACTATTTGATCAGTGTAAGGATTTGTTTCAAACATTAAATCCACCTTTTTGGATGATTCATAAACTCATTTGATGGAATATAGAGATGTTTGGGCTTGATTTAAAGTATTTTTCTTTTGTGATAACTCTTTTGGATGCAGAAGCTGTGTTTAGTGATTTTGATGTGTTTCTCTGTATTCATTGTCCATTATGCTCCTTGTTCAGAGTGAGAGAGAATGGTGACATGTATCTTTGAGTTCCTATTTATATGAAGGTGTGTTGTTTAGAAAGTGAGTTTTGGGGGGTGTTGTGATCCATATCTCCTGGATACATTGTAGTAGATTATTCAAACATTAGGGCTCCATCCATAGGCCTCAGAGTGAATCTTTTCACGTAGTCAGGAAATCGCCAGAGGTGTGGGGAGCTTGTCTAAGCTCCTAACTTCACTATTATCATAAGAAAATTTATATGTTTTTTTGTGGTTTCTCATCACTATGATTTTTCTTTTTTTTTAAGTGTGTGGGGGACTTACCCCTCACACATTGTCTATAGTTATGCCTTCTCGGATGAGGGTTTCTGATCAATATCCCTATATAGACCACCAATGTGAGTCAGGTGTGGTATTGGTTTTACCTATTAATAGGTGGAGAGTTTTGGGTGGTTACTATATTTATTTTTTGGTTTCAGTGGCCCAACGATTGGGTCCCCTTCCCTCCCCGCCCCAAGTGGGGTGGGTTTTGATCAGTGCCGAAATTGTTGACCCAGTTCTTCTCCCCTCCATTTGGGAGTGGGTGGTTTAAATGTTCATGTTGTAACCCTATAAACTTGGATTCGTAGGTTGTTGTGGGAGAGTTTTGTTGGGAATGTGTGGGTGAGGCCTGATTCTAGTTCATGTTGAATTCTTTTTTCATCATTTCTAGTTGGTCTCTAATGGTGGGGAGACCCACTGTAGGTCTCAAATATCTTTCCTTTAAGGATTTGTCGGATGATAGTTATGATTTAATGGTGGGGAGCCTGTTCCAACCTCCCATGCCCCCAAGTAATTGGATTTCCTGAGTGCACTTTGGTTTGGGCTATCATTGGGTTCATTGGAAGAAGTCCCAACAATCTGGTTCTTGGCTTGGTTGTGGATGTAGTGGCTTGATCTTTCTGTTGATTCTCAGGAAGTGGTTATGAGTTTCTATTTTGTTTGAGTAAGAGGATTAAGTTCCATGGATGTTTTATGATATTTCCTTGGATTTAAAGGCTAGACCATGTTAATAAGTAATCCTTAGGTGTTTATCTTTAAGCTGGAAATTGTTATGGATTTCCGGGGGGTGGAAAGCATTAATGGTGGGGAGAATTGTCACACTCGTTTTTTCATGTCTTAGTTTTGATCCGGTTTGTTGGAAATTCTTATCCTTTTCTTGGGTTTTGGGTGAGATGAATGTTTATTTTTTAACTTCCATATATTTATAATCATCCTACCATGGGTTCCCCATATCTTTTTTGGGAGTTTTTGAGAAAAGGGTGGTTACTTCAACATTTGGGCCAACCGTGAGCCCATTTCCAGATTTAAAATCCAAATTTTGTTTCTTTTATAAATCCTTTTTTTTCAAACAAAATTAGTCATTTCACTTCCCAACTGGCCTCCCCTAACCTATTCAAACCACCATATCTGTTTGGACCCCTTATGAATTCATAATCATGGTGGATTTGGGGTATTTATTTAGGTATTGGGCCAGCCCGTGGGCCCATTAACATTTTAAAAAAAATAATTTATGTCTTTTATATATTATTCATTTATTAATATATTTCAGTGATTATACCTCTCAATAAATACCAAATACCTTGGGAGAACCCCCATATTCCATTTTCCCTCTTTAGAGCTCATCTTATTCATGGATTACGGTGAAATTTCTCAGGGCTTCTCAAATCGTCCAGATTTGGAAAGGTAATTTGTTTCTTTCATGAATAATTATTATTTTTATTTTCCCCCCAAATATTCTTTACTAGGTTTTTCTAGAACTAGGGAGCCTCTCCATTGAGTTCCAATCCATTCCCTCTCCTCTAAGGGTGTGGATCTAAGGGAAGATGAATAGTTCTTTAGTTTTCAAGGTGAGTTTCCTTCTCCTTTCTCCACCTTCCTCCTCCTCCTTCCATTATTTCTTGGATATATCTTCCTCCATGGTCATGGAAAACCTGGGGTTCTATTATACCATGATTTATGATGGGGGTTTCATTCTTTTATGGTTGGTATTCATAGTTATAGGGTTTGTGAACCCTCATTAAAGGTTTTTGGGTGTGCGTTTCCATTCTGCCATGATTTCGAGGTAGATTCTTCCAAGTACTACCTTTATAATTCAAGATTCATATATTTATTTTCCTTTTATCCTTATATTTATGCTAGGTATTGTTTTTCACCCTTTGGTTTAATTATTTAGTGTGCAAGAAGGGTAGTTTATGCCTTGTTTTGTAAAAATTGTGTTGTTTTGGTCAAAGTGTGCACACTAAGTGTTTATTTAAATGATACATTTTCTTTTTCACCTGACTTATAATGCTTAGAATCTGGTTTGTCCATTTAAATAAAAATTTTTCATGTAAATTTGGTTTTATGACCTTTTTAGTGTTAAAAGGAATTTTTTTATTAAATGTTGCATGCCTCGTTTTTGGGAAAGTGCCCGGTGGGATTTTTTGTGCTCAGGGAGATATGAAATGATTGATTTGTCTTATGAAAAATATTGGAAGCTTTTGAATCAATGTTTTTGGATTCATTATGTTTTTTCAAATCTGGTTTTGGGTTTTATAATGAAATGAGTATGGGTTTTTAGGGTGTTTGGCATGTGTTCCTGGTAAATTGTAAATTTGGCATCTTTATAGAAATTGATGGGTTTTTAATGTGTAACATAACTTTTTAAGGGGTTTAAGTAAATATTTTGTTTCTTTCAATGGTGTTTTTACACCTACTAATGAATAGTGAAATTGGTTCTTTTGATAAATGTAATTTTTGTGAAGAATGCTTAAAGGCCTATTTGGAAATTCTCTTATAAAAATGGTTTTCATGTGTACTTCATGTTGTATCATTGGATCCATTTTATGGTCCATGAAATTGATTTATTAAATGTTTTTGGGGATTCCAAATCTTTTTTGATATGGTAATGGTGGTTGTTTGTCCTTAAATGATCATTTTTTAATGGATTTTATTTGCAAAGCCTCGTTATACTTCATGAAATTTTTTTATGAAAATTTTAAGTGGTTTATTTATCCGTGAAAGAAATGTGAAGCCTATTTACGGGATATTTGTGCGTGTATAATTTTGGAATGAAATTTTTAGGTGTAAAGTGTATTTTATAATATGTGGAACTTGATTGAGCACTAAAGGGAAACCCAAGTATCTAGGTGGGCGGACGTATACTAGTATACTAAGGATCTGGAGTAGTTTCTTCCTTGTTTTGTGTCGAAAGTTTGATGATGACAACACTAACTAAACTATGATGATGATTTTGGGGACTAATAGGTTATGGGTACTTGTTCCTTACTATTAGATTGTTCCTGAGAACAGATATTTTTTATGGTTACTTTAAAATTGAGATACGAGGTACCTGGGGCCCACAACGAACTAGTGCCTAGGGGTGTTCCCATGACTTGTGCTCATTAGCTATTTTTTACTCATTATCGGCATATGGTGTGTTTTTTTAATGAATTCATCAATGTGTGTGTTTTATTTAAAAGTGTCCATTCTTTAAAGCAACCCTCTTGAAAACTATTTCCATTTTTAAGTTGCATCTCTTTGATATTGGTTACTCGTATTTCCTACTTATGAAAACTTGCAATAATTTTATTTTATAATGATTATAGCATGAAACCATGTTTGAAAAACATACTTTTAAATATTTTATTTCAAACATGGAATTGATTTTTATTTTATTTTAAAATAATTGCATTGGGAATAGAATATCAGGCTAACCTACTGAGTTTTAATACTCACGCCTATAGTCTTATTCTATTTTTAGACCATGTGCAGGTTTTAGATTGAGTTTGATTGCCATGGGAGAAATCTAATCAATGTATTGGATAGTGAACAATGGGGTTTCATGGATTTATTTGGTTTTCAGTTTTTTTTGGTTGAGTTTTTTGGTTCAGTTGTACTTTTAGTTTCATGTACAATTAATGTTTTGTTCAACTTTTATATAAATGTATGTTGGGATATCTGTTTCTTTCTGCTTCTTAGTTATTGTTTATTTTTGGGAGAAAACATTCCATTTTCACTCTAACTAATTCCCTTGGTGATTTTCAGCATCCCAAGAGGATCAGGAATGCCTCTTGGGACTTATCGCAGAGCGGTCCGGGTGACCGATTCAGGGTCGACCTGGACTGGTTTATGACACTATTGTTGAGTGGCAGGTGTAGGTTACGGATTCCCAATTAAAAGTGCTTTGGGAAAATTCGATATCATTGGTTCAGATATTTTTGAAGTATTGAAATGATGATCATGATACATGGGAACAAAATACTTGGGTGGAGGATCAATATCCTTATTTATTCTCTTATCAGACTTTGGTTTGACTTTCCAAGGGCGGAATGTTTTCATAGTGGGGATAATTATCACATATATGGTATCATTTTGAGGTATTTTATATTTTATTTTTGGTATTATCTTTATTATATGAATTTACTATGATTTTATAAGAAAAATGGTGGTTTTTAGGCTAGACAGAATGAGTTGTACAGTTGGCGCAGGGTTAGCAGAAACAGTGTGCCATCCTAGTAGAAATTGTGTGCCTTGGACAGTGGAACTGTCTAGGCCGCATGGCCTAGCGCACGGGCATGTGGTACTCTTAAAAAAACTATGCACCCAGGATAGTGAAACTATCCAGAGAAAATAGCTAGGTACACGGATGTGTTCCCTCTTCAGGTAAACCATGTGGTATCTTTTCCTCTTGGATAGAGGTGGCGCACGGTTTGGAAAACTGTGCGGCCAAACCAAGTAGTCTACCAAAACTTTAAAAATTTTGTAATTATTAAACTACCCCACCCATATTTTAAATAAAAATAACCCATTTATATCCCTGTTCAACCCTCCATCCCTAGGCACACCCCCTTTCTCCTCTCCCACTCCCTTAGGATTCAATTTTTGGTGGATTTTAGCTTGGATCTTCAAGAAATCATCAAGTTCCTTCTATCCTTCTTCCTTCTCTTATTTTGGTTCCTATTCCCTTATTATTTGGGTTATTTATTCTCCATCGGATAGGTTAAACTAAAATGGATTCAACATTTTCTCTTTCAGTCGAATCTTAATGTATTTGGTATACTCTTTCCTTTATATGGTCTCCTCTTGGTGCGTTTGTGGTTTCCAACTGGATTTTTGAAGTTTCTAAGCAAGAGGTAGGTGATTCCATGATTTAGCATTATTTGATGATTTTATTATTCTTTCTTGGTTTTATAAATGGGTTTTATAAATTTTTTGGGTGGTTTGAAAGGTTTTTTCCATGTATTTTAGTGTGAGTGAAGTGTTTAATAAATATTTCCCTTATAAATGGTTGTTTTTCATGTGTTTTTTAAATTATTGAGGTTGTTATTGTATGAGAAGTGGAATCATTGATGTAGTAATTAGAATATAGTGAAAAATAATCCTAGGTATCTTAGTGGGAATACTAGGTCTAGTATGTTAGGTGAGTCAGTAGGTCCAAGGCCTGGTCTCCCTAACATGATTACATAACAACACTAACTAAACTTTCATTTTATGGAGATTGGTGAATCGAGTAGGACCTTCACGTCCATGAGATGTGATCATTGGGAGTACAAGGATCCTATGTCCCCGCTAACCCTAGTAACATAGGGATTTTCCTTGGTGCTCATGTTATGATTACTTCTTAGGCACATTGTCACATTTATTTTATTCTTTTATATTAAAACGTGTATTCAATTAAACTTTTTTCTTCTTTTTCTTAAAAACATGCATGTAAATTTTACAAATAATTTCATTACATGGAAACTCTTTTAGTGGTATCCTATTGGTAATTTTAGGACACACCCTACATACATCCTTGAGTGTATGTAGACCTTGATATGTTTGACTTAGGTAAAGGCAAGGCCTTCCATGGTGGTGATGGCAGATCTATGTGCTAGTGGTTTCTTATTGGACAGGTGTTGGTGGTGGTGGTATGAGGGCATCGACCCTCATGTTTCATGGAGGCTTATTTTTCTAGTTGTTTCCCCTCCCTTGTTTGGTATTTTGGATTTTGGTTGTAAACACTAAGTTTTTTACTCATTCTTGGAGTGTTTCCCATTTATCTCTTGTATTGGATGTTGGTTATTATGTTATGAAATATTTTAGTATTTTTCAGGGATTTTTTATGGATTAATCCATTCCCAAAGGTGTTACTTTATGCCTGAGAAATATTTTTCATCTCATGGGGATCAGGAATTCCCTTCAAGCCTTTCCATGGTCTAGGTTGGGTGTCGGGTTGGATGGCATCCCCAACTTGGTTCGTGAAAAATTCAGCACCCATATTGAATCCAAACAGGTCTGGACTAACCCAAAACGAGTCAAAACAGGTCTATCTAACCTAAAACTACCCTGAATGGGGTATTCCCAACCTATCAATGCCCTGGATGGATTATAACCTTCCCAAAACGGGCCTGCGTGGGTTTGGACTGACCTGCAATAGACCTCAGTGAAATTTTTGGGATTAAGAAATTTTTAATTCAACCTACAATTAATTTATTAATTTATTTATTTAAATATAATAATAATTTTATTATTTAAAATAATTAATTTAATTTTTTTGTTAAAATAACATAAATGATTGATTTAATTTTTAGAATAAAATAATAATAATTCATAGACCTAAGAAAATAAATTATTTGAATTGTATAATTGATTTAATTTTTATTTAAGGCCTTGAATGTAAATTTATTGAAACTTAGTTTTATCACACATTTACTTTTAATATTGAATGATCTTGATCTATTGAAAGAAACTTTGTATGTCTAGATAAATTATTTAATTATTTATTGGGTATAATGTTTGTAATAAGTACTTAATTATATGATGGTCTTCACATTACCTTCTTTTTGTTCAATATGTATAAAGTTCTGCTCATCCAATTTATTTGTTGTATATGGTGCATCCCGAGACCCCCTCACCTGTGTGAGAAAATAATTTTACAATTGATGATGATATTGTAAGGTGCGGACAACACCAAGATGAGATGCTAATCAACAAAAGAAGAAAGCACATTGGATGGGGATGAGCTACATCAGGAGTCAAGGCCCAACTTAGGTACGATTTCCCCAAGTCAATATTATTCCATTAAGTTTAAATGGATCAACCATTATTAGATTCTAAAGACCAGTTAGGTAAAATTATTTCTTTTATGCTTTGTTTATTATTTTATGCATGTTTATTTTACTATGAGAACACATAAAATAATAAACAAGAAAAATGTATAAAGGTGTGGTGAATGTTTTCCTATTAATGTTCAATTATGAGTGCAACAACATAGTATGAACATATTAATAAAAAATATATTATATTCATAGAAAAATATAAAACCCTCAAATAAATATTAAGTTGAAAATTCCTTCCATCATTTGAATGTGAACAAAATTGGGTGTATGTGGTGTTCGATCAACCATATGTGAGGGTGCCTCCTACTACCAGGAAGTTTTTATGAGAGTGATGGGTTGACTTAACTAAATTTGGCGGCAAAGGAGTAGCCATATCTATCTTGTTTCAGCTTTAGATTAAATAATTCATTAAATCAAATTTATGATTTTAGAATTTGTTACTTCACTCAACAGATCAAGGAGCTACGAGTTAATGTAGTTGGTCAGTCAAATGCTTACCTTGAACTCTCCGAGTAGTGGCATAGCCACAACTTGTAGACTATGAGGATAGGTTTCAAGGATCCTTTACACTATAGCACTCATGTGAAAGAGTATTATGATTCTAGTACAGAGGATTTCTAGAGCTTATTAAAATAGCGGTAGATACTAAATAATTTAACTTAATCAGTAATCAAGATAAAATTACTAATCTACTATCATTTATTTTTGTGGAAAATGGAAATTAATACCCATATTTATACTATTATTAATTTTTAGACAAAGTAAATTTCCAATATAGGACAAAATTTCATGAGTAGTATAGTCACATGTTAAAAGTACTATGTGTAACACCCCAAGATTTCCTAGTACGTTATCTCTTCAAAGTAATTCAATAACTTGCACTACACGCAACACTGAGTTCAAATGAACCACGAAGTACCAAACTAGCCGTTCAAAAGAGGTTATGAATAGTGTTAACTAAATTTTGAATTTTATATACTCCTTATAATTTTAGAATCCATATTATGTGTTTCTTAGACATAATATAATAACAAATTCATTTCTTCATATAAAAGAAGTATTTTTTAAAAATGAAATTTTACCACCTTTTAATGGAGAACCCATTTTAAAACTAATATTTGACACTTATATATATTCAATTTAATGAAACTAAATTCTTCTTTAGAAAAAAGACATAAAAATTTAGTTTGGATAACTTTTTGGTACTTTTCTGATAACTTTGAATTTTTGATGAATAGTGAAAAATACTAAATTTTAATTGAAAACAACTTTTTTTAATTGAAATAATTTATAGTGTTAAATTATACATTTGAGTGGTTTTAAAGTATAATTAGATTATATTTTTACCATTTAATCCAATTTTTTTCATTGGAAATAATTTCTCTTTAAAATTGAACATAAACAAGTGTCAATCTTTTGATAGTTATTATTTCTTAAAAATGCGATTTTTGGTTTTGACAATGAGAATTAATTTTAAATTAATAAATTAAACTTCTATGTTTTTAATTAGGTAAAATAAACTTAATTTTTTAATTAAGAATATCAAAATTATCTTAGGGTGAAATTTTGGAATTTTTCTGAAAACTTTCAATTTTTGACGAATAGTGAAAAACACTGCGTTATTGGTTAAAACCAACTTTTTATTTAAATGATTATTTATTTTATTTAAATTTATTTTAGGTATAAATAGATAAATAATACCTATATAATTTCAATTCAATTAATTGGAGTCATTTTATAATAATTTTAGATATATAAAAATTTTATTGAACTTTTTACCGTCTTTTACCCACCTCCTAGGAGCATTTGCAAATTTGCATAAAACTTAATTTTACCACTTATGTGAATTTAATTTCAAAAATACAAGAGACACGATTGATATCAGTAAGTAAAATGTGGTTCAATAAGATAAAAATAACTTTTGGTGAATAGTAACTTTTGACTTTTATTTACCACGGTTACAAGTAAATAGGGTAATTAAAGGTAAAAATGATATTATTATTACCCTAACACATGTCATAATTCTATTAGATAAGTGTAATTCGACCAAAAACAACCTTATGAATAAAATATGACCCTTTAGTTCCACTTGGATAATATTAGGACATTTATAATTATATAATTTAAAGAAGAGTTAAAAGTGTTAAATTTAAGTTTTCATAACTAAAACACTTTAATATAGGGTTATTCATAAGATAAGTTAGACTATAAATATTCATTAGAAAGATAAAAATATTTCCTACATAATGGTATTTTATTTATAATTTTTATACATTAAATAATATAATTTATTTATGACACAATGATGATGTAGTAATTACCTTATTAATGAAAGATTAAACTAATTGATATAATAAATATCCAAATAAATTTAATTTGAGACTTTTTATAAATTAAACTAATTTTATAGGTTAATATTACATGTTAGGGTTGATTATATAAATTTTTTTGAAATTATAAGGTTGTTATGACTTTCAAAAAAACAAAATACCAAATAGTTTCAAAATTGACATAAATTAATTTTTAAAACAAATACTATATTATTGGTTGATATAATATTCCTAAAAATCTATGGTTTGGAAAAATTACTTAAATAATATTATATATGTCATTAATGAACCACTTGAGGTTATATTTGATGTTTATAGTAAGTTTATTAACCATATAGTGTAAGAATACAAGAAGACACGGTAAAAGTTAAATTATTTAACTTAGAGTTAAATCTAAAAGATAAGGTTAAAATGGTAACCTAAACTTGTCTAAAACCTATTGGTTGAGATTATTTTGACCCATACCCACTTTAGATTCTAAATAAATCAATTTTAAGCCATTATAAACCGAATATTATTTTATTATAAAATAATATTTCAATCTTTTCTTAAGGTACACCTCACCCCTCTTATAAAAGGGAACTCCCCCTTATCTCAAATTAACACCTTCAAAGCCATTTGGCTCGGTCAACCCCTACCAAAATATCCTGTAAATATCATCCCTTAATCCTAGAGTCCTTAATTTGGTCAGAAAGCTAACCTAAATATCCCTTTTGATCAAATCAATAGGAAGAACCTGAAGAAGAGGTAAGTATTTCATCACCACTTTCAGGTTCTTTTCTTCTTCCACTTCTTCTTTCCTTGTTTTTTCCATTGTAAAAAAATAACTCCACTGTATTCTATATACTGTCATGTTATTATAAATATGGTACAACCATATTCATTATTCTATCCATCCTATTAATTACATGTCACCATACGTGCGTATGTACGGCTTACGGTCTCCACGTCGTGGTTTAGTTGTTATTTAATACATTATTATATTGGATGGGTATAATAATGATGTATAATTGATGTAAATAATATATATAACATGTTAATTATTATTTATATATGATATAACATCCAATTATATACTATTTTAATATCAAAATAATGATATTTTCACTCGTGCGTACGTACGAATTACCGTCTCCACAATGCGATGAGATTCATTTTCATGTTCACCATTCAACGATGATTATAAAAATATATATTATTAATAAGTATGTAATATATGACATAATAATTCTACTAGATATATATATATATATATTTATGTATGTATGTATGTATGTATGTATGTACTTACATATATCTTATTCACTTACTTCCATTCAATACGATGTGAAAAAGGAAACAGAATTTATGCGTACGTACGGCCTACCGTCTCCATAAATGGTGCCTTCCATTTCATATATACATATATTATAAATATTTATATTCTAAATATATATGATATATAAATCAATTTTTACATTCTGTAATCATTTAAATCATGATCTAAATGATATGATCAAGAATAAGAAGTTAAAACACATATGATAAAGAAAGTGATTATTACCCAAAATGTTAATTTAACATGGAAATAATTATTAAATGGGTAGTATAAAGTCATAAATGAATCATGTATGATATAATAAATATGAATATGGTTCTGGTATAATTTAATAACACACTATGGTCATTATACAGGAGGTTAAACATGCCCTCGACCAAAGGATAGTGCAAGGTAAGGGTTAATTCCTCAATCTCATTATTATTCGAGATTGTTTATGGGTAAGTTTTTACTGGGAAATATTTATTATCCATGTCCATGTTTCATAAAAGAGTTTTAAATGGGATTATTTTAATGGAATCTTTTATTAAAACATCATTTTAAATGTTTTAAATATTTATTCTTCTAAATCATTCTCATTAATGTCTATGTTTTCAAAATGGTTTTTTAAGGATTTATTTATATGGACATGAATGTTTTTAAAATGTTAATTCCATTAAAAAGTTTCAAAGTGGTATGGGAAACTTTGATTAAAAAATGTCTTTAAATTTATTCCTTTCTAAATTGTGTGACTTTTAAATGTTTTCATGAAAAAGGGATATTTCTCTCAAAGAGTTTTACAAATCATTTTCATCTATGTCAACATCCTTTGATGGATTCTAAAGTTGTTTAAAGTTGATTTATTATGATACAAATATTCCATATTTTATTGAAGGTTTTGTGATATGTTTGACTATGGATGTGTTATTTTTATACCATTCATGGGTTATGGTTAAAGTATTGGCAATTAGTATGCTAGTTCTAATACGAATGTTTATGTTTTGTTTCAACCTTTTAATATGAGGAATGTATTGGACATAGTAAGTGACGGGTGGAGCCCACTATAGCTCCTCGATGCATCGGTAGGTCTCATGAGACAATTATACATGGAATTGGACAAGTTCTTTCCTAATTTGATATATGGTTTTGGCAGAGGCCTTAATCATTTTTAGACTTCTTGGCTGAGGCATTGACAAAATGTTTCAGAATGTCTGGCATTATAAATTCCCTCATTATGAAAATAATATTGATGGTTCATGTGGTTATTCGACTAGTAGAATACCCATGACTATGTTTTATTATGGCATTATTTACTCAGATCATATTTCTACCATAATGTGTTCATGTTATTATTTGTAAAGGCATGTGTTTTCAATTATTCACCATGCCTATTGTTTATGTTATCTTCTACTAAATTATTTACCCTTACTGAGCATCTGAGCTCACCCCTTTCTTATGTTTTATTTTCCTAGGATCCTAAGAAGTGTTTTATGTTTGAGATGCATGGTTAATCTAAGGGAACAATGGCGTTCTCAAAGTATTGTTTTTTTCGTTGCATGTTAGAAAGTATAATGTAACGTTCATGTATGTAATCTATTTTACAATACTGCTAAACTAATCGGTCTTTTGGGACTTGATTCCTTATAATCATGCCAATGATATGTAATAATGCACTGACTCTGGGTAACTGGGGTCAGGGAATTACAGTTGGTATCAGAGGAAGTTTAGCAACAACCTTGGAAATAGATTTAGATAAACTCTGATTAGATAACATTACCCTAAGATAGACTTTGAGGATTAGTATAGAAGAACTTCCTAGAATTTTGGTAATTTAGATATTTTGTGAGTTTTCCAAGAAATACATCCCTATCTAGATACGATCAGGTAGAGGTGGCTCTGGCACAGATGTACCTAGGGGTAAAATACGAAAACACCTCTTTGAGCTAGACTCGAATGGGAACTGGTGCACAACAACGGGCCTTGCTTCACTCTTGGTTACGACACTCCTGGGGGGATATGATTAGGATAATTCACATTCTCATTACAATCCATTATGAAGGATTTAGGATTAAATACTTACTCAAAGAAAACATTTTTATTATTATGGATTATATCCACAAACTATTCAATTTACGTTAGGTATTTTACAAGTTTGGAATTATTCATTGTGATTCATAAACTGACCTAGTGTATTCCATTGTTTAAAAATGTCGCCTAGTAGATGGAATGGGAACTCCAGAAATACGCATGATCAAAAGAGTAAGAAGGATCATATCTTTCATGGTATTAAACCAACATTTAGAAAGGAAATAGTCTTCCACGTATTATCATCATATAAAGAAACAGTATCATGTGTTAATAAGATAAGTAAATAATTCTCTAAGTCCTATGGATTTGAAGGGAAGCTAAAGAAGAAAAGGATGGTAGAAAGAAAGATAGATAAAGGGAAAAATGGAAAGAGGGATTTTCCCATATGTGATAACTGTGGAAAGGATCACCATGGTAGATGCTTTAAGGGAATGGAAGTTTTTTATAAGTGTGGATAAAAAGGACACCAAGTACGTGATTTCAAGGGTAAGAAAAAGGTTTCAAATGTACAATTCTTCTTCTGTAAGGATTTGGGACACTATGTGAATCAATGTCCCAGTCATCAAAGTATACCACAAATGATGCTATTGGATAATAATCAATTTATGATACTACCTCAGATGAAGAGGAATGACTATTGTTCTAATGTTTTTATTATAGAATTATTTCATTTGAGTGTTGTATCAATAATATACTAGTTATATGAATTATGGAGATAAATAAGGATTATACAGCAGTACTATTTTATTAAGGATTTTAGATTATATGGTTCTAAGAAAAGTGACTTAATATTAAGCTACACTTTTTGGAAAATACATGGTTGAAGGAAAGGTAATCCTTAATATGGTCCTCATAATGAGGTAGTGATTTTAAAATAAGATATGGTTGATTTAGATAAATTATATTGGATATTCTTGACTTCCTTGGAACTAATTAATAGTTGGTTTATTTCATCATTGTTGGAATATTCAAAATTTTTGGATATAAGAAATATATCCAGTATTCTATAAAGAATAAGGGAGCATGAATGTAATCAATAAGGTTTTATGGTAATTCAGGGTGTTACCATGTTTTAAAAGAATTCATGATGAAGATGTTCACATGTTATTACGTGGAAAAAAGGATATTCATTATGTTTAACTTCCTTATAAATTTTGGACTGTGAGTTTGGATAGAATTATTTTGGATAAGTCTAAAGGTTGGAATGGATAATGTTTGAAATTGGATACAATTGTTAGGGTTATTTTTGGATTGTTATAAAAAGGACAACCTAGAGGTCGGGTGACAACCAGTTGCGCCCGGCAAGGCCATGAGACTTGAACCTGCAATCGAAGGGCAACAAGGGTGCATCACCTACCACTGGCCTACATGATGTCCTGGTTTGTATAATGTAGTTTGTTTTAATAGTCTGAAAAATGAATTATAAATTCATTATTTTTGGAACCCTATACGATTAGGATAAACCGATTTTTTTAAGTTCTATTATCTTTTAGAGTGAAAGATAAGTTTGTGGTGAAATTAGTTAAAGGATGGAACTCTACCTATCAAGTATATTTTTTCCCTCTTATTATATGAATAAATTAACTATAAAACATTAGGGAATGGATATTAAAACCAAAAATTTGTTATCCTAATACCTTATGTTTTGTTGAACCAACGATATTTTAAATCATCATAGATTGATGGATTTGAGGCCCTCAATTTTATACTTATTTTTTATTGATGATCTCAATAACTCCCTAAAAATATTTATGTTTTTTCCTCCAATTATATGTCACTAATTTCCACCAATGTTCTCCAAATCAAGATCATAATTTGGTGGTGACTTTTTCATTTCCCTTTCCCACTTATTAAGACTAAATTTTATTAACCCAATTTTGGATGTGGGTTTTCCACAAAGGTATTTTTCTATTTTAAACATTTTATTTTCGAAGAAAATTTTCAAATTGCGAGGAAGAAATTTATTGAAGGAGGTGAGAATGTAACACCCTAATATTTCCTAGTACGTTATCTCTTCAAAGTAATTCAATGACTTGCACTACACGCAACACCGAGTTCAAACTCACCAAGACATACCAAACTAGCCATTCAAAAGCAGTTATGAATAGTGTTAACTAAATTTTGAATTTTATATACTCCTTATAATTTTAGAATCCATATTATGTGTTTCTTATACATAATATAAGAACAAATTCATTTCTTCATATAAAAGAAGTATTTTTCAAAAAATGCAATTTTACCACCTTTTAATGGAGAACCCATTTTAAAAATAATATTTTACACTTATATATATTAAATTTAATGAAATTAAATTCTTATTTATAAATAGGACATGAAAATTTAGTTTGGATAACTTTTTGGTACTTTTCTGATAACTTTCAATTTTTGATGAATAATGAAAAATACTAAATTTTAATTGAAAACAACTTTTTTTAATAGAAGTAATTTATAGTGTTAAATTATAAATTTGAGTAGTTTTAAAGTATTATTAGATTATAGTTTTACCATTTAATCCAATGTTGTTCATTGGAAATAATTTCTCTTTAAAATTGAACATAAACAAGTGTCAATCTTTTGATAGTTATTATTTCTTAAAAACACGCTTTTTTGGTTTTGACAATAGGAATTAATTTTAAATTAATAAATGAAACTTCTATGTTTTTAATTGGGTAAAATAGACTTCATTTTTTAATTCATAATATCAAAATTATCTTAGGGTGAAATTTTGGTATTTTTCTGAAAAAATTCAATTTTTGACGAATAGTGAAAAACACTACATTATTGGTTAAAACCGACTTTTTATTTAAATAATTATTTATTTTATTTAAATTTATTTTAGGTAAAAATAGATAAAAAATACCTATATAAGTTCAATTTAATTCATTGGAGTCATTTTATAATAATTTTAGATATATAAAAATTTTATTGAACTTTTTACCGTCTTTTACCCACCTCCTATGAGCATTTGCAAATTTGCATAAAACTTAATTTTACCACTTCTGTGAATTGAATTTCAAAAATCAAAGAGACACGGTTGATATAAATAATTAAAATGTGGTTCAATAAGATAAAAATAATTTTTGGTGAATGGTAACTTTTGACTTTTATTTACCACGGTTAAAAGTAAATAGGGTAATTAAAGGTAAAATGATATTATTATTACCCTAAAACATGTAATAATTCTATTGGATAAGTTTAATTATACCAAAAAAACCTTAGGAATAAAATATGACCCTTTAGTTCCACTTTTATTAGATTAGGACATTTATAATTATTTAATTTAAAGAAGTGGTAAAAGTGTTAAATTCAAGTTTTCATAACTAAAACATTTTAATACAGGGTTATACATAAGATAAATTCTATTATAAATATTAATTAAAAATATAAAAATATTTCATACATAATGGTATTTTATTTATAATTTTTAGACATTAAATAATTTAATTTATTTATGACACAATGATGATGAAGTAATTACCTTATTAATGAAAGATTAAAATAATTGATATTATAAATATCTAAATAAATTTAATTTGAGACTTTTGATGAATTAAAATAATTTTATAGGTTAATATTACATGTTAGGGTTGATTAGATAAATTTTTTTCGAAGTGATAAGGTTTTTATGACTTTCAAAAAAACAAAATACCAAATAGTGTCAAAATTGACATAAATTAATTTTTAAAACAAATACTATATTATTGGTTGATATAATATTCCTAAAAATATAATATTTGGACAAAGGGATTAAATAATATTATATATGTCATTAATGAACCACTTGTGGTTCCCTTGGATGTTATAGTAAGTTTATTAACCTTATAGTGTAAGAATACAAGAAGACACGGTAAAAGTTAAATTATTTAACTTAGAGTTAAATCTAAAAGATAAGGTTAAAATGGTAACCTAAACTTGTCTAAAACATATTTTTTGAGATTATTTCTACCCATACCCACTTTATATTAGAAATAAATCAATTTGGAGACATTATAAACCGTATATTATTTTATTATAAAATAATATTTCAATCTTTTCCTAAGGTACACCTCAGCCCTCTTATAAAAGGACACTCCCCCTTCTCTAAAATTCACACCTTCAAAGCCATTTGTCTCAGCCAACCCCTACCCAAATATCCTTTAAACTATCATCCCTTAATCCTAGAGGAATTCCTTTGGTCATAAAGCAAACCTAAGGAGCCCTTTTGATCAAATCAAGAGGAAGAACCGGAAGAAGAGGTAAGTATTTCATCACCACTTTCAGGTTCTTTTCTTCTTACACTTCTTCTTTCCTTGTTGTTTCCATTGTAAAAAAATAACTCTAGTTTCTTCTATATACTGTGATGTTATTATAAATATTGTACAACCATATTCATTATTCTATCCATCCTATGAATGAAATTTCACCATACGTGCATACGTACGGCTTACCGTCTCCACGTCGTGGTGTAGTTGTTATTCAATACATTATTATATTGGATGGGTATAATAATGATGTATAATTGATGTAAATAATAAATATAACATGTTAATAATTATGTATATATTATATACCATCCAATTATATACTATTTTAATATCAAAATAATGATATTTTCGCTTGTGCGTATGTACGGATTATCGTCTCAACGACGCAATGAGATTCATTTCCATGTTCACCATTCAACGATGATTATAAAAATATATATTATTAATAAGTATGTAATATATGACATAATAATGCTACTGTATATATATATATATATGTATGTATGTATGTATGTATGTATGTATGTATGTACTTACATATATCTTATTTACTTACTTCCGTTCAATACGATGTGAAAACGGAAATAGCATTTATGCGTACGTACGACCTACCGTCTCCATAAACGGTGCCTTCCATTTCATATATACATCTATTATAAATATTTATATTATAAATATATATGATATATAAATCAAGGTTTATATTCTGGAATCATTTAAATCATGATCTAAATGATAGTATCAAGAATAAGAAGTTAAAACACATACGATAAAGAAAGCGATTATTACCCAAAATGTTAATTTAACATGGAAATCATTATTAAATGGGTAGTATAAAGTCATAAATTAATAATTTATGATATAATAAATATGAATATGGTTCTGGTATAATTTAATAACAACTATGGTCATTATACAGGAGGTTAAACGTACCCTCAACTAAAGGAAAGTGCAAGGTAAGGGTTAATTCCTCAATCTCATTATTATTCGTGATTGTTTATGGGTAAGTTTTTACTAGGACATATTTATTATCCATGTCCATGTTTCATAAAAGAGTTTTCAATGGGATTCTTTAAAGGGGATATTTTATTAAAACATCATTTTAAATATTTTAAATATTTATTCTTCTAAACCATTCTCATTAATGTCCATGTTTTCAAAATGGTTTTCAAGGATTTATTTATATGGACATGAATGCTTTTAAAATGTTAATTCCATTAAAAAGTTTCAAATTGTTATGGTACACTTTGGTTCAAAAAAAATTTAAATGTAATCCTTTCTAAATTGTGTGACTTTTAAATGTTTTCATGAAAAAGGGATATTTCTCTCAAAGAGTTTTACAAATCATCTTCATCTACGTCAACATCATTTGATGGATTTTAAACTTGTTTGAAGTTGATTTATTATGATACAAATCTTCCATATTGTATTGAAGGTTTTGTGATATGTTTGACTGTGGATGTGTTATTTTTATACCATTCATGGTTTATGGTTAAAGTATTGACATTTTGTATTCTAGTTCTAATATGAATGTTTATGTTATGTTTCAACCTTTTCATATGAGGAATGTATTGGACATAGTAAGTGACGGGTAGATCTCGCTATAGATCTTCGATGCATAGGTAGGTCTCATGGGACAATTAGATGTGGAATTGGTCGAGGCCTTTCCCAATTTGATATATGGTTTTGGTGGAGGCCTTAATCATTTTTAGACTTCTTTGCTGAGGCCTTGACAAAATATTTCAGAATGTCTGGCATTATACATTCCCTCATTATAAAAATAATATGATGGTTCATGTGGTTATTCGACTAGTAGAATACCCATGACTATGTTTTATTATGGCATTATTTACTCAGCTCATATTTCTGCCATAAAGTGTTCATGTTATTATTTGTAAAGGCATGTGTTTTCAATTATTCACCATGCCTATTGTTTATGTTATCTTATGATAAATTATTTACCCTTACTGAGCATCTGATCTCACCCCTTTCTTAGGTTTTATTTTGTCACAACCCATCCTCGGGGCCCATGTCAGGACTACCCCAAGCCCGCCCCCCTTAGGCCAGGGGCTGGAAACTAGCACCAAAGGCATAAATCCCAATAAAAGGGGAGGCATTTCCTTTAGAAAGTAAACAAACACCACATAGTACGCAAGATGAAGTAAACACTAAGTAAACTGAGTACAAAATTAAGTGTTGGAAAGTAAATGGGCCAGAATACAAACCCAAATGAAATTAAAGTACAACTGAAAAGAAAGTACAGCAGTAGAAAAGTAAAGCAGCAACACCGAGCCATCCACTGGAAATCCCACCAGAAGGGTGGGTACAGATAGTCTCCTCAGCTCCTCGGCTCCAGCCGTCCACTCCGTGTACGTCCCGTCCAGTGATCCACCTCCAGGTACTGACCAGCTCCACGAGCCACCACCTTGATCAGCGTTGTCCGTCGTCTGTATCCAACACAATGTGGTGCGGTCATAGCCCGTGCAGGGGTGAGTATACGATACTCAGTAGGGACCCCGAGACTCTCGAAGGTCTCCCAGAATCCACGAAGGATAACAACAAAGGAAAGATACAATCATGAAGTATCAACCAAATCTACTTAGGTATATGCCCATACATATACCTAAGTCATCAATTCCAGTTCATCTCCAACTCACGAGCTCAAGTACAACCCAGTCCACACAGGAAATTAAAACTCAATCCACATGGGAAAGTACGTCCCAATCCACACAGGAAAGCAAGTCAATCTTATCTAAGATAAATATTGAAAGTCAAGACTCGGCTCACACAGGTATACTAATCACGAAGAGGGGTGGAGATGATTGATGTAGCCTCTGAATCATCTCCACTACTGAACCCACGTAGGATCCAAGTATAAATGTCATCACTGCTGAACCCATGTAGGATCCAAGTACAGTAATCGTCATTGTCGAACCCACGTATAATCCAAGTACAGTCATCATCGCTGCCGAACCCACGGAGGATCCAAGTACAGTCGTCCTCGTTGCCGAACCCACGTAGGATCCAAGTACGGTCGTCATCGTCGTCACAGTAGCAGCCAGCTCTAGGGTTCTCGCACACAGTACGCTCGATTCTAGGAGGGTCCACTCCACAAGCCAATGGGTCGATACATAAACTGTCATGAAGTTTAGAGTTGATGTATCACAAAGTTCCGTCTCGACAATAGGAACTCAATGCGACAGACGGTGCGTCAATCAGACGCTTGGTCTGAGAGATATTGGCTTTTTCGTCCTAGGGGACCAATTGGTTTTTAAGATAAAACCAACTCAACCGTACTCCAGCTATGTCCAAACCTCGAGTGGAGTAATCCAAAAGAACCGTCTCACTAAGAGGAATCCAACTAAGTTGACGAAACGTCAATCGGACGTCTGGAGCTCAAGTTATAAGTGTTTCCGCTCCGAGGGCCCGGTTGGTTTCGTGTTCAAACCAACCCGCCCATACCCAAAGTTCTCCAAAACCCTGAGTGTAATATATCTAAACGACTGTATCGATCCAAGGATCCCAATTCAACTGACGGTGCATCGATCGGAGGTTCATATCCCAAGTTATGGGCATTTGAACGGAACTGTCCGAAAGTAGGGGGTTTGGGCCCGGTCCGACCTAGCCCAATACCCCCTGGGTTAGCCCGAACCAGGTCGACCCGACCCGGGTCTGGGTCAGGCCCGGTTGGGCACGGCCCGGCCCAGCTGGCGCGGCCCGACCCAGCAGGCGCGGGGGTCCGGCCCACCGCGGGCAGCCCGGCCCGGCCTGACGCGGGCGGTCTGGCCCGGCGCGGGCGCCCGTGCGCTGAGCGGACACGGAAGGGGGGGTTGGGCGCCGCCCCCCCTATTTTCCTAAAACGGTGGACCCGTGGGGTTCGCCCTAGGTGGATTCTGGGGGTTTCAAACCCCCGGTATTCTTGGAAACGTCCGGCCGTTATGGTCGGCCGGTTGTTCCATGAAGGACCTGTGGGGGTCCCGCCTCCTTGAGTGCCAGCGGCCGGCTTGGCCGGCCGCCTCCTGCTGCTCCGCCGCGGCCCCTATCCGACCAGCGCGGCGCGACGGCGCCGCGCCCCTCCGCTGTGGCCTGCTCCTGGCCACAGCCTCCTTTGTCCTCATCGGCACGACGGCGCCGCGCTCCTCCACTGCGGCCTGCTCCGGCCACGGTCCTCTTTGTCCTCGTGCGGTGCAGCGGCACCGCGTCGCCACCATTCCAAGCCACAACAATGATCAACAACAATAGGGGAGGAGGATCGGTCGTGTTTGTGCAGTCTGATCTCCTCCCGTGATATCGATAGCAAGTGGAGAAATAAATTCATGAAGAACGTTAAATAATTCTTGAACGATGAAACGACCCCTACCTCGAAGAAATTCGCGGAAGATAGCATTGCGGGGGTGGTTTCGATGACGGCGTTGGCGTGCTCCCAAGAAGGGGATGGCGTCACATACCGGCTGCGGAGAGGAGAAGGAATGGAACGTCTATCTCTCCTTGCGGTGACGGCGTTCTTCGTCAAAGTCTTGACGTTCTTCAACGAAGGTGATGGAGTTCTTCAAGACTTAGAGTTTTCTTCCCAAAGTCTCCACACAAGGAAACAACCAAAATAAAATAAGGATTTTGCCTTATTTTATTTACTTATGCCAACAATTCAAAACTTCAAAAGCTGAATTCACTTAATTAATCTTGAGTTTTCAAAATTAATGGGGTGTTAAGTTGGCATCATTAATGTGGGGGAGAGTCACATAATTTAAGAGGGGGTTTTAGAGGAGTTTAGGGAATTTGAAAAGCTAGGGGATCGTGTGGGTCCCACCTCCCTCATAACCGCACATGAGAAGTTGGGTGTTCATGGGCCCCACCAACAACTTCCCATGAGAGTGTTTAACTACCACGGATAAAATAAAATTGCACACAATTTTATTTTACTTATCATTTAATCGCCAATTTTTTACAACTCCTCCCGTGCAAACACAACTCCAAAAAAGGTCGTCTTAAGCAATTATCGGCACTGCGGTTTCATCGGTGCCCTCAGATTTCTATTCCGAGCACCGGTTCAAAAGTTAGAAAAAACCCGCTCGTTTGTTCACTGAACGTACCCGAGCTAAACTTCGTAAATTGATTCTGGGCACACCGGGCCTCAGAATCAGGCGCCGTCAGAAATTGCGTACTCGTAAAATCCCAAAGAATTTAAGAAAAAAAATCCTTGAAATTTTCGGGTCTTTAAATTACTCCCGCCTCAGGGATTTATGTCCCCATAAAGATACATCACAAACTAGGGAAACGAATGAGGGTATTGTGCACGCATCTGAGCCTCCCGCTCCCAAGTGCTCTCCTAGAGGTTCCTATGCTGCCACCTGATGCGCACTAGAGGAATCGACCGTCCACATAGGACCCACTCCTATCGATCCTCAATCTCCACTGGAACCTCTGTAAAATTCTCCCCGTCATCGATGTCCATCTCCCCATGGTCGATGATATGCGTCGGTTCGTGCACGTATCTCCTCAGCTGAGATATGTGGAAGACGTCGTGCACTCAGTGCAACTGAGGTGGAAGAGCCAGGCGATAAGCCACCTCGCCTATCTTGCTGAGAACTTGAAATGGTCCGATGAAGTGCGGAGATAACTTGCTGCCCCGACCAAATCTCCATAATCCACGTCGAGGTGAGACCCGTAAGAAAACGTGGTCGCCATCCTCGAACTCTAGTGGTCTCCGCCTCCTATCAGCATAAGACTTATGTCGGCTCTGAGCTGTCATCATCCTCTCCTGGATGACCTGGACCTTCTCTGTCATGGCCTAGACCATCTCTGGTCCCACAAGTGCTGACTCCCCAGGGTCTATCCAGCATAGAGGTGATCTGCAAGGTCGGTCGTACAATGCCTCATATGGTGCCATCCCGATGGTGGAGTGGTAGCTGTTGTTGTATGAAAACTCCACCAAGGGTAGGTGAACCTCCCAGCTGCGACCAAAGTCAAGGACACATGCATGGAGCATGTCCTCGAGAGTATGAATGGTCCTCTCCATCTGACCATCCGTCTGAGGGTGAAAAGTGGTTCTCAGGCGTAGCTGCAACCCGAATGCCTCCTACAACCCCTTCCAAAGCCGGGAAGTAAAGTGAGCATCACGATCGGAGACGATAGACGATGGAACACCATGAAGCTATATGGTCTCCTGAATGTAGAGGCATCTCAAGCTCTCTACTCATCCCTACTCTCTGATGGGTAAGAAGTGGGCCGACTTGGTGAGTCGGTCGACGATCACCCAAATGGAGTTGTGTCCTCTGGAAGTACGTGGAAGTCCAGTCATGAAATCCATATATATCCCATCCCACTTCCACTCCGAGACCTCCAAGGGTTGTACCAATCCTGCTAGTACCTGGTGCTCCGCCTTCACCTGCTAACAGGTGAGGCATCGTGAAACGAACTCTACCACAGCCTTCCTCATACCTGGACACTAGTGTTGTCGTCTGAGATCCTGGTACATCTTCGCTACCCCTGGATGTACCGCCAAAGGGGAAGTATGAAACTCTCTCAACACCTCCTCCTATAATTCAGTTGGTACCATGGTACGTCCTCTGAAAAGGATGAAGTTCTCTTCTCCTATAGAAAATCCATCAGGTGCCTGTCCTGTGGAAATCTGTGCACGCCGCGTCTCACAGTCAATGTCCCCACGCTGTGTCTCTCTAACCCGTTGAAGTAGTGTAGGAGTGATTATGAGTGAATGAAGAAAGGATTCTCCATCTCTATCCACGAAGGATATCTGAAAAGTGGCTAGCTACTATGTCGCCTCTCCAAGTAGTTGAATGCCCGTCCTCCTGCTAAGAGAATCAGCTACTACGTTCCCCTTTCCAGGAGTATAGACTATCTCAAAGTCATAGTCCTGGAGGAACTCGAGCCAACACCGTTGTCTCAGGTTCAGTTTCTTCTGAGAGAAAATGTACCTGAGACTCTGGTGGTCAGAATAGACTATAAAGCGCTTTCCCATCAGATAGTGCCGCCACATCTTCATAGCGAAGACCACTGCTGCTAACTCCAGGTCATGGGTAGCGTAGTTCTGCTCGTGCTGCCTCAACTATCGTAATCCATAGGTGATCACTACCCACTCCTGCATCATGACACACCTGAGTCCAGTCCCTAATGCATCGAAGTAGACTACGTACCCTACCCCCTCCTCTGGTAGCCTCAAGATGGGTGCACTGGTCAATCTCTGTCTCTGCTCCTGGAAGCTCTGCTGACATCTATCTGACCACACGAAGGGTTTCCCCTTCTTTGTCAAAGCTAAAAGCGGTGCTGCAACTCTGGAGAAGTCTGGCACAAATCTCCGATAGTACCCAGCCAGACCTAGGAAACTCCCCACCTCCGTCACGCTCCTGGTGGCTCCCAAGCTAGCACTGCCTCAATCTTTGTAGGATCCACCGCAACTCCCGCCTCAGAGATGACGTTCCCCAAGAAGTGTACCTCATGTATCTAGAACTGACACTTCAAGAGCTTACCATAAAGTTGGTGCTCTCTAAGTGTGTCCAGTACAACCCACAATTGGTAGGCGTGCTCCTTCTCAGTAGTCGAGTAAATCAATATGTCGTCTATGAAGACTATGACAAATCGATCAAGGTAAGGCTATAAGATCCTGTTCATGAGACTCATGAACACTACTAGAGCATTGGTTATGCCTAAAGTTATAACAAAGAACTCATAGTGGCTATACCGACACCTGAAAGTCGTCTTCTGCACATCCACATCTCGAACTCTGAGCTGATGATAGCCTGACCTGAGGTTTATCTTCGAGAACCATCGTGCTCCCTTGAGCTGATCGAAGAGGTCGTCAATCCTCGGTAGCGGATACTTGTTCTTCACGGTCACCTGGTTTAGGCGACGGTAATCGACACACAGTCGCAAGCTCCCGTCCGCCTTCTTGGAGAACAAAATCGGGGAAGCCCAGGGTGAAACACTGGGTCGGATGAATCCCTTGACCTGCAAGTCATCCAACTGTATCAGTAGATCTCGAAGCTCAGTGGGATACATCTGATATGCTGCAGTAGATATCGGGGTTGTCCCCGGGTACAGGTCAATATAGAAGTCTACCTCTCTACGAGGTGGTAGTCCTGGAACGTCATTAGGTAAAACGTCCTCATACTAATCCACCACAACAAGAAAACTCGGACTCCGCACGTCAACTGCTCCTAGGATGAGACTAGCCAACTGATGAGTGATCGGATATCCTCTCCTCTGTGTGAGTCCATCCTGCGCAGCAAAGGCTCCCTTCTCGCCGGTGAAGGTGAACCTGCTCCCATCAGTGCGGACACACCGCACCTTGCGCCTAATACAATCGATCTAAGCATGGACCGTAGATAACCAATCCATTCCCAAGATGACGTCGTAAGGCCTTGACGCCACTACAAGAAGATTCCATCTGAATCTCTTGCCTCCTAGAGTAAGCTCACACTGCCGGAACCAGTGTGTAATCGTCGAGTCTTCTCCCGTAGGAGTCTCTAGCAGTAAGGATCGAGCCAACGACTCCGTCAGAATCTCCGAGATCCGAACAAGGGCAGCGGTAATAAAATAATGAATCGCTCATATGTCTATAAGAACTGCAGAAAGGGTGGAGTAGACACAGATAGTACCTCGAATCATCTCTAGTGTTCCATGATCGTAGGCCTCCACTGCCTGAAGCTGAGCCTGCCTCTGTCCGCTAGCTCCCTGTGGTCGGGGGTGGACCTCCTGGTGGTGGTGGTGGTAGATCCTCAAAGCGTCTCCCACCACCCGCTGCTCAGCCAGCTCCTCTGCCTCGTCTGCCTGCTCCCTGCAGACCACCACGGTCGAACCTCTGCCTCTGCCTGGGTGGTCCCTCAACCGTCTGCTGCTCCTATTCATGGCGGTTCGGGCAGTCATGAGCCATGTGGCCCTGCCCGCCGCATGCATAGCATTGTCTGTCTCTCGTATGACTGGCTCTACTGCGTGCACCCCGCACCTCCGAGCCAGTATCCTGAGGTCGTCCGCCTGATGGTCTGGTCTGCTTGGACCCCTGTGACATCCATTGACTACCAGCTGCAGAAGAGTCCGCTACGTGCCACCCTGTGATAGGTCTCGTTGCTGGTGTAGGCTCAGCAAGAAATCTCTCTACAAGAAGGGCTCGCTCCAGTACTCCTTCCTGCGTCGGAATGCTGAGGGAGATCATCGATGCCCTAATCTCATGCCTCAGTCCCTGCTCGAAGGTCCGGACCCGAAAGAATGGGTCTCGTACCATGTCCGTGGAGTAGCACGAGAGATTGGTAAATCTCACCGAGTACTGGGCTACTGTCATGTTGCCCTGTCGCAGCTGTAGTAACTCCTGAATGCGAACCGCACAGAGGATGGCTGGAACGAACTCTGAGTGGAAGAGACTCTCGAAGTCCATCCATAGAAGAGATGCCTCGTCGTGCACCTGGAGCATCAGGCTCCACCATCTACCTACTGCCACGTGCAGGAGACTCGCTGCAAGGATCACCATGAGGTCTGCTGGTGTCCCTAACAACCTGAAGACTCAAACGACAGCCTCCAGCCAATTCTCGGCTGCCTGAGGGTCCGTCTCCCCGTGGAACCTAGGCGGTCTCTGACCCTGAAACTTTTGCAGTTCACTAAGGTGATTTGAACTCTTAGCTACTGGGGCTCGTGGCATCGGTGGCTCGGTGGGTAGAGGTACCACCGGTGCCTTCACTGTAATGAGGCCCTACACCGAGGCCTCGTCACTCGGTGGGCTGCCGTCTCGCACAAAGCTCGGAACCCTAGTTGGCTGCCATCGTGGGGCCATCCTGAAATGAAACGGGTGTGCCACGGTTAAAATAGTATACCTGGTGAGCTGACACAAAGTAATCACAAAGAAAACTTTTGAAACACACATGCAGTCAATGTTTTCGTGCATTGAGTTGGAAATCAGAAGTCAGGGTCCTGGTGTATGGATACGTCGGCCACCACTGGAATCCCTGGACTGATAACCACACTCAATACCCTTAACACTGTTGTTTCACATAGAAGAAAGATCAGATTCCTGAGTTTTGTGGTAGAATCGAACTCCTCCGATACCAATTTTTCACGACCCGTCCTCGGGGCCCGTGCTGTGACTACCCCAAGCCTGCCCCCCTTAGGCCAGGGGCTGGAGACTAGCACCAAAGGCGTAAATCCTGATAAAAGGGGAGGCATTGCCTTTAGAAAGTAAAAAAAACACCAAAAAGTATGCAAGCTGAAGTAAACACTAAGTAAACTGAGTACAAAAGTAAGTGCTGAAAAGTAAATGGGCCATAATACAGACCCAACTGAAAGTAAAGTACAACTGAAAAGAAAGTACAGTAGTAGAAAATTAAAGCAGCAACATCGAGCCATCCATTGGAAATCCCACCTAAAGGGTGGGTACAGATAGTCTCCTCAGCTCCTCGGCTCCAGCCGTCCGCTCCGTGTATGTCCCATCTAGTGATCCACCTCTAGGTACTGACCATCTCCACGAGCCACCACCTCGATCAGTGCTGTCTATCGTCTACATCCAACACAATGTAGTGCGGGCATAGCCCGTGCAGGGGTGAGTATACGATACTCAGTAGGGACCCCGAGACTCCTGAAGGTCTCCCAGAATCCACGAAGGATAACCACAAAGGAAAGATACAATCACGAAGTATCAACCAACTCTACTTATGTATATTCCCATACATATACCTAAGTCATCAATTCTAGTTCACCTCCAACTCACGAGCTCAAGTACAACCCAGTCCACACAGGAAAGTAAAACTCAACCCACACGGGAAAGTACGTCCCAATCCACACAGGAAAGCAAGTAAATCTTATCAAAGATAAAGATTGAAAGTCAAGACTCAGCTCACACAGGTATACTAATCACGAAGAGGGGTGGAGATGATTGATGTAGCCTATGAATCATCTCCTCTACCGAACCCACGTAGGATCCAAGTACAGATGTCGTCGCTGCCGAACCCACGTAGGATCCAAGTACAGTAACTGTTGCTGCCGAACCCACGGAGGATCCAAGTACAGTCGTCATCACTACCGAACCCACAGAGGATCCAAGCACAGTCGTCCTCACTTCCGAACCCATGTAGGATCCAAGTACAGTCGTCATCTTCATCACAGTCGCAGCCATCTCTAGGGTTCCCGCACAGAGCACGCTTGATTCTGGGAGGGTCCGCTCCACGAGCCAAGGGGTCGATACATCAACTGTCACGAAGTCCAAAGTTGATGTATCACAAAGTTCTGCCTCGACAATAGGAACTCAATGCGACAGACGACGCGTCAATCTGACGCTTGGTCTGAGAGATATTGGCTTTTTCGTCCTAGGGGCCCGGTTGGTTTTTAAGTTAAAAACAACCTGACTATACTCCAGCTACATCCGAACCTTGAGAGGAGTAATCCAAAAGAACCTTATCACTAATAGGAATCCAACTAAGTTGACGGCACGTCAATCGGACGTTCGGAGCTCAAGTTATAAGCGTTTCCGCTCTGAGGGCCCGGTTGGTTTCATGTTCGAACCAACCCAGCCATACCCAAAGTTCTCCGAAACCCTGAGTGTAATATACTGAAACGGCCGTCTCGATCCAAGGATCCCAATGTAATTGACGGTGCATCGATCGGAAGTCTGTATCCCAAGTTATGGGTGTTTTAACAGAACTATCCGAAAGTAGGGGGTTTGGGCCCGGTCCGACCCGGCCCAATACCCCCTGGTTCGGCCCAAACCGGGTCGACCCGACCCGGGTTCGGGTCCGGCCCGGCCCGGCGCGGCCCGGCCCGGTGTGGGCGCCCGTGCACTGAGCGGACATGGAAGGGGGGGGCGTTGCCCCCAATGTTTTCCCGAAACGGCGGACCTGTGGGGTCCGCCATAGGTGGTTGTTAGGGGTTTCAAACCCTCGGTCTTCTTGGAAACGGCCGGCCATTACGGCCTGCCGGTTGTGCCATGTGGGACCCACGGGGGTCCCGCCTCCTTGAGTGCCGGCGGCCGGCTTGGTTGGCCGCCTCCTGCTGCTCCGCCGCGGCCAGAGGCCGCGGCCCCTATCCGACCGGCGCGGCGCGACGGCGCCGCCCCCCTCGGCCACGGCCCGCTTCTGTCTGCGGCCTCCTTTGTCCTCACCGGCATGGCGCGACGGTGTCGTGCTCCTCCACCGCGGCCCGCTCTGGCCGCGGTCCTCTTTGTCCTCGCGCGGTGCAGTGGCACCACGTCGCCTCCATTCCAAGCCACAACAATGATCAACAACAATAGGGGAGGAGGATCGGCCGTGTTTGTGCAGTCTGATCTCCTCCTGTGATATCGATAGCAAGTGGCAAAATAAATTCACGAAGAACGTTAAATAATTCTTGAACGATGAAATGACCCCTACCTCGAAGAAATTCGTGGAAGCTAGCATCCCGGGGGTGGTTTCGATGATGGCGTTGGTGTGCGCCCAAGGAGGGGATGGCATCACACACCGGCTGCGGAGTGGAGAAGGAATTGCACGTCGATCTCTCCTTGCAGTGACGGCATTCTTCGTCGAAGTCTTGACTTTCTTCAATGAAGGTGATGGAGTTCTTCAAGACTTAGAGTTTTCTTCCCAAAGTCTCCACAGAACGAAACAACCAAAATAAAATAAGGCTTTTGCCTTATTTTATTTACTTATGCCAACAATTCAAAACTTCAAAAGTTGAGTTCACTTAATTAATCTTGAGTTGTCAAAATGAATGGGGTGTTAAGTTGGCATCATTAATGTGAGGGAGAGTCACATAATTTAAGAGGGGGTTTTAGAAGAGTTTAGAGAATTTGAAAAGGTGGGGGCTTGTGCGGGCCCCACCTCCCTCATAACCACACATGGGAAGTTGGGTGGTCGTGGGCCCCACCAACAACTTCCCATGAGAGAGTTTAACTACCTCGGATAAAATAAAATTGCACGCAATTTTATTTTACTTATCATTTAATCCCCAATTTTTTACAACTCCTCTCGTGCAAACGCAACTCCAGAAAAGGTCTTCCTAAGTAATTATCAGCGCTACGGTTTCATCGGTGCCCTCTGATTTCTATTCCGAGTACCGGTTCAAAAGTTAGAAAAACCCGCTCGTTTGTTCACTGAACGTACCCGAGCTAAACTTCGAAAATTGATTCTGGGCACACCGGGCCTCGGAATCAGGCGCCGTCAGAAACTGCATACTCATAAAATCCCTAAGAATTTAAGAAAAAAATTTCCTTGAAATTTTCAGGTCTTTACATATTTTCCCGGGATCCTAAGAAGTGTTTTATGTTTGAGATGTTGGGTTAAGCTAAGGGAACAATGGCATTCTCAAAGGATTATTTTTTTTGTTGTATGTTAGAAAGGGTAATGTAACGTTCATATATGTGATCTATTTTCCAAGACTGCTAAATTGATCGGTCTTTTGGGACTTGATTCCTTGTAATCATGCCAATGATATGTAATAATGCACTGACTCTGGGTAACTGGGGTCAGGGTGTTACACTATGATATCATAAATTCAAGGTGTCAGTGTCCCCAATACCAGTTAATCAACCTCAGGAAGTGAGGGTGTTAAAAATACTTACACGAGACTCATGTATTACATATAGCATGATTATTTCATAAAGTTATCTTCAACGTCTGATGTGAGTTATGGATACTATATATAGACATAGATAACTACACATGTTTTCTCATCTCCAAGAATCTCGTGAGGAGAAAGTGAAGCAATATATGAATGAGGTGATGATTACCCCTAATACACATAAATTGAATGATGGGGAAATATATTTCAATACAATCCATTCTTATATCTTTATCACCCATTCACTCCAATTCCATTTAAGATTAAAAAACAAACAATATGTAAAAAAATAATTCATTACCTTTTAGGTAAAATTTCTCTAAGTAGATAATAACTCAAAGAAAGTATAATATTCAGTTCTTATGGTGAACAAGTTGAAATAAAAAAAAGGATAATATAAAGTTTCAAACCAAAGGAAACTTTGCAATGACTTTCAATGAAAAGAGGTGGGTCATCATACAGGAGTTTATTTGTTTCATATATCATGAAATAATCCCATCAAAGTTAAATTAAATAAGCTGAATTGAAGAAACAAGTAGTTGTTTATTCTTCAAGTATTTTCATAAATTATAAGTAATGTTTCTATTATACTTTTTGGGTATTAAATACAATATGCCTATTACATATGTGTATTTAAATATAGTAACCAATCAAGTAAAGAACCTTTACTGGAAGTAAGGTGTGTTCTCCAAGCGGTTGAGAAAGGGTGGTTCCTAAGTCAACGGTGAGAATCACACAAATTCTAATTGCTAAGTAAATGGTTTTAGTTGAACTTTTGTTAAGTATTACCAAGAAATTTATATCACGTGTCTTTTCAACACAAGGAGATGTTATTCCATCTCATGAATGAATTTTTTTTGTGGTGATACTCAACCAAAAGTTCAATAATGATTGAATTGTTGACAATACCTGGTGTATATAAAATGTAAGACTTATATACCCAGTTGTGGAAAGATAATACTTTTTTAATAAAAACTAAGTAGTTTTCAAGTATATACCTAGAGTGGTTTTAGACTCTTCAGAGTTAAATACCTTAGGTATTATAAAAAAAACTTATGAACTTAGTTTTGGATAAAGAAACCTTTAGAAATAAAGGTAATCCACAAAGATTTCAGAACCAGTTAAGTTAGAGAGCTTGAAGTATTACAAGGGTAAGCTAGTGGTAAATATAATTCATAAGATTACTTTAAGTTTCATTAAGTAATTATTAAATAAATTATGATATATTCATGGTCAGTAGATATGAGTTTCTTCAGGCTGGTATGTTGAAGAATATCTTGACCAAGCATTCATCAATCATTATAATACAACATAAAATAATTCCTAAATTCACATTACCTTGTCCACATCAAAGACATGATTCTATTAAGGAGGGTCGATGGTGATTCTTACATGTTAACATTGATCAATAAAATTTTGCATGAACCAATTATTAAATGCACATTTCCTTATACACATCAAAGTCATGATGCAAGGATTATCAATTATAGAACTTAAATACATTATAAATACTTCCATTTTTTAAGACATGCATCACAAATAATGGTGTTATCCCATAACAACATGCCAAATTTAATGAAAATCAGATATCATATGAGTTATATTATGATAGAAATTCATAATGTTATAAGAACATGGTGTTTGGATGAAAATAGTTCGTTAAGATTATAAATGAATATGTATCTAGAAAAACACAATATACATCTCAATTAATATTCTAAAGTTTATATTGGATATTATTTAAAATACCTATCATAGAATACTTATATTCAAGTTTTAGACTATATTTCTATAAAATGGTGCATATCTCTATTTGATATAGTGGGAAAATGATTGACTTAGGTTTAGTCAATACCATAGATGCACAAATAGTTTACATAGGAATAAATTCCACAAGAGAATGGGAAAAGAGAATGTTCTAGAGACACATACAATGTAGGAAGGTAAAAATAATGGTATTGGTTTTTTATTCACCATGTAAGGTGATATATTAAGAATAATAAACCCTAAAAGTAATTTTTATATGGAAATCTGATAAGATTTAAAAGATCAATTAAAATTCAATAATGGATTCCATGTATCAATAGTAATGCGAAACGGGCGGGCCGGGGCGGGGCGGGCCAAGCCCACACGAGTTTGAGCCCATGCGGGTTTGTCTGCAAAAGCCCGTATATAATGCGAAAAAAAAAATTCAAGCCCGCCCTGCCCCGCATAAACCTGCGGGTTGCCCGCAGGTTTATCCACATTTACAAAAAAAACTATTTATAATCATTTAAATAATATATTTTTTATCATTCTTTGTAACATCCCGGACCCGAGTGCCACGCAACGGGTACCCCGAACCTGGTTCGCCATGTGACCTCAAGAGAATTTCCCCAAACGCCAGAGGCTGCCAACTAGCAGCGAGGGCCCAGGTCTGATAGTGGGGAAACTATGCCATCATTTGTCAAAGTGTAGCGCAGCGGAATTAAATAAAACATACAAAGACAGCGGGAGCAGTAAACCATACACAACTGAAATAAACAATAGTATATAAATAATGATGCTACATGTCTCAAGTACTAAGAAAACAGCCAGAACATGTTATTCATCAATACAGTACAACAAAATAAAGACTATAACAAAACAAACAAAACAGCTGGCAGTGGCATCGTGAGCCTAGGCTCGGTCCCATGCCCTCCTACTCCTCAGCAATAGTCAAGTACCTGTATATGGACTCTTGCCCCTATCTACACCTGCAGTAACGAAATCTGTTTGGGCTGAAAAGCGTGACCCAAACAGGGTGTGAGAAATATATATCTCAGTAGGCACCCACCAAAGGGTCGTTCCCAACTGCGTTCTAACATGAAACAATAGTGTGTAGTGGTAAAAATGCAATAAAGTAAGCAGTACTCAAAAGTAACAAACTACCAGTTATATTGCCATTTTTAATATTCATTTAATCCATTTAATATAAGAAATCACCACAGTGCATTTCTAAGAAAACAACTAGTGTCCTCAGACACGTAAACTCCCACCCTCAGGTAACGAGTATCCAACACAAGAATCTACCCTCAGGCATAACAGATTTTTCCCTCAGGCATAGGTAGTGTCGCCCACAGGCACAGAATCAGCTTCCCATAGGCATGGAAGAAGTTGCCCTCGGGCTGAAATAACTACTGCCCACAGGCTAAATAGTGCAGTGCCCACAGGCTAATCACAACAACGCCCTCAGGATAAACAGGTAACCGGGCCATCCCAACATGTCAAAATGTAGTAAACAAGCAATTCCTCTCAAGGAAATTCTACAATAACTACATTAAAGGAATACCCTCAGGTATCCTGGCCAAACGGCTAAACAGTGGAACACACCCTCGGGGTGGTTCTGGATCCAAGCAACGATCCCAACCAGTATTTTGTTATCACAATTTAATCACCTTTGCAATTCTAGGAATTAAATATAGCAATGGCCTCAGCCACACAACACCCCAACATGGGTTCGTGGCACGAAAACGCACAAAAACGCACGGTAGTTGGAAATTTACACCAAGCCACCTACCTTATACGCCAACGGGCGTTATACATGAATGTCGATCCAAGAAACACCCAAGCACGTCATAGATCTGAAGAAGAAGAAAACTCATTCAAATGTAAATAACTTTCCCTTGGGAAAGAATTGGTAAGAATGGCTTAAGGAGAAGAAAGGTCTTACCCGCGCGGTTCCAACGAGATTGTCCGAGGCAGAAACGGATTCCAGACAAATACTTGGTTGATCTTCAAAGGTTCGGCCTCCTCCTTTGGCTCCAAAACGACTCAAATTCCTCCTCTGCCAAATGAGGAGGCTACTGCCTGTTTTAATCCAAAAAAACAAAGTACACGGCGTGTACTTCTGAGTACATGGCATGTAATTCCTTCATTTAACTGTTCTTATGGAGGCACCGCCACACTGTTCATCTGTCGACATGAGTACATGACATGTACTACCAATTACACGGTGTGTACTATCGCCCAGCTGTCGGATGCTCCACCACCTTACTGTTTTGGCCTGCCGACTGACTACACGGCGTGTAAATGACCACTACACGGAGTGTAGTCGATTTCTACACCCTTCCTCACCAACATGGCTACACGCCCCATGTACCCATTCCACACAGCCAAAAGTACACGGCGTGTGGAAAAGTACATGGTGTGTAGTTCCAAAAATTAGGATTTTTCTCATTTTCCATATTTTCTCAAAAACACTTAAGGAAAAGAGAAAAGAAGAAGCCCGTACCTCAAAAATAAGAACCGGGTTCTTACAAACATCCCTCTTATAGCAATTTGTCCCCAAATTGCCCTTCCCAGGGTGGCGAAGATAAAGCTCAAAACAGATCTGGCCACTGAGCACGTACGTCGGCCTCCCACTCCCAGGTCTCGTCCTGCACTCGGCCATGCTGCCATAGCACCCTTACGAGAGGAACTGGCCGACCTTGGAGAACCTTCGTGCTCCTGTCAATGATCTGAATCGGATGCTCCTCAAAGGATGCATCGGCTTCCAGCTCAACCTCCTTAGGCTGAAAGACGTGAGACGGGTCTGACTGATAGCGACACAACTGAGACACATGGAAGACGTCGTGCATGGCTCTGTACCGCTGCGGTAACCGCAACCGATAGGCAACCAGCCCGACTCTCCCCAGAATCTTGAATGGCCCCACATACCTCGGTGAAAGATTACTCTGTCTCCTGATCCGCTTGTGTCCCAGCCCTGGTGAAACACGTAGAAAAACCTGATCCCTGACCACGAACTCCAAAGGTCGTCTGCAGCGATCAGCATAAGACTTCTGATGAGACTGCGCAGTAGCCATCCGCTTCCTAATCAACTGGACCTGCTCAGATGTCTCCTGCACGAGCTGTGGCCCCAGTAAAGCTGCCTCACCTGCCTCTAACCAGCACAAAGGTGATCGGTATGGCCTACCATATAAAGCCTCGTATGGTGCCATCTCAATAGTCGCCTGAAAACTATTGTTATAGGCAAACTCGACTAGGGGTATATGTTTCTCCCAAGAGCCCCCAAAGTCTAGGACGCATGCACGCAACATGTCCTATAGCACCTGTATCATACACTCTGACTAGACATCAGTCTGAGGGTGGTATGCTGTGCTCAGAAGCACCTGTGTACCCAGTGCCCTCTGAAAACTCTGCCAAAAACGAGACGTAAAGCGGGCGTCCCTATCAGAAATGACAGAACGAGGGACCCCATGAAGACGAATGATCTCTCAGATATACAGCCTTTTGAGCTCGTCAACTCCAAAGGTCTCCTTGATTGGAAAAAAAGTGAGCTACCTTCGTGAGTCTGTCCACAAAAACCCACACGGCGTCATTGCCTCGAGGTGACCTCGGCAATCCCATCACGAAATTCATCGTGAAATCATCCCATTTCCACTCTGGAATGGGCAACTGCTTTAATAGTCCAGCTGGTCTCTGATGCTCTACCTTCACCTACTGATAGGTGGAACACCTCATAACAAAACCGGCTACATCTCTCTTCATACCCGGCCACCAGTACTGATGTCTCAAGTCTCTGTACATCTTGGTAACCCCGGTATGAACTGCCCAAGTCGAAGCATGAAACTCCCGCATCAGCTCCTCACGTATATCCCCCAGAACCCATACTTGTCCATGGAAACTCAGGACCTCATCATCACCTATTGTCCAACCAGGAGGAGGGTCCTCACTTTCCACTGACTCCCATAGAACTAGGCCTTCTGAATCAGATAGTTGTCTCATCCTCACTCTGTCCAGGAGGTTAGAATTCACAGCTAAAGAGGAAAGATAAGTCTTCATCTGACTGTCGTGCACCTCCAGATGCATCTCAGAGAACAAAGCCATGAGCTTCCACTCACCACTGGCCTCCTGCACTGCCTGTATCTGAGTCTTTCTGCTCAGTGCATCAGCTACTGCATTACCTTTACCAGGTGTATAGGAAAACTCAAAATAGAAGGAATGTAGGTACTTGACCCACCTCCTCTTCCTCAGATTAAGGTCACACTGAATAAATATATACTTGAGGCTTTTGTGGTCGGTGAAAACCACAAAATGCTCTCCCAACAGATAATGTCTCCAACAGTGCATCGCATGCACAACTACAGCCAACTCAAGATCATGTGTCGGGTAATTCCTCTCATGTGGCCTCAACTGCCGAGACCCGTACGCAAAAACTCGGTCGCCCTGCATCAAAACTGCTCCCAGCCCAATCCCTGATGCATCACAATAAACTGTATAACTCTTCCCCTGCTCTGGGAGTATCAGGATCAGTGCTAATGTCAACCTTCCCTTCAGGTCCTGAACCTCGCAAGCTTCTGACCAAACGAACTTCACACCCTTCTTAGTCAGTCCCGTCAACGGTGCTGCTAAGCGGGAGAAGTCTTGTATGAAGCGTCTGTAGTAACCAGCCAGCCCTAAGAAACTCTGTATCTCAAACACATTCTTAGGTTTCTCCCATGAAACTACTGCTCTTACCTTCTATGGTTCTACTGCAAATCCTGCCTTTGAGATAATGTGACCCAGGAAGTGAATCTGGTCCATCCAAAAGTGGCACTTTGAGAACTTAGCATATAGTCGATGTTCTCTCAGTATACTCAATACAATCTCAAGATGGGTGGCATGGTCATGTCGAGTGCGAGAGTACACCAAGATGTCGTCCACGAATACCACCACAAATGAATCAAGATATGGATGAAACACACGATTCATCAGATCCATGAAAACTTCTGGCGCGTTCGTGAGTCCGAACGGCATAACCGTATACTCATATAGACCATACCTGCTCCTGAAAGTAGTGAGAGGTATATCATATGGTCTAACGCACAGCTGATGATATCCCGATCTCAAGTCAATCTTTGAGAACACTCATGCTCCACGAAGCTGATCAAACATATCATCAATCCTCGGCAAGGGATATCGGTTCTTAACTGTCAACTAGTTTACCTTCCGATAATCCACGCAAAGTCTAAGGTTACCGTCCGCCTTCTTCACAAAAAGGATCAGAGAACCCCAAGGATAAGTACTGGGTCGGATAAAACCCTTCGCCTGCAACTCCTCTAACTACCTCTTAAGCTCCTGAAACTCGGGTGTAGCCATCCTATAAGGAGGAATGGACACCGGTGCTGCTCCCGGCACAATCTCGATAGAGAAATCCACCTCACGCACCGGAGGTAGACCTAAAATTTCGTTCGGGAAGACATCCCTGAAACGATCAACAACAGGAGGGAAATCCATCTGACAAGTTCCCTGATCATCCAGATATAAGCTCGCAATCTGGGCTGTGACTCCACCTCTCCCATGGTGCTCTGGTCCAGTTCGACTCACCTGAACATCCCATTCGCCTTTTTATAGAAACTCTCTGCCCTCAGGTGACGTGAAACTCACCCTGCGAAGATAGCAGTCTACAAAGGCTCGAAAGGGAACCAACCAATCCATCCCGAGAATGACGTCATAGCTCGTCATCTCTAGGACATAGAGGTCCCATAGAAAGTGACACCCTCCAACCTCAAGGGGTCACTCCTTACACTGACGCACACCAGCCGTCCTATTCCCCAACAGAGTGTCTAGCGTCATGATATCAGAATAAGTAGAAACACAGAGCCCAAGGCTCTCCAAAATGGGTACAAATATGAAACTATGTGTAGCACCCGTATCAAAAAGCACTGAAGATAAGACAGAAGCTACTAGAATAGTACCTCTGACTGTAGAAGGTCTAGGATCCTGCTCCTGCGGGGTCTGTTGCACTGCATATGCCTTCCCAATGTCGCGGCCCTGTGACACAGCCTGGATACCCTGAGTTGTCCTGCCTTGTTGCCTCTGAGATCCTGGAATCTGGCTACCACGGCCACGACCACCGTCTCTTCCAGTACGCCCTGACGTATTCTAGTTCCCTGACTGGTAAGAATCCACTGGTCCTGCTCCCGCACGCGGAGTCTGCACAGAACCCCTCTCACTAGCCACTAATGGAAACACTCTGCAAAAGCTCTGTAGATGACCCATATTTCCGCAAGATCAACACTCCACTGGGTCTCGTGGACACTGCGGTCTCTTGTGACCCTCTCTACCACACTGGTAGCACATAACCTGGCCACCTGAATCATTCTTCTTATTGGTACTGCCGCCCTGAGAGAAGTCCATCTGTCTCTTCCTCTTGCCAACAGAAATAGTACCAGTAACTGGTGCTGAACCGCCCTAGCCCACACCACTCGATTCACGCAGGTTCCTCTCAGTAATCAGCACCTGGTTCATAATATCATGTACTGAAGGCAACCTGAAAACATTCACCATCGCTCGGATGTCATAACAAAGACAATCCTCAAAACTCCTGGCTCTCAGTGTCTCATCACCCACCAGAACGGGTGAAAAACGCTGAAGCTCCATAAAACGAGCAGAATAGTCCATCACCGACATAGCGCCCTGCTGCAGATTCATGAACTCTCGAGCTCTATCTGCCCTCAACATCTCGGGAAAGAAGAAGTCATAGAAGACTGCCTGAAAATCTTCCCATGCCATATCTATGTGATGCTCTGAGTGGGTGGTAACATCCCACCACCTCTTGGCGGAATCACGCAGCATGTAAGTCCCAAACTTGACCCTCCACCCTGGAGGCATCTCAAGATGCTCGAAAATAGTCTGCATCAATCCTAGACAAGATTCTGCAGCCTTTGGTCCGCCATCCCCTGAAAACGTAGGCAGATGCTGCTGTAAGAAGATTCGCGTCAGCTCGGCCATAGATATGGCAGCATGCGGTGCTCCCTGAAAGGTCTGCATGAACCGCATAAAGCCTTCACAGAACTGCGCCTCCGCGCATGTGTCCATTATAGCAGCTGGCGCCGCATCTGGCTCTACTAGAGGATCAACTGGTACCCCATGGCCCACCATCTCTGGAGTATAATCGTAGTCACTCTCCTGGCGAACAACGCGCGGTCGTCTAGGTGGCATGACACTACAGGGTCAAAACCACGCC
Source organism: Viscum album (assembly GCA_963277665.1). NCBI lineage: Eukaryota > Viridiplantae > Streptophyta > Magnoliopsida > Santalales > Viscaceae > Viscum > Viscum album. The sequence goes on from OY728123.1 coordinate 891,984,026, forward strand.
TCAGATTCAAGATTACTAAGACTGAAACAAAGGAACCACAAAGGAACAAGAGGAAGAAGGCATGTCAAAATTTGTAAAACAAGAATACACGGTGTGTACACTGACTACACGGCATGTACTTGACTTCTCTTCCCCTGCCTGGGTCCTTATACATGGATAAGCCACACGGCTCCCATTGAACAAAAACTACACGACGTGTATAATATCTACACAGTGTGTACGGTGTTATTTTCCAACTACCCGTGTCGTCTGTGACATGGCCGACTACTCGGCTTGACACTACATAGCGTGTTACACCCGTACACGGCGTGTACAGCACCCCGTTTCCCAGCCACACGGCTAACACCACATGGTCTGTCCTTAGACAAGACTACACGGCGTGTCCCAAAGGTACACGACGTGTTCAGGGAGGGGTGACACCGGCCCGTGTTGTTAGTTACACGGTCGAGTCCCCAGGTCACACTACACGGAGTGTTCATCATTGACACAGCGTGTTCTGTACAGGAGTTCACTGACCCGTGTTGTTAGTTACACGGCCGGACTCCGGGTCACACTACACGGTGTGTACATTTGGTACACAGAATGTTTTACCCAAGCCTTTCCCTACCCCGTGTCGCCACCCACACGGTTTGTGACATGGGAAGAGACTACACGGCGTGTACGCAGGGTACACGACGTGTACTCAAAAAGTTCATTTTGTCTTCTCGAACAGAAGAACATACACAGCATGTATAAAAAAAACTACACGGCGTGTATACTGGGTTTTTGGACAGTATGCCTCAGAAACTTCCCCGGAACCCAAAAAATACTGAAACCAACACCTAAGTGTCAAATTCTGACCTGTGGGGACCCATACTCCCCACGAATCAAAGTTTGACATCTCATATGTGTTATAACCAATAAACAGTCAATGATACACCAATTCCGGTCAATGGGGGCCCATACTCCCCAAAAACCAAAGTTTGGCATCCATTCTATAAACAAGCTCACACAAAGAATACCCTATCACAAAGTAGGTATTTATCAAGCAGCTATCACAACAGCATGATTTTCTAGCACAACAACTATCACAACAACATGATAATTTCTAATGCACCTACATGGCATGGAAACTATGCATGACATGTGATTTCTAGCATGTTCCTATATGATGCATGAGACGGCATACCCTCATCTCATCGGGTTGCAACTAAATAGAACCCATAGAGAAAATATAACAGCACAATCTCAAGTGTGTCACCCAATGGTGAAAACAAATCAACTGTAAATTGCAAAATCAGTAAAATTGAAATCACGAGGTAAATTGGCTTTTCCCTGTACGCAGGTTAGCTACGCCCGGGCATAGCTTATTACCAACTACCGTTCGTCCTATCCCTGACTACAGATCCAAATAGTAAGTCAAAGAAAAGAACCCCTCTGATACCACTTTGTAACGTCCCGGACCTGGGTGCCATGCAACGGGTGCCCCGAACCCGGTTCGCCACGTGACCTCAAGCACATTTCCCCAAACACCAGAGGCTGCTGACTAGCAGCGAGGGCCCAGGTCTGATAGTGGGGAAACTATGCCCTCATTTTTCAAAGTGTAACGCAGCAGAATTAAATAAAACATACAACAATAGCGGGAGCAGTAAACCATACACAACTGAAATAAACAAAAGTACATAAATAATGATGCTACATGTCTCAAGTACTAAGAAAATAGCCAGAACATGTTATACATCAATACAGTACAACAAAATACAGAGTACAACAAAACAAGAAAAACAGCTAGCAGCGGCATCGCAAGCCTAGGCTCGGTCCCATGCCCTCCTACTCCTCAATAACAGTCAAGTACCTGTATAGGAACTCTTGCCCCTATCTACACCTGCAGCAATGTAATCTGTTTGGGATGAAAAGTGTGACCCAAACAGGTTGTGAGAAATATATCTCAGTAGGCACCCACCAAAGGCTCGTGCCCAACTGCGTGCTAACATGAAACAATAGTGTGCAGTGGTAAAAATGCAATAAAGTAAGCAGTACTCAAAAGTAACAAACTACCAGTTATATTTCCATTTTTAATATTCATTTAACCCATTTAATATAAGAAATCACCACAGTGCATTTCTAAGTAAACAACTAGTGTCCTCAGACATGTAAACTCCCACCCTCAGGTAACGAGTATCCAACACAAGAATCTGCCCTCAAGAATAACAGAGTTTTCCCTCAGGCGTAGGTAGTGTCACCCACAGGCACAGAATCAGCTTCCCACAGGCATGGAAGAAGTTTCCCTCGGGCCGAAATAACTACTGCCCACAGGCTAAATAGTGCAGTGCCCACAGGATAATAACAACAATTCCCTCAGGCTAAACAGGTAACTGGGCCATGACCAACATGTAAAAATGTAGTAAACAAGCAATTCCTCTCAAGGCAATTCTACAATTACTACATTAAATTCATACCCTCGGGTATCCTGGCCAAACGGCTAAATAGTGGAACACACCCCCGGGGTGGTTCCGGATCCAAGCAATGATCCCAACCAGTATTTTATTATCAAAATTTAATCACCTATGCAATTCTAGGAATTAAATATAGAAACGGCCTCAGCCACACGACACCCCAACATGGGTTCGTGGCACAAAAACGCACAAAAACGCATGGCAGTTGGAAATTTACACCAAGACACCTACCTTATACGCCAGCGAGCGTTATACACGAATTTCAATCCAAGAAACGCCCAAGAACGTCATAGATCTGATGAAGAAGAAAACTCATTCAAACGTAAATAACTTTCCCTCAGGAAATAATTGGTAAGAACGGCTTAAGGAGAAGAAAGGGCTTACCCTCGCGGTTCCAACGAGATCGTCCGAGGCGGAAACGGATTCCAAATGAACACTCGGCGGATCTTCAAAGGTTCGGACTCCTCCTTTGGCTCTAAAATGGCTCAAATGCCTCCTCTGCCAAATGAGGAGGCTACTGCCTGTTTTAAGCCGAAAAAAACAAGGTAAACGGCATGTAATTCTGAGTACACAGTGTGTACTTCCTTCATTTAACTGTTCCTCTGGCGGTACCGCCACACTGTTCATCCGTCGACATGAGTACACGACATGTACTCCCATGTACACGGCGTGTACTATCGCCCAGCTGTCAGCGGCTGCACCGCCTTACTGTTTTGGCCTACCGACTGACTACACGACCTGTAAAGGACCACTACACGGCGTGTAGTCGGTTTCTACACCCTTCGTCGCCGACATGGCTACACGCCCAGTGTACCCATTCCACACGGCCAAAAGTACACGGCGTATGGAAAAGTATACGGTGTGTAGTTCCAAAAATTAGGATTTTTCCCATTTTCCATATTTTCTCAAAAACACTTGAGGAAAAGAGAAAAGAAGAAGCCCGTACCTCAAAAATAAGAACCGAGTTCTTACATTCTTAAAGGTATTTGTAGGGAGAAGTATGAATTAACAATAACTAGAGTTTTAAAGTATGTGAGAACATTTTTTGTGGGTTAATGATGGAATGCGGTAATGCCGATGTGGTGGCGAACTGTTGCGATGGAAAGTAGGTGAGTGATCGGTGATGAGCGATGAATGATAATGTTTATTGTGTGGTGATGTGAACAACTAAACATGTGAATGAATGAAGTCTATCCAGGTAATAATTAGTTTCAGAGGAAGCTATTAGTTTTTTCATGAGGTTTTATCCAATTCACTTAATAACAAAACAAAATTAAATAATAATAAAATTAAATCGACCTAAAAATATTATGATTATAATAACTCTTATAGAATTAAAACCATACGCAGGGGCGATGAGTTCCATTTTTTGAGAGATGGGTTGACACACCATGTGAATATGATTAACAATTACCATATAAATAATATCATATCATATTCAAACAAGAAATATAGTCCTATTTAAAATTCACATGTGAATAAATGGTGAATTAATATGATCATTACGGTGAGAAATCATATGTCATGGTTTAACCACGATTTTTTTATTAAAAAAACTAAAATGTTAAAGAAACATATATTTTAAAAATAATATATATTTTTTTAAAATCAGGCCTGCGGGCAAGCCTGCACCCACGCGGGCTTAACCCGTATTGGCCCGCACTCGTGCGGGCTCAACCCGCATTGGCCCGCACTCTAAACGGTCAAACTTTTTAGGCCTGCCCCGCCCCACATCTGCCCCATACCCGCAAAGCCCGCAATCTGCGAGCCCACTTTGCATCACTACCCTCACTAGGCTACATCTAAGGAGAATACAGTGGAAATATGTCGATGTACCAAATCCACTAAAGCTCACTGCTAATTAAAATATTTTGGATAGATCACTTCTATACCTAGGCTCACTACCTTTACAATTTTTAAGGTCATATCATTGCTTTCATAAGGGTCACTCCCTATGTCTCTTCCTCTGGCTCACTACTGGAGGGAAGGATCACTGTCTTCCTCTTCCTTTAATCAATTCTCTAGAAAGGATCCACTCACAGTTTATGGACTTGTAGGTCCCTTCATTATCACTAATGAATTCATCCTCCACTGTATGTAGATGATTTATTGAATTCCAACTTTCATCCACTGATTAATACCACTTTACCAAAGAATAATGGGCAATCCCTTTTTCACAAATCTCCTTCGTAGAGCTCTTTACAGAGACCCTTCATGAAGATCAAACAGTGTTCATGAAACTCATTTACTTTCATGAAACTCAGAATATTCGGTTGGCTTTTATATCCATCATCAATCTCTTTCTTTTTCCCAAAAATCACTTTCCCATCACAAAGAAATTCTATTTCGCAAATCTCAGAACATTCAGTTGGATTTTAAATCCTTTGTGAATGTCTTCATATACCACCTTCACAAACACCTTCATGAACATCTTTGTGAATCCAAAGCCTTAAGATTTTCGTTAAGTCTCACTACTCTTCTAAAGGGGGTAGAGGCCTATGTATAGGACTTTCCACCGATTATAGAACCTTTCGGCCACATCATTACCATTTCGTGAAGCTCCCTAATTTCCTTCATAGTGCTCCCTATTTTGCGAAGCTCCATGTAAATTTACTATTCGTGATGCTCATCATAACCGTAGAGGGTTCCATCAAAAACCTTTTTAGTGTTCCCAAAGCATATTTGTAACCATAGATACCATCATCAAAATCCTATACATCCTCATGAACCACCCTTAACAAACTCCATTTCTTCACAAAACTAATTCCTTAGCCATATTTTCATAAGTACTTCAAGGAAATCCACTTTCTCAGTGCAATCCTTAATTCAATTCATAATCGCGGAGTTATCCATCATAAACCTTCACACCTTCATGAACCACTCTTAGCGAAACCCCAGTCTTCATGAAATTCATGTCTTTTCCATATTTTTACAATGCCTTCATAGAAATCCACTTTTGTAATGATTGTAGTAATCGCGGAGATCACCATCAAAAACTTTCACACCTTCATGAACCACCCTTCACAAAAACCCAGTCTTCATGAAATTCATGCCTTTACAATATTTTTGTATGGCCTTTAGGTAAATCCACTTTCATGAAGATTTGTCGTAATCACAAAGATCACCTTCAAAAACTTTTGTGCATATTTGAAACACACCTAGAAAATCACATCTTCATGAAATTCAAGTCTTTATCATATTTTGATGAGATCTTCAATAAAATACACTTTTCAAGATTCTTGGACAAACTCCAAATTTTAGACCCCAAAAATTTAGCAAACACTGGAAAACGGTTCCACCTTGCCTCTATTATTTTTGTACCACATCCAGATCTTTCATTCCTTTGACATGGTTATTTTTCAACATTGATTGTCAACAATATCTATGGAACTCAACAATTCACCATGAAAACCTGATTTATCAACAAACACAACCAACCCAAAAATGTTGCAATGTTACTTGGAGGGGTTTGTTCCCAACATTTTTTATGACTCAGAGCTGTCTCTATTATCTTCCTAATCAGATTAATCTTCTTTATAGTCTCTCAGATAAGGATCAGGTACAACTATCAAAGTCTCACCAATTTCTACCCAACATAGTGGATAAAGACACAGATTCCCATACAATGCTTCAAATGGATCCATGTGTATGGAGGCCTAATAACTATTATTATACGAGAACTCCACTCATGGTAAGTGATCCTACCATGATCCATCAAAATCCATCACAGAAGCCCACAACATATCCTCCAACATTTGTATCATCCTTTTAGATTGGTCATCCATCTAAGGATGATTCACCGTACTCATAGTCAACTGAGTTCTAAGGGCTTGTTGCAAGGATTTCCAGAAATGAGATGTGAACCTTGAGTCTCTATATGATACAATTGAAATTGGTAGGTCATGCCTCTTTACCACTTCATGGATATAGATTTTGGATAGATTGTAACGACCCAAAGTTTTATTAATGGAAATACCTCTTGATCTAATTAAATGTCTCTTTATGTTTATATAAAATGTAAACTTCTTTGGTTTTATGTTAAGAATTTTGACCACTGCTAATATAGTCGTTGAACAGTGATCACATGATTAGTATAAATATAGGACTTTAACAAATCCAATTTACTCAGACAAAGGAAGTGATGGCCTCATCCAGTAGAATTTCCCCATACGAAGCCCATTTGTCGGAGCTCGGAAAAGAGGTGGCGTCTTTGGGCTTCACCCTTGACCAAGCCCAAGCTGAGCTTCATCATGTCAAGCTCGAATGTGACCGTCTAAGGGAAAAGTGGAAGTTGATTGAAATTACCACTCGAGCGATGTTATCCGAGTCACCCCAAGAGTCTGTCACCATCGCACACCTTACCCTTAGGTCTTATGCGGCTATTTTAAGGGGTTATGTAACAAATAAGTAGTACTATGTTCATGTACATTATTTTTGTACATAATATTGAATATAATTTCTAGTCATTTTTGATACTTTGTAAATAGTTTTTAAAGTACAAATGGTGTTTTTATTTATTATTTAATTAAGAAATCTATTTTATTAAATTAAGGGATTTTTGAATTAAATAATATTTTAATAAAATAATATTATTATTATTAAATTAATTTTTATTAAATATAAATGATCTCATAATTTTATGAATGCAATTAAAATTTTTTATTAAGGTTTGAAAGCCATTTCTGTCAAAACCCGTGAATTTTCGATAAATGTCGGTTTTTATTTTAAAAGTGAAAATTAACATATTTAGAAAATTATTTAGATAAAATAAATGTTATTTCTGGAATCAGGATGTCTAAATTATCCAATGGTGAATTTTTCATAATTTTCTGAGACAGCCAAATTTTTGGGTAAAAATTAAATACCGTTTAAATATATAATGTGTTTTATGACATCATAATGACCCAATATTGATGTAATAAAATACTATAATCTTTATGTTCGGCCAATATATGTTTTAACATTAAAATAATGTGATTTTGGGTTTGTTTGACTTACTTTTTAAAGCATTAATGGACCCCTCAAAACTTATTCAACACCTTGCCTTTTTAAATTAATTTCCATGGGAGTGTGATTCACCTCCACATAAGCAACCCTGATATTTTAAGAAGTTCGTACTTTGGCCTTATAAAATATTTTTTTCCTCTTACCTTTTCCAAAAACCATGGGCAAAAACAATGGGATGGTTTGTGTTTTGGATTAATTTAATGTAAGAGGACCCAAACCTAAATAATAAAGAATTCCCTCACCTTTCCTATATAAACCCACCCAAGCTCCCACTTCCTCCTCACTCAAAGCCTTTGGAGTTCGTACAACCTCTGACCTACTCTCTCTATAATCCTTTCAAGGTGCCCCAAGCTCCCAAGAAGCCTCTCTCAAGCCTCTCTCTAGCCTTTGGAAGCACACTTCCAAGTAAGGGTTTTTCCTTCCTTTCTCATTTTTATCAATTTTCTTTAAGTTGTATTGCCCTTTTAATTTCAATTATGAATGTTGGGGTATGGTTTAGCACCTCCCTCATACTTCCCTCTTTATGTTTGAATGATGGGAGACCCCTTTCTCTCTCATTAAATGTCTCCCATGTACACCCGTTACTATGCCGAAATTCCGAAAGGAACTTCTCTCTCCTATTTTACATTCAAGCGATACTTTTGTACATGAATCTAAATTCCATTACAATTTTTGGGACATGTATCTATATAACCTCCTTACTGTTCATTACATGTAAATATTATGAGAAACCCTTTTCTCTCTCATCAACCATTTTTTATGAATTCTTATGTCACACCGTTATGCTGCCGAAATCGCACTGATTTTCTATGCCAATGTCATTGTGTAGTGAATACCATGATCATTTCTCCATAAAGGGTATTCACCTTTATGCACATTTACTTATTGATTATAAAGTTTCATGTAAGAATTCTACATTCCTTTATTGTGGAATAAATGGTTATGTTTTATGAATCCATGTTTTATGATCCATGTGGCACACTTATGCATGAAATGAAATGTTTAAGAAGGGTGCACCCTTATAGCGCTCCAATGCATAGGGTAAAGTATAGTATCATGATAAGTCATGTGTGATGAGTGTTTACTCATGATAATTCAAGTGCAACGAGGTTTTACTCGTGCTTTATGTGCAATGAGGATTTACTCATTCTCTATGTGCAATGAGCCTTGGCTCATGCTAATTCCATGTCAAGTGTTGTTGTCACATTTCCATGTTATGATTATCATGCTTTATCATGCCTTTATGTTCATGTTTATTTTATGATCTATTGATATTCCTATTGTCTAACATGTATTGTACTCCTCATGTTATTCCATGTGTACTCCCTTACTGGGCTTTATAGCTCACCCTTTTCTTATGCATGTCCTCAGGTTATCCCATGCAATGCTAAGTACGAGGGAATGTAGTGGTCATGTAAAGGAAGTTTTCAATAAAGATGTTGTATTTAATGTTTTAAAGTTTTTATGTAATGATCTTAAGCCCCAAAGACACTAAACCTCTTGATCTTCTTTTTTGTATCAAGTGACGTTTTATGTAATAAATCATGTTTAAGTTTGTAATAAAAGTAGGGTTGTTATAGTTGGTATCAGAGGATAGGATTAGTTATTTTTGGGATTAGGATTAGAAAACCCTAGTAAAGCCTTAGAGACAAGACTAAGTACAATAAAAACGTCCCTAAGTTTTGGTAAGTATTGAGTAAGTGGGTTATCAAGAAAATACATCCCTGCTTGGATACGAGCAGGTAGAGGCGGCTCTGGCACAGATGTATCCTAGGGGTAATACCCGAAAACACCGCTTTGAGCTAGACTCGAACGGGAACTGGTGCACGACAACGGGCCTTGATGCACTCTTGGTTACGACACTCCTGGGGGATATGTTTTGATACATTCACAAGCTTAGTATGAACCCTTATTAAGGGAATTAAAAAAATTCCCCTAAGAATATATGTTAGAAAGTAGATCATGAAAAGCCAAGATTGAAGCCTATAGACTCATGAGTAAGGAAATAAAAGTTTATTTATAAGTCATCAACTTTTGTCTTTGGATTACCCTTTATGTGTTAACCCTAACATTCCTTTTATTCTAGCCAATGGCCGGTAATAGGAGGACTCGAGCTAACAACCGATGTGAAGATCAGTGTGATGACTGTACTAATGAGATGCTCAATCCAATGGGAGTGGGAATCGTGAACTTTTCCATGCTTCTCTCTCATCTAACTCAAGCATTGAATAGAAACATGGGTCAAGAGGAACGTCCAAACCCCCCTAAGAAGGAACAAGTCACCATCAAGAACTTCATGAGGCAAAGGCCTCATACTTTTAGTGGATCATCTGATCCCACGATCGATGAACAATGGATCAACTCCATTGAAAATATCTTCTCCATCCTTCAATGTTCTGAACAAGAGAAGGTTATCCTGGCTGCTTATCATATGGAGGGTGAAGCTGATCAATGGTGGACGTTGATCAAAAATACGAAGCCTGAGGAGGAGATCAAGGCATTGGAATGGAAGGATTTCTGGAAGATGTTTTTCGATAAATATTTTCCACGCACCCTCCGGCTTAAGATGGAAAGGGACTTCCTTTCCCTCAAGCAAAAAGATGAATAATCTGTTGGAGCGTACGAGGAAAACTTCACAAGGCTTGCACGATATTCTTCCAGCTTTTTCATTACCCCCGAATGCAAAGTTGAACGCTTCTTTGGTGGGATGAAGCCTAGCTTGCGAAAATCATTAGCGATCCGTGACTTTGATAGCTATGAGGAAATTGTCTGATGTGCCCTCAAGGTCGAAATGGAGATCAGATAATCACAGGGGTATCATGGGGACAAGAAGCGTAAGGTGGACTTCAATGCTGGCGGTCCAATGGATAAATCCAATGGTGCTAAGAAGATCCAGCACCCCACTTGCCAAAAGTGCAGAAAGAAGCACCCTGGAAATTGCCTTAAGGGGATGAGAAAATGCTTCAGGTGTGGAAGAGAAGGGCACCTAGCTGTTAATTGTTGGAAAGAAAGACCCACGGTTGCGACAGAGGAGAGGAATGCTCCGTTTTAACCTCAACGCGTTGTTCAATGCTACAAATGCAAATAACCAGGTTATTTTGAAAATCAGTGCCCTAATCCAAGGGTTTTTGGAGACAACCAACAACCTCCAAGGCAGCAAGGAAGAGATTTTTCCATCACTTCTGCCGAAGTGAACCCCAACAACGAAGTGGTGACAGGTACGCTAGTTATTCATTCAATAATAGTGAATGTACTTTTTGATTCAGGTTCTACGCATTATTTTATATCTCGAAAGTTTAGTATAACAATCTCAGCACCACCACAAATCATGGAAGTGAAGATGTCGGTGAGTACGGAAAATGGGGCAATCATTGTATCCCATGAATATAAGTCCTCCCCTATTATAATCTGTGGATTGAATTTCCCGGCGAACCTCGTCATACTCCCTCTCGTGGAATTTGATGCAATTCTTGGCATGGATTGGCTTTCCTTATATAGAGCCAATATAAATTGTTGGGAGAGGGAAATCACACTCCATATGGAGAATCGACCCCCGATTCTTTACAGGTGTCAGGAGGAAGATGAATCTCCTTTAGCTCCATCATCTCAAGAATGGATATTACTACCCTATGAGCACGCATATCTGGCTCAGATGATTGAGTCCAAGGAAGAAACCATCCTTGAAGAAATGCCTATTGTGAGGGAATTCGTGGAAGTGTTTCCCAAGGAACTGCATGGTCTTCCTCCTAGAAGAGATGTTGAGTTCTCAATTGAACGTATACCTGGGGCACTACCAATATCCAAGACTCCATATAGAATGGCTGTTGTTGAGCTTGAAGAGCTGAAGAAACAACTATAGGAGAATCTAGATAAAGGGTTTATACGCCCAAGTGCTTCACCATGGGGTGCACCAGTCCTCTTTGTTAAGAAGAAGGATGGGTCAATGCGGCTTTGCATCGATTATCGTGAACTTAACAAAATCACAATAAAGAACAAGTATCCTCTACCAAGAATTGATGACTTGTTTGATCAGCTACGTGGAGCACAATACTTCTCCAAGGTGGACTTTCGGTCAGGATATTATCAAGTAAGGGTGAAGAAGGAAGATATCCCCAAAACTGCTTTTCGCACAAGATACGGGCACTATGAATTCATAGTAATTCCTTTCGGACTCACTAATGCTCTAGAAATATTCATGGACTTGATGAATAGAGTCTTTAGAGATTACCTTGACAAATTTTTGGTAGTCTTTATAGATGACAATCTAATATACTCCAAAACCAAGGAGGATCATAAGGAGAATTTAAGAACTTTACTAGAGACTTTGCGCAAGGAGAAGCTCTATGAAAAGTACAGCAAGTATGAGTTCTGGTTGAAGGAGGTCTCATTCTTGGGCCATATCATCACATGCAATGGGATATCTGTGGACCCCTCTAAAACAGATGCAATTGAGGGATGGCCGATGCCAATATCAGTAACAGATATTCGTAGCTTCTTGGGGTTAGCTGGATATTATCGACATTTTGTGAGAAATTTCTCACGATTGGCCAACCCTCTTACCAAGCTAACTCGGAAGGTAGTAAAGTTTTCTTGGAGTGATGAATGCGAAGAAAGCTTCAAGGAGTTGAAAAGGAGTCTTATCACTGCGCGCGTGCTCACTTTACCCACAAGTGGGGAACTTTTTGTGGTATTCAGTGATGCTTCAAAGAAGGGCTTAGGCTGTGTGTTGATGTAGAATGATAAAGTGATATCCTATTCCTCAAGGCAGTTGAAAATCCATGAGCGAAACTATCCAACGCATGATCTGGAGTTGGCGGCGGTGATCTTTTCCTTGAAAATCTGTCGACATTATCTCTATGGAGAGAAATGTGAGATATATACTGACCACAAGATTCTTAAATATATATTCACACAGAAAGAGATTAATATGTGCCAAAGAATATGGATAGAGCTCATCAAGGATTATGACTGTTCAATACATTACCACCCTGGGAAAGCGAACAAGGTGGCAGATGCCCTAAGTAGAAAGGACCTAGCAATTCTATCAATGATGAGAATTGAGAAGGATCCAATCTTCTTAGACTTGATGAAGATTGACATGGGAATCATAAAGAAGGGAACATCATCAATCCTTTCACAAATGATTGCTCAACCATCCATTTTGGAAAGGTTAAAGGATGCTCAAAAGGATGATGTGGTAATTCAAGAAAAAGTGGAAGCTATCAAAAAGGGTAAATCCTCAGAGTTTAATGTTAATGAAGAAGGAATTGTGTGGTTTGGGAAAAGAATATGTGTTCCATCAAGTCCGGAGCTTAAGAAGGAACTTTTGGATGATGCACATAGTTCAAATTTCTCTTTTCACCCAGGGAGCACAAAGATGTATCAAGATCTCCAAGAAAACTTTTGGTGGGATAATATGAAGAAGGAGATCGCTGAATATACATCAAAGTTCCTGGTGTGTCATCAAGTGAAGGCATAGAGGCAGAAGTCTAAGGGGATAATGCAACCATTGCCCATACCAGAATAGAAATGGGAGAACATCACCATGGAATTTGTCACCGGACTTCTAAGGACATCCAAAGGCAACAATGCAATCTGGGTTGTTGTGGATCGTCTTACAAAGACTGCACACTTCATTGCTATTTGGGAGGATTTCTCTTTGGATCAACTGGCATGGATATATATCAGGGAAGTGGTAATGTTTCATGGAGTACCACTGTCTATTGTGTCTGACCGAGATCCAAGATTCACCTCTAAGTTTTGGAAGAGTCTTCAACATTCTCTGAATACTGAACTGAACTTCAGTACGGCCTATCATCCTCAAACTGATGGCCAATCCGAGCGGACTATCTAAACACCTGACGATATGTTGGGAGAATGCTCAATGGACTTTAAAGGAGGATGGGATCAACATCTTCCTCTGGTTGAGTTCTCTTATAATAACAGTTTCCACTCAAGCATCCAAATGGCACCATATGAAGCCCTGTATGGGAAAAGGTGCAGAACACCGGAATGTTGGGATGAGGTCGGTGAACGTAAGCTGCTTGGACCATAAATGGTCGAGGAAATGGTGGAGAAGGTGAAAACCATTCAGCAGCATGTTAAGGCAGCTCAGAGTCGATAGAAGAGTTATGCAGATAACCGTCGATGAGACCTTGAGTTTAAAGTTGGAGACATGGTTTTTATACGCATATCTCCATGGAATAAGGTCATGAGGTTTGGAAAGAAAGGGAAGTTAAGTCCAAGGTACATCGGCCCCTTCGATATTCTTGATCATGTTGAGGTTGTGGCCTATCGACTAGCACTTCCACCTACTATGGCCAAAGTACATGATGTCTTTCATGTATCCCTCTGAAGGAAGTACATACCAGACCCTTCACATGTACTCTCTTCTGAGGTGGTACAATTGGAATATGATCTTTCTTATGAGTATCAACGAGTGAAGATCTTAGATCGTAGAGAAAAAGTTCTACGAAATAAGACAATGCCCCTCGTCAAGGTGTTGTGGAGAAACCAAAAGTTTAAAGAAGCAACTTGGGAATCAGAGGAAGTGATGAAGTTGAGTTACCCACATCTATTTTAGTGTGGGAAAAGGAAAATTTCGAGGGCTAAATTTCTTAAGGGGGGAATATTGTAACGACCCAAAGTTTCATTAATGGAAATCCCTCTTGATCTAATTAAATGTCACTTTATGTTTATATAAAATTTCAACTTCTTTGGTTTTATATTAAGAATTTTGACCATTGCTAATATAGCCGTTGAATAGTGATCACATTATTAGTATAAATATAGGACTTTAACAAATCCAATTTACTCAGAAAAAGGAAGTGATGGCCTCATCCAGTAAAATTGCCCCATACAAAGCCCATTTGTCGGAGCTCGGAAAAGAGGTGGCCTCTTTGGGCTTCTCCCTTGACCAAGCCCAAGCTGATCTTTATCATGTCAAGTTCGAACATGACCATATATGAGAAAAGTGGAAGTTTATTGAAATTACCACTCGAGCGATGTTATATGAGTCACCCCAAGAGTCTGTCACCATCGCACACCTTACCCTTAGGTCTTATGCGGATATTTTAAGGGGTTATGTAACAAATAAGTAGTACTATGTTCATGTACATTATTTTTGTATAGAATAATGAATATAATTTCTAGTCATTTTTGATACATTGTAAATAGTTTTTAAATTACAAATGGTGTTTTTAGTTATTATTTAATTAAGAAATCTATTTTATTAAATTAAGGGATTTTTGAATTAAATAATATTTTAATAAAATAATAATATTATTATTAAATTAATTTTTATTAAATATAAATGATCTTATAATTTTATTAATGCAATTAAAATTTTTTATTAAGGTTTGAAAGCCATTTCTGTCAAAACCCGTGAATTTTCGATAAATGTCGGTTTTTATTTTAAAAGTGAAAATTAACATATTTAGAAAATTATTTAGATAAAATAAATGTTATTTCTGGAATCAGGACGTCGAAATTATCCAATGGTGAATTTTTTATAATTTTCTCAGACAGTCAAATTTTTGGGTAAAAATTAAATATCGTTTAAATATATAATGTGTTTTATGACATCATAATGACCCAATAGAGATGTAATAAAATACTATAATCTTTATGTTCACCCAATATATGTTTTAACATTAAAATAATGTGATTTTGGGTTTGTTTGATTTACTTTTCAAAGCATTAATGGACCCCTCAAAACTTATTCAACACCTTGCCTTTTAAAATTAATTTCCATGGGAGTGTGACTCACCTCCACATAAGCAACCCTAATATTTTAAGAAGTTAGGAATTTGGCCTTATAAAATATTTTTTTCCTCTTCCCTTTTCCAAAAACCATGGGCAAAAACCATGGGATGGTTTGTGGTTTGGATTAATTTAATGTAAGGGGACCCAAACCGAAATAATAAAGAATTCCCTCACATTTCCTATATAAACCCACCCAATCTCTCACTTCCTCCTCACTCAAATCCTTTGGAGTTCATCCAACCTCTGCCATAATCTCTCTATAATCCTTTCAAGGTTCCCCAAGCTCCCAAGAAGCCTCTCTCAATCCTCTCTCTAGCCTTTGGAAGCACACTTCCAAGTAATGGTTTTTCCTTTCTTTCTCATTTTTGTCAATTTTCTTTAAGTTGTATTGCCCTTTTAATTTAAATTATGAATGTTGGGGTACGGTTTATCACCTCCCTCATACTTCCCTCTTTATGTTTTAATTATGGGAGACCCCTTTCTCTCTCATTAAATGTCTCCCATGTACACCCGTTACTATGCCGAAATTCCGAAAGGAACTTCTCTCTCCTCTTTTACATTCAGGCGATACTTTTGTACATGAATCTAAATTCCATTACAATTGTTGGGACATGTATCTATATAACCTACTTACTTTCCATTACATGTAAATATTATGAGCAACCCCTTTCTCTCTCATTAACCATTTTTTATGAATTCTTATGTCACACCGTTATGCTGCCGAAATCGCACCGATTTTCTAAGCCAATGTCATTGTGTAGTGAATACCATGATCATTTCTACATCAAGGGTATTCACCTTTATGCACATTTACTTATTGATTATAAAGTTTCATGTATGAATTCCACATTCCTTTATCGTGGAATAAATGGTTATGTTTTATGAATCCATGTTTTATGATCCATGTGGCACACTTATGCATGAAATGAAATGTTTAAGAAGGGTGCACCCTTATAGCACTCCAATGTATTGGGTAAAGTATAGTATCATGATACGTCATGTGCGATGAGTGTTTACTCATGATAATTTAAGTGCAACGAGGGTTTAATCGTGCTTTATGTGCAATGAGGATTTACTCATGCTCTATGTGCAATGAGCCTTGGCTCATGCTAATTCCATGTTAAGTGTTGTTGCCACATTTCCATGTTATGATTATCATACTTTATCATGCCTTTATGTTCATGTTTCTTTTATTCTCTATTGATATGCCTATTGTCTAACATTTATTGTACTCCTCATGTTATTCCATGTATACTCCCTTACTGGGCTTTATAGCTCACCCTTTTCTTATGCATGTCCTCAGGTTATCCCATGCAATGCTAAGTACGAGGGAATGTAGTGGTCATGTAAAGGAAGTTTTCAATAAAGATGTTGTATTTCATGTTTTAAAGTTTTTATGTAATGATCCTAAGCCCCAAAGACACTAAACCTCTCGATCTTGTTTGTTGTATCAAGTGAGTTTTTATGTAATAAATCATGTTTAAGTTTGTAATAAAAGCAGGGTTGTCATATAGATCTTCCACCATATGATATTCATGAATAGGAATGAAATAGGCTAACTTTGTGAGCTGATCCACTATCACCCATATGGAATAATAATGAGAAACGGGTGGGCTGGGGTGGGGCGGACCAAGCCTGCATGGGTTTGAGCCCACGTGGGTTTGTCCGCAAAAGCCCGTATATAATGTGAACAAAAAATTTCAAGCCCGCCCTGCCCCTCATAAACCCACGGGTTGCCCGCGGGTTTCCCACGGGATTATCCACATTTACAAAAAGAAACTATTTATAATCATTTAAATACTGTATTTTTTATCATTCTTAAAGGTATTTGTGGGGAGAATTATGAATTAACAATAACTAGAGTTTTAAAGGATGTGAGAACATTTTTTGTGGGTTAATGGTGGCATGCGGTAATGATGATGTGGTAGAGAACTATTGCGATGGAAAGTAGGTGAGTTATCGGTGATGAGCGATGAACGATAATGTTTGTTGTGTGGTGATGTGAATAACTAAACATGTGAATGAATGAAGTCTCTCCATGTAACAATTAGTTTCAGAGGAATCTATTAGTTTTTTCACGAGGTTTTATCCAATTCTCTTAATAACAAAATAAAATTAAATAATAATAAAATTAAATCAACCTAAAAAATATTATGATTATAATAAATCTTATAGAATTGAAACCATGCGCAGGGGTGATGAGTTCCATTTTTTGAGAGATGGGTTGACACACCATGTGAATATGATTAACAATTACCATATAAATAATATAATATCATATTCAAACAATAAATATAGGCCTATTTAAAATTCACATGTGAATAAATGGTGAATTAATATGATCATTACGGTGAGAAATCATATGTCACAGTTTAACCATGATTTTTTTATTATAAAAACTAAAATGTTAAAGAAACATATATTGTAAAAATAATATATATTTTTTTAAATCAGGCCTACGGGAAAGCCCACACCCGTGTAGGCTCAACCTGTATTGGTCCGCACTCTAAACGGTCAAAAATTTTAAGCCCGCCCCGCCCCACATCCGCCTCATACCCTCAAAGCCCACGAGTCGCGAGCCCACTTTGCATTTCTACCCTCACTAGGATACATATAAGGATAATACAATGGCGATGTGCCGATGTACCAAATCCACTAAAGCTTGCTGCTTATTAAAAGATTTTGGATAGATCACTTATACACCTTGGATCGCTGCCTTTACAATTTTTAAGGTCAGCTCATTGCATTCCCAAGGGTCACTCCCTATGTCTCTTCCTCTGGCTCACTACTGGTGGGAAGGATCACTGTCTTACTCTTCCTTTACTCACTTCTCTAGAAAGGATCCACTCACAGTTTATGGACTTATGGGTCCCTTCATTGTCACTAATGAATGCATCCTCCACTGTATGTAGATGATTTATTGAATTCCAACTTTCATCCACTAATGAATACTACTTTAGCAAAGAATACTGGGCAATCCCTCTTTCACAAATCTCCTTCGCAGAGCTCTTCATAGAGACCCTTCATGAAGATCAAACAGTGTTCATGAAACTCATTTACTTTCATGAAACTCAGAATATTCGGTTGGCTTTTATAGCCATCATGAATCTCTTTATTTTTCCCAAAAATCACTTTGACTTCACAAAGAAATTATATTTCGCAAATCTCAGAACATTCAGTTGGATTTTAAAGCCTTTGTGAATTTCTTCATATACCACCTTCACAGACACCTTCATGAACACCTTTGTGAATTCAAAGCCTTAAGATTTTCGTTAAGTCTCACTAATCTTCTAAAGGGGGTAGAGGCCTATTTATAGGCCTTTCCACCGATTATAAAACCTTCTGGCCACATCATCACCATTTTGTGAAGCTCCCTAATTTCCTTCGTAGTGCTCCTTGTTTTGCGAAGCTCCATGTAAATTTACTATTCATGATACTTGTCGTAACCGTAGAGGGTTCCATAAAAAACCTTTGCAGTGTTTGCAAAGCCTATTTGTAACCATAGATACCATCATCAAAATACTATACATCTTCACGAACCACCCTTAACAAAATCCCTTTCTTCACAAAACTAATTCCTTAGCCATATTTTCATAAGTACTTCAAGGAAATCCACTTTCTCAATGAAATCCTTAATTCAATTCATAATCATGAAGCTATCCATCATAAACCTTCACACCTTCATGAACCACTCTTAGCAAAACCCCAGTCTTCATGAAATTCATGTCTTTTCCATATTTTTATTATGCCTTCATGGAAATCCACTTTTGTAACGATTTTTGTAATCGTGGAGATCACCATCAAAAACTTTCACACCTTCGTGAACCACCCTTCACAAAAACCCAATCTTCATGAAATTCATGCCTTTGCTATATTTTTATATGGACTTTAGGGAAATCCACTTTCATGAAGATTTTTCGTAATCACAAAGATCACCTTCAAAAACTTTTGTGCCTTTGCGAAACACACCTAGAAAATCCCATCTTCGTGAAATTCAAGCCTTTATCATATTTTGATGAGATCTTCAAGAAAATACACTTTTCACGATTCTTGGACAAACTCAAAATTTTAGACCCCAAAAATTTAGCAAACACTGGAAAACAATGCCACCTTGCCTCTATTCTTTTTGTGCCACATCCAGATCTTTCATTCCTTTGACATGGTTCCTTTTCAACATTGATTGTCAACAATATCTCTGGAACTCAACAATTCACCATGAAAACATGCTTTATCAACAAACATAACCAACCTAAAAATGTTACAATGTTACCTTGAGGGGTTTTTTCCCAACATTTTTATGACTCGGAGCCGTCTCTTTTATCTTCCTAATCAGATTAATCTTCTTTATAGTATCTCAGATAAGGATCATGTCCAACTATCAAAGTCTCACCAATTTCCACCCAACATAGTGGATAAAGACACAGATGCCCATACAATGCTTCAAATGGATCCATGTGTATGGAGACCTAATAACTATTATAATACGAGAACTCCACTAGTGGTAAGTGATCCTACCATGAGCCATAAAAATCCATCACCCAAGCCCACAACATATCCTCCAACATTTGTATCATCCTTTTGGATTTGTCATCCATCTGAGGATGATACGCCGTACTCATAGTCAACTGAGTTCTAAGGGATTATTGCAATGATTTCCAAAAATGAGATGTGAACCTTGGGTATCTATCTGATACAATTGAAATTGGTAGGCCATGCCTCTTTACCACTTCATGGATATAGATTTTGGATAGATCTTCCACCATATGATATTCATGAATAGGAATGAAATAGGCTAACTTTGTGAGCTGATCCACTATCACCCATATGGAATCGTGCTTCCGAACCATTCTTAGGAGACTTGTAACAAAATCCATATCTATCTTATCTCATTTCCACATAGGGATAGGCAAAGACTAAAACATACCTACTGGTCACTAATGATATACCTTAACTTACTAACAAGTGAAGCATTTCAAAAAAAATCATCCACCCTTCTTTTCATACCTGCCCACCAAAACTGTGCTTTCAATGCCTTATACATTTTCTGAATCCTAGGGTGAACCAATCATCTTGAATGATGTTATACACTAAAAAATTGTTCCTGAAAATCCACTGGTACAACCATTCGATTCCGAAATCACAACACTGAATTCCCATCCAGTTTTCATCCCTCAATGGTGTCCCCACCATTGAGTTTCAACCTGATATCTATACATTCTGAATCAGACATCTATGCCTCTTTAACTAATCCAACTAAATCAAGAACCAACAAAACTGAAAATAAAATCACTATATCACCCTGGTCTTTACATTTCAATCACATGTCGGCTATAACCGACATAAACTGCCACTGATCTGATGCTTATTTCACCACCTAAGAGTATGAATTTTTACTTAATGCATCTGCCACCAAATTTCCTTTACCCAATGTGTACATCAAATCAAATTCAAACATCTGGAGATACTCCATCCATCTCTTTTTCCTCAATTTCAAATCTATTTTTGAGTAAATATTCTTCAAACTCTTATGATCTATAAACACCATAGATTTCTCACCAAAGAGATAATGACACCAAATATTCATAGCATAAACCACTGCTTCTAAATTGAAATCATGTGTTGGGTTGTTATTTTCATGAAACCTCAACTATAGTGATCCATACACAACCACATGACCCCTTTCATGAGAAAAATCCTCAACCCTGATCCTGATGCATCACAATACACCACATACCCTTTCCTTGGTTCTGGAAAAACCAAGATTGCTGTTGATGTAAGGAGACCCTTAAACTCTTCAAAAGACTTTTGACATTTCTCATTCCATTGAAATGGAACATTATTCCTTATCAAAGTTGTCAGTAGGGAATCTAGTTATGAGAATTCATGAACAAAGTGCCGGTAATATCGAGCTAGACCAAGGAAGCTCTGTATCCCAAAGACATTATTTGGTGGTTTCTAAGGGATAATAGCCTCTATCTTTTTTAGATCCACTGAAACACATTTCCCAGAAATAAGATGGCCAAGAAAACATACCTCTTGTATCTAAAATTTTATCTTTGATAATTTGGCATATAACCTATGATCTCTTAAGATTCCCAACACTATTTCTAAGTGTTTCTCATGATCCACCCTTGTCTTTGAATAAACCAATATATCATCAACAAACACCACCATGAAAGAATCCATATATCTCTAAAATATTAGATCCATCAATTCCATGAATACCTATGGTGCATTCATAAGACCAAAGGTAATAACCACATAATCACAATGTCCATATATACTCCTGAAAGTTGCTTTTGGGATATCATCCTTCTGTATCCACAATTGATGATATCCTGATCACAAGTCAATTTTGGATAACCATTGAGCTCCCATAAACTGATCAAACAGATCATCAATGTGTGGGAGTGGATATCAATTCTTTATGGTAACTTGATTAAGTTTACAATTATCAGCACACAGTCGAAGATTTTTATATGCCTTATTAAAAAATAAAGTTTGTGCTACCCATGGAGATGTGTTGGGCTGGATGAACCCTTTGTTTTCCAGCTCCTCCAACTGTACTTTCAACTCCCTAAATTTTGTTGGTTTCATTAGGTAAGATGGAAGTGAGATAGGACTGGTCCCCAGGAGGAGATCAATCATAGAGTCCACTTCTCTCACGTGTAGCAACCCTGAGAAGTCTTTGGAAAAGGAATCTGGAAACTAATCAAAAACTGTTGGAAAACGGCTTCTCCCAAACTCTTGCATTAATGAAAAATACAAAGCCTCCAATTGATATGAGATCTTCCCAACCACTAGTGCTAGCAAGATCATTGCACCCACCTTTACCTTCTTCTCTCCTCTAAATAGATGCTCAAGCCCATCAACAGTCGTAAAAATAACCGTTCTCGCATAACATTCGATATGGGACTTAAACATTGTCAATCAATCCATACCCAGAAATATATATTAAACATCTATCTCAAGCACTAAGAAGTTCCACATCAATTCAACCCCATCCAAAACTATACAAAATTCTCTACATAGGAAGTCTTGTCACTCTCTTTGACCCGAAGGATTTTGAATATTTAAAACAAAAGGTATAATCTCCACACTTAAACCCAGTAAATCAATGGCATGAGAAGAAATGAAAGAATAAGACGCACCTATATCAAAAAATGCTTACATAATGGTAGAATTCAAAAGAATCATACCTCTCACTATGGATGCCCCCCAATGATCATCCACCACAATCTTTTCTGCTCAGAAAACCTACTTACTAGCCACACTCTACTCTTTATTACCCTACTGAGGAGTCATGGTATTCTTAGAATCACCATGGATAACTCTATTCTACTGACGAGGGGTATCCTACTGCCATCATCCTGTCAAGTCATAAGATGCCTGCGACCCCTGATAAGTGTCACAGACATACCCGACCTCGATAATTGAGACAATAATGCTAAAGGTTCCCTATCTTCTTGCAGTTATGACATGCTCAAGGTTGTTTTGTACAGTTCTGATTCATGTGTCTTATAGAACCAGACTGAAAACATCCTAGATTACTATGAGGATTTAGCAAAAGATTCACCAATCCTGTCATCAGATTCCGAGCCATACTCCCACCCTGGAAATAATTTTCCCTCTTCCGCTTGCTCCTTGGGTAAGAGTTCCCACCATTTCCCATGAGTATGAGCATACTTCCCCCGCCTGTAGCCCCCAAGATGCTTATTTTCTACCACTGATGCTCTATTCACCATATATGTATAATCTCTTATATAGAGGACTGCAAGTTTGGAACAAATTTTTACCTCAAGACTGACTCAAAGATCCACATCTTCAACAATGTACTAGCAGCCACCTCAAGTGAAAACTAGACTAAATTCATGAATTTTTCTACATATTCCATCACCAAAAGGTTCACCTACTTCAAACTAAAGAAATACATTGTTCTCTGAATCTTGAATGTGTGAGGGTATAATTGTTTGTTAAGTAATTCCTCAAATCTCTCCCATATCATACCTTGGTCCACTCCAACCTGGAGCTCCAACTCCAACCACTGACATGTAAGATCTTCCAACATGTACGTCGCTACCCGGTGCCATTTATATCAACACAACAACCACTATAAGTATCACTCTATAGCAACTAAAGGCTTTCAATTTAAAATTCTATCACATTTCACATCACAACCATGATTTCCAAAATTCAACATTTCTCATGTGCAACCATTTTTTGAAAAATCCACCATGCTTTAAAAATCAACACCTTTTCAAAATAATATGACCATTCTCTTTTAAAAATCGCACATTTGAAAACAATTTCTATATTTTTCAAAAATCAACACATTCATAGAACAACATAAATCATTACTCCAAATGAGATATGAAATTCTAGTGCGAAGTTATTTCTACCATGCATGTCATGCTATTCTCATTGGATAAACCCATGCCAATGAGATTACAATGCTTATAAGTGTCTCCAAAACACTTATGTACAAAATTCCCTAGTAACATGAAGTTCGGCATAAAAAGGTTAGCTACGTATTTTTATGCTATACATTTCAATTCCCGAAAATCCTACTCCTTTCTACCATCCCAACTCGAGAAACAAACCAAAATGTATATAAACGCCAAGACTAACATAGCTCATACCATTTTTGATTCAAGTACCAAACAAGAAAATTTTCACTTATAAGTTAAGGACCAAACAAGATGATACCACTTGTAACATCATTCCCCTCCTCATTGTCTTGAGTTGAGGAAGAAGCACTACTTGGCCTTAAGTGACATCCCCAAGGTGCCAAAGGCTGGAAATAAATGTTTAGGGCTTAAAGAACAAGTGGGGGATTATTTTCTCTTTGAAATAAAATCATCCAACCAAACATGTCATAACAAACCATTGCTACATGATGCATGACAACAATGTAAAGCAATTCAATACATTTCCAAGTGGAAACAATTCAATCAAACCAATCCCATAACAATACTAGATCAGAGTATTAAGTGGAAGACTATAATGAAAACCACAAGGAATCCAAGAATAAGATCCATAGCTCCACACCAAGCTCCAAGATCCAACACCACAAAACAGACCAACGCATCATGAAGAACCACCAAGTAAATGAGATGCTTTACCTTTACCTATGTCTTAGAATATAACATCTATAAAAGAACCAAAGTGACAAGGCAGGAGTTGAGTAATAATACCCAGTAGGATTTCCCTAAATGAATTCCCTACTCACACCACTGGGATAGAACAAGTTAGCACAATTATATAAAATATTTCATTTAAATCCATTTAAACAATGCAACAAATTCCAACAAGCCAAACACATCCTTACCAAATCATTTTACCCAAATCAAAACATTTACATGGAAACCAACCAAAAAATTGATTAACAATTTTTTCCATTTCATATAGGCATAACTCAATTCACCTTTAATGGTCGCACGAACATTTCAACCATATTCACAAATTCCACACACCCGATCTTGGTGTTACCATTTATGGTGGAGCTTCTTGTCCATACCTCGTCCTCTTTCTATTGTGGTACATCACGATCACATTTCAACCCTTTGATGATTGTACTTCCTGAACACTAACCATCCCCATTCTAACTCATGCTTAACCATTTTATCCAAATAATGTCAAATCAACCATTTCCAACCATTTCAATAAAATTGTACTCTTTTATTTGAAAATACCCATAAGAAAACATCCATAACAAAAAAAATTAACCAACAAATCCATTTCAATTAAAAAAAATTATTGAAAAAAAATTTCACCAACTATTTTCCATAAATCCCACCAAGAAACTGATTTTAAAATCACCATTTTAAAATATAACAACAAATCACATTGCACGACAATATCTTATTTCTCCAAAATCCATAAATCAACACTAAAGAGATTTCACACAAGCTTTACACATCAATTTCATAACCAATTTCAAGCAAACCAATTAATTTCAAATTAAGCCTTCTAGTTCTAGAAAAATGGAATCGAGAGTGAAGTCATGTACCTTTAGGGTTCGGTAAAATCAAACCACCACCACACACTAAATCCAGGTGAAACTTCCACAAAATCACCTTGTATTCCTTTCCCTAGTATCAAAAAGCCCAAATCTTACCATTATAGGCAACAAAAACAACCCTAGAACTAAATGTGATGGGAGTAGATCTAGGAAACTGAGATAGAGAGAAAGAGGAGAGTATATCTAATCAAAACCATGAAACTACCAAGGAGAGAGACTTACCAAGGGAGAATCACCTTCAAAGCACCTTGAAAATACTTTGAATAACTTCCAAAATGAGTGGGAGAGTCATCCTAACCTTGTAGAAGAAGGAATCATGAGTTAGGACTACATAGGAGAAAGAATGGGGTGTTTAGGGAAAATCCTGACCAAGACCCATTTTTAAAAACTCACTTTTTAAGTCATACACGATTTAGCTGAACAGTTAGGAAAAATGTGCGCTAATCGTGCATCTGATACTATCTCAAGAGGGTGCATCACACGGTTATACCACATGGTTAGACAAACCATGTGCCAATCATGTGAAAACCCACTGTCTCAAGCTGGACAATTTTCATGGGGTGGCTACACGATTTGGTAAACCATGCACCTTAACCATGTGCCCTCCCAGATTCTACTAACTCAAATTACATGGTTTCATGGAGAAGTTTTATGGTTTCTTCTAACCATTCTCAAACCATGCGCCCTTAGAAAAGCTCCAAAACCTTCCCAAAAACCTTCCAAACTCTCCCAAATATTTTCCAACCACTTCATATACATAAAAATCATAAATAAAGGGTTACATACCTCAAACTGAGGGTGCTAAAAATCACATTTCATGCATTATGTCATGTCATATAGGATACATTGCTTGTTTGAATAATGTTTTGGTAGGTTTCGTGATAGACATACCTACTGTTGTGATAGAATTTTGTGCAGGGAATTGGAAAACATGGTTGGTAGTTAGAGTGCATGTCATAACCGAAGTAGTGTTTTTCTGATTATCCTACAACAGACACCCTAAGTAGACAATTGTGTCACTTTGATTCATGGACCATGAGTCGCATGGATCTAAACGTGTTATGGTGTGGATTAATTGGACACCATGTTTTGGTTCATGAGGAGTATCATCCCTTATGGATCAGAATTTGGTGAACCATTTGGTTCAACCATTTAAAATGAAATGTGAGATAAAAATGAAAATGAAATGAAAATTGAAAATTTTGAAATAAGGAATTAACCTTAACCTAACTTTTGAGTGGGATTAGGTAGTGTATTTAGTGACTTTTATGGATATTTATTTTTACCAATACTGGTTTTAGGTGTAGGTTGTGTGGTACGACCTATTATAGGAAGGTTTTGACATATCCTACACATTTAGTTGTGAACTTTTATATTGTTATTTTCTGAGGCATGTGTTTGGAATTATAGATACATTCCACCACAATGACCTCCATTCATACGCTAGGAGAGTGGTGAATACAATGCTCCAAAGGAAGTGGGCCATGGTCTATCGATGGATCCTCTTATAGTGCCAGCTAAGGAACCAGTAGTTTTACTAGACACAGATGTTGAGGCACAGTTCCAAGATGGGTTTTTTCGCTTCATGAAAACATTTTAGGGAGAACCAAATCCTTCCTTATCTATGGATAATCTAACATGTGTGTTCCATAAATAGAATCCTCCCATGTTTTCAGGGGATGGAGTTTCACAGGATGCTGATATATGGCTTGATACTACTCTATCGATCTTCAAACATTTAGAGACACCTCTTGAGAGGAGTGGGAAGCTCATGAATTATATGATTTGAGGAGTAGAAAATCACTATTGGGATGTTTTGAACTATGCTGACAGGCTACGAGATATGGTTTAGGTTGATTTTTAAACTAGGTTCTATGACTGCTTTTACCCCAAGACTCTGAGGATATAGAGGGCTAGTGAGTTTATGCGTCTGGAGCAGGGAGCTATGAAAATTATGGAGTAATCAGTATGCTTTATAGAGCTACATCATTTTTCACTAATGTACCTTACTGATGAGCTGTTGAGGGAGATATGATTCAAGGAAGGTCTCTGACATTCTATTTGATCTCAGGACAACATGTTCAGGTTGACATTGATTACCAAGATAGT
This sequence comes from Viscum album, assembly GCA_963277665.1. NCBI lineage: Eukaryota > Viridiplantae > Streptophyta > Magnoliopsida > Santalales > Viscaceae > Viscum > Viscum album. The sequence continues at coordinate 892,011,362 of OY728123.1, forward strand.
AAATTAGGTGCTGGTTATAGAGAAAAACCTAAGGGAAGCTGGGGAAGTATAATAGAGCAATATATTATCTCAACCTAGATGTTTAAATTTTAGTGGCGGGAAGATCCATTTTGAGGCTTCCCATGAGATGAGTACCATCTAGGTTGTGAGTACTGGTAACGTAGTTTTCTGTCATTAGTGTGGTAGATGGGGACACATGAGGAATTAGTGTGATCGTGACCCAGTCGAGTGTCGAGATTATGATAGGATGAGCCAAATAAAATGTTCCTTCAGGACCTTCCCTCTAGAAATGAGTGGTAAGGGTTAGCTCTGACACTAGGTTTGGGAGTATTTTTCATAGCTCCGTGTCAGGATGGGAGCTAGAGCAATATCGGTCAATAAAATCGAGGTGGTGGTGGTCATGGTTGAGGAATCCAGACACCAGTTGTATTGAGACATGAGAGTGGGATTAATCTAGGTAGTGAGGTTGTGTCATAGGGTTTCGATTCAGACTAGATCTTCTATACAGCCTACACCCGAGGAGCAGGGTGCCAGACCGTCTATGGTGAGAGGTATGATCTTAGTAGCCTATACTCTTTTATATGATCTTTTTCACATAGGTTCATTACATAGTTTTAATATGTACCTTTTGCAGAGATCATTGGTCTCATGATTCAGTTTTTTGAGGGTGTTATGATGCTTGAAAAAATTTGGGGTTCATCGGTCCTTTTGAGAAAAAGGTAGACGGTACCATTAGGCTGTGTGTGGATTATCAGAAATTGAACCATTTTTCTTTTAAAAACTGGTATCCTTTACCAAGGATAGATGATATTTTTGACTATCCTCGAGGAGATCGGGTATTCTTGAAAATTGATTTGAGATCTGGATATCACCAGTTGCATGTTCGACCTAGACATAACTCATATAGCTTTTTGTTGTAGGTATAGTATATATGAGAATTTAGTTATGTCGTTTGGTCTCACGAACGCACCAGCGGTTTTCATGGAACTGATGAACTGAGTTTTCCTTCCTTATATGGATTCGTTTATGGTGGTTTTCATGGATGATGTCTTGGTATATTCTTATAGTCTACATGACCATGCCAAACATCTTGAGATTATTTTGGATATACTAAGAGAGCATCAGTTATATGATAATCTCATAAAGTTACACTAATGGATGGATAAGATTCACTTCCTAGTTCATATTATCTCAGATATAGAAGTATTAGTTCACTAAAAAATGACCCAATTATAGGGGGTTATAATCCCCTCTAAACACATTAGTGGTAGTTATGAGGAATCACTGCTAATGTTCCCGCCAACTGTTGTTAGAGACGGTTTTGAAGAACTGTCGGTAAAGAGTTGGCAAATTTAATGGAGGTTATATTAGTGGTGGTTAAAACCTCATCTAATGTCACCACAGAATCTCAGTTTAGAAGAGATTTTAACCGGTTATAATTTATTTAATAAATTATAGGCGGTTGAAAACCACCTCTAATTGGATTATAAGTCATATATTAGGGATGGTTTTGGTAACCGTCTCTATGTAAGGCTCAATTAGAGGGGGTTAAAACCCACTCTAATTGAACCATGTTCCACATATTATAGGTGATTTCAAACTGCCTCTAATTATTATTATTATTATTTTCAATACTAATCCCCAACACTGCATGTTCTCCCATGAGGCCCCCCCTCCTGTTCCGGGACCCACCGGTCTCGTTCGCCTATTCCCCCTCCAACCTCCAATTCATCGTGACTTCCACCCCCTCCTATCTCATTCACCATGAGGGTCCCGCCCCATTGGCTAGTTACCCGTCTAGTCTCATTAGCCCGTGAGGGTGATCCCCCTCCAGTATTGTTCTCCTTTTCGCCTGCCCCGCCAATTAAAATTTTGCAGTAGGAGGGTTTTGAACCTAGTATGCACAGTATATAGCGCTCATGACTCTACCACCAGGCCAATTTGATTTCTTGATTATTATTACACTTTGTTATATTTATATCTATTTTCATGCTGATTCAAATAAATATTTTTTGAATATATATTTAAATAAAAATAAATATATAACCTATATATATATTTATATAAATTAATATATAAATTTTCATATTATGTATTTATATTATATTCAATTTATGTATTTATATAAACTATATATTTTATATGTGCATTTACATACATTTGAGTAAATATATTTTATAATTCTATTTATGTTATGAATATACACATATTTATATATATATATATATGTAAATTATTTATACTTAAATACATATTTATATAGTATGCACATGCATATTTATATAATATTTTTATATAATGTCTTTAAAGATATATTTATATAATGTATTTAAAAATATATTTATATAATTTATTTCAAAACATATATTTATTATTATGTACATTAATATATATGTATTTGTACAAATTGTATAATATTATATATAATTAATATATAACTAATATTATATGAAATACATATATATGAAATACAATTTATAAAAATATTTATATTATATATAATTATTATTATTATATGACATACAATTTATATAAATATTATATATGAAATAAAATTTATACAAATATTTATATAATTTTATATGAAATACAATTTTATATTTTATATAATTAATATGTATATTATATATAATTAATATTATATGAAATACAATTTATAAAAATATACAATTAATATTATATGAAGTACAATTTATAGAAATATTTATATAATGTATTTCAGTATATATATATTTATTATTATGCACATTAATATATATGTATTTCAATTAATATAATTGTATAATATTATGTATATTAATATATATGTATTTCAGTAAATATAAGTGTATAATATTGTGTACATTAATATATATTAATTTGTATAAATTATATATCATATAATATTAATTATATATAATAAAAGAGCATACACATATTATTTAAAAATATATTTATTATTATTATTATATAAATTATAAAAACTACAAGCTTGGGTTTTTATATGATATATTTTTTAAATAAATTATAATTATGTATATATTTATATAATATGTTTATGCTTTTATATTATATATAATTAATATTATATGAAATACAATTTATACAAATAAATATATATAAATGTACATAAAATTATATAATTATTTTTATCTACATATATAAATACAATTAAATACATTCATATAATTGGAAATATATACTATAATTAAATGATATATATATATATATATATTTATTTATTTACTAAATTAATTTATAATTAATTTGGTATATTGAAATATATATAAAATAAATATCTAATATATATAAATTTATATATCATAAAAAAATTATAATATAATATATATATATATAATATAAATTTATAATATATTTATTTATATTTATATTTAATTCTATCTATATTATATTTATTTGTATACATAATATAATATAAATGTATTTATACATAAATATACAGTAAAAATGTATTTAATATAATATATGTATAATATAAATAACAATATAAATGTATAGTATTTATAAATCCATATATAAATTTTATATATTTGAATAAATACATTTATAATTACATTTATATATGTATACATTTTTTTAATATGTATAAGTATTTATATAATATCTTTATATATATGTGTGTGTGTGTGTGTTTATAATTCATTTAAATACATTTATATAATGTGTTTATGTAATATATATATATATATATATATCTATGTGTGTGTGTTCGTGGGGGCACACATGCGCACACACACACATATATTATAAAATTTGAATTTATATGAGATTTATTTTAAAGAATAAATAAAAATTTAGAGGGGGTTAAAAAACACCTCTAATCAAAGGGATTAGCGGTAGTTCATGAACCCCCTCTAATTTATTGAATTAGAGGGGGTTCAAAACCCCCTCTAATGTCATAAATTAGAGGTGGTTCACAACCCCCTCTAATTTCTTCAAATAGAGGGGGGTCAAAACCCCATCTAATGTCATATATTATAGGGGGGTTCAAAACTGTAAGAACTCGGGTTTTTAGAACGGGTCAAAATCCCAACCATGTTTTAATTTTTTACTTGTACCTGATAAAAACTAAAAATGTACTCTAAAGTACATGTTGTGTATGGGTTAGGTGAGTTTCGGCCGTGTGCTCTCCGAGTACATGTCGTGTGATGACCGTGTGAGAATTCCCTACTACACGGTGTGTATTGTTGCTCGACACGTCATGTATCCTCCCCTCTGTGTACCGACTGAGTTCAAGTCGTGTGTCAACCTGTGTGGTGCGTCCAAGCCGTGGGGCTACTCCCGATTAAGTTGGAGTATGGACAAGGAAACTACACGGTGTGTAGTCCTTAAATACACGTTGTGTACTTTTATTTTTATTCACTTAAATGATAGAGCGTCGCGTCTTATTTCGTAAAACATCTTCTTCTTCCCCAACTTCGGGACCACTCCGTTCCGAAAACCTGAAGAACATACCTAGCCCTATATTCTTCATCCATCATCTATTCTTTAATCTGTCAGTGGCTGTGGGATCGCAATAGTGAGGCTAACCCCATGCACCCTATTCTTTTCTTGATTCTTTGCCTCACACACCGAAAATTCCATCCGAGTGGAATTTCCAGTATTTTATGGAAATGTAGATCTACGAAGATTGGCTTTGAATTGGAGATTGATATTGAACGTGCCTATGTCTACGAGTCTCAGGTAGGTGGTTCATACCTCTTTTTCTGTTTTCTTAGACTTTTGGGTGGTGCGGCCTATGGTGCATTTTCGGGTATTTTGAGCATGACCCTGTTTTACCTGTTATTGTCTGCTTAATTGTTTATTTGACTTATGGGATGCCTTTGGGTATGCCATGTTACCTATTTTTCTTGAGTGAGGTCGGGCGAGTGGTCGTTGCTCGTTGGGGCATTTTGGCCGGGGGATTTCAAAATGGTTACACTTAATTGTATTGTATTAAACTATTGAGTTTAGTTTATAAAACATTGATAAGAACTGTTAGAGGCTTCCGAGACCTTGTTGTTGGTATGGGACAACACATAGTTAGTTCATTTCAACTGATTAGTTTGTTTTTCGTATTTAAAAGTAATTTTTTTGATTATGTATGTAATTGATGAATTGCATATGTTGGAAACCTTGCAGTTGTGTTAGGCGTGGCCTGGATATTCTTGAGTGTTGTTGATCACAGGTTGGGTTTGGCCCGGGTTACATTGGGTGGTTCTGACCATGGGATAGGGCATCATGGATGTCGACTTGAGGCAAGGTGACTGTCAAGATGGGCATGGCCCGAGTTACTTGGATGGAAAGGCCATCGGACTTTCGCGGCATGGTCGTAGGGACACGAGGTGTTAGAGACGTTGTGGCTTGGGTACTATTTTGGTGATTACCGCTCACCTGGAACTTTTAGTAGTGTACACATAGAGAGACTCCATGATGAGGTGGTTTTAACCACTTGTGTGGGTAGAGGTCCCCGTTAGTTGCAGTTTAGGTACTATTGGTTTGGGGGTGCTTACTGTAGGAAGCCACGTGGAAGGTGAGGAGCCTTCAGAGGATAGCGTTGAGGCTATCGGGTTGGGGGCAGAGGCTCGTCGTGATTTGAGGGCAGACATCGATGTCCCTCTGGTTACTTTATTTGAGGGTAGACATCATTGTCCCTCCAGATACTTATTTGAGGATAGGCATCGATGTTCTTCCGGGTTAGTACTGTTGGGTGTTCCTTCGGGACGTCGGTACTTGAGACACGTGATGTCATGGGGCACATGGTGCCGGGTTACATGATAGAGATTCCGGCATTGGCCGAAGTAGGTGACACTTCATGGTGGCTATTGAGCACCAGTGGAGTTATGTTTATTTGTGCATCATACTGTTTACTAATTTCCTTGTAACTACATTCCTGCTTAAACACAAAAATTAGGTACGTACCGTTGGGTGGTATCCTACTGAGATTCGTCTCACACCCTCCACAGGCCCTTCGGGACGCGTGCAGACTTTATGGATTTATGTGCAGGAAAGAAGCCAGCTTCAGGAGCTAGACTACATTAGTTGTTGCATGGAGATGGTATGGACCTTGAGCTCTTGCCTAGCTGGAGTTTACTTTGTTTTTCTTACTTTCCTGTATCAGCATGCTTACTTGTTTTGTAGATACAGTTAGATATCCATTGGCGCCTTTATATATGAATATTTATGACTTTCTTTGGATGCATTTTTGTTGTTCAGTAGTAGTTAAAACTGATCAGCATGTTGTCCTGTTTACTTTCCGCTGCTATTGTTTATATTTATTGTTTCTGCTGTTTATCGGTATTGAATGTGCTTCCACTCTTCGGGTCTGGTTCAAATCTGCTAATTCATTTATTCCACTGCATATTTATTATTATACTCGGACCAGTACCATTATTATCCTATGAGAGGGTGTAGCCTCCCCAATATACCTAAAAGACCATCATTGTTAGTCGGCATCCTTTGGCATTTTAGGAGGTGCGCCTAAGTTAGTAACACCAGACCCGTTTAGCACTGTTCGGGTGGCTCTTCGGGTCCCGGGTCGTTACAAATTGGTATGAGAGGAGTTCTTAACAGGGATTTAGGAACAGTGTCTTATTGGCTACTAATGAGATTGAGACTTCTATTTTTATTTCTACTAGTTTTACAATTTGGGATATGGTAGACTGGAGATAGGTTGTTACTGGAACTGGGTTTCTAGATTGTGCTTGGGTGCCTGCAGCCCCAGGTATGAGTAATGGACCAAGTTGCCTTGGGTGGGAATTACTGTTTCTCTTTTTCTCAGATTATAGTTTATATTATTTCCACCTCGGTGGCTCACTTAGTGTGTGATGTTGTTGATTTTGATGTGTGACCCTTGACCCGGTGTGGTAATGAAGAATTGGACCTTGGCCCGGTATGTAAAGTCATGTTTTTTTGGATTTTAATAGGCACATTTTTAGGGTATTTCAATTTTATAACTGCACGTATGCTTTGTGAAGTGATAATGACATGTGAATAATATCAATTTTCATGCTTTGAATTCTTTTGAAATGTGAATAGGTGAAACTCCTGATAAAATTGCTTGTTTATTTCAATGTGTTATTCCATGCTTTATATATTTGTAGAATTGCATGAGGCATGATATTTGGGTCTGGCACTTGTACGAGCAGACAGGTACTATGGTTGAGGTGATTTTGATCACTAGGATTGGGTGACTCGGTCATCGGTTTGAGGCAAAGTCAGTTGTCAGGACGGGCATGTCCCGAGATACTTTTGATACTTTTCTCTTTTAAGGGTGGGTAAGGAGTTCATGAGGCCGAGATGCCATGGGGAATGGTTGCGGTTGGGGAGAGTAAGGGTAGTAGTTATGCGCTTCCTTTTATACTTTCCTTATCTGTGTTATATATATATATATTGTTATGTATGTGGGTTGTATGGCCATTATGGTATTCAATGGGTTCCTTTTAGACGACTCAGATTAAGCGTCAGATGAGAGATGGTACAGTGCCGCAAGAGCAGGATCAGGTTTAGGATCCGGTGCAGGCAGAGCAGGAGCCGCGGGTGTAGGCTTAGGGACAGAATTATGTTCAGGATCCAGTACAGGTTGGGTAGTATCCAGGTCTAGCAGCATTCGGTCTGTGGCTCAACGAGTAGCTCCGAGCTAGCCTGGTACGTGTCTTACAATGGATCGACATAGTTTCACATGGTGCAGATCCATCTATGGAATATTTGACATGAGAGTTCTAGTCACAGCACTCGCTGCTTTTTCAGGGTGAGGGTGGTCCATAGGCGGCTGAGAACTGGATAGAGAGCATGCAGATGATCTTCGAGCATCTCAAGACACCTCCAGGGCGAAGGGTCAAACTGGTGACATACATGTTGAGAGGACCAGTAAAGCACTAGTGGGATGTGTAGGTTCAGGCCAACAGGCATGAGGGATTAGCATAGAAGGATTTTGAGGACAGGTTAATTGAGAACTTTTACCCAGAGACACTGAGGGTAGAGAGATATCGGGAGTTATTGAGCCTTCAGTAGGGGGACATGTCCGTCATGGACTATGCAGCTAATTTCACTGAGATGTCTCACTTTGCACCTGGAATGGTAAGTGATGACACGGCAAGAGTGAGGTGCTTTGAGGATGGATTATGGAACGCCATTCGAATCAAGGTGAATATCTTCAGGCTGGGTTCATTCTTAGAGGTGGTGAATTAGGCACTTATAGCATAGGGTAACCAAAGGGATATACCTCAGGTTGGTCGGGCAATGGCTTCAGGTGACAGTTCGGATAGTAGGAAGTGAGGATGGGATGATTTCCAATAGAGCAGTCAGGCCAAGGACTCAGCTAGACCACCTCGTAGCAGTTATGCAGTGGTTTGCTTTCAGTGTGGATAGACAGGACATGTTCGGACTCAGTGCGATAGGCCTGCGAAGGAGTGTCGATCATGTGGACAGGTCGGGCATCTGGAGAGGTTCTGCAGGCAGCCTTCTCAGATAGCTGGCATATAGGGACCAAGACAGACTATGGAATCTGGAGTTGGTTTAGGTTCAGTACCAGGAGAGGGTAGTTGAGATTCAACTGCATGCGGAGGACGTGATAGAGACAGTGGGACCCAGTTGAGGGGTCAGTGGCCGGGGATTGGAGAAGCACCGCAGGGAGTTCAGGCATTAGGCAGTTTTACTATAGGCCAGGTGCATGCCGCGGAGCTTCTAGGGGCTAAGCGGTCTAGTGAGATGACAACGGTTAGAGGTACACTACAAGTGTGGGTGTGACTTCCTTGTTTTCTTTTGGCATGACCTGTTGAGGCATGTTCATGTTTAGTGCATGAGGTGCATATGATTCTTGTGGACTGACTAGATGTTGTTCAGTGGGATTGGCACCATATCTGGTGCGTGATATATATATATATGAGATGCGTAGAATCAGGAGCATCGAGGATGTGGGTTACTTGAGATGTTGTGGGCATCGGGGCATTGGGGCATCAAGGATGCGGGTTACTTGAGGTGTCGTGGGTATCAGGGCATCGAGGATGCAGGTTACTTGAGGTTCTAGGCACCAGGTTCGTTTTAAGCATCCATGTGATGCAGGACCTCATGGAGGCGGACACCGATGCGGTGTGGGATACGTTTTGATTTCAAAAACGATGCGAGAGTGCCAATGAGGCACAGGGGTGACGATGCGTCATGAGAGGACCACAAGTCCAGAAAATAGGTTAGTGAACCTTTGATTGTTTTAAGTTTTTTGGGTTGGGACCGAGTTAGGCAATTCCTAATGTGGCGAGCCCCTTAAGGAATTTAGATAGAACCTTCAAGACCAGGGTAGTCCGGGTTACTTTGATCGAGGTGGTATGTTCGGTTCCATATTCAGGTTTCGTTTGATAGCTTGGGGATGATCTATGTTAAGGTGGGAAGATTGTAAGAACCCGGGTGTTTAGAATGGTTCAAAATCCCAACCCTGTTTGAATTTTTGACTTGTACCTGAGAAAAACTGGGAAAATCTGGAAGTTCTGGAAATTTCCAGACTACACGCCATGTACATTAAAGTACACACCATTTATGGGTTAGGTGAGTGTTATTCATGTGCTCGACGAGTACATGTCGTGTGATGACCATGTGAGAATTTCCTTCTACACGGCGTGTAGTGTTGCTCGACATGTTGTGTATCCTCCCTTCTATGTACCGGCTGAGTTCAAGATGTGTGTCTACCCATGTGGCGCATCCAAGCCGTGTGGCTACCCCCCGATTAAGTCGGAGTACAGATAAGGCAACTACACGGCATGTAGTCCTTAAATACATTCTGTGTACTTTTATTTTTATTCACTTAAATGACAGAGCATCGCATATTATTTCATAAAACATCTTCTTCTTCCCCAACTTCGGGACCACTCTGTTCTTAAAACTTGAAGAACGTACCTAGCCCTAGATTCTTCATCCGTCATCTGTTCTTCAATCAGTCGGTAGCTGCGGGATCGCAACAGCGAGAGTAACCCCGCACACCCTATTCTATTATTGATTCTTCGCCTCGCACACCGCAAATTCCATCAGAATGGAATTTCTAGAATTTGACAAAAACATAGATCTATGAATATCGGCTTTGGATTAAAGCTCGATATCAGATGTGCCTACATCTACGAGTCTCAGGTAGGTGTTTCATACCTCTTTTTTTTGTTTTCACATACTTTTGGGTGGCGCGGCCTATGGCGCATTTTCAGGTATTTTGAGTGTGACCCAGTTTTACTTGTTATTGCCCGATTGATTGTTTGTTTGACCTATGGGATGCCTTTGGGTATGCCTTGTTACCTGTTTTTCTTGAGCGAGGCTGGGCGAGTGGTCGTTTCTCGTCGGGGCATTTTGGCCAGGGGATTCCAAAATGGTTATACTTAATTGTATTGTATTAAACTGTTGATTTTAGTTTATTAAACATTTATATGAACTGTTAGAGGATTCTGAGACCTTGGTGTTGGTATGGGACAACACATAGTTAGTTCATTTCAATTGATTAGTTTTTTTTCCTATTTAAAAGAAATTCTTTTTATTATGTATGTAATTGCCGAATTGCATATGCTGGAACCCTTGCGGTTGTGTTGGGCGTGGCCCAGATATTCTTGAGTGATACTGATCACAGGTTGAGTTTGGCCCGAGTTACATTGGGTGGTTCTGACCATGGGAATGGGCGTCATGGATGTCGACTTGAGGCAGGGTGAATGTCAGGATGGGCATGACCTGATTTACTTGGATGGTAAGGTCGTCGGACTTGAGCGGCATGGTCACAGGGACACAAGGTGATAGAGACGTTGTGGCTTGGGTACTATTTTGGTGATCACTGCTCACCCGGAACTTTGAGTAGTGTGCACACAGAGAGACTCCATGATGAGGTGGTTTTGACCACTCATGTGGGTAGAGGCCCCTGTTAGTTGCGGTTTAGGTACTATTGGTTTGGGGGTTCTTGTCGTAAGAAGCCACGTGTAAGGTGAGGAGATTTCAGGGGATAACATTGAGGCTATCGGGTTGGGGGTAGAGGCTCACCATGATTTGAGAGCAGACATTGTTGTCCCTCTGGTTACTTGATTTGAGGGCAGACATCGATGTCCATCTGGTTACTTTATTTGAGGGCAGACATCACTGTCCCTCCGGCTACTTATTTGAGGATAGGCATCGCTATTCCTCTAGGTTACTACTATTGGGAGTGCCTTCGGGATGTTGGTATTGAGACACGCGGTGTCAGGGGGAACATGGTGTCGGGTTACATGATAGAGATTACAGCATTGGCCGAAGTAGGTGACACTTCATGGTGGTTGTTGAGCACCAGTGGAGTTATGTTTATTTGTGCATCGTAGTGTTTACTGATTTCCTTGTAACTTCATGTCTGCTTAAACACTTATATTAGGTACGCACCATTGGGTGGTATCCTACTGAGATTCGTCTCACACCCTACATGGGCCCTTCAGGACGCGTGTAGACTTTATAGATTTACATGCAGGAAAGAGGCCAACTTCAGGAGCTGGACTGCATTAGCTGTTGCATGGAGATGGTATGGACCTTGAGGTCTTGCGTAGCTGGAGTTTACTTTGTTTTACTTAATTTCATGTATCAATGTGCTTACTTGTTTTATAGCTATAGTTGGTTATCCATTGGTGCCTTTATATATGGATATGTATGACTTGCTTTGGATGCACGTTTTTTGTTTAGTAGTAGTTACAAGTGATCAACATGTTGTCGTGTTTACTTTCCACTTCTATTGTTTATATTTATTGTTTCCACTGTTTGTCGATATTGAATTTTCTTCTGCTCTACAAGTCTGGTTCGAGTCTACTAAGTCGTTTATTCGGCTGCATATTTATTATTATACTCGGACCAGTACCATTATTATCCTCTGAGAGGGTATAGCCTCCCCACTATACCTAAAAGACCCTCGCTGTTAGTCAGCAGCCTTTGGCATTCAGGGAGGTACGCTTAAGGTAGTAACACCCAACTCGTTTAGCACTGTTTGGGTAGATCTTCGGGTCCGGGTCATTTCAAAAACCCCCTCTAATCTAAGGGATTAACGATAGTTCATGAACCCCCTCTAATTTAAGAGATTAGAGGTGGAGGTGAACCCCTACTATTTCCTTAAAAATAATTTCCATGTTATATATATAGCCTCTAATATCCAAATGAATATCATATATATATACAGTGCCTCTAAAATCCAACCGAACATATAGGAACACTAATTATTAAATTAGCAATGGTTTTGACACAACTTCCTCTAAAATCCAACCAAATATTACAAAAAAATGCTAACAATTTTAGAGGGGGTTGTGAACCCCCTCTATATTCTATGATTAGAGGGGTTGTTCATAACCCCCTCTAAAATAAATTTAGAGGGGGTTGTACATAACCCCCTCTAAAAAACACTGCTAACCTGCTATTTTTTGTAGTGGTTGACTTAGAGAAGGTGAGAGTTGTATTTTCTTTAGAGAATCCCAAGAACATATTTGACATATAGAGTTTCTTAGGTCTAGATAGATATTACAGGAATTTCATACAGGACTTCTCAACCCTAACAGCGCTACTCACAGGCTTAACTAAGAAGGGTGTGAAGTTTGTATGGATAGATACCTACAAGACATCCCTTCAAGAGATGAAAGAGATATTGACATCAGTGCCAATCCTGATTCTGCTAGAGCAGGGCAGAAGTTGTACTGTGTTTTATGACACATCAGGTATTGGGATTAGAGTAGTTCTGATGCAATGGGATAGAGTCATGGTGTATAGGTTTCATAATTTGAGGTCGCACGAGAGGAACTACCCGATGCACAATATCAAGTTAGATTCAATTTTTCATGCTTTGTGCTATTAGAGACATCACTTATTAGGAGATCGTTTTGTAGTATACACGGACCACAAAAGCCTCAAGTATATATTTACAAATCGTGATCTGAATCTGAGGCATCGAAGGTGGTTTGAGTACCTATAGCCTTTCGACTTCAAGATTTCCTACATGCCTAGGAAGGGAAATGCAGTGGTTGATGAATTGAGTAGAAGGAATCAGATACAGGAAGTTTATGAGGCCAGTAGTGAGTGGAAGCTTATGGATTTGTTCTCCATGATGCACTTGGAGGTGTAGGACGGTCAGGGGAAGACTTATCTTTTATCCTTATTTGTGACCTCTACCCTACTAGATAGAGTAAAGATGAGACAACTATTGGATTTAGATGGCCTATTCCTAAGAGAGAGAGTGTGAGAGGTGAGGACCCACCTCCTGGTTAGACCATAGGCAAGAATGAGGTTCTGCGTATACATGTTTCATATGGTCTATAGTGGACATACATGAAAAGATGATGCAGTAATTTCATGACTCAGTCTGGGTGGTGCACCATGACATTACCAAGATGTATTGTGACTTACACCATTGGTACTGGAGGTCGGGTATGAAACGTGAGGTAGTTAGTTTTGTTACGAGGTGTCCCAATTATTAGCAGGTGAAGGCGGAACATCAGTGAATAGTCGGACTTTTACAATAGTTACCCATTCCTAAATGGGAATGGTATGATGTCGTGATGAATTTTGTGACCAGTTTTTCAAAGTTTCCTCAAGGCAGTGATACTGTTTGGGTTGTTTTCTATAAGCTCACAAAGGTTGAACATTTCCTGCTAATCAAGGATACATTTAGTGTTGATGATCTTGGAAGGTCATATATCCATGAGATGGTACAACTTCATGGGGTCTTGTGCACTATCATTTCATATAGGGACGTCTGGTTTATGTATCATTTTTGGAAGAGTTTAATGAGGTCGCTTGGTACATAGATGCTTTTGATAACATCATACCACCCTCAGACTCATGGTCGATCAGAGTTTATGATATAGGTTTTTGAGGACATGGTGCAGAAATGCATCCTAGATTTTAGGGGATCTTTGGAGAGGCATATACCCCTCTTTGAGTTTGCCTACAATAATAGCTAACAGGTGACTATACAAATGGAACCTTATGATAAATTGTATAGTATTCCATGTCGATCACCCATGTTCTAGTTAGAGTATGGTGAGGTAGTTTTACTGGGATTACATCTTTTATATCTCACTGAGGTTGGGACACATACATATCAGGATACATGGTAAGATTTCACAATAATGTGTCAGGTCGTTTGAGATTCTGGAGAGAGCTGATCTAGTAGCCTATCGATTTTATTTTCCTCATAGGTACCAAGACATGCACAGAGTCTTCCATATATCTCACCTGAGTCATTATCATTCATACCCATCTCTCATTCTGTAGCATAAGGATGTGGAGTTACAAGTTTATGCATCCTTTGAGGAGCATCCTATTTGTATCGTTGATAGGATTACAAAGGTTCTCCAAGGCTGGTCAGTTCCTCTAGTATGGGTGTTATGGCAGCACGACCATTTACAATATGTGGCTTGGGAGTGGGAGGTTGATGTATGTGGCTAGTGTTTAGAGTTATTCTCAGTAAATTCTTGACCACCCTTGATATGGAAATTTGAGGATGAATTGCTTTAAGGGGGAAGATTGTAAGATCTCAGGTTTTTTCTTCAGGTATGGATTCTTTTATTTTCAATTTAACTCTTCCTTATATTATTTTTGGCTTATATCCTATTCTGAGCCATGGACCAATTGGGTAGTTCTTGGGAAGGAAGAGGTGGGAGGGTTTTATATCATATATAGTCCAATTACATGTTTTGTAATTGGGATACACGATATGTATCAATTACATGATGTGTAATTATGTGGCCAGGATCTTTCACATCATGTAAAGGGTTTTTTTAGGGAGGGAGACCCCGAGATTTACATGACATTTAAGGTATATACATGTTGTGTAAATACCCAAGTAGTTTTTTAAAAAATAAGAGGCAGGGGACTCTATTTTGGACAAAACCCTCACCTCTCCTATCTCTCATACACAAGAAGCACTCAAGAATCCTAAACCTAGGATTGGGTTCCATTTTTCCATCTGGACTCTGTTTTGAACAACATCGATCTCGTTGGATCTTCACCAGTGGGTACTTAATTCCTTTTGTTTCATTATTCATTATTCTTGGTATCAGTAGAGTTATTTATATGCAAGAAAATATTACCTATTTTCAAGTTCCTCATCCATTCTACATTTTTCTTCTGATATGAGTCAAATTAGAAGTTGATAATGGATATACACTCTACTACAGACCTATGATAAGTGTTCTATACTTTTCCCTTGAGGTTTGGTACTTTATAGCGATAGTTATCATTGTGCCACCTACCATAATTTCTATCAGTTACATGAAAATTAATTGAATAATTGAATTGAATGATATAGAACATGTTAGGGATTACCTTTAGTTCCTTTGAGATACATTAGAGGTTTTTTCCTCAACCAAGGCCACCTATGGGGTGTGCAATGTGAATTATTTTTCCTATGCCTTGTTAAACCACTTGTGGGGTGAGTTAGTGCTTTCCTAGTTAGGTGAAGCCTGTTGATTAATGAATTGAATTGAATTGGTTGAATTGGAGATGGTATTACTCCTTTTCATGTTTATTCTTTTCATTAAATGGTTTATATGGATTTTTAATATGAGTGGGTAAACTCATTATTAGTGTATTTTTGAATTGATAGATGATTTGAATGTTTAATGATTCTAAAAGATGCCATGGGTGTGCTACACTATGGGCCATGACAATGTTAGATAATTCCTTAGACCTGTATGCTCCTTGGATTATGATTCTATGGGATGCCTTGGGTCTTGCTACCCCTTGGATCAGGTTTGTTTGGGATCGCAGTGGACATGGTTTGTTGACATACTCCTTGGACCCTAATTCAAGCCTAACTGAGTTTCCATCAAGATGATATTGGGACTCAACAAGGATGCCTCGGTCCACTATACCTTATATTCATCCCTGAGGGGTCTGAAATTATTGATTATACAGAATGGTCGTGGTAAATATTACTTGCATGATTACACAGCTCAATTGTGGTTGTTCTGATACTTTAGGTGATACAACCTGGACATGGTTGATTTGATATACATAGTATACGGTAAGTCCATGGGTGACATGAGATATTATGTATACAATGAGACTATGGTGTTTACATCTATTTAATTCACTACTGGCTTGTTATAGGAGCATGACCTGTGTTTTTTAGGGATCCTTGTTGGGCTATACAGTATCAATTATTTTGTAGTATATATGCCATGGTCATGTTACTTTTATTTACTACTTAATTATGATATAGATTGCACTCTTCTTTAACTTATATTGCACAACTAGGACTTGTTATAAACATTTTGGGTGGTGACCTACCGGTATTGTATCTCACACCCTATCTAGGACATCATTGGGCACCCATACATACCATTTGGATACAAGTAGAAATCAGGGAAATCATCCATAGCTTGATTCTTAACTTTGTTCCATGATTAGGAGCAGGGGAGCACAAGACCGAGGTGATGATCATGATGTTATTCGGAGACAATAATTTCTGGTATTTTTGGTATTTTGATTCATGTATTGTACTGATTCCATGTATAATTATTTTGGATGCTTTGTAGACACATGAAATGATCATCATTGTATATGAGATTACTTTTTCCATTTGTTGTTTATATTTTTCATCTGGATATTAATATATTTTCTGATTGATTTACTGCTTCCACTATTGACTGATAATGTTATTCCTCTATGTTATACTCTGGTAATGAGGGCATAGTCTCCCTATAGACACACCCTAGGCCCTCACTACTATTCGGAAGCCTTTGGAATTTGGGGATATTCACTTGAGGCCATGTGACCAACTAGGATCGGGGCACCATTTAGTGGAATCTGAGTCTGGGAAGTTACACTGGTCTTCCCAGACTACTAAATTGTTTCATCCATGAGTAACTCTTGGAATTTGTACCAATAATGTAATGTAACTACTGAATCTAGGTTTCTAAAGTCTAGGATGTTGTAGTTTTTATCAAAGTAAGTTTAGTAGAAACCTTGGGGATTGGATTTAGAGGAACCAGGTTAGATGGCACAAGTTCTATAAAAACCCCTCAAGATTTCTAGGGAACACTATAGAAAATGTAATAGGAATTGGATTTTACAATTCAATGTCATGATATAATTATGTATACTTCATTATAGAAATATAGTGATTAATGAGATTAATATTAACTATATCAACATGTATAGTCAATGTAGGTATGTTCCTCCTGAGCATTTCAATGATAAAGGAGTTTTCATTTAAGATACCTAATGAGATTCTTATTGCAAAGAAGGTTTACCAAGCAATATTTATTAAGATGAATAGATATTCCTTAGTGGAAAACATGATTGTTATTCCTATGCTTGATTTTTATATAATCCTTGGTATGGATTGGATTTCAAATTATAATGAAAAAAATTATTTCCAAGAGAAGGGTATTATGATCCATAAATGTGAGGTGGAATCTCTTATATTTAGAGGAGAAATTTCATTATATAAATCATGTTTGGACCCTCCCCCAGTAGCTCTACTTAATGAAATTTTAGGTGAAGTGGAAGATCAAGCGCAATTTATGGATGAGGAAGGTATCCTAAAAATAGAGGATGTACCCATGGTATAAAATTTCATTGATTTTTTTCTAGGATAATTACTTGGTCATCCACCGTAGCATGAATTTGAGTTCTCCATTGAACTAATTCCCGATTAAAGGCTTATATCTAAAAATTCGTATAGAATGGAACCAGTAGAGTTGGTGGAGTTGAAGAAATGGTTGTAGGAGTTGAGTGATGATGTATTTATATACCCTAGTATTTCACCATTGGGAACCCCTATTTTATTCATGAAAAAGAAGGATAGGTCCATGAGATTGTGCATTGAGTATAGGGAGATCTATACCGATACTATAAATAATAAGTATCATTTATCACACCTTGATGGCTTATTTGGTTAACTTCAAGAAGGAAAATAATTTTTAAAGGTTTATTAATGCTCTGGTTATGATTAAATAAGTGTGAAGAAGGATGATATACCTAAGATGACATTTTGAACAAGGTATGGGAATTATAAGTTTATGCTAATGAATTTTGATTGACTAATGCACCTTATATTTTTATGAATATGATGAATAGAGTATTCAAGGAGTATATTGATAACTTTGTAGTGGTATTCATTGATTATATCTTAATATACTCTAAGATCTATGAAGAGTATGATAGTTATCTTAAAATAATTTTGCATACCCTTAGAAAAAAAAGGAATTATATTGAAAGTATAGTAAGTGTAATTTTTTTCTCAATGAAGTTTCTTTTCTTGTCCATATTATCTCTAAATATGGAATATTTATTGACCCTTCAAAGACAAAGGTAGTAAATAATGGCCTAAATCAAATAACATAACCAAGATTTGAAGTTTCATAGGTTTAGATGGTTATTATTAGTGGTTTGTTTAAGATTTTTCTCGATTGGCCAACCGGTTGACATGTTAAAACATAAAGGGATTAAATTCACATGGTCAAGGGAATGTGTGGAAATTTTTGAAAAGCTAAATAGGATACTGATTAGTTCACTAGTATTAAATTTACCATCATGTAAGGAAGTATTTGTAATTTATAGTGTTACATTGAAGAAAGGACTTGGTTGTGACCTTATATATAATGATAGAGTGATTACCTATGCATAAATATAATTGAAAATCCATAAACAGAACTATCTAACTCCTAACCTTGAGTTAGAGGCCATATTATTTTCTTAGAAAATATGGATACACTACATTTATGTTGAATGATGTGAGATATATGCATACTATAAGATTTTTAAGTATATATTCTTTTATAAGGAGTTAAACATTAAGCAAAGAAGATGGTTGGAACTACTCAAAGACTATTATTTCTGGATTCATAACTACCCTGGGATAGAAAACAGGTTGGTTGATGCATTTAGTAGGAGATTTCGTGGAGTTGTAACCATGATAAGGATTAACATGGATCCTATATATAGTGATATAGTAAAGATATATATAGCGATTTCTAGGCATAGGATCCATCACTCCTTTTCTAAGGAATTTTTAAACTATTCTATTTACAAAAGATAGATAAATCCTAACTGGATGATGAAAACATAAAAAAGAAATATTAATGCTTTGGATGATATGAAATTGATAGGCTTCATCTCTAAAGATGGAGTATTGAAATTTGTGAAGAGGTTATGTGTTACATATGTACAATAGTTGAAAAGGGAAATTCTAGATGAAGCACGTATCTCAAATTTCTTTATACACCCTGGTAGCACAAATATATATAGGGATTTAAGAGAATATTTCTGGTGGGATGGTATGAAATGGGAAATTGTGAAGTATGTGTTTATATTCTTAGTATTCCAGCAGGTAAAGACTGAAAGAAAACATCCTAAGGGGTCATGAAACCTCTTCCTATACCTATATGAAAGTGGGAAAATTTTATAATGTAATTTTTCACTAGATTCCTAAATACTCCAAGTAATAAAGATGTTATATGGGTCATCATTGATCATCTTACTAAATCTTCCCATTTCTTAGAAATAAGAGAAGATCTACCATATGAATCATTACATAGAAAGAGGTTTTGTAATGAAACCTATTGATAAGAAATTAGATAAAGAAATTTAGTTGGCCCTTAGCTTTTAGAGGAGACAGCTATTAAATTATATACTATTTGGAATCACATTAAAGCATCCCAAAGTGTAAAAATGATTTATGCCGATAATTGAAGGAAAGTCTTGGAATTAAATGTCATGGATCATGTATTCTTAAAGGTTTTACCATGGAAGGGATTTATAATATTTGGTAAAAAGGGGAATTCAATCCCTAAGTACATTGGACCTTTTGAAATACTAGAAAGAATTGGTGTTATAGCTTATTGATAGGCTATGTTTCCCAACCTTTCTAAAGTACACAATGTATCCCATGTTTCATTACTGGGGGAATATGTACTAAATCTAACACATGTTCTCACATCTAATGGAATATATTTTTAGCATTACTTTTCTTATAATGATGATTATATCTAGATTATTAACACCAGAGAGAAAGTATTGTCGAATCAAAAAACTCATTTGATAAAATTACTTTGGATAAATAAAAAAATAGGAGAGGCAGCCTGGGATCCTAAAGAAGATATAAGGAAATATTATTCATATTTTTTAAATTGCTTATATATTCCTAAATTTCTAGGATGAAGTTATTTAGGGGGTATAATGTAACACTTGAGATGCTACTATAGCAGGTAAACACCATATCTTGAACTATCATGTAATGCACCCTTTAAAGAGCCTTTATCCATGAATTTATTTAATAGATTAATTTTATAGTTTTAAATTGAAAAAAATAACTTCATTTTTGAATTTATAATATATAAATTAGTTTAGCATTAATTTTTGAGATTTTTCTTAAAAGGTAGGTTTTTAGTCGAAAATAAGTTTTTCACGAAACATATAATTTGTATGAATTTATCATTATATAAGAATGAAATAGAATTTTAGAAAACCTTTTTAAGTGTTAAAATATGAATTTGATGAATAATAATATGTATTTTAAAATATTATTTTAATTTATAAATCCTATGACCAATGTTTTTAGAACTAATTAAAATGTTACTTTAATAAAAAAACAACTTTTGATCTTTTCTTTAAATCGAGTATTTTCAAGGAAGATTTGTTTTTTTTATCGACTTGAAAGCCTCATGTACTTTATTTATTTTATAATAAATAAATATATTTCATTAAAATCAGTATCCAAGATAATTTTATCATATATGTAAATTTAAATATTAAAAATGTTTTTTATATAAAAATTGTTTTTACACGATTAAGTGTGTTTATTTTAAAATTAACCTTTCACGTCTTTAGAAATTTTATTTGATAAAATTATTTTAAAATTTGAAATTATACTTATAATATTTTGTAAAAAAATTAAATCTTAATCCTTGTCATTAAAATTAATTACTAAGTTTAAAATTAATTACCAAGGTAAAAGTAAATTAGGGTAAATGTTAAAGGTTAGAACAAAAAGCTCTAAAACACTCAAAGTTGTCTCAAAAAAGGAGTAGTTTAAGTGATTTTAGACCCAAACTCATTTTAATCTCCTCTTTTTTTCATTTTTTGGCCTTTGATGCTTGA
This sequence comes from Viscum album, assembly GCA_963277665.1. Classification (NCBI taxonomy): domain Eukaryota; kingdom Viridiplantae; phylum Streptophyta; class Magnoliopsida; order Santalales; family Viscaceae; genus Viscum; species Viscum album. The sequence continues at coordinate 892,032,410 of OY728123.1, forward strand.
ATATTAACCTTAAATTATTGAAAATGTAAGGGTTGGTCCCAAAATTACCCTTCTCTTCACTTAATAGGTAACATATTCACCACTTTAAGTCTCGCCTATCATTAAAATTTACACTTGAGAATTTTCCATTTTACTATCCCTAGAACCATATCCCATGAAAATAATACCCCAGTCACTCATAGTTATCCTAATTCATTCAAATTCAGGGAGACTTCCAAGGAAAATTCAAGTCCCCAATGTGAGTACTATCAATTACTTAGTTTTCTTTTTAATCATATTCTTTAAAATTTATTCTAGACACACTATTATAATGAAATTATTTTCATTTATATACTTTAATTTTACTATATTAATGGTATTATCATTATTTATTCATATACCCCATCCATTAAGAAAAGAAAAATCATTCGTGTGTTGTGCAGACCACCACCTCCATGACGTAACATGTTTCATTTTTCTTCACTACCTTAAAAGGATGGATATAATGATTATATTAAATGATAAATATTATGTTTATGATATAAATAATTTTATATTGTGACAAATTAGAGATTATATTAATGATATGATCAACAAATGATCATCGTTGATTTAATTTAATCATTTAAAATAATCATACTAAGAGGATAACCGTTTATTCAAATTGTGTATTATTTTTATATCCATTAATTCTTATTATAATTCATCAAAATTTTGATGTATCACGCTAATAAATAGTAAATAATATCATTATAATATTAGTATAATAATATTATAGTAAAACCACCTCATAATCATTCATTAAATCGGGGTATGTACATGTTTGGGTCGGTTTAACCACCTAATTGAACAATACTATGAATTTATATCATGAATGATTGTGGGAACATAATTGATGATACAGTATGATATAAATTATTAATTAATTATTATTATTTTTTATATATTATATCAATATCTAATTCATCAATTAAGGAAACACCCTCTATTCATTAAAAATCACCAAAACAAGCTTATTATCAACTTCATCTCATGGATAAGGTCTAAAACACTCTTGAAAGAATTTTAAAAATCATAAATTATTATAAATAATCCCTAATAGTAACTTTAATTACCTATTAATAATTTAATTTGGAATAATAATTAATATGACACTACTATTATGAAACTAGTACAAACGATTTGTAAACACCGATGTGGAAAATCAAAAGAATTCAAGTAGGGAATGACCATTTATGAAGATTATGTATGAAAATATATATGATTAAGTTTATTAATTAACTTACTAAGATATATATGTTTATGATACATGAGTTTAAAGTATGTTCATGGAGGTTAGGATGAGGGGTAATGTTTTTCCACCTCAAATTCCTCTCTTTGAGTCATGTTTTATATTATACACCTAATTTCCTTTATGTGGCATACATACTGCATATTTGAGCTGTTATATCATGAAATTAATTTATTCATGGTATTTTAAGATCAATTTTAAGCCTCTTATTTTAATATCATGTGATTGAATTACTTCCAAATCTATAAGTGGGTTTTTTCCATCTCAGTTTTCATTCTTTGGGACTCATGTTATAATCACCGCCTATTTTCTTTTGTATGGTGAATACATTTCCATGGAAGAATTTCTACCATATTAATCATGAAATTTAATGAGTTTACAAGTTGATATTGTTATACCTATCTTTTTTTTATTTAAGAGTTACCTTTTCTATGGTGGAAAACCCATTCTAAGTTTTGGTAAAGTAAGAGTGTGTAATTTTCTAGAAAACACATACCTGTATGGATAGTGAAATTGGATGTGGTTGTGCACAAATTAACACAAGGGTAATCACCCCAAAAGGTTTTGGTTGATAATTGATTCAATCATTACCCCAATGCACAATAAGTGGGCCTAATATCATACACCTAGTGAGACACTCTTAGGGGATATGTTGTGAAATATTCACACACTCTTAATGAACCATGATGGAGGATTTTTTCTACCATTACCTTAGTCTCATACTAATGCAATATATTAAATCCAATTATTATATTCTATAGATAACATAGAATATTATAAGAACCCTCACCACTATATTTCTTTAATAATGTAATTCCATATTACTTTGATGATACCCCGCGACTTCCAAGATGATTAATTCTCTTAGACATCTAGATTATTCTATTGAATGGAAGTGTATTTTATGTTCGCATTTCTCAATATATGGATAGCCAGGTTTTATTCAGAAAAATTTTCCTCATGTGATAGTATGAAAGGTCTTGATGAATCTTATAGTGAATGGATTGGACTTAATCATGTGATGGGTAGGGCCTAAAATTATATAGTCCTTTGATGCTTTGATGGGTTTCATAAGACAAAACATATTGGATTTTGGTGTATTCCTATTACCATGATAGGAAAGTTCCTTGAAATAAAGACTTGAAAATGAGTTTTTTATGTTTGGAATTATTAATTCCATCACTATGAGATCAGTTATTATTGATATCCATGTTTTTATTTATTATCATGGATATAGTATGCCCTTAGTTTTAGTTGATTATGGCTTCATATTGTTCATTTATTCTTGTCATATCACTTATGTCATGTTTATGTTATGTAATCTTCTACTGTTTGTTATCCCTTATCAAGCATATAAGCTCACCCTTATTTGATTTCCTTTCCTCAGGAAACTTAAAAGAGGATTATGTGTAATTTTTAGGGATATTATGGAAGGGATAATCTTGTTCTCGAAATATATCCATGTTGTATCTTATATTTTGAAATGTAATGTATACATGTATCTGGTCTTCTAAGACTACTAAATTATTAAATCCTTCAAGAACTCTATTAATTTGTACCAATAATATAATATAAGTATCATATATTGGTTTCTAGAGTTTGGGATGTTACATATATGATGTTATATTTACCGTTGGTTACTGTATTTCACCATTTTTTATCGTATTTTATAAGTTTTACAAAAAAAAATATAAAATTTCACCCCATGCTACAATTATATACTATTAAAACATTTATAATATTTACTAAAAAAATATTCTAATGACTAAATTACTTTTAAAATTTATATATAAAAATAAAACTATAAATAAGCTAAATATAGTTATTAAGAAATAATTAATTTGGTAAAAGTTATTTTATAAAACCATTTTTAGAAAAAAAAAATTAGAGAAATATGCATAAAATTTCATTATGATTCAAGGTTTAATAAAAATTATTTATAATTATAGTTTATCAATTGATACATTATAACTATATAAATATCATAAATAGAAGTCATGGTGCATTATAAAATCATGATTGTAGGATGAATGATATTTTCATTCCATTAATGAAATTTTATAAGGCCACATATTTATGTATAACTTATATATCATTTATAATGATGTATAAATATATTAAAAAATGGTTTCATTTAATGATTACATAATGATAATGAATATATACTCAATAGTCATCTAACAAATAAATAACCCATATAGCCTCACACTATATTTCTAAAATACTTTTTTTTCTTATGACATATATATTTCATGTCTTGTTCTATTATTATTATGAGTCATGCTTCTTATAAGTATAATGTTTATTGGAGACTATTAGATAAGATTATTTATCTACTTTTACTTCTAATATTTATAAAAAAATGTTTATTTCATGATTTTATAGAAAGAAATATTTATTCCATAATCAATATCTTTCTTTATTATTATAGAAGATCATAATATTTATATCCCTTAGTAATGATATTTTCTTTCATTGATTGATTTTTTTATTCCTAATTAAATATAGTCAGTGTATATTATTAATTTCATTTTACTTTAATTATATAATGAAAATATGTTTATATTTTTATATTCATTTTTTACCTATGATGTTATTATATAATTTTTTTTCCTTAAAAATACAAGTAAAATAAAAAAAATCACAATTCAAATATAGGAAAAAAATTATATGAAATATGGGGTTTTAAATTGCTAGTTTTTTGTGATACTAACACTGAGAGAAAAAAATTATGAAAATCTAATTTTTATAAAAAATTCAATAACTGAGATCCAAGTAAATCAAATGAATCAAACTATTTTGAAAGATTACGGAAATTAAAATCATTTGCAATAAAATGAACTAAGAATACATTAAGAAAATTATTTGTATCTTTCTTTATATCTTGTATCTTCTCATTATAGAGATAGGTGCAACTATATTCTTATAAAACTTTTGATATTTTCTTTACATTGTAATTAAGGGTATATAAACCCTTTATTATTTTATTTTATTTATTCCTAAAATAAACTGTGGAAGATGTTCCTAGAATTGGACTTGTGTAGATTTTGTTATCACTATTAAAATAGTCTAGGTTATGGAATCTCCCCTTGGGTATAAAACTAATCTTGTTGATTTTGGTTGTGATTTTAGTCAAGTGAAGAATAATAGGATCTCCCATATATTTGTTTATTCTACTATGCTTATTTTTTATCTTTAATATTTGTTTATTGTGAAAGTAATTAATCATATATGACACCATAGTTTATTTATTACTATTCAAAATAATCATTATATTTATCAAAAAAAAATTAATTTTATTTATAATCTGATTTCTTCTATTTTTGTGTGTTGGTTTAGTTTTAGTGTGAGAAAAGATGTTTTAAAAGTTAATTTATATTCAAATATATTAGAATATGTATTGAATAGTGTTTTAATTTTTTTTAACCAAATATTTTATTTTAATTGTGTTTATGGGTAAATGTAATGTTAAATGAAGGGATATAAAAAGTTATTTAAAGTTTTATGCCTATTTTTTATTCTGTTTATGATTAATTTATTCCCTCTTGATCTAGCTTTGGGACAAAATTTGGTATTAGAGCCAATAGACTTTTCGATCATTTATTTCTTTTTTGACCATAATCAAGTTTAAAAGTGAAAGACCGTATTATTTGTATAATGGAGCCTCTAGACATTAAATTTATGAAACCAATAGACCACTATACTTTTTTAGTGCACATGAATGGATGTGGATGCAACATTGAGAGTGGTGAATTAGTGTTGATCAATTTTTATGATTTCTATTAAACCATAATCTATTTACTTATAAAATTAAAGGGGTCACACTCTAACTTTTAATATATCAACCTCACACAAATGTAGGAGAAATTAAATCAATGCCAAAGAGAACACAATATTTTCATGATTTCCCCCCAATGAGGGTGACTCCATTCTTATTGTGATTGGTACCTTTTAAATCACTAAATAACCCACTTATATTAAAATAGTTTTAAGATAATTTATGGAAATTTTTCATCCTTGACCCATATGAATGAAATATAACTAGATTAAAATCCTCCCACTTGATTACAGGAATCCCTCATTCTTTCTTGAGTGTTTAAGAAAACACGGATTGATGAAGAAACTCCTCATATAGCAACTTTGGATCTCCTACCAAAAAATATATTATAACATCCTGGGTAATGATATAATAAGTTTTTTTTCATATTTATTAATATTTATGAATTATATAGTAATTTTACCTTAAAAGGGATATTGGGTCCAATGTAGTACCCGACACACAATAATGAGTTTCTACGAAATCTTGCATTGCACACAAGACTGAGTTATACTAGTCAATAATATATTATGAATATTATTATTTTAAGTGGTAGTTATTGCCTAGATGTTGTATCAGTGGTAATGAATAGGACTAGTTGTATTTTATTTACACATTTTTATTAAAAAAATTAAATTCATCTAATAAATTTGATAGGCTTAAAATAAGAATAAATCAAATTTCATGCATAAAAGCTTTGTATTTTTAAAAAGGTAGTTTTACCACCTTTTAATGGGAAACCAATTTTAAATATAATTTTTGACACTTTATAATTTTTAAATGAAAAAATAAAATTCATTTTTAAAATATAAATATCAAAATTTACTTTGAGTGAATTTTTGTTATTTTTCTAAGAACTTTCATATTTTAATGATTAACGAATAATAGCGAATTTTAGTTCAAAACTACTTTTTAATCTAATTTATTTATATAGTTAAATTATGTTTTTATTTGGTTTTAAAGTATAATTATATAAATTTTATATAATTTAAAACAATTTATGTCACTGGAAACAATTTCATATTTAATTTTGATATAAAAACTTAGAAAACTTTTGAACGTTTTTACTTTAAAAACCCGCTTCATCATCCCATCTGTGAGATTAAATTTAAATTAATTTCTACCAATTATGTGATTAGAATTTAGAAAAATGGATTAAATATTTTTAATAATCATAATTTATGATTTAAAATAATTTTAACTTATTTTTTGACCAAAAATATTAGTGGATGTAATTAAAGTTAATTACAGCAATTAAGAGGAAAATTAGCTTAACAAGGGACTAAACCATAAACTTAAGAGACAAATTGACCTATATACTTGTAAAAACCCATTTTAAGTTCATATTTTTACTATATCCTACATTTTATTTAATTTATACCATTGTTGTATCCACTTTACATGGGAAAAACTTGGGTGGAATTCCCTTTTTGAAAATTTACAACATTGTCGCTCCTCCTCCACTATAAAAAGGCACTCACACTTCCCATTTATTCACACATCTAAAGACCTTTGTATCACCCAAAATCTACTAAAATAATCTACCAGAATCCCTCCCCTCAGCCTAGAATCCTAACCTTGGGCAAAAATCCAACCAAGGAAGCCCTTGGGTGAAAACCAAAAGGAGTTACCTGAAAAAGAGGTAACATCCTTCCACATGCTCTTTTGTTTTATTTTCATTATACACCACCTCAATTATTATTATTCCATGATTATATAATAACCTAGGTATACTCAATATACTGATATTTTTTTATTCTAAGGGTTATACCTACACTTACACACACTTCCATCTAATGGGTAACGAAATTACCATTCATGTACGGCGAACTACTACCTCACGTAACGATATTGTTCGTTTCTACATTACCATCTATCATGGTTGGGAATTATGATGAACACTATATTTTTATATGATATATATATATGATATTTATGATGTATTCATACTTCTATAATTGCTATGTACCCATACCTTCATGCTTTACATTTTGGGTAAATATGATAACATCGTTTGTGGATGTGTGGACTACCACCTCCTCAAAGCGATGTGATACATTGACACATTTCATGGAATGTATTAAGGATGAGTTTAATTAAACATATTTGAAATAAATAATATTCATTTTATATTAATGACATAATTACCTTTCTGGAAATATAATATATCATTTTCTTTATTACCCTTTCACACACTGAAAAAGTGATACCGTCATTCGTGGATGTGTGGACTACCGCCTCGTCGACGTGATGTGATTCCTTTTACTTCACAAGAATTATATATATGAGTATATATGATTAAATAACATGGTATTTATTATATAATGATCATTTTGGAAAGATAAATGTCACTTACCTTCTTTCCATAAAGATCATTAAAAAATGGGAATGTTACTCATTCGTACGTATGGCCTACCATCTCCATGCACTACCACAAAACAAGGTTTCTATAGTTCCACCCTTTAACAGCGGTAAAAAAAGGCAATGATAAAGGGGGTGCCTTTATCATCGCTTTTTTTTAGCGCTAGTAAAGGCACCCCCTTTATTAGCGCCTTTTTTAGCATTGTTAAAGGGGACCCTTTTATCAGCGCTTTTTTTAGTAGTGCTGATAAAGGGGGGTTTTATCAGCACTTTTTTCCCTAGCACTGATAAAGTGTATATTTTAAAAAAAAAATTCATAAAAAATTATATATTGATATATAAATATATAATTATATTTATATTGATATAAATATAATATATATATTTTAAATATGTTTTAGATAAGTATAAATAAACATTTTCACTTAATGTGTACGTGTATATATATATATATTTTTGTGCGTCTGTATTAACAAACTGATATATATTATCTATACATTCTAAACATATGTATATACATATTAATATATAATATTTTTAAAAATATATAAATATCTATAATATACTTACATATACACATATAATATGTGTGTGTGTGTGTGTTGTATATATATATATTTATTTATTTATAAACACACACAAAAAACATATTTTATAAATGCATTTAAAACTAATCTTATAAATATATATTAATATATTAATAAATATACGGATAAAAAATATAAATATATATAAATAAATAGATATTAATATATATTAATATACGAATAGATATTTCAATATATAAATAAAACTATATATGTATATATATATATTAATATCACTAAATATATATATTAATATAAATATATATTAATATAAGAGTAAATATAACTATATATATATAAATATATATATTATTAAATGGATAGAAAAGCAATATGGTGGAGTGGTAAAGGTTTAGGTGCTCAGGAAATAGGTATCGGGTTCAAATCCAGGGGGAGCTGGTTGCGCGTGTGGGTGGAATTTCAGCTAGTGTTGTTAAAGGCCGGGTGGGGCACTGTTAAAGGGTAGGGTGGGTGGGGCTGTTGTGGTGTGCAGGCTGGTGGGGGCGCTGTTGAAGGGAGGCTTCAAGTGCTGTTGAAGCCCCTCCCCGAATTGCAGAAATATTTTTTTATTTTTTTTAATGTTTTTTAACTTTTATCAGTGCTAAAAAAAGTACTGATAAAGGACCCATTTATCAGAGCTTTTTTTAGCACTGATAAAAGGTGTTTTTATCATCACTTTTTTTAGAACTAATAAAAGGGACCCCCCTTATCTTCGCTGAGATTAACAGTGCTTTTTAGCATTATAAATGGACTTTTCTAGCACTGATAAAGGTCATGTTTGTAGTAGTGGTGATTGTGATGTTGGTTCATTTTTCATAACCATCTTTAATTATTGGTTTTAAAAGTGTAATTTATGTATAAATATGATAATTATGTCATTATTATTATTATTTACATGTTTATATAATGAAACTTTGACCATAATTGACCTACCAAATTCGTTTTTGACACATAAACTGAATATGGTCAAAACACCCGATGTAAACTTAATTGTTTAAGTAATTGATTAAAAAATTATAATAAGTGAAATAAAATTAATGATAAACTTGAAAAAATTTCTGAATAAATTAAATAATTAACATTAGTTCATTATTCAAAAAGATAAAGGCACACGTGACAAGTCAGACTCAAGGTTAGGGATTTCATCTCAATCTCCTTTCATTGAGAGATTTCTTGATGATATGTACCTTTATTCTTTTAAAAAGTATACCCATTGACATTCTATATTCATATTTTATCTATTTTTATGTTATTTAATGTTTTTTAAAATGTTATTCATTCATGGGGATTATGATTCAAATGTTCAAAGTGTTATGGGATGCTTTGAATGTTTAAAGATTTAATTTAAAAATATTTTATCCATGTCAATATTCTTGATATTATTTTAAATATTTAATTATATGGATATAAAATTATTATAAAGGAAATTTATATCTATTTTTAATTTAATTTCAAGGTTTTCAAAAAGAATCTTTTTATGTGTTTTATACAGAACGTTTTGTTAAAAGAAAAAAGGAATATTCTATTCTTAATGTATGTGGTGATAATGACTTTTCCACCACTGTAACTATTATTTTATTTCTATATTCCTTTACAAGATTACATGTTTTCATAAATAAAAATAATTATTTTCCTTTTTGGTTATTTTGTTATTGAAAATGGTTTTTGAAAACATATTGATTATTTTAATAACTTGAAATGCTTTATTAGGAGTGAAAATGAATATTATGAATGACATGTTGAAAATTGAATTATTTTATGTTTTATGATTATATAATGGTAGTTGGAAATTTTATGGGTGGTTACATGATAAACCAATTAAGGGTGGTTTCATGATAAACCAATGATGGGTGGGTCCGTGATATCCCTCTAATGAATTGGGTATGTAAGTCATCTTTATGACTATTTCATTTGTAAGAGTGACATGTAAGTAAGTTGACTGTATGGAAATTCCATTTATAAGAGTGATAAGTATATTGATGTATCAAGATTCCAATATGTTTTATCTATACTTTCAATGGGTTTTATGGTAATATTTTTATTACTAAAAGGGTAAGAAATGATCTTATTTTCAAAGTAAAGTATTTACTACTTATTAAGGGTAGAAAGTATTACTTTAAAATAAAGTTTTCATGGGTTTTAATATTTTTCAATTAACTAATGATTTCATTATTTTTATATCCCTTATTGATATTTTTATGCTCGTCCCACATTTTTTAGTGTTTTTTACAGGACTTTAGGATGATTAAGGGATTGGGAGAATTCATGTTGATAGTCGTGAAGAGTTTTCATAAAAGAGGTCATGCTTTATTTGTAAATGTTCTATATGGTGGAAAAAATGGATACTGATTGAAATTGTCCACTTTTTATTTTATTTTTTTATGCATGAGTTATAGCCTAATTATCTAAAAATCTAAACCTAAAAATATCCTCAGTGTGAAAGAAATTAAAATTCTTGACTTAACTCAAAATTATGTAATTTTTTAAGACTGGATCCTTATAGTAGGTATCAAAGGTTGGTTTAGATGAATTTAGAGGTTAGGGAAATATTAATAACTTTCCCTTGAAATAATTTACCTTATGTTCAAGTTGAAATGTTATAGAATTTTAATATTACCATGTTTCTCCATATAAAGTATGTTTTATTAGAATGGTTTTCCATAGAGGAAATGAGGAAGTTGTAGTGGGAAGGAACTGAGGGGAAAATATCCTTCTGAATCAAGATCCCAAGATGATTAGAATTGGAACTGATCAGTTTTTTATAGTGATGGCTCGGTTGAAATAGGCTATAAATGATGGTGGTTTTCATGCATGAGAGCAACTAGATCTACCATATAAAAACATGATAATAGTGGAGCATTTTATGCGACAACATCCCACATCATTTAGTGGATCATCTAACCTCATGATAGATGAATGATGGATTAAATCCCTAGAAAAGATATTCAATGTCATGGGTTTCTCGATCCACCAAAATATAACTCTTTCAATTTATTATTTTGAAGGTGAAGTTGACCAGTGGTTGTAAATGGTTAAGAATATCAGAGAAAGTGAAGAGATTGATGCCTTGGAATGGGATGAATTTAAGAATATTTTCCATGATAAATATTTTACTAAGGTTTTTTGACTTAGGATTGAAAAATAATTCATATAATTTATACAAAAGGAGGAATATTCAGTGGATACATACGAAGTAAACTTCACTCGATTGGCAAGGTATATCCCAAATTTTATCCTAGATATTGATAGTAATATAAATCAATTTTACTCAGGTTTAAAGCCAAGATATTTAAGGGAATTGGATTCTCGTGAGTTCAAGAACTACAATAAACTTGTTTGATGTGTTGAGAAGGTGGAAATGGAGTTTTCTGATGACCATGTGTCCCATGACAACAATAAAAATAAGAGGTCCGATTGTTAGGCAATGGGGAAGAATTCATCAAAGAATATTGGAGGTAAGAAACCCAAATTCACATATTGTGAGAAGTGTGGTAAAAATAATCCTAGAGAATTTATTTCAAAGTCTGGTAAGTGATTCTAATTTGGTAAGTTTGGTCATATGGCTCATGACTGCAAGGAATACTATTAGGAAAGCAATGAAAAGATAGCGGTAAGATGTTTTAGTTGCAACGAGTTATGAAATTTTTTCAATGTGTGTCCAAAGTTGATTACCCATGGGGGAAACTAGTAATATAAAAAGAAAATTGGACTGGTGAAATATTTTTCTAATACTATAGTTGATATTGGTTCATCAAATGAAGTGGTGACAGGTATGTTACTAGTTTATTTGATTTATGGAAATACTCTATTTAATTAAGCCTCCAAATATATTTTTTATTTTATAATGAACCCACTTTTAGGTTGAGTTAGAACCAATTAAAAATCATAAAAGTAGACATAATCAAATCATATACTGGTCATACAACCACAAACCATCTGGGCGTAATTTAAAAACTACTAAAAATGATGATTTGAAATTCAAAATTCAAAATCTGATAACCATAGCCATTGGCCTGACATCGTCACTTGCAACACCTATGATAGCATCCCACCATAGACAAATTAAAAATTCATGCCATCAACGAACAATAATCACCACCATGATTTAGGTAACGTCAAAGGAACTGTCAGAAACATTGTCATCATCATCGATCACCATCGATCACTAATCCAACGCAAACACAAATCTATAACTCACATCATCAATATGGATGAAGAACCTAGGGCCACATTTTTAAACCCGAAAGAATATGATGAAGAAAAAGAAGCACCATTAATTTCCTTAAGGAATGGAGAATTCTCAGGTCACACCTCTTAGAGAACCTTCATTGGCTCAAACAACACATCCCAAAACCTTATCGAAGTCCACCACACCAAACTAACTGGGGTGATAGGTATAATCATGAATCAAGGGAAAAGATTATAGCAAAAAATGTTCTCAACAAAAAACCATGGCCTTCACACCTCTTGGAACACTGAACTGCTCAAACAACACGTCCCAAAACCTCATAGAAGTCCACTGCACCATGTTGACCAGGGTGAGTAGAAGAATCATGATGTAAGAATAGATTTTAAAGAAGACAGAGCTCTCAACAGCGAAGAAAAACATGACCTTCACTAGGATACCAACACCTTCCTTCAAAAACACCACCACGAGAAACTAAAACTATCAGTATCACCTCTACAGGACCCCACGGTAAGAATTGTCTACTCGTCGCCCTCTAAAGAGAATCATTTCTCACCGAGAAATCAATGCCACCACACAAACCATTCACCATCACTATTAAAAAAAATCATCTCCAGGAGAAGAGTTGACCAATTCGTTGTTAAAGACCACTGGAAATGAACATCAGAGGTGAGATTTCTTCACATGGAAAGTTGGTCTACTAACACCAACACCTTTCCCCATATGGAAACCGAACAGTGCATTTCTTGGCCAAACCTAAGAGCCAGTGAATTCAAAAGCATCAATCAAAGGAGAAGCAATGAAAAAGAATGACAGGGGAGCCTGGTTGAGATCTCCTAATAAGATCTCTCAGCCATATGGAGGTGCATGACAGTGAAACCCTAGATCACTCGCTACTCCCCCTACTCTGTTTGATTATATATCTTTTCATTATTTTATTTCTAATAAATTTGATAAAAAATTGTGAATATAACCTCATGAAATAATATAGATATTTTGAAAAAATATCCAGGTGGGAATATTAGAGCAACCAGGATTTATAGAGATATTTATAATAATATTCGTGGGATGGTCTTTCCTGAAAATCTTATTGAACTTCCCATAGTGTAGTTTGATATCATTTTGGGTATGTATTTACTTTTAGTTTATCATGATAAAAAAAATTCAAATCCAATAGAGTTTTATTCAATGATTTCATACCTTTGATAACATTCCATATAACAACTCTGCTCTTTATTTCACACTTAAACACGGTTTATTACATAAAATTTCCACTTGATACAACATAGAATATCGAGAGGTATAGTGTATTTTGGTATTAAGAACATTACATAACAAATTATAACATAAAACACACCACCTTTATTGAAAACTTCTTTTACATGACCACAATATTCCTTTGTACTTAGTATTGCATTGGATAACCTGAGAACATGCATAAGAAAAGGGTGAGCTATAAAGCCTAGTAAGGGAGTAAATAAGGAATAAAATGAATAATATAGTACATTCTAGGTAATAGTCATAGAAATGGAGCACCAGAGAAACATGAACATAAAGTCATGATATAGCACGATTATCATAATATGGAAATGTGGCACCGACATTTAACATGATATTAGCATGATCCAAGGCTCATTGCACATGAATCATGAGTAAACCCTCATTTCACTTTAATTGTAATGATTAAACCCTTATTTCACTTGATGTATCATGATACTAGTCTTTACCCAATGCATTGGAGTTCTATCAGGGTGCACCCTTCTTAATCATTTCATTTCATGGATAAGTGTGCAACATGGATCATATAACATAGATTCATTAAATATCATCATTTACTCCATGATAAAGTAATGTGTAATTCATACATGAAACTCTATAATAAATAAGTAAATGTGTATAAAATTGAATACCCTAGATATAGAGAAATGAGCATGGTATTCACTACACAGTGACTTTGGCTTGGAAAATCGTGATGCAGTTTCGGTAGCATAACGGTGTGACATAAGAATTCATAAAAATGGATGATGAGAGATAAAGAGGTGTATAATCATATGTAAATGAAATATAAATTAATGGGGTCATATAGATACCTTTCCCAACATATTTAATGGAATTTAGATTCATAATACAAAATAATTGCTTGAATGTAAATGAGGAGAGAGAAATCCCTTACAGAATTTTTGGCATGGTAACGGGTGTACATGGGAGGCATTAATGAGAGATAAAGAGGTATAAAATAATAAAAACATAAGTAGTTAAGTATGGGTGAGGTTAAAAATCATACCCCAACATTTTTAATTGAAATTAAAATGGTATAACAACATAAAGAAACTTGGACAAAAATGAGAAAGGAAGAAATCCCTTACTTGGAAGTGTGATCCAAATGCTTGGGAGAGACTTTAGAGAGGATTATTGAGATCTTGGGGAACCTTGGGAGGATTATAGATAGATAAGGGAATAGTATGGTAAAGATACAAATGGTTTGAGTGAAGAGTAATGTGAGATTGAGTGGGTTTATATAGGAAAGGAGAGGGAATTCTTTATTATTTAGGTTTTGGACACCACACATTAAACTAATCAAAACCACAAACCAACACATGTTTCTTTCCAAAGGGTATTGGAAAACATTATTTTATAAGTTAAATTTCTGAACTTCTTAAAATATTATTCTTGCTTATGTTAAGGTGAGTCGCACTCTCAAGTAAATCATTTTAAAATGTTTAAATGTTTTATAAGTCTTGGAGGGTCCACTAAAGCTTTGTAAAATAAATCAAAAAAACCTAAAATCACATTATTTTAAAGGTAATACATATATTGTCCTAACATACCATTTATAGTATTTTATAACATCACTATTGGGTCATTATGATGTCATAAAACACATTATATATATTTAAACGGTATTTAATTTTTACCCAAAAAATTGATTGTCTCAAAAAATTATGAAAAATTCACCGTTGGATAATTTTAACATCCTGATTCCAAAAATTATATTCATTTTATCTAAATAATTTTATAAATATGTGAATCTTTACTTTTAACATAAAAATAGACATTTATCAAAAATTCATGGGTTTTGACAAAAACAGTTTTCAAACCTTATTAAAAATTACAATTGTACTCATAAAAATTATGCGATCAATTATATTTAATAAAAATTAATTTAGTAATAATATTTTATTAAAATACTATTTAATTCAAAAATCCATTAATTCAACAAAATAGATTTCTTAATTAAATATTAACTAAAAATACTATTTGTGCTTTAAAAACTATTACAAGGTAACAATAATAAAATGAATGTATATTCTCTATACAAAAATAATGTACATAATCATAGTGCTAGCATCTTGTTACATAACTCCTTAACATACCCACATAAGACCCATGGGTAAGGTGCGTGATGGTGATAGACTCTTGGGGTGGCTCGGATAACATCGCTTGGGTGGTAATCTCTATTAACTTTCACTTCTCCCATAGGTGGTTTCATTCAAGATTAACGTGTTGAAGCTTGACTTGGTCTTGGTCAAGAGAAAATCCCAGTGATTCCACCTCCTTTATGATCTCTAAAAAATGGGCTTCGTATGGAGAAATTCTACTGGATGAGGCTATCGCTTCCTTTGTCTGAGTAAATTGGATTTGTTAAAGCCCTATATTTATACTAATCATGTGATCACTCTTCAATGAATATATTAGCAATGGTAACAATTATTAATAGTATTTTTAAATCCAAAAATATAAAACCAAGTAAGTTCATATTTTATATAACCATTTTGCATATTAATACATTTAATTAGATTAAGAGGGATTTTCATTAATAAAAGTTTGGGTCGTTACAATATTCCCCCCTTAAAAAAATTCATTGTCAGAATTTCCTTTTCCCACACTAAAATAGATGTGGGTAACTCCACCTCATCACTTCCTCTGGTCACCACGTTGCTTCTTCAAACTTTTGGTTTCACCACAACACCTTGACGAGGGGCATTGTCTTATTTTGTAGAACTTTTTCCCTATGATATAAGATCTTCACCAGCTTCTATTCATAGGAGAGGTCATTCTCCAATGGTACCACCTCTAGATTGAGTACATGTGATGGGTTGGGTATGTACTTCCTCAAGAGTGATACATGGAATACATCATGTACTTGAGATAATTTTGGTGGGAGTGCTAGTTGATAGGCCACTGCTCCAATGCGATCAAGGATCTCAAAAGGGACGATGTACCTTGTACTAAGCTTTCCCTTATTCCCAAATCTCATAACTCTCTTCCACGGTGATATGCAGAGGAATACCATGTCTCCAACATCAAACTCTAGGTCTCATCGATGATTATCAACATTTCTCTTTTGTCGACTCTGAGCAGCTTTAATGTGTTGTTGGATGGTCTTAAACTTCTCCACCATTTCTTCAATCATTTCTGGATCTAAGAGTTCTTTCTCCCCAACTTCATCCCAACATGCCAGTATTCTGCACCTCTTCCCATAAAGGGATTTATAAGGATCTACTTGGATGCTTGAGTGGAAACTGTCATTGTGAGAGAACTCAATTAGAGGAATATGTTAATCCCATCCTCCTTTGAATTCCATTGAGTATGATCTCAAAATTTCCTCAAGTGTCTAGATAGTCTGCTCAGATTGGCCATCATTTTGAGGATGATAAGTCATATTGAAGTTCAGCTCAGTATTCAGAGCGTGTTAGAGAATCTTCCAGAACTTAGAGGTGAATTTTGGATATTGATCAGATACAATTGATAGAGGTACTCCATGTAGCCTTACCACTTCTCTGATATATATCTGTGCAAGTTGATCCAATGATAAATCCTCCTGAATTATAATGAAGTGTGTAGTCTTTGTAAGACAATCCGCAACAACCTAGATAGCATTGTTTCCTTTGGATTTCTTTAGAATCCCAATGAAAAATTCTATGATTATGTTTTCTCATTTCCATGTTGGTATGGGTAATGGTTGAATCATCCCCTTAGACTTCTGCCTCTCAGCCTTCACTTGCTGACATGCCAAGCACTTTGATGTATACTCAATGATCTCCTTCTTCATGTTATCCTACCAATAATCCTCTCAGATATCTCGATGCATCTTTGTGTTTCTTGGGTGAATGAAGAAATTAAAACTATCTACATCATCTAAAAGTTCATTATTTAACTTTGGATTTGATGGAACACATAGTCTTGACCCAAATCTCACAATTCCTTCTTCATTAACATTGAAATCTGAGGATTTCCCTTTTTTAATATTTTCCACTTTCTTCTAAAATCCTATATCATCCTTTTGAGTATCCTTTAACCTTTCCAAAAGAGATGGTTGAGAAATCATTTGTGAAAGGATTGATGATGTTTCCTTCTTTATTATTCGCATGTCCATCTTCATCAAATCTAATAAGATTGTATCCTTTTCAGTTATCATCAATGATAGAATTGTTGGGTCCTTTCTGCTTAGAGCATCTGCCACCTTGTTCACTTTTCCAGGGTGGTAATGGATTGAGAATTCATAGTATTTGATCATCTCTAACCATCTTAATTGGCATATATTCATCTCTTTCTGTGTGAATATATACTTGAGGCTTTTGTGATCCGTATATATTTTACACTTCTACCCAAAGAGATAATGTCACCAAATTTTTAAATCAAATATTACTAAAACCAAGTCCAGATCATGTGTTGGATAGTTTTGCTTATGAACTTTCAATTTCCTTGAAGCATAGGCAATGACTTTATCATTTTTCATCGACACACAGCTCATGCCCTTCTTTGAAGCATCACTAAATACCACAAAAATTTCTCCACTTGTGGGTAGTGTGAGCACGGGCGCAGTGATAAGCCTCATTTTCAACTCTTTGAAGCTCTCTTCACATTCATCACTCTAAGAAAACTTGAATCCCTTCTGAGTTATCTTGGTAAGAGGGTTTGAAAATCGTGAGAAATTTTTCACAAATCAGCGATAATATCCAGCTAAACCTAGAAAGCTATAGATATTTGTCACCGATGTTGGCCTCGACCATCCCTCAATTGTAGTTTTCTTGGAGGGATCTACATATATCCCATTTTTTGTGATGATATGACCCAAGAATGAGACTTCCTTCAACCATAACTCACACTTTTTGTACTTTTCATAGAGATTATCCTTTCGCAAGGTCTCTAGTATAGTGCTTAGATGCTCCTCATGCTCCTCCTTGGTTTTGGAGTATATTAGAATATCGTCTATAAAGACTACCACAAATTTGTCGAGGGGATCTATAAAGATTCTATTCATCAATTCCATAAATATTTCTGGAGAATTATTGATTCCTAAAGGCATTACTATGAATTCATAGTGCCCATACCTTGTAAGAAAATAAGTCTTGGGGATATCCTCCATCTTCACCCTTACTTGGTAATATCCTGAACGCAAATCCACCTTAGAGAATTATTATGCACCACATAGCTAATTGAATAGGTCATCAATTCAGGGCAAAGGATACTTGTTCTTTATCATGATTTTGTTGAGCTCATGATAATAAATATAAAGATGCATTGACCCATCCTTCTTCTTGAAAAAGAGGACTGGTGCACCCCATGGTGAATCACTTGGGCGTATAAACCCTTTATCCAGATTCTCCTGTGGTTATTTGTTCAGATCCTCAAGCTCCACAACAACCATTCTATATGGAGTCTTGGATATTGGCAATTCCCTAGATATAATATCACTTTATAATTCAACATATGTTCTAGGAGAAAGACGAGGAAATTCCTCAGGAAACACTTCAATGAATTCCCTCACAATAGGCATGTCTTCAAGGATGGTTGCTTCCTTAGACTCAATCATATGAGCAAGATACGTGTGGTCATAGGGAAGTAATATCCACGATTGAGATGATGGTTCTAAATAAGATTCATCCTCCTCCTTGAACTTGTACAAAATCAGGGGTCGATCCGCCATATGGAGAGTGATTTCCCTCTCATGAAAATTTATGTTGGATCTATATAGGGAAATTAAATCCATGCCAATAATTGCATCAAATTCCACAATAGGGAGTATGATAAGGTTCACAGGGAATTTCAAACCACAAATTGTGACAGGGGAGGAGTTATATTCATGGGTTGCAATGATTTCCCCATTTTCTGTTCTCACTGACATCTCTACTTCCATGATTTGTGGTGATCTTGGGATTGTTCTACTAAACTTTCGAGATACAAAAGAATGTATAGAACCATAATCAAAAAGTATGTTTTCTATTCTTGAATTAATAACTAGTTTACCTATTACCACTTCATTTTCGAGGTTCGCTTTGGTGGTAGTGATGGAAAAATCCCTCCCTTGCTACCTTGGAGGTTGTTGGTTGCCTCCAAAAACCCTTGGCTTAGGGAACTGGTTTGCAAAGTACCCTGGTTCTTTTCAATTGAAGCAATGAACAGTGCATTGAGGTTCGAATGGAGATTTCCTCTCCTCTTTCACAGTGGTGGGTTTTTCTTATCAGTAGTTAATTTCTAGGTACCCTTATCTTCCACACCTAAATCATTTCCTTGTCCCCTTCAGGCAATTTTCAGGGTTCTTCTTTTCGCACCTTTGGCAAGTGGAGTGTTGGAATTTATTAGCACCATTGGATTTATCCATCAGACCACCATAATTAAAGTCCACCTTATTCTTCTTATCCCCATGATACCCCCAATATTCTTCGATCTCTATTTTGACTTTGAGGGCACATTAGACAATTTCCTCATAGCTCTCAAAGTCATGGATCGCTAGGGCTTTCCATAGGCTAGGTTTTATCCCACCAAAGAAGTGGTCAACCTTGCATTCGAGGGTAACGACAAAGCTGGAGGCATATCGTGCAAGCCTTGTGAAGTTTGCCTCATATGCTCTGATGGATTATTCATCTTTTTTCTTGAGGGCAAGGAAGTCCCTTTCCATCTTAAGTCGGAGGGTGCGAGTAAAATATTTATCAAAAAATATTTTCTGGAAATCCTTGCATTACAATGCCTCTATATCCTCCTCAGGATTCGTATTTTTTATCAATGTCCACCATTGATCAGCTTCACCCTCCATATGATAAGCATCCATAAGAACCTTCTCTTGTTCAGAACATTGAAGGATGGAGAAGATCTTTTCAACAGAGTTGATATATTTTTTGGCAATTGAGGGATCGAATGATCCATTAAAAGTAGGAGGACTTTATCTCATGAAACTCTCAATTATGACTTGTTATTTCTTAGGGGGGTTGAAAGTTCCTATTTACCCATGTTTTTATTCAAAACTTGAGTTAACTATGATATTATCATGACAAATTTTTCGATTCCCGCTCCCATCGGATTGGGCATCTCATTAGAACAGTTGTCACATTGATCTTTGCATCGATTGTTATCCCGGGTCCTACTATTAACGGTCATTGGCTAGAATAAAAGGAAAGTTAGGGGTAAAACATAAAATTGGAATCCAAAGACAAAACGTGATAACTTATAAATTACTTTTATTTCCTTAACTTATGAATTTATAGGCTTCAATCTATATTATCCATGATCTACTTCCCAACATATATTCTTAGGGGAATTTTTTTATTCCCTTAATAATGGTTCATACTAAGATTATGAATTTACCAAAGAATATACCTTGGGAGTGTTATAACAAAGAGTGTAGTAGGGACCGTTGTTGTACACCAGTTCCTGTTCGAGTTTAGCTCAAAGTGGTGTTTTTGGGTTTTACCCCTAGATACATATGTGCTAGAGCCACCTCTACCTGCTCGTATCCAGACATAGATATATTTTCTTAATAAATCACTTACTCAATACTCACAAAAATTTAGGGTTGTTTTTATTATACTTAGTCTTATCCCTAAGGCTTTCACTAGGATTTTCTTATCTTAATCCCAAAAATAACTAAACCTATCCTCTGATACCAACTATAACAACCCTAATATTTATTTCACACTTAAACACGATTTATTACATAAAATTTTCACTTGATACAATGTATAAGATCAAGATTTATAGTGTATTTTGGGCTTAGGAACATTACATAACAACTAATAACATAAAACACAACATCTTTATTAAAAACTTCTTTTATATGACCACAACATTCCTTCGTACTTAGCATTGCATGGGATAACCTGAGGATATGCATAAGAAAAGGGTGATCCATAAAGCCCAGTAAGGGAGTAAAAAAGGAATAACATGAAGTATATAGTACATACTAGGCAATAGGCATAGTAATGGAGCACATGAGAAACATGAACATAAAGGCATGATATAGCATGATTATCATAACATGGAAATGTGGAAGCAAAATTTAACATGATATTATCATGAGCCAAGGATAATTGCACATGGAGAATGAGTAAAACCTCATTTCACTTGAATTATCATGATTAAACCCTTATTTTACTTGACGTATCATGATACTAGTCTTTACCCAATGCATTGGAGTGCTATCAGGGCGCACCCTTCTTAATCATTTAATTTATTGCATAAGTGTATCACATGGATCATATAACATGGATTCATTAAACATCATCATTTATTCCACGATAAAGTAATTTTGAATTCATACATGAAACTCTATAATCAATAAGTAAATGTGCATAAAGGTGAATACCCTTGATAGATAAATGGGCATGGTATTCACTATACAATGACTTTGGTTTGGAAAATCACGGTGCAATTTCGGTAGCTTAACGGCGTGACATAAGAATTAATAAAAATGGTTGGTGAGTGAGAAAGAGTTGTATCATTATATGTACATGAAATGGACAGTAAGGGGGTTATATAGATACCTGTCCCAATATATGTAATGTAATTTAGATTCATAATACAAAATAATTGCTTGAATGTGAATGAGGAGAGAAAAATATCTTACGGAATTTTGGCATGGTAACAGATGTACATGGGAGGAATTAATGAGAGATAAAGGGGTATATCATCATTAAAAAATAAGGAGGGAAGTATTTGGGAGGTTTGAAATCATACCACAACATTTTTTAATTGAAATTAAAAGGGTAGAACAACATAAAAAACTTGGACAAAAATGAGAAAGGAAGAAATCCCTTACTTGGAAGTGTGATCCAAAGGTTCGGGAGAGACTTTAGAGTGGATTATGGAGAGATTGGGGAGCCTTGGGAGGATTATAGAGAGAGTATGGAAAATGTTTCTCAAGATTAAAATGGTTTTAGTGAATATGAATGGGAGATTGAGTGGGTTTATATAGGAAAGGAGAGGGAATTCTTTATTATTTAGGTTTTGGACACCACGTATTAAAATAATCAAAACCACAAACCAACCCATGGTTTTTTCCAAAGGGGAGTGGAAAAATTTATTTTATTAGGCTAATTACCAAACTTCTTAAAATATTAGGCTTGCTTATGTGGAGGTGAGTCACACTCTCAAGGAAATCATTTTAAAATGTTAAAATGATTGATAAGTCTCGGAGGGTCCACTAAAGATTTTTAAAATATGTAAAACAAACCTAAAATCACATTATTTTAAATTTAAAACATATATTTTCCTAACATATCATTTATAGTATTTTATTAAATCACTATTGGGTCATTATGATGTCATAAAACACTGTATATATTTAAACGGTATTTAATTTTTACCCAAAAATTCGATTATCTCAGAAAATTATGAAATATTCACCGTTGGAAAATTTCAATGTCCTGATTCCAAAAATGATATTCATTTTATCTAAATATTTTTATAAATATGTGAATTTTTACTTTCAAAATAAAAACCTATATTTATCAAAAATTCATGGGTTTTGACAAAAACAACTTTCAAATCTTAATAAAAATTACAATTGTATTCATAAAAATTATATGATAATTTATATTTAATAAAAATTAATTTAGTAATAATATTTTATTAAAATATTATTTAATTAAAAAATCCATTAATTCATCAAAATATATTTCTTAATTTAATATTAACTAAAAATACTATTTGTACTTTAAAAACTATTTACAAAGCAAAAATAATAAAATAAATGTATATTATCTATAAAAAAATAATGCACATAATCATAGTGCTAGGTTATTGTTACATAACCCCTTAAAACACCCTCATAAGACCTAAGGGTAAGGTGCACGATGGTGACAGACTCTTGGTTGGCTCAGATAACATTTCTCGAGTGGTAATATCTATTAACTTTCACTTCTCCCGTAGGTGGTTCCGTTCAAGCTTAACGTGTTGAAGCTCGGCTTGGGCTTGGTCAAAAACAAAGCCCACTATCACCACCTCCTTTCTGAGCTCTGAAAAATGGGCTTCATATGGAGTAATTCTACTGGATGAGGCCATCGCTTCCTTTGTCTAAGTAAATTCGATTTGTTAAAGCCCTATATTTATACTAATCATGTGATCACTGTTCAAAGGCTATATTAGCAACGATAACAATTCTTAACGGTATTTTGAAATCAAAAAACATAAAACCAAGGAATTTCATATTTTATATAACCATTTTACATAATAAGACATTTAATTAGATCAAGAGGAATTTTCATTAATAAAAGTTTGGGTCGTTATATTCCAAGATACTGAGAAATTGATTAAATATGGTAGTGAAAGTTATCTATCTTATATTGTTGAAAAGAAAGAAATAGATTTGATTAGTGAAATCCCAATATTGAATGAATTTACGGATGTTTTTTTTTATGAATTTTCTGAAGTTTTTCTTGAATAAGAAGTTGAATTTACTATTTATTAGTTCATGATGCTAAGCCTAATTCTAAAACCCTTTATAGAATGGATAAAGTAGAACTTATGGAATTGAAAAAATAGTTATAAGAATTGCTTGATAAAGGTTTCATTCAACCTATAACTTCACTATGGGGTGATCCTATTTTATTATTGAAAAATAAAGATAGTTCCATGATACTTTGAATTGATTATAGAGTCTTGAATAACATCACCATTAAGAAAAAGTATTATTTTCCTCATATTGATGATTTGTTTGATCATCTCTAAGGAGATTAGTGTTTTTCAAATATTGATATCACGTCCGTATACCATCAGTTGAAGGTGAAGGAGGATGACATTCCAAAGACAACATTTCAGATGAGATATGGCCATTATAAGTTTGTAGTTATTCCCTATGGGTTTTTTAATTCACCTGTTGTATTTATGAATCTTATGAATAGAGTCTTCCATTAGTTTTTGAATTGGTTTTGGTTGTGTTTATCGATGATATTTTGGTATATTCTAAAATCCATGAGGAACGTGAAAGGAACTTAAGGATTATTTTGAAAACCTTAAAAGAAAAGAAACTATATGGAAAGTTTAGTAAGAGTGAATTTTTGTTGAAAAAAATTTCATTACTTAGATATATTGTTTCTAAAGATGGAATAATTGTTGACCCTACTAAAAAAAGTTATTAAAGAGTGGAAAATACCTACCAATGTCACATATATTTGTAGTTTTCTTGGATTAGAGGGTTATTACTGATGGCTTATTGAAAACATTTCTTGGTTATCTATCCCACTAACTATGTTAATGCAAAAAGGAGTTAGGTTTATCTAGATAGAAGAATGTAATGTTTGTTTTTAGGAACAGAAAAGAAGATTAGTGAATTCCCCAGCTTTGGATCTTCCTTCTAGAAATAGTGAATTCTTTATCTACAATGATTCTTTGATAAAAGGTATTGGTTGTCTCTTGATGCAGAATAAAAAGGTAATTACTTATGCTTCACGTCATTTGAAAACTCATGAGCTAAATTTCCCTACACATGATTTGGAGTTAGTTTCTATTGTTTTTTCTTTAAAATTTTAGAGGTATCATTTGTATGGATTAAAGTGTGAAATATATACTGATCAAAAAAGTTTGAAGTATATATTCACTCATAAAGAATTTAACATGAGATAGATAAGATTGTCTAGAATTAATCAAGTATTATAGTTTCATGATTCATTATCATCCTGGAAAAGAAAACAAGGTGGTCTATGCTTTGAGTCAAAAAATTAATGCTACATTAACCATGTTATGTTTGGAATGTGACCCTTTGGTTAATGATTTTATGAATTTTTTCCTAGAATTTTTGAATGCAAGGTCATCCTATGTTTTGCTTTAGGTTTTAGTGTAGTCAACTTTGTCATAAAGAATTAAGATAGCTCAAAAGGTGGATCAATCTTTATAACAAAAGGTATAATCCATTAAGAATGATAAATTGCCTGATTTTAATATTGATGAAGAATGTGTTTTGAGATTTGGAAAAATATTATGTGTTCCTTATGATTCACAGTTGAGGAAAGATTTATTGACTAAATCTCATAGTTCTCCATTTTCTATTCATATGGGTAAAACTAATATGTACAGAGATATTCAGAAGTATTACTAGTGGTATGGAATGAAAAGAAACACTTCTAACTTTACCATGAAGTGTTTGAATTGTTAGCAGGTTAAAGTAGAGAGACAGTTACTGAAGGGGATGCTTCAACCTTTTTTAGTGCTGGAGTGGAAGTGGGAAAATATATAAATGGATTTCATGGTAGGACTGCCAAATACTTATTAAGGTAATAATATGATTTGGGTTATTTTTGACCGATTAACCAAATCTACACATTTCTGTCTCATTTGAGATACAATGTATCTAGATCAGCTTTCTAGACTATATCTAAAATATATTGTATGGTTATATGGAGTTCCTCTCTCCATTGTATCAAACCATGATCCCAAGTTCACATCCAATTTTTGTAAAGGACTTCAGAAGTCATTGGATACTAAATTAAATTTTAGTACAACTTTTCATCCTCAATCTGATGGATAGTCTGAGTAGATGATTTATACATTGGTAGATATGATTCGTTCTTGCTTAATGGATTAATAAGGAATTTTGGATCAACGTATTTCTTTGGTTGAGTTTTCTTATAATAATAGTTTTCATTCCAGTATACATATGGAACCTTTTGAGTCATTATATGGAAAGTAGTGTCGAACACCAGATTTTTGGGATGATGTAGGAGAAAGGAATTTAATGGGACCATAGTTGGTAGAGTAAATAATAAAGAATGTTCCATTGATTCAGAAACATGTGAGTACAGCTCAAAGTGGGTATAAAAGTTATGATGATAACCAGAGAAATGATATTTCTTTCGAGGTAGGTGGCCATGTCTTTTTAAAAGTTTCTCTATGGAAAAGTGTGTTGTGTTTTGGTAAGAAGGGGAAGCAGAGTCCATGGTTCATTAGACCATATGAAATCATGCAAAAAGTTGGGTCAGTTTCCTACCGAGTGGATTTACCCCTAAGTTTATCCCAGATACACAATGTATTTCATGTTTAAATGTTAAGGAAGTATGTACCAGATTCATCTCATGTTTTGAGCCTTGAAGTAGTTCAGCTAGAAGAGAATCTTTCTTATGAGGAACAACCAATTTAGGTTCTTGACCACATAGAAAGTGTTGCAGAATAAGGCAATTCAACAATTTAAGGTTTTATTGAAAACCCATATGGTTAAAGAGGAAACATGGGGATCTAAAAATTCTATGAGATAAAATTATCCCCACTTATTTTATAAGTGAATAAAATTGCGAGGATGCAATTTCCAAAAGGGGGAGGATGTAACATCATGGGTAATGATAGAACAAGTATTTTTCATATTTATTAATATTTATGAATTATATAGTAATTTTAATTTAAAATTTATTCTATATCCAACAGTGTACCTGACACACAATAATGATTTTCTCTAAAATATTACATTGCACACAAGATTGAGTTATACCGAACAATAATATATTATTAATATTATTATTTTGAGTGGTAGTTATTGCCTAGTCATTGTATCATCAAGAATGAATTGGACTGACTATATTATGTTTAAACATGTTTATTAAATGTTTTTAAATTTATACAATAAATTTTATTGGCTTAAAATAATAATAAATCAAATTTTAAGCATAAACGCTCTATATTTTTAAAAAGGTAGTTTTACCGGCTTTTAATGGAGAACCCATATTAAAAATATTTTTTGAAAATTTTATAATTTTTATAAGATAAAATAAAATTTATTTTTGAAATATAAATACCAAAAAATTACTTTAGGTGATTTTTTGGTATTTTTCTGAGAACTTTCATATTTTGATGAATAGTGAATAATATTGAATTTTAGTTCAAAACTGCTTTTTCATATAATTTATTTATATAGTTAAATTATGTTTTTATTTGGATTTATAGTATAATAAGATCAAATTTATATCATTTAAACCAATTTAGGTCATTTCAAACAATTTCATATTGAATTTAGATATAAAAACTTAGTAAACTTTTGAATGTTTTTACTTTAAAAACCCGCTTTGTCATCCCGTTTGTGAGATTAAATTTAAATTAATTTTTCTCACTTATGTGATTGTAATTTTTATGAATGTATTAAATATTTTTAATCATCATAATTTATAATTTCTAATAAGTTTAACTTATTTTTGATCAAAAATATTAGTGAATGTAATTAAAATTAATTACAGTGATTAAGAGGAAAATTAACTTAATAAGTGACTAAACCATAAAATTAAGAGTCAAAATGACCTAGATAATTTTCTAAAATCCATTTTTTATTCATATTTAGACTCTATCCTCCCTTTTATCTAATTTTTACTATTATTGGATCCACTTGACATGGGAAAAACATGGGTGGAATTCCCTTTTCAAAAAATTACAAGATTGCCACTCCTCCTCCACTATAAAAGGCACTCACACTTTCCATTTATTCACACCTATCATGCACTTTGGATCACACAAACTATACTCAAATAAGCTTCCAACATCTCTATCCTAAACCTTGAATCATCGCCTTGGGTAGAAATCCAACCAAGGAATCCCTTTGGTGAAAACCAAAAGGAGTTACCTAAAAATGAGCTAACATCCTTCCACAAGATCTTTTGTTTTATTTTCATTCTCCATAAACATGATTATTATTATTATATGATTATATTATAACCTAAGTATCCTAAATATATTTAAATGTTTTTATTCTAAGGTTTTTACCTATACTTACACACACTTCCATCTAATTGGTAATGAAATTATCGTTCATTTTTCTTTTACCCCTTTCATGGTTGGGTATTATGATGGAAACAATGTTTTTATATGATATATATATATATATGATATTAATTATTTATTAATACTTCTATAATTTCTATATACACATACCTTCATTCTTTCCATTTTTTGTAAATATGATAACATCGTTTTTGGACATGTGGACTACCGCCTCCTCAAAGCGATGTGATACGTTCACACAATTCATGGAATATATTAATGATGAGTTTAATTAAACATATGTGACGTACATAAAATCCATATTATATTAATTAAAAAATTACCCGTATAGAAATATAATATATCATTTTCTTTGTTACCCATAACACACTGAAAAAGTGATAATGTCATTCATGGATGTGTGGACTACCACCTCCTCGACGCGATATGATTACTTTTAAATCATAATGATTATATATATGAGTATATATAATTAAATAAAATGGTATTATTATACAATTATCATTATGGAAATATAAATTTCACTTACCTTCTTTCCATAACGATCATTGAAAAATGGGAATGTTACTCATGCGTACGTATGACATACTATCTCCATGATTACAACATTGGTTCATTTTTCATAACCATATTTCATGATTATTTTTAAAAGTGTAATTTATGTGTAAATATGATAATTTTTTCATGATTATTATTATGGATATGTTTTTATAATGACCCCTTTGACCACAGTTGACCAACCAAAGTCGTTTTTTAGATATAAACTGAATATGGTCAAAACACCCGACGTAAACTTAATTGTTAAGTAATTGATTAAAAAATTGTAATAAATGAAATAAAATTAATTATAAACTTGAAAAAGGTTATAAATAAATTAAATAATTAATATTATCTCATTATTCTGGAAGATAAAATCTTACGTGACAAGTCATACTCAAGGTAAGAGATTCTGTCTCAATCTCCTTTCATTGAGATATTTCTTGATGATATGCACCTTTATTATTTTATAAAGTGTATATACATACCCTTTTACATTATATATCCATATTTTATCTACTCTCGTGTTATTTAATATTTTTTTCAAATGTTATTAATTCATGGAGATTATGATTTAAATGTTCAAAGTAGAATGGGACGCTTTGAATGTTTAAATATTTAATTTAAAAATCTTTTCTCCATGTCAATATTCTTGATATCATTTTACATATTTAATTATATGGATATAAAATTATTATAAAGGAAATTTATATATTTTTTTAATTTCATTTCAAGGTTTTCAAAAGGAATATTTTTACGTGTTTTATATAGAATGTTTTTTTAAACGATAAAAGGAATGTTCTATTCTTAACGTATGCAGCGACAATAACTTTTCCACCATCATGAATATTATTTGATTTATATATTCCTTTACAAGATTACATGTTTTCTTAAATGAAAATAATTATTATACTTTTTGGGTATTTTGTCATTGAAAATGGGTTTTAAAAACAGATTGATTATTTTAATAACTTGAAATGCTTTCTTAGGAGTGAAAATGAAATATTATGAGTTACATGTTGAAAATTGAATCATTTTATGTGTTATGATTATATAATGGTACTTGTCCATTTAATGAGTGGTTATGTGATAAACCACTGACTGATGGTTCTGTGATAAACCAATGATGGGTGGGTGTGTGATAGCCCTCTAATGCATTGGGTATAGAAGTCGGTTGTATACTTATTCCATTTGTATGAGTGAAATCTATGGAAGTTGACCATATGAATATTCCATTTATAATAGTGAAAAGTATAATGATGTCCCAAGATACCAATATGTTTTATCTATGCTTTACATGGGTTTTATGGTAATATTTTTATTACAAAAAGGGTAATAAATGAGCATATTTTCAAAGTAAAGTATTTACTACTTATTAAGGGTGAAAATTATTACTTTATGATAAAGTTTTAATGGGTTTTAATGTTTTTGAATGGACTAATGATTTCCTTCTTTTTATATCCTTTACTGAGCTTTTTATGCTCATCCTGTGTTTTTTTAATTTTTTCATAGGACATAAGGATGATTAAGGGATTGGGAGAATTCATATTGATAGTCATGAATAGTTTTTATAAAAGAGAAAATATTTTATTTTTAAAAGTTTTTTATGGTGGAAAAAATGGATATTGATAGGAAGTATCCACTTTGAATTTTTTTTATGTATGAGTTATAGGCTAATTCTCTAAAACTCTAAACTTGAAAAGATCCTAGATGTTAAAGAAAGTAAAATTCTTGAGTTAAATCAATATTATATAATGTTTTAAGGCCAAGTACTTATACATATGGATTTATTTTAAGAAGATATAATGAAATATAAATTGATGGAAAGAATAATCCTTTTTCTTATTTTGAATAAGTTTTGAAAACTATTCTATAAAATATATTGTCAATAAATTGATACTTCTATATAGATCTTGTGGATTCATTAACTTCCTCTTTGATGGTTGATCTATGAAACACATGGTTTTTGACAAGTCTGTCAGTTTTTTCCTTCAAACATCACTATATAAAATCACAACATATGTATCTCAATCTCCATAATATCAGTTTTGAAATAGAAACTAATATTTTAAAATTCCATGCTATTTATCTTAATCAAATAATAATAAATATATCCTCATTGATTAATTCCATAATTTGAATTAATGGAATTCTCTTCAAAACTTGATCATTTAAAACTCATCCAACTATATCTTGAATATCTACATGGTTATTAGGATAAAATTTCTTTATTTTTCTTTTGAAATCCCATAAAGAATAAATGATTTATTGACCATTTACATGGAAATAATAGTTTCCCATATTAAAATCTTATAGAATCTTGATTGGTTTATCTATATATAATTCCCCCATTTAAATATTCAAAAAAATAGATATATTTGATTCGTAATGTATTAGTTTGAGAATTTTAATGATATCCCAAAAAAACTAGTAGCTTCACTATTTTAGATATGAAAATTTTATTTCTCTATCTAAATATCCATTTAACTCAGTCAAAGATAGTCAAAATAATCTTTGAGATAAGTTCCACATCAACACTTTTGTATATCACTGTCAAATATTTAGGGAAACAACAAGGAATGTGAATTGACATAGAAACAAAGTGTTGTTGAATTACTATAATATATTTTAAATTTTATAGAGTAAAAAACTCACATTTAATTAAAAAGATCTTCATAAAAGGCTTCATGATAACCTTTATATTTTCTTTAAACTTTTCTATATTTGTGTAAATCATGGTAAGCTCTTTTGAACTAAAAGATAACCTTTATGGTAACCTTTTTTATCACTTTATGCATTTTTAGTTTTTTAGTCACAGTCACCATGTTTATTCTATAATGTTACCTTTTTTATTATGTTTGGCTGACTGTGACTATTATCTCTGATTTTTCCCTTACAAATCTCTTGAAAACTTCAAATTCCTTCCAAAATTATTCTGAAAATTTTCAAGCCATGTAATAATATGAAAAAATATGAAAAAAATATCATCCATATGTGTTTAGTAGTATCTCTACAAGTATTTAGTTTTTTATATAAAATAATTTTATACAACATTATTTTATAAAAAAATTCCACCATGAAAGTCTTAGTCTATATTACTCAATGTATTCTAAAATAGTGAACAATTAATCTGAATGAGCGAGGATTGGTACAATGGATTCCATTTCTAGAATAATATAATGTATTTTCACTTTTTAGAATCTTTATACAATATTAAAATATTCTATAGGATTCCTTATAATTAATGTATAACCTAACAATCCAACAAGCATGGACAATTTATTGAAAATTTTTATTCAACTTTCAGAAGATTGTATAATGTTGATCATTGTAACTCACGTTAGTAAATATTTCCTGATTTTTTTATCATTTTATATTAAAAATAAATACAATACAATGAATATAAGGGGATTTGTTGAGTTATATAGAGATATTGAGCTATCTGATGATGATTATTTATCTCATGTATCCATATTAGTTAAAAAAGGGGGTTTAAGGAGGCCTCCACATGAGTTTTCATAAGTGTAGTCTTGTTTTATCAAACACATCATCCATATAAATGAAATTAATCATGGTAATATATAGTTAATTTGATAAGGAACATGTTGTAGAAGTTTAAGAAGTATTTTATACAGTAAAGGGTCACTCAAATAAAGTTAAATAAGTTTTGAGTAAAGAAGAAAATCTAAAGGAGTTAATACGTGAGATTGATAAGAAAACAAAGGAGCATAATAATGGTGAAATTGATTTTTAAAAGGATTCGTAGTATTTATTAGAAGATTCATAAGGTTGAAATAAAAAATGTGAAGGATGTGTAACAGTTGTTTGCATGGAAATGAAATGCATAAAATTTAGATAGATGTTACATAAGAATGAAATATGTTGTTTGAGGGATATACAAGTAAAAAATTACTTGAAGTGAGTTTCATAGTAGTGATGGGAAGATTTCACAAATTGCATAATGGTTAGATAAATTCCACATAAGAGTAAACCAAATTGTATAAAGGCTACACATGATCGAGATGAAGAAATCAATGGTTGTGTAATGATGAGTAGGATGTTTCATAATACTGAATGGTGAATTTTTATTGTGTGTAAAAGTTAATTTTTTTATTTTCTATCATTATTAAAAAAAAATCATTACTTATCAATGATATGATTTAGAGAGGTTTCATTCATGTCATAAATCATCCTTAAATATTAGAGATCATTGATGGTCATAAAAAAGCGTTCTCTACCCATTAATAAGGAAACTTCTTTTTAGAAATAATAGGGAATAACTGCTACAAATATATAATGTGGGAGAGAAGAAAAAATTAGAATAAAAATAAAGAAAATATATAATATTGTATTGATTGGGTTGACATATATATACAAGAGATACAATAGAGAATAATAAGAATAAGAAGAATTTATATCATTATGAGAGGTTGGGAAAACCAAGCATGAGAGATATAAAGGAAGAAGAGGAAGTAGACTTTGATGTGTATGCTGCCACATAAAGAAGAAAAATAATAAGAAGTTTATTTCTCTATGATAATCACTCTATCATAGTGAAAATGGATCTTTTGATCTATATTGTATCTTTATACAAGTGAAGGAGCAATCATTCTATCATGAGACAAACTTTGTAAAGGTTTTAAGGTTATCTTGTTTCCCTCTCAAGTTTTAACTTAACAATAAAATTAAGTCCATATAAAGTGGGATAACAACCAAAACACACACAAAACTATCTACTCACATCGAGTAGTGAACCTTATAAATCCATTTTTCATCATTTCATAGATTTTTATTGTCTTATAAGTAAAAAAAGGGGGAAACACTAGTTGGTTTATCTAATCAAAAAATGAATATTAAATTGAATGTTTTGATAAAATAAGAGATAAAAAGGACTCACTGATTCAGCCCTTTCAGTTTTTTTACAACTCTATAGGGATCCTAAACAACTAGTATTTGTAGGATCCAGACACAGTGAAAGCATGGAGGTTAGGAGGGCCCAACTTTGCTTTTTCTGTAATTGATAACCAATCTAGGATCAATACAATGATGAACGCCAGTATCTATTGATTAAAATCAAATATTTAGACAAAGAGAATAAAAATGTCAGATTTGAGAAAGAGGATCTTGCACATCATGTTTATAATTAATTTATTAATTCCTAAAGAAATTAAATACTTGGGTATTTGGTAATTTATTCGTTGATGATCGTTGATCGTCTAGAATGACCCTTCCATATTGTCTTCATTATGCTCGCGAGGATCCAAAGTATAATCCCTCTAGAGGTGATCCACACATGCTCCAATGGTCTCCGAACAATGTCACTCATTCTCCGGGTGCTAGCGTGGTGAAGAGAATGTCTTGTGTCGATAGTTATCAATCGCTCGTTCTTCAATATTGAAGAATTTCTCTTGTTCTTAAGAGGGAGAGATGGGAGGATTCATGAGAGAAAATTTTTGGCTCAACAATTCTCAATTCACCAAGGTTTGGCACAATAGACATACATGCCTATTAATTGACATGGGGTTTCAGTTACAATATTTAACTGTGAAACAATAATTAAATGCAATTATAACTATTAGAGAAAACCCATGCCACATAATAACAATAACAACACCATTATTTGTGGTGTGCCAACTTATGTAAAACAGAACCATAAATGAAATCTTGTGCCACATAGTGATAACAGTGTTATTATTATTTCTTGCAACAACTGGATAAACATTATTTACCAACTTGTGAATAATTAATTTATCAACGGACACAGTATTGGTCCGTTAAAACTTCTCTTCCAATTGTTGAACACCCGATTAAAATATTTTATTCACTTAAATAAATATTTTTATTTACAAACTAGTAAATAAATATTTATTAAATATTCAATAAAATAAATAAATATATTGTATTCACAATCTAGTGAATAAATATTTATTTAATTTATGCGATCATTTTAACTTGAATAAAATTATTCCTCGGTATTCAAAA
Organism: Viscum album; assembly: GCA_963277665.1. Lineage (NCBI taxonomy): Eukaryota > Viridiplantae > Streptophyta > Magnoliopsida > Santalales > Viscaceae > Viscum > Viscum album. The sequence goes on from OY728123.1 coordinate 892,067,122, forward strand.
TAATATATATTACATTAATTAAATTCAAATAGAATTTAATTGAGACCACCAGAAACACTTAGTGTGTGACCCTCTAGGATTCTTTCTCATTAGCATTAGGTGGGCTTGACTAAAGTTCAAGATTACTACCTAGCAACAGGTCAAGGCACCCAAGGGAAAGAACTTAAAGTTACAATAATGATATCCACATACAAACGCTCATTATGTAATATAATCCATTTATCACAATATCTCATCAAGCAGGTTTCGTGATAGTGTCATCAACCTATATGCTTGATACGTCATTCTTTGACTACCTAAAATAAACTCGTCATTACACCATGGACATGGAATTTAGGGTGATGGTTCTATTTTAATCAAAGGGCCGAGATATCAACTTCCATAAATGGAAGGTACAAATCCTTCCTTAAATTATCCATTAATAACTTGTCATTCGTGATGCAACCAACGTACCCTACTTCCCGCCAATATATGGTGTGAAGGTTTTCATCAGTAAATAAAAGTGTGTGAGTTGTGACACATATTAATGATAATCTTAAAGTATAAGGATCATTACACACACTCATGTATAGGAATATTCGATGACACCAAAACATGTGGAATTTCTACTGGTGGGTCAGTTCTCATAATCTCCCATCGTGGAGATTACCAAGTGCGAACTTCATGAGAGGAAGTCTCATATGCTTATGAGTACTCTCACCTGATGGTCTATATACTATGTGTCCCATCATAGTATTTCATCCAACTATAGAACTATATTTAAGAATATTTTTGTAGCATTTAATGGTTCTCATCATAGCGGGGAACTTCCATAACCTTATCAATGCAATAAATACTCTAGGAAAATATTACATCATAGTCATACAGAACAATGAAAAATATGTAATAAGATGTTTAATATTTAAATACATTAAATATTCATGTAATCAAAGTACAAATAGTTTATTCTAGGACACCAACTCTAACAAACTTCTACTTAGACTAGAGCCAACTACCTACGACTTTCAGTCTGTTAGACCTCACATGATGATTATGTTTCTGCTGAGTCGATACTTTAGTCAAGGGGTCCTCCATGTTGTCTTTCATAGAAATGATTCTCACTATAACTTCACCTCTCTGAAAAAAATCCCTCAAAAGATGATACTTCCAAAGTATGTGCTTGGCCGCTAATGTGACCTTGGCTCTTTTGAGAGAGCCACCGCTATAGAATTATCACAATAGAGTGTGATGGGATCTTTACTGATAGGTACCACATCCAGATATTGGATGAAGCTTTGCATTCAAACTGCTTCTTTAGCTACCTCAAAAGTTGCGATATACTTAGACTATGCTGTAGAATCTTTGACCACACCCTGCTTTGAGCTCTTCCAGCTCACAGCACCTCCATTAAAAGTGAATATGTATCCCGTTTGTGACTTTATGTCATCTTGATCAGTCTGGAAACTAGCCTCTACATATCCTCTGATAATTATTTCCTCATATCCTCTATGAACCAGGAACATATCCTTAGTACATATCAGATACTTAAGGATAGCCTTGACTTCCATCCAATAACGGTCACCTGGATCAGCTTGATATCTACCTACCACACTTAATAAGTAAGCGGCATCTAGACTAGTACATAGCATGGCATACATGACTGACTCAATCATTGATGCATATGGAGTCCTTACCATTCCCTTTATTTCCTCATGCATTTGAGGACACATTTTCTTGGAAATATGAATGTCATGTGATTCTAGCAACAATCCCCTCTTGGATTGTTCCATACTGAATTTATTTAGTATCTTGTCAATGTATTTACTTTTTAGGGCTAGAAATATCTTGGATCTATCACAATGGATATTGATCCCAAGAATATATGTTGCCTCACCCAAGTCCTTCATGGAGAATCATTTATTCAACCATACCTTAACAGACTGTAAGACTGGTATTTTTTTCCAATAAGTAATATTTCATCAATATATACAATTAAAAAAATGACCACACTCCCACTAACCATTTGTAGACACAAGTCTCACATTCATTCTTTATAAAATCAAATTCTTTTATGGCTTCATCAAAATGAATTTTCCATGACTTTTATGCTTACTTTAATCCATAAATGGATTTTTGAAACTTGCATATATTATTGGAATCCATTGGAGTCTCAAACCCTTCAGGTTGTATCATATAGACATCTTCTTGAAGGTTCCCATTAAGGAAGGTTGTTTTGACATCCATTTTACAAATATAATAGTCATGGTAAGAGGCAATGGCTAGTAGAATTCTAATGGATTTTAGTATTGCAACTGGTGAAAATGTTTCTTCATAGTCAATACCTTAACTGTATTTAAACCCTTTTGCAACCAGTCATGCCTTATAAGTACTGATTTGTCCTTCCATGTCCAGTTTCTTCTTGAATTCCCATTTGAAACCAACAGGCTTTACATTTACTAGAGGGTCTACCAAAATACAGACTTGGTTTTTCTATATGGAATCCATTTTATAATTCATAGATTCTTTCCACTTGGAAACATCTATGCCACTAACTACTTCTGTGTAGGTTATAGGATCATTATTATCAACTAATAATGAGTCACCATCCTCAATGACTAGAAAACCATACCGTTCTGGTTCTCTAACCTCTCTTATACTCTTATGCAGTTCTTGTGTTTCTGGAATAGATTCTTCTTCCATGGGGCTCTATGGAATCTGCTCCTGTACCAACTCTTATGTTCCTTGAGCCTCAACTTCATCAAATAATATCTCGCTCCCACTATCTCTTTTAAAGATATTCTCCCTCTCAAGTAATATATCATGTCTTTATACAATAAACTTTTTATCTAAGGGGTTTTATAGGTAATATCCCCTTGTTTCCTTGGGGTATCCTATAAAGGTACACTTTGTGCCTTGGGGTTCAAGTTTGTTACTTGAAGAGGCCTTAATAAACGCTTCGATTCCCCACACATTAAAATTCGATAACATGGATTTTATTCCACTCCAAAACTCGTATAGAATACCATTTATCAATTTAGGTGGTACTTGGTTCAGTATATGTGTCATTGTTTATAACGCATATCCCCAAAAGGATAATGGAAGACTTTCATGACTCATCATTGATCTCACCATGTTTAACAAGGTGTGGTTCCTCCTTTCACTTACACCATTACACTGAGGCGTGTAAGGAGGAGTGAGATGGGATAGGATCCTAAACTCCCATAAGTAATCAATGAAGTCTTGATTAAGATATTCTCCACCTCAGTTTGAGTAGAGTTTCTTAATCTTCTTACCAATTTGGTTCTCAACTTCATTCTTGTATACCTTGAACTTATCAAAAGAATCCGACTTATACCTCATTAAGTAGATATATCCATATCTACTAAAATCATCAGTAGAAGTTATGAAGTATGAGTACCCACCCCTTACTTAAACCATAAATGGTCTACACACATCAGTATGAACCAATCCAAGAAGTTATTTGGATCTTTCACCTTTCCCACTAAATGGGGCTTTGGTCATTTTTCCTTGTAAACACGCATGACATACACCAAGTGATTTTAGTGCAAAAGAATCTAAATATTCATCTTGATGTAACTTTGTCAATCATTTCTCATTTACATGACCTAGCCAATGATTCCAAAGTTGGGTGTGGTATGAGTCATGTGAAGTATCTTCGTTATCGATTTCCATTACTTGGTTTATGTAATCCAACACGTAAATACTGTTATATAAATGTGTCTTACCAAAACAAATTCTATCATTATAAAAGAAGCAACATTCATTTCCAAAATTGAAAATAAATCCATCTGTATCTATTCTGGATACAAAAACAATGTTTTTGGTTACATAAGTCACATAATAACAACATTTTAATACCAATATAATCCTAGTTGTCAACATGAGGTGGTAGTCCCCGACAGCTACAACAAAAAGTCTAGCCCCATTGGTTACTCATAGATCTACCTCCCCTAGATCAATTTTCTTGAATCTACTTGGTTCCTATATTTGGATACATATGTGAGCACCACAAGCTATATCTAATACCCAATTTATAGAAATAGATAAATTGCACTCAATAAAAAATGCACCTGAAGCTTCCCCTTGCTTCTTTAGTTGGGTGCAGTTTTTCTTTCAGTGGCCCTTCTTGCCACATGCGAAACAAATAGCTTCCTATTCCCTTATGTCCCCCTTGATCTTCCTTTTCTTTGAAGGGTGTGAAGAATCTTTGGGATTAAATCTCTTCATCTTCCCTTTCCTCGTATTCGCCATAAGTACAAAAGGATTTTCATGTTTTATGTCTTTTTCCACTTGGTGAAGGAGGATAAGAAGATCTGGTAAAGACTTCTCAATGTTATTCATATTGAAATTCATAATAAAACTGAATAATCTCTGAGGGAGTGATGTGATAATGAGATAGTTACCCAGTTCTTTAGAGAGTTTAAACCCTAAAACCTTTAGGTGCTCAATGTAGCCAATGAGCTTGACTACGTGAGGCCTAGTTAGGGTATCCTCTTCAATATTACTCTGAAAGAGTGACTTGGAGATCTCAAACTATTCATATCTTTCTCTCTCCTGGTAAAGACCACGAAGGTGCTCAAGCATGCTATAGACATCCATGTTTTTACGAGACTTCATGAGTTCACTAGACATTGATGATAACATCAAACATTGAATGTCGGTCGTGTCGTTCATATGTTTCTCGTAGACCAGGAACTCTTCATAACTCACATCTTGGGTAGGAATATCAGGTAATGAGGACTCCAACACATAATATTTCCATTCATGGCATAGAATGACCCAAAGGCATCTAAACCATTCCTGGAAGTTACCGTCGGTGAGGATGTTGTCTTTATCTAGTATTGATCATAGGGATTGTGTGGTTGATGATCTTGTAATTTTTTTCTACAATTAAAAGAGTAGATAATTATAACTTTCTTGATTACATTTTATAAGAAATAATAAAATAATTTTATTAAGTCTCCCACTATTTTATCAATTCCCAATGGTCCTCACCATTAAACTCAAAATTTCTAGTTGCTAGGAAATTCTAGTGGCAAGGATTCACATTCCCCTTCGCATAACCCCAAAAAGGGTTGGTCAAGCTATTTGAAGGTATTTAGGTAGTCAAGTCTTTGCCAACTGCGGGCTTGCAACTCCTTGATCTGTTGAGTGGACTCCCCAATCCTGAAATCCTGACTTGGATTTCCTCAATACTTACCTCCAAATTTACACCAAGTCTAGAAATGGTTACTCCTCTTGGTGTAAAATTGTTAATTCAACCTAAAACTTTCATAAGAGCTTCCTATATAAAATTAAGTGTCCCAACAAGGTTTGGTAAAACACTTAGTTTTATTGAGTCATTCCCTTAATCAAGTAATGGAAGGCTTAGTCTAACTTAATATTTTATTGAGGGATTTTTATCTCTTATGCATAAATTTCCTTATTATCTTTATCACATGCTTGTTAATATTAAGTGGAACTTACTTAAGTGATTAACAATTTCTTGATAATATTTACGCATAAGCCTAGTTTATTTTAGTTCCATCTTGCATGCTTGTTAATTCATTAATTATGTAGTCGCAACAATACATCCATAATGAAAAAACCATGAAACTGAAAGAACTAAAATAAAGTAAATGGAATGATCATGAGCTCTTCTAATGGTTAGTTTATCTAGAAGTTGATAAACTAACCACTGGCCTAGGGGAGAAACACCTTGAACCATTTATGGTTCATGTCTACAGCTTTCCACCAGTCCACTTTTATATCTCCTTGGATTGGTTTCACCTCGGCTCCTTACTTGAACCGCCTCCACAATCTTGGTAGCTCTATCCATTACATATGTTTTTTAACTCACACATAGGTGAGGGGTAAAAGGGGGGGTTTACATAAAAGAAACCATGGGAATGTATTCCCTACATATTAATAAGGAGAGATGGCATGCAATCCAACAATTTAATTTAAAATAAATTAAAAGGAAACCAATCACAAATAAAGGTCTGGTCTAGCTCATGATCATCCACATACATGCAACGAATTATGTATTTAATAAAACTAGCATTAAATTATTTAATCGTTATTATTAAGATAAATAACGCTTGAATCGATTAATTATTATATTTAATTAACCAATCCTTTTATCATAATAATTTTTCTGAATTTCCATGAGATTCTCATCCATAACCTTAGAGGTAACATGGTGAATACTCATTCTAATCTACATGATATGTAATTATGAACATTACAAAAACATTAAAGTTTTAATTTTTTATAATTTGGTAAAGTACATGGCGTGTATTTCCGACTACATGGTGTGCACTGCCTTCACCGTCTTATCCAAAGCAAATGCCTAGGGACTCGGCATGTGAGGCGTACTTCAGAAATCTCAGAGTACATGGGGTGTACAGTGGGCCACAAGTCATGTTCACTGCTAAAAAATAAGGCTATAACCATGGTTTTAAACTTTGGCTATAGGTTATAGCCACGGTTTACTCAACTGTGGCTGGTATTAGCATGGCTATAGGGTAAATCCTATAGCCATGGTTTTGAACCGTGCCTAGAGGCCTGTAGACATGGTTTTTAACCATGGCTAGAGGCCTGTAGCCAGGGTTCAAACCACAGATACAAACCTATAACCACAGTTTGAAAACTATGGCATAGGCTAAAATAACTCATCATATATAGCCATGGTTCTCAACCATGGCTATATGTCTATATCCACGGTCCAAAATCATGGATATAGGCCTTTACATTTCCTAAAAAATAGCACCATTCAACTGGTGTTGGACCCTTTCATCCCCCTGCACACCCATGCCCCCTTGCACCCCCCCTACAAAACCCCCTTGAACCCCCTGCACAACCACACTGCACCCCCCCCCCCCCCACACCCCTTGCACCCCCTACACCCCCTTACACACCCCTCGCACCCCCTTGCACACCCCCATGTCCCCTTGAAAACACCCCCTTGCACACCTGTACACCCCTTGCACCACCCCTACTAGACACCCCCACTGCACCCCCCCCCCCTCTTGGACAACCCCCTGGAAAAACCCCCCCACCCCCCTGGACAGCAGCCCCCCTGGACAGACACCCCCCTGCACAGCCCCCCCTGCACCCCCTTCACAGCCTCCTTGTACCCCCCTACACATCCCTTGCACCCCCCCCCCCCCGCACACCCTGCTTTTACCCCTGATCCCCTTTCACCGATTTCACACCTGCACACCCACAATGCACACCCCTTGCACCACCCGTGCTGGACCCCCCCCCCCCCCCCTTGCACCACCACTGCTGGACACCCCCCCCCCCACACACACACACATCCCCCCTTCACACCCATTCCCCCTTGCACCCCCCCCCCCCCGGACAGACACCCCCTGGATAGCAACCCCCCCCCCCCCCCCAAACATACACCCCCCTGGACAGCAGCCCCCACCCCACCCCCTGGATAAACACCCCCCATGGACACTTGCACGCCCCTTGTACCACCCCTACTGGACACCCCTACTGCACCCCCCCCCCCCTCCTGGACACCCCCCTAGACACCCCCCCCCCCCCGACAAAGCCCCCTTTCACCCCTTACACATCCCTTGCCCCCCCCCCTGCACACTCCCCTTGCACCCCCTGGTCCCCTTGCACACACACCCTTGTACACCTGCACACCCCCACTACACACCCCTTACACCACCCCTACTGGACCCCCCTTGCACCACCCTTGTTGGACACCCCCCTTGCACCCCCCATGCACACCCACGCCCCCTTGCACCCCCCCCCCCCCACCCCTAGACACCCCCCCTTGCACCCCCCTGGACAGACACCCCCCCCCCCCGGACAACACCCCCCCTCGCCCCCTTGGACAGCAGCCCCCCTGGACAGTAGCCCCCCCTGGACAGACACCCCCACCCCCCGTACACCCATTCCCCCTTGCACCCCCCTCAACAACCCCCCCTTTCACCCCCCTTACACCCCCCCCCCCCCCCCCTTCACCCCCATGTCCCCTTGCACACACCCCCTTGCACACCTGCACACCCCCCTGCAGACCCCCACTGCACACCCCTTACACCACCCCTGCTGGACACCCCCCAGCACACCCATTCCCCCCTACAAAACCCCCTTGAACCCCCTGAATATCCCCCCTTGTACCCCCCTTAAACATCACTTGCACCCTCCCCCTGCACACCCATGTCCACTTGCACACACCCCCTTGCACACACCCCCTTGCACAGCCCCCTTGCACCACCCATTGCACCACCCCTACTGGACCCCCCACCCATGCACCATCCCTGCTGGACACCCCCACTGCACACACCCCCCCCCTCCTGGATAGACCCCCCTCCCTTCTGGACACCCCCCCTAGACATACCCCCCTCCCCCTGGACAGACACCCCCCCCCCCCGCGCAGCCCCCTGCACACCCCCTTGCACCCCCCCCCCCCCCCCACCCCCACACCCCTTACACCCCCTTGTACACCCCCTTGCACACCTGCACACACCCCCTTGAACACCCCTACACACCTACACACACCCCCTTGCACACACACCCTATACACCCCCACTGCACCCCCACATTTCAAAAGTGGAGTGCAAGTCACCATGAATAATCCACTCTATTTATTTCATGGAATCCAATTAAACTTTAGAAAGGAGGCATAACCATTACATAATTCACCACACGAGGCATTACCAATCATGTGCCAAGTTAACCATGTTCAGTTCCATTTAACTCATTCAATTCATTAAAACATGGAAATTCCATTTAAAAGATCAAAGGGGGTCACTTCTTGGTCATTACAACACTTTCCTACTTGGTAAATTCCATCTTAAAAGTATAACGACACTTAAAGGGTGTTTTGGTTCAAACAATCATTTTAATAAAAAGAGGGAAACCCCCTGCAGAGATATAAAAAGGGTCAAGTACGATGTGTGCTTTACAACTAACAACGACATCAAGTATAAGGAAAACATCAATGCAATAATGTCAAGCAAGGTATACCACTATGATTTTTCACAGACAGTGCACCTCCGTTAGAGGGGTTCTATTACAAAACCATGACTTTTTTATCAAATGAAACAATTATCTTAACTAACACTTATTCAATTATTGCAATTTAATATAAACATGTAGAATTAAGAAGGAAACTAAATGCAATTTAAAACATTCTTGAATTAAAGAGGCTAGGAGAGGGACGCTACCTTAAATGAGCCACGCCACACTCAGCGCTTGACACTTTTATCAGTGGAAAATATATGTTGCTTCATCCATCCTCCAGGCATATGCACCTTTGCATATACATAAGGACTCCCTAACCCCTATGTACATGTCTGCATAGCCTTGAACACGCACAAGAGGATCCTTATATATATGCTCACATGCATAAGCCCATTATGGAGTAGGTTGGATCAGTGTCTTTTAAACTTCCAAGGCATTGACACATACATGCAGACATCCGTTAATAATCTCACAAGGGATCTTTCAGACCACTCACTGGTCGTAGTGAAACTGAAGAAGGATGAAATAAGGAGTGTGCAATTTGTCTACTCAAGGAATTGGATGAGGATGGAGGTATTTCTTCATCTTGAACAAGTTGGGATCTTCTTGGGTGGGTTTAACACATCACCTACAAGGTGGTTCTCATTCAAAATATTAAATATCCTACTACTATCAATCACTACATGCCCATACGCCTCTATAACTTCACATAAAAAATCCTTTCCTCCTTTATCAATAGGAGACTCAACCTTGTCAATACTAGGATAGTCTTGGTGGTGAAGCATAGCTATGTGCAAGGGAGGAGTATTCAGGGGGAGATAGAAATAGCCAAATAGATGGTGGAAAACATAAATAAGAAAGCACTATGCTTGAACATCATAATTAAAATGGACATGGACAATGTGTATGATCATATTTAATGGTGTTTCATTATCAAAGCTATGAGGAGGTTTGGTTTTAGGGAATGGTCTTATCAATTGTCAGTTGTATTCTAGTATATGGTATTAAATCCATATTAATAACAACTAGTGGTATCATACAAAATCTGATTTGTTGCAAGTGATATCAAGCCATGATTTAGTGAAAGCAATCTGTTGTAAATAGGATTTCATATTTGGAGAAACCTAATCATGAAGAAATGGGGGAGTTAGAGATGGATTTTAATGGCTATTAAACCTCACCTAAGATTAAATAAACCTATAAAGATTAACTACACCCCCTGACCTACTACCCCACCCCCTTACACCCCCACCCCTACCCCACCCCCTCCCCCCTTGATCCTCACCTACACCCCCTGCCCTGAAAACCCCCCTGCATACCCCCCTGGCCCCTCCCCCCTGCACCCTCCCCCTACCATTTTTTCCTCCCCCCATTTCCCCCCTTGACCCCCTTGCCCCACTTCCCCACCCCCCTTGCACTCCCTGCCCTGCAGACCACCACCCTCTCCCTCTCTCTCCCTCTTTGCATCCCACCTGCACCCTCCCCCTCCCCCTGCCATGCAGACCCCCCCTGGTGTTAGAAATGATGAAGATATCCATGATATGATTATCTTGAACAAGTCATGGTGGTCAACGATGAGGGAAGTGAGAAAAATGACAAATTCCAAGTGTGTATAAGGTTCATTTTTAAAAAGTAAAACAATGAAAGGATAAGAGAGAGAAAGGATCCATCCATAGTTATCCATATTATCCAGTATTTCCCCCCTATGAGGCAACGACTGGGCTCAACTACAACTAGAATTGGTTGGTGAATGAGGAACACAACGCTAGTACAAAGTGGTTCTGTGATGGGGAAATAAGAACCTAGTGAGAGGTGGAACCAAGCAGTATTCAAGAACTAGTGTTTTTGGTATAGGTTAGTACCAAAAGACTTCAAAGGTGGTATATGTATCATATTTAGTGATTAAATAGTGGATGTCTTCACTAAAGTCTAATGTGGGACTCATAAATATAGTGTCAACAAAGCAAGGAAGACCACCCCATGGAGGATATGGACCATGCTCATAGTGGATATAAAATGGATAGTATTTTTTCACCATGTCATGGTAAAACTCATGGATGTAATGTTTCATTTAAATTATTTATAAAATAGTGGGATCATGATCATTTTGGAGTCCATAGTCGAAGGAATAACAATGAATAGAAGATTCCTAAATCTCTTGGATGGCCTAAAGATGCCAAAATGAGCACTTGGAGGAGACCCTTCTATGGTGAACACCATAATACATTTCTAAAGTACCTATGGGAAATAGTGAGGCCAACTATGGGAATGTTGTTCACCATGGTAGACTCTTGTAATGTGTGTTAAGGAGAGATGTTAGAGGACCCATGAATCGTGGCATTGGGTGTGTTGGGTGTTAGATGTTTTGGATCTACAACCAAAACCACCTAATGAGTGTGGTGATGGGAATTTCAATAGGAATTTTTCTGGAAAGAGTTGTATGTTGTGATAAGAGAAGCATCGTTCCATGTTCAGATATTAGAGTAACAATGTTGAAATTTTTATGAGAATTAAATATGATAATTAACCAAATTTCATGGATCTCGTTATTGAAAAAAATACCTTCTATGGATAATGAATATATGTCCATAATTATAGATATGGTTAAGTTTTGAAATAAAGATAAAAGGACATGATGTTCGGGGTGTTGACCTAAACCTTTTTTGGAAGACCACACAAGAAATACCATCACAATGTAGAGGTAAAAAGTATATCTTTGTGGAGAAATATTTAGAGAATTTATATGAATTAAAGGAATATGTTTGACCATACTAAAACCACGTAGAATGCCTAGAATTATTGTGAAAAATATAGAGAAGGTGAATTGATGCCATCCCTTAGATAAAAGGGGTTGGTTTCTAGGATCTATATAACTTGATAGAGTAGTTAGAGAGATTATATATGAGACAGATCAAGTTATATATCTTAATCAGAAGGAGTAAAGAGACCAAATAATTTCATTACTAGATATGGTTTAATTCTATAAGTGGTGGATTGAGATAAAAAGTCTTTCACTACTTCATCAAAAGAATAAATGAAAAATACTACAATGTACTTCCATCTTGGAATTATCTACATCTAGATAAGAGGAGTTCTACATCTATGATTTTGTGGGATTCATAAATTCAAGCCTCGCACTATAGAGTTGTTCTCATCTAGAATAGAATAAGGAAAGTATATTAAAGTGAAGGGAAAACTAGAATCAAATAAAAACCATGATGAAAGTGAAGTATCATGCTGATTAGAGAGAAATCTTCATGTCACTAAACTATTAAAGAAGACCCGGAAGTCTATAAACTTTCCATCATTATCTTAAAGTAGTGGGTCAGTAGACAAGAAGTGGGTGTGACCTAGGATTGGAAATGCACCTTTCCAAACCTAATTATAACACATAAATTGATTAGTTCTATAATATGTTATACTGGCACAATGTCATTTGTATGCCTAAAATTTGGGAATAGACTTTTCAAACTTGTCATGCACACCCCCCTCCCCCTACCCCCTCCCCTGCACACCCCCCTGCCCCCCGCCACCCCCTTACACACCCCCCTACCCAACCCCTGCACACCCCCTCCCCCTGCCCCCAGCACACCCCCCTGCCCCTGCCCCCTGCCCCTCCCCTACACACACCCCTGCCCACCCCACACCCCCTACCCACCCCATGCACCCCCGTTCCACCCTCCACATTTCATTCCACTTTAACCACTTAATTCAAGGCAAATCATAGCAAAACACTCAGAGACATGTCACTTAATACAAGCATAAGTATTCATTTTATTCTAACATGGCCCTCTCAATTTAAACACTTAAGGAAAGGCTTTCTACCATGACAAGTCATTCCATCCAAATCATTCTATTCACTTAGTGGTGACTTGGTCATTACAACACTTGCCTACTTGGGTAATTCCATCTTAAACGTCTAACGACACTTAAAGGGTGTTTTGGTTCAAACAACTATTTTAATAAAAAGAGGGAAACCCCTTATAGGGATATAAAAAGGGTCAAGTATGATGTGTGCTTTATGACTAAAAATGACATCAAGTGTAAGGAAACATCAATGTAATAATGTCAAGCAAGGCATGCCACTGTGATTTTTCGCAAACAGCGCACCTCCGTTGGAGGGGTTTTATTAAAAAACCATGACTTATTTATCAAACGAAACAATTATCTTAACTAACACTTATTAAATAATTGAAATTTAATATAAACATTCATAATTAAGAAGGCAACTAAATGAAATTTAAAACATTCTTGAATTAAATAGGCTAGTAGAGGGACCCTACCTCAACCTCAAGGCATGTTTGTTTTTGACGACGAAAACTCGAATCTTCCTTTTTTCCGCTTGCACGCATATGAAACTTCACATATATATAAGGACACCTATCCCCTATGTACATATTTTCATGGCCAAATATGCAAAAGGGGGTCCTTAGATATATGTTTATACTTGCATATACCCATTTACACTTACACATGTATGCATTTTTCATATCTATATATAAGCACACCTAGCCCAAATATATATATTCATACTGCCATGAGGGAATATATATAAAAGGGGAACTTATATATGTATATGCCTACCTATGAATACACATGTAAGCCTTCGTCAACGACAACTCGAATCCACCTCAACTAAATCCACTAAAAACAACATCAATCAATTTCCCCTTTTATCATACTTTCATTTAATCCAGAATACAAATAATAAGAAATAACATAATAATTTCATATTTCCATCTTACAACTTTATTTCCAACTTTAAGTGATTCATGAAATATGTTAGGTGAATCAAATACTTCCACAAAAATCAACAATTTATATATATCATAAATTTCAATAAAAAATCATCAACATATATCAATAACATGAATTCATATTCTTCTCATATGATTCACCTATTTTAAATTAAATTAATTTGGTTTAATTAGTTATTTTGATTATGTTAATCCATATGATCCTCTTAATAAAGAAAAATTATTACTAATTACACAATTTAAAATAATAATAATGGATAAGTTTTGAATCCCTTACCTCAAATGATGCTTCAAAAAATCACAGCATGAGAGCAAGGAATGAAGAATGGTCACACTACCAAGAACATGAAGATCATTATAATATGTAAAAAAAACTCTTATTGACTACAAAACCTAAACACACCAAATGATAAGGAATCCAAATACCATATAATCCCTAAGAAGATAAAATAAGAAGGAATGGAGAATAAAAGTAGAGGTAATTATCTTGGATCTCAAAGAGATCGATCTCTTGAAGCTAACAAATAAAGAGGAGGGTCGTAGATTGGGGGGGATAGAGGAGGAGGGAGCTGCCGTGAGAGGAGGGTCATAGATCGGGGGAGGATGGAGGAGGAGGGCGCTGCCATGAGAGGAGGGTCGCGGATCAAGATGAGGGTTGTCATGAGAGGAGGGTCGTCGTGAGAGGTCGAGGGTGGAGGGTTGATCGGGGGAGGATAAAAGAGGAGCCTGATGTGGGCGAAGGGTCGATCGGGGGAGGATGGGGGGAGCCTGATGGGTTTTGTAAAAAAAATTAAGGACAACTTTTAGGCATAATTTTTTAATTAAACTATGGCTAAAAAATTCTATATCCACATACCTATAAAACAGTGGCTATAGCCTAAGTTTCTTGTAGTGTTTGTCTCTGGGTTACATGGTTACCGGTGGGCTTAGCCGTGTATGGGATACACGGTTTGACCCTTGACTTGAAGGGACTACACACCGTGTCTATTAGGCCACATGGCGTGTAATTCAGTTGATTGTGTGTTAGTCTGTCCTGGTCAACACGTGGTGTAAGAATTAACTACACCATGTTTCATTAATGCACACAGCTTGAGTAATTACTGAATTAATCCCAATGTACTAAACACAACTATATGGTGTGTAATCTGAATTACACGGAAAGTATGGAAGATTACATGGCATGTAACTCCGAATACATAGTGTGTACTGTCATGTTACCTGGACAGAATCGTCGGCGCCTCCTGATGAGATCATCGATTTAATTTTAATCAAAAAATTATTCATTTCTGTTAGATCTGTGAGAAAATAAGATTACAAGAATGATTAAACATGAATTGAAAAACTAAATTATTAAAGTATAAATCATCAATGAATTATTTAAATAATTATAAACGATGACGATCCCCCTCTGATACCACTTGTAGGATCTAGAAGCAGCAGGAGCATGGTAGTTGGGTGGACCCAATTTTTTTCCATAATCGATGACCAATAAGGGATCAATACGATGATGAATTCCAATATCCACGGATTAAAATCAAAGATTTAGACAAAGAGAATAAAAATGATGGATCTGAGAAAGAGGATCTTTCACATCATGTTTATAATTAATTTATTAATTCCTGAAGAAATTAAATACTTGGGTCTTTAGTAATTTCTTCATTGATGATTTTTGATCATCCGTAATGACCCTTCTGGATTGTCTTCATTGTGCTTGTGAAAATCCAAAGTATAATATCTCTATAGGTGATCCACACGTGCTCCAATAGTCTCCGAACAACGTCACTCGTTCTTCGGGTGTTAGCGTGGCGAAACGAATGTCTTACGTCGATTGTTATTGATCATTCATTCTTCAGTCTTGAAGAACTTCTCTCGTTCTTAAGAGGGAGAGATAAGAGGAGTTGAGAGAGAAAATGTTTGGCTCAACAATTCTCAATTCACTAGGGTTTGGCAAAATAGACATATCTGCCTATTAATCGACATGGGGTTTCAGTTACAATTTTAATTGGGAAACAAGAATTAAATGTAATTATAACCATTAGAGAAAACCCATGCCACATAATAACAATAACAGCACCACTATTTATGGTGTGCCAACTTGCGCAAAATGGAACCATAAATGAAATCTTGTGCCACATAATGACAACAGTATTATTATTATTTCTTACACCAACTGGATAAAAATTATTTACCAACTTGTATATAATTAATTTATCAACGGACACGGTCTTAGTCCGTTTGAACGCCACTTCCATTTATTGAACGCCCGAATAAAATATTTTATTCTCTTAAATAAATATATATATTTACAAAATAGTAAATAAATATTTATTAAATGTACAATAAAATAAATAAATAAATTTTATTCACAATCCGGTGAATAAATATTTATTTAATTTATGCAATCATTTTAACTTGAATAAAATTAATCCTCAGTCTTGAGAATAATATTTATTCCATTAATTAAATTCAAATGGAATTTAATCAAGACCACCAGAGACAATTAGTGTGTGACCCTCTAGAATTATTTCTCATTGGCATTAGGTGATCTTGCCTAAAGTTCACGATTACTATCTAGTAATGGGTCAAGGCACCCAAGAGAAAGAACTTAAAGTGACAATGATGATATCCACATACGAATTCTCACTGTGTAATATAATCCCTTTATCACAATATCTCATCAAGCAGGTTTCATGATAGTGTCATCAACCTATATGCTTGATACATCATTCTTTAACTACCTAAAATAAACTCATCGTTATAGCATGGACATGGAATTTAGGGAGACAATTCTATTTCAATCAAAGGTCTGAAATATCAACTTCCGTAAATGGAAGGGATAAATCCTTCCTCGACTTATCCATTAATAACATGTCATTCATGATGCACCCAACATACCCTACTTCCCACCAACATATGGCATGACAGTTTTCATCAGTAAATCAAAGTACGTGAGTCGTGACACGTATTAATGATAATTGTAACGACCCAGCCCTAAACAGCCACCCAAACAGTGCTAAATGGGTCGAGTGTTACTACCTTAGGCGCACCTCCCTGAATGCCAAAGGCTGCCGACTAGCAGCGAGGGTCTGATAGGTATAGTGGGGAGGCTATACCCTCTTGAAGGAAAATAATGGTACCGGTCCGAGAAATAATATATATAACATGAAGTGGAAATAAATGACTCAGCAGACTCGAACCAGACCCGCATAGCAGAAGCACAATCAATAGTAATAAACAGCGAAAGACAAAAATATAACAACAACAGCGAAAAGTAACACAACAGCATGTTGATCACTTGTAACTACTACTGAACCACAAACATGCATACAAAGTAGGTCACACATATCCATACGTAAAGGGCGCCACTGGATAACCAACTGTAGCTACAAAACAAGTAATCATGCTGATATAGGAAAGTAAGAAAAACAAAGTAAACTCCAGCTAGGCAAGATCTCAAGGTCCCTACCATCTCCATGTGATAGCTAAAACAGTCCAACTCCTGAAGCTGGCCTCTTTCCTACATGTAAATCCATAAAGTTTGCACGCGTCCCGAAGGGCCCATACGGGGTGTGAGACGAATCTCAGTAGGATACCACCCAACGATGCGTACCTAATATAAGTGTTTAATCAGGCATGTAGTTACAAGGAAATCAGTAAACAGTATGATGCACAAATAAACATAACTCCACTGGTGCTCAGTAGCCACCATGAAGTGTCACCTTCTTCAGCCAACGCCGGAATCTCTGTCATGTAACCCAGAACCATGTGCCCCCTAACACTACGTGTCTCAAGTATCGACGTCCTGAAGGCACGCCCAAAAGTAGTAACCCATAGGAATAGCGATTTCTGTTCTCAAATAAGTAGTTGGAGGGACAACGATGTCTGCCCTCAAATAAAGTAACCGGAGGGACAACGATATATGCCCCTCAAATCAAGTAACTGGAGGTACAACGATGTCTGCCCTCAAATCACAGAGAGCCTATGCCCCCAACCTGATAGCCTTAATGCTATCCCCTGAAGGCTCCTCACCTTCCACGTGGCTTCTACGGCAAGAACCCCTAAACTGATAGTACCTAAACCGCAACTAATGGGGGGCCTCTACCCACACGAGTGGTCAAAACCACCTCATCACGGAGTCTCGCTATGTGCACACTACTCAAAGTTCTGGATGAGTGGTAATCACCAAAATAGTACCCAAGCCACAACGTCTCTGACACCTTGTGTCCCTGCGACCATGTCGCTCAAGTCTGATGGCATCGCCATCCCAGTAACCTGGGCTATGCCCAACCTGACAGTCACCCTGCCTCAAGCCGACATCCATGACGCCCAATCCTATGGTCAGAACCACCCAATGTAACCTGGGCCAAACCCAACCTCTTATCATCATCACTCAAGAATATCTGAGTCATGCCCAACACAACCGCAAGGTTCCAGCATATGCAATTCAGCAATTACATACATAATCAAAAAATCACTTCTAAACAGGCAAAACATACTAAACAGTTGAAATGAATTAACCAAGTGTTGTCACATACCAGCACTGAGGGATTTAAAGTCTCCAACAATACATATCAATGCTAAAATCAACAGTTTAAAACAATACAATTCAATTATAACCATTTTGGCATCCCCCGACCAAAATGCCCCGATGAGCAATGACCACTCACCCGGCCCCGCTCAAGAAAAACAGGTAACAGAGCATACCCAAAGGCATCCCATAGGTCAGATAACAATTTAACAGGCAATAACAGGTAATACAGGGTCATGCTCAAAATACCCGAAAACGCGCCAAAGGTCTCACCACCCAAAAGTCTGCAAAAACACAAAAAGAGGTATGCACCACCTACCTGAGACTCGTACGATGATACTCCTCCGATAACAGCCTCCAATTAGGTCTAGAATGTGGTAGATCTATAAAAGAATCAAAACCGCTCAAACCCCTATAACTCGTCCTAGAACAGAAATCAAGAAGAACGGCTCAAGGGGAATCAAGCTCTTACTGAGGGGATTCCAATGGATTAAAAGGTGTTTGATTCTGAATTCAAACGAAGAAACAGAAGGGAATTGAAGCTCTGACGGCCTGGTTCGTGAAACCCAGCAACCCCATATGCCCTCTACCTCAAAACGAGGCTACTGCCCATTTTAACAATAAATAAATAAAGACACAGCATGTACTTCAGACTACATGTTGTGTGTATCATTTAACTATTCATATAACGGGTGAGGACTTGTTGATTGACTACACATCGTGTACCTAGGGTACACAGCGTGTACCTCTCTACCCAGCTAACATCCCCAGCACGCCATGTATAATCCCCTACACGGCCCCTATACACGGCGTGTACAAATAGTACAGGGCGTGTACTTGCTAAAAACATTCTACCCAGCCAACAGGCCTACGCGCCATGTATGGCCTCCACACGGTCAAGGGTACACGGCGTGTCGAGCAACACTACACGCCGTGTAGTAGAAAATTCCTACATGGTCATCACACAACATTTACTCGGTGAGCACATGACCGTTACTTGCCTAACACATACACGGCGTGTACTTTAGAGTACACGGCGTGTACTCTAGAAATTTCCAGAACTTTCTATATTTTCCCAGTTTTCTCATAAACAAGTCAAAAATTCAAACAGGGTCGGGATTTTGACCCGTTCTAAAAACTCGGGTTCTTACAAGTCATGAAAAGAACTTTAATGCATGAAAATTAAATCATGAGGCATATCATAATAAAAATAAAACTTTTTCATAACTTGAAGATGTGTCTACATCATTTAACATAGACAATCATGAACATATCACCAAGGTCCATCCCCAAGGTGTCATTTTAAAATTACCAAGGTTATTCACCAAGGTATCGTGAAAATTGTAATCTCTAGTGGTTACATCATTACCCAATGCATTGGAGCGCTATCAGGGCGCACCCTTAAATTTGCCTTTATTATCATGTGAGCCACATATATCATCATCAAACATTTCATAAATAACCCATATAGCATAAAGGAAATGAGTTTCATTTCATAATCATAACTTTTTAAAAACTGCTTCAAAGACATGATCTTTATATCACTTTAAAACCCACAGAAAAGGAAGGTGGGTCTCATGTATGTAAATACCAGAATTTAAAATAGAACATTTTGGTATATATGTGAATACCCATTTAGAAGATAGAGCTTTGAGTATTCACTTAATAAAATAAAAGAACTTTAGAAAAAGAGATAGACATTTTGAGACAGAAATTCTGCAGCATAACGGCAATGTTCCGAGGTTTTAGAAGACATTAAAAGAGGGGTAAAATGGGTCGAACATTCATAAATGACCCATAAAATAGTACATGGACAGAATAAGAAGGATACATGATCATGGTAATGAAATTTCAAGGACATACCATTTGAAATGAAAAACATGGAAGGAAGAAAAAAAAATTAGATTTCTCTTATGAAAGTTCGGCAGCCTAACGGCGTTACTTAAACATCAACAAAAATGATTTGAAAAGATCAAATAGGGTCTCTCATCATGTGAACATAAGAGTTCAGTATGATAGATATAGAGATAATTACCCAACATAACAAAAAGTAACTTGAAAGAATTGACATGAAAGTAGAACTTCAAAACGAGAAGGGTGAAGAACCACTTAAAAATTCGGCAGCCTAACGGCGCCACTTAAAACATCAAAATACTGAATTGAAGAGATCAAATGGGGTCTCTCATCATATGAACATAAGAGTCCAGTATGATATATATAGAGATCATACCCCAATATAACAAAAAGGAACTTGAAATAATTGACATGAAAGTAGAACTTCAAAACAAGAAGGGTGAAGAACCACTTAAAAATTCGGCAGCCTAACGGCGCCACTTAAAACATCAAAATACTGAATTGAAGAGATCAAATGGGGTCTCTCATCATATGAACATAAGAGTCCAGTATGATATATATAGAGATCATACCCCAATATAACAAAAAGGAACTTTAAATAATTGACATGAAAGTAGAACTTCAAAACGAGAAGGGTGAAGAACCACTTAAAAATTCGGCAGCCTAACGGCGCCACTTAAAACTTTAAAATACTGAATTGAAGCGATCAAATGGGGTCTCTCATCATATGATCATAAAAGATCAGTATGATAATTTAGAGATCATACCCCAACATAATAAAAAGGAACATGAAAGACTTGAATGAAAATAGAACTTGAAAACGAGGAAGGTGAAAGAATCCCATAAAAATTCGGCAGCCTAACGGCGCCACTTAAACATTCTTAAAACGAATTGATGAGAGCAAGGGGGGGTCTCTCATCATATGAACATGAAATATGCAGTAGGATGAATATAAAAGAACATCCTCCAACATAAGAACATGGAGTATAAAAGAAATGACATAAAAGAGATTACTTGAAAAGAAAGAGAGAGGTCGGATCCCTTACCTTAAAATGTAACTCTTAAACCTCAAAGGTTGGGACCTTGAGGGCTTGGGGGAACCTTGGGAGGACTCCTTGGGAGGTAATGAGACCAGAAATTTGTTGGGAATGAGTGGGGAGTCGAAAGGATGAGAGGAGGGCTTGGTATTTATAGGGAAAGTGAGGGGACAAGGCATTAATGGCCAAGGGACACCTCACATGTGCTTTTCTCAAACCCATGTGCTCTCCCTTATCATTTATCATGGAGTTAGGCCACATGGGGCCCCCAAAACAATAATTCATCACCCTTGGCCGGCCAACCCTCAAAAGATCTCATGACATCATCATGACACCGTTATGATGTCATTAAACATACCGAAACCCTAAAACGGTATTTTTACTATTCACTGAAAATTCAACTTTCTCAGAAAAATCCCAAAATTTCACATTAACCAAATATCAATGCTCTGATTTCAAAAATGAAATCCATTTTAGAAAAATAGTTTTCTAAATATTTTTAATTTAATTTTTAAATAAAAACACTATTCATCGAAAATTCAATTTTTTCAGAAAAAACCCCAAAAATTACCATAACATAATATCGATGCACTGAGTTCAAAAATAAATTCATTTTTATAAAAATAATTTTCTAATTATTTTTAATTAAATTTTTAATTAAAAAATACTATTCACCCGAAAAAACTAATACTTGAATAATAATTAATGAAACCGTTATTTAACTATTTTATTGAATCACATTACTTAATCAAGATGCCTAGATTATTTTAAAACATTCTTTAAGTGGGATTACTAATCCATTTGGTCATATTACTAATCCTAATCATAAAATCACTATTCATAATTTACTATTCATCAAAAATCAAGTTGATCTCATTAGACTCTAAATTTAGTACTGAACATAATTGCAGAAGACCATTTTTTGAAAATCATTACACATTTTTAATTATTTAGGGTTTACATAAACATATTTAAAATATCCTTTTTCTAAAATTCATCAAAAATATGCATACTATATTTATCCGGTCATTTCAAAATTCATAAACTTCATCATAAGAAAAAATCCCATTTTTTATTTAAAACAAGGATTACACAAGGTAGTTACGGTCTCGTTACATAACCCCTTATAATACCAGCATAAGACCTAAGAGTAAGGTGTGCTAGGGTGATAGAAGCTTGGGGCGGCTCAGTCAACATTGCCCGAGTAGTAATTTCTATCAGTTTGAACTTCTCGCGAAGGCGATTCCGTTCCAGCTTCACATGATGAAGTTCGGCTTGGATTTGATCCAGAGCAAAGCCCAGTGGTGCTACCTCCTTCCCAAGCTCTGTTAGATGGGCTTCGATCGGTCCAAGACTACTAGGTGAGGCCATCGAATCTTCTTTCTATAATAATTAACCAAGATTACTTATATTTAGAGACAATAATCAAAACATTTTATTCACAGCGGTCATATTGACCGATGGTTATATAATAGTCAAAACCCACTGATCTCATTTTAATTATAATCATGTTTATCAAATAAAACATTTTTGTTGAGTATAACAATAACACATAAAATTAGGAAACAAAATTTAGTTAAAAATTTCGGGTCGTTACAATCTTCCCCCCTTAAGAAATTGCGTCCTCGCAATTTTAAAATTGGGTTTTGAAATTTCATTGAAAGTCCCACATCGGAAAAGGAGTCAGTAAAACTATTACTTTAAAATAAAGAAAGGGAAGTACAAAGGTCACCCGAGTTAACCCACACTAGGGTTCCATGTAGGAAAACATGGACATGGAGGAGAAAACAAAGGGTCAAGTTCTGAGGGAGAGTGATAGAGAACATGATTAGGAGAAAGTTAACCATGAGAAAATCCCAAACTTATGATGTGTGTAAACGGTCTTTGATTACCTAGTAGGAAACGTAAACCAACAACATTTTTGTTTTACGTTTCTTTTCATAATTTTGAGGATTTCATTTACTACATAGAACAAAAACATAAGAAAATATACCTACCTTCATGTAGAGTTTCATCCTTTAACAAGTCCCTACCAACACTAATCTTTTCTCCAAATGATGAGAATTCAAAAACACTTGGTCTCATAAAAGCACAAGAATCATCTTCTATAGAATCACATAATCTACAAAAGATTAACTATCTATTTCTTCTATCTTTAAACATTATCCCAAAAACAGAAAGGTTAAGGTAAAACAACTCTTCATAAAGAAAGAATCCCATAGGAATGGAAACTACTTTTAAATCATCAAAGTTCCATGGTACTACCCAAAGTTCATCATAGACCGTTCCATAAATAACGGTCCTTAAAATTCCTCAAAACAAACAAAACTAAGATTGAAACCCAAATACAATAAGGATTTGATAACATAGTCTTCCAAAACAACTTCATTGTTCATCTCCAGACAACATCAACCACTCCTAACATCTTATAAAAAAAGTAGCTAACCTAAACATATTTTACCCAAGATAGGTTAGTCATTCCCATAAGTAACCTAAATTACTATAAGTTCACCGTAAATTCCTCGATTCTTCAAAATATAAGTCAACCTTACTCCTCAATAAAAATACTGTAGTAATCTATTTACCTCGATCAAATATGGTTCCCAAAATAATGAATGTCTTCCAAAATAATAATCATATTTTAATCCCCTAATCATCCCTGTCATATTAATACGAAAATCGTCGCATTTCCTATCACATTGGTTGTCGGAACATGTTCTTCCATTTCCCACCATTAACTAAGAAGAGAAAGCATAATTAGGGGCTTAAGTACTTAGCTAATAATCATGAAAAGGAACTGAAAGCATATAAGGATAACTTGTATATGAAAGGTATACCCTAACTTGTGATCTCCTAGGTTCCCATCTAGGTTATGAATGATCATATATTCTTATGTGAACGTTTATTTTATTTTATCTTTGTTCCTTTAACAATGGTTCATACCAAGCTTATGAATTTACCAAAGCATATCCCCCGGGAGTGTCGTAACCAAGAGTGCAGCAAGGCCCGTTGTCGTGTACCAGTTCCCGTTCGAGTCTAGCTCAAAGCGGTGTTTTCGGGTTTTACCCCTATGTACATCTATGCCAGAGCCACCTCTACCTGCTCGTATCCAGACAGGGATGTATTTTCTTGGCAACCCCTTACTCAATACTCACCAAAATACCAGGAAGATTTCCTATATTAAACTTTTCTATAGGGTTCCTCCTAGAGTTTTCATATCCTAATTTCCACAAATAACTAAACCATCCTTTGATACCAACTATAGCATCCCGTCTTTTTATAACATAACTTTTCATTCCATTACACGGAACTGAGGATCTTTAAGGTTTAGTGTCTTGGAAACAAGGAACATAAAACATGAAACAAAAAAAAAACAATCTTCTTAAACACTTGAAAGCCTTCTCCTCATGTTCACCCTAGGCTCATTACTGCATCTCATAACCTGGGGACATACATCAAAAGGAAGGGTGAGCAGAAGGCCCAGCAAGGGAAACAAGTGAAACATTTTATATATGAACTTGAGATACATCAATAAAGTCATGAAAAGAACTTTAATGCATGAAAATGAAATCATGAGGCATATCATAATAAAAATAAAACTTTTTCATAACTTGAAGATGTGGCTACATCATTTAACATAGACAATCATGAACATATCACCAAGGTCCATCCCCAAGGTGTCATTTTAAAATTACCAAGGTTATTCACCAAGGTATCGTGAAAATTGTAATCTCTAGTGGTTACATCATTACCCAATGCATTGGAGCGCTATCAGGGCGCACCCTTAAATTTGCCTTTATTATCATGTGAGCCACATATATCATCATCAAACATTTCATAAATAACCCATATAGCATAAAGGAAATGGGTTTCATTTCATAATCATAACTTTTTAAAAACTGCTTCAAAGACATGATCTTTATATCACTTTAAAACCCACAGAAAAGGAAGGTGGGTCTCATGTATGTAAATACCAGAATTTAAAATAGAACATTTTGGTATATATGTGAATACCCCTTTAGAAGATAGAGCTTTGAGTATTCACTTAATAAAATAAAAGAACTTTAGAAAAAGAGATAGACATTTTGAGACAGAAATTCTGCAGCATAACGGCAATGTTCCGAGGTTTTAGAAGACATTAAAAGAGGGGTAAAATGGGTCGAACATTCATAAATGACCCATAAAATAGTACATGGACAGAATAAGAAGGATACATGATCATGGTAATGAAATTTCAAGGACATACCATTTGAAATGAAAAACATGGAAGGAAGAAAAAAAAATTAGATTTCTCTTATGAAAGTTCGGCAGCCTAACGGCGTTACTTAAACATCAACAAAAATGATTTGAAAAGATCAAATAGGGTCTCTCATCATGTGAACATAAGAGTTCAGTATGATAGATATAGAGATAATTACCCAACATAACAAAAAGTAACTTGAAAGAATTGACATGAAAGTAGAACTTCAAAACGAGAAGGGTGAAGAACCACTTAAAAATTCGGCAGCCTAACGGCGCCACTTAAAACATCAAAATACTGAATTGAAGAGATCAAATGGGGTCTCTCATCATATGAACATAAGAGTCCAGTATGATATATATAGAGATCATACCCCAATATAACAAAAAGGAACTTGAAATAATTGACATGAAAGTAGAACTTCAAAACGAGAAGGGTGAAGAACCACTTAAAAATTCGGCAGCCTAACGGCGCCACTTAAAACATCAAAATACTGAATTGAAGAGATCAAATGGGGTCTCTAATCATATGAACATAAGAGTCCAGTATGATATATATAGAGATCATACCCAAATATAACAAAAAGGAACTTTAAATAATTGACATGAAAGTAGAACTTCAAAACGAGAAGGGTGAAGAACCACTTAAAAATTCGGCAGCCTAACGGCGCCACTTAAAACTTTAAAATACTGAATTGAAGCGATCAAATGGGGTCTCTCATCATATGATCATAAAAGATCAGTATGATAATTTAGAGATCATACCCCAACATAATAAAAAGGAACATGAAAGACTTGAATGAAAATAGAACTTGAAAACGAGGAAGGTGAAAGAATCCCTTAAAAATTCGGCAGCCTAACGGCGCCACTTAAACATTCTTAAAACGAATTGATGAGAGCAAGGGGGGGTCTCTCATCATATGAACATGAAATATGCAGTAGGATGAATATAAAAGAACATCCTCCAACATAAGAACATGGAGTATAAAAGAAATGACATAAAAGAGATTACTTGAAAAGAAAGAGAGAGGTCGGATCCCTTACCTTAAAATGTAACTCTTAAACCTCAAAGGTTGGGACCTTGAGGGCTTGGGGGAACCTTGGGAGGACTCCTTGGGAGGTAATGAGACCAGAAATTTGTTGGGAATGAGTGGGGAGTCGAAAGGATGAGAGGAGGGCTTGGTATTTATAGGGAAAGTGAGGGGACAAGGCATTAATGGCCAAGGGACACCTCACATGTGCTTTTCTCAAACCCATGTGCTCTCCCTTATCATTTATCATGGAGTTAGGCCACATGGGGCCCCCAAAACAATAATTCATCACCCTTGGCCGGCCAACCCTCAAAAGATCTCATGACATCATCATGACACCGTTATGATGTCATTAAACATACCGAAACCCTAAAACGGTATTTTTACTATTCACTGAAAATTCAACTTTCTCAGAAAAATCCCAAAATTTCACATTAACCAAATATCAATGCTCTGATTTCAAAAATGAAATCCATTTTAGAAAAATAGTTTTCTAAATATTTTTAATTTAATTTTTAAATAAAAACACTATTCATCGAAAATTCATTTTTTTCAGAAAAAACCCCAAAAATTACCATAACATAATATCGATGCACTGAGTTCAAAAATAAATTCATTTTTATAAAAATAATTTTCTAATTATTTTTAATTAAATTTTTAATTAAAAAATACTATTCACCCGAAAAAACTAATACTTGAATAATAATTAATGAAACCGTTATTTAACTATTTTATTGAATCACATTACTTAATCAAGATGCCTAGATTATTTTAAAACATTCTTTAAGTGGGATTACTAATCCATTTGGTCATATTACTAATCCTAATCATAAAATCACTATTCATAATTTACTATTCATCAAAAATCAAGTTGATCTCATTAGACTCTAAATTTAGTAATGAACATAATTGCAGAAGACCATTTTTTGAAAATCATTACACATTTTTAATTATTTAGGGTTTACATAAACATATTTAAAATATCCTTTTTCTAAAATTCATCAAAAATATGCATACTATATTTATCCGGTCATTTCAAAATTCATAAACTTCATCATAAGAAAAAATCCCATTTTTTATTTAAAACAAGGATTACACAAGGTAGTTACGGTCTCGTTACATAACCCCTTATAATACCAGCATAAGACCTAAGAGTAAGGTGTGCTAGGGTGATAGAAGCTTGGGGCGGCTCAGTCAACATTGCCCGAGTAATAATTTCTATCAGTTTGAACTTCTCGCGAAGGCGATTCCGTTCCAGCTTCACATGATGAAGTTCGGCTTGGATTTGATCCAGAGCAAAGCCCAGTGGTGCTACCTCCTTCCCAAGCTCTGTTAGATGGGCTTCGATCGGTCCAAGACTACTAGGTGAGGCCATCGAATCTTCTTTCTATAATAATTAACCAAGATTACTTATATTTAGAGACAATAATCAAAACATTTTATTCACAGCGGTCATATTGACCGATGGTTATATAATAGTCAAAACCCACTGATCTCATTTTAATTATAATCATGTTTATCAAATAAAACATTTTTGTTGAGTATAACAATAACACATAAAATTAGGAAACAAAATTTAGTTAAAAATTTCGGGTCGTTACAATCTTCCCCCCTTAAGAAATTGCGTCCTCGCAATTTTAAAATTGGGTTTTGAAATTTCATTGAAAGTCCCACATCGGAAAAGGAGTCAGTAAAACTATTACTTTAAAATAAAGAAAGGGAAGTACAAAGGTCACCCGAGTTAACCCACACTAGGGTTCCATGTAGGAAAACATGGACATGGAGGAGAAAACAAAGGGTCAAGTTCTGAGGGAGAGTGATAGAGAACATGATTAGGAGAAAGTTAACCATGAGAAAATCCCAAACTTATGATGTGTGTAAACGGTCTTTGATTACCTAGTAGGAAACGTAAACCAACAACATTTTTGTTTTACGTTTCTTTTCATAATTTTGAGGATTTCATTTACTACATAGAACAAAAACATAAGAAAATATACCTACCTTCATGTAGAGTTTCATCCTTTAACAAGTCCCTACCAACACTAATCTTTTCTCCAAATGATGAGAATTCAAAAACACTTGGTCTCATAAAAGCACAAGAATCATCTTCTATAGAATCACATAATCTACAAAAGATTAACTATCTATTTCTTCTATCTTTAAACATTATCCCAAAAACAGAAAGGTTAAGGTAAAACAACTCTTCATAAAGAAAGAATCCCATAGGAATGGAAACTACTTTTAAATCATCAAAGTTCCATGGTACTACCCAAAGTTCATCATAGATCGTTCCATAAATAACGGTCCTTAAAATTCCTCAAAACAAACAAAACTAAGATTGAAACCCAAATACAATAAGGATTTGATAACATAGTCTTCCAAAACAACTTCATTGTTCATCTCCAGACAACATCAACCACTCCTAACATCTTATAAAAAAAGTAGCTAACCTAAACATATTTTACCCAAGATAGGTTAGTCATTCCCATAAGTAACCTAAATTACTATAAGTTCACCGTAAATTCCTCGATTCTTCAAAATATAAGTCAACCTTACTCCTCAATAAAAATACTGTAGTAATCTATTTACCTCGATCAAATATGGTTCCCAAAATAATGAATGTCTTCCAAAATAATAATCATATTTTAATCCCCTAATCATCCCTGTCATATTAATACGAAAATCGTCGCATTTCCTATCACATTGGTTGTCGGAACATGTTCTTCCATTTCCCACCATTAACTAAGAAGAGAAAGCATAATTAGGGGCTTAAGTACTTAGCTAATAATCATGAAAAGGAACTGAAAGCATATAAGGATAACTTGTATATGAAAGGTATACCCTAACTTGTGATCTCCTAGGTTCCCATCTAGGTTATGAATGATCATATATTCTTATGTGAACGTTTATTTTATTTTATCTTTCTTCCTTTAACAATGGTTCATACCAAGCTTATGAATTTACCAAAGCATATCCCCCGGGAGTGTCGTAACCAAGAGTGCAGCAAGGCCCGTTGTCGTGTACCAGTTCCCGTTCGAGTCTAGCTCAAAGCGGTGTTTTCGGGTTTTACCCCTATGTACATCTGTGCCAGAGCCACCTCTACCTGCTCGTATCCAGACAGGGATGTATTTTCTTGGCAACCCCTTACTCAATACTCACCAAAATACCAGGAAGATTTCCTATATTAAACTTTTCTATAGGGTTCCTCCTAGAGTTTTCATATCCTAATTTCCACAAATAACTAAACCATCCTTTGATACCAACTATAGCATCCCGTCTTTTTATAACATAACTTTTCATTCCATTACACGGAACTGAGGATCTTTAAGGTTTAGTGTCTTGGAAACAAGGAACATAAAACATGAAACAAAAAAAAAACAATCTTCTTAAACACTTGAAAGCCTTCTTCTCATGTTCACCCTAGGCTCATTACTGCATCTCATAACCTGGGGACATACATCAAAAGGAAGGGTGAGCAGAAGGCCCAGCAAGGGAAACAAGTGAAACATTTTATATATGAACTTGAGATACATCAATAAAGTCATGAAAAGAACTTTAATGCATGAAAATGAAATCATGAGGCATATCATAATAAAAATAAAACTTTTTCATAACTTGAAGATGTGGCTACATCATTTAACATAGACAATCATGAACATATCACCAAGGTCCATCCCCAAGGTGTCATTTTAAAATTACCAAGGTTATTCACCAAGGTATCGTGAAAATTGTAATCTCTAGTGGTTACATCATTACCCAATGCATTGGAGCGCTATCAGGGCGCACCCTTAAATTTGCCTTTATTATCATGTGAGCCACATATATCATCATCAAACATTTCATAAATAACCCATATAGCATAAAGGAAATGGGTTTCATTTCATAATCATAACTTTTTAAAAACTGCTTCAAAGACATGATCTTTATATCACTTTAAAACCCACAGAAAAGGAAGGTGGGTCTCATGTATGTAAATACCAGAATTTAAAATAGAACATTTTGGTATATATGTGAATACCCCTTTAGAAGATAGAGCTTTGAGTATTCACTTAATAAAATAAAAGAACTTTAGAAAAAGAGATAGACATTTTGAGACAGAAATTCTGCAGCATAACGGCAATGTTCCGAGGTTTTAGAAGACATTAAAAGAGGGGTAAAATGGGTCGAACATTCATAAATGACCCATAAAATAGTACATGGACAGAATAAGAAGGATACATGATCATGGTAATGAAATTTCAAGGACATACCATTTGAAATGAAAAACATGGAAGGAAGAAAAAAAAATTAGATTTCTCTTATGAAAGTTCGGCAGCCTAACGGCGTTACTTAAACATCAACAAAAATGATTTGAAAAGATCAAATAGGGTCTCTCATCATGTGAACATAAGAGTTCAGTATGATAGATATAGAGATAATTACCCAACATAACAAAAAGTAACTTGAAAGAATTGACATGAAAGTAGAACTTCAAAACGAGAAGGGTGAAGAACCACTTAAAAATTCGGCAGCCTAACGGCGCCACTTAAAACATCAAAATACTGAATTGAAGAGATCAAATGGGGTCTCTCATCATATGAACATAAGAGTCCAGTATGATATATATAGAGATCATACCCCAATATAACAAAAAGGAACTTGAAATAATTGACATGAAAGTAGAACTTCAAAACGAGAAGGGTGAAGAACCACTTAAAAATTCGGCAACCTAACGGCGCCACTTAAAACATCAAAATACTGAATTGAAGAGATCAAATGGGGTCTCTCATCATATGAACATAAGAGTCCAGTATGATATATATAGAGATCATACCCCAATATAACAAAAAGGAACTTGAAATAATTGACATGAAAGTAGAACTTCAAAACGAGAAGGGTGAAGAACCACTTAAAAATTCGGCAGCCTAACGGCGCCACTTAAAACTTTAAAATACTGAATTGAAGCGATCAAATGGGGTCTCTCATCATATGATCATAAAAGATCAGTATGATAATTTAGAGATCATACCCCAACATAATAAAAAGTAACATGAAAGACTTGAATGAAAATAGAACTTGAAAACGAGGAAGGTGAAAGAATCCCTTAAAAATTCGGCAGCCTAACGGCGCCACTTAAACATTCTTAAAACGAATTGATGAGAGCAAGGGGGGTCTCTCATCATATGAACATGAAATATGCAGTAGGATGAATATAAAAGAACATCCTCCAACATAAGAACATGGAGTATAAAAGAAATGACATAAAAGAGATTACTTGAAAAGAAAGAGAGAGGTCGGATCCCTTACCTTAAAATGTAACTCTTAAACCTCAAAGGTTGGGACCTTGAGGGCTTGGGGGCACCTTGGGAGGACTCCTTGGGAGGTAATGAGACCATAAATTTGTTGGGAATGAGTGGGGAGTCGAAAGGATGAGAGGAGGGCTTGGTATTTATAGGGAAAGTGAGGGGACAAGGCATTAATGGCCAAGGGACACCTCACATGTGCTTTTCTCAAACCCATGTGCTCTCCCTTGTCATTTATCATGGAGTTAGGCCACATGGGGCCCCCAAAACAATAATTCATCACCCTTGGCCGG
This sequence comes from Viscum album, assembly GCA_963277665.1. Classification (NCBI taxonomy): domain Eukaryota; kingdom Viridiplantae; phylum Streptophyta; class Magnoliopsida; order Santalales; family Viscaceae; genus Viscum; species Viscum album. The sequence goes on from OY728123.1 coordinate 892,099,110, forward strand.
CCAACCCTCAAAAGATCTCATGACATCATCATGACACCGTTATGATGTCATTAAACATACCGAAACCCTAAAACGGTATTTTTACTATTCACTGAAAATTCAACTTTCTCAGAAAAATCCCAAAATTTCACATTAACCAAATATCAATGCTCTGATTTCAAAAATGAAATCCATTTTAGAAAAATAGTTTTCTAAATATTTTTAATTTAATTTTTAAATAAAAACACTATTCATCGAAAATTCATTTTTTTCAGAAAAAACCCCAAAAATTACCATAACATAATATCGATGCACTGAGTTCAAAAATAAATTCATTTTTATAAAAATAATTTTCTAATTATTTTTAATTAAATTTTTAATTAAAAAATACTATTCACCCGAAAAAACTAATACTTGAATAATAATTAATGAAACCGTTATTTAACTATTTTATTGAATCACATTACTTAATCAAGATGCCTAGATTATTTTAAAACATTCTTTAAGTGGGATTACTAATCCATTTGGTCATATTACTAATCCTAATCATAAAATCACTATTCATAATTTACTATTCATCAAAAATCAAGTTGATCTCATTAGACTCTAAATTTAGTACTGAACATAATTGCAGAAGACCATTTTTTGAAAATCATTACACATTTTTAATTATTTAGGGTTTACATAAACATATTTAAAATATCCTTTTTCTAAAATTCATCAAAAATATGCATACTATATTTATCCGGTCATTTCAAAATTCATAAACTTCATCATAAGAAAAAATCCCATTTTTTATTTAAAACAAGGATTACACAAGGTAGTTACGGTCTCGTTACATAACCCCTTATAATACCAGCATAAGACCTAAGAGTAAGGTGTGCTAGGGTGATAGAAGCTTGGGGCGGCTCAGTCAACATTGCCCGAGTAGTAATTTCTATCAGTTTGAACTTCTCGCGAAGGCGATTCCGTTCCAGCTTCACATGATGAAGTTCGGCTTGGATTTGATCCAGAGCAAAGCCCAGTGGTGCTACCTCCTTCCCAAGCTCTGTTAGATGGGCTTCGATCGGTCCAAGACTACTAGGTGAGGCCATCGAATCTTCTTTCTATAATAATTAACCAAGATTACTTATATTTAGAGACAATAATCAAAACATTTTATTCACAGCGGTCATATTGACCGATGGTTATATAATAGTCAAAACCCACTGATCTCATTTTAATTATAATCATGTTTATCAAATAAAACATTTTTGTTGAGTATAACAATAACACATAAAATTAGGAAACAAAATTTAGTTAAAAATTTCGGGTCGTTACAATCTTCCCCCCTTAAGAAATTGCGTCCTCGCAATTTTAAAATTGGGTTTTGAAATTTCATTGAAAGTCCCACATCGGAAAAGGAGTCAGTAAAACTATTACTTTAAAATAAAGAAAGGGAAGTACAAAGGTCACCCGAGTTAACCCACACTAGGGTTCCATGTAGGAAAACATGGACATGGAGGAGAAAACAAAGGGTCAAGTTCTGAGGGAGAGTGATAGAGAACATGATTAGGAGAAAGTTAACCATGAGAAAATCCCAAACTTATGATGTGTGTAAACGGTCTTTGATTACCTAGTAGGAAACGTAAACCAACAACATTTTTGTTTTACGTTTCTTTTCATAATTTTGAGGATTTCATTTACTACATAGAACAAAAACATAAGAAAATATACCTACCTTCATGTAGAGTTTCATCCTTTAACAAGTCCCTACCAACACTAATCTTTTCTCCAAATGATGAGAATTCAAAAACACTTGGTCTCATAAAAGCACAAGAATCATCTTCTATAGAATCACATAATCTACAAAAGATTAACTATCTATTTCTTCTATCTTTAAACATTATCCCAAAAACAGAAAGGTTAAGGTAAAACAACTCTTCATAAAGAAAGAATCCCATAGGAATGGAAACTACTTTTAAATCATCAAAGTTCCATGGTACTACCCAAAGTTCATCATAGATCGTTCCATAAATAACGGTCCTTAAAATTCCTCAAAACAAACAAAACTAAGATTGAAACCCAAATACAATAAGGATTTGATAACATAGTCTTCCAAAACAACTTCATTGTTCATCTCCAGACAACATCAACCACTCCTAACATCTTATAAAAAAAGTAGCTAACCTAAACATATTTTACCCAAGATAGGTTAGTCATTCCCATAAGTAACCTAAATTACTATAAGTTCACCGTAAATTCCTCGATTCTTCAAAATATAAGTCAACCTTACTCCTCAATAAAAATACTGTAGTAATCTATTTACCTCGATCAAATATGGTTCCCAAAATAATGAATGTCTTCCAAAATAATAATCATATTTTAATCCCCTAATCATCCCTGTCATATTAATACGAAAATCGTCGCATTTCCTATCACATTGGTTGTCGGAACATGTTCTTCCATTTCCCACCATTAACTAAGAAGAGAAAGCATAATTAGGGGCTTAAGTACTTAGCTAATAATCATGAAAAGGAACTGAAAGCATATAAGGATAACTTGTATATGAAAGGTATACACTAACTTGTGATCTCCTAGGTTCCCATCTAGGTTATGAATGATCATATATTCTTATGTGAACGTTTATTTTATTTTATCTTTGTTCCTTTAACAATGGTTCATACCAAGCTTATGAATTTACCAAAGCATATCCCCCGGGAGTGTCGTAACCAAGAGTGCAGCAAGGCCCGTTGTCGTGTACCAGTTCCCGTTCGAGTCTAGCTCAAAGCGGTGTTTTCGGGTTTTACCCCTATGTACATCTGTGCCAGAGCCACCTCTACCTGCTCGTATCTAGACAGGGATGTATTTTCTTGGCAACCCCTTACTCAATACTCACCAAAATACCAGGAAGATTTCCTATATTAAACTTTTCTATAGGGTTCCTCCTAGAGTTTTCATATCCTAATTTCCACAAATAACTAAACCATCCTTTGATACCAACTATAGCATCCCGTCTTTTTATAACATAACTTTTCATTCCATTACACGGAACTGAGGATCTTTAAGGTTTAGTGTCTTGGAAACAAGGAACATAAAACATGAAACAAAAAAAAACAATCTTCTTAAACACTTGAAAGCCTTCTCCTCATGTTCACCCTAGGCTCATTACTGCATCTCATAACCTGGGGACATACATCAAAAGGAAGGGTGAGCAGAAGGCCCAGCAAGGGAAACAAGTGAAACATTTTATATATGAACTTGAGATACATCAATAAAGTCATGAAAAGAACTTTAATGCATGAAAATGAAATCATGAGGCATATCATAATAAAAATAAAACTTTTTCATAACTTGAAGATGTGGCTACATCATTTAACATAGACAATCATGAACATATCACCAAGGTCCATCCCCAAGGTGTCATTTTAAAATTACCAAGGTTATTCACCAAGGTATCGTGAAAATTGTAATCTCTAGTGGTTACATCATTACCCAATGCATTGGAGCGCTATCAGGGCGCACCCTTAAATTTGCCTTTATTATCATGTGAGCCACATATATCATCATCAAACATTTCATAAATAACCCATATAGCATAAAGGAAATGGGTTTCATTTCATAATCATAACTTTTTAAAAACTGCTTCAAAGACATGATCTTTATATCACTTTAAAACCCACAGAAAAGGAAGGTGGGTCTCATGTATGTAAATACCAGAATTTAAAATAGAACATTTTGGTATATATGTGAATACCCCTTTAGAAGATAGAGCTTTGAGTATTCACTTAATAAAATAAAAGAACTTTAGAAAAAGAGATAGACATTTTGAGACAGAAATTCTGCAGCATAACGGCAATGTTCCGAGGTTTTAGAAGACATTAAAAGAGGGGTAAAATGGGTCGAACATTCATAAATGACCCATAAAATAGTACATGGACAGAATAAGAAGGATACATGATCATGGTAATGAAATTTCAAGGACATACCATTTGAAATGAAAAACATGGAAGGAAGAAAAAAAAATTAGATTTCTCTTATGAAAGTTCGGCAGCCTAACGGCGTTACTTAAACATCAACAAAAATGATCTGAAAAGATCAAATAGGGTCTCTCATCATGTGAACATAAGAGTTCAGTATGATAGATATAGAGATAATTACCCAACATAACAAAAAGTAACTTGAAAGAATTGACATGAAAGTAGAACTTCAAAACGAGAAGGGTGAAGAACCACTTAAAAATTCGGCAGCCTAACGGCGCCACTTAAAACATCAAAATACTGAATTGAAGAGATCAAATGGGGTCTCTCATCATATGAACATAAGAGTCCAGTATGATATATATAGAGATCATACCCCAATATAACAAAAAGGAACTTGAAATAATTGACATGAAAGTAGAACTTCAAAACGAGAAGGGTGAAGAACCACTTAAAAATTCGGCAGCCTAACGGCGCCACTTAAAACATCAAAATACTGAATTGAAGAGATCAAATGGGGTCTCTAATCATATGAACATAAGAGTCCAGTATGATATATATAGAGATCATACCCAAATATAACAAAAAGGAACTTTAAATAATTGACATGAAAGTAGAACTTCAAAACGAGAAGGGTGAAGAACCACTTAAAAATTCGGCAGCCTAACGGCGCCACTTAAAACTTTAAAATACTGAATTGAAGCGATCAAATGGGGTCTCTCATCATATGATCATAAAAGATCAGTATGATAATTTAGAGATCATACCCCAACATAATAAAAAGGAACATGAAAGACTTGAATGAAAATAGAACTTGAAAACGAGGAAGGTGAAAGAATCCCTTAAAAATTCGGCAGCCTAACGGCGCCACTTAAACATTCTTAAAACGAATTGATGAGAGCAAGGGGGGGTCTCTCATCATATGAACATGAAATATGCAGTAGGATGAATATAAAAGAACATCCTCCAACATAAGAACATGGAGTATAAAAGAAATGACATAAAAGAGATTACTTGAAAAGAAAGAGAGAGGTCGGATCCCTTACCTTAAAATGTAACTCTTAAACCTCAAAGGTTGGGACCTTGAGGGCTTGGGGGAACCTTGGGAGGACTCCTTGGGAGGTAATGAGACCAGAAATTTGTTGGGAATGAGTGGGGAGTCGAAAGGATGAGAGGAGGGCTTGGTATTTATAGGGAAAGTGAGGGGACAAGGCATTAATGGCCAAGGGACACCTCACATGTGCTTTTCTCAAACCCATGTGCTCTCCCTTGTCATTTATCATGGAGTTAGGCCACATGGGGCCCCCAAAACAATAATTCATCACCCTTGGCCGGCCAACCCTCAAAAGATCTCATGACATCATCATGACACCGTTATGATGTCATTAAACATACCGAAACCCTAAAACGGTATTTTTACTATTCACTGAAAATTCAACTTTCTCAGAAAAATCCCAAAATTTCACATTAACCAAATATCAATGCTCTGATTTCAAAAATGAAATCCATTTTAGAAAAATAGTTTTCTAAATATTTTTAATTTAATTTTTAAATAAAAACACTATTCATCGAAAATTCATTTTTTTCAGAAAAAACCCCAAAAATTACCATAACATAATATCGATGCACTGAGTTCAAAAATAAATTCATTTTTATAAAAATAATTTTCTAATTATTTTTAATTAAATTTTTAATTAAAAAATACTATTCACCCGAAAAAACTAATACTTGAATAATAATTAATGAAACCGTTATTTAACTATTTTATTGAATCACATTACTTAATCAAGATGCCTAGATTATTTTAAAACATTCTTTAAGTGGGATTACTAATCCATTTGGTCATATTACTAATCCTAATCATAAAATCACTATTTATAATTTACTATTCATCAAAAATCAAGTTGATCTCATTAGACTCTAAATTTAGTACTGAACATAATTGCAGAAGACCATTTTTTGAAAATCATTACACATTTTTAATTATTTAGGGTTTACATAAACATATTTAAAATATCCTTTTTCTAAAATTCATCAAAAATATGCATACTATATTTATCCGGTCATTTCAAAATTCATAAACTTCATCATAAGAAAAAATCCCATTTTTTATTTAAAACAAGGATTACACAAGGTAGTTACGGTCTCGTTACATAACCCCTTATAATACCAGCATAAGACCTAAGAGTAAGGTGTGCTAGGGTGATAGAAGCTTGGGGCGGCTCAGTCAACATTGCCCGAGTAGTAATTTCTATCAGTTTGAACTTCTCGCGAAGGCGATTCCGTTCCAGCTTCACATGATGAAGTTCGGCTTGGATTTGATCCAGAGCAAAGCCCAGTGGTGCTACCTCCTTCCCAAGCTCTGTTAGATGGGCTTCGATCGGTCCAAGACTACTAGGTGAGGCCATCGAATCTTCTTTCTATAATAATTAACCAAGATTACTTATATTTAGAGACAATAATCAAAACATTTTATTCACAGCGGTCATATTGACCGATGGTTATATAATAGTCAAAACCCACTGATCTCATTTTAATTATAATCATGTTTATCAAATAAAACATTTTTGTTGAGTATAACAATAACACATAAAATTAGGAAACAAAATTTAGTTAAAAATTTCGGGTCGTTACAATTTACTCGGTGAGCACATGACCGTTACTTGCCTAACACATACACGGCGTGTACTTTAGAGTACACGGCGTGTACTCTAGAAATTTCCAGAACTTTCTATATTTTCCCAGTTTTCTCATAAACAAGTCAAAAATTCAAACAGGGTCGGGATTTTGACCCGTTCTAAAAACTCGGGTTCTTACAATCTCCCCACCTTAACATAGCTCGTCCCCAAGCTATCAAACGAAACTCGGAGATGGCACCGAACATACCACCCCGATCAAAGTAACCCAGACTACCCCAGTTTCGAAGGTTCTGGCTAAATTTCTCAAGGGGATACCCACCTTAGGAATTTCCTAACTCGGTCTCAACCTGATAAAACTTAAAACAAGAGAAGGTTCACTAACCTGTTTTCTGGAATCGTGATCCTCTCATGATGCATCGTCACCCCTGCGCCTCATTGGAGCTCCCGCATCATTTCTGACACCCAAACGTATCTCGCACCGCATTAGTGTCTGCCTTCATGAGGTCCTGCATCCTATGGACGCTCAAAACAAACCTGGTGCCTAGAACCTCAAGTAACCTGCATCCTCGATGCCCCGATGCCCACGACACCACAAGTAACCCGCATCTTCGATGCCCCGATTCCCACAGTACCTCAAGTAACTCGCATCCTCGATGCCCCGATGCCCACGACACCTTAAGTAACCTGCATCCTTGATGCCCTGATGCCCAAGACACCTCAAGTAACCCACATCCTCGATGCCCTGATACCCACAACACCTCAAGTAACACGCATCCTCGATGCCCCGATGCCCACAAAACCTCAAGTAACCCGCATCCTCGATGCTCCTGATGCTACACATCTCATATATATAAATATCTCACGCACCCGATATGGCACCAATCCCACTGGCCAATATATAGTCAGTCCACAGGAAACCTATGCACCTCGTGCACTCAAAATGGACATGCCTCAACAGGTCATTCCAAAAGAAAACATGAAAGTCACGGACACACTCGCAGGGTACCTATAACTGTCATCGACTCACCAGTCTGCTCAGCCTCTGGTAGCTCCACGGTGTGCACCTGGCCTGAAGTACGGTTGTCTGATGCCTGACCTCCCTGCAGTGCTGCTCCAATTGACGGACACCGACCCCTCAGCTGGGTCCCGCTGTCTCTGTCATGTCCTTCGCGTGTAGTTGAACCTTGGCTACCCTCCCCTAGTACTGAACCTGAACCAACTCCAGATGCCACAGTCTATCCTGGTCCTTATCTGCCAACTGTCTGAGAAGGCTGCCTACAGAACCTCTCCAGATGCCCGACCTGTCCACATGCCTGACACTTCTTTGGAGGCCTATCACACTGAGTCCGAACATGTCCTGGTTGTCCACACTGAAAGAAAACCACTGAAGAGCTACTACAAGGTGGTCTAGCTGAGTCCTTGGCCTGACTGCCCTGCTGGAACTCATCCTGTCCTTGCTTCCTGCTATCCGAACCGTCACCTGAAGCCGTCACCCGACCAACCTGGGGTCTATCCCTTTGGTTACCCTCTACTATAAGCACCTGATTCACCGCCTCTGGGAATGAACCCAGCCTAAAGATATTCACTTGGATCCAAATGTCATGTCGTAATCCATCCTCAAAGCACCTCACTCTTGTCGCATCATTGCTTACCATTCCAGGTGAAAAGTGAGACAACTCAGTGAAAATAGTTGCGTAGTCCATGACAGACATGTCTCCCTACTGAAGACTCAAGAACTCCTGAGATCTCTCTACCCTTAGTGTCTCTGGGTAAAAGTGCTTGAAGAACATGTCCTTGAAATCCTTCCATGTTAGTCCCTCATGTCTGTGGGCCTGAACCTGCACATCCCACCATCGCTTTTCCAGTCCTCTCAGCATGTATGTCGCCAGTTTGACCCTTTTCCATAGAGGCATCTCAAGCTGCTCGAAGATCATTTGCATGCTCTCTATCTAGTTCTCATCCACCTGTAGACCACCCTCACCCTGAAAAAGTGGCGGGTGTTGCGACTGGAACTCTCGTGTCAGATACGCCATATATGGATCTGTACTCTGCACACCTTTGTCGATCCCCTACAAGACACGTACCAGGATAGTCCGGAGCTGCTCGTCGAGTCAAGGTCTGAATGCTACTAAACTCAGCTGTTGCCCTGCCTATACTGGATCCTGAACCTGATCCTATCCCTGAGCCTGCACCCACAGCTCATGCTCTGCCTGCACCGGATCCTGAACCTGATCATGCTCCTGCGGTATTGTACCATCTCCCACCTGATGCTTTATCTGAGTCGACTAAAGGAACCCGCTGAATACCATACATGGTCAGACAACTCATATATATATAACAATATATATTCAATGCAGATAAGGAAAGCAGTAAAGAGTCAGCATAAAACAACTACCCTTACTCTTCCCAATCGTAACCTATGCCTATGGAATCCTGGCCTCATGGCCTCCTTACCCGCCCTCAACAGAGCCAAGTATCAAAATTACCTTAGGCCATTCCCGTCCTGACAACTAACATTACCTCAAACCGAAGACCTAGTCGCCCAATCCTAGTGATCAAAATCACCTCAACCATAATACATGTCTGCTCGTACAAGAGCTAGACCCAAATATCCTGCCACATGAAATTCTAAAAATATATAAATCATGGAATACCACATTACAATAGACAATAAATTCTATCGGGAATTTCATCTATTCACATTTTAAAAGAATACAAGCATGGAAATTGATATTATTCACATGGCATTATCACTTCACAAAGCAAACGTGTAGTTATGAAATTGAAATACCCTAAAAATGTGCCTATCAAAAGCCAAACAAACAACCTTGCCATACCGGGCCAAGGTCCAATTATTCCTTACTGCACTAGGTCAAAGGTTACACATCACAATCAATAAAATCACACACCAAGTGAGCCACTAAGGTGGAAATCATATAAACTGTAATCTGAGCAAAAGAAAAACAGCAATTCCCACCCAAGACAACTTGGTCTATCACTCGTACCTGGGGCTGCAAGCACCCAAGAACAAGCTAAAAACTTAGTTCTGGTAACAACCTATCTCCAGTCTACCATATCCAAAATAGTAAGACCAGCAGAAATAAAAAAGAGAAGTCTCAATCTCATTAGTATCCAACAAGACACTGATACTAAATCCCTATCAGGGACTCATTTGATACCACTTTGTAACGACCCAGACCTGAACAACCACCTAAAGAGTGCAAAACAGGTTGAGTGTTACTAACTTAGGCGCACCTCCCTGAATATTAAAGGTTGCCGACTAGCAGTGAGGGTCTGATAGGTATAGTGAGGAGGCTATACTCTCTTAGAGGAAAATAATGGTACCGGTCTGAGAAATAATATATATAACATGCAGAGGAAATAAATGACTCAGCAGACTCGAACCAGACCCACAGAGCAAAATCACAATCAATAACAATAAACAGCGGAAGCCAAAAATATAACAACAATAGTGGAAAGTAACACAACAGCATGATGATCACTTGTAACTACTACTGAACCACAAACATGCATACAAAGTAGGTCATACATATCCATATGTAAAGGGCGCAAATGGCTAACCAACTGTAGCTACAAAAAAAGTAAACATGCTGATACATGAAATTAAGTAAAACAAAGTAAACTCTAGCTAGGAAATACATCAAGGTCCCTACCATCTCCATGCGACAACTAAAACAGTCCATCTCTTGAATATGACCTCTTTCCTGCACATAAATCCATAAAGTCTGCACACGTCCCGAAGGGCCCGTGCAGGGTGTGAGACGAATCTCAGTAGGATATCTCCCAACGGTGAGTACCTAATATAAGTTTTTAAGCAGGCATGCAGTTACAAGGAAATTAGTAAACAGTATGATGCACAAATAAACGTAACTCCATTGGTGCTTAGCATCCACCATGAAGTGTCACCTACTTCGGCCAATGCTGGAATCTCTGTCATGTAACTCAGAACCATGTGCCCCCTGACACCACGTGTCTCAAGTACCGATGTCCCAAAGGCATGCCTAACAGTAGTAACCCGAAGGAACAACGATGTCTGTTCTCAAATAAGTAGCCGGAGGGACAACAATGTCTGCCCTCAAATAAAGTAACCGGAGGGACAGCGATATCTTCCCCTCAAATCAAGTAACCGGAGGGACATCGACGTCTTCCCTCAAATCACAGCGAGCCTCTTCCCCCAACCCGATAGCCTCAATGTTATCCCCTGAAGGCTCCTCACCTTCCATGTGGCTTCCTATGACAAGCACCCCCAAACCGATAGTACCTAAACCGCAACTAACGGGGGTCTCTACCCACATGAGTGGTCAAAACCACCTCATCACGGAGTCTCTCTGTGTACACACTACTCAAAGTTCCAGGTGAGAGGTAATCACCAAAACAGTACCCAAGCCACAACATCTCTGACACCTCGTGTCCCTGCGACCATGTCGCTCAAGTCTGATGGCATCGCCATCCCAGTAACCCGGGCCATGCCCAACCTGACAGTCACCATGCCTCAAGCTGACATCCATGAAGACGAATCTCGTGGTCATAACCACCCAATGTAACTCGGGCCAAACCTAACCTGGGATCAGCATCACTCAAAAATATTCAGTCCATGCCCAACACAACCATAAGGTTCCAACATATGCAATTCAGAAATTACATACATGATCAAAAGAATCACTTCTAAACAGGAAAAACAGACTAAACAATTGAAATGCATTAACCAAGTGTCGTCTCATACCAGCACTGAGGGCCTTAAATTTTCCAACAATTCACATCAAGGCTAAACTCAACAGTTTAAAACAATACAATTCAATTATAACCATTTTGGCATCCCTTGGCCAAAATGCTCTGATGAGCAACAACCACTCGCCCGACCCCGCTCAAGAAAAATAGGTAACATGGCATACCCAAAGGCATCCCATAGGTCAGATAACAATTTAATAGGCAATAACAGGTAAAACATGGTCACACTCAAAATACCTAAAAACGCGCCAAAGATCACACCACCCAAAAGTCTGTGAAAACACGAAAAGAGGTATGTGCCACCTACCTGAGACTCGTACGATGATACTCCTCCGATAACAACCTCCAATTAGGTCTAGAACGCGGTAGATCTACAAAATAATCAAAACCGATCAAACCCCTATAACTCTTCCTAGAATAGAAATCAAGAAGAATGGCTCTAGGGGAATCAAGGCCTTACCGAGGGGATTCCAATGGATCAAACGGTGTTTGATTCTGACTTTGGATGAAGAAACGGAAGGGAATTGAAGCTCCGACAGCCTGGTTCACAAAACTCGGTGACCCCCTATACCCTCTGCCTCAAAATGAGGATACTGCCCATTTTAACGAAAAAAATAAAGACACAACATGTACTTCAGACTACACGCCATGTGTATCATTTAACTGTTCATATGACGGCTGAGGACTTGCCGACTGACTACACGGCGTGTACCTGGGGTACACGGTGTGTACCTCTCTACCCGGCCAACATCCCCAAAACACCCTGTATAATCCCCTACACGGCCCTTATACACGACGTGTACAAATAGTACACTGCGTGTACTTTCTAAAAACATTCTACCCAACCAACAAGCCTACATGCCATGTATGGCCTCCACACGGTCAAAGGTACACGGCGTGTCGAGCAACACTACACATCGTGTAGTAGGAAATTCCTATATAGTCATCACACGAAATGTACTCGGCGAGCACACGACCAACACTTTCCTAACACATACATGGCGTGTACTCTGGAAATTTCCAGAACTTCCCAGATTTTCCCAGTTTTCTCAAAAACAAGTCAAAAATTCAAACAAGGTCGGGATTTTGACCCATTCTAAAAACCTAGATTCTTATAATAATCTTAAAGTCTAAGGATCATTACACATGCTCACAAATAGAAATATCTGATGACCCCAAAACATGCAAAATTCCTACTGGCAATTCTGTTCTCATAATCTCCCATTGTGGAGATTACCCAGTATGAACTTCATGAGAGGAAGTCTCATCTGCTTATGAGTACTCACACCCTATAGTTTGTATACTATGTATCCCATCATAGTATGTCATCCAACTAGAGAACTATATTTAAGAATATTGTTGTAGCATTTAAAGGTTCTCATCATACCAGGGAACCGCCATGACTTTATCAGTGCAACAAATACTCTAGGACATTATTACATCATAGTCATGCAGAACAACGAACAACATGTAATAAGATGTTTAATATTTAAATACATTAAATATTCATGTAATCAAAGTAAAAAAAGATGATTCTAGGACACCGACTCTAATAGTATAAAAGTGTGATACATGTTTTATTCAATTTTTAAGTATTGTAATGTATTTTTATTCAGAAATTCTTAGGTAGATGTGTTGATGTTGTTGATTATTACGGATCACATAAAATTAGTTAATATAAATGGAGTTACTATATTTTATGGGAAAAATTATTATATATAAAAAGAGTGGATTGTTCTATATTTTTTATCCCTGGTTTTTGAGATTCCTCGTGTTTTGACTATTGGTTATATACCAAATGCTGAAGGTGTTCTGATGAATATTTTAGAGAAGAGGAATATTGAGAATGATGATAAAGTCAAAAATGAAATTATAGGATCACTCTCAAAGAATGAGTTCACAATAGTAATGATGATTAAGGCAAATAAATTCATATGTGAACAACTAACTAATATTTATATAATTGATAAAGAGGTTAAAGAATATATATTGAAAATCTAGTGAAAAATGTTTAAAGATGTTCACATTCTTGAGGATGATTCAATGGATAAATTATCTACTAGAGTAAATGAAATTTAAAGATCTATAAATTGGTTGTTAGAGAAGTTAGAGGATTCCACTATCGTCAAGACTGACTGACTGAATGGCCCGAAAGCTGCAATTTTTATTGATTTTTGGATAATCCCCCTTTTAAGGATAAAGGGGAAACCTCACAAGACTTCAAGACTTAGCAACAAAAACAATATCTGAAAGTGTCGCGATCATCCCAAAACAGACTTCACAGAGATACCCCTCCCCAGCATCAATGTCTGTATGGCGCCTCCACCTATGCATGACTGCTCAGCAAACTGTCTCATATAAAAATGTACGGGCTTGGTACTGATGGAAATGTCATACCCTCTCAATCATCCAAATCCAAATAGCCACGCAAGGTGAGAGAAACCTGCTCTAAATCCTTATCTGAAGCAAATTTTGGAAGAAAGTATGAGCCAATCCAACAACAATCAAACATGCCACAAAAAGGATTACACGCAGTTCAAAAATTCATCAGATCCATAAGCTTTCACAAGTCATTTGCAATTCCACTAAAGACAATAATGCAGAAAAAACCCCGCTGCTCCACTTAATTCCACCACCATAGCTGTAGAAGCCCACAGGGGGAGAGGACTAGCGGGTAGAGAACCATCGATGTCACTGGACCTTAACGCCACCACAATACCACCTGCAAAACCAAAACCAGAGAACAAGTTCCTCCCCCTCCGGCCACTCTAGAGACGACACCAGGGTCCAAGCCGTCTGATGAAGTCGTCGACGTCGATTGACCTCCGGGGAAGACAGATCCTGCACCACACATGGAGGCGATCCGAGATCCGAACCAAGACCACTTCATACACCAACGTCAAATGAGCGCCACAGGCGTAGCCAGACCGAGGATCGAACCGAGACCAGAAGAACCTCCGCACGTCGATGCGACCTGAATCCGGGGAGGATAAAGACAACGCCACACGCCTACACCGAGTCGAGCCAGGAAACCACTGTCGAGGAAGCCGCCGACGCCGAAAAAGATCCAGGGAGAACAAAGCAAGAACCACACACAGAGACGAGCCGAGATCTGGGCTAAGACCACTCTGAAAGCCGACGATGAAGGAATGCCGCCTCTGAGGCCAAGCCGAGGACCAAACTGAAACCCGAGGAACCTCCGCACGTCGATGCCAACTGAGATCTGAGGAGGCCGATGGCAGCCGTCAAGCAACTCTGAGCCGCTCCAAAGGTGGAGAGGTGGCAAACCGAGAAGAAACCCTAGCGCTGCGGGCTGAGAGAAAAGTTGCCGCTCAAAGGCCAAGATATTGAGTATTTGATTAGATATGTTATAATGCAAAAGCATATTCTCTTAAAGATCAAGACTTAAATTCATTTCCCATGGATGATTTTCACTATGTTTTGATTTCATGTGAGGTGTGAAAGAGTAAAAATTCTAAAATGAAAGGAAAATATAGTAAAGAGTTGATATTTAAGGATAATAAGGATGTGAAGAGACAAAAACAATCAAAAGATTCTGAAAATTTAGTTTCTAAGGAAAATTGAATTGATCTCATGATTAAGAAAATGACGGATCTTCTATTAATACATGGTTATGGAGAAATTTTAAGTATCATGTTAAATAATCTTTAAATTATTTCAAATGGTGTGTTATTGGACAGTTTGTAGCAAATTATCCCAAGTTTCAAGAAAATGAAAATAAAGATGAAGATTTTTCCTTATGAAATTTTTTAAGGATGAAATCTATGAAGTTTAACAATGAAAATAATATTTCTAAGGATAAAGGGGAAAGCTTTTTTCAAGTAAAGAGGAGTGAATTTCATTCTAAAATGGTGGAAGAAGTTAGTAAACACAGCGAAAGTGAAGGAGGTTCCTTTAGTGGCCCTGAAAATAATATATTGATTTCCAAGATACATAATAATGATTCATCAATTGATGTTCAAAGTGGAAATGAAGAAGAAAATATGACAGCTATGAAATTCATTTTGAAATATGAATTTAAAAGATTAGATGTCAAAGATATTAAAATAATAGCGGGAATACAAAAATTTGAGGAAACTCCCCCAAACTATGGGTAGTGATGACACTGCCATTACTGAAAAGAGTTAATTCTAACGAAGGAGATTGGATGGTTAAATGTGTCTCTTAAAGGGGAGAAGGGAGTAAATTATGGGTTGTAATAAATTTTTTATAAAATGATAAATAGATTGAAATTACTCAAAAAAATATGATGGAAACTGAGAATTACCTGAAAATGTTCAAGTCAAATCTTTAGAAATCTATCTTAGTTGTTGAGGAACGTTCCAAAGGGAATGGTGGAGTTACTCAGTCTTCTAAAAAGCCATGATGAATGGTAAAAATTACAAATATTTAATGAGCCTTGCCCGGGCTGGTTGGTGGAACCAGATTTAAGATGTGTTCAAACTGATTTGAAGCAGGGGTCATTTTTCGCATTGAGCTTCAAACATGAACTCTAAAGATGAAGGGCCGATTTGAGGATGATTTTATAGATGTCAGGGTGTTTTAGTGGTTCTTCGAATCATAAAGAAATGTTGGGATAAAGTGACATTTGCAACAAAGTGGTGCAAATGGCGTCGGGTAACCGGCAAGGGCTTATTGGGCAGTCAATGAAGGTGATCGTGATGGGGTGGTCTCTGGTAGACCACCGGGTACTCGTGGAGGGGTACCATGTACCTAGTGGAGTTTTGTCATCATTTTTTTTATAATTGGATGTCATTGTTGTTGTCGTTGTTGTTATTATTAATATTAATTCTACAAAATAAATATTAAATGGGACAACATACCTTTTATATTTTTGTATATGTTTGTTTAGAATTAAGTGGTTATTTGAAAAATGGTATTATTTTGTAAATGTAATGGGTGATAAACTTGCGGTATAAGATACACAATTTAAGAATGAATATTTTTAAATTAATAGTCTCAAGAGAATTGTGATGAAAATTATTATGGTAGGTGGTGTACTAGATAAATAATCATGGTTTGTATCAATATCATTAAAATGTGATACTATTAAAGTGATAAATGAAAATTTGTATTATTATAAATACAAACATACATCATATTGGTGTTGTGTCATAATATGTGTTAGTATTGTTGAATTGTAAATTCAGGATAAATGTTCGATTATGGTTAATAGAACGCGTGACCCATATATATTGTTTTAATTATAATATATATATATATATTTATGCTGTTATTAATAATACAAATGTATTAATTCTACTAGATTTGTGTATGTATTTATGTTATTACCGTCATATTATAACATTAAATGTTTTTGTTATTACTATTATTCTACAATGTGTGTGATATTATGTAAACGCATCATTAATATTAGAAGTAATAAAATTATAATTATTAACACAAGGAATAGCGGGGGAGAGAGGCACTTGAGGGGAGAAAACCACCCCCCAAGAGGGTGTTCAGCTCGGATGCGTGCGGCGCAGGGAGTACCGACGCCGGCTCTCCCCTTACCCTTATTATGGCGTTCTTCTTCTTCCTCCGTCCTTAAATCAAGGACGTCCGAGTGTGATGTGAAATTTTGGAGCGAGGTATTCTCTATTATTCTTCTCTATTTTTGTTTACGAAATATTAGTAATTTGGGTTGTATTTCACGAAAAACAAGGAGAAATCGTGTCGTGGCTTAGAGCTTCTTCCGTATCTATCTTAGGTAGACGTAAGGGAGTCTATCACACCCCTTTAATCACCTCTTTGGTGTCGATTTCCACGGACTTCCCAACCTATCTCCGAGGAATTGGTTCATTTTGGGAATTTCATGATTTTTGGGAAGAGTTTAGGGTTTGTTTGAATTTATTAAATTAGGGATTTTCTATTTAGGATATAAAGGGAGCTGAAGAGAGTCTATCACACCTCTTTGGTCATGGTTTTGGTGATGATTACGATGTTTTGCAGGCTATCCTCTACTTATGGTGTCACGGACTTCCCAACCTATTTCCGAGGAATTGGTTCATTTTGGGAATTTCATGATTTTTGGGAAGAGTTTAGGGTTTGTTTGAATTTCATAAATTAGGGATTTTCTATTTAGGATATAAAGGGAGCTAAAGAGAGTCTATCACACCTCTTTGGTCATGGTTTTAGTGATGATTACGATGTTTTGCAGGCTATCCTCTATTTCTGGTGTTTTTTTATTAAACTTGATATTTTTAGGTGGTTTATTTTTGGGGCTTTTGTTATTTTTGGTGTCAGATAATTGGCGTTTTTGATCCGTGTTATTTAGAATAATTTTTAGGCCTCTTTACTGTATCATTTTGGAATTCCAGTACTGTAACACTTTCGACTTGGGTGACTGCCTTTCACTGTAGCGTCACGGACTTCCTGTGCGGAACAGTGGATCGTCTTCCTCCTTTTGTAGCCCATTTTGGGGCTTGGATTTGTGTGAGAAGTTTCTGTAATTTGTGCTCCCGAATCATAGTGTAGTTCTGCCTCTCCGTGGACATAGGGATTATTCCCGAACCACGTAAATTTGTGTGTTTCAAGTGTTTTCCTTTCTTCTGCATTTTTCTTTCGTATCTCGTTTCTGTCGTTGCGACTCCCGACGCTTTTCACAACAAAACTTTGGGTGATTTTTTTTTATACACGAATCGTCGACGTCAAACTAATCATTTTTTAATTGCTCTTTCTTATTTTTTTTAGTCATTAATTGTGCATTTTAAAGTTGTTGGGCTTAATTTAGGTTTAGTACATCATTAATTTTTTGAACAATCTTACGCAACACTCTATTTTCTTTTATTTGAAATCTTCAGTGGGATTTGTTAAATTCAGTACTTTATTTTTTGATGTAAATCCCAAAGAAACCAAGATAGTCCAAGGATCAAGTATTGATCACAATGACATCTAGAAGAATAACTAGATATATGTTGTAATATTTTATCTGATTTATATGGTTCTTTCAGGAACTTTTGATCAGAAGATGGCCAGTCTTCTAGGCAATTGATCGTGTGTTGGTGGAGAATCGGGCAGAGGGGATGGTGGAGGTAGTGAGAGTTCTTCAGCTAAATTCCCTCCTCTGACCTTTAAGGGGCCAACTTTGATACAATTGGATCATTCACAAAGATCTCTACCTAGGGTTCATTTTGCTCTTGACGCCGGATATCAAAGACAGTTGAATGATGTTGTTGTATCAAAGTTCTTGCTAAGCCCAAGTGGTTTCTGACATGCAAGTTGTCAGCGGATTAGGTGAAGCACATATTGTTTTCTCCCCAACTGCAACTAAGGATAAATCTCATACCGTTTCACATCATGGAATAGGCATTGGTCCTCCTTGTGCGATGAACATTGGTGGGAATCTATTGATTCCTGCTACTTTCAGTCCAATACCCTTGAAATTTGGAGGTCTCAATGGTGACCGCAGCATCACTGGTAAGATTTGGCCAGCCGGAGGCTTCAAAAGAAGAACTGCAGATGTTATTATCATGAGGGACCGAAGCAAGAACCGGAAGCCCTTGCAGCGAGGGCGGGTAAGCATCGAAGCTATTCAAACCATTCAGGCATTGATTAGAGGGGTGAAACGGTGTGATTGTCAGTCCTTGCAGCAGGTGATGGGTTCAAAGTTCAAGCGTTTATTGAAGTTTGATATGATTGCTGTCCTTCACGACCTCATCAGACAGAATGAGTCCTTTCTAGCACTCAAGGTTTTTGAAGATGTTCGGAAGGAGCATTGGTATAAGCCCCGACTTCTGTTATATGCTGACATGGCGTTGATGCTGGGCAACAATGGTTTGCTGGATGAGTTGAAACAACTCCTGATAACTCTGAAAATGGAACCTAATTTGGAGGCTGATATTCAGGGCTTCAATGTTCTGTTAAGAGCTCTGTTGACATCTGATGTTCCGATTGAACTTGCAATGGAGTGTTATGGTCTGATGAAGCAATCAGGGCGCGAACCAGACAAGGAGTCCTTTAGGATACTCATAAATGCCTTGGAATTAAAGGGTGAAGAAAATCTTTCTAGTTTCGTGCAGGAGGAAGCTCAAATGTATTTTGGGGACTCCTTTGAGTTCTTTGAAGGGAGAGAACAACCGATGGGGAGCTGATTCACCATGCCTCGTTAACATTTGTTATGGCTACTGTTATCCTTTCTGGTTCCCTTATGGCGCTTAAAGTTTTTTAGTGGTTTGGTTTTAGCAGCATGGGACTTCTTTTAGCTTGACAGAGTTGGACCGCTGCAGTTTATATACAGGTATTAAATTCTATCTAGGACGTGTATCTTGCATAAAATTATGATATTTTAGAAGATTACATCTGTATTTTAATAAATTTATTTTTCCATTGATGGATGATGGAGGGAGGTTTGTAAATAGGAACAACTGATCAATATGAGGGTTTTTCAAATGTCCAACTTAATGTCATGTGTGTTGAGAATATAATGGTTATTCTCGCTCATATGACTCAGGTCTTTGAAAATAATCAAAATGACGTTGAATGGTTGGAATTCATAGACAATGACTATTATCATTCAGTGGGTGGATCCATAGGTGGTCAAACGTTGGATGATTTTTTTGGGTAAAGCGTTTGCTGTGTTCCAATTCTCAGAGAAGCAAAAATAGAGGAAAAAGTGTATCTTCCAGTGAGAATCCTTCCATAATTTTCTTCTTGAAAAACATTTCCTCGCACACTAAAAATGAAAAGATCTTTCTAGAATTTAAGTAGATGCAAAATTAAGTAGACGAACTTGTGCACTTTGTTAATATGTGATACAAAGGATTAAAGAAGGGTACTAACATCACACACAATAAATACGAAGAGATTAGGGTCATTCCTTAACAATCACAAAAACAAATGTTGTCGGTCCCAAGAACATGGTGACAGGTACCCCTAATGTGTTTAAGCAAATGGGTTGACCTGACACGACTCGTTTATAAAAAGGCAACTCGAACACAACCTTTCTAACCCATTTAATCTAAATAAATTAAAATGTGCTTGTTTAACTCATTTAACTCGAATATCTTGCATAATTAGACCCGTTTAACATGTTTAACTTGAATAACCCGCATGACATGACCCGTTTAATTGGAATAACTTGATTGATGACATAGAAATTTATTAGGTTATACGAATTATGATAGGTCAACTTGAACTCGAACCTGAATATGTTTTGGGTCAAAAAGGTCTTTTCGATTACTTCTTGAACTTGTTTATACTGTACCCGAACTTGTTTAATGTTCAGGTTCATAGGTTGCGTTGTCATGTTAGATCAGAAATTGCCACCTTTAGTTTTTTTGGTTACAATATCATGCATTCCTTTACGTTTTCAAAGATTGTTGAAGTATGCACTGAACACTTAAAATAAGAGTTATGAATTAGAAAATCTAAGGAAGACTAGTTTGTGTCTCCTGAAAGCTAGTATCCTTACTTCTCCACTTATCAGGTACATATCTTTTGCACTTGCCGAAGTACAACCAGATAGTTCTGACTGCTTCACTTGCAGTGTTCCTAGGTAGAACTGATATTAGCCTACTATAAAGTATATCATGACAATATCAGTTCTTGTACATATCATAGCATACCTGATTAATCCATTGTTAAAGCATATGGATTTTAACTCACCATGTTTATCTCTTCCCATGTCACAGACGTAATCCTGGAGAGATTATGCCATGTGACATTGGTAACAATTCTCTCTTGAATTTTGGGGAGGTTATTCCTTCTTAGACGTACCTCCCCGAACGCAAAAGGGTGCCGACTAGCAGCGATGGTCTGATTGGTATAGTGGGCTATACCCTCTTAGAGGAAAATAATGGTACCGGTCCGAGCAATAATATATATAACATGCAGCGGAAATAAACGACTCAACAGACTCGATCAGACCCATAGAGCGGAAGCACAATCAGTAGCAATAAACAGCGGGAGCCAAAAATACAACAACAACAACGGAAAGTAATACAACAGCATGCTGATCACTTGTAATTACTACTGAGCCACAAACATGCATACAAAGAAGGTCATACATATCCATATGTAAATGGCGCCAATGGCTAACCAACTGTAGCTAAAAAACAAGTAAGAATGCTGATACAGGAAATTAAGCAAAACAAAGTAAACTCCAGCTAGACAAGACCTGAAGGTCCCTAGCATCTCCATGCGACAGCTAAAACAGTCCATCTCTTGAAGCTGGCCTCTTTCATGCACGTAAATCCATAAAGTCTGCACGCGTCCCGAAGGGCCCGTGCAGGGTGTGAGACGAATCTCAGTATGATACCTCCCAACGGTGCGTACCTAATATAAGTGTTTAAGCAGGCATGCAGTTACAAGGAAATCAGTAAACAGTACGACGCACAAATAGACATAACTCTACTGGTGCTCAAGTGTCACCTGTTTCGACCAATGCCGGGATCTCTGTCATGTAACTCGGAACCATGTGCCCCCTGACACCGCGTGTCTCAAGTACCGACGTCCCGAAGGCACGCCTAACAGTAGTACCGACTCCAGGTGTCCCCTCCCTTCCTGCTCACGATGGACTCCAGCGGCTCTCCTAGCTCCCGTCGCGCCTCCAGTTCCAGATCCTCCTCCGCCTTTTATCCCAGTTCCGGCGCCGCTGATCTCCCGTCGGCAGCCCCCCTGCGTTCCTCCCTGCTGCAGTCCCCCCTCATCCCGTGCTCCTCTTCCGGCAGCCGGTTCCGGTTACTCCCAACGGCGGCCCTGCTTCCAGTTTCGGATCTCCGGCACCTCCTGCGGAATCCCGGCCTCCCGGCAACAACATCCCTGTCCATCGACATGCCCTTGTGCTTCCTCCACCGTGGCGCAACACTTCGCCCAACTCGGACCAGGCCATTTGGCGCCGCTAGATGATTTGAACACATTGAATTTACATATTTTTATTAAAAATGGTTTATTCGAAATAGTTTTTCATTACATCTTCTGATGTTCTTAGTTGGAATTCAGAATTTAGTTAGCATATTCTTTGACTATGAATGAAGTGTTAAATTTGTACGTTCATTCCCCCCTTAAGAAAAATCCATCAATCATGTCTTCTTGTCTTAGAACTTTATATCTCATGAACATAGTGTGATCTCTTGTTCTTTAAATTGTTTCATGTCTTCATTCATAGAAGGTCATATATTTGTTTAGCCCTCTTAGGGCACATGGCATAAGTGAATTGGATTTTAATACTAAATTTAAAGGGTGTTAGACTCGTTTAAGTTCATTTCGATGTCCTACATCGTTTTCCTTTTACTTGCATTTATTTTCCTCTATCTATAAATGAAGTTCTGCAGCTCCCTTTGAGCTAGGAATTGTACCATTCTACATGATATCTGAGGAATAACCGCTCTGATTTGTTTTTCCCTTTCTCTTTGTTGCACTCTCCCTCTCCATTTTTTTTTCTTTTCCTCTGATTCGCATTTAAGCCCCGCCTCCCTATCACACCCCCCCTTCGCCGGTCCCTGCCGCACCCCTCTCTTTGCCTGTCCCTGTCGTGCCCTCCCATCCCCGCCGCTCCCTTCCGCTGCGCACCGAAATCCACCAAGTCTCGCCGCTCTTTTCAGCGAACCAACTCTAGCGACTTTCCACCGTGAGCGCGATCTCATCGCGCCTCCCGGGTGCGGCCCACAACCCCTATGGCCTCTTTGGGACTGTGCCTGCGCCCCACATGTCGCGCTGATGGCATTTTTTTTCTGACGACGACGCTGGGCTCCTAGCAGCGCTGTACACCAGGTGCGATCCAGGCCAAGTGGGCGCCTTCTAAACGCGCCTTCTGCTATGCTTTTCTCCCTTCTGCAGTGCTCCTCCCAACGCCCCTCAACCTCGCCCATTGCTCTTGATGTCTCTCTCCGGAATCATGACGTCCTCAGAATGCGTTCGTAGTCTCCTCCTGCCGCTGCATGCTTATGACTCCTCTGTGCTCTTCCTGCATGCTTTAATGTTTATCCCATCCGGTAAACTAAAGCCCTGCTTTTCCTGCTGAGGCCCAATTTCCAGTTTCCAGTTATTACTGCTGGATTTCTCGCTGTGCCCTTCTTGCCAGCTTGGTCAGTTCTTGTAGTATCTTCCTTCCTACAATGGGAGATTCCTCACCGACCTCCGTCCTTTCCCAGTTGATTACCGTCTCCATGCGCCTTGTAGATAAACGCCTTGATGCAACTAACTTCTCTGTTTGGCGTAAGACAATCCTTATGTCTCTCACCTTGTTGCTCCTCCCCCACCGCTATCCGATCCGAAGTACCGAGTTTGGAAGCTTGTAGACAATAAATTTTTTGCTTTGCTTGTCAATTCTATAGAACACTCTGTCAAAGATGCTACTCGGACGTCGAACATTGTCAAAGAACTCTGGGACTTCTTGACCCTCATGTATTTTAAGACCAATAATTTAGCTTGGGTGTCAGATGTTCTTCAACACCTTTCCACCATCCACCAGTTTCACCGTCCTTTTTCGACATATTTCACCAAATGGAAAGCTCTGCGTGATGAGTTACTTGAGATTTGATCCCTTCATTAAACACCAGATGTTGCTTTGGCCCAGCAGGACCAGTTATGTCTCTTCAGTCTTTTTCATGGCCTTGATCCAGAGTATGCCACAATTGCCACCAAAATGTTGGCCAACCCCTCCCCCCTCTTGAGATTCCACTGGTCTACCTTCGTCTTGGAAAAGCTCATCGAGTGCTTTCCCCACATATTGACACTGCTAATCATACCGCACTACTGGGCTGTTGCGGTGGTCGTTTTTCGGGTACTCATGAACGTGGCCGCGGTGGGGGTCGTAATCGTCCTTTCTGCCACCACTGTGGCAAGCCTGACCATCTCATTGATCGTTGATGGGTTCTCCATTGACGTCCATCTCCGCCACCTCGATAGGTTCAGACAGCTCTTGTCGACTCATCCCCAACACCATTCGATATCCATCACAACTTAGACCTCTCCATGGATGAGATCGAGCCTATACACTCTCATCGAGGTGTTATGATACCTACCTCCTCTTCGACATCTGTTGCTCAGACTAGTGGCCCTACCGCTTGTGTCTCTCGTCGTCCGCCTGTTTGGATGCTTGATTATGGTGCTTCCGATCATCTCATCGGTGATGCAAGTATGTTAACTACTTATCGTCCGTATACCGACGCCACTACAATTACTGTTGCTGATGGATCCACTATCCTTATTGCGGGATTTGACACGTGCTCCTTGAATCCTTGTATTCGTCTGACTTCAGCGACTCACGTTCCCTAGAGTCCTTTTAATATACTCTCCATCAGTAAGCTTACACAAAACTTGAACTGTGTTGTTATCTTTACACCATCTGATGTTGTGTTTCAGGAGCAGTCGACGAATCATAAGTTTGGTAGAGGTCATCTTCGCAATGAGGTGGACATGTTCGATACTCCTACATCTCTTGCCTGCTCATTTATCTTTGTTTGTGCTTTGGATCTACATTTTCACCATGGTCATCCACCGACCTCCGTCTTACACCAGCTTTATCCCCATTTCAGTCTGCACCTTTCTTTTCATTTTGAGTCCTGTAAATTTACAAAACATCAATGTGCATCTTATGTTCCTCGTTTGGTGACGCGTGCATCTAAACCTTTTGATTTAGGCCATTCCAATGTATGGGGTCCCCGTGCAGTCTCAAGTCAGTTAGAGTATCGTTATTATGTATCCTTTATTGATGATTTCTCTCGCATGACATGACTTTATCTACTTTGTGATCGTTTTGAGGTGTTTGATACTTTCCAGACTTTGTTGTGAAATTCACACTCAGTTCTCCACGCTTATTAAATGTCCTTGTTTGGACAATGAACGAGAATTTTTATCTTTTTCCCTTCAACAATTTCTCAAGGATCGTGAAGTTCTTCATCAAATATGTCACCCTAATACAACTCAACAGAATGGAGTTGTCGGGCGTAAACATCGACATATTCTTGAAACTGTTCGTGCCCTCTTATTTCACATGCAAATGCCTCTTCTTTTTTGCGGGGATGCTATTCTTAATGCTACCTATCTTATAAATCGTTTTCATTCTTCTATTCTTTAGGGGGAGAATCCATTTTGTCCTCTGATACCAATTTGTCACGACCCGTCCCCCAGGGCCCGAGCCGTAACAACCCCAAGCCCGCCTTCCATAGGCCAGGGGTCGGCGACTAGCACCGAAAGACGTATTCCCTAAAACCGGGAAGACATTGCCTTTATATCCTGTAAACACACGCAACCAAGCACACAACAAGATACGAACACAAGTAAACTGTATAGCAAAAAGAGTGCTGAAAGTAAGAGGGGCCGGAATACAAGCCCAACAGTAAAGGTACAAGTACAACTGTAATACAATACAATTGAAGAAAGAGAAAGACAACTATTGGGTCGTCCTTCGAGGTTCCTACCTGAAGGGTAGGTACAGATTGACTCCTCAGCACTCCACGTCCGCCCGTCTCCTCTGTGTACTGACACGCCGTATGATCCACCTCCGGGCACCGTCCAGACCTGGTACCCTCAGCCTCGATCAGCGCTATCCGTCGTCTGCACCAAACACAACAAGGTGGGGGCATAGCCTGTGCAGGGTGAGTATAACGATACTCAGTAGGGACCCCGAGACCCTCAAGGTCTCACAAAATCCACAAAGGATTAACCACAAGATATGAAATCAACTGACAACCCTACTTAGGTATATGCCCATACATATACCTAAGTTATCAAGTATACCCATCTCAATCATGAGGAAAGCACATAGTCTAACTCAAAGCCCAAAGCTCAACTGTTCCACAAAGGAATGAATACCATGAAGGTTAGTACCACACAGGTACGCCACACAGAAGAATACCACCAAGGTATTACCACGAAGGAAAATACAACAAGGTACAAACTCTGCTCACACCAGGTATAACTTAGGTATAATAGTAGAGATGATTAGATGTAACTACCGAATCTTCTTACTCTGTTAAGAGGCAGACCCACGAAGGATCCTAAATCATCATCAGACCCACAGAGGATCGTAGTACATCGTCAGACCCACACAGGATCCTAGTACCTCGTCAGACCCACACATGATCCTAGTACATCGTCAGACCCACACAGGATCCTAGTACATCGTCAGACCCACACAGGATCCTAGTATATCGTCAGTACGTCGTCAGACCCACACATGATCCTAGTACATCGTCGGTATGTCGTCAGACCAACACATGATCCTAGTATATCGTTAGTGCGTCGTCAGACCCACATACGATCCTAGTAAATCGTCAGTACGTCGTCAGACATACAAAGGATCCTAGTACATCGTCAGTACGTCGTCAGAGCCACACAGGATCCTAGTACATCGTCTGTACGTCGTCAGACCCACACATGATCCTAGTACATCGTCACAACCAGCTACAAGGTTTCTGCACTAAGCTCGCTTGTCTCCGGGAGGGTCCGCTCCACAAGCCATTGGTCGATACTCCAACTGCCACGAAGTCTCACGAAGAAGAATCTCAAAGGAGTGCCACGTCATAGGGGTCTCAACGCAACTGACGGCGTGTCAAACGGACACCCGGTCTGTAAGTTATTAGCTTTTTAGTCCTGAGGGCCCGGTTGGATTCGTGCTCGATCTAACCCGACCGTACCCCAACTTTATCAGAATCTCTAGTGGGGTATACCAAATGGACCGTCTCCCTCCAAGGTTTTCGGCGCCGCAGACGGTTCGTCAAACGGACGCTCGGTGCTAAAGTTATGGCCAAAAGAGAGTATAGAGTTGAAACTGGTCCAGTTCCGGTCCGATCCGACCCGATTTGGCCTAGGTCGACCCGGTTTGGGTCGACCCGGCCCGACCCGCTGGGTCCGGTCCAGACCGCTGGGCGACCCGGCATGGGCAGCGGCCCGCGGGGCCGCTGGGCGGCGTGAGGCGGCTGCGGGGCGGCGTGGTCCGGCGGTGCGGCGGTGCGGCGGGGCGGTCACGGTGTGGTGGTTTGCCGCAGCTGGCCGGATGGCCAGCCGTCCTCTCCGCGCGGCGCGGTCGCGCACCGCACCTTCGTCGGCGACTGGTTCGGCCGACTGCTCTTCGTTCATCGCCGTGGCATAAAGCCGCCTTCTTCCATCACGAAGAACACATCATTCATGAAGAACGACGAAGGGGTCGGGCCATGTTTGTTTGGCCCGCACCCTCTGCGTTAGAGCAGTAGCAAGCGGCTCAAGGGGGATGATTCAATGTGAGGGGAAAAATTAACATTGATCAATTTAAAACACACCCCTACCTCGTTTGTTTGTTGACGTCGATGAGAAGGGAAGGACAATCATCGATTGAAGACGTCCCACGTTGGAGGATGTCCCGAGGAAGAAGTCGAAGACGTTGGAGAACGTTGACGTTCTTCGTTGAAGAAGCGTTCTTCGTTGGAGAAGAAGAATTCCTCCAAGGTTCTTCTCTTCCAATCCTTTCTCTCAATTCCACCCAAAAAAAAAGTAGCCAATATGTTGTGTTTCATCAATTTAATTGTTGGCACAAAATAAAATTGACGTCATTAATTACGATGTGGTTGGCACCATTAAAGTGGGAGGATACCAAAGGTTATCTCTTATTAATTGGGAGTTCTCCATATTAAAGGAGTTTAGGGGGTTCGGGTGGTCCCCATCCTTCAATTCAAATTGGGAGGTTTTGGGCTCGGTGGTCCCCACCTCCATAACCCATGTTGAGGGGTTTCAAAAATAAAAAAAAATGTTAAAATAATTTTATTTTTATTTTCCCACGAAAAGTGAACAACTAACTTTCACCCTCGACTTACTGCGGTCGAGGTGAATATCTCCTCAAGCGAATACCGGCGCTGTGAGTTCAACGGTGCCCTCAGATTTCAATTCTGAGCATCGATTCACAAGTTAGAAAAGCCCGCTTGTACGTTTACTGAACGTACCCGAAGAAAAGTTCAGAAATTCATTCCGGGCACACCGGGCATCGGGATCACGCGCCGTCATTTTTTTGCGGACTCGTAAAATTCCCATATATTTAAAAAAAAATACATGGAATTTCCGGGTCTTTACACCCCCTCTCTCCCTCCCCACCCTCTTCAACTTCGTGTGTTTAGGTGTCTTTGCTATGTTCGTAACACTCGTCCCAATTTATCTAAATTCTCTCCAAAAGCCCTCTGTTACATCTTAATGGGTTACTCTCGCACTCAGTGTGGGTACCGCTGTTTCTCTCCAGACTTGCGATGTTATATCATCTCTGCTGATGTCTCCTTTATTGCTGATGTCTCCTTTATTGAGAACTCTCCTTTCTCTCCACTCTCTTCCCACCTCGATATCACTATCGATGACTATCTTGCTCTCACCATCCACCCACCCCACCTCCGTTATCCCTCTCTGATGATCGCCGCTTTGGATTTGTTTTCTCTCGTAGACCATCGAATGTGCCCCCCGCCTAGACCGAGGACACCAACTCCCCGACTTCGTCAGACGTTCTTGCTCCGGGCACAAATGACATGCCTATTGCATTGCAGAAAGGTACTCGCTCTTGTCAGAATAATCCTATATACACAACTTCCTACAAAGGCTTCGTCGCTCTGGAGATGATATATGTTGCTCATACGGTTGCCGAAGCTCAATCTCATTCTGGTTGGCTTCAAGCAATGCGAGATGAACTACAGGTCTTGGACGACAATCACACATAGGATTTGGTCCCCCTTTCGACAAGTAAACAAGTTGCTGACAACAAATGGATTTATATTGTCCGTCTAAATGCAAATGATACTCTTCATCGCCTTAAAGCCCATCTCGTGGCAAAAAGCTTTGCTCAGACATATGGCGTTGATTATTTCGATACATTCCCTCCAGTTGTTAAAATGACATCTGTTTGATTATCCATATCTCTTGCTGCTGCTCATAATTGGTCTCTTCATCAACTTGATGGAAAGAATGCATTTCTCCATGGTTTTCTTGAAGAAGTATATTTGCAACAATCTCCTGACTTCCTTGCCTCGGGAGCCGGTTCTCATGTCTGTCAGCTTCTTCGGTCTTTTTATGCGTTCAAGCAGTCTCTTCGTGCGTGGTTTGACAGATTTTGCACCATCATCTCTACATTTGGTCTATCTAAGAGTATGAAACATCACACCGTTTTCTATCGAAAAACGTCTTTTGGCCACATCTTGTTGGTTGTGTATATTGATATCATTGTTACTGGTAGCGACTCACTTGACGTTGCCCATCCCAAGACTTATCTTCAACAATAGTTTCATACCAAAGACCTGAGTCATTTGACATATTTTCTTGGCATTGAAGTCTCCCGTTCTCTAACTAGCATCTTTCTTTCATAATGAAAATTTGCGTTTAATATCTTGCAGGATACCGACTTGTCTCAGGCAACTGCTGTTGACACTCTTCTTGAACAAGGAGAACAGTCCCTCCATGATGCCATTGACCCATATTCTCATCCGGATAGGTATCATCGACTTTTGGGAAAACTCAATTGTCTTACCATGACTCGTTCAAATATTGTCTGCTCTATCAGCAAGGTCAGCCAATTCATGGAACATCCGACGAAATCGTAATGGGTCGTTGTCCTTCGCATTGTCAAATACATTAAGAAAGACCCTACCCTTGGCCTTCGGTATTCATATCACGATCATTTGGACATTGATGCCTTATGTGATGCCGATTACGCTGAGTGTTTATTTACCCGAAAGTCTACTTTTGAGTTTGTGATTTTTCTGGATGATAACTTAATCTTCCGGGGGAGCAAAAAACAAACTGTCATCTCCAAATCCAGTGCTGAATCTGAATACCACGCGATGACCACAATCACTATTGAAATTCTTTGTCTTCGTCACATTCTTCATAAAATTGGTTTCTCGCCATAGACTTCTACTCATATTTGGTGTGATAATCAAACGGTCACGAAGATTGCTTCTAATCCAGTTTTCCATGAACGCACGAAGCATATTGAGATTGACTGTCACTTTTTTCGCCATCACCTTGAGCAAAAACATATCAGCTTTAGCTATATTTCAACACCTCATCAGCTTGCCGACATTTTCACTAAAGGCTTGTCGGGAGCTAGACTGGATTCTCTATGCACCAAACTGAGCATCCACAGTATCAATGACCTAGCTCGAGGGGGAGTGTGTGCGGTCTTCTTTGTTAGTGTCTTCTATCATTTTTTTTGTGAGACTTTTCTTCCAAGCTATACCTGTTCTAGCTCGAGGGTGAGTTTTAGACGCGTTTAAGTGTATTTTCGAGGCTCACATCATTTTCCTCCTATATGTATTTATTTTCCTCTATTTATAAATGAAGGTCTCCACCTCTCTTTGAGGTTGGAATTATACCATTCTACAAAGGGAATGACTTTTTTTTCCCGTAAAATTCCATCTTTTGAGCCTCTATCATAATTTCATTAAGTAGATCCATTATTTTCTCTATAACCTACATGAATTACAATTCAATGATCCAAACTTAACCTTTGTTAAGTAATTTCATTGGTGGTGAGGAAATGGTTGGGTTTAAATAGATGGAAAGGATTGATTTGGTACTTTAAGTTGCTTGGTTTTTAAATTAGACTAAAATTCCTAAATCCCATTCATTATTATGCTTTATTAAAGTATACGTTTTGAATAAGAACTAAATGTTTTTCTTTTATGTAAGGAATGCTTAAAGTGTACAAACTCTTTTAAAGGGCGAACTCTCTTAATTCTTGATTATATCCTATCTTTACTCTAGGATGCCTAGTCACTAGTATGCCTTAGACAATGCCTTATTTGGCTAGTCAGAACTATGTTTTCATTATTGTTTTCCATGTTTACTGCCCTATTTGGATTCCCACTACTATGCTTAAAATGTTTAGTATGTTAAGGCATGTGTTTCACTTGGATCAAGACCGGTATATTTAACTACTCACATTACCACATTCTACTATAGAGTATCACACTTGTTTTGGTTTTGTTAACATGTTGTGCAGATTTCCATCATTATAGTGTGATGGTTGTTGTAAATTGCATATCTTTTGTTATATTGAGCATGGTTACTACTTTAATATGTCAAACATATTGATTTATACAGCTAGTTCTTTTATGTTGCAACTGGAATTATTATAATTTTCTCAAGCAGATGAATCACATGGGATGAGCTGTAATGCCCCGACGATGGTGTACCCCTTCACCTTTTACCGAATAGGATGGGCTCGATGCCCTAGTTTTTTTATACGCCTTCCCCTTTCGATGGGACATGCATTTCCCCTGACTCAACCATGGGAAGAAATTCAATGTGCCTAGTTCTATAGTAGGGGCATCATAGTTGCCCTGACCCATTCATCTCGGATTCTGAGTGCCATGCTTGAAGAAGGTGGTACAGGTATGAACCCTCCCAATATAAAGAGTTACTTGATGTAGCCTTTAATTCATCCATTGACTGCTAATTTGTTATTGTTTCCATGTTATGGTTGTTGATTGCCTGTGAAACTATTTTATTATATACTTATATAAATGGATAATCATGTCCATGCATACACTTGTCTATTCACTATTAAGTTGAGATCTCTGGTGATGCATACAGAGTATTTGTGCTCACACCCTTCATGCACACTACAGTGGATATCCAACCTCTTTTGCTCCATTTTAGACGTGATAGGTACATCGTCAGCTTTTGGACGTTGTGCTGGCTAGTTGGGAGCTGGTGTGAGTTCGTCTATTCAAACTCCATACGGTATTAGAGCAGGAGGCCATATTTGGCTAGTGTAGTGATGTCACATCACATACTCATATAATTATGTCGTGTCTATCTAGTTATACACAATGATTATATTCTGTTGAAAATAGATCGATTTTATGTCTCAAACTGCATTCATGTAGATGTGTTCTTGTTTAGCTCCTATAGTTGCCTGATTATTATAGGATATAAGGTCGATTGCATCTGCCACTGTGAAACACAATGCAAGGAACACAGTAAACACGCATGCTTAGGGGCTTACCAATTTTTAACCCAAAGTGGGTAAATCGTTCCCCAATGATAAACTTATACCTACAATACTAGACACCAACCCTTAAGGATCAAGGAACACCCTTGGGGTGGCAGAGATCCGATTTAGGTTCCCCTTAGGTAATCCAAGTCAGTGTTTTTACAAAATACCTCACTAAAAAGGTACAAAAGGTCTTGTCTATGTGGATGAAAAGGATGGAAATCTACCAGTAATGAAGTGAGTAAAGTTTGTTGCTTAAAGAATAATATCTTGAAATCTAATTTTTTGAAATAAAAACATCGAGGTAAAACTTGAATGGATATTATGAGTCATGTACTTTGATGTGTTGACGAAAATTGTGACATTGACCCTTAGACATTAAGATTATTATTATATGTGTCATTGAATGTTCTTATCTGCGTACATATGTATTGACCCTTAGACATTAAGATTATTATTAATGGATATTATGAGTCATGCACTTTGATGTGTTGAGGAAAATTGTGACAATAGATGTTTGCGGTGAAGTAGGATACGTTGGGTGCGTCACAAGTAATACTTAATTAATGAATAATGTGATAAATGATTTGTCTCTTCTGTTCTTTAATGGAAGTTGATATCTCAGACCCTTTGATGAAAATGACAGTCTAAATAAATCCTTAGCTATGATGTTTTGTAGCTAAGTTCAATTTTCGGAAAGTCAAAGAAAGAGACATCAAACACATAGGTTGATGACACCAGCATGCAATCTACTTGTTTAGAGATATCGTGATAAAAAGATTATATTATACGGTTAACGTTTGTATGAGGTTTTATGTTGTTGCAACATTAATGTTTTTCTTTATAGGTGTCTTGGTGTGTTGTTAGACGCTAACCTTGAACATTGGGCTACTTCGCTTAATGCTATTTAGAAAGAGGCCTAGAGAGTCACACACTAAGTGTATCCAAAACTTTAGTTAAATAATAATATTTTTTATTATTTAACAAGTTGAATAAATATTATTTCTGCATGTGGTTTAATAATTATTCATGATTGTTTGTGAAGGAACCGAACACACAACGGAAGCTCAAAAAGTTGGATTTTAAAATTATTCACCGACGATCAACATGAACTGGTCGACGTTGGCGAATCGTTGCCCGATTACTTCCTCAGGATCACGTGTGAAAGAAGTTTTAATCACAAAATTAAAACTGTAAAATACCTGGTTTAGATCTGAAATCGCGCACGACGTCTTCTTGTCGTTGGCGATCTGCTCAAATAATCCAAAGCTGAATTCCTCTAAATTGTCCACACGCGCTTCAAGAAATCGCGGGAGCGCCGATCGTCGAAATCTGGGTACTAGCGTGGAGATCCAAAGACTCCTTCGACGCTCTGAGGATCACCGCATCGCCTTGCTCGCGCTGCCTGAGAGAGAGCTCGATCCGAGCTCCTTGGATCCAGAGCCTCTCTCTAGGATGTGGGAGAGGGAAGAGAAGAGAGAGAGAGGTCGTGAATAGTGCATGGCAAACTCCTCTCCTCTATTTATAGTGTTAAGAAAATATCCGGTATTGCCACCCAGCCTCTCGAATAAATAACACGCTATAAACGGCTTGTTATGACTACTAAATTGAGTTATAAATAATATTATTACTCTTGTAATATATTAAATATATTACGTGATAATAAATGAGTCATTAACTCGACTCGTTGTTCCCACAAATATTAATTGAACCTTTAATATTTTTTTTAATATTGGTTCAAATAATATTTTTCATGTATTTACTTAAAACTTGTAAATATATTTAATAAATAATTTCAATGCTCATTATTCTTAACTTGAATAATATGAATTTATTTATTGCATTGGTGATCGTATCTCTTTGGACAAATCCCGGACCCCAACGCTGGGGCCCACCATATCAAAAACTCATATTCAACTCAATAAAGCAGATTCTCTAATACGCTATTCTGTGTGACCCTCTAGGCCTTTATCTCGATAGTAGTGAATGATATTCACATGCCACGAGCAGGATCTAACAACCCATCATGCCCCCTAAAGAGATAAAGATTGTCACAACAACGACAACCAGCCTACGGACACACACTGTGTAATATAATCTTTTTGTCTTTAATATCTCTAAAGCAGGACGCACACCTGTGTCATCGTCATTTTCTTGATTTATTGTTTGTTGATCTAACTGGATGAATTTACCCTCGACTGCCATGACCATGGTCTTATGAAGGTACTACTATCCTGATCAACATGGTCTGAGATATATTACTTCCTTAATTCGAAAGTGATAAATCATTTCCTGATCATTCAACCAATGTCAAGCCACCAATGATGCACCCAACACAAACTACTTTGCCACGACTTCATCATCATGGTTTTCGTCTTGCATCAATGTACACAATCAAATGACATACATTGGTAATGATCTCAAATCAGGAGACCATTACACATGGTTGTAGATAGGAACATCCAATGATACTCATAACATGTGGTGTTCCTATTGGCGTGTCTGTATTCATGATTTCACTACTCAAGATCACCAAATACGAACTTCATGAGAACTCTCAATGCTTATGAGCCCCCATCACCTGATAGTCAGACATCTACTGTGTCCAGTCAGTAAGATGTATCTAGACCATATGACCTTTATTTAAGATTAATGTTATCGTATCTCGAGGTTCTCATTATAGCTTGAGATCTGCTATAACCTTTCGATACGACAATTAATCTATGAACATTACCATTAAATAGTGGGTGCATAAATATCTACACTATAATGGTAAGAATACATCATGTATATCTAATTGTATACACGATATGGTAATCAAAAGCACCGAATAGTTGGGTCTAGGACACCCATTATTTCAACACTCCTACTTGCACTAGAGCCAACTTGCTAACCAAATTAGTTAGCTACTCACATGATAAAAATCATGCTTGTGCTGAGTTAAGGCTTTAGCTGCTGGGCCTGCCACGATTACGCTGCATGGCATATCTGCTATATGCGACCTCATCTCCTTTAGTAAAACTTCTCAAGAGATGGTATTCCCGGGTGTATATCTTTTGTCCACTGTCTTTACTTGACATCTTCGCTAGTAAGAATATCATAATTTACATTAGGATAATCCTCTTACTAGGTGCGATTCCAAGAACTGGAACAAATTGTTGCATTTACCCGCTTCTTAGCTGCCACAGAAGCTGCAACGTACTCGGTATTTTTAGGTATGGCTACCACTGACTTATAAGAACTTGTCTCGCTCATCACCTTAACCTAACTGCGATACTAGATCACATGAATCTAAGGAAGACTAGTTTGTGTCCCCTGAAAACTAGTATCCTTACTTCTCCACTTATCAGGTACATATCTTTTGCACTTGCCGAAATACAACCAGATAGTTCTGACTGCTTCACTTGCAGTGTTCCTAGGTAGAACTGATATTAGCCTACTATAAAGTATATCCTGACAATTTTACTGTAGCATTTTGGACTTCCAGCCGGCAGCTACTGTAGCACTTTCAACTTGGGTGGCTGCCTTTCACTGTAGCGTCACAGACTTCCTGTGCGGAACAGTGGATCGTCTTCCTCCTTTTGTAGCCCATTTTGGGGCTGAGGTTTGTGTGAGAAATTTCTGTAATCTGTGCTCCCGAATCATAGTGAAGTTTTGCCTCTCCGTGGACATAGGGATTATTCCCAAACCACGTAAATTTGTGTGTTTCGAGTGTTTTCTTTTCTTCTGCATTTTTATTTCGTATCTCGTTTCTCTCGTTGCGACTCTCCGTGGACATAGGGATTATTCCCAAACCACGTAAATTTGTGTGTTTCGAGTGTTTTCTTTTCTTCTGCATTTTTATTTCGTATCTCGTTTCTGTCGTTGCGACTCCCGACGCTTTCACAACAAAACTTTGGGTGATTTTTTTTATACATGAATCATCGACGTCAAACTAATCATTTTTTAATTGCTCTTTCTTATTTTTTTAGTCATTAATTGTGCATTTTAAAGTTGTTGGGCTTAATTTAGGTTTAGTACATCATTAATTTTTTGAACAATCTTACGCAACACTCTATTTTCTTTTATTTGAAATCTTCAGTGGGATTTGTTAAATTCGGTACTTTATTTTTTGATGTAAATCCCAAAGAAACCAAGGTAGTCCAAAGATCAAGTATTGATCACAATGGCATCTAGAAGAATTAACTAGATATATGTTGTAATATTTTATCTGATTTATATGGCTCCTTAAGGAACTTTTGATCTGAAGATGGCCGTCTTCTAGGCAACTGATCGTGTGTTGGTGGAGAATCGGGCAGAGGGGATGGTGGAGGTAGTGAGAGCTCTTCAGCTACATTCCCTCCTCTGACCTTGAAGGGGCCAACTTCGATACAATTGGATCATTCACAAAGATCTCTACCTAGGGTTCATTTTGCTCTTGACGTCGGATATCAAACACAATTGAATGATGTTGTTGTATCAAAGTTCTTGCTCTTAAGCCCAAAGCGGTTTCTGACATGCAAGTTGTCAGCGCGCACATATTGTTTTCTCCCCAACTGCAACTAAGGATAAATCTCATACCGTTTCACATCATGGAATAGGCATCGGTCCTCCTTGTGCAATGAACATTGGTGGGAATCTATTGATTCCTGCCACTTTCAGTCCAATACCCTTGAAATTTGGAGGTCTCAATGGTGACTGCAACATCACTCGTAAGATTTGGCCAGCCGGAGGCTTCAAAAGAAGGATTGCATATGTTATTATCATGAGGGACCGAAGCAAGAACCAGAAGGCCTTGCAGCGAGGGCGGGTAAGCACCGAAGCTATTCAAACCATTCATGCATTGATTAGAGGGGTGAAACGGTGTGATTGTCAGTCCTTGCAGCAGGTGATGGATTCAAAGTTCAAGCGTTTATTGAAGTTTGACATGATTGCTGTCCTTCACGACCTCATCAGACAGAATGAGTCCTTTCTGGCACTCAAGGTTTTTGAAGATGTTCGGAAGGAGGATTGGTATAAGCCCCGACTTCTGTTATATGCAGACATGGCGTTGATGCTGGGCAACAATGGTTTGCTGGATGAGGTGAAACAACTCCTGATAACTCTGAAAATGGAACCTAATTTGGAGGCTGATATTCAGGGCTTCAAGGTTCTGTTAAGAGCTCTGTTGACATCTGATGTTCCGATTGAACTTGCGATGGAGTGCTATGGTCTGATGAAGCAATCAGGGCGCGAACCAGACAGGGAGTCCTTTAGGATACTCATAAATGCCTTGGAATTAAAGGGTGAAGAAAATCTTTCTAGTTTCGTGCAGGCGGAAGCTCGAATGTATTTTGGGGACTCCTTTGAGTTCTTTGAAGAGAGAGAACAACTGATGTGGAGGTGATTCACCATGCCTCATTGACATTTGTTATGGCCACTGTTGTCCTTCCTGGTTCCCTCATGGCGCTTAAAGTTTTTCAGTGGTTTGGTTTTAGCTCCATGGGACTTCTTTTAGCTCGACAGAGTTGGGCCGCTGTAGTTTATATGCAGGTATTAAATTCTATCTATTTGGACGTGTATCTTGTGTAAAATTATGATATTTTAGAAGATTACATCTGTATTTTCATAAAATTATTTTTCCATTGATGGATGATGGAGGGAGGTTTGTAAATAGGAACAACTGATCAATATGTGGGTTTTTCAAATGTCCAACTTAATGTCATGTGTGTTGAGAATATAATGGTTATTCTGGCTCATATGACCCGGGTCTTTGAAAATAATCAAAATCACGTTGAATGGTTGGAATTCATAAACTATTATCATTCAGTGGTTGGATCCATAGGTGGTCAAACGTTGGATGATTTTTTTGGGTAAAGCGTTTGCTGTGTTACAATTCTCAAAGAAACACAAATAGGGGAAAAGTGTATCTTTCAGTGAGAATCCTTCCAGAATTTTCTTCTTGAAAAACATTTCCTCGCACACTAAAGATCAAAAGATCTTTCTAGAATTTAAGTAGATGCAAAATTAAGTAGACGAACTTGTGCACTTTGTTAATATGTGATACAAAGGATTAAAGAAGGGTGCTAACATCACACACAATAAATACGAAGAGATTAGGGTCATTCCATAACAATCACAGAAACAAATGTTGTCGGTCCCAAGAACATGGTGACAGGTACCCCTAATGTGTTTAAGCAAACGGGTTGACCTGACACGACCCGTATATAAAAAGGCAACTAGAACACAACCTTTCTAACCCATTTAATCTAAATAAATTAAAACGTGCCTGTTTAACTCATTTAACTCGAATATCTAGCATAACTAGACCCGTTTCACATGTTTAACTTGAATAACCCGCATGACATGACCTGTTTAATTGGAATAACTTGATTGAAGGCATAGAAATTTATTAGGTTATACGAATTATGATGGGTCAACTTGAACTCGAACCTGAATATGTTTTGGGTCAAAAAGGTCTTTCCGATTACATCTTGAACTTGTTTATACTGTACCCGAACTTGTTTAAGGTTCTGGTTCATAGGTTGCGTTGTCATGTTAGATCAGAAATGGCCACCTTTAGTTTTTTGGTTACAATATCATGCATTCCTTTACGTTTTCAAAGATTGTTGAAGTATGCACTGAAGACTTAAAATAAGAGTTATGAATTAGAAAATCTAAGGAAGACTAGTTTGTGTCCCCAGAAAACTAGTATCATTACTTCTCCACTTATCAGGTACATATCTTTTGCACTTGCCGAAGTACAACCAGATAGTTCTGACTGCCTCACTTGCAGTGTTCCTAGGTAGAACTGATATTAGCCTACTATAAAGTATATCCTGACAATATCAGTTCTTGTACATATCATAGCATAGATGATTAATCCATTGTTAAAGCATATGGATTTTAACTCACCATGTTTATCTCTTCCCATGTCACAGACGTAATCCTGGAGAGATCATGCCATTTGACATTGGTAACAATTCTCTCTTGAATTGTTCCAACTTATATTTTTCAATACCATATCATTATATGTACGATTGACTAGGTCCAAGAAACCTTCAGATTTACCTCTGTAGATCCTATTCCCTAGAACCCATGTTGCTACTTTAAGTCAATCACTGGAGAATAGATTTTTATCCTGGTCTTAACTAACTTGAAGACCAATCTGTTTTCCATATGTAGGATTGGTGTTGCCCGATCCGGTTGGGCCGAATGCTTGTGGCCCGCAACTGTCGCGGGTCGAGCTCCGCAGTGAGTTCGTTGGGGGTTGCAGGGGGCAACGCGTCCCTGCTCCGGGGGTTCGGGGGCCGACGGCTCCCGACCCAAATTTTCATCCACTGTAGCATTTCTGGCACTGTAGCAGAATTGACCGACGCCGACTGACACTGTAGCAGTGTGGACTTCAGATTCAACTTTACTGTAGCATTTTGGACTTCCAGCCGGCAGCTACTGTAGCACTTTCGACTTGGGTGGCTGCCTTTCACTGTAGCGTCACAGACTTCCTGTGCGGAATAGTGGACTGTCTTCCTCCTTTTGTAGATCATTTTGGGGCTGGGATTTGTGTGAGAAATTTCTGTAATCTGTGCTCCCGAATCATAGTGAAGTTCTGCCTCTCCGTGGATATAGGGATTATTCCCGAACCACGTAAATTTGTGTGTTTCAAGTGTTTTCTTTTCTTCTGCATTTTTCTTTCGTATCTCGTTTCTGTCGTTGCGACTCCCGACGCTTTCACAACAAAACTTTGGGTGATTTTTTTTTATACATGAATCATTGACATCAAACTAATCATTTTTAATTGCTCTTTCTTATTTTTTTAGTCATTAATTGTTCATTTTAAAGTTGTTGGGCTTAATTTAGGTTTAGTACATCATTAATTTTTTGAACAATCTTACGCAACACTCTATTTTCTTTTATTTGAAATCTTCAGTGGGATTTGTTAAATTCAGTACTTTATTTTTTGATGTAAATCCCAAAGAAACCAAGAGAGTCCAATGATCAAGTATTGATCACAATGGCATCTAGAAGAATAACTAGATATATGTTGTAATATTTTTTCTGATTGATATGGCTCCTTCAGGAACTTTTGATATGAAGATGGTCAGTCTTCTAGGCAACTGATCGTGTGTTGGTGGAGAATCGGGCAGAGGGGATGGTGGAGGTAGTGAGAGTTCTTCAGCTACATTCCCTCCTCTGACCTTGAAGGGGCCAAATTCGATACAATTGGATCATTCACAAAGATCTCTACCTAGGGTTCATTTTTCTATTGACGTCGGATATCAAAGTTGAATGATGTTGTTGTATCAAAGTTTTTGCTCTTAAGCCCAAGCGGTTTCTGACATGCAAGTTGTCAGCGGATTAGGTGAAGCACATATTGTTTTCTCCCCAACTGCAACTAAGGATAAATCTCATACCGTTTCACATCATGGAATAGGCATTGGTCCTCCTTGTGCGATGAACATTGGTGGGAATCTGTTGATTCCTGCTACTTTCAGTCCAATACCCTTGAAATTTGGAGGTCTCAATGGTGACCGCATCATCACTGGTAAGATTTGGCCAGCCGGAGGCTTCAAAAGAAGGATTGCAGATGTTATTATCATGAGGGACCGATGCAAGAACCGGAAGCCCTTGCAGCGAGGGCAGGTAAGCACCGAAGCTATTCAAACCATTTAGGCATTGATTAGAGGGGTGAAACGGTGTGATTGTCAGTCCTTGCAGCAGGTGATGGATTCAAAGTTCAAGCGTTTATTGAAGTTTGATATGATTGTTGTCCTTCACGACCTCATTAGACAGAATGAGTCCTTTCTGGCACTCAAGGTTTTTGAAGATGTTCAGAAGGAGCATTGGTATAAGCCACGACTTCTGTTATATCAAGACATGGCGTTGATGCTGGGCAACAATGGTTTGCTGGATGAGGTGAAACAACTCCTGATAACTCTGAAAATGGAACCTAATTTGGAGGCTGATGTTCAGGGCTTCAATGTTCTGTTACGAGCTCTGTTGACATCTGATGTTCCGATTGAACTTGCGATGGAGTGCTATGGTCTGATGAAGCAATCAGGGCGCGAACCAGACAGGGAGTCCTTTAGGATACTCATAAATGCCTTGGAATTAAAGGGTGAAGAAAATCTTTCTAGTTTCGTGCAGGAAGAAGCACGAATGTATTTTGGGGACTCCTTTGAGTTCTTTGAAGAGAGAGAACAACTGATGGGGAGCTGATTCACCATGCCTCATTAACATTTGTTATGGCCACTGTTATCCTTTCTGGTTCCCTCATAGCGCTTAAAGTTTTTCAGTGGTTTGGTTTTAGCTGCACGAGACTTCTTTTAGCTCGACAGAGTTGGGCCGCTGCAATTTATATACAGGTATTAAATTCTATCTATTTGGACGGGTATCTTGCATAAAATTATGATATTTTAGAAGATTGCATCTGTATTTTAATAAATTTATTTCTCCATTGATGGATGATGGAGGGAGGTTTGTAAATAGGAACAACTGATCAATATGGGGGTTTTTCAAATGTCCAACTTAATGTCATGTGTGTTGAGAATATAATGGTTATTCTGGCTCATATGACCCATGTCTTTGAAAATAATCAAAATCACGTTGAATGGTTGGAATTCATAGACAATGACTATTATCATTCAGTGGGTGGATCCATAGGTGGTGAAACGTTGGATGATTTTTTTGGGTAAAGCGTTTGCTGTGTTACAATTTTCAAAGACGCAAAAATACAGGAAAAAGTGTATCTTCCAGTGAGAATCCTTCTAGAATTTTCTTCTTGAAAAACATTTCCTCGCACACTAAAGATCAAAAGATCTTTCTAGAATTTACGTAGATGCAAAATTAAGTAGACGAACTTATGCACTTTGTTAATATGTGATACAAAGGATTAAAGAAGGGTACTAACATCACACACAATAAATACGAAGAGATTAGGGTCATTCCTTTACAATCACAAAAACAAATGCTGTCGGTCCCAAAAACATGGTGACAGGTACCCCTATTGTATTTAAGCAAACTTGTTGACCTGACTCGACCCGTTTAAATAAAGGCAACTTGAACACAACCTTTCTAACCCATTTAATCTAAATAAATTAAATTGTGCCTGTTTAATTCATTTAACTCAATATCTTGCATAACTAGACCCGTTTAACATGTTTAACTTGAATAACGCGCATGACATGACCCG
Organism: Viscum album; assembly: GCA_963277665.1. Taxonomy (NCBI): domain Eukaryota; kingdom Viridiplantae; phylum Streptophyta; class Magnoliopsida; order Santalales; family Viscaceae; genus Viscum; species Viscum album. The sequence continues at coordinate 892,141,497 of OY728123.1, forward strand.
TTTAATTGGAATAACTTGATTGAAGGCATATAAATTTATTAGGTTATACGAATTATGATAGGTCAACTTGAACTCAAACCTGAATATGTTTTGGGTCAAAAAGGTCTTTCCGATTACAACTTGAACTTGTTTATACTGTACCCGAACTTGTTTAAGGTTCAGGTTCATAGGTTGCGTTGTCATGTTAGATCATAAATTGCCACCTTTAGTTTTTTTGGTTACAATATCATGCATTCCTTTACGTTTTCAAAGATTGTTGAAGTATGCACTAAAGACTTTAAATAAGAGTTATGAATTAGAAAATCCAAGACTAGTTTGTGTCCCCTGAAAACAAGTATCCTTACTTCTCCACTTATCAGGTACATATATTTTGCACTTGTCGAAGTACAACCAGATAGTTTTGACTGCTTCACTTGCAGTGTTCCGAGGTAGATTTGATATTAGCCTACTATAAAGTATATCCCGACAATATCAGTTCTTGTACATATCATAGCATACATGATTAATCCTTTGTTAAAACATATGGATTTTAACTCATCATGTTTATCTCTTCCCATGTCACAGACGTAATCCTGGAGAGATTATGCCATGTGACATTGGTAACAATTCTCTCTTGAATTGTTCCAACTTGTATTTTTCAATACCATATCATTATATGTATGATTGACTAGGTCCAAGAAACCTTCAGATCTAACTCTGTAGATCCTGTTCCCTGGAACCCATGTTGCTACTTTAAGTCAATCACTGGAGAATAGATTTTTATCCTGGTCTTAACTAACTTGAATACCAATCTGTTTTCCATATGTTGGATTGGTGTAGCCCGATACGGTTGGGCCGAATGGTTGTGGCCCGCAACTGTCGCGGGTCGAGCTCCGCGGTGAGTTCATTGGGGGTTGCAGGGGGCAACGTGTAATGGCCCGGACCTCTCCGGTCCATTACTTTGTGAAAATTAGGGTTAGGAAGTGGTCGCGTGAGTATCGTGGGAGAAAAATTTAATTGATGGGAGAGAGGGAGTAATTATAAGATAATAATGGGCGTCAATAATAATAATTATTGTTAATGATAATGATGGCGACCCGTTGATGAAATTGAAAGAAGATTTTTTTACTATTATATTAAATAATTATGGTAATGGTGGCTTTTAGTGTGTGATTAATTAAATGGATTGGTTTTAATTTAATATGAGAATAACCATGATAAACTAATTTAATGGGATTAAATTAGAACATTATTGATGAGTATTATTATTATTAATTTTATTAATAATAACATTGAAGTGAGAGTGGAGTCAGGCGCGACACACAAGTAGCGCATTGGGGAAGGAGGAGGCCTGGAAATAGAGTTGTGTGTGAGTGATTGAACATTTATTCACTTTTAATAATCATTATGATATTAATGCCAATAATGTTAAAATAAAATAAATAAGTTAAGAGAGGAGTCAATCAAGGGGAGGCGCCACTTTTGTTGGAGCGTGTGGGAATTGTGGAAGAGAGAAAGAGATTGGAGAGAGAATGTGAAAATAAAATGGAGAAATAAAAAAAAAAGGAAATCAATCAAGGTGGAATGGGGCGATGCGCACCAAATTGGAGAGATTTGTGCATGGATTTTGAATGTGAGAATTTAAGGAATTAAATTAAATTAAATTAAAAATAATAATAATATAATAATGTAATTATTATTTTCGTTGGGAAAACTGAATTTTGAAAGTATCTTCTTCGTGCGACCTCAGTTTCATGAACCGTCTGCGGCAGTGTGGCCCAGACTTCGAGACAAAATTTATTAGTCCAATATTGGATGTCTTTTTCGGGTTTTCGGATCGGTTGCCCAAAACACTCGTGAATTAATAGATTTAATATTATTATTATTAAATCTTCGACCCGCCATAACTCCCATGTGCGACGTCCGATTGACTTCTCGTCAGTGGCGATGTGATCTTGTCATTAATATGATCGATTCAAGTCTAATGTGGGATATTAAATTATGGTTCGTGGCTCGGGTCCACGAAACACCCAATAATAATAATAATATTATTATTACGGGATCTTGTATCCAACATATCTCCCTCATACGGTGTTGGAATGTCGAACCGTCTGTGACGTTGCAACCTTGAAATTAAGACGGATGATTCAAAGACCATAAATCCTATATTAATTATTCCTATGGCTCAGGATGTTTTTACTTGGTCAAACCACGTGGGTTAATGCAATCTGCTTTTAATGGGGAATTAAACGTATCTTAAACCGTCGCCCCATTAAATCTTCAAAAGGGATAAGATATCATCCTCCCTTGTTCTTTATCTTTGTTCTCGGCTATGAGACGCTAGAACCTTTCAATCTTTCCCGTAGGAGTTGCACAATCAAACTTTACTCCTCGGATCGGTTCCCCTCTGTTTTGATGCAACCAAGCTGTATCGATCAATCTTCGATATAAGGTATGTTTTATCGTCGTTCCTTTGGGATCATCTCCTCCTGTTTCTCCTTTCCATGTTATAGCATGTAATCTCCATGCTTCTAATGAGGTTTTTCTTGGGGTTTGGTTGGTGCTGTCGTACCGTGACATCCTTGGGTGGATGCAGTTGTTGCGAGAGGAGGATCGTGACCCGTTGTGTGGATAAAGAACGTGAGGAACTGTTTGAGGTAGGAGATTCGTTGCTTCTCTTTCTTTTACGTGCAACTGTATTGTTAGCATGTTTAATCCAACTGGATGACAATGGAATTGACATAATAAATATTTTAACCGGATAAATAAATTGATATTGATCGTATGTTATTGCCTCTTGTTTTGCTAGATAATGTGATATCTATGCTTGCTTTGCTTAACTGTTTGTTCTTGATGGAAATCGGTAAAGAACGTAAACCAGGATTAATTGATAATTGTTGGCTAAAGATAAAGAGGCATGAAAACGAATATGGTTCTTGTTGTAATTTGATGTTAATCAAATTAGTGCAGTAAGCATGTTTATTTATTTGTGATAACTTACTGGTTAGGTTTCCCGAATTTGGAACCAACGGATAATAAATTAGTTAACCCATGATGGATTAAAGAACTGGTGGTTGTTAAAAGATAATTGCCTGTAGGGTTCTGAGTTTCTCTCTTGTTTGTTTAAGGGCCAAGAGCCCAATTGTGAAAATGTTTGTTTTACTGCTGCTTGTGTTTTAATGTGAGCCTGGATGATTGTGGTAATATGTGGAGGCATGGATGCCCTTTTGGTTGTGGCAACATATGACGTCTAGAGTGACGAGATGCATCGGTTTATGCATGTGGGTGTCAGAGAGGACACCAGAGATGATGGAATGGAGTGGATGTGATTATTGGATGCTTGGTAATTTTGATTGGTTGTTTATCTGCTTTACTTTTCCCCACTGCTCAAGGCAGCTGGTCATACTTACCCTTCTTTCGAAAGAGGCGAAGACACGCGGGGTATGCCACACGCTTTTCGTGTTTAGCTTCTCAAGGAAGGATGAGTATATGCTCTTGTTATAAGCGACAAAGACTCGACGGGTAGTACATCTACTCACCGCGTTGAGCCCCCTTGTGTTTAGTAGCATATAATGTTTTTCTAGAATGCCTGAAAATGTGAGAAAATATTTTTTTATAATGAATAATTGAATAAATGGTGTTAACCCATGGGGGCGGAGATGCTGGAACATAATGATGAGGTTGTAATTTTTTTGAAGGAACAATTGACTTTGGGTGTGATGCTAATGAAATTTAATGTGGAATTGTTCATGGTTAATTAATGTTTAAAGAATTAATTAACGTACAATGGAACTGATAAAAAGGGAATGAAGTAATCTAATAAAGCTCTTTAAATGATTGTGTGCTTATAGGATACCTAGTTTTAGAAGTAGCAACCCGGAGTCTGAGAGACGTTAGCTGCAGTTGTGTCTAAGACTAGGTAATGCCCATAATGTGGCTGTGAGATATAATATATCCTGTAATTTTTGTGTTTCTATACGCTACTCCACCCTGTCAGTAAGGGAAACTGACACCCCGGGGATTCTGAGCCCTGAGGGGGTGTTTTCCCCAACATTCCGGTGGGAGGATGGATGACTGACTACGCCCTTTGGCCCCACCCTCTTCTCTTGGTAGTTACTGGTGCTGGCAGACACATTGGTTAGTTTTCCCCATATATGTGTGTAGAGGGCTATAATGGCTTGTGGTTATTCACACACATATATTCTGGATATAATACTACTCTAGGTGTAACGTGTATAAGCTGTGATGACTTGATGATCCTTACTTGGTGTATGGACTGTAATGGCTTGAGGTATAATACCCGACGTATGATACACATTATGCGAGCTGTGGTGGCTCCCAGAAACTACCTGGTTACTTTGGTGCGTGGACGTGGTGGTTTTGTTGCACGAGGTGCATATTGTGGTGCTTCGCCCATGTGTCTGCAGACAAGTCTTTTTGGAGAGAGATGCTCAGGACGTGCGATGTTGGGGAAAAACGACAAACCAGTGGGGAAGTAGTAGCGGGGTACCCTTGATATTATTTATTATATGCTATATTCTCGTATGCGTTACTTGATGAGAGTTGCCATGGTGAGGCTGGGAACTTAGTATACCTGTTTAAGTGACGAGTTAGTTTCACATGTTGTTCACTGTACTTTAGCATGCTTTCTTTACTTTGTACGAGAGGCTTCGGGGAGGAACCTAATGAGTATACTGTTATACTCACCCTATGTATATATAAACTATTTTTCAGGTCACTTGGAGCAGGTTGGAGATCAAGCTGGTTTCTACTAGCTTGGGGTTGCAGGAGCTGTTCGGGCTTGTGGTTGCTGCTGTTTTTACTTTCTTTTGAGTACTTGCAGTTTTTTCCTTTCAGTTGTAGTACTTTTGCATGACATTTCATATGTGTACTTGAGTTTTCGTTTATATTGCAGTCTGAGTTGGAGCTGATTGGTGTCTATCTCATCTCTCTCTTCCGCATGTGTTCTCTTAGCGGGTAATGCCTCCCATTTTGCGTGTTACTATACCCTCAGTGCTAGTCGCCAACCCGGGGCCTACTGTAGGCGGGACTCGGGGGTCATTATCTCCCTTCTCACATTGCCGACCCAGGAGGGGTACACTTTGTGGGGAGGGGGTCGTGACACAACGCGTCCCTGCTCTGGGGATTCGGGGGCCGATGGCTCCCGACCCAAATTTTCAGCACTGTAGCATTTCGGGGGGCACTGTAGCAGAGCTGACCGACACCGACCGACACTGTAGCAGTGCGGACTTCAGAGTCAACTTTACTGTATCATTTTGGACTTCCAACCGACAGCTACTGTAGCACTTTCGACTTGGGTGACTGCCTTTCACTGTAGCGTCACAGACTTCCTATGCGGAACAGTGGATCGTCTTCCTCCTTTTGTAGCCCATTTTGGGGCTGAGATTTGTGTGAGAAATTTCTGTAATATGTGCTCCCGAATCATAGTGAAGTTCTGCCTCTCCGTGGACATAGGGATTATTCGCGAACCACATAAATTTGTGTGTTTCAAGTGTTCTTTTCTTCTGCATTTTTCTTTCGTATCTCGTTTCTGTCGTTGCGACTCCCGACGCTTTCACAACAAAACTTTGGGTGATTTTTTTTATACATGAATCATCGACGTCAAACTAATCATTTTTTAATTGCTCTTTCTTATTTTTTTAGTCATTAATTGTGCATTTTAAAGTTGTTGGGCTTAATTTAGGTTTGGTACATCATTAATTTTTTGAACAATCTTACGCAACACTCTATTTTCTTTTATTTGAAATCTTCAGTGGGATTTGTTAAATTCAGTACTTTATTTTTTGATGTAAATCCCAAAGAAACCAATATAGTCCAAGGATCAAGTATTGATCACAATGGCATCTATAAGAATAACTAGATATATGTTGTAATATTTTATCTGATTTATATGGCTACTTCAGGAACTTTTGATATGAAGATGGTCAGTCTTCTAGGCAACTGATCGTGTGTTGGTGGAGAATCGGGCAGAGGCGATGGTGGAGGTAGTGAGAGTTCTTCAGCTACATTCCCTCCTCTGACCTTGAAGGGGCTAAATTCGATACAATTGGATCATTCACAAAGATTTCTACCTAGGGTTCATTTTTCTATTGACATCGGATATCAAAGACAGTTGAATGATGTTGTTGTATCAAAGTTTTTGCTCTTAAGCCCAAGCGGTTTCTAACATGCAAGTTGTCAGCGGATTAGGTGAAGCACATATTATTTTCTCCTCAACTGCAACTAAGGATAAATCTCATACCGTTTCACATCATGGGATAGGCATTAGTCCTCCTTGTGCGATGAACATTGGCGGGAATCTATTGATTCCTGCTACTTTCAGTCCAATACCCTTGAAATTTGGAGGTCTCAATGGTGACTGCAACATCACTGGTAAGATTTGGCCAGCCAAAGGCTTCAAAAGAAGGATTGCAGATGTTATTATCATGAGGGACCTAAGCAAGAACCAGAAGCCCTTGCAGCGAGGGCAGGTAAGCACCGAAGCTATTCAAACCATTCAGACATTGATTAGAGGGGTGAAACAGTGTGATTGTCAGTCCTTGCAGCATGTGATAGATTCAAAGTTCAAGCGTTTATTGATGTTGGATATGATTGATGTCCTTCACGACCTCATCAGACAGAATGAGTCCTTTCTGGCACTCATGGTTTTTGAAGATGTTCGGAAGGAGCATTGGTATAAGCCCCAACTTCTGTTATATGCAGACATGTCGTTGATGCTGGGCAACAATGGTTTGCTGGATGAGGTGAAACAGCTCCTGATAACTCTGAAAATGGAACCTAATTTGGAGGCTGATATTCAGGGCTTCAATGTTCTGTTAAGAGCTCTGTTGACATCTGATGTTCCGATTGAACTTGCGATGGAGTGCTATGGTCTGATGAAGCAATCAGGGCGCGAACTAGACAGGGAGTCCATTAGGATACTCATAAATGCCTTGGAATTAAAGGGTTAAGAAAATCTTTCTAGTTTCGTGCAGGACGAAGCTCGAATGTATTTTGGGGACTCCTTTGAGTTCTTTGAAGAGAGAGAACAACTGATGGGGAGCTGATTCACCATGCCTCATTAACATTTGCAATGGCCACTGTTATCCTTTCTGGTTCCCTCATGGCGCTTAAAGTTTTTCAGTGGTTCGGTTTTAGCTGCATGTGACTTCTTTTAGCTCGATAGAGTTGGGCCGCTGCAGTTTATATACATGTATTAAATTCTATCTATTAGGACGTGTATCTCGCATAAAATTATGATATTTTAGAAGATTGCATCTGTATTTTAATAAATTTATTTTTCCATTGATGGATGATGGAGGGAGGTTTGTAAATAGGAACAACTGATCAATATGAGGGATTTTCAAATGTACAACTTAATGTCATGTGTGTTGAGAATATAATTGTTATTCTGGCTCATATGACTCAGGTCTTTGAAAATAATCAAAATCACGTTGAATGGTTGGAATTCATAGACAATGACTATTATCATTCAGTGGGTGGATCCATAGGTTCTCAAGCATTGGATGATTTTTTTGGGTAAAGCGTTTGTTGTGTTACAATTTTTATAGACGCAAAAATAGAGGAAAAAGTGTATCTTCCAGTGAGAATCCTTCCAGAATTTTCTTCTTGAAAAACATTTCCTCGCACACTAAAGATCAAAATATCTTTCTAGAATTTAAGTAGATGCAAAATTAAGTAGACGAACTTGTGCACTTTGTTAAGATGTGATACAAAGGATTAAAGAAGGGTACTAACATCACACACAATAAATACGAAGAGATTATGGTCATTCCTTTACAATCACAAAAAAAAATGCTGTCGGTCCCAAAAACATGGTGACAGGTACCCCTATTGTATTTAAGCAAACGGGTTGTCCTGACTCGACCCGTTTATAAAAAGGCAACTAGAACACAACCTTTCTAACCCATTTAATCTAAATAAATTAAAATGTGCCTGTTTAACTCATTTAACTCAATATCTTGCATAACTAGACCCGTTTAACATGTTTAACTTGAATAACGCGCATGACATGACCCGTTAATTGGAATAACTTGATTGAAGGCATAGAAATTTATTAAGTTATACGAATTATGATAGGTCAACTTGAACATAAACCTGAATATGTTTTGGGTCAAAAAGGTCTTTCCGATTACAACTTGAACTTGTTTATACTGTACCCGAACTTGTTTAAGGTTCAGGTTCATAGGTTGCGTTGTCATGTTAGATCATAAATTGCCACCTTTAGTTTTTTTGGTTACAATATCATGCATTCCTTTACGTTTTCAAAGATTGTTGAAGTATGCACTGAAGACTTTAAATAAGGGTTATGAATTAGAAAATCTAAGACTAGTTTGTGTCCCCTGAAAACAAGTATCCTTACTTATCCACTTATCAGGTACATATCTTTTGCACTTGTCGAAGTATAACCAGATAGTTCTGACTGCTTCACTTGCAGTGTTTCGAGGTAGAACTGATATTAGCCTACTATAAAGTATATCCTGACAATATCAGTTCTTGTACATATCATAACATACATGATTAATCCATTGTTAAAGCATATGGATTTTAAATCATCATGTTTATCTCTTCCCATGTCACAGGCGTAATCCTGGAGAGATTATGCCATGTGACATTGGTAACAATTCTCTCTTGAATTGTTCCAACTTGTATTTTTCAATACCATATCCTTATATGTATGATTGACTAGGTTAAAGAAACCTTCAGATCTACCTCTGTAGATCCTGTTCCCTAGAACCCATGTTGCTACTTTAAGTCAACCACCGGAGAATAGATTTTTATCCTGGTCTTAACTAACTTGAAGACCAATATGTTTTCCATATGTTGGATTGGTGTAGCCCGATCCGGTTGGGCCGAATGCTTGTGGCCCGTAACTGTCCCGGATCGAGCTTCGCGGTGAGTTCGTTGGGGGTTGCAGGGGGCAACGCGTCCCTGCTCCGGGGGTTCGGGGGCCGATGGCTCCCGACCCAAATTTTCGGCTACTGTAGCATTTCTGGCCACTGTAGCAGAGCTGATCGACACCGACCGACACTGTAGCAATGCGGACTTCCGAGTCAACTTTACTGTAGCATTTTGGACTTCCAACTGGCAGCTACTGTAGCACTTTCGACTTGGGTGGCTGTCTTTCACTGTAGCGTCACAGACTTCCTGGGAAGAACAGTGGATCGTCTTCCTCCTTTTGTTGTCCATTTTGGGGCTGAGATTTGTGTGAGAAATTTCTGTAATATGTGCTCCCGAATCATAGTGAAGTTCTGCCTCTCCGTGGACATAGAGATTATTCGCGAACCACGTAAATTTGTGTGTTTCGAGTGTTTTCTTTTCTTCTGCATTTTACTTTCGTATCTCGTTTCTGTCGTTGCGACTCCCGACGCTTTCACAACAAAACTTTGGGTGATTTTTTTATACATGAATCATCGACGTCAAACTAATCATTTTTTAATTGCTCTTTCTTATTTTTTTAGTCATTAATTGTGCATTTTAAAGTTGTTGGGCTTAATTTAGGTTTAGTACATCATTAATTTTTTGAACAATCTTACGCAACACTCTATTTTCTTTTATTTGAAATCTTCAGTGGGATTTGTTAAATTCAGTACTTTATTTTTTGATGTAAATCCCAAAGAAACCAAGATAGTCCAAGGATCAAGTATTGATCACAATGGCATCTAAAAGAATAACTAGATATATGTTATAATATTTTATCTGATTTATATGGCTCCTTCAGGAACTTTTGAGCTGAAGATGGCCAGTCTTCTAGGCAACTGATCGTGTGTTGGTGGAGAATCGGGCAGAGGGGATGGTGGAGGTAGTGAGAGTTCTTCAGCTACATTCCCTCCTCTGACCTTGAAGGGGCCAACTTCGATACAATTGGATCATTCACAAAGATCTCTACCTAGGGTTCATTTTTCTCTTGACGCCGGATATCAAAGACAGTTGAATGATGTTGTTGTATCAAAGTTATTGCTCTTAAGCCCAAGCGGTTTCTGACATGCAAGTTGTCAGCGTATTAGGTGAAGCACATATTGTTTTCTCCCCAACTCCAACTAAGGATAAATCTCATACCGTTTCACATCATGGAATAGGCATTAGTCCCCCTTGTGCGATGAACATTGGTGGGAATCTATTGATTCCTGCTACTTTCAGTCCAATACCCTTGGAATTTGGAGGTCTCAATGGTGATCGCAACATCACTGGTAAGATTTGGCAAGCCGGAGGCTTCAAAAGAAGGATTGCAGATGTTATTATCATGAGGGACTGAAGCAGGAACCAGAAGCCCTTGCAACGAGGGCGAGTTAGCACCGAAGCTATTCAAACCATTCAGGCATTGATTAGAGGGGTGAAACGGTGTGATTGTCAGTCCTTCCAGCAGGTGATGGATTCAAAGTTCAAGCGTTTATTGAAGTTTGATATGATTGTTGTCCGTCACGACCTCATCAGACAGAATGAGTCCTTTCTGGCACTCAAGGTTTTTGAAGATGTTCGGAAGGAGCATTGGTATAAGCCCCAACTTCTGTTATATGCAGAGATGGCGTTGATGCTGGGCAACAATGGTTTGCTGGATGAGGTGAAACAGCTCCTGATAACTCTGAAAATGGAACCTAATTTGGAGGGTGATATTCAGCGCTTCAATGTTCTGTTAAGAGCTCTGTTGACATCTGATGTTCCGATTGAACTTGCGATGGAGTGCTATGGTCTGATGAAACAATCAGGGCGTGAACCAGACAGGGAGTCCTTTAGGATACTCATAAATGCCCTGGAATTAAAGGGTGAAGAAAATCTTTCTAGTTTTACTGTAGCGCTTTTGACAAAGTGAGCCGCCGATCACTGTTGCAACACAGACTACTATTCGGAACAGTGGATCGTCTTCTTCATATGTAGCCCATTTCGGGCTAGGGTTTTATGACTTTGAAATCCTCTGTAATTTCGTGCTCCCGAATCATAGTGAAATTCTGCCTCTCCCGTGGACGTAGGGATTTTTCCCGAACCACGTAAATCGTCGTGTCCTGTGTTTTCTTTCTTTTTGTTTTTTCCTCGTTTCTGTCGTTGTTTCTCCCGGCGATTCCGCAACACTGATGGGGAGCTGATTCACCATGCCTCATTAACATTTGTTATGACCACTGTTATCCTTTCTGGTTCCCTCATGGCGCTTAATGTTTTTTAGTGGTTTGGTTTTAGCTGCACGAGACTTCTTTTAGCTCGACAGAGTTGGGCCGCTGCAGTTTATATACAGGTATTAAATTCTATCTATTTGGACGGGTATCTTGCATAAAATTATGATATTTTAGAAGATTACATCTGTATTTTAATAAATTTATTTTTCCATTGATGGATGATGGAGGGAGGTTTGTAAATAGGAACAACTGATCAATATGAGGGTTTTTCAAATGTCCAACTTAATGTCACGTGTGTTGAGAATATAATGGTTATTCTGGCTCATATGACTCAAGTCTTTGAAAATAATCAAAATCAAGTTGAATGGTTGGAATTCATAGACAATGACTATTATCATTCAGTGGGTGGATACATAGGTGGTCAAACGTTGGATGATTCTTTTGGGTAAAGCGTTTACTGTGTTACAATTCTCAGAGGAGCAAATATATAGGAAAAAGTGTATCTTCCAGTGAGAATCCTTCTAGAATTTTCTTCTTGAAAAACATTTCCTCGCACACTAAAGATCAAAAGATCTTTCTAGAATTTAAGTAGATGCAAAATTAAGTAGACGAACTTGTGCACTTTGTTAATATGTGATACAAAGGTTTAAAGAAGGGTACTAACATCACACACAATAAATACGAAGAGATTAGGGTCATTCCTTAACAATCACAAAAAACGAATGTTGTCGGTCCCAAGAACATGGTGACAGGTACCCCTAATGTGTTTAAGCAAACGGGTTGACCTGACACGACCTGTTTATAAAAAGGCAACTCGAACACAACCTTTCTATCCCATTTAATCTAAATAAATTAAAATGTGCTTGTTTAACTCATTTAACTCGAATATTTTGCATAACTAGACCCGTTTAACATGTTTAACTTGAATAACCCGCATGACATGACCCGTTTAATTGGAATAACTTGATTGAAAGCATAGAAATTTATTATGTTATACGAATTATGATAGGTCAACTTGAACTCGAACCTGAATTTGTTTTGGGTCAAAAAGGTCTTTCCGATTACATCTTGAACTTGTTTATACTGTACCCGAACTTGTTTAAGGTTCTGGTTCATTGGTTGTGTTGTCATGTTAGATAAAAAATTGACACCTTTAGTTTTTTTGGTTCAATATCATGCATTCCTTTACGTTTTCAAAGATTGTTGAATTATGCACTTAAGACTTAAAATAAGAGTTATGAATTTGAAAATCTAAGGAAGACTAGTTTGTGTCCCCTGAAAGCTAGTATCCTTACTTCTCTACTTATCAGGTACATATCTTTTGCACCTGCCGAAGTACAACCAGATTGTTCTGACTGCTTCACTTGTACTGTTCCTATGTAGAACTGATATTAGCCCACTATAAAGTATATCCTGACAATATCAGTTCTTGTACATATCATAGCACACATGATTAATCCATTGTTAAAACATATGGATTTTAACTCACCATGTTTATCTCTTCCCATGTCACCGGCGTAATCCTGGAGAGATTATGCCATGTGACATTGGTAACAATTCTCTCTTGAATTGTTCCAACTTGTATTTTTCAGTACCATATCATTATATGTACGATTGACTAGGTCCTAGAAACCTTCAGATCTACCTCTGTAGATCCCGTTCCCTAGAACCCATGTTGCTACTTTAAGTCAATCATTGGAGAATAGATTTTTATCCTGGTCTTAACTAACTTGAAGACCAATCTGTTTTCCATATGTTGGATTGGTGTAGCCTGATCCGGTTGGGCCGAATGCTTGTGGCACGCAACTTTCGCGGGTTGAGCTCTGTGGTGAGTTCGTTGGGGGTTGCAGGGGGCAACACGTCCCTCCTTCGGGGGTTCGGGGTCCGATGGCTCCCGACCCAAATTTTCGGCAACTGTAGCATTTCTGGCCACTGTAGCAGAGCTGACCGACACCGACCGACACTATAGCAGTGCGGACTTCGGAGTCAACTTTACTGTAGCATTTTGGACTTCCAGCGGGCAGCTACTGTAGCACTTTTGACTTGAGTGGCTGCCTTTCACTGTTGCGTCACAGACTTCCTGTGCGGAACAGTGGATCGTCTTCCTCATTTTGTAGCCCATTTTGGGGCTGAGATTTGTGGGAGAAATTTCTGTAATCTGTGCTCCTGAATCATAGTGAAGTTCTGCCTCTCCGTGGACATAGAGATTATTCCCGAACCACGTAAATTTGTGTGTTTCAAGTATTTTCTTTTCTTTTACATTTTTCTTTCGTTTCTCGTTTCTGTCGTTGCGACTTCAGACTCTTTTACAACAAAACTATGGGTGATTTTTTTTATACATGAATCATTGACGTCAAACTAATCATTTTTTAATTGCTCTTTATTATTTTTTTGTCATTAATTGTGCATTTTAAATTTGTTGGGCTTAATTTTGGTTTAGTACATCATTAATTTTTTGAACAATCTTACGCTACACTCTATTTTCTTTTATTTGAAATCTTCACTGGGATTTGTTAAATTCAGTACTTTTTTTTTTGATGTAAATCCCAAAGAAACCAAGATATTCCAAGGATCAAGTATTGATCACAATGGCATCTAGAAGAATAACTAGATATTTGTTGTAATATTTTATCTAATTTATATGGCTCCTTCAGGAACTTTTGATCTGAAGATGGTCAGTCTTCTAGGTAAGTGATCGTGTGTTGGTGGAGAATCGGGGAGAGGGGATGGTGGAGGTAGTGAGAGTTTTTTAGCTACATTCCCTCCTGTGACCTTGAAGGGGCAAACTTCGATACAATTGGATCATTCACAAAGATCTCTACATAGGGTTCATTTTGCTCTTGACGCCGGATATCAAAGATAGTTGAATGATGTTGTTGTATCAAAGTTCTTGCTCTTAAGCCCAAGCGGTTTCTGACATGCAAGTTGTTAGCGTATTAGGTGAAGCACATATTGTTTTCTCCCCTACTGCAACTAAGGATAAATCTCATACCGTTTCACATCATGGAATAGCCATTGTTCCTTGTGCGATGAACATTGGTGGGAATCTATTGATTCCTGCTGCTTTCAGTCCAATACCCTTGAAATTTGGAGGTCTCAATGGTGACCGCAGCATCACTGGTAAGATTTGGCCAGCCGGAGGCTTCAAAAGAAGGATTGCCGATGTTATTATCATGAGGGACCAAAGCAAGAACCGGAAGCCCTTGCAGCGAGGGTGGGCAAGCACCGAAGCTATTCAAACCATTCATGCATGATTAGAGGGGTGAAACAGTGTGATTCTTAGTCCTTGCAGTAGGTGATGGATCAGATGTTATTATCACGAGGGATCGAAGCAAGAACCGGAAGCCCTTGCAGCGAGGGCGGGTAAGCACCGAAGCTATTCAAACCATTCAGGCATGATTAGAGGGGTGAAACGGTGTGATTTTCAGTCCTTGCAGTAGGTGATGGATTCAAAGTTCAAGCGTTTATTGAAGTTTGATATGATTGTTGTCCTTCATGACCTCATCAGACATAATGAGTCCTTTCTGGCTCTCAAGTTTTTTGAAGATGTTCGGAAGGAGCATTGGTATAACCCCCCCCCCCCGACTTCTGTTATATGCAGACATGGCGTTGATGCTGGGCAACAATCATTTGCTGGATGATGTGAAACAACTCCTGATAACTCTAAAAATGGAACCTAATTTGGAGGCTGATATTCAGGGCTTCAATGTTCTATTAAGAGCTCTGTTGACATCTGATGTTCCGATTGAACTTGCGATGGAGTGCTATGGTCTGATGAATCAATCAGGGCGCGAACCAGACAGGGAGTCCTTTAGGATACTCATAAATGCCTTGGAATTAAAGGGTGAAGAAAATCATTCTAGTTTCGTGCAGGAGGAAAATCGAATGTATTTTGGGGACTCCTTTGAGTTCTTTGAAGAGAGAGAACAACTGATGGGGAGCTGATTCACCATGCCTCGTTAACATTTGTTATGGAAACTGTTATCCTTTCTGGTTCCCTCATGGTGCTTAAAGTTTTTCAGTGGTTTGGTTTTAGCTTCATGGGACTTCTTTTAGCTCGACAGAGTTGGGCCGCTGCAGTTTATATACAGGTATTAAATTCTATCTATTAGGACGTGTATCTTGCATAAAATTATGATATTTTAGAAGATTACATCTGTATTTTAATAAATTTGTTTTTCCATTGATGGATGATGGAGGGAGGTTTGTAAATAGGAACAACTGATCAATATGAGGGTTTTTCAAATGTCCAACTTAATGCCATGTGTGTTGAGAATATAATGGTTATTCTGGCTCATATGACTCGGGTCTTTGAAAATAATCAAAATCACGTTGAATGGTTGAAATTCATAGACAATGACTTTTATCATTCAGTGGGTGGATCTATAGGTGGTCAGATGTTGGATGATTTTTTTGGGTAAAGCGTTTGCTGTGTTACAATTCTCAGAGAAGCAAAAATAGAGGAAAAAGTGTATCTTCCAGTGAGAATCCTTCCAGAATTTTCTTCTTGAAAAACATTTCCTCGCACACTAAAGATCAAAAGATCTTTCTAGAATTTAAGTATATGCAAAATTAAGTAGACGAACTTGTGCACTTTGTTAAGATGTGATACAAAGGATTAAAGAAGGGTACTAACATCACACACAATAAATACGAAGAGATTAGGGTCATTCCTTAACAACCACAAAAACAAATGTTGTCGGTCCCAAGAACATGGTGACAGGTACCCCTAATGTGTTTAAGCAAACGGGTTGACCTGACACGACCCGTTTATAAAAAGGCAACTCGAACCCAACCTTTCTAACCCATTTAATCTAAATAAATTAAAACGTGCTTGTTTAACTCATTTAACTCGAATATCTTGCATAACTAGACCCGTTTAACATGTTTAACTTGAATAACCCGCACGACATGACCCGTTTAAGTGGAATAACTTGATTGAAGGCATAAAAATTTATTAGGTTATACGAATTATGATAGGTCAACTTGAACTCGAACCTGAATATGTTTTAGGTCAAAAAGGTCTTTCCGATTACATCTTGAACTTGTTTATACTCTACCCGAACTTGTTTAAGGTTCAGGTTCATAGGTTGCGTTGTCATGTTAGATTAGAAATTGCCACCTTTAGTTTTTTTGGTTACAATATCATGCATTCCTTTACATTTTCAAAGATTGTTGAAGTATGCACTGAAGACTTAAAATAAGAGTTATGAATTAGAAAATCTAAGGAAGACTAGTTTGTGTCTCCTGAAAACTAGTATCCTTACTTCTCCACTTATCAGGTACATATCTTTTGCACTTGCCGAAGTACAACCAGATAGTTTTGACTGCTTCACTTGTAGTGTTCCTAGGTAGAACTGATATTAGCCTACTATAAAGTATATCCTGACAATATCAGTTCTTGAACATATCATAGCATACATGATTAATCCATTGTTAAAGCATATGGATTTTAACTCACCATGTTTATCTCTTCCCATGTCACAGACGTAATCCTGGAGAGATTATGCCATGTGACATTGGTAACAATTCTCTCTTGAATTGTTCCAACTTGTATTTTTCAATACCATATCATTATATGTACGATTGACTGTAGATCTTGTTCCCTAGAACCCATGTTGCTACTTTAAGTCAATCACTGGAGAATAGATTTGTATCCTGGTCTTAACTAACTTGAAGACCAATCTGTTTTTCATATGTTGGATTGGTGTAGCCCGATCCGGTTGGGCCGAATGCTTTTGGCCCGCAATTGTCGAGGGTCGAGCTCCGCGGTGAGTTCTTTGGGGGTTGCTGGGGGCAACGCGTCCCTGCTCCGGGGGTTCGGGGGCCGATGACTCCCGACCCAAATTTTCGGCCACTGTAGCATTTCTGGCCACTGTAGCAGAGCCGACCGACACCGACCGACACTGTAGCAGTGCGGACTTCGGAGTCAACTTTACTGTAGTATTTTGGACTTCCAGCTGGCAGCTACTGTAGCACTTTCGACTTGGGTGGCTGCCTTTCACTGTAGTGTCACAGACTTCCTGTGCGGAATAGTGGATAGTCTTCCCCCTTTTGTAGCCCATTTTGGGGCTGAGATTTGTGTGAGAAATTTCTGTAATCTGTGCTCCCGAATCATAGTGAAGTTCTGCCTCTCCGTGGACATAGAGATTATTCCTGAACCACATAAATTTGTGTGTTTGGAGTGTTTTCTTTTCTTCTGCATTTTGCATCCGTATCTCGTTTCTGTCCTTGCGACTCCCGACGCTTTCACAACAAAACTTTGGGTGATTTTTTTTATACATGAATCATCGACGTCAAACTAATCATTTATTAATTGCACTTTCTTATTTTTTTAGTCATTAATTGTGCATTTTAAAATTGTTGGGCTTAATTTAGGTTTAGTACATCATTAATTTTTTGAACAATCTTACGCAGCACTCTATTTTCTTTTATTTGAAATCTTCAGTGGGATTTGTTAAATTCAGTACTTTATTTTTTGATGTAAATCCAAAAGAAACCAAGATAGTCCAAGGATCAAGTATTGATCACAATGGCATCTAGAAGAATAACTAGATATATGTTGTAATATTTTATCTGATTTATATGGCTCCTTCAGGAACTTTTGATCTGAAGATGGTCAGTCTTCTTGGCAACTGATCGTGTGTTGGTGGAGAATCAAGCAGAGGGGATGGTGGAGGTAGTGAGAGTTCTTCAGCTACATTCCCTCCTCTAACCTTGAAGGGGCCAACTTCGATACAATTGGATCATTCACAAAGATCTCTACCTAGGGTTCATTTTGCTCTTGACGCCGGATATCAAGGACAGTTGAATGATGTTGTGTCAAAGTTCTTGCTCTTAAGCCCAAGTGGTTTCGGACATGCAAGTTGTCAACGGATTAGGTGAAGCACATATTGTTTTCTCCCCAATTGCAACTAAGGATAAATATCATACCGTTTCACATCATTGAATTGGCATTGGTCGTCCTTGTGCGATGAACATTGGGGGGAATCTTTTGATTCTTGCTACTTTCAGTGCAAAACCCTTGAAATTTGGAGGTCTCAATGGTGACCACAACATCACTGGTAAGATTTGGCCAGCCGGAGGCTTCAAAAGAAGGATTGCAGATGTTATTATCATGAGGGACCGAAGAAAGAACCGGAAGCCCTTGCAGTGAGGGCGGGTAAGCACAGAATCTATTCAAACCATTCAGGCATTGATTAGAGGGGTGAAACAATGTGATTGTATGTCCTTACTGCAGGTGATGGATTCAAAGTTCAAGCGTTTATTGAAGTTTGATATGATTGCTGTCCTTCACGACCTCATCAGACAGAATGAGTCCTTTCTGGCACTCAAGGTTTTTGAAGATGTTCGGAAGGAGCATTGGTATAAGCCCCGACTTCTGTTATATGCAGACATGGTGCTGATGCTGGGCAACAATGGTTTACTGGATGAGGTGAAACAGCTCCTGATAACTCTAAAAATGGATCCTAATTTGGAGGCTGATATTCAGGGCTTCAATGTTCTGTTAAGAGCTCTGTTGACATATGATGTTCCGATTGAACTTGCGATGGAGTGCTATGGTCTGATGAAGCAATCAGGGCGCGAACCAGACAGGGAGTCCTTTAAGATACTCATAAATGCCTTGGAATTAAAGGGTGAAGAAAATCATTCTAGTTTCGTGCAGGAGGAAGCTCGAATGTATTTTGGGGACTCCTTTGAGTTCTTTGAAGAGAGAGAACAACTGATGGGGAGCCGATTCACCATGCCTCATTAAAATTTGTTATGGCCACTGTTATCCTTTCTGGTTCCCTCATGGCGCTTAAAGTTTTTCAGTGGTTTGGTTTTAGCTGCACGAGACTTCTTTTAGCTTGACAGAGTTGGGCCACTGCAGTTTATATACAGGTATTAAATTCTATCTATTAGGACGTGTATCTTGCATAAAGTTATGATATTTTAGAAGATTGCATCTGTATTTTAATAAATTTATTTTTCCATTGATGGATGATGGAGGGAGGTTTGTAAATAGGAACAACTGATCAATATGAGGGTTTTTCAAATGTCCAACTTAATGCCATGTGTGTTGAGAATATAATGGTTATTCTGGCTCATATGACCCGGGTCTTTGAAAATAATCAAAATCACGTTGAATGGTTGGAATTCATAGACAATGACAATTATCATTCAGTGGGTGGATCCATAGGTGGTCAAATGTTGGATGATTTTTTTGGGTAAAGCGTTTGCTGTGTTACAATTCTCAGAGAAGAAAAAATAGAGGAAAAAGTGTATCTTCCAGTGAGAATCCTTCCAGAATTTTCTTCTTGAAAAGCATTTCCTCGCACACTAAAGATCAAAAGATCTTTCTAGAATTTAAGTAGATGCAAAATTAAGTAGACAAACTTGTGCACTTTGTTAATATGTGATACAAAGGATTAAAGATGGGTACTAACATCACACACAATAAATATGAAGAGATTATGGTCATTCCTTTACAATCACAAAAACAAATGTTGTCGGTCCCAAGAACATGGTGACAGGTACCCCTAATGTGTTTAAGCAAACGGGTTGACCTGACATGACCTGTTTATAAAAAGGCAACTCAAACACAACCTTTATAACCCATTTAATCTAAATAAATTAAAATGTGCTTGTTTAACTCATTTAACTCGAATATCTTGCATAACTAGACCCGTTTAACATGTTTAACTTGAATAACCCGCACGACATGACCCGTTTAATTGGAATAACTTGATTGAAGGCATAGAAATTTATAAGGTTATACGAATTATGATAGGTCAACTTGAACTCGAACCTGAATATGTTTTCGGTCAAAAAGGTCTTTCCAATTACATCTTGAACTTGTTTATACTGTACCCGAACTTGTTTAAGGTTCAGGTTCATAGGCTGCGTTGTCATGTTAGATCAGAAATCGCCACCTTTAGTTTTTTTGGTTACAATATCATGCATTCCTTTACGTTTTCAAAGATTGTTGAAGTATGCACTGAAGACTTAAAATAAGAGTTATGAATTAGAAAATCTAAGGAAGACTAGTTTGTGTCCCCTGAAAACTAGTATCCTTACTTCTCCACTTATCAGGTACATATCTTTTGCACTTGGCGAAGTACAACCAGATAGTTCTTACTGCTTCACTTGCAGTGTTCCTAGGTAGAACTGATATTAGCATACTATAAAGTATATCCTGACAATATCAGTTGTACATATCACAACATACATGATTAATCCATTGTTAAAGCATATGGATTTTAACTCACCATGTTTATCTCTTCCCATGTCACGGACGTAATCCTGGAGAGATGATGCCATGTGACATTGGTAACAATTCTCTCTTGAATTGTTCCAACTTGTATTTTTCAATACCATATCATTATATGTACGATTGACTAGGTCCAAGAAACCTTCAGATCTATCTCTGTAGATCTTGTTCCCTAGAACCCATGTTGCTACTTTAAGTCAATCAGTGGAGAATAGATTTTTATCCTGGTCTTAACTAACTTGAAGACGAATCTGTTTTCCATATGTTGGATTGGTGTAGCCCGATCCGGTTGGGCCGAATGCTTGTGGCCCGCAACTGTCGCGGGTCGAGCTCTGCGGTGAGTTCGTTGGGGGTTGCAGGGGGCAACGCGTCCCTGATCCGGGGGTTCGGGGGCTGATGGCTCCCGACCCAAATTTTCGGCCACTGTAGCATTTCTGGCCACTGTAGCAGAGCTGACCGACGCCGACCGACACTGTAGCAGTGCGGACTTCGTAGTCAACTTTACAGTAGCATTTTGGACTTCCAGCTGACAGCTATTGTAGCACTTTCAACTTGGGTGGCTTCCTTTCACTGTAGCGTCACAGACTTCCTGTGCGGAACAGTGAATCGTCTTCTTCCTTTTGTAGACCATTTTGGGGCTGAGATTTGTGTGAGAAATTTCTGTAATCTGTGCTCCCGAATCATAGTGAAGTTCTGCCTCTCCGTGGATATAGAGATTATTCCCGAACCACGTAAATTTGTGTGTTTTGAGTGTTTTCTTTTCTTCTGCATTTTTCTTTCGTATCTCGTTTCTGTCGTTGTGACTCCCGACGCTTTCACAACAAAACTTTGGGTGATTTTTTTTATACATGAATCATCGACGTCAAACTAATCATTTTTAATTGCTCTTTCTTATTTTTTTAGTCATTAATTGTGCATTTTAAAGTTGTTGGGCTTAATTTAAGTTTAGTACATCATTAATTTTTTGAACAATCTTACGCAACACTCTATTTTCTTTTATTTGAAATCTTCAGTGGGATTTGTTAAATTCAGTACTTTTTTTTGATGTAAATCCCAAAGAAACCAAGATAGTCCAAGTATAAGTATTGATCACAATGGCATCTAGAAGTATAACTAGATATATGTTGTAATATTTTATCTGATTTATATGGCTCCTTCAGGAACTTTTGATCTGAAGATGGTCAGTCTTCTAGGCAATTGATCGTGTGTAGTGGGAGAATCGGGCATAGGGGATGGTGGAGGTAGTGAGAGTTCTTCAGCTACATTCCCTCTGACCTTGAAGGGGGCCAACTTCGATACAATTGGATCATTCACAAAGATCTCTACCTAGGGTTCATTTTTCTCTTGACGTCGGATATCAAAGACAATTGAAGGATGTTGTTGTATCAAAGTTCTTGCTCTTATGCCCAAGCGGTTTCTGACATGCAAGTTGTTAGCGGATTAGGTGAAGCACATATTGTGTTCTCCCCAACTGCAACTAAGGATAAATCTCATACCGTTTCACATCATGGAATAGGCATTGGTCCTCCTTGTGCGATGAACATTGGTGGGAATCTATTGATTCCTGCCACTTTCAGTCCAATACCCTTGAAATTTGGAGGTCTCAATGGTGACCGCATCATCACTGGTAAGATTTGGCCAGCCGGAGGCTTCAAAAGAAGGATTGCAGATGTTATTATCATGGGGGACCGAAGCAAGAACCGAAAGCCCTTGCAGCGAGGGTGGGTTAGCACTGAAGCTATTCAAACCATTCTGGCATTGATTAGAGGGGTGAAACAGTGTGATTGTCTGTCCTTGCAGCTGGTGATGGATTCACAGTTCAAGCGTTTATTGAAGTTTGATATGATTGGTGTCCCTCACGACATCATCAGACAGAATGTGTCCTTTCTGGCACTCAAGGTTTTTGAAGATGTTCGGAAGGAGCATTGGTATAAGCCCCGAATTCTGTTATATGCAGACATGACGTTGATGCTGGGCAACAATGGTTTGCTAGATGAGGTGAAACACCTCCTGAGAACTCTGAAAATGGAACCTAATTTGGAGGCTGATATTCAGGGCTTTAATGTTCTGTTAAGAGCTCTGTTGACATTTGATGTTCCGATTGAACTTGCGATCGAGTGCTATGGTCTGATGAAGCAATCTGGGTGTGAACCAGACATGGAGTCCTTTAGGATACTTATAAATTGTCACGACCCCCTCCCACCAAATATGCCCTTCCTGAGCTGACAATGGTGAAAGAGAGATAATGACCCCCGAGTCCCGCCTCCAGTAGGCCCCGGAGTGGCGACTAGCACCAAGGTTATGAGTTTTCACAAATATGGGAGGCATTATCCTTTTTATTATTTAAGATCGGGAAATAGGAGGAGTCAAACACCAAAAGAAAAAGGAACAAGTAAATGAAAATAAACCCCAAACCAAACCCATATGCATGTTTTATACAATACTGAAACAAAAGTACAAGTACAAGAAAAGCTCCAAAGTACGATACCCAAAAAAAAAGAAAGCAAAAATTGCAACAAGGTTATGAGTTTTCACAAATATGGGAGGCATTATCCTTTTTATTATTTAAGATCGGGAAATAGGAGGAGTCAAACACCAAAAGAAAAAGGAACAAGTAAATGAAAATAAACCCCAAACCAAACCCATATGCATGTTTTATACAATACTGAAACAAAAGTACAAGTACAAGAAAAGCTCCAAAGTACGATACCCAAAAAAAAAGAAAGCAAAAATTGCAACCATCAAAACTCCAACGCCCAACTAGCAAGGTCCCGCACGGTTCCTGAAGTCCTTCTGAAAACCTGAAAGTAAACGTAGGGTGAGCTTACATGTATACTCAGTAGGAAAACCTAATGCTCTCGTGCAAAGGTGGAGAGACATCCTAATGCCTCGTGAGAAAATAGAATGAATCAAAGCCTAGCAAGAAATCTATCCACCCAACCTTACAAGCCACACTCACCAAATATCGCAAGTCAATAGAGTAGTATAGTAATATTATCAAAGTATGGGTACCCCGCACCACCTTCCCACTGAATACTGCTCAAGCCCTCACGCCTAACGCTCTGATGCTTCCCCCTCTTCCTGAGCTAGTGCCACAACCTGGCCATACGAAGCTCGAGCTAGTGCCGCAATCTGGCCATACGAAGCTTATAGTATCCTGCCGGCACTCAATCCTTGGCCATAACCACATCTCATCCCGAAGACACCTGGGAACCACATCACATCTCATTCCGAAGACACCTGGGAACATATCACATCCTCATCCCGAAGACTCTTGGGAAACATCTGTCGTAACCTGCCCGAAGGATCTTGGGCTATAGAACCTGGAAGGGGGAGCACAGGGAAGAACAATAACCAGCCATCCTTTAGATGTTTGAGAATCTCACCCCTTGTCCCACGGGTGTTCGGCACATAGTGCTCAACATGGGTGGGGTACGTAAAGAAACATAAAACGTACAAATTTATATAATTATATCAACCACTCAGCCCATCCTAAGGCTTCTACACAAAAGATCTGAGCACATGCCTCAGCACTGCTACCTCGAAAGTATGCACACAATAAACATCCCCAAACCCCATTAAGCTTTTCATGTTTCAACAGTTTTAGTTTATCAGTTCCTTAACTACGAGCAACTAACAACAACCAAATCAGATCAATCGTTCGTAAAACGTATCTCTGCCAACCACAAATAAAGTTAGGGAAAACACAAGCAACACCATACTATTTTCTTTTATCAGCCAATCAATTCCATTGATTTTCCGTATTTAATAAACTACCATGCCCCACAATTCATTAGTTAACTCTTCCACTTTTATTCATATGCACAACCCATCCCTGCAGCCCTGCTGCCAACCACCATAACCACAAACACATCGGAAACAATACCCGTACCACTTCATCATCCCTTTGATACCATTTACCGCAGTTCCGCTGCCCATCACAACCATATCGTACATGCCAACCCCCAACCAAGCCAACCGCAACTCCGCTGCTCACCCGTTCCACAACAACCCACGAAACACCCCTTCACATAATTAAACCCCAACCAGCACCCAAAAAATTCATTCTTTCATTTAGTTTAACGGGGGTGATCATACAAGGGTTTCAGGTATTCATTTAATCATTCAACTTTACATGATTTACCAATTTCCACATTCTATGAAATTCCATCCACGAAACAATCCAGAAAAAACAGGGCAACATTTAATTGCGCAAGCAAAGACCCCCAACGACCATGATTTTCAGTAGGCATAAGCCTATTCAATTCACAACATAATCAAAGGATAAGCATTGATGAAAATAAAACAACAATATCAACAAAAATTCCCCAAACCTGTTCTTTAACCAGTTATTATCTTTATTTACTGGTTCAACCGTATCTCACGAAAACAGGAGGATACCCACCCCGCATGATGCTCAAAAGAGAGAGAGATGAAGGTAAGATCCCTACCTGAACAGGTTTTGATGTCCTTCTGCGAGAACAACCACCACAATAATTTTGATCACTCCTCCCGACGACTACGTCCTCCCGTGGACACTGTGGCACAACCGCACTAACAACCAAGAGTGACTCCATTAAGGTTTAAGGTGTCACTTGTCATAGCATGGAAAGGAGGGACAAAAAGAGGAGATCGAGGAAGGAATAAGAACGGGGTATAACGTACCATTAAGATGATGTTCGTCGAAGAGCGTCGTTCCCGTCAAATATCAGCAATCTCCTCTGTAGGAAACTGTGAAGAGGAAGTCGAAGAAGAGGGAAAGGAACGAGGTGCACGATGTTCGCCTCATCGACACGATCCCGCAGCCACCGAAAGATCGACGATCGGAGTCCGAATGAAGAAGACAGGAGGAAGGCTTTTGGGTTAGCCGAGAGCGTCGCTGTGTGGAGAAGAAGAGAGGTCCGTAAATAACATGTGACACTCTCTTATATAGGCAACGAAAAGGTAAAACGGTACACAACGTGTATTAATGAATACACGACGTGACCGTACAACTGTTACGCTGTTTGAATGGTCAACACACGACACTTCACGCGGTCTCCATGCGTTTAATGATAATAATAACTTCAATTAATAATAGGTGTTTTATTGACCCGATACATGAGTCATAAAAAGGTATTCATCATTGGTCTTAAAATGACTGTCATAATTTCAGGGTTACGCTGCCGCTGACGGTTCTTCAATCCGATATCATCTGAAGAAGTTACGGGCGAATTATGGTTTTGACAACCATAAATAATAATAATAATAATATAATATTATAATTATTATTTCATTTCCTTGAAATTTTTTCTCTCCAATCTCATTTAAGATTCACGCACAAAATCCTCTCCAATTTGGTGCACCTCACTAATTCATGAGATTCTCTTTTTTTTATTTGTTTAAAATCTAATTTGTTTCCTTTAACTCTTTCTCTCTCCAATCTAACTCTTCCATTCACCATTTCTTCTCCCACTCCACCAAAAGTGGCGCCTCTCCTTGCCTTTACTCCATTATCACTTGAATGTTATTATTAATAAAATTAATATTAATAACACCCATCATTAATGTTCTAATTTAATCCCATTAAATTAGTTTATCATGGTTATTATCATATTAAATTAAGACCATTCCATTTAATTAATCACACACTTAAAGCCACCATTACCATTATTATTTAATATAATAGTAATAAATCCTCTTTCAATTTCATCAACGGGTCTCCATCATTATCATTAATAATTATTATTATTATTGACGCCCATTATTATCTTATAATTACTCCCTCTCTCCCATCACATGATATTCACGCATGGGTTGGGAACCCCTTCCATTCTTCATTATCATTTTATTATTTTTTTATAATCTATTAAATGAATATTATTATAATTATTTTAACATTCCAAAATACAAGTTGTATTCACCCATAAGGGGTTGCCCCCCCTCCATGCACCTCTTCATGTTATTATTATTATAACAAATTATATAATAATAATACCCTTTTAATGTTATTTACACAATTCCAACTTTAATTGTGGAGAACCGCACAACGCCTCCTGTACAAGGTCACGCCCATGCGCCCCATGCATTTCATTCCTTTATAATTTATTACATGCACCTCATTTATTATAATTTATTGCATGCACCTCCCATTATATGCTCATTACACACATAATTTATTATTTATTAAAATTTAAATAAATCAAAATGAAACCATGCACCTCCCCTCATTGAATTAAATACATTCAATTTTATTTCTTTTATTTCACAATGATTAAATTAAAACCATTTAATCTAATTAACACCAAATATTTTCACGCCACCATTATCAATTGTTATTATCAAAAATTATTATTATAACACGCGTCGTGTTTGACCACATCAAGTTTTTACAAAGTAATGGACCGAAGAGGTCTGGGCCATTACATCATATACCTCTCAAAACATTCTCATCCTCGAGAATTAAAAACCAACCCATAAAAAGAGGAAAGGTCCGAACAACCACCCCGCAAGATACCTCTTAGGGCTCTCATCATGACAGGAATCCAACCACTCCTAATTATATGAGTCAGAGAATTCCTTCCCCCATGTCGAGATATTATCCGCTTTAGGCGACACTGACTCGTCTGCACGAGTTTAATCGCATCCACATTAATGCGTCTCGATTAGGGATTAGGTCCTCCCACTCCCATAATTTAGGATTTCTCATACACACACTGCCCCCAACACCGCACAAAACAAGCAACATGTTGCCCCAACACATGGATTGGGGAATTCCTTCTGCCATGTCAAGATACTATCCGCTTTGGGCGGCATTGACTCGCTCGCACGGGTTTAATCACATCCATATTAATACGTCTTGATTAGAGATCGAGTCCTCCTGTCCCCACATGTTAGGACTCTTCATACACATTTAAAGGAAAGAGGGAAACAACTTAGCATTATAGACTCATAAAAAACAAGGTTCAGACCCAAAGCATGGGTGAGAATGAGTTTCAACAAAGGAGTTTGATGCTCCTGAATTTAAACAAAACATAAACAAGAGCATTTAAGTAAAACTGAAAACATTTCTCTCGATCTCTGACCTTGTTAGGGTTGCCGCTTCTGTTGCTGGAAAGCACGAAACGTGCGCTGCCACAAGTCGTCTTCCTCCTCTTGGTCAATCCTCAGCTGATCGACCGTCTGAATCTGCTGGGCCTCGACTGCCCGAGTCACCCGGGAACGACGTCCAGGTGCCATAAATGTACGGTAAACAAAGAACGCCTAAGCCCAAGTAGCAAGGAAATTTTCTCAAGGTTTCATTTTATCATTTTATTTCGATTTCTTTCCCAAAACACCCAAATCAAGTAAAACACAAATCATGATGATGCATGTATCTTTTCTAGGGTCTCTACCCTGCAATCAATGTAGTCTTACTTGGTCGTTCGGTTAGCTCAGAGTCCTTGCATCGGATCACAGAGGGCCCTAAAATCCCATGTCCTAGCCGGTCTTTCTTGGCCTATGTCACGCACCAAGATCAGCCAACACTGTTGCCCTACCATCCCATGCAATCCTCACTGTCCCTAACTCCAGAATCCATGTTATCTCTCAACCATCAGCTCTGATACCATTCTATCATGACCCCCTCCCACCAAAGATGCCCATCCTGAGCTGACAATAGTGAAAGAGAGATAATGACCCCTGAGTCCCGCCTCCAGTAGGCCCCGGAGTGGCGACTAGCACCAAGGGTATGAGTTTTTCACAAATATGGGAGGCATTACCCTTTTTATTATTTAAGATCGGGAAAGAAGACGAGTCAAACACCAAAAGAAAAAGGAACAAGTAAATGAAAATAAACCCAAAACCAAACCCATATGCATGTTTTATACAATACTGAAACAAAAGTACAAGTACAAGAAAAGCTCCAAAGTACGATACAAAAAAAAAAGCAAAAATTGCAACCAGCAAAACTCCAACACACAACTAGCAAGGTCCCGCACGGTCCCTGAAGTCCTCCTAAAAACCTGAAAGTAAACGTAGGGTGAGCATACAAGTATACTCAGTAGGAAAACCTAAAGCTATCGTGCACAGGTGGGGAGACATCCTAATGCCCCGTGAGAAAACAGAAGGAACCAAAGCCTAGCAAGGAATCTATCCACCAAACCTTACAAGTCACACTCACCAAATATCGCAAGTCAATAGAGTAGTATAGTAATATTATCAAAGTATGGGTACCCCGCACCACCTTCCCACTGAATACTGCTCAAGCCCTCATGCCTAACGCTCTGATGCTTCCCCCTCTTCCTGAGCTAGTGCCGCAACCTGACCATACGAAGCTCGAGCTAGTGTCGCAACCTGGACATACGAAGCTCATAGTATCCCGCCATCACTCAATCCTCGACCATAACCACATCTCATCCCGAAGACACCTGGAAACCACATCACATCTCATCCCGAAGACACCTGGGAACATATCACATCCTCATCCCGAAGACTCTTGGGAAACATCTGTCGTAACCTGTCCGAAGGATCTTGGGCTATAGAACCTGGAAGGGGGAGCACAGGGAAGAACAGTAACCAACCATCCTTTAGATGTTTGAGAATCTCACCCCTTGTCCCACGGGTGTTCGGAACGTAGTGCTCAACATGGGTGGGGTGCGTAAAGAAATATAAAACGTACAAATTTATATAATTATATCAACCACTCAGCCCATCCTAAGGATTCTACACAAAAGATCTGAGCACATGCCTCAACACTGCTACCTTGAAAGTATGCACACAATAAACAGCCCCAAACCCCATTAAGCTTTTCATGTTTCAACAGTTTTAGTTTATCAGTTCCTTAAGTACCGAGCAATTAACAACAACCAAACCAGATCAATCGTTCGTAAAACGTATCCCTGCCAACCAAAAATAAAGTTAGGGAAAACACAAGCAACACCATACCATTTTCTTTTATCAGCCAATCAATTCCATTGATTTTCCGTATTTAATAAACTACCATGCCCCACAATTCATTAGTTAACTCTTCCACTTTTATTCATATGCACAACCCATCCCTGCAGCCCTGCTACCAACCACCATAACCACAAACACATCGGAAACAATACCCGTAGCACATCATCATCCCTTTGATACCATTTACCGCAGTTCCACTGCCCATCACAACCATATCGTACATGCCAACCCCCAACCAAGCCAACCGCAGCCCCGCTGCTCACCCGTTCCACAACAACCCACGAAACACCCCTTCACATAATTAAACCCCAACCAACACCTAAAAAATTCATTCTTTCATTTAGTTTAACGGGGATGATCATACAAGGGTTCCGGGTATTCATTTAATCATCCAAGTTTACATGATTAACCAATTTTCACATTCTATGAAATTTCATCCATGAAACAATCCAGAACAAACAGGGCAACATTTAATTGCGCAAGCAAAGGCCCCCAACGACCGTGATTTTCTGTAGGCATAAGCCTATTCAATTCACAACATAATCAAAGGATAAACATTGATGGAAATAAAACAACAATATCAAAAAAAAAAAAAAAATCCCCAAACCCGTTCTTTAACCAGTTATTATCTTTATTTACTGGTTCAACCGTATCTCACGTAAACAAGAGGATACCCACCTCGCATGATGCTCAAAAGAGAGAGATATGAAGGTAAGATCCCTACCTGAACAAGTTTTGATGTCCTTCTGCGAGAACAACCACCATAAGGATTTCGATCACTCCTCCCGACGACTACGTCCTCCCGTGGACACTACGGCACAACCGCACTAACAACCAAGAGAGACTCCATTAAGGTTTAAGGCGTCACTTGTCATAGCATGGTAAGGAGGAACAGAAAGAGGAGATCGAGGAAGGAATAAGAACGAGGTAGAATGTACCATTAAGATGACGTTCGTCGAAGAGCGTCGTTCCCGTCAAATATCAGCAATCTCCTTGGTAGGAAACTGCGAAGAGGAAGTCGAAGAAGAGGGAAAGGAACGATGTGCACGATGTTCGCCTTGTCGACACGATCCCGCAACCACTAAAAGATCGAAGATCGGAGTCCGGATGAAGAAGATAAGAGGAAGGCTTTTGGGTCTTTCGGGAGCATCGTCGTGCAGAGAAGAAGAGGGGTCCGTAAATAACACGTGACCCTCTCTTATATAGGCAACGAAAAGGTAAAATGGTACGCATCGTGTATTAATGAATACACGATGTGGCCGTACAACTGTTACGCTGTTTGACTGGTCAACACACGACACTTCACGCAGTCTCCATGCGTTTAATGATAATAATAACTTCAATTAATAATAGGTGTTTTATTGACCCGAGACACGAGTCATAAAAAAGTATTCATCATTGGTCTTAAAATGACCATCATAATTTCAGGGTTATGCTGCCGCTGATGGTTCGTCAATCCTATATCATCTGAAGAAGTTACAGAAGAATTATGGTTTTGACAACCATAAATAATAATAATAATATAATATTATAATTATTATTTCATTTCATTGAAAATTTCTCTCTCCAATCTCATTTAAGATTCACGCACAAAATCCTCTCCAATTTGGTGCGCCTCACCAATTCATGAGATTTTCTCTTTTTTTTTGTAATTTTGAAATCTAATTTGTTTCTTTTAACTCTTTCTCTCTCCAATCTAACTCTTTCATTCACGATTTCTTCTCCCACTCCACCAAAAGTGGCGCCTCCCCTTGCCTTTACTCCATTATCACTTCAATGTTATTATTAATAAAATTAATATTAATAACACCCATCATTAATGTTCTAATTTAATCCCATTAAATTAGTTTATCATGGTTATTCTCATATTAAATTAAGACTATTCCATTTAATTAATCACACACTAGAAGCCACCATTACCATTATTATTTAATATAATAGTAATAAATCCTCTTTCGATTTCATCGACGGGTCGCCATCATTATCATTAATAATAATTATTATTATTGACGCCCATTATTCTCTTATTATTACTCCCTCTCTCCCATCACATGATATTCACGCACGGGTTGGGAACCCCTTCCATTCTTCATTATCATTTTTTATAATCTATTAAATGAATAATATTATAATTATTTTAATATTCCAAAATACAAGTTGTATTCACCCATAAGGGGTTGCGCCCCCCTCCATGCGCCTCTTCATGTTGTTATTATTATAACAAATTATTATATAATAATACCCTTTTAATGTTATTTACACAATTCCAACTTTAATTGTGGAGAACCGCACAACGCCTCCTGTACAAGGTCACGCCCATTCACCCCATGCATTTCATTCCTTTATAATATATTACATGCGCCTCATTTATTATAATTTATTCCTTTATAATTTATTCCATGCGCCTTCCATTATATGCCCATTACACACATAATTTATTATTTATTAAAATTTAAATAAATCAAAATGAAACCATGCACCTCCCCTCATTGAATTAAATACATTCAATTTTATTTCTTTTATTTCACAATGATTAAATTAAAACCATTTAATCTAATTAACACCAAATATTTTCACGCCACCATTATAAATTATTATTATAAAAAATTATTATTATAACACGCGTCGTGTTTGACCACGTAAATTTTTACAAAGTAATGGACTGGAGAGGTCCTAACCATTACATTAATGCCTTGGAATTAAAGGGTGAAGAAAATCTTTCTAGTTTTGTGCAGGAGGAAGCTCGAATGTATTTTGGGGACTCCTTTGAGTTCTTTGAAGAGAGAGAACAACTGATGGGGAGCTGATTCACCATGCGTCATTAACATTTGTTATGACCATTGTTATCCTTTCTGGTTCCCTCATGGCGCTTAAAGTTTTTCAGTGGTTTGGTTTTAACTGCATGGGACTTCTTTTAGCTCGACAGAGTTGGGCCACTGCAGTTTATACATAGGTATTAAATTCTATCTATTAGGACGTGTATCTTGCATAAAATTATGATATTTTAGAAGATTACATTTGTATTTTAATAAATTTATTTTCCATTGACGGATGGAGGGAGGTTTTTAAATAAGAACAACTGATCAATATGAGGGTTTTTCAAATGTCCAACTTAATGTCATGTGTGTTGAGAATATAATGGTTATTCTGGATTATATGACTCAGGTCTTTGAAAATAATCAAAATCACGTTGAATGGTTGGAATTCATAGACAATGACTATTATCATTCAGTGGGTGGATCCATATGTGGTCAAATGTTGGATGATTTTTTTGGGTAAAGCGTTTGTTGTGTTACAATTCTCAGAGAAGGATAAATAGAGGAAAAATTGTATCTTCCAATGAGAATCCTTCCAGAATTTTCTTCTTGAAAAACATTTCCTCGCACACAAAAGATCAAAACATCTTTCTAGAATTTAAGTAGATGCAAAATTAAGTGGACGAACTTGTGGAATTTGTTAATATGTGATACAAAGGATTAAAGAAGGGTACTAACATCACACACAATAAATACGAAGAGATTAGGGTCATTCCTTAACAATCACAAAAACAAATGTTGTCGGTCCCAAGAACATGGTGACAGGTACCCCTAATGTGTTTAAGAAAACGGGTTGACCTGACACGACCCGTTTATAAAAAGGCAACTCAAACACAACCTTTCTAACCCATTTAATCTAAATAAATTAAAACGTGCTTGTTTAACTCATTTAGCTCGAATATCTTGCATAACTAGACCCGTTTAACATGTTTAACTTGAATAACCCGCATGACATGACCCGTTTAATTGGAATAACTTGATTGAAGGCATATAAATTTATTAGGTTATACGAATTTTGATAGGTCAACTTGAACTTGAACCTGAATATGTTTTGGGTCAAAAAGGTCTTTCCGAGTACATCTTGAACTTGATTATTCTGTACCTGAACTTGTTTAAGGTTCAGGTTCATAGGTTGCATTGTCATGTTAGATCATAAATTGCCACCTTTAGTTTTTTTGGTTACAATATCATGCATTCCTTTAAGTTTTCAAAGATTGTTGAAGTATGCAATGAAGACTTAAAATAAGAGTTATGAATTAGAAAATCAAAGGAAGACTAGTTTGTGTCCCCTGAAAACTAGTATCCTTACTTCTCCACTTATCAGGTATATATCTTTTGCACTTGTCGAAGTACAACCAGATAGTTCTGACTGCTTCACTTGCAATGTTCCAAGGTAGAACTGATATTAGCCTACTATAAAGTATATCTTGACAATATCAGTTCTTGTACATATCATAGCATACATGATTAATCCATTGTTAAAGCATATGGATTTTAACTCACCATGTTTATCTCTTCCCATGTCACAGACGTAATCCTGGAGAGATTATGCCATGTGACATTGGTAACAATTCTCTCTTGAATTGTTCCAACTTGTATTTTTCAATACCATATCATTATATGTACGATTGACTAGGTCCAAGAAACCTTCAGATCTACCTCTATAGATCCTGTTCCCTAGAACCCATGTTGCTACTTTAAGTCAATCACTGGAGAATAGATTTGTATCCTGGTCTTAACTAACTTGAAGACCAATTTGTTTTCCATATGTTGGATTGGTGTAGCCCGATCCGGTTGGGCTGAATGCTTGTGGCCCGCAACTATCGCGGGTCGAGCTCTGCGGTGAGTTCGTTGGGGGTTGCAGGGGGCAACGCGTCCTTGCTCCGGGGGCCGATGGCTCCCGACCCAAATTTTTGGCCACTGTAGCATTTTCTGGCCATTGTTGCAGAGCTGACCGACTGACACCGACCGACACTGTAGCAGTGCGGACTTCAGAGTCAACTTTACTGTAGCATTTTGGACTTCCAGCCGGCAGCTACTGTAGCACTTTCGACTTGGGTGGTTGCCTTTCACTGTAGTGTCACAGACTTCCTGTGCGGAACAGTGGATCGTCTTCCTCCTTTTTTAGCCCATTTTCAGGCTAGGGTTACAACTGAAAAACCTCTGTAATTTGTGCTCCTGATTGTGAAATTCTGCCTCTCCCGTGGACGTAGGGATTATTCCCGAACCACGTAAATTTGTGCGTTCTGTGTCTATTTTCTTTCTGCATTCTTCTTTCATTTCTCGTTTCTATCATTGCGCCTCCCGACGATTTCACAACACCATATGCTATCAAACATATTTTACTTGGAAAACCTTGGCGCTCCCACTAACATTTGGTAGACACATGACAAATATTCATTCTAGATGAATATTCTGTGATCCCGTTGCTTACTTCAATCATAAACTGGATTTCAGTAACTTGCAACCATTATTAGCATTCTGTGACGTGACCATCTCTTTCTAGTTGTGTCGTATAGACACCTTCCATGATTGATAGTCATGACATTCAATGCCTAATAATATGATCATAGAAAGTAGATATAACAAGTAAAATTCTAATGGATTTACGCATAACGACTTGGTATTACCAATCGAGCCTTATTGGTACTACAATTGTACCATCCATGTATCAACTCACTTGAATACCCACTGCAGTATTCAAAAAATAAGCCCCTTTGTAATTTGATACATGGAATCCATTATTGTATTTTAATTAATCTTGTCAATATTAGCTAATTTCCATATACAACTTACTTGTAGGAAATATTATTCGCAATGAATAATCGATCACCAACCGTGTTGAATACAAAAACCATCATCATGGTTTTATCCTTCCTATGTAGTATGTGTCTCTAGAACATACTATGTTCCACATTCACTTGTGGAACTAGTTTCTATGCCAACTATTTGTGCATCTAGAGCCTTGACTAGACCCAAGTCAATCTTGCTCCAACTATCTCAAGTAGAGATCTGCATCTTTATATAAAATTGTAGTCTATCACTTGACTACCATTTTTATATTTGGGATTTAGGTAATATCCTAAATAACCGTTAGGATAATTACAATTGATGCACAATGTGTTTGTTCCTGATGCAAGTTTGTTTATATCCTAACGTACTTTTGCATCCAAACACATGTACTTATGACATAATGGATTTACATCATACTATGACTTGTATGATATTCATTTTTCATTATAGTTGACATATAGTTATGGGATAACACCGTTATTTTTGAAGCATGTCATGCAATATAATTGAAGTTTCTGCAAGTTGCACATTGATATTCCTTACATCAAAACTTTGATGTATAAAATGTGCATTTAGGAATTACTCCATGCTACATTTTGTTGATCAATGTTAACATGTAAGACTTCATCATCGATCCTCATTTTTAACATCAATGTCGTGCTATGTAGACAAGGTAATGTGCGTTTAGGAATTACTCCATGCTACATTATCATGATCGACGATTGCATAGTCAAGATATACTTTAACATGTCGGCTCAAAACAACTCATATCTTCTGACCATGCACTTACTTCACTTTACCATTCCTTAATTGTGTAAAGGAATCTTATGAAGTAAGTATATACCTCTAGCTTATTCTTGGAATAATTCATGCTCTCTTGCTAATCTAATTCCAAAAGTTTTGTGACATACTTTTATTTCTAATGGTTTCTTTGCCCAAAATAAAGATGTCGATAATATTTAAGGTGTTTAGGTGTACCGAGCCTAAATACCATACATGGTATAAAATTGACGTTCACTTTTAACTTGACAAAGAATTAGTTTGCCACAACTGGGTATAAGTCTTACATTTTATGTTCATTGGGTATTGCCTACAATTCAAGTATTACTGAACTATTGGTTGAGTATTAAATACCAAAGACAACATTAATTCTCGAACCTAGAATAATGTCTCCTTGTGTCCAAAAGGACACGTGAGATGAATGTTTTGGTTACACTCGATAATAGTTCTACAAGAATCATTCACTTGGCAATACAAAAGTCGTGTACTTCTCACCACTGGCCTAGGTATCACCCTTTCACAGCTACTTGGAGAATACACCTGACTTCTAGTAATATTTCTATACTTGGTTACTGTATATCAATACACATATGTGATAGACATATAGTATTAAATATCCAAGAAGTAAAACTAAAACATTACAATTTACTTTGAATAATACTGAAGAAGTAGCGACTTGCTTCTTTAATTCAGTTAATTGCATTTAAACTTCCATAGTTTAATTTCATAATTTGTAATGAAAATAACCTCCTGCTAATACCCTTTGCTTTGAAGGACATTGCAAATATGCTCTTGGCATTACTTTCCATTGGCCTTTTTGCCTCATCTCTTAATTTGTTCGCCATAAGAATTAAAGGTGAATTTGTCTTTTATATTCTTATTCACTTGTGAACCTTGCCTAAAAGGTAATGAAACGTTTACTCAATACCTGTTCATTTTTCAACTTAAAACGAGATTTGAGTAAAGGGGTGAAAATGATATTAGAATAGGATGTATTAAAAGATCATAACCCGCCTTTCAATTTACACAGATCTAGTGTAACCATAATTTATTCATATCATTACTTCGCTTTCTCCATACAAACCACTTGGAGATGAGACTTCATGTTATATCATCCATGTCCTGATGTAGCGACCACAACTAACACCAAACGTGGATGAAAGTATAATGACATAACTATCATATGCTACGTTAATTAGTCTCCTGTAAGTAATTTCACCCTTGATTCCTGAGGTAACTTAACATGTGTTTGGGACACTGATACCTTGAGTTTCCAATATCATAGTACTATGCGCAAGGGCCCGTACTATTTTTGGATACTTGTGCTGGTGTGGACATTTACTTTGTCCAATATTTATCGTAGTTTTTAAAACTTGTGGTATAACTTGCCATTTTTCTACAAAAATAAATTTTAGCAGATTAGTACTTTTATCATGATTACCAATTTGACATTTTGATCAATTAATTAAATCATTAAATGTCTCTCACTATTTTGTCGGATTATATAAATCCTCAGTGTTAGAATCGGAATACTCTGTCGCTTGAGTATTCTAGTGGCAATGATCCTTGAACCTCCCCTCATAGTCGACAAGTTTTTTGGCTACGCCACTACTTGAAGGGTTCAAGGTAGGCGTTTGGCTGACCAACCGTATGAACTCGCAGTTCCTCGATCTGTTGAGTGAAGTCTCAACTTCTTAAATCGTTAGTTGATTTACTCAACACTTGCCTTTAAAACTACAACAAGCTAGCTTTGACTATTTCATTGCTGCAATTTTAGTTAAGTCAACCCTCCACTCTTATAAGAATGCCCCGGTAGTAAGAGACCCTCATATTTGGCATGACCAACACCTCAAACAACCGATTTTGTCCAAATTCGAATGATGAAAGGCGGTTCAGACTTAATATTTTTTTGAGGGGTTTTATGTGTTATTTTTATGTGACGAAAAAAATCATTTTCTATTTTCTTAGCACGTACTATGTGATCGCACTCACAACTGACCATGCATGAAATAGAAAAGTTTATAACGTCACATGTTCATTTTTATCTTGCATGCTTATCTATTATTACTCTATGTGTTCGTGCATTAACTACACATACATAAAAAATAATAAACCATGCAAAAATAAAATGACGACCTGATCATGAGCCGATACTAATGGTTGATCCGTTGAGTGAATAACAGATCAACTTAGACCCTAGGGGATATACCTTGAGTCGCGTCGCTTGCGACTCGAAATGTAGCGTCTTCTCATCCAATGCATCAAACTCCTGTCTGGTGCGTCACCATCACTCAGCGTGAAAAGCGTCACTTGTCGTCTCGTTATTATACAAAAATACTCGCACACAACGAGGGGAACATGAGAGTATAAAATACAACTCTGTAGTGCACGCATAGGTCCTTATACATATAATGACTCTCATGCGACACGTAGAACGTCATTCAATTAAAATAATTATTAAAATCCAGCATGCAATAAATAAATAAATTAATTAAATAAACACACACCAAACATATATTGGATGGTCTTTGGCTCATGATCAATCAATACGCATTAACCCACGTATTAAAAAAAACGCAAAATTAAAATTAAACTTGCATTGAAATAAACTCGAAGACATTTAATTGAATTAAAATTTTCACTTTTATTTTTAATTCAATTATCACATTGTTCGGTCTCGATTAATTTAATTTTAAAACAAAAAATTAAATTAATTAATTAATTTAATTTATCACCAAATTAAATTAATTTATGGTGTAATTTTTTTTAAAATAAAAAATTAATATTTATTTAATTTAATTTTCATCCAAAATTAAATTAATTAAATTAATTATTTTTTGATTAAATTAAATTATCTGAGCCCTGAAAACTACAAGCTGGGGCTATACGGGTCGAGTCAAACCCGCACAAGCCTATTCCGGGTTGTTCCATCCCCATGCATGTGCGTTCTGAGCCGGGTAGGCCCACCCATGCCCGTTCCTGACAGGGCAGACCCACCCGGTCCATTTTCAAGGCAATGCAGGTCAATGCAGATTGATACGTAGCTGTGGTTCGACTACCGGCTCGAGTAGGTTCTGTCCAGGCGGTGAAACCCGTGTGTTGCGCCTGCAAGGGCTGGAAAGATCGGAGGTCGACTCGCGGCCGCGCTGGATGGAAGCGGGAGGCCAGATCCGAAACGACTACGGTTGGACGGAATCGGGACTGCCGGTGGAAGGAGCCGCCGCCGCCAGATCTGGGCGGCGGTGCGGGCGACCAGCAGGTAAGAGCCGCACGGGTAGGACGACGGGACAGTGGTGTCCGGGACGGGAAGGCGGCGGTGCATCAGGCAACTGCGTCGCAAGGAGGGAGGGTCAGGAGATCAGGCCGTGATCGCCAGGTTAGCGTGGCAGAGGGGAAACCCACCGGTGGTGTTGCGGTGGACGGCCGCTGCTGGTCCGACGACTGTGCACGGTGGAAGGCGAGCGGCGGGGAGGCATGACAGAGGAGAAGCCCGCGCCACGGTGGCTGGCTGGATCTGCGGCTGGGGCTGAGGGAGGCAAGCTATGGGGTGCCAGCAGGAGGCGGTTCGATTAGGCATGGTAGTGGCCGACTGGACCTGATAGGGCACCCGCGCGAGGAAGACAGGAGGGGGGGCCGCTCAGCCCCCCAAAATTTTAACCTGTTTTTCTCTTCTTTCGACACCCGCCACACCCTTAACATATTGTTTCCACACGTTTTTTTTGTTTGATCACTAAACAAACACTAGCCCACTTGGATAAGATTCCATAACCCCCAAATTTTTTTCTAGTCCATAATCAGATTTAGAAAAATAAAATATTACAATAATTTTAATTATTAAAATATTATAATAATAATAATTATCATTATAATTTTATTATAATAATAATAGTTAATTTTAAACCTCACCGGAAAAACTATTCTGGTCTTCGATACACGAGCTTCCCATAGTTTCATATCTGTTGCTGTTGTAGAGAGTCTTGGGCTCTGTATCTTTACTTCTGCTGATGTCTTGACGCTAGACACTCTGTTGGGGACAAGACGACTAGTTTACGTCAGTGCAAGGAGTGCCCTCTTGAGGTCAGTGGGTGTCACTTCTTATGAGACCTCTATGTCCTAGAGATGACAAACTATGATGTCATTCTCGGAATGGACTGGTTGGTTCCTTTCCAGGCTGTGGTTTATTGCTATCGTCGTAGGGTGAGTTTCACGTCACCAGAGGACAGATCATTTCTTCATAAGGGCGAATGAGATGTCCAGGCGAGCAGAGCCGGACCTGAGCATCATGGGTTGAGAGAAGTTACAACCCAGATTGCTAGTCTATATCTGGATGACCAGAGGACTTCACATATGGACTGTCCTCTAGTGGTGGAACGTTTTATGAATGTCTTTCCAGAGGACATTTCAGGTTTGCCTCTAGAGCGTGATGTAAAAATTTCTATTGAGTTTGTGCCAGAAGCGGCACCAGTGTCTATTTGTCCTTATAGGATGACTACACCAGAGTTATAGGAGCTCAAGAAGCATTTAGAGGAGTTACAGACAAAGAGTTTCATCCGACCCAGTACTTCTCCTTGGGGTTCGCCTGTCTTGTTTGCGAAGAAGGCAAATGGTACCTTCAGGTTTTGTGTGGATTATCGGAAGCTGAACCATTTGACGGTCAAGAATCGATATCTCTTGCCGAGGATTGATGATCTCTTTGATCAATTTTGAGGAGCTCGGGTGTTCTTGAAGATTGACTTGAGATCCGGTTTTCATCAATTGCGCGTTAGACCATCAGATATACTTCTTACAGCCTTTCGGAGCAGGTATGGTCTATACGAGTATATGGTTATGTCATTCGGTCTCACGAATGCACCTGCAGTTTTCATGGCACTGATGAACCGAGTGTTCCATGCATACTTGGATTCTTTCTTGGTAGTCTTCACGAACGATATCTTGGTGTACTCTCACACTCGACACGATCATGCCACACATCTTGAGATCGTTTTGAGTACATTGAGAGAGCATTAGTTATATGCTAAGCAATCAAAATGCCACTTTTGGATGGACCAAATTCACTTATTGGTGTTGGGTACCAGGACTGCGCAGCGGAAGCCGGTGGGCCGGGAATTTAAAATTTTCTGTTTCACCAGAGTGACATAACCCTGTCAACTCCGGTGATCTTGTCCCGACTTGGTCTGAGGATCTCTCAAGGTTTATCCAGAGCACGAAAAATTAAACTGAACATTTACCTTGTTCATAATTGACGTGTGCAAGTCTACCACAGGACGCCAATGATCGTTGCTCAAAGACTCTAACGTCAAAGCCCTCTAGATCATCCACACACGCCTCACAAATATGCTCGCATTCCATTCGTCAAGATCCGGGTGCTAGCGCGGATCTTCGACGCTCACTTCAGCGCAACGACGATCGCCGCAAAGGAAGAAGCTTCAATCCGAGATGGATGATCTTGAAGATCCTTCTTTACTTGAGAGACTCTCTCTCTAGATTCCAGGAGGAGAGAGAAGCTCTCAATCTTGACACATGAATAGTAATCATGGGAGAGCCTCTCTCTCACTTATATAGGGAGTGTTTAAAACACACGGTATAGGTTCCCGACCCCCGTGTAATAGACGTCCGCTATATAAGTGATATAAATAATTATTTATGACAAATAAAATTATGCCATAAATAATATTTACAATTTATCACTTACTTGTAATATATAAATATATTACGTGATAAATTTGAGTCTTTAACTCGACTCATTCCTCCTACTAATATTAAATGAACCTAGGATATTTAAATCCATTCAAATAATATTAATACTTGTATTTACTATATAACTTGTAAATACATGTTATAAATAAATTCAACGAATTATTCTAAACTTGAATAATTAATGAATTTATTTATTCTTTGGTGATCCATAGAACTTGGATAGTGCTCAGACCCTTTGGCGGGGCCCACCAAGTTCTAAATTCCTATTCCCCGAATAGGGCAGATTCTCAAGGCGCTATTGTGTGTGACCCTCTAGGCCCTTATCTCAATAGCAGTGAATAATACCACCGACCTAGAGCGGGGTCTAGGAACCAATCGAGACCCCTATAGAGATAAGACAAAGTCAAAGCAACGACTTCCTTCCTACGAATACGGTCCGTGTAATATAATCTCTTCATCCTCAATATCTCAATAAAGCAGAATGCATACTAGTGTCATCATTCTTTATTTGATTTATTTTATTTGTTGATTTGTACGGACGGTCTTACCTTCGACTACCATGGCCATGGATTTATCGAAGGTGCAACCATCTTAATCAACCAGGCCCGAGATATCTCTTCCTAAACTCGGAAGCGAAAAATCCTTTCTCGATCATTCAATTAATGTCATGCCATTAATGACGTACCCGATACAAACTACCTCACCACGACTTTGTCGCCATGGTTTTCGCCTTATATCAAATGTACGTAATTAAATGACATTCATTGATAATGATCTCAAGTCAGGATACCATTACACATGTCTGTAGATATGAACGAACAATGACACCAGAAGCATGTGGTGTTCCTATTAAGCGGGTCTGTCCTTATAATCTCAATTACTAGAGATCATCAAGTCCAAACTTTATGAGAAGTCTCAATGCTTATGAGCCCCCAGCACCTGATGGTCACACACCATCTGTGTCCTTTCAGAATGATGTAACTGGACCATAGGACGTTACTTTAATATT
This sequence comes from Viscum album, assembly GCA_963277665.1. NCBI lineage: Eukaryota > Viridiplantae > Streptophyta > Magnoliopsida > Santalales > Viscaceae > Viscum > Viscum album. The sequence goes on from OY728123.1 coordinate 892,183,869, forward strand.
ACTGTCATGACATCTCAGGGTTCTCATTATAGTCTGAGACCTGCTATAACCATTTGATGCGACAGGTAATCTAAGGACATTGCCTTAAACAAAGTGGATGCAGAAGTATCTACACTATCATGGCAAGATAAACACATGTATGAAAACAAACTGAATACATGTAACAGTAATCAAAGTACAATACAAGTTGGGTCTAGGGCACCCACTTTCAACACTCCCACTTTCACTAGAGCCAACTGCTAACAGGTTTCAATCCGCTAGCTCTCACATGTGAATCATGCTTCTGCTGAGAAATGACTTTAGTCAGGGGGTCTGCCACGTTGTCCTCTGTGGCTACTCTGATAACTGTCACTTCACCTCTTTGAGTAAAATCCCTCTAAGAGATGAAACTTCTGAAGAATATGCTTTGTCCTCTGGTGAGACCTGAGCTCCTTGAAAAACACCACTGCAGCAGTATTATCACAATATACTGGAACATGGTCTGCACTGCTAGGTACAACACCAATGTCTGAGATAAAGCTACGTATCCAGACTGCTTCCTTTGCTGCATCGGAAGCTGCAATATATTCGGACTCTGCTGTAGAATCAGCAACCACAACTTTCTTTGAGCTTCTCCAGCTCACTGCACCACCATTCAGGCAAAAGATGTAGCATGACTGCGATTTCATATCATCATGATCTGTCTGGAAACTAGCATCAGTGTATCCCCTCACAACTAGTTCCTCATCTCCTCCACACACCAAGAACATATCCTTAGTATGCCTTAAGTACTTTATGATAGTTTTAACAGCTGTCCAGTGCAACTCTCCTGGATTGGTTTGATATCTACCCACCATGCTTAAAGAAAAGACAACATCAAACCTAGTACAGAGCATGACATACATTATAGAACCCAATGTCGAAGCACAAGGGACTCTACTCATTCTATCAATCTCCTCCTGTGTTTGTGGACACATTTTCTTGGAGAGATTTACACCATGTGACATAGGTAACAATCTTCTCTTGGATTGTTCCATATTGTACCTTTTGAGTACCTTGTCAATATATGTACTTTGACTTAGGCCAAGCAGCCTTTGAGATCTATCTCGATAGATCTTGATCCCTAGAATATAGGCTGCTTCACCTAAGTCTTTCATGGAGAAACATTCATTTAACAAAGTCTTAACTGACTGTAAGACTTGCACCTTGTTTCCCATGATTAATATGTCGTCAACATATAAAAATAGGAAAACAATAGCATTACCTTCAACCTTTTTATAGACACAAGACTCGCTTTTATTTTTGACAAAACCAAAATCTCTTATGGCATCATCAAAGCGAACATTCCATGATCTTGATGCCTGCTTCAATCCATAAATGGATCTTTACAACTTGCATACTTTATTGGAATTCTTTGACTTAACAAACCCTTCAGGTTGAGTCATATAGACATCTTCAACAAACTTCCCATTTAGAAAAGCAGTTTTGACATCCATTTGCCAAATTTCATAATCATGGAGGGTTGCTATTGCAAGCAATATTCTGATGGATTTAAGCATTGCCACCGGTGAGAAGGTTTCATCATAGTCAATGCCTTGACGTTGTCTGAAATCCTTTGCAACCAGTCTTGCTTTAAAGGTATTAACATTACCATCCATGTCCAGCTTCTTGAATACCCATTTGCATCCAATGGGTTTTACATCAGCTGGAGGGTCTACCAAAATCCAAACTTGATTTTGGTACATGGACTCTATCTCAGAATTCATGGCTTCTTTCCATTTAGCAGCTTCTTTTCCTTTTACTGCTTTCTTGTAGGTTAGAGGTTCATCATCCTCAAGGACTATTGTGTCACCTGACTTGGTGACAAGAAAACCATAACGCTCTGGTTCTCTAACCTCTCGCGTAGACCTACGCAGTATCTGTGTCTCGGGAACAATTTTTTCTTCCACTTGCTCTTATGGAGATTGTTCCTCTACCAACTCTTGTGCATCTGAAGCATTAACTTCATCGAAGTCAATCTTGCTCCCACTATTTCCAGTAGAAATGTGACCCCTTTATAGAAATGTGGCGTATCTTGCCACAATGAATTTTCTATCTAAATGGTTATATAGGTAGTATCCTCTAGTTTCCTTAGGATAACCTATAAAGATGCACTTAGTGCTTCTGGATGCTAATTTGTCACTTGGTAAAGTCTTGACAAATGCCTCACACCCCTAAACATGCATGTGTGTCAGATTGGGTTTCTTTCCATACCATAACTGATATGGAATCCCATTTGCAGCTTTATTTGGTACTCGGTTAAGGGTATATGCTGCTGTCTGCAAGACGTATCCCTAAAAGGATAATGGAAGAGTTGTATGACTCATCATTGATCTGACCATGTCAAGCAAGGTCCTATTCCTCCTTTCACAAACACCATTCCATTGTGGTGTATAAGGAGAAGTGAGTTGAGATACTATCCCACACTCCTTCAAGTGATCAATGAAAGATTGGTTAAGATATTCTCCACCTCGGTCTGAGCGAAGTGCTTTTATCTTCTTACCAAGTTGGTTTTCTACTTCATTTTGGTATTCCTTAAAGAAACGAAAGGAATCTGACTTATACTGCATTAATTAGATATAGCCATACCTACTATAATCATCGGTAAAAGTAATGAAGTATAGAAAACCACCCCTTGCCTCTACTGGAAATGGACCACATACATCGGTATGTATTAATTCCAGCACTACATTGACTCTTTCTCCCTTTCCTGAGAAAGGTGCTTTGGTTATCTTTCCTTGTAAACAAGCTTGACATACATCTAAGGGTTCTAACCGTACTGAGTCTAGATACCCTTCTTGATGTAATCTTCGTAATCGCTTCTCATTTACATGAATAAGCCTGAAGTGCCATAGGTGGGTATTATTTGAGTCATGTTGGCTGTTTTTGTCATTGATTGCCATTACTGAGTTTTCTAGTTCTAGTATATATAAACCATTGTTAAGATGTTCCATACCATAACATATGTTATCCCTATAAAAGAGACAACTTTTATTTCCAAACTTGAAATAAAAACCCATAGTGTCTAAACTTGACACAGAGATAATGTTCCTGGTAACAGACGGTACATAATAGCAACTGTTTAAAACAAGAACCAAACCAGTTGGGAAAGTCAAGTGATAGTCTCCCACTACCAAGGCTGCCAGACTTGCACCATTTGCAGCTCAGAGATCCACTTGACCTTTTGCAATTTTCTTGAACCTACTTGGTTCCTGTATATGAATACAAATGTGTGAACCACATGCCGTATCCAATACCCAACTTGTAAATAAAGATAGATTGCATTCAATGACAAAAATACCTGAAGTAGAAGCGTCAGCTTGCTTCTTCTTCCCATCTCTGCAATTCTTCTTCCAGTGGCCTTTCTTTCCACATCCAAAGCAGACAGCTTCCTGCTCATTACTTTGCCTCTGAATCTTTGGCTTCTTTGCAGGACGATGCATTGGTGTCTTTGGCCTTGACTTGTCCTTAGACCCCTTTGCCTTGCCCTTGTTTTTCTTGTTCACCATAAGGATAGTTGAATTGGTGTTTTTCATGTCCTTATCATCTTGGTGAACTAAATCCAAGAGATCCGGGAGCGACTTTGTCATATCATTCATATTATAATTGACAATGAAATTCAAGAATCTTGACAGTAAAGAGACAAGAATGAGATCCACTACTAGTTCTTGGTTCAGTTTGAACCCAAGGGCTTCAAGCCTCTCAATATACTCAATCATCTTGAGTACGTGGGGACCGGCTTGGTGCCCTTCTGCTAGCCTGCACTTATAAAGCGCACTTGAGATCTCATACCTTTCTTGCCTATCTCTCTCCTCATATAGTTCTTGGAGATGTGAAAGAATCTTGTAGGCGTCCTCTTCCTCATGCATTTTTTGCAATTCGCTGGACATGGATGACAACATGATGCATTGTACATCTAGCGCATCATCTACATGCTTTCTCCATTTATCTTTTTCCGTCTTGCTTGCTCCTTGAGGAGGCTCAGCAGGAATTGGGGATTCCAGCACATATAACTTCCTTTCTTGGCATAGTACTATGCGCAAACGCCTGTACCACTCATGGAAGTTATTACCAGTCAGGATATTTTATTTATCCAAGATCGATCGCAGTAATAAAGTACTTGTGGTGTTGGTGATTTCCATTTTGAATCCACATCAGATAAACATTTAGCAGTTAGTACTTTGTCTAGATTACCTTTTGACATTTTATGATTAATAAATTATTATATCATTTAATGTATCCCACTATTTTAAAAAACCTTAATATCCCTCACTATTAGATTTGGAATACTCTATCGCTTGAGCATTCTAGTGGAAAGGATCATCGAAACCTCCCTCGTAGTCTACAAGCTAGGGCTACGCCACTACTTGGAGGGTTTCAAGGTAGGCGCTATGCTGGCCAACCGCTTGTTCTTGTTGTTCCTTGTGTTGTTGAGTAAAGTCTCAGCTTTTGGAATCTGAACTAGATTCCCTAAACCTCTTGCCTCTAAAGTGATAGAAAGTTAGCTAAGGCTAATCCTTGACTACTCACTTTAGTTAAGTCGACCAATTTCTCTCATGAAAACGCCCCGATAGTAAGAGGCACTCTCAACTAAGGCTGATGAGCACCCAAACATCTGGTTTTGTTTCGATGTGAGAAATGGAAGGCATTTAAACTTAATATACCTTTGAGGGATTTTTAATATTAATTGACGAATATAATCCTTTTCTATTTATTATGTTCAAACTGGGTTGTCGCGCTCACAACTGAACATTCAATAGAATATTATTCGTCACAACTTTATGCATTTTATCTTGTTTACTATTCTATGTGAGCACGCAATAATCATGCAGACACATAAAATAATAAACTATGAATAAAGTAAATCATGCATTCTGACTGGTCTTGAGCATTCTATAACGATCGATCGATAACTGATCAATCATCACCTAGAGGCATCCATACCTGAGTCGATACATGACTCGTGTCACTGCTTGCCCTAGTGCAAAGTGCCCAACTCCTGTCTGGACTACCGCCTCATCATGGCGGGGTCTGCCTCTCGGATCGTCACCGTATAATTACAAATATACTCGCACGCAGGCGAGGGGGTCTGGGGTACAAAATACAACTAGTGCAATGGACGCGCAGACCCTTATACATATTTGAATTAAAAGACGATTCGCAGACCGTCATTTATCTAATTAAATATTACAATCATCGCACACATTGAATAAATAAATAAATAAATAAATAAATGCTAGACATACACATTTCATTCACTTGCTCAAGACCAGTTGGGGTAAATGCGCAATAAAATTAAATTGCAATAAATTTAAATAATGCGAGGGTGTTCTAATAAATTAAATGAATTTGATTAAATTCAAATAATTTATTTTTATCGGTTCCATTTGTTTAATTTAATTTTAATTCCAAAAATTAAATTAAACCATCAATTTAATTCTAAACATAAATTAAATTAATATTTTGGATTAAAATAATTTAAACCCTTAAATTAATTCCAATTAATTTAATTTTAAAAACTAAATTAATTAAAATTAATTCAATGCAGGGTTACCTCAAGCCGAAGAGGAGTCTGACAGGACTGCGTACCGCCGCAGGATGTCGTCCTGGAACAGGGTACCGCGGCGTGGCCGCGGCGTGACCGCGGCGTGACCGCGACGTCCAACGACTCCCGCGGCGGCTGCATCTTTCGACATGGTCCGAGGGGAGCGGGAGGAGGCCAGGAAAGAAACCGTCCAGCCACATGGCCGACAGCCCGCTGCTCCGGCGAGCCGGTGAGGTGGCAGCCCGGTCCGGAACGACCTGGATAGCGCGGCGCGGCCCGTCCGGCGATCTCGGGGCGGCCGACAAAAGGCGGTCCGGCGTAGGGCAGGAGGCCGACGTGGGCTCGGGTGGCCGGACGGAGGGGGGTTCGGTGCGGAGAAGGAGGCCGACGCGGGCTCGGGGCGGCTGGACGGAGGGGGTCCGGCGCGGAGGAGGCCGACGCGGGCTCGGGGCAGCTGGACAGAGGTGGTCCGAGGAGGAGCGACACCAGGCGGGGTCCGAGGCGGCGCAACAGGTAGGTCCGGCGAGAGAGGAGCCGGCGGGAAGGGGAGGTCGGCTGGGTGCGGCTAGGGTTTCACCCTCAAGGGGTGCCGCACCCCCTTGCGCCGCGTGAAGGAGGAGACCCCAAAAGGGGTCTTCTATTTTTTATTTATTTTATTTGTCCTTTAGAAAAATAAGGCCACCCTTTTAAAAAAAAAATAAATAAAGGGAGAGGACCCCATTTTGGGGTCTTTGTCTTCCAATTTTTTATTTAAAAGTAAGAAGACCCCAAATTGGGGTCTTGGTCTTCTTCCCACTTATTTTATTAAAAAAAAAATTTCACACACCTTTGTGGAGGAATATTTTATAATAAATATTTTATTATATTTTATAATAATAAAATATATATTTGATGTTGAATCTCAATTTGAGATAAACATCAAATGAACAAAAAAAAACATGACGTCGATCCGATTAAAAATTTTAAATGATCGTAACATGATCATTCAAAAACGAAACAACGCGCGGTCGAATCCGAATGAACCGTTTTAACACCCCGCAATTAAATTTAATGAATTTTAATTTTGTTGACTCAGAAAAACCTTGTGATCGCTCTGATACCACTATTGGGTATCGGGACTGCACAGCGAAAGCCGATGGGCCGGGAATTTAAAATTTTCTGCTTCACCGGAGTGACATAACCCTGTCAACTCCCGTGATCTTGTCCCAGCTTGGTCCGAGGATCTCGCAAGGTTTATACAAAGTATGAAAATTAAACTGAACATTTATCTTGTTCAAAATTGACGTGTGCAAGTCTACCGTAGGACGCCGGTGATTGTTGCTCGAAGACTCCGATATCAAAGTCCTCTAGATCATCCACACATGCCTCGTGAATCTGCTCGCGTGCCGTTCGTCAAGATCCGGGTGCTAGCGCAGATCTTCGACGCTCACTTCAGTGCAGCGACGATCACTGCAAAGGAAGAAGCTTCAATCCGAGATGTATGATCTTGAAGATCCTTTTTTTGCTTGAGAGACTCTCTCTCTAGATTCCAGGAGGAGAGAGAAGCTCTCAATCTTGACAGATGAATAGTAATCATGGGAGAGCCTCTCTCTCACTTATATAGGGAGTGTTTAAAACACGCGGTATAGGTTCCTGGCCCCAGTGTAATAGACGCCCGCTATATAAGTGATATAAATAATTATTTATGACAAATAAGATTATGCCATAAATAATATTTACAATTTATCACTTACTTGTAATATATAAATATATTACGTGATAAATTTGAGTCTTTAACTCGACTCATTCCTCCTGCTAATATTAAACGAACCTAGGATATTTAAATCCATTCGAATAATATCAATACTTGTATTTACTATATAACTTGTAAATACATGTTATAAATAAATTCAACGAATTATTCTAAACTCGAATAATTAATGAATTTATTTATTCTTTGGTGATCCATAGAACTTGGATAGTGCTCAGACCCTTTGGCGGGACCCACCAAGTTCTAAATTCCTATTCCCAGAATAGGGAAAATTCTCAAGGCGCTATTGTGTGTGACCCTCTAGGCCCTTATCTCAATAGTAGTGAATAATACCACCAACCTAGAGCGAGGTCTAGCAACCCATCGATGCCCCTATAGAGATAAGGCAATGTCAAAGCAACGACTGCCTTCCTACGAACACAGTCCGTGCAATATAATATCTTCGTCATCGATATCTCAATAAAGCAGAATGCATACTAGTGTCATCATTCTTTATTTGCTTTATTTTATTTTTTGATTTGTCCGAACGGTCTTACCTTGGACTACCATGGCCATGGATTTATTGAAGGTGCAACCATCCTAATCTACCAGGCCCGAGATATCTCTTCCTGAACTCGAAAGTGACAAATCTTTTCTCGATCATTCAATCAATGCCATGCCATTAATGACGTACCCGATACAAACTACCTCACCACAACTTTGTCGCCATGGTTTTTGCCTTATATCAAATGTACGTAATTAAATGACATTCATTGATAATGATCTCAAGTCAGGAGACCATTACACATGCCCGTAGATAGGAACGACCAATGACACCCGAAACATGTCGTGTTCCTATTAAGCGGGTCTGTCCTCATGATCTCAATTACTAGAGATTATGAAGTGCGAACTTCATGAGAATAAGTCTCAATGCTTATGAGCCCCTAGCACCTGATGGTCACACATCATTTGTGTCCTTTCAGAATTATGTAACTGGACCATAGGACGTTACTTTAAGATTACTGTCATGGTATCTCAGGGTTCTCATTATAGCCTGAGACCTGCTATAACCATTTGATGCGACAGGTAATCTAAGGACATTTCCATAAATAAAGTGGATGTAGAAGTATCTACACTATCATGGAAAGATAAACACATGTATAAAAACAAACTGAAAACATGTAACAGTAATCAAAGTACAATACAATTTGGGTCTAGGGCACCCACTTTCAACACTTGAGTCATGTTATCTCAGAGACAGAAGTATCAGTAGAACCAAAAGAAAGTGATGGCAGTAGTTTCCTGGGAGCAGCCAAAGAACGTCTTTGAGGTGTGAAGTTTTCTAGAGATGACTAGTTACTAAAGACGTTTTATACAGGACTTTTCACGCTTAGAAACACCACTGACGAGCCTGACTAATAAGGGTGTGAAGTACCTGTGGGCAGATTCCTGCGATTCAGCCTTTCAGGAGCTGAAAGGGAGGTTGACTTCAGCATCGATACTAGTTTTTCCAGAGCCGAGAAAGAGTTATACAATTTACTGTGATGCTTCAGGTATCGGACTGAGAGCAGTGTTTATGCAGGGGGAAGGATTCGTTGCGTACGAGTCTCGACAGTTGAGGCCACACGAGAAGAATTACCCGACGCACGATCTTGAGTTGGCTGCATTTGTTCATGCCTTGAGTTGTTGGAGACATTATCTTTTGGGAGAGAATTTTGTGGTCTTCACTGACCACAAAAGTATCAAGTATATCTTTACTCAGCGCGATCTGAATTTGAGACAGCGAATGTGGGTTGAATACCTTCAGTCCTTTGACTTTGACCTTGACTACACGCTTGGGAAGGGCAACGCAGTGGTTGATGCGTTGAGCAGGAGGACTCAGATACATGCAGTTTGGGAGGCCAGCAATGAGTGACAGCTTATGAATATGTTCTCTAAGATGCATTTGGAGGTGCACGACAGATAGGGGCAGATGTTTCTTTCTTCTATAGCCGTTACCTCTACTCTACTTGATCAAGTGCGAATGAGATAGCTATCAGATTCTGAAGGGCTAGTCCTATGAGAGAGTGTATCCGGAGAGGACCATATTCCTGGATGGATCGTAGGTGATGATGAGATCTTGTGTTTTCATGGGTGTGTATGGGTGACATCAGACATATGCGAGGAGTTGATGCAGGATTTTTGTTATTCAGTTTGGTCAGTTCATCCTAGTGTCACCAAAATGTATTAATATCTACACTGTCAGTATTGATGGGTAGGTATGAAGAGAGATATCACTGGTTTTTTCCTGAGATGTTCCACCTGTCAGTAGGTGAAAGCGGAGCATCAGCGACCAGTAGGGATTTTGCAGCGGTTACCCATTCCCGAGTGGAAGTGGAATGATGTCGCGATGGACTTTGTGACAGGTTTACCGAAGTCACCTCGAGGGAATGATGCAGTTTGGGTTATCATTGACAAACTCACAAAGGTTACACACTTCTTACCGATCAAGGAGACCTTCAGTGTTGATGGGTTGGGAAAGTTGTACATCTGAGAGATTGTACATTTACATGGGGTTCCACACTCCATCGTTTCAGACAGGGACGCCTGTTTTACTTCTCGGGTCTGGCAGAGATTATAGAGGGCTTTGGGTACACAAGTACTTCTGAGTATAGCTTACCATCTCCAGACAGATGGCCAGTCTGAACGTACGATTCAGGTGCTGGAGGATATGCTTCGATCATGCGTCATAGATTTTGGAGGTTCTTGGGAGAAACACATACCTCTGGTGGAGCTTGTCTACAATAATAGTTTTTAGGAAACTATTCAAATGACACCTTATGAAGCCTTGTACGGTAGGCCATGTCGATCACCCCTATGTTGGCTAGAAGTAGGAGAGGTAGCTATGCTGAGACCTCGTCTTGTTTAGGAGACCACGAAGCAGATAGAGTTGATTCAGAAGAGGATGACTACTGCACAGTCACGACAGAAGTCTTATGCTGGTCGATGGAGACGACCTATGGAGTTCGAGGTTGGAGATCAGGTTTTCCTACGTGTCACACCGAGGTTGGGACACATTAGGATTATGAGACAAGGAAAGCTTTCAATGAGATACGTCGGGCCGTTTGAGGTTTTGGAGAGAGTCAGACCGGTTGCCTATCGATTGCAGTTACCTCAGAGGTACCGGGCTATGCACGACGTCTTCCACATTTCTCATTTGTGGCGTTACTTCTCAGAATCGTCTCATGTTTTCCAACCCGAGAAGGTTGAGTTGGAGGTGGATACATCGCTCGAGGAGCATCCTATTAGGATTGTTGATCATATCACGAAGGTTCTTCGTGGCCGGTTTGTTCCTCTGGTATGGGTGCTGTGACAACACGGGCGAGTACATGACGAGATTTAGGAGAGGGAGATCGATGTGCGATCGCAGTGGCCAGAATTGTTCGAGGATTCTTCTTCGCCGCCTCGTTAGGGAAATTCAGGGATAAATTTCTTTAAGGGGGGAAGTTTGTAAGAACCTAGAGCTTCCTTTCAGGTATGGATCTTGTTTTTTTGGTGTTTTTGAGAAAAAGAGAGGTTTTTGGAAAATTTAGGGGTACACGCCGTGTACTTAGGTGTACGCGTTGTGTACTTGGTTGCCGCGGGTTGTCGTGTATTGGCCGTGTAACGACCGAGTATAGGGCCGTGTGGGGTGACCTGGAGACCGTCTAAAGTGGGGCCTGGTAAAGGAATATACACACTGTGTATCATTAAAGAACACACTGTGTATTTTTATTTTTATTTGATAAATCGGTTTGGGGTCGCGTCTCGTTCACAGAAAACACTGCTTCTAACATCATCTCGTCCAGGAGCGACCGAAGATCACGATTCTTCTCCGATCCACCGAACCACCATCCATGCTCCGAATCAACCACCATCGATTACGCTGGAATCGCCACAGTGAGTTCTTCCTTCTTCTAGAGCCCGATCCCTTGATTTCTCCTCTTTCGTGAGATATTCTTGGTTGAACGTTTTAAACATTTTTATAGATCTACGATGTTCTAGGTCAAATCAAAGGTTGAGATTCAACTATATCGATCGTACAATGTCGAGGTAGGTGGTTTGTGCCTTTCCGTAGATCTTCTTTGAATTATGTGTAACGGTGCCCAATACCCTAATTTAGGGTATTGCGTGTTTAGGGAATTTAACCCTTTAATGCCTGTTATGCCTTGATTTCTTGAGTTAGGGCCCTTGTTTGGGAATAGGGTTTAATTACCTTGCTATGGATGTGTTTTCCCATGTTTGAACTGATATTGGCTGTTGGGATTAGTTTTTTATGTTAGGCTGCTCTATTTTCTATGCCTAGTGCTGTTAGGATGAAGTGATATTATCTGACTTGCTTATGCCGTGCTTTGTAGCTGTTTAGCCAAGTAGTATATTGTGATTTATTTTGGCTGCTGGATATTGTTTGTGCACGATTGACTTATGCAGGGCTGTGGGAACCTGGTGTAGTTAGACCATAGGGGAAATGAACGCTGAGGGATTTTCTAGAGTGTCTGTTATACTTTCACTTTACGAGACCATATGGGGGATGTACGTGAGTGCTCCCTCCGAGTGTTTGTAGTTCCACGTTGCGAGACTATAGAGGTAATTGGACGTTGAGTGCTTTCCCAGAGTGTTTGTAGTTTGCCGTTACAAGACCACATGGGGAATTGACAGTGAGTGCTTGCTCAGAGAGTCTTTGTTAAGATGAACCAGACATGTTAGACTATGAGAACTTCCCAGAGGGTTGCTTGAGATTGTTTGGTTGTTTATTTAATAAATGTAAATGAATGTAGTTGAAACTGTAGAATGTTTTACTTTTGAGTACTTATTTATTACTTTATTTTGCATATTTCCTACCATATATATTCACTGACAGTTAGGCATAGATATTTGGATGGTTGCCTATTGGGATTCATCTCACACTCTATTTGGATCATGCTTTTGGGTCCAAACAGATTATATTGCTACATGTATAGTTTAGGGTAAGTTCCCTTTTACTTCAGGTACTTGATTGCTGTGGAGCTGGAGAGCATGGGAACAAGCTGAGGCTTGAGATGCTGTTGGAGTTGTTTACTTTTTTTCCCTTGTACTTTGGTTTAGTACTATATTCCAGCATTGTGACTTTTTTGGCTGCTTTCCTAGATACTTGTGACATGCATCATTATTTATATATATATGATGCAGTTGATTATTTACTTTTAGTCTTCTGCTGTTTACTTATTTTATGGTATTACTGTTTCCACTATTGTCATCTGATTTCCTTTCCGCTATGTTACTCTGCCAATGATGACATAGTTTTCCCACTATCACACCCAAGACCCTCGCTGCTAGTCGACAACCTCTGACGTTTGGGAAAATGCGCTTGAGGTTATGTGACCAACCGGGTACGGGACACCTTTTAGGCACGTTTGAGCGACACTCGGAATCAGGACGTTACATACAGGGTCACACAGAATAACATATTCAAGAATCCGACATATTCAGTTGAATAAGTATATTGGACATGGTGGGTCCCACCACGAGGACCAGGTAATGTCCTAGTTATCTATCATCGATAAATAAATAAATTCATATTATTGAAGTAAAGAATAATTGGTATTGAATTTATTTATGAAAAGTATTTATAAATTAAGTAAATACGAGAAAATATTATTCAAACACATTATTTTAATATTTCAAGTTCGTTTAATATTAAGTAGGAATTACGAGTCGAGTTAATGATTCAAGTTTTATCACATAATATATTTATATATATTACAAGTATGTAATAAAATAATAAATAATATTGTCACAGTTTAGTTCTCATAATTATTTATTTAGTAGACGCTAAATAAACAGGGGCCACCCATTCAGGTATTTTCATCATCCACTATAAATAAGTGGAGAGTGGCTCCATCCCGTTACCATTCATGACGAATTTTCCAGAGCCTCTAACCCCCCACTTCCCAGAGAGAGAAGCTCTCGATCTAGGCATTCAGATTGAGTTCTCCCTCACGTATCGAAGACATGTCAATACAGTGATTGTCAGAGCGTCGAAGACATTGTCGGATCTCTGCGCTAGCACCTGGAATTCGACGATTGATGCTCCAACGGATTTTTGAAGTGGGTGTGGACGATCTAGAGGGATCTTGCTATGGATCCTTCAAAGAACGATCATCAGTGAGGAGTTGCTGTCGAGCGTGACTTCAGATCTAAACAAGTATGTTTTTTATTTATGTTTTGTGCCCTGGTAGACGTTCGCTCATCCGATTTTAGCCTCTAACTCGAGCCGATTCAGATTAAATCGGCATTTTAGACGAATACCACGAAAGTAGGGTAAAACAGATAGCATTGATTTAGCGCACCGTATGATGAGAGAAAAGAAGAAAAGATGCATGAGGTTTCTAAGCCTTATCGACGCGGTTCCAACGAGACCGGCGAAGATCGATTCAGAGTTCGAATGAGAGATTTGGCTCAAAGCCTAAGGGAGAAGGAGAAGAGGGCTCTCCTCTGCTGTGCTTGTGGGTGGAGGTGGAAAAAGGGAAGGAGAAACATAAATAGAGGCAGTGGTATTTTGGTAAATTTGTTACTTTAAGTGGCCCGCACGATTTGGCTAATCATGCACCAACTGTGCGGCACCCACTGCTCCGATACCATACCACACACCGTTGGTCTGCACAGTTTGCCTAACCGTGCACAAACTATGCTTGGGCCTCTGCTAAAAACTGCAAAACGACCCACATGACCATGCACCCCCTCCTGCACAGTTTGTCAAACCATGTCCAGAGGCAAAGGGGGGTCGCAGGGTTTCTCCGGGGAGGCCGCACGGTTTTCCCAAATTGTGCGCCTTTGTCTGGGCACTCTGAAAAACTGGGATTTCGACCTTCGATGCACCCAAAACCCACTCGAAACCCCAAGTCCATAGCCAAACATTTAAACCAATCTATGAACAAGGTCTGGGGTTGAAGGAACTGTCAGAATTAAGTTTCGAAGATCAAGAAAAGAGTTGGTACAATCACCAAACTCAAAAAATTCAAAACTGTTGAGGATTTCAATCCGCTCAAAAAACCCAAGAGGTTACATCAGCTTTGTCAGACAGACACTCAGGACATGTTGGGCAGACACTCAGGACATGTTGGGCAGACACCTAGGACATGTCAGGCATAGATCCTTCGATATGTCAAGCATGTCAGATAGACACCCTGAGACATGATAATCTTTTCTAGTAAACACATTCAGGCATACACCCAACTGAACTATGGGGACTCTGATTCCTGTCCAAACAGGATACACAAGACATCTTCCTAAGGCTCGAGCTCCAATGGGCATCCACCCTGGTGTAAGTCCCTCCATATCTCAAATATTCTTAACTCATGAGACTGAATTCTCCCATAAGTCCACCATCCTTCCTCGTCTATCAACAGACAAAAAGTGGGCTCATACACAGGTATCCCTTTACGTGTAAGCCCTGACCATGCCCTCAAGTACCACAAACCCATCAGCAGGTTAAAGATGAATTGAATTATGAAGACTCTAACTCCTGCCCTAACAGGATACGTATGGCGCCTTCCTAAGGTCCGAGCTCCAATTGGTCGTCCACCTCGGTGTAAGCCCCTCCATATTTCAGACACACTAACCCATGGGACCCAAACTCTCCTATGGGTCTATCGTTCTTTCTCGTCCATCAGTGTATTGAGAAACTCTTGAACAACGAGGACTCTGATTCCTGTTACAAGCAGGATACGTAGGACGCCTTCATAATGTCCGAGCTCCATATCAAACACCCCATAAGGGCCTCATTAGTACGTATGTCCCAAATCCATATGCGATGAGTATTCTTTTCATTATCCCTTGTTTCTCACATTGAGCATGACTCATGCGAGCTTTAGGGATTTACAATGATCATATCACTCGCATCATAAATTTCCCCCAGTTAAGGAAACCTCAGTGTGTAAGCCACGTTTAGTGACATGATACGATTGCCCCCATACAAGGGAATCCTCCTCAGTGTAAGTCCCGAAGGCATTCCCATATTGGTAAACCCTGGGGCAATAACCATCACATGCATTAATTATCTGCCACCGCCCATCAGCAGGTTGAGCACAGACTGAACTACGATGAATCTGATTCCTACTATAAGCAGGATATGTAGGACACCTTCCTAAGGCTCGAGCTCAATACCCGGTGACTAAGTGCCCCCATACATGTCCTTTCCGCATGATGTTAAACTGCACGATTTGGACTTAAATGAACCATGTGGGTTTTGATTCTTGTTATAAACAAGATACGTAGTACGCCTCATGAAGGTTCAATCCCATCCTTGAAACACCAATCGCCTCCCTAGATGGTAGCAGACTTCAGAGTGCTTGGTTATATGGATTCAAAATATGTACAACTACCCATTTCTAAGCAATAATGAGAAACAGATGAAGAACCTTAGATACACACAGATGGTCTCATTAATAGAACCACCTTTACACATAGAAGGATTCTAACACCTGATCATTTTGTTAGGGTAACCAGTCCCATATTGGGATTTGGAAGAGATTCACGAACATATCTTAAATCTATAAGAGATCCAGAATAGACAATAATTCCCCCTAGAAGGGTGTGATAAGCCCGACCTCCCATCCTCTCGACCAATGTGAGTTCCTAAGTGCCATTGGGTTTAAAACCCTAAAGGACCGCTTGCCTTTGGAAATAAGGTCTATACCTAGTTATGGATGTGGAGATCGTTGGGTGAATCTATAAAATATGGAAATGGTAAACCTGATGTGAATTATTGTGCAACTATACTTGAACTCCCCACAATCAATCCTCAAACAATACCCAAAGATGGTGAACCCAATGTGAAAGCATGTAATGTCAAAATAAATGAATCATTATAGACGTCGAGCATCATGCCTCCTGAACCCCGGGGATAACCATACCATCTGTCATCTTTCGAGGGTAACAAAAATGGTGAACCCGATGAGAATCTTTCAAATAATAAAAATGATCGGTTGATTATGCGTCAAACCATTTTGTTTTGCACCCCCTACACAAACAAAAATGGTACATCCGATGTGAAATCCTATATAACCGTGGTTCCCATGAAATAAGTTCATTCTCATCGTGAAAATTCCATGCAAGTAAAATTTCCAAACTGGGAATAAGAAAGGACAATTGTGTTACCTGTGCACAGCTGATTGAGCATGTTTCATACTTGCGACGATACACTGATCGGTGACCTTGTTCCTTGTTGTCTTTGTGATTGCAAAAACTGCTCTCACAAACATCTTGACTTGAGATCATGTCTTCATCAAGCAAATGTTCTGGAACCTCAGCTACAACAGTAATCTATGTGGGTCGCAAAACAACCTCACCCACCCAACACCATTATCTTTGGGTGGAAAACACGATGGTTCAGGAATACCACCGACATGGTCTGATCTCGACCCTCATGGCTGCACGTAAAGGTCTCCAGATGCTGAAGCCGACAAGTCCATCTCATTCAGGGAAAGCTACAATGAAACTAGTGACACTTGTCCCCACCACCAATCGCTTCGGAAGCTTATCCTCAAAGCATGACAATCAACACCTTCCATATCTTTGGAAGGTGGATTAAGGAGTTGACTATGGCTCTATCTTGGTTTAGGAGCTGCTGAGGAGGGATCTTGTTAACCGCCATCACTAGTGTCATCCCGTCGGTGCCCCTCAGCCACTTGCTGAGGGCACCAGCCGACAAATTGCCACCCTGGACACTCATGCATGGGTGATAAGGAGGTCTCAACAGATGCGACAAACTTTGGATAAACGGGAGTGGGATCATATCCCCGCTTTTGTCGATGAAGCTCATCGACATATTCTGGTGGTAGCCAGCGGGCATACTCATATTCCTGCTCACTCGGATTAAGTCTATACGCATATTCATGCAACAAGCATGGGGAGGGGGAGACACATATCCCTCCCCCCACGCATGAAACCCATCGACATATTCTGATGGCACAAGGTGGACATGAGTGGGCTTATATCCCCACTTCAATCGAAGACATTTTACAGTATATTTTAGAGCCTGAAAATGTGCAGGGCTACATTCCTGCACACACTTTGCTAAAGTGTCACTAAATTCTTGCAATAGATGAAGAGTTTCGTTGGCATATTTCAACACTGATACACATAAAGGGACAGACACATATTCCTATCTTGACAGCTAGAGCAATGTATCACCACGATCATTACGAACAAGTGGCTACTTCAGAGAAAGCACACATTCTTTCTCCCATGCAGTAGGATTATCGGCATATTTTGGTGAAGGACGAGGCATAGGGCTGAGCTCATATCCTTGTTCCAACTGGGGCTCACCAAGTGGGTTTGACACATCTCGGGACAGGCGCACATTCTTGTTGAAAAAGACCAACAACATTCTCCAAAGTCACAGGACCGAGCTTATATCCCCATTTCGACTGGGGCTCACCAAGTTGGTTTGGCACATGCCTCGGGACAGACGAATATTCCTGTCGAAAAAGACTAGCTGCATATTCCAAAGACATAGGACCTGACTCATATCCCTGTTCCAACCAAGGTTTGATAGCATAATATGACAGTCACCTCAGGGCAAGCTCATATCCCCTGCTAATGAAGCTACTTGGAATATTCCAACAGCTCACGAAATCCATGTTCATATCCCTACTTTCACCAATGAACGAGTGCACCACCATTCTTCAGAGGCTATACAGGAGGAGGATCATATCTTTTCTCCCATTCCGGAGGTTCATCGACATATTTCAACGGGGAATGCATATTTGAACCGGGCTCATGTCACTACTTCAGCTAGGATTGACCGACATATTTCGGCAGCCACCCACATGCATGCTTATATTCCTGCTAATAATACAAAATCTCATCGACATACTCCAACAACTTCTCAGCAGCGGGCTCATATCCCTGTAGAACCAGATGATTATCAACATATTTCAGAAACTATAATGCAGCAGGCTCATATCCATGCTCAACCCCAAAAAGCCGGTCGACGTATTCTGGCCACGACGCAGAATGAGGCTTATATCCCTGATCTGCTCAATGCTAGTGTCCTTGTGGCTGTTCGACGCATATCCGCAACACCTCAAGGGTCTGTTGGCTCTTTAACCGAAGTAGAAGGAAATCATCAACTCGATAGTATTCCTTGTGTTAGTGAAGATATGGATCACAAGGACTCCACTCCTGACATCTGTCATGGTCAACCTCCCCGCAGTAACATCTCTCTCTGACAAGGAAATCCTCCCCTTGTCCATACACCTTCGTATAAAGAGTCACTCAAAACTTAGACACCTTCGTATAGAGAGGTGCTCAAAATGTCAGGGTAAGCTGTATATAGCGCCCCATCAACTATCAACAACACTTCACCGCGGTCAACTAGCGACCTAAAGAAGTGATCTCTGTGGCCTGACTAAGTTGAGGCATATAAATCTGATGAAGAAGAGACCGACATGGATATATGGAGAGAGTTGGCTGAAAACAACCTCCCAATCTTGTTCTAGCCCATCATCACTTATGACCATTAAATCTCAGATGAGCTAGAGAAGGAGTATATGCCTTACTTATGCCAAAATATGTGGACAACTCATCAGCGATTGAAGGATAAACACCTCCCCTGTCCAGGATATGAGGGACGTCTCCAGACCACACATATACTCTGTTGTCAAATGGACTTGGTTGCTATCTCTATAGCCCGAGACCCAAAACCAGAAAAGCACAAAAAAAATCTACAACGCGCTTGCCGCCATTACACCACAACTCTTTGATAACTGACCACCGAAGCCTCATCAGATATCCTAATTTGAGGTTAGGGTTTGGAGCATTACACTTCACCGCATCCCCGAAACAACAGAACTCCCCAGATATGACATCCCGTAATGTTATAGTCGTAGGAGAAATCAAGGGACTAGGTAGATCACGTGCCAGTTAGTCAATACAATGAAACTCACCTGCTTTAAAGATGCAAAGACGTCGTGAACGGAGGGAGATAGCTGTCAATAGAATTTAGAGCTGGGCCCCTCGAAAAAATGGGAACACATTTCAGACACGAAGGCCGAAGTTGTGGCCAAGATGAAAATTTCTCGTAGAAAATGAATCCCATCATGTGATACCATTACACACATCATACATGAGCACAGTCGCGCCAAATCAAATAGATCACAATAGAAGCTGCCATAACAATCATCAAGGAGTGAACCCAACCCACAGGGCTGGGGGCGTTTTTTCCACCGCCTCCACCCCTCAGGTCATCAAACCCTGAGAAGATTTAGGAAATATCAGTGACAACTGCAAACCAACCCCAACTCACTGGGATGTGGACATTTTTATCTCAATCACCATCATCAGGTTCATCATACCCCGAGAGGGCCTTGGGGAAATCAACGACAGTTCCATATCAACCCCACCCTACAGGGTTGTGGACATTTAAATCTCAATTTCCACCTCAGGAGCCATCAAATACTCGATTGAAATCATCAAATCCTCAACAACATGATCAAAAAATGCCAATAGTTCACAGGGTTGGGGGTATTTTCATCATTATCATCACCTCAAAAGGAATTGGTCTTCTCCAGGTTGGAAGGTAAATATCGACGACTGACATCCCATTTGTTCCTCCCATAATGAGACAAACCTTTGCTATTTGGGGCCCGTTTGGCAAACACGATCGGAAACTCCCTTAAGGTCACTATTCATAGACCAAGACAGGAGAAACGTACGATGAAGACAATCAAACCCCGTAAGGGTCGCAAGCCAAAATGACCCAATATGGTCAGGGTTTTGAGAAATGACCCTGATGCAACCCTCAAAGGAGGAGTAAGCAGTGCTGAATCACCTTATTGCTTTGAGAGTAATGGGATAACTACCATTTTCCGATACACCTTAGTGAATTTCGCCACCATCGACACAACATATGACGTGGACCAAGACGCAAATGCAGAGCGACGCAATGTAGAAATCGTACCTCGAGAGGAGGGTGACCTAGATGCACCAACTGAGCCTGCGCATATGCAGAATCAGAGGAGTCAAAACCTGGCACCTTCGAATAATGAATTGAAACCTCTACGACGAAACAACGCTAAGGATAAAGGGAAATGTGTTGCTACATCCCACTCACCACCCATAGGCGTCGAAATCCCTTCCACAGAGGAATGATTGACATAATATGAGAATGAGATACAAAATCTCAGATAGCTCAATGAGAAACTACTCAGAGGAAACATTCCCATTGAGTGTCGTCTTCAGACAACGGCGAATATCCCTCCCACATATCAGGGGAGAGCTAATCCACCTGCAAGAGCGGCGTCTGAGCATCAGGCTGGCTCTGGATCCAGGAAAATGATCTATATAAATGAGGAAGTTGAGGATTATCACGACTTTCCTCCATTACAACGACAACCTCTCCCTGTCAGGGTGATCATTCAGTCCTAGACAGTGATACCTCCAGAACTGCTCAATGCCATTGAATCCCTAGCTGCTCAAATGGAAGCCACAGAAGGGCGATGCACACTCATGCAGCTTGAGAAGAAGTCATATCTTGAATGGGTGGATGACACTTTGCCCCTCCCAATTTCGGCAATCCTACCTTCTCAACCTTTGATGCCGCAGAAGATCCAAAACAACATCTCATGCACTTTGTGTCCCGATGCGGTCTGATGATGGGCCCTCAAGATCAACATGAGGCGGCCAAACTAAGATTTTTTGTACAAAATTTGATAGAGCCAACCTTCGTTTGGTACAATAGTCTTTCAACATGATCCATTGTGGGATGCGAAGACCTTCATCGTTAATTCCTTTATTAGTTCAACTCCACATTGAGGAAGATGACGATTGTCGACCTCACAAGCTGCAAACAATGTGAAAACGCGAGGGTTTCTGATTTTATTTCCAGATGGAAAGGTTTAACCTATTCACTAAGCATCAATCTCTCGTAAGATCTATTGTTGAAACTTTTTGTTGAAAATCTTTGGGATAAGCTGTAAACACCTTTGATCCCAATGGAGTATCTAGGCAGATTCTATGAATTAGCGGAAATGACATAACGCCTGGAAGATTCCATTTAGCGGACCCGAGCTGAATCTCGGCCCATACCCTCGACACAGGAAAAATGCTTGGTAAGGTAAATACTTCCACTGTTACCCTCAAACTAGTATTAGTGCTTGTTCAAGCATCTAGTTAGGACCAGAATTGTCCGATACTTCCCATCGAGCGACAACAACAACAAAATTGTCTTCGATCATAAACAAAAAGAGATCAGGGTCTCCCATGATTTGAGGAATGAATGAATAAAGTGCACTCCTCCCAAAATGACCAGGTCCCCGACTATTTCCTTGCAGCCATGGAAAATAACCTACTTAAGCTACCATAGCCTAGGAAACCCAACGAGGTCAACCTCATTGATCGTCATGACTACCACCCTTTCCATAGGAGGCTAAGTCATATAATCTGACATTGCTTCGTCTTCAAAGATGTTCTCCAAAGCATGGTTGATTCTGAACAGGTGATGTTGGAGAATTCCCTAGTACAGGTGACTTGTGTAACCGTCACCCAACCATAAGAAGAGGGTGACTGACAAGAGGTTCCAACCAGACATGGATAGAAGTTCAATAACTGGATGACTCGAAAGACAATTGACCGAGGTCATGCCACACTGAGAGTACAACTTTTCAAACCAACAACGATCCCATCACCTAGGGAGGCGACATCGAATATACCTCCCATAGGAGGACTTAATCATCGAACACATGAAAAGACCCAAGGGGAAGAGTCATATCCCACTCTCGCACAAGCTTTGGCTCTTGCAGACTTCTTTCCTTCAACATTTGGAGAATGGGCACCGCCCCACCAAATGGAATCTTCATCGGATGAAGATCTCATTTTTGATTCTGTTAACGTAGTTAAATTAACAAATCCTTTCCCCAATGGTGAATACACCACTGATTACGAGTTCACCGTACATGACTGGGGATTTGGAGGTCAAGGACATAGAAGCTGTGGATATAAGGACGATGCATGCATCGTCAAACCCAATATTTCGATCACATCCTCGCAGAGTGTTGGATTGGTGTAGCCCAATCTGATTGGATGATGTTTGACCAAATGCTTGTTGCCCATATTGTGTACAAAGCCACAACTCTGTGGCTCGAGCTCTACAGTGAGCTCATTGGGGGTTGCGGGGGAAATGCGCCTTGCTTCGGGGGTTGAAGGTCTCTGACCTAAATTTTGGGGCATTGTAGCAACTTTGACCAACTGTAGTAGAGTTGACCGGTCGACACTGACAGAGCACTATAGTAGTGCGGACTTTAGCAGAACTATTGTTGCAACTCAGAATTTGGAGACAACAGTACTGTAGCTCCTTGAACTTCTAGCTACCGACCAATGTAGCAGCTTTTGGACTTGGGTGGACGCGACAATGTAGCGTTACAGACTTCGAGCTGACCGGTTGACACCGACAGAGCACTATAATAGTGCGGAATTTGGCACAACTATTGTTGCAACTCAGAATTTGGAGACAACAATACTGTAGCTCCTTGGACTTCTAGTTTCCGACCACTGTAGTAGCTTTTGGACTTGGGTGGCCGCGACACTGTAGCATTACAGACTTCCAGCTACTGTTCACTGTAACAGTGCAGAATTTCTGTGCGGTTGGTGGCACAACACTTCATCTTTTTTATTAGCCCATTTTGGGCTAGGGTTTCGTGTGATTGAAACTATGAGATACTCTCCTTGTTTTTTTCTCTCTCGAAACTAGTAATATTATGCCTCTATGGACGTAGAGATCATTTCCCTAACCACATAAATCTTTGTGTCTTGTGTGATTCTTTCATCTGTCTTTTCTTCATTTGAAAACCTATTTTGTCATTGTGAGTCCCAATGTTTTCGTAACACGAAGGACATATATTCAGTCGAGACCCTTGAGCGAACACTCCAACAAACCCAACAGAAACACAAAGATGCCTTAGAGCCCTCCAACGATCGTCCATGCCCAGTCATCTTACACGACCGTCTGTCGGGCGTGAAATCGTTTGGTCAGCCTAGATAAAGGGGAATTCCGATACGACCCATGCCACTGGAAGAAAATGCTCCCTCGACCTCTGCTCAAGCACCAGACCCATCCACCTCAAGCACCTCAACTCCCGAGCCACATAATAAGGAGAAACCCTACCTTGGGAAGCGCAGACCTTGGCACAAAAGTATGACATTCTGAAACATTTTTCGGCTATCCCAATCAAACTCTAAATCCTGGATGCTCCCCATCTTTTAAAAGAACTTAGCGAGGCACTCATTGAAGCCCTCCAGAGCCCACATGAGTTAAAGATAGAAGTCGTTGTAGTCAAAGTTTATTGAGCGGTGACTATGCCATCAGAACATCATGTCATCATCTCGTTCATAGAACATGATCAGAAAGAAGTTATCTAGAGACATATCATACCACTATATGTTTCAGGAAATCTCGACAATGTCAACATCCGAAGGGCTCTGATTGACAATGGTTTTAGGATCAACCTCATCTCGATTTGGGCCCTCCGACGTTTGAAAATAATGAGATGGAATTATCCTCGATAAAGTTAACCATTCAAGGGTACGATAAGAGTGAGCAAAGGCCTCTTGGGAAGATCAAGATCAAAACTCAATTTGAGGATCTCACATCTAACACTAAGTTCATGGTTATCCAGCAAGACACAACATATAATATCCTTCTTGGATGAACTTGGCTTCACAATCACGTTGTGGTACCTTTAGCATTTCATCAATGCTCGAAATTCCCCATTGATGGGAAAGTTACCATACTACATGGTGAAAGTGCCCCCTTTCGAGTCTTGTGAAGCCATATATGTTGTAAGATCCCATGTTTTTATTTGTGGTATGAATCTTTTTAATTTTGATTTAACTTTTTGGTTTTGACCTACTGTGAGTGCCAAATGAGATTACGAGAGTTTTTGGGGGTGTCTGGAGCTTGTTCGGAACCTGGAGGTCCGATTTTTGGAAAAGACAGTTGGGCCGCACGATTAGTAGAAACCGTGTGACCCAAGGCGCACAGTCAGGTCCACGTGCATCATGATCTTAAACCGCATGCACTTTGGTTAAAGCTGTACGACCTTAAACTTTAGCCTTTGATGGTCTAAATTGAAAGACCCTAAACTGCTAGTGAAAGAGACATAAAACTTGTCAGGATGAAAACTCAGAAAGTGTGGCCTGAGAAAAAGTCAAATCTCTGCTCGCTAAACTCTTCATCTCTGGAGTTTAGGAAAAAGTTTGAGCGTAAATATGTTGGATTGGTGTAGCTCGATCCTCTTTGGATTAAGTTGGTTCAAATGCTTGCGGCCCATACCGTGCAACAAACCGCAACTCCGTGGGTCGAGCTCCCCGGTGAGCTCATTGGGGGTTGCAGGGGGCAACACACTTATGCTTCGGGGTCCGGGGGCCGAAGGTGTAAGTTTCGGGTGCAGCTGAAGCGCGGGAGGGATAATGTCCAACTTTGATTTTTTCCATATTCAATGAACAATTTGGGATCTATGCGATGATAAACGTCGTGATCTACGAGATTGAATCAAAAAAATAGCACAAATGAATAGAAATTCAGAACCATTAGAGAGGGTTAACATATTTTGTTTATAATAAATTTAATTAAATAAAAATTACCTAAAAGGTGATTCTTTCTTTGTTGATCTGCAGGTGTACCGTCATTGCGTTGTAGAGATCAATGGTAGATCTCCTCTAGCGGCGAACCACACGTGTTCTATGTATCTCCGGACATCACCGAAGGAGTCTTAGGGTGCTAACACAAAAGATCCTTGCGCATGCGATGTCCGTATTCGATCGCCTTGAGAACCGCTTACAAAGAATTCTCTTCGATCCGATGGAGGAAGATCTCTCTCATTCTTGAGAGCATTCTTGGAGAGGGATGAACTCTCTAGGCTTGGGAGGTTTTCTCCAACTTGTTGTGCACAAGACAACAGGCGTCGCTTGACTTTCCCTTGGCTAATGAGAGAATAATATAATATGACATTTATTTCACTAGAGTAATAATAAATAATTTGCACAAGTGCCTTTAATTATTTCATTAATCCTAGCGAAACCCCATGTCAAATAATAACAATATTATTATTTCTTGACATGTGCTTAACTTACGTGTTATAATTAAATATTATTTAATCAAATAATATTATTATTTATCACTGGATCATTAAACTCGGTCTTCCAATTCTCCTCAAAATTTCTGAATTATTCCGCTCATAATATATTCTCTCGAATAACTAGTGACATAATAAATGCGATTAGACATACATGAATAATTATTAAACCACGAACGACAATAATATTTATTCAATTTATCTAATAATAAATTATTTAACTAAGATACTGGATACACTTAGTGTGTTACCCTCTAGGCATCTTTCTTAGTGACATTTAGGCGAACCTTCCTAAAGTCCAAGGTTAGCGTCTAGAAACACGCCAAGTCACCCATAAAGAAAGAAGTTAATGACGCTAAGACATGTCACCTTATACGAAATCTTACCGTATAATATAATCCCTTTATCACAATATCTCTAATCGATCAGGTTACATGCTAGTGCCATCAACCTATATGCTCAATATCTCTTTCTTTGACTTTCTGAAAGTAGAACTTGCCTATAGAACACCATGACCATGGATTTATTTAGGGTATATCATTTCCATTAAAGGGATTGAGATATTATCTTTCATTAAAGAACATAAGGGATAAATCCTTTCTCGCATTATTTATTAATGCAATATTTCTCGTGACGCACCCAACACATCCTACCTCGCAACAAACATCTGTCATCATGGTTTTTGTCAACACATCTAAGTGCGTGACTCATAATATCCGCTAATAATAATCTTAAAGTCTAAGAACCAATACACATGTCTGCAGATAGGAACATCTAATGACACTTATAAATGTGGATTTTCTATTGTTGGATCTCATTCTCGTAATACCCTACTAGATATCACCAAGTGCGTACACCCTGAGAAGCTGCCTCAAAGTCCTATGAGTCTCCACCTCTGATAGCCTGTATCATTTTTGTCCCTCAAATGATATCATCGGGCTATAGAATATTTATTCAAGAATAATGTCATATCACTTTCAGGTTCTCATCATAGTAGAGATCCACTATGACTTTTTAGTACGACAGTTACTCTTAGGACATTATCATATATAATGTTACGCAGAATAATAATCATGATGTGATAAAGAATTTATTAATATTCAAAACCATGAATATAAGTTATCATAAAGTACAAAAGAAGTTGGTTCTAGGGCACAAACTCCAATAGACTCCTACTTGCACTAGAGCCAACTGCTAACGACCTTTAGTCCGCTAGCTCTCACATGATACTCATGCTTCTGTTGAGATATTCCTTTATTCAAGGAGTCCACCATGTTCTCTTCTGTGGATACTCTGCTCTCTACAACTTCACCCCTTTGATAAAAATCTCTCAAGAGGTGATATTGCGCTGCAATATTATCACAATACAATGTGATAGAGTCTTTACTACTAGGTACCACATAAAACTCCCGTATAAAGTTTCGAATCCAAACGTCTTCGTTGGCTATATTAGAAGCCGCTATGTACTCAGAATCTGCTGTAGAATCAGCTAGAACTGACTGATTTGAACTCTTCTAACTCACAACTCCTCTTTTGAGACAAAAAACATATCTTGATTTCTACTTCAGATCATTCTGATCTGTCTGGAAACCAGTATTCGCATACCCACTAATGACAAGTTCCTAATCTCCTCCATACAACAGGAACACATCCTTAGTTCTTATCAGATATTTAAGGATAACCTTAACAACAGACCAATGTTATTCTCCTGGATCTTCTTGATATCTGCCTACCATGTTTAGTGCATAGGCAACATCAAGTCTAGTACATAACATGACATACATGATTGATCATATCGTCAAAGTGTATGCGATCTTACTCATTCTATCTTTCTCATGTTGTGTTTAGAGACACATTTTCTTAGAAAGATGTATGTCATGTGACACTGGAACCAATCCCCTCTTAGATTGTTCTATACTAAATCTATTTAGTATCTGGTCAATATATGTACTATGACTCAGTCCAAGTAGTCTCTTGGATCTATCACGAATAATATTAATCCCTAGAATGTAGGATGCTTCGCCTAAGCCTTCCATGGAGAAGCACTTGTTCAACTAGTTCTTAACAGATTGTAATACTGATATGTCGTTTCAAATAAGTAATATTTCATCAACATATACTACTAGGATAACAATCACATTCCCATTAAACCTTTTGTAAACACAAGACTCACATTAATTCTTAATGAAACCAAATTCTCTTATGACCTCATCGAATCAAATGTTCCATGACCTGAATGCTTGTTTCAATCCATAAATGGATCTCTACAATTTGAAACCCTTTTTCCATCACCTGGTGTCATAAACCCTTCTAGTTGTGTCATATAGACATCTTCTTGAAAATTCATGTTAAGGAATGAAATTTTGACTTCCATATGCCAAATCTCATAGTCATGATAAACTGCTATGGTAAGTATGATTCTGATGGATTTAAATATGAAAACTGGAGAAAAAGGTTTCATCGTAGTCAATTCCTTGATGCTGTTTAAAACCTTTAACCACTAGCCTTTCTTTATAGGTACTAATTTTACCTTTCATGTCCAGTTTATTCTTGAATACCCATTTACATACAACAGACTTTACATCAACTGTTGCATCGATCAAAACCCAAACTTGGTTATGATATATGGAATCCATCTCAGAATTCATAGCTTCAAGCCATCTTTCAGCTTCTGAGATCTCAACTACATATTTGTAGGAGAGAGGTTAATCATTGTCCATCAATAATGAGTCACCATCCTCGGTGACTTGAAAACTATATCTCTATGGTTCCCTTACCTCTATTGAGATCCTACGTAGTACTTGTGTTTCAGAAACTACTTCTCTTATGGAGACCTATGGAACTTGTTCTTGTATCAACTCCTGTGTATCTTGAGCATCAACTTTATCGAATTCAATCTTGCTCCCACTATCCTTTTTGAGGATGTGCTCTCTCTCAAGAAAGACGACTTGTTTGGCAACAATCACTTTCTTGTCTGAGGGGTTGTATATGTAGTATCCATTTGTTTCCTTGAGATAGCCTATAAAGATACACTTCGTGCCCCGGGGTGCGAGTTTGTTGTCTGAGAAAGCCTTAACAAACGCCTTGCATCCCCATACACGTGTATACGATAAAATGAGTTTTTTCCACTCCATATCTCGAAGGGAATTCCATTTATCGCTTTAGTTAGTACCCGATTTAATGTGTATGCCACAGTTTGTAATGCATATCCCCAAAAGGATAAAAGAAGATCCACACAACTCATCATCGACCTTACCAAGTCCAACAAGGTACGATTCCTCCTTTTAATAACATCATTCCACTGTGGTGTATAAGGTGGAGTGAGTTGAGATAGAATCTCAAACTCCTATAAAAAGTTGATGAACTCTTGGTTAAGATATTATCCTTCTCGATCTGATCAAAGCTTCTTTATCTTCTTACCAAGATGATTCTCTAATTCATTCTTGAATTCCTTGACTTTCTCAATGAACTCGGACTTATACCTCATCAAGTAAATATAGCCATATCTAATGAAGTCATTAGTAAAAGTTATGAAGTAAGAATATCTACCTCTAGTCTCTACTGGAAATGGTCCACACACATCAGTGTGTACCAATCCTAGAAGCTCTATGTCCCTTTCACTCTGTCCACCAAATGGTGGTTTGGTCATTTTCCCTTGTAAACAAGCGTGACATCTATCAAGTTGTTTTAGCTCAAAAGAGTCTAAATAACGATCTTGATAGAGCTTTGTCAAGTGCTTCTCGTTTACATGACCTTGACGGTGATGCCACAACTGGATGTTATATGAATCATGTGAACTTGATTCATTATCGATTGCCAACACTTGGTTTTCATAATTTAATACATACATGCCACTATTTAAATGTGCCATACCATAACATATGTTGTAATTATAAAAGAAACAACTTTTATTTCCGAATTTGAAAATAAACCCATCTGTATCTAAACTTGATGTAGAAATTATGTTCTTGGTAACAATTGGTACATAATAGCAGTCATGTAAAACCAAAATCATCCTGATCGGCAACGAAAGGTGTTAGTCACCAATGGAAAGAGCAACCAGCCTCGAACCATTGACAGCTCGTAGATCCACCTCCCCTCTAGCAATTTTTCAAAATCTACTTGATTCCTACATTTGAATACAGATGTGAGCACCACAAGCTATATCTAATACCCAATGTGTAGAAATGGAAAGATTGCACTTGATAACGAACGCACCTTTGACTTCCCCTTGCCTCTGGGTGCAACTACTCTTCCAGTGGCCTGACTTGCCACATGCAAAACACACTGTATCCTTTTCCTTGCCCTGCCTCTGGATCTTTTTCTTCTTGGTCAGATGGTGCTTGGGGGATTTAGACTGTTTATAAATCTTAGACCCCTTTGCCTTTTCCTTAATCTTCTTATTCACCATAAGGACTGCTGGTTTGTCACGCCCCATGTCCTTATCAACTTGGCGAATCAGGGTCAGAAGCTCCGATAGACTCTTCTCATTATTGATCATATTATAATTCACAATAAAACTAGAGAATTTCTTTAGAAGTGGTGATAGTATGAGATTTGTACACAACTCATCCGAGAATTTAATCCCTAAGATGTCCAGATGCTCAATGTAGCCGATAAGCTTGACTACATGAGGCTCAGCTGGTGCAGACTCTCTAAGCTTAGTAGTGAACAAAGCGTTGGAGATCTCATACTTCTCTTGTCTTGTCTTCTCTTGATAGAGATTCCGAAGGTGAGACATCATGTTATAAACATCCATTTCCTTATGTTGCTTCAAGAGATCATTGGACATGGATGATAAATGAAGCACTGAACATTTGTAGCATCATTTAGATATTTATCGTATAGAGAGAGTTCTTCATCACTCTCCTCATTTTGAGGTGCAACTGGTAAAAGTTCTTTCAACACATATAGTTACCTTTCATGGAAAAAGATGACCCGTAGACGCCTTTGCCTCTCCTGGAAATTAGTGTCGGTGAGAAGGTTTCGAGTATGTATCACAACGATATGTTTGATGTCATTTTTAATGCCATTTCTACAAATAAGATGAGTATAGATTTATTACTTTATCTGATAAATTTAGAATAAATAAATAAAATTATATTTATTAGTCTCCCATTATTTTATCGAAACCTAATAGTCCTCACCATTGCCTTCAGAATATCTTGTTGCTTGGATATTTAAGTGGCAAGGATCCATATTCCCCTTCTCATTACCCCAACTTTGGTTGGTCAAACAGCTTGAAAGGTTTTAGGTAGACATTCCAAATGCCAACTGCATTAACTCACAGCTCCTTGATCCGTCGAGTGAACTCCCTAATCCCGAAATCATTAATTTAGATTTCCTCAACCTTTGACTCTCAGTTATACCAAGTCCTGCTTTGGCAGTCAACCCTTGATGTGAACCAAGTCAATTCAACCCAAAAACTCATGTTAGAATTCCCCGATAATTGGAAGCACCCCAACTTTGACTGGTTAAACACTTTTAACTATGGTTTGATTCTAACTGAAGTAATGGAAGACTATACCGATTTAATATTTTATTGAGGGATTTTATCCTTTGTGTAAATTGCTAATTATTATCTTTTCACATGCTTGTTAATATTAAGTGAGATTACTTAAGTGATTAACCATGTCTTTAGATAATATTTACGCATAAACCAGTTTATTTTAGTTTTATCTTTGCATGCTTGTTAATTCATTAATTATGTGATCGCGGAAAAACAACCATAATGAAATAACCATGCAACTGACATAATTAAAATAAAAGGTATGATCATGAGTTTGTTCTAATGGTTAGTTTATCTAACGGTTGATAAACTAACCGCTGACCTAGGGGAGAAACACCTTGAACCATTTAAGGTTCGTTTTTACAGCTTTCCACCTGTCCACCTTTGTATCTCCTTGAATTGGTTTCGCCTCAACTCCTAATTTGAACCACTTCCACTAGCTTGGGATCTCCATCCATTACATATGTTTTTACTCACATGCATGTGAGAGGTAAAAATGGGGTTTACATAAAAGAAACCATGAGCATACATACCCTACATATTAATGAGGAGAGAGGACAAACATGCCAATAATTTAATCTAATAATAAATTAAAAGGAAACCAATCACATACAAAGGTCTGATCTAGCTCATGATCATCCACTTATATGCAATGAATTACATATTTAATAAAACCAGCATTCAATTCTTTAATCGTTCTTATTTAAGATAAATTGGGCTCAAATCGATTAATTATCATCTTTAATTAATCAATCATTTTATCTTAAACATTTTTTGAATTTTTTGAGATTCTTATCCATTATAATTTTTAAAAAATTAATAAATTAATTTAAAATTAACTCTGTACATAACTTGTATCTTGGAGGTAACTCGGCGGATACCCGTCCAAAACCACCAAACATGTATTATACTTGTATACACTTTATTCTTTTTGACATATAGAATGCGTATAAAATAATAACTGTAATACAACTCATACATGATGTGCAGATTTTGAATATTACACAGATGTTAATAAAACATTTATATATATATATTAAAGCCTATCACATGGTGTGTCCCAGCTTTACGCTCAAAGGAAAGTACCTGTCTCAAGAGTTACATAATATTATAAATTTTAAATCTGCACAACTGATAAAAGTACACGGTGCGTATATTTCTCACAGTGTATCCGAAGTACACGCCTAAGGACTCGGCGTGTGAGGCGTACTTTGAAAATCTTAGAGTACACGACTTGTCCAGTGAGCCACACGTCGTGTTGACTCCGTGTTACATGGTCATCGGTCAGGTTGGCCGTGTATGGAATACATGACCCGTCCCTGACCCGAAAAGGACTACATGCCGTGTCCAGTGGGTCACACGACGTGTAGTCCGGCTGACCGTGCACCATTCTGTCCTGGTCAACATGCGGTGTAAGAATTAACTACACCGTGTGTCATTAATTCACACAGGTTGAGTAATTTCTGAACTACCACTACTACAAATATGACTTTTAAAAACGCTATAAAAAAGCTTTACAACGCTAAAAAAGTGCTGTTAATATCAGTGAAGATAAAGGGGGTCCCTTTTATCAATGCTAAAAAACACCGATAAAAGGGTCATTTATCAGTGCTTTTTTTAGCGCTGATAAAAGACAAAAAAAATTTAAAAAAAATTTGAATCAGAGACACCGTTTAACAGCGATTGATCCCCCCTTTAACAGCGCTAGCTCCCACCCGCACCCACCCGCACCCCACCACCCCCTTTTAACAACATTAGCCACCCCCCATTAACAGCGCCCACCCTACACCCGCCTGCGGAATATATTGAGAAATATATTTTATATTTAAATATGTTTAATTATTTATTTAAAAAATTAAATTTTTAGTGTGAATATATAAAAAATATGTATATATTGTTATATATTTGATTATAAATAACATTACATTATGAAAAATGATAAAATTTCAAAGCCATAATATTAATATGAATGTAATCCCTCAGAATAAATTTAGTCCTTACCGAAAAAGTGCAAAAAGACCCCCCTGAATGAGGCTAAAATTCCATCGAATGTTAAAACAATTGGGTATACCGACTAAAAACTCAGTTTTTCAGGTCTTCTGGGCCATTTTTGGCCTAAAAAAAATAGTGACAGGGGTTCCCCAGGACATGATGGCGTAGAGCTCGTCGCATGCTTCGATTTGATATGATGTAGAGCTTAAACAGACACCCGGATCAAAAGTTATGCCCGTTTGAAATTTGAGTTACGTTTTCAATTTATTTTAGATCTTTTATTAATTTTTTTTAATTTTTTGTGTCTTAAAATTGTTATTAAATGATTATTAGTCACTGATAATTAGCAAATTATTAACTAATAATATTTTTTAAAACATTTTAAAGCCATTTTCACTAAATTTCTTATATATTAAATGTAAATGTCTATTTATACTTATCTAAAACATATTTAAAAAAATATATATTATATTTATATCAATATCAATATATATATTTATTTATATATTATTTTTAATAATTTTTTTGAAATACATCATTTAACACTTGTAAAAAAGCGCTGATAAAGAACTCCATTTATCAACACTAATAAAAAAAGCACTGATAAATGAGGCTCTTTTAATAGCACTAAAAAAAGTGCGGATAAATAGGTACTTTTAGTAGTGTTTTTTAGCACTGTTAAAAGTACCCTTTATTAGTGTTTTTTAGCGCTAATAAATGTACCCTCTTTATCAGCACTTTTTTAAGCGTTGTTAAAGGGTTGCATTGCGGAAACCCGGTTTTGTGGTTGTGTACTCCCGATGCATTGAACACAACTACACAGTGTGTAATTACGATTACACGACATGTACTGCTGTATTACTTGATTAGAATCCTTGACACCTCTTGATGAGATCATTGATATAATTTTAATCATAAAATTAATCGTTTCTGTTAGATCTGCGAGAAATGATAGATGAAGAAACAGATCTCATCATTCAGATTAAAAGGGAATGAATAAACTTGAATTAAAAAACTAAATTATAAATGTTAAAATCACCAATGATTATTAAATAATTATAAATAATAATATGTCCGCTCTGATACCACTTGTAAGTTCCAGGCGCAGCAGAAGTGCAGGAGGGACGATGCCCAACTTTGATTTTTTCCATATTCAATGAAAAATTCAGGATCTATGCGACGATGAGTGCCGTGATCCACATAATTGAATCAAAGAAATAAGACAAAGGAATAGAAACCCATAACCAAGTGAGAGGATCAACATATTATGTTTATAATTAATTTAATTATATAAGAATTACCTCTAATGTGTTTCTTTATTCATTGATGCGTTCAAACACAAATTTGTAGGTGTACCGTCATTGCGTTGTAGAGATCAAGGGTAGATCTCCTTTAGCGGTGATCCACACATGTTCCACGTATCTCTGGACGTCACCAAATGAGTCTTCGGGTGCCAGCACAGAAGATCCTTGAACTTGCGATGTCCACATTCGATCCCTTTGAGAACCGCTTTCAAAGCGTTCTCCTTGATCCAGTGGAGGAAGATCTCTCTCGTTCTTGAGAGCGTTCTTAGAGAGGGATGAACTCTCTAGGTTTGAGATCTTTTCTCCAATTCGTTGTGCACAACACAATATGCGTCGTTTGGATTGGCCTTGGCTAATGAGAGAATAATATAACCGAACATTTATTTCACTAGGGTAATAATAAATAATTTGCACAAGTGCCTTTAATTATTTCATTAATTCTTTCGAAACCCACATGTCAAATAATAACAACATTATTATTTCATAACATGCGCTTAACTTGTGAGTTATAATTAAATATTTTTTAATCAAATAATATTATTATTTTTTACTGGACAATTAAACTCGATCCGCCAATCCTCTTCAGTATTTATTAATTATTCTACTCACAATATATTCTCTCGAATAACTAGTCACAGATTAAATGCGACCAAACATACATGAATAATTATTAAACCACGATCGAAAATAATATTTATTCAACTTGTGAAATAATAAATTATTTAACTGAGATACTGAATACAATTAGTGTGTGACCCTCTAGGCCTCTTTTTGAGTGACATTTAGGCGAACCTGCCTAAAGTCCAAGGTTAGCGTATAACAACACGCCAAAACACCCATATAGAAAGAAGTTAATTCCGCAACGTCATGTTGCCTCATATGAACGTTTACCGTGTAATATAATCCCATTATCAAAATATCTCTAATCGAGAAGGTTGCATGACAGTGCCATCAACCTATGCGTTCGATGTCTCTTTCCTTGACTTCCCAGAAATTGAACTTGCTTATAGAACACCGTGACCATGGATTTATTTAGGCTATATCATTTTCATCAAATGGATTGAGATATTATCTTCCGTTAAAGAACAAAAGGGATAAATCCTTTCTCGTATTATTCATTAATGTAATATTACTCGTGATGCACCCAACACATCCTACCTCGTAACGAACATCTGTCATCACGGTTTTTGTCAACACATCTAAGTGCGCGACTCATAATATCTTCTAATAATAATCTTAATGTCTAAGGATCAATACAAATGTATGCAGATAGGAACATCTAATGACACTTATAAATGTGGATTTTCTATTGTTGGGTCTCATTCTCGTAATATCTTACTAGATATCACCAAGGGTGTACACCCTGAGAAGCTGCCTCAAAGTCCAATGAGTCTCCACCCCTGATAGCTTGTATCATTTGTGTCCCTCAAATGATATCATTCGACTATAGAATATATATTCAAGAATAATGTTATATGTTAGATTGGTGTAGCCCGATCCGGTTGGGCCGAATGCTTGTGGCCCGCAACTGTTGTGGGTCGAGCTCCGCGGTGAGCTCGTTGGGGGTTATAGGGGGCAATGCGCCCCTACTCTGGGGGTTCGAGGGCCAAAGGTCCGTGACCCAATTTTTTTTGGAATTGTAGCATCTCAGACCACTATAGCATAGTTGACCGACCGACACCGACATGACACTATAGCGGTGCGGACTTCAGAATCATCTATATTGTAACACTTTTGAATTCTAGAAGGTAGCCACTGTAGCACTTTTGACAAAGGTGGCTGCCTTTCACTGTAGCGATGCAGAATTCCTGTTTGGAACATTGGATCGTCTTCTCCATATGTAGTCCATTTTGGGCTAGGGTTTCTTACCTGCAAAAACTCTGTAATTTGTACTCTCGAAATAGTGAAGTTCTGCCTCAAAGTGGAAGTAGGGATTATTCCCGAACCACATAAATTTGTGTGTTCTGTGTGGTTTCTTTTCTTCTGCATTTTATTTCATTTCTCGTTTCTATCATTGCGACTACTGATGAATCTGAAACAACTGGTATCAGAGTTTGAGTTCGAAATTCTCCAACGATGGCTATGGATAAAGGCAAAGTGAAGATCGATCGCTTTGATGGAACTGATTTCAGTTTATGGAGGATACAGATCGAGGAATATCTTTATCAAAAAAATATTCACTTGCCGCTTTTGGGTCTGAAGCCAACAGACATGGAGTAGTCGGTGTGGGAGTTACTGGATTGGCAGGTTCTGGGCGTTGTGCGCCTTACATTGGCAAAAAACGTGGCGTTCAACATCAGAAAAGAGAAGACGACGGTGGATCTGATGAAAGCTCTCACGAATATGTAATGACCCAAAGTTTCATTAATGAAAATTCCTCTTGGTCTAGTTAAATGTCTATTTATGTAAAACGTTTATATAAAATGTCAACTTCTTTGGATTTATGTTAAGAATTGTGACCGTTACTTTTATAGCTGTTGAACAGTGATCACATGATTTGTATAAATATAAGGCTTTAACAAACCCAATTTACTCATACAAAAGAAGCGATGACCTCATCAAGTAGAATTGCTCCATACGAAGCCCATTTGTCAGAGCTCGGAAAAGAGGTGGCATCTTTGGGCTTCGCTCTTGACCAAACCCAAGCTAAGCTTCACCATGTCAATCTTGAACGAGACTGTCTACGGGAAAAGTGGAAGTTGATAGAGATTACCACTCGAGCGATGTTATCCGAGCCACCCCAAGAGTCTGTCACCACCACACACCTTACCCTTAGGTCTTATGCGGCTTTTTTAAGGGGTTATGTAACAAATCGCTAGTACTATGTTCATGTACATTATTTTTGTATATAATAATGAATACACTTTCTTGTCATTATTAATACATTGTAAATAGTTTTTAAAGTACAAATAGTGTTTTTAGTTATTATTTAATTAAGAATTCTATTTTATTAAATTAAGGGATTTTTGAATTAAATAATATTTTAATAATATATTATTATTATTTTTAAATTAATTTTTATTAAAAATAAATAATCTTATAATTTTATGAATGCAATTATAATTTTTATTATGGTTTGAAAGCCATTTTTGTCAAAACCCGTGAATTTTCGATAAATATCGATTTTTATTTTAAAAGTGAAAATTAAAATATTTAGAAAATTATTTAGATAAAATAAATTTTATTTCTGGAATCAGGACGTCGAAATTATCCAACGGTGAATTTTTCATAATTTTCTGAGAGAGTCAAATTTTTGGGTAAAAATTAAATACCATTTAAATATATAATGTGTTTTATGACATCATAATGACCCAATAGTGATGTAATAAAATATTATAAGCTTTATGTTCTACCAATATATGTTTTACCATTAAAATAATGTGATTTTGGGTTTGTTTGACTTATTTTACAAAGCATTAATGGACCCCTTAAGACTTATTAAACATCTTGTCTTTTTAAATTATTTTCCATGGGAGTGTGACTCACCTCCACATAAACAACCCCATTATTTTAAGAAGTTCCAAATTTGGTCTTAAAAAATATTGTTTTCCTCTCCCCTTTTCAAAAAACAATGGGCAAAAACCATGAGCTGATTTGTGGTTTGGATTAGTTTAATGTAAGGGGTCCCAAACCTAAATAATAAATAATTCACTCACCTTTCCTATATAAACCCACCCAAGCTCCTACTTCCTCCTCACTCAAAGCCTTTGGAGTTCGTCAAACCTCTTCCCTACTCTCTCTAGAATCCGACCAAGGTGCCCCAAGCTCCCAAGAATCCTCTCTCAAGCCTCTCTGAAGCCTTTGGAAGCACACTTCCAAGTAAGGGTTTTTTCTTCCTTTCTCATTTTGTCCAATTTTCTTTAAGTTGTTTTGCCCTTTTAATTTCAATTATGAATGTTGGGGTATGGTTTTGCACCTCCCTCATACTTCCCTCTTTATGTTTGAATGATTGGAGACCCTTTCTCTCTCATTAAATGCCTCCCATGTACACCCGTTACTATGCCGAAATTCCGAAAGGAACTTCTCTCTCCTCATTTACATTCAAGTAATACTTTTGTATCATGAATCTAAATTCCATTACAATTGTTGGGACATGTATCTATATGACCTCTATACTGTCCATTACATGTAAATATGATGAGGAACCCCTTTCTCTCTTATCAACCGTTTTTATGAATTCTTATATCACGCCGTTACGCTGCCGAAATCACACCGATTTTCTAAGCCAATGCCATTGTGTAGTGAATAACATGCCCATTTCTTCATCAAGGGTATTCACCTTTATGCACATTTACTTATTGATTATAAAGTTTCATGTATGAATTCCACATTCCTTTATCGTGGAATAAATTATTATGTTTTATGAATCCATGTTTTATGATCCATGTGACACACTTATGCATGAAATGAAATGTTTAAGTAGGGTGCACCCTTATAGCGCTCCAATTCATTGGGTAAAATATAGTATCATGATACGTCATGTGCAATGAGTGTTGACTCATGATAATTCAAGTGCAACGAGGGTTTACTCGTGCTTCATGTGCAATGAGAATTTACTCATGCTCCATGTGCAATGAGCCTTGACTCATGCTAATTCCATGTTAAGTGTTGTTGCCACATTTCCATGTTATGATTATCATGCTTTATCATGACTTTATGTTCATGTTTCTCTTTTACTCTATTGATATGCCTATTGTCTAACATGTATTGTACTCCTCATGTATTCCATGTTTATTCTCTTACTGGGCTTTATAGCTCACCCCTTTTCTTATACATGTCCTCAGGTTATCCCGTGCAATGCTAAGTATGAGGGAATATAGTAGTCATGTAAAGGAAGTTTTCAATAAAGATGTTATATTTCATGTTTTAAGTTGTTATGTAATGATCCTATGCCCCAAAGACACTAGACCTCTCGATCTTCCATGTTGTATCAAGTGAATAGTTTATGTAATAAATCATGTTTAAGTTTGTAATAAAAGCAGAGTTGTCATAGTTGGTATCAAAGAATAGGTATAGTTATTTTCGGGATTAGGATTAGAAAACTCCAGTAAATCCTTAGAGACAAGACTAAGTATAATAAAAACATCCCTAAGTTTTGGTAAGTACTGAGTGAGTGGTTTATCAAGCAAATATATTCCTGTCTGGATACGATCAGGTGGAGGCGACTCTGGCACAGATGCATCCTAGGGGTAAAACTCGAAAACACCACTTTGAGCTAGACTCGAATAGGAACTGGTGCACAACAACGGGCCTTGCTGCACTCTTGGTTACGACACTCCCGGGGGATATGTTTTGATAAATTAACAAGCTTAGTATGAACCATTATTAAGGGAATTAAAAAAATGACCTAAGAATATATGTTAGAGAGTAGATCATGAAAAGCCTAGATTGAACCCTATAGACTCATGAGTTAAGTAAATAAAAGTTTATTTATAAGTCATCAACTTTTGTCTTTGGATTACCCTTTATGTGTTACCCCATAACTTTCCTTTTATTCCAGCCAATGGCCCGTAATAGGAGGACTTGGGCTAACAACCGATGTGAAGATCAGTGTGGTGACTGTACTAATGAGATGCCCAATCCAATGGGAGTGAGAATCGCGAACTTTGTCACGCTTCTCTCTTAGCTAACTCAAGCATTGAATAGAAACACGGGTCAAGAGGAACATTCAAACCCCCCTAAGAAGGAACAAGTCGCTATCGAGAGCTTCATGAGACCAATGCCTCCTACTTTTAGTGGATCATCCGATCCCACGATCGCTGAACAATGGATCGACTCCATTGAAAATATCTTCTCCATTATTCAATGTTCTGAATAAGGGAAGGTTCTCCTGGCGGCTTATCGTATGGAGGGTGAAGCTGATCAATGGTGGACGTTGATAAAAAATACGAAGCCTGAGGAGGAGATCGAGGCGTTGGAATGGAAGGATTTCCAGAAGATGTTTTTCAATAAATATTTTCCACGCACCCTCCGGCTTAAGATGGAAAGTGACTTCCTTTCCCTCAAGAAAAAAGACGAATAATCTGTTGGAGCATATGAGGAAAACTTCACAAGGCTTGCACGATACGCTTCAAGTTTTGTCGTTAACCCCGAATGCAAGGTTGACCGCTTCTTTGGTGGGCTGAAGCCTAGCCTGCGGAAATCATTAGCGATCCGTGACTTTGACAGCTATGAGGAAATTGTCCGATGTGCCCTCAAGGTTGAAATGGAGATCAGGGAATCACAGAGGTATCATGGGGACAAGAAGCGTAAGGTAGACTTCAATGCTGGCAGTCCGATGGATAAATCAAACGGTGCTAAGAAGATTGAGCACCCCACTTTCCAAAAGTGCT
The DNA here is from genome assembly GCA_963277665.1 of Viscum album. Taxonomy (NCBI): domain Eukaryota; kingdom Viridiplantae; phylum Streptophyta; class Magnoliopsida; order Santalales; family Viscaceae; genus Viscum; species Viscum album. The sequence continues at coordinate 892,224,429 of OY728123.1, forward strand.
GAAAGAATCACCCTGGAAATTGCCTAAAGGGGATGAGGAAATGCTTTAGGTGTGAAAAAGAAGGGCACCTAGCTGTTAACTGTCGGCAAGAAAGACCTGCGGCTGCGATAGAGGAGAGGAACACTCTGTTCGAACCTCAACGCGTTGTTCATTTCTACAACTGCAAAGAACCGGGACATTTTGAAAATCAGTGCCCTAATCCAAGGGTTTTTGGAGGCAACCAATAACCTCCAAGGCAGCAAGGAAGATATTTTTCCATCACTTCTGCCGAAGTGAACCCCGAAAACGAATTGGTGACATGTACGCTAGTTATTCATTCAAGAATAGTGAATGTACTTTTTGATTCAGGTTCTACGCATTCTTTTATATCTCGAAAGTTTAGTAGAACAATCCCAGCACCACCACAAATCATGGAAGTGAAGATGTTGATGAGTAAGGAAAATGGGGCAATCATTGCATCCCATGAATATAAGTCCTCCCCTGTTATAATCTATGGATTGAATTTCCCGGTGAACCTCATCATACTCCCTCTGGTGGAATTTGATGCAATTCTTGGCATGGATTGACTTTCCTTATATAGAACCAACATAAATTGTCGGGAGAGGGAAATCACACTCCATATGGAGAATCGACCCCTGATTCTTTACAAGTGTAAGGAGAAAGATGAATCTCCTTTAGATCCATCATCTCAAGCATGGATATTACTGCCCTATGAGCATGCATATCTGGATCAGATGATTGAGTCCAAGGAAGAAACCACCCTTGAGGAAATGCCTGTTGTGAGGGAATTTGCTGAAGTGTTTCCTGAGGAACTGTCTGGTCTTCCTCCTAAAAGAGACGGTGAATTCTCAATTGAACTTATACCAAGAGCTCTACCAATATCCAAGACTCCATATAGAATGGTTGTCGTGGAGCTTGAAGAGCTGAAGAAACAACTACAGAAGAATCTGGATAAAGGGTTTATACGCCCAAGTGCTTCACCATGGGGTGCACCAGTCATCTTCTTCAAGAAGAAGGATGGTTCAATGCGGCTTTGCATCGATTATCGCGAACTTAACAAAATCACGATAAAGAACAAGTATCCTCTGCCACAAATCGATGACTTGTTCGATCAGCTGCGCGGAGCACAATAATTCTCCAAGGTAGATTTGCGGTCGGGATATTATCAAGGGTGAAGAAGGAAGATGTCCCCAAGACTTCTTTTAGTACAAGATACGGGCACTATGAATTCATAGTAATGCCTTTCGGACTCACTAATGCTCCAGCAATCTTCATGGACTTGATGAATAGAGTCTTTAGAGATTACCTTGACAAATTTGTGGTAGTCTTTATAGATGATATTCTAATATACTCGAAAACCAAGGAGGATCATGATGAGCATTTAAGAACTGTACTAGAGACTTTGCGCAAGAATAAGATCTATGCAAAGTATAGAAAGTGTGAGTTCTGGTTGAAGGATGTCTCATTCTTGGGCCATATCATCACAAGCAATGAGATATCTGTGGATCCCTCCAAAACAGATACAATTGAGGGATGACCAAGGCCAACATCGGTAACGGATATCCGTAGCTTCTTGGGGTTAACTAGATATTATCGATGATTTGTGAGAAATTTCTCACGATTGTCCAACCCTCTTACCAAGATAACTCGGAAGGGAGTAAAGTTTTCTTAGAGTGATGAATGCGAAGAAAGTTTCAAGGAGTTGAAAAGGAGGCTTATCACTGTGCCCGTGCTCACTTTACCCACAAGTGGGGAACTTTTTGTGGTATTCAGTGATGCTTCCAAGAAGGGCTTAGGCTGTGTGCTGATGCAGAATGATAAAGTGATATCCTATGCCTCAAGGCAGTTGAAAATCCATGAACGAAACTATCCAACGCATGATCTGGAGTTGGTGGCTGTGATCATTGCCTTGAAAATCTGGCGGCATTATCTTTATGGGGAGAAATGTGAGATATATACCGACCACAAGAGTCTTAAATATATATTCACAGAGAAAGAGCTTAATATGCGCCAGTGAAGATGGATAGAGCTCATCAAGGATTATGACTGTTCAATACATTACCACCCTGTGAAAGCAAACAAGGTGGCAGATGCCCTAAGTAGAAAGGATCCAGCGATTCTATCAATGATGAGAATTGAGAAGGATCCAATCTTCTTAGACTTGATGAAGATGGACATGAGAGTCATAAAAGGTAACATCATCAATCCTTTCACAAATGATTACTCAACCATCTCTTTTGGAAAGGTTAAAGGATGCTCAAAAAGATGATGTGAGAATTCAGGAAAAAGTGGAAGCCATCGAAAAAGGGAAATCCTAAGAGTTTAATGTTAATGAAGAATGAATTGTGCGGTTTGGGAAAAGACTATGTGTTCCATCAAGTCCGGAGTTGAAGAAGGAACTTTTGGACGATGCACATAGTTCAAATTTCTCTATTCACCCAGGGAGCACAAAGATGTATCGAGATCTATGAGAAAACTTTTTGTGGGATAATATGAAGAAGGAGATCGCAGAATATACATCAAAGTGTCTGGTGTGCCAGCAAATGAAGGCAGAGAGACAGAAGTCTAAGGGGATGATGCAACCATTGCCCATACTAGAATGGAAATAGGAGAACATCACCATGGACTTTGTCACTGGACTTCCGAGGACAACCAAAGGCAACAATGCAATCTGGGTTGTGGTGGATCATCTTACAAAGAACACACACTTTATTGCTATTCTAGAGGATTTATCATTGGATCAACTGGCACGAATATATATCAGGGAAGTGGTAAGGCTGCATGGAGTACCACTATCTATTGTGTCTGACCGAGATCTAAGATTCACCTCTAAGTTTTGGAAGAGTCTTCAACATGCTCTGAATACTGAACTGAACTTCAGTATGGCCTATCATCCTCAAACTGATGGCCAATCCGAGCGGACTATCCAAACACTTGAGGACATGTTGAGAGCATGCTCAATGGAATTTAAAGGAGGATGGTATCAACATCTTCCTCTGGTTGAGTTCTCTTATAATAACAGTTTCCAATCGAGCATCCAAATGACACCTTATGAAGCCCTATATGGGAAAAGGTTCATAACACCAACATGTTGGGATGAGGTCGGTGAATGTAAGCTGCTTGGACTAGAAATGGTCGAATAAATGGTGGAGAAGGTGAAAACTATTCAGCATCATATCAAGGCAGCCCAGAGTCGACAGAAGAGTTATGCAGATAATCGTTGACGAGACCTTGAGTTTAAAGTTGGAGACATAGTTTTTCTACGCATATCTCTGTGGAAGAAGGTCATGAGGTTTGGAAAGAAAGGGAAGTTAAGTCCAAGGTACATCGGCCCCTTCGAGATTCTTGATCGTGTCGGGGCTGTGACCTATTAACTAGCACTTCCACCTACCATGACCAAAGTACATGATGTATTTCATGTATCCCTCTTAAGGAAGTACATACCAGACCCTTCACATGTACTCTCTTCTGAGGTGGTACAGTTGGAGGATGATCTTTCTTATGAGGAGCAACCAGTGAAGATCTTAGATCATAGAGAAAAAGTTCTACAAAATAAAAGAATGCCCCTCGTCAAGGTGTTGTGGCGAAACCAAAAGTTTGAAGAAGCGACTTGGGAATTGGATGAAATGATGAAGCTGAGTTACCCACATCTGTTTTAGTATGAGGAAAGGAAATTTCGAGGGCAAAATTTATTAAGGGGAGAATATTGTAACGACCCAAAGTTTCATTAATGGAAATTCTTCTTGATCTAGTTAAATGTCTCTTTATGTAAAATGTTTATATAAAATGTCAACTTCTTTGGATTTATGTTAAGAATTGTGACCATTACTTTTATAGCTGTTGAATAGTGATCACATGATTAGTATAAATATAAGGCTTTAACGAACCCAATTTACTCAGAAAAAAGAAGCGATGACCTCATCCAGTAGAATTGCTCCATACGAAGCCCATTTGTCAGAGCTGGGAAAAGAGGTGGCGTCTTTGGGCTTCGCTCTTGACCAAGCCCAAGCTGAGCTTAACCATGTCAAGCTCGAACGAGACCGTCTATGGGAAAATTGGAAGTTGATAGAGATTACCACTCGAGCGATGTTATCCGAGCCACCCCAAGAGTCTGTCACCATCGCACACCTTACCCTTAGGTCTTATGCGGCTGTTTTAAGGGGTTATGTAACAAATCGCTAGTACTATATTCATGTACATTATTTTTGTATATAATAATGAATATACTTTCTTGTCATTATTGATACATTGTAAATAGTTTTTAAAGTACAAATAGTGTTTTTAGTTATTATTTAATTAAGAATTCTATTTTATTAAATTAAGGGATTTTTGAATTAAATAATATTTTAATAATATATTATTATTATTTTTAAATTAATTTTTATTAAAAATAAATAATCTTATAATTTTATGAATGCAATTGTAATTTTTATTAAGTTTTGAAAGCCATTTTTGTCAAAACCCGTGAATTTTCGATAAATATCGGTTTTTATTTTAAAAGTGAAAATTAAAATATTTAGAAAATTATTTAGATAAAATAAATTTTATTTCTGGAATCAGGACATCGAAATTATCCAACGGTGAATTTTTCATAATTTTCTGAGACAGTCAAATTTTTAGGTAAAAATTAAATACCGTTTAAATATATAATGTGTTTTATGACATCATAATGACCCAATAGTGATGTAATAAAATATTATAAGATTTATGTTCGGCCAATATATTTTTTACCATTAAAATAATGTGATTTTGGGTTTGTTTGACTTATTTTACAAAGCATCAATGGACCCCTCAAGACTTATTAAACATCTTGTCTTTTTAAATTATTTTCCATGGGAGTGTGACTCACCTCCACATAAGCAACCTCATTATTTTAAGAAGTTCGGACTTTGGCCTTATAAAATATTGTTTTCCTCTCCCCTTTTCCAAAAAACATGGGCAAAAACCATGAGCTGATTTGTGGTTTGGATTAGTTTAATGTAAGGGGTCCCAAACCTAAATAATAAAGAATTCACTCACCTTTCCTATATAAACCCACCCAAGCTCCTACTTCCTCCTCACTCAAAGCCTTTGGAGTTCGTCAAACCTCTGCCCTACTCTCTCTATAATCCTCCCAAGGTTCCCCAAGCTCCCAAGAATCCTCTCTCAATCCTTTCTCAAGCCTTTGGAAGCACACTTCCAAGTAAGAGTTTTTTCTTCCTTTCTCATTTTGTCCAATTTTCTTTAAGTTGTTTTGCCCTTTTAATCTCAATTATGAATGTTGGGGTATGGTTTTGAACCTCCCTCATACTTCCATCTTTATGTTTGAATGATGGGAGACCCTTTCTCTCTCATTAAATACCTCCCATGTACACCCGTTACTATGCCGAAATTCTGAAAGGAACTTCTCTCTCCTCATTTACATTCAAGCAATACTTTTGTATCATGAATCTAAATTCCATTACAATTGTTGGGACATGTATCTATATGACCTAATTACTATCCATTACATGTAAATATGATGAGGAACCCCTTTCTCTCTCATCAACCGTTTTTATGAATTCTTATGTCACGCCGTTACGCTGCCGAAATCGCACCGATTTTCTAAGCCAATGCCATTGTGTAGTGAATACCATTCCCATTTCTCCATCAAGGGTATTCACCTTTATGAATATTTAATTATTGATTATAAAGTTTCATGTATGAATTCCACATTCTTTTATCGTGGAATAAATGATTATGTTTTATGAATCCATGTTTTATGATCCATGTAACACACTTATGCATGAAATGAAATGTTTAAGAAGGGTGCGCCCTTATAGCGCTCCAATGAATTGGGTAAAGTATAGTATCATGATATGTCATGTGATATGAGTGTTGACTCATGCTAATTCAAGTTCAATGAGGGTTTGCTCGTGCTTCATGTGCAATGAGAATTTACTCATGTTCCATGTGCAATGAGCCTTGACTCATGCTAATTCCATGTTAAGTGTTGTTGCCACATTTCTATGTTATGATTATCATGATTTATCATGCCTTTATGTTCATGTTTCTCTTGCGCTCTATTGATATGCCTATTGTCTAACATGTATTTTACTCCTCATGTATTCCATGTTTATTCCCTTACTGGGATTTATAGCTCACCCCTTTTCTTATGCATGTCCTCAGGTTATCCCATGCAATGCTAAGTACGAGAGAATATAATAGTCATGTAAAGGAAGTTTTCAAAAGATGTTTTATTTCATGTTTTAAGTTGTTATGTAATGATCCTATGCCCCAAAGACACTAGACCTCTCGATCTTCCATGTTGTATCAAGTGAATAGTTTATGTAATAAATCATGTTTAAGTTTGTAATAAAAGCAGGGTTTTCATAGAATATATACGAGAAGCCTTCTGTGGAAAATAAGGTGCACTTGATGCGATGATTGTTCAACCTGAAGATGGATGAAGGGAGAATTGTTGCTGACCACATCAACAAATTCAACACCATCATAAGTCAGCTGACATTGGTGAAGATTGATCTTGGTGATGAGGTATGTGCACTGGTCTTACTGTCCTCTTTACCTGACTGTTGGGAAACAACTGTAACAGCTGTGAACAGTACCTCAGGGAATACCAAAATGGTTTTGAAAGATATACGATACCTAATCCTTAGTGAGGATGTGCAAAGAATTGAATCAGGAAGATTCATTGGTTCTGCTCTGAACGTTGAAGGAAGAGGAAGATACCAACAACGAGACAATTGTAGAGCATGATCAAGGTCAAGAGGAAAAATCACAGACAAGGAAAAGTGAGCTGGTCCTACCTACTGGACATGCGGGAAGAAAGAACATGTCAAGAAGGAGTGCAGAGAAAAGCAGAAGCGACCTAAAACCAGCGGAGCAAGCACGACAGTTGAAGGAACTGATGATGTGCTGTTGTTGAGCATGGATAGCTTGATGGAGTCTTGTATTTTAGACTTTGGGGTGTCTTTCCATTCTACATCGAAGAAGATATTTCTAGAAAATTACGTTTCTGGAAATTTCGGCAAGGTACATCTTGCTGATGATGAGCCCTTGTAGATTGTGGGAAAAGGATATGGACAGATCAAGACCAACAGTGTGAGCTTGCTGGTTCTAGAAAACACGAGGTACATCCCTAGTTTAAGAAGAAATCTAATTTCTGTGGGACAACTTGATGATGTAGGGTTGAGTACCACATTCAATGGTGGTGCATAAAAAATCACCAAAGGATCTATGGTCCTAGCTCGAGGAGCAAAGAATGATACCCTATACAACATGACAAAAACTTGCATGGACATGAATGCATCACTAAAAGATGTAGGAGATTCACAACTGTGGAACAACAGGCTGGGTCACATGAGTGAGAAGGGGATGAAGGTGCTGGCTTCAAAAGGGCTACTGCCAGAACTGAATTCAGTGGAAGTTGTCCTATGTGAAGATTGTATCTTCAGAAGGCAGAAGAAGATGTCTTTTGTAAAAGGAGGCAGAACACCAAAGGCTGGGAAGATGGACTTGGTGCACACTGATGTTTGGGGGCCTGCATCAGTACTTTCCCTCGGAGGGTCACAATACTATGTGGCATTCATCTATGAATCAATAAGGAAGGTATGAGTTTACTTTCTGAAAAGGAAATCTGAAGTGTTTAAGATGTTTCAGAAGTGGAAGGTCATGTTGGAGAATGTGTCAGGATCAAAGCTGAAATGTTGAGGTCTGACAACAGTGGAGAGTATGGAAATCTGGAGTTTATAGAATTCTGTTCTGATAATAGAATTTGGTGGGAGAACACCATTCTAGGTACATCGTAACAGAATGGTGTGGCAGAGAGGATGAATAGGACATTGAATGAACGTTCCAGGAGTATGAGGTTACACTCAGGATTGCCCAAGACTTTTTGGGCTGATGCAGTGAACATGGAAACATATCTGATCAACATAAGCCCATTTGTTCCAATGGGAGAACGTCTACCCGAGGATCTCTGGATTGGTAAAGAGGTAAAACTCTCACATTTACGAATCTTTGATAGTTTGGCTTATGTACACATTGATTCTAACTCAAGGGAAAATCTTGATGCTAAGTCCAAGCCATGTTTCTTTATTGGCTATGGTGCTGACGAGTTTGGTTACCACTTTTGGGATGATCTCAAGAAGATGGTCATCAGGAGCTAGAACATGGTATTCAATGAAGGTGTCATGTACAAAGATCTTCATGTAGCTGAAGATGAAAATGGGAACATTGAGTCAGAGTACACAGAGCAAGTGGAGATTGAAGGTGTATCTGAGCATGATACATCCGAACCGATGGAACCTTCTACTCCAGTGGAGTTGAGGAGATCAAAAAGTGTGAGAAGGCCTGTTCAGAGGTATTCACCATCCCCGCATTATCTATTATTGACTGATGGTGGAGAACCAAAATGTTTTGAAGAGGTAATGTAGCTGAAGGAATCGAGCAAGTGGGAGCTGGCTATGAAGGAAGAGATTTCCTCATTGCATGATAACAACACTTGGGAGTTGACACCTCTACCACAAGGAAAGAGAGTATTGCAGAACAAATGGGTATACCGAGTCAAAGAAGAACATGATGGAAAGAGGAGGTTCAAGACAAGGCTGGTGTTGAAAGGCTTCCAACAGAAGGAGGGAGTGGATTTCAATGAAATATTCTCACCAGTAGTGAAGCTTACCACCATTCAGGTGGTTCTCAGCATTGTGGAATCAGAAGACTTTCATCTTGAGCAGCTTGATGTCAAGACTACTTTCCTTCATGGAGATTTGGAGGAAGACATCTACATGCAATAGCCAGAGGGATATGTAGAGTCTGGGAAGGAAGACCTGGTGTGCTAAATCCAGAAGAGCTTATATGGACTGAAGTAGGCACCCAGGCAGTGGAACAAAAAATTTGATTTGTTTATATCTAAAAATGAATATAAACAATGTGTCATGGATCAATGTTGCTACATCAAGTCCTTTGGTGATGAATTCATTATATTTCTTATGTATGTGGATGACATGCTCATTACAGGATCATGTATGCAGAGGATTAATGAGATGAAAGGGCAGTTGGATGAGGAGTTTGAAATGAAAGATCTTGGAGAAGCTGGAAAGATTCTGGGGATGAAGATCAAGAGAGACCGCACAGCTGGAACGTTGATGTTGTCATAGGCTGATTACATTGGGAAGGTTCTGAAAAGATTTAGTATGATGGAAGAAAAAGAAGTCTTTATTCCCCTGGTGATCCATTTCAAACTATCAAAGGAGCAATCACCGAAGACGGAAAAATAGGTTGAGTACATGACAAAAGTTCCATACGCATTAGCTGTTGGAAGCCTGATGTATGCCATGGTCTTTACTCGATCTGACATCGCTCATGCAGTGGGAGTTGTGAGAAGATATATGGATAACCCTAAAAAACAACATTGGGAAGACGTAAAGTGGATACTGAGGTATTTGAAAGGCAGTAAGGAGGTATCTTTGTGCTTTAGGAAAGGAAATTCATTGTAGGGGTATGTGGATGCTGACCTTGGAGGCGATGTCGACAGTAGGAGGAGTACCACGGGTTATGTATTTACCTATAGAGAAACTGCGGTAAGCTGGATATCACAATTGCAGAAGGTGTTGACTTTATCCACAATAGATGCAGAATATATTGCTGTAACAGAAGCTGGGAAAGAGATGGTTTGGCTGAAGAACTTTTTGGATGAATTGGGAAGAAAGCGAGAGGAGAATGTATTGCACTGTGATAGTCAGAGTTCTATACATCTTGCAAAGAACCCAGTGTTTCATGCCCGAACAAAGCACATTCAGTTGAAGTACCATTTCATCAGAGGTTTGATACAGGATGGGTTGCTGACATTACAGAGGATTTGTGGAACCAACAATCCGGCAGACATGTTGACAAATCCTATGGTGATACAAAAGTTGAGGCACTGTTGTGCCTCTGTCGGTCTCCACTGATGAACGGAGGATGAGAGGTATAATAAAAGAGAAAATTATGAGAGCATAAGAGGAAAATAGTTTGTATTTCATGAATCGTCAGGTTGAAATTGAAGCTGTGAATGGAAAGCACGCCACTGGTGAGTGAAGAAGAGGAAGAAATCAGATTAAGTAAGTTGTCTTTTGTCAGCTGCATCAAAGAATAAAAGTGCAGTGGATTAGGCTCCAAGTGGGAGATTGTTGGATTGGTGTTACCCGATCTGGTTGGGCCAAATGCTTGTGGCCCGCAACTGTCATGGGTTGAGCTCCACGGTGAGATAGTTGGGGGTTGTAGGGGGCAACGCGCCCCTAATTCGGGGGTCCGGAGGCCCCGACCCAATTTTTTTTGGCATTGTAGCATCTCTAACCACTATAGCTGAGATGACCGACCGACACTGACATGGCACTATAGCTGTGCGGACTTCGGAGTCAACTATACTGTAGCACTTTTGAGTTCCAGCTGGCATCCACTGTACACTTTTGACAAAGGTGACCGCCTTTCACTGCTGCGATGCAGAATTCCTATTCGGAACAATGGATCGTATTCTCCATACGTAGTCCATTTCGGGTTAGGGTTTCTTACCTGCAAAAAATCTGTAATTTGTACTCCCGAAATAGTGAAGTTCTGCCTCTCTATAGACGTAGGGATTATTCCCGAACCACGTAAATTTGTGTGTTCTGTGTGCTTTCTTTTCTTCTGCATTTTCTTTTGTTTCTTATTTCTGTCATTGCGACTCTCGATGATTTCAAAACATTATAGCCCTTCCAAGTTCTCATCGTAGCAGGAATATGCTATGACCTTTTAGTGCAGCAGTTACTCTTAGAACATTATCACATACAATGTTATGCAGAATAACAATCATGATGTGATAAGGAATTTGTTAATATTCAAAACCATGAATATAAGTTATCATAAAGTACAAAATAAGTTGGTTTTACGGAACCAATTGCAAAAGAAGGTTCCCGACCCAAATTATGGGAAATTGTTGCAACTCCGACCACTGTAGTAGAGCTGACCGACAGACACCGACAGAGCATTGTAGCTGTGCAGACTTTTGGCACAACTACTGTAGCTCCGCGGACTTCCAACCGTCGTCCACTGTAGCACCTTATACTCGGGTGGTCGCAACACTGTAGTGATGCAGACTTCCAGCCACTTTTCACTATTGCACAACAGACTTTCTGTGCGGTTGCTGGAATAATATTTCATCTTCTTTATCAACCCATTTCAAGTTAGGGTTTCTATGTGTGTGAAACTATGATACTCCCTGTAATTTTATGCGCCTGAAACTAGTAATATTTCCACCTCTTCATGTATGTAGGGATCATTTTTCAAACTATGTAAATCTCTATGTCCAAGATCTTCTTCTTCTTCTTCTTTTGTTTTTCCATTTTACTCTTCTGTGAATCATTTTTTTCACTTCGCTGCTCCCGACATTTCTGCAACAAAATAAACAAGGTATAAATCTCATAGGTCCAACTTTGTGGCCTTAGTAAAAGTCGAGCCACGCTCGCTAGACCCCCTGGTCCATAAAGAAGATAGAGTAATGATTTTTCACATATCCTCACCAAAATAACATGTTCACTAGGTGGCGAAACAACTTTTAGGGTGCTCGAACCCTTCTTGAATATTACGTTTCCCATAAACCACCTTCATGTCTTTGAAGTCTGAGATGACACAACTAGTTCCTCGAATTTGTATCCTTCTCTTGGAACCCCATGGGCCTCGGGCTCCCTTGCTCCTAGTTCTTCCCTGTAGAAAACTGATAACAGGGACTAGCTGATCCAAAAGGAACCTTCTAGGATTCATTTGAGAATTGTACCATGCTAAAGAGATTATGCTTAGGGGATGTTTTGTCCTAAAATCCCCCTTAAATCCATGAGTTATTGTCCTGACCGTGTGGAATATGGGATTTGTCCATTACCAATGGTTGACCTGTACCAACTAGTTTCCATCTCCAGTTAACTCAGATTTTCCTGGACCATGATTTATGATCCCCATAACTAGACTATTCAAGTGTATTCGACATCCTCAACATTACGTCACCGTGCACTGTACCATTTCTCAAAGAATGAATGCGACACTCCATTCCTGAACCTTTTGATGGACCGCACCATGTGACTTGAAACCACATGGTGTAAGGCTTGAGCCTCCCAACAAAATGCCAAATTGCCCTAGGGTGCCAGAACCCTTCCAAGATAGCTCTTTTCTCTATACCCACTTCATCATCCACACATTTGAGGCTTCACAAATCTTCCATGGCCCTTTAAATAGAGTGGGGATCCCCTTTACTTTAACATGCATGTAAGCCCTATGGACCCATGCATAAGGTCTTATGACCTACTAACTAGTGGCATATCCTCATTATAGGAAAGGAACTCTAATCCTCATAAGCCTCGACAACACCACGGTGGAACTCAACACCTTAGGGTGTTTTGGGTCATCTCTGGTATGTCTGTCCCATTCCATATTCGTTGGTTCAAACTTTTGTGTCATGACTTACACGACCCATATTCCAACTATCCCGATGGACTTGAATTCCTTAATATTTTACCATCCACCAATACCCGTCTTTAAATAATCACCCATGACCCTTGGAAAAGAGTGAGGATCCTCTTTTTTTGACCATGCATGTAAACCCTATAGGCCCATGCATAAGGGATTCTGATCTACCAACTAAATGCATCTCCTCCTTGCCGGAAAGAAACTCCAATCCTTGTGAGCTCCGACAACATTGCAAAAAAAGTCAACCCCTCAGGGTGTTTTGGGTCATCCTCGACATCTCTACCCCATTCCATATTCATCGATTAATTCCCAGTAGAAAGACTCTAAATTGCACGTCTCAAGTCCTAACAACAAGACTCTAAACAACACAACGTCTCCAGTCCTGGTAGCATGACTTTAAACTGCATAACATTTTCCATCCTTACCGCATGACGTTAAACTACACAGAAGACATCTTTAGAAAATGTCGTTAAAATGAACAGAAGACGTCATTATTGCATCACGTTAAACTGCATAGAGAACATTAATTTCTAAATGGTACACTACAAGTAGTAGAAGGTATGAGTAGAATACCATAAACTAAAACAACAGATAGTCTGAGTTGGAAGACTCTAAACTACAACACAACAATGGTCTAGTTTGCAAGACCTTAAAAGAACCAATTGAAAGAGACACAATGCTCACCAGGTTAAAAACCCTAAAAGGGAACCCTGGGCTAAAGTTGAGTATCTGGTAGCTGGACATGCACTTTGTGTGATCTAGATAATATTGAGCACTCATAAAATGGAAAAGACATAAAACCTATTAGGTCAAAAACCCAAAAAGGGTGGACTGAGAAAAAGCCAAGTCCACACCTGCTAAACATTCCCCCATATGAAGCTTAGACAAAAGTTGGGGAAATATAAAAAAGAGATACAAAGCTTGTAGGGATCATTACTTGTCCCTAGAAAAAATCAAGCTATGCTCGCTAAGTCTACTAACTTAGGAATAAATTAGAGCGTTCTCCCTCCAGGACATATTTTCACCCAAATTATCCTTTTTTAGAAAGGTGATCCTAGGACAACTGGAGCAGATACATCAGTGAATAATCTAATGCCCACAGACATTCATGGGAAATTCTCTAGAGAAATTTGTTGTCATTTAAGCATTCAAATCCATACATTTAGGTTTACTTGGTATTATACAAATGATGTGTATCTTTGATGATCCTTATGATATCAAGTCAATGAAATGTCATGTACATCATGAATGAATGAAATATGGACTACAACATGTAACGTTCAGAAGATTTATTCATTGATAATGTGAAAAACAGGGAGGAATCTCTGCATTCTGGAGTCTCTCCCGCGAATCCACAAATAAATAGAGGTTCATGAAACTACAGGCCCTCACAACATGTGCTCAGAGGAGACCTTGAGCTCTGCTGACTTCTTCTCCAAGGAGGCAATGGATTGGAACAATTGATCAATAAATTAAGTTTTCACCTTAGCAATCTACTACAGTGCTTCCGCCTTGGCGACAACTTCAAGCCTAGCCTTCTCTGTTTGGTTAAGGATCCCATGTTGCTCCAAAACAGTTTTCTATGATGTTTCAGTGCATGCTGCAATCAGGATAACTCTTCTTTAAGATGGATGATTTCAGACTATAATAAGAAATTTTTACCTTCCTGGTTGATCATGTTTTGGCGAATTTTCACCTCCACCATGCATTGGGAAGTCTCACTCAAGGCCTCATCCAGACTTCATTTTACCGAAGGTGAAGCCTCTGCAGCTACTACCCTCAATTCAAGGGACTTCCTTTGCTCTTACAGGGAAATAAATTCCTTCACCCAGGCACGAAGAGCGGTATAGTCAAAACCCCCATAGCCATGTGTGGTAATCATATAACTAAGATGACCCAGTTGGTCCTTTAGCTCTTCCAAACGGTCCTTTGAGATTAGGGTCCAAATTTCCATCCACACTTGCTTCCGCATCAGTTGATAGAGTGACGTAGACTCCGAGCCTTGACTCAAGCCCAATCCAGGAACAAGAATATATTTCAGGACTAATTCACTGAGTGAAGGACTCATACTCTTGGCCTTCAGCGAGGTGGGCATGGAACTGACCTCTTCATTAGTTTACTCGGTCAGAGGGATTCTTAAGGAAGAAGGTACCAAAACTTATGAGCTCTGAGATGAAGGTACTATAATAAGAGGCACAAAGATTTATCAGTCAGTAGGTAAATAATATGATTCTATAATATAGTTAATGAAATTGATTGATGTTGGAAACATACCTTTATCAGTTGCATAACTAGGAATGTCTATCACCCTGACCCCATCTTCAGATGAAGAGGTGACACCCTCCTATGACGACCAACCTGGCAGTACCACTGAATTTTTCTCCGTCGTCATACTTTACTCACCGTCCTTGAGGGCTAAAAGTATGAAATAAATGTTAGAAGACATGACATAAAGTAGTCCATGTGTTGAGTTTATGAAGAAGTACCCACCTTCGCCCAAAGATACCTTTATCAGGGCTAAATCAGTTGCAGAGTTGCTACCAGCATCCCCATCCTCCAGAAGTGTGCCCGCCTATGCTCGGTAAAATGGAACCACCATTGGAATGTCTGCCATAGGCACTGGGCATAACTGTGTCGATACTTCAACCATCTCCACTTCTTGATGGGTCGGGTCTAATGGTGAAGGTTCTATTGGAGCAACAAAATGCCCACCCATATCTTCTGGAACATATGTATGTTCCTCCAGGTGGGCTCGATGGGGACCTGCACATTTTTGACAAACTAGAATGCGTTACTGAAATGGTTTGAAACAAGAAAAGAAGTAAAATGTAATGATTACATGAGGATTATGTGTGTGAGGGCTCTGATAGTTCAAATATTTTTCTTTTTTCCTTTCCTCTTCGTGGAAAGGCCCCCAGAAGGGGCTGACGTTGAAGGTGTTGAGGATGGTGATGATGGAAGTGTAGATTGTGACGGTAGTCACCGCCATCATCAGAGCCAGTTGACTCGAGGAACCCTCATCATTAGTCCCTTGGTCACCACCCAAGTCACCTCCGACAGTCGTACCCCTAGGAGAATATACCAGGGATGGCGGGAGTGAGCAGTCTACTTCACATTCCTGCCATATCAATAGAAATCAATATGGTCACAATGACACCATAACCATTTGAATATAGTAGCAAGGCCAATATTATCACTTCCTTGATGTTAGGATGACCCTTTTCATCCATAACAACCCCCATCGTTCTAGGAACCACCATCCACATGACCAAAGGCGGGTAATGGATATTGTCCTTCACGCTTTCCATAATCGCATTGAGGTCTCGAATGAAAGCCTCAACCTCATTGTACTAGTTTTTAAAGGAGATACCCATGAGAGCAGTAAGACGTGAAAATCCTTCCGGGCATATCTTCTCCTGGCACAATATCCCCTAGATCTCCACATCTGAGTTCCCTACCCTCCAAATCATCCATTATTGCAACGTAATGGGGAATAATAGTGCAGATGCGGCATTGCTTATAGGCTCCGCACTCATCACAAACGCGCCAGTTAACACTTCTTTCGGTAATGAAACTGATGATAAATGTCTCACCACCTTGTGAGGCATCTTTGAGGTTGTCAGTTTGCTTGAAGAGAGTTTCTTTCCAGGCCTTAGATTGGCTTCAGCGGTCGGTGGCAACTTTACAACCTCAGGTACTAATTCGGATTATTTCCCGTTTGGATACGAGTGGATCTAAATCTTAGCATAATGTTGAGATAAATCGATCTCAACATTGTTTAGAGGAAAGTCTTTGAATTTGTGTCTCCTCCTTGGTAAACATCAACCAGAACCGACGAGCCACCATTGGATGATTCTCGGACCGAATGTGAAGAGAGGCAGGACACTTTGTTTGAATGCACCGAAACCAATGACTAAATCAAAAGGTGCGTACCATTCATAGAGAACGCTACCATCAATTTGGGTAGAAATGACACCCTCAAAAATTGACATCATATAAGCCCGCGCCTCATAGCTGCCCCATCATTGTAAGTTATACTACCAGTGGGCATCTCTTAGGGTTTGAAAGAGAAGCGGTCATCACGACATAGGCTATAGTATCCCCGGTTTCTGGTATGTAACTATTTATTTATGCTTTTTATGTATATAAAGTATAAGGGTGGAAGTTGAGAGAGTTTGGAGAAATTTTTGAAAGTTTTTGGGGCTTTCCTACAGGTGCACGAGTGGTGCACGGTTTGTGAAAACAGTGCAACACTTGCAGGAAACCGTGCACAGTAAGGCAGGGGCTAAATGAGAGGCGCACGAGCTATGCACAATTTGTCCAAACCGTGTGTAAGTCTAGGAGAAACCATGTGATGTGGTGAAAATTTTGGACAGAGAGATTCGGCATGGTCAGCCCGCAGTTTCTAAGCCGTGCGAGCCAACCGTGCGACTAAACCGCGCACAAGGTCAAAGTTAGATCCTTAAAAATGATTCTAACACGTTTTTGCCTCTAAGTGTTTCGTTTTCCCTCATATGCTACCCTAACTCGGGATTTTTCTTCCCCAAAGGTTAAGGCAAGTTCTCCCATCGATTTGGAGGTGATCCAAAGGCTTCCCTTGGTGATTAGATGATTTTTCTTCGTGGTATGTGATCGCTCTTCATCATTCTTGATGTTTTTCTTATATCTACCTCATCATTTCTCTTAGTTTCTTAGATCTACACCCACTGTGGGTAGATCTCAAATTTTGGATGCCAAATATGTTTATATTTGGTCTCGATTATGTTAGGGGAATAGATCTAAGGTGGTTCGTGGAGATTCAACCCAATTTTTGGGGTGTTTTCATGTCGTTTATCATTTTTGCCAAAACTCTCGAGGTAGGTGACTTCACTCTCGAATCCTCTTGCTAGAATTGATTGACTTGATTTCAAATTGATTATTTTATGTGGAATTGATTGTGAATTGGCTGTCTAATGATTGTTGAAAACCCTCTTGAGTGACGGTTTGGAGAAACATGGAAATTGGGTGTTCTTGCATAAAGTTCTTTAGTTCTTAAAATGTTGATTTTAAAATGGATTTTTTTTGAAATCATGGTAAATGGATTAATCAAATTTTTTTCAATGAAAGAGATGATTTTATTGAAATGAAATGATTGATTTGAATTGAGTTGTTGGAAGGTTTTCGATAAAAGAACGGTTTTATTGAAATGGATGAAATGATTATTTTGACATGGTTTTGGGTATACTTGGTGTGTGTGTTCATATTGCATTTCCGGGGTTTGGTTGAAATATGACCTTATGCTTGGTGCCAAATGTGTAATGGAACATGAGATATAATTACCTTGTGACGACTTGGTAACCACTCATGAGTATGGAACCTTCATCATGATGCATGCATGGTTGGTATTGTGGATATGTGGAATAGAATGGTTATTCCCAATGAAACTTGTGAAGTGGGTTTAAAGCATGGTTTGGTTGTTTTCTTAAAAAATAGATTTTGCTGGAAAATTGGGTGACATGACACTTGTTTATGTTTGGTTATAAACTATTTTAGAACTTTTTTATATTTAGTTATGAACTATTTTGAAAATTGTTGTATATAAACTGTTTTATATAAATATTGTTAACTTTTCTATCCTAATGGCATGAGTAGGGAAGTCATTGGGAAAAAACTATTGAGTTTTAGTACTCACTCCTGCTTTGACATTTTTGTGCTTTTGCAGATGTCATCTACTGAGACATGGACAAAGGTAAAATATCATACATCTTTATCACTATTTCATGATACTTGGATTATTGTTTGAGTTTGGAGCTTGGAGCATGTGGAGTTGTGGAGTCTTGTAGTTGTCTTGGAGTTTTGATAGTGTCCTCTGCTGTTTACTTTGACATTGTAGTCTTCCGCTGTGGTATTTGGGTTTTAGCCGGATTTTGATAAATGAAATGTTGATTTGTCTTTCATTATTCATGCATCATAATGGTTTGTTTGGTTTGGATTGTTTGGTTAGTTGTTTTATCCTTAAAGGGTAAATCGTATCCCACTTGTATTGAAACCCTTTGACATTTATTTCTAGCCTTTGACGTCTTGGGGATGTCTTCTAAGATCAAATTGCATCCTCCCACATTCTCAAGCCAATAAGGAGTGATGTTACAAATGGTATCCATTTTGTTCAGTCTAAAAAGTCTGTTGAGACAAATGGTATCAGCTTGTGAGATAAAAGGTATCAGCTTGTTCTTTTCCTTGTGGAACATGTAGTCATCAGTCCTGTCAGTCTTGGAGTTGAATTCATTCTTATCTATTTCTTGGGTTGGAATCTTAGAAAGGAGCTAGATTTTCCGGACTTGAAATGTAGAGCATAAAAAGATGTAGCTAATCTTTTTATGCTGAACTTCAAGTTACTAGGGAGTTGAGTACATAAATGTTTTGGAGACACTTATAGGATTTTCAATCTCATTGTCATGATTTTATCCAATGAGACGAGCATGACATGCATTAGAGGAATGAATTTCCACCAAGATTGCATAATTCATTTTGAATAATGACATGATTTGGTGCAATGTGTTACTTTTTGAAAATGTTGAAATTATTTTCAAATGAAAGATTTTCAAAAAGTACATGATTGTGGTATTTTGAAAATAGTTTGATTTTCAAAAGTAAGTCGAAATTTTTCAAAAACAGTTGAACATGGAAAAGGTTGAATTTGGAAAGCAAGGTTGTGATAGTTGATGTGATATAATTTGAAATACTAAACCTTTAGTTGCCAGAGAGTGTGAATTATAACGTTTTTTATTTGTTTAGAAAATGGAACCCGCTACACATCATAGGAACAGATCGGAAGAGGCCGTTGAGAATTTGGTTGCACCTGAGCCACAGGTGAACCAACAGTTGGTTCAAAGCATCACTTAAACTTTTCAAACCATTAAATCAAGACAACAACCAAATACTCTTTTTACGATATCTGTAACTACTGGAAATCCAAGTGAAGGAAGAACAGTTGTCTTTATGAGAGGGGGAGAGAACTTCAACACTAAGAGAAAAAGGAAGAGGGACACCTATTCTGAAGGAGGTGGAACACATCGAAATAGGACCACAGGAGAAAGTAATCCACCTCCAAGACCCAAGAACAAGCTTGGAAGTTTTCAGTGCGGTTCACAGAGTCACATCAAGAAAAACTGTATCATACCACCGAGAGCATACCACAATTGCAACAATATGGGGCATCTTAAGCGCTATTGTCACATTTCTCCGAAGTCAGGTGTTTAGAAAACTCCCCTTGTGCTGCAAAAGTCGTATGATTCAATGAAACTAGGGAAGAAGAACAATCCTCATCAGCAGAACAACCATGATGATTCTAGGAGTACCATGACTCCTCAGCAAGGGAAATCTCAGCAAGGAAACAAGGAACAAAGTGCAACGACGAAGCAGTTATATGGAGTTGAGCAGATGATTGCGGATGATCAGACTAAACTATCTACGGTGAGAGGTACAATTATTTTGAATTCTACCCTTATGCAAGATCTATTTAATACTGATGCATCTCATTCCTTTATCGCTTCTCGTGTTGTTGATTTTCTAAGTTTAAAACTTGGGATGATGTCTTCTATGATAAAACTTCAAACTCCTCTTGGTCAAAGAGAATGTCGAGCCTTTGTGTGTAGAGAATGTTCTATAACTGTTGATGAAGCTATGCTGAAATGGGATTTCTCAGTGTTGAAGATGAATGTTTATGATGTAATCCTCAGTTTGGATTGATTGACAATGTTCAAGTCTCACATTGATTGTTATAGCAGAACAATTATTTTCGTGACTGAGGACGACATCGAGTATCTCTTCAGAGGAGAAAGAGTTGTAAAGAAAGGTGCAATGGTCTTGTTGGCACCAGCAGCGGGAACACTCGCTTACTAGTTGGCGGTATTGACTTTGAAATTGAAGGAAGAGATCAAGGATAATAGTTCTCCAATAGTTGTAGATCATTTTTCAGAGGTTTTTCCCAAGAACTTCTCAGGGTTACCACCTATAAGGGAAGTAGAGTTTACAATTGATCTCTTTCCGAGGACCAGTCCCATTTCCTTTCCATCTTATAGGATGAAATCAATAGAATTAAGGGTGTTGAAAGTGTAGTTGGAAGAACTGTAAAGAAAGGGTTTCATTCGTCCAAGCACGTCACCATGGACAACACTGGTTTTATTCGTTAAGAATTATGATGGAACTCTTTGGCTATGCATAGACTATCATAAGCTTAACCAAGTTATGATAAAGAATCAGTATCCACTACCATGCATTGATGATCTTTTTGATCAATTATGAGGAGATCAGTGGTTCTCCAAAATTGACTTGCGATTAGGATATCACCAATTGCGAGTTCGGAAGGAGGATATTCCGAAAATAGCATTCAGAAGAAGATTTGGCCATTATGAATATGTGGTAATGACTTTCAGTCTTACAAATGTACCAACAGTCTTTATGAAATTGATGAATTGGATATTTCAAATATATCTGGATTCTTCTATTGTGGTGTTTGTGGACGACATCTTGGTGTATTCAAGGACTAGAGATGAGCATGAGAAACACTTGGAGATAATGTTGGGAATCTTGAGAGATCATCCTTTGTATGCCAAATTATCAAAGTGTGATTTTTGGATACAAGAGATATGATTTATAGGTCATGTAATCTCTAAAAGATGTGTTTTAGTGGATCCTGAGAAGATAGAAGCTGTTATCACTTGGAAACCGCCTAAAAATGTCTTTGAGACACGAAACTTCCTTGGTCTAGCTGGTTATTACCGACGTTTTGTGTGTGACTTTTCACGACTAGCTTCACCTATGACAGCTTTGGCAAAGAACAATGTTTCATTTCAATGTACTAAACAATGTTAGAAGCCTTTTCAAGAGCTAAAAGTTTGCCTTACATCCGCACCAATCTTGATTTTTCCAGAATCAGGACAAGGGTACATGGTGTATTGTGATGCTTTAGAATCTGGGTTGGGGTGTGTTCTCATGCAAGGAGACCATGTTGTTTCTTATGGATCAAGACAATTAAGAGTGCATGAGAATAATTACCCAACTCATGATTTGGAGTTACCTGCAGTTGTCCATGCCTTGAAGACTTGACGTCATTATCTCTTTGGTGAGAAATTTACTATGTTCAGGGATCATAAGAGTTTGAAACATATTTTCTGACAATGGGATTTGAATCCGAGGCAAAGAATATGGATGAAGCATCTTCAAATTCTTGACTTTGACTTGATGTGTACACTGGGTAAACTTAATTTGGTGGCCGATGCATTAAGAAGAAAGTTATATGCTCATTTGGAAAAAAGAAGCTTCAGATGAGTGACAACCGATGTCGGTGATAGCTGACATGTGTGTGGAATGTGAAGACCGAGGCGATGTTGTGGTTTTCTTCTTAGTTGTGGTGGTTCCTGATTTGATGAAGATGGTAAATGAGGCACATACATCCAATGCAGAATGTGTTGTATTGAGTTCAAAAATCAATATTGGGGAGACCATTGAGGGATGGAGGCCAGATGAAAGTTCAAAGTTTTACTTTAAGAATTGGATGGCTGTACCTATGGCTTATCAGGAGAAACTTCTCAGTGCATATCATCATTCAAGATGAGATGTTCATCCAGGCATACAAAAAATACATAAGGCATTAAAAGCGCAGTTTTGGTGGGTTAACATTGTTGGATTGGTGTAGCCCGATCTAGTTGAGCCGAATGCTTCTGACCACTATAGCAGAGCTGACCGAATGACACTGACAAGACACTTTAGCAGTGCAGACTTCGAAGTTAATATTACTGTAGCTAATTGGACTTCCAGCCGGCAACCATTGTAACACTTTTGACTTGGGTGGCCGCCTTTCACTATAGTGATGCTGACTTCCAGCTGTCTTTAACTATAGCACAATGGAATTTCCAACGGTTGGTGGAATAATGCTTCGTCCTCTATATTAACCCATTTTTGGGTTAGGGTTTTGTGTGTGTGAGAAACTCCTATAAATCGTGCTCTCGGATTATAGTGATTTTTTGCCTCTCCATGGATGTAAGGATTATTCCCAAACCATGTAAATCCTTGTTTCCATATTCTTTTTTTCCCTTTTAATCTTCTGTGATCCGTGTTTTGTTTCATTTCTCCTGACATTTTTGCATCAGGCATGAAACAGAAGGTGGCTGAGTTTGTTTCCAAGTGTTTAAATTATCACCAAGTTAATGCAGAGCATCAAAGACTAGTGGTTAGGTTTCAGTCCTTACCCATCCCAGTGTGGAAATGAGAGAAAATATCTATGGATTTTATCACAGGTATTTCAAGAACAGTTCATAAATATGATGCCATATGGGTGATAGTGGATCAAATTACCAATTCAGCTCATTTCATTCCTATTCGTGAAACTCACATGGTGAAGGATTTGTCCAAATTCTATATCTGAGAAGTGGTAAAGAGACATGACATACTAGTTTCGATCATATCAGACATGGGTCTGAGGTTCACATATCGTTTATGGAAATCCTTACAGAAAGTCATTGGGAATTAATTGATTATGAGCATGGCATATCATCCTTAGACGGATGAGAAATCCTAAATGATGATACGAACATTGGAAGACATGTTGTGTGCTTGTGTAATGGATTTTTATGGCTCACGGGAAGAGAACGTGCCATTGGTGAAGTTATCATATAAAAAAATCTATCAGGCTTCGATACATATGGATCTTTTTGAAGCTTTGTATGGGAATCCTTATCGTTATATACTTTTTTGGGTGGAAACTGGTGAAACTTCACTGGTTGGATCGTGCCTTGTCCAAGAAAAAACGGAGAAGATTCAGTTGATCAGGAAGAGAATGGAGACGACTCAAAGTCGTCAGAAATCGTATGCTGATCATTGTTGATGGTCATTATTTTTCATGGTGAGTGATCATGTATTATTAAGAATCTATCCAAGGATTAGACATCATCATTTTAGGAATCAGGGCAAGTTATCTCCTTGATACATAGGCCCTTTTGAGATACTGGAATGAGTTGGAGAGATTCCATTTCGGTTGACTTTTCCACCACGGTTTAGTGCGGTGCACAATATTTTCCATGTATCACAGTTGAAAAAGTATCAACCTGATCCTAACCATGTGATTAGATGAGATCACGTTGACCTAGAGCCAGATGCTTTGTTGGTACATATCCCGGTGCAGATTGAGGATAGGCAAGAGAAAGTCTTGTGTGGAAAAAACATCAGTCTAGTACGAGTTTTGTAGCAACATGGTCAGATTCAGGAAGAGACTTAGGAATGCGAGAAGGAAATGGAAGAGTAATGGGTGGAACTCTTTCAGGGAAATGATGATTTTTTACTTTTTGGGGACGAAAATACCAATGGTGGGGAGAATGTAGCACCCCCTATTTTCGGTATGTAACCCTTTCTTTATGATTTTTATGTATATAAAGCATAAGGGTGAAAGTTGGGAGAGTTTGGAGAACATTTTGAGAGATATTGGGGCTTTACTACAGGTGAATGGGTGGTGCACAGTTTGTGAAAACCGTGCAACACTTGCAGGAAACCGTGCACAATGAGGCAGGGGCTAAAGGAGAGGCGCACGGGCTGTGAACAAGTTGCGCATGGTTTGTCCAAACGGCGTGGGAGCCTAGTAGAAACCACGCGGTGTGGTGAAAATTTTGGACAAAGAGCTTTGGCATGGTCGGCACACAGTTTGGAAGTCGTGAGAGCCAACCGTATGAGGTATTTCTTAAGATAGAATACGGAGCACAGTTAGTGCACGATTTATCTAACTATGCGATTAAACCGTTCACAAGGTCAATGTCAGATCCTTAAAAAGAGGATCTAACACATTTTTTCCTCTTAAGTTTTTTGTTTCCCTAACTTGGGATTTTTCTTCCCCAAAGATTAGGGAAGGTTCTCTCATCGATTTGGAGGCGATATGAAGGCTTCCTTTGGTGATTAGAAGCCATTTCTTTGTGATATGTGACCGTTCTTGATGTTTTTCTTAGATCTAACTCATCCCTTATCTCGGTTTCTTAGATCTATGCCTGCTGTGGGTATATCTAAGATTGTGGATGCCAAATAAGTTTATATTTGTTCTTGATTATGTTAGGTTCAGAGATCTAAGGTAGGTTCGTGGATATTCAACCCGGTTTTTGGAACGTTTTCTTGCCGTTTATCGTTTTTGCCAAAACTCTAAAGGCTGGTGGCTTCACTCTCGACTCCTCTTGCTAGAAGTAATTGGATTGATTTCAAATTGATTATTTTGTGTGGAATTGATTATGAATTGTCTGTGTAATGATTGTTGAAAACCCTCTTGAGTGACGGTTTGAGGAAACATGAAAATTGGGTGTTCTTGCATAAAGTGATTTAGTTTTTGGTTTTAAAATATTGATTTAAAAAAGGTGGTTTTTTTCTGGAATAATTGTAAACTGATTAATCAAAATATTTTCAATTAAAGAGTTGATTTTATTGAAATGGAATGATTGATTTGAATTGAGTTGTTGGAAGGGTTTCGATAAAAGAACGAGTTTATTGAAATGGATGAAACGATTGTTTTGGCACGGTTTTGGGCATACTTGGTGTGTGTGTTCATATTGAATTTTTGGGGTTTGGTTGAAATATGAACTTGTGCTCAGTGCCAAATGTGTAATGACACATGAGATATAATTACCTTGTGACGAATAGGTTGATCGATGAAAAACTTCTCATGAGTATAGAACTGTGAATCACGATGCATGCATGGTTGGTATTGTGGATATGTGGAATAAAATGGTTATGCCCAATGAAACTTGTGAAGTGGTTTTAAAGCATGGTATGGTTGATTTCTTGAAAAATAGGTTTTTCTAGAAAATTGGGTGACATGTCACTTGTTTATGTTTGGTTATAAACTATTTTGGAAATTGTTGTATATAAACATATTTATATAAATATTGCTAACTTTTCTATCCTAGTGGCGTGAGTAGGGAAGTCATTGGGGAAAACCTATTGAGTTTTAGTACTCACCCCTTCTTTGGCACTTTGGTGTTTTTGCATATGGCATCTACCGAGACATGAGAAAAGGTAAAATATCACATATTTTTAGCACTACTTTGTGATAATTGAACTATTGTTGGAGCTTGGAGCTTGGATCATGTGGAGCTGTGGAGTCTTGTATTTGTCTTGGAGTTTTCATAGTTTCTTCCGCCGTTTACTTTGATATTGTAGTATTCCACTGTGGTATTTGGGTTTTAGCAGGATTTTGATAAATGAAATGTTGAGTTGTATGTCATTGTTCATGAATCATAGTGGTTTGTTTGGTTTGGATTGTTTGGTTAGTTATTTTATTCTTAAAGGGTAAATCTTCCCCCACTTGTATTGAAATCCTTCGACATTTATTGCCAGCCTTTGGTGTATTGGGGATGTCGCCTAAGACCATGTAGCATCCTACCACCTTCTCAAGCCAATGATGAGAATGAGGGATGTTACATAGACATGCCCTGATTTCTCAGTCCTTTAATGTGAAAGGCCTCACCCCACTGATACACTACAGAAAAAGTCTTGAAATGAATGTTAGAAATGTTCTAGATTCCCAGGTATTCGTAGCCACCCAGGCGAGCCCCTATTTAGCCCCATAACACCTAGAAGGGACTATAAATTATGTGTGGGGCTCTTCCCTTGTAAATGAGGTGCAAGAGGCGGTATATTTTTGCCAACACGAGAATAGTCAACCCAACATGCCTCCCTCCTGCCATAGAGGCCCCCATCATAAAGGTGGAAATCCTGACTCCACCCTTATCCTTTGTTGGGAGCAGGTACCCGCTTAGTTACATTGCAAGAAAATCGACCAATTGAATAACTTGGTCAATCCCAAGAATAACCTCCCACCCCGGTAAATGAACCTTCTTTAACTAAGGGCCAGTAAGCACCCTTAGCACTTTAGGAACCTTTTGTGGACCAAGCCTTCGACCTATTGGCTTTGGTGTGCCGCAAACCAACTCAACATCCCCGAGACTGATGCCCTCCTCTCCATGTGTCAGATGAAATGTATTTGTGTTTGGACTCCATCAACTAAATCAGTCTACCATCAAACCCTTATTATAGTAGGCAAAGGTTTGTGAGATCCATATGACTTCATACATACCAATGTTTTTCAGATCCATAGAAAATTCAGAGGCATTATAATGCACCTAGAAGAGCCATCCCAAATCCATTAAAAAGATCCCTCCTGATCAAAGGTCTCAGCTAGGCAACCATCCAAACTTCTAGTTTGTGGCAGACTTTCACATTATCTATTAGTACATATGAATGTCCGAATTGAATTTAAAGCAGTTGCCTCCAAAGTCTGTTGGCATTAACTTCAGCATGTACCCATCTGAGATCTTTTCCTCCATGACGAAGTGGGTCCATATGGGAGATATTTTCTATGAAGGTATTGTGGGTCCTCAAGTCCCAAGAAGGAGGCACGATCGATGACTGCAGTGGAAGTATATGAGCATAATTTGTAAGACCAAACCCACAAAGAGGTAAGAAGTCTGATAGAGGATATTCCATGAGACTTATCCCCATAAGGTCTGTCTATGATGAATCGACAATGAAGCGATAACTGACATCCACACTTGCGACAATGACATCCCGATGAGTCACGACTACTGTAGTCTCTTTTCTTAAAGGATTACATGAACTGGAAGCCATCTATACAAGATAATAATTATATGTTAGGTGGGAAAGGATCCTTGTCAAAGGAGGTGCATAACTTGGACAATGTCATGCGAATCACACGAACCACATAAGGATACACAATCGCATGACCTAGTATAGGTCCTGTGAATCGTATGACCCACAAAGCATCTCGCGATCGCGTGACCCATTGTAAGAATTGCGATCGTGTGACCATGAAGCGGTCATGTAAACTACGTAACAATCAAGCGATCATGCAATAGAGCCGACAGATCATGCGTAGCCTGCAGGGAAACCATGAAACCGAGAACATTGACCAAGGTTCAACCAAATTACTATAAATTGGTTTGTAGATCGATTAAGAAAATCGTTCACATGAGGAAGTCACGTGACAATATCACTCGATCGAATCTCACAAAGAGGTTTTGTGAAGTGGTTTTGCGAAACGGTTCTTGCGGAGAGGTATTGCGAAGTAGGCACACGCGACCGGAGGTTGCAAGAGCTCTAAAGTCTGAGTCACCAATGGAATGAGAGGCTCCCTCGCTCCCTTATTTATAGGATTCCCCACGGAATACCAAATTCCACCTGGTAGACCAAACATCCCTTGGGACACCGATTAGAAAAAGACTCAAGGTCTTAGGTAGAATTTACTCTCATTAGAACTGAGTCCTTGTCTATGAGGACCACACTTCTGAGGGGGGCATTTGTTGAGGCCCATCAAATGAGCATTGAAAATTTTAGAATCGAAGAAATACCCAAAAAATGGGTATTATTTTCTTTGAAAAAGAAAGGAGGAACATGGCTACATGAAGCTCAGGCAGCTGGATCACTTGAATCGTGTAACCCCATGGGGGACACGTGATCACCCGACCCTAGGAAAGCCACATAGATGAATCATGTGTTTCGCGTGATCTATGGATGATCACACGAAGCCCCCCCAACAAGCTCCCATAATCATACGACGACTGTCAGGCGAGTCCCTCAGATCATGCAGTAGCCCTTCGACATGTCATCTTCATCACCCTAAGGACCTTGGAAACGTCCATTCGATCACATGACTTCCCTCCAGATCCACATACAAGTGGAACATCCGCTAGTGACAATGCTCGTACGCCGTCGCAAGATCCATCACTGATCATGCAACGTGCCATAGACAAGTAGAGCGACCTTCCATAATGATGCTCACACGCCGTCACCAGATCCATCATTGATCATGCAATGCCCTAATGGAAAATCAATGAGCAAAGGCCAAAATCCTTATAAAATCAGGAATAAAAGTTGGAAAAGACGGAAGCCTCTTGTGAAATGAAGATACACTAATTTTCATGATAAGGGGTTATGCACCTGGTGTGATCACCATTGATCACGCGAAGGCCTTTGAAATTCCAGCTTGATATCACGAATAACCTATAACATTCCAACTTGATCTCACGAAGGGTCCCATACAAGTCTCTCTTGATCACATGAAGGCCTCTTCGATAGGCATCCTGATCTCACGAAGACTCCCAGATATGTCAGCCTGACCTTGAGAAGGCTATTTAACATGACAACTTGATCTCGCGAAGGCCCCCTGACAAGTCTCCATTGATCATGTGAAATCCTCTTCGACAGGTGTCCTGATCTCACGAAGCCTTTTCGACAGGTGTCTTGATCTCATGAAGACTCCCAAGGAATGACTTAGGGATTACACGAAATGTATATATGCTTCATGTGATCACCCTATTGATCACAAGAAGGATTTCCAGTGCACCAGTTAGATTATGTGAAGGAACTTCCACATGCCGACTTGGTCATGCATAACCTCAACAAGATAATGCTTGACAAACATTGAAGCATATATGCAATAAAGGTTGAAAAATAAGGAAGTCTTACGTGAAGATAGATACACTGATTTTCATGAGAAGGAATTGTGATCTTTGCATGACCTATCCAGATCATGTGATAATGCCTGAACATATCAGACTGATCACGCGATAGTACCTGGGCATGTCAAGACAGATCATGCGACAACAACTAGACATGTCAGATGAGTCACACGTAGTCCTCCAGACATGTCAACCAAGCCACCGGAGGTCCTCCTGACATGTCATCGAAGCCTTGCGAAGTCCTACAGACATGTTGGCCAAGTCTTGTGAGGAATATGGTGGACTTATGGGAGAATTCAGTCCCATGAGTTTAGAATATTTGAGATATGAAGGGAAATACACCAGGGTAGATGCCCATTTGAGCTCATGTCTTAGTAAGGTGTCCTACATATCCTATTTGGATATGAATTAGTGTCATCATAGTTCAGTTGGGTGTATGTCTAAATCTGTTTACTGGACAAGGTTATCATGTCCTGTGGTGTCTGCCTGACATGCTTGACATGTTAGAGGGTCTATACTTGACATGTCCTGGGTGGCTGTTTGACATGTCTTGAGTATCTACTTGACATTTCCTGACTGTCTTTCTGAAATGTCCTGAGTGTCTGTCTGACAAGGCTGACATGTCCTAGGGTGCTTCACATGATTGAAGCACTCATGTCGGAGGTCTGCCGCCTGATCCGACTAACATGTCCAGAGGATTGTCGCATGACTTGACTGACACGCCCGAGGGTCTTCATGTGATCAATGCAGACACATCCAAAGGTGTTGTAACAACACAAGATTTTACGACATGTCTCTTTTTAAGAAAATTTAATCTCTTCAATAAATTACATTCCATGGAACAACAAGCTTAAATGAACTCCAAAATATTATTATTTTAACACCATTATAACGTAGTTGTTAAATTGGTGGGAATAAATAGAATTAACCACATTATGAAATATATAATTCTCTAATTCATTATTAATGTATTAATTAATGATTTGTGAATATGCACATAATTTTTTGTAAAATCATTTTATTTTTTAAATAAATGTTTCCTTCAAAAAGCGATTTTTATTGCTTTCTATGGGAAAATAAATATAATTATTTTTTGACACTTTTAGAAAATTTATTTGATAAAATTAATATCATTTTAAGATTTCTCATGTCAAATTTATTTTATGACGAATTTTTGATATTTTTTTGAAAAATTTAATTCTTTAGTGAATAGTAAAAAATACCGTTTTTTATAAAACTCTTGTTTTCTTTATATGTAAGTAATTTTATGATTTTAAATTAATCTCAAATTAAAGTAAGTAATTTTAAGTTAGATATAATGCAATTAATTACATTTAAACAATCTCTATACCTTATTCTGGTATAAGTACATTTTTAGGCTTAAAAACACATTTTTCAAAAAAAAAAACTGTTTTCCGTTGCATTTTGAGGATTTAATTTTAAATGTAATTTTGAAACTTCTGTGTTTTGAATTTTTAAAAATTGATTTCATATTTGGAATCAGGATTTCCAAATTAGGTTATAAGTTTATTTTCATTTTAGATATAAAAAAGTTACCGTGGTAAAAAATTACCACAATATAGGTAAAACAGTGTAGCGGGTTAAAGTTAAAAGATAAAAGCTTAAAATACCTAAAAACTACAAAATTAAATGGGTGGTTTATTTGTTTCTAGACCTTAAACACCCTTTTAAACTTTAATTATCAGTCAAATTTTTTGAAATTATTTCCACCCAAATGTGGTTGGCTTTAAATATAAAATAATCATTATTTAATCACTTAAAACCACCTCTCCTAAGTATAAGCACCCATCCTCACCACATTTTTTCTCCTAAAAAAGCTTGAATCGCTTAAAATCTATATCAAACCCTATTATCCCCACTATCCCAACGTGAAAGTGCTGTTAGTTTCACCCAAAGACCAATTCTAAGTTTCTTAAGGGGTCCTCTAAAGAGGTGATATTCAAGAGGTAACTTTATCAAATAACCTCTCTTAATTTTTTTTCTAACTTCTATTCACCTCATTCATTTATCAATGCATAATAATTCTAGTATCATGTATATAATAGAATTCTATATTTCTAATGGAATATCTTATATACACCCCTTTTATTATCTCTTCTAATTCAAAAAAAATGAAACAATTATTCAAATTATAGTGGTTAACCATCTCCATGAATAATGATTTTGTCCGTTTTCTTTTACTTCCTTCAAGGCTGGTCATAAAAGTATTATTCTAGTTAAATCAGGTTTTAATATGTATATTATAACATATTTCATGTTCTGGAACTAATATATACATATAATATTAAATAAAATGAAACTAGTTCGTGATATTCGGAAAAAACGTCAAAATAAACTAAATATTTATCATTAATGTTTTATCAAATGAATCATCCTCATGTCAACAAAATGACATGAGACCATTTAAACTCCTGTAAGTGCATGAATACCATTTCATTTCAATTCTGTAGTTTTATTTCCATTTTATGAGAAAACTCATAATTATACACAAATGAACTGATCATGAAAACCATGAAACGAACACGTATAAAATAATTAAAATAATGAAATATTATTAACTAATGAGTGATAAGATGTTATAAAAGTATCATATAAGGTATTAAAAATATGTGTGGATATGTGAAATGGAATAGGTATGGAAAAATGGAAGTTTTGAAATGGGTTTAAAGTATTGTTTGGTTGCTTTCCTTAGAAAAAGTTGGTTTGAGAAAAGTATTTTGGTATGGAATTTTTTTTATACTTTGATATAAACTGTTTTAAATTGTTTTATATAAATTGTTTTATATAAATATTCTAACATGTTCTATCCTAGTGACTTCAGTAGGGAACGCATTTGGGGAAAACCTACCAAGTTTCATTACTCACCCCTTGCTTGAGCTATTTGGTGCATTTGCAGATATTGTTTATTGAGACAAAGACAAAGGCAAGGTATCACATTTCTTTAGTGATGCATCATGATACTTTGGGCATGGATTGTGGACTTGGATCCTGGAGCATGTTGGGATATGTGAAGTTATGTCTTTGGAGTCTTTTAGCATTGTGGTTTAGTCTTCTGCTTTGGTACTCTGATATTGGTCATAGTGTAGTTTTTTTTTCAGAAAAGGGAATTTTTCAGGTGTGGCCTTTTTGAACCCTCCACCCCAGGAAACTCTCCTCCCCACGAAGGGATCACTCTGGAGAGAGCCCCAGCTGGGAAGGAGCATTGGTCATGGTGTAGTTGAGTATTTTTGTCTTTTGGTGTTATTTTGTGTTATATTACATTGTTATCACACATCATATAATAGTTTTTGGTTATGGTATTCTTGGTTATGGTTGTTTTTTCTTTTCAAAAGAAAAATAGTTCCCCAATTGTATTGAAGTCATTTACATTTATTACTAGCATTTGGGATCTTGGGATCTCTCTTAAGGCCAAGTACCAATTCTTCCTTGACTCAAGCCAATGAGGGGTGAGACATTACAAATGATATCGGTTTGTTTGATCCTTGGGTATCAATTGTGTCATTCATGGAGTTAAAAATTATTCTTGATTAGTCTTTGAGTGAGGATGGTAGAAAGGAGTAGGATTGTCGGAACAAGAAATGTAGAGCATAAAAAGGCATATCTAACCTATTTATATTGAACCTCAAGTTACTAAGGAGTTGGGTACATAAGTGATTTGACACTTATAAGAGATGTTACCTCATTGTCATGGGTTTAGGAAATGATAAGAGCATGACATGCATTGTTAGAAATGACTTCCCACTAGGAATGCATATTTCATTTTGAGTAATGATTTATGATTTGGTGCAAAAGAATTGAATTTTGAAAATTTTGAAATTATTTTCAGTTGTGAGAATTTGAAAAGACATGGTTGTGAACTTTTGAAAATGGTATGATTTTCAAGTCTGGTGGAATTTTCAAAAATGGATTGAAACAGAAAATGTTGAATTTTGGAAATCCTTGTTATGATAAGTATTGATGTGGTAAATTTTAAAATTTTAAGCCATTAGTTTCTAGAGAGTGATACTTATGATGTTTTGTTTTGGTTATAGAAAATGACACTTGTTAGGCATCGTAGAAATCAATCGGAAGAAGATGTTAAGAATGTGGTTTCACCTAAGCCACAAGTGAACCAACAGTTGGTTCAGATTATTGTCTAATCTTTTCAAGCTATGAATAAAGGGAACCAAAGGGATGAACAAAGACAAATGGATCATTCTGTTCAGTTCCAAAAGCATAATCCACCCATCTTTCTGGGTGATTCAAAACAAGAGAAAACATAGGTGTGGATAAATAGGATGAATCAAATATTTGATTTCCTTTGCACATCAGGAGAGGAAAGTCAAGTTGGAGACATATATTATGGAATATCTTGCACGATAGTTGTGAGATTTTGTAGTTCAAGCTAAATTGGACCAAGGAATTACATGAGAGTATTTTGAAGAATTTTTCAACAAACAATTCTATCCTCACATGTTTAGGATTGCTAAAATGATAGAATTTTTCAGCTTGAACCAGGAGAATATCTCAGTGATAGAGTATGCGGATAAATTTATGAATTTAGTCTGCTATACGCCTGAAGTTTCTATAAGTGCATCCTTGAAGGTGTGTATTTTTGAATCGGGACTGAGACAAGAGATTTGCTCGAAGATTGTTGTGATTTTTATGACGGATTATAAAAAGATGTTCAATAAAGTGATGATGATAGAAAGGGACATCTCATATAGTATTGGTGGGAGAAGCATGAGGATACCTACATGGAATGGTGGGAACTCTAATGCTGAGAACAAGTGGAATATGGACACCTATTTCCATGGTAGTGTAATGACTCAGAACTATACGAATGGATCGATGAATCTTCCTCCAAAACCAAAGAGCAATCCTGAATGTTTTCAATGTGGGTCATCAGACCACATGAAGCGAGATTGTATGACACCACCTAGATCATGCCACAATCGCAATCAGATGAGTCATCTTCAGCGTTATTATCATAGTTCTCCAAGGTTGGGTGTTTGGGACACATCTCATGTGTTGCAGACATCGTATGCTTCAACGGGACAATAGAATAATAATACCTCTCATCAGCAGAACCAAGATAGCCATGGTGATTCCAAGAATACCATGACTCCTCAACAAGGGAAATCTCAACAGGGCAATAAAGATCAAAGTGTAGCGAGTAAGCCGTTATATGGAGCTGAGAAAGTTATTATGGATGATCAATATGGACTATCAACAGTGAGAGGTACGATTTATTTAAATTCTAACCTTATGCAAGCTTGGTTTAATATGAGTGCATCCCATTCATTTATTAATTCTTGTACTATTGATATTCTGGGTTTAAATGTTGAGATAATGCCTTCCATTTTGAAACTTCAAACTCCTCTTGGACAAAGAGAATGTCGAACCTTTATGTGTAGAGAATGTTATATAACTTTTGATGGAGTTGAGTTGATATGATATTTCTCTGTTCTTGAGATGGATATCTATGAAATAGTCCTGAGTATGGATTGGTTGACAATGTTCAAGTCTCACATCAATTATTTTATGCGAAAGGTTAGTTTTACGACTGATGATGGAATTGAACATCTCTTTAGAGGAGACCGAAATGTAAAGGAAGGTACAACAAGATTTTTGGCACCAACGGTTGGAACTATATCATACTAGTTAGTGGTTTTGACTTTGGAAGTGGTGGATGATATTGAGAATAACAGTTTTCCAGAGGTTGTTCATCAGTTTCTAGATGTTTTTCTGATAATTTCTCAGGGTTTCCACACACAAGAGAATTGGAGTTTACGACTGATCTCCTTATGGGGACCAGTCTTATCTCACTTTTATCTTACCAGATGAAACTAATAAAATTAATGGAATTTAAATTCTAGTTGGAAGAGTTAGAGAGAAAAGAGTTCATTCGGTTGAGTACGTCTTCGTGGGTAGCACCAGTCTTGTTTGTCAAAAAGGAGAATGAAACTCTTCGGATTTGTGTAGATTATCGTAATCTTAACCAAGTTAAGATAAAGAATCAATATCCACTTCCACACATTGATGATCTGTTCGATCAATTGAGGTGAGATCAGTGGTTCTCTATGATTGACTTGTGTTCATGATATCATCAATTATGAGTTTGGAAGGAGGATATTCCGAAAACATCTTTTAGAAGTAGATATGGCCATTACTAGTATTTAGTTATGCCATTAGGTCTTACGAATGAA
The DNA here is from genome assembly GCA_963277665.1 of Viscum album. Lineage (NCBI taxonomy): Eukaryota > Viridiplantae > Streptophyta > Magnoliopsida > Santalales > Viscaceae > Viscum > Viscum album. The sequence goes on from OY728123.1 coordinate 892,259,578, forward strand.
CCAATAGTCTTTATGAATTTGATGGATCATATATTTTAGTGGTATTTTTATTCTTTTATGGTGGTTTTTGTGGATGACATATTAATGTATTTAAGGACAATGGATAAACATGAGCAGCACTTGGTGACTGTGTTGGGTATCTTGTGGGATCATCGTTTGCATGCCAAATTACGAAAGTATGATTTTTGGATATAAGAGTTACGTTTCCTTGGCCATGTTATCTCTAAAATAGGTGTTTCTATGGATCTAGAAAATATAGAGGAAATTATCTCTTGGAAACCACCATAGAATGTCTTCAAGATATGCAATTTTCTTGGTCTGATTGGTTATTATCGATTCTTTGTTCATGATTTTTCATGACTAGATTTATCAATGACAGCTTTCGAAAGGAAAAATGTTCCATTCTAATGGAATGAATAATGTTCAAAGTCTTTTCAAGAGTTTAAAGTTTTCTTTACATCATCACAAATCTTGATTTTTCCAGAATCAGGATAAGGGTATGTGGTGTATTGTGATTCTTTGGGATTTGGGTTGAGATGTGTTCTTATATAGGGAGATCATGTTGTTTCTTATGGATCATGAAAGTTATGGTTGCATGAGAATAACTACCCAAGAAACAATTTGAAGTTAGCTTTTGTAGTCCATACTTTGAAGACTTGGTGTCGTTAGCTCTTTGGTGAGAAATTATAGTGTTTACGGATCATAAGATCTTGAAACATATTTTCTCACAAAGCGATTTGAATTTGAGACAAAGAAGATGATTGTAATATCTCAAAATGTTTGACTTTGACTTGATGTATACATTGGGTAAAGACAATTTAGTGACAGATTCATTAAGCAGAAAGTCGTATGCTCAGTTGGAAAAAGATACTTCAGAACACTAGCAGTTGATGTCGATGATAGCTGACATGCACTTATATTGTGAAGATCGAGGCACTGTTGTAGTTTTCATTCTAGTTTCTTTGGTTCTTGATCTAGTAAAGATGGTTAAAGAGGTGTATACATCTGATTCAGAATGTGTTTCTATGAGGTAAAAACTCAATGGTGGGGAGACCATTGAGGGATGAAAGCTGGATGAGAGTTCAGTTTTGTGGTTTTGAAATCGGATGGTCGTATCTATGGATTTTTAGGAACAAATTCTTCATGGTTACCACCATTCGATATTGACTATTCATCCTGGAATACTGAAGATGTATAAGGCATTGAAAGAAATGTTTCGGTGGGTTGGAATGAAAAAGAAAGTGGCTAAGTTTGTTTCAAGATGCCTCACCTATCATGAGGTTAAGGAAGTGCACCAAAAACTAGTGGGTATGTTGTAGTCATTACCAATTCTTGTTTGGAATCGAGAGTAGATAATTATGGATTTTGTGACCGGTCTCCCAAGGACGGTTCAGAAACACTGTGCTATATGGGTGATAGTAGATTGACTCACAAAGTCGGCTTATTTCATCCCTATCCGTTAATCTCATACGGTTGAGGACTTTTCTGAAATCTATATCTAAGAAGTGGTAAAGAGGAATGAAGGATCAGTTTCGATAGTATCAGACCGAGATCCGAGGTTTATGTCTTGTTTATGGAGATACTTACAATAATCCCTCATGAATCAATTGACTATGAGTATGATGTATCAGCCTCAGATGGATGAGAAATCCAAAATGACAATACAAATGTTGGAAGACATGCTTCAGGTTTATGTAATGTATTTTTGGTGGCTCATGGGAGGATCATGTACCTCTAGAGGAGTTTTCGTATAACAACAATTATCAAACCTATATACATATGAATCCTTTTGAAGCATTGTATGAGAATCCTTGTCATTCTCCATTTTTTTGGGTGGAAAGAGGTGAGACTTCACTGGTTGAGCCGATCCTTTTCAGAGAGACAATAAAGAAGATTCAGTTGATCATGAATAAAATGGAGACGACTCAGAGTTTCCAGAAATCGTATGTGGATCATAATCGATGGTTGTTTTTATTTGAGGTGAGTGATCATGTGTTCTTGAGAATATCTCCAAGGCTTAGGCATCGTCATTTTGGGAAACAAGACAATTTATCTCCTCGATACACAGACCCTTTTGAGATACTTGAATGAGTTGGTGAAGTGGCATATAGGTTGTATTTTCCACCATGCTTCAGTAAAGTACATAATTTGTTTAATGTATCTTAGTTGAAAAAGTAACAGATTGATCATGACTATGTGATTCGATGAGATCACATTGATCTAGAGTCAGATGCTTCATTGGTTCATATGTCAGTACAGATTGTGGATAGACAAGAGAAAGTATTTCATGGAAAAAGTATCGGTCTAGTGCGTGTTTTGTGACGACATGGTCAAATTTAGGAAGAAACTCGGGAAAAAGAAACAGAAATGGTCGCGCAATGGATTTAACTCATTCATGGAAATGTTGGTTTTCCACCTTCTGAGGATGGAAAGGCCAATGGTAGCAAGAATGTATCACCCCCCCCAGTTTCAAGTAAGCACCCATTTTTTATGTTTTTAAGTATGTAAAGTGTTTGGGTGAAGTTTGAGAGGGTTTGAAGGAATTTTGGAAGGTTTTTGGGGTTTTTTTGGAGGTTAATAGTTTGATCACGGTTAGTAGAAACCGTGCAACACCTCCAGGAAACCGTGCAAAGTGAAACATGGGCTATTGGGTAGGCTCACGGCTAGAAACATGGTTTATCCAAACCATGTGACCACCCAGGATAAAATGTCTGAAGTGGGATAGAGGTCTTCTACATGATTGATGCATGGTTTTTCTAACATTTCGATCCAACCATGCGAGGTGATTCTTAAGGCATAGGCCTATGCACGATTAGCGCACAATTTTCCTAACCGTGCGAGTTAACCATTCAAAACTAAAAGTGAGATCTAAAATTTATGGATCTCACTTGTTTTATCCCTTCAACCCCTCGTTTCCCCTCTATTAAGACCCTAACTCGGTTTCCACTCTTCCCAATGGCTGTGGAGATCATTCCTCTTGATCCGGGAGTGATCCTTTGATGTTTCTTGGCGGGTTGATGCCTGATTTCCTTGATAAGTTTCCGTTCTTCGTTGTTTTTCCTTAGTTTCTTTGTCTTCCCTCTCTTGGATTCATAGATCTAGTCTGTTGGGGATAAATCTATGATAGTTGATGCTAATAATGATGAGGTTTGACTATGTTGATATTATAGAACAAGATCTAAGGTGAGTTTTTAGAGATTCAACCCAGTTTTGTTGAAGAATTTGTGCGGTTATTCATTTTCACTATAGTTCCTGAGGTAGGTGGCTCCACTCTCAAGTCCTCTTATTATAACTTGAGGGATTAATTTAAAATTGAGTGAATTACTTTAAATTGATTGTGAATTGATGTGAAAATAATGTTAGAAGCCCTCTTTAGTGATGGTTTGTGGATTTTTGATGTTGTAGAAAATGGTGGGAGCATTGAAGCAACAGACGATTCATTGAAGAGTAAAAGGGAAAAAAAGAGAGAGAAGAAGGTCTTGGGACACAAAGATTTATGTGGTTCTGGAATAATCCCTACATCCATGGAGAGACATAATTTCACTAGTTTTGGGAGCAAAAAATACGAAGAGATCTCAAAGTTTCATACACAGAAACCCTATCCCGAAATGGGCTAATAAAGAGGATGGAATACTGTTCCACTAACTACACAGAAAGTCCACATAGCTATAGTAAAAGGTGTTTGTAAGTCTGTATCACTATAGTGTTGAGACCACCCAAATCCAAGCTGTTACAGTGCTTGACGACTGGAAGTCCGTAGAGCTACAGTACCATAGTCTCCAAAGTCAGAGCTGCTATAGTAGTCGTTCCAAAGTATTCCCTTATATAGTACCCTATCGGTGTCACCCCGATTAGCTCTGCTATAGTCGGTCTTGGTTGCTACAGTCCCCCAGAATCTGGTCCGGAGACCTTCGACCCCTGGACCACGGAACTGGGGCGTGTTTCCCCCTACAACCCCCAATAAGCTCACTATGGAGCTAGACCCTGTAGAGTTTTGGCTTGATTAATAGTATAGAGTGAAAGCATTTGGTCTAATATCATCCAAAACAAATCACCATACACTAATACAACATGTGAAAATTGATTATTATCTGAAGTGCTTTGTTTGTGGATTTTAAAATGTAAATTTGTTTTGATTCATGAAAATAGTTTGAAGGTGATGTTTTCAATAAAAGAAGTTTTTTATTGAAATGTATTGAAATTGTTGATTTGGATTGGTTTTTGGCATAATGATTAGTGTGTGTATTCATGTGCATTCAGGATAGATAAGGGTATGAAGTTTCTCCCATTGAAAGTGGGATGAATAAGGGTATTAACTTTCCCCCATCAAAATGGTTCACCAAGTGATGAATTGGTGATAGGATGACTCACCACTCGCGAGTATAGGGGGGTCCATGTTTTCATGCATAGTTGGATGTGTGGATATGTGGAATTGAATAGGTTATCCCAAAATGAAGGTTTTGAAATGGTTTTAAAATATTTTTTGGCTTCTATCCTTGGAAATGGATTTGGTTTGGAAAAACTGTTTTTGTATATAAATTTTTTTATACTTTGATATAAACTCTTTTAAATTGGTTTATATAAATTGTTTTATATAAATGTGCTAACATGTTCTATCCTAGCAGTGATCGTACCATAGTTCACTATTTTATTTCATCTTTACACCACTATATTAATCTGATTTTGTTTTTTAAATTTCAAATATTAAAAAAAAATTCACTTCATGTTTGATTCAATAATTTAATGTTTATCATTTTTAAAAATTTTATTTCATTTTTTTTATTTTTTCATTATAGTTGGAGGTGATTTACAGGGCTAAGTTGAGGAAAAATGGGCCAAAATGTGAAAGATTCCAAGAACACCAGTGGACTCAAATTGACACTACAACCGATCCATGCATTCAATTTGGCTGAAATTTGATTAATTGATCCAAAATTCATTGGACTATAACTCTTCTAAATACACTCAATCCCAATTCGTCAATTAAGTGGACCAACCAAACTGATCTTTCCAAGACACTGAATCTGCACAAAGTTAAAATTTTTGTTATGTATTTCGTCCATATCTAGAGATATGGGCCTCCAAATGATACCAAACTTTATGTGGAGATAGTCAAGTGGTGGGGAAACAACTTTTTAGTGATCTTCAAAGAGAGATAAGACCGTCTAGATGCTAAAAATCATGGGGAAAGTTTTTTTACAAAATATGTGTTCCCAAAACTAACTTACACTTTTCCTGTAAATTGTCACCTTGGACACCCAATTTGTAAGTTCGAACAAGGAGTGAAGTGATGACATTTTGGAGTTCTAGAAGATTCCTATCCTCATTCGAAAAGTTTTTGAGGCCCCTATCCTCATAAGGGGATCAATGATGAAGGCTAAGTTCCACCCGAGCATTCCCTCCTCTCAATGACGAGATAAACGATGGACAATCATTTCTAGGAATCTATACACACTTGGGAGGGAATTTTGGTTTTGTATAATTTTTGTGTGAAACATTTCATTTAAGTTTTATCTTAACATGATTCTTCTTTGAATGCTTTGTTTTGGTTTAATCAAGTGAAACACTTTTTATCTCAACACTGATTGGGTTGTGATTTCAAGTGAGAATCTTGGGTTGATCCGATTGGACAACAGAAGTATATTTTTTCACATTCACATGCATGATATTTCATTATTCTTTGGTATCCCTTATTCTGTGCTTGATTTTCAAACCTTGACAACATGATTGTTGTGTTAAGAGTTGGTTCTTTGTGCATCGTTTTAAGAGGCAAGAGGAGAATCAAGATCTTGAGAAAACTTAACCAAAGAATTCCATTAAACCATGTGAACTTTTCAGAACTATGAAATATCCAAGTTGTGTAGTGAACTTTAAATGACCTTCTATCATAATTCGTAAAACAACACCTTTATTTTTCAACTATTAAGTTATTTTTTTAAAACTATTTTCAAAACCACATCCCTATTTTAGTACTTTTTATTAAAAATACTCACTTTAAACCTCCCACACTCCTTGAGAGATGACCTAGGTGTGGGGGGATAGGTGATTTCTAGGTTAGTTAATAATTTTCATCATCTTTTTTCTTTCTTCTCTTTTTCACTTGCTGTATAGTATTTTTACCTTCCCCCCTTCCCCCCGTCACTTTTATGTCAGAATATTCATTTTTGATTTCCACTTAATCATGGTAAATGATGCCCACTTAATAATATAAAATTATTCCCAATTAATCATGGTAGTTATTGAAAATGCGTGAGGAATTACCCTATTTCAAGTTTTTTTAACATTCTTTTGTCACTGATGGAATGTGTGTTTTAGCATAAATTTAACATTGAGGTGTGAATTTTTCAAGGAAATAGGTTGTTTGTCGATGATATAAATGGTTGCATCACTTTGAAACTATTGAGAAGAATGGTACCCTTTTTGTGAGTAGTTTATGGGAAAATTGTGCTACTTAATATCTATATACATCTTTTCATGCAACCATGAAGTGTGAATATTTCTTACTTAATAGAAGGTAAATATAAGTTAGGTTAATATTTCTATACTTTCCAAAATGGTTTTTCCATACATCCATTCTTTATTCGATCTTTTTCATTATTATATCTGATTTACATATGCGTGTGTACCTTTTATCCGACTGTTGTACATCCTAAAAAAATCTAAAAAAAAGCAAAAAATATGATTTGTGTCTTGGGAAGGTTAAAAACCACTATTACCCAACCTTGATCTTGTTATAATTATTACAATTAGTGTTGTGAGGAAATCAAACAAGGGTTGAGTGATGAGTGTGTGATTTGTTCCAAGTTGAACTTTTGAAAAAAATAATAATAAATGAGGGGAGTGATGAAATATACAATATATGGGGATATCTAGGTAGAGAGTTTAAGGTTTTATTTTTAGGAATTCTTAAGTGAGTGGGTCTTGAAATTTTATTACAAATGATGTAGGGTAGGTTCGATGGACATAATCATTTAAGTAGATTTTTTTAAAATAACCTATATTTACTAGTTAGAAAGTGGAAAGAATAACATAAAATGATTTTCACACATACACACACAAATAGAGAGTTACTAACATTATTTAATTTTGAATTATTTATTAAAATTGGTATCATTAATCTCCTTGAATTTTGTTTTGATACAATTTACGAGACCTACTGTTCCATGATCACTGAGAATAACTCCTTGGTGTGGTTTTTGTTTTGATCACATTGCTATCTGGAATTAAATTTTCAATGTTAAATCTTCAAAAAGTTGGGAATATCTCCATGAATCATTTTTGGAAATGTGACTTTTCCCAGGAGTGCAAATGTTTATGTGTGAGGGTGTGATCGCATCACGATTCACTGTTTTATTTGACAACTACACCACTGTATTAAACTGATTTTGTTTTGCAAATTTTAAATATTAAAAAAAATTACACTTAATGTATGATTCAATAATTTAATTTTTATCATTGTTAAAAATATATATTTCACTTGTTTTTTTGTTTTAATTGTAGTTGGAGGTGATTTAAAGGGCCTAAGATGAAGTTGAATAAAAATGGGCCAAAATGTGTAAGATTCTAAGAACACTAGTGGGCTCAAATGCACAATGAAGCTGATCTGTGCATTCAATTGGGTTGAAATTTGGTGATACGATACAAAATTCATTAAGATAGAACTCTTCCTAAGACACTCAAGCCCAATTCGTCCATTAAATGGCCCAACCGAACTGATCTTTCCAAGACACCAAATATGCACGAAGTGAAAAGTTTTATTCTGTATCTAGGTCATATCTGGAGCTTCAAGCCTCCAAATGATGTTTAAATTTGAATGGAGATATATAAGAGGTGGGTAAACAACTTTTTAGTTTTCTTAAAAGTGAGATAAGACTTTCTAGATGCTGAAAACCATGGGACAATTGGTTTTTCAAATCTATGTGCCAAAAACCACCTTCCACTTTGCCTATAAATTGGAACCTTACACACCCCATTTTCAAGTTCGATCAAGGAGTGAAGTGCTTCAATTTTAGAGTTCCAAAGGATTCCTCTCCTCATCCTAGAAGTTCTGGAGACCTCTATCCTCATAGGGGTATGAAGGATGAAGGTGAAGCTCCACCTTAGCCTCTTTTTCCTTTTGATGGTGAGCTAAATAGTGGACAATCATTTCAAGGAAGATACACACACTTGGGAATGAGTTCCAACACTTATTATTTCATGACCCCTCCTCTCAAGGTTTACCCCTCTTGGGTCGATAATGTGAGAAGAGAGATAGTGACCCCTGAGTCCCACCTCCAGTAGGCCCCAGATTGGCGACTAGCTCTTAGGGTATAGTAAACACACAAACAGAATACATTACCCTCTAAGAGAACACATGAGAAAGAGTGAGAGATAAGACAAAAACCAACCAACTCCAAATCAGACTGCAATATAAAAGAAAACTCAAGTACACATATGTAATGTCATGCAAGAACTACTACAACTGAAAGGGAAAACTGCAAGTACCAAAAAAAGTAAAAAATAGCAGTGACCACAAAGTCCGAATAGATCCTGCAACCCCAAGCTAGTAATAACCAACCTGATCTCCAACCTGCTCCAAGTGACCTGAAAAACAATTTATAAATACGTAGGGTGAGTATAAAAGTATACTCATTAGGATCCTCCTCAGAGCCTCTCGTTCAAAAGTAAATAAAGCATGCTAAAACACAGTGAACAACGAGTGAATCTAACTTGTCACCTAAACAAGTATACTATGTTCCCAGCCTCACCATGGATACTCTCACCAAATATCGCATACAAGAGTATATAATATAATAAAGAATATAAAGGGTACCCCATTACCACTTCCCCACTGGTTTGCCGCTTTGCCCCAATGTCGCACGTCCTGATCCATCTCTCTTTAAAAAGGCTTGCCCACAGACACCTGAGTAAACCACCACAATATGCACCTCGTGGAACACAACCACTATATCCACATAACCAAAGTAACCAGGTAGTTTTTGGGACCCACCATAGTTCGTATAACGTGCATTATATGTCAGGCATTATACCACAAGCCATTACAACCCATACACCGAGTAAGGATCCTCAAGCCTTCACTATCTATACACGTTTCACCTATAGTAGTCCATAGGAAACTATATCTAGAATATATGTGTGTGAATAACCACAAACCATTACATCCATCTACAGACATATATGGGGAAAACTAACCGATGTGCCTACCATCAAAAGTAGCTACTAAGATAAGAGAGCAAGGCTAAAGGGGGTAGTCAGCCATCCATCCACCCACCAGAATTTTGGGGAAAACACCCCTTAGGGCTCATAATCCCCAGGGTATCAGTTGCCCTAACTGATGGGGTGTATTATCACATAGAAACACAAAAAGTACAGAATATACTATAGCTTACAACCACACTATGGGAATAACCTATTCTTAGAATTTACTGTAGCTAACGTCTCTCGGAATCCTAGCTACCACTGCTAAGACTATGTATCCTATAAGCACACAACCATTTAAAGAACTTTATTCCATTACTTCATTCCCTTTTTATCAGTTTCACTTTACATTAATTAATTCTTTAAACATTAATCAACCATTAACAGTTCCACATTATATTTCATTAGTATCACACCGAAGTTTCATTCCCTCTAGGCATAACCAACCAAGTCCACAATTTATCAGAAATATTACCTCATCATTTCATCCCAACAAGCTCCAACTCCATGGGTTAACATCATTTATTCAATCATTTATTAACAACATTATTACTTTCCCATATTTCCAGACATTCTAGAAAAACATTCTAAGATACCAAACATAAGGGGGATCAACATGGTGAGTAGATGAACTACCCGTCAAGTCTTTGCCACCTATAGTTGGAGCATAGACCCATCCTCCCTCTATAAGCTAAACACAGAAAGCACGTGGCATACCCTGCACGTCTTCACCTTTTTTTGGAAGGAGGGTGGTAAAACTAGCTACCTTGAGCTATGGGGAAAGTAAAGAAGATAAACAACAAACAAGATTTAGCAAGAATCCAACATTAGAATCCAACCCATTTCATCATCTCTGGTGTCCTCCCTAACACCAACATGCATAAACTGATGCATCTTTACACTCTAGGCGTCAACTACTTCCACAACCAATGGGCCTCCTTGCCCCCACATATCACAACAACCATCCTGACTCACATCAAAATTCAAGCAGCAGGAAACACAAATCATATCAACTGGGCTCTTATCCCTTAAAAAGGCATCCAACCTTCATACATAATGAGCACTCATAGCTCCAATCATAAGACTCTTGGCCATTACAAGCAAGATGGTAACTCAGAACCCTTCTAGGCATTATCTTTTTATGAAACATCCAGTTCTTTAATCCTTATGGAATTAACTGATTTATTATTAGTAGGTTCCAACTATGGGAAACCTAAATAGAAATATATCATAGCTATCACAAATAATTAAACATGATTACTACATCAATTTCATTAACATTAAATTACAAAAACAACAACAAGATTCATTTACATGCCTCTTTATTTTTGATAAATATTTAAAATTAATCCCAGTTTACATTCTTTACCAATTTTCATCAAGAATGACATGATAAACAAGGAAAGTATATATATCACACTATCTAGAAAATCAAGAGGCAATAACATACGATTGATTCCAATTTATTAATTTGATTCAAATATTTATTATGTCAATTCCATTGTGATCTAGTGGGAAAAATCATGATAACATTATGACTGCACATAAAAGAATATATAGAATCAATGAATCCCCTACCTCAAAAGGTTCTTGACATTATTTATATGAGAACTATCCACACAACAGATTACGACCACCTCCCCTGTGACAATTGCATCCAACCGAGGATGCCACGACATGACCACACCAACCGACACCCAAGAAAACTCCATTATAAGCATGGAGATAACATGTCATAACATAGAAAGGAGAAATGAGAGAATAAGTATCAAAGAAAACACAAGAAAATAGGTAGATCATACCTTTTATTGATGACAGATCGACACTTGCTGCTTGCACCAAAACAGGGGATGCACATGTAGTAGGAAGAAACTTCAAGGGGAAATGTTCCAAGGATTAAGGTTTGATCACACCACTCCTATGGGAAGAAGGAAAGGTTCAATCATCTCTCACTAGAGAACAACATGGTAGAACAAGGGAGTAAGATATCTTGTCCCTTTAGAAGATTTAACAGAGTCAGTTTAAGATATACTGGATTTTCCATTAAAAGTGGATTGCATTAAACCACGTGGTTCGAACAAGTAAAGGCATCCCAAGACTTAGGAAAATTAATATAGGAGTTATGGGATTTGAATCAGCCTTAAATCCCATAAAAAAAGTCCTTGAATGTGTTTTTTGTCAAGGAAAATGCTAAATGGACGAAACTATAGGAAGCTGGAAACACCGTACACCTATCGATGTTTGGAAACACTGTACACCTACTAACATCTGGAAACACTGTACACCTATCAATGCTTGGAAATACTATACACCTAACGATGTTTGGAAACACTGTACACCTACTGACGTCTGGAAACACTACACACCTACCGACATCTGGAAACACTGTACACCTACCAACGTTTGGAAACATTGTGCACCTACCGACGTTTGGAAACACTGTGCACCTACCGACACCTGGAAACACTATACTCCTACTAATGTCTAGAAACACTGTACACCTACCGACATTTAGAAACACTATATACCTACCGACGCTTGGAAACACTGTATAACTACTGATGCTTGGAAACACTGTACACAAAACTGGAAACACTGTTCACAAAACTAGAAATTTGGAAAAGTGTTGGGGATAAGCCACCTTGAGATTCCAAAAAACCTAAAACACCAAAGTTTAGCAAAGGGATGGACCAGAGATTTTTGGTCCATTACATTTTATGCTACTGGTTTTGTGTATTTTGTATTTGAAACATTTCATTTAAGTTTTATCTCAACATGCTTCTTCTTTTAATGCTTTGTTTTGGTTTAATCAAGTGAAACACTTTTTAACTCAACACTGATTGGGTTGAGATTTAAAGTGGGATTATTTAGTTGATCCGATTGGAAAACACAAGTATCTTTTTCACATTCACATGCATGAGATTTCATTATGATTTGGTAGCCATTGTTCTATGCTTAAAGTCCAAACCTTGATAACATAATTGTTGTTTCAAGGGTTGTTTCTTTGTGCATCATTTTAAGAGGCAAGAGGGGAATCAAGATCTTGACAACCTTCAACCAAAGAATTCCATTAAACCATGTGAAATTTAAGAACAAGGAGCTATCTAAGTTGTGTAGTGAACTTGAAATGACCTCCTCTCATTATATTTAAAACACCACCTTTATTTTTTAGCTAGTAAACTCTTTAAATTAAGTTATTTTTTTAAAATTGTTTTCAAATCCACCCTCATATTTTAGAACATTTTATTAAAAATACACACTTTAAATCTCCAACACTCTTTGAGAGATGACCTAGGGTCTACCCCATACTATAAATAAACTTTGGAAACATAATCAAATTGACGTGCCATAACAACACGATCAAGTGGTGTGAGTAGAGAAGTCATTTGAGAAAAACCTACCGAGTTTTATTACCCACCCCCTATTTGGGTACTTTGGTGCATTTTCATATATTATTTATTGAGACATAGGTAAATGTAAGATATAAAATTTATTTAGTGATGCATCATGATACCTTGGGCATCGATTGTGGTGTTGGATTATGGAGTATGTTGGGAGCTACGAAGTTATGTATTTGGAGTCAGGATTTGTGGTTTAGTCTTCCGCTTTGGTACTCTGATATTGGTCATAGTGTAGTTGGGTATTGTTGTTTTTTGGTGTTACTTTGTGTTGTGTTAAATTGTTATCTTGCATCATATAGTAGTTTTTGGTTAAAGTATTCTTGGTTGTGGTTGTTTTTATTTTCAAAGGGAAAATCATCTCCCAATTATATTGAAGCCCTTGACATTTGTTGTCAGCCTTTGGCATCTTAGGGATGTCGCCTAAGGCCAAGTAGAAATTCCGCATCGACTCAATCCAGTGAGGGGAGAGACGTTACATAGTTGAAGTGCTGTCATAGTTAGGCCTAACACCTACTACTGATGTTGTAGTGGTGGTTCCATTTGACCCAACACAGGCAAGGTAAATTTTGGAATGTGGATATTCCTCCATCTTTTGCACATTATTAATTAATAAATCTTCTGAAATTTACATGTCATTGTGCATATTTATTTAATTAATTTTGTGCATGAAATTTCATTGACTTGATATCATATGGATTATCAACGATACCCATCCTTTGTATAATACCAAGTAAACCCAAACTCATGGATTTGAATGCTTAAATCTCAACAGGTTTCTCTCAAGAATTGCTCATAAATTCCTACCCATATGAGATTCTTCACTGGTATATCTGTTTTGGATTCCTTGGGATCACCTGGTTTAAAAATGATAATTTGGGTGAAAATATGTCTCGAAGGGAGAACACTATAATTTATTTCTAAGTTATTGGACTTAGTAAGTATAACTTGATTTTTTCTAGGGAGTAGTAATGATTCCTACAAGCTTTGTATCTATTTTTATATTGCCTTAAATTTTCCTAAGATTTCATATGGGGGAAATTTTAGAGGGTGTGGACTTGGCTTTGCTCAGGCCTCCCTTTTTGGTGTTTTGACCTAAAATGTTTTACATATTTTCCATTTTTTGAGTTCTCAATATTGCTTGGATCACACAAAGTGCATGTCTAGCAAGCAGAGATTAGGCTGACATGTCTGGTAGTTGTCACAAGATGAGGATGCCTATCGAATAAGATTTCACATGATCAAGGGTGACTTGTTTAGGGACCTTTTTGAGATCAAGTTGGTATGTCAAAGAGTCTTCTCAAGGTCAAGTGGACATGTATTGGAGTCTGTGAGATTAGGACACCTATCAAAGAGGCTTTCGCATGATCAAGAGAGACTTTTCTAGAGCTCTTCACGAGATCAGGTTGGCATGTCAGTGGCTATTCATGAGATCAAATTGGCATGTTAAAGGCCTTCACATGATCAATGGTGATCACATGATGCATATAATCCCTTTTAATGAAAATTATCATATCTTCCCTTCACTAGAGGCTTCCATCTTTTCCAGCTTTTATTCCATATTTTACAAGGATTTTGGCCTTTTCCCATTGATCATTCATCAGGGAATCACATGATCAATGATGGATCTGGAGACTACGTGTGATAATTCTCATGGACAATCGATTTTCTTCTATTTGGTGTGTCGCATGATCAGTGATGGATCTTGCGACAACGTATGAGTATTTTCATGGGCAATCATTCCGCTTGTATGTGGATCTAGAGGGTCATTTCTTGATCGAATGGACGTGTCCAAGGGAATTCGGGTGATTAAGATGACATGTCAGAGGGATGCCGTATGATCTGAGGGAATCGACTTACATCCTTAGTATGATCATGGAATCTTGTCGAATGGGCTTCACGTGATCATCCACAGATCACGTGAATTGCATGATTCATCTGCATGACCTTCTTAGGGACATGCGATCACATATCCTACTGGGGGTTACACGATTCGTGTGATCCAGCCTCCTAAACTTCATGTACCCATACCCCTCCTTCATTCCTTTTGTGGATAAAATAATACCCATTCTTCATGTATTTCTTTGATTCTAAAATTGTTGATGCTCATTTGACGGGTGTCAACAACTATATTTTTGTTTCAAACATTTAAAAAGTATCACATTTTTTTTAAAATGGTTTCAAAGAAAAATTAGTTCTATTATATTATTAATAATCTAATCATGTTCATTAGAATCAATTTTATGGTTAAATTTGATATTAAAACATTTTTTATAATTAAATAGGAATTTTCCTAAAATCTCATTTTCATTGCGTTTTATGCATTTCTAGTAAAATTAATTTATCACTTAAAAGAATTAAATTTGATGAAATATTTTTTTTAGATTTAGCAAGTCAAATTTATTATAGGATTATTTTTTTACATTTTTCTGAAGAAGTTAAATTTTTAGTGAATAGTAAAAATTAATGTTTTTATAAAATGCGATATCTTTTATGATATCACCAAGACATAAATATAATATAAAAAAATTATGAAATTTATGGAATTAATTAAGTTTGATAAAATAATAAAAATATCATACAAGAAATTTAAAATATATATATATATATATATATATATATATATAAATTAGAATTTATTTCATGATAAATATGAAAATCATTTTTAGTGTTGACATAGAGTTTGTACAATGCTAGAAAAGTAAAATTTGGCACCCTAAAGATAATATTTGAGATATAATAAGTCCTTATTTGATTTTGTTATTTAATATTTAGTATTATAGATGATTTTTATGGTTATAAATGAATTTTGGAGTTATATAACTATCGATTTATCCAAATGCTTGTGCAATGCTCATTTAAGACCAGAAAAATCAAAATAACATATTAAATAAGTTATCATGACATATATATGATTTAAAATACATATTTAACGAATATAAATGGATATTTATATAATAACAAAATTATTTTCATGATGGTAATTTATTTATAATTTTTAGGTATTAAATAAATACCTTAAATGCTTATACAACGCTGATACAATAATTAATAAA
This sequence comes from Viscum album, assembly GCA_963277665.1. NCBI lineage: Eukaryota > Viridiplantae > Streptophyta > Magnoliopsida > Santalales > Viscaceae > Viscum > Viscum album. The sequence continues at coordinate 892,275,230 of OY728123.1, forward strand.
TTAATGGAAAAATAAAATAAATGATTTTAAACATATTAAAAGAATTATAATGTGAGATAATTAATGTGATAAATGAATTTTATAGATGAATATGACATGTTAGAGATGTATTAAAATATTTGGGTTGAATTTTACTTATTCCATTGATGTTATTAAAGTCAAATTAATAAATAGTTATAAAAATTGATATTAATGTTTTTTTAAAATAAATAATAGTTTATTAAATGATATAAAATTTATAAAAATATTAGATTCAGTAAAGTTACTAGAATATAGTTTCTAATATCAACCATGATCCATTTAGGAGCCATTATTTCATTTATATTAACTATATTGACCCTCAATGTCTAATGTTTTTTGTCACGTTAATTTTGAAAATACTCAATGAAGGGTTAAAATCAAAAGATAAGGGTAAAAACATAGTAAAAAACTTATCTAATTTTTATTGGGTGAAGATAATTCTACCCTAATCACCTTATTAAGTAATGTTAAGGGAATAATGTCTAAATTTATAATAATTATATTTTATTAAATTACTTAAAAATCATAAAAAATTGTAAAATAGGATGAAGGAGATAAGATATGGTCGAAAATGTCACACCTTGTCCATTTATAAGCCACTTGGAACCATTTGGATTGAGAATGAATTTATTATAATCTAATATTTTTAGAAATTCCAAAAAATTCACCCCCACATCAATTATAAAAGGGATTGTACTCCCACACTTCTTTACACCACTTTAAGCCTTCTAGTTTGACCATCCTCTACTAAATTATCTTCTCCACTTCCATAGAAAAATTCTTGAGGTGCTTGTATTCTCAAAAGAACAACTCTAAGGTCCTTATGTGGAGATCTAAAGGGTTTTTTTCCAAGAAGATAATATTATAGTACTTTCGAAGCAAGATGAACTCGAGGTAAGAGATTTCTAGTATCTTTTATTTCTAGGAGACACATTCCATATTCACCACTTGTTTCTTTTATTTGACGTATATAATGCCCATGAATGTATTTTATGATTCATCCTATGAAAGTTATGGGGATTTATAAATCCAAATAATGTTTTTTCTTTAATAGGACTTACGATCCAAATTTACCAAATCGGTAAAGGTTTTATTTCATAATCTCATCGATATTCAAGATTGTTTATGTTTCAGTCTCTGTGGAGGAATATTTTTCTTTCAAATCCATGTTTTCTAAAAATGTTTTAAATAAGTTTTTTACCATTTTTATATGATTTTTTAAAGTCATTTTAGGCATGTTTTACTTTGTTAAAAATGGTTTGAAAGTAATCTTCTTGTTTTTTTCCAAATGAGGTACCTTCTGACTTTTTCGGAAAAAATATAGAAGGAATATTTTTTAACTTATATAGCATGAACGATATTTCCTACCATCATGATTAATTTTGTATTTTAAGCTTACTTTACAAGTTCCCATGGTTATTTTCAAATAAAAAATTTTCCTTTATAATTGCACATCTTTTTTAAAAGAAGTGATTTCCAAATGGAAATGTTATTTCCCTCAAGAATTATTCCAATTGATCTTTAAAAATTATTTTCCATATAAGATATCATCCTTTACCATTACATAAGTTTTACTGAGATATGATCCAAGTATACTATCTTTATCCTTTCTATGGATTTTTTATATTTATGATGAAAATATTGAAATGCTTATAAAACCCATTTCTTTTTCACGAGTTATGTTACGATGAAATGTTTATGAAACCCATTTCTTTTCATGAGTTTTGATTCGATGAATGTTTTATGATATTGTGACATATATATATATAGTTTTCATTATGTAATGGGTGAAACCTATGTATCCCTCCAATTTATTAGGTAAAGTATTATATCTCATGAGATAGTTATGAGAAACAAGGTAAAGTGATTGATCCATTATGGAAGTACTTGATCCGTTATGAGAAACAAGTCAATGTGATTGATCCGCTATGGGAAATAGGTACTGATGCCTAATCTGATGGTCTTGGTAGTTAACCTTGACATTATGAAATGGTTTTTATACCTATGTTGGCACCATAATTTTATGACATGAGATTATGGTTCATGATTGATTTATGATGATTTTTCACTCTTATGATCCATGCCTTTTGAAATGATAATGTTTTATTCCATAACTCATGTTTATGATCTATGAAAGATTGGGTATGAAATTTTTAACTTATATTCATGATATCATTCTCTTATACTTGTCTTGGGCTTTCATATGATCATGGATTGATATATCTCATGTTTACCCTTACTGAGAATATAAGATCATTGTTTCTTATGTTTGTTACTGGGGCACTCATCGAAAGCCTATGGGTAGGAGATTTAAAATTTTAATCACCAGAAATAATGAAACTTGTCTTCTCCAGTGATCTGAGCCCTGGTAGAGGTATGAGGATCTCACGTAATTTATTACAGCGTAGAAAAATTAAATAATGAGTACCTCATTCCAATTCGAAGCATGCATGTCTGTCGCAAGTCATTGGCGATCGTTGCTCAAAGGATCTAATGCTAAACCCATATAGATCGTCTGCACATGCTTCTAGATTCTACACATGCTTTTTATGTCATATTTTAGGTGCTAGCATGGAACTCTGATGTTCTCTTTGATGTCGCGACGATCACCACGATCACCAGCCTTCGATCCCTGAAGGTGAACTTGGATCATTTGATCGGATTGATTATCTCTCTAGGATTCAAGAGAAGAAAGAATCCCTCAATTCCAACTTATGAATAGTTTTTTGGAATAATCTTCTCTCCAATTATATAGTGGAAGTTCTAAATACCTAATTAGGGTTCCCTAGCCCCCATACATTAAAATTCCAATAAATAAGTGATATAAATAATTAATTATGATGAAATAACTGCACCATAAATATTACTTATATTTTATCACATACTTGTAATATATATTAAATATATTATGTAATAAACCCGATTCATTAATTAGACTCATAACTCCTGATAATATTAAACGAACCTGAAATATTAAAATAATATTTATTCGTATAATATTAATCCTTGTATTCACTTAAACACTTGAAAATATTTTTAATAAATAAATTCAACTCAATTATTATTTACTTAAAAAATAATGAATTTATTTAATTATCGATGATCAATAAAGCTTGGACAACACTCAGACCCCATAGTGGGGCCCACCATATCCTATATTCCTATTCTTCGGAATATGGAAGGTTCTCGAATGATCTATTGTGTATGAGACTCTAGGACATTATCTTAATAGTAGTGAATAGTATTTATAGATCAAGAGTGGATTCTAGCAACCCATAAAAGCCCCTAAAGAGATAATGATTAGTCATAACAACTAAATCCAACCAACGAACACTCACTATGTAATATAATCTCTTTGTAATTCGATATCTCATAATGCAGGACTCGCACTTATGTCATCGTCCTTTGTTGCTTTATTATTTGTTGATCTCAATGGAAGAATTTACCTTTGTCTACCATGACCATGAATTTATAAAGGTACTACCATCCTAATCAACCAGACCTAAGATATTTGTTCCCTAACTTGAAAGCAAAAAATCCTATCTTGTCAATTCAACCAATTCCATACCACCAATGATGCAACCTACACAATCTACATCGCCATGATTTCATTATCATGGTTTTTACCTTGCATCAAAGTACGCGATCAAATGACACACATTGATAATTGTCTCACACTAGGAGACTAATACACATGTACATAGATAAGAACATCCAATGACACTCAAAACACGTGGTGTTCCTATTGGTAGGTTTTTCCTCATGATCTTAATTACTAGAGATCACCAAGTGAGAACTTCATGAGAAGTCTCAATGATTATGAGCCCCTAGCATCTGATAGTCAGACATAAACTATGTCCAGTCAGTATGATATATTTAGACCATTGGAAATATGTTTAAGATTAATGTTATTTTTTCTTGAGGTTCTCATTATAGTCTAGAATCTGCTATAACCTTTTGATATGACAATTATTCTATGGAAAATATCATTTAATAGTGGAGCCAGAAATGTATACACTAAAATTGTAAGTAATCATCATGCATAAATCACTGGACACATGATATGATAATCCAAAGTACTGTTCAAGTTGGGTATAGGGAACCCACTATTACAACACTCCCACTTTCACTAGATCCATCTTGATAAGTATCCTTGTTATCTATCACATGATTAAGATCATGTTTCTGCTAAGTCATGAATCTAGTTTCTGGGTCTGCCATGTTTTCATTGCATGGAAATTCTGCTAAGTGCGGCTTCACCTCCTTGAGTAAAACTTCTCAAGAGATGGAATACCTAAGCATATCCCTTTTTCCCATTTTCAAAACTTGACATCTTGGCTAGTAAAAGTAATAGAATTATCATAATTATAAAACTTTACACACTAGGTGAGATTCAAATAACTAAAACAAATTGTGGTGTTTAATAACTGATTCTTAGCTACATCTGAAACTGCAATATACTCAGTATTTATAGATATAGATACCAATGACTTGTATGAGATTGTCTTAGTCATCACCTTAGTCAGACTACAGTTAAGACCATATTGATCCAAGGAAGAATATTTTGTGTCCTCTCAAAACTATTATCCTTTCTTCTCCACATACCAAGTACATATCCTTTGTACTCTCTCTAGTACTGTTGGATAGTTCTGTCTACTTACCTTATAATTCTCCTATATATAACTGATATTTTCTTACTATAAAGTATATACTAGAAATATAATATTTTTTACATATCATGGAATACTTGATTTCCCTTCCTATGCCTATGCATGTATTCATAGGGAGATATATTCCATGTGACACTAGTAACAATTCTTTCTTGAATTTTTCTAACTTGTATTTTTTAATTACCATGTTAGTATGTATATATATATATATATATATGATTGAATAGGTCTAAGAAACCATTTGATCTTCCTTAGTAGATCCTATTCCATAGAACATTAGTTGCTACTTTAAGTCAATCATTGGATATTTACTTTCATTCTGGTCTTAACTGTAAGACCAATAACTATTTCTATATGTTTCCAAACATATTATACTTAGAAAACAATGGAATTACCACTAATATTTGGTAGACACATGACAAAGATTCATTCCAAATGAAAATTACTATGATCTTGTTTTTTTAATTTAATCCTAAAATAGATTTCAGTAACTTTTACCCCTATTAGAATTCTGTGATGTCACTGACCCATTTTGGTTGCTTCATATAGACACCTTCCATGATTGGTGGTCCTGACATCCAATGTTCAATAATATGACCATATTAATGACCTATGACAAGTAAAATTATAGTGGATTTAGGAATACCAACTTAGTGTTACCAATAGAGCCTTATTGGTACGACTCTTGTACCATCCATGTATAGTTCCACTTAAATACCCACCACAGTATTGAAAAAGGTAATCCCCCATTTACTTTGATACATAGAATCCATTTATTGAATTTTAATTGATCTTTTTAATCTGATATTAATTCCATATAATTATTTCTTATAGGAATAATTATTCTTAATGAATAATATGTCACCATCTATGGTGAATACAAAACCATCACCATGGTTTTATCCTTCCTATGTAGTATGTGTATTTGGAACATTCCTCTTCCATGTATCTTTTAGAATGAGTTCCTATGCCAACTACTTTTTAACCAATGGAATTAACTAAACCTAAGTCAATTTGACTCCCACTATCTCAAACAGAGATGCATACCCTTATATAGAAATATAGTCTATATCTTGACCATATCTTTCTATCATAGAAATTTTGTAATATCTTAAGAATATTTTAGGATATTTACTTTAGATGCACATTCTGTTTTTCTTGATGCAGGTTTATTTATATCCTTAATAAACATTTTGCATCTAAACACAAGTTATTATGACATAATGGATTTCCATCATTCCATAGCTGATATGATATCCATTTTTCATTATAGTTGGCATATTGTTATGGGATATCGTCATTATTTTCGATGTATGTCTTGAAAATGGAAGTATATATAATGCATAAGTTTTAACATTGATTACTCTTTTACTTACATCATTACTCTGATGTATAAAATGTGTGTTTAGGATTTCTCCATGCTACATTTTATTGATAAATGTTAACATATAAGACTCATCATCGAACCTCCTTATTGGCATTATAAACCTGATGTGGATAAGGTAATGTGTGTTTAGGAATTACTATACACTAAATTATAATGATCTATAAATGATTTGTTAATATATTATTTGGCAGAATAACCCAAAGCATCTCATCTCTTCTAACCATACATATACAATACTTCACTCTCACATTCCTTAAGCACCTAAAGGAATATTTTGAAGGATATTTACCACTATCTTACCTGTGGAATAGTTCACGCTCTCTTATTGAACTAATTATGAAAACTTTGTGGTGTACCTTTATTTCTAAAGGTTTTTTTATCCAAACTAAATAAGTATATACAACAATAATACCTATGGTGTTTAGCTCCACAGATTCTTAATTCCATACTAGGTATATCCTTGATGACCAATCTTAGTTTTTCTTGAAAAATTATTATCTTTCCAAAAATAGGTATATAAGTCTTACATTTTATGTTCATAACTTATTGCCTATGATTCATATATCATTGAACCTTTTGTTGAGAATTAAACAATACAAATAACATTCATTCCTAAACCAAAATAATGTATCCTTATGTCCATTAGAAACGAGAGATATATGTTTTGGTAATACTCAGTAAAAGTTCTACTAGAATCATTCACCTGACAATATAGAAGTCATGTACTTATCATCATTGACTTAGGAACCTCCCTTTCTCAGCCTCTTGGAGAACACACCTTACTTATAGTAATGTTTCTATACTTGGTTACTATATTCAAATACACATGTTATAGACATATTGTATTTAATACCCAAGAAGTATGTTATAAAAAATACTTATAATCAATGAATATACCTAAAGTAGCGATCACTTGTTTTTTTAATTTAGTTCATTGCGATTAGACTTCCATAGAATTATTTCATGATATGTGAAAAAAATAACCTTCTGTTTATTACCTCTCTCTTTGAAGGATGTTGTAGAGGTGACTTTGACATTACTCTTTCCATTGGCCTCTTCGCCTTGTCTTTCAGATTGTTTTCCATAAGATTTAAAGATTGATCTTTCTTGAATGTTCTTATTATTTGGAGAACCTTATTGAAAAGGTAACGAAGTTATTTCTCTATACTGTTCATTTTTAATCTTAAATGAGACTAGAGTATATGGGTGTAATTGATATAAGAAATGGATCCATTGAAAGAGTGCGATCCATCTTTCAATTTACACATATCCAGTGTAATCATCCCCTATTCATATCAAAGGTTCTCTTTCTCCTCAAAATCTTCTAAAAGATGAGAGAACATGTGTAATAATTCATGTATGAATGTTGTATCCACAAAAAATATCAGATATTGATGATATCATAATAACATAACCATTATATGTTCTATACATGATTCTCCTGTAAGCATTTTAAATACCCTCACTTTCAGAGGTGGCTTAATAGGTATTTGGGACACTAGCACCTTGAATTTATGATACCATAGTATTATGTGCAAGAACTTATACTACACCTTTATAAATTTGCGCTAGAAAGGAAATTTACTTTGTACAGAATTATCTTAGTGTACTTGTGGTATTTTATTTCCATTTTATATAAAAATAAAACTAGTAGATGAGTACTTTTTTCCTGATTACCGATTTAGACAATATATATTGATTAATTAAATCATTAAATGTCTTCTATTATTTTATTGAATTATGGGAACCCTATGTACCAGAATCAGAATACTCTAATGCTTGAGTATTCTAGTGGAAAAGATCCTTGAACCTCCCCTCATAGTCTATATGTTTTGGATACTCCCCTACTCAGAGAGTTCAAGGTAGGCGTTTTACTGGCCAGCTGCGTTAACTCGTGGCTCCTTGATCTGTTGAGTGAAGTCTCAACTTCTAAAATAAAAAACATGATTTACTCAATAATCTCCTCTAAAGTTATAGAAATTTATCTTTGAATACATATTTGTAGCCAAATTTAGTTAAGTCAACCCACCACTCTCATAAGAACTCCACGATAGTTGGAGGCACCCCCAACTTTGGAAGACGATCACCCTAAACACCTATTTTTTTAAATTCAAGTGATGGAAGACGTTTAGTGACTTAATATTTTTGTGAGGGATTTTTTAAATATTTATCGATATATGAAATCATTTTCTATCTTGATATGCATTTTATATGTGATCACACTCACAACTAACTATGAAATAAATAGAAAAACATTTATCACGCCATAAATTAATTTAATCTATGCATTTTCTATGTTTATTATTTTATGTGATTGCGTAAACTTGTAGATTCAATAAAATAATAAAAAATGCATAAATTAAATATACCGTGTGACTGATATTGAGAATATATTATTGGTTGATCCATTTAAAATCAGTGGACCAACCACGACCTAGTGGTATAATACTTGAGTTGGGTCTTGACTCATATTGCAGCTCACACCCCAGCTTAATGTGTCATTGTCTCATCTAAAATACCACCTCATCTCGGGGTGGTCTACATATTATTCCATCATCATCTTAATACATACATACTCACATGTAGATGAGGGGGTCTTGAGAATGCGTAATACACAGCAAAACAACACTCATGGATACAGAGACCCTTAAACATATTAAATGAGAAAAACTAATGATGTGCAGACCATTAATTAATTAATTACAAACATCACACACAATTAAAATAATTAATTAAATATATAAGAGTCCTCACATACATTGACTGATCTATGTTCAAGATCATTCGTTGTGTAATTAAAAATTAAATTGCTAAAAATTTAAAGTATGAGAGAAATTCAAATAAATTAAATGAGTTATTAAATTCAAATAATTTGTTTGAATATTTTATTTTTATTCAGTCAAACAATTAATTTTATTTTAATAAAAAAATTAATTAATTTAATTTAATACCTAAATTGAATTAAATTCTTTTCGAAATATTAAAATATAATATTTTTAAACCCAAAATAAATTTTAATGAATTTAACTTTAAGTTAAAATTAAATTAATTAAATTAATTAATTTTTGATTATGTTAATTTAAGATGGCCCCCAAAACCCCAGATAGGGACTGCGTGGGTTGGGCCATACCCGCACAGGTCCATTTGGGACCGTGCAAAGCCCGTACAGGGCTGTTTTGGGCAAGCCAGCTCTGTCCAGACCTGTTTCAAGTTGGCCAGACCTTCCTCAACCCATTGCGGTGAAGATCAGGTCCAACCGAACCTGATGAGGTCATGGAAGGGGGCTTACCTTGTGCATATGTCGCTAGAAAGGTTCTATCGAATTCGGAAGACGACTGCTGCAGGGGAAGTTGGGATGATAGAAGGTAGCGGCATGGTCAGAGTATCCGATGTGGTGCGATGAAGTGTGACCGACGGTGGGGTTCACTGCTGTGGTGTCATCGTCTGACCCCGATCTGGGAAGTAGATGACTATGGAGGGATGATTAGTAGGTGGTTCAGCTACAGAGGGCCAACAAGGGGGCCACGACAGAGTGAATGAGGGTGGCAACAACCCGATCTCGCGACGCACGAGGAGCGTGAACTAGTGGGTAGTCATGCAATGGGGAGGCGACACCAAAACAGTCTCCGGGAAGTGATATGACCAACAATGGACCTTTTTTAGGTGAGGTAGTAGCTTTGGATGCTCGATAGGAGGTGCGAGAAGGGAGGGAGGTGGCCGCAGGTGGCGTCGACCGACTAGCGCAGCTTGAGGAGGAGGGAAGTGACTCCTTCTCAATCTAGGTGAGGTAGAAGGACAGAAAGGTGCTGGGTTCACTACTAGATCATGCACATGAGGGGAGACCGCCTCAGGTGGTGCTGTTGTGGTGCACCAATGAATGGGAGGGAGAAGGACCGGTGCTGGAGGAGGCCATGACCTCAATAGAGGAGGGAGGTGAAAGAGAAGGGTCCCACTGATGATAAAAATATTCCAAACGAAGATATTGAGTTTTTTATACTCTTTCTGATTTTTTTAAAACGTACTAGGTTATTTTTTTTAAAAATCCCACTTCAAGACGACATCACAGATGCTGCCTTTGTGGTTATGCACAAAGGCGACATCGCCGTTGCCACCTTTCTGCATAAATTCAAAGGCGGCATCTAATATGCCACCTTTTCCCTAAAACACTAATTTTTTCTATTTTAATTATGTTTTTTATATATTTAAAATTTAAATGTTTTATTATTATGTTCGTATGGTTTTATATATATATATATATAAAACTTAATGTTTAAACATAATTTATCTTTTATTCAAGTACGTGACTTTGCTAGCCTATATAATATAAACTGTAGGATAGATATGAATTAAATTTTAAACATTGATTAAAAATATAACAAGTAGTCCAAAATAAAAATAATTCTTAAAAAATACTGGTGAAAAATTATTTATAAGCTTTCTAATCCACCTACTTGAAACTTAAAAATGTTTCAAGTATGTGACTTTGCTGACCTATATAATATAAACTATAAGACATATATGAATAAAATTTTACACATTTATTAAACATATAACAATTAGTCCCAAATAAAAATAAATTCTTAAAAAATCTTGCTGAAAAATTATTTATAAGCTTTCTAATCCACCAACTTGAAACTTAAAAATGTTTCAAGTACGTGACTTTGCTGGCCAATATAATATAAACTATAAGACTGATATGAATGAAATTTTAAACACTTCTTAAAAATATAACTAGTAGTCCAAAATAAAAATAATTTCTTAAAAAATCTCGGTGAAAAATTATTTATAAGCTTTCTAATCCACATACTTGAAACTTAAAAATGTTTCAAGTATGTGACTTTGCTAGCCTATATAATATAAACTATAAGACCAATATGAATGAAATTTTAAACCTTGCTTAAAAATATAACTATTAGTTAAAAATAAAAATAATTTCTTAAAAAATACTGGTGAAAAATTATTTATAAGCTTTCTAATCCACCTAATTGAAACATAAAAATGTTTCAAGTACATGATTTTTCTGGCCTATATAATATAAACTATAAGACCGATATGAATAAAATTTTAAACATTGCTTAAACATATAACTAGTAGTTGAATTTTTAATTTTTATTTATATGAGTCTTATAGTTTATATTTTATAGGGTTTCAAAGACAAGTAGGTGGCTTATAATCCTCCTCAAAATTCATTCTTTTCGCTCTCACTTCTGAGTTACATTTCTTACATTCCTTTCATTATAATTTATTTATTTTATTTATGAAACTCTTTATTTTCAACAAATTTTTATATGATTATGATATCTTTTAAATTTTATTTACATTAATTTTATACTGTAGATTTTTTAATCTTTTAAAGTTATTTACTTGAAATTTACTAATTATTTCTATGTTTTAAGTAGTCGACTTTGAAAGCTGTCAAATATAAATTGTGCCTAAAATATAAATGAAAACTGAAATATTGGATAAACATATAAGAAGATCTAATAGTAAGAATAGTATTTTGATTTTAGTAGCCATAAAAAATGTAAACAAAAATGTACAATCAATGTCTATGTCTGTGGTGAGGAGATTCCATCCCACATAGTGGTCTATGAATAGGACGTCCGTGTCGAGTGCGCAGTGGAGTCTGATGACCTGGAGAAGGATGATCCTCAGGCACTGGAACATCAACTAGCGCATCCTCCATCTGTGTGTCAGTGGGAGGAGCTTTCAACTGTATCTCGTACTGCCCTCCAGATCCTTCTCCCACTGGGGTGGTAGAAGGACCTGCCTCCATCGCAGTGGGGAAACAAGCCTGTGATGGAGCTATACCCCAAGACGGTGATAGATTTGGAATCCAAGGCTGCGATGGATCCCAAGACTGTGATGGATCTGAGAACCAAGATGGAGAGAACTGCGGATATCCTGTCAGGAAAGACGGATCCCATGACACCTGAGGTACATCCTGAATCGGATGATCCTAGACTGCTAGAGGGCTAACCTATGCCTGTGAAATAGGTGAGGCCTTTCATGCAGGACGACGCTGTCTACATCGTCATGGTCCTGGATCCTCATCACCAGTAGCAGCTGCAGAATGTTCCTCTTGGGAAGGATCCTCCTCTCTCCAAGACGGACGTGCGAAGATGCTCATGAAAAGTGCATGAAAAGATTCCCTCACCTCCATCACTGTAGCATGGATGAATACCCAGCTAAAGACCCCCTCCTCCTATTTATCACTCATCTAAACAAGCTGCTCTATGTGACTTCCCTATAGATAGACTAAAATTGAATCATAAAATAGTTTAATAAATAAACTAATGTAAATTTATTGACTTACCACCCTCTGAATCTCTATGCCGGGTTGAGTAAGATACAGTTCAGACTTCAGTCTATACCATGAGGCACACTCAACCTGCTCCGAAAGATATAATCGATTCGTAAGAACACCTTGAATACGAAACTCTGCACGTCTGTGCAAGCAGTCAATAAATCTGGCATGTACTCAAGACCAATCATCATCCTGCCTCCTTGTGAGCTTCATCCCATGAATCTGGTATGTCTGTCTCAATGATAATAGAATAAACTAAGTACGAAAAAACTAGCGCATGACTCTATCAAGCTGCTACCACTCAATAATATGGAAGTGAATTAGGGGAACTACAACCATAGAATCCTCAAGACCAATAGTGCAGTATGCTGTCAACTGGTCCGTAATACTCCAGTATGGAAACCATGAAATCTGAAATGACAAGTGATTTTTTCAGAAAAGCACCTAACTAAAAACCAAAATTGATGCTATTATTAAATATGTTAGATAGTGATAGATTGTATATACATACCTGATCAGGTAAGAGACAATCCAACTATAGTCGATATATGCCCAAATGCTATCTCAGAACCACGTCAAATTTTTTTCACTGAATCCACCTGTAAAATACATCATCGATAGTGAAAAATAATGAGAAATTATAGTCAATATATCATAGTAGAATCAAAAACCAATAGAAATGACTGATCATACCAGCATCCACAGGAAGCGGCATGCATCACCTCCATCTCGACCGACAGACCAGTAAGGTTAGGGCGGAATGTTGGGATGCACTCCCATGCCCACATCTAAATAAGGATGACGCATCCCCCGAGACCTATGCAGTCCCTGTGGGATAGCCTTCATAATGCTCTGTACGTGTATGCCAAGCAGGATGATCCCCAGCTGTACATCCCAACCTGATTAAAGTCCTCTAGTAGGGGTAGATACATCATGTGCACGTGAATCCCTGAGTGATCAGTACACATGATCCTTCCAATGAGCCGTAATATATATGCACGAGTGTAAAACATGACAGTCTGCTCATCATCACCATCCTGTAAATGTGGAATCTTTGACTTCAACCAAGGAATATATATTGACGCTCCATATGTAGCCCTACGGTCGGACAAAATATCAACACCTAACAAGCTCTGAGCAAGGTCTGGACAAGCTGCATGAGTGAGTCCAATAATGGGTCTCCCCTGGATAGGAAGACTGAGAAGCACTGCCACATCCTCAAGGGTGATGGTCATCTCTCCCTCAGGCAGGTGGAATGTTTGTGTCTTCGGTCTCTACCTCTCAACGAGGGAAGCAAGTAGGTAAGGATCTACAAATGTGAAATCTGATACAGTAAGGCCATAGAAGCCAACACGATTCAAGTATGGTCTAAAGGCATGTGGAGGCTCTCTGTGATGAAAATGGTGCACTCGACACACCCTGATCAATCAATCTTCATGACCCTCTAACACGACCTATGAAATATGGGTGCGCTGCAGAGTGAGTAGTATGGTATCATCCATATTCATATAAACAAATGAAATGATTCGTAAGTGTAAAATATAAATATAATATTATGGTTAGCATAATGTTATGACTTGTAGAATGGAAGACATGACATGTTTATTCACATTGTTTTTTGAAGTTATTTTTTCCAAAAGAAATATAATTCTCCATTTCTTTTGGTTTTGAATGAAATAAAGATAATAAGAGGAAATAATAGATAACAAAATTTAATTTCCAATATGGGTTAAGTGTTTTTCTTTTGGATTTATGAAATAAATTCTATTATCTAAGATTTTATTTAAGGAATAAGGAGAAAGTTATTTCTTGAAAGCATGAATGTTTTTATGAAATAAATTCTATTATCTAAATTATTGGGTCTTGAATTTGGTTAGATATATTTTGGAGGAGCTATATGATTAACTAATTATGGATTGGATTAAGATAAACCATTTCATTTACTATTGATTTTTTAGGAATTTATCTAATTATCTATATTAAATAACTTATGCTATCCATTATGATACTATTATTTTGTTATAGAATAGTTTATTAAAATATCACAAATAATGTTACCAAAAACCATGGTAAAGGGAAGATGTTTTTGGGTTGGGGTTTAGGTTTGGGGGTTTAGAGTTTCAAATTTTGATATTAAGTTTTAAGAAACATGTTTCTGGGTTAAGTGTTATGCTTTTGGGTTTTGGGGTTTAGAAAACCGAAAAAAGAGAGGAGATAACAACATTTAATTTACAATATGATAATGTGTTCTGCTTTTGGATTTATGAAATAAATTCTATTATCTAAAATTTTATTTAAGGAATAAGGAGAAAGTTATTTATTTAAATCATGAATGTTTTTATGAAATAAATTCTATTATCTAAATTATTGGGTCTTGAATTTGGTTAGACATATTTTGGAGGAGTTTCATGATTAACTAATTATGGATTGGATTAAGATAAACCATGTCATTTACTAATTATGTTTTAGGAATTTATCTAATTATATGTATTGAATAACTTATTCTAATCATTATGATACTATTATTTCATTATATAATAGTTTATTAAAATATCACAAAGAATGTTACCAAAAACCATGGTAAAGGGAAGATGTTTTTGGGTTGAGGTTTAGGTTTGAGGGTTTAGAGTTTCGAATTTTGATATTACGGTTTAGGAAACATGTTTCTGGGTTAAGTGTTATGATTTTGGGTTTTGGGGTTTAGAAAACCGAGAAAAAAAGAAGAGATAACAACATTTAATTTACAATATGAGAATGGGTTCTGATTTTGGATTTATGAAATAAATTCTATTATCTAAGATTTTATTTAAGGAATAAAGAGAAAGTTATTTCATGAAAGCATGAATGTTTTTATGAAATAAATTCTATTTTCTAAATTATTGGGTCTTGAATTTGGTTAGAAATATTTTGGAGGAGCTGTATGATTAACTAATTATAGATTGGATTAAGATAAACCATGTCATTTACTAATGATGTTTTAGGAATTAATTTAATTATCTCTATTGAATAACTTATTCTAATCATTATGATACTATTATTTCGTTATGGAATATTTTATTAAAATATCACAAATAATGTTACCAAAAACCATGGTAAAGGGAATATGTTTTTGGGTTGGGGTTTAGGTTTGAGGGTTTAGAGTTTCAAATTTTGATATTAAGGTTTAGGAAACATGTTTTTGGTTAAGTGTTATGCTTTTGGGGTTTGGGGTTTAAAAAAATGAGAAAAAAAGAAGAGATAAGAACATTTAATTTACAATATGAGAATGTGTTCTTCTTTTGGATTTATGAAATAAATTCTATTATCTAAGATTTTATTTAAGGAAAAAGGATAATGTTATTTCTTTAAAGCATGATTTTTTTGAAATTAATTCTATTATCTAAATTATTGGGTCTTGAATTTGGTTAAACATATTTTGGAGGAGTTGTATGATTAACTAATTATGGATTGGATTAAGATAAACCATGTCATTTACTAATAAAGTTTTAGGAATTTATCTAATTATCTATATTGAATAACTTATGCTAATTAGTACGATAATATTATTTCATTATAGAATAGTTTATTAAAATATCACAAATAATGTTACTAAAAACCTTGGTAAAGGGAAGATGTTTTTGGGTTGGGGTTTAGTTTGAGGGTTTAGAGTTTTGAATTTTGATATTAAGGTTTAGGAAACATGTTTCTGGGTTAAGTGTTATGATTTTGGGTTTTGGGTTTAAAAAACCAAGAAAAAAAGAAGTGATAACAACATTTAATTTACAATATGAGAATGTCACAATGAAGACAATACATTATTCTGGTTGAGACTGTGAACTCAGCCCAATAATGTTAGGGAATCATTTTCGGTTATGACCTTCTTTATGACATATCATGCATCGCAAACTCTTCCCTTGTTCTTGAGGCCATTCCATCTCATTACGCATCCTACTGGACTTCGGTCTCACATGAGGAAGCAACCGATTCATGTCAGGTATCACTATTGGCTAGCCATCAGGCATTGGGAAATAACGATACTCCCCAATAGGTGTCCATGGTGCAACATAACAGTTAGAAATGATATCTATTCAGTACACTGGATCAATATATGCTTCCCATGATATGTTCACATAGGCACATGTTGCGATGGCATGTGTGCATGGAAACCTTAAGGCCTGAAAGTTTCCACATTTACATTTCCTTGTTTCGAGTAATACCACCATTTTTTCACCGATGTGATTTTTGATGGGGTATAAACGCTATTGAACTTCAAATTGGGAGTCTTCTCGTAGAAAAAGGCATACGTGATAACTAGAAGCTTCTTCAATATTCTTTTTAATCTCTCATTGAAAGTGTCTTCAGTATCTTAACCCCTGCTATATTCCATATGATGCTAGTTTTTGTCTATCAAAAAAATACATCACGCATCGATATAATGTCTCCTGAACTAGGGCGATTATAGGTATCTTTCAAAGCCCTTTTTTGACACCACTGATGCACTCCGAAATATTTTGCGTCATGTGTCCGTACCTCTTACCCCCATCATATGCCAATGTCCTTTTCTCTTTTGGAATATACATCATATAATCATAAACTTCTTGATTAGCCTGGCGGATTTGTTTAAAAAATTCTTCAAACTTCCGTTGGTCCAACTCATATGCTACATAGAATAAATGATAATTCACATAAATTGATTTTATTTTTATGTTGAAATAGTAAAAAATAACAAATACAA
The DNA here is from genome assembly GCA_963277665.1 of Viscum album. Taxonomy (NCBI): domain Eukaryota; kingdom Viridiplantae; phylum Streptophyta; class Magnoliopsida; order Santalales; family Viscaceae; genus Viscum; species Viscum album. Next base: position 892,292,329 of record OY728123.1, read on the forward strand.
TGCGTACCAAGCCTCGTGATTTCCTTCTTCATCGATTCATTGTGGAATTTTTTATGCACATTGCTAGCAATGTGTTTAATGCAGAACCGATGATGTGCATTTGGGTATCTCCATGTATCAGGATCTGCATTGATTACCTCATTAATTTTCTGATGGTGATCATATATCAAACAAACACCCCGAATGTTGGTGAAATGGTTGCTGATACATGCCAGAAACCAACTCCATAATTCATAGTTTTCTTTCAATAAAATGGAAAAGGCAAGTGGAAGAGGTGAACAGTTTCCATATTGGGTTGCCACAATCAACAATACACCCTTGTATTTCCTGTACAGAAATGTTCCATCAATATGAATAAACTATTTTCTGAAACAAAATGCGGAGATACATGGAAGGAATGCCCAGAACAACCAATGAAATTGAACACGAGATGGATCAAGTCGTTTATCATGAGACACATGTTCGTTTGTATCCATATGGAAGACAACTTGGTTACGAGGCCTCAGTATGGCTAGAAATTGCAGCAACACCTGATATGAGTCATCCCAATCACCATATACCTTCACAATTGCCTTCTATTTTTCCATCCACGCCTTATTATAGAAAATATTATAACCAAATTTCTATTGAATCCTCTCTTGCACAAGGGATATTGGAACATATTGACATGTCATAATCATCTCAACAATAATATATGACACAAATTCTATATCCAATGATGTATGATCTTGTGTGAGGCTTGGTTGAACGCAAGTATGAGGCGCCTCAATCCTCAAGATTCTCCAACCTCCAAATGTAATGTCCAGAATCGACCTCAAGTGAAATCTACAATCATCCCCATACTTATCACACCATATGACATATTTACTATGACATGATTACGAACTATATAGCTACAGTGCCTCTAAATATGAAATCTCTTTAGCGTGATTTTTAATGAATCTTTACTTGGAAAATTCCTTCCAATATATAAGGTTTTGTCTAGCTCACTAAACCTATCTGGTACAACTCCAAGGAACTTAGTTTCGAGTGTGATAACATTATTGTCGAATTCAGGAACACGTGTCATTGCTTCTGACCAAGATGAAAGGAGTGGTGTATGATTTATTGTAGGTCGAGGTTGATGTACAATTTATGCATTTCTCAAAACCTGCTTCCTAACTTCCACTAATCCCTCCTCATTGGAACTTTTGTCACCATCTGATCCATCTTTACGAAACTCCTCATAGGAATTCATATTGACATGTATATCCGAGAGATCATATAGGTTGTCCTCTTCTGCTGCATCATTTGGAACAGGAACAATTTTATGGGGTGGACTGTCTTCAACCACTCTTTTAATCTACATCTTTGTACAACTAGACGTTATTATTGTAATGTAACAACATCAAAATATAACTCCATCATGGTACCATCTAACCATTGAGAAAATAAATTAATTTCTTAGACCCACTGTGCATCAGCAACCAATGGACAAACTAGATGCCACAATGTTGCTGGGAATTGCAAATATCTATAACTCATAGACTTGATCTCTTAATCAGGTCCCAGATTTAAGGAACCACAAATCCTCTCTTGAAGGTCACTTATGGTTACACAACCAGCTGTACTAACCACCATTATTGGTTGTATACTATAAGAATCTCCTTTCTCAGTTTGAATAACCTCCCCATAGCAGTAAACACAAGCAAAAATGACTCAATATGTAAAAAATGCTTCTTTCATCAGAATTATGATACCGTAACAAATATTAGTAGTTAATTATAATTAACTAATCATATATATATTCATTTTTAATCCTAATTTATCATTAATTAATTTTTAATTAATCATTACTAATAGTAAGTATTATTTCTAAACTATATATAACTAACTAAACTACTTAATACATAACATATTTAATTACTAATAATAACTTTTTTAACTAATCACTCATTCTTTAATCACTAGTTAATCAATATTAAGTTATTCTTTAAATATTTATTCTTTAATCCTTAATAATATTATATTAATTAGTTATTTATAATTAAATAATCATATTTATTCATTTTTAATCCTAAGTTATCATTAATTAGTCTATAATTAGTCATTACTAATAATAAGTATTATTTCTAAACTATATATAACTTATTAAACTACTTAAAAAGATTTAATTACTAATAATAACTTTTAGTTGTTAATGCTTTTGTCCTTATTTCATTCTATAACATCATAATTATCATTTTATCATTCATAAATATACTAATTTATTTTCTTTTTTCTTATATATTTTAGTAGTTTATAAAGAAAATATGAATCATCTTAAGCATATCCCTTAGGAGTGTCAAACCAGGAGTGTAACAAGACCCGTTGTCATGTACCGGGATACCTCGGGTCAAGCCCGAAACTCCTTATTGGAGTTTTCACTCCTAGGTACATCTATGCCAGAGCCACATCCACTTTTTTGTATCCAAACATAGATTTGATTTCTTAGATAACCATATAATCTTTATGCTACCAAAATTTCACAATACTTAATCCTATATTAGTCCTAACTTAATCTATACTACTAACAATTATTATTTCAAACTATATATAACTAATTACACAACCTAATAAAAAAATATTAAGAACTACCTAAACTACTTAAAAAATGAAATATTTAAAACTAAAAATAATTCAATTAAATAAATAAAAAACATTAAATTAAATAAATAAAAATACCTCTAAATTATGCTTCTCAAAAACCCGCACAGAAAATGAATTTTTTAGAGAGAGATGGAGAGAATTTAAGAGAGATTAAGGAAAGAATTGAGCGAGGAGAAGGGGGGGATGCCATTTTATTGGGAGTTGAGCCAAAGGTGGCACCCCCCGCCTTTTCCATATCATTAATCCAGGACAAAGGCGGAACGGGGGAGAAAAGGTGGCATCGGCGATGCCACCTTTGTAACATATTTTTTTTAAAAAAATTTAAACCTATACCATTAATTTTTTTAGAAAATGTATAAAAAAACTCGAAGATACCCCTATTTTTTGAATTTAAAACAAAAAACTTCAAGCAGATCTGATGTCTACTTTCCACCCCCTTTAAAAATGTCTTGTCTTATTGGTTGACTAGCACCTGGACAAACAAATTTTTATTTTCCAAGTCACTCCCCTTCGATAGAAATTCCACAAACACTCCAAAAAATAAAGTTAAATAAAAAGAAAAATAATTTTTTAATTATTTTACAATGGAAAATTTAATTGCCCAGAAATACTGTTTCGGGGATCAGTGTATGACTGAAACTTGGATGGATTTGTAGGATGACCAAAAAAAAACTTTGATAAATTTGAGTAATAAATAAAATATATTGATATATGTATATTTTTTTTTTCCAAATTTAAAACCCAAAATTTTAATATAAAAGAAACACATTTAGATCCATAAAAATTTCTTCTGATGAATAAAATTTGGCCATCCGAGATCAGATAAAATTGCGGTTGAATCCATTGAGACTAATTTAATACCCTCTACTTAAATTTAAATCTAATTTACTTTTCTTGACTCAAAAAAATCACACGATCCCTCTCATACCAATTATTGGTACTAGGGCACTTAGAAGAAACCGTTGGGCCAGAGATTTAAATTTTTTATCACTGAAAATGACAGAACTTATTATCTTTGGTGATCTAAGCCCCAGTAGAGGTCCGATGATCTCACATGATTTATCAGAACATTGAAAAATAAATGAACAAGTATCTCATTTTGATTTGAAGCGTGCAAATCTTTCGTAAGTCGTTGGAGACCATTTTTCGAAAGATCTGATGTCGAACCCATCTTGATCATTCACACACACTTCTTAAATCTGTTCACATGCCATACATCAGACTCTAGGTGATAGAACGAAGCTTAAATGATATTTTCGACATCGCGGTGATCACAACGCTCACCAGCCTTCGATCCATGTTGGAAAACTTAGATTGTTCGCTTGGATTGAGTGATTATCTCTCTAGGATTCAGGAGGAGAGAGAGTCTCTCAATTTCAGACTTATAAATAGTTCATTGGAATGATCTTCTCTCCACTTATATAATGGAAGTTCCAAATACCCGGTTAGGGTTCTCTGACCCTTGTGCATTAAACGTTCACTAAATAAGTGATATAAATAATTAATTACGATGAACTAACTACGCTATAAATATTATTTATATTTTATCACATACTTTTAATATATATTAAATATATTACTTGATGAATCAGATTTATTAAATTGACTTTTAACTCCTGATAATATTAAACGAACCAATAATATTAAAATAATATTCGTTCTTATAATATTTATCATTGTATTTATTTAAACACTTATAAATACTTTTAATAAATAAATTCAACCCAATTATTATTTACTTGAATAATAATGAATTTATTTATTTATCGGTGATCGATAAAGCTTGGACAATACTCAGCCCCTGTGGCGAGATCCACGATGTCCTATATTCCTATTCACTAGAATATGGAAGATTCTCAAATTCACTATTCTTTGTGACCCTGTAGGCTCTTATCTCGATAGTAGTGAATAGTATTTACATACCAAGAATAGAGTCTAGAAACTCATTAAGGCCTTTAAAGTGATAAGCAGTAGTCATAGAAATGACAACTAACCTACGAACACGCACAGTGTAATATATTATCTTTTACATTCAATATCTCATAAAGTAGGACACAAACTTGTGTCATTATCCTTTCTTTCTTTATTATTTGTTGATCTCATTGGATGGATTTACCTTCATCTACCATGGCCATGGATTTATAAAGGTACTAATATCCCAATCAACTAGGCTTGAGATATTTTGTTCCTAAACTCAGAAGCGATAAATCCTATCTTGACCATTCAACCAATGCTATACCACCAATGATGCACCCAAAACAAGCTACCTTTCCACAGTTTCATTATTATAGTTTTTGGCTTTCATCAAGGTACATGATCAAATAACACACATTGATAATGATCTCAATTTAGGAGACCAAACATGTCCATATATAAGAACATTCAATGACACCCAAAACACGTGGTGTTCCTATTGGCGGGTCTGTCCTAATGATCTCAACTACTAGAGATCACAAAACGAAAACTTCATGAGAATAAGTCTCAATGCTTGTGATTCCCTAGAAAACTGATAGTTATACATCAACAATGTCCAGTCAGTATGATGTATCCAAACAATAGGTCATATGTTTAAGATTAATGTCATAGTATCTGTAGGTTCTCATTATAATCTGGGATCTACTATAACCTTTTGTTACGATAATTAATCTATGTGCATTACTATTTAATAGTGTGCATAGAAATTTCTACACTAAAATGGTAAGTAAAAATCATGCATAACTTTTTGTACACATGGTATGGTAATCCAAATTACTATTCAAGTTGTGTCTAGGGAAGCCACTATTACAACAATCTTCCCATTTTTACAGGTTATAAAGAAAGGTATTATGTATATTGTGTATAAAAAGGGTGTTATTAATAATGAACTAAGTGATAGATGATGTAGTTCATTTATAAACCAGTTGTTTATGTGTCCAAGTTTCTAAAGACACTAGACCTATATGATTCTAGCATGGATAAAAAATGTTATGCAATTAATATTCCTCTATTTAGATGTGATATCTATATATGAAAAGTATTGGCTGCTATAGTTGATATCATAGTATAGTTTAGTTAACATTTGGAAACTAGGATGAGAAAACACTAGTGAGAATATTGGAGATAATTCTAAGTATAGGATAACATCCTAAAGTTTTGATAGTGATCATGGATGATCTAGGTTAAACTTAAAGTGCTATAGACTTCAAATGAGGTATTATGATTTAGAAATCCTATAAATGATTTTTCATAATTCATCACTATGATTATTGTTACCCACACTATGATTTTTGGTTTTAGTTAATGGATTAAATGAGAAAGATTCTTGCTAATGTAGACAAACAATGGAAAGATTTCACTCATGAACAACCAAATGAAGCAAGGGTTGGAATGTGAACTTTTGTGATTATGGCTAATCATCTATCATGTTATATGATTAAAAATCTGGACTTTTGTGAGTTTCCTGACACACCTAATAATAGAAATATGGAATTTCATAAAGACAATAGAGAAAAGAAGATTTAACTTCCAAAATGTCAAGAATGTGGGAAGAAGCACTCAAGTGAATGTATCAAAGGAACGTGAAGGCGTTTTGAGTAAAAAAAGGAAACAAATAAATTAATTGTCAAAGAAAAATAATTTTTTTAGTTAAATCAATGGATGAGAATAACGGTTTTCCTAAGGCACCCTCAATGGTTGAATGTTTTAAATGTGGAAAGTATGATCATTATGAAAATCAATATCCTAGGGAGAAATCTCGAGAAAATAATCAATAAGGTTATATAAGTAATGATTTTACTGATGATGATGAAGATGATAAAAATGAAGTATGAAAGGTATGGGATGTTTTAATAGTATTTATTATATTTAAATTAAGAAGAATGATTAAATTGAGGTTGATGAATCATATTTTTTTTTTCATATTTCATATTGTTGGAAAGAAGTATCATGGAATAAGGTGATGAAGCATGACTAATGGTTTATAAAGGAAGTGGAATGACTGATGTGTTTAGGTATTTGGGTTCAAGAATTATATTGTATAAGTGTTATACTAATGATATTCTAGTTATAAATAGCATGAAACATCTAAGTATTGTTTCGTAGTATATTTTCTTAATGGATTTGAAAACATATTTTGAATGGTACCAATAACCAAGAAAAGTGATTTAGTGGTAATGTGATATTTTTGGAGAACACATGATTAAGGGAAAAGATAAACCTTAATATATCTCTATTTTTATTTAAAAATGATTATTTTAGGTAATGAGATGATTGAAATTTATAGTATTAGTGACCTTGAAATTGGTCTGTGATTTGAGAAAAAGTTATTTAGGTCATCTTTGTTGAAGTTTATTGCATTTTTGGATTTTTGGAAAATATTCAATAGTTGTGAACTTATTAAAGGAATATGGATTGTGTTAATTTTGGAAGCATATATGTTCTCATTCGAGGTTAAATTAAATGTTATGGATTCCATCATGGGTTTATAATCTTAAGGTTGATCGTAAGTTCAAAGGAATCAACACCCCGTTTTAATGTTTTAAGTGATGAGATTTTGATACTCTATTGAGGTTTAAATACCATTTAGGGTTGGAATATGATTTTATGAGAAATTAATTATAGACTAATGAATTTTGGGATATAGATATTCTTGATGGTTAAAAAGTGATTCATCAACAAATTGATATTTTCAGATACATTTATGGTCAAGATAAGGATTACCTTTTAGGTTAGTATCTAAATTGGATTCATGATATTTTTGTGATGTTTACTTCATTAAAATATTATATAGTGATTTATCATGGGGATTAATTATATTTGGGAGATTCTCCTTAGGGTTGAGTTACGTGTAACACTTAGTTTTAATAAGTGATTTAACATGAAATATTATTTAAGACGAATGCAATTTTTTTTGAAGCTATAAGTTAAAGATTATAACATATCCTTTGAGGTTAAGAAATTATTTAATGTTGAAGTTATTGAGGTAATTTGGGATGTAGAGTTATTTATTAAAATTATCTAAGTGGAAACTTTGTTGTTATTCTAAAATTTTTTGGAGTTAAATGTATTATTTCAAAGTTTATTCATTTTTAGAATTATCTTGTGCTAACCATTTTTTTTATTTTGGTTAATTCCTAAAGATAAGAGAAATATCTTGATATAATTTTTTGATCCATTAAAAGTTGATTTTAGTGCTTTAGGAATAAAATAAAATCATCTTGAATACTTGAGGTTGTGGTGTAAATTGATTTAAAGGATGAAACTCTATTTGTCAAGTAAGTATATTTCCTTATGTTTTTAGTCTAGATAGTAAAGGAATGCCTCAACTTTAGGCAAAGGATTTTAAAATAAAAAAGTTTGTTCTATAATATTCAATTCCAATGAATTTATGGTCATTTAACCCCTCACTAATTCATGGTTTTGTGATTGTTAACTTTATCCTGAAAAAGTTCTCTATAACTCTCTATTAGTCCTTGGGCATTTTTTTCCGCTTTTATGTCTATATTTTCACTTTCCACTAATGTTCTCCTATTTGGAACCCTAGTTTTTTGGTGACCTTCATACCGATCTTTCCATATTTTTAAAGAGAAGTTTTATTAACCTTTTTTATGATGTGGTTTTTTCACCAAATGATGGATTTTAGCGTTCGTATGAAGACTATGAGATTTTGGAAATTTATGAAGTACAAGACATGTAGTTTGGAGGAACACATGTCATGTAGAACCCTTCTGCAGTGGCTAGGGTTTATGCTCAAAGATAAGTATCACACACTGTGTGACATGCCACAATTTGTGTGATCTATTTCTGGAGACCTAGAATATACCTTAGGGTACATGGGCACTTCACAGTCAGGTACATGAGCACAACCAGAGTACACAAAACAGGTTAGAGTACACTAGCATGACCAGAGTACACGAGCATGAGCCAGAGTACATGAGTATGTGCTGGAGGACATGAGAATACCTTGGATAGAAAGACACGCCATGTACTTTACATACACACCATGTAGAGAAATATGGCTGGCCAAGTAGTGTCTAGGAGGATTCACTCCATGTAACCTAATATACATGTCGTGTACTTTTCCCCGAAACTTCTACCTTGTGTATTTACTTCTCTAGGGATCAAATATGGGATTGCGAATAGACTATCTATATTAGTTTTCCGCTTAGGTTATGATGGTAGCCTTATTTATGGAATTAAAGATACAATATAAGGTGTTAAGAGCATGAATCTTCTTCTAGAAATGCTTGAATGATAAAAGAGATCAGGTTGATTATTAGAGAGATGTAGAGGTCAGTACTCCCAAAACGCACTAGGTAACAGGTCCCCCATTCTCTATATATAATTAGACTCAATACCCCATACTATATAGGGAACATTTCCTTAATCTATGGAGTAGTATTACCCTGTTTTTTAGCTCTGGTAGGGAGTGGGTCCTTCACTAGAGATAGTTTCGTCCTTGGTTGTGGAGCGTAGTGGTGAGGTACGAGCTCTCCATTATGATTATTATGAGGTTTCACATGGTATTGTGCATTGAAGATGGAACTTGGGAGCTGTAGGATGACTCATCATTCTTATATGGATGTAAATATGAAGATTTCCTTTCTATTTTATCTTTTGTTCCTTTTTATCATATCTGATGTTGAGTTTCCTTTACCCTATTTCTTATGGGTTGAACTGATTTTTCATTATTTCTATTGCATTCCTCTAGGTTTTCGGGGTGTCATACTAGGTATGTATATACTCACCTATGCATGGGATTTTCCCTCAGGCATTGTATCTTATGATGGCGACTGATATATTGATAAGGACTTTAGTGGACCTAGTATCAGAGGAGAACAATGTTACTTGGAGGTGCTGGTCGCGTTATGTGGTTAGCCTTAGAGATTGTGTGCTGCCCTCTCTTCAATTTTCCACTTTTATAGTTTTTGTAAGGTTGAGACTTCATTTATGATTGGATATATATTTTTTCCCTTTATATCTTTATATTAACTTAGATTCACTTTGACGTGTTTCCTAGAGGATGTTTCAGGCATGTTTTACACTATAGATGTTTCAATCTTTTACTATATCTTTGCATTGTTTCATGAAGCTGATTGTGTGCATGTGTATAGATAGTTAGGCTAAGGAATCTCATTTCAGTGTTTTTTCTTCTCAGTGCTTATCTCCAGCCCCTGACCTTTTAGTTGTGGGCTTGGGGTGTGACACTAGGTGGGGTCTCAGTGGGTCGGGTTTTGACAAACTAATCCACATCCTCTTAGTGTGTACAATATTTCTAGGAGTCCCAATATACCTTCAACCTCCCCTTAAATCCACCCATTCTCTAACCCCTCGTTATATTATTTTTTTGAGAATTTCATAAATCTTACAAATCCCTTTTAAACTCCCTTTTCAACACCTTAATGAATTTTGTTAATTTATGGGGATATCTTATACATGATCATAATACCAATTATGTATAATTAATATTTGTGATATGAACCAATCAAAACATAATAATATATTCTTTTAACTCACTATACTCCAAATGTTTTTAATCTTTTCTACCCCTCTTGTTCTATTAAACTTAAATTAAATACACCCTTCTCTCAACCTATTTTCAATATAATAAAAATATAGATACCATGAATCATAAGATTTATATGCATATGTGGATACCACGAAAAATAACATATATTCATTTTTAATATATTTAAAAAATACAATGAAAATAATTGTTTAGGAAAGGAATATTTTTATTCAATTCTTTAATGAGAGGGAGCTGATTGGGTTTACATACTCAAGCCATCTTTCTTTTCATCCTGAGATGTTATATTGTTTAGAAAATACCACTTATGAAAATATCATTATTTATAATGTCCATCATCATCTTCCAAAATACATTTCTTTTATTTCATAGAATAATTCGTTGGATCAAACTAGTTTTCTCCATGTATGATATTAAGTAGGAACTCCATCCATAAGTCCACTTTCAGATTTTCATTATTGTATAGTATATGTCATATTTATTGAATTTTAAAACTAATTAGAAAGAATAATAAGAAAATTTTCAACATTATGACCTAGTTAAGAACATCTCTTTTACCCTCCTTCAATATTCTAAAATGGTTTTAATTTTCAATTCTTGAATTCTTCTTTATAGGTGTTTATATATTCAAATTTTTCAATCATTTTATGTGTTTAATCCCTCTTCATTATCAAATAATTATTTTTATTATCTAATATGATATATTATTCTAATTAATATGATTCATCCTTATAATAAAATAGGGTATAAATATGATGCATATCATAGTATATGATATGGAAATATTGTTAAAGGCATTTAAAGGTATATGATGCATATATCGTATTGGGTGATTCGATTTACGATATGAGATATCGTGTGCATTGCTACTGGAAAATATTCCAAATGTTTTTTCATCAATTATGAATGAAATATTTGATTAACATATGGAATGATAAATATATTATAATCATAAAAATTTCAAATGATTTTAATAATTCAATGGGCATACATAATGGGTAACGTATGTTGGCTTCCAAACACTTGCAAACAAAATTCAACTTTCTTCATTAAATGAATAGAGCCTATATAAAATATTAGAATATCCTATTGGTGTGTGTTCATTATCTAATACAAGATGAATCTATCATCCTCATTTTTATCCATTTGTATTCGAGGAGAAGGTGCTAGTACACCATTGGAGTTTGATGGATCTTTATGTAGAATATTAGGATTCTAGTTTCCACTTTATGATCAGTGGAAGAAAAATCCCATGTTCTAATTCTCAATGATCTTCCTTAAACATACTCTATTGAAATGGATCATAATAGAATTTAAGTATTCCTATCTATTTTATGTTCTTCATTTTCATGTTTATTTGATGTTGATAGATCCATCCATTTATTAGGTATTGTTTACTGTTATGATCATGAAGTGTTCCTATAAAACACATCATTGGCATTGGAGCCTCATTTATCATTTAATCAACATGTTTTTATACGTATTTTATAAATAACATGTGTATAATAATGTGATTAAGGTGAAATAATAAGGTATGATATAATAGAGTTAAGTGTTAGCTATTGGACCACTCTATCGTTGTTTATAATATATGATATCATAATGTGTGATTTCAGTTTTTTTCTTAGTCATAGGGTTAAAATGGATGTATCAGAGTGTATGATTTATCAAAACCCATGGTTTTACATGGTGTTGTAATATATGATAGTAGTTATTGTAGTCTATAACTAATGATTTGAGTTTTGAAAAACAATGTTTCAAATCATAATGATGTTATAGGTGATATCCCTGAATACGATTCAATTCACCACACTATACGATAATATATTTCATAAAATATGACAAGAAATCAAAAATCGTGGCTATTGTATTATTTGATGAGATTATAGATTATCATAGATAACTATATTATCTATCATAAAATAATATATAAGTGAAAATATGAAAAATATTATATTTTGGGTAAAAATGTTGATAATTTATAATCTTTTCATAAAAGATAATTATTAGGAATTATAATTGAAATATTTTTATTTCTAAATAATATATGATAAGTTCATATTGACCTCTAAAGTTAGATAAATAAATAAAATAAAATATTTTTTTTATAGAATTTCTATTTAAATATTTTTAAGATCCTGATCTTTTCTGGAGTTGATTCAGACTTGTATTCAAGTAATTTTTTTTATTTAAGTACCTTTCGATTGGGGTTTTCCTTGGGGTATGTTTGGGTGAAAGTTTAGAAAAATGGAAGAAAAATGGGTTGTATATGGTTGATGCATGGTTAGAGAAAACTATGCAACCCTGGACAGAGAGGGTTCGCATGTCTGGTGCATGGTTTTTCAAACCGTTCCCCCTAAAAAATAATAGGTGCACGGTTGGTTCACTATTAGGGATAACCATGCGCCCCAACCCAGGAAACTGTTCCTGGTCATTTTAATGGTCCAAAAATTGGTTTTAAATCCACCTGAACCCCTAAAAACATCCCCCATTCGACCCAAACTCAGACCAACACAATTTTGGATGATTTCATAGCTTTCTAGAGGGTTTTTAAGTCCATCTAGAACTCTTTTTTTGTGATTCAAATTCTGAATCGAAGATCTTCTCCTCTCTTAGTAAGTAGATTCCGTCCCCTTAATTATCCCATTCATGCTCACTTCTTCCTTCATTATTTTGGTGGAAGTTATTCTCTATTTTTCTAAATCTAGATCTAGATTTGGTGAATCTAGATCTAGGTTTGTGGAACAAGATCTATAATTAAAAACATCTTGATTTGTTAATCTTGGTTTATGGTTTTGAGATACAGATCTAAATCTACGTCGTCATGCTACTAATTTTTTAGGATTTCCATTGGGCGATTGATCATTTCCGTTTGAGGTAGGTGGTCTAATTTATGAATCCCATAGTCGAGATTTGATTTCTTATATGTAAGTTGTAGAATTATAGAGTTTTTTAGAAAATTTGAAATCCCTAATTGAATTAATTAATGTGGTAAATTAATTAATTGAGATAATTGTGAAATTGTGGGAATTAGGGATTGTTGAACATGATAATTAATTGGATAATTAATTATGAGATATTGATATTTGTGATTTGATATTAATTTTGAGAATTAATTATGACAGAATTGAGATGGTGGAATTGAGTAATTAAATATGGAATTGGGATAATTAATTGGTGAATTAATTATCAATGTATTGATTAGAAAATTAGGGATAATTAATTATTGAGTTAATTATAAAATTTTTGAATTGTATTTAAGAATAATTAATTGGTGAATTAATTACTGGATGTTGAAATTTTGAAATGGTTAATTGATTTTTGAATTGATTAATAGAAATTGACATTGTTAATTAATTATTGAATTAATTAATAGACTTGGATTAATTAATATATGAATTAATTAATGGAAGTAGTGGTGGATAATTATGATAATAGGATTATTGTTTTTAATCATGGTTGGGAAATGGGTTATTATACATGAAGATCTAAGCCCAGTAAATAATGATCTAAATAAATGGTTGAGATTTAGGGAGTTAGACATGGAGTTCTACACCTGTGATGCATATGCACAATTGAGAAATGGGGTTCTAGACATGGTGTTCTACACCAAAGTTAGATCTATCTGTATTGTCAATAATTATGGTGTTAGACATGGAGTTATACACCAATGATGAAAATGTATAAATTGGATTTGGGGAGTTAGACATTATGTTCTACACTGATGATAAATATGTATGATTTGGAATTGGGGTATTTAACATGGAGTTTAATACCCAAAAAACATCGACATTGGACTATAGTTCCATGTGGTAATAATAATTAATGTAAAATAAATGGGATAATGAAATCCAATTTGTTGAAATGAATTGTGAATTGAATAAGTGACATGGTTCAGAACCAGTGTGGACTAGAGCAGGTATTAAGGTACGAGTGTCCTCGGGAACCTAGTGGTCTATATGGTTTAATAAAGATCAATTGATAATGTGATAAATGTTTATTTATGCATTGTAACTATTTATTTATACAACTTCATACACCTATCATTGAATGGATTTATTTTAGACACTGTTGGTGTGGCCTACTGAGTTGTACTCACATCCTACTCAGGTTTCCTGATCGGTACCTGAATAGATTTCATGTATGTATGATGGGTTTAGGGAAATTACCCCATATTAGATGGATGAGTCGGGATGGATCATGGTTGAGGGAACCAGGCATGGTTTAGGAAACACTCAAGAGTTTCTAATGTTATTCTTTTGAGTTTGATTTTAGACAGTTGTCACATACATTAGCATGGCATGTTTTCTGCTTAAATTGGATATTGTATTTATTGCATTATATCTTGAGAAATTGGTTTTGTATATGATTATATGTGATTCCTCTATTGTTGTTTATTTACGATGGTGTGTTTATTTGATAAAAGAGGGTATAATCTCCCCATGATCAACTTATCAGATCCTCACTGCTAGTTGACATCCTATTGAGTATGGGGAGTTTTTCCTGAGGTCATCTAAATGACCGGCTTGGGGAACCAACATGTGACACCCGATTCGGGACATTACAAAGTGGTATCATAGGAGTTTTATTTTCTTCTTCTTCTTCTTCTGTATTAATTTTTGGGAAAGTTATATAGGAGACTATGAAGATTTGACGCTTGGTTATGAGCTTGTGTATGGGAGTAGCTGCCCTATGTATGAGGGAGAACCCAAGTGCCCATAGTGGGATTGTTGTTATTTCTATTTTTTGTTATAGTTGAATGTTTTTTCACCTTGGGTGATGCACTTGTAGTGTAATGTGATAAATGTTTTTGAGATTTGTTGAGATTTACTCGTGTTCCTGAATGTCATGAGAGTTAAGTCAGCATGCATAATTCTAGGCACTCAGGATTATTTTGTTAACATGCATCATTTTAGGCATGCACGAGAAAAAAGGTTTTGGGAAAGTTATTAAACTTAAACTATTTTCTTTTCTTATGAAATTAAATTGAAAAAGGTGACTAATATAAATTTGTAAGTTGTAAAAATGATGCAATAAAATGAATAAATGGGTGTATAAATGAGAAACTTAAACTATGAGAATATGTTTACCCTTTTTAACCAGAACCTAGGTGTTGGATGGATGAGGGTAGGGCGAGTGCCTTAGTTTTGAAAGTGTGGAGAGTTTTAGGGAAAATACTTATTGTTTCTTGTTGTGATTTTCCTGTAACGTAGTTATGAAACAGATGTGTTTTGAGTCCTAAGATGTGTGTTCAGAATTGTAGAGTTATGCCTCCAGGACAATGCTTGTTGAGAGGATGGATGAAGGACATAGCCATGGATGATCCTCTAGTTGTGGAACCTGAGGCACCGATAGTGCTAGGTGAGGAAGTAGGGGATAAGTTCTGAGATAACTTCTCTCTCTTTGTGTAATTAATGGGAAGAGACCCAGGGCGGGTTGAGAGGAACATGTCTAACATGATGAGGGAATTTCATTTGTAGCACCCTTTGAATTTCATTAGATAGGGTGGACTTGAGGGATCTGAGTTTTGGATTGAGTAGATCAAGAAGATACTTGAACATTTTGAGAGTCTTGCTTAGAAAATGGTCAAGTTGGATGTTTATATGCTACAAGGATCAGTGAAGTTCTGGTGGGATGTTCAGGTGTGAACTGGACAAACTGAGGGTATGCTATGGAATGGATTTTTAGAGAAGTTATTGGAGAAATTTTACCTAGATACACTAAGACAGAAGAGAGATACTAAGTTCATGAGATTGACTTAGGGGATAGTGTTCGTGATGAACTATGCTGGTTGCTTCACAGATTTTCAGTGCTTTGCACCAACATTGGCAGCAGATGAGTATACTTCATAAAAATGATTTTAGGATGGAATTAAGTGTGGAATTAATTCCTAAATGAATATCTTCAAGCTTAAATTTTTTTCAGAAGTAGTGAATCAGGCTCTCATCTTAGAGGGGAACCCAATGGAGGGTTTTAGTGGTAGACTGGTGGTTTCTTCTGGAAAATCTAGAGGTACATCTTCTGAGAGAAAGAAGTGTCATTATGAGAACTTTAGCCAGAGTAGTGGGAAAAAGAGTGTCCAGTCAGGGGGATTAGTTACTCAGGATCTTACCCAAGTGCTTTTACACCTATATGGTAGGCTGGTACACTTTATTAAACATTTTCCTAGACCACCGGTGGAATTCCGAGCCTGCAGAAAGTTGGAAAATATAAAAAGGTTCTACAGGAACCTAATACAGATAGTTAGTGATGGAGGAGCTATACAGAACCAGAGTGTAGGAAGGGGATCTTCGACACTATATCAGTTTGGCAGCTAGAGTTCTACTAGCCAAGGAGGCAGAGGCAATGGATGTGGTGCTTCTAGGAAAGAGTGTCCATGTTAGCAGAGTGGTGAAAATCAAGGGAGTCTGATGATATCACAAGGAAGAGGGGAAGGATAGTTACATTCAGTGAAAACTACACTTGTGGATAACAAGTATGGGCCATTGATTATGAGAGATACTATTCTAGTAGTTTCTACTTTAGCTAGTGACTTATTTGATACTAGTTCCTCTCATTCCTTTATATCTGAAAACCTTGTTAACAGTTTGAGCCTGGTGGTGGAGTTTGTGAGTGGGATAATGAATATAAATACACCATTGGGGGTATGATCTATAAATATATTTTTTTTCAATGGATGTTCTCTTAAATTTGGTGAGTATCATTTTTTGTGGGATATCTATATCCTTGATATGTTAAGATTCAACTAAATTATTGGTATGGACTGGCTAGTCACATACCAAGCCCACATAGATTATTACCGGAGGAGAGTGACTTTTATGTATCGTAAGGGTAACGAGTATGTTCACCAAGGGGAGTGAGATATCCAGGAACACTAAGAAGATCCAATTACTCAGAAACTAGGAGAGCTCATAACCTAGGTTTCTATTCTTTTATTAGATGATGGCCATGTAAAACTTGATGTGTTTCCCCCTATGGTGGTTCAATTTCAGGATGTTTTTCCTGAAGATTTCTCATGGCCACCTCCTGAGGGAGATGTGGAATTTACTATTCTGATTATGCCTAGGGATTAGCCAGTTTCTATTCCACCAGACAAAATAGAATCAATAGAGCTTTAAGATCTCAAGAATTAGTTGGAAGATTTGGAGGATAAGAGGTTTATCTGGTTGAGTACGTCACATTAGGATTCACCCATGTTATTTGAAAAGAAAAAAGACATGATTTTGCACTTATGTGTCGATTACCAGAAGTTGAACTGAATGACCATGAAGAATTGATATCCTTTTTTCATGTATCGATGATCTATTTGACCAGTTGAGAGGAGCTTGTGTGTTCTCAAAGATCAAATTGAGATTGGGGTATCATCAGCTAAGAGTTTGGACATATGATATACCTATGAATGCTTTTAGAATCAGGTATGGACTATATGAGTTCATTGTAATTCCATTTGGGTTAATGAATGCACCGTAAGTGTTTATGGTCTTGATGAACATAATATCCCATCAGTACCTGGATCAGTTTTTAGTGGTGTTCATGGACGAAATCTTGGTGTACTCCAAGACTCAAGATAATCATTCCCAATATCTTGAAATCGTCCTGAGTACACTGAGAGTGCATTGACTACATTCCAATCTACCTAAGTGTCAGTTTTTAATTGACTAGGTGCAATACTTGGAGAACATCATCTCAGAGGAAGGTGTGTCAATGGACCCAGAGAAGATTCAAGTAGTGGTTTCTTATGAGCATCCCAAGAATGTTTTCTATATCCGTATCATTCTGGGATTTGCTGGATATTATCGGAGGTTTATACAGGACTTTTACAATTTGGTAGAACCACTTTTGGGATTAACCAAGAAGGGGGTAAAGTTTGAATGGATGGAAGCTTGTGAAAATTCCTTCCAGGAGTTGAAGAAGCATTTGAATTTGGCACTAATCTTGATCCTACCCGAGATATGTGAGGAGTACATGGTCTATTTTGATGCTTTTGGGATTGTAATTGGAGCTATGTTGATACAAGGAGAATGAGTCATGGAGTATGGGTCTCGACAGCTAAGGTCACATGAACGGAACTGCCCTACGCATGACCTCAAGCTAGTGATAGTAGTTTATGCTCTGAAGTGTTGGAGACACTATCTATTGGGAGACAATTTTATGGTGGTTACCAATCATAAGATCTTAAGATATATCTTATTTTAGCAAGATTTGAATCTTTGGAAGCAGATATGGGTTGAGTATATACAATAGTTTTATTTTGAGCTAGCAAATACACCTAGAAAAGGAAATAGTGTGGCTGACTCCTTGAGTAGAAAAACTCATAATCAGATGGTTTAGGAGTCTAGTGCTAAGTGGAAGATGATTACTTTACTCACTGAGATGCATGTGGTGGTTCAGGAAAGTCAGGAGTAGATGAATCTAGTTTCTGATTTAGTAGAGTCTACACTCTTGAGATGGATCCGAGATAGGTAATATGAGGATACAGTGTGTTTTAACATGAGGGAAAGCCTTGAAGGTGGGGATTCACCTTCATAATGGAGAATAGATGAGGATGAGATCATCTATATTAGGAATTAGATTGTTGTACCTACGAGAATGTGAGAGGAACTTATGTAGGAATTTCATGCCTTGAAGTGGGTGGTACATCCAAGGGTAACCAAAATGTACCATGACCTATAAAGATAGTTTTGGTGGCTGGGAATGAAAAAGGATATAGTAGGGTTTGTTACACGAGGGTACACCTATCGGCAGGTAAAGGCACAACATCAACAACGTGGAGGTTTTCTGTAGCCATTTCCCAGTCTGAAATGGAAGTGGGACAACGTGACAATGTATTTTTTGGTGGATCTCCCAAAGATTCCAAGGAAGAATGAAACAATTTGGATTTTTGTGGATTGACTAATGAAAGTAGTTCATTTCTTTTCTATTTGAGAGAATTTCTCAATGGAGCAGCTAAGAGATTTGTATATTCGGTAGATAATCCATCTATGCATAGTTACACAAACCATAGTTTTAGATCATGACTCAAGTTTCAATTGATAATTCCAATAGGGCTTACAGAAAGAACTTGGTACACATGTATTATTGATTACAACCTTCGACCCATTGACATATGGGAAGTAAGAGCACATGTTCCTAAGGATATGTTGCGGGCACGTGTGATTGACTTCAGCAGATCTTGGGAAAGGTGCTTGGACTTAGTGGAGTCTTAATATAACAATAGTTATCGGGAAACTATACAGATGACACCATAAGAGGCTCTTTATGGTAGGCCATGTAGATCACCTATATGCTGGATAGAGGCAGGCGAGTCATAGTTTTTGGGACTGAGTCTCATGTATGAGACATCAGATAATTTCATCTAATTATAAAATGTATGGATCTGGATCAAATTAGGTAAAAGTCATATTCTGACAGAGGAAGATGACCCCTATCATTTATAGAGGGTGATCGTGTATTCGTTCGAGTTCCACCTTGGTTAGGTCACCGTAGGATACCGATGCAGGGCAAGTTAGCACCCAGGTTTTTTGGACCATTTGAGGTTGTGGAGAGAATATAGACAGTGGCATATTGATCAGATCTTCCATAGAAATACAGTGATATACCTAATTTTTTCCATGTATCACAACTAGGGAAGAATCACGTCAACCTTTCTCATGTGATTAATGTGGATGAGGTTGACCTTGAAATAGATGCGTCTTCTGAAGAGCATTTGATAAGCATGTTGGATTATAGTGAGAAAGTCTTGTAGGGAAAGACCGTGCCGATAGTTCATGTATTGTGGAAACATAGATGTGTACATGAGGAATCTTGGGAAAGGGAAGTAGATATGAGGGTTCAATGGCCTAATCTTTTTGGCTCTAAATCATAGAGAATCTTGGGAGTGCAGCTCGAGGATGAGCTATTATATGGTGGGGAGATTGTAAGATCCCGACCTTTTCTATAGTTGACACAGGCTTGAATTTAGGTAATTCATTATTTTTATTTAAGTAACTTTCGATTGGGTTCTACCTTGGGGTATGTTTGTGTGAAAAATTATAAAAATGGAAGAAAAAGGGTATGTGCATAGTTGGCGTAGGGTTAGAGCAAGCCGTGTACCCAGCCTAGGAAACTTTTCAACCCTGGCCAGTGAGGGTTCACACGGCTGGCGCACGATTTTTGAATCTATGCACCCTAAAGATAAAAACCACACACCCCAAAAATAATAGGTGCATGATTGGCATATAACTAGGGAAAACAATGCGCCCCTGCCTAGGAAATCGTGCGTAGTAATTTTAATGGCTTGAAAATTGGTTTTAAATCCACTCAAATCAACAAAACATCCCATATTCGACCCAAACTTAGACCAAAATTACACTGGATGATTTTAGAGATTTCCAGAGGGATTCCAAGGCCTCCTGACATCCATTCTTCATGATTCAAATCCCAGATCGAAGATATTCTCCTCTCCTAGTAAGCGGATTCTATCCCATTGATTATCCCGTTCATCTTCCCTTCCTTATTCATTATTTCAGTGGAAGTTATTCTCTGTTTTCTAGATCTAGATCTAGATTTGGTGAATCTAGATCTATATTTGTGGAATAATTTCTATAATTAAAAATATAATTATTTTTAATCATAGTTTATGGTTTTGAGATATGGATCTAAATATACGTCATTGTGCTGCTTAATTTTGAGGATTTACATTGGGTGATTGATCATCGACGTTTGAGGTAGGTGATCTAATTTCTGAATCCCATAGTCAGGATTTGATTTCTCATATGTAATTTGTAGAATTTCTAGAGTTTTTAAGCAAATTGTAAATCCCTAACTGAATTAATTAATGTGGTAAATTAAATAATTGAGATAATTGTGAAATTGTGAGAATTAAGGATTTTTGAACAAGATAATTAATTGATTAATTAATTATGAGATATTGGGATTTGTGATTTGATAATTAATTATGGGAATTAATTATGACATAATTGAGATGGTGGAATTGAGTAATTAAATATAGAATAAGGATAATTAATTGGTGAATTAATTATCAATGTATTTATTGGGAAATTAGGGATAATTAATTCCTGAGTTAATTATAAAATTGTTGAATTGTATTTAAGAATAAATAATTGGTCAATAAATTATTGGATTTTGAAATTGTGAAATGGTTAATTTATTGTTGAATTGATTATAAAAAATTGACATTGTTAATTAATTGTTTAATTAATTAATAGGCTTGGATTAATTAATATATGAATTAATTAATGGAAGTAGTGGTGGTTAATTGTGATAAGAGGATTAATTTTGTTTAATCATGGTTGGGAAATTGGTTATTAGACATGAAGATCTAAGCCTAATAAATAAATACCTAAATAAATGGTTGAGATTTTGGGATTTGGATATGGCGTTCTACACCAGTGATGCATATCCATAGTTGAGAAATGGGGTGGTAGACATGACATTCTACACAAAAGATAGATCTATTTGTATTGTCAAGAATTGTGGTGTTAGACATGGAGTTAAACACCAATGATAAAAATGTAAAAATGAGATTTGGGGTGTTAGACATGATATTATACACCAATGATAAATATGTATGATTTGGAATTGGGGTATTTGACATGGAGTTCTATAACCAAGAAGCATCAGAATTGGATTATAGTTACAAGTGGTTGTAGTAATGAAAGTAAAATAAAATGGATAATAAAATCCCATTTGTTGAAATGAATTGTGAATTGAATAAGTAACATGGTTCAGACCCAATGTGGACTGGAGTAGGTATTGAGGTAGGAGTGTCCTCAGGAACCTGGTCGTATATGTGGTTTAATAAAGATCAATTGATAATGTGATAACTGTTTATTTATTCATTATAACTATTTATTTATACAACTACATACACCTATTATTGAATGGATTTATTTTAGACACTATTGGTGGTGGTTTATTGAGTTGTACTCACAACCTACCCGAGTTTCCTGATTGGTACCCAAATAGATTTCATGGATGCATGATAGGTTAATGAAAATGACCCCATATTAGATGGCTGAGTCGGGATGGATCATGTTTGAGGGAAACAGACATGATTCGAGAACCACTTGGGAGTTGTTAGTTTCATTCTTTTGAGTTTTATTTTAGATAGTTGTTACATACATTAGAATGACATGTTTTCTACTTAAATTGGATATTTTATTTCTTGCATTATATCTTAAGAATTTTGTTTTGTTTATGGTTATATATGCTTCCTCTATTATTTTTTATTTCCACTGGTGTGTTTATCTGATAAAAGAGGGTATAATCTCCCCATGATCGACTTATCAGACCCTCACTGATAGTCGACATCCTATTGAGTATGGGGAGTCATGCATGAGGTCATCTGACCGACCGGTTTGGGGCACCAACATGTGACACCTGAGTTGGGACATTAAAAAGTGGTATTATAGGAGTTTTATTTTCTTCTTGTTATCTATTACTGTTTGGGAAAGTTATACCGGAGACTAGGAAGAGTCGACACTTGGTTATGAGCTTGTGTGTGGGAGTAGCTGCCCTATATATGAGGGAGAACCCAAGTGCCCCGGGTGTGATTGTTATTATTTCTATTTGCTCTGATAGTTGAATGTTATTTCACCTTGGGTGATGCACTTATAGTGTGATGTGATAAATGTTTTTGAGATTTTTTGAGATTTACTCATGGTCCTGAATGACATAAGAGTTAAGTTAGCATGAATAATTCTATGTACTTATGATTATTTTGTGAACATGCATCATTTTAGGCATGCATGAGAAAACAAGTTTTGGGTAAGTTATTAAACTTAAATTTTTTTCTTGTCTTATGAAATTAAATTGAAAAAGTTGACTAATATAAATTTGGAAGTTCTAAAAATGATGCAATAATGGGAATAAATGGGTGTCTAAATGAGAAACTTGAACTATGAGAATATGTTTACCCTTGTTAACTAAAACCTAGGTGTTGGATGGATGAGGGTAGGGTGAGCTCCTCAGTTTTGACAGTGTGGAGGATTTTCAATAAATACTTGTTGTTGATTTTTTGTGATTTTCCTCTAATGTAGTTGTGATAAACCTGTGTTTTGAGTCCTAAGATGTGTGTTGGGAATTATAGAGTCTTTCCTCCATGATGACTCTTATTGAGAGGAAGATCAGAGGACATGGAAATGGATTATCCTCCAGTAGTGGAACCAGATGCACCGATAGTGCCAGGTGAGTAAGTATGGGAGAAGTTCTAAGATAAATTCTCTCTCTTTGTTTAATTCATAGGAGGAGACCTGGGGCGGTTTAAGAAGAACATGTATGACATAACGAGGGAATTTCAGTAGCATCAGTCTCTGAATTTTATCAGACATGGTGTACTTGAGGGAGATGAATTTTTAATTGAGTAGATCAAGAAGATACTTGAACATTTAGAGACTCATACTGAGAAAATGGTCAAGTTGGCTGTTTATATGCTAAAAGGATTAGCAATGTTCTGGTGGGATGTTTAGGCATGAACTGGAAAAATTGAGGGTATGCTATGGAAGGACTTTTTAGAGAATTTCCTGGAGAAATTTTACCTAGATACACTAAGATAGTAGAGAGAAGCTGAGTTCATGAGATCGACTCAGGGGATAATGTCCATGATGGAATATGCTGGTTGCTTCATAGAATTTCAGTGCTTTGCACCAGCATTGGCATTAAGTGAGTCTACTTCAGAAAAATGATTTCATGATGGATTTAAGTGTGGAATTAAGTCCCAGGTGAATATATTCAGGATTAAAAAGTTTTCATAAGTGGTGAATCAGGCTCTCATCTTAGAAGGTAACCCAAAGGAGGGTTCTTGTGGAAAACAGGTGGTTTCTTCTAGATGATCTGAAGGTATGTCTTTCAATAGTAGGAAGTGTCATTATGATAACTTTAGACAAAGAAGTGGGAATCATAGTGGCCAGTTATTGGGATCAGTTATTCATGATCTTACCCAATTTCTTTTCCACCATTATGGTAGGCTGAGACACTTTCTTAAACATTTTTCTAGACCACTAGTGGAGTGTCATGCCTATGGTAAGTTCGACATCTACATAGGTTCTACAGGAACCTGAGATAAATAGTTAGTGATGGAGGAGCTAGACAGAACCAAGGTACAGGAAGGGGATATTCTAAACCATATCATTTTGGCATCTAGAGTTATACTGGCCAAGGAGGCAAAGGCAGTGGATGTGGTGCTTTTGGGAAAGAGTTCCCATATCAACAAAGTAGTGCAACTCAAGGGATTTTGATGATCTCACAAGGAAGAGGGGAAGGATATTTACATGCAGTGAAACCTACACTTATGGATAGAAATGATGGTCCATTTAAAGTGAGAGATACTATTCTAGTAGATTCTACTTTATCTAGTGCCTTATTTGATACTGGTGCCTCTCATTCCTTTATATCTAAAAAACTTGTTAACGGTTTGAGTCTGCCAGTGGAGTTTGTGAGTGGGATAATGAATATAGATACACCATTGGGAGTATGGTATAGAGGCCTATTTTTGTGCTAGGTATGTTTTCTTAAATTTTGGGAGTATCATTTTTTTTGGGATCTCTATATCATTGATATGTTAATATTCGACCGAATTATGGGTATGGAATGGCTAGTTGCATACCGAGACCACATAGATTGTTACTATAGGAGAGTGACTTTTATGTCTCCTAAGGGTAACCAATATGTTCACTAAGGAGAGTGGGATATCCAAGAAGACTAAGCAAATCCAATTACTCAGTAACTAGGAGATCTCATAACCCTAGTTTCTAGTCTTTTATTGTATGATGGTGGTGTAAAACTTGATGTCTTTACACCAATGGTGGATCAGTTTCAAGATGTTTTTGTTGAAGATTTCTCAAGGACGCCTCCAAAGAGAGATGTGGAATTTACTATTGAGATCATTCTTGGGGATGAGCCAATTTCTATTACACCATACAAAATGGAACCAACAGAGCTTCAAGAGCTCCAGAATTAGTTGAAAGATTTAGGGGATAAGAGGTTTATCTGGTTGTGTACATCGCCTTAGTGTTCACCTGTGTTGTTTGCAAAGAAGGAAGACATGAGTTTGCGCTTATGTGTCAATTAGAATAAGTTAAAATAAATGAAAATGAATAATCAATATCCTCTTCCATGTATCAATGATCTATTTGACCATTTGAGAGGATCTTGTGTGTTCTCAAAGATTGACTTGAGATCGGGTTATCATCAGTTGAGAGTTTGGACATATGATATTCTGATTAATTCCTTCAAAAGTAGGTATGGCCTATATGAGTTTTTTGTAATTCCATTTGGGTTAATGAATTCACTAGAAGTGTTTACAGTCTTGATGAACATAATCTTCTATCAGTACCTAGATCTGTTTTTGGTGGTGTTCGTGGATGAAATATTGGTGTACTCCAAGACTCATTATGATCATGCCTAATATCTTGACATTGTCATGAGTACACTGAGAGTGCATCAACTATATTCCAATCTATCTAAGTGTCAGTTTTTAATTTAATAGGTACACTTCTTGGGGAAAATAATCTCTGAGGAAGGTGTGTTAGTGAAACCAGATAAGGTTTGGGTAGTGGTTTATTAGGAGCAGACCAAGAATGTATTTGATATCCATATATTTTTGGGATTAGCTAGATATTATCAGAGTTTTATCTAAGAGTTTTCCCATTTGGAAGAAGAACTTTTGATATTGACTAAGAAGTGATTAAAGTTTTAATGGATAGAAGCTTGTGAAAATTCCTTCTAGGAGCTAAGAATTTGAATTTGGCACTAATCTTGATCCTACTTGAGATAAGTGAGTAGTACATGGTGTATTTTGACACTTCTAGGATTGGACTTGGAGATGTGTTGATGGAAGGAGAATGAGTCATGGAATATGGGTCTTGACAACTGAGGCCACATGAATAGAACTACCCTGCACATGAACTTAAGCTAGTGATGGTGGTTTATGATCTGAAATGTTGGAGACACTATCTACTGGGAGAGAAGTTTACAGTGTTTACTGATCATAAGAGCTTAAGGTACATCTTCTTCTAGTAAGATTTTAATCTTTGGTAGTGAATATGGGTTGAGTATATGCAGTATTTTGATTTTGAGCTAGCATATACACATAGGAAAGGAAACTATGTGGCTGAATCCTTGTGTAGAAAAACTCAAAATCAGATGGTTCAAGAGTCTAGTGCTAAGTGAAAGATGATGGCTTGCTAGCTGAGATATATTTGGTGGTTCAGGAAATTCAGGAGTAGATGACTCTGGTTTCGGTTTTAGTAGAGCCTATACTCTTGATATGGATCTGAGATAGGTAGTATGAGGATCCAGAGTTTTTGAACATGAGGGGAAGCCTTGAAGGTGGGGAGTCACCTTCAGAATAAAGAATATATGAGGATGAGATCATCTATATCAAGAATCAGATTGTTGTACCTACGAGAATGCAAGAGGAACTCATGCATAAATTTCATGCCTTGAAGTGGGTGGTACATGCAAGGGTAACCTAAATGTACCATGATCTATGAAGATAGTTTTGGTGGACGGGAATGAAAAAAAAGATAATAGGGTTCATAACATGAGGATACACCAATCAGCTAGTAAAGGCAGAGCATCAACAACCTGGAGGTTTGTTGTAGCCATTTCCCATTCCAAATGGAAGTGGGACGACGTGATAATGTATTTTTTGGTGGGTCTCCCAATGATTCCATGGAAGAATGAAACTATTTGTATTTTTGTGGATCGAATGATGAAATTAGTGCATTTCTTTCCAATTTGATATAATTTTTCAATAGAGCAGCTGAGAGATTTGTATATTCAGGAGATAATCTGTCTGTAAAGGGTTCCATAGACCATAGTTTTAGATCATGACACAAGTTTCACTTCATTCTTCCAAAAGTGATTATAGAAAGCACTTGGTATAGATGTATTATTTATTACAACCTTCCATCCACAGACAAATGGGAAGTTTGAGCATAGGTTCTTGAGGATATGTTGCGAACACATGTGATTGACTTCAGCAGATCTTGGGAGAGACACTTGGACTTAGTGGAGTTTTCATTTGACATTAGTTTTCAGGAAACTATACAGATAACACCATATGAGGTTCTTTATGGTTGGTCATGTAGATCACCTCTATGCTGGATAGAGGCAGATGAGTTAGAGTTGTTGGGACCAAGTCTCATGCAAGAGAGATCATAGAAAGTTCATCTAATTTATAAATCTATGGATATGGATCAAAGTATTTTAAATTCATATTCTGATAGACGACGATGACCCATATCATTTATAGAGGGTGATCTTGTATTCCTTCGAGGTCCACCTAGGTTGGTTAACTATAGGATATAGAGGTAGGTCAAGTTGGAACCCAGGTTTGTTGGACCATTTGAGGTCCTGGAGAGAATTTGGAAAGTGGCATACCGATCAGCTCTTCCATAGAAATATAGTGTTGTACATGATGTTTTCCATGTATCACAACTAAAATGGAATCACCCCTACCCTTCTCATATGATTGATGTGGATGAGGTTGACCTTGAGATAGATGTGTCATTTAAGGAGCATCCGATAAGCGTGTTGGATTGTAGTGAGAAAGTGTTACAGGGAAAGACTGTGTTGATAGTTCATGTTTTGAGGAAACATGGGTGTGTACAAGAGGAATCTCGGGAAAGGGAAGTAGATATGAGGTCTCAATGGCCCAATCCTTTTGGATTTGAATCTTAGAGAATATTGGGAGTGCATCCTGAGGAAGAGCTGTTATATAGTTGGGAGATTGTAAGATCCTGACCTTTTATAGGGATGACTCAGGCTTGAATTCTGGTAATTTTTTTTATTTAAGTAACTTTCTATTTGGTTTTACCTTGGGGTATGTTTGTGTGAAAATTTATAAAAATGGAAGAAAAAGGGGTTGTGCATAGTTGGTGTAGGGTTAGATCAAGCCATGCACCCAACCTAGGAAACTGTGCAACCCTGGCCAGTGAGGGTTTGCATGGCTGATGCATGATTTTTCAAACTCTGCACCCTAAAGAGACAAAATGTGCACCCCAAAAAATAACAGGTGCATGATTGGCATACAATTAGGTAAAACGGTGTGCCCTTGCCCAGGAAACCATGTGTGGTAATTTTAATGGATTGAAAATTGGTTTTAAATCCATTTGAACCTACTAAACATCCCCCATTCAACCCAAATTCAGACCAAAAAAACTTTGGATGATTTTAGAGATTTCTAGAGGGATTCCAAGGCTATATGGTCTCCGTTCTTTGTGATTCAAATACTGGATCGAAGATATCCTCCTCTCCCAATATGTGGATTCTATCCCATTGGTTATCCCGTTCATTCTCTCTTCTTCCTTCATTATTTTGGTGGAAGTTATTCTATGTTTTTCTATATCTAGATCTAGATTTGGTGAATCTAGACCTAGGATTGTGGAACTAGATCAATAATTAAAAAGATCTTTATTTGTTAATCTTGGTATAGGGTTTTGAGATATGGATCTAAATCCACGTCATTGTGATGCCCAATTTTTAGGATTTCCATTGGGCGATTGATCGTCGATGTTTGAGGTAGGTGGTCTAATTTCCAAATCCCATAATCATGATTTTATTTCATATATGCCAATTTTAGAATTTCTAGTGCTGTTTAGAAAATTTTAAATCCCTAATTGAATTAATTTATGTGGTAAATTAATTAATTGAGATAATTATGAAATTTTGGGAATTAGGTATTGTTGAACAAGATAACTAATTGGAGAACTAATTATGATATCTTGTGATATTTGATTTGATAATTAATTGTGGGAATTAATTATGATATAATTGAGATAGTGTAATTGAGTAATTAAATTTGGAATAAGGATAATTAATTGGTGAATTAATTATCAACGTATTGAATGTAAAATTAGGGATAATTAATTGTTGAGTTAATTATCAAATTATTGAATTGTATTTAAGAATAATTAACTGGTGAATCAATCGTTGGATTTTGAAATTGTGAAATGGTTAATTGATTATTGAATTGATTAATGGAAATTGATGTTGTTAATTAATTATTTAATTAATTAATAGACTTTGATTAATTAATTTATGAATTAATTAACGGAAGTAGCGATGGTTAATTGTGATAATAGGATTATTGTTGTTCAATCCTGATTGGGAAATGAGGTATTAAACATGAAGATCTAAGCCCAATACAAAATGATATAAATAAATGGTTAATATTTAGGGTGTTAGAAAATGCATTATACACTAGTGATGCATATGCATAGTTGAGAAATGGGGTTCTAGACATTGATTTCTACACAAAAGATAGATATATCTATATGATTAATAATTGGGGTGTTAGAAATGGAATTATACACCAATGATAAAAATGTATAAATGAGATTTGGGGTGTTAGACATGGAGTTCTACACCAATGATAAATATTCATGATTGGTAATTGGGGTATTTGACATGGTGTTATATACCCGAAAAAATCAACATTGGACGATGGTTCTAAGTGGTCATAGTAATGAAAGTAAAATAAAATGGATAATGAAATACCATTTATTGAAATGAATTTTGAATTGAATATGTAACATGGTTCATACCTGGTGTGGACTGGAGCAAGTTTTGAGGTAGAGGTTTCCTCGGGAACCCAGTGGTCTATGTGGTTTGATAAAGATTAATTGATAATGTGATAACTAATTATTTATGTATTGTAACTATTTATTTATATAAATGTATACACTTTTTATCGACTAGATTTGTTTTAGAAGCCATTGGTGGTGACCTACTGAGTTGTACTCACACCCTATTTGGGATACCTAATCGGTTCCTGAATAGATTTTGTGGATGTGGGACAGGTTAAGGGTAATGACCCCGTGTTAGATGGATTAGTTTGGATAGAGAATGGTTGAGGGAATCAGACATGGTTTGGGACCCTCTTGGGAGTTGTTAGTGTCTTTCTTTTGAGTTTCATTTTAGGCACCTATCACATACATTAACATGAATTGTTTTCAGCTTAAATTGGATATTGTATTTCCTACATTATATCTAAAGAAATTGGTTGTGTTTATGGTTATATATGCTCCTGCTGTTGTTGTTTATTTCCACTGGTGCGTTTCTCTGATAAAATAAGGTATAGTCTCCCCATTATTGACATATCATACCCTCACTAATAGTCGACAGCCTCTAGTGTACATAGAGGCACACTTGAGATCATGTGACCGGTCGGCTTGGGGCACCAACAAGTGGGACCCGAGTTGGAACATTACAATATTATTATATATAAATTGTTTATATAATAAGAGTAATATGTATGATTTAATTTATATGATAAATTAATTCTTATAAATTTTCATACTTTTCATACATATAGGAATAAAAACCTAAGATAATAAACATTTCATGTGATTCAATAGTTATGAATTTAATATGCATGTGATGTATATTAAAATTACGAGTCTAAGAAAACCCCTCAGATAACTAAGTGTGAGGTTCCTTCCAAAGAAAACACTATTTAAGACCTTGATTATATAACTAGATAGTTTCATGCTTCAAATGGGTTCCCATCGATCTTCATGAGTAAGGAATAATAGAAATAAATAACTAATATTTAGGAAACAAAATCCCTCTATGATCTTTGGGTTACACTTATATAGGAAACCCTTTTAGATAAGATATAAAAGGAATATAGTTCAGTTTTTATATTGATCTTGGAAAAGGGTTTTCCACTTATCTATGAAAGAGTCATATTTTATATGATAAGATTAATGGTTTACCTAAATATATATGTATTGAGATGAACTCTAAAGTGGACTTAAAAACTTAGTAAAATATGGATCTTATCCCCCTAAAGGTAATGGTGTATCGATTCATCATTTTTGTGGGAGTATTTTTATTATAATTCCAAAATAGAAATATATAAAATATAATACTCACCCATAGATATATCTTTATTGAAGATTATAACACGCACCATGATTATAATTTTGAGGTATCTTATAAGTATGACCTATAATATAATTTTAAATTGGTATAAAAGGATGATAAGTTTTCTCAAATAAAATAATTCTGAGCATATAGATGTGAATGTTATAGAAATCAATTTCTCTTATTCTGATTCACGGGTATTGGATATCAGGTGTGCATTACAAATTTGTGCTGGTAAAAATAGAGTTAGAAATAAGAGTATTAATAAAATGTGAAGTAGATCTATGTATTAGAAATGGGGAAATATTTTATATATTAGATTTCAACACTTATAATATAAGTCTACCTAGTGGATTAGTCCTAGAATTAGACAACTATTACTATTTTTTGGATATAAGTATAAATTTAATTTTTTGTAATTTTTTTTTGAAAATATGGGTATGTGAATGAAATTTTTTATTTCATCAGTAATATATCGAATGGTTTATACATTATGGATATGGATAATTCTATCTATAACATTTAGAATAATAAGGTTAAGGTTGATTATAACACTACATATAATATCCATAATTTCATTAGACATATAAATGAGAAATTCATATAATGAATTTATAGAAATGGATTGTTGGATTCATTTGATTATGAATTGTTTGATATATGTGAATCTTGTTTATTAGGAAAAAATTTCCAAAGCATATTTTTTTATAAAAGGTGATGAGATAATTGAGTATTGTGTCATACATATAGTGATGTATAAGGAACAATTCATACTCAAGTGAGTGGTGGGTATAAGAAATTTGTAACTTTTTCTGATGATTTAATTATCCATGGTTATGTGCATCTAATGATACACAAGTTTGAAAACTCTGAAAATTTAAAGGTACTAAAAAATTAAATACAAAATCAAATGGGAAAAAGTATTAAGATTCTTTGATCAGATCAGAGTGGTGAATACTGGAGCTAGTAATTTATTGATCATACAAGAGATTGTATAATTAATTCAATACTCATTCCTCTAGGAACACCAAATTGAAATGGTGTGTATAAGATGTGAAATCATACCTTTTTGGACATGGTTCGATCAATGATGGCAGTGTGAACATTATATTGTCCCAAGGTATGATGGAAAACAAAATAAAAGGAGGGGGAGGTGAATTGTAGTTTTTTAAAAAACCTACAATTTTCATCATCTTTAAGTATTACAATGATAGGTTTTTTGAATTACCAATGAAGTTAAAGATTTATCTATTTTTCAAATTATCAGTGAAATCAAAAATCAGAGTTATGGATATATAAACTATATAAAATACAATTAACATAGAAGAAATAATACGATTTTTATTTTATATTATCAATGAAAAAATTTAAGGCAACGAAACTTTAAACTAACTGTATTATAGAAATTGATACAAGAATTAACTCAACTTAATTCAAGAAGGTATACAGAAACTGACCTAAATTTTAAATGACTGATGAAAAATTTAAAACAACCGAAATTTAAAAACAAAACATTGAGTATTGGTCAAAAAACAAAATAATCCTGTAAAAATATGTTTTTAATATCACACTTTTAAACCTAAGTGGAAGGTAGATCTGTTGAGCTGATCTGAGTTATCAAAAACTTTTAGACTTTCATAAGGAATACCTAATTTTATGTCTATCGGAAGGTATGTATTCCTATCCTCAGAAGCCCTCGACTATACCTAATGGTAACATCTCACTTCCAAGCACCATAATTACTTGAGCTTTGTCTCCCTAGCCATAGGGACCTTGATTATATGATCAAATTTTCTATCTTCCTATTTCCG
Organism: Viscum album; assembly: GCA_963277665.1. Classification (NCBI taxonomy): domain Eukaryota; kingdom Viridiplantae; phylum Streptophyta; class Magnoliopsida; order Santalales; family Viscaceae; genus Viscum; species Viscum album. Next base: position 892,325,146 of record OY728123.1, read on the forward strand.
GAAGTTCTCAATCATGCAGTATTGGTAGAGAATCATTTTAAACTAAAATACTAAAAGATTTAAAAGTAAAACCTCACACAATAATATATCTCAATAGAAACACTCAGAAAGAAAATGATTATACTAATCAGAAGTGCTTTAAGAAACAATAAATTTTAAAGATTCAAAACAAATTACTTTTTTCAGAATACCCAATGTATATGTTTTTCTTCTAATGTTTGATATATAACTTTATTTATAGGTGAGGTTGTAACAAACTTAAATGGTTGAATTATGAAAAAATTAGAGCTAGTTGTAACTGCATTGGTAGAAAATTATTTATCTTCTGATGAAATCATTAAGTTACTTCATCTACCAATGTGTTAGATTAGCACCACTATAGTGCCTATAAATCTGATTGAAGTAATCTGATATTTTATCTTTATATCATCGTATTTTCATAAATCAGTTTTTTGCTATGGTATTTCATTTACCAGAAGTCCATTTTTCATAAATATAACAACTTAAACAAAAACTTAAGGCATATCATTTTCATATGAAGTGTATTATGATTTCTAAAATAAATAAATAAGTGGGTCACATATTTAACAATCTCCCTAACAATCACTCTCTTTTTGAAAAGCATAAGACATGAAAGAAAATTTAAGGTAAGGAACACATTTAAAATGAATGCTCCCTGTAGTCAGCATGATAGAGAATTTATCTCCCTTTTTTTCTCCTTCAATTTTCAAGATAAAAAATATTTCAAATAAAAAATTAGTTGACAAGGAAAAAAATTTACCCCTCTTAAAATAATTAAAGAAAGTCATAAATAAGATAATAAACAAAAATAAAGAAATATTTTCTTAATATTCTGTCCCTTTGTGATTTTTGAAAAAAAATACTGAAGTAAGAGGAAAAAGAAATAAGAAATTAGAAAAATTATGTTTGAGAATTATACAATCATATGTTTTGGATTCTTTTGGAACTTCTACAGCTCTTCAAATCATCAAAAATAATCTGTTTAGAATAGCTGATGTAATCAAATTTTCTTACACCAAATCCATTACAACTATGCTTTCCTATTTGAAAAAATCTTCTTATAAATTGATTTTAAGTGGAGATTTACTTTCTTTACCAGTTTTATGGATCTTATCCGAAATCTCCACGTAATAAAATTAATGATATTGCATCAGCATACTTTGAAATTAACCTTCTTTACCAATAAGTAGAGAGAGGTGTTATGGTTACATTTGATGATTATAATAATTTTTCAAGGAAGAATTTAAGCTTCACAGATGGTCTCCTAACATTCTTCAGATAATATTTTAGTCTTTATAGATTATTTTAATAAATTTAAAATATATTTGAATGAAATAGAAAAAGTTACCTTTTTTGTGAAATAGTAACAACTTCCCCTAAAAGAATTAATTGAAAAAAATTAATAAATTAGAAAATTTCCCCATAAATTAATCAATAATTGTAAGGGGATGGTAAAAGTTATATTTGAAATGTTTAAACCTTATTGAATTTATATTCTGAAATAATGGATCCTCTTTCAAGGATGGTTCAAGAAAAAATTTATAAAAAATGTATTTTTCTTAAAAATTGATAAACCATAAATTTGAAAAACAATTTTTTTTAAAAAAAGATTAATTTTTGAAAAACAGATTAGTTTTTGCAAAAAAACTTATTTTAAAATACAAATAATTTAAAATATAGATATGTTTAAAAAGAAGATAGATTTTAAAATAAAATAAGTTTTAAGATCAGATTGATTTGAAAATCAAATAGATTTGAAAATTAGATAGATTTGAAAATAAAATAAGTTTAAAAATCTAATAGATTTAAAAATCATATTTTTTTTTTCAAGAGGTTTTTTAAATTTAAAGAGATATATGAAATAATAATTGGACTGAATATCATTTGAGGTTGATAGTTCCTAATTTTTTTTTAATAAATTCAAATCTATTAGAAGTGAGAGGTTTTGTGAAAATACCAGTAAACTGATTTTCCATTCCGATAAAATCAAAAATGATATCTCTTTTTTCTGTGTGATCTCTAAGGAAGTGATGTATAACATATATATACTTATATCATGAGTGATGTGATAAATTTATAGATAAGTAAACAAAACTTGTATTGTCACAGAGAATTGGAGTTTCAATAAAACTCAAACCAAAATCCTTGAGTGTGTGTTGCATCCACAACATTTGAGTGCAATAACTTTTGACTGCTACATATTTTGCTTTAGTAGTAGAAATCACTACTGAATTTTTTTCTTACTAGACCAAGAGGTTAAAGCTTTTCCTAATAAATGAAATGTTCTAGAAGTATATTTTCTATCTAGCCTACAGCCTCCAAAGTCAGTATTTCAGTAAATTTTAAAAACAAAATCATTTCTAAAAGAATAGAACATACCAATATATAAAGTACCTTTAAGGAATTTGAAAATGATTTTACCACATTAAATAAGATTATTTTGGATTATCTTGAAACATCACACATAAAAATATTGAAAAAATTATGTATGGTCGATTTTTAGTAAGATATATTAGACTTCCAATCATACTTATATAAAGTTTTTGATCTACTAATATGACAACCCGTGTCATTATTACACATTAATTCATGATTTATTACATAAGAATACAAATAATACAATCCGAAAGATAGATAATTTTAGTGTATTTGGGAAATAGGTACATTACCTAACAACTTAAAACATGGGACACATCATCATTATTGAAAACTTCCTTAACATGCTTGTATTATTCCATCACTCTTAAAACTGCATCGGATAACCTGAGGACATACATAAGAAAGGGGTGAGCTATAAATCCCAGTAAGGGAATAAGAAAAGAATAACATGAAGAATAAATTACATGTTAGATAATAGGTATATCAATGGAGCATATAATGTTTGAGAATAATAAACATTAACAATGAGACATGAAATAACATGATAACGTAAATAAAACATGAGAATGTGACAACAACTTTAACATGACATTATAAACATAGTTCAATGTTAACCACTATAACATCATAACATAATGTGTTTAGGATAACCTTAAATACACTAAATGTTGCATCTCATGATAATAAAACATTACCTGATTAATTAGAGTGCTATCTGGGCACACCCATCATAATCATATCATGTACATAAAAAAGTGTGCCACATAGATCATATAACATAAGAACATATTTTAATCATATTTATTCCCATGATTAAGTATTGAGGGTTACAAAAATGGAATTCCAAAATAAGTGAATTATATTTACAACTAGGTGAATACCCTATAGTGGAAATGGTTATTGGTATACACTTCATAAATTTTTGGCATGGAAAGTTCAATGATATTTAGTAGCATAATGACAATACTTAGAGCTCAATAAAATGGTTAAATGACAGATAAAGGGTATATAATCACTTGGAAGTGAAAATGAAAGTGATATGAATATTTAAAAACATAATCCAAAATGAAAAATTGGGAATCAAAAGGAATAAGAAAAAAATGGTGGTTGAATAAAATCTTGGCATGAATAATTGTAGTGAAATTTCAGCAGCATAACTGGGGTACATAATGAATCAGGGAAGGGATTAAAGAGAAAAAAGGTGTCACTAATCACTTTTAAATCATATGGGAAGTAATAAATATGTGAAAAACATATAACATCAATATAAATTGGAATAAAAAGTGTATTACATAAATAAGGTGCTTGAACAGAGAGGAGAAAGAGATGATTTTAGCATACTAACACCTTATGTAAACACTATAATTAGAGGGGATAAATGGTCTATCATTGTTAGGAAATAAATTATAAAGTAGAGGGATATTTATAAGGTAATTATGAAATAACAAATTTATATTAAAAATTCTAAATATAATGAATGTTTTTGAATTTAAAAGAAGAGGTAGAGGTCCCTCACTTTTAGTATGAAAAACCACAGGACAATTTTGACAGCGTAACGGGTGTACATAAAAGTTAATGGGAGGGATTAGTGAGAGTAAAAAGGGTATCTAATCATATGTAAATAAAAAGGGTTGTAAGAGTGATATATGAAAACATACCCAAACAATAACAAATAGAAATTAAGAGGCACAACATAAAAGAGGTGATTGAATAAAAAGAAGAAAGGGATATCCCTTACCTTGAGAGTGTGATTCGAAAAGCTTAAGAGGAGATTATTGAGAGATTTGAGGGAAAATTGGGAGGATTATAGAGAGGTGAGGGAAGAGTAAGGACATTCTACAAGGTTTTTGAGTGAATAGGAATGATATTTTGAGTGATTTTATATAGGAAGAGAGAGGGCAGTTCTTTATTATTTACCAAACTTATGTTTTGGACTCTTTACAATAAAATAATAAGAACCCCCAAAATTCCCATGGTTTCTGAAAAATAGGTGTTTATTTCATTATTTTATAATTTCAAGGTCCGAATTCATTAAAACATTACCCTTGATGATGTGGAAGTGAGTCATGTTCATAAATAAATGATTTTAAAACCTTAGAATATAATATATGTTTTGGAGGATTTATAAAGGATTTATAAAATTAATCAAATAACCTGAAAACTATATTATTTTAAATAGGAATCATATATTTGGTAATATACACCATTTATAGTATTTATTATATCACTTTTGGGTCATTATAATGTCATAATACACACTGTATATTTATACTGCATTTAAGTTTTAACTGAAAATTCGACTCTCTCTGAAAATTATGAAAAATTCACCATTGAATAATTTAAAAATTATGATTCCAAGAATAATATTTATTTTATAAAATAATTTTCTAAATATATGAATTTTTCACTTCTAAAATTGAATCTAAATTTATTAAGAAATAATGAGTTTTTTTTACAATGAAAGATTTCAAACCATTATATTGAATACATTTGACATCATAAAATTATATTTATAATATCTATTTAATATATACTATTTAATAAAAATATTTAATAAAAATATCCTTTATTTAAAAAACTATTTAATTAATAAAAAATTATGTCTTTATTAAAACTATATATTACCCCAACTACAATTTTTGTTCTAACGCATAAAGAAACCAATTTTTATCAAAATAATTTTTAATCATTTATAAAGTAAAAAAAGATATAATAATTAATAAATTGAAACGAAAATTTAAATATTAATATTCTTATGGTTACTTTGTTTCTAGTCCTTATTAATTTATTATTGTTAACGTTTTACCCTTAATTAATCAATTTTACTTTTACTATGGTAATAAATATTAGATATGGTTACTATTCATATTGTCCCAAAATTAAGTTGACCTTATTAACTAGTATTAATTATGATGATTCCAAATATGGTATCCATTTTATAAAAATCAATTCATATATATGGAATAATTTCATTTAAATAAAACCCACAAGCATGATGAAAAGGAGTTTTCCAAAAAATGCGTTTTTTTTCAAGGAAGGGTTGATTTTACTTTAACTCTATAACTAGTAATATTAATTATATGAATTTAAATTAATAATTACATATATATAATATATATATACATATTATTTAAATAATTACCCATTGGGTATTATTTTTAATTAATTAAAAGGGAGAAACATTATGCATTTTAAAATAATTTTCATAGAAATGTGTTTTTAAGCCTAAAAATAAAATTATTCTAAAATCGAGCATAAATATTATTTTAATGTAATTAATTGGATTAAATATAACTAAATAATAATTATATTAATTTTAAATCAAATTAAAATAATAATTTTACTTTTAAATTACTTAATTTATAAAAAAATAACAGTTTTAAATAAATGGATATTTTTTCACTATTCACTGAAATATCAATATTTTTCAGAAAAATATTGAAATTTCATCCTATGTTAATATTGATATGTTAATATGAAAAATGAAGTTTAATTTTATCAAATAAATTTTATAAATGTTCTATTAAATAATTATAAGATTTTTTTACAAGAGGAAATAAAAATCATTTATGAAGAAAACATATTTTTAAGCACAAAAGTCATTACCAAAAACCGAGTGATTATTTATTAATAATATATGAAAAACTTTATGTTGAGTAGGATATATATATATTTTATAAATTATTTAATCCTATTAATACCTAAAAATTTAATGGCTGGGTTACAATGATCATTTTTAAATAATCATGGTTAGTGTGAGTTTGGTGTTGCGCATCACATTTGCTATCAAACATATATTTATCTTCCAAAAACTTGAGGTGTTACAACAGATTTACCATTTTCATAAAGATAAATTTTTACATAATTTTCTATAAGACTACAAATTTTTGAATGTAACAATTTGAGATTTTGTGATTTTTTTCGAATTAATTTAAACTTTTCGATATTTTTCATCTCACACCACACTGAATTTTTCTTGTGTTATATGAAAGAACCTAGTTATTCTTTATTTGTATGCAACACAAATTTGATATTATTATAAAATAAAAACATAGATTATCTTGTGGTACACACAACACAATGTTTGGATTGTGTTACACACCATGCCGAGTTCCTTCAATAACTTTTGTGACACGCAGACCTAGTTTTACCAAACTACAATGTATTATTAATATTATTATTAAAACAATATAATTTTTTTTCACCTAGCCATTGAAATTGTGGTTATGAATAAGATTAATTAATTTATGAGAATATGTTTTACACATGTATATGAGAAGAATTATTTGGCGACCAATTAGCTAGAAATGAATATAAAACCCTTTTAAAAATATAGGAAAACTTTTGATAAAAAACTATATTTATGAAATCAAACATGTTTTAACTCATTAAATTAATTAAACCACTTTTGAAAAATTATTTTAATGATATATATATATATTATATTTAATCAATTATTTAACTTTCATCTTTTGTGTTTTCTAGATAAGATATAAGAATGAAACCAATTTTACGCATAAAGTTATATATTATTCTAAAAGGTGATTTTACCATATTTTAATGATGCTCCTATTTTAAATATAATTTTTGAAAGTTTTATAAATTTAATTTCAAAAAATAAAATTCAGTTTTGAAATATTAATATCAAAATTTTCTTTGGGTAATTTTTTAGTATTTTCCGGAGAAGTTTAATTTTTTGATAAATAGTGAAAAATAATAAATTTTAATTGAAAATTTATTTTTTTCTAATTTATTTACATAGTCAAATTATATTTTAAATTGGTTTTAAATTATATTTAGATAAATTATAAATCTATTTATACAATTTATATCATTGTAATCAATTTCACATTAAAATTGGATATAGAAAGATTTCAAACTTTTGAACACTTTCACTTTAAAAACCCGTTATCTCATCCTGTATATGAGATTAATTTTAAACTAATTTCTATGAATTATTTTATTATAATTTGGAAATATAGATACTATATTTTGAATCATAATAATTTATAATTTCTGATAAGGTCAACTTATTTTTTGACCCAAATGATTAGTGAATGTAATTGAAATTAATTACAGTGATTAATGAAAAAATGAGCTTAATTAATGACTAAAATCAAAAAAATAAGATGTACAAATGACCTTAAACTTATCTAAAAATTATTTTATTGACATATTTATACCCTTAAACCTATAAGTATCTCTAAATGTTGATTTATAATCACTGGTGGACAAGTAAAATGTGGGGACCACTCAAATATTTTCAAGAATACCTAATATGTCCTTTTCCCCACTTATAAAAGACCTCCTCTCCTCCTCACTTCTTCACACATATCAAGCACTTTGACCCATAAAAACACTGAACAAATAATCTCCCAACTTACCTCCTCTCAATTTAAAAGTCTGACATTTGACATAAAGAAAACCAAGTTAGTCCTTCAGTGAAAACCAAAAGTAATTACCCAAAGAAGTGGTAACATCCTTCAATAAGAACATTGTTTTTATTTCTTTCTCCACCCCATAAAATCACATTATTAAATTATTAAATTATAAATTAAGTATCATAAATATATGGAGATGTTCTTATATAATGGTTTAGACCTAATCTCACACACACTAACGTAAAATGAGATACACAATCATTATTCGTGTCTATGATAGACTACTACCTCACGAAACAAAGTCATTCGTTCTGCCATTTCTACCTTTAAAGGTTGGGAATAATGATTTAATTTATATTTTTATATGATATATATGATATATATAATGTATTTATTCTTTCTAATTATTATATAACACATACTTTCATTCTTTCTATTTTTTATAAATATGATAACTTTGTTTGTGGATGTGTGGACTATCGCCTCCTCAAAATGATGTGATTTGTTCCCATGTTACATAAAATTTACTAAGGATGGGTTTAGAAAAATTATGTGATATATATGAAATAAAAATTCTTCTATAATGATATTATATATATATATCATTTAATTTCTTTCAATACGACAAGAAAACAGAAATAATGTTCATGCGTACGTATGACCTACCATCTCTGTGAACAGTGTATTCCATTTAATATTTATATATTTTATAGATTATTAAAAATAAATATATAATGAATATGTGTGATATTTATAACATGTTTTATATTATGAAAACAATTAAATCATTATCTAAGTAATAGGATCAAGAATAACCTATCAAAACATATACAGAAAACAAATCAATTATTACTCAAAACATAACATTAATATGGAATTATTAATAAACAGGAAATATAAAGTCATAATAAAGTAATATATGGTATGATATATAATAATATGGTTATGTGGTAGATTTATAATAAAATTATTATATAGGATGTTTTAATGTGTACAAATAAAGTCAAGACACAAGGTATGGGTATTTCTAGTCTCACTTTTATTTCTACGAGACTATGCCATATTCACCACTCATTTATTTTATGTGGTGTATATATTGACCATGAATTTAATCTATGATTCCTATCCATATATTCATGTTTATTTAAATATCCATATGATTATCTCTCATTGATGGGGTTTATCTTTCAAAAGTTACCAAATTAGTAAGGTAATTTTGTCTCAATTTTCCTTCTTTGAGACACATGTCTTTCTATGCATCTATATTCCTTTACAAGGAGTATATAATTACCTTTGAAATGTTATATAATGAATATATTTATTTTCATGACATTTTAAGCTTCATTTAATGTTATTATTTCATCTATATTAAGATTCAAAATACCAAAGTGGTAATATTTTATTACTACAATCTCATAATTTTACAAGATTGTTTAGGATTATGCTTCCATTAATGAAATATTATGACCTATCTCTCATGAATTATAATGGATTTTTATTCTCATCTTGTTATTCATGTTATATCCAAGTAATGGTACCCTTTGTACACTCATTGGTACTTAGTATAATTAAGATGTTTTTGTAATAAAAATCAACCTTATTTCTCTCTTCATTTGGAAATCGATTTTATTCAAAGAACAAGTTTTCAAAAATGTTTTTATTAAACAATAATTTAAGATAATTTTCAAGGAAAAGGATTTTTAAAATGTATTATGGTTTTTAAATCTATTTTCAATGAGAAAAGTTTTCAAGATGTTTTTAATATTTATTTATAAGTTTTTAAATCATTTTTAAATAAAAAGGTTTTCAAAAAGGTTTTCAAGATTAATTTATAAATTTTCAAAGTATTTTAAAAGAAAATGGTTTTCAAAATGTTTTTAATCTTCTTTTATATGTTTTAAAAGATATTTTAAATGAAATAGGTTTTCATAATGCTTAATGTTTTAAAAGGAAATTTTTTTCCAAAGAGGGAGAGATATTTTCTTCAAGAAACATTTTAAATGTAATTTCAAATATTTATTTATTAGAAAAGGTTTTTTTGAAAATGTTTTATTAAAGGGATTTTTAGATAACGTCTATTTCCATAAAAAAATTTCAAAGTGTTCTTTAAAAATCCTTCTCCATCTAAGATGTCATCCTTTGAAATAGTTTATGCTTTTCTGGGGATATGATCCAAGGACACCATTCATACTCTTTATTCGAGTGGTTTAAGTTTAAGATGAAAATTTGTTTATAAACCCCTTTTCTCTTCAATGAGTTATATGCTTTTGAAACCATCTTCTTTTCATGGGTTATGATTTGATGGAATGATTATGAAGATTTTATATTTTCCACAAGTTATGATATGATGACATTTTTGTGATACCCATTTCATTTCATCAGTTATGATACGATATTTATGAAACCCAACTCTTTTTATGGGTCATGATATAATGAACGTTTTATTATCTTGTGGAATACGAATGTATGATTTCATTATATGATGGGTGATACCTATATCTCCCTCTAGTTCATTAGGTAAATATTTATATCTCATGAGGTAATGATGAGAATCATGTTGATGGGCTTTATATACTATGGGAAGAAGGGGAAACCCAATCCACTATGGGAAGAAGGGGAAACCATATCCATTATGAGAATAAGGGGAAACCCGATCCCTTATAATGAAAGGACTACGACTAAGGATGGTAGTGTGTCCCGACCAGTAGGTTTAGTCCCCATGAAGTGCCCTGATAAGTTTTGGAAATGTGCTTGAACTTATAGGGAATGATATTACATGTTTATGTGTATTCCACAATTTTTTTGTCTTATTCCTATGTTATGATTTCATGGAATATGATCTTGATTCCATAATGATTCATATCTTACAAACTGCCAATCTTTATGTAATGAATCTTGATTATGATCTATGATATTTTGGGTATGATATTATAGTGGTATGATCATGTTCTCACACCCTTATGCTCATATTATGCTTACATATCTTCCTTGTTTACCATTACTGAGAATCTGAGATCACCCTTTCTTGTGTTTCATTTCCCTAGGTTATGTAGAAAATTTTTAAGTAGGGGTACTAAAGGGGAATATCTTTAAGGGGGATATTGAAGATATTTCACCAAGATATAATATTATGTTTCCAAGTTTCAAATACACTAAACTATTACGGTCCTTGGGAATGTAATTTTGTAATGTGATGAATATTCAACTAAAATGATGTAATATCCATGTATGTTAATCTTGGGTTTCTATATTTAGTATCAAAGGGAGGTTTTAGTAAACCTTTAGAAACTATGATGAGAAAACTTTAGTGATATCCCTAAGGATATTTCTAAAGATATGACTTGGGATGTCTATAATGATAAGTCTAAGAATGAGTAAAAGTATAGGAAATTTTCATGGATTTTTGGTAAAGGATGGAGTGAGTATTTTCCTAGAGATACATCTATTTTTGGATACTATAAGTGGATGTGGCTCTAGCATAGATATACTTAGGGGTAAAAACCCAAAAAACATCATATTGAGCTAGACTTGATCAGGAACTAGTGTACGCTAACATAACTTATTGCGCACCTGGTTTGAAACTCTTGGGGGATATGATTTGGAAATTCACAAACTCTTCATGAACCATCATGAAGGATTAAAATAGAATTTGTCTATAAATGACCTAGGATAAACCTAAGGTGTCATAGATTAATTAATGTGTCATAATTTAGACATCCTATAAGTTTTTTTCATGATTATGAGGTTTTTTTGTATGATAAGTGTAGCTCATGCGATGATTTCTAGTTTTTGTCAATGGAGGGAACTAGGAGGGGATAGGTTAACACTAAATGTGAAGGAAAATTTTCTAATGAAAAACCAAAGGGGATTATGACTAGAGTAAAGGATGTTGTGATCATGTCCATTCTGTTTTCACGAAACATGATTAACAATGTGCGCCTTAAATCACTCTTAGAATCACCAAAGAAGATAAGTACAGATTTCACTGAGATTTTGGGTAATGGAGTCTATAAAGAAAAGAAGATTTAGTTTAATTTATGTTTAGAATGTGGAATGAAGAACCCAAGTGAATGTATTAGAGTAATGGGATGATGTTTTGACTGTGAAAAAGAAGGAAACAAAGCAAGTAACTACAAAGGGAAAATGAAAAATTTAGTTAATGAAATGGATAGGAATATTGGCCACCCTAAGGTACTATAAATTTATGGTTTCTTTAAATGCGTAAAGAATGAGAATTATGAAAATCAATTTACTAAGTGGAAATATCCCAAAGAGAATCAACAAGATGGTATAAGTAATGGTTATATTACTGCTGCTGATGAGATTATAAGTGAAATGTGAAAAGAAATAGGTATTAAGTAATAGGATTAGGTATCCTTATTAATGGATTAAGGATGAAGTGTAATAATCAAAGTGTTTATGTATTTGGATTCAATAATTATGTTATATGAATATTGCAATATATAAGGATTGTTTAGTTTATGTTTTTCATTAAAGATTTATAAGAATATGTTGAATGGTTCTGATAGAATAGAAAAGTGATTTAATAGAAATGTGATATTCATGGAAAACACATTATTAATGAAATTATAACCTTTAATATTTTACAAATTTTTAGATAGTGATTTTTGTGTAAAGATATGTTGGATATAAATAGGTAAATTGGACAGTAATGATTAACTTGGAATGGATTGATCATTTATTGAAAAAGTGGTTTATATTATCATGGATGGAGTTTACTGAATTTTTGGATTTAAGGAATATATCCAATGATATTTGGAATAAGAAAGAATGCATGTTTTCAATAAGGATTTATGGTAATTACCTTGTTTTAAGATAATACGTGATAAAGTTATTCACATGTTTGGAATGTAACAATCAAGAGCTATTTTATAATATATAAGGGATCAATGTTAATAAGATTTTGAGAAATTTATTGACCTTCTTTATAAAGTTTTTGATTTTCAACTTTATGAATTGTTTCAAGGTTTTCCATTTATTGAATGGTTTAAGTTAAACTTTAGATGAAGTTTTAGAGAATAAAGCATTGTCTCTTCATATGAGGATTTATGCATATTGGATAACCTATGATAACTTTTTTTTCTATGTTGATAAATAAAGATATATGAAATGACTTATCATTCTAATTAAGTATCTTATGATATTTTAATTCTTTAATAATAACAAAATCACATTTATTTCTTGGATTAAGAGATGAAGTGGAAATTGATCAAGACACAACCAAAGTGTCATATTGTGCGTATGAAAATGAATGAAATCAAGTAAGTATATTTCCATATAGAAAAATAATTACTCAAATCTAGTAAAAGGATCTTGAAAAATATTTATCCTAATACCTTTTTTTTGTTGACATGATGGTCTTATAAATCATCATAGATTTATGGTTTTGAGGCCCTTAACTTTCCATTGATCATTCAATTTCTTGTGATTAATGAACTCAATCATGCTCTATAATTATTTATAATTTTTTACTTTTCCAATCTTCCCTTCCCACCTATGTTCTCCTATGTGTAATTCAAGTTACATGTTACTTTGGGCAACTGCTATTTTCTCAACATTCCTTTTTTTTTAAAGGAACTTTTAGTATTTTTTTTACGATGTGGGTTTTTATCAAAGGAACTTCAAAGTATTAAGCCTTTGATAACCCAAAAAAATTTTTAGGTAGCAATTAATTTTAAAGGGGGTAGAATGTAACACCCTGCTATTATTTGATTTTTTTTTCAAATTAATTTAGACTTTTCGATATTTTTTATTTCATGCCACACTAAATATAGCTTGTATTATATGAAAGAAACAAGTTATTCTTGCTTTGTACACAACACCAATTCAAGCTTGTGCTACATGAAAAACGTATATTATCTTGTGGTACATGAAAAACTATGTTTGGATTATGTTACACATAATAACAAGTTCCTTAGATAACTTGCGTGACACACAAGAACTAGTTTTAACAAACTACAACATGTTATTAATATTATTATTAAAATATTGTAATATTTGTCACCTAACTGTTGGAATAGTGTCTATGAATAAGATTAATTAAATTATAAAAATATGGTTTACACATATATATATTATAATAATTATTTGGTGACTAATTAATTATAAATGAAAATAAAACCCTTTTGAAAAAATAGAAAATCATTTGTTGGAAAACTATATTTATGAAACCAAACATGTTTTACCTCAATAAATAAATAATTTTTTTAATAAATTTTTTTAATGATATATATATATATATATATATATTATATTCAATCAACTATTTAACTTTTAACTTATGTATTTTCTAGACAAGATATAAGAATAAAACCAATTTTACGCATAAAGATATATATTTTTCTAAAAGGAAATTTTACCACCTTTTAATGGAACACATATTTTAAATATAATTTTCAAACTTTTATAAATTTTATTTGAAAAAATAAACTTCATTTTTTAAATTGCAATACCAAAATTTACTTTTGGTAAATTTATGGTATTTTTCTGAGAAGTTTAATTTTTTGATGAATAGTGGAAATAAAGAATTTTAATTAAAAACTTATTTTTCATCTAATTAATTTACAGAGATATATTTTTAATTGGTTTTAAATTATATTTAGATAAAATATAAAACTATTAATATAATTTAGTTCACTGGAATCAATTTCACATTGAAATTGGATATAAAAACATTTCAAACTTGTGAACATTTTCAGCTTAAAAACCCATTATCTCATCCCATTTGCAAGATCAATTTTAAATTATTTTCTACCAATTATGTGATTAGTATTTGAAAAAATGGTTTCCATATTTTTATTCATAATAATTTATGATTTATAATAATTTAAACTTATCTTTTTACTAAAATGATTAGTGGAAGTAATTAAAATTAATTACAATGATTTTGGAAAAACAAGCTTAATTAATTACTAAACTTGAAAAATAAGGTGTAAAAATGACCCTAAACCTATATAAAAATTATTATCAGGACATATTTAGATTATTAAACCTATAAGGATATATAATGGTAAATTTTTAACCCTTTTGGGACAATTAAAATGTAGGAGGAAATCAAATCTTTTTAAAAATTTACAATATGTCCTTTTCCCCACTTATATAAGGCATCCTACCCTCCTCACTTATTCACACCTTTCAAGTCCTTTAAATCATTTAAAAAATTCCAAAATAATCTAAACAATTTACTCCTATCAACCTATAATCCTAAATTTGGGCAATAAACAAACAAACTTAGTCCTTTGGTGAAAACTAAAATGAATTACCCAAAGAAGAGGTTACATCCTTCAATAAGCACTTAATTTTTATTTCTTTCTCCAACACCTCAAATAATATTAATCCATGATTAAATAATAACCTCAATATACCCAATATACTGAGATTTTTTTGTATTAAGGGTTCAATCTATACTGACACACACTTCTATAAATGTGGTGCACAATCATTTTTCATGTGTACAGCGGACTACCGCCTCGCGAACCGATGTTGTTCGTTCTTCCATTTACACCTTTAAAGGTTGATAATAATGATATAATTTTTTATATATGATATATATTATGTATTTATTATTTTTTAATTATTAAATAACACATACCTTCATGATTTCTATTTTGTGTAAATACGATAACTTCGTTTGTGGATGTGTGAACTATCACCTCCTCAAAGCGATGTGGTTTGTTCACACTTTACATGGAATGTATTGAGGATGGGTTTAGTAAAAATATATGATATATATGAAATAAAAATACTAATTTAATGATAATATATATATATACATATATTTCAATTAATTACTTTATTTCAATATGACAAGAAAACGAAAAAAACATTCATGCATACGTACGACCTATCATCTCTATGAACGATGTTTTCCATTTCATATTTTTTTATATTTTATAGATTATTATAAATAGTTATATACTTAATATATATTATATTTATATCATGTTTTACATTCTTTAAATAGTTAAATCATTATCTAAGAAACATGATCAAGAATAACAAATCAAAACATATACAAAAAACAAAGCAGTTATTACCCAAAACATAAAATTAAGATGGAATTATTAATAAATAGGTAATATAAAGTCATAATAAAATCATATATGCTATAATATATAAGAATATTTTTTTGTGGTATATGTATAAAAAACTTATTTTATAATATGTTTTAATTTTAATGGAGAAATTCAAGACATAGGGTAAGGGGATTTCTAGTCTCACTTTTATTTCTGTGAAACTTATGCCATATTAACCACTTGTTTCTTTTGTATGGTTTATATACTATCCATTAATGTATTCTATTATTCCTATCCTTAAATTTATGGGTATTTACATATCCATTTTATGATATCTCTTTTATGGGTTTTATGTTTCAAAGTTTATCAAATCGATAATGTAATTTTATCTCAAATTTCCTTCTTTGAGACATATGTCTTGGTATGCACCAATATTCTTTTAAAAGGTGTATATATACCCATTGAAAAGTTATATCATGAAAATAATTATTTTAATGATATTTTAATCATTATTTAATTTTATTATTTCATTTGGATTAATATTCAAAGTTAATAAAGTGGTAAGAGTTTATTACTACAATCTCATCATTTATCGATATTGTTTAGTATTATGCTTACATTGATGAAATATTATGATCCATATATCAATAATTATAATGAATTTTATTCTCCTATGGTTATTAATATTATATCAAAGTAATGATACCATTTTTTATAATCTTTTTTACTTAAGATAATTAATAAAATGTTTTTAAGAAAAATCGACCTTATTTCTATCTTAAATTGGAAATCAGTTTTATTCAAAAACCAGGTTTTTTTTTCAAAAATGTTTTTCTAAAATGATCTTTTATGATAATTTTCATATACAAAGATTTTTAATTTTTTTATTGTTTTTAAAGATATTTTGAAATAGAAAGGTTTTCAAGATTTCTTTATATGCTTTCATAATTTTTCCAAATAAAAAGGTTTTTAAAAAGGTTTTAAAGATTACTTTATAATTTTTCAAATTATTTTCAAAGAAATTTTTTTTCAAAATGTTTTCAAGCTTCATTTATAAGTTTTCAAATCTATTTTCAAAGAATGAGGTTTTCAAAATTCTTTATGTTTTAAAAAGTGATTTTTTTCAAATCAAAAAAGATATTTTCCTCAAGAAATGTTTTAAATGAAATTTCAAAGCTTTCATTATAAGAAAAGAATTTTTGAAAATGTTTTTTTAAAGGAATTTTCAAATAAAGGCTATTTTATCTAAGAAATGTTCCAAGAAATATTTCAAAATAATTCTCTATCTAAGATTACATCCTTTGAAATAGTTTATACTTTACTAGGGATATGATCTAAGGACACCATTCATACTATTTCTTTGAATGGTTTAAGATTAAGGTGAAAAGTTTTTTATGAAACCCATTTCTCTTCCATGAGTTATATGATTTTGAACCCCAATTATTTTCATAGGTTATTCTTTGGTTAAGTGATTATGAAATCTGTTTATTTTCCATAAGTTATGATATGATTACAAGTTTATGAAACCCATTTATTTTCACGAGTTATGATATTATGTTTATAAAACCCATATCTTTTTATGGGTTATGATATGATGAATTTTTTATTATCTTACAGCACATGAATATATGATTTCATTAAGTGATAGGTGGGACCTATATCTCCCTCTAATGTACTGGGTAAAGATTTATATCTCATGATATAATGATGGGAATCAAGTTAAAGAGATTTATCCACTATGGGAAGAAGGGGAAAATTGATCCATTATGGGAAGAAGGGGGAACCTGATCCACTATGGAAAAAAGGGGAAAGCCAATCCACTATGGGAAGAAGGGGAAAACCAATCCCTTATAAGTAAAGAACTGTGACTGGGGATGGTGGTGTGTCCCTCCCAATAGGTGTAGTCCCCATGTAGCACCCTAATAAGTTTTGACAAAGCGCCTTTACTTATAAGGAATGATATTACATATTTACGTGTCTACCACAATTCCATGTCTTATTCTCATGTTATGATTTCATGGATTATGCTCTTTATTCCATTATGATTCATATCTTATGAACTACCAATATTTATACCATGAATCTTGATTATGATCTTTGATATGCATCGTAAGGACCCGACCCCAGAAGCCCGGAGTAGTGGCTTGTTATTACATTGGCATATAAACAAAGAAGATGCATCCCGAAGACCAAATAGTTTATTATATCTAGAAAACAAGATTCATACATAAGTTTTAAATTACAATATTGAAAGGAAATAAAATATATAAATTCCAATGGAAACATCCATAAATCCTAGATTTGCCCTGCATATCATTCATAATACACTTCCTCGCATCTTGGGGAAAAATAAAACATAATAAAGGGGTGATATAAGACGCTCTATAAGGGAAAGTAATACAGTGGAATCATAATTAATAAGTCATGGTGAATAAATAAAAGTACACATTCCATTTAAAACATAATCTTAAGCATAATATGGCAGGAATAAAAGATGAATAAATAATTCCATAATAAAACATAGCCATGGATATTTCACTAGTTAAATAATCACATGAACTATCAATTAATAGTTTCATAATGATAGAATACATAATGCATGATGTCATAACCATACTGTCAATGCCTCATTCCAAGACCATATATAAATGGGTAAAAACTCAAACTAGTTTGGCTCATAAGACCGACCGATGCACTGCGGGGATATAGAGGGCCCCACACAACACTTACTAAGCCCAATGCATTCCTCATATGAAAGGGGTGAAACATAATCAACATATACATTCATATTGAAACTAACAGATGAAAAGTAAGTAGCTTTCCCTAATCATTAAAAATAAACACTAACCATTCAGAGTAATATGGTGAATGGTATCAAGATAGCACATATACAATCAAACTAATCATAAAATATTCCATACAATATGGTAGATTATATAATAAAATATTAATCCCAATTAAACATAATAATCAACAAGAGTGTTGAAATATATGAAAATACTCTTATAAAATTATTGAGTAATTTTTGAGAGAAATACTCTTTTACTTTGAAAAGAAGAGTTATTTTGGAAAAATCTTTGTATAAAACCAGAGGTGAACTAAGATATTTTTTCATAATAAAATGAGTTAATCTAGAAAAATAATGGGGTATTAAAATATATTATAGAGTACACTTGAAAGTAGTTAAGAATTTGACAAGTTCTCTCGAATCGGGCTTGTTTATCGGAAAGAATTTGAGAAAGATCATTTTAAAACATGTAACTCACCGTAAAAGAAAGAAGGATTCCAATTAGTCAATATATATATAGAACATTCACATAGAATTTAATAGGAGTAATGTAACACCCCAAGATTTCATAGTACGTTATTTCTTCAAAGTAATTCAATAACTTGCACTACACGCAACACCGAGTTTTAGCGCACCATGACTTACCAAACTAGTCGTTCAAAAGCGGTTATAAATAGTATTAACTGAATTTTGAACTTTATATAATACTTATAATTTTAGAATCCATATTATGAGTTTTTTAGACATAATGTAAGAACAAATACATTTTTTCAGATAAAAGAAGTATTTTTTAAAAATTGCAATTTTACCGCCTTTTAATGGCGAAGCCTTTTTTAAATCCAATATTGGAAACTTTTATATATTCAATTTGAAAAAATAAACTTCTTCTTTAGAATCGAGATAATAATTTAGTTTCAAAAAAGTTTTGGTGTTTTTCTGATAACTTTCATATTTGAGTGAATAGTGAAAAATACTATATTTTAACTAAAAACAATTTTTTTAATCAAAATAATATATAGTGTTAATTTATACATTTTAATGGTTTGGAATTATAAATAGATTATATTTTAACCATTTTATCCAATTCTGGTAATTTTAAGTAATTTCACTTTGAGATTAGACATAAAGAAGTGTCAATCTTTTGATAGATATTGTTTCTTAAAAATACGCCTTTTGGTTTTGCAACAGGAATTAATTTTAAATTAATAAATTCAACTTCTATGTCTTTAATTTGGTAAAATAGACTTCATTTTTTTATTCGGAATATTGAAATTATCCTAGGGTGAATTTTTGGTATTTTTCTGAAAACGTTCAATTTTTGATGAATAGTGAAAAAAACACTAAGTTATTGTTTAAAAACGAATTTTTATTTAAATAATTATTTATTTTATTTAAATTTATTTTAGTTTAAAATAGATACATAATACCTATATGAGTTCAATGTAATTAATTGGAGTCAGTTTAAAATAATTTTAGATATATAAAAATTTTATTGAACTTTTCACCGTCTTTTATCCACCTCCTAGGAGAATTTACAAATTTAAATAAAACATAATTTTACCGCTTATATGAATTGAATTTAAAAAATCATAGATACACAGTTAATATTAAGGAGTAAAATGTAGTTCAATAAGATAAAAATAATTTTTGGTGAATAGTAACTTTTTTACTTTTATTTACCACGGTTAAAAGTAAATAGGGTAATTAAGGGTAAGATGATATTAATATTACCATAACACATGTCCTAATTCTATTGGACAAGTGTATATCGACCAAAAACAACCTTAGGAATAAAATATTATCATTTAGGTCCACTTTGATTAGATTAGGACATTTATTATTATTTAATTCCAAGAAGAGTTAAAAGAGTTAAAATCAAAGTTTAATAACTAAAAAATTTATAATATAGGGTTATTAATAAGATAAATTCGATTATAAATATTCATTAGAAAGCTAAAAATATTTCTTACATCATGGTATTTTATTTATTATTTTTAGACATCAAATAAATAAATTTATTTATGACACAATGGTGATGCAGTAATTACCTTATTCATGAAAGAATCAAATAAATGGTATTATAAATATTAAAATAAATATAATTTCAAGGTTTTTATAAAATCCACGAATTTTCAAGGTGAATATGAAATTATAGGGATGATTCAATATATCTTCTTCTAAGTTATCAAGTTGTAATGACTTTCAAAAAAATAAAATATCAAATAGTGTCAAAATTGACATAAATTAATATTTAAAACAAATACTATATTATTGGTTGATATAATATTCCTAAAAATGTAAGGTTCGGCCAAAGGGCTTAAATAATATTATATATGTCATTAATGAGACACTTGACGTTCAATTGGATGTTTAGAGTAAGTTTATTAACCATATAGAGTAAGAATACAAGAAGGCACGGTAAAAGTTAAACTATTTAACTAAGAGTTAAATCTAAAAGTTAATGTTAATATGGTGACATAAAACTGTATAAAACCTATTGGTTGAGAGGTTTTCGACCCATACCCACCTTATAATTTAAATAATTCATTTTTGAGCCATTATAAACCGAAAATGAATTTATTATAAAATAATATTATAAGTTTTTCCAAAGGTTCCCCTCACCCCTCTTATAAAAGGGCACTTCTCCTTCTCTCAAAATCACACCTCAAAAGCCATTTGTCTTGGCCAAAACATGTCCAAATATCCTCCAAACTTCCCTCAATTAAACCTATAGGCCTTAGATTGATCAGAAAGACAACCTAAGGATCCCTTTTGACCAAATCAAAAGGAAGAACCTGAAGAAGAGGTAATGATTTCACCACCCTCTTTCAAGTTCCTTTCTTCTTCAACTTATTCCTTCTTTGTTATTTCCATTCTAAAATAATAACTACAGTATATTCTATATACTTTGATGTTATTAAAAATATTTCAAAATTATATTCATTATTCTATCCATCTTATGAATGATAATGTCACCATGCGTGCGTACGTACGACTTACCGTCTCCACGCTGTGGTGTAATTTGTTATTCAACAATATGTTATTTGGATGGATATAATGATGAGTAATATGTATATAAATAATGAAAATAACATTCTAATGTCTTTGTAAAATTAATATACCATCCAATTCCACAAATTTAAGGAAATGATATTGTCGCTCGTGCGTACGTACAGATTACCGTCTCCACGACGTGATGAGATTCATTTCCACGTTCACCATTCATCGACGATTATAAATATATATATTAATAATAAGTATATAATATATGACATAATAATGATACTGGAGATACACACACACACACACATATATAAATGTACTTACATATATCTTATTCACTTAGTTCTGTTCAATATGAGATGAAAACGGAAACAACGTTTATGCGTACGTACGGACTACCGTCTCCATAAACGGTGTTTTTCATTTCATATATGTATCTATTATACATATTTATATTCTAAATATATATGATATATAAATAATGTTTTATATTCTGTAAGTAATTAAATCTTTATCTAAGTGATACAATCAATAGTAACAAGTTAAAACACGTACGATAAAGAAAGCGATTATTACCCAAAATGTTAATTTAACATCGAAATTATTATTAAATGGGTAGTATAAAGTAATAAATGAATCATGTATGATATAATAAATATTAATATGGTTCTGTTATACTTTAATAACATACTACTATCTTCATACACTAGGTTAAATGTACCCTCGACTAAAGGAAAGTGAAAGGTAAGGGGTTTTCATCTCACTCCTTATTCCCGTGAGATTCATGCCATATTGCCACTATTACCTTTTGTGTGGTGTATGTACTGCCCATAATTGTATTATTTGTGTAATAAACTTTAATTTATGTGTATTTACATATTCATTGTATGACACCTCTTTCATGGGGTGTATGTTTTGTAAGTTACCAAATTGGTAAGGGTTTATTTCACAATCTCTTTATCATCCGAGGTTGTTTTTACATAAGTATCTACTGGGAAATATTTATTATCCATGTCCATGTTTCATAAAATAGTTTTCAAAGGGATTATTTTAAGGGAATTTTTTACTAAAACATCATCTTAAATGTTTTAAAGATTTATTCTTCTAAACCATTCTCATTAATGTCCATGTTTTCAAAATGGTTTTAAGGATTTATTTAAATGGACATGAATGTTTTAAAATGTTAATTAATTTAAAAAGTATCAAAGTGGTATGGGACACTTTGATTCAAAAATATATTTAAATGTATTCCTTTCTAAATTGTGTGACTTTTAAATGTTTTTATGAAAAAGGGAAATTTCTCTCAAAGAGTTTTACAAATCATTCTTATCTATGTAAAAATACTTTAATGGATTTTAAAATTGTTTGAAGTTGATTTATTATGATAAAAATCTTCCATATTGTGTTGAAGGTTTTGTGATATGTTTGAATGTGGATGTGTTATTTTTATACCATTCATGGTTTATGGGTAATTTATCGATATTTATTATGCCAGTTTTAATATGAATCTTTATGTTATGTTTAAACCTATTCATATGAGGAATGCATTGGACTTAGTAAGTGACAAGTGGAGCCCGCTATAGCTCCTCGATGCATTGGTAGGTCTCATGAGACAAACTTGTGTCTTGGCACAAGGCCTTGACAAAATCTTATTTGTAGTCTTGGCACAATGCCTTGACTATGTGGTTATGATAGTCTGGAATTATGCATTCCATCATTATGAAAATTGTTATTGATATTGCATATGATTATTCGACTAGTTGAATATCCATGTGAATAAGTAAATGGAATTATTTCATTTTATTTTTTCCATATTATGTTGAAGTTAAAGTTTAAAAGGATTTTGTTTTAGTTATACATTGCTTTAAATGTTTATTCTTATTTATGAAAGTTTCTGTTGTATTGCTTACCCTTATTGAGCGTTTGAGCTCACCCCTTTCTATGTTTTATTTTTCCCAAGATTCCAAGAAGTGTGTTGTGATTGATATGAAGGGTTAAGCTAAGGGAATAATGGTGTTCATAAAGTATTATTTATGTTGTTTTTTATGTTATAATGTGTAATGTAACATTCATGTATGTAATCTATTTTCAAATACTGCTAAACCGATCGGTCATTCGGGACTTGATTCCTTGCAATCATGCCAATGTATTAAAATAATGCACCGACTCTGGGTAACTGGGGTTGGGGTGTTACAGTTGGTATCATAGGAAGTTTAGCAATAAACTTGGAAGTTAGATTTAGATAAAATCTGATTAGATCACATAGACCTAAGATAGACTTTGAGGATTAGTATAGAAGAAATTCCTAGAATTTTGGTAATGTAGAGATTTTGTGAGTTTTCCAAGAAAATACATCCCTGTCTGGATACGAGCAGGTAGAGGCGGCTCTGGAACAGATGTAACTAGGGGTAAAACCCAAAAACACCGCTTTGAGCTAGAATCGAACGGGAACTGGTGCACGACAATGGACCTTGCTTCACTCTTGGTTACGACACTCCTGGGGGATATGCTTCAGATAATTCTCATTTTCTTAAAAAATCATTATGAAGGGTTTATGAGTATATACTTCCTCAATGAAAACATATTTATGATTATGGATTATATCCATAAACTGTTCAATTTACATTAGGTATTATACAAGTTTGAAATTATTCATTTCAATTCATAAACTAACCTAGTTTATGCTATTGTATAGAAATGGTGCCCAGTAGAAGGAATGTAAACTCCATCAATATGTATGATCCAAAGAGTAAGAAGGATCATATCTTTCACGGTATTAAGCCAAAATTTAGAAGAGAAATAGTCTCCCATGTATTCTCAACATATGAAGAAATATTATCATGTGTTAATAAGATAAGTAAAGAATTATTTGAGTCCTATGGCTTTCAAGGGAAGCAAGAGAAGAAAAGGATGGAAGAGATAAAGATGGATAAAGGGAAGAGGGAAAAGAAGAATTTTTCCATATGTGATAACTGTGGGAATAAACTCCCTAGAACTTGCTTGAAGGGAAAGGGAGTTTGTTATAAGTGTGGAGAAAAAGGACACCATGTACATGACTGAAAGGGTAAGAAAAAGGTTTCAAATGTACAATGCTTCATCTGCAAAGAGTTGGGACACTACGTGAACCAGTGTACAAATCATCAAAGTATGCCCCAAATGATGCTATTGGATAATAATAAAGTTATGATACTACCACAAATGAGGAGGAATGATTAGAGTTCTTATGTTGATTATTAGAGAATTATGTCATTTGAGTGTTGTATCAACAATGTACTGGTTATAATAATTATGGAGTATATAAGGATTATACTGCAGTATTATTTCATTAAGGACTTGAGATTATTTGGAACCAAGAAAAGTGACTCAATATCAGGTTAAATTTTGTAAAATATATGGTTGAGAGAAAGATAAACCATAATATGGTTCTAATACCGAGGTAGTGATTTTGGAATAACACATGATTGATTTGAATAAATTATACTGGATATTCTTGATTACCTTAAAACTGATTAATGATTTTTATATTACATCATTGTTGGAGTTTACAACATTTTTGGAGAGAAGGAGTATATCCAGTATTCTATAAGGAATAAGGGATCATGAATGTAATAAATAAGGTTTTATGGTAATTCAGGATGTTGTAGTGTTTTAAAAGAATACATGATAAAGGTGTTCACATGTTATTACGCGGCAAAAAGGATCTTCATTGTGTTTACCTTCCTTATAAATTTTGGACTGTGAGTTTGGACAGAAGTATTTTGGATAATTCTAGTTTGAGATTATTTTTGGATTTCCATAAAGGACAACTCGGAGGTCGAGTGACAACTTGTCGCGTTCGACAAGGCCACGAGACTTGAACCCTCAACTGAAGGGCAACAAGGGTGTATCACCTACGACTGGCCCACATGATGTCCTGGATTGAATAATGTATTCTTTTTAAAAAAAATTATGGTAGATGAATTATAAATTCATTTTTTAACCCTATATGAATAGGATAAATAGAATATTATTTTTAAGTTCTATTATCTTTTAGTGTGAAAGATGAGTTTGTGGTAGAAATTAGTAAAAGGATGTGAATCTACTTGCCAGGTATATATTTTTATTCTTCTCTTATTCTATGAAGAAATTAATTCTTAAACTTTAGTAAAGGGATCTTAAAACCAAAAATGTGTTATCCTAATACCATATGTTTTGTTGAACTGATGGCATTTTAAATCATCATAGATTGATGAATTTAAGGCCTTTAGTTTTACACTTGTTTGTGATTGATGACCTCAATCACTACCTATAAATATTTACATTTTCCTCCAATTATATGTGTCTAATTTCCATTAATGTTCTACTAATCGATATCATAATTTGGTGGTGACCCTTTCATTTCCCCTTTCCTCTTATTAAGACTAACTTTTATTAACCTAATTTCCGATGTCGGTTTTCCCAAAGGTATTTTCTATTTTCAACCTTTTATTTTCAAAAAATAATTTCAAATTGCGAGGAAGAAATTTATTGAAGTAGGGAAGAATGTAACACCCCAAGATTTCATAGTACGTTATTTCTTCAAAGTAATTCACTAACTTGCACTACACGCAACACCGAGTTTTAGCGCACCATGACTTACCAAACTAGTCATTCAAAAGAGGTTATGAATAGTATTAACTTATTTTTATACTTTATATAATCATTATAATTTTAGAATCCATATTATGAGTTTCTTAGACATAATGTAAGAACAAATACATTTTTTCAGATAAAAGAAGTATTTTTCCAAAATTTCAATTTTACCGCCTTTTAATGGAGAAGCCTTTTTAAATACAATATTGGAAACTTTTATATATTCAATTTGACAAAATAAAATTCTTCTTTAGAATCGGGACATAAGAATTTAGTTTCAATAAAGCTTTGGTGTTTTTCTGATAACTTTCATATTTGGGTGAATAGTGAAAAATACTATATTTTAACTAAAAACAACTTTTTTAATCAAAATAATATATAGTGTTAATTTATAAATTTTAATGGTTTGGAAGTATAAATAGATTATATTTTTACCATTTAATCCAATGCTTTTAATTTTAATTAACTTCACTTTGAGATTAGACATAAAGAAGTGTCAATCTTTTGATATATATTGTTTCTTAAAAATACGCCTTTTGGTTTTCACAACGGGAATTAATTTTAAATTACTAAATGCAACTTCTATGTTTTGAATTTGGTAAAATAGACTTCATTTTTGGATTCAGAATATTGAAATTAGCCTAGGGTGAATTTTTGGTATTTTTCTGAAAACGTTCAATTTTTGATGAATATTGAAAAAAAACACTGAGTTATTATTTAAAAACGAATTTTTATTTAAATAATTATTTATTTTATTTAAATTTATTTTAGGTAAAAATAGATACATAATACCTATATAAGTTCAATGTAATTCATTAGAGCCAGTTTATAATAATTTTATATATATAAAAATTTTATTGAACTTTTCACCGTCTTTTACCCATCTCCTAGGAGAATTTGCAAATTTACATAAAACTTAATTTTACCACTTCTGTGAATTGAATTTCAAAAATCCGAGAGACACAATTAATATTAAGGAGTAAAATGTGGTTCAATAAGATAAAAATAATTTTTGGTGAATAGTAACTTTTTACTTTTATTTACCACGGTTAAAAGTAAATAGAGTAATTAAGGGTAAAAATGATATTAATATTACCCTAACACATGTACTAATTCTATTGGAAAAGTGTATCTCAAACAAAAAAACCTTAGGAATAAAATATTATCATTTAGGTCCAGTTGGATTAGATTAGGACATTTATTATTATTTAATTCAAAGAAGAGTTAAAAGAGTTAAAATCAAAGTTTAATAACTAAAACATTTATAATATAGGGTTATTCATAATATAAATTCGATTATAAATATTCATTAGAAATATAAAAAGATTTCCTACGTCATGGTATTTTATTTATAATTTCTAGACATTAAAAAAAATTATTTATAATACAATGGTGATGCAGTAATTACCTTATTCATGAAAGAATCAAATAAATGATATTTTAAATATTAAAATAAATATAATTTCAAAGTTTTTATAAAATCCACGAATTTTAAAGGTGAATATGACATGATAAGGATGATTCAATGTATCATTTTCGAAGTTATCAAGTTGTAATGACGTTCACAAAAACAAAATACCAAATAGTGTCAAAATTGACATAAATTAATATTTAAAACAAATACTATATTATTGGTTGATATAATATTTCTAAAAATGTAAGGTTCAGCCAAAAGGATTAAATAATATTATATATGTCATTAATGAGCCACTTTAGGTTCTCTTGTATGTTTAGATTAAGTTTATTAACCATATAGAGTAAGAATACAAGAAGACACGGTAACAGTTAAACTATTTAACTAAGAGTTAAATCTAAAAGTTAAGGTTAATATGGTGACCTAAACCTATATAAAACATATTGGTTGAGAGGTTTTAGACCCATCCCCACCTTATCCTTTAAATAATTCATTTTTGAGCCATTATAAACCGAAAATGAATTTATTATAAAATAATATTTTAAGTTTTTCCAAAGGTGCCCCACACCCCTCTTATAAAAGGGAACTTCCCCTTCTCTCAAAATCACACCTCCAAAGCCATTTGGATCGGAAAACTCCTATCCAAATATCCTCCCAAATTCCCTCAATTCAACCTAGAGGCCTTAGTTTGATCAGAAATCCAACCTAAGGAGACCTTTTTATCAAATCAAAAGGAAGAACCCGAAGAAGTGGTAATGATTTCACCACCCTCTTTCAAGTTCCTTTCTTCTTCCAATTCTTATTTCATTATTATTTACATTCTAAAATAATAAATCCAGTATCTTATATATATTTTGATTTTATTATAAATTTTTAAAAACTATATTCATTATTCTATCCATCTTATGAATGATAATGTCACCATGCACGCGTACGTACGGCTTACCGTCTCCACGCCTTTGTTATTCAAAAATATGTTATTTGGATGGATATAATGATGAGTAATATGTATATAAATAATGAAAATAACATGATAATGTCTTTGTAAAATTAATATACCATCCATTTCCACAAATTTAAGGAAATGACATTGTCGCTCGTGCGCACATACGGATTATCGTCTCCACGACGCGATAAGATTAATTTCCACATTCACCATTCATCGACGATTATAAAAATATATATATTACTAATAAGTATATAATATATGACATAATAATGATAATGGATATATATATATATATGTACTTACATATATCTTATTCACTTAGTTCTGTTCAATACGAGATGAAAACGGAAACCGCGTTTATGCGTACGTACGGACTACCGTATCCACAAACGGTGTTTTTTATTTCATATATGTGTATATTATACATATTTATATTCTAAATATATATGATATATAAATCATGTTTTATATTATGTAAGTACTTAAATCTTTATCTAAGTGATACAATCAAGAGTAACAAGTTAAAACACGTACGATAAAGAAAGCTATTATTACCTGAAATATTAATTTAACATGGAAATTATTATTAAATGGGTAGTATAATGTAATAAATGAATAATGTATGATATAATAAATATTAATATGGTTATTTTATACTTTAATAACATAATAATATCTTCATACAGGAGGTTAAATGTACCCTCGACTAAAGGAAAGTTCAAGGTAAGGGGTTTTCATCTCACTCCTTATTCCCCTGAGATTCATGCCATATTGCCACTATTAACTTTTGTGTAATGTATGTACTACCCATAATTGTATTATTTGTGTAATAAAATTTAATTTATGTGTATTTACATATTCAATGTATGATACCTCTTTCATGGGGTGTATGTTTTGTAAGTTACCAAATTGGTAAGGGTTAATTTCACAATCTCTTTATCATCCGAGGTTGTTTTTACATAAGTATCTACTAGGACATATTTATTATCCATGTACATGTTTCATAAAATAGTTTTCAAAGGGATTATTTTAAGGGACTTTTTTACTAAAACATCATTTTAAATGTTTGAAAGATTTATTCTTCTAAACCATTCTCATTAATGTCCATGTTTTCAAAATGGTTTTAAGGATTTATTTAAATGGACATGAATGTTTTAAAATGTTAATTACTTTCAAAAGTTTCAAAGTGGTATGGTAAAATTTGATTCAAAAATATATTTAAATGTCTTACTTTCTAAATTGTGTTACTTTTAAATGTTTTCATGAAAAAGGGATATTTATCTCAAAGAGTTTTACAAATAATTTTCATATATGTCAAAATCCTTTAATGGATTTTAAACCTGTTTTAAGTTGATTTATTATGATACAAATATTCCATATTGTGTTGAAGGTTTTGTGATATGTTTGACTATGGATGTGTTATTTTTATACCATTCATGGTTTATGGGTAAAGTATCGACATTTCATATGCCGATTTTAATATGAATGTTTATGTTATGTTTAAACCTTTTCATATGAGGAATGCATTGGACTTAGTAAGTGACGAGTGGAGCCCGCTATAACTCCTCGATGCATCGGTAGGTCTCATGAGACAAACTAGTGTCTTGGCACAAGGCCTTGACAAAATATTATTTTTAGTCTTTGAACAAGTCCTTGACTATGTGGTTATGATAGTATGGAATTATGAATTCCATTATTATGAATGTGTTTATTGATATTGCATGTGATTATTCGACTAGTATAATATCCATGTGAATAAGTAAATGACATTATTTTATTTTATTTTTTCCATATTATGCTGAAGTTCAAGTTTAAAATGCTTTTGTTTTAGTTATACATTTCCTTAAATGTTTATGCTTATTTATGAAAGTTTCTGCTGTATTTTTTACCCTTAATGAGCATTTGAGCTCACCCCTTTCTATGTTTTATTTTCCCCCAGATTCCAAGAAGTGTATTGTGATTGATATGCAGGGTTAAACCAAGGGAATAATTCCATTCAAAAAGGATTATTTAGGTTGTTTTGTATGCTATAATGTGTAATGTAACATTCATGTATGTAATCTATTTTCCAAGACTGCTAAACCGATTGGTCCTTCGGGACTTGATTCCTTGTAATCATGTCAATGTATTAAAATAATGCACCAACTCTAGGTAACTGGGGTTGGAGCGTTACAAGTAAATTATAATAATTAATAATTTCATTAGGGTAGAGATATTAAAAGATTAACCCAAAAGAAAATATAGGTTCGGGTAGAAATCCTTCCCACTTTATAATCAATCAAATCATATGCCTCAAAATTAATTATGATCAAATGATATATAGAATACCATGAAAGTAAATAGATTCATGATATGATACATAAATGGGAAGTATACATACACCACACACAATAATTAGCAGTGAGTAATATATATCTCACAGAAATGAAAGTGAGTTGAGAAGCACATGAGCGTTAGCCCGGTTGGTAAGGACTTCGTAAGTGCATCCAAGCGACCAGGGATCAAATCTAGGCAGAGGTAGAATTTCCGGGGCACTATAGCATTACTGTAGTAGGTAATATAGCAGTACTGTAGCAGGTACTGTAGCGGGAACTGTGCAGTACTATAACATGTACTGTAGTGGGAACTGTAACAGGTACTGTTTGGTACTGTAGAAGCCAGGAATGTGCCCCCGTTTGGGCCTTCGGGCCACCGATTTAGTCCCTGAGTCCTGTAAGGCCTTCGGGCCACCTAGGCCTTCGGGTCAGTAAGGACTTTGGGCCATCTCAAGGCCTTCAGGCCACCTTAAGTGAAGATGCAAACCAGAAAACCTACAAGGAACAAGCTCTACAAGGAGGATGATCAAGGAGCTTTCACCATAGCAGAAGCTAAACGGATTGCAAGAATGAGAGGGTATGGCACCTGCCATCGGTACAAGCTTGTGTATGCATGGGAATTCCTTTCTGAACATCCATGCAAAGGTGGAGAGATGATTTCATGATGAAGATGCTGGGGAGGAGCAGTTCCAAGTTGTTAGACTCGGTTGTATGTAATGTTTGAAGCCTATGGGCAATGAATTACTCTAAGGCATACAGGACATATAATACTTACACCTACGGGCCTTGTAAGGGTTCCACCTCACCCCTTGAAAGGTAGATTATCTAAATCAATAAAAAATGAAGACCTTCGGGCAATTGGAGGGAAAGTGAGTTGAGAAAACCCTTACCTTATGTCTGAATGAGTTCTTCACTTGACCTTAATGTACTGTATAATAAAATTAAATCCATTAATTAATTAATACTTAACATTTTATATATTTATTTTTTAGTATAATTTTATTACATTCAGTTTTTTCCTTTTTTATGAGTTATAAGGTATTAATTTATCGCTCGGGAGCGTTCGTTTCCTTGGTTTTCACGATCAATATACTTGTACATGAGTATAGAAGTTCATGTGGAATGTATATAATTCTCCAGAATTGAATTTATATGATTCTAATGAACATACAGAATATTAAATGGTTATATAATACATTTGGTTATATGGTATGGAGATTATTTATTAGAAAAAACATTAGTGATAATCATTTAGATTATTACGACGATATTTTGATCATCTCGAAGTAATTTTGTCGTATAAATTAGTATTATGTATATATATTAGTTTCAGAAAATTACATAAGAAATAATAAATACTTTATAATCTGTTTTAACCATAAAAATGGTTTCATGACCAACCTTGAAGGAGAGATTGAAGAACGAAGGTTCATCGTCCATGAAGGTTGTAAATTGGCACCTCCCAGACGATGGTTGCGTTTTTAAAATAAAAGAGAGAGATATAGTAGTTTGAGGAAAGATATTTCATTAACATGATATAATTACAGTATATATATGATAATAGTGTTATCAGGATCATTTGGATAGAGTATGTTAGGAGACGATAAGAAAATAAAGTAAAATGAAAATGAAATTAAAAGAAAAGGAAGAGGGTTTACATCTTGAATTGTCTTCCTTGAGAACCTCTTTAGAGAAAGGGGTTTTGACCATTTAGTAAGGCCAAGAGCTCTTAGATGTGGGGAGAGACTATAGAAGAGGGTTTGGATAGAACTTTGATAAGCTTCAAGGCTTAGATGAGCGAGGAGAAGAGTGGGTGAGGGGTGGTTTTTATAGTAGAGGAGAGGAGTGATTTTTTAATATAGAACTCATTTGTTTATTAATTTGGTTCAAGAATATGAATAGTTTGATAATTATAATAAAATATATTAAAAAATGAAGTAAAGTTTGAGATTATGGTCTTATATCATCCATACATCACCAATGACTCAATAAATCATGTATTTAATATTTATTATAAATTATCGTATTTTACTATTCACAAAATTCAAGTATTTTAGAAAAATACAAAAAATTCACTATAACCATTTTTCAACAAGAAAAAATCCAAAATGGAATCCATTTTATCAAAACAATTTTTTATATATGTGAAATTTAATTTTTAAATAAAATCATTATTTACTTCAAAAATATAGATTTTAAATTTAAAACTGATTTTATAACACTCTAAAAAATTAACCAAGGTCTCATTAAATTATCATAAAATCTTAAAACAAAAAAATATTAATTTATGAATCCATTTTATGAAAATTAATTTTCTTTTAATTTTTTTATTAATAATAAAAATGTAATTAAATATTTATGTCTCACAAAAATACCCACACTTAATTAATAATTATTAAAAAATTCATTTACTTATACTGTGATGTAATTATATCATACTTTCACTTATGAGATACCTAAATTTTATTTATAATTTCATAGGTAATTTTACTATTCATTAGGCCAATTTACTATTCATAAGTTTCATATTACTATTCCTAAGGGCAAGTTACTATTTCATCGGTATAAGTTTCCTAACATATAGTAGTACATCTTATTTCATTCATTATTTATTTATAAAGACTGTATTGTATTCTCTATGTAGTTTTATATGATTCATACTATAAAATTAACATAAGAAGGGGAAGTTTCATTGATAGAGTTCTGGGTCGTTACATTCTCCCCTCCTACAAAAAATTTCGTCCTCGAAATTTCCAGATTATCAACTCATAAAAAGATTTGGGTAGTTCTTAATCATAACTTCCTCAGGCTCCTACATTGACTCTTCAATTTTATGATTTTTTCTAATTAACCTTACAAACCAAGTCATATGATTCTTTAACACTTGTTCTTTAGTGTCCATAATCCAAATAGGATCTTCCTAGTAAGATAAGTCAGGTTCCAATTATATACCTTCAGAAGTGAGTATATGTGTTGGGTCTGGAATGTAATTATTTAACAAAGAGACATGAAACACATTGTGTACCTTAGAATGTCTAGAAATCATTTCCAAATGATAATACACAAATCCAATTCTCTCCATAATTTCAAAAAGGCCAATGTACCTGGGGCTCAGTTTCCCTTTCTTCCCAAATCATAACACACTCTTCCATGGAGTTACTTTCAATAAAACATGATCTCTTACTTAAAATTCTGAATACTTCCTTTAATTATCGATATATACATGTTTCCTTCTTTGACCTGATTTGATATGGGTTTGAATAGACTTTACCTTGTCTATGGTTTCCTCCACAAGTTTTGGGCCTACAGGCTTCCTTTCACCAACTTCATCCCAACATGTTGGTGTACGACATCTCTTTCCATACAATTCTTCATATGGTGCCATTTGAATGCTTGAATGAAAACTGTTGCTATAGGAAAACTATACCAAAGTTAAATACTGATCCCATGTACCTTTAAAATCAAGTGAGAATGATCTGAACATGTCTTATAAAATTTGGATCATCCTTTCTGACTACCAATCAGTTTGAGGGTGATAAGCAGTACTGAAATGAAACTCATTATCAAAATATTTCTAAAGAATTTTCCAGAATTTTGATGTAAATTGGATCCTGATTAGATACAATTTACATAGTTTTTCCATGAAGTCTTACAAATCAATTATTATAGACCTATGAAAGGCACTCCAATGGAAAATCCTCCCTTATAGCGAGGAAATGTGAAGATTTCATAAGTCGATCAATAATTACCCATATTACATCATTCTTTCTTGGAGTTTTGGGTAATCCAGTGACAAAATCCATGGAGATGTCATCCCATTTTTATGTAGGAATAGGTAGATGATGCATGAATCCCCTAAGATATTGTCTTTCATCCTTCACTTGTTGACAGACTAAACATCTTGATACATAATCAACAATTTCACGCTTCATATTATCCCACCAGAAATGTTCCTTCAAATATCTATACGTCTTAGTGCTATGAGGGTGTGTAGAGAAATTAGAACTATGGGAATCATCCAAGAACTCCCTTTTTATCTTGGGTATAGAGGGAACACATCTCCTTCTTCAAATTTAAAAATTCTATCCTCACACATGAAGTCTGGAAACTTTCCATCATTCACAGATTTAATTTTATTTTGAATATTCTCATCATCAGAATGAGAACTTTTAATTCTTTCTAATAAATATGGTTGGGCAACCAATTGAAAAAGTAATGATGTTTCACTTTCTTTGATAATTCACATATCCATATTTACTAGATCCATGAACACAATATCCCTTTCAATCCTCATTTTTTTTCAGAACTCCACGATCCATCATGCTCAATGAATCAGCCACCTTATTTTCCTTTCCTGGGTGATAGTGTATTGAACAATTATAATACTTAATCAACTCGAGACATCGCCTTTGTCTCATGTTGTGTTCTTTCTCTGAGAAGATATATTTCAAACTCTTGTGATCCTTATATATCTCACATCTTTCACTATTGAGATAGTGTCTCCATATCTTCAGAGAAAATATTCCAGCTGCTAAGTCAAGATCGTGAGTTGGATAGTTTTGTAAATGAGTTTTTAACTACCTTGATGCATAGGCAATAACTCTATCATTATACATAAGGACACAACCAAGTCCTTTCTTTGATGCATCATTATAAATCATAAATACACCACTTCCAGATAGTAGAGTCAAGATTGGAGCATTCACTATCATATTCTTCAATTCTTCAAAACAATATTCATATTCTTTTGTCCATATAAAATTAACCCATTTATGAGTTTTCTTAGTTAATGGGTTATCTAATCGAGTGAAGTTCTAAAAAAATGATAATAACCTGATAAACCAATAAAACTATGTACCTCAGTTATGTTCTTTGGTGTATTCCATTCCTGAACTAATTTTTTCTTCGTAGGATCAATTAATATTCCATCCTTAGAGACAATATGGCCAAGAAAAGAAACAGTTTGAAGCCATAATTCACACTTTCTAAACTTCCCATATAACTCTTTTCTTATAAGAGTTTTTAGAATAATTCACAAGTGATTCTCATGAAATTCCAAGATTTTGGAGTATACCAAGTTATAATCAATAAATACCATAACATATTCATCAAGATATTACTTGAAAAATATATTCATTAGATCCATGAAAACTGTGGGTGCATTAGTCAATCCAAAAGGCATTATTGTAAACTCGCAATTCTCATACCTAGTTTAAAATGATGTATTTGGAATATCTTCCTTCCTCACACGCAAATAATGATATCCATATTGAAGTTCAATCTTTGAAAATTTTTGGGCTCTGTGTAGTGGATAAAATAAATCATCAATGTGAGGAATATGATACATTTTCTTTATCATAATAGAATTGATCTCCTTATAGTCAATACACATCCTCATAAATACATCTTTATTATTAACAAAAAGAATAGGATCTCCCATGGAGAAACACTAGGGAGAATAAACCCCTTAATACTTAACTCCTATAGTTATTTCTTTAGATCCACTAATTACACTATGTCCATTTATAAGGATTATTTGATATAATACTTTTACCAAGAATTAAATCAATAGAAAACTCAATTTTCCACTCTAGAGGATGTCCAGTTAAACCCTTTAGAAACACATCAACATATTATTTCACAATAGGTATATCCTCAATTTGAAGATTTCTTTCCTCACCCATAGATATTGTTTTCACTTCCTCTCCAAGAATTGCATTCAGTAGAGCCACTAGAGGTGGATCTAGATAAGAATCAAATGATGAGGTTTTTGCTATAAAGATATGGGATTCTATATCATTCTAAAAAATTATAACTTCCTTCTTGTTATAATATATTTTCACATCATAATTTGAATGAAAATACATACCAAGAATTATATGAAAATTCAATCATGGGTATGATGATATGGTCAGCAACTAAAGCATGTTTATTTGTCATAAGGGGGACTGATCGACACATTTTTTTTGGAAATGATACTTCTATTAAGAGTTTTGACTGATAAATCCTTTATTAAATCAAATTGGGAATGCTTAATTTTATTGGAAAATAGAGAATATTTGAAGGAATTCATTGATCAAAAATCAAATAAAGCATTGTCTAAGTTTGAGGAAATAATTAAAGTACATGCTACTACATCGTTAGGAACTTCAACCTTAGTAGTTGTGACCATATAAGTTTGGCCTTTCTCCCTTGTACTTCTTTGGGGAAAGTTTCCTTGATGATTAGTAAATTCATGTGCATAATGTCCCATATATTTACAATTATATAATTGAACAATGGAATCTTATTTATTTACCTTACAATCAAGAGACTGGGGACCTTTTTCTCTACACTTTTAACAGACTCCCGTTCCCTTTAGGAAAGTACCAGGGTGTTTCTTCCCACAATTACTGCAGGGTGGAAATTCAACTCTTACCTTATTCCATATTTCCTTATTTCCTTTTCTAGAGTTTTCAGAAGCCCTATTATTCTCTAACTTTCCTTTAAAGTCATAATACTTAGAGAATTATTTTTCTATCTTGATATCACATGAGACTATATCTTCATATGAAGAGAAATTTTGAGAGGCCAGTTCCCTTCAGAGGAATGGTTTTAAACCATCAAATAATTGATCAATCATACTCCTTAGGTTAAGTATGTAGTCCAAAACATTCCTTGATAACCTTATAAAGTTATCTTCATACTTCACAACATTTTAATCCTCTTTCTGTCTTAGACTCAAAAATTACCTCTCCATATTCGCTTGCTGTTCATGAGGAAAATATTTTTATAGGAAAATTTCTTTAAAATACCTCCATTCCATATTTTAAATCTCTCCATCCTCCTTTGTGTTTTGAATCAATGACCAACATTGATTATCATATCTTGATAGACGATGCACTATCATGATAACCTTCTCCCTTTCATTACTTCCCAAGGTGAGAAATATCTTCGATAAGGAACTTATCCACTGCTTTTCTAAAAATGGGTTTGTAGTACCATTAAATAATGGGGGTTGTTTTCACATAAAGTGGTTTAACATTTCTTCACCACATTGTGGATCAGGATAATCCATACGGGTAAGGTTATTGTTCATAATCTAAGTCAACTGTCCCAGTACAGTTATAAGTTTCTCCGCACTAGCCGCAGCTCCAGAAACAACATAATTATCTTAATTAGGAGAGAAATATTTACATGGGATACACAAATTCATGTGGTTTTAATTTATTCTACTAGGATACATTTATAAATAATGGAATACACTAAATAAGGTCATGAATCATAATGTATAATGTCAAACTAGAAAAATAATTAACATAAATTGGAATTTTCCATGTATAATCTCATAATAATAAGTATGGTTTCTTTGAGGACATAATTATATTTAAATCATTAATAATGGTTTGTAAAGAAAATGTGATTTATCCCAATAATATCCCCTAGGAGTGTCAAGTTAGGTGTGCATTAAGGCCTGTTGTTGTGTACCAAGTTACCCTAAGTCAGGCTCAAAACACCTTTTCAGAGTTATTACTCCTAGGTACATTTGTTCTAGAACCACATCCACTTGTAGTTTCCTGACATGGATATATTTTATAGGAATATTTGCATAATATATACCTTAAAAAAATTCTAGGATGTTCTTGTATGCTTATCCTCAAATTCTATCTTAGGGTTTTGTTCCTTAATCTACATTTTCTAAATCTAGTTTCCAAGGTTCCTACTAAACTTCCCGTTATACCAACTGTAAGTAACTGACACTAGAAGCTCAGAGCTGGTGCCTTATTTTTTTTACATTGGAATATAAACAATGAATACACATCCATAAGGAAAAAATAGTTTATTATCTTTGGAAAACAATATTGATACACAAGTTTTATATTACAAAATTGAAAGGAAATAAACTATATAAATTCAATTGGAAACATCCATAACTCCTAGATTATCCCTACATGTCATTCATAATATACCTCCTTGCATCCTGGGGAAAAATAAAACATAATAAAGGGGTGAGTTCAGATGCTCAATAATGGTAAGTAATACAATAGAAGCATAAGTAGTAAGGCTTGGTGA
Organism: Viscum album; assembly: GCA_963277665.1. Classification (NCBI taxonomy): domain Eukaryota; kingdom Viridiplantae; phylum Streptophyta; class Magnoliopsida; order Santalales; family Viscaceae; genus Viscum; species Viscum album. The sequence goes on from OY728123.1 coordinate 892,364,095, forward strand.
ATAAATAAAAGTACACATTCCATTTAAAACATAATCTTGAGCATAATATGGCACGAATAAAAGATGAATAAATAATTCCATAATAAAACATAACCATGGATATTCTACTAGTCAAATAATCACATTGACTATAAATTACTAGTTTTATAATGAGGTAATACATAATATGGGATGTCATAACCATACTATTAAGGACTCTTTCCAAAACCATATATAAATGGGTAAAAATACAAACTGATTTGTCTCATGAGAGCTACTGATGCACTGATAGAATATAATGGGCCCCAACCAACACTTAGTAAGTCCAATGCATTCCTCATATGAAAGGGGTGAAACATAATCAACATATACATTAATATTGAAACTAATATATGAAATATAAATAACTTTCCCCAATCATTAAACATAACCACTAACCATTCAAATTAATAAGGTGAATGATATCAAGATAACACATCTATACTCAAAATAATCATAAAAAATAAATACAATATGGTATATGATATCATAAAATATTAATCAAAATTAAATATTAGAATCAACAATATTGTTGAAATATATAAAAATAATCTTATAAAACTATCAAGTAATTATTGAGAGAAATACTCATTTACTTTGCAAAGAAGCATTCTCTTGGAAAAATCTTTATATAAAACCAGAAGTGAAATATATTTTTTTCATAATAAAAAGATTTATTTTATAAAAATAATGGTGGAATAAAATATATTGTAGACTACACTTGAAAATAGGTAAGAATTCAAGAAGTTCTCTTGAATCAGGCTTGTTTATCAGAAAGAATTTGAGAAAGATCCTTTTAAAAAATGTAACTACCCATAAAATAAAGAAGGATTCTGATTGGTACATATATGTAGAACATTAAAAAAGAATTTATGAGGATTAAATAATAATTATTAAGAATTTTATTGGGATAAAGAGAGAAAAAGAGTAATCCGAAAGAAAATGGAGGCTCGGGTAGAAATCCTTACCACTTTGTAATCAATCGAATCATATGACCCAAAATTAATAATCATAAAATTATACATATAATAAAATTAAATTAAATAGATTTATGATATTATACATAAATGGGAAGTACACATACACCACAATAATTAGTGGTGAGTAAGGCATATCTCGCATAAATGAAAGTGAGTTAAGAAAACCCTTACCTTATGTTTGAATGAGTTCTACACTTGAACTTAATGTACTAGATAATCAAATTAAATCCAATAATTAATTAATTGATAAAATTTTATATATTTATTTTATTTATTATAATTTTATTACTTTCATTTATGGCCTTTTTTAGGAGTTATAAGATACAAATTTATCGCTCGGGAGTATTCGTTTCCTTGGGTTTCACGATCGGTATACTTGTATATGAGTATGGAAGTTCATGTGGAATGGATATAATTCTCTAGAATTGAATTTATATGATAATAATTAACATAAATAATATTAAATGGTTATATAATACATTTTTTATATGGTATTAAGTTGAGTTATTAGATAAAATGTTAGTGATAATCGTTTATATTATTACGGTTGTATTTCAATCATCTTGAATTAGTTTTGTCGTATGAATTAGTATTATATATATATACTAGTTTCAGAACACTAAATAAGAAATAATAAATATTTTATAATATGGTTCAACCATAAAAATGGTTTTATGACCATCCATGAAGGATAAATTGAAGAAAAAAGGCTTTTCATCCATGAAGGTTGTAAATTGGCACCTCCCGGACGATGATTTAATTTTTAAAATAAAAGAGAGAGAGAGAGATAGTAGTTTGAGGAAGGGTATTTAATTAAAAAGATAAAATTATAGTATATAGATGATACTAGAGTTATCATGATAATTTTTATAGAGTATTTTAGGAGAAGATAAGAAAGGAAAGTAAAATGAAAATAAAATTAAAAGAAAAAGGAAGAGGGTTTACCTCTTGAATTATCTTCCTTGAGAACCTCCATAGAGAAAGGGGTTTTGGTATTTTGGTAAGACCAAGAGCTCATGGATGTGGGAGAGACTAGTGAATAGGATTTGGGTAGAATTTTTACATGATTAAAGTCTTATATGAGTGAGGAGAATAAGGGGTGAGGGGTTGTTTTTATAGTGGAGGAGAGGTATGATTTTTGAATATTTAATTTATTTGTTTATTAATTTGGATAAAGAATATGAATAGTTTGAGAATTATCATCAAATATATTAAAACAATTTTGTAAATTTCGAGATTAAGGTATTACATCATCCATTCATCACCTATGACTTAATAAATCATGTATTTAACATTTATCATAAATTATCGTGTTTTATTATTCACAAAAAATTCAGGTATTTTAGAAAAATATCAAAAATTCACCATAACCATTTTCAACATTTAGAATTCAAAAAAGGACTCTATTTTATGAAAATAATTTTCTAAATATGTGAAATTTAATTTTTGAATAAAATCATCATTTACTTGAAAAATAGAGATTTTAAATTTAAAAATGATTTTATAACTCTGAAAAATTAACTAAGGTCTCATTAAATTATCATAAAATCGTAAGACAATAAAATATTTATTTATGAATCCATTTTATGATAATTTTTTTATTATTTATAAAAATTTATTTAAATATTTTTGACTCATAAAAATACCAACACTTAATTAATATTTTTTAAAAAATTCATTTACTTATATAATGATTTAATTATATTATACTTTCAATTATGAGATGATTAAATTTTATTTATAATTTCATGGGTGTGGTTACTATTCATTAGGCCAATTTACTATTCATAAAGGTCATATTACTATTCCTAAGGGAAAATTACTATTTCATCGGTATAGGTTCCTTAACATCTAGAAATACCTCTTATTTAATTTATTCTTTATTTATAAATATTGTATTATATTCTCTATGTGGTTTTATATGATTAATATTATAAAATAAACATAATAAGGGGAAGTTTCTTTGATGGATTTATAGGTCATTACATTCATGGTATGATCTTTTAATGTTGTGATCATGTTCATATACCCTTATTCTCATGATTATGATTACATATCTCCCTTGTCTACCCTTACTGAGCATCAGTGCTCACCCTTTGTTATGTTTACTTTCCCCGGGTTATGAAGAATCATTTTAAGTAGGATTACTAAATGGGAAGATCTTTAAGGGATATTTTTAAGATATTTCACCAAGATAGAAGATTATGTTTCCATGTTTCTAAATAAACTAAACTATTAAGCTCCTCATGCATGTACTTTTTGTAATGTACTGAATATTCATTTAAATTGATGTAATATCCCTATATGTTAAGCCTAAGTTAATATATTTAAAGTTTTTGAAAAAAATGTTTGATTATATATTTAATATATTTATGTTGTGTTAAAATATTTTCTTTGAGTTTTTGAATATTCTGAAAACCAACGAGAAAGTTCAATTTTCCCATCATGTTAATTTCAAACTCATTTTTCATAAGTTCAAAAAAATATCAGAAATAGTTTTTTTAGTCGAACCAAATATAATTTCATCAATATATATTTGAAAAAGGGAGTTTTTGAAAATTTTATTTATGGAAAGAGTTGGATCAATACTTTAACAAAATTATTTTATGGATTGTTTAAGTCCATAGTTTTTTTTATTAAGTTTAAATAATATCTTTAGAAATTTAGTATCTTAAAAACCCTGATGTTTTTCAACATAAACCTCCTATTGTACATAAATATTAATTAAAATACTTTTGACATCAATTTTTAATAAAGTTAATATGGGATTCATAGGATAATAAGTTTATAAAAAATTCTAATAGAGATATTGGTGAAAACATTTCACCATAATATACACCTTGATAATAGTATTTAGCAACAAGTATTTATTTATTTCAAATAATGATTTCATTTTCATTAAAATTGTTTCTAAAAAACTATTTTAAACCAATTGTAGTTATATCTCTTATATGGTTAATTACGGTCCAAAATTGGCTCCATTCAAACAGATTGATCTCTTCTTTCATGCCCCCAAAGCATTATGAGCTGTTTTAGGTTCAAATTGTGATAAGAAGGCATGATGCTCACAATGATTTCTTATGGAAATTATATTTTTAACATGTTGAGTTGGATCTATGATAATTTAATTGGAAGGATAAATCCTTAATATCGAGTGATTTTTGGGTAAATTGGTAATATGATCTTCAATTATCATATGTGCATATTATGTGGAAGTAACCTTCGGATATTGAAAATTAAATGGTGTTACATCTGAAGGATTTACAATCAATTATTAAAAATTATATTCCAATAAATTAAAAGAATAATTTTCATAATTATCATCGATATTTTGAAATTCTTATGGTTTTACAAAAACAGAAGGATCATATTCATCAAAATTTACATTAATATTTCCCTAAACAACACTAGTTCTTTTATTAAAAGACCTATAATACTTACTAGTTATAATATTGAAAAGATATGATGGGGAGCGAGATCCCTCTTGAGTGGGGGAAAACCCTAGTGCCTCCCATGATAGTGTTGAATCCTCTTTAAGAGGTCAGGCTCCCTTCTAAAGTGGGGTTGATGGTACCCCTTAATTCCTATTTACCAAAGTTTTCAAGGGCCTCAGTACCTACTTTATCAACCTAGCTTCTCCCAGAGTTTCCTGCTACTAAGATCTCACTAAAGGAATCAGAATCATTTAAGGGGTCACTAGAGTTCTCATTATTTCCTTCCAAATTCCATGAAGCTATCACGATTCATCCCCTTACACTGGTGGGAATGTTTAGTCTAGACCAACCACCAGTGGGAATGGTCAAAAGGTATGTGAATTATTCTTGGGAATTGGAAATAGAGGCAAAAATTTGGGTCCTCGATCATTTCTATTTTAGTATTCATGTTCATTCTGATTGGGATTTTTCCCAAGCCTGGTATTTTGAGTCATGGAGTTGCGGAAATCACCCTTTCCTTTTGTTATGTTGGACTATGGATTTCTATAGGGGGTGTAATTGTAAGTTCTCAAACCTATGGATTTGAATTCCCAATGTTCCTCTTTATTTTTAGAACCTTGGTGTCTTAAAGGGGATAGACAACTGACTCAGGTGTTTCTTGCAAGCTAACAAATTTACCATTCATATGTTATACCCCTTGGGTTCTTGAGTATGTATTGAAATATATTTTTAAAGGGTTATTCCTCATCACATTAGGTTGTCAGTGGGTGGTGAGGATAGATTTTTGTAACGGATCAGCTATGAGTATATTTTTTCTTTCTGTTCCATTTTTCCCACCAAGGTAATTAGAAATCTAGATGCTGCCAATGTAGAGTTCATCATCATAGAGGTTATTACTCTGATCTAGATGCTAGGGAGGACATGCCCCACTCCTTGGTTGATGGTTTTGTTCAGGATCCATGCACTATTCAGGTGCAGGCTTCCTCCATTGTCTAAGATCCTCTCTTGAAGACCTCTACCCCCAGGTTCCACACTGAATGAATTTGTGGCTCTTTCTAAGTTCCTAGTTGATAGAGGTAATCAGAGGAAGGGAAACTTCTAGCCATAGGTTTCCTCACATTCTCATTGTTCTCCCAGGTATTGTGTGATAGATTCTAATGGGTTTATCATTATGGTGTCTAGTTATTCCTTCTCACAACAACAGGGTGGTATTCCCCTCCCTGAGGTGTTTGTGGGGTATGTGTAAAGAAAGGGGTGGGGGGGGGGGTTGGTCCTGTATTCACCTCACTAGATTCTGTGGTGATGGTTTAAACTAAAAATGATCCCAATCCTCTCTTGTTATTAATGGAAAACAACTACTGGTTGATGAATATGGGTTTTCTCTCTATCAAAGTAGAAATGCAAAAATTTGTAAGAAATATTCTTCATCCTAGATGGCTGGTTTGGTTGATCATCGAGTAAGGAAGCTCAACTATCATCCTCAGTGTGGGGAAGGAAGGGTAGGAATTGGTATCAGATATTCACCTAGGACATCATAAAAATCCTAGGGAATTGGGGATTAATGCTCTCAGTTTGGAATCCCTTCAGTGAGTCCTAGTGTATAAAATTGTAAAGATCCTTTAGAACAGGGTGTGGATTATACTTCTTAGAAATCAGTTTCTGTAAATGATGTGTGACCTCAGTTATACAACCTTAACCTAAATATCTCTAATTCTCATCCTCTACCCCAAGGGGACATGCTAGTAATATAGTATAAGTGATCTCAGATAACTCTGTTTATATGAGGAGTCAAACTAGAGGTTTTTTAAAGTGAGTTATTAAATGCTTCCCAAGATCAAATCCTAAACCGAGGCTTCAATAAAGGTCATATCAAGTACATTTCATGAAATTATCTTATTTGTTTAATTTATTTTGGAATATTGTGGTGTAGTATTATGAAACTTTTATCCATTTTTCTGGTTGTTCAATGTTTGGGTTCTCACTCAACTCCTAAAATTGATTTCTTCCCCAATAAAAAAAATTAAATTTTCAGTCAGTTACTAGTTGTAAAATAACCTATAAAAATTCTTTCATAATTTTTGGATCAAATTTATGTAACTAATATTTTTTTATTCAAGATGGATACTTTACATCCAAAAACATTGAAGTACAAACGTTTTGGCTTTATTTAGATCCACTAATCCTAAGGATTTTTATTGAGAAAAAGTCTAAGTAAAACATGATTTATAGTATAACAATATGTAATTATAGTCTCAACCCAAAAATGTCTTTTAATAAAGCCAAAAATTTTATACTTCAATTTATTGAGAAAAGTTTGAGTAATTTCTTAAAGATTTCAATTTATTCTTCCAACTATTCCATTTATTGTGGTGTTCTTGGTGCATAAAAATTATGATCCATACCTTTTTTATTATAAAATGTTTCAAAATCAAAATTAAAAAACTCACCACCATGATCCCTCCAGATAGTAACTAAATTTAGGTTTTTCTTATTTTTAACTGAAGCATGAAATTCCTTAAAATAATTAAAACTTTATATTTTTGAGTGAGAAAATAGTCCTAGATAAATCTAGTGTAATTTTAAACTATGATATATACATAATATTTGGTTCTAGTATTTCCAATTTTTGTAAAAGAAAATAGATCCATATGAACTAATTGCAAATCATTCATATTTGATACTTTACTTTTAGATTTAAAACTTGAATTATGCTTTCCAAACTGATAAGGATCAAAGAATTTGGTTGAATTAATCTTAAGTTCTAGTAGACCACTAACATGTCATTTCCTAGAAAGTTTAGTTAAATTACATAAGTTACAGTGTCCTAATATTCTATTCCATAATCAATATAAGCCTTCATTTTCACTTAAAAATGGTAATGTCTAATGAATTAATTCTTTTTAGTTAAGAATGTATACATTTTAATTCCTATCAGCAGATAAAATGTAATTACCTTCTAAACTTTGAACAATTCATTTTTTATTCTTGAAGTTAACAAGATATCCATCATCACATAACTAGATTATGCAGATAAGTTTATTCTTAAGTCCTAAACATATAAAACATTTGAAATGAGATTTTTTCCAAGAAAAAAAATATGTCATATTTCGATGATTTTACCCTATGAATTGTCTCCAAAAGTAACTATTCATCCTTTAAATTTATTTTTTTTAAAAAGTGGTGACATGAATTGGTCACCAAATTCATGCCTCAAATAAATTTATTAAAAGAAAAAGTATCTGTACAAACACAAGGTGTAAATGGCTTACACAAGTAGTGATTAAAGGAGGATGCAAGTCAAGAGTACCAAGAAGAAATCAAACAACTCAAGAAGCAAATATTGAACAAAATTCCTTAATAGCAACCAACCCATGATCTCCATGTCATGCATGGAAGACATAATCCATGACTAGAAGGCATCCAATAGATCTGAAGGGATTCAAAAAAGATGTCACCATAGATTTCATTTCTTGATTATATTCTACCAAAGCTACCAATCCTTCCTTGTTGAAATGATCAGAGAAAGATTCAGTAGAAAGACAGAACTAGTCCCTTGTTAGTAAGATTATCCATGAGTAGTGGTTGGAATTTTTTTCCTAAATACTGAATGACATCCATGGAGATATCCCATAAAAACCCCACCACATAAAAGTATAGTAACATTTCCTCTTTCACAAGTTATTCAACCATTTCAAAATATTCAGGTATATCATATTTCTCCACTATCATAGGTATACATTGAGTTTAAGGTCATAGCAGTAATATCTGCATCCTAGTCCAGAAGAAGAAAAATCCTATACAACATTCAAGATCCTCAACTAAAGCAGATAAAAAGCTCCACAGGTTTGACTTTAGATCAATATGATAAAATATTAACACTTGGATTGAAAAAAATGTGTGTTCAACTTCATCTAAATTAGTGTATCTCCAACCCAAGAGGTCATAATCCAAATCCAAACATGACTGGATATCCCAAACCACATTATGAATGAACAAAAAAAATGAGCATCTTGAAAAGTAGAGTTAAAACTCCAACATCAACTCAAACCAATAAAAACTATAGCAGAGAAGAAATCTCCAATTAAAAAATGACAAAGAATGATAACATTCTCCAAATCTCTCACTAAAACAGGCTAAACAATGAGAAACCAAACCCATCTAGAAATAGATTAACTCTAGTGAGAATTCAAAGAAAGAACAAAAAAACAAGCAACAGAAGCTAACACAAGGAACCCCAATGAACAAAGATTTTTAATGATCAAATAATTCCCAAGGAATTTCTCTAAAGTTGAAATTAGGATTTATTTTGTATTAATCAACCATCCTAATTAACATACATTTTCTAATTTGAAGGTACATCTCAGCTGAAATATCACCATTTATGTATTTCTGAAATGTATTTTCATCATGTTCATCAATACATGCATAAATTTATTTTATCACATTATCCATATTCACAATATTTTAGGAATCCCTATACACAGGGTTGTTATTTTTATCGTATTCCTCCTCTTCTAAAGAAGGGGTTGAAACAGGTTCAAAAACTATCGGTTCTTTTGGATGCTAAATTTTTTCCTTCCTAGAGGGGTGGAATGATCTTGTAACTATTGTTCACCCAAGAGTTGAATAATTCCCATGTTTGCTAGTTCTTTTGGGATTCAGTGTGATGTATCCATCAACATCCACCATTGGATTTTCCCCTTCATAGAATGAAATTTGAAATCTGCTTCCTTGATTTGATCATGTTGATCATCATACTCTTAAAAATAATCACTAAAATCAGAGAGGTCACCCTGCTCCTTGTCTCGTGTGTCATGTGGTTCTAGTTGTTTCTCCTATTCCTATATCAGATTAGGTGTGGTAATGTTGATGCTTGTGTCAGCAAACTGGGAATCAATAAGGCCTGGCTTTCCATTATTTTCAGAAGGCTGATATTTATTAACCAAAATATCCTTGTTCACATCAATCCTCTTCCCTTCACTAGATATCCAGGGGGTCCAAATTAACTATTTATCTAACATTAGTCCCATCAAGTTCATTATTATTCTTGTTTTTATCAACCCAAGTAGATTTTTTGGCCTCAGGATGCATGGATGTATATAAAAAATCTTTTTAATCATGTCCAAGATTGAGGAAATAAGAAAAATAATCTAGAATCCATTATTAAATAACCTCTTGAAATAATCCATAATCACCATTCTAGATCTATATTTTTGAGTTAAGATCCTAAAAAACATCAATTTCAACACAAATCCTAGAAATATACGGTCTAGAGAGACTCTTTGTCACATAATCTAGATTCAATGGATAACAAATGGGCATGGAGATTAGAAATAGAGCTGTTTCTTTGAACAGGTGCAGCGATAGCCCTGGGAAGATAGTCCATATCAGAACAATGGGGGACTCGGAATTGGGGTCGAAGTCAGGGGTTCATTTTAGGACTTTCATGGAACAAACCCCAAAAAAACCACTATCTTTTCACCCATAGACTACAGTAGTCATCCACAGAAGAAAGTTGAAAGACAACATTTAAGGAGTTCATAAGGCTGATATGAAATCCCAAAAATTAGATTGCTTCAAGAGAGCTTCTTAAGAATTTCAATGACGGTCTGTGGTTGAATAATTTCCCAAAAATAAACACTATCCATGTACCAATTATTTTTACTAATGATACTCAACTTATTTTATTATAAAATGTAAAAGCATGTTTTGGGTACCCACACATGTTTGGGTCGGGCAATGTTAGCAAATAAAATTTTAGGAACCCACATATTTCTAAACCTTTTATGTTGTACAACTACTAGTTCTTCTGAAATAAAATCTTGTGGAAACCAAATGGATGTACTTTTTTAGGATAAAAATATATACTCCAGTGACCTTTTCTTTGACATTTAGTACAAAATGTTAACTTTTAGGTACAAAATAGTTTGATTGAGAATAAGGTTTATTAGAAGTAAAACCTATTCCACTTGATGTTCTAGAGGGTCTTATTTGTTTATAAATTTTATCAAAATTTTATTTACATAAAGTAAAGTTAGATAAAAATTTATATTGAAGAAAAATTTGAATTTAAGTTGAACAATGAAATTCTAACTGTCTTCATCATATTTCCAATCAACTAAATTATGACCAATAAAATTCATAAAAGAATTTGTTTTCAAATCTAATTCAATATTTTTTTTGAAATTTTTGATATTAATTGAAAAATTATTTTATTGACCTTAATATGTTTTGATTTTTTAAACTTAGAGGTATTTTTTAGTTTATCATTATATAAATTCATAAGAGTTATATATATATACATTTCAGTTATAGTAGGTAAATTTTATTCGACTTCTGATGGATTGACCATTTTAACTTCCAATGGATTATCTTTTTCATCTTCTGATATAGTTGAATAATAATCTTTAGCATAGTAAGTGAATTTAGAATGAAGAATAAAATTTATAATAGATTCTACAGTTACCTTTTCCATGAATCATTTTTCGTTCATTAGAATATTTGAATATAATCCAACAATTTTCTAGATGTACGTTCCACTTTTTTTATGATGAACTATATGAAGATTCATCACTTTAACTAGTTCTCTAAATTTAAAAATTTCTAGATATTCTTTCCTTTGATTTTATAATACCTTCTTGGGTTTCTATTTTTATTCTTTAGTTTAGGACAATATGATTTGATATGACTTTCATTTTGACACTCATAACATATATGTGACATCTCGACTTGGGTTCCACTAAATGGTACCCTGATCCGGTTGGCCAATTCCCTCAAGCATGCCTCCCCATACACCAGAGGGTGCCGACTAGCAGAAATGTTCAGGTAAGTCGGTATTGGGGAGACAACACCCTCTTTTATCAGAATAAAATACCAAAAGAAGCAAACACAAATAACCAAGTGCGGAAGCGTATAAATAACCAGAACAATACCATGTCATATGATATTCAAAACAAGAAAATAAAATACTCAATTGAAAGGTAAAACATGATATGACAATGTGAATTTCAAGTATCAATAATTAAACTAAAAGAAAAATCACAACGACTCCCAAGAAGGTCCTAAACCTCATCTGGTTCCCTCTCCCATGATCCAATCCCAAATGGAAATCTATCCCAAGGCCTTGACCTTATCCTGCCCTGCAACAACAAAGTCTACTCAGGTGCCAATCAAGCATCCGAATAGGGTGTGAGCACCACTTAGTATACCACCACCAACGGTGTATAAAACAAGTCCAATCAAAAGATAGTGTATGCAGTTTTATGAAGTAATAAATTCAATGCATAATTAAATAGTTATCACGTTGTCATTTAATCTTTACTCTTAAAATTAGGCCCAGTTCCAATTCATGATTTCCATTTGAATCATCATTCATTATTATCATTCATTTGGTGTTGAACATCATGTCAAGAACCCCAAATCTCATTCAGTGTAGTTCTCTATGCCTAACACTCTATATCTCATTCGATGTTGGTCATCATGCCTAACACCCCAAAATCTCAAGGTTGGATAACTATTGGGGAGGAACGCCATGTCAAAGTCCCAACTTCTAATCGGTCTAGAACGCCATTTCTAGAACCACAAAAATATCATCCATATTATCATTTTTTAATTCATAAAAATTAGCCACATCATTCCATTACTAATCCAATGATTAGTTAAAAATATCAAAGGAAATTAGTTAACTAAACAATTAACTAAGTACATAACCCATTAATCAATTCATCAATTAATTAATCGATCAACACATTTCTATTCCATAATTAATTCTTCATAATTAATTATCCATATCAAATCTCTACTTATCATAATTAATTATCATTGATCAACATCATGGCATATAACTAATTCTCACAATTAATTTTCTTGCATAGCCAAACATCATTTCATAATTAATTTCCCCCAATTAATTATCTTAACACAGTCAATTCAATATCTAAATTACAATATCTCAACCCATAACCAATCTCTAAAACAAATATCTATTTGGTCAACCCCCCTTTATTTGTTCTATGATTCAATTATCAATTAATCACCCAGGCAATCACAAGTCAATTCTAAATTCCTAATTACTCTAATTTAGGAAATCAATTATCAAGGGAAGCTAGGAAAACCATAAACTCACATTCACATATTAAATCCATGACTATGAGAGTTTCATTTATTCCACCTACCTAATTTTATTCATAGATGTTAACCCAACAGAAATCGCCAAAATTTGACCGGCACAACGTCATCGATGAATCTCCGGATCTAAATCCCCAAACCAAAATTAAGATCGAAGAAATCAATATATTGAAAATATAGATCTAGATCCATAATAAAATATCTAGATCTCAAATCATAGGTTTATATCCATGGAAATGGTGGAGATATTCCATGAAAAGATCAAGGAAATATAGAGGAATTAACAGGACAAGCAATGGGATGAAATCCACTTACCGAGAAGAGAGAGGATCTTTAATCCGGGCTTTCGATCACCAAGAACGATGTTCGAATCACTTTGTAATCCATCTGGAAGTCTTTGTGATCACCTAGAATTTTTCAACCCCAATACAAGGTTGAAATATGAGAGTCTCGGGGGTTCAGGTGGTTTTAAAAATAAATTTTCAGATTATTAATCCCACACACATGATTTCATGGGAAGGGGTACATGGTTAGGGAAAACTATGCACCAATTGTACGGAACTCCCTGTATAGGATTTCATGGTTGACGCAGTTTAGATGCATGGTTTGTCAAACTATGTTCAAACTATACAAAGCTCTCTGTCCAAGTTTGCATGGTTTAGTCGAACAATTTTCAAAACATGAACAAACTATGTACAACCCCCTATCCATTCATTTTTCTTAAAAAAATCATGAAAAAACACCCCAATACACTACTCCAAATCAAAGATACTTAAAAAACTCAAAAGGTACATAAAAACGTGCCCGAGATGACTGCAGAAAAGGTTGGGATCTTACAATCTCCCCACCTTATAACAGCTCATCCTCGAGCTACACTCCCGAACTTCTCTAAGATTCTGAGCCAAAAGGATCAGGCCATTGAGCCCTCATATTTACTTCCCATTCCCAAGTTTCCTCTTGAACACATCCATGTTTCCATAACACATTAACTAATGTCACGGTCTTTCCCCATAACACTTTCTCACTGCAACCCAACACATGTATCAAATACTCCTCAAAGGACACATCTATTTCGAGGTCAACCTTTTCCACATCAATCACATGATAAGGGGTAGGGTGATACTGATGTAGTTGTGACACATGGAAAACATCATGCATAGCAATGAATTTCTATGGATGAGATAATTAGTATGCCACTGGCCCAATTCTCTTCAGCACCACAAACAATCCTACAAACTTGGGTGCCAACATTCCATGCCTCTGTATCCTGTGGTGACCCAATCTAGGAGACACCCAAATGAATACATGATCTCCCTATATATACTCTACGGTTCATATTATTCTATTAACATACAACTTTTTCCTACCATGAGATATATCCATACGTTTCTGAATCGACCGCACTTGCTCTGAGGTCTCCTAAATGAGACTCGATCCCAACAGCTATGACTCACCCACCTCTAACCAACAAAGTGGTGATCCACAAGGTCTACCATAAAGTGCCTTATATAGTTCCATTTATATATTTTCCTGATAACTGTTTTTATAGGATAACTCCACTAAATCCATGTGCTTCTACCAAGAACCACGAAAGTAAAGCACACGTGCTCACAACATATCCTCTAACATATGTATGGTACGCTCCGACTACCCATCTGTCTGTGGGTGGAAGTCCATACTTTAAAAAACCTGTGTACCAAGAACCATCTGTAAGCCCTGATAGAAGCGTGAAGTAAAGTACAAATCATGATCTAAAACTATAGTCTGTGGCACCCCATGCAAACGAACTATCTCTCGTACATACAGTTCGCCCAACAGTTCTACTGTTACGGTTTCCCTGATAGGCAAGAAATGTGATACCTTCATCAGTCGATCCACAACAACCCAAATTGAATCATTATTCCTAAGTGTATTTTGAAGTCCTACCATGAAATACATAGTTACATCATCCCACTTACATTATAAAATAGGCAACGAATGCAATAGGTCTCTAGGTCATTGACGCTCTTCCTTCACCTGCTAATAGGTGAAGCATCTTATTACGAACCCTTATATATGCTTTTTCATGCATGCCCACCAAAATTGTCATCATAGGTCATGATAATTTTTTTTCACCCCAGGATTTACTGCCCACTTTGAGGCATGAAATTATTTCATGAGTTTCTATCACATACTCGTAGGCAGAACAACCTGATTTTTCACATAAATGATCTCATCTTCATCTATTATAAAGACTGAAGGTATCTCCCCACCTTCAAGGCTTTCCCTTAAGGCCAAACACGTTAGATCCTCATAATGCATGTCCTTGATCTGTCTAAAGAGTGTAGACTCCACTTTTATGGAAACCAGAGTCATCCTCTCCTGACTCTCCTAAACTACCACATGAATTTCCTCTATAAAAGTCATCATCTACCACACTGCACTTGACTCATATACCAACCGAGTCATAGTTTTCTTGCTCAAGGCATCAGCTACACTATTCCCCTTTCTGGGTGTATATTCCAGTTCAAAATCAAAGGAATACATATAGTCTACCCATCTTCACTACCAAAGATTCACATCACGCTGTGAAAAGATATACTTTAAGATTTTGTGATCGGTAAAAACTATAAACTTTTCAACCAAAAGATAGTTTCTCCAACACTTAAGAGCATAAACCACTACTGCCAACATGAGTTCATGTGTAGGGTAATTAAATTATTATGGTCTCAACTGCTAATACCCATAAGAAACGACTCGATCCCCTTGCATCAACACAACTTTGAGTCAGATCCCATAAGTGTCACAATACACCTTGTACTCCTCACCCGACTCTGGAAAGATAAACATTGGTTCCGATGTCAATTTCTTCCTCAACTCTTGGAAAGAATTATCTTATGATTCTATCCAATAAAACTTTATCCCTTTATTTTTCAAACCTGAAAGTAGTGATTCTAATTGGGAAAAATCCTTGATGAACCTCCTGTAATAACCAACTAATCCCAAAAATATTCAGATATCAAAAACATTCTTGGGATGATCCCAAGAAATCGCTTCCTGCACTTTTTTTTGGGTCCACTTCCACACCTTCTTCTGAGATGATATGCCCCAAAAAGTGTACCCTATCAATAAAAAACTTACATTTAGATAGCTTGGAGTATATCTGATGCTCTCTCAATGTACCTAGGACGATGTCAAACACAAAGATGTCGTACACAAACACAACCACAAACTTCTCTAAGTATGGATGAAATATCCTATTTATCATGACCATAAATATTACTGGAGAATTTTTCATCCCAAAAGACATTACAAAAAACTCATAAAGTCCATACCTTCTTCTAAAAACAGTTCTTGGTATATCTGAGTTTTGAACTCTCACATGATGATACCTTTATCTCATATTGATCTTTGAGAACACACAAGCCCCCTTCAACTGGTCAAACAAATCATCAATACATAGAAGAGGATATCATTTATTCACGGTCATTTTATTCAAATTTCTCTAATCGACACATAAGTATAAACTCTTGTCATCCTTATTTGAAAACAATACAAGTGATCTCTAAGGAAACATACTTGGATGGATAAAACCATTATCCTCCAACTCCTCTAACTGTATTTTGAGATCTTGAAGATCTATCAGTTCCATTCTGTAAGGTGGAATAGATACTGACTCATCCCTCAGCATGAGATCAATATTGAATTCCGCATCTCTCTTAGGTGGAAACCCTGAAAATTCTTCAGGAAAGACATTCTGAAATAGTTCTACTACTAGTGGAAGAACGTATTGCCCACCACTCCCATCATCCAGCAAAAGAATATCAACTTTGGTTATGATCTCTCCCTGTTTCTAAGTAATTGGACCATATCAACCTGCATGAATATCCCATTCTCCATGATGAACGTACTAGTCACCCTTAGGAGACACAAAGGTCACTCTCCTATGGTAATGATCTATGTGATCTCAGTATGCAACTAGCTAGTCCAAACCCATAATCAGGTTAAATCCCATTATATCAAGGAAATAGATATCCCAAATAAAACGATACTCTTCGATCTCTAGTAAAAATTCCTTTCATAAACATATATCCCTAGACTATGTTCCCAACGGTGTATCGATATTGATCACCCCGCTTACATAATCCACCTCTAGGATCAAACCATTAAAAAGATTCATAGATATAAAGGAATGATAGGAACCAGTATCAAACAAGAGAATAGATAAAGTATATGAAAATATAATAGTACCTCTCAATGTCGATAGAACATCCTCGCTCTCCAAAAGTGTAGGCTACACTTCATGTAACTGTCCTAACCCTCTTCCCTGTGGTGTCTTCTGAATCCCTTGAGTAGCACCACTTTGATGATATGGGTTCTCATACCCTAAAGCACCATATCTGCTACCTCTACTGCCTCTACCTGTAGAGTTCCAGTTTTCGGACCTATATGGTGTGGAAGACCCCTTCCCACAATCTAACTCTGAGAAGATTCTCCCTTAGCACCAACTTTCCATTGCTTCCTACAGAACTTCTATAGGTGCCCTATCTTGCCTCGAAACTGGCACTCTACTAGTGGTCGAAGAAAATGTGTACGATAGTGTCCCTGCCTACCGAACTGGTGTCAAAACACATGACTAAGATCTAGTGGAACTATTCATCCTGGCTATCCACCTTTCTTTCCACTATCCTGACTAAGGTTCTTATAATGGAACTTCTTTCTCTCAGAAGGCACACTCCCTGATCATCTAGTGATAACTACTTGTCAAGTACTAATAGCTTCCTTCATGTTACCCTATAAAATGATAGTCTGATTAACAACTTCTGAGAATCTCTTTAGCCTAAAGATATTTACCTGTTACTTAGTTTCACACCTAATTCAATTCTGAAATTGATTTTCTGAAGAAGAATCACCTACTTCCAAAGCTGGAGAAAAATGCTGTAAGTCTTTGAAATGTTTGGTGCACTCCATTATAGACATGTTTCCTTGGGTCAGATGAATAAAATCCGAATCCTTATCTTTTCTTAGCATCTCTGGATAGTGGTTCTCTAAGAACTTCTCTAGAAATTCCTTCCATAACATATCATTAGTCTATCCAGATCGTACCTGAATGTCCCACCAGTGCTTCGCTAACCCCCATAGAAAACAATTAGCCAACTTGACCCTCCTCCCAGTCAGATTCTCAAAATGGTCAAGTATCATCTCTATGGATTCAATCCATAATTAAACTCCCTTAGGTCCACCCTCTCTAGTAATAGTAGGAGGGTGCTACAGCTAAACCTCCCTTGTCAACTCAGAAATTATTTTCAGAACCCGCCATGGGTCTCTATCCATGAATTTCATGAAATGAGCAAAGTTATCTCAGAACTGCTCCCCTTCCTCCTCAGCTTGCACTAATGGTGCCTCAAGTTACCTATTTGGGAGTTTGTTCTGAACCATACCCTTCGGTCTCTCCCTCAACAAGCATTGTGGAGGCATATCTCTACAAATCCAAACACACATCTTAGATATCATAATGAAACCTTATAACATTTATGTAAGAGTTGAAACTAACACAAAAAGTTTCAAAATTTCTTTCCCCCCTTACCTATCCACATGGTCTACAATGAGGCCTTGTCACTACCCTTAACCATCCAACTCCAAGGTCTTGGTTAACAAGGGTACATAAATTCTCATTAATTAATTCAACCATTAATTAATCACATTATCTCAAAATAATTAATTCAATAATTATTTAATTATTCATACCCATTCCATCAATCAAGTTTCTCATTAGACACCCATTTATTCTCATTTTTCATCATTATTCCAATCTCACAACAAGGAAAAAAATTTCAAGTTCAACAACTTATCCATACCCTATTTTCCCATGAGTGCTTAGAATGATGCATGTCAAAACAACCCTGAGTGCCTAGAATGATGAATGCAGACTGAAGTATCATGACTCTTTAGGCCATGAATCAAAATTCAACATCTGTCAAAATAAATATCACATCACACCACAAGTGCATCAACCAAGGTGAAATAATATCCAACTGTAACAACTCACAACAATTACAACAATCCCACCCTGAGTACTTGAATTTTCCCCCTTACATGGGTTTGCAACTCCCATGCACAAGATCATTACCAAGCCTAGACTCTTTCTAGTATCCTATATACCTTTCCCAAAACAGTAAGATAAAAGAAGAATAAAGAAAAGAAAACTAATCTGATACCACTTTGTGACGTCTCGACCTGGGTGCCACTAAATGGTGCCCGGAGCAGGTTAGCCACATGCCCTCTAGCGTGCCTCCCCATACAACAGAGGGTGCTGACTAGCAGCGAGGGTATGGTAAGTCAGTCTTGGGGAGACTATACTCTCTTCTATCATAATAAAACACCAAAAAAATCAAACAACAATAACCAAGTGAAGAAGCGTATAAATAACCAGAACAACACCATGTCATATGATATTCAAAACATGAAAATACAATACTCTACTGAAAGGTAAAATATGTTATGACAATGAGAATGTTAAGTGTCTACAATGAAACTAAAATTAAAGACACAATGACTCCCAAGAAGGTCCTGAACCACGTCCAGTTCCCTCTCCCATGCTCTAATCCCAAACAAAAACCTATCCCAGGGCCTTTCCCTTATCCTATCCTGCAACAGAAAAGTCTAATTGGGTTCCAATCCGGTAGCCCGGATAGGGTATGATCATAACTCAGTAGGCCACCACCAACGGCGTCTAAAACAAGTCCAGTCAAAAGATAGTGTATGCAGTTTTATTAAGCAATAAATACAATGCATAATTAAATATTTATCACATTGTCATTTAATCTTTACTCTTCACATTAGGCTCAGTTTCAATTCGTTTTTTCCATTTGAATCATCATTCATTATTATCATTTATTTAGTGTTGAACATCATTACAAGCACCCCAAATCTCATTCAGTGTAGGTCACCATGCCTAACACTCTATATCTCATTTGGTGTAGGTCGTCATTCCTAACACCCCAAAATCTCAAGCTTGGATAACTATTAGGGATGAACGCCATGTCTAAGTACCAACTTCTAATTAGTCTAGAACGCCATGTATAACACCACAAAAATCTCAACCATTTAATAATTCTAAAATTCATAAGAATTATCCACATCATTCCATTATTAATCCAATGATTAGTTAAACATTTCAAAGTCTATTAATTAACTCAACAATTAACTAATCATATAACCCATTAATTAATTCATCAATTAATTAATAAATCAACACAATTCTATTTCCATAATGAATCCTTCACAATTAATTATCTATATCAAATCTCAACTTTTCATAATTAATTCTCATAATTAATTATCTTTGATCAACATCATGGAACATAATTAATTATCACAATTAATTATCTTGAATATCCAAACATAATTTCATAATTAATTTCCCCTAATTAATTATCTTAACACAATAAATTCAATATCTCAATTACAATATCTCCATCCATAACCAATCTCCAAAACAAATATATATTTGGTCAACCCCCTTTTTTTGTTCCATGATTCAATTATCAAATAATTACCAATGCAATCAAAAGTCAATTACACATTCCTAATTACTGCAATTTAGGAAATCAATTATGAAGGGAAGCAAGAAAAACCATAAACTCACATTAACATATCAAATACATGAATATGAAATTTAAATTTATTACACCTACCTCGGTTTATTCACATATGTTATCCCAATAGAAATCTCTAAAATTCGTGTGGCACAACATCGTCGATCAAGCTTTGGATCTAAATCCAAAAACCAAAATTAAGAAAAAAAAGGCATCAGGATCTTGAAAATATAGATCTAGATCCACAATAATAGATCTTGATATCAACTCAAAGGTTTATATCTAGGGAAATGATGGATATATTCCATTAAAAGATTATGGAAAGATAGAGGAATGAACATGAGAAGAAACGAGATGAATCTACTTTTTGGGAAGAGAGTAGATCTTCAATCTGAGTTTTCGATCGTGAAGAACGATGTTTGAATCCCCTTGGATTCCCTCTAGAAGGCTCTGGGATCACCTAAAATTTGTCAAACATGATCCAAGGTCAAAATTTGGGAGTATCGGGGGTTCAGGTGTTTTAAAAATATATTTTCGAATAATTAATTCCATGTGCACAGTTTCCTAGGAAGGGCCACACATTTAGGGAAAACTGTGCACCAACCGTTTAGACCTCCTTGTCTACATTTTCATGGTTGGAATGGTTTAGTCACAAAGTTTTTAAAACTGTGAAAAAATTTTGTGGACCTCTCTGTCCATGTTTTCATAGTTGGCATAATTTATTCTCACGGTTTGTTAAAGAATGCGCAAACCATGCACAGCCCGCTATCTATTAGTTTTTTTAAAAAAATCATCCAAACACACCCCAATCCACTAATAAAAAACAAAGGTACTTAAAAACCTCAAAAGATACCTTAAAATGTCCCCGAGATGACTCCAGAAAAGTCTGGGATCTTACAATATAGCTTTCGAAGATTCCTTCTTGTCTTTTTTTTTCTTTATTACCTTTATGATGATCATTTTGGAAGTTTGAATTTTCAACAAGTTTGTTCATCCATATTTTAATTTGAGAAAGTTCATTGTTGTTTTCTTCAAAATCACTTTAATCTAACTACTTGCATCTTCTATTTGAAACAATAAATTTAGAAGTGTTATCACTAGTGTTAAAAGCACTAGGATTAGTATTAGCTGAAGTAGAATTTAATTCTACTCCATTTTTTCTTCTATATTTTCGATATCTCTTATTAGTATTCTCTCATACTATATCAACGTTCCAATTACATAACCCCCCAACTACAGTAGAATATATTCATTCTATATTGGAATATAAATACAAGGATCACATCCTTAAGGATTGAATAATTTAGTAGTTTTGAGAGACTAGATACATACAATATTATCAAATTACATATAAAAATATGAAATATAATATAATAATTATTATGAGAAATTTATTATTTCTTATATTTAATCCCCAATTTCATTCATAGATCCCATATTAGTGTCCTAGGGAAAGGAAAACATAATAAAGGGTGAGCTCAGATGCTCAATAAGTAAAAGTGTACAACAGAAGCAGCCATAAAGAAAATATAACATGAATAATATGACCAAGATAAAAAATAATCAAATATTCCATATAAATAATACCATAAAAGTGTACTAAATCCATTTATAACATAACAATATAAATAATCACATGGATAATAATAACTAGTTTCATAGTGATTGAATGTATAATGAAGGACAACACAATATTTTAGTCAGGGCCTTGTGCCAATAAAACATACATAAGAAAGAAAGGCATATGAAAAATACCCAAACTAGTTTATATAATTAGACCTAAAAATTCATAAATAGTCTATAACAAACCCCACCCATCACTTTCTAAGTCCAATGAATTCATCATATGAAAGTGGTGAAACATAACCAACATAAACATTTTTATTGAAAAATTATCTTATGAAATGTTAATATTTACCACAATAAATAAATATAACATAATTATAAGTCATCAAAAATAATATAGAGAATGGTATCAAAATAGTACATCCCTGGTAAAACATAATATTCCCCAAATAATATTGATATACTTTGAAAAGATCATTGGAATATTTTTTGAGGAAAATATCCTTTTCAGTTATTCAAAAGCTAAAAATTTATAAAATAATAAGGAAAAAATTTTCTTTGAAAATAATATTTAAAACATGTAAAGTAATCTTCAAAGAATTGAGTGGTCCTGATGGTGGGAAATTCTGTTCATGCCCTCTACATAAAAACAAATATTCCTTTTATATTTTTGGTAAAAAATAAAAAGTATATCATTCAGAAAATGACAAGAGGATTGTTTGAAACATTTTTATAGAAATTTAAACATGGGTAAAAATAAACCTTAAAAATCATAGTAAAATAGTAAAAACATTCTTAAAAAAATTTAAATGAAAATATATACATTGAAGAAAAATATTCCCAATCAAATAGAAAGAAAAGTTGATTTTTCTTGAAAACATTCTTTCGATCTCTTGAGTACACAAGAGAGGAAGAATAAAGGAAAACTTTTAATTTTCATAAATAACTAGTGGAGAATAAAATATATTTAGTTTCAAATGGAAATATCATATAATTCCCCCAATGGAGAATTAAACCTAAAAAAATCCTAAATAATGATGAGATTGTGAAATAAACCTTTACCTCAGGTTCAACTTGATTTGTAAGTATTTTTATGATCTAAATTTATTATAATTATACATAATAACCATATAAATATTTATAGTATCATATATGATACACTTATAGCATTTCAATACTCTTTTATTAATAATTATTTTTTAAAATTGTTGTTTCTGGGTGTTAATTGTTTCATTTTTCATATAAATTTTGGTTTGGTAGTTTTGGTCAATTTATATTTTTCATGATTCCATCATCTATAAGATGTTAATAATGATATAAATATCATATATATTCATTATATACATTTTTTAATCATCCATGAAATTTGGATATAGAAAAATTAATTACATCATTCATGCAGACGATAATCCATACGTACACATGAACGTTGTTTTCATTTTTTGACATATTGAATGAAATAAAGGTAAATAATAATTAATATTCCCATAATAGTTATTTTATTATATATATATATATCATATATATTCATTAAATCTATACTTATTACCATCTATATAAAAATTAAACAAAAAATGAATCATATTGCTTCGTGGAGGTGGCAGTCCACACGTACGCACGGGCGATATTGTCATTATCCAATCAGATTGAATGGTATGAAGATAGATATGATATTATAATTTTAGAATAATTATTATTTCATAAATATCATATGTATTTATTAATTACATATTTATAACCATCCAAGTAATTTGGTGATAAAAAACAAATTACGTCGCTACATGGAGACGGTAAGCCATACGTATGCATGATTAATGTATTTCAATTTTCGTTGGATGAAAAGGAGATGGAAAATGATTGTAAAATAATAATAATAACATGTATGTTTATTAATTATACTATATTTATTATTTTAGTATGGTTAAAAGATATTTATAGGAAGTAGAAGAAGAAATAAATTCGGAAGAGTTGTAAAACGATTACCTTCTCTTAGAGAAACGTCCTTTGGATCTCTTCTTAAGGACCCTATGATTGGTATTTTGAGAATATTATCACATATATAATTTGTATATGGATTCTTATAAGATAAATGGTAATATTATGGTCGAGATAGATGACTCAAAGTGGTAAGAAGAATTTACATAAAGGGGTATCCTTTTATAAGGGAGGGAAATGACTCAATTGAAATTTCTAAAAAGATTAGAACATAATTAATTAATTATTAATAAAAATGATTCAAAATGGATATATATTTGAGTTAAAAAGATTATAATGTCTAAATATACCCATATAATGAAATTTAGTGAGGTTTTAATGTCATTTTAAACCTTATATTTTGGTTTAACCCCTTGGTTAACCAATTTTAATCTTAACTGGGGTAACAAAATTTTCAACATTAAAGAATTATAATTTTACTTATAAGAAAATAATTGGATCATAAATTGATAGGTAATGATATAATTGACCAATTATAATACTAATTTTCCTTTTTAAGTATTTTTAGTATTTTTAAATAATTTAATAAAATATTATTTTTTTATAAAGTATCATTAATTCTGTTTTTAACACTTTTCATTTAAACTGACATTAAATACATCAAGACAGAATAATAATTCAAATATAAACATTTAAAACATCCCTAATATGTTATGGTTATATATAAATTTCATGTATCACTATAAAACACCCAAAAAATAACACTTTTAGAGTTTTTCAAATTATTTACATGATTTTTCTACTACTTGCACAAGCATTGTGTCTGCGCTGTATAAGAATTTAATGTAATTATTTCATCATAAAAATTAAAAATGAATTGATATGATAAAAATAGTTATCTTAGATTTCAAATAAATATTTTACACTAAACATATCCACTTTTTATTCTTTTTTAAAAAATTTATAGATATTATAGTCAAGAGATGGACTATTTGGAATTTTCCTTACTTTAAATAATATAAATTTCATTATCAAGGGAAAATGACATCGAAATGAATTATATTAGAATTATAAATGGTTATGGATGAATATATCCTTTAAAATTAAATTATTTAATTTGTTGGGTTTATTTTTAGGAATTATTTTATTGCTTTAACCATGCTTTAACTATTTTACCCTTACCGTGGTGAAAAATATTTCCCACAATTACTATTCATAATGACAAAAAATAGATGGATTTATTTACCAAATTTGAACCTCTTGATTTTGAATATGATATCTATTTTTCATGATTCAATTAATATAATTAGAAAAATTAATTTTAATATAATCAAGTAAAACAAAAAGAAAAACATTTTTTAGAAAAATGACTTTTTAAGAATAAAAAAATTAACTTATATCAAAATCATATTTTTTTGGAAATAATTATATTATTCTAAATTAAATGGATCATATTTAAATTTAAGACTAAATTAAAAAAATAATTGTAATTTTTAAATCAAATGAAAATAGATGACAATATTTGAAAATCTGTATTTTTTAGTATTCATTAAACAATATATCATTTCAAAAATATTTTAAAATTTCACCTTAAGTTCACTTTGATATGATGATTTCAAAAATGGAATTGATTTAATATAATTAAATTTATAAAATATGACCATTTAGGATTTAATCATATTCTTTAATAAAACTTTGTTCATTTTTTTGTTTCTTTAAAAAGAAAAGCTTACAATAATTAAAGTTTGGTTATTACATTCTTCCCTCCTTTAAAAAAAATTTCTTCCTTGAAATTTGAAGAATGTCAACTTAAAAATATATTTGGGTATTTATTCATGATAAAATCTATAGTTTCCAATGTTTCCTATTCTATCTTATGATTTATCCAAAGTAACTTTACCCATCGAGCCGTCCTATTTCTCAATACTTGTTCTCTAGTGTCTAGAATTTGGATAGGATCTTCACAGTGAGATAAATTTTGTTCAAATTTTATCTACTCAAAGGTGATCACATGCATTGGATCTGGAATGTACACCCTCAATAAATAGATATAAAACACATCATTTACTTTTTAGAGGCTATGTAGCATTTCCAAATGGTAAACCAAAACTCTAGTTCATTCTAAAATTTAAAAATTATGATGTACCTAAAGCTCATTTTTCCTTTCTCACTAAATATCATAACACCCTTCCATGAAGATACTTTCAAGAAAACATGATCTCCCACTTGAAATTCCAAATCATTCCTTCGGTTATCAACATAGATCTTTTTCCTTCCTTGATCTTCTTTAATATGGGTTTGAATAATCTTTACCTTTGATGTTGTATCCTACCCAAGTTCTGGGCCTACAAGATTTATTTCACCAACTTCATCCCAACAAGTTGGAGTATGAAATCTCTTTCTATATAATACTTAATATGACACCATTTGAATAATTGAATAGAAGATATAATTATATTTAAACTGTACAAAAGGTAAATACTGATCCAACATACCATGAATGTCAAGTGAACATGAACTTAACATGTATTCTAACATTTGAATAGTTCTATTAGACCACCCATCAGTCTAAGGATGATAGGCATTGCTTAAATGAAGCTCTGCATTGAGATACTTCTGAATAATTTTCCAAAATTTCATTGTAAATAATGGATCATGATATGAAACAATTGAAAGAGGCACACCATGAAGTCTTGCAACTTCATTAATATAGAGTCGTGAAAGATGATCAAGTGGTAAATCTTCTCTTATAGCAAGAAATGTTTTATATTTTATAAGATGATAAAAAATAACCCATATGGTGTCATTTCTTCTAGGAGTCTAGTAATTATGTGATAAACTCTATAGTATTGTCATCCCATTTCTATATAGAAATTGGTAGAGGTTTCATGACTCTTCTAGGGTGTTGTTTCTTAGCATTAACCTTTTAAAAAACTAAACATATTGATACATAATATGGAATTTCCCACTTCATATTATCCCACAAAAAATGTTCCTTGAAATACCTATACATCTTGGTGCTACCAGGGTGTATAGAGAAATTTGAGAGATGGAAATTATATAATAATTATCTTTTCAGATCAGATATATATGGAACACATAACCCCTTTAGAAATTTAATAACACCATCTCTATAAATAAATTCCTCCAACATCCCATCATTTATGGATTTAATTTCCATTTAAAAATTATCATCATTAATATAAGAACTTTTTATCCTTTACAATAAATATGTTTTAACAATCATTTGAAAAATGAGTGATGTTTCCCCTTACTTAATAATTCCCATATCCATATTTACTAAATCCTTGACCATAGGATCCCTGTCAATCCTCATCTTAGTCAGAACTCAATGATTTTTACTACTCAATGTATCAGCCACCTTATTATCCTTTCCAGGGTGATAGTGTATTAAGAAATCATAATCCTTTGGTTTCTTTAACCGTATACTTTTCCTCATATTGATATCTTTCTATGAAAATATGTATTTCATACTCTTATGATATATGTAAATCTCACATCATTTTCCATATAGATAATGTATCCATATCTTCAATGAAAATATTACTAATTTCAAATCAATATCATGGGTTGGATATTTTTTTCATATATCATTAATCACCTTTATGTATATCCAATAAACTTATAATTTTGCATATGGACACATTCAAGTCCCTTTTTTGACGTGTCACTGTATATGAACAATCCATCCCCTCCTGATGGTAATGTCAACATTGGAACATTGATCAACCTCCTATTTAATTATTCATAACATTATTTACATTTCTCTATCCATAAGAACTTAAAAACCTTTATCTACTGACTTGGTTAATGAGTTTGGTAATCAGGAAATTTGTTGAGCAAAACACTAATTGTAACCTTCTAATATAAGGAAACAATGTACCTTGGTCATGTTTTTCACTATAGGACATTCTTTGAATGACTTTTTATTTTATGGATGAACTGATATTCCATCCTTATAGACAATATTTCCAAGAGAAGGAACTTCATGAAGCTATAATTAACACTTTCTAAATTTCCTATATAAATCCTTTTCTCTAAGAGTATTAATAATGATTCATAGATTACTCATATTCTCTTTATATCTTTTGGATCATACCATGATATAATCAATAAATATTATAAAAAAATATCAAGAACACTTTTTTAATAAGATCTATAAAAACAGAGGGTGAATTAGTCAATCCAAAGAGTATTAATATAAAATCAAAATGTCTATAACTCATACAAAATGATATCTTGGAATATATTCCTTCCTTACATATCTAGAAAAAATATTAATAATTAAGGAATATTTTTCTCCTTAAAGGTAATCAAATAGATTATTAATATGAGGAAAAGGATATTTTTTCTTCCAAGTGATGATATTGAGTTTCCTATAATCAATGCACAACCTCATAGCCCCATACTTACTTTTTAAATAGAACATGAGCTCCCCAAGGTAAAACTCTTGGGAATATGAATCCCTTATCTCATAATTCATGTAGTTGTTTCTTTAACTCTACTACTACAAATTAGCCATCCTATAGGGAGTACTATATATAAGTTTTCCATCAAGGATGATTTCAATTGAAAACCCAACTTCACGCTTAGGTAGATGTCAAGGTAGTTACCTAGGAAAGACATCAATATATTCTTGTATAATAAGAACATATTCCATCCTAGGTTTACCATTCCCTTCCATAGGTTGTGTGTTCTACTATCTTATAATTTCATAAAAGAGAGAGAATAGAGGTGGATCTAGATATTATTTAGATGATGTAGTCTTCCCTATAAAGATGAGGGCTTCCAAACCTTCACCAAAAATTATAATCAACTTATCTTATCAATAAATTTTTGCATTATATTTTGAAATCCAATCCATACTAAGGATTATATAAAAGTAAATAATAGTTATGATAATAATGTCTGCAAATAGGGCACATTTATGTGTCATAATGGGAACTAATTGACACATCCTTGTTGCGGTGTGAATTCCACTAGGAGTCTTGATAGAAAAATACCTTATTAAGGTGATATGGAAATATTTAATTATCTTGGAAAACATGGAAGATATAAAAGAGTGAGAAGATCAGGATTGAAATAAATAATTATGTAAATTTTATTATTTGATCAATATACCTTCTACTATAGGATCCCATGACACTGTTATTGTCACCTTCTTAGCTATATTCGGTGCTGGTTATTCTTTATAAGCTAAAGCTAATGCCATAATGTGCAGTCTGGATCACTGTCTGCTCAACAATATCAGCATCTCCTGTATTGAAACTAATTCCCAGGTGTTTTTAAACTCTATCCATGAATGCATCCACCCCGGGCCATCACCTATCAGGTTTTAAGTCCAGGATATTAATTTCCAACTGCATTGACATTTCTCACACCTGGTGAGAGGGAAATAAGGCAGATGACTATTTTTCTTTGAAGGCTCCTCATGATGCTCTTTTCATTTTTTTTCTAGTGTCAAGTCCATCCCAATGGAAGGTGTGATTGTTATTATATTTTATACTCTCAAAACCCCATAATACCTGCACCTTCTTTTTTTATATTTGAATAGGGGTTCCCTTTTCTCTTTCAGCAAAAATTACTATTTTTCAGTCCCCCTCAACCTTTTTTGAGGAAAATTCCCTTGATTCCTAGGAAAATAATTTATATAGTGCCCCATATTCACATATTTGAAGCATTTAAAATTTATAGTTTCTTTTTATCCCTTTGAATCATGATACTGATGGTATTTATCTCTACACGTGAAGAAAAATCTCATTTCTTGCAAAAATGTTCCATGATTTTTCTTTCCCCATTATTACAAGTTAGAAATTCTACCCTTCCCTTCCACCCTTTTTCTTTATTTCCTTTTTCTAGAATACTTTGACACCCTCATCTTAATTTCCATTTAATTCATATGACATGGGGAATTATTTATCTATCTTTATAGAACATGATACTATATACTCATATGATGAGAATGTTTTGGAGACCATCACCCTTCAAAGGATTGACTTTATCCCATCAGAGAAATAATCAATCTTATTCTTTGGATTATGAAAATAATCCAATACATTCCTTCATAACCATGTAAATTTGGATTCACACATGGGAATATTTTTATCTTCTTTTTGTCTTAGACTCCAGAATTGCGTCTTTATATCCACTCATTGTTCGTAAGGAAAATATTTTTCCAAGAAAAGTAATTTTAAATCCTTACAGTCCATATTTTCTATCTACTCATCATACTTAGTGTTTTGAATTAATGACCACTATTGATCTGTATCCCCTGTAAGATAATGAACTACCATGATAACCTTTTCTCTTTAATTTCTTCCCAATGAAGAAATATGTTCTCTAAATAACTTATCTATTTCTCAACTACAAATGGATTTGTAGTCCCATTGAATGATGAAGGTTTCTGATATATGAAGCGGTATAACATTGTTATAGTGTGTTGTGGATCAACAAACTACTCTATAGGATCAAAGTTATTGGTAAAAACTTGATTTACCTACCATGATATAGTTATAATGTGTTCAAATCCAGTAATAGTTCCAAACCCATCTTTATTATCTTACCTAGAAGGGATATCCCTACATAGATTACATATATTGATATAGTTTCCATTTATTCCACTATGCTCCATTTATAAAAAATAAAATAAACTAGATTAGATCATAACATTATGAAACATAATTTATAATTTTGAAACTAGTGAAACACTTAACATAAATTGAAAATTTATGAATAATTAATCTCAGAATCATATACTTGGTTTCTTTGGGAATATTCTCAATTCATAAAATTTTAATTATTTCATAATGGGTTGTAAATAAAATGGGAATTAACTGAAAAATATCCCCCAGGATTGTTAAACTAGGTGCACAGTAAGGGAACACTCACCATGCATTTAGATGATAACCAAGATATAATCAACCAACTCTTTTTGGGGTTATTACCCCTAGATGCATCTATGCCAAAATCACATCCACTTATTGTATCCAGATATTGATGTATTAGGAAAACCACATAATCTTCACCTTACTAAAATCTTTATGATATTATCCTATAATTAGATATATCCTCAGAGTTTTTCATAGGGTTAGGTTCTCTAATCTATGTTTTCCTAAATCTAGTTTCCAAGTTTTCTAGTAAACTTCCTTTGATACTACTATAAAACCTCAACTCCAATAGCCCAGATCCAGTTTTTATTTTACTATATTGACACAAAATACAAGGGATATCACCTCGAAGGATCTAATAGTTTAGTATTATTGTGAAACTAGATACATACACGATTCTCACATTACATATGGAAACAAGAAATATAATATAATAAATCTTGTTATAAATTTATTATTTATTCCATTAAATCCCTGATTTCATTCATAGATCCCATATTGGTATCTTAGGTAAGGGAAAAAATAATAATGGTTGATCTCAAATACTCAATAAGGGAAAGCGTACAACAAAATCTATCATAAAGTAAATATATCATGAATAATGTGGTCAAGATAAACAATAATCAAATATTCTATAGAAATAATAACATAAAAGGGGACTACATCCATGGATAACCAAAAAACTAATCAAATGGTTAATAATAACTAGTTTTATAATGATAAAATGATTAATTTCAGATGTCATAATCTTACAATCAAAGCTTTGTTCTAAGGAAATATACATAAATAAGTAAGACGTATGCCAAATACCCAAACTAGTTTTTCTCATGAGACCTACCGATGCATCAAGGGGCTATAATGGTCTCTTCCCATCACTTACTATGTCCAATGCATCCATCATATAAAAGGGGTGAAACATAACCAATATAAACATTTGTGTTGAAAAAATAGCATACAAAATGTTAAAATTTAACCCCAAAAAATATAACATAACTATAAGTCAATCAGAATAATATGGAAAATGCAATCAAAATGGTACATCCCCTATAAAGCATAATATTCACCAAATAATGTTGACATACTTTCAAAATATCACTAGAATATTTCTTATGGAAAATAAACTTTTCACTTATTCAAAATCTAAAAATATCTGAAATATTAAATAAAAAATTTTACTTGAAAATAAACTTGAAAAATTGTAAAGAAAAATTCAAAGTGTTGACTAGTCATGACAACGGGAAATTCTATTCATGTCGTGTATTGTAAAAACAAATATTCCTTTCACATTTTCAATAAAAAGTAAAAAAGTACATTGTTCAAAAAATGAAAATAAGATTCTTTGAATTTTTTTATCGAAAGTCAAACATGGAAAAAAATTACTTTAAAAATCATAGTAGAATAGTAAAAGCTTTCTTAATTTTTTTTAATGAAAATATGGACATGGAAGAAAAATATTTCCAATTAAATAGAAATCAAAGTTGGTTTTCCTTAACAACATTCTTTTGGTCTCTTGAGTACTTAAGAGAAGATAAAAAAAATAAAACTTTTAATTTTTAGAAATAACAAGGGGTGAAGAAAATATATTGATTTTATGATAGAAAGATCATATAATTACCCTAATAAAGACTTGAACATAAATAATCCCAAATAATGATGAGATTGTGTAATCAACTTTCACCAAAAGTATGAATTTCTTTTAATTACTTTTATCCTTTTGTATAATGAATTTAAATTTATTATAATTCTATACCATAATAATATAAATTCTTATAATATCATATATAATTGACTTATAACATTTCAATTCTCATTTATTAATAATTATTTATTAAAATTTTCGTTTCTAAGTGTTAACATTTTCTCTCTTCATGTAAGTTTCATTTTAGTAGTTTCGGTCCATGTATATTTCCCGTGGTTTCATCATCTATAGATTTTTAATCTTGATATAAATATCATATATATTCATTATAAACATATTTATAGTCATCCTTAAAATGTGGAGATAGAAAAAATAATTACACCGTTTATGGAGATGGTAGGCCGTATGTAAACATGAACACTTTTCTCACTTTTTAATGAATGAAATAGAAGAAAGGTAAATAATAATTCATATTTCAAGAATCATTATTATATCATATATATCATATATATTCACTAAATATATCCTTTTTACCTTCCATATAATGATAAAATGAAAAACGAATCACATTATTACATAGAGGTGGTAGTTTGAACATACGCACAAGTGTCATTATAATTCTATAAAAAAATTAGAAGGTAATAAGATGAACATGTTATTATAATTTCAGAATCATAGTAATGGAATAAATATCATAAATATTCATTAATTTCATCTTCATAACCATCCAAGTAAAGTGGTGATGAAAAAAAAATTACACCACTACGTAGAGATGGTAAGCTGTACATACGCATGAGTGATGTTTTTTCTTTTCCTAGGATGGAAAAGAGGTAGAAAATGGTTTTCCCATAATCATAATAGAATCTAAGTATATTAATTATATTAGATTTATTATT
This sequence comes from Viscum album, assembly GCA_963277665.1. Taxonomy (NCBI): domain Eukaryota; kingdom Viridiplantae; phylum Streptophyta; class Magnoliopsida; order Santalales; family Viscaceae; genus Viscum; species Viscum album. Next base: position 892,397,175 of record OY728123.1, read on the forward strand.
TTAGTATGGGTATTATAAAATTATAGAAATTAAAAGAAAAAATAAATTCAGAAGTGTTAAAAAAATGATTACCTTCTCTTAGAGAAACCTCATTGGGATATCTTCTTAAGGACCCTAGGTTTTTTATTTTGGGAATTACAGCATATATATAATGTCGATAATTATGTTTAAAAGATAAATTAGTAGGGGTTGGTTGAGATATATGACTCAAAGTGGTGTGAAGAATTGAGAGAAATAGGTGTCCTTTTTTTAAGGGAGGGAAAAGACTCACTCAAAATATCATCATGTAATGAAATATAGATAGGTTTTGATGTCATTTTAAACCTTATCTTTTGATTTAACCAGTAACGTTCTGGTTCTGGGTGTCTCCTAGAGGTGCCCCGTACTCGGTTGGTCAAATGGCCTCAAGCGCATTTCCCCGAACGCTAGAGGTTGCCGACTAGCAGTGAGGGCCTTGGGTGTGATAGTGGGGAAACTATGACCTCATTGGCAGAGTAACATAGAAGAAGTAAAACATATAACAATAGATGAAGTAGTAATTATACCATACAACAGTAAACAATGGAAGACTAAATGTAAGAATCAATAGGAACACATATATAAATGATGCAAGATTCATATTTCTAGGAAAGCAGCCAAACAAGTCACAATGTTGGAATACAAAACTAAACCAAAGTACTAAGAAAAAAAATAAACTCCAGCTGCATCGTAAGAATTAGCTTGGTCCCATGCTCACCATCTCCATAGCAATAAAGTACCTGAAGTAGAAGGGTGCTTTCCCTTATCTATACCTACAAAAATGTAATCTGTTTGGGCCCAAAAGCATAACCCAAACAGGGTGTGAGACGAATCCCAGTAGGCAACCACCCAAAGATCTATGCCTAACAGTCAGTGAATATATATTGCAGGAAATATAAAAAAGAAGTAGTAAACAAGGAATCACTCAAAATTCAATAGTACTATAGTTCCAATTACAACCATTTACATTTTACAATTTAACCAACCAATTACAAATACAAGAAACCCTCTAGGAAAGTTCTCACAACCTATCCCCTCTGGTTCAATCAACAATTAAAGTAACCCTCTGGGTAGTTCTCACAGCCTAACCCCTATGGTTCAATTTACAAGAAGAATATAATGAAGAATCTCTAAGGAAGCACTCACCCTCAATTCCCCCTATAGTCTTTTAACGGTAACCTACAAACACTCTAAGGAAGAACTCAATGTCAATTCCTCCTATGGTCTCGTAATGTATCTATAGACCCTATGAGAGAGAACTCAACGTTAATACCCCCTATGGTCTTGCAATGTGATAAATTATAACAGACACTCTGGGAAATCCCTCAACGTCAATTTCCCCTATGATCTCACTACACGAGGTTCCCGCAGCCCCATGTAAAGAAATCGTACACAAATGATAATCAGCAGCCAAAGTAAACCTTAAAGTACTACTTGGATAAAAATCTACAAAGCATATCACACCATATCAGATAGAATCACTCCATCCTAAAAATACTAGGAATGGAAAGCATGGAAAGGATCATAATAGACACAACTAAACCAAACGGTCAATAACAAGAAAACATGGACAAAACACCCATAGCATGGAAAAGATAACCCTATTCACAATCTTAAATCCTCTAATCAAGCACACAAGGCATAAAAGACAATAACAGGGCTAAAAACCATAAATAAACAATACCCCATTCTTGGGTATTGGGAACTTTTTTCACATATAACTCAAAGACTAACTACGTAAAGGCACAAACCACCCACCTCGGCCATTGTACGGACGATATACATGAACTTTAGGCCTTGAATCTCCTTAGAACACCATAGATATACAAAAACACTTAAAATGTTCAAATAAGGATATCTCATGAAGTAATAGAAATTAGGATATGAAGCTCAAGAAGAAGGGAGAAATCACCAATGTGATTTCAATGCAATCGACAGAGTTCGAATCAGAGAATGGTCGGTGAGTTAGGGGCTCAGCGAAGATTTGCACTGTAAGAACGCTCCTGGATGAGACGAACGAAGAAGAAGATGGTTCTGTCAATTAGACGCGACCCCATTCCATTTAATAAAAAAAATAAAGTACACGGTGTGTAATTTAGAAGTACACTGTTTGTACTTGCCTTAATTGGCCCCTTCTTTAGGCGGTCTCCTGGTCACCACACATAGACATGTGCTTGGCCGTTACACGACCTGCACACGACTGCCCATGGTAACAAAGTACACGACGTGTACATATAATTACATGGTGTGTACTCCTGAAATTTCTAAAAACTCAGATTTTTCTCAAATAAACTAGAAAAGTAAAACCCATACCTGAAAAGAAGATCCGGGTTCTCACAAACTTCCCCCTTTAAAGAAATTCGTCCCCAAATTTCTATAGCAAGGTGGCATAGAAAAATAATCCTTGAATAGCTCCGGCCACTGCGATCGTATATTGGCCTCCCTCTCCCAAGTCTCATCCTGTACTCTCCTGTGCTACCATAGGACTTGTACTGGAGGAAAAGACCATCCAGAAAGAACCTTTGTACTTCGATCAAAAATCCGGATAGGATGTTCCTCGAATGAAGCGTACACCTCTAACTCAACCTCATTAGGTTGAAAAACATGAGACATGTCTGATAAGTAACGTCGAAGCTGAGAAACATGAAAAACATCATGCATAGCCCCGTACCTCTGAGGTAACTACAACCGATAGGCAACCGGCCCAACACTCTCCAAAACTTCAAACGGCTTGATGTATCTCGGTGAAAGCTTTCCCTATCTCCTAATCCTAGTATGTCCCAACCTCAGTGTGACACGTAGGAAAACCTGATGTCTATCCTCGAAATCCAGAGGTCATCTCCATCGATCAACATAAGACTTATGTCAAGACTGTGCAGTAGCCATCCTCTTCCGAATCAACTCTATTTGCGCTGTGGTCTCCTAGACAAGTTGATGTCCCACAATAGATGCCTCTCCTACCACTAGCCAACATAAGTGTGATCGACATGGCCTATCATACAAATCCTTATAAGGTGCCATTTGAATAGTTACTTAAAAACTATTAATGTAGGAAATCTCCACAAGAGGTATGTGCTTCCCCCAAGAACCTTTAAAATACAAGATGCATACTCGAAACATGTCCTAAAGAACCTGAATCATATGCTCAAACTAGCCATCTGTCTAGGGATGGTAAGCTGTGCTCAAAATTACCTGTGTACCCAAATCCCTTTGAAGTCCCTTCCAGGACCAAGAAGTAAAATGTGCATCCCTTTCTGAAACAATGTAGTGTGGAACCCCATGTAGGCAAACAATCTCTTGGATGTAAAACCTCCCAAGCTCATCAACACTGAAGGTATCCTTGATCAGAAATAAGTGATAAACCTTCGCGAGTTTATCAATTAAAACCAATACTACATCATTCCCTCGAAGAGACCTCAGCAAACCTGTCACGAAATCCATCACGACATCATTCTATTTCTACTCGGGAATGAGTAACTACTGAAAAAAGTCCTACTGTTCGTTGATGCTCCGCCTTCACCTGCTGATAGGTGGAACACCTAATGATGAAACCAACAACAGCTCTCTTCATACCTGGCCACCAATACTGATGGTGTAGATCACGATACATCTTGGTGAACCAGGATGAACTGCCCAAACTAAGGAATGAAATTTCACCATCCGCTCCTCATGTATATCTTCTGACACCCATACGTGCCCATGAAAATTCAAGATCTAATCCTAGCCTATGGTCCATCCAAGAATTGGGTCCTCTCCTGACACATTTTCCCATAGGCCCAGGCCTTTATAATCTGATATCTGCCTCATTCACACTCGATCAAGTAGAGTAGAGGTAACAACTACAGAAGAAAGAAATATCTTCCCCTGTCTGTCGTGTACCTCCAAATGCATCTTAGATAATAGAACCATAAGCTGCCTCTCACTACTGGCCTCCTGAACTGCCTATATCTGAGTCCTCCTACTTAGCGCATCAGCCACAACGTTGCCTTTCCCAAGTGTGTAGGCAATCTCAAAGTCAAAAGACTGAAGGTACTCAACCAACCTTCACTGTCTCAAATTCAGTTCATGCTGAGTGAAGATGTACTTGAGACCTTTGTGGTTGGTGAAAACCATTAAATGATCTCGAAGACGATAATTTCTCCCACAACATAAAGCATGAACAACTGTAGAAAACTCGAGATCGTGCGTCGGGTAATTCCTCTCATGTGGCCTCAACTGCCGAGACCCATACACAACAAATCCTTCCCCCTACATAAGCACAATTCCCAAAACGATACCTGATGCATCACAGTAAATAGTATATCTCTTGCCCGCCTCTGTCAATACTAGTATAGGTGCTGAAGTCAACCTCCCTTTCAGCTCCGGAAAGGCTAACTCACAAGAATCACTTTGTAACGTCCTGGCTCTAGGTGCTGCCCAGAGGCTCCCCATACCTAGTTGGTCACATAGCCCCAAGCGCTTTTCCACGAACTCCAGAGGCTACTGATTAGCAGTGAGGGCCTTGGGTGTGATAGTGGGGAAACTATTCCCTTGTTGGAAGAGTAACACAGAGGAAGTAAAATAGATAACAATAATATAAGCAGTAATGATATCATAAAACTGTAAATAGAAGATGACTGAAAATAAGAATCAACAAGAGTACATATATAAATGTTTCATGATTCATATGTCTAGGAAAGAATCTAAACAAGTCACAATGATGGAATAAAAAACTAAACCAAAGTACAAAGAAAACAAATAAACTCTAGCTGCATCGCAAGCCTCAGCTTGGTCCCATGCTCTCCAGATCCACAACAATGAAGTACCTAAAGTAGAAGGGTGCTTGCCCTTTTATATACCTACAACAATGTAATATGTTTGGGCCTAAAATCATGACCCAAATAGGGTGTGAGATGAATCCCAGTAGGCAACCACCCAAAGATCTGTGCCTAACAGTCAGTGAATATATATGGTAGGGAATATGAAAAAGAAGTAGTAAACAAGGAAGCACTCAAGAGTAAATAGTACTACAATTCCAATTATAACCATTTACATTTTACAATTTAACCAACCAATTATAAATACAAGAAACCATCTAGGAAAGTTCTCATAACCTATCCCCTCTGGTTCAGTCAACAATTCAAGTAACCCTCTAGGTAGTTCTCACAGCCTAACCCCTCTAGTTCAATTTACAAGAAGAATATAATGAAGAATCTCTGAGGAATCACTCACCATCAATTCCACCTATAGTCTCGTATAATAAAAGTCTCTCTGAGGAAGCACTCACCATCAATTCCCCCTATATTCTTTTAACGGTAACCTACAGACACTCTAAGGAAGCACTCAACATCAATTACTCCTATGGTCTCGTAACATGTCTACAGACCCTCTGAGGGAGCACTCAATTTCAATCCCCCCTATGGTCTCACAACATCATAAATTATAACGAGCACTTTGGGAAAGCCCTCAACGTCAATTTCCCCTATGGTCTCACTACACCAGGTTCCCGCAGCCCCGTGTAAAGAAATCGTACACAAATGATAATCAGCAGCCAAAGTAAACCTTAAAGTACTACTTGGCTAAAAAGAAACAAAGCATAGCACAACATATCAGATAGAATCACTCCATCCTTACAATACTAGGCATGGAAAGAATAAATAGTATCCTAATAGGCAAAGCTATACCAAACGATAAATAACAAGAAAACATAGGCAAAACACCCATAACATGGAAAAGATAACCCTATTCAAAATATTAAATCCTCTACTCAAGACACAAGGCATAGTAGGCAATAAAAAGGATAAAAACCATAAATACGCAATACCACATCCTTGGGTATTGGGTACTTTTGCACATATAACTCAAATAAAAACTACGGAAAGGCACAAACCACCCACCTCAGCGTTGTACGGATGATATGCATGAACCTCGGGCCTTGAATCACCTTAGAATGATGTAGATCTACAAAACACTTAAAATTATCAACCGAGGATATCTCGTGAAGGAGGATCAATCTGGAGATGAAGTTAAAGAATAAGGGAGAACTCACCGATCTGATTCCAACGCAATTGATGGAGTTTGAATCGGAGAATGGTCGGCGATTCGGGGGCTCGACGTGCACTTATAAGTACACGGCGTGTACTCCTGAAATTTCCAGAAAATACTCTTTTTCTCAAAAACAGAAGGAAAGGAAAACCCATACTGGAAAAGAAGATCCAAGTTCTTACACAACCCATTGGTCAACCAATTTTAATCTTATCCAGGGAAATAATGTTTTCAATATGAAAGGGTTATAATTTTACTTATAATGTAACAATTGGCTTATAAATGGATATGGAATGATATTGTTGACCATTTATTATTAAATTTTCCTCTTTTAAAATTTTTATGTTTTTTAAATAATTTAATACAATATTATTTTTAATCAAGTATTATAAATGTCATTTTTGACACTATTCATTTAATTTGAGTTTAAATATGTCAAGATAGAAGTGGAATTCAAATCTAAACCTTCAAAAATCCCTAATATGTTATAGTCATTAATAAAATTCATGGGGAAATATTAATTACCCATATAATAATACTTTTAGAGTTTTTAAAACTATTTACATGTTTTTTCTACTACTTGTACAAGCGTTGTGTTGGCGCTATGTAGGAATTTAAGGTAATTTATTTCATCATTAAAATTTAAAAAAAATATAATGATAAAAATTATTATTTCATATTTTAAATACATATTTAGGACCAAAATTGTCCTCTTTTTATTATTATGTAATCTTTTTAGAGATATTATAGTTAAGAGAGGGGCATTTTGGAATTTTCTTTACTTTAAATAATATAAATGTCTTTATTAAGGGAAAACTACACCAAAATTCCATATATATGATTTTGGGATGGAAATGGACTAATTTCTTCCATCCAATGAAATAAAAGAAAGTGTTTGGTTTATTTTGAGACATATATTTTATTTTTTTAACCCTATTTTACCCATTTTAGCCTTATTGAGGTGAAAAATATTTACAATGATTACTATTCATAATGACAAAAAATAAAAGGGGCTTATTTACTAAATTTGAACATCCTAATTCAAAATATAGTAAGAATTTTTCAATATTCAATTCTTAGAGGTGACATAAATTGTAAGATCTCAAAATTTTCTGGAGTTGACTCGAGATTTTTTTTCTGGTAGTATTTTTTCCTTACTTGATTATTTTTTTGGGTTATAACTTTGGGGTTTTTTGTTTGGAATTTTGAGAAAAAATAAAGATCTAGGGTTGTGTATGGTCAGTGCACAGTTAGAGAAAATCGTATGCCCTAGCCCAACAAACCAGAAAACCCTGGATAGTGGGGGTTTGCATGGATAGTGCACATTTTGTTAAACCGTGTGACCTTAAAGGAGAAATCATGAACCCCTAAAATAACAAGCACACAGTTAGGTCAAACCATGAACCCCTATCTAGGAAACCACACATGATAATTAATTAAGTATGAAAATTATTTTAAAAATTCCTGGAACCCCCAAAACACACCTATTTTGATCCCCATTCAAACCTAGGTCATATTTCATGTTTTTGGAGCTCTCTTAAAAAATTACATGCCCTCTCGAGCACTGTTCTTCGCTAATCGAAGCCCGAATCAAAGGTATGCTCCTCTCCCGATTAGTGAATCCTCTCCCGATTATTCTCTCTTTCTCCCCCATTCTTTACACATTCTTTCAGTGATGTAATCCACTGTTATGGATAGATCTATATCTATTTGTTGATATATAGTTCTATGATACTAGATCTAGATCTAGATTTTTAAGATCTTGATTCCCTTAATCTTGATTTTGGGTTTTTAGATTCAGATATAGATCTACATTGTTGTGCTTCTCAATTTTTGGGGATTTCCATTGGATAATGTTCTTCTTAAATATTGAGTTAGGTGGTATAATATTCAATTTATATAGTCTTTATTTGGATTAAGTTTATGTAATTGTATAATTTATATCATTCTTTATTAAATGGAATTCAAAAAATTGGGTTAATTAATGTCTCTAATTAATTAATTGAAGTCTTATTAAAATAGATAATTAATTTGGGAATTTAATATAAGATTTAGGGATTATGATTTAGATAATTAATTGTGGAATTAATAATGTGATTTTCATTTCATTACTTGAAGTAATTAATTTTATAATTAATTATTAGATATTGGGGTTATTGTTTTGAGATAATTAATTGTAGATTTAATTATGTGATATTGAGATGGTTGACTTTAGATAATTAATTGATGAATTAATTAATGTCTTTGACATACTTAATTAACTGGGGAATTAATTAAGGGTATTTATGTGATAAAATAATTATTGAATTAGTAATGAAATTGATGTTGAATAATTAATTGATGAATTAATTATGTGTAAAAGAATTAAAAAATGGTCATTCAAAATTTAGAAGTATAAAAGGTAACATGGTCATTGTACTTGTGTGAAAAGGAATGAGAACATTATCATTCAATTGATAAGTATAAATGGTAAAATGGTCATTGTACTTTTGAGTAAAGGAAAGGGAACATGGTTATTTTATTAAGAATTAATAATGGTAACATGATCATCTTACTTGTGAATTTAATATTGGTAATGTGGGAAATTAATTGTGAATTTAATAATGGTAACATGGAAATTAAAGTATAAATTAAAGAACCATAAAATAGGAACTCTGAGATATGACCTCACTTGAGAATAATTTAGGCTCTAACATAAACTGAAGAAGGTATTGAGATATGATATCACCTTTGAATAATTAGGGATCCAACATGAGCTGAAATAGGTATTAAGAAATGGTATTACCTAGTAACACTTCGAGCTCTGGCATGAGCTGAAGCTGACATTATAGTACGATTGTCCTCAATAACCCTGAATTTTATATGGTTAAATAAATATTAATTATATAATGTGATAAATGTTTATTTATGAATTGTACTTATTTCTTTATAAAAATGCAGACGTTTTTTACTAGATTTTTATTAGACACTGTTAGTGGTTTCCTACTAATTTGCACTCACACCCTACTTGGGATGCCTGACCGGTACCCAAATAGAATTTATTGTTGTAGGACAGGTTAAGGGTAAATTCCCTAGGTTAGATGTATAATTTGAGGATGGAGCTTGGACGAGGGAACCAGACGTGGTTCAAGACCCTTTTGGGATTTGTCAGTGTCTTTATTTTCATTTTTCATTTTAGACACTTGACACATATTTTAGCATGGAATGTTTTATAATTTAGTCTAGATATTGTATTTCCTACGTTGCTTATCTTGATATATTTTTATTGTTTATGATTATTTATGCTTCTGATATTGTTTATTATTTATGAAATTGTTTAATCTGATAAAAGAGGGTATAGTATCCATATTATTGACTTATCAGAGCCTCGCTACATTTTATCAACCTCTGGTGTATAAGGAGGTACACTTGAGGTGATGTGACTGACCAGCTCGGGGAACCGACATGTGGAACCCAAGTCAGGATGTTACAAAGTGGTATCAGTGGTCCAGTTTTCTTTTCTTTTTATTTGTCTTACTTTTATGGAAAGGTAGACAAAAAACTAGGAAGAGTAGGGGCTTGGTTATAAGATCATGCATGGGAGTTGCAAACCCAAGTATGGGATAAAACCCAAGTACCCGGGGTGGGATTGTTGTTACTGCTTTATGTTGTAAAAGTTGAATATTATTTCACCTTGGGTGACGCCCTTGTTGTGTGATGTGAAAAATTGTTTTTGAGATTTCCTAAGAATATAATCATGGCCCAGAATGGCATGAGAGTTGAGTCTACATGGACAATTCTAGGAACTTAGGATTATTTTGTGACCTCCATCATTTTAGGCATGCATGGAAAATGGGTTTTGGTTAAGTTGTTGAAAAAAGTCTATTTTTCCTTACTTGTGAAATTGAATTGAAAACGGTGCCTAATATAAAATTGAACATGGTAAATTGATGAAAGATGAGAATAAATTGGTGTCTAATGTGAAAGCTAAAACAATAAAAATGATAATATCATTTTATAACCAATACCTAGGTGTAGGATGGTTAAGGGTAGTTAAAGAACCTTAGTTTTGACCATGTGGTGAGATTTGGAGGAAAGACTTGTTGTGACTTATTATAATTTTACTCTTATGTAGATGTGTTAAAGTTTTGTTATAATGACAGAGACATGTTTTTGTCATTGTAGAGAGTATTTCACCATAACAATGCTTGTTGAGAGGATGACCGAGGGGCATGTCTAGGAATGATCCTCCAATGATGAAACCTGAGGCACCGATAGTGCTGGGTGAGGAAGAAGGGGATTAGTTCTGAGTGAACATTGATTGCTTTATAAAAATCATGGGAAAAAACCTAGGGTGGGTTCAGAAGAGAATATATGACTTGAAGAGGGAGTTTTAGTTGCAACACCCTTTGAATTTTACTAGAGAGGGTGGAGCTGAAGGAGCTATGTTCTGGGTTGAGCCATCAAGTGCTGGTGGGATGTTCAGGTGAATACTGGATAGACTGAAAGTATTTTATTGAATAAATTATTGTAAAGGTCATTAAAACACTTCTATCTAGAGATTCAGAGGTAGGAGAGAGTACCAAAGTTCATTTAACTAACTCAGGGGAGCATGTTTGTGAAGGAATATGCTGGACGATTTAAAAAACTGCAATGCTTTTTTCCAGTTTTGACAAGATATGAGATAACTATGGTAAGGAATTTTTAGGATGAACTTAAGTTCAAGATTAAGTCCCAAGTTAACCTCTTTAAATTAAATAATGTTGTTGAGGTGGTGGATCTAGATCTCATAGCTGAGGGGAACCTGAAGGAGGATTATAGTACTGGATAGATAGTTTTGATTGGTTTATCAAGATGTGTGACTTCCAAGACCAGGAAGCTCTATTATGAGAACTTTAAACAGGGTAGTAGAAATCTGGTTGGTCAAACAGAAGGATCGATTGCACAGGACCTTACTAGATTGATCTACCATCAGTGAGGTAGGCCAGACCACAATCGTTGACACTATCCCCAACCACCAGTGGAGTGTAGATCTTGAAGCAAGATGGGACATCTATATAAGTTCTTTAGGACACAATGACAGATGGTTTGTGATGGTGGATCTAGAAAGAGTCAGATTGTGGGATGGGGATCTTATAAACCTTATTAGACTGGAATTTGGAGTTCTATTGGTTGAGTTGGTAGAGGCATTACACATGGTGCTTTTGGGAAAGAGTACACATATCAGTAGAGTGGTGCAACTCAGGGGAGTAATACTGCATCACAGGGAAGAGGGGTAGGATAACTACATGTAGTAAAAACTACTCTTGTGGATAGCGAGGCTAGAACTTCAATAGTGATAGGTAATACTCTTATATATTCTACATTAGATAATTCCCTTTTTGATATTGGTGCCTCTCATTACTTTATATCTACAAACTTGTCAATGGTTTGATCCTAACAGTGGATTTTGTGAGCGGGGTTATGATTATAGATAAACTGTTGGTAGTAAGGTCTTGTGAAATCTGTATATGCAAGGTATATTTTCTTAGAGTTGAGGATTATCGTTCTCAATGGGATATATATATCCTTGACATGTTGGGCTTTGACCTATGGGTATGGACTGGCTAGCTGAATACCGAGCCCACAATGATTTTTACTACATGAGGGTGATGTTTACTTATCCTAAGGGTGAGCATTAAATTCACTGTGGGGAGTGAGATATCCATGAAGGCCAAGAAGGAACAATCACTCATCAACTAGAAGATCTCACATCCCAGGTTTCTAGTCATTTATTGGATGATGGAGGTGTGAAACTTGATGTTTTTACAATAGTTGTGGAACTATTTCAAGATGTGTTTCCTAAATATTTCTCTGGGGTTCCAACTAAGAGTGATGTGGAATTCACTATTGAGATAATGTTAGGGGATTATCTAGTATATATTCCACCATACAGAATAGAACTGAAAGAGATTCAAGAGCTCAAGACTCTGCTAGAGGAGTCAGATGATAAAGGGTTTATCCATCTAAGAACATCTCCTTGGGGATCGCCTATATTGTTTGTAAATAAGGCTAAAGAGGGTTTGTGCTCATGTTTTTCTTACTAGAAGTTTAACTAGATAACTATGAAGAATAAATATCCTCTTCCACACATCGATGATCTTTTTGAACAGTTCAGAGGAGCTTGTGTGTTCTCGAAGATCGACTTGAGATAGGGTTATCATCAATTAATGGTTTTGACTTCTGATATACTACGGACTACTTTTAGAAGTAGGTATGGCCTTTATGAGTTCTTCATAATTCCATTTGGGATGAAAAACGTGCCAATAATGTTTATGGACTTAATGAAAAAAATCTTCCATCCATACCTAGATCAGTTTGTGGTAGTTTTTGTGGATGATATCTTAGTGTACTCCAAGACACATGACGATCATACCCAACATCTTGACACTGTCCTAAGTACACCGAGAGAGAATCACTTATATAACAAGCTATATAAGTGTAAAATTTTGATTGATTGGGTAAAATTCTTGGGACACATCATCTCGGAGGAAGGTGTATCAGTGGAGCCAGAGAAGGTTCAGACAGTGGTTTCTTGGTAGCAGCCCAAGGATATATTCGATATCTGTAGCTTTCTGGGGTTAGATGGATATTATCAGAGATTCTTCCAGGAAATTTCCTATTTGGTATTGTCACTTTTGGGATTGACCAAAAAGGGGATAAATTTTTATTGGTTGGAAGCATGTGAGTATTCCTTCTAAGAGTTAAATAAGTTCTTGACATCAGCACCAATCTTGATCCTACCCGAGCTAGGTGATGAGTACATAATGTTTTGTGATTATTTTGGAATCATAATTGGAGTAATGTTGATGTAGGTTGATCGATTTGTGGCATATGGGTCTCAGTAGCCGAGGCAACATGAGTAGAACTACCCTATGTACAACCTCAATCTAGTAGTAGTGGTTTATGATATGAAGTGTTGTTGGCTCTATCTATTGGGTGAGAAGTTCATTGTGTATATGGATCACAAGAACATAAAATAAATCTTTTCACAGAGGGACATAAATCACCGACAGCGGATATGGGTTGAGTATATGTAGTCATTTGAATTTGAGATTTCATATACACCTGGTAAAGGAAATAATGTGGTTAAGGCTTTGAGTAGGAAAACTTAGACTCAGGCAGTTTAGGAGTCTAGTGCTGAGTGGAATATGATGACCTAGCTAGATGAGATTCATGTGGTGGTTTAGGAGAACCCATAACAAATGACTCTAGTATTAGTTTTAGTGGAGTCTACACTATTGATATGGATTTGAGACAGGAAGTATGAGGATCTAGAGTGTTAGACCTTGATGAAAATCCTTGAAGGTGTAGATTCAACTTCCAATTGAAGCATATACGAGTATGAGATCATCTACATCATAAATCATGTTGTTGTGCCTACAAGTATGTGGGGGAGATGATGTGGGAATTTCAGGCCTCAAAGTTTGTAGTACATCCAGGTGTAGCCAAAATGTACCGTGACCTATGATGACAGTTTTGGTGGCTAGGCATGAAAAATGAGATAGCAGGGTTAGTAGCACGATGCACCACCTGTCAATAGGTAAAGACATAACATCAACGACCTAGAGGTTTGTTACAATCATTACCCTTTACATATTGTAAGTGGGATGACATGACAATGGATTTTGTGGTGGGTATCCTAAATAATTGAAGGAAGAATGACGCTAACTGGGTTATAGTGGATTGACTGACGAAAGTAGCGCATTTCTTGCCTATATAAGAGACTTTCTTTGTGGATCATCTTTGAGATTTTTATGTTTGGGAGATAGTCCATATGAACAGGGTGCCACCGTCTATAGTTTCAGATTGTGACATGTGTTTTACTTCACTCTTCTTATAGGGCTTGCAGAAAGTTCTTGCACACATGTATTATTGAGTACAACTTTTCACCCACAGACAAATGAGTAGTCAGAGTGTACTATACAAGTTATTAAGGATATGATGCAGACATGGGTTCTAGACTTTGGTGGATCTTGGTAAAATCACTTGGATTTAGTGGATTTTTCCTATAAAAAGTTTATCAAGAAACTATACAGATGGAACCATAAGAGGCTTTTTATTATAGGCCTTGAAGATCACTACTATGCTAGATGGAGGTAGGTGAGTCAGAATTATTGGGATTGAGTCTTGTATAGGAGATATTAGAATAGGTACAATGGATTCAGAAACACATGGATACATCTCATAGTAGGAAAAATTTATATGATGGAAGATAGAGATGACCCATAGTGTTTTCAAAGGGTGATTGTGTATTCCTTCGGGTGTTGCCTAAGTTGGGTCACTGAAAGATACATAAAAAGGACATGTTGGCACCAAGGTTCATTGGATCATTTAAGGATGTGGAGAGAATTGGGCCCATGGCGTACTGATTAGCTCTTCTATAAAAATATAGTGATATGCATGATGTTTCCATATGTCAAAACTATGGAAGTATCACCTTGAACCTTCTCATGTTATCAATGTTGATGGTTTTGAGCTAGATATAGATGTTTCATTTGAGGAGCATCTGATACGTGTGTCGGATCGTAGTGAGAAAGTGTTTTGGGGAAAAATCATGCCAATAGTTCATGTACTGTAGAAAAATGGGAATGTGCAGGAGGAAACATAGGAAAGGGAAGCAGATATATGAGCTTAGTGGCTCTCTCTTTTTGGATTGGAATCTTAGAGATTCCTGGGAGTTCAGCTCGAGGAAAAGATGTTATAATTAAGGTGGAGATATTGTAATGTCTTGACCTTTTATGGAGTTAAATTGGGATGGTTTTTAGGTACTTCTTTGCGCATATCTAATGATTTTTTTGGGTTATAACTTGGGGTGCATTTGGGTGTATTTTTGAGGGAAAAAGAAAGATAAAGGGATTTATACAGTCAGTGCACAGTTAGAGCAAACCGTGCGCCCTATCCCAGCAAACCGTGCGCCCTGGACATTGGTGGTTTGCATGGCTAGCACACGGTTTGTCAAACTGTGCACCCTAAAAGAAGAAACCATGCACCCTTAAAATAATAGGAGCACAGTTGGCACATGGTTAGTTCAAACCATGCACTCCTATCTAGGAAAATGTGCATTGGATTTCATTAAGCCTGAAAATTATTTTAAAAATTCCACGAACCCCTGTAAATCACCTATTTAGACACCCATTTGACCGTTGGTACTCTTTTTCATTTTTGGAGCTCTTTGGATGAATTATAATCCCTCATAACCACTCTTATTCATGAATCAAATCCCATATAGAAGGTTCAATCCTCTCCTGGTTAGTGAATCCTCTCCTGGTTCTTCCTTCGTTCTTCCCCCATTCTTTCTGCTTTCTTTAAGATATGTAATACACTATTATATATATATATATATATATTGTGATATATAGATCTATGATTCTATATCTAAATCTATATTTTCAAGATCTTGATTTTGTTAATATTGATTTAGGGTTTTGAGATTTGCATCTAGATCTACGTTATTGTGCTGCTAAATTTTTGGTGTTTCCATTGGTGAATATTCTTTTTAAAACTTGAGATAAGTGGTCTAATATTAAATTCCCATAGTCATGATTTGGATTAACTATATGTACTTTTATAATTTCTAGAGTTATTTAGCAATTAGAATTCTGAAAATTGGGTTAATTAATGTGGCCAATTGATTAATTGAAGTATTGTTAAAATAGATAATTAATTTGAGAATTATTGATCATATTTAGGGATTGTGATTTAGATAATTAATTGTGGAATTAATTATGTTTTTTTATGTCATGGATTGAAATATTTTATTTTAGAATTAATTATGATATATTAGGGTTATTGTTTTGAGATAATTAACTGTAGAATTAATTATGTGATTTTGAGATGGTTGACTTGTGATAATTAATTGATGAATTAATTAATGGATTTGACATACTTAATTAATTGGGGAGTTAATTAAAGCTATTTATGTGATAAAATAATTTTTTAATTAGTATTGACATTGATGTCGAATAATTAATTGATGAATTATTTATGTGTAAAATAACGGGAACATGGTCATTCAAAATTGAGAAGTATAAATGGTAACATAATCATTGTACTTGCGCATAAAGGAATGGTAACATGGTCATTTAATTGAGAAGTATAAATGGTAACATGTTCATTGTACTTGTGAGTATAGGAATGGGAGCATGGTTAGTCTATTGAGAAGTAAGAATGGTAATATGGTTAGTGTAAGGAAACTGATTTGAAAATTCGATAAACTAACAGAAATACAAAATGAAGTCAGATTGTCTTAGAATTTGGGTAATGATCCCCTTTGATACCAAATGTTGTCATGAGGTATGATGACAAATAAAATACAAGAGTGGGTGGTGAATTATAGTTTTAAAACTAACTTATAATTTTCTTCCTCTTCAAGTATTAAGATGATCAGTTTTTTTTAATTAAAAATGAATTTAGAGATTCATTAGTTTTTCAAATTAATGGTGAAATAAAAAGTCATAGTAATGGATATATAAATTTTATAAAATATAGTTAACACGATAGAAATAAGATGATGAATATTTTGTAATACCGATGAAGAAATTTAAATCAAAAAAACTTTAAACTAGTTGAATTATAGAAATTGATATAAGAACTAACTCAACTATAATTTAGGAGGGTATACAAATGATGATTGGTATTTTAAATTACCAATGAAAAATTTATCACAATGGAAATTTGAAAACAAAACACGGAGTATTGGTTAACAAACTAAATATTCCTTTAAAGATATTATTGAAATCACACTTTTAAACCAAAATGAAAGGTAGATATGTAGACCTAATATGAGGTATCCATGATTTTCAACTTGTTGTAATGTATCCCTGATTTTATTCCCATCTAAATACCTTTCTTCATATCCCTAGAAGCCCTTGACTATACTTGTCATAAGAAGCTCACTTCTATGTACCAGAAGTACTTGAGTTCTATCTTCCTAGCCACATAAACCCTCTATCATATGATTATATTTTCTATCTTACTCTCCCAAGAATTCCTTTATCACATAGGTTTGGTAGAGAAACAATTGCAACTGAAATTTTAAGATATTTATAATAAAAAAATCACATAATGATATCTCTTAATAGAAAAAATCAGAAAGAAAAAGGTTACATCGATCAGAAGTTACTTAAGAAATAAAAAATGCCCATGATTTAAAACAAAAAACTACATGAATAATGATCAATGTACCTATTTTTCTTTTGACGTTTGAGGTGTGGAATTATATATAGGAAACATTGTAACAAACTTCAATGGTTGAATTATGAAAAACTCAGATTCAATCATAACTACATTGGTAGAAACTTCTTTATTATCTAAAAAACTTAGCATGTTGCTTCATCTATCAATGGGTTTGAGTAGCACTTTTACAATGATTTTAAATCTAATGGAACTATATGATATTTAATATTTAGATCATTAGATTTTCATAAATCAGTTTTGATATTTGGTATTTCATTTACCATAAGTTCATTTTGCATAAACATTACAACTTAAATAGAAACTTAAGTTAGATAATTTCATATGAAGTGTATTGTGATTTTTGAAATAAAGAAATAAGTGATCCATTGATTTAAAAATCTCCCAAATACATTCTATATCATTATAGATTGTTTCTCTGGAAATTTGTATATTTATACTTAACAAAATTACTTCAAAATAAGTCATAAATAAACCATATGAGATATGGAATGAAAAGAATCCCAATTTTTTTTAAATTTAGGGCTGTGAATCATGTATGGAGTGCATAGTTTTTTGACAAAATTTATTCAAATTTTGATAAATTCATTTTTTTGATTATCTGAATGAGACTATGGGATATTATTTCTATAATCATACTAAATAGAAAGTGTTTGTTCCTTGATATGGTGTTTTCCTTGAAAGGAAACCCCAGAATAGAGGAGTCATTAAGAGGAAAGTTGAACTTGAAGAAGTTCAAAATCCAAAAAAAGGATGTTTACCTAAGATTAAAGTTGATCTGGTTCCAAAAACCATTGGTGAGGAATAATCAACTAAAGTTACCCAAGAACCTAGGAGGTGTAGTGGTATTTTTCAGTCATCCGAGATATATAGATTTTTTATGGAAAATGGTAATGAAGTAATGTTCATAGATGATGAGCCTAATACCTACCAAGTGTCCATGAAGAGTTTTGTTTTTGAGAAATGGTTATATGACATGAAATATATGATATAAAACATGTACACTAACCAATTTTTAAACTTATTGGATACACTTGAAGGGTTGATACCCACATGATACAAGTGAGTTTTTTTGTAAGAAGGATGACATGGATAGACATGTGTCTATCTATAAATCATATTTGTTTGATAAAAGTTGTGAAAAAGTCATGGTATTGACTATGAGGAAATATTTTCTCTGGTTGTGAAGAAAAATTTCAATTAGATAATACTATCCATAGTAGCTCATTAAGATTATGAGATATATCAAATGGATATGAAAACCATATTCCTTGACTGATATTTTTTCAAGGACATATATATGATACAACACAAATGATTTAATGTACCAAATGATCATTCTAAGGATTTCAAGTTGAGTCATTACATTTAGGGATTTAAAAAAGATTCTTATATTTGGAACATCTAATTTGAAGATACATTGACTGAGTTTGGTTATGTCACAGACGGTTATTGTGTATACAAGTGGGTTAGTTGGAGTGTTATTTTATTTTTGATATTTTTTATGGATGACATAAAACTCATTAGAAATGATATCCTAAAATTACATTATTTAAAGGTATGATTGGTAAAGTAATTTTAAATTAAATACATGGGTGAAGAAACCTAGATAGTTGGCGTGGATATCTAGATAGATATATCAAATATGTTTCTTGGACCGAGTTAGGACACATATATTGGTAAAGTTCTAAAGTTTTTTAACATGAAAAAAGACTTAAAGGTATCTTTAAAAGTGTTGCATTGAATGAATCTTTGGATAATTCAAGATCATTATAAAGATTTAGAGAATATAGATATAATTCCTTATTCATATGCTATATAATCTATCATGTATTCTATATTATGTAATCAACCTTATTTTTCTTATTCTTTACGCATAACAAGTAGAAACCAAATTAATCTGGGGGAGGGTAACCAAATTACAGTCAAGAATATTCTTAAGTAATTAAGTTTAAGGATATTTTTTTGGTATTTGGAGGATAGGTTGCGCTCATTGTAAAGGGTTATACTAATGATAGTTTCAAATCCAATAATTATGATATGTGATATCAATATGATTTCATGTTTTTCCTCAATAATGGAGCTATCAGTTTGAAGAGTTCAAAAAAATCCATCGATGAAAATTCATTAAGGTCGTGTTGAATCTCTTGGCATTAGACACATGAAAGATTTTATGTGATGGTAGTAAAATGTATCATAATTTCATAATAAATACAATCTCTATTTATCATTTATTCATGTGTGATATATATATTAGATAAAAAATGGAATGATAATATCCCCTCAAAAGTAGGATTATGAGTTGTCTGTAAATGATGATTATCTTGATTTATTATGTGTTTTTGATACTTTTTATAGATCTGTGTGAGTAGTATATGTATGCGATATAGAGTATTATCATGAAAAACTATGTGGAGACTTATTATTTGGACTGACCAAGAAAATTATATCACATGGATTTCTATACCATCATTTATATACTTTGGGGTGTATGCTTATTATCAACCCCCATTAAATGAGGTTGGAATGATACTTACTATGTGAATATTCATACTTTGATACCTTTCTTATGTCACCCTTGAAGAAGTGCTTGTCAAAGGGTGGTTGGGAACATTGTTGATCATGTCGTTAGTTGTGGTTAACTAAGTTAAGATTTTTCCTCTTGTATTCCATGTATAAAATCTTGGCACTTGATAGAATTATATTGAGTAAATTCATGGTCATACTTAGTTAAGTGACATGTGTTGTGCTAAACAACATGGATGAATGAAATGTGATGTATATAATTCATAATGATTAGTTTATTTTTGAGAATTATGAATGCCTAAGATGGCCTGTAGTAGAATAACATTTTCCATGTCTAGTGGATTCTCGATGTCTTAAAAAAGGGATTTTATAAGTATGTATATAGTGTATATGATACATGTTATTATGGACATGTTTATATAGAGATATTATTATGTGTGATAATGATCACTAAATAACCCTTTATAACTTGAGTATCACTTGTTAGGTCCCTTGGTATGATAATATTGACTGGGGGCAGTGAATAGTCCCTTTTAATTTATTATCAAAAATAATAATTTATCATAGTTATAGTAGTGGAAATAAAATAAATACCACATGAAGTTTATAAAGAGGATATGATCACTAATATTCTAGTCCTCTCATCAATATCCTCTACTCCTCAAGGAGACTGGTATGCACTAAATCCTAAATTTTGAATGGGAGTGATAACCTGATTACAAAAAAATACAAACATAACTCTTTCACACCAGGTGGTATAACCCTTTACTTTTGGTAGATTCACAACCTACCATCCTTTTTTCTACGAGGAACAACCCGATCTTGCTTTTAGATGGGAGGAATAACCCAATGAAATATTTTTATGGGAAAAGATTAAACCAAAACTCTAGAGGACAAACTTGTATCATGAAGTATTATAATTAAAAAAATAGTAAAAAAAAATGAAATAATAGTTGAGAATATGATGTAGAAATTCATTGAAGCACGTTTTCTTTAATGACATTAGTGGAGGAAGATAAATGTGATGGAGGTTCTTAGTGATCACCACAGAAAAAACAAAGTCAGAGAAGTTTTTTGATCAAATTTTGAGAGTAATAGGAAATGTATTATTGTATCCTTGTTGAATGAATTATCTGCCTTGGTACATGCATTTTTATCCTTGAATAAATCTCCCAAAAAATTAAAACTGAGATCTAAAGGATTATTTTCATGTCCAATATCTACACGACACTTGTTAGTAAATAACAATAAAATAATATGATCATTACCTTATTTTAGTGAAGTAGTACTGAAAACAAAACACAATCAGACTCATATTTATTCATGAAATATTAAAAGGAACATTTAATGTTATAATAATAATAATTCTTAGACAAATAAAAATTTTAAAAAATTGAAATAATAATATAATTCTATATATTTAAACATACATCAGAATGTTGTAAAAATAAATCATTGTATGGAAAAAAATATAAATGAACAAGTGTCATTAAAAAGTGATGCACTTATTATTTCAACATAATGTAATGAAAAATTTAATAAAGAAAACTGTATTATAAAAATTAATTAAAATAAGTAAATAAAAATTTTGGAATCCAATTTCAACTAATGGTTGGTTGTTACCTATTGTTGAAAATATAGATTTGTGAGACATTACCTACCATTGGAAATGTACAACGATGGAAAAAATAGAGTATTACCAAGCATTGAAATTATAAGGAAAAATAAGGTGAATTAAACAAAAATAAAATAAATTTCATCCATCTTAATAATAAATGGATTAATGAGAATAAAAAAATTACTTACCATTAGATGTCCAATGGTTAATAAATTACCTACTGCTGGGTTGCAATGGAATGTTAAATAAAAACATCAAAAATTATTTAAAGATGAAGAAATTTAATATTGTTTATCAGATAAGCATGAAATAATAAAAATCATATAGAATGAATAGAAAAAAAGATACTTCCATAATTCTAAGATCCTATAAGATTAAAAAATCATGAAGAAACATTTTATAAATAGAATTAAATATTTATGAAAAGAAGAAGAATATTTTTATGATAAAAATGATAAAACAGATTAAAAAAACCATATAGATAAAAAGAAAATAGTGTACCCAACCAAAGAAATAAGTGTTACTATAGGAATAATAAGATGCTATTTCCAAATCATTTGTGCAGAAAACAAAAGAAAAAAAGTTTGGGAAAAAATATAACATACCGTTGATGTTCAACGACGGGTAAATTTACTCACTGTTGATCTCTTGTCGGTGGGTCAATGACCCACTATTGGGTTCTAGTGGTGAAAATATAGACCTACTATTGCTAAAAAAACAATGGTGACTTGAAAAGGAGGTCAACATAGAATAATGGATTCAATCCAAATAGAAATAGAAGCATATAGGAGAAGAGGGAATACATTAGAAGAAAAAATGATCTTCTGTTTGATTGAGAGAGAAATAAAGAAAAATATACCAAGACAGGAAGATATAAAATAGAGAGATTGAAGAAATTCGGTTAGAAGTGTCGAAGACATAGAAGATCTCTGAAAAGGTGGAGAGTAATCAATCAACCGATGAAGGAGAGGAGGTCGATCCATGATTAGATCAAGTAAGAATCAAGAAAAAATAGAATCAAAGAAAGACTAAAACTGAAGGTTTGAAAAGACTCAGTTAATAATGTTACATACACTATGTTTGTCATAGGTTCATAGGATAACCAGTGGACTAATGAAGGAAACAAAGAAGGTGAAAAACTGGGTCTAGGAGAGGAAATATATTTAGGGAGTTTAAAAAGTGGGAGTTCATGGGATAAAAGATAAAAATAAAGAGGGGATATGATAACCAAGATTAAAACTCAATTTATAACTTTCATCCCACATAGAAATGAAATCAAGGGGACCAAATGTTATATAACCCAAAATGAACTGAAGGAAGTTCAAAACAAAAAAACACTATACACACTTAGCCTATGGTCTATGTGGGTGATCCATGCCCAACCTATGGAGGTACACTCCTTGGGACCTATACACAGGCCCACAAGTATGGTGCATGCACTATTCTTGAACTAGAATCTGTGCGAGCTATGAAGGATGGTCCTCCCATGAGGTCATACCTTTGGGTCCCCTTAAGAGTGGTTGAGCTTTAGCTTTAGGGATCTGCACAAAAAGACCTATTTTTATAACAAAAAAGTAAAAAAAATTAGAGATCACAACAAAATATAAAGATATTTTTTTAAGGGTTAGGGTTGAAGCCTCATTTTATTATTAAAGCAAAGCAAGAAAATATGTTTTTCTGGGTAGAGGGAGACCCATTACATAGCCCAAAGACACAGGGGTATAAAATCCCAAATACAAGGCCCAAAAGCCCATTTTTGGTCCAAATGGACCTCCTATGAATAGTACTTCTATAGTACCTGAGCTGCTATATTACTTGCTACAGTACCGCTGTCACTACAGTCCCCACTAAAATACCTCTGCCGATACAGTGTCATCGCTACTACAGTTTCTCCGCTACTATAGTACCGTTATCGTGTCCTACTACAGTACTTAGGGAATTTCATCCTTGCCCAGAATCGATCCTGGGTCTTTTTAATGTCAATCGGGAACCTTTACCACTTGGGTACAATATCATTGGAAAAAAATATGAATATATGTTTATAATATTTTTGAATCAAAATTGAATTTAATTAATTGTTATGTAAGTGTAATTTATCAAAATAAAGAGAGATATAAATTAGTTAATACTAAATTACAAACAAATATCCCCCTTTTTGTAAATTACAAAGCATAATATTTATTAAAATTTCAAATAATATTTAATGAAAATCATTAAAACTTTTAAAAAAATTTGCCCCTTTTTTAAATTTATCAAAGAGTACCTAAAAATAACAATTAAAGAAACAAAGAAAAATATTGAATTTAGATATAATAAAAATAATAATACGTTGTTATTATTTAACTATGAAATTTTAAACATTATGATATAATTTTAAGTATAGTAGAAAATAATAGTGGGATTTAGAAAATAAAAGATAGTTTCATTATTCAAGTAGATTGTGTTATTTAAGAAAAAGTAATGAGAGTGTAATAAATAACTTTCAATTACATAATACATATACAAAATAGTGATTTGATTAATAAAAATATAAATAATACTAAGTAAAAGTGAAGATTCTAGCATACCCAATCCAAGCTTCATTTTCTCAAATTTAACAAAATCCAAGGGTTTAGTTAAAATATCAACTAATTGTTTCTTAATTGGATTAAACTCAAAACATATATCAAATTTATTTACATGATCACTATGATAATGAAATCTAAAATCAATGTGTTTAGTTCTTGAGTGTTGAATAAGTTTTTTAGAAATTTAAATAGCACTAGCGTTATCATAGAAAATATGAATTTTATCAAAATTAATATTAAAATCATACAATGTTTTCTTTGTCCAAATACTCTATAAAAAATAACTAGCAGTAGAAACATACTCAGCCTCAACTATTGACAGTTCCATTGATAGTTTTTTCTTAGATCACTATGAAATTAATTTTTTTAATAAAAAGTGACATAAGCTAGAAGTGATTTTTTGGTCAAGCCTACAACTTCCAAAGTCAGAATCATATTAAGATAGTAAATCAAAGAAATTATCATTAGAATAAAATATTTGAGTACTAATAGTTCCATTGACACACCTAATTACTATTTTAACATCTTTATGATTACTTTCTTTAGGGGTTTGACTGATATCTATCACCCATACAAATAGAAAACATAATATCTGGTTTAAAAGCGGTAAGATACATAAGACTTTCTATCATGCATCTATACAACTTACCACAAATATAATTTCTAGATTCATCTTCATCTAGTTTAGATTTTGTGCTCATAAGGGTTCTCATAGTTTTACCAGAATCAAGTCCAAAATTTTTAATGATTGCGCTATGGGCTGCGGGGGCTCTCTTCCACTTCAATGGATTTTAGGGTTTCTGTTCGGCCATGGCGATCTCATTCTTCCTCAGCTTCAATCGTCTTTCTCCTCCTGGCAGTGTGGTGTCTACGGCTCCCTCTTTGATGTCTCCTCACGATCCTTGGCTCTCGAAAGATGTTTGCAACCCTACGGTTGTGATGAAGTCGATTTTTTCGGCTGGTTTTCATGTGGCTTCGAAGCCTTGCGCCGGATCTGTCGAAGTGTCACAACCATCTCCTGCGACCTTGATGATTAATGCGAGGTGTGGCAACTTACGGATTTCATCTAGTCAGGAGAAGTTCGATTCGACTGAGGCTCCTGTTGAGGCGGTGCTACGGGATCCTATTCCGCCCCACGGTGATGTTTTTCCTCATTCTCAATCCTATTCTAATGTGATGAGAAAATCAAATGTAGGGTTTAAATTGGATGGAGAATGTTCATTTGCGCTGTTGAAGGACTCAGGTCCTAGTAAAATTCTTTATAAGGGTTCATCAGCTCACGTTGAAGCTAACTCTACAGCACTTGATGAGAGAATGTCAATTAGAAAAAAATAATTGATTGCATGAATTTTTCTTCCTAAAGGTGAACAACCATGGAAACTTGATGATTTGATCTTTATAACCTCGAATTTGTGGGGTTTCTCTAATTGGAAATGTGTTTCTCTTGGTCAAGGATTTTTTCACTACCTTTTTCTGTCTGATGATTTGAGCTTTGAGCATGGAGCATGGGAACCTTGTTTCTGAAACCTGGATGGCTTCATCTACATGAATGTTCATTGGATTTTAATGTCTCAAATGCAATAAATGCTTTTTTTCTTTGATTAATTTGTAAACTAAGAAAAAATTTCAATTCCCCCACTAGACTCATATAAAATTCACTTTTTACTAATTTTGAAAACTCATTACTAATTTTATCATTTGTAGAACCAAAGATAATATTGTCAACATAAATATACATAATCAATATATCATTTGATACTCTTTTTATGAAATTTTTTTGATCAAACTTACCTTAAAACAAATAATTTTTAATTGAAAACATGGTTAGTCTTTTATACCAAGATCTAGGAGCTTTCTTAAGATCATATAAGGCTTTAGAAAGTCTGAAAACATGATTCGGGAATTCATCATTTTCATAACCAGGTGGTTGATTAACATAAACCTATTCTAAACTAACACCATTTAATAAAGAAATTTTTACATCCATTTTAAAAAGTTTAATTTTTTTAAAACTTTAAAAATCTAATAAAATCTAAATAGATTCTAATATAGAAAATAGTGAAAATGAATCCTCAAAATCAATACATTCTTCTTGAAGTTAACCTTGGGCGACTAATCATGCCTTATTTCTAACAATATTACTAGATCCATCCAATTTATTTTAAAAAATCCATTTGGTTCCTATAGACATTATATCCTTAGGAAACTCAATCAGATTCAATACTTTATTTCTTTAAAACTGGTCAAGTTCATTATGCATGGGATTAATCCAATTAGAATATTTCAAATCATCTTTAATATTAATTGGAATAAAATTTTCTACAAAGGAATAATTAATATAGAAATTTAAAACAGAATGTCTAGTTCTAAATAAAGATTCAACATTTCCTTTAACATTTTTAAAAGGGGAATAGAGCCTTTTCTTTGTTTCCTTTTGATTCTACACTCTTTCTCACTTCATCGCCTCCTCGAGCTCTTTCTTCTTCTTGCTCATTCAACTCATGGTTTCCTCCCCCTCGCTTCCCTCTACTCTGTGGCACTTCGGCTTTCTTCTAGGATGTCTCTTCCACACTTTGACTTTGAGATCCACCACTCCTATCCAGGTCAGATCTAGAACGATGGAGACTCTGAGGTTTTGGGTTTAGGGGATAGGATATTGAGTATTTATCATCAAACCTCTCTCCTTCTTTAGGGATTTGGCCCATGTTTCATCTTTCTCTTCAATATTTCTAGGGTTTCATCATCTCGGCTTCTTTCAGTCCTTCCTTTTTTAGGGTTCCAATACCATTTCTTCCCCCTTTTATCGTGATGATTTTTTCCTACCTTTTGATTTTTTTGGGGTGTTTTTGTTTGTGTTCTGGTTTCTCTTTATGTTGAAGGTTTGACGTGCCGGTGATTGCTCGGTGTCTTGCTGTGGGAGTTCCTCTGCTCGCCCCTCTCTGGCATGTAGGACCACTACCCTCTTCCAGGTCAGTCGGGTGTGAGGGTCTACAAGATTTTTTAGATGTATAGTGTGTTGTGGTGGCAGGTTCCCAGTGGTTCAGGTGGGGAGCTTCTAGTTTGTATGCAGATGTGGTGATGGAAAATGGTATTAGTTGGTGCAACAAGGTGTTGCGATGATTGGATGAATGTCTGGTCATAGGTTAGATTGGTCCAGTCAATGAAGTTGCTAAGTATGGTGATTTGTAGAGATGTGTCTGGATTAGGAAGTTGTTTGGACTATGTTGATGGTGTCGGTGGTGTCAGTTTTAGGCAGTGGACATTGGAGAGAGGATGACGACGATAATCGGATGAGGCTGACATGACGACATTGGCAGGGTCGGTGATTTGTAGGAGATATCATGATGGTGGTGAGTTGATGTGGTTCTCAATGGTAAGTTTCTTGAGCAGTACAATTCCCCAGTTGACGCGTGATTTTCTATGAAGAAGGTATCTTTTGATTTTTGGAATAGGGTGCAGTTGACGGTCTTGGAGTGGTGGATGGTTCTGTGTTATTTTGAAATTGGAACTCTGTAATGTGAAATGTGTGTTTGTGAGGATGTGTCTTTCTGTTGGAGAAAGTTATGCAGGTTCCCACTTACCCACAAAGTGCTTTTCAATAATATAAAAAATGGATTGTGGATAAATTAAAGGATCAGATTGAGGAGAGATATCATCCCCCTCAATTGATGCAACATTACTTTCAAGTATATCTTTATCAAAGTTGATTTCTTTAAAATATTCAACATTATAAGTAGAATCATTAATCTTTTTATCATTATTTTCAATGAATTTAACATGAAAAATTCTTCAATTTTCATAGACCTTTGATTGTATACCCTATAAGTCTTACTTTTATTAGAGTATCCCAAAAAGATACCTTCATAACCTTTTGAATCAAACTTTTCAAGATTACCTTTAGTATTTGAAATATATATAGTACATCCAAAAACATTAAAATAACCAATTTTGGATTTCTTATTCTTAAATAGTTTGTAATGAGTTTTATTAAATAAGAGTCTAATATAAACTCTTTTTAAAATATAGAAACCAGTGTTAATATATTCACCTTAATAATATTTTGTAAGGATGGACTCACTAATCAATTTTATTTCCATTTCTTGAATAGTTAGATTTTTCCTCTCTCCAACACCATTCTGTTTTGGTGTTCTAGGGGCAGAAATTTATGAAAATATCCATTAGTTTTATAGAAATTTTTAAATTCATAGTTTAAAAACTCTCCTTCTTTATCACTTATAATAGAATAAATTAAGTGACCTTTATGATTTTGAATTTTTTTAGAGAAGGTAACAAATGTTTTTAAAGTTTCACTTTTATTAGATAATAAAATTGTCTAAGTAAATCTACTAAAAGCATCAAAAGTTACAAAAACATATCTTTTAGAACCTAAACTAGTAGTTCTCATGGGTCCAAAAAGATCAAGATGTAGCAGTTCTAAGCATATAACAATATTAACCATATTTTCAGATCTAAAAGATTCGTTGTGTTTTTTACCTTTTAGACAAGAATCACATAAATAATACATAGATATACTAAATTCTTGAAGTTCTAGAACCTATTAATGTTTATCCAGATTGTACAACTATCAAAGTTGAACATGTCCCAACCTCCAGTGCCATAAAATGTGATCTGTATCTACATCATTTAAGCATTTTAAACTCTACTGGGATAGTTTTTAAAAATAAAAAGAATATATATTTTCATTTCTATTAGCATAAAATAAAACTTTATTATATTTATAAAAAGGAATTTTTTATCTTCAAATTTTACATGTATTCCATTATGAGAAAGTTTTGATATGCTAATTAAATTATGTTTTAATCCTTCTATAAAAAAGTACTTTATAAATTATAACAGAAGTTAATATAACCAATTATTCAAAACCTATAATCAAACATTTAGATTTGTCATCGAAAGTGACAATACCTCCATCTCAAGAGTTAAAAGATAATAAGTTCGAAATTTCACCCATCATGTGCCTTGAGAACCCACTATCTATATACCATGTAACTTTAGAACACTTCAGGTGGGTTTCCTACAAAACAAATCAAGCAGATGGTAGTTCTGGTACCCAGACTAGTTTGGGTCCAACTTGATTAATAAAAAAAGATTTAGTTACCCATATAGATTTTATACGTTTATTATATTATAATATAGATGATAAATTTTTAGAAATGAATGTCTTAGTATAGCTTAAGGACTGAGTAGACTTTAAAAAACATTTTTTTGCATAATTCCCTTTCAAGTTACATTTAAGCAAGTAATGTTTGAAATATTCTCATTTATGCATTTAACAAAATATATTTCTATACATATTAGGAACCTAAATATTATAACCACAACCCTTTTTATTATATTACAGTGGAAAGAATTCCATCAAGATATATTACCACTGTCTCTAATGTCCGAGTTGTTACAGTTACTATGCCAAAGTTTGCATTGCTATAGTGCACTATCGGTGTCACTTATTCTACTTTGATATAGCTAGTTATAGTTGTAGTCTAGTGTGAAACATGGTCCGATAGCATTTATCCTAACAACATCCAAAAGTATTAGGCTAAACCAAACCAATAATCTCCCACTGTGATCCTGATCCACTATTTTGACCTAACTTGATGCAACTAACTAAGATAACTTACTTAATCCAACCTCCTTCTCTTCTCCACACATCGGTTCATGATTTCCATTCACAAATTCAATTTCAAGCTAAAAATTAATGAAATAATAATTTTTTCCCTTCTATTATCCCATAATGACCTTCCATATTCTACCTTTCATCCTCTATTCGTCAGTGGAGACCAATAGAGGCACAAAAATGCCTCAACTTCTGTATTACCATCACCTTTTTAAACATGTATATGGAATTTTTGGTTATATGAATCTTCTATAATGTTATCAACCCATCATGTATCAATCATCTGATAAAATGGAACTTCAACTGAATATTATTTTTCCAGGTATGAAACATTGGGTTCTTTGCAAGATGTATCACACTCTAACTATCACATTGCAATACATTTTCCTTTCACTTTATACCAAGCTCATACAAGAAGTTCAGCAGCCAAACCATCTCATTTACATCTTCTTTTACAGTAATATATTATGCCTCTATGGTGTAGAGGGACACCACCTTCTATAGTTGAGATATCCAGGTCACTATAGTTCCTGCACAGGTAAATACAAAACCTGTAGTACTCCTTCGTCCATCAACATCACATCTAAGGTCAACATCCACTTACCCCTACAATAAATTTTCTTTCCCAAAGCATATAGATACTTCCTTGATTCCCTTCAGGTATCTCAGTATCCACTTTATATATTCCTAATATTTATTTTTATAGTTATCCATGTACCTTCTTAAAACTCCCACTACATGAACAATGTCAGGTCAAGTACCAACTATGGAATATATCAGGATTAAAACAACTGATTCTTATAGAACCTTTTCCATCTACTCAACCTCTTCTACCATCTTTGGTGATTTATCCTTTGATAATTTGAAATGGATCTCACTATCTTTGATTCCTACATATTGAATCTTCTAAGAACCTTTCCAATGTATTCATCCTATGATAACATCAAGGTTCCAACTGTGTGGTCTCTCTTGATTTTCATCCCAAAAAATTTTCCAGCTTCTCTAAGGTCATTCATCTCAAACTACTCATCCATATTCCCTTTTATACCATCAATCCTATGCATACATGATCCTATAATGATCATGTTATACACACATAAAAGAAATATAATGTATTCATCATAAAAAAACTTGGTTTAGAAACATTGATCCATGCCACACTGTTTGTATTAATTTTTAGTGATAATGAATCAAACTTTTTATTCCACTTTTTGGGTGCTTGCTTCAACCCATATAATCTCATCTGAAGTTTTCATACTAAGTATTCATTCCAAGACTCAACATATACCTTTGTATAATTCATATAGATGTCATTTTATAGATCTCTATTAAGGAAAGTAGTCATGAAATCAAACTTCTCAAGATGTAAGTATTCCAATTCCATAATGCTAAGAACCACTCAAATGGTGGTAAGCTTCACTATAGGTGAGAAAATTTCAGTGAAATCCACTCCTTCCTTCTATTAAAAAAAAATTCACCGCCAGCCTTTATTTATACCTCCTCTTTCCATCATGTTCTTCCTTGACCCAGTATACCCACTTGTTTTTCAATTCTTTCTTTCCTTGTGGAAGAGCTTTCTACTCTAAACTACTTTTATCATGAAATGAAGAAATATTCTCCTTTATAGCCAGCTCCCACTTGCTCGAATCCTACAAATGCATTACCTATTCAAAAAAATTATGGTTCTCCATCGTTAATTGATAATAAAAAATATAAGGATGGTGAATACCACTTCATATCCATTCTTACTCTTTTTCATCTCGTTAACTCCAGATAAGGAGTAGGCTCTACTGGTTTTGGCATCACATGATCAGAAACACCTTCAATCTCCATTTTCTCATGTAACTCTAATTCTTTATTCCCATTATCAGCTTTAACTTCATAGAAGTGATTGTATGTGAAAACTTCATTAAATACCAAATTTTTGGATCATGATGATCATGTTATTGATACTGTCCCAAAAGTGACAACCAACCTGCTCAGCACCATAGAAAATAAAGAAACATGGATTGGACTTAGCATCAAGATTTTCCCCTTACATTAGTATCAATATGTACATATGAAAAATAGCTAAAGAATCATAAATGTGAGAGTCTTACCTCCTTACCAGACCATAGATACTCAGGTAGACATTCTTTTATTGGTACATATGGGATCATATTAATGAGATATGCTTCTATGTTCACTGTTTTAGCTCAGAAGGTATTGGTTAACCCCAAGCGTAACTTCATGATCCCAGACCGTTCATTTAGTGTCATATTTATCCTTTCAGCTACACTATTATACTATGGTGTTCCTAGCATATTCTTCGCACTAAATTCCATTATTTGAACTTAATTCCCTTAACTCATTACCACCGTTCTCTCCACCATTGTCAAACATTAAGCATTTCATATTTTTTCCCAACTCATTTTTCACTATGGTCTTCCACTTCTGAAACATATTAAACACATCAAAATTTCTTTTCAAAAAGTAAAACCATAACTTTCTTGCTGAGTCATCAATAAATGTCACATAATATTATAAACCTCCAAGGGAATGTATTGGTTCAGGAACCCAAACATCAGTGTGAACTAGGTCAAGCTTCTCATCCATTGGTGTTCTACCTCCTTTCATAAAAAACACCATTTTCTACTTTTCAAAGTAAAATCTTCACATAGGCTAACATCCAATAACATCAGCTCTAGTAGGAATACTTTTGTTTCTAGAACCTTCATCTCTTTCCCAATCATGTGTCCTATCCTGTTGTTCCATAGTTGTGAATATCCAATAAAATTTATTGATGAAACCATGTCCATTAAAGTTTTTATCATGTTGTATAGGGTTCCATTATTTTCTCCACGATTTATAACCAAATATCCTTTGGTGATCTTCAATTCAACACTAGTGAACATGGTACTAAAACATGTATTATTAATATATCAAACATAAATAAGATTATTTTATTAAACCAATGATATACCTCATGTTTTCCAAAACTAGAAAACTCAAACTGTTGGTCTTTATTTATGCATCCCCCTTACCCATGATCTATAAGGGTTTATTATCATTAAGATGAACCTTTCTAAAATTTACAAAAAAAATAATTGTTCAAGAAACTCTTCATCATGGAATGGAAATATTCCCTTGAGTCTAAAATCCAAAACTCCAAAGGGATATCCATGCTCAGTAGTAGAAGATCTTCTATTCCTCAATCACTCATGTTTGCTGTATTGGTTTCAGGTGCCTTTCATTTTTCATTACACTCCTTCTTGAAAATTCCTTTCCTCCTACAAATCTATAAGGTTGGAAAAACCCACTTTGCCATGTCTCGACTCTTTATTCTTGAATATGATTATCCTATGTGATTATCTCATAGTGAACATCTTCCTATTCCTTCCATGTTCAAAGTAGAACCATAGAATCTGCTCGATTCTCTTCATCAAATATCTTCACCAAGGATCCGGTCCCACACGTCCTTAACAACTAGATCGGTATTCCCAAAAGAACCACACACAACTATTACAATCACTTTCCAACTATCAGGAAATGAAGATAGTAAAATCAGTGCACATACCATTTAATAAAGCACAATTACCACCCATGTAAACACACTTGTGATGGTGTTGAATTTATTAACATGATCTGTAACAATCCTCACTTAAAAAAAATTAGATTTATTAATCATCACATAATGTATACTTTTTTTGATTATAAAGGATTCCTATAAATATTTTCAATATATTTAATTATCTTAGCTTGTATCTTCTCATCTATAATGTTGAATTCCACGTTTTTGGCCAATGTAAGGCACACAACACCCAAAACTCATCGATCTAGTAGATTCTACTTTTTTTGCTCCATTATCATCATTTTTAGACCTAGAAGCAGTTTGTGTAGATTCTTCTAGTAAAGATAGTATTCAATCTGAATCCTTTAGTAAATGAAGTCAGCTCCATAAAAGAGATCAATATTCACCTTAACATCTTCCACAACCATCTTTCAATTTGAGAAATCTAAACTCAATATCTAGTACTAGTTGTTGTGAAAATTTTGGTAATCACACAAAAAAGGTTTGTAGATGAAGAAAAAATAGAATCAAAAGAAGAAGAAGAAGAAGAACATAGACACAATGATTCATGTGGTTTGGAAAAAATCCCTTTGTCCATAGAGAGGTAGAATCACTCCATAGTGCTATATTGAACGATGGATGAAATCCAGCACTGCCACAATGTTTTAGACACTCAATTCTAAGTTTCTATAGTGTCCAATGGAAAGAAGTCTATAGAGCTACAATACCACCACCTCCAAAGTCCAAGTTGCTACAGTTACCATGCCAGATCTTGCACTGCTATAGTTTCTTTTCAGTATCACTTAGTTATATCTGCTATAGTCAATCAGAGTTGTAGTTTGGTGTATAGTATGGGCCACTAGAATTAGGTAAAACAACATCCAAAAGGATTAGGCTACACTAAACCAACATTCTACCTGTAGAGGTAAGATCTTGAGATCTATTTCTCAATAATCTTCCTTAAAAATAATCTATTGATATTGATCATACTGAACATGAGATATAACAATCTATTTTATATTCTTCATTTACATTTTTGATTTGATGATGATTGATTCAACTATTTATTGGTTTTCTTTTTCTATTATGGGAATGATATGTTCTTATAAAACCCATCACCATTAAGAATACGATTCATTTCCATATTTCCCATAACATTGAAAATTTCTACAAAACCTTGTATTTTAATTCTAGATATTTTTTTGATCACTTGATAAATAATGTTGTTTAAGAACATATTTAATCACCATTTTCATGCACATTAAATGATAATATTTCAATATGATTGGTTTATCATCATGGGTATATGAAACCAAGATATGAAATTTATTTCCAATATGTTTATACTTTATTCAATTGTATTTCTTTCCTTATAGAGTGCAATTCATTTATTTCTTATTATAATCCAAAATATATACATATATATTTCCTAGAAATAACACTCTAGTAGTTCTTCCTTCCACATACCACTTTCATAATTAACTTGATAAATTATTTTTTGATGGGATTTTCTCATAAAGTATAATAAATGCATCTCACAAGTTAATATAATCATCATCCATTTATTTATATATTTCACTATTAATAAAAAAAATTATAATTTTTTTAAAAATTAATGGATTAATTTTACCTCATTTACTCCTAAACTGTTAATAAAATCTCCTCAAAAAAATTTCACCATTAAATTAAAATAAAATAAGGTCTTAGAATTCTAATACACTCATAAAACATTCTTATGTGAGAAACTATCTTTGATGATTTTAAATATTCTATATCGACTTAAACTGCTTTATCAAAATCATCTGACAACTTCTTTAGAGTTTCCTCAACACCAATGTTATTCTATTTATAATTTAGTAGTTTTTTCTTCATGAAAAAAAATCACTTTTAACTTTATATTTTATTTTCTCATGCTCAACCACATGAGCTTCGATAATCCTGATTTATTTATGATATCAAATGTATTTGTTATGAAAGGTAGATTCAAATTTATTCTTTCCCTCAACTTCATTATTCAATATCATGATCTCATTTTGATCTTATAATTTTCCTTAAGATATTCTAATAAATAATTTTTACTATTATATCCATATGTCTATCATCACCTTTATCATACATGCTAGATGATTAATTATTCTCCTCACTTATTAAATATCTTTCAATTTCAACATTAGTTATACTTTTTTATTTCTTATTAATCTCGCCTTCATTATCAAAGTCATCTCCTTGACAAAGAAAATTTAGGTCCCAAAAGGGGAGATGGAAATGGATTTGGGGGGAGGGGGTGAATTTTGGATTTAAAAATTATCAAACTTTAGTTACTATATTTTGAAATTTATTAGATTATGATATTTATAAATTCAATCCCAAATGATTGAGTAAACTGAGTGTGAGAGTGAAATCAGAAATATAAAGAGATGAACACGAGGAATTTTATAGTAGTTCGGATAAAAAAGATCCCAGGTATATTATTCAAGCTCCAAAATAATGGATTATTAATCCCACTAAAAAATGAGAGAATATTTTATAATGGATAATCCTAAACCTATATTTTTACAATGGGAGAAATCCCAACCTATAATTTTGAACAAGATAAATCCTAGCCCAAAAAAATTTCTAAAGGAGATTAACTAAACATATCCATTTGTGGGAGTATAAAAAACTATTATTTTTATAAAGTTTCATCCCCAACCTAGTGATTATTTATGATATCAAGAAAAAACTATGTCACTACATTTTGGTCAAGTGGTAGGAACCAATATTACCTTTTATGTGTGGCATATAAGTGTTAGAGTGTAGCTCCACAAAAATTACCTAGAAAAGAAATAAAACAATGAAACATTTGGATAGATGTGAATTGGAATACTAAGATAGGAAAGTTCTTACCATCCCTTTGATGATTATTAATGATAAATTCTAGATTCTCCAACAACTCATCAGAAAAGTAGTGTAAACTATGAAGCTTTTTATGATCAAATGATGAAGTTCAATACATCATCACTTTATGTTGAACAATGAGTATCCCTTACTCCCACTACCTGTTTCAGCCTCTTGAAATAACCATGTTGTAGTAACTCTAGGATTCATGATAACAAATGTTTGTAGATGATGAAAATACATAAACAAAAGAAGAAAAATAAGAACATAGACACGAAAAATTATGTGGTTTGGGAAAAATCTCTACATCCATGGAGAGGAAGAATCACTTTACTATAATTAATGAGAAAATTATATGGAGATCTAAGTTTTACACCATCAAAAAAATCTATATTGAATGAGATAATAAATGAGATGAAGTACTATGTCACCAACCACATAGTAAATCCACTATGCTATAGTGAATGGTGGATGGAAGTCCACACTACTACAGTACAATGACAACCCAAGTCGAAGCTAGTATAGTGGATAGTGGATAGAAGTATATAGAGCTATAGTACCACTATCTCAAAAGTATGAGATGCTATAATAACTTTTCCAATGTCCACACTAATACATTAGCTTAGCGTTGTCACTTGATTAGATCTACTATAGCTGGCCAGCCTTGCTAAAATTCCCCAAATATTAGGCCATCGACCTTTAGCCACTAGATCCTCAGGGTATGGCTGCATTTCCCCCTACAACCCCTAATGATACCACTATGGAGATCAACACATTATATTTGCCATTTGGTGTGTATTATAGGCCACTATAATTTGGATCAATATCATCCAAATGGATCAGGCTACACTAATCCAAGAAACCAAACCATCAATGGTTATATACACTTCATGCGAAGTCTATGAGTATTCATGCAAGAATTATCAATGATAATATTATTGTGACTTCCATTTAAATATCTCAATAAAATATAATACATATAGAAGTAAAATCTAATAATAATAAATCAAATAAATTATAAAGTTGGAAATAAATACTCCCTTCAATCATCAACACTCAAAGCTCTGAAAAAACACTGATAATCATGAGAAAATGGTGACCTTTGAACTTAAAAATAAGTTAAATATGATTATTTGAAAGTCATACAATTATATGAAAGCAACCATAAATTTGAATCAAAATTTATTATTGGGTGAATAACGACCACAACTTCTATCCATGACACATTATCTAAGAGTAATCCATTTTTCATATAAACATTGAGAACTCGATATGGTCAAAAAAGACCCTCAACCTCTGATTACACCCATTTGGGAAACCTTGAATAGACCATGAGCATGAACCATGGTGTGTTTTTCAATCACAAACCATTTTTCATATAAACATTAATAAAACAATATTCTCAAAATTCCTTTAACCACCCATTACACCCATTTCAACAAATTGTTTCCCATAACATCCCTTATGGAATGTTCAAAATTCACCTATTGGATACACTCAATTACTCTGTAGTTTGGTATCATACATTATTCTATTTTTACACTTATATATTAAAACTAAAAAATATTACCACCATGAATTGTCTAACCTCAAAAAACCCATGTTAAGTAGACCGTTTTACATAGGGAACTTTCTACTTCATAAATCTTTCCTCTATGGTGTGTTGAAAAATCCCAAGTCATTTGGGTGTTTTCATGAAATTTAAATAATTATTCCAAAAACATTTAATATATTTAATCCTTTATAAAATACTTCAAAATTAGTTTTCATAGAATCAATATATATAACAATAAATTATTGAATAAACAAACCAATCATAATATTCAACATTAACAAACAAAAAACTAAAATAAAAAAATGATAAAACATGTTTTTGTTGAATATTTCATTGATAATATTTTATATAATTTACCCACATTGATCATTATTTTAATATTTAATAGAAATATATATTTTGATATTGAAATTGAAAATTCCATGAAAATCAAGTATTTCCCCTTTCAATTTTAACATAGTAATTTTGTCGTAAAATTTATCTGTTTTTAGAATTTTGATTTTAAATTTTATGATCTTATTATTCATTAATTTTTCTACATTTACTATTAATGTAATTAAATATGGATCACACATTTTGAGGGATGAAAATGGAATTTAATGTAGATATGATCTGAATTTGATATATTGGACCTTTCTTTACTATTTGTGTTGTAATGTTTTCATCTATGAATGTAATTGGATTAAATTTTACCAGCTTTTATAGGATCTAATTCCATGAATTTCATTAAACTATAGTAAATGCTATTTGGCATGGTATCTTAGTTAAAAATTCATATTAAGATGGAATAACCTTTAGAGGTATATTTATGTATTCTCCCTTGTTGAAATTTGAAACCCCAACCCTCTCACACTCTATTTAAATGAGATTTTTACTCTTTGGGAGGGTTATTTGAAGCTTTGGTAAGGTATTTATAAAAGGGTGGTTCCATGAAACATCCCTATCCACTTTGAAGAAGTAAATATTTGTGAAAATATATCTTTCAAGAAGGAACTCCTCTCCCACTTCTACTTAGTGTTTCATTGCTTTTATTCCTATAAATTCTCTATTTATTAAATGAATTTTTTTTGTTATTAAATTTTTTTATTTTGGTTCTTTATGCTGGAATATAAGAGTGGATAAGAGATTGTGTGAATCTATTTCAAACCCTTGATTATGAAAATCATATTCATGATGATAATTCCATCCATGTAAGAGTAGTTCTTTTTGTGGTCAATCTTACTATTACCCCCTTGATTAGTTCTTTTGAATCCATATACTCACTGTAAATCATTAAATTATGGTTAATGAAATGAGTTTGAAAAGTTAAGATCAATGAAATAATTGAAACACTGACTATGAGGTAGAGATTGTTTGAATCATTAGAGTGACACTTTAGTTATTAAATATAATCAACTTGGGATCAATTTATAGGGTTATTATCTAATCCCCAAACTCAAGAAATTCTAATTTCCCAATTGGAGTTTATATCATAATTTTCCATCTATCATAAGTTAGATTTTGGGCCACAATCAATGTAGGGTATCGTGATTGGAAGCCTTGAAGTTATATTAGGGTTTGTGATCGTTTTTTCTTTTATAGGTTTTAGGGATAAAAAATTAGAGAACCATTATTGAATTAATTTCATGTTAAGGGATAATTATCAATAACTAATTAATGGGTAAGTTAGATTGATCACAATCATTCATGTTGGTTTTTTCAAATTAATTATTTTCTCTTTAGTTTCATTTTGTTCAAAAATCACTCAACTAAAAACCCTCTCTTTTGAAGAGATTTTTCATCCCATTTATTTGTTTCATTTTACCTATTAGGGGTTTTAACTCACTTTATCATTAATATATATGACTAAGGTCAGACCCCATGGTACAATTAGTATAATCACAAATATTTTTGAGAGTATGCATGACAAAACTCATCAAATTGGCACTGTTACCCAGAATTAAAGTGTTTTCTTAAACCTCTTTTAGGTAATTTATTCATGTTTCATTATAATTTTGGTTCTCTTATTCTCCTAGAAATTATTTTATCTTATTATTTTACCACCGCTTCTTTTTCTAACCATTATTTGAATCCTCATTTTATGATATTGTGGTATAATTATTCTTATTTAATTTTATCTCTCTAATTGATGTCATGATTCAGCCCTGATGTTAATTTTTAACTAGACCCTAATGTTTAATGAATATTTAAGGCTTTAATTTGACAATATAAAAATTTAGGAAGCATCAAAGTTCCCCCATTCCATTGTTTCCATAATTCTGATAGTAGTGATCCTGGTAGCTCATCTCAAATAAAATCCAATATTCAAAAAATGGATGCAAATGCCAGTGAACTTGAAAGAACTATTCAAGAGTTGGCTACACCAGATGTTTATTATCAACCAACATGAATTCCATTCCAACTCTCAAATAAAACTTTGAGCTAAAATTTGGGTTAATTAACCTTCTCTCTAAAATTCATGGCCTCTCTAGTGAGGATCCAAATGAAAATATAAAAGAATTCAATGTTTTTTGATCAACCTGTAAACTGAGGAATGTGTCTGAAGACCAAATCAAATTAAAGTAATTCCCATTCTCACTTGATGGAACTACAAAAGATTGGATGTATTACCTACAAATTGAATATGTTACTTCTTGTATCAATTTGAAACATGTTTTTAGAGAGATTATTTCCAACATCAAGGACCAATTTTTTTTACAGGAGATCTCTGTAATCATGAAAATAGAAGGAGAGTCAATGTATGAGTACTGGGAGTTGTTCAAGAAGTTATGTGCAAACTTACCACGTCACCAAATCAGTGATAAAATCCCCATACAATACTTTTTTTGTAATAATAGGTTTCCTAGACCCAACTATACAATACTTTTTGATTACCCTTTTATGTATATAGTTATATATCCCTGATGTATGCTTACCATTATAGTGTAGACATTTATGCATCCACTATTTAATGGTAATGTCTATTGATTAATTTTCAAATAAAAAGGTTATAACTGATCCCATGATATAATGAGAAAATCAAGATACTATGAAATTAATCTTAAATATTTATCCTATGTTCTAGATATATCATATTGACTGGACACAATTGTTGTATGACTAGCAGGTGTTGGGGGGATCATTAGCATTGATACGTCTTCTCATGAAGTTTTCACTTGGTAATATTTGGTAGGTGAGATCATGAGGACAAAAATGCCAATAATAACACCACATGTTATGGTGTCATTGGATGTTTCTATCTATAGATAGGTGTTTTGGTCTCCTGACTTGAGATCATTATTAATGTGTTCCATTTGATCACATAATTTGATGCAAGAAAAAAACCCTTATAATGAAATCATGGAGAGGTAGCTTGTGTTGTGTGTGTCATTGGAGGTATGGAATTGGTTTAATGATAAAGATAAAATTTTTCTCTTCTGATTTGTGGAAGTAATATATATCAGGCATGGTTTATTAGGATGGTAGTACCTTCATAAGTCCTTGGTCAATGTAGTAAAGGGTAAATTTTTCCAGTTATATTAATAAAAATTAAATCAAGAAAAGGATGATGGCGTAAGTGTGGTTCATATTTTATGAGATATCTGAAGAAAAAGAGATTATATTACACAATTTGTGTTTATAGGTTGGTTATAATTTCTATGAATATTACTTATCTATTTAGGGGCCTTGATGGGTTTCTATACTTCATTCTTGGTATGTTAATACTATTCACTACTATCGAGATAAGGTCCTAGAGGGTCACACACAATAGTGTATTCAAGAATCCGTGATATTCTGGTGAAAAGGTATATGGGAAATGGTGGTCCCCACCATGGGGTCTGAGTGTTCTCCATGTTATTGATCACCTATAAATAAATAAATTCATTATTATTCAATTAAAGAATAATTGGGTTGAATTTATTTAGTAAAAGTATTCATAAGGTGTTTAGTGAATAGAAGAATAATATTATTCAAATGAATATTATTTTAATATTCTAGGTTCATTTAATATTAGCAAGAAATATGAGTGGAGTTAATTAGATTAGGTTTATCATGTAATTAAAGGTATGTGATAAAATATAAATAATATTTATGATGTAGTTTAGTTTTTCATAATTAATTAATTATTAATTATTTTGTGTACATTTAATAAACAAGGGTTGGGGAAACATTTCTGAGTATTTGAGAGTCCACTATAAATAAGATAAGAGAGGCTCTCATATAATGAATATTCACTATGAATTCCTTAGAGCCTCTCCATACTCTCCCTATTTTTATAGAGGGATGCTCTAGATATAAGTTATTGGATCAAGCTTATCTCCTAGCATCTATGGAACGTCGATACGGTGATCATCAGGGTGTTTAAGGGGTCATCAGATCTTCACACTAGCACTTGGAATTCAATGATCGATGTATTAGTAAATTTTTTAAGCATGTGTGGGTGATCTAGAAGGATTATGCTTTGGATCATTCGATCATCAACCATCGGTGAAAAGTAGATGTTGAGTATAGCTTTAGATTGAATAAAGGTATGTTTTTTATTTTATTTTTTGCGATATTTTTAATTTACTCGAGATTCTCATACTGTACTAGGGATTGAATAATCAAAGATGACAAGTTCCGTCATCCATACATTGATTTTTTTTAATCTTTAGCCCATCGGTTTCCGCTGCGTGCCCCGATACCTTAAACTTCTATGAAGGTCTCACTCCCATGGAGAGGAACATGGTGGATGCTGCAGAAAGAGGTGCATTGGTTAACAAAACCCTGATGGCTACCAGAGGTTTAACTAACAAGATAACATAAACAACCCAACAATTCAATGTTTAATGTATAATGACTATAAGAGGAGTAAATTAAGTACGTCCATATTCTCTTGAAAATAATTTAATTAATACTAAGTTGGTTTAATTAACCACCATGGTGAGATAGATAGCTTTGGATCAAAAAATTTATCCACCCACTCTAATGAAGCTTTATGGAATTTGTACTGCACTAGAACATCCAATATATTTTTTTTACACAACTACAAGATATAGTGGATTGTGAAAAAATATTCCCCTAAAGACCATTTTAACAACAATAATAATAACCCACCACAAAATAAGTATGATTCCTTCACACCAATATACAATTAAGGATGGAAAAATCAATCAGATATGAGGTATGGATCTAGACAAAAAACAAAGGGGTCCTTTTAAATAAAACTTATCAAAACCTCCCCCTTACCAGTATGGTTTTCAATAACCCCAAAATATATTTGAAGCCCAAGAATCAACAAGTAAACAATAATGGAATCCCCAACTAAAGGTATATTCTAACACTAAATATCTTTTGAAACCAATTATCCTCAATCAATAGAATGAGATAAAGAGTCAAGGTATTGAGTTAAGGGAGACAATGATGAAAATGATCCAGATTTCCACAACACACCATGAAATAGTAAACATGAACTCTCGAAACCAGCCCCCAACCAACTCTAAATCCCAATGTGAATGTTAATTCTATCACATTGAGGAGTGGCAAGAAAACAAGTGATGAAGTGTTCCTAACATTCCACCTGGATTCACCCAACCCAAGGAGATTCTACTATCACCTCTGGTCTCTAAGAAACCAAATGAGAAAGACACAGGTTATAAGAAAATTGATGATATTCCTACTAAAAACCTTCCATTTCCAAATATAGTTATACATACCAAAAATATGGTTGAAGAGGCGATGCAAAAAGAGGTTTTGGAAATAGTCAACCATATTGAGAAAATATCCCCTTTCTTGAGGCCATTAAAAAAATCCCAAGGTATGCCAAATTCTTAAAGGAAATTTGAACTAGTAAAAAGAGGTCTTAGGGTAAATGAGTGAATTAATCTTGGAAGGAATGTGTTAACAGTCATTAAACTAACTCAAAAAATTCTTACAAAGTGAAATGATCTTTCTACATTCACTATACCATG
Source organism: Viscum album (assembly GCA_963277665.1). NCBI lineage: Eukaryota > Viridiplantae > Streptophyta > Magnoliopsida > Santalales > Viscaceae > Viscum > Viscum album. The sequence goes on from OY728123.1 coordinate 892,440,689, forward strand.
CACTATAGGTAGGTAACACTTTTTTTATTCTTTATGTGATTTGGGAGCCTCAATATATGTCATACCTCACTATATTTTATATTCTTTATAGGTTGGTGAGTTTAATATGATAAGAGTAGTGATGGAATTATAAAATAGAGCTTCAACATATCCAATGGGATTCCTTGAGGATGCACTTTTTTAGGTAAGAGACATGATCTTTCTTGTAGATATCCATATTCGTAACATGGAGGAAAATCAGGTAAATTATCATGCTCCCATTATCCTAGGTAGACCATTCCTCAAAACATCCAAAATAATTATAAATGTCTATGAGGGTACAATTTCCATGGAGTTTGGAGATGAATTTTTGAGATTTAATATTGTGGAAACTATTATGTACCCATCATAAGATCTTTCTTCTTTTATTATCACTTATTTTGAACCATCATGTAATAGCCCCTTGAATTTGATTATTGTTTCTAGTTTGATGTCTAAGATCATTTACACACCTATTTCTAATGAATACACCTCTATTGGATTCGATTCTGACATGGATTAATGTTTTAATTCTATGCTTGTTCTTTTTTATTATGACATGGATATTGAGTATGGTGATGGATTTAATGCATTATTATCTGATTTTAATAATGTCTATTCTGATACAGATGTTCATTGTGCACATATTTCAATTCCTTTTATGTCTTCATCCATTTATCACCCCACATTGGAGGTTAATACATTACCAAAAAATCTCAAATACGCATACCTATTGAGTGGTGAGAGATTACCTGTTATAATTTCTAAAAATATCCCTTTTGAACATGAAGAAATTTTTTTGAATCTTTTTAGGTAGAACATTAGGGAAATAAGGTGGACCTTGATTGACATATTAGGTATTATCCCTTCAATTTTAATTAAAATAATTATTTTGGATGATGTAGATAAACTGGTAAGGCAGCCATAAGGGAAACTTAATCCAACTCTTTTGGAAGTTGTTATTTGTTTTTTTGTAAAATTGCTTGAGGCAGGCATCATTTAACCCATTTTAGATTCTCAGTGGGTTATTTTGGTTTAGTTTGTGCCTATGAAACATGTAATTAGTTTTGTTAGAAATGATAGAGAGGTTTTAGTTCCAATAAGGGTGAAAAATAGTTGGTGCATGAGTATTGATTATACGAAACTAAATCAGCCCACTTGTAAGGACCATTTACCCCTCTAATTCATTGATCAAATGCTTGATATACTTGTTTAAATGAAACAATATTATTTATTTGAGGTATTTCTAGTTATTTTTCAGGTTCCTATTACTCTAGATGATCTAGAGAAGATGGAATTCACTTGCCCATTTGGTACATTTTACCACCAAAGGATGCCATTTAGACTTTGAAATGCCCTAGGTACCTTCCAGAGATGCATGATGAATATATTTTATGATTTTTTTGAGACTTGAATAGAGGTACTTATGGATGATTTTACTATGTATGTTTCTTCATTTGATAAATTTTTTTAGTCTTAGAAAGGAGTTTCATCATTGTGTTGAGAATAATATAGTTTTGAACTTTTATCAGTGTCACTTCATGGTAGAGCATGACATTTTCTTAATGAATGAAGTGTTAAAACATGGAATAGTGGTTGGTATATACAAGGTAGATATTATTTCATCCTTTATATATACTTCATGTGTGTGTGATGTTAGATATTTCCTTGGGTATGCATGATTTTATCAAAACTTAATCATAGATTTCAGTAATATTTCTCTTCCTTTATCATGATTACTTCAAAAGGATTTTGATTTTGTGTTTGATTATTCTTTTATGGGTTCCTTTTATGATATGAAGAAAAGTCTGACCACACCACCAATCATACAACCCCCATGGTGGGAGCTCCCATTTGAGCTTATGTATGTTGATTCATACTTTACAGTCAGAGTAGTATTATCTCAAAGGATGGAAGGGCAGTCCCATGTGATTTCTTATGTATTTAGGAATTTAGATTCAACCTAATTAAATTACACAAATGAAAAATGTGTTTCTTACTATCATATTTGATTTAGATAAATTTTATTCTTATTTATTGGGATCTAAAGTGGTTGTTTTCTCTAATCATGTATATTTTAGGTACCAGCTAATGAAATTGGATGTGAATCTATGACTTATTCATTGGATGCACCTTCTTTAAGAGTTTTACATAAAGATAAGGGATAAGAAGGGGTTAGAAAACATGGTGGATTACCACATGGGAAGGATAACTCACATGTTGGAGTATGATACCCCAAACCAGGTGCCACTTCAGGAAATTTTTCCCAATGAGAATCCCTATTCCATCTCAGGTAAACATCCTTGTTATGCTGATTTAGTGAATTAATTGGTTTCACTTGAAATTCATAAAAACCTAAAGAAACACCAAGTTGAGAAATTGAAGATAAAATCTAGGTTTTATACATGGAATAATACTTACCTTTGGCACATTTTAAGTGTCCAAGTCATTAGGAAATGTGTTCCTGATCATGATTTTGATTATATTTTGAATTTTTTCATACACTTACTCATGGTGGACACTTTTGACCACAAAGTAGATCTAGTAATGTATTAAACTATATAATATATTAGCCTACCATGTTCCATGATTCCAATATACTTTGTATGTCTTTCTTGGGCCAGTAAAAATGAAAAAAAAATCTAAGAGACATGAGATACCCCAACAACCCATAGTTTTCTTTGATATTTTTGAGGTATGGGGAATTTATTTTTTTGGGGTAGTTTTCAATATCATTGGGTTTCCTATAAATTATTTTCAATGTTGATTATGTTAGAAAATTGGTAGAGTCCTTGGCCACTAAAACTGATGATTCTCATGTTGTAGTGTATTTTTTCAAGGCTCAAGTTTTCTATAGGTTTAGAGTACAAAAGGCTATCATCAGTGACCAAGGGTCACATTTTTGTAATTGAAATTTGGATTTCCTCCTTCTAAAGTATGGGGTGACACAAAATATCCACACCATATCACTCCCAAAAAAATGGCCAAGCCAAAGTTTCTAATTGTGAGTTGAAGCAAATATTTGAGAAAATAGTGCAACCAAATATGAAGGATTAAAGAAAGTTCTTGGATGATGTGCTATGTGATTATAGGATGACATTTGAAACTGCCATTGTTATTTCCCCTACAACATCGTTTTTGGGAAATCATGTTATCTTTACATGGAGGTCGAGAATTATGCATATTGGTCTATAAATAATTGAAACATGGATTTAAACTTAGAGAAAGACCAATGGAAGATCCAAATTCAATTGATTGACCATATTAAATTGTAATCATATGACAACTCATTTATCTATAAAGAAATATAAAAATTGACTCATGATATAATGATCCAAAAATGGAGTTTCATATAAGATAAAAAGTAATTCTTTACAGTTAATGAATGAAACTGCTTTATGGTAAGTTTCACTCAAGATGGTTAGAAACCTATGTTATATCTCATGTTTTCCTTATAGTGTAGTGGAGGTCACACAAGAGTCTAATTAAAGGATATTTATTTATAGTTAATGGTAAGTGGTTGAAGAAGTAGTTTTATGGATTCCTGATATATGAGATTGATTTCATCACACTGCATGAGTCTATCATCACTTGAAAACATCAGGCTACATCTTACCCTCTCACTTTTATATTATTTTTACTAATTTTAATTATGCATTTCATGTGAATATTATCATTTCATAGAGTCACATTGAGGTATAAGATTTTATGTGCAGGGGAGAGGATGACATTTTTTCTAAATACTTTAGAATTTTTCTTTCTATGTGTTTCTTCTTTAATTTTTTTTAAAATAAATAATAATAATAATAATAATAATAAAATTATGTCACATGATTATTACTTCCATATAACTGATTGATAATGAATATATGAAGAACCAGATCCTGGTAGCCTTTATCTTGGTGAGTTTTGGTGTTTGAGGCCCCTGGAGGAGATTCCAAGGTGTTCAAAGAGAAGGTAGGGGCTAGGAAGGGTGCTACTGACTTTTTAGGAAAGTATGTGGCATGGATAAATGGGATACATCATAGGATTGGGTTATGATAAGTTTATTTATTTTATATATTTTTTATAGTAAAATGAATTTATTCTACTAATATAATTGATAATACATTCATGTGCACCTTATATTTTCTTTATATTTTTTAGGATTCAATAGATTATGAATATTGAGTTAAAGGTGAAAAAAGACTGCACCAGATTTTTTTAGGATGATCATAAAGCACTAGCAAGGAACATAACTGAATAAACAAGGAAAAAAGGCTTCTAGGCTAAAAAATCAGCCTTACATGTAATTTAATCAGTACACATTGTGAAACAATGCAAGTTGTGGAATAGAGACATGTCATGAAGGGGAGGAAATTATACAAAAGTAAAGTACACATGTGTCATGCCCAGAAACAAGTGATGATGACTCAGAATCCTTTATTTCATGATTTTGGTATGCATAGTGCAATATTTACATGTCGTGTAATCACAACATGTTGTGTAAAAAGTCGAGATGGGATTAAAAAGTCTAAATTTGATGTATCTCCAGTTTTTTACATGTTTTGACACCCGAGACCTATCCATGACTACTTTTTGATCAATAATTTATGTCATTAATTATTAATAATTCTCATCATGAGCCAATAAATATAAGGGAAACATAATTCTATAAAGGAAATCCCAAAGATCAAATTTTGGAGTGAGAATTTGCGTTGTGAAAGGTCCTCCCCAGTTTCATCATTATTTTCATTATGACATTTTTCTTCTTTCCTTAAGTATTATTCACTCTTCACTTGGATGAGGGGGTAAACCCGACTTGTTCTAGGGTTATTTTATATAATGGTGAAGGTTCTTTTGGATTGATTTCTTTTCCTTTATTCATGTATTTGGTTTTATATGATTTCTTCAATCAATTTACATTCCCTTTGTCTTCCTTTATCATGAACATTGGTATTTGAATTTGAAAGGAACCTTAAAATTGTGCAACTGATGACCCTAAAGGAGGCATGACCATTTTCAAATTTAGAGGAATTAGGTTTAAACATGGTATTGATACATTCTTGATTCAGCAAAACCCTAAATTACCAAAAAAAGAGAAATATGGGATTACAACATCAATGGGGGGATACCATGATCATTGGATCTCCCTGTTCATGACTCTAACACCAATCATAGATTAATCAACCTATTTTATAAAATCCAATTACACCTGAACCCTAAAATTACAAAACCCAGGAATAGTTTTCAAATATTATTTAAAAATAATCAATCTAATTTTCTTTCATCTTTTATTTTCATAAAATAAATCAAACCCATCCTTTATTTACCACTTTCCTCAATTTAATATAATATATTCATTTTAAAACCCAATCAAAAAAATTCACCATCTCTGTGGGTTCGACCTTGACGCACTGCTTTACTAAATTTTAAGTAATTTAGTAGCATTGTTTGAGTGTTTTAAAAATTTTGTATGTTGATTATACCTGTAGGGAATTAACGATTCCCCATAGGCATGTCATGTTCTACAACATGGAATTCCATGTTTTAGAGTAGAGGAGGTCAAGGAGGCTACTTCCTTTTTAGGGGAAACTGTGCTGTGGAGGTTGGTTGTCCCGTAGGACTTTTCCAGGGGTCGTGAGGTTATAGCATGGAACAGGAAGCTGTAACGTAGCGATTTTAGGTGCTTCTTTCTTTTGAGGGGTAACTATGGGATGGTTATTAAAACTATATCATATCCACGTATCCCCTTTTATAGTATCTTCTTATGGATCTTAGAAATATGGGTTTGACCAGTTAGTTGTGGCATGGTATCCTCCCACTATTCTATGGTCAAGGTGGTCCAAATCATGGTTTGATAGGTTGTACTGTGGTCCCCCTTTTGTTAGTTTGCTGATAAATACCTCATAGTCCCCCAAACCCAATTTTCTACCAATTCTTTTTCTTGACCCTTAAACACCCAAGGGTAGTTTTTTTGAAGTCTTCGAAGATCCTTTTAATAAGTATTGATATCGAATTCCCATGTTTTATCCACAATGATTTGAGGTATGTTCTACCTTCCTTTTCTCATAGTTTCTTCTTGGATTGATATTGTTTCATCACATTTCCTATGTCCATTCTATGGTGGTTTTTTTCCATAATTATAATGGAGTTTCTTGGCAGTTTTTGGTACAAAATACTTGGAGGGATGTGGTTTCTTATGGGAGAGGTGATCAGAGATTCATGTTGGCATTATGCTTCTGTTTTAAGAATATTTGAAGTTCAAAGTAGGGTATTCATTTCTTCTCCTATTTATTTACATTCAATCATAAATTTACCATGATATATTCCTTTGTATAGTGGTGGAATTAACATAATAAATATTAAACTGGATTAAATACAAACTTGGGTTACGTTTAGTGATAACATTTTGTTACTTTCTACTATGATAATGGCTTGCCTCTTGAATTACTATTTAGTGTTCTATCTATTTTATGCTTGTTAGAAATTTTTTATGCTTGGATTTACATTTTTAATTGATGAAATGTTTAAATCACAGAAATTTGATAATTTTTTTGGAAATTTCTTAAGAATTAAAAAAGAGTCATGTTTAATAAATATGATGTATCTTGTAATTTGATGGTAATAAAATTGATGCTAATTTCATGTTTAGTTGAATTTTTTCATCCATTTAATGGTATTTATTAAGAATATGAATCTGGAATGATTTTTAATGTTAACGAGATTAAAAAGGAATGTTAATGAATTATTGTTATTTAAAGCTATTTAAAACTATAAAATGATAGAAAAAATGTTTGAATAGTTCAATAACTTATTATATATGGTTATTAGGTTCCCTATAGTTCGAACCTGTGAATAATTAATTGGTTAATTTAATATGGAATAAAATCCAATTTTTTGATAAAGATAAATCTTTGGGGATGACAGTTCCTGGCTATTTATAAAGGCTATATAGCTTATGTTGGGGGTTATGGGATCCCATTTTCATGTGAAGGATAAATGCCACTATTTAGGGAAAGGTTATCCTATTTACTATGTTTTTTTATATCCTAAATTTTTTGTGATCTTGATGTGAGACCTGTGATGTGATGTGGGCCATGGATGGATGATCCTAGGATGACCAATGAGATATGGGTGGGGAAGCCCAGATGTTGTGGCAGTAGTCGATACCTATGACAACGAGATACATGAGTATATACATGAGGGTTTATAGAATGGAATTGGGATAATGGAATGGGTTGAACCTGGGCCTACCTGTTGATGTGATAAAGCTAGGATGCTTGCTTTTGAGTGAATCTATTTAATGGCCCGATGGACAGATTTCTTGTTTATCTGCATTCATTCCCTCCCTACAAGAGGTAACTAGACGTGATTGGTTATATCTCTCTTGGTGGTATTTTATAATATTTCACAAGAGTACATGGAATTATAGAAAGTTTGATAATGTTTTATAAATTACTTAACCCATGGGGTTGGTGTTATTGTAATTCAAATAAGATGTTTCTCTTGAGAAACTATGAATCAATTTGGATTATTCCTTGAGGGCATGAAATTCAATTTGATGGTTTATGAAATGTAATTCAGAACAAGGTTAATTAATGTCCATTGAATTAATTAATATAAATGATATTATAAAAAGGAAATAATTAATTTAATATGAGTATTCATAAATGTTTGTGTGCATATAGGATATCTAGTTCCTAATAGTGGTAGCCGGGTGTCCAAGTGAATATAGCTAAAATGGAGCCTTAGAATAGGTTATGCTCATAGTGTAGTTGTGAGCTATATTATATCATGAATGTTTTTTTTTATTTTATACGTTGCCTCACCCATGTAGGTTACGGATACTAACACGTAGTAGACTCTAGAAGATTGTTTTCTCTAATATCTTGGTGGGAGAATGGATGAACGAAAATACCCACTAGCCCCACTCTCTTATCTTGGTAGTATTATGTACCCATATGCACAGTGGTTAGTTTCTCTATATATGTGTGTAGAGGGTAGTGATGGATTGTGGTTATTTAATGCACATGTATCTTAGGATATTCCATCTAAAGGACTATTATAGGTATGATGTGTATAAGTAGTGATAACCTCAGGTACCTTACTTAGTGTATGGGCTATGATGGGTTGATGTATAATGCCCAATGTATGATACATGTTACATGGGTTGTGGTGGATCCTATAAACTTCTCATTAACCATAAATAGAGATGTGGATGGGATGTTATGATGATGTGATGCATGTGGTTCATGTTGTGGTACATAGACTAGGTGTCTTCGGGTAGGCACCTTTTGGAGAGAGATGGATCAAGATGTGTGATGTTGGGGTAGAGTGAAAAAATATTGGGAAGAAGTAGAGGGGTACCCATATTAGTTATTAATATAATACATGATCTCTTGTGTGTTATTCTCGGTGAGAGTTATTCATGGTGTGGTTGCGAACTTTGTATACCTATTTAAGTGAGAAGTTAGTTTCTCTTATTTATCACCTAGATTTAGTATTCTATCTTTATCTTTTACATGATAGGCTCTAAGGAGGATCCTACTGAATATATTTTTATGCTCTCCCCATATATATATTTATACCATTTTTAGGTCAACAGGAGTAGGTTGCAGATTTGGCTAGATATTACTAGCTTGTGGTTTTGTGGGAGAATTTTGGGCTTCATGGTCACTATCAAGTTTACCTTTTTGGTATTTATAGTTTTAATTTCTTTTGTTTTAGTACTACATGACATTACATTTATTCAATAGGTATTTCTTTAATCTTTATGAGCATGGTTTGATTGGTGTATATGTCTTATCTCTATCTTCTGTATGTTTTTCTTAAAGGGTATTTCCTCCCATTAATATGTATGATATAACCTCACTGCTAGTTTCTAATTTAAGACCTATGGGAGGAAGGAATCATGTGGTCATTATCTCCCTTATCTCATTTCCGACCTAGGAGTGCCACTCTTTGGGGGGAGGGGATCATGATAGAGTGGTATCAAAGACTTTATGTTGAGTGATAGGATAAGATAGATTTAGGTACAAGTGAGACTATATAGGCGGGTAGGGTTAGAATGTGAGTATATACGAGTAAGCGAGGTAAACAAAAGAGACCGATAGTAACATGAGTATTTAGGTCTCCTTATGACCTAATGCACAGACCTGTTAATTTTACCGATCCTACTAAATGAAGTGATACTAGTTGTGGGGTATAGACTTAGGAAAAGATCTTGAATAATTCTTCTTTTTGTGTTTTTTCTAAATGGGTATACCATGACATATATGAAAACATAAATGTATAAATAAGATGATTAATTAATTAATGTTAAATATTTAACATTTTGTATTTATGAGTATCTAAATATTTTTTATTCTTTCAACCATTACTCCAGGTCGATGTACACCACAAGTTTGCACTGAATATGTTCTTCATGATATAATAGAAGATCACTAAAGAGTAGAGGTTAATGATTATGATAGTTAGAGTATGAGACTCTGAGAGTTTCAGTGAGAGTCTACTAAAGTATGAGGGATCTATTTTGGACTTAGTAATAGAAGAATGGTTAGAGGAGGTTGAGATAGCTTTCAGTTTTATCCTTGATCGAAAGGATCATTGGTTTTGTTGGATTTGATTATATTTCATGGGGTATTGAGATAGTGGTGGATATTGTACCTTGTAGATTGTGAGGATTCATAGATCTCATGGGAGACGTTCTGGGACGAATTCCTAGAAGTGTTTCTTTCATTGACCGAAAAGGCATCTAGTTTCTAAGAGTTTCTTACCCTTTTACAGTGGAGTTATAGTATGTGGGAGTTCAAGATCCATTTAAAGATTCTTATCTGATATGATTTATACCCACTACTAGACGAGGATGCTAGGAAAAGAGATTTTAAGGATTATTTTCATCCATAAATCTAGTTCTAGGTCACCCTATTCATGTTGTTGATATATCTCGGGGTGTTGGATAGAGAAGAGGTTATTGAGAGGATACTGACCATAGATAGATCATTATGATAGGGGAGTCTTCAGGATTCATCATGATGTATATCTATGGTATGAAGTTCTTAGTTTCCATGAAATAATACTCTTTAGTTATCCAAGCGTATTTCCTAGCTCTCATCATCTCTCTTTTTATGGGGGGTGGATATCATATATTTTATAAGGGATCTGATGTGTGATTTTTTTATTAAGGTAAAGGTGATAAAAAATGTGAGTTATGAACCTTTCTGAGTAGTTAGTGTGTGCCATGTGTTCCACATCAAGTTCCTCTGTTGAGGTAGTTTCAGCTGAGGCAATAGCAATAGGATAATCTAGATTATGATCATCAAAGAGGATATGGGGTAGGCAGAGGATATCCCTAATATTCCCCTCATCCTCATAGAGTTGAGAATGACCATGGAGGTGGTCTTAATTAGGGTTAGAGAGGCCATGGAGCAGGTCATGGTCAACTTCATTCTTTTTTATTACTCATGTCAGGTGATCCAGAAGTCATTTGGGGTACTCTTTGATTATTTTATACATAGGCAAATGATTTATTTGATTCAATAGATATGAACTCCTTCATATCACCTTATATCTTCCATTATTTAGGACAGGTGGTGGAGAGTTTTCTAGTGTCCTTGGCATTGAATACACCAGTTAGAGGTTGATCTTATTTGTATGAAGTATCTAGAGACTGTGAGATAATGTTGGGTAATACTTATCTATAAGATACTTCCTATGTTTATGGATAAAACTATATTGTATCATCCTCGGTATCAACTGGATATATTCAGTGCAGTCTATTATAGATTGATTTATGAGGCAGGTTGTGTTTTATATGATTTTGATGGAGAGAAAGAAGTGTTTATTGGTGAGTGATACCCTTATATGGGTCAGAGTTGTGTTCTATCCCTATCTTCCATGATGGCTGAACAGATGATGTGTTCATCGGAGCTTCATCCATCGATGTTTCCCAGGGTTGTGGAAGATTACCTTGATGTTTTTCCTAAGGAAGTTATAGAGTTTCCCCCTTGACGAGAGGTCAAGTTTGAGATTGTGCTATAGTTGGGTGTTTCTCCTATCTTTATTTCTCCATATTGAATGGTGTCTTTTGAGTTGTGAGAGCTATGAGTATATCTCGACGATCTTTTACAGTGAAGTTTTGTTCAGTTGAGTGTTTCAACTTTGGATGCACTGATTTTGTTCATAAGGATGGCCAATGACAATTTGTATCTTTGTATTGATTATCATCAGTTGAACCGGGTGACTGTGAAGAACCGCTATCCTCTTCTATGGATTTATGACATATTTTATCATCTAAAAGGATATATTTTTTATTTAAAGATTGATCTGTGGTCAAGATATTATCAGATAAAGGTGAAATATGAGGGTATTCCAAAGACTTCTTTCCAAGGACATCATGGGAATTAAAATTTCATTGTGATGTCATTCAATTTGACAAAAGTTCCATCCATGTTCACGGGTATGATGAACATAGTGTTCTGGGAGTCCCTAGATAAGTTTGTAGTTGATTTCATCGATGAAATCCTTATGAACTCCACATTTTAGGAGGAGCATGCAGAGCATATATGTGCCATTTTGGGAGTTCTTCATCATCAACAGTTGTTTGGGAAGTTATTGAAGTATTAAATTTGGGCTTGTGAAGCCTGTTTATTGGGGCATGTTGTGTCCTAACAAGGAGTAGCTATGGATCCCTCTATAATCAAGACAATTGTTTCTTGGGAATCCCCTAAAACAGTAGTGGAGGTGTAGAGTTTCCTTAGTTTTATAGGATATTATATGAGTTTGGTAACTGAATTCTCTTATACTATGACTCCTCTAATAGCCTTAACCAGGAAGGATTAAGAATTCTAGTATACTATCTAGTGTTTGGAGGCTTTTGAGTACCTGAAGGGTAGTTGGTTAGAACTCCAGTCTTTTTGTTTTTGAGTAGAGGGAGTTCCATTCGAGGTTTTCTGTGACATTTTCCATCTTGGTTTGGTATGTGTTATAATAAAATAGATATTGGTTGGTTCTTATGGGTCTCGAGAGTTACATCAACATAAGTGTAATTATGACAGCCATGATCTTCAGTTTGAGTTAGTTTCATTTTCCTTGAAGTTGTGTTGATAGTACATCATTGGAGAAGATTTTTATTTGTTTTTACCGATCATAAGAGTATGTGGTATGTCTTATCCCATCATGACTTAAACTTGGGACATTGACGGTGGATGAAATTCAGGTAGGATTGCAACTTTAGGATTTTATATAAACTAGGAAGGGGTAATATTGTAGTAGGTTCAATGATTAAGAGGTCACATAGTGATCGTGTGTGTGAATCTAAAGATTCATAGAGAGTGATGGAAGAACTCTCAATGATGTATCTAGATTTGGGAGAGTTTGGAGATGGAGGTTGTATTTTCTAGATACAAATGTAGCCATATTTGGTGCATTTTGAAGAGGAGTCCCAACTGGGTGATTTTTAGCTAGATGCCTGGAGAGATAGAGTTATTTTTAGTGATTCCCTTGATGGTGGGTCTGAGGAAGAATAACAATAGGTGTTCTTCCGATGAAGGATTTTCATCCCTTTGGTGATGCATGGGATGGTTCTACATGAGTTATATAGTTCATCATTAGTGGTATATCCTAGAATAAAAAATATGTACCAATATATAAGAGGGTAGTTTTGGTGTCCTGTGTTAAAGCGTGTAGTTATAGAGTTTGTGTCTCAATGTTTGGTCTACTAGAAGTTCAAGGATGAGCATTGTGTTCTTGATAGTTTTCTATAGACATTAGATGTTCCTCAGTAGATATGGGATGACATTTTGATGGAAATTTTTGTTGATTTATCTTGAGCTTGGGGAATATTTGATTCTATATTGGTTATAATGGATCATTTGATGAAATAATCCCACTTTATAGTAGATAATGAGTCAATATCTGTAGAGGTTTTGTTATGGAAGTATCTAGAGGAGGTGATGAGACTACATGGAGTCCTGAGGATGATCAACCCCAATCATGATCCTTGTGTTACCTACAGGGTGTGGAGAGGTTATTACAATGCATTTGTATCCTAGTCATGGTTTATAACTACTTTTGATCTCCAGATGGATGATTAGGTAGAGTGGACCATCCAGACTCTTGAAGACATGCTGTGTTTTTCTTTGTAAAATTTCTTGTTTGTAGTTTCAGATCTTTTCTAGTTTATGATATGGTTTAATATTTTGTATTATGGTGGCTTTACCCTCATTTTAGAGGTATCTCCACAAGGAGAGTGTTAGGATTTAGTTGTTACTATTTCATGGTTTTTCACTTATTTCCACTAAGTGAGGTGTTTGAGTTATATTGATAGAGAGATCCTTGTGAGGTATTTCATGGGGTGGTTGTTCATATGACTCCTTTTTTCATCATTCACTCAATGTGTGGTTTTTAAATTCTTTATAATGAGATTTTTTTGAGAGGTATCTGATGTAAGGACCCAAAAATTGATAGCCTTTTACTTTTTAAGTTTGGTTTTTAGAGTCCCCAGGAGGAGGTTCTAAGGTATTTGGAGGGAAGGTGGGGGCTAGGAAGGGTTCCACTAGCTTCTTAGGAAAGGCAACAACATGGAGCTATACACTACACCTTAGGCCTCGGTTATACAGTGTGGAAGGATATATTGCAGCGTAAGGGAGATTTGGGAGGATACTACCTTTTTAGGGGTGACTGCACCATAGAGGTTGGTTGTTTCATAGGCCCTTTCTAGTGGTCATGAGGCTGCATTCGGAAATAGGAAGCTGCAACATAACTATTTTTAGAACTTATGACTTTTTATGGGTAGCTACAACATGGAGCTTTAAACTGAATCCTATCCTCATATCCTTTTTTATAGGATCTTTTTGTGGATCTTGGAAACATAGGTTTGACCCAATGGGTACGACATAGTCTCCTCCCATTTCACCGTGGTCTAAGAGGTATGTGGTGTGGTCTTAGAGGCTATGTCATGGTCCTCTTTCTGTTATTATCACTATAAATAACCCATAGTCCCCTGAAAAAAAATTATACTACTTTTTTCTCTCAAAACCTAGGTTCCCAAGAGTAGTTTTTTTTCATAGGCTTTGAACCCCCTTTCTATATGGATTGATCCCGACTTCCCATGTTTGATCTAGAGTGATCTGAGGTATGTTCTTCCCCCCTTTTCTCATGGTTTCTTCTTAAATCAATCTCATTTCCTCCTATTAACTCTTTCTATGTTATGACAGTTTATCTCTATAGTTCTAATGGAGTTTATTTATTTTTTATGGCATGGTGTCCTTAGAGGGATGCAACTTCCTATGGGAGAGGTGATCAAAGATATACATGGAAGCTACAATTAAATTTCACTAATGTCTAATTTTGAGGTAGGGGATTCATTACTTCTCCTATTGATTTACATGAAATCATAAATTTACCATGATTTTGACCTTTGGATGGTGGTCAAATTAACTTAATACATATTAAACCAGATTGAATATGAGCTTGGTTTTTTCTTAGTGACCACATGTTGTTTCTCTCCACCATGATAACGGTTCTCCTCTTGATTTACTAGTTAGTGTATTATTTATGTTATTCTTGTTATAATTTTTTTATGCTTGGATTATCATGTTTAGTTAATGAAATTGTTAAATAACTTGAAGACGTTAATTTTGTTTCAATTTTATTAAAAATTAAAGAAGATTCATGTTTAATAAATTTTGTATATCTTGTATTTTTATGGTAATCAAATTGATTCCAATATCACGTTTTATTGAAGTTTTTTTCTATTTAATGGAGTTGATTAAGAACATGAAACCGAGATACTTATTAATGTTAATGAGATAAAAAAGGCATGTTAATGAATTTTTTTCTCTAAATCTTGTTATAGTTATAAAATGATATTTGAATAGCTCAATAACTTGTTTTAGCTAATCAATTAGGTGTCTTGTAGTTTTAACCTATGAATAATGAAATGGTTAATTCAAGATTGAATAAAAAAAGGTTTTTTTGATAAAGATAAATCCTTATGACAAAGAGTTCTTATTTTGTTTTTAAAGCCTGGATGCCTTATGTTGTGGGTTGTTATAGACCGTTTTCATGTGAAGGATAAATTCCTTTATTTAGGTCTAAGTTTCTCTATTGACTATGATTGTTTGTTTGATGAATTTTTTGTTATATGTATGTGAGCCTTATGATGTGATGTGAGTCTGGGATGGTTTATCTTGGTATGAATAATGAGATATGGATAGGGAAACACAAATTATGTGGTATAAGTGGACACCTGTGACTGTGGGATGCATGGGGATATACACGAGGTTGCTAGGGATGGAACCGAGATGAAGGAAGAGGTTCAAGATAGGCTTACCCATTTTTGTGATAAATAGGAGATGCTTTCTTATGAGTAAATCTATTTAATGTACATATTATCAAGTTTCATGTTTATCAACATTCCTTTCCCCACTTCTTGAGGTAGTTGGATGTGCTTATTTGTATCTCTCTTTATGTTATCTTAGGATGTTTTTTGAGAGTACCTATAATTATAGAAAGTTTGATAATGTTTAATAAATGACTTAACCTTTGTGGTTGATGTTTCTATAATGAAAATGAGATGTCACTCTTGAGAAACCATGGATTCAATTTGGATTATACCTAGAGGGCATGGACTTCACTTTAATAGTTTATTAAATGAAATTTGAAACAATATTAATTAATGGATAACAAACTAATTTACATAAAGGGAATGATAAAAGGGAAAGAAGTAATTTAATGCAATTCTTCTTAAATGCTTGTGTGCTTATAGGATATCTAGTCCCTATAAGTGGAAGCTAGGTGTCCAAGTGAAGATAACTGAAGTTGAGACTAGGACTGGGTTATTCCCATAGTGTGGTTATAATCTATATTATATATTGTATATTTTTCGATTTCATATGATACCCTACCCATGTTAGTTAGGGATAATGAAACCCATTAGACTCTATGAGGGTGTTTCCCCAACATCTTAGTGGGAGGTTGGATAAATGAATTCCCCCTTGACCCCACTTTCTTATCTTGGTAGTATTATGAGCTATTATGCATAGTGGTTATCTTCCCCATATATGTGTGTAGAGGGATGTGATGAATTGTGGTTATTTTACACACATGTATATCTAAATTGAGTATCCTAAGGACTATTATAGGTATGACGTGTATAGGTCATGATGTATTGAGGCACCTTACTCGATGTATGATCTGTGATGGATTAAGGTATAATACAAGATGTATGATACAAATCATACAGGATGTAGTGGCTCCAAGAAACTACTTAGTTTCTATATATGGAGATGTTGATGGTATTATGTGATGATATGATGCATGAGGTACATGTTGTGGAATTTATCCTAGGTTTCTTAATTCTAGCTTAATTTGGGGAGAGATTTATCAGGGTGTGTAATTTTTAGATAGAGCGGAAAACCAAGGGGGAAGGGGCAGTGGGGGTACCCTTGTGGTTTATTAATGTAAAAAATTATCTCTTGTATTTGATACTTGGTGAGAGTTATCCATTGTGAGGATGAGATCTTAGTATACCTGTTTAGGAGATGAGTTAGTTTCACTTATTGTTTACTAGGATATAATATGCTTTCTTTATCTTTTCATGTTATGATATGGGGAGGATTCTACTGAGTATATTGTTATGCTCAACCAGCATATATAAAAACTGTTTTTAAGTCAAGTAGAAGCAGTTTGGTGATTGGATTAGATATTACTAGCATGTGGTTTTGGAGGAGCTATTTAAGATTCATGGTCACGGTCGAGTTTAACTTTTTAGTACTTGATGTTTTCCTTTCAGTTGGTTTAGTAATGTATGAAGTTAAATTTATTCACTTGATATTTCTTTTATCTTTTTGAGAGATATTTTATTTTTGTATCCATATTATCTATATCTTCTACATTTTTTAGTGGACAATGCCTCCCATTCATATGTATGATATACCCTCAGTGCTAGTCGCTAACTTAGGGCCTGCTGAAGGCAGGACTCAGATGGTCATCATATCATTTATCTAATTTCTAGCCAAGGAGGGATACTCTTTTAGGTTAGGGGTTGCGAGATAGCAGTAATAAAGGCTTCAGGTTGTGTGATATAATGGAGTTTGATTTAGATATAGGTTAGATTGCATGGGTCGGTCAGGAAACAGTTTCAACTAAGTTTAGTAAGTGATGTAAACATGGGAGACCAACTAAGAAATTTGTATTTAGGGACCCTTATGATATGATGCACATAACATCTAATATTATCAAACCTACTGAACAAAGTGATATTGGTTTTAGGGTTGATGAATAGGAAAAGATCTTGCATCATTATTCTTTACGCCTATGTTTGAAATTGGAAGACCTTTGGATAGGGTAACCCATAAAAGAATAAATAAAATGACTAATTATTTATTTTTAAATTTTCCATATAAAAGGTTTAGGTGTCTCTAACCATTTTTTATTCTTGCAAACATGGATCTAGGTTGAGATCCTCAATTATTTCTCTCTAAATATATTTCATAGGATGATCTAGAATATCACCACCAAGTAGGGGTTGATAATAATGGATTTTGTAGGATGAAACTATAATAGTTTTAGTTACTAATTATAAAAAAGTATGATGGATATGTTTCAGAATCTATCACAAAGAACTGGTTAGAGGAGGTTGAGAGAGATTTCAGTTTGATCCATGCTCGAGAGGAGCCTTGGGTTTCGTTGTCTATGAAGGTTCTACATGGTACAATGATGTGATGAAGAATATTGTTCATCAGGGATCATGAGGAGTTGGTGGTCCTGTGGGATACAATCACAGAGCTATTTGGAGTAGAGTTTCTTTCTTTGATCGAGAAAGAAACCATTCACTATGAGCTACTTCACATTTTTCAGGGATGTTCCAACGTATAGGAGTTTGGGATCCATTTATGGACACTTATTTGATAGGATTCAAACCTGTTACTAGATGAGGAGGTTATGGTGATGAATTTTGAGGAGGCTTTGCATCTAGAGATCTAGTTCCATCTCACACCTTTCATGTCATCACCATATCTTATGGTGCTGGATAGAAAATATGTTGTTAAGAGATAGCTAGAAGGAACCATATTTTAATGAGAGTGGAGTCATTAGGATTCCTCATTAAGTAGACATGTGGTACAAGGCTCCCAGTTTCTAGGAAAAAAGTGTTTTTATACATCTGGGGGTAGGTCTCTTCCCTCATCATATCGTTTCTCAGGGGGTGGAGAATCTGAAATATTTTCCTAGGGATCTAATGAAAAGTTTCTTGTGAAGGTCATGGTCATCAGTGATGATAGTGAATGAACTATATTTGAAGTCATCATGTTCCAGGTTTTCCACTTTAGGTTCCTCTTTTGAGGAATTTCCAGGAAAGGAAGAAGCATCAAGATGTTCTAGCTTGAGATCAGTAAAGAGGAGATGTGGGAGGTAGAGGACATACCCGAGATTCTCCTCATCCTCATAGATCAAAGAAGGGATATGGATTTGGTCTTCATCATGTACATAGAGTCTATGGAGAAAGTCTTGGTCATATTCATGCTCTAGCATTACCACCTCTAGGCAAGCCAGACATCGTTTGAGGTACCCTTTTCTTGTTTTCTATATGGGTGAATTCTTTGTTTTATTTAAGAGAAACATAATACTTAATATAAAATTCATTCTTCCATGATTTGGGATGTGAAGTGGAGAGTATTCCAATTCCTTTGGAATTGTCAACACTAGTTGGAGGTGAAGCCTATCAATATGAAATATGTAGATATTGTGAGGTAGTTCTTTGGAAACACCGCTCTTTGGGAGACTTCCAATGTTTATGGATGAAATCATATGACATAATCCTCAGTATGGACTAGTTGTATTCAGTGAAATATATTGTGGATTTATTCAAGTTTCAATTTGTTTTATATGATTCCGATGGATATCTTGTAGTTTTCTTTAGTGAGTGAGACCCTCGAATTGGTTGTAGATGTGCTTTGTCCTTTTCTTCCTTGATGGATGAGCTGATGTTGTGTTCATTAAAGGTTCATCCATTAGTGTTTCCCAAGGTTGTAGACTAGTACACTCATATTTTTCCTAATTAAATTTTAGAATACCCCCTAAAAGATAGATTATGTTTGGTATTGATATACATCTATATGTTTCTCTTATCCCAATGTCTCTATATAGGATGACACCTTTTGGGTTGTGAGATAAATGATTACAGCTCAATGATTTTTTATAGTGGGGTTTTGTTAGGCTGAGTGTGTCTTATTTAGCTGCACCAGTTTTTTTCTTGAAGAATCCTTATGATAGTTTACAACTTTGTATTTATTATAATCACTTGAACCTGGTGATAGTGAAAAAACTCTATCCTTTTCCACAGATTGATGTCTTATTCAATTACTTGAAAGTATCTAGTTGGTTCTTGATGGTAAATCTGTAGTGAGGATATCATCATATGTGGGAGAAGGATGAAGATATTTTGAAGACCACTTTCCAATGTTGTCATATGAATAATGAGTTCATTGTAATGTCGTTCGGTGTGATGAACGATCCAACTATTTTCATAGGTATGGTGAACACAATGTTAAGGTATTTTCTAGATAAGTTCATGGTGGTTTTCATCGATGAAATTCTTGTGTACTCTACATATGAGGAGTATCATTTATAATATATGTGTTCTATTTTAGTAGTTCATTGTCATCAACAACTATTCGGGATATTGTTGGAGTGTGATTTATAGGATCATGAAGTCCATTTATTGGGACATGTTGTGTCCTAGTAAGGAGTATTTATAGATCCTTTAAAGATCGATGTAGTTTTTTCTTGGGTATCCCCGAATAAAATATAAGAGGTGTGAGGTTTCCTTGGTCTTGTAGTCTATTATAAGTGGTTTATAGCCAGCTTATCTTAGATTGTGACTCCTTTTACATCCTTGACCAGAAAGGATCATGAATTCTTATACTCTGAATGGCTTGGAGGATTTTATATTTTTATTTATTTTGGATAATCCCCCTTTTTATCTCGGTTAAGATGGAACCCTTACATGACCCATAGGCTCTGTGGAAAACGGCCCAATATAAGTCCCTGAGGCCCAAATAACTGATATTTTGGAGCTTCCACTCCCCAAAATCTACTTCATTGATGGCTCTTACCTCCCCACCTCACATGGAGGATCATCTAGAATTTCTCCATGAATAGCTTCATGATGCCTAGTAATGATGGTTGTTTCCATACCCTCTCAATATTCTAATCTGGTTAGCTCTACTAGTGGATACTACTACTCTAATTCCTCTTCTAGGATGTAATCCCAAGTGGGCTCATCTCATTCCATACCCCAAAGGCCTAGTGGCCCAAAAGCCTTTGATAGACCAAAGGACCTACTATATTATCATGTCCAAGAACTGTACCCTTGACTTTATTATGCCTACGTCACCACATGTATGTGTCATCCCTGCATCACCAGAACATTATAAATCCCTTAAAATGGAATAGAACTCATTCAATCTTTAGTATTTTGGATTCCAAGAATGATCCTTCACCACTCATGTACATGCCCATTGTCTAGGCATTCTTACAGATTGACTAGTTTTATGAGGCTTTTGAGTACCTGAAGGAGAAGTTGGTTAGCACTCCAGTCCTTTATTTTCCATTATAGGGACTTCCATTCAAGTTTTTATATGAAAATTCACATCTTGGTTTGGGATGTGTTCAAATGTAGTAATTATTATATATTTCTTATGGGTCCTGACCATTATATCCCCATGAGCATAACTATGCCACCTATGATCTCAAGTTAGTGGAAATTGGATTTTCCTTGAGGTTTTGGTTATATTATATCATTGATGAGTGTATTTTTTTTTTCAAATCATAAGATCCTGAGGTATTCCTTCTCCTAGAATGACCTAAACGTGTGACAACGATGGTGGATGAAATTCTTGAAGGACTATGATTTCCTGATTTTGTATACATAAAAGGGTAATTTTGTAGCTGATGCACTGATCAAAAAGTCACGTAGTGATTCCATGCATGAATCTGGAGATTATTGGAGAGTGATGGAATAGATATCATTATTTCATCTAGATATGAGAGATCTTGGAGGTAGAGGTTGTCTTTTCTAGATGACAATGTAGTCATCTTTGGTGTACTGGAGGAGTCCCAACTGGGGGATTCTAAGGTGGTGTTCCAGAGAGACCAAGTTGTTTTTGACAATTCCCACGATGGTTGGTCAAAGGCAGAACAACATTGAGTGTTTTTCTAGGGATGGATTTACATCCCATTGGAAATGAATTATATAGTTCTCCATGAGTTCAATAGTCCAACCTTAGTGCTAAATCATGGAGAAAAAAAGTTATATTGAGCTCTGAGAGGGTAGTTTTGGTGGCTTAGGTTGAAGAATACATTTTCAGTGTTTGTGTCCCAATGTTTAGTCTTATATAAGGAAAATACTAAGAATCATTTTCCTAGTGGTTTTCTCTAGCCATTAGATGTTCCTTAGTGGAAGTGATAGGACTTATTAAAGGTCACCATTACTATTTTATCTCTATATTAGGGAGGTTTTGATGATATATGGGTAATAGTGGATCATTTTATGAAATCATCCCATCTTATAGAAGTTAAGGAATTGAGCTTAAAGGATATTTTTTTTGATCCAATATCTGAAGTAGGTGGTGAGACTCCACCGAGTCCTGAAGGAAGATCATCTCTGATCATTATCCTCGTGTTACCACCAGGGTGTGGAGAGTTCTTCATCATTATTTTGGATCTCAATTATTCCTTAGAACCAATTTTCATCCATAGGTGGATGGTTAAATAGAGGAGACCATCCATACTCTTGAATACATGATGTGTTCTTATGTCATGGATTTTGGAGGTTTGTGTATGAGGCACCTACCCTTGGAAGAGTTTTCTTACAATAATAATTTTCACTCCATCAATAGTATGAATTTTTTTTTGAAGCTTTGTACAACTAATCTTACCATTCTATGTTGTGATGGAATGGGTCGAAGAGTCAAAAATTCTCAGGATGAAGCTAGTGTCGATAATGACAAAGTTGGTTCTGGTAATTCATGAGAAGATGAAAGTAGTTCATGATCGTCAAAATTCCTATGCCGATCATAGGAGGAGACCTATGGAATTTTATGTTGGATACCATGTGCTCCTAAAGGTGACTACTCATCATGGGTAGTGAAGGTTTGGTCATGGGAGTAAGTTTCTCCTTAGTTTGTTGGGAATTTTAAAGTGTTGGCTCAAGTGGGAGTCATAGCATATCACATAACACTTCCCCTATAGATGATATAGATACATGATGTTTTTCACATGTCACATCACCTCCATTACCAACTCTCATATCATCGATTGGGGATATATTGATGTTAATGATGGTTTAACCTTTTAGGAGCGGCCTGTGGATATCCAAGACCACTATAATATGGTGTTGCATGAGCATTCTAGTCTATTTGTTCATTTCCTTTGGAGACATAGTGGCATGAAGGGGAGTACTTGGGAAAATGAGTAACATATATTCACTTAGTACCCTAAGCTATTTTTGTTTAGAACTTATATTATAACATTTCTTGTTTGTGGATATGCACATTTTCTAGTTTATGATATGGTTTTCTCTTATGGATTGGGGTGTAATTACTATCATTTTAGAGATATATCCCCTAAGAAAGTGTTAAGAGCTATTTTTTAGATTTCATGGGGTTTCACTTGTTTTATCTAAGTGTGGTGGTTGAGCACCTATGATCGAGAGATACTTGAGAGGTATATCACGGGGTGGTTGTTCAGATGACCCCTCTTTTATTTTTTTCTCTCTAAGTGTGGTTTTAAATTATCAAGGATGATAATGGTTTGATAGGTATCTCATGTAAGGACCAAGATCCAAATAGTCTTTTTCTTTGTGATTTTGGGTGTTGGAGTCCCCTGGAGGTGGTTTTGAAGAGTTAGAAGGGAAGGTATGGGATAGGAAGGGTTCCCCTTCTTTTTTTAGTTAGGGTTGGGGCATAGATCCATGGGCTACACAGTAGGCCTAGGTTTTGTGGCATGGACTACCATGTCGTGGCAAATGAGAGCTTAGTGAGGTTACTTCCTTTTTAGTGGTGATTGTGTCGTGGTGGTTGGTTGTGGAATTTTCCCGTATTTATTGTCATGATGCTATGGTTTGAAATAGGTATCTATGGTGTAGTGGTTTTGGGAACTTCGACCTTTTGAGGGGAAACATCTTTAGAGGGATGCCTTTTCTTTTAAGAGCGATGATCAGAAATGAACATTGGAATTATTCTTCCATTTGAATAATATTGGAAGTTTTAGGTAGGGGAGTCACTGATTCTCTTATTTATTTATGTTCAATCATAATTTGACCATGGATTAACCCTTTGGATAACTGTAGAATTAACCTAAAAAAAATATTAAACTAGATTAAATATGAACTTGGTTTATGTTTGGAGATCACATGTTTTTCTTTCCACCATGATAATAGTTTGACTCTTGATTTACTAGATAGTGTTCTATCTATGTTATACTTGTTTGTATCATTTTTTATGATTATATTAACAAGTTTAATTTATAAAATTGGTAAAGAATGTAAAGTCATTAATTTTTTTGGAACCAGATTAAGAATTAAAGAAGAGGAATGATTAATAAATTCGACATATCTTGTAATTTGATGGTAATAAAATTTAGGCCAATTTCATGTTTAATTGAATTTGTTATTATATTTAATGGAATTTATTAATAACTTGAATTTGGAATACTTATTAATGTTAATGATATTAAAATTGTATGCAAATGAATTATTGTTCTTTAAATCTTGTTAAAGTTAGAAAATGATTTAAATCATGTATGAATAAATTAATAGCTTGTTTTAGCTGATGGTTTAGATTTCTCATAGTTAGAAACTATGAATAATGAATTAGTTAATTCAAGATGTTTTAAAAATTGGTTGTTTTGATAAAGATAAATCCTTGGGTCCAAGAGTGTTTGTTTGTTTATAAAGGATGTATCTCTTATGTTGGGGGTTGTGAGACCCCATTTACATGTGACAGTTAAATGTATTGATTTCGGTCCATTTATACCTATTAAATATGATTGTATGTTTTTTGCCTTATGTGTGCTTAGAATGCGAGTCTTGTGATGTGATATGAGCATGGGATGGCTGAGCCTGAGATGACTGAAGAGATATAGAAGGGGATCCTAGATGTTGTGGCAACTATTGATGCATGTGACAAAGGGATGTATGGAGATATGCTTGAGGGTGTTGAGGATGGAACTAGGATGATGTAAGAGGCTAAATATGGTCTTACCTATTGATTTGATAAAGCTTAGATGCTTGCTTGTGAGTTAATATGTTTAATGGTTTGATGATCAGGTTGCTTGTTTATTAGTATTCCTTTCCCTACTACTTGAGGTAGTTTAATATGTTTGGTTACAAAGATCTCAGTGGTATATTTTGATGTTTTCCTATTATAAAAAAAATTATTTAAAGTTTGATAATTTTTAATGAATTAATTAACCCATGGGGTCGGTGGTTATGTAATGAAAATGAGATGATACTCATGAGAAACTGTGGAATCCGTTTGGATTATTCTGGGACAGTATGTAATTTGATTTGATGATTTATTTAATATAATTTAAAATAATGTTAATTAATATCTAATTAATTAATTAACATAAAGTGAATGATAAAAAAGAAAGAAATAATTTAATATAAGTCTTTTTAAATACTTGTGTTCTTATAGGATATATAGTCCCAAGAAGTGGAAGTCGGGTGTCTTAGCGATGATAGATACAATTGATCCAAGGAATAGGTTATGCCCATAATGTGGTAATGATATATATTATATCCTTTATGTTTTTTGATTTCATATGCTACCCCACCCATGTTGGTTAGGGATAATAACATCCATTAGAATTTGGGAAGGTGTTTTCCCTAACATCCTAGTGGAAGGATAAATGGATGACTATCCCCCCTGCCCCAATATATTCTCTTGGTAGTATTATGTATTGGTATGCATGGTCGTTAGATTCCCCATATTTTTGGGTAGAGGGATGTGATGGCTTGTGGTTATTTCATACACATGTATCTACAGATATAGTATCCAAATGAATGTTATAGGTATGTTGTGTATTGGTTGTGATTACTTGAGGTAATTTACTCAGTGTATGGGTTTGAGGTATAATACCCGATGTATGATACACATCATATGGGATGTGTTGGATCCTTACTAATTTAATATTTATAGAGATGTGAATGGGATGATGTGATGATGTGATGCATGAGGTATAAGTTTTGGTACATAGACTAGGTGTCTTCGGTATGACTTCTTTTGGAGAGAGATAGCTCAGGACGTACGACATTGGGGAAGAGTGAAAACCAGTAGAGAAGAGGTAACAATGTACCCTTGTTGTTTATTACTATAATACATGATCTATTGTATAAGGTACTTGGTGAGATATAGCCATGCTGAGGATAGGAACGTAGTATACATGTTTAGGTGACACATTAGTTTCACTTTTTTTACTAAGATTTAGTGTGATTTCTTTATCTTTTTCATGGGAGGCTTCAGAGAGGATCCAAATGAGTATATTATTATGCTCACCCCATGTATATATGAATACTTTTTAGTTCAATAGAAATAGATTAGATATCAGGCTGGATATTACTAGCTCGTGGTTTTGGAGGAGCTATTTGAGCATCGTGGTCACTGCCAAGTTTACCTTTTTAGTAGTTGAAGTTTTATCTTTCAATTGTTTTAGTACTGTATGAAATTACAGGTATTTACTTGGGATTTATTTTAGATTTTTGAGAAGGAATTTATTGGTGAATCTAAATTATCTCTCTCTTCATTATATTTCTCTTCGAGGGTAATGACTCCAATTCATATGTATGATATACCCTTGATGTTAGTCACCTACCTAGGGCATACTGGAGGCGAGACTCAGGCGGTCACTATCTCACTTCTCTCATTATTGGCCCATGAGGGGTACAATTTTGGGGGTGGGGTACATGACAACATGTTTTTTTCCAATATCATGGGAATTTATTTAAGATTTGGAAAATTTTCATCATAGGTGGATTATTTTAGTGAATATGGATGTTGGTCAGTGATATGTTTTACTATGTATTAATGAATCCATTGAGATTTTAACATCATTAAATGTGGTACTTTTGTGGGAAAATTGTGTCATTTATTCTTTCCGCACACTTCACAAACAATAATGACTTGTGATTTTATCTTATCCAATTAAAGGTATAACCAAGTGAAGTAATCGTTTTTTAGCTTATAACATGGTCTTTCAATATATTTGTTTCTCTTTAGATCAATTTTGCAACTGTACAAGATTTACCTATGCCTTTTTACCTGATATTCAACTGTTGTACACCCTAAAAAGAATCAAAAAATAAAAATAAAATAAAATAAAATAAAAAACAATTAATATGAGACTGATGAAATGTAAAAAATGTGGGGATATCTAGGTTATTATCTCATGGTTTGACTTTTGGAAATTATTATATGAGTGGGTTTCAGAATTTGATTGCAAAAGATTATGAATAGGTTTGGTGGAATAGAATCAGGTATGAAGAAGAGTATTACCCAACTTGAATATATTGGATAAAGGGTGGAGAGATAAGCTTGAAATGATTGGTACAGACACACACATGGGGAATTTGTTGAATGACTGACTCATCACATGTTTCCACATAATTATTTTCATTGATCTCATTATATTTTGTTTTGATACAATTTATATGACATTGTCTTTCTGAATTTTTGATATTGACTTATTTTTTGTAATTCTTTATGACAACCCATATTTTAATACAATTTAATTCAAGATTTATTACATAAATATACACTAATACAACCCCATAAGATCATGAGGCCTAGTCGCTTTGGGAAATTAGGTACATAGAACTTTAACTTCAAACATGGGTATAACATCATTATTTTTAAAACTCCGAAACATGACCTTATATTCCTTGGATATTCTAAAAGTGCATGGGATAACATGAGGATATACATAAGAAAGAGGTGAGCTATAAAGTACAGTAAGGGAATTAACAAAAAATATCATAAGCTAAAGTAGTACACATGATCTAAGAGGAATATCAAGGAAACATAAGAGGGGTGAGAATCGTAATATTGAACAATGATGTATGATATAACCTGGTAACATAAATGAAACATAGGAATATGGAAACAACATAAAACATGAGATCATAAAAATAATACTAGGGTAAACACAAAGTCACCATAACAAAGAGTTATTAGTATAATATCCCACACACCATACATGGAATCTCATGAGATAAAAACATTACCCAATGCATTGCAGGATTATAGAATTACGGGCCCACTCTTCACTTTCATATCATGTACATGCATAAGTGTGCCACAAAGGTCATAAAAAATATGGTTGTATTATATCAATTTTAATACCATGATTAAGGATTGTGGGTTATATACATCAAAATCCCCAAGTAATGAAGGATATAATACCCTTGATTAGAAATGGGGATGGGTATTCACTACAAAAATGTTTAGCATGGAAAATTGCAGGATATTTTTGACAACATTACAAGATTAAATAAAGGTTTATATAAGGGGTGACTGATAGAGAAAGTGGTATCTAGTTACTTGGGAATCATAAGGATAAAAAGAGGGGTCTATAAAAACATATCCCAAATTTAAATATTTGAAATCAAAATCCATGACATAAATAAAGTGCTTCAATAAAGTGGGGAAGGAGGTGATCCCTTACATTGAGAGATCACTTTTTAAATATTGGGAAGAGAATATTAAGAGCTTTTAGGCACCCAATGAGAGATCTATATAGGTAATGGAGATGTAGATTCATGCTCCAATAGTTTTTAGTAAAGAGGAATGAGAGTTTGGGTGGATTTATATAGTGAAAAAGAGGATAATTCTTTATTAATTTCCAAACTTAGGTTTTGAACTCCATATGGTAAAGTAATCAAAAACAAAAACCTTTCCATTAGTTTTTACCAATTTCTACAAAAAAATGAGATGTTTTAAATATTTTATAAGGACTAGAACTGAACAAATTAAAATAATTCCCTTGGTGATGTGGAAGTGAGTCGTGTTTATAAAGAATTGATTTTAAAACATTAAAATAAAATATAAGTTTTCAAGGATTTATTAAGGATCTATATAATTAATAAAATAAACTAAAATAACATAATTTTAAAGGTTAAATATAATTTTCCTCATTTATAATATTTATAGTATTTATTATATCATTTTTTTTATTTTATTATGTCATAATACATACCATATAATTTTACCGTATTGAATTTTTAATTAAAAATTCAACTCTATATGAAAAAATGAAAAATTCACTGTTGGATAATTTAGATGTGATAGTTTCAAAAATAGTGTTTATTTTATCAAAATAATTATCTATATATGAGAATTTACACTTTTAATTAAAAAAATCATAATTTAACAATTTTTTTTGACAATAATAGGTTTCTGCCCTTTATAGAAAATTACATTTGGCTTCATAAAATTATATTATAATTTATATTTAGTAAATATTATTTAATAATAACATTTTATTACAATATAATATATTTAAAAAATACTTGAATTCAAAAAAAATAGTATCTTTCTGGAAAATATATATTTCCCAAAAATAAAATTTTTGTTTCATTATATCAAAATCTAATTTATATCAAACTCAATATTTAATAATCCAAAAAGTAATATTAAAAAGGGATAAATATAATCATTATTTTATTGAAAATAGAGTATAAAAAATCATACTATTAGGGTGTAGATATATAACCCTTTATTATACCAGTGAATGTCCTTTGGGTTAGGTGTGCGATAATGAGATTTTCTTGGAATGGTTCAACATACATGGTTTGGTACGTGATATCAATAAGCTTTAAATTATCCTATAAATGGTTTTTTTTCATTCTTTAGTTGTTTAATATTTTCTTGGTATTGTTCAAGGGAAAGACCCAGTGATGTAATATACCTCAAAAGCTCTAAAAATGTGCTTCATAGGGTGTGATCTTACAGGTCAAGGCCATTGCTTCCTTTTTTTATGTCAATTGAAATTTATAATAACCCATAATATATACTAGTTATAAGATCCATGTATAATTGATATTATATCAACGGTTATAATGATTAAAATTCTTTTAAATATGTTAGGATATAACTTTAACAGTCCAAAATAACAAAAGTAGTGACTATGTTTTCTATAACTTCATTTCTTAATAAGGAATTTATTCATACAAAAGGGAAATTAGTTTATAAAAGTTTGGGCCATTATATTATTCCCCCCTTCAGAAATTTTTCCATAATTTTTTTTATTTCATATACTAAAATAGATGAGGGAACTTCTTTTTCATTTCTTTTTCCAATTCCCATGCCTCTTCCTTAAACTTGTGGTTTCACCACAACACTTTTATCAGGTTAGTTTTCTTGTTTCATATAAATTTTTCTCTATGATATAAGATATTCACAAAATGCTCCTCATATGAAAGATCATTCTCCAATGGTACCACATATGGATTTAGTATATGTGAGGGGTATAGTATGTATTTCCTCAAGAGTGATACATGAAACACATCATGTACTTGAGATATGTTAGGTGGGAGTTTTAGTTGATAGGCCACTGCTCCGATGAAGTTAATCATATCATATGGACCAATGTACATTGGAATAAGATTTACCTTCATCCCAAACCTCAATAATTTATTCTATGGTGACATATAAAGGAACTCATTATGTCTAACCTCAAAATCTGGGTTCTTTCGATGATTGTCTACATAGATTTTCTACCAAATTTATATATATTTCATATGAAACTTAATGATTTGAACCTTCTCAATAATTTATTGGATAAGATTAGGTCCCATATGATTTTACTCTCCAACTTCATCCCGAAATTTCATAGTCTAACATCTCATCCCATACATATTCTCATAAGGTGTAATTTGAATGCTAAAATGGATACTATTTTTATATGAAAACTCTACTAGGGGAATGTGTTGGTCCCAACATAATTGGAAATACATTAAACATGATCTCAGCATATCGTATAAACATTGAATGGTTCTTTTAGATTGACCACATGTATGAGGGTGATAAATAGTTTTAAGGCTTAGTTATGTATCCAATGCTTACTGAAGGCTTCTACAATCCTTGAGATAAACCTCAGATATTAATCATATACAATAAATAGTGGATCTCAATGTAGTGTTACTACTTCCCTTTTTCATATATTTTCATGTTGGTCAAGATATAAAAATTCCTTGATAGGAATGAAAATCATTGACTTGTTAAGGAGATCGACTACCACCCATGTAAAGACTTGTCCTCATCGTTTACTTTTTTGGCCTATATGTCACTTTAAGGTGTAAATATTGACTTGAAAATGTAATAGCATTGGAAAAATGTTTTACGGTTTAAATTATTTTAAATTTTTAATATTACACCCCAACCATATTTATATTGTAATAATTAATTTTAGGATATAAGAGGCATAAATCGACGGGTTTAATGATGCACCATCTTTCTCCGCATCAGTTATAAACATCATATGAGATAGTGGTGTTCATGTAAAATGTGTTTGTTAATAGGAAATTACAAACATGAATTTAGGTGGCCCATTTCAGAATTAAATAGGGGTTTTTTATGATGATTAAATGAGGGGATCCCTCATGTAGGGTAGAATCTCGATGATCCCCTATAAATACCTCCCCTCCCTCTCTTGGTTGGGTAGAAGTCATGGAAGCCCAGAAGTACCATGAAGAATAGCTCCCTCACCCTATGCAGTAGTATTGTCCTTCTAAACCATTATGCCACAACTCTACACAATGGAGGAACACCCTAAACTATTATTACACCGCAAGCCTTTATTTTATGCTACAAGAAGTACAATATTGGTTTTACATCACATGATTTTCTTTTACACCATAAAAAGTATGAGGTTTTTCTCATGACACAAGCCACACATTTACACCATAATAAGAGGAATCCTCTAGTTTTATAGAGAACATTTAGACGACCTTGAGTAATATGGTTATACCCTTTGGTTGTGTTATCTTTTCTTACCCTAGAACCCTTAATGTGACGATTTAGAAACTATTCTAGGAGTTTTTTGGTGTGTGAGTTTGATCCGATTGGTGTGCGTACATGGTTTATTTATCGATAAATTTGATGTAATTTTAATTGGATTTCAAAGACTCGGGGTAGGAATTTACTTACCTTATTTGGTTCATGTTTATAATTGTTCCATGATAATTATTTGGTTTTCCAATTTAGACACTGTGCTTGATTTTTATCACATGTGGGTGTGTGTGTAGCTTGTTTTATCAGCTATGATATATTCTTTCCACAAGTGATATTAGTGTAGCTTATTTATATGTTTGATTGTGATTTCATGTTTCTACATATGCTCCTATATACCCCTGATGATATACTATGCCTACTTGTGTGATCACCCTGTATGTATGTTACCATTCCTTTGTGGTTTTGAGTGGTACTTGAGATAAGTGAACCATCATGACATGTTATCCCTTTGTGAGGGAGTGTGTTGAGTTGTGCTTATGGAAATGAGAGACTTGATCACAAGGTGAAGGTATGAGGTATCCATACTACCGTGTTGTTCATGCACTCAATTTAGCCTTTATTTGGTAACTAAAATTCACAATGAGGAACCCTAGTCAATGTATTTCTTTATATTCTTGATTTATAGGATATCGGGGGACACGGTATTATTGATTTATAGATTAATTTAGGTTTCATGTACACACAACACCATGAGGATGAAATACATAGGCTTGTTTGGTTACCATAAATTTATTCCTTTATCTTCTGGAATGGAGCTAAAGAAGGTACATATGATGGTTTGTGGTGGCTTGGCTAGTGAAAAACTACACAATTTTGTATTTTACGTTAAAGACATCACATATTTTTTATGATTATGGCATGAAATTGTCATACTGTATCATATCAGACTGAGGATGCATTTAAGGTGTCCAACTGAGCCTTTTACTCACACCATACTTAGGCATTTCAATGCATTTGTAGATTTGATGAGCCATCCAGTGAAGGAAAAGGGCCCTGTAGTGGGTAGTTGATAAGGGTAGGATGAAGTTGATAGTGAAACAGGATGGATTATGGTGGAACCATGATTTTTCCTTATCTATTTATCTGTATCATTTACATTGGATATGCTTTCCACATTGGATGCCCTTTTATGTATATGAAATGTATGCTGTCTATTTTATCTTTTTCACGATTACTCTAATCTTTAATACAATTTATTGTTTTATTATTGATATTATGAAATGATAAAAAGGGTATAGTCTCTCCATTGATGGAACCAGACCCTCGCTGCTAGTTGGTGCCCTCTTACATATGGGGAGGAACACATGATGTCTTATGGCACTCAGATTAGACTTAGTGGTCGAGTTAGGGTGTTACAAAGTGGTATCATAGAATTAAGGTTTTACTAACTTGTATTTTCTCTTTAATTGATTTAGGATAGGATATACATGAGTTAGGATAGTTAGATATTGGGAAGGGGAACTATGTCAGTGCCTGGCCAACACAGTATAGTGGACCTCTGGGTTTCCATAAAATCTAGGAATATATTTTTACTATTACCATTGATTAAATTCACCTTGGGTGACTCAAATAATGTTGTCATGTGATTTATGATATTTCATGCACATTCATGCATCAATATTAGGAACATATGTTCACATTCCATATATATATATATATATGTTGTTATGTTGTATAGTAGCTCTTTGATTAAATGGCTTGATTTGCGCTATCTTTTATAGATAGTCTCTATGATTGTATAATATATCTGCATTTCTATTATATTGTGATATATCTATATTGGAATTGATTAGTAGAACTAAAAATTGTAGTTTTTTAGTATATATATATATACGATGGATGTGACTAACATACAGGGATGGAAACAACAGTTTGAGTTAGGAGGTTTCTACCCTGGATTGAGGGTAGAATCATAGGAGAACCTTTTTGATCCCATAAATTGGTTAGGAGATGTTTATAATGTTCCCTTGATTATAGAATATTCATCCTCGTAGATGTTTAGTGGGACCTCCACTTGAGAAAACTGATCTAGAGCCCATTCCCACACCGTCTCCAATGGTTCAGGAAGTGGTTCCTTAATGGCCACTGCCAATATTCATGGTGGGATATGTTAAATATTTCCGTCTCTAACATCTCTTATACTTTTAGGGAACTAGTGGACCACATGATGTTGATTATTGGATGGAAACTATAGATAACATGTTTGATCTCAATGAGACTCCATCAAATAGAAAGGTGAAATTAAAAGAATTCAAGTTGTAGGGACCTGCTAAGAATTGGAGGTGAGTTATGAGCTTGGCCAATCAATGAGAGGGACTCTCATGGGAGGCCTTTAAGTAATTTTGTTTCATATATTTCTTCCCCAACTCATTAAAAATAAATTGAGTGCATGATTTTATGGTGTTGTAGTAGGGATCCATGACAATATCAGTATATTCCACGCATTTTACTGACCTCCACTAGTTCACATTTCTTATGGCCGGTAATGAGGCTCAGAAGGTTATAAAAGTGGAAATTTGACTTCAAACCAACCTTAAAAAATAGGTTGGGAGTTTTTATCTAACTTTACACCCATAGGTTCTATGTAATCCTCTGACCGTTTAATGGATTCTGAAGGATAGATGAATTGGTAGTATTTACCTAGCCTTCAATGCTCATATGGGTGGCTCTCCTACTTCTACCATGAGTTCCTCTTCTAATGGAAGGAAGAAAAAGCTCAGGGATATACAACAGACCAGTGGTATGCAAGTGTAGTAGATTTAAGTCTCTTCAATTCTTACCGGAGGATACCCACAATGTTTCAACTATGGGATGTTTGGACACTATAGTTGAGTATGTCCAGAACCCCATATTTTGTGCCAATAGAGTGGTAGGATTGGGCACTTATAATAGTTTTGAACCATAATTTCTACAATTAGGTTGAGAAATCTACGATCAGAGAACCATAGGTCCATTTTAGGTGCTCAGAAGTGATCTTAGACTGGTCATGTACCTTAGGGTCAGAATTTCAGAGTAGAGTCGGTCTGCGTATATGATATGAATTAGACTCCAATAAATGGTTGGAGAGGGTATATCTATAGTTTAAGGTATGATCTTGGTCACATACACTCTATCTACTACTTTGTTTGATACTAGCACATCCCATTTTTTATTGGTGAACAATTAATAGCTATAATTGAACTACCAATAAAGTTTTCTTCTAAGTTAGACTCTTCTGATACACCATTGAGCACACAATTGGACCATCTCCAGTGATTCTTATAATTCACCATAGTTTTCACTAGTTATCGACATATGTTAGAATTTATGATACTATTGATTATTAAATTTGATGTCATTCTTAACATGGACTGGATGACTACCTTTTGAGCTCACATAGACTGCTATTAGAGGCACCTGTCATTCACTACACCAAAGGGAGAGAAGTTCATGGTGACTAAATAATGGGAACTAGGAGTCGGTAGACATGGACCATACTTGAGTCATCTTGGGATGATCATAGAACAAATGACAGGATTGGATCTTTTGGTTGGATCTGTAGAAATCCCCATCTCCCCCTCTAGTCATGGATCTCTATCAGGACATCATTTTAGATGATTTATCATGACTTGATAAAGGAGTTGAATTTGAGTTAGAGATCATTCCAAGCGTATAGCCTATTTTGATACTTCCATATCATATGAAACTGATCAAGATAAAGGATCTCAAGGTATAGTTGGAAGACTTTTAATATAAAGTATTTATTAGTCTGAGTACTTTACAATTGGGTTCACCTATGTTATTCTCCAAGAAGGCAGATTGCATTCTTTAACTTCTCATTAATTATTGAAATATAAACTAGGAGATGGTGAAGAACTGATATCCCATTACTAGGATAAATGATCTTTTTGATCATCTATGGAGATCCCAATGGTTCTATAATATTAATATTTGACTAGGCTATCTCTAGTTGTGAGTTAGAGAGGATGATATTCCGAATATGACATTTTCAGAGAAGGTATGGATTGTATGAGAACTTGGTGATGCCATTCAGGATGAAGAATGCACCAGCAGAGTTAATAAACCTCATGAATAATATTTTTAATATAATATTTAATCATAGTGTTCTTTGATGGCATCCTTATTTACCCACTGATACCAAAGAATCATACTATTCACCTAGATATAGTCTCGAGTATGCTTCAAGAAAACTGAATTTACAACAAGTTTTCAAAGTGTGACTTCTGGATTAAAGTGGTAAAGTTACTAGGATATATGGTGTATCGGATAGATATATCCATGTACCCAAAGAAGGTTGAGAAATTCATTCCCTAGACACATCACCAGAACATTTTTGAGAATGGGAGATTCCTAGGTTTATTAGGATATCACTGATAGTTTATCCCTAACTTCTCCTGACTATCAGCAACCATTATAGTACTGAAGAAGAAATGAGTGAAGTTCCTATGGTCTGAATAGTGTGAACATGTTTTCCTTGGTCTAAATAGAAGGTTGAATACACCTCCAGTACTTACACTCCTCAATCTTGGGATTGGTTTTGCAATGTATCGTGACGCATCAGGCATTGGTATAGGGGATGTACTAATGTAGGGAGAAAAGTTAGTAACCTATGAGTCTCAATAGTTATGACCCCATGAAAGGAACTACATACACATGACTTGTAGATGGAAACTGTGGTTGACACTCTGAAGTGTTGGAAACACTATCTATTTAGTTAGATATTTTTATCTATATGGACCTAAAGATCCTTCGATACATCTTCACACAGAGGTACCTAATCATAAGATAGAGGCACTGGGTTGAGTATCTATATAAATTCAAATTTGAGATGTAATATACACCTCGTAAGGGTAAAATAATTACAGATTCACTTAGCAATAAGATGTAGGTTGAGCAGGATATTGGTGTGTAACCCCCAGAAGAGTAGTGGTGCTTGATGAGCCTATTTTCTGATTAGAGGATGGATACTATAGAGGATCGGGGATATATGACTTTTACTCCCTTGGTAGTCACATCATCTCTTGTGGATCTGGTAAAGGATAGATAGGATTGAGACTTATATTGTGCTACAATAATGGAACAACTAGATGGTGGTGACTTGATACCCGGATGGTCGGTAGATGATGATGATGTGATCTTGGTACATGGGATAGTAGTAGTACCTAATTCCACCAGAGAGGAACTAATTAGAGATTACCATGCCTCTAAATGTTCATTGAATCTTGAAGTAATTAAAATATACCACAAATTCTGGTAATAGTTATGGTGGATAGGGATGAAGAGAGACATTGTAAGGTTCAACTCTCAATTCCTTAATCATCAAAGGGTGAAGGCTAAGCACTAAAGTCCTGGTGGTTTTCTCTAGACACTTCCTGTAACTATGTAGAAGTGGGAGGATGTCATGATAGACTTTGTGATGGGGCTACCCAAGTCCCCATGGAATCATGAAATAGTTTGGGTGGTTTTTGATTGGTTGAAAAAAAATTCCCCCTTTTACTGATCAAGGAGGCATGCTTAGTTGAAGAGTTAGGAAAGATCCAAATATGTGAGATCAAATGATTTCACAGATTTCCCTAGATAATTGTATCAGAAAGATATGTACATTTTACACTGTAGTTCTAGAAGGGCTTTCAGAAGGCCCTAGGTACTCGATTGAGGTTTAAATTATGAAAATTTTCATGCTTTAAATAAAATATCTAAATTTATTCTTAAAAAATTAATGTCATGAATTTAAAGAGAATCGTGATTGGTGTAATATATGATTTAATTAAGTTTAACCAAAATTAGTCATATGTTTTTTATAATTTAAAAATATGAATTTTTTATAACTATTTATATATATTTATATGTAAAATTATATTGAAAATAAGATATATCTTGAGTAATGATTTAAATTCAATAAGGAATTGGGTGGTAATTCTTCTTGCCTTTGGGATGTGACTTTATTTTAGAAATATGGGGTTGGACACCTATCATACCATAAATTATCTTGTGTAAGACATTGATTTTAAATAATTTAAATCCATTACATGAAATATTTTGGTGTACCTTATGTATGTGTTTCATATTGATATATATTTCATATTATAATTAAAATTTTCATTATGGACTCCTAACAAAAATAATTAATTTTATAATATTAATATATTAACATGATTAATTTTATAAAAAGTGCATGACATGGATATATTAATTGATGATATTATTGAATATATATGTTTTAAAATAACAAGGTGTTAAATTCTTTTCAAACCTGATATATATAAAGAACAAAAATATTAAAACGATTAAGTCATTACAAAGTTGGGTTCACATGAATTATCTTGTATAATGAATTTTGGGAGTGGGTGAGACTAATAGTATTATATGTCCATATCCAATTTTGATCTTTTGGTTTCCCTTATTTGGGTGACCCTAATAGGATAAGGTTATAAGAGTAATATTTTTGGGATAGTTTATTAATTATTTTTTTCCAGGATGTCTTCACATCAAATATTTGAGAATTAAATTTCTTATAAATGACATGATTGACTACTTATGTAACAAAGTGATGAGAGAAACACTCAAGCATATTTATAACGTTTTTAAATATAAATATTTTCACCACTAAAAGATATGATGTAAGTGTCCATCAATTTATTGTGAGTATATTATAAAGAAATATTTATCAGATAATTTTTTAAACCTGATACCCACTCAATAAATATTTTCTATTGTAGATTAGATTTGCATTAAGCATATAATTCTTTCTAGAATTATAATAGGATTGTTTTATAAACTTTTCTATTAGTATTATAACTTGATAAGTGTTTATAATTATAAGAATAAAAATCATAATAATAAATAATTTAATATTAACTAAATTAATTTATCTAGTTATAATTCACGGGAGTAAGATATCAGTTGTGCATCAAATATTTGTGTTGATGTGTAGAGTCTCAAAAATAGAAAAATTGGGTAAGGATAAAGAAAATATATATTTTGTAAATTTATAAAGGGTTTCTACATTAGAGGTTGATATATATAATTTAAGCCTACCTAATGGATTTATTCTATAATTAAAAATTTATTACTATGTTATATCTAAAAATGTTAAATTCATTTCTATTTATTAATTGGAAAAGAAAGTATTTTCATTCATGATTAAGATACAATGTTGTTCTATATACATGAATGAAATGTTTTATGGGATAGGAAACGTGTTTAACTATTTATACATTATATAAAAGAATAATATAATATATAACGTTCTAAATAAAAAAACTAAAGTTAATGACTCAAATATCACTTATTTTTTGAATTATCACCTTGAAAATATAAATGTGAAAAACATATAAAGACTAAGTAATGATATATTATTATAATCATTTTATTAGGAATCATTTGATATAAGTGAATCATTATTATTTAAATTAACTAAAGAAAATTTTATTAAAAAAGGTAAAAAACACATTTTACTATAAAAGGTAAAAGAACTAGTGTGTAACACCTAAAAAATTTGGATACTATGCTCAGTAGATTTCTTAGCATGCAACACCAAGCATTAAGTGAACCACAATATACTATTAAAATATTATTATTTATTTTAACATTTATCACATAGCCATTAGATTGGTAAGAATGAATAAGTTTACCCAAATTATGAAAAATATATATAAAGGTTTTATATAATTGATAAGTACTCATTTATAAAACCCCAATATTTTACTATATGTATTTTCTTAAATAAATTCAATTTATTCGATAGTTTACATTTCATGAAACACCGAGCTTAAACGAACCGTGATATACTATTAATCATTAACATGATCATTGGAATAATAATGTGACCATTAGGAATAGT
Source organism: Viscum album (assembly GCA_963277665.1). Classification (NCBI taxonomy): domain Eukaryota; kingdom Viridiplantae; phylum Streptophyta; class Magnoliopsida; order Santalales; family Viscaceae; genus Viscum; species Viscum album. The sequence goes on from OY728123.1 coordinate 892,479,605, forward strand.
AAATTGTCCATTAGAATAATAACCTTACCTATAAAATTATAAATAAATGTTAGGTATATCATAAATGAAAATATTATATGTTTATATCATTGAACAATAAATTAAATGTGTTAAAAATGATAAATTAACTATTGGTAATTTTGTGAAATATAAATGTTTATTTATAATTTCTAATTAATATAATGATATAAAAGAAAATTTATATTCAAAAAATAGATCCATAAACTAATATTTTGTTTCCTTATAATTATAATATAATTTTATGAGACCTTAATTAATTTTTTTAAGTTTCATAAAATTAGTTATAATTTTAAAATCTGTATTTTTTTTGAAGAAATAATGATTTTAATTAGAAATTAAATTTATTTTATTTAAAAAATTATTTTTATAAAATGAATTCAATTTTTTAAATCTACATATAAAAAAATGGTTAGGATGTCTTTTTGGGTTTTTTCTGAAATAATTGAATTTTTAATGAATAGTGGAATACGATAATTTACGATATTAAAAAATTCAAGCCAAATACATGAATTTTTTGAGTCACGGATGTTGTGAGAAACCATTAGTTCAAACTAAAATTCACTATTACTATACTTATTCATAGGAATATACAATATTTACAATATTGAGCCAAAATAATAAACAAATGAATAAAATAATAAAAAACACCTCTCTCCTCCCACTATAAATACCACCCCTTACCACACCTTATCCTCAAACCATATAAGCCTTAAATATTATCTAAATTATTCCAAAAAACCTTACCAAGTCTATTTTCCACATCCCATGAACTTATTTTCTTACTAAAAGACCAAAGCAAAGTGTCTTCAGGAAGTTCCCAAGGAGACGATATTCGAGAGGTAAAATCCTTCATCCGTCTCTTTTCATTTATTTTCGTTTCTTATCATCTCCTCACCTACCCTATAAAAAGTGGAATGGTAACTCCATTATGATATATATAATTTAATTATATTGTATTAATGTAATATCTATCATAAAATCTCTTCCCCTCTTCATTTAATTCTAAAATGAAAACATCATTCTTGAGGCGTCGATTCACCACCTTAATGGATGATGAGTTTTCATTTTTTATTTCCACCTAAAAGGCTGGTCATAAAACCATTTTTATGGTGAAAAACGATTGTAATATGTGTATTGAAATATATTTAATGTTATGAACTAGTATATTAATATAATATTAAATAAAACGACACTAGTTCATGATAGTTGTAAAAACCTCCAAAATAAACTAATCTTATTTATTTAACATTTTATATAATTAATCAACCTCATGTAAAAAATGATTTATGGGACCATTTAAAATAATGTAATTATATTAATACCATTTTGTTCCAATTATGTAGAATTATTCCAATTTTACAAGAACTTCAGTAATTTTGCGCAAGCGAACCGATCATGAAACCATAAAACGAACGCGCCCAAAACAATAAAATTAAACATTATAACTCATATAAATGGGCATAAATTAACTTAATAAAAATATAATTAATCAAATATTTTTTTAATATATTATTAAGTATAAGTGAAGAACGCTTTTGGAATAAAGTAAGGGTTTCTTGTCTCACTTTTACTACTATGAGATATATTACTTATTCATCACTTATTTCTTTTATGTGTTGTACTTACCCTTTGATTTATCATATCCGGAATCTATTTATCTTCATGGTATTCAATTTTTCATTTGATGATAATTAATTTTATGGGGTATATAGTTTGATTGATTACAAAGTGTTAAGGGTTTCTCATATCACTTTTATTTATATGTGATATGCCTTATTCACCACTTATTTTTTGTGTGTGATGTATGTATACTTTCCTTTTGATATATCATATCATGAATCTCTTTATATTCATGGAATTAAATGTTTTATTTGATGATTATTAATTTTTTGGGGAATATGGTTCGACTGATTACAATGTAGTAAGGGATTTCTTAACTCAATTTTCATTCATTGTGTTCATCTTATATTTAATTTATTATGTCATGATATGGTTATGTGTAAAATGACCTTTGATTATCTAATGTATTATTTATATTTATTTTATGTGGATTTATAGTGAATGCATATAATCTATTCATTTGATTACTGATATTATACTTGTAAGGGACTTTATCTCAAATTTCTTTCATTGAGGCATATTTGTTATGTTATGCACCCATTTCCTTATATATGGTGTATACACCAAAAATTTTTATTTATGATCATTATTCCTTGAATATTTCATTAAATATCAATATTTATTTTTTCATGGATATGATTATTTCCTAACACATATACCAATTTTTCATATGGTGTTTACTTTGAAAGTTATTTTATTAACTAGAGAAATAATGCTAAATGTATATATTTTACTCAATATGGATATTTATTGATAAGGAATATTGATTCATGAATTAAATCAACATTTCGCTATTTATGGAATTCTTTAGACATACAGACATGGGTGGTTCCTGATTGTTAATATCCCCTCGATTCATTGGTAGTTTCTTTAGATGATGAGGTTGGAAAAATTAAACGGGTATTTACCCATAATGATTAAACCATATTGTGATAGGTCTTGATGGTAAAGGTATCATGATGCCTGAGATAATGGAATCAAAATTATTAAGCATTTACATTATTAATATTTCATTCATTATTATCCATCATATTTTCACTATGATATTATCCATGGATTCATATTATTTCCACATAATTTATTAAATGGTTTGTATTTTAGTAATATATATACCTTTCCATATTGATTGTGTTTCATTTATTATTGATTCATGAAAGCTTCTATTGTATTAAACTCTTACTAAGAATCTAAGCTCACCCTTTTATTTTTATCCTTTTCCTAGGTTATGAATATGAAATGATTTAATGTGTTCAAGGATGAAATTAATTTCCTTTGTTATATTTTACATTTGATTACCAATATAATAAGGGTACCATGTATCTATCTAGTTATTCAAGACCACTAAAATGATCGGTCCTTTGGGATTTGAATCTGGTATCTATGCCAATGTAATAAACTAAGTCTCTAACTCTAGGATATTAGTTTATGTGTCTTTACAGTTGGTATTAGAGAATGTTTATTAGAGACCTTGGAAAGTAGTTTTTTAAATGAAAAAACCAACATGAGAACTATAATAATTCTTTATAGTATTTAAAAACCTTTACCATGAGAGGGATTTTTATTTTGTGGCTCAATACTCATGATGATTATGGGATAAAATAGTGTGTACTATTATTTAGTGATGGAGCCTTTTGGATGGAAGGTGATCAATACCTATAGAAATGTAGGGATTTACCAATTGAGAAACTTAGAACAATTAGTGTTGGATCTCACTAGATCATGACCATATTAGGAAAACTTACTCAAGTTGTAAAGAAAAATCATAAAACACCTATGTTGGATCGTTTTATGCAGAAGAATCCCCTATCTTTTAGTTGGACTACTAATCCCGTCGTAGCTAAGAGATGGATCAAGTCCCTTGAAAAGATATTATGGAATTGGGATAAAATGAAAATGTAAAGGTAGTACTAGCAGTATATTGTCTCAAGGGATATGTTGATCAATGGTGGTTGTTGATACAGAATACTAGGGAGGGTGATGAAATTTAACACATTGAATATAATGATTTTAAAGAAACATTCTTTGAAAAATATTTTTGTCGCGAGCAACAAACTGAAATGAGGAGAAAACTCCTTAGCTTACAGAAAAAGGAATAAGAATGTGTTGTAGTGTATGATGATACCTTTATAAGACTATCATATTATGATACAGATTATATATGTAATTCATAGGTCAATATTGACATTTGTTTGAAGGCCTTAAGGAAAAACTCTAAAGGGAACTGATTTCTAAAACTTTTTCATCATATGATGATATAGTACATTGTTCCATCAGAACAGAGAATGAATTTTCTTGATATTATATATTCAAAGGAAATCAAGAGAAGGATAAATCAGATGAGAAACATGAGAAAGGTAAAGTAGCATAGAAGAGTAGGGGAATGAATCATTTTCAATCCTATGAAAATTATGGGAAAAAATATCCAAGAAAATGTCTGAAGGGAATAAGAGTGTGTTACAAGTGCAGAGACAAGGTTCATCTCTCTCATGAGTGCAAGAAAAAACAAACTAATGATATCTGGTGCTTTAACTACAATGAAATGGGAAATTATTCAAACCAATATCCCAAGCACCATGGTAATCCACCACATAAGAGGCCAAGGGGAGATATACAAGATTATGTGATTACTATAACTATGGTAGAAGAACCCAATGGTGTGGTAACAGATAAATTATTCCTATATTCAAATTTATCCAATGCTTTAATTGATTCTGAATCATCGCACTCTTTTTTATCTACCCAATTTTCCAAGAAAACTAGATATTTATATTTTGATTTAATAAGGGAGTTTTCAGTCAAAAATCTTAAGGTAAGTCTCATTGTAAAAATCATGTGTTGGGAAGTCCCTATTATGGAATATAAATGTTCTTTATTTACTGAACTTATCATCATACCTATGGTTGAATTTGATATAATTCTTAGTATGGATTGGATTTCAAAATATGATGCAATTTTTTTTCAAGAAGAAGTAAATTATAATTTATAAGGAAGATGTATAATTATTTATCTTTAGAGCAGAAACTTCATAATATTATTCTTATCTAGATCCCCACATAGTAGCACTACTGGATTAAATTATTGGGGAGGTGGATAAAACAACTAATAGGTATTAATAAGGTAATTTTAAAATTGAATATGTACATATTGTTTAAGAATACATTGATGTATTTTCTGAGGAATTACCTACACACCCCCCAGAGTGTGATGTTGAATTTTATATTGATTTAATCCCTAATAAAAAAACATTGTCAAAAACTCCATATAGAATGGATTTTGTGGAATTAGTAGAGTTAAATAAACAACTAAAGGAGTTGAGTAATAAGGAATTTATTCACCCTAGTGTTTCTCTATGGGGAGACCATATTATATTTGTTAATAAGAAATATAGATCCATGAGTTTTTTCATTTACTAAAGATAAATCAATGAAATTAAAATAAATAATAAGTATCCACTACCTCATATTGATGATTTATTTGATCAACTTCATAGATCACAATATTTTCCAAAGATTGATCTTCATTATGGATATAATAAATTGAAAGTAAATAAAGAATAAATTCCAAAGACAACATTTTGGATGAGGTATGGACATTATGAGTTTATAGTTATTCTATTTTTATTAACTAGTGCACCCTCAGTTTTTAGGGATCTAATGTAAAAAATATTCAAGGAATATCTTGAAGATTTTGTTGTAGTATTCATTGATGATATTCTGGTATACTCTAAAACCTATAAAGACCATGATAATCACTTATAGATCATTATTGAGACTCATAGGAGGAAATAGTTATATGGTATATTAAAAAGGTTTGAATTCTAGATTTAGGAAATTTCTTTTCTTGTCCATACTATCTCTAATGATGGAATCTCAGTTGATCCTGTGAAGATAAGGAAAGTCCAAGAATGGTCAACACAAATGAACATAATCGAGGTATGTAGTTTCATTAGTTTAACAGGTTACTATCAATATTTAATTTATAAATTTTACCAATTAGATAACTTGTTAACCATGCACACAAATAAAGGGATTAAGTTCTTATATACAAAAGAATGTGTAGAGTGTTTTGAAGAATTTAAGAGAAGATTATCCAATGCTCTAATTTTGACTCTAGCATTAGGAAATGATGGGTTTGTGATATAAAGTGTTACATAAAAGAAAGTATTGGGTTGTTTACTTATTCAAAATGAAAAATCTATTACATATGCATCAAGGTAGTTGAAGAATCATGAAAACAATTACCCACCTCCTGATATTGAGTTAGAAACTATAATAGTTGCTCTGAATATATAGAGAAACTATCTCTATGGTGAAATATGTGAGATATATACAGATCAAAAATAGTTTTAAGTACTTATTTACATATAAAGAACTCAACATGAGGCAAATATTATGCCTCAAGTTACTCAAAGATTGTCATTTCTGAATACATTACTACCCAAGAAAATAAAATAAGGTAGAAGATGCATTAAGTAGGAAAGATCATCAACCTCTAACCCAAATGAGGATTTTTAAAGATCCTATGTCCATGAATTTAGTAAATATGGACTTTGGAATTATTAAATAAAGGGAAAGATCACCCGTTTTTTAAATGATTAAAAAACTATATTTATTAGAAAAGATAAAAATTTCTCAATCTGATGATGAGAATTTTCATAATAAAATTAATGATGTGAATGATGGAAAATTGAATGAATTTTTCTGTGTGAAGATGGTGCTCTAAAATTTGGAATGAGGTTATATGTTCCATCAATATATTAGCTAAAAAGGGTACTATTAGATGATTCTCACTACTCAAATTTCATTATATATCATCGTAGTACCACTATGTATAAAGATTTGAAGGAATATCTTTGGTGGGATAATATGAAGTAGGAAATTTCTAACTATGTGTCAAGATTCCAAGTTTTTCAACACGTGAAGTCTGAGAGACAAAACCATAGGGTATTCCTTCATGATATAACTATTTATATGTAGAAGTGATATGACTATATGATGGAATTTTTTATAGGACTACCAAGGACACCTATAAGGAATGATGCGATATGGGTTATTTTTTATTTTCTTATAAAATAGGAACATTTTCATACTATAAGAGAAGATTTACCTCTTGATCACCTTGCATGACTCTATATTAATTAAGTTTTAATACTTTATGGTGAACCTCTATCGATTGTGTCTAATCAAGATCCCTATTTTACATCAAAATTTTGCAAGTGTCTTCATAAGGCTCTAACTACTAAGCTTCATTTGAGCACCGCCTACCATCCTCAAACCAAAAAGTAGTTTGAAAGGACTATTCAAACATTTTAAGAAATTTTGAGATCATTATCACTTGATTATCAAGGTATTTGTGTTCATTATTTACCACTAGTAGATTTTTCCTACAATAATAGAATCCATTATAGTATTCAAATTGCGCTATATGAAGCATTAAATAGAAAGAGATTTAATACTCTAACTTCTTGGTATAATGTTGATCAAGGGAAACTTATAGGCCTAAAACTTATTGAAGAAAAAATGAAAACGTTAAAGACTATTTATCCTCATATTAAAGCAGCTCAAAGTAGGAAAACGAGTTTTGATGACAACCGGAGAATGGATTTAAAATTTCAAGTGGGAGATCATGTATTTCTGAAAGTATCTCCATGGAATGTTGTCATAAGGTTTGGTAAGAAGGGGAAATTGATCCCCAAGTACATTGAGCCACTAAATTTTTTGAAAATATGGGATTTGAAGATTACTAATTATAAATTTCACTATGTCTCTCTAATGTTCAGGATGTGTTATACATTTCATTGTTAAAGAAGTACATGCCAGACCCAACACATGTAACCAATGTAAAAATAGAACTGAAACATGATTTGTCTTATTATGAGAAGCCTATCAAAATTATTGATACTAAAGAGAATGTATTGAGAAATAGTATGACTCAATTGGTAAATTTTCTTTGTAGAAACCATAAAATTGAAGAAGCAATGTGGGAACCTGAGGATGTTATGAAGAAAATCACCCTCATATTTTTAGAAGGTAATATTCATGAAAAATTGAAAGGTTAAAATTTTCAAAGGAGGTAAGAATATAACATTCAAATATTTTACAATATGTACCTTTTTAAATAAATTCAATTTATTCGATAGCTTACAATGCATGAAACACTGAGCTTAAATGAACCATGGTATACTATTAAATATTAACATGGTTGTTGGAATAGTAATGTGACCATTAGGGACAGTAAACTGGCCATTAGAATAATAAACTCACCTATAAAAGTATAAATAAAACTTAGGTATCTCTTGAATTAAAATATTATATATTTATATCATTGAATAAGTAAATAAAAGTTTAAAAAATGATAAATTATGTGTTGGTATTTTTTTAAAATGTACATGTTTATTTACAATTTTATAATTAATATATTTATTTAAAATAAAATTTATTTTCATAAAATATGTTCATAAATAATATTTTATTGTCTTATAAATATAATATAATTTTATGAGACCTTAATTAATTTTTCAAAGTGTCATAAAATTAGTTATAATTTTAAAACTAATATTTTTCAAATAAATGATTATTTTAATTATAATTTATATTTCTCATATTTATAAAATTATTTTCATAAAATAGAGTCCATTTTTAAAATCTACATGTCAAAAAATGGTAAGGGTGAATTTGTTTTGTATTTTTCAGAAATATATGAATTTTTGTTGAGTAGTAAAATACGATAATTTAAGGTATTTAACATTTTAAGCAAAATACATGAATTTTTGAGTCATATATGTTTTAAGAAACCATTAGTTAAAAATAAAATACACTTGTTAATGTAATTAGTCATAAGAATCATAAATTTTGATAGTTTTGAGCAAAAATTATAAACTGATGAATAAAATAATCCAAAACACCCATCCCTCCCACTATAAATACCTCCCCTCACCACCCCTTCTGTTCACACTTTCTATGACATGAATATTGTCTAAATTATGCCCAAATACCTTCCCAAGACTCTTAATCAAATCCAATACCTTCTAGTCTTACCAAAATACCAAATCCTGGTGTCTTAAGGTGGTTCCCAAGGAGATGATATTCAAGAGGTAAAATCCTCTTTCTTTCTATTTTAATTGATTTTATTTTCTTATCCTCTCCTCACCCACCCTATAAAAATTGTCATGTTAAATTCAGTATAATATATATATATATATATATTGAAATTTTATTATGTTAATGGAATATCCATCATCAAATCTCTTCTCCTCTCCTTTTAATTCTAAAAATTAAAACACCGTCTGTGAGGTGTCGATTCACCGTATTCATGGATGATGAGTTATCATTTTTAATTACCTCATTTAAGGCTGGTAATAAAACCATTTTTATGGTTAAAAATATTATAATATGTTAACTAAAACTTATTAAAAGTTTTTGAACCAGTATATAAATATAATATTAAATAAAATGATACTAGTTCATAATGGTTGTAAAAAACGCCAAAATAAACTAATTATCTTTCATTAATTTTTTATCTAATGAGTCATCCTCATGTAAAAAACATGATATATAGTACCATTTAAAATATTTAAAGTATATTAATTCCATTTTATTCCAATTTTGGAAAATTATTCCATTTTGAAAAGAACTTCCATAATTATACACAAGCGAACCGATCATGAAACCATGAAACAAATACTCCCAAAACAATGAAATTAAGCATTATAAATCATATAAATGGCCACATATGAACTTAATAAAATAATAATAAATAAAATACATGTTTTATAGGTTATTAATTAATTAATTAATTAATCAAATTTTATTATCCAGTATATTAAGTACAAGTGACGAATATTTTCGGACACAAGGTAAGGGTCTATTTTCTCACTTTTACTATTGTGAGATATATTACTTATTCACCACTTATTTATTTTATATTGTGTAATTAAATTTTTATATATCATATAATAAATCTATTTATATTAATTTTATTCAATTTTTCATTTGATTATCATTAATTTTATGGGGCATATGGATCGACTGATTACAAAGTGGTGAGGTTTTCTCATCTCAATTTTATTTCTGTGAGATATGCCCTATTCACCACTTATTTATTGTGTGTGGTGTATGTATAGTTTTATTTTGATATATAATATCTTTAATATCATTATCTTCATGGAATTAAATTTTTAATTCGATTTTTATTAATTTTATGTGGCATACGGTTCGACTAATTACAAAGTGGTAAGGGATGTCTTAACTCAATTTTCATTCATTAGGTTAAACTTCTATTTCATTGATTATTTCATGATATGTTTACGTTTAAAATAAATTTTATTAATATAATATTGTATTAACTCCGTTTTATGTTTTTTTATAGTGAATACAAATAATCTGTTCATTTGAATAATGGTATGATCATTGTAAGGGACTTTATCTCAATTTTCATTCATTATGACATATTTTTGATGTTTTGCACCTATTTAATTTTCTATGGTGTATATTATAACCATTTTTATTTATGATAAATATTCATTGAAGATTTAATTAAATATACATCTTTATTGTTTCATGTATATTATTATTTTCTGATCCATATATTAAATATGTTTATACATTGTTTACTTTTAAAGTTATTTTATTAACTTTGGAAATAATGTTAAATCAACATCTTTTACTCAATACAAATATTTTTTGATAAGTAATATTGATTAATGAATTAAATAAACCATTTTTATATTTTGGGAATGCTTTGGACATGAAAAAATGGGTGATTCCTGGTTATAGATAGCCCCTAGATGCATTAGTAGTTTCATGAGAGAACAAAGTTGTCCAAATTAAATTGGTCTTTACCCATAACGATTATGATGTCTTGTGAAAGGTCTTAATGGTAAAGGTATAATAATTCAGGGGATAATGGATTTAAAATTTTTAGGAATTTAGTTCATTAATATTTTAGTCATTATTATCCATAATATTTTCACTGTGATGTTATCAGTGGATTCAGATTGTGCCCAATTTACTGATTAAATGGAATGTAATTCAGTTATATATATAGATTTCAATATTGATTATGTTTCATTTATTATTGATTCATGAAATATTCCATTATATTTAACCCTTAATAGGAATTTGAGCTCACCCTTTTATTTTTTCTCCTTTCTCCAGATTATGAAGATGAAATGATTGAATGAGTTTAAGGATGCAATTACTTTTCATTGTTATGTTTTAGATTTGATTACCAACTTAATAAGGGTACCATGCATTTATCTGGTTCTTCAAGAATACTAAACTAATTGGTCCTTTTGGATTTGAATCTTTTATCTATTCTAATGTAATTTAGTAAGGATATAGCTCTAGGTTATTGGGGTCTATGTCATTACATATTGTTTTCAATAAAATTAGTTTACACTTTCAAAAATATGTTTTGTTCAAAAATGTGTTATTTCATTTTTTGCATAGAAATAATAATTAATTTTTTAAAATTTTAGAAATTTAATTTTACAAAAAAAAATAATTTTAGAAATCATGATTTAAAAATCAAAATTGGCTGAAATTTTGGGATTTTTATAAAATGATTTATTTTTCAGTGAATAAAAAAAACTAATGTTTCAAATACCACCTTTTCAATTTCATTAAATAAATTAATTTAAAATTCCCATTCTATTTTGGATTTAATATTAAATTTGAAATATGATCCATTTGACTTGTATTAATCTAATTAATTCTATTTTATTCATCAATATCATGATTTGTTTATAAGTTATTTTTTATTCTTAAAAACATATTTTTCTAAGAACTGTTTTTTATCACATTTTATGAATTTATTTTAAAATTGATTTTTTCAAATTATAGAAGTTTAATCCTAAAAAATGGATACCATATTTGGAATTATTAGGTTTAAATTTTGTAAATAAGACCCTTTTATTTTTTTCATTATGAATAGTAACCATAATATATATTTTTGACCTCAATAAGGGTAAATCGGGTAATTAAGGTAATAAAATTTGATAAGGAATTAAATATCAACCCAAAAATTTCCTTTATTTCATTTTATGGGATTAATTTGACCATATCCATAAAAAATTCTAATATATGGACTTTTGGTTCCATTTGACCTTGGTAATGACATTTATATTATCTTAAGTAAATAAAATTTCAAAATATCACTCTCTTGCTTTTAAATTCTTTTATACGTTCAAATAAGGATAATATTTTGTTATGAATTAATATAAAATATTATTTATAAAAAAAATAGTTTATTTTTTAGGAGGGTAATTTATTTATAATTTTTTGTGATTGAATAATTAGCTTAAATGTTTACACAACATAAAAACATTATTTATTCAATTAATAGAAGAATAAAATAAATAAATTAAAGATATTAAAATTAATAAAATTTGGGTTAATTACTATGTCCCATGAATATTTTAGATAATTTAAACATATTATGGATGTGTTAAGGGATTATATTTTAATTACATCTTTGTCTTGGTGTTTCTAAATTCAAATTAAATAAACAGTGTTAAAAATTACATTAATGATATTTTTTCAAAGTAATATTTTATTAAATTATTTAATAATCATAAAAATATTGAACTAGGATAATGGGGATAATATTTGGTTGATAATATCATTACTTTCCCCTTTATGTACTAATTATCCTTTTATAGTAACATTTTTTGCTCCTATTGTGTAAAAAACTTCGTTATCATGATAATTTTCAAAAGGGTTAACGAGGGGTAAAAAAAAGCGATACGGGTGAACCATCACCTAAACATATAAAAATTTTATTGTATGAGAGTATTTAAACTCATCCACATATTATATTATAATTATATTAATTTTTATCTATTTTTATATAAAAAATAATTTATATTAATTTAATACTTTAAAAAAATTCCAGAATGCCCCTCCCCTCACTTATAAAAGGACACCCATTCTCTCATTTAATTACACCACATTTCAAAACCTAGATAGACCAAACCATGAAAATTTATCTTCTTAACATCATTATCCAATTTATATAGATTCTGGTATTTTCAAAAGACCAACCCTAGGCCCGTTAAGAGGAGATCTAAAGGAAGTCTACTGAAGAAGAGGTAATCACCCTTACCAACTCTTTCAAATTTATGTATTATTTTAATTATAGAAATCTATTTCATATATTATAAAATTATGAATCTAGTATCTTAAATATAATTAAATTTTATTATGATTATGGTAAAACCATTTTATTCCTCTTTTCCATCCTACAGAATGTTAAAACGTCGCTTGTGTGTACGCATGACTTATCATCTCCACGTAGCAGTATAATTCAATTTTAATCATCATTTTAATTGGATGATTATAAAGATATAAATAATAAATATATATGATATTGATGTAATAATTATCCTTTTATAAATATAATAGAATATCTACCTTCTTACCTTCCAATCCACTGGAAAACGATAACGTCGCTCATGCGTACGTGTGGATTTCCACCTCCACGAAGTAACGTGATCCATTTTTCATTTATGATTTACATGGATGGTAATAATTATATATTTAATGAATAAACATGATATTTATATTATTATTTACATTAAAATATTATTTAACCATAATTAATGTATGATGAATAAGACATCTGTGACAAAATATGCATGAGAAATTAAAGAAGTTAACAGTCAAAACAATGATAATAATGAAATTTCATTAATTAATGGGTGATAATATGTTATAAGAGGATCATATATGATATTATAAATATTAATATGGTTATTTTATAAATTAATAAAATGTTTAAAACTATTATACATGGGTTTAAATCATGCCCATCTAATGGGAAATGTGAGGTAATGGGTTTCTTAACTCAATTTCCATTCATCATGTTGTACCTATACTTCATTGAATATGTTATTCCATGATTATATATGCAACTAACTGTTATTTTATTATGAATTATATCCATTTTTTTATTTACATTTGTCACACACACTCAATTCATTGATTAATTCTCACTTCATTCATATGATCTTTGTAAGGGATTTCATCTTATTTTCCACTCCATTGAGAAATATTTGGTATTATGAAAACATTTACTTATTAATGGTGTATATATTTACCATTTTATGTATTTAACATGAATATCAATTTATTATTGATTATTAACGTTTCAATTCAAGTAACTCTTTTAAGGGGTTATAATTTAAACATTTCAAAATATGTAAAAAAAAAAAAAATTTTGGGATTTCTCTTATTTGTATTGAAGTAATCGTATAATTTATCCTTCATAAGATCAAATAATTATAATATCCTCCATATATTTAACAAGTTTTCATATTTTCTTCCAAATTTTACTCTATTTATAACTTAAATCAATAAAATTAATCTTTATTAGAAAAGGTGATCTTATTTCCCTTTTCTGACCAGGTATTTTTTTCATCCATGTAAAAATTATTTTAAAAAAGTAATTTTATATACTAAAATGATTTATTATATATATTTTAAGATAAAATTTACTTATTTAAAAGTTTTAATGGAATAATTTTAATGTTTTTTAAAAGATTTGTTATCAACTTTTTTATAAAAATTGAAAAGAAATGTTTATTAATGTATATAGTATTAACATATTTTACCACTACCATAACCTTTTATTCTCTTAGTATTGTCTACAAGTTTTAAATGGTTTTACAAATAAAAATATTTAATTAATGTTTATTTTATTATTTTTCTTTTATTTTCTTTATCTCTAAAAAGGACATGATATTATTAAAAAACCTATATTTCTAATGAATTGATGTTCATTTTTTATCTCTTAGTAAATTTGTGGTCATTAACTTTATCTTAAAAAATTAAATTTCTTGTGATAATTGGATAATAAATTTCACTTAAATATCCATATTCTTTGTATCATGGATATTATTATTAACTAAACCATATACCATTTCTAAATATGGTGCTTTGAAAGTTATTTGATTGACTAAGAAAATATTAATAATATGTATTCTTTATTCAATACGGAAATTATTAGATAAGGAATATTGTTTATGAATTAAATTGATCATTCACTATATAAGGAATTCATTGGACATGTAATTATGGGTCGGCAAGTGTCATGAGATAATCCAATTAGTGGGTATTATTAAATGGGTTTTTGGTGTATGTTTACCCATAGTTTAAACTGTTTTTTAGTAATGTATTGATTGTAAAGATATCATGATGTCTGAGATCATGATGTCCAATATTAAAAATTTCTTTCATTGATAATTTTGTTATTATTATCCATAAGATAATTTCATTGATATTATCTATGTATGTATTTTTTACTCATGTTATGGATTAAATGAAATTTGTTTCTAGTTATTTATATTTCCATATTGATTATTACTTATTTAATATTGATATATTCTACCATGATTATCCCTTAATGATCATTTGAGCTCACCCTTATTTTGTTTCCTTTCCCAGGATATAAGAATAAATTTTTTAATGAGTTTCAAGGTTGTTTTTTTTATTTTTCTATGTATTATATTTTATTTCCAATATAAAAATTGGAATCATATATGTATCTCATTATTCAAGACTACTAAACTGATAAGTCTTCTATGATGAGATACCTTGTATCTTATTCCAACATAATTGACCCTGGATCTGGGTTACTGGAGTTAGTGTTGTTAATGTTGGTATCAGAAGAAGTTTAATAGAAACCTTTGGAACTAGATTTAGTAAAACATATATTATGCAATAATACCATATCAAAGACATTTATGGAATGTCTAATTATAGGAAAATAACATATTTTTTTAAGTTTGATATTATGATATTTTCCTACAAATATATCACTTTATCGATACAACAAGTATATGTGGTTTTGGCACAGATGCATATAGTTGTAATGACCTCGAAAATAGTTGGTTGAGTATATATCGACCGTCATTATGGTGCACGACTAATGTTACCTTACTAAACACCTAGTTTGATACTCTTGTGAGATATTTGTTCTTAAACTAACATATTCTATATGATCCATGATGAAGCATTTGAATAGATTTTAACCAAGAATGGCCTATGTTAAACCTAAAGTGTCATATAGTGAAAATAATGTGTCTTGATTTATATATTATATGAATTATATTTCATGATTTCCCTCTAATATTATTGTTTCTAATACTATGATTTTTGGTTTCAGTTAATGGTTACAACCATATGGAACCATGTTAACATTTAATGTGATGAAAAAAGTGCTGATTATGAGAAACTAAATGGGATGATGGATGAGGTGAAATATATTATGAATATTCATAATTTTTTAGAAAAATATATAATTAAAAACTTTAACATTAAAAAAATCCCAGGCTCACTAAAGAAGATAAGGATATAGTTCTCTGAGATCTCAAGTGGTGGAGACTATAGAGTAAAAAAGGATTAGTTTCCTTCATGTCAAAAATGTTGAAAGAGACACCCTGGAGAATGTATTAAAGTAATGATATTTTTTATGTGTGCAAAAAATGAATAGATCAATGAATTATCAAGGAAAAAATAAGAGTATGATGGAAGGCAATAAATTCTATCCTACAACACCATTTACAGTTCAATTTCATATGTGTGGGAAATATGGGCAATATCTAAGTCAATTACTTAATCCAAGGGTTTACTCTTAGACTAAGGAAAGACCTATTCCATTAATAATTTAAGTATAAGTATTGAATTATTTATATAATGGTATTTTATAATTAAATTATATAATTTTAATATCAAAGATGTTATGGTTATAAGAATCACGAAACATCTAAGGATTGTTTTGTATTAATTTTTATTTTAGGATTTAAAGTCATATATTGAATGGTAATGATAACCAAGAAAAGTGATTTAGTGGTAACGTTATATTTTTTAGAGAAAACATGATTAAGGGAATAATAATTCTTAAGAGATGGTTGACATTGATGATGTAAATGGAATAATATTTGTAACCTTGAAATTGGTTAGTGATTTGATGAATAAGTGATTTAGATCATCTTTGATGAAGTTTATTACATTTCTATATTTATGAAATATATTCAAATGTTATTAATATTATTTTAAGAATAATTATTGTGTTAATTTTTAAAGCATATATGATTTTATTGAGGTTTTATGTTGATTCAGGTTATTGGTATGTTTTAAGTGAATATATGATCAATGTATTCACATGTTTGGTTGGTGAAATTATGCACCCCTTTATATTTTCTGAGGATAAATGTTCGATCAAATATTTTATACTTTTTTATTTTGAATTTGTTCAGACAAATTTTGGAGGAGTCTTAATCTTAACTATTAGTGTAATTGATCAAGTTAAACTTTGAGAGTTATTGTTGAGGTTTTTGAGATAAATGTATTATATTTATCCATAATGAATAACTTGTGCTAATTTTTTTTTTTTTGAATATTTATAGAAATAATGGTTTAAGTTTCATTATTTTATGGATTATATGTTCTATTAAAAGTTAATTTTAGTGATTAAGGAATTAAAAATTCATATTGAATATTTATTTCTTGGAATAAGAGATGAAGTAGAAATTCATTAAAGAAAAACGAAAGGATGAAAGTGTGCTTATGAAATGTAAATAAATAAAGTAATTAAATTACCTTATGTTATATATCTTGAGAGTAAATTCATTCTTAAACTTTAGTAAAAGTATCTTGGAATTACAATTTTATCCTTTTAACTTCATTTCTAATGAATTGATGATCTTTTCACCCCTTATTGATTTAGGGTTTTCTGTCTATTAAGTTTCACATGACCATGTTCTAAATCATTATATATTAATTATTGGTTATTATTTTTCTCCTCCATGTATATAATTTAACTTCCCACTAATTTTCTCCTTATCTGGGAAGCCAAATATTTGGAATTTCAGGTATACTTTTATGTTTCTCACTTTCCCTTTTCAAAAGAGGTTTTATTATCCCTCTGTGTGACTTGGGTTTAAAGAAATGGTATTTTTAAATATTTTACCTTTTATTAATGAGATAAAATTATAAGGGAAAAATTTATTTAATGGTGGTATAATGTAACACCCAAAAAATGTAGAATACAATTCTCGATAGCTTTCTTAACATGCAACACTGAGCATTAATCGTACCACAATATATTATTAAAATATTATTATTTATTGTAATTGTTTTCACCTAACTATTGGATTGGTGAGAATGAATAGGGTTAACCACATTATGATATATATATATATATAATTTTTTTATATAATTTATAAGTAATGAATTTTCAAAATAATCATTTTATACTTTTAAAAATAAGTTTTCTTCAAAAAAGTTTTTCATTTCATTTTGTTCGTGGAAATTATAATTAATTTATGCAAGTTTTAGAAATTTTATTATTTAAAATTAAATTAATTTTATAAATCATCATATCAAAATTAACTTAGGGTGAAATTTTTGGATTTTTCTATAACAATTGATTTTTCAATGAATAGTGAAAAAAACCGATTTTTCAAATATTGCCATTTATTTTCATTAAATAAAGTTATTTAAAATTACCATTATATTTTTGGTTTAATATTAAAGTTAAATATATGCATTTTAATAATAATAATTTAATAAATATCCTTTGAATCTGCAATCTTTATGATTTGGATATGTGTTAATTTTTATGTTTAAAAACACATTTGTCTAAAAACTGTTTTTCATTGTATTCTATACATTTATATTAATATTGATTTATGATAATTAAAGTAGTTTAATCTTGAAAAATGGATACTATATTTTTAATACATATGTTTAAATTTGTTAAATTGGACCCCTTTATTTTTAGTCACTATAAATAGTAACTATAATATATATTTGTCATCTCTATAAGGGTAAATCGGGTAATTGTGGTTAGAAATAATCCAACAGGGTATTAAAAATCAACCCAACACTTGAATTTATTTCATTTTTTGAGATTTATTCTCCCATAGTCATCCCAAATTATAATATATGGAATTTTGGTTCCATTTGACCTTGGTAATAACATATATATTATTTTAATTAAAGAAATTTAAAAAATGTCACTCTCTTGCTATTAACTTCTTTTATATTTTCATATAAAGATAATAATATGTCATGAATGATTATAAGATCTTATTTTTTACATATTTAATATATTTATATAATTTAAATTTATTTATAATTTTTTAGGGATTGAATAATTAGCTTAAATGCTTAAGAAATGGTGACATAATAATTATTCAATTAATAAAAAAATTAAATAAATGAATTTAAAAAATATTAAAGTAATTAAATTTGGTTGGATTACTTTGTCAAAAAGTTTTTATATGAAACTATAACATTTTAGGGATGTGTTAAGTGATTATATTATAATTAAATATTTGTGTTTGTGTTTTTAAAGTCAAATTAAATGAATAGTGTCAAAAGTGATATTAATGATATTTTATGAAAATAATATTTTATTAAATTATTTAAAAATAATAAAAATATTGAACTAGGAAAAGTGAGATAATATATGGTCTAAAATGTGATCTATTTTCAATTTATGGACTAATTTTCCATTATTAAAACATTCTGGGATCCTATAGTGTAAAAAAACATTGTTATCATGATAAATATCAAAATGGTTAATAAGGGCATTAAAAAAGAGAGATAAGAGTGAAAATATCATGTAAACTTATCAAAGTTTTATTGGATAAGATTATTTAGAATAATACTAATATTAAATTATAATTATATCAATTTTGATCCATGTGGTCATGATAAATAATTTATATTAATTTAATACTTTAAGAAATTCTAAGAATTCTCCCCCCCCTCACATATAAAAGAACACCCCTTCACGCATTTAGTTACACAACATTTATAAACCAATATTGATAAAACCCTTTCTATTTATATTAAAAAAATCCTTATAAATTTTTTAGAGGCACTGATCCTTCTATAAGACTAACCCCATGTCTCTTAAGAGGATATATAAAGGAAGTCGACTGAAGAAGAGGTAATCATCCATACCAACTCTTTCAAATTTATTTCTTCTTATACTTCGTATAAATATATTGAACCCATTATAGAACAATGAATACAATTTCATATACAGAATGAGATGTTATTATGATTATGGGAAAACCATTTTCTACCTATTTTCTTTCCCATATAAAGCAAAAACATCATTCGTGCTTACGTATGACTTACCGTCTCCACGTAGCAATGTAATTTAGTTTTCCTCACCATTTTACTTGGATGATATAAATATAGAAATAATTAATATATATTATATTTATGAAATAATTATTCTTCTAATTTTATAATATCATATAGAAATTCTTAGCTTTTAACTCATTGTAAAATGATAACATCACTCGTATGTACATGTGGACTACCACCTCCACGAAGCAACGTGATCCCCTTTCATTTATGATTTAAATGGATGGAAATAATGAAAAATTTAATGAATATATATGATATTTATAACATGATTAAAAGTATTGAGATTATGGAAGTACAATCCCTGCACATGGACTGGAACTTCCATGACAAAACATGCATGAGAAAATGAAGCCATTAACACCCAAAACAATGATAACAATAAAATATTGTTAACAAATAGGTGATAATATTCTATAATAGTACCATATATGATATTATAAATATTAATATTGTTCTATTATAATTTAATAACATGTTTCAAACTATTACACATGTGGTTAAATCATGTTCAGCTAAAGCGAAATGTGAGGTAAGGGGTTTCTTAACTCAAATTCAATTCATTGGATTATAATTATATGTAATTGAATGTGTTATTCCATGATTATGTATGAAATGAAATATGATTTTATTATTTCGTATCTCTAAATTTTTGTGTGTAATTAAAATTTTAACACATAATCAATTCATTGATTAATTCTCAGTTAATTGATACGATCTTTGTAAGGGATTTTATCTAAATTTCCACTCCATTGACATGTATCTAGTATCATACACCTATTTAAATCATTTTTGTGTATACAGTGAAAATTTTATGTATTAAAAATGAATTAATATTTATTCATGGTGATTAAATTTTCAATTCAAGTCACTCTTTCAAGGGGATGCAATTTAAATGACCCCAAAAGGTAAAAAAGTTAACTCATTGTTTTGAGAGTTCTCTTATTTTCATTGAAGGAATATTATAATTTATCCTTCATAAGATCCAATAATTTTCATATCCTTTGGTTATTTAAGGAGGTTATATATTTTCTTCTAACCTTTCCTCGATTTGGAACTTGAATTAAGTAATGTGACATTTATAAGAATAATCTTTCTTATTTCTATTTTTGATCGGTTATATTTTTATTCCTTATCCATATTTTTCAAAATTGTATTAAAAAAATCCTTTTATTTACTAAAATAATTTATTAAGTACATTTAAAGTTATACTTGAATTTTTAAAAGGTTGGAAATGAATATTTATAATTCTTTTCAAAAGGATCAGTTTTGACTTTCTTAAAAAAAAGTCTAAAGGAATTTTTTTAACATATAAAAGATTAATAGATTTTACAGACACTATAAGTTTTTTATGCTCTTATATTCATATACAATTTAAATGGTTTTACAAATAAAATAGTTTAATTAAATATAATTTTAATACTTAACTTATATTTTCTTTATTTCTCCAAAGGACCTGATTTTATTATAAAACCTATATCTCTGCTGAATTGATGGTCATCTTTTATCTCTTAGTAATTTTGTGGTTGTTAAATTTCTCTTGAAACATTCAAAATATTTTTATCATTTGAATTTAAATTTATCTTAATGATCTAAATTCTTTTTATCATGTATATGGTTATTTATTAAACTGTATATGATTTCTAAATATGCTGTTTTACTTTCAAAATTATTTGATTTACTAGGGAAATATTGATATTCCATATTATGTATTCAAAATAGACATTTGTTGATAAAAAATATGGTCTATGAATTAAATTGATCATTTAATATATTAATAATACATTATACATGAACTAATGGGTGGGGATTGTAATTATATAGCCCATCGATGCATCAATTGGTCTCATGAAACAAATGAGTTGGCTAGCCTTATTAAATGGGTTTTTGGTGTATGCCTACCCCTAGTTTAAACTTCCTTGGAATAATGTATTTATGGTAAAGATATAATGATGTATTATATCATAACATCCAATATTGATCATTTCCTTAGTCTAATATTAATCTATTCATTATGCACTACAATTTCGTTGTTCTTGTATGACATGATTTTCTCTTAAATTCCAAAACCAACTTCATATTCTTGTTTTTCTCAAATTGATTTACTCTGTGATTTATTCTTTACAACAAGAAAAATTAAAAATCCTCATTCTTTACCACTAATATTACATCTTATTGAATCATGACTAAATCACCACTAATATCACGATATTTAATATTTATGGAATAATTTATTACTATCTTGTATAAATCTTATTTCTAGATATTTATTTTCTAAAAATCCAGATTAACTTTTAGAAATATTCATCATCTTAGGGTTTTCCTTAGTGATAAATCATATAGATAATATTAAGTATATTACATATTGTATTGTCCTTAGGACTTTTTCATATTGATATTAGAGAAAATATATTAAATAAAATAGAGAATATATTATGCATTACTATATCCTTATGAAATTTATATATTTATCATATATAAAATGTATTATATAACATACTAAATATATTATATGTCGTATATAGATAACACATTTAGGTATGAATATACTTCTGTTTTGACAATATCATGTTTTGGGCTTATCTTGGATTTTATAGGGTGATTTTTTTGTGTTTTTAATGTTTTTTAGGTTTAATCACAATTAAGATCATTGTTATTTCAAACTATGTTGCGCATACCTAAATACCATGAAACTTGTTTTTGAGTTCTAGAGGAGGGAACACAATTAGGTGCACAATTAATTCTAACCATGAGGGTTTTCTCCTCAAACTAATCAACATGGGACAATGGAATTTTACATAATTGGTTCATAGTTTATCAAAATGTGTGTCTAAACAATGTGGCTTCTTTGATAGCCTATAAAGGAGTGCATGTTTGAAACACTGTTTTCAAAACTGCGGGGATAACTATGTAGTGAAAATTAATTAATATATTTTTATTATTTTTTTAGACCCGATACACCATTGATTTTCCACATCATCATCTAATGGATTATCCTATAAACTTAGAAGACCCCCGAATATATTTTTGAGATTAATTACCACCCTATGTTCAATTTTAAGGGATACTTGGGTGTTGGATCTAGTTTTCGAAATTCATGCCTCCATTCTTCATTATTCTTCTAGATATTATCCTTTCTATTTAAAAAACCTTATATTGGGGTTTTTGAGGCTAAATCTAATGGTTATGACATGATCGAATTGGTTTTCTTATATATTAGTCATGGAATTGGGAAATCTGATCTATCTCCTCATTTATTGTTACAAGTTCATTGAATATCATTGTGGTAAGTGATATCAATTATTTCCTTTGTTTTATAAATCAATGAATTAGATAATCTTAATTACGAATTCATGTTTTAGAATATTATCTTGATGCATGAATCCCTATTTTTCCTTTGGTGTGTAGATCCCATGTAAATATTGCAATTTTAAGTGTTTGAGGTGGGTAATTTCATTTAAATTATTTTTTTATAAACTACACATACTTTCTTATTTTTAAACTTGATTTCTAAATTTTCAATGGAAAGATATAAGATTTATTGAAATGCGTGGGTCATGGTTTTGATATAAAATGTTTTACCATTTGTATTTGATAAAGAAATATTTATTCCAAATCACCATAGGTTATTTAGTCAAAATATATTTCAAACCATTTTTTTGGGGGAGAAAAAGGGTTTTTGATTGATTGTTGAATTTTGATACACCCTTTAAAAATGATTTGAAATGTTTACTACATTGGATCCTAGGGTGCATATGTGGGGGGTATGTAGGTACTTTTTTACATTATTAGTAAGGGAATTACACATAAAGGTATTCCTTTTCTCCTTTGAATTTCATGTTGAGGACTCGTTTACATGACATTGTAGGGGGAATTACACATCAGGGTATTCCTTTTCTCCTTTGGTCATTATGATGGGGATCATTTTTGCATACACTAGTCATGATTTATCATTATATGAGAAACCTAGCTATTTCTGACATATTTTATCCTAGGGGTAATTTCCATTTTTATTTTATTTGATGTGGATTTTGATTTATTCTTTGAAAATGATTAATGGTTTGTTTTGAAGTTCTTTGAAAATAGTTTTCTATAAATTTGTTTAAGAACTTTTTAAAAGGCTGAATTTCCATGTTTTGAAATGGTTTTTTTGAAACTATATATCATGCCTTATTTTCTTTTCAAAATGGAATATTTGGTTTATATAAAAAATATTTCCTATGGAACACTTGGTGGGATCCCACTTGGCTTCTTAGCTCACACATTACACATGCCCTTGGGTGTATGTAGACCTTGTTTTATTTAATGAAGGAAAGGGAAATTCACTATAACAAGGTGATGAGTTTCATGGTTATATATACATGGGTTTCTTAGGGTGATATAGTGGTATGTTTCCCACATGGAATATTGAGATAATGGTTGTTATCTTTTTTTTTACTTTGGGGTTTTCCCTTTGATCATGTACCTATAATTTGGATTGTTTTTTCTCCTTTGATGTATCACTGCCACTATAATTACTCTGTTTATGACATATTCTTATGTTACTTCCTTATTTATATATATATATATATATATATTCCATGTTTCATTTTTAACTGGTTGGGATAAATCATTCCCAATTTTTTTTGATGCTCGGGTTCTTGTCACCAGCCCATGGGGATCAGGAACACCCATTGGGTCTTGTTGCAAATCAGTTTTGAAATCTAGATTTATGGTTCTTTGGGGTTAGTTTGTGAACAATTATGAAAAAATGAGGGTTGTTTTCAAGTTTTCTTATCTTGAGATGTTTGATAAACATGGGATAGTATTTTTAGGACTTAAGGGGTATACTAAGAGCGAGAGTTTGGCCAAATATCATTATAATGAGCCTTAAGTTTCCACAAGATATTGGGAAATTTTTCTTTTGTATTGAGTTTTGACTTTATCTCAGAACTTTGATTATGTTGTTTTGATTCAAACTGTGATTTATTACTCTTTTAATGGACACTTTTCATTTATTGATATAGTTCCGTGACTCTGAGAAGAATTTATCATATTCACCAAGATGGTTTTATAGATGATGATCTATGAGGGAATCCTCTGATTGATCAGAACCTTATTGTGTCTATAGTACTTATAGTTCCAAAATTGAAATAGAATGCACTTATTGCTCAAAATTAGGCTAAGGAAGAAAAACTAGGATCTGGAGGAGGAAAATATTGAGCTCAGAAATTTCTCCACTAGAATCCACCATCTATTTAGGGGATTAATGACCCTTAGAAAGAAGAGAAATGGTTGGATAATGTTTATTATAACTTTTAATTATTATATAATACAAAATATATTAAGTACAAGTGTTCTATTTCCAATATTGAGGGACCTAGTTAGATATTATAGGACACGTTAGTCTGGGTGAAGAAAAATGAGGGCTTGGAGTAAAAAAAATTCAAGGCTATATTATTTCAGTAGTTTTTCATAGAATCTATGGATATGGAGAAGTCTATGAAGTTTCTCCCCATTTAGTAGGGTGATTGATAACTAAAAGAGAATTCTATTTGTTTTTATGAATTGGTCAGTTTTTCTCTTGAGGCTGTGAAATTGTTTTGAAGGATCAAATATTATAGATGGGTTTGGGACCAGACATTCATTCTATGGTCTTCATATAGAATCATTTCATCTATACAGAGGTAGTGGATTGAGCACTGAGCGGAAAATAAATCTAGTGGTAAATTTAGGATTCTTTAGACTTCCTCCTCTACCTAGTGGGAACTTTAGTGGATCACATGGAATTAAGTAGAGGTGGAATGAGACTCATAGATGTGTTGGTGGTAAATGTCAGTAACATGCTTCCTCTATACCATAATTAGAAGATTTTAGTGTTTTTTTAACTAGCTACTCATGTGGAAGGATAGGGAAAAATAAGCATTATTGTTTCACACCTCCTAAGATATATAGTTCATGTGGTTTCCTATGTCATTTTCATTAGTTCTATTCAGCTTTTTCTATACCTCATTATGGATATAGTTAATCATATACAAAGGGAAATAAGGTATAGTCATAAGCTTCTAAGTCTACAGGGCTCCTATAATAGGTCTCTAGAGTGAAGTAGTTTCACACATCAGAGCAATTTCTAGTGGTTGTTGACATGGGCCCAATGATAGTGATATGTATGATCATTATTGCATCACCTATAGTAAACAATATGTTTAATACAAGTTCATATCATTCCTTTACATATACCATTTTTTAGATATTTTTAAATTTATAATGGAACTCTTGACGTTTATTATGGAAATGAAGACACCTGTTAGGAAGAAAAAGAAGCAGGGTTTTCAATTCCCCATGTGTTTCTCTTAATCTATAATGTTAAGATAGTTTGGGATTTATTGATTCTCAACCTAGATCACTTTAACCCTATAATTGGGATGGATTAGTTGGTTTTCCATCAATACAAGGTTGATTTTTATCATTGACGTGTATCCTTTACTACACTCAATGGGTATTCCAAGGTATTTCTAGGTGAATGGTACCCAAGGTCTATCTGAACAAGACATTTTAATCTGGAACTTGGGAGTTTGATATCCAATTTTATAGTTGAATTTAGGGATGGGTCCTCTAGTTTTAATATTCCTTTGGTGGTTAGTTATTTTCTATAATTATTCCCTAATTGAATTCTCTAGTATTCGACCAGTAAGATAGGTGATGTTCTCTATCAATATGGTTCCTAAAACACAATTGATATATATTCCTTCCTATTATATGGAATTGGTCGAGTTGATAGAGTAGAAGATTCAATTAGATTATTGGAAAGTTAGGGGTTTTATTAAGACTATTATATCACTTTGGGAAGCTCCTATACTTTTTTCCAAGAAGTCTAATGGAACTCTTCATCTTTGGGTTGATTATTAGAATCACAATCATGTGACGATTTAGGATAAGTGTAATTTTCCTATATTGATAACCCATTTGATTAGTTGAAGGGTGAAAATTTGTTCTCAAAGATCATCCTATGATCTAGTTGTCATAATCTTAGTGTGAAGAAGTTAGATATCATTAAGACTAATTTTAGGAGAAGGTATAGCCAATTTGAAACACTCATATAGTTTTTATGGATTTCGTGAATTAGATATTCCACCATTATCTTGAAACATTTTTATGGAATTTGTGTATGATGTCTTAGTTTATTTAAAATATTAGGAGGATCATTAGAATCAATTGAATACGCGTTTTGGAATCTTGAGGAATCACCATCTTTATGCTAAGATACCAAAATGTGAATTATGTATTTAGGAAGTTAGGTTCTTAGGACATGTATATTCAGATAATGGAATCTTATTTGATCCAAAGAAGGTGAAGGCTATGTTGTTGTAGGAGGAGCCACGTAATGTCTTTGAGATATGAATCTTCTTGGGTTTGGGTGGTTATTATTGAATGTATGCGAATGACTTGTCAAAAATTTCATCATCATTTAAAGTTCTTACAAAGAAAGGGGTGAAATTATTGTGTGATGTCAAATATCAGATTTCCATTTTTGAATTAAAATGACATCTGACCTCATTTAAAATCTTGATTTTGTTAGAATATGGTCAGAGATATGTGTATTATTGTGACACTTTGGGTTCAGGTCTGGGAAATTTAGTGGTATACAACTCGTTTTAGCTTCATCCACATGAAATGAACTATCCCAATTATAATATTAAACTTTCTAAAGTTATTCATGATCTTAAGTATTAGTGACACTACTATTTTTTGGATAGTTTAACTATCTATTCTATTCATAAGATTCTGGGATATATCCTCTCATAAAAGGATTTGAACCTCAGGTATAGGCGATGAGTATAATACCTTTAGGCATTTTACTTTAACATCAACTACATCCATGGAAAGATGAATGTTGTTAATAATTCCATTTGTTGGAAATTTCCCTCTAAGGATATCTTTGAATCTAAGGAGGAATAGAATCTCATTATAATCATTGATAAAATTATCCTATAGGTAAGGAAGGATGAGAATAGTATGATTCATTAAAATGTTCAGCTGAAGGAATCTCTCTTTGAGTCAATTCTTTAGGATCTGTAGCAAGATGATGAGTGAAAGGAAATTAGTGGATCCTTATTTTGTGGGGAGAATATTTATAGATGGTCTATCTATTTTAAAATAATTCTTTGCTTAAGGAGTTAATTTTTCATCCCAATATTTTTTAGGAAGACCATGATTTGGTAATTTCATAGTTCCTTTTGAGATGTTCACCATGATACTAAAAATATGTATTATGATATGAAGTTTTAGTTCTAGTGGCTGGGAATGAAATGTGGTATAACTGAATTTGTGTCCCATTGTTATTCCTTCAAATAGATTAAGTCTGAGAACTGAAAAAATTCTAGTCTATTTCATTCTCTTCCAATGATGGTTTGGAAATGGGGTAAGGTATCCATATATTTCATTATCGGATTACCATGAAATCCATGTGGGAATAATTCTATTTGGGTGGTGATTCATCAGTTGAATAAGTTGGTGAACTACATTCTAATTAAGGACACCACTAAATTTGAGGATTTTCGGAAGCTATATATATAATATTTTGTGAGGTTTTATGATGTGATGTATTCTATTGTCTTAGATAGAGATCCCATTTTTACTTCCTTGTTCTAGAAGTTTATCTAGGAGGAAATGAGGACTCAAGTCAAATAGAGTATTAATTAACATCCTCAAACATAGGTCCAGTTAGAGAATGCTATTCAGATCCTAGAGGATATGATTTATGATTGGGTTTAATATTTTGATGGATCATGGGATATCCATTTTGAGTAGGTTGAGTTTTCTCATAATATTAGTTACTAGTATTCTATCATAATAGATCCTTTTGAGGCTATGTATATTCACCCTTATAAATATATTGTTTATTAGTTAGAGGTGGGAGATTCTTATCTTGTGGGGATTAATATTTTCTAGGAGACATCAGTTAATATTCAAGTTATACATCAATGATTGGTGATGGATTACAGTAGAAATATTTCTTATATGAATCGCCAGTGTCATCCTTTGGAATTGTTAGTTGATAACCAAGTTTTCTTGAACGTATTTCCTCAATTGGGTCATTTTCAGCTTTAGAAGAAGCTTATGTTGACTCCAAGATATTTTGTACTATTTGAGGTGATTCAGATGATTGGGAATGTGGAAAATCAGTTTGAATTACCATCTCAGTTGAATTATATTCAATATGTATTCCAAATATCTTAGAGTAAGAAACATCAGCATGATCCCTCTCATGTATTGAATTGGGAGGAGATTTCTCTAGAACTAGATGTGTCTATAGTTGAGAAACTAGGGAAGTTTTTTGTTTATTTGGAGAAAGTCTTGCATAAAAAGTAAATTCCATTAGTACAATTGTTATGGTAGCATGGAACAGACTCTCATGAGACTAGGGAGAAAGAATCATTGTTGAGGGAGTAATAACCTCATCTTTTTTAGGTCAACCTTCCATGGATTGACTTTTTAGGGGAAGAAAGTGATATGGTGGAGAGAATTGTCACATCCCGACATCACTTTTAGGTATAAATATCCTTTTTTCTATATCTTATCTCAAACTTTTCTTGGGCCATCTCAGATGAAATTTAGAGTTTTTGGAGTTTTTTTGTCTTGTTCATGGTGAGGTGCATAGTTAGTGAAAGCTGTGAAAGTTGAAGTATCAAGGGAGGATTTACACCCCTAATAAGGGAGTTTAATCAGTGGTGATTCTTAAAGTTTTTTATTATTTTGAAATTAACCACCTTTTCCCTATTAGGATCTGATCCACTCTTATGATAACTCAACCTATTATGAATGTAGTAAAAATAAATAGCATAGAAACATATTATTTTTACAAGGTTCAGTATCAATATGAGCCTACTACTACTTGTGATTGTTTAGACTTACCAATAATATATTCTCTACTATAATCACCCGGGGTTAAAATATACATTTATTCACTAGAATAGAGTCCCACTATAATTTCTAGAGTCACATTGGAAAAATAGTTTCACACTATTAGTTATTTTTTTTAAAAACCACACAAGAAAAGATAACTTCTAAATATTGGATGCTTCATCAATAATTGATGAAGATATTTTATTTTGAGACTTCAAGATAGATAAAATAACATGTTCTCACATTTTTAAGAACAACACCTAACTTGTTCTTCCTCAATATCTGAATTGTGACTTCTCAAAAATATGTTGTTCATATAGTATCTGAAATGATCATCATGTGCATAAAATAATTACTACATAGCACTACCATATACTATCTACAAAAAAACATTTACTACTTCACTAACTAATATCTATACTATGAAAAACAATGTATTTTCTTAGAAATATGTTTTACCGTTCAGTGCTTGCACTCTATATTTATGCACTTTCTTAGTAAATCTACTCTTCACTTCAACACTCACGTACAATCATGTCATTATTTATCTTGGAATAAACCTAGTATTTATAAGAAACAATTTATTTATTATTAAAGAATCCATTTCACTATAATTATAAAAATGTGGTAAGCAGTTTAAAGTGATTAAATGGTATTTTTATAGAATCTATAAATATAATTTTTACTGAACTCTACATAGATTATTTATTGTTTTTCAGAAAAAATAACCATAAATCAACATTTTCTAATAACATATCTACAAAATCAAACACAAACAATAGTCTTCAAATCATTTTATGTCTTATGTGGTTTCGTATTACATCTCTACATACCACCTCTCTCAAAATTTACCGTTCATGATAACTCACATCGCAAAATAAGCATCAAAATTCCCTTGGAATCAATTCATATTTGAAAACCCTTTGTTCATGAAATTATACATCCACATACTATCTTCTCACTCATGTAGTACTTCTCCACAAAATCAACTTCAAAATAGTAGTCCTCATGACATTTTATGTGCTATGTGACATCTCATAGAATTCCTAGGTTCACCCACATAGTATTTTCACAACCATTATCACATACTACATGCATGAATCACAAAGCTTATATGGTTCATCCACATACTATAATTATCATATGAATAGTGTTTATTCATCTGAAAATCATGCATCCACTGCATAGTCAAAATAAAAAATCATTTTTTTTATTTTTAGTAATTTAAACTTCTCTACATTTCAAAATCCTGAAGTGGTTTGATGATCCTTCATAGTGTCAGATTCCTTTACAATTTCTTAGTCTAAAAACCATTTTACACAGATGGCTCGTACACATGGAGGTTGAAAATGATCAATAGTCATGATCAGATGACTCCGATCAAGTATATCAAGTACCCACAAAGCTTTTTCCCCACATATAATTCCTTGTCCTTCTTCATTACAGTTTATTACTCAAGTGATGTTGCTAGCTCATCGAGCTATCTATCAGGGATCAAGACTGATCTTCACTATACACACCACCTGGGCTTCATCTCACAGGTTACTGGCCCAACTTTTACATGCCTCTAGGATATCTATCTATGTGCAAGGGCCCTATGACATATCTAAATACCATTATACATGGGGACATTCCTGTAGGCCTATACATGACTCAGTCATGACCTATCAACCATGTGCCCACCTTAGAAGTATATCCCATGGGTGTCAAGACCTTCCCCCTAAGATTGGATGAGGGATAACCTTGGAAGATTCCGGTTGTCCGCATTTTTAAGTAAGGCCTCATTCATATACTTAGAAAACGTATAAAAAATATAAAATAAAAAAATATTTCCATGTCAACTTCTCAATATCCATCTTCTCAAATCATCATGAAAAGTATTATTTTGAATGGTCTTCATTTATTTCTACAATATTATTAAAAAATAATTGAAAATCCCATAGCACATGTCTTTTCTGGTTAAGATCAGCTCAAAAAATCAACACATTTATACCACGATGAATTGTCCAAGCGAGACATACAATGTCATAAAATGGATCCATAATAATTATACAGGAATCACCACTTAATACATAACAATTATCCAGGATTCACCACTTGCTCCATATCCAAAGACACATATTGAAACAAATTTGACAAAAAATGAACCACTAAGGTTCAACACAAGTCAACCTAGGAAATCATGAAACGTTTTTTGAGTTCTAGATGAGGGTGAAGGGTTTGGGTCACTATTAGTTAAAACCGTAATGGATTTCTCATAAAACCATGTAACATGGGACAAATTAATTTCTTATGGTTGGCAAATGGTTTGTCAAATCATATGGAAAAACCATGAGGGTTCTCTAGTATCTGAGAAAGGGGCACATGTTAGTGCATAGTTATCAATATTGTGCGGCTAAATAATTTGACATGAATTAATTCATCTAATTTTTTATTTTTTAGTCCTGATACACTATATATTTTTCACATTAATATCTGGTTGGATAATTATTTTTTCTTAAGAGAATCCTCTTGGGTATTTTAGTGATTTAATGCCTCCGGATGTTTGATTTGAATAGATCTTTGGGTGTTGGAACTAGTTTTTAAAAGGTAAGCCTTTGTTCTTCATTGTTCTTCATAATTATTCTAGTTTTTATTCTTTCCCCTAGAAGGAAACCTTATATTGGGTATATTAAAGAAATATATAAGGTTAGTGAGATGATTTAATTGGGTTTCTTATAGATCTATCATGTAATTTGGGACTTTTTTCCATATCTTAATTTTTTATTGTGTGTTCTTTAGGGATCATTGTGGTAAGTGATTTCTCTTGTTTCCTTTATTCTATAAATTAATGAATTGGATATTATTAATTGGTAATTATTGGTTTTGGATCTTCCCTTTATTAGTATACCCCCTACATCCTTTGGTGGGAAGATACCATAAAATTGATAGAATAATGAGGGTGAAAGTTTGGTGGTTTCTTTTAAAGTAGTTTTTATGAACTACACATGTTTAATTATTTATAAAATTAATTTTTAAATTTTTAATGAAATTATTTATAATTTAATAAAATGTGTGTGTGGTGGTTTTTATATAAAATATCCCCCCCCTTTTTTGATAAACTAAGGTTGATTTCAATGAACAGTTGGTTTTTTTTGGATAAAATGGATTTCAAATCATGGTTTTGGTGATAAAAAGTGTTTTAGATTGATTTTTAAAATGTTATATTCCATTTGAAAATGATTTGAAATTTTTATCACATGATATCCTAGCATACTTAGGTGGGGGGGTTGAGCATGAACTTGTTTCCATGATTATTATGGAGAATTAAATATTTGGGTATTACTCATATTCTTTGGTCATAATGTCGGGGACTAGTTTTCATGACATCATAGGGGGGAATTACACATTAGAGTATTACTCTACTCTATTGGTCATTATGCTGGGGATAGGTTTAGCATGCACTAGTAATGACTGATAATTATATGAGAAATCAAGCTTGATCAGACCTATGTTATCCTAGGGTAACTTTCCACTCCTCTTTTCTTTGATGTGGCTTATGATACATAATTTTAAAATGATAAATGGGTTTTTAGGTGAATTTAAAACTTTTTCACATGAAAATTTTTATGAACTTTTGAAAAGGTTGAATTTCCATGTTCTGAAAATGTTTGTGTAAAACTATATATATATCATGCTTTGTTTTCTTTTGAAAATAAGAATATATGGATTATTTAAAAAATTATTCTTATAGAAAACATAGTGTGATCCCCCCAGTCTTGTTAGCTCACACCCTAAACATGACATTAGTTGTATGAATAACTTATTTTATCTGATGTAGTAAAGGGAATGGCCATGTAGTAAGGTAATAAATTTCATGGTTAGATGTTCTTAGGTTTATAATGGTGATAAAATATGATGTTTCCCACTTGGAACATTAAGATAGTGGTTGTTACCTTTGTACTTTGGGTTCTGTTCTTGGATCATGTACTTGGATTGTAACAACATGAGAATTTATGAGAATTATTATTTTTAATTTCATTTATGTCTTGTGTTGTACGCTACACCAAAATTAGCTTGTTCTACACGCAACACCGTATTAGCTTGCAGTATACGCAACACTATTCTTGGCTTGTGTTACACACAATTTCAAGTTCGTTTTGTAGAAATTATTATAAGAAACATTAAGTATAGATTTTGTTTAATGTATAAATGAAATAAGTTTTGATTATGTTATACGCAACAAAAAAGGGAGCTTGCACTACACGGAGCCTTGACTTCTCTTGCATTACACGCAATCGCGACCTTCCTTGATAGCGTATGTAATACGCAATACCGAGTTTCACTAAACAACGATATATTGTTATAATATTATTATGAACTAGCTATTATGAATAGTATTAACTAAATTTTGAATGATATAACATTATTATTCATTTTACACATTTTCTAGAACATCGTGTGAAAATAAAATAAATGTTTCGAGTAAAATAAGTATTTTTCAAAAAATGCAGTTTTTCCGCCTTTTGATGGCGCACCCACTTTAAATCTAGTTTTTGACATTTGTATAAGTTCAATTTGAAAAAATAAAATTCTTCTTTGGAATCAGGATATAAAAATTTACTTTGGATAAATTTTTCATATTATTCTGATAACTTTCATATTTTAATGAATATTAAAAACACGCTATATTTTAATTAAAAAAATATTTTTTCATCGTAATAATTTATATGGTTAAATTAGAATATTTAATGGTTTTAAAGTATAAATATAATATATTTTTACCATTTAATATAATTTATGTCATTATCATTGATTTTACATTGAATTCATAGGTAAAATCATTTCAATCTTTTGCAATGTTTTAACTTTTAAAACTCGTTTTCTTAACAACGAGATTAATTTTAAATTAATTTATGAAACTTCTGTGATTTGAATTTAAAAAATGGATTCAATATTTGGAATTAGTAGGTCCAAATTATTTTAATAAGCTACTTTTTATTTTTAGTCATTAGGAATAGTAACTACGGTAAATTTTATTTACTATAGTTAAAGGTAAATAGAGGTAATTAAGGGTAAATATAATATTATAAAATTATCCTAACACTTGTCCTAATATAATTTGATGATTATATTTACCCTAAATAATACTTGTATCGAAATGGAATCTAATGAAACCCACTTGTATTTGATTAAGACCTTTTATTTAGTTTATTTAAAGGAAAGTGAAATGTCTCACTCAAACTTTAATAATTAGATTATTTTTAATATATAGTTTTATAGAATATAAATTAGATTATAAATACTAAATTGAAATCTAAAATTTCTTTATTTATCATGGAAATTTATTTGTAATTTTTAATAAATATTTTATTACCTTAAAATCTTATACATTAATGATGTAGAAATTATTTATTTAGTGAAAAATGAATAATATAGTTTTTATTAAAAAAATAATACCTATCAAAAGGACAATAAACTTGACCAAACTTTATTGGTCGAGTATATATATACCCTAATCATCCAAGGGTCTATATTTGGACCATTTGGAGCCTTATAAAACCAATTATAACATTTACATTATTTTAATTTAATTGATGTCAAAGATGTCACCTTCATAATTTAATAAATATAACAATTTAAATGTTGTGATTTTAAGATGATAAATTCGAGTAAAAATATTATTATGAAAGGTATTATATTTATATTAATCATATTATTTTATTTTTAATTTTTATTAAACTAATTACTATATTAAATGATTATACAAAAATGATTAGTGATTGTTTTATTAAGAGAAATATCAAATAAATGGTTTTATAAATATTAAAATAAACATTATATGAACTAATAAATGTTCTACACAAATTTTATAGATTAATATGACTTGTTAGTAATCTATTAAATAGGTTTTTTTCGAAAATATATTCTCTTTGGATTTTATTTAAATTCAAATAAATGAATTGTGTCAAAATTGACACTATTGATATTTTATATTACTAAATTTTTAAAAATCACAAAAATATTTAAAAACTACAAATTAAATTTTATATGATCTAAAATATAATAGTATATCAAATTATGTATAATTAAAAACACAAAAGTAAGTATTTATAACCATATAAAATTTATAACATTATTACCACAAATAAAATTAAATAGATTAAATAAGGATAAATCAAAATGATAAGGTTTAAAATAAAATTAAAACATGTATAAATTTAATTGTTTTATGAGATTACAAACCTATCTTATCTAATATCCTAATTTTAGTCACTTTGGAAGTTTTATGTGGGGTTTGGGTTTATTATAAATTAATATTTTAGAGGTTTCCAAAGGTGCCCCTCTCCTCCCTTATAAAAGGGAACCTCCTCCATCTACTCTTCACAACAATATGAGCCTTCAAGATAGACCAAAACCTTACCATTTCTCTTCAGCACTTCCCTAGAAACATTCTGGAGGTTCTGGTCTTCTCAATAGACCAACTCTATTCCCTTAAGAGGACGCTTAAAAGAGGTGTGTCGAAGAAGAGGTAATCTCTTCTACCGATTCTTTCAAGTTTCTTTCTTCTTCAACTTATTCTTCTTTAGTTGTTTCATTATAAAGTTATAACATCAGTATCTATAATATACTGATATGTTATTATAAATATGAAACAAACACATTTCACATTCTAACCATCCTACGTAAAACGAAATCACCGCACGTGCGTACGTAAGGAATACCGTCTCCACACCATGGTGTAATCTTTTTTTCCCCCACCACCTTACTTGGAAGGGTATAATGGTGTAAATAATAACTATATATGGTTATTATAACATTATACTAATTCTAATATATTATATCATCCACTCCAATTCCATTCAATAATTATGGGAATGATATCATCTCCCATGCATACGTATGGATTACCATCTCCACGACGCGATGAGATTCATTCTCAATGTTAACCATTCAAGAATGATTATAAAGTATATATAATTAATAATAATGATATATATGACATAATAATGCTACTTTATTTATGTACATATATGTTTCATTTACTTAATTCCATTCAATTCAATAAGGAAACGAAAACAGCATTCATGCATACGTACGGCCTACCATCTCCATGAACGGTGTATTTCATTACATTTATTGATCTATCATATATATTTATATGATTGTCACGACCCGTCCTCAGGGCCCGTGTCGTGACTACCCCAAGCCCGCCTTCCATAGGCCAGGGGCTGGCGACTAGCACCAAAGGTGTAAATCCCGGAAAAAGGGAAGGCATTGCCTTTGTAAAGTAAACAAGCACCACAGAGTAAGCAAGCGGAAAGAGTAAACACTAAGTAAAAACTATAACAAGCTGTGCTGGAAGAAAAAGGGGCCGGAAATACAAGCCCAACTGTAAAGTACAACTGAAAGGGGAAAACAACAATTGAAAAGAAAAGCCGCAGCGTCGAGCCGTCCTCTGGAAGTCCCACCTGAAGGGCGAGCACAGATAGCCTCCACAGCTCCTCGGTCTAGCCGCCCGCTCCGAGTACGTCCCGCCCAGTGGTCCACCTACAGGTATTGTCTTGCTCCACAAGCCTCCTCCACGGTCAGTGTTGTCCATCGTCTGCAACCAACACAACGAAGTGCGGGCATAGCCCATGCAGGGGTGAGTATAAGCTACTCAGTAGGGACCCCGAGACCCCCGAAGGTCTCCCAAAATCCAAAAAGGATAAACCACAAAGGAAAGATACAATCATGAAGTAACAACCGACATTGCTTAGGTATATGCCCATACATATACCTAAGTCATCAATTCCCGTTCGGCTCCAACATCCGAGCCCAAGCACAACCCAGTCCACACAGGAAAGCAAAACGTAAATCCACACAGGATAGCACAACAAAATCCTCAAAGGAGAGCAAAACGTAATCCACACAGGATAGCATGACACAATCCACAAAGGAGAGAAAAACGTAATCCACATAGGATAGCATGACACAATCCACAAAGGAGAGAAAACAGTATTTCAGCTCACACAGGTATACATCATCGAAAAGGTGAAAGGGATGATCAGATATAAATACTGAATCATCTAAGCTGGGACCCACATAGGATACAAGACCAGCACTGAATAATCAAAGCTGGGACCCACATAGGATACAAGACCAGCACAGCTAGGACCCACATAGGATACAAGACCAGCTGTCTTCATTGATTCATTTATACTGGGACCCACATAGGATACAAGACCAGTACTGAATCATCTAAGCTGGGACCCACATAGGATACAAGACCAGCACAGCTAGGACCCACATAGGATACAAGACCAGCTGTCTTCATTGATTCATCTATACTAGGACCCACATAGGATACAAGACCAGTACTAAATCATCTAAGCTGGGACCCACATAGGATACAAGACCAGCACAGCTAGGACCCACATAGGATACAAGACCAGTTTTCTTCATTGATTCATCTATACTGGGACCCACATAGGATACAAGACCAGTACTGAATCATCTAAGCTGGGACCCACATAGGATACAAGACCAGCACAGCTAGGACCCACATAGGATACAAGACCAGCTGTCTTCATCGTCACAGTCCACTGAGGATCTCTGCACAGTCATCGTCACAGTCCACTGAGGATCTCTACACAGTCATCGTCGCAGTCACAGTAGCAGTCGCAGCCATCTCTAAGGTTCCCGCACACAGCAAGCTCGTTCGGGAGGGTCTACTCCACGAGCTGAGAGGATGATACATAAACTGACTCAAGGTCCAGATTTGATGTATCCAAAAGTTCCGTATTGTCAACAGGAACTCAACGTCGCAGACGGCGCGTCAATCGGACGCCCGATCTGAGATTTATTTGTTTTTTCTTCCCAGGGGACCGGTTGGTTTTTAAGGCAAACCAACCCGACCGTACTCCACCTATGCCCAAACCTCAGGTGGAGTATGCCAAAAGATCCGTCTCACTTAGAGGAATCCACCAAAGTCGACGACACGTCAATCGGACGTCCGAATCTC
The DNA here is from genome assembly GCA_963277665.1 of Viscum album. Taxonomy (NCBI): domain Eukaryota; kingdom Viridiplantae; phylum Streptophyta; class Magnoliopsida; order Santalales; family Viscaceae; genus Viscum; species Viscum album. Next base: position 892,518,281 of record OY728123.1, read on the forward strand.
AAGATATGAGTGTTTCCGCTACGAGGGCCCGGTTGGTTTCGTGTACGAACCAACCCGGATGAACCCAAAGTAATCCTAAACCTTGAGTGTGATATACCAAAACGACCGTCTCGATACAAGGATCGTGTTGCCGTTGACGGCGCGTCGTTCGGAGGCCCATATCTCAAGTTATCAGCGAAAGACCGAGAACAGTCCGAAGACGGGGGGTCTGGGCCCGGGCCGACCCGGCCCGACCCCCCTGGGTCGGCCGAACCGGGTCGACCCGACCCAGTCCAACCCGGCCTGGCTCGGCTCGGCCGAGTGGCCGAGCGCTCGGGTGCCGCGGAGCGCCGCCCCCGCGGGTTGGAAAAGTCGCGACCCTCAAAGGGTCGCGCTGGAGTCAACGGACGCGGCATAGCTGCGCCCCGTGCGTGAGGGCCGGACCCACGCGGCCGCGGGTCCGCTGGACGTCGCCGCCGCAGCTTCAGCCGCGGTGGCCCTGTCCGGCGGCGCGCCGGGGCGCCACTGGCAGCTTCCGTGGGCCACCGAAGTTGCTCCGGTGGTCTGTTTTCCTTCCCGTCTGCGCCGTTGTTCCTCCCGGGTTCCGTTCTTCATTGCGGGATCATCAAAACGCCCTTGCGTCACGTTTTGTCGTCGCCCGCCAAATCCGTACAACTACGAAGAACGGCGGAGGTTTGTCGGGCCGTGTTCGTTTGTCCCGCACCCTCCGCGTTAGTTAATAACAACGGGATAATTATTCAACACATGAAAACATAACCAAAACAATTTTAATGAATTAAAATTGTTCTAATTGTCTGGGTTCTTCACTTTTAAAAGAAACGATCATGGGAATATAAAAGGGTATTTCCAAATAAAATCCCTACCTCATCAAGTCGTCGCCCGCGGGTCCTTCGCGGATTTGATCGTCGCGGAAGGAGGGGTTCGTCGCGGAAAGAGGGGATCATCGTGGTATTCGGCGCTGTGTCGACGAACTCAGAGGACTAAGAAACAACAGATTTAATTATAAATAATTAAATCTGTGTGTTGTTATAAACCACAAAAAAGTTTAAAAAGAAACCTGAGATCTCTTACCTCAAGCAGTTGGTGATCGGAGATCGGGGCGGGGAATAACGTCTCGGATGAAGCGTCGTCAAATTCCGAGGGTGACAGCGTTCTTCGCGTTCTCCGCGTTCTTCGCATTCTTCACGTTCTTCGAGAAGAAGGATGAAGGCACAAGAATTCTATCAAAGCCTCTCAACGTGTAATCCTCCAAAAGTCGTATTGGTCTTATTTTATTAATACGCCAACAAACGAAAAAGAGGTAAGTAACGACCCATTAATTCGTAGAATTAATTCAACAAAAGAAACTGCCTATTTAATTCACGAATAAAACCGCCCAATTAAATGGTGCGTTAAGAAATTAAGAAAACGCGTCAGTTGACTTCATAATAAAGGGTTTTCGCGGGTGCGTTACTTAGCGGAAAAGAAACGGTGGGGCTCGTGCGGGTCCCACCTCACAAATATCCTACCAAGAGGGTAGGATATTTTTGGATATCATCCTATCCGGATCAACTCAGCTTAAGCCGCTTTTAAGTGGCTTCAAGTGGCTTCCAAGTGGCTTAAGTGAAATAAAATAAATTTTTTCGTACAATTATTTTATTTCTTAACTTTAAGCCCGAAAATTAAAAACCACAACCGAGCAAACACAACTCCGGAAGAGGCATTTCTAAGAAAATATCGGTGCTGCGATTTCATCGGTGCCCTCGGAATTTGATTCCGAGCACCGGTTCAAAAGTTAGAAAAACCCGCTCGTCCGTTCACTGAACGTACCCGAGCCAAACTTCGGAAGGTGATTCCGGGCACACCGGGCCTCGGAATCAGGTGCCGTCAGAAACTGCGTTCTTGTAAAATTCCAAAGAAAATTAAGAAAAAAAAATTTCCTTGAAATTTCCAGGTCTTTACATTACTCTCACCACAGGGCTTTACGTCCCCGTAAAGCTTCACCACAAACTTAGGGATACAAAGGCGGTACTGAGCACGCATCTGAGCCTCCCGCTCCCAAGTGCTCTCTTGGAGGTTCCCGAGCTTCCATCTGAGGCGCACAAGAGGAATCGATCATCCACATAGGACCCACTCCTGTCGATCCTCGATTTCCACTGGGACCTCTGCAAAAGTCTCCCCATCATCCACGTCTAGCTCCCCATGGTCAATGATGTGCGTCGGGTCGTGCACGTATCTCATCAGCTGAGATATGTGGAAGACGTCGTGCACCCGGTGCAACTGAGGTGGTAGAGCCAGGTGATAAGCCACCTCGCCAATATTGTCGAGGACCTGGAATGGTCTGATGAACCGTGGAGACGACTTGCCGCCTCGGCCAAATCTCTGTAATCCACGTCGAGGTGAGACACGCCAGAAGACGTGGTCGCCATCCTCGAACTCTAGTGGCCTCCGCCTTCTGTCAGCATAATAATTTTTCTGGTTCTGAGCTGTCCTCATCCGCTCATGGATGACTGGACCTTCTCTTTCGTGGCCTGGACCATCTCCGGCCCCACAAGTGCTGCTAAGATTTCTTCTTTGCCGATAAGAGAAATCTGGTCTCATCCTTTGGATGAACCACTTTCTTTGCCTAATACAGTCAATCCCGACATTGATGATACTAATCCATACCAAGGATGACGTCGTAAGGCCTCGACGCTACTACCAAGAGATCCAACCGTTACTCTTGCCTCCAAGGGTTGAGTCACACTATCGGCATCAGTGTGTGGTAACTGGGTCTCCTCCAGTAGATGTCTCACAAGTGAGGGTCAAGTCAATAGTCAAAACTGGAACCTCTTAGTAACAACACAAAAGAGGGCAGGAATGAAAACATCACAAAGGTATGCGTCTTTTATTATTGCATCTCATAATACAAAGACACTACACAACTACAACAAGGGACTAGAAGTACAAAGGACGTATCCACTAGTTCCACTTCTGTCCATCTGCTCCCAGAGCTCCATGATCGAAGGCCTCAGCTGCCTGAAGTTGAGCTCTCGCATGTCCACCAACTCCCTGCGGTCGGGGTGGACCTCCTGGTGGTGGTGGTGGCAACACCTCGAAGTGTCTCCCACCATCTGCTACTCGGACAGCTCCTCTGCCTCGTCCGCCTGCACCCTGCGGACCACCGTGGCCGAACCTCTGTCTGGGAGGTCCCTCTACCACCTGCTTCTCGTCTGTAAGACGAGTCGGGCAGTCTCGAGCCATGTGACCTCACCCGTTTCATGCGTAGAAATGCTTGCCCCTCGTGTAGCTGGATCTCCTTCGTGTGCCCCACACAACCGAATCTTCATCCAATGACTGCCCATCAGATGGTCTGGCTCGTTTGGACCTTTGCATCACCTGTCTACTGCCAACTGCAGAAGACCCTGCTACGGGTCGTCCTGCGGAGGTCCCTGTCACTGGAGCCTACTCGGCGAGAAAACTCTCCACTAGAAGGGCTCTCTCCAACACCTCTGCCTGTGTCGGAATGTTGAGGGAGATCATCGAAGCCCTGATCTCGTGCCTCAGTCCCGGCTCGAAGGTCCCTGCCCGGAAGAACGGGTCCCGTACCATATCTGTGGAGTAGCGCGAGAGATCAATAAATCTCGCCGAGTACTGGGACACTGTCATACTGCCCTGCCGTAGCTGTAGCAGCTCTTGGATGTGCACCGCACGGAGGGTGGTTGGGACGAACTCGGAGCGGAAGATGCTCTCAAAGTCCGTCCAGAGGAGAGATGTCTCGTCGTGAACCTGGAGCATCAAGCTCCACCATCTGCCTGCTGCCGCGTGCAGGAGGCTCGCTGCGAGGATCACCATGAGGTCTGCTGGTGTCCTCACTAGCCTGAAAACTCGTACGACCGCCTTTAGCCAGTCCTCGGCTGCCTGGGGGTCCGTCTCCCCACGAAACCTGGGTGGTCGCTGGCACTGAAACTCATGAAGAGCTCCAAGGCGACGTGCATCGTCAGCGGTCGTGGCGGGAAGCATCGGTGGCTCGGCGGGTAAAGGTACTGCTGGTGCCTCTGCTGACAAAGAGCCCTGCACCGAGGCCTCGTCGCTCGGTGGGCTGTCATCACGCTGCACTCCCGGAACCCTAGATGGCTGCCGTCGTGGGGCCATCCTGAAAGAAATAGGTGCGCCACGGTCAGAACAGTATACCTGGTGAGCTGACACAAGTAATCACAAAGAAAACTTGAACACACTTGCAATCAATGTTTTTGTGCATTAAGTCGGAAATCAGAAGTCAGGGTCCTGGTGTACGGATACGTCGGCCGCCGCACCAACACTGGACTCCCTAGACTGATAACCACACCCAATATGCTAAACACTATTGCTTCACATAGAAGAAAGATCAGAGTCTGCGGTAGAACCGACCACCTATGATACCAATTTATCACGACCCGTCCTCGGGGCCCGTGCCGTGACTACCCCAAGCCCGCCTTCCATAGGCCAGGGGCTGGCGACTAGCACCAAAGGCGTAAATCCCGGAAGAAGGGAAGGCATTGCCTTTGTAAAGTAAACAAGTACCACAGAGTAAGCAAGCGAAAAGAGTAAACACTAAGTAAAAATTGTAACAAGTTGTGCTGGAAGAAAAAGGGACCGGAAATACAAGCCCAACTGTAAAGTACAACTGAAAGTGGAAAACAGCAACTGAAAAGAAAAGCCGCAGCGTCGAGCCGTCCTCTGGAAGTCCCACCTGAAGGGCGAGCATAGATAGCCTCCACAGCTCCTCGGTCCAGCCGTCCGCTCCGAGTACGTCCCACCCAGTGGTCCACCTCCAGGTATTGTCCTGCTCCGCAATCCTCCACCACGGTCAGTGTTGTCCATCGTCTACAACCAACACAACGAAGTGCGGGCATAGCCCGTGCAGGGGTGAGTATAAGCTACTCAGTAGGGACCCCGAGACCCTCGAAGGTCTCCCAAAATCCAAAAAGGATAAACCACAAAGGAAAGATATAATCACGAAGTAACAACCGACACTGCTTAGGTATATGCCCATACATATACCTAAGTCATCAATTCCTGTTCAGCTCCAACATCCGAGCTCAAGCACAACCCAGTCCACACAGGAAAGCAAAACGTAAATCCACACAGGATAGCACAACATAATCTTCAAAGGAGAGAAAAATGTAATCCACATAGGATAGCATGACACAGTCCACAAAGGAGAGCAAAACGTAATCCCCACAGGATAGCATGACACAATCCACAAAGGAGAGCAAACAGTATTTCAGCTCACACAGGTATACATCGTCGAAAAGGTGAAAGGGATGATCAGATATAAATACTGAATCATCTAAGCTGGTACCCACATAGGATACAAGACCAGTTGTCTTCATTGATTCATCTATGTTGGGACCCACATAGGATACAAGACCAGCACTGAATCATCAAAGATGGGACCCACATAGGATATAAGACCAGCACAGCTAGGACCCACATAGGATACAAGACCAGCTGTCTTCATTGATTCATCTATACTGGGACCCACATAGGATACAAGACCAGTACTGAATCATCTAAGTTGGGACCCACATAGGATACAAGACCAACACAGCTAGGACCCACAAAGGATACAAGACCAGCTGTCTTCATTGATTCATCTATACTGGGACCCACATAGGATACAAGACCGGTACTGAATCATCTAAGCTGGGACCCACATAGGATACAAGACCAGCACAGCTAGGACCCACATAGGATACAAGACTAGTTGTCTTCATTGATTTATCTATACTGGGACCCACATAGGATACAAGACCAGTACTGAATCATCTAAGCTGGGACCCACATAGGATACAAGACCAGCACAGCTAGGACCCACATAGGATACAAGACCAGCTGTCTTCATCGTCGCAGTCCACTGAGGATCTCTGCACAGTCATCGTCACAGTCCACTGAGGATCTCTGCACAGTCATCGTCGCAGTCACAGTAGCAGTCGCAGCCAGCTCTAAGGTTCCCGCACACAGCAAGACCGTTCGGGAGGGTCCGCTCCACGAGCAGAGAGGCTGATACATCAACTAACTCAAGGTCCAGATTTTATGTATCCAAAAGTTCCGTATTGTCAACAGGAACTCAACGTCGCAGACGGCGCATCAATCGGACGTCCGATCTGAGAGTTATTGGCTTTTTCGTCCCAGGGACCCGGTTGGTTTTTAAGGAAAACCAACACGACTGTACTCCACCTATGCCCAAACCTCGGGCGGAGTATGCCAAAAGATCTGTCTCACTTAGAGGAATCCACCAAAGTCGGCGGCACGTCAATCGGACGTCCGAAGCTCAAGATATGAGCGTTTCCGCTCCGAGGGCCCAGTTGGTTTCATGTACAAACCAACCCGGCCGAACCCAAAGTAATCTGAAACCTTAAGTGTGATATACCGAAACGACCATCTCGATCCAAGGATCGTGTTGCCGCTAACGGCGCATCGTTCAGAGGCTCGTAGCTCAAGTTATGAGTGAAAGACCGAGAACAGTCCGAAGACGGGGGGTCTGGGCTCAGGCCGACCCGGCCCGACCCCCCCCCCCCCCCCCCCGGGTCGACCCGAACCAGTCCAACCCAGCTAGTTGGACCTTCCTGGCTCGGCTCGGCCGAGCGCTCCGGTGCCGCGGGGCGCCGCCCCCGCGGGTTGGAAGAAGTCGCGACCCTCGAAGGGCCGCGCTGGAGTCAACGGACGCGGCATAGCCGCGTCCCGTGCGTGAGGGCCGGACCCGCACGGCCGCGGGTCCGCTAACCGCCGCCGCCATGGCTTCAGCCGTGGCAGCCCTGTCCGGCGGCGCGCCGAGGCGCCGGAGTTGCTCCGGTGGTCCGTTTTCCTTCCCGTCTGCGCCGTTGTTCCTCCCGGGTTCCGTTCTTCACTACGGGATCATCAAAACTCCCTTGCGTCACGTTTTTCCATCGCCCGCCAAATCCGCACAACCACGAAGAACGGTGGAGGGTTTTCGGGCCGTGTTCGTTTGGCCCGCACCCTCCGCGTTAGTTAATAACAACGGGAGAATTATTCAACACATGAAAACATAACCAAAACAATTTTAATGAATTAAAATTGTTATAATTGTCCGGGTTCTTCACTTTTAAAAGAAACAATCACGGGAATATAAAAGGGTATTTCCAAATAAAATCCCTACCTCGTCAAGTCGTCGCCCGCGGGTCCTTCGCGGATTTGATCGTCGCGGAAGGAGGGGTTCGTCGCGGAAAGAGGGGATCATCGCGGTATTCGGCGCTACGTCGACGAACTCTGAGGACCAAGAAACAACAGATTTAATTATAAATAATTAAATCTGTGTGTTGTTATAAACCACAAAGAAGTTTAAAAAGAAACCTGAGATCTCTTACCTCAAGCAGTTGGTGATCGGAGATCGGGGCGGGGGAGAACGTCTCGGATGAAGCGTCGTCAAACTCCGAGGGTGACGGCGTTCTTCGCGTTCTTCGCGTTCTTCACGTTCTTAGCGAAGGAGGATGAAGGCACAAGAATTCTGTCAAATCCTCTCAACGTGTAATCCTCCAAAAGTCGTATTGGTCTTAATTTATTAATACGCCAACAAACGAAAAAGAGGTAAGTAACGACCCATTAATTCGTAGAATTAATTCAACGAAAGAAACTGCCCATTTAATTCACGAATAAAACCGCCCAATTAAATGGTGCGTTAAGAAATTAAGAAAATGCGTCAGTTGACTTCATAATGACGGGTTTTCACGGGTGCGTTACTTAGCGGAAAAGAAACGGTGGGGCTCGTGCGGGTCACACCTCACAAATATCCTACCAAGAGGGTAGGATATTTTTGGATAGCATCATATCCGGATCAACTCAGCTTAAGCCGCTTTTAAGTGGCTTCAAGTGGCTTCCAAGTGGCTTAAGTGAAATAAAATAAAGTTTTTTGTACAATTATTTTATTTCTTAACTTTAAGCCCGAAAATTAAAAACCACAACCGAGCAAACGCAACTCCAGAAGAGGCGTTTCTAAGAAAATATCGGCGCTGCGATTTCATCAGTGCCCTCAGAATTTGATTCCGAGCACCGGTTCAAAAGTTAGAAAAACCCGCTCGTCCGTTCACTGAACGTACCCGAGCCAAGCTTCGAAAGGTGATTCCGGGCACACCGGGCCTCGTAATCAGGTGCCGTCAGAAACTGAGTTCTTGTAAAATTCCAAAGAAAATTAAGAAAAAAAAATTTCCTTGAAATTTTCAGGTCTTTACAACGATGAATATATATTATATATAAATCATGTTTTACATTCTGGAATTAAGTAAATCAGGATATAAGTAATAATATCAAGAACAAAAAGTCGAAACACGTATGATAAATGAAACGATTTTACCCAAAACGCTACTTTAACATTAATTTACAAAAGAACGGGTAATATAAAGTCATAAGTAAACCATATATGATATCATAACAATGAATATGATTCTATAATAATTCAATTACATTATTTAAATCATTATACAGGAGGTTCGGATACATACGAATCATATCATACATAAGGTAAGGGATACCTTTTCCAATCTTGTTTTTATCCGAGACTGTTTATTCGTAAGTAATTACTGGGGTTATATTTATCATCCATGTACCTATTTTCTAAAAATGATTTCATGTATGATTAAAGTCATTTTTACCCATTTTTGAAATTTACTACATGGTATGTAAGGAATCTTTCTTTTCATTACCATACGAGGTACATTTTTAATTTTCCGGCAAAAGTACGAGAAGAATGTTTTTTTAACTTATACGGCATGAATGGATTTTTACAGTTTTATAACGCCTTATTTTCATGAAGCTTAATCTAAAATATTTCATGACTATTTTCAAAAAAATCCTTTTCTTTTAAAATTGCATGGAATTTTGTGAAAAGAAGATGATTTTGAATAAGAAAGGATATTTTCCTCAAGAATTCACTTCAAGTGTTTTATCAAAACAATTTTCCATATAAGATGACATTATTTCATATGTGTATGTTTCAAGTATAATTTCTCTATTATTTACATGGTTTCAATTTTCTTATGATGAAATTATATCCATTTGTTTTATATGGATTATATTATGATGGGATGATGTTTATGAAACCCATTTTATTCTTTGGGTTATGATGCATGATTTATGATTGTGTTGTGGCACATGTAAGAATGATTTCATTATGAGATGGGTGGGACCTATATCTCCCTCCAATTCATTGGGTAAATATTTATATCTCATGATATAGACATGGCTAGAACAGTAAGTTAATATGGTTCAGTGATACAGGACTAGAACAAGGAGTGAACTCGATTCAGAAAGGGACTTTGTCCACTAAGATGGTCTTGGGAGCAATGCCTTGGCTATTATTGAAATCATATCATGTGATTAATTTTTTCCACAATTACATGTTTTATTCCCATGCTATTTTATCATGATTAATGTTTCTTTATGATCTATGCCTTACGTACTGCCCAGATTTATTTCACAACTCAAGATTTTGATGTTTAAACTTTATGTTCATGTTTTGAAGTTCAAATGCATACGGTTTGTTTTATTTTCTCCATAATTACCCTTACTGGGCATTTGAGATCACCCTTTATATGTTTTCTTTTCCCCAGGATATAAAGAAAGGTTTTAGGTAAGAAAAAAAGGGAAGGTCTTTATGGGAGATGTTGAAGATCTTTAACCAAGATTAGAATATTATATTCCATGTTTCCAAAGATACTAAAATATTACGGTCCTTTGGTGTCTGTTTTGGTTATATATTAAGTATTTCGCAAAATTAATGTAAAGTCTATGTACATCAAGCTCTGGGTCTCTACAGTTTGTATCTGATGAAAGGTTTAGTTAACCTTTGGAAACTAGGATGTGTAAACTTTAGTGAGATCCCTAGAGATATTTCTAAGCTATGTCTAGGGATGTACCTAAGGTTAAGTATAAGTATAGGTTATAGTCCTAGAATTATGGTAACAATCTTAGAATTAAACCTAAGATGTTAGATATTAAAGGTACTCCCTCATTATTATGTTGTTTTCCTAGCATGATTTTTTCCTCTCACAATATTCTTTCTAGGTTTCAGATGATGGCTGGAACCCAAAGGAACTATGTTGATCAATGTAATGGATGATGCAATTATTGTCCTCTTGAACAAACCAACGTTATGGGAGATGTAGTGAAAAATATTATTGTTATACTTACACAAGATATGAATCATTCTGGACTTCCAAATGCGCAGAGAAGGGAACAATATTCTATTGAGTTCTTCATGAGGCAACGTCCACCTTCTTTCAATGGGTCTTTTGATCCACTTGTTGCTGAACAATGGATCAGTACCATTGAAAAGATATTTTCCATACTTCGCTGTTCAGAACATGAAAAAGTCATTCTGACTGTTTAGTGTTTAGAAGGTGAAGTAGACCAGTGGTGGACTCTAATTAAGAATACAAGGCCCCAAGATGAAATTGAATCCATGGAATGGAACGAGTTCAAGAACTTGTTTTTCAAAAAGTACTTCCCTCGTATTCTTCGAACAAAGATGGAGAAGGAGTTCCTTGAGCTTAATAAAAAGTATGATGAATCTGTTGGTATATACGAAGTGAATTTTATAAGTCTTGCAAGGTATGCATCTGGATTTATCATCCAACCTGAAAGTAAAGCTGGTCGATTCTTCAGTGGCTTAAAACCAAGTCTTCGAAGGGCATTAGCAATAAGAGACTTCAGTAGCTATGAAGAAATTGTGAGTTGTTCTATCAAGGTAGAATTGAAAGTTGGTATTACATATCCATCTCATGGTTTTGACAAGAAACAAAATATGGAGTTCAAGGTGAAATCTCAGAACAATGGTGAAAAGTAGATGAATGTTTATTTATGCTCAAAGTGTGGAAATAAGCATGGTGGAGATTGTCTAAAAGGTACTGGAAAATGTTTTAAGTGTAGAAAAGAAGGTCATCGAGAAGTAGAGTGTCAATGTAATGGGAAAAATTTATCTAATGATTTGAATAGATAAAAGATTACAGAGAACGCTCCACCAACACTTCAATGCTACAATTTCAAGGAAATGGGGCATTATTCTAATCAATGCCCTAATCCAAGGGTTAATGATGATCGACATGAGCAACCTCTTAAGGCAAAGGACAAAGGAAAGTCACATGCGATCACTATTTTCAATGCTGAGTATGACAACAATGTAGTGGAATGATTATGTGTTTATGTAAAGGGATTCCAAAATAATGTTGTGGAATCTAATTTATAGTATTGTGGAATATTGGAATATCTATGTATTGAATAAGTATATGGTACTGGTAACCATGAAAAGTAATTCAAATATTTTGGAAAGCAGATGATATGCACATAATGAAGGGATAAGGAGAAAATAATATGTTTGATAGTATTAATGAGTTCATGACTGATATAATGACAAAGTGATATCATGGTTTGAGTATATAGAAATTTTGGGATTTTGGTATGTGGAAAGAGTTACCTTTTGACAGCATTCATGTTTTCACTATGGTTCTATGGTAATTCATGTTGTAAGAGAATACAAGATTAAGGTATTCGCATTTTTGGAATTTGATCAACAAGATATATCTTATGATATATGGAGGATAAATGATGGTATTCACATGCTTGGTTGATGACATTTCTAGTAATCGTTTTCTTTATACTATAAGATTGGACAGATGTATTTTGGATAAGTCTAAAGACAGGAATGGATTATGTCGGACATCAAATAGTGTTGATTAAGGCTAGAAATTTTTTCGATATTATTTTTGGAATGTTATAATAGTATAGTTTTAGAAAAAGGACAACCTATAGGATATGCAACAACCCGTCACGTCAGACAAGGATATGGGAATTGAACCCACAAACAAAGTGTGAAATGACTTTATCACCTACCACTAGCCTACAGGAAGTCCCTGGTTAGTAAAAACTAGTTTTATTTTATTAAGCGGTATGATAGATGAAGTATAAGTCAATTTTTGGAACCATATACGATTAATCTCACCATAGATGGACTTATGAATATAACTTTTGCTAACCTTATGTTTGAGACAGATGTAATGACCTATCATTCTATCGCATGATCTACTAACACTTCACGGAAGACAAATTCAACTTCATTTCTGTAATAGATGAAGTGTAAATTGTTCAAGGCACAAAAAACAGTGAGATTGTACCAAAATCAAGTAAGTATTTCTTCTAATTCAAATATTTAAACTTTAGGGAAAGGATATTGAAAGCCAAAAATGTTTTCCTAGTGCTCTTATATCTAATGAATCGGATGGTACCTTAGATCATCACAAATTTATGGCTTTGTGGTTGTTGGATTTTTCAAAGCCATGTTCTCTACCACTCCCCATCAGAACTTGATGGTTAGATTTCTCTTCCATATCCATATTTTAACCTATGTTATCCTATGTGGAAACCCAGTGATGAGTTAATTTGGGTAACCGTTATGTTTCATACTTCACTTTTTAAAATTAATTTTTAGTGTTCCTTTTTACGATGTGGGTTTCTATGAAAGAAACTTTCAAAGTAGTAAACCATTTAGAACCCCGATGAATTTTGAGGGCAAAATTCATTTTAAGTGGGGTAGAATGTAACAACCTGAGAATTTATGAGAATTATTATTTTTAATTTCATTTATGTCTTGTGTTGTACACTACACAAAAATTATCTTGTTCTATACACAACACTGTATTAGCTTGCAGTATACGCAACACTATTCTTGGCTTGTGTTACACACAATTTCAAGTTCGTTTTGTAGAAATTATTCTAAGCAACATTAAGTATATATTTTTTTTAATATATAACTGAAATAAGTTTTGATTATGTTATACGCCACAACAAAAGGATCTTGCACTACACGCAGCCTTGACTTAGCTTGCATTACACGTAATCGTGGCCTTCCTTGATAGCGTATGTAATATGCAATACCGGGTTTCACTAAACAATGATATATTGTTATAATATTATTATGAAGTAGCCTTTATGAATAGTATTAACTAAATTTTGAATTTTATAACATTATTATTCATCTTACACATTTTCTAGAACATCGTGTGAGAACAAAATAAATTTTTTGAGTAAAATAAGTATTTTTCAAAGAATGCAGTTTTGCCGCCTTTTGATGGTGAACCCACATTAAATCTAGTTTTTGACATGTTTATAAGTTCAATTTGACAAAATAAAATTCTTCTTTGGAATCAGGATATAAAAATTTACTTTGGATAAATTTTTCATATTATTCTGATAACTTTCATATTTTAATGAATAGTAAAAACACGCTATATTTTAATTAAAAATAAATGTTTTCATCGTAATACTTTATATGGTTAAATTATAATATTTAATGGTTTAAAAGTATAAATAGAATATATTTTTACCATTTAATATAATTTATGTCATTAGCATTGATTTTACATTGAATTCATAGGTAAAATCATTTCAATCTTTTGCAATGTTTTAACTTTTAAAACTCATTTTCTTAACAATGAGATTAATTTTAAATTAATTTCTGCAACTTCTATGATTTGAATTTGGAAAAATGGATTCCATATTTGGAATCCATAGGTCCAAATTATGTTAATAAAGTACTTTTTATTTTTAGTCATTATGAATAGTAACTATGATAAATTTTATTTACCATAGTTAAAGGTAAATCGAGGTAATTAAGGGTAAATATAATATTATAAAATTACCCTAAAACTTTTCCTAATATAATTGTATGATTATATTTTACCCTAAATCATACTTGGGTCTAAATGGAATCTAATGGAACCCACTTGTATTTGATTAAGACCTTTTATTTAGTTTATTTAAAGGAAAGTGAAATATCTCACTCAAACTTTAATAATTGGATTATTTTTAATATATAGTTATACAGAATATAAAATCGATTATAAATACTAATTTAAAATCTAAATTTTTTTTCTTTATCATGGTAATTTATTTTTAATTTTTAATAAAGATTTTATTACCTTAAAATCTTATACATTAATGATATAGAAATTATTTATTTAGAGAAAAATCAATAATATAGTTTTTATTAAAATAATAATACCTATAAAAAGGACCAGAAACTTGAAAAAACTTTATTGGTCAAGTATATATATACACTAATCATCCCATGGTCTATATTTGGACCATTTTGAGCCTTATAAAACCGATTATGACATTTACATTATTTTATTTTAATTGATGTCAAAGATGTCACCTTCATAATTTTATAAATATAACAATTTAAATATTGTGATTTTAAGATGATAAATTCGAGTAAAAATATTATTATGAAATTTATTATATTTATCTTCATCATAGGATTTTTTTTTTAATTTTTATTCAACTAATAAGTATATTAAATGATTATACAAAAATGATGTAGTAACTGTTTTATTAAGCTAAATATCAAATAAATGGTTTTATAATTATTAACATAAATATTATATGAACTAATTAATGTTCTCCACAAATTTTCTAGATTAATATGACTTGTTATTAACCTATTAAATATGTTTTTGTTGAAAATATATTCTCTTTGGATTTTATTTAAATTCAAATAAATGAATTGTGTCAAAATTGACACTATTGATATTTTATATTATTAAATTGTTTAAAAATAACAAAAATATTTATAAATTACAAATTAAAATTTATATTATCTAAAATTTAATAGGATATCAAATTATGTATAACTAACAAAATATAAGTAATTATTTATAACCATATAAAATTTATAAAATTATTACCACAAATAAAATTAAATAGATTAAACAAGGATAAACCAAATGATAAGGTTTAAAATAAAATCAAAACATGTCTAAATTTAATTGTATGATTATATTACAACCCTGTATTATCTAATATCCGAATTTGAGTCAATTTGGAAGTTTTTAAGTGTGGTTTGGGTTTATTATAAATTAATATTTTAGAGATTTCCAAAGGTACCCCTCTCCTCGCTTATAAAAGGGAACCTCCTCCCTCTCCTCTTCACAACACTTTGAGCCTTAAAGATCGGCCAAAACCTGCCCATTTCTCTTATACACTTTCCTAGAAACATTCTGGAGGTTCTGGTCTTCTCAATATACCAACTCTAGTTCCTTAAGAGGAAGCTTACAAGAGGTGCATCGAAGAAGAGGTAATCTCTTCTACCGATTCTTTCAAGTTTTTTTCTTCTTCAACTTCTTCATCTTTAGTTGTTTCATTATAAAGTAATAACATCAGTATCTATAATATAATTATATGTTATTATAAATATGAAACAACCCCATTTCACCTTCTATCCATCCTACGGAAAATGAAATCATCGCGCGTGTGTACGTACGGAATACCGTCTCCACGCCGTGTTGTAATCTATTTTTCCACCACCACCTTACTTGGATGGGTATAATGGTGTAAAGAATAACTATATATGGTTATTATAACATAATAATGATTCTAGGATATTATATTATCCACTCCAATTCCATCCAATAATTATGGGAACGATATCATCGCTCGTGCGTACGTACGGATTACCGTCTCCACGACGTGATGAGATTCATTCTCCATGTTAACCATTAAAGAATGATTATAAAGTATATATAATGAATAATAATGATATATATGACATAATAATTCTACTTTATTTATGTACATATTTGTTTCATTTACTTAATTCCATTCAATTCAATAAGGAAACAAAAACAGCATTCATGCGTACGTACGGCCTACCGTCTCCATGAATGTTATATTTAATTTCATTTATCGATCTATCATATATATTTATATTCTGAATATATATTATATATAAATAATGTTTTACATTTTTGGAATTAAGTGAATCAGGATATAAGTAATAATATCAAGAATAAAAAGTCGAAACACGTACGATAAATGAAACGATTTTACCCAAAACGCTACTTTAACATGAATTTACAAAATAATGGGTAATATAAAGTAATAAGTGAACCGTATATGATATCATAACAATGAATATGATTCTATAATAAGTCAATAAAATTATTTAAATCATTATACAGGAGGTTTGGATACATACGAAGCATATCGGTCATAAGGTAAGGGATAACTTTTCCAATCTCGTTTTTATCCGAGATTGTTTATTAGTAAGTATTTACTGGGGTTATATTTATCATCCCTATCCCTATTTTCTAAAAATGGTTTCATGTATGTTTAAAGTCATTTTTACCCATTTTTGACTTTTACTACATGGTATGTAAGGAATCTTTATTTTGTTTACCATACGAGGTACTTTTTTACTTTTCTGGCAAAAGTACGTGAAGAATGTTTTTTTAACTTATACGGCATGAACGGATTTTTACGGTTTTATAACGCCTTATTTTCATGAAGATTAATCTACAATATTTCAAGAATATTTTCAACAAAATCCTTTTCTTTTAAAATTGCATGTCATTTTGTGAAAAGAAGATGATTTTGAATAAGAAATGATATTTTCCTCAAGAATTCACTTCAAGTGTTTTATCAAAACCATTTTCCATATAAGATGACATTATTTCATATGTGTATGTTTCAAGTAAAATTTCTATATGATTTACATGGTTTCACTTTTCTTATGATGAAATGACATCCATTTGTTTTATATGAATTATGTTATGATGGGATGATGTTTATGAAACCCATTTTATTTTTTGGGTTATGATGCAATATTTATGACTGTGTTGTGGCATACATAAGAATGATTTCATTATGAGATGGGTGGGACCTATATATCACTCAAATGCATTGGGTAAAGATTTATATCTCATGAGATAGACATGGCTGGAATGGTAAGTTAATCTGGTTCAGTGATACAGGACTGGAATGAGGAGTGAACTCGATTTGGAAAGGGACTTTGTCCACTAAGATGGTCTTGGCAGCAATGCCTTGGCTACTATGGAAATCATATCATGTGCTTAATGGTTTCCATAATTACATGTTTTATTCCCATGCTATTTTATCATGATTAATGTTTCTTTATGATCTATGCCTTACATACTGCAAAGATTTATTTCACAACTCAAGATTTTGATGTTTAAACTTCATGTTCATGTTTTGAAGTTCAAATGTATATGGTTTGTTTTATTTTCTCCATGCTTAACCTTACTGAGAATTTGAGCTCACACTTTATATGTTTTCTTTTCCCCAGGATATAAATAAAGGTTTTAGGGAAGAAAAAAAGGGAAGATCTTTATGGGATATGTTGAAGATCTTTCACTAAGATTAGAAGATTATGTTCCAAGTTTCCAAAGATACTAAACTATTACGGTCCTTTGGTGTCTATTTTGGTAATGTATTAAGTATTCCGCAAAAGTAATGTAATGTCTATGTACTCCAAGATTTGGGTCTCTACATGGATATTGGATTATTTTTTCTTTGAAGTATCACTATCATTGTTGTGACTGTATTTATAGCATATTATTATGTTCCTTCTATATTTATATATAATCCATGTTGGTTTTTCCTATCTATTTGGGTAAAATCCTTACCAATTTTCTTTGATTCTTGAGTGATTGTCTCCACCCATGGGGATGAATAATGTCCTTTGGGTCTTATTACAAATCAGTTTGGAACCTAGATTGATGGGTTATCTAGGTTGTTTTTTAAAATTTCACATCTCAGTGATCTCAAGGACTTCCTAATTTTTTAGGTCATCTCAATGAAATATCATACATATAATCTAGAGATGATATTACCTATTTAGGGTGGGTATTTTAATTTTAAAAATTTATCTTATTTTAGGAATATTATGTATCATGTATAGTATAATATGTACTTATATAATATCTGAGGGTTCTTTTATAAATATCTTAACCTAGAAAATATATTAAACATAAGTAGAATTTTTTAGATTTCCAATAAACATCAACTCAAAGCTACCATATTTAAATCCATATTCCACAATTAAACTCAACAGAACTCAAAAAACTTAAAGAACTGAAAATAACTTTGGAATAAATTTAAATCAGCACCAAAATAATTGAAAAGCTAATGCAGAAAATAAATAATACTTAGAGAATATCAATGGGTCTTCACTACCTCAACCTGCCTCATATCATATAATAGCATCATATAAATATAATATAGATAGAATCCTACCTTTATACATGATATTTACTAGGATAGAACTTCATAAACAGCCTTTTATACTTCCCTATAGAGATAAAAAATCCAAAAAGATAAATAATAAATAGAACTCATATTCAAATTCATAAAATCCATTAAAAAAATCTGTATTTTAATTTCCAAGTAGCTTACTCATATTCATTATATCCTCATAATAAGACTCTTTAGATTGGATAATGAGAATATTCCTCCTTATTTCATGATCATTTCATATCTCCAACAAGAATAATATCTTCATAAAATATTGAAAACAATACAATAACTTATTCATCATTTTCTATGTGAATTGATATCAATAACATAAAATTTCAGAAGATCATTTTTCATATTAATAATGACAGATTCTCAGTTACTTCTTTCAACACCATGATATAGTATATTTTCAAAACTAATTAACTCTATTAATAAAAAAACATTACTTGGGAACTTTTACTCATCTTGTCAACAACATTCTTGGGTACCTCCAACTTCCTTAAAATGTTATCAACTTTATATCATATTTAAATCATGAATATATAATTCATGTTCGTTAAAAAAAATTAACGCAAACATAGATTTGGTTAAACCCCCCCCCCCCCCTTTTTTATTTGTTTTCAATACCTATCATAGAAAATTAGTGTCAATATATCAATATATCTTCTCTATTTTCATCTCTATTTTCATATCTCTTACCCTTATTGAAAAAAATGCAATGAACTTGAGAGAGGGTGGAATAAATTTTCTTAAAGTACCTTTTCATCAACTATTTCATTCTAAGAATATATGATCCATGGTTAGTATATAAAACAAGAGATTTTAATCAAGTCAAAAAAAATATCCATTATAAATTTAGAATATGATACCAACTAATTTGAAACCACTTAATATTGTTCTCATTGGCTATCCAAATATTTTTAGGATGAAAAAATTTACACCAATTGATAAATATATTCTTTTGATATTTAAAATCTAAAATTACTACACTCGTACAACACAAAAAATAAAATCATTCAAATGTAACCGGCTAGATTTAACTTTAGAAATTAGCCGTTGAAATTATATTTGACTTTCATTTCATTGGTTAAATTAATTTCCATCCATTAATAAAATAATTTATTTTTTTATAACAAGGATGTGATAAAATAAAAACATACATTTTCAATGATAGATTTTAAGTACTATTCTAGAGTTCTATATTTGTAATAAATTATTTAATCTAGTATCTTTTTAGAGTCCCCCCACTCAAGGGATGAACTATATCCTCACTTCATCATGGTTAATAATCTTATCAAGATAAAATTCAATATGTCAAGTGTTTGATTATTCCCAGATGGATACTTCTTATTTTATATCTATTTTTTACAACATGCTCATTTTCATTAGTTCTCCCCTTGAAAACTTGCATCACCATCAATTATTTTAATAGATAACACATAAACACAACATAATAAATAATGAAATATAGTGGAAAAAAGTTTCATACCAGAGAGATTAGTAAGGGTGTGAGTTTTTTCTCAACCAGAGTACTCCTTTATTTTATAATATATCATTGAAAGGATTTTTTCAAGTTATCTATTCTAATTATTATGTCACTAATACTCTTAGGACACCTGATATCTTTACTTATTTCAATAATATATCTGTGTAGAAATATTCTTTGTATTTTCTATCAAGTCATATATATCATCTAGTGATAGGTTAATCTTCTCCAGCATCTCAACATGGACTAGAAACATGATTAAATAATTCTTTGAGATTTGTATAGATTGCATGCACCTTCCACATAGTTACTCATGAGTCCTTGGGTCACTATTTCTTGAAAACATCTCATGAAATCTATTTTCTTCTTATGAAGTTACTTCTTTTCCTTTATCATTTACCTTCTCTTGTGATTTCTCTTACTGTATTTATTTTTCCAAGTAATCTATCCACATGATCATTGAAAAACCTTGATATTTTATGATATATTTCTCTTTAAATAAATTTAATTTCTTTGATATCTTGTGATACACCAACCCCAAATCTAAATGAACTATAATATAGAATACCATTATAATACAGTTGTTAAATTGGTAGAATGAATAAGAATAACCACATTTTGAAACAAATATGTTTACAAGCTTTAGATAAAGTAAAATTATTTATAAATAGGAACTCAATTTTTAGTTAAGTTGTCATAATCTTTTAAAATATATTTTTTCTTAAAAAATGGGTTTTATTTCATTTTTAGGAAAAAATAATGTAATTAATTTCTGAAACTGTTTGAAAATGAATTTGAAAAAATGAAATTCACTTTTGAAATCAACATGTAAAAATTATCTTAGACTTAATTTTTGTTAGTTTTCTGAGTTGATTGATTTTTTGATGAATAATGAAAAACATTCATTTTTATTAAAAAATGTCTTTCTTTTAAAGTATTTAAAAAGTTTTATTTTTATTTAAAATGGTTTTAAAAGTAATATTAGTTAATTTATATTAGTAATAATCCAACTAAGATCATTTTAATTAATTTTATATTGTATTTTGGTATAAAAACGTTTTATACTTATGAAAACATTTTTTTTGGAAAACAATTTTTCATCGCATTTTGTGGGTTTAATTTTAAATTAAAATCTACCATTTCAATGAAATGAATTTTATAAAATGGATTATATATTTATAATAAAAATATATAAATTATTTAATGACCCCAATTTATATTTTGGTCATAATGAATAATAAAAACAATAAAAATTTGTTAGTGTTGTTATGGTTAAAATGGGTTTACCAGGGGTAAACAAAGAGATTAGGGTGATTTTGCTAATTAAAATTGTATAAATATAGTTTTTGGAAAAATTTTGACATAATAATTTCCCAAATTATAATCTATAGACATTTTAAATCATTTTTCTTGAGTATGACATTATTATATTTTAATTTTTTAAGAAATTCCAAGCATGTCCTCTCTACCACTAATAAAAGGATTCCCCTACTTTATATTTTTAAGACACATTGAGACATCCTTATTGATAAAACATACACTATTATATTATAAAACTCCTTATCCATTAATTATAGGTTCTTTTTTTTCTAAAAAAACCATTCCAAGGGTCCTTAAGAAAGGATCTAAATGAGGCCAAACGAAGGAGAGGTAATCATCCTACTTAACCTATTTCAAATTATTTCTTCCTCTAACTCCTCAAAATATATTTCATTAATCATAAAATAATAAATAAAGTATAATAAATATTCTTTAATGTTATTATTATTATATAACCACCATTATTCACCCTATTTTCTATCAAATGAGCAGTGAAAGTATCACTCACATGTACGTGCGGACTACCACTTCCACATTGAGATACAATTCATTTTCAATAACCATATTTCATGGATAGTTATTTTGATAGGTATAAAGTTTATATATTATATTTATTAAATAATTATGTTTTTGGAATTACAATATCATATATAACTTCTAACCTTCTCATTTTATGGAAGATAATAACATCGCCCCTGCATACGTGTGGACTACTACCTCCATGAAGTGATGTAATTTGTTTTTCATTTACTATTTACATATATGGTGTTAAGGATATATTTAATGTATATATATATATATATATTGGTGTTATTTATGATATTATTATTATTATTTAATGATAAAATAATATTTATCACCATTTTATTCTTTTCAATAGAAAATGAAAACAACATTCGTGTGTACATACAACCTACCATCTTCATGAACGGTGTAAATAATTTTTCTATATATAACTTCTATTGATGATTAAAAATATGATTTTAATGTAAATATATTATATTTTTATCATAAATTAAATTATTTAAATGATTTAACCATGATCAAAGTATAAGGACTGGAACTACAAAACCAAAACAACCATGAAGAATGAAACAACTAACACCTAAAAATGATGAATTTAATACGGATTTATTAGTAAATGGGTGTTGAAATATTATAAGTGGATCAGATATGATATTATAATTATGTACATGATTTTTTTATAGATTTATAAGAAATTTAAATTTATTATATAGGAGGTTAGAGAACTTTCAAAGTACATCAAACTTGAGGTGAAGGATTCATGTTTCAATACCATTTTAATCAGGATTGTTTATTATTGAATTTATATTGATGAAAATTATATGATACTTTTATAATAAAAAGATTAAAAAACTTTATCCTATATTTATACATAATATTTTTAATAAATTGAACAATTTTCCTCTCTTTGGTATTTAAAATGATCTTGAAAATGTTTTAAGTAAAAAAGAGTTTATTTCCTCTTTGGTCGAGAATAATTTTCTTCCATCTACATTTTTTATTTAAAATATTTTCAAGAATGTTTTTTATATTATAATATGATTATTAAAAATCATTTTCACCCATGTTTCAATTTATATAATTTTTTTCAAAGGAACGTTCTTTTCATTTTTAGAATGATTTCCTTTTTTACGTTTAATTAAAAATGTGAAAGGAACCTTTGTTTTAAAATACATGACATAAACAAAATTTCCAGCCATAATGAACACTCAATTATTTTAAGCTTCATTTATAATTTTCCAAGGTTATTTTCAAATAAAATTTTTTCCTTAATATTTTGGAATTTTTTAGATTGTCAATAAGTTATTTCAATATATAAAGTGTATTTTCCTCAAGAAATGGTCTAGTGATATTTTAAAGACATTTTTGATCAATGATAATATCCTTTAATATTACTTATTATTCACTGGGGATATGATCCAATGATACCATCATTATTCTTTCAATGTATGTTTTATGATTATTATTATGAGATGTTTATAAAACCTATTTATTTTCCATGGGTTAAGATATAATGATATAATGGTTGTTTTATGATCTAGTGGTATAAATATGAATGGATTATGATTATGTGATGGATGGACTCATAATTATATAGCCCTCCAATCTATTGGGAAAATATTAATATTTCATGATCTCAAAGGGTACACAACCGGTTATCCAAATCCAGAAATATTTTACGAAGGAGGTTATCCCAAGTCCAAAAGAGGGTACATGAGAGGTTATTCCAATACCAAAGTAGTTATATGGTTAGTTATCCCATTTGTAACATGCTATTAAGGTCTTGGAGGTTATCCTTGATATAATATTTCTATTATGATGATTATTACACACCTAATGGGACTCTTTTATGACATGATCTTATGATAGTGTTATGTTCTCATAGATCATGTTTTATTATTCCTTTATGATTCATGTCTTATAAACTACCTAGCTTTGTGCCATGAATCTTGTTTATTTTCTTAGAATTTCTATTTATGGTTTTTAAGATCATATTTAAATAACCTTATTCCTTTTTATGTTTAAGTGATAATTTATAACTCCATTATTTACCATTAATGATCATCTTATATCACCCTTTATTATTTTTTCTTTTCCCCATGACATGATGAATGGTATTAAGTATGACGTGTCTAAGAAGGTTTATAGTTTTTATGTACTAAGTGGGAGATGATGTATATCACTTATGTACCAGTTATATATATATGTGTGTGTGTGTGTGTGTGTGTTTCTAAAGACTCTAAATATTTATATTTTTGTTATGCATCATAATTATTTGTGATGAATATTCATCTAGAAAGATGTAATATTTTTATATGAAAAGTTTGGGTCACTTTAGTTGGTATCAGAGAAAGGTTTGGTTAATTTTGGAAACTAGGATGAGAAAGTTTTAGTGAGATCCCTTAGAATAAGCCTAATCATAGGAGAATACCCTATGTTATGTTAAATAAAGAAGTGTGGTTTTCCTAGAAAATATTTTTCTGTCTAGATACTAGTAAGTGGATGCAGCTATGGTACATATACACCTAGGGGTAACAACTCTAAATGGGAATTATTAGGTATTAAATTTATCATCACTGATTCACAATGAGTGGTCCTAATACTACACACCTGTATAGACACTCCTACGGGATATTATTGGTTTAATTCACACTTTATTTATGAATCATTATGAAGGATTTGAATAGATTATGACCACGGATGACCTATGTTAAACCTAATTTGTCATATATTGAAAATATAGTTTTCTGATTTACATATAATATGAATGATTTTTTCATGATTATATGGATTATGATTATGATTATTATTTCTTACACTATGCATTTTAGTTTTAGTAAATGGATGGAAACTGAAGGAACCATGTGAATGATGGATATGATTGAAATGAATTGATTTTACTTATGAGAAATTAAATTTTATGGGACCTAGATTGAAAAATATTATGGCTATGCTTATGTAACTTTCTTAAGACATGAATCATTCTAAGCTTCCAAATGAGAAAAGTAGGATAAAATATTTTGTTGAGTCCTTCATGAAGAAACATCCACCTTCTTTAGTGGGTCCACTAATATAGTAGTTGCTGAGAAATATATTAGTACCAATGAAAAGATATTTTCTATTCTCTAGTATTTAGAGTACAAAAAATTAATTTTATTTATCAATAATTTTGAAGGAGAATAAAATATATTATAGAGTATCATCAATAATATAAGGCAATAGGATGAAATTACCCCTATAGTGTGGGATGAGTTTAGAAGGTAATTTTTCTAAAATCACTCTGCTCCTATTATTTTTATAAAAATAGAGAATGAATTCATGGATCTAATTAAGAAGGATGTTGAATCCATTATAACCTAGGGGGGAAATTTTACAAGAATTGTGAGGTACATTTATGGTATTATCATTGAACTAGAAATTATGATTGAATGATTCTTTAGTAGCTTAAAACCAAGTGTTTGAAGGTCGTTATCTATAAGAGACTTCGATATCTATAAAGAAATAATTCAATTTTATACCAATGTTAAAATAGATATTGGATTCACCCATGAATCTCAAGGTTTTGATAATAAAATAAATTCGAAATTCAATATAAATTATAATAATAAAAATCATGGAGAGAAGAATATCATCATTTCATTATACTTGAAGTGTGGATGGATACATGGAGGAAATTGTCTTAAGGGGACCAGAAAATTATTTAAACATGGAAAGGAAGGTCATCGTGCAATTGGATGTTGAGGTGATGTGAAAAAGTTAGCTAATGATGCGAATATAGAGAGAGCTACAAAAAATTTACCACCCACACTCCAATTTTTTTAAATACAAGTAGTATGGTCATTATGCTAACCCATTCTCAAAAAATTAAGGTTAACGATGATTATCAACCTTAATAATATATTAATTCCAAATACAATGGAAAATATCATGAGATCATTGTTACCTATGTGGGGTATGATAATTAAATGGTGAAAGGTACATTTACCGCCTACTCTATAACTACTAATTTATTATTTGATTATGGTTCTACAGACTCTTTTATATCTATAGAATTTTCTAAGGGTATCACAATACCACTTCAATTATTAGATGTTGAATTAGTAGTGAAAAATCCTAATGGTACTATAATCACATCTCAAGTATATGATTATTCTAGGATTTAATTTTATGAGAATGTACTTCCTATAAATCTTATTATTCCCCCTTTAGTGTAATATGAAATTATTTTATGCATGGATTTTCTGTATTTATATGAATACCATATCAATTACTGAGTAAGTGATTTCATATTTGATATTTAGAACCAACTTATGACCATCTATTAGTGAGATAATAAATAAGAATATATGATGGAAATTGTATCCATTTTATGGGTCTTAGTTACTACTAAAAGGGGTTTTTTATCTTAGATGGTCGGGGGAAACTCGACACTAAAGATATTCCTTTTGTATGAGAGTTTGTTGATGTATTTCTAGAATAATTTTCTAATATTCCTCAGAATCATGAAGTTGAGTTTTCAATAGAACTCATACATGGTCCTACACAAATTTCAATGAATCCATATAGAATGTCCCCAATTGAGTTTCTTGAATTAATGAAGAAACTCCATGATAATATTGATAAAGGATTCATTTGGCCAAGTGCAACAACTTGGGGTGAACTTATTCTTTTTTTAATAAGAAATATGGATCAATGCGACTCATTATTGATTATCAGGAACTTAACAAGATCAAAATCAAGAATAAGTATCCCCAAAACCATATTGATGATTTGTTTGATCAATTATGAGGTACTCAATATTTTGACAAGATTTATCTTTGATTTGGATAATATTAATGGATGATAAAAACTAAATATATACCTAGTACAACCTTCTTTATGAGGTATAAACTCTATGAATTTTCAGTGATGCCATTTGGTCTTATTAATTCCCCCACTATTTTCCCAAATTTAATGAATAAAGTCTTTAGAGACTACCTTGATTAGTTTTTGGAAGTATTTATAGAAGACATTATTATATATTTAAAAATAAAGGAAGATCATTAATATCACTTGGTAATTGTACTAAAGACCCTATAAAAGAAGTTGTTTTTTAAAAAATTTACCAAGTATTAATTTTGTCTACAAAAAGATTCATTTTTGTGTCATATTATCTCAATAAAGGGTATATCGGTGATTCCATCAATGATAGATGTTATTAAATGTTCTCCAAAATCAACCAAGGTGACTGAAATTTGTAATTTTATTGGTTTGGATGGATATTATAAATCCTTTATGAATAATTTATCATATATATATATGTATCTATTCCTATCACCTTGTTTACTTCAGAGGGAGTCAAGTTCTTTTGAATAAATGAATGTGAGGAAAAGTTCAAGGAACCCAAGAGAATGTGTGTCACCAAACCTATGATTATACTACCCTATAGTGGATAAGGGTTTATGATTTATAGTAATTCATTTAATAAGATATTGGGATTCATCCTTATTCATAAATATATGGTGATATATTATTCCTCATGAAAATTGTAGGTTCAGGAGAAAAATTTCCCAACTCATGATTTGGAGTTAGCTTTGTTAATTTTTTTATTAAATATTTGGAGACATTATATTTAAGGAGAAAGGTGTGACATATATATAAATCATAAAATTTTAAAGTATATATTTACTTATAAAGAGTTGGATGTGCGTCAAAGAATATGGATGGATTTGATTAAATATTATGACTACCCAATATAACACTATGCTGGGAATATGAACAAGGTACTAGATACATTTAATTGAAAGGATCATAAAATAATATCTATGATGAGAATAAAAAAATATCCATTTTTTGGTTTTTTAAAGGATGGATGTAGAAATATTGAAGGAAGGGTAGAAATATTATCTTTTTCAAATGATTTTTTAACTATCAATCCATGTGAATATTAATAAGGCACAGAAGGAAGATGTAGAGCTATAGAAGAAGGTGAGACATGTTCTTGAGTTTAAAATTGATTTTGATATAATGATAAGGTTTAAGAACTGAGTACATGTTGCATCAATACCATATTGAAGGAGTTGTTTAATGAAGCTCATAGTTCATCATTCTCTGCTCATCCAGGAATTATGAAGATGTATAGAGATATAAAAGAGTATTTTATGGGGGATAACATGAAAATAGATATTTTATAATATATATCTTGGTGATTGGTATGTTAGAAAGGTAAGTATGAGATATAGAAGTCAATGGTGATACTATAACCATTACCCATACCAAAATTTAAATGGGAAAAAATCAACATGGATTTTTTATCAGACTCCCTAAAACATATAAAGTCCATACTGCTATTTGGTTTGCAGTAGATCATCTTAAGAAATCATCACACATCATTTATATTAGTGAAGATTTATATCTTGATCAGTTTTCCATGATACATATTAAGAAATAGGTAAGGTTTCAAAGAGTACTACATTCTATTATATCTGATTGAGATATGAGGTTTACCTTCATTTTGTAGTGAAGTCTTCAGCAAAATCTAGATTCATAGTTTATTTTTAGTACTTTTTATCATCCAAAATCATATGTTCAGTTTGGGAGAATGATTTAAATCATAGAGGATGTGTTGAGGACATTTTCTATGGATTTCAATGGTATATGGTTTTGACACCTTACAAGTTTTGAATTATCTTATAAAATAGATTTTACTCGAGAATTCATATGGATACTTATGAATCCCTCTATAGAAAGAAGTGTAAAATACAACATATTAATATGATGTTATAGAAATAAATCTATTGGGACCTTAGCTAGTTGAGGAAATGGATGTGAAGGTTAGAGTCATTCAACAAAACATCAAGGTAGCTCAGAGTTGAAAAAAAATTATGTTGAAAATAATTAGTTAAATCTATAATTAGAGGTTCATGAGAAGGTATTCCAATGAATTACTATATAGAAAAAGGTTATGATATTTTTAAATAATGGAAGGCTGATACCTAGGTATATTGTCCCCTTAGATATTCTTAGTCGAATAGGGATGTTAGCTTATGACTTAACACTTCCACTAAACCTCTATAAAGTCAATTATGTGTTCCATAAATCTCTAGCGAGGAAGTACACACCTGATGTAAAGACCCTAACCCCAGTGTCCTGAAGCTAGGGGTTACTATATTATATTGGCATAAGATATAAGGAATTACATCCTGAAGGACCAAATAGATTAATAGTCTTCTTAAACTAAATACAAACTTGAAATTCACATTATAATTGAAAACATAAAATAAAAAAGATTTTTCTTTGAGAAATCCATTTTTCATCATAGCCTATGTAATGACCCAGAACTATCTGATCCATTACTTTGTGAAAATCTGGTGTTTGATGTTTTATGAAAACTCAAGGCGACTTCTTCAAACACTTTACAAAATTTCCAGTTTAGTGAATAGTGTTTCTAGGATAGTGATTCATCCAATGGTAGGTTGAACAATGTTTCTAGAATGATGAGTCATCCAATGGTAGGTTGAATAGTGTTTCTAGAATAGTGAGTCATCCAAAGGTAGGTTGAACAATGTTTCTAGAATTGTGAGTCATCCAATGGTAGGTTGAATAGTGTTTCCAGAATGGTTATTCTTCTAATGGTAGGTTGAACAGTGTTTCCAGAAGGGCTAGTCATCCAACGTTAAGTTGAATCATGTTTCTAGAATGTTCATTCATCCAATGGTATGTTGAATAATGTTTCTGGAATGGTGAGTCATCCAACGGTAAGTTGAATATTGTTTCCAGAACTATGTGTCATCTAATGGTAGGTTGAACAGTATTTCAAGAATGGTGTGTCATCCAACAGTAGGTTGAAAAATGTTTCTATAATAGTGTGTCGTCTAATGGTAGTTTGAATAGTGTTTCCAAAATGGTGAGTCTTCTAATGGTAGGTTGAACAGTGTTTCTATAAAGGTGAGTCGTCTAATGCTAGATTGAACAGAGTTTCCAGAACAGTGAGTCACCCAATGGTAGGTTGAACAGTTTTTACAGAATAGTGAGTCATCCAATGATAGTTTGAATAGTGTTTCCAGAATGGCAAGTCATGACTAGTGAATTTTCCAATGGTAGGTACAAAAGTGTTTCCAGGACGGTGAGTCAGGACTGGTGAGTCGTCCAATGGTGGGTTATGAATAGTGTTTACAGCTTCCTATAGTTTCACCCATTAGATGTTATCTTTAATGTAAAATGCATTAAAAAACTTCTTTTAGGGTATTTAAGGATGATTCAAATCCCATAACTCATATCTAAATTTTATTAAGGGTCAGGGTTCCTTTACTCAGCCAAAATGCATAATCTTGACCAGATCCACCTTTAATGGAAAATATAAACCTCATCTAAACTGTTGATCCGTTTAGATTTTCAAAAGGTATGAGATACCTTCCTCCCTCGTTCTTCCTTATTTTTTTCCTTGGTATGAGATGCCTAGAGTTCTTCCACTCATAGGAGTCATGAGATCAAACTGCAATCCTTGGATCGTGTTCCCCTTGGAGTTTTTCCTACTTCATGTGCACCCCCTATTTTGGTGCAACCAAGAAGTGTTGATCTGTCTTTGATATAAGGTATGGTCTACCTCCATTACTCAGGTTTCTATGATCCTTTTCTAAAAATTTATAATTTCTATATGATGTCATGCAATCTCTATGTTTCTAATGGATCCTTCTCAGTTTTTGGTTCACGCGGTGGTATCACGACGTCCTCAGGTGGATGCAGTCATTGTAGGAGAGGTGATCGTGATATATTGTATTGGACATCATTGTGAAAAGAACGTTGTAAAAACTTTTAAGGTAAGGGATTCATGGATTATATTTTTATTTACATTTAATTATTGATATAACATGATTTATTCCCTTGGATCACAATTAAATTGACCTAATAATTATATGAACCATATTAAAGAATTGGTATCAATCACATAGCGATGTTGTTGCTTTGTATAATGATAAAGGTTTGCCTATTGATTTTCTTGATATTGTGATATATATTCTTAATTTATTTATCATGTTTTTCTTGATGGAAGTTTTTAAAGAATTTAAAGATGGAATTAATTGATAATTAGTTGTCTAAATGTTCAAGGAGGAATGTTAATGAATCTGGTTACTGTTGTAATTTTATGATAATAGAATTGATGTATATATGAATGTTTAACTGAATTGGATGATGAACCTTAAACATGTTGATGCTAGTTGATAAAAGGTATTAAAGGTGTGTTAAATTAATTTTTTAATTAATTTGTGATAGCATGTGATAGATTGTTACTTAGGCTTCCCATTTTTGGAACCTATGAATAATGAATTGGTTAATTCAAGATGGAGTAAGAATTGGTTGTGTGATAAATATAATGCCTTTGTAGGTCCTGACCTGCCCGATTTCTTATAAAGGCCAAGTTCCTTATGTTTTGGAGTCGTGAGAGCTCATTGTGTTTGAAGGATGTATGCCTTGTTTCAGGGATAAGAGCCCATTACTATGTTTTTTCCTTCTACTTGTGATTTTCTCTCAATACGAGACTTGTGGTATATGGGGCAGGGAGGCTTGAATGTGATGTGAGCCTGGGATGGCTAAACCTAGAGGGTTGTTGTGGTATGTGGGGTTGGGAGGCCCAATTTTTGTGGAAGAAGATGATGCCTAGAATGGAGAGATGCATCGGTTTATGCATGTTCTCTCAGGGAGGACACCAGAGATGATGGAATAGGTTGAAGCTGGTCTTACCCATTGATATGGAATTTGAATGCTTATTGAATTTTTCATTTGTTTATTTTCATTAATTTACCCACTACTTAAGGAATATATTCTTTCTTGCCCTCTTTTTAAAAGAGGTGAAGACATGTGGTGTATTCCATGTTCTTTTAGTGTTTAGATTCTCAAGGATGGATGGGCCTACGCTCATGCTATACGTGGAAAAGAATCGATGGGTAGTTCATCTACTCATCAGGTTGAGACCCTTCTATTTGGTATCTTAGAATGTTTTCTTAGAATACTTGGAAATATGGAAATATGGAAAGTGCTAACATTGTGAAATAAATGAATAAATGTTAAACCCATGGGGTTGGAGATTACTAGGATGCAATGATGAGGTTATATTTAATTAACATAAAGTTAAACTGGTAAGAAGGGATAAAGTAACTTAATATATCTCTTTAAATGGTTTTGTTCTTATATGATATCTAGTCTTAGCAGTGGCTGCTGAGAGTCCGAGAGATGTGAGCTGCAGTTGAGTCTAAGACTAGGTTATTCATATAGTATGGTTTTGATCTATACTATATCATGTACCTTTTGTGTTTCTATATGCTACTCCACCCTGTTGGTTAGGGAAGTTGACACCCCAAGGAATCTAAGCTCTAGGGGGGGTCTACAGTATCATGGTTAGAGGATGGATGGATGAATACCCCTTTGGCCCCGCTCTCTTCTCTTGGTAGTTACTTGTGCTCGTACACGCAATAATCAGTTTTCCCCATATATGTGTTTAGAGGTCTGTAATGGATTGTGGTTATTTCACACTCATATATTCTAGATATATTTTCCTAATGGATACTATAGGTATAACATGTATAGGATGTGATTACTTGAGGATCCTTACTCAGTGTATGGGGTGTAATGGATTGAGGTATAATACTCGACGCATGGTACACGTTATGCAGTCTATGGTGGATCCTATAAATACTTGGTTACTTTTGGTTTTGTGGATTTGTTGGTGAGTTGCATGAGGTGCATGTTGTGGTGCTTCACTTAGGTGTCTTTGGGCTATCATTTTTGGAGAGAGATGCTCAGGATGTGCGGCATTGGGAAAAAGCGGCAAACTAGTGGGGAAGTGGTAGTGGAGTACTCTTGATATTCTTTATTATATTATATACTCTTGTATGTGATACTCGATGAAGGTATCAATTATGAGGCTATAAACTTAGTATACTTGTTTAGGTGATGAGTTAGTTTCACTTGTTGTTCACTATTCTTTAGCAATATTTCCTTACTTTTGCATGAGAGACTCTGGAGAGGATACTACTGAGTATATTGTTATACTCACCCTACGTATATAAACTATTTTCCAGGTTAGTTGGAGTATATTTGAGATCAGGATGGTTACTACTAGATTGTGGGTTACAGGAGCTATTTGGTCTTCATGGTTGTTTCCATCTTTAATTTCTTTTTTGGTACTTGTAGTTTTCCATTTCAGTTATTGTAGTTCTTGCATGATATTACATATGTGTACTTTGGTTTTCTTTTATATTCTAGTCCGAGTAGGAGTTGGTTGGTGTCTATATTGTCTCTATATTTTTTGTGTGTTATTTTAGAGGGTAATGTCTCTCATATATGTGTTTACTATACCCTCGGTGCTAGTCGCCAACTTAGGTCCTACTGGAGGCATGACTCAGGGGTCACTATCTCTCTCCTCCCATTTTCGGCTCATGAGGGGTACACTTTGTGGGGAGGGGGTCATGAAAGAGTGGTATTAGGGGTTTGGTTGAGGTATAGGATGGATTTTGGAGTTATTAATAGGTGAGGTTTCATGGGTTGGTATGGAAATGATATCTGATAAGTTTAGAAAGCATTGTAAACATGGGAGACCAGTTGAGACATGGGTATTTAGGGCCCTCTATGATCTGATGCACAGACCTTCAAGGCTACAATGACTAATAAATGAGGTGATATTTGTTTTAGGATAGAGACCTATGAAAATATCATGCATCATCCTTCTTTGATCATGTTTTTGAATGGGTAGAACATGGGATAGGTTAACGTAAAATGAATAAAAGAAAACAATAAATCAATGAAATATACTAAAGTTTTCTTTCTCCATCTTATGTGTCACCAATCTATGCGGCCATGTCACCTAAAAAATAAAGTCTTCCCTCCAATTTTGGCCTTCCATTCTCCGAAATCCCATTACCTATGTGCTACCTTGTTTCTTCCCTCCATCTTAGGGTTTCACTGCATTCATCGCGACCAACTGCAAATGCATCTAACTACCTACATCTAGCTACCCATCTGCCTTCCTTCTCACAGATCCCATTCTTCCATAGATCTTCCCTCTATATTATGGTTACCCTACGTCCATCACAACCCACTTAACCCCTCTCTATCCCTTTTTTGATTCCCTCCACCTAAATCCCTCCCCCGCTCAGGGTTGAGCACCGCTTAGGGTTCTAGATGATTTCATCGACTCCCTCCCCAACACCCCTCTCCATCCACGCCTCCAGCTTTGTGTCCTCCTCTACAGCTTGATACTCCGCATCTGACTCCTCTGACACTAGCATTGGCTCCTTTGTTAACATATCCTCCACTTCTAACTGCTTTGCCTCCCTCAAATTTCAGTCTTCTTGTACGATTTCTTCAGTTATGAATCTCAAACTAAATTTTCTATTTCCATAATCTATGATTTATTAGTATCAATTGTTATTCTCATTGTTTATCAAATATTACTTTGTTTTAAATTTCTCTTTGTCTAAAGTTTATTTCAATTTCATGTTTTATCATTGGAATTGTCTTCATGCTTTCCATTTTTCTTTCATGCAATGCAGAATTACAACACCTCCACTATGGGTAGATCAACACTGGTCATTTTGTTGACATAATGGACATTTTAGTTCCCAAAATATATTTATCTCGAGTTTGAAATTATCATCCATGATTTTAATCCCCATTACAGTTTTTAGTGTTCCTATGAAATCACGGTTCAGTTCACACTGGATGTAGCTGAAATACATCATAGCTGCCAAAAAAATAATGCAGAACCTACACCATGCATGTTATGGTTCTTCTCTATGGGCGGTGTGCGGTTTATCCCTATTGGTAGAGGGTGTTTATGGTTTCATTTCTATTTTTAGCTGATGTTCTAGTTGTTGTACACTTATGTGAAGACACTCCATGAAATTATTCAGGAATTCTACTCCCGTGCATTGAACCCACTTGAAATTTTTACTACTACAACCATACATACTCACTTCAGCACATAATCACTTCACCCTTTGCACATACTATCACATTATTGTTGAATTTTATCATTTTATTTGTTTAAATTGGGTAACTATCTTCATGCATATTTTTTGTGGATTTCATCTTTTATACAGGAATTATTTATTTACACAAATAGGCCTTTAGCTAACAACCATCATAGAATACAGTGGATTATCGTGTTTTTGTCAGCGTTCCCATAAGTGTTACATCTATGAAAACCCAAGGTGTATGGGGAAGGAATCCTAAATTAACATTGGTCATGTGATCTTAGTGAATTTCATTATTTTAAACGTGGTCCATATAAAACATTCATGCATCAATATTCTTCTTTTTTGGGTTTTTCTTTATATAAAGATACATTATATTGGGAACTAGATGTTTTTAGGTGTTGATGTTTTAAGAAGAAGGTGATTATGAAGGATTAAGGATGGATTGAGTTTTGTATTTTATTGTTTAACATAAAAAACATAACACTATTTATAACATAAATAACATAAAAATGTTTACAAAATTTCTTACTGGTTGTTGAAACATAGCATATTTCAGATTATTTATATGTAAGTGTTTCCCTATTATTCATACATAGATATTTATGGATTTCTTATTGAAGTGTATTCAAATTGTTCATACATAGTGTTTTTACAGATTTCTTATACATAATACTGGATTCCTTATTAAATTGTTTCTGTATTAGTCATACATAGAATGAGTTCTTCTTTTTAAACATTATTGTATCTATAGGTAAACATATTGGATGAATGTGTAGGTTCTCAGCTCTTGGATTATTACCTATTCTTCCACAACTATAATACATTCTCAAAACTAACAAACCTGTAATAAAAACAACTTTTTTTTCTAAATATGTTTTCATATTGGTCATCAAGAATTTAACATCAAAATATTATTAGTTACTTTTATCTTTTACTAAATCTGACTTGACATGTTTTAGAGCATTGGTTCTTTTTCATAGTAATGGATCTTCTATTTTCATTAATTAGTGGATCATGTAATTTATTTCAGTAATTAATCATTTTTAGAGTAGTGGACCAAGTTTTTTATTTGAGATTATGATTCATGAATTTTTATTGTGTATTGTATCATGTTATTTGTTTGAGCAGTTGATCATGTGTTTATTAGATCAATGGATCATTTTCAAGAGCACTGAATCTAGTATTTTAGAGTAGTGTGTGTTAAAATAAAAATATCATTATCCTTTTTGAAAAATTGCATCATAGAAATTTCAGAATCATGATTATTTTCTTCCATCTTCCCTATTTTATATCACTTCATTATATTTAATTAAATATCTGGTGTTTTAGTTTTGTTTTTAGTTTTATAGGGAAATCGAGGTTTCTATCAGTCATGAAGATGTGGTGAATATCCAAACCATCCATGACAGGAATTTGTAGTCACCCTAATATCTTCACCTTATGTATTTTCTTCCCATTGTATAGTAGTAAAAAAAATTAAGTCTCATGAAATTTCTTCAATATATATCAGAACACCATAATGAAGGCCATATTTAATTTATTTTCTTCCCAATAGATAATTTTATTCTATTTTATTTTATTTATTAGTTTTTGTTGGAGTAGTGGATAAAGTTTTATTTTATTTTCTTACTTATACCAAATAGATTTCATATATCCTCATACTTACAGATTTATACTATATTGAAAATCTTTATTTTAGAGTAGCGGATCATTTTCTTCCTTGACATATTTTTTCTATCTGGCTTAATTTGGTTACTTACTTACACCATCATGGTCATGAAGAAATAATTCCTTGGTACTACAGCATGGTATGAGATTAAAATCACTACAAGACTTTCTATCATAAACAATATTGCTATCATATAAAAATGTGATATTTTATTTTATATTGTAAATATGCTAAATGATTCATATTCAATTTTTACATTCATGTTTTAATAAGATTATAAAATATGGTCATTGGAAGACATTTTATTTTCCCTTAAATATTTATCATTCAATAATCAAGGCAATGTTTTCTATCATTGTAGAACCTTTCTTGACTATACTTTTCAGTGGGTTCTTCACATCCATGATCTCAACATTGAAGATCACTTGTAGTGATTATGGGAATGATATAGTAAGGAAATTTTTGGATTTTGTAAATAGTATGTCCTTATATGTATTTGCATATTCTATATTCAATTATTATTTATACAACTTTTAAGTGGTTTAAATCTCTCTTTTGAAGTTTCTTAGCATGGGTGAATGTCTCCAATTAATGAAAAAAAAAATCTATAAACCCCTACACTTACCAGTTATTGGTCTCTGTTCAGGTGAGCTTTAAAACCAACAACACAACACTCTTGTATATTTATGATATATCCTTATTTTGGAGTAGTGGATCATTTTTTCTTTGATTTTTTTTGTTATGTGGATTGATTTTTTGACTTAACTACACCACCATGGTCATGAATAAAGACTCGGTATTGCAGCATGGTATGGCATTCAAATCAATACAAAACATTCTATCATAAAAATATTTCCAACAATAGAACATATGATATTTTATTTTCTATTTGAAATATGATAAACAATTCATATTCAATTCAAACATTCAAGTTATTAATAAGTACATATCATATTTTCATTGGAAGTTCTTTTGTTTTCCCTTCATTCTTTATCATGCATTGAGAAATGAAATGTTTCCTCTCATTGCAGAACCATGCTCAACTAAAACTTTTGTTGGGATCTTCACATGCATGGGCTCAGCACTGAAGATCGCCCATTAGACACAAGTAGTGATGATGGAAATTACATAGTAAGGAAATTTTTGGTTGGTTTTTTGAAAATCCATGAACTTATATGTGTTCGCATATTATATATGCACTTATTATTTATAGAACTTTGAATTTTTATAGAATGGTGATATTAATTCAAATGCTACAACAAGATTCAATCTGTATTCAACTTTTTTTTTTATTCAATTTTATATTGTGATGTTTTATTAAGTGGTTTATGTCTCTTTGTGGAATCTTCTTAGCACGAGTGAATGAATCCAATCAATGAAAAGAAATCTTCTTGCCCCTCCGCTTACATGACAAAACCAAATATGGCTTACATGACAAATGCATATTTATTACCTTTAATGAAATTTCTTTTGTTTATCATTTAATCCACAAATTCACTGATTTTTTAGGACACTAGGAATATTATGATAGTTCATTTGATCTTTTCAATGCTCTGTAGCATAAATTTATTGATGGAAAACTGATATTAATAGGAAAAAACATATTGAAGTTATTTATTTTTATACATCCTTGATTTGTTTTTTCTTTTGGTGTTTTTTGACTATGTAACTGTATGTTCATGAAAAAAATTTAATATCATTTATGATGGGATATTTGAATCTTTTTAGAATCATGAATAAATGAAATTATTTCTAGCTGGGTTGTAGGTATGGGCTTCCAGGGATATTTTCTTGCTTGAGGGTATGTTTCATTAATTTGAATATCTTGGGACCCTTTTGACTATGAAAAGAGTCTTTCAGTTTCTATTTTAATGGATTATGTTTGACTAAACCTTGTATTCTTACAATAATTTTTTTATTCATTTGTGTTGGATCATCCATGCACAATTTGGATCATCCACAGTATTTTCCTGAATGTATATTTTACCAATTGGATAATATACTTATAATAACTCTTATGGGGAAAGATGATATTGATTCTTTAGTACCATAATTATTTCCCATATGATTATTTATATATTTATCATCATGAATGTGTATTTTTTATAATTTTTATTGTTTTTCATACTATAAGTTTTTGTGTCAAGCATTACAGGATGTGGCCATGATAAAATTTCTCACATATGGGGTATTATTGAGAGAAATGATGGGTGATCCAATTTTTACCAACTACATGTGTTATATTATCCTTTTTATGCCTTAATTTTTATTGGTTGAGATACCGTTGACATCCATATTTTGATGTGTACTTACATTAATTTTTTTGTACATGATCCTGTTAGTGTAATGATGGTGGATGAGGCTCATGAAAGATCCCTTTCGACAGATCAATTTCTGTGAAATTTTTCCAAAAAATGAATAGTTCATATGTATCCTTTTTTCACTTATCATCATAAATCAAAATCCAACATTGTTGACCCAAACTGTGCCTCATTATCTCCTCATCTACAATAGAAGAAAAATAAATGTGTGTTTGTTTTCTTCAGGAGGTTTTTGTTTCAATGAATAATATGTGATACATTTTCTATTTTTTGTGATGGGTGTTTCCATTTAATCATGTTGATCCCACTGATTTTAAATATTTAAAATTAGGAGAAAGCGTTGAGGAGTAGATGTTGTGGACCTTGGACCTATGGATGAACCTAATATCTTATCTGTTGAGGTATGTTGTTTTTATTGTTTGACTTTGTTTCCCTCAACTCTTATAAATTATCACCCTCTGGCTATTTATATTTCTCTATATTTTCTTTTAAAATCACAAAAAAATCATGCTTATGTAACCAATTGGGCTTATAGTGGTGCTATTTTTTGTGACACAATAACAAAAACAAACAATCCTTAAAACACATGACCTTTTTTGGGTGATATTATGAGAATTTAATTGTACTTATCAGGGTAGGGGTTTTTTTACCAAACTATTATGTTGAATAACTTGTCTTGTATTATCTACAATACTCAGTTTCAATTTTTATGTCAATCCCTGATCTGGTACTGTTGTCTTTGGAGTAACGTGTTTATGTGATGATAAGATAATGCACACATTTTCTAAATGTGAAATCCACTATATAGTTCATATTTCATATTCTTACCAATTATTTATCCTTCAAATGGTTTTCATTTGTATTTATGGAATTTTTTTAACTGATTTTCATTCACACTTATTTTATCCATGATGTATCTCATAGTTTCAGATCAAATATAAATAATTTTTCTTAAAAAATGAAATCTTGCATATTTTTTTCCCATATTCTTATTTAGGAGACCATGGGTGATGTTTTAGTATCTCTTATGGGGAAATTTGATATTGATGCTACAGTCCAGTTGCAAAATAATGGAAGAAATTCTTCCGGTGCATTTTTCATATATTTTACAGAATTCTAGAAATATTGTTATAGTTCAACCCCTACTATTTACTATCTTACTTCGAGCTTAGTATTGTTTTAATTCCTCACAAGTTCTGATAATTCTATTGGATATGTTTTAGTAATGACAAAAAAATATTTCATATTTTGAGGCATATATGATGCCATGAAGGAAAAATATATATTTTCATTATATTTCATTACTACTAAACCTTATTGTACAAATATTATACAAAATATGTTCAACAACAGTTAAATAAATCTAATATGTACTCCATGATTAAGCTATGTCATTGCATTCTTATTACATGATTTATTTCATGAATGATGACAAATTGTTTTCCTGTAGATTAAATTTTTTGAAAAATTATTTCACCATGGGAGATTTTGGATAGTTGATGTCTACATGGTTTGTATAGGGACCTGAGCCTTTTACATAAAACATTTCATTATTTCAAGCATATTTAATCATCAGAGTAAAAGCCAAGGATCGTTAAGTCTAGTGTCTTGGAATACTAGGTACATATAACATAAAACATGGGGCTAAAAAAACTTCTTTATTTAATCTCCATAAAGAGATTCTAACTTCCTTTGAGCTCTTACATCTGTATAGGGTACCCTGGGGAAACATGAACAAAGGGATGAGCTAAAAATGCCCATTAAGGGAATGAACATAAGGATACATCTCAAGCACATGAGTTAGGAGGCATGACATAAAGATATCTAAAGCATGAAACTTATAAAATCATTTAATATAGGAATGGGATCATATAAACATGGAATCATATAAATGTGGCAGAATCATAAATCATATCTTTATTATGGTCCAAGGATAACTTCTAATCCCATTTCCCATTTTATTACGGGTCAAGGCTAACTGCCAATCCCGTTTCACATCGCATCTCATGAGACTTAACCTTACCGAATGCATTGGAGCGCTATCTGGGTGCATCCATCTCAAGATATTCATGAATATTCTTACCACGTAAATAATATTACCACATAAATGATCATACATAATCAACCATACATAAACATAAGGTTACCCATGGAAAGAATTGGGTACCACAATCATGACATAAAACATATCCAATGGGCGTATCACGAAAGTGACCATGAAAGGAAGGAATTAGAACATACATGGACATTAATAGGGTAAAATAGGCATATAAAATGGTAATTGGTTTCAAATATAAGTGATCACATATAAAAAAAATTATTTTAGAAACATTAGCATTAAAACATTTTTGTGCAGTTTTAAGGAAAACAATCTAGAGATTTTTAAATAGAAAAGAGGTTATTATTTTATATAAAACCAGAATTGAACCAAGAATGTTTTCATAATAAAAATACTGATTTTATAAATAAAATGGTGTTTTAAAACATAGTATATAGTGAACTTGAAATTTGGGTAAAAATTTTGGAAGTCCCCTTAAAACGGGTTGGCTTATCGGAAAGTTCTAAGGAGGGAATCTTTCAAAATCATGTATATCCCCGAATGAATGTGATGAAAGGGTATTGATATACGAATATTTTACAAATAATCAGAAGTAATAATAATCACATAGATAGATAATATAACACAATTTTTAAAGAAAGATAATCCAACCCTAATGAACAAAGAAGGTTTGGGTAGATTTCGTTACGATTTTATCGTCATGGGGTCGGGTGTAACCAAGAGGGATTGATGAGAGAGAAAGGGGGTTTCTCATCACTTATAAAACATTAGGGAAGTATGGTTAAATTGTATAAACATACCCCATCACTTTTTATTACAAAAAAATATATCATAGAGAACAATCTCGATTAAGAGTGAAACGGGGAGGATCCCTTACCTTAAATCTGGTGGTGTTCTCCACTTGTTATTAATGACCTCTTGAGACTTCCTCCTTTGAGAACCTCTTAAGGGGAGAGGTTTTGGTACTTTGAGAAGGATGAGAGATTTTGTACATGGGGGAGGACCTTGGGGAGATATTTGAGCAGAATTTAGAAAAGTCTTGGAGCTTGAGAGGAGTGGAGAGAAGAGGGAGTGAAGGGGGGTTTTTATAGTGGAGGAGAAGAGGGATTTCATGATATTATAATCATTAATTTATTATTTCTTCCCAAGACAAGGAATAGTAAGTACTCCATGACCAAGAATAGTAAATGGGTCATGTGAATTCGAACCAAGTGGGCTTACATCAGCATAGCATCATCGATGACTCAATTAATCCATTATTTAGCATTTATTGTAAATTATCGGATTCTACTATTCATAATAAATTAAAGTATTTCAGAAAAATCCCAAAAATTCACCCTAACCATTTTTCGAAATGTAGAATCAAAAAATGAATTCCATTTTTCAAAAATAATTCTCTAAATATGATTATTTTAATATTTAATTAAAATAATAATTTATTATCAAAACCAGTTTTAAAACATTCATTAACTCATTCTAAAATATAGGTATATCATACTTCCAACTTGAATATCATTTTTATACCACCATAGGTGAGGTTACTATTCATTAGGGTATATCACTATTCATAAGGGTAGGTTACTATTCATTATGGTAGGTTACTATTCACCAAAAATTATTTTTGTTTTATTAGACTCCAAAAAACATCTTGAACACAACCATGTATACCGGATTTTCGAAATTCCAAACACATAAGTGAAAAACTTATGTTTAAAGGTCACTTATCACATATTAGTTCATTATGTTGTGCTTTCATGTGATTTTATGACATAAATATAAGAAGGTAATTTCCATTGAAAAACTTTGGGTCGTTACAGTTTGGGTTTCTATTATTAGATCTAGGTGAGATGCAATGGTGTTAGAGATTTGTGAATTTTTTTTCAGCTTAGTGTTTTGAATAATATTGGATCTGGATGGATATTTTAATATTTTGTTAAACATTATGTTACCTATTGGAGCTTCAAAACCCACTATTGGCTTCTAGAAATGTCGAAATTCGAGGTACATGTTGAAGACAGTTGGGCTGAGTTGTAGTGTGTGTAAAATACACATGTAATTCCTTACTATTTTCATAACTCTATAGATCACATTCTCACAATGCTTTTAATTCCTTATGAAGTAATGTTCTTATTTTATCTTGTTTAAGTTAATAGTTTATTTTCAGGTTTCTTTCCCGGATCCACGATGGCCTCATCCACTGATGGTGCCCCACTTTTACTTCTGGTCTAGGTTCGGAAGGTTCGTCGTCTCCTCCCAGGTCAGTACGAGGTTGTAGGTGGAGTCCTCTGGAAAGATCAGCACCAACGACATCCTCTTCCTCTCTTTGCGCTCTTGGTGTCTTGTTGGGTTTGCAGTGTACTAGGTTCCAGTACAAAAAAAGCTGCACAAGGTGGCTATCTTCTTTTATCTGCGATGTCAACTATAGTTTTTGTTGTGAAGATGATAACTACCATTTTTTTGGTTTTGATGATTTTGTCAGCTGTGGTGATGATATTTCAGCATCGATGGTCGATGAGGTTGAGTGACAAAGGTTTGGGTTTTTTTATAATGGTAACTCTTTGGGGACGATCTCCAGAAGTGTGGCTACGGTAGGGAGGGAAGATGACAACGACGAAGTTGTTTTCCTAATGATGATGGTCGATAGATGAAGGCGTGATCGACTGATGTGGTGCCTCATGGTTCAGGCCACCTCGGTAGTAGTGATTCTTTTTTAATTTCAAATTACATCTTATTTGTGGTCTTGGATCCCTCCTATGTATGCGGTTAACACTTCCTTTAAGAGGACTTTCAGAAAATCAAATAAAAATATAAATTTCAGACAGGTTTATGATGGATAAAAAAAATTAATTGTTTATTTCACTTTTATTGAGTTTGAGTTATGATTTATTTTTTTATATTGCATTTTTGGTATCCTGAATACACTTATGGACTTTATTATAAGGTTTTAGTATCTTAGATAGATGCTCCTCCCCAAATAA
Organism: Viscum album; assembly: GCA_963277665.1. Classification (NCBI taxonomy): domain Eukaryota; kingdom Viridiplantae; phylum Streptophyta; class Magnoliopsida; order Santalales; family Viscaceae; genus Viscum; species Viscum album. Next base: position 892,561,634 of record OY728123.1, read on the forward strand.
CTAATTTCAAGAAGAAATCCTGGTTAATTTACTGGTTTGTACAAATACATCAAGCAATAGTTTGATTGTAGAATCTGACCTGAAGCTGCCTATTATCATAGAATAGGCTCAGGTCTGCAACAGAAGAATGAAGGGAACCCAACAAAAAAATCTATTTACAATCAACCAAGAAGGATTCCATCATTTCTGGTGAGGATGATAAAACATCTAGTAGAGCTGATGAAAAAAAATTGTTCAGATGATAATAGTGGATTGTTTCAGAGTTAAGATTTCATTGGTGCCAATTAAGTACAAAGTGTATCTTATTGAGTAGTGGTTCTTTTATTAGATTGTTTTTCATTGATGATTTTATGATTTATTTAATTTAAGTAGTGGATATTTTTTTGACCATTAGAACATGTATATTTTTTGGTCAGCGGATCGTGTCTTTTTATTTAGCAGTGGGTCATTTATTAGAGCATTGGATTATATCACCGTGCGAATGCATGGGTGTATACTATTTAATGTTAAAATCTTCCATATTTCAAGTTTAGGATCTATAAATATTTATTCTTTCAAAAGTTTGGCTCCAAGTAAACATCCTAATTAGGTTCACGTAGAATATGTCCACCAGGTTGTGCCAGCAGATCACCATAGAGTAGTAGTTGATGATGATGACACTTGGAGGAGGACACTGAGAATTTCAGTGCCAGATTCTATAGAAGAACGAGGGCTCCGTTTAAGATGAAGTTATATAAGATTAGTTGTAGGAGGTTGAGATAGATTTTAGTTCGATCCATGCTCCAAAGGAGCACTAGGTATCATTGGTTGTGATGATGTTTCATGGGGAAACGATGCAATGGTGGTTCTTGTTCCTAGTGGATCATGAGGATTCAACATTCTTGTCAGAGAAGTTCTGAGAGTAGTTCAGAGCTGATTTTATTTCATCAAACACAAAGGCGTCCAATCTCTAAGAGCTTCTTACCCTTCAGTAGGGGATCTCTAGTGAGTGGGTGTTTGGGATCCATTTTTGGAACCTTTTATGATATACTTTAGACCTATTTACAAATGAGGATTCAAGGGCAAGGAATTTCGAGTAGTCCTTGAATCTAGAGATCCAGTTCTAGGTCATCTCATTTATGCTGATGAAATATCTTAAGGTGATGGTGAGGGATAATTTCATTAAGAGGACGTTATCTAGAACAAGATAATCATGAGAGGGGAGTCATCATGATTCCTCACAAATAATAGATGTGGTTTGGGGTTTCTGGTTTTCAGGGAAGAAGTGTTTCAGTTCAAATGGGGGTACGTCCTAGCACTCAATGACTCATTTCTCTAGAGGCAGCAGATATCAAGACTATACTAAGGGTTCATACACTTGTTTTTTTATGGAGGCTAAGGTCATTAGAATCAATAGTGTCCAACCTTTTTTAGCAGTCAGTGTGTGCTAGGTGTTCCACTATAGGTTCCTCTATTGAGGCAGTTCCATCCGAGGCAGCAGTAGCTGGTTTCACCAGCTATGGATTAGCAGAAAGCAGATGGGGAAGGTAGAGGATAGCCTTAGGATGCTCCCCATCCTTAGAGATCATATTGTAGCCATGGAGGTGGTCATCAGTAGGGTCAGAGAGGCTATAGAGTAGGTCATGTCTAACTTCATGCATTAGTGTTTCCATCACCAGGAAAGCCAAACATCATTCAAGGTACCCCTTTCTTGTTTTCTATTTGGGTGCATGACTTGTTTGATTCAAGAGTGACACACTCATTTATATCACCTGCCCTTTTCCATGCCTTGGTACTTGAGGTAAAGAGGCTTTCAGTTCCCTTAGCATTGATTATGCCAGTTGGAGGTCGAGATGAGTTGTTTGAATAATGTTGAGACTGTGAGTTAGTGTTGGGGAAACACCGCTCTTGGGGAGATTTACTATGTTTACAAATACAACCATATGATTTCATCCTCAGCATAGATTGGTTTCATTCATTGTAGGGTATCGTGGATTACTTCCACATGCATGTGGTGTTATAAGATGTTGATGGAGAGACATTAGTGTTTGTTGGTGAGCAAGACTATTAGATGGGTCAGAGACGTGTTCCTTCCTTGTCATCTTTGATGGGTAAGATGATGTTGAGTTTGTCAAAGGTTCTCTAGTCAGTGTTTCCCAGGGTCATGGAAGAGTACCCTGATGTCTTTCCAGAAGAGGTTGTAGCATTACCCCCTCGATGTGAGATTGAGTTAAGGATCAAGCTACAACTAGGAATTTCTCCTATCTCGATGACACCATAGAGGATGAAAACTTATGAGTTGCGAGAGATTCTTATATAGATCGATGGTCTATTGAGGTTTGGTTTTGTTGGTCCAAGCATTCCATAATGGGGTGAACCGGTTTTTTTCTTGAAGAATGATGATGGTAGTTTTCGGTTGTGTATAAATTATCTTTACTTGAACCAAGTGACAATGAAGAACTGTTATCCTCTTCTATGGATTATTGATTTAGTCGATCAACTGAAGGGTCAAAGTTGGTTCTCAAAGATCTATTTCTGGTTAGGATATCATCATATGCATGTGAAGGAATAGGATATCCCGAAGACTGCTTTCCATTGTCGTCATGGGAATTATGAGTTTGTTGTGATGTCGTTCAATGTGAAAAATGCTCCAGTTGTGTTCATGGGGTTGATGAACATTGTTTTCCATGAGTTCTTGGATAAGTTTGTGATGGATTTAATCAAAGAAATCATCATGTACTCAAAATCCAAGGAGGATCATGCAGGGCATCTATGTGATGTTTTGGGAGTTCTTCATCGTGATAAGTTATTTGGGAAGTTATTGAAGTGTGAGTTATTTTTTAAGAAGTACATTTCATGGAGCATGTTGTATCCCAAAAGAGAGTAGATTTGGATCCATCAAATATAAAAGAATTTGTGTCTTTGGGAATTCCCAAATATAGTGGCATAGGTGTGAAGTTTCCTTGGTCTTATATGATATTATTGGAGGTTTTTTAAGAAAATATCTATAGGAGGTGGTGAGACTGAATTTCATCCCAAGGACGATCATTTCTGATCAAGATTCCTATTTCACCTCTAGGGTGTGGAGAGGTCTCCAAGATGATTTTGGTTCTCAACTATACCTTATCACTACTTTGCATCCATAGACAGATGGCCAAATTGTGCGGACCATCCAAACTCTTGAAGACATGATGTTCTGTTGTGTCCTGGATTTTGGAGGTTTATGGATGAGGTACCTACCCCTGGTATAGTTCGCTTATAAAAATAGTTTCCACTACACCATCAGTGTGGCACCATTTGAATCCTTTTATGGATGACCTTTTTGTTCTCTGTTGTGTCATTCTAGGGTCAGAGAGTTAGTAATTCTCATGCGAAAACTGGTATAGAGTATGATAAAGATGGTTTAGGTGATTCGTGAGTGAATAAAGGAAGAAAAATATCGTTAGAAGCCTTATACCAATCATTGGAGAAGATATCTAGAGTTTGATGATGGGGATCATGTGTTTCTGAAGGTGACACCCCATTGTGGGAAGCAAAGGTTTGGTTGTGGGAGTAATATTTCTCCCCAGTTTGTTGGGCCTTTTGAAGTATTGGATCTTGATGGAGAAATAGAATATTGGGTAGCACATCCCCCCGTAGATGAGCCAGATACAAGATATTTTTCACATGACAAAGCTCCATCATTATATTTTTGATGACTCTCAAGTCATCTATTGGGGTGAGATAGATTTTGATGATGATGATGTGACATTCAAGGAGTGACCAGTAGAGATCTAGGACCACACAAAGAAGGTGTTGTTCGAGCATGATATCTTGTTGGTTCATATATTGTGGTGGCATAGTGGTGTGGAGGAGAGTACCTAGGAAAGTGAGTCATAGATATGAGCCCAGTACCCTGATCTGTTTGATGTTTATCTATTCTCTTGTAACATTGTTCTTTTGGTGGTTGTAGACCCCTTTATGTTTATGAGATGAGTTTACCTTGTTTCCTGTTGTGTATTATTCTCTTTTTAGTGGTATCTCCTCTAGGGGAGTGTTTAGGAGCTGTTTGTGGTTGTTATGTGGTTTTTACCTATTCCTTGATGAAGTAGTTAAGTTCCTATGGTGGCCAAAGATTTATGAGGTATCTCAGAGGGTGGCTGTTCAAACCCATTTTTTTGTTTCCTCTTTGGGTTGGTTTTTGATTATTAAGGGAGATAATAGTTTGATAGGTATTCGATGTAATGTTCTAGACCTCTCATATCCATTACTTTGTGAAAATCTAGTGTTTGAGGTGTTCTGTGAGCTCAAGGTGACTTATTCTAACACTTTACAAAATTTCCAGTTCTACAAATAGTGTTTCTAGGATGGTGAGTCATCCAATGGTAGGTTAAACAATGTTTCCAAAATAGTGAGTAGTCTAATGGTAGGTTGAACAATATTTCTATAATGGTGAGTTTTCCAATGTTAGGTTGAACAATGTTTCCAAAACGATGAGTCGTCTAATGGTAGGTTGAACAGTGTTTCCACAATGGTGAGTCATCCTATAGTAGGTCAAACAATATTTCAAGAATAGTGAGTCGTCCAACATTAGGTTGAACAGTTTTTCCAAAATGGTAATTAATCTAATGGTAGGTTGAAAAATATTTACAGAATAGTGATTCGTCTAATGGTAGGGTGAACAACGTTTCCAAAATTGTGAGTCATCCAACGGTAGGTTGAACAAGGTTTCCAGAATGGTGAGTCATCCAACGGTAAGTTAAACATTGTTTCTAGAATGGTGAGTCATATAATGGTAGGTTGAACATAATTTCTAGAATGTTGATTTATCCAATTTTAGTTTTAATAGTGTTTCAAGAATAGTGAGTCATCCAACGGTAGGTTGAACAGTGTTTCCAGAATGATGAGTCATCTAATGGTAGGTTGAACAATGTTTCTAGAATGGTGAGTCATCCAATGGTATGTTGAAAAGTATTTCTAGAATAGTGGGTCATCTAATGGTAGGTTGAACAGTGGTTCCATAATGGTGAGTCAGGATCAGTGATTCATCCAATGTTAGGTGGAACAGTGTTTCCAGGATAGTGAGTCAGGACTAGTGAGTCATCCGATGGCGGGTTGTAAATAGTGTTTCTAGCTTCATATAGTTCACCCCTTTGAAATTATATTTAATTTAAAATGAATTAAAATACTTATTTTAAGGGATTTAAGGCCGATTAAAATCTCATAACTCCTATCTAAAGTTTCCTAAGGATCTAGGTGCCTTTACTCGGTCAAAATGCATAATCTTGACCAGATCCTCATTTAATGGAAAATTTAAACCGTATCTAAACCATTTATCCGCTTATTTTTTCAAAAGGGTTGAGATACCTTATTATTAATTATTTTTTACTTAGTATGATACTCCTAGAGTTCTTCCTCCCACAGGTGTCATCTTCTTGAACTGCAATCCTTGGATCATGTTCCCCTTGAAGTTTTTCCTGCTACATGTGCACTCCTTTTTTTGGTGCAACCAGGAAGTGTCGATCCATATTTGATATAAGGTATTTTATACCTCCGTTATTCTAGGATACCCAATACATTTACACCTATTTCTCCTTTCCATGTGATGTCATGCAATCTCCATGTTTCTAATGGAGCTTTCTTGGTTGATGGTTGGCGCGGTGGTGTCACATCGTCCTTGGGTGAATGAAATCATTGTCGAAGATGTGATCATGATCCATTATGTTGAACGTTATCATGAAAAAACATCAAAAACCTTTTGAGGTAGGGGATTCATTGATTCTATTTTTATTTACATGAAATAATAGAGATATCATGATTTAGTCCCTTGGATCGCAATGAAATTGACCCAATAAATAAATGAACCAGATTAAAGAATTAGTATTGATCTCATAACGATGTTGTTGCTTTGTACCATGATAACGGTTTACCTCTTGATTTTAAAGATAGTGTGATATCTATGATTTATTTATTTTTCATGTTTTTCTTAATCAAAATTGTTAAATAACGTAAAGATGTAATTAATTAATAATTAATTTTCTAAGCATTTAAAGATTCATGTTAATGAATCTGGTTGCTATTTCAATTTGATGATAATCAAATTGATGCATATATATATGTCTAACTAAATTGGTTCATAAACCTGAAGCATGTTGATTCTTTTTTAAAAAAAGTTTTAAAGGCATGTTAAATTATTTGTTTAGTTAATTTTTGATACCTTGTTTCTTAGGTTTACTATAGTTAGAACATATGAATAATCAATCGATTAATTCAATATAGAATAAGAACTAGTTGTGTAATAAAGATAATACCTTTGTAGGAAATGAGTTTCCCAATTTCTGGTAAAGGACATGTTCCGTATGCTTTGGAACCATGAGAGCTCATTGTGTGTGATGGTTGGATTCATTTTTTAGGGCTAATATCTTGTTTCTATGTTTTTTCTTGCTTCTTGTGATGTGCTATGAAAATAAGACATGTGGTATATGGGGTAGGGAGGCCCTGATGTAACATGATCATGGGATGGCTAAGCATGGAGGGATTTTGTGGTACATAGGGAAGGGAGGCATGGTTATTGTGGCAGTAGTTGATGCCTAGAGTGGCGAGATGCATCGGGTTTTGCATGTGGTGTCGAGGAGGAAACTAGAGATGATGGAATGGGTTGAAGATGGGTTTACCCATTGATATGAAAGTTGGATGTTTGTTGAATCTTTTATTTGTTTATCTGCCTTAACTTCTACCCTTCTTGAGGCAGATAGTATCGGTTACCCTCCTTCCAAAAGAGGTGAAGACGTGCGGGGTATGTCACATTCTTTCTGCATTTATCTTCTTGAGGATGGATGGACCTATGATCCTATTATAGGTGGAAAAGACTCGATGGGCAGTTCATCTACTCATCATGTTGAGCCCCTTCTGTTTGGTTTATTTTAATGTTTTCCTAGAGTACATAGAAATATATAAATTTGGATAGTGTTAAATTGGTTAAATAAATGAATACATGATTAACCCATGGGGTTGGAGATTCCTAGGATTCAATGCTCATGTTATATTTCTAAGAAGCCATGGACTCTGTTTTCTTATGCCCAGAGGGCATGGAACTTTGTTGTGATGTTATGGAAATGTAATTTGGAATTGTTAATATTTAATTAATGGTTAAAGAATAAATTAACATAATGTGAAACATATAATAATGGATAAAGTATCTTTATATATCTATTTAAATGGTTGTTTCCTTATAAGATATCTAGTCTTAGCAGTAGCAGTGAGGACTCTGAGTTATGTTAGCTATAATTGAGTATATGAATAGGTTATGCCCACAGTGTGGTTGTGATATATATTATATCATGTACATTTTGTGTTTCTATACACTACTCCACCCTTTCGGTTTAGGAAACTGACACCCAAGGGATTCTGAACCCTAGGGGGGTGTTTTCCCCAACATCCCAGTGGGAGGATGGATGGTTGACTACCCCCTTTGGCCCCACTCTCTTCTCTTAGTAGTTACCCATGCTGGTACGCACAATCATTATTTTTTCCCATATATGTGTGTAGAGGTATATAATGTCTTGTGGTGATTTCACACACATATATTTTGTATATAGTTTCATAATGGATACTATAGGTATAACGCGTATATGCTATAATGGCTTAAAGATCCTTACTCGGTGTATGGGATGTAATGGCTTGAGGTATAATACCCAACATATGGTACATGTTGTACTGGCTGTAGTGGATCCCGAAAATACCTAGTTAATTTTGGTTATGTGGATGTGGTGGTGTATTCCACGAGGTGCATGTTGTGGTGCTTCACCTAGGTGTTTTCAGGAGAGAGATGATCAGGACCTGTGACGTTAGGGCAAAGTAGCAATCTAGTAGGGAAGTGGTAGTGGGTTAACCTTGATATTATTTATTATATTATATACTCTTGTATGCGATAGTTGGATAGTGTATCCATTGTGAGTCTAGGAACTTAGTATACCAATTTAGGTGATGAGTTAGTTTCACTTGTTTTTCACTGTGATTTAGTGTGTGTTTCCGACACTTTTACACCGGGGCGCGCGCACGCGTCCGTCACGCGGGGGGAGGACGCGCGGCTTGTTGCCCTGTATTCCCGCTTTCCAAAGGCGGGTGACATTTGTTCCTTATTCAGGGACGTTTTCTCCTTGATCAAAAATGGGATGATGGGATGTCGGTTCTTCCTTCTGTGGATTCCTCCTCGGAGCTCGTCACTTAGTCTAGGTCTCCCTCATAGATTTAATATGGGTTCGTGAAGCTCGTTCCCGGCACCATATCTACATGGATGCCAGTTAATTACGCTGCTTCCGTCGAGATGCTCCAAGGGGTCTGATCAGGGCAGAAACCTTCAGTGAGGAGAATGGTCACGCTGGGTGGTCGCCGGCATGTCATGACGCTCGGGATTGGCATGTCTGTCTTTTGTCCCTTATTATAGGGCTTCTCAAGGGCGCGGAATCCCAAGGCATCCCACATCAAACGTAGTGAATTGTGTTCCATCTGAGGTTTTCCTCAGCTTCCCATGTTTAACACGGGGTATGTCGTGAGTTTAATGTCTTGCGGAGACAGATCAGACTGATTGAAACACTGAGAGTGGATCAGATTGAAGGACACCCTAGGGGGAACACCGATGTTGGGGCCAGTACGTGGGCAGCTTCCCAGATACTGTGGAGTGGAATGAGGTGGCATGATCTCACCGGGATGTGGCGGCCCAGGTAAGGATCAGGATGGTTGATGGAGTGACGGGCTTGAACCTCATGGAGGCTTCCTACGTATCCCCATGGCAGGGAATCAAAGTCTGCATAGTTCGGTGATACGGTGGGACACCTGAAGAGGCGACCCGTGAGAATGAACACATGGATTGGAGCCTGGAGGAGGTAAGATCTTTGGGATAGGGCATGAGCTTCCCGAGGCACGTGGGCTTTACGGAGAGGTCAGGATGAGATGTGGGTGTTAGGTATGGGGCTTATGCTCTGAAGCGGCCCATGATGGTGGTTGTGAACCGACATGAAGGGGTCGGAACAACTGAGTGATGGGCTTGAACCTCATGGAGGATTCCTACGTACCATACGTTAACATGGATCAAAGTCCATATATTTCAGGGCATACAGTTTAACGTCATGCAGGATGAGGTCATACAGTTTAACATCATACGGGACGAGGGCATACAGTTTAACGTCATGCAGGACGAGGAATTTGGGGATTACGCTTTGAGGCGGCCCATGGTATTGTCGGACCAATGTGAAGAAGTCAGAACGACCAGGTGGTGGGCTTGAACCTCGTGGAGGCTTCCTACGTACCATGCGTTAGCATGGATCAAAGTCCACGTAGTTCACTGGGATGGGGCTTACGCTCTGAGGCAGCCCATAAGAGGATACCATGGTCGATGCGCGCTCTAAGACCACGTGAGTCATGCTCGGTGTGAGAAACAAGAGGCAGCAGGGACTAGACGATCACGTCGCAAAGGGTGTGTCCGTGAGAAGCGGAAAGGGGCTTACGCGTTGAGCGGCCCGAAGAGGAAACAGGGGCTTATGCGTGGTTAGCAGCCCTTGGTGTTGGGGCTTACTCCAGGATGGAGGCCCGTGGTGCGACAAATCGCATTGGGAAAGGGACTCCACTGGCCTTGGAAGTGGGGAATTACAGAGGTGCATGGGTGCAACCTTCCGCAAGAGAGGCTAGGGGCTTATGCTCTGAGGCAGCCCTTCCCCCGTGGACAAACGCCACTCCGAAAAGTAGGATCTCATTCCATATGAGGAAGAATCCATTCTCTTGGAGACGAGTGGGCGTAAAGAATGCCTGAGATGGGGGGACCCTGTGTGCGAGTCACGGGGTCGGACCATAGTTTAACGTCATGTGTTAAGGACGAGGTGCTTAGCAGTTTAACATCCTGCAGCTTGGACGAGGTGGGTTCGTTCCACACCCCTAGGGCTTACATGCCCAACACCCTCTACCCCTTGTGGAAGGGAAGGCATCGGTAAGGCTGTAGTGAAGGTGGTCGCAAGGAGAACCATCGAGGGGTCCATGTTAGTGTGGCTATGCGAAGAAGCAATAGCCGTTAGCGTGCCTATACGAAGAAGCATAAGGCAAAGCAATGCAACGGGAAACACCACCCGAGGGACCTTGAGGTTACTTTGTACGAGCCTGGAAGTATGTACGGGAAAACAACGCATGGCGTGCATGCCCGGCATGGAAGACATCGGGCACCGGCGCATGGCGTCAAGGTGAGTGGTCCAGGGTTTTGTGCGCAAAGAGAAGGTTTGCGCGCAAAACACTGGGATGGCGCGCAATTGGGCCAGGGGATTGCGTGAGGATAGGGGATTGCGCGAAATGGGCCTCGATTGCACACGGGGCAATGGCCGATCCATGTCGAAACCTATCAGAGGAATTGTGCACAATTTAGAAGGGATTGCGCACAATTGGAAGGGATTGTGTGCAAGGGGAAAGGATTGCGTGCAAAGGAAGAACCCAGAGGAGTTTGGAAAATTCACTTAAGCTGGTGGGGTTGCGTACAAAGGCAAACCCCGGGGAAAGTTTATGTGAAAAAGGGAATTACCTGGAAGTCATCTTGCGTGTGCAGGAGTTCGAATTGCGCGCACGAAAGCTGGTCCGAATTCCTCAACCCCAAAACGGTTGAGGTCTCCTTCTATTTGTAGGCATCGGCCGGTGCGGAATCCAGGTGGCATGCGAAATCTTCCGCGCCAGGACCAGTCGGAGTGCAAAGCCTCACCGCATGGAACCGAACGCGAAAAATTGCCCGCCATCCCTGTGTTTTTATGCGAATCCTGGACTTCCTTCGCACGGCCAACATTCTTTCGCGTAAGTCCTCCTTAATTTCGCGCACCACTTTCGGGCCATCCGGACCGGGTCTCTGAGTCCGAATATGACTTCGCTTCGTCCGTACGAAACTTCCTCTGGGAGTTACGGACTTTTTCGGCATCTACAAATGCCCCCCCCCCCCTCAGAATTGGATCGGCGAGAGGTCGCAACGATCGGATTCCAAGGGAAATGCCGAAACGCCGAAGCAGTGCATCTCCTGGGCATTTTGCACGCCAAAATCCAACAGGGCGCGCAAAACGACAGATCAGCGCGGAATTCTCTTTCCATGTGGCGCGGACCCCTGGCCTCGCCTATAAAAGGGGCGTTGGGTCCCAAGTTCCATACTCAAGATTTTCCACGCGATAGGCATACCTCTCTCATGCGTGAAATTTCTCCCTCGACTGCGCGTAAAAATGCTTTGTCAGTACATAATTCCCTCCGAATTTCGGCCACATTTGTGCGCCTACTCAGGATATTCCGCACCTAGTGTGCTGATTGCATGCCCAACTCCTGGATTTCGCGCCGCAGCTTCAGATTTCGCGCAACTCTCCCCGATTCCGTGCACTTCATCCTGATTTCGTGCAACTCCCGAAATATTCGAGATGGCTGTAAACCAAGTTGATGAGGGGGAAGTCGCCACTCGTAGAGCTAAAATGGAAGAGAATTAGGAGGTTTTTGGCACCAAAGTGATCGTTTTCAACAACCTAACCTTGTTCAATCTGCTGACCCCAGCCCAGAAGAAGTATCCCTTATCTGACAACCTCCCGCTCTAGAACTTTGGCATCCTGGAGGAGGTTCCCCTACCGGGCTTTGAGGTGGCCACACCGCGGTCATGGGTGACCCGGGAGGACGAGATTCCTCGCTACAACATCACCAACAACGGCCATCCTACCAGAAAAACCAGGCATATGGACGTATATGTCCTGAACCCGAGGACCAGGACCATTACCAGGGATGAGCCTATCGTAGAGAATTCTCCAGCCCTCTACATGAGCACGTTCCGTTAGAGCGTCACAGATGACACTAAGGGATGGCTGAAAGACTGGGACCTGCGGTCCGGGGGAAACTTCACTAGTGAGTGGGCCTGGGTGTTCTGGGTCTGCCATACTTACGACCAGTTTGGGGCCAAGATGTGGCATATCGGCCTGTTTGAGGCGGTATGGACGTCACAGTTCCACTTCCACTGTCAACCTGAGCTCGGGCCGGAGCTATTCACCTGGTTGTCTCCTGATACCAACACTTTCCACCTTCACCATGGGGAAGTTGGCATCAACCTCTGGGACGTTCACTGCATCAGAGGTATCCCACTGGAGGGCTACCAATACGACGAGTTTGTTCCTCCAAATAACACCTGAGAAGACAGGTCACGGACCCCCATGCTGACGTGGCACCTATTAAAGCTGGCCAAAGAGAGGCTGGGGGTCAAGGAATTCCTAAAGGACATTTCCTACAAGGGCTGGTTCATCCAGTTCCTAGAGAAAGACCCGGCGATCAAGATGCTGGGACGGGGTAAACGGTTCCCAACCGCGGCTCAGAGGAGCAAGGATAGGTCGTATTGGAGGACCTTGGAGGCGGGGAAATACCAATCATGGGGCTGCCATGTCATTGAGGCTCGGGACCCGAACGTTTGGTATGTCGAGTTCCTTACCGCCTTCCTGAGTGGGTGGCTCCTGCCGGTGCGGGACGCGAGGATGGGTATCCGTCCAGTAACACTAGTGATGGCGGGCACCATGGCCGCCAACAAACAGTTCAACTTGGGGGTCCCCATTCTGGCCAAGCTGTATGCCATCCTGGGATTCATCTCACGAGGGTGGTTGCCTCAGAGGGTATGTGGCCACTTCCAGATCTTCCACGGCTGGGTGGCATCTCATCTTGGCAGGTACACTTTCCCAAACGCCATCCGTCCTCCGGAAAACGGCCTGCGACCATCCCTGCTGAATATTGCCGGAGTGGCGCCGATGAATCTCAATGAGGAGGGCGTGAGGATACGCATTGGTAACCACACCAACTTCAACTTCATCCCATTCCCCACCCCGATCGGCCAGATGGTGGACAATGGGCGAGGCCCTCTGAAACAGCAGGAGTATTTTCAGAGCATCCAGGGCGGGATTCTTGTGGCTCAGATCGACAGGAAGGTGATCTGCGAGCCTTACGTGCCATCTCGATTCTCCAAGAAATTCGGGTGCCTCCAACGAATGCCGAAGAAGGTATTCACGGCTGTCTGGGAGGAGAAGAATCCCTGCGTTCTACGCCAGATGTGGTTGATGTTCACCACTTTAGGCTCTGGCGACGTCATCACTCTTCCTCCCACCGGGGTCGATGCTGGCCTAGTGACTGAGTATGTCGAGCATTGGACCATTGCGTACCCTGAGGGGCTTTTACGCAATCCAGTTCGGCGGCTCGCGACTACCCGCATGGAAATCGGGCGACGGGGGAGCAGACAAGGTGCTGCTAGAAGGGGGGAACCTGGGGTGCGTCAGGCGGCGAGGCCTGCGCAGGCCGGGACCTCAGCGGCAGGAACATCACACAGTGCTTCCGCGACCTTTTTGCCCATAGGGGGGTCACATGAGGCGGCCAGGGAACTACCCAGGAAGTAGATAAGGTACCTTCTCGAACCTTCCCAAGATTCAATTTTCCCGGCACTGTGGTCGGCCTGGATGACCCTATGGAAATCACTGGACGTTGAAGCCATCTGGCAGAAGATAATGCAGAATGGGATCCAGCTGCTAGAGGTCCGGCTCATTTGAGTTACCAACAGGGTGAAATTCCATCGGCGGAATGCTTATCTGATGGCCATGGACACATACACGCGCCAAAGGGGTCAGCACGCGGAGCCAACTTTCCTAGGGAAAGTGATGCTTGGCCAAGAGCATGATCCTGAAGTGATGTCGCCGGGAGAAGGCGACAGTGACGAGGAGTCGGAGGGGGAGGAGGAAACCGGAGAAGACGAAGGTGAAGGAGAAGATGAAGGAGAAAGAGAACCTGAAGGTGAGGGGTCACAGGGGGAAACCTACCAAGGGAGTCTCTGGGAGAGTGGAACCGATGGGACAGGATGGGGGTCTGACGCTCATCATTGAATTGACAAGCGCAGAGGGGTCTCCTGTCATGGTAGCTCCTGTAGCGGCCAGAACACTGGAGGCTGACGCTCTGGGTTCCTGTAAGTCCCATGCTTCACTATGGGTGCTTGTTATCAAAAGATCCCAACTAATCAGGTTACGCCTTGCACAGTGATCTCAACATTGGAGGCTCGTTAGGCTACGGAGCCCAGGCCGTCCATGAGCGGACCAGTGGCGGACATACCACCTCATTCAGAACAGGCTCTCTGCACTGAGTCGGCCCCGACAATTGGTGAGCAGGGGGTGGCGGGCATCAGCGGCACTGTCCTTGAGGCAAGGACGGAAGCTGAAGGAGGCACCATCGCTATTGGGGCGAGAGAGGAAGGTCGCTCGGACGTCGAGGATCCTATTCCTCATGAAGACATCCATGAGGATGATCTTGTTGCCGACCTGCTGGCTTCCTTTCCTATGTATCGGCCTGCTGATCCCGACGAGGTAGATGACTCGGACTCAGAAGAGGTCAAGGAGAGCCGGATGACACGGCGCAAAGGATGGAAGTGTATCCAGCGCTTTCTCAGGCATCCCCAGTCAGATTGGATGAGGCGGATGGGATCACTCCACACCTGGATGCGCTTCCTGTGCGCCAGAGGGGCTGATGCTCAGCGCCTTTATCTGAAGGTCCATGATTAAATGGCCGAGAAGATACGCGAGAGCAGCCGGCGCATCGACATTGCCCAGTGTCGGGAAAGATCGGCGAGCACCCGAGAATTTCTAAGGGTGGAGCAGGAGGTCTGATGCCTCGAAGGGCAGGCGGTAGAGAAGGAGGCCTTCATCGCAATGTGCTATGAGCTTGTGGAACAACTAATGGCCCAACTAGCTGACACCCAAGAGCAACTGATGGAGGCGAGTCACCAGATGGCTGTACTTCAAACCGAGCGAGCGCAGGCACAGGACAGGGTTGGTGAGCTGCGCTCTATAGCTTCTGATGAAGAGAGAGTCTTCAAGGAGAGAGAAGCAGTCCTGGAGGCTACCAACCAAAGGGTAACAACGTTGGAAAGATCGATCCAACACGCTGATCCTTAAGGGATTTGTTTCGACCATCTCATGAACTTTTTTCTTTTACTGCTCAACATTTTGACCCATGTATGGACCAATCTATTTATTTGTACCTTTGGTCTAATATGCTCACCATAATTCTAAAAATGAATAACAACTCACCCCTAAGCTCTTGTGCGTCGCACCCAAAGCGAGAAGTAAAGGATTCTTGTGTTATCATTTCGTCCAACTGTGGGGCATTAACCAAGCTTCAGGCATCCGAACTCGGGCTTGGATTTCTGAGGAGAAGAGGGAGGTCCAGCCGACGAGAGGGGACCTCAAACCGATCGATGTATCGTCTCCTCCACGTGCCGTAACACAAGAGCGGGGGCAATGCCGGGGGCATTGAAATTCCTCTGAACATAGGGAGATGAAAAAGGTGAATCACGTTACCCGAATTCGGAACACAATGGTGTCCGACGATGGAGGATAACTGTTAACCATGGTGGAAACGCAGCATCCATATCGAATTGGCCTGAAATGGGGGCAATAAATGAGGGCTGACCGCTGACCATGTTCGCAACACGGGGCCTAACTCAAATATCGTCGATCAGTCTTCCGAAACGTTGGCCCAGGACAGCAGGCAGACTATAGGTCTATCATCCATATTTCTACAATAGGCGGACCAACAGTCTATCATCCATATTGTGGTAGCAGGCGGACCAAATTCTATCATCCATACTGTTAGGGGGTCCCATCAAACATGACTAGTCCTCCGGGACGTTGGCCCAGGATAGTAGGCGGACCATAGGTCTATCATCCATACTGTTAGGGGGTCCCATCGAACATGAAAGAGGATTAGTATCCAAATAAAGGGGCACGAAAAGCGTGGAAAGTGGAGTGGTGGTTTGTTCAAATAGAGTCCAACACTCCCGAAATTGTGCCACCGTGGCGGAGGCACATTAGGCGGATGTACCAACCTGATCACGGATCGTCCCAATTTTCAGACAGGACCTCTCTGGCGAGAGAACTGTCGCTTCCCACCATCACTGTGGGGAATCCCGAACTTATTCGGGGTAGATGTCACAACTACACCACTCCCCAAGAAGTCAGGACGAGGGACCGATAGTAAGGAGGGACGAGATTTGGTAATCCCTAGGGTTGGACCCAAGAAGAAATGTCCAGGAATTCCTACGTATCCCATTAAGATGAGAATCAATCCACACATAGTTCTAGAAGTATAGTTTAACTTCATGTAGGACGAAAGGACGAGAAGGATAATTCTTTAGAACGGGGTGCATGGGGTACAGTCATCGTAAAACCGACGTGAATGAGGACATGATCCCACACTACGCCACACAATCCTGTGGTTGGGGTCCCGAAGGTGGGACCAAAGAGACAAATTACATGAACACGAGCTGGACCCAAGGACAGGAGGTCTGGGTGTTCCTACGTATCCCACTAAGACAGGAATCAAGCCAGACATAGTTCTTAAGAGATCTTAGTTTATGGTCTTAGAACTCGGACCAAAGGAGCCCAGATATAGGGAAAAATGCATTTTAGTGTCATGTAGGACCGTGAAAGGATCTTAATTTAAGGTCTTAGAACTCGGACCCAAGGACAAGGGGAATGGGAGACACACGGTAAAGCGGTTGCAAAACCCGGCGTGAATGGGGGCAAGGCCCTGCTTACGATGTGCTCCTAGGGATGTGTTTAGGCCGAGGGACCGAACACAAAAAGTAAGTCTGGGCCCATGGGAAAGTTCCTAGTCACTCCTACGTATCTCATAAGGATGGGAATCAATCCATACATAGTTCTTGAGAGGTGGTGTGGAACGACATGGAGCCTGCGCAAAGGACGAGGGAGACGTGCGGGTCTAGACCTCACACCAAAAGAAGCGGCATTTGATATATCTTGTTTGTCCTTGAAGGTGAACGGTTTTTCTTTTGTGGAGCGATTGTCCTGGGGCAGGAACTCCTGGCGTCGCCACAATAATCAAGTCGTAACAGGTGTTGACAAATGGTATGGAAATTGACCAATACCCAACGTGATGTCCCCTATGGGGAGGTCACCACAATGCAGTGCCATTTTTCGTCGTGCGGTCAGGATGATATCATCACAGTTTATGGTCATGTGGTGGGATCAAACAGCACAGTTTAAGGTCGTATGGCTTGGACCTGGTAGCACGGTTTAAGGTCGTATGGGTTGGACCTGGCAGCACAGTTTAAGGTCGTATGGCTTGGACCTGGCAGCACAGTTTAAGGTCGTATGCTTGGACCTGGCAGCACAGTTTAAGGTCGTATGGCTTGGACCTAGCAGCACAGTTTAAGGTTGTATGGCTTGGACCTGACAGCACAGTTTAAGGTCATATGGATTGGACCTGGCAGCACAGTTTAAGGTCTTATGGCTTGGACCTGGCATCATAGTTTAAGGTTGTATGGCTTGGACCTGGAAGCACAGTTTAAGGTCATATGGCTTGGACCTGGTAGCACAGTTTAAGGTCGTATGGCTTGGACCTGGCAGCATAGTTTAAGGTCGTATGGCTTGGACCTGGTAGCACATTTTAAGGTCGTATGGCTTGGACCTGGCAGCACAGTTTAAGGTCGTATGGCTTGGACCTGGTAGCACAGTTTAAGGTCGTATGGCTTAGACCTGGCAGCACAGTTCAAGTTCGTATGGCTTGGACCTGGCAGCACAGTTTAAGGTCGTATGGCTTGGACCTAGAAGCACAGTTTAAGGTTGTATGGCTTGGACCTGGCAGCACAGTTTAAGGTCATATGGCTTGGACCTGGGGAATACGCACTATGCGATAAGGCATAACCAATGTAGATGAGGGCATATCCTCATACCATTACTATGTGCAACTCCGAGAGATGATCCTAGGGCCAAGGGGCCAGCGAGGGTTCAACAATCAGGGGGGAAGGAGATGCTAGCTCCCAGCTACGCTGGGCCCGAAACACAATGTATGGGTGACTCCTCGTTTCCCATGGGGATGAAGGTCAAGCTTCACGCAATCCTTAAAGAAAAAACCCAAGCACATACTCTAGCGCTTAGATCGCGGGAGCCCCGAGAGACACCGTTACGTAGCTTGGTCCGTCTAACATGTGGGGGTGCACTGAAGGTTAGTGCAATGAGTGTAAAGATTCCACCTTGACAGGGTGGGGTGGAACATAATGTGAATCATGCAACCAACATTCAGGGCCCGAAGAAGCCGGCGTGATGACTGAGGATTACTTCTAACCATGTTCGCAACACAGCATCATGTTGCGTTAGCCTAGAGATAGGGGCAAACAAATGACCATAAACCACTGACCACATTCGTAACGTGGGATTTGTATCAATTTGTTGCCCGAAACCCTCAGGGGCGTTGGACCGTGACGGTAGGAGATCCCTTAAGCATTGTATCCAGGCCGTTATTGGGGGTCCCTCCAGGTGTGAAAGATAATGGGGCTCGAATGAAGGGGAGCACGAAGCTTGACAAGTGGACGAAAACTTTCCTAAGTCGAATCTGACACTCCAGGTCCTAGACCAGAGTACTCTGAACACATTAGCAGACCACTGGAAAGGGTCGAAGGGCTCAGTTTGAGAGCGTCCAAAAGATTGTGGATCCCTAGGGGAAGGGGGCGTAATGCCAAAAACCCTATAGCAAACCTATACGTCCCCTCATGGGGAGGGACATGCCGAAAGACCGAGGTGACCAGGAGATCATGGGATCTCCTAAGAGATGGGGCTGGACCTGAAATCTAGGTGTTCAGGCGGTCCTACGTATCCCATAAGGATAGGAATCAAGTCGCACGTAGTTCTTGAAGTGCATTTTAACATCATGCAGGACGATACATGGCACTTCTTCCGGGGGGTGTGCATGGCGCAGTGGATAAACCGTCGCAAATGAGGACCTAATTCTATACTGCACCACACGCTCTGGGTGAAGGCTGGGGCTGAGAGGCCCGAGAAGGCCAAGGGGCCTTGGTCAGGGATGCCTAACCAGCTTGCAGTTTAGCATCTTGCAGTGAGGACGAGCATGCGGTTTAAGGTCACGCTAGACCATAAGGGTCTTAGTTTAAGGTCTTAGAACTCAGACCGAAGGGGGTCCAGATGTAGGGAAAATGTAGTTTAAGGTCATGCTGGACCATGTAAGGATCTTAGTTTTAGGTCTTAGAACTCGGAACCAAGGAGCCCAGATGTAGGGAAAAATGTAGTTTAAGGTCATGTTGGACCGTGTAAGGATCTTAGTTTTAGGTCTTAGAACTCGGACCCAAGGATCCCAGATGTAGGGAAAAATGTAGTTTAAGGTCATGTTGGACCGTGTAAGGGTCTTAGTTTAAGGTCTTAGAACTCGGACCCAAGGAGCACAGATGTAGGGAAAATGTAGTTTAAGGTCATGTTGGACCATGTAAGGGTATTAGTTTAAGGTCTTAGAACTCGAACCCAAGGACCTCAGGCAAAATACCGTTTGAGGAACCTGGCGTTGGTGGGAGGAGTGACACGCTCACCATCCATAGTCACTAGGGAATACGCACCATTGGGATAGACCTTATGGACAATGAAAGGCCCCTCCCATTTGGGCTCCAACTTGGGTGGTTTCCTGCCGGGAATAATTGGCACTCTGAGAGCCAGCACCAGGTCACCTTGCAGGAAGGAGCGGAGGCGAACCTTCTTGTTTAAATCTCAAGCCATCCTGCTCTGATGCCTTTCCAAGTTATGTAAAGCACGAAACCTATTTTCTTCCAGCACTTCCAATTCAGCTAGAAGGATTTCGGAAACTCTATCCGGCGCTTTCTGGTCGTAGACCGCCGTGAAAAATGAGGGAAAATGAATCTCGATGGGCAGGATGGCCTCAGCTCCATACATCAGGGAGTACGGAGTCACCTCGGTGGAATTGCGAGACGTCGTCCGATAAGCCCAGAGAGCGTTGGGGTGCTTGTCCGACCAACTTTTCTTGTTCTGAACAACCATTTTTTGCAGAATTTTAGAGAGGGTTTTGTTAAACGCCTCGATCTGTCCATTCGCCTGCGCATGATAGCGAGAGGTGTAGTTAGAGAGAATGTTGTACTTGGTGTACAATTTCTTCAGCTCGGCTTCTCGGACATTGGTTCCGTTATCCGTGAGGATAGCGTGAGGTACTCCAAATCGATAGATGATATTGGAGCTCACGAAGTCAGCGGTAGAACAGGATTTGACTTCCTTGAGAGGAATTGCCTCCGCCCACTTGTAAAAGAAATCTGTAGTGGTCAGGATGAACCGGCACTGGAAGGCCGTTGCCGGCGGGTAAGTTCCTACGACATCCAACCCCCAGACTGCAAAGGGACAATAATACTTGGTAGTATGGAGAGGCTCCAGTGGCCGATGCACAAAGTTAGCGTGAACTTGGAACACATGACACCTCTTGGAAAACTCGATGCAGTTGTAGATCATGGAGGTCCAGAAGTACCCCAGCCTCTGAATCTTGTGAGACAACTTCAACCCGATCTGGTGGGCGCCACAGGAACCAGCATAAACTTCTTGCATGACCTGTGGGATCTCGACTACTTGAAGTAAATGGAGGAGAACACCATCAAATCTGCACCTTTAAAGGAGCTGCTCAAGGCTGGGACCGCTCTGAAGGGTAAACTGCGGCGCGCGGCGTCGGATTCGCTCGCTCTCGGCTCGGTCCGACATAAGATTTCCGTGTTGGAGGTATTCAACCAAGGGCGTCCTCCAGTTAGGAACTGTCTCGATTACCGCATCTAAAGTCCCCGGGGATCCTGACGTAGGGGCACCAGCGGTGAGATGGTTCAACCGCGGGCCACGATCATCCTCCGGGATGACGGGAGCAATGACTCTCTGGTGTGCTACATGGATAATCTGGTCGTCCTGTTCGGGCTCCGCAAGTGATGCGGCCAGGCTGGCCAAAGCATCTGCTCGACTGTTCTGCGACCGGGGTATATGAATGACCTCTGGCCGAGAGGGGAACTTAGCCATTAGACGGAGGGTGCACTCTAGCAATGGCACGAGTTCTGTCTTTCTGACAGCATAGTCACCATTGAACTGCTTAATGACTATCTCGGAGTCCCCTTTCACATGCAGATGGGGTACGTCAATCTCGAGAGCCAACTCGAGGCCAGTGATGAGGGCATGATATTCTACCTCATTGTTGGTGCAACCTTCTGACAACAGGAATGAATACGGTAGAATGGCTTGCTCCAGGGAGATGAAGATGACACCCATGCCCACTCTGTTGAGCCTAGGATCATTGATCCTTCTACCGGTGGGGCTCTGGGAGGCACCGTCAAAGTGCATCTTCCAGCATGGGACGACGTGATCAACTGAGAGGATTACCTCATCAGGAAATCCTAGATCCAATGGCTGATCCGTGGAGGTCGGATGAGCAGCTAAGAAGTCTTCCAATGCCTGTCCTTTGATAGCCTTCTGAGGTATGAACCTGATGTCGAACTACTGGAGGATCACTTCCTCCAGCGTGCCAATCGGCCGGTCAACATAGGTCGGTTCAGGATGTATTTCAACGGGTCTACCCGAGAGACTAGTTTTACCTCATGGTGCTGCAAGTAGTGCCACAATTTCTGTACGGAAAATACGAGCGCCAAACAGCTCTTCCCGATGGGAGAATACCTAATTTATGTATCAAGGAGCATGAGGCTGAGGTAGTAGAGGCTATTCTATGTTCCCTCGTTGTTCTTCTAGGCGAGAAGTGCACTGAAGGATCGTTCTAGAGTGGTCACATAAAGGACCAGTGGATTTCCAGAAACGGGTGGCATCAAGACTGGAGGTTGGAGCAGATACTGCTTGATTTCCTCAAAAGTGGTCTGACACTCTTTATCCCACTCGTAGGTGGCACCTTTCTTCATGATCCGAGAAAAGGGATTACACTTGTCGGCCAGATTCGCAATGAATCGGCGTATATAGGCTAAGTGGCCTTGGAGGCCTCTGAGCTCCCGAATATTACTCGGGGGAGGCATCTGGCTGATGGACTTGATCTTCTCCAGGTCGATCTTGATGCCTCGGTATCTAACAACGAATCCAAGAAACATTCCAAAGGTGACCCCGAAGGCACACTTTAACAGGTTCATCTTCAAGTGGCGAGAACGGAGGAAGATGAACACTTTCTCAAGGTCTTTGAGATGGTCCCAGCGCTGGCAAGATTTAACCACCAAGTTTTCCATGTAGCATTCCACCAGTGTCCCGAGAATCGGCTTGAATATGCGATGCATGGACCGTTGATAGGTGGCAACTACATTTTTCAGGATGAAGGGCATAACCTGGTAGAAGAAAGTACCTTGGGGGGCCTGAAGGCGGTAAACTCTTCATCCTCGGGGGATATCCAGATCTGGTTGTACCCGGAATACCCATCCATGAAGGAGAAGGCTTGGAACCCGGTCGTGGTGTCGATCAACAACTCTATCACTAGAAGGGGAAAATCATCCTTCGGGCAGTGGTGATTGAGATCACGGAAGTCGATACAGACCCTGATCTGTCCATTCTTCTTCCTGACCGGCACAATGTTGGCTAGCCATCAGGGGTACTAAACTTCTTTGACGAAGTTGGCTTTAATGAGCTTATCAACTTCGGCCTCAACCATGGCACCATGAGAGGGGTGCATCCTTCTGGGAGGCTTCTTGAACCCAAGATGGTTTTCCGGAAGGCCAAAGAGGTGGACAGCTACCTGAGGATCTAATCCTGGCATCTCATCATAACTCCAAGCGAACACATCATGGTGTTTTCTAAGAAAGTTTATGTAATGTTGCCACTCCTCGGGGGGAATAGCGGCACTGACCAATGTGGGTCTTGGGTCCACCTCGCTATCGAGGTTCACATGCACTAACTCGTCGACCGTGGTGGATACACCCTCCTCAAAGGCAGGGGGAGAATCTTCCATGTCCTCCTCTCCACTTGTGGAGGGATCATCCATGGGGGGAGCCGTTTTGGGGCTGCCAGACCCTGATGGGAAGCTGGTGCCGGCTCGGGCGGCATAGGTCATCATGTCAGGAGACTCATGCACTACGGAGACCATGGCGACAAAGGTGGTTGATCCAATCCCATCTAGCCTTCGGCCCAAGGGGCCACGCTTTATGAAATCAAAGTAGTCGTGGCGAGTCGGCTTGAGCCGGTCGATTTCGGCCCAGCGAAACTAACACGTATAATGTACTGTCGTTGCCATGAGCCTAATGTCTTGATATCGTACAGGGGTAGGAGGCTCGGGGATCACCTGATCCTGGTTGGTGTAGGAGTACTAGGTGATTTTCTGCCGACGCTTGGACCTAGAAATATGCCTTCCTATGGTACCTGAAACAACAAAGCACTGCCCCATGTCAGGGGTTGTTGCCTCCAACCGATGGATTGGGAAGACATAAGCATCATCCAAACCTGCCCAGGGATCACTTGTGACAGTGGCTGGCTCAACCTCACCTACCAGGATCTGCTTGTCCTTGCTCTTGTAGTAGTCGGCGTCCAGATAACAGGCTTCGCAAGAGGCAAAAGGAGACGCATCTCCATGGAGCATGCCTACTCGACCCTTAAGGGAATATTTGAGGCACTGGTGATACGATGAGGGGACCGCTGCGTGAAGGTGGAGCCACGGCCTACCCATCAACATGTTGTAGGCGGTGTCCTGAGAGACAAACATGAATTTGGTATTAGAAATTAGGCCGCCGAACTGGGTCTTCAAGCGAATATTTCCGAGTGGAGTTTTCTTGGTCCTATCATACCCCTATATCCTAAGGTCGGAGGGGGTTATATCATCCTCAGACAACCCCAGTTTTTGCAGTGTCCGAGTTGGGATTAGGTTAATCCCGGAACCCGTGTCAACAAGACAACGTCAGACTTCGACACCATCGAACTGGCCGGTGATGTACAGTGGGAGAATTTTCCCCTGTATGGGAGGGTCTTCATCTTCACCAGAGAATGAGATAACCACATGACATTCGGTGTTCTCAATCACCTCGGTGTGGAAGGATTCTTCAGCCGCTACCTCCGTCTCAAACTGGAGGGGGCTCCTTAGAGCCTCGGCGAGTGCCTCACGCATTTCAGACGACAGGTGAAGAGCCTCAAGGATAGAAATCCTTGCTTGAATACTGGCCAGGTGCTTCAAAACATCATACTTTAGAGCCAAACGCGAGCTTCTTCTTACAGGAGGCCGCTCTACGATTGGAGGCATGGCGGGCCCTGTCGGCTGGACTAGTGACTAACTGGTACTAGGCACGTCTCTCTGTTCACTAGTCAAAGCCCAGGAAGTGGCTTCCGGATTAGGACCAGAAGGCTGCGGTCAGCCGGTGGTAGGGCAGAGCTGGTCGCTACACGGCCGAGGCGGTTCTTCCTGATCCAGAAACACAAACGGTGGTATAGGCGAACCTGTCGACATCGGATGAAGGGGCCCTGTGTGCTGAGCTCTGTATTGGGCCTACTGCCTAGTCTCAGTGGCGTGCACGGCCTGTCTAGAGGTGCCAACTTCTGTGCCCTGGTGATTCACTTATCCACGGCTCCACCGGCATTGGCGACGGTTGGGGACATTGGGAAGGTCCACCTGGCGTTCCTCATCGTCAAGAGTCAAAAAGGGATTTACCAACTCTATGGTGTTAACCGAAGCATACCCCGGGCTTTCAATCGAGGAGTCATCCACTACCGAATGGATTCTCGGAGGGATCCCCATTTCTGGGGGCATAAAATCGCCAAGAGTGCGGGATGATGATGGCATTGGCAGGGCGCATTCTTTCTTCTTGCACCGCCGCTTTCTCTTTTGGGAAGAGGTAGGCTGGGACGATGATGTTGAGGTGGCGCTCACATATTCTGAGGGATATGGCTAACTTAGGTGGGCACGGATGATGCCATGGGCGCGGGTGACCATCCTGCGGGCCATCCAGTTGTTATACTTCCGGGACCCACGGTCGGAAACCTGTTGCCACCCATCCTCGTTGCCACTACTGCCATCTGATCTTACGAAGACACCTGCCACTTACGCCGGGGCTGGGCCCAACCTGACTATGTTGTTGTCAATCTGGTCTTGGATCCAGTCCTTGAACACATAGCATCGCTAGATGGTGTGCCCCAGGGTCCGGTGATAAGGGCAGTAGTTTGGGTGATCAGTGAGACGTGCCTATTCTGGCTTCCGGCACTCAGGCAGCCGCATGATCCTCTACTCCAAGGCACTATGGAAATAATCAGGGACATGGGCCTCGTCAAAAGAGTAAGTCGGATTCCTTCTGTCTGGAAAGGGGGATCTTGGAGGCTATCCATGACCAGGGGTTGTAGGAGCATGATGAGGAGGCGGAGCCTGATTATCTCGCCTAGGTGGTGGCGGTGCATTATGCAGAGGCACCTGTCGATTTTGAGGAGGTCGCTGCTGGGCTGGAGACTGTACCCGTGGGGGTGGAACCCTATGGGGCTACAGAGCTAGCCTCACTAGCAGCAACTCTAGCTGCCTGGGGGCCTCTATCTGGGCCATAGCAGCAGGCTCGGCTCTGGCGGCTCTCCTTGCAGGGATTGCAAGAGGTAGCGAGAGTTCTTGACTGGCCTATTGCAGGGCTTCTTCGAGGCGCTGAGCCTTGTATGAGAAGTCTCAGAACCCTCCGGGGTAATTATGAGTGATCAGGGAAGGAACCAACTCTGCCTTGACGTTCCCTACGCACATTGTCAGTAATTTCTCCTGAGTTAGTGGCATGTCAAGGGAGTACGTGAGCCCCTTCCACCTGGCGACGAAGTCCATGACTTGCTCATCGGGACTTTGTTTTCACCTGAAGAGGTCTGCGATGTTCTTATTCTAGGTTGTGGAACTAAACTGGTAGAGGAATTGCCTACGAAGTTCCTCCCAGCTAGTCACAGATCCGACAGGGAGCTGGCTGTACCAAATGAATGCTGGTCCTTCTAGCGTCTGAATGAAGCAACGGAGCTTGGCGGCCTCCTACTGTGCCGGAGTCCCTAACATAGGCCCGCACCTTGAGTTGAAGTGGGCCAGGTGCTGTGGCAGGCCTCCGGTCCCGTTAAAGGGGGCGAAAGTGGGGTTCCCAAATCCCAGCGGGGCCAGAATGTCATCCACCCATGTTGGGTATGGCTTACCGTCCGGTGGGATTGCCACCTGCCGAGTTTCCAGGGCCTCTAAGAGGGCGATGAGTGCTTCCATCAGATTATCCGGACATGGGTTCCTGTCCTGGTGGGGATCTCTAACCACAAGCGCATTGCTGGGCTCTTCAATCTGGTATTCAAGCTCAGCAACTTGCGGAGCGGCATGCAGAGCGACTCTTGGGGTAGCGGGAGGAAACCGAGCGGGGTCCCTTAGGTGATCACGCCGCTCAAGAGGGTTCGTACAAACGTATCGCGCCCGCTTGTCTTGGGATCCGGCCTCTCCCCTGTCGACGAACGCGGCATGGTCGCAGTTGCCCGGGGGAATCTCGTCAAGGGGTAGTTTCTCCTGCCCCTGCTGTCCTGGCCCAGGATTACCATAGTTAGGCCGCCGCTCTGCAATGCGTTCAGCTAAGATCTCATCAACCATCCACTTTTTCTCAGCAAGCTGTTGGCATAGTGTGGCCTTCTCGGGATCTTCCTCTGCCTTCTGTACTGAGGCAGATGGGTTGGCGAGCTTGATAGCCCCGATGTGCTCTTTACCCTTGCCGATGTTCCGGATTAGTGTTAATGCCTCAGTGGGTGTGGGGAGACCTAGGAGGCTCCTCTGTTGGTGACTAATCCTCCCAGACGGGTCCAGTAGCGGCTTTTCCTCAGGGGGTGAGTCCCCATCGAGGAGTTCCACACCGTTTCCCTCACCCAAAAGGTCATCCATGTTGACCGCCACTACCCTTGGCGACATTCCCTCAGAGCCGCCCAGTGAGTCGGGCTGTCGGCGAATCACATAGAAAAGAATGGAAACGTACTGCCCCCATCCATGGACATGTGCGTGGGGGGTGGCTTCCTCGATAACCTTGCAGAGTATTTGAAAACTCTGGATGCATTGTTGTTGGAGGTCCCTGTGGTGGCCAAGTGACTCGGGGTGCCGAACCACGGGGAGCACAGCCAGGTCGACCCGACGACACTGCTCGCCGATATCCTCGAGATGTGCTTGACTCCCGGGATAAGGCTCCAGCTGATGGCGAAGACGGTAGTGAGTCACCCAGAGAGTCTGGCAGAAACATTCAAACCCTCCCGGGGTGAGCGACTCTCGCATATCAAAACTTGATCCTACGACCGACCAAAACTTCTCAGGGAAGTGGCCTGCTGCGAGGATGGTCTAGAAGCTCCACGACTCTGGTTCGGGATCCGGCCATTTCTACCCCTGCTCATCAAACAAGAATGGTCATGGAACTGGCAGCGGTGTCGAGGCAGGTCGTTGGGCCGGTGGGCTGGCCGTCAGAGAATACGGCGAGCAGGCTGATTGGCCGCCGAATCCTAAGTTGTCCTCCAAGGGTTGCAGTGTCCTGGCTTCCACGTCGCGATAGGATGGGCCGGCGAATAGGACTCCTGTCACAGCGTCGGTGCTTGCCGAGGGTGTTTCATGTCGCAACTTTTCCGTCAGTCCCCAGAAAAGTTCTCCCCCCTCTCTGACCGAGGTGGAAGCTGCTTTCGTGGAGGCCAGTGGTAACTGAAAGTTTGACCCCTGGGGGTACGCCAAGTCCTCGTCCTCCTGGATATACCTTTGGAGGGAGGCAGGAATCATGCTGATCTCGCATTCGGGGAGTACGAGGATGATGCGCCGCGTCCCCACCCTTGTCGTTGACTCATAGGACCGGGGGGAGGGCTCCATCGTCGAGTCGTACTCCGCCTCAGAGTCCAAGAAACGGACTTGTTTGATTTCCGTCCGGACTTCCCTGACATTCCTCTTACGGTGACGACGTCCCGCCTTCTTGCCCCTGGGTGACTCCTCGGGGCAAGGCTGATTTCCGTCATGGAGTCCTCTGGCCACAATAGTGCTGGGGCAGAGAGGACTGAAGGCCGGGGTGTGAGAAGCACCGGGAAATATGTCGAAAGGGACATGGGGAGGACCTCCATGTGGGTGAGAGACCGGATACGCAATGGCTCCATACTCACAGCTAGCGGTAGGGGAAGTGACCTCATACCCAGTGCAGTGAGCGCTGGAAAAATCCATACCCGGAGCGTAGCTGTTGCGGAGAAGCCTTCTGCTTTCCATATCAGTAGCATAGAATGGGCCTTCATGGTGGGTGGCACTATCGCGGATTGGTCTGCAGTGGCCATTGCCTATGCCCGCAACCGGGAGAGTCGACGCAACCTGCCTGTAGGGTGGTCGGGGCCTCGATCTGGGTCGGGCATGTGACTGCCCCTGCTCAACATGTGCGGGGGTCTGGTAACAGGAGTCAGCAGTGGCTCGGGCCACAACGGTTTCTGATGTTGGTGCCCCAGGGCGGGAATTCTCTTCCGCTCGTGCCCGACACTGGAATCGGGTCAGATGGGTTGGAGCTGATGGTGCGGGCACAGAGATTGCCTGCTCTTTGGTCTGGGGAGTCGGGCGGCGGTGTCGACGTAGCCTGGCGGGGGCTCTTGCCGTGAACCCCTGGGACGGGTCTCCGATCGGGCGGACCCGGACATCCCCCACCTCATTGGCGTAGGGGAGGGAGGTGTCAAGGTACTCCGGGGATAGGCTCCCGAATCGGTTGAACATCGGAGTGGGGAGCGGCGGCTCCCTGCGTGGCCCTCGGGGGTGGTGATGGTGGTGAGGCACAGCTGCCTCTAGATCCAAACGGGCCATACCCCTGGTGGGGATGACCCCTTCCTCCTCGTACCTACGAACCAGGTCGTTGATCACCCTTTATTGGATGATTTCTTGCAGGGAGAGGGGGCGTGAGCACCCAGTAGTCGCGGTAGTTGGAGTCGGAGTGACTGTAAAAAAGGCGGGACCGTGCGGGGTGGCCGCGTCGGTACTGCCCCTGCCCCTGCGCTGGTGGGTAGGTGGCGATCGAGCTCCAGATGCAGCGATCTGATTCCTGGAAGCAGGGAGATGAACCCATTAGTACTAACATGAAAAGAAATTGACAACCAATAGCCCAACGTCATTCTGTCTTCCGTGGTCGGCGAGAGGGATCCATGTTGAAGACGTCGCAGAACAGAGTGTTCAACATCCTGACTGCCTCAACCTCTAGCGGGTTTCACGTCCCGGTGCTAGGTTCCCGGACCTGGTGACATGCTAATTTTCTGATACCCCAAACGCTACCAGTCTCTATATTGATGAGAAGAGATTCACGTTGGGTTCACCATTTTCTGTTTCTGACGCTTTTACGCTGGGGCACGAGCGCGCATCCTTCACACGAGGGGAGGACGCGCGGCTTGTTGCCCCGCATTCCCGCTTTCCAAAGGCGGGAGGCATTCGTTCCTTGTTCAGGGAAGTTTGATCCTTGATCGAAACCGGGATGATGGGATGTCGGTTCTTCCTTCCATGGATTCTTCCTTGGAGATCGTCACCTAGTCCGGGTCTCCCTCATAGATTTAAGATGGGTTCGTGAAGCTCGTTCCTGGCGCCATATCTACATGGACGCTAGTTAATTACACTACTTCCGTCAAGACGCTCCAAGGGGTCTGGTCGGGGCAGCAACCTTCAGTGAGGAGAATGGTCACGCTGGGGTGTCGTCGGCATGTCTTGACACTGGGGATTGGCATTTCTGTCTTCTGTACCTTATTATATGGATTCTCGAGGGTGCGGAAGCCCGAGGCATCCCACATCGAATGTGGGGAATTGTGTGCCATCTGAGGTTTTCCTCAGCTTCCCATGTCTAACATGGGGTATGTCGTGAGTTTAACGTCTTGCAGATATGGATCGGACTGATCAAAACACTGAGAGTGGATCATATTGAAGGACCCCCTAGGGGGAACACTGATGTTGTGGCCAGCACGTAGGCGGTTCCCGAATACTGTGGAGTGGAATGAGGTGGCATGATCTCACCGGGATGTGGCGGCCCGGGTAAGGATCAGGATGGGTGATGGAGTGACGGACTTGAACCTCATGGAGGCTTCCTACGTATCACCATGGCAGGGAATCAAAGTCCGCGTAGTTTGGTGATATGGTGGGACACCTGAAGAGGTGACCCGTGAGAATGAACGCATGGATTGGAGCCTGGAGGAGGTAAGATATTCGGGCTAGGGCATGAGCTTCCCGAGGCACGTGGGCTCAAGGGAGAGGTCAAGATGAGACGTGGGTGTTAGGTATGGGGCTTACACTCTGAAGCAGCCCATGATGGTGGTTTTGAACCGATGTGAAAGGGTCAGAACAACTGAGTGATGGGCTTGAACCTCGTAGAGGCTTCCTACGTACCATGCGTTAGCATGGACCAAAGTCCACGTAGTTCGGGTAATACAGTTTAACATCATGCGGGACGAGGGCATACAGTTTAACATCATGCGGGACGAGGGCATACAGTTTAATGTCATGCGGGAAGAGGAATTTGGGGCTTACGCTCTGAGGCGCCCATGGTATTGGCAGACCGACATGAAGAAGTCGGAACGACCAGGTGGTGGGATTGAACCTCGTGGAGTCTTCCTACGTACCATGCATTAGCATGGATCAAAGTCTACATAGTTCACTAGGATGGGGCTTACGCTCTGAGGCATCCCATAGGAGGATATCATGGTCGATGCATGCTCTAAGCCCACGTGAGTCATGCTCAGTGTGAGAAACAAGAGGCAGCAAGGACAAGACGATCACGTCGCAAATGGTGCGTCCGTGAGAAGTAAAAAGGGGCTTACACGTTGAGCGGCCCGAAGAGGAAATAGGGGCTTACACGTGGTTAGCGGCCCTTGGTGCCAGGGCTTACTCTAGGATGGAGGCCCATGGTGTGACAAAGCGTAGTGGGAAAGGGACTCCACTGGCCTTGGTAGTGGGGAAGTACGGAGGTGCATGGGTGTAACCTTCCGCAAGAGAGGCTAGGGGATTACGCTCTGAGGCATCCCTTCCCCCATGGACAAACTTCACTCTGACAAGGAGGATCTCATTCCATGTGAGGAAGAATCCATTCCCATAGAGACGAGTGGGCATAAAGAATGCCCGAGACGGGGGGACCCTGCGTGCGAGGCACGGGGTCAGACCACAGTTTAACATCATGTGTTAAGGACGAGGTGCTTAGCAGTTTAACGTCCTGCAACTTGGACGAGGTGGGTTCACTCCACACCCCTAGGGATTACATTCCCAACACCCTATACCCCTTGTGGTAGGGAAGGCATCGGCAAGGCCGTAGTGAAGGGGGGTCGTAGGGCGAACCATCGAGGGGTCCACGTTAGCGTGGCTCTGTGAAGAAGCAATATCCATTAGCGTGCCTATGCGAAGAAGCATAAGTCAAAGCAACGCAATGGGAAACACCACCCGAAGGACCTTGAGGTTACTTCGTATGAGCCTGGAAGGCCGTACGGGAAAACAACGCATGGCATGCATGCCCGGCATGGAAGACATCGGGCGTCGGCGCAGGGCGTCAAGGTGAGAGGTCATGGGTTTTGCACGCAAAGAGAAGGTTTGCGCGCAAAACACCGGGATGGCATGAAATTGGTCTAGGGGATTGCGCGCAGATAGGGGATTGCGCGCAATGGGCCTCGATTGCGCGTTGGGCAATGGACGATCCCTGGAGAAACCTATTAGAGGAATTGCGCGCAATTTGGAAGGGATTGCGCGCAATTGGAAGGGATTGCGCGCAAGGGGCAAGGATTGCGCGCAAAGGAAGAACCCGGAGGATTTTGGAAAATTCACTTAAGCCAGTGGGGTTGCGTGCAAAGACGAACCCCGGGGCAAGGTTGCGCGAAAAAGGGAATTACCTAGAAGTCATCTTGTGCGCGTGGGAGTCCAAATTGCTCGCACGGGAGCTGGTCCGAATTCATCAACCCTGAAATAGTTGAGGTCTCCTTCTATTTATAGTCATTGGCCAGCGCGGAATCCAGGAGGCGTGTGAAATCTTCCGCGCCAGGAACAGTCGGCGCGCAAAGCCTCACCACGCGGAACCGGGTGCGCAAAATTGCACGCCATCCTGGTGTTTTTACGTGAATCCCGGACTTCCTTCACGCTGCCAACATTCTTTCTTGCAAGTCCTCCTTAATTTCGCGCACCACTTCCGGGCCATCTAGACTGGGTCTCTAAGATTGAATATGAATTCGCTTCGTCCGTCCAAAACTTCCTCTGGGAGTTACGGACTTTTTCGGCGTCTATAGTGTGATTTCTTTACTTTTTCATGAGAGGCACTGAGGAGGATTCTACAAAGTATACTATTATACCCACCCTATGTATATAAACTATTTTTTAGGTCCGTTAGAGTAGTTTGGAGATCAGGCTGGTTACTACTAGCTTGTGGGTTACAGGAGTTGTTTGGGATTCGTGCTCACTATCATCTTTACTTTCCTTTTTGGTACTTGCAGTTTTCACTTTTAGTTGTAGTATTTTTTGAATGACATTACATATGTGTACTTGATTTTTCTTTTATATTGTATTCTTATTAGAATTTTATTGGTGTCTATATTATCTCTCTCTTTTGTGTGTGTTCTTTTAGAGGGTAATGCCTCCAATATATGTGTTTACTATACCCTTGGTGCTAGTCGCCAACCTGGGGCCTACTGGAGGTGGGACTCAGGGGTCACTACCTCTATCCTCCCACTGATGGACCAGGAGGGGTAATATTTGTGGAAATGGGGTCGTGACATCCAATCCCTATATATCAATCACAAAAAATTCCTATTATCCTGGGGAAAATAAAACATAAGAAAGGGGTGAGATTAGATTCTCAGTATGGGTAAGCATACATTGGAATCTATCATGAATAAATAAGAATAATCGAAATGAAAGTGTAAATAACTGCAACACATTCCATTTAATCAATAATCTAACAATAATATGAAAAAAGAAATGATGATCAAATAAAGCAATATAAATAATCACATAAGCTTGAAAATTATATATATATATTCATACTAATTGAATAATCACATAGACATTGATAAATGATCTAATAATGATGGAATTCATAATACTAGACATCTGAAACGTACTATGAAGACCTTTCACAAGACAATTTAAATCTATGGATAGAAATCTGCATAATTTGGCTAACTAATTTGTCTCATGAGACATGTCGATGCATCAAGGGGATATCTATAATTAGGCAACACCCATCATGCAATAAGTCTAATTAATTTATAATATTAAATGGGTGAAACATAATAAAAATAAATATTATTATTTAAAAACTAACATATGAAATTTTAATACTTACCCCAATCAAATAAATATAATCATAAACCATCAACAGTAATACATTGAATGGTAATAAATTTGTACACCTTTAGGGAAATTGATCATAAACCATTAAAATAAAGAATAAGTATGATTTCAATACAACATATCCCTAATGGATTCTAAGTAAAATAAAATGTTTATGTTATTGATGAATATAAACACCATAAAAATGACATTAATTATATTTTTGAGGAAAACAAACTTTTTTCTTTGAATATTTTTATTTGAAAAGTTAAAAAAATATTTTTAAAATACTTTTCTATAAAAATAATATTTTAAAACATGTAAAATAATCTTTAAAACATTAATTGGTATTGATAGTAGGAAATTCCATTAATATTGTACTTGTTAAAACAAATATTCTTTTAACATTTTCGATCAAAGCCAAATAAACCTTGTTTTGAAAATAAAATGAAGGTTCATTTTAATAAAAATTTTAAAAATTAAAAAGGGATAAATTTTATTTAATAAATCATTTTTAAAAGGTTAATAAATTTTTGTATTTTTTTAGAAAACATGGATTTTGATGAAAATGGATTTTCGATCGAAGAGAGAAATAAAGTCATATTTTATTAAAATAATTTTCTCAATAATTTTAAGTACAAAAGAGTGAAAAATGGTACCATTACTTGAAAAAAATCATGAATTAGCAGAGGAGAATAAAATCAATTTATTTTAAGATATAAATATGAAATAATTACCCTAAGGGATATATAAACAAAAATAATCCCGAATAATGATGAGATTGTGAAATAAACTCTTACCACTTTGGTAAATTATGAATTATAAGCCCCATAAAAAAATTAATCAACAAATGAAACTTTAAATACCATAAATATAAATATATTCATGATATAACATATCAAATTTGTAGTATATACATCACAAAAAGGAATAATTGGTGAATATGTTGTATCTCTCAGGAAAGTAAAAGTGAGATGAGAAACTCTTACCTCAGGTTTTACTTACTTACTATATGTATGAACCTCATATATAATAAATATAAGTTTATGATAAATATATTAAATAACCATAATAATATATCTAATACCATACATTATTTACTTATAGTCTTTTATAACTTGTTTATTAATAATTCATTGTTAAAATCACTGTTTCAGGTGATAATAGCCTTGTTTTTCATGAATGTTTTAGTTCAATAATTTTGTTCATTTTAATTTGATCATGGTTACATAATATACATAATTTTAACCATGATTAAAATATCATATATATACTAATTATATATTTATTTATATAAATATATTAAATTTATATATAGAAAATGGATTATACCATTCATGGAGATGGTAGCCCGTACGTACGCATGAATATTGTTTCTATTTTTTCTCGATGGATAGAGTGAAGGAAAAATAAATATTAATTAATCTTTAAAGAATCATTATTATTTCATATATATCATTTATATTAATATAATTCATCTTTATTACCATCCATGTAAAAATAAAATGAAAATATTTCACATTGCTATGTGGTCCACACGTACGCACGGGCGATGTTATTATTTTCCAATAGATTGAAATGTAAGAAGTTATATGTAATATTATATTAAAAAAAATTGGTTAAATCATAAATATCACATATATTCATTTAATTTAACCTTGACACCATTCATATAAACTATAAGTGAAAAACGAATCACATTGCTTTGTGAGATGGTAGTATGTCACACACATTAGTGATTCTATCATATCCTCTACAGAATAGAAATTAAGAAGTTATATGTAATATAATTATTATAAAATTATAATAATTTAATAAATATAATATAAATATATTAAATCCAACATTATAACCTGCCTTTAAAGGTGTTTATGGAAAATGAATTACATCGGTTTGTGAGGTAGTAGTCCGTCATAAACACGATTGATGGTTTTGTTTACCATTTAATGGAAGTGGAGATTAATATTGGTTATGTAATAAAAATAATAAAACATTAGTATATAATATATAACTATTTTAATATATTATCAAAATTTAATAATGTTTGAAGGAGGTGGATGAATAAATAAACCAATATGTAAGTTTAATAATTTTACCTCTTCTTTGGAGAGCATATTGAAGTTTATACCTAAATCATTATTAGGAGAGATTAATAATAAAAATAAGTATTATAGGATTTTTAAAGTTAAGTGATGAATGTACATTGGTAGGTTTTTTAGAACAAAATGGGTTTTTATGTTTTAAGAGGGGAGGAGAGGTGGTGGCCTTTTATAAGTAGGGGAGAGGACACACATGGATGTTTTGAAAAGATAAAGTGATAACCAGGTTTTTATCATTCAAAAATCCTAAAAAATGGGTAATTATATGAAATTATAGTTTATAAGGTCTACATATGTACATAAAATGGGTGTTGTGAAATTATTAGGTCATTTAAACCCTTACTTTCTTAGTTTAACCCTCGGTAAACCCTTTTTTACATTAACTACGGTAATTAATTTATAATATTTTCACTATTAATTATGGTAAAAAATTAATTTGATTCTATTTTATAATATAAATTATTTTTGTTACAAATATGGAATCCATTTTCCCAAATGGAGTTCACATAAGTGGCATAATTGAATTTAAAATTAAATTGTAGATGCGATAAAAGAGTGATTTTCCAAAGAGAAAATTACCATAAGTATAGACTGTTTTAATATAAAATTTAGATATAAAACGGATTAAAATGGAATAAATTAGTTAAATTTTAACATAAATGAACTTATTTTACTTTGAAATCAATTTAAAATATAATTTAACTTTGTAAATAATTTAAATAAAAAGTCATTTTTAATAAAAATCCACATTTTCAATTATTCATAAAAAAGTTAAAATTTCATGAAATTACAAAAAAATCACCCAAATAAAATTTTATATGTATATTTTAAAAATGAAGTTTATTTTTCAAATAAATTTTCTTTAATTGGAAAAGGTTATTTTTAAATTTTTTTTGGAAAACATGAATAATCTTCCTTTTAAAAAATATAGTGTTTCAAAAAACATTTATTTCTATTTAACATTGTTATTGTTTTATTTATAATAAATAAATAACCATTTAGTTCATTTTATATGTGTGTTAACCATATAATTTTCATAATTTAGTAATTAATATTCATACCTTCCATCTTAACGACTATGTCATAATGGTCATTTTTAAATAATAATATTTAATAGAGTAGCACATTTCATTCAAAACTAGTGTTGTGTGAATTTGTTGCTATCGAAGAGATTGAATCTATTTAAAAAAATATTACTTAAATTATATGGATGTTACATTATCTTATATGTTTGGTGTTGTGTTTCATATACACTATCGAATATGAAGTTCCTCTTTTAAAATATTGGGGTGTTAAATTCTACCCCTTAAATAAATTGCATCCTCAAAATTTAATATTGATCTCAATAATAAAGAGTTGAAATTTGAAAATACACTTATTGAAATACTAAATCATGATAAGTTTTAATAAAACATCCTCTTAATAAGAGATAAATGTAGGTACATAGGTCATTTTAAATAATTACATAACAGGTTTTCCATGTAGGAGAACATAGGTGGGAAGTGAAGATATAGACATGAAAGAAAAAAGTATTTCCAAAATAATAATGGAGGGTGATAGAGGTAATTGATCAGAAGAAAGTGAATGATAAATAGAAAATAAAAAATCACAAAACTATAAATTTTTTAATGAGTTGAGAGTCTATTTGATTCATCAAAAATAAATATTCTAGAATAAATTTTTTGATTCAAGATCCTTTTTCCTGGAGTTAAGGAACAATTTAGACTGAGAACATAAAAAAATTTACTTACTTGATATATTTCTATTTTATTGGCACAATTCCATATTTTTTTTGAGATTTTATTAATTCCCACTTCGTCTATTACTCCAAGAAATAAATATCTAAAAGAAATTTTTATACCCAAAGTACTAAAATGAACATTTAACAGATCATTTGATCAATAAAAGAATGAAAATTCATTCCTCCTATCTCTAGATATTTTCTTAAACTAAAATGGTTAATACAAGTTATCTAATATAATACATTAGTCACTAATACCTCAATAGTAACTACCAAAATTAAACTTAATCCATTTCATAAATGGTTAAACTTAAGACTCATCCCAAATTTGTCTAACCAAATTCAATATCAAAAAATTTAGAAGGATGTTCACTAAATCAAAATTATATTTCACATACAATATAAAGTGTAAATTAATGTCACATTAAAAATATTTTAATACCTTTATCACCATAAAACATTAATGGAAACAAGAATTCTTACAAAAATAAAATATGTGGTTGTTGAATATATTCTATAAATAAAAAATGCATTAAACTCCACCAAAGATGACATAAAAAATTAAATAACTAACCAATTTCAAGGTCACAAATACTATCCCATAAACTTAAATTTATCATTATTATCTCAATATATAGCACATATTAATGTTTAACTTCCCCAATCATGTTTTTTCTAAGAATTTAAACTTTACACTGAATCACTTTTCTTAGTAATCAGTACCATTTAAAATATGCTCTCAAATCATTAAATAAAAAAATAATACAATATAATCCTTATACATTTAAAAATTATTATAATCATAATATTATTGACAAAACAATACTATAAAATAATTCTTGAATCAAAATTCATAAGAACTTTAATATTCCACTTAGAACGTAGTAATAACATAATCTTAACTTTGATCCATTAACATTGTCTAAGGTATATTCCCTTGACACTTGGGGAACTCATTTATATATAATACAATCTCCTTACATTTGAAACACGAAAAATAAAACGTTTATTTCTTGAAGTTACAAAAAGAATCATGGTGACCTTTTTATTCCCATTAATAAAAAATCATTTTCCTTTCAAGCAAGTACTAGGTTGTTTCTTTTGACAATTATCAAAGCGGGAAAAATCCTACATTACCTTCTTCCATTTATTATTATTTTCCTCTTCTATCCTCCTATTATATTACATAATTTCAAATCCATATGACTTGGATAATTATTTCTCTATCTTTATAATACATGATACTATGTCCTTGTATAATGATACTATTTGTGAGACTAGTTCTCTTAGAAAGATTGGATTAATCCCATCAAGGAAATGATCATTCTTAATCTTTGGATTACGTGAATTGATATGATTCCCATTCCTTCCACTATATTCAATTTATAAACAATTTCATACACTATATTTTATTATAAAATTATGTAGCATAATATAAAATCTCGAAACTAGTGAGACGCAAAACATAAACTAAAAAATTTTCTCTTGGATAATCTCATTATAATAAACATGGTTTATTTGGGAAATTTGTAAAATAATAATAATATTTTGAAATGATTCATAATGTTTTGTAAAGAAAATGTGAATTACCTAATATATATCCACTAGGAATGTCAAATTAGGTGTGCCGTAAGGACCATTACTGTGTATCAGTTCACTCTCGAGTCAAGCCCAATGCATCATTTTCAGAGTTATTAACACTAGGTACATCTGTGCCACCCAAGGTTTATACTAAACTTCCTTTGGTACCAATTATAATGACCCCGAACCCAGTAGATCATAGTTGGTGATTAATTTATTTCATTATCATATTATATAAGGAATCATATCCCGAAGGGATAAATTGTTTAGTAGTCTTGTTAAACTAGATACAAACATTAAATTCACATTAAAATTGAAAAAATAAAATAAAAAAAGTGTTTTATTTGATAATTTTGAAATTACTCATAGAGTATCCTTACATATTAATCCCAAAACACTTTATGGTATCCTAGGTAAAATAAAACTTAAGAAAGTGGGAGTTTAGATGACCAGAAAGGGTAAGAATACAGTTGAAGTTGTCATGAATAAATAAGAATAATAAACATGGATATGTAAATTACTGAAACACATTCCATTTAATTAATAAACAAAGATTAATAATGTATAAATAAACAATTATCAAATGAATATATATATATATAATAACATAAACTTGAAACTTATATATAGATATTATGAATAATAAAATAATCAGATGGACATTGATAACTGATCTCATAATGATGAAACACATAATTTTGGAAATCTGAATCATACTTTCAAGAATTTTCAAAAGAAAGTTTAAATCTATGGATATAAACCCATCTAATTTGGCCAAATAATTGGTGTCATGAGACCTATCAATGCATCACAAGGATATTTATAATCAATCCCATAAAATACTTACTAAGTCTAATTAATTACTCATATGAAAGGGGTGAAATATAATCAATGTTAACATTTATATTAAAAAAGTAACATAAAAATATTAAGACTTAACAATAATCAAACAAAAATAATCAATAAACCATCCAATGTAATATGGTGAATGGTAATAAAATTTTACATCCTCAATAAAATTAACCACAAACCATCTAAAGAAAGAATAAGGATGATATCAATACAACATATCTCAAGTGGATCATAAGTACAATAAAATGTGGATGTTATTGATGAATTTAAATACCATAAAATGGAAATAATTTTTTTTCAAGAAAATTGCCTTTTAATTTGAAAATATTTTTTAAAAAAATTTTACAAAATATTTTTAAACTAATTTTATTTGAATATAACCTTTGAAAAAATATAAAATAATATTTTAAAAATTGAGTGGTTATGAAAGCAGAAAACTCTATTCATGTCATACACATTAAAACAAAGATTCCTTCTACATTTTTTATAAAATCCAAACATCCTTGTTTTGAAAATGACATGAAAAATCCTTTCAAAATATTTTGTAAAAATTGAAAATGGGTAAGAATTTATTTAATAAATAATTTTAAAAATATTAAAAAAAATTAAAAACATTTTTAGAAAACATGGATTCTTATAAAAAATGATTTTAGGCCCAATAAAAAATAAAGTATTATTTTATTAAAATAATTTTCT
This sequence comes from Viscum album, assembly GCA_963277665.1. NCBI lineage: Eukaryota > Viridiplantae > Streptophyta > Magnoliopsida > Santalales > Viscaceae > Viscum > Viscum album. Next base: position 892,601,633 of record OY728123.1, read on the forward strand.
CAATAATTTTATGTACCAATGAGTGAAAAAATGGTATTATTACATGAAAAATATTATGAATAACTAGAGTAGAATAAAATATATTATGTTTGAGATAAAAATATAAAATAATTTTCTCAATGGAGACCTAAATTAAAATAATCTTGAATAATAATGAGATTATGAAATAAACCCTTAACACTTTGCTAACTTCAGAATCAGAATCCTCATAAGATAAATAATTATCAAATGAAATTATAAACGTGATAAAAGAGATGTTTTCCAAAGAGAAAATTTCTATAAGTATAGAATTTTCAATATAAATATTCAATATAAAATTGATTCCAATGAACTAAATTAGTTAAATTTTAATATAATTTAACTAAATTTACTTTAAAATGAATTTAAAATTTAATTTTACTTTGAAAATAATTTGAATGTAAAGAATATTTTCAATAAAAATTAATATTTTCACTATTCATTAAAAATTAATCTTTTCTAAAAAATTATCAAAAAATCACTAAAATATAATTTTTACAAGTATATTTTCAAAAAGGAAGTTTATTTTTTCAATTTGATTTCTCAAAAATGGTAAAAGTTAATTTGAAATTATGTGTGAAAAGCATGACTAAACTACCTTTCATAAAAATATAGTTTCTCAAAAGACATTTATTTCTCATTCAAATGGTTTGTTATTTTATTTAGAGTCAATAGATAACTATTGAATTTATTTTATACATGTCTAAACCAAATAATTTTCATAATTTAGTGGTTACTATTCATACCCTCCATCTTAATGCTTAAGTTATAATTGTCATGCTTAAATAATAATATTTTAAAAGAGTATAATGTTTCGTTCAAACCTAGTTTTACGTGCATTGAAAGATATCAAAGAGAATGAATTTATTTAAAAATAAATAAATATTAATGTCTCAAAATGTTACATTCTCTTATAATCATGGTTCTATGTGTTATATACACTATCAAATATGATGTTCCTCTTTTAAAATATCTAGGATGTTACACCTGATCCTTTACATGTACTGAACTTAAGAGATATACCACTTGAGCATGATATTTTATATGAATCTAAATCGTTTGAAATCTTGGATCATAGAGAAATTTTTATATAGAACAACACTTCCCATATAGTCCTATTTTTTCAGAGGAATAAAAAATTTGAATAAGCTATATGATAACCTAAGGATGCGATTAAATAGAGATATCATCATTTATTTTATTAGATTGGCCTAATTTTGATTTATAAATTAATTTTAAGGTGGTAAAATGAAACACCTAGTGATTTTATGACATATTTCTACTTAAATAAATTTAATCTCTTCAATAGATTATGATACCTGGAAACCAAAATCAAAATGAACCACAATAAAGGAAATCATTATAACCCAGATATTACATTCGAAGAATGAATAAGAAATTTATTTTAAAAAAAATATGTATAAAGGTTTTATATAAATCAAATATTTTGATAAATAAGTACTTAATATTTAATAAAGACAATATACTCTTTACATTTTTCCCTAAAAAATGGTTTTAATTTCTTTTTGGTGAGAAAATAATATAATTAATTTTTTTTAACTTTCAGAAAATGTATTTAAAAAAATTAATATCATTTTCAAAACCATAAATTCAAAATTATCTTCAATTGCATTTTTGATAATTTTCTAAAAGGATAGTTTTTTCGATGAATAATGAAAATACTGATTTTTATTGAAAACTGTCTTTTCATTTAAAAAATTTACAAAGTTACATTTTATTCTAAAATGATTTCAAAATAAAATTAGTTAATTTATATTATTAATAATAAAATTAAGGTCATTGGAATTTGTTTTATGTTGGATTTTAGTATAAAATATTTTTATACAAAAAAAAATTCTTGAAAACATCTTTTCGTAGTGTTTTATGGGATTAATTTATATTAAATTCTTTAAATTATGTTAATTTAATTTGATATAATTTATTATGTATTTGGAATAATAATTATAACTTTTTTTAATTATTCTTATTTTATTTTCGATCATAATAAATAGTAAAATCTGAAGAAAAAAAATCATCACGGTTAATGTTAAAATAGGTTTACAGGGGGTGTTAAACCGACAGATAAGGGATATTCTTCCAATTAAAATTATATAAATTTTATATTAATGAAATTTTTTAACCTCATACTATCCAAACTTTGAATATATTTTCATTTTGAATCATTTTTATTTACTATGAAATTGTTATATTTTAATCTTTTAAGAAATTCCAAGTGTGTCCTCTCCCATACATATAAAAGTACATCCCTTATTTCTCTTCTTTACACCACTTTTAGAGAATTAGCTCAACCAAAACCTTACCAATTCTCTTATAAAATTTCCTAGGCAAAAATTATATATTCTATTATTATTTAAAGACCATTCCAAGGGTCCTTAAGAAATGATCTAAAGGAGACTAAATGAGGGAGAGGTAATCATCCTACCCAAACTCTTTCATATTATTTATTCTTCTACCTCCTCAAAATTTGTGGTATCCATCATAAAATAATAAATTAGGTAAATTTAATATATTTCAATGTAATTATGATTATGGAACCACCATTATTAACCTTATTTTCCATCAAATGAGATGTGGAAGCAGTGTCCGTGCATATGTGTGGACTATCGCCTCGACATAGCGATACAATTCATTTCCCATCATCATTTTTCATGGATGGTTATTATGATAGATTTAAAGTTTATATATGATATTTATGGAAAAATTATGATTCTGGAATTATAATATTATATATATATTTTTAGCATCTCATCTGATGGAAGATGACAACATCACTCATGTATATATGTGGACTACCACCTATACAAATCGATGTGATTCGTTTTTCATTTCCAATTTACATGGTTGATAATAAGGATAAATTTAATGTATATATATTAGTTATGATATAATTATGGTTATTTAATGATAATATAATATTTATACTTCTTTCATTCTTTTCATTATAAAATGAAAACAATGTTTAGGCGTACATAGGACCTACCATCTCCATGAATGATATAAATTATTTTTCTATATTTTCCTTGTATGGATTTTTAAAAATATATATATAATGAATGTATAATATGTTTATATCAAAAATAATATTATGGAGATTATGGAACCATGATGAAAGTATAAGGACCTGAATTGTAGAACTAAAACTTTCATGAAAAATGAAATAGTTAACACCCAAAATCTATGATTTTTATACATATTTATTAATAAATGGGTGTTGAAATGTTATAAGTGGATCATATATAATATTGTAAGTATACACATGATTATATTATAGAAGTAAAATAAATTTAAATTTATTACTTATGAGGTTATTGTAACAACTCAAGTAATGTTAGAATAAATTATTTTCATATATTATTTATATTCATTGATTAGATTTTATAGAGTTATATTCGTTATAAGAATATTAGGAATTTTTTTATCAAAAGGAAAAGAAGTCTTATTTCTAACCAAATTAGTTTTGTCATGCATTATATGGATTTATTTCTAAATTATATGATTTTAATTTGAAAAAATGAACTTAATTTTTGAATTTAACATGTCAAAAATTATCTTAAGATAAATTTTAGAGAATTTTCTAAAATGTTTGATTTTTCTTCGAATAGAGAAAATATTATTTTTTATTAGAAAATTAATTTTATTTTCAAATATTTTTCAAAGTAAAATTATATTTTTGATTAGTTTTAATATATAACGAGTCTATTTTTATTAAAAAGATCCAATTATTCTCAGTGTAATGAATTGTATACTTAAATTTGGTATAAAAATATTTTTATACTAAAAATGCTTTTTTTCTGAAAAACTATTTTTCATCGCATTTTGTAGTTTAATTTTTAATTAAATTATTCTATTTCTAGAAATTGAATCTTTATAAATTAATTCCTTATTTAAAATTATAGGAACTATATTTGGAAAATATGATCCTGTTATTTTTGGTCATTATGTATAGAAACAATATTAAATTTTAATTACCACTCTAATGGTAAAATGAGTTAACTAGGGTTAAAACTAATGTGATATGGATTAAAATTCAATAAAAACATTACTTTATTTCATTATATGATTATATTTCATCCTTAATCATTCAATATTATAAAAAAGTACATTTTGTTTCTATTTGGCTGTGAATTTTCCCTTTATAATATTTAAGTAAAAGATAAAGTAAAAAAAATATCACTTTTTTTCTTTTAAAATGTATAATGTTTTTTTATAGTGATAAAAAAATTAAGTTTGTTTATAAATGGTTATTTTAAAGATTAATTAATTTTTTTATCATGATAATTTTTTTTGAATATTTAGTAATGATAAAATCACTTAAATGTTTTCACAACATCGACTCAGTGTTTATGCAAGCAGTCAAAAAAGCAAGTAAATGCCAACACCCAAAGTAATATTTTTAGGTGATTTATAGAGCCCCATGAATTTTATAGATAAATGTAACATGTTAGTGATATTTGAAATGTTTGTGTTCTAATTAATTTTCTGCCATGTTGTTTGAAATTTCTAATTAAATGAATGGTTCCAAAAATGACAATAATGATATTTTATAATAAAAAATAGTTTATTAAATGATTTAAAATTCAAAAAATATTATATTCCAAAAATTTAATGGGATGTAATTTTCAATATAAACCATAATCTATTTATTGGTAATTATTTCTTTTATAGTAACTTTCATTACCACTAAAGTGTAAAAAACATTGATATTGGTATAATTATCAAAAGTGTTAACGAAAGTTAAAATAAAGAGATAAGGGTAGAAACATAATATAAACCTGTAAAAATTTTATTAAATGAGATTAATTCAACCAATTATCACCCTATATTAAAATTATATCAATTTGGAGTCATTTTAACAAGAAAATTAATTAATAATAATTTAATACTTTAATAAATTCCTAGAATTCTCCTCTCCTCACTTATAAAAGGGAACCCATCTCCTCTTCTACTCACACCATTTTAGCATTATATCTTGGAAAATACATAAAAAATTCGCTCATAACACCCATAAACATGTTATATTGTTCATATTTTGGCCATAATACCAACCTTATTGGGAATAATGTGTTAAACAATGAAGGTTGTCTGAAGAATTTGTATATTTTTTAACCAAAGGTTTTAGTTTTATTTCTTATTCTAACTCCTTAAAATATTACTAAAAATTTATTAAATTAGGTAAAAAATTATCTTCAATATACTAATATGTTGTTAAGTTAATTTAATAACCTATATCCATATTCTCTTCCATCAAATAGGAAATGAAACTATCATTCATCTATACGGCGGACTACTGCCTCACAAACCGATGTATTTCATTTTCAATCACCACCTGCAAAAATTGTTATAATTATTGGTTTAATGTGTGTATATATATATGTGATATTAATGAAATATTTATAATTTTTAAGGACAACACATCATCTAATTTTTTACCAATCTATTCATTTAAAAATGATAATATTGTTCGTCCGTACATGTGGATTACCAGATCCATGAAGTGATGTGGTTTGTTTTTTGTAACCACATCACATGGATACTATATATAAGAATATTTAAAGAAATAATATGATATTTAAGATATAATAATAATTATTTTAATAAAAAATAATACTTACGTTAGTTCCATCATATTCATTGAAAAATAGAAATGTCACTCATGCGTATATATTACTCACCATCTCCATTATTGTAACATTGTCCATTTTTCAAAAACAAAATTCATGGTTGGTTATAAAAGTATAATTTATGCATAAAAATGATAATTATTTCATGATTAATATTATAGAAGTTATATAATAATTATCGCTTTGACCATAATCATCCTATCGAAGACAATTTTGACATATGCATTGAATATCATCAAAACATCTGATGTGAACTTAATTGATTAAGTAATTAAATATAACATGGAAATACATAAAATAAAAGGAATAATAAAAATTAAAATGTTATTAATCAAGTAAATATTTAATATAAGTTTATTATTTTGGAATATAAATAACATATCTGACAAGTCAGACTCGAGGTAAGAGACACTTTACTTTAAAACCTCATTTTAGATATTTTTAAAGATTTATTTTCTAAATATTATTCCTCCAAATAAAAATTATAAAAATTATTTTTTTGATGTATTTATATGTTCATGAATGAATTATAAATATTATTTTTTACTTTCTTACAAATGTTTTGAAAATGAATATTTTAATGAAACATATTCACAATCCTTATAAGAAAAAGGAATGATCTATTTTAATATATATGCCGTCAATAATTTTTCATGCTACCATAAATTTTATTATCTTATTTTGATTCCTATATTATTTTTAATGTTTTATTTAAATAAAAACCCTCATTCCCTTTGTTCTAGGAATTTTATTTTTGATGATTGGATTTTAAAGGAAAGTGATATATCAATATCTAAAAATGTTTTACTTATGGGTTTAAAAGGATATTTTTATATGTATGATGATGGAAATTCAATATTTTATTTATTTCATGGATGTTACCATCCTTGGAAAATTTTAATGATGAATGTGATCTATATATCTCATGAGGATAAGTGAACTTGATATAGCTCATGATGATAGGTGATCTCAATATAGATATCCAATGAATTTAGTAATGATTATGTTCTCTAGAGAATTATGTTAAAAGTAGACTATAATGGTTATTCTAATTTTAAGGGTTCTTTTAAGGGTTATATAATGTTTATGTCCAAATGTAAGATAATAAGTTTTCATGGAAGTAGTTTTATTTTCAAAAGGTAAGCTAACGATTATTTATTTTGATGGAAAGAATATTCACCTTTTAGGTATAAAATTATTATTTTAAAAAATGTTTTTATGGTTCCAAATGTTTTAATATATACTCTCATGATTATGATTTTTCATTTATATATTTTTTAAAGCATTATGAAAAAAATTTGGTAGTAAAGATGATTTCATGTGTAAGTAAATGATTATTTTATATCAAAGTTTACTATGTAATAGTAAAACTCTCTCTTATGATATCATGGTTTTAAAATGGATTAAAAAGTGTCCTTTTTTATGTCCCTTATTGATATTTCTTTCTCATTCCATATTTTAAATTTTTTATCACATATTTTAATGATGAGTAGGAAAAAATAATAATTCATGTGGAAAATCATTAATATTTTTCATGAAATGAAAACATGTTTTAATTTTAACATTTTCATTATGGAAAAAATGGATATTAAGGAGAAGTGTCAAAATTATAATGTATGGGTTTATTATCTATGAGTTATGACCCAATTCTATAAAACTCTAAACCCAAAATGATCTTCAGGAATGAAAGAAAATGAATTCTTGTTTTAAAAATTAAATTATGGGTTGAATAAGGATTGAATCATTATATTTTGTATTAATGGAATGATTTTGATAATTTTTATTGGTTAGGATAATGTATGTAATTACCCTTAATAGATTTTAATTTATTGTTATCATGATATATAATTCAAATGTTACCATGTTGCTTCATCTAAACTATGTATGATCGAAATGGTTTTTCATAGAGGCAAAAAGGAAGCTAATGTAATATGGCACCAATAAGACAATATCCATATGAATCTGCAATCTAGAATGATTGAAATTTGAATAGAGTAGTTTGTAGATATGTGATGATGCTAGAGGTTGTCACGGCCCTCAAAATTACATTTATTAACCACCTACACTAACACAGTGGTGCATGGTCAATCCACAGAGAAGGCAGGTGAGTGAGTTCTAAGGTTTTTTTTTAATTTTAAACCCTCACTGTTGTCAGTAGTGGGTATTGTTTTTACTTTATATATATTTTTATTTATTTTATTAAGAAGTAACGAAATGTGTCTGAAAAATTCCTATTTACTAAACTAAAATTAAACCAAAATATGGAAAAGTGAAAGTAACAGTAGAAATGCAGTGGAACAGGAGTGTTGAGGATTGATCAAAATGATTACTCAAGAGATTTGAATTCTACTAAATTAAAAGTATGTTCTTAATCTTATTTAATCCACACCTTAAAATTTGGATTAATACTTCCTCACCAGAAGATTAACACACTACTCTGTAGGTTTTTGAAGTTTTCCACTTCAAATACTTTCAGTCAGCAAAATGATAAAAAGATATCAACAGAAATCTTTCTCATCAAAAGTTTCTGAAGACGATAAATTGAATTGAAAGTTTGATGGATTTCCTCGATGATCCATATCAACAAAAGATCATTGAGTTTGAAATTAAGATTAAAATGGAGCAGATTCGATTTAAGATTTCAGAATAAGATTCAATTTTGCCGAAATAATCAGATTCTCTTTGAGAGAAATAAGACGAAGAATAAGAAAATATAACAAGTAAAAAGTCCAAACTCTCAAACACAAAAGGTTATAGTAGGATCATATTCAATATAATAGCATAAATACTAAGTAAAACATTTAAAAACAGAGGAAGAAGGTTCCTCCCCCTGATGATGATGATCGTGTACTACTGCTTTCTCCTTTGCGACTCTAGTTCTCCAGAACTGCTCTGCTATCTCCCGATAGTCTTCACTCTCAAAATGGTGTGTTTGTTCGAGTGAATGAGCATCCTCTCCCCTGATGATGTTGTTGCTCTGCTTTTGTATCCCCTGTAATCTGTTGTATGTCACCGCATGTTTCCACTGACTTCATAATTCCCTCACTTGTGCACTGCACACGTGTGTTTTTTTCGCGACCAACACGTAGCGCTAGTAAAACCCCCGTACCTAACTCTCAATGAGTTGGTTAAATGAATATGGACGTGTTTAAGTCCTCTGGCTGAACCTGCACAAGAAAAACACACAGAACAATTAAAAACGAGAAGGAAATAAAAAATTAAATTCATTAATTTATTAAGTCTTAAAAGATTTATTTATAAAGATATTTTTTATATTAATTAAAGTTATTAATGTCAATTATAAAGTTTACTATTATTTATAAATTTAATTATTTACTAATTTATGTTAATTAGTTTAGTTTATTATCAATTATTATTACGTATTTAAATTTTATTAACAAATAATTATTTAGTATGACACATTAAATTATAATTAACTTAATTTTAATTAAGAAAAACTTATTAGTTTAATTAAAGTTTTATTAAATTTCATTAAATTATTAATCTTGTTTTATAAATTAATTATTTTATATAGATTATTTATTTACGATTAAAATTGTTTAATACTTTAATTTAGTTATTTTTAATTTAGGGTTTTAATTTAGTTTTTTTCATTTAATTTGTTATTTTTTTCAACTTTATCTTTCCCCCCAAATCACGGCACACAGCAAGGCGGCGTCTTCTTCTCCTCTGCAAGCGATTCCGGCAGAGGATAGGCTTCGATGACTCCAGCCCTTGCAGCGGTTTGAGTTTCTTCAGGTGGTGATCTCAACTAGACCCTCCATTCGTAGCAGAATCCAACAGGCGGCGACTCTTCAAAGCAGCAGTGACCTCCTCCTTTGCGACCAGCCGCGATGGTTTCTTCTCCCTCATGGTGGTGCGGCACTACCCAGTGGTGAACTTGACTCCTCCCCAACTGCACCCTTTCATGGAGGCCTACGGTGGTGTGGTGGTGCAGCAGACTCCAGCAGGCGGCGCCTCTTCCTTTGAATTGCAGTGGTGTGTTTCGAACCCTCTAGATCCGGCGGCTCTGGTTTTGCTGCACAAATTTCAACGGCGATACAGTCTTCTTGAAATAGAGATCTTCAAGCACGGTCAACAATGGTTCTATACTGGCCTCGGCTCGGACAAAGCTCACCGCACACTAGTTTGGATCTCCTCGCGGCAAGTGGTCCTCTTCAGCAAGCGGATCCAAGATGGATTTTCCTTTGCAATCTATAATTCTCTATTATTGTAATTTTGTTGTTAAATATCAATTTGAATATGAGATTGGTTAATTTCAGTATGAGGATCTACAGTGACAAATTGGGTTTGAAAAGACAAACTGAAATAGTGACAGGAGAAAAGAAGTGGTGGCTGAAGTGAGATGCAGATGATGGGCGCACCGGTGAGACCGTGAGGAGAGGAAGAAGAAAGGTGCCAAGGGGTTGCTGAAATGGTGCTAGGAAAGAAACATTAGTGGCTGGTTAGAGAGACCGTGAGAAGAATCACGGTGCCTGAGGTTGTGGTGCCACCGTGAAATGGAAACTGTGTGCGGAAAGTCATGGTGGCAGGAATAAAAAGAAACGCTGAGACTGGTTTGATGAAGTTTCAGGGTGGCGCCATGAAGGAAATGGTAGGAAGAAACACCTTAAAGGCTGGAACTATGAAGGATAAAAATGGTATCACTGTGAACTTCTGTAAAAATAAAATTTACTAAAATGCAGATAAAAAAACTTAAACTAAATTACATACTGAAACTAATTAAAAACTAAAATTTATTAAGACAATTATAAACAACTTAAAAACTTAATAAAAACAAATAAAAAAAATAAAACTTAAATTGGATTTTTTATAAAAAAAATCAAAATAAAATATAAAACTTAAAATAGGACTAAATTAAAACTTAAAATTAAAAAGAAACTATATTATTAAAAGTTAATAAAATTTAAACATTATAAAAGAAAGTTAAATTATTTATAAAAGATACTGTAACAAATTAAATTAATTAAAGTAGATAGATAATTATTCTGTTAATATAAAATTAAGTAAGTTAATGAAATAAAATTAAAGAGATTTAATAAAAGTAGTATGCTTATAATCTTATATTTATAAAAGTTGAATTATTAAAAGACAGTTAATTTTTATATAATATTACTTTGATTAATTAATATTTAATACATGAAATATTAAATTAACATCTACATTATTTAAGTGCAAAAGCAGAATTAATTAATTAAGTAATAAATGTTAAATTATTAAATATGTAGAAAAAAACCACCAAGCTAAATAAAAGTCATTAGACTATAAAATTAAAGTAAGATATAAATTACTATTTTAAAGATTAAAATACATGGTTAATTATAATAATTGATTAAATAAAAAATTTAATAATAAAAATAAAAAAGTGGCATTATTTATTAAAATGTTTAAAAACAGTTAATTGAATCTTTAAAAAATTAAATAAAATGTTGTGGAAAAGCGTGTGTTTTTAAGGCCACATCAAATTCCCCCACACTTAAGCATTGTATGTCCTCAAAAAATCCCATGTTTTATTATCATTGAGAAATAGAAAAATGTTTTTATTAAATTGCTCAAAATTTAACATGTCCAAAACTTTCAACAAAGGGCTTCAAGACTGTCATTAGGCTTAGAAAATGAATTGTTCAAATTTAGTCTCACCCAAAACAAATACTTAGAGGGAAATCAAGATAATTATGAATCATTGAGCAATGAAGATGTCATGCCTTATATGTGATACTGATTAGTTACTCATTTCAATCCTGGACCAGGTTCAAAGTCCAAGAGTGACAAGAGGTAAAATATTAATGGAGTTAAGATATTAACCGAGGAACTTTGTACTTCGACTTTTAACCTAGGTTCCAAAAATAATTTTTTTGAATCACCTTATTGATACAACCTAAATGATTTCCATATAAACCAATTTTCCCCTTCTTCATTTGGCGTTCATCATTCCCTTCACCATAATGAGCTCGTTTTTGACCCTAGACACTTTATTTAATTTTTCCTAAGCCATGAATCATTCTGCTGAGCATTGTGCATATGCACTTATTCAAAGTGAACAGGGGGCTTATAGTAAGTAGAAAAGCACCCAACATTTAGCGTCTCAGAGACTCATTGTTGGATCCTAGAAGCCCAAAATACTCCAGTTTCAAAAGATTTTTATGAAAACCATTTACATTGTCTCATTAAGGCAATTACTTTAATAAATAAAAGGAAATGTGTTCCCTAGAATCAAGATCAAACTTCCAGTTCCAAATATTATGATCATAGCTCCACGAACAGGTCACCCATATCACTCTAAAAAATAATCCCTAAACCAAATTTCCATAAATTCATTATGTATACTCACTCAGCAATCATCCATCCTCATTAATTTAAAATTCAAAGTAGTTCTTAACTACCAGAAAGACACTGTCCTTTGGCAAGACCCAATTGAGTATTGTGTAAGGCCTAAAATTTTGAATGAATTTTGAAAAAAATTTAACCATTTATTTAAAAAAAGTTTGAAGTGAAGTGGAAGTTGACGAGCTTACAATTTAACACAGTTTAGCATAGTCAAGAATTGACCCCCTCCCCCACACTTAAAACCCAACTTTTTACCCAAAGTTGACGTCTAAAGTGGAGAAGAACAATTAAACATTAATTGTTCAAAACATATTTTCAATTTCAGTAGATTTATGACATGTATAAAGGGTCTCTTTGAAGTTCAAAAATATTTTTTGCCACATTGAATAACTTACAGCAGGTTCATTAGGAAATACATGCGTTAACATTTATGTCCAATGAATATAAATTTTCCATTAAAGTACAAACATGACATGTATCTTGGATGTGCACAGTGAATAGAGTGTAAGAAAATTCAAAAAATGTGATTTAATTAGATGTTCAATGTCACATAAAGCAATCATTCCTAACACCCCTTAACAAAGCACATTAAAAAAAAACACAACAACCAGGAAGCATGTACCCCCCCACACTTAGTTTCAAGCAGTGAGAAGATTTTAATAAAAATAAAATTCAATTTCACCAGTGAATTACATGCATAATTTTTATTTTCACAGTGACATACAACAGACTTTCATTCCAATATGAGCAGATTTTTAAACATATGCATAATTTTTTTATTATAGTAGCAAAACATGCAGCAGAATTTAATACAGTTCAAGCCATGCAACAAAAATTTTAGTACACATGTAGCCTAATTTTATAATACAAGCTGGATTTTCAACAACAACAACATATTAAGAAGAATTTTTGAAAAGCAACAGTCACTAACTCACTATTAGTAGTAACGGAAACTTAGTAGTGAATTTTTTACTAAAATGAATAGGAGCAAAAAAAAAATGAATACAAGAATTAAGACACTTCCCTAAATAGGTTTTTCAGTAATCCTTAGCTTGGGAATTACACTCCCTTATTGACGCAGTAGCATCCTGAAAACACAAAGCATGTAACCAATACAAAATATCCAGTAGAGAGAGATCATATATAAGGTAGAAAAGTAGCACATTATTCAACACAAAACAGTAAAAAAGTGAAAACAAAGAAAGAGCATGGGTTGTCTCCCATGAAGCACTGAGTTTAAATTCTTTAGTTAGACTTTATTTAATAACAATTTTTTTATTTATTAACACAACATAAACCGTGGGTTTCCTCCCATGCAACGATAGATTTAAAGTCCCCAGCTGGACTCACCAAGAAACTAACCATAGTCACTAGGTGGATTTGGTTTCCTTATTAGGAACCACCACATGTGTTTGGACAAAATATTTTTAACAGAATAATGAAAATTGTGGGCACAAAAACATATGAAAACCAAAACTAAACATTCATAGCCAGAATTAAACCATAAGAAACACCATTTGACAGTTATGAACATGGTGCTATCAACTTCTAGAATTGTTTCAGATTTTATACATTTAACTATTTTAATAAGGGAAAACAAATTAGGTGCTTCAATTTGTATGGAATTATTCTCATGGCTATTTATATCAACTTCAACACTAACAGATTCACATTAAAAGGTTAAAATGGGTAAATTCAAATTAGTAGGTTCAAAAGGGGATTCAATAAAGTGCTAAAAAAAGTCATGTACAATGGATCTCAAGTATAATTCCCCTTCTAAACTACTATCAACACCATGGTGATCTTTTGCACCCGGCTCAGTTGAGGATGGGAGTGACAAATAGGGAAGAGAATTTATTTTATCAAAATAAGGTTCAGGTCTTACAATGTTGTAAATATCTTCCAAAAGATCCTCATCTCTTAACTCACAATGAAAATATACAACTTCTATCAAATCAATTCTGCCTAGATCAAGTTTGTGCTCAACCTCTCTTTCATGATCAAGTTCAAAAGTCTCACTATCTAAAACCATGTCATTTGAGTGTTGCAATTCAATTTTAGTAGAAGAATTGTACAATTCAGTTTTAATAAGTTCAGTTTCCATAATGTTCAAATTAAGACATTTTTACTCAAGTTGGTCAACACTAATTTCCATTTCATTGCACAAAGTTTCAGAAAAATGATTACTATGAGAATAGGGAAATGAAAAATCATCATTTAGTCTTTCTTAAAATATCATTCCATTATTATCATTTTCTAACAACAATTCAGAAATTATTTGGTTTACAGGTTCAAAACATGGAAGATTGGTTATCAGTTTTGGTTCAAAAATTTCAGATTTTTTTTATTTTCCAGCTTAAGGTTCTATTCCAACATATTCCCCAATTCATGTTCAAATTAATTTTTCACAAATTCAAAAAAATTGGGTGAAGATTTCGCAACATTCAAATTTTTATTTTTAAGTTTGACTTCAACCCAAGTGACTTCATTCTCAAAATTTCTAAAACATTGATTTTTCTCAAAATAAGGGATGATGAAAAGAACTGGGTAATCTTTTTCAATCTGTTTTAATTCAATTTCAAAATTGTCCAAATCATTGAGATAGAGATCAGAGTGAATTCCCCTTTCAAAATCTTCCTACACTAACATAGTGGATTATCTTACCACCAACATGTATCAAATGAATTCCCCTTTAATCAAACAACACCCCTGAAATTCTGTGGATTATCTTACCTTGTGGAAGCCGATTGATAGATTAAATCCCTAGAAAAGATACTCAAAGTCATGGGGTTTTTATAGAACTAAAATGTAACACTTATTATTTATCATTTTTAAGGTGAATAAAACAAGTGGTGGTTGAATGTTAAGAATATCCGAGAAAGAGAAGAGATTGATACCTTGTAATGGGTTGAATTTATAAATATTTTCCTAAGGTTCTTCAAATTAGGATGGAAAAATTCTTGGAAATGAGATTGAGGGAGGAATATTTAGTGGCCACATATGAAGAAAACATCTCATGATTGGAGAGTTAAAAAAATTATCCAGACCATTGATAATAAAATTAATCATTTTTACACTAAATTGAATCCAAGTTATTGAATGGAATTGGTTTCCTGTGAATTCAAAATTTATGAAAAAATTGTTCAATGTTCTAAAAAGGTAGAAATTGAGTTTTCAAATGATCATGTATTCCATGAAAAAATTAAGAAGAAAATTTCTAGATGGAAGGAAATATTGAAGCATCCATTAAATAAATCCATAGATAATTTTTTTCCATATTTTGATAAGTGTGGTAAAAGAATCCTTGGATAATTTCTTAAAAAATATAGGAAGTGTTTTCAATATGGAAAGTTTTGACATGTGGCTCATGATTGTAAATAAAATTATTAGGAAAAAAATGAAAATCTGATGGCCAAATGATTTAATTGTAATGATATGGTTCTTTATGTGATTACTTGTCCAAATATATGAATGGAGGAAGGAATTAATCAAGATCAAAAGTAAAAAGGTGTGAAAAAATATTTTGATACAACCATGGTTGATATTGGGTCCTTTAATGAAGTGGTGATAGCTCTAGGGAGTGTAGTATTTTTTTGAGGATTGATCTTACATTAAGGTACCCTCAGTTAAAGGTGAAGTAAGAAGATATTCTAGATACAATATTTCAGAATAGATACATACATTATAAATTTATAGTTATACCCTTTAGGTTGTCTAATACACCAATTGTATCCATTGATCTTATTAATATAGTGTTTTCAGGAATATTTACATAATTTTGTTGTTGTTTTTATTAATGAAATATTGATATACTCTAAAATTTATGAGGAACATGATAAACACCTAAGGATTTTTTTTTCAAACCTTAATAGAAAAAAGATTACATGGAAAATTTAGTATGTCTGAATTTTTCTTGTAACAAATTTATTTTAATGGACATATATTTTCTAAAAATGGATAACTGTTGACCCTAATAAAACTAATGTTTTTTAAGAATTGAAAATACCTAAACATGTTACATATATTCATAGTTTTATTGAATTAGTGGGTCACTATCGATAGTTTGTTGAAATTTTTTGTTTGTTATGTAGACCATTGACTAAGTAAACTCAAAAGAAGTTAAATTTATTTGGACAAAAAAGTGTGATGATTATTTCAAGGAACTGAAAAGAATATTAGGGAATTCTATAATTTTGGACCTTCCCTATTCAAATGGTGAAATTTTCATCTACAATAATGCTTCATTAATGATACTTGGTTGTGTTTTGATACAAAATGATTTGGTATTTTCTTATGATTTATGTCAACCAGAACCTCATGGGTTTAATTGACGTATAGATGATCTAGAATTATCTTTTAAGGTTTTTTATTTGAAATATTTTAGGCACCATTTATATGGAGTAAAGTATGAAAAATATATTTATCATAAATGTTTAAAGTTTATATTCTCTAAAAAATACTTAAACATGAGGTAGAGAATATGGATGAAACCGATTAAGGATTATAACTACACAATCCTATAAAATTAAACAAATTAACTAATTCTTTGAGTAGGAAAATTAATGAAACATTAACGATGTTACATTAGGAACATGACTCTCTAGATAATGATTTAATTAATTTTGGTTAAGAAATTTTTCATTTAGAAACTATATCTTTTTTGTTTTAGGTGACAGTGT
This sequence comes from Viscum album, assembly GCA_963277665.1. Lineage (NCBI taxonomy): Eukaryota > Viridiplantae > Streptophyta > Magnoliopsida > Santalales > Viscaceae > Viscum > Viscum album. Next base: position 892,618,320 of record OY728123.1, read on the forward strand.
AATCATTTCCGCTAGAAAGAATTATGTAAGCTTAGAAAGTGGATTATTTTTTATAGAAAAAAGTTGAATCCATTAAGAAGGGTAATTTGTGGAGTTTAATATTTATGACGAAGGTTTTATCAGATTTGGAAATAGATTATGCATGTCTTGTGATTATTAGTTTAAGAGAGAATTATTGAGTGAATCTCATAATTCCCAATTTTCTATTCACCCTGGAAGTACTAAGATGTACAGATACCTTTAAGAGCATTATATATGGGATGGAATGAAAATATATATTACTAAAAGTACTATGAAATTTTTGACCTATCAATAGGTTAAAGAAGTGTGAAAATCACCAAAGGGGATGCTTCATCCTTTTCCAAGAGTGTAATGGAAAAATATTTATATAGATTTCATAGTGGCATTTCCAAATACATCTTGAGGTAATAATGTGATTGGGGTCAGTGAATTTCCTTCCTATTTGAGATATTATGTATTTAGATATTTTTTAATATTTATCAAAGAGATAATTAGGTTATATAGAGTTCCTCTCTTCATTCTATCTGACCATGGTCCTAGTTTTATTTATAATTTTTCAAAAAGTATTATCATTTTTTTGGGTACTAAATTAAATTTAATTATAGATTTTCATCCTCAATATAATGTACATTTATAAATAATTATTTATAATTTAGAAGATATGATTCTATATTATTCAATGAATTACCAGGAAATTTGGGGTAGATATCTTTAATTAATTTAATTTTCCTACAACAATTGTTTTTATTCCAGTATATAGATGTTACGATTTGAGGATTTATATAGAAAGAGATTTCAGAAAAAAGAGTTTTTGGATAAATTTGGTGAGAGAAGGTTATTAAGAATAGAATTAGTAGAATAAATTTTAAGATCCTAAGTTATATTGTGAGGTACATATCTCTTGTTATTCAATTTAAATGTTTAATTTTTGACCTATTGTAATTATCCTAAGAGCATACCAATGTTTGGGGGGTGTTTGGGGATTTTTCAGAGTTTGGATCCCCACTTTTGAAAAAACTGGGTATGTAGCATGGTTAGTAGAAACATTCCAGGGAAGGCTGCATAGTTTGTATAACTGTGTGAGGCCTAAAAAGTGGGACTAAGGAGAATGAATAGTTTAAGGAAACTATGAATAAGGAGGCTCACACCCATGAAAGGGGATCTATGGTTTTTGATAGTGTTTGATACATGGTTTGTTCATGGTTTTCCAAAACGTGTGCACTAACAATGCAAGGTTCCCCTTAAATTAGTGAATGGTGCACTATTGGTTCACAATTTGGCCAACTATATGGAAAACCATATGGATCAGTAATTCTTGGGGAAATTTCCATTTCTCCCTTTAAACCTATTAAAACTTAACCCTCTATTTTTCTCCTCCATTGAAAATCCTTGAGCGTTGGGGAGCTCCTTTGAAGGCCAAATCATAGCTTTTGATCGTATTTACTCATTGAACATGGATTCGAATGCCTCCATTCTCGCTGGATTCACACCGATGATTTATTAATTCATTTTGTACTATTCTAGGTTTATCTTGGTATCTCCAGATTTATCTAGGTGCAAGCTAATATTCCCTATTTTTAGGTTTTTCATCCGTTTTTTATTTATCTTAGGATATGCATTGATTTAAAAGATGATACTAGATTAGTGCTATACTACAAACCTATAGTATTTGGTCTATGACTTTCCCTTGGGGTATGGTGTTTGATAAGAATAGTTTCAATTATACTTCACACCAGACCTTCTGGTGGTTCCCCTTTAATTGATTTAATAATTGAATTGGATGAATTGGAACCTATTATGGATGCCCACTAGTTCCTTTGAGTTTTTGGAAGTTATTTCCCCAACCTGGGCCATATAAGGTGTGTGGATTTGTATTTGAACTTTTTATTATACCACCCATGGGGTGTGTGTGTGATTTTATAGTTAGAGTATTACCTTTATGAATTGAATTAAATTAAATTAAATTGAATTATTAGGAGAAGGTTTGTCACCCTTATGATATGATAAAATCATGTTGATTTATTTAATTTATTAATTAGATTTTATAGTGATTGTGGAAATAAGTGGGTAAAATAATGAAATGTAATTGATTTTGTATTGATGATTGAAATGAATGAGGTGATTTAAAATGGAAGTGGTGCCTCAGTCAGTTTACCTTAGATCCAAATTCCATTGGATTCCATGGATGTTTCTCCTATAGATCTTGATTGTGGTGGTGGTTTCCTTGTATGGGATTGATACTTGGGTATTGATTCTATTGGTTGACTTGGGACTTTCTACCCATTAGATCCAGCATGTTGGGATTGTAATGGAAATGGTTCTTTGAACCCACCTTAGTATTTACCAAGGTTCCACCAAGATTCTCCTGGGACTCGATGGGGATGAATTGGTCTTCTATACCATGGATTCAGCCCTTCATGGTCTAAAATTTTTTACTATATAATATGGATGTGGTAGTAGTTTATACTTGGTTGTACGACATGTCCATGGTGGATTTTTTAGTATATTTATAGACAAACCTAGTATGGGTATTTGACTCCAGTGGGTAGACCGAATAGTATCACTTGCTTATTTTTTTCATTATTGATGCCTTTTTAAGGTAGCTTGACCATCTTGGACGATGAGCCTTTTTTCCTGACAGTATCACTTTATAGTTATTACTGATTTACCTTTTGTATGCATTACACACTACTTTACCTTGTTATGTAGAACCTTCATTTTTTATAGACACAATTTTTGGTGGCCTATTATGTGTTATCTCACACCCAGTTTGGGCCATTTTTGGGTACATAGACAGACTTTGTGGATATAGGTAGGGACTGTGGAGAGTACCCACAATACGATTCTTGATTGGTGCTATGCATAGGATCAGGGGATCATGAGAACGATATTGGTTCATGATGCTAGTTGGAGATAGTCCCCTTTTGGTATTTTTGGTATTTTGATACATGTATTGTTCTGGCCATCTATATACCTATTTGGATGCTTTTATAGACATGACATGAAAAATAATTATATATGATATTACTTTTGATATTGTTATTCCCATCCTAGATGTTTGTGTTGTATCTGGAGGATTTACTACTTCCTCTATTGGCTGTTTTTGTTATTACATGGTGTTACACTTTGACATGAGAGAATAGTCTCCCCACATACATACCCTAAACCCTCACTGTTAGTCAGTTTACTCTGGCTTTTGGGGAGATGGGATTTAGGCCATGTGTCCCACCGGCTCGAGGAATCAAATAGAGACTTCTCTATCAGGACATTACAAAGTGGTATCAGAGCATTTATTTTCAGGTTATCTTACTATTTTGAGAAAATAAAAAGGGATTAGAAAGGATTAAAATTTGTTAATGGGATGTGTCTGAGAGTAGCTGACCCATGTATAAGAAAAAACCAAATTTCATGGAATATAAATTTTTATTTTATGAAATTTTCTTATTAGAGTTGATTTGATTTTACCATTGGGTGACACTATTTCTGGTTGATGTTCTTACTATTTATAGATTTCATTATTTCCCAATGAGATGAGAGTATTCATCTCATGCATCATTTTAGGAACATTACATGATTCACATTCTATTAATTATTCTATTCCATATATGATGAATTGCATGACTGCATGACTTTGTGATATGTGCCTTGTGTGATATACCTAATGTTTAATAAATGATTTGTGTAGAAAATTGGTAAAGATGGTTGGTACATAGAGTTATTTCAGTAACATAAACATATTTTTCCTTATTAGGATATATTAGAAATCATAAGTATACAACTACGGTATTTTTGAGTCCTGGACCATTGGTCTCATGAACATGAACATGTTACAGTGTGGATTAAGTGGATGCAATATTTCAATTAATGAGGTGTGTGAGACCTTATGGATCAGAAGTGGTAAACCATTTTGTTCAACTATTTAAAGATAATTATGATAAAAAATTTAATTAAAATGTATATTTAAAATTTTGAAATAGAGAACTTGACCTTGGCCTGGATTTTGAGTGGGAATTAGGTAGTGTCTCTAGTAATTTTATGATTGATCCTTTTTTACCCAGTCTTGGATTTAGGATTTGGAAAAGGGGTGTGACTTTGTTATTGGAAGGTTTTTACCTATCATATTATTTTATCTAATAATGTATCATTATCAATCCTTTCTAAGGTGTGTGCTTGGAATTTTAGAGATATGCCTCCATGATGCCAGTAGTCATACGCCATGACGGGGATGACGACCATGCTCCAGAGGTGGTGGGACATGGGATAATGGTGGATCCTCCTATAGTTCCAACTAAACACTAGATTTTTTACCATAAAATGGTTCTAAGGCACAATTTAGTGAGGGGTTTTATGATATATACAAACTTTTCAGGGAACACTGCAGCTTGCCTAATCTATGGTAGAGCTGATGTGTGTGTTCCAATAGTAGTATCCTCCCACATTTTTCAAGGATGGAAGTCCACAAGCTACTGAAATATGACTTGAGATGAATTTTTCTATATTCAATAATCTATATAAACCTTTTTAGGGAAGATTTAATCTCACAACATATATTCTTTGGGGAGAAAAAATAGATGGAGGGATGTTTTGAACCAGACTAACATGTTGTGATATACGGTTTGGGGTGGTTTCCAAACCAGATTTTATGATTAATTTTTCCCTAAGAATCTAAGAGTAAAGTGGGACAATTATTTTATGTGTATAGATTATGGATAAATAATTATTATAGAATATTAAACATTCTTTACAGATCTTCAGTGTTTTACATCGATATATCTTGCTGACGAGGCATCGAGGGTGAGGTGCTTCGAGGATGGTCTTAGACATTCCATTTGATCTCTATTAAACGTGTTTAGGTTGATGACTATTACTAAAATAGTTAATTAGGTGCTGATTATAGTGTTGAACCTAATGGAAACTGGGGGCATAGAGCATAGAAGTATATCCTCTCACCCCAGTGGTTCAGATTCCAGTGGTAGGAAACCACATCTTGAAGCTTCCTATGAGATGAGTACTAACCAGTTTATTAGTGCTACTAGTGATGTTTTGTGTCATTAGTGTGGTAGATGAGTACGTATGAGGAATCGTTGTGATAGAGACCCAGTCAAGTGCCAAACTTGTAATAAGATTGGCCACGTACATCATTTTTGTAGTGCCATCCCTCTAGAAGTCAGTGGAAGGGGCCAACTCTAAATCTAGTTTTATAAGAATGTTTTACAAGTCTACATCAGGCTAGGAGTTAGAGTAGTACTATTCATTTAGACTGAGGTGGTGGTCATGGATGAGGAATCCAGACACCAGTTGAATCTAGATAGTAAAGTGGGCTTGCTCCAGGTAGTGAGGTGATTTCAAAGGGTCATAGTTCAGGCCATATATATTATTTACAACCTACACCTAAGGAGCAAAGAACTAAGCCATCTATGGTGAGAGGTACGATATTAGTATCCTCTATGATTTTTTCTTCCCTTTTTGATACATGAACATCGCATATTTTTAAATATATAAAATGAAATAACTACTCTTTATTTCACAATAATACTTGATTTATTACATAAAAGTACACATAATACAAATAAGAAGATCAAGAAGACTAGTGTCTTTGGGAATTAGGTAAGTTAAATAATAATTTAAACAGAAAAAACATATTTATTGAAAACTTCCTTAATATGCCTACACTTAAAAATACTCAGGATAACCTGGGGAGATCCATAAATAAGGGGGGAGCTATAAGGCCTAGTAAGGTAATAAACATGGAATAACATGAAAAAGTAGTACATGTTATAAAATAAAAATAAAAATGAGGAATATAAGTTGTGAGAATCATAAAAATGAATAATAAGGCATGATATAACATGATAACCATAACATAAGAATTAGAGAAACAACTTAAAACACTGAATCATAAATAAATGTCAAGGATAAACTGCCAAGACATCATAGTGGAAAAATTACCATAAAGGAATAAGGTTCACTCCCAATCCCAAAATAACATCTCATGAGACTAAACATTACCCAATATTTTGGAGTGCTATATAATTCTTAGCACACCTGTCACTTTCATTTCATTATCATCTTTTAGTGTGCCACATAGATCATACAACATGGATTAAATCATCATAATATCTTATTACATGATAAATGAGTGTAAAATAAATACATATAACTACAAATTCAGAGAGTTATAAGTGTATAAATTTTAATACCCATGATAGAAAATGGGTATGGTATTCACTATATAATTGTTTAGGGATGAAAAATCGCGGTGAAATTTTGGTAACATAATAGCGTCACATAAAAATTCATATAATGGGTTGATGAGAGAGATAGGGGTATCTCATAATTTGGACATAATTTGGACAGTAAGTGGGATATGGAGTTATATATCACATCATAACGAAATTAAGATAAAATACATAAGGTAAAGACGACACATGAATGAATAGGAGAAAGGAAAAGATCTCTTACTAAAATTCGGCAGGGTAACAGGTGTGCAAAAAGGTTAATGGGAGATATTTAATGAGAGATAAAGAAGTATCTGAAGATATAGACATCAAATGGACAGTAATGGGGATATGTAAGAACATATCCCAACATGAAAAAATGAAAATTAAAAGGCATAAAATAAAGAGGAGCTTGAATAAAAAGGAAAGAAGATGATCCCTTACTTGAGTGTGTGACTCGAAATGATTGGGAGGAGCTTCTTAGGAGCTTGGGGATGCCTTGGAAGGACTCTAGGGAGGGTAGGAAAGAGTAAGTACATGATACAAGGATTTTGGGTGAAGAGAAATGGAATATTTTATGGGTTTATATAGGAAATGAGTGGGGATTTCTTTAACATTTCTCAAACGTAGGTTTTGGACTCTATATATCAAATTAACCAAATCCACAAACCTTCCCAAGGTTTTGTGATCTGTATATATCTTACACTTCACCCCAAAGAGATAATTCCATCATATTTTGAAAGAAAATATTACTATAGCTAGCTCCAGATCATGTCTTGGGTATTTTATTTCATGAACTAGCATATTCATTGAAGCATAGGCTATCACTTTTTCATTTTCACTAACATGTAGCCCAATACCTTCTTCAAATCATCACCGAATACAACAAAATTTTATCCACTTATGGGTAGTGTAAGCATAAAGGAATTGATAAGACTAATTTTAGCTCCTTAAACCTCTCTTCACATTCATCATTCCAAGAAAACTTTACTCCCTTATAAGTTATGATGGTTAGAGGGTTTGACAATGGTAAGAAATTTCTCATAATTTGACGATTGTACCTAGCTAATCTACGGAAACTATAGATATCTATCATAGATGATGGCCTTTTCCATACTTCAATTACTTCCAACGCCACAAACGAATCATCAATCTGACACCAGATTTTCAAGATATATGTGTTTTAGTAAACATGGACAGATTGCATCCAGGCCTGGTTTGACTCGGTTAGACTGACCCAACCAATCCTGAACTAGGGTCCCGCTTGACCCTTCTTGTCTTCCTGGCCCATTTTTCTGGCCCATTTGGCCTTATTGGTCTTGTACGAGGTTGGTTGTGGGTCGAGCCCGCTTGGTCACCTAGTGACCAGAAATTTATCCGGCTCGGCCAGCACCAGCGGGCCGATCTTCTTTCCTAGCCTGGGCCACTAGATGGCCCGATTTTATCCCATTGGCCCAGTCCACTAAGGCGAAACAACATGAATTTTTAGCTGGGCCACTTGGGAGGCCTCGTCCGCTGGCCCGACTCGACCCGGTTGGCCGACCGGTTTGGCCCGAACCGGCTCATCCAATTCGATTCTACCCAGACTGACTCGGTTGGTCCAGTTGGGGTGTGCATGGATAGTTCAGCTGACCACCCCCTTTTGTTCGCACACAGACCACAAGGAGTGGGCCACTCCCTTCTACGTGGTACAAAGATGGCGCTGTGTCCAGCCGACCGCCACGGCCGACGGGCTGTGACCTCATCCACCACAGTGCGTGCTTGGTGTGGGGCCTCTGCTTGTGTGGCATGTGAGGGATGGCCGCTCCATCCACATGTGGTTCCATTTGGCACTGCCGTGTTGGTGGAACCGCGCCGTCGGCACCTTTCGTGGGCCACCAGGTCCGCTTCGATGGTCCGATTTCAAAACCGCTTGCGCCCTCAGGCCTCTCGGGTTGCTGCCTTTCCTATAAAGGTATTGAGATTTCCTTGCTTCCATTTCAAACATTTTTCAACCAAGAATGAATAAGGAGGAGCTTTATCAGTCCTTGTTCGTGTCGGCCCATGCCCTTTTCGTTAGAAGCTTAAAGATGGGGAGGTTTGGGGATAACTTTCTATCAATAATATATGAGTCCTGCTATAGAAACCCAAGAAAATGACACCCTACCGCATCTATGACTGATCCGCGGGACAACCTGTTTGTGGTTTGACCTACATTTGTCACTTTAGAAAAATAATAGGGAAATAATTTAATCAAATAACCCCTACTTGTTTTTTGGATCTATCACTGACGAGGGATAAAGCTTCAAGCTATCGTTGATCCTTTCTCTATTATCATTTTTCATTGTTCTTCATCTCTCGAATACTTCATGTCGGAGTTCATCGATAGAGTTCATTGTCAGAGGGAGAGGGAGATAGATTTTCCATGTTCATTGTTGGAAAAATTCCACCAACCGATTTCCCCAACGTGATATTAAAATAAAACACATCGCAACGTTTCTGTTACGCTGCGACATTGCGTCATTACACTGTTTTATTTATGAAACACCATAGCAGTTACACTTGCACAATGAGCCATTAATGATCCCCATTTAATGTGCCTCCTCATCGCCTTGTCTCCCCACCATAGCGCCACCGTCCACCGCTCAATACTGTGAAAAAAATAAAATAACTTTTTCAAAGTTATTTTATTATTTTCCAAAAAGTCCGAAAATTAACTTTTCTGTCCAACCCTTGTTGATCGATGTTAAGTACTTTCTATGAAAATATCAGCATTATGAGTTCAACGGTGCCCTCAAATTTTCGATCTGAGCACTAGTTCAAAAGTTATAAAAATACATTTGCATGTTTACTTAAGTGAACTAAAGTGAAGTTCAAAATTACATTCCAGAACCCCAGGCCTTGGAATCACGTGTCGTCTCAGTGCATGGGTTTGAAATAATTACATATATATATATATATATTAAAATACATTGAAATTTTGGGACATTACATTCTCCCCACCTTAGGGATTTACATCCCCAAAATCCAAAACAAAGTCTAATAAAACAAATTGGGGTACTGAGCATGAACCTGAGCCTCCCACTCCCATGTTCTCCCCTTGAGGTTCTCGTGCTACCACCAAATGCACACTAGAGGAATCGACCACCCATGAAGGACCCACACCCGTTGATCCTCTATCTCCACTAGAAACTCTTCAAATGTCACCCCATCATCAATGTACAACTATCCCTAGTCGATGACGTGCAATGGATCATTCACGTACCCCCTCAACTACAACACGTGAAAAACATCATTCACCCGGTGCATCTATGGGGGAAGATCTAGACGGTACACCACCTCACCAACTCTACTAAGGATCTGGAAAGGTCCGATGAACCTTGAAGATAGCTTTCTACCCCAACCAAATATTCACAATCCCCATTGGGGTGAGACCCATATGAAAACATAGTCTCCCTCCTTGAACTCCAAGGGTCTCAGTATCCTATTAGCATAAGACTTTGGTCTGCTCTGTGTAGTCCTCATCCGCTTCTGGATGATCTTCACCCTCTCAGTGGTAGCCCATAACGACTTTGGACCCATGAGTTTGTAGGAACCCGGGACACCCTGAGAGGGGAGGGGTGAATCAGGGTGTCAACTTTTTCTTTTAAAAACAAGGATCTTGTTCCTACGATGGTAGGAACTTGTTAAACCTGTTAGACTGAAGGTAATAGAAAGAAAACAACCATAGGAAAAGAGACCACACAACACTTTTACTTGGTTCACCACTAAGGGATACGTCCAAGAAGCATACACTGACAGGTTACCAGTCGTAACTAATTCCACTATACTTCACTAGCTATGGATTACAAGGTTCGGGTACAATCACTCTGTCCCAGACACACTGCCTTTACAAAAGTTTAATGATATCTCACTGCGTCCCTCGGGTCATTCCCGTTGACTCCCCATAGCCCACTTCCTTTGGTGAAGTCTCACCCATTTTATAGACGTGAAGGTCTCTTCAATATATTTGAATTTAATTCTTTTCCTTTGATCAACACGAGACTCTGCTTGCGTCGAAGTCCTAAATTGATTCACTTGAAAGCATTGAACCACTGGACCAGATATTCAGAACGTGAAAACAGGATACACTGGCGATTGTGCACAACACCTACCCTTTGTGTGCAAGATATCACTTTGGCGTGGAATTTTTTACTTTTCTCACATAAAATATTTTATGCAACAACCCCCTTTACACACAACATTCAATTTTACGTGCAGCCTCAAATTTTATGTGTAGCTTCGACTTTTTCACGCAACTTCAACTTTTACGCACAACCTCAATTTGTATGTTCATTGTCTACATTTTCGCACAACTTAAACTTTTCCATGTAGCTCCCTTTTCATGCACATTTTATGTGCATCAGAACTTGGATCTTCTCTAAGTCTTTAGTCGTACTAAATGAGGGGGGTCAACTCTTATTTATAGGTGTCACCAACCCCCACGCACAAACCCCTCTGTGTTGCGCAAAACTCTCATTCTGCGCACAATCCTTTTTCGCACAGAAACCATTTTTCACAAAAATCTCTAGATTTTTTATGCACCTCATGCCTTTACCATTTTTCAGTGTCCTGATCCCGAAACACCTTTTGTGCGAGAAAACCAACCTGCTTTCACTATTGTGCACAAAATAAATTTAGCGCACAATCCATGTTTTTTTGTGCACCACTCCAATATTTTGTGCAGCCCATGCATTTTCCATTTTTTGGCGATCTGATCTCGAAACATGCCTTGTGCGCAAGTTTCCAAAACACCCACACTTTTGTGAACAAGTTCCTTTTGCAAACACACATTTTCCCATTTCCCGATTTTCAAGCCCAAAAATTTGAAAAACACTAGGAAATGATGCCACCTTCAATTTTGTTTTCTGCTTGAACTGTATGATCACTTTACTATAAAACATTATGAATTTGATAAAGAGGATTGAAAATAAACACAAACCATACTTCAAAACATTCTTAGAATTTCCATGGTTCCAATAGAGTTTTGACTCCCCTAGGTCTGTCCAGTATAGAGGTGATATGCATGGCTGCCCATACAAGGCCTCAAACGGTGCCATGCCAATGGTGGAGTGATAACTATTGTTGTAAAAAACTCCCCCAGTGGTAGGTGGTCCTCCCAACTATGACCAAAATCCCAGACACAAGCACGAAGCATGTCGTCTAAGGTCTGTATGGTCCACTTCGTCTGACCATCAGTCTGGGTGTGAAAAGCTATGCTCAAGCGTAGCTGAGCCCCGAACGCCTCCTATAACCCCTTCCACATCCAGGATGTAAATTATGCATCATGGTCTGATACAATCATTGAAGGTACCCCATGAAGTTGTACTATCTCCTAGACATAGAGGAACCCCATGTCCTCTACCGATGCCTACTCTCGGATGGGTAGGAAGTGAGGCGACTTGGTGAGTCGGTCAACAATCACCCAGATAGAGTCATTGCCCCTAGACGTGTGTGGTAAACCCATCCCGAAGTCCATAGAGATACCATCCCACTTCCACTATGGAACCTCAAGTGGATGTGTCAATCCTATTTGGACCTGATGCTCAACCTTCACCTGCTAACAAGTGAGGAATCAGGAAACGAACTTTGCCACCACTTTCTTTATCTCTGGCCACCAGTACTGATGTCAAAGGTCTTGGAAAATCTTCTCCAGAAAAATATATATGAACAATGGGGATGTATGGAACTCCCTCAACACCTCATCCCGTAACGTAACTAATACCATGTTGCGTCCTCTGAAAGGGATGTCGTGCTCCCCACATATCAAAAATCCATCAGGATCATGTCCTAAGGATATTTGAGAACATCAGGCCTCACAGTAAACATCCATGATCTGTGCCTCCCTAACTCACTATAAGAGTAGAGGATTGATAGTCATTGACTGAAGGTAATATGATCCATCACTATCCATGAAGGATGTCTATATCATGGCTAGCTGCTACATCGCATCTCTCAGCAGCTATAAACCAGACCTTATGCTGAGCGTGTCAGCCACCACATTCCCCATCCTAAGAGTATAGACTATCTCAAAGTCATAGTCCTGGAGGAACTCCAACCATCGCCGCTATCTCATGTTTCGGTCCTTCTGAGAGAAGATATACCTGAGAATCTTGTGGTCAGAGTAGATGATAAACCATTCACCCATAAAGTAGTGCATCTACATATTCAAGGAAAATACCACTTCTGCTAACTCCAGGTCATGGTTCACGTAGTAATGATCATGATACCTCACCTTCCATGGGCTGTAGGTGATCACTTCTCACTCCTACATCAGGACACAAACCATTTTGGTCCCTGATGCATCACATTACAGCACGTAGTCGATGCCCTCCTCTAGAAACCTCAAGATGGGAGGGCTGGTGAAGCACTTTCTTAGTTGCTGGAAGCTATGATGGAATTTCTCTATCCACACAAAGGGTTTCCCTTATTTGTAAAAGATTTTATAGGTGCTACTACTCTGGAGAAGTCAGGCACGAACCTCTAGTAGTATCCTCCCAACCCCAAGAAACTCCACATCTCAGTCACGCTCTTGGGTGGCTCCCAAGTAAGCACTGCCTCTATCTTTGCCGAATCCACTAAAACTCCAACCTCTAAGAAAAATGTCCTAAAAAGTGGAACTCCTGAATCTAGAACTGGAAATTTGAGAGTTTACTGTAAAGATGGTTCTCTTGGAGTGTCTCCAGGACTATCTACAGTTATGTAGCATGCTCCTCCTCCGATGCCAAGTACACCAAGATTTCATCAATGAATGCTTCCATGAAATGATCGAGGTAAGGATGTAAAATCCTATTCATGAGTACAATGAACACTTCTGGGGAATTATTCACACCAAAAGGCATCACCAAGAACTCATAGTTTCCATACCAGCATCTAAAGGCTATCTTCGGTACATCCTCACCCCGTACCCGAAGCTGATGATTTCCAAATCTGAGGTCTATCTTTGAGAAACAACTCACTCCCTTTAGCTAATTGAAGAGGTAATCAAACCTCAACAGTGGATACTTGTTCATCATGGTCACCTAGTTCAGGAACAAGAAGTCCACGCATAGTCTCAAGCTCCCGTCTGCCTTCTTGGAAAACAACACCGGGGTTTCCCATGGAGAAACACTGGGTTTTATGAACCCATTCCTCTGCAAGTCCTCTAAATATAATATCATATTACAGAGATTTATGGGAGCCATCCGATATGTAGGTGTAGATATCCGTGTCATCCCTGGGTACAAGTCAATGTATAAGTCTACCTCTCTGTGAGGAGGTAGTCCTAGGACATCTTTTGGAAAGACATCCTTATACTCATCCACCACTACAGGAAAACTTGGACTCCTCTCTTCCACCACACTGAGGGTCAGGCTTTCCAACTGGTGAGTGATCAGCTGGACCCTCCTCCAAGAAAGTCCATCCTATACTGAAAAGGTTCCCTTATCTCTGGTGAAGGAAAACATGGTCCCATCATCACAGACACACCACACTTTGCGCCTAAAACATTTGATCTGAGCATGGACTGTGGATAAAAAGTTCATACCCAAGATGATGTCGTATGGCCTCAATGATACTACTAGGAGATACTATCCGAATATATTACCTCCTAGAGTAAGATCATACTACCATCACCAGTGTGTAATTGTCAAATCCCCTCCCGTAGGAGCCTCTAATCATAAGGATTGAGCCAACAGCTCCACCAGAATCTCCGAGCCTCGAATGAGGTATGTGCTAAGGAAAGACTGACTGAAACCTATGTGTATAAAAAATCCAACTAAGGTGTAAAATACACATATCGTACCTCTAATCATCTCTGGAGTGCTGTGGTAAAAGGCCTCCAGTCCCTGAAGTAGAGCTCACCCCTGTCCTTCAGCTCCCTGAGCCCGTGGTGGACCACATGTGGGTGGTGGAGGTAGTACCATGAACCATCATCCACCACCTGCCACTCGATGTACTCCCTTCCCACATCCACCACCCTATGAACCTCCTAACTAAAACCTCTACCTCTTCCTTGGAGGTTCCTCGATCGTCTGTTGATCGTATGTTCGGTGGTTCGGGAATTCACGAGCCATGTCTCCCTATCTGCGGTAGGAGTAATGAACTCTAGTCATTCCTTTTCCTCGTGAGCTCCGCACCTCCAGCCCTATGTCCTAGGGTCATCCTCTAGAAGTTATGGCCCATTTGGGATTCTATATCATCTACCTATTTCCTTCCACAGATGACTCAACCACCTGTCGTCTGGTGGTGTCTCTCACCATCGGTGCCTACTCAGCTAGGAAGCTTTCTATCAATAGAGCTCGCTCTAGCACTCCAGCCTGTGTTGGGATGCTGATCGAAATCATCAACGCCCTCATCTCTCATCGAATTCCCTAACTAGAGGTATGGGACCTAAATAAGGGGTCTCGTACCATGTTTGTGGAGTAGTGGGATAGGTCGGTAAATCTATCCGAGTACTAGGCCACAGTCAGGCTGCCCTGATGTAGGTGTAGTAGCTCCTGAATATACACTGATCATAGTGTCATTGGTACGAAATCTATCCAGAAGAGCCTCTCAAAGTCCAACAAAGAAAGGGTCTCCTCCTTGTGTATCGGAGCATCACGATCCACCATCTCCTTACCATTCCCTAAAAAAGGCTAGCATCTAGGACCACCATCTGGTCCGAAGGTGTCTCTACCAGGAAAAAAACCATGTAAATGCCTCCAGCCAGTCCTCAGATGCTTGAAGATCTGTCTATCCTTGAAATCTAGAAGGAATATGTCTCTAGAACTCATGTAGCACACTCAGTCGACGTTCACTATCCGCTGGTGGGGCTGGTGGAAACTACTGTTGTATGGGTGGTGGTGATGCTGGTACACCACCCGAAGGTGCAATCGCTGTAAGTAGTCCCTACACCGGCCCCTCATCATTCAGTGGGCCATTGTCATGACCCCTCACTAGAATCGTGGCTGGATGTCTTCATAAAGGAAACCTGTAGAAAAGAAGATGCACTATGGTCAATAAGTAATACTAGGTTAGCTGACTCAAAAGAGATCAAGGGAAAAACATTTCCAAAACACATGAAACCTGTGTGTTCATGTACTGAGTCGGAAAACAGAATTTAGGGTTTTGGTGTATGTATATGTCAGCTGCCACACCAACATTGGACTCCCTGGACTGAAAGAAGAAATCAAGACACTTAACACTATTGCCCGTATAAAAAATACAGACTCTTAGTTCTTCTGGTAGAACCGACCCCCTTTGATAACACTTTTTCATGACCCATCCCCCGGGGCCCATGCCCTGACTACCCCAAGCCCACCTTCTATAGTCCAATGGCTGGTGACTAGAACTGAAAAGGTATATCCCAAAAATGGAAGGCATTTCCTTTAAACCTATACATACACATACATGGAACACTACAGAAAGAAAACCACAAAGGGAAGAAAGTAGTACAACCACTACCAAGCACTAACACTGGGAGTAAATGGTGTGAACTGAAACCATAACAAGTACAAGTACTATAGAAAGTAAAAGGGGATGGAATACAAGCCCAACTAATAGGAAAGTACAAAATAGGAAGTACAGGCTCCAGAGGTTATCCACCAAGGATCCTACCAGAATGGTAGGTATAGCTCACTGTCAGATGTCCCAGTAGCACACTACGTCTATCGATCCACCTCTAAGCACCATCTAGCCCTGGTACCCCAAATCCCCAGTCAAAGATGTATGTTGTCTTCACAAGATACAATAGATGTAGGTGAAGCCCGTATAAGGGTGAGTATAAAAAAACTCAATAGGGACCCCAAGACCAACTCGAGTCTCATAGAAATCCACAAAGGAAAATACCACAAAACAAGATATCAAGGAAAAACACAAAGAAAAATACACAGCTCATACCATGTATAATTTAAGTATAGAAGTAAAGATGATTAGTCTTAAAGCTATATCATCTTATTCTGTTGATAGTCTCTATTGTTGATTCATATAGGGTCACTCTGTTGCTGATCCATGAAGGGTAACTCTATTGTGGATCCATGATGGGTCGCTCTATGGCAGATCCACGACGGGTCACACTACTACTGATCCACGAAGGGTCGCTCTCATGCTGACACATGAAATGGTTTCTTTTTATGATGATACACGAAGATTCACTCTTATGCTGATCCTTGAAGGGTCTCTATTATGCGGATATATGAAGGGTCACTCTTCATTATTCACATCACAACCAGCCACTGAATTCCTAGACTTAGCACGCTTGATTCTGGGAGGATCTGCTTATCAAGCCATCAGTCATAACTCAAATGCCACGAAGTCCCACATAGAGTAACCCAAAGGACCGTCTGCTCAGTAAGGGTAAGAAATACAGTGGAAACTTTCATAAATAATCATAAACATTTAAGGAAATGTATAACTAAAACAAAAGCCTTTTAAACTTGAACTTCATCATAATATGGAAAAAATAAAATGAAATAATTCCATTTACTTATTCACATGGATATTCTACTAGTCGAATAATCACATGCAATATCAATTACCACTTTCATAATGAATGAATGCATAGTGACAAACTATCATAACCACATAGTCAAGGCCTTGTGCCAAGACTACAAATAATATTTTATCAAGGCCTTGTTCCAAGACACTAGTTTGTCTCATGACACCTACCGATGCATCGAGGAGCTATAGCAGGCTCCACCCGTCACTTACTTAGTCTAATGCATTCCTCATATGAAATGGTTTAAACATAACATAAACATTCGTATTAAAAATATCATACGAAATGTCGATAATTTATCCATAAATCATGAATGGTTTAAAAATAACACATCCATAGTCAAACATATCACAAAACCTTCAATAAAATATGGAAGTTTTGTATCATAATAAATTAACTTCAAATAAGCTTAAAATCCATCAAGGGATGTTGACATAGATGAAAATGTTTTACAAAACTCTTTGAGAGAAATATCCCTTTTTCATGAAAACATTCAAAAGTTACAAAATTTAGAAAGGAAGACATCTGAAAAAATATTTTTGAATCAAAGTTTCTCATACCACTTTGAAACTTTTGAAAGTAATTAACATTTTAAAACATTCATGTACATTTAAATAAATCCTTAAAACCATTTTGAAAACATGGACATTAATGAGAATGGTTTAGAAGAATAAATCTTTAAAACATTTAAAATGATGTTTTAGTAAACATTACCTTAAAATAATCCCTTTGAAAACTATTTTATGAAACTTGTACATGGATAATAAATATTTCCCAGTAGATACTTATGTAAAAACAACCTTGGATAATAAAGAGATTGTGAAATTAACCCTAACCAATTTGGTAACTTACGAAACATACACCCCTATAAAAGAGGTATCATACAATGAATATTTAAATAGAAATAAATTAAATCATATTACACAAATAATACAATTATGGGCATTTCATACACCACACAAAAGGTAATAGTGGCAATATGGCATGAATCTCACAGGAATAAGGAGTGAGATGAAAACCCCTTACCTTGCACTTTCATTTAGTTGAGGGTACGTTTAACCTCCTATATGAAGATTGTAGTATGTTATTATAGTATACCATAACCATATTAATATTTATTATATCATACATGATTCATTTATTCCTTTATACTACCCATTTAATAATAATTTCCATGTTAAATTAACATTTCGGGTAATAATCGCTTTCTTTATCGTATGTGTTTTAACTTGTTACTCTTGATTGTATAACTTAGATCAAGATTTAATTACTTATAGAATATAAAACATGATTTATATATCATATATATTTAGAATATAAATATGTATAATAGACATATATATGAAATTAAAAACATCGTTTATGGAGACGGTAGTCCGTACGCACGCATAAATGTTGTTTCTGTTTTCATCTCGTATTGAACGGAACTAAGTGAATAAGATATAAGTAAGTATATATATATATATATATATATATATGTATATATCTCCAGTAGAATTATTATGTCATATATTACATACTTATTAGTAATATATTTATTTTTATAATCATTGATGAATGGTGAATGTGGAAATGAATCCCATCGCATCGTGGAGACGGTAATCCGTACGTACGCACGAGTGACAATATCATTTCTTTAAAGTTGTGGAATTGGATGGTATATTAATTTTATAGAGATATTATCATGTTATTTTCATTATTTATATACATATTAATCATCATTATATACATCCAAATAACATAGTGTTGAATAACAAATTACACCATGGCGTGGAGATGGTAAGCCGTACGTATGCACGCACGGTGACATTATCATTCATAAGATGGATAGAATAATTAATATAGTTGTGCCATATTTATAAAAACATAACAGTATGTAGAATATAATGGATTTATTATTTTAGAATAGAAACAACAAAGAAAGAGTAAGTAGAAGAATAAGAGAACTTTAAAGAGGGTGGTGAAATCATTACCTCTTCTTCAGGTTCTTCCTTTTGATTTGATAAAAGGGGATCTTTAAGTTGAATTTATGACCAAAGGAGGGCATCTAGGATGAAGTGAGGGAAGTTGAGAGGATATTTGGGCAAGGTTTGGCCGAGCCAATTGGCTTAGAATGTGTTAAATGGAGTGAAGGGGGAGTGCCCTTTTATAAGAGGGGTGAGGGGCACCTTAGAAAAAACTTAAAATATTATTTTATAATAAATTCATTTTCGGTTTCTAATGGATATAAAATGGATTATTTAAAGAATATGGTGGGTATGGGTCTAAAACCTTTCAAAAAATAGGTTTTAGATAGGTTTAGGTCACCATATTAACCTTAACTTTTAGATTTAACTCTTAGTTAAATAATTTAACTTTTACCGTGTCTTCTTGTATTCTTAATATATATGGTTAATAAACTTACTCTAAACATCCAAGAGAATCTCAAGCGGATCAGTAATGACATATATAATATTATTTAATCCCTTTGGATGAACCTTACATTTTTTGGAATATTATATCAACCAATAATATAGTATTTGTTTTAAATATTAATTTATGTAAATTTTGACAATATTTGGTATTTTGTTTTTGTGAAAGTCATAAAAACTTTATTACTTCGAACAAGATACATTGAATTATCCCTAAAATGTCATAGTCACCTATAAAATTCGTGGATGTCATAAAAATATTGAAATTATATTTATTTTAATATTTATAATACCATTTGTTTGATTCTTTCATTAATATGGTAATTATTGCATCATCATTGTGTCATAAATAAATTTAATTATTTAATGTATAAAAATTATAAATAAAATAAAATGATGTATTAAATCTATTTATCTTTCTAATAAATATTTATAGTCGAATTTATCTTATGTATAACCCTATATTAAAAATGGTTTAGTTAATAAACTTTGAATTTAACACTTTTAACTCTTCTTTAAATAAAATAATAATAAATGTCCTAATCTAATCCAAGTGGACCTAAAGGGTCATATTTTATTCCTAAAGTTGTTTTTGGTCGAATTAAATTTATCCAATAGAATTAGGACATGTGTTTGGGTAATAATAATATCATTTTTACCCTTAATTACCCTATTTACTTTTAACCGTGGAAAATAAAGTAAAAAGTTACTATTCACCAAAACTTATTTTTATCTTATTGAACCAAATTTTACTCCTTGATATTAACCATGTCTCTTGGATTTTCTAAATTCAACTCACAGAAGTGGTAAAATTAAGTTTTATGTAAATTTGTAAATGCTCCTAGGAGGTGGGTAAAAGACGGTAAAAATATTGATAAAATTTTTATATATCTAAAATTATTATAAACTGACTCCAATGAATTACATTGAATTTATATTGGTATTATGTATCTATTTTGACCTAAAATAAATTTAAATAAAATAAATAATTATTTAAATAAAAAGCCGATTTTAAACAATAACTCAGTGTTTTTCACTATTCATAAAAAATTGAATGTTTTCAGAAAAATACCAAAAATTCACCCTAGGATAATTTTGATATTCTGAATCCAAAAATGATGTCTATTTTACCAAATTCAAAACATATAAGTTGCATTAATTAATTTAAAATTAATTCCCTTTGTCAAAACCAAAAGGGGGCGCCTGGAGCCGGACCCCATTTATTCCAAATTTCCCTAGCTCCTGGGCACAGTCATTGACCTAACTGATCTTCTGATGCGTTGGTGCTCCTCCCTCTCACCAGCTAATGCATGCTCACTTTTCACCCTATACTGGATCATTTGGGTCTGGCGTAACGATGCTATTTTTCATCAAGTTCATAAACCTCCTGAATTCTGGATTGAACGGGCCACCTCATGGATTGGGGGATGGAAAGACCACAATGGAAATTTTACGCTTGGGGTTACCCCCTCCTACCCCTATAATTGGAATCCTCCAAATGAATGGATTCTTAAGATTAACGTGGACACATCTCCCCCCAAGGATGGGCTCGTTTCCCTTGGCCTCCTGGCCCGAAACCATATGGGGAAAATCATTGCGGCAAAATACGAACCACACCATGCATTCTGGGAACCTGTAGTGGCTGAGGCCACCGCCATACTTGCTGGTATGATGCTCGCTATGGACCATGGGTGGGTGGATATCAAAATTGAGTATGACTTCCTCACTGCAATCTATGCTATTAACCATAATGACGGTGGATTCCAGCCCTTTGGCCTCATTATTAGAAGAATTCTCACACTTCATCAATACTTATCATTTTGCACCTTCTCCTTCACCAAAAGGGAAGGAAACAATGTGGCCCATCAAATTGAGACCTCAGGCCCATTCGATGCCAACCAGCTATGGAGGGACAATTTTCCTTCATGGCTTTGCACTTGTACATCTGCTGACCATTGTCATTAATGATATCTGTCCTTTTTCAAAAAAAAACTATCAAAAGGTTGACACTTGTTTATGTCCAATTTCAATGTAAAATTACTTACAATGAACAACATTGGATTAAATGGTAAAAATATAATCTATTTATACTTCCAAACCATTAAAATGTATAATTTAAAACTATAAATTATTTTTATTAAAAAATTTGTTTTCGGTTAAAATATAGTATTTTTTACTATTCACCCAAATATGAAAGTTATCATAAAAACACCAAAAATTTATTAAAACTAAATTATTATGTCCCGATTCTAAAGAAGAAGTTTATTTTGTAAAATTGAATATATAAAAGTTTCAAATATTGGATTTAAAAATGGTTCTCCATTAAAAGGAGGTAAAATTGCATTTTTTGAAAAAATACTTCTTTTATCTGAAAAAAGGTATTTGTTCTTACATTATGTCTAAGAAACTCATAATATAGATTCTAAAATTATAAGGATTATATAATGTTCAAAATTCAGTTAATACTATTCATAACCGCTTTTGAACATCTAGTTTGGTAAGTTGTGGTGCGCTTGAACTCAGTGTTGTGTATAGTGGAAGTTATTGAATTAATTTGAAGAAAAAACATACTCTGAAATCTTGGGGTGTTACATTCTCCCCTCATTCAATAAATTGTGTCCTCTCAATTTGAAATTGTTCTTCGAAAATAAAAGGATGAAAATAGAAAATACCTTTTTAGGAAAACTCAAATAGGAAATTGAGTTAATAAAATTTAGTCTTTATAAAAGGAAAAGGGGAATAAAAAAGTCACCAACAAATTAGTGTTTCAGATAGGAGAACATTGGTGGAAATTATAGATAGATAATTAGAGGAAAAACGTAAATATTTTTAGGGACTGATTGTGGTCATCAATCACAAACAAGTGTAAAATTGAGGGCCTCAAAGCCATCAATCTATGATGACTTAAAATATCATCGGTTCAACAAAACATAAGGTATTAGGATAACATGTTTTTGGCTTTAATATCCCTTACCTAAAGTTTAAGGACTAATTCCTTCATAGGATGAAAAAAAGTATACTTGGAAAGTATAGTTACATCCTTTAACTAATTTCTACCACAAACTCATCTTTCACTCTAAAATATAATAGAACTTAAAAATATTATATTTATTCTAATCGTATAGGGTTCCAAAAATAACGAATTTATAATTCACATATCAGACCCTTTAAAAAAACTACATTATTCAATACAGGACATCACGTGGGTCAGTGATAGGTGATACAACCTTGCCTCCCTTCAGTTGAGGGTTCAAGTCTCGCGGCCTTGCCGGACGTGACGGGTTGCCGCCCGACCTCCGGGTTGTCCTTTTTATGGAAATCCAAAAAATAACCTTAACAATAGTATCCAATTTCAAACTTAATCCATTCCAACCTTTAGAATTATCCAAAATAATTATATCCAAACTCTCAGTCCTAAGTTTATAAGGAAGTTAAACATAATGAAGATCCCTTTTTCCAGGTAATAACATGTGAACGCCTTCATCGTGTATTCTTTTACAACACTACAACATCCTGAATTACCAAAATTAACCGTATCTTATTACAAAATCACTACCTCATAATCAGGACCATATTAAGGATTACCTTTCCTTCAACCATTTATTTTCCAAAAAGTGTAGCTTACTATTAAGTCACTTTTCTTAGAACCATATAATCTCAAATCCTCAATAAAATAGTACTGCAGTACAATCCTTATTTATCTCCATAATTCATGTAACCAGTATATTGTTGATACAAAACTCAAATGAAATAATTCTATAAAAATAACATAAGAACACTAGTCTTTATTCTTCATCTGAGGTAGTATCATAACATGATTATTATCCAATAACATCATTTCTGGTATACTCTTATGAATAGGATATTGATTCGCGTAGTGTCTCAACACCTTGTAGATGAAGCATTTTACATTTGAAAACTTTTTCTTTCCCTTGGAATCACGTACTTGGTGTCCTTTTTCCCACACTTATAACGAACTCCCATTCCCTTCAAGCATTTTCCAAGGTGATTCCTTACACATTTATCACATATTAGAAAATACTTCTTTCCCTTATTCGCTTTATCCATCTTTCTTTCTACCATCCTTTACTTCTCTTGCTTCCCTTCAAAGCCATAGGATTCAGAGAATTCTTTATTGATCTTATGATACTATTTATTCATATGATGATAATACATGGGATAATATTTTCTTTCTAAATTTTTTCTTAATACCATGAATGATATGACCCTTCTTACTCTTTGGATCATACGTATAATTGGAGTTCTCATCCCTTCTACTGGGTGCCATTTCTAAACAATGTCATACACTAGGTTAGTTTATGAATCACAATTCACAATTTTAAACATGTAAAATACCTAACATAAATTGAATAGTTTATGGATATAATCCATAATCACAAAATTGTTTTCTTTGAGGAGTTATATACTCATATATCCTTCATAGCAGTTTGTAAAGAAAATGAGAATTATCCTAAGCATATCCCCCAGGAGTGTCGTAACCAAGAGTGCAGCAAGGCCTGTTTTCGTGCACCAGTTACCATTCGAGTCTAGATCAAAGTAGTGCTTTTGGGTTTTAACCCTAGGTACATCTGTTCCAGAGCCACCTCTACCTGCTCGTATCCAGACAGGGATGTATTTTCTTGGAAAACTCTCAAAATCTCAAAATTACCAAAATTCTAGGAAGTTGTTCTATACTAATCATCAACGTCTATCTTAGGGTAATGTGCTCTATTGAGAGTTTATCTAAATATAGTTTCCAATGTTATTACTAAACTTCCTCTGATACCAACCGTAACTCCCCGACCCCAGTTACCCAGAGTCGGTGTATTATTTTAATACATTGGCATGATTACAAGGAATCAAGTCTCAAAGGACCGATCGGTTAAGCAGTATTGGAAAATAGATTACATATATGAATTTTACATTACAATTTATAACATACAAAACAACATAAATAATCCTTTATTAATGCCATTATTCCCTTGGATTAACCCTACATATCAATCACAATAAACTTCTTGGAATCTTGAGAAAAATAAAACATAGAAAGGGGTGAGCTCAAACACGCACTAAGGGTAAGAAATACAGCAGAAACATTCATAAATAAGCATAAAAATTTAAGTCAATGTATAACTAAAACAAAATCCTTTTAAACTTGAACTTAAGAATAATATGGGAAAAATAAAATTAAATAATTCCAATTACTTATTCACATGGATATTCTACTATTTGAATAATCACATGAAATATCAATTACCACTTTCATAATGATGGAATGCATAGTGCCAGACTATCATAACCACATAGTCAAGGCCTTGTGCCAAGACTACAAATAATATTCTGTCAAGGCCTTGTACCAAGACACTAGTTTGTCTCACGAGACCTATCGATGCATCGAGGAGTTATAGCGGGCTCCACCCGTCACTTACTAAGTCCAATGCATTCCTCATATGAAAAGGTTTAAACATAACATAAACATTTGTATTAAAACTATCATACGAAATGTAGATACTTTATCCATAAACCATGAATGGTGTAAAAATAACACATCCACAGTCAAACATATCACAAAACCTTCAATAAAATATGGAATTTTTGTATCATAACAAATCAACTTCAAATAAACTTAAACTCCATCAAGGGATATTGACATAGATGAAAATGTTTTGTAAAACTCTTTGAGAGAAATATCCCTTTTTCACGAAAACATTTAAAAGTTACACAATTTAGAAAGGAAGACATTTAAAAAAATATTTTTGAATCAAAGTGTCCCATACCACTTTGAAACTTTTTAAAGTAATTAACATTTTAAAACATTCATGTCCATTTAAATAAATCCTTAAAACCATTTTGAAAACATGGACATTAATGAGAATGGTTTAGAAGAATAAATCTTTAAAACATTTAAAATGATGTTTTAGTAAAAAGTACCTTAAAAAAATCCCTTCGAAAACTATTTTATGAAACTTTTACATGGATAATAAATATTTCCCAGTAGATACTTACGTAAAAACAACCTTAGATAATAAAGAGATTGTGAAATTAACCCTTAGCAATTTGGTAAATTATGAAACATACACCCCTATGAAAGAGGTATCATAAAATCAATATGTAAATACACATAAATTAAATTTTATTACACAAATAATACAATTATGGGCAGTGAATACACCACACAAAAGGTAACAGTGGCAATATGGCATGAATCTCATGGGAATAAGGAGTGAGATGAAAACCCCTTACCTTGCACTTTCCTTTAGTCAAGGGTACGTTTAACCTCTTGTATGAAGATCGTATTATGTTATTAAAGTATACCAGAACCATATTAATATTTATTATATCATACATGATTCATTTATTACTTTATACTACCCATTTAATAATAATTTCTAAGTTAAATTAACATTTCGGGTAATAATCGCTTTCTTTATCGTACGTGTTTTAACTTGTTACTCTTGATTCTATCACTTAGATCAAGATTTAAGTAATTATAGAATATAAAAAATTATTTATATATCATATATATTTAGAATATAAATATGTATAATAGACATATATATGAAATGAAAAACACCATTTATGGAGACGGTAGTCCGTACGTACGCATAAACATTGTTTTCGTTTTCATCTCGTATTGAGCGGAACTAAGTGAATAAGATATATGTAAGTAAATATATATATATATATATATGTATATATCTCCAGTATCATTATTATTTCATATATTATATACTTATTAGTAATATATATATTTTTATAATCGTCGATGAATTGTGAACGTGGAAATGAATCCCATCGCGTCGTGGAGACGGTAATCTGTACGTACGCACGAGCGACAATATAATTTCCTTAAAGTTGTGGAATTGGATGGTATATTAACTTTATAGAGACATTAGCATGTTATTTTCATTATTTATATACATATTACTCATCATTATATACATCCAAATAACATAGTGTTGAATAACAAATTACACCACGGCGTGGAGACGGTAAGCTGTATGTACGAACACATGGTGACATTATCATTCATAAGATGGATAGAATAATAAATAAAGTTGTGCCATATTTATAAGAACATAACAGTATATAGAAGATACTGGATTTACTATTTTATAATGGAAACAACAAAGAAAGAGTAAGTGGAAGAATAAGAGAACTTGAAAGAGGGTGGTGAAATCATTACCTCTCTTCGGGTTCTTACTTTTGATTTGATCAATGGGGATCCTTATGTTGGATTTATGACAAGAATAGGGCCTCTAGGATAAAGTGAGGTAAGTTTAGAGGATATTTGGGTAGGGGTTGGCCGAGTCAATTGGCTTAGAAGGCGTGAAATGGAGTGAAGGGGGAGTTCCCTTTTATAAGAGGGGTGAGGGGCACCTTAGAAAAAACTTAAAATATTATTTTATAATAAATTCATTT
Source organism: Viscum album (assembly GCA_963277665.1). NCBI lineage: Eukaryota > Viridiplantae > Streptophyta > Magnoliopsida > Santalales > Viscaceae > Viscum > Viscum album. The sequence continues at coordinate 892,644,866 of OY728123.1, forward strand.
TCGGTTTATAATGGCTAAAAAATGAATTATTTAAAGGATAAGGTTGGTATGGGTCTAAAACCGCTCAAAAAATAGGTTTTATATAGGTTTAGGTCACCATATTAACCTTAACTTTTAGATTTAACTCTTAGTTAAATAATTTAACTTTTACCGTGTCTTCTTGAATTCTTACTCTATTTGGTTAATAAACTTACTCTAAACATACAAGAGAACCTCAAGTGGCTCATTAATGACATATATAATATTATTTTAGTACTTTTACCTAACCTTAAATTTTTAGGAATATTATATCGACCAATAATATAGTATTTGTTTTAAATATTAATTTATGTCAATTTTGACACTATTTGGTATTTTGTTTTTTTGAAAGTCATAAAAACTTGATTAATTCGAACAAGACACATTTAATTATCCCTAACATGTCATATCCACCTAGAAAATTCTTGGATGTCATATAAACTTTGAAATTATATTTATTTTAATTTTAATAATACCATTTATTTGATTCTTTCATTAATATTGTAATTACTACATCATCATTGTGTCATAAATAAATTTAATTATTTATTTTATAAAAATTATAAATAAAATACCATGATGTAGGTAATATATTTATCTTTCTAATTAATATTTATAGTCGAATTTATCTTATTTATAACCCTATATTAAAAATGGATTAGTTAATAAAGTTTGAATTTAACACTTTTAACTCTTCTTTAAATTAAATAATAATAAATGTCGTAATCTAATCCAAGTGGATCTAAAGGGTCATATTTTATTCCTAAGGTTGTTTTTGGTCGAATTAAACTTATCCAATAGAATTAGGACATGTTTTAGGGTAATAATAATATCATTTTTACCCTTAAATACCCTATTTACTTTTAACCGTGGTAAATAAAATTAAAAGTTACTATTCACCAAAAAATATTTTTATCTTATTGAACCACATTTTACTTCTTGATATTAACCTTGTCTATTGAATTTTTGAAATTCAACTCATAGAAGTGGTAAAATTAAGTTTTATGCAAATTTGTAAATGCTCCTAGGAGGTGGGTAAAAGACGGTAAAAATTTTGATAAAATTTTTATATATCTCAAATTATTATAAACTAAATCCAATGATTTAAATTGAATTTATATAGGTATTCTGTATCTATTTTTACCTAAAATAAATTTAAATAAAATAAATAATTATTTAAATAAAAATCCGGTTTTAAACAATAACTCAGTGTTTTTCACTATTCATCAAAAATTGAAAGTTTTCAGAAAAATACCAAAAATTCACCCTAGGATAATTTCAATATTCCGAATCCAAAAATGATGTATATTTTACCAAATTAAAAACATATAAGTTGAATTTATTAATTTAAAATTAATTCCGTTGTCAAAACCAAAAGTGGTATTTTTAAGAAATAATAACTATCAAAAGATTGACACTTGTTTATGTCCAATTTCAATGTAAAATTACTTAAAATGGCCATAATTGGATTAAATGGTAAAAATATAATCTATTTATAATTCCAAACCATTAAAATTTATAATTTAATACTATAAATTATTTTGATTAAAAAATTAGTTTTCAGTTAAAATATAGTATTTTTTTACTATTCACCCAAATATGAAAGTTATCAGAAAAACACCAAAAATTTATTAAAACTAAATTATTATGTTATGATTCTAAATAAGAAGTTTATTTTTTCAAATTGAATATATAAAAGTTTCAAATATTGGATTTAAAAAGGGTTCGCCATTAAAAGGCAGTAAAATTGCATTTTTTGAAAAAATACTTCTTTTATTTGAAAAAATGTATTTGTTCTTACATTTTGTCTAAGAAACTCAAAATATGGATTCTAAAATTATAAGGATTATATAATGTTCAAAATTCAGTTAATACTATTCATAACCGCTTTTGAACATCTAGTTTGGTAAGTCGTGGTGCGCTTGAACTCGGTGTTGCGTGTAGTGGAAGTTATTGAATTACTTTGAAGAAATAACGTACTATGAAATATTGGGGTGTTATAGGCCCTATCCGACTCAGTCTGACTGACCCAAAAAATCCCGAACTAGGGTCCCCCATGACCCGTCTTGTCTACCTTGCCCATTGGCATGGCCCATTGGGCCTTAATGGACCCAGCCGAGGTTGGCCATGGGTCCAGTCCGCTTGGTCACCCAGTGAACTGAAATTTATCTAGCTTGGTCCACACTGGTAGGCCGGTCTATTTTCCTAGCATGGCCCACCATGCAATGTAGTTTTATCACATCAGCCTGGTCCACTAAGGCAGACCGACTTGAATGTTTATCCAGTCCACTAGCCTGGCTTGGCCCAGCCCGATGGGACGACCGGTTCGCCCCGGACTAGCTCGGCTAGTCCGATTCTACTCGGACTAGCTCGGCCGATCTAGTTAGGGTGTGCACAGACAGTTCTACCAACTACCCTTTTTGTTTGCACGTGGCCTCAAGGAGCGGGTCGCTCCATTCTAGGCACTGCCGAGCTGGCGCTGTGTCCATCCGACCACCGCGGCCGACATGCCGCGACCTCCTCCACCATGGTGCGTACCACCTCTTCCTATGCGGATGGAGAGGGTAGACCGCTCCACACGTATGTAATGCCGGTTAGCATCGTCTCCCCCCTGTGGCCAACACCGTAGGCCGCCACGCCGGTGGTGCCACACCGGTGGCACCTTCCACGGGCCACCGAGTTCACTCTGGTGGTCCGATTTCGAAACCGCTTGCACCCTTGGGCCTCTCGGGTTGCCTCCTTTCCTACTTGGGTCTTTAAATTGCCTTTCTTCCATTTTTAATGTTCATTGACCAAGAATTCACAAGGAAGAGGGGGGTTGACCCTTGTTCATGTCGGCCCGTGCCCTCCGCGTTAGAAGTTTAAAGCAGGAGGAGGTTCAAGGATAACGTTCTATCAACAACATACCAGTCCCACTGTAGAAACCCAAGAAAAGGACACCCTCCCGCATCAATGAAAGACCCGCGGTTCAACCTGTTTGTGGGTTGACCTATGTTCATCACTTTTGAAAAAGTACGGGGAAAAGAATTTAATCAAGAAACCCCTACATGGTTTGAGGATCCGTCACTGATGAGGGATGAAGCGTCGAGCTATTGTTGATCCTCGATCCCTTAGCAATCGTCATTGTTTTTCATCTCTCGAATCCGTCCCACTAGTGTTCATCAATAGCATTCGTCATCATAGGCAGAGGGAGAGAGAAGTTCCACATTCATCGTCAGAGGAAATTCCACAAACTGATTTCCCCAATGTGTTATTAAAATAAAACACATCGAAGTGAATATGTTACGCTGCGACGTTGTGTCGTTATGATATTTTATTTATGAAACAACATTATAGTTACACTTTCAAAACAATCCATTAATGATCCTCATTTAATGTGCCTCATTACCGCCTCGTCGGTGCACCGCAATGCCGCTGTTCACCTCTCAATGGTGCGAAACAAAATAAAATAACTTTTTCTAAGTGATTTTATTATTTTTCAAAAAAATATGAATATTAACTTTTCCATATGACCCTTGTATGTCAAATTTAAGTCCTTTCTAGGTGAATCCCGACATTCCAAGTTCAATGGTGCCCTCATATTTTTGATCTGAGCACTGGTTCAAAAGTTATAAAAACCCACTCACATGTTTATTTAAGTGAACTAAAGGGAAATTCAAAATCATATTCCCGACACCTTGGGCCTCAAAATCATTTTTCTTCTCAGTGCATGGTCTCAAAATAATTCCATATAATTTTTTTAAAACATTTACACAGAAAATCTGGGACATTAAAATATACTAAGATCACAAAGGGACACTTTTGGATGGATAAGATTCATTTATTAGGTCATATTTTATCAAATATAGGAGTACCAGTTTACCCAGAGATGGTGAGAGATATGGTTTCCTGGTAGAAGACTGATAATATCTTTGATATTTGGAGTTTCTTAGTGCTAGATGGATATTACATGAATTTTATACCGTAATTATCACAATTAGAAGTGTTTTTTATGGTCTTGAAAAACATGGGTGTGAAGTTTGTATGATGAGATACCTGAGAGACAAAATTTGAGGAGTTGAAAGGGATAATAACATTAGTGCCAACCCTAATTCATCTAGATCCATGAAGGAGATACAATTTGTATTATGATTCATCATTTATTAGGATAAGATCAATTTTTATGTAGGGGATAGAGTCTTCGTGTATGGTTCTTTTTAGTTGAGGCCACGTGAGAGGGATTACACAATGCATGATCTCAAGATATCTGTAGTAGTTCATGTTTTACACTGTTGGAGACACTATTTATTAAGATAGCATTTTTTGGTGTACATGGACCATAAAATCCTCAAGTATATATTTAGAAAAAACTATCTAAATTTTAGGCAGTTATGGTGGGTTGAGTATCTACATAATTTTTTTACTTTGATATTTCCTATATACCTGTAAAGGGAAATGTAGTGGAAGATGAATTGAGTAGGAGGAATCATATACAATTAGTTTAAAAGGCTATTAGTGAGTGGAAGATTATGGATTTGGTTTCAGATATGCACTTGTAGGTACCCTATAGTTGTGGCTAGACTTTTCTTTCATCCTTAGTTATGACATATACCCCTCTATTTAGAGTGAGGATGAGGCAACTATCATATTTAGAGGGCTTAACCATATGATGAAGTGTGGTAGGTGATGACCCAAATCTTAGTTGGACCATATGTGAGGATGAGAACCTTCATATTCATCGTTATGTTTGGGTCCCAATGACCATACACAAGGAGATGATGTGGGAGTTTCATGACTCAGTTTGGGAAGTTCATATCATTTTCACCAAGATTTATCATGATTTACATTGCCGATATGTGTGTCCAAGGATGAAACATGAGGTAGTTGGGTTAATTATGAATTTTTCAACCAATAAGAAGGTTAAGGAAGAACATTAACAACTAGACAAAACATTACAACAACTACCCATTCCCGAGGGAAAAGGGATGACATCATGATGGATTTCATGACCATTTTACCAAGGTCACCTTGAGGTTGTGATTCTGTTTTGGATGCTATGGAGTGGTTAATGAGGGTTTATCATTTTCTATCTACTAGGAAGACCTTAAATGTAAATGATCTGGGAAGGTTGTATATTCAGGAGGTAGTATGGCTTCACAAGGTCCCTTATACTATCATTTCAGATAGGGATGCTCAGTTTACATCTCATTTCTTGGAGAATTTATAGAGGGACTTGGGTACATAGGTTCACCTGAGCACATCATACCACACTCAGACTAACTTCGAATTAGAGTGCATGATTTATGTGTTTGAGTACATGTTGTGAGCATGGATCCTTAATTTTGGGGGATCTTGGGAGAGGCATATTCCCCCTGTCAAGTTCAGCTACAATAATAGTTATTAGGTTACTATACATGTGGAAATTTATGAGGATTTATAAAATAGTCCATTTCAATCATCCCGGTGCTGGTTATAGGAAGGTGAGATAGCTTCAATGGGACCACATATCATGCAAGAGACTTCACATCAGGTCTAGTTGATCAGGAAATAGATGGCTACTACACAGTCTCGAAATAAATATTAAGACGATCACCATCAAATATTTCTAATGATAGAGGTCAGGGATCATATATTTTAACATATCTCAATGGGAATGTGACATAGATGTATCAAGATACAGGGTAATATTTCACCATGATACATCAAGCCATTCGAGATTTTAGAGATAGTTGGGCTGGTAGTCTATTGGTTGTAGTTACCTCAGAGGTACTTGGAATTTACGAAATATTCTATGTATCTCAGTTGTGTTGTTATCACTCAGACACATCTCATACAATATATCTTGAGGAGGATGAGTTATAGGTATATGAATCTATTGAGGTGCATCCTATATATATTGTTCATTGGAGCACATAGGTTCTCTGAGGCCGGTTAGTTCCACTAATATGGGTGCTATGACAACACAACTGTTTACAGTATGAGACATGGGAACAGGAGGCCAATGTACATGCTCAGTGGTCTAAGTTATTCTCAATAAATTCTTGACCACTCATGAGAGGTAAATTTAGGGATGAATTTATTTAAGGGATTAATATTGTAGATCCTAGGTTTTCATGTGAGGTAAGAATCTTTTTTTTCTAGTTTAAATGTTTAATTTTAACCTATTGTAATTTCCCTAGGAAGTCACAGGGGTTTCAGGGGGTGTCTGGGACTTGTTCGAAGCCTAGAGTCCAACTTTTTGGAAAAAAGTCAGGCCACATGGTTAGTAGAAACTGTATGGGGCAAGATGAATGCTTTTTCTAGCCATGTGAGGCTTGTACAATGGTCCTAAGTAGCCTTCATGGTTTTATGAATCTATGAAGAAGGAGGTGCACACCCATACGAGGGGCTCTGTAGTTTTTTAAATTTTTTGAGGCATGGTATGTACATGGGTTTCCAAACCATGTGCACTAACCATACAAGGTTCCCCTTAAAGCAGTGAAGGGTGAACGATTTGGCCAACCATGCAGCCAAACTGTGAAGCCTAATAATTCTCAGGGATGTTACCATTTTCGCCTTAAAACCTACTAAAACTCAAAATATCCATTTTACTCCTTCCTTGGATATCCTTGAGCATTGGAGTGATCCTTTGAAGGCCAAAGAATATATTTTTATCCCGTTTCCCCATCCGAACATAGATTCGAACACCGTTAATTTTTTTTGATTCATGCTGGTGAGTTCTTCATTCATACTGAGCCATTATTTGTTTGTATTAGTAACAAAGAAGTTATTTTGGTGCAAGATAATATGCATTATTTCTAGGTTATTTTTTAATTATTTATTTTTCTTCTGATATGGATTGATTCAAATGATGATACTGTACAAGTACTCTACTACAGAACTACAGTAGGTGGTCTATACCTTCCCCTCAGGGTTTGGTGTTTTATAAGAATAGTTTCTATTACACTGCTTGCTAGACCTTCTAGTAGTTCCCCTTTAATTAATTTAAAAATTTAATTGGATGAATTGGAACCTATTAGGGACACCCACTAGTTCCATTGAGTTTTTTGGAGGTTATTTCCCTAACCTAAGCAACCAATGGGGTGTCTTTTTTATTTTAACTTTTGATTATACCACCCGTGGGGTGCATGTGTGATTTACTATTTAGATGAATAACTTTATAAATTGAATTAAATTGAATTGAATGATTTAGATAAGGTTTTACTCCCTTTCCTCATGATAAAATGTTATTTATTGATTTAATTAATTAATAAAATTTTAAAGAAATTGTGGAAATGAGTGGGTGAACTCATGAAATGTAATAGATTGGTTATTGATGGTTGAAATGAATGAGATGATTTGAAATGGAAGTGGATTCCTCAGTTGGTTTAACTTGGATCCAGATTCCATTAGATTTGATAGATGTTTATCCCATGGATCTTGATTGTGGCAATGGATGCCTTAGATTAGATTTATCCTTGGGTCTTGATTCCGTAGGATTCCTTGGGCCTTGCTACCACTTGGATCAATATTGTTTTGTATTACAGTGGACATACTCCTTGGACCCACCGAATTATTTATTAAGTTTCCACTGAAATACTCATGGGAATTGATGAGGATGACTTAGTTTTATATTCCTTGGATCCAACCTTTCATGGTCCGAGACATCTGATTATATGATCTGAATATGGTAGTGGTTTACAATTGGTTATATGGCATGGCCATGGGGGATCTTCTTTTTATGTTTATATATAGCCCTAGTATGGGTGTTTGACTCTAGTGGGTAGAATGGATGATATCACTTTCCTATTTCTATTTTTACCCTTCACCTTGTTTAAGAGATCCTATCTATCACTTTTAGGGTGTCTTTATTGGATTCAAAGTATTAATCTATAGTTTTTACTACTTTACCTATTGTATGAATTTTATACTTATTCATATTATTATACACAACCCAGATTTTTTATAGACACTAGTGTTGGTGGCCTACGATGTGTTATCTCACACCCTTTTCATACCGCCATTAGGTAAAAAAACATATTTCATGGATGAAATTTGGGACCGGGGTAAGCACATATAGTAAGAAAATTGATTTGTGTTATGATTAGGAGAAGGGGAGAAAGAGACCAATCTAGGATTGCAATGCTAGTTTGAGATAGTTATTTTTTTTATTTTTGGTATTTTGATACATGTATTGTACTGGCTATCTGTATATCTATTTTTTAGGATTTTTAGAGACATTACATAACATATAACTGTATACGAGATTACTTTTGGAATTGTTATTATATTTCTGTATTGGATGTTTTTCTTATATCTGTATGATTTATTTCTTCCTCTATTTACTATTATTGTTATTCCATGGTGTTACACTAGGACGTGAGGTCATAGTCTCATCATAGGCACACCCTAGGCCCTTGATACTAGTCTAAATCCTCTATCATTTTGGGATATGTGCTTGAGGCCATGGGACCCTACAGCTCGGGGCACCAGATATTGGATTTCAGGTTAGGATGTTACAGAAATAATTGATAATATACAGATGATTAAGTAGTATATGAGGGTAACTTAGAGTAGGAAAAAAAGTTACGTGGATAACCAGTGGAAATATCTTTATTTAGAGGTTTCAGATCATGTTTTTTTAAAGTATCTCTATGTAAAAGTGTTATGAATTTTGGTAAAAAGGTAAATTTAATTCAATGGTTCTTTGGAATATTTGAAATACTAGAGATGGTTGGATTAGTTTCTTATGAAGTGGCCTTTCCCCCAAATTTATCTCAGACACATGACATATTTCATGTATTAAGAAAAAATATTCAAGATACATCTCATATTTTGATCCCAGAAGTAGTTTGATTGGAAGATAATCTTTCTTATGAGGAACAATTAGTAAATATTCATAACCATAGATAGAAAGTGTTTCAGAATAATGTAATTCATCAAGTTATGTTTTTTTGAAAAACCATATGGTTGAAAAAGAAAAATGGAAATATGATAATAATATAAAGGGAAAATATCCCCTCTTGTTTGAGTAATGAATAAAATTAAGAGGACATAATTTTAAAAACTAGAGAATAATGAAAAATACTAGGGAATGTTATAATAAATAATTTTTATATCTTATTAATATTCATTAATTATATTTTATAAATTTATCTTCATTATAATAATATTATGTAATTTTCATTCAAAAGGGAAAAACCTTATTTATAACCAAAATGTGTTTTAATGCATTATATGGTTTTATTTAAAATATAGATTTATAAATTTTAAGATTTTAATTTGACAAAATGAGTGTCAATTTTGAAATAATCATGTCAAAAATCATCTTAGGCTGAAATTTTGAGATTTTTTTTGAAATGTTTTATTTTCAACGAATAATGAAAAATACTAATTGTTATTGGAAACTATATTTTCTTTTAAATTATTTACAAATGAAAATCATATTTTGGAATATTTTTAAAATTTAATTATATTATTTTTATTAAAAAAATTCAATTATGGTATTTTTAATAAATTTTATACATTAATTTGGCATAAAAATAGTTTTATATTTAAAATTATTTTTCTGAAAAACTGTTTTTGATCTATATTTTCAGTTTAATTTTAAATTAATCTATGAATCTTATGGAAATTGAATCTTTAAAAATGGAATCCATATTTGGAATCAGTGGATCCAAATTTTGAAAATAGGTACCCTTTATTTTCGGTTATTATAAATAGAAAAAATAGTAAAATTTTATAACCACGATAAAGGAAAAATGAGTTAATTAGGGTCATAAGTAATGTTATAAGTCTTAAATTTCATTAAAACACAGAAATTTAGTTAATTTTATGAGTATATTTATTCGATAATGATCCAAAATTCAAAAATATGATGCTTTTGTTCTATTTATCTTTAATTTTTCCCCTTATAATATTTAAGTAAAAGATAAAGTAAAAAATGTCACTTTCTTAGTTTTAATATCAATAATATTTTGTGAGAGGTATAAAAAAATTATGTTCATTTATAAATGTTTATTTGAAATATTAATGATTTATTTATGATGATTTTTTTAATTTTCTATTGATGTAAAAATTACCTTAAAATACTACACAATGTCGACTTAGTTTTTGTGAAAATATTAGAGAAATCAAGTAAAAGATATTAAAATCTCTAAAAGTTAATTTTTTTTGTGGTGAGTTATAGTGAAGAAAGAATATTTTTGATAAATATAACATATTAGGGATATGTTAAAGTTTTATATTATAATTCCTTTGTTGTCATGTTGTTTTTAAAGTCAAATTAATTGAATAGTTCCCAAAATGACATTAATGATATTTTATAAAAAAATATATTTTATTAAATGTTTTAGAATCCATAAACATCTTAAATTTGGTAAATTTAATGGGATATGGGTAAAAATATTATCCAATTTCAATTTATGGGAATTTTTTATAGTAACATACTTGAACCCTAAAGAGAAAAAACATTGATATTGTTGTAATTACAATAGTTTGGGGAGGGAGATTAAAAATAAATAAAGAAAATAAAATGCCTATAAGTACTCAAGGATACTCGATCCTGATACCTCTTTCATGGCCCACAAAAACTTAACCATTAGGTTACATCCCCTAGGGCATTGATATCTTTGTAATTATCAAAAGGGTTAACAAGGGGATAAATCAAAGAGATAATGGTAAAAAACTAATATGAAATTGTCCAATACTTATTTTATGAGAGTATTTAAAACTATTATCATCAAATATTTGAATTATAAAAATTTTTAGTCACTTTAATATGAAAATTAATTTATATTAATTTAGTAATTTATGAAATTCAAAGAATTCCCTTTCCCTCTCTTATAAATGGAAACCTCTTATCATCTTTTCATCACACGATTTGAGCACTCTGTATCATCCAATCCCTAAAAAATACATTCTTAGTATCTCTAACCACATTATAGAGGTCTATTTTTTTTGAATATTACTAGACTTATAAAGATAAAGGTGTAAATAAATGAAGGTTGTTCGAATAAGAGGTAAAATTTTTAACTGAATTTTTTAGTTTTATTTCATATTCTACCTCCTTAAAATATTCTTAAATCCTGATAAAATAATTAAAAAGTATATTAAATTTACTTATATTTTGTTATATTTATTTAATATTCCATATCAATCTCCTCTTTTATCAAATGAGAAACTGAACTATACCCCATGTGTACCGCAAACTACCACTTCACAGGCTGATGTAATTATCTTTCAATCACTGCCACTCATGAGTGGTTCTAAAGATGGATTTAATTTATATATATATATATATATTATTCATGACATATTTATCATTTTTTATATATAATATTTTTATTTTGGGATTTTTATAATGAATACAAAGACAGAAGGGGGTGAATTGTACACTTCAAAAACATTGATGAATTCTTCACACTTATCTTATCATGAAGTGAACCATTAATTCCCTCAAAATGAGAGAGTATTGGAAAATAATCAAGGAAATGAACACAATGACGTATAGTTGTTTAGAGAACAAAGATACATTTTTCCAATCCACCAACACTTACCTCTATGAGCTTGGATATTTTACTCTTAGGACCTCTTATACTAAGACCATTAAATCCAAAACTGAGTACATGCAGTTGATACATTAAAATAAGACTTCAAAAAGACTTATGATTATTTTACATGGAACCAAAAATCAATAGATTATTTAAAGAAGCTGAAACTTAACCAGAACTGGGTAGGATCATTTGAAACTCCAATAAATTAAAAGAGTTTAATTTTTTGATGGTATAGATTGAAATTCATAGATTGCAGCAATAACCAAAAAATGAAGTAAGATATTCAAAATAGAACAACATAAAATACATCTTAAATATTGTAGATGATTACTTCAAATAAAAGCAAAGAAAAAATCGGTGTGATGTTTAAAAATTTATTTCTCTAATGTGTTTCTTCACTAAATGCTTCATAATTCTTGTAGAAAAAGATGTAACAATAAAGTGAAGAAACAACAACACCAACTACAACGAGTTGATCAGATAGATCAAAACATGTATGTCTCTAAAGTGTATCTCTGAAGGAAACAACACACAAATGTTTTATATATAACTCCTCCATATAGCTATCAATATTTCTATCTTTATGTATGTACATTTTTCATTGCTTTATAAATGAATAGAGTCTTTATATTTATACAGTAGGTCGAAAAAATCCAGGTCAAACTAGCTCTAGAAATATCGCATAATAAATCATGAATATTTTAATTCAAATTAGTTCAAGAGTGTTGTAACATCCCATAAGAATATAAATGATTTACTCCATTGAATATAATCCTTTAAACAATCATAATGATCCTTTCAATTGGTCATAAAAAATCTTTTAAATGATATCTTCTTTCATCAAGACCATTGAACAAATCAAGGATAATATCATGGATTTAAAACTCCTTCATTTAATAGTAAAATGTATAGTTCCTCCATGTGATGAACAAATATCAAAAATAGGGTTAAAAACGCAGGGTTGATAACGTAGGGTTGATATTACATAATTTTGTTTCCTCAAACATAGGGTTTGTATCCAAATGTAGGGTTTATGATCTATACTTTCCTGACAGTGTAGGGTTGATGACCCATACATGCGGTTCTGAACATAGGGTTTGTTCCTTACATTATGCTTACACACATAGGATATGAATATTGTTTTTAGAATATGTTAAAATGAATTACCAATTCTTTAGTGAATACTCCTCATGAATCCTTAACTTGAATATAATTCTGAAATAAATATTCCTATGAATAATATTTTTTTGAAAATCCACTTAAAGTAAACTCGTTAGAAACATAAATATGGGTGTTTGTGAATATAAAAAAGAAACAAAATTACAAAAAATATTGAATCAATATATTATGAATAATCTCCCCCTTTTTATGATCACAAAACCCATGATAAAATATAAACCATAATACAAAAATATGTAAAATGAATTTCAAAATAAATTGTTCTTTATAATATTTATTTCATAAAAGAACCTTTGACCCCATAAATACAAACTAAAATTTGGATTTAATATAAAATGATTATAGAAAACTTTTATCCCATATGTAGACATGTAAAAGTAAACTTATCACCTAATTATAGTAAGAAAAATAATAAAATTTATCTACTTTAAAACATATAAAAATATTCCGTACAAACTTCTCCCATATTCCCAAGGAAATTTAAAACATGTAAATTTCTCCCCCTTTTTGTGACACCACAAATACAAGAGTAGGAAACTTAAATCCCCTTAAAATTATGCTTTCATAATAATGAAAATATTTAAACAAGAAACACAAAACATTGATTTTATTAAAAACTCCTCCAGTATTATATTGTATAAGATTATTTAAAATAATATTTTTACATAAATAAAATCCAAAGTTATTACTTCCAATAATAAGATAATTTATATAAATATTAGGATCATGCGTATATATTGAAAATAAAAATTATGAATTAACACATAACACTATTTTCACTACAAAATTCATATATCATTTGAATAAAATAAAAAGGTTAAAAAGTAGAAAGGTCATCTGAAAATTCTAAAAATCGAACTTTTTATCTCAAAATAATGAAAACTCTGGAGAGTTCTTCCAATCTGTTTTGAACATCTACTATTCTTTGATGTGAACAATACAAACTTTGTTCAAGAAAAACAAATTTATCTTATCAAGATATTGTTAGGTAATAGTTTCTTTTATGAGAAATTCTATCTGAATTCATATTTTTAATTCTAAAAAATATACTTTTGAGATAGAACTATTATTCATACTTTGATATTAATTATTTAGTGAATAAAAACCAATCTTTGGAACAGATTTATTTTTTAGATCATTATAAAACATTCTAGATACATCTAGAGCTACTTAGAGATTCCATTTTTCTTCATTCAAAATGATGAATTTGCATATAAGTTTTTCATAAGTTATTTGAGATGAAGAAACTTCCAGTTCTTCACCACAATAGACTTAATTATTTCTTTAAGAATATTTTTCAACCAAATCATTAACAAAAGAAATAACTTGTTCTTTTAACTAATCAGAAGGATTAACTTTTGTTCTTTTATAAGAAAAAATTTCATATGAACTTGTAGAGATTGATCATTTTATTTTTGAGGTTTTTTCCCATATTTTTTCAAAAAAATAGTCTAAAGAAGAAGATAGATAATTAAAATTCCTAGAATAAGATAATACATTCTATTATGACAAATTATAGATGAAGTTTTATATTTCTTTGAAAAAAGCATAGAATAATAATTAAATAATTTATATATGAGAAGATATGTTATGTAAGAAATATATTCAGGTTTTATAAATAAACAAAATAAAAATATTTTAAAAATGATTTAAAAAAAATCCTAAAATGTTCATAATAAACAAATACAGTATTTTACAAAATTTTTTGATAAAAATTTTAAAAAATAAATTATATCTTTAAACAAGAGTTTATCAAAATTTTAATGATAAATTTATCCTTGTATAAAAGCAGTTAATGTTCCAAAAGTATATTAATATTACAAAAAAAATACTTCATGGATAAGTGATTCTAATACCGATGTTTTTTAATAATGAACTACATCAGAGTCTTTAACTCCTTCAATTTGATTAACCACTCATATATTTTAACAATATATCTCAGTGGTGTAATCCTACAAAACATCAAATGCAAGTTCCTTTTGTTACCCATTTTCATTTGGGTCCAATAGTGTTAGAAATTAATTTTCCAGGTATTTAAATTTAATTAGTTTGAGTAAATATTATACTATCAAAGTTGAACAATTCTTTTGAACAATAAGAATCTTTAAAAACAGAAATTTGAGGTATTCTGAAACAATAATCATTTTCATAATGACCATTAATACTGTAATAAAAAAATTTAATAGAAGACATGTTCTTACTATTTACACCAGGAACAAAATAATTCTTATATATTTTTGGTCTTTCACCATTGCATCCAATTCCAAGTTTTCATTTCTGAACATTATTTTTTCTAAGGATTGGATTTAAATATTTTATCCTTTCATCAACAAACTTGAATCTTGTATTAGTTTACCATCTTCAATAATTTTTTTTCTTTAATCTAAATATCATTTAAATCACACGAAACTTCAAAATCATTAGATTCTAAGTTTACAATTTGTTTTGTCAAATTTTCCTTATCTAATAAAATAGTATTATAAGTTTTTCTGATTTTTCTATGTTCTTTCTTTAAAGACTTATATTTATCTTTTATCATAAATAAATATTTATTTAACTCATCATAAGAATGTTTTTCACAACTAGAATTTTAGGAATAAGAAGATTGTACCTCATTATCAGTGTGATCCATAAGAAATACCATTTTTCATTTATGCTCAACCTCAAAATCTGTCATTGATTCATTATTGAACTAGAAGTATAAATCCAAGTAGATTTTATATTTTTCTTTCATTTTATCTTATAATCATATTTCCATTGTGCTTTGAGTAAAGAAGAGTTATCCTTTATATGAACTTTTTTCTTTCACTCAAAATATCTATTTTCTACAACCCCCTTCTTTTATTTTCTTAACATTTTTTCAAATTTACCAGGTATATCTTATAAATATTTATCCAATTCTTGATGACATGAATTAGATGATTGATCCAAAGTAATTTTGAGAGTATATTTTTAATGTAAATTATGATTCTCAGCTTCAGCCTGTATCTCAACTTCATACATCGTTAAAGTTCCAATAGATACCTTTATAACTAAATTCTACATAGGTGTAGATTGATATATTGATGTAGATATTCCATTCCACATTACAGGTATTACTATTATGAAATTTAATCTCATAAAGCAGAAATATTATTCACAATATCTTTCAATATTTCATTCATTTGAGTGATTGTTTCATCCTCATACATTCTGAATGTATCAAACATTATTTTCACGGTATCATACCTTAATTGTATAATATTTTCAGTTCCTTCATAGGAAATAATATTATTCCACCACATCTCATATGAAGTAGGACATAGTGATACTCGAATGAATCCATCAGATCCTAAACCACACACAATTGCATTCATATCTTTGAAGTTGAGATCATATTATCTTTCTTGATCATCATTCCAACCTTCCAATCCATCTTTATGAATCTCATAAGGCTTAAAAACCTTTAAAAAACACTTCTTCAAAGATTTTTTAAATATATCATCATATGGTATTTTATTCATCCATATATATCTCCATTAAAATTAGGATCATTGATCATAGACATACCTTTTTTGGAATCATCAATTTCAATATGTCATCGTCTGAATCTCAAACTAAAGCTTGTTAGAGACAATAAAATTTTCTGATATCCTTTTTTGATATAGGATAGAAAAAATAATTTTCAGAAAATAAAATATAAAAGAAGAGCACTACCATTGATACAAATTATTAGGTCAGAATGTTTATAATAAAGACAAATTCATAAGGGGGGTGTGAATTGTTCACTTCAAAAACATTGATGAATTTTTCACACTTATCTTGTTATGTAGTGAACCTTTTCTTCTCTCAAAAAATGAGAGAACAACATAAAATATTAAAGGAAATGAACCCAGTGATTTATATTGGTTCAGGGAACAAAGATATTTTAGTCCACTCCAACAACACTCAACTCCATGATCATGTAGATTTTTCTATTAGTTTCTCTTATCCTAAGACCTTTAAATCCACAACTGAGTACAGGCAGTTTACACCTTACAATAAGACTTAAAAAAATCCTTATAGTTCTTTTTATAGGAACCTTAAATCCACAGCTTAATACAAGAAGAATAAACTTAACCACAACTAAGTATGAGTATTTGAAACTCCAATAAATCAAAAGAGTTTGATTTGTTGATGGTACATGTTGGACTTCACAGATTATAGCAGAAAATGACAAATGAAATAAGATCTTTATAATTACATAGTAAAAAATAGATCTTCAACGTTTCATAGGCATACTTAAAATAACAATAAAGAAAACACTAGACGTATGATTAAAAATGTAGGTCTCTAAATTTTATCATCAACAAATGATTCTTCATTCTCATAGAAAAAGATATGACAATAAAGTGCAGTAGCAACAACCCTAACAATAGTGATTTGATCAGATATATCAAAACATGTATGTCTCCAATGTGTAGCTCTGAAGGCAAAAACACATAGTTTTTTCTTATGTATAAATCCTCTATATCTCTATCAACATTTATGCCTCTATTTATGTATATCCATTGTCATTTTCTCAATGAAGATCATCTTGATATTTATAGAGCAAGCCAAAAAATCCATGTTAAACTAGATTTAGAAATATTGCATAATAAATCATGAATATTTGAATTCAAATTCTTTCAAGAGAATCATAACTTTCCATAATAATTGAAATGATTTACTCTATTGAATAAAAAACTTTAAAAAATCATAATGAGCCTTTGAATTGGTTGTAGAAAATATTTTGAATGATATATTCTTTCATCAATTTCATTTCAAAAATCATGGATAATATCATGGATTTAAAACTCCATCGTTAAATAGTCAAATGTAGGGCTCCTCCATGTGATGAAAAAATATCAAACATAGGGTTAAAAATATAGGGATGATAATGTAGGATTGATATTCCATATGTTAATTTCCTAAAACATAGGGGTTCATCCAAACATAGGGTTTGTGATCTATACTTTCCCGATAGTGTAGGGTTTATGATCCATACACACTATTCTAAATGTAGGTTTTGTTCCTTATGTCATGATTGTACATGTAGGGTATGAACAGTGTTTCCAAAATACATTAAAACATATTTTAAATGCTGTAATATATTTTCCTCTAGAATAAATAGTTAAAATATAATTCTGAAATAAATATTCTGATGAATAATAATTTCCTAAAAAGTAACTAAAAATAAAATCATTAGAAACATAAATGTGGTTATTTCTAAACATCAAAACAGAAAATAAATTACCAATTTTTTTGAATCAATGTATGATCAACCAATATATCATCTAATTTATTACCTTTCCATCCATTTAAAAATGATAATGGAATTCTTGAGAACATATGGATTATTACATCCATGCAGTGATGTGATTCATTTTTCATGACCACATCTCATGGCTACTATATATAAGTATATTTAAATAAATAACAATATATTTATAATATAATCATAATTATATAAATTTAAAATAATACTTACCATATTCCCTTAATGTTCATTGAAAAATTCAAATTCCACTCATGAATATGTATAACCTACCATCTCAATTATTGTAGCATATTTTATTTTTCATAACCATATTTCATGGTTAGTTATAAAGTATAATTGATGTATTAAAAGAATAAGTATTTCGTGATTATTATTTTTTGGATATTGTAGTTTAATTACATATTTTACCATAGTCAGCCTACAGAAGTCATTTTCGATATATGAGTTGAATATTATCAAAAGTTTTGACGTGAACTTAATTGATTAAGTAATAAAATATAACATGAAAATAAAAAAATAAAAGGAATAATAATCATGAAAATGGTTTTTAAGAATGTAAATGTTTAACATAAATTAATTATTCCGGATGATAAATAATGTCAATGATGATTTAAATTTGTGGCAAGGGACACATTACCTTAAAACCCTATTTTAAATGTTTTAAATGATTATTTTATAAATATTTTTCTAACATGTATATATTATTAAAATAATATTATTGATGAATTTATATGAACATGAATGAATTATAATGGAAATTTTAAACTTTCTTTTTCAAAATTCAAGAGGAATAGTTTATTTTAATGTATACAACGTCAACACACTTTCTCGCTTCCATGACTATTATTTTATATTTTTGATTACTTTATACACTTAAATATTTTCTTCAATGACAATCCCTCCTTCAATTTTTTATTAAATTTTATTTTTAAAAACATGTTTTAAAAGAAATAGATATATCAATATTTGAAAGTGTTTTACTTATGGGTTTAAAAGGATTTTTTTATTTTAGTGGTGGGAATGAATGATTTTATTTATTTGATGCATGTCATGGTCCATGGAAATTTTTTATGGTAAGGAGTGAGCATGATATAGAGAATTATTATTGGTGAGAAAAATATAGATCATGATTATGGTTGTGCTCAATATATATATCCAATGAATTGGGAAATGATTATACTCTCTAGAGAATTATATTGGAAGTCAAACATAATGGATATTCCAATTGTAAGGGTTTTTATAATGGTTCTTGTAGGGGTTCAATAAAGATGATTTCAGAAGTAATTTATATGAATTTTCTATGCTTGATGATGTGTTTTGATAGAAATCATTTGATTTTAAAATGTAATCCAATGATATCTTTTTAATGGAAAAATTATTCCCTTTTTGGGTAAAAGCTCTGATTTTAAGAAAATGTTTTTTGGGTTCTCATGTTTTCTAGGAAACCCTCATGATTTTAATTTTTCCGTTATATTTTCTTATAAAGTGTTTTATGAAGAAAATTGGGTATTAAAACTGATTTCATGTGTAAGTAAATGATTACTTGAGCTCAATGTTCATTATGTTAAAGAAAACTCTATTTCATGATACTGTGGTTTTAAAATTGACTAATGAGTTTATTTATTCTTTTTTTATGTCCCTTAATTATATTTTTGTGCCCATACACCATTTTTAAATGTTTTTCAGAGATTTTAAGGTTGATTAGGATCAAAGGAGAAGTTAAATTCAAAATATTAATTTTTTCCTAAAAATATAACTTGTTTTACTTTTAAAGTATTTTGTTAAGGGAAAATGGATTCAAAGAGGAATCGAACAATTTATAAGGCATGATTTTGTTATGTAAGAGCTATGAACTAATTCTATAAAACTCTATACTTGAAAAGATGTTCATTATCACAACGCAACCCATGCTGGGGCTTGACCCTCAACTAACCCAAGCCCACCTCCATAGGCCAGAGGATGACGACTAGCGCCGAAGGCCCAATAAAATGGGGGAGAAATTTTCCTAAGATACTACACACACACACATGCACAATGCCAACTCAATGAAAATAGTGCATAGGGAAAGGAACAATAGAGGAAACACTGTATTAAATAAACCAAACTTGCATGAACCACTAAATAGTACAAGTAAGGTATAGTAAATAGAAAGGAAGAAGGGGAAAACTACATGCCCAACCAAAAAAGTGACACAAACTATAAGTAACTGAAAAAGAGAAACAACAGAGAGAGTCCTGCTCCTAGATTCCAAGCTATGAGCATTGTACATGGTCTACAAACCCGTATCCCTATGCTCCTCTGAAGTGGAAATCAGCCTGTATGTCGTCTACATAAGGCACGACACGTGCAGGAAAGCCCATGTTGGGGTGAATATAAAAATACTCAGTATGAAACCCCCAAAAGGTGAAGGGTGATCTATAAGAGATACTCTAAAAAGGAAAGTAGTAGGTAGCACAATGTACAGTAAAAGGAGTGCTTCTCAACCCAAAAAAGGAGTGAAGTAAGCTCATCTAAGCACAAGGTGCTAGAAACGGTGAGAAGATAAAATTTTCATCAAGTATTCGCTACCTATAGTAGGAGAGTAGACTCATCCAACCATGAGAAGCTAAACACACAAAGCACGTAGCATACCTCACATGTCTTCGCCTCTTCTGGAAGGAGAGTAACCAAAACCCAAGGAGTGTGTACTGGAAATAGAATATATGTATGCTCAGTCAAAGAAACCCAAATGAGTGAGTAAGGGGGTCTCTATATCATGACTCAGCCCATGAAAGTGAGTAGCCAACAGTCCCAAAAGTAACCACCATCGATGCCCAGGATCCCAATCATCGACCCTGAACTACAAGTCAAAGGGACTCAATCACCACACCTTGATACTATCCACTTTGGGTGGAACTATCTCACCCTCACAGTTTTAGGTTGTGTCACAAGGATGTGTCTTGGTGGGAAAGGTATCCCTCTTTCTTGAGAGTCTAAAGGTATGTCAAATCACACCTCATCACTGTGTCACACAGTCGATAGGCCGTGTCTCAAAGTTGAGGACCCATGCCCATCCTGGCTAGACGGTTCCCCTCCAGTCATCAGGTATCCATGTCCTAGTACATCAGGGGAGATCATCAACTAGAAGTCGACAGAGACCCACTGCCCAATCTAGCTGGATGGTACTTCCTAGAAAGTGTCATCGACGAGACCCACTACCCAAACCCACTGTAGGGAATCCCAGAACTACCATCATAGACCACTTCCCAGCCCAACTAGAGGTAACCCCAGAATTTCCATTAGGAACCACTTCCTAGCCCTGTTGAAGGTAAACCCAAAACAACCATTGAGGAGAACTTCCCAGCCTAGCATGAGGTAAACCCAGAACATTCATCAGGGACCAGTTCCCAGCCTAGCTGGAAGTAAACCCAGAACTAATTTTAACATCTCTGCATGATGGTACCTCTCAAAAAAGCATCGAGAAACTCTGGTCATCACTGCTGGATGGTACCTATCGGAAAGCATTGAGGAACACTGGCTATCCCTACTAGATGGTACCTCTTAGAAAGCACCGATGAACACTAAACATCCCTAATGGATGGTACCTCTTAGAATAACATTGCTGCAATCATTGGGTATTGTCACAGAATATCTCACATCAAATCTCAGATGCCACTACGGAGGGAACCATCACATTCCATATGGAAGAACACTCATAATAGGCTAATATTAAGACAAAATTTCAATCCAAAATAAAGGGATATGAGGGATAGCATATTTGTAAAGTGGTTCATGATGTGTATGGGGACCACTGGATGTGTGACCCCACCTCATCGCCAGGCTGGGTGCCTATCCATTTTCAGGTACTAAATTGTGAAAAAGTACCCCTAGGAATGCTAGTGTAATCCCAAAGTACGCGGCATATATATCCAAGAGGATATTGAGGCATGACTCTTGATGTTTATTTAGAGGAAGAAAATGTAATTTCATTGATATGACTCCTCAAATTGCTCCATAATATCTGACCACATATCTTCATTAAACTTCTCCACTCTTACAAGAGTTGAAGCTGGCCTAAGCTGTGGGATATCTTTAACCACTATAGAGGGATCTTCCATCGATATTCCTTTAATGTTTTTACAATTAAATATATCTTGAATAAGGCTCCGTACACCCAAATGGGTCACACTGTTTTGATCCTTGTGAAAAAACACGTAAGTTCGACTATTTACTCGATATAATTGGACATTTGATGGAAAAGTTGCGTGACACCACACTATAGTCGAAAGGCATCTCGTAGGGCGTACACCTTGGTCTTGAAATTAATTATATCAATTTCTCCATTATGATCCTCTAAAAAAATAGAATGAATATTTGATCATCCAAAATGGATACTCGGTGAAAAGGTGGAATTTCACCGCAAAACTTGTGAATCGGGCCCCATGGGGCCTACACCAAGACTTTAGTTTAAACTACCAAAAGTTTTCTTAAAAATTTCTCCTAAGGATCAGTGTCATGCCACCCCTGACGATGTGTCAAACATATGTCTCGTTTAGGAGATATGTTCGATACAGGAGCACCAAATAATAATAAATATTTTATTATTATTAAAATTATGGGTTTCATGCAATCGATAAATGAAACAAAAACTTAAAAGTCCGGAACTAGTATAAAATTATCCTTCTCTAAGAGAGGGACTTGTGGCCATTGACAGTATGTCGATCAGACACCAGGTTTCAGAGATACAACTTTTTAAAATAGTACGGGCTCGATTCGAACTAGTCTGACCCATTCTAGCTGGACTGATCCACCTGGGCTGGCCTATGCTGGCCGGCCTGGTCCTGTTCTACCAGCTTGTGGCCCAAAAAATGGCCAATACCACCTTCTCTAGACCTGGCCCACATCTGTGGCCCGACCCGCTGGCCGACCGGACTGTCTCGAGACCCCATCTCGTCCCCTCATCAACGTGGCAACTCGTGTTGTGTGGGTTGCTGATGCCTAGGGTCACGCATTGTGACCTTGCCTCACCTTCAGTCTGGTTGCAACTCCCCTACGGTGTTCCAACACCACCAAACGACCCCAGTGCACCAACCTTGCCTTAGAACTCCACCACCTCGCCTTAGCACCCTATTCCGACACTCGGTTCTGTCTCCAACCACCATTTCCCCCAGTATGGCACCTGGTCCACTCACTAGTCCAACACTGCTACTATCCACACCTCAGAGGGCTGTTGTGCTTTGCCTCTGGTTTCCACCCTTTCCGGAGCCTCACCACCATCTCCCTATGAAGGCCACCGGGACCACTCCAATGGTTGGAAAATTGAAACGAAGGTTGTTTCAGGATCCTTGGGTCAAGGGATTCACAATGCCATCCCCCAATTGACAATTTGTTGATGTTTCAATGTAGAAAATATTTAAAGAAAAGAACGGAAAAGAACAAGAAAAAATGGGGTTTCAAAATGGGGGATTGGGAGATGTCTGTGTTCCTTTGGCCATCGCCTCGATGCTCAAAATAAAGAATTGATGACAAAATCAAGAATAAATCAAGAATTGAAAATTTGGAGTGCGAAAATCAAAAAGAAGCCTCCCTTAGTGGATGCATTCGTCATTGAAGATGTGTGATACGATGCCGTTACAATCTTTCAGAGTTCATTCAATGATTTTTACTTGATCTGATGAAGAATAAAGAGAGAGAGAGGGTTTGGTGCAGAGAGAGAGGTATATTTGGGGATAACCCTAATTTTAATCCATTATTTTTCTATTTATAGAAAAATGTCTGAACTTGCCAACAGTTGCGAAATCAGAAATCTTTGTGCCCTCTCATTTTATGCCACTCTTAGGTAAAACACAAAATTTTGAACTCAACGGCTATCTCAGATTTCCAATCCAAGATAATGATCAATTTTTTTTTGATTTGGCATTTTAGATAAAATAATTAAGTTTAGTTATTTTATTTACAAATTTTCCCCTGGGTGAATTTTCTCATAGAAGTCCCATGCCAATAAAAGTTATTCCCCACTTAGGGTAAATGTTGCATTCCAATATCATCCATGGACTCATATTTTTGATCTATGTTACTTTTTGAGAGTTATTTCATCTCCTTCACATGAATAGTATAAAATATACTTAATATATTTGTTTAATTTATTCCGGGTACACCGAGCCTTGAAATTGCACACCGTCTCAGTGCCTAGCTTAGGAAATATATTTTGAAATATTCCAATGTCTTAAAAGAAAAAAACTGGGTCTATACATCATTCCATCATTAAAGTATTTCATCCTCGAAAATCAAAACTTGGGAAACAACTCGGGATACTAAGCTCACAACTGGCTCTCCCGCTCCTAGGAAAACCCGCACGTTTTCGTGTTACCATAGCATGAAAAACAAAGTAATTGTTATTCCTTGAGAGGCCTACTTATGAGGAGATACATTCATGGTCATTAATAGACCGAATAAACTCTAGGGATAGTTTTCCTTCCTGACTGAACCTCAACATCCCACATTGCAACCACAATCACTATTTCCCCTAGAATAATATCTCATGATTCCCTCATTAAAAATATCCATTTGGTGAAAAAATAAGGATATATGGTCATAAAAGGTTTCAAATTTGATGTATCAAAATTGAGACTCTCTTACACGCTTGAGAAGTGAAGGGTTAAACACCATCGACTGAAGAAAATTATAGCCTCCTGCTCCACCAGGGTCAGTTACAGTTAAGTTAACAACTCTGAAACTTCCCGCACTAGGTGAGCTTGGGAATTCCTACTAAGGTACACTGCTACAACATTTCCCTTTCCTGGTGTATAGCCTAAATTGAAGTTATAGTCCCAGAAGAAGTTCAAACAGTGTCGCTGCATCAGGTTCAACTCTGGGTGAAGAGGTACCTAAGACTTTGGTGGACTGAACAAACCACAAATCACTCTCCCAAAAGGTAGTGTTTCCACGTTATCAAGGAGAAGAATACCACTACCAGCACTAGATAGTGAGTCGCATAGTTCTATTCATGGGGTCTCCATCACCTCAACCTACACTTGATAACTGTAGTATCAATAATTCACATTGAGCACACAAGGTACTAACAAATAGGGAATGTGAGTAAACTCATCCAACCGTAGGAGGGTAGACAAAAAAAGCATGTGTCATAACCTACGTGTATTCACCTCCTTTAGAAGGAGATTAATCCCCAAAATAGATACTCCTCCATACCCACTATTGGAATTCCAAGAAAAAGGATGTTAAGTACAAAAACTCCCCTGATAATTCCAGGACCTACTTCTACACTACACTACAAAACCCTGCCACGAATGAAAAGTCACAAGGACTCATCCACCACACCTTGATACTATCTAAATTGCGCGGCACTGAAACTCCCTCACAGTTTTTATCACATCACAAAAATTAATCTCAGTGGGGTAAGGAACCCTCTTTTTCATGCATTCAAGGTTACATTAAACAATAATGACACTAGGTTACACTGACGCCCTGCGTTACCCTAGAAAAACCTCAAGCAAGGAACATGGAGAAAATGGTACATCACATAGTTTCTAATAAGTTCTAATGAAAATAGTAGAAAAACACAGAGTGTTCCTATTATCATCTTGGGATCTACATGATCATAGACATCCAAGGCTTGAGATTGTCCGTGGTACCAGCTACGAGCTTCCTGATCCTGACGTGGGCTACCTGGTGGTGGTGGAAAGGTCTCATAACATCATCCCCAACCTCCAGCTCCTCTGCCTACACCACCTCACAGGGGACTGCCCTGATAATGATGATGTCTATTCCATGGTGGTCCACATGCTTCCTACCTATTATTCTCTACACGTTGGTCGTGTAGTTTTATTCTACATGACCTCTCCCATCACAAACATAGAATCTTCCCTCCCTAGGATGTCCATGCGCTCTACACTGCCTTGTCCCCATACGAATACCCAGGCGATACTGATTATGGGGAGGCATCCTATGTCCAGATCTTGTCGACTGGAATCTAATAGTTGTAAGAGACATCTCAGCTTTGTTGCACTCACTAAAATAACTAGTTGTATGACATCCCACTGATAGAAAGTTCTTTATCACCAGTGCCAACTCCCACACCCTAAAAAAGGTGGGGATGCACAAGGGTACTAAGATTTCACAGATATCTCTGTGGAGTCCCAGCTCAAACTTCCATACTCATAAGTAGACATCGTGGATCATGTCTAGAGAGTAGCATGCAAGGTCTATGAACCTAGTCACGTACTCAATCAACATCATCTCTCCCTGCTAAAACTAAATTAGCTCCTAAAGTCAAGCAGAGCATAAGAAGGATGGGTAGTAATTATCATGAAACAACTTTTGGAAGTTGTCCCATGAGAGTTTTGACTCATTGTACATTTGAGTAACTAGGATGCACTAATGCCCAAATACTCTATGGAAAAGGCTAGTTGCAAAAGCCACCATCAGATTTTTAGGTGTCCGCATAAGACTGAAGAGGAGGACCACTGACTCTACCAAAACCTCTACTACATGAGGGCCTGGATTACTATAGATCATCAATGGTCTCTGGCGCTGGAACTGGAAAAGTGCAATCAACATGAGAATATCCTCATCCCGCTCTCCTAGGGCTATTTGCTTCTCCTCAGGTGGAGGTTCTTCTACCTTCCCACCTAAAGGAAGGGGATCACATTATAGTTCCTGAACTGAGGCCTCATTTATCATATAGTCATCATTACAAATCGAAGCTAGTATCCCGGCTAGCTATCATTGCAGAGACATCCTGAATGTTATAAAGGAGTATCTCAGTTAGATTAACACACACAAAAACACACACACACACACACACACACATATATATATCAATAACAAAAATGGGGAGATAAATCAAAAAGGATAGTTAAAGACTCGATCCTATATGATGCATGTACCATTATTCTATGCAAAGAGTGTATTAGGCTGAGTCATAAAGTAGGTAATTAGGGTCCTTGTGAATGGATACGTTGGCCGCCCATACCATCACTAGACTCTTTGGCCTAGGAGCCCCTCTTGAGACACTTCACCACTATTTCCCTAAACCCATCCAAAACCTTTTTAGGGAAACATACGAACAATGTCACAAGGGTCAAACCAACTATGATACCACTGTGTCATGACCCAAACCATGGTGGGTCTCGAGCCATAAATAACCCAAGCCTACCTCCATAGTCTAGAGGCTAGCGACTAGTGTCGAAGGTACAAAAAACTTGGGGAGGCACTTTTCTAAGATCTTGTACACACAAATACTTCCAAATCAACGCAACAAGTATATAGGGAAAGGAACAAAAGATGAAACAATGCTATAAATAAACCAGACATGCATGAACCACTAAATAGTAAAGGAACAGTACATTAAACTAAAAGGGAAAAGAGGAAAAATACACACCCAACTGGAAAAGTGCCACAACCTGTCAGTAACTAAAAAAGAGAAATAACTGAGAGAGCCCCGCTTCTGGATCCCAAGTTATGACCACTGTATGTGGTCTAAGCACCCATATCCCTATGATCCTCTAAAGATATGATAAAACTATGCTTCATCTGCATAAGGCACGATATGTGTGGGAAAATCCCATGTAGGGGTGAGTATAAAAATACTCAAAAGGATGCCCCAAAATGGTGAAGGGGAGCTGTAAGAGATACTTTGAAAAGAAATACAATAGGCAGGACAAAATGTAGTAAATAGTGTGAAACTCAACCAAAAAAGGAGCAAAGTAATACCATCCAAGCACAAGGAGCTAGAAATGGTGAGAAGATTAACTTCTCTTTGAGTATTCACTACCTATAACAGGATAATAGAGTCATCCAAACATGAGAATATAGGCTCAGAAAGCACATAGAAAACCCTATGCATCTTTGACTCTCTTAGAAGGAGAGTAACCAAAACCAAATCATTGGGTACTGGAAATAGAATATATATATATGCTCTGTAAAAGAAACCTAGAGGAGAGATTAATGTGATATCCATCTCACAGCTCATCCCATGAAAGTGAGTATCCAACAATCCCATAAGTAACCACCATCAATTCCCAAAATCACACATATCTTCCCAGAATTGGAAGTAAAAGGGACTTAATCACCATACCATGATACTATTCTCTTGAGGCAACACTGTCTCACCCTCACAGTTTTAGGTCACATCACAAGGATGTGTCTTAGTGGGAAAAGCTTCCCTCTTTCTTGAGAGTCCAAATTTATGTCAAAGAACACCTTGTCACTATGTCACACAGTCGAGATGTCATGTCTCAAAGTCAAGTACCCATTCCCAGCCTGGTTGGAGGGTCTCACTCTAGTCATTGGGTATCCCTGCCCTAGTACATTAGGGGATATCATCACCAGAAATTCAATGGGAACCCACTGCCCAACCCAGTTGAAGGGTACTGCTCAGAAAGTGTCATCGATAGGACCCACTACCCAGGGCCGCTGGAGGGAAGCCTGGAAATGCCATTAGGGACCACTTCTCAACCCAGATGGTGGTAAACCCAAAAATTCCATCAGGGACCACTTCCCAGCCCAACTAGAGGTAAGCCCGAAACTTCCATCAGGGACCACTTCCCTGCCCAACTGGAGGTAAAACCAGAACTACCATTATGGACCACTTCCTAGCCTAGCTGGAGGTAAACTTAGAACTGCTATGGAAATTCTTGTAGGATGGAACCTCTTGTAAAATCATCAAGGAACTCTGTACATCTTTACTAGATGTTACATCTCAGAAAGCACTAAAGAAAACTGGCCATCCATGCTAGATGTTTCCTATTGGAAAGCACAAAGGAACACTGGACATCCCTATTAGATGGTACCTATCGGGAGAACGTCACTGCATTCATCCAGTACCGCCTCAGAACATCTCACATTGTATCTCATAACCCACTATAGAGGACACCATTGTGTTCGACATGGAAGAACACTCAGGATGGGCTACTCAAGAGCCAAAATCCAAGTCCAATATAATATGATAGTAGGGATCAAAAATTCATAAAGTGGTTCATGATGTGTGTGGGGCCCACATGATGTGTGACCCCACCTCATCATCAGACCATGTACCTAGCCATTCTTGGGTACTAAATTGTGAAAAAGTACCCTTATGTGTCACAGTGTTCTCCAAGAGTACACAATATATCTATCCAAAAGGATACCGAGTGCACAATGCTCGATGTTGATTCGAAGTGTGAACATTTAATTTCATAGATAAATCTCCTCAAAATTCTCTAGAACATCTTACCACATCTCTTTATACATATTCTCCAATCTCACAAGAGTCAAAACTGCCCTAATCCGTGTGTAATCTTCAACCAATGTAAAAGGATCTTCCACTGACATTCCTTTAATGTTTCCATAATTAAATAAATAATTAACAAGGATCCATACACCCAAAAATATCACACCATTGCGATCCTTATAGAAAAACACACAATATCAACTATTTACCCACTCTAATCGGACATCCGATGGAAAAGTTGTGCAACACCACACTACATTTGAAAGGAATATCATGGGGCTAATGCCTCGATCCTGAAATTAATTATATGGATCACACCATTTCGATCCTCTAAAAAATACATGGGATTGATTACTTGATCACCCTAAATGGATACCTGGTGAAAAAGTTTCATTTCACTACAAAATGTGCGAACCACGCCCTTTGGGGCCCACACCTCGACTTTAGTTTAAAAAACTGAAAGTTTCCTTGAAAAGTTTACCCAAGGACCAGGGTCATGCTGCCAAATGAAATGGATGTCCCATTTAGGAGATAGGTCAGATACAAGAACCCTAAATAATGATAAATATTTTATTATTATTAATCATAGGAATTTAATGAAACCAATAAACAAAACCAAAACATAAAAGTCCCATACCGATCTAAAAATACCCTTCTCTAAGAGAGGGACTTATGGACATAGACGAAGCATCTATAGGATGCCTGGTTTGGGAGATACGAGTTTTTAAAGTCATATGGGATCTATTCAGACTAGTCTGACCCATTATGGCTAGACCCGTCTGCTTAGGCCGACCCGCTTTGGCAAGCTCAATCCCGTTACACTGGACTGTGGCCCAGTGTGCGGACTGATCCAACTTCTCTGGGCCTGGCCAGAATCCGTGGCACGACCTACTGCCTGTGTGGACCACCAACTGAATGGCCTACCTTGAGACCTTGACTGGTCCCCTTGTCATCACAACAACCCACATCATGCGGGTCGCTGCCACCTGGGGTCGCACACTGCGACCCCTCCTCACCTCCATCTTAGGCGTAACACCCCTCCACTGTGCCGATGTATCTAGATGACCCCAGCGCACCGACCTTGCCTCTGCGTGCTGCCACCTCACCTCAACACCCTGGTTCGCTGCTCAGTTCCACCTCCATCCACCTTAGGACCCTGGTCCACCACCTAGTCTGCTCACTAGTCAACCGCTGTTTCCATCCACACCTCTCTGGGCCTCTGCACTTCACCTATGGCTGCCACCCTTGCCGGAGCCGCGTCTCCGTTTCCCTCCCCACGCCACCAGGACCACTCTAGTGG
The DNA here is from genome assembly GCA_963277665.1 of Viscum album. NCBI lineage: Eukaryota > Viridiplantae > Streptophyta > Magnoliopsida > Santalales > Viscaceae > Viscum > Viscum album. Next base: position 892,675,363 of record OY728123.1, read on the forward strand.
TTAAAAAATCGAAACTAGGGATGTTTTAGGATCCTCGGGTCAAGGTCTTCACATCTCCATCCCCCGATCAATGATTCATCAATGTTTCAACGTAGCAAATGTTTAAAGTGGATAACAAATAAGAACACGATAAAATGGGGAATCAAAATGAGGGATCAGGTGATGGACTTGTTCATTTGTCCATCACCTTGATGCTCAAAACAAAGAATGGATGACGAAGTCAATAATAAAACAATAATTAAAAATTTAGAGTGCAAAAATCAACAAGAAGCCTACCTTTTTGGATCTCTTCATCATTGACGACATACGCTACAATGCCATTACGATCCGTTGTAAATCTTTCAACGATTTTTCCTAGATCTTCTGAAGAACAAAGAGAGGGAGATGGTTTGGTGGAGAGAGAGAGAGAGAGATTAGAGGATAACCCAAATATTAATCCCTTATTTTTCTATTTATAGAAAGTTCTAGAATCCGCCAATAGTCGTGAATTCTGAAATCTCTGTGCCCTCTCATTTTATGTCGCGATTATGTAAAACACCACATTTTGAACTCAATGGAAGTATCAAATTTCCAATATGAGGCCCCGATCAAAATTTATTTGATTTTACATTTGAGATAAACCAATTATGTTTAATTATTTTATTTATGATTTTCCCTGGGTGAATTTTCTCATAGAAGTCCCATGCCGACAAAAGTTATGCCCCGCCTAGTGTAAAATCCACGTTCTGAACTCAAGCATGGCCTTAGATTTTTGATTCAAGTTACTATTTGAGAGTTATTCCCTTTCGATCACGTTCATAGTATAAATATACTTAATATTTTTTTATAATTTATTCTGAGAATATCAGGCCTCATAATTGCATGGCGTCTCAATGCCTAGCTATAGAAATATATGTAGAAATATTTGAAAGTCTTAAAAGAAAAAAACTAGGTCTCTACATTCAGGAATTAAAGAAAATGAATATTTTTTTTCCACATTAAATTATGGATTAAATAAGGATGAGGTTATTATAATTAGAGTGATTTCGATATAAGTTGAACATGAAGTAAGGGATTTATTTTTCAATCTCATTTTTATAAAGAATATTTACAATTGAATTTCTATTGAATGAAATTAATTTATGATTTTTTAAAAATACCCTTTCATTTTATTATCCTATAGTTATCCTTGATTTTTTCAAGTAATATTATCATTTTCCACTCTTTTATACTTAAAATGACCGGGATAATGTTTTTAAGGAAAATAAACCTTATTTTATCTTTGGTCAAGAATTTTTTTCTTCCATATAGATGTATAATTTAAAATGATTTCATGATTTTTTTGTTATTATAAAATACTTTTTGTATTCATATTTACCCATGTTTGACTTTGTATAAACATTTTTCCAAAGGAACCGTATTTTCATTTCACAAATGAGATAATTTTTGACTTTTTACCGAAAGTGTGAATGGAATATTTTTTTAATATACACAAAATGAGGATAATTTAAAACCATCATCAATAATCAATTCTTTGAAGAATTCATTATAATTTTTTGAGGTTAATTTAAAAGGAAATTATTTCCATTATATTTTGTAATTTTTTGTTATAAATATGTGTTTTCATGATGAAAAGGGTATTTTCATCAAAAAATGTTCCAGTGATATTTCAAAGAAATTTTTCATCTGTGATAAAATCATTTTATAATACTTATGTGATAATAGGAATATGATCCAATAATGTTGTCTTAATTCTTACTCTAGATGGTTTATGATTATGATGATGCGATGTTTATGAAAACCATTTATTTTAAATGGGTTAATAAATGATGATACAATGAATTTTTTATGATCTTGTGGTATACATGTGAACTTATTTTTTTTAAAACCAAATTAAAACATAATTTAAATTTTTAAATAATTTAATTGAAAAGGAAATTTTCAATAAAAATTAATATTTTCCAATATTCCTCAAAAATTAATCTTTTCATAAAATTATCAGAAATTCACCACAAGAAAATTTTGACATATAGATTAAAAAAATGAATTTTATTTTTTAAAATAAATTTTCAATTTTTTTTAGGAATTAAATTAAATTTATGTGTAAAAAACAAAACTAATTCAACTTTCAGAAAAATATAGTTCTTTAGAAAACATTTCATTCTCATTGAATCATTTATAAGTTATTTATAATAAATAGATAACAATTGAATATATTTTTATAAATTTTTAATCCATATATTTTCATAATTTATTTATTACTATTCATACCTACCATCTCAATGGATAGGTTAGAATGTTCATGTTTAAATAATTTATTTTAATATATTACTGCACTTCGTTCATACCCAGTGTTGTGTGCATTGGAAGCTATTGAAGAGATTGAATTTTATTTGAATGAAATATATATTAATGTGTATGGGTGTTCCATTGTCCCCTAGACTTGGTATTGTGTTTCATATGCACCATCAAATATGATGTTCCTCTTTTAAAATCTTGGTGTGTTACATTCTACCCCCTTAAATAAATATCATCCTTGAAATTTAAGGTTGATCTCAATAATCAAGGGTTTTACATTTGAAAATACCCTTCTTGATCCCACATAATTAGAAGGTTTAATAAAAAAAATTCTTGATAAGAGATAAAGGGATGTACTGTGTTCATCTAGAATAATCACATAAATAGGTTTTCATGTAGGAGAACATAGGTGGTAAGTGAAGATATGGACATGGAAGAAAAGCGTGATTCCCAAATAACAATGGAGGGTGATAGAGGTCCTTGAACACAAGAAAGTAAATGATAAAGAGAGATTCAAAAACCAAAAAAAACTATAACTCAATGATGATTTAAGGGACCATTTGATTCATCATAAATGAATATTCTAGAATAAAATTTTTATTTAAATATCATTTTCTTCGAGTTTAAGAATTTATTTACAATCTTGACTGAGGACATAATAAAATGTGTTTACATGAAATATTTATATTCTATAAGAATAATTTCATAATTTTTTGTTCTTTGATCAATTTATAATTCATCACTTACTCCATGAAATGAATATCCAATAGGAAATTTTGTACCTGAAGTTCTAAAATTAACATTTAATAGATCATTTGATCAATAAAATAATGAAAAGTCATTCCTCCTGTCACTATATATTTTCCAAAACTAAAATGGTTAGAAAAATTTATCCAATATAATACATTAATATTTAATACCTCAATAGAAACTCACAAAATTCAACCCATTCCAATTCATAAATGGTTAACCATAAGACTCACCCCGAATATTTATGACCAAATTCAATATCAAAAAATTTAGAAGGAAGTTCACTAAATCAACATTATATTCCCCAAACAATATAAAGTTGTTCTTAATGTCACATTACAAATATGTTAATACCTTTATCATAATAAAACCATAATTAAAACATACATGCTTCCAAAAATAAAATCTACATTTTTCGAATATATTCTATAAATCCAAACATGCAGTAAACTCTAGTAAAGATGACATATACCATCTAATCACTAACCAATTTCCAATTCACCAATTATATCCCATAAACATGAATTTATCATTATTATATCAATATATAGAACATATTATGATTTATCTTCCCCAATCATGTGTTTTCTAATAATTTAAACTTTCCACTGAATCACTTTTCTTGGTCATCGGTACCATTTGACATATGTACTAAAATACTGAAAGAAAAATTATTGCAATACAATCCTTATAAATTTCATAATTATTATAATCAGAAAATAATTGATAAAATAATAGTTTAGAATTATTATTTAATAAAAAAATACAATAAATTTAATCATTCCACTTCGTCCGTATTAATAGCATAATCTTGACTTTGATCCCACTACTTCATTTAAGGTGTATTCCCTCGACACTTGGGGAATTCATTTGTGTAGTGCCCCATATCCTTATAGTTTAAACACTATAAATAAAATGTTTCTTTTTTACAATTACAAACTCCAGTATGGTGTATTTTCTCTCTAAATTTATATAAAAATACAATTAATTTCAAGAAAGTACTAGGGTGTTTCATTTCATAATTATCACATGGGAAAAAATCCATCTACACCTTCTTTAATTTATTAATCTTTTTCTCTTTTGTAATATTGTTCTCTTACTTACCTTTGAAGCCATAATATTTGGATGATTATTTATATATCTTTATATTATATGGTACTATGTCCTCATATGATGATAATGCTTGGGAGACTAGTTCTTTTCAAAAGATTGGCTTAACCCATCAAGGAAATGATCATTATTATTCTTTGGATTACGTGAATTGATATGGTTCTTATTCCTTCTACTAGATTACATTTAAAAATAATGGCATACACTAGATTAAATTATAAAATTATGTATCATAATATTAAATCCCAAAACCAGTGAAACACTTAACATAAATGTAAAAATTTATGCTTCGATAATATCATAGACATAAACACAGTTTCTTTGGGAAAGTTTTCAAATCATAAAAATATTTTCGAATACTTTATAATTTTTTTTAAAAATATGTTTATTAACTAAATTATATCCCATTGGAGTTTCAAATGAAGTGCGTAAAAAGGCCCATTTTTTGTGTACTAGGTAACTCTCAAGTCAAGCCTATTGCACCATTTTAGAAGTTATTACCCCTAGGTACATCTATTATAGAACCACATCCACTTGTAGTATCTATATATATATTTTTATTGGTAGTAGAACCACATAGTATATACCTTACCAAATTTTTAGGATTTTATCAAATAATTATACATATTCCCAAAGTAAGTCACAGGGTTATATTCCAAAATATATGTTTTTCTAAAACCAGTTTTCAAGGTTTTACTAAACATCCTTTGATATCAAATATGAAGACCTGAAACCTAGTAGCCTATAGGCAGTGGTTACTTTAATACATTGACATTAGATACAAGGAATTATATTCTGAAGGATCAAATAGTTTAGTAGTCTTAGTAAACTATAAAAAACATGAAATTCACATTACAATTGAAAACATAAAATACACAAAGTGTTTTATTTGGGAATGATATTATTCCTCATTTAATATGCATTCATATATATCACAGAACACTTCCTAGTTCCTAGGTGAAAATAAAACTTAAGAAATGGGTGAGATTGGATAATCATTAAGGGTAAGCATAAAGATGAATCTATCATGAATAAATAAGAATAATAGATATGGAAATATAAATAACTAAAACACATGACATTTGATCAATAAACCAAGCATAATATGGTAAAAATAAATGATGATCAAATAAATCCATATAAATAATCAGATAATATTAGAACTTATTCATAAATGTTTTAACTAATCGAATAATCACATGGACATCAATAACTAATATCATAATGTGGGAATACATAATGATGGACATTTTAAACATACTGTCAATATATTTCAAAAGAAACTTTTAATCTATGGGTAGAAACTAATGTAAATTTTCCTACAAATTTTTCCCATGATACCTGTCGATGCATCATAGTACTATTTATATCTTGTCCCCACTTATTATTTACTTTTCCCAATTAGTTCCTCATATGGAAGGGGTGAAACATAACTAATATAAAAATTTATATTGAAAAACTAACAAAAAAGTTAATACTTACACCAATAAAATAAACATAATCAATAAACCATCAAGTATAATATGGTGAATGGTAATAAAATTGTACATCTTTAGCTAAACTGACCATAAACCATTCAAAGAAAGAATATAGATGATATAAAAACAATATATCCCAAGTGGATCATAAGTAAAATAAAAGGTTTATGTTATCGATGAATAGAAATACCATAAAATAGAAATAAAAACATTTTTGGGTAAAATAAAATTTTTATTTGAATATATTTTTAAGAAAAAATGCTCAGAAAAATATTTTTGAGAATAATTTTCTTTGAATATAACATTTTAATACTTGTAAAGTAATCTTTAAAACATTGACTGTTTATAATATCAGAAACCTCTATTCATATCATAATCATTAGAATAAATATTCATTTTACATTCTCAATAAAATACAAATGTGCCTTGTCTTAAAAATTACACGAAGACTCCTTTTATTTAGAAAATAATAAAAATGGGTAAAATTTTCATTAATAAATTATTTTATAAGGTTAATTTTTTTTAATTTTTTTAGAATACATGGATTTTGATGGAATATTATTTTCAACCAAAGAGCGTAATAAAGTAATATTTTATTAAAATCATTTTAATAATCATTTTAAGTACCAAAGAGTGGGAAAATGGTACTATTACCTAAAAAATTTCTTGAATAACCCGAGGAAAATCATATATATTTAGTTTAAGATAGAAATATCAAATAATTCCCTAAAGAGATACTTAATTAAAGAAAATCACGAATAATAATGAGATTATGAAATAATCCCCTTCCACTTTGGTAACCTCTAAATCGTAATCCCCATAAAATAAATAAACATCAAATGAAACTTTAAATGCCATGAATAAAAAGATATTATGGATATAACATATCAAAAGGGTAGAATATGAACCACATAAAGGAATACTTGATGAATACGGTGTATGTTCCAAGGAAGTAAAAGTGAGGTGATAAACCCTTAACCATGATATAAATATAATATATATTCAATATATATGTATTAAGAGTAATATATTAAAGTTATAGATCAAAAATGGATTACACCATTCATGGAGACTATAGGACATACGTACTAATGAACATTGTTCCCATCTTTTCTTGACGATTGGAAAAAAGGGAAATAAATTTGAATTCATATTTATACAATCAGGATTATGTCATATATATAATTTATAATAATCAAACAAATCCCTATTACAATCCATGTAAAAATAAAATGAAAAACATTTCATATCACTATGTAGAGGTGGTAGTCCACACGTATGCACGAGTGACATTATATTTTTCCAATGCATTGAAAGGTAAAAATTTAGATGTGATATTTTATTTATAGAAGTATTTTTATATCATATATATCACATATATTAATTAACATTAAACTTACCACCTTTCTTGTAAAACATAAGTGAAAAATGAATCACATCGCTTCAAGGGGTGATGTCCACCGTACACACGATCGATAGTTTCATTTCCCATTTTATAGATGTGGAGATGAATATGGTAAACTTCATTAAAATTTTAACATCTCATTATATAGTATATTCTGGTTTTATTGTAATTGTCACGACCCGTCCTCGGGACCCGTGTCGTGACTACCCCAAGCCCGCAACCCATAGGACAGGGGCTGGCGACTAGCACCAAGGCGTAAATCCCAACAAAAAGGGGAAGGCATTGCCTTTATTAAGTAAACAAACACCACAGAGTAAGCAAGGAGAAGTAAACACTAAGTAAAACTGGGTACAATAGTAAGTGAGGAAAAGTAAGTGGGCCAGAATACAAACCCAAAATGAAAGTATGTACATCTGGAAAGAAAGTACAACAACTGAAAGTAAAGTAGCAACGCTGATCCGTCCACTGGAAATCTCACCTGCAGGGTGGGTACAGATAGCCTCCTCAGCTCCTCGGGTCCAGCCGTTCGCTCTGTGTACGTCTCTCCCAGCGGTCCACCTCCAGATACTGACTTGCTCCACAAGCCTCAACCACGATCAGCACTGTTCGTCATCTGCATCCAACACAACGTATTGTGGGAATAGCCTGTGTAGGGGTGAGTATACGCTACTCAGTAGGGACCCCGAGAACCCCGAAGGTCTCCCAGAATCCACAATGGAAAGATATAATCATGAAGTAACATCCAACACTACATAGGTATATGACAATACATATACCTAAGTCATCAATTCCAGTGCAGCTCCAACATCCGAGCCCAAGTTCGATCATGTACACACATGATAGTATAACCCAATCCACATAGGAAAGCAAGTCAATCATATCGAAGATAATGATTGAAAGTCAAGACTCAGCTCACACATGTATACATCATTTGTAATGAAAAAGGAGATGATCAGATGTAGTTATGGATTCATCCAGCTGGGACACACGTAGGATACTAGACCAGCTAAGCTGTCGGACCCATGTAGGATTCAAGTACTGTAGTCGTCACCGCCGAACCCACGGAGGATTCCAGTACGGTTGTCCTCACCGTCGAACCCATGAAGGATTCCAATACGGTTGTCATCGTCGTCGAACCCACGGAGGATTCCAGTACCAAAGTCTTCACCGTCGAACCCATAACTGCTGGGGAACTACTCCTCTATCAAGTACAGTGGGCCTACCACTACAACCAAGTGCTTCCCACTAACCTTGGACTGTTGTAGTACTCCACCTATCGAGTACTGGGGGCCTGCTGCTACAACCAAGCGCTTCCCACCATGGGTCTGCCGCTACAACCAAGCGCTCCCCCTCATAGCCTACAGAGGTACTCATTCTGTTGAGTACCGTGAGTCTGCCGCTTCAACCAAGCGCTCCTCCACCGTGGGTCTGCTGCTACAACCAAGCGCTCCCCACTGGGCTATCGAAACACACCGATTCGATCGATCAGCAGTCGTCAAGTCTCAGCCAGCTCTAGGGTTTCCGCACACAGCACGCTCGTTCCGGGAGGGTCTTCTCCACAAGCCAAGAGGTTGATACATCAACTTTCACGTAGACCAGAGTTGATGTATCGCAAAGTTCTGTCATGTCAATAGGAGCACAAGGCGACAGACGGCGCGTCAATCGGACGCCCGATCTAAGAGTTATTGCCTTTTTCGTCCCAGGGGCCCGGTTGATTTTTAAGCTAAAACCAACCCGACCATACTCCAGCTGCGTCCAAACCTTGAGTGGATTAATCCAAAAGGTCCGTCTCACTAAGAGGAATCCAACAAAGTCGACGGCACGTCAATCGGACGTCCGGAGCTCAAGCTATAAGCATTTATGCTCCAAGGGCCCGATTGGTTTCGTGTTCGAACCAACTCGGCCGTATGCAAAGTTCTCCATAACCTTGAGTGTAATACACCTAAATGACCGTCTCGATCCAAGGATTACATCGCAACTAACAGTGCGTCGATTGGAGGTCCGTGACCCATGTTACGAGCATTTAAACGAACCTGTCCGGTTTTAAGGGGTTTTTGGGCCGGACTGACCCAGCCCATTAGGGTGCGGCCCAGCCCGGCCTGGGCGGACCAGCCCGGTGCGGCCGGCCGTCCCGGTGAGGGCGCCACGCACCGCGTGAGCACGGAAGGGGGGAGTCGCCAGCCCTTCAGAAAAAACGACAGACCCGCGAGGGTCTGCCCTGCCGCGTTGACCGGGGGTCAAACCCCTAGTTTTTCCGGAATTTGGCTGGCCGTAATGGCTGGCCAACTCACCCATGGGACTGGTTGGTCCCGACCTCCAGCGCACCGGCGGCCGGTGGCTCCGGCCACCCTCCCTTGCTCCTCTGCGGCCACAAGCCGCGACCTTGGTCCGATCGGCGCGACGCGACGGCGCCGCGCCCCTCCACCGCAACCCCGCTCCGGCCGCGGTCTCTTCGTGGATCTCTGGCGCGGTACGAAGGCGCCGTGCCCCTTCACCGTGGACCGAATCCGGCCGCGACTTCTTTCGGCCTCAACGGTGCGGCGCGACGGCGCCGCGCTTCTTCGCTGTGTTCCTCCTTGATTCCGCGCGGTGCAGTTGCACTGCGCCGCCTTCGTTTGAGCCGCAACGAATTCAACAACAAAAGGGGAGGAGGGTCGGCTGTGTTCGTGCGGTCCGACCTCCTCCCGTTATATCGATAACAAGTGGCCCAAAATAAAATATCTTCATCAAAGCGAGCACAAATTTAATCCACAAATTGAACTCAAACCCCTACCTCTATGAAGTTGTCGAACGAGGATCGTTGCGGAAAAAGGACGTCGCAGAAGACGGCGTCACAGAAGACGGCGTCATGGAAGACGGCGTCGCGGATTAAGGCTCCGTAAGCGCCGTCGGTGTTCGACCGATGAAGGATGCAGAGCGTCATCGTTCTTCGAAGAAGGCGTATCTCACCGGCTGTGGAGAGGGAAGAAGACGGTACAATGATCTCCCCTTGCGGTGAAAGAGTTCTTCTTCGTAGACTCGGCATTCTTCACGTTCTTCGACGAGGAAGATGATGTTTTTCAGAGCGCAAGAGTTCTCTCCTCCTATTTTCGCACAATAAAACAACCCCCCAATAAAATAAGACATTTTCTTATTTTATTCACACACACACATGTCAACATTAATTTGAAATTAAAAAATATCTCATTCAATTAATTAAATTAATTGAAGAGCCTTTAACAGTCCAATTAATTGCGAGAGTTGACTTATCATTTAAAAGGGGTGCGGGTGAGTTACAAAAATAATGGGGGGGGGGGTTTGCAAACTTAATGGGAGGTTGAGGAAATTGAAAAGGTGGGGCTCATGTGGGCCCCACCCCATCTTCCTTGCATCTTCCTTTTCCACAACGCTTAACCATCGGTAAAGAAATAAAAATAAATTGTAAAACAATTTTATTTTTATTCCTCACATTTTTAACCTCTCCTCCCAAGCAAACACAACTCTAGGAAATGTCTTCCTAAGAAATTACCGGCGCTGCGGTTCCATCGGTGCCCTCAGATTTCGATTTCGAGCACCGGTTCAAAACTTAGAAAAACCCTCTCGTTCGTTCACTGAACGTACCTGAGCTAAACTTTTGAAAATGATTCCGGGCACACCGGGACTCGGAATCAGGTGCCGTCAGAAACTGCGTACTCGTAAAATCCCAAATAAAATTAAGAAAAAATTTCCCTTGAAATTTACGGGTCTTTACATTACTTCCACCTCAGGTATTTACATCCCCGTAAAGTTATAACACAAACTAGGAAAACAAAAGGTACTGAGCACGCATATGAGCCTCCCGCTCCCCAGTGCTCCCCTGGAGGTTCCCGTGCTGCCACCTGATGCGCACTAGAGGAATCGACCACCCACGTAGGACCCTCTCTTGTCGATCCTCAATCTCCACCAGGACCTCTGAAAAAGTCTCCCCATCATTGATTTCCTACTCCCCATGGTCGACGATATGCGTCGGGTCGTGCACATATCTCCTCAGTTGAGATACGTGAAAAACTACGTGCACCCGGTGCATTTGAGGTGGAAGGGCTAGGCGATAAGCCTCCTCTCCTATCCTGTTGAGGACCTAGAAGGGTCCGATGAAGCACAGAGATAACTTTCCGCCTTGGTCAAAACTCCGTAATCCATGTCGAGGTGAGACCTGTAGGAAAACGTGGTCGCCATCCTCGAACTCTAGTGGTATATGCCTCCTGTCAGCACAAGACTATTGTCAGCTCTGAGCTGTCCTCATCCGCTCTTGGATGACCTGGACCTTCTCTGGTCCTACAAAAGCTGCTAAGATTTCATCTTTGACAATAAGAGACATCCGGTCTCATCCCCAGGATGAACCATGTTCTTTTCCTAATACAGTCAATCCTGACATGGATGATACTAATCGATACCAAGGATGACGTCGTAAGGCCTCAACGCTACTACCAAGAGATCCAACCGTTAATCTCGCCTCTAAGGGTTGAGTCACACTATTGGCATTAGTGTGTGGTCACTGGGTCTCCACCAGTAGGTATCTCAGAAGTGAGGGTCAAGTCAATGGTTTTTAAATCGGAACCTCTTAGTAACAACATAAAGAGAGGAAAGGAAAGTAAATTCCACAAATAAAGGTGTCTTTTATTACTACAACTCAAATTACAAAGACACATACAACCACAACATCAACAAAAAGAAAGCTAGAAGCACCAATAACAAGGCCTCCCTGCCTGGAACTAGTTTCGCTCCTGTCCGCCAACTTTTAGAGCTCCATAGTCAAATTCCTCAGCTGCCTGAAGCTGAGATATCCCATGTCCACCTGTTCCCTGCGGTCGGGGTGGACCTCCTGGTGGTGGTGGTGGAAATACCTCGAAGCTTCGTCCACCTCCAGTTGCACGGCCAGCTCCCCTGCCTCGGTCTCCTGCTCCTTGTGATCCGCCCCGATCGAACCTCTGCCTCTGCCTGGGAGGTCCTTCGTTTATCCGTTGGTCATCTCTATGGTGGGTCGGACAGTCACATGTCATGTGACCAACCCCGCCACAGGAGTAACACTGTCCACTCCTGGTAAGTTGTTCTCCACCCAGGTGTCTCACACACACGATCTTGTGTCATGCGGTCGATCACCTGTAGGTCTGGTCCTCTTGGAACTCTGCGTCATCGTCTACTACCCGCTGCAGAAGACTCTTCTGCATGCTGGCTAGTGGTGGGTCCTGCTGCTGAAGACTGCTCAGCAAGGAAACTATCCACTAAGAGGGCTTGCTCCAACACCCTTGTCTGCGTTGGGATGCTGTGAGAAACAACTGAAACTCTAATATCTCACCTGATCCCCTGCTCGAAGGTTTGGGCCCTGAAGAACAGGTCCCGTACCATATCTGTAGAGTAACATGAGAGATCGGTGAACCTCGCTGAATACCGCGCTACTGTCATGCTGCCCTGCCGCAACTGTAGTAGCTCCTGTATGCGCAACGCTCGAAGGGTGGCTGGTACAAACTCTGCCCGGAATAGGCTCTGGAAGTCTGCCCATAGAAGGGATGCCTCGTCGTGCACATGGAGCATCAAGCTCCACCATCTGCCTACTGCCGCATGCAGGAGGCTCACTGCAAGGATCGCCATGAGGTCAGCTGGTGTCCCCACTAACCTGAAAACTCGAACAACAGCCTCAAGCCAATTCTCGGCTACCTGAGGGTCCATCTCCCCGCGGAACCTGGGCGGTCTCTGATGCTGAAACTCATGAAGTTCACAAAGACGGCGTGCACTCTCAATGGCTGGGGATGGCAGCATCAGTGGCTCGACGGGTAGAGGTACCACCGGTGCCTCCACTGTAAAAGGGCCCTACACCGAGGCCTCATCGCTCGGTGGGCTGTCGTCTCACACAAAGCTCTGAACCCTAGATAGATGCCGTCGTGGGGCCATCCTAAAAAGAAACAGGTGCGCCATGGTCAAAACAGTATACCTGGTGAGCTGACACAAAGTAATCACAAAGAAAATTTTGAAACACACATGCAATCAATGTTTTTGTGCATTGAGTCGGAAATCAGAAGTCAGGGTCCTGGTGTAGGGATACGTCGGCCGCCGCACCAACACTGGACTCCCTGGACTGATAAACACACTCAATACCCTTAACACATTGCTTCACATAGAAGAAAGATTAGAGTCATGAGTTCTGCGGTAGAACCGAACTCCTCTGATACCAAATTTTCATGACCCATCCTCGGGACCCGTGCCGTGACTACCCCAAGCCCACCTCCCATAGGCCAGGGGCTGGTGACTAGCACCAAGGTGTAAATCCCGAAAAAAATGGAAGGCATTGCCTTTATTAAGTAAACAAACACCACAGAGTAAGTAATCAGAAGTAAACACTAAGTAATACTGGGTACAATAGTAAGTGTGGAAAAGTAAGTGGTCCAGAATACAAACCCAAATTGAAAGTATATACATCTGGAAAGAAAGTACAACAACTGAAAGTAAAGCAGCAATGCCGAGCCGTTCACTGGAAATCTCACCTGCAGGGTGGGTACAGATAGCCTCCTCAGATCCTCGGGTCTAGCCGTCCGCTCTGTGTACGTCCCGCCCAGTGGTCCACCACTAGATACTGACTTGCTCCACAAGCCTCAACCACGATAAGCGTTGTCCATCGTCTGCATCCAACACAACATAGTGCGGGCATAACCCATGCAGGGGTGAGTATACGCTACTCAGTAGGGACCCCGAGACCCCCGAAGGTCTCCCATAATCCACAATAGAAAGATATAATCACGAAGTAACATCCAACACTACTTAGGTATATGCCCATACATATACCTAAGTCATCAATTCTAGTGCGGCTCCAACATCCGGTCCCAAGTTCAATCACTTCTTCACAGGATAGTACAACCCAATCCACATAGGAAAGCAAGTCAATCATATTGAAGATAATGATTGAAAGTCAAGACTCATCTCACACGGGTATAAATCATTTGTAATGCAAAAGGAGATGATTAGATGTAGTTACTGATTCATCTAGCTGAGACCCACGTAGGATACTAGACTAGCTAAGCTGTCAGACCCACGTAGGATTCAAGTACTGTAGTCGTCACCGCCGAACCTGCGGAGGATTCCAGTACGGTTGTACTCACCGTCGAACCCACGAAGGATTCCACTACGGTTTTCATCGTCGTCGAACCCACAGAGGATTCTAGTACGAAAGTCTTTACTGTCGAACCCACGGAGGATTACAATAAGAAAGTCTTCACCGTCGAACCCATAGCTACTGGGGAACTCCTCCTCTATCGAGTACAGTGGGACTGCCCCTACATACAAGCGCTTCCCACTAACCTTGTACTGCTGTAGTACTCCACCTGTTGAGTACTGTGGGCCTGCTGCTACAACCAAACGCTTCCCACCATGGGTCTGCCGCTACAACCAAGCGCTCCCCCTCATATCTTACAGATGTACTCCTTCTGTTGAGTACCGTGGGTCTGCTGCTTCAACCAAGCGTTCCTCCACTGTGGGTCTGCCGCTACAACCAAGCGCTCCCCACTGGTCTATTAAAACACACCGAGTCGATCGATCAGTAGTCGTCAAGTCTCAGCCAGCTCTAGGGTTACTGCACATAGCATGCTCGTTCCGAGAGGGTCCGCTCCACAAGCCAAGAGGTCGATACATCAACTGTCATGTTGACCAGAGTTGATGTATCGAAAAGTTCCGTCACGTCAATAGTAACACAACGCGACAGACGGTGCGTCAATCGGACGCCCGGTCTGAAAGTTATTGTCTTTTTCGTCCTAGGGGCCCTATTGGTTTTTAAGCTAAAACCAACCTGACCGTACTCCAGCTACGTCCAAACCTCAATCGGAGTAAGCCAAAATGTCCTTCTCACTAAGAGGAATCCAACAAAGTCGACGAAACGTTAATCGGATTTCCGGAGCTCAAGTTATAAGCGTTTCCGTTCCGAGGGCCCGGTTGGTTTCATGTTCGAACCAACCCGGACGTACCCAAAGTTCTCCAAAAACTTGAGTGTAATATACCAAAACTTCCATCTCGATCCAAGGATCGCATCGCAACTGACGATACGTAGATCGGAGGTCCGTGGCCCAAGTAACGGGTATTTAAACGAACCTGTCCGGTTTTAAGGGGTTTTTGGGCCGGACCGACTCGGCCCAAGACCCCCCAGGGTCGGATTGAACCGGGTCGACCCGACCCGGGTCCGGGTTCAGCCCATTAGGGCGTGGCCCGGCCCGGCCCGGTGCGGCCGGTTGGCCTGGAGAGGGCGCCACGCGCCATGTGAGCGTGGAAGGGGGGAGTCACCACCTCTTCAGACCGAACAGTGGACCTGCGGGGGTCCGCCCTGCCGCGTTGATCGGGGGTCAAACCCCCGGTTTTTCTAGAATTTGGCTGGCCGTAACGGCTGGCCAGCTCACCCGCGGGACCGGTTGGTCCCACCGTCCAGCGCACCGGCGGCTCCGGCTGCCTTCCCTTGCCCTGCCGCGGACGGAGACCGCGGCCTTGGTCCAACCGGCGCAGCGCGACGGCGCCGCGCCCCTTTGCCGCGGCCCGACTCCGGTCTTGGCTTCGTTCAGCCTCAACGGCATGGCGCGACGACACCGTGATTCTTCGCCGTGTTACTCATTGATTCCGCATGGTGCCGTTTCACTGCGCCTCCTTCATTTGAGCCACAACGAATTCAACAACAAAGGGGGAGGAGAGTCGGCCTTGTTCGTGCGGTCCGACCTCCTCCTGTTATAACGATAACAGGCGGACCAAAATAAAATATCTTCATCAAAGCGAGCACAAATTTAATCCACAAATTGAACTCAAACCCCTACCTCGATGAAGTCATCAAATGAGGATCGTTGTGGAAAAAGGACGTCGTGGAAGACGACGTCACGGAAGACGACATTGCGGAAGACGACATCGCGGATCGATGCTCCGTAAGCGCCGTCAGCGTTCGCCCGATGAAGGATGCGGTGCGTCGTCGTTCTTCGAAGATGGAATATGTCATTGGCTGCGGAGAGGGAAGAAGACGGTACAACGATCTCCCCTTGCGGTGACAGAGTTCTTCGTCGTAGACTCGGCGTTCTTCGCGTTCTTCGATGAGGAAGATGATGTTCTTAAAAGCGCAAGAGTTCTCTCCTCCTCTTTTCGCACAATAAAACAACCCCCCAATAAAATAAGACATTGTCTTATTTTATTCACACACACACATTTCAAAATTAATTTTAAATTCAAAAATATCTCATTCAATTAATTAAATTAATTGAAGAGCCTTTAATAGTCCAATTAATTGCGAGAGTTGACTTTTCATTTAAAAGGGGTGCGGGTGAGTTACAAAAATAATGGGGGGTTTGAAAACTTAATAGGAGGTTGAGGAAATTGAAAAGGTGGGGCTCATGTGGCCCCCACCCTAACTTCCTTGCATCTTCCTTTTCCACAACGCTTAACCATCGGTAAAGAAATAAAAATAAATTGTAAAACAATTTTATTTTTATTCCTCATATTTTTAACATCACCTCCCGAGAAAACGCAACTCCAGGAAAAGTCTTCCTAATCAATTATGGGCATTGCGAATCCATCAGTGCCCTCATATTTCGATTCCGAGCACCGGTTCAAAAGTTAGGAAAACCCGCTCGTTCATTCACTGAACGTACCCGAGCTAAACTTCGGAAAATGATTTCGGCCACACCGGGCCTCAGAATTAGGTGCCGTCAGAAACTGCGTACTCGTAAAATCCCAAAGAAAATTAATAAAAAATATCTCTTGAAATTTATAGGTCTTTACAATAATATCATTTTAGAATAAGGTTTTTAGAAGGTGTAAGAATAAATAAAACAAATACGCACATTTAATAATTTTACATCTTCTTCAGAGATACTCTTTTGGTTTATACCTAAAAACTTATTAGAAGGGTTTAATAATAATAATAATGATTCTAAGATGAGGTAAAGGAATTGAGGAAGGTATTTTGGTTTTTCTTGAAAGAAATGGTTTTGTATGTGTGAAGATGGGAGGAGATAGGGTTACCTTTTACACATCAGAGAGAGGACACACATGGAATTTTTGAAAAGATAAAGTGGTAGCCAAGATTTTATCCCAAGAAATACTAAAAATTATTTTATTAGTTAACATTATAGGTTATAAGATCGAAATATGGCTAGGAAATGGGTATGGAAAAGTTTTAGGTAATTTTTACCCTTATATTCCTAGTTTAACCCCTATACAAACCCATTTTTACCATAACTGTGGTAATTAGTTTTTACTCTTTTCACTCTTTATTATGGAAAACGTAAAGTTGGAATTAGTAGATAATATAAATTACAATGATTCCAAATATGGAATCTATTTTTTAAATTAAATTTAAATTAGTGGCATAATTAAATTTAAAATTAAATGATAGACATGACGAAAGATTTGGTTTTGAAAGAGAAAATTATTATAAGTAAGAATGTTTTAATATATAAATTCAATAAGAAATTTAATAAAGTGATATAAATTGGTTACATTTTAATATAATTGAACTAATTTAACTCTAAAACTAATTGAAAATATAATTTAATTTTTTTAAAAAAATTAAACGAAATGACAGTTTTCAATAAAAATCAGTATTTTTCATTTTTCATCAAAAAATAAATCTTTTTAGAAAATTATTAAAAATTAACTAAAATATAATTTTTACATGTAGATTTAAAAACTGAATTTTATTTTTCCAGACACTATTTCTAAAAATGTAAAAAATTAATTTTAAATTACGTGTGCAAAGCGTGATTAATCAACCTTTAGAAAATTATTGTTTTTCAGAAAACATATCTTTCTTTTTTAAATGGTTTTTATCTTATTTATAATTAATATATAAGCACTAAATTTATTTTATAAAAGTTAAAAACATATAATTTTTATAATTTTTTTATTGCTATTTATACCCGCCATCTTGATTGTTGGGTTATAATGTCCATGTTTGATTAATAATATTTTAATAGAGTATCATCTTTCGTTTAAACCCAGTGTTGTGTGCACCAAATAATATCAAATATATTGAATTTATTTAAAAATAAATATATCCCTCCCATTCTTGGGTGGGGAGGTAAGGGTGGGGAGGGGTTTTGGGTGTGGTCATGGGGTCAAGTCCTCATGCCAGCTATTTAAATGTATTTTCTTCCTTGTGTCATGTGCCACTTTCATGGTTGTACCTAATTTTTTAAATATATATATATATATATATATATATTAAAGTACAAGGCTATTAAATTCTCTTCTATGTTTGGTGTTGCGTGTCATATACACTATCAAATTTGATGTTCATATTTTAAAATATCAGGGTTGTTACAATAGATCCTTCACATGTACTAAACTTAAAATATATACCAGTAGAGCATGATATTTGTTATGAAGAAAAACATGTTGAAATCTTAGATCATAGAGAAAACTTTATATAGAACAAGACATCCCATATGGTTAAAGTTATTTAGAGGAATCATAAATCTGAAGAAGTTACATGAGAACCCAAGTATGTGATGAAATAGAGATATAATCATTTATTTGTATTAGAGTGGCATAGTTTTGAATTATAAATTCATTTTAAGGGGGTAAAATGAAACACTGAGGTATTTAATGATATATTTATCTTTAAATAATTTTAATTTCTTCAATAGATTGTGATACATGAAACCTTAAATCTAAATGAACCATAGTTGAGAATATTGTAACAAACTAGCTATTAAATTGGAATAATTAATAAGAATAAAAGAATATTGAAAAAAATTGTATAAATGTTTTAGATAAAGAAAATATATTGATAAATAAGTACTTACTTTTTAGTAAAGTTGTTATATTCATTAAAAATACATCTCTCTATGAAAATGTTTTTTATTTATTTTTGGTGAAGAAATAAGATATTTAATTTCCATCACTTTTGAAAATGTACGTGAAAAAAATAACTTATTTTTTTAAATAATAAATTCAAAATTATCTTTAATTTAATTTATTATGATTTTCTAAAAAGAAATATTTTTGATGAATAGTGAAACAGAATGATCTTTAATGAAAACGGTCTTTTCATTTAAAGTATGTACAGAGTTCCATTTTATTTTTAAAATGTTTTAAAATAACATTAGATAATTTATATTATGAATAATCCAATTAATTTCATTGGAATTTATTTTATATTGGATTTTGGTATGAAAATTTTTATACTTAATAAAACATTGTTTCTGGAAAATAACTTTTCATAGAATCCTGTGGGATTAAATTTAAATTAAATTATTTCACTTCAATTAATTGAATTTAATAAAATAAATTCCATATTTTTAATCATATTTTACAAATTTTTTATTGATTATTATATTATTTTTGTTCTGAATAAATATTAAAAATAGTAAAAATTTATCACCATGGTAAAGGTTAAAACGAGTTTACTATAGGGGGTGGTTGTAAAGCAAGATATAAGAGATATTTTTACAATTAAAATTGTTTAAATTCTATATTATGGACATATTTTATCCTATTACTATCCAAAAATTTAATATCTGTCCATTTAGAAGCATTTTTCTTGAGTATAACACTGTTATATTTTAATATTTTAAGACATTCCACGCGTGTCCTCTCCCCTACATATAAAAGGACATCCCTCATTTCTCTTATTTACACCACTTTGATCCATTTATCTTGATTAAAACCATACCTATTAAATTATAAAAGTTTATAGATACAAATTATTTGTTCTATTATTATTAAAATACCCTTCTATGGGAACTTAAGAAAGGATCTAAATGAGACTATTTGAAGGAGAGGTAATCATCCTACCCAACCACTTTCAAATTATTTATTTTTATAACTCCTATAAATCTATGGTATCCATCAGAAAATATTAAATTATGTACCATAAACATATTTAAATTCTATTATGATTATGTAACCATCACTATTCACCCTCTTTTCAATCAATTAGGAAGTCAGAACATCACTCCTGCATACGTGTGTATGACCACCACGACACAAATATACAATTAATTTTCCATAACCATCTTTCATGGAAGGTTATTATGATGAATTTAAAGTTTATATATGATATTTATGAAATAATTATGATTTTTTATTTATAATATCATAAATACCTTTTTACCTTCTTATCCAATGAAAGATGATAACATTGATCATGCAAACATGTGGACTACCACCTCCACGAAGCGATGTGATTTGCTTTTCACTTCCAATTTACATGGGTGATAATAAGGATAGATTTAATATGTATATATATATCTCTTATTTTGGATATAATTATAGTTAATTAATGATAATATAACATTTATCTCTATTTCATTATTTTCATTAGAAAATGAAAATAGCGTTTAGGCGTACGCATGACCAACAATCTCCGTGAATGATATAAATTATTTTTATATCTCTACCCTGTATGGATAATTATAAATTTGTATATAATGAATATATATTATATTTATGCCTTAAATAGAATTATGGAGATTATGGAACCCTAATAAAAATATAATCACATGAATTGAATAATCAAAACTTTCATGGAAAATGAAACATTTAACACCTGGAAACGATTATTTTAATGAGTATTTATTAATAAATGGGGTTTTAAATGTTATAATAAAATCATATATGATATTATAAGTATGGAAATGACTCTGGTATAGAAGTATAATAAATTAAAATTTATTATATATGAGGTTAGTGTAACAACTCAAGTAATATAATAATAAATCATTTTTATATCTTATTGATATTTATTTATTATATTTTATAGATTTATATTCATTATAAGGATATTAGGTAATTTTTTAGTTAAAAGGAAAAAGTTTTATTTCTAACCAAATTGGGTTTTTCATGCATTATACGGTTTTAATTAAAATATTTTTTTTCTAAATTATAGAATTTTAATTTGAAAAAATAAACTTACCTTTTTAATTCACCATGTAAAAAACTATCTTATGATGGAAGTTTTATAATCTTCTAAACTGTTGAATTTTTTAATGAATAGTGAAACATATTGATTTTTATTGGAAAATTCATTTTATTTTCAAGTATTTAAAAATTAAAATTCATTCTGGATTCGTTTTAAAATATAATTATTATATTTTTATTAAAAGAATCCAATTAACGTAATTAAAAGGAATTTTATATTTGAAATTGGTATAAAAATATTTTTATACTTAAAAGGCATTTTTCGAGAAAACTATCTTCTTCAAATTTTAGGATTTAATTTTAAATTAAATTACTACCATTCTAGAAATTTAATATTTTAAAATTAATTCCATATTTTAGATTATGATGTCCAAATTTTGTAAATAGGCCCCATTTATTTTTGTTCATTATGTATAGAAACAATAGTAAATTTTTATGTCCACAATAAAGGTAAAATAAGTTAATTAGGGTTAAAACTAATGCGATATGGATTAAGATTCATTTAGAAACTTACCCTTATTTTATTTTATGAGTATATTTCATCGATAATCATCCAAAATTAAAATATATGACCTTTTTTATCCATTTAACGTTGAATGTTAACTTTATAATATTTCCATAAATGTTAACTAAAAAAATGTCACTTTCTTCTTTTTAATATGTATAATATTTTGTGATAGTGATAAAAAATAATGCCTAGTTCTAAATTTTTATTTGAAATATGAATTAATTTTTCTTAATGATGATTTTTTAAATTTTTATTAATGATAAAATTACTTTAAATTCTTACGCAACACCAACTCAGTGCTTGTGCAAGTTATAGAAAAATCATGTAAATGATATTAAAAACATAAAAAATAATATTTTTTAGGTGAGTTATAATTTACCATGATTTTTATAGATATATATAAAATTTTAGGGATATCTGAAATGTTTATATTAAAATTAATGTTCTTCTATGTTTTTTTCAATGTCTAATGAAATGAGTAGTTCCAAAAATGACATTAATGAAATTTTATAATAAAAAAATATTTTATAAAATTATTTAAAATTCCTAACAATACTACCTTCAAAAAAATTGATAGGTATATGGTTTTAAATATAAAACATGGTCTATTTATTTGTTATTATTCATTTTATATTAAATTTCATTACCACTAAAGTATAAAAAACATTAATATCACTGTAATGGTTAAAAGGGTTAATAAGGGTTAAAACAAAGAGATAAGGGTATAAACAAATTATAAACCTATCCAAATTTTATTTTATGAGATCAATTCAACCAAATATCAACATATATTCAAATTATATCAATTTTGAGTCACTTTAAGGTTAAACTTAATTTATATTAATTTAATACTTTAAGAAATTCCAAGAATTCTCCTCCCCTCACTTATAAAAGGGAACCTCCTTTCATTCTCTACTTACACAATTTGAGATCTCTATATTAGAAAATACCAAACCAAATTCATTAATAAAACACTTAAACATGTTATAGAGGCCTTATTTTTGGAATAATTTTAATCATATTGGGATTAATGTGTAAAGCAAATTAAGGTTGTCTGAAGAATTTGTATAGTTTTCAACCGAATGTCTTAGTTTTATTTATTCTTCTACCTCCTTAACATATTAATAAAAATGATTAAATAATAAAAAATATCTCAAATGGATTATATTTTGTCATGTTAATGGAATAAGCTACATCAATCCCCTCTTCCATCAAATGGGAAATGAAACTGTCGTTCATCTGTACGGCAGACTACCACCTCACAAACTGATATAACCCATTTTCCATCACCACCTATCACAACTGGTCATAATGATAGATTTATTATATATATATAATATTAATTAAATATTTATATTGTTTTAAATAAAATATATCATCTAATTTATTACCTTTCCATCCATTTAAAAATGATAACATTATTCGTGCGTATGGGTAGATTACCACCTCCATGAAGTGATGTGATTCATTTTTTGTAACCAAGTTACTTGGATACTATATATTAGTTTAATTAAAGAAATAATATTATATTTATGTTATAATAATCATTATTTAATTACAAAATAATACTTATATTATTTATATCATATTCATTTAAAAATTTAAATGTTACTCTTGCGTATATATGGCCTACCATCTCCATGATTGTAACATTGTTCATTTTTTATAACCATCAGTCTTGGTTTCTTATAAAAGTATAATTTATATATTAAAATTAAAATTATGTCAATATTAATATTATTTATATGATATAATAATTA
Organism: Viscum album; assembly: GCA_963277665.1. NCBI lineage: Eukaryota > Viridiplantae > Streptophyta > Magnoliopsida > Santalales > Viscaceae > Viscum > Viscum album. Next base: position 892,698,544 of record OY728123.1, read on the forward strand.
AATCTTTGACCATACTCATCCTACCGAATTCATTTTAGATATATGAGTTGAATATCATCAAAACATCTAATATGAACATAATTGATTATGTAATTAAATATAACATAGAAATAAATAAAATACAAGGAATAATAAACTTCAAAATATTCTAAACTAAGTTAATACTTAACATAATTTTATTATTTAGGAATAAAAATAACGTACATGATGATTCATACACGAGGCAAGGGACACCAGACTTAAAAACCGCATCTTAAATATTTTTAAAGATTTATTTTCTAAATATTTTTTACTCCATATCAATATTCACAAAATTATTTTATTTATGTATTTATATGGAAATTAATTAATTATAAATGGAAATTTTTAATTTCTTAAAAATGTTTTCAAAATGAATATTTTTATGAAACATTTTCACATACTTTACAAAAGGAAAAAGGAATGTTCTATTTTAACATATATGATGTCAAAAGATTTTCCCACTACCATTAGCACTATTTTTTTTGTTTAGATTCATTTATCATATTCCATGTTTTATTTAAATAAAAACCATCTATCCCTTTGTTCTAGTAAATTTAGTTTTGAAAATTGAGTTTTAAAGGAAAGGGATATATCAGTATCCAAAAATGTTTTACTTATTGTTTTAAAAGGACATTTCTATGAGTATGATGGTGTAATTTCAATATTTTATGTATTTCATGTATTTAATGGACCTTGAAAATTATTTATTATGAAATATGATCCTCATATAGCTCATTATGATTGATTATCCTAATATAGCTTATGATAATAGGTGATATCGATATAACACTCTAATGAATTTAGTAATGATTATGTTCTCCAGAAAATTATGTTCGAAGTAGACTATAATGGTTATTCAAATTATAAGGGTTCTTGAAAGGGTTACATGAAGATTATTTCTCAAGGTAATCTAATGAGTTTTCATGGAATTAGTTTGATTTAAAATGGTAAGCTAATGATATTTTATTTTAAAGGAAAGTTTATGGTCTTTTCGAGTACAAAAGTTTGATTTGAACAAATGTTTTTATGGGTTAACATTTTTTATTATATAATATCACGATTATGATTTTTAAAATATATTTTCTTATAAAGTTATTATGAAAAACTTTAACTAATAAATATTAATTTATGTTCAAGTAAACGATTATTTTAGCTCAAAGTTTATAATGTTAATGAAAAAATATCTTTTTAGATCTCATGGTTTTAAAACGGATTTAAAATTTTCTTTATTTTATGTCTCTTATTGAGATTTTTTATTAACCCAAATTGCAAATTTTTTTGTAAGGACCCAAGACAGAGAAACCGGGTCGACCCTTACCGGCCCAGAATTAAATGAAAATAACATAAAAAGAAAACAATGACTCTTTAGTGTGATTTCTTACACAATATAGTTTCAATGCAGCAAGTATGAAAAAACTGTAAAAGTGTTTATGAAATGTTGGGTGGTAACAAAAATACCCGGTAAGGGGTTTTAAAACAAAACCATTAAGAAATAATTTTTCTTTATAACATTTCTTTAAAGCACTTGCATCAAAATCCTGAAATTAATATTTCTCATAACATGTCATCACTATTTTCTTAAAAGATTCTGAAATAGCTTTTAGGATATCTCATTCTCAAAATTTCTAAACGTATCTTGGAGTTATAAATAGAATTCAATATAAAATATGCATGTACTTGAATATAAATTCATATAGCTCCACCTATAAGTTGGATGATGACCAAAATTAATCATTCTATGACATCCCAGAGGTGAGGATAAGAACTTACACACAAAATATTATTTATTCAGAATTGCACATAAAACATTTTCATTTGTCATTGTGGTTTAGAAACTTAAATATTAATTATTATTTATAAACGAATTTCTATAAAATTATATATATTTAAAAATAAAGCATTAAGCCATGTGCACTTGGAAATATAAATCTGATTAATACTGATTCACAAGAGAATGATAATTAGCCATGTATATTTTACTAGCTAAATAATCACATGGAATTTCACTTACTAAGATCATTATGAAGGATTGAATAATGAAGGACAATCATAAATATTTTATCAAGGCCTAGAGCCAATAGCATACAAAATAATTCTGTCAAGGCCTCATGCCAAGACCGTAGTTTTGTCTCATGAGACCTACCAATGCATCGAGAGGCTATAGCGGGCCTCACCCGTCACATAATAGGTCATATTAATTCCTTATATGTGTAATAAGAATATGTATTTAAATAAAAGTTTCTCATACCACTTTGATTTATTTAAATCTTATAATAGATGAAATAAATTCATTAAATGATCTAAAGTGTCCCATACCACCTTGAAAAGTTTAGTTCTTAATACATGTATTATCATAAAAATATTTATCTTATACTTAAATTGATTTTTTTATTTTTAAGTCATAAAAAAGTGTATAATGAAATAAATGCACATTAAATGAAAAAAATGAATATATAGTTTTATCTTCTCAAAATAATTTTATGCAAAAAATTAACATATTTTGCATTTAAAAATTATAAAAGAACTCATTTCAATTAAAAAAACTTGAAACTTATAGAAATATTCATATTTAATAATTTCTAAAGTTAGCCTTAAAATTTAAAATGAAATCACGAAATTATTAAGGATGTGAGGTATGTCGTATGACCATGATTATATGCAGATGAAACATCTATACTTTAAACATATCATGATGACATGGTATGCACATTTTAAAAAATGTGACTATAAACTTATGAACAGGTCAATACAATTATACACATGAAAAATAAACGTTTCATCCTTATATTTGTACATATACCTTGATATATATATATATACAAATATAACTTGATATATATATGTACATGTACCTTTATATATATATATATATATATATATATATCTTAAAATGTATATATATTAGTATGGATTTGAAAATAATTTTATCCCAAAATAATTTTATCTCTTATATATACATGTTTCGCTTTGCGCTTCCAATACATACAACAAATGTTTAATATGTAAATAACTATTTATGTATATAATTAACATTGAATTTAAAACATTCATTTTCATGGAATACATGTTTGAAAAAAACTTTGATAAATGAGAAAATTCATTGGCAGATCAAATGTGATATCCAATTACAAACTTTGACAATAAATTATGTTGTGACCGATTTATTAAAACATAATTTTTATAGAAATAATATATTTAGGTAACCAAATCAGATAATTAATCTCACTAAACATCCATGAATTAAAATGTGATTTAATATTTATAATATAAATACCATAAATATTTAATCTCTCTTTCATTATGTGTTCTAAAAATAATTATGTAAAGTTGGATAGTTATACATACAGAATAATGCTACCATAATAATTCCACTTACATTATTTGTAAATAAATATTAATCATGTGTGTTAATAATGAATTCATAAATAGTAATACACTTGGAAATTGAATTAAACAGATTCCATTTCTTGAATGTAATATTTTAGAAAATTTTATGTTGAAAAGGTTGATATTTGAATATGCATATAACATATTTAAAGATTTTTTAGAACATTCAATTATATATATATGTGTGTGTATTCTTATATTTAATACAAACTTTCCTATATATTAGTTTTTTATACATTATAATTAAAACAAACATAAAAATATAACTTATATTTATATATGATGACTTGGGATCTAGAAGTACTATAATTATATATTAAAATTGACAAAATTAGAAGTACCTTTAATAATTTGAAATTCAAAATCCATAATTTGAAAATAAATTTGATACAAACCTTACATATATTTAGAGGAAATAATACTTATTCAAATTATAAACCTAAATAATCCATACAAAATCTAATAAAATAAAGAATCAAAACCTGAAAGTAAGACTAACATATCACTTACTATAAATTTTTTATTATTTTATAGAAAACCCTTAATGCTCAAAATAAAAATATGATTACCCCATGCTAATTAAGAATCATAATAATGAATATATCCAATTTTAAAATCAAGGAAAATAATTCTAAATAAATTTAATATAACCATTATGTAATTTTGAAAATGAAATATTTAAATTTCTTGAAAAAAAATTAGTATTTGAAAACAAATCAAAATAATTTCCCTTACACAAAACTATAAGATTAAAACCATAATCTTGGAATTAATAAAAAAGATTAATCTTATAGAAAATTAAATATACATAAGAACATAAAATTCCATAAACCTAAATGATCCCTTGGAGAAAGTGCAGGCACATGCACAAGCAGTTCTGCTGCTGTAGTGTCTTGCACACACACGGGTCTGCAAATATCATTTTCACAAGGGTTTGAGGGACTACTTCAGACACAAAAACATGTTGGTTTCCCCCCATCCGTTTGCATACACAAGAGGCTTTTATAGTCATAAATCCCACTATATACATAGTGGAACACACTACTTTCTGTGCAAGCTCAAACTACAGGCCCACAGACAACCAACACATTCAATCAATTAGAGAAAAAAACATAACAATACAATTAAAATACACAATATGATATTACCTAAACAAGGATACTAGAATGACATAAGAAGACTAAAAAAGTCATTCTATTCATGAATTGAAATCACAGTAGTATTCAACTATAGTGACAAAAATTACAATTAGTCTGATCGGACCACAATTTATAAAGCAAGGAAAGCAATGGAATGTCGAACCAGAGTTGGATTAAACCTAGATTTGACAACTAGAAAGAACCTACCTCCCTCAGATCTGGAGGGGGATTTAGGATAGGGTTTTTTTATTTTTTATTTTAATTTAAAGGGTCCATTTCTTTTTTATTTTGAAAAATGGGTGTGTCTAGCACCAAATGAATTGGCGCTAGACACTTTTACCCTAGAGCGCCAAATGAATTGGCGCTCTTGGGTTTTGGTTTCCAAATCCCAGGCAACCCCTCCCCAACCCTTATATATATATATATATCTTATTTATTATAATTATAATTATAATAAATATATTTATAATAAATATAATAACTAAAATAAACACAATAAATTTATAATAATGTTTATTATAATTATAACAATTATATAATTATAATAAATATATAATTATAACAATTATATAATTATAATAAATATATAATTATAATAAATATATAATTATAATAAATATAAAATTATAATAATTATATAATTACAATAATTAAATAACTATAAATATAATAAATATATAAATATAATAATTGTATATTTATAATAAATATATAATTATAAATATAATAATTATATAATTACTATAATTATAATAATTATATAATTGTAAATATAATAATTATATAATTATAATAAATATACAATTATAATTACAATAATTCTATAATTATAAATATAATAAATATACACTTATAATTATTATATAATTATAAATATATAATTATAAATATAATAAATATATAATTATAAATATAATTGTTATAATTATTAATAATTATATAATTTTTATAATTATTAATAATTATATAATTGTTATAATTATAATAAATATATAATTAGTGTAATTACATAATTATTATCAATATATAATTATTGTAGTTATATAATTATTGTAAATATATAATTATTGTAAATATATAATTATTGTAAATATATAATTATTGTAAATATATACCTATTATATATATATATATATAATTAATTAGGTTTATATATATAAAGATATGATTATAATAATTAATATATAATTAAAATATAATAAATATATAGTTATAAATATAATAAATATATGATTATAGTAATTACATAATTATAATAAATATGTAATAATAATAATTATATGATATTTAATAAAGTTTATTTATATAAAGAGAAATAATTTTAATAATGTTTATTTAAATATAAATTTATAAATTTTAAATATAAGGTTTATTTATATATAATTATTTATATATTTATAAATTTATATATAATTATTTAAATACATAAATAAACCATATTAAATTTATTTATAAATTTATATATATATATATAAATAAACATTATTAAAATTATTTATATTTCTTATATTTATTATAATATATTATAATTATATATATATATATAATTACATTTAATAATAAATAATTACAATTTGAAAAATATATTTATATATGTAAATTTAAAAATGTGAGATTATTTATAATTATACTTATAAATATAAATATAATTATACAATTATAAATCTATATTTAGATAGTTATATATAAATATATCAATATATTTAATAAATTTATTTATCACATTAATAAATATGTATTTATTTATAATAAAAGTAATATAAAATAAATATATAAATATAATAATTATATAATTATAAATATAACAAATTCATAATTATAATTAATATATAATTATAATAAATATCTAATCATAATAAATATATAAATATAATAAATATATAATTAAAAATATAATAATTATATAATCACAATAAATACATAATTGAAATAAATATATAATTATAATAAATACATAATAATAAATATAATAAATACATAATTATAATATATTTATTACAAATATATATTTAATATATAATTATAATAAATATGTAATTATTGTAAATATAAGATTATAATAAATATATGATTAAAAATATAATAAACCTATAATTATAAATATAATAAATATATAATTATAATAATTATGTAATTATAATAATTATTTAATATTTCATAAGGTTTATTTATATAAATATAAATAATTTTAATAATGTTTATATATATATATATATATAAATTTATAAATAAATTTAATATGGTTTAATTATGTATTTAAATAATTATATATAAATTTATAAATTTTAAATATAAGGTTTATTTATATTTAAATATTTATATATAATTATAAATATAATTATAAATAATTTCATATTTTTAAATACATATTTATAAATATATTTTAAAAATTGTAGTTATTATTTTTAAATGTAATTATAAATATATAATTATATATATTTATGAGTATATATATTTGTGACTATATATTTATTATATTTATGATTATATATTTATTATATATATATATATATATATTTATTACTTAAATATATGTTTATAAATATAAATTTATTTATGTAAAGATAAATTTAAAATTATAAATAAATATAATTATAAATATATATATATATAACTATATAAATAAATATATAATTATATATTAACAACTATAAATAAATATAACTATAAATATATGCATATTTATAATTATATATATGTGTGTATGTTTTAATTTTATATTTATCATATTTATAATTATATATTTATTATATTTAAAGATATAATATTTTTATAATATTTTTAAATATATAATATTTTATATTTATTATAAATTTATTATATTTTTAATATATTTATTATATTTAAAATATATTTATTATATTTATAATGTATTTATTATATTTATAATATATTTATTATAGTTATAATATAGTTATTATATATTTATTTAATTATATGTAAATATAATAAATTCTTACAATTAAATATTTATTATTATATTTAAAATTATATTTTTATTATATTTATTATTATATTTACACATATATTTATTATATTTCTTATATATTTAATCCTATTTATATTTTATTTTATATTTATAATAAATTTATTATATGTATATTATATTTATTATAATATATATATATAAATATATATTAAAGGTAGGTTAAGGGGGTGGGGAGTGGGGTGCAAAGCACCACTTGAAGTGGCGCTGCACCACCTCATTTCCCCAAATAATAAACCCCCTGCCCTATTAAACTAAAAAAACCCTACCCCCTAAATCCGCCCGAATATGGATTTCAAGACTTAGAAACCCTAACCCACTTGGAAATATTCAAAGACGCTCGAACTCGGCCAGACTTCCACCTCATTCATGATTGGACGCTGCTCAGATTCGACTCGAAGTCAGACAGCTTGGCTTTTACTCCCCGGATGATGCCCCTTACTGGCTTAGACTCCTCTCCTGGCCTCTCCCTACCCGTGATGCCACCCAACCTCAACCCGAATCCCCCTTCTCTTAAATTCCCTGGTTACGCAACCTTCAACCCGGAGTTCTCACGGACGGAAGAACCCCCTTCCCTAGATGAGAACCATGACTCCCCGACCTGATGAATCCCTATAACGGACCTCCCCACATTCCATGTTTTCTTTATTTTTTATTCATTTAAATTATGTTTTTTAAAAAACTACTTTAATATATAATTAATTTTATATATAAAGGGTTATTTAATTATAAAAAAACATTATAAAAACAACTTAATCATTCATAAATTAATATATATTTATCATATCATTTGAAAATAAAATTTTATAAAACATAACTAATTAATTTTATTTAATGTCTTTTTAAAAGAAATAAAATTATCATAATTTATAAATTTTCCAAATTTTATGAAACAAATTATAATTTCAATACTCTATTAAAATGGTTACATTTTATAATTTTAATTTTATTAAGAAAAATTCAAAATATTAATAATTTTATAAAACATTATTCTAATAAAATTTTATAATTTAAAACTAATAATTATAATTTCATATATATATATATAGATATATATATCATATTTTTGAAAATAAAATCAGATTAATTTTATAATTATTTATATGTTAGATTTAGACATATATTAAAATGTGAATATTAATAGCGTATTTGTTATAGAATAATGTTACTTGAAATATTTGACACATAATAATTTAAAATAATAATTTTAAATGGCATGTATATTTTTAATAATAAAATGTTTATATTGTAAAATTATAATTTTATTAAAAAAACTTTATAATAATAATATTAACTATAATTATTTTTATTTATTAAAATAATATATCAGAAGATATCATTCATGTTATTATATTTCATAAAAGTATAACTAATTTATATGTTTTCATGTAATTCAAAAATGTCACTTTGAATATAATATAAATTAAAGTAACAAAATTTCATTCTGTTTAAATAAAACCACATGGTTTTATTAAAATATTTCATAATAATATTTATCCAACTTATGACTCATTTACTAATTAAAATTATTTTATTGAAACTCAGGGTGTTATAGATTTTCAAAAGTTTTAATGATGATTAAGAACAAAGAATAAATCAAGTTCAAAATTGTAAATTTTTTTAGTGAAAAGAAAACATGTTTTACTTTTAACGGTTTGCATTTTGGGAAAATGGATTTTAAGTTGAAGTATCCAATTTATAATGTACGGGTTTATTTTCTAAGAGTTATGGCCTAATTCTTTAAAAATCAAAACCCAAAAGGATCTTTAAGAATGCATAAAAATGAATTCTTAAAAAAAATGAAATAATGGAATGAATAAGGAGTGAGTCCTTATATTTGGTATTAGTGGAATAGTTTATATAATTTTAGAAGTTAAGATAATGTAAGTATGAACCCTTAATATATTCTAATTTATGGTTATCATGATTTATAATTTTAAGCTTATCATTTTTCTTAATCTAAACTATATCCGATTAGAATGGGTTTTCATAGAGATAATAAGGAAGCTGATGTAAGAAGGCACCAAGAAGAAAATTTCCTTATGAATCGACAATATGGAATGCTTGAAATTTTAATAGAGTAGTTTATAGCTGTAATGGGTCAATTAAAATAGGATATAAATGGTGGTGGTATCCATGTGAGAGAGTAATATGGTCACTGAAAATGAACATATATATATATATACTGGAGAATTTCTTGAAACAACACCCAGAAACTTTTAATGGATCGTCTGGCCATGTGGAAACTGATTGATAGATTAAATCCCCAGAAAAGATACTCAAAGGCATGGGTTGTTCAAAGGACTAAAATTTAACTCTTATTATTTATAGTTTTAAAGGTGAAACCGATAATTGTTGGTCAAAGGTTAAGAATATTAGAGAAATAAAGGATATTTATACCTTGTAATTGGTTGAATTTAAGAATACCTTCCTTAAGAAATATTTTCCTAAGGTTGTTCGAATTAGGATGGAAAAAATCTATGGAAATGAGAAAGAGGGAGGAATATTTAGTGGTTGTTTATGAAGAAAAAATCACCTGATTATAGAGTTTCACATAAAATGTTATCTAGGATATTGATAATAAAATTTATCACTTTTACAAAGGATTTAATCCAAGGTATTCAAGGGAATTGGTTTCCCATAAATTTAAAATTTGTAAGAAATTATTTTATGTGTTGAAAAGGTAGAAATTTAGTTTTTCGATGACCATGTATTCCATGAAATGAATAATAAGAAAATTTCCAAATGGTAGGAAAATGGGAAGCATGCCTTAAATAAATAAAGAGTAATAATAATAATAATAATAAATTTCCATATTTTGGTAAGTGTGGTAAAAGGAACCCTGGAGAATTTATTATAAAATCTATAATGTTTTTTTGATGTGGAAAGTTTGGACATGTGGTTCATGAATGAAAAGAATATTATTAGACAAATAATAAAAAATTATAGAAATATTATTTAATTGTAATGAGATTGTACATTATGTGAGTACTTATCCAAATATATTAATGAAGGAAGGAAATCATTAAGATAAAAAGTAAAAAAGGTGTAGAAAATAATTTGATAATATGACAGTTGATGTTTGTCCATCTAATGAAATAGTGAAAGATCCAGGGAGTGGAGTATTTTTTAAATATTGATCTTAGGTCTGGGTACCCTCAATTGAAGGTGAAGTAAGAATATATTATAGTTACAACATTTCAGAATAGATACATACATTATTAATTTGTAGTTATACCCCTTAGGTTTTCTAATACAATAGTTTTGTTGATTGATATTATGAATAGAGTTTTCAATGAATATTAAAATAATTTTGTTGTTCTGTTTATTAATGATATATCAATATAATCTAAAAGTCATGAGGAACATGAAAGAAACCTAATGATTAATTTTAAAACCTTAAAAGAAAAGAACTTATATGGAAAATTTTGTAATTGTGAATTTTGGTTACAATAGATTTCTTTCCACTGATATATTGTTTCTGAAGATAGTGTAACTATTGAACCTGATAAAGCTAAATTTTTTGAAAAATTGAAAAGGAATAAACATGTTACAATGATTCATAGTTTTATTATATTAGTTGGTTACAACTGACACCTTTTTATTTTCTAAGTTATCTAGACCACTGACTAAGTTAACTCAAAAGGAGTTAGATTTATCTGGTTGAAAATCTGTGATGATTGTTTTAAGGAACTGAAAAGAATATTGATGAATGCTTTAAATTTTGACCCGACCCCTCATAATAGTGAATTTTTTATCTACAATGATGCCTCATTAAAGATATTTGGTTGAGTTATGATAAAAATGATTAGGTATTTTCTTATGATTTAATTCAATTGAAACCTCATGGGTTAAATTGACCTACACACGATCTATAATTAACTGATATAGTTTTTTTAATTTAAAAATTTGGAGGAATAATTTATATGGAGTAAGTTATGAAATATATATTTTTCTTAAAAGTTTAAATTATATATTCACTCAAAAATAATTAATCTTGAGGTTGAGAATATGGATGAAACTGATTATGGATTATGACTACACAATAATGGAAAATTAAAAAAAGTAGTTGAAAATTTTAGTTGAAAAAATAATGCAGCATTAACCATGTTACATTATGAACATTAGTATTTTGATAATTATTCAATTAATTTTAGTCAAGAAATTATGCATGAAGGAACTACATAAATTTGGTTTTAGGTGACAATATAATTATTTATTCTTGAAAGAATTATGTAAGCTTAGAAGGGGGATCATTTTTTATAAGAAAAGGTTGAATCTATTAAGAATGGTAAGTTTCCAGAGTTTAATATTGATGAAGAAGGTTTTATTAACTAAGGAAAGATATTATATATTCCCTTTGTTTCCAAAATTAATTGATAATTGTTGAGTGTAAATGATATTAAAGGTAGAGAACTGATTGGGGTCATGCTAGGTTTTCTTCTCCCATTCCATGACGGCGACGACCTCTGGTCCGGTCCCTCCTTCGTTGAGGGAGGGACCTACGATGTCCTTCGAGGGAGCGGTGGCATCCTTCTCCCCCTTTTAAAATCCCGATCTCCTTCCCCATTTCCATCAATGTTTTTTGTGTCCCAAGGTTCCAGAGCTCCATGAAGGATACCTGAATCTTCTGCTTTCGATTTCCGAATTCAACGAAGCTTTGTCACTCCATAACCTGGCTTTAATCTCTAAATTCTCTCAAATAAGTCCTTCGGTGGATTCATTTTACAGGTTTTTCTTTGGCTTGTGGGATTTACAAGAGAGGGAAAATGTGGGACTAATTGAAAAAAAGAATATCATGGTTCGTTTTACTTCGGAAGAGGACCTTATTAAAGCCTGGTCTAGCGCCCCCCGCTGCTACAATGGTTTTTGTTTTTTCCTCTAGAGATGGACCTACTACTTCCACATGAGGCGCGATTCACCTTCAGTTGCGATTTGGGTTAGTCTTCCCAACTTTCCATTACCGTTTCAAAATACCTCGATAGTTAGGATGCTTGAAAACCTAGTAAGTAGGTATTTATGCTCTAATAGCTGAACCAATTCGATTTGTCATCCTGTTAACCCACGGATTTGTGTGGAAGTTGATGCCTCAATGGTGGATCCTGACTTTGTTTGGATGACAGTATCTAAGGAGTTCCATTGTAAACAACAGGTTGTATATAAATCTTGGGTTGATTTCTGTTTGGTTCGAAAACGCATGGGCCACTCCTCTGCAACATGTAGGCGAGACTCAAGATTTTCAGACAGGCAAGGTGATGGGGGTGTAACAAGAAGTGTCAAGTCTCTGGTGACCAGTACAATAGCGAGTGTGGAGGCCGCGACTAGGGTAGCTCCTTCCTGGGAAAACAGTCAGCTGGGAGTTCACCAAACGATTGTAGATGTCTCAGTGAAGCAAACAAAAGTGAAAATGGGGGCTAGAGTTGGTGATACCTAGGATCGAAGCAGAGTTAATCCTCCATGAGTGGAAGAGGGAGGTCCCAAAGACCTCCTATGTGCCTCATATGCTGATGCGGTGTGCTCAAGGAGTGGTAACTGTAATAGAGGTTTGAAAGTGGCTCTAAAGGAACAAGGAGAGGGTGAGTCTTTGGGTTTCAGACCCAGTACTAGAAAGGAGGTGGCTGTTATTGAGTTGGGAAACTATTTTGATGGCCTACATAATGTGGACCTGGTTCTGGATGAGCAGGAGCAGTCCAGGTTCTCCATAAAGGGGTAGAATGTAAAGACCCGAAAAATTCAAGGAATTTTTTTTCTTAATTTTCTTTGGATTTTTACAAGAACGCAGTTTCTGACGGCACCTGATTCCGAGGCTCGGTGTGCCCGGAATCATTTTCTGAAGTTTGGCTCGGGTACGTTCAGTGAATGGACGAGCGAGTTTTTCTAACTTTTGAACCGGTGCTCGGAATTGAATTCTGAGGGCACCGATGGAATCACAACGCCGGTAATTTCTTAGAAACGCCTCTTCCAGAGTTGTGTTTGCTCGGGTGTGGTTTTTAATTTTTGGGCTTAAAGTTAAGAAATAAAATAAATTGTACGACAAACTTTATTTTATTTCACTTAAGCCACTTGGAAGCCACTTGAAGCCACTTAAAGCTGCTTAAGTTGAGTTGATGCAGATAGGGTGCTATCCAAAAATATCCTACCCACTTGGTAGGATATTTTTGAGGTGGGGCCCGCACGAGCCCCATCATTTCTTTTCCACTAAGTAATGCACCCGCGAAAACCCGTCATTATGAAAGTCAACTGCCGCATTTTCTTAAATTCTTAACACACCAATTAATTGGGCGGTTTTCATCGTTAAATTAATTCTACGAATTAATTTATTCGTTTCATAACCTATTTGAAATCCGTTGGCGTAATAATAAAATAAGACCAATGAACGACTTCTGAAAAAATACTCGTTGAGGGGATTTGACAGAAACCAAGAATTCTTCATCCTCCTTCGCGAAGAATGCGAAGAACGCAAAGAACGCGAAGAATGCCGAGCCCTTAGAAATCGACGACGCAACGCCGTGTTCCGCGACGCCGACGTTTCCTCTCCCGCGACATTCTTCTGCGACGTTCCTTCCTCCGCAACAAATCTCCGATCACCAACTGCTTGAGGTAAGAGATTTCGGGTTTCTTTTAAACCTCCTTTGTGGCTTGTAGAAACCCACGGATTTAATTATTTATAATTAAATCTGTTGTTTCTTGGTCCTCGAAGTTCGTCAACGCAACGCCCGATACCGCGACGACGCGAAGATCCCCTCCTTCCGCAACGATCTTTTCCGCGAAGAACACGCGTGCGACGACTTGACGAGGTAGGGGGTTTTTATTTGAGAACAATGTTTTTTTTCCGTGAATGTTTATTTTAAAATAAAGAATCCGGTTTCAAAAGAAAAATTTAAAATTATTAAAATTGTTGTTTGATATGTTGTTTATTCTTCCCGGTTGTTATCTCCTAATGCGGAGGGTGCGGGCTGAACGAACACGGCCCGACAACCCTCCGCAGTTCTTCGTTGTTGTGTGGATTTGGCGGGCGACGAAAACACGTGACGCAAGGGCGATTTGATGTTTCCGCAGTGAAGAACGGAACCCGGGAGGAGCACCGGCGCAGACGGGAAGGAAAATGGACCACCGGAGCAACTCTTGTGGCCCGCGGAAGCCTCCGGCGGCGGCGGCGGCCAGCGGACCCGCGGGTCCATCCCTCACGCACGGGACGCGGCTATGCCGCGTCCTTTGACTCCAGCGCGGCCCCACGCGGGGCCGGGTCACTTCCAACCCGCGGGGGCAGCGCCCCGCGGCTGCCTCGCTCAGCCGCTCGGCCGAGCCGAGCCGGGCCGGCCGGCCGGGCCGCGCCGTGCCCTGGCCGGACCGGACCGGGTCTAGCTGGGTCGGACTGGGTTGGTTCGACCCGGTTCGGCCGACCCAGGGGGGGGGGGGGGGTCGGGCCGGGTCAGCCCGGGCCCAGACCCCCTGTCTCCGAATGTTTTTGTTCTTTCGCTCATAACTTGAGCTACGGGACTCGGAATGACGCTCTGTTAGCGGAAACACAATCCTTGGATCGAGACGGTCGTTTCGGTATATCGTACTCAAGGTTTCGGATTACTTTGAGTTCGTTCGGGATGGTTCGTACACGAAACCAACAGGGCCCTCGGAGCCGAAATGCTCATATCTTGAGCTTCGGACGACCGATTGACGTGCCGTCGACTTCGTTGAATTCCTCTAAGTGAGACGGATCTTTTATCTAACTCCGCATGAGGTTTGGACGTAGGTGGAGTACGGTCGGGTTGGTTTTTCCTTAAAAACCAACCGGGCCCCTGGGACGAAAAAGCCAATAACTCTCAGACCGGGCGTCCGATTGACGCACCGTCTGCGATGTTGAGTTCCTGTTGATGATACGAAACTTTTGGATACATCAACTTCGGACTTTGTGTCTGTTGATGTATCAGACCCTCGGCTCGTGGAGCGGACCCTCCCGAACGAGCTTACTGTGTGCAGGAACCCTAGTGCTGGTTGCGACTTCGATGACGACGACTGTGCAGAGATCCTCAGTGGACTACGACGACGGCTGTGCGGAGATCCTCAGTGGACTGCGACGACTACTGCACTCAGCGATCCTACGTGGATCAGTGCTACAGATCCTATGTGGATCTGATCCTGTGTGGGTCAGCGCTAAGCGGTTCTGTGTGAGCCAGCGCTTACAGGTCCTGTGTGGGCCTGATCCTGTGTGGGTCTTTGCGGGGGTTAGTACCTTTCGATCCTTTGTGGGTCCGATGGCTTAGATGGATCAATGATCATCTTTATCTTTATACGAAGATGTATACCTGTGTGAGCTGAATCCTGTGTTACTCTCCTTTGTGGATTGTGCTAAGCTATCCTGTGTGGATTTACTATTTACTCTCCTTTGTGGATTGTGTTGAGCTATCCTATGTGGATTACTTTTGCTCTCCTTCGTGGATTGTGTTGTGCTATCCTGTGTGGGTTTACGTTTTGCTTTCCTGTGTGGACTGGGTTGTGCCTGGGCTCGGATGTTGGAGCCGAACGGGAATTGATGACTTAGGTATATGTATGGGCATATACCTAAGCAGTGTCGGTTGTTACTTCGTGATTGTATCTTTACTTTGTGGATTACCCTTTGTGGATTTTGGGAGACCTTCGGGGGTCTCGGGGTCCCTACTGAGTATCTTATACTCACCCCTGCACGGGCTATGCCCGTACTTCGTTGTGTTGGTTGCAGACGACGGACAACGCTGATCGTGGTGGAGGCTTGCGGAGCAGGACGATACCTGGAGGTGGACCACTGGGCGGAACGTACTCGGAGCGGCCAGGTGGACCCGAGGAGCAGTGGAGGCTATCTGTACCCACCCTTCAGGTGGGACTTCCAGAGGACGGCTCGATGCTGTGGATTTTCTTTTCAGTTGCTGTTTTCCCCTTTCAGTTGTACTTTACAGTTGGGCTTGTATTTCCGGCCCCTTTCATTTTCAGCATAACTTGTTACAGTTTTTACTTAGTGTTTACTTTTCCACTTGCTTACTCTGTGGTGCTTGTTTACTTTTCAAAGGCAATGCCTTCCCTTTTTCTGGGATTTACGCCTTGGTGCTAGTCGCCAGCCCCTGGCCTATGGAAGGCGGGCTTGGGGTAGTCACGACACGGACCCCAAGGACGGGTCGTGACATAGAAGGACCTCAAGTCCAGTGATGACAGTTCTAGTTAGCCTAAAGATGAATTTGACGGTGAGGTTCAGGTTTAGGGTAAAGGAATCTCAAGTCTGAGGAGGGGTAGTACCTTGAAGGGAACAGAGAAAGGACAACTAATAATTGCCACTCCCTATGGAGACACAGTCATTGAAGAATTCAAAAGAAAATCTTGGGGACCGAGAGGAGGAAACCACTGAAACCAGTAATAATAACTCTTTAGGGGAAATTAGCCCAAGTAATAACATGAGTAACATGAGGAGTAGGGGAAGGAAGGTCTACTCTTCCTTTCCAACCCCTCTGAAGACTCAACCAGAAGGAAAGAAAATCGAGGAGAATTTGGACATGGAGGCCATGCATCAACTAAAACCATATGGTCAGCTAGATTTTTCCTTGGATTTGATTTTAAGTTTAGATGATGATGTGACAGAGCATGTGATATTTCTCAATGCCTCTGAAGAGGATGCGGCTAAGATGATGGGTTGAGTCATTGAAGTGACTCTGAATGAGGAAAAATATTCTTGTGTTGAAAAACATGATACAATTATGGTTTGTGGTTTTAATAAGGGATCGATCAACACAGAGGAGTATATACATGTTTGGGATACACTGTCTTCTGCATTTGAAGACCTGTTAAATGGAGAGAATCACATCTAGTTAACCAATATATCCTGAAAGTTATTTATAGATATGGTTTCTGGAAGAATTAATTTTTTCTTCAATGATTCTGCTTTAGACATTTATGACTAATTCTTGGTTTCCCTTAACTTAGAGCATTTGAAATAGGGTATTTCATCATCAGTTTATGTGTTTCGAGAAGAATTGGGGTGTTTCATTTCCATCTTGTTTCCTGGTTCCACTTCATATGGGTTTCAGAGCATGAGGTCGTCACTTCTGCATGGAACTTTGAGTGGAATACTGAGAAGGTATGGCTTGAACATTGGTTCCATGCCCATGCATCTTTTCATGAGACTGTTTTCCGAGTGCTCATGCTTTGTTGGAGGGACTCCACTTGTTATAGCTTCTAGGGAGAGGTGGAACCGACATTTTGATTTGTTTTGGCTATGCTGTTTATTTTGGTTGTTTGGATGGATCTGGTGGTTTCTCACTTTCTCCTTAAAAGTGATTTGATAATAAAATAAAAAATATTTTTCATTCTATAGAGAATTATTGAGTGAATCTCAAAATTCCCCACTTTCTATTCACCCCATCACTACTAAGACATATATAAACCTTTGAGAGCACAATATATGGGTTAGAATGAAAAGAGAAATTTCTAAAATCACCATGATTTTTTTGACATTTAAATAGGTTAAAGTAGAATGAAAATTATTAAAGTGGATTATTCATACTTTTCCAATTCTAGAGTTGAAATTAGAAAATATATCTTAATATTTTCTGGTGTTATTTCCAAATACTTTTATAGGTAATAATGATATTTGGGTTATTGTTGATCGGTTGAATAAATAGTGGAATTTAATTACTATTAGAGATATAATGACTATTGATAAAATTTCTTGAATATATATCGAGAAGATAATCAAGTTATATAGAGTTACACTCTCTTCATTGTATGTGACTATGATTCTAGGTTTATTTATAATTTTTGGGAAGGTATTGAGAAGTCGTTGGGTACTGAATTGAATTTCAATATAGATTATCATCCCAAATCTAATGTATATTTTGAAATAATGATTTAGAATTTAGAATATATTATTTGATCTTGTTCAATGGACTACTTGGAAATTTTGGATAAATGTATTTAATTAGATTAATTTTTATATAATAATAGTTTTTATTCCTATATATAAATGGTACCATTTAAGGCTTCATATGGAAAGTAATGTTAGAAAGAATATTTTTCGGATACATTAGGTGAGATAAAGTTATTAAGAATGGAACTTGTTAAAGAAATAATAGATAATGTGAAGATGACCTCATAGTATAAGAGGATGGCTCAGAGCAGATAAAAACGTTATGTGGATAACCAGAGGAAAGAGATTTCTTTCGACGTAGGTGATCATGTTTTTCTTAAGGTATCCCCATGAGTTTTTTAGGAATTTTGGATAAAATTTATTGTTAATTACATGGTTCACTAGACTATATAGGATCCTAGAGAAATTTGGATCAAATTATTATTAAGTGGCATTGCCTTTATGTTTATATCAGTTATATGACAGATTACATGTTTCATTATGAAGACAATATTTCCAAGATGAATCTTCTATTTTGAGTCATGAAGTAGTTCAGTTGGAATATGATCTTTCTTATGAGAAAAAACTAGTAAATATTGTTAACCATAGAGGGAAAGTGTTTTAGAATAATTTAATTCATCAAGTTATGTTTTTTTTGGAAAAACCATATGGTGGAGTAACGAACATGGGAATCTGAGAATACTATAAAGGAAAAATACCCCCACTTATTTGAGTAGTGAATAAAATTTGAGGGATTTTTTTTAAAAATTGGAGAACAATGAATAAAGTTATGCAATGTTAGAATAAATAATTTTTGTATCATTTCAATAGTCATTGATTATATTTTATAAATGTTTTTTCATTATAATACTATTTGGTAATTTTCAATCAAAAAGAAAAAACCTTATTTATAACCAAAATGGGTTTTCATGCATTATATGGTTTTATTTATATGTTATATTTTTCAATTAAAATATTTTAATGCGAAAAAATTAACCTTATTTTTGAATTAATCATGTCAAAAAGTAGATTAAGATTTAATTTTGATATGTTTCTGAAAAGTTTGATTTTTCAATAAATAATTAAAAATAATGATTTTTATTTTAAAATATATTTTATTTTAAAGTATTTACAAAGAAAAATCATATTTTAGATTAGTTTTAAACTTTAATTACATTATTTTGATTAAAAAAATACAGTTATGGTATTGGTAATGAATTTTATACTTAAATTTGGTATAAAAATGATTGTATACTTAGAATACATTTTTAGGGAAAACCGTTTTCATCTCATTTTTAGGTTAATGTTTAAATTAAATTCTTCAACATATATAAATTAAATCTTAAAAAATAGATTCCATAATCATAATTAGGATTTTTTTTAAATAGGTCCCTTTTATTTTCAGTCATTATGAATAGAAACAATAATAAACTCTTGTTACCCTGGTAAAGATAAAAGGAGTTAACTAGGGTTATAAGTAACATTATAAGTCTTAAAATTCATTAAAAAAATGAATATATTTCACATGATGAGTATATTTTTTCTATAATCATAAAAAATTCAAAAATATGTCCCTTTTGTTCCATTTAACATTACATTTTACCTTTATAATATTTAAGTAAAATATAACGTAAAAAAAATGAAACTTTATAGATTTTAATATCAATAATATTTTGTGAGTGGGATAAAAACAAATTGTGTTCACTTATAAATATTTGTTAGAAATATTAATTATTTTTTATCATTTTGATTTATTTTTAATTTTTAGTGAAGTTAAAATTACCTTAAATTCTTATGGAACATCGACTTAGTGCTTCTGCTAAATGTAGAGAAATCAAGTAAATGATATTAAAAGTACTAAAAGTAATATTTTTTTTGGGTTAGATACAGTGAAAAAATAATTTTATTGATAAATATAACATATTAGGGATATTTAAAAGGTTTATATTCTAATTATTTTTCTATCATGTTGTTTTAAATTTCAAATTAAATGAACAATTACAAAAATCAAATTAATGATATTTTATAGGAGAAAATATTTTATTAAATGATTTAAAATTCATAAAAAAAATAACATTGGCCATGTGAATTGGATAAGATTAAAAATATTTACATGATCTATTTATGGGCCATTGATACTTTTATAGTAACTTTCCTAACCCTAAATTGTAAAAAACATCGATATCACTGTAATTATAAAAAAGGTAAGTGAGGGGTTAAAACAAAAAGATATGGGTAAAAATATAATATAAAATTGACCAAATTTTTTTATATGATATTATTTCGACCCATTAACATCATATATTTGAATGATAAAAAATTTTAGTCTCTTTAATATTAAAATTAAATTATATTAATTTAATTCTTTATAAAATTCAAAGAATACCCATCCCCTCTCTTATAAAAGGACACCTTCAATCCTATTTTCCTCACAACATTTGATCCCTATATATAAGAAAATAAATTCCAAAATACATTCCAAAAATATATAACCATGTTATAGAGGTCTAATTTTTGAAATAATACCAACCTTAGAGAGATTAAGATGTAAATCAATGAAGGCTGTTCGAAGAAGAGGTACATTTTTTAACCAAATGTTTTAGTTTTATTTATTATTATTCCTCCATAAAATATTATAAAAACATGATAAAATATTAAAAAAGTATCTTAAATTTAATTATATTTTTTATAGTTTTTTATATTTATGTAATATCTTATATCTATATCCTCTTCCATCTAGTGGGAAATGAAACAATCATTCATGTGTACGGTGGACTACTGCCTCACAAACTGATGTAATCTGTTTTCAATCACCTCCTCTCATGGTTGGGTATAATTATGGGTTTAAAGTATATATATTTTACTCATTCCATATTTATCCTTTTTAAGAATAATATATCATCTAATTTCTTACATTTCCATCCATTTTAAAATGATAATGGTGTTTATGCGAATGTGTGGATTATTACCTCCACGTAGTGATGTGTTTTGTTTTTTGTGAACACATATCATGGATACAATATATAAGTGTATTTAAATAAATAATATTATATTTATGATATAAAAATAATTATATAAAGTTAAAATAATACTTACTTTATTTCCATTATGTTTATTGAAAAAATAAGATGTCACTCATGCGTATGTATGAGCTACCATGTCGATGATTATAGAATAGTTCATTTTTCATAACCATATTTCATAGTTGGTTTTAAAATTACAATTTATGTATTAAAAATATAAATATCTCATGATTTTTTTCTATATATTATTGAATAATTACATTTTTCACCATAGTCAACCTAATAATTTCATTTTGTACATATGAGATGAATATCATCAAAACATCTGATGTGAAATTAATTGATTATGTAATTAAATATAATATGATAATAAATAAAATAAAAGGAATAATAAACTTGAAAAAAGGATTTATAAAAGTAAATATTGTACATAAAATCATTATTCAGGATGATAAAGAATGCATGTGATCATTCAAAATTGAAGAAAGGGAAACTTTATATTAAAATCCTCATTTTAAATGTTTTTAAAGATTTATATTCTATATATTTTTATTCCATCTCTATATTATTAAAATTATTTTATTGATGTATTTATATGAATAATAATTAATTTTAATATAAAATTTTTACTTTCTTTATAAAATTCAGAAGGAATGATTTATTTTAACATATACGATATCAACACATTTTCTGAATTCCATAACTATTATTTTATATTTTGGTTTCCTTTATAAGATTATAGATTTTCTTCAAAGACAAACCATTATTTACTTTGTTTTTGTAATTTTACTTTAAAAAATTGGGTTTTGAAGGAAATGGGTATATCAATATCCTAAAGTGTTTTACTTATGGGTTTAAAAGGATATTTTTTGAGTTTGACGATGGAACTAAAATATTATATGTATTTGATGCATGTTATAGTCATTAAACATTGTTTATAATGAAGGTTAATCCTAATATAGATCATAATGATTGGTGAAACTGATATAGAACATGATAATGGGTGATCTTGATATATCTCTCCAATTAATCACGTAATGATTAAATTCTCTGGATAATTATAATGGAAGTTGAAAGTAATGGTTATTTTAACTGTAAGGGATATTATAAAGGTCATTATAGGGGTTCAATAAAGAAAATTTCTGAAGGAATTAACACAACTTTTCTATGTTTGATAATAAGTTTTCATAGAAATCATTTGATTTTAAAAGGTAATCCAATGATATTTTTTTAAAGGAAATATTAAGTCTTTTTTGGTAAAATGTATTATTTTAGGAAAATGTTTTTTATGGGTTATAATGTTTTATAAGTAACACTCTTGATTATAATATTGCCTTTATATTTTCTTATAAATCATTTTATGAACAAATTTGGGTAGTAAATATGAATTCATGTGTAAGTAAATTATTATTTTAGCTCAAAGTTTAATATGTTAAAGGAAAACTCTATTTCATGATATTTTGGTTTTAAAATTGACTATCAAGTTTCTTTATTCTTTTTTATGTCCGTTATATAGATTTTTCTACTCATCCCAAATTTTTAAATTTTTTCATAGTTTTTAAGTAACAGTATGAACAATGGAGAAGTAAAATTGAAAATATTATTTTTCTCATGAAAATATAACGTGTTTTACTTTTAATGTCTTTTATTGAGTGAAAAATGAATTCTAAGAGGTAATGTCAAATTTATAAGGTATGGATTTGTTATGTAAGAGCTATGGACTAATTATCTAAAACTCTAAACCTAAAAATATCTTTAGGAATGGAATAAAATTAATTTTTTTCCAAAATAAAATTATTGGTTAAATAATGATTATCCCCTTATAGTTAGAGTTAATTTGAATCAAGTCAAATAGGAGGTAATGGATTTACTTTTCAATCTCACTTTTATCAGGATTATATTTGATTGAATTTATATTAAAGAAAATTATATGATCATTTTTTTGATAAGACCCTTTAATTTAATTCTCCTATAGTTATCGCTGAAATTTTCATGTAATAGTATTTTTTACTCTTTTTGGTACCTAAAATGACCAAGAATTTTTTAAAGAAAAATAGATTTTATTTTCTCTTTGGTCAAGAATATTTTTCATCCATGTACATGTTTTTTAAAAATATTTTCAAGATTTTTTTATATTCCAATATTATTTTTAAATTCATTTTTACCCATGTATGACTTTATATAAAAAAAATTCAAAAGTAATATTTATTTCAATTTCCAAATGAGGCATTTTTTATTTTTTTTCCAAAAATATGAATGTAATATTTATTTTAACATACACAAAATGAATATAATTTCCAGCCATCTTTACAACTCAATTATTTGAATATTTATTTACAAGTTTCCAAGGTTATTTTAAAATAAAATTATTTCCTTAATTTTTTTAATTTTTAGATGATAAATAAGTGATTTTATGATGAAATGAGTATTTTCATCAAAAAATCTCCAATGATATTTTAAATACATTTTTCATCTATAATAACATCATTTGATAAGACTTATGCACCACAAGGAATATGATCCAATGATTCCATCCTTATGATTTCTTTATATGGTTTATCATTATGATGATCAGATGTTTACCAAACCCATTTATTTTCAATGGGTTAAGATACGAATATATGATGAATGATTTATGACCTTATGGTAAACATATGGATGTATTATTATTATATGATAGGTTTGACCAAAATTATATTACCCTCCAATAAATTGGGTTATGATTAATGTTCTATGAGCTCAAATGGTACATGGGAGGTTATCCCAAGCTCAAAAGAGGGTACCATGGAGGTTATCTTAAGTTTGAAAGAGGGTACACGGGAGGTTATCCCTAGCTTAAACTAGCTATACATGAAGTTATCTTGGGCCTAACATGTTATGAATGTCTTGGTGTTCAGATTTGACATAATATTTCTGTGATTATGTTTATTCCACACCTTATTCCACTCTTTTATGGAATGATATTTTTCTAATGTTATGTTCACATGGCTCATGTTATTTGATTCATTTATGATTCATGTCTTATGAAATAACAAGATTTATTCCATGACTCATTTTTATGATCTAATAATTGATGGGTATGGTTTTAAAAGGTTAGGCTCATGTTATGAGACCTTTATGCTGATGTTATATTTAAACTATCATTAAAAACTACCTTATTTACCCTTAATAATCATCTGAGCTCAAACTTTATTATATTTTATTTTCTACAGGATATGAAGAAATGTATTAAGTATTATTTGTTTAAGAAGGGTGATATTTGTGATTTACTAAGTGGTAGATGATGTAGATCAATTATGTACCAATTGTTTATGCATCTGGGCTTCCAAAGACCCTAAAAATTTATGGTTCTAGTGTGGATCACAATATTATGTGATGAATATTAATCAAATAAGATGTAATATCCATGTATTAAATATATCTGTTGCTATAATAATGTATTATTTTAAGGAATAATTAACTTTATTAGGGATTCCACATGGTTTACCAAGAATTATTTTCTTAAAATTAGTTCTCATACTTTTTCTCTTAGACTGATCCTCTCTTCTCCTCCAACTTCATTATATTAATACAAACAACCAGAACATGATTTAAAAAATATAAAGTGTATCCACAATTTTCATAATAGAATCATCTCTTAATTTTTGGTGCAACACATTTCTTATAATTCATGGATTTACTTTGAATTTTTTTTTTTCAAATATCCCCAAGTTGACTCATGAACATTCTTCACTGAATTCTTGGGAATATTATCTTCAACACTATTATTATACTTGATTTCTAAAGGAACGTCATCTATTATCATATTTTATTGTCTTCCTCCATCTAGTGATTTTGATATGTTATAGGATGATTTTTCTAAGAATGTATCTACACAATGATCAGTTACATTGCATCTTCCATAGAACGTTTCAAAAACTTTCAAATATATTTGAGATATCAGATGTTATTTCTTCTTATATTAATGTTTTTATATTTTTATTTTTATCTACCCTAACACGTGCTTATAATATTTCAAAGGGTTAAAATATTATTTCTACACTCCATAAATTTATTCCTAAACCCGTGAAAACACCAAAAATAGCTAAAAAATATTTATTCCTCCTATCAATTTGTAATCTTAAATGAATTGAATGCTTAATGTTTTTGTAATATTTTATTATTTAGTTGGGTTACTAATTAGGAAGAACATCCTATATATTTTCTCACATTGACTATATATGTAGTGGTGAGTTTATTACTAATATTATTTATCAATTTTTGTATAGATTTTATTTTTAAACCTATTGTATACATGAAACCACAATTAGTATAAAAATAATTTCATAGAATGGATGGTGTATTTTGATTAGATATTTCATGATACTGATCATTAGGTGATTACAGATGTTGATGATCAAAAAAATGTGTTATGATAGATATTGAAGAAGGAACGACTAGTTGAAAGATAATCAAGGCCAAATAAGCTCAAAAATCCACCTAAAGGTCTGTGTTTGAAAAGATAAAAACCTTTAAGAATGTTTGGTGTCATGCGAAGTTTACCTGACCACTGTAGAAGTTGAGGTAGTAACTTCCTCAAAACATAGGTTCCATTGTGGAACTATATACCCTGATTCAAACCTTTATGAAATGTATTTTCAAGGTCATATCCTTCACTAAACTAACCTCCCATCCTTCACAACGACCATAAATACCTCCCCACATCTCACTTTTTAGAGGAGAAAACCTTTAGACTTTTGAAAGATGCTCTGAATTCATGAAACTCTAACTGTCTCTTATGATAAAGAAGATAGACTCCAAGATGTATCCATATTTCATGTAATATAATACCATGTTTTATTTAGCACATCAAAACATGATGGAGATTAATTTTATGAAGGTTCATCGCCTTTGAGTTAGAAATAATTACTTTGCAGCTCTTAGGGTTTCATGAGATAATTATCTTTCAGAAAACAAAACCCATGGGAATATAGAATTTACTCTGGGGTAGGGAAACTATGTTTTGGTAAAGATATACCTTCATAAGACCTTTTCCCTTCATGATACCCATCAAATTCATGATGGCCACACCATTCGTTAAGTCTTCGACCTTTTCGAAACCCCAACATCCATGAAATCCATCCACCATGCCTCTATATAATGCCTCCTTTCAGTAAACACCTTTTTGAAAAAGTTGAGTTCCTAGGGACCATTTACCCATCTAAAATTGGTCCATCTACACCCTGAGTTCCTGTGTGACTGGTACCATCAACCATAGTGTCTGGCCCCTTTTCTTCAAGCATAGCCTGGACCATTACCTTGCTTCTTGCTCCTAAGAATTGGTTCCCTAATTCCTCTTACTCCTAATAATAAGCACCATAATTTTGGGATACCCATTTTACACTTCACTATGGTAGTGTTTTCACCATACACCACTAAATGGTGTATGTGAAATAAGAACATATGACCCGAAGGGGGAATCATCAAGGTGAACTTCCCACCTTTCCCGGCATGGAGGTCTCATTATATATCTTTCACTCCTATATGGAAATGGTCTCCCTATGTGTAGGTACCAACAATATTTGAGCTACATGGGAGAAAACTACATATCCCAATGTACTAGTCGTATGATGTTAAAAGTCAGAAAAATGTCCAAAGGACATGATGTAAAACTATACTCTTACCCCATGTGGCGAACACATGATACCCCATGTATGACTGGCATGGGATGATCCCACACCTCCTACATTGTTTGATGAACACTGGATTCCCTATAAATGAAATTCATGGGATGAAAATATCTCCCAAATAATTGGATGAGAATCCTATTTTGGGACACTTCTATGTGTAGTCCCCACAACAGCCCTCATTGATGCTCCTTCTGCGACATGAGAATCTTTAACACATGATGTTAAGCTACATGGACCAATCCGTTCATATTACATTAAATTGTGGCATCAAAATACATGGGTTTTGATCGTTTTATATTAATAGTGTATGTAAAAAACCTCCTTCAGGATTAATCCTGATATCCTAATACATATTGGGAATGTTCTTGAGGTTTAATCCCATTCCTCCAACACTCCCATTAGGTCTTCATGTGTCCTACATAGAAGACAAAAACTCTAAAGTGTGATCAATCTTCCCACATGGGAATGCGCTAAAATCGACATACTATCCACACAAGATGTTAAACCTGTTAACAATCAATCACCACAACATGTTATACCTATGACCAACCTATCCCCACAAGATGTTAATCTTATGACCAACCCATCCCCATAAGAATTTAAAACCATGACCTACCTATCCCTATAAAACATTAAACCCATACACCCATAAAATATTTACACCATACAACAAATATGGGATGCTATGTGTAAAAAGACTCATATTGGGTACTCTCCTAGAATCAAACACCCCATGGTCAACACAGGAAGCCTTAGGTTCCATGCATATGATTTCTCACACATGATATTCCAATGACTTGAAAGAGGAATATTTTACAAGTCCCCAACATGCCCAACATCTGGAAATGTTTAGAAATTCCTAAGGTTACCATATATTCCAATTATAGGTTCCTTCCCTATTAAGATAGAAGAAGTATAATTAACCACCTTCCACCTTGATATGATGCTAGGAATGAATTCATGAACATGAATCAAGACTATGGAGGCGACTGGAACTAGTAAACTACATCCAAGGAGAAATCTATGGAAGGATGAATCGACATCAAATCATCCTGTTTCGATAAAGGTGCCAACATCAGCAACCCTAGTAATAGAGACCACCCACCTTTGGAAATGATGAATTCAAGGTAAGAATAACATGTCCGTGTGGCCAGGTCAGAAAGTGTCAAAAAAAATAGTGAACCCAATTTGAAACAATTCTCATACAATAATGAGTGGATGAATAATGTTGAGGGACATCCAATTTGAGCATGATCAAATCCATATATATGAGAACAGGATCCTACCAAATGGATTGTGGGCATAGTTCGTAACTCTTATCCTATAATTTATGTAAGTGAAGTTCATTGAGAATCCATGATATGAGACATAATAAATGTGTGTCACACCTAGATATTTATTTCCATGATTTTTTTCAAATCTTATTTTGGTTATTTGTTTTCTATTAGTTTCCGGGTGTTCTGGGATTAAATTTGGTGCCTTGGGTGTTCTTGATCTATGCCAATATTCTTGGATGTATTGGATGGTATTTGGAATTTTTTTTAAGGTATGGTATAAGGATGATATGGCTTGGAATTGAATTTCTGACACTCCTAGTGGCACCTTTTGTGGGGTATGTTTATTGAGGTGGTTTCTTCAAGATTTGGTCCAAACCGTGAGCCCGTTTCCATATTTAAAAAAAAAATTTGTTTCTTTTATAACTCCTCCATTTTTCAAAATTTTTCACCCATTACACTTCCCACACGGCTTCCCCTGACTTATTCAAACCGCCATATCCATTTCGACCCCTTAGAAACTCATAATTATGGTGTATTAGGGTGATTTATTCAGGCATTGGGCCAACCCATGAGCCCATTTCTAGATCCAAGGAAATAAATTATTTCTTTAATATTTAATTTTTTTAAACATTTTTTGGTTATTAAACCTCTCACTCAATCCCAAAAACCCTATGCGCACCCCCATGTTCCATTGTACCTCTTTGGAGGTCATCTTCATCATGGATTTGTGTGAATGTGTTCAAGGTTTCTCGAATCGTACATATTTGAAAAGAGAATTTTTTTTATTTCATAAATCATTAATTTTTTACTCTTTTCCCCCCATTTCAGTCCCCACTTGACCTCCTTGGTCTTATTTGAACCTCTATTCCAATTTTGGATACTTGGAGATTAAACTATTGGTGTAGTTGAGGCGATTTTATCAATGTTTATCAAGTAAGCGAATTCCTCTCTTGTTCCTTCCATTTCCTTAGGGTTTCTCCCCTCCTACTTGAAGTCCCAAATGTAAATTAATTATGGTTTTGTATGTAGAGTTTTATTTGGGGATTCTGGGGCAAATATTGTGGATTTATGTTCCTTATCACTCCCTTGTGGTGCGGCGGTGTTGTGGTTGAAGTTTTGCACAAATATTTGGGGGTTTTGAAACAAAAGGTAGGTTATTACATGTTTAATCATTCATGATGTGTTAGTTTGGTTGATTTACCTATTTATCATGTTTAAAATATTTTTTTTGTGGTAAAAAGGCTGTTTTTGATGGAATTGGTTGAGTGTTTAATTTTAAAGTTTCATTTTTTTTATGAAATGATGTGTCTTTCTTGTGTAACTCTTGTATTATCATTTGGGGTCATTTTATAAAATATGAAAATGGTTTATTAAATGTGTATTGGGATGAAAAATCAGGTTTGGTAGGGTTTTGGTGTGCTTTTGGCCTTGAAAGAGGGTTTTTAAATGGTTTTTATGTGCAAAATTTTTAATTCTTTATGTATGTGTTTCATGAAAATTTTAAATGGTTTATTGAGTTATACAAAGTGTGAAAATGATGTTTATGTACTTTTTTGTGGGAATATTCTATTAAAATGGGTTTTTTAAAGATAAAATAATGCTTTTGATGTCAAACATTTTGAGAACATTTTATGAATTGTTGAAATGTTTTATTAAATTTTAAGAAGGGTGTGAAACATGTTTACATGTTGTTTTGTGTGAGTATGATGTGAAAATGAATTTGAATGTGAATGGAGAGTTATGTTACATGATTGTGGGATGTTTGATGTGTGTGTACTTTATAAATAGAATTTTCTTGTGAAAATGGTATTTTATAAGATATGGAACTTTATTGAGCATATAGAGGGAAACTCGAGTATCTTGGTGGGTGAATGTGTACTAGTATGCTAGTGATCTTGAGTGGTTTCATCCTTATTTCACATAGAAAGTTTGATGATGACAACACTAAATAAACTATTATGATGATGTTGGGGACTATTAGGTTTTGTTTATGTTCTGTACTAGTGTCTCGTGCATGAGAACATATATTTATTATGGTTACTTTTCACAGAGATATGAGGTACCTGGGGCCCATAGCTAGCTAGTGCCTAGGGGTGTTCCTGTGACTTGTACTCATTTACTATAAGATAATCACCATCAGTATACAATGTGTTTAGTTAGAAAATTCTGTAGCTTGTTCATTTTATTTAAATTTTTTCATTCCTTAAAACATCTCCCATGAAAACTATTTTCATTTAAAGTGGAATCTTTTATAAAATTGTTTCTACCTTCTCTTGTTTATGAAAACTTGCAATATTTTTATCTTATAATGTTTATGACATGGAATATTTTGTGTGGAATATTATTGGGATTAGTATCACACCCTACTTACACCCATGGGTGTAAGTAGACTTGTTAATCTTTGTCGCAGGTATGGACAAAGATTTTAGTGCTGGTGGTTCGGGTTGTTAGCTTCCATTCTTGGTGTGGTGTTGTGGAGAAGGCTTGGGAATGATTGATCCTTGTCATGTGGTGTCCCTTGAGTTATTTTTTCTTCTAATTTTGAGTTGTGTCCCTCTTGTAATTTTTTTAAAACCATGTATTTTAGTTCCGAGTTTTATTATAGGCTTGTTTGGATTAAATATTATGATTCAATTTATTTATTTATTTTTGTTTAATGCTTCTTAATTCAGGTAAGTCATTCCAAAACACTTTTTTATGATACTCGAGAACTTGTGTCATCCTGTGATAATGGTTAAATCCCCTCGATACTTTCCACAAACTGGGTCAAGCACCGGTTTTGATGGATACTAGATTTGGTTCGTGGAAAAATGGTGTCACAGTGGGTTCGCTCTTTTTGGGTCATGTTCTTTTGGGGAAGAGTCTGGGTAGACCGGAGCTAGAATTTTCAGGACTTGAATTTCTAATTATGATTAGTGTGTCTGGATATCACACCTCATGATGGGATTCATGTTACCCAGGGAAGTTGGGTTTTATCTGAGTTATTTTATTCTCATGGTTCGTCGATGTTTGGGGAAATGAAAAGAGAGTTAGGTTAATTGTCTCAGTGAGCTCGCAGGGCCTAAAAAGCCATGTGGAGACATGGATATTTCTATAGAACACTGTCTGTGATGGTGAAATGATTGTCGTATGGATGCCAACCATATGTACAAGATGAATAAAGTTACTAATTTCCCCTCGCATTTTCTTCTGTCTTTTTATTTTGATATTTTGGAAACTTGGTTTTAAAGCCAAAAAATCATGAATTGATTTTAAGAAGTGTGAATTTTTGTGAAATGATTTTATAGTAAATCAAAAAAAGGTTGGATTTATTAAGGGATAAAAATGAAATTTCAAAATAGTTTCTAAAGAGTAAATTGTGTGTTTACACCTCTTTTGAATGTGCGAATTATGTTAAGGTGGGTTTTGAAAATCTGTTTCAAATTGAGTTTTATGAGCTATTAAAAATATTTTTAAATGGAATTATGTGTTTTAGAATTTATGTGTGAAGTTTGAAGATGAATTTATATTTGGTAATTATTGGGATTTAAGAATGTTTTTGTGAATTTCTGGAAACTTGTTTTTAATGGGGATAAATGAGTTTCAAAAGGAATTGGTGTTGATGAAATGGAGTTTCTCAAAAAATCATAAGTTTTTTGAAATGGGATGAGATGTTTTGAAAGAAATGTGCATGAATTAAAAGTGATTTTTAATTAATGTTTGGTGTTTTTCTGAAAAGTATTGTAATATTTAAATTGGGTTTTGATTTTGTGGTTTACAGTTTTGAGAAAAAGGAAATGTCGGTTGAATGTATTGGTTTTGAAAAGTGGAAAGAATTTTTATTTTAACCTTTCATATTTCCATGAGTGACCACATGAATTGTTTTACATGGGAAGATGGATGGTTAAGGGCATGATTAGATGAGTACCGGTATGGATATGAGGAGGGTTTCTAGTTTGGCACAGAAACATGAGTGTGTGAGGTCCATGGGGTACCATTGGTGGAGGTGCCAACTGCCAACTCGTTTATTTTCAAAGAGATGATTTTAAAGGAAAATTTGATGTCTTGATGACCAGTTTGGGTGGTGTGTCTAATTTGTTTTTGGGAATGCTGTGGTGGGGTGAATTTTGTTCGAGAAACCCTCTTTTTTGAATGATGATTTGGGATTTTGTTTCATTGGTAAGTTGGGTTGAAGTGTTAATTATTGACCCTTTGTGAGAAATGTATTAGGAAAACCTTGTGGTTGCTCCCCACATGTATTCAAACCTAGTTTTTAGTACATCTTGACCAAAGGACCATCTTGGATTGGTCATTATATTTTCTTGTTAGTTAGGGTATGCCCCTGTAAAGAGTTAATGCACGATTGAAGTACAACCATAGGTGATTCACCATTGGAAGGCCCTCAAGTTGATCAATGTATGGAATCACTTCCTAAGTTTCAGGGTTGAGTCTACCCCTCTTATTTTTCAGTCAAGTAAATCCTTGCATGGAAGGAGAGTGGTTTTGGAAGTTTGAAATACACCTTTGTTCCTTATGTTTCTAGAGTTTCTTAAATCGTCAAAGGTGAAGTTTTACACCATTGTGTCTACAAAATTTATTGGATGTGGTGAAGGGGAATTCCAGTGAGGAAGGTGAAAACAATCCAAGGTTGTCAGTACAGAGTGATCTTCTGAAGGTTCATTGGGTCTTTCATCAGTCTAATTGAGGTAAGGGTTCATGTTGGGAAATTGGTGTGGAAAAATCAGGTCGCTTGAGGCTTTTATGATTGATTGAGGTAATCTCATGCTACTAGGAACTCTGTTCAAGGTTTCACTCATGGTAATGACCATGTCACTTGCAAGGGTCATGTGCAGTGGCCTCTTGTTGTGTTGTGTTTGCTTTGTGGGAAAATGTGAATGTTGTGAAACCTTTTGAGGTATTCTGCTTAACTGAAAGCATGTTTCAATTCTGAGAATTTTAAATTCCTTATTCTAAGTGAATATGTCTTCCATGTGTTGTCCTTATGCTATTTATTTTTTGAGGAAAAAGAGGCGATGCAGGTGCATCACCCAAGTCCTTGTTCAGGTAAAGGTGTATTGTTTGAGCTAGTTATTTTCTTGGTGTTTTGTGATCATTAGCTCCTAACTACGGCGTAGATGATTCTTCAAACATCAGGTCACCATCCATAGGCCTCAGATTGAAGCTTTTCATGAATTCAAGAAATTTCTACCGGTGTAAGGTATATTGGTTTCACCTTCTTCTTCGGTGTGGGATGTGGAGATAGTATGAAGTTTAGATCTGGTTGTTTTGTTTCAAGTGGTCCCGTGTAGTGAAAGGGATGTGGGAAAACTATCTCTTATGGTTGTAATCCGTGTTAGTGGAGAAGTACCTCCTTTGTTTTAGGGGGGAGGGGTGGTTTTGTTTCCCCAAACTCAGTGCTTGAATCCTTGTGGGTGCAACCCTGAGTGTAGTTGTTCAGGTTTTAATAACCTGGTAGGATATTTTTGATCTCATTCTTGTTCAGGATGAGTCAAGAATGGTGATTCCCGTGGAACTGGTGAACTGTGGAGTGTCTTTGGTGGTTTGGAGTTTTTTTGACTGACCCCTCCCCCTTTTTAGTGGGGATTAGATCTTATGGGGTCTTCTTCATGTCGACCCCTTCCAGTTAGTAATGACAGTTTGTTCTTATGGTGGGGAGACCCACTATGTGCCTCATATATGTTCTTTTGGAATAATTCTAATGTTAGTTTATACCTTATAGTGGGTAGTATGTTCGGTATCCCTTTATGGGTGTCCTGGTTCTGTCTTAGAAAATTAGGTTGGATCTTGTGGTGGGGAGTCAATTCAGGTCTCCCTGTATCAGTAATTCAGTTGTGTTCTTAGTGTTGGTATGGCGGTAGGTAGTCTCATTCGGAGCTATCTAAAAACCAATTTCCTCCTTGGGTAAAGGTGATATTGGAGCACACCCAATGGGATATGGTTTGAATATGTTTGATCATTTAAGGTAAGTGGGGTAAATTTTGGTTGGTGAGAGTATCCATTCCTTTGATTGATCAATTGGAGGTGTTTTTTCCTTTTGGGGGTGGAAAAAATTGGAAAGGTAGTCCATATTGGTTTACCAGTTGGTTTTTTCTTTTTCATCTAGAATTGTTGCGGATTTACACAAATAGAAAGCTTTATGGTGGGGAGAATTTTCACACTTGGATATTCAATTCCATGCTTTGTTTTGAATCTTATTTTGGTTATTAATTTTCTTTGGGTTTCCGGGTTTTCCAGGAATAAATTTGGTATCTCAGGTGTTCTTGATCTATGTCATTAGTCTTTGAAGTCATGGATGATATTTGGCCTTGTATTTTTTAAAGGGAAGGTATAAGGATGAGGTGGCTTGGAATTGAATTTGTAACACTCCTAGTGGCACCTTTTGTGGGGTATGTTTATTGGGATGGTTTCTTCAAGATTTTGACCAAATAATGAGCACATTTCTAGATTTAAAAACAAAATTTATTTCTTTTATAAGTCCTTTTTTGTCAAAATTTTCACCCATTCCACTTCCCACATGGGCTCCCCTGATCTATTCAAACCACCATATCCATTTTTACCCCTTAAGGACTCATAATCATTGCGGATTTTGGTCATTTATTCAGAAATTGGGCCAACATGTGATCCCATTTCCATATTTAAGGAAATAATTTATTTCTTTTTTAACTCATTCATTTTTTAACATTTTTCAGTCATTCCACATATCACTCAAGCCCACAGACCATAGGTGCACCCCCATGTTCCATATTCCCTCTTTTAAGATCACATTCATTGTGGATTATGGCGAATTTCCTCAAGGTTTCTCAAATCGTCCAGATTTGTAAAGGGAATTTTCTTCTTTCATAAATCAATAATTTTTTACTCTTTTCACCCAGTTCAGTACCCACTCGACCTCCTCAACCATATTCAAACCTACCTTTAAATTTTTGCTGCTTAGAGATTAACTATTGGGGTATTTGGGGTGATTTCTTCATTGTTTCTCATGTATGGGAATTCCTCTCTTGTTTATTCCATTTACTTAGGGTTTCTCACATCCTTCTTGAATTTACAAATGTCTATAAACTAGGATTTTGTATCTAGGGTTTTATTTTGAGATTCTTGGTCAAATATTGTTGATTTAGGTTCTTTTTCACTCCCTTGTGGTGCAGTAGTGGTGCAGTTGAAGTTTCACACAATGATTTAGGGGTTTTGACACAAAAGGTAGGTGATTCCATGTGTAAGATTTCTTTATGAGTTAGATTTCTTGATTTACTTATTTATAATGTTCCTCATATGTTTTTTATGGTGTGAAATCTGTTTTTGATGGAATTGGTTGAGCGTTTAATTTTAATGTTTCATTTTTTCTTGAAATGGCGTGTTTTTCTTGTGTAACTCTCATGGTATCATTTGGGGATATTTTATAACATATGAAAATGATTTATTAAATATTTATCAAGCTTCAAAATCTGATTTGGAAGGGTTTTGGTGTTTTTTTTTCTTTAAAAGAGGGATTTTTAATGGGTTTTATGTGCAAAACATTGTTATACTTCTTGTAAGTGTTTTATGAAACTTGTAAATTATTTATTGGGTTATAAAAAGTGTGAAAAGGTTGTTTATGTACTATTTTGGTGGGATTATTATATTAAAATGGGGTTTTGAAACAGAAAATGATTATTGGTGATGTAAAACATTTTGATACCATTTTATGATTTTTTGAAATGTTTTATTAAATTGTAATAAGGGTGTGAAACATGTTTACAAACTGTTTTGTTTGAGTATGATGTTAAAATCAATTTGAATTTGAATGGAGTGTTATGTGACATTCTTGTGGGTTTTTTGATGTGTGTGTATTTTGGAAATTCAATTTTCAGGTGAAAATGGTGTTTTATGAGATGTGGAACTTTATTGAACACAAAGAGGGAAACTTGGGTATCTAGGTGGGCGGATGTGTACTTGTATGCTAGTGATCTAGAGTGATTTCATCCCTATTTCACATAGAAAGTTTAAATATGAGAATACTAACAAAACTATTATGATGATGTTTGGGACCACTAGGTTATGGGAATGTTCCCTACTAGTGGATCATGCACATGAATATATATTTATTTTTGTTACTTTTCACCGAGATACAAGGTACCTAGGGCCCAAAGCTAGCTAGTGCCTTGGGGTGTTCCCGTGACTCATTATAATGGACTATAAGATACTCACCATTGGTATATGGTGTGTTTGGTTGAAAAAATTAGTAGCCTGTGAACTTTATTTAAAAGTTTTCATTCCATAAAATAGCCCCCTTGAAAATAGTTTTCATTTAAAATTGCATCCTTTAGAAAATTATTGAATCCTTTTCTTGTTTATGAAAACCTGCAAGATTTTTATCTTATAATGTTTATCACATGTAATATTTTGTGTGGAATCCTATGGGACTTAGTCTCACACCTTACTTACACCCTTGGGTGTAATTAGACATGGTAATATTTGTCACAGGTATGGATAAAGCTTTTAGTGTTGGTGGTTTAGGTTGTTAGCTTCCATTCTTGGTGCGGTGTTGTGGAGAATTCATGGGAATGATGGACCCTTACTATGTGGTGACCCTTGAGTTCTTTTTTCTACTACTTTTGAGTTGTGTCCCTCTTGGGATTTTTCTAAAACCATGTATTTCTGTTCTGATTTTTATTAAAGGCTAGTTTGGATTAAATTTTCAAATTCAGTTTATTTATTGTTTTTGGTTGTTTAATGCTTCTAAATTCATGTAAATCATTCCCAAACACTTTTTATGATAGCCGGGTACTTATGAAATCTTGTGGGGACCAAGAAAACCCCTCGGGCCTTGCCACAGACTAGGTTGGGCATCATTTTTGATGTAGACTAGATCTAGTTCGTGATAGTGTGTATCCTTCATCTCACTTAGAGAAGTAAGTGTGACATTGGGCATGTTTCGAATCACATTCAGGGTACGTGTACTAATGGATGACTCTATATATCCACAAGAATCAATACAAAACTAACGTAGGATAACCCACCAACAACATGCATTGTATAAGGGGGAGTAACAGTGCATCAATCCCACACCACTATGCTCCATCAATGATCACCTTCTATCCCATGACTATCAGTAGCCATTACCCCATATCCCCTTATGAGATTATCCAAAGGAGGGTCATAAATTACCTTCTTTTTCAATATATGAAATAAAGGTTCTAAAAAACTAGGGACATGACCTATAAATATCATTAGGCCATGGAACCATGACAACACCACCTCCCATGGGGTCTGCATAAATGTGTTCTATTTGATCACATACTTTGATTCAAGGGAAAAAACCATTATAATGAAACCATGTCAAGGTAGCTTGTGTTGGGTGCATCATTAGTGGTATCAAATTGGTTAAATGATCCAGATATAATTTTTCACTTCTGAGTTGAGGAAGTAATTTATCTCAATAATGGTTGATTAAGATGGTAGTAACTTCATAAATCCTTGTCCAAGGTAGTCTGAGGTATGTTTATCTAGTTATATCAATAAATAAAAAATAAATAAATGATTATGACACATGTCTAAATACTTCTTTATGAGATATCAAAATACAACCATATTATGTAACACAGTGTGTGTTCATATGATGGTTGTGATTGCGATGAATATTCCTTATATCATTATGTGTCTTGATGGGAAACTAGACTCCGGTCATGGTATGTGAATATTATTAACTGTTAACAAGATAAGGAACTAGAGGGCCACACATGGTAACATATTCACGAATCTTCCATATTATGGTGAATAGGTATATGGGACATGATGGGCCCCATCATGGTGTTTGAGGGTTGTCTAAGTATTAACAATCATCAAAAAATAAATAAATTCATTTTTTAATATAGAATAATTGGGATGAATTTTTTATTAAAATTAATCACAAGGTATTTAGTGAATAATAGAAAAATATTATATGAAAAAATATTATTTTATATTCAAGGTTTGTTTAATATTAGCATAAATTTCAAGTTGAGTCAAGGATTGAGTTTCATCATGTAATATATTTATTATATTATAAGTATGTGATAAAATAAAAATAATATTTATGATGTAGTTTTGTTCATCATAATTATTTATTTATTTCTTATTTAGTGGATGTTTTATTTTAAGGTTCTAGTTAACCCTTTCCAAGTATTTGAATCGCCCACTATATAAGCAGGAGAGATGAACTCAATCAATGCACTGTTCATTCCAATGGAATGAGGGCCACTTTATCCTCACTCTTTCAAGAGATAGGAAGTCTCTCTTTGAGAGACCTATACAAGAACGTCTCTGATAGATCAAAGTAATGAGATCAAGGTTATTTTCATGATTTTTAAGTATTCATTAGAGCTCCATGCTAGCACATGGAATTATATGGATGGAAATAATGCATATTCATGGAGATTTTTGTGGGGAATCTATAGGGGTTAAATTTAATTTCATTTCCTTTAAACATGATCACTAGAAATGAGCTACAATCTAACGCACCACCTAATTGTAAAAGTTAATAATTTATTTAATTTAAGTGCTTTGAATAATTCACGTGAGATCCAAAAAATGCTATCAGGGCTCAGATCATTATAGATGATAAGTTTTGTTTCTATAGAGATGAAAAATATTAATTCCCCAGAACACCATCTTCTACTGCATGCCCAAGTACCTTAATTGGTTTACCATGTGACTCATCCATGACAACCCCATGATTAGCCACCCCTAACCGGGGCCCAACCTTATCCATTTGGTTCCTATCCATTAGGTGTTTAGGGTAGAATAGGTAACCAAAAATAAAGTATATCTAGTACTAGCCGATCCTTAGAGCCTCTAACAATGACACCTTTTATGTTCCTTGCTAAAGAAAGACCCTTGAGAGGAAACATTATTCCCCTTATATGGAAATAGAATGTGTTGATAGAACTTTCAAACATACCAGCAAGGATATCAATTCTTGAGGTGATCTTCCTATTAAAGGAGATGTGTGGGGACCTTATAAAATAATTGAAGAACCCCCTTCAGTTTGAGACTATCTTATCTTCTTTTAAGGCCTATCATGTAGAGGAAGACGAGAAATAATAATTTTAATTTTTCATTTCCATCTCTAGGTAGGAAGAGGGTGATACCATTCTAGGGAACATACAACCGTTATATATTAGGGTCCAGTTCAATGGTATGAAAATATACCACTTCCTAGTGAATATTGGATCTAGGATTAATCTCATCCTGACCTAGATGATCCCAAAACCAAGTGTCATAGAAGAGAATATGATCCCCTATAACCTGAAAATTTAGGTGCATGACAAGAGTGAACAAAATCCTAATGGAAGGATTCATCTATAGAGAGAATTCAACATCCTTGTGGAAAGAATTAAATTTACATTAGTCTCATAGGGTACCACCTATAACACCATGCTGGGAATAACTTAGATTAATATAAACAAACTTGACCCATATTCATACCACATGTGCCTCTAATACTCTCTTGATGGTCAAGTATGGGTACTCCAAGGGGACACCTCTCCCATAAACACATGATAGTCCCATTACTTGGATGTTGGGTAGTAAAAAAGGGGGGGTAAAACAATCCAAAAATGATGGGGTTGAGTGCATAAATTCCCTTGATGACATGAAAGATACTATGATAGATCCATTTGAAGACCTGAAAGATAGCTTCCTCCTCCTGATCTACTAGTTGGACACCATGAATAAGTTCACCCCGTGGCCATCGATCTGTGAAATTCATGAATATTATACAAAGAAGTACCAATTAAATGCAATTAGACCCATCTTCATTAATTTTATGTCAGGAGTGGACCTCACAACCAGAAATTTTGAGAAATTTTCTAGTCTACCTTTGTTGATGTAGTATCCACATAGTAGGAGTTCCTTGTTGAATACTCTTCCCCCATTATATCATATCCCAATGTTTTCCTTGTATCTGTAGTTTTAGGAGAGTTTATTTTTTTTATGAACATCATACATCAGATGATAAAGAGGATATGGAGGAACCCCACTACCTTTGAAGAGGGCATCTCCACCACTGTTTACGAGTTTACATAGGTAAACATCGGCACTGGGGAAGATATGAAACTGAAACTGATAAAAATAGATATATTTCTAGAGGAACAACAGTAGTATGCGGAATAATGGAAACATAAATATGACATGTTCACCTAGATCTATAACGATATTCCAATACTTTATCCCCAAATTTTCTTATATTTCCTTGGCCTCCCACTGGGTCATTGTGGGTTCAAACAACCTCCCTAAAAGATGCATCCCTCCCATGATGACATGGTCAAT
This sequence comes from Viscum album, assembly GCA_963277665.1. Classification (NCBI taxonomy): domain Eukaryota; kingdom Viridiplantae; phylum Streptophyta; class Magnoliopsida; order Santalales; family Viscaceae; genus Viscum; species Viscum album. The sequence continues at coordinate 892,739,198 of OY728123.1, forward strand.
GAGGAAGCTGAATAGATTATTAAGGCTGAATTTTTTAGATAGTTCTAGTACCATAGGTGGATAGACAACATTGCTCCAGTTAGGAAGAAGAATGGGAATATCAAATTATGTAACACCTTCTAGGACCATAGCCACCGTTTCCTAAAGGATGATTTTCCCCTTTCGGTGGTAGATATTCTCATTGATGCTATGGTTGGGTTCCAAGATCTCTCCTTAGTTGATGGATATTTTTGGTACTATCAGATCTAAATAACCCATGAAGACAAGAAGGCCACCATTTTCTTTCAAGTAACCCATGAGGACCTTCCTCTACATGATGATGCATTTTGGTTTGAGGAATTCTAGAGCCAGTTACCATTAGGCTATGTACCTATAACAACCCTTCCCTTTATTACACACTTAAACATGATTTATTACATAAAACCTTCACTTGGTACAACATATAAGATCGATAGGTCCAGTGTCTTTGGGGCTTAGAAACATTACATAACAACTTAAAACATAAAACACAACATCTTATTGAAAACTTCTTTTACATGACCACATAATTCCTTCGTACTTAGCATTGCATAGGATAACCTCATGACATAAATTATAAAAGGGTGAGATGTAAATACCAGTAAGGGAGTAAAAGGAATAAAATGAAGAATAAAATACATGTAAGGCAATAGGAATATCAATGGAGATTAAGAGAAACATGAACATAAAGGCATGATATAGCATGATTATCATAACATGGAAATGGGGCATCAACATTTAACATGATATTAGCATGATCCAAGGCTCATTGCACACGGGGAATGAGTAAACCCTCATTTAACATTAATTATAAAGAGTGAACCCTCATTTCACTTGACATATACGAAGCCCATTTATCAGAGCTTAGAGAATAGGTGTCATCATTGGGATTCACTCTTGACCAATACCAATCTGTTCTTGAATATGTTAAGCTTGAACAGAATTGCATACAGGAGAAGTGGAAGTTGGTTGAGATTACCACCCGAGTGATGTTATCCGAGCCACCCCAAGGGTCTATCACCATCGCACACCTTACCCTTAGGCCTTATGTGGCTGTTATAAGGGGTTACATAACAATACCCTAGCACTAAGACTATGTACATAGTTTTTTATAAAGAATACACATTCATTTTATCATTGTTACTTTGGAAATCGTTTTTAAAGCATAAAAAGTATTTTTAGATAATATTCAATTAAGAAATCTATTTTGATGAATTAATTGATTTTTGAATTAAATAATATTTTAATAAAATATTATTACTAAATTAATTTTTATAAAATATAAATGATGTATAATTTTTATGAATACAATTGTAATTTTTATTAAGATTTGAAAGCCATTTTTTTCAAAACCCAAGAATTTTTTATAAATATTAGCTTTTGTTTTAAAAGTAAAATTTCACATATTTAGAAAATTATTTAGATAAAATGAATATTATTTTTTTAATCAGGATGTCAAAATTATCAAATGGTGATTTTTTTATAATTTTATGTGACAGTTGAATTTTTGGGTAAAAATTAAATATCATTTTATTATATAGTGTGTTTTATGACATCATAATGATCCAATAGTAATGAAATAAAATAATATAAAAGAGAAGTTCTGCCAATATATGTTTCACCGTTAAAATAATGTGATTTTAGGATTGTTTTATTTATTTTATAAAGATTTAGTTGACCTTCCAAGTCTTATAAAACATTTTAGCATTTTAAATTGATTTCCTTGAGAGTGTGACTCACCTCCACATAAGCAAGCCTAATATTATAATAAGTTAGGCCATTTTCCTTATAAATTTTTTTTTCCAATCCCCAAGGTAAAAACACCATAGGAAAATCCATGGGATGGTTTGTGGTTTTCGTTTGTTTAATGTGTAGGGTCCAAAACCTAAATAATAAAGAATTTCCTCCCTTTTCCTATATAAACCCACAAAATATCCCACTATTATTCACTAAAAACCTTTTTATTTAGTAAAACATCTTTCTTATTCTCTCTATAATCCTAAAAAGGTTCCCCAATCTCCTAATTAGTCTCTCTCAAGCCCCTTCCAAGCCTTTGGGATCACACTTCCAAGTAAAGGATTTCTTCCTTTCTCATTTTTGTCAAAATTTAATTAAGTTGTTATACCCTTTTTATTTAAATTTCAAATGTTTGGGGATTATTTCAAACCTCTACCATACTTACCTCCTTATTTCTTCATGATTATATACCTCTTTATCTCTCATTAATTCCTCTCATGTACACCTATTACCATGCTGAAATTTTGTAAGGGGTTTGTCTCTCCTCATTTACATTCGAGTAATTATTTTACTTTATGAATCTAAATTCCATTACATATGTTTGTAAATGTATCTATATGAACCCCATCTAATTTACATTTCATGTACATATTATGATACACATATTTCCCTCTCATCAACCATTTTTTATGAATTCTTATGTCATGTCATTATGCTGCCGAAATTGCACTGCGATTTTCCAAGCCAAAGTCATTGTGTAGTGAATATCATTCTCATTTCTCTATCTATTTTATTCACCTTTATGCACATTTACTTATTTATTATATAGTTTATTTTATTCATTCTTCATTCCTTTATCATCGAATAAATGATGATATTTAATGAATCCATGTTATATGATCCAAGTGGCACACTTATGTATGAAATGAAATGCTTAGGAAGGGTGCAACCTGATAATGCTCCAATGTATTGGGTAAAATTTAGTATCATGAAACATCAAGTGAAATGAGGGTTTAATCATGATAATTCAAGTGAAATTTTGGTTTACTAATGCTCTATGTGAAATTATCCTTGGCTCATGCTAATATCATGTTAAATATTGATTCCACATTTCAATGTTTTGATAATCATGCTATATCATGACTTTATGTGCATGTTTCTCTTAAGATACATTGATATGAATATTGCCTAACTAGTATTGTATTCTTAATGTTATTCCTTTTACACCATCAGTGGGATTTATAGCTCACCCTTTTATAATTCATGTCCTCAGGTTATCCCATGCAATGCTAAGTACGAAGGAATGATGTGGTCATGTAAAAGAAGTTTTCAATTAGATGTTGCATTTTATGTTTTAAGTTGTTAGGTGATGTTCCTAATCCACAAAGACACTATACCTTTATATCTTCTATTTTGTATCAAGTGAATTTTTTATGTAATAAATCATGTTTAAGTGTGTAATAAAGAGCAGGGTTGTTATAGTTGGTATCAGAGGATAGGTTTAGTTATTTTTGGGATTATGATTAGAAAACCCTAGTGAAATCCTTAGGGATAAGACTAAGTATAATAAAAACATCCCTAAATTTTTTTAAGTAATGAGTAAGTGTTTTTTCAATAAAATACAACCATGTATGGATATGAGTAGGTAGATTAATCTCTAGCAGAGATGTATCTAGGGGTAAAACCCAAAAACACCACTTTGAGCTAGACTCGGACGGGAACTCATGCACAACAACTGGTCTTGCTGCACTCTCAGTTACAAAACTTCTAAGGGATATGATTTGGTAAATTCAAAATCTTAGTATAAACCATTGTTAAAGAGAATAAAAAAATGCCCCTAAGAATATATGTTGGGAAGCAGATCATGGATCACATTGATCTTCACATCGGTTGTTAGCCCGAGTCCTCCTATTACTAGCCATCTGCTTCCCAACATATATTCTTAGGGGTATTTTTTTATTCCCTTTAACAATGGTTTATACTAAGATTTTGAATTTACCAAAGCATATCCCTTAGAAGTTTTGTAACTGAGAGTGCAGCAAGACCAGTTGTCGTGCATGAGTTCCCGTTCGAGTCTAGCTCAAAGTGGTGTTTTTGGGTTTTACCCCTAGATACATCTCTGCTAGAGATTAATCTACCTACTCATATCCATACATGGTTGTATTTTAGTGAAAAAACACTTACTCATTACTAAAAAAATTTAGGGATGTTTTTATTATACTTAGTCTTATCCCTAAGGATTTCACTAGGGTTTTCTAATCATAATCCCAAAAAATAACTAAACCTATCCTTTGATACCAACTATAACAACCCTGCTCTTTATTACACACTTAAACATGATTTATTACATAAAAACTTCACTTGATACAAAATAGAAGATATAAAGGTATAGTGTCTTTGGGGATTAGGAACATCACCTAACAACTTAAAACATAAAATGCAACATCTAATTGAAAACTTCTTTTACATGACCACATCATTCCTTCGTACTTAGCATTGCATGGGATAACCTGAGGACATGAATTATAAAAGGGTGAGCTATAAATCCTAGTGATGGTGTAAAAGAAATAACATTAAGAATAAAATACTAGTTATGCAATAGTCATATCAATGTATCTTAAGATAAACATGAACATAAAGTCATGATATAGCATGATTATCAAAACATTGATGTGTGGAATCAATATTTAACATGATATTAGCATGAGCCAAGGATAATTTCACATAGAGCATTAGTAAACCAAAATTTCACTTGAATTATCATGATTAAACCCTCATTTCACTTGATGTATCATGATACTAAACTTTACCCAATACATTGGAGCATTATCAGGTTGCACACTTCCTAAGCATTTCATTTCATACATAAGTGTGCCACTTGGATCATATAACATGGATTCATTAAATATCATCATTTATTCGATGATAAAGGAATGAAGAATGAATACAATAAACTATATAATAAATAAGTAAATGTTCATAAAGGTGAATACAATAGATAGAGAAATGGGAATGATATTCACTACACAATGACTTTGGCTTGGAAAATCGCAGTGCAATTTCGGCAGCATAATGACATGACATAAGAATTCATAAAAAATGGTTGATGAGAGAGAAATATGTGTATCATAATATGTACATGAAATGGAAATTAGGGGGGGGGGGGGTTCATATAGATACATTTACCAACATATGTAATGGAATTTAGATTCATAAAATAAAATAATTACTCGAATGTAAATGAGGAGAGACAAACCCCTTACAAAATTTCAGCATGGTAATAGGTGTACATGAGAGGAATTAATGAGAGATAAAGAGGTCTATAATCATGAATAAATAAGAAGGTAAGTATGGGAGAGGTTTGAAATAATCACCCAACATTTGAAATTTAAATAAAAAGGGTATAACAACTTAATTAAATTTTGACAAAAAATGAGAAAGGAAGAAATCCTTTACTTGGAAGTGTGATCCCAAAGGCTTGGAAGGGGCTTGAGAGAGAGTAATTAGGAGCTTGGGGAATATTTTTAGGATTAGAGAGAGAATAAGAAAGATTTTTTACTAAATAAAAAGGTTTTGAGTGAATAATAGTGGGATATTTGGTGGGTTTATATAGGAAATGGGAGGAAATTCTTTATTATTTAGGTTTTGGACGCTACACATTAAACAAACGAAAAACACAAACCATCCCATGGATTTTCCTATGGTTTTTTTACCTTGGGGATTGGAAAAAAATATTTTATAAGGCCAATGGCCTAACTTATTATAATATTAGGCTTGCTTATGTGGAGGTGAGTCACACTCTTAAGGAAATCAATTTAAAATGCTAAAATGTTTTATAAGACTTGGAAGGTCAACTAAATCTTTATAAAATAAATAAAACAATCCTAAAATCACATTATTTTAATGGTGAAACATATATTGTCAGAACTTCTCTTTTATATTATTTTATTTCATTACTATTGGATCATTATGATGTCATAAAACACACTATATAATTAAATGATATTTAATTTTTACCCAAAAATTCAACTGTCTCATAAAATTATAAAAAAATCACCATTTGATAACTTTGACATCCTGATTCAAAAAATAATATTCATTTTATCTAAATAATTTTCTAAATATGTGAAATTTTACTTTTAAAACAAAAGCTAATATTTATAAAAAATTCATGGGTTTTGAAAAAAATGGATTTCAAATCTTAATAAAAATTACAATTGTATTCATAAAAATTATACATCATTTATATTTTATAAAAATTAATTTAGTAATAATATTTTATTAAAATATTATTTAATTCAAAAATCAATTAATTCATCAAAATAGATTTCTTAATTGAATATTATCTAAAAATACTTTTGTGCTTTAAAAACGATTTACAAAGTAACAATGATAAAATGAATGTGTATTCTTTATACAAAACTATGTGCATAGTCTTAGTGCTAGGTTATTGTTATGTAACCCCTTATAACAGCCACATAAGGCCTAAGGGTAAGGTGTGCGATGGTGATAGACCCTTGGGGTGGCTCAGATAACATCGCTCGGGTGGTAATCTCAACCAACTTCCACTTCTCCTGTATGCAATTCTGTTCAAGATTAACATATTCAAGAACAGCTTGATATTGGTCAAGAGTGAAGCCCAATGATGACACCTATTCTCTAAGCTCTGATAAATGGGCTTCGTATAGAGAAATTCTACTGGATGAGGCCATTTCTTGAACACCTTGAAGTGTGTATTTAGGGTTACCTCTGGATATTTTCTTGGCTTCATCATTAGATATAGAGGAATCAATATAGATCCTCATAAAATTAATTCTATTAACCAAATTCCCCATCTATTCATCCTTTATGAGTTGTGAGGAATCAAAGGCCATTTATACTATATTCGTAGATTTATTACAAATCTGGTGAGAAAGTATAATCTCTTTTCATGGATCATGAAAAAAGGTGTTGCCTACTAGTGGGATGAGGACTACTGTAACACTTTTGAGGAAATTAAGTAGTGTCATCTATGATCCCTATACCCGATTCCACCTATCTCATGAAAGACTCTGATCCTTTATGTGACCACTTGGGAATAGTTCTTTGGTACCCTTCTGTTCTAGAATATTATTTAAATCATGTAAAACAACATATATAATCTCATTGACATGCCCCTCGACATAGAGACCATGTACTCTCCCATAATGAAGAGTCACCTTACACTAGTATTTGTAGTGAAAAAGTTACAGAATTACATGTAGCACCACTAGATACAGTTTGTCTCCTATGTTGACTTGGTGAAGTACATCATCAATTGACCTATGTTTCTAGGGTGACTGGTGTCATAGGGGGTAATATTGGAGTAGTTTGACATCAGTTTTGTTCCCCCGAAAGATGTTAATGGCCAAGCACTAGTAGATTTCTTGGCTACACAAATGAGCCCTAAGGAACTTCTCTTGGTTTTTTATTTCCCAAATGAATCCATTATCTCAATAGATCAGGTTGTACTATGTTGGTAGATGCATTTTAGTGGTGCCTCCTAGAGTCCAAATAGAAGAATTATCAATTATTCCAAACTCAAAATAGTAGGCTTGGGGATTATCTTCATCACTTCTATACATTTCATCCAGACTTACTCATTACTATTGTTGAAAGGATATACTAAACATGAGTTAGAGTATGAGGATCTTATCATTAGTCTCAATCTGGTACTCAGGCTTAATGTTCCACACTTTCATGTGAAGGGATAAGATGAGATTTTATTAGAAAGATCAATAGTGACTATATCATCAAAAAACAAGTTCTCATTCCACTTCTAGAATCTAATCCTCATATAATGTACCAATTCCTTTTCCAGACTAAAGTGAATCATGTATCTTGGTTGTAAAATAGACAATATTAGGCTTTATCTAGCCTAGACGCATCAACAACAGAGATTGACCAAGATGCTTTAGTCATTCATGTGACACACTTAAGGGTCATTTCCCATGCCACTTCATATAATAAAAATCAACATGTATATCAGCTGGTCATTGGTACTTCTATGATAAGGACCTAAAATTATCCCAAGGTTTAGGAAATTTATGATTATATGACTTCATTGGTTGAGTATCTCCATCATAATATTCTACCCCCAGGATGAGCTGAGTGTGAGAGAATCCACTAGAATGAAGTACAATTTACCCTCCAAAGTGACACCAACCTTGAAATGAGTCTTTATAGGAATAAGTTAAATGGAATTATTATACAATGAATTCAAGGGTAGGAGATACCTTAGGTCATGAAAGAGGACCATGTTTGATCCTATAGGGCCCATCAAACAAGATTGAAGTTATCTCACCAAATTCATAAATTGGGATGTTTTTCCCTATCATGGTTCACTACTATGTTGAATTCACCAAAAGGTGTAATGTGTGCTAAATCCAATAAAATGTTATTCACAAACCACCGTAGTTCCTCCATACTTCCAAATATTCTTTGAACTTTGCAGTCTGGGGACTTGAGGTTGTGGGTCCATAACAACCAGTAAAAACTCAACAGTTTAGATTTATTCTGGATGCAATAGATTTATTCTCAAAATGGGTATAATTGGATCCCCTCAAAGAAGTCAAAACCTAGTCCATGATTGAGTTTTTGAACTCCCACATCATTCATCAGTTTGGGGTTCCTCAAACTATTTACATAGACAATAGCTCTATCTTCTACGATTTTGAGATGGAGATTTTTTTTCCAAGTACAACATATGGTCAAACCATACTTCCCACTATAACTCATAGACGAATGAATAGATTGAGGCATTTAACAAAAACCCTCAATAACATTTTTCAAAAAATGGTGGTCCATAAAAAAATAGTTTTCTGAAAAAAAATCCTTAATTCCCTTTGGTCATATCAACTGAAAAATCAAGGTTCCGCACAGGAAAAACCATATTCTCTAAAATATATAATATAGGTAGTTTTACCTATATAGGTTCGATTTTTATCACTAGTAATGAATTCTATGACTAGAATATTCCAGCCATAATAACAGAATTCCATCTACCAGAGTTAGAGGCCCTTAAGGAAAAGATGCTCTAGGTTCTACATTACTTGGAGATGCACCAAAATTGGGTATCCTGAACATTCCAAAAGAAGGATCATCTTTGGTATTTCCCTTAAGGTGAGATGGTACTAGCTCACATAGTACCAATGATACTTGGTAAGAAACTACCAAATATGGAACCCAAGTGGGAAGGGTCTTTCACAACCTGTAAGGTATACTCCAATAGTGCATACTCATTAATCACCATAGACATATAGTGTATCAAAACTCCCACCAACACTAAGTGTATTAGGAAGTACATCTTGTGAAACCCTTTCGGTTTGAGCTATATGACAATAAACTAACAAAAAACTCAGTATGAGCTATAAAAATTTAAATTATAAATCCTAACATCCTCAACACATGATGTTAAAATATAGAATTACCCTATGTAACAAACATTGGTAGTCTCACATGAAAAATGTGAGATGAAAAAAAACCAACATCCTCATTAGATTATGTTAAACTATATCCTTATAGTATATGAAAAAAGTTGGATACCTCACATGAGAAATGGGACATGAACAAAAACAATGTCCTTAATACATGACATTAAACTATAACCTTACCCTATTTGAAAAACATAGGAGATATCACATTAAAAATGTGATATGACCAGAAAAAACATCATCAACACATGATGTTAAACTATATCCTTTCCCTATATGAGAAACAAAGGATGCCTCAAATGAATAATGTGGGACACTTCCATGTACTCATCATGGGATGTAAAACTGTATGATTCCATGGGTCCTCACTAGTGAGGATACCATTATCTTCCATTAGCAATGGTCTCCTACTATTCCTAGATTCTATAACTACATGGGGCTTGATTCCCCATCCATGGGATATGTAGTGATGACTAAAACTTTTGTCTTTTTTCCTAGATACAAATTTTATATCCTGGAGTGAGGTTATATTTAACACTAATACCTTCAAGACCTCTTACCCAAGGTGATAAAAACTACCATGGGACACCACATCAAGTGTAAACCCCAATAAATTCCCTCTAAATATTAGTGAATTAATATTCCCATGCGACTCGACGTGAGAACGAATTGGGTGCGCGGTGCATGAGCGCCACACAAAACATCCTAGTGCATGGCATTAAAATGTAACCATACCCTATGAAATGAACTTGTGATTTCCTATTCAATAAATGCAGGATTCCATGTGTAATGAAATATGAAACCTCTTGTAAAAAGTGTGGTATGGTTCCCTTATCAAAAGGGTGGAAAAGATATGTACTCACCATATGCCTATAAACTACATGTCGAATGTCCTTTCTATAAGATGTTAAACCGTATTGTCTACAACCCCATCATATAATGAAAATCTATATGATACCCCAAGCCCTTACCATATAGAATGTCACACTTTTGGGCTTAGTCACCTACCATGTCATGTCCCAGAACTACGTGTGGATTAATTTTCATTCCCATGGGATACATAGTGATACTTAGATATCATAACCCATGTCCAACCCTAGAACCAACTCATTCTGGGTTCTTTCCCCTCAAAGAATGGTTCAAAAATTACCTACTAGTGTGATCATCTAGAATGTTCAAGTGTGTGGAAGAATATCTCATTCCCATGGGATAATCCCCACTTCAAATTTCACTTTCTACTTTGATTTGGATCCTCATCATACTATTGATTTTAATAGGCCCCCTAATGGAAATGGTTCTTGGCCACACTGGCTCACGTACCATTCTGGGTATACAACTCAGCGGATCCACAACAACATTTAGCAGTCCCATGTTTGGAATATGGTCAATGATTGGCCCTTTATCTATTATCTCCATCCATGACTAATATGGTTGAGAAAACTATAATTCAATCATGGTCATTATTCATTTACTACCAGTTAATCACCCCTTTTCTATGATCCAATCTTGGAAGCCATTATTAATCTATTATCCACATATCTCATCTTCCTTCAATGAAAATGGAACATTCTTCCACTCCATGTTTCTCACATCAAACACATATCACATGGGTTTATGAGTTCTAGAACCTTTTCCTATCCATGGTTGAATAATTCTGGCATTCCAAAATATAATTACCCAATTTAGGTCCAAGAATAATGACTTTACACTATTTATGAATTTTCTCGAAGATGTATCATGCGATACAAGACCCTCATTAGCCTTATCTTCATGTAGGATTTATGATTTTTTCACCACACAATAATTAAAAAGGAACACTTCCCATACCATTTGTCTAAGAAATATTTCCTTAATCTATTTGAGACTCCTGGTGTAATATATATTACCCTAAAATAGAAAGCCATGTCTAACTAGAATGACAATAAACTACCCCAGGAAAGAGTCTCATATGTATGTCAGATTGATAACCCATAGGGGAAACCTAAGAAAAAGTCAGATTCACATCCTACATGTAGCTCTCATAGCTTGGAAAAAATGAGGGTTGAAATAAAAATGTACAAAGCCAATGGAACCCATTGTGAGGCCCAAAAAATAAACTAGGCTATACTCTCTAGACCCCACCTATTCAGAAAAAAGTTAGAGCCAAATATTAGCTCCCATTAATTCATGAGTTCCTCTATTAGGTTTCACCAATTAGGTTTACTTTTCATGTATCCCAATACATTGAATAGAAAATATTTATTCACATTGGTTCACATGTCCAGGTCACAAGACACTAAACTATTCTATGAATACCCTTACCACATTACGTTAAAATGTATAACACATCATACTCACCATAGGATGCTTAATTAAATGTTCAAAATCCTTAACACAAGATGTTAAACTGCATGTCCTCTGTCCCCATGGAATTATGTAAAACTTTAAAACATCATATGACTTTGTGTTAGAATCCCTTTTCACCCTTTGGTGCTGACCACCTACAGTACCATTCAACTTCCTCGAATGTTTCTTGGAATACATGGTAACACTCCCCATGGATGATAAATCCGACCTTCATCCAGACTAATATTCAGACCCAATGTTCTCAGAACCATCGTGGTGTGTCCCATGAGTGTTGAACTCCATTCAAAAACTCACCGGTTCAACCCACACTTCGTGTATCCCTTGGTTTGGATCTTCACTACCCTCCACATTTGAATGGGATTCCCCGAACAACAATGGTTCCTAGACACATTGGCTCACATACCATCCTTAGAACATTTGTTGAAAGTTTTTCGATGAAATCTTGATAGGGATTATATTTTGAAGATGGACAATGAAAGATGCTCATTTATTTTTCCATATCCTTGATAGAATGATAGGTGAAACTTCATTTCGAATTTGTTTAGCAACTATCCTCTATATAGGGAGCCTAATTTTCATAAATTACTTTTACATAATTTTAATGATAAAAAAAATTACCCCATGAGGATCCAAAGGTTTAGTGTCTTGGTAAAACTAGGACCATACATGACTTTCACTACATAAAAAATTAAAATTCATATAATTATTTCTTACATAGCTTCTTATTGGCCCTTGAGTTATACTTATTACATGTAATCACTAGAGGATATACATAAAAAATGTAATTCCAAAACCCGAATTACCCAAATTCGGTGTATTATTACATAACATTGGTATGATCATAAGGGATAAAGTCCTGAAATACTGATCAGTTTAGTAGCCTTGTAAGTAGTAGATACATACATAAGTTTTACATTATAGTATGAAATGAAAAAAACAAAATTATGTCTCCTTTGAACACACTCATATCCCTTATCTTATCCCTGAAGGTCAATCATAATATACTTCATCACATCCTGGGAGAAATAAAACATAATAAAGGGGTGAGCTCAGATGCTCAGTATGGATAACAATATTGTTGAAACCATCATAAATAAGCATAAACATTTAAGGTAATGTATAAGAGTAGAGGACAAGACTTTTAAACATAAACTTCGGTATAATATGGAGAATATAAATCAAATAATTCCATTTACTTATTCACATGTATATTCTAATAGTCAAATAATCACATGTAATATCAATAGCTAATTTCATAATTATAGAATGCATACTGCTGGACATCATAACCACATAGTAAAGGCCTCCTGCCAAGACTACAAATAAAAGTTTTTTTAAGGCCATGTGACAAGACACTAGTTTGTCTCATGAAACCTACCAATGCATTGAGGGGATATAGAGGGACCCACCCGTCACTAACAAATTCCAATGCATTCCTCATATGAAAAGGTTGAAACATAACATAGAAATTCATATTAAAACTAGCATACAAAATTTTAATACTTTACTCATAAACCCAGAATGGTATTAAAATATCACATCCACAGTCAGACATATCAAAAAACCTTCAATACAAAATGGAATATTGTATCATAACAAATCAACTTCAACAAGCGTAAAACCCAAAAAGGATGTTGACAAAGATGAAATCAATCGAAAAACTATTTGAGAGAAATATCTCTTTCTAATTTGAAATAATTTAAAAGTCGCGTAATTATAAAAGACAATAGTTATTTTTAAAATATTCTTATAAGATTTTAAGAGAATCATAGAGGGTGTTATAATAGTGGAAAATAACCACATTCTCTATATAAGTTAAATAACATTCTTTCCTTAATTTTTCGAAAAGGTTATAAAGTACCTTATTTGGAAAACGATAGAAAGATTCCTTTTAATTTTTTTTATAAAAATTAAAACAAGGGTATAAATGAATTTAACCCATAGTGTAGGAAATGGTTAAAATGTTTTGTAATACATTTTTAAGAAATACAAATGTGAATGATAAAGAAGTCCCATTAGATACTCACGTATAAACCACATCGGATAATAAAGAGATTGTAAAATTAACCCTTACCTTATAATTTTCCTTATTCGAGGGTATATTAACCTCCCATATAATAGTTAAATCATTTTTATTAAATTATATAAGAACCACATACAAAATATGATATCATATATGATCCTCTAATATTGCATTGTTAATAATACTTAATTAGTATCATTTTTTTAGGTGTTAACTGATTCGTTTTCCTTTATTTATTTTGTTACATAAGTCATATTAGTTATGGATATGATGTATTTGATTCATATCCAGAATGATATTAAGATATTAATTTTTTTAATCATCAAATGAAAATTATTCTTGAATGGTTACAATGGGGAATGAAATCCCATCGTGTCGTGGAGACGGTAAGTCGTACGCACACATGAGAGACAATATCATTCTATTGATGGTGAAATCGTATGTAATTGGATGATATATTATATATAAAGAATAATTAACGTGTTATATTTATTATTTATATCAATTTTACTCATTATTATGCCCATCCAAATAATGAAGTATTAAATAAAAAACTACACCACGATGTGGAGACTGTAATCTATAAATACACATATATGGGGACTTTTTGATTAATAGGATGGATAGAATAATGAATATGGTTGTAACATATTTATAATAACATCTATGTATGTATAAGGTACTGAAGTTATTATTTTATTATGGAAACAACAAGGAAAGAGTAAGTATAAAAAGAAATTAACTTTGAAAGTTGTGATTAAATAATTAATTCTTCTTCAGGTGCTTCCTTTTGATTTGAACAACAGGGCTCCTTAGGATGGATTTATGATGAAATTAAGTCCTCTAGGTTGAATTGAGGGTAGTTGGGAGGATACTTGAGCATGGGTTGTCTGAGCCAAATGGATTTGGACAAGCTTTGGTCACCATATTTACCTTATCTTTTAAATTCAACCCTTAGTTAAATCGTTTAACTCTTACCATGTCATCTTGTATTCTTACACAATATGGTTAATAAACATACTATAAAATTCCAAGAGAACCTCCAGTGATTAATTAATGATATATCTAACATTATATATGTCCTTTGGTTGAATATTATTTTTTAAGGAATATTTTATCATTTAATAAAATAGTATTTGTTTTAAAAACTCATTTATGTCAATTTTGATACTATTTAGTATTTGTTTTTTTGAAAGTCATAAAAACTTTATTACTTTGAAAAAAATACATTTAATCAACCATAACATGTAATATTCACCTATAAAATTTGTGGATGGAATCATAAGTTTCAATTTAGATTTATTTTAATATTTATAATATCAATTATTTTAATCTTTCATTAATAGGGTAATTAATTCATCATCATTGTGTCATAAATAAATTTTATTATTTAATGTATAAAAATTATAAATAAAATATTATGATGTATGAATTATTTCTATATTTCTAATGAATATTTATTGTCTAAATTATCTTATGTATAACCTTATATTAAAAATGGTTTAGTTATTAAACTTTGAATTTAACACTTTTAACTTTTCTTTAAATAAAATATAATAAATATCCTAATCAAATCCAAGTGGATCAAAAGGATAATATTTTTATCCTAATGTTAGTTTTGGTCAAAAAAAAAAATTATCCAATAGAATTAGTACATGTGTAGGGGTAATTATAATATTATTTTTACCTTTAATTACCCTATTTACTTTTAACCGTGGTAAATAAAATTCAAAAGTTACTATTCACCAAATATTATTTTAACCCTATTGAACCACATTTTACATACTGATGAAAATATTGTCTGTTGGATGTCACGACCCGTCCTCGGGGCCCGTTCCGTGACTACCCCAAGCCCGCCTTCCATAGGCCAGGGGCTGGCGACTAGCACCAAAGGCGTAAAATCCCGATAACTGGGAAGGCATTGCCTTTATAAAAGAAAACAAGCACCACAGAGTACAAGCGGAAGCAAAACACTAAGTACAAAAGAAATGATGAAAAGTAAATGGGCTAGAATACAAACCCAAAAGAAGTTATGACTACAACTGAACAAGGTACAACAGCAAAAAGACAAACAGCTGGAAGTAGGAAGCAGCTCCTGGGTCATCCTCCTCGGATCCTACCTGAAGGGTAGGTACAGATAGCGCAGCTCCCGGTCATCCACCACGGATCCCACCTGAAGGGTAGGTACAGATAGCCTCCTCCACGCTCTCATCCATCAACCTCCTCTGTGAGTCGTCACGTCGTGTAGTCCACCTTCGGGTACTGACTCGTCGTGTAGTCCACCTCCGGGTACTGACTCGTCGTGTAGTCCACCTCCGGGTACCATCTAGTCCTCGAACACTCGACCTCCGTCAGCACTACCCGTCGTCTGCAACCAACACAACGAGGTGCGGGCATAGCCCGTGCAGGGGTGAGTATAACGATACTCAGTAGGGACCCCGAGACCCTCAAGGTCTCACTAAACCAACAAGGATAACCACAAGAAGATCTCAACAGATAACCTCTACTTAGATATATGCCCATACATATACCTAAGTTATCAAGTAACCCATCTAATCATGAGGAAACACAAGGATTGTGAAATAAACGGATAACCACTACCCAGGTATATGCCCATACATATACCTAAGTTATCAAGTGACCCATCTCAATCATGAGGTAAACACAAAGGTCAAAAGTCTCAGCTCAAACCAGGATTTTCATTATCGAAACTGTAACTGCTGAAGAGCTCTATATCTGGAGTGTACAGTGGTCCTGTCATGACTCTGAGGTACTGCTCACTAACCTAAGACTGCTGAGGTACTCCTCCTGTCGAGTACCGCGGGCCTGCCACCTCACACAGCAGTGCTTCCTGCCGGGGTCTGCCACTCAAACACAGTAGTGCTCCCCCCTCATAGCCTACAGAGGTACTCCTCCTGTCAAGTACTGCGGGTATGCCACCTCACATAGTAGTGCTCCTCCGCTGTGGGTCTTCCACCTCACAAAGTAGTGCTCCCCACTGGGCTACGTAAGTCACTCCGAATCGAATCGGACAAGCAGTCTTCAGGTCTCTGCCGGCTACACGGTCTCCGTACTCCGTACGCTCGTCTCTGGGAGGGTCCGCTCCATGAGCTACAAGGTGATACTCCAAGTATCACAAGGTCCCACGAAGGAAGTATCTCAAAGGACCGCCTCGTCATTGGGGTCTCAACGCAACAGACGACGTGTCAATCAGACGCTCGGTCTGTGAGTTACTAGCCTTTCCGTCCCCGGGGCCCGGTTGCTTTCGTGTACGAACCAAACCGGCCATATATCAACTGTACTCCGAACTCTCATAGGGTATACTCATAGGGACCGTTTCACAACGTGATCAACAACGCCACTAACGGTTCGTTAAACGGACGTCCGGTCAGAAAGATATCATCTTTTCCGTTCCAGGGGCTCTGTTGGATTTCGGGTACAATCCAACCCGGCCATATCTCAACTGCATCCAAAATTCGGGTGAAACATTCCAAAAGTTCCGTCTCAACAAGAGTAAAACAACGAGATAGACGGTGCGTCAATCGGACGCTCGGTCTGTGAGTTATTGGCTTTTTCGTTCCAGGGGCCCGGTTGGTTTCGTGAGCGAACCAACCCGACCGCACTCCGACGACATCCAAACCTCGAGTGGAGTAAGCCAAAAGATCCATCTCACTTAGAGGAAATCAACAAAGTCGACGACACGTCATTCGGACGTCCGGTGGTCCGTTCCTTCTGCCGTCTTCGCCTATGGTCCCCCCAGGACCCCGCCTTCACTGCGAAGGGATTTTCAACACCGAAACGGCCTGCTTCGTTGTCGCCCGAAAATCCACACATCAATAAACAATCTGCGGAGGGTTGTCGGGCCGTGTTCGTTTGGCCCGCACCCTCCGCGTTAGATTATAACAACGAGAGAAGTTTATTCAACACATGAATACATAACCAAAAACAATTTTAATGAATTAAAATTGTTCTTATTATCCGGGTTCTTCACTTTGAACGGAAACATTCACAGAGTATAGAACATTCAAATAAAACCCCTACCTTGGGTATAAGCCGATCGGAAGGAGGCGTCGTCGTTCGAGGTTCGTCGCGGTATGGCGTCGCGAGGATGACGACGTCAAAGGGGGACGTCGGCGTTCGTCCGACTCGAGGGAAGGCGAAGCCGTCGTCGCTTGCTACCCGATTCCGCTTCCGAGCTTGTTCGTTGAACTCCGAGGTCCAAGAATAAAAAGATTTAATTAATAAAAATTAAATCCGTGCGTTGATAAAAACCACAAGGGAGTTCTAAAAAGAACCTGAAATCTCTTTCCTCCAACAGATGATTGAAGGTTTCGTTGCGGAGGAAGGAACGTCGCAGAAGAGGAAACGTCGGCGTCGCGGCTCACGACGTCGCGTCGTCGATTTCCGCGGTTTCGGCGTTCTTCGTCGGAGGTCAGCGTTCTTCGCGTTCTTTGCGTTCTTCGCGTAGGAGGATGAAGAATTCTCAGAGGTTCTTCAAGGTTTAACACAACATTACAAAAAAGGAGGGTGTGTTGGACTTATTTTATTATTACGCCAACAGATTTCAAACCGGTTAAGAAACGAATAAAGAGATAAGTAACGACCCATTAATTCGTAGAATTAATTCAACGAAATAAACCGCCCAATTAATTCAACGAAAAAAAACTTCCCAATTAATTGGTGCGTTAAGAAAATAAGAAAACGCGTCAGTTGACTTTCATAATGACGGGTTTTTGCGGGTGCGTTACTTAGCGGAAAAGAAACGGTGGGGCTCGTGCGGGTCCCACCTCACAAATATCCTACCAAGAGGGTAGTATATTTTTGGATAGCACCATATCCGCAACAACTCAGCTTAAGCTGCTTTAAGTGGATTCAAGTGGCTTCCAAGCAGCTTAAGTGAAATAAAATAAATTTTGTCGCACAATTTATTTTATTTCATAACTTTAAGCCCAAAAATTAAAAACCACACCCGAGCAAATTCAACTCCGGAAGAGGCGTTTCTAAGCAATTACCGGTGCTGCGATTCCATCTGTGCCCTCAGAATTCGATTCCGAGCACCGGTTCAAAAGTTAGAAAAACCCGCTCGTCCGTTCACTGAACGTACCCGAGCCAAACTTCAGAAATTGATTCCGGGCACACCGGGCCTCAGAATCAGGTGCTGTTAGAAACTGAGTTCTTGTAAAATTCCAAAGAAAATTAAGAAAAAAATTTCCTTGGAATTTACGGGTCTTTACATTACTCCCACCACAGGGCTTTACGTCCCCGGAAAGCTTCACCACAAACTTAGGGATACAAAGGCGGTACTGAGCACGCATCTGAGCCTTCCGCTCCCATGTGCTCACCTGGAGGTTCCCGTGCTGCCAAAGAAAGTGCACAAGGGGAATCGACCGTCCTCCTAGGATCCACTCCTGTCGATCCTTGATCCCCACAGGAACCTCCGTAGAAGTCACCTCATCGCCATTGTCCTTCTCCCCATGGTCGATGATATGCGGAGGGTCGAGCACGTATCTCCTTAGTTGGGATACGTGGAAAACTTCGTGCACCTAGTGCAACTGAAGTGGATGGGTCAAGCGGTAAACCACCTCGCCTACCCAACTGAGGACCTAGAAAGGTCCCTTGAACCTCGGAGATAACTTGCCTCCCTGGCCACATCTTTGTAAACCTCATCGAGGTGAGACTCGTATAAGGACGTGATGGTCATCCTTGAACTCTAGAGGCCTCCAAGTCCTATCAGCATAAGGCTTCTGTCAGCCCTGTTCCATCCTCATCCACTCTTGGATGACCTGGACCTTCTCTAGTCTCACAAGAGCTGCTATGATTTCTTCTTTTCCGATAAGAGAAATCTGGTCTCATCCCCTGGATGAACCACATTTGTTGCCTAATACAGTCAATCCTGACATGAATGATGTATTCATGCCATGGATGACGTCGTAAGGCCTTGACGTAACTACCAAGAGATCCAACTGTCACTCTCGCCTACAAGGGTCGAGTCACACTGTCGGCATCAGTGTGTGGTCACTAGGTCTCCTTCAGTAGAAAACTCGAAAGTGAGGGTCAAGTCAACAGTCTTAACCGGAACCACTCAGTATCAACCAAACAAAAGGACAGGAAAGAAAACAAAGATAAGTGACTTTTTATTATTGCAGCTCATAGTACAAGACACAAAGCAACTACAGACAAACATAAAAAAAACCAGAAGCAACAGGATCAATAGCCTCCAGGTCGGAAGCTAGTCCCGCTCCTGTCCATCTGCTTCCAGAGCTCCAAGACCATAGGCCTCAGCTGCCTGAAGCTAAGCTCTCCCATGTCCTCCTATCCCCTGCAGTCGGGGTGGGCCTCCTGGTGGTGGTGGTGGCAACATCCCGAAGCATCGTCCACCTCCAGCTGTACGACCAGCTCCTCTGCCATGGCCGCCTGCTCCTTGCGGTCCGCCCTGATCGAACCTCTGCCTCTGCCTCGGAGGTTCTTCATTTAACTACTGGTCATCTGCATGGCGGGTCAGACAGTTACATGCTATGTGACCAATTTCGCCGCAGTAGTAACACTTCATGGAAGGTCTGGCTCTATCACTTCCCTTAGTGCCTCTCACTACCGACCCTGAGTCACGCGGTCGACCACCTGTAGGTCTGGTCCTCTTGGACCCCTGCGTCATCTGTCTACTGCCTGCTACAGAAGACTCTGCCGCATGCCGGCTAGTGGTGGGTCTTGCTGCTGGAGACTGCTCAGCAAGGAAACTCTACACTAAGAGGGCTCGGTCCAACACTCCTGTCTGCGTCGGAATGTTGTGCGATACAACCGAAGATCTGATCTCCCGCCTGAGCCCCTGCTCGAAGGTTCGGGACCTGAAGAATGGGTCCCGTACCATGTCTGTAGAGTAGCGTGAGAGGTTCGTGAATCTTGTTGAGTACTGCGCCACTGACATGCTGCCCTGCCGCAACTGAAGTAGCTCCTATATACGCACCGCTCGAAGGGTGGCTGGTACAAAATCTTCCCGGAACAGACTCTCGAAGTCTTCCCATAGAAGTGTCACCTCGTCATGCATCTGAAGCAGCAGGCTACACCATCTGCCTGCTGCTTCTTGAAGAAGGCTGGCAGCAAGGATCACCATGAAATCTGCCGACGTCCCCACTAGCCTGAAGACTCTCACCACAGCCTCCAGCCAATCCTCAGCCACCTGCGGGTCCGTCCCTCCCTGAAACCTAGGTGGCCTCTGGCGCTGGAACTCATGCAGTGTGCTCAAGCGACGTGCATCCTCTACTGCTAGGGTTGGGAGCATCGGTGGCCCAACGAGTAGTAGTACAGCTGGTGCCTCAACTGGGATAGGGACCTGTACTGAGGCCTCATCGCTCGGCAGGCTGTCAGTACACACCACTCTCGGGGCTCTAGCTGTTCGTCCACGGGGAGGCATCCTGAAAGAAACAACGTGACACAGTCAAAAGATTATACATGGTGAGTTGACCTGGTTTGAGTTGACATTTAAATAAAACTTCTGGAAAACACACACGCAATCAGTGTTTTCATGCACAAAGTCGGAAATCAGTTGTCAGGGTCCTGGTGTATGGATACGTCGGCCGCCCGCACCAACACTGGACTCCCTGAACTGAAAACCACACTCGGTACTCTTAACACTATTGCTTCACAGAAAGAAACATCAGAGTTATAAGTTCTGCGGTAGAACCGAACACCTCTGATACCAATTTGTCACGACCCGTCCTCGGGGCCCGTGCCGTGACTACCCCAAGCCCGCCTTCCATAGGCCAGGGGCTGGCGACTAGCACCAAAGGCGTAAAATCCCGATAACTAGGAAGGAATTGCATTTATAAAATAAAACAAGCACCACAGAGTACAAGCAAAATCAAAACACTAAATACAAAAGAAATGCTGAAAAGTAAATGGGCCAGAATACAAACCCAAAAGAAGTTACGACTACAACTGAACAAGGTACAACATCAAAAAGACAAACAGCTGGAAGTAGGAAGCAGCTCCTGGGTCGTCCTCCTCGGATCCTACCTGAAGGGTAGGTACAGATAGCGCAGCTCCTGGTCGTCCACCACGGATCCTACCTGAAGGGTAGGTACAAATAGCCTCCTCCACGCTCTCGTCCGTCAACCACCTCTGTGAGTCGTCACATCATGTAGTCCACCTCCGGGTACTGACTCGTCGTGTAGTCCACCTCCGGGTACTGACTCGTCGTGTAGTCCACCTCCGGGTACCATCCAGTCCTCGAACACTCGGCCTCCATCAGCACTACCCATCGTCTGCAACCAACACAACGAGGTGCGGGCATATCCCATGCAGGGGTGAGTATAAAGATACTCAGTAGGGACCCGGAGACCCTCAAGGTCTCACTAAACCAACAAGGATAACCACAAGAAGATCTCAACAGATATCCTCTACTTAGATATATGCCCATACATATACCTAAGTTATCAAGTAACCCATCTCAATCATGAGGAAACACAAGGATTGTGAAATCAACGAATAACCACTACCCAGGTATATGCCCATACATATACCTAAGTTATCAAGTGACCCATCTCAATCATGAGGTAAACACAAAGGTCAAAAGTCTCAGATCAAACCAGGATTTTCATTATCGAAACCATAACTGCTGAAGAGCTCCGTCTCTGGAGTGTACAGTGGTCCTGTCACGACTCCGAGGTACTGCTCACTAACCTAAGACTGCTGAGGTACTCCTCCTGTCGAGTACCGCGGGCCTGCCACCTCACACAGTTGTGCTTCCCGCCGGGGTCTGCCACTCAAACACAGTAGTGCTCCCCCCTCATAGCCTACAGAGGTACTCCTCCTGTGAAGTACCGCGGGTCTGCCACCTCACATAGTAGTGCTCCTCCGCTGTGGGTCTGACACCTCACAAAGTAGTGCTCCCCACTGGGCTATGTAAGTCACTCCGAATCGAATCGGACAAGCAGTCTTCAGGTCTCTTCCGGCTACACGGTCTCCGTACTCCGTACGCTCGTATCCGGGAGGGTCTGCTCCACGAGCTACAAGTCGATAATCCAAGTATCACAAGGTCCCACGAAAGAAGTATCTCAAAGGACCGCCTCGTCATGGGGGTCTCAATGCAACAGACAGCGCGTCAATCGGACACTCGGTCTGTGAGTTACTAGCCTTTCCGTCCCCGGGGCCCGGTTGCTTGCGTGTACGAACCAAACCGGCCGTATCTCAACTGTACCCCGAACTCTCATAGGGTATACTCATAGGGACCGTTTCACAACGTGATCAACAACGCCGCTGACGGTTCGTCAAACGGACGTCCGGTCAGAAAGATATCATCTTTTCCGTTCCAGGGGCCCGGTTGGATTTCGGGTACAATCCAACCCGGCCGTATCTCAACTGCATCCAAAACTCGGGTGAAGGATGCCAAAAGTTCCGTCGCAACAAGAGGAAAATAACGAGACATACGGTGTTTCAATCGGACGCCCGGTCTGTGAGTTATTGGCTTTTTCGTTCCAGGGGCCCGGTTGGTTTCGTGAGCGAACCAACCCGACCGCACTCCGACGGCATCCAAACCTCGAGCAGAGTAATCCAAAAGATCCGTCTCACTTAGAGGATATCAACAAAGTCGACGGAACGTATTTCAGACGTCCGGAACTCAAGTTACGAGCGTTTCCGCTCCGAGGGCCTGGTTGGTTTCATGTACGAACCAACCCGGCCAAACCCAAAGTTCACTGAAACCTTGAGTGCGATATACCTAAACGACCGTCTCAATCCAAGGATCGCGTCGCCGCTGACGACGAGTCATTTGGAGGCCCGTAACTCAAGTTACGAGCATTTGACCGAAAGTGGCCCGAAAATAGGGGTCTGGGCCCGGGCCGACCCGGCCCGACCCCCCCTGGGTCGGCCCGAATCGGGTCGACCCGAACCGGGTCCGGCCCGGCTGGGCCCGGCCGAGCGGACACGCGGGCGGGGTGCGCGGTTCCCCCGCCCTTCTCCGTTGATTGAGGCCAGCGATTCGCCGACCGCCTCCTTTCCGGCGGCGTGCCGCCGTGCCGGCGTGGCGCGCCGCTGCCGCCTTCCGCGGACCACCGGACGCGCTCCGGTGGTCAGTTCCTTCTTCCGTCTTCGCCTATGGTCCCCCCGAGACCCCACCTTCACTGCGAAGGGATTTTCAACTCCCAAACGGCCTGCTTCGTCGTCGCCCGTCAATCCACACATCAATAAACAATCTGCGGAGGGTTGTCAGGCCGTGTTTGTTTGGCCCGCACCCTCCGCATTAGATTATAACAACGGGAGAAGTTTATTCAACACATGAATACATAACCAAAAACAATTTTAATGAATTAAAATTGTTCTTATTATCCGGGTTCTTCACTTTGAACGGAAACATTCACGGAGTATAGAACATTCAAATAAAACCCCTACCTTGGGTATAAGCCGATCGGAAGGAGGCGTCGTCGTTCGAGGTTCGTCGCGGTATGGCGTCGTGAGGATGACGATGTCGAAGGGGGATGTCGGCGTTCGTCCGACTCGAGGGAAGGCGAAGCCGTCGTCGCTTGCTACCCGATTCCGCTTCCGAGCTTGTTCGTCGAACTCCGTGGTCCAAGAATAAAAAGATTTAATTAATGAAAATTAAATCCGTGCATTGATAAAAACCACAAGGGAGTTCTAAAAGGAACCCAAAATCTCTTACCTCCAACAGATGATTGAAGGTTTCGTTGCGGAGGAAGGAACATCGCAGAAGAGGAAACGTCGACGTCTCGGCACACGGCGTCACGTCGTCGATTTCTGCGGTTTCGGCGTTCTTCGTCGGAGGTCGGCGTTCTTCACGTTCTTCGCGTTCTTCGCGTAGGAGGATGAAGAATTATCAGAGGTTCTTCAAGGTTTAACACAACATTACAAAAAATGAGGGTGTGTTGGACTTATTTTATTATTACGCCAACAGATTTCAAACCGGTTAAGAAATGAATAAAGAGATAAGTAACGACCCATTAATTCGTAGAATTAATTCAACAAAATAAACCGCCCAATTAATTCAATGAAAAAAAACCACCCAATTAATTGGTGAGTTAAGAAAATAAGAAAACGCGTCAGTTGACTTTCATAATGACGGGTTTTCGCGGGTGCGTTACTTAGCGGAAAAGAAACGGTGGGGCTCGTGCGGGTCCCACCTCACAAATATCCTACCAAGAGGGTAGTATATTTTTGGATAGCACCATATCCGCAACAACTCAGCTTAAGCTGCTTTAAGTGGATTCAAGTGGCTTCCAAGCAGCTTAAGTGAAATAAAATAAATTTTGTCGCACAATTTATTTTATTTCATAACTTTAAGCCCAAAAATTAAAAACCACACCCGAGCAAATTCAACTCCGGAAGAGGCGTTTCTAAGCAATTACCGGTGCTGCGATTCCATCTGTGCCCTCAGAATTCGATTCCGAGCACCGGTTCAAAAGTTAGAAAAACCCGCTCGTCCGTTCACTGAACGTACCCGAGCCAAACTTCAGAAATTGATTCCGGGCACACCGGGCCTCGGAATCAGGCGCCGTCAGAAACTGCATTCTTGTAAAATTCCAAAGAAAATTAAGAAAAACATTTCCTTGGAATTTATGGGTCTTTGCATTCTATTTTTGAAATTCAATTCACAGAAGCAGTAAAATTATATGTTATGCAAATTTACTAATGTGCTTAGTGGGTAAAAGTCGTCAAAAGTTCAAAAAAATTTATATATTTAATATTATTATAAAACGACTTTAATGAATTACATTGGACTAATATAGGTATTATATATCTATTTTTTAATTAAAATAAATTTAAATTAAAAATAATTATTTAAATAAAATTTCGATTTTAAACAATAACACTGTGTTTTCACTATTCATAAAAAATATAATGATTTTAGAAAAATACAAAAAATTCACCCTAAGCTAGTTTTGATATTATGAATCAAAAAATGAAGTCCATTTTGAAAAATAAAATTTATAAAATTTCAATAAGTTGGTATTACTATTCATAACTTCTTTTTTAAATGACTAGTTTGATTGGTCGTAGTGTGCTAGAACACAGAGATGCGTACATAGAAAGTTATTGCATTATTTAAAGAGAAGCGTACCATGGAAGCTTTTGTGTTACATTCTTCCCTCCTTAAAATAACTTCAAGCTCGAAATTTCTATAATATTGATGGATAAAAAGATTCTGGTGGTTCTTCCTTATAAGTTCCTCAGGTTTCCACATTTCCTCTTCCATTTTATAGTTTTCTCAAAGAACATTTACCAAATGAGTCGTCCAGTTTCTCATCACTTGTTCTCTAGTATCAAGTATCCTAATAGGCTCTTCACAATAAGACATATCATGTTCTAGTTCTATTTCTTCATAGATGAGTACATTCTTTGGGTATGACATTTATTTTTTCAACAGTGATATGTGGAACACATAATGAACTTTGGAGAGACTTGGAAGCATTTCCAAACCGTAAACAACAACTCCAATTCGTTCAAGAATTTCGAAAGGTCTGCTGTACCTGGGACTTAATTTACCCTTCTTATCGAATCGCATAACACCCTTCCATGGATATACCTTCAAGAAAACATGGTCACCCACTTTAAATTAAAAATACTTCCTTTAGTTATATTTATATTTATTTTCCCTACTTTGAGCTGCTTTGATGTGGGTTTGGATAATCATCACCTTTTATATTGTTTCCTCAACATGTTCTGGGCCTATGAGTTTTCCTTCACCAACATCATCCCAACAAGTTGGTGTGCGACATCTGTTTCCATATAATGCTTCATATGGTGCCATCTAAATACTTTAATGGAAGCTATTATTATAGTACAATTATACTAGAGGTAATTAATGATCCCACATACCTTGAAAGTCAAGTGACCAAGATCTAAACATTTCTTCTATAGTTTGAATAGTCCCTTCTTATTGTCCATCAGTTTGAGGGTGGTAGGTAGTGCTCAAATGAACTTCTGTATATAGGGATTTCTAAAGGCCTTTTCTAGAATCTTGATGTAAAATGGGGATCATGATCCGAAACAATCGACAGGGGTAGACCATGAAGTCTTACAACTTCATTAATATATAGTCTATCTAAACGTTCAAGTGTTAAATCTTCTCTTATAGCAAGATAATGTGCTGAATTGTTAAGAGGATCAAGAATGAACTATATTGCATCATTCTTTCATAGAGTTTTTGGTAGCCCCCTAACAAAGTCCATCGTAATATCATCCCATTTCCACTCAGGTATGGGAAGATGTTGCATGACTCCTCTAGGATGTTGTCTTCCAGCCTTCACCTGTTGATAAACTATACATCTTAACACATAATATGCAATCTCCCTCTTCATGTCGTCCCACAAAAAATGTTCCTTAAAATCTCTATACATATTAGTACTACCATAGTGTATAGAGAAATTGGAGCAACAAGAATTAACCAACAATTCCCTTTTTGGATCAGGTATGTTCAAAATTCCATATTCATATATGGAGTCGATCAATCTCCCATCATTCAAAGCTTTAATTTTCATTTGAAAATTCTCATCAATATTCTGATAACTTTTTTATCCTTTCTAGTAAAGATGGTTTGAAAACCATTTGAAAATGTATGGATGTTTCACCTTATATGATTATTCCCAAATCCATCTTTACTAGATCCATGAACATAGGATCCCTTTCAACTCTCATCTTGTTCAGAACTCCACGATTCTTTTTTTTAAAAGCATCTTCCACCTTTTTTTCCTTCCTCAGGTGGTATTCTAGAGTGCAATCATAATCCTAGAGTAGTTTATGCCATCATCTTTGCCTCATGTTGAGTTCTTTTTGTGATAAAATATACTTCAAACTCCTATGATCTGTATATATCTCACATTTTCACCATAGAGATAGTGTCTCTATATCACTATAGAAGATATTATGGCTACTAACTTAATATCATGAGTGGGATAGTTTTGTTCATGAATTTTTAGCTGCCGTGATGCATATGCAATAACTCTATCATTCGGCATAAGGACATAACCAAGTCCTTTCTTTGATGCATCACTATTAATAATAAACTCATCATTCCCTGATGGTGGAGTCATGATAGAAGCATTGACTAATCTTCTATTAAATTCATGAAAACATATTTCACACTCTTTTGTCCAAATTTTTTTAACCCCTTTACGTGTGATCTTGATTAATGGGTTATCCAATTGGGAAAAATTCTGGATTAAACACCGATAGTAACCTGCTAAACCAATAAAAATTCACACCTCAGTTATACTTATCAGTTCTGGCCATTCTTGGATTTCCCTTGTCTTAGAAGGATCAACAAAAGATTCCATCCTTAGAGACAATATGGACAAGAAACGAAATTTCCTCAATCCATAATTCACACTTTCTAAACTTCCCATATAATTCATTTATTATAATAGTTTTCAAAATAGTGTGCAAGTTATTTTCATGAACTTCATAGATTTTGGAGTATACCAAGATATCATCAATAAATAAGACTAAAATTTTATCAAGATATTTCATGAAA
Organism: Viscum album; assembly: GCA_963277665.1. NCBI lineage: Eukaryota > Viridiplantae > Streptophyta > Magnoliopsida > Santalales > Viscaceae > Viscum > Viscum album. The sequence goes on from OY728123.1 coordinate 892,767,252, forward strand.
AATATATTCATTAGATCCATGAAAACATAGGGTGCATTAGTCAATCCAAAAGGCATTACTGTAAACTCATAATGCACATACCTATTCCGAAATGCTGTCTTTGGAATGTATTCCTTCTTCATATACAACTGATGACATCTAGATCAAAGGTCAATCCTTGAAAAATATTGATCTCCATGAAGTTGATCAAATAAATCATTAATGTGTGGTAGGGGATACTTGTTCTTTATTGTTATAGCATTGATCTCCTTGTAGTAAATACACAACCTCATAGATCTATCTTTAATCTTAAAAAAAAGAATAGGGTCTCCCCCTGGAGAAACACTATAAAAAATAAATCCTTTATTACTCAATTTCTCAAATTGTTTATTTAGTTCCACTAATTCCATAGTGGCCATTCTATATGTGGTCTTCGATATGGGCCTTGAACCAAGAATAAATCAATGGAAAACTCAATTTCCCATTCTCGAGGATGTCTAGGTAAATCCTTTGGAAACACATCAAGATATTCTTACACAATAGGTACATCCTCTATTTGAACATTCCTTTACACACCCATAGGTATTTCACTCCCTTATTCTCATATAATTGACTTATTAGAGCTACTAGCGGTGGATCTAGATGAGAATCAGATAGTGATGTTTCTACTCTAGAGATAAGGGATTCTTTACCATCAAAAAAAATTATAACCTCCTTCTTCTTACAATAAATTTTCACATCATGGTACAAAATAAAATCCATACTAAGGATTATATCAAATTCAATCATGGGTATGACAATAAGATCTGCAGATAAAGCACATTTATATGACATAATGGTAACTGATTGAAAAAACATTGTTGCTATGATAATTCCCTTAGGAGTTTTGACAAAAAAACTCCCTTAATAAGTCAAATAGGAAATATCTAATTTTATTGGTAAATTGGGAAGATTTGAAAGAATGTGATGATCCAAAATCAAATAAAGCATTGGTCAACTTTGAGGAGATGACTAAAGTACCTACTACCATGTCATTCGGAACTTCAACCTCTACAATTGTGATCACATAAGATTTAACTTGCTCCCTTGGCCTTTTCTAAGGAATGTTTCTTTAATTATTTTGACATTTATTTTAATAATACCCCATTTCTTTACAATTGTAGAATTCAACATTGACAACCACTTCCTTCCCATTGCAATCACAAGCTTGGTGGAATTTTTCTCTACACTTGTAACAAACTCCCATCCCCGTTAGGTATGTACCATGATTTTTCTTCCCACAATTACTAAAAGATGGAAATTCAACTTTTCCCTCCATCCCCTTATTTAATTTTCAAGAGTTTTTAGTATATCTCTTATTCTCTTGATTTACTTTAAATTCATAAGACCTATAGAATTCCTTTTCTATCTTGATAACATGTGAGACTATATCTTCGTATGATGGGAAGGATTATGAGACTAATGCTTGACAGAGAAATGGTTTTATCCCATCAAAGAATTGATCAATATTAATTCTTGTATTACATATATAATATGCATCATTCCTTTCTAACATTGTAAAGTTAGCCTTATACTTTACGAAAATCTCATCCCCCTTTTTCCTCAGACTCAGAAATTGCCTTTACATATCTGCTCGATGTTCATGAGGAAAGTATTTTTCTAAGAAAAGCTATTAAATCTCCCTCCATTCAATATTTGAAAATTATTCATCCTCTTTTTTGTTTTGAATTAATGACCACCATTTATCTGCCTCTCCTGTGAGGCGATAAACTACCATGACAACTTTTTCCTTTTCGCTACTCCCTAAAGCATGAAATATTTTCTCTACGGATCTTATCCATTGATCATATTCAAATGGATTTTTAGTCCCATATAATTTTGGTGGTTTTTGACTCATGAATAAGTCTAACATTGATCCTCTACATTTTGGATCAGGGTGATCCATATGGGTTAGGTTATTATTCATAACCCGAGTGAGTAGTCCTAGTATGGTTATAAGCTATTCAACACCAGTTTCATCAACAGATCCACTATAATTATATAGAGTAGAAGGGAAATCCCTATATAGATTATATGCATTGATATGGTTTCTATTCCTTCCACTAGGAAACATTTCTAAACAATGTCTTACACTAGGTTAGTTTATGAATCACAATGCATAATTCCAAACTTGTAAAATACTTAACATAAATTGAACAGTTTATGCATATAATCCATAATCATAAAAATGTTTTCTTTGGGGAAGTATTTACTCATAAATCCTTCATAATGGTTTGTAAAGAAAATGTGAATTATCCTAATTATATCCTTTGGTAGTGTCAAAACAGGTGCACAGTAAGCCTCATTGTTGTGTACAAGGATACCTTGGGTCAAGCTTGAAACTCTTTGTCAGAGTTTTCACTACTAGGTACATCTATGCTAGAACTACATCCACTCGTAGTATCCAAATAGGATTTTATTTCTTGGAAATCCAACATAATATTTACATTACCATTTTTTTGGATGTTCTTGTATACTAATCCCCAAAGTCTATCTTAGGGTAATGTTCTCTTATCGGATTTTATCTAAATATAGTTTACAAGGTTTGTACTAAACTTCATCTGATACCAACTGTAATTCCCTGACCCTAGTTACCCATATTTGGTGCATGGTCACAAGACATCAAGTCCCAAAAGACCAATCGGTTTAGTAGCCTTGGAAGTTCTATACAAATACATAAGTTTTACATTACATTATGAAATGAAAAACAACATTGTGTCTCATTTTAACACACTCGTATCTCTTAGACTATCCCTACAGGTCAATCATAATATACTTATTCTCATCTTGTGAAAATAAAACATAAGAAAGGGATGAGCTCAGATGCTCATTAAGGATAACAATATAGCAGAAACTATCATAAATAAGCATAAACATTTAAGGCAATATATAAGACTAAAACACAAGCCTTTTAAACTTAAACTAAAGCATAAAATAGAAATTATAAATCAAATTATGCCATTTACTTATTCACATGGATATTCTACTAGTTGAATAATCACATGTAATATCATTATCTAATTTCATAATGATGGAATGCATAATGACCGACATCATAAACACATAGTAAAGGCATCGTGCCAAGAATACAAATAAAAATTATGTCAAGGTCTTATGCCAAGACACCTGTTTGTCTCATGAGATCTACCAATGCATCGAGGGGCTATAACAGGCCTTTCCCATCACTTAGTCAAATTCATTCCTCGTATGAAAAGGTTGAAACACAACATAATTATTTATATCAAAACTAGCATAAGAAATGTTAATAATTTAATCATAAACCAGGAATGATATAAAAATATAACATCCACAGTCTAACATATCAAAAAACCTTCAAAATCATATGGAATATTGCATCATAATAAATCAACTTCAATAAGCGTAAAATCCAAAAAAGGATGTTGACATAGATGAAATCAATCGAAAAACTATTTGAGAGAACTATATCCTTCTACATAGAAATAATTTAAAATTCACGTAATTATAAAATAAAATAGTTATTTTGAAAATATTTTTATAAGCTTCTAAAGGAAGCTTCGAAGGTGTTATAACGACGGAAAATAGCCACACCCGCCTTATAAGTTAAAAACCATTCTTTCCTTAATTTTTTGAAAAGGCCATAAAGTATCTTGTTTGGAAAATGGCAGAAAAATTTCTTTCAAAACATTTTATAAAAATTCAAACATGGGTATAAATTAATTTAACCCATTTTATAGGAAATGGTTATTTTTTTTAATACATTTTTAAGAAACACGAATGTAAATGATAAAGAAGTCCCATTACATACTCACGTAAAAACAACCTTGAATATTAAAGAGATTTTAAAATTAACCCTTACTTAGTTATTTTCTTTAGTAGAGGGTATGCTAACATATTTTATAATAGTTAAATAATTTTTATTAAATTATACAAGAACCAAATTCAAAATATGACATCATATATGATCCTCAAATATTGATTTGTTAATAATATTTCCATTGTATCATTGTTTTGGGTGTTAATTGATTCATTTTACTTTATATGTTTTGTTACATAAGTCATGTTATTTATGGATAAGATTTATTTGATTCATATCCAGAATGATATTATGTTCTTAAAAATTATTTTTTTAATCACCAAATTAAAATTATTCTTGAATGGTTACGATGGGGAATGAAATCTCATCGCACTGTGAAGACGGTAAGCCGTACGTACGCACAAGCGACAATATCATTCTATTTATGGTGAAATTGTATGAAATTGGATGGTATATTATATATAAAGAATAATTAACATTTAATATTTATTATTTACATCAATTGTACTCATTATTATACCCATCCAAATAATTATGTGTTGAATAAAAAACTACACCATGACATGGAGACGATATGCCGTACGTACGCACGTATGGTGACATTGTCATTCATAGGATGGATAGAATAATGAATATGGTTGTACCATATTTATAATTACATATCAGTATTTATAAGGTACTGAATTTATTATTTTAGTATGGAAACAACAAAGAAAGAAGAAGTAGAATAAGAAATTAACTTTGAAGAGGTGATAAAACAATTACCTCTTCTTCAGGTGCTTCCTTTTGGTTTGATCAAAAAGAATCCTTAGGTTGTCTTTATGATCAAAGTAATGCCTCTATGTTGATGTGAGGGTAGTTGGGAGGATATTTTAGTAGGATTTAGAAAAGCTAAATGGCTTAAGAGGTGTGAATGTAAGAGAAGGGGAGGTACCCTTTTATAAGAGAGGTGAGTGGCACTTTAGGAAAATCTTGAAATATTGATTTATTATAAAATAAATTTTCGGTTTATAATAGCTCCAAATTGATTTATTTAGAGGATAAAGTTGGTATGGGTGTAAATACTCTCAACCAGTAGGTTTTAGACAAGTTTAGGTGTCCATATTAACCTTATCTTTTATATTTAACCCTTAGTTAAATAGTTTAACTCTTACCATCTGTTCTTGTATTATTACACTATATGGTTAATAAACATACTATAAAATTCCAAGAGAAACTATAGTGGCTCATTAATGAAATATATAACATTATCTAAGTCCTTTGTTTTAATTTTATATTTTTAGGAATATTATATCATTTAATAAAATAGTATTTGTTTTAAAAACTCATTTATGTCAATTTTGACACTCTTTAGTATTTGGTTTTTTTGAAAGTCATAAAAACTTTATTACTTCAAACAAAATACATTGAATCAATTATAAAATTACATATTGAACTATAAAATTCATGTATAGCATCCAAAGTTTCAATTTAAATTTATTTTAATATTTATAATATGAATTATTTTAATCTTTCATTAATAAGGTAATTATTGTGTCATCATTGTGTCATAAATAGATTTAATTATTTAATGTCTGAAAATTATAAATAAGATACAATGATTTATGAAATCGTTTTAGATTTCTTATGAATATTTATAATTGAATTTATCTTATGTATAACCCAAAATTAAAAATGGTTTAGTTATTAAACATTGAATTTAACACTTTGAACTCTTCTTTAAATAAAATATTATAAATTCCCTATTCTAATAAAAGTGGTCGAAAAGGATCATATTTTTTTTCCTAAGGTTGATTTTAGATGAAAAAAAATTATCCAATAGAATTAGGACATGTGTTTGGGTAATTATAATATTATGTTTTCCTTTAATTACCCTATTTACTTTTAACTGTGGTAAATAAAATTAAAAATATAGTATTCACTAAAAATTATTTTCATCTTATTGAACAAAATTTTACTTAGTGATGAAAACCAGGTATGTCAGATTTTTGAAATTCAATTCATTTTAGTGGTAAATTACGTTTTATGAAATTTTCTAATGTGCCTAGAAGGTGGGTAAAAGACATTTAAAAGTTCAATAAAATGTTATATATCTAATCTTATTATAAAATGACTTCAATGAATTACATTGGACGAATATAGGTATTATTTATCTATTATTTCTTTAAATTAAATTTAAATTAAAAATAATTATTTAGATAAAAATTCGTTATTAAACAATAACACAATGTTTTCCACTATTCATCATAAATTGAAAGTTTTCAGAAAAATACCAAAAATTTACCCTAAGATAATTTTGATACTAAGAATCCAAAAATGAATTCCATTTTTAAAACTAAAATTTATAAAATTTCAAAAAGTGGGTATTAATATTCATAACTGCTTTTTAAATGGCTAGTTTGATTGGTCGTGGTGTGATAGAACTCAGAGATGCGTACATCACAAGCTATTGCATTATTCAAAGAGAAGCGTACTGTAGAATCTTGGGGTGTTACAAAAAAGGGGTGAGATAAAATAAATGTAAGAGGATAAGAACATGAGACAATAAAACATGGGTTGAGTATAATCATTACCATATTAACATAGGAATATGATCATAAACCTGATGGGAGGAATTAATAAAAATCGTGAAAAGTGGCAATGCATAAAAATGAAACCTTTTGTCTTATTGGTTAACTAACACACATAGTTGTGAACAAATATAGAATCATGTTCACACATATTTGAATTTAACTCATGATATTAATCATATTATCCAATGCATTGGATCACTTTATAATTCTGGGTTCACCTGTCACATTATAACATCAACATTGCACTATATAATTCTAGGCACACCCGTCACATCCTAACTTTAACATTATCATGCATACCTCATAGAACATATATAAATATTTTATATAAATAAAACATGGAAAGAAAAGGTTTTAATTTCAAAAATCATACATTCATAAACTTTGTGTTCCCAAATGAAAGAGGTAATGAAAAAATTGATATAAGAACCATCAACCTTGAGTGAGAAGTAAAATGTGTGTTTTTGAAAAAAGAGTTATTTTAGAAAACATTGTGTTTGACATAAAAACCAGTGGAAAAATTTATATCACATAAAAGGTAATATGATGATTAATAAATTATTTTTAAGTAATATAAATACATGTAATGGAGTGAAAGATGGAAAACCTGAAGAAGGATAGTCGGGTTCGAGAATTCCCTTAACCTTGTGTCCAAACCCTTTATTCAATTTAATGTCTTGTAAAATCAAATTAGATTCATTAATTAAAAAATAAATAACCTTTTATACATTTAATTGATTAATTAAGGTCTTATTATGTTATTTTATGGGCCTCTGTATGAGTTATATATTTTAAATTCATTTTTCGGGAGGGTTCTTTTTCTTAGTTTTCATGAACGGTTCACTTGTACACTTGAATTGAAGTTTGTGTATTACATGGATAAAAACATAGAAATCCTATTACATTATATTAATTAAATTCCATATGTTTAAATGACATTATAATTAATTTGGTTATATACCATGAGGTTGAATCATTAGTTAAAATTTAATGATGATCGTTTTAGGTTAATCTGTTCGGTTTTTGGATCACAATGAACATGTTTTATTTTTTCATTTATTATTATGTATAAAAGTTGTTTCCAGAACATAAAAGGGGTTATGAAATAAATATTAAAATATGTTTTAAAAATTTAATGGTTTTATTGACATCCTTTAAGTCATTTAAGTAAAATGGCAGTGTATCACCCACGATGAAGGTAAATTAACACATCAAGGGCGATAATTTCATTTTTATAAACAAAGACAGAGAGAGAGATATGAGTATAATGAATAATAATCCATTAACATGATATAATTCCATTATATCAATCATAATGTATTTATCATGAAATTTGGATAAGATAAGTTGAGTATAAGAGAATAAAAGAAATGAAATTTGAATGGAATTTGAAAGAAAAGAGAGAAATAAATTACCTCTTGAATTATCCTCTTGAGATCCTCCTCAAGGAACCTAGGATTGGTATTTTCATTAGAGAAAGAGCTCATAGAAATGGGGGAGGGCAAAAGGAGGAGGTTTTTTCAGAATTTTGACAAATATTGAATCTTTAGAGGTGTGATTAAATGAGGTTGTGAGGAATGATATTTATAGTGCGTGAGATGGGTGTTTTCTCAATATTTAATTCATTAGTTTATTAATTTCCCTAAAGAAAATAAATAGTGATGATTCTATAAATAAATACAGTAAATAGGGAATTTTATTTTTAACCAATGTCCATTTACATCATCCATGACTCAAGCATGATTTAGAAATTCATTTATTTATCATATTTTATAAGTATCGAATTTCACTAATCACCAAAAATTAATGTATTTCAGAAAAATATAAAAAATTCTCCCTAAATATTTTTTGATTTGTAGAATTGAAAAATTAATTCCATTTTATGAAAATAATTTTTTTTAAATATTAATAATTTAATTTTTAATTAAAATCATAATTTACTTGAATAATACAAATTTTAATATTAAAACTTTTTTTCTAACACTTTGAAAATTTAATTAAGGTCTCATAAAATTATCATAAAATCATAAGACATACAAATACTTGTTTATGAAAACATATTATGAAAATAAATTTTCTTTTAAATTATTAAATTAATCATTAAATATCGATGACTTACAAAAATACCAACAATATAACATAATTATATTATATTGTCACTTATAGGATGGAAATTTTTTGTTAATACTATCATTGGTATGGTTACAATTCACTTGGATGATTTAATATTCATAAGGGGAATATTAATATTAAAAAGTGTATGTTAGTATTCACCAAAAATTTAATTTTGTCCTATCATACTTCAAACATCTTACTGATCGCAACCTTGTATGTCAGATTTTCGAAATTCAAATCACAAAAGTGAAAAAATAATGTTTAAAGGTCACATAGAATTTAGTAGTTCATTTTATAATGTTGTTGAATGGAATTTCTTAATGTTATTTTATGTGATTATACTATATGATATTACTATAAGAAGGGATATATTGCATTGATAAAAGTTTGGGCTGTTACACTGTACCATCCTGTCACACTATTTATTTGTAGATCTTGGGGGTCTCAATTATTTCCCTTGTTCCATCCCCTTTGTTTGGGTAAAATTCAATTCCCCTAGAATCAATACATCCATCAACCTATACATGTGGAGAAAGAAATAGAACTATGTAGAGAGTCCCAATATCCAACCAAAACTATCCCATTCAAGATACTCGTGATGGATAAAGAATAAGTTATACATTGAGTGTTTGGTCCCTATTTAGAACTGTCAGAAGAGTGAGAAATCTCCTATTCGTCCCCTGTTTCCTATAATGATCATGAATCACATGGTATTAGGAATTATTTTTTTGGTTTTATTATTAATATTAACTAGATAATGAAAATACTAAAGAACATAAACAGGTAGAGAATTAAAGAAAACAAATTCTCATGTTTGAGGAGGGTCTTCCATACACTAGAACCACTCCTGTATTTCAGCCAAAGTAATGCTCCCTAATTTTCTGATTGGGTCAATGATTTATTTAATGAAGAAAAACTTTGTCATGTTCCCTCTAGGTTCTGCAGCTGCTCAACAGACCCTTCTTCTTCCTCCATGACAGTAGGTCTAACTTTATCAGCTCACACTCACACCCAATATTAATCTGTTAGAACTCAGCTACCATAAATGATTCCCTTGATTCCCTAGACTCATATATCACCAAATACACCTTTATATGGTTATTATCTCTATATAAAAATTATTTATATATTTATATTTTTACAGCTAACCCTCAAGCCATGAGATATCCTACTCAATTTTCTAAGGAACCTTAGTGCCCTCATATTTCTCCTCACACAAGGCCATATCAAGCTCCTTAAATTTCCCTTGAACCTATTTTGTGAGAAAGTATTGATCAAGAGTATTAAGACCATGGGAGTCTAATGAATTTATTTCTAGGATTATAATCCAGCGACGAAGGTTCCCTATCTAGTATTTCATATTGTCCCATAGAGTGCAAGTGATAATGTTCCACACACTCATCCATGCTCTGCACCAGACTATATAGTTATCCATAGACACACCATAGTTTGAGTCCTCGTAGTATATGGGAATTTTAGGATCATATTTGGGAAAGTACTCTAAAACATATATAGCATGGTGATCCACATGAATCTCCTCAAACAATTTAGGCTCCATACTTATAAGAAAATGGCCTTCATCTGAATCTCCACCCACATCTTTAGCCACCACCTCTTCAAGCACCTGCGGGGTAGTGTTGATCAGCATAGCCTTGACCATATCTATTAATGGAGTGATCTCATCTAACTCTTTTGAGACCTTGGATTTTGAAGTCACATCCTACGTCACTTCTAGGGTAGGCACAACCACTACAACAACATCAACCATCTCCATTGGTTGTACAATCTCGACCACCTCCATTGAGGTCTCAACATTAGTAGTCACATACTATTTAAATTCTAGGGTAATAATGGAAAATATATTCTCCTCAATCACCTATATCAATGGAAAAACATTGAACACCACCATTGTGACTACAATATCAGGTATCATCACCTCGACTACAGGCCCAAATGACTTTGGCATTGCCATTAGTGGATGGGTCTCGAAAAAAATTTACACCACTATGAAGACACATGGTTAGTAGGACTGGACTTGTGAAAGGTAAAATAAACAGGATAAAGGAAGGAAAGGATAAATATTATAGGATTTTTCAATAATATCCAATAGCTTGTTGAGGTTCATTGGAAGCCACCCCGTATGTTTCCCCTAAACAATAGATGTTTTGGCCACTTGGGGTCATAATGTCTGGTGGATTCCCCACACCCAACCCTTTAAGGGCTAAGGCTCAGTCATCCTCTACATGAGGCTCATCACGAACCTCACCATCCTCAATTATTTTTGATTCCTTTACAAGTTAAAAAGGAGTTAAGGGGAAATCTTAGAGATTTAGTAGTTATTCGTGGAAACAAACTACAAAATTTACTTGATTAATAATTGGATCTTCTTCCCTAGGAGATCCTAGGTAGGGGTCACTCCCCCAAGATTCCTCCTCTATATAATCTTCTCCCCTAGAAAAAATAGTTTCTAGTTGACCCACAAGATGATTGAAATGAGAATTAATTCCTATAAGCACCTTCACCTTTCCAATAAAGGGATGTGTGACACCATGGGAGTGGAACATGTATTCCCACTATATAATATATTGTACCACCATATACTAGGGATAATTAATTCCTACCCTAAAATGGCCCAACCTAGGAAGGTTTATCCCATAATCATTGAAACATAACTATATCCCATGGAGAGATGTGAGCTGTATGTGGATTCCCTAGATCTCCAATGCATCAGAAAAAACACTATCACCAGGGATATTCGGGTGGTGTAGTTGCTTCCTAAATGCCAAAACATGTACCATTATAACTACTCTAGAGCTCCCAATTTCCTCTTAAGTCCATTTTATTGGAGGTTGTGGGATTTGTTTTTCTCTTCCTACTAGACCAGAAGTAGGTACGACCATTTCACTCCTCGCTATCAGTCCAACCCTACCTCCTTGGTGTTATATGGATGCTAAGACCGGCCCCTGGCCCTGTGGATGTGGGTCCCCTTCATCAACCAACTTGGTAATCCAATTCCATATCTTCTACTTAAGATATGAGATTTCGTAACTAATTTTATATTCCTAGAAGACCTTGTATGTTGAATTTTCTGATGGTATTCCTTCCAATTCCATCATCTCATGAAAACATGAGCCATATCAGTTGGAGGACCAAGGGATGATGCTCAGTGTGTAATCTTGTGTACACCATCATGGTAAGTTACAAAAGGAACCATATCTTCTTATAGAACCAGTACATAGTGTACGGTTTGAAAATTTCTTTACAATCCATCATGGTCACCAGTACCTCACCTCAAAAAGCTAGGAGGTATGATTTATGATCTATCGTCTCCACCACAACATCTATAATTATTCCCATTGGAAGTGGTAATGGGAAGAAGGTAAAGTGGTCTAATATCCCAATCCTTGATAGCATTCCAACTGGTGCCAAATAAATATTTCATCTCCCAATGATGTTGAGCATTGATGAAAAAAAGTTGATTATAGGAGTAGTGATAGGATTATGGTACAAATATCCCTCCATGTGTGTAGCCTAACCTGAAAAAATGGATGGGAAAAAATGGAGGGGATTTTTTCTATGGATAATTTGGCCCAAATTCTTGTATAGGATTTTCAGTACTAGCACTGCCAAGTTGATGTGATTCCCTATCACCATCACCACTACTATAACCAGTGTTCTTGACCATACCCCCATGTGGGAATTACAGATGGATTGAATCCACTAACACAAGATTTCCATAATCAATCCTTTATGTATGTATATGGATCCCTCAGGCTTGACACTGTATCCCCACATGTACCATTTGACCTCCTCTAGAATTATCAAATACAAGTTCCCCTTGTCTCACATTGATACCTTCGAACATAGTCAAAGACTCTTTGGCAGCTTGACCATGATACCATTTAGAAAATAATCAAACCATTTATTAACAGGGATGTCCTTCATCCCTAGATTTTGAATGTCCTCCCCCTATAATAGACATAGAATATCCCTTTATATGTATGATATTTTATCATAGTCCTACCACACATCCTATCTGGCGAGGAATTCATTATACATTTACCCCAGGATGGGGATCCCTATAATATGATTGATATCCCAAATACTTTCACCAAACTCTCAATGGTACAGGTGGAATGTGTTGGACCTAGGTGACCACTTACTCAAAAAATTGGTCATGATGTTCAGGTAGCAGTACGTATGAAACATTGAAGTCCACAATTCTTTATAAAACCCACCCTCTCCTACGATGCCTCAAACTTATGACCATACTAGAATACCGAGTATTCCAAGGCCCACTATTTTTTTAAAATTTCTACTTTGGTGTTGATCCCATTTCTTTGTCCATACTTGGAGGCTATCTTCCAAACACACTTTTAGAATTGTCTCATATTGAGGGTGGGGTGGGGGATGCCTTATCCCCAAGGCTTGGCCGATGATGTTTTTAAATGGGTTCTACATAAAATGGGAAGTGATTGATACATTGAGCTTCATGATTTGACCCTAGATAGATATATTCCATTAGTAAAACCTAGGTGAGCTCCAGAACAAGTATATAGGAGTGTCCTAGTCAATACTGGGGATGAAAATAGAAACCCTTATCTAGAATCCATATAAATATAGACTATTTCAAAGGGGATACTCCTAATATGCCACCATATGCAATTTAGTGAGTGTGTTATAATCCGATTCAATCTAGATTCTCTCCCCAATCATAATATGTCCAACTATTTTTCCTCATTGAGAAACACTTTCCTCAACACCCTTATAAGAAATATTTCAAGTCATAAAATGTTTTTGGAACTAGTTCAAAATGGTTTAGTTACAAATATTGAGTTCTTGAAAGTTATCTGGTTTCATAGAAGTATGATTGTAGAAGTCTATTCAGGGATAAGTAAAAAATTTCATGAGCAACAAGGATCGAAATCACATAATGCTCGAGAAATTCTTGAGTTTATTTAAAAGAAATCAAGGGCTTATCTTTAATGACAATCCCATGGCCCCCCCCCAAGTACCCCACCCCTATTTATAGGCATATGGTAATGTTTAGATTTGTGAATAAGGATTTTTGTTCTTCAATTTTTAGCCGTTTCCCCTCAGAATCTAATGCTCTTCCCCCGCATTAACTCCAATTCTAAGGTGGTGGTGGTGGTGGGGATTTTGTTTATGTAAAAAAACATGTGTTATTAGGTATATAAATGAATTCATGGCTAGTTATATGTGAATATGGTTCAGATAAGATCAAAAATCCAACTAAGGGTCTACATTCATGAGGGTTAAAACCTTCATGAACATGCTAAGCCACAAAAAGGTTTCCCAACCACCATATAAGTTGATGTAATAAATTCTTCACAACAGATGTTCATTCTAAAAAATCTTCTTATTGAATAAAAACTTTATGAAATTTATTTTTGAGGTGACATCTCTCAATAAACTAACCTCCCCACCTTCATAATTCCTTTAAATACATAATTGAATCCAATATTTTAGGGGAGGTGACCTTTGAACTATTGAAAAGGTTTTGAATTCATGAAACTATAAAATTCATGAGAGGTTGAGGATATGGATTCCTATAGGTATTAATATATCACGAAATAGCCTCCCATGGGTTCTTGAGAACCTCAAACCATGGTAGAGATTCCTTTCATGAATTTCAATGTCCTCCACATTAGAATATTTCCCTTTACGAATTGTATGGTTATGGGACATAATTACCCTTTGCAACACCAACCCCATGGGAAACAAGAGTTCACTCTAAGGTAGAGAAACCTTGTTTTGAAAATGATACACCTTGTAAAGACCACTTCAATTCATGAGAAAAATGACCTTCATGATACAACAACCATTCATGAATCCTTCATCCTTTCCAAACCTCGAACCTTCATGATACTCATCCACTAGGCCTCTCTATTGTCCCCCCTTCCAAAAAGAAACTTTTGACCAAAGTTGAGTTCCTAAGGACCCTATACCCATACAAAACTAGTTTATCTACACCCCAAATTCCTATGTGTCTGGTACCATCACCCTTGTCTCTAACCCCATTGCTTAAAGCATGGATTAGACCACTACCTTTATTATTGATCCAAATATTTGGTACCCAAATGGATATTGATCCTAATAATATAAAACATAACATTTGGATCCCTATTTTCCACTTAAAAATGGTAGTGTTTATGCCATTCACCACCCATAGTTTTATGTGGAGTAGGCACATAATCCCTAATGGTGTAATCATCAAGAGAAATTGCTCACCTTTCTTGGTAGAGGGGTCTTATGCTAGATATTTCTCTCCTACATGGGAATTGTCTCCAAGGATGTAGGTCCGAGATAAATCTAAGATGAATGGAATAAAACTACATAGCCCAAAATCCCAGTCATAAGATGTTAAAATTCATGACAACATTCTCATCACAGGATGTAAAACTATAGCCTTACCCTATGCAAGGAAAATAGTATGCCCCAGGTATGTATGAAATGGGATGATCCCAAACCACCTCCCTTGTGTGATAAATATAGGATACCACATGCATGACACAAATGAGATGATACCCTCTACCCAACCATAATATGTGAATCCTATCTCAAGATGCTTCTATGTAAAATCTTCATACCATCCCTCATTAATGCTACTTCAGCAACACGAGCATCTTTGTTTCATGATGTTAAACTACATGGATCAGTCCCATTGTAAAACCTTAAATTTGGGCATCAAACCACACGGATTTTAATAATTTTCTCTTAGTATGGTATGTAGGACACCTCCCTGAGGTTCAATCATGGAATCCTAATACATATGGGGTACCTTCCTGAGGTTTAATCATAATCCCCCAACATTACCATTATGTCGGTATGTCTCCTCCATAAAAGATCACAACTCCAATGTGTGATAAATCTTTCCCCAAGGGAATTCATTGAAATTGACCTACAGTCCCAAAATGACTAATATTTATAAAAACATAGACATTCATAATGTTACCATGTACTTTGACTATAGGTTTATTCCATATCATGAAAGAAGCATCATAATTAACCCTCATCCACCTCAAGATGGTTTTAGGAATGAGTTTCATGAACATGATTCAAATCTATGAGGGATACCCAAAATAAAAAAAATATCCAAGGAGGAATATATAAAGGGAGGAACTAGCATCCCATTATCACATTTAAATCAACAATCTAATATTAACAACCCTAGTAATGGATACCACCTTCCTTTGGAAAGTAGGAATGTGGGGAATGAGTTGTATGTTAATGAAACCCTATAAGAAATCATTAGAAACATCAGAATATTAGTATAACTAGATAGAGGGATTTTAGAACAGTAATACTTCTTCTAAATTTCAGTGGTTGTATCTCTTATCCCATAATATTACGAAGAAATACCTAGGATAACTTTAAAATTTTCAAGTCTACTCTTCACCTAATTACACTTCATATTCAAGATATATTTTATTATCTTATTCTAACATTAATCTATCTTTACATTCCTTCTTGAACCATTCAATATTATAAAAATTCATCTTTATTCTTACTATAAATGAATTATTAGGATCCTTTATTTTATTTTCTTTTACATCTAGTCGAGAATTATTTATATTAAAGCAAATTTTTCCCCAGTGTATTGAAATTATTCTCAATAATTTATAAGGATTCATATTTCTTGATGATTAAATCAATCTAATATTTTAAAACTTTGTAAATTCTTATTTAAGAAACTTAATTATAGTAGTCTTGGTAGATATATGCTCATCGTTACATTTTGTGTCAGTTATTTATCCCTCTTCAAATTCTTATTCAATGTCTATGATTTTATCATACAAGTCCTTTAAAGAGACATATAAAAAAAATTAAAATTTATTAAAAAATATCCTGTAAGGTAATCCATAAAAAACACATACATAATTATTAGATTCATTAGAAATATGATATTCGAAACTTGTACTTGGATCATAAATAAGCTAGATTTGAAAGGAGACTTCAGTTACCTATTAATCACATGAATTCTTTGAATACTATGAGGTGGAAGTGTTTTCTATCTCTTAAATAGTATATTTAACCACAAGGTATTCTCCATAAATTCTTGGTCTGATATATTTATGATCATAACATGGGGAAATATATTCACCTTCCTAATTTCATAAGAGGGATGACTTTGTTCTATCATCTACATAATAGAAGAGAAAAATATATGAAAGGTTGGAGAAAATAATAATCCACTAGTGAAATTATATATATTGAATACAAGTGGAAATGTCATATTAAATTTGGTTTCCTTAAGATGATGTATAAGAAGAAGTAAATTGATAGAGATAAGAAATAAAATAAATAAATGTTCTTTGTGTTTTTAGAGACATTAAAAAAATAGAAATATGATAATTAATAGATGAGTTTTCTCCAATTTTGTATCCTATTTTAAATATAGAATGTTAAAATAAAAAAAATGTAAAATTATTTAAATCTTGAGTCTGTTTAGAAGCCAATAAGAGGTGTGACTATGATCTCTGGTACCAATTTTTATGATAAAACAAGATGTAATCCAAAATGAGAGGGTGGGGGTGAATTAGTGTGGGGGGATTATTTTCTTTTAAAATATTTTTACCTCTCTTACCTATGCACCTATTCAGTGAACACATATCTTACTGTTTTATATAAATTTAGTTGTTATGAATTTATTATAAGTCAAAAATATCAATATGAAACCCCAATATTTATTAATAAGGTTATCCTCCAGGAAGTATGACTATGTCCTCAACGTGTAGTGGTTATTTTCCGATATACACATAACTATACATTTACTAGCAAGAAATAGGTTGATAAGGGGTGTATACCTTGATCTGTAATCCTTAAACTAACTAGGTAGAATGAATTTGCAATATTACATCTATTTTAGGGTCTATCATTGACCATAAATCCATCTAAAAAAAAAATAAAAATCCAGCCTTTACCTTTTAATGTCGATTATTAGTGAAAGATTTGGTGGACTAGGACATAATCTAATTGATCTATTACCTCAAAGTGAAATAATATCAATAGGAACTATGAAGTTATTCAAAAATTATAAAAGAAGAATATCATATACTAGAATCCTCAATTATCTACTTGGACCTATAGCATCATCATCTTTAAAAAGTCTTATCACTCTCTTTTCTTATTCTTCTTCAATTAATAGGAATTCAATCTTCCTCATGTGGGTTGTATTTTTCTAGATTTGACTCAAAAAAATATCTTAGATAGTAACAAAATCAGAGCTCATACATTTCTTCATTTTATATAGCTATATAACCAACATACCATAATAATATTATCACCATAATTTTTAAAACATTAATTATCCAAAAATATTATCATTTAAAATCTACATAATAAGATCTTTAAGTCTCATTTAAAACTGGTCACATATAATTCCATTTAAACACCTTGAATATTTTATTTTTAACTACTCATGAAATTCATATTAAATCATGGCCTTCTATCCCATTGAATTCATTATAAATAATACCAGAAAATTTGATTTTATAACTATATAAAAACATGTAGTTTTAACATTGCATCATGGAAGAATTTTTTGTTGCCTGAATCTATCCCGCAATAACTATCTTCATCACATATAATGACATGTAACTTTCCTTGAGGAATGATTTTCACTTAAATTATAGAACCATATTCCCCTAGTAGTTCTCCCCATATTTCATTATAGTGTGATTTACGCTTCAAAATATGAAAACTCAAACATCCTCATATTTTATCTCTATCACATATCTACATGAATCACTCCTAAATTCACATTAACATATTATATTTAATAATTAAGGAAGAACATAACATATTTTGGTCTAAATTTTTTTATTGAGATTTTTATTTTCCAAATTTATTGATTACATTTTAAAAATATTAAACTTCTAGGAACTTTTCTATGTCATAAATATTACATAATATAATAATTATTTTACACATTACTACATATTCATGCCATTTCCCTATTTCCATTAGAGAAAATATATTATGTAATGTAGTTAATATATTATGTCACACCCTATCCTCCTTCCTTTTCAATATTTCTATTGGTTAAAATATATTATGTAACACACTTACCACATTAATTATCATAGTGATGTCAAAGACTTTTCCAATTGTCTGCATCATCTCAAAAGAACATCTTATGTATAATACAGAAAATATCTTATTTACCTAGAATTGATCTTTTAATTTTCTAAATTTCATTTATTTTTTCAATATTATGTATCATATACACAATGTTATATATCTTATTAATCTTTCAATGACTTCTCAAATCATATGAACCTAGAAAATATAATACGCTTCCAATGGACTATGTCATATTTTTAATAATCATTAACTCAGAATTACCATATTCAACTCAATATTTCTCAACTAAACTCAACAAAAATGTAACAGTTTTAATCACTTCAAATTACATTGGAATATATTCGAAGAAACTCTAAAATAATTCCAAATATAATGAAAAATGTAAATACACCTTAGAGTATCTAAATTAGTCTTTCCCACCTAAACCAAATTCATATCCTCTTATAGATTCATAAAAATATAATATAGACAATAACCTACCTTTATACATGATATTACTTTGGATGAAACTTCACAACCATATTTTTCAACTTTCTCCAAGATATAGAATATCTACCACAATAAATACTCAATGGAACTCTTATTCAAAATCATAAAATTTGTTGATTTTTTTTGAAAATTAACAACCATTATTCTTCATTGTATTTATTAAATATTCACAATTATGTACTTCATATAAGATATCAAGAAGATCCTTTATCCCTTTATAGTCATTAACAACCTACAACATATCACACACTACCCTTAAATTTCCTTATTATTTTATTCATTCATTCATTTTTATTCTAATCTTTGAGTTTCAGGTATAATTTTTCTAACATTTTCAAAATTTGGGGTTGTAGGGAAATGAACATAGTTGGGACATGAATAGTACTAACCCTATGGTCGGCCTGTGAAAAAATTGGATCGAATTTCAAATGTAATCACAAAGTTGGTGGATTATGTAGTAAATTGTGTAGTAAAAAATGTGAAACATCTCTTAGGTCAATTAATGATTCTTACACCATTGTACTATAGTTTGGCCAACCATGTGACAAAACCATATAGACTATATAGAACATTAAAATATCCAAATTTCCTTTATTCACCTACTCAAATTTAACAGCATGGGGGTGATCTCCTCTCCAATTTTAAATGCACACCCTGTGCACTTATTTAATTTTTTCTCCTCCAATTCTTAGGGAATTTCATGAACTTTCATTATGTTTTTGGTCAAATTAACCAAGGTAATAACACCCTAGTCCTTTTTTATTCCTTTAATGTTCTACTTCTCCTCCTTACTTTCCATAATGAGGTATTGGTGACCTATGTTTTATATTTGATTTAATTTATTTGGGTTTTTCTAGGTTAAGGTTCTTTTTGGCCTTATAAAGTTTTATTAGACCTTGTTGATATGTATCATCACCATGCTTAGTGAAAGTGGTTAATTTATAGAAATTTGATCCATGATTAATCCTTAAATTTTAAAAGAATGAATGCTTGTTATTTTTAAATCATTTTTTTTATATTTTTAAGTGTTATAAATTATACTTGGAATGTATTGCCATAATAAATTATTTTCTCCATGAATTTATGGATTAATAAAGGGATTTACCTTTTACTTTAAAGGGTAGATCTATCTTTCAAAAACCATTTATACCAAGTGTTTTTTGACACCCATTTTTCTCTTTTAAAGGTAATATTTCATATTGCAAAACATTTTTATTCTTTTAAAAAATTTCAAAAAAATATCCACATTAAGTATAAAGAGGTATTTTATTATTAAAAGGGTGTTTAGATAATTTTAATGGTTAAGATTTCATGTTGGTTATATAATTTTTTTTTACTGTGTTTTGAACAACTTATTTTCATAAACAACGTCTTAAGGACAGTTAGAACCTTCAAAATTTTATTTTCCAAGGATTTTGTCCCTTAAAACATTCTATAAGTAGGTTTAGAGAAAAAATATGGAAATTTTAATATAGTGATTTTATGTGAGGGATTCCCTAACGGGGATTGTTTATGTTACTTTACTATAATTGAAAAATCAGATTGTTTCTATAAAGTGTGTCTGAAGGTTAGGATGATATTTACTGTTTATTTATATGATTATATTGTATGTTTTGTTTGTTTATCTGAACTCCTTTTGTTTATTATTGGAATCCATGGTTGGATAATAGAAATAACTATAAACACTTTATAAACTAGTGTAAACTAATTAAATTGGATAGTGATCCTATGGTGTGAGTTTATTTATTTTGGGAGTTTCACCATGGTTAGTCCAAGTAGGGTAAAATGGGATTTTGGTCATGTTGTTGATATTTTACGTCCGTTGTTTTGTATAATGATTTTGTTAGAATTGTTCAATATTTTCCTTATGGATCCTAGGGCTCCATGATTTATGATATTGATATATTTTTATTTAGGTTCATGATATTATACTTTAGATATATTTTATTTTCCATAAATCCTATAAGGAAAGTGCTTTCAATCATTCTTATTGAACTGTTTGTTTTAATTCATGTTTAAGAAACTATATTACCTATTTTTTAAATGTTTCATCATCCAAATATTTTTTAAATGATTATTATAATTAGTAAAATTAATTTTAGTTTGATATAATCAAAGATATTTTAAAATGAAAGTGATTTGTTTTTTTTATGGTAAAGTGACAGGTTTATTTCTAAAATTTATTTCAAACTAGAATGAAATGGTTTTATCATTAAAAGGATATGAATAGTGTGTGGGGAGGATACCTATTGGGAATGGTTTTCTCATATCTATCATATTATAGGTTTACTAAGGTCTCATTAGATGTGGTGTTTTCTCTTTGGGTTTTAGTCTATGAGATAGAAGTGAAGATACTTCACTTGTTCATGGAGGTTGGTGGTTATGGTTATGTTTTTGTTTCATGAAATTATTTTATTCTCCTAAATTTATATTCTACCTTTGTATTCTTATATTTTATCAGGGATTACTCAATTTTTATTGGGATTGGTTTTTTAATTTCATTTGTTTTAGTTTAATATCAATTGTGATGGTTGTTTTTGTTATGATTTTTTGGGTTTTTTTAAAATTTGAAAATTACTTAGTTGCATAACCTTCTAATGTATAAAATGGTCATACCAAATTTCATGTAGGGAGTTATTATTTGTTTATTTATTAATTGATAAAAATAATTCCCACTATTTTACATTCTATGCCCCATTGCAACGATCACAGGTTGATCAAGAACATGCCTCAGGACATGTCATGGTCCGACTTGGGTACTTAGATCTGGGTAGCCTAGGTTTGTTCATGAAATCATGTTATTAGATCTCATTTTGTATTTGGTTTGATTGATATAAATTATATAAAACCATTAAAAATAAAGATATAAATCATGGGTAGGTGGATCATTACCATCTTCTCATTATGAAACAAGAGATACAATGGTTATTTTTGATGTTTACACCTTAAAAAAGGGATTGGTTATTCTATATTATAAAGTTTATAGTATCCATTTTAAGTATTTTTGTTTTCAATAGATAATTTATGGGTTATTTTTGATATTTTTTTGTTTTTAAATTGAATTTAGGGAAGAATCCAGAGCCATAAATTTACTATGTATGGTCTGGAAGACTATGTAGACCATGAGAACCCACCAGGGTAACATTTAAGCCAGATTTCATGATTTATGTATGCTTTTCCAAACCATGTAGCCATAACCTTCACAAATTTATATTTTTTTAGAATTTTACACTTTTTATTCCACTAATAATTTGACGTTATTTTTTCCTATAGTTTATTTATGATGAATTGATATTTTTTATAGGTAATTGATGCTATTAGGGTGAAATTAATGAAGAATGTTGCGTAGAAACCCGTGGGTTGTTTTATAAAGGGTTTAAATTTCATAAATTAATATTTTTTTTCAATATTAATTCAATTCTTAAACATCCTTCAAAGGAGTTTATATAATTGTTTTAATAATTTTTGTCTAATGCTTTATAAGGAGTCCTTCTGGGTATTTTTGAAGGGTTTTGACTTGGAAAATGTTTTAAGGGTGATTTAAGTGATCCGATAGGAAGGTTTGGATATTTTTATGTATTTTTATTTTTTTATGAGTGGATGTTATTGATTTATGGAATAATGAGATTATTTGATATTTTAGACAGACTCTTTTGTTAGAATTCAGTTTTTTGGAACCTTGAATATTGGCGTTTTGTTATATGTTCATGTATTTTGTTTTTTTAAAGTATACCTCCACAAAGTCTTGATGGACTCTTAAGAGGGATCTATGGGTGGTTCACTTCATGTAGACCCTCTAGTTGATCAATTTCATTTGTATTTGATTTTTCCATCTACTTTGATCTAAGGGCTTGGTGATCTTTCTCTTCTAGATCATCATTGGGATTTCATTAAACAATTTTGGAATCATTAACCTCAACATTTACTTGGGGAACTAGACTCCCAAGGTAGAAAATAAGTATTGTGGGACCTTTAGGTTATTCTAATTTGAATCAAGCTTATGATGTTTCTTAAGATTATGTTTGCGACCTTTATCTTGGAAGGTCTATGTTAGAAGTGGCAGAGATTCATTATACAGAAACAACCATGGAAGGAAAATTCCAAGGAAGTTTTAAAAGCACGTTTTATTTTTTATTTCTTCCCCAATACCATGAAGATACCCAAATCTATAGTATTTTATAGCCTCCATAAATGTAGTCTATAAATATTTTTGTATGCTGGTCCTATTATTGATCTTGTTCTATATATTCCTAATCTAGATATGGATGGATCCCTAAAATCTCAGTATTTTGGAAGAATTATTTGATCAGATCATGTATCAGTAATGTCTTTTTTTCTCTTGAAACTTATGATGATATTGTGAATCTATTTATTAGAATGTAATATGGGGTACGAGATATATTTCTTACATCCCTAATTATTGTAATTAGTGAAGGAAGATCCAAAAGTGGAAATGATAAGGGAGATAAGTTAAATCTATTGGGTGGTAATATTAAAATACTAGCTTGATTTTCATTGTCATATTCTTCTGGGAGTATGAAATTGATTCTCCATTAGTACACGAAGTTAGGGAGTAAGAATACATAACGCATGAAAACTTTTAAGGAGAATCATATAAGTGATCATATGGGTCACCTACATTTGTTTTGTAATATATTTTCACATAATATATGTGGATCAAGATCTATTCATTCAAAGGTTCCCTAAGTTGAACTTTTTTGAATTGGATTTGATGTGAAAACAATTTATGGAATTTGTTGTTATTTTATACCACCTCTTGTTGTGTCTTTATAGATGTGTGTCATTTTGAATGATGATGTTCATGGATTTATTGGATTAAAGAAGTTGTGGAAATGTATTTTGGTTACTTCTAAACCATGATGGTGTCATATAATGGGTTTTCGAATTGTTCTTATTTTCCTAGACTTCATGGGTTTCATTTTAGCCTATTTAAATTAATTCTAATTTTGAAGGTTTAGTATTTGTGACATTTATTGATATGGTCGGGAGACTAATATGGAAGAAAATATCACCATAAATGACGATCACTTTCTAAAATTTATGATTTAAATTTATTTTTCTCTGCGTGAGATATATTTTTTCTTTAACCATGTGCATTTCTATTATTCACATTGCATGATATAGAACATCTAGTTATTAAGGTATTCCTTTGACTTCCTCAACCTAACCATTCCCATGAAGTTTTTTTTATTTTTATAATGAGTTATGTTTGGATTCCCATGAGGATTTTCATTGAGCTAGAAAAAGTTCATTTTCATTATTCATGATCAGTTTGAGATGTTCCTTGTTTTAGATTTTATTTAAAGAAGTTAAAATTCTTGTTTAATGAAAAGTTTTTTTAGCCTATAATCATTGGATATATTAATCTCCATTCATTTTTGGTGACTTAATTATAACAAAAATTGGAACATGTGGTGTCCTTGATAAAATTCTTAATGGTAATGTTTCAGGTTTTTGGTGGTAACCTCAGATGATTTCACTCTTCAGTTTACTGAGCCTGATCTTTAACAGGATATTGTAAATCAAGTTACTTCCTATATTAGTTTATTCTTCTATAACTTCATCGGGGTATAAAGTGTTATGATGTAGATAATTATCTCACCTGGGAAATTAATTTCATTGATAAATAATTTAATATTTGAATTTTAATTATTTTATTTGAATTTTTGGTATAATTATTTGAAATTATCAAAATCTGGGGTTGTAGGGGTAAATAAATGGTTGGAACATAGTTATCAATAACCATTCATCATATCCATGAAAATCCTATTACATATTTCTGAAGCACTTATATAATTGAAACATAGTTTGGTAAACCTTAAAGACAAAATCATACGACAACTCCCATGTCACATCTTGAGGCTTTCGTAGTTTATGCACAGTTTGGTAAATCATATGACCTAATAGTGTATCCTATCTAGGTGATTTAAAAATAAAAATTACCATTATTCTCCTTCTTATATTTAATGACTTTGGGGGTCATATCCTCTCCTATTCAAAACCCACATCTCAAGAACCTAAGACTTGAGTTTCTTTTCCCTTTCCCTATACATTTCATGGAATTTAATCTTGTTTTAGTGCTAAATATTCAAGGATATTTCATCTTAGTCCTTTTTTCTTACTGTATTCTTCCTCAAGTATTCCCTCTTTTTTTAAATAGGGTCTTGAAGACCTAGGTTTTGTATTGGTTGTAAATTTTTTGGTGATTTTGTGGTTTTAGGGTTCTATTTGGACATCTAAAGTTTCCTAGGACCTTTTTGAATGGGATATCACTATGTTTAGTGAGATAAATTGATTTTAGGTAGGTTTCCAAATTATTTTTCCTTTAAGCCTAAAAATATGAATGATTGTTTGTTTTAATGAATTTTTATGTGTTTTATAAGTGTTATCGAGTATACATAGTATGTTTGACTAAATAAATGTAGTTTTACATTGAATATATCATTTTAAAAATGGATTATTATTTTATTTCAGAGGTTGGATCTATTTTTGAACACCCATGCATATCATTTATTTTTTTAACACACATTTGGATCTTCTAAGAGAAATCATTCATTTAGGAAAATATTTTTATTCATTAATTTTTTTCCGGAAAATGATTCACCAAAAGGATTATGATAAATTTGGTAATTAAAAGGGTGTTCAACTAATTTAAATGGATATGGTTTTATAATGGTTATATGATTCAGTTCTCATGGTTTTTTAAAGAGATATTTTTCTTAATGTATGTATTAAGGAAGGTTTTTCTCATTTCAAAAGTTATTTCCCATGGGTGTTGACCCACAAAACATTCCACTAGGTTTTTTTTAAAATGAATATTGAAATTGTTATATTATGATGCCATATAAAGTAATCCCTTTTGGAAGAAGTTAATTTATTTTTAGAATAATTCAAAAAATGGGTCTCTTTTTGTAAAGTGTGTATGAAGGTGAGGTTGAGAGGTATTGTTTATCGGCTTGACTATATTGTATTTGATTTTTTAGTCTCACCAATATTTTTATTTCAGGATGTGGTTAACTCAAAATGAGACCTAGTAATAGTTTTTTTCTAGTGTATGGTTATTTCTCTGACTAGTGTCCCTATTTTGAGAGTTTCTATACTTAGGGAATTTCCCTTCATTTAGTCTAGGTAGGCCAAAACCAAGAGTATGGGAAGGAGGATGATATATGGCCCTAGTCTTTTGATATAGTTATTTTTTAGAATTATCTGAAGTCATACCTAGGGATCCTATGTCCCCATATTTCTTGATATAAATTTCTTTTTTATTAGTGTGTGTATTATTATGCATTATTTGTATTTGTTTCATCAAAACACTACAATGAAAGTGTTTTAATTCATTATAAATTAGAAGTGTATATTGAAATAAGTTTAAGGAATAATTTTATCTTTTTTTAAATTGCTTCATCTTCCATGAAATGGTTTTAAAAATATTATTCAAATTTAAAAAATTATTTTTATTTTTATATTATAAATAATATTTTTTAAAATCAACGGATTTGGTTTTCCTTTAAAAGGGAAGTGAAAAGTTTAGTTTCTAAATGTATTTCAAACTAGCCTGAAATGGTTTTATATTTAACATTTAAGTAGGGGGTTTGTGGAGGATATAGACTAGGTCTTTTTTTTCTCAATCCTATCATATTATATGATTATCCAGGCCCCACTTGGGTAGATTTATTTCTCTTCGGGTTTTGGTTTTGGCGAATGAGGCGTTAATTAAAGATTTATTTCTTGTTTATATGATCAGTGGTGTTAACAAATTGAGATTTTGGATCCTTTAAAATATATACTATTTTTTATACCTTGTGTCATAATCTAAATCCAATGAAAAAAACTAAAACATGTTAAAAATGAATTATTAATAAATATACAACAAACACTAAGATGATAACCCATTAATAATTATTAACTTTAGAAGTTAAATGATTAATATGAGCTAATATTAAAAAAAATATTTTAAGTGAAAGTTTTTTTATTTATATTATATATATATATATATTAAAAACCAAATTTAATAATTTTATATTTAATATTTGAAAAATTAAAATTTATTTTTGAATTATCACAAAAAATTCACTTATGTTTTATTTGTGATATTCTTCTAAAATAATTAGGTTTTAAGTGACTAGGGAAAATACAGATTCTTCTAATATAATCACTTTTATATGAATTATAAGTTTTTTTAAATATTTCCATGTAAAATTATATATTATAAATTATTAAATTTATTTTAAAATACTATTTTGAATTTATAAACCCATTCTAAACATTTTGGAAATTTATGTAAAGTTTTATTGAAAACTATTTTTTTGGAATGTGTTGTTTAATTAATTATAACATGATGAAATGAAGTTTTTTTATTTAATTTATTTTTTAATAAATACACTTTTAATGAAAATAATTATTTTAAATTCATTCAAATCAATGAAATTGATAATTCTATCTTAATCATAAATCTTTTTTCTTAAAAGTAAACCTTTTCAAAGATCATATCTTTACGCGATACGTTTTCCAACATTAAGATAAATCTTCATAAATGTATAAATTTAATTTGATAAAATGATTATTATATTTGGTATAATAATTTTCATACTATTTAATATGGCGAAGTTCATTTTTGGTGTAAAATTTAGATTACTAGGATTAATTCTAATTACTAAGATAATGACGATTTTTTAAAATTACTCTTTTTCTTATCAATGAATTTATATCAAATAATTTAAATTAGAATATTTAAAATAATTAATATAAAAAAATAAATAAATAAATATTAACACCCATTTAATTTTTATTCATTTCTAAATAATATTAAGATTCTATAATTTTCAAAATTCCTTTTTTACAAAAATAGTTTTTCTACACATTAGCTGTTTTAATTTAAAAGATAATTTCATAATAT
The DNA here is from genome assembly GCA_963277665.1 of Viscum album. Lineage (NCBI taxonomy): Eukaryota > Viridiplantae > Streptophyta > Magnoliopsida > Santalales > Viscaceae > Viscum > Viscum album. The sequence continues at coordinate 892,795,267 of OY728123.1, forward strand.
TTTTTTAATAAAATGGGGTTAAATATATTTTAAATATATTTTAATAATACCCAAAGTTGGTTATATTGGTTATGTTATATGTTTAATAAAACAAAATATCACTTATTTAAAACTAGTTACCATGTTTATAAGTGAAAGCGTAAGGTGTAAAATTTTAATTGTAAAAACCAGATAAATGGTTTAAAAATGTGATGAAATACTTGGTTGATCCTTTATATAACTAAAAATACCATGAAACACATTATATAAAAACTTTTTATCCATCGAAATTGGAATAATGTCATGGAATTATAAAAATATAAATGGTGTTTTCAAATGTACATGTTTCCTCTCTTATAGAAATGGGGTCACTTAAACCCATTCAAACACACACCTAACCATAAAATTCCTCTTTTAAAACCTGATATTTTACAATATATATAACCATATAACACAAAAATAATACCATATAAACTATTATTTATCCTAATACCTTCAATATAAATGAACTTCAAAGGAAAAATCAAGTCTCTATTGTAAGTATTATATCTTCCCTATGTTCTTCTTCTTAATATTACTCTCCCTCATATATTATCACCATAAAAATATAATGAATTAAGTGTCATAAATTTAATGAGATGTTTTTATATTAATTTTATGATCCTTATTTATTCATTTTTATCTAGTTAAAAAAACAAAGGAATGGCAATTGTGTGTGTGTGTGTGAACTATTACCTCAATGAATAATAGTTTTTCAATTTTCGTTGAGTTTTTTCATTATTTATTCAAAAATTATCAAATATGGTTCAAAATAAAAAAATAATAATAATAGTTCATAATAATTATATTATAATGATATTATTTGAAAATAAACACCTCCTTAACCATACTCACCAACCGAGTTAATATGTGTTCAAGTTTGGGTCAATTTAACAACATACTTGAATGGTGATATAAAAATATACTATAGATGACTATGGAAACTTGTAAAATAATGTTATTTTAATATAATAATAAATCCCAGATTGTAATATGATTTTGTAAATATTATATTAAGTATTTAAATTATCATTAAAGTTTCTTTATTGTTCTCTAAAAATCACTGAAATAAACCAACACTGATTCCATTTTCACACAGCATAACTAAATCACTTTTAGAATGACATAATATATTTATAAAAAATATAAAATATTTATTATGTTATCATAAATTATATATTAATTATTATTTGTTTCAAATGACGAGTAACGATATCAACATTATTAAACATATGCAAAGAAATTAATGTTATTAACACCCGATGGTCGTAAAACAAAATAACTATTTATTCTAATAATGATAAGAAAGTATAATAAATTATATAAAAGGGTAATATTAATGATTATGGGTCTGAAATAGGATATTATTATAGTTATTTTTGTTAAACTAGTGGTTATAGTATGATCAACTAAGTAAGGATACAAGGTAAGGGATTTGCATATCAATTTACCACAATTGAGACATTATTTGTAATACACACCTACAATTATTTATGTGGTATGAATAATTCCTATATGATATATTATTTCATGAATTTGTTCTTTATTCATGGTATTATATGTTCTATTTCTTGGTCATTATCCTTAAATACTTTTCGTTTAAATGTTACTCAATAGTAAGGACTTATTTTCAACTTCCTTCAAAAAATAATGATACCTAAAATGTGATAATAAATATGTGGAATTGGTATAATAATTCATTATAAAGACTCTATCATTTTATTCTACTCTATATATTTTTAAAAATTTAATTTTTCTTTATCATATTTTAAATTATATATTTGAAAATATTTAATGTGATGTGGGTTCTCAACAAGTTTATTTCAAAATTTTCAAAAGGTTTTCCCATCATTTCAAAATAAAATTTTTATCACCACTCCAAATTTTATTTTAATTAATTTTATGTATTTTTCAATGTTTCATTAATAAATATTTATTTTAAAAATTAAATGTTTTGAAATTATTTTCACTTTCATTTTTGAAAACATTATGTCTTTTTCAATTCTATATTATTAAAAGCTTATTTTAAAAGCAATTTTTTTAAAGTATTCTCACTTCCCTTTTAAAATATTAATGACTTTCTCAATTCCCCATCATTAAAAAATTATTTTAAAATTAATAGTATTAAAGTATTTTAACATCCATTTTTAATTTTTTCCCTTTCTCAAGTTTTCGTTATTTATTATTCTTTTTAAAGTGAATGTTTTCAAAAATATTTTCCCTTCCCATTTTGGATAACTTATATATATTTTTCCAAGTTCTATTATTAAAGATTATTTAAAAAAATAAAAAATTTCAAATAATTTTCACTTAATGAGTTATATATGAGAAACCTTTCAGATGATTAAGGAATACCAAAGTAAAGTAAAAACTAGCTTAGTGAAAATATTAAGGCCCATCACTCAGACTGAGGTAGAGAGTATCTTAACCTATATTTCATTAATCACTCGAAGGAGCATGATATAATATGAAAAATCACCCCTCCTTACACATCATAGTGGAATTCAAATAGTGAAAATAGGAATTAGGCCATTCTAGACATGTTCAGATCAATGATGAATCAGAAAACTCTTCCATTATCCTTTTGCGGATACAACTTGAAGATAATGACATAAACCCTTTATTGAGTACCAATTAAAGAAATAGATGGGATTCCATATGAGTTGTGGTATTGAGAAAACCTGGTCTATCAAATATATAGGTATGGAAAAGGGAGTATTTTTTCAATACTGTACCTAGTGAAAAATTAGAATACTTAAGCATGAAGTGTATCTTAATAGGTTATCATAAAGATAAAAAATGGAAATGACCTATATAAAACATTAGATAGAAAAGTGAATGTGGAAAGAAAAGACATATTTTCAGAAAGGGAATACAATTAAAATAGAAATAGTAGGAGAAATATTAACTTTGATGAAGTTAATTCTCTTAATTCACTAGAGTTGGTATGAGAATAATCTCCATAAAAAAAGGGATATGAAGTAGTTTCTAAGACATATGTACTACATTGGTTAACTCGAGAGGTTAGAGAACCAGAATGTTATGGTTTTCTTATCACATAGTTTGTGCCCATAATACTCCTAGAGGATGGTTAACGTTTAACCTACAAGGATGTAGTAGAAGGAAAGGATTAAAATAAATAAAAATGTTCCATGCATTCTGAGATAGATTCCATGTTCCCAAATCAAGTTTGGATTTTAGTAGACCCTTCAGCTGATTTAGCACCCATTGGGTGTTCAAGAAAAACCTGGAAATGAATGGTAAGGTTAATTCTTATAAGGAAGGACTCGTAGAAAATTTTTTAGGCAACATAAATGAATAAACTATGAAGAAACCTTCTCTCTAGTATAAATGATGAAATCAATCTGAATATTTCTTGCAATAATAGCCTTCTATGATTATGAGATTGGTAAAATGGATTTCAAAACTTCTTTTCAAAATGGGATGTGATTTGAAGACATCTATATGACTTAACAGGAATGGTTTTCTTGGTTAAAGAATTCCAAAAATGTGTACAAGCTAAAAAGATCCATTTATGGGTTGATGTAGGCCTCACGATCATGGAATGTTTATTTTGATAGGGCCATAAGAGAATATGGTTTTGTCAAAAATGAATGTGATCCTTATGTCAATAAGAGGGTTAGTGGGTATATCATCATTTTCCTAGTATTATATATTGATGACATATTAATTATGGTCAATGAAGTGAATATATTACATTATATTATGACTTGGTTTAATAAATGATTCTCCATGGAAGGATTTGGTGAAGTAGCCTACAATCTGAAGGACCCCAGAACACCCTGAGAGGGGAGGGGTGAATCAGGATGTCAACTTTTTCTTCTTAAAGTTATGGATCATGTTACCATGTTGGTAGTAACCTGTTAAATATGTCAGTGAAATTAAGGAAAGGAGATGACACATCAATTTTACTTGGTTCACCACAAAGAGCTACATCCAAGGAGCATATGCCGACAGTGTGTCGTTTGTACCTAAATCCACCAATCTTCACCAGTTGTGGCGTACAAGAGTTTGGTCACAGTCAATCTGTTCTAGACAAACTACCCTTACAAAAGTTTAGGGATATATCACCTCTTCCCTCAGAACACTTCTGTAAACTCCTCCTAGATCACTGTAGTGAGAGAAGTCTAACTCAGTTTATCAACTTAAAGGTTGCTTCAATAGATTGGCATTGATGTCTTTGTCTCTGTCCATCATGAGACACTACTTGTATAAAATAACTGATTAGATGCTCACTGAAATCCTTGATCAGTCAACACTTATTCTCAAAATATCCCTTTCCCAGATCCCATTTGCAAAGGTCAAACCTTCGCAGATCACATCACCTCGTAGAGCACAACCTTTCACAGAGCTCACTAGCTTTCAGAGCACAACCCTTCATGAATCTCATTTCCTTATAGATCAAACTACTTTTTGAAGCTCACTAAGCCAATGTGAAACTCCCCATCTTCACTAATATAATGTGAATTAGAAGCATTAGCATCATTTAAGAATTTAAAAGTCTCTTTACAAATCTAAATCTCACTTAGAGTAACTTGCTTCATGGAGCACCCCTTGTTTGACGAAGTCACAATGATCATAGATTTTATCTCTTAAAATCTTGTAAAAATGAAAAGGGGTGGCCTCTTATTTATAGTCATAGTCGAATGCGGAGCTCTGCTTCTTTAGGTGTGAAATCTGGATCAGTAAAAATGTCTTTGCAGCGCTTCCTCCATCTTACAAAGCACTGCTGAAATTTCTGATTTGTAGAGCTCGTTGTAACTGTAAAGAAACACCATATAAAATTAAAAGGATTAATTTATTTGAAATCGTCATTCTATTATTCAAGAAAACCATGCCTTATCCATAAAAATTAAATGTTGATTCTAGAATAATACCTTTTGCAAAGATTAAATATTAGACTCTTGTAATCCTAGAGGACACCATCTCTGTTTTTTAAATCTTTGCGAAACACAAATCAAGAAGCCCATCTCTGTGAAAAGTTTACATTTCCCATATTTTCATAAATCCTCCAAGAAGAACCACTTTCTCAAGGATTTCCATTATCCAAATTTTAAACCCAAAAATTTGGAAAAAACTAGGAAAGGACATCACCTTCGAAACTAATTTCAGCTTGAAGTGTATGACCCCTTACCTTGCAATATCCCTGATCATCCATGAGAGGATTTAAAAAAAAACCCAAACCACGATTCTTTTTCAGCAAAGAATTGCCTTGGTTCCAACAATCTCCCCTTTTGGGTTTTTTTGGAAATCACTAGATAAATTCAACAAAGCACAAACCACTATCAACACCTATTATGAAAGAATAAACTTAGCCAACACTCTAAGATTACGTGATCCATGATCATTGTAGAAAACAAGAGGGAAGACATGAACTGTGTTCTCATGTGTTCTAATGAAAGCTCTGACAATTTCCTCTTGACACTAGACTCTCCTACAACAAACCTGCAACTTGATAAAAAAACATTTAATCCTCCATATGTCCTCAAGTAATATTGAATTTTTTCACTTTTACCCCATTGGAAATAAACCAAAAGACCGGTATTTGAACATTGTAGAGCACAAAACATACTCCCCCTGGATCGTATCTCCCCCATAAACCCACAATACTTCCAAAAACAGATTAACATAGTTTAAAAAATTGGGGAGAGGGGAATTTCATAACCTACTTATGCACTGGGAGGTGTCTGAACACTGAGGTTCAACAGCTGTTTCTCAAACACCGCTGCTAATAGTGGCTTAGTCATAATGTCACCCACTTGTACATTAGTTCCCACACAGTCCATTTTGATCACACCTTGTTCAACTTTTTCCATGATTAAGTGATATATGATTTCAATATGTTTCGTATGAGAATGCTAAATAGGATTCATCATAAGATCAATTGTGCTCTTGTTATCACATTAAATAACCATTGGTTGTTTCACCTCATCACCTATGTCAGTTAGTTGCTGCTTCATCCAAAGTGACTGAGTGCATGCCTTTGTAGTGGAGATATATTCAGCTTCAGTAGTAATAAGTTATGTAATTTATTGTTTCTTTCTCAACTAGTCCACACATTTCTTCCCAATATAGAATGATCCACCACTTTTGGACTTTCTATCCACTACATCTCTTGCACAGTCATTATTAGAAAATGCTAATAGTTCACTGTCTCTTCCTGCAGTAAAATATAACCCATAACTATGAGTACCTTGAATTCACCTCATGATTCTTTTCACTACCACCATATATTCCTCATTTGTATTACTCTGAAAGCGGGCCACTAAGAATGTTGCAAAGATAATATCTAGCTATGTTGCTGTCAGGTACAATGGGCTATATGATTCTCTTATACATTGTGGGATCCAAAAACATCCCATCCTCATGTTTTCTGAGTTTTTCTCCAACCAAAATTGGAGTCAGCATTGGTTTGTAATCTTTCATATGTAATTTCTTCAGATACTCTGCTGCATACTTTTATTGAGAAATGAAAGTGTAATCCTTCTTCTCAATATCTTACAACCATAAAAATTATGTGAGTTCACCAATCATTGACATTTCAAATTCCAATTTCATGTGATTGGAAAATTTATCCACTGATCCTTTCCTACTTCCACTAAAAATAATATCATCCACATATATCAATACCATGAACCGATCCTTTTGATAATTCTTCACATAGATATTTTGATCAACTCCACCTCTTTTAAACTCATGCTTTCTCTGATAAGAGTCTAACTCAGAGTACCATGCCCGTGGTGCCTATTTCAGACCATAGAGATCTTTATTTAATTTTCAAACCTTTAGTTAATCATTTCTAGGAAATAACCCCATAGGTTGTTCGATGTAGAATTATTCTTCCAAAACACCATTTAAGAATGTTGTCTTATAGTCCATTTGATAAACCTTATAACCTCTATGGATTGTCATGGCAAGAAATAACCTGATTGACTCCAGTCTTTCTACTGGAGAAAATGTCTCTTCAACATCAAGACCTTCAATTTGTGAGTATCTTTTACAAACCTAGTGCACCTTGTTTCTGAAAACATTTCCATTCTTGTCAAACTTGTTCGTGAAGATCCAATTCCTACCAATGACATTGTGACCTTCAGGTCTCTTGACTATGTCCCATGTTTGATTCTTATCAATCTAATCTAACTATTTATTAATGGATTTCACCCACGATTCATCCTTTACAACTTCTTGAAATAAAGATGGTTCCACAACTGACAAAAATGTATATTTTGTATTATTTCTCATTCTCCTTGTCTGTGTGGGTTCAGTCCAATCCCTAACAATGTTGGATTGATCAATTTCTGCTCTTCAATTCCTTCTTTGAGAATCAATCGAATTCTCTCTAGCCATGGTTTACTATTCAGATTCTTCTTCTGAGTCAATATCATGATACAACTCCTAAGAATTTTGTACAACTTCCTGTATTTCTGTATTTTCATTTTCTCCATGTTCACTTTCTTCCTCATCTTCTATAACATTAGCATATGAATTCCTCAAATCATTTGTGGTTTTCTCTTCAATTATCTTAACATCGTTTATTTCCACAATCCTTAAAAACCTCTTGTTGTAACACTTGTAGTATTTTCTGTTCAATGAGAATCCAAGGAAAATTCCTTCATCTTCACTATCACCACACGTTCCTTGATTCCCTTCTTTGTTTCTGATTAATCATTTAATTCCAAAAACACAAAAGTTTTTCAAATAGGTATTCCTTCCATGCCATAATTCATATGGTGTCTTCATCATCCATATAAATACATTTTTGATTTTGAATATACACTGCAGCTTGAACGACCTCTTTATAGTAATGCCAAGGAATAAGACTCTCAATCATCATAGTTATTTCCATGTTGTTCACCTGTAGATTACTGCGCTCAACAACTCTATTTGGATGTATAGTTCTCATAGAACCAATCTTATGTTGTATCTTATGATTATCCATGTAATTTTCAAATTCAATGGACACATATTCCCCTCTATTTTCAGATCTTAGCACTTTTATTGTTCATCCAGTATCATTCTCAATGATTCGACGATATGTTTTCATGTAGTCAATCACTTTTCATTTCCAGTGTATAACAATTAAACATTCCATTCTGCTATAATCATCTATGAAAAGGACAAAGTACCTTTATCCATGGGTTTGACAACATTTATTGGGCCACATAAGTCTGTATGAATGAGATCAATAAGATGAGATACCCTTTTCTTCTTTGGAAGATATAAACTGTAGACCATATTCCCCAGAATGTAAGCATCACAAGACTTTTCATGTTCATGCTTCAGGTTGGGAATATCCATGATAATATTCAATTTTGATATCTTCTCCATGTCTTGTTGATTGATGTTCCCAAATCCCCAATGACATAGATTTTTTTCTTCTCCAACAGTCACATATCAAATGATTTTTTTACTATCAACCCGATACATGTTGCCTTCTATTCTATATCCTTTAACAAGTTAATTACCTATCTTTCCCTTGATAGTGCAACCTTTCTAATTAAAAGTGACAATAAGTCCTGAGTCACAGATTTGACTCATGCTCAGGAGATTATAATACAGGTCATCCTCATAGAGGACTCCAATTTTCTTTAGCTCTCTATTTTATAGTTCATTACTTTCACTTCCTTTGATTTTTGAGCTCCATCATTACCAAACCATACTATTCCCTCAACCCTCCTCTTGAAATTCGTTAACAAGTCTTCATTACCTACCATATGAGATGAACAACCACTATCAAGAATCCATGTGCGGTTGTTTTTTGCGGCTTTGAGGGATATATCTAAAAGGTTGAATTTCTCAATGTTCTTATTTTATTTCCTTGATACATTGGATTGAGTGTAGGATACTGATGGGCTTTAAATTCTCTCTTCTATGTACATGAGTTCTTCACAGTAAAAATATTCTTCCAGAGGAGAAAGACTATTTGAAAGAGAAAAACTCTCCTGTTGTTGAGGTTTGACTTGTCTCCAACTTCGGTATGAGGTGTCCATGTCACTCATCTTCCTACAATAAATGGAGTTATGGCCAGATTTAGAACAACAAAAACAATATATCTAGAAATTGTTTCTTCTATAAGTATTAGGATATGAATTTGTTCTCGTTTTTTGAACTCCTAGCTCTCCCCCATTTAGATAGCTCTTTTCCTCTTCACAGTAGGACATAGTATGACCCAAATATCCACATAACTAACACTTAATTAGTGGAAATTCCTTCTCGCTTCTATTTTTACTCATGCCTTATTACATGGAAAGAATTTTTGACTACCTTTTATTCATGGAAGCTCGAGGATAGTCTTATATTCTCCTTTTATTTTGATTTAAGAGTCTCCTTTTTAGCACTTCTGGTGATTTTACAACATGATCAAATTTCAGATTGCCTTTATTTTGGTCCACTTTATTGGCAGCATTTGATGTTTCTTCATCACAACCGATTCCACTGTTTCCCATGTGTGCGGGTCTTTGATTACTCAAAATAATTTCAAATCCATTAGACTCTTGTTTTTCTCTCTCGAGAAGCTCAACATATGATAACCTACCAAATTTTATTTTATTATTTGCTTCTTTTGAACATGATTCACTTTTGAGCATACTCCTAAGAGTAACAACTTCTTCTTCCAGTACCCAAAAAGTTTTGGACTTCTCCTCAAGTCTCGAGGTAAGGTCATTTATGAATTTTTATTATTCTTCAATTCCAAGCTTTATTTATGCTACACCATATATCATTTCAAGGATTGATGACTGTACATTCACCAGTTCTTGAAGTCATTCAATTTCAGCTTCAAGCTGATCAATATATTCTGATGGTTCTTCCACCATTTATTTCCACTTATTATATCTATTACACTTATTCTAAAGCTTACCAAAAGCTTCCTTAAATTTTTTCTTTGGATCAGTATTAGTTGCCAACTGGTTATATCTAGATTTATCTGTTGATGGTTCGGAATATTCAATGGTAGCCATCATGGAAGCATGGTTTCCAGTTTTAAATTCTGGTTCTTCTTTATAGAATTCATTATCATCATCTTAGTATTCATAGATAAAACTCTTATTCTGTACTTTCATTCTAGATTTGAAGTCTCCCTTTTTGAAAAACCTTTTCTAAGGATTCTCAATTAGTTCAACTTCACTTTCTTCATCTTCAAACATTCTTGATCATTGAGAGGAAATGTTTCCAACTTTGCCGCAAAAAATGAAATCCAGAGGTAACTGCCATTTAAATTTCCCTTTTCCCTTCTAGAACATCTTGGAAATGAGAGAAATAATTTACTTTTCCTCATCATCTTCACCACTACTATATTTTTAAATTTTCTATTTTTCCATATCTATGAATGCCATTTCCTTACTCACTCGAGTCGTAACATCATTTGGCTTGACTCTCATTTCATATGCCACCAGGCTGCTTAGTAGATCATCTAGAGAATGTTTGGAGAGATCTCTTTCCTCAAGAGATGAAACCTTTTCATTGTACATTGGTGGAAGTATTATCAATATTTTCTTTACAATATCAAAATCTATGGTTTCTTCCCCTAAACCATGAATTGCTCCAACCACTTTATAAATTTGATTGAATAAGGAGTCTGCATTCTCATCAGGATGCATCTTCGGATCATCAAACCTATTATAGAGGACTTGTAGATTTTCCTCCTTCACTTTTCTATCTACTTTATAAATATTTTCAAGTTTAGCCCACATGGACTTTGATTAGGTAAAACTCATCACCTTTAGATAGATCTGATTTGAAGGGGATGTGGTGAGGGCATTCTGTGATTTAGCATATGCATCAAGAATTTTCCTATTTTCATCAGTCATAGCCAGTCCTGTTAGATCAGTATCATGTATTACTTACATAGTATAAAATATAACCTTTATTCCTAGAGATATTAGATGAGATATCATTCTGTTTTTTCAGATCTGAAAATTACTTCCATCGAAGAGGGGTGCTTCCCTGACATTAGCCGAATTCTCCATGAAGGTAAGACATATCAAACACCGACAACCTTGCTCTAATACCACTTAAAGGACCCTAGAACACCCTAAGAAGGGAGGGATGAATCAGGGGGCCAAATTTTCTATCGTAAAGTTGTAAATCATGTTCCCACATTGGTAGGAAATGTTAAATCTTTTAGTAAAATGAAATCAAGGAGATAACACATCACTTTTACTTGGTTCACCGCAAAGGGATACATCCAAGGAGCATATGGAGATAGTGTTTCAGTTGTAACTAAATCCACTAATCTTCACCAGTTGTGGAGTATAAGAGTTTGGTCACATTCACTATGTTCCAGACACACTACCCCTACAGAAGTTTAGGGATGGCTCACCACTTCCCTCCGAACACTTTCATAAACTCCTCCTAAATCACTACTATGATAGAAGTGTAACTCATTTTATCGACCTGAAGGTCTCTTCAATAGATTGGAATTGAAGTCTTTGTATCTATTCATCATGGGACACTAATTTAATAAATGACCTGAGCAGATTCTCACTAAAAGCCCTAACCACTCAACAATTATACACAAAAAAACCCTTCACAAATCCCCTTCGCAAAGATAAACCCTTCGCAGGGCACACCACCTTGTAGATCACAGCCCTTCATGGAGGTCACTACCTCAAAGATCAGAACCCTTCGCGAAGCTCACTGCCTCGAAGAGAAACCTACTTTGAGAAGCTCAATATTCCAATCCAGAACTCCCCATCTTCATGAATATCATAGGAATTAGAAGTGTTGGCATCATTCATGACTGTACAATTTTCTTTGCAGAGATCATGAAAACTTAGAGTAATATGCTTCGTGGTGAACCCCTTGATTTGCGAAGTCATAGCGATCACATATTTTCTCTATTATAATCATGTCAAAATGAAGAGGGGTGGAATCTTATTTATAGGCATAGTCGAATGCATAGCTCTTCTTCTCCAGGAGAGAAATCCAAATCATCCAAAAATATCTTTATGTTACTTCCTCCATCTCGCAAAGCTCTGTTGAAATTTCCAGTTTGTAGAGCTCATTGTAACCGCAAAGAAACACCGTCTCAAATTGAAAATATTTATTTCTTCGAAATACTTATGATAGTATTCAAAAAAACTTTTCCATATGTCACATGTTATCAATATCTCCAAGAAAATTTTGACAAGGTATATAAAAGATACAGTATAAAACAATCCAAGATAGGGTTATTGCCCATGTTACATGTTATCAATATCTCCAAGAAAATGTGTTCAAAAGAATAGTAGGATATTGAAAGACTGGGTAGAATATGTTATTCCTTATTAGTGGGATATTTCATGTATGGCATGTTATGTATCATGTTTTATGTTTCTATTTCTTTAAGAATGGTAGGAATATATCATCTAATCCAGGAGAGCTACACTCGACGTTAGGACCAAGATGACGATTAAGGTGTTTTGCATTCAAGTGTTGTCTTTTGTTATTAAGGAAAGTTTTTGAAAGTAAACTCACTTTCTTTCTGTAAATATTCCTACTAACTCCTATTTTTAAAATAATTTGACTCATGTTTTGAAATGAATCGATGTCATGTTTTGAAAAGAATTGAACTCACTCTATACATCATAAAGAGGAATTTGTAGTTATCTGTAATGAAAGAATCATTCACATGGAGAATGTTTCTTGTCGGAAGTAAATATCACCCAATTCACTTTAGAAATAATGTGAATGAAGTGGATGTTTTGAATCAATGTCTTTATGGATTCAATTAAATAAATGTGACTATGATATACCGATTTGTATTTTATATAAATCATAAGTTGAATTGTGAACTTATGATGAATGCATGACAAAAAAAGGGAGAGTGAAAGAGATTTTTCTAATTAAAAAGGTGGTGCTAATTGAAAAGGTGATGAAAATTGAAAAGATGGTACCAATTGAAAAGGTGGTGTCGATTTAAAAGGTGGCGCTGATTGAAAATATGGTGCTAATTGAAAAGGTGGTTCTGACTAAAAAGGTGGTGCTGATTTACTATAGCATCTAGTTTTCCATCAGAAAGGATATAAAATTTTCATACCCAGGATGATCATAGTCAGACTCATAAGGAAATTGATCATATCCCAAAATGATCATACCCAAGCCAATCATATTCTGAAATGATTATATTTCGGACAATTGTAATCAGTCTGAATTTGAAAGAAAAGCAGGTTGGCAAAATTATGAATTGACAAAGGAAGAGATATGTGAACTATGACTTTTTTTGAAATGTTTCCATTAAGTGGGTCAAGAGTTGATTTAATTTTTTTTCTCTTCAAATTATTTTATTCCATGTGGGTAAAGAGAAGAAGAGAAGAAGATTTTTTTTATTCCAAGTGGGTCCATACAAAAGGTGAAACTGTGAGAAGTGATTCAAGGGAAGAGATGAAGGATTTTGTTGAATGTCTTGTCAAGGGGGATATTGAATTTCTAAGAGTATTTTGATTTTATTCAGTCATGTATTCAATTGATACGAAGAATTGCATTGAATAAAACATGACTCAATAATTGAAGTATATCTTGCGATTCAAATGAAGGGATGAAGAAAGAGAAAAAGTTTGAAGAAGAATCAAGAAACATTGAGTAGAGGTGATTTAGTTTAAATGAATCCAAGATTTTATGGGAAATTGAGATTTGGTTGAATTTTTGTGAGTGGGAATCATTTTTGGGATTCCCACTCAAACCTTCTAAGGGTCACATATAATAGAAAAAGTTCTTTGTACTTTATGGTGGTTGTTACTATTCACAGCAGTAGAGAGAGGGTCTGAGTTTCTAGAGAGAAGAAGAAGTCTTCATACCAATATTTTGTTGAAGAGGTTTTGATAGAGAAGTAAAATTTATATTTGGAAAATAATCATATTAGGATGGATAAAATGGATTTAGGATTTATTTATTGGGTTTCTCGAACTGAGGTATAATCGTACTAGGTTTTATCACACTCAGGGATTTAAGTGGTGTTAATTCATTTATATTGTATTCTGAAATAAAATTGGACTGGAAGAATCTTATTGGGTAGAATTGTAATAGGAGGAATCAGACTGGGAATATCGGACCCAAGAAAACCAGAATGAATTTCCCTAAAAAAGTATATAAATTTCTTATCTTTATTATGGGTAAATAATTGAAGGATTTTATTTCAATTGAATAAATTTTTTGAATTTAAAATAAGAACAAGTAAAATAAATTGTTACATAAATATTGATTTTCCCTATTTGTGCTAAGAGGGTGTACACTCACTTGTTGATTGATTCAAAGTGATTCACAAGTGAATGGGTATTCATGCTCATTATTATCCAAGGATTAATTTCTATTGTTTTTTATGGCATTGGATCATTTCCAAACCATACCAAGGACGTAACTATTCTTATTGAATAACGATCCTTGTAAATACCTATGTTCCTGTGGATGTTTTTTGGATTTGTCTTCATCCTATAATTGAAATATATAATAGGAGGTGAAGGTTTTTTCAATTTAAAATAAAAAATATATGAAAAAAGAGTATCAATAATTCATACCCTCCCCCTCTCAGTGATACAATCACTCTGACTAGGAACTTTCAAGTGGTATTAGAGAATTGGTTTCCTTCTCTTATTCTTTGCTAATGTAGAATTTTAATTATGTGAAAATAAAAGGGATTCTAGTATTTTATCGAAATAATTATCATATATTGAAAGATATATTGTTTCTATATCTTATGTTTATTATTTATGATATTATTTAAGCTACAATATTTTGGTTTCCATCCATTAATGATAAATCTCCACTTTCATCTATTGAAAAGAATAAACTTGAGAATGATGGAAGGGAAAAGAATTCTATATTATCATCACTTTCTAAAAGTGAATTCTTGAGAGTAAAAGGAGTTTCCACAACCAAAGGTATATGTGATAAATTGAAAAACATATACAAAGGTAATAAAAATGTGAAAACTGTAGAGATTTAAATCTGGAGATTGAAATATGAAGATTTGAAGATGGATGAGCATGAATCTTTTGGGAACTTCTTTACTATGGTGAATGAAAAATTCAGTACGACAAGATGTATTGGTGAAAATTTAGATGATTCTATTGTGGTTTAAAGGATATTGAGAATCTTTCCTAAAATATTTGATGCAAAAGTCTCTTCAATGGTAGACTGATATCCATAGAAATTATCTCTTGATGATTTTCATAGCACACTTATTACTTCTAAAAATTTAAGATAGAATGATATGAAGAGAAAAAAATTTTTTTTTAGAGAAATTTCATTCAAGTATGAAAATAAAGAAAAATAAAAAATATTCTTATTTAAGAAGAAGATGGTGATTCTGAATCTGAAAATGTGGTTTGTAAAAATCTCAATGATATTTTATCCTTATTTTATAAAAATGTGAAAAGAGGTACAAGGAAATACAAAGGGAAACTTCCTCTAAAATGATTTGAATGTGGAATCGTTGGTCACTTTGTGGAAAAATTTCCTTGAAGAAAGAATAAATAGGATAATGATGACAAAGAAATAAAGGAAAAAAGATCTTGAAAGAAATTGGGAGAATAAGAAAAATTAAAATACATAGGGAAAGAAAAGAGTTTCCTAAAATCCAAATAAAGTAGTTTCTTGTCTAAAGATGAAGAAGAATAAGGTAGTGATACTGAATCTGAAAAATTAGTTGAGTATGGTATTGAAAATATTTTTATTTCAATATTGAATTATTAAGAATTTGGAAGCAGTAGTTTTTAAGAAAAAGAAACTCAACTTGAAATAAAATTAAAAGAAGAATTGAATGATTGTTTGAGAAAGATCAGAAGGCTTGAAAAGTGTAACAAAAATTCAGAAGATTAATTATATTCAATGAGTAATCAATATTTTTTTCTATTGAGAATGAAAATATGATGAAATAGATTGATGATTTGAATATATCTTGTAAAGAATAAAATAATCGTAATGAGCTTCTATAAGTGAAATTGAAAGAAAAAAATAAGAGTTAGAACTTGTCCACCAAAAACATTCTATAGATGATGAGAAAATAAAAAGTTTCCAAAACTATATCACTAAAGTTGATAAATGATATTGTAATGAGAAAACTGAGAAGGTTCAACCAAATTTACCTTCAAAGGGTGAGAAGAAGAATGGAATTGTTTCTGAGAAGAATATTACTGTGAAAGTTATGTATGTGAACAAAGAAAATAATAAAGAAGTTATAAAACATTATGAGTTAGAAAAAGTTTTATCTGGTTCCATAATAGTTTCAAATACGGATAATTCTATTAAGGATAAAAATAATAAGAATAATATGGTTGAAAAGGAAAAGATGGTGGAAGAAAAATGTATTCATAATGCAGATCATTATAGAGGTTTCAGAGGAAAATACTCATTTTATAGCTATTGCTGGTATTATGGGGGATTTAGACATACAAAAAACATTTTTTGTTTCAACCTAACAAAATTATTATTTTTCCATAGGTCATGAAAGGAAAAGATTGAGGGGGATTCAATTCCACTAAAGAAATATGGATGAGAAATTCGATGTGAAGAATTATGAAAATAGTGGAATGAAGATTGAAAATAGGTTCCATCCCTTGGAAACTAATTTTGAAAGAAGTGAAAAACCTAGAAACCTGGAAAAAAGATGTCTTTTTTTTGTTACTATAATAACAAAACACTCTTAAAAAATCTTACATTCTAAAAATGAAGAAAGAAAAGAAAAGAGAAAAAACTCTTGTAATTGAAACTGCATTAAAAGAATCAAAGGGAGAATAAATTTGGACACTTGATAGTGGGAATTCTTCTCAAAAGATAAGAGACATGTATTTTTTAATGAATTTGAATTATTTTAAATAAGGCATGAGGATATTTGGAAATAATGAATCTTGGGAAATAAAAGGTGTTGGATCAGCCATTATTGGGAAAGAAAAGATGAAATCAAAGAAAAAATTGTATGTTGATGGGATAAAACACAATATGCTAAGTGTTTCACAATTTTGTGATGAGGGTAACAATTTCATCTTTATTAAAGAAGGGTTTTTTGTTTATAATGAAGAAGATTTAAAGATAGTAACTAGAGTATAATGTACAAAATGAAATCTGTTTCAAGTCACTAATAAACAAAACTCTTGTTAGATGAGTATGATGACAGAGAACAAATTGTGGAATAAAAGGTTGGGAATCATGTGTTAGAGAAACATGAGAAAGTTATCTAAAAGAGACAGTTTCCTAGACATTTCTAATTTTCCAAGAAGAAGATAGTGGTGTTTCACTATCTTCCAGAAAGGAAATATTATGAATGCTTCGCATAAGAAAGTTGAATTTTTTTCAAAACAACCCATATAGTTGATTCATTATGATATATGTGGGCCAATGGGTAAAAAATAAAAAAATGGAGAAAAGTAATTCATTACTTTCATTGATTATTTTATTCACATTACTTGTGTCATGTATATGAAGCATAAATCAGATGCATTGAAAATGTTTAAAAGTTTCAGAAGAAAAACAAAAAAGGAATGTGAGTATTTAATGAAGATGTTTTGAGCATATAGTGGTGGTGAATATAGAAGTGAAGAGTTTGAAGACTATATTGAGAATAATTGAACTCAACATGAGTATAGTTCCCAATATACTACCCAAAAAAATGGGGTATCTGAAAGAATGAACAAAATCTCAGTGGAAATTGGAAGAACCATGTTACTTGAAGATGACCATTCTCATTACTTTCGGAGGAAATCAATGAGCACTATTATTTATATCCAGAACCCTTTTTTCCATAGGCCTCAATCAAGTATGAATCCTTATAAATTTTTTTATGTAAAAACTCAAAGTTTGAAACACTTTAGGGTTTTTGGGAATCCATGTATTATAAATAAGAAAGGTAGAAACTATGGAATGTTTGAGTAGAAAGGTGAATATTGAATATTTATTGTCTATGCTTTGGAAGGAAGATGATACAAATTATTCAACAAAGAAACAAAAATAATTTTTGATTCTATTTATGTGGAAGTAATTGGAAAGGCAGAGGAAGATAAACATGCTCTGGCAGGGAATGAAGTGGATAAAGTTGAAGAAAACAATTCTAACAAGGATATAGATAATTATATTTCTATCAAAGAAGAATAATCAGACTAATTTATTTCCATTAATGATAAAGATAATAAAAAATCTCATCATAGGATGAGGAAGAAAGTGTAAGTTCAAAATATAATTGGCGAACACAATCAAATGGTTCAAACTAGAAGAACAAAAAATTCTATTACACATACTTATCTATATTAAAAAGTTGAACCAAATGATGTGAAATAATTATTTGACCATCCAGAATGGTTTCAATACATAAACAAATAATTGGATCAAATTTAGAAGGATAATACATGGGAAATCATACCCAAGCCTGAAAAAAAGAATTATTGACACAAAATGGGTTTTTTGGAACAATATGAATGAATAAGGGTAAGTAATAAGAAGAAAATAAAGATTAGTATGCAAAGGGTATTGAAAAATTAAGGAAATTAATTTTGATGAAACCTTTTCTCCAGTGGACAAATTGGAAACAATTCGAATTTTTCTTGGTATTACTGCACAACGAAACTACAAGATATTTCAAATGGATGTTAAATCTGAATTCTTGAATGGTAATCTTGAATAGGAGGTTTATATTGAACAACCTTGTGGGCTTATTTTTAGGAAAGATGAAAGTTATGTGAGAATATTGAAGAAATCCTTGCACGGGCTAAAACAAGCACTAAGGGAATGATATTCCAAATTAGACACTTTCTTAAGGAATATGAGTTTTAATAAAGGAAGAGTGGAAAAAAATATTTATATCATATAAATTTAGGAGTATACTCTCATTTTATTTATTTATTTTGATGATATTATCTTTGTTGGGAATGATGAATGATGTTGTGAAAGATTTTTTGAAGAAATGATGATGGTATTTGAAATGTCAATGCTGAGATAAATAAAATAATTTATTGGGTTACAAATCACATAAAAGGAGAAAAAAATATTTCTTTCTAAAGAAAAGTACGCTAAAGAACTTCTCAATATGCTCATCATGGAAAACTGAAAACCTATTTCCAAACCTATTTCAGTGGGAATGAAGTTGCATAAAGATGAATAATGAAAAGAAGTTGATCAAAATGAGTATCAAAAACTGATTGGAAGACTATTGTATTTGATTTCCCCAAGACCTAAAATTGTTTATGTTACTACCTTATATGGAAGATTTCATAGTTCTCCAAAATAATAACATCTTATTGTAGCTTAGATACATAAAATACACAAAAGAAATCAGAATCAGGTATTGTAGCTCAGAAAGTATTGATTTTTTTGGGTATTCAGACGCATATTGGGTAGGAAATGTTGATGGTAAAAGATCCACATATTGTGGAGTATTCTTAATGGGAATAAATTGTATTGGAGGAAATTAAAATTAATAGAATTAATTGACTCTCAGTATGGATGAAGTTGGGTATGTTGCTTCCACTCAAGCCGTTACCCAACTCTTGTGGACGAAAACTCAATTAGAAGATCTACCTGTTGAAGTGAAGTTACCCTTACTCTTGGGTTATGACAATCAAAGTAAAATAAATCTCACCAGAAATCTAGTTCAACATTATTGATCAAATAATATTGATATAAAATATCATTTCATCATAGAGCATATGGAAAAGAATTAATTGAAGCTGAAGTATGTTCCAACATCGAAACAAGTGGATGAAATTTTCACGATACCTTTTTTGAAGGAATTATTCTAAAAATTGAGGTTGAACATAGGTGTCCAACCTCTTTCTAATCAAGGATGAGGTATGTGTTTCTATCCCCTATTTCATCTTATCATTTTATTATATTGTAAAGGGGTAGAATTGTATTTTCTCATAAATCTATTGTATAAAAGAGAGAGTTTTGGGTAAGATGCGAATCCAATATTGTATTGAATGTGAACTGTTGTAATTGATTTTAGGAGTGGTTCTAGTAAAGAAATTGTTTTGTATTCCAGGAAGGTTTAAGAAGTGATGAGGAGTAATGATGAATGTGTTTTCATAATCACTTCTTTTGGACAACGTGGCCTTGCTGTCAATGTTTCTTGTTTCCTACAATTATTTAGCTCACGTAGGCTTAGAATTATTGACAAGTGGTCTATTTCTTGATGATACAAGGTTCACTGATTTATGAAACTTGGTTGAAAACAAAATCCAAATGGGGAGATTGTTAGGATGAAACTAATGATGAATGTGTTTTATATTCAAGTCTTAAATTTTGCTGTCAAGGAACATTTTTGAAAATCACCTCACTTCATTTCTAGAAACAATCGTACTAAATCATGTTTTGAAAAGAATCATACTCATGTTTTGAATTGAATCAGAGACATGTTTTGAAAAGAATTGAACTCAATCTGTCCATCATAATGAGTAATTGGTCATTATCTAGAATAAGAGAATCGATCGAATGGAGAATTTATCTTTCTGGAAGTAAATGTCATCAGATTCACTTTGGAACCGATATAAATGAAGTTAATGTTTTGAATTGATGTATCTATGGATACGATTAAATAAATGTGATAATGCTATGACTATTTTTATTTCATATAAATCATAAGATGAATTGTGAACTTGTGATGAAAGCGTGATGAATGAAAGGGGGAGTGAAAGAGATGTTGCCGATTAAAAAGGTGGTGCTGATCGAAAAGGTAGTGTCGATTGAAAAGATGGTGCCGATTGAAAATTTTGTGCCTATTGAAAAGGTAGTGCCAATTGAAAAGATAGTTCCAATTGAAAAGGTGGTTCCATTTTACTGTAGCATCTAGTTTTCCATCAGGTAGGCCTTAAACATTTCATAACCAGGATGATCATACTCAAACTCACAAGGAAATTGATCATATATAGAAATGATTGTACCCATGACTATCATATTTATAAATGATCATACACTAGAAAATCATAACCAGGTTGAGTTAGAAAGAAAATATGGTTGGTGAAATTTTGTATTTCTAAAGGAAGAGGTAGATGAACTCTGATTTGATTTCAAATGACTTCATTAAGTGGTTCAAGAGTTGAATTAAATTGTTTTTCTCTTAAAATTATTTTATTACAAATGGGTCAAGATAAGAAGAGAATAATGAGTTTTTTATTTCTAATGGGTCATGAGAAAAGGTGAAATTTTGGGAAGTGATTCAAGGGTATAGATGATGGATTTTTCTAAATGTTTTTTCAAGGGGTTGTTTGAATTTCTAAGTGTATTTTTATTTTCTTCATTCATGTATTCAATTGATATAAAGCATTGTATTGAAGAAAATTGGACCTAGAAATTGAAATATGTCTTGCGATTCAAATAAATGGCTGAATAAAGAAATGATGTTTAATGAATAATTGAAAAGCTTCAAGAAGAGTTGAAGAAGTAAAAATGCATCTTTAGATTTTAGGGGAAATTGATATCTGGGTGAATTTGTGTGACAAGAAACATTTTTGGGATTCCCATCTAAACCATTTGAGGGTCACCTATAAAACAAGAAATACTTTTTAAATTTTTTTGGTTGGACTATTCAACATATTAGAGAGAGAGGGTATGAGTTTCTAGAGAGAATAATTAGACTTTGTACCAATATTTTGGTGAATTGGTTTTTATGGAGAAGCTAGATTTGTATTTAGCTAATCATCATATCATGCTAGATTAATCGGATTTTGGATTTCCGTATTTGGTTTCTCGGATTAAGGAATAATCGTATTGGGTTTTATCATATTTTGGGATTGAAGTGTTTCCGATTAAATTCTATTGTATTATGAAATAAAATTGGACTGGAAGAATCATATTGGGAGAATCGTACTTGAAGGAATTAGACTGGGAAAATCCGACCCAGGAAAACCAGACAGAGTTTCCATAATAAAGTCCACGAGGTTCTTACCGTTCATCTTGGTAAGGAATTAAATAATTGTATTTCAATTGAATACATTTGTTTAATTTAAAATAAGAACAAGTAGCATATATTTTTTCACAAATGTTATTGTTCCCTATTTGTGCTAAGAGGTTGCACACACACTTGTGGATTGATTTCGAAGTGCTTGACGAGTGAAAGGGTATATCCTACTTGTTGTAATCCAAGGATTTATTTCTAGTGGATTGTATGGTATTAGATCATTTCCAAACTATAAAATGAAGGTAGCTATTCTTATTAAATAGAAAACCTTGTAAATACTTATGTTCCTATGGATGTGTGTTGGTTTTTTTCAGAGGAAATTGAAATATATAACAGGAGGTGAAAGTTGTTTCAATTTAAAAGATACATAAATGAAAAAAGAGAATCACTGATTCACCCCCACACCCTCTTAGTGATACAATCACTCTGATTGGGCACTTTTATGGGGTGGGTGCCAAAACTATCCCGAAGTACTTACGATGTAAACTATTATATTCCTAGTGTACGGAGGAGATGAGGAACTAGTAGTGAGATGATACATGAATACAAGTTTCGAGACATGTCACTATGATATGAAATCATAGTCAGGATACATCTTGTTCCAGAATGGTGGTGTAGTGAGCTAGAGAAGATTGGAGCAATGTGTGGTCATCGATTCAACAGAAGAATATGAGCATATAGAATCTTCCAATGTAGCAAAAGAATCGTCTAGATACACATATTTGTATTAGAAATTAGTATTCATCCTAGTATTGTAGACCCTGTTCCAGTTTATTATGATAAAAGTGCGACAACTGTAACAACCAGAGATTTTATGAGAATTATTCTTTTAAATTTCTTTGATGCCTTTTGTTGTACGCTACACCAAGATTATCTTGCGCTATACGCAACACCGTATTAGCTTTCAATATACACAACACTATTCTTGGATCGCGTTACACACAATTTCAAGTTCGGTTGATAGTAGTTATTCTACGCAACATTGAGTGTATATATATATATATATTCAATGTTTAAATGAAATATGGTTGGATTCTGTTATATGCAAAAACAAAGGAGTCTTTCACTACACGCAACCCTAACATGGCTTACATTACACGCAATCGTGACCTTCCTCGATAGCGTGTGTAGTATGCAATACCGAGTTTCACTAAACAAGATATTATTATAATATTATTATAAACTAGCTGTTATGAATAGTACTACCCACTTTTTGAAAATTTATAAATTTTATCTTTCAAAATGGACTTCATTTTTGGATTCATATTATCGAAATTAGCCTAGGGTGAAATTTTTGTATTTTTCTGAAAACATTCAATTTTTGATGAATAGTGAAAACACATGGTTACTATTCAAAAACCGACTTTTTATTTAAATAATTATTTATTTTATTTAAATTTATTTTAGGTAAAAATTGATACATAATACCTATATAAGTTCAATGTAATTCATTGAAGTCATTTTATAATAATTTTAGATATATAAAAATTTTATTGAACTTTTCACCGTCTTTTACCCACCTCCTAGGAGAATTTGGAAATTCACATAAAACATAATTTTACCACTTTTGTGAATGGAATTTCAAAAATCCGAGAGACACGGTTAATATCAAGGACTAAAATGTGGTTCAATGAGATGAAAATAATTTTTGGTGAATAGTAACTTTTTACTTTTATTTACCACGGTTAAAAGTAAATAGGGAAATTAAGGGTAAAAATGATATTATTATTACCCTAACACATGTCATAATTATATTGGATAAGTGTAATTCGACTAAAAACAACCTTAGGAATAAAATATGACAATTTAGGTCCACTTGGATTAGATTAGGACATTTATTATTAATTTATTTAAAGAAGGGTTAAAATAGTTAAAATCAAAGTTTAATAACTAAAAATTTTTTAATATAGGGTTATACATAAGATAAATTAGACTATGAGTATTCATTAGAACGATAAAATGATTTCCTACATAATGGTATTTTATTTATAATTTTTAGACATTAAATAATTTAATTTATTTATGAAACAGTGATGATGCATTAATTATCTAATTAATGAAATATTGACATAATTGATGTTATAAATACTCGAATAAATGTAATTTGAGACTTTTTATGAATAAAAATAATTTTATAGGTTAATATGACATGTTAGTATTGATTTAATTAACTTTTTTCGAACTAATAATTCTGTTATGATTTTCACAAAAATCAATTACCAAATAGTGTCAAAATTGAAATAAAATAGGTTTTAAAACAAATATTATATTATTAATTGTTATTTTATTCCTTAAAATCTGAGGTTTTTCCAAATTACTTATATAAAGTTATATATATTAATAATAAACAACTTGGGGTTCGTTTGGCTTGTTATAGTAAGTTTATTAACCCTATAGTGTAAGAAAACAAGAAGACACGGTAAAAGTAAAATTATTTAAGTTAAAGTTAAATCTAAATGATAAGGTTAAAATATAAACATAAACTTGTATAAATTCTATTTTATGAGAGTATTTATACCCATCCCCACCTTATATTTGAAATAAATCAATTTGGAGCTATTAAAAACCGAATATGACTTTATAAAAAGATAATATTTTTAGTTTTCCCAAAGGTGCCCCTCTCCTCCCTTATAAAAGGGCACCCCCTCCCTCTTCTCTTCACACCACTTTGAGCCTTCAAGCTCTGACAACCTCTTAAAATTTCTATTCTACACTTCCCTAGAAACATCCTAGAGGTCCTGGTCTTCTTAAAATACCATCTTTAGTGCCCTAAGAGGAGGTTAAGAAGAGGCGCTTCAAAGAAGAGGTAATGTCTGTTACCGGTTCTTTCAACTTTATTTCTTCTTCTACTTCTTCTTCTTTAGTTGTTTCATTATGAAGTAATAACATCAATATCACTCATATACTGATATTTTATTATAATTATGAAACAACCCTATTTAACCATCTATCCATCCTACGGAAAACGAAATCACCATGCGTGCGTACGTACAGAATACTGTCTCTACGCTGTGGTGTAATATGTTTTCGACCACCACCTTACTTGGATGGGTATAATGGTGTAAATAAATAACTATATATGATTATTGAAAATTGATATTGATTATAAAATATTATAAATACACTTAAATACAGTTCCACGATCATGGGAATGATATCATCGCTCGTGCGTACGTACGGACTACCGTGTCCACGACGCGATGAGATTCATTCTTCATGTTAACCATTCATGAATGATTATAAAGTATATATAATAATTAATAATGAAATATATGACATAATAATGATACTGGATTTATATATATATATATATATATATGTATGTCATCTACTTAATTCCTTTCAATTCAATAAGGAAACGAAAACAACGTTCATGCATACGTACGACCTACCGTCTCCATGAACAGTGTATTTCATTCCATTTATCGATCTATCATATATATATGTATATGATGAATATATATTACATATAAATCATTTTTTAAATTCTGGAATTAAGAAAATCAGGATATAAGTAATAATATCAAGAACAACAAGTCCAAACATGTGTGATAAATGAAACGATTTTACCCAAAACGCTGCTTTAACATGGAACTTACAAAAGAACGGGTAATATAAAGTCATAAGTGAATCATATATGATATCATAACAATGAATATGATTCTGTAATAAGTTAATGACATTATTTAAATAATTATAAAGAATGTTCAGATACGTATGAAGCATATCGGACCTAAGGTAAGGGATAACTTTTCCAATCTCGTTCTTATCCGAGATTGTTTATTCGTAAGTATTTACTGGGGTTAATGTTCTCATCCATGTACATGTTTCCTAAAAATGGTTTCATGTATGTTTAAAGTCCTTTTTACCCATTTTTTTACTTTTACTACATGGTATGTAAGGAATATTTCTTTTTTTTACGTTACGAGGAACTTTTTTGACTTTTCCGGCAAAAGTACGAGAAGAATGTTTTTTTAACTTATACGGTATGAAAGGATTTTTATAGTTTTATAAAGCCTTATTTTCATGAAGCTTACTCAAAAATATTTCATGAATATTTCCAACAAAATCTCTTTCTTTTAAAAATGCATGACATTTTGTGAAAAGAAAATGATTTTAAAGAAGAAAGGATATTTTCCTCAAGAATTCATTTCAAGTGTTTTATCAAAACCATTTTCCATCTAAGATGACATTATTTCATATGTGTATGTTTCAAGTTTAATGTCTCTATGATTTACATGGTTTCACTTTTCTTATTATGAAATGATATCCATTTATTTTATATGTATTATGTGATGATGGGATGATTTTTATGAAACCCATTTTATTTATTGGGTTTTTATGAATGACGTATGTTTATTTTGTGGCACAAGTAAGAATGCTTTCATTATGAGATGGGTGAGACCTATATCTCCCTCCAATTCATTGGGTAAATATTTATATCTCATGAGATAGACATGGCTGCAATGGTAATTTAATCTGGTTCAATGTTACAAGACTGAAACGAGGAGTGAACTCAATTCAGAAAGGGACTTTGTCCACTAAGATGGTCTTGGCAGTAATGCCTTGGATACTATGGAAGTCATAACATGTGCTGAATGGTTTCCACAATTACATGTTTTATTCCCATTATATTTTATCAAGATTTATTTTGTTCCTTTATGATATATGCCTTACGTACTTCCACGATTTATGTCTTTGCTCAAGATTTTGATGTTTAAATTTCATGTTCAAGTTTTTTGCATTCAAATGTTTATGGATTGTTTTATGTCCTCTATGCTTACCCTTACTGAGCATTTGAACTCACCCTTTTGATGTTTTCTTTTCCCTAGGATATTAAGAAAGGTTTTAGGTAAGAAAACAAAAGGGGAATATCTTTTGGGGAGAAGTTGAAGATATTTCACCACGATTAGAAGATTAAATTCCGAGTTTCCAAAGACACTAAACTATTACGGTCCTTTTGGTTCTGTGTTTGTTATGTATTAAGTATTACACAAAAGTAATGTAATGTCCATGTACGTCAAGCTTCGGGTCTCTACAGTTGGTATCAAAGGAAAGGTTTAGTCAACTTTTGGAAACTAGGATGCGAGAAATTTAGTGATATCCCTAGAGATATTTCTAAGGTATGTCTAGGGATGTTCCTAAGGTTAAGTAAAAGTATAGGTTATAGTCCTAGAATTATGGTAACGATCATAGAATTTAACATAAGATGTTAGATATTGAAGGTAATCCCCCTTGATTATGATTTTTTCCTCTCACACTATTCTTTTTGGGTTTTTAGAAAATGGCTGGGAATTGGAAGATTCACGATAATGGAGGATAGAATGGACAATGGAATGATATTATTCAGGAGAAACTGAATGAAATGGGATTTGGAAGTCCAAACATCGTTATTATGTATAATTAGAAATCTCATAATATGATAAATAATCTCAACTTTGGTAAGTATCCTGACTCATCTAATAAGAGAAAGATGGAGTTTCATGATGATCATAGAGGAAGGAAAGTTCAATTTCTATCATGTAAATCATGTGGGAAGAGGCATCAAGGAGAATGTTTCAAAGGAACTGAAAGATTCTTTGGGTGCAGAAAAGAAGGAAACAAATCTAGTAAGTGTAAAGGAAAAGGTTTAGTTAACACCATGGATAAGGATAATGGTATTGCTACGACATCAAAAATGATTAGATGTTTTAAATGTGGAATGTATGGGCCTTACACAAACCAATTCCCTAAGGGAAAATCTCATGAATAGAATCAGCATGGTCATATGGGTAGTATTTATGTGGATAATGATGAGGAGACTACAAATGATATATGAGATGAAAGAAGTGTTGAAGCTTGGTCAATGGTTTAAGAAAGTAGTGGAATGATTGTATGTTTATCAAGAGTTATGTTGTATAGGTAATTTAATGGTACTATGGAATAAAGAAACATCTAAGGATTGTTACACTATTGTTTTTCCTAAAGTATTTGAAATTATATGTTGAATGGTACTGGTAACCATGAAAGCTTATTCAGATATGTTTGGAAAGAAGATGATATGCACATAATGAATGGATAAGGAGGAAATAATATGTTTGATAGTATTCATGAGCTCATGATTGTTATAAGGACTAAGTGATATCATGGTTTGAGTTTACAGAATATTGGGATTTTGGTATGTGGAAAGTGTTAACTTTTAACTGTATTCATGTTTTCACTAAGGTTCGATGGGTATTCATTTTTCAAGAGAATACATGATTAAGGCCTTCAAATGTTTGGAATGTGACCAACAAGATATATCGTATGATATATGGGGGATAAATGATGGTATTCACATACTTGTTATGTAACCTCTCAAGTAATCATTTTCTTTACACTATGAGATTGGACAGAAGTATTTTCGATAAGCTTAAAGGTTGGAATGGATTAAGTTGGACATCAGATATAATTGTTTATGGGTAGAATTTTTTTTCAATATTATTTATGGAATTTTATAATAATGTATTTTTAGAAAAAAGACAACCTGTAGGACGGGTGACAACCCATCGCGTCAGACAAGGCTGTGGGAATCAAACCCACAACTGAAGTGCGACATGCCTTTATCGCCTACCACCAGACTACAGGAAGTCCCTGTTTAGTAGAAACCGGTTTTATTATATTAATTAGTATGATATATGAAGTATAAGTCCATTTTAGGAACCATATATGATTAATCTCACTATAGATGGACTTATGTATTTTTGATAACTTTATCTAACCTTTTGTTTGAGAAAGAAGGAATGACCCATCATTCTATCACATGATCTGATAACACTTCATGAATGACAAATTAAACTTAATTTCTTTAAGTGATGAAGTGGAAATTTTCCAAGGAATGACCAATGGTGAGACTGTACCAAAATCAAGAAATTATTTCTTCTAATTCCAATTGCTTGAACTTTAGGGAAATGATCTTGAAAACCAAAAATGTTGTCCTAGTGCCCTTATATCCGATGAATCAGATGGTACCTTAGATCATCACATATCTATGGCTTTGTGATTGCTGGATTTTTCATAGCCATGTTCTCTACCACTCTCCATCAGAACATGATGGTTAAATTTCTCTTCCATATCCATATTTTCAACTATGTTTTCCTATGTGGAAACCCAGTGATTAGTTAATTTGGGTTACAGTTAAGTTTCATACTTTAGTTTTTAAAGATTAGTTTTGGTATTCCTTTTTACGATGTAGGTTTCTATTAAAGAAACTTTGGAGTAGTATACCATTTATAACCCCGATGAATTTCGAGGGTGAAATTCATTTAAAGGGGGGTAGAATGTAACAACCCGAGATTTTATGAGAATTATTCTTTTTAATTTCTTTGATTTCTTTTGTTGTAAGATAAACCAAGATTATCTTGTGCTATACGAAACATCGTATTAGCTTGCAGTATATGCAACACTATTCTTGGACCGCGTTACACACAGTTTCAAGTTCGTTTGATAGTAGTTATTCTACGCAACATTGAGTGTATATATATATATTCAATGTATAAATGAAATATGGTTGGATTCTATTATATGCAAAAACAAAGGAGTCTTGCACTACACGCAACCTTAACATGTCTTACATTACACGCAGTCGCGACCTTCCTCGATAGCATGTGTAATACGCAATACCGAGTTTCACTAAACAAGATATTATTATAATATTATTATGAACTAGCTGTTATGAATAGTAATACCCACTTTTTGAAATTTTATAAATTTTATCTTTCAAAATGGACTTCATTTTTGGATTCATAGTATCGAAATTAGCTTAGGGTGAAATTTTGGTATTTTTCTGAAAACTTTCAATTTTTGATGAATAGTGAAAACACAGGGTTACTATTCAAAAACCGACTTTTTATTTAAATAATTATTTATTTTAGTTAAATTTATTTTAGGTCAAAATTGATACATAATACCTATATATGTTCAATGTAACTCATTGAAGTCATTTTATAATAATTTTAGATATATAAAAATTTTATTGAACTTTTCACCGTCTTTTACCCACCTCGTAGGAGAATTTGGAAATTCACATAAAAACTAATTTTACCGCTTCTGTGAGTGGAATTTTAAAAATATGAGAGACATAGTTAATATCAAGGAATAAAATTTGGTTCAATGAAATGAAAATAATTTTTGGTGAATAGTAACTTTTTACTTTTATTTACCACGGTTAAAAGTAAATAGGGTAATTAAGGGTAAAAATGATATTATTATTACCCTAAAACATGTCCTAATTCTATTGGATAAGTGTAATTCGACCAAAAACAACCTTAGGAATTACATATGACAATTTAGGTCCACTTGGATTAGATTAGGACAGTTATTATTAATTTATTTAAAGAAGGGTTAAAATAGTTAAAATCAAAGTTTAATAATTAAAATATTTTTAATATAGGGTTATACTAAATATAAATTCGACTATAAATATTAATTATAAAGATAAAAATATTTCCTACATAATGGTATTTTATTTATAATTTTTAGACATTAAAGAAGTTAATTTATTTATGACACAGTGATGATGCAGTAATTATCTCATTAATGAAATATTGACATAAGTGATGTTATAAATACTCAACTAAATTTAATTTGAGACTTTTTATGAATTACACTAATTTTATAGGTTAATAAGACATTTTAGTATTGAGTTAATTGACTTTTTTCTAACTAATAATTCTGTTATGAGTTTAACAAAAATAAATTACCAAATAGTGTCAAAATTGACATAAATTAGTTTTTAAAAAAAATATTATATTATTAATTGTTATTTTATTCCTAAAAATATAAGGTTTGAAAAAATGACTTAGATAAAGTTATATATATTAATAAGAAACAACTTGGGGTTATTTTGGCTTGTTATAGTAAGTTTATTAACCCTATAGTGTAAGAAAACAAGAAGACACTGTAAAAGTAAAATTATTTAACTTAAAGTTAAATCTAAATGACAAGGTTAAAATAGAAACCTAAACTTGTATAAATTCTATTGGATGAGAGTATTGAGACCCATACCCACATTAGCTTCTAAATAAATCAATTTGGAGCTATTAAAAACCGAATATGACTTTATAAAAAGATAATATTTTAAGTTTTTCCAAAGGTGCCCCTCTCCTCCCTTATAAAAGGGCACCCCTTCCCTCCTCTATTCACACCACTTTGAGCCTTAAAGCTCGTCAAAAATCTTCCAATTTCTCTTCTACACTTCCCAAGAAACATCCTAGAGGTCCTGGTATTCTTTAAAGACCATCTTTAGTTCCCTAAGATGAGGTTAAGAAGAGGCGCTTCAAAGAAGAGGTAATGTCTGTTACTGATTCTTTCAACTTTATTTCTTCTTATTCTACTTCTTCTTTAGTTGTTTCATTATTAATTAATAACATAAGTATCAATAATATAATGATATGTTATTATAATTATTAAACAACCCTATTTCACCATCTATCCATCCTACGAAAAACGAAATCACCGCGCGTGTGTACGTACAGAATACCGTCTCCACGCCGTGGTGTAATCTGTTTTCAACCACCACCTTACTTGGATGGTTATAATGGTGTAAATAAATAACTATATATTATTATTGAAAAGTGATATTGATTCTAAAATATTATACATACACTTCAATACAATTCCACGATCATGGGAATGATATCATCGCTCGTGCGTACGTACGGACTACCGTCTCCACGACTTGATGAGATTCATTCTCCATGTTAACCATTCATGAATGATTATAAAGTATATATAATAAGTAATCATGAAATATATGAAATAATAATGATACTATATTTATATATATATATATATATATGTATGTCATCTACTTAATTCCATTCAATTAAATAAGGAAACGAAAACAGCGTTCATGCGTACGTACGACCTACCGTCTCCATGAACGGTGTATTTCATTCCATTTATTGATCTATCATATATATATATATATATGTATATGATGAATATATATTACATATAAATCATGTTTTTCATTATTTAATTATTTAAATCAGGATATAAGTAATAATATCAAGAACAACAAGTCCAAACATGTACGATAAATGAAACGATTTTAACCAAAACGCTGCTTTAACATGAAACTTACAAAAGAACGGGTAATATAAAGTCATAATTGAACCATATATGATATCATAACAATGAATATGATTCTTTAATAAGTCAAGGACATTATTTAAATCATTATACAGGAGGTTCAGATACGTACGAAGCATATCAGACCTAAGGTAAGGGATAACTTTTCCAATCTCATTCTTATCCGGGATTGTTTATTCGTAAGTATTTACTGGGGTTATTGTTCTCATCCATGTCCATGTTTCATAAAAATGGTTTCATGTATGATTTAAGTCCTTTTTACCCATTTTTTGACTTTTACTACCTGGTATTTAAGGAATCTTTCTTTTGTTTATGTTACGAGGAACTTTTTTGACTTTTCCAGCAAAAGTACGAGAAGAATGTTTTTTTCACTTATATGGAATGAAAGGATTTTTATGGTTTTATAAAGCCTTATTTTCATGAATATTCCTCCAAAATATTCCATGACTATTTCCAACAAAATATCTTTATTTTAAAAATGCATGACATTTTGTGAAAAGAAAATGATTTTAAAGAAGAAAGGATATTTTCCCCAAGAATTAATTTCAAGTATTTTATCAAAACCATTTTCCATCTAAGATGAAATTATTTCATATGTGTATGTTTCAAGTTTGATGTCTCTATGATTTACATGGTTTAAATTTTCTTATTATGAAATGATATCCATTTCTTTTATATGGATTATGTGATGATGGGATGATGTTTATGAAACCCATTTTATTTATTGGGTTTTTATGAATGATGTATGTTTGTTTTGTGGAACAAGTAATATTTCTTTCATTATGTGATGGGTGGGACCTATATCTCCCTCCAATGCATTGGGTAAAGATTTATATCTCATGAGATAGAAATGGCTGGAATAGTAAGTTAATCCAGTTCAGTGTTATAGGACTGAAATGAGGAGTGAACTCGATTCAGAAAGGGACTTTGTCCACTAAGATGGTCTTGGCAGTAATGCCTTGGCTACTATGGAAATCATAACATGTGCTGAATGGTTTCCACAATTACATGTTTCATTCCCATTATATTTTATCAAGATTTATATTGTTCCTTTATGATATATGCCTTATGTACTTCCAAGATTTATGTCTTTGCTCAAGATTTTGATGTTTAAATTTCATGTTCAAGTTTTTGCATTAAAATGTTTATGGATTGTTTTATGTCCTCTATGCTTACCCTTACTGAGCATTTGAGCTCACCCTTTTCATGTTTTCTTTTCCCCAGGATATAAATAATGGTTTTAGGTAAGAAAACAGAAGGGGAAGAGCTTTAGGGGATAAGTTGAAGATCTTTGACCATGATTAGAATATTAAATTCCAAGTTTCCAAAGACACTAAACTATTACGGTCCTTGTGTGTTTGTGTTTGTTATGTATTAAGTATTCTGCAAAAGTAATGTAATGTTCATGTACGTCAAGCTTCGGGTCTCTACAACAATAGTGTTTACCAAGGAGCCTATGTCACAATAGAGGAAAAAACATATGCTTTAGAAGTTTCATCTCTTGAAGGATTTTACTCAAAGAGGTGAAGTCACAACTATCAGTGTATCAATATAGAAAAACATGGAAAACCTCTTGATTAAAGCCATATCTCGGCAGAAACATGATTCTCATTTGAGATCTAGCATATTAAGTCTTGTTAGAATTTTGATGTAGTGAATGTTTGAGTATTGAATACGGGTTCCCAAGACCCAACTTATGAAGTACTTTGATTAACACTACATGTATAAAATTTTCTATATATACATGTCTTTTTTTAGCATAATAGTGTCAACACTTCCACTTACACTATTTTATGGTAATTTCCTTGGATTGCATGTCACATAAAAGTGATATAGTAGATCCTGAACTATAATGAGAATCAAGAGATACTACGACATTAATCATAAATTAATGTTTTATAATCTAGAAAAAACATACTAATAGGTCATATATAACGAGTGACTATCAGGTGCGGGAGTTTTATAAGCACTGAGGCTTATTGTCATAATGTTTTCACATGGTAATCTCTAGTAGTTGAGATCATGAGGAAATACCTTCCAATAGAAACACCACATGTTTTTGGTTTCATTGGTTGTTCATATTTATATACATGTGTATTGGTCTCCCAAGTTGAGATCATTATCAATGTGTACCATTTGATTTCATACTTTGATGTGAGGAGAAAACCATGAAAACAAAGTCATGGAAATGTAGTTTGTGTTGGGTGTTTCATTAGTTGTATGAAATTGGTTGAATGATCAAGATAGAATTTTTCACTTCCAAGTTGAGGAAGTGATATCTTTGGTTTAGTCGATCCGTATGGTAGTACCTTCATAAATACATGTCCATGATAGTTGAAGGTAAATATATATAGATAGAGATAAATAAATAATTAACAATAAATGATGATGACACAAGTGTGCATCTTGCTTTATGTTATATAATATGACAA
The DNA here is from genome assembly GCA_963277665.1 of Viscum album. Taxonomy (NCBI): domain Eukaryota; kingdom Viridiplantae; phylum Streptophyta; class Magnoliopsida; order Santalales; family Viscaceae; genus Viscum; species Viscum album. Next base: position 892,829,710 of record OY728123.1, read on the forward strand.
ATGGATTATAATACACAGTACATATTTGTAGGTTAGTCATTGTTGCTATGAGTATTCCTTATCTCTTTAGGGGCTATGATGGGTTGATAGACTCCACTATTGGTTTATGAATACAATTCACAATTATCGAGAAAAGGTCCTAGCAGGTCACACAAAATATCATATTTGAGAATCCTTACTTTCATGGTGAATAGGAATATAGAAAATTGTGGGCCCCGCCATAGGGTCCGAGTGTTGTCCAAGTTTAATCGATCACTGATAAATAAATAAATTAATTACCATTAAATTAATGAATAATTGGGTTGAAATTATATGTTAAAATTATTTAGAAGTGGCTAAGTAAATACAAGTGTTAATTGTATATGAATGAATATTATTTTAATATTCCAGGCTCGTTTAATATTATCAGAGTTATGAGTCAATTTAATGACATAGGTTTATCACAAAATATATTTAATACTTATTACTTGTACGTGAAAAAATATAAATAATATTTATGACGTAGTTAGTTTGATATAATTTATTATTTTTTACATATTTAGTGTATATTAAATACAATGGGGGTGGAGAACCATAACTAGGTGTTTAGAATTCCACTATATAAGTGGATATAATCTCATTCTAATGAACTATTAATCATTTAGGAATTGAGTGTTTCTATCTATTCTTGAATCCTAGGGTGATAATCACTCAATCCAATAAATCTATCCATGTTTATGTTCTCAGATCAAAGCCTAGTGATCACAGTGACTATCACAATGTTGAAGGGATCGTCAAAGATCCACACTATCACCCGTAATCGAATTAATGAAACACATAAAAATTACAGAATCTTGTGTGGATGATATATTGGAATTTATCATCAAGTCCTTCATGAAATGTTTTCTAGTGAATTACAATATATATTCACACTTCCAATTAGAATTAGGTACTCATTATTTTATTTTATATTATACATTTAAATCGTGAAAGTTCCTCAGACCGTTCCTGTAACATCCCAGGTAAATAAAGAATATGAAATTTCCATATTTATTAATAATGGTGAATTAAATGTTAATATTACTTTAAAGGGGATTCTATGTTCGATGGTGTACCCAATACGCAACAACGAGTTTCTTTGAAATCTAACGTTACACACTAATAATATAAGAATATGGTAGTTAACTCCTAGTCATTGTAATGGAGGGAATGAATAGAACTAACTAAAAAATGATTATATATGTTTGTTAAATATTTTAACAATTACACAATAAATTACAGAGGCTTAAAATGCGAATGAATCCAATTTTAAGCATAAATATTTTAATATTCTTTAAAAAGATGACTCACTACCTTTTGAGGGAGAACCCTTTTTAAATCTACTTTTTGAAAATTTTATGTGTTATATTTCACAAACTAAAATACCTCTTTAGAATAAATACATCAAAATTTACTTTTTGTAAGTTTTTGTTATTTTTCTGATAAAGTTTATTTTTTATTGAATAGTGAAAAATGATGTATTTTAATTCAAAACCTCATTTTAATCTAAATTATTTATATGGTTATATTATCTTTTTAATTTGTTTTAAAGTGAAATTAGAATATATTTTTACCATTTAATCCAATTGTGGAAATTTGAATTAATTTCACTTTGAAATTGGACATAAACAAGTGTCAATCTTTTGATATATATTGTTTCTTAAAAACATGTTATTTGTTTTGACATCGGGGATTAATTATTAAATTAATTAATGCAACTTATATGTTTTTAAATTTTTAAATTGACATCATTTTTGAATTTTGAATATCAAATATAGCTTAGGGTGAATTTTTCGTGTTTTTTTAAAACACATCAATTTTTGATGAATAGTGAAACCACTGAGTGCTAGTTAAAAAACTGATTTTTCGTTTAAATGAAATTTCTACCACTTCTATGAATTGAATTTCAAAAATCCGACATATATGGTTGTCATTAGTAAGTAAAATTTGGTTCAATGGGATGAAAATAATTTTTGGTGAATAGTAACTTTTATGTTTTATTAATCGCGATTAAAGGTAATTAGTGTAATTTAAGGTAAATATAATGTTATAATACTATGAAATTACCTTTACACTTGTCCTATGCTTATTGGATGAGTCATGTACGACCATTAAAATCCATGGGTCAATTTTTGGGACCCCATGGAGCCACTTGGGTAAGATAATGACATTAATACCTTTTTTTAAAGTAAAAATAAAAATGTCACAAAAATGTATTTTTTTACTAATTTTTTTACATGGGGTTATATAAGTTATATTTTTGACTATAAATATTCATTTGAAAGGTAAAAACATTTCCTACATCATGTTATTTTTTTACAATTTTTAGACATTAAATAAATAAATTTATTTATGACACCATGATGATGCAGTGATTACCTCATTAATTAACGATTTAAATAAAATGAAAAGATAAGGTAAAATATAAGACTTAAACTTGTCAAAAACCTATTGTATGGGTGTATTTCAAACCCTTATCACCTTATCCTTGAAATATATCATTTTGGGACCTTTAAAATCCGAAAAGCGTTTTATAATAATGTAATATTTCATGACATTCCAAGAGTGCCCCTCCTCCCTCTTATAAAAGGTCACCACCTCTACCCCCTTACCCACTCCTCTCAAGCCCTTGGATCGTCCAACCCCTACTCATACGGTCTATCCACATCCCTATCTTACTCCTATAAGCCTCACTTTGGGAAGAAGTCTTCCCAAAGAAGCCTTTGGCTCAAATCAAAAAGAGTTACCCGATTTAGATGTAATGTCTTCTCTCGAGTTTCTTTCTTTTATTTTTACTTCTTCACTTCCACTAAAATTCTTATTCTTTCATTCCATAACAACAAAATTATTCTAAATATACTATTATGTTGTTATGAAAATTATTTTATTTACACTTACACACACACTTTCGCCTAATGGTTAATAAACATACTGTTTCTGTGGGTGGTGAGTTACTGCATCACAAAATGATGATTGTTCAATCTTCTTTTAACACCTCTCATGGTGTCCATTATGATGGAACTATGATATATATTATATTTATGTCCTCTCTATTGTTCTATATTTTATATTTAAAACATACCTTTATGCTTTACATGTTGTGGAACTGTGATAATTACATCTGAGGAAGTGTGGACTACCACCCCCTCAAGTGACGTGACTCGTTCAAGACATACATGGAACGTATAAATAATGGAATAAATGAAATTATGTGACCTATATAACATATATATATTATACTGGAATTATAATATATATATGTCTCATTTAGTTTTAATTCCTTTAATATGAAAATGAAATAAAAGTTGCGTTCATGCGTACGTACGACCTACCGTCTCAATGAACGGTGCATTTCATTTCTTGTATCCAAATGTTATGGAATAGTATAAAATTAATATATACTGGATATATATGATATTTAAATCATTAATACCATTCTGGAGATTATGTACTTATAACTACATGGGCAATTCTTTTCAAACAAGTTCATTTTTGACTCATGTACCGAACATCGACAAACGCATGATATGAACTCACATAATTAACTAATTATTATAACATGATAATATGTGATATGAATTGAATAATTAACTTTAAAGTAAGTCCTTAATAAATTATAAATTTATCTAAGTTTATTATTCAGGAATATAAATAACGAACGAGAACAAGTTAGACTTGAGGTAAGGGATCCTACCTCTCTCTTTCTTTTTAAGTACTCTCTTTTATGTCATTTGTTTTAAGATCCTCTTTCTTATGTTGGGGGTTGTTATTTTATATTACTCTTACTGAAATTTTTTATGTTAATATGATGAGAGACCCTATTTGATCTCATCAATCCATTTTTGGAAGTTTTAAGTGGTGCCGTTAGGCTGCCGAATTTTCATAAGGGGATTTGTTATCTCACTTTTAATTCTGTGAGATTTCCATTGTTCGCCACTTATTTATTTCATGTGGTGTATTGTGTTCTTATATTTGATATATATTACCATGTTTCTATTTAAATTCATGGTATTCTATGATTCATATTGTGTTTATTATCTTTTGGTCATATGACTCGATTGATTACAATGAGGTATGGGGTTTTTATCTCACTTTTTATTCCCATGAGATTCATGATATATTTGTCACTATCTCCGTTGAGTGGTTTATGTACTTACCAAGATTATACTATTTGTGTAATATACTCTCATTTATGGGTATTTACATAAGCATTTTATGGTCCCTGTTTCATGGGGTGTACGTTTCGAAAGTTACCCAAATCGGTAAGGGATTCTTTCACCCTCCTCATTTTTAAGACTTTTTTGTTATGTATTTTAATTTACATATTGTCATGTTAAGATATGTTATTATATATCCTTATTGATATAAATATTATGTCCAAGTGATTATATACCCTTTTCTCTCTCAACAAATCTTTTTCTGAAATTTTAAGTGACGCTGTTAGGCTGTCGAATTTTTGCAAGGGAACTTCTTAACCCAATTTCGATTCTTTGGGTTAAACTTGTACTCCTTGACTATGTTGTTCAATGAATATGTGTGAATGAAATATTGTTTTTTTACACATAATATCTAATTATATTTGGTTTATTATTTTTTCACACATAATTATGTAATTAATTTATCTTTAATCAAAGGATACCATCTTTATAAGGGATTTCATCTCAAATTACATTCGATTGAGACTTTATTGTTGTTATGTGCCAATTCACTTTGATATATTGTATATACTATCCTTTGGAATATTATATCATTAATACCTTTATTATCGTGATATTATAAAGTTTGATTAAATTTTATTCCTTTAAAATATTCAAAGTGGTATGAGACACTTTGATTCAGAAATCTCTTTATTAAATCGTTTTGAAAATAGTTTGATAAATCATTGATTTTGTTGATATCTTGAATTGACATTTCAAATGAAATGTTAATAGTGAAATGTTTATATTTTCAATATTTTATGTGCTATGATTTTTTTAATGGTACTTGGAAATTTGACGGGTGGTAACATGATTAACCAAATGACGGGTGGTGCCGTGAAAACCAGGACAGGTGGTTACGTTATAACCTCCAATGCATTGGGTATGGAAGTCGGCCATATGACTATTATATTTAGTGATATGTGTGGAAGTCAACCATATGGTTATTACATTTAATTATTTTTTCCCTAAGTTACCTTTATATGTTATGTGTTTTTATATGGGTTTTATGGTATTCTTTTGGTTACAAAATGGTAAACAATTATCTTTTATTCAGTGAAGAGTATTTACTACTTAATAAAGGTGAAAAGTATTACTTATGATAAAGTATTCATGGTTTACTTGTTTTTAAAAACTAACAGTTTTCCTTCCTTGTGTATCCCTTAATGAGCTTTTTATGATCATCCCAAGTTTTTGAAATGTTTTTCACATGATATAAAGTGGAATAGGGCCAAGGATGGGATCAATGGAAAATCATGCTGTCTAAAACATGGAAGTGGACATTACTCTTTTTTCAAGAGTTTTTATTTTATGGAAAAAATGGAAACTGAGTAGAAGTGTCTACTTTTTAATCTTTTGAGATGTAATAATTATGTCCTAATTCTCTAAAAATCTAAACCTGGAAAGATCCTCAATTTGAATTATTCATTTAATTCAAGATTATGTAATGTTTTAAGGCCGGGTCCTTATAGTTGGTATCAGAGGTCATTTTAGACAACATTAGGGATTAAGGGTTTTCGTTAAACACATGATTAGTTCCTATGTTTATTATTTCAGTTAAATCCTTATTTTATAACTTTTTCAGATCAAGGAAAGTTTCTTACAAATGGAAGGGTGAGGATCTCAAACGACATTCTTATCTCTTCCTGATGACATGCTTGCAATAATTATTGCAATGTCATGTTTAGTTGATTGTGAATCTTTTTCTAGCATAAAACTCACTTGCAATAAGTTGTTTGAGATATCAAACACCTCCACTATACCTCGATATCATCGTGGATCATGGGTTGTATTTATTAAAATCATATTTTCTCAATATTCTCATGTTTTCAAGAAAGGTAAATATTATCAAGGAATTTTCAAATATTTTACCTTATCATAAGAGTTTAAACCATATTACGATTTTGAAAAAGGTTTTGAAGAAGTAGAACCTTGTGAAACCGATTTATATTTTCTTTTATAATATACTCTCTCAGACCATACCTATGGTATTTTAAAAGGACCATTGATTGAAAGTTTCAACTCAAATGCGGTCTGACTGTTTTATAAAAACCATGTTTTATCAGATGTTTTGAAATTATATGTCATACATGATTATTTTCCAAAACAGTTTTTCTGTGAAAACCCATATGACCCATGTTGTACAAGGTGTATTTGGATGAAGCAGGAAAATGATTTTGAAATATCTCAAAATAATTTTTGCGATGCATGGACCTTCTACCTACGTGAACAAGATGACGATGAAACCAAATGGACACCATGATCAAGGTATGATGTTCTTCATTGTGGGGATCATTTTATATTATCATATGGTGGTGAAAAAAGGAGACAATATATATAAGACTTCATGAATTAAGATGTTGATTTGGGATGAAAATGAGAGGTATAAGGGAGCCATTGAGGTTAAAAAATGTTAGGGTTATTTTTGAGATTTATAAAAAGGATAACCCGTAAGATGGGTGACAACCTGTCATGTCCGAAAAGGACACTTGAATCGAACCCATAACTGATGGCCGACAAGGGCGCATGGCCTACCACTAGCCTACATGAAGTCCCTGGTTAGTATGACTTATTATTTTTAGTTAAATGATTTTATGGATCAAGAATAAGTTGATTTTGGGAACTTATGTTTTATAAAATGGATATCCTTGGTGTAGGAAAATGATTTGGTGACTAAGTAATAAAGGTTACTTTGGAAGATGTTATCTCTTTTTTGCAAACAATATATGCCTATAGAAAATAGAATACTTTGAGTTTTTAATTGAGGAGAAATGGTGGAATTTTATTTTGGAAGAATCTATGTTTTTATTATGGACTTATATGATGATTAAAATATCATGGAGGATATGGGATTAGGTTAAATACTTTTCATCAATATACTTTAAGAGTAAATGATGTTATTTGAAGATAAATGTTAAGATTTACCTTGGAAGACTATGAGATTAAATCCTTCAGAGATTAGGGTTTCAATATTAGTTTGGATTATTTTGAATAATTTTAAGGAATAGTGTATTGAATGGTCTTTCTGGATCTTTGGGTACTCTTAGTTGAATTTTGGAGATTAATAGTAGTATTTCTTTTTATAAAGGATTATCATTTTTGGGGATTATATGATCTCGTACTAACCATTTTGGTTTTAGTTGATGACTAAATAAAAGGGAAATATATAGTTCTTCTTTTGTGGATTATGTGATTCTCTAGAATATGATTCTTGTGCTTTTTATGTGAACAAGTCATCATAAATAGTCATCTTTTGGATAAAATATGAGTTTGTGTTAGAGATATAGTAAAAGATGAAAGTCTACATGACAAGTAAGTATGTTTCCCTATGTTTTAGTTAAGTCCATAAATAAATTCCTCAATGAAAAGTAATTTAAAACAAAAATGTTGTCTGTTAACTTTTCCTACTGGGGAATCAAAGGTTGTTTAACCCATCACAAGTTAGTGATTTTCTAGTGGTTAACTTTCTCGTAGACATGTTTTCTATCACTCTCCATCAGAAATTAATGGCTTTTTCCCTCCATATCCATGTTTTCATAGAATACTAGTATCTTTTGTCTCGGGTGACCTTTTTAATTTTCGTTCTTTCTTTTAAAGTGACATTTTAATTGACTCCTTTTTTGATGTGGGGCTTTCAATGACGTTTCTGAGCCCAATTTTAAAATTGCGAGGATGCAATTCCAAGGGGGGGAGATGTAACATCCCAGGTAAATAAAGAATATGACATTTCCATATTTATTAATATTAGTGAATAAAATGTTAATATTACTTTAATGGGGATGCTATGTTCGATGGCATACCCAATACGCAACAATGGGTTTCTTTGACATCTTACGTTGCACACTAATAATATAATAATATGGCAGTTAACGCCTAGCCGTTGTAATGGCGAGAATGAACAGAACTAACTAAAAAATAACTATATATGTCTGTTAAATATTTTAAAAATTACCCAATAAATTATAGAGGCTTAAAATGCGAATGAATCCAATTTTAAGCACAAATATTTTAATATTCTTTAAAAAGTCGATTAACAGCCTTTTGATGGTGAAACCTTTTTAAATCTACTTTTTGAAAATTTAATATGTTATATTTCACAAAATAAAATACCTCTTTAGAATAAAGACATCAAAATTTACTTTGTGTAAGTTTTTGTTTTTTTTATGATAAAGTTCATTTTTTAATGAATAGTGAAAAATGCTGTATTTTAATTGGACATAAACAAGTGTCAATCTTTTCATATATATTGTTTCTTAAAAACATGCTATTTGTTTTGACAACGGGAATTAATTATTAAATTAATTAATGCAACTTATTTGTTTTGAATTTTGTAAAATAGACATCATTTTTGAATTCAGAATATCAAATATAGCTTAGGGTGATTTTTTGGTATTTTTTCTGAAAAACTTTAATTTTTGATGAATAGTGAAACCACAAAGTGGTAGTTAAAAAACTGATTTTTTGTTTAAATGAAATTTTTACCGATTTTATGAATTGAATTTCAAAAATCTGACATACATGGTTGTCATTAGTAAGTAAAATGTTGTTCAATGGGATGAAAATAATTTTTTGGTGAATAGTAACTTTTATGTTTTATTAATCGTGATAAAAGTTAATTAGTGTAAATTAAGGTAAATATAATGTTATAATAATATGAAATTACATTTAAACTTTTCCTACACATATTGGATGAGTCATGACAGACCATTACAATCCATGGGTCAATTTTTGGGACCCTATGGAGCCACTTGGGTATGATAATGGCATCAATACCCTTTTTTTAAAGTAAAAATAAAAATGTCACAAACATGTATTGTTTTACTAAAATAATTTTTACATGGGGTTATATAAGTTATATTTTGGACGATAAATATTCATTATAAATATAAACATATTTCTTACATCATGGTATTTGTTTTATAATTTTTATACTTTAAATAAAAAAATTTATTTATGACACCATGATGATGCAGTGATTACCTCATTAATGAACGATTTAAATAAAATGAAAATATTAGGTAAAATATAAGACATAAAATTTTCGAAAACCTATTGGATGAGTGTATCTAGAACCCTTATCACCTTATCTCTGAAATATATCATTGTGGGACCTTTCAAATCCAAAAATCATTTTATAATAAAGTACCATTTCATGACATTCCAAGAGTGCCCCTCCTCCCTCTTATAAAAGGCCCCCACCTCTACCCCCTTACCCACACCTCTCAAGACCTTGGTTCGTCCAAAACCTGCTAATATTGTCTCTCCACATCCCTATATTAGTCCTAGAATCCTCACTTTGGGCAGAAGTCTTCCCAATGAAGCCTTTGGCATAAATCAAAAAGAGTTACCCGATTTAGAGGTAATGTCTTCTCTCGAGTTTCTTCCTTTTATTTTTCCTTCTTCAATTCCCCTAAAATTATTATTCTTTAATTACATAACAACAACAGTATCCTAAATATACTAGGATGTTGTTATGAAATGTATTTGTTTTACACTTACACACACACCTTTATCTAATGGTTAATGAACATACTGTTTCTGTGGGTGGTGAATTACTGCCTCACAAAATGATGATTGTTCAATATTCTTTTAACACCTCTCATGGTGGCCATTATTAGGGAACTATATTTATATATGATATAGATTATATTTATTTCCTCTCTATGATTCTGTATTTTATATTTAAAAAATACCTTTATGCTTTGCATGTTGTGGAACTGCGATAATTTCATCTGAGGAAGTGTGGACTACCGCCCCCTCAAGTGATGTGATTCGTTCATGCCATACATGGAACATATAAATAATGGAATAAATGAACATATGTGAACAATATAAATTATATATATTATACTGTAATTATAATATATGTATGTCTCATTTAGTTTTAATTCCTTTAATATGACAAAGAAATGAAAGTAGCGTTCAAGCGTACGTACGACCTAGCGTCTCCGTGAACGGTGCATTTCATTATTTTTCTCCAAATGTTATGGAATAGTATAAAATGAATATAAACTGGATATATATAATATTTAAATCATTAATACCATTCTGGAGATTATTTACTTATAACTACATGGTCAATTATTTTCAAACAAGTTTATTTTTGACTCATGTACCGAACATCGACAAACGTATGATATGAACTCACATAATTAACTATTTATTATAACATGATTATATGTGATATTAATTGAATGATAAAATTTAAATTAATTACTTAAGAAATTATAAATTGACCTAATTTTATTATTCAGGAATATAAAGAACAAATGAGAACAAGTTAGACTTGAGGTAAGGGATCCTACCTCTCTCTTTCTTTTTAAGTACTCTCTTTTATGTAATTTATTTTAAACTCCTCTTTCTTATGTTGGGGTATGTTATTTTATATTCATCTTTCTATAATTTTTATTTTAATATGTTGAGATACCATATTTTATCTCATCAATCCATTTTTGGAAGTTTTAAGTGGCGCTGTTAGGCTTCCGAATTTTCATAAGGGGATTTCTTATCTCACTTTTAATTCCATGAGATTTCTGTCGTTCGCCACTTATTTATTGCATGTGGTGTATTGTGTTCTTACATTTCATATATATTATCATGTTTATATTTAAATACATGGTATTCTGTGATTCATATTGTGTTTATTATCTTTTGGTCATACGACACGATTGATTACAATGAGGTATGGTGTTTTTATCTCACTTTTTATTCCTGTGAGATTCATGCTATATTTTTCACTATCTCCATTGAGTGGTGTATGTACTGACCATTATTCTAATATTTGTGTAATATAATCTCATTTATGGGTATTTACATCAACATTTTATGGTCCTTCTTTCATGGGGTGTACGTTTCAAAAGTTACCCAAATCGGTAAGGGATTATTTTACCCCCCTCTTTTTTAAAAGACTTTTTTTGTTATGTATTTTAATTTACATCTTGTTATGTTGGGATATGTTCTTCCATATCATTATTTCTATAAATATTATATCCAAGTTATGAGATACCCTTTTCTCTCTCAACTCATTTTCTGAAATTTTTAGTGACGCCGTTTGACTGTAGAATGTTTGTAAGGGAACTTCTTAACCCAATTTCGATTCTTTGGGTTAAACTTGTACTCCCTAAATATGTAGTTCTATGAATATGTGTGAATGAACTATAATTGTTCTACACTTAATATCCACTTATATTTGGTGTATTATTTTGTCACACATAATTATGTAATTACTTTATCCTTAATCAAAGGATACAGTATTTATAAGGGATTTCATCTCAAATTACATTCTATTGAGACTTCATTGTTGTTATGTACCAATTCACATTGATATGGTGTATATACTGTACTTTGGCATATTATATCATGAATACCTTTATTCTCATGATATTATAAAGTTTTATTAAATGTTATTCCTTTAAAAGCATCAAAGTGGTATGGGACACTTTGATTCTAAAATCTCTGTATTAAATGGTTTTGAAAATATTTTGGTAAATCATTGATTTTGTCGATATCTTGAAATGATATTTTAAATGAAATGTTAATAGTTAAATGTTTATATTTTCAATATTTTATGTGCTATGATTTTTTTAATGGTACTTAGACTTTTGACCGGTAGTTACGTGATTAACCAAATGACAGGTGGTGCCATGAAAACTAGGACAAGTGGTTACATTATAACCTCCAATTCATTGGTTATGGAAGTCAGCCGTTTTTCTATTCCATTTAGTGATATGTGTGGAAGTCTACCGTATGATTATTCCATTTAAGTAAGTTTTTTCCCAATTTACCTTTATATGTTATGTGTTCTTTATATGAATTTTATGGTAATATTTTGGTTACAAAAGGGTAAGCAATTATCTTTTATTTAGTGAAGAGTATTTACTACTTCATAAAGGTGAAAAGTATTACTTATGATAAAGTATTCATGGTTTACTTGTTGTTTTGAAAAACTAATAGTTTTCCTTTGTTGTGTATCCCTTATTGAGCTTTTTATGATCATCCAAAGTTTTTGAAATGTTTTTCACAGGACATAAAGTGGAATAGGGTCAAGGATGGGATCAAAGGAAAATCATGATGTCTAAAACATGGAAGTGAACATTAATATTTTTCAAGAGTTTTTATTTTATGAAAAAAATGGAAACTGAGTAGAAGTGTCTACTTTTTAATCTTTTGAGATGTAATAGTTATGTAATAATTCCTTAAATCTCTAAACCTGAAATGATCCTCAATGCAAATTATTCATTTAATTCAATATTAGCTAATGTTTTAAGGCTGAGTCCTTATAGTTCCAGGGATTGGATCCTTGCGAGAAGATGAAGTTTCGTTACTATAGTGATAACAAAATTTTAAATAACCAGACCACTAACTTCTTTTACGAGCCTTGATACCAACATTTTCTACCCCTCACAGTGTCATGTTACCATATACAGCTAAAGTTATTACATTTAAATCATATTGTTGAAGAAATTAGGTGTTTTTACCACATGTATATAGAAATAATCTTTTTCATGAAGTTGAAGAGTCTCCAGAGGAAGTATATGTATGTACAACAAAAATGAGAGGTACCATCAATATATCTTCATCCTTGGAGGATGATTTATTAGATACTAATGAATCTCATTATTTTCTTTTAAATCATATTGTGAATATTCAAAACATTCCTATGAACCTAATGGATTATGTGATAGATATTTATATTCCCCTAGAAATAAAGAGAGAGCAGGGTCTCCAATACTGCTATGTGTATTCTATTTATCAGAGATCAATCTCACTTATAATTTTATTATCCTCAAAATGAAACTATTAGATGTCGTTCTAGGGATAGATTGGATGACCTCCCATCAATACTATATTTTTATAATATTTGGTGGGTCTCCTTTTCTACCCTTGATAGGGTGTTCCATGTTTTTAGGGAGAATGGGACCCAAGGATAAGATGAGCCAAAATTCCTTTTTTAGAGTTATGAATGGTGATATTTATGTTTTCTTTTGATATGGAGTGAGAATAATTGAGAATAAGTCTTCCTCCAGTAGTATTTGAGTTTCCCTATATGTTTCCCATTGAATTTTCTAGTTTTAAACTAGTAATCGATGTATAGTTTCCATTGACTTGGTATCAGGTACCCAAACTTTTTTTATTCTATATTACTGTACGGAACCCATTGAATTGAAATTCAATTGGATGATTTGTCATATAAATGATTCATATTCTTGAGTATGTCACATTGGTTAGTGTGTGTTCTTTTTGAAAAGAAATATGATGAGACACTTTGACTTTGTGTTGATTATAAAAAACTAAATCAAGTTATAGTATAGAAAAAGTAATTGTTTCCTCAGATTGATGATCTGTTTGACTAGTTGAAAGGTGTGAAGTTTTTCTTGAAGATTTATCTTTGGTTTGGTTATCAACATTTGAGAATCAAAGAATCTTATATCATAAATATGACTTTTATAAGTAGATTTGGATATTATGAATACCTTTTTAAGAAATGTTGTCTAACCAATGCCCTGCTATTTTTTATAGAACTAATGAATAAGATATTCCATGAGTACCTATAATCATTCATGGTGGAAATTGTGGATGAAATATAGGTTTACTATAATACCAAGAAGAATTATGTGCATCATCTAAGAGTAGTTCTAGATATTTTAAGAGATAAATGAATTTATTCAAAGATGTTGAAATGAAATTTATAGATATGGGAAGTGGATTTTGTGGGATACATGGTCTTAAAACATGGTAAATTAGTTTTCCTAAGAAGGTGAAGGCTATTATGACATGTGAGAAGTCATGAAATGTTTTTGTTATATGAATCTTATTCAGTTTATTAGAGCATTACTACTATATTATCAAACATTTCTCAAAGTTATATTCATTAATGAACAATCTCAATCAGAAGGGAGTATAGTTCTTGTGGGATTATATGTTTCAAAAATTCCTTTGATGAGTTGAAGTTTATTTGGACTTACGAACCATTGTTTAATCTTCTAGAGGCATCTAAGATCTATTTGGTCTTTTTTAATGCATCATTTTTAGGATTAGGTTGTATTCTCATGTTGGAAAATCATGTTTTGGTCTACATTTTTTGATATCTTATGACACATGAGAAGAACTTTCATTCTCATGACATTGAACTCATAGTTGTGATAAAATATATAGGAGTTGGTGAAATTACATTTTTAGATAAAGGTTTACCATTTAATCTAATAAAATATCTTAACTTATACCTTATCTTAAAAGTATTTGATTCTTTATTAGAGGTGACGGGTTGAGTACCTACAATATTTTGATTTTGACATTTCCTATACCCCTGGAAAAGGGAACTTCCCTAATGATGTTTTTAGAAGGAAACTTCCAAACCATTCTATGAAAGAATCATTATAAGAGTGTAATATGATGGCTATATTTTCTCGCATACATTTGTGAGTTTAGAAGGATGAGGTTGAGATTGATCTGAAACGTGTTCAATTGACCTCCTATATTCTAAATATGATTCTTCATGAGAAACATCATAATGATGAATTTTGAGGCATTAGGGACTCTCTTTATGGTAGAGAGACTATTGTGAGTGGTCATTGTCTTACTAGGGTATCCAATTCTCTCAGAAATGTCATGTTTCACCTTTTCCTATAAAAAAATATATGAGTGAGTATTTCTACAATTCCCCATGGTTAGTGAACCCTGGAACCAAGAAGATGTTTAATGATATGTGGTGACAATTCGGGTGGCCATGAATGAGACTGTGCATCATTGATTTTGTTTATAATTGTTATAGTTTCCAATAGGTCAAGGATGATCCCTAGAAACCTTCAGGTTTACATAATCCATTTTCTATGGTGACTTAGTTGTGGGATGATATTTCAATGAATTTTGTGGTTGGGATGACAAATACCACTTGAGGAATGAATGTGATATGGGTAGTGATTGATTAGATGGCCGAATTGTCTCACTTTATCCCCATTTTCAATATGACCAAAATTGAGGACCTTAGAAGGCTGCACATGTAGAATATTATTTGATTTAATAGAGTTCCATATACTATAGTTTATGGTAGTTATCCTTGGTTCAATTATTATATTTGGAGGGGCCTCTAAAAGTCAATGGTATCCTAGAATAGTTTGAGCACGACATAACATCCATAGAAAGATATCCATATAAAACGAGCTATAGAGGTTCTAAATTACATGCTTCATTCTTGAATTCTCAATTTTGGTGGATCTAGAAATTACCACCTAGGAATAGTTGTGTTTCCATATGAAATCATTTACTATCCATCCATCCATATGGAACCCTTTGAGGCCTTGTATAGTCACCTATGTAAATATCTATTGTGCTGGTCAGGTATTGGTGATGCTTCCATATTTGGACCTAGTGTGGTCCAAGAGATGAAAAAAATATCCAGTTGATTCATTAGAGAATGTTGATGGATATAATCCATTACAAATCTTATGATGATCATCATTGATTCATGTTAGAGTTTTTTACTTAGGGACACATTGTTTTAAGAGATTCAACTTGGTTGGGTCACTAACAACTTGGAAAATAAGGTGAAAATTCACCACGATACAAGGGACCAATTGATGTTATTGAGAAGATAGGTTAGGTGAATAATAATTTAGCTTTTCCTCATTCATTTACATGAATTCATAATATGTTACACATGTAAAACTCAAAAATTATCTCTCTAACCCATCTCATGTTTTGAAATGGGAGGTTTTTGATATTGAACCTGATTTACCAATAACTAAGTAGCTATTTCAGATTGTTGATTATGAGATAAAGGTTCTTAATGGGAATTATATACCATTATTTCATGTAATTTTTAATCATAGTGCCTATTGACATGAGACTTGTGTGAATAAGACAATTATAGGAGAGAAGTGGCATAATCTTGTTGATATAGAGTCTTTTTTATACGATTTGGAGAGAAAAGTGTTTTATTTTGGGGAGGTTGTAGAATCCCATTACCATATTTCAGGTACTTATTGAACCTATTTTTTATTTTTCATTGGTTAGGTATTATTTTGGATCTTCTGGGGACACCTTTTAAAATTTCTATACATTTTTGGGGCCATAAACTATTGGCGCATGATTATGGAAAACCATGCAGTTTGGACTAGAAAACTGTGAGCCATGTGTGATGGTTTTGAAGGGTGAATCATAATTGAAACTTCATTAGTTCAAACCATGAATAATCACCTTTAGAATTTGTCTCCTGGGGTTGTGGGGGTTTTGTCTTTTTATTTCATGGTTAGGCTAACTATGCTACCAAACTAATCACCCTTTCCAGAATCCCAGTGTAGGCACACTGTTATGTGCAAAGTTTGTGTTTCTTTTGGTTCCCTAGAACTATTATTTTTTTAAACTTTATGATTACATGTATTTTTTTAATATTATTAAAATAATTATCACATTATGATTATTTTTCCACCTTATTGAGAATATGATAATATCTTAAGAGCAGCTGTCGCAATGAAATTTCATACAAGTTCCCATCTATGATGAGAACCAAAAGATCCATGATAATATTCTTAAATATATTTTATATAGACATATGAATTATTTTTTTGGGATAGAAAGGATATATACTATCCGAGATGGATACTAATATGAATTTTATGCACCATCTCATGATGTACAGCCTTGGTAATTTCTATTATAAGAGATTGTGATAATGAAACTCACTCGTAGGAAATCCACATTTATATGTTTCATACGATGTTCTGATCTATGGATATGTGTATGGAACCTTATGATTTAATATTATAATTAATGGATATTATGAGTCACATTATTTGATATATTGATGAAAACCACGATGGAATATGTTAGCGTTGAAGTAGAATATATAGGGTGCATCACAAGTAATATTCCATTAATGAATAATGAGGGAAAGGATTTGTCCCTTTTTTATTTAATAGAAGTTTATATCTTAGTCCCTTTGATGGAAATGATATAACCTAAATAAATCTATGGTCATGGTATCCTTGGACTTGGGTTTTCTTTATCTAATGCCACTGAGAAAGAGGCATATGTTGTCACACACTGAGTGTATCCAGAACCATAGTTAAATAATAATATTATTTATTATTTAATAAGTTGACTAAATATTCTTCCTATATATGGTTTAATAATTATTCATGTTTTCTTTGTCACATATATTCCGTCATTGGTTATTCGAGATAATATTTTTTGAGAAAAATATTAAAAAAATATTTATTTTCTATTTAGTGAATATAATATTAATTTATTCATTATAAATTAATATAGTGATATTTATTTAATATAAATAGTCATTATTCAAGGACCGATAATTTTTTTAGAGGAATGGTAGACCGACTATAATGGTTCGATGAGAAATAATATATATTAAATATTATTTGAATAAATAATTCTTAATTTAGTTCACTAGAATTACACATGTTAATAAATAATAATAATAATAATAACAATAATATTATTATAGACATGGGGATCCATAGAGAATAAGAAAAATAATAAGAACTCATTTGAATTTTTTATTTTCTATCATAAGAGGTATATAAACCCAATTATATTATTTATTAATGCTTTACTTTTATTTTTTATGCACAAAATCATTGGGAAAGAATTATATAGAATCCCTAGAGAGATCCCTCTTTAAGAACATTCTCAATATTAGTGAGAGACCCTCCTCCTCCACCACTATCTATTATATAGAGATCCAATATAATCCCTAAAAAAGTGATTTTGTGGTGGTTAATGGAAAACGATGCAAGAATTAAGATCTACCACGCTAGAACCTATAGATCCCTAAAATGACGTTTAGAGGATCATAGATCACATTTGGATAATCACTAGAGGGAATCTGTACTTGATTCATAAAAATAAATGATGGTATGACATAGAGATATTGTTCAATTCATCAACGAGAAAAGAATTAATTGTAAGGTAATTCTTTAATTATTTAAATGAATTATAAATAATATAGGCTGATCCTACATTTTTTGTTTCAGTTTTCAATCATCAATTAATATTCTATTCAATTCCATTGGTCACCACATTTATTGTTGACGTGAATCTTAAATTAATAATTGATTATGACAAAAATACAAGCTGGGAATACTCCATCTGCCACTTTTTTTGTGCCCAGAACCTATAACTGTTGTCAGAGTAGCCACATAATTATTTAAATATAATTTATTAATTTGCACATTTATTATTATTTTTCAATTCATATTTAATCATTATTTAATAAAAATCATGAGATCATATCATATTCCATATCATTCTTATAAATATAATCAAATCAATTAATTCTATGACTGTATCACATTCTAATAAACCATATGAAGGTGCTAAGGATTCTAGCTGGTTAGCACAAGAGTAGACACCATGTAACCCATTGGAACATGCCATATACCCATGTTCAATGCAATAATAATTAATTCATAATTCACTCAAGACATGTAAATTTATTCCACATGGTGTTTATTTACTACAATGTGTATTGATAGGGCTAGGCTGGTGCAAGGTTATCTAGACTAAATGGTGTGTAGAATCTGTACATGATGTGTAGTCCATTAGTAAAAAACAAACCATGTATTTCCTTGAATGGGATACAAGACTGGTGACCCTAGAACTTGGATAATGCACTATGTGTATCCATTTTACACATTATGTACTAAATTATTTTCCATGGAATGATTACACACTGAGTCCCACGTAATGTTCCACATATAGACAGTAGTAAATATACATGTCATGTAGATGGATTGTACATGAAAAATATACTACCAAATAACATAGAATTAAAAATTAATTCATTATACTAAAAAATTATATATACATGTGATTATTATGTCTTTTATTTAACTATGTTCATTCCATGTGATGGGTTTTAAATATATTAAATGTCTATTCAATTTCCATGTAATGATCATAATTGTATATTATGTATAAGTTGTAATATGGTCATTAATCTATGTGCATTGAAACATAAAAAAAATGTAAATATCATGTGTTCTATGTGTCATTTATTTGACGGTATACCAGATATGTCCATCCAGAAGCAAATCTTTTAACCATTTATTAAAATAAAAGAAAAATTACAGAGGAGGCGAGCAGGGAAAACAAAGGAAATTTCCCTCACTCGTCAAGCAAAAAGTTACATATCATAATAGGACATATCATTCCCATAATCAGAGTCATCAGCAGTTTCCGACTCAGATTAGGACTTACCCTGGTTCAAGATCTTAAGAATATCAGAATTGACCTTACTCGACAACTTGGAAGAGGATCGGGTAGACATGGTCTGAGGTGTACTAGTATAGTCCTTCCTTGACCTTCTATTCAGAGGAGAAAGAGTGAGTCTCTCACTGTCAGCCACCTACTCTTTTCCAGTTAAAATTGCATCCTTAAAAGATGTGTGGCCACCGCTTGTCATTGCCTTCAGGGGCGTGCAATCCATCCCTTCTGAATCAGAAATGTTACCCCACTTCTCAGATGTTTTAGAAGAAAACAAATTTTTTTGAATCTCCTGATGACCATCAGCCTGTTGAGATACTTCAGTGTTAGGGAGGTCATCACCCTCCAACGACTCATGGTTGGTTGGAGCATGTTGTAATACATCACCCCCAAATTAGAAGAAGATGTACCCACCTGCACATTCACATCCAGAATGGGAGTCAAACCACCAGTTCCACCTTGTTGCGAGTCCCCACTAGGACAATCACTCATATGAGGAACATGCGACCTGAGACCCTGCCTCTCCAACGAGGAAGAGGTTTTTCCTTTCCAAGAATCTACCACAAAATCGGCCACATCATCATTCTTAAAATCTACACATCCATCACCATTCGAAAAGTTTTACACCGACTGTCTCGTCAATTTCTTCCTGCAATGTGTCTTGAAATGACCTTTTAGAGATCAGAAGGAACAAATCACATTTTTATGACATGTGTCTGTAGAGTGACCAAGTTTCTGATAGTTAGAACAAAAATGAGGAAGTCTCTCATAGTCCACCTTTAAAGTGATTTCATCATCTAAAGCTGATATAATGATATTATGAATTAAGACCATGCTTAAGTCCACTTCAACCAGCACTCTAGCAAAGTGTCCAAACCTAACTGTCTCAGTGGCACAATCCATCTTAATTGGAATACCAACAGAGGAGGCAAGATCAAAGAGAATTTTTGGATGACAGAGTATCCAGTTGAGTCCAACAATTTTAATCCACACCTGAGCCCTAGTATTCTTTACAGAAAATGGGTTGAAACGAAAGTCCCACTCCTGGAAGCAAATCATACCTGGTTTTAACAAAATTGAACCAATCCCCCAAGCCTTACGCTTCATTTCCTCAGATGAAAAAATGATGTGAATAAAACCTCTGCCCATAGGTATGCACCTCCAATCAGAAAAATTCCAGACAACAGATAACTTTTGAATCAAATCCTCAAACTTCCAAAGCTTACTGCCAGTGGGAAGAACCAACCTGGAAATAATAGAAAATTTGCAGATCTTGAATCTATCATAGATAACTTCATTATTTGCGATCACACGGGTAGTTTTCCCCCTTATTTGACGGTATACATTCTATAAATTATGAGATAATTCATATATTCCCCTTGTCACATGAGTAGATAGTAAATGAAAGTAATACACTATAGGTAGTTTGGAATGGTACTCACTGAGTTTCCTCTAAGGTACATGTATTGTACATAGTTAATTTTAAATAAATTTATTTAATTCGTTTAAAATTTTTATATATGAGAATTTGAAGAATGATCAAATTATAATTAAATGAAATGAATTGATTAATTGAATAATATAATTAATATATTTGAGTGTGATTTATCTTAAATAATAATGATTCAAATTTAATGATATTTGTATTAAATGCATAATTTGTTACATGTATGTGGATAATCATGAGCATAGAATAGAACATTGTATGAAATTGGTTTAATTTTATTTTATTATTAAATAAAATTGATTCATTGCAAGTCATCCCTCCACTCATTATTTAATGGCCCATGAGTCCATGGTTTCTTTTATGTAAACCTCATTAACCAATCCGTTGGTTCCTCTCACCTTAATGTGAGTAAAATCATATATAATGAATGGATCTCCCAATATATAATAGGTGGTGAATGTTTTGAGTTGATGAAAAACCAATCCAAGAGGTATAGGGGTGGATGCATTGAAAGCTAAAATATAAAACACAAAATGTTTCACGGTGTTTTCCCCGAGGATAAGAGTTAGTTTTTCATTAAATATATAGACTAAAAATTATTAAAATATCATGATCAAAAAATATATATTATTTTATTTCCATCAAGTCACATGGTTATTTAATTATGGCTGTTTTGTCACAATCACATGAATTAATGAATTAACAATCATTCAATATAGAAATAAAATAAATTTTATTATGCGTAAATTTTATATAAGACATCGCTAATGACTTAAGTAAATCAAATTGATATTAAAAATCACTAAATAAATATAAAATCATAAAATTATGTATAAATATTAAAAATCACTCAATTATATAAATTATGTCACCATAACCTTCCAACATACAAGTTAAAATTGTACCAAAGTTCAAAGTATGTGACTTGAAAAAGTTATGGTGATTTGAATTATCATGGAATTAAAGCTTGAAGTTTTGGGTTGACATAACTTAGTTCATAACAAGTGTTTACTAACAAATAATGAATTAGTTTAATAAAGAGGTATAGGTTTTAGAAACCCAATTTTAGGATTTTATGATTGGGGAGTCATCTAAATAGATCAAAGAACTATGAGTTAATATAGTTAGAATTTTAATGCCAACCTAAAACCCTTAAAATATCTTGACTGGCCAATTTGGGTTGATGAGAAATGGAATATTGAACATTTCTACTAGAATTTACAAGAAACAAGATATTCTGTAGCCAATGGTGAGGTATGTTGGGTTTCAATAAAATAGTGGGATATTAATAAATATAATATTTATTTATTATCTACTTCTATAAGATAAAGTACTAAAATTTACTCTATTTAATTGTATAAATGTAAATAAATACGACTTCAAACACTTCATTGTGATCCAAAATTGAGAAGGATAACCTTCAAATAGGAAATAATTCCCAAAAACTGAAAATTCACTTATGTGTTATCCTACGCCATAAAATGAAATTGTATATTATAGAAAATATTATTCCTTAAGAACCTACCAAATTGGTTTGTAAGGAGGAGTTGTGTCTCTTTTAGAAACATTTTGATGATGCAATATATGTCCAATTATTCATGCTATCATCCATGAACAATAAGCTTATAAAGAAACATGAGGAAATGGATGCATATAACCTGATGTATAACCTTTGATATCTCAATCAATAAAAGGACATACAAGAGAAATATGAGATATGAAATGATTTTTTTAAATTCAATCTTAGATATTCGGTGCCAGCTAGGATTTGTATAGTCAATATTCACTAAAAAATATTTCACTTTTTCTAACGGGAATATATCTATTGGTAAAAGTGAATTTTCTATTGGTAAAACGTTTTACCAACATATATGTCTCTGTCACTAAATTATTGGTAAAAACTCTGTTGCTAAATGTTTTTGCGATAGATAAAATAGTTATGTTGCAATTATAATAATACCAACAGATAATACATATGTTGGTTAAAGTGTTTAACAACAGGTTGTGATGACAAATTTATCTGTTGGTAATAATATTACCAGTATATAATATTTTTTTTATAAATTATATTTAAATAAAAAGTAGAAAATTCGTTTTTTAATAAAAAATCATATTATATTTATTAATTTATCATATATAACACATGTTTTAATTATTAAAGAGAACAATTTTCATACATGATCAAAATTAGACAAAAATTAATTATATTAATAATGAAATTTAATACAAAATGAATCAATACAAAATTAAACCCCCAATAGGATCCATAACACACCCCACCAATCCACAATCCACAATCCACAACACCCAAGCCCCACCATCAGTAGCTCATCATTGCCACACTAGGGACCAGCGAGCACCAAAAAATCATCCATACCTCAGAACAAGCGATCCAAATCCACCTCAAATCAGTGAAAAATATGTGCCATCACTATCGTGGAATCCTCATCATCTGGGCATGCACAACTTCATCATCAATTTAATTAATTGTATTGGACCACCCTTCTATGCTGTAAGCTGCACCGGTCCCCGCACCCTCCACTTTAGACATGCATGCACCCTCCACTTTAGACATACACCATCAAGAGCAACGTTCTAATCACACAAAATTCATGATATAAAAATAATAATGCATTATATAAGCACAAGAGGATTATCTAACCACTAGAAACAACCATAAGATGATATAAATAGAGACCAAAAAAACCAGAAGATTATTCATCAAATGAAAAAAAGAATATAAATCATGTTCATAAAAACAACACACAATAAAAATCTTTCGTTTTTATCTCTCTCACATCTTTAGTTCCTATCAATCAGTACATTCATAGAGATATTCTAAAAAGAGAGAGAGAGAATCTTTAAGGAGTTTCTTGATAGGGAGGTTATGGAAGAATATTTAAGTTGATCCAACTGCATTCCCCCACACATGGAGTGAAAACTAGAAAGTGACAAAAGTCATATAATTTAAGGTGGAGATGCAACAACTTATGGTAGTTGTGGGACAACTAGACAAGAGTTAAGTAGAAATTAATGCTCGAAATGCTAGTAAGGAAAAGCCAACTTTGTTGGAGAAAACAAAAACTACAGATCATCTTGATAAGAGTCGGGCGAAGTTTTACACATGGGATACTAACAAATGAAAATCAACCATTTATGAGGAAGGAGAACAAAATCTATACCTAGAAATTAAAGGTGGGAATCAATGTTTTGAGGCTGTTAATTGGGATTGAAAAGGAAATGTGGACTATCGACCCATAGGGTTGAGAGCGATCTTCATGCAAGAGAGGATGATGACTTTTCCTGGAGGAGAACCTATGTCCTTGATTAACAAATATGAGGCTCATTTTTTTAAAAAAGTATCAGGAATAGATAAAGGTTTTATTGTGCAGAAAATTTAACGATATCACTATAGAGTTCACATATACTCTTGCGCATAAAGAAACCTAGAGGAATTCTTCTAGATATCTAGAATCGTGTTCAATAAAAGCTATGGAGGTTAAAAAAGATGTAACCCCAGATGAAAGGTTACAATACACATACTTATCTATTGTTTTTGGTTGAAATACCATGGTCAATTGTCAAGAAATGGATTATTGAGAACTTTAATGCCTGTAAATTGAAACAAAATATGAGAATATCAGTTTAGAGTTTTTTTGTTCCTCCATGAGTTAAGAAAATTTCTCAGGCATCATCTGTTGCTACTACTTTGGGGAGTAAATCTGTGAACATATACTTTTAAGGTTTGAATGATAAGACTACAATATATAACTATAAACAGCAGCTATAAAAGGATGCAGATGCCAAGATCCATAAAAGAGTTATGGGAGATTAAGGACTACTGCACTAGAGGGAGAATCATCCAGTTCCTAATTCTATTTATAAGGAATAAGTAAAGGTTGTTGTTGATGATATGGGAGGTCTTCTTAATATTAAAACTGATTATGATATTACTCTTTTGTTTCCATCTGTAGTAGCTTGTACTTTGGAATGCTCAGAGTTTTTGGTTCAAATTGGTGGTATGGTGAAGGTTATTATAGATGAGGAAACTCCTTTTAACATTGATATTGATTTTGGGAACAAGAGGATTCTATTTTCTGTATTAAATGTTGGAGTGGATCCCAATGTTCTCGATCAGGTTAGTTAGAATCCTGTACAAGTTGGTACTGGAAGGGGCGATCACCAAGCTGTTGAGATTTTTTTCCACTTGACATCACCTGTTTAGACTGTAAAAGAAAAACTATTGATGGAATATTAGAAGACGAACCATCTAAAAGGTGAAACAAAAGGGTAGAAACAAGAAGAATAAAGGAATTTGTTATAAAAATTCACCTTCAGAACAAGATGGATTTTAAGGAAGAAGTTATGGAAACATGGGGGTAAGGGCTCTCTGAGTGGGTTGTATTGATAAATGTTTGGGGCAGTAATGTACTCTATTGTGGGAGGACACTACTAAAAATTATCCCAAGGGTAACACATGGAATACAGAGAGAACCAGAAAGTTAATATAAATACTAAATGAAAAAAATAACAACAATTATAATCAATTATAAGATAAAGTGGGAGAAAAAAACTGTATTGGGTTTTATTTTTACTTCAATGATGCATCACAAGAATAGGGAGGCAGTGGCGATGAGGTATAAGCTGAGTTGTAGCAGTTTTCGTAGATTACAATGACGTAGTTGGTATTCTTTGAATTTAGCAGGATTTTTCAGATATGTGGGTTTTTACTTCAAAAGCCTTGTAGATAATATCTTCATGAAGAACTTCATTCCAACAATTAATATAGAGGAACAACCATAGTATGGATGAATCCACCATTAAAGGGAAAAAATATTCATCTATGAAAGGTTTATAAACAAAATAGATGTAGAAAGGTCAATAGAACCCTCTCATGGAGAATAAAAAATTGAATGGTAAGAGGGAAATATAACATGGATAAAGCTACTTACTATTCATCGCTCTATTTGTTGGGAGTAGGGTGGAGAAGAGGTAGGCATAACCTTAAATTTCAAAAAAATTGCTCCAAAAGGATGTCATCAAATAAAATAATATGACTTCAGATCAATTAATTGAGAAAAAAAAGAATAAACATTCAGGTCTTACAAAAAAACTAAAAATTCAAAAAGTAAACATTGTAAGATAGAAGAAACTTTATAGATTATGTACTTATAATAAATACTACCTATTAACTTTAAACAAATATGTGATCATTTTTCTGTCTAAAAAATCACTTAAACTAATATTCCGAGAAAATAACATGCAAATAAGTAGCAGAAAAACACTTTCAACAAGAAAACTAAAAACACATATGCATATACAGTTATCATAAGTGATTATAATTGCTAAAAGAAATTTTCAAAATGAAGTTTAAATTTGGAAAAAATGTATAATACCAAAGTGGATAAAAGAAAAACA
The DNA here is from genome assembly GCA_963277665.1 of Viscum album. NCBI lineage: Eukaryota > Viridiplantae > Streptophyta > Magnoliopsida > Santalales > Viscaceae > Viscum > Viscum album. Next base: position 892,856,011 of record OY728123.1, read on the forward strand.
GTATATTTTAGGGAGTTCATTGGCTGGGAAAAATATCTACATTTTTAATTTGATAGAAGATATTAATGGCTCTAAGGTACCTTTCTCCAAAAGTAAGTATGAAAGGGAAACCTTTTAATAAGTTGTTTTAAAACTGCATATAACCAGTTCGAAAAAATATGTAACGACCATTTTGATTTTGAAATAACACATGCAATTACATTTTAGAAGAAAATCACATGAAACTAGAGCAAAAATCTCACTAAGAAGAAAAATTTATGGTCACCGTTATTAATAAAAATCAATGCCATTAATATTTTACAAATTTTTTAATTAGCCATTTCTTTGTCGAGAAGGGAAATAGGTAGCAAACCTAGATGAATATTCACAAGGAAATTCAAATTTAGATCAATGTTCTGGACAATTTAAATATAGAGCCTAAAATAGAGATTCATATGTTCAATACTTGAAGAGGGGTTGAACAAAGAACCAATTAGATGACGAGAAAAAACTCATATCTAAACTAGAACAGCCCATCATAATCATCTTTTTCAACCTGCCGTGTTTAATTATCAGCTTTAGATAAATAACAATCCACTTTATGGTGGTATTTTAATTTCTAAAATATCATTTTTTGAGAGATTGGGGTTTGGGAATTGGGACAAGATATGGACAATAGAAAAACCATCAGTTTAAAAAGTATCAATTCATCAGTGGAAAATTGAAAAACATTCGATGTTATTTTAGGGAAGAGATCAAGGAAAGGTCTAGAAAATATCTTAGAGAACATGCTACAGATCATACCAATACCACTATCACTAATTCTAGACCCCCTAATATCAATAAATTATAATAATGTACATCTTGAACTAATGGAAACAATTGATGCATCAATGATTTATGATCCAAGCATCAATAGAAGCATATGCATACTTCTGAAGTTAGAAGCCACTGTAGCAAGTAAAAAACCATGAGAGATCTAGACTAAAGAGACATTTATGTTTATTGACGTTGGGCATGTACTTCCTAGACCATTAGTATTTCAATTTTCTAAAATACAAAAATATAAAGAGATTTCCCTAAAATTAGAGCAGTTGATGGATATCTTAGACAATGAGTTAATATTCAAAAGAAAAATTATAGAAAGGCTAGAAGAACAAAAGATGAAACCCATGAGATTACCACACGCTTCCAACTTAATTCATGACAAACAATGTTTATCGATAACAAAGCAGCCCAATTCAACCCCATTTATCCAATTGAAATTGAATGGAATGGTTCCATTTAAGTTGTGTGTTTGGAGTGTTTATTAAAGGAAACTAACTATCACCCCTTATATTTTCGGAATAGAAATATCTAGGGGTAAATTGAATAACATGGATGAATTCATACCTGGTTTTATTGGATCAAAAAAATGTATAGTCGAAATAGAACCACACTGGGACATGGGGACGATGATCAGTGGGCATGGGCAGCAGAGGTGGATCTGGGAGAGGGACTGCCAGGGATACTGGCACAAGGGGAGATGGAACACGGTGGGAATGATTGTGACCTGAGGTCAGCGAAGCTGGTAATCAAGGAAGAAGGGGCTTCAGTGGAGGTAGGCATTCATATCAGGGATGTGGGGGATGCAGTGAAAACTTGGGCAAGAAAAGGGGATGCAAGGAAAACCTGGGCAAGCATGAGGGGAAGACAAGATCAGTGGCGGTCGATCGGGGATGCACGGTTGCTGAGCGATGACGGAGGAGGCGGGTTGTGCTAGTGCGGCGGTGCTGGGTCAGGGAGGAGTTCTAGGGTTAGAATAAAATTTTTTGTGTACCACAAATCTAAATAATAATAATTATATTTAAAAACAAAATTATATTTAATTTATATTATATATATATATCATGCTAAGAAACATTGTTAAATTATCAATTTTTTAATTCAATATATAAACATATATATTTAACTGATAATTTATGTCTTTGTAAAATAATTTTAAAATGTATATGTAATTATTGGAAAATGATTAATTGATATTGAATAATTTATTGTGATGTGTATTTTTAAATGTAAAAGATTTTTTGGTAAAAATACAGAATGAAAATAAATTCATTTATGGGAAAAATAATTATTGGTATTTTTATGATAAGGAGAAATATTTATTTATTAATAATTTTTTTTGGTATTGAACAATAAATATTAACAGATATATTGGTTGGTAAAATGATTGGTTGGTACCAATAAAATATTTGTTTGTATTTAATGGGTTGCAACAATTTATATTGATGGCAATAGATTTGTTGGTAATAGTTATTATTAATAGTAGATTCATGTGTTGGTTAAAAAAATGTTAGTATTAGTATGATAAATAAAAAAAATATAATTATTGGTAAATGATTTGTTGGTATTGAATCATCAATATCAATAGATATATTTGTTGGTAAAAACAAGTTTTTGCAGTAAAAATTAATACCAATAAACCTAAATATCCGTTGGAATTACTTGTTTTTACCAACCGAAATATTATATGTCATTAAATTTCTATTGTAAAAAGTCAAATATTTTGTAGTGCTTATTTTCCATATTGATGCGTAGACAACATTGGGATTAAATTACTATATGTGTTATACATAGATATCTTACATTCATCCCCACCTAATTCATTCTTTAGTTTTATTGTCAATTATAAAATGTTTAATAATGAGAAGAGTCTTTTGTAACTTCTTAATCTAATTTTACAAGTGGAAAAGTACATGGGGTGTGAGAAACTCTCGGTAATTGTGGTGAATAAGAAAAGGAAGAAATAGGAAAATGGGACCAAGACTCATACAAGTCTAAATCTCCTGAGTCCCATCCTTCGAATAAGAGGAATATTAATGGGAAAATAAAGGAAAAGTAAGTAGTCTATTTTTCATGTGGAATGAAAGGCCACTAGAAGAGGAACTATACAAATAATCTTGGGGAAGATAAACGTGTGTTTGTTATTGAGTGAGAAATCTAAATATATACACATCATATATTAAATAAATCATTTGGTGCACACACACACAGATATATATCCAAATGAATGAACCAAGTAGATATAGAAACATTAACATAGGATAGGGGGATTTAAGGTCTACCACTAGTGAAATGATGGTTACTCTAACCATTAGAGACCACCAAATTCTAATTTAAATAGGAATTATCTTGATTTTAAATGATTTTTATCAAGTATTTACTATTACAAAAAATATAATTAATGAATCCTTCCCAGATGTAGATGGATTTTTTTTTCATGTTTGGAAATATAATCTATTTATTTTATAAAGGGAACATATATTATGGTATTATATGTTTAAATAATGGAATTTATGTATTAAATTATGAAAACCAAGTATTGGGATTTGACAATGAATCATGTTCACATGACTTATAAACCACCCATCTGTGGAATCACTATCCTGGTCATATAAATGAGAAGAAATTGAAAAATATAATTAATTTTTATTTAGACTCTTTTGAGATAAAACCACTTAAAAGATTCCATAATTTATTAGAAGAAAAAATGACCAAGACAAAAATTGGAATATATTTTGAAAGAGCCACCAATCTTCTCGGACTAGTACACATCGATGTGTTTGGATCATTTCTAGTAGAAGCTAGTGGTGGGTATTATTACTTCATAAATTTTATTGATTACTCGAGTAGATATGGATATATCTACTTGATGAGGTATAAGTCTAAGTCATTTTTGAAATTTAAATAATTCATGAATGAAGTAAATAATAAACTTGAAAAGAAGATAATGAATCTCCATTCAGATTGAGGTGGTGAATATATTAACTAGGAGTGTACCAAATTTCTACAAGAGTTTTTGGTTCTTTCTCAAACCACTCCACCATGTACACCATAGTCTAATGGTGTTAGTGAAATGGGAAATAGTACCTTTCTAGATATGGTAAGGTCATTGAAGAGTCATGAAAACCTTATATTATCCTTATGGAGATATGCATTAAAAACTGTTTCATACACACTAAACTGTGTACTAACCAAAGTAGAAAATTGAATTCCACTAAATTTATGTAGTGGGAAGAAACCTGTTTAGTCACATAAATATATATAGGGCTGTGAGGTGTTTTTAAATTCCATATCATGGAACAAACTATTACCATGTGGAAAAAAGTGTGTCTTGAGAGGGAATCCTAAGGAACAAAGAGAAACTACTAATAGAACTCATCAGATAAGAAAGTGACTATCGCCAAAAAATCCATCTTTATTGAGAGGGACCATATACTCAAGAAGGATAGTGGGAGATAGTTTTACTTTGATGATGTTTATTCTAAACATACACACGAGTTGGTACACGAATAGATTTCAAAGGATTTTATGGAAGAAGTATCTTATGAAACAAAAGTATAGTGTAGGAGCACTAGAGAGGTAATAGAACCATAGGGATATGATTTTTAGTCACTGAAGATGGTTACTCAATAGCACTATAATGAACCTATTTCCGATATAGAGGTAGTAGAGAGCGTAAAAGTTTAATGATGGAAAGAATAAAAAAATTCTGAGATATATTCCATGTATAAAAACTAGAATTGTGTTCTAGAGAATATGTTATTTGATGTAAATCCTATGGGGTGAAAATGGGTATTGAAGATAAAAAGTAATGTGGAATGTAAAGAAAGTAAATATAAACAAATTCCAGTGGATAAAGGGTTTATATATTGTCATGGAATTGACTATGATGAAACCTTTTTTTGTAGTTTCCATGTTTAAATCGATCATAATTTTACTTTATATATAATATTACCATGAATATGAAATTTGTAGATGGATTTAAAAATATATTTTCTTAATGGGAACCTTAATAAAGATGTCTATAAGATATAAAAAGAAGGGTTTGTAACTCTTGGTGATTCCACAAAGATATTAAAGTTGCAAAGATCCATTTATTGATTAAAGCAGGAATTCAGGTCATGGGATATTTGGTTTGATGAAGATGTAAAATAATTTTGTTTCATTAAGAATGAATGTGATCCATGTGTTTACAATTCATTTAGTGGGAATGTGGTTTTTATCCTTGGAGTATATATTGATGAAATATTACTTGTTGGAAATGAAATACCAGTCTTACAGTCTGTTAAGGACTAGTTAAATAAGTGTTCCTCCATAATGGAATTAAGTGAAGCAAACTACATTCTAGGGATTAAGTCATTCATGATATACCCAAGAGGATTCTTGGACTATGTAAAGGTATTTACATTGACTAGATAATAAATTAATTTAGTATGGATCAATCCAAGAGTGGATTGGTTCTAGTGTCACATGGTATACATATTTTTAATAAAATGTTTCCTCAGACACAATTAGAGAAAGATATAATGAATATGATACCATATGATTTAGTTATACAATTAATCATTTATTCTATCTAATAAACTAGACATGATGCTTCTTATACATTGATCCTGGGAGGATGATATCAAGATAATCCTATAGAAAAAATGTCTATATTTGAAGATATATTTAAGTATATAAGAATAGATAAGGATATATTCTTAGTGTATGAAGGATAGGAGGAACTAATCATCATGGGTTATACCAATTCTAGTTTTAAAATAGATCATAATAATTTGAAGCTGAATTTAGGATATGTTTTCAATATCAATCAAGGATCTATGATCTGGAAGAGTTAAAAGCAGCCAGTTATCACTAATTTTATAGTGGAGTCTGATTATATAAACGATCATAATATAGATAAATAAGCCACTTGGATACAAAATTTTTTATAAGATCCTGATGTGATACTTAATATTAAAGTGTCTATCACATTATATTGTGATAATAATGTAGTTTTGGATCTTTTAAAAGATCCAAGGTCACACTAAAATTCAAATCACAAACTCTAGAAGTATAATTTATTGAGGGATTTTTCTTAGAGGGGTGAATTTATAGAAAGCGTAATCTATATGGAATAAAACTTGTAATAACCCTTTGACTAAATAATTATCTTTGTAGAAGCATGAGTACCATGTGAGAGCTGGTAGACTGAAGGTTTCTAACAGTTGGATCTAGTGAAAGTGGGAGTCTTTTGGGGTTGGTTCCCTAGAACCAAATTTTATGTACTTGTAGATTAAATATATTCATTTTTTTAAATATTAATAAACTACTTATCATATAATTATTATTATTCTATGTGACATAGTACGTGATAATATCCTAAGAGTAGGTTTCTCACTAAACGGTCGTATCAATGCCCCAATATGAGGAGAATTGAGAAGTTCCATAGAAATACTCTAAGATATATCTTCTATATCCGAATGAAATTATTCGAGGGACACAAGAGATATAGTTTATAAGGGGTGGATACTCATATGACTTTGAGGTACCTTATCATGGAGTATTACCTTGGTAATTTTCCTTATAGGATATTATGAGAATGAAACCCACCAGTAGGAAATCCCCATTTATATGTGTCATTGAATGTTACTTTCTATGGATGTGTGTGTTGATCCTTATAATTTATTATTTTTTTCAATGGATATTATGAGTCATTTTATTATATGTATTGAAAAAAACTATGTTGATATATGATCTCTGAGAAGTACGATATGTTGGGTGAATCACAAGTAATATTTCATTAATAAATAATGTGAGAAAGGTTATGTCCCTTCAAATCTATAACAAAAGTTGATATCTTAGACCAATTAATTGAAATTATATAGAATAAATAAATCCATAACCATGGTTCTATAATATTAAGTTCAATTTATGGAAACTAAAATAAGGATACATCTAGTGTATAGGGCGATGAAACCAGAATGCATCCTACTTGATTATAAATATCATGATAAAGGGATTATATTACACAATAAGAATCTATAAGTGGGTTTATGACTTTATAAAATTAAATTTTTTATATATGGGTTCCTTGGTACGTTTTGAGATACTAACCATTGACTTGGAGCTATGAACAGTTGGCATATGATCTGAGAAACTATGCAGTTTTTACCAACAAACTGTGTGCCTTGTGTGATGGTTATAGAGAATTGTGCACTGTTAGAAAATAGTTATTCCAAAACCTATATCTTACATTATAAAAGTAATAAACATTATAATTGTGTGTTTTCATGATTATTTCATGGTATGTTCTAACAGTGTGGAAAAATCATGAGCCCTTTCTAGAATCCAAGTGAGGGTGCATAGTTAGCACTAACCATGCAGCCTGACCCAAAAAATCATGCAAATGTGTTTTTAACCCCCTAAAAATTTTAATTAAAATACATAGACCCCTATTTATAAACCTAAATACCTCCCATTAGACACTAATCTAATCATTCATATTTTTTAGGCTCTCAATAAATGAATTGGATCCTCTAACCTCGCTTTTTCTTATATTGAAGTGCTAGTGGATGCATGTGATCTATCTTCGATAAGTAGTTTCTCATTGATTTACAATTTCCATTTTTTTTATTTTCTCTCCTAATATGAGAGTTATAAATCATCATGTTTTTTATGGATTAGATATTTGATTTGGTGAATTATTATTCCATGAATTTCTTCTTGATCAACCTCACTATCTATTTTCTATTAGAAATTCACATTTCTGGTGATTATTCATTTGATTGTGACACCTAATGTTAGGTGGTTGCATAAGGATTTTACAAATTTTTTAAAACCTCTATTTTCTTCCTTAATATTAAATGAAATTTCAATTTATTCTTTTTGAATTGAATTTATTTGATGATTGTTTTAAAAAGGCTTGAATTTTTGAAATAAATCCCATTTTTAAAGGCTTTGATAAATTTGGTGGATTTTGAGAAAAAATAGCTTGAAATGAGAATTGGTTTGATGAAATGATCTGATTTTGATTCTGAAGAAATAAGAATTTAAATAATAAATGATTTTTAAAGGCATGAACTTGATAACAAATTCTACTTTGGTTTTGAAATTGAAATGGCATGTTGATCATGAAATCAGGCATTGAATTGTAGGTGATGATTTGAATTGAAATTATTTTCAAATGATACATTAACTGAAATAAAATCTGATCGTAGGTATTTAATAGGTGATTAGGAAAATCATGCTAGTAATCTAACTCCCTAGTAATGGGTTGATGATGAGAAACCCAACTAAACCAAATTTGGAATGATTTTACCAAATGGGGTGTTCATTAATTATCCAGATGGTCTAATCCTTTGGGATGTGCACACACACATTGAGCCGTGATAATTGGGTGAGTAATGTGAGGATCCTATTACCAGAAACAAACTTATCATAGGGATTATGAACATGTTCCTTGGATTGGATTTGATTAACATTCTAGTGATTATATAATTGTATTATTCATGCAATTCTATTTATTGAAAACGTTCATTTGATCTTATTTTGATATACATTCCATCAGCCTATGTTGAAATCATATTTTGATTGATAAATGAGAAAAAATATTTTCAATGACTTGTTTGTGTAAAAAATTAGGAATACATGGTTTATTTTTTATATAATTTCTTATGGATAACTTTGTGAGATCCTAATAGGCTATTTTCCCTCATACCCTACTTTTTCCTTCAGTAATTTTTAGATTTTATTCTTCCAGATCTAGGAAATAATGGGATGTGATAGGTGTGTTTGATGTGTGGGTCCTTCAGTAGTGATGATGACTGGTGGAGCAATGGTCAACCCATTACACAGGGATTGAAAAACCTTGTCTTAATAGATGTTTTTTCCTATTTTGAAAGACGTATTAATTTGGGATATCTATCTTCTTATGGTACTTTCCTCCTTATGGAGTGTTTAGAATTACAATTGTGTATTTTTTCTATTCCATTGCTATATATTTACTCCTTTTTATTTTTGGTGAAATCATTCCCTCTGAATTTTATTGATACCTAGGTTCTAGTCACCAACTAGTGGGGATCAGGAACTCCCTTCAGGCTATGTTAGGGATGAATTGGGTACTTGTGTACTTGGGTATTTTGGATAATTTATGACAGATATGTGTTTTGAGATATGTCTCATCTTTTATGATAATGACTTATTTATGATCTTTTGTTTATCTAACATGTTTTATGATTATCATCTATGTTATTTTGATCTTTTATTATGAAATTTTTGTCTTCCTCATGTTCACCTTTATATTTATGATCTAGTACTTTGTGATATATTTTTCCCTTATAGAGAATATGATCTTAACTCTTTCTTATTAATAATTCCCCAGGTTATAAGGATGATTTAATAATGTTATAAGTCTTGAAAGGGTCCATAGGAGCACAAGTATGGAAACAATTTTGTAAGTTTGTAAAATAATCTACTTATATAGATGGTCTCTAAGACAATAAACCTACCAGTTCTCAAGTTGTGAGATTAATTTTGAGATGTATTAATTAAATCATGATACTATTGTATTATTCATGTCATGTTTACCTTGATTCTCTATAGGTTTTATCATATGAGGTTCTAGATATTTTAGATATTAGTTTAGTTATTTTTGAGATTAGTTTAGTTATTTTTTGTGATTAGTTTAGTTTTTTGGGGGATTAGTTTAGGTAACCTTAGTGGAAACCCTAGACATGAATGAAAGTGTAGGATAATATCCAAAATATTTTCAAAGCTATGAGTTAATGGTTTTACCTTGTAATACATTCCTATATCATACTATAAATGGATGTAGTTGTGGCATAGATCCACCTAGGGGTAATCACCTTTAAATGGGTTGGTCATTCATTGACTCGATTATCACCCAAATTCATTATGAGTGGGACTAAGAGTACAAACCTAGTATGATACTTTAGTGGGGAATGTTTTAATTGATCATATTCTCTTTACAAAACATTACAAAGGATATATTACCTAGTTACTTCGAGGAATTATGATGATAAGACTATGATATCTAAACTTAAGGTAATATAGGTAGATCCAGGAGAGTCATAGGATTAACCAAATATGAAAAAGTTGAAATGAAAGTGTATTAATTTAAAAATAAGGTGTCATCAGAGAAAAAATTATAAGGATTTAACTTTCATATTCGTATTACTTAATTCCTTTAGATATTATCATAAATTTTTTGGATTTATTATTGGGTTGGATCTAGATCGAAGAAATGAATATGTTAATGGTATGAACCATGGAACTCCAAAAAAAAACATATTTTAGATAAGTAGTTTACTAGTCTTACTAATGATAATGAGGTGGATATCTTTATAGAAGATATGTTTTGAGTTTATCAGGGATATCTTATCTTCTTCCATTAGAAAACATTAATTACAATTTAAAGGATGCAATTTAATTAAGTGGGGATAATTTAATGACTTGATATTTTTGATCCTTCAAAATACATACTATGTTCTATAACAAGTGTCACATGCTCCACCAAACATAATAGAATATATATTAGTAATACATTATTAATAAGATGATAATAAACACTAATATTATAAACCTTTAATAGTCATTACATTTATAAGGTAATTAATTTATATGTATTAATATTAAAAAGATTATTTTCCATAAAATCAATTTTATTATTATTATATATTTTATTTAAAAAATTTAAATTTATAAATTTTAGAATTTAAATTTTAAAAAATAAAATTAATTTTTGAATTAGCCACCACAATATTAGAATATGCTGTATTTTTGAGATTCTTCTAAAATAATTGGTTTTTTTGAATAGTGAAAATACTTAGTTTTCTAATACAATTAATTTTATATGAAATCGATGTTTTTGAAACATTTTCATATAAAATTATATATTATAAATTAAAATAAATCATTTTAAAATACTATGTTGAATTCTGAAAACCATGCTCAACGTTTTAAAAAATTATGTTGCATTTTAATGAAAACCAATTTTTGATTATTTTCTTAATTAATTACAAAATTATGAAATACAGTTTTAGATTTATTTTATTATTAAATATTTAATATTTTTATGACAATAATTATTTTAAATTCATTGGACTCAATTCCATTAATAATTCTATCCAAATTGTAAATATTTTTTCTTAAAAATAAACTAAAAAAAGAACTTTATGCGATACATGCACCGATGTTAAGATAACCCCCCACACATATAAATATAATTCACTAAATTATTATCATATTTGAGATAATAATTTTATGATAATTTAATATGTTTGATCTAATTTTTATTTATAAAATTTAGATTACTAGGATTAATTCTAATTACCATGACAATAGATAAATAATTATTTTAAAATTACCCTCTTATTAATATTAAGAAAATTATCATAAAAAAATTAAACTAAAATATTTTAACTAATGAATGTATAAAAATAAATATATAAATTAACACTCATTTAGTTAGAAATAAATACTAAATAATATTAAGAATCCTTAATGGTCAAAATTTATATTTGTCTACTAAAACCGTTTTTATGTACATTATTTATTTTAATTTTAAAGTTAATTTTGAAATATTTAGATATTTAATTAGATTAAATAATTTTTAAATTTAGTTCCACCACACCCAATGTTTTTATATGGTTTATTTTATATTTTTAATAAAATAAAAAAATCACTAAGCTAAAAATGAGTTACCATGTTTATAAGTAAAAGAAGAATATGTAAAATGTTTATGGTAAAAACCATACAAATGTTTAAAAAATGTGACGAAAAAATTATCGATACTTTATAAACAAAGAAACCTCACTATCAATTATTTAGATATTTTTTTCCATAAACCATGGAATAGCCTCATTGAATTTTTAAAATATAAATTTTATTTACAAAATTCACGATTTACTCTCTTATAAAAGGTGATCACTTACTCCCTTTCAAACAAACACCTATACTAGGAATTACACCTTTAAAATATTCAGTTTTAATATTATTATAACCATATTTCAAAAATAAAAAATCCAATATTCCCTTATATTTATCCTAATCCTTTCAATTTCAAGGGGACAGTCAAGGAAAATTCCAATCCCCAACATTTCTGTTATCTATTTCTTATGTTTTTTTTAATCTTACTCTCCCTAATATATTATCACCACAATAATATGATGAAATAAGTGTCATAATTATACTGATATGTTTTTATATTAATGATAAAACCTTAAATTATTTATTTCCACCTGCTTAGAAAAATAATGGAAATCCAATTATGTGTTTGCACCGGCTACCACCTCTATGAAGAATAATTATTTGTTTTTCTTACTATTTATTTTATTATTTATCCAAAAATATTTTTCAAAATAATAATAAAATCAAATTAATATTATTCTGATTATTTTATAAATAAAATATGTCAAAACAATCACCTCCTTAACCATAATCACCAATCGAGTTAAAGCATGTTCACGTTTGGGTGGGTTTAACTACCTACATGAACGATGATATAAAAATAAATTATAGATGTATATGGTAATATAAAAATAATGTTATTTTAATAAAATAATCAAATAATGATTTATTTATGGTTTTAAAAATATGGAATTAAGTATTTAACTCATTATTAAAGTATATGTTTTCTTTCGCTAAATATCATTGAAATAATCCAACACTGATTCTATTTTCACGTAGTTTAACTAAAACACTTATGTAATGATATAATAAATTTATAAATAAATAATATATATACATATATTAAATTATATTAAATTATATATTAATTATTAACTTGTTTTCAAATTATGGGTGACAACATTGTTGGGAAAAAATCCTTCAAGGTAACATTGAAGCATTCCTGGGTTTATTTTGTTTTTTTGACAAAGAGGGTTTCCTTGGTCAGTTGTGGTGTTCCAGATATATTTTTGAAAATTAATGTTGATAAAGTACCATGATAAAGGAATAGATGATACATAGGTGGTATAAAAAGAACATATATAAGGTGGAATTATTTTCCAGTGTTTGCCAAATATTTGGGCCTCAAAATCGGTAAAATGGAGAAACAAGTTTATTGGAAAAAAAATTTGTGAACAAGATTGAAGATGGTTTAGAATTTTGCATGTAAGGAATGTTTCAATATTATAACATCAAAATACAGAAAAGTCATGAAGTGTGTGAAAGATGATGTTGCGTGAAAGAGGCTTGCATGCCCAATGCGATGTCAAACTGGGTTTTGCACACTCGAAGGGTATCTTGTGTGACATGTCAAATCTTATACACAGGGGTTAGCGATGCATATAAATAAGATGTGACACCCCTAATTTGAGAATCCCAGAACTTAGAGAGAATCCGAGCTATGAATCATCTAATAATTTCATTCAAAGGGTGTTACGTGAAAGAATTGGAGTTGTGTGCAAGCTAATGTTGTAGTTTGTAATATTGGAGTTGCGCGTAAGATTGAGGTTTCATGTAGGAGGAGTTTTTGCACATAATTCATAAAACATACATGCGAGGGGCAATAATGGTTGTGAGGAATATTTTAGGTTTCCTAGTAATATTGCGGTAAAGAGTTATTCATCTATGGATGAATGTGGAAATTCAGCAGAGCATCTATCTATAGTTGAAGATGAGGGTTTCATGAAAATGAAGGAACCTAGAAGTCTATAAAATATGATTGGATCCCTTTCAAGAGTAGTGGGTGAAGGAATATGCAGATAGTTATTATTCCCACTAATAGTGAGCCAGAGGAAGAGACATAGGGAGAAATCCTTGGAAATTCAGTTAGAAAACCCTAAACTTTATAAAGGAAATGATCGTGAGAATATAATATCGAGCCCAAAAATTATATTTTGGCAGTTATACTTAGTGAATATTAGTGGATTTTGGTATAACTAACACACTATCGACATTTTCTCCTTGGACGTAGCCCTTAGTGGTGAACTAATTAAAATTAATGTGTGTCATCTCATTGTATGTGATTGTTTGTTTTCTGTACTATCTCATTGGGCAGGTTTAATAGGTTCTTACCAATGTGGAAACTAGATCCATCACATTAAATGAAAACGTTGACACCTTGATTCACCCCTCCAATCTCAAGGTGTTCTGGGGTCTTACAAGTGGTATCAGAGGTAGGTTGATGGTTTTTAAATTTTCCTTCTTTTCTATCATGGAGAATACAGTGAATTTGAGGGGAGTACATCTCTTTGATGGTAATAAATTTTTGATTTAGAAGAAATGGAAGATATCTCAGCTAAGATATCTTTTAATGGAATTCCTCTTTCCTACTACACTAGGAATACACCTCACTGATCCTAAATGGATTTCTATGACTGATTCAAATAAAAAAATGATTGATGTAGATGCTAAAGTGAAAAATTCCATCACTACTTATCTTTATGATAAAATCTATCTGAATGTGATGAGTTACACCTATGCAATGTCTATGTGGGAAAAACTATAAAATATTTATGAAGCTGATATTAAAGTGAAGGATGTTAAACTACATATTTTTTACAATAGGTTTGATGATTTGAAGATTCATCCAAATGAAAATGAAAATTACTTCTTCAATTGAATTTCCAAAGTTGTTGGAGATATTTGAGGTCTTGGTGAAGAGGTAAAATACATTAGCATTTGGAAGAAAATTTTGATATTGCTTCCAATTCTTTACAATCCAAATGTGTTATCCATTGAGAAAAGGGACTTTTCTGAAATTTCTATAGATTATCCGCTAAGTAGTCTGGTCGCCTATGAAATGATAGACAAGCCAGATGATGTGATGACACATGTTGGAAAGAAAATGGAATTCAAATAAATCAAAGAAATAGGGATTTCATGAGGCAGTGTTAATAAATAAAATGAGGAAGACGAATTACTTTCCCTCTTTTTAAATAATTTTAAGATATGAAAAGGTAGATTTGAAGGAAATCTACCCTTGTCATGTTTTTTCAATCTAACAGAGTTAGGAACATTGCTTCTTAGTGCTCAAGGAAGTTCAATGATGATGAAGGTGAAGCTGGATAATCAATGAATCCTCAAAAAAGGTTTACTCAAAAGGGAAACCACAAATATAAAATGAAACTAGAGAAAAAGGGTTTTGTATAATGAATTATTTGAGGTAGAAAAACTAGAGACTAAATCTGGAAACCAAGCATATATGATGGCTACCACTAAGAAGTCAGAATCATAAAAAGATAAAGCTAGATATCATCAGTTGAGTGATGATTCTGATTTAAAGTTATAACATAATTATTCTCTTGGTATGGTTGATAATCAAAGAAACAGATACTAAAAGTGGAGAGTAGTTATGGAAGAATCATCAGAATATATTGATCTGCATGAAGTTGGAATTGAATGACAAGAAGAAGTAGTGAAAGTTAAATAAGTAACCACTGAAAGAACAAAAGATGTAGTGGAACTAAAGATTAGAATTTAAGAACATGAAAAGGTCATCAATGAACTTACCTTAATATTGGAGGAGAAGTCCAAGACTATTAATGTACTTGAAGATGAAATTGTTACTCTTAGGAGTAAAGAAAATACATTTTTGAAAATTCTCAGATATGAAGTTACTGGAGAGATATAAGAATGGTTACAATGGAGTTGAAATGACTTTGAATGATCAAATACCTTTATCCATGGGAAATATTGGAATTAGATGTTATGAAAAAACATCAAATACTACAAATAAAATGGGTCAAAATAAAGGCAAGATGAAAGTTAGACATGTTAAATTTTTTCCTGAAGTGCTAAAAAGGAAACCCTTAATTAAAAATGAATCGAAAACACAAAACTATCCTATAGAATATAGAAATTATAGGAAGTAATACTACCTTCCTAAGTAAATATAAGATTGTAAACCTTCAGCCATAAAGCTATTTATTACAGGTAGAGGAAAGATATGAAAAATTCATACAAAACTCAGAGACAAGTCAATACTCATAAACTAGATTGCATTTCTCTTAAAAACATTTTACTTCTAGAGAAAAATATTATGAGTATGAATAAATTTCCCATATTGAAGAGTGATCTGAATATATATTGTTATCCTTCACTCTATATAATATTTCATGGAAGGAGAATAAGAAAATTGAAAAGTACAACCTTATAGAAGTAGCTCTTAATGCTATAAATAGAAACAAAACCTGGATCCTTGATAATGGATGTTCATCCCTTATGATGGCTAATGAGGAATTATTAACAAATATTAAAAAAGGGTCAATATAATGGTAAGGTTTGGTAATGATGGTGCATTAAAGATCAGAGGTAGTGAAAGTACTGAACTAGGTATGAGAAAGATAAATAAAACATATGTTCTTTATGTGGAAGGTTTAAATCACTATCTTCTTAGTGTGAGTCAACTCTATGAATAAGGACTAATAGTGACTTTAAATAAAAAAGTCTTCACCATAAATGGAAATAGAGGGAATTTTATCCTGAAAGGATATTGAACAAATGAAAACTTATATCAAGTTGACAGTAAACAAAAATTTTTCTATATAACTATTGAATAATAGAATGAATTGTAGCACTGAAGGTTGGGAAACATTAATCAACAAGACATGAAAAAAATATCTAAGATAAAGATACTCATTGATATCCCCAATCTAAAGTGTGAATAGTAAAATACTTATGACTCTTGCATATAAGAGAAGTTAATTTATAGTTCATATCAAACAAAGAAGAAAAGGGAATAAAATCCTCTTGATCTCATCCACACAGACATATGTGGTTTTATAAATATTACTATAAGGCATAGAGAAAGGTACTTAGTCCTTTTCATTAGTTATTTTATAGTAATGTCTTGTGTGATGGTTATACATTGGAAACAAGACGTCCTTGACTACATTAAGACTTATCACTGAATCACCGAGAATGATACTAGGCAGACAATCAATGTTCTGTGATATGACAATAGAGGAGAATACACATTCATTGTGTTTGAAAATTACCTTAAGAAGTATGGAATACAACATGAGGTGGATGTTGTGAGAACCCCAAAATAAAAGGGAGTTGTTGAGCATAGGAATCTCTAGGTGAACAATATGGAAAAAACTATTCTGATTGAGAGTTGTATCCCTCGACATTATTGGAAAGAGGCATTTCAAGATACGTTGTATACTCAAAATAAAACATGTCTTTATATGGGTGAAACCAAGACACCATATGAGTTATGGCATGGAAAAAATCCTTATTTTATGTATTTTCATGTTTTCAAGAGTAAATGCTTTATTAGGAACAAATAAGGAAATAAAGTCATGTATGGTGATTCAATAGATGAAGGAATATTCCTTGGATATTCAATGAATATAAAATCCAACAAATGATTCAATAAGAATCTTAGAAAAATTGTGGAAAGTATTGATGTTAAGATAATTTAAGATAAGACCACAAATATCATGATGGGATCTTATGCTTATTCGATTAAATATGTAGAGTAAAAGGACATGGAGTAGATTCAAAGGAATAAGTAGAGGGAGGTGTTAAAACCATTTAGAGGTCACAAAATGATGTGGATTTAGATGAAGAATCAGAAGAAGAAAGTGTGGATAACGAAAATCCTCCTGACCCTAAAATGAGAAATCGAGGATTAGAAATTGATCTATCCAATATCATTAGGTATTGGACAACTCCCACTTAGACAAGGAGAATAAGGATTAATGCTCAATCTACAATACTATTAGTTTTGGAACCATCCTCATTTGAAGAAGATGCAAAAGATGAATCATGGGTTAAAACTATGAATGAATAGTCATATCAGATCAATAAGAACCGAACATGAGATCTAGTTAAGAGACCAAAAAATCACAATATTATTGGTATGATTTGGATTTTTAATAATAAATTCAATGAGCATGGTAATATGATCAAAAACAAGATGCGAATGGTGTGTAAAAGATATTCACAGATTGAAGGTGTTGATATTGAAGCAACATTTTCTATGGTGTCTATACTAGAGTGAATCAGTCATTTCCTTGATATGTAAATTCAAAGAGGATATAAATTCTATTATATGGTCATCAAGAAAACATTCTTAAATGGTGTTCTTGAAGCAGAATTCTATATTGAAAAACATGTGGGTTTTAAAATTGGGAATGATGAAATGAAGGTTTGTAGATTGAAAAAGGCTCTCTATAGTCAAAAGAAGGCACCATGAGCTTAGTATTCTCATTTGGATTCCTATATGAAGAATATTGAATTTAAAAGAGGAGGTGTTTAACACAACCTCTTTGTGACGAATTCAAAGGAAGATCAATTTATTGTGTTTGTGTGCGTGGATGATATTATATTTTGTAGAAGTAGGCAGAGACCAATGGATGAATTTTCCAATTTCATGAAATCAGAATTTTAAATGTCTATGATTGGTGAAATCACATATTTCTTGGTTTTCCAAGTGATTCAAAGGAATTAATACAGATTTTTAAATTAGGAAAAGTATTCAGGAGAGTTGCTAAAGAAATTCAATATGCATGACTCCAAACAAAAGTCAACTCCAATTATTATTGGAACTAAACTTGTAAAGCATGAGGATGAGACATCTATAGATCCCACGATGTACAAGAGAATCATTGGAAGCCTATTGTAAATGATATCTACACAACTAGATACTATCTCTGCAAAATACTTGGCAGATCTATTTCAGAGTAATCTGAAGGAAGAACATATGGAAATAGTTAAAATAATCAAGAGGTACATTCAAGGCACTCACAATTATGTCTTATACTTTACTAAAAGAAAATATAACGTATTTTCGGCATTTTCTGAGGATAACTGGGATAGAGATGTGACAGACAGAAAGTAGACAAGTAGTGGAGCATTCTATATTGAATGTTTTGAATAATGTTACTGCAAAATGTTCAAAAGGTTCTTCCATCATTTGTAAATGAAAAGTTTTAATATCCACTCCACATTTTATTAGGATAATTTTTAAGACTTTTTCACGGCCCCATTTTTAAGTATTCTTTTTAAAGAGAAAAAATCTTCAAATTATTTTCACTTCCCTTTTTGAAAATTTTAGGTCTTTTTCAATTCTCCATTATTAAAATATTCTTATAAAATTAAATGTTTTTAATGTATTTTTACTTACCATTTTGGTAAAATTGTTCATTTCTCAATTATGAACTATTAAAACATTCTTTTCAATTTTAATGTTATAAAATTATTATCCTTTCCCTTTTTTAAGACTTTATGTATTTCTCAAGTCGCCTTTATTATATATTCTTTTAAAAGTAAAAGTTTGAAAAGTATTTTCACTTCTCCATTTTTATAACACTTATATCCTTTTCAAGGATCCATTATTAAAGATTATATTTAAAAATTATATATTTTCAATTTATTTTCACTTCCCTCTATAAAAAAATTATGAATTTTTCAATTATTAATTAGTAAATTATTCTTTTGATAGTATAAGTTTTCAATTTATTTTCTCTTAACATTTTGAAAACATTATGCCTTTGTCAAGTCTCATATATTAAATATTATTTTTAAAAGTATAATTTTTAAAAGTATTTTCATTTTTACTTTTTGATAGATTTTACTTATTTTCAAGGATACTATATTTGGAACTATTTATAATAAGTTTTTCAAAAAATATTCACTTTTACTTTTAAAAAATATTTTTTAAATGTTATTTGAGATTAATATTTTAAGACAATGTTTAAAATGTTTTGTAAAAACTTTTTATTTTAAATTTTATTTACCCTCCAAGGTTTATCTCTTATGAAGTGAGGTTTTGATCATCCACTATATTTCAGTATTATATGAATCTTATTGAAAAATAAGATTTTTTTTATATCCAATGGTCTTTTATGTTTAGGTTTTTTAGGATTTTTGGATTGTTTATGAAACCCATTATTTTTCCATGGGTTTATTATGATATGTTGATGATTTTTAAATGGAAAATCTATATGTGGATAATGATGGGTGAAGTAATATATCACCCTCTAATACAATGGTTTAAGATTATGTATTAAGATAAAGGGGTATAAAAGATGATTTATCTGAATCCAAAGGGTGCATTGGAGGATTTAATACAAGTGAAAGGGGACATGGGAGGATTTATCCCTATCAAAAGGGTACATGATATGATTTTTTCCTAGAAAAAGAAGTGCATGAGAGGTTTTTTCCCAAGGTGAATGGTATATATGAGGATTATCCAAAGCCGAAGAAGGTACATAGAAATTTTTATATAAGCTTCTTATGATTTTGGTTGTGTTACATTCCCATGATATGTATCTACTCATAATAATATTTCAAAATGCATTTAATTTCCATAAAATGAAACATTTTCATGATTCTGAATTATTTTTAAAGTATTACACACTTTTATGTTGTGATGATATGTTTTATGATTATTGATTTTGAGATAAGACTTATATTTTATGATAGTAATCTATTTATAATCTAATGTTTTTATAATATATTTTATGACTATCACATAAGGTAATTTGATCTTTTATTATGATATTTATTCCTTTCTCATGTTCTCATTCATGTTTATGAACAAATACATAACTATAAATTTTTCCATTATCGAGTGTTTGAGATCATCCCTTTCATATGATTCCATTACCCAGGGTATAAGGATTATTGTATCATGTTAAATTTCAAGAAAGGGTATATAGGAACACGATTATGGATAATGGTTTGAATATATTATAAAATAAGTTATTTACATAGCTAGTCTCCAAGACACTAAACTTATCTGTTATTGAGTTATGTTACTTTTATGACATGTATTAATTAAATCAGAATATTATTTTTATTCTTATGTCAGGTCTAGTTTATGTTTCTATAGTAGTTATGGTTTTTTTGTTTATAAATTTATTTTGGTATCATAGATATATCAAGAATAACAGTTTTATAAAATTAGGCATTATTATATTCTTTAGTTCATGAAATTTTTATATTCATTGGTTTTAGTTTAATATAATGTGAGGTGTGTTTTTTATATGATTTATTTGGTTTTTTATTTTCATTTTTAAAATTTCTTATTTAGTTATATGATCTTTCAATGTATGGAATGTTCATGAAAAAATTATGAGAGGGAGTTTTTGTTTTTTTGTTTTTTCTAGTGAAATATTTTCCATTATTTGATTTTAGATTCCCTAGATATTTTCTCTAGCCTAGGGTGATTGGGAATATACCTCGGTCCATGTCATGGTAATTCTTGGTTACCCATATATGGGAAAAAGATTTTTTTGTGACATAACAAGAACATGATAGAAATACAAAATTCACTACAACATAATTAATTTTTTATCATTTTCTATATGAATGGATTTAAAAATTATAAAATGAAATCAATTACTTTTTTATATTACAAAAGATAGTACCTCAGTTACGTCTTACAACACTAGGCTATATGATATTATCCAAACTAATCAACATAGTGCTTATAAACAACATTTCTAGGGAACATTATCCCATCTTACAAACAACATGTTTTGTTAATTCTGTCATCCTTATAAGATGCTCTACATCATCCCATATTAACATCACACATATAGATATCACAGTCATTGATAATAAATTCAACACAATCACAAAGTGGATTTATCATTATAAAGTGTCAATATACATTATATGAGATAGAAAGTTAATTCCTGATTGTTTTTATTTATAGTTTTTAAATAGTATCAACAATGTATACTATGTTGAGTCATTGACCATGTTTATCTTATTCTTTATGATGAGTTTTATAGGATCATCATAGGAGGAAAAATGTAGAAGTAACACATTGAATAACCCAATCTATCATCTTGAAACCAATATGTGGACATGAACAATAGATAGAAAATAGTTATAACTTATATGTTCTATCATATATTCATTAGAATATGGTGGATTGTGATTGATCATGATCACCAATAGAAAACCAACATACTCTCAACACCACTAGGAAGACCCCAACCATTAGAATTATCATATTCTATGAGATGATCCCTTGAAATCCTATAGTTTTCTTTTAGATTCTTCATTGAATAAATAATAATAACCATGAGAGAAGATGGTTTCAAAAATATCTAGTAAATGTTGTAAAGTCCAAAAAGGACTATGCCATCCAATATATAGGATCCATTTATTTAATAAAGAGAGTTGAGGGTGGGGTTCTATGTCATGGTATCTGACATGTGTTACATATAAATCATGATAGTTGAGAATATAATCATTTGGAAATTGAAAATGATTATAATTTGTTTGTGTTGAAATAAATAAATCAACTCACTGATTCTCAACTACCAGAAACAATGTAAAATATGTGGAAATGACCATGCACTTGATATCGTAGGTCTATATCTATGAAATGCATCATATATATATATATAAGGTTACAAATCAGGGTATATCATGAAATATGATATAACCATTTCAGTTCATATCCATTAATCTCCCAGTTACACAAAAATCCCATAAAGAATTTATAAAAAACTTCACAACCCTTTATAAATCCATCTAAGCTCTTTTAGGTTGTGTTTAGAAAACTATATTCATTTTGAAACAAAATCATTTGGAAAAATTTAATCCATACTATAAGGTTTAATTGTGTGACCCTTTGAGCCATTGAATCATTGAAAATAATCATGAAATCCCAATTTCAATGATTTAAGTGAAGGGAAATCTGTAGAAAAATGTCAGTGCTACTCAACATACAAATGGATCTTGTGTGATCTTGATAGAACATACTCATATATCCATATGAAAATTTCCTCCATGAGATATATTAGACACATTATATATATAACAATATAATCCATTTTTTCCATCACATAGAGTGGCCAATATACTAAAATATATTAATATATTATAAGAAACCACATAAATTCATGATTTTTTAAAATAAACTAATCCATATGAATGAATACATATCATTAAATTTATCCATGTATGCTTGAAAATCACATGTCACTCATCGAAATATGTTCAAGAATTTCCTTAGTCTAATTTAATCAAGGCCTAGATGTATTTTTCTTCATATGAGTGGAATAATCCCATATTGATTGAACTCCAACTGATTACATGATCAATAAAATGCCCTATCACCCATGAATTACTATACTTCAAGGCTTGTGTAAGAAAGACACCAAATTATGAAGCTTCTCAGGCTAATTATCTATAAAAAATTTGGTAATAAGGATTCATTATAAACATACACAATTATGAATATCAATGATAGTATGAAATTACTGTGATATAATATTGTGGGTCAGTCCAAATAATAAATCTCTAATAATTAAATCATGAGTCTATTATTTGAATCAGAAAAACCAATTTGTATCAATTATAAAATGTTCCTCCTAAAATATTAACATAACATGAAAACCCATAATTCTATATAATGATTAATGATTAGGGACACCTCAATTGCATACATTTAGGGAATATTATCATTACACTATTAATGTAATATAAGTGAAGAAAAAAATGAATGAATGGGAAATTGATATTTACATTATTATAAAAGAATGATATATTATGAAAAAAATTACATCTAGTCTGTCATGTATTTAATACCAATAGGTTCAAAATTGTTATCAGATTTTTTCTATGCTAATGGGGGTTTCAAAAGATATGCTACATTTTAATATATACACACTGAAAAAATTATTATATAGACCATATAAATGATTTTTTGAAAGAGATAGTATTTAAGAATGATTTTTTAGTGCTTTGGTGAGACCAGGGTTCCCTTTTCTAAGTAATGGATCTATTTTTTCCATATCTTATATTGATTTCTCCCTTAATTATTGGAAGTGAACTGATATCATTGATGAACTTCTTGATCCAAATATTTTCCTCTAAATTATCTGATTTACTAATGTACTCTGTATCTATTGTTTATTCCACCATAGAAGATTTATTAGAACTATTCCATATGATAACTCAACTATTTTTTAAAAACCTAAAACTAGAATTAGATCTTACATATTTTTTGTTATATTTAAAACTAGAATTAGTATAACCCCTTACAATGGGTTTATCCTCTCCTCCAAAGACTATGATCATATCCTTAATACTTCTTAAGTACTTAAGGATGTTCTTAAAAAAATATAATTACTCTCACTAGGATAGAAATTTTATCTTACTAAAAAACTTTATCACTTTAACAATATATGAGTTTTGACTTAGTTTATTAATCCTTTATGATCTATATCTATAGATATTTATACCAATTATATAGCCTTATTCACTGATGTGTTTCCTTGAGAATAAATTTTCTAACTATACAATTATAAAGTCTAATGCTAGGATATCATTTTTAAAAGAATTATTTATTCATATTCAATATCAAAAAAACTAAAACACTCTCGCAAATCCAATTTTATAACCAAGAGTCATCTATGATCTTAATCGAACCAAACTCTGTAATTGCATCATTTTGACTCAAAAAAGGTTTCTTCAATATATAAATTGATCATTTAATCTTTAAAACCATATGATACTCATCTAGAACTTCAAAAACTTTATATTGTTTTATATATTCAACCCTAACTAAATTATCATTAATAAACGTGGTTTTGACATCCTTTTTATATATCAAATCATCAGAAGAAACTGCCATATAAAACCATATTTAAATCGTAGTTATCATCAAAACTGTTGAAAATGTCTCTATATAGTAAATACCATGAATTTTTGTTATAAAACTTTTCTAGATGGAAATATTTTTAGGTAGAAAGTCGAATTTCCACATCATGTTGTGTGTGAAAAATCCACATGCACCCTATGGGTCTCACCTATTCATGTGCATCAACCATGTTTCAAGAATGGTTAGTATACATGGATTATATTTCATAATTCATGGTATTTAGCCATTTTAAAGTGTTAGAACTGTCAACAGTATATTGGTAGGTATTAGGTTCATCATATTTGAACATTACATCATCATAATTTTCCAAAATAAATCAATATCTCATGGGATCTTATGGAATCCCACCAGACCTGTAAAATTTTACTATAAACTAAGTCAGATCTTCTTATATAACTATTTAAGGACCCATTCATAATTTTATATCAAAAACTATTCTTTTTTATTGGTTTTGAACTTCCGAATATTTTAGTTTCCTTTTATTGACTCCTCATTTGATATAGTCCTTCTCATGGAATCCAGTAACTTTGGATATAAAGCTTTTTTCCAAATAGATCTATAGAAATAATATTGTCGTGTTTCCTTTGGATAACCAATAAATAATAATTTGTTATACTTTGAATCATTTTTATTAGAGGCCAAATGAAATAAGTATTCATTTCAACCCCAAAATTTTAAAAATACATATTGCGATATTTATTAGTCTATATATCCTTTGGTTTCTTTATGAATACTTTAGATGGAATGTTGTTATATTAGAATACATTAGTTTCAAGAGGATATTTAGAGAGTAAAATAAGATGAACATGTTAACTCATCATCAAATGAACAATATCTAATTTTATATAATTAATACTCTTCAAAAAAACATTACACTATCGTATATTAGGAGGACTAAGTTATGAAATAATTTCATAATATCTTAGATGATCAGTGAATTCCCTATTGAATTTTTCACCACCCCAATTAGATTGTTGAATATTAATATTTTTTCTCAAATTGATTATGTAATTCATTATAATACTCATCAAACAATTAAAAAATTTCAGCATTTTTCTCATTATAATCACATAACCATACCGACTAAATTCACCCTTATTGATTATAAAGTAATTAGATCCGTCACTTTCCTTAGTACTGATTAGTCCACATAAATCACTTTGTATAAGATCTAATAGTCCATGAGCCCAATCACATTTTCTCTTAAAATTTTCATTGTTAAATTTTCTTAATAAACAAGATTCATAGTAATCAAACCATTAATGATTGAGTTATTCTAACAATACAATTCTAAATAGTCTTTGAATGCATTTCTTATTTATATGTCCAAGGAAATAATGAAATAGGTAAGTGGGGTTCGAATTAACCTTTACTCTCTCAATTATAATCTTATAGATAATACTATATGTATACCTATTTAAAAAATAATTTATGAAATTTCATTTTCAATTATACATTTCCTACACATATGTGGAAATTTCTTTTTTATTAACACTGAATGAAATTAACATATTGTCTAAACCAGATATAGAAATAAAATTTCTATTTATAATAGGATTATAATAATAGTTTCTTAATTTAAAAACTAATCTACTTAGTATAATGAGATCAAACTTATTTACTTCTAATGGGGAATATATTCCCTATTTCCATCATGTATATAAACTTCACCTCTCTTCAATTATTTACCATCTCCAAGTCTGTGTTTATAAGAACAATTTTGTGATACACACCTAATATCTAATACCCATGGATTAGATTTGTATAAATTGATTTCAATATGATTCACATGAAAATGAAAATAATTCATCTCTTGTAAAAAAACTTCAAAAACTTTGATACTAATTTAAAATATTTTTAGGTAATTTCTATAAGAGACAACAAAATTATAGTCATGATGTATTCCATAATCTATAAAAAAGACATATCTTTGGATGAGTATCATATTTTATATCTTTTCATTAAGTTCTTTTAATTAAAGTACTCTAATTATATTGATAACCACATAAATGATTACCTTTCACGGGATAAGATATATATTTGACTAATCAATGAGTCAAATTTGATGCTCCTATCACTACATAGTTATTTAGGTAGGCCGTTATGCCAATCATATGACATATGAATTCTGGGCTGTTATTTGGAAAACAATTTTTCCAAATCCATCATATATATCTAAACATAACATTATTCCCCGGGTATCTTAACTCCTAGGGTTTTCCAGAAAGTGTTTTCAAAATATTACAACATGATAATGTTACCTTACTCTTAGGATTATCCATTTCCACCATACCTCACACAAGAAAAACCATAGGAACCCTACTATAGAAGATCATACTAGTTTAAATGGCGAAGGTCTTGAAATAATTTTTTTTTATAAGGAATATCACACTTAGTATTCGAGCTATTTTTTTAAAATTCACACAAATTAATTATATATATCATTAATATTTTATCCATAACTAATGAAATAAATGAAAAATTTATTATCAAAAGTATTATTCCATTAGGTTTTTATACAACTAACGAATTAGTTTTGGAGTCCCTATTCCATCCACTAAATTAATATTTTCAAACCATGTTATTGTGTATCTCTTTACACAAAACATAATTTGAGTTAATCAGCTAATAATAAAAGCTAAACATATTATCACATATCAAAATTCAACATATAGATAAGGTTTTTTAACAATTCATGTAAAGTATTAGTATTATATGAAATTTTCATTCTCTACATTAGAAATTTGGTAGCTATTGATATCAAACCCCTATTTTTGTACAACAAGGTAGTGTCCTCTTGGCTAGTGGGAATTTTGACCTAATGTTCCTCTACCAAAGGATACTTTACTCTAGAGAGATTAATATTCCATCACAACTCTAATTCCTAATATATATAAACTCCATTAAATAACTCAATTAAATCTAATAACATTAATTATAAACTGATTTAATGATAGATGAAAAATAATTCTTATGATTCTGTACCAAGAATATAATGCATGGAATGATAATTTATAAAAATAAATTTATCATTTAAATTAATTCATACAAATATTAAAATTATTTAAAAAATTTAATAACACTAATATTAAAATAAATAAAGATATAAACAATTTTTTATAATAAAACATGATATATTAATATGCACATTTAATATTTTATATAGGCATCAAAATATCAAATTTAAAATGATTAACACCTATGATTTGTAGATGTTTTGTAAACCAATAATAGTTTATAATTTTTTTTTCATTTTTATGTGTATTACATATCTTTTGAGAGATGTGTTTTATCATTCATAATCCACAATTTGGAATCATAGATCTATAGCTTACATAGGTTCTAGTGATAGGACATCTTATGTGAGTGACAAAAATCGATACATAGGTTATATGGATCCTTATAAAGACAGTTTTCTTAAGATGAGGTATACCTTAGGCAGACCATTTAATCTAATGTATATTCATGGCCCTTCCTTATATAAGAGTTATGTGGTATCAGATGATAGGATAAATGATAAATATTTTCTCCTATTGCATATTACATAGAAAACATTAATGACACTTAAATGGATAGTGCTCTCAGACAGAATGGTTTCACTTATAATTTATATTATTCAATTGGTAAATCCTATATAGTGTTGTGACCTATTCATTGAGGGAACTCTTGAATCACGCCTTTATGGAACATGGGTTCAATTAACAATTTTTTCTCTAATTCCCAAGAAGGAAAATGTAATTGAAATTAAGGAAATTAGGCTGGTTACTCTTGAAAATACTATCAACAAAATAATTTGTAAAGTCTTTATGACCAGGATGGGAAGAATTGTGAGATATATTATCACCCCAAATTTTTTTGGATTTTTTCAAAGGACAATCTTTCATAATTATATTTTCACAGCATTAGAAATTGTTAACCTTCTGAAGATGAAATTAGTGGATGTAAATTTTTCCCAGAAAATTGATATTTCTAAGGATTTTGACACAATCAAAAGGAGATATATATCTATTGTCATAATGATATTTGGTTTCTCAAATTATTTCATTAGAATAATTAGTATTATCTTCAATTCTAATATGTTGTCCATTCTCATTGAGGGATCACCTATGGGTTTCTTTAATTACACTAGGTGTGTTAGGTAAGGAGGAACCTTTCAGATATCCTTTTTTCCATAGATGAGGACTAAATGAGTAGATTTATTAATGATATTTCTTAGGATAGAAAATATCAACAAATAATTTATGGTAGAGGAATCTATAATCCATCACATATTCTCTTTGCTTATGACATCCTCCAATTTATACAGGCTTCATGGAGAACTATTACTACTGTTATGGTTCTTTTTTTTTTCTCATTAGGAAGAAGAGTGAGGTTAATAAATCATTTGGAACAAATATTTCATGGTTTTTGGGGATGGAGTTCCTATTACTAAACAAAATAGGGTCACCAGATATCTAGGGTTGAAAAGGGTAAGGATCCATTTTCTCTATTTTGGAATTCCTATATTTAGTGGAAAAGAGAAAAGTTTTCATCAAGGAAACATGTGCACTAGGATTATTAATAAACTATCTAGATGGAAAGGGAAATCCATGTCCTAATATGGAAAGGTGTGATTGGTGAATTTAGTGATCACCACTAAATTTTTGTACTCCTTCTCTATATACAAATGGCTATAAGTTTCATCAATGGGTTTTAAGGAATTATTAAAAACTTTATTTGGACTGGATATATTCATAAAAAGAAATTTATAATTATTTATTGGAAATATTTCATTAATACTATTGAAATGAGAGGTCTTGGAATTAAAAACCTTATGATTCTAAATGATGGAATTCTTAATAAATTCACCAATAATCATATTATGTCTATTGACACTTCTATTTATTTAATTTTTATTAGGTTTAAAACAATGTTGATTGATGGATATCATTATTTTATATTATATTAATTTTTCCTAAAATCTGGTCCTATTTTAATTAAATTATGATATACTCCAAATTATTGGTAAGTAGGATCTACACTCTCAACTATTGGTGGTCCACCTGGCTGGACATAACTCTCAAGGACACCATGGATTTCCCATCTAGAAATAAGATGATTAATATTACTAATTTTCTGGAATCCTATAGTTGTTTCACTATTACTGTCCCTGTAAAATTCAGAATAGAGATACAAAGGTATTTATTTATGGAAAATGCGACCATGATTTGGAAACTGAACATGAATTAACAATATAACATGAAGGATTTTTCTAAAATGAGATGTGGTGGTTCCATAGTGAGAATATCATGGATGTTGGAGATTAAGTCTAATTTCATCCAACCTTCAAGGTTGTTGTTTATAGGGACAATTTGGAATAATATTTTTCCAACCCATGATCAATAAATGAGAATTGGACAATAGATTTTTTTTCAGCATGATACTTGTGATTGAGAGATGGGGAAGAAGAACATCACATTTTTTTGGCTACAACTTTTTCCATAATCTATGAAGCTATGTTGGAGATTTATTTGGAATCAATATATGTGCACACTATCATCTAGAGGATCTTATGGACATCATTATCATGGATAGGGAGAGTGAGAAGGTATACAATATTCTTACAATGGATATGATTTTTGTGATTGATTTTTTTTAGAATTAAGGGAATATGATGCTGCATTACTAATAGAATCCATATATTCATATTGTTATTATATCCATTAATAGAGTTTTATTTGAGGCTTAAAAGATTCAGACTAGGGATATGAATAATAACTTTGAGGACCCTAATATATCAAGGTTTCCAGCTGTTCTTATAAGCATAAAAACCACTTATCCTCATATATGTATCTTGGATCCCACCAATCCCATCATGGATAATGGTCAATGCGGATGGGGTAAACTCTGGTACAACAAGACCCTTGGGTTATGGAGGTGATTTTTTCACTCACCATGTATTTATTAATGATTATTTCATAATTATATTGCAATTTTGATTTCATAAAAAGCTAAGCTATGTGACATGATTCATTCAATCAAGCATGTTGTTCACTAAAACTAGAACTCCATATGGATTCATCCATATTATGTTTTTGTGGTTGATTCCCTCGAAAATAGAACCAAGAATTTTTCTTAGTGTATATTTCCTCATTAGATTACAAGTCTTCAAAATTCCAATCACATCATCTTGATTGTTTCACATGTATATATGGAGACGAATCAAGTTGTAGATGCTTTGTAAAAAAAGAGAAATAATGGAAATGTGAACTATGTGATCTTTTAGGATCCTGAAATACTATTCACTAATGGTGGATGTAGATATGTAAGGTGAAATTCACTCCCACCTTTTTAAAACCCCTTTTAATGCTTGGCATGACTTGTTATTTTTATTTATAAATTTGGAGATCATCGTTGTTCGGATCCTGAATCTTTTTGGTATGATCCATGATATAACCTATTTCACCATTATCATTCAAGGATCTATTTTCAAGAAACCCAAGAATTTTTCATAGCCTATGATATCACTTATACCATATCTTATGGAATATATTAAAAATACATGATTTCAGTGTGTTATACCTTATAATTAAAAACATTCATACACTATGACTAAACAAAAACAAAACCATGAAAGTGATCTAATGGATGGAATTAAACCACATTATATATTACATTAAGATATGGCTTGAAGAACCCTATGATATCTATGTTATTCATAATCATTTTTAGAAACCATGTGGATTTGAAGATGATTCTAGATTCGATACAACTAATGGGCATTATAGGATAATCATATAAACAATGTAGAATAAGTAACCCATTAAATAGATTGTCTTATTCTCATTAAAACAACATTCAATGATAACTTAAAATTTAAAACAAGTGAACTCTATATTTAGTGTTCTCTATATATCCCAGTCAGGATAGAATGTGCTTGATACTGATAACCAAGTGGAAACTGAAAATGTATCACCTCGATAGGGATGACACAAGACACTAGAATCCTTATATGATACAATATGATCCCATAAACACATAAATTTCTCTAACACCTTATTATATGATTGAAAAAGGAGCAAAAATAGAGAAGGGAGTTTCAACAATTTCTAGGTGGCATCATACCGTCCCGATATGAGGATACCATTCTATATATAGGATACCTTTATTTAATTAAAGTTGTTAAGGGAGGGATTCCATCACATGTATTAAAATATGAATTACCCATAATGAATTCCTATTGATAAAACAATCACTTGAACATTTAAAAATATCATAATTAGTTTGTGTAGCCATAAATGAATCAATATTATTATTAATAATCAAAAGAAACTAATTGAGAGAAGTAGAAGTATCCATAAACTCAATATTATAATCCCATGTCTATGATATACATCATATTCACATCATAGTCTATGAATAGAGACATATTATATACTACAATATACCTATTTTAGTGTATATCCAACAATTTTAGCATAAATAGTTGAAACTAAGAATATCTTGATTATATTTAATAGATTTATATAATGAATACTTGTATGTACTTTAGAAGGACTATGGATGTTTCATTGGTCTCAATAAGTGAGGATTAACTCATTTTCAAGTTTTGTTGCAATTATAGATTCCCTAAAAATAGTGATGATTTTAGATCTCAATATGGATTTATGTTATGACTCAATGGGGTATCCATTACCATGAAGTTTTCTATGAAACTAATTTTTGTTAGTTCTAAATTTAATTCTGAGTGATTTTTCATATTATTTATTAAGGTGTAAACTGTTTAGATCTAGAATATTATTACTAAACTAGGGTATTTTTTTATAATTTTAGATCCAATAGAGTTCTATTGTGACAATAATGGTGCTGTTGTTCAAGTTAAGGAATCCCAGTCTCACCAAAGGACCAAAAAATTTCCATAAAAAGGATATCCTATAAGGGAGATATTTAAGATGGGTTATATAAAGTTATATCTAGTGTATATAAGTGATAATATTGAAGTTACATTGAAAAATAAGTATGGAAATAAAAAAAATGATGGGAATGTTGTGTCATTGGGTATTCGATATGTCAAAGACAAGATCAAATATATTTGGTTTTTTATTGATAAAAAATATATCATATAATGATGATAACATGTATCATTTTTTTATAATTAATATAAATGTATACATAACCATTCATTCATGTTGGATAAGTTTATTATACGAGAGTGGAATGATAATTAACCTTACATTGAAAATAATTTAGTTTCTGCTAATTAATGTTTTTCTTAAAAAGTCATTATTGATCCCAAAATATTTATATTAGTGTGAATAGAATCACATATTGATATATATATAAAT
The DNA here is from genome assembly GCA_963277665.1 of Viscum album. Classification (NCBI taxonomy): domain Eukaryota; kingdom Viridiplantae; phylum Streptophyta; class Magnoliopsida; order Santalales; family Viscaceae; genus Viscum; species Viscum album. The sequence continues at coordinate 892,888,723 of OY728123.1, forward strand.
ATGTATGTATATATCATTCATGAGAAAAAAGTGTAACTAGTTTCCTAGAATAACATGTGAAGTTATACTACATAGAGTATTTAATATAATGTCTTTGATATACTTAGGGATGTAAACAAAATAATAATCCCCATTTGATGAGGCTAAAGGGTCCCCTATATATGAACAATCATAATTTGAAACATTTATTATGATAAACATTAGTTCAAGATAAAAATTGGTTATTGGGTATGAAAATGATCATATAATGGGTTTTTCCAAACCAAGATGAGATTTTTCATCATATATAATATATATGACATTTGGTCCCCTAATAAAATTAAACTAGATTAAGGAATTACCAAGTTTAGTTGAGTTTAAAGTTATGTGTTGATTTACTTGGATGATTTTCATGTGATATATTCATCAGTATTGATTAGTTTCATTAAATATAATTGAGAATGTATGTGTTAGTCTATATAAGACTGATACGTTAACTGTCTCAGAGGTATGTTCAATTGCTTAGAAAATGGGGTTATATGATTTTTCATATGATTCATGAGGATACATCATATTCAAATGATAGTGTTTAGATATGTGTGTTTGACAGAGATCATTCCAGATCCCTTTGTAGCTTGAGTAACAATGAGTGTTTATTGATGTCAAATATATTATTGTGGTTATAAATTGAGTATTCATAATGATTTGAAAAACTAAACAGGACTATAGGGTTGTATATAACACTCTAAACATGTATTTATTTTAGTAGAAATATATATATTTTTTAAAAATAGTTATGATAATTTATATAAAATATTTAAGATATTATTTCTCAATCTATTTAGAAATATATGGAAAATTTATAAGTCTTTAGTGTAAGTAAGAGACTAGAAGTTAAATATGAACAAATATCATATCACGATATAAGATATGTGTTATATTTTATTATATTATACATATAACATAAGGGAATAAGTTCCTAATATAGATAAAGTACATGATTTTTTTCATTCCTTTGACTAAGAAATCGATTTTGTTGGCACAAGCATAATATGTTGTTGTATTTATTGAGTTATAACTTATATTTAATAATTTGACTATTCCATGATGATAAAATTTAAAATGATCTTAAATTTTATAATTAAAAATGAATACATGAGAATATTGAAAAAGAATTTTAATTACACAAACATAGTGTAACAACCTGACTTGAGTTCTACAATATTGATACTCAAAACATTTCTTCATATGACCTCAAGTACACATATAGATTTCCAAAGTTTGGAAAATACTGATAAAGGATAAAAGTGAACTACATGGGGAATAATTTTCCCTCAAAAGGAACAACAAAGAAGGAATGACTAATGAATTTTAATATAAAATAATTTTTATTAAAAAATATTTATTAAAAGATAAATTATCAATATAAAGATAATTTTCATTTAGAAATATAATTTTAAAGGAAAGAAAAACAAGATATCATGGTGACACAAAAAGTGTGATTCAAACCCTCAAGACACTAAATCCTCTTACCTTATATCTATAATGGACCTATTACTAACTAGTTATGAAGAATGAAGTCTTTTCCTCTAGAATTGTGACCAATAATGCCAAGATATTAATTTAGGTGCACTTATAAGTTGTGAGTATCAAATAATTAAGATTTTGCCGATGATTTTAGTTCAATCCCATTCCTGAGTAATCTAAACATTCAATTCTAATAAATTTTTTCTATTTTTTTAAAATATGTTATCCAAATTCGACACTTGAAAAGTCACCCTTTTTAAAGTAGGAAATTTGTTAGGTATAAATTTAAATAAAATCAATCCCTTTGTTCAAAGCATAAATAAAAATAACCAAAAATGTAATAATAAGAAAAAATGACACCCATATGTCATAAAAAACACATTTATAAAAAAAAATATTATTTTCCATTAGTTATTATAATATCAATAATAACACCCTAATATTAAAAAACAATATAAAATGTCTTTGATCTCAATATTTGAGTTTTTCCATGACCCTAAAGACTAAACACGTGGTTTTCGATAACAAGATGCTCATAATAAAACATGAGGTTTTCTATAACAAGTACATCATGAAGGAATATAATTATTTCCCTAACATGAACCCCATGACTAAACATGAGGGTTTCTATAAAAATATTTTCATGAAAATGATTCATTTTATGGAAATACATTAATATAACCTTATATAGGGAAAATATAATAAATGAAATATTAAAAATAAATCCAAAATGTTATATTAAAGAATCTTAATTTGATAAAAATTATAATGGATTAAAAATAATGTATAAATAGTCATTATATTTAAATCTATCAAAAATTAATATTATTACTAGAAAAAGATAAGAAGATATCAAATCCACCAACCTTGATTCACATCCATAGAATGTCAAAAAGTTTTCTATCTGATGATCTTATCATAATAATTCCAAGGTTCCTATCTTTTAGATCTATAAATTAATCAAACATCATATACCAAATGAATAAAACCTCTAATAAAATAAATTTTACATGACATGTGAAAATTTGTAATGAAATCCATTTATAATCAGTATAACCCATTCTATTTTTGTAGATCCCTTATGTAACTAACTTTATTAAAGTTTATAATAACATAGGATTAAGGAGGGAAATATTGTTTCTTTCATGACCCTCAAGTTATTTGGTAAAACCTCATCCAAAATTTCATAATATTTTATTTTAATTTCTCCAAAATTAAATCTTAAAAAATATTTTTTTTAATTTTGTAAATTATTTAAACACTCTGAATAAATAATATTAAATGTGATAATTAAGTAATTCTATATACCATAATAATCCAACCCAATCTCTAACCTCTAATAACTATTCAATATAATTTCTTCCATCATAGAAAATAGAGAGATCTCAAATTAGAGTAATATATGAGATGTTTTTCAAAATAGAGTGGATGATTTTTCTATTTAATATAATTTTCTACTCTGTCTCTAATTAATATACCATCTAATAGTCCCTCATAAATATAGAGAGTATTTTATTTCTCATCATAATTGTATTCTCCGTTATTAAATTTTTTAAGGTGGACCACTTCAACTAACATGGTGAAAATATCTATCCGAATCTGTTCATTAACCAAAATAATTTTTAAGATAACATTTCCAACTAAAAACACCATTAATATACTTCTAACAATTATTTAATAAAAATAAATTCTAGGAATATAAAACTAATGAAAATGTACCATAATTAAATAATAAATATTATATAAAAAATTTTAATTTTCCAATGGAAAACCAATTTTAATAAATGAAACCAAGTTATCCTACACATATATTTAGAAAAATCTAAAATATAGATGTGATAATTCTCCCCACCATAAAGAGTTTCCACCCCTAGAATATAAATTGACATCCCTAGAATAGTTTGTGCACTACATCCTCAAGTTTGATTCTATATATGCTTTTTAGTCTTCAATTGTAATATGTTTACACCATATTTGAACAATATGAATATATGATACCCTTAAAATATTCATTATTGGTACAAATGTTTCACAAGTCTCTTGATAAAATTACTATGAGGTTTTAAGAAAACCAAATTCCAATATAGAATATTAGATGGATCTGGTAGGTATCTTCCAAATTGGTACACATAAAAGAAATTATGGACCACATCATAACTGACCCACATATCATGATACTAATTTCCTCATTTTCCTAATCCTTTAGTGTCTTATTCAAGGAAACACACACACAAAAAAATCACCACCCACAATTAACTCCAAGTGTAATATACATGTATTAATATATGAATAATGTAACAAATTTTACTATTTTAATAATTTTTTATTTATAGTATTCTATTATTCTATTTATTAGAATAAAATTGGTTAAATAAGCTTATTTTACCAAGTTTCCATTGAATATTATGATTATTGAAAATGACTAATGTTTAAATACTAAAACAGATTCATAAATATTTAATATTGATAGAAATTATTATAGGAAAATTATATATGATAAATAATCTTATAAATATCTTGAAAAAACCTGAAAATGTTCAAAAATAATATCCTATAAAATATATATAACCAATTTTGTTTCCTATTTATCAATATATGATAACTTGTAGTCATTCACAACTAATTACCTATAATATTATGAATTTCCTTAATGAATCTAGATGTAAAAGAAGATCATTATTTAAAATAATTTAATTTTTTGACTTGATAAAATTTAATAACTTCTTTGACGTATATCCTTCTAATATCCCCAACTGAATGGGTCTTCTAAATTGGTAAAAAAAGTATACAATTTTTTTGATCTGCTCTTCCTCCTCCAATAAAATGTTATACTTCTAGGGTAACCTAGGAAATCCCATTAGAATATTTAATGAAATTTGTTTCCACTTACAAGTCGTTATTGGTAATGTATTAAACATCCCTACTAGAATCTGATGCTCTTTGTTCGAATACAAAAAAATTAAACATCATGAAACATACTGAACAATACTTTTCTCCATGATTGGACACCAAAATATAAAAAATATATCAAATAACATCATTTTAATAGTTGGATATACCACCTAAATTAAATGATTAAATATCCTCTTAACTTCATTAATTTTATAAGAATAACTACTCATTTCATGATATTAAATTCCAGGTATGATACCATACTCTATTCATTAGTGGGGTTTCCACTATAAAAGGTTTCTACTATTCCATTAAAATATGAGTAAAAAATTATTAATCTTTCAATAGTTCCAAAAATATATATGCCACATTAAAATTAGAAATAACTATTCAATTATCATTTTCATTTCTATTTAAATTTAAATCTAGTAACAAACTCATTAAATTCTTCCAATTTTAAGATTCCTTAATTGTTTGAGTTTGAGTTTTTTTACTCAACCAATAAGATAGTACATTTCCCTTTCCTAGTGTATATTAAAACTCAAAATCAATTCTTTGAAGATACTCATCCCACTTTTTCAGCCAAAAGTTATATCCCATTATGAGAATATATACTGTGGATCATTATGATTAGTATAAAAAAATAACTTCTCAATAAAATGAAAATATCTCCCACTCTTCGATGAACGAATTACTAAATATAACTATATATCATGAATATTATTATTTTTTCATTTGGTTTCAACTTCTATGAACCATATGATATCACTTTACATCATTCCATAGGTATTCACTACAACATTTGTTTATAAGTAGTGAAATACACTTAATATCGTTCTCCATACTCTGGTAAGATAATTAATTTCATTCAAGTATCTCATCCCTTTAATTATTTAATGAATTTTTAAACTTCTCATTACATTAAAATATAACATATTTTCTAGTCAAAGTCATTATTAGTATAGTGAACTTATATTTTCGTAGATGAACCTTCAGAAATACCTACTAAAACTTGGAAAGATATGAACATTAAAGTCATATTTATACTTCTTCTAAGGAAACACAATCTTCACATAATTAGGGACTATGAATATTACATTACCCAAGACACAATTCCCAATATACATTACCTCCAAAATCAAAAAGTTATATTTATAGTACTTTTTATATAGTTTTTTCTTGTGTAAAACTCAAAAAATTACTTCTATATGTCACTCATTGTTCACTTTAGTTTTATAATTAAATCGATAGATCATCAATAAATAATATACTAAATATTTTTTAATACATTTTAAATATATAGTTTGTTAAATCCATGAACACTACATGTGTGTTAGTAACTTTGAAAGGAATTACCAATGATTTATAATCAATATTTTTAATTTATAAATCCATATTTGGAATGTTACCTTTCGGTACCCTTAATTTGGGATATCTAAAGTGGAGATCAATTTTAAGGATCATTGGAACCCCTTTAATTGATCAAATAGATAATAAATATGGGGTAAATGAAAATCATTCTGTATCATCTAATGATCTAGTTTCTATTAGTCAATACGTAACATAAAATTACTATAAATATTCTTAAAAAATCATACAAGTGCTTCCCAAGGTGAAATGATGATTCAAACAATATTTTCTCTCATAATCATCCCATAAACTTCTTTAACTCTTGTTACTTTAATGGCACCTCTGGATAATATGTTAGTGAAATTGCATTAAATATTGGAAAAAATAATAAAAAATTGTACTTATCTTTTCATATATAATCCTAATAAATCCTTAAGAAGCACATTTGGATACATACTAATTACCAATAGTTTTTTGGTTTGGTTATCTATCTCCATTGATTAAAGAAAAAATGCACAATTTGATAATATATAAAAATAATATATGAAACAATATGACTAAATGAAATTTCATTAACATCCCAATGATCTTGGAATGTATGAAAAACTCTATCTAGTAAAATAAAAGAATTTTTTTGACTATAATAGTCGATTTGGGCACTCTACATGATAAATTATGATGTAAAAATGATAAGGTCATATATTTTCATCTTGAGGACAATAAAAACTCATGATATTTCTATATATTCTTTTTTAATGGTATATGATAGAAATTTTAATCCATGATCTTTTAGTTTACCCAATTGAGTATCAATTATCATAGTATAAGGAATCAACTCAATTTATAACCCCAAAAGCTCTACGACTGTTGTAGATATATAAAAATGATATTATATAATATATAAAAAATTAGTAATGGTAACATAATTAATCAATATAGTACCTTGAAAAGTTGAAGGTCCCATATAATTATCAAACTTCTGAACCATCTTCTTAGTAGTAAAACATTTGCCCTGTTTTTTTGAGATCTTTCATCTATACATGTGTTCCTGACCCAGATTTATTTGATTTATCAATTGGTATTATTAATAACTAAGTTATATTGTATTCAACTACACTATCCCCTCAATATAAAAACCTAAAAATTTTCTTCAAATGACACATATTTCTATATGATGAAAAGATCATAGTGTTGTTATACAATGAGTCTTTACGTGATCCTTTTATCTACATTGGTAGTATCAAGTGACATTCCACCTTGAGAATATCCCAAGGATATATTTATAGGTTTCTTATAAAATTCATTCAATATCCACCAATATAAACTATAATAATTGTTTCTTATACTAGGTTATGGAAGGAATGTTTTCATACTACGCATCTTTGACATATTTACTTCTTCTATAGATTTACTACCCACCACCATTGCATAGTAATTCTACCAAGATAATCCTCTTGAAAATAATTATCATTATATACCTTTGGAAAATAGTTCCATTCTTGATTATTGTGTAGTCCTACTTCCCTCATTTGTTTCACTTATTTACAAGATGGTTCTTAATATAAAATTCAAACATTGAGGTTTTCAAATTTCATAAAAAACTAGAAAATATAGTTTCTTTAATCCAACCATTATTCTAACCATTATAGTCCAACAGAACCTACACACGATGAAGGATTTTGTTCCTAATAACTCCATGGACTAATCCATATCTCTTCACTTCTCAATATTATATTCCCTATAACTCTGCTAAATAATTTTTATAATCATACTCACAAGATATTGATATATGTGATTATTTTCCACTTCACATTTCCATCATCCAATATGAATAATTTTTGGATGAATATTCTAAAATATCCAAGGAATTTATTTTATGATAAATAATCAATATTCGATTATAATGTATATCTATGTACATCTCGGTCATTTTTTTAAATCAATCATATACTAGAAAAATCACAAAAGTTTCTTTTAAAATAAATCAAAACTACATTGATTTTTTTTCAAAGAGTCGTTAGAAAAAAATATTCTGAAATATTTTTATGTTATGAATTTATAATAAATATTTAATGATAAGGAGACACTGGAAAACATTTTCCCATTATGTAAATACTCTTTGTATTACTAAGAACACAATATAAGGTTTCCATTATCCATTATTCCAGTCAAATATCCTTATAACATGATGTTCTCTGTAAAATTGTTAGGTATATATTTTTATTCATGCATGATATATTTCATCTAATATATTATTCATGATTAAGAAACATCCAAAAATATAACTTAAAATCCCACTCTTATAATATTTTTAAATGACATAACCAAAGTATCTATATACTGCAACATGAAATAAACAACCACATGACCTCAAGTGTTTTCATTTATCACCCAATAATGGAAAATTCTATTAAGAGAAAAAATATAAATTATTTTAGGAGAATAAACCATAAGACATGTTAAAAGTTATTTAATTTGATTTCAATATTTTTTTAGAAAAAATAGAAAGTGGTTGAGAATGTTTTTGAGTTGAATTATATATGTTGAAGTAATTTAAATAGGAATTGGGAAGGTTGAAGATGAGTTCTAGCTAATTGAGTTGATATATAAGAGTGATTTTTTTTTTAAACTTAATATGAAAGTTCTGATGAGATATTAATTGTGAAAGGTACCAAAGAGTAACCTTCTAATATAATAATAAATTTTGATTTCGAAAGGATATATAACATCTCACATAGAATATATTAGAATAACTAAGAGTATAGGTAAGAAAAATAAGATGATACACTATATTAACTCCAATGTTTGAAAACATATTTATGATTGTGTTTGAGGATATTTATTAGTATCTAGTAGCTTCAACATATATTCATGATATTTTAGAAGGCCATGTAATAGTAAAATGGCTTTCCATGGTGATACTTAATAATTAATTATATTTTGATTTAATACTCATAATGATTCAAATATCATTATTCTAGTTTATTATAACATAATTAAAGCCATTATTATTGGAATTATTATTTGATGAAGAATATTACACCTTGAACTGAAGAATAGTACCACAATTTTTGTTATATATGAGAATAAATACATGGAAAAGAAGATATAGATTTTATGGAAGTTTGAATGAGGAACATGATGAGAAGAAGATTAGAGTTAAGGAATAATAAATGAGGATGATAAGGTTTTGATTTTTGAGGATATAGGAATTAAATTTCTAGAGATTTAAAAAGGAAATTCTTGGACTCCAATTATAAAGTTCAATGATTGGACAGTTTTCTATGAATAATATTTGACCTCTATCAAATATGAAGATCATTATTTTATGAATTCTATAGGGTTTCCAAAATTAAATATTATAAAATATACACATGACCAATAATGATCTTATAAGGTGATGATTTGAAGACAAAAATATGTAAAGATACATTTCTAAGAGAGGCAAATAATCTATTTTTATATGCTAAATCATTTGTAAAATAATTTATTTAAATATAGAGAGAGATTGAATTCATTTTGAATATTTTTAAGGCATATGAAAAGACTATTCTATTGGTGTTGAAACAACCTAGTGTTCACTAATGGTCTTTTCAATTTGGGTTTAAACCCTATTTTAATCAAGATTGATCTAATATAAATAATAGTTTTGAAACAACCATTTAGGTTAATGATGACACCTTACCTCTGTTAATCAAATTGTTGTTTTAGTGACACAATTTTGTCCCGTACTCAACATGAACATAGGAAGGAGGTTGCCTCCAAAATTGTGGGTGGGGGACCTTGTAAGGATCATGGGTGGTTTTTTTACATTTCTATTGCATGGGGATGAGGATTAGAATTTTTAGACTTACTTGTTATTAAATTTAACCGATCATATAGGTTGATTTAAATAAAAGTTTAAAAAATAGAAACATTTAATCACCCCCCTTCTCAGTGTTACATAATGGACTAGATAGGAACATAAATTGGAATCTAATCCTAGGTCTCCTTTAAAACATCATCTTTAATTTAAACTGTATAAATAGTATAGGAAAACTTAATTTGATGGTAAGAATTAGCATGGATAGAAGAATCATATGTTTCCTTACTTAATCCCAATTTTCCTAGAGGTTGTTGATGCTACCACTATTGGTATTAATCCAGTTGAGAAATATGGTACTATGAGACAAATTGATAAAAGATATGTAGGATTTTATGGAAAGTAACATAATTGAATCCTATTGTCTATATCTAATATTGTTTACAATAATTTCATAGGACACAAAACTGTTAGTGAAATTTTGGATAAATAAGAAAAAATATTTGAAATAAGTATTAATGTAAAGGAATTAGAATTGTAAATGTTGAGAGTAATATTTAAATATGTGATGATGGATTATGAGGAAATTTTTGATGAATTTTTTATGAGAGTAAATTTAAATGTTATAAATTGGTTTTGGAGTCAAATCAAAATATTCTACCATGCTAAAGATTATACTAAGGAACTTTAATGATAAATTTCAATAAAAATATCATATTTTGATGATGGTGAATTTAATGAGTTATATCTCGATAAGTTTCACAATATTAATATTTAATATGAAATAATAAGGGATCTGGTTTTCAAAATGAATGTGAAAAAAAACAATAATACCCTAGTACACTAATACCCGAGTTAGTCTTGACATATCCTAAAGGGTGTTCCCATTCCCGATGGGTTGGTGACTATCATATGACATCATATCAAGATAAAGAGTGAATGGGTTTCTACACTGGATAGCTGAATAATAATGATACATAACAGAATACCAACACTCCTAAATAATAAAATACAAGAATTAATAGGTAAAACAATACCCAAATAGAACATCATAAAAGACACTACAAATATCAAGACTAAAGTTATAAATACCATGCATCAAGTGGATCAAATCTCTATCAGTCACCTCAATCACTCCAGGTCCCATGAATTACGTGCAACCACCACCTCTAAGTGCTTTTTTCCTTTTCTTAAAAGTGGCATATGATAATATACAAACACACAAAGGAAACATTAGGGTGTGAGAAAAAACCACCGTAGGGGATCACCAAGTATTCTATAAGAAATTACATAATAATTAACTATTTATGATTTAAAAAAAATAAAAAAAATTCATGGCATGTTATTTATATATTTTCAACAAATAATTTATTTCAAATCAATAATATGGAAAATACATTAAAACCATATTAAATGTTTTTTTTGTATAAAAAATTTATATAAAAAAGTTAGCATGAATAAAAATGTTGTAAAATCAATGACATGTATAATCAACTAGAACAAAATAGAGAACCATGTTTATAATCCCCAATGTACCTTAGTTCCTAGAAATATGATCCTTACACTGATCATTTATAATAATGTCTGAAGATAGGTGTGCGCACTCAAACTAATACCACATTAGGGGACCCATCATGGAAAGTTATACCAAATATTATTTAGTTAGCATTTTTATCTTCAATAAATTTCTAAGGAGTCAAAGTCCTTTCATTCATGTCCTAATAACTCACTAACTACCTAGGCTCACTTGGGCTTAAAAAAATATATTAATCAAGGGAAATCAATCATTTCAAATCATTTTATCATTAATAGTTTAATTTCCAAAATTCAGTTTTCAACATGCCTTTTCAATTTTAAAACTAAATCATAGGTTCTCAATATATTAATTTATTTCAAAATATATTTCATTTTAAGAACATTTTTCTCATGAATCAACATTATATCATTAAATAAAATCCACTTTCAATTCATGCAATCATTTTTATTGAAATCCAACAAACAATTTAAATTCCACTAAAATTGGGGTTTTTTACAATTCCATGACCTTTTTAATTCATACATAAAATCATATAAAATATATGTTTTTAAATAAATTAAAAAATCATTTCTAATCAACGAAGAAATTAGGGTTTCAATTGTAAGTTAAACACTTATGGAACCACCTACCTTTAATCATGCAATAAAATTAACACCCACAACAGGAATGACAATGAGAAAAGAGGTGAAGTAGATCAATAAATAAAACCTAGAATCATGATCTATGAAAATGTATATTAGATACCTAAAAAACATGATGATCTATAAATATTTAAGGATGGGATATGAAGATATTAAAAGAAAACAAATGAGATGAGAATAAATCACTGGAAGGAGATCAAACACAATAACATATGCTTCTATCTACCAAGAGAAGGGGTTGGAGGAATCAAAACAAAGTTTTGAGATCCCCCAAAGACCAAGGAATAATATTAGGATTTAATGGGGGTGTTTAGGGGTGAACTAGGGTTCTTGGTATTTTTAATAAAAAAATAAGGGGAATTAAAAATAGTACGCATGGTTTGTTGGATGGGCTATATAGTTAATAGTAATCATGTACCCTAACTGTGAACCCATACTGGACTTAGGTATGGGGTTAATGGTTAATCCACATGATTAAACTAAACATGAAACAACCATAAAAACCATTAATGTTTAAGGTTTAATTATTTAGAGAGGAGGACACATAGTTTGGTAAAACTGTGAGCCCCCTTCTAGTGGCTCATGTTTGGTCGCACAGTTTTATGGGCTAAACTGCACAAATTTACCTAACTATGTTCTAACCCTGCACAACCCAAACAAGTTATTTTTTTCAAGCTTCACTTGGAACAACCTAATTCAATAACCCATCAAGGTATGATTAAAATTTTCAACAAATACCTGAAATCATGTAACATGATGTAAAAAACTCCCCACTATAAACACTCCCCATCACTAGAAAGACTTTCAAGAAGATTCCATATCAAAGAGATGAGGCCAATGCTATCTCATTAATGCCAAATGATCACAAGTATCATGTGAAATTAGAACCATTACATCATAGAAGAAATACCTAAGGTATCATCTTCCCAAAAATAACTTTTGTTTCAGAATCAACAATCCTAACTAGAAGATTAGTCACTAACAAATCAGGTTCAATATCAAAATCTTCACAACTTAGGACACGATAAGAGTCATAAAGATACTTCCTGAGCTATGATACATATAAATTTTTTTGATCTAAGTGAACTACTATAGAAGTTATAAATAGTAATATTCTTTCCCCACATTCTCAATAATTTGAAAATGACCCACAAAAAACTGTACAAGATTTCCATGTTTCCCAAGTCATTGGTGACCTAGTCAGGGTGAAACGATCAATAATACCAGTTAAACATCTAGAAACTCAAAAAATAATTTATGAAGATCATTATAATATTTATACTAAATATTTACCTTCACCATTCCCTAATGAATCATCAAAATATTCAGCATCACCTCTTGAACCAATCACGGCCCAACCAAGGAAGTTTCGTCAATCCTTGTCCCACAAAGAGGAGATCTACATGTCCTATCATGAAAGGCCTCAAATGGAAACATTCTAATAGTGGGATAATAACTATTATTGTAATCAAACTCAACCAGTCCAAAATTGTCATCCCACGCTCCACCAAAGTTCAGAACATAATCAAGTAGCATGTCTTAAATAATATGTATTGATCAATTAGTATGGTCATCTATATATGGATGATATGTCAGGCTAAAATGTACATGGGACCCTTTTATCTCCTTGATTACTCTCAATAAACAAGAGGTAAAAAAATATAAATTCATATGAATGGAAAATCTCTTTCACATAGACACTTACCATGTGCTCAAATTTGGATGTTTTTGACTCTGTATAAAGTGAGCCGATTTTGATAACCTATCAATAATAACCCATATCATATTATTTTTATGAAGGGGAAGTGGAAACCCAATCCATTAATCCATATAAATATCTTCCCACTTCCATGTCAACAATGGAAGGGTTTAAAGACAACCCAAAGGTTTTTGGTTCTCAGTATTAACTTGCTGATAAGTATAATAATTATCACAAACCGAATCTGTTCACCACCATTAACGACACCAAACCCAGACCATGGAAAGGACCTAAGGGCCTTACCTATTCCCATGGTCTGGAATAAGTTCTAGGGTATCATTAATTTAGGTTTGGGAATGATTTACCCGAGTATGAAAGCATACAACATTAAAAACAATCCAAAAAGATAAATCTGAAATTTTCGAGCCAAACAAGTAATAAAAAAAAACCAGAACTGAATAAATTGGTTTAAAGACAATAAAAGTGGTCCAAATACAAATAAAGACAGCAGAAAGACATCCCCAAGGACTCCACATGACAAGGGGTCATCACCCACAAGCCGTCTCCACAACTCTGCACTAAGGATGGGAACTAACACCCTGAACAACCATCACCCTTAGCCTTTCCCTTACCTGATTCAAACATAACCAAGTCTACTTACACCCAATGGGTGTAATTAGGGTGTGAGACTAATCCCAATAATATACCACCCAATTATTCCAAATATAATGCAATGAAATGTGAAAATGCAAGCAGTTTTAATACGCAAAGAAAAGCAGTGATAAAATCCAAGAAATGAAACTTTCAATTGAAAATAGTTTTCAAGATAAAATTTTCAGAATGTTCACACATTTAAATATACATGTTAATTAATTTAATTTACTGAAAAAAACACCCCAATACAAGGGTAAATACAAAAAATCCTATGAGCACGAAAACCGGGAACACCCATAGGAAACTAGATAGTCTTGGGCCCTATGTACCTCGTACCTCGATGTAAAGTATCCAAGTAACAATCTTTTACCATGCATGAGCCACTAGTAGTGAACATACCCATAACCTATTGGTCACAAAATATCATCCACATAGTTTATATAGAGTTGTCTTTATCCATTTTCTCAGTGAAACAGTGACACAACCCATCCAGTTCACTAGCCGTACTAGTACATATCTGCCCACCTATGTACCAAGGATTAGCCTTTTTGTGATAAAACAATTTTAGAAAACAACACACATCATTTTTCATATAAAACACCACTACTAGTCAAAAAAAAACAATACATTATTTATACACTCTTTATACCATTTGAAACACACAACAAAACATTTTAATTTTCAATAAAACAACCCCTCAAAATATCACACTGTTTTGCACCCAAATCTCTTTGAAATATCCAATTTTCATAGTATGTGCTCAATTTTAAGTCACCAAAACAAAATTTCAGTTCAATAACCTTTAATGAAACCAAAAATTCAGTTTTGGGGTAGCCCCATGTGAACAAAGAGGTTATATCTTCTAAAAACCCCCATTTTCACACAAACATGACACCTAAAGCCCATTTTCTTCCCAAACACCATTTAAAAAAACTTTCTCAGAAAAAACATCAAAAACATTATTTTCAGTCCTAATAAATTTCAATAAAATCAACTAAGTAATTATTGGTCAGCCCCAAATGAACCAATAAAAGATTTTTATGAAAAACCCCTAATTTAACCAAAAATTGGAACTAAAAATTAATTTTCTTTATAAATGAAACTGAAACCAATTTTTTTAGAAAAATTAAAATTAAATAAACATGAAAATACCATGAACCCAGTAATATAAGTCACAAAAATTGCATGAAAAATGGAATCCCCTACCAATGTAATGGAAACTCTTGAATCAATGTGTGAAAATCAAGTCGCACCAGCAACACACCAAGAGGGACTTAGAAAAAACCTAAAAACACAAAATTGGACCAATAAAACCCAAGGTTAAACACTAGGTTAGAAACCCTACCTCCGGATTATTTGGTACTTCATGGAAAAGGGAAGAAACCCCAATCAAATAAAATGAAACCCAAATCAATTTGAAAGAGGAATGAAAGAGACTCAATTACGTGAGGGATCTTGAAGAATAGCCCCAAATATACTAGTAGATGAAATTTAAAATAGTAAAAACCTCAAGTGAGGTTTGAAGAAGGATGAGTAGGTCATTTAGGAACTACAATGTAGGAAAAAGAGTAATAATTGAGAGAGTTATGATTGAAATAACTTACCTCCTCAAATCTGTCCGATTTTAGAAACCCTAAGAAGTTTTGCACTCAATCGCGATGAAGAAGAGATCCAAAGAGGGGTGAGAGAGGTTGGGAGAGCAGATGGTGTAATTGGTCTTGGGTAAGAGTTGGAATCACCGAAAAAACAATAAAATTGAGTATGTTATAATTTAAACAAATTTGATTTTTAAAAATGGAATTGGGCTTCTGGGAAGGCCCAAACCCTTAAATAAAAACCAATATACACATTTTTTATGGATTTACAAAGGCTCCAAATTTCAATTTTGGTGTTAACATGTCAGGGGATTCCATTTAGGAATTGGGAGGGATGAAAAATGTTGAAAAATGAAAAAGTTGTAATTTTTTTTTAAATCTGGAATTGGGCTCACGGTTTGGCCCAATTCATGAAAACTCATATATTTCTCCATAAAACCTTGGGAAACCCCCAAAACAAAGCATGAATTGAAATTATATGAAAAATACCTTTAAAATATTTCATTTATGTGACAATTCTCCCCACCATGAAAACATTATGTCCTGGAAAGTCAACCCGAAACTTGATCAGAAAACAGGAACAAATACTCTTCTTCAACCCATGACTTCCGCTCCCATTTCTCATGTGTATCATTACCATGCTGCCAACAAACCCAGTCCAACAGAATGGAATTCCCTTGAAGAACCTTCTCTTGGGAGTCTACTATTTTCACTAGCCACTCAATAACAGAAAAGTCAGGCTCTAGCTCCAGTTCTTCCCAACTCATCACATGGGATGGACTCGGGTTGTATTTCTTTAACTGGGAGACATGGAAGAAATCATGGATGGATGTCAAATGAGAAGGTTAGGCTAACCTATATGCCACATTTCCAATATTCTCAGTGATCTCAAAGGTCTATACATACCGCGATATCAGCTTACCTTGCTTCCCCAATCGACGATGGCCCAGACGAGGGGCCACTTTCAAGAATACCCTGTCACCCACAGAAAACTCTAGGTCTTGACGCCTCCGGTAAGCATAAGATTTATGAAGACCTTGAGCTGTAAATAAGTGCTGTTTGAACAACTTGACCTTCCCAGAAGTCTCTTGCACAAGGCTCGACCCCAATAGTGAAGTCTCTCCTACCTCAGCCCAACATAGGGGGGACCGAAATGGCAGACCATAGAGCTCCTCAAAAGGGGCCATTTGAATTGGGGATTGGTAACTGTTATTATAAGAAAACTCAACAAATCCCAAATGGCTATCCCAAAAACCTCCAATTTCCAAGACACATGCACGAATCATGCCCTCCCAAATCTGGTTCTGCCTCTCTGTCTGACCATCCGTCTGATGGTGGTATGCTCTGCTCATCTTAATCTGAGACCCCAAGGCCTTCTGAAGGACTTCCCAAAATCAGAAGTGAAGAAGGGGTCTCTATCTGAGAAAACTGCTAATGGTATGACATGGAGTCTCACCACTTCTTGAATATACAAATGGACCAAATCATCTACTTTAGTTGTATCTTTTATCAGAATGAAGTGGGCTGATTTGGTCAGATGATCAATCACGACCCAAATGGAATTCTTACCCCGAGGTGTACGAGGTAAGCCAAAAATGAGGTCCATAGAGACCTCGTCCCACTTCTAGGTAGGAATGGGTAGTGGTTGGAGAAAACTGGAGGGCCTTTGTTGCTCTTCTTTCACCTGCTGGCATGTGTAGCATATCGACACAAAGTCCACTATGTCCCATCTCATAACAGGACACCAAAACTACCGACGGACTTCATAATACATCTTAGTGGCACCCAGATGGATAAACCAATAAGAATGGTGGCTATCCTTCATCACCACCTTCCGCAGAGATAACAACACTACTGAAATGCTCTTGAAGCACAAGATGCCCTTGGGAGATGACGACCAATCAGCGGATGTCTCCCCACCTTGAAGAAACTGCTTCGACTGCTGACAAAGCTCATCACTGGGTTGTTCCCGCTGAATCAACTCCAACAGAGAAGTAGTCAACTAGACGCTCGCTAAGAATTCCCCTCCATTGTGTTCTCTGGTCTCCACATGCATCTGAGAAAAGAGCCCCATCAAAGTCCACTCATCAATGGACTTCTTCAAAGCCTGCACTGGAACTCTTCTGCTCAATGCATCATACACCACATTACCCTTGCCTGGGGTATAGACAATGTCAAATTCAAAACCCTTCAAGTACTCGATCCAACGATGCTGCCTCACATTGAGGTCCTTATGCGAGAAGATATAGGCCATGGTTTTGTGATCAGAGTAGACCACAAACTTCTCCCCAAGGAGGTAGTGATGCCAAGTCTTCAAAGCATGCATCACCATTTCCAAATCCATGTCATGGGTTGGGTAGTTCTTTTCATGTGGTCAGAGTTGGGGAGAGCCATACGCCACCATGTGATCATCCTGCATAAGAACGCACCCAAGACTCATACCTGAAACATCACAATAGACCACATATCCATTTCCAGCCTCTGAAAAAATCAGCATAGGGGCGGTAGTCAACCTCCTCTTGAGCTCCTCGAATGATGCCTGAAATTCTGGACACCATACAAACTTCACCCCTTTCTGGGTGAACGCAGTCATCGGTGATTCTAGCTGAGAGAAATCCTGAACGAATCGCCTGTAATAACCAGCCAGGCCAAGGAAACTCCTAATCTTGAACACATTCTTAGGCTGCTACCATGAAATAACTGCACTAATCTTCTCAAGGTCCACTGAAACCCCCTTCTTAGAGATCACATGCCCCAGAAATCTCACTTCCCTGATCCAAAAAATTGCACTTTCACAACTTTTCATAGATGCGATGATCCTATAATGTACCCAAAATGATCCTCAAGTGATGTTCGTGTTCCTCCTCAGAGCCCGAGTATACCAGAATGTCATCCACGAACACCACAACAAAGGAATCGAGATACTGATGAAACACCCTATTCATGAGTGCTATAAAGACTGATGGATCATTGGTTAATCCTAAGGGCATGAACAAATAATCAATGTGGTCGTACCTGCATCAGAAGGTTGTCATAGGGATATCTGACTCCTCACCCTAAGCTGGTGATAACCCAAATGCTAGTCTATTTTTTAGAACCACTTTCCCCCCTTCAACTGATCGAACTAATCATCTATTCTAGAGAAAGGGTATTTTTTTCGTAATTGTTTCCTTATTCAGCTTCCTGTATTCAACGAAAAACTAGAGGGAGCCCGCTAGCCTTTTTCGCAAACAACACTGGAGCGACCCAAGGAGAGACGTGCGGGAAAATGAATCCTTTTGATTCTAAGTTGTCCAGCTGTATCATTAATTCTATCAACTCGGTGGGGGCCATGCGATTAGAGGGAAGAGATATCGGCTGTGTTCTCAGTGCCAAATCAAGTAAAAACTCTACATCCCACTCCGGGGGAAAACCTGGGAAATCATTCGAGAATACCTCTGTAAACTCATTCACTACATGAGGTACTACACCTACAGGGGAAATACCATCATCCTATATCATGAGTGACGATAAATGGAAGTTAAGACTTCCCAAATCTTGGAGTGGAGATCCTGTGCGATTGGACCGAGTATCACATTCTCCCCAAAAAACCCGATGACTCCCATCAGGTGTCGTGAAACTCACTCGCCGCCTGTAGCAGTAAATATGTTCTCAGAAGTGTACTAGCCTATCCATATCAAGAAAGATGTCAAAAGGGTCCATACCTAAGACCAAGAGGTCCCACTCCATATCAACCCCTGACACAGAAAGTGCACAGGACGGGCACCTGAGACCCTGCTCCTTCTTTCCCAGTGGTGTCACCAACTCCCTCACGAAAGACATCAACGCAGTTGGAAAATTCACCATGTCCACAAAACAGGAAGAAATAAATGAAACAATGGCACCAGTGTCAACAAAAAACAGTAACTATAGAAGATGCGATCAAAATGGTACCTCGAACTGTTGACGGTCCCGCCTCTGATCCTACTGGTGCCTGATCCACTGCATGGAGATGTCCAGAATCTACCTGAGGATGACCACTAGTCTGTGGCTGTTCCCTGAACTGGCTCTGCCCAGAAGACTACCCAGACCTACCACCACGACTGTAAAATCGAGATCCCCTAGTCTTTGATGGCTCAGAATATGCTGGCACTCCTCTTGAATCCACTGACCTTGCCCCACTCTTAATTGGATGTGCCACACCGCAGAAACGATGAAAATTACCATTACCTCGAAACTGGTAACAAGGCTCAGAGGAATTGGAAATGCTGGTCGGATGTGCCCGGGATTCCCACACTGGTGGCACATGACTGATCTCGCATCAGAAGTCGCAGACGAAAACTACCTGGAAGAGGGCCCTGAACTGCCTCCTCCTTTCTTCACATGATCCTCATGCTTCCTTTTCTTCTCTGAGGAGCTGCCACTTCTCTCTACTGATACTAAAATATAGAAACCAGCCCTGCCATTTCTATCATTCTCCACAATGCACTCTAGATCAATGACCTCATCATAGGTCCTCAGCTTAAACAAGAACACCTGGGAGTATATCTCTGGTCACAAGCCTTTCTCAACCCTCTGGGCCTTCAACTTCTCATTAAAGACAATTTCTGGAGCATACTAAACCAAATCAATGAAATGTTTGGAATACCCTATCACATATAGATTCCCCTGAACATGTTCCATTAACTCTCTGGACCTAGAATAAGCCAACAACTCAGGGAAGTACTGTTCATTGAAGACAACCTTGAAATCTCCCCAGTGCATCTACTCATTCTTACCAACTTGAAGCGCTGACTCCCACAACTTACGGCTGGGACCCTCCAACCGAAAGGAGGAACACTTCACCCTGATCTCCTTGGGTGTTTCTAGGAACTCAAACATACGCTCGATCTTCACGAGCCATTCCTATTCTTCTTGGGGTTCTGAGCTACCTCAGAAGGTAGGAGGCTTGTTTTTTAGAAAATCCTGAGCTTTATCTTTTGTAGGACCCGTCTATTCTGCTCTAGAAAAAATAAGAGCAAGATTTGGTCCCTGTCCCAGAGCTTGGACAGCTCGGACCATAGCCTCGACTAGCCTCTAATCAATTAGTGTGGGAGAACTCTCTCCAGCTTCCTCCCGTGGGTGCGTGGGAGCTTTCCGGGGAGGCATGTTGCTACAAAATGAAACAGCCACAAAACAATAATCAATAACACAATTCTAAAAACTTTTATCAAATACATCATGTATAAATAATCTAAACACATTCCAATAATAAAAGAAAAAACTACTCCACCACCACCCGATGTCCACGTGTGGTCTACAGCCCACACGTCTCACTTGGAAGTGAAGTCAATCCGTAAATTCCATCATCCCCTGGTGACTCAGGGTCTACCACAAGAGGTGCGGGCCAAGCACCCTACTCACAACCAAAACCCTGATCCCTGACAGTCCTATCTACTGTCTATCCCGACTCATCCCAAAATAGCTATATAACCCAAAAACATTAACCCCCTCTGATACCATTTTGTCACGAATCGAATCTGGTCGCCACCATTAATGGAACCAAACTAGGCCCATGGAAAGGCCCGAAGGGCGTTCCCTATACCCATGGGCTGGAACAAGTTCATGGGTATCATTAATTTATGTTTCGGAATTATGTACCCGAGTATGAAAGCATAAATCATTAAAAACAATCCACAATATAAATCTGAAATTTTCAAGCGAAACAAGTCTTAAGAAAAAAACCATAAATGAATACATTGGTTTAAATACAATAAAATTGGTCCAAATACAAATAAATACAGCAACAAGACATCTCCAAGTACTCCACATGACAAGGGTTCATCACCCACAAGTCGTCTCCACAACTCTGCACCAAGGATGGGAACTAACACCATGAACTTCCATCACCCTTAGCCTTTCCTTTACATGATTCAAACATAACCAAGTATACTTACACACAAGGGGTGTAAGTAGTGTTTGAGACTAATCCCAATAAGATACCACCCAATTATTCCAAATAGAATGCAATACAATTTGAAAAATCAAGCAGTTTTAATATGCAAATAAAAGCAGTGATAAAATACAAGAAATGAAACTTTCAATTGAAAAAGTTTTCAAGATAAAATTTTCAGAATGTTCACACATTTAAATAGAAATGTTATCTACTTTAAATTAATTCCAAAAACACCCCAATACAAGGGTAAATATCACAAATCCAATGAGCACAAAGATCGGGAACACCCCTAGGCAAATAGATAGTCTCGGGCCCTATGTACCTCGTACCTCGGTGTAAATTATCCAAGTCACAATCATTTCCCATGCACGATCCACTAATAGGGAACACACCCATAACCTAGTGGTCCCAAAATATCATCCACATAGTTTAGTTAGAGTTTTCTTTATCCATTTTCTTAGTGAAACATGGACACAACCCATCCTGTTTACTAGCCGTACTAGTACATATCTTCCCACCTAAGTACCCGGGATTCCCCTTTTTGTGCTCAAATAATTTCAGAAAACAACACACATCCTTTTGTATATAAAACACCACTAATGGTCACAAAAAAACAATACAGTAGATATACACACTTTATACCATTTATAACACACAACAAAACATTTTGATTTTCAATTAAACAACCTATGAAAATATCACATTATTTTGCACCCAAAGCTCTTTGAAATATCCACTTTGCACACTATGTGCACACTTTTAAGTAAACAAAACAAAATTTCAGTTCCATAACCTTTAATGAAACCAACAATTCAGTTTTGGGGTAGCCCCATGTGAACCAAGATGTTATATCTTTTAAAAACCCTCATTTTCACACAAACATGGCACTTAAAGCCCATTTTCTTCCCAATAACCATTTAAACAAACTTTCATAGCAAAAAAAGAATAAAAATTAAAAACATGATTTTCAGTAATAATACTATTCAATAAAATCAAATAAGTAATTATTGGTCAGCCCCAAATGAACCAATAAAAGTTGGTATGAAAAAACCCCCAATTTCACAAAAAATTAGAACTAAAAATTCATTTTATTTAGAAATGAAACCAAAACCAATTTTTTGCAGAAACATTAAAATGAAATAAACATAAAAATACCATGAAAATAGAAACATAAGTCACAAAAATTGCTTTCACAATGGAATCAACTACCAATTTAATGGAAACTCTTGAATCAACATGCGAATATCAAGTCACACCACCAACGCATCAAGAGGGACTTAGAACAAACCTAAAACCAAACAATTGGACCAAGAAAAACCAAGGTTAAACACTAGGTTTGAAACTATACCTCCTGGTTATTTCTTAATTCAAGGAAAAGGGAAGAAACACCAATCAAATAGAATGAAACCCTAAGCAATTTGAACGAGGAATGGAAGAGACTCACTTACTTGAGGGATCTTGAAGAATCTCCCCAAATACACCAGTAGATGAAATTTAAAATACTAAACACATCAATGGAGGTTCTAAGAAGGATGAGGAGGTCATTTAGGAACATTAATGGAGAAAAAATAGTAATAATTGAGAGAGTTATTATGGAAAGAACTTACCTCCTCAAATCTGGCCTATTTTAGAAACCCTAAGATGTTCTACACTTAATCGCAATGAAGATGAACTCAAAAAAGGGGTGAGAGAGGTTGGGAGAGAGGCTGGGTTCAATGGTCTTGGGTGAGAGTTGGAATCACCTAAGAATCATTAAAATTGAGTATGTTATTAATTAAACAAATATGATTTTTAAAAAAAGAATTGGGCTTCTGAGCAGGCCCAATCCCTTAAATAAAAACCCATATACACATTTGTTATGGATTTCTAAAAGTTCAAAATTTCAATGGCGGTGTTAACATGTCAGGGGAGGCCATTTAATAATTGGAATGGAGGAAAAATATTGCAAAATCAAAAATCTATAAAAAAACAAAATTTATTTTTAAATCTGGAATTGGACTCACGGTTTGGCCCAATTCATGAAAACACAGTAATTCCACCATAAGACCTTAGGAAACCCCCAAAACAAATAATGAATTGAAATTAAATGGAAAATACCCTTAAAATATTCCATGTATGTGACAATAATAGAAAAATACCTTGGTATGTCTTATATATTACCTAGCCACCATAATAATTAATATATATCATATAAAATCTCCATGCTATCTGGGTGCACTACCAACTAGGAATTATGAAAATCCCATATCATGGATTTTCTCACTGGAAAAGGTGAAATATATTGGTTATAGAAACCTAGTATACCCTATGAAGAGAAAAAACACTCACTAATAGTCTCCCAACTATAATAAGATTCCCTAATTCCACAAAATTCACCATTAAGGTACTTCCCATGAAAAATAATTTTGAGAATATTATATGTCAATTAAACACTTTCCAAGAATAAAATCGATCACAACCTATTAGAATCCCAAATTCATCTAAGAAAATAGATCCATTAGATTCCACTCTTTTAATGATTTTTTCATGGTTGGGGTGAGAGGTTTCTTACTCAACACATCAACAATAGCATTCCCCTTAATAGGGGTGTAGGAAATGTCGAAATAAAGAGACTGTAGATACTCAACCCAACACCCATACCAACGTGTTAAATAATTTTGAGAGAATATAAAACTCATGGATTTTTTATTTTAATAATAGAAACCATTCTCCAAAAAAGTAATGCTGAAAAATCTTATGAGAATATATCACAACTGTGATTTTGATATCATGGGTTGGATAAATATTATTATGTGACCTTATCTATTTGGAACCATAGGCTTCCATGTGATCACCCTTCATTGGAATATATCCCAAACCTAAACCTGATGAATCAAAAAATACCACCTAGACCTGCCCATCCTCTAGGATAGTCAACAATGACACATAATTCAAAATATGATTCATCTCATCGAAAGGACTCTAACATTTGACATCCCAAAAGATCTTCCCTTCATTTTGAATAAGAACTGTAATTGGAGAATACAACTTGGATTAATATTTAAAGAAATTATAGTAATACCCCATGAATACCAAAACCTATATATCTTGAAAATTGTACATGATTTCTACCATTTAATAAAAATTTTCTCATTCTGAGGATCAACTAAAATTCCATTTTGAGAGACCGTGTTTCCTAAGAATTTAACTCTTTGAATCTATAAATTAAATTTCAAAATCTTTGCATAAATTAATGATATATCAGTATTTAAAAAACTAATCTCAATTGAAAAACATGATCATCCCAGATTTTGGAGAAAACCAAGATTTCTTCCAAAAATACTACCATGGATGAGTCGAGGTTGTCATGGAATATAGAGTTTATCAATTCCTTAAACACTGATGGAGTATTTGTTAGACCAAAAGGAATAACAAGATACTCATAATAGCTATACCTATTCTTGAAGGTCATATTCTTACCATCAAATTATTTAATTCTCAATTGGTGATAACCATATTGAATATCCATCATTGAGAATAACTTCACCCCTTTAAACTATTCAAATGAATCATCAATATGTGGAAATATATACTTGTTCATTACCATATCCCGATTAAGTTTTTAGTAATTAACACAAAAGAAAAGTGTCCCATCAACATTCTCTACAATGATAACAAACCCTTCCCATGTTGACACCCTTAGGAGTATAAATCCTTTCTATTATAGATCATCCAACCAAATATTTAACTCTTTTAGTTCATATGGTGCCATATGGTAAGAGGGAATCGATACTAGATGAGTAATAGGTAACAAATCAACAGAGAACTCCACTTCAATTACCATATGAATGCTAGAGAAATAAGATGGAAAAAATTAGGAAACTAGATGAAAACATGGTGGGAAATCAATACTCAAGGGTTTTACATATAAATCAAAATATAATACTAGTACTACCCTACCCATATTTTTAAATGAAGGTCTAGATCAAATTTACCTCAGGTCCCATTCTCCCTAAAAAACATAGAACATTATTCTAGGTGTAGTAAAGGGGACCTATTGAAGATAACAGTCAATCTAGGGTTATGATAAATTAACCAATCCATCATGAAAATGATTTGAATAGGTTTCATGTTGAGATTTAGAAAATTACAGGTAAGATCAATCTCAGATAGAGATTAAATTCAAGAGGTACACTAGATACCCTAATATCTCTTTGTTCTGAGGGGTGTGTTGATATCCATCACATTATATAAAAGCTCCATAGTAATATTTAGTAAATCAAAAAACATGAGTTCATATGAATGAGTCTGATGCACCGGTATCAAGTATTATAATTACTAAAGGTGAAGATATAGTGAGTGTACCACTCACAATCACTGGACCCATATCAGCTTCCTCTAGAGACTCTTCCATCATGAAGCTTTTTTAAAAATTATTATGGATCGAACTCCTTAGTTCTTAAAGAATATGATTATACGGTAGTACTTTTAGAGTCATATGAACCTATTCTTATGTATGAAACAAAAAGTGTTTTAAAAAATATCTTTAACTGACTTGAGCATCCGCACACACTACAGGTTTTGGGTTACTCATTGAAAACCTATCTAGAACCACTATAAGACTCATCATAATTTATCTTTCCATTAAATAAATTAACATAACTACCAAAAGGAGAAAAAATAACTCCAATAAACCCTAAAATACTAGCTAGATCAAGCTCAGACATCAACTCTATGTCTAGTACATTTGTATAAAATGTGAGATTTAACATAAATACTTGATAAAAAAAGTTAGAAAGAAGACCCATCTAAAATATTCAAGACTTTTCTCATTTGTAACAGACTCAAGAGAAAGCTGAAAAAGCTTAGAAAGATGGTTTTCATACTGTGTTACTATCCTATCAACCTGATGGAGGCTAACAAAATCCCTGGATTTCACTGAGAACATATATTTTAGATAAAAATGATTAGTGAAAAGAACTCTAAATTCATTCCAATCAAATCCAATCCATCATATTTATTTTTCATCACCATCAAATATCACCATCTCTTACCAGGATCTTCCCGATTTATGGTTTCTCAGTTTACCTTAGCAAAATTAGGTATTTACAAGAACTGAAAAAGAACATAAATAATTTTCAACCAATACTTAGCCTCTTGAGAATCATTTGAGCCTCATAATTATAGTGGATTTTGTTGAAAAAACTCTTCAGCATTATCTCTTGAGTAATCCCTTCAAGGTTCCACAATTGGAGCCTAGATGAGAATGGGTATAAGTAAATTTCTTCTTGGAGGCATGATGCTACACAAAATCAATAGAAAATCCCGAAACATCAGTAAGGGTACACAGATCAATAACACAATAAAGATGTACAAGGATATCAATATACTCAAATTGGGTGGGAAAATACTAGAACTAGAGAATAAATTCCTCAAAGACACTTTACTCAAACAACCATGGTGATATAAGTATTATTATGATGAGAATTGGCTAGGAACTCATTCAAAACTACCTCGTAAGTCCCAAAAATCCTACCACCTATCTACTAGGACATCCCATGTTCATAATGGATTCAAGGAAAGATGTAAAAACTAATCTTGTGATTCCACTTTTTCATGAACCAACCCAAATACCCTTGTATAATGATACTTGATCCGGTAATGAGATATCCCAAAGGGTGTTCCCAATATCCACGGGTTAAAGACTAGCACATCACACCATATCAAGATCAAGTAGGAATAGTTTTTCTATAAGTTAGCAGATGATAAATGGAATAAGATGGTATTCAGACACTCATAAAGTTGAAAGTAACAAAATCAAATAAGTAAAAAAATACCCAAATATAATATCATCAAATACATGACATCTATCAAGACAAAACTCATAAATACCATGTAACAAGTGGATCATGTATACACCAGTCACCTCCATCACTCTCGGTCCAATGAATCATGTATACCTTCCAACTCTATTTGGCTATTAACCTTTACTTAAACATTTCCCAAGATAGTCTAAAAACACATAGAGTAAAAGAATGGTGTGATAAAAAAATCCCCAAAGGGTCTCACCAAGTGTTCCATGTGAAATTACATAATAATAAACCATTTATGCTTTCAATTTAAAGAAAATAAGACATGTTTGGGATTTTACATATTTTCAAAAAAAGACATGCCTTCCAATTAAAAAGATTTATGATAAATCAAAATAGGATTTAATTAACATTTTAAATAAAACATCTGTATAAAATATTAGGTATAAATAAAATAGTTCTATAATAAATGGAATGAATAATCAAGTAAAAAAAGAACCATGATCATAAGTCATATGGAGCATTAGCCTTTTGAAATTGGATCCTCAAAATTATCAATCATCATCATGGTTGATGATAGGCTTTCACACTTAAATCAAATACCCATTATGGGAATAAATATATACCCCACTAGGGAACCCATCATAAGAATCCATATCGAATTTGGTATAGTATGTTTTTTCATCATCATTCTATTTCTAGGGAGTCAGAGTCCTAACATGATTTTATTAATCAACTACTAGATACCCATGATAACATGTGGTTCAAAATTTAAATAAATCAAGGAAAATCAATCACTTCAAATCATTTCATCACGGATAGTTCAATTACCCCAATCCAGGTTTCAATAGTCCCTTTTATTTCAAAACCAAATAATAGGTTTTCATCAGATTAATTATTTTAAAACATAATTTTTTAGAAATATTTACTCAATAATAAACATAAAATCATTCCCTAAAATATAATTTCAATTAAAAAAAATCATTTTTCTCAAAATCAATCCATCAGTTTCAATTCCCTTAAAATTGGGGTTTTTTTGCAATTCCATGCCATTTTTAAATCAAGCATAAAATGATTTAAAATCATGGTTTCTAATTCAACTAAGAATTAATTTAAAATTAATCAATAAATGAGGGTTTAAATTATAGGTTAAATCCTTATATAATAACCTACCTTTAGTCACACGATCAAATCAACAACTGTAATGGGAACACCAATGATAATGAATGTGAAGGAGATTAAGAAATCAAACCTAGAATCAAGATCCATCAAAACAGATATTATATCCATAAATAACATTATGATATAATAATCTCTAATTTATTTTGAATATGAAATCCGAACAACCAAATGAGAGGAGAATAACTCACTAAAAGGAGATCAAACACAATCACCAGTGCTTTGATCTGCCAAAAAAAGAGTTTTTAGGAGTCAAAGTCCCTGATTGAGGGCTTATAAAGAACATTGAATCATATTAGAGATGAATGTGGATGTTTAGGGGATAAACCATGGGACCTAGGATTTTGAATAATTACTTAAGGGTAATTAAAAATAGTGTGCATAGTTTTCTGTATAGGCCACTTATTTAAAAGAAATCTTGTTACCAAACCATGCACCCTTACTAGGCTTACAGATATGCTTCATAGTTTGGCCACATGGTTAATCTAACTGTGGGAAAACCATGAAATACCTTACTATAAAAGGTTTTATGTTTTGGAGGGGTGATCACACTATATGGAAAAACCGTGTACCCCCTTCTGGTGGCTGAACCTTGGATACAAATTTTTCTGGTCCAAACAACATTGTATTCCATAATAGTTCCATAACTGTTCAAAACCCCAAAAAGTTAAAAAATATCTTAAAAATCATCCAATACAATCAGAGATAATCCCCCAAAAATCTATGATAAAAAAGGGTCAATAATTTCCTAAAAATCAATTAATGAGTTGTTATAATTAAGATCAAGGAAGAGAAAAACATGGTATTTAAATATATGGAGATTCATAAAATCAAGGAGTAGTAATAAGAATTAATCTATAATTACAAATATGATAAATAACATGGTGAGGGGTATGAGATAATCATTCCTCTCATTATTAATAATATAAAAAAATAGATAAATAGAAATTTAAACATTCTTTAAAATTTATTAATTTCGGTAGAATTATATATTTTTTAGTTGATTATCTGAATAAAAAGAATGATGAAATTAAAGACGATCTTCAAGGAGATGTTATTCCATATAAAAGATAGAATAAAGGAAAAATAGTTTCTAATGGGAAGAAGAAGATTTCTGGAATAAAGGAAAATTTATAATTGGTAAATATGAAGTTGAGAGATTATCAAATTGTATTAAGTTAGAAGATTAATAAAAAATTTAAGGTATAAGACCTTGATGGATCATATTGAAAAACCTGAAAAAACCACATGCAATAATAAAATATGGTGAAGAGAATTATATTGAGCACATGTTGAAAACTGAACATGAGGATTGTATTGAAAAATATATATCAATGTTGAAATGATGCTTCTAAATATAGAGGATAAGAAGAAAATGGAAAATGAAGATGATTTCATTGAAGAACTCAAGCTTCTCAAAGGTGATAATTTACGAACAAGACGAAACGATACAATATTTTGATGAAAAATTTACTGTAAAAAAAGTGGATATAAATAAAATATAATCAATTTTTCTTGATACTGTAAACACTCTAAAGAATATGAGAGAAGTTATAATAAATATTTTCAAGTATTATCTAAATCATGTGAATTTTATGAGGTTATTTTACCAAAGATGAATGTAAAATATGTTTTTGTAGATACTAAATTTATTAAATATATTTTTTCTAATAGTGTTTATTATAATGTAAAAAATGGGAATGTTTTGGTTTATAAATGTAATGAACCAACCTGGGACGTCCTTCATTGGACTCCCGAGCTAGCCCGCCACATACCCAAGGAGCATCCATAATTTTCGGGATGAAAAAAGGAATCAAAGGTATCAAATGCAACCATTTGGGATGGTTTCAACCTCAAGGAAACAAATATAAACAACCAAAAAAGGAATAAAAAACTAAAAAAAAATAAGGGACAACAATATTGTTTTAATATAACTAACCATTTAATTCATGGTTTACAAAACTAAAATATAATATAAAACAAAAGAAATGGATGACTAAAGAAACTGATACAAAACTTGATCCAACCAATTCTATAAAATTGAACGTATGATCACCACCTCCATGTGAACAAAATGTCACCCCCATGACCCCAATAATTATCCACTTCCCAAAGAAGACAATACTAGAAACCAACCAAAAATCCAATATATAGAGAATCATTTATAAGACTTGAAGACTACATAGCCTCAAACATGTGTATGTAGGGTGTGAGTTGAAGCTAATAGAATGCCACCATGAGTATAATTCATTTATTTTATAATGAAAACCAATATTTTTAGTTTTAAAAAAAGGCATGGGAAAAAATATTTTTTCTTTCCTTTTCCCAAAACATGGAATAATCCTAAAAACATACACATCCATAAAGTGTTTCATTTTTTTTAAAACCATTTCATAAAGATGGTTCCTTTCTAAAACAATTCCTCCAAATCCATTTTTTTTATTTTTAAGAACCATTTTATGGTTTATTAGGAACCTCACAAATATCAAGATAAGACACTGAATAAAACTAGTTAATATTTCAAAAAAATAATTACAACCACCATCACATTTCTTGTGATCCATACCAATAATTAAAATTAAAATCAATACAGACATTAGTTCTTCAGGATACTAACCACCCAGAGTAGCACACTCTATCACCTTCATGAGACTGCCTCCATGCATCATTTTTTTCTAAATAAACTATTTAAATACCATAGATTACCCTGGAACTGTGAACTTACTCCATCCATAAATCCTAAAATGAAATCCCCATCATCTGCCTCCACACCCATGGCACCAGTAGAGATTTACTGGAATTGATTTCAAAAACATCGGTTAATACATTTTTGAATTCGTCTTTAAAAAAACAAACACTGTCAAAACCATTTCCCTATTTCTCCTATAAAATATTACACACACCCAACTCACGGTGAACATGGAACCAAATGAAATAATAATGAAAAAAACCACACAAGGTCACATGTAAATCCAATTAACTCATGGAAGCATCTAGCAAACATCAAGGATAAACCATAAGAGGATCAATAAATCAATAAATTCAGTCCAAGAAATAGTTAACACACTTGTATATATATATATATATATAAATGCATACCATAGGATACATATCATGAGGAAACCCCACAGTTAATAACAGGACATCACAAGACATGAAAAAAAAAGTGGAAATAACTATCTGAAAGTAATATAGTCCCAAAGAATCATCAACAAAGTTTCTATCAACTAGACTCATCACTGAAAACCCACAAACAAATTCACGAATCTAAACTAGGGGTGACTAGTCAGTGTGTAATATTAAATATCCATATTAGTGTACCACTATATCCCACCTAGTAAGCTCGGTCTCCATATGGAATAGTAAATAGAGGTGGTCCATGAGTAAATAATTTCATTACATAACAATAAAAAAGCCCCAAGGGATAACCCCATAATCATATCTATCCCACCTCACACATCCCTTAAAATGATCCCCCACCCATTATAACATCCTGAATCACATCACAACATCCATTACATGTATAAAATAATAATCATAAAAAAAGTAGGCTTAACAAGGGAACAAAAAATACCATATCACAAAGTTCCAACCAAGCCTTAAATTATATCATATACATTTATAAATCCCTTTTCAAAAAGAATTTAGAATTAAAAAAAATTAAAATAAATCATGATTATCAACAATTAAAACAAAAAATCCATGGTAAACTCTATTTTGTTTTATAAAATAACCCCACACCTTTTAAAACCAATTGAACCCCTTAAAAAATAGAACCCAATTTAAAAATAAATTTTGGATGAAACCCTGAGGTTTAAGTGTTTTTCTCAATGAATACCATATTTCAAATTTTATAAACCTTGTAAAATGCATAAAATACAAATTTACAAAAAAAGAACCATTTTAAAAATGGAATTCCACCCATTTTCCATATGAAAACCAATAAAGTTTAAGAAAAAAAATTTAATAATCCAATCCTACATGACCCGAACCATCATTATCTAGGTTAAACATGAATTTATAACATTAATTATTAATAATACTATTAAATAAAATGAAATTAAATAAAAACACCTACATTAAGTGATGTAATTATTTTTTCATTCAATGAAATCCATCAAAAAAAGACGCCTACTATAGCTCACAGCCATATCAAACCAAATACCCAAATTTAGCACAACCAAAAGAATGAAAATAGGCCAAACATGGCCACTATGGTTAGTGGAGAAGGGTAAAATAGCAAAAACTCATGAATAAAGATACATAAGCTATATCCTTTCAAACTCGATGAATAATCACCAAGAAACCCATTCAAAATTTACAAAGAGGGGATTTAAAGTGGAATAGAAGACTATGAGAGGCATCCAAGTTAGGGTAAAACAAGTGTAGAGGCCAAGGGAATAAACCAAACTTAAAAGAATCAAAAAGTTTAAAAATAAAAATATTTGAGTGGGTTGTATGGTCTACCCACAGAGTTAAAAAAGTAGTACAGTAATTGTGTTTATCCACACTTTCAATGGGTTCACAAGATGAACACTTAGGATTCATGTTTAAATTAACAATGAAACTTAACCATGTCACTTAGAAATGTCACCAAATTTGTCCATTTTACACCCAAAATACATCCGAATCAAGGGGATAAACTATCTATCAAATACCCACAGACAAAAAGTGACATTAGTGGTTTCAAAAACATCCCACCATCCTACTTTATACCCCAAATTTTCCAATGCGGAATGAAGTTAAAAAAGAATAAACTATAACCTACACTCTATGGAGTGAGATGAGTTGGATGATTAACCACTAAAGAGGTCCCTAAGAAGAAAATTTAGAGCAACAATGATTCCTAAAAACCAAACCACTAAATTCACAAAGATATTGAATGTCTCTAAGAAAAAAACCACACTCAGTAGTATAATACCCAAAAAAGGAAATGGAGAACAATCATGTGTCTCCCCACCACTTAGAAATATTTAAAATGTTGTTACCAAATAAAAAACCTCAATAAGACCACCAATATAAGGAAACATCTTCAAAAGAATCCAAATAACACATAGAAATAGTCTCTCACTTCTATAAAGGAAATGAAACCTCAAAAAACTGTCAACACCCACATGGTGGATCTATCAACAATAAATAAACTCACCTCCACAATGGATTATGAAAAGGTATGATATAATAAAAGATAACTTGAGATCTTTACCTAGGTCACCATAATCTATGGTTAAACTTGGAAATCAACTCGTAACACCATCCCATGTCAAACCCTAGAAAGATAACACCTCTACGTTCTCAAAATCCTGAAGGAAACATTGTCCCAATTACCCATATACCAACCCAATGTCACAGACCATCATATAAACAAGAATATCACTTAAAAATAGGTCATGAAAAAAATAAAACATTTGAGCACTTAGAATAATATGACCAAAATAATGATTCATGCACTCAAGATCCAAAAACTATGACATCACAAAGTTGGAAGGTAAGAACACAAGCCACAAGAATTCTAAAGATAATTCACACACCATCATTTCACAAAATACGATCCCATTTGGTTTAAATAAACTATAAATTGAAAATAAAATTTCCATTCCTAAACTCCTTTTGAATAACTCCAAAAGAGAACCATTTCCCAAGATAAAACCAACAAAAAACAAAAACTCATTTTGGACTTTTTCAAAAAATTTCCCAAAACAATTCCAAGAAGGGAACATTTTTTTTTCAAAAACTATAATCCAAATAATTTTCAAAACTCAAATTGAATTTGAATTAAAACAACATTAACTAATTCCACTTAGTAAAATTCAAAATATCGAATTTTTAATTGTTTAAGTCAAACCTTAAACAATTATTTCCAAACCAATATATTGAAATAAGTATTGAAATAAATATCTCCCAAATGATCATTCACAAACACAAAGAGGAATAATTTCAAAAATATAATAATTTTTCCTTTAAAAACATAAATTAATTAAAAAACCCCATTGTAATTTCACCACATCTCCTAATTAGGGTCAAAACATTTTGAAAAATCACACACTTTTTGAAAATTATTTAGCAACAATTATGAAATCACTTGGAACATTATACCACCACTTAGATCGACCAAGGAAAAAATTTGGATATTGAAAACCACACCTGCCATTTATGTTTATGACCCAAACTAGATAAAAAACCATTTAATTTTCTACATAAATTTATAAATAAACTTTTAAAACCCCAAATTACTTT
Organism: Viscum album; assembly: GCA_963277665.1. Lineage (NCBI taxonomy): Eukaryota > Viridiplantae > Streptophyta > Magnoliopsida > Santalales > Viscaceae > Viscum > Viscum album. Next base: position 892,923,515 of record OY728123.1, read on the forward strand.
TCATTAAAATACTCAATTGAAATTCCATGTAAAATCACCTTTCAGGGAGAGTAAATTAATTCACCTTGAATACATTTTTAAAAACCAAAAAATAAAACACACAAGTGTTATACTCAAATACTAGTGAATTCTAAAGCTACTAAACACTTTGGAAATGACATAAAGAACGGAGGTGGTTAAAACCCAAGGAAAAATACTCCTGAAAGAGAACCCCTTGGAACAAAACTCACCCGTACATCAATACTTTTTTAGGAGGAAGTTAGAAAAAACCATACATGATCCAAACCATCCATGATAACAAAACTATAGAAACATAAACAAAACCATGGGAACTATGAAAAAAAAAACATTTAGAAACATCCTTTGAAAAATAAATTTCAGACCACTTTAAAAGTACACTTTAAAAGACTAACCCATCATCGCGACCCACTGGTCTCAAAATCCATTTTATTCAACCCCTTATAATATAAAATAATTATAAAAATCTTCATAAAATTGAAATGTCACACACAATTCCAAAAATTTAAATCGTCTCTTTGAAATAAACCATCTCAAGGGAAAAAAATTTATAAACCAATTATTAAAACACCCAGGTAAAGAATTAAAGTGTTTCAAAAATTAACACTTTTTTAACTAAATTAATTTTCAACTCAATTTTATTCTTATCCTACTTTCAGAATTTTTTTTCATACCACCATGAAATAGTTTTCAATAAGAAAACAAGTCTTCTACTCTGAAAACCAAATTTACATTTTGAAAACCATTTTTATTCTTTGAAAATCAGTGTCCCTAATGGAAAAACCGATAACCCTAACACACGTCTCATATCAAACCACACTAAACAACATCACATTCCATATAATTCCGAATTAATACTCCACTATAGGTTTGCAGACCAATAGCATACTCCATTAGAGTAAATCAAGGAAAAAGGGAGTAAAAACAATAATTCCATAGGGGAAACATCATTTTTCATGGTTTGGACACACTGTCTTGTAAATAATGAAGTAACCATGCGATTGAAACTTTTATGGATATAGAACCGTGTCACATGGGAACTACATAGTTTACTAGACCATGCATGCTTACCATGAGACACAGTTATATTCAATATTAATTCCTATAAATATCAAAATTACTTACAAGATCATTAGTACACTCAACCAGAATCAAATAATCTTTCCAACTCTCAAAAATCTATCAAAACATCCCAATAAAAACACAATATGGACATTAAAGCTTGATACACCCAGGGAAACTCGAGGTTCAGTGTGTCAAAGAGATAGCTCAGCACTTTCCCACACACTCCACCCAAGACCTAATAGAAATCCTAGTCTCCAATGTATGTGTAATCACACAAAAATAACATAGATGGTGGCCTCTGATACCATTTTGTAATGTATCAACCTGGGATTTCAATCCATAGAACTCCAAATCGAGCCTTCCACATACCTGAGGATCATCCACAATCCCCTTAGGAATATTAAAATGGAATCAAATCAAGCCATTGGGTATGGTTCCATGCTTTGGAAAAAATATAAACAACCATGCAAGTAATAATAAATAAGAAAGAAAAATAAGGCCCAATATGATCATCTCAATAAAACTAACCTTTTAATATAATGTTTACAAAACTATAACAACAACTAAAAGAAAAGAAAAATAGTAAAAAATAAATAAATATAGAACTATAGATAACCAATTCCATGAATATGATGGCCTGATAACCATATCCATGTTACACACAAGTCACCACCGTGATCCCAACAACTATCTGCTTCAAAAGAAAGACAACGCTATAAACCTACTCGAAATCCAAGACCCAGAGAAACATGTATAATACATTATGACTATATAGCCACCAACATGAGTATTTAGGGTGTGAGAAAAATCCATTTGGATAACAAAATGAGCCTAATTATTTTATTCTATAAAAGAAACCAATTATAGTAATTTGAAAATAATGCATAAAAATAGGTTTTCCTTCTCTTTCCCAAAACATGGAAAAAAACCTAAAATATAAAATTTCTCAAATTGTTTCATATTTAAAAACATTTCAAAAAGATGGTATCTTTCTAAAATAATTCAAATTGAAAATAAAATAAAAACTTTCTCCTTAAAAATCACACTTTTGAAAAATAAACCCATACATTGTTTAAACTATTATAAAATAATTTCTAAGAAAAGAAACTGAAAACCATTCCCCCCTTTAACATTAAAATTTTACACACACCCAAATCAAGGTGAGTATAGTTTCAAGGGAAATATTAGTGATAAAATAACCAAATAAGCTCATTAGTTAATATAATCAAAAAATGGAACCAACTAGTCAACATCAATGATAAACCATAAGAGAAACAATGTATCAAGAAAGTCCATTTAGAAAATAAGAAACAAACACTACAATATATATATAGTGAATGAAACAACATAGGATATATATCATGAGGTAACACCACTGGTAATAAAAGGATAATATAAGAAATGAAATAAATGCATACATAACCTCCGACAAGTAATATAGTCACACACACCCATTAACCGAGTCACTCTCAACTAGTCTCACCGATAAAAACCCACTATCCAACATGTTACTCTAAACTAGGGGTGACTAGCTAGTTCATAATCTCAACTATCTGTATCAATGTCCCATTACTCCCCACATAGTAACCTCAATATCCACATAGAATAACAAATATAGGTGGTCTAAAAGAAAAAATTTCATTAAACGAAAATAACTAAGCCCCCTGATCTAACACCATAATTACATCTATCATACCTCTCACTTCCCTTGAAATGATACCCAAAACAGTATCACATCATGAACCAAATCAAAAAATACATTTCATGGATAACATAAACACCATGAAAAAATATGGGGGCTCTATATGGGAACAAACAATATTACATCAAAAAGTTCTAACAAGGCCTTCACTTATATAATATACATTTACAAATCCCTTTTTGAAACCATTTTTAATTAAATAACAATTCATAAAGAAATAATTATTATCAACAATCACAACTAACAATCCAAGGTAAAATACATTTAATTTTATAGAACAAACCCACCCCTTAAAAAAATCACCCTAAACCTAAAAGAGAACCCACATTATAAATCACATTAGGATAAAAACAGTATTAAAAAGTGTTTTTATTAATGAAAAACATCTTCGAGATTTTATAAAACATGTAATATGAATATTATACCCATTTCCAAAAAATAAAAACATTATATATGGAATTCTACAAATTTTACATAAGAAAATAAATAAATACATTAAAAAAACCAAGATAACTCACACCATTATTATCCAGGTTCAAAATGATTTTACAACATCAAGCATAAATAGAATTATTAAATAAAAGAAAATGAAATGGAAAAAACTAACTTAAGTGGTGAAACTTGGAAACATTCAACAAAATCCATCATATAGAGACTCCTATAATGTTTCAAAACAATCTCAAAACAAAATACTAAATTTATCACAACGCTAGGAATTCCAATCTAGAAAACATGGCCACTAGGGTTATCAGAGAAGGGTAAAATGGAAGGAAAAATAATAATAAAAAGAATAATGCATTAACATTTCAAAATAGATGAAGACTCACCTAGAAACCCCATAAATATCTATTTAAAGAATCATTAGAGAGGAATATAGGGCCATGGGATGCGTCCAAGTCAAGGGAAAACAATCGAGGACAAGGGAAGAAAAACCACTTAAAAAGAACAAAAAAGATAAAAAATACTCATCTTCTAATTTGTTTCATAGTTTAACATCATGGTTAATCAAAACATGTGGTGACCATGAAGATACCAACTATAAAAGGGCGAATGGGTTTCATACTGAGGCTACATGGTCAAAATTACTGTGCACTATAATTTTGTGACCTAAAAATGTCCCACCAAATATCCCCATTTTCATCAAAAAATATGTCTAACTCAAGGGGATAAACCATATATCAAATAACCCAACAAAAAAGTCACACCAGGGGTTTTATAATAAAAATCATGAAAATAATCTTATATTGAAGGGAGTTGGGTGAAATTTGAGTAGAAATATTTCTTAAAGGCAACAGAAATAGGAAGTTCCAGATGAAGCTAGATATCAACAAAATGTTATTGGACATAACTTATATTATCATGGAAAATTAGGATTCAATGGTTATTGATGGTCTTATAGAATATAAGGGAAAATAATATTTTGACTGTTTGTACAATATTTCTATTTTTTAGAATCAAAGAAGGAAATAATTATTGGGGATCTATCCTAAGATGATGATATGTAATATAGATAAATGAACATTAGTGAGTGGAAATTCACTAACTATATAAACTCAACAAATTTGTATTATTAAGAATAAATATATAGAATATGTAACGAACAATGTAGTTGTGTTGAAGAAATTATGACTACTCTTCAATTAAAAACACATCAAGCTTTGGGAGTTAAGGAATTTCAAAGAAAAGAAAATCCATAGAGGTCGCTTCTTATTTTGGAAGTTCTTAAATATATAAAAAATTGGAAGATATATATTCTTTATTGTGGATATTAATCCCAAATGAAAGGATACACTAAGATATTATAGAACATGGAAGATCTTGATGGAGGTATAGTTTCTTTTAGAAATGATAGTTTCTTGAAAATCACAGGATTGGGTAGAAATAAAATTGAAGTTGAAATTTTTTTTCTGAGAGTATTTTATTTTTTATTGGATCAGACACAATATTTTGGTTTTTATATATTTATTTGGTAATAATAATGGAGTTATTTTATGGATAAAAAAATTATTTTATCAATAATCTGAAGAATAATAGAGTTGTCACTATGGGGAGAAGGACCAACAGTAATCTATTTCAAAGGGAAACATAACCGAGTCTAGTGATTTTACTATAGGGGATGAAAAAAAATATAATAACAAAATTAGTATTCTTGTACACAAGTTTAATATAAATATATATAAATATTAATCTATGATATATTTTACCATTATTAAAATAGAATGAGACAATATTTTTGAGGCTTTAAAAAAAGGAATAATGGTGCAATTAAGTTACAAAGAGTGGAGATACAATCCACCAGGAAATAGAAGTATAATAATTATAATTTATGTAGTCTAATAATGCATAATTAAATCAATGGAAATTTTTATTTAATTATATTCATCAATAATTTAATTATTAATATGAATTTAATGTTTATGAAACACAAATACAAAGCTATAGAGAAGATAAAAAGTTTTTGAAGAGATATTGTGAAGGATCGAATAGTGTTTATTAGATGATTAAGAATTTATAATGGGGGAGAGTACAATGGATATGGTTTTGAAGAATATATATATAAATATAGAATTAAACCTGATTACAATATTACTTTTACACCATAAAAAAAGGATTTTTTGGGAGGAAGAGTAAACTCCTTATTAAAATGGGAAGGATAATGTAAGTTAAATTGAAACCATCAAAGTTCCTTCAGAAATAATATTTTTTAAATAAATATTTATAAATAGAATATATTCTTGATGAGGCCTTACTAAAATATAACTAGCATTGATATGTGTTTCAATAATAATACATTAACAATGTACTTTAATGAATTTAGTAGTACATTATTAATAAAAATAAAAAATATAGATCATGGAAAGTTTGATGGGAAAACATAAAAAGTGATTTTTATTGGACATTAATCCAATGGAAGAGGAAATAAATGTTGAGATAAGAGATTTAACAAGCTTTAAGACAAATATGATGTTAAAAGTAATGAAATAAGTCAATATTTAGTTAATTTCATGATAAAAATATTAGAAATTCTGATGAATACAACATATATAATTAAAAAAATCTGAGTGAGTAAGAAACTGGAAATGAAAAAAAATTGTTAATGTTGATTACAATCAGACCACTGATGAACAAATCTCTTTTGAAATGAAAAATAGAAGTATCAAATATTGGAAAAGAATATTGAATCTAAAAATATAATTGGGAATTCATAAGCACTATTTATACTAAAATAATACTAAGATGTAATAACAAAAAATATCTTTTATCACAAATTAAGCCACATTTATTTGATGAATCTATTGAAAAAAAAATCAATAAATATTATGAATAATGTGGTATATTATATTGAAAATAATTCTAATTGGGATCTTGATCCAATAATCAAAGGAAATAATATAATTGTAAACATGATATTTTTCATAAATAATCCTAATTAAAAAGAGATATTATAGGATATAAGGACAAATTTGTACGAAAAAGATATTCACAAGTTGAAAGAATTAATTTGGAAGAAATATTTTGACCTATTTCAAGACATGAGGCTATTCAAATTTTATTGTTTTTTGTTTAAAAAACTACAACTTTTATCCAATGTAGGTGAAATATTATTTCTTGTTTCAAGGTCATGAATAAAATATAATTATTTAACAACTTATGGATTTATCATTGACAATGATAACCTAGAGGTTTTATTGTTAATAAATGATCTTTTTTAGGTTAATTTTAGTATCGTTTTGAGGGGTTTTAATAGAAGATAAAAATTTAATATTGTGATTTCTATGTATATAAAAATGGTATTATTTTTTGAGATTACAATATTTGAAATGTAATAATTTTATGTTTTTATTATGGGAAAAACATTCCACAAAATCGTAACAACAATTAGTATATAATATTCTAAGATAGTGAATACACCTCTTATTTTTAGAGAATGTATGAGTAATTATTTTTAATAGTAAAGTTCAATTCCGAAGGTATTTCAAAATATAATTTTATTTATATAATAATATATATTATTTAGACTGGACTTAGTTTATGAAGTGAACTTTTGTGAAAGGTTTCAGTGTAATCTTGAAGAATCGATTATAAATTCTACATAGAGAATTATCAAATAAATTAATGTGATATTGAAAAATGGTTTTATATATAAAAGTGTTTATGATATGAATCTATTTGGCTATACTAATTCTAATTGGGCTAGAATAATCGATGATAGAAATTAGACATTAGGGGGTACTTTAATTTTGAGATAGTTGTGTGAGATTGTTGTGCAAGTTAGTGCTAAAAAATGTGACACATTGTATTTCTAAAAATGAGTATATGGATTCCATATAAGTTCATAAAAAATAATAAGGATATAATAATAGTTAAAAAATTGAATTTTAAGGTTGAAATACCATTGAGAATATGCTGTGATAGTAAAACTGCCACTGATTTGTTCAATAATATTGGGAACACATGTAAATCTAAAAATATAGAATTTAAATTTAATTTAATTAAGGATAATGTTTCAAATAGAGATATGAGTCTTGAATATATTTCCATATTGGATTAAATTATTGATTTTTATACAAATTCAATGTCAAGGGATGAATTTTAAGAGTTAAGGATTAATATTCCTATTTAAAATATCCCACTGACTTTAAGAGTTTAGGAATGGTCCAACAATCCTTTGGGTTTTATTTTAAAATTTGGATAAAAGAATATAACTCATGAGATATCTAGTTGTGGACTATAAATCTAGGTTTAATTTCAAATAGGTTGAATATCTTGATTTGATTAAGGGGGATAATCTCATATTTACTACCCATAACTTACTTCTTATTAAGGGATTTAATTTTCGTAAAAACATTACTTTATCCAGTTTTTAAATTTCATGAAATTTCTATATGAGAAATTTCTATTAAATAGAGTGAGATATTATAGTTGGAAATGAATATAAATGGGGTGATTGAATAACCCTTGGAATTTTTTGAAGGATGTTGTCAATAGATTGTGATAAAAATGAGAAAGTGGTTGAGAATGTTTCAGGGTTTAATTGAGGTTACTAAAATTATTTTAAGATAAATTGAGACGGATGGAGATAATTTTAGGGATTCTAAGTAGATACACAAGATTATTTCATTATTTCATTGGATATATAACATCCGAAGTGAACTGAATTTGAAAAAGTATTGAGATAAGTAAGAGTTGCATACTAATACATAAGAATAACTATGAATTTCTAATGGACACATAATATATCATATTGAATACATTATAATAAATTGGGGTAAATGTTATAATAATATATTACTATGTAATCTTAAATCCAAGGTTTATAGATTACATAAGATAACATTTGAGGATAATTAAAAGTATCATTAGATTCCTATAAGACATACGATATTTAAAAGGGTTATGTAATAGTCAAAAATATATCAATCATAATATGAAATATTAAATTATATGATGGTTTTTTTCCATGATTCAAATATCATGATTCTAGGCGATTAATCCATGATTTAATCAATTATTTTTGGTTCTGATATTTAAAGAGGAAGAATGAACTGTGAGTTGGAAATTTAGACCATACTCTTTTTTAACGTGAGAATAGAGATTTGGAAAATATTTATTGATTTTATAAAATTTTGAATGATGAAGATGCTGAAAAGATGTTTGGATTTGAGGATAATTAAATAGGTAATATAAAGTGAGGATTTCTACAGTTCATTGAAATATAAATCTATATATCTAGAAATGAATTTCTTGGACTCCATTTATAATGGTTAAAGTTATGATATTTTTCATTGAATAATATTTGACTAGTTTCAAATATCAAGATCACGATTCCATACTTTTTATGGAGTTTTCAAATCTGAATATTGAAAAACATCCATGTGACTAATAGTGAGGTTATAAAGAGAATATTTGAGGATGAAATTATGTGAAGATAACTTATTGAGCGAGGGCTCAATAATCTATTTCAATATATTGAATCATCCTAGAATAAATGTTAATAAATAGGGATAGAACTTGAACTCAATTTGAACATTCTAAGAGCTTGAAATAATATCTTTTTATTTGTGAATTTCATCATCAAGTTAATTGGAAATTGTTTCATCTCGATATTCAACACTATTGGTAACTAGAGGGATCCAATATAAACAATATTTGATAGAAGTTTTTGGGGAATATCCATTTGGGTTATGGGAGATACCTTCCTTCTTATAATAAATTTTTTATTTTACTAACAGATATATGTTATTTATTTGACTGAAACCAAATAAGGATGTATTCACCAACCTTTGGGGAGAAACTTTTAAAAATTCTTTGTTCCTTATGTTCCTTTTTTTATTAAATATAGATGATGTTGATAATTTTTTAACTGAGTGGATTGTAACTTTAATTAGTCAAATTTAATGATTTAAAATATGTTATATAACTAATAATAGTGATTCAAACCCAATTTTTAGCATTATCTAATAGAGCTATGAGGCACTTCATAGGGGAATGATTTTCCCTTAAATTATATTTAATAAAATAAAATTGTATTTCATATGTATGTAAATAATTGTCTATTAAAAACCACTAAATAAATAATATATTCAGAGAGGAAGGATACATATTTTTACTTGTATAAAATCAAAGGAAAATAAAAAAAGTTACCATATTAAAACAAATATAGTTATTCGAATCCCCAAGCCACCATCTAATACAAATATATATCCAACATGGATATATGAATCACTATTGAAAAAGAATGTAGTTATAGATATCCATGAATCATTATCAATAATGTCTAAATATACACTGTGGTGCATATATAGGGATTGAGTATAAATACAGTAGTATTTCCATTACGAATATAATATAATCCACTATAAGATGAATCCAAACATGAAATTCAATTGAATGGATTATAATATTTTTTTAAAGTAGTTTATATAAAATTAAATTAAAAATACAATTATTTCAATATAAAATAACATAATATATATTTTAAATTAATATAAACTTTTAGATAAAAATATAAATACTGATTACCCACTGTATAATAATAATAATCAAGAGTAACACCTGTATTCTATAAAAATAAACCCACCATATGAAAATTAATTATGTTTTATACTAGGTAATATAATATCCGTAATAATAATATGATATGAAAAAATAAATGTTACATATCAAGTCTCTTAAATATAGAGGTTTTCCATGACCTTTGGTACAGAAACAAATGTTTTTATTATATGAACATATTGAGGAAACATGTTCTTTTTGATAAAAAAACATATAAATGAAAAATATAGTTTTTATAACATAATATCATGATAAAACATTAGGTTTTCTATAAATAAATATATCATTTTAGTAAAATCTAAATATACTATAACATCCTGGCCCAATAAACTCGAAGGAAACTCGAAATGAAACATTATCTATCCTTATGTGTTCCAACCTACATTCCGTGGGATATTGACTTGTATAGAGGGATAAGAAAAACAACTGGAAAAAAATTTACAATCATGAAATACTTGATTCTATTTCTTAAATCTATATAAAATTACTCAGAACTCATCCATATAACATACATACCCAAAAACCATGGAAACAAAACAGATAACATGGGGGAATACATAGTCTAATATATATATATAATTTATCTAATGAAAATAATAATATAGTATCTGTAGGATAAAAACATACAAAACTAAAAACATTGCTATATTTATAATCTAGAATGGCCCCTTGGATGATACATATAGTGTAAAGAATTAAAAAACATACAGTGGCCTCTGACCCAACTTACTCATAAACTATTTCCGAATTATCTACCAGTGATAAATTGATCATAAAAACCTATAAATATAGATATAATATAGTCCCCATAATAACAATGAAAAAATAAATTTCCACCCATGTATATTGAAACTAATGTTGTGTACATTGTCATGGGTGAGTTAAATAACTATGTAGGATGCACCCTTACCTCGACTCATTAAATTTTAATGATACATTTTATTAACGTTCAAGTATATGGTAGATAAAACTCAACCTAATTGAAAACACAACCCATAAATTTTCATATAAAGCCATACCCACATTCTATCATGGCCAAAATAAACATTAACCCCATAGACACAACTAACAATGCCAAAATTTTGACAGTTCCTACATTCTAAATATTAATGAATTTCATACGCTCATATCTCAATAAGTTTTACCACATAATATCTCATATCCCATTATATGATATCCCAAATATGAATTACTCTATTTCCATAAATACTCTATGAAAGTCCAACTAACTCTTCGATATTCTCCCTACTAGAAAAATACAAAAACCCAAAATATAATTGGAGTAAAATTCATATAAATAAAATTCATTAGGGGAAATCAAAGAGTGTACAACCATCAAAGTCAGCCATATAAATGAAATGAAATCAATGTCATCTGAATAACAACCCTTTTTCAAAATGAATTTTAAAAAATTAATAGATCTAAACCATATGAAATAAAAATCATATCTCTCATTCTTTATCCCATATCATATCATTGGTCCTTTCTAGAGGTATCAACTAGAATATCTATTGGGAAACTCTTACTCCATATCATAAATCACATCTATTATTAGGGGTACATAATACTATATGAATATAGATTCACAATGATCCCTCAAATATTATATCAATGAAATCATCCCAATAATCCCTCAAATAGTTTATCAATTACATCATTAATAATTTAATGTCATTTATATGATGTTACCATAGGTATAGAATCAGTGGATGCAGGTATGATCTATTACCTACATCCAATATCTCTTATAAATAACCCTCCACTATATCACATAGAACCTCTTTGGATGATAGATTATATCTATGACATCAAATTTTACAGTACCACTACAACAAGTATAAAATCAACTTAGCAAAAGTCAATTTATGCGACCTTATGAGAAAATCACTAATCCCCCACGATCTAAGTAAGTAAAATCAAGGTGTTTGTGAACATAACATCTTAAAGGGATCATATCCTAGACAAGGGTTCCTTATTGTATGTATCATAACCTCAAATCCTTTGTTCCTATTTACTGTATCTTATACTGGTATAAACCAACATTCATAGAGACAAAACCCACTCCCCTTTTATCAACTACACTATTAATAAAACCTACTCACATATTAATCAAAAATCATGATCCATAAAAAATATTATAACCTTAATGGGAGTAAATCATATGAATTCAATGTTATTCATCAATTAAAACATCATATGGACTCTCTCCCACCACCATCACCTAGTTCAATAAATAGGGAACTCTTAAAAGAACTAAGGAGTAAAACCACTAATTATGATATGAAATAATTCTAAATATTGATAGTCGAATAGTCTCACCCATGAATCAATCAAATATTATGCTATCCTATACCATCTAAAGGTTATCTCATGACTAGATAACTACTCATGTGTGGTCATTTAATCAAGGAAAAAAACACCAAAACTCACTCTATGTAGTTAGGGGAAAAAATGAGTTCTAAAACTCAAAAATATTTCCATTTAGGTACCTCCCATGGTCCCCAAAAAAACCAACTATTTATTATTACAATAGAATTATAAAATAATTCCAACCAACCATCACTAAGAAATGGTTTCTACCATAGTGCATATGATATATTTCACTTTAATGTAATAAGAGATAAAATGACTAGAAACCATAAATCAAGAGTGATCACATAAAAATACATCCACTAGAAAATAGTACCTTACCCTCATTAGTTTAATCTAACTAAATCATTTATCAAAATAATCTCACTTATCATTACTTTAAAATACCATTCAATAACCCCTTTTATAAATCCCTCCAAAGGGAATCACATACCAAATTTCACACTCAATACTAGTGAAAAACACTTTATCAAATAAATTATTCTAATTTAAAAATTCCATTTCAAAACATTCACTTTAAATTACTTTTTATATTATGGAATTAAACTCCAAATCCATTTACTATAAAATTATAATTTGAAAATTAAAATAATTTCCATTTATAAATCCAGTGTAAACCAAAATAACTTTTTAAATAGATAATAATATTAAAGAGAACATTTAATTTATAAGAATAACTCTAACCCCAAACAATATATGAAATGGGACACCAATGCTTACTCGACTGAGGGACCACCAAAAAACCATATAACAAGCTATACCATCCATCAATTAACATGAAGTTGACAATATCCAATCTCATTTATGCGGTGATATCAAAAAATGTTATAATTATAAAAACACACTTGGATAAAATGAGAAGTTAGAAATACCAGAAAGTCCATAAAATAAATATTCTCCATATATAAAGTCCACCTACCTCAATAATACATCCATTTAATAATCCAATGATCTATGAAAAATTCTCTACTCCACCAAGAATCTATATCATCAATAATAATCATAGTTTAATAATACATGCATTTTAAATATAAAAATTTAATACATATGGCTCATGGAAGATACAATGAGCATTAATATGATACCAAAACCACGAGTAATATAGGATGAAACAATTTCATCATACACCCAATAATACTTTTAAAAATATCCCAAATTAATAATACTAAATTAAACATAAATGTTATTAAGTTATTCTAAAATAGTTATAATAAATCATTATCTTACATAACTTAAAAGAAACATCATGAAATAGTGCGAATTTTTTCTAACATGGAATTATCTATATACCACACATGAAATATAATTATTATGTAATGATTCCTCCATGATTTATTAAAATGAAACATCAAACAACTGGGGGAAAACACAAAAATTTGAAGAGAAAAAAGAAGACTTATGGAGGAATAAGTGGAAGAATCTACCATAGATTGGTATAATGAAATGATTTTGAATCACCCAGAGAAAGGGGTAACAAATGGGGATGAAATATTGAGAGGGGGGGGGGGGGTCCCCCTCTCATAAATTCTACAAAAAAATAACCCTATAGAGAAGTTCATATGAAAAATATGGGATTACTCCTTTTTATACATTTAAAAACTGTTCATGGGGCTCTCTAGGCTTCATATCCCTACCTAGAATGAGCAATAACACCTAACCATTAGTTAAATTAGAATTCAACATAGACATTAGAATTATGATCTTACCCTAAAATGCATTCTAATCAATGTATAAAACAAAACACTAACATTTGTAAACAATATAAATATTAACCACACCTGAAAACTATGTAGTAATGAAACAATACATTGTGGAATATCATGAATGTTAATGTATACACACCACAATTACATAAGTACAAAAATAATAAAATAAACTCCATAATAAAAATAACACCATATAAAATCACCCAACCATCACTAATGACGCATCCTCAACTAGTCCTAGTCAAATTCCAGCACTCTACCCAAAAACTAAAGAAATTATTCTAGAAATTTATAACCCAATCAATATCATTTTCATAATCGCTAAGATAAACATGAAGGGGGTGATTACATTACACAGTATAATTTTTATGATTCCCCTTAAGGACCCCATAATTGTGAATAAAACCTATGTAAAAAATTATTTTTAATGCTTTACTAATATATAGAAATTTATAAAAAAACATTAATCAATTAAAATATAAAAAATCATAAAAAATCCTTAAATCAATTAAAAACTTTACATAAGAATATATTTTCTAAATCTATCAATACACATAATTTATCAACCAAAACCAAAGGGATAACATAGACCATGAGTAAAAAAATAATAGGTATCACTAAATGTTGAGTTGGCAGAGTACCCCGAACAACAATTTTTACATACCAAAATGGACACCACACACATGTGGCAGTTTACCACCACCTGACATCATCTTTATTAGTGAGTTATCCATAACCAAGTGATATTTTTGTGGCCTCATGTTTAATTACTCACTGTAAAAAATTGAATAATATCAATCAATTACAAATCATAATAATAATATACAACTCAAACATAATGAAATAGTTTAAAAGTTACACAAAATATGAAACTTAATGCACAAAAAGATAGCATGAACTATGAAACTAAATAGACAACCTGAATAACATCAAACATGAAACTCAATAAAAAACCCAAATATCCTTAAACATGAAACCTTTTTTCAAATTTGGAATATTATTTTTGTATTTTTTTGTTAATTAATGATTTAAAATAAATAGATGAAGGATTTGTTGACATGATTTATGAAATATTTCTAGTGAATGAAGCATTAAATATATATAAACTTTGATACACTTGAGGGATAATTTAACATAGATAGATATGGTAAGCATCAATAGAAATATATTTGGTGAATGGTGTTATAATAATAAAAATGATTTTTTTGGGAATGGGCATGGAAGTCCTATTGAGGAAGAATTCAGGATACTATAGTTGATATTTGGAGGTATTTATAAAGTAAGGACTACCTTCATATTTCTATGTATCAAGGACATATATTTTAATTGTAAATAATTGACGGGGAGTATAATATTTGAATGCCTATGTTATGTATAGATTAAATGAGGTGAGTTATGTTTTTTCATATTTTCTATCATTTTTTAGATATTTTTTTACATTCATTGAGTCATTTAGAGAGGGATATGAAAATTTTTGTGAAGTTGAAGTCACATCAGGTATTTTATAGTTTCTATACCATTTTATATTTTTAAAATATGAGAATATAATAGTTTATGGGAATTTTTGATGATATTTCAATTTAGAGTAATTTTTGTTTGAAATGAAATGTTTACTATATCATTTTTAAATGCCTGTTGAATACCAAATAATTAAATTTTTTATTTTGATAGGTTTACTAGCCAAAAAGTTTTGAGAGTGAATTATGAGTAAAATGAAATATCATTTATGTGGTGAATTTTTTTTATGAATTTTAAAGTCATGTTTTGGTGCACCATAAAATTGTGAATTTTTGGATAAGGTGAAATGGAATTTTAGTTGTTATATATGTAATTTTTGGTTATCCTAGAGAAAATTTTGAACTAGAATGTGTTATTGAATATGGAAACATGATTAAGTGTTGTCTTGGTGTGTTGATAGAGTATTGGAATGAAACGATGAGGCCTATAATGGGTGTAATGGAAGGTGTTTTGATATTTACATATGATAAATTAAAATTAGATTTTTAAGAGAGACTATTCCATAGTGAAAGGTTTTTTCCCTATTAGTATTTCTTGAGATTAATTGAAATGGGGATATGAGGAATAGAGAAAGAACAATGATGATGTTTTTTTTGGGAAACTTTTTATGTTGTTATCTAGAAAATTTCATGCCATAAATGGTATTTATATGTTTTATATTGATGTTTAAAATAAAAAATATTGTAAACATGATATAGGAGAACATGTTATCGAATGGATAATCAGTTTTTGATCTATTACCAATGAATATTATTTCATGCAATGTCGATTCCTTGGGGGGGGGGAATTTGAAAACAGGAATGATTTTTTTGAATAAAAATATGGATAAAGTGGATCTATATTTGGTTTATTCATTCATCAAGCATCTATAAAAGTATCTCTATGATATGTATTTATAATTTTACTTTATATAAAATAATTTAGTGTAAAAATGAATTCATACATGGAATAACAGATTTTTAATTAAGCTAAATTATTTATTGTTTTTTTTCAAAACCTCAAACGATTTAAGGGTTGATATTAGAGATATAGGACTATATGAGATACTTCATTCATAATTTATATATTTTATTCATTTTATACCTTTCCCCTTATAATTAATATATTGAAATGGGTTTTATACAACCATTATTATCTCATTCTTAAGATGAAAATTGATATATCATTTTCATCAATAAAATGATGGGCATAGGTGTTGTCTATGGATTGTATGGTTTGGTGGTACTGATATATTCTATAATTTTTTTCCATGGATCCTCATTTATAGTGGAATATAATACACTAATTTGTGGTCTAAAATTGTTCAATGATATAGGAATTAATTATGTTATGTTGAAATTAATGCTATTATTGTTTTTAAATTCATCAAGAATTAGGTATCATTCGACTCAAAAATATCATATATTATTCATGGATGCCCCATAAAGATGGAAGATGGTACCATTATCTCTCAAAATAGGGAAAAGGTAAATATTTTGGTTGATTCTATTTCTTTAAATGGTCATTCCATAAGTTTTTTTGAGTTCTTCTACTTTCATGGGAGACTCCTACCACCATTCAAGTGGTTTTATATGGTTTATGCATTGATATATAATTTTTTCATCAACATAAATGGATGTTTTTTTGGTTTTATTTTAGGTTTATTTATTAATTGTTTTAATTTGAATATAAAATAACCATTTTGGTTAAAGAAAGGATCATTTATACAAACAAAAATCAAGAGAGACACATGAAAAAATAATGGATATTTGAAAAGTAATGTGTGAGTCACACCATTTATGGATGGTCTTGGGCTAAAATTTGTATATATAAAATTCTATTATCTATCCTAAAAGATATATAAATATTTAAAAATATTAAATATCTTCTTTAAAATGAATAATAGGTTAAGAGTATTCAAAAAATAAAAATATATGGAAAATAAGGAATTTAAACAAGATATTTAATTCAAGGATGACAAATTTTTTAATCAGATTTGTTTTTTGAGATAGGAGAAATTGATTATCATATTTAGTTTATAGGTTATTAAAAGACATATTGGTAGTGTCGTATCCAATTTATTAAAGACAAATTTCTATTGTAATATGTGTTTTTTAAACATAGAGTTGACTAAGGATTACTCTAGTGTAAAATAATCTTAATCAATATGTGTTACTGATGCAACTATGATCATGTAGGGAATATATAGACTCAACTCATATCAAGGAGCTGATCTCAAATAGATTTATAGGATTCAATTAAAAACTACTTTTATGTCGAAATATCTTTTTGATTTGGAGTTTTTGTGTAAGTATATTGACTTATACATGTTTATTTGGAAGAGTCCCTCATTTCCATCAATTGAAAAAAACTTCCCCAAAGCTATGTGTGGAGTAGAAGAAGAGGGAGTGTCCCTTGGTAGGAATTTCACTATCCTTAAGATATTATAATGAAAGTCAACGTTGGAATTAAGTAACCATGATTTTTTTAATTCTTTAACAATGAGTATAGTGGATTTTGGAACATTTATACCTCATTGATGTGATCTCCTTCAACATTACTCAATGGAGATGAACCCAAAAAAATCCATGGGTACTTGTACTTGTGATTCAAAATTCTATATAAGTGTTTAATTATTTGTTGAAACACCCATCAAGATTTTTTTTATATTTAATGTGTTACTTTAAATGATATAATTTTATTTTATGGGAGAATTATTATGTAAATGAAATCATTTAATTTAGCAACACCCTGATTCACCACTTTATTAGGGTGTGATATTTTGAATTTTTCCAAAAAAATTGGTATTGGATAAAATAGATTTTGATTTTCTAATCAATCATCTCAATATATTTTTAAAATTTTGTGTATATATGGATTTTATGATGAAGGATACTGTGTTTAAAGGAAATATAATTGATGGCTGGAGAAATGATATGTATTGTTTTATACAATATTATGTTGATGAGGTCAAGGAATATGTATATCAAGAAAATAGTTTAATAAGGAAAACCAAATGTGTTCATGATACAGAGGTGAAAATATTTAAAATCATGGTATCTCTAATAGGGTATTAATAGGAAAATTCATTATTCTAGTTATTTTAATATATGTAAGCTTTTGGACAAGATTTATGGGAAACCAGTGAAGGAAAAGAATGTCCCAATACCTACCTTAATGTGGATGTAAAATTATATATCAATAAGATATTATTGAATGAAGCTCAAAATATTTCCTAATGATTAAAGGAAATATGAATAAAATAAAGAAGAATAAGTATCTAAATAATAAGGACACCCACACAAGGTATGTGAGATTAATATCAATGATAAATATGTGTGTAACATATTTTCTGAAACATATTTGAAAATATAGAGATTTAAATACCCTTATAGATATTGAAGGGAACTGTAATTAGAAAGAAATATATGGAAATGGAATATTGTTTTAAAAACAAATATCTTTATTTTTTATATAAATATATGATATAAAAAATATAATAAAATTTGGATCAATGGGAAAAAATATTTAATGTGGATTTCATGTCCATGTATAAATTGTTGCTTAATAACATGTAGTTAATGATTAAAGAATTATCTTTGAAGGAATAACTTGAATAAATAGATTAATACATGATTGGTTAAAGTGTTATTCTTAGATAACATCAATGAGATGTTGAATATATAATGTCTAAAGAGATTGAATTAAAGGAAATTATTTTTCACCAGAATACACAACATAAATGGAGTAAAAAATTTGGTTGAGAAGGTGATTCAATAATAAATATGATGACTACTTAATTGAAATATAACTATATAAATATTATTTGTAATGAAACAATGATAAGTTAAATTAAAGGTAAATAGAATGTTGAGATCCATCCAATGAATGTCTCATTAGGTGGAGCTCATAAGGGTTTAAATTTAGAATCAATGGAAATATTGGAGAAAATCTATCAATCTGTTGGAGTTGGATTATTAAAAAAGTTGGAATTTAATTGATACTTACATAAATAAATTTTGAAACACTATTAGTGTGTGTATTGAAGAAAGAAGGTGCAATTTTGTAAAAAGACATTTAATACTGACATCTCCACTGAGATAATATTTCACAAGGCATAACCTTATTGTTGAATGTTATATCTATGATAAGAATTTTAAAAGGAATGATATTTCATAAAGGTTAGAAATAATCATTCTTGGTGGAATACACCTATACATATATCAATAAAAATTAAAGAATATAAGAAATAAAAATACATTTATTTGGAAAATAGAATAAGGTTGTTGAAGGATAGTGAGGATGTAAAGGAATTAAATATGAATTGAAAGAACTCAGTTTTTGTGTTGTAATGATTTGGAATATTTAAAATAATCTTTTCTAAGGTAAGAGTAGTGTTATCATGGGATTAGGGGGTCTAGGGAGGCTCTGTATCAATATGATATAAATATTAAATATATTTTATCACACATGAATAGTTTTTCTAAAATACTGGAAGAAATATTGAATGGGGACTTCGATCAGAAACCAAAGACTATAGTTAAATTTTGAATGTGGGTTTTACCCTAGTCATGATATAATATTTATATACTCTAGGTATTTGGATTAAGTGAAGTTGTGGGAGGATTAATAATTTAATGATCTAACTTAATAATTTATTATTTATTGTATCACCATGACCTAATATCACCTATGTAAACCTAATTATAGAAAATCCCTCAAGTTAGATGCATAAACCTGTGGATTGAGAGTGGAGATGTTTGATGAGAAATCACAGACAATCAACAATAGATTGTGATTTGGCGATCAATGTGCCGACAGAGCTTATGGATCTCATCAACAACAGTGACCCATAACCATTATCCATCAATTATTGACCCAAACACAAGGTAAGGCATTTGATTTGTGTAGATTTACCAAATTTTTGTTTCACCCATGTAGAATAAGAATTAATTACCTAAAAAATTAATTCACTAATTGATCATTGATTATATGTATTTCTTTATATTCCTATAAATAGGAATATATTATTAATTTTATTATGATTCTTCATTCATCATTATTGTGAAAAAATGAGTAAAACCTGACCAATGTCTATGGTTCTTTCCACTTTTTTGTGTGTTCATTTCTATAACCATACACCATATGTTCATTATCAGTGTTTCTTTGGATGATGTTTTGAAAATTACCAGATAAGTGATCATTTCTAAATCACTCCTTAGCACATGTGGTTGATAGTAGAGGTTTAGGTGTGAGATAAATGATATTACAACTATTAATGACAGTAATACGAGTGTTGTGATTAGATTAAGAGACCCCACATTGTGGTTTGGCATATGGTGATGGTGCGTTTCAACATGGAAAAATTCCAGAGTGTATGAGATAGCTAGAATTAGGACACTAGTGATGAAGAGTCTCAGTAATCATAGATATGGAAATCATGGGTGAGATTCATGGTGGAATCTGAAGAAATATTGGAATGGGATAATTCATGAAGCTTTCTGGAAATTCTGTAAAAATTATAGCGAAAAAAAATATAGTCCAAAGAACACATGTCGTGTGGGACACCATTTATGGAGTTAAGATTCTGAAAAAATAAAATACCCCCTACATGTGAGGCTTACCGCACACCGTGTGACCTGTGGATGGAATATTGGTGTGTATAACTATGGTACAAGGAAAGAGACAAATCTAGACACACTAGAATGGCCAAAGTACATTGGCATGACACAATACTCAGATATGACCTATTAAATGAGAATAAAAATGTATATGGGCATGAATAATGTAAATGAACATGACTCGAATAAAATAAGGATATGTGGAAGCACATGGGTAGATACAGATCAAGCATGGAACACCATATACTCCAAGTACACACGGTGTCTTTTCTATAAGAATGTTTGAGTTCCTTTTTCTCCTCAGTATAAACCACATTTCTTGGGGTATGTTCACTCAGTCCATCCCCACGATGGTTGATTAAGGCATTAGATTTTGAGTATATGATGTTATCCCCTCTACAAGATCATTCCCAAATAGACTTTCAAGAATCCCTCTGTGTGGACTGGGGTAGGATCCTCCATAATGTTTTCTTCACTAGGAGGGTTTTAGGAATCAGTGTGAATGACATACTCAGGAGTTAATCCCCTACTTATTGGG
Organism: Viscum album; assembly: GCA_963277665.1. NCBI lineage: Eukaryota > Viridiplantae > Streptophyta > Magnoliopsida > Santalales > Viscaceae > Viscum > Viscum album. The sequence continues at coordinate 892,945,088 of OY728123.1, forward strand.
ATATTCCATATAGTGTCTTGTATACCCTATAAGCACAGATATAGATCCCTTATATATCTATTGATCTCCTTTTCATTCTAAAATGTACTTATTCATGTAATTTTCTAACCATCAATGTTATTAGGCTTTTGGAGTGAGTTCTACTGAACAAGCATTACCTTGAAACCTGGAGCAGGAATCCTAGGCCTGGAGCATAGTAGTGACCTTACCTCGAGACATAGTGTCTATCTTGATCATATCCGGGTTATTACAATTATATCTAATATTCTTATTAACATGGATTTGTGATGATGATCTGATTACTATCTTGATAATTTTTATTTGGTGATTTTAGGGTGTCCTACTGGGTATTTTTAGACTTACCCCTACATAGTCACATCCTGCACATTCAACATTTTATGCAGAAAGTATCCCATTTGATGAGGTCCTAGTTATACCAGGAGTAGGTGGAGAATTTTTGAGTTATCCTAATCATGGTTTCTACTAGGTGTTATATTTGACTACAGTCCCTTCTATCTAGAAGTTTGTACTTCCTTTATAGTTTTTTTGGTCTTATATTTGGACATTTATTCTATATTGTACTTTTCAAACTATGATTATGGGATATTAATATATACAGGAATTTGAATATTAGTTTTATTTTATCTTTCAACATGGTTTTTGTTGATTGAAAATTTGTGTATGCCTATAGGTACTATAGGATAAGTCCTCCCATGTGTGTGATATAGGTACCTTAGGCTAAGGCCTCCCATTTGTTTGTGCCTATAGGTACCTTAGGGTGGAAAAATTGGCTCATAAATTTCCAGGTAGACCCTGGTGTATCAGTTTATGATAGAGTATCATCAGTGTGGTGTTCATTTTAGGATCAAAGTTTGGAGATTTTAAAGATTTGAGATTGGTTGTGGAATTAGGGGAAAATATTAATATGTTTAGAGTTCATCTCACTAGATATGTGATCTAATGTTGGTGTAATGACCAATGTATCTATTCACCATGAATCTGAGGTAATACTTTTTTTTGACTGTGTACATGTAGGCATTAATTTTAGGAAAACCATTGGAACATGCATATGTAGGAATGGTTTGTGGTTTCAATATCCTTCTTGAGTAACGTTCCCAGATACTCTCCTGAAGTAGGGATATATTGTAAATTTCAGGATGCCTCAATGACGATTTTCATCGAAGATTCTATAGTAGGATCATGAGGATGATTCTCCTAGTGATAAGTCAATGATACAAGGACCTCTTCACTAGGTGGTACCTTCAGGTTCTTTTGAGTTATTCCTCCACCCATTGAGTGGAAGGTTTCACCTGCAGTTTAAGTGGAAGAAAATATCAGGATGAGAAAACCTCATTCTCTTTAGAGGAAGAAAACCCTCATGTTTTATGGAAATCTATACCTCTTGTAGATTGAGGACTATATTTAGGGAGTTACATGATTTTTTCCCATGTTAGGAAAACTCCAGAAAATATGGTTCTCATAGAGGAGATACATCTTCATGGCCTCATTGGGAGTTGATGGAGTTTGGTGAGTATGTCATATGAATAGATAACTCTTTCATGAATAGGGTTTAATTATATTTTTAGAGTGGATTTATATATATATATTTTAAATGAAATTTTCATCCAAGAACTTTTACAGATTTAGTAGGGCATCATGATAGTGGCCAAGTATTCATCGAGGTTCAGTAACCCCTCACGATACTCTATGGATATTGTTCAAGAAACATTATTTTAGGAATGAAAATTCTGCACCTAAAACTATAAATATTTGAGATAGTGTGTAACTTCTTTGAATTCCTTTCTATATTAGGTTTTAGACTGTGTTTTTGTAGTAGAGGGATTTCTGGCTAAGCACATGCCGAAAATAGGTGCTGGTAGTGGGTAGACATGAGTTGAGACTTCAATAGTGGGGAGTTGATGGTAGAGGAAGGGTTCTAGGGATGTGAGACACTTTAGGAAGTCATCTCATGATATAGGTAATATAGTTCTAGGATCTAATGATGATTCTAGTGATCCTAGAGAGAGTCAGTGCTTATCTTATGATGGTCGAGGATATCTCACGCCTGATTTTCTAGCTCGCTACAATGATGATGAAAAATCAAAATGAACATGACCTGAATTTCCTAGAGTCAATACAATATATTAATAAATTAGTATTTTTACATGGATTCCACAACTTGAATGACCGAATAGTATAGTGTTTTTGGAAAAAAAGATACAAACATAAGATTTATATTACAACCTGAAACCTAAAAACAGCATTGCACATCTATTGAAATCACTCATAAAATATTATATTATTCCTATAGGTCATTATTAATAATATTCATCTTCGCATCCTAGGGAAAATAAAACATAATAAAGGGGTGATCTCAGATTCTAATCAAGGTTAAGTAAAACAAATTATGTTATCATAAACATAAACATTAGAAATGGTGAATAAATATAAACACATGCCTTTAAAAATAAACTTGATCATAATATGGTTGGAGTGAATGTTGAGAAAATAAAGCCACATAACTGATCATAAGAGAATGAAAATTAATCACGGATATTAAAAATGTAAAATATCACATGGTTTATCAATTACTAATTTCATAATGAGGGAATTCATAATTCTAGAGATCTAAAATATATCGTCAAGGCCTCAACCAAGATGTCCGAAAATACTAGGGTAAGGCCTTGGCTGAAACCCAATTCTTTTTTGTATCATGAGACCTAAAAATGCACTGATGGGATATAAAGGGCCACACCCATCACATTATAGGTATAATATATTCCTTATATAAAGTGGAATAATCATAAACAACATGAAAATATAATATATAAATAACTTTCCCCAAATCTGTAAATATAATGACAATCCAATCTGAGTAGCATGGTGAATGGTATCAAGATAGAATATCCACAATAAAACCAGTCCTAAAAAATTTAATAACATATGTTAGATGATAATAATTAAATATAAATATCCATAAAGTATAAAATTCAGCATAGGTTTTGAAATAGATTAAAATACTATAATAAAATTATCGAGGAATTATTTTGATAAATACACCTTTTACATTGAAAACAAGATTTCTTTTGGAAAAATAATTTTTTAGTTATCATAAATTCTTGTAAATATCCAGTAAGGAGAAAATATTGTTTTTCATGAATTTTTTTTAGAATAATAATGGTGTCTCAAAATAGATTATGGATGATACTTGAAAATGGGTAAGAAATCGAGGTGTTCCCTTTAATCGGGCTTGCATATCAGGACGAATTGAAAAGGGAACATTGAAAAAACATGTATTTCTTAGAAACTAAAGATGAAATGATCTGGAAACATTAGTTTTGAATTTATATAAATAATTTATAATAATTATATACAAATAATGAATAATTACAGTGGTGTATAGAGGAATAAAGTATAACCCGAATGAAATTGGAGGTTCGGGAAGAAAACCCTCACCTTATGTTCGAATGTGTTTTTCACTAGACCTTAATGTCAGTGATAATAAAATTAAATACATTAATTAATTAATTAAGAAAAATATATAAATGTATTTTATTTATTATAATTTTATTATGTTCGTGTATAGCCCTTTCGATGAGTCATAATATACAATTTTATTTCTCGGGAGTGTCTGTTTCTTAGGTTTTCAGGATTCTTATACTTATATATGATTATTGAAGTTCTTGTGAATGGGAATAATTCTATAGAATTGAATTTATACGATATTTTATAAACATAAAAATTTTAAATGTTTATATATATCATTTGGATATATGGTATGAAAATTAATCATTAGATGATACATTTATTGATAATTACATAGATTATTATGACAGTATTTCGATCACCACAAACTAGTTTTATCGTGTCAATTATTATTATATATATAAATATTCCAGAACATTAAATTGGATTTAATAAATACATCATAGACTATATTATCCATAAAAATGGCATCATTACTATCATTAATGATGAAATTTAAGAATGAAAGTTTATCTTCCATGAAGGTTGCAAATCAGCACCTCCCAGACAATGATTTCATTTTTAAAATAAGGGAGAGAGAGAGAGAGAGTAAGGATATTGTTGCTCCTTATTCCATTAAATTTATATAATTATTGTATATTAATGATACTATAGATTTCATGATCATTTGGGTAGTGGTGGTGATAAGTGAATAATAAAAGAAAGAACTTGAAAAAAAATAAATGGAAAAGGAAGATGATTTTACCTCTTGAATACTCCTCCTTGGGAATCTCCTTAAGGGGGTATATTTTGGCCTTTTGAAGAGACGAAGAGCTTATAGACTTGACGGAGGATACTTTTAAGAGTATTGGGTAGAAATTTGACAAAGATCAAATCTTGGAAGGTGTGAGGAGAAGAGGGGGTATGGGATGGTATTTATAGTGGATGAGTGGGGTGATTTCTCATTACTTTGTTCATTGTTTTATTATTTTTCTCCAGACAAGAAATAGTATTGATTATTGTGGATAAATAAATTAATAAGTTAAATTTAGTTCTAAAAAAGATTTATTACCTCATACATGAATCAATAAATATTGTATTTATTCTATAATATATTTATACAGTAAATTACCGTATTTTACTATTCACTAAAAATTCAAGTATTTCAGAAAATACCAAAAATTACCTCTAACCATTTATCGATGTGTATAATTAAAAAATGAACTCCATTTTATGGACATAATTGTATAAATATGATAAATTTAATTTTTAATTAAAATCATCATTTACTTGAAAAATATAGATTTAAATTTATAACTGATTTTATAACACTTTAAAAAATTAACTAAGGTCTCATAAAAATTATCTTAAAATCAAAATACAACAAAATATTTATTGATGAATAATTTTTATGAAAAAAAATTTTCTTTTAAATAGTTTTATTAATTATAATATTGTAATTATATATTTATGACTTACAGAAATAGCAACACTTAAATATTAATTTTTAAAATATTCATTTACTTATATTACGATATAATTATATTATAATTTTATTTATAAGATGGAAAATTTTTATTTATACTTTCATTAGTGTGGTTACTATTCTATTGTCCAATTTACTATTTATAAGGGTTTCATTAATTTTCCTAAAGATATGTTACTATTTCATCAGTATAGGTTCCTTAAGTTCCAGAAATTCCTCTTATTTAATTCATTATTCATTATGTTGTTTGTATTCTGTTATATAAGTGATTTATATGATATATACTATATGAAGTAAACATAATAAGGGAAATAACATTGATAGAGTTTTGGGTTGTAAAATTCTCCCATCCTACAAAAAATTTAATCCTTGAAATTTCTAGATTGTCACACCATAAAAGGATATGGGTAGTTCTTCATTATAAGCTCCTTAGGATGCCACATCCCCTCTTCAATTTTATGATTTTTCCAAAGTACCTTTACCAGTAGATTCAACTAATTCCTAAACACCTATTATTTATTGTCCAAAATGCAGATATGCTCTTTATAGTAAAACAATTCAATTTCCAATTCTATTCCTTCCAATGTGAGGACCTGCATTGGGGCTGGCATGTACCCACTCAACTAGAAGATGAGGAAGACATTGTGTTCCTTAGAAAGGCTAGGAGGAATTTCCAAACAATAAGCAATAAATCTCGTTCTATCCAGTATTTCAAAAGGACCAATGTATATGGGGCTCAATTTCCCTTTCTTACCAAATCATATAACACCCTTCCAAAGAGACAATTTCAAGAAAAAATGATCTACCACTTGAAATTTGAAATCCTTTCTTTGATTATTGGAATAGATATTTTGCCTGCTTTGAACTTCTTTGATATGGTTTTGAATAGTCTTTAACTTCACTGTTGTATCATCTTGAAGCTTTGGGCCAAAAAGATTCCTTTCACTAACTTCATCCCAACATATTAGTGTACGACATCTTTTTCCATACAACGCTTCATAGGGTGCCATTTGAATACATGAATGGAAACTATTACTGTAGGAAAACTCTACCAATGGAAAATACTAATCCCATATACCCCGAAAGTCGAGGGAGCATGATCTCAAAATTTCTTCTTATATTTGAATTTTCCTTTTAGAATGCCCGTCAGTTTGAGGGTGATTAGTAGTACTCAAATTAAACTCATTATGCGAATATTTATGTAGGATTTTCCAAAATTTTTATGTAAATCATGGATCATAATCAGACACAATTAAGATAGGTTCTCCAGGAACTCTTAAATATTCATTAATATAGAGCCATACAAGTCACTCTAGATGAAAATCCCCCTTTATGGCGAGGAAATGTGTATATTTGGTAAGTCGATCAATAATTACCAACATTGCATCATTATTTCTCAGAGTTTTGGGTAATCCAGTCAAAAAATCCATAGTAATGTTATCCCATTTCTATATATGAATACGAATAGGTTATCTGATTCCCCTAGGATGTTTTCTTTTAAACTTTACCTATTGAGATACTAAATATCTTGATACATAATCAACAATTCCACACTTTATATTATCATACCAGAAATGTTCCTTCAAATATTTATACATCTTAGTGTTACAAGGGTGGATAGAGAAATTCAAGCATTGGGAATCATCCAATAACTCTTTTTTTAGCTCAATAATAGAGGGAACATATACCATCCTCCAGAATTTAATAATTCCATCTTCATACCCAAATTCTGCCAACTTCCCATCATTCAAAACAATATTTTTTTTTGAAAATTCTCATCATTAGGCTGAGAAATTTTAATCCATTCTAATAAATATGGTTGGGTAACCAATTGAAAACTTAATTATGTTTCACCTTCTTTGATAATTTCTATATCCATATTTAATATATCCATGAATACAAGATTCCTTTAAATCCTCAATTTGATTAAAACTCCATGATCCTTCTTAATTAATACATCTCCCACTTTATTTTCCTTCCCTAGATTGTTGTGTATGGAACAATCATAATCCTTGAGTAGCTTGAACCATATCCTTTGCCTCATTTTGAGTTCTTTTGGGAGAAGATATATTTTAAGCTCTTGTGATTTGTATATATCTCACATCTTTCACAATAGACATAATCTACTCTTATCTTTATGGAAAATATTACAACTTCTAACTCAAGATTATGAGTTGGATAGTTTTTTTCTAAAGTTCTTAACTACCTTGATGCATTGGAAATAACTCTACCATTATACATATTGACAAAACGAAGTCCTTTATATGATGCATCACTATAAATTACAAATCAACCATTTCATGATGGTAGAGTCAGGATATGAGCATTCACTAATCTCCTATTTAATTCTTAAAAAATATCCTTCACATTTTTAGACCATACAAACATAACTCCATTATGAGTGATCTTGGATGATGGGTGAGATAATTGGGTGAACTTATGAAAGAGACATAGATAATAAACCTCTAAACCAATAAAACAACATACCTAGATTATGTTCATTGGAATAATAAATTCTTGAACTACCATTTTCATTGAAAGATCAACTAAGATTCCATACTCAGAGACAATATGGAATAGAAAAGACACTGTTTGAAGACCGAATTCACACTTTCTAAAATTCCCATACAACTCTTTTCCTCTAAGATTTTGTAGAATAATGCACAAGTGATTCTAATTATCTTCATAACTTTTGGATTATACAGTAATATCATCAATAGATTCCAAAACAAATTCATCAAGATATTACTTGAAAGATCTATTCAGTAGATCACTAAAAACAGAGGGTGCATTAGTTATTCAAAAAGGTATTACTATAAAATCCTAATGGCCATTCTTGGATTGAAATGGTATCTTTGGAATATATTCCTTCCTCAAAGGCAACTGATGATATCCAAATAGAAGTTTAATATTTGAAAAATATTGGCTTCTTTTATGTTGTTAAAATAAATCTTTAATATAAGTCATGATAAACTTTTACTTTATTAAAATAGCATTTATTTCTCTATAGTCAATGCACAACCTCATGGATTCATCCTTCTTCTTGATAAAGAGAACATGAGCTCCCCATGGATAAACACTAGGGTGTATAAATACTTTATCACTCAATTAATCTGGTTTTCTATTTAGTTCAACTAATTCCACTATGTCCATTCTATAAGGAGTCTTTGATATAGGACTTCTACTAAGAATTAAATTAATAGACAACTTAATTTCCTACTCTAGAGGATATCCAAGTAAATCCTATAGAAATAAATCAATGTATTCTTTCACAATAGGCAAATACTCAATTTGAAGATTTATATCCTCACCCATAGATAGTGTCTTCAATTCCTCCCCAATAATTAAATTCAGTCGAGCTACTAGGGGTGGATCTAGATAAGAATCAGATGGTGATTTTTCTGATCTAAAGATAAGGGATTCTACAACTTCCTAAAAAATCGTAATTTCCTTCTTATTGGAATATATTTTTGCATCATATTTTGAAATCCAATCCATACTAAGGATTATGTCAAATTAGACCATATTTATGACAATAAAATCAGTAGATAAATCATGTTTATATGCCATATGGAGATCTTCATGACACATCTTTGTGGTAATGAGACTTCCCTTAGGGTTTTGACTGAAAACTTCCTTGTTAAAGAGAATTGGAAATATCTAATTTTTAATAAAAACATAGAAGATATAAAGGAATGTGATGATCTAGAATGATATAAATGTTTAGCTAAATCTGATGAGATGATTAATGCATCTGTAACCACATCATTCAGAACTTGAAACTCAGATGTTTCAATCGCATAAGATTGTCCTTGTTCCTATGAAATTTTTTGGTGGAATGTTTCATTGACTCTTCAGAAATTAATTTTCACAGTGTCCCATATCCATACGATTTTAGCATTGAACATTCATAGCTTCTTTTTTTCACTTGAAATCACAGGATTGGGGACCTTTTTTTACATACTTGTAATAGACCTCTTTTCCTTCTATGTAGGCTCTGGGGTTCTTCCTTCCACAGGTATCACATGTTGAAAAACTCCATCTTCATTCTTCCATTTATCCATTATTTATTATTCCACCCTTGTCTTCTATTTATTTTCATTAAAGTCAAAAGACATAGAGAATTCATTCTATATCTTGATTTAACGTGAGACTATATATTCATATGATAAGAATGTTTTCAAAACCAATTCCCTTTGGAGTAATGTGTTTAAACCATAAATGAATCGATCAATATTTCTCCTTGGATTATGTATTTAGTCCACAACATTCCTTTATATCCTTGTAATGATAGATTTATACTTGGAAACATTCTCATCCTCCTTCTTCCATATTTTCAATAATTACCTTTCTATATCCTATTGTTGTTCATGAGGAAAATATTTTTCCAGGAAAATTTCTTTAAAATCTATCCATTTTATATTTTAAATCTCTTTATCATCCTTTGTGTTTTGAATCAATGAACACCATTGATCATCATCTCCTGATATATGATAAAATTCCATAAAAGCATTCTCCCTATCGCTACTTACCAAAGTGAGAAATATATTCTCTAATAACTTATCCACTGATCTGCTATGCATGTGTTTTTAGCCCCATTAAATGATAGAGACTACTATCATATAAAGTGTTCTGACATTTCTTCTCCATGTTGTTGATCAGGATGTTTCATATGGGTAAGGTTATTGTTCATAACCTAAGTTAGTTATCCCAGTATAGTTATAAGTTTCTTGTCACCATTAATCGCTAAAGAACCAACATCATTATCTTTCATAGGAGGGAAATCCTTACATGGGATACACATGTTCATGTGGTCTGCATTCCTTCCACTAGGCACTATTTCAAAATAATGGAATTCACTAAATTACGATATGAATCATAATGTATAATGTTAAACTAGAAAAACAGATAACATAAATTTTAATTTTATGAATGTCTAATCTCATAATCATAAGAATGATTTCTTTGGGGACATATTTACAATTAAATCCTTTATAATGTTTTGCAAAGAAAATATGAATTATCATAAGAATTTCCCCTGGGAGTGTCAAACCAGGTGCATAATAATGCCCATTATTGTGCACCAGGTTACCCCGATTTTGGCCTAGAATACCTTGTAATAGTTGTTACTCATAGATACATTTGTTCCATAACCACGTCGACTTCTAGTATCCAAACATGGATGTATTTTCTAGAAATATCCACATAATATATACCTTACCAAAATTCTGGGATGTTCTTGTCTGATTATCCTCAATTTATATATTATGGTTTTGTTCACTAATTTATGTTTTCTAAATCCAATTTCCAAGATTTCCACATAACATCCTCTGATACCAACTGTAAAGACCACAACCCCTATTGTCTAGGGCCGATTCCATGTATTAATACATTGGTATGTTTATAAGGATTTCACATCCAGAATGATTGAATAGTATTTTAGTTTTGGAAAACTAGACACAAACATGATATTTAACTGACAACTTGAAAGAAAAAAAACAATACAACTCCATTAAAAACACCCACAAACTTTTAGATTATTACTACAAGTAGTTCATAATAATATTCATCTTTGTATCCTGGGGGAAAAATAAAATATAAGAAAGGGGTGATCTCAAATTCCCAATAAGGGTAAGTAATACAACATAATTTATCATAAACATAAACATTAGGCTTGGTGAATAACTAAATTTTATGTCTTTAAAAATTAATTTGAGCATAATTTGGTAGGAATGAATGATGAGAAAATAAAGCCACAAAACTGATCAAAAGATAATGAAGCATAATCATGAATATTTTACTAGTAAAACTTCACATGGTTTATCAATTACTAATTTCAAAATGTGTTAATTCATAGTGCCGGACATATAAAACATATCATCATGGCCTTAGACAAGATGTCTAAAAATAAAAGGGTAATGCCTCGACCAAAACCCAATTCTGTTTTGTCTCATGCGACCTAATGATAAATTGAGGGGCTATAGAAGTCCCTAATAATTAATTGATAAGTCCGATTCATACCTCATACGAATGGGTATAATCATAAACAACATTAACATATAACATGTTTATAATTTTCCCTAAATGTTTAAACATAATCACTAACCAATATGACTAGCATCGTGAATGGTATCAAGATAACAACTCCATAATCAAACCGGTCATAAACCATTTAAGAAAATATGGTAGATGAAAATAATTGGAGATAAATTTATAAAAAATAATAAAATTAAATAGAGGAGTTTAAATAAATTAAAATTGTGTAATAAGATCATTGAGGAATTATTGAGAGAAATACCCCTTTTACTTTGAAAATTAGAGTTCTTTTGGAAAAATAATTTTTTATTTTTCAAAATTTTTTGTATAAAACAAGTAATAAAAAATATAGTTTATCAAGAAAAAATTATTTATTTTTGAAAAATAATGGTGTCTTAAAATATACTATGGATGGTATTTTAAAATAGGTATGATATCAAGACGTTCCCTTTAATCAGGCTAGCATATCAGGAAGAATTGAAAAGGGAACATTGAAAAAACTTGTATTTATTATAAAAGAAAGATGAAATGGTAGGGAAAATTGATTTTGGAATATATATACCGAATTTAGAAGAAGTATATAAAAATAATTAATAATTACATTGGTGTATAGAGAAAGAACGTACAATCCAAATGAAAATGGAGATTCGGGAAGAAGACCCTTACCTTATGTCTGAATGTGTTCTACACATGACCTTAACCTCATGGATAATCAAATTAAATCTGATAATTAATTAATTCAGAACATTATATACATTTATTTTATTTATTATCATTTTATTAAGTTCATTTATGGCCTTTTTTATGAGTTATAATATACAATTGTATTGATCGGGAGCATTCATTTCTTCGATTTTCACAATTAGTATACTTATATATGAGTATGGAGTTTCATGTGAATATTTATAGTTCTCCAAAATTGAATTTATATGATATTTAGGAACATAATGAAGTGTAAATGGTTATATATATAATTTTGTTTTATGGTATTAGGATGAATCTTTAGATAATATGATAATTGTTTAGATTATTACTACAGTATTTCGATCACAATGGACTAGTTTTGTTATATGAATTATTATTATGTATGTATACTAGTTCCAGAACGTTAAATATGTTATGATAAATATATTATAGTTGGGTGGGACCATGAAAATGTTATAATTACTATTCTTTAATATGAAATTGTAGAACAAAAGTTCATCATCCTTGAAGGATGTAAATTGGAACCTCCTAGATGATGATTTCGTTTTTAAAATGAGAGAGAGAGAGTAAAGATATTGGTGACGGTTCTTCTATTAACATGTTATAATTCTAGTATATAAATGATACTGTAGTTTTTCTGATCATTTTTAAATTGGAGGTGAGGAGAGAATAATAGAATAATGAACATGAAAAGAATATAAAAGAAAAAGGAAGAAGAGTTTACCTATTGAATATCCCTCCTTGAGAATCTTCTTAAGAGGATAAAATTTTGGTTTTTTGATGAGACCGGGAGCTTTTAAACATTGGGGATGATCTTGGGATGTGTTTTGGGTAGATATTTGGAAAATATCATAGATTGGAAGGTGCGAGGAGAAGAAGGGGTGTTGGGTGGTATTTACAGTGGAGGAGAGGGGTAATTTCTTATTATTTAATTCATTATTTTATTATTTTTCTCTAGATATGAAATAGTGTTGATAATTATGACTAAATAAATTTATAATTTCATGTGATATATAAACAAGGTTTCTTACATCATCCATGACTCAAGTAATAGTGTATTTGGCTTATAATGTATTTATACTACAAATTACTGTATTTTACTATTCACAAAAAATTTATGTATTTCAGAAAAATCCCAAAAATCCCACCACAACTATTTTTCGACATGTATAATTCAAAAATGAAATCAATTTGATGAAAATAATTTTTTAATTATGATAAATTTAATTTTTAATTAAAAAATTATTTACTAGAAAAATAATGTTTTAAAATTATAACTGATTTTATGACACTTTGAAAAATTAACTAAGGTGTCATAATATTATCCTAAAATAACAAGATGATAAAATATTTATTTATGAATAGTTTTTATGAAAATTAATTTTCTTTTAATTTTTTTTATTAATTATAATATTATAATTAACTAGTTGTGACTTAAAAAAACATTTATAATTTAATATTAGTTTTTAAAGTATTCATTTACATACTCTATGATATAATTATATTATAATTTCATTTATAAGATGGAAAAATTTTATTTATAATTTCATTGGTGATGTTACTATTCTATTATTAGGTTTACTATTCATAAAGGGTCACATTACTATTCCTAAGTGTATGTTACTATTTCCTCGGTATGGGTTTCTTAAATTCTTGAAATACCACTTATTTCATTCATTATTCATTTATGATGTTTTTATTGTGGTTTATATGTGATTTTATGTGATCTATACTCTATGAAATAAACATAAGAAGGGAAATTACATTGATAGAGTTCTAGGTCATTACTCAGAGAGATAGAGAATTGAATTCCTTGGAATTAGAAACAATATTAATATGTACATCTATAGTTTAGTGTATATAGAATAGGATATACAAGATAAATAATTGGTGTTATGTGATTTCATATATTTCCACCACCACCCTAGGTGGTCCACGCCAAGATCAGGGAGTTTGTGGTTATGGACAGGGATAGTTGTTGGCAGTGGATGCCTAAAACCCAAGGTCTCAAAGGATTATTAGAGGCATGAAATTTATATTTTATACCTTAGATAAAATACTTATATACATATTCATGAACAACCATATTCTTATTACTTATCTTTTTCAAGACCTAAGGATTCCAGTTGAGCCTTTGGCTCAATCGTTGCATCTAGTGACTCATAATGAAGGAGGTTGCAATGCGTCTACATAATTTGGGTGATGATTTTATTCATCTATAAAATAAAAAACATTAACATAAGGATGAGATAATATATATTTGGATGCAACCAATTACTCCCTCGTTTGATGATATTACTCTTAGAGAAGTAGATGCTATGAGCTATCAGTTTCCTATAGTGGTGGTTTAGTACAAGGACATATTCCCTGTGAATGTGTGAGGATTACCTAACCACTTGGAGATTGAATTATTCATAGATTTAAACATAGGGAATATTTTAGTATCAATGTCATCAAATCATATGGCTCCTATAGATCCTCAAGAGTTGAAAGTGTAGTTGGGGGAGTTGTAAGTGAAGGGATTTGTCAGACCCAGTGTTTCCCCTAGGGAAGCCCCAATTTGTATGCCAAGAAGGTGGATGTATGTTTGAGTTTGGTTGTGAATTAACATCACTTGAATGAGGTGTCCAGAGAGAATAAGTATCCTCTATGGAGGATCAATTAACTCTTCAACTAGTTTAGAGGGACATGATGGATATCAAATAATGACCTCAGATTGGGTTATCACCTGTTCTCTGTATGAGACATAAATATACAAAATTTCTCCCTTAAATAACTCTATGGTAATTATGAGTATATTATGATTCATTTTTCATGAAGAAAACCCCATAAATGTTCATGGGACTCATGATCAGGATATTTAATCATTTCATAGATCAATTTATGGTATTCTTTATTGACAATATCTTTGTCTCGTCAGTGTCAGAGGAGAATAATGTGAGACATCTAAGGATGGCCCTAGAAATAATTTTAGAGAAACATATTTCTGGGAATATCTTGAATTTTCAGTTATGGATATGAGAGGTCCACTTTCTCGAATATGTCATATTAGTATAGGGTGCGGTAGTGGACCCAACAAAGGTTTATGAATTTCTAACTTGGGTGACACCCAAGAGTGTGACTGAGGTATGAATATTCCTTAGATTGGATATATTCTATTGGATATTTTTGCTTGATTTCTCTATGATATTGATAGAATTTACTAATTTTAACTATAAGGTAAAGAATTTCAATTGGATAGAGAGGTGGAAATAGGTTTTGTAGGAGTGTTGGTAGAGGTTGATGAGTTCCTTCATCTTGAGACATCTAGAGGAGGGTCTTTATTACATAGTATTCTAAAATGTCTCCAGATCTAGTCTTGGATGATCTTTGATGTATAGTGAAGACATTATCACATATGGGTCTCTCTTGTTGAGACCAAATTACTAGAACTATGAAACCCAAGATTTGGAGCTGGTGGCTGTGGTGATCACTATAATGATATGGCAGAACAATCTTATGAGTGAGATATTTATCATTTATTCTATCCATAATAGTGTAATTTATATCATATCAGATAGGTTTCTCAACTTGATATAGAGGTTATTTATATAGTTCCTTAATGATTATGACTTAGAGATAGTCTATAATACCAAGTAGAGGAAATGGGTGGAATATTCTTCATTTGTATATCTTTTCACAATTGTTGAGGGAGGCATCAGAGCAGTTATCCTCATGGTTATTGTTCATAGTGGAAAAGGACGGTGATTTTTATGTCCGGTCGATGGTTTTTATCCCACCCCTTCTGTTATGTGTTATGGTGTCTCAATATGGGGATACCAATAGTGAGACCTTAGGTATTTAGATATCCACTGGACATTCTTCTAATGGATTTTATGAAGGTGGTGAACAAATTATTATATTCTATGGATAGACATTGGTACCAGAAATGAAACAGGAGATAGGTTTTAGGGAGTTTCATATGTAACCATTATTGTTATATCCAATCATGTCAAATATGTATTGTGAGCTTCAATATCAGTTATGGTGTCTAGGAATTAAGAAGTGTGTAGAAGAATTTTTCTCTCGATGCCTTATTTTTCCATAGGTGAAGGATGAGCACCAGGTTCTAGTAGGTTCGGATCATCCCATCGAGACGATGGAGTGGAAGTGGGATAATATCTATGTGGACTTCATAATGTGAATCCCATTATTTTCTAGAGGATATGACAAAATCTAGGTGATCTTAGATTGACTCACCCTATTAGCCTACTTCCTCGTTATTCAAGAGAATATTCTAGTAGATAGATTGGGGTGCCATTATGCATATAAGATAGTATGGATTCATGGAGTTCCCTCAATGATCATTTAAAACCATGATACTTGATTCACATTATAATTATGGAGAAGATTTAAGTAGGACTTTGGGACCGAACTGTGTTTGAGCACAATGTTTCACCCCCAGACAGAAAACCAAATTAAGAGGACCATTCAGGTTCAGGAGGACATGCTATGGGTTTTTATGTTTTACTTTGGTCATAGTTGAGAGGATTAACTACCTTTGTATGATTTTTCATCCAAAAAAAATACCATTACACCATATGTATGGAACTATTCAAGGACATATAAGGGAGACCGTACCCGTCACCACTATGATGGAATTATCTAAGGAAGTCTATGATTATGGGCTCAGAGTTGGTCTGAGAAACAGAAAATAAGGTTCATATCTTCCAAGAGAATATAAGAGCTGCATAAATCTATCATAAGTCTTATATGGACTGATGATGGAGGACATTGGAGTTCAATGAGGGAGAACATGTGTTTCTAAAGGTCTCTCATTGGTGAGGGTTATAGATATTTATCTTGGGAGATAAGTTATCTCCAAGGTTAATCATACATTTTTAGATATTGTATAGGATTAATGACGTGGTGTGATACTTATCCTTACCAATTTTGTTAGAACATGTTCAAGATTTCATTTATGTGTCACAACTTGGGAGGTATGTGAAAAACACATTACATGTTATTGACTAGGGAGAGCTATACATCAACGATTGAGCTACCTTTTTAGTGTAACCAATAAAGATTGAGGCTCTACATGAGAAATCGTACATGAGTGTGTGATCCCCTTTGTGTGTGTCTGATAAAGTAATATGAATATCCAGGAGATAACCTAAGTTTGGGATAACTAGATGCGATCCTAATACCCTAACCATTTTCAGTTGGATTTCTTCATTTTGAGAAAAAAATCCCAAAGGTGGGAGGAATGTAATGACTCTATTTTTTCCTAGTAATGTTTTGAAATATTATAAATAATATTTTTGATTCTAGGTGTTGAGTTATCATGAGATTCTAGGGCTTGGGAAGGATCTGTATTGATATAAAAAAAATATTAAATATATTTTATCACATGCATGAAATATTTTTCAAATAATGGAATAATTCATTAATGGAGTCTCAGATAAAAAATATGATTCCTCCACTAAAAACTAATTTTTTTTAAAAGAACTATTTTCTCTGTGTTTCCATTCTTTTATAAAATGCAATTTTTGTCATTTCTACAAACATAATCTTGAAAATGGGATTGAATATTCTTAATCAGGTGTTTCAAATTTATTAATGAGTTTAGTTTCATATTTGGTCATTATGAAGAATAATATTTTCAAAAATATTATAAATATAGTAAAATGGTAAAAAAATTAATTAAGGAAACAATTAAGTGATAAGGTAAAAAAATCAGATCAAAATTATTATTAAATGAATGTATTTATAACCTTATCATCTTATATTAGATTTTTATTTTCTATGTTCCACTAGTCCATGAGTGTGATATAATATTATATTAAAACATTGAATAATTATAAGAGTGACACTCCCATCACTTATAAAAGGGAACCAACTCTCCTCTCTTACTGAAACACTTTTTTCCTTTTAGATCAGCCCATAACTTCCCAAAATCCCACCCCATTTCCTAGATATACTTGTATCACTAAAAGAAGAAACTAATAAGGCTTATGGTGTAATAAAAAAGAGGCTTTCAAAGAAGAGGTAGAACTCTTAAATGAGTTTTTTCATGTTTATTTATTTTTCTACCTTCTTAAAAATATCATTAACTATGATGATAAAATAACATAATTATAGTGAACCTATCCTTTTAAATATATTATTAGATGATTTAAGACATAATTAAACATAAAATTACAATCCAAGGATCATAAAGTCTAGTGTATTTGGAAGATTAGATAAATAATTAAACATCATGAAACAAAAATAAAAATACATTTTATTTAATATTCATAATGAGATCATAAATCCATTTGAACCCTTGTATCTATATAGTATAACCTAGGGAATACATGAACAAAAGTGATGAGCTAAAAATCCCAGTAAGGGAATAAGGATAAGAATAACCATAGAACATGGGTCAGAAGACATAACATGATAAAATAAATGAATTGGAACATAAATATACATAAGAAATTATAAAATGTATAACATGGGATAATATAACCCTGACATCATAACAATATGCTAACAACATATAACATGACATAAACATGGTTCCGGGAAAGCCATCGATGCATGGTGGAAGAATTCCTATAAAGGAATTAGGTTTACTCCCTGTCCCAAAAAGATGTATAATGAGAAAAAACATTACCCAATGTATTATGGTGATATATGGGAACACCCATCATAACATGGTCATGAATATGTGTGCCAAATTAAGAATAAAAAGTAAACATAAGGGTCACCCATGGAACGATTTGGGCATCATAATCACATTGTAAGGAATAAAAAAGGGAATATGATAATGGTGTCCATGGAAAAATGTTTTTAAATAATACATGGACATTAATAATGTAAAATAGGAATATATCATGATATGTGAAGTAAATATTAAGTGAAAAAATATAAATAGATTCTTTAATAGTCATTATAAATGAACCATTTTAGTGCGGTTTAAGGAAAATATTAAATAGTGTTTAAAAAGGAAAAATATTATTTGTTTTCATTAAAACAAAAATAAATCAATTTGGTTTTTAATGATAAAATTAGAAATTTTTTAAAAATAATTGTGTCTTAAAACAGATCATGTAGGGAATATAAAAATTGGTAAAAATTGGGAAATTCCCTTTAATTGGGCTTGCTTATTGGGCAGAATTGAGAAGGGAACTTTGAAAAAACATGTATTTCCCCATCAAAGAATGATAATATGATATGGATACTTGATTTTTGAACAAATAAATAGAATTTATAATACTTACATAAATGAATAGTATAATTACATTTGGTTAAATAGAGATATAACATAATCGAAGGTTAAAATGAAGGTTTGGGTAAAATCCCTCACCTTATGTCTGAAATGTTTTTGCACTTGATCTTAATGTACTAAATAATCAAATTAAATCAACTAATTAATAAATTTATAATATTTTATACATGTATTTTATTTTTATAATTTTATATTGTTCATTTATGGCCTTTTGATTCGTTTTAGGATACAATTTTATCATTCGGGGGCATTCATTTCCTTGGTTTTAATGATCAACTCACTTTTTTTCATGTGTGGAATATCATGTAGAATGAGAATAGTTGTCTATAATCGAAATTATATGTTATTAATGAACTTACAAAATATGAAATTTTTATTTATATAATTCGGTTATATTTTATGAAGATGATTCATTGCATAAAACTTTAGTGATAACCGTTGGGATTATTTTGGCGGTTTTCGATGATCACAAAATAGTATTGTTAAATTATTTAAAATGAGGTATATATGTTAGATATAGAAAATAAAAAGGGTTATAACATAAATTTTAAAACATGTTTCAAAAATTATAATTTTTTAATACCATCATAGAAGGTGGTAATATAAAATGAAAACTTTTCATCCGTGAAGGCGATAAAACAACACCTCACAGATGACGTTTCCATTTTTAGAATAAAAGGGAGAGGGGAAGAGGTTTTATTAAGGATTGTTAAATTGTCATAATAATATTACAGTATATATATGGGAATGGGGTTATCATTCCACTAGGATAAAATTATGTGATTATAGAATAAGAAAAATAAAGGAGCTTGTAATGAAATTAAAAGAAAAGAAAGAGGATTTTCCCTCTTGAAATCCTCCTCCTTGAGAACCTATTTTGGGAAACAATTTTGGTCATGTGTTGAGACCAAGGGATCCTGGATGTCGGGAGGGTCTTTAAAATATATTTTAGTAGAATTTAGATAAGTCTAATATTGTGGGAGGTGTGAGTAGAATTGTCGTGAGGGGTTGTATTTATAGTTGAGGGGAGGGGTATTTTCTTATCATTTTATTCATTAGTTTATTATTTTGGACCAAGAATATGAATAGCTTGAGAATTATCACTAAAAATAGTAAACTAATGAAGTATAGTTTGATATTTTGGGATTAAATCATCCATAAATCATATATTACTCTATAATTCAAGTATTTATCTTTTATCGTAAATTGTTATATTTATACTATTCACCAAAATTTCATGTATTTTAATAAAATAAAAAAAATTATCCCTAACCATTTTCAACATGTAGAATTAAAAAATAAGAAATATTTTACCAAAATAATATTCAAAATAAGAGAAATATATTTTTTAATTTAAATCTTAAATTACTCAAAAAATATAGATTTTAAAATTAAAACTGTTCTTCTAACACTTAAAAAAATTAATTAAGGCCTCATAAAATTATCTCATAATCATAAGAAAAAATATATTAATTTACGAATACTATTAATGGAAATAAATTTTCTTTTAAAACATTATATTAATTATAAAATAAAAAACATACAGTTATGTTTTTTTTGAAAATAACGACACTTAATTAATAATTTGTATGAAATTTATTCACTTTTACTATGATATAGTTATATCATATTTTCAATTACAAGATGGATAAATTTTATTTATAATTTCATAGGTGAGGTTACTATTTAATAATCTAGATTTTATTCATAAGGGTCACATTACTCTTCCAAAGGTCATGTAAATATTCCATTGGTATGGGTTCCTTTACTTATAGAAATACATCTTATTTCATTAATTCTTCATTTATAAAGATTGTATTGTGTTCTATATGTCATGATTATATTATTTATACAATATAAAATAATTATAAGAAGATAATTTTCATTGATAAAATTTTGGTTCATTATAATAATTATCTTAAATATAGTGAAATGTTATTATGTTAATGTCGTAACCCGTTTTATCCTATTTTTCCATCCTAAATAAAATTAAAACTTCACTTGTGCGTATGTGTGGACTACTAACTCTAGTAATCAATGTGTTTTTTCATAACCAGATCCTTTAGATGGTTAAAATCATCGAAAAATGACTATATATTATATTTATGAAATTATTATTATTTTTGAAAGATGATATATTACAGACCTTCTTACCTTTTTTTTCATTCTGAAAATGGTAACATCACTTGAGTGTACGTGTGGACTACCACCTCTATGAAGCAATGTGATTAATTTTTCATTAGATCATATCCTGTATTTTACTATGCATGAAAATAATGAATAAGTATTACATTTATAACATATATAAGATTCTATAAAATTAAAATATTATCTACTTTATTTCTTTTCCACCAATTAGAAAAATAAAAATGATGTTCATCCATAAGTATGAACTACCACATTCAAGAAATGATGTGATTAATTATTCATGAACACCTTACATGGATAGTTATAAAATTATTTTGACTATAAAAATGTGATAATTATAATTGTATTTTGATTTTTGATATTATGGAACAACGAAACCTTTAACCACATTCAATACAATCATGTTATTATGAGGCTATAAACAGAACAACCCCAAAACAACCAACTTGAAATTAACTATTTTAATTAATATATAAGTGATGATAATAAATCATATAAATGGAATAATAATAAAAAAATGAAAATTTAATATATTTTTAATAAATTTTAAAACTATTATAATTTTATTATTTAGGTTTCATAAAACGTACGAAGCAAGAAAAGACATTTGGTAAGTGATTTGTTGTCTGAAATTCCTTCCTTTGAGATATATACAATTTTCACCACTTGTTTCCTTTTTTGTTGGGTTTAAATTTACATATGAGTGTATTTTATCTTTAATTTTCAAGAATTAATGTTATTTAAAGATACAGTTCATTTTATCAACTAAAATGTTCTTTTTATTCACAATTTTCTAAAGTTGTATGGGATTTTTCTTTAAAACCATGTTTTAAACTATTCCTTTAAAATCATTATCCTCTATATAAATGTTCTCTAAAATGTTCATATAATGTTATTATTTATACATCAAAGATTTTTTAAATTCATGTTAACTACTTTTTACTTTATTTTTATGTTCTAAAAGTAATATTTTAAGCATTTATTATATGGGTCATTTTGATTTTTTTTACCGTGGAGAAAAAAAAATATTTTTCAACATACAAAACATAAAAAAAATTCTCACTATTATAGACTTCATTAATTATAAAAACTAATCTATATGTACTCATATATTTTGAAATATTATAATGTTCCAATTCTTCTATGAAAATTTTTCTTAATGAGTTTTTACAATAAATGGATATTTCATTATATATTTTTTGAAAATGGAAAGTTCTTTTTTATAAGGGTTAAAATTAGTTTTTATGGGTTTTAAATTAAATAGTTCAAGATTAAATTTTATTTGTTCATTATATGATACTTTATCATTATAGCATATGATGTGTGAGCCGGATATAACTCATGATGATGAGTGACCATGATATAACTATGAAATGCATTGAGTAACAAATAGTATTCCAAGGTAAAAAATGAGGGAGATAACCAAGTAACTCACTCCTATGGAATTGAATAGGACCTAGATACTTCTTAAAAGGTATAAACATGAGTGAATATGGGTTATGAATATAACACTCTTACATACTTATTTGATGATTTCTAAGGGTTTTATGGAAATATATTTATTTTATGAGGAAATAAAAGTTTATAAACTTTTAACGTAGAATGGTTTGTTTTTCATGGAATGTTTTCATGAGTTATCATATACCCCATGTTTCCTATATTATTTTCAATGTTTTTAATTTGATTGTAAGGTTTTATTTGAGAAAATTAATATTTTAATATGTGGATATGTTATATTTATGTGCTCAAAGTTTTATTGTGAAAATGGTAAATATTTTAATGGGATTTCATAATTTTTTACTAGACTAATGAGATTAATTTTTTATATTTTCCTTTCCAAGATTTATTTTTATAATATCATGTTTTAAAATGTTTTTCATAGTATTTAAGGATGTTTGTGAACTATAATAAGGTTAAACATTCCACTTTTGAGTAATTTAAAAGAAGAAAAAGTGTCTTGAATTTAAAAAGGGTGTAAACTTAAATCCTTTAATGTGTTGAAAAATTATATAATATTTTATTTGACTAATTTTTTTTGTAAAACTTTTTAATAATATAATACTCCAATTATAACATATCATATGAATGTAAAAAAGTTTTATTATTTCTATAAGTCTTGAAATAATGGGTTGTTTATGAAATGAGGCGTTTTACCTTTAGTGAAACAAGAAAATATAGAATATTGAGAGTAAATTTGGGAAGATGGTTTAGTAAGGATTATCCAAGATATAGTGTTCAATTTGTGTGAATAAGTGTGATTTTTTCCATTTTAAAAGTGATAAGATTGATACCATTATAAATACTAAGATCATTAAAATATTATAAATGACATAATCATGTGAAGTGGTACCAAAACCTATTATTTTCGAATATAATGTATAAATATGAAAATATACTAAACTAATGTGTTAAAAATAATGGTTTTTTGTAGAATTTGAGAATTTTCCTTTAGTTTCACCCATTTAAACCTACATTACCCATAACTATGGAGATTGAATATTTCCATGGTAACTATTAATTATGAATAATAATAAAATTAGAATTATAAAAATATTTGAATATGCTGAATCCAAATATGTAATTTTTTTATCTAATTAAGTTTCTATAGGTGGTAAAATATAATTTCAGAATTTGAACACAAATTGAAATAGACTTATCATGAATTTACTTTTTGAAGTATAATTTTTATCCCTATTCCTTTCCTACAAAAAAACTATTAGATGAATGTTAAAATATTTTTTTGAATATATTACATATAAATTTAATTAAAATAATACATCAATAGTGATCAGTTTTATTTATTAAGATAAAAAACAACGTGTTTAAAAAAATGTATTTGGGAAAAAATATCTTTTTAACTTTAATTGATACTATATTCATTTTTAACAATTTTATAATAAATATTTGAATGATAATTAATTTTTATGCATGTATAAATAATACTATTCTACATGTTTAACAGTCAAAATAATGGAAATACTATATTTTGAAAAATATATATATAAATCAAATAATGTTTAAAAACATAACATTTTTGTATAGTTAATAATTAATAGACTAAAATTAAATATAATTTATGAACAACTTAATAAATGTAATTAATTGATTTTATTATTTGAATTTTATGAACAAATATTATTGAAACTATTCCTAAAAATATTAAATTTTATTAAAAATGAAAATCTTTAAGTGTCTTTGAAATGTTTACAAAAAACATTTATTTTATTATTTTCATTTAGTTATATATATTAAATTTCTTAATTTTTTATCTTTTGTAAGGCATTATTCACTTAAGTGTAGGGTCGCATGCAACATAAGCTATTGAAGAGACCAAATTTATTAAAGATAAATATATTCCAAAATCTATAGGTGTTATAAATACCTTGCTTCATGATTAAAGAACTTATTTTAACTTTTGGTAATGGTGCGCCTTTAATAATATATTTAAAAGGATTATTTGGAATGAAATTTGATACTCTGTGTTTTGTTATTTTCGACAATTATTACATTTTGTATATTTTTTACATTTAATAAATTTTTGGAACTTATAAGAAACTTAATATCTACCATATATAGAAGTTGTAGACCTATTTATATTTCCATTTCAATTCTATAATTTCCATATATTTATATATTTTCTACTATTTTTACTCCTATAAACTATGGTTTGAATAGAAGATTATTACATTCAGTAGTTTTATAATTTGAGGTGAATGAAATGAATAAGTCAAATTTTATACTATGATTCACGCCAGTTATAGGTTTTGTACCCTATCATATCTGGGAAAACAAAACATGATATCACGAGTTAATGTTGATGAGATGGGAGGACAGGGGTGCCTCATGTATGGTGGCATCATCCCATGGGTGAAATGCGGTGTGGAACCGACATAGTTATTTATCTAATCCATTATTCATTATGTTTAATTAAGAGGATTTCTACCCATAATTGATTTATGTGGGAGAAGACATTATGTATGACACTAAACACTAACTGATATGGTGCCTTATCAATCCATCTGTCAACAACTTTGCATGGGATGTAGTTCTGTCATATTCATGCCATGCCTCATCATGTCTGTTCCATTCTAGAACACCATAAAAGATTCCATTAAATCTATAAGTTATGCTTATGTAGCTAAAAACTACTATGGGATATCTTTGGATGCTCATTCATTCCACTGTGACACTACCACTACCATGAAAAGAGCTCAACACTACATATGTGATCATGAAACTACCCTTCATGGGATTAAGACACAATGGATATGGGTGGTTATTCCCGAAGAAGGTCATTTACACCTTCGTAAAGATCATGGAAGTTCATGAATATTGAGAGAGAGGCCCTCATCCACACATGAAGTATTTATATATAATAATTAAAGAAGATAATGCATATGAAGATGTGTTCATGCCTCAATGGATGAGTTTACACTAGGAGTAGTGCATATGATTTTTTTGTGAGACATGAATACATTCAACACCACAATATTTTTTAATGTATTTAATTTTAAATATATATTCTATTCAATCACATATAACACACACAACACCAAGAATAAATGAACATGAGCACTACTTTATAAATATGACCTTTATAAGATAACCATTGTATTTGCATGTATGATTAAGAGTAACCAAATTATGAAATATATGTATAATATTTTTCAAAATATAAATTTACTGTATAATTATATGGAATTAAGGACACATTGATTAATAATATGAATTAAATCATATAAGGTAAATAATTGTAAAAGTATAAATGGTCATTTTCAATAAAGGAATGGTATCATTATATTTTGTATGTATCATTTAAAATGTAAATTTCTATTTTTATTGTATTAGATTTATGGTAAAATTTATTTTTTATACATTTAGACTAATTAATAATAATTTATACACCAATTATAATATTTTCACAAATAAAGATAAAATAATTTGATGGTAAAAGATATATGTTTGGAAAAAAAATTTATGTGCACAATGTTTTTAAAATTTTATAAAATTAAATCAATAACTATTGATAAATGTTTTTTCAATAAATTTATAGATAATATTATCAATAAAACAAACTAAAAATCATCTAATGGTTGCTAATAATTTAGGAATGAGAAAAAAATAAATTTATTCTATGAAAATACATTTTTTCTCTAAAAATGAGTTTTATACATTTTATTCACAAATATTAGAATTAATAGATAATGATTTTATATTTTTTTAGATAAAATTAATGAATTTTTTGATTTTAAAACATCAAATTTATTCTGGGGTGATTTTCAGTATTTTTTAGATCATATTGATTTTTGGGTGAAAAGTGAAAAATAATGATTTTTATAAAAACTATAATTTATTTTCAAGTATTTAAAAGTAACATTATTTTGTTTGTTTTGTTTTATTGTAAAATTAATACCATTTTAATAAAAAAATATAACAATATTTATTATACATTATTTTGGTTTAAATTCATTTTTCGACGTAAAAACACATGGAAAAGAAGTCTTTTATTTTATTTTACATTCGCATTAAGAAATAATTTACAATGATTATAAAATTTTAATATTAAAAAAATAATTTATTATTTTGAAGCATGAGTTTCAAATTATTTATTTATTTCAATTTCAATTTTGTTTATAATGAATAGTAACCATGATAAATTTTTATCGGCATGATAAAGAATAAAACATGTTAATTTAGGTAATAACTAAGAGATATGGTCAAAAAATATTATATTAATATTTATTTTAAGATCAGATTTGAAACCTTATTACCTTATATTTTAATTTGGTTTGATTCTGTTCCATTGTACCATTAGTAATATATTTATAATATTTAATCATTAATGATAATTACGAGTGTTCCACCCCTTTACTTATAAATGGGATCATCATATCCTCTAATTTTCACAAAATTTGAGGACTCTATCTCTGCCAATCCTGACCCAAATCCATTGATAAATTCCATCCCCATATCTGAGATATCCAATTATTACCAAAAAAACTGACCTAGGTAGAGTTAGGGTGTAAACCATAGGAGGGTTTCCAAAGAATAGAAAGTTGATGATGAATGCAGTGAGTCAGGAGACGGGGTTTGTGATTTCTCATATTATTTTAAATTAGTTGAGAGTTATGATATTTTCACAAAAATTTTCCATTTAGTGGTCTATAAAATTCTATATGGAGGTGTTTTATCAGTCATTTAAAAATATTCAAGTGGTTTATAAATCTATTTCATGTTCTCTTCTTCAATTTCCTTCTGATTCAAAAGCTAGAAAAGTGGTAACCGATTTTTCTTTAAAACATAGTTTTAAATGTTTTTAAATATTTTTCCTCCATGTCCACATTCTTCAAATATATTTATGTTCAGTTTATTTAAATTTAAATACATTATAAAGTTATTTTCTAAATCCCTTGACTAATGTTACAATTTATTAAAATATATGTTTTCAAATGTTTTCTATTTGGGTTACTTTATTACACATTCTACGAATGTGAAGAAGAATTTTTTAAAATATTTACCACATGACCTCATTTTCCCACCATCATATACCTTATTTTTTTGTCAACAATCACCTATAATTTTTCATGGGTTTTCAAAGAAAATATTATTTTCCATTCTTCTTGGATTTTTTTGTTTTACGATATTTCAATGAAATAAGTTTTTTTAAATTTTTTTAGTTAAAGGCCAAACTTTTTCCTGTATATATATTAATAAAATAATTTATGTGTTTTGATAATTTAAATCCATGATTTTATTTTTTTTCTTCTAATATGGTTCTTGGGAACTATATTCATTGTTGGGTGATCCTGATATAGTTCTGATAATGAGGGAGCCTAATATAGCTCTCTAATGTATCAAGTAATGTTATGAAGTCAACGAGAATTAAGTTACTTTTATGGGATATGTTGGAATTAAGAATGAATTTATTATATTTTAATGGATCATGTAAGGTTTAATGTAAGGATAATGTACTAAGATATATATATATAATAACCTAGGATTTTCATACAAAGATATTACATCTTTTTTGTTGAATATTCATTACATTACACAAACACACACATGAAGTTAAAGAAGGTATAGTTCCATTGGAAACATGAAAATATAAACAATTTATTATTATATAAAAAACATCATATACTAGTTAGGTCTTCATAACTAACACCCTTTTTAGATATATCACACATTATACCTATTATTATAACTTAGGGAGAAGAACCATAAGAAATGATGAGATCAAATTTCTAGTAAGGGTTAAAAAGAGAAATATGTAAACAAAAAATGAGAATAAAGGAATGATAATGTGAGAATAATATATTAAAACCATAAATTTCATATCAAAATTAAAAATCTTGAGTCATGAAATAAATATATTCATTTCATAATACACAAATCATAATTAAATCAAATAATATGAGCCATGATAAAATAACATCACCTTAATACATTGAATTATGGAATAAAAATAAGCATATAACATAATTTCTATAGTATTTATGGATCATTTCCAAGTCTATCATAGTGGAATGGGTTCATTCCATAGACCATCATAGTTCTCAAAGTTCACTCCCATGACTATCATAGTGGGAAAAGTCCCTTAATGAACTAGGATTACTCCCTATTCTAGTCATGTTTATCTCAAGAGATTTTAAACTTTACCCAATGAATTTCATAGAGATATAGTTTTCACCCATCACATAATCTATTAATTTTTGTTTGAAAATATCATAAATCATTATTTATATCAAAACCAAGGATATGAAATGGTTTTCATAAAAATCTCGTCATATCATAACTCACGGTAAATAAACGGTTTTCATAAACATTTTTTCATCATAAAAATAATCCACCCATAGTAAGGATAGTAATAAAATCATTTTATCATATCCCTAAAAATAATAATTAGCATAAATGGATGTCATCTTAAATGAAAAATGATTTTGGAAAGACACATGAATCATTTATTAAGAAAATTAACCTTTCTTTGAAAATAAATTATAAAAACTAAATATTCTTAAAAAAATTGAAAAATAAATTTCTTTAGAATATAAAATTTTAGTCATACAAATAAATATTTAAAACATTGGGTGGTCATGAAAGATGGTAATACCAAACTTGGTAAAATGATATTTCTTTCACATAATCGAAAAAATCCAAACATGTATTTTTTTTTAAAATAAGATGAATATTCATTTTAAAACATTTTTAAAAAAATTAAAAATGGGTAAAAATGACTTCAAAAAATCCCATAAAAAATTTAAAAAAATTTTGAAATAATTTTCAGAAGACATGTATATGGAAGAAAAAAGGGTTTTCAACCGAATAGTAAAAAATTTCTATTTTCTATGAAATTATTCTTTTAGAATATTTCCTACATAAAGAGAGTAAAATTAATGGAATACATGTATTATAAATAAATAAAAACAATAGAATAAAATTCATCAATTTTTTATAGATATATCACATGATTTTTTCATCAGAATCATAAACGTAAATAATCCTGATAAATGATGAGGTTGTTCATAACACCCTTACCAATTTGCAAACATTGAATAAAAATGTCCATGAAAGAATAAAATTAAAAGAAACTAAAAATTTTATTATAAAAAATAAATTCATCATATTACATGGAAAATGGGCAGTATATAAACCTCATAAAAGAATATAGGTGCATAACATAATGTATGTCCCAAAGAAGTCAAATTGAGACAAAAATCCATTAACTTAATTCTTGAATTCCATCATACATGTTAGAAAATACACTAAATTAAATATAAGCTTTGTTATAAATATATTAAATTACTATAATCACATTTATCATAGGATTTATGATTTTCTTATGACTTTTTGTTAACCGTTTATCAACAATTCCTCATTAAAATCACATTCAGGTAATAACTGATTCGTTTTCTTGGTATGTTTTGGTTTAATATTTTTATCATTTTACTATTATCATGGTTCAATAATATATATAATTTTAACCATGGTATAAATATAATATATATTCATTATATATGTATTTAGAGTAATCCATTAAATTTATATATAGAAAATTAGATACATTGTTCATGAATGGTAAGTTGTACACACACATGAACATTATTTGTATTTTCTAAATGAATCTAAAGAAAAGAAGTTAAATAAAATATCACCATAATAGTTTCATTATGATTTATTAAATATAAAATATACTCATAAAATTTATCCTTATTTCTATCCATGTAAATCATTAGTGAAAAACGAATCACAACACTTTATGAGACGATAATTTGTTGTACACTTGAGTGACATTATCATACCCCCATTGAATGGAACATAAGATAGAATATGTGATATCATGATTAAAAAAGAATAATAATATCTTAAATATCACATATAAACAATATATACATCTTTAAAACCTACCATTATAGGTGATTATGGAAAATGAGTAGCATCGATTCGTAAGATGGTAGTTCGCTGTACAAATGACCAAAAGTTTCATTTACCATTTGTGGGAAGAGGATAAAAATTTAGTTCATTAAATTAACAAAAAAAATGATATATAATAAATAAATTATATTATATTTTTATGGTTTAATAATAGTTGAATGATGGTGAGGAAGAAAAAAACAAAAATAAACCTTTAACAATTTTACATATTCTTTAAAGAGCCTCTTCAGGTTTATAACTAAATATTTATTAGAAGGGTTTAATTATAAAAATAAGGCCTATATGATGATATGAGGGAATTAAGGAATTTAATTTGGTTGGTCATGGGAAAAAAGGGTTTTGGATGTGTGAAGAGAAGAGGATAGGGTGCGCCCTTTTATATGTGGGGGAGAGGACACACATGGAATTTCTGAAATCAATAATGTTTACCAATTTTTTTCACATTAAAAAAGGATTAATATTAGGTAATTATGTAATATTATAGGTTATATGGTATAAATATGTCTATACAATTGGTTTTGGACATGTAAATATGCCATTTTACCTTTTATCTTATGAGTTTAACCATAAGCAAATCTGCTTTAAACTTAACCGCAATAATTAATTTGTTCTATTTTCACTATTCAGTATTGTAAAAAAAATTGAACTTATTAGAAAATATTAATTATACTTATTAATAATATGTGATCCATTTTTCCAAATTCAATTCATTAATGTGGTAAAATCTAATTAAAAATTAAAACTACAGATGAAACAAAATAGGGTTTTCCAAAGAGAAAAGTTTCAGAATATTAAAATGTTTTTACATTAAAAATCAATATAAAATTTATTACAATGTCATATATTGGTTTAATTATAATATAATTTGACAATTATTACTTTTATAACAATTTAAAAATAAAAATTTAGCCTTATAAATTCTTTAAATGGGATGAAACTTTTATGTAAAAACAGATATTTTTCCCCACTAATCAAAAAATTAATATTTTAATAAATATAAAAAACATTCCCTCAAATATTATTATGAATGGTTTACTAAAAAGGAATTTTATTTTTTAAAAAAATTCTGAAATTTAAAAAAATTATATTTAATATT
This sequence comes from Viscum album, assembly GCA_963277665.1. Taxonomy (NCBI): domain Eukaryota; kingdom Viridiplantae; phylum Streptophyta; class Magnoliopsida; order Santalales; family Viscaceae; genus Viscum; species Viscum album. The sequence continues at coordinate 892,976,708 of OY728123.1, forward strand.
TTTTTCACAAAAAGCAATAGAATAATTTTTGAAAAAATAGAATTTTTAAAACATATAACGACTCTACTAAAAAATAAGTACTTTTTTATCAATATGATTTCATTATATAAAACCATTATAATTAATATTTAAAATTTGACAATTCCAATTCATACACCCATGTTTTTTGGATATGTAATTATGAAAATATTAAATAATATTATAAATAGTATATCACGATCAGTTAAAACTCGGTGTTTCATGTAGTACAAGCTATCCAAGAAATTAAATTTATTCATGAAAAAAATATATTTCATAAAATATCTGGGTGTTAAAACCAAAATATATTTTCATTGATTTATATTAGTTTTGAATTGAATATTTTTATTTCATAAGGTAAGAGAATGATATCATGATAAATTGAAATCTTGTGATCTTTTAATCGTTAAACACTTATTTTTCTGAGTAATCATATTTTCTTAAGTAACATTAATGATAATGATTTTTTCTTTATAATTTCTCAAAAATTTATTTACAAAAAGATTGTGTTTTGAAGTTTATTTCATTATTAAGTGATTGATATTTTCACCAAAATGTTTATTATGTAAAAATTAAAAAAAAATTATGGGTTTCATGAGTTTTCAAAGGGATTAAAATGTTTCTATTATTTTTATATTCCTAAGTGAGATTTGTTTTTCTCACCCAAAGTTTCAATTATTTTTCATCAGAATTTAGGATGTGTTGGTATTTTGGGATGTTTAATAGTGAAACTTCCATAATGAAGAAAACATTTCATTAATGAAACATGTTTGTAAACAAAAAAATGCTGGTTTTGAAGAAAAATTGTACACTGTGAGAATCATTAAACTATGTTATATAATAATTTTCTTAATTATATAAAACTATAGAACTAAAAGATCACAGAAATGTTAAAGTTACAACTACAAAACACTCCTTTTAAGAGTTCAAGAATTTAATTTTTTTATCTCTGAAAAAACATAACATCTACAGTTTGATTAAATGACCAAGGATTTTGTCACTGTGAAAAAAACATTGATAAAGTCTTCGATTATACACACTTTTAGAATCAATGATAAAATACCCCATTTATCAGCACTACTACATGAACTGATGAATCCATCCTTTATTATCACTTCTAAAAGTTCTGAAAAAGGGGTACTGTGACGTGTTCTAACAACACCCTGAAACACTAGAATCGACACTGTAAGAATGAAAATTAGGTAAAAAAATAAAATTTTAATGAAATAAAATTTTCAACAAATATACATGAAACATAATATATTATATACATTTAAAACATTGGTGTACACAATTAAATGACTAAGTTAAAAATATCACCTACATTCAAAAATGTCAATGTTCCTTTCTCTTTTGACCCTAACCCCGACTCATGCTATAACCAAACAAACCACCCCTGGTCAAGAAAATAACACACCTATATAATAAAATAATTTTGATGATAGTTATAATATAAATAAATTAATTAAAAAAATAGTGTTGATTTTAAACTAAACTTTGAGTCATACCAAGAACACTGTGTATCAGATTGACTTGTAGTGGATTCTTTCATGTCACAATATCACTTATTAGTATTCAATAATTATCTCTGTTAAAATTAACTAAATAATTATACTAAAAAAATAATAAGAAAATTAATTAATTAATATATTTTATAATTGTGTGGAAAAAAATATAGTCTTCTTTGCTTAGTTTTGGTGATATGATGCTCATTTGAAACTAAAATGAAATTTATATATTGAAACCACACACTTGGAGTCATACTAGTCACACAATGTATCAGATTCAGGTGAAACTAATTCCTAAACATACCAAATGACTTGTGTATCATTTTACTAATGTATGAAAACAATCCAAATGTGTTTTTTAGTTTTGAATATGTTACTTGGGGTTTTTTTAAGAAAATATCATTGTAAATTAGAAACATGCACATTGAGTCATACGGTCACATCATGTGTCCGTTTGACATGAGATTGATTCCTAAATGAAAAATTGACTTATAAATCATGTTTTTATATTATAAAAACAATATAAGTTTGTTTTCTAAGTTTTTAGTTAGTGACACTTTTTGAACTAAAATATCCATTTTAAAATGATAACAAACACATTTATTCATACCAAGGGGATAATGTTCTGAATTATGGTGCATATTTTCCCTACATGTCAAAATTGAAATATGGATAATTTTTCCAAAGTATAAAAATAATCTGAATTCATTTTATCAGTTTTGAGTATGTCATGTTTTTGTTTTTACTAAAATTAATGTAAAGTTTAAATAAAAAGGCACACTCGGAGTCGTACTAGCCATACTATGAGTCATATTGAAGTTAGGGTGATTTCAACATGGCCCAAATGAGATATGGATTGTTTTCCTGATGTACCAAAACAATGAAAATGCATTTGCTCGATTTTGAGTACGTCACTTGTGTTTTTTTACTTAAATGTCATTTTAAACTATAAACACACACTTTGAGTCCTACTTGTCACATCATGTGTGAGTTTTAAAAGAGACTATTTCCTAAACATCGAAAATGAATTAGGAATTATATTTCTAAATTATCAATACAATCCGAGTTATTTTTCTTATATTTTAGCAAGTGTTAGTTTTTCAACTAAAATGTAAATTTTAAACTAATAACATTAAATATGAGTCATATTGGGAATATAATGTATCATATTGAGGTATAACTAATTCATACACTTAAAAAATGTCTTATGGATCATTTTTATAAAGTGTAAAAATAATACAAATTAATTTTCTCAGTTTGTGTATGACTATTTTCATTTTTACAAAACATAATGTCAATTAAAAAAAAAGATGCACTTAGGGTCATACTAGTCACAACGTGAATGATATTGAGGCGAGGATGATTCTTAAATGTCCAAAATGACTTATAGATCATTTAAATAAAGTATCAAAATATTTTAAATGTGTTTTCTCAATTTTTGAGTATGTCACTTGTGTTTTTTTACAAAAAATGTAATTTAAAACTCGAACACACACTTTGTGTCATTATGATCAAATAATGTTTTAGTTTGACATGAGAATAATCCCTACACATAAAAAATAAATTATTAATTTTTTAATGAATTATCAAGTCAGTCCGGACTTGTTTGCTAAGTTTTCATTGAGTGGCACTTTTTGAACTAAAATAAAATTTTTTAACTCTAAATGAATAATTTGAGTCATACCAAGCCATATTGTATTGAATTGAGGTGATACTAATTCATACTCATCAAAAATTACTTATGGATCATTTTATATAAATCTGAAAATAATATTAATCTATTTTCTTGGTTTTGAGTATGTTAGTTGTCTTTTTTATTAAAATTAATAGATATTTTAAATAAAAAGACACACTTACAGTCATCCTTGTCACAACGTGAATTAGAGGTAAAAATGATTCATATACATCCAACATGAGTTATGGATAATTTTAATAAATTATAAAACAATCAGAATGTGTTTTCTCAATTTTGAGAATGTTACTTGTGGTTTTTTACTAAAAATTCATTTTAAACTAGAAACTCACACATTGAGTCATAACGGTCACATCGTGTATCAGTTTTACATGAGACTAATTACTAATCATCAAAAATTAGTTATGAGTAATTTTACTACATTATCAAGACAATTTGATCATGTTTTCTTGATTTTTTAGTTGGTGATATTTTTTTACTAAAATGTCAATTTTAAATAGACAATGAAGACTTTAAGTCATAATGGTAAAATTATGTATCATTTTGTGGTGTATATGTTTAATAAACATCAAAAATTACTTATTTATCCTTTTTCATAAAGTATCAAAACAATAGTAATGTTTTTTTCTCGGTTTTCAGTATGTAAGTTTCCATTTTTACTAAAATTAATGTCGATTTTAAATAAAAACATACATTTGGAGTCATATTAGTCACAACGTGCAATAGATTTTGTTGGAGATGATTTATACATTTCAAAAATGATATAAGGATCATTTTTATAAAAAATAAAAATAATAAAAATGCATTTTCTTGGTTTTTAGTATATCACTTGTGTTTTTACTAAAACTCCATTATAAACTGGAAACATGTACTTGAGTCATACCAGTCACATCATTTTTTGGTATGGTGTGAGACAAATACCTAAACACAAAATATTACGTATAAATATTTTTCTTAAATTATCAGAAAAGTATGATAACATTTTCATAGATTTTAGTGAGTGATAATTTTTGAAAAAAAATTCAATTTTAAATTCATAACAGGCACTTTGAGCCATACCAGGCACATCATATTTTTGATTAAGTTGAAGATGATTAAGAAATTTCATAGATGATTTGTGGATAATTTTCTTAAGATATCAGAACAATCCAAATGCCTTTTCTAGGTTTTGAGTATGTTTGTTGTCTTTTTTACTAAAATTAATGTCAATTTTAAATAAAAAGATGCACTTGGAATCATACCAGTCACACTGTGCGTTAGATTGAGGTGAAATTGATTCCTACATGTCCCAAATAAATTATTTATTGTTTTTATAATGTATAAAAACAATTTTAATGTGTTTTATTAGTTTTAAGTATGTCACTTTTGTTTTTTACTAAAATTTCATTTTAACTTATAAATAAGAAAAGAACATTGAGTAATATTGGTCACATCGTGTGTTGATTTGACATGATAAAAATTCTCACACATAAAAAATGACTTATTAATCATTTTAATAAATTATCAAGGAAATATGATCATATTTTCTCAGTTTTCAGTTTGTCACTTGTCTTTTTTACTAAAATTATTGTTAATTAAAAATAAAAAGGCACAATTGGTGTTATATGAGGAACACCATGCATCAGATTGAGGTAAGGATAATTCCTACCCATAAAAAATAACTTATGTATTGTTTTCTTAATGTATCAAAACAATATTAATCTGTTTTCTCGGGTTTGAGTATGTGATGTGTGTTTTGGACTAAAATGAAAATTATAATCTAAAAATATAAAGTTCGAGTCATACCAAAAAACACTATGGATCTGATTGTCGTGATAAAAAATAATTATATGATATGTTTTTTGATATCAAATATCTAAAAAAATACATAAAATAGAGAATATGTTCCATTCTTGTCGAAGAAAAAATCAATGCTCCCTGAAACACTTCACGCTTCACCTAGCATGGGGTTTCATCTTCCATCAGAAATGAAAATCTTCTATCTTTTATAGCTTGTTTCAAATAGTTGAAAGAAAAATATGACATTTGAAAATATATTAGAAAAAATATTAAATGTTTTTAGATAAACATTATCGGTAAATTAACTTAAAAATAATTGATTGATGATGAAAAAATTAGATAAATAAGTAGCATAAATTCACCTTTTCATGATGTATATATACATTATTTATTCATTTACTTATCCTCATTATAACTATTGTATCCTCAAAGTCCAATATCTCACAATCATGATAAGTCTAAAAACCCACCCTAACTCAAACAAAAAATCCACTTATATAAGAAAACAATTCATATGTGAGTAATACAAAAAATAAATAATTAAACAAAAATATGAAATAATACAATACTTCTATAGAAAATGATTTTACTGTGAAAAAATAAATATCAAGAATACTATGAAAGAGAATAAATTTTTAAAATACTCAGAGAGAACCAACCAACCAAGATTTATTTTAACTCACAATTTCATTTGATGTAGTTTTTTCATTTTTATGGATTTATTCATGAAGAGTTTTCTTTTCATTTGATGCCATGTTTACTTTGACACTAGAAATCATTGATTACCCTGATATATCAATGATGGTTTTCCTCCAATAGTTCTCTGATACAACTACTAAATTCAATGATTGATTACAGACATATTTAGTCCAACATATGAACTAGATTATATAACTATTTTATGATTGGATTTGTGTGGTATAACTCTCTAGTTAGTATTGGATACACTAATTAGACCCTTTCTTTTCACTGTAGAGAACCCATGGGTAGGTAACTGCATCATTTTTTTATTTTCATTTAGCTTGTTCTTGGTCTGGATTTTCTTTCACACTTCAGCAATATTTGACAGTACATGGAATTTTCTAAAAGAAATTATAGCCTACGATAATCATTTTGAAAAAACTAGGGGAGTTTGTTTTCTTTCTAAAAATAATTCCACCCTTAGAATTCCTAAACAAAATCACATAAACAAGTGGTGATTTTTTTCAATAAGTAACCTGAAACACTTACACCATGGATATTAATTTAAGTGAAAAGTATTTCACACACTTTTTCAAAAACATTTCCCAAACACAAGCTTGTTATTATCCCCATTATAGTCTATTACCCACAAATTTTATTATTTTTAGGACAATGCTTCACCTCCTCCACCGCCTCGGCCTCCACCTTTTCCTCCTTCTCTACCTTGGTCTCTGACTTCAACTCTACCTCTGCCTCCACCTCTACCACCGCCTCTGCCACTAAATCTACCTACACCTCCTTTATTTCCAAAAAAATTTATTGTCTTTAAGAAAATACTTCTAAACAAATTGATTTCCACCATTATGCTTTTCCTAGAGAAACAAATCATAAAAAATATATAAGAATTCTAACACTAATTTTTCACACCCAAATACATTTATAAGGTCATAGCACATACTAGATCAAAAACATAGAAGTTAATCACCTAAATTCATTATCGTCAAACATTTTGACACCATGTACACTTCCCACTCATCTATAAACAAAAGTTCTTCTTATTTTTGGTACAAAGATTTTAAATAATATTGGTAGTACTTTGAAAATATAGACAAACTGAAAATTATGAAATACATTTTAATGAAATTTTAATCACCATAGAAACATACCTCCTATGGGATGTTGGTATTCAGATGGTTTATGATCCCTTTTAGAAATATACAAACATAATATCCACAAAACGTTCCATTATCTTACTTCAAACACTGTAGAGACATTGACCAAAATAAATAATTTGTTTTGAAATATATATTCATAGTTAAATATTACTATATATATCTAAATATAGTCCTGTTTGAAGTAATACATTGGATTTTTATGATTATTTACCGACCTCATTCCATGATTTAGCCTATATTTAGAAACCTCCATATCATAAAAAAATTATTATTAAAACATATACTAAAAAATATAATTCAAATTTTATCTTTAATATATTGATTAATGTGTATTAAAAATCCACAATACACATCATGTGTGGCCGGTATGTGAGATATCCCTGAATTGGATCCAAAAAATAAATATTTTGGGTATCCAGATTGATTGTGATCACCAAAAAATGATTCTTAAAAAAACCAAATAATTAGTGAAAATATAAAAATATATTTTATGTGATTAGATTTCAGAGTTTTACTTATGTATTGTAGGAATCAAAGAGTTTATCACTGGTTATTTCTTTCTCAAACACAGCGTATAACATATCTATTTTCAACTCAATTTCTTCCTTATAAAAATTATTTTTTTCCATAGAAATTATATAACGATTAATGAATCCAAATCCTGATTTAAACGATTTTACATTTATATTGTAGTAATATAAACTCCTTTAGAAAATATGAATTTTTATTAACTTTAATGAACATATTAGCTCACTATTGGAAAAGACATATTATGAAAATGTACCTTCTGTATGTATTCTCAATTGAGAATCCCAACCATTCATACTTGAGAATATGATTTAAACTCTCAAGTCTAACTACATAAATCATGAAATTTCCATATATTTCTTCTTTATATAAAAGGTGAGACATATTTTCATATTTAAATGCAGCATATGCATGATACTGTAAGGATAATAAATGGTTATCTAGAACTATTGTGGATACGAAACTTCCAGAAGGTCCTTTGGATTTCTTAGTCGATTCACAAGATTTCCTTTATCTGACCTTCCATTTCCCCATCACTTTATCAATATGTAATATCATACCTAACTTCAAACCTTTTTTCATCAACTATCACAGAGTTTCTGTATGAAACTTTTAAAATACATAGCTAACGCATCTTTATTAGAATTTATGACCAAGATTAGAATGTTACAACAACATCGTTGATCATTGAAATATCTATATGATCAAGTGGAAAAGGAAAATCCATAGTGGACTATTGAGATACCTCAAGCACCACTCTCATGATATCTTTTGGGAGTTTTAATGGTATATATTGACTCTTGGGATATTATACTCCATACCCCTCATAAGGTGGAGGTGTGTGGGTGTTGGAAGATTGAAATCGCATTGAACTGTACCCTGGATAATATTATTAATAAAAAGTTTTCCGATGTTTTCTAATTCACATTTTGGAGAAAGAGTAATGAAAAAATTGATTAATTTAGGTAAGGTATCAATACCACAAAAATAGTTTTTCGCAGCGCCCCCCCTTTATCAGTGCTAATGAAAAAGCACTGATAAAGGGGCGAGGGTGCCTTTATCAGCGCTCAAAAAAGCGCTGATAAACGCACCCCTTTATCAGTACTTTTTTTAGTGCTGATAAAGGGACTCCCTTTACCAGCGCTTGTTTAGTAGCGCTGATAAAGGGGGGGAGCTTTATCGGTGCTTTTTTTAAAAGCGCTCATAAAGGGTCGACTTCAAAAAGAATTTTTTTTAAAAAAAAATATTAATATATTAATATATTAATATAGTTATATTGACATATAAATATAATATATAATTTTTAAATATATTTTAGATAAGTATAAATGTACATTTACACTTAATATACTTAATATATAAGATATTTAGTGAAAATGGCTTCTTAAAAAATTAAAAAAATATTTTTAATTAATAATTTTCTAATTATTATGGAGTAATAGTCATTTAATAACAATTTGAAGACTAAAAAAAGTAAAAAAATTAAAAAAAGATGCAAAATATGTTGAAAACGCAACTCAAACTTCAAACGACCATAACTTTTGATCCGGGTGCCCGTTTGAGCTATACCACATATCTAATCGAATCATGCAATGAGCTCTACTTCGCTGTCACTCGAGAGAACTTGGTCAATGGATTTTCGAGGCGAAAATAGGCCCAGAAGGCCTCCAAAACTGAGTTTTTAGTCGGGGTACCCCGATTGTTTAACATTTTGTGGATTTTCAGCCTCGTTTAAGGGGGTATTATTGGATTTTTTTGGTGGGGTATGAATTTATTTCATGGTATTACATTCATATTGATATTATGTCTTTGAAATTTCATCATTTTTTATAATTTACTACTATTTATAATCAAATATATAACAATATCTTCATATTTTTTATATATTCACACCTAAAAATTTAATTATAAATATTCATAATAAAATATATTTACATATAAAATATATTTGCTTTATCTAAATAATAACTAACATCAATTTTATTTAAAATACAAATATATGAATATTTATATACCTATATATTAATCTAACTATATATATATATTAATCTAACTATATATATATATATTAGTCCAATAACTATATATATATTAATATAACTACATATATATATATATATTAGTATTACTATAACTATATATATTAATATCACTATAAATATATATATTAATATCACTATATATATATTAATATAACTATATATATATATATTAATGTAACTATATATATGTTAATATAACTATATATATTTATTAATATAAATATATATTACTATACGAATAAATATAACTATATATATATATATTAATATAACTATATATATATATTAACATAACTATATATATATATATATTAATATAACTACATAACTACATATATTATAATATAACTATATATATATTAATATAAATATACATTATTATACGAATAAATATAACTACATATATATATATTAATATAACTATATATATATATATTAGTATAACTATATATATATATATATTAATATAACTATATATATATATATATATTATAATATTACTATATATATATGTTATAATATAACTATATATATATATTAATATAAATATATATTACTATACGAATAAATATAACTATATATATATATAGATATATTAATATAACTTTATATATATATTAACATAACTATATATAAATATATTAATATAACTATATATATATATATTAATATAACTATATATATATATTATAATATAACTATATATATATATTAATATAAATATATATTACTATACAAATAAATAAAACTAAATATATATATATAGATATATATTAACATAACTATATATATATATATTAATATAACTATATATATATATATATTATAATATAACTATATATATATATTAATATAAATATATATTACTATACGAATAAATATAACTATATATATATATATAGATATCATGAATTGGAAGACAAATCAAAATAGAGTAGTGGTAATGGCTTAGGCGCGCCAGGGGGGAGGTCTCGATTTCAAATACTGGTGGAGGCAGGGGCGCGCACGCATGGGGGAATATAGCAGCAAGCGCTGTTAAAGGGTGAAGAGGGTGCGTGGGGCGCTGTACAGGGGCAGAAAAGCACTGTAAAAGGGGGGGCTCAAGCACTATAAAATCCCCCCGATTGACAGTATTTTTTTATTTTTTTTTAATTTTTTTTACCTTTTATCAGCACTTTTTTAAAAGCACTGATAGAAGGGGTCCTATATCAGTGATAAATCAAAAGCGCTGATAAAGGAAGCGCTAATATAGAGGTATTTTATCAGCGCTAAAACAAAGCGCAGATAGAAGACCCTTTTATCAGCGCTTTTCGGAGCGCTGATAAAGGGGACCCCTATCTTCGTCGGCTTTATCAGCGCTTTTTCTAGCACTGATAAATGCCATTTTTAGCGCTGATAAAATCTTCATTTGTAGTAGTGTATGCAATTTAGGGTATTTACTAGCCTCAAATCTAGAAGGGCAAATTTGTTTTTCAGGTGTAGATCTTTGTTGCAATACTTGTTCCATTTGATCATTTCTGATACATTGGACGGCCAAACCAATCCATATAGTAATATCTTACAAAGAATCTATTTATGGCTATAATCCTTTAAAAATATTATATATATCTTCATGTGGTTTTATCTTATCAAAATATGTTCAAGGATACACTCCAAAACCTACTCCTCTAACGTGACCATATTGTTCCATCCGCTTTAAAGCAACGGAAATTAGTTTTTCTTCAGGTACAGTCACTGGTGATTCATGTGTCTAAACCAAATAAATAATATAAACATAAATAGATTTTTTATGTAATTATATTATAAGGGATTATGAATTTCTATTATTTCATACTTACACATGTTTACCATGCTTGTTTTTCTTTTCATCAACTAGTTTACCCTATTAATTTAAAATAGACTACTTTTATTGCATATTATGTGGGTTGGAAGAGGATATAGAATTTTATTCATCAATATTTCTATAAAAAGGAATATAAGTCTCTTAATAAAACATAAAACATTTAGGGTTCATTTGAAATTCATACCAAATTATTCTTTAGTGATGAGTACCCAATCATTTCTTTACGATAAGGGTAAATTGGATTAGATGCATGTTTTTTAGAACTCTTTTTATGTTTTATAAATGAATTTTTTGAATCAAAATGGTTCAAACAAGTAATGTAAAATAATATATTATTGACTTTGATGCCCATGAAATGATTTCATATCATGGTGATAGATGAAATAATTACATGTTTCCTAATTTATAATGTGTATATAATAAATTGGTGGGTGGGAATTTACTTTCCCTTTAGCATCCCTAAGATTTAACTTGGTAAGATGATTCTATAATCCTCTATGGGATTTTATAGTGTCCATTTAGAAAAAATACATATGGTAATCTTCTAAAATAAATGAACTCTACAAGGAATAATGAAAATTAAATCAATGTTTAATTATATGAATTTTTAGTAAAATAGAGAATGTTTACCATAACATTACCTTTACTTCTTCCCATAGGGTTTACTTCATTACTAGGTGGACATGGTGCCATGAACCAATATCAATTGGTACAATAATCCTTGTTGTGACACTAACATAACTGATGAATAATGACTTTTGGGGGACAACAGGTTGGCCGCATTGATTCCAAACAACCTCAAATTTTATAACCTTACTTATTTTCTTGATAATTTTATTCAACACCATGAATATTTATCTTTCTTGTTTTTTTTCATCGATATTCATTGGATCCCCTAATAATTTTTTAATTTTAGCATCAACAGTCTGTTCTTCCCTAGGATTAGAAACATCATCATTTGTAGAAGATATTGTATGCATGACTAGTCAAACATTTAAACTAAATTATTTTAATAAAGTAAAATATATATAATATTATGAGGAAAAACGTAGTATATTAAAAAACACTTTCATATTCTCATTGAAATCTGTTTCTTTTTTTAAATGTTTTAGGGATTTGGATCCTCTTTCAAGAATCCAAATCCTCTCATTGTGGTACCCCTCATATATACAATACATTGTCCACAACGGGACTGACATGAATTGATTATTATATCCCAATGAAAGGGTCATCCTCATTTGAATTTTCATCTAATGGTACAGTTGTTTTAGTCTCTATCAGGAAAATCGAGAAATTCTTGTTTACAAGATATTAGACATACAATACTTTCACTACTATGGATTCCCTTATAAACGGTTCATCATTTCCCATTCCACATTGAAATACACCTTCATGAATCTCATTTCATCAACCTTCATTGCACTATAATTTTCAACCCTTTTACAATGGAAAATTATTACATGAAATGTTTTATAATCTAAGTCATATGTCTTTTCAATAATGAAAAATATGAACTATTTTCATAAATTGTATTTTTATCCTTTGAACCATATATGTGCTTCACTTATACAAAAATTGTAACTCCAATGTTTTTTTATTATACTACAATAATCATATTATTTTGTGTATAATGTATAACTATTAATTACAAAACTAGTGTAAGTTATAAAATTTCCATTTGGACCCTTGGATAGACATCGAAGTCATTCGACAATTGAATTTTATTTTTTAGACACCTACTTATATAATTGATCTCGGAGCTATCCTATAAACTATTGATTATGTATATTTGATATCTATCCTTCATCCCTTTATGGATTATAATATCAAATAATTTATTCTTGTGATTCAATATATAGATCAATATCTTTACTATTATGTAAAATGTAATGGTGTGCTTGCTCCCACTTTATGATGGAAATTATAAAAACATCTCTTCTAGAAATCCCTTCACCCATATAATGTCTGATGTAGTGAGACTTTGAGAGACCAATGTTATAAATTCATGATAGATAATCAGTAAATAATTAAACAACTTCATTTACAATATATTATTCCATAATAAATCAATTTTTATGACTTTGATACTTGATATAACCTTTCAAAAACTTCAAATAACGTTCAATGGGGTACTTCCATCTGAAATTGACATGAAAACATTGTTTAACCTCTCTAACCAAGTGAACCATCAGGGGGGACATTATATCAATGAATGATGGTTGAAAAAACATATTTAATTCACATAATATGAATAAAACCAACTTATTGATGACTGTATATTTCACCACTATATAACATTAAATAATATTGATTTAAAAAATAAGCAGATTTTGGTTAATATATATTAAAAAATAGCCAGAATGCAACAAAAAGAAAAAGGAATCAAATCATGCATCAAAACATTATAGTGTTTTGATTTTCGTCTCTATAACTTAAAATTAGTCTTTGGAACGACATTCTTGATATTTTATGAATATGCCTCTGCAAATTTTACACCATAAGGTATAAGAAAAAATTGAATTTTTTCTTATCATGATAGAGTGTAAGTTGAGAAAAGTCCACCATTTACCCTTCACTAGGGTAAAATCTTCCCTTATCCCCATGTCAATCATGTCCAACCTATCCTTGATTCCATATTTCTTTTTTTCCAAGAACATTTAGTAATGTGCCAATGACACTAACAAATATATTTTTTCCTAAATTCATGAAATCGAGAAAATTTATGATGTACAAACAATTCCAATGCAAAAATTCATTGAAAATTGAACTCTTCATCCAACTTGATTTCATAATAGTTTTCAAAAATTGTTTATCGAAAATAGTTTCAATATCTTTTAATTTACCGAAAAATTGATCACCCGTTATTGGAGAAGGTGTTATACCTTGATCAGTATTCCCATCAAATGCTATCATCCATGATTAGTATTTATTTCAACATGGTAAAAACATATGATTTCCTAAAAAAATGAATTTGGGGAGTGTTTTAACTAAATAGAGTGTGTTAATTCTCTACAAATGGGACACCCCAACATTCCGTTAATCCTATATCCCAAAAAAATTCCATAAGTAGGAAAGTACATTATCGTCCCATAAAAAATGTACCTCAGTGTAAATTCTTGACTTCTATGAGAATCACACATTGTATCACATGTATCCTACATCAATTTACAATCTTTGATAAATGGATCCAAATAAAAATTAGTATCACTACCGAGTTTCTTTGGTCATGATATTATCAGATACAACATAATGTATTTTCACTTTATGAATATACATGGAATAAAGTTATAATTTATCAAAGTGACAGTACATGTACTTTGACTACTTCTATATATACCCAAACTATTTATTCCAACTGTATATAGCGCAAGATGAAAGTTTCTTGGCTAATTTCCAAATTAAGGATACCTGTAATAAAGTTTCTTCCACTGAAGAGAATCTATTAGATGACGTAGGTTCCCATATTTAATTCATTTATGTTCATTCCATGTTAATTGTGTAACTGTTTCATAAATCCATATAGTCTTCTAAGGTGTATAATTATAGGAAAGTACCATATATATTTCGATGTTCTTGATTTATTTTTCTTTTTTCGATCTGTTCCACACTTAGGAAATTTTATGAGTGATTCATAGTCCCTGATAAATAAGATGCAATTAGTTGGAGAAGAATATATAGTTTATATAGATCATTCCCATCAAACATAGAAATTATTTAGTGTCATATGTTTGATATAAAAGTTCATTTTTATTTGGTATCATATCATTAAGGAGACCAAGTAGTTCTGTAATACTGGTGTCACTCCATATATGGTGAGATTTCAAATTATATAACATCAATAAAGCTGATAATGTTGTGTATTTAGTATAACTAGTATACAATGGTCTCTCAAAACATTTATTTAACTTATAAAACAACCTTTGAGAATTAGAAAGTTCATATTAAATTTATATTTTAATTTCTTTTTTGCTATCTCCATTTCCATTTACACTTGTATTCAAATCAAATGATACATAAATGACAATATTATCCCAATCAGTGAAAATATTTTGTTTTTATCCCTATTTATTCTAACATTTATAGATCTGATATATTATTTGTAAAATCAAATATTCATCCAACTTTTTATACTAATTGATCATTAATAACAACAACATAAACATGAACAAAGATTTTTGATAGCTCGTATCAATGATCTGTTTCAAACTAAACGAACTCCTCAACTCTATATTCATACTCATTTGTCAGATGATTAGTTTGTATCCATTTTTGATATATATCTATCCTATTCAGTTCATAAATTTTTCATTTTTACTATAAATAAATTAATACACAAAAGATATTCATTATCAAAAGTGAAAGTTATAGATAAATATAATAAGGGTAACCCAACATTTTATTATTTCAAATAATTTCAGTTTTCTTTGAAGGAAATGATTAATTGAATTGAAGAAAATAATTACTACACCATGGTTGGTGTTATCCTCTAACTTTATCCCAAGGAGAAAGTTAAAGGAAACTATCATCCTCATCATCTTTATCTACTAAACAGTTATTTTTACATTTTTTTTCTTGAGAGTCATCATCATCTCTTCTGGATATAAACCTATATTTTTTAAATACTATAAGAAATATCCATCACATACAAGGTACCTATGATCATTTTAGATTAATACTATTCTGAGTAGTTCAAATAATATATAAGAGATGGGGGATGATTCTCAAGCAAAAATATGAAAAAAAACTATTTGGGCGATGAAGTTGACGAGGATGATAGTTGTCTCCTTATATATTTTTAAATAACCACATATTAAATAAACATTTAAAATTTCATCTCAAACCCACTTTCAAAATTCAAATGTCAACATTTTAAAAATGTTAAAACCCCAATTTAAATATGTTTTTTAATATTTTATATGAATATTGACCAAATTATTTCAAAACACTTCATGGGATAACACCCCATTTCCAATCAAAACTATTAACATCAAGTGAAAATTTTTAAAGTCATATTAAAAAACCTTTAATAAAAATTTAAAAGTTATAAAATACTTTCTATTCATATTTGTATGCATTGAAATGTTTAAAACTTGACAGGTTTACATTGAAATCACTTCATGAGTTTTAAAACACCAAATCCATTTCAGTTCATTTTTAGGGAAAACCTGATTTTTTTCATTTCAATACCCACTTAAATATTTAAATTTTTTTTTTACTTTTTCAAAACAAAAATTTAAAATATGAATTGCCATAAAAATACTAAATATGTCACATCCCAGTCTAAAGAAATCATGATTAATAAACATTTCATAAAAATGTTATAAAACAGACATGAATAAAACATTTTTCAAAAGATAGTAGCAAATTAAAAAATTTAAATCCTAACATGATTTTCCTAGCCTAACTATTAATTACCGATTTCTCTAAGGCCATTTTTAAAAATTCAATCAAGGGAATATTTATTTTTCAAAAACTAGATTCATTAAATAACACAGAAGAAGTAACAAATACAAGATTTTACATGACATAAAATTTATTAAAGAATAAATATTAAGAAAGTTTTACAAATATTCAAGACATTGAAAAAAGTTTTCCAAAAATGATGATGTTTTATTTGGAGTTTGTGTTCGATATCGGACTTAGAATTGATTTGAATTTATCTGAATGTGAGTCAAATTGGAGGTCCTCTAGTACTCAGGGTGAGATAACAATATCATATTTAGTTTTTGGTTTTCAGAGATCAAAACATGAAGTTACATGAATTTTTGAGTTTAAACATTGTTTTTGGTGTTTATAAGGTCATGGTATGATTTTGGTGGTTTAGGAATTGTGAAACTGTAATGAGATATCACATTGATGGATGAAACTAAGCATTTTCAGTGAAAATTTAGCCATAGGAGGACAAAATAATGTTACTGCATGAGATTGGGTATGGTGAGATAGAAACCACATCACCCATATTGTTCAAATTATATATTTATTCTTTGTTTATTGTGTTATGTATGTTAAACATGTTTAATTGTATTAAGATTATTTATTCTATGAAATTAATGTTTGAACATGTGTTCTTTAATTATTTAAATTCATTCATTTATATAAGTTCATGCATACAAATTATATATGCCACAAATAATTTGAATATCCCAAAAGTAATGTAGCTATCATATATTTGGTCAAGAAAATTAGATCTACCTAGATTATAAACTATTTAGTCCACATGTTGTTTCCAATCCAGATGAATTAGGTGAAACTATATAAGTGGGAAACAGATCAAACTATTTGTCAATGTTTGTTATATTCTACCTAATTTCACCATGCTAAATCCATGGACTATAACATGTGCTAATAAAATATAATATTTAAGGATATGTAATTTCTATAGTTTGAAACTCTTTCCTATTTAAAAATTTCAACCAATTATAGAAGACATGTCATTTTCTGGAACATTATGTTTTGAATATTCTAAAAAACCATCAACCACTTCCTAATATTAATCAATTTTTCATAGTGTTTGTAATCTAACTATGATTCAATATCACCAATAATAAATTTCAAAGACTAAATAAAATTTTTTGAAAAATTAATTCAAATTTATATTTATAAATAATAATACAATCAAATAAATGAAAAATATTTCACAAATAAAATAAAGGAAAAAAATTTAAAAAAAAAATTTCAACACAGACTCATTCAATTATTATCCATTCCGAAAAAAATCTATAAAAAAATTCTCAACATTGATTTTAAAAGGTTGACCCCAAATAAAAGTCAACTTTATTTTATTTTCATTATATAATTTATGAATAATTTTTGTTTTCAAAATATAGAAATAAATATAAATTATAAAATAACATTAGGAATAATATTCTAGTGATGAAAACAATATCAATAATGATAAGGATCCAAAAGGAGGCATACAATTTCATACATCATATTGAAAATGAAAATGTAACTTCATGTAGTAAATACGAAGTAATATATACAATGAACATGCTTAAATAAGGGTATAATTGGATTAAATTTATCTACTTATATTGAGAAAAAACTAAAATCTTCGTCTCCTTAAAATATCTTTTAGAATGATCAATATTAGTGTATTTATGACTAGATATGATGTAGAAAGTTACATTTGGGAAGTGATGATGTTTTTTTATTAAATATTTATAATACTTGATGAGAGTTAAGATGTAAATTTCCTAGAGGAATTATATATAAATATTAAACTATAGAATGTAAAATAAATTGGGGATAACTCTAAAAAACTATTTTATTATTCTTGTGTTATTCACTATGAATTATAAACTAACTTCCCCTATATTGAAATTAAACAATATAAACAATCAGAACATTCCTAGGATTATCATTTAAAACTATATTATCAATACTCCATATTCAAATTCCGTAATCCATTATACCTTCAAAACTCTCATTCATAATGTAAAAAAATGATTCATTAATCATCCAAACACTAAATTGGTAAATGAAAGATACATTACATGATGTAAAAATATTAATAAGTAAATTTAACATGATTTAATTTTTTTAAAAAAAATCATATGATTTATAATACACCCATTCATCAAAAAAATCATTCGTCAAATATAGAACTGGTTAAAATATCATTCATGAAAATTAAAGAGAATTTTTTGTATCGAAACTTGTTAAATAATAATTTTGTCAAAGATATCACCTAATAAACATACCGTAGACACCCCTTTATTTGTAAATCAAAATTATTTATAACACGCGTTCATCATATAGTGATGCAAGAAAACCATAATACCAAAAAACGATTATCAAATAAAACATACCTTGTATATCTAAATAAATTATAAATATGATTACAAACCTTGAAGAACTATCAAAGAGAAGCTGTGGAAGAGGATGAATAAAAATGGGAAGTTGATGATGATGGCGGTGATAATGACAATGATAACACTAACAGTGGAAATAGACATGAGTGAAGGTGGCCATAAGAATGTCAATAATGAGGAAGAATGAGAGAGATAAACCATGACTAGAGTTATGAGAGAAGTGAAGTTAGGTTCATCCTGATTGATAAAACTACAATAACTCAAACTGTGGAACCCAAACAAGAAATCAATGAGTGTCATTGATGACAAAATAACACACTATAGACTCTAGAGTTGTTTCATCCAAGAGAACATAGAGGAGGAGCGCTGGCAGAAAGGGAGTTCTACGAAAGCTCGAGAATCATGACTAAATCAGTCATGATTAGGGTTCTTTTAAATAGATTGGGGAGACCCATATCAGCGCTTCAAAATAAGCATTTATAAAGATATTTTTTATATGTGCTAAATTAATAAGTGTTTATAGAAGAGATCTTTATCAATGCTTTTTTAGAATTAATAAAGATAGGGCTTTATCACTGATAAAAAATCACTGATAAAAGACATTTTTATCAGTGCTAAATGTTTAATTCTGATAAGGATACCTTTTATGAGCACTTTTATAGTGCTGATGAAGCTCCAACTTTATCAGCCCTAACCAAACACTGAAAAATGGCATATCTATCAGTGTTAAATCTATAGCGCTAATAAATGAATTATAATTATAATTATTAATATTTTATTATATGTATTTACAAAATTAAAAATTAATTTATTATATTTTTATAATTATTTAAATATATAATTATTTCTTTATAATTATATGAACACATTTTTTTTAAAAAATTATGATTATTTATTTATAATTATAAATATAAATTTTTATATAGTAAATACAGATTTTTAAGTATATTTACAAATAAAATTTCTATAAATATATTTATTATTATTTATTTATAATTATAAATATAGTTATAAAATTATACATATATATATATATTAAATATATATATAGTAAATAAAATCATTATTTAAATATGTGTATTATAATTATATATATATAAAAATATTTATAAAAATATTTATATTATTATATATATATATATAAAATAAAAGAATACAAATACAAATAAATTAAAAATATTAATTATTTAAATATATTTATTATAATTTTATTAGTATAAATATAATTACATCATTCTATATATTTATATAATTATATATATTTATTTAATATATATAAATATAAATATAAATATAGTAAATTTATTAATTATTTTAATATATTTATTCCAATATTATAATTATTTAAATATATAATTATTTATTTATAAATATATAAATAAATATTTAAAAAATAATATCTGTATATTTATATCATTATATATATATAATTATATATAATTTTTTATATTTAATAAATAAATAAAATGTAACTATAATTTTGAATATATATTTGAATATAAATATAAATATAAATATAAATAATAACATCAATATAAATATAGTAAATATATTCATTATTAAAATAAATTAATTATAAATTTAAAATTATTTAAATATATGACATTATTTATTTATAAATAAATAAATACCTTTATAAAAATAATTATAATTTATTTATAATTATAAAGGCATAAATTTATAAATATATTAACAATAGATTTATAAATATATTTATTTAAAAATATTTAATTAAAAATATATTTTTAATATTATTAATGAATATATAATCATAAATGCATGCAAGTTCAAATTTAGTTAAATTAAATAATTAAAAATGAGTACACTTTAAAAATATTAAAAAATTGATTAGTTTTTTTAATTAAATATAAATTATTAAAAAAAGGATTATATTGATGTAAAGATTGATACATATTGAAAAGGTTAAAACATAGTAAATAAATAAATAAAAATAATTAATAGAAAATGATTAAATTGAAAAAAATAAAATAAAAAATGAAAAACATTAAAAATGAATAAATAACACCTTAGAGTAATAATATTAAAAACAAATAAATAAAATTTACTGACTAAAAACATAATATATTAAATGTGTCATGTTATAATGAAATTTGAATATGAATAGTAAAATTTGAATAAATTACATAAATATTTGGTGTATTTATTTCTATTTAAAATTCCACTAATTTCATAAATATTTGTGTGTGTGCGTTATATATAAAAATGTATTAATTACATATATGTATGAGAAAAAAGTGTAACAAATGTTTGATATATGTTAAATTAAAAAATATAATCACAACTAATTTTGTCCTTTACTCAATGCAAATAGTGAATATTTTTAATTAACATTAATTTTTATTTACAAACCATATTTTCACTAAATATATGACTTCTTTAATAGAAGAATAAATATTTTTTATTATAGAAATCATATTTTAGGAAATATTATATACATTGATATATATATATATATATATATATATGAAAATATATGAATATATTTCTATGTTAAAAGAATTAATGAATAAATATTTATAAAAACCATTAAAAATGGAAAAGACATTAATATCTTTTTAATTACTATATTTTATTCATTTTATATATTTGTTTTTAATATATATTAATTATTACTATTTGTAATATATATATATATATATTAAAAAAATTCATTGTAATTAATAATTGTTTAATTAATTAATTCTTTAATAATTTTATAATTTAATCATTTTTAATTTATTGTTTAATTATTACAATTTATTCATTTTTATTTTTCTTAATTATTAAAATTTATTCATTTTAAATATTTATATTTAATATATACTATTTATAAATATTTATAATTTATATATATGTATACTAAATTTATTCATTTTGAACAATAATTAGTTAATTAATAAAATGTTTAATATTTTTATTAATTTACTCATTTATTTATTTGTTTAATTATTTAATTTTCTTCATTTTACATATCTATATATTTAATAGATACAATTTATTAATATTTATAATTTATATATATGTATATTAAATTTCTTCATTTTTATCAATAATTATTTAATTAATAAAATTGTTACAACTTTATTTTAATTTATTAATTTCTATATTTTGAATTATTTCATTTTATTTGGGACCTTTATCAGTGTTTAAAACAATGCGCTGATAAAGGGTACCCTTTATCAACGCTAAAAAAGTGTTTATAAAGGGTACCCTTTATCAGTGCTAAAAAAGCATGGATAAAGGGATACATTTATCACTATTTTTTGAGTTGGGATAAAAGGTACCCTTTATCAGTGTTTTTTTTCTAGCAATAATAAAGACCAATGCTATTAAAGGCCAATTTTGTAGCAGTGAATGTTAAATATATTCAATTAAACTTATAAATATTCTTTTATAGAGGGTTGTGTCCTTTTATTTAGCATTAAATAAAGTGGTTTTCTAAATTTATAGGTTAAAATGTTAATTGTTTTGGGATTCAAAGTATTCATTATAATTATTATATCATTTATTATGATTTGATATATTAACACTAACTATTCTGGTTCTTGAAAATTGCAAGAAAAAGAAGGAACCATGTTAGAGATGGGTGTGAAGGACATTGCGATGGGTTTTCAAAAGGGAAGGCAATCAGAACAGAAAATGTACTGAAATAATGTGTGGATATATTTTACCATATATCTAAATTCATTACAAAGAAAATTAATCTTGACGAGTTTCCTAACGTACTTAGTAAGATTAAAATGGGATTTCTTGGAATTTTAGTTGATAAATATCATGATGGTCAAAAGATTCAAAGTCCATTGTGTTACGAATTTTAGAAGAGGAATCGAGGAAATGACTTAAATGAACATGAATATATTTTTATTTGTTAGAGGAGGGCATAGTGAAATAAAATACCATGGAATATGGAAGAATTTGTTTTATACCATGAATGGGAATAAAGTTGTTCTTAAGGTATCAATTGAATGTTTAAATGTGGCGAGTATGGTCATTATAAAAATGATGCACAAGGAGAAAATATTGAGATGGGAATTAGAAATATTTTACTAATACATGTACATAAATATCATATGTTAAATATAATGAAAACATTATATAATTTATAAAAGGTATGGATTATTTTAATAGTTTTTCTTATGTTTAAAGTATAAATCATGATAATATTTAGATTGATGAATCTTGGGACATCATTTATATTTCCTATTTTACAATGGATATATTAAGGAATAAGAAAAAACATCATAGTTAATATTGTATAATGTAAGTTGAATGACTGAAGTGTCTCTATATTGTGTTTCAAGTGTTTTGACATAATGGTATTTTATTTAATTGTTGATAAAATTTTAAAAGATTATTTATTTAAATACCCAAATATCCTTTTAGGTATTATGTGATGAATTTTAAGATGATTAATGAAACTTTTGGGGACATTTATTGGGTTTTAATACAAGATTGTGGTATATATAACAATTAGGAGTATCTTGTGGTAGGTTACGAAGGTTATTTGGAAGGAATATTATTATTTTGGCGATATAAGGATAAACATTAGGTTTATTGTTATATTTGTTATCAACATAATTATGATTAGTTGAGATAAAAATTTATTAAATTTTGGAGAATATGTTTTATCATAAAGAAAACAATTGGATTGAAAAGTGATTTGGTGACTAAGTGATTGATTTTATTTTTGAATAATTTCACTGTTTTGGTAATATTAAAATATTAATGTAAAAATAATTTTAGGACTAATTATTATTTTAATTTATAAAATAGTATATGATTTTATTAGGTATTTATGAAGATTTGGGTTATTTGTGGAAAATATTAGCATATCACAGAGATTATATAATTTGGCAATATACATTTTTGGTATGTGGAATCATGAGTGTTTGATGTTTCTTAGAGATTAATGTTAGGTTTATCTTTGTTGAATACGAAATTAATTCTTTTTGATATTTGTATCTATGGTTTGGTTTAGTATATTTTTATGTGTTCAATGTTTACATTAAACTTTGATGGTTTTTTTAGGTTTTATAGATTGATTTGTGAAGGATTATTCAGGTTGGATATTATTTTTAGATTATTCTAACCATTTGGATTTTGATAAATGTATAAAGATGTGAGGAATAACTTATCATCCTTTTGTGGATCTTGAGAACCATTAAATGTTAATTTTAGTAATTGAGGAATGAAAAACTCATCATGGGTATAAATCATTTAGAATATGAGATGATGTAGAGGTGAAAAAATACATGAAACATAAATCAATGATTAAATTGTGAAAAAAATCTTGTTAGTATATATTTTTATATTCTCTAACTTGATGGTAAAATAATTCCTAAACTCATGATAGATTAGGTCACAAACCAAACTGGGTGGACACCAAACCGATCACCCGAGCTGGCCTACGATAAGGCCCGATAGGCTTTCCCGATCATCCCAAGATGGTGACAATCTCCGTGGGCATAAACAGAGTGACGATATGATCAATTTTGACCATTATAAATAAACACCACTAGTGGAATAATAACAGGGATGTCAAAAATAAATAAACCTAACAGAATAAATAAGAATGAATTAAAAAATAATACTAACAAAACATGATTACCACTAAAACTCTACTTGACCAAATGGGTCACACTCTGATCTCAAGACTCAACATCACCCACAACAATCGAGCGCAAACTGAAACACACACATGAGACTAAAAATAAGAATTAAGTATAGACATGATTATTAAAACTCATTAGGCGTGCCCAAGTAATATATTCCAAAATGCATTTTCTTTATACAAAAGAATAATCAATTTTATATTTTAACTACAATATATAAAAGTATTTTTTTCACACATTTTACATTTAAATAAATTTAGGGTCCATTTACCTTTTTATTTTAACTGAGTTTCTTTTCCAAGAAAGAATCTTGAACCATTTAAAGAAAGA
Source organism: Viscum album (assembly GCA_963277665.1). NCBI lineage: Eukaryota > Viridiplantae > Streptophyta > Magnoliopsida > Santalales > Viscaceae > Viscum > Viscum album. Next base: position 893,001,731 of record OY728123.1, read on the forward strand.
GAGATAGAGAATAAGGAAGTGTAAAAAATTTCAAAAAAAAATTCCATAAATATTTTAAAATCATTTTATCACCTTTATTAGAGAGATTCACCATATAAAGAGGAAAAATGAATGATCAAACAAGTTCAGTAGAAAATAAGAACCAACAGTGACCAAACAAACAATGAACGTAAATCATCCATTGCAGATAAATATGTGTCAAAGTACACGGTAGAACCTTGGAGATCAGGAATAACCTTGAACATATAATAAATGTGACTCATCTTGAGGCCATGACTAACTCGATGATATCATAACACCAAAACACTCAATCACACCCTACGTGGCCTAAATGAGGGGAAAAATCCCAAAGTATTTAGTCTATACTAAGGGAGACTAGCCAGTGTGTAATCTAAACTAGTACATCAATAGTTCATTGAAAATTCACTCTCTATGACAGGTTCCCATGTTAAGACTAAATAGGTTGATCCAATAAAACCAAATAAGAAACCAACCACATATATATGCATCACACACACGAAACACACACAAAAATCACCCCAAAATCACCCAAGGGACTTTCCCCCGCTTTCTATTAACCACTAATGAATGAGGGAAGTCCCACCTGAGGACCAACCATCTCCATCAACATCCAACAAGTAAATAGGTGCATCCAAAAGAGATTTTTCAATTTAACTCATTTTATTAAAGTACCAAATATTCCATGAATAACCATTTAGCACCAAACCATTTCTAAAAGAACCAAAACATGCCACTTTCAATACCATGAATCTACATAGAAACCCATTTAACAAACCCACACCACCTTTAAGAATGTGAAACACATTCATAAAGGCCAAAAGGTCATTTCATCAAAAACATAGTGTTCAAATTTAATAAACAATTTCATTCAATTCAAATAAAAATAGAATATCACACTATTTCAAAACAATAATTTATTCTAAAAACCTTTCATTATGAATTATCATTGAATAAGGGTGTGAAAAGAATGAAATTGATATTTCATTATATTTAAAGGATAATGCATTGGGAAACCTACCACAAAAGGAGAGAATCATGATGAAAAATTCCACACTCGATGCCTTTGATTAAGATCACTCCAAAATTTCACACACACCCTATTATATATATACACACACCTTAATCCAATTCACATATTCACCTTACATTTCATGCCCAAAAATACCGAATTTAAGAGGAAAATACCTGCAAAGGAATAAAATTAAATAGGAGCACAAAAATAAATAAAATACTGGAAAAGTGTTAGGTAGGGGTGTGGAAATTATCCCCAACATAACACCTTATGCCGCCATAAATCCCCAAGAGATTCAGCTGATTATGGAAAAAGAAAAGTCAAACAAAAACCAAAGGAAAACTTGAAAACTTAAAGACCAAAGAACCAACACTCTCTTCCGTTCAAAACTCAGAACTTTGGATTCCCAAAAAGAAACTACAATACCATCCTAAAAAAGAAACCAAACATTCAAGAAAAACATCACACAAGCCCAAAGAGCCCGAAAAAAATTAAGATATTACAAAAAAGATACTTACTATTTTGTAAACAAAAACCAACCAGAAACACCTAGACCCCTAACATAGAAATTGTCAAAGAAACTCGTTGTGTTCTATTTGGGATATCCATGAGCATGTGTTACATGACCCATTATTCATGTCAACCAACTACTATGATCTTGTTTGGGAAGATTGAAAGCAAAAAAATGATTTTTCAAGAACACCTGGAAGTTGGGTTCATCCTGATCACATACAAGTGTGGCCTCCCCAACATATTTGGAATCTATATGGAAATTGATTTCCAAGTCGGAATAACTCTCGAAACCTAAAAAAAATTAGAAAAACAAATTGAATCATGGGACAAAAACACCACCATTATACATAAACAACATTAAGAACAATAAAAGGACAATCCCTATTAAAATATAGTTCCCAAAAGACCTACAACATAATTCTCTACACCAAAAAGATAACATCACTAGAGATTACATTAATTACAAAAAAGGGAATTTATGTCAAAAGAATCTTATGGTTGATCTTGCGCTAGTGCTACATTCATCCAACTAAGCTAGAAGGTTATCTAAGTTAGTGTATATGGCTCCATGTCACTTCCTAGAACCACCCAGGAAATTACATTGTAAATCCTTTAAACGGCCACAATTATGATAGATATTTGGTAATTTATGACAAGAAAACTTACTATGCCCAAGATTCCCACACTAAAAACACCACATGAAATTACCCTCTGTTGAATCTAGAGATGTGGAATACAATTTCCTACTTTTCCCCTTGTCAACTAACTAGATGAAGCTAAACCAACTTTGACCTGAGCATCATACCTCGCAACTTCTTCATAATCATCAGGGAATGAAGGCACTACCTGAAATAATTGTGATTGGAGACACCTTTTAATGAATCATGCATTCAAAATTTCATCCCTAGTGAGGTTTCGTAGCTACAACACTAACTCAGTGAAGATATTCATATACTCTAACATTGTAGAATTTACCTACTCGAGATAGTACAATGCAGAACCCATCGGTATCCTCACGTCACTAGGGATGTATAGCAGGATAAATAATTATTCAAAGCATTCCCAAAAGTACTTTTTTTGTGGTATGTCTTAAAGAACAAATTTACACCATTCTATACAAAGGCCTTCCAACATGAAGGGGGAAATCTCATTCTTGGGAGGTTCTGGGGAATCAAGATGAACATATATCTCTTTAATACTTCATATCCATTCCACAACTTTCCCTAGTTCAGAGTGCCCAAAAAATGAGGAAGGTTCGACTCTCAAAATCTCTGGATAAACTCCTAATAATGAGGAATACAAGGAACCATATCCAAAATGGAAAAACCAAAATTCTAAAGCATGAAATGATCAACAAAAAGAAATTAAATGAAATAACCACACATATTTTCTTTTCAAAATCCCTTATTTATTAGTGGGGACGTAATTCAAAAATAGGGAGCATGAACCCAGATCAAAACATATCATAAATAAAAATTCCACATCTCATTTTCAAATCAACAACCTAATCTCAAAAACATCATTTTAATCAAACCTATAAAACATTAAATCCAAATCACTAAAAGGGAAACTCCAGATATAAAAAATATAGTATCACATGATCCCACATTTCAAAACATCGAAATCCCCCCTTTTGAGGAACATTTTCAGAAAACATAGCATGCCTTATGAACCAAACAACCACAATTGGTATTCCATTTAGCCTCAAACTTATAAATTATTATAATAGCTCAAGGACCTATCAACCATCCACTTACCACATACACCCATCTTTATTCATATGTGTCAGCACTTATAGTGTCATGACCCATCCTCGGGGCCCGTGTCGTGACTACCCCAAGCCCGCCTTCCATAGGCCAGGGGCTGGAGACTAGCACCAAGGCGTAAATCCCGATAAACAGGGAAGGCATTGCCTTTGTAAAGTAAACAACCATCACATAGTAAGCAAGCGGAAAGAGTAATCACTAAGTATAAACTGTAACAAGCTGTGCTGAAAGTGAAAAGGGGCCAGAAATACAAGCCCAACTATAAAGTACAACTGAAAGGGGAAAACAGAAACTGAAAAGAAAAGCCACAATGTCGAGCCGTCCTCTAGAAGTCCCACCTGAAGGGAGAGCACAGATAGCCACCACAGCTCCTCGGTCCAGCCGTCCGCTCCGAGTACGTCCCGACCAGTGGTCCACCTCCAGGTACCGTCCTGCTCCGCAAGCCTCCACCATGATTCCACTGCGTTGTCCGTCGTCTACAACCAACACAACGAAGTGCGAGCATAGCCCGTGCAGGGGTGAGTATAAGCTACTCAGTAAGGACCCCGAGACCCCCAAATGTCTCCAGAAATCCACAAAGGATAAACCACAAGGAAAGATACATTCTCAAAGTAACAACCGACACTGATTAGGTATATGCCCATACATATACCTAAGTCATCAATTCCCGTTCGGCTCCAACATCCGAGCCCAAGCACAACCCAGTCCACACAGGAAAGCAAAACGTATACTCACAGAGAATAGCACAACACAATCCACGAAGGAGAGAAAAAGTAATCCACATAGGATAGCTCAACACAATCCACAAAGGAAAGTAAAAAGTAAATCCACACAGGATAGTTCAACACAATCCACAAAGGAGAGTAAACAGTAAATCCACACTGGATAGTTCAACACAATCCACAGAGGAGAGTAAACAGTAAATCCACACAGGATAGTTCAACACAATCCACAAAGGAGAGTAACACAGGATTCAGCTCACACAGATATACTTCATCGAAAAGGTTAAAGGGATGATCAGATATAGATATTGAATCATCTAAGCTGGGACCCACTGAGGATACAAGACCAGCTGTCTTCATTGATTCATCTATGCTGGGACCCAAATAGGATACAAGACCAGCACAGAATCATCTAAGCTGGGACCCACATAGGATACAAGAACAGCACGGCTGGGACACACATAGGATACAAGACCAGCACTCTTCATTGATTCACCTATGCTGGGACCCACATAGGATACAAGACCAGCACTGAATCATCTATGCTGGGACCCACATAGGATAGGATACAAGACCATCGCTCTTCATTGATTCATCTATGCTGGGACCCACATAGGATACAAGACCAGCACGGAATCATCTAAGATGCGAGCCACATTGGATACAAGACTAGCACGGCTGGGACCCACATAGGATACAAGACCAGCGCTCTTCATCGTCGCAGTCCACTGAGGATCTCTGCACAGTCGTCGTCGTTGAAGTTGCAACCGGCACTAGGGTTCCCGCACACAACAAGCTCGTTCGGGAGGGTCTGCTCCACGAGCCGAGAGGCTGATACATCAAATGACACAAGGTCCAGAGTTGATGTATCCAAAAGTTCCGTATCGTCAACAGGAACTCAACGTCGCAGACGGCGCGTCAATTGGACGCCCGGTCTGAGAGTTATTGGCTTTTCCGTCCCAGGGGCCCGGTTGGTTTCTAAGGAAAAACCAACCCGACCGTACTCCACCTGCGTCCAAACCTCGGGCGGAGTGAGCCAAAAGATCTGTCTCACTAAGAGGAATCCACCAAAGTCGACGGCACGTCAATCGGACGTCCGGAGCTCAAGATATGAGCGTTTCTGCTCCGAGGGCCCGGTTGGTTTCGTGTACGAACCAACCCGGCCGAACTCAAAGTATTCCTAAACCTTGAGTGCAATATACCGAAACGACCGTCTCGATCCAAGGATTGCATCGCCGCTGACGGCGCATCGTTCGGAGGCCAGTAGCTCAAGTTACATGAAAAAGACCGAAAACGGTCCGAAGACGGGGGGTCTGGGTCCGGACCGACCCGGCCCAACCCCCCTGGGTCGGCCCGAACCAGGGCGACCCGACCTTGGTCCGACCCGGTTTGGCGTGACCCGGCCCGGCCAGGCGGGTCGGCCTAGCTCAGTTCGGCCAAGCCGGCCGAGCGGAGGAACCCGCGGGGTGGGCGCTGCCCCCGCGGTGTCAAAGTGTCGCGGCCCCGAGTGGGGCCGCACTGAGTCACCTCGACGCGGCCGGGCCGCCGCGTCCCTGAACCGCGGTTCCATGCGGCCGCGGAACCGCCTTGCCGCCGCGGAGAGGTTTTTTTTTCCCAGCGGCGCACTGGGTGCCGCCGTCGCCTGGCGGCCGACGGAAGCTTCCGCCGGCCCCCGGAGTTGCTCCGGTGGTCCGTTTTCATTTCCATCTCCGCCGAGGTTCATCTCGGGTCCCGACCATCATTGCAAGGCCCTAAAATTGTCCTTGTGGCCCCGTTTGTCGTTGCCCGTCAATCCGCACGTCAAAAATGAACGCGCCGTCTTTGTGGTTTTTCTAGCGTGGCGTGACGGCGCCGCGCTCCTTCGCCGCGATTTCCCAACTCCCGCGCGGTCTTTCTTGGTCGACGTTCGCCGTTTCGCACACCAAGAACGAAAGGGGCAGTGGGTTCAGAATTGTTCGTTGGTCCGCACCCACCGCGTTAGCAGTTTGAAACAAAACCATAATTTCAAGCAATTGATAAACCCTGACCCGCAAAAATAAACCGCGAACCAACTTGTTAATTTAGTTGGTCCGTGTTCATTCTTTGGAGGAAAGAAAAATGGAGTATTAGCATTTTGAAACAACCCCTACCTCGTCAAGTCGTCGCACACGCGTTCTTCACGGAATTGACCGTCACCGAACAAGTGGAGCGTCGCGTCGCAGAAGGGCGTCGCGTCGTCGTGGAAGGGCGTCGCGTCGACGATCTCCGAGGATCAAGAAACAACAGATTTAATTAATAATAATTAAAACCGTGATGTTGTTATAATCCACAAAGAGATTTAAATGAAGCGCAACCCCTTACCTTGTCGTTGTCGATCGAAGGTTGTCGCGGGGTTGGATTGTCATGGAAGAACGTCGCGGAAGAAGAACCGTCGGCGTCGCGGTACTCGGCGTCGCATCATCGATTTTCGCGGGTTCGGCGTTCTTCGTCGGAGGCCGGTGTTCTTCGCGTTCTTCACGTTCTTCGCGAAGGAGGATGAAGGCACACGATTTCTGTCAAAACCTCTCAACGAACAATCCTCAAGATGTCGTGCGTTGGTCTTATTTTATTATTACGCCAACGGATTTCAAACAGGTTAAGAAACGATTAAATTAATTCATAGAATTAATTCAACGAAGAAAACCGCCCAATTAATTGGTGCGTTAAGAATTTAAGAAAATGCGTCAGTTGACTTTCATAAAAACGGGTTTTCGTGAGTGCGTTACTTAGGGGAAAAGAAACGGTGGGGATCGTGCGGGCCCCACCTCACAAATATCCTACCAAGAGGGTAGGATATTTTTGGATAGCACCATATCTGCATCAACTCAGGTTAAACAGCTTGAAGTGGTCTTTAAGCGACTTTAAGTGAAATAAAAATAAAATTGTCGCACAACTTTATTTTGTTTCTTAACTTAAAACCCAAAAATTAAAAACCACAACCAAGAAAACGCAACTCTGGAAGAGGTGTTTCTAAGCAAAAACCGGCGCTGCGATTCCATCGGTGGCCTTAGAATTCGATTCCGAGCACCGGTTCAAAAGTTAGAAAAACCCGCTCGTCCGTTCACTGAACGTACTCGATCCAAACTTCAGAAAAAGATTCCGGGCACACCGGGCCTCAGAATTCGGTGCCGTCAGAAGCTGCATTCTTGTAAAATTCCAAATAAAATTTAGAAAAAAATTTCCTTGAAATTTAAGGGTCATTACATTACTCCCACCACAGGGCTTTACATCCCCGTAAAGCTTCACCACAAACATAGGGATACAAAGGTGGTACTGAGCACGCATCTGAGCCTCCCGCTCCCAAGTGATCTCCTGGAGGTTCCCGAGCTGCCATCTTAAGCGAACTAGAGGAATCGATCATCCATGTAGGACCCACTCCTGTTGATCCTCGATCTCCACTGGGACCTCCACAAAAGTCTCCCCATCATCAAAGACCATCTATCCATGGTCAAAGATTGGCGTTGGGTCATGCACGTATCTCCTCTACTGAGATACGTGGAAGAGGTCGTGCACCCGACGCAACTGTGGTGGTAGAGCCAGGAGATAAGCCACCTTGCCAATCCTGCTGTGGACCTGGAAGGGTCCGATGAAGCGTGGAGACAACTCGCCGCTTCGGCCAAACCTCCGTAAACCATATCGAGGTGAGACACACAAGAAGAAGTGGTCGCAATCCTCGAACTCTAGTGGCCTCCACCTCCTGTCAGCATAATACTTTTGCCAGCTCTGAGCTATCCTCATCCGCTCCTGGAAGATCTGGACCTTCTCTGGTCCTACAAGAGCTGTTGTGATTTCTTCTTTTCCGATAAGAGAAATCCGGTCTCATCCCTTGGATGAACCACTTATTTTTCCTAATACAGTCAATCCCGACATAGATGTTGCTAATCCACACCAAGGATGACGTCATAAGGCCTCGACGCTACTACCAAGGGATCCAACCATTACTCTCACCTCTAAGGGTTGAGTCACACTGTCGGCATCAGTGTGTGGTAACTGGGTCTCCTCTAGTAGATGTCTCACAAGTGAGGGTCAAGTCAACAGTCTAAACTGGAACCTCTTAGTAACAACACAAAAGAGGACATGAATGAAAAAATTACAAAGATAAGCGTATTTTACTATTGCAACTCATAATAAAAAGACACTACACAACAACAACAAGGAACTAGAAGTACAAAAGACGTATCCACTAGTTCCGCTCCTGTCCATCTGCTCCTAGAGCTCCATGATCGAAGGGCTCAGCTGCCTGAAGCTGAGCTCTCGCATGTCCACCAACTCCCTGCGGTCGGGGTGGACCTCCTGGTGGTGGTGGTGGCAACACCTCAAAGTGTCGCCCACCATCTGCTACTCGGCCAGCTCTTCTTCCTCGTCCGCCTGCACCCTGCGGACTACCGTGGCCGAACCTCTGTCAGGGAGGTCCCTCTACCACCTGCTGCTCATTTTTAAGACGAGTCGGGCAGTCTCGAGCCATGTGACCTCGCCCGCTGCATGCGTAGCAATGCTTTCCCCTCATGTAGCTGGCTCTCCTTTGGGTGCCCCGCACAACCAATTCTTCATCCTGACACTGCCCATCTGATGGTCTGGCCCGTTTGGACCTTTGCGTCACCTGTCTACTGCCAGCTGCAGAAGACCCTGCTACGGGCCGTCCTGCGGAGGGCCCTGTCACTGGAGCCTGCACGACGAGAAAACTCTCCACTAGAAGGGCTCTCTCCAACACCTCTGCCTGTGTCAGAATGTTGAGGGAGATCATCGAATCCCTGATCTCATGCCTCAGTCCCTGCTCGAAGGTCCGGGCCTGGAAGAACGGGTCCCGTACCATATCTGTGGAGTAGCGTGAGAGATCAGTAAATCTCGCTGAGTACTGGGCCACTGTCATGCTGCCCTTCCATAGCTGTAGAAGCTCTTGGATGCGCACCGCACGGAGGGTGGCTGGGACGAACTCGGAGCGGAAGATGCTCTCAAAGTCCGTCTAGAGGAGAGATGTCTCGTCGTGCACTTGGAGCATCAAACTCCACCATCTGCCTATTTCCGCGTGCAGGAGTCTCGCTGCGAGGATCACCATGAGGTCTGCTAGTGTCCTCAATAATCTGAAAACCTGTACAACTGCCTCCAGCCAGTCCTCCGCTCCCTGGGGGTTCGTCTCCCCGCGGAACCTAGGCGTTCGCTGACGTTGAAACTAGTGCAGCGCACTAAGGCGACGTGCATCGTCAGCGGCTGGGGATGGTAGCATCGGTGGCTCGACAGGTAAAGGTATCGCCGGTGCCTCTGCTGACAAGGAGCCCTGCACCGAGGCCTCGTCACTCGGTGGGCTGTCATCACGCTCCACTCTCGGAATCCTAGCCGGCTGCCGTCGTGGGGCCATCCTGAAAAGAAACAGGTGCGCCACGGTCAGAACTGTATACCTGGTGAGCTGACACAAGTAATCACAAAGAAAACTTGAACACACATGCAATCAATGTTTTCATGCATTAAGTCGGAAATCAGAAGTCGGGGTCCTGGTGTACGGATACGTCGGCCGCCGCACCAACACTGGACTCCCGGGACTGATAACCACACCCAATACGCTGAACACTATTGATTCACACAAAAGAAAGATCAGAGTCTGCAGTAGAACCGAACTCCTCTGATACCAATTTGTCACGACCCGTCCTTGGGGCCCGTGTCATGACTACCCCAAGACCACCTTCCATAGGCCAGGGGCTGGCGACTAGCACCAAGGCGTAAATCCCGATAAACAAGGAAGGCATTTCCTTTGTAAAGTAAACAACCATCACAAAGTAAGCAAGCGGAAAGATTAATCACTAAGTATAAACTGTAACAAGCTATGCTGAAAGTGAAAAAGGGCCGGAAATACAAGCCCAACTGTAAAGTACAACTGAAAGGGGAAAAAAACAACTGACAAGAAAAGCCGCAGTGTCGAGCCATCCTCTGGAAGTCCCACTTGAAGGGCGAGCATAGATAGCCTCCACAGCTCCTTGGTCCAACCGTCCACTCTGAGTACATCCCGCCCAGTGGTCCACCTCCAGGTACCGTCCTTCTCCGCAAGCCTCCACCACGATTCCGCTGCGCTGTCCGTCGTCTGCAACCAACACAACGAAGTGCGGGCATATCCCATGCAGGGGTGAGTATAATCTACTCAGTAAGGACCCCGATACCCCCGAAGGTCTCCCGAAATCCACAAAGGATAAACCACGAGGAAAGATACATTCATGAAGTAACAACCAACACTGCTTAGGTATATGCCCATACATATACCTAAGTCATCAATTCCTGTTCGGCTCCAACATCCGAGGCCAAGCACAACCCAGCCCACAAATGAAAGCAAAACGTATACTCACAAAGAATAGCACAACACAATCCACGAAGGAGAGCAAAAGTAATCCACATAGGATAGCTCAACACAATCCACAAAGGAAAGTAAACAGTAAATCCACACAGGATAGTTCAACTCAATCCACAAAAGAGAGTAAACAGTAAATCCACACAGGATAGTTCAACACAATCCACAAAGGAGAGTAAACAGTAAATCCACATAGGATAGTTCAACAAATTCCACAAAGGAGAGTAACACAGGATTCGGCTCACACGGGTATACTTCGTCGAAAAGGTGAAACGAATGATCAGATATAGATACTGAATCATCTAAGCTGGGACCCACTGAGGATACATGACCAGCTGTCTTCATTGATTCATCTATGCTGGGACCCAGATAGGATACAAGACCAGCACAGAATCATCTAAGCTGGGACCCACATAGGATACAAGACCAGCATGGCTGGGACCCACATAGGATACAAGACCAGCACTCTTCATTGATTAACCTATGCTGGGACCCACATAGGATACAAGACCAGCACTGAATCATCTAAGCTGGGACCCACATAGGATACAAGACCAGCACGGCTGGGACCCACATAGGATACAAGACCAGCGCTCTTCATTGATTCATCTATGCTGGGACCCACATTGGTTACAAGAACAGCACTGAATCATCTAAGGTGGGACCCACATAGGATACAAGACCAACGCTCTTCATCATCACAATCCACTAAGGATCTCTGCACAGTCGTCGTCGTCGAAGTCGCAGCCAGCACTAGGGTTCCCGCACACAGCAAGCTCGTTCGGGAGGGTCCGCTCCACGAGCCGAGAGGCTGATACATCAACTGACACAAGGTCCAGAGTTGATGTATCCAAAAGTTCCGTATCGTCAACAGGAACTCAACATCACAGACGGCGCGTCAATCGGACGCCCGGTCTGAGAGTTATTGGCTTTTCCGTCCTAGGGGCCCGGTTGGTTTCTAAGGCAAAACCAACCCGACCATACTCCACCTGTGTCCAAACTCGGGCGGAGTGATTCAAAAGATACGTCTCACTAAGAGGAATCCACCAAAGTCAACGACACGTCAATCGGACGTCCGGAGCTCAATATATGAGCGTTTCCGCTCCGAGGGCCCGGTTGGTTTTGTGTACGAACCAACCCGGCCGAACCCAAAATATTCCGAAACCTTGAGTGCAATATACCAAAACGACCGTCTCGATCCAAGGATCGCATCGCCACTGACGGCGCATAGTTCAGAGGCCCGTAGCTCATGTTACGAGCAAACGACCGAAAATGGTCCGAAGACGGGGGGTCTGGGTCCGGACCGACCCGGCCGAACCCCCCTGGGTCGGCCCGAATCGGGTCGACCCGACCTGGGTCCAGGTACGACCCAGTTTGGCGTGACCCAGCCCGGCCTGGGCGCGACCCGGCCAGGCGGGTCGGCCCGGCTCGGCTCGGCCGAGCCGGCTGAGCGGAGGAACCCGCGGGGTGGGCGCTGCCCCCGCGGTGTCAAAGTGCCGTGGCCCCGCGTGGGGCCGTGTTGAGTCACCCGGACATGGCCGGGCCGCCGCTTCCCTGAACCGCGGTTCCGCGTGGCCGCGGAACCGCCTCACCGCCGCGGCTTCAGCCACAACGAGGTTTTTTTTCCCGGCGGTGCGCCGGGCGGCTCCGCCGCCCGGCGGCCGGCCGCCGCCAGCCGCCGCCTCCGGCCGCCGGCGCCGCCGTGCCGGCGTGGCGCGCCAGCGGAAGCATCCGCGGGCCATCGGAGTTGCTCCGGTGGTCCGCTTTCATTTCCGTCTGCGCTGAGGTTCATCCTAGGTCCCGACCTTCACTGCAAGGCCCTAAAATCGCCCTTGCGCCCCCATTTGTCGTTTCCCGTCAATCCGCACGTCAAAAAAAAATGCGCCGTCTTTGTGGTTTTTCCGGCGTGGCGCGACGGCGCCGCGCTCCTTCGTCACGATTTCCAAACCCCCGCGCGGTCTTTCTTGGTCGACGTTCGCCATTTCATACACCAAGAACGAAAGGGGCTATGGGTTCGGACTTGTTCATTGGTCCGCACCCACCGCGTTAGCGGTTTGAAACAAAACCATAATTTCTAGCAATTGATAAACCCTGACCCGCAAAAATAAACCTAGGACCAACTTGTTAATTTAGTTGGTCCGTGTTCATGCCTTGGAGGAAAGCAACATGGAGTATTAACATTCTGAAACAACCCCTACCTCATCAAGTCGTCGCACGCGCGTTCTTCGAGGAATTGACCGTCGCGGAACAAGTGGAGCGTCATGTCGTGGAAGGGCGTCGCGTCGTTCTTGGAAGGGCGTCGCGTCGACGATCTCCGAGGATCAAGAAACAACAGATTTAATTAATAATAATTAAATCCGTGATGTTGTTATAACCCACAAAGAGATTTAAATGAAGCGCAACCCCCTACCTTGTCCTTGTCGGTCGATGGTTGTCGCGGGGTTGGATTGTCGCGAAAGAACGTCGCGGAAGAAGAACCGTTGGCATCTCTGTACTCGGCGTCACGTTGTCGATTTTCGCGGGTTCAGCGTTCTTCGTCGGAGGCTGGCGTTCTTCGCGTTCTTCGCATTCTTCGCGAAGGAGGATGAAGACACAAGATTTCTGTCAAAACCTCTCAACGAACAATCCTCAAGATGTCGTGCGTTGGTCTTATTTTATTATTACGCCAACGCATTTAAAACAGGTTAAGAAACGATTAAATTAATTAATAGAAATAATTCAACAGAGAAAACCACCCAATTAATTGGGGCGTTAAGAATTTATGAAAACGCGTCAGTTGACTTTCATAAAAACGAGTTTTCGCGGGTGTGTTACTTAGGGGAAAAGAAACAGTGGGGCTCGTGCGGGCCCCACCTCACAAATATCCTACCAAGAGGGTAGGATATTTTTGGATAGCACCCTATCCGCATCAACTCAGCTTAAACAGCTTGAAGTGGTCTTTAAGCGGCTTTAAGTGAAATAAAAATAAAATTGTCGCACAACATTATTTTATTTCTTAACTTAAAACCCAAAAATTAAAAACCACAACCGAGCAAATGCAACTCCGAAAGAGGTGTTTCTAAGAAAAAACCGGTGCTGCGATTCAATCGGTGCCCTCAGAATTCGATTCCGGGAACCGGTTCAAAAGTTAGAAAAACCCGCTCGTCCATTCCCTGAACGTACCCGAGCCAAACTTCGGAAAAAGATTCCGGGCACACCGGGCCTCATAATTCGGTGCCGTCAGAAGCTGTGTTCTTGTAAAATTCCAAAGAAAATTTAGAAAAAAATTTCCTTGAAATTTATGGGTCTTTACATATAGGAATACCAATAGCCAAATGAAAGAAATGTTATCACTTTCCAAAACCCATTAAAAATACAACCAACCAATTTTAAAACCACATCACATAGTCAAAGAAAAAAATTCTTAAATTCCACATTTATTTTTTTAGTGTCACATCTTACAAACATTTAAAAAACCACACAAATATTTTCCAAAATGACTCCCATTTTTAAAGATTCCCATTTCAATCTAAAGAAGATTCAATGTTTTGGTTTTCAAAATCTCATATTTGATAAAACAAACACCATTTTTCCTGACAAAACATCATTTTTAAAACTAAATAAAAACCCCAAAACCATATCAGGACATCCTTAAGTACAAATGAAGTCAATATACCACTCAATGGGTCAAAAATCTAAAAATATCAAAAGGACCCTATACAAATCACTAGTTGAAACAAGTGATAATGGGTGACTTGGACATATGGTTGGCGACTATATGACAATCAAAACACTATCACAAATAGACCTTCAAAACCATGTCCCCATCTCCACATGGATTTTCCAGCCCCCACTAGGTCACTGAGACTTTTATATAAACTACCTTTTTGTTTTCACAAACACCAAACAAAACTCCATAACCAAATAAACTAAAAAACTAGGCTAAACCTGGTAACTCAATGTTCAATATATAAATTATTGGCCTTACAATTCCTCATACCTACAACTGAATTCCAAACAATCATACTCTATATATCATGAAATCCCTAATAACAAAGGGAACTCATAAATCCAGGTTCTCTGATACCATTTTTCATGAACCAACCCAGGTGGACCTCGAACAAGTCACCTGATCCAGCTCACGAAAATTCCCAATAAGTATTTCTAATCCTAGTGGGATAGAGAAAAGTGAAAAGGGAATCAATATAGTGATGATGGGAATGATATTTCCCATTATAAATAAAAAAGTAAAACAATAATAAATGATTTCCCCAAAATAAATAAACTAAACCGAATGACTAATCAGGAACTGAAAAAATCTAACCAAACCTGTTGACTTCAAAAACTCCACATGACCACATAGGTCACTCTCTAATATCATGACTCAAGAACTCCCACGATGATCATGATCAAGCTGAAACCTATACCTGAGACTAAAAACATGAATAAAGTAAAGGAACGAGTATTAACACTCAATATTCCTACCCAAGTAATCTATACCAAAATTCATTTCCATTAAACAAAATAATCACCAATTTTTGGTTTGAACTATTATATATAAAAGTATGTTTTTAAACATTTTCCCTTTATAGAAAATCTTGACCCATTTCCCTTTTTTATTTTAAACATGTTTTTTTCATAATAATGCTTCAACCTTTTAAAGAGGGGGGATAAAGAAGAATAATGGGTAAAAAATATGAAAATATGTTTTCCATAAAAATTGAAAATTATTTTATCACCTTTAGCGGAGAGATTCACTATAATAGGAGGAAAACAAAATGATAACACAAGGGCAATGGGAAATTTCAAGCAAGAGTGGCCAACCAAACAATGAACCTAAATCAGCCATTGGAGATAACTAAGTTCTAAAGTACATGGGAGATCCTAGGATATCATGAATAATCTAGAACATATTGTACATGTGACTCATCTCGAAGGCATGCCTTACCCGATAACATCATAATGCCCAAACCCTCAATATCACCCTACCTAGCCTGACCAAGGGGTACAATCCCAAATTAGATAATCCATACTAAGGGACACTATCCATTGTATAATCTAGACTAGTGTATCAATAGTACATTTGAAATTCACTCAAAATATCAGGTTCCTATGTTAGAACTAAATATGGGTGATCCAATGAAACCAAATAAGAAACCAACCACATATATATGCCTCACACACAAGAAACACACATAGCCGTCACCCTAAAATTACCCAAGGTGACATTTCACATCTTTCATTTAACCAACAACACATTAGGGAAGTCCCACCCAAGTACCACCCATTTCTATGAACATATGAAAAGGAAATATGTGCATCCCAAAGAGAGTTTTCCAAGTAACTCATTTTATTAAAGTACCAAACATTCCTCAAGTAACCTTTTAACACCAAACCATTTCCAAAAGAACCATCACACACCACTTTCATAAACAAGAATCCATATAGAAACCCAAGCCACCATTTTAAATATAAAAAACATTCTTAAAGGCCCAAGGGGAATTTCATTAATCACATAGTATGAAAATTTAATAAACCATTTTAGGAAATTCACATACAAAGAGGAAATCACTCTATTTCACAAAAATAATTTAATATAAAAACCATAAGATACTAATTATAATTAGATAAGTGTGATAAAAGAAAGAAATCAATAATTATTTAAATTTAAAGGCTAATGAATAGTGATACCTTCCTCAAAACTAGGGAATCATGTAGAAAAATATGACACTTGATGCCTTTGATGAAGATATCTCTATAATTGCACACACATACACTCCAATATATATATAACCATTAATTCACCATGAGGGAAATTGTGGAAGGAGGATATATATATATACGTACCTATGTATGCATGTGAAAACATTCAACGAGCCACCAAATGACCCAATTAACCTACCAGAAACAAAAAATCACCAAGGTCTCTAAATAAAATTAAAACAATAAAAATAGGTCGAATCAACTAACCTCAAATGATGGAAGATAGAACAAAATGGGGAAAAGTGCTTCTTTATCAGAATTGGATGATGAAACATAGATGAAGATGTCCCGAGAGACCCAATTTATGCCTTAAAAACAAAATAAAGAACCAAAATCGGGTCAATCCATGACCTAGGGTTTGACCGAGACAAGAGGGGAAAGAGGGAGAGGGAGAATCGATGAAAAACATAAGGCTCCACCCTTAAACCTTACTTAATATTGAATTAAATGAATAATTCACATTGAGGATCTTTTCAGGTTTAGAGTTTTATATAATTAGAACATAACTATTACATCTCAAAAGATTACAAAGTAGACACTTCTACTAAGTTTCCATATAATAAAAAACTCTTAAAAAGAAACATGTCTAGTTCCATGTTTTATATAGCATGAATTTCCCTTGATCCCATCCTTGACCCTATTCCACATTTAGTCCTATGAAAAACATTTCAAAAAAACTTGGGGTGAGCATAAAAAGCTCAGAAAGGGATACACAAAAAATGAAAACTTTTAGTTTATCAAAACAACAAGTAAACCATGTTTACTTTATCAAAGTAATACTTTTCACCTTTATGAAGTAGTAAAAACAGTTCACTGAATAAAATATCATTACTTACCCTTTTGTAACCAAACAATTACCATAAAACCCATATAAATATCACATAACATATAAAGGTAACTTGGGACATAAACATACTTAAATGGAATAACCATACGGTCGAATTCCACACATATCACTTAATGGATTAGCCATAGGGCCAACTTCCATATCCAATGCATTGGAGGTTATAACATAACCACCCTTCCTGGTATTCATGACACCACCCATCATATGGTTTATCACGTAACCACCCGTCAAATGTCCAAGTACCAATATAAAATCATAAAACATAAAAAAAATATAAGGGAAAGAAAACATTTCCCCAATTTGATCACAATATATCACATAAATATATTGACATAAAAAATCCATTATAAAAAACATTTTCAATAAAAAAATACATAAAATAGTATATGGTATTTATTTCATTTTAAAAACATGATGGCTTGTTGAGGAAGCCAAAGACCAAATAATACTCGCGGCGGAGGAGAAGTCGTTGTCGCTGCATACGTACGACAAAAACATTCCCTTTTGTCATTTAGTAAAACGCTTTGTATAAAAATATTCCTTTTGAATAAACGTAAAAGTCAAAGGGGTTTATACACCGTATTAAAGAAAGTGGTGTATAAAACAAAAATATGACTCAATGAAAGGAGATTGAGACGAAGTCCCTTACCTCGGGTCCGACTTGACTCGATCGTTCTTTAACGTCCTGAATAATAAACTTGAGTTAATTTCTACTTGATTAAGAACCTTTTTAAAGTTAATTATTCTTTTTATATCACTTATTACCATGTTATGAACATTATGTAGTCATTTAAGTTGATAACGGTCGTTTGTCGATATTTGGTACTTGAGTCAAAAGTGAACTTCTTATAATTACATGTTGTTCGTGTGGTCAAAGGTTCATTATATCCAGAATGATATCCATGATTTGGATAACATATATGTCATATATATCCCTCATATACATGTATTTATAATATTACATAATCATTTATAGGTAAGAAATGAAATGCACCGTTCATGGAGACGGCAAGCCGTACGTACACATGAACGCTACTTTCATTTCCTTGTCATATTAATGGAATTAAAACTAAATTAGAGGTATGTATATTTTAATTCCATAATTATATTCATAATTTATATGTAACATAAATCATATATAATAACTTTAAATCCATCCTTTATATGTCCCACATATGGCATTAACGAATCAAATCACTTTGAGGGGGCGGTAGTCCGCACTTCCTAAAATGAAGATATCGCATATACCCATAATGGAAGCCATGAAGGTGTGCCATAAATGAAAAATACAGAATCTTAAGGAAGAAATAAACATATTATATATCATATATAAATATAGTGACATCTTAATGGCCACCTTTGAAGGTGTTGGAAGAATATTGAACAATCATCGTTTCGTGAGGCAGAAATTCACCATCCACATAAATAGTATGTTCTTTAACCATTAGCTGTAGGTGTGGGTAAGTGTAGCTATAAATCTTCTTATAAAAACATACTAGTATATTTAAGATACTGTATTTGTTTCAAAAGAAATGAATTAAAATAGTTTAGGGGGTTGGAGAATCAAAATAAAACAAAAGGACACAAGTGAAGACATTACCTTAAAATCGGGTAACTCTCTTATATTTGATCTCAAAGGCTTCCTTGGGAAGAATTCTGCCCAAAGTGAGGCTTCTAGGAGTAATAGAGGGATGTGTAGAGACAGAAATAGCAGAGCTTGGACGAACCAAAGGCTTGAGAGGTGTGGGTAAGGTGGTAGAGGTGGGGGCCTTTTATAAGAGGAGAGGAGGGGCACTCTTGGAAAGTAAGGAAATGTTACTTTATTATAGAATGCGTTTCGGATTTTAATGGTCCCAAATTTATGTTTTTTGAGGATAAAGTGATAAGAGTTCGAAATCCACCAATCCAATAGGTTTTGTACATGTGTAGGTCTTAGATTTTACATTATCTTTCCATTTTATTTAAATCGTTAAATAATGAGGTAATCACTGCATCATCATGGTGTCATAAATAATTTAATTTAGTTAATGTATAAAAATTATAAAAAAAATACTATGATGTATGAAATCTTTTTATCTTTCCAATTAATATTTATAGTCAAAAATCTGAATTGTATAACCCAATTTAAAAATTGTTTTAGTAAAACAACTCATGTTTGTGTCATTTTTACTTTAACATTAAATAAATAGATAATAATGTTATTTTCCTTCCAAAGTGGTTCCATGGGGTCCCCAAGTTGACCCATTGATTTTCGTGGTCGGCCATGACATATCCAATAAGGGTAGGACATGTGTCTAGGTCATTCCATATTATTAAAACATTATTTTTACCTTAAACTACACTAATTACCTCTAATCGCGATTAAAAACTTAAAAGTTACTATTCACCAAAAAATTATTTTAATCCCATTGAACCACATTTTACTTCTTAATGAAAACCATGTATGTCGGATTTTTGATATTCAAAACACAGAGGTGGTAAAATTTCATTTAAATGAAAAATCAGTTTTTATAAGTACCACTCAGTGGTTTCACTATTCATCAAAAATTGAAGTTTTTCAGAAAAATACCAAAACTTCACCCTAAGCTATATTTGATATTCCGAATTCAAAAATGAATTCAATTTTAAAAAATTCAAAACATATAATTTTCATTAATTAATTTAATAATTAATTCCCACCGTCAGACCAAATAGCGTGTTTTTATGAAACAATAAGTATCAAAAGATTGACACTAGTTTAAGTCCGATTTCAAAGTGAAATTAATTCCAACGACCACTATTGGATTTAATAATAAAAATATATTCTAATTTCACTTTAAAACCAATTAAAAATATAATCTAATCATATAAATAAATTAGATTAAAAAGAGGTTTTGAATTAAAATACAACATTTTACACTATTCATTAAAAAAATGAACTTTATCGGAAAAATACCAAAAATTTAAACAAAGTAAATTTTGATGTCCCGATTATAAATAAGAGTTTTATTTGGTCCAATAGAATGTATAAGAGTGAACAAAACTATATTTAATGACGGTTCGCCATCAAAAGGCGATAAGTGAACCTTTAGTGAAAATTAGGGTATATATGCCTAAAATTGAATTCTTTTCGTATTTTAAGCCTTTATCTTTTATTAGATAAATGTAAAAACATTTAAAAAACATATATAATCATATTTTAGTTATTTATATCCATTCCTGCCAATACAACGACTATGTGTTAACTACCATTACAAAATAATATTATTTTATTACTAGTGTGCAACATAAGATTTCGATGAAACTCTTTGTTGCGTATCGGGTATGCTATCGAACATAGAAACCCCTTTAAATTAAAATTAATATTTAATTTTTAAATATTAATAAATATGAAAATTTATTATTCTTTATTTACCTGGGATGTTACATCCTTCCCCCCTTTTGGGAATTGTGTCCTCGCAATTTTATTCACTTATCAAAATAAGTGGGGTATTTATCCCTCATAGCATTTTTAGATTCCCACGTTGCCTCTTCAACCATATGGTTTTTCCAGAAAACCTCTACCTGGTGAATCACCTTATTCAGTAACAATTGCTCCCTGTGGTCAAGAATCTGGACCAGCTGTTCTTTATAAGACAGGTTCTCTTCCAGCTGAACTACCACTGGACTCAAAACATGAGATGGATCTAGCATAGACTTTCTCAACATCGAAACATGAAAAACATTGTGTACTTGAGATAAACTCGGAGGTAATGCCACTCTGTATGCAACTGATCCAACTCTCTCTAGAATTTCATATAGTCCAATGAACCTTGGACTCATCTTTCCTTTCTTACCAAATCACATCACACTTTTCCATGGAGAAACCTTGAGAAAAACATGATCACCTACCTCGAAAGATAGATCCTTCCTCCGGTTATCCGCATAACTTTTCTGTCTGCTCTGAGCTGTTTTCATGTGTTTCTGAATCAACTGAACTTTTTCTGCCATCTCTTATACCAATTCTGGTCCCATCAGCTTCCTTTCACCCACTTCATCACAAAAAGCTAGAGTTTGACACCGCTTCCCATATAATGCCTCAAATGGTTCCATCTATATACTAGAATGAAAACTGTTATTATAAGAAAACTCAAACAAAGAAAGTTGTTAGTCCCAACTTCCCTGATAATCCATTGAACAAGCACGTAGCATATCCTCTAATGTCTGAATTGTTCGTTCTGACTGCCCATCTGATTGCAGATGAAAAGCTGTACTAAAATTTAATTCAGTACCCAATGACTTCTGAAGGCCTTTCCAAAAGTTAGAAGTGAACCTGAGATCATGATCAGATACAATGGATAGAGGAACTCCATGTAACCTGACTATCTCTTTAAGATACAAATAAGAAAGTTTATCTAGGGAAAAATTATCTCGTATGGCAAAGAAATGAGCAGATTTAGTCAAGTGATCATCAATAACCCAGATTGCATTATTACCTTGAGGGGTCTTCGGAAATCCCACAACGAAGTCCATGGATATATTCTCCCATTTCCACTATGGTACTGTTAAAGGCTGCAACATCCCTTTTGGTAACTACTGCTCTGCTTTAACCTGCTAACAAGTCAAACACTTCACAGTAAAATCAGCAATATCCCTTTTCATTCCATCCCACTAGTAATACTCTCGAAGATCTCTACACATCTTAGTACTGCCAGGGTGAACTGAAAATGGAGAACTATGAGCTTCACATAACAAATCTCTCTTCAACTGTGAATCACACGACACACACAATCTCTTCCCAAACCTCAAAACACAATCATTATCAATGTTTAATTCAGGAAACTTACCCTTATGAACCAGCTCTACCTTTTTCTGCAACTCACTGTCTTGCTTCTGTGCTTGCTTGATTCTGTCTGATAAAGAATATTTCACTGATACCTGAAACAAAACAGAAGGACATCCTGCACCAACAACTTCTATGGCATTGTTCATCAAATCCTTCACCAAAGGATCACGTTCCAAATTCAATATTGCTAATGAATCATTACTTTTTCGACTCAAAGAATCAACCACTTTATTTTCTTTTCCCAAATGGTAATGAATTTTACAATCATAATTCTTGATTAATTCCAGCCATCTCCTCTGTCTCATGTTCAATTATTTCTGAGTGAATATATACTTTAAACTTTTGTGATCAGTATATATTTCACACTTTACTCCATACAAATGATGCCTCCAAATTTTTAGATCAAAAACGACAACAACTAATTAAAATCATGTGTAGGGTAATTTACCTCATGAGTTTTCAACTGACGTGAAGCATATGCAATTACCTGATCATTATGAATAAGGACACAGCCAAGTCCCTTCAATGAAGCATCATTGTATATAACAAACTCACCATTCCTGGAAGGAAGTGCCAAAACTGGAGCATTCACCAATCTTCTTTTCAACTCCTGAAAACAATCATCACATTCTTTTGTCCGGATAAACTTAACACCCTTCCGAGTTAGCTTAGTCATTGGAATAGATAACCTCAAAAAAATTTCAACAAACCATCAGTAGTAACCTTCCAAACCAAGAAAACTACGGATCTCGGTTACATTTGTGGGTCTTGGCCATTCTTCAACAGCTTTTTTTAGCAGGATCAACACTTATGCCATTTTTTGAAACAATGTGACCAAGGAAAGAAATTTTTTGTAACCAAAACTCACACTTGCTAAATTTTCCATATAGTTTCTTCTCTTTTAAGGTTTTCATGATAACCCTTAAATGACATTCATGCTCCTCTTTACTTTTAGAAAACACCAAAATATCATCAATAAAAACAACCAACATTTTTCACCTGAGTCAACTGAGCCATCACTGCAACAAACTGTTTAGTTCTGATTCAGACCATCTTAGGATACTGATTTGAAAGGTCATTTCCCTCTGTATGCCTTCTCATAAAATCTGATCAGTTTCCTCTATGAAAAACCATTCTTAACGCAGAAACATCTTAGGCGAAGCAACATGGAAATCTTTAAATGCAATATCATTTCAATTTGAACATAAAAAAATATTTTTGGATCTTCATTTAACAGAATTCTATCTCCTAAAGTTATCAAAATCGACCTCTGATACCAACTATAAGGCCCCGACCTTAAACCTTTCTGAATATTGAATTAAATTAATAATTCACATTGAGTATCTTTTTAGGTTTATAGGTTTAGAGAATTAAAACATAACTATTACATCTCAAAATATTACAAAGTAGACACTTCTACTAAGTTTCCATAGAATAAAAAACTCTTAAAAAGAAACATGTCTAGTTCCATGTTTTATATAGAATGACTTTCCCTTGATCCCATCCTTGACCCCATTCCACATTAAGTCCTATGAAAAACATTTCAAAAAAACATGGGGTGAGCATAAAAATCTCAGTAAGGGATACACAAAGAATGAAAACTATTAGTTTATCAAAACAACAAGTAAACCATGTATACTTTATCAAAGTAATACTTTTCACCTTTATGAAGTAGTAAAAACTCTTCAATGAATAAAAGATCATTACTTACCATTTTGTAACCAAACTATTACCATAAAACCCATATAAAGATCACATAACATATAAAGGTAACTTGGGACATAAACATACTTAAATGGAATAACCATACGGTCGACTTCCACACATATCACTTAATGAAATAGCCATACGGCCGACTTCCATACCCAATACATTGGAGGTTATAACGTAACCACATGTCTTGGTATTCACGACACCACCCGTCATATGGTTTATCACGTAACCACCCATCAAATGTCCAAGTACCAATATAAAATCATAAAACATAAATCAAATATAATGGAAAGAAATCATTTCCCCACTTTGATCACAATATATCACATAAATATATTGACATAAAAAATCCATTATAAAAACCATTTTCAATACCAAAATACATAAAAGAGTATATGGTATTTATTTTATTTTAAAAACATTACGGCTTGTTGAGGAAGCCAAAGACCAAATAATACTCGCGTCGGCGGAGAAGTCATTGTCACCGCATACGTACGACAAAAACATTCCCTTTTGTCATTTAGTAAAACGCATCGTATAAAAAGATTCCTTTTGAATAAATGTAAAAGTAAAAGGGGTTTATACACCGTATTAATGAAAGTGGTGTATAAAACAAAAATATGCCTCAATGAAAGGAGATTGAGACGAAGTCCCTTACCTCGGGTCCGACTTGACTCGATCGTTCTTTAACGTCCTGAATAATAAACTTGAGTTAATTAATAATTTATTAAGAACCTTTTTCAAGTTCATTATTCCTTTTATATCACTTATTACCATGTTATGAACATTATGTAGTCATTTAAGTTGATAACGGTCGTTTGTCGATAATTGGTACTTGAGTCAAAAGTGAACTTCTTATAATTAAATGTTGTTCATGTGGTCAAAGGTTCATTATATCCAGAATGATATCCATGATTTTGATATAATATATATCATATATATCCAGCATATACATGTATTTATAATATTAAATAATCATTTAGAGGTAAGAAATGAAATGCACCGTTCATGGAGACGGTAAGCCGTACGTACGCATGAACGCTACTTTCATTTCTTTTTCATATTAATGGAATTAAAACTAAATGAAAGGTATGTATATTTTAATTCAAGAATTTTATTCATCATTTATATGTAACATACATCATATATAATAACTTTAAATCCATCCTTTATACGTCCCACATATGACATTAACGAATCAAATCACTTTGAGGGGGCGGTAGTCCGCACTTCCTAAAATGAAGATATCGCGTATACCCATAATGGAAGCCATGAAGGTGTTCCATAAATGAAAAATTCAGAAGATTAAGGAATAAATAAACATATTATATATCATATATAAATATACTTACATATTAATGTCCACCTTTTAAGGTGTTGGAAGAATATTGAACAATCATCGTTTCGTGAGGCAGAAATTCGCCATCCACGAAAACAGTATGTTCTTTAACCAATAGATATAGGTGTGTGTAAGTGTAGAATGAAAGCTTCTTATAAAAACATACTAGTATATTTAAGATACTGTAGTTGTTACAAAATAAATGAATAAAAAGAGTTTAGGGGGTTGGAGAAGCAAAATAAAAAAAAGGACACAATTGAAGACATTACCTTAAAATCGGGTAACTCTCTTAGATTTGAGCTCAAAGGCTTCCTTGGGAAGACTTCTTCCCAAAGTGAGGATTCTAGGAGTAAGAGAGGGATGTGGAGAGACAAAAAGAGCAGATATTGGCCGAACCAAAGGCTTGAGAGGTGTGGGTAAGGTGGTAGAGGTGGGGGCCTTTTATAATAGGAGAGGAGGGGCACTCTTGGAAAGTAAGGAAATGTTACTTTATTATAGAATGAGTTTCGGATTTTAATGGACCCAAATTGATGTGTTTAGAGTATAAGGTGATAAGGGTTCTAAATAGACCCATCCAACAGGTTTTGGACATGTGTAGGTCTTATAGTTTACATTATCGTTCCATTTTAATTAAATCGTTAAATAATGAGGTAATCTCTGCATCATCATGGTGTCATAAATAAATTAATTTAGTTAATGTCTAAAAATTATAAAAAAAATACTATGATGTAGGAAATATTTTTATATTTTCAATTACTATTTATAGTAAAAATTCTGACTTGTATAAACCCATTTAAAAATTGTTTTAGTAAAACAACTCATGTTTGTGTCATTTTTTACTTTAACATTAAATAAAACGATATTAATGTTATTTTCCTTCCAAAGTGGCTCCATGGGGTCCCCAAGTTGACCCATGGATTTTCTTGGTCATCCATGACATATCCAATAATCGTAGGACATGTGTCTAGGTCATTCCATATTATTAAAAAATTATTTTTACCTTAAACTACACTAATTACCTCTAATCGCGATTAAAAACTTAAAAGTTACTATTCACCAAAAAATTATTTTAATCCCATTGAACCAAATTTTACTTATTAATTACAACCATGTATGTCGAATTTTTGAAATTTAAAACACAGAGGTGGTAAAATTTCATTTAAACGAAAAATCAGTTTTTATAAGTACCACTTAGTGGTTTCACTATTCATCAAAAATTGAAGTTTTTCAGAAAAATACCAAAACTTCACCCTAAGATATATTTGATATTTGGAATTAAAAAATTAAGTCCATTTTTCAAAATTAAAAACATATAAGTTGCATTAATTAATTTAATAATTAATTCCCGCTGTCAGAGCAAATAACGTGTTTTTATGAAACAATAAGTATCAAAAGATTGACACTAGTTTAAGTCTGATTTCAAAGTGAAATTAATTCCAACGACCACTATTGGATTTAATGGTAAAAATATATTCTAATTTCACTTTAAAACCAATTCAAAAGATAATCTAATCATATAAATAAATTAGATTAAAAAGAGGTTTTGAATTAAAATACAACATTTTACACTATTCATTAAAAAATGAACTTTATCGGAAAAATACCAAAAATTTACACAAAGTAAATTTTGATGTCCTGATTATAAAGAAGAGTTTTATTTGTTCCAATAGAATGTATAAGGGTGAACAAAACTATATTTAATGACGGTTCTCCATCAAAAGGCGATAAGTGAACCTTTAGTGAAAATTAGGGTATATATGCCTAAAATTGAATTCTTTCCATATTTTAAGCCTTTATCTTTTATTAGATAAATGTAAAAACATTTAAAAAACATATATAATCATATTTTAGTTATTTCTATCCATTCCCGCCAATACAAAAGCTATGTGTTAACTACCATTTAAAATAATATTATTTTATTACTAGTGTGAAACATAAGATTTCAATGAAACTCTTTGTTGTGTATCGGGTACGCTATCGAATATAAAAACCCCTTTAAAGTAAAATTTATATTTAATTTGTAAATATTAATAAATATGAAAATTTATTATTCTTTATTTACCTGGGATGTTACAAAAAAGGAAAGTAGGGGGAAACATAGGATATTCCAAAGTGAACTGAGTGGAAAACCTAGAGAAATTAGGTGGAGACCGTGGAAAGGAGAGCTCATTGGAAGGGGGGAAGCACACATGATCGATATATCCTGGGGGGGGGGGGGTACGTCGTGCGACTGAAGGAATATGGAAGATTGAATTAGGTTTTTTTATTTTGCTTTTATATTAATTCAAATAATTTGTTGTGCTTGATTTGGAAAATCATATGCTAAATGTGTGACCTCTACTTGGGTCATGGAGCACCCCTCATGGGTTTTCTGCACGGTTGGAAAACCATGATCCAATAATGTGATTGGATCTGTAAAAACTTATAGTAGCAATCAAACAATTAACTCATGGTTTAGAAAACTATGCGCCTTAACTGTGAGCCATGCATTACATGCCAAAAAACATTCAATTCAAGAGACAAACACTCAAACTACAATAAAATGAAATAGAAGCTCAAAAATAATGAAAATAATAGAAAATTTTCTGGTTGAGGTGTGAAATGTTATGATAAATTTGTTGAGTATTATGTGTAAAAAAACACTCAACTATTGGGGTATTATTTTAGAAACACATTCATAGGTATGAGTCTCACAATGGTAAATTCATGGTTTAAGAAATATTTTGGAAATGACAGGTTTACTAGTCTCATCAATAAAACTAAAGTAATTTCAAAAAGGAAATTTAATCAATTTGTATTATAAGTTATTTCATGACATTTATGTAAATTTATCTTCCACTCCTTGTATTTGATTATAATAATGATTTAAATGTTTTTTTATCGGGCATGAGATTAATGTTGGAGGACATAATTTTTTTAAGTAGGTAGAATATAAAACCTTTAGATTTTCGAAAGTATTTTATTTAAAAAAAAATATGTTTGATTATTTACCAAATGAAATACTATGTTTAAATGAATCACAACATTACAATTTAAATATGAATATCATAAAATCATTGTTAGATTGACAGGAATGGATAATATTAATTATGTCTTGAATTATATGTTAAATTTTTTCAAAATAAAACTTTTTTATTAATTCCAAGTAAATAATTCTTTATTTTTGAATGATAAGAATTAAATAAAAAAAGTTAAAGAAAATTTATAGTTAAAAAGTTTATTTATCTATAATAGCATGTTTTATTTTTATTTTATTCATAAAATTTAAACATAATTTTGTCTTTTATAAGTATTCAATTTTTTTTGAAAATATATTTTTTATAAATATAAATTATTTATAATCATTCATACATAGATTATCTGTTTTTTTGAAATGAAGAAAAAATCATTTGATGGTAAAATGAGATATATTTTAGAAAAACAATTTTAGGTGAAAAATGTTTATCTTGATAAATTAAATTAACCACTACTCATAAATGATTTTGATGAAAAAATATAATCAATCAAATAATATATCAATCATTTAATGGGTGTTACTTGGGAATTAATGTGATGGAAATAACATTATGCTATTTAAATACGTTTTTCATAAAAAATGTTTTTATGGATTTTGTGTGTGGATATTAGAATTATTTTCTCTCACTTTTAGAAATTTAATTTTAAAAATGATCTAAAGATTATATTAAAATTCTAATATTATCTTTGGGTTTTATTTATTTTTTTGGAAATAAATATTTTTTGGATGAATGGTGATAATTTTTTTTTATAAAAATTATTAATTCATTTCAAGTATTTAAAAGGTAAAATTATAATTTCAGTTAGTTTTCAAGTATCATTAGTATCAATTAAATAGAAATAATTAAATTAATTTCATACTAAATAAAATTACACTTTATTTAGGTATAAAATCACTTTTTTTCTTAAAAACGTATTTTTTTAAAAACATATGTTTTTAATTACATTTTGAGTTTTTATTTTAAAGTGAATTTATACCACATATACAAATAGAATATTGAAAAAATTGATTTTATATTTATAATTAAAGTGTAAATATTTATAAATGTGTAATTTTTTAATTTTTTCACAATGAATAGTAAATATGGTAAAATTTTATCACCACGGTAAAGTGTAAAACATGTTAATTAAAGTATAACTAAGTGATAAAGTCAAAAAACATTATCTAATTTTTTATCTTATGTGAGGAATTTTACCCTTTTAAACATATATAATAATTTAGATTTATTTATTTCCAATTTACTATGATTATAACATTTTAAATATTTGAACAGTAAGAATAACGAAAAGAGAAGAGCTGCACTCATTTATAAAAGGGAACATCCTCTTCTCCCCTTTTCACAATCTTTGTTCACTCTAGATTATATAATCCCTAAAATGATCTTTTCATTACTTAATTCCCCATGTCATAGAGGTCATTATATTAATTCAATACCTTCCTATGAAGGCTTATGGTGTAACCCAATTTTGGTTTTCCAATGAAGATAAAAAAAGACATACATAGTGAGTCAAGAGAGAAGGGAGGGATTTATCCCCTCAATTTTCTTTTAATGAGACTTATTTCAATTTTACAAGAGGTTTTATTTTTAGTGGTTTATAAAATTTCATTTGGATGTATTTAATCTGTATTTTCTAAAATTCACATGTTTTATAAATTATATTCAATTGTTCTTCTTCCATGTCTATTTGATTCATAATTTGGAAAAGTGTTATGAAATTTTTATTTAAAATGTATTTTGAAATGTTGTAATTATTTTCGTCCATGTATAAGGTATTTCAAACTATTTTACGTAAGTATAATCTACACATAAATATTTGATAAAGGTATTTTAAACTACCTTATACTTTCTTTTTAATTTATTGGAGGAATATTTGAAAATTTTTTCTGTATGTCTCACTTTTGACACTTTTAACAAAAGAAAAAAAAGTTTATTAGTGTTTGTCAAATGGAATCCTTTTTTCCATTTTCATAGACATAATTCATTAGGAAACTTCTTCTACAAGTTATAATGTGTGTTCAAAGAAAATATTATTTTTCATTACATTACGAAACTCTCATTTCTAGTTTTTCAAAAACTGATTATTTTCCGGATTATTTTTACAAATCTGAAAAGCATTACTATATATCTATTTAAAAGATTATTATCTAGTATTTTATGATTGAAAAAAATATTTTATCTTTTTTTCTCATGATATGGTTTTTGGAAATTTTATAAGACAATGGGTGAGCCTGATATAGCTCTCTAATGTATTGGGTAATCTAACAGAGTTAACAATAATTTTGTTATTCCAAAGGGATATATAGTCATTAACTTTTAAGGTTATTCATTTTTAAGTGTTATTGTATGGTTAAAATTAAGGATAATTTACTAATACAACTACATGGGGTTTTAATGCATTCTATTGGTTGTAAAGAAAATATTGTGATTTAATAATGTAAGAGAATGATCTCATGATTAAGGAAATGTTTATGGTCTTTCAAAGGTGAATGTTTTGTTCTCAAGAGTTCTATTATATTCCTAATTAACATTCATGATTATTATTTTTTCTATTTTTATTTCCTATAAAATTATTTATTAGAACATTGATCCTTTAATTTTATTTCATGATTATGTAATGAATATTTTGAGCACAATGTTTATTATGTAAAATGATAAATTTCTATACTTGTTTTTTATGAGTTTTCAAAAATAAAAACCAGCATCCTCTATTTTTATATCCCTTAATGAGATATTTTTTTATTATCCTATATTTGAAATAATTTTCACATGGTTTAAGGATGTGCATGTATTAAATAAAGTCTAATAGTTAAAAATATTGAATGAGAAAATAGTGACTTAAATGAAATGAGTACATAAATATAGTAATTTAGTTTTATGGAAAAAATGTACACTGTTGGGCAATTTACACTATTTCTTGTAAGGGTTTTCCTAATTCCCTTAAATTATAAACCTAATTGGTCCATTAAATGTGATAACATGAAAATATTAGTATTAAACTATAAATAAGTGTTTTTATAGGAATGAGTTCTTATATTATGATTCATGGGTTAGTATGTTATTTTCTCCATAGTTTGGAAGAGTAAAGACTATACCATAATATAAAAATAAGTTTGTCCCATGAGGTTTCATTTTATATCTTGAATAACATGAATGAATAGAGAAAAAAATTAATCTTAATGCATATTGGTTCATTACATGATGATAAATGGATACAATAAAAGCATGTATTTCCATTTAGGATGTTTGGTTCATGTTCCGAATGAATCAAAACAGAGGTAAGGGGTTTTAACTGAAATTACCCTCTTTGATATATATTTGGTAATATGTACATAGTTTTATATATGCGTTGAATATAATTCCTATTTGATATGTTATATCCTGAATGATATTTTAATCATGTAATTTTATGTTGATTACATGCCTTCTATTTGATGGGGTTTGATTAAAATGTTACTCAAGATACAATGGGTTTCTTGGTCTCAATTAATATTAATTGAGAAAAGTTACACTATATGCTCCATGATTATTTTTATAGTGTTTTAAAGGTTTACTTACCCATGAATATACTATACATTATTTTCTTTTAATTAATGAGATAAACTACACTAGATCATTTTCTTTTCTCAATATATATTTTGACTCAATATTTACCCTAGTCATTAGAGTTTTTTGTAACACAATTTTCATTCATTGAGTTATGATTTTACCTTGATATTATTACATATAATTTGGGTAAATTATAAACTTTGACTTTTTTATCTTTTATTATTTAATTTTTTACATTTTACTGCATAAAACCATTTTGAATTATTTAATGATGCATGGAGTGTGTTTCCTGTAAGGGGTATTGATAACTGAAATATCCTTTTATTGAGTTATAACGGTTTACAATTATAATTTATTTTACATTCTTATGTTATCTAACCCTAATATTTTGTTTTATAATTAACTTTTGGAATTTTTTTTAATAAAAATGAATTCTTTTTTACTATTCTTATAATTTTATTTTCAAACAAAGGTATTTTGAAAATAATAAAAGTAGTTTCCATTTCATCTTTATATGTTTTGTCTTCCTATCCACATTTATCCAACATAAATTTTTTTAATTGTCAAATATCCATTATTATAAATTTTTATAAAATTAAATTTGTTGAAAAGCCTTCACACTACCTTTTCAAATGTTTTATTCAAAAGTGACATGTAAATATTTATTTTATGTTAATGTTAAAAATGTTTCAAAAATGATATTTTATGTTTTTTCCTTCCATTTTCGTTATTATTTTAAATTCGATTTACCTAAATGTGGTATATTTTTTATGTTTCATCATATATATATATATAATAATTTAGGGTATTGAACTCATGATATCAAAAAATTAGATCCTCGATCCCCTCTTTTGTGATACCGATCAAAGTATTCTTCTTTGAAGGGTTCTTTTCATTTATACCAGAAATATTATATGATTTTTTTTACAATTGGGTTATATTATTTTGTAACCATCCACTATAATTATTTGGATGTTTATTAATCATTTTATTCCCTTTATTTACTTTGGGAAAATTATTAATGTTTCATATGTTGTTATCCCAATACATATGGTTATTGGAAAGTTGATTATGTGTTGTTGAAACATCAAAATTTTGCCTCCAGATAGGTTAGGTGATAGAAATATTTTATAAACCCTGATATGAAGTATGATATATATATAAGTCATATCATATTGCATAAAAATTATAATTTTCATTCCCATTCATTTTATAATTATGAAAAAATGATAAACATTCAACATTCATTGATTCTCCCACTGAGGCTATCAGTACATGAATAGTTAAAGAAGATGTAATGTATATGAGTTCATTCATGTATTATATGCATGAATTTATTGGTTTTATTTATTCATGCATTATAACACATGAATTAATGGTATAACACCCAAGGTGTCTCCTTAGGTGAATATATTTATATCATTACCATGACATGGCAAGGGGGTATATGTTACATAGATGAACCTCCATTAAACCCAAGTATCTCTTTATTCTTCTTATTTTGCATGTAAATACAAGATAACACCATGGTATAATGAATAATCATGCATCTACGACATGTAATTCATTTAACCCGTGGATACACCATGAAGGTGGGCTTTTTTTCCAGTTGGTGACATTTATCAAACCATATGATGATGATGATGGTGCATCAATTTCTCTTCGGTGTAAGGTAAACACATTTTATATCTTGTTTATCATTTTTTATTTATCATATTATTCATATTATATTTCTTGGAGATCATAGGCAAGGGTTTTTAATCACTTTCCCTAGTTTTAATAAATATTATTAGGCTATAAAAAACCCTTCAGTGGTATAAAAGGGATTCATGTTTATGTTTTATGAAGCATGAAATGAAATTTAGAATAGAATTGAAAAATATAGAAGTCACTTGTTTATGGAAATTTGATTTCCTAAAAATGGTTTAACCTCACAAAGATGGGAAAATAAAGGTAACTAACACCTTACCCTTACACATATGAGATGTGTAAGGGTAACCAGAGAATTACCCTTACGTAGAGTGGTCTGCATATGGTTCGTCACAAAAAACAACATAAAGTAATGGATTTGTAAAGGTATTGATGTTTTTAATGCATTATGTAATGTTGAATGACTACATATCCTTACACATAAATTTGTTTCATAAAGGTAATCAAACACTTTACCCTGACGCGTATATGTATCAGAGCTATTGGGTAAAGGTCCTTAAATTTTTTCATTGTGTGTCATATGAAATGTAATGATTACCTTTACTTAAATGACATGGTTAAAGGTACTAAATATATGTGAGGTGCTTCATAAGTGTTTATTCCACCTTTCCCATACACAATTGTCAATGAGTAAGGTTATTATCCTTATATAATGTTTCCATGTAAAGGTTAGGTATAGTTACCCTTACATAGAGTGTTTGTGTAATGTTAAAGGGAGGAAACCCATTAAAATATTTATATATCATTATAAAACATAATACATGAGATTTTAATTTGAGAAGGGTTTAAAAATTAATTAATTAATTAATTAAATGTTCATAATTCTTTTATTTTTACCGAATATTAAATGTTAATATCTGAAATACCATTTAAAAAGTTATATAAAAATTAATATAACTTTAAAATAAAATTTATTATTTATAAATATTAATTAGTAATTAATAAAGGGTTATAAAATAGTAAATTAGGCCAAAATATATAATTTTTATATTTAAATTATGAATTGATCATAATTAATATTTTTTTCGAATTTTTCAAAATAAAAGGGTCCCTTATTTGGATATTATTTTAACCACATAAAAATGTGTTTTTGTGATTGATTTGACTAGTGCACAGATAATGATTAAGTATAACATATTTATATTATATAAAATGAATTAACAATAAATGTTTTATTATAAATGGTTTATAATTCCTAAAATATCATATATTTAAAATTATAATTCCATATTATGAAAAAAATTAATGTGTTCATATTAGAATGAATATAAAATATTTATATTCAAAATTATAGAACATCTATAATGTTATGGATAAAATTTTAATTTTTTATAATTATATTATTTTTATGAATTGTTTAAAAATATTTATATCATGTTTAAAAATATATGAATTTTTTATTTATTAAAAATTTTATTCCCTTAAATATTCAAGTTTAATTAATTTTTTTATGAAATGTGAATATTATGTATGCCTTTGTTTAAAATACTAAACTTCATATGGGATAAATAATTTGATTACATGCTAGAAATGCCTTTATAATGAATTTAGTTTTTCATCTACCTTATGTTGAGATTGAAATTGAATTTTGGAACTTGAATTTAATTTTTGAATAAACTGTTGAAATATTAGGTTTTAGTTTTATTATGAATTAGATTATCACTTCAGTAAAGTATCCCTGA
Source organism: Viscum album (assembly GCA_963277665.1). Lineage (NCBI taxonomy): Eukaryota > Viridiplantae > Streptophyta > Magnoliopsida > Santalales > Viscaceae > Viscum > Viscum album. The sequence goes on from OY728123.1 coordinate 893,036,517, forward strand.
GTAAAGGGACTTAGGTTTAGAATCACTACTTATGTGGAGGCCTATGCTTTGTCTAGGAAAGTGAATGGGGTTGGCTATTTTTCACTGTAGTTTTTCACATGTCGAGATTTTCAATCGTATATAAATATATGTATTTACATGAAGTGTTATGTACATTATGAATATGATGCATATGAATATTTATGAATAAGTTAGAATTCTATTTTTGGGTAAGTAATACAAAATTGTCAGATTTGTAAATAGTCACACATCAATATTGTTTGAAAGTATTGATTTGGTGAGGGAATATTATTCCAAACTAAATTATAAGAATCATGGATACATACAAGGGAATTACACGAGATAATATGGTGAGATTTAAATCCCCAAAAAATAAATAGTGTAATATTCCTTCCAAAACATAAATTATCAAGATCTCAATCATTTAATCAGGTGGGTTCTAACGTCACAGGGTTCCCCTTAATTATCTTTTACAAGGTAATAAATTTATAGATAACACTAGATTATCCTTGTTTTTCTTCTTCCCATGTTGGGTTCCCTTTTATTTTATTTTGAGAGTATACTATTGACATTTTATTTGGGTTACAATTTAATGGGTGACCCTTGGGAAGGATACAAGAGGAATATAGTAGTTTTTATCCATTTGATGAACTATACCAAGGGTTGACCACTCAGCCATCCAAGAATCATATATTATTTGATTGAGATGATTCCCTACCTAAATAAATTATGTGATGAGAGGAACTCCCATGTGTCCTCATTGATTTTTGAAATATGGATCTTGGATCATTAAGGGATATCACGAATTTTAAAATGTATCATAATTTTAGTGGGATCCCATTTAATAAAATTACTTATTAAATAGATAATAATACAAGATAAACATATGATATAATATTTTTTTATGCATAATATCATCATCAGCATTAATCTAAACTTTATGATCAAATACCTGATAAAGATACACATAATGTTAGCTACTCCTTAGACTTGTAACTTCAGAAAATGTCTTAAGCTAGATTAGTGATCTCATAAAAGTTATTAATGAAAATATCCATGTGTAAGAATAGGTCCTTCTATAATAACTATGTGTTGAAGTTGTTAAAAAACTGAATCTAGATTCTTCTGTAAGTATATAGTGATTTATTCAAACATTTTAGAAGAATCTGTTGAAAATGGGTTTTTTTTATATGAAATTTATAATATTTTTTAGAGAAAAGTGAGATCAATGGATATTTAATTAGAAGTAAAAAAGTAGCTAGAATAACATGAAAGTGGGAAGCTTACCTTTATACTTTTGAGAGAATGGAAAGAGATCATGAGAGAGTGTGATGGAAGAAGAAAAACCCTACTCATGCACTACCTTATTTCCAAGCGCAACCTCAAGGGTTTCAACTTCCTGATAGAAATGTGTGATGATGTAACTCATTGAAGTAAGCTGATCAAGGCACTTGATCCATTTCTCTATCAGCTTCCAAGAAAGATGTTTTTGCCCAGTTCTGACATCCCAAACCAAGGATGTAGTGTCATAGTCAAACCAAATATTTTTTAGATTCCTTTTTTGTTCCATGTGAACATCTTTTATCAGACCATTTAATTCTACTTCTTGGGTTGTTATAGTACCACAAGGACCACACTGCTAAGAAATAATATCACTAAAAAAGTCTCTAAACACAAACCCGTAACCTATAGGCCTAGGATTCACTTTCGAGGCCCCATTAGTAATATAATTAATCCAACTAGCAGGGGAAGGATCCAGATAACTTCAATCATGTAATGAGGTGGGGGGAGGAAGCCATAGTCCATCATGCACCTTAAGAAATAAAAATATTTCACTGAGTTTTTGCAGTACATAGAGTGAAGAAAATTGGCATGCTGAATTTCAAACATAATTTCATCCAAGGTAGCAGTAACATTGATGCGGGCATGATTATGTATTACCTTGTTACGTTCTCTCCAGATTATATGGACTAGCTCAACAAAATACACATTGAAAAAAATGGAATGTTTTTTAGGCATCAAGATGTTGATCAGAGCAGGGATAAATTCATTAATCACATTAGACTGGATTGGTGGAAGTAGTCATATAATATCTGGATTTTAGTGCGGTATGAATATTAAAAGTGGGTAAAATTTCAATGTAGAAATAGAAATGTTAGTCGATAAGTTCATAATGTTTCTTCAATTATCCAATTATGGTCATTGAAATCTCGTGTTGTTATGAAGGAGGAATACTAATTCATTATTTTTGGATTTACAAATATATTCGAAGGAGTTTAAGAAACTCCCTAGAATTTCTATGGTTGAAATAGATGCTATTGAAATTAATTGTTTTGTTTTGAAAGGTATATGATACAGATTGTATATTTTTGATGTGTTATAAATATACAACAATTCATAATCAAAAGGTATAATTGTTTTATGCTATAGTTACATTAATGAATCAAAGAGTTTCAACACATGAATGTAATGTATTTTTATCAATCTATAATGTATCTATGAAAAATATATGTAGGTCTATCTCATTTGTCTAATGTGATAGGATATGATGTTTATTAAATTTTTTTAATTAACAACATGTGATAATTTATTTTATACACATGGTTTGTGATTCATAAATTTATACAACATGTTTTGAAAATAAGACTTGGATAAAAGTGTTTATATAAGATAAAATGTATATTTAGATGTATATTAAAATATGATGAATGTGTTCTCAACATACAACAGTGATATATTATAAAAAAATATTCATTTTAAATAAAAATGTTCGAAAAAATAGAACTCCATATATGCAATATTTTATTTGTTAAATATTCCTACGTAAATGAATGAAATGTAATTTCCAAAAAAATGGGTTTGTGTTTCTTACCATGATATTAAAAAAAGAGTATATTTTTTGAGAGGCTATAAACAGTATATTTTTAATTATAAAAGTTTAAAGTTAACAAATAAATGATTATAAAATTCTATGTTTAAAGTGAATTTTACCTAATATCCTTAATATATTTAGGATGTATTATTAAAAATTAATGTAGCTAGTCTCATTATTCCAAATAAATGTTTAGTGGAATAGTGTTCCTAGGATAATGTTGATTAACTCTAAAATATTTCAATATTGAAAACATAATTTGAAATCATAACATTTTATGTTGTGAAGTTGAGGAGTTTAAATATGTCCAAGAAGATGAGTAGATGAGAATATGATTACTATGTCATACCATTATTCAAAAATTATTAATACGTAAATTTTTTATCACTAATTATTATTGATGGTTTGTTTTCTCAGATGATTACATAGAGATGTGATGTGGATTATATATGATTTGATGTGTTAAAAACACTATAAAGTATAGAAAATATAACTATAATCTTGCATTTTTTTTGTTTTATATGATAAAATGTTTTTTATATTGGTTATATTTATAATGACCCGTATATTACATACACTATTATTACATAAAAATTGAAACACACTTATTACAACATATAACAAAAACATGAAAGGACTGTATATGTATAGTGTCTTTAGAAAATGGAAAACATAAACAACTGATTCATAAATCATCTACACTATCTCCCTTTTATTTTATCATATCTAGAGTCCCTTTTGGCATATCTTACTTAATACCCTTCATCATGACCTGGGGAGAATAAAACATACCAAAGGGTGAGCTCAGATGCTCAATAAGGGTAATCAAAGGAAATATCAATCATATCATATTGATAAGAACATAAAATTTTGAAAATCTTAACCTACAAGAGAGATCATAATATCATAACATGGGATAAACCATGGTAGTGAAATGTTATCCCAATAATCATAACATAAAACATGATACTTTGTTTCATACACACAGAATCATAGAGAATCATTTCTTAGTAGTCAAGACTCATTTCCAAGACTATCCTAGTTGACAAAGTCCATTTCTGAACTGAGTTCACTCCTCGTTTTAGTTCTGTATCACTAAACCGGATTAACCTACCGTTCCAACCATGTCTATATCATGAGATATAATTATTTACCCAATGCATTGGAGGGATATATAGGTCCCACCCATCTCATAATGAAACCATTTTTATGTGTGCCACAAAATCATAGATCATACATCATAACATAACCCATGTAACAAAAAATGGGATTCTTAAACATCATTCCATCATAAAAAAATCCATAAATGATAAAAGGATATCATAAAAATAATTCCATCATAACATAATAAAATCATTGTAAAATTAGGGATAGAAACAGAACCCTATATTATCTTAGATGGAAAATAATTTTGATAAAACGCGTGAACTCCATTCTTGAAGAAAATAGCCTTTCTACTTCAATTTTTTTCCTTTATTAACATATAATACAATTTTTAACTAAAAGAATTTGATTAAAAATAAACATGAAAACTTTTAAATGTAGATTCATGGAAATAATTTTCATTGAAATCATAAAAATCTATTCATGCCGTATAAGTTAATAAAAACATTCTTCTCATACTTTGGCCAAAAAAGTCAAAAAGTATCTCATACTGAAAACGACTAAAGATTCCTATCATATCTTTTACTAGAAATTCACAAATAGGTAAAATTTGATTTAAAGAATTGTAGGAGGATAGAAATAATAGTACATATTTAGGAAACATGGACGTGGATGATAAATATTCCCCAGTAAATTCTGAAGTATAAACAATCTCGAATAAAAATGATATTATGAGATTTTCACTTACCTTCGGTCCGATATGCTTTGTACGTGTCCGAAACTCCTGTATAAGGATTTAAATAATTTCATTTACTTATTCAAGAATCTTAATCATTGTTATAATATTATATATGGTCATATTCTTAGCTTCTTATTATTAATATTTCATTGCTACTTGTTATCCGGGTGTTCATTGCTTTATGTTCTTATGCGTGTTTTGTTGAATAAATTCTTATTATTATTTTTAGTTTATAGATTAATAATATAAAGAATGTTATTAGTATTATATATATCATATTTATTCATTAAATTCATTTATATAATCATTATTCATTGAAGATAATATAGAATGAGTCGCATCACATCATGGAGACGGTAGGCCGTACGTACGCACAAGCGATGATATCATTCCCATGTTTGTGGAATTGTACTGAAGTAAATGATAGAATATCTCAGAAATAGTATCATGTCAAAATAACCATATATAATTATTCTTTAAACCATTATACCCATCCATGTAAGGTGGTGTTGGAAAAACAGATTACACCACAGCGTGAAGACAGTACTCCGTACGTACGTACACACGGTGATTTTGTTTTTCCTAGGATTGATAGAAGGTTAAATAGGTATGTTTAATAGTCATAATAACATATCAGTATATTAGTGATACTTAGGTTATTACATTATAATGAAACAACTAAAGATGAATAAGTTAAAGAAGAAAGAAACTTGAAAGAATCGGTAAAAGAGATTACCTCTTCTTCGACGCACCTCTTTTAAGATTCCTCTTAAGGAACTATAGTTGGACTTTTGAGGAGACAAGAAACACTATAATGTTTATAGGGAAGTTGAGAATGGAAATGGTCAGGTGTTGGATGAGCTTGAAAGCTCAAAATTGTGTAAAGAGAAGAGGGAGGAGGTGCCCTTTTATAATGGAGGAGAGGTGCAGCTTAAGAAAAACATAAAATATTATTTTATAATAAAGTCATATTCGGTTTTTAATAACTTCAAATTAATTTATTTCTAAGATAATATGGGGATGAGTCGAAATACTCTCAACTAATAGGTTTTAGACAAGTTTAGGTTACTATTTTAACCTTATCATTTGGACTTAACTCTAAGTTAAATAATTTGACTTTTATCGTGTCTTCTTGTTTCCTTACAATATATGGTTAATAAACTTACTATAACAAGCCAAACGAACCCCAAGTAGTTCATTATTAATATATAAAACCTTATATAAGTCATTTGGCCGATCCTTAGATTTATTTGAATATAATAACTATTAATAATATAATATTTGTTTTAAAAACTATTTTATGTCAATTTTGACACTATTTGGTAATTCATTTTTGTGACAATCATAACAACATGATTAGTTAGAAATAAATTAATTCTATCAATACTAACATGTCATATCAACCTATAAAATTATTGTAATTCATAAAAAGTCTCAAATTATATTTATTTGGGTATTTATAACATCAATTATGTTAATATTTCATTAATAGGGTAATTACTGCATCATCATTGTGTGATAAATAAATTAAATTATATAATTTCTCAAAATTACAAATAAAATACCATTATGTAGGAAATATTTTTATATTTCTAATGAATATTTATAGTCGAATTTATCTTATGTATAACCCTATATTAAAAATGATTTAGTTATTAAACATTGATTTTCACTCTTTTAAATATTCTTTATGTAAAATAATAATAAGTGTCCTAATCTAATCCAAGTGGACCTAAATGGTCAAATGTATTCCTAAAGTTGTTTTTGGTCGAATTAAACTTATCCAATAGAATTAGGACATGTGTTAGGGAAATAATAATATCATTTTTACCCTTAATTACCCTATTTACTTTTAACCGTGGTAAATAAAAGTAAAAAGTTACTATTCACCAAATATTTTTTACCTTATTGAACTAAATTTTACTCCTTGATATTAACCATGTCTCTAGGATTTTCGAAATTCAACTCACAGAGGTGGTAAAATTATGTTTTATGTACAATTGCAAATGCTCCTAGGAGGTGGGTAAAAGACGGTAAAAAGTTCAATAAAATTTTTATATATCTATATTATTATAAAATTATTCAAATGAATTACATTAAAATTATATAGGTATTATGTATCTATTTTGACCTAAAACAAATTTAAATAAAAAAATGATTATTTAAATAAAAATTCGATTTTAACCAATAACTCAGTGCTTTGAAAGTTTTCAGAAAAATACCAAAAATTCTCCCTAGGCTAATTTAGATATTCCGAATCCAAAAATGAAGTCCATTTTGAAGGATAAGATTTTTAAAATTTCAAAAAGTGGGTATTACTATTCATAATGGCTAGTTAATATAATATTTTAATAACATATCATTGTTTAGTGAAACTCGGTATTGCGTACAACGCAGGCTATCGAGGAAGGTTGCTCTTGCATGTAACGCAAGACAAGATAGTATTGTGTGTAGTGAAATATTACTTTGGTGAGGCATATAACATAAAAACAAAATATTTCTCATAAAATATCGGATGTTACATTCTACCCCCCTTAAAATGAATTTCGCCCTCGAAATTCTCCATTTTGTAACAAACAGATGAGGATATGTCTCCCTCATCAAATCCTCATGTTCTCATGTAGCTTATTCTAACTGGTGGTTCCTCCATAAAACTTTCATCAAGCGAGTGGTCTTATTCTGTAGGAATTTTTCGCTACAATCCAGAATCTCTATCGACTGTTCTTCATAAAAAAGATCTTGCTCTAGTGCTACAACTTCTGAGCTGAGTACATGTGAATGATCGGGTGTGTACTTTCTCAGGAGAGATATATGGAACATATCATGAACTTAAGAGAGATTTGGTGGAAGCGCCAATAGGTAAGCTACCTTCCCAACACGATCCAGTATTTTAAAAGGACCAATATACCTAGGGCTCAACTGGCACTTCTTTCCAAATCTCATTACTCTCTTCCAGGGAGATATTCGTAAGAACACTTTATCACCCACATCAATCTCTTGGTCTTTTTGTCGGTTATCAGTATAACGTTTTTGTCAACTCTGAGCTGCTCTTATGTGTTGTTGAATAGATCTGACCTTTTTTTCCATCTCATCAACAAGATCAGGTCCTAATACCTTTCTTTCCCCAAATTCATCCTAGAAAGTTGGAGTTCTGCATTTATTTCCATAGAGAGATTCATAAAGAGCCATTTGAATACTAGAGTGAAAGCTATTATTATATGAAAATTACACCAAAGGTATGTGTTGATCCCCACCACCATTTAAATCCATAAAGCAAGCTCTCAACATGCCTTATATAGTTTGAATTGTCCTCTCAGACTAACCGTCTGTCTGAGGATGATAAGTTGTGTTGAAACTCCACTCTGTTTCTCGAGTATGCTCAAGACTTTGCCAAAACATCGAGTTAAACCTCAGATCCTGATCAGATATAATAGAAATTGGTACTCCATGCAATCTTACCACTTCTTTTACATATATCATGGAAATTTTATCAAGAGAAAAATATTCTCTAATAGTAATGAAGTGTGATAACTTAGTAAGAAAATCAACTATAACCCAGATAACATTATTGCCATTGGTTTTTTTTGGAAGTCCAGTGACAAAACCCATAGTGATGTTTTCCCATTTCCATTCTGGTATGGGTAATGGTTGTAACACCCCCTTAGACTTCGGTCTCTCAGCTTTAACTTTTTTATAAACTAAGCATCGAGAGACATATTCAACAACATCTCTTTTCATGCCAACCCACCAGAAGTACTGCGTCAGGTCCCTTTACATCTTCATGTTTCCAGGGTGAATAGATAATGAAGAACTATGAGATTCATCCAACATTTCCGTCTTTAATTCTGGGATGGGAGGAACAAAACCCTGATTCCTAAACCTTATTATTTCATCACAACCAATGTGGGATTCAAGAACATTTCTCACCTTCTTTTGTAACTCTACATATTCTTTCTGTGCCTCTTTAATCCTCACATGTATAGATGGTTGAATATTCATTTCAGAAAGATAAGATTTTCCCCTTCTATTATAATTCCAAGATCCACCCTTTCTAAATCCATAAATATTGGATCTTTGGTGATCTTCATCATGGATAAGCTAGCATGGTCTGGTCGACTTAATGCGTCTGCCACCTTGTTTTCTTTCCCAGGGTGGTAATGAATTGAGTAGTCTTAATCCTTAATCAGATCCAACCATCTTCTTTGGCACATATTCAGCTCCTTTTGTGTGAAATATACCTCAAACTTTTATGATCAGTATAAATATCACACATTTCACCATAAATAAAATGCCTCCAAATCTTTAATGAAAATATTACCGCAGATAAATCCAAATCATGAGTTGGGTAATTTTGCCCATGTATTTTCAATTATCGTGAGGCATAAGCTATCACCATATCATTTTGCATGATAAAACACCCCAATCCCTTCTTGGATGCATCACTATAGATCACAAACCATTCTCCACTACAAGGCAGTGTGATCACATGTGCACTGGATAATATTATTTTAAACTCCTTGAAATTCTCTTCACACTCCTCTGTCCAAATGAACTTAACTCCTTTTAGAGTCAACCTGGTTAGTGTATTAGATAATCGTGAAAAATATTTCACAAAACATCGATAATATCCAGCCAGAAAAAGAAAACTTCAAATCTCAGTTACTGTTTTTAGTCTTGACCATCTTTTGATAACCTATGTTTTTGTTGGATCCATAGATATGCCCTCTTTTGAGATTATGTGACCCAAAAATGATACTTTTTGAAGCTAAAATTCACACATGGAAAATTTGGCATAAAGCTTCTCTTTTATTAGGGTCTTTAATACAATTCTCAAGTGATCTTCATGTTCTTCCTTTATCTTTGAATAGATAATAATATCATCTTTAAAGACTACCATAAACTGATCAAGATAGTCTCTAAAGACTCTATTCATTAGATCCATGAAGACAGTAGGGGAATTAGTAAGACCAAATGACATCACTATAAATTCATAGTGTCCATACCTTGTACAGAAAGCTGTCTTTGGTATATCCTCCCTTTTGACCCTTAATTGACGATACCCTGAATGAAGATCAATCTTGAAAAAGTATTGAGCTCCACATAGTTGGTGAAATAAGTCATCAATGCATGGGAGAGGATATTTGTTCTTAATAGTGATCTTGTTAAGTTCCTGATAATAAATGTAGAGTCTCATTGATCTATCTTTCTTCCTAACAAACAGAACAGGTGCACCCAAAGGTGATGTACTAGGGAATATGAATCCCTTATCAAGATTCTCTTAGAGTTTCTTATTCTATTCTTGCATCTCAATTGGGTGCATTCTATAAGGTGTCATTGAAATGGGCATAGCACCCAGTATGAGTTCTATTGAAAACTAAACTTCACTATTTGGTGGAAGACCTAGCAATTCCTCTGGAAAGACACCATAAAACCCCTGTATAATGGGTGTATTCTTAATTGTGAGTTTCTCTCTAACCATTTGAGATAAATAACCTTCATTTATTGGAATCATGACCCATAAGATTGAAAAAATTTCCACTGGAAGGTTATATTTATCCTCACATCGATAGATGATCTTTGATTGATCAGTAATATGAAATGTGACTTCCCTTCTTTGGAAATCGATATGAACTCCATATAAAGAAAGACAATCCATGCCAAGGATCACATAAAATTCCACTATAGTAAGGATCACAAGATTTTCCAGAAGAACTTTCCCACAAACATCAATTGGTGAAGAATTGTAAACTTTTGATGCAACCGTTGTTCCATTAGGAGTTGTCACTGCTAACTCAACATATAATTGTTGAGGTAATACAACAATACCCTTGGAAAATTCTTCATAAATAAAAGAGTGGGTGGATATAGAATCAAATAAAATATTTTCTACTTTAGAGTGGATGGAAAGTGTACCTTTCACCACATCGTTATCGTACTCCACATCTCTGATAGAAATTTCAGGTGACTTTCCTTTATCTTTGGCCTTAAGAGTCTGTTGATGTCGATCATCATCAAAAAACCTTGGATTAGGGAATTGATTAGCATAATGCCCCATTTCCTTTCACTTGTAACATTGAAGTGTAGGAGATTCATTCTGTGTAGACATTTCTTTGTTCGCATCACTAGACATCTTTTTTCCATCATTGTGACATTCTAAATCCTGATGTTCTTGTTTTCCACATTTGAATCATTTACTTGTCCCTTTAAGACAATTCCCTCTATGTTTCCTTCCACACTTTGAGGATAAGGGAAAACTCATATTCTTTTCAGTGTGGTCTTTATATTTCCCTTTGAATTCCACTTTCCTCTTTTTATCGAACAGATATGATTCATGGGTTACTCCAATCTCCATCTCATCCTTGAGATCACATCGAACAATTTACTCATAGCTATTGAAGTACCTTATGGATAACTCCCTTCAAAGACTTGGTTTTAAGACACTAAAAAATCGACCGATCTTACTATCAGGTTGGATAATAATTCCGGAAGCATACCTTGAAAGTCTTGTAAAATTTTATTCGTAGGTACCAAAAGATTCATCATCCTTTTGCTTTAGTTCACGAAACTACTTATCCATATTTGTTCAAAGAATACGAGGGAAGTACTTATTGAAAAACAAGTTCTTGAACTCGTCCCATTCCATGGATTCAGTTTCATCTTGGGGCCTTGTATTCTTGATAAGATTCCACCATTGATCAGCTTCCCCTTCCAAACGATATACTACTAAGACGACTTTATCATGTTCAGAAAATTTTAGAACTGAAAAGATCATTTCAGTGGTACTGATCCATTGTTCTGCCACTAATAGATCAGTTGACCTACTGAATGAGGTTGGACACTGACTCATGAAGGATTCAATATAATGTTTCTCCTTCATTTTCTTGTTTGGAAGTCCCGCATGATTCATAGCTTGAGAAAGTTGTGCGAGCATGGATACAAGATTTTTCATTTCAGGTCCCATAACATTTGGTTATTCATGGGGACAATCATTGCATTCCCCATCGCATTCCTCATTGACAAAGTTCCTTTGGGTTCCAACCATTGACTAAAACCAAGAAGAATAGTGTGAGCAACACTAATTATAACAGGAAAACAACATAATCTTTTACAAAATTTCACACTTTAGGTCTTAGCATAGGTTACTCATGGCCATTTCTAAAACACTAAGATTGTGTTCTATGCTTAGACATATCCTTATGGTTCTTACAAAGGCTTTCACATCCTAGTTTCCAAAGGTTGACTATACCTTTCCTTTGATACCAACTATAATGACCCATATATTACATACAATGTTATTACTTCAAAATTGAAGCACACTTATTACAACATATAACAAAACCATGAAAGGACCATATAAGTATAGTGTCTTTAGAAACTAGGAAACATAAACAACTGATTCATAAATCATCTACACTGTCTCCCTTTTATTTTATCATATCTAGATTCCCTTTTGGCATATATTACTTAATACCCTTCTTCCTGAACTGGGGAAAATAAAACATACAAAAGGGTGAGCTCAAATTCTCAGTAAGGGTAAACAAAGGAAATATCAATCATATCATATTCATAAGAACATAACATTTCAAAAATATTAACCTGCAAAAGAGATCATAATATCATAACATGGGATAAATCATGGTAGTGAAATGTAATCCCAATAATCATAAGATAAAACATGAAACTTTGTGGCATACACACATAATAATATAGAATCATTTATTAGTAGTCAAGACTCATTTCCAAGACTATTATAGTGGACAAAGTCCATTTCTGAACAGAGTTCACTCCTCGTTTCAGCCCTGTATCACTAAACTAGATTAACCTATCGTTCTATCCATGTATATCTCATGAGATATAAATCTTTACCCAATGCATTGGAGGGAGATATAGGTCACAACCATCTCATAATGAAACCATTTTTATGTGTGCCACAAAATCATAAATCATACATCATAACATAACCCATGTGGTAAAAATGGGATTCTTAAACATCATGACATCATAAAAAAATCCATAAAAGATAAAAGGAAATCATAAAAATAATTCCATCTTAACATAATCAAATCAATGTAAAAATAGGGATAGAAACAGAACCCTATATTATCTTAGATGGAAAATAATTTTGATAAAATGCTTGAACTCCATTCTTGAGGAAATTATCCTTTCTACTTTAAAACATTTTTCCTTTACTAACATATCAAAAAATTTTAAACTAAAATAAGTTGATTAAAAATAAAATTGAAAAATTTTAAAGGAAGCTTCATGGAAATAATGTTCTATGAAATCATAAAAATTCATTAATTCCGTATAAGTTAAAAAAACATTATTCTCGTACTTTGGCCGAAAAAGTCAAAAAGTATCTCGTACTGAAAACGACAAAAGATTCCTTTCATATCTTATACTAAAAATTCACCAATAGGTAAAAATTTATTTAAACAATTTTAGGAGGATATAAATAATATTACATATTGAGGAAACATGGATGTGGATGATAAATATTCCCCAGTAAATTCTGAAGTATAAACAATCTCAAATAAAATTGAGATTGCGAGATTTTTCCTTACCTTAGGTCCGATATGCTTTGTACGTGTCCAAAACTCCTGTATAATGATTTATATAATGTCATTGACTTATTTCAGAATCATAATCATTGTCATGATATCATATATGGTCATATTCTTAGCTCTTTATTAGTAATATTTCATTGCTACTTGTTATTCCAGTGTTTATTGCTTTATGTTCTTATGCGTGTTTTGTTGAATAAATTCTTATTATTCTTTTTATTATTTAGATACATCATTTATATAAAGTTATTAGTATTATATATATCATATTTACTCATTCAATTAATTTTTAAAATCATTATTCAATGTAGATCATGTAGAATGAGTTGCATCACATCATGGAGATGGTAGGCCGTACGTACGCACGAGCGATGATATCATTCCCATGTTTGTGAAATTGTATTTAAGTGAATGATAGAATATCTCAGAAATAGTATCATGTCATTATAACAATATATAGTTATTCTTTATACCATTATACCCATCCATGTAACGTGTTGTTGGAAAAATAGATTACACCACAATGTGGAGACAGTATTCTGTACGTACGCACGCGTTGTGATTTTGTTTTTCATAGGATGGATAGAAGGTGAAATAGGGTTGTTTCATAGTTATAATAACATATAAGTATATGAGTGATACTTATGATATTACTTTATAATGAAAAAACTCAAGAATAAGAAGTTAAAGAAGAAAGAAACTTGAAAGAATCGGTAGAAGAGATTACCTCTTCTTCGACGCACCTCTTTTAATCTTCCTCTAAAGGCACTAGAGATGGTATTTTGAGGATACCAGAACCTCTATAATGCTTCTAGGGAAGTTTATAAGGGAAATGTGCAGGGGTTGGCCGAGATTGAAAGCTAAAAATTGTGTAAAGAGAAGAGGGAGGAGATGCCATTTTATAAGGGAGGAGAGGGGCACCTTAGGAACAACTTAAAATATTATTTTATAATAAAGTCATATTCGGTTTTTAATAACTCCAAATTGATTTATTTCTAATATAAGGTGGGTATGGGTCTAAATAATCTCAACAAATAGGTTTTAGACATGTTTAGGTTACTATTTTAACCTTATCATTTAGATCTAACTCTAAGTTAAATAATTTGACTTGTACCATGTCTTCTTGTTTTCTTACACTATATTGTTAATAAACATACTATTACAAGCCAAACGAACCCCAGGTGGTTCATTATTAATATATATAACATTATATAATTCATTTGACCGATACTTATATTTTTAGGAATATAATAACAATTAACAATATAATATTTGTTTTAAAAACTATTTTATGTCAATTTTGACACTATTTGGTAATTTAATTTTATGAAAATAATAACAGGATGATTAGTTTGAAAAAAGTTACTTTAATAAATACTAAGAAGTCATATTAACCTATAAAAATATTTTAATTCATAAAAAGTCTCAAATTACATTTATTTGGATATTTATAACATCCATTATGTTAATATTTCATTAATAAGGTAATTATAATGCCATCATTGCGTCTAAAATAAATTAAATTATATAATGTCTAAAAATTATAAATAAAATATAATTATGTAGGAAATATTTTTATCTTTCTAATTAATATTTATAGTCTAATTTATCTTATTTATAAACCTATATTAAAAATGTTTTAGTTATTAAACATTGATTTTAACTCTTTTAACTCTTCTTTAAATAAAATAATAATAAGTGTCCTAATCTTATACAAGTGGACCTAAATGGTCATATTTTATTCCAAAGGTTGTTTTTGGTCGAATTAAACTTATCCAATAGAATTAGGACATGTGTTAGGGTAATAATAAAATCATTTTTACCCTTAATTATCCTATTTACTTTTAACCGTGTTAAATAAAAGTAAAAAGTTACTATTCACCAAAAAATATATTTATCTTATTGAACCACATTTTACTCCATGATATTAATAGTGTCTCTTGGATTTTCGAAATTCAACTCACAAAAGCGGTAAAATTAAGTATTATGTACAATTGTAAATGCTCCTAGGAGGTGGGTAAAAGACGGTAAAAAGTTCAATAAAAATTTTATGTATCTATATTATTATAAAATTACTTTAATGAATTACATTGAACATATATAGGAATTATGTATATATTTTTACCTAAAATAAATTTAAATAAAAAATTATTATTTAAATAAAAATTCGGTTTTAACCAATAACTCAGTGTTTTGAATTTTTTCAGAAAAATACCAAAAATTCACCCTAGGCTAATTTCAATATTCCAAATCCCAAAATAAAGTCCATTTTTAAAGATAAGATTTATAAAATTTCAAAAAGTTGGTATTACTATTCATAATATCAAGTTAATATAATATTTTAATAGCATATCTTTGTTTAGAGATACTCAGTATTGTGTACAATGCAAGCTTTCAAGGAAGGTTGCTCTTGCGTGAACGCAAGCCAGGACAGTGTTGTGTGTAGTGAAATATTCTTTTGGTGATGCATATAACATAAAAAGAAAATATTTCTCATAAAATCTTGGGTGTTACAATATTAAATATTATAAAAGATTTTTTGAATGTTAAAATATATCATATTAAAGTAAACATAAAAATTATCATTATTTACCATTTTATACATAAATATATGTATAGACTTACGATTCAGGAATTGAAATGATAATTGATCTACAAAAGAACAAATTTAAGATTATCCTTCACCAATGTTTATCATGGATTATTATAGGTTATAATGAAAATTTATTTTTAGAATGCATATGATTCATGTATATAGATGAAAAATATTCTTACGATTCACATGATAAAGATTATGATTATTTGTGTGCACTGGATGACCCACTATGTATACCGCATAGAGTGCCATACATGTGTATTCGGTAAACTAGGGGTATATGGATCATATTTTATTGCACATTACATGAAGCTTATGATATAACTATCATGAAAAAATTCATATGTTAATACCATACTTACACAAGTCTACATATTAACATAGCTAATACGGTGGTGGTTGGGTTTGTTTTTATCATTGCATTGGTTGGATCATAACTAAGATGGGATTTTAGTATCATATGATAAGTATGAAATTAGGGTCTCGATTGAGATATACTATGGGAGTGTGTGGCCAAACCAAGATATTATATATCTATCTAGATAGGGGACATGTGATGTGCTTATATAAAAAGACGATTGAGAAGTGATTTATTCATCAACCAGTTTAATATATACTATGAAAATCATGAATAAATGAGTTATCAATTTGAGATCCACATGATCCATGTCCCATGGTCACTTAATTTCTTGGAAAAAGGTAAAATATAAGAATTCACATTTTAATATGAGGAATAATGGGGGATATAGGTATATAGATACATGTGTTTGACAGATATCACTCTAGATCCCTTTATTACATGAATAAGATTGATGTTTGCTAAAATCATCTATTTTATTATATATATGGATCCAGAGATCTATATTTGTTATTAATGATGAAAAATTTAATGTGGCTAAACATTTTGGTTGAATAAATGGGGATTTTTTGACTGAGAGATCTACTATTAAATTGTTTTAGTTTTAATCTAAAAGTGTTTTGGATGGATATTAAAAAGGTATTGAATGTGATGTGATATAAGGTGAAGTAAATGATGAATTTTTAAATGTTTTTTTTCATATATTCACATTATATTTTGGATATAGTTTTCGAAGTTATTTTATATGAAATAATAGAAGGTGAAATGGAACAAAGTGTTTTAGGATTTAGTAAAAGTGGATGATTTATAGTAATACATTCAAAAGACTAATATATATATATATATGATATATACAAGAATTATCATATTGCATGGAAATTATGTCCTACATTCTGATGAATTTTTTTATTGTGAAAAAATGATAAATAATTATCATTTATTGATTCTCCCACAAATTATATCATTAAATAAATAGTTATATAAGATGTAAAGTATGAGAATTCATCCATGAATTAGAGGCATGATTTTTTTTATAGCAACTATTCATGAGTTATAACACATAAATAAATTCAAAATCACCCAAGGAGTGTCCTCAGGTGATTATATTTATATTGATGTAATGTGATGGTAGTGGGGGGATTCATACAATGCTTGGATGAACATATATTGAACCTAAATCTCCATTTCTTATTTTTCCACTACATGCTGAGTTGCTAGAACATCGTAGGAGAGAGGGGAATCCTATACGTATGACATGTCATTAAATAGAACTGTGGATACACCACAAAGGCGGGGTGGGTTTTCCACTCAGTGATCATTATCAAACCATATGATGATTATGAAGATGTATCCATTTCTCTTTGGTGTAAGGTACACATGTGATTGAATATGTTCTTTATTTATGATAATTATATTTTTTATACTATCTTTCATATAGATGCTCAAATGTTTTTTAATCACTTCTACTTGATCTAATAAATGTTATTAGACTTAAAAAAAATCCTTTATTATGACCATGTTATTCCATTTTTTGTCACGGGGAAATGTATTGGCTTCGTATGTTGTTATTCTTATATAGGTGATTATGAGAAAATTGTTTAGCTAGTGTTTAACCATCCACCTTCTTCCTCTAGATAGGTTATAACCATGTTATACATTTTAATGACATGGGGATAAGTATTTAAATTCTTGAGAATTATTGATTACTAATGCAGGTTGATTATGTATTGACATTATATATTTTTCATTATATGGATAGATAGGGTTTTATTCAGCCATAGGTTCCTTAATAAATATTATGAAATATCTTGCTGAATTTTATAGTGAATGAATTTGAATTCATCAGGTGATGGGTGGGGCCTAGAATTATATAGCCCATTGATTCATTGATAGGTATCATGAGACAAAATAGTCTTCGTTTTAGTCTATACATCCCACCATAATAGTATAGTGCCTGTACACAAGGCCATGAATTTTTTTTATGTCCAAATTTTTTCATTCCATTATTATGAGATCTATATTATTAATATACATGTTTTCATTTATTATCATTGATACAGTTTTCTTTTAGTTTCTACTGATTATTTACTTATTTAGATTAATTATTTCCACCATATTATATATACCATTCTAATGTATTTGATATCTTTAGTGTTATATTTCCCCTACTAAGTTAAGATAACCTTTTCCATATGTTCCATTTCCCATGATATGCATAATGGTATTAAAAATAAAATATTTTGAAGTATTTAAAGTGTTAACATTTTGTCATAGATTTTAAATACTCATTATACATTAAGCTTTTTTATATGTATTGGAAAAAATGTACAATTTATATGAAGAAAAATGGATTTATTAGTTTATGTTTTATACCTTTTCTATAATGTTTTAAACATAAAAATATCCATAGGATTTTAGTGATTCAATAATGATAATTAGTTCTCAAATTCAAGATGGTTATATTGAGGATTTCATAGCTCGGATCAAGGTGACTGTGTGAAGTATGTGTTTATAGCACCAGACTCAGGAGTTTGGGTCCGAGGCATCACAATTGGTATCAGAGGGGGGTATGGATTACTTTGAAAATTAGGATATTTGATAAATATAATTTAAGGGGTTAAAATTTAATAGCCCAGTTAATTTTAAGATAAATAATTTTAATATTTTTATCAATTAAAATTAAATTTATACTCATTATAATAATATTATGTAATTTTTTAGTCAAAAGGGGAAGGTATTTCTTTCTAACCTAATTGGGTTTTCATGTATTATATAATTTTATTTAATAGCTTGATTCCATAACTAATGAGTTTTTATTTTACTAAATTAAATTCATTTTTTTAATTCATCTTGTTAAAATTTTCTTAGAATGAATTTTTGTGAATTTTGTGAAATGATTGATTTTTAAATAAGTAATGAAAAATAATGATTTTAATTAAAGAAGGTATTTTTTCAAGAATTTAAATATATCCATTTGGATTTTAAAAGTTTTAAAAGTGAAATTATTTATCTTATAATATATATAATCCAATTGATTTCCTTGGAATCAATTTTATAATTTAACTTTTTATAAAAACAATTTTACATTAAAAAGACATTTTTATAAAAAACTGTTTTTTCAAATTCTTAGGGATTAATTTTTAAAAAAATTATAAAAAATATATAAATTGAATTATAAAACTTTATTTCATATTTATAATCAGTGGGTATAATGTTTTTATAAATTTCCATTTTTATTCAAATTATGAACGGTAACTTTAGTAATTTTTCAAAATAATAAAGTGTAAATCAGGTGATTAAAGTCCAAAATAAAACGATATGGACTAAAAGATAATGATTATATTTCAATTAATTTTATGGAATGAATTTATATAATCCATAATCATAAAAAATTATTATATATAACCTTTTAACTTTTATCCTTGATTTTTACCTTTATATTATTTTATATAATGAAAATTCCAAAATGAAATTTTCTTTGTTTTACTATTTATATATTTATGAAATTGGGATAAAAAGTGTATATGTTAGTTTAAAAATATTTCTTACATAGATAAAATATTATTTTTTATCATCATCATTTATTTCTAATTTTTATTAATAATATAATTACCTTAAATATATATGAATAATTGACATAGTTCTTGTGGAAGTTGTTATA
Source organism: Viscum album (assembly GCA_963277665.1). Lineage (NCBI taxonomy): Eukaryota > Viridiplantae > Streptophyta > Magnoliopsida > Santalales > Viscaceae > Viscum > Viscum album. The sequence continues at coordinate 893,056,411 of OY728123.1, forward strand.
AAATGCAATAAAATGACTTTCAGAAATAGTAAATATTACACCAATGAAGTGATTTATAATGTTACAATAATTTTTTAGATAAATATTTCATTTTATTGATGTCTTAATGGATTATAATATAATTCCCCTACTTTAATATTGTTTCCAACGTCAAATTAAATTAATAGTTCAGAAATTGATATTAATGATATTTTATAATAAATATTGTTTTATTTGATAATTTAAAAATTATAAAAATTTTATATTCATACAAGAGAATATTATAGTATTTATTACATAATACATGGTCCATTTATGTGACTTTTTCCATTTTATAGTAACTAATTTACCCCTAATGAATAAAAACCTTTACAGTCTTGGTAATCTTCCAAAGGGTTAATGGAGGGTTATAACAAAATGAAAAGTGTTAAACCGTCAACCCAAACTGCACATATTTTTTATGATATTATTTAGACCGATCATAACCCAATATTTTTATTTCATAATATTTTATTCATTTTTACATGAAAATTAAATTATATTAATTTAATATTTTAAGAATTTATAAGAGTTCCCATCCCATCTATTATAAAATTGTGCCTTTTATAATCTTTTCCTCACACTTAAAAATCTTTTAGATCATAAAATACCCACCAAAATACAATAATTAAATACCTATTTAAATCCTTAAGGCCTTTTTTGATGATAAAACCATCCTAGGATAGATTTTGGTGTAATCCATTAGAGGTTGTCCAAAGAAGATGTATCACGCTTAATGGTGCATTTTTTAATATTTCTTCTTCCACCTATTTCAAATATTTTAAATCCATGATTATATAATAAAATAATTTTATAACATATAAACAATTTTTATTATTTTAATGGAATAACCTATATCCATCTCCAACCTCCATCAAATGGGAAAGGAATATGTCGTCCATGTGTATAGTGTACTACACCACATTTACTGATGCACTACTGGAAAATGGACCTATACCCACGGTTTTGGAAACAACTGTGGGTATAGGTCACCCTATCTCCACGGTTTTCAAAAACTGCGGGGATATGCTGTTTTCCAGAACCTATACCCACGGTTTGGGCAAACCGTGGGTATAGGGTCTCAAAAACATTCTTATACCCACGATTTGGCCATAAACCGTGGGTATAGGTGAGCTCTATCCCCACGGTTTTCCCAAAACCATGGGGATTGCCTTTGTTTAAAAACCTATACCCACGGTTTTGACAAACCGTGGGTATAGGTGTCCCGCGTTTGCGTGGGAAATTTTTTTTTCCGCGGGAAATTTTGTTTTTGGCGGGAGTTCTATACCCACGGTTCTTCCCTCTATACCCACGGTTTAAATAAATATATTTAACAAAATATATATACATATACGTAAAGTCGACATTGGGGAAATGGTAAGGTGGTTTGTTAGTGGCGAAGAGGTCACGGGATCGAATCCGGACACCGGCTATTTTATAAATCCTATACCCGCGGTTTGAAAACCGTGGGTATAGAGTATTGACACGGTGGAAAAAAAACCTATACCCACGGTTTGACGAAAACCGTGGGTATAGGTTAGGGACCTATACCAACTCCGTTCAGCCGTATGGTTCCCAGAACCGTGGGTATAGCCTATACCCACGGTTTTGGGGGCTATACCCACGGTTTTGAACCGTGGGTATAGGTCTATTTTCCAGTAGTGATGAAATTCATTTTCCACCAACACATATCATGGAAGGCTATACTGATGGATATTTTTTATATATATGATATTAATAAGATATTAATCCATATATAAATATAATATAACATTTATTTCATTATTTTTTTATTCACTCAAAAAGGATAACATCATTCATGCGTTTGTGTGGACTACCCTCTCCACGAAGCGATGTGATTTACTTTTTGTCAGCACATAAAAAGAATGATATATATATGTGAATTTAAAGAAATAATATATATATATATATGATATATTTATAATTATATAAATATAAAATAATACTAACATTATTTGCATAATTACCATTAAACAATGGAAACATTATTTATGCATTCGTAAGGCCTACGGTATCAGTTATTATAATGTAGTTCATTTTCCATAAGAATAAATCATAATAGGTTTAAAAAGTATAATTTATAAATTAAAATTATAATCATATCATTATTATTATTCTTTATATGATAGAATAATTTTCTCTATAAACATTTCTAACCAACCAAATTCATTTTTGATATGTGGACCGAATATCATCAAAAGGTACGACATCAAGTTAATTGATTAAGTAATTTAATATAAAATTATAATAAATAAAATAAAATTAATTATGATATATTAAAATTTTAATATATAAGTAAATAATTAACATAATTTTTTATTCATGAAGATAATGAATGTACTTAACAAGACATACTTGAGGAAAGGTACTTTCTCTTTAAAATTCTATCTTTAAAGTCTCCCTTCAAACTCCTTCACTTCCATGTGAATATTACTAAAATTGTTTTATGTATTAATTTATATGAAAAAATAATTATTAAGTACATTTTTTTCTCTTTTTTCCTTTCTTTTTATGTTTTTAAAAAGGAATCTATTTATGAAATGTTTTTTACATTCTCTACAAAATATAAATGGAATGTTCTATTTTAACATACACGATGATAATGACTTTTACTTCCACTATAAATATTATTTTATTTTTCATTATTTTATAGAATTTCAGGTTTTGTTCAATAGAAAACCCTATTTCCCTTCCTTATGATTTTTTTAGTTTTGAAAATTGTTTTTTGTACGAAAGGTTAATTTAATATCTTAAAGTTTTTTCATATATTTTGAAATGATTTTTTAAAATTTTTTGTGATGAAAATGTGTAAGAATAATTTTTTTATTCCTTATATGGTACTTGAGAATTATATACATGAAATAGGTGATAAATATATAGCTTATATGATGGGTTGATCCCAATTATATCACATGAGAGTTATGTGAGACCTCATATAGATTATATGAATTTTGAGCCCCATTACAGCTCTCCAATGCATCATATAATGTTACTTGTTATCAAAGACAATATTGAGGGAGTTTAAAAATGTGTATTCTCCGATGGATTTAACTTGTTTCTTATTATTTGTGACTACAGATTAAAACATGTTATGACCATGATTCTCTAAGTCACCTAAAATGAGTTTCTCTTTTCTTTCTATGAGTTTTAAGGTTTTATTTGAGAAAAAGTGTGTATTTTTTATTTGGAAATGATTTACTTCATATGATCAATGAATAATGAGATAAATTTAATTATTCTATGGGGTTTCAAGAAATTTAATAGTATAACCAATTTATTTCTTTTCATGTCCCATACTATGACATTTGGCTCATCCCATGTTTTAAAAAGTTTTCACATGGTTTATGGATGTGTATTGGAAAAGAAGAAGTCATGTTTAAAGTCATAAGGATTTTTCCTAAAAATAAAACATGTTTTATTTTAAATGCATTATTTTTTTTTTGAAAAAATGAACACTGATTATAAGTTTATATTTTTTAATATATGGGTTTTTTATATAATAGTTATGAAATAATTCTCTAAGACTATAAGCCATATAGATCCTCTAGAATGCATGTTACTAAATTTTTGATTAGAAATTGAAGAACATGTATTGTTTAAGGATGATTCCTTGCAGTTGGTATCATAACAATATTTTAAATAATTTCATAGTTTAAGATAATTTTATTATCATAAGTTTTAAAGTATGTAAATTATATTTAAGTTGAAATGATATAGAATTTGAAGATTACAATATTTCTTCTTTAAATCTATGTCTATTGAGAATGGTTTTTTACTGGGGAAGAATCAAAGGTGATGTAGGAAGGTATCAAGAGAAGAATATCCTTCCAAATAAATATAATGAAATGTATTTAATTGAAATTGAGAAATTTTTCATAATTATTGATCTGTTTACATAGGATATCTTTACTGGTGGCATCCATGTTTGAGGGAAACTTGATTCACCATAAATGAACATATCGATAGTTGAGCATTTCAAGAAATTAAACCCTATAAAATTTATCATAACTTCAAATCCAATAGTAGATTAAGGATGGATCAACACACTGTAAAAGATATTTGAAGTCATGTGGTGTTAGGAACATCAAAAGACCACCCTTTATATTTATCATTTTGATAGTGAATCAGATTGATGAAGCTATTTAGTTAAGAATAATGGATAAAAAGATGATCTTGATTCCATGGAATGAGTCACATTTAAAGATTTTTTTTCAATATAAATATATCCAAAAAATTTTTCAAGTTAGGATAGAGGGACAATTATTAAAATAGAAGAAAAAATATTAATATTTAGTAGCCACATTGGAATCAAATATTACATGATTAGATAGGTACATGAAAAATTTTATTCAGTACCATGATAGTAAAATTAATAAATTTCACCCCAAATTGAAACCATTTTTAAAGATATAATTAACCACTTTAGAATTTAAAATATTTTAGAATGTTGTTCATTGTGTTGAGAAAATTGATATGGAGTTTTTTAACACTTATGTTTCCAGGACAACAAAAGTAAGAAATGGTCATGTTGGAATGAAATGAAGACGAAAAAAACTAATAAGTCTGGATCCAATCAAAAAATATGTTCTATGTGAGGTAAAATACATTTCATGGAATGTTTGGCAGAATATGTAGAGATTTAATAGTGTGCTATGTTTGTTCACATGGCTTATAACTGTAATAAAAAGAGTCTCAAAAAATCTAATAATAACTAAATAGATATACAGAAAAGAGTGGGATGTTTTAGTTATAATTAGTTGGGAAATTATGAAAAAATGTGACCAAATATGGTTACTTGGTGTGGAAATCGTCATGATTGAGAAATAAATTTTGTTGAAAAGTCACTTTCTACTTCTATGGTTGATGTTGGGCCTTCTAATGAAGTTATTACATGAGAGATACTAGTATTCAAGAACCATGTTTGACTATGTATCATCAAAATATTCAGTTATGGGTAATTTTCATGTGGAATGGGGACATAAACTCATACTAATATGAAAGAACCATTAGTAAAAATGCATGGTGGAAATATTAAATCATCCATGGTTTATTGGAATCTTACGAATGCTATTAGGGGCATGGTCTTTCCAAAAAATATTGTTGAACTACCCATGGTAGAGTTTGATATAATTTTCTGTATAGATTGACATTAAGTTTAGTGTGATAATATAGACTGTATATCCAATAAGTATTTACATAGTGATTTCATACCATTTATAACCTGCTAAGTAGTTAATAAATTTATTACCAATGGAAGTGAAAGATATTTAGAACATGTTATTGAAAAAAATAATTTTCCAGATGAGTTATTTCTTAGAAATAAATTAATATGTTGGTGTATTTACTGATGATTCTCTTAGTGTTATTCTTAATTGGAATATTGAATTTATTGTTGAACTAGTTCATAATTCCAATCCTATTATAAAACCCCCCTATCTGATTGACCAAGTAAAATAATTGAAATTTAAAAAGCTGTTATACGAGTTTCTACAAAAATTATTAATTCATCAAAGAACATTACCATGGGGTACTCCATTTTTTTTAAAAAAGAAATATTATTTAATTATTCTTTACATTGATTAAATATCCTCAAATGAAATCACTTTTAAAAATGTGTATCCCTTGCCTCATATTGATGATTTTCTTGATCTGTTACAGGGAGCACAATATTTTTAAAAGATTTTTCTTAGGTTGGGGTACCATTAGTTGAAGGTGAATTGAGAATATATCATGAATACTATATTTTTTTTCTAGATGTCAGATTTATGTGCTTTTTTTCATCCCTTTAGGATTTTCAAATTCCCAAAATATATTTATAAAACATCTAAATAGATTTTTTCATTACTATTTTATAAATTTTGTGGTTTTGTTTATTGATGACATATTGGAAAATTCTAAAAGTCATATGGATTATAAAATATAAAAAATTACAGTTTTGAATACTTTCAAAGAAAAGAAGTTATATGGAAAATTTAGTAATATGAAATTTTTGTTGCAACCGATTTATTTGATTGGATATATTATTTCTGAAGATGGAATAACTCTTGAACCTATTAAATTAAATTTGATAAAGAATGGAAAAGACCTAAAAATTTCACAAATATTCATATTTTTTGTGGATTTCAATTTTACTACTAGAGGAGTGTTAATAAATTCGTCATTTGTCTATCTTATTGAGTAAGATAACTCAAATATGATTTAAATTCATCTGGATAAAAAAATGGGTTGATTGTTTTCTGGAACTAAAATGAATATTGGTGAATGCTCTAGTTTAGGATCTAACCAGTAGAAATGATTATTTTTCATCTATAGTGTTGCTTCATTAAAAAGACTTGGTTATGTTATGATACAAAGTGATTGGTTAATTTCTTGTGCTTCACAAAAACTAAAATCATATGAGTTAAATTATCCAACTCATGATATTGAATATTATACTATGATTATTAATTTAGAAACATAGAAGCATCATTTATATTGAGTATAATATGAAATATATATCAATCAAAAGGGTTTGATCTGTATATTTATTCATAAAAAGTTTAAAATGAGTTATAGAAAATGGATTGACCTAATTAAGGATTATGATGTGAAAATTTATTACCATCTGGGAAAAGGAAAACAAAGTAGATGATACTCGGAGTTAGAAAAATTATGTTGCACTCACCATATTACATTTGGAACATTTCCATTTGTTTGATGATTCGATAAGTTGTTTCCTAGAAATTATGGATTTACGAAAATCCTCAATTTTGTTTTAGTTATTAGTATAATAATATCCCTAAAAAATAAGTAATAAAGCTCATAATGAATTTCATGTTTTATATGAAAATAAAGAATCTATTAAGAAGGATAAGTTTCTAGATTTTAATGTTGATGAAAAAGGTAAAATAAGATTTGAAAAAGAATTTGTGGGTCTTATTATTCTCATTTGAAGATATAATTTTTGATAAAATCTCAAAGATTACCATTTTCCATTCACCCTAGTAGCACTATAATGTAAAGAGACCCTTAGGGGTATTAGTGATGAGATAGAATAAAAATATATATTACTGCATTTTCTATAAAATGTTAGACTTTTAAATAGTTTAAAAAATATTATAAATTACCAAAATGGGATGTTTTAGAGTTTTATAGTATCGAATTAGAAAATGTAAAATATATCTATTGATTTTGTAGTGGTATTTCCAAATTCATATCAAGGTAATAATACGATTTGCGTTATTGTTGATCGATTAATTAAATCTATGTATTTTCTTCATGTTAAAGGTACTATTTCATTAGATAAATTTTCGTGAATATATCTCCTGGATATAGTATGATTAAATGGATTTAATCTATCCAATATATTTGATCATGAACCTATATTCCCCTATAATTTTTGGAAATGACTTAAGAAGTGATTGGATACTGAATTAAATTTCAGTACAACTTTTCATCCCCAATATGATAGATAGTAGGATTGAATAATTAAAAACATAGATGAAATGACACATATTTTTCAATGGATTACTACAGAATTTGGGATCATTATCTCAATTTTGATGAGTTTGATTATAAAGAAAAGTTTTCATTCTAGTTTGTAGATGAAAATTTTTGAGGTCTTGTATGGAAATTGGTTTTAGACTCTATATTTTTTAGATGAAGTAAGAGAGGGGAAGTTGGATTTTACAAGAGTTAGTAGAGGAAATGGTTGAGATGGTGAAGATCCTTCAGAATCATATGATGACGGATCAGATCAAGCATAAAATTTATACAAATATCTGAAAGAAATATCTTCTTATCGAAGTAGGTGATCAAGTTTTTTTAAAGTGCCTCCATGAAAAAGTTTTATGTGTTTTGGTAAAAGTGAAAAATAAGTCCTTAGTTCATTGTAATGAATGAAATCCTAGATAAATATTAAATAGATGACTACTTAGTGTCCTTACCTATATATTTTTCCCAAGTACACGATGTTTATCATGTTTCAATGTTTAGAAAATAAGAGCCAAATTCATCTCATGTTTTAATCCTTGATGTTATCCAGTTAGAAGATAAACATTTTATGAGGAACAACATTTTCATATTCTTTAATATAGAAAAAAATTGTTGAGGAAATGGTGATTCACTATGTAAAGGATCTTCTGAGAAAACATATGGTTGAGTAAGAAACATGAGAATCTGAAAATGTTGTAAGGGAAAGATATCCGCAATTGTTAAATAATTGAATAAAATTGAAAGGAAGAAATTCCAGAAAGGGTGTAAGAATGTAAAAACCTAGTTAATGTTAAGGTAGATAATTTTAAAATTTTTATTAATTGTATTTTATATGTTTTTTTTTCATTATAATAATACTAGTTAATTGTATGGTGAGATGGAAAAAAGGATTTATTACTAATCAAATTGTGTTTTATTTTATTGTATAGTTTTATTTAAAATCATGATTTAATAATTATTGAATTTTTATTTTAAAAAATTAAATTAATTTTGAATTCTTCACTCTAAAATTATTATATGATAATTTTTTGATAAATGTCTAATAATATTTATTTTTCAATGAAGAGTGAAAAATAACAGTTTTTTAATTTTTTTATTTTAAAAAATTTAAAAAGATAAATGTTGTTTTTGAATGCATCAAGGAAAAAATGGTTCTCATATATTATTAATAGTTAAATATATTTCAATGGAATCAATTTTATACTTGAATTTTTGATAAATATATTTTTATACTTAAAAATGTATTTTTCAAAAAATATTTTTAGTTATGTTTTTTAGGTTTAATTTTAAATTAAATTCTTCCTATTATGTGAATTGAGTTTTTAAAAATATATTTCATTTTTAAAATTAATGGGGTCCAAATATGGTCAAAAGTTCTCTTTTTATATTGGGACATTTTTAATAGTAACCTTAGTAATTTTTATTACCATGCTAAAGGGTAAATCATGCAATTAAGGTTATAGATAAAATTATAAGGACTAAACAATGACACTAACACTTACCTTAATTTTATTGCATGATTATATATTGTAAATGATCATATAAAATTAGATTATATGGAATTTATATCTATATTTTCATTTTTTTACCATTATATTATTTTATATAAAGAAAGTCAAAAAAGAAAATTCTCATTATTTTATTATCTTTAAATTTATAACATAGGGATAAATTGAGTATATGTCTAGTAATAAAAATTAATTTTAAATATAAATAATTTTTTTATAATGGAAATATATTTCTAATTTTTATTAATGAAATAATTACCTTAAATTATAATGAAACACTAACATAGTGCTTATGAAAGTAGTAGAAAAATGAATAAAATGGTTTTAAAAAAACTAAAAATAATATTATTTGAGTTATTAATTATGTTCTAACAATTTCCTATATACATATAACATGTTAGGCATACTTTAAAATATTTTTTTTAATCCATATACATTAAATTTGTCTGAGAGTCAGATTAAATGAATAGCTCCAAAATTAACACTAATGATGTTTTATAGTAAATAATGTTTTATTAAATGATATTAAATAATTAAAATCATATTTTTTTTAAACATAATTTGACATAGTTTATGAAATAAATCATGGCAATTTTATGAGCATTTTTTTCCTTATATAGTAACTATACTGACCCATATAAAGTAAAACGCTTGGTTATCAAGGTAATCAGCAAAAGGGTTAACAGGGGGTTAAAACAAAAAGTTATGGGTGAAAACCATAACTAAACATGTCTATATTTTATTATTTGAGATAACTTATACACATAATTATCCTATATTCAATTTTATAATATTGGATCCATTGTCTCATGAAAATTAATTTATATCACTTTAATAACATATGAATTTCCAAGAGTCCCTCTACCCTATCTTATAAAGGGGAACTTGATCTCCTCTATTATTCACACTTAAAAATCCTTTTGGGTCATCCAAAATCATTCCAAATATCGTATTAATATCACAATAAACATTATAGATTCATTGTTTTGATCATAAATCCAACATTGGATATATATTCATGTAAACCTTAAGAGGTTTCACGAAAAAGAGGTAGCATTATTAACCAAGTGTTTTTATTTTATTTATTATTTCACCTCCTTAAAATATTAAAATTCCCTTAAGATATCATAACATAATTATATAACATATAATGTGATTTTATTGTTTTAATTTAACAACATATATCAACCTCCAACCTCCATTAAACAAGAAATGAACCCATTATTCATCTGAACAGTGAATTATGACCTCACAAACCGATGTACTTTATTTTCCATCGATGGCTATCCAAAATGGAAATAATGATGGATTTTATAGTGACATAGGATTATCATACATGGATATTAAAACATTTTATATTTATATTCAATACATTACAAAAGTATATGCCTGGGGACTGTAATAGTTTATTGTCTTTGGAATCCTGGAACACAATATTCTAACTTGGTGAATGCTATTCATTCTTTACCACAAAGATATTCCCATTTACAACTCCTAATTGAAAAAAATTTATAACTATTGGAAATTAAACAAAAGAAATGGTGAACTTAGATTCTCAGTAAGGGAAAATAAAGGATATACATAATGATAACATGAATGTAAGTGTATGAGAACATGAGTATAACATTATAAGATCATACCCTGCATATCAAAGATCACATACCTTAGTCATTTCATAAGGATTAGAAGATAGAAATTCACAAATCATAAGGGAATCAAGAGAATATAACATGATATCATAAAATAGGAATAATACTTGGAATTATGGGAGTCACATAAACATATGTAATGATTTCCACAATTGTGAAGGCTCACAACCAAGGATATCTTAGTAGAATGCGTTCACTCACCAAACCATATTAATAGTAAAGGTTAACTCCTAAGACCATATTAGTATTTGAGTTTCAATCTCAATGATATATTAGTTGTATAAGTTCACTCCCAATACCATGCTAGTGGAAAAATTCTATTACTGAACCTGGGTAACTCCATATTTCATCAACATCTATCTCATTAGATATAAATATTTTCCCAATTCAATGGAGGTAGATATAGGTCCCAAAATTCACATAATGAAATCATACATATATGTCCCACATGATCATAAAAATTAATCACATAATAACCCATTAAAATAAGTAGGTTTTAAATGTATTTTATCATGTTATAACCTATGAAAGAGAAACTGGTTTCATAATAAACATGTCATCATAAGCATAAACCAATAAAATAAATAATAATAATGGTTCCTTGGATCCTATCCCTAGTATATAATAAACTATATTAGGGGATTTTATTTTATATGGAAACAGATTTTAAAAGATCACATGGATCATTTCTTGATGGAAATAGCCTTTCTTTGAAAACAACATCCATAAAACGTTTTTTAAAAAATATTATTCAAAAATGATGATATAAACCTATAAATAAGTCTTCTAAAATTTAATTACAACATTTCTTGAGGAAAATATACTTTCCTCTAGAAAATCATTTATCATTTAAAATCATTTAGAAACCATTTTTATTAACATTGAAAACTATAAAGGATTCTTTGAAAACTATTTAATATAATTTTTAACAATAAAAATCTGTTGAAATGATTTTATTTGAGAAAAACCATTTTATCATTTTAATGAAGCTTTAAAACTAATTTAAAACACTTTTTTTAAACATATAAAATTTTAAAAATTATTTACCTTGAAAATAAAATTTAAATAAAAACATTTGTAGAATATTAAAAATATTATTTAAATCCTATAAATTAATATTAAATTAATGCAGTGGTAATGATGGTGGATAATTCCATAAATTATGTTTACTTAAAAATAATGATTCTTTTCACACTATTGGTAGAACTCAAAAGAGCCTTGATCAAAAAATGAAAAGAAAATTAATTTTCAATTTTTTTTATAAAAATTTAAAAAATGTGTAAACATATTTTTTTTTAAATTCATAGGATTATATAAGAATATTTTTGAAAACCTTTTTAGAAAAATGGTTCTAAAATAAAACATATTTCCGACCAAAGAGATAAATAATGTTGGAATTTTATTAATTTTTTTCTTAATTATATTAAGTAACAAAGAGCTGGAAAATGGTATTATTACATGAAGAAATAAATCATTAATATAATAGAATAAAATTAATGATAATTCATATGATATGGGTCAAAAATATTTCATCTATTTAAGTGAAATAATACACAATCCTGATAAACCATGATATTGTAGCAAAAAACTATTACAATATTTGCAACTTTCAATCATAATCCATATCAAAAAATAATAGTAAATTAAGATTAAAATATATTTAAAATAATGATATTCATGATATAATATTCCAAAGGGTCTGTATATACACATTGTAAAATAAGATATGTGCATAACATAACATGTGTCTTAAAGGAGAAAAATTGAGAAAAAAATTACCTTACTAATTTGTTAACTTTTGAACTATAAACCCCATGTATGTGTGATTGTAAAATGGATATTTAAATAATAATAAATTTTAAAATAATAATCATAAAATAAATTCATGGGAATTATATATATAACATAGAATAAATAAGTGGTGAATATAGCATGAGTGTCGCAGAAGTAAAAAGTGAGATAGAAATCTCGTAGCTTAAGTCTAGACTCTCACCATACAGGTTAAAACATCTTGTATAAAAAATATAAGTTTCGTATAATTATATCACATAACCAAATTCATATATATAATCCTATATATTGTTTAATTATTATTTAATACTACCCATTTATTAAGAATTCCATGTTAATGTTTTGTTTTGGGAAATAACCACCTTGTTTTTCATACTTTTTTTTGACTTTATATTCTTGGTCATATTACATAGATCCTGATTTAATCATTTATATAATGATAAGAACGATATAAATAGTATAATTATTCATTTTTTATGTATATATATTACCCCATCGAATTTAGTGATAGGAATTAAAATACACTTTTTATGGAGATGGTAGACTGTACCTACACATGAATGTTGTTTCCATTTTATTTTTATATTGAAAGAAAGAAAAGTGAATGATATATATATATATATTATCATAACCTTATAATTTTTATGTCATATATGTCAAATATTTCTATTTAACCCATCCTTAATACATTTCATGTAAAGTGTGAATGAATCACATCACTTCATGAGGCAGTAGTCCGCCGTACACACCAACGATGTTATCGTATTCCCACAAAATGGAAAGCATGATGGATTGTGTTATATAGTAATTAAATAAGAATAAACACATCATAAATTTCATATATATCATATAAAATATTATTTATACCATTATTTTCAACCTTGAAAGGTGGTAATGGAAAAACAAATGACATTGGTTTGTGAGGTAGTAGTCCACCGTACACACGAACGATGGTATCATTACCCATTAGATAAAAGTGTGTGTTGTTGTATCTCATGAAACTAACAGAAAAAATATAAGTATATTTAATATAATTATGTTATTATATTATCATACTATAAAAAAATTATGGGTATTTAGGAAGAAATAAATCAAAAACCTTTGTCGATGAACATTTCCTCTTCATCAAGTATCTCTTTTTAGTATACACAAAAAGAGTTCCTTGGTTGAATTTATAACCACATTAAGGATTATAGGATGAGGGGGGAGAATATTGAATTTTTTTAAAATATATGGGCAATTAAAATGTCTTTAGAGGTATGAATACTGGGGAAGAGTGAGTGACCATATATAATTGAGGAGGTGTGACATTCTTGTAAATACGCAAAAGTATTCAATATTGGAAGGTCTCACTTACCTCATGTGTATCCATAATTGAATAATAATGGAGGGTATATTTTATTTTGTTAATAAAAACCTCCAAAAAATAAAAAAAATGAATTTTTATAAGGTTCTTACTTAACATATATGTTTCCCTATTTATACCATTATGGTTTTTATTCGTGTAAACATTTTTCTAAACATATTAATTTCTCCACTAACAATATATAGGAGTGATTTTTTTAGAAAATTCATATCTGATTATTATAAAATATTTCATATAATTTATGTAATAAAAATCCCACATTTTTTTGAAATTAGTTTTAACAAAAACACATGTAATTCTGAAAAATAATACTTTAACCCTAACCATACGAACAAAATTTTTACTATTTAGGGGTCAATGCGTTCATTTTAAAAGATTAATTGTCCCATTATTGGACCATATTTTATATTTATTAACATTTAGTAGTTACTTTTTACAATATATTATTTTTAGTAATTTTATATCATTTAATGAAATGTCATTTAATATAAATTAACATTAACACCAACATTGAAATTATTTATTTTATTTGAATTTAATAATGTCATGAAAATAAAGGAATTTAAATATATTATGTTAACACATGTAACGCATGATATATTAATCCAAAAAATTAATGTAAGATAATATTTCATTCAATTTACCTCACTTTTAACATTTTTAGTATCATTTATTTTAGTTAATTATTAATTAAATAATTCACGATTTGGTGTTTCATAAGAATTTTAAGTAATTATTTAAACTATAGTAATTAATAAAAAATTATATTTAATATAAAAACTCATTAAAATTTAGAAATAGTATTTATAACAGAACATAGATTGTTTTCTCCCCATCCCAAATCTTTATAAATATTAAAGGCAAAGAAGGTTCCTTTTTTGTCTTTTTCCTTAACATATTATATAGGTCATGTTCAGGGAATAATATCCCAATAACTCATAGAAATAGAACCTAATGTGGCAACCGTATAAATATATGCATCCAATTGGTTTTGGATAAGTTTTTGGGTCATTTTACACCTTATATTTAATGTTTACCACTACGTAAACTCATTTTTTACCTTAATCACTATAATTTGTTTTAACTATTTTAGCTAATCATTATGGTTAAAAAATTAATTTAAACTTATTAAAAATTATAAATTATGATTATTCAGAATATGGAATCATTTTTTTAATTCGATTCACATAAGTGGAAAAAATGAAATTAGAACTAATCTTAGAGAATTGGCGCGAACGCGGGTTTTTGAAGTGAAAATGTTAAAATGTTTATTATGTTTTTATTTATAAATTTAATATAAAAAATATTCCAATGAAATAAACTGGATTAATTTATGTAAAATTTATCTAATTTTACATTATATACAATTCAAAATATAATTTAGAATTTTAAATTATTTAGATAAAAAGTCATTTTTCAATTTAAATTCAATATTTTTCACTATCCATCAAAAAATTAATTTTATAAGAAGAAAACCAAATATTCACCGTAATATAATTTTGATGTTACAATTTCCAAAAAAATATTTTTTTTTCAAATAAAATTTGAAAAATGTCAATTTTATTTAATATAAGAGAACCATTAAATGTGTGTAAAACTACATTTTAGAAAAATAAATATTTTTATGCATAAAATTTGATTTTTTTTGAAATATTTCCTAGAAGAAAAATAACACGATTTTTAAATAGTTTATTGAATAAATATTATATAAATTTCATCAAATTCATTCATAAAAAGCGTTTTTTATTTATTGATATAAAACATGTTTGTGCATAGAAAAATATCTTTTCAAAAATATAATTTCCTTATTTTCAATTAGTTATTACATCCATTCATAATTAATTGGTTACCAAAGAAAGAAATGTATAATCATGAATAAAAGAAATTAATAATTTTGTAAATATTTTTATACCCACCATTCCAAAAGCTAAGTGATAACTATTATAATATTTTAATTATTTGTCACATTTTGATTAAACTCAGTGTTCAATTTAATGAAAACAAAGCTCAGTACTGTATGTATCACAATCTAAACATTGTATTTCATGTAACCTATGCCAAACTTAGTGTTGTGTGTATTGTAAGATAAATTTTTATTGCATGTAGTACACAATTAACTTGGTGTAGTGTTCCATGAAATCTATCAAAGAATTTTTATTTATTCAAAAATAATAATTCCTAAAATCTCAAGGGGTGACATTATACCACCTATAATGAGTTTCCCCCTAGTAATTCATTTGTTTTATAAATTTTTTAATAATTTAATGTACTTTCCTAGAAATCAACATTGTAATAATGAATACTAAGACTCCCTTTAAAAAGGGAAAGCTTGAAACATAATGGTTAACCAATTTAACTCATAATGAGGTTTACATATAGTAGAACATAGTTTGAAATTTAAAATTTGGACATAAAAGAAAAGAACAATTAATTATTGAGAGTGATATAGATCACTAATCATAACAAAGTTGGTTATCTAGAGAAATTTAACGATTACAAAAACATAAATATGTGATTATATAAGGTAACATTTTATTCATCATAAATGAAGGTACTAGGATAACATTTTTTGTTTCATGTTACTTTTCTTAAATAAGACGAATTTCCATAGTGAGATATTCTTACATGATTTCACTCCATTTCATATATAAAATCTCAAACTTTGGTTGTGCCTTGATCAATTTCCACTTCATCAATTAATCCATGAAATAAAGGAGAACTTTTTATCCCTAAAGAACTAATGGATAAATATCCATTGGTAGTATGATAAATAATTTTTTATATATGAATTTATCATTAAAGAATGATGGTTATCAAGGTTTATCCAATATTGAAAAAATATTCATATGAAAAAATAATGTGTTAATATCTAAAATGAAATTAAATTTTCAACATAAACCATTTCATAAATGATAAATCTTTTGAACCATACAAAAGATGAAAATAAAGAACTTTATAAAGAAAGCTAGTAAAATTTTCAAAATTAGTTTAACATTGATCCCATATACATCATAAAGTATCTCTACATTATCAAATATCAAACATCTGAATAACCTCATCATGTATTCTCTTGAAATATGGTAATATCATCAATTACAAAAAAAAACCTTTTGGAATAATTACATGATTACTCATTCCTTGCATAAAACATAGATTATAAGATATATTATTTAAATTAAAAAATACTATAAACTCCATCCATTATAGAATGATTTTTTTCTGCAAATAGTTAATCAGTTCCAAGGTAATTAGTACTATACAATTTTATTCTTCAAATAAAAAATCTATTTACCCTAACAATATTATCTCAACATATGAAACATATTAATAGTCATATTAACTTAATAAAAATTTTACTCTTCTAGTCTAGCAGTATAATTATACGCATTTGTGAAAATCTATAATCCTAAACTTCCCCAAAAAATCCTTATATATATTATAATTATTGATTTTAAATAAATAAACTATTAAATTATTCCAAATCATCCTCAATATATTAACCAAGATTCAGTATCTTATTCCTTAATTCCTCTTCCCTTTCATATAACATTTGTAGTCTCTTCATCAGCAACAATATAACCATTACTCGTGCCTCCTTGATGATTATATTCATGAGTTTTCAATTTATGACATTGATTTTCATAATTCCCAAACATTACTCATTTAAATTAGTCATAAATAATTGATATATTAGGGAATCAATATTTTAATCTATTTTGATAAATGAACTTTTCATTTTACTTTCTCGTTACTTTCTTTGTATCCTTCTTTTCCACAACTAAAACATCTTCTAGTTCCACTAATATACTCACTTGGGTGTTTCTTCCAATATTCTCAAAACATAGGAAACAGAATCTTCTGTCATCCATGGTCTCCACAACTCTAACTCTCAACAAACTATTTTCTTATATTCTCTAAGGTGTATGAGAGTTGGTTAAGGTATAAATTATTAATACTTTTCTATGAAAACTAATTTGGCATAATCAAAAAATCCTTCACTCCAGTCATTATCCCATTTAACTTCTAATATTAAAATTTTCTATAACATTAAAAATTTACCTAGTTACTTAAGGTTCCTACCATTTACTAAAATAAAAATTAATTTCACGAGAAACACTAATTAAAGTGTAAAACCACATAATCATGAAAAGTTACTTTTTGGATGTATAAACCGGTATAACTGATTCTTTAATATTTGACACCTTAGGTTTATCCTATGTTATTCATAGTCATGTTATATTTAAATTTCTCATAATGGTTCATCAACAGTTTGCGAATTTCCAAGGAATATACCCCAATAGTTTCGAACTAGGTGTCTATTAAGGCCTATTATTGTGCAGCAATTCATAGTCATGTCTTGCTCAATACACTTTTTTTGGGTTATTACTCCTAGAAACATGTATTCTACATGAACATACACTTGTAGTATATTAACAAGGATATGTTTACAAGAAAATAATCTCTATATATTTTTTCCAATATTCAAGGATATTTTCATATAATTTAACTCAATCTTAGACTTAACCTTAGAGAAATCCCAAAACATATCATTATAAATATCCATATGGGTCAGACTAAAGTTTTAACATCATATATTCTAAAGGGTAAATAAACCGTTCTTTTAATACCAAACATTTTGACCCAAGATTCTCATACATACATATTACATTATTTTATATGAATATTGAGGTCATTATAGAAGTACATTCCTGATGATTATAATAATTTAGTTTCTTCTGAAACATGGAACATAATATTTTAACTTGGTGAATGATCTACAATGTTTCCCACAAAGATTCTATAATTTATTACTCCTAAATGAAACATTTTTTAATAACCTTGAGAAGTGAAACATAATAGATGGAGAGGTAAAATGCTTAGTAAGGGTAAATAAAGGAGATATGTAAGCATAACATTAAAATAAGGGTATGTAGAAATGAGCATAATATTTGGAGATCATTCCCTACGTATCAGAGATCATACACATGATTCATGGGATAATGATTATAAGATCATAAGACATGAATCACAAGGGAATCAAGATAATAAGCCATGAGAGAGAAATAGAGGAATAAGAAATGGAATTGTCGAAGAAATATAAACAAATGGAATGATTTATATTGTAGTCAAGGAATAGTTCTAAGGATATCATAGTGTAATGGGTTCACTAGACAAACCATATTATTAGTAAAGGTACACTTCCAAGACCATCTTAGCAGTTAAGGATCACTCCCAAGACAATTTTAGTAGTCAAGGTTCACTCACAAGACCATCTTAGCCAAAAAATTACCATACTGAATTGGTATTACTCCCCATTCCTTCTATGTCTATCAAATGAGATATAAATATTTAAATGATGTATTGGAGGGAGATATAGGCCCCACACATCACAAAATAAAATCATACATATTTGTGTCACAAGATCATAACAATTCATCATATTATATCCTAGAAAATGAAATGTTTATCTTAAACATTCCATCATATCTTAACCTGTGAAAAAGAGACAGGTTTTATAATCATTTAATTATAATATAAATCGTGAAAGGAATTTCATTTCCCACATATTTTATCATGGTATAACCCATAGAATTGATAATTGTGTCATAAAAAAATTAATCATAAGCATAAACCATTTTTATAAAGAATATGAAAATTTTCCTTGGATCGTATTCCCAGTAAATCATAATGAATTTCAATGGATGTCATTTTTTATAGAGAATGATTTTTAAAGATCACCGAGAACATTTCTTTAGGAAAATATATTTTAATTGAAAATAAATTTCATAAAAAATTACCAAAATCATTTTTTTTGGAAATAACATTAGAAGCTTATAAATAAATTTTGGAAAATCCATTTAAAATATTTCTTGAGGAAAATATACCTTCCTCTTAGAATATACTTTTGAAAATGTAAAAACTTTTAAAAATAATTTTATTTAATAATGACATTGAAAACTTATAAAGGATTATTTGAAAACATTTTGAAATATTTTGTAATCATAAAACACTATTTAAATCATTTTCTTTGAATATAACTTCGTCACTTATAATGGAATCTTTGGAAAGCATTTAAAACACATTTTAAAAAACATATATATATTTTAAAATAGTTCTCTTTGAAAATTAATTTAAAATAAAAAATGCTTAAAAAATATTTATCTAAATAATTTCATTATAAAAGAGTATTTAAAACATATAAAGGAGTCCTCTATGAATGGATTAATCATAGTGGGATGTAATTCCATATACGATGTATACATAAAAACAAAGATTTCTTTCACATTGTTGGTAGAAGTCAAAAGACAAATTATCAACATATGATAAGAATATTTCTATTAAAATAATATTAAAAAGGAAAAATATTGGTATTATTTTTAAATATAATAGGTTAATATATTAATATTTCAGAATTTTTTTATTGAAAACATTGTTTTAAAAGAAAACAAATTTTAGACCGAAGAGAGAAATAAAGTCAGATTTCCATAAAAACATTTTCATAATTATCTTAAGTACCAATGAGTGGAAAAATAAAAAAATTACATGTATATATAATTAATAACCTTATAATAAGTAATTTCTTGATAATATTTGAGATATTTATCATAATATTTCATCAATGTGAGGATAATTATAAATAACCCTGATAAAAGATGAGATTATGGAAATAAACACTTACCACTTTAGTAACATTGAATCACAATCCACATGAAATAATAAAATTTCATGAATCATAAAAATACATAAAAATAAGTATATTCATGATATAACATGGAAAAGGGGTATTATATACACCTCGTAAAATAATAGATGTTCTTAACAATACATGTGTCTCAAAGAAGAAAAATTGAGAAAAAAAATTCCCCTGAAGATTTGTTAAGTTTCAAACCATAAAACCAATGAAAGGGAGATAATAAAATGGATATTGAAATACCAAATTTTATCAAAAAAATCATAAAAAATAAATAGAAAATATATACAGCACATAGAAGAAAGAGATGGTGAATATAGCATGTGTGACACAAAAGTAAAAAGTGAGTAAAGAATCTCTTACCTTAAGTGCTGTCTCTTTTCATACTTGTTCAATCCTACTATATAATAAATATAATTTTATTATAAATATATCTATGAAGAATATTTAAATATATAATATCATATATTATTTAATTATGAAATTATTATACTTGTTTATTAACAATTCCATGATAAAGTTATGTTTTAAGTAATAACTGCTTTGTTTTTCGTAAATATTTTGAATTTTTTTATTCTTAGACCTCTTACATTGACACATATTTAATTATATAAAAAATGATAAACATGATATAAATATAAAATATATTTAGTATATAATTATATATATTAACCCATAGAATTCAGTGAAAGGAAATGAAATACATAGTTCATGGATATGGTAGGCCGTACATACACATGGATATTGTCTCATTTTTTATCATATTGAATGAAATAAAATTAAATCACACACACATATATATATTACAATTAAGGAATAAGTTTTATGTTATATATTTCACAGATATATATTAAACCAATCCATAATATATTCCATGTAAATCTTGAATGATTCACATCGCTCCGTGAGGCTATAGTCCGCCATACACAAGAATGATGTTATTGTATTCCCAAAAAAAGAATGGAATGAAGTTATGTGTCATATAATACTTCAAAAATAATATATAAATTATAAATATAATATATATTATGCATAAACATTATTTATATCATTGTTTCTAACCTTGAAATGTTGTAATAGAAAAACAATAACATCAGTTCATGAGGAGGTAGTCTGCTGTACATAGGAATGATGATTTCATAACCCATTTTATGGAAGTGTGTCTGGTTAGATGTCATACCATTAACATTAAAAAATATAAATATATTTAAGATAATTATGTTATTATATATTCAAGATATAAAAAAGTTGAAAGTGATTAAGGAAGAAATAAAACAAAAACGTTCATTGATGAACAATACCTATTATTTAGGCATCTTCTTTTTGTTTTAAAAAAGAACTTAATTGGTTGTATTTATGCTAAATTGAAGGATTATGTGACTAGGGGATGGATTTTTGGAATTTATTTGGTTAGATCATGGCTGAGAAACTATTCTTTATAGTTTTGAAGAATGGGGGAGAGTTGGTTCCCTTTTATAGTTGAGAGGTGATTCTCTTGTAAATAATCAAAAGTATTCACTATTGGGAGGTCTACCTTACATAACATAGCTTTAGAATGTAAAAATAATGGGGGTAATGGTTGATTTAGTTGCGAAACTCCTCCACCAAAAAAATGAATTTTTATATTGAATTTCCTCAAATTCTATGTTTCCCTATTTTTACCATTATGGTTTCTATTAAGGTAATTGATTTTATAACCTAGGTAATTTATCAATTAAGACTAAATTAAAGTGATAATTATTATGAAATTTATGCCCATTTAATCCAAAATATTATTCATAATTAACACAATAGAAATCACTTATTTTTTGGAAATTAATTTTAACATAAGCGAACATAACGCACAAAACACAAAATTAACCATAACCATGTTAACAATGTTTTTACTATTTAGGGGTCTAAATGTGTATTATTGAAATTAAAATAGTCTATTAATGAACCATATTTAATATTTATTTAAATTCAATAGTCACTTGGTAGTTGATATTATTTTTAGTAATTCTATACCATCTAATGAAATATCATTTATTATAAAATAAAATTAATGTTAATTTCAATATTATTACTTTATTTGAATTAAAAAATATCAGAAAAATTATGGAATTTTAATATATTAATTTCAAACATTTTTACATGATATATTAATTTAAAAAATTAATGGAATAAAATAATTCGTTTAACTTACCTCACTTTTAATATTTTTACTATTGTTTTTTCAGCTAATTATTAAAAAAATAATTCCCACATTGGTGTTTCTTAAGTATCTAAGGAAATTATTTCATATATAAATATTGAAAAACTAGACTATAATGGTAAAAACAATAATTTAACTTTGAAAATAATATATATAACCGAACAGATGATATTTTTTACATATCCCAAAGTTTATAAATATTAATGTCAAGGAAGATTCCTTTTATTTCATCTAATTAACAAATTATATAGGTACAATTCCGTGAATAATATCCCAATAACTCATAAATATATATCTTAATGTTCTATGGGTTGAAATATTTCTGTCCAATGGGGTTTGGATAAGTTGGTGGGTCATTTTAGACAATATATTCTATGTTTAACCACAAAGTGAACTCATTTTTACGTTAATCACTGCAACTAGTTTTAACTATTTTTCCATATAATTATGGTTAAAAAGTGAATTTCAATTATTATAAAATATTAATTATTATAATGAAAAATGTAGAGTACATTTTGAAAAATTATATCAATAAATTTAGAAAAAATTAATATAAAATTAATCTTAGATATGTGGTGAGAAATATGGTTTTTAAAGTGAAAATTTTCAAAAGTTTAATAAATTTTTATATCTATATTTAGTATGAAAAATATTACATCAACCTAAATTGGATTATTATATGTAAAATATAATTAATTTTTCTTAAAGACCAATTCAAAGTGTATCTTAAAATCATAAATCATTTAGATGAAAAGTCATTTTTCAATTAAAATTCAGCAATTTTCACTATTCATCAAAAAAATGAAACGTCTCCGAAAAAACAAAAAATTCATCATAATATAATTTTCATGTTCTTATTTAATAAATAAATTTTAGTTTGTAAAATTTAATTTATAAAAGTTTCATAATTTAGTTTTAAAATATGTGCTCCATCAAAATCTAACAAAATACATTTTAGAAAAAATATATATTTTGATGCACAAAATTTGATTTATTTTGATATCCTGTATAAAAACCATAGAAGAAGAATTTTAAATAATTTTTTGAATACATAATATATAATTCTCATTAAAATCATTTTCCTGATTTTTTTCATTTATAGATATAAAACGTGTTTGTGCATAAGAAAATAGTTTTTTAGAAAGGTTATTCATCATTTTCAAATAGTTCTTCTCTAGACTAATAGATTTAATTCTTTTTATTTACATGAATAATATTTTTTATACCATGTTTTAAAATTATTCTCATAGGGTTTATGAATGGGTAAGGGAAAAGAAAAAGTCAAGTTAAAAATCGTGAATATTTTTCACGAAAACAAAATATGTTTTATTTTAAGTGATTTATTTTTTAGGTGAAATTGATACTGAGAATAAGTTTATACTTTTTAATATATGGGTTTGTTATATAATATTTATTACCTAATTAATTAGGACTCTATAACATTAAATCCTTTAGAATGTAAGTTAGTGAATTCGTGGATAAAAACTCAAGAATAAGTATCTTTCATGGTCTGGTCCTTGCAAATAAGATAAGGTTAATAAAAACTTTAAGGTTATAGTTAACACATTGGGATAGTATATGATTTAATTATAACAAAATAATTAAATTTTATTTAGGTATTATGATTAGTGAACATTATTAATGACCATAGGGACAAATCTTAGTGAGAATTCTGAATATAGGATAACATCATGATATTTTGGTAAAGTAATGAGTATTTTGTTCTCATAGTAATTACATTCATATCAACATAATAAAAGTTGATTCCGGTTTGGGAATTGATGTACCTAGGTCCAATAACCCAGAATTGATCAGATTGGGTATTGACTCAGTTGTCACCTGGTGCATGAAAAATTTGCCCAACTGCACACCTGTATTAACACACCTGAAAGATATGATTTTGTTGAATGTCATTATATTTAAGAATGATTATTTTTTATTGGAATATATTTCATATAGATAAACTAAAATGAAATTAAACAAGGATAAAATAAATTTTTATATAAATATTTATAAGTTAAGGTACATATTAATTGATTCGTTCTCTCCTGGATAATAGATATGTTTTATTTTTAGATCATAGATTTAGATGATTAATGGGTTGAGAAATTTTTATGAGTTTTCATTATAATTTTGGATATATATATTAAGGATCAAGTTAAAAATTATGTCATAACCCAACTCAAATTCACCTAGGTTGAATCGAGAATAATATATGTAAAACTAAGAGTGGTGTAGGTTGAACTGAATCTTATACAAGTTGAGTTTTAAGAACTATATGATAACATGATAGTTATATAAAATGTGGAATATTGAGGTTAAAATTTCATGTGGTTATATATGATAATTATTTTATAATTATCATTACTAATTTTAACTATTTTAGTTTTATTAATAACTCAATCATGAAGGAAACAAGTTAAAGATGAATTCCCAAGACAGTGTAGAAACTATTCCAATAACCAAACAATTAAAATGGGAGCTTGATTTATAAACCTTGTGATTATGAAAAGACAACTATCCTAAAATAAGATTTACAATGTGAATATAGGTGAAGTCCCAAACACACTATAGAATAGAAATATGGATTATCATGAAATATTAGAAGAAAAAGATGAAGAATGAAAGGAAATTGAATTTCCTAAATGTAAAAAATGTGGTAAGAATTATTGGGGAAATTTTATTAAATGTATCTGTAAATTATACATGTATATATATTATGTTTATCTAACTTACAAAAGTATAGGAAATATGGAAGTTACAAAAATCTGATGTTTATTTTCAAGAGAGGTTGGAATTTTATGACTCAATATCACAATGACAGGGAAAATGATGGAAATATCCCCCATAAACCATATGATCAAAGAGAATATGATCAAAATACTAATAATATACTAGATATTGGTTTCATTCTCTAGATTATCTTGTGTTTTGTGTTATTTAAGTTTTCACTAACTTCTAGATATTGAGTTATAAATAAAAACACACACTACAATGGCTATCTTATAAATAATTTTCATATTTCATAGGATGTTATTTCTTATTTATCATGATCTTATTCCCATTGTAAAATTCAATGTGAAATTTGGAATGGGTTATCTCTATTTATAAGGTTCATATAATTATTTTTCATATAGATAAATCTCATACCACATTATTAATAAACCATTGATCCTCTAGAGATGTGTGGTTAATTTTGAGTTTCCTAAAGTAATTACAATGATCTTATGAGTTAAATTGAGAGGACACAATTTATTTATGGGTGGATGTAACATCATGATAATTTAATATATTAATTACTTTAAATGATCAAAATGTGTTTAATTAATTTCTCCATATGAAACAACAAACCAAAATTAAACCATTATATATTTATATAAAAATTTAAATATTAAGTATTCCCATTAGAGACTAGCTATTAAATTAATATGAATGAATATAAATAAAAACATTATGAATTATTTACATAATTAAAATAAAGTAAAATTTTAATAGTAATGAAATTTTATTGGTATAACCAAAATGACTGATATGATCACCTTATATTTTGAAATAGTTCCCTAAATATTATATTTTTAGGGGATATTCATTTATATTTTAAGAAACATGTGAATAATGATAAATAAATAAATTTTATACAATAAAATGGTTAATACTAATTTATTTTTTAAATGAAAATAAATATGAATGAGAATGGTTATTATTCTCAGAATGATATTTTCTTAAAAAACTATTTTTCATTATATCTCACTATTTTCTTTAAAATTTAAATTTCTAAAATGTGGAATCTTCATTTTCAAATTTTTTTTTTCATTCTTCATGGTAATATTTTCTCAAAATTAATTTTTGGGATTTTTCTAAAATGATTGATTTTTATGTAAATAGTGAAAAGTAATGTTTTTTCAAATAACATGAAGTTTAAGACATTATTATATTATATTTATGAATTAAAAATTCATAAAACCATTATATAATAATAAATATTTTTTTATATAAAAATTTATAATTTAAATTTTTTTTTTAATTTACAAACCCATTTTTTGATATTTTAAAACACATGTAATGTTTTCTCAAAAATTGTTTTTAATACATTATAATTTTTTATTTCATAATTAATTTTTATCTCATTTATAATTTGAATAAAATGACATGTATTTAAAATTTTTATTCAGTGAATCCAAATTATTGTATAAGGAATACATTATTTTTTTTGTCTTAAATATTATGTTACCTTAGGTACAAATAGTTACCATAGTAAAAGATAAGATCATATGGGTTATAATTCAATGTGTAAAGGGATTGAAAAATGATA
Source organism: Viscum album (assembly GCA_963277665.1). Taxonomy (NCBI): domain Eukaryota; kingdom Viridiplantae; phylum Streptophyta; class Magnoliopsida; order Santalales; family Viscaceae; genus Viscum; species Viscum album. The sequence goes on from OY728123.1 coordinate 893,083,434, forward strand.
AAAAAACTTTTCTAAGTGAGTGTAAAAGGTGTGGATTGATCTTATATATTCCCCGTTATATTTGTTTTATCAATTTCAGAGCCACACAACATGTTCGATACGTCCCCCCATTATATTAAGTTGAAATATTTACAAAAAGGTGCCTCTCACCATCCATTTATAGAACTCATAATGTTAGGTTCCCTTTTAAAACCCTATCAATTACCTTTCCCTAGAAATTTATTTCACAATCCTATTCTTCTAGTCATAACATATTATCCAACACCATCCATTTCTAAGGGATCCTAAAAGGAAATATCAAAGTGCTCAACATGAGTAATCATTCTTATTTAATTTATTTCTTTTCTATTTTCTTTTCCGATTATAATTATGAAATTTCTATTATGATTCACTAGACCCGCACTCTCAGATTCAATGCCAAAATAAAATACTTCACATTCACACTTTGATTCCATATGTAAGAGAACTGATATGACCATCCACATCTACCAAATCTAAAATAATTATTACATCTCTTACATTATCAGGATATTTTCAGGTTTAATTCATTAGAGAATTATGAAAAAAATAAACTAACTCAATCCATATTCATTTATCAAACTTCTATTTTTTTCATTATATATAAAATTACTTAATCCATAATGAGTCTTCTATATCTCAAATAAATTCTCTAAACATGATATCATGTTAAGAATATCATGTGTACTAGTTAACTTCATAATTGGGGGAAATAGAAACATAAGAATGGGTGACCTTAAACAACCAATAAGGTAAAAATAAAAAATAGTTAATCATGGAATAAACATGGCATACATATTATGGTAGGAATAAGAAAACCACATGAATCCATAATCAATAAAAATTTATAAAATTATATATCCATAACAATGAATAAAAACATTTATATCAACAATTCCGATCTCATTCTAATGGAATTCATAATGTTGAATAGTAAAAAATGATTTTAAGGCCTTATTCTGAGACACTATCCTATTATTGGGATATGTATACATAAACACCTAACCCATTATATCTCATGGGACCAATCAATTCATCAATGGGCTCTATAATATTGGGCCATAACCATCACCTGATTAAGTCTAAGGAATTCACCATAAGGGTCAACCGGACATTTCATACTATTCCATAAGGAAGTGTTGGATGAATAAAAATATACTTATCTATAGGATTAAGAATAGAGAATATCAATACATTATCAACCTTTTTTAGATACCAATAATAAATAATAATGTCAATACTTTTCTCCATATAAGTAAAGGGTTCCAATGATCGTAACCCATCTTGGGAAATAAGGTGGATGGGAAAACTGTACATAGTCAACTTTCCAATAATTACTAGTATTGGAATAAAAATATATGGTGTTCCAATAAATATTTTGAAGTTAAGAAATAGAGTAACATGATCATAACCAATCGTGAGAAATATAGTTGATATTTGAATAATACAAAGTAAACTTTCCAGTACTCGTATATATTAGAAGAAAATAGATTAAATTCCAATAATTTTCCATGATTAAATATAATATCATAATTAATAGGTAAAAATAATCCAATCTAAATGATATAAAATTTTAATTACACACCATATAGAGAAACTAGTATATATCTATATTATTAAAAGAATAACATGATCATAAACCATCTATAGTAAGAAGGTGGATGGTTTCAAAAGTACATAACCAATGAAGTGATAAATATTTTTTAGAGGGTTTATGTGGTAGGAATATATATCCCAATAAAAAATTAGAGAATAAAGAAAAATATAGTCAGAGGGTATAATGTACCCAACTAATATCAAATACGTCCAAGATAATTGTCATATCTCAACGAATGAATGTTGAGTTACCAAAAATATTTACTACTAGGGAAACAACTGAATTAATATACACTTGAATAAGGACTATGATTTAGTTAGTAAATAAAGTAAAATAAAATAACTATTACAAAAATATATCCATGGTTAGTTAATATACCATAAAAAGGAAATGCAGTGGAAAAAAATATATTTCTATAATTGAGACAGAGAAACCCCTTATGAATTTGGAAACCTTTGAATCCAAACCCTTTAATATAAATGGATTTTAATGTAACTTCAAATACAGTGATTAAAAGATAATTCATGTTATTATATCCAGAATAGGCATTATATATGACACATAAATGAAATTAGGTACATCAAACAGAACATATCACACTGAGTGGAATTTGAGATAGAAAACCCCTACTATGGTCGTGATTTATTTTGAACATTCACAAACAATATTGAATAGTAAAATTAATATAATTAAATATATACCCATGAACCTAATTAAGAACTATAATCATTTATACTCCTTATTTATAATTAGTATATACATATATATATATATTAGTTAGTTGTTACATATTTTCAACATCACGTGCGAGTAATCTTTATCAGTTTGAACTAGTTTCATAAAAAAGTTATTAGTATCTAGTATTTTTCTAAATTAAATCACTATAACAGCATGGGGGATTATATCATATATGTTCCATGATAGTTTATAAATATCTAATTTCATTCCATGTTATATTTCATTATGATCCATGAGGTTGAATTTGGTGATAATCAGGGTTTCATGTTTCTTAATGATTAAAGTGTGATTTCTTAATTAATGATTTAAATATTCATATAAAATTATCATAAAGAAAACATAATTAAATATTTATATGATATTAATCCTTTAAATAAATTATCATATTTATCCATGATATAAATGCATAATATTGTTCAATTAGGTGTTTACATTGACCTAAACACGAACCTACCGAGATTAATGGATAATTAGGAGGCGGTTTACCTATAATATCATTATATTAGAAGTATAATGATCTTATTTTGTGTTTTTTAGTGTGATAAATGTTTTTTTTGAATAATAATAAAGGTAATGTAATTTTTATAATGTCACTACATAGAATGAATAGATCATTTTCTCTTATAATGATCATTTTAAATGATTGAATTAATTATGACCAGTTATTGATAATATCAGTAGTAAGTTATCTAATTTTTCATACTAGAACCTTAATGATATCAAAAACATCATATTTATCATTTAATCCTATACTCATAAACATCCATTCAATTCAATGAGGGAATAAAAAATAAAATCAATCCTTCTATAGAGGTGACAATCCACACGTATGCATCGATGATAATTGATTATTCCATAGATCAGGAGAATGGATTAATATTTTCTATCTTTTAGGAATAATATAAATGATTTACATTTCATTATTATTTATTTAATTTCCCTTTTATACCCTCATTGTATGAAAATGGAGGAAAAGAAATCACATTGTGTTGTGGATGCAATAGTCCGCACATCACACAAATTACGACAACATTTTTCTTAATAGAAAAGTGAAAAGGTGATAAAAGATTAAAAATGTAATAATGAAATTAAATATATATAATTTTTTTTACATAGTGATTTTAATATTATATTTGGAAAATAAGAAAAATTGAAGAATTAAGTTAAGTAAAAATGATTACTCATGATAAGCACTTTATGATTTCCTTTGAACATCCATTAGAAATGGATATCATAGACTGATCTCATGTGACCATAATATCAATAAAGGAAAATATTATTTTATTTTAAGTAAAAATTGTATGGTTTAAGCATGAAACTATATTTTTAAGAGTTTTATTAATGGGTGGTGATAAGCCCCTTTTATAATTGGCGAGAAGGACTTTTTTTTAAATATTTCAACTCTGTATAAAGGTAGCACATGTTAAATTGGTAAAGTGTTGCTAAAATCATGAAATAATAGGTTGGGTATGATATATGATTTATAAAAACCTCATAAAATAAACTATATTATTGTTTTTATCAGGTTTCAGTCCCTTTAATACATAAATGATTACATTCAATGTTTTCTGATTTACATCGAAAACTATTTTTTACCTAAGGTTACATATATATTATGCATAAAAATAAATTGGTTCTTATCAAATTTATTAGAACAAATAGTTATAAATTTGAAATAAATTTCATTTTATTAAATTTATAAAAATGATGAAAATTAATATTAAATATAAAAAGTATATTGAATTTAAAAAGATTTTTTTGAAAATATTACATATGTTCTATAATATAAAATATTGATTTGTAAATTATTTTTGTTAAAAAAATTACAGATTCACATATAAAATAGAAATTGTTTCTTAGGAAAAACTATAATGAATTTTATATTCATTCGCATATATTAAAACCAACAAAAAATTCATGTTATTTTTAAAAATGATATTTTGAAATATTCATCTAAAAACCATTCTTTTAATAAAAATCCAAAAAAAATCATACAAAAATATTACTAATATTAATACAAATAATAATGTAATTTTTTTCAAATTTAAAGTCCAAATTTTATAAATTTAAATTTTAAATAAAAAAGGGAGATATTATGCAAAAAAAATTTATATGAATATATATTTTTAAGAATATTTACCAATATCATTATATTTCATATTATTTAGTAATTAAATATTCATTAACCAATTATTCATATAAAATATATCTTATAATAATTAATAATATGTTTTTGGAAATTAAAATGGATATCGCATAAAGTTGTAATTTCTTAAAAAATAATTTTCTAAAAAATAAATGATTATAATAGTCATTTTAGGTAAACGAATTAATTTTCATTCATATTAAAAGAAGTATTTATTTTCTTCATACTTATATTTCATAAATAAATTACTCATCATCAATCTTGATATTTTAATTTCTATTTTCTAATTTTCAAACTAAAATATTTATATTTTATTTAAATGTATCACTATTTCTTTATGTTCGGTGTTGCATGTGGTGAATGCTATCAAACATATTTAAAAATTTTTCCCATTGAAGAATGTTGGTGAGGGTATTCTTAACATAATTATCATTTAGGGAATAACCAATAATATGAAATATATTATATTCTCTTAGACTATATCAAGTTAGATGTCTTTCCTGAAACAAAATTAACCGATTCTTAAATAATTTTCTAAAGTATTTGTATACCCTAATAATATATTTTTTATTAAATACCTTTCCAAAATACATTTCAATCATGAATTCAATAAACCACATCAATGTTGTATATTCCTAAAAAATGTACTATATATTTAACCCTTACATTGTATTAATCACTAGTTCTTAATGACCCACACTAGCCAATTTATATCATAATTACAAAAATGTTATACAAGTAGCTCTAAATATCAAGAATAAATTACAAATCCCAAGGGTACCAATACTATTTAACTTAATTTTTCACATTCAAGCAAACCATTTTATGTAATCATAAAGAATATATTAAACCTAAGAGTTATCCATACCTTAAACATTTTTTCTCTAAAATTTATCACTAAAAATAGAGACTATGCATAAAATCAATTTTCATAGTTGTTAATACTATTTTATATATGTTTCCAAACCTTTAAAATAAAACTACTAAAAAAATTCTTATATGTTTCACATAACCCTCATGACATTTAGAATATCCCATAATATTACGCATAAATAGAACTCACTAATTAAACAAATATGAATATCAAGAATTAATTTATTTTTTGATCTCAACCTATACAAGTTATGTAATAGTAGGGAACTCAAATTTTCCAATATAATAGGAATATAATAAAATTATTTTCTATTTATGCATGATCCATTATTCAGTTATAAGACATTGTGGTTTCATAAACATGCCTTTATTCTCTTCATCTTCATGATCCTATCAAAGAAAAAATAAAAGATAAAATATTTTTATGATAATATAAAAAATATGATTAGAAATCATCAATACAGATATTCCATCCATTATTACACCTTTATTTTTAACATATGATACCTTCATATTAACCAATATGTTTCTTTATTAAATCCTTAGTTATCCATGGTAATTTTTCAATTAGATTATATTAATTAATTATTTAAGGTCATTATTAAATCATTCAAAATGGTTTATAATGAGAATTTAATTAATCAAACATTATCCCTCAGGAGTCTCTACCTAGGAATACAATCTTAGGAACCTTCACCGTACAAAAGAGTTAATATTGAGTCAATGGTCATTCCAAAGTTTTAGAGATGATTACCCCTATATGCATCTGTTCCATAACCAAACCCACTATCTTGCATATATACATGGACATATTTCTAGGAAATTCCATATAATCTATATGTTTCCAAACCATTATGATTTCATCCTATACTTATAAATATTCCAAGGACTTTTAGTAATGTTTTATCTTCATAATCAAAAAAAAAAATTGTATTATTACCGTATAATTAAATTATTTACTATCCCATAGGTTTATATATTATGGTAAAACTTAAATTATCATTTGTTAAATTATACTCAAAAAATATCATAATCCCAAAAGTTATTTAAAACACACGTGCTATGGCAATTGTGATTATCTGAACCTATAATCAACGATTTGTTTCTATAAACACATAATTTGTAAACCCACATTAATATTAGATATAAAATAATTGATATAACTATCCATAAAAAAATTTAAAAAATTTAATTCACATATTACAGTGAAAAATTATTTTGGGATTAGAGATTTATAGAATTTGGACAAGGAATTAACTAAAAGAACTCCTATTCTTTGTATCAAATAATATTTTTCATTATATATGAATTTAATTCTTCCATAATGAGTTTTCCACAATTACCATAAATTATTCATAAGAACTATGTTTTTAGGGATATAATATAAAATGTTTTTCATCATAACCTTCAGAAATAGAATAAAAATAAGGGGTGATATCAAGCGGTCAGTAAGGGAAAAAATAAAAATAAGATAATCCTAACATAAACATGAAATAAATATCAAGTAAAGGGTTAGTAAAAAACATGAATCCATAATCTACTAAAGCTAAGAGACTTCTATAACAATGAAATTAAATGAAAAAATAGTTGTAAATAAATATAATACCATACTGATGGAATGATAAATTTTGGACATTAAAAACATGCTTTTAGGGCCTTGTTCTAAGACACTATCCTATAATGGGGAGAGGTATATACCTAAACCCTAAATGTTTAGTATCATGATAGCTTTCAATTTATTTAGGGGATATGTAACACCCAGAACCCTCTAGACCGGAGCCGGTGCATTACTTGTTATATTTGCATTGTTAGAAGGAATGAAAATCCTGAAGGAATGATCAGATTAGAAGTCTTTAAGAATCTAGATATATAAACGTTACTCAAAATACATTTGAAAAGGTTACAAAATACAAGACATGACAAAAACTAAAAAACTGCAGCATATAAAAGAACTCAATAAATGGTCTCCTATTCATCAAATATTTAAGGTAGACAATCAATGGGGTGAGCTAAACGCTCATTAAGGGTTACAATTAGCAGAAGCATGAATATAATAATAAGTGAATCATAATCAATCTGACACAATCAATATGGAATGGTGAATAACTAAAATACTAATTCCATTAATAAAATGAGAATGAAACTGCATCCATAGATTTTGTCATAGTGAAAAACATATTGATAATAATAAATGATAATTAATAAAGAGAATTCTTTTTAATTTTATGTCATGTATCTGGCACAAGAAACCATAATATAGTTAAAACGGTTTAGTTCTGTGGGTAGAAACCCGTCTGATTTTTAGAAACAAAATCGAAGGGTTTGTCGCCAAACTATTTGTCTCATTAGACCTACCGATACATCAAGGGGCTAAAGTGGGCCCCACCCACCACTGTATGTCCAAATAATTCATTATAAATTGATTCAATACAAGAGAAATATTCCTTTTTAATATTTGTATAGAGTAGAGTATACAGATTCATCAATAGTTTCATAATTAACATAACTTTCCAAATAAACACCATATGCAAAATGGTATAAGGTTTAGACAACAAACATATCCATGAAATGATATTATGGATATTTAATATATATATAATTTCAAAAGAAAAGTTATCTCAAATGGGCAGTAGGTACACCACATAAGGATTATTAGGTGCACCACACAAATTTAGTCACAACAAAATAGCAGTTGAGACAAAGTCTCTTACCACAAAGCAATCGGTCAAATCATATGACCAGAAACTAATAAAACTAAGATGAATCTTTTAATAACATGAATATAAAGATAATAATGTTATTATATATTAAATGTCTGTACACAAATACCACTTACAAGAAATAATTGGTGAACAATGAAAATCTCACAGAAATGAATGTGAGATAAGAAACCCCTTTCCTTATGCTCGAGTGTGTTTTTTGTTTGTTTTAATGACCTGAATAATAAAATTTAGCTTCATTAATTAATAAATACATAACATAATATATATGTAATTGATTTATTATATCCTTATTAGGTTAATTCATGGCCCTTTTATGGATTTAAGAGGTTCAATTTTCTGGGTTTTGAAGCATTTTCTTCCTTAGTTTTCAGGATTCGTTTACTTTTTTTCATGAATGGAAGTTCATTTGAAATGTGGTTAAACATCCATAATTTTTAATATATCTTATTAATGACATTAAGTATATGGAAATGATTTTGGGTTATATTACATGATGATGATTCATGAGTTAAAAGTTTATTACCTATATTCGGATTAACATGGTCGTTTTGTTTATAATGAACTTGTTTTGTATTATTATCTTATATTATGAGTGTCTAAGGATTACAAAAAATTAATGAGATTAAATAAATATATTATTATCTAGTTCAACCATTAAAATGGTTTGATGAGCAGTAATGAAGGATAAAGTGAAGAACGAAACTCTTCCATTCACAAAGGTTATAAATTGGAACCGCATGGACGTTGATTTCGTTTATAAAAATAAAAGGGATGGAGTAAGGATATTGATGAAAGTTCATCCATTCACATGATATAATCCCAGTATATAGACGATATTATATTTTATAATGGTCATTTGGATAGAGGAGGGGATTATAGGGAAATAAAAGACATGAACTTGAAAATAAAAGAAAAGGTGAGAGACAACTTATGAAAATTCGGCAGCCTAATGACGTCGCTCCAAATTTCATAAAATTAAATGATGAGAGAAAAAGGGTATCTCATCATATTGAATTAAAAAAGGACAGTAAGAAGAACACATAAAATCAATCCCCAATATATCAGAATGAAAAATAAAATATACAACATAAAGGAAGTGTCGACTAAAAGAAGAGAATGATGGATTCCCTTACCTTGTAGAGTAACTCCAAGATTTCGATGGAAGGGAACTTGGGGGCTTAAGGACACCATGGGAGGACTTATAAGGAGGTAATACTACTATAGCTTCTAGGATATTGAGTTTGGAATGAATGAAAACGAAGGGGGGGGGGGGTGAGTGGGTATTTATAGTAATTAAGAGAGTTTTTTATTAATTAAAAGGGACACCTCGTTAGTGGTTTTCGCAAAACAATGGGCTTTACCATGGTATTTTCCCAAGTTTTAAGATACTTGGGACATCTCATGTCATACTATACTGTATAAAAGTCGACCAGACCTTTATATTAATTATTACATCATTATGTTGTCATTAAACTACCGAAAACTCAAATATGTATTTTTTACTATTCAAAAAAATTCATGTATTTTAGAAAAATCCCAAAAATTCATCCTAATTATTTTTTGACATATAGAATTCAAAAAAGAACACCATTTTTTGAAAATAATTTTCCAATTATTTTAAATTTATTTTTTAAATAAAATCAAAATTAATTCGAAAAATAACTATTTAAAGGTATAATTAGTTTTGTATTACATAGAAAAATTAATTAAGTTCTCATAATCTTTTTACAATAAAAAAATTAAATATTATCACTATTTACTATTCATAAGGGTCATATTACTATTCATATTACTATTAATAAGGGTATGTTACTATTCATCAAAAAATCAAGTTGGTTCTATCAGACTCCAAACATCTTACTGGTCACAACTCTAGATGGATGTTTTTCAAAATTCAAGACATATAAGTGGAAAATTTATGTTTAATGGATAGAATATAGATTTTCCCTATAATGTTTTCTTTCACAAAAGACTTAGTGCTTATTGCAATAAAGGCTATCTAAAGAATAGAATGTATTTACTAGAAACATACCATAAAATGTTTGGGGTGTTATATTATTCCCTCCTTCAGAAATTTCATCCTCAAAATTTTATATATGAAGCTAACCAAAAATAGGTGGGTTATTCTTTTTCATAACATCCATGGGTTCCCATGTTTCTTCCTACATATTTTGGTTCCTCCAAAGAACCTTTACTAGACGAGTTGTCCGATTTCTCAACATATACTCCCTTGTGTCAGGAATCCCAATAGGATTTTCACAGTATGAAAAATCAGGTTCCAGTACAATTTCTTCATATGTGAGTACATGTGTTGGGTCTGGCATGTATTTCTTCAACAATGACACATGGAATAAATCATGGACTTTGGATATATTTGGTGGCATCGCTAACTGGTAAGCTACAACTCTGATTCATTCCAGAATTTCAAATGGTCCGATGTACCTGGGGCTCAGTTTTCCTTTCTTACCGAACCGTAAGACACCCTTCCGGGGAGATACTTTCAGAAATACATGATCTCCCACTTGGGGCGCCAAATCCTTTCTCCGATTATCAGCATTACTCTTCTACCTACTTTGGGCTGGTTTAATATGGGATTGTATTTTCTTCACATTTGTCATGGTCTCTTCAATAAGTTGTGGGCCTATAAGTTTCCTCTCACAAACTTCATCCCAACAAGTTGGATTTTTATATCTCTTTCCATATAATTCTTCATATGGAGCCATTTTAATACTAGAATGGAAACTATTATTATAGGAAAATTCCACCAAAGGAATGTATTGATCCCACATACCTTGGAAGTCAAGAGATCATGACCTCAACATGTCATCTAGAGTTTTAATAGTACTTTCAGACTGTCCATCGGTTTGGGGGTGATAAGCAGTACTCATACGAAGCTTAGTATTCAATGCTTTCTGGAGACTTTTCCAGAATTTTGATGTAAACTGGGGATCTCAATCGGGTACAATTGATAGAGGTGAACCATGAAGGCTTACAACTCCATCAATACAAAGTATTGAAAAGCACTCAAGTGGAAATTCCTCTCTTATAGGAAGGAAACGTGCTGATTTTGTGAGATGATCAACAATTACCCATATTGCATCATTCCTTATAGGTGTCATCGGTAGTCTGGTGACAAAATCCATTGTAATGTTATCCCAGTTCAACATAGTAATAGGTAGAGGTTGCATCACTCCTTTGGGATGTTGTCTCTTCGCCTTCACTTGTAGACAAAATAGACACCTTGACACATAGTCAGCAATTTCTGGCTTCATATAATCCCACCAAAAATATTCCTTTAAGTCTCTATACATATTGGTACTACCCAGATGTATAGAGAAATTTGATCTATGAGCATCGTCTAATTGGTCCATTTTTATCTCAAGTACTGATGGAACACATAACCTCTTCCCAAATTTCAGAACTCCTTCTTAATACATGAAGTTTTCCAATCTCCCATTCTTAACAGCATCAATTTTATTGTGCAGATTCTCATTATTAGATTGAGAGATTTTTATATTCTCTAAAAAAGATGGTTTGGAAATCATTTAAAAGAGAAAATATGTTTCCCCTTCCTTAACAATTCCCATATACATATTTAGAAGATCAAAAAATATAGTATCTCTCTCAATCCTCATTTGAGTCAGAAGTCCAGGATCCTTCCTACTTAATGAATCTGCCACCTTATTTTCATTTCCTGGATGGTAGTGTATTGAACAATCGTAAACCTTGAGTAACTCGACCCATCTTCTTTGCCTCATGTTGAGTTCTTTTTGTGTGAACATATATTTCAAACTCTAGTGGTCCGTATAAATCTCACATCTCTCTCCATAGAGATAATGCCTCTATATTTTCAGAGAAAAGATTATGGCTTCTAACTCAAGATCATGACTTGAGAGTTTTTATCATGGGTCTTCAACTATCTTGATGCATAAACAATAACATTATCCTTTTGCATAAGGACACAACACAACCCATTCATTGACGAATCACTGTATATCACAAATCCATCACTTCCAGATGGAAGAGTAAAAATTGGAGCATTGACCAATCTTCATTTCAATTCATCGAAGAATTCTGTACATTCTTTTGTCCACAAAAACTTAACTCCTTTACGTGTGAGTTTGGTTAGCAAGTTAGCCAGTCAGGAAAAATTCTAAACAAAACGCCGATAGTAACCTGCTAAGCTAATAAAACTGCGTACCTCAGTTATGTTTGATGGAGTGTTCCATTCTTGGATTTATTTGTCTTTGCAGGATCAACTCAGATTCCATCATTAGAGACAATATGGCCCTGAAAATAAACTTATTGAATCCATAATTCACACTTGATAAAATTCCCATATAATTTATTGCTTTGAAGAGTTCTCAAAATAATCTTCAAGAGATTCTCGTGGTATTCATAGCTTCTTGGGTATACTAGGATATCATCAATGAATAACAAAAAGAAGTTATCAAGATATTCCTTGAAAGATCTATTCATTAAATCCATGAAAATAGAGGGTGCATTTGTCAGTTCAAAAGGAATCACTGTAAACTTGTAATGCCCATACCTGGTCCGAAATACTGTCTTAGGGATATCTTTCTTTCTCACACACAAATGATGATATCCGGATCAAAGTTAAATATTTGAAAAGTATTCAGCTCCATGAAGTTGATCAAATAGATCATCAATCCGGGATAGAGAATACTTATTCTTTATTTTAATAGCATTGATTTCCCTGTAATCAATGCAAAGCCTCATGGATCCATCTTTTTTATTGACAAAGAGGACATGGTCTCCCCATGGAGAAGCACTCGGTCGAATAACTCCTTTTTCAATCAAATCTTATTGTAGTTTCTTTATAACTACTAATTCCATAGTGGCCATTCAATAGGGAGTCTTTGATATAGGTCTTTCATTAGGAATGAAATCAACAGAGAACTCAACTTCTCGCTCTAGAGGATGTCTAGGTAAATCCTCTAGAAATACATCAGTGTACTCTTGCACTATGTGAACATATTCAATTTGGATATTTCTTTCCTCTCTCATTGATATTGGTTTATCTTACTCTCCAAGTATTTCATTCAGAAGAGATACTAGGGGTGGTTCTAGATGAGAATCAGGAAGCGATGTTTCTGCCCTAAAGACAAGGGATTTTACACCATTTTTGAAAATTGTAACTTCATTCTTCTTATAATAAATCTTCACATCATAATTTGACAGCCAATACATACTGAGAATTATATCAAATTCAGTCATTGATATGCTGACATGGTTTGAAACTAAAGACCATTTTGGTGTTTGGAGGGGGACTAGTCGACATGCCTTTGTTGCAATGATACATCCCTTGGGAGTTTTGACTGACAACTCCTTTATTAAATCAAATTGGACATATCTCATTTTCTTGGAAAACGGAGAAGTTATAAATGAATATGACGATCCAGAATTAAATAAAGTGTTGGATAAGTTTGAGGAAACAATAAAAGTACATTCCACCACATCATTAGGAACTTCAACCTCCACGGTTGTAATCGCATAAGCTCTCCCTTTCTCCCTTGTCGTTTTTGAGTCAAGTTTCCTTGGTTCTTAGGATACTAATTTTCAAAGTGTCCCCTATCTCTACAATTTAATCATTGAACATCATTTAATGGTTTGTTACCCATGCATTCATCAGATCTATGACCCTTTTCTTCGTAGTTATAGCAGACTCCCATGCCTTTCAAGCATTTCCTGAGATGATTCTTTCCAAAGTTCTCACATAATGGGAATAACTTTGTTCCCTTGATCATAATTGGTGCTTCTCCTTTACCTTTGTTATCAGAATACTGCTTCTTATCTTGGTTTCCTTTGAAAATATTTTTTCTAGAAAATTCCCTCTCTGTTTTGATGGAACATGATACAATTCCATCATATAATGAAAATGATTGAGAAGCCAGTGCCATTCGAGGACTTGGATTAAGTCCTTTAAATAAATGATCTATCTTGTCTACTGAGTCACATACATAATCTACAACAAACCTGGCTAGCCTTGTGATGGTATCCTCATACTCTGCTACACTGTCCTCTCCCCTTTGTTTTATGCCAAGGAATTTCCTCTTCATTTCAGTTTGTTGTTCACGAGGGAAATATTTTTCAAATAATATTTCCATAAAATTCCTCCATTTCATATCTTCTATTTCTTATTCCTCCGTGGTATTCTGAATCAAGGACCACCATTGATCAGCATCGCCCTTGAGAAAATATACTGCTAGTACTACCTTTTCATTTTCATTGCATCTTAATGACTTGAATATATTTTCAAGGGACTTGATCCATTGCTCAGTAACCACTGGGTTAGTAGTCCCACTGAAAGATGGGAGCTTCTGCCACATGAAACGATCCAACACAGGTGTGGAGTGGTTATTTGTTACAACCTGAGTAATTTGTCCCAATATGTTCATGATCTGATCTGCTCCAAAATTGACTATGTTGACTAGCTCAGTAGAGAGATACCTACCTTTCCCATGAGTATTTATTCCCCTTCTTCCATTAGACACTATTTCTAAATAATGGGATATACTATATTAGTTTATGAATCTCAAATAGAAAATAACTCAACATAGATTGAAATTCTATGCATAGCTAATCATATAAACATGGTTTCTATGGGGAGAAATTTACATTAAACCCATTCATAATGGATTGTAAAGAAAATTTAAATTATCCATAGCATATCCCCTGGGAGTTTCCTAACTAAGAGTGCAACAAGGCCTGTTTTCGTGTACTAGGATACCCCAGGTCAAGCCCGAAACTCCTTGTCGGAGTTTTTCACTCCTAGGTACATCTGTGCCAGAGCCACCTCAACCTTCCCGTATCCAGATAGGGATGTATTTGTTAAATAGATTCAAAAAATCTATTCCTTACCAAAATAACAATATATTATTGTATGTTTATCCTAAAATACTACATTAGGGATTTTTCCCTCCTATATATTTCCTATTCTAGTTTCCATGTTTCCAACAAAACTTCTTCTGATACCAACTATAACACCTCGAACCCTCTAGACCGGAGCCAGTGCATTACTTGTTATATTAGTATGGTTAGATGGAATGAAAATCTCAAAGGAACAATCAGTTTAGTAGTCTTGAAAAAACTAAATACATAAATGTAACTCAAAATACATTGGAAAGGGTTACTAAATACAAGACATGACAAAAACTAAAAAACTACAGCATCCAGAAGAACTCAATATATGATCTCCTCTTCATCACCTGTAGAAGGTAGAAAATGAAAGGGGTGATCACAAACTCTTAGTAAGGGTTAAAATTAGCAGAATAATGAATACAATAATACATGAATCATAATCAATCTGACACAATCAATATGGCATGGTGAATAAATGAAATACTAATGCCATTAATAAACTGAGAATCAAACTACATCCATAGATTTTTTTCATATTGAAAACCTCATGGATAATAATAACTGATAATGAATATAGAGTATGATTATTAATTTAATGTCATGTATCTGGCACATGATACCAAAATACCGTTAAAACGGTTTAGTTTTGTGGGTAGAAACTCGTCTGATTTTTGGAAACAAACTCGAAGGTTTTGTCGCCAACTGATTTGTATTATGAAACCTACCGATGCATCGAGGGTCTATAGCAGGCCCCACCTAGAACTACATGTCCAAAGAATTTTTATACACTGATTCAATACAGGAGAAATATTTATTTTCAATATCCGTATACAGTAGAGTAAAGGGATTCATCAATATTTTCATAATTAAAATAACTTTCCAAATAAACAACGTATGTAAAATGGTATACGATTAAGGCAACAAATAGATACATGACATGAGATTATGGATATTTAATATAAATATAATTTAAAATGAAAACTTATCTCAAAAGGGTAGTAGGTACACCACAAAAGGATTATTAGGTTCACCACACAAAGTTAGTCACAAGAAAGTAACATTTGAGAAAAAGTCTCTTACCACAAAGTAATAAGTCAAATCATATAACCAGAACATCATAAACCTCAAATGAATCTTTTAATAACATGAATATAAATATAATAATGTTATTATATATCAAATGGCAGTACACATATACCACATACAAGAAATAAGTGGTGAACAATGAAAATCTCACAGAAATGAAAGTGAGATAAGAAACCCCTTACCTTCTGCTCCAGTGTGTTCTTAGTTTGTTTTAATGACCTGAATATTAAAATCTATCTTCATTATTTAATAACTATAGAACCTCATAGACATTTAATTTATTTATTATAACCTTATTGGGTTCATTAATGGCCCTTTTTATGGGTTTAAGAGGTTCAATTTTCTTGTTTTTGAAGCATTTTCTTCCTTACTTTTTCGGATTTGTTTACTTGTTTTCATGAATGGAAGTTCATTTCAAATGTGGATAATCATAAATAATTGTTAATATATCTTATTAATGGCATTAATGGGATAGAAATTATTTTGGGTTATATTCCATGATGATTATTCATTAGTTAAACGTTTATTACCGATATTTGAATTTACTTGGCCGTTTTGTTCATAATGAACTAGTTTTGTATTATTATCTTATATTATGAGTGCTTAAGAATTCCATAAAATTAATGATATGAAATAAATATATTCTTATCTGGTTTAAAAATTAAAATAGTTTCATGACCAGTAATGAAGGAGAAAGTGAAGAACGAAACTTCGTCGTCCACAAAGGTTATAAACTGGAACAAAATGGATGTTGATTTTGTTTATAAAAATAAAAGGGAGGGTGTAATGATATTGATGAAAGATCTTCCATTCAAATGATATAATTCCAGTATATAGATGATACTTGAGTTTATCATGGTCATTTGGACAGAGGATGTGAGGATTGAAAAATAAAAGGGATGAACTTGAAAATAATAGAAAAGGCGAGAGATCCCTTATGAAAATTCAGTAGCCTAATGATGTCGCTTAAAATATCATAAAATAAAATGATGAGAGAAAAAGGGTATATCATCATATTGAAATAAAAATTATAGTACTAAGAAAACATAAAATAAATCCCCAACATATTATAATGGAAATCAAATAGATAACATAAATAAAGTGTCGACTAAAAGAAGAGAATGAAGGATTCCCTTACCTTGTAGAGTAACTCCTAGATCTTGAACGATGGTAACTTGGGGGATTAAGGATACCTTTGGAGGACTTATATGGATTAAATACCACTATATATTATAGGATATTTAGTTTTTAATGAGAGAAAATGAAGGGGGGTTAGTGGGTATTTATAGTAATTAAGAGAGAGTTTTTATAAATTAAAAGGGACACCTCGTTAGTGGTTTTGGAAAAAACATGGTCTTTACAGTGGTATTTGCCCATGTATTAAGCAACCTTGGACACCTAATGTCATAATATACTTCACAAAATTCTACCATACCTTTATATTAATTATTACATCATTATGATGTCATTAATCTACCGAAAACTCAAATCTGTAGTTTTTACTATTCACAAAAATTCATGTAATTTAGAAAAATCCCAAAAATTCAACCTCACCATTTTTCAATGTGTAGAATTCAAAAATGAAATCCATTTTTTGAAAATATATTTCTATGTTTATTTAATTTAATTTTTAAATAAAATCAAAATTATTTCGAAAAATAACAATTTAAAAGTATAATTAATTTTGTATTACATTGAAAAATTTATTAACTTCTCATAATCTTATTACCTTAAGAAAATTAAATATTATCATTATTTACTATTTATAAGGGTCAAATTACAATTCATATTTCTATTCATAAGGTTATTTTACAATTCATCAAAAAATCAAGTTGGTTTTATCAGACTCCAAACATCTTACCAGTCACAACTCTAGATAACTTTTTTTCAAAATTTAAGACATATAAGTGGAAAATTTATGTTTAATGGATAACATATAACTTTCTCCTATAACATTTTGATTCCCAAAATACTTAGTGATTCATGCAAGAAAGGCTATCTAATGAATAGAAAGTATTTAAGAGCAATATACCATAAAATTTTTGGGGTGTTATAGGCTATATAACTCTAGTCCCCACCCATCACCTGATTAACTCCAATGCATTGACCATAATAGTCAAAAAGATATTTCTTACCAGCCCCTAATGAATCTTTGGGTGTATAAAAGCATGGATACATGTATGATGAAGCATATGGAAGAAAAATAAAAGATAAAACTAAAAATCACCCAATAATCAGGAATAATTTCAATACTTTTCCCCATATTAAAAAATGGATAACATAGCCACAAACCATATTGATAAAGAAGGTGGATAGTCAAAAAATACATATTAAACATTCCAAAAATTTTCCATATTGGAATAAAAAAATAATTTATGTCAATATTTTTTCCATGTTAATAAAATGTAAAACATAACCATAACCTATCTAGAGAAAGAAAGTAGACGGTCAGACATTTCATATTCCACTTTTTAGTAATCACCCATATTGAAATAACCACATAAAAACACTAATACTTCTCCACATATCAATATAATATAATAGTTTTTAGGATATCTTCATCCATATGGTATTATAAAAAATTTTAAGTGAAAAACATATAGTGTAATGATTATAAAACTTATTCAATACTGTAATAACATGATCATAATCCATCCCGAGAAATAAGGAGGATGGTTTTAGTAGTGAAAAACATAATTAGTGAGAAATATTTGTCAAAGGGTTTATGGGGTAGGAATATATATATATATACAATAGAGAATAAAAATTTTTACAATCAAAGGCAATAATGTACCAATCTTATATGAAATAATTTTAAGAGAATGATCATATCTTAATAAATGAAAGTTGAGTTTCCAAAAGTCCATAGTCTTAGGGAAAAAATTGAATCAATAGACAATTGAATAAGGGAAAGAGATTTGGATAGTAAATACTAGGAAATAAAAATTTTATGATTAAAATATATCCATGGGTAGTGAATACTAGGTATATATTAATCATAGAGCACAAAATTTATTATGTCTCATAGAATCATAATTTAGAACAAGAAAACCCTTATTATTTTAGAAATATTTGAATCCAAACCCTTGAAAGATAGGGCGTATAATTTAACTTTACCTATAATAATTAAAATAAAATTCATTATATTATATATGAAATAGGTAGTATATACATCACATAAATGAACATAGGTTCATAATACCAAACATGTATCAAATAGGATAATCTGAGATGAATAACTCTTACCTCGATCTTGATTCATTATACACTTACATGAACCATCTTGAATAATTAAATTAAATGAATTAGATAAATACCCAATAAAAATATTAATAAATCTAAAAACTTATACGTTAAATTTATATTCATTCTACACATATATATAACAATTATTTCTAAACTATTTTTAACATTAGATGTATGAAATATTTATTACTTTGAACTAGTTTCATAAAAGAGGTGTTGGTATTTATTAGTTTTAAAAATTATATCACTATTAAATAATATTAAATCCTCAAAATATAAGTTACAAGATGGGTTAAAAAGTTATAATTTCATTACTTTGTAGTTTTGGTCATGATCCACGAGGTTGAAATCAGATATGAAAATATTTTAGTGTTTCTTAATGAGCATAGGGTGATTTTAAAATTATTGTGTTAAATAATCCAATATAATTACTAGTAACATAAAATAATAATTTATAAACTTAAATAAAATTTTAAATGTAAATAATTTATCATATTCATCCTTAAGATAAATTTATAACATTGTTCAACTGGGTGGTTAAATATAACTAAACATGAACATACAAGGATTAATGGATGATTATGAGGTGTTTTATTTTCAATATATTTATAAATAAGTATAATGAAAATATTTAGTTCTTATTAGTATGATATATCACGATTTAAAATAATTATAAATTGAATTTATTATATCTAAGGTTATTAATTACAAAGAAGATATCATTTTTCTCCTTGTTTTCTCCTTTATAAAGATTGTCTTAATAATGATTGTTAGTAAATCATGTCATTAATAAGTTCTATAATTTCTCATACCAGAACCATAATGATATCATAACAATAATATATATCCTTTAATACCAACAACATGGCCATACATGTATGGTGGTTATGTAATAAAATTTGAAAATCAATAATTCTATAGTGGTGACAGTCCACACATATGCATGGTTCACGGTTTGGTTTCACATAAAATGCAAGAAGTGAGTAATAAAGTTTATAATATCAGAATAATCTGAATGATATAAATTTAAATATTATTTATTAAATTCCCCTTTAATACTAACCTTGTAATGTGGTGAAGGAAAATGAAACATTTATTATCATGGAGGTCATTGTCCACAAAACACATAAATTAGAGCATCATTTTTATTAATAGAAAATTGAAATGGTTGTCAATAATTACTCACATAGCACAATAAAATTATTTATATATCCCATAATAATTTAATTACATAGGTATTTTAAAATCATATTTGTAAAAGGAAAATTGAAAATAAAGAAGTTAAGAAAAATTATTACTAATGTTGAGAACTTTGAGATTTTTTTAGAAGATCCCTTTGAAATGGATGGCATAAGAAAAGATATCATGTTCAAAAGATAAATAGAGTGAAATATTATTCAAGGGGAATAAAAAGGAATTTTTCTATAGGGGAAACCAAATTTTGAGGAGTTCCATGAAGGGGTGGAAATATGCCCCTTTTATAAGTGAAGAGAACACAATTTTTTAAATATTTCAACTTAATATAATGGGAGCACATGTTAAACATGTCATATGGATTAAAAATTGAGAAATATTTCTTTGGATAAAATATGAGTACAATAAAAACCTAGTAAACTAAATTATAGATATATTTTTATCATGTTTCAAGACTATTACCTCTTAAATGACTAGTTTTACCATTTTACCCTTCATGGTAGTAAATAGTTTTTATCTAGTGTAACAAAATATTTACACCAAAAAATTAATTCGTCCTCAATAGAAAATTTAGAAACAATAATTCCTAATTTTAAATCCATTTCATTTTTTTTCAATTTG
The DNA here is from genome assembly GCA_963277665.1 of Viscum album. NCBI lineage: Eukaryota > Viridiplantae > Streptophyta > Magnoliopsida > Santalales > Viscaceae > Viscum > Viscum album. The sequence continues at coordinate 893,104,558 of OY728123.1, forward strand.
TAGAAGTGATAAAAATTAAATTTAAATTTGAAACAATGTTTTAGAAAATATCGCTTATGTTCTAAAATATCAAATATGGGTTTTTATATTTAAACCAAATTTTTTAAAATTATAAATTATTACATATAATAAATATTTAATGCTAAAAAATATTTCTTGAATTTACAATTAATAATTATCTATTAAAAATGTCATAAAATTCATGTAATTTATAAACAGGATATTTTTCACTATTTATAATTTTTTATATAAAAATAGTGAAAATTTATAATTAGGTAATATTACTATGATGAATTAAAAAAATTTCATTTTTTCAAAATAAAATTCCAAATTTTATAAAATTTACTTTCAAATAAAAACGAGAGAGATAATGAAAACAGTGTTTATATTAAAATACCTTTTTAAGAATATTTACCATTCTCCTTCATAATTCATATTATTTTATAATTATATTAGAATAAACCAATTATTCATATCCAATATAACTTTTCATCATTAATCATATTTTTCATGTAATATAAATCAGTATCACATAATGTTTTAATTTGTATATAAATACTTTTTTTTTCTAAAAAATATGTGATCTTATTTATCATTTCTGGTAAACTTGTTGAATTTTATTCATTTTAAAAGTATCCATTATATAAATTATACATATATTTCTATAATAATTTACTAATATTAAATATCACTTATTTAGCAACTCGAAATTACAGATCATACTAATATAGTTATAATTTATCCAAATATTTCACAGTTTCGTTTAAGCTCAGTATTACATGCAGTGAAAGCTATCGAACACATTGACTTATTTAAAGGTAACAATATTTTAATATATAAATTAATTACTACTATTTAATTATATATTATATTTTTTATAATTAATGTTTTATTCTTTATGGGTTATTATTAAACATCTTTCCTCATTTTCTATTATAAAAAATGAAACCATCATTCATGTGTTGTGCAGACTACCTCCTCTATGATAAATCATTGATAACTTTACTTCACCACACTAAAAGGATGCTAAAAATGGGAATTTAATTAATATTTATGATTTTTATATCATTTTTATGATTCTAAAATAAAAAAACATATTACTTTTTCCTCCCATTCTATGTAAAAAAAATCTCCATCCACACATATGTGCGGACTACTCCCTCAATTGAACTATGTATTTTATTTTTCATTACTTACTATCAGGGATGGATCTAAGAATGGATTTCATGGATAAATAATAAGTTCATTATATAATTAAGTGTTTATTGTGGTAAATTTGGAATTAATTAATGATATGACCAACAACTGATTATCGCTAATTTAATCGTTTAAAATATTCATATCGAGGGGAAATTAATCTCTTATTTATAATTAATGACTTTAAATAAATTATAGAATTTCTATAATTAATAAAAATTATTATATATCATACTAATAAACACTAAATAGTTTCATTATGCTTCTATAATAATGAAATTATAACTAAACCATGACATAATCATCCAATATTCATGGTTGGTTCGTGCTTGGGATGGCATAACAACCTACTTGAATAAAATAATACATTTATATCATCAGTGACAATAAGATCTTATATACTAGAATAATATTATATAAATATTTAAATAATGTTTTTTAGATTTTATTATGGTTATATCATCCTTTAACTCATTAATTAAGAAATCAACCATCATTTATTAATAATAAGCAAACCATACTCATAACTGACTTGAACCTCATGGATCATAACCAAAAATATTATGGAATGTAATTATAGATTTATAAAATATCATGGAACATTTATTATAGTTTAATAGATGACCTTATAGTGATGTAATGTTTCAAAATAATAGATACCAACAACTCTTTTACATAAATTTTTAGAGTGATATAGATTACATACACCCTATTATGAAATTAGGTAAAAATTAACAAATATATATATATATATATATATATATATTTGAGGAATTAATATAGATGAGGAGTATAAATGGTAAAATTTATGAATATGGTTCTTGGATATATATTTACTTACCTTAATTATATTATTAAATATATTTTGTGTGCGTTCAGAACAAATCAGAACGAAGGTAAGGGTTTTCATCTCAAATTAATCTATTTGAAAAATATCTAGAAATGTGAAACTGATTTAATTTTTGTGGTTTATACAGTTCCTATTTGTGATATCATATAATGTATTATATTTGAATCATGGTATTTTTTTCAATTAAATTCTATCTGTTTCAATGCGTTCGATTAAAATTTCTCCCAAGCAACAAGGGTTTTCTTGGTCTCAATTAAGATTTTTGAGAGATACTACATTTTATAGACCATGGTTCCAATATATGGATCTATATTGATTTAAAAATATATTAATTTTCTATAATTTATTTCTTTATAATTCTTATGATAAACTATTCTAAATCTATTTTTTTCTTCAAATTCCTTTTAACTCAAGTGTTACCCAAGTTGTAAGAGTTTTTGAAAACTGAATTTTCATTCATTGAGTTATGGTAATATATTTAAACATTTTTCATATAATTTGGGTAAATATTACCATTTTATTCTATTATGTGGTATTATTTCATTATTTAATATTTTACCACATAAACCCCTTTTTTATTATTTCCTTCATTATAGAGTACGTTTTCGTTAAGGGATTTTGATATCTCAAATCTTATATCCTTTGAGATTTAATATTTCATATTGATATTTTATTTTACATACAAGGGTTCTCCCACTATATTATTTTACTATATGTTATTTGATGATCCTAATTGTTAACATTATGTTTGAATAAATATTTATGTTTTACGACTCTTCCTACAATGTGAGTTTTGAACTAATGTACTTAGAAATTAAAAAAGGTGTTTTCCTTTCATATTCAGATGTTTTATCTTACTACCATCATTTATAACACATAATATTTGTGTAATTTCAAGGATATATTATTTCATAATCTTTTTAAAAGAAATATTTTTAAAAATCCTTCCTATCACCTACTCAAAAGTCACATATGAAAGATACCAGTAAATTTGTATTAGATGTCAATATTAAAAATGTATTTGAAAAGATAATTTTTGTTATCGTTTGATTTAACTTATAATTTAAATAATGATGTAACCTAACAAGTTTTATTTTTCATTATTTATCCTATAATTTTTAAATTTATAATAATTTTTTGGATTCAACTCAAGGTATAAAACAATACTATTAATGATCCCTTATTTTGTTATATCGATCAAAGAATTAATTTTCAATGTTTTTTTTCATTAATGTGATGAAATTATATGTCTACATTGGAACAATTTGGTTGTTTTATTTTTTATACATCCCCATTATATCTCCAGACGACTTATGATCAGGTTGTCCATTTTATTTACTTAGGGAAATGTATTGGAAAACTATCTGTAGTTTTTCCAATACTGATAATTATGAGGAAGTCGAATATATATTATTTAACAATACAACTAATTCTTCATTATGGGTTATTATTATGCTATCCATTTTATTAAATTGGTGAAAAGTATTAGAGTTTTTTTATTTTTTATTCCAATATAGATTGTTACAATAAAGTTGACTAATATTGTTTAACCATCCACCTTATTCTTCGAGATGGGTTAGGATCATGTTAACCATTTTATATTAATCAGAAAAATTATTGAATTTATTAATTATTATAGACTTCTAACACATGTTATCTATGTATTTACATTACATATACTTCATTATATGGATAACCATTTTTTAATGTAGTCATAGGTTTCTTAGAGAATGTTATAAAAGGTATTGTTAACTCTTTTGATGAATGCATTAGACATAATCAAATGAGTGTGGGGCCTAAAATTATATATCCCCTTGATGAATAAAATTTTATCATGAGACAAAATATTTTTTTTGTTGTACACCTCTCCCCATATCAATATAGTGTCTATGAATAAGGCCTCTAAAACATGTTTTTGATATCCACCAGTCTGCATAACTACAATATGAGTTTAGTATTATTGAAATTAATGTTTTCATTTATTATCATTCATATATGTTTCTCTTTGTTTTAGTATAATACTAGATTATTCAATTTTTTATGACCACGATATTAGGTATTCCATGCTTATGTTTATGATAGATTCAATTATATGTTTCCCTTACTGAGCATTTGATCTCACCCCTATCTTATGTTTTCATTCCCAAGGTTATGATGAAAAGTAGTAAAAATGGCATGTTTTGAATGGTATCACGTGTGAAATAATTTATGGGAGATTATTAAGACTTATTATAGGTTATATAGTTTAATATATAGTAATAAATTTCAATTTATTAGAAAGAACATACAATTTATTGGTTTATATTTTTTCTGAATTATCAAAATCTCTAAAACTAAAACTATTATTCGAATGTAAGAGATGAAATAATAATTATTCATTTTGTAATTAATTATGGAAATATATAGGCTTCTTCAACTAGAACCAAAGAGAGTATGTAAAGTATGTATTTATATAATTGGACATTTGAGAGCGGCTATGGGGTATCATAGTTATAAAAAAAGATATATGGTTTGGAGTTCACCATTTTCAATTTTATGATGTGACTCTCATTTAATTTTGAATTTATACATATACTAAGGACAATATTATGCGTCAGTTGAGAATGGGTAGTAGTTTATTCTTCATGTTGAATATGAAGTATGATTAGGATGATCATGTTTAATCATTATGTTCTGTAATGGATGGAGTATGGTCTATTGAGGTATGTACCTAATGTTAGAATGGCTATAGTTTTAATGACACTAGTCATTTCATGGTTGAGACATTGAAAGTATATTTTTTTGTGTAGATTAACCTTATTTTATTGGATTTCATAGAGAATAATAGAGTTGAGGATTGGATGCAGTATTGAATGGAGTTCAGGAACTGGAATTATGCTCAGTATATATTTGAGGTTGTCTAAGAGGGAATCCTAAAATATTTTATTTGGTACTCACAAGGGGAGTTTGATGGAATATTTGGTTAGTAAAGTAACCAACAATGGAATTAGACATCATTATATGCATAAACCTTTGTACGGTTTTTTGGATGATCTTGGGATGCCTTTATGTATTTAAGGAATTAGGTTTGGGAGATGAGGTAGTGCATCATTAGTTGTGGTCGATAGATTTTGTGAATAGCCAGAAAAAAGGGAAATGACCAATTTTTTGCATGATATTAGGTGAGTAGGAATGGGAACCACACTCAGTATGTCGTTGGACCATGGAAAGTGTGCACAGTTGGTAATTATTGTGGTAGGGTGAACCATGATTCAGAATCATCCATTGTGATTATAGAATTATTGTGGGGAGGTACGTGGTCTTGAGGACGATTAGTTTTTGGAATTTTATTTTTATTAGATATATAGATAAATTAAATCATTTTATTATTTATTCAATGATATTGACTGGAGGGAAAAAAATTTGGTAAAAAATTGATCTTTTTTCTAGAGATTCAAAAAATACTATCCTTCAATAATATGAAGAATAATAGGGTGAGTTAGTGATGATCTTATGATCATGGTAGGTCGAGATTGATGGTTGATAGTCTATATTGAATGAGTAAGGATGATAAATGATTTGGTGGGGAGGTTATAAAGATCCACATCTTATTTTTTTTGAAATTTAGATAGAATTTTAATTTTTTACAATGAAGAACAAGGTATTTATATAATAAGGATTTATATATTAATTATAATAGTTAGATCATCTCACATAGATATTTTTTTATTTGAATCAAGGATCATGAGTGTAATAGCTGACCACGAGATATATGAGGCAATGTTGGGTTGCCTTGCTAAAATTTAACACCTGAAAAAAGTTTTGTTGGGATTCTCTAGTCACATCACAATGGTTTGATATTATGGGGTTTCCATGCTGTGGATAAGGTATTCGAAACATAGTGTAGTACAAGGATTTTAGAAAAGGGGTTGTCTCTTATGAAGTATTAATGTCATGAAGGGGGTTTCATTTGATGAAATTGAATTATAAGAAGATTCGAAGAACACTTTTGATCAGTTCCTTTGGTTTACATGGATAATAGTTATTTAGGTGATAACCCATAGTGGTTGTATTGTGATGATGTTGTCTACGATTTGGGGTCCCATTCATTTGAGGGGTTGCTGAATGGCCTCGATGTTCCATGTTGTGACATACCCATACAGTGGTATCAAGAATTCTCCCTAGGGGTGGTCACTCTATGACCGAGTTAGACTATAATTTTTTTATTGTTTAAGACTAGTAATCTACTTGTCATTCCACACCTTTACTTGGTTAAAAAATTATTGTTGAGAGGGACATTTATCTATTTCTTCCCCCTCATTTTCCCATCTCAATAAACACTCAATTTAGGATGTTTTTTAATAATTTTTTAATTATTATGGGTAACTTTAACATCATTCTTAGATGATATTTTTTTCTTTTTTGTGTCACATTTATTTTTGTGTTATTTGATTAGATATTTGGAAATTATTTCCACTAGTTAATGGTATAATATTTTCTTTATGATGGGGATTTTTCTTGTTTTTCCTATAGGAAATCCTAAGAAGAAGATCAAATATCATTGTTCACCATTTGGTTATAGGTTAGAATGCCTAAAATTTTGATGTTTATTTTGGTAAATTAGGTGAAATTGATTACTGAATCAGGTAATAAAATTATGGATTTTTTGTGGCCTTGGCCTGGGTGATTGTCTAGAGTGGATTATACCCCATTTCTCAGGGTTTGATCAAGTTAATACCCATAGAGAGTTAGTAAAAATGTGTGCTTATTTATATTTAAATGAAGATTTAGACATAATTCTTTATAATTGATTTAATTGGGTGTTGTGTCTTTAGATTGGTTCTGGATAGTTGATGTGATAATGTACATGAGTTTCACGAGTATAAAAGAGAGTTAATAGGATTTGATTAAAGGAAATGGATATATGTATGAGGTAGGTGTTCCACTAATCAAGCTCATTGCTATATAAATTTTGACATGAAACATGTTATTTTTGGGCTTTCCAATTTGGTGATTTTATCCTTTTTAGTTAAATAAATTATTATTTTTAATGTAAATCACTTGTGTATGGATGCTTTCCAAGGGCCTTGGTGGACCTTAGGGAACTTTCTTGATGCGTTGGATGTTGATGGTTGATGGTATGATAAACACTATATGTGATGAGATGAATAGACCTTTTAGGAGTAAAAATGATATGTATGAACCCAGAGGGAATTTTAATAGGTGACTTATATCCCCAAAAAGGGTTAGTGATGTTCTAAGGGTGACTGGATGAGTTGGAGATGATACAACATTATGATACTTTATATATTTAAGATATATGATGTGAGATTTGGGTGAGTATTACATCCCCACACTAGTATTTGAGAACCCTTGTAATATCCTGTTACCTTGATCAAGTAATTTTCCACCTTTTCTAAGTTCCCATTCGATTAAAAATCACTTTTATGTATTTTTGTGGGTTTTCTGCAGAACACAGAATAGGTACGTACCATGTACTTGAATTTCATGATGTGTACTTGGTGCTGGTTTTAGGTTGTGAATGGGGAGATCATGCCAATAGTTGGTACACATCATGCACTCATGGTAAATGTTGTATAGTGGTTAAATAGTTGGGTTTTTACCCGAGGCAATGAGTTTTTTGGTGTAATTATCCATTGTGGCCTTCACGTCATTACCAGGGGGTACACGTCATGACCCGGTCTACACATAGGTTAAAAAAAGGTGTTTGGTAGTATCAAATAGGCTATTATTCCCAAAACTCTCGGCTCTCAACCATATACTCTCTCACGGTAGTTTTCAGAGGCACCCAACCTTCAAGTTTCATCTAATTGGCTTCAAATCATCATTGCGCTTACGGTTTGATTCTTGGGTAAGGATTCTCCCTGGGTCTTAAAATTTCCCTCCCTCTCCCCTCTTGGTTATTCAATATATCATATTGGAATTGATTGATATATTCCTTGTGGTGTTAGATCATGCTTCTAAGTGGTGTTTCAATGTCTCCTTAACATTTATTCTTTTTGGAAAGTGTCTTTGCGAGTGTCGTTCTTTGGGAAAGAGGTAGGTGGATCCATCTTGGATAGAAAAATTGATTAACTTTGAATTTATTAATTTATTTAAATTAAATTTCTTGTATTTCTTTCATTTAATGTAATAAAATCCAATTCCAATAAATAGGTAGATTTGATGTGGTTTTGGAATGAAAATTTAGAACACCTCAAATTCCGTTGAATTAGAGCGTGTTTATTGAAATTTTGGATTTTGATGGAATGTATTACAATTAAATTCATGAATTTAATTGTGTAAATAAATTGTGAAATAATGGAAATATTTTTTTATGAATTTCAAACTTTAAAATGGATTAAAATGATTTGATAGAAACCTAGTGGTTTTATCTCATGAAAAAGGTATGTTTTTAATGAAACATATTTTAGTTTTAAATGAAATGAATTTGGAACATTTGAATAAAATTGAAAAATGAGATTGATCATATTTTAAGAAGTCTTAAAATATTTCTCCAATCATGTAAGAGCGCATTCAATTCTTATCTAGTTAGTGAGCTAATTGTATACACTCTAAGCTACGACAACATTCTATAACATACTTGCAGCGGGTCACATCCCCGATAGGTTAGTGAAGAGTCTCCTTTGGCCCAGGTCATAGGGATGTGTGTATACAAATTTTTCTAAGTTTACATAGAGAGTGATAAATCCTACAACTGATTAATACTAGCATACCTCTAGGAAGATAACCATACTGATCGCTTGTTTATTTATATTTGAGATATAAATTCATGATAATGTTTTTTACCTGCTATACATTCTTTCTGAATTTATGTAAATTGTTTTACATAAATGTTTATGTTAAGCCATTTTTTAGAAATATTCTATCATTTATAACGTTATTTCTTAAAATATTTATTTTTATCATTTTAATTGTATGGAATGCTTTGTTTAAATATGCATTATATTGCCAAACCTGTTTATCTTTAAAACTAAAAGATTCTATTTGGATAATCTATACATGGAACCTATTATGGAATATTTTCTGGTATACTTCTGGGATTAGGCTCACAACCTACTTTTTCACTTGGGTGTTTGTTGACTTTCTCCTTCCATGCTCGAGAAAAGGGAAGGTATCTTTCGGAGGTGGATCCAGCTGTTGAGATTTGGACATGGTGAGTTGTGTCCTTAGAGGATGTTTTCCTATTTTATGTACATGGGATTTATTACTTTGGATTTTATGAATAGCTTTATTCTAGTAATTTAACTCCTAGTTGGGTTTTCATATTGATATGCATAATTTATTTAATATTTCGCTTCTGTGTTCTTGTGAAAAAATTGTTCCCCCACATATGTTGTATGATGCTAGGTGCTAGTCACTAACCCATGAGGAACGGGAATGCCCATCAGGTCTTCTCAAGGCCAGCTCAGTTATAGGGAAACCAGTGTATCTGAGCCTGTTCACGAAAAATTCATATCAGAGGAGGCAGATGATCATCCTTTTTCTTGAAGTCATTATGCATTTTTGAAATCATGACAAGACATAAGAGGTATTTGCGATTGAGAGCCTGACCAGCTCTCACCACAACAAACCTTAAGATTTCAGGGGTAGTTAGGGAAAGATTTATTTTGGATTAGTTCTAGTATTTTCCATATAGAGATTTGGATAGGTTGAAATTCAAATCATCTTTGTCCCTTTTATTGAGAATACATTCTATTTATACTCAATTTGAGTGATAATATTATTTTCTCCATTCATATACTGATGTTGTGTAGAATCAAGACTCCAAGAAGACATGAAAACCAGATCAGGAAAAGGCTGATGCTGAACCTCAGAATGAAAATCCTGTTATTATCAAAATCTGGTTGAGCAGATTGTGCACACTGTCCAAGATCTGGGATATGCACCACCTCCATTTCTAGCTCAAGCTCTAGTTGCAGATACTCAGGGAGATGTTCTTTGGTATCATTCTCAGGAGTTCCTTTTCTATAATACACTAGTATTTAAAGGCTACACTAATCCGTAACATGTTGAGGAATGGTTGGGCAAGATAGAATGTCTGTTTGAGTTCTTAGAGTCACTCGAAGCGATCTGGGTGAAGTGTGAGACCTTCATGCTGGAGGGACCGAACAGGAGATGGTGGGAGATGATGGTAATTGAAGGGAAACATGAGATCTTATAGTAGAAATTATTGAATATTCTTTTCAAAAATCATTTCTATCTAGAGTCGATGGTTTTGGCTAAGGGTATGGAGTTTTTCTAGCATTATCAGGCCGAAAAAACTGTGATTGAGTATTCAAATTGCTTTTATAAAACGGTGCAGTTTTTTTATGAGAATGTATCTAATGAGAGGATGAAGGATCGATGGTTAGAGTTGGGATTTTGATCATATATTTATTCTAAGGTTTTCATGATGAAGCTTCCCACTTATTCTTATGTGCTATATATGGAGTTGATGGTTAAGATGGACTTGGATGGAAAGTCATGGTTGATGGGAGTTCCTTTTTCTCATAGTGGAAGCATTGGTTCCTTCAATAGAAAATTAAGGCTTGATGATCCCCGTAGTAGTTATCGACAGAAGATTCATTCTAGACTTCCTACAGCTCTAGGAGTATTTTCATTGACTTGATTCAATTGTGGAAAGACAAGAAATTCTAGGAGGTTTTTCACTGAGGCACCGAAGAACTATAACTCCTATGGATATTCAGGGAACTTTTAGAGGTTCTACCATCACTTCTCTACTCTGCATACTGAGATAGAATCATCATCTCCTCCTAAAACGTTAGGGACATGAAACGCTTCAATGATAATAGGGTTCCAACCAAAGGAATTTGGAACGAAGATTCTTCACACGGTGGGAGAGTCTCCAGAGGAAGCATATGCAGGTCCATCTACTGTAAGAGGTACCATTACCATTGATTCATCATTAGTGACTTCTCATTATGATACCATTGCATCTCACTCTTTTATTTTAACCTGTATTGTTAACCTGGTTAATCTTTCCAGGGAGAATCAATCTTGTGTAATGGATATTACTTCACCCCTTGGTACGAAGAGAGAGCAAGGTCTCCATAGTCTAGCCTTTGTCTTCTCTCTATTATATGTCAAGATATATTAGATATTCCTATTAATTTATATAAAATCCATTGACATCATATTCATTATGGATTAGGTCATTGGAAATGTATCCCGAATTTTTTTATCTCTGATGAGTTTACTTTGCTACACCCAGTACTGTACCTTCTATTTTTCATAGAGAATGGGATCCAAGGTTGAGCAGGGTTGGAACTACTTATTCAGAATTGGGGAAAGTTATATCAGTGATTGCTTTTGACTTAGATGAATATTCAACAGGCAGTGATCTTCCCCCAGTCGTCTTCAAGTTTTTGGATGTCTTCCCTTTGGATTTCTCTAGTCTTCCACCGGTGAGAGAGGTGGAGTTCTCTATTAACTTAATACATGGTACTCAACCAGTATCTATCCCCTCTTACCACATGTAACCAGATTATCTAAAAGAGCTGAAGTCTCAATTGTATGATCTTCTTAAGAAAGGATTTATTCATCCAAGGGTGTCACCTTGGGCATCCCAAATTCTTTTTGCTAAGAAGGCTGATGGATCCCTTTTATTTTGTGTTGATTATTGAAAGATAAATTGAGTTCGATAAAGAAAAAATACTCATTTACACAGATTGATGATCTATTTTCTTAGCTAAAAGGGGAGAAGTTCTTTTCAAATATCAACCTTTGATCTGGTTACCATTAGTTGAGGATAAAAGAATCTGACATTCAGAAGAACACCTTTCGGAGCAGGTACGAGCACTTTGAGTACCTTGTTATGCTCTTTGGAATGATGAATGCTCCTATGGTTTTCATAACCTTAATGAAAAAGTTTTCCATGAGTATCTAGATACCTTTTTAGTAGTCTTTGTGGACGAAATTCATGTTTACTCTATGTATGAGGAGGATCATGTGAAATATCTGATAATAGTTCTGAGTTTGCTGAGAAATCACTGCCTTTATGCCAAAATTTCAATGTGTGTTTTTTGGATTTAGGAAGTGAAAATCAAGGGACACATGGTGTCTAAACTTTTATTATATGTTGATCCAAAAAAAATAAAGGCTATTATGTTGTGTGAGAAACAATGAAATGTCTTCGAGATTTGGAGCTTCTTGGGCTTAGCTGGATATTACCATAAGTTTGTGAAGGACTTATCAAAGTTGGATTCTCTAATGAATGCTATAACATAAAAGGGAGTGAAGTATTCATGGGATGATAAATGTCAGATTTACTTTTTTGATTTGAAATTTCTGTCGACTACTACGCTGGTGTTGACTCTTCCAAAAGCCGGACAGGGCTATGTGGTCTTTTTTGATGAATCAGGTTCAAGATTGGCCTGTGTTCTAATGTTGGGAGATCATTTATTTGCATATGTATCTCATAACCTTAGGCCACACGAGAAGAATTATCCTACCTAGAATCTGGAACATGCATTTGTGATGCATGCACTTAATAGTTTGTGGCACTACCATTTTGGAAAAAGTTTCACGATGTATTCAGAACACAAAATCCTGAGTTATAACTTCTCTAAAAAATATTTGAATCATCATTAGAGGAATTGGGTGGAGTACCTATAGTATTTTGACTTGACATCGCATATACCTTGGGTAAAGGGAATGTGGTTGATGATTATTTTAGTAGGAAACTTCAGACCTAGGAAGTGCAATAATTTTCAGAAGAGTAGAATTTGATGGTTCTTTTTGCACAGTTGCATATTGGAGTTTAGGAGAAAGGGGCTGATGTCTCTTTAACTAGTGTGCAGTTTATGTCTACACTTCTTGAGATGATTCTTCAAGATCAATTGATTGATAATGACTTCTGTAACACTATATAAACCCTTTATAGGGTAGAGATAGTTTCCCTTTAGTCATTATCCCAAGAGTGTATTCTATGAAATCGGAACCACTTCGTTCTTCCATTTACGGTGAGAAAGGATGTGATGGGGGATTTTCATAGACCTCAGTGGGTTGTGCACTCAGGGACCAAAAAAATGTTATATGACTTGAGGTGGTTGTTCTGGTGGTGGATAATGAGACAAGAGATTGATGAGTTTGTCTCTCTTTCCTATACGTGTGAACAGGTGAATTTCGAGCACCAGAAACCTTCAGGCTTTCTTTAGCCACTTCCAGTTCCTACATGGAAGTGGGATGAGATCTCTCTAGATTTTGTGTTTGGGTTTTCTCATACCCTGAGAAATAAGAATGCAATATGGGTTGTGATCGGCAGCCTGACCCAGTCAGCTCACTTTATAACCATTTGTGATATGACCAAAGCTGTGGAGTTGGGCAATCTCTATGTAAAAGAAATTATTCATTTTCATGGAGTTCCATCTACTATAGTCTTGAATAGGGATCCTTGGTTCACTTTCGTCTTTTAGAGAGGCCTTCAGGAGGCATTGTGATCTGTGGTTCGTTTGAGCACGAACTACCATCTGTAGTCGGATGACCAGATAGAAAGAGGTATAAAGATTCTTGAGTATATGATTTATGCTTGGTTCCATGACTTCAACGAGGCTTGCGATGATAACTTGGGACTGGTTGATCTCTTTTATAACAACAGTTACCAGTCCATGATCCGAATGGAACTTTTTGAGGCCTTCTATGGATGGCCTTATAAATCTCCATTGTGTTGGTTGTAGGTTGGTGAATATTCTTTGGTTAAACCAAGCTTCGTGCAAGAGATGATAAAAAACAGTCAACTGATGCGTTATAGGTTATTTATAGCACAAAGATGATATAAGTCTTATGATGATTGATGTCGTATACCATTGGAGATTTCAGTTGGTGACTAATTTTTCTTGAATGGTTCACCCTAGTTGGGTCATCAAAGTCCTGGGAAGGAAGGGAAGCTTTCTCTACTCTTTATAGGACCATTCGAGGTTGTTGTGTTGGTGGGGAAGTTTGTGTACCATTTTTAACTTCCACCGCAGCTAGAATCATTACATAACATGTTCCATGTATCATAGCTGAGAAAACATCTCTCTGATCCATCTCAAGTTTTGAGCTAGAGTGATCTTGGGATCGATACTGATTTATCTTTAACTGAGCGACCATTCAAGATAGTTGATTATAAGACCAAGGTGCTTCATGGGAAGACAATAACTTTGGTTCGTGTACTATGGATGCAAGGTGTTGATAATCACAAGACGTGGAAATGAGAGGTACAGATGAAATAGTAGCGACCTCATCTTTTGTGTATGGAATATTTTTCATAGGATTTCTAGGGACAGAGAGTTTTTATACTGGGGAGTTTGTAACATCCCGTTACCTTAATAAGGTAATTTTCCATCTTTTCTATGTTCCTTTTCAGTTAGGAATCCTCTTATGTGATTTTTTGTGGGTTTACTGCAGACTACGGAACAGGTACACATCGTGTACCTGAAGTACATGCCCTATACTTGGTGCTGGTTTTAGGTTGTGAATGGGGAGGTCATGTCGTGATCTAGTACATGTCGTATACTAGAGGTACACACCATGTAGTGGCTAAATAGTAGGTTTTTACCAGATGCGATGGTTTTTCAGCATACATATCCTACGTGTCCTTCACATAATGACCAGGGGTACAAATCATAACTCGGCCCACATCCAGGTTAAAAAAACATGTTTGGAAATATCACTCATGCTATTATTCCCAAACCTCTTGGTTCTTGAACCTAGACTATCCCTAGGTGGTTTTTAGAGGTGCCCCACCTTCTTGTTTGATCTGATCCACTTCAGATCTTCGTTATGATTGAGGTGTGATTCCTGGGTAAGGGTTCTCCCTCATTATTAAAATTTCTCTCCTTCTTTACTCTTGGTTTCTCAATGGATCATCTAGGAATTTATTAATATATTTCCATTAGTTTTGGATTATGAATCAAGTTTTTGATTCATGGACTCCTTCAAATTTGTTCTCATTGTCGGGTTCCATTACGAGTGTTGTTATTCGGGAGAGAGGTAAGTGGTTCTATCCCAAATAAACAAATTTATTAACTTTGAATTGATTGATTTATTCATTGGTTTGATTTAAATTCAATTGATCAACTTTATTTTATTTAAAGTAATAAAATCCAATTCCAATGGATTAGTATATTTGAAATGGTTTTGGTATGAGAATTTGGAAAACCTCCAATTCCTTTAAATTGGAGTGGGTTTATTGAAATTGTGGATTTTGATGGAAATTATTATAATTAAATTGTTGAATATAGCTATGTTAATAAATTTTTAAATGATGGAATTTATTCTATATTAATTTCAAACATTCAAATGGCTCAAGATGATTTGATATAAACCCATTGGTTTTATCTTGTGAAAAGGTATGTTTTTTAAGGAAACCTATTTTGGTTTTGAATGGAAAGAAATTGGCACTTTTGAATAAAATGGAAGAATGGGATTGATTTTATTTTAATTAGTCTTAAAATAGTTATCCCATCATGTAAGAGCACATGTAATCCTTAGGTAATTAGTGTGTTATTTGGGTAGACTCTACACTATGACAACATTCTATAACATACATGAAATGGGTCACATCCCCGATGAGTTGGTGATGAGTCTCCTTTGGCACAGGTCATAGGGACATGTGTATACACATTTTCCAGAGTTCACATAGATAGCGAAAAATCATATAGCTTATTAATACTATCATACCTTTTAGTACATGACAATGTTTCTCACTTGTGTATTTATATCTGAAATATAAATGTATTCCAATGTTTTTTTAACTTCTACACATGTCTACAGAATTTATAAAAACTATTTTATATAAATGTTTAACTTAAGCCATTATTTTATAAATAATCCTTCATTTATAAATTTATCACTTAAAATATTTATTTCCACCATTTGAATTGTATAGCTTGATTTGTTTAAATATTTTTTATATCTCCAAACCTATTTAACTTTAAAATTGAACAATTTTATTTGGATAATCTATATTTGACATCTGTTATGGAATATTTTATGGTATCCTACTGGGATTAGGATCACACCCCACTTTTTTCCTTTTTATGTTTGTAGAATTTCTCCTTCCAGGCTCGAGAAAAGGGAAGGGATCTCTTGGAAGTGGATCCAGTTGTTGAGCTTTGGACATGGTGAGTTATGTACTTAAGGAATTTGGGGTTATTTTCCTATTTTAAGAACATGGGTTTCAGAACATTGTCTTTTATGAATAGTTGTATTATAGTACTTTTACACTCACTAGGGTTTTCCTATTAATATGCATACTTTCTTTTTATATTTCGCTTCATCATTCTTGTGGAAAAATCATTCTCACCTGTATGTTGTATGATGCCAAGTTCTAGTCTCCAGGCCATGGGGATCGGTAACACCCTTCAGGTTATGTCAAGTATGGCTCAGTTATTCCCTATAAATGGTACCAGGTAGGTTCATGACAACACTAATAGGTATACACTGGTTAGATTTGTGTTTGGTTGGGAGAGAGGATTGACATTAGATGACATGGGATGAGATATGGAACTAATTCCATCTCTAGAGTCTGATGTTTGTATAAAATGGTTGTGGGGGCCATTAAGGATGACAAATAATCATGGATATGTTAAGGGATCAGATTACCTTTGAGTTATTTTCTTGGACAAAGAGATGAAAAAGATATGGAAGAACCATATAATGGATTGCATACAAAAATATGGTCTATGTGACCAAAGTGGGTGAGTGAGTATTTAGTTGACCCTAGAGAGGTGTTTTTTTCCTAGAGATAAGTAATTTATCTTTTGTGTGTTTCCTTAGAACACAATGGATCATAAATAGGTTATTTAGTGGGTTAGTATTATTGTATAGTGATATAAATGGGTTTGGAGGACCCCATTGGATGACTTTTATATGAAATATAAGAATGATGGTGTTTTTAGCATGACATGCTTATGTCACCGGGACAATGTAGAAATATTTTCTGGAGTGTCTTATATGAATTATTGGAGTTCCTTGATATTCAAGGCTTATCCATAGTTTCCAATTATTTAGTGATGAGTTGGTATGCTCATGAATATGACGTGTTTCCCATTGTTAAAGTGTTATGAGTTGTTCATAAAGATATAAGATTCCCTCTGTGGGTGTTTTTTCATGTTTTTCTTGAAAGGGTGGAAGCATGAACTAGATAATTCAATTAACTTATATTTCTTATTATGGGATATTTACCTCCCTATGTTTCCTGATGGCACTATGTGTTTCCCAGTATTTAGTGTCTACCCTTGTGAACTATATGGTCCATTTCATAGAAAGGGAGTGTCATGCACTATATAGGTATGAGAGAGTCAGTTCCATATATTTCCAGACAGTGCTACATGTTTCCTAGTAGGGAGAGACCATCCTTGGGTTGTACACAATTAATTTCATGGAAGGGGAGAGTAACCCCTTGGTTTTAGATGATATTACTTGTTTCCCAAATCGGATTGTGTACAACCTTGAAAATTTTTAGGATATTCTTCATAGGAGAGGAGAAATTTCCCCCCTTTGTTCACGATGAGGATACTTGTTTCATCACATAGTGTGTGTATTCCCCATGGATCCAGATTACCATATTATTCATAGATATAATCCATTACTAGTAGAAGTAGATATGGTTGATCCAAGATGTCAACTTGGAATCTAGTTTTAGAAAATGATTATTTTATTATTCAGGCGATTTGTATTTTTCTTGAGAAAATCACATGTGCACACACTGTGTTTTCTGATTATGTTTGAGACCGCATTAGTGGTTCCCAATTGAGTTTCACCAAAACCATTTTTGGGATACCATGGAACTGAGGTACCCATAGTGACTTAATAGTTCATATTTTTTGTTAGGTAAGAGGATTAGTGTTTCATTATCAAGTAAGAGAAGCATGAAATTGATTCAGAAACCTGGATCCGATGAGGCTCAGGTATCATAGTGTATCATTTTATGTAATTTTATTTATTTTGTTATATTTTATAGGTGTTCATACTATTGTGTGAGTAGTATTGATTTATTATTGTATTCTTCTACATTCTACTTGTTATTACATTGATGTTTAATTATTATACATATTCTAATTGTCGCTCATTGATATTTTTTTGATATATATACAATTCATGTACTCTTATAGGAATGTATAGTATCCCGATTATAAAACATAAGACCCCAACTGTTAGTAACCATTATAAGGTATATGGGGAGGAATTCCTAAGGCTATGTGACACTTCTAGCCTAGATACTACTGATTTATCCATGGATGGTGGGGGAATTATAGTATCTAGTCATAAGAAAAATGACCCCTTTTATATAGAGATTATTTAACTAGAAAAACAATCATAGAATCAACTATAACAAATAATTTACTAAAAAATTTACCATTTTAATTAACTAATAGTTAAAAATATATTTTCTATACATGAAATTCTTTATAAAGAGTTTTATTTCCAACATCATCTCCTTTCATTATCATTAAATATTAATTTTCCTCGAAATTATTTATGAAAACTCTTATGTTATACCTCAAACTAAAAAATATTAAACTCTTGTAGTTTCTTATTTAGTATGAGAAAAAATATAAATCACTAAAATGACATGCCCCATTGGAATTAATAACTCATTGTGGGTGATCAGTTTTCATATCATTGGTGATAATTTCCTAGGAAACTTAAGAAAATTAGTTTATTTTGTTATCTTACAGTTTAGGATTTTATTTTTTTTTCTTTTACCCATGGTTTTCTCATGTTGTGAATTTCAAAATATATCATCAATGCCTGAGTAATCCTATTTTAAAAAAGTAAAGGGTATTCTTGAATATGAAATTTTTTTGGGGAGGAATATAATGATGTAGAAAAAAGAGGAATACATGGCAATAATAGAGCCAAGATATCCATCAGATAAATGACATGGTGGTGTAAATAAGAGGGATACATAGTTATGAATATTTATGGAATATGCTAAACCATTATTCTAGGGGATCTAATTAAAATTTTGGGGCCATCGGTAACAATAAAAAACTTTTATAACAAGTGTAATATTAACAAAATGGAATCAAAGACAATATAATTTACTTTTCTCTCCCAAGATGTTCCAAATACACACCTTGGTAGATTTCATGAATTGCATGATACCTCCAAAATCAATAATGTATCTAATGATATGGTACAACTATGGTTGTTTATATTTATATAAAAGTTAAATCAATCAAGTGGATTCAGATATTAGTACCCCATTCCATTACCAAATGGAATGATTCAGAAATAATTTCCCAAACCCAATTTTTCCTACCTCTAAAACCATTAAAATTCAAGTTGAAATTATTTATTTGAGTCAATATGATGATGAATATTTTTATAATTAAATAGAGCGGATTGATTATTATTTTTGAAAATTTCCTCTTTATAGGATTAATATATATGTAGTAATTAAAATATTTTAGAATATATTATCTTAAATAAATAGGATTCCTCAAATGGTGTTTCCATAATAAAGAATCTTTTAAAAGAAAAATAAGAAATGTTGGTTGAAAATGGAATCAAACAGATTCTAATAGAAAATGAAAGGTGGACTAATGTTTGGAGTGGACAAAGTGGATAAAAATGGATGTATGATATTAAAAATGGTATACATATAAATGAATATAGATTCTATGATGGTTATGAACCAACCCTAATGTTTATACACTAAAGAGGTTAATTGTGTTGATTTAATTGTAAAATATTTTTGTGGGTGGATGTCGCAATATTAAAATAATTTATAGAAATAATGAAAATCATGGATGAACAAAAGGCCCTTATCTTCAAAGTAAAATTATAACATTATAAGAGACCTAAAAAAACTTATTTACAACCTCTAGAGCTATCATTAACAAACTAAGATTCAACTTAAAGGATTATAATGTGGCTATGTAAAATGTGGAATTCAAGGTTTGATAAACTTCTAGAAATCAAAAAGAGAGACAGAGTGGGATTCTCTTAGATAACATCAATGCTCCCAATAGTGGAGGGATGAATCTCACCACCTTGAAAAGTGGGAACATATGAATTAAATTTTAATAAGAAATAATAAAAACAAGAATACATGGAAAATAAAACTGATGAAAATAGGAAGTTAAAAGAGAAATAAGAGAATGAAGAAGCTATGGAAGAATCTAAACCATCCTTCAAGCCACCATAAAAATTTCTAAAGAGGAATAATGAATATTAAGTTTAAAATAATGAGGTAGGTTTCTAGAAAATTTTAATAAACTGATGTTTAACATTCCATTTTAATAAACTATAGAAAATGTTTCTATATAAGAAAAATCCGTGAAACCATTTCTGTTGAACGAATGAAAGTTTGAAGATATAAGCATTATACCACTAACATCTGAATTCTAAGATATAGTGAAAAGGAATTTACCAAATAAGAAACAATATTTAGGTATCTTTTAAATTTTCATTAATATTGAATCTAATGAGTTTGGAAAGGGATTGTGTATTTTTTGTTGAAATTTTAACATATTTTCACACACTATTTTTAAAAGTATGGGATTAGAAGACATAAAGACCACACATTATATTATTCAACTAGAAGATTCAGTGTTAAATTATCAATGAGGCATGATTAGAGGTTTTATTATTAAATTTCATATGTTTTACTTCCCAATGTATTTAATTATAATGTAAATGGTAAGATAAATGACGCCAATCATAATGAGAGACCATATTTAGACTTGTGTAGAACCTTTATTGATCTTAAAAATGGGGATTTATTGTTGAGGGTTGGTGGGGATCATGTGAGGTTTGAGGTTCATTGGTCCATGAATAATTATACATTAAAATAATACGATCTACATGAAAATAGTGACATGTGGAATGTAGAGAATTTAATAAAATTGATCATAGGATAAAAGTAGACACTTTTGAGAAAGATGAAAAATGTGAAATATCATAAAAATGAAAGAGGGTTGCTGGTTAGCATTATAGATACAAGATGAACTATTAAATTGAAAAGGTTTAAGGAGTTCTATAATGTTTCATTTATTTATGAATTGACTTTTGTTTTATTAAGATAGTCTATGAACTGGTGGATATTTCTAATAGAATTAATAAAAATATAATTCCTTAAGGGAGAGTTTGTATGATTTCAAGAAGTGGAAGTGGAACCACCTATTTGGGCAGATACAAAATTCAACAATTTTTTGATCTCGATATGTTAAATTTAATCCAAACATCTACAACATTAGAGAAAAATAGGTCATCTCTTGATAAAAGAAATTAAATAATGTTCTCTATTATTGAATCAAAATTATTTTTACCTAATTAGGACTTAATTTTTAGGAATTATTTTTGGATTTTGTTAGGTTATTGATGCATTTCCATTTCTCTTTTTCATATGAAAAGCATGGACCCTGTACATTCATGTTTTTTCTACTTTTAGGTTCATAGTGAAGAAAGGAGTAAGAGAGAATATAAAAAATCACTTCAATGATATAGTTTTTTTAATTCCTTACCACTTTACTACCCTAAATCCTAGATTTTATTTTTTAAGGGATATTGGATTCCCCACATGAATTTCATACTTGAATTCTGATCAATGATACAAAATTAACCTAAAAAAAATCATTCCATGTTTTAAAAATCAATATCAATAAAATTAAATGAGTAAAATGGGGGATAAAAAAGTAAATATAGGAATTATGTAATTGAATTAATGAATCATGTTTTATGAAAATTGGTTTATTTTTGTAGATAATATATTTTTTATATTTGAAAATATTTAAATATTTAAAAATCACGTTGATTGGTTTTTTTTCCATGTATTCAATGAGATATTGTCATAATAATGTGTTTTTCATTCTCTGTGTTTTCATATCACCTCTAATACCAATTTCATTAGAGTTATTAGAGAAATCTTGACTACTATAATCCAATTTGTATCTCATAGAATCCAGGAAAGAAAAAAACAAATTAAAGGGATTGAGGAATTTATATTGTTGACTCTTATATTCCTTAATACCCAACATAACATTGTTTAATTCCTTAAGAACATATAATCCCTATATTTCCTTGATATAAATATCCACATAAAAATCCTATTCTATCCCACTATCCTTTTTATTTATATTTTTCGCAAATTTCAATAAATTAATATTGTGGAAATTCTTTCTACTATAGAAGGGGATTTTTTGAGTTTGGTGAGATTTGAGATCTGTTCATTAGGTGAGAGGATATGTTCATGATCTTTTCATTTTATTTAATACTTTTCCCTCTTGAGAAGAAGAAATAAATATAAAATGGAAAATGAATTTTTTGTTATATCTTGGGAAGGTTAAACACTCTTAACTCAACCTATGATTTTATTATAAAAAAAATAGTTCGATGATGAAATAAAAATTGGGTTGATTTATTAGTATAATATTTTTATGTGATACCATTAAAAAAATAAAAAAAATAGAAGAAAAATACAAAAAAGTGAAAATAGGGTGTATTCATACATCATACATATATTTCATATTTGTGGGCCTTGGTTTTATCTAGTGAGTGTTTAGTGAGTCCATTTCATAAAGGGGTTTACATTGAGCATTATATTATCTGTAATTTCATGTTAATTTATTTTTTACATACTCTTTTATATTTAATTTTTTACATAAATACCCACCACCCATCAACCAATGAGTCATTTGGATATTAATGTGAAGTCTAAATATTTAATATTAATATTTTCCTTTGGTGAAGGGATATTTGGGATGGTTTTTAGGACTATGGAAATGATTTATATAGTTTAGGTTTGATTATAACTCTAATAAATTGTTAAATTGAGTGATAGTGGAAAAATTAAACATGATATAGATCATAATTGGAATGCATATACATAATGAATTAAAAATTTTAAAGGAAATTAGTAGATGTATTTTCATTTAAGAAAAGATGAATATACAATTTATGGTTATGTTGGTTCCATTACAAAATGATGTGTTGAAAACATTCATTTTGAAATGACTAAAAATTTGACCTTTATTGATAATTATTTGATTTCGGTGAATTCAATAATTAAATACTTCTTATATGGTATTTCATTGTGTTATGTTTAGTTTCCCTGCTTTATGAAGAGAAAAGTTTCATGTGTGGGGAGATTTGAAAACTAAATTTTATGTATATATTTTATTATTATTAGTACCTAATTTTACTATTTAATTAATTATTTTCTATTATTTATATTGTGTTTACATTGATTTGGAAGAATCTCTACAGATTGGCTGATTAGAGAAAAATATATGAAACAATATTGGATAATGGAATTGGGATAATTATTCATGGAAGAGTGAAATTTGGGAAAGAAATATTAGATATAATTGTTGAAAATTGAGCGAGGCTAATCTAACCCATGTAATCTTAATCAAGTAAACCATATGATAGTTAAATAAAATGAAGAACATGAATGGACTGGTGGTGTAAAGGAACAAAAATTGGGCTAGAAACGTTCTAATATAGTTATAGTATATGATACAAGATTGGAACATGGTGTGATACTGTACATGAAAATTGTTGTGGGTGACACCAAAAAAGTTGATCTCCCAGTCATTACTCCCTTGAGATGAATGAACTGGATACCCCAACACAAATTTTCTAATGTGGGATAAATGTTATATAGTATATTTTATGCTATGAAAATGTATTAGGTATTCGGTCATTAAATTTGTATGGGATATGGTTCACCCTAATTCATGTCATGACACATCATGTTAATTCGATGAGAGATAGATGCAGAAGTTATCATGACCCATCCAGGATACCCTGGTTACCTAATACTAAAGGAGGAATTGACACATCGCAAAGGTATTTCTCCATCCCCACATTTTGGAAACTAGAAGTTGAAATCAACAGAGAATAAAATGGGAATAATTTCCACCAATATAGTAGAATTAAAACAAGATAAAATTTGATATATCATTAATCCTGAAGGAGAGAGTACCATAATAAAAATAGGTAAAATAGTTCCCAAGCAGATAGATAAAAAAACAAAAAAGATACCACATAAACCAGAAAAAAATCCTTAGAAAACATTGTGCAGAAAGTGTTCAATAGCTCCACTGGTCACCATCACCACACAATTTTCCAAAGGATGAAGAATATCTACCACCCACAAGTGGAGATTTCCTTTTTCTCAGACCTGACATAGGAAATTCTAAAAACTCTCAAAGGAAAAGTTAGGGTGTGTGCTATATATCCTAATGGAATCCCCCCAAGTGTCCTATTATTGATTCCATAATGAATAAATAGTCATTATTTAAATTTAAATAAAACAAGGAAAATAATAACAAATCATTATCCTATTTAAAACAAAATATTATTTCTTTTTAATGGAGGGGAAATATTTCAAGAATGGATTAAATAAAAATTTATATCAATGATTTTGTATATTTCATTTGTAACAAGTAAAAAGTTCTATAAAAAATCTAATATATAATTCAATCATGAACACCACAAAGTTTTTTCATCTTGCTATAGTATATTTATTTCTAGCTACAACATCCTCACAATTATAAAATAATTTATCACAACTAAGCATGTGTGCACATGTCCCTATGGCTTAGGCCGAATTGAACTCATCAAAACCCATTGGGGATAATCATGAGGAACTAAGTTTTTTTTAGAGTTTCCACCATCAATCCATTTCTATAGGATCATGATACTAGTTTTCTTGACCCAAATAACCCACTAACTACCAAGGATAGAATGTTCTCAATCAATAAATAAACAATAGAAAAATAATATTATTTCAAATCAATCTTCAGTTATAATTAAATTTCTTAATTTTCAATTGGAATATTCCAATTGAATTTCAAAACCAAAACATAGGTTTTTTATAAATTCATTCA
Source organism: Viscum album (assembly GCA_963277665.1). Lineage (NCBI taxonomy): Eukaryota > Viridiplantae > Streptophyta > Magnoliopsida > Santalales > Viscaceae > Viscum > Viscum album. The sequence continues at coordinate 893,129,434 of OY728123.1, forward strand.
TTTTAAATTAAAAACCAATCATGGGTTTTTCATAAATTTAATTTAATCCAATATCAAAAAAATAAATATCAAATCATTTCAACAATGACATCATTTTCAAATTCATTCCACAATTCCAATTCCATTAGAATTTGTGATTTTTTTCTCAAAAATCTATTCCATTTTGAATTTCATAATTAAATCATTTCAAATTTAGGATTTAGAAATCAATTGAAATGTATTTACAATCAATCAAGAAAACCATGTTTTCAATTACGTAGAAAATATCAAATAGAACCACATGCCTTTAAATCATGGAATCAAATGATCAACGACTGCAATGGGAACACCAACAATAATGAAAGGGAAAGAAGATATATGAATGAAATATAGAGTCAAGATTTATAAGAAAAAATATTAAATCTAAAAATATTTAGTTTAGATATATCAAGAACAATATGTTCTAACACACTCTAAGGAGAAGAGAAAGTAAGATAAAAAGAAAATTTATGATAATATATCCACATACTGAAGAGGGACCAGATCATCCAATGACCTTATGATTTTCCAAAGGAGGAGGTTTGAGGAGAGAAACGTGATTTCTTAGTACCTTTAAGGAATGGAAAATTATAATATCATTGAGAATATATATTAGGAAACTTAAATGGTGGAACATAATTTTAAAATTAAATTTTTGGGGAATTAAATTTTGTGTTCATGGTTTCCTAGGGAGGGATGCTTGTTTTGGAAAACTATGTACCAACTATAAAAATTACCCCTGCTTGAGGAAACAGGGTTTGGATAAACCATGCCCCCTCTCAAGATAACTATCAATGGACACATGTTTTTTTAGGCCAAACATCAGGATTTTTTTTAATTGTGCACCAACTATGAAATTCCTAAAGGGATTCCAAAATTCTTAAAATTTCACCCAAAATAACCCTAACTAGTACCTAAACAAATGGAGATCAAAACGGCTGACCCTGTATACCTGAACCAAGGTAACATGACGTCACTACCTTCCCACTATAAAAAACATTATGTCCCTAGAAATAATATTAAGATGTTTCTATATCAAAGAGATAATGCCATTACTCTCTCACTAGTGCCTCACACTCCCATGTCTCATGAGAATTAGAACTATTCCACCATAGAACACAGACCAAAGGGTTCTTCCTCTCATTAAGTAGCTTTGTCTTAGAATCAATAATCCCATCTTGAAACTTAGTGATGGATGAATAAATATCACCATTGGGATCCTACTATCTCAATACATTAGAAGGGTCATAAAGATACTTTCAAAGTTGTGATACATTGAACATATTATGTATTGATGTCAAATATGATGGCAGTTTCAAATGGTAATCCACCTTCACCAACTGCACAATGAACATAAAAGGTCCAACAAAATGAGGAGAAATATTCCCTTGCATCCCATGATGTTGATGAACCAAATGGGTTGAAACTCTCAATAACACCATCTCACCAATGGAGAACTACAATGGTCTCCTATGGAAGAAAAAATAACATTTGTCACAATCTTATGTTTTGAAAATTAAATGATTAATTAAATGGATCTAGAAATCATTTATTGAAACAAACATGGTCTAAATAAGAATGCTAAACCAATTTATGACCAACCCAACAAATGTTTTCTGGGCTGGAAACACAAGGACTCAAAAGGATCTATCCAAATTGAGGATTGGTAATTGTTTTTAAAATAAAACTCAACCAATCCCACGTGTATGTCCCAAGATCTACCAAAAGCGATGACCCAAGAACAGATCATATAACCCAAAATATGTATTTCATGATTTTACTATCCATCCATATGTAGATGATATGTCATTATCAAGGTCACCAAATATCCCTAAGGCCTCTCTAAAAAATAGAAGTGAATTAGGGATCCTTATTACAAAATATCATATATGTAACACTATAAAACTTGGATACCTCCTATACCTAAATGCTTCCCAAGTCCTCATCATTAGTATATCAAAAATGGGTATAAAGTGATTTTATTTAGTCATGAATAGATCAAAACCCATATCATGTTTTTATTCCATGGTGTATGAAGAAAAACACCATAACTTGAATAGAAATTTCATCCCACTTCTATGTCAGCGCTGGAAGGGGATAAAGAAAACCCAAAGGTCTCGAGTGTTCTGCCTTGACCTTTTAGAAAATATAAAAATGTGAAACAAATTTAGTGTTGTCTTGTCTCATACCCGGTCACCAGAATAGTCACCACATATCATAGAACATAGTCTTTGTACCTAGGTGCACATTATTTTGAGAACTATGGAATTCTACTATTAAAACCATCCTCACAGAAAAAGGAATAACATATAGATTTTAGAAACATATAATACCCTCCCTGGAGATTGAACACTAACCAATTGTATCCCTTCCAAAGAGAGAGTTCATAATTCCACTGAATTAATCATTCCACTACTGATCCTGAAGAATCACCCCATGATGAGAGGGGTTACATGGAAAAAATTCAAAAAAGTGTGAGACTCATTATCATAGACTCTGAAATGAAACTATGAAAAAGGGACATAAAGTGATACTAGTTTTTAGAATATTTCATGGCACGGGTCAAAATTTTCCTACTGAAATAATTAGTTACAAAATTCCCCCTACTGAGTGTATAAAAAATGTTGAAATTTAATGCCTACATGTACTCCACCCAACACATTTTAAATATGAGTAGATATTTTTTTATAGAGGATATAATATGAGATTTTTAAATTATAATAGATGGTAAAAATTTCTCCAAAATAATAATTCGAAAAGACTTTAAGAAAATATATCACAATTGTTAGTTCGATATCTTTGGTCGGGTAATTATTCCCATCTGGAATAAGCTATCTAGAGACATAAGGAACAACATGATCTCCTTTCATATGCACATAACTCAAACACAAACCTTATGTGTCCCAAAAGACTACATAGCACTACCTGACCTCGGGAGGAGTCTACATTAGAGCATAATTGAAATTATTTTTCATTTAAAAAAAATAACTAGGAAAATTATCATCCCAAACAAAATTCACTCTCTATTGAGTGAGGGAATTCATTTGAAATGAAAAATTTGAGAAATCATTTATATACCAATGGAAATACCCCTATGAATACAAGAAGCGCCAAATCACAAAAATAGTTTCTGGTTATTCCCATGTAATCATAGCCTTCACCTTCTTAGGATCAAATGAGATTCCATATTATAAGACCAAGTGTGCCAATTAATTTGTTTTCTAAATACAAATTTTATTGAATGATTTTCATAATGTTAGTGATCTATCATAATTTTCAATACTATACTCAAGTGGCACACATGATCCTCTATGGAATTAATGTTGACAAAAATATCACCCAAAAAGTCTATGAATAATGTATTGAGGTACTAAGTAATATAGTTTTCATCAAATATATTAAAAACACATGAGAATTGGATAGACAAAATGACATAATATGATACTTATAATGTCCATACATACTCCTGAAGGAAGTCTTTGAAATATCAGATTATTTAATTCACAACTAGTGGTAGCTAGATCAGAGGTAAATATTCAAGAAACTCATAGACCCTTTCAATAATTCATATATATCATCTATTAGAGGAAATTGTTACTTTTTCTTTACCATAACTTGGTTAAGCTTCCAGTAATCATCCCATAAGTGAAGTGCACCATCAAATTTCTTTACAAAGAATATATATTTTTTCCAATGTGAAACACTCAGGCATGTCGACCCATTCTCAATAAAATAATCCAAATGATTGTTATAATCATAAATATCATATGCTTCCATATATTAAGAATTAATAGATACTTGTTGAGTTACGAGTACAATATTAATATAAAACTCAACCTTTGTTACTAGTGGAAAAAAGAGAAACTAGAAGAAAAAACATAATGAATCTCGATGAAAACCGAAGGGAGATCATCACTCAAATATTATCACTCCAAGAAAAAAATAAATCACTGATATCACCCTACCCAAATCTATAATAGAATGTATAGATCTACTCAAAATCTAGTTCAATTCTCACTAAATATCATTGAACACTCAATCAGGCATGGTAAAGGAAAACTGCTGAAGAGAAAAGTCAATCTGAGACAGATGAGTGATCATTCGATCCATCCCAAGAATAATGTTAGGAATTTAATAAATAAAACAAAAAAACTCAAGGTTTGTTTAATCAATGATAATGATAAAATAAATGATGGACAACATAGACCCTCCTCTCATTTCATTCTAAGGGGGCATCATCATATCCATCACATATGATAAAATCTCTATAAAAGGGTTATCAAATCAACAACATGGTTCAATATGAATGATTGAGACACACAACTATCAAATAGAGTAATAACTAAGGATGAATCTATACTGATTATACCTATCACTATCGCTTGACTTGTGTCAAAATCTACTAAAGACTCTTACAATATGCGTAAAAGCTTTATTTTGAATGCTTATGGTTGGAAACCCTTTTCTCTTAAATGATCTGATTTCACCATAGTACTTTTAGGTGCTGAGGAGACCATTCCCCCACATAGAGCATAAAATATATAACAAAACTTTTTCAAGTGAATTGATCATCCACATGAACTACACATCTTGGGTGCCTCAATGAAATCTATTTTCAAATGTGTAGACTTTTCACATGAGAAGAAACTCAAATGGCCTCTACCAGGCACTGTAAGTGTTTTGGAATAACCATAATATTGAGATCCAATATTAGAATCATCATGATTCATATGTTCTTTAATAATATTCAAATAAATTCAACTAGGAGAAAAAGTCACACCCATCAACCCTAACACACCATCCATGTCAATCTAATCCATCAACACTCTATCTAGAACATCATCATAATAAGTTATTTCTAGAAAGAAATCCTAGGATCAATTATTAGGTCAAAGTCCCATATCAGATCCTTCAACCTTTAGATTCTCATTATTCATAACCTTAGGAGAAAACTACACCAGCTAAATAATGTGGTTTTCATACTATGTCACAGTCTTGTCATCTTGTTGGAGATTAATAAACTCCATTGAATTTGATAAAATCATGTAATCTGGATAGATCTGATTAATAAAAAGGACCTTTATGTCTTTCTACTTCAAGTATTCATGTTTCTTCAATGTCACCATCAAATCCCACCATCTCCTTCTAGGGCCCTCTAGTATGATTTTTTCACACATCACATTATTTGAATTAGGTGTTTCTATGAACTAAAAAATCCAGTCAATTCCTTTCAAACAATCCCAAGCCTCTTTAGGATCAATAGAGACCTAGGAAGCTGGTGGATTATGGTGAAGAAACATTGGCACATGATATCTAGAATTGTACCTTTGAGGTTCCATGACAATTTCGTGAACATGAATGGGCTGATGTGCCTATCCCATTGCATGGATAGTGCAACAAAATATCTAAATATGATTCTAGTCAACAGGAGGGTTTTCCGGACATGATTCATCAGCAGCTCTCAACTCAAATTAGTTCAAACATCTTATCATATGAATGATGCTAGACAACATCAACAAACAACAAGAAAACATTAATGATGACACTCAGATCAACAACTCAAATGGGAGACAAAATTCTGGTATTTTCAAAACACTTTATTGAAATTGAGAAAAAACTAGAATAATATCAAAATAATCATCAAAGACACTTGTACCACACTTCCCATGATGAATTAAATCTTTTTATGACAAGATTTGGCCATGTACTACCTCATAAGTAACTCTTAAGTCCCATTATTTCTACCACCTATCTTCCAAGAAATCCAATACCATATAATGACTTTTAGGAAAGAAACCTAAAGTACCTTTAATAATATTTTTTCTTAACGACCCTAGATACCCTAACACATTGATACCGAAGAAGACGTTGACATGGTCTAATGAGAATTCCCTATTTATTCTTGTATGATTCCAAGTGATAGTCCTTAACCCATGGGGATTGGGAATTCCCTTTGGCCCATACCAATGCTATCTTGGGTATCTAAGTACTAGGATATCCAAAATGTTCCATGATAGAATCAACTATGAAAACTTGAATCCACCACTATAGTTTTTGAAAATTTCATGTGATCATGTGAATCTTGAGCATCCCTTTATGACATTTCCATCACCACAGAAATAGCTCTATCCCAACTCTATGATCACCCTTCCACCCAACATGTGACTAAGATTCCAAAGATATTTATAGGTAAAAAAGAATAAGGGTGAGGTCACCCTAGTGAATATTAAGAAAGTTCCTGAATTCCAAAATAGATCCCCTAATGCATGTATAAAGTATTTATATGTATGAAGTGATCAAGATGATTCACATGTAGATGTTTTCATATCATGAGTGATACAGTTATATTCTGATAAATGAATACAATTTGGTATGATATCTATGTATGAGTCAGGGGTTAGTTTGTTAGTTTCACTATGGTTTAGAAGAGGAAATACATTTTAAAATTATAAATAAAAGATCATGCCATAAGGTTTCCTTTTGAACCATGAAAGAGATAGATGAATTGAAAAAGTGAGAATAAAATTTTATGGATATTATTCCATTTAATTATGATAAATGGATGTGAAATGAAATATCATGGACATTAAAGGGTAATAGTGAAGGATTTATTCTCATGAAACAACTGATCTCTTACTCCGTAATGGTTAATATCATGAATATTGTTTTGAAAAAAATAATATTGGAATAAAATTGAGGGAATTAAGCCTAGTTTGAATATGAAATACTATGTGAAAATGGGGTTATATATTTTATGTATTTGGATAAATGTGGATTGAATGTGTCTTATCAATAGAATCCAATTGCATTTCTAAGAGGGGGATCTGAAAGAATTAATTTTTGTACTACTAATGATATTTTTTTATTTAACTAGTTTAAATTTGTTTTATACATTCCCTAATTGCGTGTTTAAGGGGATTCATTTTATTATTACTTTGGATTTATTGAAGGGTGATTATTTCAGAAAATATACATACAATTTTTAGTCCATGCTTAGGTTGTTGTATTAATTTTTCACTGTATATATCTTCATATTTGTTTATTTCATAATAGTTATGATGTGAATACGTGACTGATATAAATTTCATCAAATCAAAAAATTTAATCATGTATGACCAATTTACGATTTATAGTGGCTATATTTAAATATTGTATTGAGTCCCTAATTTCTTAGGTTCCCTGAAGTATCCTCCAAATGATAAAAGGGATTATTTTGAGGTAGGGTGAAATGGAAAAAGACTAAGAAATTGATAGATTCAACTTTAACAATAAGATGGATAAAAATATATATTTTAAATTCACTAACACATTGTAATGAATTTAATAAAAATGGAACGTTTTCGTAAAGTTTCTATTTCTAAAATCTCTTCATTTTTATCTCATTGGATATTAATTTTCCTAATAATATTTTAAACCAAATCTTGTGATTTAACTAAAACTACCACATTCAATAATCTGACAGATCAGTAGTTAGAATTATTAAATAAAAAGATCAATATTTGTTTTACCCAATAGGAATAAAAAACACCTTGTGGGTGATCATATGGAAAAATAATGTAGTTTTCTTATTAATAATCTTTACATAATCATTAAAAAACATTGACAATATTGTTCTAATATTATAACACCTTTTATTTATTACTTATCTGATATGTTATTCTTGTGAACAAACCATAAACCTTTTTCATGAGTATATTTGTTTGTCAAACCATTATGGTGTCAAAAATATTTAATGTCTCCACAACATATTCTTTTCTATTCTTATAAGTCTTAATCCTCTTCACATTTTAAATAACATCAAAAATGATTTCTTAAGTATATTTTCTTCTCATCACAACACACACATCGTTGAATTTCAACAAAAAAAATTCAATAATCTGAAATACCTCTTCCTGGACATCATCACATAGCCTTGACACACATAATAACGTTTATTTCAAAACATTTTCTAGGGATGTGTTCTTCAATTTCATATTAACTTCAATAATGAATACTAACCCAATTCCCATAATTTTAAGTTAATCACTATAACCAAAATCTATCAATGGTTTTTTTATAAAAAAATTTAGTATATCGAATATCATATCATGTTAGATGCGCATTCTAATTCATATATTTATAGTTGTTTATATTGTTTCATTTTCTATGATAATTCTACAATAATCACCTTCTCTTTTCCATTCAAATTATTTTTCTATGATTTCTGAGTAATACATTTAATACTCAATTAGATAGGCAGAACAATAATAAAATCTTATGTAAAATGACAAGAATATTCACACCTCCCAAAAAACTTTACCAATTATTGGAATTTATTCTCAACCATTAGTCAAACATTTATATGCCAAATCAAAACATTTCTCTATTGACTGGGATGAATCCCCATTATCAATTTTCATTCGTAACCTAGGAATTTATAGTGATATTAGTAATAGAACAATAATCATTTTTATGTTCCAAAAAACTATATAGAGCCAAAATGTCCCCAAAATTTATACATAACATTGAAATTAGATTTTTATAAAGAAATTGAAACATTCAATTCTTAGATCCTCTAACTATTATTTTGAACTCCTTTTTATAGATAACATTTTTGGATGTATCCCAACATTTTTCCTTTATTCCAGATTTATTTCCATCCTTTTTCAGATAACATTTTATTGCACTTTTTTTATTCAGATTTATAGACTTAGTAATTTTAGATTCTTTATAATAATATTTTTTATATAAACAAGACTTTATTCTATTATTTCATTGAATAAATCCATTTACTAAAAATTTAAGGAACATTATTATTCTTTGAATATGATTATTGTTGGATAAAATAAATCTCATAATTCATTGGGACATCAATTAATTATACAATCATTTATATTTTTATTTCTAAAACATCATGAATATAGTTTTGGAAAAGGGATTTGTACCTGTCTAATTCCTTTTATAAGTTTATTAATTTCTATTGTATATTCTCAATCTCTTTATATTTTTTTGTAACATTAATTTTTGTATCATAATTTCAATTTTTCACTTTCTTAAGAGACTTCTTCATGTCTGAATATTTAATTGACAATCTAGAGTCTTTTTAATTATGCAACTAGTCTACAATGATATATAATTGATGAAACTTCTTTAAAATATTTTCTACTTTTTAAAGGTTATAAATCATCATGTGACACTCTTTATGTTTCCTTCTTAAAATATTAGCTTCTATATTTATCTCATCCTAATATTAATCACTTCTTCACACACTTATTGTGATTTATTCTTTATTCACCATTTCATATCAGGTTTTTCACAATATTTCATGGTTGATTTTACCTATTCATCATTCAAACTACAATCACTATCTTTACACTTAATTAAAATCACTCTCATCATAAATTTACATAAATTATAACTTTTTTCCTTCAGAAGAATAATCTTATTCTTATTTATTCAAGGAGAATAAACAACCAGAAATTCTTAAAAACTAATATATCATTATAACACCAAGATGGTTTCATGATGTACCCATAAATTATTTAAATATTTCGGATTGTCTATATCCAATCCTTATGGAATTCCCCACTATAATAATTTATTATTAAAAGATAATTCCTTATAATGGAAGTAACCTATTAATAATCATATACCAATTATGTACTAGAAGTGTTTAAATCCATTGAAATTTCAATTCCCATGTTAAACTATATGAGCCTCACTACAAACATCCATCCATAAATCCAAAAAAATAGCACTCTATGATGAAATCACAATACACAAGCAATGACATGGAATTCAAAATTACTAGGTCACTACTAATCCAATCATTGAACATAAAGAAAACATGGAATTACTTCATTGGAAACTTATATAAACCCATTAAAAAACCATTACACACATTAAATACTCATTCATGCTTTTAATACTACCCTTGAAAAACATTCTTTTCCATTAAACCCATTTTTTTGAATTCCATATCATTTTTCATAATTTCCAAAAAATTTGTTTCTATTTCAAAAATATTTTTTGAAATCCATTTTGAAAACAATTTTCTCAATATTAATATAATAGGTAAATCCCAAAAGTCTAGTCTATGTTGGAAATTTAATGAAAAACACTACATAAAAAAATTTTAAATGCACTAAAATATCTCTTAATACGATATTTTTAAAAACATATTTTCAATAAAAACACTAATCTATTTCAAAATCAACAAATTCATGATTCCTTTCAAGTTTAACTATTTTTTAAGTTAGTGTTATGTATTATTTGTTCCACCAAAAAATACTTCTTTCCAAAAATTAGATTTTTATTAAAAATTAAAAAACACCAAAATATCATTTCAAATGTTGGATGAATAAGATCAATCGATATTTAAATAACACCAAAGATTTATATTAACATAATTAACCTTAAAAATATATTAGATAAAAAATTTACTATATTATTTATTTCATTCAACAATGAATATAACCTATCAAGAAAATATATTAAACAACATAGATCATATGTACATGTATCGTGCTCTATGAATTCCACTCTCATGAAGTTTGATCCTATATAAAAAAATGAGTCTTAGATGATTCATAGGATAAATTATGAGTCATCATCTCAAACATCCCAAACTAAAACCTCAACTAACCTAGAGTTTCATATCTCAATATTAGAAATCTCTTGGAAGTTGTGATTTTAACAATATCTATGTTTTCTAGGAATGAATAGTGTCCACAATCTGTGTATTGATATATTATCTCTAGATCTAACTAAATATATTCCAACAAATCATAATCCTTGATATAATTTTTTAATCACCTTAATAGGCACACCTAAATAAAAACAGATTTGGAGAACCATCCAACCTCATAAACATATCCTAATATGGTAGAGGCTACAAACAAGTGGCAAAGGAGTGAAATAATACTAAGGTGACTTTGATCATGAATGAAATTTTTTAACACTCATCCAAAATCTAAAAATAACCCACACGTACCATTAACATAATAGACACACCAAATACTTTTGGAAAAAACATGAATACAATAGTGAATCCCATTTTCCAGTATATAAAATTAAATAGTATATATAATAGAAAAACAAAAAAAATGTTTTTATAGAATAAAAACATATATAACTAAAATCATAAACACTGATGGTCCCTTAGCTAATACATTTCTTATAAAAACTAAAATAAGATAAAATACACTCTATCCCAACTCACAAGTGAACTCTTTCAAGATCATATAGAGATGATACAACATTCATCCCAATCCATTTTTCCATCTAATTAATGATAAAAAAAATCATAAATAAAAACACAATGTTGTAATGATGAACCAAAAATTCCTTTCTTTCCATTCAAGTAGGTGGTGAGTCCAACAATAGAGTAAAATTCATCCACTTTCCAAAAATAAATAAGTTCTAGTGATCGAGTGCATAAATGTACAGGTCTATTCTGATTAGAACTCAAACCATACAAACCATTAATTATTATGAAAATACGTACTGGTATTTTATCTTCATTAGATGATATATGACATTTATAAACTGAAATGGAACTACCCAATTCTGACCTATCCCTACCTATCTAAAATCAAATATTTGTATGTCTTTATATAAAAATTAGGTATACCACATAATATCTAGAGATACATTATATGATACTGAAAATAGCTATCACTCTATATCTGTATTGACTCTATCTCATAGTATTGAAAGTCCCATAAGTGATCTCATCACTCAAAAATAATAAATTTTTTAAATATCATAATATAAAATAATATTTTTTAAGAAAAACCACAATGAGATATCAAAGAGGTCATGCCCATTAATTTTAAAAGAAAAAAGGTGATTTATTAAGGGATTATAGAAATAAATATAATTCAAACAACATTCTTCTAAAAAAATAAATGAAAATCAGAATATGTCCCAAAGCTTGGAGAAATCAATCTTATATCTCACACACAACCTTTTTTATCTCATAAATCCTCATAAGAGCTATTTTCTAGAATGTCCATTGAGAATATATTGCTCAGTAGGATAAATTAGATGTTTTAATTAGGGTTGGATCCCACAATAGTATAGTAAAATACTATATCTGCACACTAATTCCTTGGACCATATATGAATGTCCACATCCCACTGATTCCTCAGATAATATGTCCATTTTAAGGGAAATAACTACATGACATTAGAATTGTATTACTATAGGTTGAATCTTGAATAATGTGGGCATACTCTATTTAATGTACAAATAAATCTTCCCAAGCACCCTCTACCATCTCTCATAGAGCCCACTAAACCACCAAACCATGTCTATAAAACCAATTTTAATGGCACTATTAGAGTGAGTATAATTTTTTTTGGGAAAAACAATTTGTACATGTGACCTTAGAAGAAAGGTAATTATGCTCCTTGTTCTAAATCTAAAACCATGAGTTCATATTGAAAATAAATTCATACATGAGTCATTACCTAACAAGGTGGTCCATTACATGAGTATCATTACCTAAAAATCTATATTCCAAGTCACTCTATCTCATTATGGTATAATATGATATCCCTTAAGAGGAATACCACTCCTTTTCTATGTAGAGGATCATTAGTTCACTAGATATACTTATTAATAATTGTTCCCTAAAAAACAATAAAAAAATCACTAGTACTATAACTCTCATCCACCTATTCTTCTCTTTGAACCTATTATATTCTATATAGTGAATCCTCCCACATATCAAAGGTTTTATCATATTTTTAGACAATCACCTGGGAACTTCCTTCAAAATACATGTAACATATGTGGTTAAACATTCTTTCTACTATGAGAACATTCATCTGGATTCCCATGAAACTCTAACATCCTTTTCCATCTCTAGAATAAACAGATTCCCCATCTTTAATTTCCACCTTAATTTTACATCGAGTAACTTTTTTGTAGCTTAAAATTTTTGTTGTAATTAATTCAATTAGAATACATGGTTTTACAAAACTAAATGATCATTTGATCTCAATTTTAACATCATTTAATAAAATGGATACAAACACTTTTAAGTATAATTATGTTAGACCCATATGTTCCAATGGATTCATTTATATATTTTTTTCTCTAGGAATTATTGATCTATTTTCAATTCTATAATTTACTGATTTTTTTTGGAATAATATTTTTTGAACTCTTCCCATATTATAGAGTTAGATGTTTTCTTTTTTTTTCCTTGTAATATTAATTAGGATCCACCATTGGTCATCCTCATATTATATAAGATTCAAATCTAATAAAACCATAGCCTAGTCTGAGCATTAGAGAAAAAAAGATATTCTCTACAGAATTGATAAACTTCTTAGAAATTAGTGAGTTAGAAAATACACTAATGGAGGGTGGACGTTGGCACATAATGTACATGATAACACATTTCTACATTCTTGGTGTGACTAGAAGATCCAAATTATGTTTTTTATTTTTCATATATTTAGAGAGTAGATTGATAATTTCAATAATATTTTATACTCCTTCTCTCATTATGGTTAGTTTCTCATTGGGATGATTATCACATTTCCCATCACACCTATTTTTATCTTTGATTCTACTTTTTCTTATCATAAATTAAATAATGAGAAGATAAACATAATAATTAAGTAAAATTAGAAAAGGAAAAATATTATTTTAAATAGAATATACCATAAATGGAATATATTCCATAACTTACACATTTAGAGGTTTCAATATCTATGATTAATTTATTATTATAAAATAGGTTCTCTAACCACATCAACAAGATGTTCTTTTAATGTCTCAACCCGTATGATACTAAATGGTTCCCTAAGTTGGTTGGTCACATTGAATCCATCACATCTCCCTGAACTCCAATAGTTACTGACTAGTAACAAGGGCCTTATGTGTGTATGTAGGGATACAATTACAACTTGTAAGACTATAACATTGTCGAAAAATTATTAATATCCGTAGTGGAAGAAAATATAATCACTAATCATCATACAAAAGATAAGCATCCAAGAATGGAAAAAATAGTGATAATGGTAATCTCATACACAATGATGATCATGTCATGTTTCTACAAAGAATCCAAAATTGGTATATAATAATACATACTATAAATGTATCAAAATATAAAAAGAACCAAAATATTTATCTCCAACTTGAATCATGAGCCTATATTGGTCTCAAGATCCCCTACTCCTAAGAATGGCACAAATCAACTGTCATATTATGGGATATTTCCAAGGCCCCTACCTATATCCATGAAGTCTGTCAGAGTTCCCAATGATATCCTTAATAGTGTGTGAGATTACACTCAGTAGTCCACCACTAACGATGTCTATTACAAATAGAGTTTGTGCAATTTAAACTGAAATAATGTAAAATATACCAATGTTAAAAATTTCTAAATTTAGTGTAATCAATTCAAGTTGTACAATCCAGCCTACAAAGGATCCAAATAAATAATGGCGAATCTCTCTTACCAAGTGAATTGGTAAGAATGAAATAAAAAAAAATTATACAAGCTAGTATAACAACTACCTGTTGACTCCAATATCAGGGATATCTATAAAACATTCCAAAGCATGCACAATGGCCTAGAAATGAAAAAAATATTTAGACATTTATCACAACCATTCGTTATAAAATAGAATATAAAATTTACTGTGGACATGATGTATAACAACTCATCCATATAAGGCTCCCCATGTAATCAAAAGTGTCAGATCACGAAGGGACCAATCCATGGTATAGAAGACCATGAAATCCACATCCAGTCCCATGAGAATCTCCATCGAAACACAGTAATTAATGGAATGGGGTCCAAGGATAATTTTAGTAGAATATATCCAATATTCTCTCGAGTAATCTAGATCCAATATGTAGTAAGGCCTCAGACATCCAACAAAATCAAGACCCTAAAAGGAAATAGGTCCCTAGCATCTACTACTATAATGAAGATCAATTTTAGAAACTTCCCTAACATATAATGGAACCAAGATCCAAGGTGTACCAACCAAGGCACCCACTTTAATTGAAATTGATCTTTTCATTACATTCATATTTCATAAATATAATATTTCCTTGAGTTTACCCACTCATTTTTATAAATTAAGATTCAAGAAAAAAACATTCAGCATCATGTTATCACATTGCAAATAAGGAAACCATTCTTCGAATCAATTCAATTAAACTCCATCAAATAATAAAAGGCTGCTTATAAATAGAAAAACACACACACCCACACACACCCCATGCATGGTATAACAATATTTCAAATAAAAAGGCACACACCATGGTTTTCTTGGGTTGGGGTAAAAACCTCTAAAAAACTCAAGGGTGCTAGTCGGAATCCCTAACAAGTCACAAACCATTCAATTTAATTATTCAATTAATTATTCGGGAATCTTCGAAATGTATGGCGTAGAACACAATTACAATATAGTTTATAAAACAAAAAACTATATGGGAAAAGTTATATACTGCCGATTGTGGTTATGTAGTAGAGTTCTCATCTAATACAATCATTATATTCATTCCAAATCAGAAGAAAAATGAAGAATGGACAAATAACATAGAAATATGAAATGTTATCTTGTAGATAAATAACTTCATCGATGAAAATTCGAATAAAGAATACTCGAGGTGATTGTAGTACTTACTAGCGTCAATCCAACGAGAGCAATGACATTAAAATATTATTTTGTACGGAGAATCAATATCAAAAGATACGATTTTTCCTTAAAGAGATCTTAAATTATCATGGATGTCCAACAGAGGAAGGAAAATGTTTTTAGGTTTAAATATATTATATTAGAAAATTCAACATTTTTCTTCACAATACTAGGCCAAAAGGATTGGCCTCACAGTTGGGAAAACCTTACACCAACCTTGCACCATTCACTATCTTATAGGGGGAACCTCTTGTGTTCACAATTCATTGTTTAAAAAACCATGCATCGGTCATTCATATTGGGTTTTCTAGAAATTTAAGGTTCCTCACATAGGCTTTTACTTGGGTCACATAGTTTCCTCAAACGGTGTGACTCATGTACCAATTTTTCTTAGTATCTCATGCTTATAGAGACTATGTGACCTATCCCATATAGTTTCCACTAACCTTCTTATCATCCTTTTTTCAAAAAAATTATGTTCTAGGTTCTAGAAAATCCCTAGATACCCCAAATACACCAATTACCTCAAAGGGTACTAACATTATGTTATGAAAAAGATCTAAACCAAAAAACAAAAGATTTGTACCTCATATAAAAACAGGGGATATTACAATCCTTCCCTTAAATCAATTCATTCAAGAATTTCCATCCTAAGGGTGGTTAAGAATCACACGAGAATAACTTCAACCACTGAGCAAATATGTCAGCCTCCCAATCTCATGTCTCTTTATATATATAGTCGTGCATACATATTACCCATACTAGAAGAACTTATCGGCATTATAGAACCTTAGTTATCATATCAATGATACAATTAGGATGATCCTCAGAGGATGCATCTACCTGTAGCTCATTCTCCTCTTACTACAGAGTGTTAGATGTTTCTGAATAATAAAGATACAAATGAGATACATGGAAGATTTCATGAATGTATTAGTACCTCTGAGGTAACTACAACTGATAGGCAACCAACCTAACTTTCTCTAGAATATCAAATGGTCTGACATATCATGGTGATTGAATACCCAATCTCATAATTTATCTCTGTCCCAGCCTTGGTGACATATGAAAATGACTCGATCCCTAACCTCAAACTCTAGAGGTCACCAACGGTTATTAGAGTAGGATTTTTGTTGATATTGTGCATTATCCATCTGATTTATAATCAACTAGTCCCACTTAAAAGTCTCTTTCATGGTGTATCACCCCATAAAATATTTATCACCATCCTCTAAATAGAGAAGGGTTAGTCAGGATGGCCTACCCTATATAGCCTCGTACGGTTCCATTTTTAATGTCTCTAGATATCAATTTTCTTATGGTAAATCAAAAAGGGGAATATGCCTCTCCCAAGAGCCCCAAAATTCAAGACACATGCCTGAAACATGTCCTCTGATAGCTAAATCATGTGCTCTAATTGACCATCGATCTGAGGGTGGTATTCTTTACTCAGAATAAACTATGTACCCAAGTACCTCCACAAACTCTTTTCAAAATGAGATACAAACTAGGAATCCCTTTTTATTGCCACATTCTTAAGAACCCCAAGACACCATACTATCTCACATATATAAAACCTCCCAAACTCATCTACACCAAATCTTTCCCTGATCGACATGAAATCATTGATGTTCATGACCCTATATAATACCCCATAACATTACTACCACATAGCGACCTCGTAAAACTAGTCACAAAATCCATCAAAATCTTCTTTCCACATCCACTCGAGAATGGTTAAATATTGTAAAAGATCATATAGTCACTGATGTTCTTCCTTCACCTACAGACATGTGAAACATCTAATAATAAAACCAATTAAATCACATTACATACCAATCCACAAATTCTAATGGTGTAATTCATGATACAACTTGGTGACACATTGGTGTACTACCAAAACTGATACATGAAACTCCTACATCAACTTCTCATGTTTCTATAGTGGAACCCATAAATGGCCATCAATACACAAAATTTCATGCTCTCCAAAAATACAACTAGGAGTTGGTTCATCACATTCCACACTCTCCTATAGTACTAGGCCTCAATATTTGAAAGCTTCCTCATCATCACTATATCCAGAAGGGTAGAGGTCACAACTAGAGAAGAAGAACTTTTTGGCCACAAATGTCTTTCACCTCCAAGTGCATCTCTACAAACAAGGCCATAAGCTCTCACTATCTAAGTACCTCCTGATCTGAATTTATTTGAGTCCACTTTCTCATTGCATCGACCACTACATTTCCTTTTGTGGTCCATGTACACAACAAAATGATGTCCATGTAAATAGTTCCTCGATCAACGTAATGCATGAATGACTGCAACCAACTCAAGATTGAATTTTGGGTACTTACCTTAGTGTGGACTCAAATGATGAGACCACGATGCCAAGAGTCTTCCCCCTACATCAAAACGACTGCTAGATCAACACATGATGCATCAAAATACAATGTGTATATCCTTTATGGAAATGGAAGAATTATTATTTTCATAGATGTCAGTCTCCCTTTCAGCTCCTAATTGGTTGTCTCACAAGTATCTGACCATACAAACCTCACACCCTTTTTAGTAAAGACCATAAAATATTCTTCAAATTATGATAAAACCTTTATGAAATTTCTATAATATTCATCTAGCCCCATTAAACTCTATATATCAAATATGTTCTTGGGACTCTCCTAAGAAACTATAGCTCCCACCTTCTCTAGGTAAACTAATACTCCGTTCTCTATGATAATATGAACATAGAAGTGAATATTATCCATCCAAAAGTAGCACATTCTGATATTAGCATATAAATGATGCTCTTTTAGTGTATCCAAAGTGATCTCAAGATGTTCTGCATGGTCAAGTAAATTGTGAGAATACACCAAGATACTTTCCATGAAAACCACCACAAAATAATCCACATAGGGATGGAAAACTCAGTTCATCTGCACCACGAAAATGGATTGCACATTTGTGAGACAAAAAGAAATAACCAGATATTCATATAGACCATACATGGTATGAAAATATTTTTTAGGTATCTCTATTGTTGGAACATGCATTTGATGATATCCTAATCTCAAATGAATTTTTGAGAACACTCGGGCTCCTCAGTGCTAATCAAAAATGTCATCTATCCATATTGGTTCATAACCACAAATTGATTGAATTTTTTGATAATCTATGATTATCCAGTGGATAACATATGACTTTTTCTCATAATGGATAGGGGTACCCCATGAAAAAGTAATGGGTCACATAATCCACTTTTCTTTATAGTCCTCTAGATTCCCCTTGAGCTCCTCCAACTTTGTAGTATCCATCATGTAAGGACGAATGGTTATTGGAGCAGCTCTTGGAAATATCTCAATAGGGAACTCCACCTCTCTATCATGATGTAGACCAAAAAAATCATTTAAAAAACATCATTGAAATGATCAACCACTAGAGGGAATTATACTTGATGTGATCCTTGATCATCCAAATACAAAATAGGAATCTGGGATATCATCTCACTAAGCCCATGATTCTCTGGTCTAGATTGGATCCCCTTTCCATCCCATTTACCCTTGAGAATAAAAAATACACATTTTGTTGATGAGAAGGTCACACGATAGTAATAGAAATTGAAAAAGGATCAACAAAAAATCATCCATTCAATCCTGATTATAACATCAAAACCTATCACCTGGAGGGAAAAAAGATCCCATACACAGTGACACACACCTAAATCAAGGTGACACTCCCAGATCTGGAATACACTCTACAAACTTATTACTAATAGATTAAATAGTTTCAGAACAGCCTTAGGAAACATAACATAAACCAAAGGCTTTCCACCACATGTATAGATATAATACTATTAGATGCAGCTGTATCAAAAAGAGAAGATACTGGAGTAGAAGCTACTAAGATCTTAACTCCCAACATAGATGGCATGATGCACTACTCCTCACATGTAGGTTGTAAAGAATACATCTCCCTGAATCGAAACCTATGAAACAAAATCACTACCCGCAGAAATACCACTATCACATATATGTACAACTGTCACCTGTATACCTTTTACATGACCACCACCTCATCATGAACAACCAGCACTTCTCTAACTACCAACATGAAGTAGAGATATAAAATATGCTTATGAATCTTGATTCGGTGATGACTACTTCCAATTTATTCTGGAGAAAATTTCCTAAAAAATTCCATAAGTATCCCATCCTTCCACAAGACCAACAATTGAATAGGTCTCGATCACATTGATTTATCATATGTCCCCATCATTCGAACAAATGATTGAAAATCATACAACCAACACAAAAATAATGGATGATACTCAAATCATAGGAATCTCCAAAACATCATGTCCAAAAACTGGAAGCTAAACCACTGGGATGAGAGTCTATAGTTATCTACTTTCAACACCCAATATCCCTCAGGGTTTTCTATGTAATAATTTTTTGATTGACTATTTTAGAAATTGTATTTAACCCAAACACAAAGACCTGAGATCAAAAAAAATGCCTGATACCTTCCAGGAATCATTTATCTCTCTCTATGACTCATCAAAGATATATAGCAGCATAGAGAACCATATATCTAAAAATAATGATGAATAATTCATAACAATCATCATAACCTTCTCCATACACATAAAATCACTGGCCTTCTCTGATCTCAGAGCCTCGGAAAAAACATTAGTCATAGAACATGGTATGGAAGTCACCCAAAACCATACCTTGCATCCTATTAGCCTAACTCAAAGCATCACACTAGTTCTTTGCTACTCCTTAAAGCATATAATTCATGAGATTCACTATCCTCTTAGGAGGTGTCTCTAAATGATCATTGTTTGTAAATGTAGTCTCAAGACATAGATCAACATAACTTTGAACACCATCCAAGATAATATGGGAGGATGATGCTATTGGAAAACATGCATCATCTCCTCTATATATAAGGAAATTTGTGGTGCTCCTTGAAAAGTATGCATATATTGTACAAAAACCTTGTAAAACTATGCCTCAATATCTATGTTCGGAAAAATATCACGTGCCACACCTGCAACAATAGGAGGATCCATCAATAGTCCATTTCCCTATACCTTTAGATCATGGTCAGTGCCAACCTCCTAACATACAACTAGAGGTCATCATGGTATCATGTATCTATAATTCCAAACAAAAGCCTTAGAAAAGGTCGATAACCAGAAGTTCATAGATAAATGCAAATGATAGGGAAAACCCCGAATATAAATAGGCCAGACCCCTCAACCTACTCCTAAAACTAGGACTAGAAAAAATGAACAATCATAAACATCAGTAGAGAAACATCCTAATTCCCACTCAAGATCCAGGTCAAGGTCATTCTCTCTATTTTTTAATATCCAATTACATTTTATTTTATATTAATTTCAAAATTATATGTAAATGGTTTAACCTAATGGTTCACCACGTTCATTCTATAAGGGCTCATTCTCATCTTTAATCGAAATATGGAATCCACTTAGTCGTTACCATAACACATTCTAGTCCACGTGACAAGTAAACCGTGACTCAAAATTTCATAGTTCCTTACTTAGGGTGTTTGGTGTAGCTTAATTAGGAAATAACTTTTTAGGTAACAACTGACACACTATATAC
Organism: Viscum album; assembly: GCA_963277665.1. Classification (NCBI taxonomy): domain Eukaryota; kingdom Viridiplantae; phylum Streptophyta; class Magnoliopsida; order Santalales; family Viscaceae; genus Viscum; species Viscum album. The sequence continues at coordinate 893,150,736 of OY728123.1, forward strand.
CAACCATGTTTATCAATACCCTTCATGAAAACAAGAATAATATGAAATATATCACATAAGGCACATATCACCAAGTCATACAGTCAAGTAATGCATCCTATATTGCATGACATAATGCATGAAATGTGAATACTGTGATGTTCTCAAAATTTTGTGTGAGATGTATACCCTCACCTCAATAGTAAACATGAAAATACATAATCATAATTAACATCATACAACAAGTATATCACGAAATAGTGGAATAAAATCATATGTAATAGAAAAATCCTGAAAACATGTTCTATTCTATTTAATTTCTATTATTCCTATATGTTGGTAATATTATCATAGGAAAAGATCATAAACAAACCACAATACTTATTCATCCCTATTTTTTGTGTCAAAATAGTAAGATAACTAGAAAATTACTCATTGATACCACTTTGTAACATACCGACCTAGATGCAATAAATGGTTCCCTGAGCTTGTGGGCTCGAAGGACTCAAGAACGTCTCACCAAATGTCAGAGGATGACAACTAGAAGTGAGGGCCTTAGGTGAGATTGTGTGTAGGATATTAAATCATGTCAAGGAGTAAGATAGTATAATAACAATATCCATCAATATCAGAACCAAATATAATCAATAATCAGCGAATAGAAGATAAACATCCCAGACATGAATAAATAATCAGTTCTAATTGAAACCTCATTTATAGTGATGATCATGTATGTTTTTGACAAATTATCAAAAAAATTTATATAGTAATCATTACAATACACGTATCAAAATACAAAAAATTCAGAAAAGAATTATCTCTGACTGGCATTGTGAGCCTAGCTCAGTCCCATGCTCCCCTGCTCATAAGCATTGAAAAAAAGCATCATAATATGGGAACTTTCCCCGATATGTACATACATTGATGAAACCTTTTTGGGTACCCAACTATGGCATGGATAGTGTGTGAAATAACACTCAGTAGGACATCACTGACCATGTCTATAAAAAATCCATGTTGTACGATATTAGGTGAAACAATGTGCAATATATCATCAGTAAAAATTACTAAAGCTAATGTGAGCATGTCTAGTGGTAAAATCCATTATACCAAGGATCCTTTCAATAAATGGTAAATCTCCCCTGAAAATAGAATCATTAAAAATAGAAATTAAAAAGTGATACATACTAGTCTAATAATTGGCAGAAGATTCCCATATTAAGGCTATATATAAAACATGCCAAAGCATCCAAAATGGAATTTCTATGTAAACAGGTGTAAACATCCATCATGACCACAACATATAATATATTATGTAACATATACGATTTACACACCATAAAAAAAGTCATCCACAAAGTACTCTCCATGTCATCCAAATTCTTAGACCACGATGGGCCAGATCCAAGGTATAAAAGACCAAGGAATCCATGTCCAATCCTAAGAGCATATCAATGGAAACTCAGTAAGAAATTGGATCAGGTCTGAGGATCTTGTCAACAAACCATGTCTAGTTTGAGCCTAAGAAAGCTAGATGCAAGGGGTTGAATAGCCTAAGGGATCCTATATAATCATGACCTAAGGTGGAAATATTTCAAAGGCATCCACTACTATAATCAAGATCTATGAGAGAAACTTCCATGGAATATAATTCAATCAGGATCTAAGGTATACCAACCAAGGCGTCCAATACCATTTTAATTCATCGTCTAATTACATTCATCATTAATAAACAATTACATTCTATGATTTTACCCACTCATTTTCCACAATTCCCATCAAAGTAATTAAATCATTCAACATCATGTTATCAAATGGAAAATAAGGAAACGTTCAAATTAAAAATAAAATTAAATTCAATATAATGATAAAAAGGGATTCATATAACTAATAAAGTACACATTCACCCCATAGGTGGTATCACATAGGATAAATATGAAGCACACCCCATGGGAGGCTTTGGTTGGGGAAACAACCTCCAAAGAAATCCAGGGTGATAGAGGACATCCCTAATAGGAACCAAAAAATTCAATTAAATTATTAAATTAGTTATTGGGGAACTGGCATTAATTTTGGCATGCAGTATAAATCCAATACATCTTAAAAAATTGAAAACCATATAGGAAAATGTATATACCACTAATTGTAGGTTTGTAGTAGAGTGTTAATCCAATATCAGCTTCTGATTTGATCACGTTTAGAAGAAAAATAAAGAATGGATTAAGAACCTATATATAAGGAATACTATCTTGCACCTAAATATATCCATTAACATGAAGTCAAAAGATGAATGACATAAGAGGTTTTTATTACTTACCATCCCAAATCTAACGAGACTGATGACATTCATTTCTGAGTTCGAATGGAGAAAAAACATCAAAATCTATTCTTTCGCATCTAAAGGATGTCTCCAATGCTCTAGGATTTCCAATGGAAGTAAAAGAAAAGATGTTTTAGGTTTAAATATATTTAATAGGAAAATATTTAATTTTGAATTAAAATTATGTGATGTACAATATTGATGAAAGGTTTTCCAAAACATACACGAACTATGAACCATTCACTATCTAAAAGGGAGAACCTCACATGGTCTTGGAGAATAGTTTGACAAACTATGTGTTGACCAAGCATATCAACTATGATAAAAAATTAATGTTCCTGAAATGGGCACATGCCAAACATGGAATAGTTTCCTCAAACGGTGTGACCAACTAGAACTCTCTATCTAGGTCTCTCATGGTTTGAGTAGTCATGTGTTCGGTCCCACATGGTTTCTACTAAGGATGTGGACTTCCTTTTTTTTGAGAATTTTGGTTTCAAGCTTTAAAAATTCCCTAGACACCCTTGATACAACCATGACCTCAACAGTTTCTCAGATCAAACTGTAAAAGGCATTTAAATCAAGAAAAAAATATCCACAACACATAGGAAAACACATGATCTTATAGTTAATAAATACTTTATAATGGTCCTTAAAGAGAATGTGAATCACCAAATATTTTTGCCAAGGAGTTTAAAACTGGGTGGTTATTTAGGCCTCTCTATCTTTCACTAGTTAAAGATTCATTTAACACCGAACCAACCTTATTAGGGTTATTACACATAGGTGTATATTTTATAGAGCCTACATCCAACTATTTGTAACTAGTCTGACATCTCATTTTCTGGAAACTATATAATATATATTTCGAAAACCATTTAGGATGTTATCTTATACTTATATGTATCCGAGGGATTTTTTGTTAATTTTCTCCCATTATAATCACAAAAACAACTAAATATAATCCTAAAAAACAACTAAACACAATCTTAACATCAACTGAGACACCTAGACCCACACTTCCATTCACATTACTAAGAACACATATTGTACAAATGGATTAGAAAAAAAGTTATATGACTTAAGAAAAAATCAAATATACTTCCACATATTAATTATGAAATATGACAATACTCCTAAAACTAAATGTTTAATTTCAATAGATATTATTTACATACATGAAATATTTTATAATACCATTAAAATTTCTCTATAAATGATACTACAATAGAATATTTTATTATCATGTCATGTCTTATATTCATTTTCATATCCTAGGGGAAAAAGTAGAAAATTGGGTGAGGTCAAAGACTATGCAATGTAAAAAGTTATCAATAGGTCATCAAGGGTTAGATCGTTAGCATGTGAGAAAACATGATGATGATAGAAATATGTTATTAAGAATAACATGAAATAAAAATATTTATCCATAAGTTATAATTTTCACATCCATGAAATCATTTAAAGGGTTTTTAATGTACTTTTTATTCTTCATTTGTTTGTGGGTTTCCTGGAAATTTTTGGAGAAAAGGGTGGTTTCTTTAATATTTGGGCCAAACGATGAGCCCATTTCAAGATTTAAAAATAAAATTTTCTTCTTTTAAAAATCATTTGTTTTTCAACATTTTTCCACCAATTCTACTTCCCAATTGGCCTCCCACGATCTATTCAAACCACAATATCCTTTAGGACCCCTTAGGAACTCATATTCATGGTGGATATATGTTATTTATTCTAGCATTGGGATAAAACTTGATCCCATTTCTAGATTTAAGGAAATAATTTATTTCTTTTATATCTCATTTTATTTCATTTATCTATTATTCAACTTCTCAATATAGCCCACATACCATAGGCAAACCCCTATGTTCTATTGTCCCGCTTTGAATATCATCTTCATTATGGATTAGGGTAAATTTCCTGAATGATTCTAAAATAATTCATATTTGCAATGGGAATTTATTTCATTCATAAATCATTCATTTTTTACTCTTTCACCCCATTTAAGTCCCCACTTGAGCTCCTCATCATTATTCAAATATACCTTTAAATTTTTGGTTGTGTGGAGATTCAACTATTAGTGTGTGTGGGGATATTTCTTCAATGTTTCTCGAGTAAGTGAATTACTATCTCATTCCTTCCATTTCATTTGGGTTTAACTCCTCTTTCTTGAAGTTACAAATGTACATAAACTAGGGTTTCATACCTAGGGTTTTCGTTTTATTTTCTTGGTTAAATATTGTGGTTTTAGGTTTGTTTTCAGTCCTTTTTGGTGCGACGGTGATGCGGTTGAATTTTCTCACAAGGATTCTAGGTTCCTAGCATATATGTTAGGTGATTCCATGTGTAAGAATCTCTTAATGAGTAGTGGTTTCTTGATTTATATTTTTAGCATATTCATCTTCCATTTTTTGGTGCAAAAAACATTTTTGGGAGCATTTGTTTAGTGAATGATTTTAAAGTGGCTTTTTTGTGAAAAAATGATAGTGTTTATTATGTGTTCCATGTTGTAACAATTGGGTTTTTTTATTCATGAAATAAGATTATTAAATATTTTTTGGGCTTCCAATTATGGTTTAGTGTGATGTTGGTATGCATTTGGTTTCAAAAAAGGGTTTTAGATGGATTTTATGGGCAAATCATGGTTGTAGTTCTTGAAATTATTTTAAGAAAGTTATAAAGGGTTTAATGTATTTCCAAAAGGGTGAAAAGAATGCTAAAATAATGAGTGTGTATGACATGAACTGGTGTTTTATTTGAAAATAATATTTGATATCATGTGGAACTTGTTTGACCTCAAAGATGAAAACTCAGGTATCTAGGTAGGCAGACATGTACTAGTATGCTAGTGATTCAGAGTGGTTTAGTCCATATTTCACTTTGCAAGTTTGAAATTGACAACACTTACAAAACTATAACGATTATGATTTGGGACCACTAGGATATGGGTATGTTCCCTACTAGTGGCTTGTACATGAGAATAGATATTGATATAGTTACTTTCACACTAAGATATGAGGTACCTGGGGATCACAACTAACTAGTGCCTCGGGCTGTTCCTGTGTATTGTGCTTATTGAATATGTGGTATTATCCTATGTACTATGGTGAGTTTGGCTGAAACATTATATATCTTTCATGTTTTAATTAAAAGTGTTAATTATTTAATGTTACCCCTTGAAAACTATTTTCATTTAAAGGATACATTCATTAGAAATCATTGCTACCATTACATGTAATAAAACCTAGAAATATTTTTCTCTTATGATGTTTTTCAGTGGTGTGGTGTTTTGGAGATGGATCATGGGTGATGAACCCTTGTCATGTGGCAGTACTTTGACTGCTTTTGTTTCTACAATATGTAGTTTGGGACCACTTGTGTCTTGTTTAAAACATTGAATTCAGTTTGTAATTTTAATTAAGGCTTGTTTGGCATGAATTTTCAGATTCAGTATATTCTTCATTATTTGTTGTTTTATGTATCCTAAATCAGGTAAATCATTCCCAACCCATTGATTATGATACCCGATCACTGGTTCCAGCCTATGGGGATAGGTAATGCCCTTCAGGCACTACCACATGTTGGGTTGGGTGCCTGTTTCGATGGCGATGTGATCCGGTTCATGACAATATGGTATCCGATGAATGGTTAATATTTTTGGGTTATATTATTATTTTGGGATGAGTCTAGTTAGACAGGAGAAAGGAATGTTGGGAATCTGAGATCTGGATGCCATTAGGGTGATTGTCCCGCACTCTCATGATGGACCTCAAGCCACCATGGGATGTCAGAATATTTTGTTTGAAATCACTTCCACGTGGGGCGTGTGGGCTTCAAACTGCACGTGGACATTGAGTGGAAGTGAAATATTTGTTTATTTTTATTGTTTTGATGAGTTTGATTAATTAATATTTGATACTATTTCTGAAATTTATCATTATATTTATGCTAATTTTCTATTTTGTGATTGTTGATTTTTTAGCAACTTGCGTCCCATGAAAGCTCCCATGCCACAAGAGGAAGTTAGAGAGAGTTATCCCTCAATGCTTGATTAGAGGTTGATAGAAGTTGTATTTCAGGCTGTCTAGGCTCTGAGATAGGGAGAATCTATTTCTCTTACTCTAGATAGAGAAGATTATTCTGGTTTGAGGAAGGAAAAATCCCAGATTTTTCAGAAAATCTAGCCTCCCACTTTCTGTGGTAGCATGTAACCCCAGGAAGTATAGTAATAGCTTAAGAAGATTGAAAATTTGTTTGAGTTCCATGATATCTTTGATGAGGTCAGGGTGAAGAGTTCCACCCTTCTATTAGAGGGTCCCAGATGAAGGAGGTGGGAATCAATGGTTCACGATGGAAATCATAATCATTTGAGCTAGAAGGACTTCAAGATCACTCTCAATGACCAATATTGTCCTGAAGTATTTGCTTATTCCAGGTCCTAATATTTTATGGAACTTGTCCAGGGTGACCAGTCAGTGATAGATTATGCCAACCGCTTCACTAATCTGGTCTGTTATGCACCTAAAATTGTCTCCAATGAGAAGATGAGGGCTTAGAATTTCGAGAGAGGTTTGCGTCCAGAGATTTATTCTTAGGTATTCTTGTTCAAGATAAAAACAGATGCGAATGTGGTTGATCGGGCATGCATGGTAGAGATTGAACAAAATAGGAATTCTGGTTTCTATGGGGAAATATTAGTGATTGGTAGTGGTAGTTCATTAGAGAAAAAATGGAATCGAGAGGAGTAAGGGAAAAGGGAGGTGGAAATTAAGACCAATCTTCCAAGAAGCTTTAAAATGTGGCTTCTAATGCAAGGTCTGTTGAGTGACACTAGTGTGGAAGGCAAGGGATCATCTGACCAGCATGAACATATCTTCCAAATCCCTGTTATTATTGTGGAGGTATGGGACACTTGCATCACTATTGTAGGATAGTGAGTCCACTTAAGAGTGGGTCAGGATCAGTGGCTTCTAGGGGAGTGCCAGCTCAGTCAGAGTCATGGAGGATGTGGGAATCTCAGTTTGGTGGTTGTGATGGTAGGTCCGGATCATCTTCTAGGAAGTTACCATTCAAGGATGATCCACATGTGATCAGATGTTCTTAGGTTGAGATGAGGCATCTTCATGCCATGGAGTAGGCACCAGTGGGATCAGATGCAGGGCCATCGACTATCCAAGGTACCATTTTGATTACATCTTATATATCTATTTCTCCTTTATATATAGGTGCTTCTGTTTCATTTACCTCTTACCTTATTGTGAGAATGCTGAATTTTCCAACAGAGATTTTTTTCTTTCATGATGGAGTTGGTGGTGTTGTTGGGAAAGTAGAAGGAACAGGGTCACTGATGACCATTTTGTACACTTTCTGTGTTAGGGGATCAGATGGAGTGGGACTACCAAGTCTTAGATATGGATTTATTTGACATAATACATGGCATGGATTGGCTGGTACACTTTTATATATAGATCGATTACTATAGGCAGCGGGTGAGTTTTATGGAACCTAATGGAAATCCTTAGGTTTTTTATGGGGAATGGGATCCACCGACGAGTCATGCAGGACCTCCACTGCCATATTTGAGAAATATTGTCTTCTATTTGTCGTCACTTGACATAGAGGATTATGGTTGTGCTCCTGGTGGTGGGTTCCCCCATGTAGTGGACGAGTTCTCAGAGGTATTTCGTGTTGATATTTTAGGCTTTCCCTTGGAGCGGGATGTGGATTTCTCGATCGATTTGGCTCATGGAATGAAAATGATATCTCTTCCATCATATTTTATGGCCCGCACCAAGATGAGAGAATTAATGATATATCTGGAATATTTAGAATCCAAAATATTCATTTGCTCGATCATCTCTCCTTGATCTGCTACTATTCTGTTTGCAAAGTAGGATGATTGATCCATTCGGTTGTGTATTTATTACCAAAAGATGAACAAGGTATCCATCAAGAAAAAATATCATTTCTCCAAATATATGACTTATTTGATCAGTTGAAGGGGTAAAAGTGGTTTTCTAAAATAGACTTGTGTTTGGGTTACCACAGACTCTAGTTGAAATAGGAAAATATCCTTAAGACAGCCTCCAAAGCCGGTATGACCACTTTGAATACATGGTCACGCCCTTTAGATTTACCAATACTCTAGTGGTCTTTATGGAACTCGTGAATAGGGTGTTCCACTAGTATCTCAAATATTTTTTCATGGTATTCATGGATTACATCTTTGTGTACTTTGGATATGAGGAGGAGCATGGGCATCATTTTTAGATTATGTTGGGAACTTTGCAGTATCACCACCTTTATGAAATTTTGCACAAGTGAACCTTCTAGATCAAGGAGTTGAAGTTTCTAGGGCATGTGATATTGGACTAGGGATTTTCCATGGATCCCAAGAATACCACTGCATTTATTTCATGGGATCAGTTGAAGAAAAAGTTTGAGATCAAAAGTTTCCTTGGTTTAGAAGGATAATAATGGTGGTTCATTTAGTATTTCTCTTTGCTTGCTTGGATTATAACCACACTCACTCGGAAGGGGGTTAAGTATGATTGGGTCCATGAATGGAACACATCCTTCAAGTTGAGGAAGTTGTGTTTGGATACTTCCCCTGTGTTGATCTTTCCATTATCTAGAAAGGGATATATGGTGTATTGTGACCCTTAGGGTATGGGTCTCAAGTGCGTACTTTTTCAGGATGATCACATGGTGGTCTATGGGTCCCACCAAATTCAACCACATGAAAAGAATTACTCCACCCATGAATTGGAACTAGTAGTTGTGATGAATTATTTAAAGACTTGGTGCCACTACCTCTTTGGGGAGAAGTTTTTGGTCTATTCTTATCACAAGGTCTTGCATTCATCTTCTCACAAAAGGATCTTAACCTATGGTAGTGGTGTGTGATTGAGTAATTTTAGGGGTTTGACTTCAATATCATCTATACCCAAGGTAAGGGTAACATGGTGGATGATGCCTTGAGAAGAAGAGTATTAGTGAATGGTTTGAAGATTTCTAGTGATGAGTGGACTCTGATTATTCTCTTTTCTGAAATGCATGCGGTGACTAAGGAGCACAACAATGGTGCGTTCTTGGCAAGAATTCAGTTGACCCGTTCTCTTGTGGAGCTGATTCAGTTGGAGCAGCCTTGTGACAGGCTATGTCAGCAGTTGAGGCAGTTTCATCATGGTGGGGAGATGCCTTCTGATTGGTCTTTATCCCCTGAGGGTATATTGTGCTTTATAGGTCCTCTTATTGGTTCTTTTGTCTCTTTGGAAGGTGGTGATACTTGGTATACAACTGTCATAATGGGTTATCCATCATGGTGCATCAAAGATGTATTATGATGTCTGTCACCATTTCTGGGGACCAGGAATGAGGCGATACATGGTTGACTACATATTGAGATACTATACTTATCTGAAAGGGAAAGCAGAGCACTAAAGGCCCTCTGGTTTGCTACATCCATTACCCATTCCTACCAGAAAGTGGGATAAGGTTGCCATGGATTTCATTGTTGTATTGCCTTGTACACCTCGGGGAAGGAATGGTATCTGGGTGGTGATTGATTTTATGAATAAATCAGCACATTTCATTCCGATCAAAGATTTATCCAAAGATAGGGAACTTTGTAGGTTGAATGTGAAGGATGTTGTGAGGTTCCATGGTGTGACATCGACCATTGTTTCAAATAGGTACCGTTGTTTCACCTAGCAATTTTGGAGTGGCCTTCAGAAGGTATTGGGGTCATAGATTAAGTTGAGTACGACATACCACCCTCCAACATATGATTAAACTGATAGGGATAATATGATTATAGAAGACATGAATTAGGCATACTTTTTGAATTTTTATGGTTAATGGGATTTCCATTTGGGATTGGTAGAGTTTGACTATAACAATAACTACCAATCCTCAATCAAGATGGCATAGTTTGAGGTACTTTATGGTCGGATGTGTCGATATCCATTGTGGTGGGTGGAGGTGTGTGAGACCTTGCTGATGGGCGTGAGTATTCTACAGGAGACGACAGAAATGGTTATGTTGATTAGACAATGATTGTTGATAGCCTGGAATCAACAAAATTCTTATTCCAATCAGAGGTGATGAGCTTTGGAGTTTTCCATGGGTGATATGGTATTATGGAAAGTGGCACCTCACTTGGGTCATCACCGTCTTGGTATGAAAGGGTAGCTACCACCAAGGTATGTGGGACCTTTTGAAATCATTTATAGGATTATTATAGTGGAAAACAAGTTATATTTTCCCTCTTAGTTGATATAGATCCATGATTTTTTCCATATCTCCCAGCTAAATAATTACAATCTGGACCCCTCCCATGTCTTGAGTTGTAAAGAGTTGGAGTTGGAACCCGATATATCTAATGTTGAGTGACCGATACATATTGTTGAATCCTGAAAGAAAGTTCTTATAGGGAAGACTATTCCTCTGGTTTGAGTCCTCGGGAAGCATGGGAGTGATGAGAATGAGACATGGGAGTGTAAGTCTTGGGTCGAAGAGCTGTTTTCATTTCACTTATCTGATCAGGTTTCAAGCCGACTTTCTAAGGGTGGAATGTTTTTATGGTAGGAAGAATTGCCACATCCATGAATTATTTTTAATTTTATTTTTATGGTAATTTCTATTATTTCTTTGTGTTTTGGGGTTTCCCATGAATTTTTGGACAAAAGGGTGGTTTCTTCAAGATTTGGTCCAAACTGTGAGCCCATTTCCCGATATAAAAACAAAATTTGTTTCCTTTATAAATACTTCAATTTTAAAATTTTTTCACCCATTACACTTCCCGCTTGGCCTCCCCTAACCTATGAAAACCACCATATTCTTTGGGACACCTTAAGAAATCATAATAATGGAGGATTTTGGTGGTTTATTCAGGAATTAGGCCAACCCGTGAGAACATTTCCATATTTAAGAAAGTAATTTATATCATTTATATATCATTCAATTTTTAAATATTTTTCAGTCATTCCACATATCACTCGAGCCCACAAACCCTAGGCATAATCCTAAGTTCGTTTCCCCCCTTTGGATTTCATATTCATCAAGGATTAGGATGAATTTTCTCAATGTTTCTCAAATAATCTAGATTTAAAAGGGGGATTTTATTTTTTCCTCAATCATTAATTTTTTACTCTTTTTACCGCATTTTAGTATCCACTCGATTGCCTGAAACATATTTGAATATACAATTCAATTTTTTCTACATGGAGATTCAACTGTTGCTGTATTTGGGGAGATTTCTTGAATGTTTCTCAATTAAGTGAATTCATCTCTTATTCCATCCATTTACATAGGTTCTATCCACTCCTTCATGAAGTTCCAAATGTCTAGAAAATAGGGTTTCATACCTAGGGTTTTATTTTGAGATTCTTTCTCCAATATTGTAGTTTTAGGTTTCTTTTCACTCCCTTGTGGTGCGGTGGTGGTGCAGTTGAAGTTTCCCATAAGGATTAGAGGTTTCTGAAAAATATGGTAGGTGATTCCATGTGTAAGAACCCCATGATGAGTTACCTTTGCTTGTTTTTTATTTTAAGTGTATTAATATACCATTTCTTGGGTATTAAAACCATTTTTGGTAGCATTGGTTACATGGTTGATTTTAAAGTTACATTTTGTGCAAATATGAGTGTTCTTCTTCTGTGTTCCATTCTGCATCAATTGGGTTTGTCTTATGGTTCATAAAATGAACTTATTAAGTGATTTTAGGTCTAAAAACTCTGTTTTTATGTGATGTTGGTATGCATTTGGTTTCAAAAGAAGGGTTTTAGATGGATTTTATGTGAAAAAATTGTTATAATTCTTGAAATTGTTTTATGAAAATTATAAAGGCTTCATTGAATTATAAAAAGGGTGAAAAGAATGTTTAGTTACTCTTTTGAGTGTATATTAATAGAATAAGTGTTTTTTGTGAAAATTTAATTTGATATCATGTTGAACATGTTTGATCACAGTGATCAAATCCCGAGTATCTTGGTGGGCAGATGTGCACTAGTACGCTAGTGATCCGGAGTGATTTTGTACATATTTCACTGAGCACGTTGGACATTGAAAACACTCAAAAAAATATAATGGTGGTTATTGGGGACCACTAGGTTATTGGTGTGTTCCCTTCTTGTGGCCCATGCATGAGAACATATATTGATATGGTTACTTTCACACCGAGATACAAGGTACATGGGGATCAAAACTAACTAGTGCCTATGGGTGTTACCGTGTTTAGTTCTCATTGAATACATGGTATTTCTATTTGAAATTTTCTGTGTCTAGATGAAACATTTTTCATATTGCATGTTTTATTTAAAATTTATCATTATTTAATTTAACCCTTAAAAACTATTTTCATTTAAAGGTTACATTCTTTAGAAATCATTGTTACCATTTCTTCATATAAAAATGGTAAGATTTTTATCATATAATTTTTGTGACATGGAATCTATTGGGGTGGTTTCCTATTTGGAATAGGCCCACACCATAGTTACACCTTTCAGTGTATGTGTAATTGATTATGTTGGACACAAGTAAGGGCAAGGCCTTTGGAGATGGAAGTTTAGGATGTTAGTTGCTTCCGTGGTGTGGTGTTATGGAGACCACTCATGGGTGATAACCCATTTTCATGTGGATGTACATATGTTTTTTTCTACTACCTTATATAATTTTGGACCTCTTGTTTCATGTTTAAAACCTTGTTTTCAGTTCTGAATTTTAAATATGGATTGTTTTCCATGGATTTTCAAATCGGTTTTATTCTTCATTATTAGTTGTTTTTTGTATCCTAAATCAGGTTAAATCATTCCCAAACCATTGTTTATGATACCTGTGCACTTATGATAGCCCGTAGGGATAGGGAATTCCCTTTATGAATTGACACGGGCTAGGTTGGGTTATAGTTTGGATGGTGACTGGATCTGGTTTGTGACAATTATAGATGGAAATGTAATTAAAAATGATTGAGCAATGTAATAATAGATGGGAATTATTAGATAATAATCATGAACTATGAATCATAAAAAAACCATATAACATAGAAATATATCATAATATAAACTATATAGAATCATAACAATGCTATAAAATTCAACTTCACAAAGTACATGTACGAAACCAGATCTCCATTTCATGTATAGATCCTTATTTTGGGTTGTTTTTTATGAAAAAGAGAGAATTGTAAAAGAAATTATGCACATGTAGTGTACTCAGCTGCGTGTATAGGTATGTACTAGTCATGTAATGGATGAGTACATGGCTATGTGAGATGACCCGACTGACAGTCTAAAGCATGGCCGATTGAGGCTAGTACACAGCTTGTACATTAAATGAACACGCTGTGTACTTTTCTTTTTTATTTCATTAATCAGACTGGGGTCACGTCTAATCTATAGAAGCATCATTTTCATCCCATGTTTCTTACAAGAGATTGATGATATGGATAAGAAATTTGAACCCCTACCGTTCCTTCGATTGAAACGATGTGGGGTAAATTGGATTGCCACCAGTGAGTTATCTCTTTCCCTAGAGTCTTTCTTTCTTATTTCTCCTCTCTCTTGAGTTATCCATGGTTTAATTATTTTAACCTTTTTATAGATCTATGTCCTTATAGGTCAATTCAATGGCAGACATTCAGTACTGTTCATCGTACAACATCGAGGTAGGTGGTTTGTGCCTTTATTGGATCTTCATTGGATTACATATGTTTAAAGTGATGAATACTAATGTTTAGGGTATTTCGTGTTTTGGAATTTAACTTTGTTTAGTGCCTTCCATGGTTTGTTTGTTTGAGAACGGGTTATTGATTATGAATAGGGTTTATTACCTTGACTATGGATATGTTTCCCATGTTTGTTTGGTTATGACAATTGGGTCTAGAAAGCATGTAAGGTTTCATTGTTTTCCATGACTGGTGTTTTTATGATGGAGTTTCTATTTATATGAGATGCATGTGTTTTTCATTATGAAATTATGACCAAGGGGAATTGACCGTGAGAGCTTCCTGAGGTTGGATATTTTAATTATGAAGTATTTTTATGAATGACAAGAGGTGTTGACTGTGAGAGCTTCCATGGGGTCATTGACCAGAGGGGTTAAGCTGTGAGAGCTAGCCGGATGATCGTTATTAACTGAACGTTGGACCATAGGGAATTGACTGTGAGAGTTTCTAGAGGGTCATTGTAAATTAATTCGTTTCTATTCAGAATAAGGGGTATTGACAATGAGAGCTACCTAATTTGTCGTTGTATCTATTTAGTGGTATGTGAGGCCAATGGGGTTAAACTGTGCGAGCTTTCCTAGAGGGTCATTATTATTCAATTGAATTGATGTAATGTGAAACGAGAGGGGATTTGACTGTGGGAACATTCCCAGTGGTTTTCTTGTGAACAATTGAATTATTGCGATAAGTCTTCCAATACAAAGCACAAGCTTGGACTCTATCTTACTTGTTTGTTAGACAGACTTTTGAGACATCTATTTCGCTGTTAAATAGGGGATACAATGTTCAGGCTAGATACTGAGGAAAAATTATTCAATAGTTTAAGTAATTAATTAATGAAAATGTATGTAATTGGAAACTATAGGATTGATTAATTTTGAGTACATCCAAGTTTGTTGCATTATTTTTCATATTGCCTGCAATATATATTCCCTGATAGTTAGGAACAAACCTTTTGGTGGTTGCCTACTAGGATTTGTATCTAACCCTTTTAGGGTCATGCTTTGGGGCCCAAAAAGATTATATGGTTGTAGGTATAGATAAGAGAAATCTCCCTTCTTCATCATGTACTTTATTTTTGTTAGAGATAGAGAGCACGAGACCATGCTGAGGCTTATGGTGCAGTTGGAGTTTACTACTTTTTTGTACTTTGGTTTTAGAATGGTTTTTCCAACAATGTGACCTGTTTGGATGCTCTCCTAGATTCCTGTGACATGCACCAATTATTTAGATATGCTACAATTGTTTATACTATTCATCTTCTGCTATTTACTTCTATTGAAAGATATTTTTGCTTCTGCTACTATCTACTATTTTTTTTGATGTGTTACTATGCCAATGAAGGAATAGTTTCCCAACTTTCACACCCAAGTCCCTCACTGATAAATAGAAGCCTCTGGCATTTTTGAAAATGTGCATGAGGCCATGTGACCAACATGGTATGGGGCACCTTTGGGAGGAACTCGGAACCAAGTTGTTAGAAAGAGGAATCAAAGGAGTTATTTTCTAATTTGATTTTATATTTGAATCATTTAGACAAGGATTGGAAGGAATAGGAAGTTATTAATATGTGTTAGGCTGGAGAAAAACAGAATGATGGCAATAGGGGGGGTGAATTGCCTTTTAAAAAATGATTAACAAATTAAAATCAAAGTTGAAAGTGCAGCGGAAAATAAAAGAGGCAAGACACCCAATTGATAACGGAGTTCGGCCAAAAACCCGGCCTACGTCTCCGCTCCCAACTAAACCGTTGAGAGATTCCTACCGCTTGCTTTTCAATGGTTTTAGCAAGAAACCCACTACGCTTTGAGGTAGCACTAGGACCTATTACAGCTTTCTTTTGGAGGTTAAGCAAGAACCCACTTGCTTTTAATGGTTTAGCAAGAACCCACTATCCTTCTTACAGGTGAAGGATAGCTCACCTATGTCTCAAGCTATTTAAAGGAAAGCTTGACAAACTTTTCACACCTTAATGGTGATGTGAAACCCAAAAGAAAGAGGGGATAAGAAAGAGTTTGGGGTTTGTAGGCACAAACCCAATTTTAAGCTCAAAATAAATAAACAAGAAAAACCGTAATGGGAGAAGCCTTGGGCGCCTTTGATTGATTGGAGATGTTGAAGGCCGCTTCCAAGCTTCTTTAAAGGAGCTCCTTGGGTGTGGAAGTTGTTGGAGCAAGGTGGGTTCCTTTGAGGAAGTCCGCTGGAGGTACGCCAAGGATGGAAAATGTGTACGGTGGCTTTTTATATGATCCGGGGGGTGTCCGGGGCTTCCTTGGCCTTTATTTATAGGCATGGAACCCTTGGGAAGTCTTCGGAGCCGTTGGAAAAGGCCTCGGAGCCGTTGGAGGCCAAAAGAGGGTTGACTGGTCAAAGCCAACGGCTAGTTTGACTGGGCTACCGGCTGGCCGGTGCCTTGGCAGTAGCTGATTCTTCTTTTCCAGGCACCACCGGCTGACCGGTGCCAGAGCCACCGGCTGGCCGGTGGGCAGACAGTAGCTAGCCCATTGGTCTGGGTGCCACCGGCTGGCCGGTGACAGAGCCACCGGCTGACCGGTGGAGCCTGGCAGTGGGCAATGCTTCTGCCAGGTCCACCGGCTGGCCGGTGCTATCACACCGGTTGGCCGGTGGACTGCAATTCAGTCCATTTTGCCATCTTTCTTGGGCCAATCCTTTGGCAATCAATTCCCTATCAACAAAAACACTTAAAACACAATTAGATAAACATGAAAGTGATTGTGATCATGAAAATTAAACCACGAGGGGATAAGAGAGGTACAACAATCTCCCCCTATTTTGATGATCACAATCACCAAAACAATTAAGGTAAAATACTGAAATTGAAAGGAAATGCTAAGCATGATGAAAAGGATTCTCCCCCAATCAATCAAGAAATTTCTCCCCCTTTGTGATTATCAAAATAGCTGCGGCATAAAAATTTGATTGAGGGAAAGAGATTTGAAAAACAAGATTTGAGATTTGAAAATCAAATGAAATTTTTGAAAATTGAATTGTAAAATTTGAATAACAGTTTGAATTGAATGTTTTGAATCTAAGACAAGGTTTTGAAAATTCTCCCCCTAAATAAAAACAATAAGTCACCGGGGAAAGGGTTTTGGAACCGAAACTAATTTTGGCCCGGAGAGACTTGCCAAAAGAGATTTTTCAATCCAAATTTGTTTCATGGCGGGTCTTCTCCTATAAAATTCGTCCGAAAAGAAAATAGATTTGGGTTGACCGTACCGGGCATTTTTGCAATCACACTCATAAATGAGGTGCCCGGGTTTCTTACAATAATTACAAAATTTAAAACTAGAGCTCCCCCTTACAAAAACAGTGGGTGCATGGGAGGAGGAAGCTTGGATGGTGTAGCCAAGTCCATTGGTGGTTCTAGATACTCGTTGAGAACCTAAGAGTTTGGTCAGATTTTGTTCCCCATTGGTGAATTTAGCAAGAGATTCTCTAAGGTCCTTGATGGTTGATTCCAAAGAATCAACATTTGGGAAATTTTGGATTTTTAGGGAGAGTTCCTCCTTCTCTTTGAGAAGTTGGTCTTTTTCGGAGGAAAGCTTTTTGAAATTCTTTTTCAAAGAAACAAATTTTGAAGAAAGTTCATGAAAACCATTTTCAAGTTGATCTCTAGCGTGTGAGAGTTCATCATAAGATAGATTATTAAATGAATTAGGAGAACTAGAGGAGGAAGATGAGGAAGAGGAGGAATATACCTCATGTTTTTCTATTAGGAAATTATTACCATTGTCGCTCGAGGAGAAAGAAGAGAAGGAGGAGCTATCACTCCAAGTTTTCTTTAAAGCTTTCTTCTCCTTCTTCTTGGCCCTTTTCTTGTGAGGTGGGAAAACGGGCTTGATCTTTTCGTCGGGTTCTTTCTTTTGATCGGATTCTTGCTTTGGAGCCTCGCTAGTCCCTTCATAGGTTAGTTCTAAAAATTTCCAAAGATCGTAAGAAGTAGGGCAAGTAGAAATGCAATTAAAAACATTACGGTCAAGACCACAATGAAGAGCGTTCATGGATTTGCCATCAAGCTCGAAATTTGCAATGTCGGCAGGGGTCCATTGAGATTCATCTTTACTAGAGAGAGTATAACCATGCATGACAATTTTAAAAAAAGGATATCCAATACTTTTAAGAAATGTGGTCATGCGGGTTTTCCAAAAACTATAATCGGTTCCATCATAGAATGGAGCACGATCCAAAGAAAAGCCTTCGGGGGCGTAAGAGGTTGAAGCGGTAGAAGCCATCAAAAAGGATCTTTAATTTGAAACCGGTTAGGGAATTATTCAAATACTCCCTCTGATACCAATTGTTAGGCCGGAGAAAAACGGAATGATGGCAAGAGGGGGGGTGAATTGCCTTTTAAAAAATGATTAACAAATTAAAATCAAAGTTGAAAGTGCAGCGGAAAATAAAAGAGGCAAGACACGCAATTGATAACGGAGTTCGGCCAAAAACCCGGCCTACGTCTCCGCTCCCAACTAAACCGTTGAGAGATTCCTACCGCTTGCTTTTCAATGGTTTTAGCAAGAAACCCACTAGGCTTTGAGGTAGCACTAGGACCTATTACAGCTTGCTTTTGGTGGTTAAGCAAGAACCCACTTGCTTTTAATGGTTTAGCAAGAACCCACTATCCTTCTTACAGGTGAAGGATAGCTCACCTATGTCTCAAGCTATTTAAAGGAAAGCTTGACAACCTTTTCACACCTTAATGGTGATGTGAAACCCAAAAGAAAGAGGGGATAAGAAAGAGTTTGGGGTTTGTAGGCACAAACCCAATTTTAAGCTCAAAATAAATAAACAAGAAAAACCGTAATGGGAGAAGCCTTGGGCACCTTTGATTGATTGGAGATGTTGAAGGCCGCTTCCAAGCTTCTTTGAAGGAGCTCCTTGGATGTGGAAGTTGTTGGAGCAAGGTGGGTTCCTTTGAGGAATTCCGCCGGAGGTACGCCAAGGATGGAAAATGTGTACGGTGGATTTTTATATGATCTGGGGGGTGTCCGGGGCTTCCTTGGCCTTTATTTATAGGCATGGAACCCTTGGGGAGTCTTTGGAGCCGTTGGAAAAGGCCTCAGAGCCGTTGGAGGCCAAAAGAGGGTTGACTGGTCAAAGCCAACGGCTAGTTTGACTGGGCTACCGGCTGGCCGGTGCAGGGCCACCGGCTGGCCGATGCCTTGGCAGTAGCTGATTCTTCTTTTCCAGGCACCACTGGCTGACCGGTGCCAGAGCCACCGGCTGGCCGGTGGGCAGACAGTAGCTATCCCATTGGTCTGGGTGCCACCGGCTGGCCGGTGACAGAGCCACCGGCTGACCGGTGGAGCCTGGCAGTGGGCAATGCTTCTGCCAGGTCCATCGGCTGGCCGGTGCTATCACACCGGTTGGCCGGTGGACTGCAATTCAGTCCATTTTGCCAGCTTTCTTGGGCCAATCCTTTGGCAATCAATTGCCTATCAACAAAAACACTTAAAACACAATTAGATAAACATGAAAGTGATTGTGATCATGAAAATTAAACCACGAGGGGATACGAGAGGTACAACAATATGTTGTTCCCATGAGTAGCTAACCCATGTATAGGGACAATCCAATTTACCTTGAATTTTTCAAATTTTCAAGTTTTTTGAATTGTTATAGTTAGTTTTATTTCACTGTTTGGTGATTCACTTGACTTGGGATGTTATGATTTATATAAAGTTGGTTCTATTTCTATTTCAATTCAATGAGATGAGTTTATTTCATATCATGCATAATATATGAACTTTCTAGAGATCACATGTCACACATTCTTTTCATGAAATTTAGGATGTGTTATTGATTACATGTTGTTGTGACGAATGTTGTCCTGGATATGCATGCTATTGTGGTGGATGCTGTGATAGAATTACAACTATTTTGATAGGAATTAGAACATGTAAAATTTTAATTGGATGGACGCCAATATTTAGTCCCTAAGGTGTTATGGGACATCTTAGATCGGATGTTTGTGGATCATGTTTGAACTTTAGTTGAATTTTTTCTAGTTCTAATATGAATAAGGATGTCAAAACTTGATTCACAGGATTATGGGATCTCACAGGTTGAAATTTGTCATGAATTGGACAAAATATTATGTTTTTAAGGGTTCTATAGAAGTTTTGAAGGTTTACTGTATAGAAACCCAGACAACACGACATGCGATGTTATAAACAATCTCCATCTATACATCAGTTTTAGAATAAAAAACTTTTCTTAAGTACACTCCATGTACTGGGAGTACTCGTGGTGTAGTTCATGACCATGTGACTGACTGTGTGAGTAGAGACACGATGTTGGGAAATGTTTGTAGAACACACTAGGTATTTGGAATACACTCTGTGTAGTAAGAACAGTGTGTCCGGCCGTGCGACTAATGACACATGTGGATGAAACATATGTTTTACACACTATTTCTAGTTTATACATGCCATGTAGAGTCTACTGTGTCTCTGACCGTGTGACCAACGACAAAGTTCAATGGGATCCAACTAGTACATGCCTTGTCTCGGGTGAACACATTGTGTAGTGCTACATAGGAGCGAACCATGTCTTTTATCCATGTATATGAACATGGGTAGGAGGGAAGATTCATGTACTTTCCGTGTATTAGGAGAAACATGATGTGTGTATGGGTGTTACA
Organism: Viscum album; assembly: GCA_963277665.1. Classification (NCBI taxonomy): domain Eukaryota; kingdom Viridiplantae; phylum Streptophyta; class Magnoliopsida; order Santalales; family Viscaceae; genus Viscum; species Viscum album. Next base: position 893,171,424 of record OY728123.1, read on the forward strand.
CGACAAGGTTTGGTAGAGGTACACGCCTAGTTAAAATCTTTAGGGAACACACTGGGTATGGTTTATACACGCTGTGTAACCCAATTTTCTAAAACTTGAATGCATTTTCTCCTGTTGCATTCTTGAACTTATAAGTTTTTTACCTTGATAATATAAAACTGAGGTATGCTCTTGACCTTGCAGAGTCATGCCACCGAGGAATCCTCTGGTTGTGTGCCGAGTACTAGGAGATGATGAGACCATGGAAATGGTAGATCATGGACTACCAGTAGATCCTCAAGTCATGTCCATCTTGGCACCAACTATTATACCAGACACAGGTTCTGATGCACAATTCAATGAAGGATTTTTGAGTATGTAATAGAATTTTAAGGGAGCACTGCATCCTTCTCTATCTATAGCAGAGTTCACACAGGTGTTATATTAGCAACATCCTCCTACTTTTTTAGGGGATGGGGGGACCTTAGGCTATAGAGTCATGGTTAGAGGCCATTATTTCTATCATTGAGCATTTGGAAATGCCTATTGAGAGGAGGGTGAATGTCGCGATGTACATTCTAGGTGATTCTGCCAAGAGATAATGGGATGTTATCTCATAGGCAGGATGGCCTCAGGATATGGCTTGGGTTGATTTTTAGAGAACCTTATACGAGTAATTCTACCCCAATACATTGAGGACCGATCGAGCCAGAGATGTCATGCATTTGTAGAAGGGTTCTATTTCAGTGATAGACTACTCATATTGGTTTATAGATCTTCAGTGCATCACACCTGTTTTGGGAGGTGACGAATTATCTTTGGATAGGCGTTTTGAGGATGGTCTCAGGTATGACATCTAGTCACAAGTGAACGTATTCATGTTGACTTCAGTGATGGCTATAGTGAACTAGTAACTGATTACCGAGTTCAATATGTGAGAGTTGGGAGCTGTGAGCCCGGACGGTTCAATATCTTGGGCCGGTACTCCTTCAATAGATAACATTGAGCAATGCAGGGAGCCACCATGTGATGTTTCTTCAGGTACCTAGGTGGTATGATACCGATACAAGAAGAGTGGGCATATGGAACCACATTGCTCGAGGGACCCAGTCGAGTGCCGATCTTGTGGAAAGATGGGTCATCTTCAGCATTTTTTCTAGATGTCCTCACTAGTAGTGAGTGATAAAGTTTCTGTTATGACGCCACCTTTTGGATTAGGACCACCAGTTTCTCATTAGTCATGGAACTATCATTCTTCAATCCTTTAAGTCCGAGGAGGAGTTCGTGACCATGGTAGTCAGGCTACGGGTATTCAAGGGAAGTAGGGTGGATCGGTTCAGGGTAGTCAGGTAGGGTCAGATGGTCGTGGTACAGGTTAGACTTCTGTATTGGAGAAGACCCAGCTAGAACAGGATCCCATACCCTCTATGGATAGATGCACAATTCTAGTTACCTTAGTTTTAGATTCTATAATTTTTGATACTGGGTTGTCCCGTAGTTTTATATTTTTTTCTATAATGGAGAGCCTTGGGGTCGATATCTTTACTTTTGAGGATATTATGATGCTAGATAGTCTGTTAGGAATTAGGACGGCTAGTGTACATCAGTATAAGGATTACCCTCTTGATATTAGTGGGGGTCACTTCTTATGGGTCTTCTATGTCTTAGAGATGATAGGATATGATTTCATTCTCTGAATATACTAGATATTATCCTTTCAGGCCTTTGTTGACTATCATCACTGTAGGTTGAGTTTCATATCACTAGAGGGTGGGTCTTTTCTGTAACAGGGTGAATGGGATGTATAGGTGAGAAGAAATGGACCCAAGAATCTTGGGATGGGAGGAATATTATCCCATATTTGTGGTTCATAAATGGGTGACCAGGGGAATTCACAGATTGAATTTCCTATAGTGGTGGATCATTTTAGAGATGTCTTTCTAAAAGACTTTTTAGGTTTACCTCAAAATAGAGAGGTAGATTTCTTTATTGAGATTGTTCTAAGAGTGACACTAGTGTCAATTTATCCTTATAGTATGGCTAAACCAGAGTTAAAGGATCTCAAGAAGTAGTTAGAGGAGTTGTAGGCAAAGGGTTTTATCTGACCCAGTACTTCTCCTTGGGGGTTTCCAATCCTTTTTGTGAAAAAGGAAGACTATACCCCCATACATTGTGTGGATTATCAGAAACTGAACTAGTTGATAGTTAAGAACCTATATCCTTTTCTGAGGATTGATGAACTCTATGATCATCTTCTATGAGCATGAGTGTTATCAAAGATTGATTTGAGATCCGGTTATCAACAGTTGCACGTTAGACCATCAGATATACCTTGTACAACCTTTCAAATTAGGAATGGTCTATATGAGTATAGGGTTATGCCAATCGGTCTCATGAACATGCCAATAGTTTTCAGGGTACTGATGAACTGAGTGTTCCATCCTTAATTGTATTCTTTTGTGGTAGTCTTCGTGGAGGACATCATGGTGTACTCTCACACTCGACAAGACCATGCCACCTATCTTGAGATCATTTTCAATATACTGAGGGAGCCTTAGTTATGTGCTAAGCTCTCAAAATTCCACTTTTGGGTGGACCAGATTCACTTCTTGGGACATGTTATCTTAGAGACAGAAGTATCAGTAGGCCCAGAGAAAGTGATAGTGGTAGTTTCCTGGGAGCATCCAAAGAACGTATTTGATGTACATAGTTTTCTAGGACTGGATGGTTTCTACATGAAATTTATTCAAGAAAATTCATTATTAGTTGTGCCACTAAAATACCTAACTAAGAAGGGTAAGAAGTACTTGTGGAACGATTCCTACAATTCATCCTTTCATGAGCAGAAATGGAGATTGACTTCAGCACCGATACTAATTTTTCCAAAACCAAGAAAGAGTTACACAATTTAATGCGATGAATCTAGTATCGGCCTGGGTCTAGTGCTTATGCAATGAGAAGGTGTCATTGCTTATGAGTCTTGGCAGTTGAGTCCACATGAGAGGAACTACTCGACACACGATCTCGGGTTAGTTGCAGTTGTGCATGATTTATTTCATTTTAGACATTATCTTTTGGGAGAGAATTTTTTGGTTTTAAATGACCAAAAAAGTATCATGTATATCTTTACCCAGTGTGATCTAAAATGAATACAAACAAGATGGGATGGGTACCTTTAGTATTTTGACTTTGAGCTTTCCAACACGCCTAGGAAAGGTAATACAATGACTGATGCATTGAGTAGTAGGACTCTGATACAGGCAGTTTAGGAGGTCAACAGTGAGTGAAAACTTATGGATCTATTATCTGAGATGCATTTGGAGGTGAACGATAGATGGAGATATACTTTTCCTTCTTCTATAATTGTTATCTAAACTCTTTTTAGATCGAGTGAGAATGTGGAAACTATCAGATTCTCAAGTCGTAGTCTTTTGTAAGAGTGTGTCAAGAGAGGACACTACTCTTTATAGGACCATAGTCGATGATTAGATCTTGAGTTTTCATGGCTGCGTATGGGTGACAATAGACATACATAAGGATATTTTGTGATATTTTCATGCCTCATCATGGGAAGTTCATCCTAGTGTCACCAAGATGTATCGATATTTACATCATTAGTATTGGTGGCTAGGTATGAAGAGGGATGTTGATAGTTTTGTTATGAGATGTTCCACCTATCAGTAGGTGAAGTAGGAGCATCAACAACCAGTAGGGTTTTTACAGTAGTTAACCATTCTCGAGTGGAAGTTGAATGGTGTTGTGATGGATTTCGTGATGGGTTTACCAAGGTCGCCGTGAGGGAATGATGTGGTTTTTGTTGTTATTTATAGACTAACAAAGGTTTCTCATTTATTTCTGATCAAGGAAACCTTCAGTGATGATGAGCTTGTATGGTTGTACATATGAGAGATTGTACATTTATATGGAGTTTTTCACACTATAATTTCAAACAGGGATGACCATTTTACATCATGTGTGTTGAAGGGACTGCATAAGGCTTTGGGTACATAGGTAGTTATGAGTACAGCTTACCATCCTCAAATAGATGGCCAGTTCGAGAACACAATTTAGGTTTTGGAGGACATGCTTCGAGCATGCATCTTGGATTTTGGGGGCTCGTGGGAGAGACACATACCCTTAATAGAGTTTGGTTACACTAAAAGTTTTCAAGCACAGATTTAGATGACACCTTATAAGGATTTGTATGGTAGGCCATTCTGATCACCCCTATATTGGCTGGATGTAGGAGAGGAATCTATGATGGGACCTATTCTTCTCCAAGCGATCACTGAGCAGGTGGAGTTGATTCGAAAGTGGATGGCTACTGCACAGTCTCAAAAAAATCTTATGCTAATTGATGGAGACAGCCTCTGGAGTTCAAGGTCAGAGATCAGGTTTTCTTATGTGTCACACCGAGGTTGGGACATAGGAATATTAGGAGACATGGGAAGCTTCCACCAAGATACATCGGACCGTTTGAGGTTTTAGAGAGTCGGGCTAGTTTACTATCGGCTGCAGTTATGTTAGAGGTATCGGGAAATACACATCCTTTTCTATGTTTCTCAGCTACGTAATTACTTTTTAGACCCGTATCGGATTTTTCAACCTGAGGAGGTTGAGTTGGAGGTGGATGCATCATTTGGGGAGCACCCTATTCGAATTTTCGATCACAACACGATGGTTCCCTGTGGTCAGTGTATTCATCTAGTATGGGTGCTATGCTAGCACATGTCGGTACAAGACGAGACATTGGAGATTGAGGCTGAAGTTTGATCACAACAGCCAGAGTTGTTTGAAGTTTCTTCTTCTCCACCATTGGAAGGGAAATTCGGGGATGAATTCCATTAAGGGGTATGTTTGTAAGAACCCATACCATCATTTTAGGTATAGATTCTTATTTCATGTTGTTTTTAAGGAAAAAGTAAGAATTGGGAAATTTTCTAAGTACACGTCGTGTACTCTTAAGTACAAGTTGTGTACACGGCTTCCACGTATTGCTATGTATAGGCCAAGTAATGGACGAGTACATCGCCCTATAACGTCCGAGTACATTTCCGTGTGATATGACCTGGCTAATCGCCTAAAGCAAGGCCAATTAAGGGTAGTAAATGGCTTGTACATTAAATGAACACGCTGTGTACTTTTCTTGTTATTTGATTAATAGAACCAGGGTCGTGTCTAATCTCTAGAGGTGTCTTCTTTTTCCTATGTTTCATATAGGAGAGAAATGAGACATCCAAGAACATCAAACCCCTACTGTTCCTCTATTTGAGTTTTCATTGGGATGCTGCTAGGTGCATTAGATTCCCACTGGTGAGTTATCTCTTACACTGGAGTATATATTCCTGTTTTCTCCTCTCTCTTGAGTTATCCAAGTTTGAACGATTTTAACCATTTTGTATATCTACATAATTTTATGCTGAATCAAGTGCCTACATTCAAGAGTGTTCAATGTACAACATCAAGGTAGGTGGCATGTGCCTTTATTTGATATTCTTTGGATTATATATGTTTAAATTTACGAATACCCATGTTTAGGGTATTGCGTGTTTTGGAATTTAGCCATGTTTGAAGACTACCATGAATTGTTTGTTTAAGAAAGGGTTATTGACTATGAATAAGGTTTATTACCTTTATTATGGATGTGATTACCATGTTTGTTTATTTATGGTTGTTGGGTCTAGAAAGCATATTAGGCTACTTTATTTTCCATTCCTAGTGTTGTTTGGATTGAGTTTCTATTTATATGAGATGCATGTGTTTCATGTTACAAAAGTATGACCAAATGGAATTGACTGTGATAGCTTCCTGAGGTAGGGTATTTTAATTATGAATTGTTGTTATGAATGATCTGAGGTATTGATTGTGAGAGATACAATGGGGTTATTGAAAGAGGGGTCAGACTGTGAGAGCTACCTAGATGGTCATTATTAAATGAATGTTAGACCATAGGGTATTAACTATGAGAGTTGTCTGAGGGTCATTATAAATTATTTTTTTTCTATGCAGACCAAGGGGTATTGACCATGAGAGCTACCCAGGTGGTTGTTGTATCTATTTAGTGCCATGTGATACCAAAGGGGTTAGACAGTGTGAGATTTCCTAGAGGGTCATTATTATTCTATGGAACTGATGTTACGTGAAACCAGAGGGGATTTGAATGTGTGAACTTTCCCAGAGGGTTTCTTGTGAATAACTGAATTATTGCGACGAGTCTACCAAGCTAAAGAACATGATTGGACTCAATATTACTTGTTTGTTAGATAGAATTTTGAGACATCTTTTTTTTCTATTACATTAGGTATACAGGGCATAGGCTAGATCCCGGGGATACATTATTCAATGATTTGAAGAATTAATAAATGAAAATGAATGTAATTGGAAACTGAAGGATTGTTAACTTTTGGGTACTTCTATTTTATTGCTTAATTTTTCATATTGACTGCTATATATACACACACTGATAGTTAGGCACAAATCATTTGGTTTTTTACAACTAGGGTTCATCTCACACCTTGTTTTGGTCATGATTTTGGGTCAAAAATGATTACATTATCTCAGGTATATATAAGGGAAAATCCCCTTCTTCATCAGGTACTTGATTTCTGTTGGAGCTGGAGAGCATGGGACCAACCTGAGACTTGCGATTCTATTGGAGCTTATTTCTTTTCTATACATTGGTTTTATTATTTTATTTCTTGCATTTTTACTCGTTTTCCTACTTTCCTAGAGACTTGTGACATGCATCATTGATTTTTATATGTTTTAGTTGTTTATAATATTTGTATTCTCTTGTTTACTTATGTTGAATGATATTACTGCTTCCACTTATGTTTCCTATTTCTTTCTTCTGTGTTACTCTTCCAATGAAGGCATAGTTTCCCCACTATCAAACCCATGGACCTCTCTATTAGTTGATAGCCTCTGGTGTTTGGGGAAACACACATGAGTCCATGTGACCAACCGGGTACAAGGAACCTTTGCATGACACCCAGAACCGGGATGTTATAGTACATTCACAACGTGGTGAACATAATAATAATAATATATACACATAATGTTGGGAATATATCAATAATTTTCATGCATAATATGGTGAACTAAATAGTCATGTAAATCCATCATGTTGTGAATATAAAAAAAATGTTCACACATTAACCTCATCTCATGTGATATAGAGCCTTAAACAATGCATTGGAGGGAAAAATAAAAGCACACTAGTGAGAAAATATAAATATGTGTGCCATAAAATATTAATCTTTAATAATACCATGAAAATCCATTGAAATTATATTTGTTTTATATCATTTCCAAATGGTATTTCATAATTTTATATCAAAAGTAATTACATTGATACAAAAAATTTAATCACCCAAAAGGATTAATTGAGAAATGAATTTTGAGGTTGATTAGTGAAACATTGCTCTAATGGAGATGGTTATCTTGGATATATAAAAGAAGATATATATAAAATCATTAAAATATATTTCATAAATAATTTTTAACATTATTGAAAAATAACTAAGTAAATGTTTATTTTCAAATGTTTCTTTCAAGAAGGTGAGATGATTTTTTTGAAAGAATCTTTTAGAAAAGAATATCAATGATAGATCCTTGAAAAATGTATATTTATTATTTGGTGGAAATATGGAGGGAAAAAATTTCTTTTCTGAAAAGTAAAAATAATTTCATTTTTTTAAAATACCTTTATTAAATTCCATATTGTTAATTTTTTTTAATAAAACATCATTAGAAAATGAAGTAAAGAGAAATTGTTAAATTTTAAAAATAAGGAAGAGATAAATTAATGGGAGAAAATAATATTGACATAGTGGAAAAATTTTATTTAAATAAGATTACAATTACACATAACCACATTATAGATTTATGAGAAACATGTTCACAATCTCAATTATTTGAGTTAATAATTCCCTTATTGATTTAGTAATTCATTAAGTGAAAAACTATAGAAAAAGTGAAATTGTGATGTATTTTTAAATCCCATAAATTCAATGAATGTTTTGAGAGAAATAATCCATATGATAAGACATGTGAAATGCAATAAAAAATAGCTGAATGTGGAATATGTCCCAAAGAATGAAAATCAAGATGAGAATAACACTTATGACTACTGTACCATTTGAATCCAAACTCCTCGAAATATAAAACAAGAAATAAAACATTCAGTACCAGTAATAATGAAAGTAACATTATATAAATATTCAAATTGGGAGTATATAAATCACATAAAGAAAAATAGATGCATAATACAAAATATGTCTCAAAGAAGGAAAATTTGAGCTGATAATCCCTTTACATGGAATATATATGAATTCAATGAACATAAATGAGATATTTTGGATTTTAATTTTAAATGAAATTAATATAGATGATTTATGGTTGAATAATATAAAGGGGTAGTAATTACACCATGTAAAATAATATTAGGTGTAAAATTTGATATCAGGCTGCAATGAAGGGAAATTAATTTGAAAAACACATACCATAACTCATGGATCCAAAGAAAGGGAATTACCATCCTATATAACAAACATAAGCATATTAATAACCTACATAAGAACCATATTCATACTTATTAACCAATATATTCTTAAATTATAATAATTTACTATACATCTATTAGTTATTCATATTTTATTTTTACCATCAGATGTTGCTGATTTTGATTATTTCGCACTTGATAAAAAATATCAATTTCAATTACAATTAATTAACACTAAGATAATCATTACTAATTTATCTAATAAACTATAATAAATGGATTATAATTATTTTCAAATTTTACTTTGATACCATGAGGGTTTCTGTTAGGATTCATGAAGACAAAAGAAGTGATGCGCTTATATCAGTAATTTATGTTGAACAAAAGTTTGTATTCTAATGATGAGATAAATATTAATATAACCATTGAAGAATACTAATAATGTCTTGAATATAAATGAAATTAATTATATATATTATTATAATTATCATTTTATGGTGGTGATTAAAATTCAAATATATTGTTTTGCGGAGGTGGTAGTTTTCATGTATACACTGACAACATTTTCATTTCCTATAGAATAAAAAGAATGTAGAAATTTATTTATCTTTTAAGAATATTAATCAGGTTATAAATATCATAATTATTTATTAAATACCCCTTTTACCCATATATAAAGGGTGGTGATGAAAAATAAAACTCATCATTCCTAGAGGTGGTAATTCGCAAGTATATATGGATAGCATATTAATTTTTATAAGGAGAAGGGATGGTGGAGAAGTAAATTTTTCTTTAATATAAAAAAATTGTAATAATTATACAGATGAAATTATTTTATGATTTTATCATTTGTTATTTATAACACCCAATATTCTATGAAATATTTTTGCTAAAAAATTACATTTTTTGATGGGTTGTGTTACACATAACACTGAGTTTTACTGAACCATGAAAAATTATTAATATTATTATTTAAAAAAGACTATTATAAAATATCCATTATGATTTACGGAATGAATAAGAATAAACATTTTTTAAATCTTATCTATAATATTTTAATATAAATGAAACATATTTCTACAAAAAAATAATTTCCGGTGACGTCTTTATATGTTTCAAAAAAATTATTTTCTAAAAAAAATGATTTTTACTTCATTTTTTGAACAATAATAATGATAATTTTTGAAAATTTAGAGAATGAGTTTTATAAAATATAATTAATTATTTAAATCATCATTTAAAAATTATCTTAGGGTGAATTTATTCCATTTTGTCTGAAAATATTAATTTTGTGATGAATAGTAAAAAATACATATTTTTATTTAAGACATCAATTTTGTTTAATGAATTTAAAAAGTTAATTTTTATTTTAAAATTGGGTTTAAAGTAAAATTAGTTATGTATATATATATAACCTAATTTTTTCAATTAGAATAATATTAATGTTGAGTTTTGAAATGATAACCTTTTTTATATTTTGAATATTTTCTCTTAGGAAAATTGGATTCTCATCAAGTCTACAGATTTAATTTAAAATTAAAATTTTAAAATTATGTGAATAGAATTTTGGAAAATGGATTAAAAATTTGGAATCAGAATAGTTTATGTCATCTATTATATTCAAATTAGTACTTGAACAAAATGAATATAAGAATCAGTAAAAATTATTTACCGTGGTTAGCTTAAAATTGGTTTACTGAGGGGATAAACTAAAAGGATAAGAGTTAAAAATGAAATAAAAAATGTCCAAACCAAATTTCAGGTCCATATTTGAATAATATATAGTATGACTCTTGAAAATGGTCCATTTTTTATCCTTTTTTCATCTGAAAAATGAGGCTACACATTCTTCTTTCCAAAATATAGAAGTGTGCCACTCACATCACTTATAAAAGTACACCACTTATCCTAACATATTAAAACATAAAAAACCATTGGTATCAGCCATGAAATACCCAAATATATTAATATATTACCTAATATCATCCTAAAATCCTTATTTTGATCAAGAAGATATCATATAAAGTGGTTTAGTGCAATCCTAAGGAGGTTACTCAAAGAAAAGGTAACGTTCTTCAATGAGAATTTTTTTATTTTATTTCCTCATTCACCCCCCTAAATTATTATTAAACCATGATGATATAATAACTTAATTATATTACATATACATTGATATTGTTATTCTATGTTATTTACCTACAAGTATATCCAATTTCAACAAATGGGTTACAAAATCAACATTCATGTGTATGACGAACTATCGCCTCACGAACTAATGTTATTCATTTTCTATCAACACTTCCCACAAATGGATATAATGATAAATTAAATGATTATTTATGATATATATTATAATATTATACATATATAATCATCATTTAACATATAATACCATTTTTACATTATATGGTAATGTGATAACGTCACTCCTGTGTGCGGAAGACTACCTCTTTATCGAGCGATGTGATTAATTCACACATTACATGGAACGTTACAAGGATATGTTAAATAAAAATATGTGAAAAATATGAAATAAAAATTGTTCTTAAATTTTAATATATTATTTATGTTTTTTATTTGAACTCGTCACAAAAAATGGAAACAATGTTAATACATTCATATGGACTATTGTCTACTTAAATAGTTTATTTCATATTCTACATATAACATTCATAGATTAATATAAATAAATATATAATGAATTTATTTGATATATATTACGGTTAAAATTATTTATATTATGGAACCATTATCAATTTAAAAGGAAAAAAAATAACAAATCAAAACATACATGAGAAAACTGTAGTTATTGCCTAAAACCTGACTTTCACATGGAATTGGAAAAAACATGTAATAAAAGGTCATAATTAAATCATAAATGAAATTATATATATATATAAATATAAATTTATGTTTCATTAATTTATTTATACTATTTTTATTTGTATTATACATATGGTTTGCATGTGTATAGATGATGTTGAGACTTATGGTAATGGATTTTCTCTCAATTTTCCTTATTTCAGAGACATGTTATTTTACACACCTATATTATTTTATAAGGTGAATATTCATTCCCTTTTAAATGTAATAAATTGAATTTATTTATACTCCTGATATTTTATGTTTCATTTTATTTTATTCTTTCGTGTTTCTTATGATTCAATGTTACCAAATCGGTAACGTTTTTATGTTACGATCTCATCATTTATCGATATTTCCTAGGATTATTATTTCGAGGATGAAATATTGTGATATATCTATAAAGAAACTCAATAATTTTCTTATTGTGTGGTTAGTTATATTTCATATATTTTTTCACTTAATTTTCCTATCTTTATGTACTCAGTAGTTCAAAATGATGTTTTTATGAAAAATTGTCTTTATTACTCTCTTTGGTCGAAAACACTTTTTCTTACAAAACTATGTATTATAAAAAAAATTAAACGTATTTAACGTTATCTCAATTATTTATTAAATTCATATTCAACCATTATTTATTTTGTTTTAAAAATTTCTTGAAAGGATTCTTCGTATCATTTTCCAAACAAGGCCTATTTGGGTTTTAAAAAATTTTTGAAGGAATCATTATTTTGACATGTATGACATGAATATAACTTTCACAATGTCATGACCATTATTTTATTTTAATCACAAATTACCTGTTTTAATGGTTATTTTAAATGAAAATAAATTCAGTAATATTTTATGAATTTTTAGTTTCAAAAAGTGATTTTCAAAGAAAGAATATTTTTCTCAAGAAATGTTCAGTGTTCTTTTTCATTGAAAGTAATTTTACATATAAGATAAAATCTATTATGGTTATTTATGAATTAATGGGTAGATGATACAACTATACCATTCATATTCATTGTATTAATGGTTTATTTCTATGATTATAAGATTTTTATGAGACCTATTTCTCTTCCATGGGTCACACCTTGATAAAATGATTATGAAACACAAGTGTTTTTCATAATGTAATTATTTGATAATATTATTAAATGATTACAACTCATATTTATTTTCTAGAGGATTTTTATAATGAAATTTTTATGAACCCCATTTCATTTTGTGATTTACATTATGAATAATGTTTTCTGATCTTGTGGAACACATATGTATAAATTTCATTATATGATTGGTTGGACCTATTTCTCCCTCCAATGCATTGGATAATGATTGATATCACATGTGATGAAAAAGTTTTTAATGGGTAGTGAACCAGTTTTTATAAGGACTGTAACACCCGAGACTTTTATGTTATATAAATCATCAAAGGAATATTTTTCTACACAACACTTTCTTGGCTTGCTTTACACGAAATCACGACCTTCCTTGATAGCTTGCGTCGTACGCAATACCGAGTTTCACTAAACAACGATATGCTATTAAACTATTATTAAAACTAGCCGTTATGAATAGTAATAACCACTTTTTGAAATTTTATAAATTTTATTTTTCAAAATGGACTTCATTTTTGGATTCGAAATATCGAAATTAGCCTAGGGTGAAATTTTGGTATTTTTCTGAAAATATTCAATTTTTGATGAATAGTGAAACCACTAAGTGGTAGTTAAAAAACTGAATTTTTCATAAAACTTAATTTTACCGCTTCTGTGAGTGGAATTTCAAAAATCCGAGAGACGCGGTTGATGAAAATAAGTAAAATGTGGTTCACTGAGATGAAAATAATTTTTTGGTGAATAGTAACTATTTACTTTTTTACCACGGTTAAAAGTAAATAGGGTAATTAAGGGTAAAGATGATATTATTATTACCCTAACACATGTTCTAATTCTATTGGACAAGTGTAATTCTACCAAAAACAAAATTAGGAATAATATATGACCATTTAGGCCCACTTGGATTAGATTAGGACATTTATTATTAATTTATTTAAAGAAGGGTTAAAATAGTTGAAATCAAAGTTTAATAAGTAAATAATTTGTAATAGAAGGTAATACATAAGATAAATTCGACTATAAATATTCATTAGAAATAAAAAATTTTTTCCTACATAATAATATTTTATTTGTAATTTTTAGACATTAAATAAGTTAATTTATTAATGACACAATGATGATGCAGTAATTATTTTGTTAATGATATATTGACATAATTGATGCTATAAACACCAACATAAATGTAATTTGAGACTTTTAATGAATTAAAATAATTTTATAGGTTAATATGACATGTTAGTATTTATTTAATTAACTTGGTTCGAACTAATAATTCTTTTATGATTTTCAAAAAAAATCAATTACTAAATAGTGTCAAAATTGACAGAAAATAGTTTTTTAAAAAAATATTATATTATTAATTGTTATTTTATTCCTAAAAATATAAGGTTCGGCCAAATGACTTAGATAAGGTTATATATATTAATAATAAACAACTTGGGGTTCGTTTGGCTTCTTATGGTAAGTTTATTAACCTTATAGTTTAAGAACACAAGAAGACATGGTAAAAGTAAACTTATTTAACTTAATGTTAAATCTAAATGATAAGGATAAAATAGCAACCTAAACTTGTCTAAATTCTATTGGATGAGAGGATTTCGACCCATCCCCACCTTAGATTATAAATATATCAATTTGGAGCTATTTAAAACCGAACTTGACTTTATAATAAAATAATATTTTTAGTTTTCCCAAAGGTACCCCTCTCCTCCCTTATAAAAGGGCACCTCCTCCCCCTCTTCCTCACACCACTTTGAGCCTTCAAGCTCGGCAAACCACTACAAATTCCTCCTCCCCACTTCCCGAGAGACATCCTAGAGTTCCTGGTCTTCTTCAAAGACCAATTTTAGTGCCCTAAAAGAAGGTCTCAAAGAAGCACTTCAAAGAAGAGGTAATGTCCGTTACCGATTCTTTCATCTTTATTTATTCTTCCACTTCTTCTTCTTTAGTTGTTTCATTATGAAGTAATAACATCAGTATAAATCATATACTGATATGTTATTATAATTATGAAACAACCCTATTTCACCATCTATCCATCCTACGGAAAAAGAAATCACCACGCGTGCGTACGTACGGAATACCGTCTCCACGCCATGGTGTAATCTATTTTCCACCACCACCTTACTTGGATGGGTATAATGGGGTAAATAATGACTATATATGACTATTATAAAGTTTTATTGATTCTGAAATAGTATACATACACTCCAACACAATTCCACGATCATAGGAACGATATCATCACTCGTGCGTACGTACGGAATACCGTCTCCACGATGTGATGCGACTCGTTCTACATGATCTTCATTTCATAATGATTATATAAATGAATTGAATGAATGAATATGATATATACTACACTAATAGAATTCTGTAAATGAGGTATCTATAACCTAAATATAATAATAATAATTTATTCGACAAAACACGCATAAGAACAAAAAGTTATAAACACCCGAATAACAAGTAGCAATGAAATATTACTACTAAGAAGCTAAGAAAATGACCATATATGATATCATAAAAATAAGTATGATTCTGGAATAATTCAATAACATTATTTAAATCATTATACAGGAGGTTCAGACACTTACGAAGCAAAACAGATCTATGGCAAGGGAAATATCACAATCTCATTTTTATCCGAGATTGTTTATTCGTAAGTATTTAATTGGGTGTATTTTATCATCCACATCCATGTTTACTCAATATGTAATATTATTTCCATTCACCTACAATTGTTTAAATCCTATTTTACCCTTCGGTTAGTTTTTAGTAAAAGATATGAAAGGAATATTTTGACTTTTTTCGTACGAGGTACTTTTTTGACTTTTCCGACAAAAGTACGAGAAGAATGTTTTTTTAACTTATACGACATGAATGGATTTTTAAAACATTATTTCCAAGAAGCTTCATTTACAAGTTTTCAAGTTTATTTTTAATCAACTTCTTTTAGTTTAGAATTGTATGACATGTTAAGAAAGGAAATGTATTTTTGAAGTAGAAAGGATATTTTCCTCAAGAATGGAGTTCAAGTGTTTTATCAAAATTATTTTCCATATAAGATAATATAGGGTATTGTTTCTATCCCTATTATTACATTGATTTGATTATGTTGTGATGGAATTATTTTGATGAATTCCTTTATCTTATATGAATTGTTTTATGATGTCATGATGTTTAAGAATCCCATTTTTGTTACATGGGTTATGAAATGATGTATGGTTTATGATTTTGTGGCACACATAAGAATGGTATCATTAAGAGATGGGTGGGACCTATATCTCCCTCCAATGCATTGTGTAAAGATTTTATATCTCATGAGATAGACATGGCTGGAACGGTAGTTTATACTGGTTCAGTGAAACCGGACTGAAACGAGGGTGACTCGGTTCAGAAAGGGACTTTTTCCACTAAGATAGTCTTGGCAATGAGTCTTGACTAACAAGAAATGATTCTCTATGATTATGTGTGTATTCCACAAAGTTTCATGTTTTAAGTTATGATTATTGTGATTATATTTCACTGCTATGATTTATCCCATGTTATGAAATTATGATCTCTTTTGCAGGTTAAGATTTCCAAAAGTTACGTGCTTATGTATACGATGTGATTGATATTTCTTTTGTTTACACTTACTGAGCATTTGAGCTCACCCTTTTGTATGTTTTCTTTCCTCAGGCTAGGAAGAAGGTTATTAAGTAAGATATGCCAAAAGGGACTATAGATATGATGAAATAAATGGGAGACAGTGTAGACGCATTATGAACCAGTTGTCTATGTTTCCCAATTTCTAAAGACACTATACCTATATGGTCCTTTCGTGGTTTAGTTATATGTTGTAATAAGTATGCTTCAATTTTGAAGTATTAACAATGTTTGTAAAGTATGGGTTGTTATAGTTGGTATCAGAGGAAAGGTATAGTCAACCTTTGGAAACTAGGATGTGAAAGCCTTAGTAAGAACCCTAAGGATAAGTCTAAGCATAGAACACAATCTTAGTGTTTTAGAAATGGCCATGAATAACCTAGGATAAGACCTTAAGTGTGATATTTTATTCTTGATTATGTGGTTTTCCTATTATAATTAGTGTTGGTCACACTATTCTTCTTGGTTTTAGTCAATGGCTGGAACTCGAAGGAACTGTGTTAATGCGGAATTCAACGGGCAATGCAATGATTGTCCCCCTGAGAAACCTAACATTATGGGAGCTGGAATGCAAAATATTGTAGCCATGCTCACACAACTTTCTCAAGCTATGAATCATGCAGGACTTCCAAACGAGCAAAGGAAGGAGCAACATTCTGTTGAATCCTTCATGAGGCAGCGTCCACCTTCTTTTAGCGGGTCTACTGATCCATTAGTTGTTGAACAATGGATTAGTACTACTGAAAAGATATTTTCAGTTCTTCAATGTTCTGAACATGATAAATTCGTCCTAGTAGTGCATCGTTTGGAAGGAGATACTGATCAATGGTGGAATATTATTAAGAATACGAGGCAAAGAGATGAAATTGAGTCCATGGAATGGGATGAGTTCAAGAGCTTATTTTTCAATAAGTACTTCCCTCGTATTCTCTGAACAAAGATGGAGAAAGAGTTTCTTGAACTGAAGCAAAATGATGATGAATCTTTTGGTACCTATGAAGCAAATTTTACAAGACTTGCAAGGTACGCTTCTGGTATTATTATCCAACCTGAGAGTAAGATCGATCGATTCTTTAGTGGCTTAAAACCAAGTCTTCGAAGGGCGTTAGCCATAAGCGACTTCAATAGCTACGAGGAAAGCGTTCGATGTGCTCTCAAAGTCGAGATGGAGATTGGAGTAACCCATCAGTCATATGGGTTTGATAAGAAGAGGAAAATGGAATTCAAAGGAAAATCTAAAGAGCACACTGAAAAGAAGATGAGCTTTCCCTTATGCTCAAAGTGTGGAAAGAAACATGGAGGGAGTTGTCTTAAAGGGACAAGTAAATGTTTCAAATGTGGAAAGGAAGGTCATCGGGCATTTGAATGCCACGATGATGGGAAGAAGATGTATAATGATGCAAACAAAGGAAGGGATACACAGAATGAACCTACTACACTTCAATGTTTCAAGTGCAAGGAGATGGGTCATTATGCCAATAAATGTCGTAATCCAAGGGTTGATGATGATGGTCGACGTCAACAAACTCTTAAGACTAAAGACAAAGGAAAGTCACATGCAATTTCTATCAGCGATGTGGAGTATGATAACGATGTGGAAAAAGGTACACTTATCATCCACTCTAAAGTAGCAAATGTTTTATTTGATTCTGTATCCACACACTCTTTTATTTCTGAAGAATTTTCTAAGGGTATCACCATATTACCTCAACAATTAGATGTTGAGTTAGCTGTGACAACACCTAATGGCACAACAGTCGCATCAAAAGTTTATAATTCTTCTCCGATCGAAGTTTGTGGGAAAGTGCTTCCTGCAAATCTTGTGGTCCTTCCTATAGTGGAATTTGATGTGATTCTTGGCATGGATTGGATTTCTCTACATGGATCTCATATCAATTGCCAAATAAGGGAAGTCAAATTTCATATTCCAGATCAATCTATGATCATCTATCGATGCAAGGATGAACATAACCTTCCAGTGGAAATTTCTTCCATTTTATGGGTATTGATTCCACTAAATGAAGGTTATTTATCTCAAATGGTTGGTGAGAAACTCACAATTAAGAATATTCCCATTGTACGGGAGTTTGATGATGTCTTTCTATAGGAATTACCGGGTCTTCCACCAAATCTTGAAGTTGAGTTTTCAATAGAACTCGTACCGGGTGCTTTGCCTATTTCAAAGACACCTTATAGAATGGCCCAATTGAGTTGTAGGAATTGAAGAAGCAACTCCAAGAGAATCTTGATAAGGGATTCATACGCCCTAGTGTGTCACCTTGGGGAGCACCTGTTCTATTTGTTAAGAAGAAAGATGGATCAATGAGACTCTGCATTGATTATCGATAACTTAACAAGATCACTATCAAGAACAAATATCCTCTCCCACACATTGATGACTTATTTGACCAACTACGCGGAGCTCAATACTTTTCCAAGATTGATCTTCATTCAGGGTATCATCAATTAAGGGTCAAAAGGGAGGATATACCAAAGACGGATTTCCGTACAAGGTATGGACACTATGAATTTATAGTGATGCCATTTGGTCTTACTAATGCCCCTGCTATCTTCATAGATCTGAGGAATAGAGTCTTTAGAGACTATCTTGATCAATTTGTGGTAGTCTTTATAGACGATATTCTTGTCTATTCAAATAGCAAGGAAGAACATGAAGATAACTTGAGAATTATATTGAAGACCCTGAGAAAGGAGAAGCTTTATGCCAAATTTACCAAGTGTGAATTTTGGCTTCAAAAAGTTGCATTTTTGGGTCACATAATCTCAAAAGAGGGGATATCTGTGGATCCAGCAAAAACAGAGGTTATCGAAAGATGGTCGAGACCAAAAACAGTAACTGAGATCCGAATTTTTCTTGGTTTGGCTGGATATTATCGACGTTTTGTGAAAGATTTTTCACGATTATCTAATCCACTCACCAAGTTGACTCGGAAAGGAGTTAAGTTTGTTTGGACAGAGGAATGTGAAGAGAATTTCAAGGAGTTGAAAAGAAGGTTATCCAGTGCACCTGTGCTCACACTACCTTATAGTGGAGAAAGGTTTGTGATCTACAGTGATGCATCCAAGAAGGGATTGGGGTGTGTTCTTATGAAAAATGATATGGTGATAGCTTATGCCTCACGACAGTTGAAAATCCATGAGCAAAATTACATAACACATGATTTGGAGTTAGATGTGGTAATCTTTGCATTAAAGATTTAGAGGAATTACCTTTATGGTGAATGGTGTGATATTTATACTGATGATAAAAGTTTAAAGTATATTTTCACACAAAAGGAGCTGAATATGCGTCAAAGAAGATGGTTGGAGCTGATTAAGGATTATGACTGCTCAATCCATTACCACCCTGGGAAAGCAAACAAGGTGATAGATGCATTAAGTCGACAAGACCATGCTAGTTTATCCATGATGAGGATCACAAAAGATCCAATATTTATGGATTTACAAAGGATGAATATTGGAATTATAATGAAAGGGGAAAAATCTTATCTTTCTCAAATGAATGTTCAACCATCTATACATGTGAAGATTAAAGAGGCACAAAAAGAAGATGTCGAGTTACAAAACAAGGTGAGAAATGTTCCTGAATTCAACCTTGATTGTGATGGGATAATAAAGTTCAGGAATCGGGTTTGTGTTCCTCCCATCCCCGAATTAAAGAAGGAGCTACTGGATGAGGCTCATAGTTCTTCATTCTCTATTCATCCTGGAAGCACGAAGATGTATAGGGACCTGAAAGAGTACTTCTGGTGGGATGACATGAAAAGAGATGTTGCTGAATTTGTCTCTCGATGCTTGGTTTGTCAACAAGTTAAAGCTGAGAGACAGAAGTCTAAGGGGATGTTACAACCATTACCCATACCCGAATGGAAATGGGAAAACATCGCTATGTACTTTGTCACAGGACTTCCTAAAACATCCAAAGGCAATAACGCTATCTGGGTCATAGTTGATCGTCTTACAAAGTCTACACACTTCATTGCTATTAGAGAGGATTTCTCTCTGGATCAGCTTGCCAGGATATATGTAAAGGAAGTGGTAAGATTGCATGGAGTACCACTTTCTATTATATCTGATCGGGATACGAGATTTACCTCGAAGTTCTGGCGAAGTCTTCAGCATACTCTGGATATAGAGTTGAGTTTCAGCACTGCTTATCATCCTCAGACAGACGGTTAGTCTGAGAGAACAATTCAAACCCTAAAAGATATGTTGAGAGCTTGCTCTATGGATTTCAAAGGTGGTTGGGATCAACACCTACCTTTGGTGGAATTTTCTTATAATAATAGCTTTCACTCCAGTATTCAGATGGCTCCTTATGAAGCTCTCTATGGAAAGAAATGCAAGACTCCAACTTGCTGGGATGATGTTGGGGAAATAAAGCTTTTAGGACCTGATCTCGTTGATGAAATGGCAGAAAAGGTCAGATCTATACAACAACACATAAGAGCAGCTCAGAGTCAACAGAAAAGTTATGTCGACAACCGAAGAAAAGACCTAGAGTTTAAAGTGGGTGATAATGTGTTCTTACGAATATCTCCCTGGAAGAGGGTTATGAGATTTGGAAAGAAGGGGATGTTGAGCCCTAGATATATCGGTCCTTTCGAAATAATGGATCATATTGGGACGGTAGCATACCGATTGTCGCTTCCACCGAATCTCTCTCAAGTTCACGATGTGTTCCATGTATCTCTCCTGAGAAAGTACATACCTGATCCTTCACATGTACTTAGCTCAGAAGTTGTACCACTGAAGCAAGATCTTTCTTATGAAGAACAACCGATAGAGATTCTGGATCGTAGCGAGAGAGTCCTACGAAACAAGACCACTCGATTGGTGAAAGTTTTATGGAGGAACCACCAATTAGAAGAAGCTACATGGGAGCTTGAGGATATGATGAGGGAGAGGTATCCTCATTTGTTTGTTACAAAGTGATGAATTTTGAGGGCAAAATTCAGTTTAAGGGGGGTAGAATGTAACACCCGAGAATTTTATGTTATATAAATCATCAAAGGAATCTTTTCCTACACAACACTTGCTTGGCTTGCTTTACACAAAATCACAACCTTCCTCGATAGCTTGCGTCGTACGCAATACCGAGTTTCACTAAACAACGATATGGTATTAAAATATTATTAAAACTAGCCGTTATGAATATTAATAACCACTTTTTGAAATTTTAAAATTTAATTTTTCAAAATGGACTTCATTTTTGGATTCGGAATATCGAAATTAGCCTAGGGTGAAATTTTGGTATTTTTCTGAAAACTTTCAATTTTTGATGAATAGTGAAACCACTAAGTGGTAGTTAAAAAACTGAATTTTTCATAAAACTTAATTTTACCGCTTCTGTGAGTGGAATTTCAAAAATCCGAGAGACACGGTTGATGACAGTAAGTAAAATGTGGTTCACTGAGATGAAAATAATTTTTTGGTGAATAGTAACTTTTTACTTTTTTACCACGGTTAAAAGTAAATAGGGTAATTAAGGGTAAAGATGATATTATTATTACCCTAACAAATGTTCTAATTCTATTGGACAAGTGTAATTCGACCAAAAACAAACTTAGGAATAAAATATGACCATTTAGGCCCACTTGGATTAGATTAGGACATTTATTATTAATTTATTTAAAGAAGGGTTAAAATAGTTAAAATCAAAGTTTAATAAGTAAATAATTTGTAATATAAGGTTATACATAAGATAAATTCGACTATAAATATTCATTAGAAATATAAAAAGATTTCATACATAATACTATTTTATTTGTAATTTTTAGACATTATATAAGTTAATTTATTAATGAAACAATGATGATGCAGTAATTATTTTATTAATGAAATATTGACATAATTGATGTTATAAACACCAAAATAAATGTAATTTGAGACTTTTAATGAATTAAAATAATTTTATAGGGTACTATGACATGTTAGTATTTATTTAATTAACATGGTTCGAACTAATAATTCTGTTATGATTTTCACAAAAAATCAATTACTAAATAGTGTCAAAATTGACATAAAATAGTTTTTAAAACAAATATTATATTAGTAATTGTTATTTTATTCCTAAAAATCTAAGGATAGGCCAAATGAAATAGATAAGGTTATATATATTAATAATAAACAACTTGGGGTTCTTTTGGCTTCTTATAGTAACTTTATTAACCTTATAGTATAAGAACACAAGAAGACACGGTAAAAGTAAACTTATTTAACTTAATGTTAAATCTAAATGATAAGGTTAAAATAGGAACCTAAACATGTCTAAATTATATTGGATGAGAGGATTTCGACCCATCCCCACCTTATCTTCTAAATATATCAATTTGGAGCTATTTAAAACCGAACTTGACTTTACAATAAAATAATAGTTTTAGTTTTCCCAAAGGTACCCCTCTCCTCCCTTACAAAAGGTCACCTCCTCCCCCTCTTCCTCACACCACTTTGAGCCTTCAATCTCGGCCAACCCCTGCCAATTACTCCTCTCCACTTCCCTATAGACATCCTAGAGGTCCTGGTCTTCTTCAAAGACCAATTTTAGTGCCCTAAAAGAAGGTCTCAAAGAAGCACTTCAAAGAAGAGGTAATGTCCGTTACCGATTCTTTCATCTTTATTTCTTCTTACACTTCTTCTTCTTTAGTTGTTTCATTATGAAGTAATAACATCAGTATCAATCATATACTGATATGTTATTATAAGTATTAAACAACCCTATTTCACCATCTATCCATCCTACGGAAAAAGAAATCACCACGCGTGCGTATGTACGGAATACCGTCTCCACGTCGTGGTGTAACCTATTTTCCACCACCACCTTACTTGTATGGGTATAATGGGGTAAATAATGACTATATATGACTATTATAAATTTATATTGATTCTGAAATAGTATACATACACTCCAATACAATTCCACGATCATAGGAACGATATCATCACTCATGCGTACGTACGGAATACCGTCTCCACGATGTGATGCGACTCGTTCTACATGATCTTCATTTCATAATGATTATATGAATGAATTGAATGAATGAATATGATATATATTACACTAATACCATTATGGAAATTAGGTATCTATAACCTAAATATAAGAATAAGAATTTATTCGACAAAACACGCATAAGAACAAAAAGTTATAAACACCCGAATAACAAGTAGCAATGAAATATTACTACTAAGAAGCTAAGAAAATGACCATATATGATATCATAAAAATAATTATGATTCTGGAATAAGTCAATAACATTATTTAAATCATTATAAAGGAGTTTCAGACACTTACGAAGCAAAACAGACCTAAGGTAAGGGAAATATCACAATCTCATTTTTATCCGAGATTGTTTATTCGTAAGTATTTACTGGGGTGTATTTTATCATCCACATCCATGTTTCCTCAATATGTAATATTATTTCCATTCACCTAAAATTGTTTAAATCCTATTTTACCCTTCGGTGAGTTTTTAGTAAAAGATATGAAAGGAATCTTTTGTCGTTTTTCGTACGAGGTACTTTTTTGACTTTTCCGACAAAATTACGAGAAGAATGTTTTTTTAACTTATACGGCATGAATGGATTTTTAAAACATTATTTCCAAGAAGCTTCCTATACAAGTTTTCAAGTTTATTTTTAATCAAATTCTTTTAGTTTAGAATTGTATGACATGTTAAGAAAGGAAATGTATTTTTGAAGTAGAAAGGATATGTTCCTCAAGAATGGAGTTCAAGTGTTTTATCAAAATTATTTTCCCTCTAAGATAATATAGGGTCTTGTTTCTATCCCTATTCTTACATTGATTTGATTATGTTGTGAGGGAATTATTTTTATGAATTCCTTTATCTTATATGAATTGTTTTATGATGTCATGATGTTTAAGAATCCCATTTTTATTACATGGGTTATGAAATGATGTACGGTTTATGATTTTGTGGCACACATAAGAACGGTATCATTAAGAGATGGGTGGGACATATATCTCCCTCCAATGAATTGGGTAAATATTTTATATCTCATGAGATAGACATGGCTGGAATGGTAGGTTATACCAGTTCAGTGAAACAGGACTGAAACGAGGGTGACTTGGTTCAGAAAGGAACTTTGTCCACTATGATAGTGTTGGCAATGAGTCTTGACTAACAAGAAATGATTCTCTATGATTATGTGTGTATGCCACAGTGTTTCATGTTTTATGTTATGATTATTGTGATTACATTTCACTGCCATGGTTTATCCCATGTTATGAAATTATGATCTCTTTTCCAGGTTAAGATTTCCAAAAGTTACGTGCTTATGTATACGATGTGATTGATATTTCTTTTGTTTACCCTTACTGAGCATTTGAGCTCACCCTTTTGTATTTTTTCTTTCCCCAGGTCAGGAAGAAGGTTATTACGTAAGATATTCCAAAAGGGACTATAGATATGATGAAATAAATGGGAGACATTGTAGATGATTTATGAACTAGTTGTTTATGTTTCCCAGTTTCTAAAGACACTATACCTATACGGTCCTTTCGTGGTTTTGTTATATGTTGTAATAAGTATGCTTCAATTTTGAAGTATTAACAATGTATGTAAAGTATGGGTTGTTATAAAGACTCCATCCACTATGTTTTTATTGGGAGTGAACCTTGACTACTCTGATGGTTTTGGGAGTGAACCTATTAAAAAATGATAGTCTTGGACATGATCCTTGATCTGCAAAGGAAATAATTTTCTATAAATATTTTTATGCCATAAATCAATGTCTTATGAAACTTTTATTCTAATATGGGAGAAGTTATATTATTAAATTATGAATAATTTATTAATAATATCCATTATTTGTTCTATGAATCGTGTTTATGATCTATGATATATATGGTATTTTTTTCAAATGTTATTCTCAAGTTCTCATAACCCTATAATCATGATATGTTAATATCTCTAATATTAACCCTTACTGATCATATGACCTGAAATTTTATTATGTTTCCCCCAGATTGTGATTCAACATATTATGCATGATGTGTCTAAGAATGGTTCATGTTATGAAGAAAATAGTGGGAGATGACGTAACTCAATTATGAAACAATGGATTATGTTTCCATGTATCATAATGCACTATACCCTTATGATCCTCATGCACGTGCTTGTGTAATGTAATGAATATTCATCTAAAAATATGTAATATCTATAAATGATAGGTTTAGTTCAATTCAATTTGAGTTAGAAGATGAAAATTTAATGAAATATAAATAAAAGGTAGTTATTTGGTAAATTTTTACTTAGTCCAATGAAAAATCCTATTATAATTAGGTTAAGCCTTTGAAGGGTGGTCTTTTGAGGATAAAATAACCTTTAGGATTTGTAAAGTATATTTTAAGAGGTATTTTTTTAGATTTTGATTTAACTAAGGTGACTTTTATGTATCGAGAATTGCGGTCATGAAGGGATCATTTTAGATGTGAGAGGAGTTACATTTTTGTAATTAGAGGGACAATATTCAAGGAATGTGGCTCCAAAAGTGGAAGATAATGGTGTCAAGATGATGAAGGTTTAGAAATCGCACAAAATAACATTTAGAGACAAATTTATGACATGTCTTTTTTTCTTTTTCCTCTTCAATTAAACCCTCTTACTATTTTTTACTTTTACCATGGTTACTAATTTTGACCTAAGATATTTGATTTTTATAAATAAATATAAAATAGACATTATTACATAATTTTAATATTTTATTCAAAATATGAAATACATTTTATCAGATAATTTTTTTAAAAATGGTATAAATTATTTCTAAAATAATTAATTTATAATGCTTTAAAAATAGATTTGGAGAGAAATATAAATTATGTCCTCAAATGTCATATATTAGTTTTCAAATTAAAATTAATATTTAAAAATATATAATTTAAATTACAAAAATAGTTTATTGGCCAAGAAAATGTATTCATAAATTATATTTTATTATTATATCAAAATTATATCATAAAAGGCCTGGTATTTTTAAAAACGATATTTTGAACTATTCTACTAAAAAATATTCGATTAAAAAAACCCAAAAATTAGTCTATAGATAATATTCTCATAATGAATCCAAAAATGATATCTATTTTATAAAAATAATTCCTAAAATATTTTAAATTTATGTTATATGTCAAGATATAATTTTGATGGTAACAAAACTATATTTTAAAGAAATATAATATTTTAAAAAATCATTAATCACTCTTTATCTTATTTAATATTTTTATGGATTTAAAAGGATGTTCTGTCTATATTTTTTACAATTTTTAGTGTCTGAAATAAAAAAATTAAAAGTGTGTAATTTATTTTCCTCGGAGAAAAATAATATATCTATATAGAAAATATATTTTCAGAAAATATATCAAAATTAATTTTACTCCAATTTATTTGAGACTTACTAAACATTGATTAACTCCAATAAATATATTTTAATTTAATAAATCATTTATTATTCATTATATTTTATTGAAATTTTCAATGTATAAAATAAATGTAATATGAAATCACATACATTAATAATTACATACTTATGTAATTATAACTTCTTCTTATATAACCCCTTATGATCATCGTGTAATACATAAGGAAAAGATAACATCTGGTGGTAGTCAAGATTGGTGGTTTAACATGCCTGGATCTCATGGAAATTTCTATGATCTTTCTCATATCTAATATATGTTTTTTTCTCAAACTGTAATTTTTGGACTTCAACTTGGTATTGGTATAAAAAAAACCATAGTGAAGTTACCCCTCTTCCAATCTCAAAAATTCAGATTCATAAGGAGGGTTATATCAGCTAATGTAATTCATTTCTTTTTTCTACATAGATTTCATAATGTTGGTACTTAAAATTATACTTGTTAATTTAATTTATATATTATAATGGTCAAATTTAATTTTTTTATTTTAATGTATCATAATTTTTTTTAGCTCAGTGTTGTGTCTGAAAACACCTATTCGATATAGTATTTATTTAACGTGAAATTAATACTGAAAATTTAGTGAGTCAGACTTATCAAGTGACACTATTAAATAGAAACCATGAGAAATAATATTTATTCCAATATAAGTGTACAATTGAGTTAATTATCCAAAAATACTTAATTTATAATTATAAATTAAATTTAATATAAAATGGTAAAATACCTTGTATTAATTGCTAGCTAACACACCTGAAGAATAAAGGCAATCAGTAGTTATAATATATCTTTCTCAAGTCATTTTTATACACCACACAATAGTGATCAACGTTAGAGAATTAATTCCACCATGAACGAATGTAATTTCACATTAAACCCCTTAGACCACACACTAAAAATAGAAGAGAATAATGAAAAATACCAAAATAAATAACAAAGAGAGGAAATATTTCTTATAGTTATTAAATGAAACACCTACACATCTCAATGTCTCTGTGGGGATAGACGATGGGAAAACTTATTTTAAAGGGGTAGGTCCCCCCAACTCCTATGGACTATCAAGAAGGATCTTTTCATTTTGGTTCATATAGAATAGGGTAAATTCCTCTACTTTCATAATTCTAGTAATGGTCATTAGTGACAATGGGTTCCCATTTCCCATCCATTATCAATTCAGTGGCCCATAATAAGTCTGGTGAAAATAAAATTGACTTTTAGTGCGTAGGATAGTTTTCTTCCCCCATTGGTTACCCCACTCGGTTCCTCAAGAGAGTCTACCAGACAACCGGAAGCTATTAACAACCATATTCCATAGATTTTTTTAAATTTTAACTACCCATAAAATCATTCTTAATATTCCATAATTAATTTTATACATCTAAATCTTCCACTACATTATCATAAACCTTTATAAAATTCCCCTCATATGATTTTAATACCAAAATTTAAAACTAACTTTACCTACACATCTCTTGGAGTTTGGATATTCTATAAATTTAGCATAAAAATAACATGGGTATTTTGAAATACATTACAAATTAGAAATCATTTAGAATATCATTCATTAAAAATAAATTAAATATATTTTATAAGAAATCATCAATTTTATAAAAAAATATATCTAATATTAAAATCCAATTTTTATTATAAATCATGTTTTTTATTTAAGGATTCAAATCAATCATGAAATGTTTTACCAAAAATAATTCATGAATAATCATTATTTAAATAGATATCAACAATTTACATTTTGATTGAAACATTATAAAAATTGATTATAGATACTTATCTAGATTCAATTCTATATAATCTTCACAAGTTCTCTTTTATTCAATTATAATAGGATGAATTGCAAGGACCTACCATTAATATTCCTCAGTAAATAACAAGTCACTAACCAAAAGAATAACATATCTATTAAAAGAAGATTTGTTTTTTATTTTTCACACTTGGAGCTAGAACACGTATAATTGGAAGGGTTATTCCATTTCTAAATTACCCATATTCTGACTCAGTATATTGAGATTTAGAATAATAGAGTTTGAAGGTGGAAAATATCGCTTATGGTAAAGACCTCATTCCAATTGAAATAAGCCAATTCTATAAGTTGAAACCATTATTTTAGCACCTAAAAATTGAAATCAGAATAAATAATCATTTCATACTTTGACACGTCAATAGACATTCTAAATAAATCAGATCTAATATAACTATTAATTGATTCTATATAAACTAATAATCCTAATCAATTCTATACCCTATGATCTATTTTTATCAAAATATCCCCAATTTAAAAAATATAATGTGTTAAAGGAGTGGAATAGATGTTATATGTTTCAATATAGAGATTTCAATTCTTTTATTTAACATCTCATTATCCCCTCTATTTATTATTTATCATCCCTGTGATACTCCATCATAAATACAGACAACATTAAATTTCCCTTTATATCATTATTGTACACTATTAAATTTTCCATGGGATTAATCTATTAATAAAATGTTTATAATGACTATTGAAGTCCTCTAATTGACTATAAAAATTTATAGATTAAGATTTCCAACTTTAAAATATGCTAATATATTACTAAAATTTAACTAATAAAAACATATTCAATCAATGACCATAATAAATATCTCATAATTAAATAACAAAAATTATAAATATAATTTTACTTATCCCGTGGTTACCACTTTTCATTAAATGATCCCAATTCATTCTCCAAATATTATTAACATACTAAAAAATATTTACGTTACATAAATTAGATAATTTATTCATGGGGATGTTTATACAAGTGAATTCTTTGTTTAATTTCAATACATAATGGTTTATGATAAATTTGTTTAAGATATATTCATTATTTTATAAATAAATGGCATTGGAAATAATAGAAATTCAAAAATCAATTATGGCTATTCCAATGATTTTATAGATTCAATTTTTGGTGGATCATATTTCTAATAAATTTCATGTTATCTTTTTTATAATGTGATAAATACCAACAAAGCAAGATAAAGATCACTAAATATAAAGAATGTGATATTTTATGTTTTTTTATTCCTTCCACCAAATCATTTTTAATTATAATTTATATTTATTTGAAATTTAGTCATATTATATAGTGATTTTTTTTCCTAACCATGAATATGATCAATTTTGAGTTCCAATGTCTGAGGTCCTTAATGATAGGTAAAATAGTAAATTCACCAAAACATGGATAGTTTACCATTTATTTGGTGCATAAATATTATATATTTTTAGATTAATATTAAATAAAAAACATTAATCCCATTCTTGAACTATAAAGGTTTGGTATCTTTGGACATTGGATATATAAACATCTTATTTAGGTATATTCTCTAACATCTATCATAATTTAATTAACACTATGTGCCCTTTTTGATGCACCCAACCTAAAATTTTTCTCCATAACCAAGGGTAAGAAAACATATGAAATGGTGAAATTAGATGATCAATAAGGCTAACCATGGGAGATATCAATTGATGATCTTACAAAAGGCGAAGATAAATTTAAGGGTCTAAGATCATGACTAGAAAATAAAAAGATCATACCAAATATTTAAAACATCATAATACTAAATCACGGAATAAAATATTATCATTAAAAAATACATGAATGATTATAGTGAGAACATATCATAAATTAGTCATGAACCATATCTTCGTATCACTATCATTTTATAAAACTCTGGCACTCTCATCGGTATAGAAACTATTTATTATGCCAATGTAAACTACTGAGGCCATAAAATCATGGTGGATCATATATAAACACCTATTTGCTATATCATAATAGACTGAGAGTCATCAAATCTTTCCAATAGTGGGTCCATCATCCCAAACTCATTCTAATAGTGGATTAAGAACATTGACTTGTTTCCCATAATAAACCATGCACATAAACATGTTTCAAAAAATTATCTCAAGAGATATAATAATTTACATAATACATTTTAGGGATATATAATTCCAAGAACATGTTTCATATAATGAAAAACATAAATATTTGTGACACAATTTCAAAAAACCTTTATTTTACCCTTATATCATAACCCATGTAAACAAAAAAAGTTTCATAAACATTTCATTAATTCATCATAGCATAACCCATGAAAAATAAATGGGTTCTATAACAACATCATCGTATTAATAAAAAATCATCCAGAGAATTAATATTTTTCTCATCATTGGTTCATATCCCCAATAAATCATAATTAACATCAAAGGATGTTATCATAGAGAAACAAATTCATTAAAATATAATTGGAATATTTATCGTGGAACCTAAAATTTTCAATTTCAAATAACTTCTTGAAAATATTAAAATTTACAAAATATTATATGAAAAATATTATTTGAAATGTACCATGAAAAAATGTGAAGGATGGTTGAACGCATTTAGTTCTTATGATAATGGAAAATTTTGTTAATATCGTGTATGTCAAAATAATGATTTTTATAAATTTTTTTATAAAAAGTAAAAATTAACTCATTCAGAAAATGAAATGAAGATTAATTTGAATAATTTTTACTAAAATTAAAAAATGGTTAATGTTTCCCTTTAACAATAATTCTATCATAATCATAAACTTTGATGAAACCATTTTAATGAAAATATAGACATATTAGAAAAGTATTCCGGACTGTTCTATTTTCTATGAAATCATTATTTCAGTATATTAAGCAATTAGTGTGATGAAAATTAAAGGAAAACTTGAATTCTTATTAAATGACCATATTATAATTAAAATTGAAGTTAATTTTATGATAAGTATCTTATAATTTACTCAATGAGAATTTAATCGTAAACAATCTCAAATTAAATGAGATTTATACATAGATCTATTACCTCATGTATTTTCTTTCCTCATTCATGTTTAAACCACCTTATAATATATACAGATTTATTATACCTGTATTTAAAAATAATAATCATATATATAATACTATATATGATTTACTTGTAACTCATTTTTTCCTATTTATTAAAAATCTGTTTTCAAAATCAATTTTCCAAGAAATAGTTATTTAGTTTATCATAAATGTTTCAGTTCGGTAGTCATGGTCCTTATACTTGGATCATGGTTCCATAATATCAAAAATGTCATTTTTGATATAAATATAATATATATCAATAATATATATATATATATATATAGAGTCATCCATAAATGTAATGAATAGAAAAATGTAATTCATCATTCATGAGGATGAATTTGTTCGTACG
This sequence comes from Viscum album, assembly GCA_963277665.1. Taxonomy (NCBI): domain Eukaryota; kingdom Viridiplantae; phylum Streptophyta; class Magnoliopsida; order Santalales; family Viscaceae; genus Viscum; species Viscum album. The sequence goes on from OY728123.1 coordinate 893,203,230, forward strand.
CCTCAACACTGCTGTCACTTTTCAATAGATGAAACCAAAAAAGGTAAATAATAACATAAATTTATAAAATCATTATTATATGATATATAACATATATATATATATTTTATCTATACTTATTACCATCCTTGTAAGGTGGAAATGAAAAAAAAATTACTTTCTTTGTGGGTTGGGGGGGTTGTCCATGGACAAGAAACATTATCGTTTCCCAATAGATGAGAGGGTAAAAAGGTAGATATGATATTATAATTATAGAATATTATTAAATAAAAATATCATTCTTAATCATTAAACCATTCAAAATAACCATATATTAAATATAGTGATAGAGAATGAATCGTATCGCTATGTGGAGGTGGTAGTCCACACATACAAACAATCGATTATTTCACTTCAAATTTGATGTCATTTGTGGTGAATATAGGGGTTTACATAATTATAACAACATTTAATTATATTTATGAAAATAAATATTTTATTCCATGGAAAATATCACAAATTTGGAGTTGTTAAAAGAATAAAGAAATTGGAAGAGGTCTGGTAAGTCAATTACACCATCTTTGGTAGACCTCCTTTTGATATCTTATTGAAGACCCTTTTAATGGTATTATAAGGATACAATTAAATATTCATGTATGAATGTTTAAAATTTAAATATATATGGGGTTTTCATACATTATATCTCAAGGGGTTTGAGGAAGAGATGAAAAGAGGTTCCCTTTTATAAGTGAGGAGAGGCGAACTCTAGGAATTACATAAAGTACAGCTTAATATAAATTAATTTTCTAGTTTGAGTAGATCCAAATTGTTACATTTTAATGATATGGTGGTATAATTTTAATCCATCTCATATAATAAAATTTATAGTAGTTTAGGTGATAATTTACTATTATATCTTTTTTTATCCCCCGTTACCCCTTTTGAAAAATACCACAATAACAAAGTTTTTTACTTTTTAAGGGTCAAGAACGTCACCATAAAAGACAATTTACTACTAAATAGAATAAGATTGATATTTTAAAATATATTCCATTCACTTGGCCAAATATAGGTATTTTAAAATATTAAATAATTTCATTAATTATTTATTATTATAAAATATCCTTAACATCATTTATAAAAGTATTGATTTACTTTGACTTTAATTTAATCAAGATAGTTATGTAATTAGAATATAAACCTTTCACACATCCATAATTTTTATATTTATCTTAAAAAATATTTTAAAAAAATAATTCTGCAAAACTATATTACCTTTAAAGTTTTTGATATCATTTATTTTATTTTTCATCTAATTAAATAAGTCCCATGACGACATTGTGTAAGAATTTAAAGTAATTATTAAATCAATAAAATTTAAAAAAATTACCATGATAAAAAATATTTATTATTTAAAATATACATCTTAACCAAAATTATCCCAATATAAAAATTTCAGGGATATTAAGGTCAAGAGAGTGATAGTTTGTTTTATTATTATTTTTTAATTTAATTAAAAGTAAAAATCAAAGAAAAATGACAGAATGTGGATATATATATTCGATAATTTCATAGAATGATTTAAATCCAAAACCCAAAATATGATAAAGGAATGATTTAGAAAAATTCTAAATCTTTATCATTGTGTTTTAACCATAGTTTACCCATTTTATCCATACTTTGAGGACAAATATTTACAAAGGTTATTTTTTCTAATGACTAAAAATAAAAGGGGTCTATTTACAGAAATTTAAAACTCTTAATTCAAAATAATATTTTTCAATGATTCAATATACAAAATTTTCATAAATTAATTTAAGTGTAAATAATAAAACACAATAAATGAATAATTTTTCAGAAATATATATATTTTTTTGTAAAAAGAATTTATACCAAATTTATCTATAAAATTGACTCCAATAAACACAATTGGGTTATTAATAATATAATAGAAGTAATGTAACCTTTTTTTTAAAAAAATGAAAATTTTTAAATACTTGAAATAATATAATATATTTTAATAAAAATTACTACTCTTCACTAACAGAAGAAAATAAATATTTTCCAGAACATCATAAAAATGACCCATAATAATTTTTCTCATATACTAATTTATAAAATGAAATCCATTCTGTTATATAAATGTTATGATATTTCCAAAAATTAATTATAATAATCTCTAAAAAAATGATATAAAATAATTTTTTTGGAAAAATTTATTTTTAAGCATATAATAGATTTGCTAGAATTAAATTTTCTTTATCTAAAACCATAATGAATATATTTTCAAATGTGTTTATTCCTATTCATTATTCTAATTTGACAACAATGATATAATAATATATTATATTATAGTTCATTCAGACTCATGGTTGCATGTATTTAAAGATGTCAAAGAAATTGAAGTTATTAATATATTATAAAATCTTAGAGTGTCATGTTATACCCTTAATAAAAATAATTTCCAATTTTTTTTATAAAACAAAAAAAACCTAAGGATGCATTTTACTCATTACATCCTCAAATTCCCATGTAGCATCCTCAAAATTATGATTTCATTGAAAAACATTAAATATGTGAGTGATTTTGTTTTATAGTACATTCTCTCAATGATCCGTAATATCTACTAGTCATTACTCATAAGATAGATATTTCTCTGATGGTATGAACTCTACTTCTAGTACATGTGAATTATTAAGTATGCACTTTATCTATATAGATATACAGAACACATCATGAAAATTTGCGAGATTTTGTGGATGTGGAAAATTATTATCTATTATCTTAGTATGATTGGTAATTTCAAAGGGACCGATATATCTTGGGCTTCAATTTCACTTATGTCAAAATATCATAACCTTGTTCCAAGAATAAAATCATAGGAATTAAGTTTCACCATATTAAATCATTAAATCTAACCAATCATTTTCATTATAATTTTTCTATTATCATTGAGCTTCTCTTTTGTGTTGCTGAATAGATCTAACATTATCTTTCACCTCATCTTCTTGATTGAGTCCTAAAATATTTATTTCATCATATTAATCCCAATATATAAATTTATACACTTCCTACCATATAGGTATTCATAAGGATGCATGTGAATACTTAAGTGGTAGATATTGTTATATGAAAATTACACCATAGGAAGGTTTTTATCCCAACCAACATTGTAATATATAGATTAATATTTCAAAATATCTTCTAGATTTTGAATGATCATCTTAGATAGTTCATCAACCTTAGGATGAAATGTTTTACTAAAAATCATCATTGTTTCCAAGTCATACTAAATACTTCTCCAGAACATTGAGGTAAACTTCAAATACTAATCAGATATAATAGAATGTTATACTCCCTGAAATCTCACTAAAAACTTAATATATAACCTTGAAATATGATCCAAGGATAAATCTTATTTTATTTCAATTATGTGATCTAAATTTATAAAAATATCAATAAAACCCCAAATAGAATTGTGCCTTTTAGATGTTTTGGGGAGTCTGATGTTGAAATCCACAGTAATGTTTTCCCATTTACATTTAGGTATGTATAATGGTTGAAAAATAACCTTAAAATATTTTATCCCAACCATAAAATTATGAAATAATAGACATCATGATATAATATTTTAAATGTATCCCTTCATGATGTAAACCCATAAATACTAATTCAGATATCTTTACATCTTTATACTTCCAAGATTAATAGATAATGATGAACTATGAGATTCATCCAACAACTCCTTCTTCAAACCAAGTGTGGATGGAACATAAACATTGTTCCTACAACGTATCATTCCCTCACAATCATGGTTGATATTAGAAACATTTGATACATTCTTTGATAACTCTATATCTTTATTCTATGCATATTTAATCTTAACTTGGCTATATAGTTGAAATGTTATTTGATCAAGATGATATATCTCCCCTACATTTAGTATTTCAAAATCAATCCTTTAAAAATATATAAATTTTATGACTTTTGTGATCCTAATAATTGATAATATAGGATGATCTAGTTGACTAAAAGCATTTGCAACCTTGTTTACTATCCCTAGGTGGCATCATATTAACCAGTAGTAATTTTTAATCAATTAAAACTATATTATCTAGTTTATATTCAAATCATTATATGTGAATATATTTTTAAATATTTTACCATTGTATATATTTCACAAATTTCAAAACAAATATAATTCCCCCTTATCTTCAATTAAAAAATCTCCACAACTAAATCCATATGACTCAGGTAAATTCTCTCTTTTATTTTCAATTGAAGTTAGTCCTATGCTATTATTATATCATTATTCAAGAGGAAACATGTTAGGAAATTATTTTAGGAATTATTATATATAAAAAAATCATTCTTCCAATATAGGGTTGTATGTGAATTGGTTCACTGAATAACCTTATCTTCAATTCCTTGAAACTCTCTTCAAATTATTCTATCAACAATAACATAACACCCTTCCTATCAAACATTATGAGTTTATAAGAGATTCAAAAGAAATATGTCACAAAAAATAGTAATATCTAGGTAACCCATGAAAAATATGGCTTTTTGTTACTATGGTTGGTCCAGGAAATTGTTTAGTTGCTTCTATCATTGAATTATCCATTGAGATTCCCTCACATGAAATTTTATGATCTAAGAACAAAACTTTCAAAAACCAAATTTCACACATTTGTTTTTTTCATAAAACATATCCTTACAAAGGGTATTTGCACAATTATCAACTAACCTGAATTATCTTCAATTATATTATAATATATAGTAAAATAATATATAAATAATACCATAAATCAATCGAGGTAAGAATGAAAGACTCTATTCATTAAATCCATGAGGATAACAGAGGAATTAGTAAGTCCAAATGGCATCACTATAAATTCATAATGCCCATACCTTGTACAAATGGTTGGAGTGGGTATATCTTCAAATAATCTTTTTTCCTTGTAATACATTAGACTATATGTAGATATATTTTTGGATCTAGGAACTAATATAGTGTGTGATTTTAAGGCCCCATGGTCCCAAAATTAATTTTATGAAAATATTAAACATATTATGTGTCACACATGCACAATTTCTTAAGTAAAATTGGATAAATGTTAGAAAGAGTCTTACATGTAAAATCTACGAACATGGTTGAATCTAAAGCCTAATTTTTAACTATGTGTGAACTAAAATGGTTCGGTGAAGGGCATTCTGATATAATGGCCATTACCTGGTGGGTTTAAATTAAACTAATTAGTTAAATTATTTTTTATTTTAAATGGACTAAATAGAATTAATTTAGATTAACCTATTATGGATGACCACTAAGGTTATCCAAATAACTATGGGAACATTGATATGATCTTATTCTATCCTCTCGTTGGAAAATCAGAATTAGATGATGATGAAACTCTTTATCCAGAAAGATCCAAGCACAACGAACACAACAACTTCTCTCATTCATTAGCGAGTGCATTGTTAATCAAAGAACTGTCCAAATCTTGGTATGACTCATCAATTTTTGTATTCTACCCCCAATTTATTTAACATTTTGAGAATAAAAATACTATTCTGTTGATCTACATCAATTTCAACCCATTAAACACACCACTATACTATTTTAAATTTATTATGAAATTTATATCTACTGTACCATGTTTTCTCAGCCAAATATCCCTAATTTTTATTAAATTTTGATTAAATCATGGGAAATGGTTTCTTCACAACTGTTAATTTGATTTACTCCCTTATTTCTTTGCATTATTGACTAATTGGACTATAGTGTCTCGATTCGATGTTGTCAACTGGGACCGAGCCTGATTAGAACCCAAATTCATGAAAAAATTATTTGGGATGAATGTATCAATGACCAATGACAAATATCAGATGGAATGTGAAATGTGATAGATTTCACCATGTATTGGGAAATTCAACGACACACTATAGTCAACAGGAGACAAATGCAGTGAATATGAGAGTTGAGTGGACCAAAAAATCAATTTGCAGACAACTAGTGGATGAAAACAATTGACAAATGCCTTCTTATATGATTTCAGGGTGATTGGATGTGAAATCTATAGTGGGGGAGGAAGATATGGAATACTAGTTAACAGATATATATTTATATTAAAACCCAACTATAACTCAGGTAGTTTGAAGATACACACAATGTGCTTCAATTTATATTGTGGATAGAGTTTTGATCAGAGTTTAATATGACATGTTGTGTGGATGGAAAACACACCATGAATCCCCAGACGACCAGATTTGTAGGTATAGAGTGTACTCACATAGATTCCCATGTGTCCCCACACATGTTGTGTGGTGGGTGGCACACTATGTACATGAAATAATACATGGGATTGAGAAGGTGTTATATGCCGAGTGTTGGTTCGACCCTTACAAACCATGTATCAGAGTACACAAGCACATGCAACATAACATGTAAATGGACAGGAGCATGGGTAAGACCCTGGATGGATGAGGCGTGTTTTGTTGTCCACCTACACTCCATATAGATCTTAATGGTTAGTGATCCATGAATTGGTAGGGACATGTCTATGAAATTGTGTGGGAGTCCCGTTACACATCGTGTACCCCTATCATCCTTTTTAGGATCTTTTAAATCTCTTATATCCTCTGTATGGACTTTCATTTTGGCCCCTGAGTATCCTATCCTATGTTATTTTCCATGTATAATGCGATAGTGTCCTCCTAATTATCTTTTTAGATACAATGTTCTATATTAAAGTTTTGATTATTCCTTAAGAAATGCTCGATGATTATAGTGATTGGGAAGGATCCCCAAAGACTAACTTATAGTGGCACCCTCCTGCTGAACATGGAATGGGTCCTCTATATTCTGTCTGAGTGGAAACCTCCAATAGAGACACGTCATGGGTACTTTACCGTTGGAGTGGAACCCTCTAACTGAGTTGGTAATGGGTCATCTACTGGCTACTTGAGTAGCACCCTCGATCTGGGATGGGAATGAGTGCTCTACCGATTACATGAGTGGAACATTCTGGTTGGGAATGTAAGGGTTCCTCTACCAATTACTAGCGTGGAACCCTCCTAATGGATAGGGTATGGGTCCTCTATCTACTATTAAGTGGAAGCCTCCCATTAAGATAGGGAAGGGTCTTTGATCATTAGAGTGGAACCCTACTATCCAGAAGGGGCATGAATAATCTAACTATTTACTGAGTGGAACCCTCTTGATTCGATAATGAATGGGTCCTATAACAATATACTCATGTGATACCCCTATTATAGAAGGTCATGGGTACTATATCTTGAGACGACACCCTTTGACTATGTGGAACACTGGAAAGGAGTGGCTTGACTTGGATGTTTCTATTAGAAAGATGTGTGAGATGATGGGCATCATTAATGGACCATTGGAATTATTGGAAATCTTCCCAAAGATGGGTCATGAGATAGAGATCCCATTTCACTCTTCTTTTTTACTCTTTTCTTTGACATTATAATATATATATATATATATATTTCCGTATCATTGGATGTTGTTACTCTCTTTCTTTGGGATGAGAAGTCTATTTTTTGATTCCCATCACATCTCTTACTCCCCCCTTTAGCTCTATGGGCATCCTACATGGTATGTATATATTTACCCATGCCTAGGATTTTTCGACACGTGTCATGTATTATAAATATGAAATATGGGGCAGTGATGATTCTATCGGAGTATAGGGATACATGGTGGATTTGGCTACGTACAATAGTAGGATCTTAGAGATTCAGAGTGGGACTCTATTAGAATTAACATTTCTATTTTTCCCTAGTTGGGAAATTTTTTTGTCTTGCCATGTATTTTTGAGCTTTTACATTTTAGTTTACACTGGCATACTCCTTGAATTACCTAGATCATTTTCATGCATAGTTATTAATCTAAATGTCTCATATTTTTTATTATTATTCTTTTAAACATCTGTATTTATATGGTTGAGTGTGTGGGTATAGGAAAATTAGGAAAAGGTCTCACATATTAGTTTTTCATTTTAGTGCTATTCAACAGACCCTAGACTATATAGATGGACTTGTGGTAGTTATGGATCAAAACCCATTGGGTTGGGTCATGATAGATTGGAATAAAAGGTGGTTCAATCTGGGGGACGTTGTTTGGAGTAATCACCTTATGGTTATTTATTTGGGATTTATGAAAACAATATCAATGTTTCTTCAGTATAACTCTCAAGCCAAGGATCCCAATGTTGGTGTAGTGGCCAATATATCCATTAATATGGATTTTTTCTACCTTTCTATTAAAATATAATACTATGTAATTGGTTACATGTATCAATAGTAAAATCATTATATAGGATTTTGTCTTTGAGTTTCCTTCTTGAGTCAACTCCCAATTGAGTATATTTTCTCATCTAACTATGGTACATATTGATTAAATTTTCAGGATACCACTTCAATAATATCTAGCCACATTATCGGTTCTAGAACATAAAATTGATCTAATAACTAATGGGGGCCTAGTTTAGGGTACTTACCACAAGATCCTTCCTATATGTGGATAGGTAGTAGTACCCCCACTAGTTGAGTAGAAGATCATATCGAGATATAAATTTTAGAATTCATGTAGGATTAAAGAACATCAGTAGTTATAGTTCTAGAGGGAGTTGAGGTTCTGTGGAATTCTATATCCCCAGCATGTAGAGGATGGGATAGATTTGGTGGTTTGTATTTTTAGGATTATTTGGACACTAAAAATTCATGTGGTTACACATGGATGTATAATTTTCCTTGGAGTAGCTAGGCGTTGATGGGGTATTATTACACAGATGCATGAAGATTCGACACTCTCCTAGACTAACTTCAAACACCTATTTTTATAGTTGTACTACCATTTTACTTGTTCTAAGCTCAAATTCAAGAGCATCTATAGCTACAAAAGGGAGGTGTGATAGTGCATGAGTATACCGCGAGGTTCACAGACATTATGCGATACTCCATTGATATGATCCAAGTGACTTCTTCAAATAATGAATGTTTGAGCAAGGACTCTATAGATATATATGTGGCAGTGTGGTGACCTTGTGCATTTCCACCAATGATGGGGTGTTGGAGAGGGTGTTGGTGATGAAGAGACTCTTTTCTATGAGAATACAGGCAGCTGGAGATATGAGTGAGAGTTATACAGATGAATCATATGCAGCAGCTAGAATAATATAGTCGGTAGTATCTCAATTTTGTAAATCTTCCCAGGATTAGGCTCATGAACATCATCAGGGGAAACATAGATGACTAGGGAAGATTATAGCGGGTCAGTGCTATGAATTTGATGGGTGAGGTCACAAGGCCGATGATTTTATGACCATAAATTCAGAGGTGAACAGTCTGATAGTGGATGGACTACCATGGAAGATGCGGTTCCATGATTAGGAAAATCCTAGGTGAAGGAATCTTGTCCCCAAGGGAAGAAGAGCTTGTAGAGGATTAGGTGGAGCTCCTAGAGGATAATATGTTGGTGGTGGATACAGCTAGAGGTTATGGATTCTTATAACCTATAGACACCCGATAAGGTTAGAGGTATGATCTATATTTATTCTAATCCTGCTTCAATATTAGTATACACAAGTATGAGTCCTTCATTCGACTCATTACTCATAGTGTAAGAACTAGATCTCCCAATTGAGGCATTATCCCACCAGAATATTATTAAGGTTCATATGAGGAACACTTCTATATCATTTATCTTCTAGAAGTGAATGTTTTCTCGTGGAAGAGAGGTATAATAATGGGAAGTGTTTATCATCATGATGGAACCCTATGAAATCATCTTGGGTATGGATTCATTGTCGATGGTCCGAGACCAAATTTATTTTCAATATAGACGAGTAAAATTCTTTCACACTAATGGGATGGTATTCTCCTTTATGGGTGAGAGGGATCTCAGGGAAAGGTTTGTGAGTTTTTTGAGTAGGAGGCTATAGACCATCACCCATTAGGTGGTTAGTGTAGACCTTGGTATAGCAGGATCTTTTGGAGCCTAGATTCAATCACTCATGGAGGATTTTATGAACATCTTCCCTGAGGAAGATACACAACTACCTTAGGCGTGGGAGATGGAGTAATAAATGAACTTGTATCCCAAGACCACTCTGATATCTTCTATGAAATATCTTATGGAAACTACTGAGCTTTAGAAGTTGTAGTTCCACCTTAAACACCATGAAGAGAAGGGTTTTAACATACCTAGTGTCTCCCTCTAGGAATCTACATTGTTTTTCATGTAAAAGGAACATAATATCTTATAGATTTGTGTGGATTATTTTCGCATAAACCAGACCATGATAAATAATACGTTCACATTGATGAGGATTAAATACCTCTTTGATATGCTTTGTGGCGTGAGATGGTTCTTGGAGATCGATCCTAGTTATGTATACAACCAGTTGAGAGTTCATGGGGCCAATATTATGAAACTTGAATTTCGATGTATCTATAGACACTATGATATCCTGGTGATTCCTTTTAGACTAATAAATGTCCTACCATTTTTATGGCTTTAATGAACTATATCTTCCAACCATACTTGGACCAATTTGAGGTTATATTCATTGAAGACATAATCATATACTCTATATTAGAGGAGGATTATACAGAGCACTTGATTATGGTCTGAGATCTTCTTTATAAGCACCACCTTTATGGTCATCTCTGAAAGTACTAGTTCTAGATCGATGAGGTTAACTTTCTATGGAATGACATTTTTGAGCATGGAATATTTTTTTTACTTCGCGTAGATCGATGTATTTATTTCTTTGGATCCACCCTAGAGAGTTTTAGAGGTGAAAAGTATTCTTGGAATGGCAGGGTAATATAGGAGTATTGTGGAAAACTTCTCCAAGATCGAAGCCACTTTGACTACCCTTATATTAAAAGGGAATACATTTACCTATACTGAGCAGTTTTATAGGGCCTTCGAGATGTTGGGGATGAGGCTGATGAGTGGTTCTTCTTTGAGGCAAGAAGAGGATGGAATGGAGTATATAGTTTATTGTGATACCTCAAGAGCTTGGATTGGTTGTGTGTTTTTGAAATGATAAGAAGTTATGGCACATGGGTCTCCAATGTTGAATCACCACAAGTTGGGACACTCTACTCATGACCTAGTGCTAGAAGAAATATTATTCACTCTAAATATGTGTATGGACTATCTTCTAGGAGTGTGATTTTTTGTTCACTCAGACCTTTCTAATCTCATGAATGTCTTACCAAAAATAGATTTTAACCTAAGGAAGAGGTTCTGATTGGAGTTACTTCCTGAATTTGAATTTAAGATAGTGTAAGCTATAGGGATGGAAAATATGTTGGAATATTCCCTTATCAAGAATCCACATGCATGTTTGTTATATGAGGTATCTTAGGAGTTGGCCCTGGTTGAGCTATAGGGTGTAGCTTTTCTTCAGAAGATGGTGACGCCTCCACTATCATGTGAGAGAGTCGCTTTTTGGAGATGTCAACTGTGAGGTCATTTGTGACCACATATCCTCAAGATATTCAACTGATGGATTTTATAGAGGATAGAATCACATCATCCTTTCTGAGGGATGAACGTTGGTCTCAGTCAACATACTGGAAGATGTAATGAGAGACTTCCACACATCTTTTTTGGCTACAAATTCCAGTGTGGGGAATATGTAAAGTGACCTTTTGTGGCTGTTTTTGTGGGATAACATGGGATGGTGCATGGTTGATTTTGTCTCTAGGTGACTCACATATCCTCAGGTGAAGGAGGAGCACTAGGATTCAATAGGTTTGTTGTCTCCCATTGATACCTCGATGTGGAAATGGTAAGGAATATACATGGACATTATGAAGGGGATTCCAAGGAAAATTAGAGGCCACAACTCCATTTGAGTGATAGGTGACCGACTCACGAAATTGGAACCCTTACTTATATTAGGGATAAAAGTTTGGTTAAGAGTTCAAAGAGGTTGTATGTATGGGAGATCATTCACCATGATGGGGTTCCCTCAACTATTGTATCATATTGTGTTCCATGGTTCACTTCATGGTTGTGGAGTGGCCTTCATGAGGCATTCATGACCTTGATGAGGATAAGTACAACCTTTCACCCCCATCAGGATGTGAAGACATAGACCTCTATCAATGTATTTAAGGTTATATTGATGGATTATGTTTTGGACTTTGATAAGAGTTAAGAGAATCACTTACCATTGATATAATTTGTGTACGATAATAACTAAAACTCCGCTATCAATATCATACGTTTGGAGGTCATATACAGGAGAACCATCAGGTCACCCATGTTTTGGACATAGACTGACAAGACATATCTTCTTTGGCCAGAGATGGTGTGGGTGATAATGGATAAGGTCCATGTAATCTATGACAAGGTGATTATAGATAATATAATGTATAAATATAACTCAAATCAATGTTTTATGGCCTTATATTTAGAGAAGGGAGTCCACTATTTCTTAAGGGTATCCCTACAAAGAGGATTGTATAGATTCATCTAGGGAGAAAATATATACCCATGGTTCATCGGGACATTCAAGATCTTGTATAGGGTTGGAGATTTATCATACAAAATTTCTTTACCCCCATAGTTAGAGTATGATTATAGAATCTTCCATGGGTCACAAAGGAGGAAATATGTGGATGAACGAATGAACATTATTTACCAAGGTGATATAGACATTGAGGATATAGACACTTTTTTAGAGCACTTAGTGGCGATCAATGATAGATAGAAGAGGACCCTTCATGGTCGTACAATCCCTCTGGTTCATATGATGTGGCCATACAAGGGCATTTAGGAGAGATCCAATTATAGGGGGAGCCAGATGCGGGCCTAGTATCCTAATATTTTTGTTTAGTTTTTTATTTTTGGTGATGAAAATATAGAATGATGGAATGATGTATATACCATGTTCTTTCCTTGTAATATAATTAGAATTTTTCTAGAAATATTTTCGGAGCAATGCATTGAGACGACGTGTGATTCCAAGTCCCGGTGTTCCCTAAATGAAATTTATGTTAATATGAAATATATTTTATATCATGCACAAATAATTTCTTCATGAAAATGGGATCACTTTTAAATGGAGTCTTGGATCAAATATCATAAATCATGGTTGAATTTGTAACATGTGGATTATGTTAGGTGTGACCTAAATAGGTTCATCCTAGGGCATTCAGATAAACCTATTGTTGGATGGTTCATTTAAATTATATTAATTAATTAATTTAATTATTTTGTTTAAATGAACATTTAAGAATTATTTTTATAGAATTCATTATGGTGGATTGATATGGTTAGCCACATTACTCTGGGCTCATTGAGAAAAGAATCTTCCATCCTCTCATTGGATGATCAGAATCTGATGACAACGAAACACCGGATCCAGGAAGATCGAAGTACATAGAATGAAAAAACATCTCTCATTAATTGGAGAACATGTTATTTATTAAAGAATGATAAAATAAAGGTAGGAATCATAAATTTGTTTATTCAACCCAATTTTATTATTCTCCATGATTATGATTATACAATTCCTTTGATTTACATCAACTAAAAGCCATTTCATGCACCAGTGTACCATATTTAGTTGTTTTTTAAGTATTTATATGTTTCACCATGTTTTTTCACCCAAATAAATGTAATTTGTATTTATTTTCCATGAATTATTGGGAAGAAATTGTTTCACATATATTATTTTGATTTTATTCTACCCTCATCGCATTCTTCATTGATTGGAATATTGGGTATCAGTTTAATATTTTCGAGTAGGGACATGCCTGGACAAACACATGAATTCATAACAGATTCATATGTGAATAATGAATAAGTGATCAGGTATGAATTTCAGTTGTATTGTGGGATATAGGAGATTACATCATGGATCAGGAAATCTGGTGAAGTGATACAGGTGACGAGAGTTGCATGAAATTAATAAAGGAGTTGAACAAACCAAATAGAAATTTTTTTCTAGCCAACAGATGAACATAAATAATGAATGGTGTCCTTACACTCCAATTTATGGATTCTTGGAGGTGAGATCCATGGTTGGGGAGGCGGACTGGGAACTCAGAAAAAATATATCTATGTTTTTATTAAAAACAAGACTAAATTCCATGTATTCTGAAGAACACATGACATGTAGTTTGTTTTCGGTGGAAAATAGGGTTTCTCATGGAGTTAAATATTAAAGGTTGTGTTCAGGGTCCACATTCCATGTGACCCAAATTAATCGGATCAACATATAGGACACTCTCCAGGTACATCAATGATTACATGATCTTATTTAGGTGTCACACACTAAGTGTTGTATTGGCCTTTACACACCACGTACCAGAGTACATGGGAACATAAACCACTACATGAAAATAGTTACGAGCATGAGTGGGACCCCAGGTGGATGAGGAACGTCATTTATTCCACCTACACATTTTGTAGTGTTTCATAGTCAGTGATCTATTTATTAGTAGGGACATGACTAGAAATTAGTGCTAGAACACATGATGTGGGCCCCCCTTACACATAGTGTACCCATATATTCCTTTTGAGAATCATCTAGCACTCCTATTTCCTATGTTTGTTCTCAAATTTTGGAATGTAAGTAGAATATCCTCAGTGTTTCCCTTATATAACGTGATGGATTCCTCCATAGTGGATTTTGAGATATGAAGTGATATATTATGGGTTTGGCGCTTCCTTACAGAATTTTCGATGATAGATGTGATTGGGAAGGATCAGCCAAGGATATCTTAGAGTGGAACCCACTAGTTGGGTAGGTCATGGATCCTCTATCAACTATCTAAGTGGAACCCTCTTGAAAAGTCATGTCATGGGTCCTTAATAGTTATAGTGACACCCTCCATCTGGGATGGGAATGGGTCCTCTACATACTAATTTAGTGGAACTCTATTGTTGGGATGGGCATGGGTCCTACACCAATTACTTAAGGGGAACCCTAATATTGGACAAGGAATGGCTCCTTTACCAATTACTAGAGTGTCACACCCCTTTTGGTAAGGGAATTGGTATAATATCAACTGTTTATTCGAGCCCTCCTATAGAGATAGGGCATCGGTCCCTGACCATCAGAGTGGCTCCCTCCTGCAAGGACATGATATTGGTCGTCTTGAAATATACCTGAGTGTAACCCATATTTTGTACTGGGGAATGGGTTATATATGTAGATATGGTGCTCGTTAACTATGAAGAAAAAATGGAGAGGTGTGTATTGAAATGGATTTTTCTCTAGATAAAAGTTGAAGATATTGGGAATCCTTGATGGGCCTTTAAACTATTGGAAATCTTCCATGGGATAGGTTTGGAGATAGATCCACCCTTTCTCTATCATTTGGGATTATTTGGTTTTAGAAGACAGTCACATACACATAAATATACACATCCATATCATTAGATATTGTTACTCCCTTTCTTTGGGATGAGGTGTCTGTCTATATATTGCTATCATATCTATTACAACACCCCCCTCAGCTGTCACAACATCCTACTAGGTATGTATATACTCACCCTTATATGGGATTTTCCCACACTTTTTATATATTATGTAGATTATAGATATTTCATCGATTATTATAAAGGATCATAGGGATTCCTGTTGGATTTTTCCATGTACAGTGGTCAGATCTGGGAGATTTGTAGTCAGGATCTCACAACATTTACATTTCTAGTTTTTTAGGGTGTGAAATATTTTTATTTGGGAATATATTTTTCCTCTATTACCTTTATGTTTATAATGTCACACTCTTTGTATTCCAAAGAGTTTTTTATTGTATAGTTATTTCTATAAATGTCACATCTTTTTATTATTATTACTATGCAATTATGTATTGTTATGGATGGGTGTGTGTATATTGGTACAATAGAAAAATGCTTCCCATAATATATATTATCACCAGTAGTTGTTTCCAGCCCATGGCCAATAGATGTGGGATTGGAGTAGGTTAATCTTGAGCCACATTGGGTTACTGAATATTAAAATAATTTTTATTAGCACAAAATAGATGAAATCCAAAATTAAGGTCAATCTTGGAAACGTTTTGAGCTCCTCGATGTTGATCAACAAAATCATTTATACGAGGTAGAGGATTCTTGTTCTTTGGAGTAATCCTATTATGTTTTTGATAATTGTATCTATAACACATCAAATATTTACATAAAATGTATTAGAGATGTTTTTTAATATATTTTCTAATATAAGTAGCACTAATCCCTTCATTAGTCAAAGTGATTTTGACTAGAAATCTGGGAGGAATTTGGTGAAGTCCAAATTGGTTCACTGAATGACAACCTCATGAAGGAGGAGGTTCCTGAGGAGGATTCTATGAAAGGAGAAGTGATTCAAAGAGACAGTCTACATAAGATGTTTTTTGGGGGAACTATAGCTCGTAAAGGTAAATCGTCTATAGAATAGGTGAAGGTTTGTTGAAGAATTTATAGTTCGCGGAAGAAGAACTTCTCCATGAAGTAGGGACAGATCATGGAAGAAGGGATGGTCCATGATAGAAGAAGTGGTTTGTGAAGGATATATGATACACAAAAGTGTATGAAGTATGTAGTGGATAGGTGGTATATGAAGCACATCTACACCGAGGTGCAATGCAATTTTGTAGAGGAAGTAGGTTAGTTCGTGGAGGAACTGTTTGATAACTATCAGTGCCCAGAAAAGTAGATTATATGTACAGGTAAAATTGATACTTCAATCGAGAATATATATAATGTTGAGGATGTGTTATTTCATGAGAATGAATGTACCTTTAAGTTTATAAACTGTATATAGATCTCCCTCAAGGCAACAATATTGGTGTATTTATTGGAAGAGTTTCAAAGGACGTAGT
The DNA here is from genome assembly GCA_963277665.1 of Viscum album. Taxonomy (NCBI): domain Eukaryota; kingdom Viridiplantae; phylum Streptophyta; class Magnoliopsida; order Santalales; family Viscaceae; genus Viscum; species Viscum album. The sequence goes on from OY728123.1 coordinate 893,220,087, forward strand.
GAATTATCCCTAGAATATTGTAAAAGAAGTGTTCTTAGTAAAAAATGAATGTTTCTAAACTCTTTTACTATATATCTATTGTGTATTACAGGATTTAGGTACAACCAACTCAATGTCGGTGCATGTTCTTTGACTATCCCTTAGTGGTGAACTAAGTAAAATTGTTGTGATGATAATTTTCATGTGATTGTTTTTTCTAAATATTCCCATCAAATGCGTTTAACATCTTCCTACCAACGTGGGAATGAGATTCATTTATTTAAAAGAATAATTTTAAACCATGATTCACCCCTCCCCTATCATGGTGTTCTGGTGTCCTTCAAGTGGTTTCAGAGGGTAAAGATTTCTCGTGTTAAATCTATCCTTTTTGTTGTCACAAAGAGTACATTTAATGTCATGGGATCTACCCCTTTTGTTGGAAGTGACTTTTAGATATGGAATAATAGGATGTGAACTCATCTAATATCTCTTGTAATGGAAGTCCTTTTTTCAACTACACAAGGATTACATGCCACTAATCTAGGAGGGATTTCTATGACGGATACTGATAGAAAAATTATTTATGAAGATGCTAAAGCCCAGAATTCCCTCACTACAACATTTTATTATCAAATATATATGAATGTAATGAGTTATATATCTTCCATGTTTATATTGAAAAAACAAGAAAATATTTATGGATGTGAAAATAACCTGAAGGAGGATAAACACCAATTTTTTCTTAACAGGTTTGATGATATGAAGATGCATCCAGTTGAAAATGTAGAAACTTTTATCAATTGAATTATAGGAGTTATAGGTTGAATTTGGGGGTTTGGTGAAGAAATTAAAGACATTGAAATTGTAAAGAAATTCTTGAGAATAATTCCACCTCATTACAATCCAAAATTGTCTTCCCATAGGGAAAGAGATTTGTCTAAACATTCTCTGGATGATATTCTATGATTTTGGGTGGCCTATAAAATTATGGTCAATAAAAAAGATGAGATGACATGTATGAGCAAGGAAATGGCATTAAAAGACATGAAAAAATTTGAGATTTCAGGAGATATTTCTAATCAAGGTAAAGAGGATGAAGATTTTCATTCCCTCTTTTACAAAATATTAAAGAGATGTATAGGGATATTTGATGGAAATCTACACTTGTCTTATTTTCGTTGTGGTAATGTTGGGCACATTGCATCTAAGTGCTCAAGGAAGTTTGATGATGAAGAAAGTGACGCTGGAATCATGAAAAATCCTCAGAAAGGTTTTTCTCAGAAGGTAGACTTAAAATATGAAATTAAATTAGAGAATGTAAGTGTTTTTTATAAGGGATAATATAATGTCAATGATTTTTTTGAGGAATGACAAACATAGATTAAATCTGGAACCCATGCATCCGTGATGGATAACATTGAGAATTCATATCCATCAAGAGACAATACTAGAGACAATCAGTTGATTGATGATGGTTATATTAAGTTGCAACATAAGGATTCTCTAAGTAATATTGAGAATCAAAATAAGATATGAAGAAATTGGAGAGTAGTTGTGGAAGAATTATCAGAATATATTGATCGTCTTAAAGCTCAAATTGAAAGACTGTAAGAAGTATTGAAAGAACAATCCACAACCTTTGAAAAAACAATAGATGTGGTGGAAGTGAACCTATGAATTGAAGAACCTGAAAAGGTTATCAATGAAAATAAATCTAAACTGGAGGAGAAGAACAAGACTATTGATGTCCATGAATGAGAATTTGTTTATCTTAGGGGGAAACATGAAAGTGAATCAAATTATAAAGAAACAATGAAGAAAAAAATGTTTCGAAAATTAAAAAATGATGAGTTTATAGAGAGAGAGAGAAGAATGGTATTGATGGAGTTGGCATGGTTTTGAATGATAAAAGACCCACGTTAATGAGAAATAGTGTAATTAGTTTTGAGGCTAAAACATAAAATACTGGAAATAAAATGGGCCAAAATAAAGTCATGTTGAAGGTTGGACATACTACAAAGTCACTTGAAGTGGATATTGAAATGTATCCTGGAGTGCTAGAAATGAAACCCTCAAATCAAACTGAAAGGAGAACTAAAATCTATCCTCAAGATTATATAAATTATTGGAAGTCAAAATATTTTCCCAAGGAAGTTGGTATGAGGAGGAATATAAGTCATAATGCATTTCCCCTTATGAAATGTCAATTCTTTGGCTATCTGGGTTGTGCCATGCCATACTGCGAATAGGTAAGGAGATTATTGAATTGGGAAGAACTAGAAATTCATAAAATGAGAATGAATTCACATCCTACCTTTTATAGAGGAAATATTTTTATGGATATTTTTTTGTTGCTCTATCTTTGCAGATAAAGATGTTTATTAGAGGCAGAGGAATGGAATGAACAATACTTATCGAACATTGAGACAAGCCAATACTCGTCAACCAAATGATGTTTATCTTTTAAATAGGTATTCACCTCTAAAGAAGAATACTATTATGATGATCCTGTTCACATGGAAAAGATAATTTAATGTTTATATTTACCATTCAATCTAACCAATATTTCATAGTAGGAAACAATGAAAATGGTAAAATACAACCTTGCTGAAGTATCCCTCAAAGCTAAAAAGAGAAAAAACACCTAGATTCTTGATAGAGTATACTCATCTCATATGATTGGAAATGATAACCTACTAATAAATATTATGAAATGGGTTTATAGAATAGTAATGTTCCTAAATGATGGTACTTTTATGATCAAAGGCTGTGGAAGTACTGGACTGGCTAATAGAGATATGATGAATACTAAAGTTATATATATTGGTGGTCTATGTGACAATATCTTGAGTGTGAGTCAAGTCTATGACTCGAGACTGATGGTGACTTTTAATAAAAATGGATTCCATAGTAGGGGAATGAAAGGGATTTCTATTATGAACGGATGTAGACTAGATGGAAAATTATATAAGGTTCATAATAACGAGAAAATTTTCTACTTAATAGTTGAAGAAGAAAATAACTTATGGCACTAAAGATTGTGTCACATTAATCAACAAAACAAGGAAAAGATATATAAGTTGATGATATTCTTAGATATACCCAATCTAAAGTGTGAATGGGAAAAGTCTTACTATTATTTCATATGAGGGAAGTCGGTATGTAGTTTATATCGTCCAAAGAAGAAGAGGGAATCAAATATTCTTGATCTCATCCATACAGATGTATGTGGTATGATAAATGTTGTCAAAACATATAGTGAGAGATAATTCATAATTTTCATTGATGATTATTGAATAATGGATTGTGTGATGGTTATACTAAGGAAACAATATGTTCTTCATTGCATTAAAATGTATTAAAAAATAGATGATAATGATACTAGATAGACATTCAATGTTCTACAGGATGAAAAAAGAGGGTAATACCCATCCATTGAGTTTGGAAATTACCTAGAGGTAGATGGAATACAACATGAGGTTGATTCTATGATAATCCCACAAAAAAATGAGTTTTTGAGTGTGGTAATCTATAGGTGAAAAATATGGCCAGAACTATGCTAATTAAGAGTTGTATCTCTTCCATTATGGGAAGGAGGTAGTTCAAAATATAGTATATACTCAAAATCAAATAGGGATTTATATGGGAGAAACCAAAACACCATATGAGCTGTGGCATGGAAGGAAGCCCTATTTAATGTATTTTCTTATGTTTAGAAGTAAATTTCCCATTTGAAGCAAAGAATGAAATCAAGGGAAGTATGGGGGTGTTGTAGACAAATGAATATTCCTTTTATATTCAATGAATTACAAAGCAGATAAATGCTTCAATAACTGTCTCATAAGAACAGTGTAAAGAAGTGTTGTCAAGATCATCGATGATAAGACATCAAATACCATGATGGTATCTTATGCTGATGTGATTGAAGATGTAGAGGAAAGTGGATATAGAACGTAATCAAATAATAATGTATAGGAAGGATTGAAAAACATTCATAGGTCATAACATGATGTTGTTTCAGAAGAAGAATCATAAGAGGAAACCATGGATGAAGAAAATTATTTTGAACCTGATGATAGAAATTGAAGAGAATAAATTTATCAATAAAAAATCATCAAAGATTGGAAAACACCCACAAAGAGAAGGATACTGTGGAATAATGAAAAATCTACCTTCTAATCTATTTTGGGACTAACCTCATGTGAGGAAACTTCAAAGGATGACCCATGGGTTAAAGCTATGAATGAAGAGTTAAATTAGTTTGACAAGAACCAAACATGAGATATTGTTTAGATACCTTAAAGTCACAATGTGAATGTTACAAAGTGGATTTTGAAGAATAAATACAATGACCATGGTAATGTGATAAAAAATAAGGCACAATTGATATGAAAAAAATATTCACAGATTGACGGTCTTGTTGTCGATTTTTTTTGCTTCTATAGCTAGACTGGAGTCAACCAAAAATCTTATTTCCATGGAAATTAAAATGGGATACAAAGTGTATCAAATTTGTACCAAAACATAATTCTTGAATGGTTTTCTTGAAGAATTAGTCTTAATTTAACAACAAGTGGGGTTTCTTCTTGGTAATGGTGAAATGAAGGTTTTTAGATTAAGGAAGGATCTATATGGTCTGTAACATGCACCACATGAATGGAACTCTTGATTTTTTTTTATCTAAGGAATCTTGAATTTAATATAGGATGTTGGATCAAAATTTATATGTGATGAATTATCAAAATAATCCATTCATGGTACTAGTGTATGTAGATGATATTATATTTAGTGAAAGCAGGTAGGGATCAATGGATGAATTTACAAATTAAATGAAATAAGAGATTGAAATGTCATTGATAGGTGAACTCACATACATGTTGGGGACACAAGTGATTCAGAGTATATACTACAATTTTATTTCTCATGAAAATTATGAAATAGAGTTGATGAAAAAATTCATCATGCATGACTAAAAACCAATGTTGACTCTGATTTCATCTAGAACTAAACATGGAAAGCCTGCATATATGACTTCTATAGATCCCTCCAAGTATATGAAATTCATTAGAAGGTTACATTACTTAACTGAAACAAGGGAAAATATTATATTTTCAACATGATTTGTGTCCCACATTAAAATTAATCCGAAGGATGAATATATGGTACAATTTAAATGAATAATATGATACATTCAAAGGACTCAAAATTATGGATTATACCTTGTTTTAATAATAGATAATGAATTATCAGAATTTTTTATTGTTTAATTGGCTGGATATGTGGTATATAGAACGTCCACAATTGGTGGAGCATTATTTATTGGAAATAAATGTGTGGTATGGTTGAGTTAAAAGAAGAACACTCTTCTCTTAGTACTAACAAAGTTGAGTATAACTATAATAAAAGCCTTGAATTCGACTGTTATAGATGAACCAAAAACTTACAGATACTTGGAATGAGGTCGAAAATTCGATGCTGATTCACTATGATAATAAGGGTGTAATCGATCATCTGAAGAATCATGTTCAACATTATCATACTAAACACCTTGAATTCTGATATCACTTTATCAAGGAAAAGGAGGGACAATGAATGATCAAAATGGATCATGTTGGAAATGATGATAAAATGGATGACATACTGACTAAGACATTGTTAGACGATGTGTTTGAGAAACATCTATTGAACCTCGATGTTCAACCACCTCCTAGTACATAAGAAGGTTACCGTTTTTCCCTCCCCAAAATTTTATTAACTATTTTAATCTGTTCGTAGTAGTCATGTTGGTTTATGGGGGAGATACAATATAGGGGGAGTGTGTTTTTGAGATCTACATGCTCAATAATTAGTTCATTGGTTTTATTTCTAATGGGGGAGAAAATTGATAAATTTAAATATATGAGGTTGGAAGAGAATTTAGAGATGGTGGTCTATAGAGACTTGATGAATTCATGGTTTCTCTCTTGTTTTCCACACCATGCATCGATCATGTAGATAAATATTGTTGGCTCAGTTGTTACATACATATCGAATTCAGATTGTGATTGGTGATTTATTGAATTTATCAGCAGATTTCTGAAAAAATCAAAGTGTGATATTGTTGGAACCAAGTTTTTTATTTTATAAAAATGTAGTATGGTTAGTATTTGTTGTCAATCCACATTGGGTTGATCGAGGAGTTTTCAAGACAAGTGATCTTATGGTATAGGCCAGAGCAGGTGTTTAAGGTGACACTGTTTGCCACTGATTGCTAGAATTTTCAGGCCCCAAAATCAAGAGTTTATCATTTGTGAAAAGTATGGTCTGGTGGATAGGATTCTGCAATTCATGGTTCACAGACCATGAAACAAACTTCATTGACCATTAAGGGAGGTAAACATAATATAGAGGAAAACAGAAAAGGTTGGGCTTATGAGTAGTTGTGTTATGTAGACCATGAAGCATGGTATTCAGACCACGTAGGGGATATGGTTTGTGGGAGCCTTATGGAATGAAGGATTCAGACAGTTTGTGTGAGGCATTTCATTCATAGCTAATAGGTGGAGATTAATTTCTGAAAGGGATTGGCTGCTGCGAAAGAAGAGTGGCAGTACATAGACCACATAGAGAAAACATTTACTGGATGGATTAGTATGTGTTGAAGTCTGTACTACATCGAATTTTTAAGTAAAACAGATTGGCAATATATTTGGATCTATTTCATTACATAAGGATAACTAATCCCCTCATTACTTAGAGATATTGTTTAAAAAAAATATGAGATGAATTCTGTGAATTCCAAAGTGGTTCGCGGGAATCCAACCCCTCGAAGGAGAAGTTGTTCACGAATAGAATTCACAAATTTATAAATGATCCATAGAGATAGTCTACATAAGGGGTTTTGTGGGGAACTATAACCCAAAAAAATGATCTATGGAAGAGGTGAAGGTTTGTGAAAGAGGTGATGGTTTACAGAAGAAGAACTCATCCGTGAAGCAGGGACAGTTCGGGGAAAAAGGGCCAGTCTGTAGAGGAAGATGTGGTCCAAAAAAGAGATATATTAGGTAAAAGTAGAGGCAATATGAGGAGGAGAGGTGGTCCATGAAGCACACACACTATGCAGTTCAACGCAGTTTAGGAAGGAAACTGGTCAGTTCACTTAGGATAAGTTTTCAAACTATCAATGCATAGAAATGTGGATTACAACTAAAGTTAAAAGTTTTACTTTAATATAGAATCTATCAATAGTTGAGGATGCATGATTTAATGGGAATGAAGGGACCTAGATGTCTATAAAATATGTGTGGATCTTTCCCAAGGTAGTAAGTTAGGGGTAGTCATTAGAAGTGTTCTAAAGGATGTAGTTAGCCAACCCAAAAATATTGTAAAGGAAGTGTGACTTGCATAGAGTGAAAGTGTCTAAACACTTATACTCCAAAACTAGTGAAGATTAATTGATTTAGGTATGACCAAATCACTTTCAGTGTATGCTCATTATAATATCCCATAGTGGTTAACTAAGTAAGACTGATGTGCTATCATTTTTCATGTGATTGTTTGTTTTTTCCCACTCCCATCTGATAGTTTGAATAGGTTCCTAGAAACGTGGGAACAAGATCTGTTGCTTTAAAATAAAAATTTGACACCTTGATTCACCACTCCCCTATTATGTTGTTCTGGGATCCTTTAATAATCAATGCAATTATGCATCGATATATATTTCTTCTTAACAAAAGAATAAGTTCCCCCATGCTAACTCAGTAGGGAATATGAATCTCTCATCATAATTTCTTTTTAATTTCTTATTCAACTCCTTCAACTAAGTGGGGAAAATTATATGAGGAGTATTTTAAATAGTTATAGTACCTGTTATTTTTTTATTGAAAACATAACATTACTATTCAGTGGAAGTCTAGGAAACTATTATAAAAATTACTAAAACAAAAAAACAAAAAATAGACATAGAAATACTTTTTTTCTTCTCCAAAACTATCTATGGATGATACCATTCATGTATAGGAATTAAGAACCCCAAGATAGAAGTAAGTTCCACTAGGTGTTTGAATTTATCCCCATGCTGATAAACAATCATTGGTTCATTTGGAATATGAAATTTTACTTCCCATCCTCAACAATGTATATGGTATATAAAAAAATAAACCCAATCCATGCCAAAATTCATGTAAAGGTGGAATAAAAATATTTTCAGGATGGAATTTCCAACAAAATTCAATCAGAGAGGAACCATAGGATTGAGATGTGATAATAGAACTAGTGATAATTATTATAAACGACTTATGATCTAATTATTTAATTGGTAATTCAATACAATAAGAAAAAAATCGATATATAATAGATTGAGTAGAAATAAAATCATATAAGACATTAAATATTCTAGAGTAGATAATGAGTTTACCTCTCATAATGTTATTATCATAAGTCAGGTCAGTAGTTATGATCACATGAGATTTACATTTTTAATTAGTATTGAGATATTGTTGATACATATCATCATTAAATGAAATCATATTTGTGAATTGGTTAGCGTAATTCACATAATACCAATATTAAAATCATTGGAGTTTTGGTTGTGCATTAATCATTATCTTACTTTCAACCATTATATCAACTAGCCTGTTCATCATCTTTCAACATTCATGGGCTTTATGACCCACCATTTCACATTTAAATATAAGGACCCATCCTTAAAACATTACATAATCTTGAATTAAATGAATAATTCACATTTATGATCTTTTCAGGTTTAGAGTTTTAGAGAATTAGGACATAACTATTACATCTCAAAGATTACAATGTAGACACATCTACTTAGTTCCCATTTTTTTCACAAAATAAAAACTCTTGAACCAAAGAGTCATGTCTAGTTCCATGTTATAGACATCGTTCCATTTCCTTGATCCCATCCTTTACCGTATTCCACTTTATGTTCTAAGGAAAACATTTCAAAAACGTGGGATGAGCACAAAATGCTCAGTAAGGGATATAAAAATACAGAAAGGAAACATTATTCCACGTATACATAAGAATCAATGAAAACACACTTTAATCATAAAACATAAGAACTTTAACATACCTCATGAAATCATAAGATTTATGAATAACTCATAGAAATCATAACACATAAAGGTAACTTGAGGCATTCATAACATTATTATGTTGGGAGTAACCCTCATGGTTACGTTTGGAATACCCACCATAGTACATTCCATAAATTTCTTCATAGAAACCTTAGCGTTTCACTCCTTCGCATTACCCAATGCATTGGAGAGCTATCTCGGGCTCACCTGCCCTTAGTTTATCACAGAACCACCCGATTTCATAAACATTGCCCAAGAACCATAACATAATCATAAAACTTAAAACATTCATAAAAGAAACATAATACTTCCACATTTCAATCACAAGAGTTCACATCATGATATTATCATAAATAAAAACATCTAATAAAATCATTAAAACTCTATGAGAGAAAAATCCCTTTATAATTTGAAAATATTAAAAAAATAAATTAAAAAGTGATTTTAAGATCAAAGTGACCCATACCACTTAGAAACTTTTGAAAGGGTTTTAAAAAATTCATGTCCTTATAAATGAATCCTTAAAAACAATTTTAAAACATGGACATGGATTATAAATGTTTAAGAGAATAAATCTTTAAAACCATTTAAAACCATGTTTTAATAAAAGAGTCATTTACCATTTTGAACATTTAAATTATAAGCCACATGAAAGTAGACCATTTTAAAAACATTTAAATGACTTTAGTATAGACATAATATGGATATGGAAAGTCAAAGGGGCTGTATATATACTTTATAAAATAATAAAAGTACATATCATTAAGATATGTCTCAATGAGAAGAAATTGAGATGTAATCCCAATCAAGGATCATGCCATTAGAGCAAGGACAAATAAATGACATAATTATGAGAGAAAAATATAAATACAGTAAATATAAGTGGATACTCAGTGTAAAACAGTCAGATTTCATCCACACATATTCATAGCATGACAAAATTCAGAAGTAGAGGTTTAACCCAAAGAATTGGAATTGGGTTAAGAAGTTCCCTTGCAAAAATTCAATAGCCTAACGACGTCACATCAAATTTTAGAAAAAGAGTTTATGAGAGAGATAAATGTTATATCATCAATTGGACATAAAATTTACATCAATAAGGATATATAAGAACAAATCCCAACATAAGAATATGTAATTTAAAAGACAAAACAAAAAGAAGTCTTTTAAAAATAGGAGGGTGAAAGGTTCACTTACCAACTTGGGTAACATTCGAAACGTACACCCCATGATAGAAGGAATATACAAAATTGATGTAAATACTCATAAAAGAAATTATATTACACAAATAGTAGAGTAATGGTCAGTACATACACCACTCAAAGGAAATGGTGGAAAATGTAGCATAAATCTCACAAGAATAAAAGTGAGATGAAAAATCCCTTACGAAAACTCGGAAGCCTAACGACGCCACTTTAAAATTACAAAACGGGATGTATGAGATCAAATAGGGTCTATCATAATATGAACAATAAAATTACAGAATTAGGAATATAAAAGAACATCCCCAAACATAAGAAAGACGATCTTAAAAGAAATGACATAAAAGAGAGTACTTAAAAAGAAAGAGAGAGGTAGGATCCCTTACCTCGTGTCTGACTTGACTCGATCGTTCTTTAATCTCCTGAATAATAAACTAGAGTTAATTTATACTTGATTAAGAACTTTTTTTATGTTAATTATTCCTTTTATACCATTTATTACCATTTTATGAACATTGTGTAATTATTTAAGTTAATAACGGTCGTTTTGTCGATTATTGGTACTTGAGTCAAAAATAAACTTCTTATAATTACAAGTTGTTCATGTGGTAAAATATCCATTATATCCAGAATTATATTCATGATTTATATAGCATATATATCATATATATCCAGTATATACATTCATTTATAAAATTACAAAACATTTAGAGGTATGAAATGAAATGCACTGTTCATGGAGACGGTAAGCCGTACGTACGCATGAAAGCTAATTTCATTTCTATTTTATATTTAATGGAATGAAATCATAATTTTATAGAGGTATATTATAATTAAAGTATAATATCATATATAATATCATTACCTCCATCATTTATATGTCCCACATATGGCATTAACGAATCAAATCACTTTGAGGGGGCAGTTGTCCGCACTTCCTAAAATGATGATATCACCTTTACCCATAATGAAAACCAAAAAGGTTTTCCATAAATAAAAAATATAGAAGAATAAGGAAGAAATAAAAATAATATATATCATATATAAATAGTGTGACATATTAATGGACATCATGGAAGGTGTTAAAAGAAGATTGAACAATCATCATTTTGTGAGGTAGAAATTTGCCATCCACAGAAACAGTATGTTCTTTAACCATTAGACGAAGGTGTGTGTAAGTGTAGCTAGAATCATTCACATATCAAAATTATAGTATATTGAATATACTAGTGTTGTTATAAAATAAAGGGATAAAAAGAGTTTAGTGGGATGGAGAATCAAAATAAAACAAAAGAACACAAGTGAAGACATTACCATTAAATCGGGTAACTCCTTTTGGTTTGAACCAAAAGGGTTTCTTGAAGAGCTTTCTGCCTATGTTAAGGCTTCTAGGATGAATAGAGGGATGTGGAGAGATAAAATGTGCAGATTTTTTCCAAGCAAAAGGCTTGATAGGTGTGGGTAAAGAGGTAGAGGTGGGGGGCTTTTATAAGAGGGAGGAGGGGCACTCTTGGAATGTCTTGAAAAGTTACTTTATTATAAAATGATTTTCGGATATTAAAGGTCCCACAGTTATATATTTATAGGCTAATGTGATAAGGGTTATAAATCCACCCATCAAATAGGTTTTTGACAAGTGTAAGTCTCATATTTTACCTTATCTTCTCATTTTATTTAAATCGTTCATTAATGAGGTAATCACTGCATCATCATGGTGTCATAAATAAATTTATTTATTTAATGTTCAAAAATTATAAAAAAATATCATGATGTAGGAAATATTTTTATATTTATAATTAGTATTTATAGTCAAAAATAGGACTTTTATAACCCCATATAAAAATTGTTTTATTAAAACGATACATGTTTGTGACAATTTTATTTTAACTTTAAATAAAAAGTTATTAATGCCATTTTCCTACCAAAGTGGCTCCATGGGGTCCCAAAGTTGACCCATGGATTGTATTGGTCGTACATGACTCATCAAATAAGGGTAGGACATGTGTCAAGGTCATTTCATATTATTATAACATTATCTTTACCGTAAATTACACTAATTACCTTTAATCACGACTAATAGAACTTAAAAGTTATTATTCCCCAATAAATTATTTTAATCCCATTGAACCAAATTTTACATCCTAATGACAACCATGTTTTTCAGATTTTTGAAATTCAAATCTAAGAAGTGGTAATTTTTCATTTAAACGAAAAATCTGTTTTTTAACTACCACTTAGTGGTTTCACTATTCATCATAAGTTGAAGTTTTTTAGAAAAATACCAAAAATTCACTCTAAGATATATTTGATATTCCAAATTCAAAAATGATTTCTATTTTACAAAATTAAAAAAATATAAGTTGAATTAGTTGATTTAATAATTAATTCCCGCTATCAAATCAAATAGCGTGTTTTTAAGAAACAGTATCTATTAAAAGATTGACACTAGTTTAAGTCCAATTTCAAAGTGAAATTAATTTCAATGACCACCATTGTATTAAATGCTAAAATAATATTCTAATTTCAATTTAAAACAAATTCAAAATATGATCAAATCATATAAATAAATTATATTAAAAAGAGGTTTTGAATTAAATTACCACATTTTTCACTAATTTATTAAAAATGGTCTTTATTAAAAAAATATAAAAAACATACACAAAGTAAATTTTGATATCCCGATTCTAAAGAAGGATTTTATTTGGTCCAATATAACATATAAAATTGTCAAAAAGTGGATTAAAAGGGGCATGCCATCAAAATGTGGTTAATCGACCTTTTAAATAATATTAGAATATTTACGCTAAAAATTGGATTCATTCGCATTTTAAGCCTCTAACAATTATTGGATAAAAGTAAAAATATTTGACAAACATATATTATAATTTTGTAGTTAGTTTTGTTCATTCTCACCATTACAATTACTAGGCGTTGACTACCATTTAAAATAATATTATTTTATTATTAGAGTGCAACGTGAGATTTCAAAGAAACTCGTTGTTGCGTATTGGGTACGCCATCGACCATAACATTACCTTTAAATTAATATTAACATTTTATTAAAAAATATTGATAAATATAAAAATGTCATATTCTTTATTTACCTGGGGTGTTACATCCTTCCCCCCTTTTGGGAATTACGTCCTCGTAATTTTATAATTGGGCTTGGAAACCTCATTGAAAGCCCCACATCAGAACAATAGTTGGTAAAACTACCACTTTAAAATAAATAAAGTGAAGTACAAAGGTCGCACGAGTTAAACCATACTAGGATTCCATGAAAAAATGGATATGGAAGACAAAAATGGTCATGTTCTGATGGAGTGTGATAGAAAACATGTTTAGGAGAAAGTTATCCAGCAAAAAATCACAAACATGTGATGGGTTAAACGATATTTGATTCCCCAGTAGGAAAAGTTAACAGAAATTTTTTTTTTAAATTACTTTTCATTTTGGAATTTATTTTTGTGCTAAACTAAAACATAAGGAAACATACTTACTTGTCATGTTGACTTTCAACTTTTTCTAGATTTCTTACACAAAATCATATTTTCTCCAAAAGATGAGTATTTAGGATAACTTGTTCACATTAAGAGAACTATAATCAACTTATAAAGAATCAGCTAATCCAAAAAATAGAACTATATACTTCCCATGTCTTTAGACCAAAACCAAAACCAAAACAAAAAAGGTTAGTACAAGATCAGATTATACCCAAAAAGGAAAATCCTTTATAAAAAGAAAATCTATTCTTAATCTCCAATATTTTTCAAAAAATACGCAAAGTTCAACAAAGAACATTCAATAAACATATATCCATAAAATTATTCAATGTAATAAAAAAAGATTGAAACCCAATTCTCTGAATGATTTAATCACATAATATTCCAAGATAAACCTTAACATTTATCTCCAATCATCAGTTAATCTTAATGTATCATACTGAAAAGTAATTAATCTAATCACATATCCTCCATGATAGGTTAATAATTTCCATAGATAACCCAAAATAAACTTATTCCTGATTCATAAGATCATATACCTAAAAATAATTAGTCAAAAGAACCAGGGACTTCATGTTGTTCAGTGGTTGGTGATAAATACTAGTCGCACTTTGGTTGTGGGTTCGATTCCCGCAGCTTCGTTCGACGCGACAGGTTGTCACATGGTCTACATGTGGTAATTTTTCCAAAAATACATAATTCTTATAACATTCCCCAAAAAGAGATAAAATCTTCGAAAATTAACATAAGATAATCTAACCGCATGTTTATCTCATGTCATTCATATTCTATCATAAAATATAGTAACCCATAATTACCTCAAAAGTAAGGATCATATAAACCCTAATGGTTACCTTTATAATTATTACCTGAACTTCTACATCAAGTTGGTTCTCTCGTACATGATTCATTAGAGAACTCACCAAGGTTCAAGTGGTTGATCACGACTCTTAATAGTTGGTTTAGAATAACCACAAGATTTCTCATTGTATCTCCCATATCATTCAGTTTTTCTTTCAGAAAACCATCACAGTTTTCTTCACATCCACTGTCACTTTGGTGCCTGCAAGATCCAACAATTTATTAAAACCAAAAATGTCAGTGTGAGTATATCATTAGAATATTAATATAATACTATGATATAATTATTAATTTTATCATAAACTCATTCACTTTATCTAAAACCATGACTCTTTCTGATATCCTAACCATTATGGTAATGTCACATGTGCTTAAAGAATACCCTAACCTCTAAAGTTATCTAAACATCCCTTTGATACCAACTATAAGGACCCAGCCTTAAAACATTACATAATCTTGAATTAAATGAATAATTCACATTGAGGATCTTTTTAGGTTTAGAGTTTTATAGAATTAGGACATAACTATTACATCTCAAAGATTAAAAAGTAGACACATCTACTCAGTTCCCATTTTTTTCACAAAATAAAATATCTTGAACAAAAGAGTCATGTCTAGTTCCACGTCTTAGACATCGTTACATTTCCTTGATCCGATCCTTGACTGTATTCCACTTTATGTCCTGAGGAAAACATTTCAAAAACTTGGGATGAGCACAAAAATCTCAGTAAGGGATATAAAAATAAGGAAAGGAAACATTATTACACATATACATAAGAAGCAATGAAAACACACTTTACCAATAAAACATAACCACTTTAACATACCTCATGGAATCATAAGATTTATGAATAACTGATAGAAATCATATGAAATAAAGGTAACTTGATGCATTCATAACATTCTTACGTAGGGAGTAACCCTCATGGTTACGTTTGGAATACCCACCATATTATATTCCCTAAATCTCTTATGATAAACCTTTGCTTTTAACTCATTCGCATTACCCAATGCGTAGGAGAGCTATCTCGGCTCACCCGCCCTTAGTTTATCACGGAACCACCCGATTTCATAAACATTGCCTGAGAACCATAACATAATCATAACACTTTAAACATGCATAAAAGAAACATGAAATTTCCACATTTCAATCACAAGAGATCACATCATGATATTATCATAAATAAAAACTTCTAATAAATTCATTAAAACTCTATGATAGAAAAATCGCTTTCTAATTTTAAATTATTAAAAGAAGACATTTAAAAGAGATTTTAGGATCAAAGTGTCCCATACCACTTAGAAAATTTTGAACGGGTTTTAAAAAATTCATGTCTATATAAATAAATCCTTAAAAACATTTTTAAAACATGGAAATGGATGATAAATGTTTAAAGGAATATATCTTTAAAACCATTTAAAATAATTTTTTAATAAAAGAGTCCTTTTCCATTTTGAACATTTAAATTATAAGCCACATGAATGTAGAACATTTTCAAAACATTAAAATGACTTCAGTATAGACATAATAAGGATATGGTAAGTCAAAGGGGATATGTATACACTTTATAAAATAATAAAAGTGCATATCATTAAGAAATTTCTCAATGAGAAGAAATTGAGATGTAATCCTAATCAAGGATCATGCCATTAGAGAAAGGATAAAGAAATGACATAATTAGGTGTGAAAAATATAAATACACTAAATATAAGTGGATAATCAGTGTAAAACAATCATATGTCATCCACACATATTCATAGCATGACATAATCAAGAAGTAGAGGTTTAACGCAAAGAATTGGAATTGGGTTAAGAAGTTCCTTTGCAAACATTTGATAGCCTAACGACATCACATAGAATTTTAGAATAAGAGTTGATGAGAGAGATAAAGGGTATATCATCACTTGTACATAAAATTTACAGCAATAAGGATATATAAGAACATATCCCAACATATGAAGATGTAATTTAAAAGACAAAACTAAAAGAAGTCTTTTAAAAATAGGAGCGTGAAAAGGTTCCCTTATCGACTTGGGTATCTTTCAAAACATACTCCCCATGATAGAAGGACTATACAGCATTGATGTAAATACTCATAAATGAAAGTATATTACACAAAGAGTAGAATAATGGGTAGTACATACACCACTCAAAGCAAATGGTGGCAAATGTAGCATAAATCTCACGAGAATAAAAGTGAGATGAAAAATCCCTTACGAAAACTCAACAGCCTAACGACGCCACTTAAAAATTCCCAAAATGGACTTATGAGATCAAATAGGGTCTCTCATAATATGAAAATAAAAATTACAGAATGAGGAATATAAAAGAACATCCCCAAACATAAGAAATATGAGCTAAAAAGAAATGACATAAAAGAGAGTACTCAAAAAGAAAGAGAGAGGTTGGACCCCTTACATTGTGTCCGACTTGACTCAATCATTCCTTAATATCCTGAATAATAGACTAGAGTTAATTTATACTTTATTAAGAACATTTTTTATGTTCATTGTTCCTTTTATATCATTTATTACCATTTTATGAACATTATGTAATTATTTAAGTTAATAATGGTCGTTTTGTCGATCATTGGTACTTGAGTCAAAAATAAACATCTTATAATTACATTTTGTTCATGTGGTAAAATATCAATTATATACAGAATTATATTAAAGATTTAGATATCATATATATCATATATATCCAGTATATACATGCATTTATAATATTACATAAAATTTAGAGGTAAGAAATGAAATACACCGTTCATGGAGACGGTAAGCCGTACGTACGCATGAACGCTACATTCATTTATATTTCATATTTAATGGAATGAAATCATAATTGTATATAGGTACATTATAATTCCAGTATAATATCATATATAATATCATTAACTACATCCTTTATACGTCCCACATATGGCATTAACGAATCAAATCGCTTTGAGGGGGCGGTAGTCCGCACTTCCTAAAATGAAGATATCGCATTTACCCATAATGGAAACCTTAAAGGTATTCCATAAATGAAAAATAAAAAAGCATAAGGAAAACATAAACATAATATATATCATATATAAATATAGTGACATCTTAATGGCCACAATGAAATGTGTTAAAATAATATAGAACAATCATCGTTTCGTGAGGCAGAAATTCGCCATCCACAGAAACAGTATGTTCTTTAACCATTAGACGAAGGTGTGTGTAAGTGTACCTCGAATACTTCACATAAAAACATACTAGTATATTGAAGATACTGGTTTTGTTACAAAATAATGGGATAAAATGATTTTATGGTGTTGGAGAAGAAAAATAAAACAAAACAACACAACTGAAGACATTACCTTTAAATCGGGTAACTCCTCTTGGTTTGAACCAAAAGGGTTTCTGGAAGAGCTTTCTTTCTAAGGTAAGGCTTATAATATTAATAGAGGGATGTGGAGAGATAAAAATTATCAGAGTTTGGATGATCCAAGGACTTTATTGGTGTGGGTAAAGAGGTAGAGGTGGGGTCCTTTTATAAGAGGGAGGCAGGGAACTCTTGGAATGTCTTGAAAGGTTACTTTATTATAAAATGATTTTCAGATATTAAAGGTCCCACAATTATATATTTCTAGGGTAAGGTGAAAAGTGTTCTAAATCCACCCATACAATAGGTTTTTGACAGGTTTATGTCTTAGATTTTACCTTATCTTCTCATTTTATTTAAATCGTTCATTAATGAGGTAATCACTACATCATCATGGTGTCATAAATAAATTTATTTATTTAATGTCAAAAAATTATAAAAAAATATCATGATGTAGGAAATAGTTTTAGCTTTATAATGAATATTTATAGTCAAAAATATGACTTGTATAACCCCGTACAATGTTTTTTAGTAAAACAATACATGTTTGTGACATTTTTATTTTAACTTTAAATAAAAAGTTCTTAATGTCATTTTCCTACCAAAGTGGCTCCATGGGGTCCCCAAGTTGACCCATGGATTTTATTGGTCGTACATGACTCATCCAATATGGGTAGGACATGTGTCAAGATCATTTAATATTATTAAAACATTATCTTTACCTTAAATTACACTAATTACCTTTAATCACGATTAATAAAACTTAAAAGTTACTATTTTCCAAAATATTATTTCAATCCCATTGAACCAAATTTTACATCCTAATGACAACCATATATGTCGGATTTTTGAAATTCAAATCACAGAAGTGGTAAAGTTTCATTTAATCGAAAAATCAGTTTTTTAACTACCACTTAGTGGTTTCACTATTCATCAGAAATAGAAGTTTTTCAGAAAAATACCAAAAATTCACCCTAAGATATATTTGATATTCCGAATTCAAAAATTATGTCTATTTTAAAAAATTAAAAATGCATAAGTTGCATTAATTAATTTAATAATTAATTCCCACTATCAAAACAAGTAGAGTGTTTTTAAGAAACAATATCTATTAAAAGATTGACACTAGTTTAAGTCCAATTTCAAAGTGAAATTAATTCCAATGACCACCATTAGATTAAATGGTAAAAATATATTCTAATTTAACTTTAAAACCAATTAAAAATATGATCTAATAATATAAATAAATTATATTAAAAATAGGTTTTGAATTAAAATACAACATTTTTCACTTATTCATTAAAAATGGACTTTATCAAAAAAATAACAAAAACCTACAAAAAGTAAATTTTGATGTTCCGATTATAAAGAAGGATTTTATTTGGTCCAATATAACATATAAAATTGTCAACAAGTGGATTTAAAAATATTTCTCCATCAAAAGGTTGTTAATCGACCTTTTAAAGAATATTATAATATTTACGCTTAAAATTGGATTCATTTGCATTTTAAGCCTCTAACATTTATTGAATAAAAGTAAAAATATTTGAAAAACATATATAATCATTTTGTAGTTAGTTCTATTCATTCCCTCCATTACAATGGATAGGTGTTAACTACAATTTAAAATAAAATTATTTTCTTATTAGAATGCAATGTGCGATTTCCAAGAAACTCGTTGTTGCGTATTGGGTGCGCCATCGAGCATAGCGTTCCCTTTAAATTAATATTTAAATTTTATTCACAAATATGGATAAATATAAAAATGTCATATTCTTTATTTACATGGGGTGTCATATTAAATCACATCCATGTTCCATTTAATTAATTCATTTGATATTTCATCACAAATTTTTAGAATGTAGATGTTTTGAATATCATTCAACCAAGTATTTTATTTATTTTTTCATGAGTCTCTATCATTATTTTCCTTTCAAAAACCATAGGAATGTTTGGAATATCTAATTTCCATTTCTACATTGAATGAACATCAAATGATTTATTCATAGAATGGTAAATCTATTATAGCTTATGTCATTCAGATATTCTATGTTAAGACACTAAATAATCAATCAATTTTGTTAGGGGATGATAATTAAAGAAAAATCATACCTTTAATGCCTTATAAATTTTTCTTCATAAGTACCACTAGATTCCTCAGCTTTCTTCTTATGCTCAAAGAATTCCTTCTCATTTTTCAATCATATAATATGGGGGAAGTAATTATTAAAACATATCCTCTTAAACTCATCATATAAGATGGAGTAAAATCATTTATCTTGAATTACATTAAAAATACGATTCCACCATTAATCTGATTTTCTATCCAAATGATAAACAGTTAGGACAAAGGTTTTATGTTTAGTGAACTAGAGAATATAAAATATTTTTTCAATTATTCTAATCCATCGATCTACACTCAGTGGATCATATGATCCACTAAAAAAGTTTTATTTTCCCCGTAAAAGACCCAATGGTATTTTTTTCCTCCTTTGATTATTTTGAAGCCCAACATGATTTTAGGAATAATAATGTTGGTTGAGAATAACAATAGGATTATACATTATGACTCTCAAAACATTTGGTTACACAGGTGTAAAATAAATACATTTCCATCAAATTCATTGTTAGCATGATATTTTCTTATTCTATCTATCTATTAAAACCAAAAAGAAAAGTGAAATCACCAACCTACAATAATCATATTGGGATATAATATAGTCTTATTAGTCTATTGATACATAGGACTAAATTAGGATATAAATAATCATTAGAAAAACTATAGGATATTATCCCACCATTAGATTTATCCCTAGGATTTTAAAAAAAAATTCTATCCCTAATATCCAATGATTAACTAAACCCCAATCTAATACCAACTACTGTAGCATGATCATTTCATAAATAAATATTACATATTTTTAAAATAATATTCAATACAAAACATTACGATCTATTATAAAATAATAATGGTTTCATTTATTTAGATACTAGATAACCAAATATATTATTTAGGTACACCATTAATAATATTCCATTATGTTCTTCCCACATTATAACCTTATTTACATAACCTATTTAAAATATATATTCAAAAATTAGGGAAAGGAAACATAAGAAATGGTGAATAAAGATTCCTAGTAAGGGTGAGGATGGGAGATATCAATCAATGATCTTATAAAACATTAATATATGAATAAGGGTGTGAAATCATGGCCATAACATACAATATACAATGTTTGATATTTTAAACTATATACCATTAACTTGGATGAATGATATTTTTTTAATTTTAAATCACTAAATAAAATAATTTTTTACTAAAAAATATCATTAATGTCATTTTTTGACTCAGTTACTTGGACTTTAATGTCATAGTGATAGTTATTTTATTTGAATATAAAACATTTTACACATATAAAATATGTCAAATTTGTATATATTTTTTTGGAACACAATAAATCACCAAAAATGTTTTAATTTTAACTCTTTTGAAATCATTTATTTTAAATATCCATTTATTGAATAAATATTGTTTTGGCATTGCATAAGAATTTAAATTCATTATTAAATAAATAAAAAATTATATGAAATTAGTATGACAAAAAAATTAAATATTTTTTTAAAGTAGACATTTATAACTAAACTTATCAGTTTTTTGATTATGTTAATATTTTAGAGACATTAATGTGAGTAGAGTGATATTTTTTATTAATTATTTTATTAAAAAATATATAATGGTAATGCTGAAAGGAAAACAGAACCAATTCATTATATATTAAGGAATTGGATATAAATATTGTAACTATACCCATTAAGTTAGATAAAATAATGTTTTAGTGGAATTTTAAAGCCTTATCCAATGTTTTAACACTATTTTACTTGTCTTAACCTTTGCTGAAAAATATTAACTAAGGTTATTATTTATAAAGAAAAAAATAGAAGGTACGAACATAAAAAAAATCTAAACATCTTAATTAAAAATATTAAATCCAAATTGAAAAATCTAGTTTATATAAGTTTGTGAAATTAGTTAAAGAGAAAACCACAAAACAAAAGAAAAACATAGTTTTTCAAAAAAATTACATTTTAAGAATAATTATGTTTTCATATAAACTATAACCATAAAATTTATTCAAATTAACTTAATTATTTTATAAATAATAGAATATAAGTAATGTTACTTTGAATCCATTTTAAGAAAAGATGAAACATTTTTAATGCTTGAAATAAAAATATTTTTTAAAAAATTTGTGTTTTTCACTATTTAATAAACATTCATTTCATTCTTAAAAATCATAAAATTTAGCTTGAGGAAATATTTCATGATATAATTACAAAAAATTTATCCTTTCTATAAAAAAAATTTATAATATTTCGATAAATTAATTATAGTTTTCCCTAATGAAATTAAATAAAAAACATTATTGAGGAAGATTTTATTTTTAAAGGATATAATTACTTTACTAAACATATATTTTCATTCTATAAAAACAATATACATATTCTATTACACATTTGAGTATAATATAACATGACTCATGAAATAAAAAAATAAGAGTGATTAACAATATTTTGAAGAAAAAACTTTTAATCCATGGAAGTAGGATCTATTAAATATATGAAAAAACTAAAATCCTTCTAAATTCTCTAAAATAATTTCTCAAACCAAATTATGATATAAACATTAATTTTCCCCATATTAACCAAAATCAAAAATACCTTTTTAAATTATTATAAATTTAAACTAAAACCACAACTATAATCAAATATATGAAAATAATAATGAAAATACCAATAGTGTATATAAAGTAAACAACCAACCAAGTAAAGGTTCTAAATAATCAAAATAAAGCTATAAGAGAATAAAAAAGATATAGAATGAGTCCCCTAAATAATAATCAATAGGAAGTAGGTCTCATGGGAATCTTATTAGGGTATAGTGTTACATGGTCTTTGACCTTACATTTGAACACTAGTGGACCTATGTAAACCTAGATGCAGTCTCTACCTTGAATTACCTTCTTAGTATTACTTGGATGTTAACCCTATTAGAGAAACATCATTCCCAAGGAACTAAAAATAGAAAAAAAATATTCAGTAGTGGATCAGTCTTCAAGATACATTAATTAATCACCAGTCATCGTTTAGAAGTCCATCCAATATAAATGACCAAAAAAATAAATCAAATGTGACACACATGCATAAATTGCATATAAATAATAAATATAATCTCACCTACCACACCATAATATAAAATAAAAACATTTTATATTATAAAAGAATAAAATAATATTCAGTAATACTTAATGTTAATGTCTATACAAGACATATACAAGTGGGAAAAATTTGGGTCTCATAAATGATCATAAAACTCAATTTACAAATTGTGAAATGATAATTAAAAAATGAATCAGAATTCCAAGACATATAGAAAAACAATTCACACTCCAATGAACCCTTTTTATCAAGTTTTCAAAGAATTCATCTATTCCAAAAAGGAAATACTCTTTTTAAATAAGATATAAAAAGTAATCAATAATTAATATTTTGAAAAATTTTATCCCCCCATAGGAGACACTTAAAAACTAAATCACATTTTCACTTAAAATAAACTTTCCAACATGAGTTATTTCCTTTAAAAATACAATTATGTGTTTGAATCTTCATCCATCCTATAAATTATTTTAGAATATCTATTAATCAAACACATTCTATAAGAAAACACTTAATTCAAAATAGTCGCATAAAATCAATGGAAAAAACCATAATTTTCCTGAATAGAAATCATTAAGAACAAGTTATAAACCCATCACGGGCAACATATATAGGTATAAAACTATGATAAAATTAATTTAAGAACATAAATAACTTTATGAATTATTTAATAAAATATGTATATTGAATCATTATCTTCAAACTTAGTAGATGAATTAAAAACAAGACACCTTTAATAGAAAAATCCAAACTATGTAAGAGAAAAACATCTATGGACCCTAAAAAACTAAAAACCATGATTATACACATCTAAAACCCAAAATTTAACCTAAAAATGATTATGGCCAATCGATGAAAGAAAAATAATTGAAATGGATTACTAAAGGAATAGGTAAGACGAAAAATTTAATTTACATCTAAATTTACTTGAAATTGATGAAGAAAAGGTCAAAATCAAGGTGTAATGGAGCTGAAATATCTCTTGGACATGAATCATGGCTAGATTTATGATAGAGAAAAAATGGAGGCCAAACGCCTTAAAATCACATGAGTAGATAATTGAAAAATTATAAAAAATAAAATTGAGTATTGTTATATCACAACAAGACTCACACTATTACACCATGAGAAGTCTTCCAAGTTGAACCATGTGTTCATCGAATGCCTTGCCTCATCATGAGGTGAATTCTCTATTAGAGTATATTTAGGTAATGAAACATGGAGATAATACCTCCACATAGAAACAAAACAATTGTAATGATTTGGTCATGACACACCGCACCATGTTTTGGTGCGACCTAACCATTGCATGAAAATACATATACACCTAACATCCATAGTTATGTGGCCCATATATATTATGGATCGACCTACAACATGAAAAATAATAGAAAACATAAATCGACCATTATAGAGAAACATACACATATCATTGTGTGACCACTTATTGTCTAAAACTAAAAACCTATGACCATACTAAAAACACATAAAATAAAAAAGAAAACCTATTTTTTAAAAAAATCACAGAAACATATGTAATATAATAATTCAAAATAAAATGTGGATTCCAAAATTATCACAATTTTTCTATTTTATCATATCATAATCTATTTATAATATTATAAAAATTATAAATTACATACATCTACATCCCAACACAAGAGGATGGATGTTTATGAGAACCATAAGGGGGTTGTGCGAGAATGATGCCCTAGACCAACAACATGATACTTATAAATAAAAGGAACTAAACCCTAAAACATCATCAATTATCATAAATTAAAATCCTATCCCCCACTAAAATAAAAAGAGGTCAAAGATCCTAAATACAATAAATAGGTATCCACAACATTTTAAATCCATCTAAAATGGATAGATAGAAAAATAAATACTATTATGAAAATGTTATATGAATAAAAGAACATTTCATCAATATAAATGGTAATCCTATATTAACCATAA
Organism: Viscum album; assembly: GCA_963277665.1. Taxonomy (NCBI): domain Eukaryota; kingdom Viridiplantae; phylum Streptophyta; class Magnoliopsida; order Santalales; family Viscaceae; genus Viscum; species Viscum album. The sequence continues at coordinate 893,245,240 of OY728123.1, forward strand.
CCAACAGAACATGGAAGAATTAAAAACACAAAAATAGAATACCTTATAAAGGTATATCTAAATGACCCAAAGATACGGGTAGCCATACCTCAAAACCCCATTAAATATGAATGGGAAGGTTAAATAAGTCATGTTTCCAGCCAAATCAAAGAATAGATATGGTCTATAACATTGGTAATGATGAAAACGGGGAGAGTAACCTCATATCTATCTCCAATAAAAACTATCACAGGTGAACATTATATAAATCACTGAAGTAAGAAAAATATTAATCTAGATTCCATCCGGAGCATAATCTATGCTACTATAGAACTTATACCTCTCACCCAAAAATATACGCAATAATTCCAATGTAAAACTAAAATAATCCAAATATAATAACATGGAGAATATCACAAACAAAAATCAAGAGGAATAGAAAAACTACAATAAATTAATATAATTAAAATAAGAAAAACCTATCTAAAATAAAAATATAGGAAAACCCCGATGAATACATTGATCCAAAATTAGGTCAATGATCAAGACACTATAAATTAATCAATAACAATTCCAAAAATATAAGTTCACCCATATCCTAAGAATATTGGTGTCCACCAGTCAACCACCTCATAATACAACACATAAAAAGAATTTAAACATAAATAGTTTTATTGTCTCATAAATACTAATCCCAAATAGATTATATTTCAAAGAGACATTTCTAACTAGATAAAAAAAGCAACTCAAATAAATTATTATAAAGACCGATAAATATATATATATTGTAAAGGGTAAATGGTTCATGAAGTTTGAGAACATCAAAGGTTCCATCATTACCAATATATTTAGAGTACAAGAAAATTTATCAACATGAATAGTTACACCAAAAAATAGAGGAAGTTTCATAAGGGTTAGCCATAGGAACATAATTCTAAATTTAGAAAATAAAATATCTTGGAGGAATAACTAGAAAACCCAAATCATGAATGTAACTTATTCACACATCCCAAATAAACTCACAGAATCCCTATATAACTAATAGATTAAATGAAAATAAAAGATTCACTATGCCAAAAACATTGAACAAATATTTAATTGAGTTAAAAACACTATAATGAAATAACGAATTTAAAATAATATTAAATTTACATATACAGTTTAAAACACACTAGAATTTTATTTAATTGCATCTCATTTCAAAAACCAAACACTATTATTATTCAATTTTACCGTAGGTCAAAATCCTAACTCTGTACTGGATAATCCAAAACATTTTTATAAATTCACATATATTTTGGAAGATTTTACAGGTTCCATAACAAAATAAAACATTTTAGAACACATTTCATGAAATTAATATTTTAATGAAATTATGAAAATGGGTTCAAAAAATCAATAAATTTCATCAAATTCCTTTATCACACAAAACGACATTTCAAAAAAAAAAATCTAAAAATAACATATCATGAATCCTTTTATAATCTACCTAAAATGATGAGAAAACCAATTTAGGTTTAATGAGACATAAAAATATGTCTAATGACAAACCCATAAGGGATGAATATATATTAATGATATTGATTCATGGTTTGGTCAACCATAGATCGATCAAATTGTATCCAATGAGATGTCTTTATGACCATTTTCACATGCTTATATTAGTTTTTAAGATCATGTGAGCTAACAAAGTAGATCCGGATCATTTAAACCTTTTCTAAATATTAGATAACATCCCAAAATTATCTGTTATAATGCAATAGGGATAAAAATGTATAAAATAAAAAAATCCAAATTCATGGGCTAAATCTCAAATACCCATAGAAATTCATTTTTCTTCATGAATGGTGGTGATAAAAAATATATCTTATAACCTAAATTTTGAGTTCTAAAATTAATATTCTCCATACTACCGGTATCTCAATAAAATGGGATATATGATAGTTGTTTTTAAAGAAATAGACTCAATTTAACCGAAAACATCACATAACTGATCCCCCAAAGGTCCCATCATGTGTTGCTAATCTACATGGGTTGGAAAATAGTCGAAGTGTATCAAATGAACCAACCAATGTAAGAAATTTCACCCATATATAATAATATAAATGGAGTGAAATTTAATATAATTCTAGGATGGTGTGTCCATACAATATACTTCCATGTATAATAAATTAATAAGTATAGATAAATGTAGAATTGAAACATGTAATTAAAAAAACAAACCAATATACATTTAAATTACAACATAAGAGATGAAAATGTAGTATTTTCCTGATTTATTAGAATCCAATATATATATACAACAACATTCCTAATTGAGTTCCACATCAACATCCCAAAAACAAAACAAATATCCCTATCTACCATTCAAAAATCTTTGTGTGACCCATGGTTATATAGAACATCAACAATGTAAATAAAAAAAAAATCAAAACATTGATCATGAATTGGGAACCTAAAAGAAAAAATATATGGCTACATAAGCATATGTACTATTCTGTATGTATTGTTTTATATTAATAGGGGAAAGATTATGTCAACAAAGATTCTATGTAATTAGTTTTATAAGAAAATTCATAAATGATAGTTTGAAATATAATTTGAAAGAATTTTTATTCATTTGAGATTAAATGAAATGAAGTATCATGACACATGAAAAATACAGAGAAACATAGTCTTTTTATGAAATCGACTTTATGCCATGGAAAAGGAGATCATTATAATTTATGAAAATAAAATAACAAATCATTCCTCTATCCCAAAAATAATATCTAGAAATTATTTCAGGAATAAATATTACTTTTAATATTTTTAAACCATGTTTTCTAAACTATTTTTAAATCAATTTGGAATAAAATTAAAGCTACTTAAAAAATATAAAATAAATAAAAAATCTTCAAAATACCAACTGAGTATAATAATGTAAATATGAAACCAATAAATCAAACATAAAAATTAATAAAATCATGAGGATAAAACAAATGTATAGATTTTAATTCCATAAAATAATCCTCAACAGGAATGTGGTATAATTAGAAACTCATTAGGGTATAACATAATATGATCGGGGACTATGATTTCTAACACTAGATGACCAATGTGAATCTAACAACACTATCAACCCTTGCTAACCATCTTAGTCTCACAAGGATGTATACCCTTTTGGATCATAATAATTCTAAGAGAACTAGAAATATTATAAATCTATATAATTAGATCACTCATATAAATTATATATATTTTAAATTAGAATTCCCATGAAATAAATCTAATAAAGTTGAGAAAAAAATCACACTTGACAAAAAAGAATCAGTTTACTATAAAAATTAAATCCTATATCTTCTCAAATACCGTCAAACAAAATAACTATTTTTTATATCATACATGGAAAAATAATAATCAACATACCATAAAGGTAAAATATATTCCCTATAAACATAAGTTTCAAAAATGAGAGTCTCAAAAAATACCACACAACTCATTTTAAAAAGTCCCAAATGGTCCTTTAAATTCAGCTTTAAATTCAAAGTGAAAAAATATCCTTGTGATAGTCTAAGAATAATTTTTATCTTGTGACAACCATCCCTTTTATTCCATCATGGTAACAATGTTTTAAAACAACATTTGAAAACTAATATTGAATATTCATTAAAAAAGGGTTCTCCTCCCTTAAGAATAACCTGAAAATAAAAACAAACATTTTACTTTGAAAATATCCTTTAACATGGTCCATTTACCTTAGAACCCAATAGTGTAAAGAAATTATTCACTCAACATAAAAAATATTTGTAACAAGAATAAAATCCATTTAATAAGATACTTGGATTGTGTGAAAATTTAATTCATAGAGGTAATATAAATCCATAGAAAAACCCATCAATTCCAAGGATAGAAATCATTTTTAAAATTGTTTTAAAACTATAATGGGTATCAATAATTGATATAAATATTTTATAAAATTATAATAATAGAACAAATAACTTTATTAATTTTTGAGTAATGTAATTACATTGAAACACCTACTGCATACAAAGAGGAACAAGTTGTAACACAACTCCTTCATTGAAAAAGTTCATTTTGGGAAAGTGATTGACTTTAAAAACCATAGAAATACCAAATTAAGATGATTAGATTCATATTAAACACAAAATATGACCCACACAATTTTTAGGGTCCCTAGATGAAATAAAAACCAAGGGTAGTTGAAAAGGAATGGGGAGGAGAAGAAGAAAGGTGGAATTTACATAAAAAATAAACATATAATCTAAGGATAAGTGGTTTAAATAGAGGAAAAGGAACATGAATGTTTAATTTTAGAAAATTCACCTCAAACCAAATTATAGTTTAAATAGGGATACTAAACCCCTTAAAACATATTGTGGGTAGAAACTGAAAATAAAAAAAATTAAAATATGGTGCACACATTCATAGAGATACACACAACCATGGACGCACCATAGGATCACTTGCTAGGGTCACATAATATTGTGAACCTACTTAATAATTAGAAGAGAACCATATGGGTTTCCCTTCATGAAATGATACATTTCCATGAAACCTGCCAAAATAATTGAACCCATTTTATGGGTCATGTCATGGTGCGACATTCCCTATTATAGCATGACCCTTCCCTCACTTGAAAATAAAAAACACCAAACAAACATCATTACATGAACCATATATGTCATAGTTCGACCTACTATAGAAAAACCAAAAAACAACACACCCATTATGGTGTGTCCTACCCATGCCATTGTAGGAATAATAGTATTATATATCTTCAGAACATTAGAAATAAAAAAACACCCAAAACACTATGAATAAACTCAAAGTTTCAAAGTCAAAAAAAATATATAATATTATGAACCATATGGATATGATAGATCTCCCAACCATTACTCTATATCCCAATATAATGTATTCAAAATTTTAAAATGAAATATAATTTCCAAACCAACACATCCCAACACCAGATTAGGGAGGGTCGTGTAAAACTCCAAGTGGTCTAGTGAGAAAGAAGCACCAGACCATCAACATGATTCATAAAAATTAGAGGAACAAGATCATTAAACATTACGCATTATCTACAAGAAAAATATAAAACACTTCAAAAAGTTAAAACACACCATGATCTTGGAGAAATGAAATATGTCCCCAACCATTTAAAATTCGTCTAAAATGGGGAGACATGTACATTAATTCAACTATGAAATTTATTACAACATAACAAGAACATTTATTCTATTGAAATGTTAAAATAATAACAACCAAAATGATCCAAGGAATAAATAATTCAATATCTCAAATGGGGATTACCACCATACTTAATAACTAATAAACAAAATATAATGGAAACCATCGTTTAAAGCCCTGTTGAACTGGAAAGGAAAAAATATATCAATCTAAGAACATGTGTCAAAAAGGAATCTGACCTTATATGATAAATAAAATGTGGAAAGTATATGCGAGCCTAGTTCACAAAACACCCATCCTAGGTGAACCTGATATAAAAAACCAATTGGAAAAAGTATCTAATCAAATTCAATACAAAAAAATTATAGACTAATATATAACTGGTCCAAGTCAACCAAGAATATTCATAAGGATTACCATGAGAATATCAAAAAATTAAAACTATAACTACATTTATAACATCATATACTAATCTCAATAGGTATAAAATATATATAAGGCACATGTTTAATCAAAATAAGAAACCCCTCTCAAAAACATGAATGGGGTAAATTCCTAAACATTCGATTAATAATGAATTTCAGTAATGATCAACCTTCTTAAAACCCGTTGCTCAGAAATCTAAAAATACATGATCACTAATAACAAAATTAGAATCATGACCCCACTCTACCACATCAAAATATGGCATTAGACCAAATTGTAACATTGCTAATTTGAGGATAAAATGAAAATGTCTCCTTAGGGGAAGATATTGATAGAGTAATTGAAAACTAGATCAACAAGGAACGCTAAATATGAAAAATGACGGACATGATCCGTCACTATATAAGTTAAACGATAGATGATTCATAAAGTTCAATTATACCAATGATACTTTCTTTACCAATCTATTCAGAGTTTGAGAAGTGTCAAAAACCTAAAGAGTTTCACAAAAATGATATGGGAAATAACCTGAATGGACAACCATAGAAAAATAATATTAATATTAAATAATGATTATGAAAATAGGACTAACTAAATTAAAAGAAACATGAACCTAACCCATTCATTCTTTATAAAAGACTCAAATAATCCCCATATATCCAAGGGAGTGAACCAAAATCATAAACTCACCAAGACAAACATTCTAAAAAAACTTTCCATTTTCTTTAGAAGAACCAATGTCACAGTAAGAGTTTAAAAATAATTTTAATGTGGTAAATATACATTAACCCAAACTAGCCTTTTAAAAAACTACACTTTATTTTAAAAAGGATTCATTTCACAATTTTATTGTGGTTAAAATTCCAAACTCCCTACTCGTGAATCCAAAAAATTACAAAATATATCTTTCATTTCATTTTTTTCAACTTCTATAATTAAATCAAGAACATTCAAAATTAGTACATTAAAGCGATTTATTAAAAACAATTTTTTTTATAAAAATAATGTAATTACATCAAACTAATTTAAAAAAACTATATTTTTAAATGAAATGATAAATAGATTAAACATACAACAGATTTTTTTATCCATATCAAAAAAGACAAAACAACCTTATAATAAATGAGAAGTAAAAATAGTTATAAAGAGAAACCAATAAGGGACACATTTTTTGTAATATATTTCAATATAGTTTTTTTATTCTATTTGTATCATGTTATTTCTACTAATAAGATTCCATGACCATGTGTACAGACTCTAAAGGGTTCTCCTGACCATTGGAGATAATCATGATTTCATGGTTTCTTTTTAGTATCACCCAAAACATTGACAAACCACACATTTTATCTAATATAACTTAATAGGGATAAAAAACAATCAAAACAATAAAAAAAAATCAACATTCAGTACCCAAATCCAAAATAAATAATGAAGAAAATGTTTCATAATAATTTTTTTATCATGAATTTACTCAAGACCTAACTCCTATGTTTTTAAAAACTATTGTTTCCATACTCCCCATCTCAGAAAATAATAATAGGGTATTTTGATATCATTTTTTTAAGAACTGGTTGTGGTCATCCTGATAGATTACCCTGACCAGTATTCTATAAGGTATGAAGCATGTTATCGATCACTACATGATGAAAAGTACTATTTTGGTATCAAATATATCAGCTAGTGAGAAATGTTTCAACTAAAAATTATATTAATAAGTTAATAATATCTATTAGAATTCTAACATTTTTAATACATTCTTTGGAATTCATTGTATATGGAAAAATCATGTTTAGAGAAATGAAAAATAAAAACATATAATAATAATATAAAAAATTGTATAACTAAATTGAAACATCCATGTAAAAAAATTACAAGTATCCAAAATAAATGAAACCAAAATATAAATACACAAGTTGGCCAGATTAAATGATACATCAATGTCCATAAAATAAAAAACAACTGATATCCACCATTGAAACATCATAATGTGAACCAGGGTCCCTCACAACATCGCCAATATCTAAAAAGAGGCCAAAACACATATCCCATATAAGATCATGAACCAGGAACCAAAAAGAAAACACAAGTACCTATAGAAAAATATAGACACGACTGTGTATATATGGTGTGGTCAAAACATGCCCAGTATGATTTTACCCATGATTATAATCAATTATAATTATAAAACATTTCATAAATTCTAACATGAAGTAAAATGTTAATGTATGGCTTTTCAAATACGATTAAAAGATACCAAGTATCATTACACACATAAACTAGAGGGAAACCAAAATATTTTGATGAAAACACCCTTATTGCATTGAAAAATGATCTTTTAAATATATATATATATACACCTAAAACCATTCCACTTTCCCAAAAATCATTTTCCAAACCCATTTAATAAAAATAATAATTTTCCCATTTTAAAACCATGATTTTAAAAAAATTAAATAATATTAATTGTAAACATAAACCTAAAACAAAATATAAAATTTTATAATTGGCACCTAAATAATAATTATGTATAATTTTTTAAATATCCAATTAGTTAATAGGGAAGAATAATCAAAATAGAATCCAAGGGATACAATGAATTTGTTGAATTTGTTCCCCTAAAATAACAATTAATAGGAATTAATAATCATGACAGAATAATTTAGGTATATTATAATATATCCTCATTCCTTGGATTATAACATTATCCAGCCAATATGAACTGAAATGAAATCTCAACACTAACCTATAATCTTGGTCTCAATGTCTGTTAATCATAATAAAAAAAAATTAATTTCAAGGGAACTAGTAGAATAACACAATATTACTATTGGATCACCTATATAGATCCTATGTATAGTCACATATGGATCCCATAAAATCAGTCCAAATGAGGTGAGAAAAAAAATAAATCACATGTGAAACACATGTATTAATTAATAATAGAAAAGAATTATCTTCTGACATAAAAAAACTCCCCCTAAGAAAACCATTTTTACCATGTAGAAGAATTAAATTATAATCAACACCATATAAAGGTTATTTCTATATAATACATACACAAGGGAAACAAATGAGTCTCTCAAAATGAGATTCCCAGGCCAATACACCTAGATCATGAAATAAAAACAAAATATTTACGTATTATGTTTGACACCGACTGAAGCATGAAAAATATTACCATCCACAAAAAATATCAATAACCATCATTGTTCAACATACATTACCTAGCCCATTAGGCTTATTTTTTTTATAGAAATAAGAATTAAATTTATCAAAAAACTAATATCATTCTCATCAAAGAATTTTTCCCAATATATAAATAATTATATATTCCACTATAAGGTCCCAACATCTCCAATAAAACTATCCCAAAATTATACCAATATAAACATTTCATAAATAATAATGTTCTTTATAACATTGGTAAATGGAGATATAAAATGAGTGAAATCAAATTCCTTTTATGGTAAAATGCCGGCATAGAAATTTAAACATCATAAATGAGAATACACTTATCATATGGGTATGAGATCATAATCAAATTACATGAATATAAAATACGGAATTGATACAAAAGAAAACATGGATGAAAAATCATTAACCATGAAATTAGGATTTGGAAAAACATAAAACTTATGTTAAATGAGCATAGAAGCATAAGTCAATAATCTTGATTTATGAAAAAATAGAAATTTCATATGAATTTGGAATAAACATAAGAATAAAAAATTATTTCTATTATTAAGTCTCACTTCCAAGACAATCATCACATATCTTTTTTGAAATAACCCTATGTTTCTAATAACATAGTGGATCACATAACACAACTAATTTCCCATAGTGGGTTCAACATCAAAATTAATTTTCAGTAATTATTTCATTAATATAAAATATTAACCAATTTATTAGAGGGATATATTAGACCCCACCCTTCACATAATGATAATATATAGATATATATTACACATTTACATGGAATCTTTCATATAGTAATCAATTCTTAGTTAACCTGCAGAAATGAAATGGGTTTTAGAAAAACCTCTTTAAAAAAGTATCAAGAGCCATATAGAGAATGATTTAGGATGACAACATTAAATAATATCCTCTTTGAAGCATAATAAAAATTAAGGGATATTAACATAGATGAAAAAATTTTTTATAATAAGATAGGTTAGTTAACACTTTATAAGGGTATTACATAATTAGTGATTATGAATTTTATTTTTGGATACAAAATATAGAATAGATAAAAATAAAAGCATCATATGATAATTTGATGGGTAATTCATGGAACATAACTCAATAGGACTCACATATTATATAGTATGAGGGGAATATTAATGAGAAATTTTAAAAATATTTTCCATAAATCCATTATTACATAGTTGAAAAATGAATCTTATAAGTTTGATTAATGTTTAATTTCAAAAGTATAAAATGTGGACATTGAGAATCATAATTTTTAAAAAAATTAAAAATATTTAAACTATGAAATGAGATAATGTTATAGATTAAAAGTTTTTAATGGAAGATAAAAATATACATAAGAAAACTGATATGACTTAATATATTCTAATAAAACATTAACTTTTATTTATTTATTTATTTTACAAAATAATATAAATACTATTTTCTTTTAAAAATATTGGAAACATTGAATGAAATCCAAAATATTAATAGAAATTATAATTATGGGATAATGTATTCACATGAAATGCAATTAAAAATAAAATTATTTTGATAATTTTATAAAGGAAGTAAAAAATGACCTGTGCCGAAAACATTAAATTATAATATATATCCTTAATAAATAATTTATGCATAGTGAAGTACATTATTTAAATATTATAAATAATAGGGATACATGTGAGAAATATTCCCATCAAGAAATATGAGATAAATAACCCTTATGAACAATGAATGGAGTGAACTATAAATTCATAATAATGGAAAAGAGACCATAAATTCCTTATAAATTAAATATAAATAAAATGTTAATCATTCAATAACTATAATTTGAGAAATAAAAAAAATATAATTGAGGGGAAACACCTGAAATGAGTGGAGACACTGAAATGAAAACAATACCACTTGTATAACATGTGATGGAATAATATATCAATGAAGATATTATGTAAATGAAATTTTTTCCACATAATTAATGTGAATATAAAAAATTAAACAATAAGATATTATAATTAACATAATTATAGAATCGATTAATCAATGATGGAAGGATATAACTCAATGAATGTAAATTGTGGTATGAATCCACTTATCACTTGATAATGATTCAAAATTACACAGAAAGATAACATAAAAGTGAATTTTAAATCTCATTATCATAAAATGATTTATAATAAATCATGTCTATAGATAGTATATACATCATGTAAATGATTAATAGATGCATAATTTGGAATATATAACACGAAATGAAAACTCAGAAAAAGAACCCATATGAATTTTACAACAATTGAATAAAAATATATTGAAAGAAACCACATGATTTGTATTTTTAATTCCCTTGAATTACATGAATGATATATTATATGAAAAATATTTGGAATTGGGTCAATATAACTTGATATAAAATAAAACACAGTGTAGTATATGATACATGTCTCAAGGTATTTAAATTGAGACTGTTAAACCATTAACCCAGACATTAAATTTGACAGATGTGATCTATTATCCCTGTATAATACATATATGTTTGTTAATCATATGATTAAAAAACTTAATAAATGTTTTTTACATTATACAATAAATTTTTTACTATATTTTATTGAAATATAAAATTTATACTAGTAAAATTAATTTCTATGTGTGAACCATTCTGTCTCCTTTGCATGAATTAGTTTGGTGGTTACAGTTTTTGTGTCATGTTAATGGATTTTTAATCCATTTCTTTCATAATGATAGATTTTTTTTCAACGTTTTATTTTTATTTATGTGGGTCTTATATGAGAATATTGTAACTTATTTGAATAGATTTAGAGTAACCTAATTCCTCATCCACAGGAATAAAGGAAAACATGTAGAATTTTAAAGGCCACATAAAGGTATATAAAATTGTGTTGAATAGTGAACTAAATCTCAATGTAAAGGAAAATCAACATTTATAGTTGATTATATCATGTGGTAGAATGTTATCACCATAAATAAACTTGAATTCTTATGTTGTTGCTTAAATAATTTTATAGTAGCTTGAAATCCTGTGGTGGATGGAGTTAGAAAGTTGTAGCTTGAATAATAATGTGGTATTTTGATATAAATATTTGTATGGTTAGTAATCATTGTTAGGATGCCCAAAATGAAATGGTTGATTTGAATTCAACAAGTGTTGGCTTCATGCAGTCAGTTGAAAATTCATGGTTGATTGGATATCAATATACAATCGCTTCGCCTAGTAATTTGTATACAGAACACCTCAACCTAGATTTTTTGTACGGATTCCTTGATTCAGTGTGTTATGAGGCCTTAAGAGTTCTTACTTCTCAGCATGTGGATTCTAAAAAGTGGTATTGGTATGTAATGTTACCATGGGGAGGATATTCCCTTATTTCAAGAGTGAGAAATATAAAAGTAAATAAAGGAAACATATTATATAACATTAAAAAATAGACAAATTAATTGAAGGTGATAAATTATAAAATTTGATACCATGTAATAAAATACCGATTCTCGGTATATAATAGGTTGATAATTATATAATAATTAATTCAATTATTTTTATCCCAAAATTAAATAAAAGGCATAATACTAAAAGATATTATAAAATCGAGGTTCAGGTGCTCAGTCCCATCTCCTAGATCTCAAGCTTCAACCTGGCTACAAAATCTCCAATCATCACCCTTGGCCATTCCTTGAACCTATAACCTATGAACATATAACATCTTCTAGAGTATCCAACTTCCATGGTGTCCCATTAAGGGCGTGAGTATGAATTTATTGGCCAACAAGATTGTTGAATAATGAAATTAGAGCCTGTGATCATAAATCATAAATGTGTCTTATAAATAGATGAACAAGTGATAATAAAAAGATATTAAAATAAACAAAACCCAGTCAGGCCTTGGGTTTCATAGTGAGAATCCAAGTAGACACTAACATATTCAGCCAACTTAGGTACCTATGATAATTAAGGAAGCATTGCATCCCAATTTTCATCCATGTAGAATCATTGAGGTATCCTTAATCATATAGGTTAAAAGGAATTTGTGTGGATCATATTAGGATTCCCTTATATAAATACCCAATAAAATTATCTTTTTGGTCTGTAATAATGGGTAGACCCATGAAATTCAATATAATTAGTCAATTTGAATCTATGGATAATACTAGAGGGATTATAGAAGAGTCATATTTTACTTGTTTATTATGAAAAAATAATTATTTATGTTTAATAATTAGTTAATATTGAAAAAAATTGATTTATTTTATCTTTCATGGTAGGATGCTAAGATTTTTTGAAAATGATCCTAATGATGATGAATTCATGATAAAACAGATATCCCCAAATGTCCCATAAAAAAAGGAATAAGAAGAATTATTCAAAGTGAATAACTAGGTAAAAATGTACCAAACCCTATAGGGAAAAAACATTTTACATCATATATATGTATTTACAACATATTTCTTGAAGTATTTAAGTTAAAGAAATATTGAAAAAAATAAAAAAACATTTATAAGAGACATCATGTTCTACAATTTTAAACATATGTGTTACACCATAAGATTCCCAATTAAATCATATAAATAAAATTCTAGGACATAAAACATTGCCACTGTTATGCCTCAAACATTTTCTGGCGTAAAATTTCCTTTTATGATGTAAATCATACAACTAGGTTTAGAAATAGGAATATTTTATTGCAATTAATTATTAAACTTCCTTTCGACTCTCTATTTTGATTCAAGACTCCTAAATATAAATTTACGACCTAATTAATGATTCATGTGGTGTGATTAAAGCATATAAATTGATTACATGAATGAAAAGAAAATGAAACCAATAGAGTGGAGTTTACACTAGACAAGGAAACCCTATTATTATTATGATTTACTATATTTTATTTCCACTCATTTACATTCATTAATTCAATCCATTTCATCCTCTACCAACTGAAATAGATTACCATATCCATGGAGGCTTATTTCTAGTTAGTGATTGAGAAAGTAAGAGGCTGTACTAATTGTGATTTTTGTAGTTTATGTGATTAATGAATAAATTCATTTCTTTTATCTTGTTTATTGTATAAATTTTCTATTTCTTTTTTTAATACCAACTAATATTTCATTAGAGTTATATTATTTATTATAAATTTTCTCAAGAAATGATCCAAAATCTTCCTCCCCCAATTCGAGTCTGTATATGAAGGAAGATGTGGTTGGGCGGTGAGTAATTATCGATTGTCAACACATGTGTAGAATTATGGTTGTAACTATTATTAACTAGGGAATAAAAATACTATATTGGGGATTTACTTAATTAATCACAAGGATCCTCTATGAGAGAACTCAAATATTAAGGTTGGTAGACCAACATGAGTTTTCAATATGGGATAGCCTCACTATCACCATCTAACTAAGGAAGATAAATGATTTAATAGAGGAATATATTTCATACTAGATAAAGGATTATGAATTGGTAATATTGAAAAAAATGGTAATATTTCAATAGGTTTATCCAAACCCTCTCTAATCAACATATTAATATATTATTTTAATCCATAAATTTAAACTGATTTCTTAAATTTCCAATTTATATAATTAAGACAATAAAAATAAATTTTCCTAATCAAATAAAAGTGAAAAATTATTTTATGAGAACCACCCTTAATGAGTCTTACTATGGTTAAATAATATAATATACTTAGGTAATAAAAAACTACTTTTCCACAACCCATGATAGGTGTTTGTCAAGTATGGTTCCGTTTTTGAGGATACAGTTACTATAAATAACCAAAAAAAATAGTGACCTTAATTAACCATAGTTAAAATGACCCATTCATATAATTTAATCATAAATTTGAAGAAACTCTAACCCTACTAATGAAAATTAACATAAAATAAGGGTTTGAAGAAATAAACCTCACACATTTGTGTAACAGTTTCATTTTTCACTCCAAATATGAATAAATGGCTAGAAATCCCTGGAAAATCCTATTATACATCTATGAAAAATATTATTATAATAAAAATATCTAGTTTTTATCCCTAATTTAGAAAATTATTTTTAATTTCATATTAACTTGATTTAGGTAATTTCAAAATTTCATGGTCGAATAGGTGAAGACCTGAACAGACACATCAATGAATTCAAATTTTCCTTCTACGACATTAAGCCCAAAGGTGTTGCGTAAGAACATGTTATGTGGACTAAATTACCCTTTCATTAGGACCTATATTGGAATTTCTGTGTAGTATACAATTTGGATAATTCAACATATGGGAAGATCTCAAATGTTGCTTCATGCCTGGATTTTTTATCACATCTAGAAGTTACAATATTATAGAAGATATTTATTCAATATATTAGTCTACTATTGATATTCAATATGAATAATGGAAGAGGATAAAGTAAATCCATACAAGATACCATAGAGAATGATTACTATGTTTTATTTTACCGTGTTCTGCTCGACAATGACTGCAATCTACTCGATGCTTCATCTGGAGGATCCCAAACTGAAAAATCACCAGAAGAACCTAATGGCCTCATTGATAATATTTCCCCAAACTCACATTAATTCAACACTAGAGGTATGATAATAAGAGGTTTATAAGAGGTATGAACTTATGATTCCTCAAATTTTTGTATAACCAAATTGATGAACTAACCAGTTCGGTTTGATGGCTAGCTGTGAATCATGTAAGTGTGAAAAAATCCATTCCACAGGTTAGTGGTTTATGTTCTTCACTTAACCATTGTACTGAATAGTGCTATGAATTTTAGTTTGTGAAAAGTTTTGTGACAACCTTTAAACTATGATAATTGATGCAGAATTAGACATTTCAACACTAAAAAAACATGGATACATTAACCACTAAAACTGAGTGAGATATTTCTACCTAAACTGGAACTGCAATCACCCCTCCCTGAATAAAAAATACAAGAACCCACTTCCATTTCGATATCCTTATAAACCACGCTACCATAAAGAATACTTTTAGGCACAAATTTTTTAATATAAACCTATTGATAAATGTTCATCATGTTCTCATTAGAACAACCAAGAGGCATAGCTTTCAGAGTTTAAGAATATAATAAATGAGTGAACAAACCAAGATGAAATGCTTATGGAATTTGTCACCAAGAATCCCGGAATACTACTAATATAAAAAATCATGAGCCCCAAATATAATATTAGTGTTATTTCAACATTTTGTTTAAAAGTTATCCTACCACCTAAATTGAATAATACTAGTGAATCTGAGAAACGTTCTGAAGATCAAACCATATATAAAAAGAAGGGGACTATAGTAACAAAGGAATACGAACTAGATTTAAACAGTAATGACTAGAAATCCCCATGAAAAAACAATAATTATAAAAAAGGATTATAGGGACCATTTTCTTATTTATTATTTGCGTTAAATAAGTGATAAGAAGAGTAACTAAAACATGAAATTTATGAAATCCTACAGATGGTCAAAATCAATATCCCACTATGAGAAGAAATAATAAAAATCCCCAAGTATGTGAAACTTCTTAAGAAGATGTGCACAAAAGGAAGAATACTTAAACGTTAATTGTGAATCATCTTATAGAGAAGTGTCATAACACTGATCACACCGAAGATACCACAAAAGGTCATGATCTATAGACATTCCCAATACCCTACAATATTGTGTCCGTAAATTTTAATGATACTTTTTTAATCTATTCTAATAGATAAATGTTATGCCTCAGCTTGTTTTTTCCTATTTAAATATTATATAATTTAATTCAATAAGATTGGTGGTCCAATTACAAAATTTACCCACCATATAAATTATTAGTGTTCTAGTAGACACAATCATATGAGAAAGAGGAACAATTTTACCAACTAATTTGAATATATTGAACATGGAATAGGGTAATATTTCATCACTCTCTCCCATCATTCTAGGTATACCAATCTGAAAGATGAAAAATACCATCATCTCCATCATTCAAGGTACACAATAAATGGAAAATGGAGAGAGTAATGTTCATTTCAACATACTTTATTCCATGAAGCTTCTATCAAGTAGTATTTCACTGAATGATATCTCATAAAGAAAAGGTATAAAACTAAATAAGTAATATTCTGTTATTAAAAAATTATTTTATAAGGAATATAATTTTCTCAACAACAATACCATAAAACATGAAAGTGAGAAATCATCTAAAACTCTAATTTCATGATTTATATAGAGAAAACATTTAAAATTTCTGATAGTTTATTAAAATAGTTTAATTAATTGAAATCAGGATTAGATAATAAGATCAATAAGTAAAAAAAACAAAAACAAAATGAAAATATAAGAATAGATCACTAGAAGGAAAGGGATATGACGTAAGAATAACTGGATGAGATATAATTTATATGTCCCACTGTATAACTAGGATTAAGTAAGGTCAAATAAATTTTCATTAAAACTATAGAGGAAATTGGATAATCTTTGGAGACCAATGATGAGAAAAGATCATGAGAAAATGGTAAATATTCACTCAATCAATTACAAAATAGACCCATTTTAATTAATAGTACAGATATGGAAAATAAAAAATAAGGTTATGTGGGTTAAAAAAACCATGGGTAAATATTCCAAAAAAGGGAAGGTATGATTTATCCGACGAGACCACAACCCCTTATGAAATGTGATATGTGAATTTTAGCATGAAAAAAATATATAGAAAGGTAAAAAATGAACATAGAGGAACAAAATTCATGGCTTTTTTAGGAGTAGTGGAATGAATGGAAATAATTCTTATCCTTTCAAGTTTAACAACTATTTACCCAAAATAATTCATAAAACAATGGGGATTTTTTGTTATTAATTCATGAAAAAATTGTAAATAAAGGTTCTATATTATATTAAAGGGATGAGAGTTTCAGAAGAAATACAGTGTTATGAATTTCCACAAATACTAATTAGTTGTATATCCACATCAATTCTAATTGGATAATTTATTAATGGAAGTTGATGAAATTCAAAAAACCAATAGAAATAAAATGGTTTTGGAAAGACAATAAACCCCATTAATTTTAAATGGGAACATGATGGAAGATTAAAATTAGGCACCTACATCAAGAAAATTGGAAGTAAATATCATAATCATTTTAATTATTAATGAGGACCCACAATATTGGTCACCTCCTTTCAATTTTATTGAATGTAGTAATTAAATTTTAAATATACCTAAATAAAAAATACAAATGAATTTATTTTTGACACTATATCAATTAAATGTGGTGGAGGGAATATTTTATCCCATACTTTCATTATTTTATCATTTTCTAGTTGATCTAAAAATGATTTAAAAATGTAATTTTTGGTGGAAACATGTGTTTTTCTCCTTTGTCCACACATACCAAGAGTCCTATTTTAGCATTATTGAATAGTCTTACACTTTCAATTTTTATTCTTATTTTCATTTCCATTTAAATTTCATATGATTAAATGAATAATATTTTTAGATCTTATGCTATAAATAGATAATTCACATCATAAAAACTACATAACAGAACTAAACAAATCACACTTACACAAACCGACTGATTCATCATTTTTAAAGAGATTTTTATTTTTCAATTAATTTTCTTTGTAATTCTCTAAATTATTTTTTGAAAATATATTTTGATATGTTAAAATAAATTTCATGTCCACTATTAACTTTATAACTTTAATTAACTGGTCTTGGAGAAATTAATTTCATAATAATTCAGTGATTTCATGTTTCATTTTTTATTGAATAAGTTTGATAGTCTAAAATGGGTAATTAATTACTCAGAAAAAGGATTTGGATGTTAATTTTGATGAATCATGAATTAATATATTTAGATGATTGACGTAAATGAAATTTATTTAGTATTTTATTAATTTTAATTTCTAAAATTAATGTGGATTTATTACTGTTATTATTTCATTCAATGATTTATTCTAAAAACATTTATGTACCATTATCGATATGACTTATAGATAAAATATTTTTTATATTACGTTTATCATAATTCATTAGTGATTTTGGGGAATTCCACATACTATAACATTCATTGGATCTTGTAAAAGCTATGATTGTTCAAAAAATATTTTACATGAATGATACATTTTCCTTATTATTCCCTTATCCTTGGACCCATTGTTGTATCAGTCCTTGTTTAGCCCATAGAAACCATTAATGAACTCATAAATAATGATTCATATTACAATCCATTTATATCCATTCTTATCTACATCAATTTATATTTCATGATATGATAATGTTTAGGTGTGGTTGTGTGGGATGTCTTGGTAAAAGGGACATATTATCTTGTTTGGAAAAAGTGTATCTATGCTATATTGGATATTGGTATAGGATCACGATTCATCAATTTTACTAATTACTTTACCTTCTTGAAAAAAAATTATATAATAAAATGGTTTGTGTTTTAGGAAAATAAAAAATAGCCCTTAACAGACCTATGCTCTTTTATCTTATATGTTTAGGTGGGGGATTGGATATTTCATTCAGGAAAAACTTCCAGAAAATAAAAAAAGATTTTTTTTAAAACAAGTTGAAATTTTTTCATTAACATACATTGATCATGACATTTCTTTTAGTTTTGTAAAGTTGGAGCTACCATTTTATAGGTGAGATATTTAGTGCACATTACTTTGGGTATCGTGCATTATTAATTAGAGATAAAACATCCCTTTTTATCCTCAATGTTTTGAATATAAATCAATATTACCTTTAAAAATTATATTCCATATAACCTTTGTTATAAATTCATTCGGATTTTATGTGAAATTTTTATTAATATAGTGGAGACTGTAGATCATTTTAATCCTATGTATAAGGGGAATGTACTCATGATAATAGCATAAGGCTAATTGATTTTGTATCATGAATGATGAGAGAAAATAATTCATTATGAGATTAATCATGAAATGGAATGTTTGATAACAAATAATTATGATATCTAAATGAATGAATGGAGAGGATCTACTATTTTTAAATAACAAAGAGTAAAATATTTAGGATTATTAGTATCTTTGAGGTGTGTGATGTTGAATTTATGTTTTTATGTGGATATTCAATGGTTTATACCTCATTCATAATCATTTTATTTAATTACTTTTGAATTAGAATATTAATACCCATATGTTCATGTTTTATTTATTCTGAGACTAAATGCTTGAAGAAAAGATTGTTCAATGTTTGGGGGAATTGACGGTGTCATATTTTACATGTTTATTATGATATAAAATTCATCATTTATGTTTATTAATTGGTTAATCATTCAAAAATTTTATTGATTTTTTGTTTTATTTAAGGATACATATATTCTGGGGAAATTATCTTAAAAGAAATGTATCAATGAGGCATAACATGGCTTGTAATGTCCTATATAAAATGGGATAATTCCAAGGATTCAATGTGAATAACTAGGAGGATGTATGGAAAACCCTATTAGGAAAAACCATTTTATGTCATAAATATTTCTATATGAAATAATGCTTCAAGAATTATATGTATAAAAAAGTGTAAAGGAGATAAAATATTCTAAGAAAATAAAGAATGTCTCATGGCATGAGATATATGTGTCACACTATGATGGTCCCCCCAAATTCATACGACAAAACTTGAGGCCATAATACCTTCCCAATGTTATTCTCAAGGTGAGAGTAATGTTTATAAATAGAAGACATAAGTGATTGAGAAAGTAAATTGATTGAGCCGGATACGAATTGGATGAGGAAACCCTAATGATGCTCCTCTTTATTACATTTTCATCCCATTCTTATATTTTGTTTAATTATTTCCACTTCTCCACTCTCCCGAATTAAATTTGTTATCCTATCGATTGAGGGGTAGTTTTTGTGAGTGATATGAAATGGGGGAAAGAATGATTTTTTTCCTTTGGGGGTTTTACCTAATTGAATAAAATCAGTTCTTTCCTCTTAATTATAATATGAATTTTCTGTTTCTGTTTTTAATAACTATTCTGATTGCATTAGTTTATGATTTTTTAGTCTGAATTTCCTCTAACAATGTTCCAAAATCTCCACCTACCCAATTTGGGTATCTATAGGATGGAACAAGCTACTATGTGGTGGTGAGTTATTTGTAATGAAATTAATTTGTATATAATTGTGTTTAGAAGTTTGATTAATTAAGTAATAACAATACCCAATTAGGGATAGACCTAATTAATCAAGAATAAATGTTGTGACGACATACATAGAGATAGGAGGGTATACCAACATGATATATCAATATGTGATATCCTCACTATCACCATATTGCAAAGCTAGAGGTATAATTCAATATAGGAATATCTCACTTATAATATAAATGATGAATAATTGGTAATAATTAGAAAACCATGATATCATTGCACTGGGTATTGTCAAACTCGCTTCCATCACCATTTCATTAAACAATTTTTAATTAATAAATTTAAAATACTTTCTTAAATTATCAATTTCACATATCAAACCAATTAAGCTCAATTTTACTAATAAAATAAATGTGATAAATTGTTTTATATTAACTCATCTTTGTGAGACTACCTAGGGTTAACCACTACAATATACATAGGTAATAGAAAATAGTTTTCCAAGCCCCATGAATAGTATGTGTCACATTCCATTACAAAAAATAATTGATCTGAATCTTGGTATCTCATCATGAAACATTCAACATGGTACTTTATCAAGAATCCATGGTAGTAAAATATGGAATTTTATATGTTCATAAATTACCTAAATCAAAGGGGAAGCTGCCCCAATGAATTCACTATAGTGAATCTATTTATAATGTACTAGATCTTTTGAGAAATTGAATAGAATTAGAAATCATTGAATGTAATGATTCATTAACTCCCAATATTGATACAAGTACCTTTAATGAATCTATGGATAATCCATGTATTTCCATGTGAGTACATATAATATGGAATCCATAGAATCTATTAATGACATTACAATATAACAGTAAAATTCACAAAAATATGATCCAGGTCAATAATATATGATTCAAATACAAATGTTTTACCAATTAATGATATAAACACCAACTTGGTTCATTTAATAAATAAAAACCATTATCACTTCAAGTAAAATCTCCAATTAATACAAAATTAAAAATTTAATTTCTGATTCCTATGGCCATAAAAACTATAGGTTCATAAGGGTCATCCTAAGAAACATTTATTCAAAATTATTTCCTTCCCATACCAAGGGCAGCCTTAAACCATCCAATTTAATTCAACCATTCATATGGAAGAAATAAAAACCACAAATTAATTTCACTAGGAAGGTCCACACAAAGAAAACATGAATATCTATGCCGAAATGGGGTTTTCAAGGTAACATAGGAAAACTAAAAAGTCAAATGATTTTTTGGTCAATAAAATGATAAGAAAATATTTCTAAAAAAATATAAAACATACTAATATTATAATAATTTAAGTTAAAGGAATTAAACCACCCACCTTAACCGTGAAGAGACCCACTTTCTGATATGAGTGTTTAGTTTCATCCTAAATCAGTGAAATAAAACAACAAGAGAAATTCGTTAAAAATAATTGAAAAAAACATGAATGGTGTGAGAACACTTTACTTTGATAAAAGTAATGTAAAGAGGAAAGCTCACCCCTAGACTTACCTAAATTTTCCGAATGTAGGAGAACAATGATGATATAGAAAATAGATGGAGGTGTTCCACCATTGAGGAGAGGATCCGAAAGGGATGAGGTGTGTATGAGGGACACTATGTGGAACATTGGAGAAAATGGGGAGAAGTATTAAAATGAAATAATAAATGGAAAATGAATTTTCTTTAATTTTTAAAGATACGCACAATTTTTCCACACGATTAGCCAAACCATGCTTCAACCTTGTTATTCTCTACTATCAAGGGAAAACCATTTTCACAAAGTAATAGTGCACCGTATATAAACCATTCAATAAATATGAATAATACCTCTATAGGTTTTTACAATTCATTGAAATGTCACCTAGATTTATATTCATATATTACAAATGGTGTTCCTATATAAAATAGGTTTTATAGTTGGGGCCAACTATTTACAAAAGTTTTGTGCCTAGGATGACAATTCAAAAACCCTCTAACTTTGACCCCACAAAGCATGAGACACTCTTGAGAACTTCGAAACACAATTATCACATAATTATATGTCCAAAATGGATCTTTTTAGGGGTTCCTACCATTGGAATAAATATATTAATGATGGTAGAGAAGCTGACCCATCAACAGACTGAAAATTCAAACATTCAAAAAAGAACTAAACACAACCATATAAACATGGGGTTTTAAAATCTCCAAACCTTACAAGAGTTCATCTCTAAGTTATAACCCTAAGAATTATTGAGTCTTATATTATGAGTAAAACACATATACATCATTGGTTATTGCTACAACATAGCCACACCAACCAACTTCAATATTCAAAATCCCATTATCCCATACATATTATCACTAATCAATAACTCAATACAACTACAAAATCTTTCTACTAGTGGTATTCAAGAACTCATGATTTTTTAACATAATATGTCATAGGTTAATGTCATAGGTCTACAAAAAACCACTCTCAACTGAAAATATATAAATAGGTATAGCCACTCCTCTATTAGTAACTATATCACAAGTCCATTCCTTCTTAAGGACACTAGAAAATTTCCTCAAAATAGTGAAGTACCGTATACTATTTATACCAACCAATGTTCTTCTCGATTCTAAAACAAATTCTAAACACCAGGTTGTGATCCCATAAATAGTGGTCATCACATTGAACCATATGATTCTAGAAAATAATTACACACTAACACATATCCCAAGGTGTTCTCTGAAAGTTGAACCCTCTCCCAATGGGTTCACTAAAATATCATTTCAAAAGTTTACTAAAAACTACATGAAATTAGTATTAGTCATTCATCCATTACATGGTTTTCTTTATAACATATTAAATCCTTATTATCAATATCTCTGAATAATCATGGAAAATATGCACCACCATCCAGAAACTAGAGTTCCTAATTCTCACTCATATTGCTTAATTAAGTCTCCGATTAGAACCTTTATTTTTGTTTTATTAATTCTATTATTTCCCACAAAACCAATTTAAAAAATAAGAAACAAACACTAAGAATTTGATATAGGTATGTCAAGACAATGTTCTAAAGAACATCACCCAACTATCAGATAGAACAATGGTCAAATTTGGTCTTAATCCTTACTCCAAATACCTAAATAAACACTAAAGGGTTTCACTATTTTCTATCCAAAGGATCCAAAAATGATGGTTTCCAGTCAATCATTTCCCCTTACAAGTTAGATAATGATTTGATCCTTGAATACCTGGCCATTATAAAAATTTAGTCATACATATCAATACATCATCAAATAACTCGATCATGTTTAATTATACCCAATATTCATTCCATGACTATCCAAAACTATCATAATAAATTTTAACTAATACCATTAATGGAACATAATAGTTAAGTCATTAACCAAAAGATATCATCATCATGAGCTATCATGATAATTGATAACACATCAATCATATCCACCCTCATATCATTTCTATAATGTCTGTACTTGATAAAAATATTCATCAATTATCCTAGAACATATATTGATTTTTTCTTATTATCATCTATAGGGATCAAGTTACTATAGATTGAGTAGCCCAATGAATAGTTTCTTTACATCAATAACACATTAACACAATGTATGAACATTATTTTTTGGTTTGATTCTCCTGAAAAAGAGTGTCTTTATCATCTCCCAAGGTAGAAGAAAAAATATCTCTATACTCCATGATGCATATGTCAACAAAAAATTGGATGGACATGACAATATTTCTCAAACATGATAACCAAAAATGATACATCACTCATCTATTTTCATTGAACTATTATAACATTATACATGATGTCTATTTAAACCTCAATAATCATGTGGATTGTACCCCACAAAATAGAATATAGTCCACACCACACCACATATATTTTCTGACACCAATTTTGGAAGGAAAATCAATTGGGTTAAACATAAAAAAAGTAATCCCCTTAGAGACAAGATTACCCACATTATCTATCTCTAACACATATATTGGGAGTAACTAGGATTTATGTTTTTAGGACACAATGATCCTAAATAGTTTTACTAACACCATATATGAGGCATATTTTCCCACAATAACACCCCATACATTCATGCTAGAAAGAATCATCAATTGCATAGTCGATTCACTCAGCGAATAAATCTATGACCCAAACCCCTATTGTTTAATGTCCTTATAATAAATATCCTTGAACCCATGTATAACATTTCACTCCCTGCATTATATCACTCTAGATCCTCCAAGAACTATTAAATTTTCCACAGACACATATGTGGCATATTTTACCAAAGAAAACTAAACCCCACTCATAGTTTTCACACACCACATTGATCATAAGGGAAAACAATAGATGTTCAGACTCTAGGAATCTAGTCATATCACCGAAAAGGCCCCATTCCACTCAAATGGACACATTCCACCTCAGTGATACTAAAAATCGGGGGGGGGGGGGTGGGGTGTGCTCACTTTTTAGTGACCATTTCAAAACCACAAATAAACATTCCTTCATTCATACATTTATAAAACCCACTAGCATGCCAGATTAGGTGTCTAACCTCTCTATAATCACCCCACGACAACCCATCATATTTGTTTCATTCCTATCCAGATAATCTAAACAAACTTACCACATACCATAATGCATCAAGAAAGCATAGGGATAACAATTAGACTAATCCTCACATAGGAAATAGATTAGGTACCATGAGAAAAAGTAGTCATGGTTATATAAACCCAAAAAATATTAAGTAATCCATAATCATTCATCAATATTTTCGAAGGATATCTTCACCTGTATGGTACGTCACACCCAAACCAAACACCACAGAAAAATTACCCGGTATGGGTTGAGAATGGTCATAGAATATCTTTTCCTAAATTAAAATCTTTTACTAAAATCCCATTTCTATTTTATAGACTATAAAATTTGACCATAATTCATTAGACTAGGTTCATACCTTTTATGTAATCAACAACTACAACATAAAAATTTAACCACAAGGTAACCATACAAGCAATAAAAAATCTGGCCTTCAAAAACATTCCTTAAAGATAATGATGCTGGAGAACCAAATTCTCACCCTCATTAATCCCATGGAACTTGATGTTACAAAAACACATACCTGATATCAAATCCCATTCATTGATTCTATAAGCTGAATCTTCTACCAAATATTGATGTGTCAAAGA
Organism: Viscum album; assembly: GCA_963277665.1. Classification (NCBI taxonomy): domain Eukaryota; kingdom Viridiplantae; phylum Streptophyta; class Magnoliopsida; order Santalales; family Viscaceae; genus Viscum; species Viscum album. The sequence goes on from OY728123.1 coordinate 893,271,360, forward strand.
AAACCCATGAATGGGTTAACAACCCTCATCGGTTAACACCCCTTAGGGGTCACCCTCAATAATCCCTAAGCTTCAACTCACTAAGAATCAATGTCATATATAAGGGTTATTTGGTCCCTATATCTATCTAAAAACCTAAAAAAATCAATTCAAAAAACATACAGACACCATAAATGTATTATAACCCTAGATATCTGTCTTTCCCAACCAACCCAGAACTTGGGTAATCATATTTTCACACAAAGTCACCACACATGAAATTCCCTAATCCCCAATACAACTAAAGAGAAAAATATATTATTACATAGATTATTTTTTCTCATCACCTAAGGACCTCTTCATTTCACATGTTAAAATTTTGTTTTTCCATATGTTTGGTTAAATAATAGGCCATTCAGATATTATATGGGAAAAAACATTCTATGTTTCTTATTGAAATTTCATTTAACAACAAAAATAAAACAACTTCACCAAATACTCGTATATCATATACATTTAGGCCCCCATAATTTCACTATTCACTTACATTATCAATTTTCCAACACTATAGTTCTATTATAAGAATCTAAAATGAGATTTTATAGAGGAAGAAACCCATTATGTTGTAATTAGAACCCCATTCAATGAAAGAAATTAGATGCAATGTTAAAATGTCCCAACTCATGTGTAATTACATATGGTATCAATTTGAGGTTCTTATAACTTAGTATCCCAATTAATCAATATTCACTATTCAATATATATAACATTTTTTCAAAGGAATCATATTTTATTTATTTCAATTACTCATATAGATTCAAATATTTAACAATTATTTATTTATTTTGATAACACCAGATAGGTTTTTGTAGATAGGATTATATACCAATGTTATAGAGGAAAAAGCCTTATATTTTATACACTGATACCTTATTTAATCAAAACTATTACATTAATATCCCATTTATATTTTCCAACTGTTTATGTGGGGTTACTATTGGAGTTAGAAAAGTAGAATAATTCCATACATTTATATATACTAATTACCATATTAATAATTATAGACACTTTAATCAACCAACCCTAATCAATTATTTATATCCAGAGGAAGATTTAAATTACATAAAGATATAATTCATCAAAAATACATAGAACACCAATATATGTTTATACCTGGAAAAAACTAATGATAAGAAACATATGAATGACATATCAATACAATATACCTAACATGATGTGTAAATACACATACCTAATCATTATGTACCAGTAAATAGTAATAATCCAATGAATAAATAAGGTCAAACTACATTTCACCACTAGAGATGAAAATAAATCAATTATTAAATCCCAACTAGAGAAATATAATTCGCATCCAAATAATCTTGAATTTTCCCAAGTACATGAGTTTGAAACTCAAAATAATGAGCTAATTAATAATCCCAGAAACTATCATAGTCTCATGTCTACCTAGACAAGTAGTCAGACAAAATAAATGACACCTCTATTACCACTTTGTAGAACCCTGATCTAGATTCAACTGAATAGATACACTGAGCCAGTGGACTATATGGAACCCAACTCCGCCTATATTCTATAGGCTTCTATCAACCAGCAATGGTCTATCAGGTTACCCAGGGGAGAATATACCCTCCTTACCAAAGTGCACAACACAAAACTAGTTAAGGTTAATATCATGTAATATAAAAAACTAGAGTAATAAATTGAAGGTAAAAATTTAACAAATCTTATCCTATATAATATCATTATATTTCTACAAACATAACATGTATGGAAATATATAATAATCATGTGATGTTTAACTGGACCAAAACTAAAAGAATGGAAAATGACCAAAAATTAGTATAACACTGGAGGTCCCAAGATCTATCAAGTATCCTAGATCCCAAGATCCATATTAGACTTACATTCATAAAGCAAGAACTATAAGCCATGACCTAAACCTATAAATTTCCACCAAGGACCATTTTCTTGTATACCCATGTTCCATGGATTTCCGAGAAAGGTGCGAATACAGATTAAAAAACCAGTACAAATAGTGTATAATGAAATTAGAGTATAGGAGAATAATTAAAAAGGAGTTTTACAAAGTAGGGAAGAAATTATAGTGAAAATATTTTGAAATAAATAGAATATGATCGAGCCATTGGTCTTAAGGGGATAATCCAAACTGAAACTCACTTCTTAAAAAAATTACAGTAACATTTATCATAGATGAAGAATTATATCTAAACATAGTTGTAAGGTGAATCACTAAGGATACTATAATAATGTTTCCCAATAGGAATCCACATGGATCATATGGCATTACATTGTACAAATTCCTAATAAATATAATTTTTCTATTTTAACTAAAGGGACCACACTTAACATTCAAAAGAACATCTCGATTGGAATCTATGGATCACACCTGATTCTTTCCTTACCAATAACAATTGTGATAAATTTTAGAATTTTATCACATGAAATTCAAAACGGGACTTCATCATGAAATAATGGAAGAAATTCATTGAATTCTATAAATGAATACATTATCCAAATCAAATGGGTAGCCACTCAATGGAATTAATGGTTATGAATATTTTTATATTCCACTAGCTAACTAAAGGAATTTAATAGCATTGGAGTACATTGAATCCAATGAACTACTTAATCATTATATTTACATGAGTCCACTATTAGAATCCAAGCATAATCCATGGAATTCCACACTATAATATTTCATAAGTAATCTAAGGAATCTATATAGGGCATTACAATATCATAATAAAATTCCAATAATATCAACCAAGTCATTAATCAATGTTTTAAAAAATAAACAATTTAAAAAATCAACCTATGAAGTTCTCATTGCTTCAGTTCACATATAATAAAATTTAAATGTTTTTTTTCCAAAATCTTCACTTAATAAAAATTAAAATTTTCATTTATGATTCTTAATACCATAAGAACTACTAGTTACTATGGGTCATCGTATGAAACTAACATTCCAAATTAATTCGTTATCTTTCCAAGGTTATCCTTAAAAAATCAAATTTATTTCACCCATTCACATGTAACATAAAAAAACCACAACCTAATTACGTTAAGGATGGTCCACCCTAATCTAGAATGATTATTTAATCCCAAATGGGTATTTTGATAAAAAAAGTGAAATTAATAACTCCATGTAAATTTTAGGTCAAGGGACTAATAATGAAAACATGAATATAGAATAAAAAATACAATACACTGGTGAGAAATTAAAAGAAAATCATTTATACCACCAACCCTAGCATTAGAGAGACACAATCATCCAATATCAGAAATCATCTTGAGATAAAATGAGAGAAATAGGAGAACCAAAAAAATAACATCAAACTTTTATATAACACACAATAATTGAATGAGGGAAATTTAATGTTAATAGAACAAATATTATATGCAAGGGAACTTTCAGGAATACCTCAAGCTTCAGAACTCCCAGATAGAGGCCAATTCCAGTAATCGATGTATGGGTTCTATCATGGATGAGAGGAAATGGAATGGTGGAGGTTCATAAGAGGGATTATAGTAAAAATGGGAGAGATAATGGGGTTAAATAATTTAAAAAAAAAGAACAACAGAAAAAATTGTTATTTTTTACATTTAAAATAGGAAAATGGTTTTGATGCACATTTTATAAACCATGATTCGGTTGTGTCAAATTCCTTAACAAATTTCTCAATATGATTTCATAAATTCTCAAAGCCCTTTATGCAGTTTGAAAACCTTGAACTGATGTTATAGAGGATGGATGGTTGGATTTTATGGTTATTATTAACCACACTCTAATAATGCACTCAGGTTAAAAGTACAAACAATTGAAATGTCTAAGCTGATAACCCCGATGAATCTATAGAGACCATTGGGACACATGGATTCCTTTATTCTAGTTTTTAAATGGACCTTTCTAGGGGTTCCAATAATAGGAATTTTAATTATAATGATGTTATTAAAATGAACCCCTCCAATAACTGGAAACTTAAATATTCATAAAAAACCCAAACACCTATATAGATAAAGGGATTTATAGTAGTGGTTGGGATAAATATATACTATATACAGTCCCATAAAATGGTTGGTTATAGAGGTATGTGTACTCCGTATAGTCCACAGTGTATGTGGTCAATCCAATAATTTTTATCATATATGTTTAACCTGGTTACATGCCATTTCATACCAATATAGAAAATTAAAAATAGAGTTTACTAAATAATAAATTGCACGAATTTTATGAAGATTTAAATTTTGTTAAATAATGGATTTGTGAGGAAAATTTGAATAACAATTACTTGATATTTTGAATAAGTTTATTAATGAAATATTATACTGGAAATATCTTCAAGGTTTGAGTAAGAGGACTTATAATGAAGTTAATGATATGGTAATTGTGGGGGTTTGAATAAAGGGTGGACCACTACAGGGGGTGATATTCTTGAAAAAATACCCTAGTTTATAAATGAATAAAATTTTCAACCTACATTAAATTAAAATACAGGGAATATTGATCATGTTTTGAATTTTTTTACTTCTAAATAGGGACACCTAGATATGATTACAAAACTTAGGATGAATGAGGTGAGACCTTCACCAATGGTACATGAGTATATAGTTTTTCATATTAAGGGATTTATGTAGTTTTAGTGGATGGTATAAAGATAAAAATCCTTATTATATAATTTTAAAAATAAAGAGGATATATAAGAGAAGAAAAGAATCAATTCCCATGAAATAGTAGCATTTATTTCATAAATTTATTTTAAGTGTCCATTTAGTTTCAAAAAATTTGTATTTCCTTATCTTTAACAGTGGGGGAGAGTTCAAGAAGATGAATTATGCTTTAGATTAGAAGTTTTCCCTTCTTAAATCACTATAAAGATCTACGTAATGTGTGTTATGACACATTCACATCAATACAATGACCATGTGTGATCGTTGGAATTTCCATTTCTGGTAAAATAAGTAAAATATCCATATCCACACTTTAATTTCGCCACATTTACCAATATGTGTCCATGAAATAATGATAGGATCATACTACCCTTGTCAACATGTGAGGGTGATCTAATAATTAAAAAATAATAATTTCACACACGAAATCACACCTTACTTCATATGGATTGTCAGGATATTGTAAAAATAAGTGGTATTTGTCTGACAGGTTTTGTAGGAAAATATATTCTCATGGATTATTCATCTTATAAACTAATAATAATAATACAGGTATTTCTTTCATTGATAGTGTAAATTTTATGACATGTATGTACTAGATTGGATCTCATATTATATCTCTTGGATTAGTGTTGTTCACTTTAATAATTGATATAGTGTGTGTTAGTGGTAATTCAGGAGTAGAAATAACCAAAGGAGAAAATAAATTTCTTGATGTATATGGAAATGATAATAATGCTTTATCCATCAATTTATTTGATATAATTTACATGAAGTTGAGGGGGTGGTCAATCGGAAAATCAATTTTGACCTTTTTTTCCAGTATCTATGAATGGGAAAACAATGTCAAGGATGAAAAACCTCATGTGATGAATAATTTTTCTGATTATTTAAAAATGTATTATAATAAAAGTGTGGTTAGAGTATTTAACTACAACATATATGTTTTTAGTTCTATTAGGTTTCTCAAAGATGTTATAAAATATGCAACAATTTTAAAGAAAATGTTTTTATCAATTACAACACATATGAATTCGCACATGTAATCTTTGGAAGAAATAGATTTTTATGATAATTCTATTGATGATATAAATTGTAGTATTTTGGATTATGATATGAGAATCATGCCCAAGGGAACATAAAAAAGGGATAGGTACGAAATATATCATAATGTTTTGATGAAATACAAGTTCAATAATGAATGAGAATAAGGAGAATATAGTGATGATTAATATTTCTCTCCCATTTGGATAATATTCATATGGGGAAATAAATATTTGAATATAAAACACCCCTTTCCTATTTTACATGTCAAAAAATGGGACACATAGATTTTTAGTGTTCTAAGAATTTTGATAGTGAGATAGAATAAAAAAAATATATACAAGGTCCATGAAAAATATTTCCTCCACAAAAATATCACAAATAGGGAAGTTATTATGTTAATAAATTCCAAAGGAGGATTCTTGTATTAAAGAGGGAAGAAGATAACTAGTATCTTTTTGAAGGAGTGGAAACCAAATTTAAAACATAAAAATTTGATCCTACGATATAAAAAGTTCATAAAGGTTTGTATGGTAAAAAAAGATCAATAATCTGAGAGAGTCATAAACTCCATGATTGAGTTATAAGGAGCTCTTGGGGATCATGATATTCAAAAAATGAAGTATAGAGGAATTAGTGTCTTGTAAAATTCTACTTATATATTCGTGGATCTTCTCATGATAAAAATATTATGACATGAATACAGAATAGAAAAAAATCATTCAATATAATTATTGGGGATGTAATTGATCACAATATTAAGATAGATGAGCTAGTGATGATAATAGAAGAATGTTATATATTTCATATGGAAAGGCAAATAAGGACTGAATCTTTAGAGAATAAAATGGTTATATTAATCGGAAATAATGAAAAACAAATCAATACATTTGTGACATAGAATAATTTATAGTTTGGAAGATTATTTTATAAAAACTTTTTAAAAAGGGTAAAGAATGAATCATATTGTGTTGAATAAATTCATGAATAGAAAAAAAAACATTCATGGGTAAAGATGTATCTGGATATGAGGATGATTTCTTAATAACCAAATAATCACCAATGAGGAACAATGGATGAAAATATAAGAGTGATTTTAGACTCAGAATAGAGGGGGATCTCCAAAAAATATTCCGTGGTAAGGAACATATATGGTTGTGGAAGTGGAAAATTATTTACAATGATGAAGTGCCAATTTTGTAAATTTCGTTGTCACAAAATGAAATAATTACCATGAAGCCAGAGGACGTCAACTTGGTTCGAGGGGATGCCCTTAGCCTTCACTATTTTCGGCCCCCAAGGCCTCCCCTTTTATTTTTCCCTTTCATGTGCTTTGGGCCCATTCATTCTTTTGTTGTGCATGATCCTTCGAATAAATTTACAGTATGATGATGATTATGATAATAATCCAATAATATTGTCACCATATTCCATATGTCAAATGGTAACTCATTTTAAGATGAATGTTTTAACAGTTTTAATTTATGGAAAAAAGACAATGTTCTTCACAAAAATATCTAAATATAGTTAGTAATATAAAATTCCATGGATAATGGATGAGAAACAACCAAAATTCATCCATATAAAGAACATATACTCTCTCTTGATTGAATAAGATATGTGTGATAAATATGGCTATAATATAATTAAATAGTAGGTGCTATCTATGGAACCAAAAAGTACTTTAACAAAGGATAAGGAAATGATTGAAAAATAAAAATTTTGGATGTTTCTATCAGGGATTCTATGAATGACATAACATGGATTATTGAGTGTGGATTATCATACAACGTGACTAGAAATATAATCCTAATAAATAATATTAAATAAAAAATGATGGAAATGTAAGGATTGATAATGGTATTGATATAAAAATAAGAGGGAAAGGTAGAACTATAACACAAAAATAATTTATTTTAAAAGAAAACAAGAATGATATATTTGTTAACACTAAACAGTAAGATTTAACTAAATTGTGATATATTATATAATTATTATTATTTTAATGTGACCAAAAAACCTAGCCATCGAATTTCCGGGTATGAATGTGAGTAACAAACATATTAAATATATGTATAATAATCCATCTTAATACAAATGTATTGATGAATTCTTTGTAAAAATTAACTCAATTTTTAGAGAATCCATTTTAGTCCTCAAAAATGGATTTTATCCCTTAATGATTTTTATTGTTTTGTGTGTGTAGAAATTTTAACTAATTTATACCACTTTTACAAATTTTATTTTAAAAATTTATATAATTTTTTAAACTGAAATATCAAAATTAAAAAAGGGTTAAATTTTTTGGATTTTTTTGAAATAATTGATTTTTCCATGAATAGTGAAAAATACACATTTCTTAAATAATGTCATTTATCTTTATTAAATAAAATAATTTAGAAGTATCATTATATTTCTAATTTTTAGTTGATGTTATATATTATCCATTTTATTTATGATTACCTAATCAATTCTATTTTAAAAATAATTATTCATGATTTTGATAAAAATTAAATTGTATGCCTAAAAACACATTTTTTCTAAAAAAGAATGCATTTTGTTTTAAAAATTTATATTAAAAATTATTTATATAACTTATATAGATTTAATATTGAAAAATATATATCTTATTTTTAACTAGGAGAGTCAAATTTAAAGTTTACATCTCTTTCTTTTTATTCATTATAAATAGTGATCGTCGTAAATATATGTCCCCTCGATATGAGTAAAATGGGTAAAAAGGTTTATAACTATGATATAAGTTCTCAAAATCAACCCAATATATAAATTTATTTTATTTTATGAGAGAAATTCGACCATATACCTCCTAAATATGAATATATGACATTTTTCTCATTTTCCATTGATAATGAAATTTATATTTTTTGAAGTAAATAAAATTTCAAAGTGTCACTCTCTTGATTTCAATTTCAACTATATATTCACACTGGGATAAGAAGATTTCATTATTTAATATAAATGATTAATTTTCACATGATTAATTTTTCTTACGATGTTAATTTATTTTTATTTTTTAATTATATTATAATAATGTTTAATGTTTATAGAATACATATAGAGTTCTTGTTCATGTAGTAGAAAAATCAAAGTAAAATAATTTAAAAATATAAAAAGTAATATTTTTTTATTCATTATTATTTCACATGAATTTTGTGGTTAATTATAATGTAAAATTTATAGTCATAGAGACTATATTTTTAATTCATTTATATCTTACTAACATTATAGTCACATTAAATAAATAGTTCCGAAAATAAAAACAATTATATTAATTTTAATAATATGTTATTAATAATTTTAAAACCATAAAATTATTTAAATAGAAAAATTGGATGTGATATATTAAAAACATTCTTCTGCTGGCCAATTTTTGAGCTAGTTTTTAACTTAAAAGTAAATTTATATCCCTTAATGGTTAAAAAATGTGTTTCCATGGTAAGGGATAAAAAGGGTTAATAGGGGTTAAACTATAGAGAAAAGGGTTATAAGAACCAAAATAAATTTCTTAAATCTTATTGTATGAAATTATTATGATCCTATAAAATCATTAATTTTAATTAATCCAAATTTAAAAATCTTATCAATGAATTTGACATTATAATATTTTAATGTTTTGAAACATTACAAGAGTACCACCTTTATCCCTTATCAAAGGATACCCCTCCTCGCCCCTATTTACAAAAAATTGAGCCACTTATATCAACCAAAAACTACCCATGTTTATTCTCAACTTCCTTATCATTGAATTCCAGACATTCTTTTTCTTAAAAGGTATCTCAAGTTTCCTTATGTTTGGATCAAAATGCAGTCTACCAAAAAAGAGGTAATCATCTTACTAGACCAATTTCTATTTATTTATTCTTCTACATCGTCTAAATCTATAATATTCAATATTAAATAATAACTTTAGTATCCTAAATATAATTAAATGTTATTATGATTGTGTAACCACCATTATCCATCCACTTTTCTAACAAATGTGAAATTAATGTTTCACTTGTGCATCTGTGTGGACTACCCCATCCGCATTTCAATATGATTCATTCTCCATCACTATAATTAATGGTTGGTTATTATGATGGATTAAATAGTTAAGTGTTATATTAATGAAATAATTTTATTTTTTTAATTGTAATATCTTATCTACCTTTTTACCTTTCCTACCATTTAGAAATGATAACATCGCTTGTGCATACATGTGGACTTTCCCTCTCAATGAATTCATCTGATTATTTTTTCATTTTCTATTTAAATGGTTGATAGTAGGGATATGTTTAATTAATATATATGATATATATGATATAATAATGATTATGGAAATTTTATTTATTATGTACCATTATTTCTTTCTAACCATCAAAAAATTGATCTATGACTCGTCTGTATGTGTAGATTACCACCACTACAAAGTGATGTAATTAAATTTTCATCATCCCTTTATATGAATAATTTTAAAATTTTAAATGATGAATCAATATGATTCCTATATCATAATTATGATTCTGGAGTTGATGAAATCATTTCCATAGATCAAGTACTGAAATCATCTGATTAAAACATAGATGAAACATGAAATAATTATCACCCAATAATGGAATTTTAATAAATAATTCTTAATTAATGGGTGATAAGATGTTATAAGTAAATCATATTTGGTTTGATATATATAAATAATGTTATGGAATATAATTATAAAAAATATTTATTTAATATACCAGAAATTTGAACATGTATAATGAAATATGAAATATTAGGTAAGGGATTATCATCTCAAAATGTCATCTTTGAAAAATATGTTTTGTTATAAACATATATTTTCTTATGAGGTTTATTTAACTCCCCATTGTTATGATTTATTATTAATATCTTTATTTTATTGGTATTTAATGTTTAATTTTATATTATTTCTTTGATGGGTGGTATAAATCTTCCCAAGTGGTATAGATTTATTTTTAAATATCATTTTATTCACGAGTGATTATTCTTGGATTTCCATTTATGTAAAATATAATATCATTATCTAAAAAAAATTCATTTCTCTTATCCTTTTTTAATTTATATCATTTTTATCTTTTAGTAATAATTTACTCACCTCAGTATTCAAAATGGTTTAGAAAATATTTTTATGAAAATTTGACCAAACCTTTCCTCTTTCAGTCAGAAACCCAATTTCTTCAATATTAATGATTTCTAAAATGTTTTGGAAAATGTTTTCGACTATAATAAAATTATTTTTTAAGTAATATGTACTCATATTTTACTTTAATAATGCTTTAAAACAAATCCCCATGTCATTTTCTGAAAAAATTACCTTTACAAATGGTGTGAATAGAATATTTGTTTTAACTATTACAACATGTACAAAATTTATTTCCATTATAACCACTCAATTTTTTGAAACAAATTTTTTTGGTTTAAATGGTCCTTTTTAATTTAACTTTTTCCTTAACATTTTTGAAGTATTTGGATTTTCTTTAAGTGTTTTCACATTATTAACAGTATTTTCCTCAAGAAATGTTCCAGTAATCTTTTAAGGATGTTTTTAAAAATAATAAGATCCTTTGATGGTACTTGTGATTTCTTAAGGTTTTGATCCAATGATAAGATCCACATTATTTTTCTCTATATCGTTTATGATTATGATAATTATATATTTAAGAATCATTTTCTTTCCCATAATTTATACAATGATGATATGGAGACTGTTTTTATGATATTGTGGAGGCTTTGTAGTTTGATGTTATGTGACCAGTGGGTCTATTAAATCAATCAAATGAACTAGGTAAAGATGGATAACTCATGAGATAAATATGTTATTCATGAAACATATTTCATGTTCACAACATGATTCATGTACCTGGTGTAGTGACTATATGTTTAGGCATGGATCTGTTTTCATGTCCATATGTTTGTGCATGGATCTATTTTTGGGATCACATGTTTATGTTTGGAATTGTTTAATGTCTATAATTTTATTAGATGACTAGATTTCATATCCTCAACATAAAAAGTAAACATATTTCTATTGATATATGTTGAAAATGTTATAATATTATGTTTTTGACAGATTATTATGTTTAGGATATTTTATCATGGCTCAAATTGGAGTATTATTGATTAAAAAAACTTTTTACATTTTGTATTTTGTTAGGATAAATCATTTTCTATTGAAATATGATTAATGAACATTGAATGATTAAATATTATTATTATAAGATATAATCATGTTCTAATACCCCTATTCATATCTTATATTCACATATGGACCTTTATTGATATCTCTAATGTTTATACTTACTCAGAATCTATGCTCACACTTTATTATGTGTACTTTACATGGGTTATGAAGAAATGTTTTAAGTAGGGTATCTGTAAGAATTGCAATATGTGAGACAATATTTGTGGAATATATAGAATATATTTCATGAAATAATATGATTATGTATCTAGAACTAAATGGAACTAAACCTCTATAGTTATATCATGGATCATGTTGATTTGTAATTAATATTAATATAATAAGATGTAATATCAATTTACAAAATGTATGGGAACAATAGATGGTGTAAAACCATTAATTTTTTTAAATTTGGATATTAGGGTAAGGAAAATTTTAATACATCAAACGGGACATGTATATGAATAGGATAACATCAAAATGTTTTGGAACGGTATATATTATGTGGTTTTTCTAGAAAATAAAACATGTATGGATACTAAAAAGTCGGTGAGGCTTAGATACAGAGGCACTTATGGGTAACAAAACTAAGTGGTTAGAAATGGGTATTAACTTTAATATCATGTTTGTAATAAACCACCATGGGGTAACATCCAGAATGGAACCTGAACCGGTCCACCAATTCTCGAGGACCATCCCCCATCCCCCCAATACGATGACATGAATCAAAGATATTTTGAGATAACCATTGGGGATTTTTTCCCCCATCTGAAGCTGAAATAAAAAACATCCACATAGTTAATAATATAAATGAGTAGGCACATAACCAAATGGCATATCAAATAAATAATAATCTAATATATAGATATAGACTACAATGGAAATAGAAGTAAAAAAGTGAAAAAAATCCCGAAAAGGACAAACCAAATCAAACCAAATAGTTGTAAAAACTGAAGGTCTGATGAATATCTCCAAGTGACACTCAAGTCACCACCATGATCATAATTCCATACAATTACCAATGAAGTTGGAAACATGTCTATCAAAAATCCATGACCCGATAGAACATGAAAAATATATGAAGACTGCAGACCCACTAATGCAAATATGTAGGGTGTGAGACGAAGCCAGTAGGATACCACAATGAGTCCATTTCACATATTTAAATTAGTAATGTAATTTTTCTATTAATAAAACAAGGTATTGGAAAATAATTTTTAATTCTAAATTTAAATTCAGGGGATTAAATCAAGTTTAAAACAAAACTTCCTTAAACATCCTCTTTCTAAAACAATTTTTCATAATTGGTGATATTCCAATACAAAGACTATTCCATGGTAAACCAAAACATTATCTATGGAAATAATCATTTAAAAAAACACACATAAGGATTCAAATATTTAAAAATCTTATTTTGAAAAAAATCATTCTATTCAAAAACAATTTCCTTTTTTTCCTTTGAATTCTTACATATATCCAACTCCAATCACATATGGTAGTAAGGGAAAATGTAATTTAACCATTTCCAAATAAGGGTTATAATGAATGAAATAATAGATATGGGACAAAACACATCAATAAAATTTCAATGACATAACAAATTACACATGAATCAACTCCATCAATTAAATAAACAATAAAAATGAAAAAATATAAATTAATGATTCATAACATAGATATATAGAATAAATCAACACCATGAGGACTAATGGGATCAGACACGATACAAAAAATGTTGGCCTAGCTGCCAGTTGGGTATAATTTACACATCCATCCGCCAAATCTATATATAAACCCTCATCTGTTATAAAACTTAAAGCTAGGTGATATGTACAATTGGGGGTGGGGGTATAGCCAGTGAAAATCCTCAACTATCCATGAAATGTCACACTAAATCCTGCATGTAAAACATTATCTCCTCATAGAATAATAATAGAGGTGGACCATAAATAATAACATCGACACATCACAATGACACTATACTTGATCCAACGCAAAAATCTCATCCTTCCCACCTCCCTCATAAACATAAAAGTGGACCCCAACACACAAGAACAACATGAATCAGATATCCAAATATCCTTCATATGGATAATAATAATATCCACATAAGAAACAGGGACCGATAATGTAATGATAAAAAAACATGTCACTATGTGACAATTATACCTTAACATTTACACATATAAATTAAACATTTGGGAATCTATTTTTTGAAAACAACATAGAATGAAAGAAAAATTAAAATATAAAAAAAATCATCAACATGTATAACAAATAAACCCCAAGGTAAATTTCATTTCACCTTATATCACAAAAACAACCCATTAATATATGAAATTCCTCAACAAAAAAAAATGAATGCCACTTTGAAAAACTCATTTTTATTAAAACACAAGAAACAAGTGCATTTCGGTATGAAATCCAACTTCAAAATTTAATAAAATATGGAGAGTTCATAGAATACCATTTTACATTTAGATATCGTTTAAAGCATGAAATTACACCCATTTACCATATTAAAATATATAAAATTCAATTACTGATTTATAAAAACAACTCATTTTATCCAAAAATAATATTATTTAGGCTAATCATGAATTTCAAAAAACCCAAGCAATAGTGTAACTCTTTAATATAATTAAATGAAATCTAAACACCTACCTCATGTGGGAAAAACATGACACCTTTTATGAAATCCACCAAAAGGTACTCTTAATATGATAGAAAACTTTTGAAATCAAAATCCCCAAATTCTATCCAAACTAACACAAAAAAATGAAAGAAAACAAGACCTATATGGTTAGAGGGATTAAAAAAGATGTAAAATAAGAGGAAGACAATAGAGGAGATAATACCTCTTGATTTGCATGATGAATCCCAAAATATCAACTATAAAATAACTAAGATACGATTGGTAGGAGAGGAGGAGGTATTGGAGAGGTTCCATGGTTGGGTAGGTCCAATGGGGTGTCTTGGAGTGGAAGACCCAATAGAAAAAAGAAAATAAAAAAATACCGAATTTATAGGTAGGCGACATAGTTATCTGGAATAGTTTTCCAAACCATGAAACAACCATAAGAATAACATCTATTAAGAGGAATATGGTATACATACATAGGGTGCACGATTACATAACCATGCAACCAAATCGTTCTTCCCCGTAGAACTGAAGAAAAGGCTGCACTGTTTCCCCTAGGGATCCTACATAGTTTATAAACCATTGATCTCAACATTTCATACCTATAAAAGAATAAAAAACATCAAATTTTGAAATGGAACACCCCTTAACAAATGATAAAAAGATGCCACATGATTATTTACAAGCAATTGACACCTTGGGGTGTCAAAAGGCTCTCCACCATGCCAATTTCTTCCCAAAAAATATACTGGAATCTTTGGATAAGTGGGAATTCTAATGAAAACTCTACCATAAAGAGAGTGATTTTTCCAACAACCTCAAAAACCTCAAAACCAATGACATAAGCAATGAATCCAATTATTTAATATTTCCCAAAAAAAATATAGTTTGATTCCAAAGAGGTAGATTCTTTACCCAATGGAAGAAACATACATTGACTTTGTACATGTCTCCCAACCATTTTGTATTGATCTAAAATGATGGATCAATTGACAACCTCCTCCACTAGAATATAAGGCAGAGACCAAGAAACCACATTACTAAATACTCTAATTGGAATTAAGAATATCGACCGACCAAGGATAACCCAACCAAGAAAAATAAAATAACACAAATTTTGAACATCTCATAGGATTACAAGATCGATCACTCAATAATAAAGAACATTAAAAAATAATAATAAAAAAAAAAGTCTTCTCTGTCTAAGAAATGATAGACTTATTTCATAAATTATTCAACTAGAATATTAGGATGTTCAGATCCAACATTCCAAAACACCATTCCATAGAAATTATAATGGGCTCATATAGCACAGTGGCATAAAACCCCAATTATAAATGAAATAACACCCTCAAAACATCCAAGCATGAACCCTATGTTCCTCACACATCCAATCCAATTAATATATAATATCCCATGTGTTACACTATACAAGGGAAATAAGATAAAAATTAGATGAGAACCTATTAAAAAAGATATATAATCATGATAAAAATAATTTTTTTCTACACTAAAAGAATGAAGCTAGGTACAAAAAATATTGGACAAGAGACCAAGACAAAAGCGAGATTACAAAACAGGAATATTCCAAAACAAGGAAAACTACCCACACTCAAGTGGTAATTAAACAAATATAAACCACTAAGTATAATCATGATAGGTCTACGAAATCTTCATTTGATGCACGCACATATTACAAAATCAAAAAAATTGACCATGATAGCCACAAAAATGATAGTTCTTCGGAGATGACAAATAGGGAGTAAAAATGTTTCCAAACTCCCCCACTCGAAGCATGGAACTGGCATCCACTTCATTGAGACAAGAGGGTATGTTGAGATTATAATATTCATATCTTATCACATTTATAATTCCCCTTCTATATAGAAATACCTTCCTTACTAGTCCTAGTGGAAAATGAAACATCACCTTTCATTGTATTCCCTACCAGGATTTAATTAATAATAACAACCTCTAAAACTTCTTTCTCAATGGTGGCTAGGCCAGACTATGGTAATATAGAACACATTTCTATACTTGGGCCTCTAGAACATAAAAAAAATTATTTTATTTATTATTAGATAAATATTTTGAGAAAGATTCCAATCCATTAGAATTATTAACAAATTATTTAACTAAATGATAAACTTAGAGGATACCCAAAAACTCAATTTATATTAAAATTCCCACTTCTTCATGATAAAATTGATGAAAAATGAAATCATTCAAATATACCTAAAAGAGAGCCTCAAATGGTTTTGTATGAATAGAGAGCCTCCACAATCATAGTTCCAAACCACTAGACAAGGGAACAATGCATCTCACACTAGATGTTTTAATAGTCTGTATGGAGTGCAAATTATCACCGACCTTGGTTAACAACTCAATCAATTCCCGTGTTCCTCTATCACCATAAAAATAGCGGGTGAAAATTTATAAACATTCATTAATGATACAAGATCTAGAAAAAACATGTCTCTACCACTCCATCATGGGTTTAGCGAGGTCCAGAAACCAAAAGGAAAACTCTTTGATCACTAACAAAACTACAGGAGGAATTACCATCTAGACTTATAGATTTATTTCTAGGAGACACATCTTAAAAAATCAGAAACAAAAAACTCAATAAATTAAAAATAAATTATCTCAACACCAGTATATTGAAAATAATTAATCCAAACTAAATATGATAACAATTTTAAGGACCCTACCATATACATTACATAATCCTGAATTATGTCAAGAATTCACATTGAGTATCTTTTCAGGTTTAGAGTTTTAGAGAAATTGGCCATAACTATTACATAGAAACTTGAATATTACACGTAGACACTATTACCTAGTATCCATTTTTCAAAAAATAAAATCTCTAAAAAAAGATACATGTTTAGTTCCATGTTTTAGACAACATGACTTTTCCTTGATCTCATCCTTGAGCCTATTCATCTTTATGTCCTATGAGATACATTTCAAAACATGGGATGAGCATAAAAATCTCATTAAGGGTCATAAAATAATGAAATGAAACATTATCCCATCAATAAATACCAATCAATGAAACCATACTTTTTAATCATAAAATACCTTATGAAATCATAAGATTTATGAATAACACCCACAAATCATAAATCATAAAGGTAACTTGTGGAATTCATAACACACTTACATAATAGGTAACTTGTGTCCCATACCACATTAAAAATTTTAAATGAATTATCATTTAAATAAATTAATGTCCATATAAATAAATCCTAAAAACCATTTTGAAAACATGGAAATTAAATTGAAATATTTATAAGAATAAATATTTAAAACATTTAAAACGATATTTCAGTTAAATAGTTTTTTAACAAATGAGAGATTCTGGTATTCAAATAATTGATGAATAACATTTAATCGGAACTTTATAATATCATTAGAATAAAGGGATTCCTGATATAATCTGATAGAGGACAATATATACACCATTTAAGAGTGAATTGGTGCATAACAAAAATGAAGTCTCCATGGAATGTAAATTGAGGCGAAATAACTTATAAAGATAGTATCATTAGATTTAGGATAAATAAATTACATTATTATGTGTGAAAAATATTAATACACTAAATATGAATGTATATTCAGGGTTAATAAATCAGAGGACATTCCAACATGTTCTTTTTAAGACAAAATCAATGACTTTAATGTTTAATGAAATGAATGGAAATTGTGTTAAAATTACTCTTATCATGTTCATATCGATGAATTGAGAATTTATCAATGGAGTGATTATGTGTATCAAAAGTATATACAAACAATGTGGAGTGGAAATTAAAACATAAATAAAAAACAGTGATTCCAAAAATAATTATAGCATGACATAATTAAGAATGATAAGATTAACCCAAGGAATAGAAATTGGGTTAAAAGGTTCCCTTACCGATATTTGACAACCTAACAGTATCTCTTTTAATTTTAGAAAATGAATTGATGATAGGGAAAAGGGTATCTCATCACATGGAAATAACATTTACATTAATAAGGATATAGAATAAAAAATCCCAACATAAGAAGATGTTAATTAAATGACATAACAAAAAGAAGTTTTTTAAAAAGTAGAGGGTGAACGGTTCCCTTATCGATTTGGTAACTTATGAAACATACACCCCATGAAGGACGGATCATAAAATGACTATGTAAATACCCATAAATTTAAGTACATTACATAATGAATCTAGTCATGGGCAGTACATAAACCACACAATAGGAAATAGTGGAAATATATCATGAATCTCACGGGAATAAAAAGTTAGATGAAAACCCCTTACCACGTTGTAATCAATCGATTCGTATGAATAAAATATAATACCCACCAAATGAATCAAAAAATACCATGAATATAAAGAGAATCATGATTATATATAACAAATGTTAGTACACATAACAACACATGCAATAAATAAGTGGCGAACAATTGAAATCTCACGAAATTGAATGTGAGATAAGAAATCCCTTACCTCGTGTCCGACATGACTTGTTTGTTCCTAGTTATTCCTGAATAATAAAATAAAGTTAATTTATAATTGATTAATAACACTTTATCAAGTTTATTATTCTTTTTATATCACTTATTACCATGTTATAAAAAATATGTTATCATTTAAGTTAATAATGGGTGTTTTGTCCATATTTGGTACTTGAGTCAAAAAATGAACACCTTATAATTACAAGTTGTCCATGTGGTCAATAGTCCATTATCTAAAAAATAATATTCATGATTTAGATATCATATATATCATATATATTCCGTATATATATATATGTATGTATTTATAAGAGTAAATAATTTTTTTGTGTTAAGAAATGAAATGCACAGTTCATGGAGACAGTAAGCCGTATGTACGCATGAACGCTACTTTCATTTCTACTTCGTATTTTAATTTAATGAAAACATAATAATAAATAGTAATATTATAATTATAGTATAATATCATATATAATTTCAATAACTCCATCCTTTA
Source organism: Viscum album (assembly GCA_963277665.1). Classification (NCBI taxonomy): domain Eukaryota; kingdom Viridiplantae; phylum Streptophyta; class Magnoliopsida; order Santalales; family Viscaceae; genus Viscum; species Viscum album. Next base: position 893,290,936 of record OY728123.1, read on the forward strand.
TACGTCCCATGTATGGTGTGAATGAGTCATATCACTTTGAGGGGGCGGTAGTCCGCACTACCTTAAATGAAATTATTGTGTTTAATCATAATGGAAACCATAAAGGTATGATATAAATTAAAAATACAGAATCATAAGGAAAAAATAAATGTAATATTTATCATATATAAATACAGTTTTATAATAATGGACACCATAATAGGTGGTAGCATATAATTGAACAATCATCGTTTCTGGAGGCGTCAGTTTTCCATCCACATAAACAGTATGTTCTTTACCCATTAGATGGAGGTGTGTGTAAGTATAGTTCGAATAATTCTCATAAAAAAATTCTAGTATATTGAGGATACTAGTGATGTTATAAAAAAAATTAATAAAAAGAGTTTGGGGTTAGAGAAGTAAATAAAAGAAAAGAATATAAGAGAAACTATTACCTTTAATTCGGATAACTCCCTTTGGTTTGAACCAAAAGGAATTCATGACGTGCCTTCTGCCTAAGGTAAGTCTTCTAGGAGGAAGGGAGGGCTCTTGAGAGCTTATTTGGGTTGGTTTTTTACGAGACAAGGGGCTTGAGAGGTGTGAGGAATGGGTTAGAGGTGAGGTATTATTATAATGGGGAGGAGGGGCTCTTTAGGAAAGTGTGAAAATATTATTTTATTATATAATTATTTTCCGTTTCTAAAGGTCCAAAACTCATGAAAATTGAAGATACGATGACTCACGGTCGAAATAAATTCATCCAATGATAATTGGATAGTTTTTGGATGTGATTTTAATATTTATAATCTAATTTATTTGAATCTTTTATTCATGAGGTAAATACTGCATCATTTTTCTATCATAAATAATTTAATTTATTTGATGTCTGTAAATTATAAAAAAATAACATGATGTAGTAAATAGTTTTATATTTTCAATTCATATTGATAGTAAAAAAAGGTATCTTATATAACTACATGTAAAAATTAATTTACTAAAATATATTTGTTTATGTCATTTTGGTCTTTACATTAAATTAATTAAAATAAAGTGTCATTATCACCCTTAAGTGGCTCCATAAGGTCCCAAAATCAACCCAAATATTCCCATTATTGGCCATTACTCATCCAATTATGTTAGTACATGTGTTAAGGTATGGTGTTGTTATTATGATATTATTTTTACCTTGAATTACCCTATTTACCTTTAACCACGACAAATAAAAGTCAAAAGTTACTATTCACCAAAAATTATTTTCATCTTATTGAACAAAATTTTACTTAATAATAACAATCATGTATGTTGGATTTTTGAAATTCAATTCCTAGAAGTGGTAAAATATAAATGAAAAAGTCAGTTTTTTAACTACTACTAATTGGTTTCAATATTCATCAAAAATTGATGTTTTTTAGAAAAATACAAAAAATACAGGGCAAGATATATTTGATATTCCAAATTCAAAAATGACTTTTATTTTTTAAAATTAAAAACACAAAAGTTTCATTAATTAATTTTAAATTAATTCCCATTTTCAAAACAAATAGCGTGTTTTTAAGAAAAAATATCTGTCAAAATATTGACACTTGTTTATGTCCAATTTCAAAGTGAAATTAATTGTAAGGAAAATATTTTGATTAAATGGTAAAAATATAATCTAATTACACTTTAAAACCATTTATAAATATAATATAACCATATAAATAATTTATATTAAAAGGATGTTTTGAATTAAAATACAGTATTTCTCACTATTAATTAAAAAAATGAATTTTATCATAAAAATACAAAAAATTTACCAAATTTGTATTTAATCTCCCTATTCTAAAGAATAATTTTATTTTGTCAAATAGAACATATAAAAGGGACCAAAAAATTATTTAAAGAGGATATTCCATCAAAAGGTGGTAAAACAACTTTTTAAAGTAAATTATTCTTAAAATTAGATTTATTCACATTTTTAGCCTCTAAATTTTTTGGGATAAATGTAAAAACTTTTATCAAACATGAATAATTATATTGTAGTTTGTTCTTTTAATTCCCACTAATACAACGGATAGACATTAAATACCATTTAAAACAATAATATCATATTATTATTTTTCGGTATGATCGAACATTGTGTGCAACATAAGATTTCCAAGAAAACTGTTGTTGTGTATCAGGTATTCCATCGAACATAGAATTCCCATTAATGTAAAATTAATAATTAATTTAAAAATATTAATAAATATGAAAATGTAATATTCTTTATTTACCTGGTATGTTATATCATTTCCCCTCTTTTGGGAATTGCATCCTCGAAATTTTAAAATTGGCTTCAAAACATCATTGAAAGTCCCACATCAGACAAAAAGTAAATAAAACTATCACCTTAAAAGAAATAAAGATATATCCAAAGATCAACCGAGACAAAAGATACTAGGATTCCCTGAAAACATGGATATTTAATTGAAACTAAGTTTCAAGTTCTGATGTAGAGTGATAGAAAACCTGATTAGGAGAATGTTAAGAACAAGAAAACCACAAATTTTTGATGTGTTAAACGGTCATTGGTTTCCAAGTAGGAAAAGTAATGGACAACGATTTTGTATTAAGTTAATTTTCATAATGTTGATGAATTTATTTATGTGCCTAAATAAGAACATAATTACACATAATTAATTTTCATGTATACTTTCATCCTTTACTAAATTCCAACCACAAACTCATTTTTTTCTTCAAACAATGAGTATTCAAGATGAAGTGGTAACACCTGAAGTTCTAGAACTAACTTATAGAGTATCACATAATCTAGAAATGAAGAACTATATATTTCTCATGTCATTAGACCTTAACCAAAACCAAAATGGTTAGTGTGAGATCAGATAATACCCAAAAAGGAAAATCTTTTACAAAAATAAAAACCACTCTTAATCTCCAAAAATTGTCAAAAAAAACCCAAAGTTCAACAAAGATCATTCAATAAATAGTTGTATATAGAATTATTCAAGGTAATCCAAACTATGATTGAAACCCAAATATCAGAAGGATTCAATCACATACTCTTCCATGATTAATCATAACATTTATCTCTAAATAACATCAGTTACTCTCAAAGTCTCATATTGAAAAGAAATTAACCTAATCACATATTATCCATGATAGGTTAATCATTTCCATATATAACCCTAAATCAACTTATTCTTGATTCACAATAGCATCTAACTAAAAAGAATTTGTCATACTAACCAGGGACTTCACGTAGTCCAGTGGTAAGTGATAAATACCAGTCGCACTTTGGTTGTGGGTTAGATTCCCACAACTCTTTCTGACGTGATGGGTTGTCACGTGGTCTGCGTGTGGTCCTTTTTCAAAAACTATACAATTTTACAAAATTTCCCAAAAAAGAGATAAATTCATCAAAAAATAAACATAACATATTTTAACCACAAAGGTTATCTAATAATTATCATTTTGCATCCCCAAATGTATTAACCTGTAATTTCGTAAAATTCAACGATCATATAAACCGAAACAGTTCCTTATAACTATATCCACAAAAGAAAAGATAATTATTCCTTGAATAAAATTTTCATATTTCAAAATGTAGGGTTACACATACTATAAAAAGTCTTCTAATGTAATCTCATCATCAAAATAACCTTAATAAATTTATGAATTTCACTGTCCTAAAATCTACTAGAACTCTTGAATCCCTTATATGTTGGCTTCTTACTCATTCCACGTTCTTCATGATCCATTAACCATTCCTTTCCAACTTATTCTGAAGTAATTCATTCCTACAATAAAAATCATGAATCATATCCCAAGATTTAATAATATCAATACATATGTTAAGGAATAATCCATTCCTTTCGTTGGTCACTGTCAGTTTCTTCATCCTCAATCAGAATGGAATTCTGTATTGATAAAAAAAATTCATACGATCCTGGGGATCCCATTACGGAATCATCTTTTTATGAAATTCTTTTTGTATAATGACAATGCACACCACATTTAAAACATTTAATTGATCCCTAAAAAAGAACTTCTTTCCCTTTCCAAGAGTCAACTGGATGCTTCCTTTTTCCATGGAAGGTTCTTGCTTGATGAAATTCATTTCTACTTCTATAGTATCTTCCCGTCCCTTTGAAACATTTTCTTATGTGTTTCTTTCCACATCATTCACACATAGGTTTTTGAATATACTTACTTTTATGATTATTACCTAAACTTCTGTTGGGATTTGTTTCTCTCATATACGATGCCTTATAAAAATTACCATGGTTCAGGTGGTCAATCATGACTCTAGATAGTTGGTTGAGAATAACCACAAGAGTTCTCATTGCAGCTCCCATTTCATTCAGTTGCCTATTCAGAAAACCATCACAGTTTACTTCACATCCACTGTTACCTTGGTGCCCACTAGATCCATCTATTTACTAAAACCAAAATGTTTAGTGTGAGTATATCAGTAAAAACATCATATATTATCTTATAAGGAGGGTAGATAAAAATATATACTTATTAACGTTATTTTAAAATCATTTACTTTATCTAAAATAAATATGACTCTTTCTAAAATCCTAACCATTATGGTAATGTCACTTATGCTTAAAGAACACCCTATCCTCTAAAGCTATCTAAAACGACCTCTGATACCAACTATAAAAACCCATCCTTAAACATTACATAATCTTTAATAAAGATAAAAATTCCCATTGAGGATTTTCTCAGGTTTAGAGGTTTAGAGAATTGGGCCATAACTATGACAGAACAACTTGAATATTACATGTAGACACTACTACCCAGTATCCATTTTTCATAAAATAAAAACTCTAGAAAAAGAGAAATGTCTAGTTCCATGTTTTAGACAGCATGACTTTCCCTTGATCTCATCCTTGACCCTATTCATCTTTATGTCCTATGAAGAACATTTCAAAACGTGGGATCATAATAAAAATCTCAGTAAGGGTTATAAAATAATGAAAATAAACATCATCCCATCTATAAATACAAATCAATGAAACCATACTTTTCAATCATATCATAGCTTATGAAATCATATGATTTATGAATAACAGTAAAAAATCATAAATCATAAAGGTAAACTATGGCATTCATAATACACATACATTGTAGATATCATAGCTACATAGGGATTCACATTTAGAAAACCCATCACAGAATATTCACTAAATCTAATAGTAGAAACATCAACGTTTACCTCTGTCACATTACCCAATGCATTGGAGAGCTATCCCGGGCTCAACCACCCTAGGTTTATCACATAAAAACCCATATTTATAAACAATGAAAAATAAACATAACATATTCATAACACATAAAACAAGAATAATGGAGAGATAATACTTTCACTTTCCAATCACAATATATCTAATCAAGATATTGAAATAAAAAATGCTTTATAAAAGCATTTTCAAAACCATTTAAAACATTTAATAAAGTGATTTTTGAATCAAAGTGTCTCATACCACTTTGAAATTTTTTGAATGAATTATAATTTTAATACATTAATTCCCATATAAATAAATCCTAAAAACCATTTTGAAAACATGGACATTAATGAGAAATATTTAGAAGAATAAATCATTAAAACATTTGAAACGATATTTTAGTTAAAGTGTTTTTGAACAAAATGAGAGATGCTTAAATTCAAATAATTGATGAATAAAATTTAATCAGAAATTTATAATACCATGAGAATAAAGGTATTCATGATATAATATGCCAAAGGATAATATATACACCATTTAAGAGTGAATTGGTGCATAAAAACAATGAACTCTCTATGGAATGTAAATTGAGATGAAATCCCTTATAATGACAGTATCCTTAGGTTAAGGTTAAATCAATTAAATTATTGTGTGTGACAAATATAAATACACTCAATACAGTTGGATATTCAGTGTAAATAAATTACAGGACATTTAGATATTATTTTTAAGAAAAAAACCAATGACTTGAATGTTTAACTCAATGAATGGAAATTGAGTTAAAATTACTCTTATCAATTCATATCGATGACTTGAGAATTTATAAATGTAGTGATTATGTGTATCAAAAGTATATCCAAAAAAAGGGGAGGGGAAATTACAACATAAATACACAAATAGTTATTCCACACATAATCATATCATGAAAAAATTAAGAATTAGAAGATTAGCCCATGGAATAGAAATTGGGTTAAAAGGTTCCATTACCCAAATTTGACATCCTAACAATGTCACTTTAAAATTTAGAAAATGAATTGATGAGAGAGAGAAGTGTATCTAATTACAGAGACATAAAATTTACAGAAATAAGGATATATAAGAAAATATACCAATATAAGAAGATGTAAATTAAAATTCATAACAAAAATAAGTCTTTTAAAAAGAGGACGGTGAAAGGTTCCCTTACCGATTTGGTAACTTATGAAACATATCCCCCATGAAAGATGGGTCATACAATGAAGATGTGAATACCCTTAAGTTCAAGTATATTACACAATGAATATACTCATGGTCAGTACATAAACCACACAAAAGGAAAAAGTGGCAATATAGCATGAATCTCACGGGAATAAAAAGTGGCATGAAAACCCCTTACCACGTTGTAATCAATCGAGTTGTATGACCAAAAGTTAATAAGCACCAAATTAATCAAAGAATAACATGAATATAAATATAATAATGTCAATATATTTCAAATGGTAGTACAAAATACACCACATTCAATAAACAAGTGGCGAACAATGGATATCTCACGAAATTGAAAGTGAGATAAGAAATCCCTTATCACGTGTCTGAATTGACTTGTTTGTTCCTGGTTCTTTCTGAACAATAAACATAAGTTAATTTATATTTTATTAAGAACCCTTTTTCATGTTTATTATTCCTTTTATATCACTTATTAAAATGTTTTAAACATTATGTAATCATTTAAGCTAATAGTGGTCGTTTTGTTGATATTTGGTACTTGAGTCAAAAATGAACACCTTATAATTACTAGTTATCCATGTGGTCAAGAGTACATTATCTAAAAAATGATATTCATGATTTATATATCATATATATCATATATATCCAGTATATATATGTTTTTATAATAGTACATAACATTTGGATATAAGAAATTAAATGCACCGTTCATGGAGACCGTAAGTCGTACGTACACATGGACGCTACTTTAATTTATAATTTGTATTTTAATTTAATGAAAACATAATTATACATAATTATATTATAATTCCAGTATAATATCATAAATAATTCCTATAAATTCATCCTTTATATGTCCCACGAATTGTATGAATGAGTCATATCACTTTTAGGGGGCGGTTGTCCGCACTTCCTCAAATGAAATTATCACATTTACTCAAAATGGAAACCATAAATGTATGATATAAATTAAAAATACAGAATAATAAAGAAAAAATAGACATTATATTTATCATATATAAATACAGTTCCATCATAATGGCCACCATAAGAGGTGGTGGGAGATAATTGAACAATCATCGTTTCATGAGGCATTAGTTTGCCATCCATAAAAACAGTATGTTCACTAACCATTAGATGGAGGTGTGTGTAAGTGTAGTTCTAATAATTCTCATAAAAACATCCTAGTATGTTGAGGATATTTGTGTCATTATAAAAAAATGTAATAAAAAGAGTTTAGGGTTTGGAGAAGTAAAATAGAAGAATACAATTTAAGAGAAACTGTTACCTTTAATTCGGGTAACTCCCTTTTGTTTGAACCAAAAAGAATTCTTGAAGTGCCTTCCGCCTAAGGTAAGGCTTATAGGAGGAATAGATAGATCATGAGAGATTATTTGTGTAGGGTTTGGACGAGCCAAGGGGATTGAGAGGTGTGAGTAATGTGTCAGATTTGAGGAATTTTTTTTATTGGGGAGGAGGGGCTCTTTAGGAAAGTGTGAAATTATTATTTTATTATATAATTATTTTTGGTTTTGAAAGGTCCAAAACTCATTAAGATCAAATATACGATTACTCATGGTATAAATAAATTCATAAAATAATAATTGGATAGGTTTTGGATGTTATTTTAATATTTATAATCTTGTTTATTTAAATCATTAATTAATGAGGAAAATACTCCATCATTTTTGTATCATAAATAATTTAATTTATTTGATGACTAAAAATTATAAAACAAATACCATGATGTATGAAATCGTTTTATCTTTACAATTCATATTTATAGTTGAAAAGATAACTTATATAACCCCATGTAAAATTTAATTTACAAAAAATATATTTGTCACTCTAATTTTGGTCTTTACATTAAATTAATTAAATTAAAGTGTCATTATCACTCTTATGTGGCTCCATGAGGTCCCAAAATCGACCCAAATATGACCATGGTTGGCCATGAATCATCCAATATGGTTACGACAAATGTTAAGGTAATTTTTGTATTATTATGATATTCTTTTTACCTGGAATTACCCTATTTACCTTTAACCGCGGTAAATGAAAGTCAAAAGTTACTATTCACCAAAAAAATTTCATTTTATTAAACCACATTTTACTTACCAATAACAAAAATGTATGTTTGATTTATAAAATTAAATTCACAGATGCGGTAAAATTTTATTTAAATGAAAATGTCAGTTTTTTTAACTACTACCAAGTGGTTTCACTATTCATCAAAAATTGACGTTTTCAAAAAAATACCAAAAATTAAGCCTAATATATATTTGATATTCATAATTAAAAAATGATGTCTATTTGAAAAAATAAAAAACATTAAAGTTTCAATAATTAATTTAAAATTAATTCCTGTTGTCAAAACAAATAGCATGTTTTTAAGAAACAATATCTGTCCAAAGATTGACACTTGTTTTTGTCCAATTTCAAACTGAAATTAATTCCAATGACCAGAATTGGATAAAATTGTAAAAATGTAATCTAATTACACCTTAAAACCATTTAAAAAGATAATATGACTATATAAATAAGTTATATTATAAGTCAGTTTTAAATTAAAATAGAGGATTTTTCACTATTCATTAAAAATGATTTTTTTTCAAAAAAATACCAAAATTTTACCCAAAGATAATTTTGATGTCCCAATTCTAGAGAATAATCTTATTTTTCAAATAGAACATATAAAAGTGACCAAAACATGATTTAAATAGGGTTCTCTTTCAAATGGTGTTAAATCAACCCTTCAAAGTATATTATTCTTAAAATTAGATTTATTCACATTTTAAGCCTCTAACTTTTATTGAATAAATTTAGAAACATTTAAAAAACTTGTATAATAATAGTATAGTTAGTTCTGTTCATTACCACCAACACAACGACTAGGCGTTAACTACAATTTAAAATAATAATAATATATTATTATTTTTCAGTATGACCCAACGTTGTGTGCAACGTTAGATTTCAATGAAACTCGTTGTTGTGTATCGGGTAAACCATCAAACTTAGGATTCCATTAAAAGTAGAATTAATAATTAATTTACAAATATAAATAAATATGAAAATTTCATTTTCTTTATTTACCTAAGATGTTACAACAATGAAGTTCAATATTATACACAAGAGAATCTACCTTAAAAAAACAAGGTCATGATCCATTCCCGAAACGATCATCTAAAATCCTTGTAAAAATTTTATGAGACACACACAAATTATTTTGAATGAAATGTGACTTCCAAATCACTTTATTTTATTAAACTACTTTCACTATTGTCAATAACTTTTTAATGATTTCATTTATTAAAAAACATGAAATTCTTTTGTTTGAGAAACCAAAATATTTTAGATCCTTTTCAACCAAGCCACTTGGGAATCCAAAATAATGGTTCTAAAGAGAAATTCACATCCCTAGTCAGAAAAAGTACTTTTAAGAAACTTTTTCATCAATAAAACTCACTTAAACACCTAAAGAAAAGACCAACCAAACATAATATGGGAAAAACAACAAAGAGGGAAAATGATAAAATTTACTAACAAAATCCATTTTGATGGTTTAGCCATATGGTTCATTAGGTCATTCACCAACCATGTGAGTTCCATTGGATGTTTAAAAAACTAGTTTTCAAGGGTTGTTCATGTTTTAATAAACTGTTCTCCATAACAGGGTCATCTGAATTCATTTCAATTCCATTCCTGAGAATATATTTCTCCTAAGACGTCTCATAGGATGTTCCCTCTATATCTAGTGATGTAAATTCACACCAAAATAACACAAAATTGAACCAAATTGACCACAAACCCATTAGAAAAGTTGTAACCACCCATAGAACTCAAGATCCATTTCAAGATATAGCTATATAAGCACCATTCCAAACCTATCACATGATTCATAACTGTCCAATATCTTTTATACCATTGACACCAAAATATCATGATGTTATGTATCAAGAACCCAAGAACTCTCTAGAACCTAGATGCGTTGATAAACAATTTAATGAACCAAACTAGTTCTCTATATTAATCGGTGCCTGACCTGACCCTCCACATACCCAAGGATCATACCTAATTCCCTATAGATGAAGGCAATCACTGAAGATTATTAATATGATGAAAATGAAGTCCATGTAAGGAAACATTTCAATTAGAATTGAAATATAGATTTCTTTTGATAACCTAATATGGATTTTCCTTCAATTAGTTCTCAAAAGGTTAGTATTTTCAAATGGTTTCATTAAACTTGTGACCATTATTCATTGATCATCAATTTTTTCCATATTAATTAATGGAGATCCTAGAGGTTATTTTCAATTCACAAGAGGATTTAGACTTGGAGATCCCCTAACAGGTCTCATTTTTTCCATTGCTGAAGACTACATGAGTGGATTCTTCAATGAAATATCCCAAGATTTTATTTATAATAAAATAATAGTGGGGTTGTGAAAATCATACCCCACATCAATTTTTATATAATTATGATCATCTAATTTTTTATCAAATCCTCAAATAATACTATCTCTGTGATTAAATCTTTGTTTTCACATTATTGTCCAATCACTTGCTAGTGCATTAGTTTCAAAAAATATTTCATTGTTTTTGGAAATTAGTTTACTAGTGGTAAAAAAAATATAATAATCAAAGCCGTTGCTGTTAAGGGAAGATCTATAACCATTATTTATCTTCAATTTCCCATGTTCTATAGAAATATTTAGAGGTAGTATATTGATTACATATGCTTTGGAATCATTTATCTATTGACCAGATGGTAGGGGAATGCTTTGTATCAAGCTGAGTGGGAGTTCCTCATCAACTCTTTGATTATAGTAAAGCATCGGTACCCCTTTTCTCTTTACAGATGGCTAATAGTCCATTTTAGTTTCATACAATGAATGATGCGTAATTTCATCTCGATTGGATCTGTGAAAGAGAGAAAGATGATAATAGTTTCTTGGAAGGATTACATTAAACCCATTAATATGGGAGGCCTTGGCATTAATGACCTAAATATTTTCAATGAAGGAATTATTAATAAGTTCACAGGGACTCTCTTAACCTATAATAACTCTTCTATGGATTTTTTGTCATGGAGGTTCAAGATGGACCTTCTTAATGGGTATCATCATTAACCCTCTTCATCTGTTTGGCCTTTACTAAGATAATCCATCATTGATATAATTTAGAATAAAAAATGGCTAATTAGTTGGTAGTCCAGTCATAATTGTTGGAATTACAACTTTCTAGAAAACCCACTTAACACTGGAGGCATACCTTACAACAGGGATGATATGACTATTTCAATGTTAATTATTTAAAATAGAAAGCTTACTGAATTGGTTACTCCATATGATAATTTTTAAATAAAGATCTACCCTTTTATGGACAATAAAATCTAGTTTGGAGTCCAAAGAGAAATGTATAATTTAATACCAAATAGTATTACAAATTGTAATGTGATACCCTCACCCAACCACCAATATGGATACCTAAATTCAAAGAATATTTTTTCCATTATTCATGGTTCATTATTCATTAGATAATATGGAAGAATATACTTCCCACAAATGTTCAATAGATGTGATATGGATAGTTTTTTGTCTCAATATGTCATATACATTTTAAGGCTGAATAAACTATAAAACATGTGTTTTTAAGATACAATATTTCCTTGAAATTAAATAATTACATTGATAGCTTATTTAATATTAGCTTGGGTAGGTATAGGAACGTAGATGAACATATGAATCACATCAGTAGAGGTGGAAGAAGTGGGTAGATACAATTTATCTTGTTGGATTCCACTACAGCTAATTGTAATACTGTCTGGAAAACCCATAATGCCTCCCTATTTGATGTAACTCTTTAAAAATTTCATGGAGCTACTCTAGATATTCTCATAGACACATATACTACCGATGGAGTTCCGGTTGGTTCTATGGACTAAAATTTTATTGAACATAGTACTTTTCACATGTTGGGTATCTCAAGCCTACCGACAGTACTTCTAATGATAAATATTATTTATTGGATTCGTTTTATCTCTATATTTGATAATGTTAATGTTGATGGGATAGTATCTTTGACATTAGGGCTATTGAGTAGTGGTGGTGTCTTTCTCACACATTGTTTCTTTGTCAAAGGATTATTCAAACATTTTACTGGCCTTAGAATTTCTTATGAAGGTGAATTATGGGATATAATTTACACTATTAAGAATTTTTTTCTATCATAATCGGATTATTTCATGGATTGAATATGATTTTGAACATTATGTGAGTTATCATAAGTCGCAAACTAAGAAGGCGCCATGTAGAATTCTACCTCATTTTATTGGATGTCTCAATCAGGTTAGATATCTCAACCTTACACTCATACATATCTATAGGGTGAAAAAAAGTAGTTGATGTGGTGTCAAAAAGTTACATCATGGATATGAGTACTACATGGTCCTCTAAGATTCTAGACTACTATACAAACTTAGTGGGGGATAAAATGAGAGGTGTGTTTCACTCTCCAATTTGTAAAAACCATTGTAATTCGTTCCACATGTTCTAATTTTTTTTAATAATTTATAGGTCTCATAAGTTTAGACCCTAGATTTTTCTAATAAATGAGCAGGCGCAAACCCAAAAGGCATAAAAAATAAATAAACATTCAATATAGTGTTTCATCCTATGATATAAACTAACATAAAAACAATTGAAACCAAAATCAAAATACCAAACAGATTCAATCCAACTAATATTATAAAATTAATATCTGAAAAACATATCCATGCAACGCTTTAGTAGACACCATGATCCTAATGCCAACCACTTCCCAAATAAGGTGGCCCTCAATATAACCCAACAAAAAGTATTTAAGAAACATGTACATGACATTATTATTACATACCCACCAACATGTGTAGGGTGTGATATGAGGCCATTAGGATACCAATATGAATCCATTTCACTTATTTTTAAGCAACCAATTATTATACTATGAAAATATAAATTTTATTAATTTAATTTCACATTAAAATAATTTGTGAAAAATAAGTTTATGATATTTACTTCCTCAAATACGTCCTTTATAAAAAAATTTCATGAAATTTTTTCTATTTAAAAAGAAATCCAAATCCAATAAAAACCAAAACATTATCTCAAACAATAAAATTTTGAAGAAAACCTATACAAGGATTAAAATATTTTAAATGTTGTTTCTTAAACAAATAATTCCATTTGAAAACTATTTCCTTTTTTATTGGAATGATTATATACACCTAACTCAAATCACCTAAGGAAAAAAGGGAAACAATTATATAAACATGAACAAAAAAGTGTCATAATGAATTCCATTAAATATACGGAATTAAAAAACTAAACAATATGTAAAATCCATTAAGTATCACAGATGAAACAATCCCATCCATTTAATAAACTATAAACATGATAACAATTATATGAAATAGGTATAACATAGATACATAGCATGAGGTAATATGAGGAGGACTAATAGGACCACACAAGATATGAAAATTTCGACCATATTGTTGGTAGGGTAATATTCAGGAATCCATACCCCAAATATATCTAAGCACTTTCCTTGGTGTTGTACCCAAAAACCATGTGATAAATAAACAATGGTTGGTCTAGCGAATGAAAATACCTAACTAACCATGAAATTTCGCATTTTATCCCACTAAGAAACCTCAGTCTCCTCATGAAAAAGTTATGGGTGTGGGACATGAAAAATTATTTCATAACATAAAAATAACAATCCCCATGATATAACAGCACATACACATCTTTCCCATCTATATCACTACCCTCATTGTGAGCCACATCACACATGCACAACAAGAACCACATAACCATGAATTCTACAAAATGATAAGAATATATCAACAAAAGCAAGGGGGTCAACAAGGGCTTGGTCACCAATCAACACATCACAAGTTTCCACATGGGACTTCACATTTAAAAATATGAAATATAAACGTGAGTTTCCCTTTTTCAAAAAAACATAAAATGATAAGACAATTAAAAAAGAAAAATAATCACCAATAAGTAAAACTACACAACCCAAGGGAAATTATATTTCACATTATAACACAAAACCACCCCTATAAAACATGAAATCCATATTTTAACTTAAAGTATACCCACATTAGAAATATTTTTTTTCTTAAAAACCATAATGAGTTTGTTTAATTATGAAAAAAACCATTTTCATTTTATCAAAAAAGGTGAGTGATAAAATTTCATTTCACATCATGATATAATTTCAATAATGAAATTCCACCCATGTCTCACATGAAAATCAATCAAAGTCAATAGATGATTTATTAAAACAACACTATACTGTCAAAATCATGATTATCATGGAAAAAAATTAATTTTGAAATCGAATAAAATAATTGATTTCTTGACTAAAATTAAATTAAATATAAACACCTACCCCAAGTGGGTGAACCATGTTGCCTTTGATGAAATACACCCAAAAGGTATTCCTGCTATGGATCAAATAAATTACAAAATAAAATAACCAAATTCAAAAATTCCTAAAAAAATACATCCAAAAAGTACTATTGGGTTAATGGTATTGGAGAAAAAGAGAAAGACCATGAAGAAGATATTAGAGGAGAATATACCTCATGTTCTGGATAAATAACCACCAAATACCCATTCCAAAATAACATAGACAAAATTGGAAGTATATAAGGGGTACATGTAGAGGTTCCATGACTAAGTGGGTAGAAAGGGATGTCTTTTTTTGGAATCAGAAATTTATGAAAATAAAAAATACAAAAATACCCTAATTATAGGAAGGGCACATAGTTATCTTTAATGGTTTTCCAAACCATGTGGATCACATTTGTTAATCGGTGAAGGGCCTTCACAATTGGGGACCACTATTATATAATTTCGTGCCATAACTAGGATATACCCTAAAAAACACTAAAAATGGAGCAAGGATTCCTATAGGGACCCCACATGCTTTACAAACCATGAACCTTACTCGTGAACCCATAGAAAATCCTCCAAAACTCTTAATATCGACCAAAACACCCTTCAAATTAGGAGAAAATAAAAACATAATATTAATAACAAGATAGTGACACTAAGTGTATCCTAATAATTCATGATGTGTGGTCCAAAGACTTTATACCTGTCTATAAACACTCAGTGGGATAGACCAAGGTTAATTTACATTTTATTTAAAAGACACTATGAAGGATTGTAATGGATGATGATCATGTAAGGCATATGTTAAAAACATGGTGTCATAGATTAAAATGTTTTTCTAATTATTTAGAGATCCTATGAATTATTTTTAATAATTATATTGTTTTTATCTATTATTATTGTCTCTCACACTATTATTTTTAGTTTTAGTCAACAGATGGAGAAAATAGAACATTATTAACAATGAATTTGGCAAAATAGGGAAAGATTTTCTATATGAGATACCAAATGATATGGAAGGAAGAATTTGAAAATTTGTGATTATCCTTATTCAAATATCTCATTATATGACAAAACAATTCTATTAAGACTCCAAAAACACCTAAAAATATATAAACAATGTTTCAATAGAGTATAGTTGATGATCTTAAAAGAAGAAAAAAATAATAAAATTCCCACACATTGATAATATGAGAAAATAAACTAAAGGTAATTTCAAAAAGCATTAAGAATACATTTTTTAATTGAAGAAAATTGAAAAATTTATTTCTAAAATATTTTTTGTCTAATTTTTGGGGAGCATGGGAATTATGCGAGTTAATTACATATTCCAATTGCTAACTCTTAGAACATGGAAGGCCCTATGTTATTCTGAACATTGAAGTAGAATCATTGAAATGTTTATAAATTTATTTTTATTAATTACTTTATATAAGTGTATTATAAATGATATTTTTTTTATAATAATTATAAAACATATATGGATTTTTCTATATAATTTTTTCATTTAGGAATTTCATGAAATTTTTTAATGGTACTGATAACCTAGAAAATCTATTTAGATGTATGGTGATATTTTATTAGAAATAGACGATTTAGGGATAAATAACCCTTAAAATCAACCCAATGTATATATAATAAGATTTTTCAAAGATAAAGATATTATTTAAATTGATAAAGTGAATAGGACATTATTGGTGACCTTGAAAATTGTAAGCGATTTGATGAAAATGTGATTTAGGTCATCATTGATTTATTTTTTTGCCGTTTAAAATTTATAGGATATATCCAATTTTATATGATTTTATTTTTTAAATAAGTATAGTCTAAACATTTTTAATTATATAAGTATTAATTTATGTTTTAGGGTAATTCATGTCATCGACAGGTTTTTGGAAAATATATGATAAAGGTATTCACATGTTTTGTATGTAATATTATGATATACATAATGTTTTATAGGGATAAATGTTAAAGTGGAACTTGAAAGAAATATGCGGTCTAGTGTATATGATTTTTTACATTTTAATTTGTTCATATATATTTTTGAAGATTCTTAAGGTTAAATTTTTATTTAATGGATTTAATTTAACTTTGGGTGTTATTGTTGAGGTTTTAGAGATTAATGTATTGTATTCACCCATATTAAAGAACTTGTGCTAACCATTTTTGTTTAGATTAATATTTAGACACATATGGAATGAATTTAAATTCTTTTGTGGATCTTATTATTCTTTGAAATGTAATTTTGGTAATTCATGTTTGTAAAATTCATCTTCAATACTCATTCTATAGAGTAAGAGATGAAGTGGAAACTAATCGAAGCATAACCAAATGATGAAACTGTGTTTATGAAATGAAATGATATCATGTAAGTGGATTTTATCATTTTGTCTATATTTATATTAATATAATCCAAAAAACATCAAAAAAGGATTCCCAAATTAAAATTTCATACATTTACCAATATTGTTTATGAATTGATGTTCTTTTCACCCTTCGCCGAATTATGGTTTTGTAGTCATTAACATTATAAAGAAAATGTTCTTTATAATTCTCTATTATTATTTGATTTATGATATCTACTCAAACAATGTTCTGCTTACATAGGATCCATATTATGTGTTACTTGAAGTATCCTTTTTTAATTCTCATTTCCATTTCTCAATGGCTTCTTTTTTACCCCATTGAAATTGAATGTTTTCAAAAATGGGAATTTCAAATATTTAACCCTTGATGGTAAGGATAAAATTTCATGGAAATAATTTTTTTTTGCTGGGGGAGAATATAAATCCCTAAAATTTTAGTTTAAAATAATAATAGGCTCTATAGCCCTGTTAGCCAACAACACCCTTATTTATGTGAAATGAGATGTATTAAGAAATATAATTATTTAAATGTGAACATTATAACCTTTTCCTTGAATTAGTGGGTATGAATATGAAAAAATTTATTATGAAATATATGTAAATGGTACTACTCATTACAAATTTATTGAATAATTCTTTGGAAATACACACATAATATTTAGTGATGTCATTTTAATCATGAAAAATGATTTTAGTTGCATATTGTTCAGGAAAATTATATAAAATTTCAAAAAATAATATATATTTTTCTTATAAAATGAAATTAATTTTTAAATTTTCATATAAAAAATAAACCAAGTTGAAATTATTTATTTTTATGAAATTAATGATTTTTTCATTGAATAATGAAAGATACCATCATTTAAAATACTGTTATTGTTTATTATATCTCGGAATTTAAAATTACCAATATATATTAGATTCAGGATTATAGTGAATTTTGATCAATTTAATTTATCATAATCTAAATAAATTAATTTTAATTAGAAAAATTAATTATTTTTTATAAGATAATTTTTATGATTGAAAATTAATTTTTCTGAAAAATATTTTCCATACATTTTACCAATTAAAATTAAAACTATTTTTTCTACGTAGAGAGATTGAGTCATGAAATGTTGATGTGATATTTTTAAATATTTTGTTTCAAATTTTAAAATATTTCCCTTTTTATTTTTGGTCATTATCAATGTTAACCATTGAAAATATTTATCACGTCAATACGAGTAGAATTGGTAAAATATGATTAAAAAAATGAAATAAGGTCTTAAAATCAACCAAAAACAAGGATTTATTTCAATTTATGAGATTCATTAGACCATATAAATATTATTTTTGATTATATGTAATTTCTTCTCCACATTCCTTTGATTATGACATTAATATTAGTTTATGTAAAGAAAATTCCAAAAAGACACTCTTATTGACGTAATTTCTTTTAAATGTAAAAAATATAGATTGGAAGATGTTATTAATGAATATATAATTTCATTTTTAACATTAATAATTTATTATTATGATGGTAATTAATTTTTAATTTTTATTATTGGTATAATTACCTTTAATTATTACAAAATAATAACAAAGTTATTGTGGACTGAGCAGAAAAATCAATGTAAATGATTTTAAAAATATAAAAAATAATATTTTTTATTAATTATGGCGTCACATGAATTTATTGGTTAATTTATAATTTATATGTTTTTAAAAAGTAACTATATTTGAAATATATTTTTATATTCATAACTTTAAAATCAAAATAAACAAATAGTCCAAAAAATGACATTAAGGATATTTCATGTTAAAAATATTATGTTAATTTTTTTAAAAAACATAAATATATTAAAATATGAAAAAATGTATGATATATGGGAAAATTGCATCCATTGACATTTTTTTAATAATTTTACTTTATAAGTAAATTTTAAACCCAAAATGAATGAAAATGTGTTACTGCGATTAAGGATGAAAATGGTTAACGGGGGGTCAAACTGAAGAGATAAAGATGAATATGATCTAAAAAATAATTTAAATATTATTTTATTAGATTATTTCTATCCTATATCATCATTAATTCAATATTAATTCAGTTTTGAACCACTTTTACTTGAATGTGAGTTTATAATAAATAAAAGTTTTTGAGAAATTACAAGGGCACCCGTTCCATCCCTTATAAACAGAAACCCATCCAATATCTTCATAAAAACAATTATATTATCTTACATAGATGAAAAAATTACCATTTATCTTCTGAAATTCCCTATATAATAATTATAAGTGTTTTTATTTTGAATGGCCACTTTATGTGTCTTTAAGTGTGGATCTAAATGAGGTCATCCAAAAAATATGCGATCAATTTACTTGAAAATTTTCAATTTATTTATTCTTAAACCTCCTAAAAATAGATTTTATTCATCATAAAACAATAAATTTAGTTAAATAAATAGAAAAAAATTTCATTATGGTTATGGAACCACCATCACACAATATTTTTTATCAAATGGTGAATGAATGTGCCACTCTTGTATATGTGTCCACTAATTCCTCCACATAGTGATATGATTCATTCTACATCATCATAATTAATGGTGTATTATTATATTGGATTTAATATTCATATATCATATTTATTATATAATTATAATTATGTAGATATGTTGTCTTATCAACCTTTTTATAGTTTAATCCATTTAAAAAAGATAAGGCTACTCTTATGCACGTATGGACTACCACCTGCATGAAGCGATGTGATTGTTTTTTGATTTTCAATTATCATTGATGGTAATAATAATATATTAAATTAATTTACATTTTATGTATTATATTATAGTGCTAATATAAATTTTTGTTAATATTTATATTTAATTCATTCCAAACATTGAAAAGTGGTAAAAGAACATGTGCGTACGTACAGACTACCTTCTCAATGAAGTGATATAATTCATTTTTATTTCTTTATATGAATAGTTATACAAGTTTACATGATGAAGAAATATGAAATGTATTTCATTATTAAATTTTTTTAAGATTATGAAATCATGACCACAGTGAATCTATCAGAACCATCTGACAAATACATACATGAAAAATGATGCATTTATTACCCAAAACATTGATTTTATAAATTAATTGTTAATAAACAGGTGATAACATGTTATAAGTAAATTATATTTTGTATGATATGTATTAATACTTTATTGGAATATATTTATAATTAATAAATACTTATTATATATTATAATTTAATGAGTATAATTAACAATTAATCGATATGTAAGCGTTTATCACTCAAATTTTCTTCTTTGGGACATGTGTTTTGTTATACAAATACCTTATTTGATAAAATGTATCTACTTACCCTTCATTATATTGTGTCATGAATATACTTATGTTCATGGTATTTAATGTTTCATTTTAATTTATTTCATTCATTAGGGTTTTAAATCAAAATATACCCAAGCTATAAGGTATTTATGCCTCAATCTCATTTTTTAGATTTGATTGTGATAGAATTTACAATAAAGTAAATAATATGATCCTTATCTGATAAACCCCAATAATGTTTCTTATCCTATGTTTTTTTCTGTATTTTAATTTTTTACTAACATTGTAATCTCTTTGGTAGTAATAATGGTTAAAAATTATTTTTTAATAATAACCGACCTTATATTTCATTTTTTTGGGCCAGAAAAAACATTTCTTTTATATCCATGATTTATAAATTATTATAAATTGTGTTTTTAGTTTTAAAATTTATTTTTTAATTTTGTTTTTTACCTTGATTTATTTTCTAAAAAATAATTGAAAATAATGTTATTCTCATTTTCTCATCATGATACTTTTTATAGAAACTGTAAATAGAATATTTATTTTAGTAATTATGACATTAGAAAATTTTACCACCATCCGGACATCTCAATGTTTTTAGAAATTCCATTAAAATATAACATGGTTATTTTCAAATTAAATTATTTCTATAATTTTTTAAAATATTTGTAATTCACATAATTTATTTTTCAAAAATAAATTAGTTTTTTTTCCACTAGATGTATATACATGATATTTTAAAGGGATTTCCCAAATTTTATGAAAACCTTTGATATTAAAGACACATTATGGGGGATCTGATCTAATGGTACCAAACTTATTTTTTATCTAGATGGTTTATGATTATAATGGATACATATTTTTTAAAATTATTTCTTTTATATGGATTAATTTATTAAGAAATATTGAATATTTTACTGATCTTATGGAAGATTTTTGGTTTAAACTTATGTGATAGGAAAGTATGTTGGTTCACTCTAATTCATTGTTGTTGATTTCTCACACTTATGAGTTTTTCATTTTCTTTGGAACAAAGCCCTATTCGAAGATTTAGGATTCATGAAATTTTAATGAAAAGAAATTATTACTTCAAGAAATGACCATATTATAAAACCCACATACTTATCTTATACTCACTTATGTTTATTTATTAATATATGTTATGATCACCCTTACTGATCATCTGAAATCATCGATTCTTATGTTTCCTTTACCCAGGTTATGATGAAAGGTTTTATGTATTGTATATCTATAAAGTGTACAATGTGAGAATATATTTATAGGATATGGTGAAGATCATTCATGAATCAATATTATTATGTATGTAGTCTATGAAGACACTAAAAAATTATAGTTTTATCATGGAACATATTGATATGAAAGGAATATTCATCTAATGAGATGAAATTTCTATGCATGAGACTTTTGGGTTTCAAAAATAATCAGGATTGTTGGGGAATAAATCTAGAGTGAGGAATATTTTCATTTGAATGGTATGGAGATAAATATATTGATTGTGATTCAGCCTTGTTACATAGTATTAGAAGATACATCTGATCGGAAATGATTCATCACTAAAAACAAATATGGAATATAAATGATGAAGGGCTGGATAACAAGAGGAAATCACTATCAAATCGATTGTTAAAAAACACTATTATCCTCATAGATAGTGATGAACATTATCTACATAATCATAGGTGCATACATATAATACAAAAAATAAATGATAATATCTCAATTATTCTGGAAAAAATGATAGTCATAACCTGATGTGTGATAGGGAGCGTACGTCTGACACAAATTTGGGGGAAAAAGCTATAAAATCCCAATAAATAGGGAAAAATTGAATCAAATATTCTCCACCTTTTTCACATGGATGTCTATGGTCCCATTAAAATCTTAGTAACATGTAAATAAAGTCATTTGTACTTATTATTTATGACTATAGTTTTATGAGATGAGTTATGTTTATGAAGAGAAAATAGGAAGTGTTGGATTGCATGATGAGATTCAGGAATCAAGAAAAAAATGAGAAACGAAAGAACACCATGACATTATGAAATGATAGAGGGAGTTTTTGAAGCTCATTAAAATGAATAGAATCTGTCATTAGTTATCTTCATTATGAATTATATAGAAGACTGATGTTGTGTAATTACAAATCGGTTGAGGATATAATAGAAAAGAATATAATTATTGAAGGTCTTATTTCACATCACTACTAGAAGAAATAATTTTATATTATAGTTGACACTCGGAATCATATTCTCGATATAATTGGGGAAGATAAAACATCATATGATATATGGAATGATATAAATCCATATTTCATCTATTTTCATATGTTTGTATGAATGTGATACATATTAAACAATGAAGGGAACCATGGGAAATTTGGTGATGCTATAGATGATGGTTTCCTCATAGGATAGTCATTGAAATGAAAATCCTAAAAGTGATGCATCAAGTGGAAATGAATGATAGTTGAATATAATTATGTTTAAATTTATGAATAGGAAAAGGAGAAACCATATTAAAGGGTTATTTTTTAATGGGATGTGGGAAGAAAATGATGAAAGTGAAAAATTGAATGAAATTATAGTATATTTTCCAAGAGACGATGGTTTCAAACTATATTATAAGGTAGAACCTGTTATTGTACAACCCAATAATATACCACATAATATTAAATAAAAGAATAGAAGAAGATATATTTAATATTATTGGGGATAATATTTCATCCACAAAAAGACACCTGGTAATGATTGTAGTACATGATACACTATTAACTGCTATATGACCAACAATATTTGAAGAATAATCCAGATATTAGTCTTGGGAGAAGGATATGAGTGGGGATCTATAAAAAATTTATATAAATCACCCATGATTTTTTTTGGATATACCTGAATATATAAATGTTATTAGAACAAAGTGGGTATTTTGAAATAAATTGAATGATAGTAGTTCTATAAATAATAATAATGCTATATTAGACCATAAATGGTAAAGTCAAGTTAATATAGTTGATTTAGAATTGAAATTTTCTCTGGTTACTTGAATTTAATTTATTCTATTATTTTTTGGAATGGTTTTGAATAGGGTATATTATTTTCAAATGGAGGATAAAATAGCTTTCTTGAATGGAATACCAAAAGTAGAATTTCACATTGATCAAATCATGTGATTATTAATTGATGAAAAATATGAAAATGACTGTATGATAAACAATGAACTATATATCATGAAAGAAGAACATCTACCTTGGTACTCCAGATATTATACATATCTACATGTGTTAGGGTGTACAAGAGTTAGAACAAATATATACATTATATGTGAAAATTTATGATAAAGAAACGTTCAGGGTTTTGGTATATGTGGATGCAATCATATTTAGAGAAAAAAATTATGGTGTGGAGTATTTTTTAAATATGATGAAATATGAGTTTGAGAGGTCTATTATTTTGGAATTCACAAAATTGTTTTTGATTTTAAGATATTAAAATGGAATATTATATCATTATTTTAAAGTCTAACTGTGCATGTAAATTTATTTAGAGGTTTAGAATGTATGAGTCCATTTTTCTTTTAACCCCTATAGTAGTTAGAAATAAGAATAGAAAATGTGAAGATGAGAAAGTAGTTGATCATACATTACTTATAAAAAACAAAGATATTTTTCTATACTTGAGAGCTATATGGCATAAAATAAATTATCCCACGAGTCTAATAGAACAGTTTCATTGTAGTCCCATGGTAGAGATGATAACAACTGTAAAAATAATCATGAGATAAAATATGGTAACACTTAATTTTAGACTACTATTCAGATTAGAATATGTGTATGATCTTTTAGATTCTTATATGTTGACTAGTTTAGTGATATGGAACATAGAAAATCTATTATTATAGGTTACTTATTTATTCAAATCAAGTGTGTAGTATGTCTAATAAAGAATAATGAAAGTACATTCCTATAAAAAACTGAGTTTGAATATGTAATAGACAAAATTTCATATACCAAGATAATTTTAATGATACATCAACAGGATGATCATTGATAGCCCGTTGAGTAGACTATAGTTTTCAATTATGTTTAAAAATAGTTTAATTGAGATTTCAATGAATTAATTTCATAACTCTCAGGATAAGCATATATAGATTGTATATAATATTGTCAATATAATATAGGAATAAAGAGTTATTTAAATGTAATTAGTTGGTAATGACCCCCCAATAAGCTTATATTGTGAAACAATAGTGGGATATTAAGGAATTTGAGAAACATCGGTTGAATATTTCTATTGTACCTCCTATTTCGGATTGTGTAGGATCAACTATACTCCCATCTCCCTTCATGTATATTATTTTTTTTCTTATAAATTTTTTATTTTTTTTGTAGGTTCAAGTGGTTTTGTGTGAACATGGGAGATATCGGATTGTTATGGAAGGGAAGTAGACAAATTATTTTCTATTAAATATTTTTAGAGAGGTGTATTCATTAATGTATTCATTAATGTATTATCTTATTTCCAATGTTCTTATATTTGGGTGTGTGAAGTTAAGCTGTAAAAATAAAAAAGATTCATAGAGATACAAATTGATGTGCAGAAGGGTGTACTAAATCTATATATAATAGTAACCCAGTCCTCATGATCGATTGTGTCGTGTGGTAGTTTGTATTATTAGATGGTGTATTGGAGTCAAAATGAGGTAGATCGAATACTAATGTTGTTGAATGAATAATAATGTGGTACATTGGAGTCGTTTTGTATTACAGAATCACCATGCGGTAGCGTGAATACTCGTGAGGCAGCATGATACCAATATAATGTCAGTTGAGACTCTTTGTGAAGCCGATCAAAATGGAATGGTAGACTAAAATTAAATATTTAGTTTCATTGTTTGGTTAATTGGAATAGGGTGGTTAATTTGATGTTAACATCCTGTTTCATCACACAGTTAGCTAAAAAAGCCCTTCTAATATATAAAACATGCAGTCACATTGAAAAGTCAGTAGTAGTGGAAAGGATAATCCATATGGGAAATAGTGTTTATGGTTAATCCAATATGTTTATTCATGGGATTTGGACATGGTGACATGAATTTTAATTCCAACATGGAAAATCCAAAATGGAAATTTCAATAGAATCAAAATAATGGATTTTGTAGAGATTGAAAATGAGGAAAATGATGATATCTTAATGTAGATCTAAATAACATTGACTCAATATTTTTAAAATTTTTAAAAACAAAATTTTTAATCCGGATATATATTCCAGACATCACGATGTCCATTTATAAAGGAGTTAATTCCATATTAATTGTGGGTGTTTGAATATAGAGTTAATGAAGTCTCATTGAATTAGTCTCGAAGGAATAAATGAACGAGTTTAATAAAGAAATATAAAAGCTAAATTGAATTCAACTATGAGAATTATGGATCCATTTTTTGTGAAATTAACTTTATTAATATGGATAACTTGGGATTATTGGAGAACAGATGTTGAAGGAGGCGTGATATTCACTATTAGTAAAGTAATATTATGTTTAGAAAATTAAATACTCATGGTTGTCATATATGATGTAGTGAAGGGTAAATCTTGGAAGATATCATTTTGAAAAGGAGAATGTGGATAATCAGGAGATGAAAATAATCAATTCCCCAAACATATGGGTGTTTATTTCTAATCATTATAATTAGAGAACTGTGATTTTGACACCATGTTGATTTTCTTATATTCAATAAAAATTGACAAAAAATAAGGGGTATTTCATATCATATCATCAATGAGACCTTATCAAAGACCTATAAAAAACCTATTAAATATTATTACAATAATGGTATTTTATCATGTAATTGTTGTGTAATCCTTGGACTAGCTCTTTTAGGGGAACCATGTAAACTATCTATGTATACAATTTATATTCCCTACATTTACTAATGTGTGTGTGCATAAAATACGGACTAGCCTGCACAAATATTTTTAACATGGGAGAAAGATCCAAGAATTAAAAAATACTATCACAACACACAATACAAAATATTTACCTTTTTCTAATATGGTCCTATCATTTGGTAAAGGTGCACTTCCTATTGGTAAAACATTTTACGGACAAGTATGTCCCAGTCATTATATGGTTATTTAATACTATATCGCTAAATGTTATTTAAATAGATTAAATTGTCATATTGGAATTATAATATTAACAATATATAACCAATATTATCTTTAAAATTTTAGAAATATATTCATATTTAATATTCATCTATTGATAATTTAATTAAAAACATTTAAAAAAATTATAGTAATTAATAACTATTTGTAACTTATATTTTAATTTAAATATTAAGTGGTCCAATATTTTTAGATAAAATGTAATATTATATTATTAGTATAAATTTATATAATATATTTATTATACTATAATTATAAAATTATCTAATATGAAACATTAACAAATTGAGGTTTTATTTAAAAAAAAAGATGTTAAAAAATACTTAAAAACATGTTCAAACACTAGATGAAATTACATTAAACTCCATCAAACGTTATCCAAAATATGATTCTATCATATATAAATTATTACTACCCTAGTTCACATAGGTAGTTGTGTCCATAAATTCAATTCACCTTCTAAGTCATTACATGGTTACAACATAATTAATTGCCAATTATAGATTGAAATTGGTGGCATGAAACATGTCATCCTGAATTTCAAACACTAGTGGCTCGAAGAAGCTAGACATCCTAACCCATGTAATCCTTTAATCCTTAATGTACATGTAGATGTAATATGTTCATCATAAATCTCAAAATATCATCAAGAAGATTCATATAAAAAAAGTTACACGGTAGATGTCGATAAAATAAAATATCACATCAATCGAGTATAAAAATTTGTGATTATATAGTTTTAAGCATTAAGAAAACAATCAACTCATTTATGTTCATATTCATAATCCATTTCAAAAAAATAAAAAATAGAAACATTTAAAAAATAGAAAAATAATGAATAAGAAAATATATTCAAGGTACCAAATATAGAATTATGATTTTATTCACTCCCTCAGATCACTATCCATTGTTCTGAATTTCCCTTATGTAGAAGCTTTACTGCAGAACATCTCCTTATACAGCGACTACCGTAGTCCTTCTCTTACATGTACTCAAAACATTATAGAACACTTCTTATAGTCCTTTATCAACCAGTACTCTACGAAAACAACAACAAAAAAATAATACAACTTAAACTAAATAAATTAGAATGAAAGAGGGATCAAATAAAAAAATGAGAACTGAAAAAGTAATAATGCAAAACCTATAATTAAATTTCAACATGGAATATTTTTTTTATAAAAATAACTAATTAAAAAAAATTAACCTTTATCTAATGATTATTATTAAATTATTAACTAAAACACTGAAAATTTAAAATTTTATCACTATTACTTATAAATACACTAAAAAATTTCAAAATTGTATCATAATTACCAAAACAAAGACTTTTTCCCAAAAAAATAATAATTTAATGACCTTAAAGTTAAGTAATATATACTTTTACTAGAGGAAAACATAAAGAACTACAAGCCTTTGAATGTACATTCTAACCAATATTAATATAGAGTCCATCTAATATATAGATCATAGTAAGGGTTGAACCAGTCTCAACATTCACTGAGAGAGTTGTGGCTTTGATGTTTACCAAGATGGAAACCAGTGAAATGGTGATGAAAATTTTATCGAGATAAAACAAATATTTTATTGGGAAATGTAAAGAGGTGTTCGAGAGTGTTTCCTAAGAAAATCATTGCACCCAACAATTTATTCTATAGGGATGAGTTTTTTCAAAATATTCACATTGGGTACACTACTTCTGAACGAAATGCAGTGAGGTTTGTTCATAGAACATGAAACACATAATTTTTTTATATTTTTGATAACTCATGCGATATCTTTCCAACGGTAGGATCTCATTTGGACACTATACCAACAATACATAGGAATTCACAATGGTTGAGGGTATGGGAGGTTGGGTTCATAAAAACTTTTTGAGCGGAATTATATCTATCTATAGGAATTTCTATTAGACTTTTGATATATTCAGGTATCATTAATTAAATCCCATATATAACATGGGTAACCCATAAATTAACAATAAATCATTAAAATGTATGGAATTTAGAATGATATGTATGTATCTGAGGTTCTTCATCAATAGAAATATCATATTTTATATCTAAGGATCTCCATTAATGGTTTCCTCTTATGTACAGATTTGAGATTATTTTTTTGTCTTATTACGTCACTAGTTTTGATCCACATAGTGGGGACCTCTAGAGTGAATCATTATCTAGGGATAATAGAGTTGTTTTGATGTCAGGATTTGAACCATGAATTGTATTCCAATGTATCAATGTAAAATGAATCATAATCTTCATAGTTCAGTTCCACTTAACATGAAACATCATACCTTTTATGCTCATGTGATATGTATGAAACCATGATGTTCAATTTCTGGTGCCGAGGAAATCTAGGTGGACTGTTCTAAGGATATGTTTGGTTTCAGACTTATGAAGAAGTGGTCCAGGGAACCTAGAAGTGATATAGATTCCCAGGTTGAAGAACAAAGTACTCTAAAATCTGTGTGGAGTGAATAAGGGTTGATTTTGGTTGTTGGGCTGGGACCTTCAAGAATCTTCTAATGTATCCCATTTAGATGGGAATAAAATACCACATATTTCAGTTGTGAAGATCCACAAATATGGATTCCTATAGGTTTATCCAATAAGGGAGTCTGAATCTTTGAGAGGATTGAGTTGGGTATTATTCTTAATAAGGATTCCCTTTTTTATTTGGTGGGATTGGTTGGGACTTATTTCTAAGGAGGATTTCCTTGTAAATAGAGTTTGGGTAATATACCGAATAGGAGGTCCATATACTTGGTCATGAGTGGGGATTGTACCCAATATGAGGCCCAT
Source organism: Viscum album (assembly GCA_963277665.1). Taxonomy (NCBI): domain Eukaryota; kingdom Viridiplantae; phylum Streptophyta; class Magnoliopsida; order Santalales; family Viscaceae; genus Viscum; species Viscum album. Next base: position 893,320,475 of record OY728123.1, read on the forward strand.
TGGAGGTTGTATGGTGACTTGGTTGGGACCTATGTCGAATAAGAGGCCCATGGTTTGGTTTTGGGGTCGTGCAAATGTCATGATCAACAACAACCTCTAAGACCATGTGAATCTTGATCGGTGTGAGAAACAGGATAAAGTGGAAGATATGAGAGACCGCCAAATCTTCTTTTCCATAAGGTTATATATATGGACATGAGTACCCATGCGTCTAGAGGCCTTCTGATGGAAGTTGAGAGGATGATCTAGGAAAATATTCTCTAATAAAACATGCATCAAACTCTTTGGATGTCCTGATCATAGTGAACCTCTATACATACATGAGTCATGGTTTAATGCGAGAAAGGGTTAACAGATGATTTAGAAAACCACATAATCCCCATCCTACTAGTGGAAGATATTGGCGTGACATGAGAAGAAAGGTATATGATATACCCATTCCTTCATGTCATTGTATCTATGATAGTCCCATCTAACTACGCATATAGATACCACCCATGAGCATAGATAAGGAGGAAGGAATGAAGCATAAGAGGTTATAAAATAAATTATAGGGGAATAATCTCAGAGTGATGCCCTATAATTTTTTATTGGTGATGAAAAGAGGATAAGAAACTATCCTGAAATAGAAAATAATGTGTTATCCTCACCCTCCCCACCTGGAACCAGAGGCCCCAAGTCTTAGAGACAAAATGGGAATCACAAGGCTCTAAACATTATCTCTAAGACCAGAGGATCTATGAAATTAAAACCAAGGTCAGGGTGCTCATGAAGAGGGGTATTTTCACTCAAATTCACCCCAAGGACCATACCTTCTATGTCGGACAAGGGCGGGACAGATATGAATGAATGAATTCATACCCTAATGGGAGACACACTAGTTTTACTATTTCTGTGGTTTTGAAAGTGCAGAGGTTCCAATTGTTGTTTCAATATGGACCTCATAGAATGAGGGAACCAAATGGGGAGGATCCCTACCATTGGTTTCATGGAAGATGAATAAAAAGGGGGATCACACAAGTCTGGTCTTGGAAAGAAAATGTGCATCATATAGGGTTTTTAAGGAGATAAAAATTCTTAGCACTAAATGAAAAGGCCTATGTGAGCTAGATATGCCTTGGGAAATAGACCACATGGAAACAACACTTGGGTGAGGCTACAGACTATAAACTAAGGGTCTCTTAAGGTGTTCTATTATTTTTCTTTAATATGTACCTGATTAGAGTATAGGAAAAACACCATTGGTTGTCCACTAGGGGGAAATAGAGTCCTCACACATGTGTCTTGTATTTCTGACCCTCGAGGAACTTTTGGTCCCACAACCCCCCTTAATTCCCTCTTTTCATGGGTTTTTTAGGGATAACTAAGTAAGTTTTTATGAACTAGTATGTGGGGATGAATGAACAAAGAATAAATATGTTTTTTGTATTCTACTTGTGAAAAATGAGATGCCCCAAGGTCTTATATATAAGAAAATACGAGGCCCTGGTTGAAAGAGTTACTTTGTGCAGGTCAATGGTTATAGTGTACCACATTGTCCCATGTATAGAAGGGGGGAGATACTAATATATCTCATAAGGTAGATTCATTGATGTTCCTAATAAAGGAGTGTATATTTCCTATAGGTTGTGTAGGCATGGCCTCCACCATCCTCTTGGCATGTAGGGTTGGTGCGCGCAGGATCACTTAGGCGAACCACTTGGGAAAACCTTTTGCTCCATAACAATGGGGATACAACCCTTCTTAGGATTAGTGCCAGGCTGTGGTCTCTGTCCTTTGACCATGTACCCTCTCTATCGTCAATGACCCCCCAGGAAAAATGGATAGCCACATCCCGAACATTTTTTGTCATCTCAATGATGTATTGGGTCGTGAAAAACGAAAACACAATCTGATCTGTCTTCCTATATAAAGACACATTTATAATCAAATTCAATATTTGGTGTCTAAGTGAGTTTCCCAACCTAAAATTGTATAAAATTGCATGGCACACATTTAATAGTTTTGAAAAATCCCCCACCACCCATAAAATAAGATTCATTCGGAAGATAATGAATCTAGTTCTAAGGTTACACGGTATGAAAATAGAATGCATTCCAACATGAGTTTGTGGGATTTGGGGATATCTTAACTATTGAAGGATGCTCTGATTTTTTCCTAATTCATGGGACCTAGAGAGCACAGTTCTACTATTACTAGGGTCATATGGATAACCTCGTGAATTTTTTATCCTACTCCATCTCCATATTTTTTTCCGAAGTCAAATTTGAATAAGACATAGGGTTAAAGACTTGGATTTTTCTTTGGCCACCCTTTGTGGGTTTTCATCCTATCATGTTTTGTGACTTTTATCTTTTCACAGATTGATTTTTTCCAAAACCATGTGATGTTCATGTCTAGTGAACTAAGGGTTGAATTTTATCTAGAATTTTATTTTCATTTGTTCATCCAAGAAATTACATTGTATCCTTTACTATGTAGTTTAATGTCATGAAATGTTGACTAAAGAGACTACAATTTAAGGTCAAACAAATATGAAAATATGTTTCAAGATGATTACCCAAATAAGGCTTTTAGGGTGAGAAGGTTTTGATATTATTTATATATCCAATGGGGAAATTTGAGTCATTATTTTGTGACTTTAGAATGTAGAACATGATATTCGGGAATATAAGAGGTCTCTACTGGGTATGAAGTTATCACTGGTTAAAAATCCCATTATGTTGGTGAATTTAAAAAAATGAAAACTATTTCATTTTACAACATAGTCTAATAGTGAAATCCTCTAGATGATAGGCCCTTTTTTGGGTGACTTATGAAAACCCAATTATGGAATGTTACAACATAGTCAGGAAAATGATTTTATCATAATTTCAAGATTCTATTGATGATGGACAATGGAATTTTATAGAGAATCACATTTCTCAAAGCCACAATTGGTGGATATCCCCCGGAAGGCATCTAAGACTCAAGGGAATATATATATTGTTATTTTCTATGAATGAGAGTCTACTCATAAATGAATCGGTCTTGTATGAAGGTGGGTATATTTTTTAAGTCACCAATTTTTTGTGAAAGTACCTTTTATGACAATGGTTGATGAATTTTGTAGTTTAATGTCATGTGACTAAGACATTGATCATTTAGTTTAATATCATATAATGGGGATGTTTTTGTAATGTTTAATTTAATGTTAATAGGATGTGGTAATACTATTTTACATCTTGTGACTAGGATTTTATACTATGTTGTTTAATGTTTTACAACAAGAACATTATGTGGCTATAATTTATTGTCTCTCTGTTTGAACAAATGATTAATAATTCTCTGATTGTTGGTAATCTATATGGTAATTTTCTATCCTCTTTAGGTGTTAAGGTAGAAATGTTTATGTTTTAATATAGGTATATTTATATCCGTAGTGTGGTATAGGGGGATAGAATATGGAGATAGAGGATGAGTTTCTCCTCGAAGAGGTTACAAATAGTTGAAATCCCCATTTTTGTGGGTGAATTTATACAATGTCAACTTGTTCGTGTTATAGAATATTCAAATAGTGAAATACTATAGCTAATAAGATCATTATGTGGGAGACTTAGGCTAAGACAACATGGGAGTGTTACAACATAGGTAGAAAGAGGATTCCTCATGTATCAGATGTTCTATTGTCGGTCGATGAAAGAAGTTTATGGAGATTTAGATTTCCCCATACACAGAGTTTAGTATGTAGATGGAAAATACATGGATATGAGAGGATGATTTTAATTCAAAATTACTCAAGAATTGGGTAAATAGTTTCCAATTCAGGTTTGACCCATAACACGGGAAATAGAAGAGCTTTTAATTCTAGGTAGTACAACTAGGACCAAGAATTTTGGAAAAACCAAGTAATATATATAGCCTACCAGACCAGGGTTATTATGGAATACTTCATACATGAGGGATTCAACTGTAAATGATGATCTTGGGGCTTCATATATTAGGAGAAATTATATAGTAAAAGTATGTGGGTTATGACTGTAGACATAATTTGTAACATCCAAGGTAAATAAAGAATATGACATTTCCATATTTATCAATATTGGTGAATAAAATGTTAATATTACTTTAAATGTAATTCTATGTTCGATGGCGTACCCAATACGCAACAACGAGTTTCTCTGAAATCCTACGTTGCACACTAATAATATAATAATATGGTAGTTAACGCCTAGCCATTGTAATGGAGGGAATTAATAGAACTAACTAAAAAATGAATATATATTTTTGTTAAATATTTTAACAATTACCCAATAAATGATAGAGGCTTAAAATGCGAATGAATCCAATTTTAAGCATAAGTATTTTAATATTCATTAAAAAGTTTATTATCCACCGTTTGATGGAGAACCCTATTTAAATATACTTTTGACAAATTTATATTTTATATTTCACAAAAAAATCCCTCCTTAGAATCAAGATATCAAAATTTACTTTGTGTAAGTTTTTGTTATTTTTATGACAAAGTTCATTTTTTAATGAATAGTGAAAAATGCTGTATTTTAATTCAAACCCTCCATTTTATCTAATTTATTTATATGGTTAGATTATCTTGTTAATTGTTTTTAAATTGAAATTATAATATATTTTTACCATTTAATCCAATGGTGGACATTAGAGTTAATTTCACTTTGAAATTGGATATAAACAAGTGTCAATCTTTTGATATATATTGTTTCTTAAAAATACGCTATCTGTTTGGACAATGGGAATTAATTATTAAATTAATTAATGCAACTTATATGTTTATAATTTTGTAAAATAGACATCATTTTTGAATTCATAATATCAAATATAACTTAGGGTGGCGTTTTGGTATTTTTCTGAAAAACTTCAATTTTTGATTAATAGTGAAACCACTAAGTGGTAGTTAAAAAACTGATTTTCGGTTTAAATGAAATTTTTATCGCTCCTATGAATTTAATTTAAAAAATATGACATACATGTTTGTAATTAGTATGTAAAATGTGTTTCAATGGGATGAAAATAATTTTGGGTGAATAGTAACTTTTAAGTTTTATTAATTGCGATTAAAGGTAATTAGTGTATTTTAAGGTAAATATAATGTTATAATAATATGAAATTACCTTTAAATTTTTCCTAAACTTATTTTCTGAGTCATGTACGACCGTTATAATCTGTGGGTAAATTTTTGGGTCCCCTTGGAGCCACTTGGTTAATATAATGACATTAATATCTTTTTTTAAAGTAAAAATAAAAATGTCAGAAACATGCATTGTTTTACTAAAAAAATTTCATGGGGTTATATAAGTTATATTCTTTACTATAAATATTAATTATAATGATAAAAATATTTACTACATCATGGTTTTTTTATAATTTTTAGAAAATAAATAAATTTATTTATTTATGACCCCATGATGATGCACTGATTACCTCATTAATGAAAGATTCAAATAAAATGAAAATTTAAGGTAGAATCTATGACTTAAACTTGTCAAAAACCTATTTTATGGATTAAGTTAGTACCCTTATCCCCTTATCATCTAAATATATCATTTTGGGAACTTTAAAATCCGAAAATAATTTTATAATAAAGTAACATTTCATGACATTCCAAGAGTTCCCCTCCTCCCTCTTATAAAAGGCCCCCACCTCTACCCCTTTACCGACACCTCTAAAGCCCTTGGATCATATAAACCCAGCTTATATTGTCTCTCCACATCCCTATCTTACTCTTAGAAGCCTAACTTTGGGCTGACGTCTTCCCAAGGACGTCTTTTGCTCTAATCAAAAAGAGTTACCCGATTTAGAGGTAATGTCTTCTCTCGAGTTTCTTTCTTTTATTTTTCCTTCTTCACTTCCCCTAACATTCTTATTATTTCATTCCATGAAATAAAAATTATCCTAGATATACTAGTTTTTTTTTATTAAAAGTATTTGATTTAAACATACACACACACGTCCGTCTAATGGTTATTGAATATACTATATCTGTGGGTGGCGAATTACTGCCCCATGAAACGATGATTGTTCAATCTTCTTTTAACACCTCTCATTGTGGACATTATGATAGAACTATATTTATATATGATATATATTATATTTATTTCCTCTCTATTCTTATTTATTTTTTATTAAAAACATACCTTTATGCTTTGCATGTTGTGGAACTGTGATAATTTCATTTGAGGAAGTGTGGACTACCGCCCCCTCAAGTGATGCGACTCGTTCATTCCATACATGGAACGTATAAAGAATGGAATAAATAAAAATATGTGAAATATATAACACATATATATTATACTTTAATTATATATAATATATATATATATATATATCTCATTTTGTTTTAAATCTTTTAATATGACAAAGAAATAAAAGTAGCGTTCATGCATACGTACGACCTACCATCTCCATGAATGGTGCATTTCATTTATTATCTCCAAATGTTATGGAATAGTATAAAATGAATATATAATAGATATATATGATATTTAAATAATTAATACCATTATGGAGATTATATACGTATAACTACTTGGGAAATTCGTTTCAAACAAGTTCATTTTTGACTCATGTTCCGAACATCGACAAATGTTTGATATGAACTCACATAATTAACTAATTATTACAACATGATAATATGCGATATGAATTGAATAATAAACATTAAATGAATTTCTTAATCATGTATAAATTTACCTATGCTTATTATTCAGGAATATAAAGAATGAATGAGAACAAGTTAGACCTGAGGTAAGGGATCCTACCTCTCTCTTTCTTTTTAAGTACTCTCTTTTATGTCACTTATTTTAAGATCCTCTTTCTTTGGTTGGGGTAAGTTCTTTTATCTTCCTCTTAAATTAATTTTTAATGTTAATATTATGAGATACCCTGTTTGATCTCATCAATCAATTTTTGGATGTTTTAGGTGGTGCCTTTAGGCTACCGAGTTTTCGTAAGTGGATTTCTTATCGCACTTTTAATTCTGTGAGATTTCCGTTGTTCGCCACTTATTTATTGAATGTGGTGTATTGTGTTCTTCCATTAGATATATATTAACATGTTTATATTTACATTCATGGTATTATATGAGTCATATTATGTTTATTATATTTTGGTCATACGACTCGATTGATTACAATGAGGTATGGGGTTTTTATCTCACTTTTTATTCCCGTGAGATTCATGCTATATTTTTTAATATCTAAATTGAGTGGTGTATGTAATGAACATGATTCTACTCTTTGTGTAATATACTCTCATTTATATTTATTTACATCAGCATTTTTTGGTCCCTCTTTCGTGGGGTGTATGTTTCGAAAGTTACCCAAATCGGTAAGGGATTCTTTCACCCTCCTCTTTTTTAAAAGATTTTTTTGTTATGTATTTTAATATACATATTGTTATGTTGGGATATGTTATTATATATAATTATTGGTATTAATATTATGTCCAAGTTATGAGATACTTTTTCCTCTCTCATCAACTCTTTTTATAAAATTTTAAGTGAGGTCGTTAGACTGTCGAATTTTTTCAAGGGAACTTCTTAACCCAATTTCAATTCATTGGGTTAAACTTGTACTCCTTGAATATGTCATTCTATGAATATGTGTGAATGACCTATGATTTTTTTACACTTAATATCCACTTATATTTTGTTTTTTTCCTTTGTCACAAATAATTATGTAATAAATTTATCTTTAATCAAGGGATACCGTCTTTATAAGGGATTTTGTCTCAAATTACATTTCATTGAGACTTCATTGTTGTTATGTGCCAATTCACTTTGATATGGTGTATATGCTTTCCTTCAGGATATTATATCATGAATACCTTTATTCTCATGATATTATATTTTTTGATTAAATGTTATTCCTTTAAAAGCTTTAAAGTGGTATGAGACACTTTGATTCAAAAATATCTTTATTAAATAGTTTTGAAAATAGTTTGATAAATCATTGATTTTGTCAATATCTTAAAATGATATTTCAAATGAAATGTTAACAGTGAAATGTTTATATATTCAATATTTTATGTTCTATGAATTTTTTAATGGTACTTGGACATTTGACGGGTGGTTACGTGATTAACCAAATGACGGGTTGTGCCATGAAAACCAAGATGAGTGGTTAGGTTATAACCTCCAATGCATTAGGTATGGAAGTCGACCATATGGATATTCCATTTAGTGATATGTGTGTATGTAGACTGTATCGTTATTATATTTAAGTATTTTTTTCCCAAGTTACCTTTATATGTTATGTGTTCTTTGTATGGGTTTTATGTTAATATTTTGGTTACAAAAGGGTAAGCAATTATCTTTTATTCAGTGAAGAGTATTTACTACTTCAAAAAGGTTAAAAGTATTACTTATGATTAAGTATTCATGGTTTACTTGTTTTTTTGAAAAACTAACTATTTTCCTTCCATGTGTATCCCTTACTGAGATTTTTATGCTCATCCCATGTTTTTGAAATTTTTTTCACAGGACATAAAAAGGAATAGGGTCAAGGATGGGATCAAAGGAAAATCATGCTGTTTAAAACAAGGATGTGGACATTAATCTTTTTTCTAGAGTTTTTATTTTATGGAAAAAATGGATACTGAGTAGAAGTGTATACATTTTAATCTTTTGAGATGTAATAGTTATGTCCTAATTCTCTAAAGCTCTAAACCTGAAAAGATCCTCAATGTGAATTATTCATTTAATTCAAGATTATGTAATGTTTTTAGGTCGGGTCCTTATAGTTGGTATTAGAGTTTTGTTTACACAAATTTAGGGGTTAGGGGTTTTCATTAAACACATGATTAGTCCCAATGTTTATTATTTTAGTAAAATCCATGTTTTATAACTCTTTTAGATCAAGTAATGTTTGTTAAAAATGGAAGGAGGAGGATCCCAAACGACATTCTTATCTCTTCCTAATGACATTCTTGCAATAATTATTGGAATTTAATGTTCAGATGATTGTGAAACTTTTTCTAGCATACAACTCACTTTCAAGCAGTTTTTTGAGATATCAAACTCCTTCACTATTCCTTGAAATCATCTTGTATCATGGGTTGTATTTATTCAAATCATATTTTCTTATTATTCTTATGTTTTTAAGAAAGGTAAATATTATCAAGGAATTTTCAAATATTTTACCTTATCCCAAGAAATGGAAGCATATTAGGATTTAGAAAATGGTTCTATAGAAGGAGACCCTTGTGCAAACTATTTATATGTGCTTTTACAATATATTCTCTCTACCGATACCTATGTAATTTTAAAAGGACCATTGATTGAAAGTATCAACTCAAATGTGGTCTGATTATTTTATAAAAACCTAGTTTTATCAAGTGTTTTGAAATTATATGTCACACATGATTATTTTCCAAAACTATTTTTATATGAACACCCATATGACCCATGTTGTACAAGGTGTATTAGGATGAAGGAGGAAAATGACTTTGAAGGATCTCTAAATCATTTTTGTGATGCATGGACCTTCTACCTACGTGAACATGATGTCGATGAAACCAAATAGACACAATGATCAAGGTATGATGTTCTTCATTATTGGGATAATTTTATTTTTCCATATGGTGGTGAAAAAAAGGAGAAAATATATATAGTAATTCATGAATTAAGATATTGAATTGGGATGAAAATGATCGGTATAAGGAATCCCTTGAGGTTAAAACATGTTAGGGTTATTTTTGAGATTTTTAAAAAGGAAAACCTGTAAGATTGGTGACAACCCATCGCGTCCGGAAAGGCCACATGAATCGAACCCACAACTGAAGGGAGACAAGGGCGTGTGGCCTACCAGTAGCCTACCTGAAGCCCCTAGTTAGTATGACTTATTTTTTTTAGTTAAATGATTTTATGGACCAAGAATAAGTTGATTTTGGTAACTTATGTTTTATAAAATGGATATCCTTAGTGTAGGAAAATGATTTGGTGACTAAGTAATAAAGGTTATTTGGGAAGATGTTATCTCTTTCGTGGAAACAATATATGCCTATAGAAAATAGAATACTTTGATTTTTCAATTGAACAGAAATGGTAGAGTTTTATTTTGGAAGAATCTATGTTTATATTATGGACTTATATGATGATAAACCTATCATGGAGGATATGGGATTAGGTTAAAAACATTTCAGTATGATACTTTAAGAGTAACTGATGTTATTTGGAGATAAATGTTATGATTTAACATGGAAGACTATGCGATTAAATCCTTCAGAGATTTGGGTTTCAATATTAGTTTGGATTATTTTGAATAATTTTAAGGATGATTGTGTATTGAATGGTCTTTCTGGAACTTTGGGTATTCTTGGTTGAATTTTGGAGATTGTTGGGCAAAAATCCCTCAAGGTATCATTGAAGCATTTTTGAGGTGATTGTGTTTGTTGACAAAGTGGACATCCGAGTAGTGATTGTTGACAAAGAAAAACAATGACATACAAATTTGTTGACAAAGAGGATTTCATGGTGGAATGTCGAGTTAAAGAGCTGAGGTCAACGATCCATGTTTGATTCAAGAATGTCGATAAAAGGAATGGATGATCTCGAGGCGGTACAAAAGAACAGATACAGGGTGGCGCCGTTTTCCAGTGTTTCCCAAATTTTAGGGCCTGAAAATCGGAAAATGAAGAAAAGTGTTTTTGAAAAAAGGACTTGCGCGCCGAGGACTTGGAATATAGGAAACTTGCGCGCCATATGTTTTTCAAGATCAGAAGATCAAAATATGGCAAAGTAAATAGGTTCGCGCAAGTTTGGGAGTTGGTCGCGCAAGTGTCTAAAATGACAGGGGACTTGCACCCCGAAACTGGGTCGCGCAGGTGACTTGCGCGCCGTCGCGCAGGGTGGTCAGATTGCCTATAAATACTGGACCACCCCTCCTCATTTTTAACTGAGTTCAACACTTTGAGAAATCAGAGCTCCCGTCGCCCAGGTGTGGTGGTCGCGCAAGTGGTGAGTGTGGGTCACGCAGGTGAATTTGCGCGGCAGTAGTTGAAGTTGTGCGCCGGTGTTAGAAGTTGTGCGTCGGTTGGCAGTTGCGTGCCAATATTGGTTTGGGCGTAAAAAGAAGAGAGTCGCGCAAGTTTGGAGTTGAGGAAGCTTGAGTCGCGCAAGTGTCTGAGGAGGACTTGCGCGCCCGTTGTGACTTGCGTGCCGATACTTGCGCGCCGAGATAGACTTGCACGCGAAGTAAGGATTTTTTCTAGTGGTGCTTCTCGGACTGCGTGGAAGCTGGTACGTTGCTCGATACCTTCAGTGCAAAGAGATATTCATCTACGAGTGAAAGTTGTACTTCAACAGAGCATCTACACATATAGGAAGATGCATTCATTCATGAAAATGAAGAGACCTACAGGTCTATAAACTGTGAGTGGATTCCATCCAAGAGCAGTGAGCTTAGGAAGAAGAAGAAGGTGATCCTCTCCACCGGCAGTGAGCCAGAGAGAGAGAGGGAAACAGGGAGTGACCCTTGGGAAAGCAGTGAGCTGACCCTAAACTTGTAAAGGCAGTGAGCCTGGGCTTAGAAGTGATCTATCCCGAACCATGTAATCCAAAACTAGTGAAGATTAGTGGAATTTGGTACGACCGGCAACTTGTCGGCGTATGCTCCTTGGACGTAGCCCTTTGTGGTGAACCAAGTAAAATTGCTGTGTCTTGTGCATACTTCGCTTTCTATTTACTTTCTGCAACAAGAAAAAGAGACGAGAGAGTTTTTCTAAATAGCTAAACAAGATCAGAACGTGCATTAATTTTAAATTAGTCATACCCTGATTCACCCCCCCTCTCAGGGTATTCAGGCTTTTGAACCTAACATAGATTAATAGTAGTATTTATTTTTTAAAGAATTATCATTTTTGGGGATTATATGATCTCGTACAAACCATTTTGGTTTTAGTTGATGACTAAAGACACGAGAAATATATAGTTCTTCTTTTTTGGATTATGTGATTCTCTAGAATTTGATTCTTTTTCTTTTTATGTGAACAAGTCATCCTAAATAGTCATATTTTGGAGAAAATATGAGTTTGTGTTAGAAATATAGTAAAAGATGAATGTGTACATGACAAGTAAGTATGTTTCCCAATGTTTTAGTTAAGACGATAAATAAATTCCCCAATGAAAAGTAATTTAAAACAAAAACGTTCTCTGTAAAATTTTCCTACTGGGGAATCAAAGATTGTATAACCCATCACATGTTTGTGATTTTATGGTGGTTAACTTTCTCATAGACATGTTTTCTATCACTCTCCATCAGAACTTAATGGTTTTTTTCCTCCATATCCATGTTTTCATGGAATTATAGTATCTGTTGTCTCAGGTGACCTTTGTACTTTTCTTTCATTCTTTTAAAGTGACAGTTTAATTGACTCCTTTTCCGATGTGGGGCTTTTAATGAAGTTTCTGAGCCCAATTTTAAAATTGCGAGAACGCTATTCCAAAAGGGTGGAAAGATGTAACACCCCAGGTAAATAAAGAATATGAAATTTCAAAATTTATTAATATTGGTGAATAAAATTTTAATATTACTTTAAATGGTATGCTATGTTCGATGGCGTACCCAATACGCAACAACGAGTTTTTTTTGAAATCTTACATTACACACTAATAATATAATAATATAGTAGTTAACGCCTAGCTGTTGTAATGGTGGGAATGAATAGAACATACTAAAAAAATGATAATATATGTTTTTTAAAGATTTTAACAACTACCGAATAAATTATAGAGGCTTAAAATATGAATGAATCCAATTTTAAGCATAAATAATTTAATATTCTTTAAAAAGTCGATTAACTGCATTTTGATGGAGAACCCTTTTGAAATCTACTTTTTGAAAATTTTATATGTTATATTTCACAAAATAAAATACCTCTTTAGAATCAAGACATCAATATTTACTTTGTGTATGTTTTTGTATTTTTTCTGATAAATTTCATTTTTTAAGGAATAGTGAAAAATGCTGTATTTTAATTCAAAAACTCTTTTTAATAAAATTTATTTATATGGTTAGATTATTTTTTTAATTGGTTTTAAAGTGAAATTAGAATATATTTTTACCATTTAATCTAATGGTGGACATTGGAATTAATTTCACTTTGAAATTGGACATAAACAAGTGTCAATCTTTTGATATATATTGTTTCTTAAAAACACGCTATTTCTTTTGACAACGAGAATTAATTATTAAATTAATTAATGCAACTTAAATGTGTTGAATTTTTTAAAATAGAAATCATTTTTGATTTTGGAATATCAAATATATCTTAGGATGAAGTTTTGGTATTTTTCTGAAAAACATCAATTTTTAATGAATAGTGATACCACTAAGTAGTAGTTAAAAAATTGATTTTTCATTTAAATGAACTTTTTACCGCTTCTATGAATTGAATTTAAAAAATATGAAATACATGTTTGTAATTAGTTAGTAAAATATGGTTCAATGGGATGAACATAATTTTTTTGTGAATAGTAACTATTAAGTTTTATTAATCGCGATTAAAGGTAATTAGTGTAATTTAAGGTAAATATAATGCGGTAATAATATGACACCATGATGATGCAGTGGTTACCTCATCAATGAATGATTTAATTAAAATGAAAAGATAAGGTAATATATAATACTTAAACTTCTAAAAAACCTTTTGGATTGGTGGATTTCGAACCCTTGTCACCTTATCCTCAAAATATATCATTGTGGGGCCTTTATAATCTGAACAGCATTTTATAATAAAGTAACATTTCCTGACATTCCAAGAGTTCCCCTCCTCCCTCTTATAAAAATCCCCCACCTCTACCCCTTTAACCACCCCTCGAAAGCCCTTGGCTCGTCCAAACCCTTCTAATATTGTCTCTCCACATCCCTATCTTACTCTTAGAAGCCTCACTTTGTGGAGAAGTCTTCCCAAGGAAGCCTTTTTCTCAAATTGAAAAGAGTTACCCGATTTAGAGGTAATGTCTTCTCTTGAGTTTCTTTCTCTTATTTTTCCTTCTTCACTTCCCCTAAAATTATTATTATTTCATTCCATAACAACACAAGTATCCTAAATATACTATTATGTTGTTATGAAAATGATTTGATTTACACTTACACACACACCTCCATCTAATGGTTAATGAACATATTGTCTCTGTGGGTGGAAAATTGCTGCCTCACGAAACGATGAATGTTCAATATTTTTTTAACACCTCTCATGGTTTCCATTATGAAGTAACTATATTTATATATGATATATATTATATTTATGTCCTCTCTATTATTCTGTATTTTATATTTAAAACATACCTTTATGCTTTTCATGTTGTGGAACTGCGATAATTTCATTGGAGGAAGTGTGGGCTACCGCCCTCACAAGTGATGTGACTCGTTCATTCCATACATGGAATGTATAAAGAATGGAATAAATGAACTTATGTGACATATATAACACATATATATTATAATGTAATTATAATATATATATGTCTCATTTATTTTTAATTCCTTTAATATGACAAAGAAATGAAAGTAGCGTCCATGCGTACGTACGACCTACCGTCTCCATGAATGGTGAATTTCATTTTTTATCTCCAAATTATATGGAATATTTTAAAATTAATATATACTGGATATATATGATATATAAATCATTAATACCATTCGAGTGATTATGTACTTATAACTACATGGGAAATTCCTTTCAAACAAGTTCATTTTTGACTCATGTACCGAACATCGACAAACGTTTGATATGAAGTCACATAATTAGATAATTATTATGACATGATAATATGTGATATTAATTGAATAGTAAACATTAAAGTATTTCCTTACGAAATTATAAATTGATCTATGTTTGTTATTCAGGAATATAAAGAATGAACGAGAACAAGTTAGACATGCGGTAAGGGATACTACCTCTCTCTTTCTTTTTAAGTACTCTCATTTATGTCACTTATTTTAAGCTCATATTTCTTATGTTGGGGGATGTTATTTTATATGAATATTAATATACTTTTTTATGTTAATAATCTGTGATACCCTATATGATCTCATCAATCCATTTTTGGAAGTTTGAAGTGGCGCCGTTTGGCTGCCGAATTTTCGTAACGGGATTTCTTATCTCACATTTAATTCTGTGAGATTTCCATTGTTCACCACTTATTTATTGCATGTGGTGTATTGTGTTCTATCATTTTATATATACAATCATTTATCTATTTAAATTAATGGTATTCTGTGATTCATATTGTGTTTATTATCTTTTGGTCATACGACTCAATTGATTACAATGAGGTATGATGTTTTTATCTCACTTTATATTCCCGTGGGATTCATGCTATATTTGCCACTATCTCCATTGAGTTGTGTATGTACTGACCATGATTCTACTCTTGGTGTAATACACTCTCATTTATGGGTTTTTACATCAACATTGTATGTTCCCTCTTTCATGGGGTGCACGTTTCGAAAGTTACCCAAATCGGTAAGGGATTCATTCACCCTCATCTTTTTTAAAAGACTTTTTTTGTTATGTCTTTTAATTTACATATTGTTATGTTGGGATATGTTCTTCTATATCTTTATTGCTATAAATATTATGTACATGTGATGAGATACCCTTTTCTCTCTCATCAACTCTTTTTATGAAATTTTATGTGACGCCGTTAGGCTATCGAATCTTTGCAAGGGAAATTCTTAACCCAATTTCGATACTTTGGGTTAAAATTGTACTCCTTGAATATGTAGTTCTATGAATATATGTGAATGAACTATGATTTTTTTACACTTAATATCCACTTATATTTGGTGTATTCTTTTGTCACATGTAATTATGTAATTAATTTAACCTTAATCAAAGGATACGGTCTTTATAAGGGATTTCGTCTCAAATTACATTCCATTGAGACTTCATTATTGTTATGTGCCAATTCACTTTGATATGGTGTATATAATATCCTTTGGAATATTATGTCATGAATACCTATATTCTCATGATATTATAAAGTTTAATTAAATTATATTCCTTTAAAATCATCAATGTTTTATGGGACACTTTGATTCAAAAATATCTATATTAAATGATTTTGAAAATATTTTGATAAATCATGGATTTTGTCGATATCTTTAAGTGTAATTTCACATAAAATGTTAATAGTGAAATGTTTATATTTTCAAAATTTTATGTGGAATAATTTTATTAATGGTACTTTGACATTTTATGGGTTTTTACGTGATTAACCAAATGATGGGTGGTGCTTTGAAAACCAGGATGGGTGGTTATGTTATAACCTCCAATGCATTGGGTATGGAAGTCATCCATATGGCTATTCTATTTAGTGATATGTGTGGAAGTTGACCGTATGGTTATTCCATCTATGTATGTTTTTGTCCCAAGTTGCCTTTATATGTTATGTGTTCTTTATATGGGTTTTATGGTAATCTTTTGGTTACAAAAGGGTAAGAAATTATCTTTTATTTAGTGAAGCGTATTTACTACTTCATAAAGGTTAAAAGTATTACATATGATAAAGTATTTAGGGTTTACTTGTTGTTTTGAAAAACTAACAACTTTCCTTCCTTTTGCATCCCTTATTGAGCTATTTATGCTCATCCCTAGTTTTTGAAATGTTTTTCACAGGACATAAAGTAGAATATGGTCATGGATGTAATCAAGGGAATATCATGCTGTCTAAAACATGTAAGTGAACATTACTCTTTTTTCAATAGTTTTTATTTTATGGAAAACATGGAAACTGAGTAGAAGTGTCTACTTTTTAATCTTTTGAGATGTAATATTTATGTGTTAATTCTCTAAATCTCTAAACCTGAAAATATCCTCAATGTGAATTATTCATTTAATTGAAGATTATGTAATGTTTTAAGGCTGAGTCCTTATATAATTCTAATAATGGGTTCCTAAATAATATCGTCAAATCATAAAGAGAAAGATGATGGTTCTCCAGAGGGAGAAGTTACCACTTAGTGAAAGACCCATTCTGTGTGAGACATTATTAAAATCCAACTAGGGTGCATTACTACATAGTAAAATAATGTAATACCCAAGATGAAACTCCCTATTGGTG
Organism: Viscum album; assembly: GCA_963277665.1. Classification (NCBI taxonomy): domain Eukaryota; kingdom Viridiplantae; phylum Streptophyta; class Magnoliopsida; order Santalales; family Viscaceae; genus Viscum; species Viscum album. The sequence goes on from OY728123.1 coordinate 893,337,555, forward strand.
GGAGAACTATTAAAATCCAACTAGGGTCTATTATAAATAGTCAGGAAAAGGAGTCATCTGTTAACAGACATTATATTTCCAGTAGCTGGAGAAAGAATATTAATATCTTAAGGAGTCTAAAATTAGGAGTATGACATGTTAAATATATTTTTTTAATCCTAAGGAAAGTATTTGGACTGATATTGTCCATGAATTTTAGATTCTATTACATAAATTTGGCACATATATTGGAGGGGTACATCTCTGTATCCGTGGTGGACCCTTGAATGATGATACACAAATTATGTTCTTCTATATAGATCTTAGTTTAAGTGCAGTAGTGGGGTGTTTTTTCCATTACCATGTGTCTAATACTAGTACATGAGGACTTGGAATCACTATAAATCTGATTTAAATGAGAATCAAGCTAAATGTAGTTCTTGGGAACCATGTAGTTTAATTCCGTTTAGTAAGGACACCATTCATGTAGTTTAACATTACTTGATAAGGATGAAGGTGACTTGATGTAGAAAGGGAATATCATGGATAGATAAGGGAACATGAAATAGGTTTTACAAAGTATCTTTTTGGAAAAAGAATCAAGCCACATGTAGTTCTAAAAAATATCATCCACACCGATTTTGTTCATTCATGGAAGAAAAATAGGGTTTTTTGAACATGGGATGAAACCTGGGGCATGAAACAAAGTTGAATAATATTATATAGATATGACTCTCACAAACTGGAGTTGGGGAATTTCCTATGTTGCACAACATCCGGGCCTAGTAATGAAGATGAGAATAACACTATGTATCTCATTGGGATGTGAATCAATCCATACATAGTTATTGATGAATCCCTATAGTTTAAAGTCTTGTGGAGAAGACATTGGGTGTGCCTTTTATGTTCTTTCTACTAGAACCATAATAACTCCAATGTGAATTAAAATTCCATACTCATGAAGTTATATTTATTACCCAAAAATCATAATCCCATGTGAGTAACTAGTAGTGGTAAATGATTTTTCCATGACATAAAGATATCACAACTCAAGGATAGGGGAATTTGGGTTCTATTATGGAAAGGATAAAAGTTATTATTCCGGATTCACTACCTATCTCATTAGAAAGAGAATAAAGTCATACAAGGTTATCAAAAGGTTCCCTATCATGTTCTTACTCGTACATTGGGGGTGGGGAATTTTATAATATTTTTGCTAGAATCAAGACTGGAGATCGGGGTGTCACTACGTATATTATTGAAATGAGAATCAGTACGCATATAATTATCAATAGGTCCTATAGTTTATTGTAGTTAAATGAGGAATCTAGACATGTAGTTTAATACATTGGGTTAAAGAGGTGTGTCACTTGATGTGGAAAGGAATATTTGGCAGGACTAGGGGATATGACTTGGGTGTCACTATGTATCTTATTAGAGAAATAATAAAACCACATGTAGTTCTTGAAAATATTTTCCCACTTAAATAATCGTTTTATATAAAGATATTGGACTTTTATATCTTCCAAAATGATTATTGGGCCTAAGACATAGGGTATTGGTATCAATACATATCTCACTGTAGTGAGAATAAATTCATACATAGTAATGGAAATGTTTTGTGTGTTGGTTGGATTTGTACATAGGGAAAAGGGGTATTTTTTGTGTCTTGTCCCAGGATGGGAGGTTCAGGAGTCACTATGTATCTAAATACATTGAGAATCAGGCCATATTTATTTATTGAATAAAGGTGTGGTGGTGTTCCATCGCTGATGATTATGATCTCACCAAAAAATGGATCAAAATGTTATGTATTTTGACATCATGAAATAAGGACGTGTACTTTACAATTTAACCTCGTATGGTGAAGATGAAATGAAATGATTTTTAATGTTATGGTACAAAGTAAAAATATGTAGTTTAAGGTCTTTCAGTTGATATGAGAATCATGTGATTAAAAGAAATATTTCTTAAGGGACCCTTCATTGGTTGGGCTTGTAATGATCTCTCCATCCATTTAAATCAAGGTATAAGATTCATTAGAGAGGGTATAATGTATAGAATAAAGTCCCTACCATTACATTTCATGATTTGGTGGAAACTTTCCTAGTATCATTGGAGTCCTAAAGATGAATGCTAAATCACCTAAGAGGAATTAATAGAGGTTGAACTTCTTGTTAAAATCTCACGCTATCTGATATTGATAAACCTACAAGAGATTCAGGGTATGAAATATTTTTTCCTCAAGTAGCTCCAATTTATCTAGTCAATTAAGGGATTGATCATTGTTGAATATGTAGTCACAGATCAAACTATAGAGTGAGGAGAATTGGCCCTCAATGTGCATGACTTCTTATGTCCAATATACCAGTGAATAGGGGGAACCCATGTGGAATTATGTATTATAGTAAGGTAATTATATAAGGAATGAAAGAAATTTTGAAGACTAATTTTTTTATTAATATCTACCATCTTATAGATTAGGTTTAATATGGACTTGTTAATGGACTCTATCTCTCTATTATCCACAACATGATATTGGATGAATGATTTTATTTGGTATTGTACTTCTGATACAGCTTTTACACCTCATAAAAATAGGAATTTCAATTTTTTTCTATCCATATTGTATGAGGGAAACCAAATATGGTAATGATTTTTGGAGACACACATATGAGAATTATTTTGGCCCCGACTTCTTTGAGGGGTGTTGTTTAAACAATTTAGAGAAGAATTCAGTGGTAGTTAGGATGTATTTGAATAACTTGGTCGTATTTGGAGGTTTTATCCCTACAATATTCATTCTTTATATGGAATATTTCCCTGAGTATTTGTATTTATGTAGCAACTCTAGGGGTTGATTGATGAAGTTGGAATGCACTAGGAAGGAATAATACTTCTTGGTAAATTCAGTGTAATCCTGCATCATTGAAGGCCAGAAGTATCCATGCATTCCTATTTATTTGGAAAACATGTATCCTGACTAGTGGGAACCACAAACGCCCGTGTGTATATTATTCATGATAGTTGTTTTCTATTATACATCAATACAAATGTGGATTACTCTATCAAATCCATATTTATAGAGGACTTTATTGGGATTTTGGCCATTATAAAGAGTGAATTTGGTTGTTTTCCATTAGATTTTATCCTTTATATCAATATCACATGGTATTACTCAATTATCAAGGTATTATATGATTGGAACTATCCCCATAGTTGTACAACCATACATTTTCATGGAATAACAGATTTTGTTGATCTCTTCAGTTTTGAATTGAAAAAAATTGAGACTATTCAGTGATTGGTAATACTGTTTACTGCTTCATCCAAATTTAGTTATGAAAAAACCATATCTAAGTTTTCCAATGTATCTTATTAGGAATTATATGATCATGGGACATGGTTAAATGTTGGTTCTAAAAGTAACTCTACCATTAATTCTTAGACATAATCCAGTAGGGAGATTATCTCTTCTTCTATAATAGAGTAATCCTCATTGATCTATTTCACAAAACAATCTGAATCACCTTTCACCTAGAAGGGGTACACCTGTATTTGGAGTTCTAGTTCAATTCCTTCATTGAGGGATTAGTTTTTTCTCTTATTATTTTCATATCCACCCCACAAGAGGAATGATTAAGGTAAAAATTCCTTCGATGGGTAAATAAGCAAGATCTCTAACCCGAATTTCTTGATATTATGGTGTTCCATTCCCATCCTTGTTGAGATCAATAGTGCACTATAAAAATACATATACCACATTTGGGGGATGTTTTGAATAAAAAAAAAATCTTCATATGGAAATTCAGCATTTAATGATGTCGTTTTTGTATATGGGTGTTCTATAAGAAAATTTTCTAATCCATGACCTTTTACTACATTATAAGGCATGTATTTCATATCACACTACTATAGGATAACCTCCCACTATTATAAACATCCTATAAACATAGGACGATTAAGATTATATTTGAGCAGTTTACTGAGAGAGACCAAATGGATCTCAAGGTGACATAATCAGCACCTCAGTTTCTGAACTGTGAAGATTAATGCCAGAAAGCTCTTCTCGATATCTGAATAGAGATTCTCAGCATTGATCATTGTTTGAATAAGGTAATAGAATTTGTTTTCATTACCAAAATCATCATTTTTCATAATGGAGGAACCTAGTTATTTCTCCAGGTCTATCACATATATAATAAATGGATTTCCTTATTGTGACCTAGGCTTATATGACATACATATTACACAATTTTAGATGAATATATAGTACATTGATATAATACATTCCTATGTACCATAATAGTTTAGTGTATTTGGAAACATGGGAAAAAATCTTCTATCCTAGTGAAATATCTACAACATCACCCATAATTAACTCCACCTTTTTTACTTCTACCTAAAACTTTTATTCATAACCTAGGTAATGGAAACATAAGAATCTTGTGAGTTCAAATGCACCGTAAGGGTAATAAAGGGATATATGTAAGAATAATCATGAACGGAAGGGGATGATTACATGATCATGAAAATAAGAGATCATGCCCTGCATACCAAAGATCATATACATGAATCATGGTATATTTAATTCCATTTTTTAAGACATGAATCATAATTAAATAAAGAACATAAGCCGAGAAATTATAATATTTGAACAAAACATTGAATTATGGAATAAAAATTATAATATAATATTATTTCCATAGTATCCAAGGAATTACTGCAAATACCATCTTGGTAGTATGGGTGCACTCCCCATACCAGCTTGGAAGTCAGGGTTCCCACCCATAGTCATCTTAGTAGCACGAGTTCACTCCTCATAACACCTTAGTGGACATGGTTCACTCCCATGAACATCTTAGTTATCAAGGTCTATTCCCAAGATCAACATAATCTATCGTATGAGATATAAATTTTACCAACTGCATTGCTGGGAGATATAAGTCCCACCCGTTTCACAATGTAATCATACATTTTTCTTCCAAAAGAGCATAAATAATCATAACATAACCCACGATATAAAATGGGTATTATAAAAATCTAATCAAATCACAACATATAGAAAAGGATAGGTTTCATAATCATTTTATCATAAATAAAACCCGTGATAAAGAATTAGATTTCAAAAGCATATAACCTGTGAAAGAGAAATGAGTTTCATAATGACCATGAAATTAAGTGTAACCAATTCATATAAAGAATATGAGTTTAATCTTTATATAATTTCCTAAAAGGTAATGAGTAACATGAATCAATTTCATCTTAAATGGAAATTTGTTTGAAATATATTTTAAAAGCATTTCTTAAGGAAAATGTCCTTTCGTCTTTGAAGAATTTTTTTAAATAAACAATTCCATTTGAATATAATTTTCATAGAAAATAAATTTTAAAAAATCAATTAAAACATTAAATCATTCGAAAATATTTTTCTTTAAAATCCAATAAAATATTCATCAATTACTTTTAAAAGCCTTTTTTCTTTCAATATACATTGAAATATTATAAAGAAATCTTGAAAACATTTTGAAAACTAGTTATTTAAAAAAAAATTTAAAAATATAAAAGAAGTATGAAAAGGTTTTTAAATATATTTCATTGATTCTTCATATAAGTGGATGATTCATACAAATGTTAGAGGGTAAATCCATACGTGTTGTATGAAGTATTATGAATATTAATTTTTCATGGTAAAACAGTTAAGAAAATTCCTTGACTGGAAAGATAGAAGAACATTACTATGAAAATTGGTAAAGAAAAAAGGGTAAAGGTTTATATTAATGATAGTGATAAATCAAAATAGCATTCCTGGAAATCCTTTTTAGAAAATATTGTTTTTAATGAACAAAAATTTTCAACCTAAGAGAGTGTAAGGTCAGGACTTCCTAAAAACATGTTATTAACTATATTATGTACCAAAGTGTAGAAAAAATGTTACCAATAAATGATTATATTATGAATATATATTGGATAATAAATTTCATGAATTTCCTTGAGTGAGAGATCATCATATTTCATCAAAGAAAGCGTAAACATAAACAATCTCAAAAAGTGATGAGATTGTTTCAATAAACTCTTATATCAAGGTAACTTCAGATTATACTCTCCATTAAGAAAAAATAAATTAAGTGAATCTCAAAATATAATGGAATGTATTATATTCAGAATATGACATGTAAAATGGAATTATATACATAACAAAAAATAATTTAGGTGCATAAAAAAAACAAAAGTCTCAAAGAAGGAAAATGAAGACAAATATTTTTACCGATTTGGTAACTTTTGATTCTGAACCCCCATGAAAGAATGATTATAAAATGGATATGTGGATAGTAATAAATTTAATTATAATATACATTGAATACATTCATGTTCAGTATATAAAACATAGAAAAGGATGATGTAGCAAACAGAACATGTATCTCATAGAAATAAAAAGTGAGATGAATTCTCATTACCTTGTGTCTTGAATCTCATCGTAATAATTCCAACCACCTGTATAATAAAATAAATTTAATATAAATATTTTCAAGAATCATATTATTGTATGTAATACCATATATTGTTTCATTATGACCTTATATTTCTGTCTTGTTAACAATCCTATGGTAAGGTTTCACTTCGGGTTATATTCACTTTATTCTTCGCATGTGTCTTAATTTGTTATTTCGTTGGTGTTTATACTATATATCATTATATACATAATTTAAACCATGATAAAAATATAATATATATAATTTATTGGTTATTATAGTAACATATAGAATATATATATATGAAACAGAATACACACTTCATGGAGATAGTAGGCCATAGATATGTATAAACGCCAATTCTATTTAATTATAAAGTTGAAAGAAAGAAAGTAAAAGTAATAGATGGTTATATATATATAATTATTATATTGTATTTTTTATAATATATTTATATATTATATTCATTTAAGATATCTTTAATACAATCCATTTAGTGTATGAACAAATCATATCGCCTTAAGGGGGTGGCAATCCATACTTTCTCAAACAAAATTATCATATTTACACCAAATGGAAAGTAAAACATATATATGATGTAAAATGAATAAATAAGATAACATTAAATATAATATATAATATATAACATATATAAACATATTGTTTGTTAGATTTTGAACCATGAGAGGCGGCAGGGAAATTTGAACAATCATTGTTAGTGAGGCGGTAGATTGTAGTACTGATAAACAATATGTTCATTTTCAATTAGATAGAGGTGTGGGTTAAAGTAGATTTAAACCAAAGTATAAAAAAATAATAGCAAAATTATGAAACTTTTTTTATACAATCATGGAAGGAAGAAATTGGAGGAGGCAGCAAAATAAAAGAAAAGAATGGAGTTTGAGAGAAGGTGTTACCTCTTAAGTGGGTAACTCCTTTTGGTATGTGCCGAAATAATTCCATAGAAGACTTTATGAACAAAGGGATGATTAATTGTGGAATGGAGGGATGTTTGAAAGTGTGTTGGTAAGATATTGGACGAACCTACATGGTCTGATAGGTTTGAAGAAGAGGGAGAGATGGTGGCCTTTTATAGTGAAGGGAAAGGAAACACTTGTAATTTTTTAAAACAAGTTAGGGGTACCCAAAATTGTACTTAAAAAAAAGTCATAAAAAACCAACCCAACTCAATAATAGAAGGTTAATGGATGAATCATGGCCATAAAATGGGTGTTAGAGAAGTTTCTAGGTTGTTTGGGGTCTAAAATTTAAGGTCTAGTCCATAGTTATGCTTTATTTTATCTTCACTAATGTAATTAATTTAAATTCCCTTCAATAATTATTTTGATCAAATAATATGTTTATGTTATTATAAACTATTAATTAAAAATATTCCAATTATGGAATTCATTTTTGCAATTTCCTTTGACAGGATAGGAAGAAATTAATATAAAATTAATCCTACTAATGGGACGACCCTGCAAGTTTTTAATGTAAAATGACCAAAAGGTTGCTAAGTTTTTATATCCAGTTTCAATGTGAAATTAGTTCTAATGAACTAAATTGGATTAATAGATAAAAATTATATATAATTAAAATTTTAAACGAATTCAAAATATAATTTATCCTTATAAATAAACTAGATGGAAATGAAGTTTTTAATTAAAATCCATTACTTTTAACTATTCATTAAAAAAATGAAACCTTAAAGAAAAATAGATAAAAAATCCTAATGTAATTTAATGATTTTATTTAAAATATGAATTTATTTTTACATATTAAATATATAAATGTTCCAAGAATTTGATTTAAAATGGGTTCTCCATTAAAATATGGTAAAACTAAAATTATAGGTTTTTATACACATTAGGGTTTGTTCTAATCATATGTATATTGAATCTATTGTATGAATATAAAAAATATTTCACTGAATATATAACATATACATTAGATTATATCACTTAATAATTTTAGTTAATTCAACTTATTATACTAAAATAGCCTTATGACTATAAAAATAATAACATTTTCCTTCAAATTGAATCGATTTTCATATTCATTACTAATTAATTGGAAACCTATGAATTCATATTTTATTTCTGTAAAAAATATATTTTCATAAATTATTTAATACTATTCATAAATACGAATTTAACGGCATGGTTATATATTATTATTTTAAATAAAAATATTTTAATGATATATAATTGTTCGGTAAAAATCGATCATGCATATTACGCAAGCAATCTTGGGAAGTTATTGTTGCGTGTAACGCAAGATAGCATCGGTGTTCCATGTAGAGAAAAACAAAGCTTATTTTTCATGTATTGCATGATTAACATGGTGTTGCATATAAATCAACCCAAAAATCAAGATTTACTATAAAATAACCTATTTTTCATGATGTCTGAAGAAACAAATATCAAAAAGACCAAATTAAATAGAAAAAAATAATTCACAATATTTCGGGGTGTTACAATCTACCCCCATTAAAATTAATATCACCCTGTAAATTTATATTGGTTATAAAAGTTTCTATAGAGAACATTAATTTATAAATATTAAATTACATAATGTTTTCCGAATACATAAACATTTTACAAACAAACACGAGATGACTATACCAGTCTAGAGTCCTTAGATGCATGGAAACAAAATCATTAGTACATAAATGAGCTACATTATCTCCAACTAGGTTCTTACTGACTAGAACCCTTCATAGACAAAAAAATAATAATACATATCTTCGAAACCTAGGGAAGGAAACCAAAAAGTGGTTGATCTCAACTAATCAGTTGGGGTAAACATGAGAGACATGTTAAAATAGACATGAGCATAAGGGTATGAGAATACAATCATGAAAATATAATATCATACCCTATATATTGAAGATAATACACATTAATAAAGGTAAAAATCATGGTATTTCATAAGACATGAATCAAAATAAAGTAAAGGACATAAGCTATGAAAGAATAACATAGCAGTAATACATAGGGTTGTGGTAAACACAAAAGCATATAATGATTTCCATAGTATCCAACACATCAATTCCAATACCATATTAGTAGTAACGGTTCAGTTACATGGCCATCATAGCATCACGAGTTCAATCCTCATACCATCATAGTAGGCATGGTTCACTACCATTTCCATCTTAGTAGTGAAGGTTTACTCTCAACACCATATTAGTAGTATGAGTTCACTCCTCATACCATCATAGTCCATCTCATGAGATATAAACCTTTACCCAATGAAATAGAGGGAGATATAGGTCCAACCTGTCATATAATGAAATCATACATACATGTGCTATAAGATCATAAATTAATATATCATAACCCATGAAATTAAATGGGTATAATAAAAATTTATACATATCACACCCCATGTAAATATATAGGCTTCATAATTATTTCATCACAAACATAACACATGAAAAGGAGCGGGTTTCAAAAGCATATAACCAATGAAAGAGAAAAAAGTGTCATGACATCATGCCATAAAAAAATCCATTCAGAGAAATAATATGAATGGAAATGTTGAATAATTTCCCCATAAAAAATATTAACACCAATTTATTCTACCTTATGTGGAAAATAATCTTAAAATATCTTTTAGAAACATTTCTTGAGGAAAATATCCTTTCTTATTTGAAAAATTCCTTTTATAACATAAAACCATTTGAAAACCTATTTCTTTGAAAATTGCTTTGAAAAATAATAAAGGAAGATTTGAAAACAATAAAACATTTTTAAAAAACGTTTTACTTGAAAATTATCTGCAAGAATATTTTTAAATAACTTTGAAAACATTTTCAAAAACAAGGTTTTTGAATACAACAGATTTCCAACCAAAGAGGGAGAGAGACAGTCAGATTATACATAATAAACAATTATCCTATGTACCAAAGAGTGGAAAAATGAAAATAACAATAGATTATATAATGGATAAATATTTTATAATGAAATACATGAATATTATTTAGATAGGTATCATAATATTTCATCAAGAGAAGCATAAACATAAATAATCTTGGGAAGCGATGAAATTGTCTCAATAAACTCTAATAACACGTTCAATTGGGATCATAATCTCCATGTAAAAAAATGAAATTAGGTGAAGATTAATTTATCATTAAAATAAGTATATTAATTATATAATATGTTAACTGTAAGTATATACACCTCAAAGAAGCATTGAGGTGCATAATAAAACACAAATATCAAAGAAGGCTAAATGAGAGAGAACTGTATTGCTGATTTGGCAACTTTTGAAAGCTAAACTGCATGAATGAAGGATCATAAAACGGGAGTGTGAATAAATGTTTTTTACTTGAATGATATATATAATACAATCATGGTTAGTATATACACCACACAAACAAAAAGAGTGGAAAACACAGTTTGTATCTCACCGAAATTAAAAGCTAGATGAAAACCCCCTTACCTTGTTTCTTGACTCTATATTTACTTGTACAAGATTAATGTATAATAAATATATGCTTCTTACAAATATTTTATAGAATAATATTCTTATATCTATTACCATATATTTTTTATAATGTCATTATATTACCTGCTTGTTAACGATCATATGTTGAGGATTCACTTTGGGTATTATTCTTTTTTTCCTTCGCATGTGCCTTAATTTGTTATAACATTTATCCATATACTTATATAATGATTTCATAATGTATAACCAGATATAAATATAATTTATATCCTGTATATATATATTATAATAATCTATATAATAATTAGTTATGTAATGGAATAGAAAATTCATGGAGATGGTAAGTCGTACATACGCGTAGACATTGTTTTTGGTTTTTTTGTATTATTGAATTAAAGTATGCAAATGAAATATGTATACATATATGTATATATATATATCGTTATTAAATTAACATTAATATATCATATATATCATATAATTTCATTAAACTCGTCTTTAATACAATCTATGTGGTGTGTGAATGAATCACATCGCTTTGAGGGGGCAGTAGTCCGTACTTCCTATAACGAGATTGTCGTATTAACACCAAATGGATGGTAAAAAGATTTGGGTTTTAAAAGGAATACAGAAGCTTAAATAAATAACTAATATAATATATATCATATATAAATAGTGGTTACTTCATAATGTCCACAATATTTGGTGGTAAAGGAGAAATGAACAATCATTTTTTCATGAGGTAGTAGTTCGTTGTACACAAAAATAATATGTCCAACATCAAATAGATGGTGATGTGCATAAGTGTAGGTCCAAAAATATTCATAAAAACATCCTATTATATGAATTATAATGGTCTTTTCACACAATAAGTGAATAAGAGAGTGGAGGTGGTGAAGAAGGAAAATAAATTGAAGGAACTTGAGAGAAGACGTTACCTCTAATTTGGGTAACTCATTTTGGTTAGTGCCAAAAGGTTTCCATGAGAAGATTTATTCCCAATTTGAGTCTTCATGGTAAATGGTATGAATTTTGGTGGGATAATTGGGAAGATCATGGATGAACATAAATGGTTTTAGAGGTTGTGTCCTTTTATAGGGATGGAAAAGGACTCAATAGGAATATTTAGAAACATGTAAGGCTAGCAGATGTTATTACCTAAAACAAGTCCTACCAAACAAACCAAAGTAAATAATTGAAGTTTTATGGAATAAATATGGATAGAAGTTGGGTGTTGGACTAGTTTATAGGAAATTTGGGCCCTTAATTTTATGGTTTAGTCTCTAATTATGCTTAATATTGCATTAACAGTTATGATTATGTTTAGTCACTTTTACTAATTATTTTGGTCAAAAAGTAACATGATATTTTTATAATATAAATATTATACTGAATTCAATGGTTTATTTTTTATTTTTAAAATTCAAATCACATAATCAGTAAAATTATGATTATTTTTAATCCCGCAGATGAGACAAAATAACGGGGTTTTAAAGTAGGGAAAATTTGAAATGTTTGTTAGTATTTTATATTCAGTTTCAAAGTGAAATTTATTATAATGAATGAAATTATATTAATACATGTAATATTTTCCTAATGTGACGTTAAATGAACTTTATAATATAATTTATTATTAATAATTCATTAATGAAAGGGAACTTTTAACTAGAAGAATGTATTTTTTACTATTCATAAAATAATGTTGTTTATCAGAAAAATAAAAAAAATCACCTTAGGATAATTCCTACATTCTAAATTCCAAAATTGTGTTTATTTTATCAAATAAATTTATTAAATGTGTATAAAATTAATTTTATTATTAAAAGATGTATATTCAAAAAAAATATTATTTTTAACACAAAAAAGACTTTATAAAAAATACTATTTTTTTATTAACAATATATTTTATTTATATAAAAAAATTATAAAAAGTATTTGGATAGTAGTTATTAATATTAATATTACAAAATTTAATGGATATTTTATAATAATATAATCTCAATATTAGAAACGAAAAAATAGTTTTTTTTGTAGAAACTCAGTGTTGGGTTTAACATAGGCAAACTCAATGTTGCGTGTGAAATGAATCTTTGACTTCATGCATTGCAGGATATAAATGAAAATTTAAATTTATTCGAAAAAATGTCCATAAAAAACATGGGATGTAACATTATACACCACCTAAAATGAATTTTTCCTTCAAAACTTGTCACTCGGGAAATAACAAACGAGGATACTTCTGATTAATCATATCATCACGTTCCCATATATCTTCCTCTAATCGGTGGTTTCTCCACAAAATGATGAACATGAGAGAGGTCTTGTTTCATAGGACTTTATCTGATCAGTCCAAAATTTCAATAGGTTATTCCTCGTAAAAAATATCATGTTCCAGTCACATGAACTATGAGTTCAGTACATGTAAATGGTTTGGTATGTAATTATTTAGGAGTGATACATAGAAGACATCATGAACATGATAGAGATTCAGAGGAAGTTCCATTAGATATGATACCATCCAGATACAATCAATAATCTCAAAGGGAATAATATACCTTGTTATTAGTTTCCCATTCCTCTTGAACCTCATAACTTTCTTTGAGGGTGAGATTTGTTGAAACACCTAATCACCAAATTCAACTTCTAGATCACATCGATGGTTATCAGCATAACTATTATTCTGAAGTTGAGCTACCACGATATGCTACTAAATGGTTTTTAATTTCTTGATAATTTCTTCAATGATCTCAGGCCCTAATATATTTCTTTCTACAACCTCATACTGACATGTTGGGGATCTACATTTCTTCTGAAAGAGGTATTCCTAAGGTGCCATCTAAATTATTGAGTGAAATATATTGTTATAAGAGAACTAAACTAGTGGAATATGTTGATCCCAATCACCATTGATATATAGATAACAGATCTCAAGATATCCTCTAGGATTTGATTTGTTCTTTCTGACTGACCATCGATTTGAGGATGATAAGCAGTGTTGAAACTCAATTCTATAATAATTGCTTTTTAAAGTCTTCGCCCGAACATTGAAGTAATCCTCAGATCATGATGTGGTATAATAGAATGTGGTACTCCATCCAACCATACATCTTCCTTAAATAATATTATGGAAAGGTGATAAAGAGAGAAATCTTATCTGATTGCAATGAAGTGTGCTGACTTTGTAAGGCGATCAACTATAACCCATATATCATTAATGAATTTATGTTTTTTGGGTAGTACAACAATATAATCCATAGTGATGTTCTCCTATTTACAATTTTGGTATGGTGAATAGATTCCACACCCCATTATACTTTTGTCCTTTAGAATTAATATTCTAGCATACCACACATCGAGATACAAACTATGTTATATCTCTTTTCATGCCATCCCACCAAAAGTATTCTTTTAAGTCCCTATACATATTTGTACTTCCAGGATAAATAGAGAATGAAAAACTATGATATTACTCTAATTTCTCCTTCAAATCTATAATGGAAGGAACACATACATGTTTCATGAAAATTATCATCCCATCTTGATCAATATTAAACATATGAACATCTCTAATCCTCTTCTACAACTCTTCATCTTCCTTCTGCGACTCCTTAATCTTTTCATGGATAGAGGGTTGAACATTCCTTTGAGAAATATACAATTATTCCCCTTAAGAATTTATAGATCCATAATTTTCAAATAAATTTTTTTTTATCCTTTTTATTATCATCATATATAATCTAGAATCAACTTTTCGACTCAATGCATCGACTACCTTGTTCTCTTTCCCAGGGTGGTAATATATTGAGCCATCATAATCCTTTATCAACTATAACCATATTCTATGGTGCACATTCAAATACCTTTGTGTGAATATATATTTCATAATTTTATGATCATTATATATATCACCATTTCCCCCCCATAAAAATAATTCCTCCATATCTTTAAAGGAAAAAATTACCGCTGCAAACTCCAAATCATGAGTTGGCTAAAATTGCTCATGAATCTTCTACTCTCGTTAGGAATATGATATAACCATGTTATTTTTCATATGGAAACATCCCAATACATTCTTGGATGCATCACTATATATTAAAAACCATTATCCAATATAGGGTAATGTATGAATTGTTACATTGACCAAACGTCTCTATAGTTCCATGAAATTTTCCTCACATTCATCTGTCCAGAGGAACATGACACATTTATGAGTTAACATTTTTATAGGATTATATATTCATGAGAAATTCCCCAAAAACTATCTATAATATCCATTTAATCCATGAAAACTCTTGATCTCACTCACCGTGGTTGTTCTAGGCCATCTTTTAATAGCTTTAATCTTTGACATATCTACTTCTATAACATCTTTTGAGATTATGTGACCCAAAAATGAAATATTTTGCAGCCAAAATTCACATTTTGTAAATTATTCATATAACTTAACCTTACTTAGGGAATTAATTACAATCATCAATTGATCATCACGATCTTCCTTAATCATTGAGTAAATAAGAATATCAACTATAAATACTATGAAAACTGGTTGAGGTAATCTCTGAAGAAACCGTTCCTTAAATCAATGAATATGGAAAGGTAATTAGTATGATCAAAATGTGTCACTATATATTCTTAGTGACCATACCTTGTATGTAATGTTGTATTGGTTACATCCTCCTTCTTTACCCTCAGTTGATGATATCCTGAATGATGGTCAATCTTGGGAAAGTATTGAGCTTTGTGTAGTTGATCAAAAAAATTATCAATAAACGGAGGAAGATACTTGTTATTGATTGTGATCATGTTTAACTCCCAAAAATCAATGCAGAGTCACATTTATCCATCATTAATTTTTCACAAAAATAACATATTCCCCCGAAGGTGACACAAGTGGCTGAATTAATCCCTTATCAAGGTTTTCTTGGATTTTTTTCATCAATTATTTCAACTCAATCTGAGCCATTCTATAAGGAGTCTTTAAAATTAGTGTGTAACTAGGTATAAGTTCAATTAAGAAATAAACTTCATGTTTTGGTGGAATACTAGGAAACTCTTTCGGAAAGGCATCCACAAAATCCCAAACAACGAGAATATCATCGATGCTGATTTTCTCCCCAACCATTTGAGAATAACAACCCTTTTGAATGGGGATTAGGACTCATACAACAGATGAAATATACATAGGAAGTTCATACATGTTTTCACATTGATGGATGATCATAGGAGGGTTTTAAATAACAAATGTAACATCCCTTCCTTGAAAATTGATGTTGGATTTATTTAGAGTAATCCAATCCATGCCTAATATGACATCAAATTCGACCAATGGAAGAATGAAAAGATTTTCAATAAGTACATTCCCACAAACATCGACCAAAGAGGAATCATACAATTGAGATGAAATAATCCTACAATTAGGGGTTTTCATTTCTAATTCTACATCTAATTGTTTTGGTGGAATCCTAACACCCTTTGAAAATTCATTAGATATGAAAGAGTAGGTAGTTCTAGAATATAATACAGAATTAAAAGTTCTAGAGTTGATAGTAAGTGTACCTTTCATCACATCTTTATCACATCCCTCATCACATATATATATATTGAATGATAATTCCCTTATCCCTTGAAATAAGAGTTTGTTGATGTGGATCGTCATCATCAACCGTTATGTTTTGTAAGTAGTTAGAATAATGCCCATTCTCCCTACACTTGAAGCACTGAATCTTGGTAGGTTCATTCTATATAGAATTTTCTACAATAGCATTTTGAGCTAACTTCTTCCCATCAATTTGGAAATTAATTTCCCATTGACGTTAATTTCCTCACTTAAATCATTTATTAGACCCCCTAAGGAAATTTCCTCCATGCTTCTTCACAAACATATATCTTAAAGGAAAGTTCGTCTTCTTTTCTTCAAGGTTCTTATAGTTTCCCTTAAACTATATCTTCCTCTTTTTGTCAAATCCATGAGATTGATACGTGACTCTAATCTGCATTTCAACCTTGATTTCACCATGAAAATATCTTCGTGGATAATAAAGACTGTTACGGCCAACTCCCTTCTAATACATGGCTTTAATTTACCAAAGAACCTATAAACATTTATTCCAGGTTGGATAATAATTCATGAAGCATACCTCACAAGTCTCATGAATGTAGACTTGATGGTACCAACAGACTCATCATCCCTTTTCTTTAACTAAAGGATCTCTTTCTCCATCATGGTACAATGAATTCAAGGAAAGTAATTATTTAAAAATAAGTTGTTAATATATTCCCAATCCATGGATTAAATCTCATCATTCTTCCTCGTATTCTTGATTACAGTCCACCAATGATATTATTTTCCTTCTAAGTGATAAACAGCTATAATGAATTTCTCATGCTATGAAAACTGAAGAAAAGAGAATATATTTTCTTTTTTACTAATCTACTTTTCATAAATATGTAGATCAAGAGACCCTTTCAATGAAGGTGGACGTTTCGTCATGAATTTATCAACAAAATATTATTTCCTCATTTACTCATTTGGAGGTCCACCATGATTCATATCTTGAGAAAGCTGTGTGAGAATAAAATGAGGTTTTTCATTCCATCCCCGAGAGAATTCAGTTTCTCAGGAAGACAACCATTGCAATGTCCATCACATTCTCTGTTAATGCGGTTCCTTAGGGTTCTATCCATTTACTAAAACCAAAAGAATAGAGTATGAAATATTTATCATAATGAGGGAATGCATAATCAAGAAGAATAACTTTTTGGATGTTTAACTTATGAAGAATTAATTAATCTATGACACCTTAGGTTAACCATAGGTTATCCATAGCTAACTTATATTTAAATTCTTTATAATGGTTCGTGGAGGGTTTGTGAATTCCCAAATGATTTCCAAAAGGAGTGTCAAACTAGGTGTCCAGTAAGTCTCATTGTTGTGTACCAGATTATCCTAACACAAGCCCGAAAAATCTTCTAAGAGTTGGTACACCTTGGTTCTTCTATTCTAGAGATACATCCTTTTATAGTATCTAGATATGGATATATTTCTAGGAAACTACTCACTCCATCCATCACCAAAATTCTAGGAAATCTTAATATGATTATAGTTATCCCTACACATATTCTTATACATTTTTTTGGTCTCTCACAAAGATTTATAATCCAATTTTCCCAAGGTTCACTAAAATTTTTCTCTAATACCAACTATAGAGACCCTAGATTTATGAACATTACATTACATATTTTTTTTGGAATACATAAACATTATACAAATAGATGTGAGAAGACCATACTAGTCTATTTCATTTGGAAACATGGAATGATAAACATTAGTACATAAATTAGCTACATTATCTCCCACTAGGTTCTTCATGACTCGCCCCTTCTTAGACACATAAAAAAAATACATGTCTTCATTAATTGGGAAAGGAAACATAAAATGGGGTGAGATCAACAGCTCAGTAAGGGTAATAATGGGAGTCATGTAAGTATAAACATGATCATAAGGGCATGAGAATGTGATCATGAAAATAGAAGATCACACCCTTCATATCAAATATCGTAAACATGAATCATGAAAACGTCCTGGTAGTTCATAAGACATTAATCAAAAGCATGTAAAGTACATAATACATGAAAGTAAAACATAGGAATAAAACATGGAATTGTGGAAAACACATAATCATATAATGATTTCAATATTAGCCAAGGCATCGCTGCTATGACCATCTAGTAGTCAAGGTTCATTTCCATGAATATCATAATATCATGAGTTCACTCATCATACCATAATTGTAGTCATGATTCACTTCAATGAACATCCTAGTAGTCAATGATCACTTTCAAGAACATCGTAGTAGCATGAGGTCACTCATCATACTATCGTGGTCTATATCATGAGATATAAAACTTTACCAAATGCATTAGAGTGTGATATAGGTCCCACCCATCACATAATGAAATCATAAATACACGTACAAAAATATCATAAATAAACATATCATAACCCATGAAATAAAATTGGTATCATAAAAATGTAAACATATCATAACCTATGGAAAGATACAGGTTTCATAATTATTTCATCATAAACATAACCCATG
This sequence comes from Viscum album, assembly GCA_963277665.1. Taxonomy (NCBI): domain Eukaryota; kingdom Viridiplantae; phylum Streptophyta; class Magnoliopsida; order Santalales; family Viscaceae; genus Viscum; species Viscum album. The sequence continues at coordinate 893,356,561 of OY728123.1, forward strand.
AAAATATGCGGGTTTCAAAAGGATATAACCTGTGAAAGAGAAACTGGATTAATAAAATCATGCCATAAAAAAATCCATTTAGAGAGCGAATATGAATCGAAAAATTGAATAATTTACCCATTAAGGAATGAGTAACACGAATGTACATTATCTTAGATGGGAACTAATTTTTAAATATCATTTAGAAACACTTCTTGAGGAAAATGCACATTCTTCTTTGAAAAATGATTTCTATAACAAAAAACATTTTGAAAACATTTTTCTTCTAAAATTGATTTGAAAACATATAAATGATGATTTAAAAACAATAAAACAACTTTAAAATCTATTTTACATGAAAATAACCATCAATAATATTTTTAAATCATTTGGAAAACATTTTTGAAAACATGGTTTTTGAATATAATAGATTTCTGACCGAAGAGAATGACCATCACATTTTACAAAAAAACAATATCTTATGTAAAAAACAACAAAAAAATGTTAATAAAAATATATTATATCCTGAATAAATATTGTATAATAATCTTATGAATATTCTTGAGAGGTGAATTATCATATTTCATTAGGGGAATCTTAAAAATAAAAAATATCAAAAAGTGATGAGATTTCTCAATAAACTCTTATAACTTGGTAACCTAGGATAAAACTCACCAAGTATGAAAATAGAATTACATTAATCTTAATATATCACTAAAAAGGATACTAATGGTATAACATGTAAAATGCATTTTTAGACACCTCTATGAAGAGTTTAGGTACATAACAAAACATGAATCTCAAGGAATGTAAATTGAGAGAAAACCATTTTACTGAATTGCTAAATATTGAAATCTAAACACCATGAATGAAGGATCATAAAATGGGAATGTGAATATCCAAAATTTTAAGTACAATATACATATAATACATTCATGGTCAGTACATACATCACACAAAATGAAAGAGTGTTAAAAATAGATTGTATGTCACAGAAATTAAAAGTGAGATGAGTATTCTGTTGCCTTGTGTCTTGACTCTCTCCATACTCGTAAAAACATCATATATAATAAATATAGGTTTATGATATATATATTATAAAAGAATATTCTTATATCTATTACCAATTATTGGTTTATTATGACCTTATATTACCCACTTGTTAATGATCCTATATTACATTTTCACTTCAGGTAATACTCTCCATGTTATTCGCATGTGTCTTAATTTGTTACATCATTGATCATTATAGTTAAATAATTATTCCATATTGAAGAAAATGATATCAATATTAGGTATATCAAATATATTTATATTATTATAGTATATAGAATACTGAATTATGTAATGGAATACACCATCCAGGGAGACGGTAAGCTGTACATACGCATGAACATTGTTTTCTATATTTATTTTCGTATTGAAAGAACGTATGTAAATGACATATATATATATATATATATATATTATTAAAGTAGCCTTAATATTTCATATATATCATATATGTTCGTGAAAACCATCCAAAATACATTCTATGTGGTGTGTAAATGAATCACATCACTTTGAGGGGGCAATAGTCCACACATCCTCAATCAAGATTGTCATATTAAAACCAAATGGAAGGTAAAAAGATGTAGGTTTTAAATGTAATAATAATTCTTAAAGACATACCTTGATGTTATGGGCTCAAAACCCCTTGACCTTCCCACTATGAGGTCCTTGAAATCCATACGAGTCAACATGATTCTAGGGGATGCCTTCGGTATGAAATACTTCAGGCCCTCATGATCCTTGGATTGTTGTGGCCCTTGGGATCTATATTCTAATAAAAAATTACTAGATTATGATAGATTAGTGAGGTAGTAGTCTTTTATACATAGAAACAAATTTTTTAACATTATTTGGATGGAGGTGTTTATAATTTGAGGTCAGAACCTTTTCATAACAAAATTATAGTATACGGAGGATAATATTGTTCTCACACAATAAGGGAATAAGTAAGTGGATGGAGTGGAGAAGGAAAACAAATAGAAGGAGCTTGAAAAAATATGTTACCTATAAACAAGGTACCTTATTTTGGTTTTTTCCAAAAGGCTTCATTGAGAAGATTTCTTCCCAGATGGAGGCTTTAAGGTAGAAGGGAGGATTTCTGGGAGGTTACATGGTTAGAGATTGGACTAAATTAAATGTTTTTAGAGATGTGTGGAATGGGTAGATGTGGATGTCTTTTATATGGAAGGAAAAGGACTCACATATAAGTTTTAGAAACAAGTCTTGTGTACACATGTCATTACCTAAACAAATTAATAACAACCCAAAACAAACTCAATAATGAAAGGATTGTGGATGAAATATGGATATACAATGTGTTTTGGAGAAGTTTCTTGGTCATTTGGGCCCTGAAATATAGGGTTTAGTCCCTAATTGTGCTTAATTTGGCCTTAACTAGTATGATTAAAATTAATCACTTATACTAATCATTTTGGTCAAAAATTAACCTATTCTTATAAGACACTATAAATTAGACTGAATAAAATTTTTTACTTCATATTTTTGAAATTAAATTATAAAATCAGAAAAATTAAGACTAGCACTAATCATGCAGATGGGACAAAATATCGAGGTTTTAAAGTAGGAAAACTGTCAAAAGTTCTTAAGATTTTATATTCAGTTTCGAAGAAAAATTAATTCTAATGAATGAAATTGTACTAATAGTTAAAATATCTATCTAATTTTACCTAAAAAATATTTATGATATTATTTATGATTAACAAATTATTATAAAAAAAGATGTTTTTAACTAAAATCTTTATTTTTCACTATTAATAAGAAAATTATGTTTCTCATAAAAATAAAAAAAATCACACTAGGCAAATTTTTACTTTTTGAAATAAAGAATGAATTTTTCTTATCAAATTAAATTTCTATGTTTTTATAAAATTAATATTATTATAAAAAGTGGCCTTTTAAGAAAAACTTATTTTAAACACAAAAAGGGCATTACCAAAAATCTTATTTTTTGTTATAAATTTATTTTATTTACATAAAAAATTATAAAAAATATTAGAAAAGTAGTTTTTACTATTCATATTACGCTTTTTAACAGCTAGGTTGTAATTTTATTTTCTCAATAATTAAAACAATAAAAAGTGATGTCTTGTAGAAAATCAATGTTGCATGAAACGTATGCCAACTCAGTGTTGTGTGAGAAATAAATATTTGACTTAATTCATTGAATGATATAAATGAAAATTTAAATTTATTCGAAACAATAGGTCCATAAGAACTCAGCGTGTTTCAAGTTTAATACATGGAAGTTTCATTCATAGAGACCCACATCATAAATTTGAATACTGAAACATCTATTTAAAAGTGAAATTTGGAACCAGAACATTTACCCAAAGTAACTCATAATGAGATTCCCACATAGTAGAAAAAAATATTGGAAGTGAAATCATAGACGAAAAAAATTCTAACTATCATGTTTTAATGGAGAGTGATAGAGAAAAATGTTAGGAGAATGTTAACAATAAGAAATCCTTAAAACTATGGTGAACTAATAGACCTTATAGTTCATTAGAAATGATAGTAATTGGAAATTTTTTGGCTTGAAGATCATCATTCCTAAAGTTAAATATTTTTCATGAAAAGATATACTTTGATGATTTTTGGAAAACATCACCCTTGGTATTTCATTGATCCAATTAACCTATTTTTCAAAAAAGGATGGTTAATTGTTTTCCCCTAAGTTGTAATAGATCATGAGATACATGATATTCCATCCCTTCTCTCATTAGTTATTATCAACACCACATTTCTATAAACTGTTATCCAATATTCCGAAAATCTCATGCGTTAGGATAATAATTTACTCTCAGAAACATCATCCAAAGTTTAACATGATATCTATATAATTTTTTAACCTCATAACACTTAAGAAATATGAAAATTAAAATCTTTGTAATGAAAATCATTAAATAATCCTAACACTGATCCCCCATATATCACAAATTATCCCTTTATTTTCACATTCCAAATGTGTGAAGAACCTCATTGTATATCCCCTTGAGATATGTTAATAACCTTAATTACCATAAATAAATTTGTAAAAAATGCATGCTTTCTTATTCCAATAAATACATGATATATTATTTAAATCCAAGAAGTTGTAAACTTCATCCTTGATACATAGATCATTTTGTTAATAACCAGTTCTAGGGTCATCTATATGATCCGATTTACATATCCATATCCAGTATATCATTATCCAAAATTATTATCTTAATTTCTAGAATTAATTAAGGATGACCTTCCCTTAATCAAAATACCACCTTTCAGTGAAATCACTTTTCTGTGTCTTTATCATTATTCAACACGTCCATTTTAATCCTAAATGAAAACTTATACTAAAAATACCAATACATTTCACGATTCCAATAACACAATATTTCAATTCCCAAAAATAAATAAATCATTAATCCAAATTTATTCGTAAACCGTTACTCAAGATTCATCAAATTATTTCTTATACCTATTTAATAGAATATGAAATATGAATCATGTCATAGGATTCCTGAACCTCTATCGATTCATTCTTCTTGTTCTCAATGTAATCAATTTTAAAAGAACATCACATATATTTCACATGCTGTTTGAAGTCTCATTATCTTCATAATTATAACCAATATAGGTACCAACTTCTTGTTAATATTTATGATATTTTGACATGGAAAATCGATTCAGATAAAAACCATAAATTCCAATTTTGAAACAGTTAATGTTAATAATGTTCTTTCTAGTTATCTCTATTGGATAAAACTAGAAAGCATTGTGTGAGCATTACTTATCATAGCATAAAACCACACAGTCCTGAAAATAACTAATTATCAGATTTCCAAATAATGACACCATACTTAATATATGTCACTTTAGGTTTATCCTAATTTATTCATATAAAACTTATATTAAAATTATTCATGAATTTTCATGAAGTGTTTGTCAATTTCCAAAGAAAATCCCTCGAGAGTGTTAAGACAAGTGTGCGATATGGCCTCTTGTTGTGTACCAGATTACCCCGAGTCCAGCCCCTCACATCTTGTCGAAGTTATTACGCCCATGTACATAAATTCCAAAGCCAAAAACTCATTGTGTATCCATACCTATATATATTTTAAGGAACCTACTCACTCTCTTATATACCGAAATTCTTGGAGATTTTGCAAATTTTTGCCTCATAGTTATACTTATCCTTAGAGAAATCCCTACGAATATCCCATGAAATATACATAGGGATCTAACTAAACTTTTCTCATCATTGTTTATAAATATTGACTAAAAATTTCCTTTTATACTATATATAGTGACCTAGGAATAACATAAATGAATACTACACCATTTTAGATGAATATTCAGTACATTTCAATAATACATTCCTGAAGACCATAATAGTTTAGTGACTTTGGATACGTGGAAACAAAATCTACTATCCTGGTGAATGATATCCATCATCTCTCAAAAACATCTACACCTTTATTAATATTACCTAAAACCATTCTCTATAACCTATAGAAAGGAAACATAATAAAAGGTGAGATAAAATAATAAATATGTGTAAACAAGGGAGATATGTAATCTTAATCATGATTATAATGGTATAACAACATGATCATGAAAATAGGAGATAAAACACTATATATAAAATATCATATACATTAATCATGGAATATTTACTGGATGTTCAAAATACATGAATCATAAGGAAATAATGAACATAATAAATGAAAGTATAACATTCGAATAAAACAAGGAATCTTGGATACACATAAGCATATAATATGGTTTCCATAGTAGCTAAGGTATTACAACCAAGACAATCTTGGTAGTATAGTTTCACTCCCCATAAAATCTTGGTTGTAATGGTTCAATCCGATGGCCATATTAATAGATTGATTTCACTCCTCCTAGCAACATGGTAGTCATGGTTCACACCCATGGCCATCTTAGTAGTCATGATTCATTCCAAAGACCATCTTATTATATCTCACGAGATATAAATCTTTACCCAATGCATTGGAGGGAGATATAGGTCCCACCAATCTCATAAAACAATCATAAATACATCTTCCACAAGATCATGAATAATAATATAATATCCCCTGAAATGAATTGGGTATTAGAAACATATAATTATATCATACCTGTAAAAAGGGAGGTTTCATAATCAATTCATCATAATCATAACCCGTGAAAAAAAGCAGGATTCAAAATCATATAACCTATGAAAGAGAAATAGGTTTCAAAAATACCATGACATTAAGTGTAAGACATTAATAGATAGAATACTAATGTAACCTTTAGATTATTTCCTTAAAGTTCACGAGTAACATCAATGGATTTCAATTTAGTTTGAAAATAATTTTTAAATATATTTTAAAATTGTTTCTTGTGGAAAATATCCTTTCTTTTTTAGACATGTATTTTTAATACATAAAACCATTGAAATTAATTTTCCATGAAAATATCTTTAAAAATTATAAATAAGACTTGAAATCAGTTGAAACCCTTTATCTTTGAATACATACAAAATAAGATTCAAAACATTTTAAATGACATTTTCTTTGAAAACACTTTGAAATGTTATAAAGACAGATTTAAATTTTTTTGAAAAACATTTAGTTGAAAATAATTTAAAAAATTATAAATGAATAATGATTTTTTTTGAAAACCATTTATTTGAAACTAATTTTAAATCTTAAAAATAAATCTTAAAAATATTTTTAAAACCATTTTCTTGAAAACTGATAAATGGGTCTTGAAAACATTTTGAAAACCATTTTTCTTGAAAGAACATAAAAGTAGAATGAATTTATTTTTTAATTTTTTTAAAAAAATACTTTTAAAACACTTTATGAAAAATTATCCCTTTAAAAATATGAAGCTTCAAAGAAATGATGGTGTGGAAATCCATACATGTCGTATGAGGTAAAACTAAATTCCATTTTCACTGTAAAAAATGTTAGAAAAATGCCTTGATCAGAAAGAGACAAAAAGATTAATTTGAATATTGGTAAAATAAATAAAAGTTAAGAATGTATTTTAATGATCATAGGATATTAGTAAAATATTCTTGGGAACCCTTTATAGAAAACATGATTTTGAAGAACACATAATTTCGACTGAAGATAGGGTAAGGTTGGGATTTCTGAAAAAAAATTCCATAACTATATGATATACCAAAATATTAGAAAAATGGTACCAATAAATGAATATATTATGAATATATAGTGGATAAAAAGTTTCATGAATTTTAATGATTGATATATCATAACAAATCATCAATTAAATCATAAAGATAAACTATCTTGAAATGAAATGAGATTGTTTCAATAAAATCTTGTTACTTGGTATCTTGGGATCATACCCTCCATGTAAGGAAAGGGAAATCAAATAAGTCTTAAAATATAATGAAAAGTACTATATTAATGATATAACATGTAAAATGGAAGTATATACACCTCAATAAAGAATTTATAAGCACAAAAAAACACAAGTCTCGAAGAAGGAAAACTGAGAAAAAACTATTGTACCGATTTGGTAACTTTTAAAACATAACCCTCATAAAGGAAAAGTCATAAAATTTAATTTTGAATACCCATAAATTTTTGTATAAGATACATAGAATACACTCATGCATAGTATATACACCACAGAAAAGGATGGTGTGGATAATGTAGCATGTACCTCATGGAAATAAAAGGTGAGATAAAGTCCCCTTACCTTGTGTCTTGAATTCCTCCTTTATAAAAAATATAAATTTATTATAAATATTTTAAAAAACAAATTCTTTTATCTAATACCATATAATGTTTCATTATGATCTTATATTACCCGCTTGTTAACAATCCTATGTTAAGGATTCACTTTAGGTAATATTCCTTTTATTTTTCACATATGTCATAATTTGATATATCGTTGGTATTTATAATTTATATAATGATTTAGATAATGTATACCATGATAGAAATATAATTTAAATACATTATATATGTGTTATAATAATTTATATAATATATATGTATGAAATAGAATACACTGTTCACGGAAACGATAGGTCGTACGTCTGTATGGACACTATTTCAGTTTAATTGTCGTGATGAATGAAATAAAGTAATATATATATATGTATATATATACATATACATACATATATATATATCTGTATATATATACATATACATACATATATATATGTATATATATACACACATATATATATGTATATATATACATATATATATAAATATTAAAATAGATTTAATATATCATATATGTCTTATATATTCTCTAAAACCATCCTTAATACAATCCATGTAGTGTATGAACGGATCATATTGCTTTGAGGGGGTGGTAATCCACACTTCCATATGTTAAGTTAGTGTACCAACACCAAATGAAAAATAAAAATATATGTGTTGTAAAATTAATACATTAGCTTGAAGAAATAACATGTATAATATATAAAATATAGAAAAAAATATTTCCATCATAATCTTCACCACTATATGCGACAAGAAAAATTGACAATCATCGTTTAGTGTGGCCGTAGTTCTCTATACACAGAATTAATGTGTTCATTATCCATTATATGGTGGTGTGTGTAATATTAGGTTTATTACATAGTGTAACAACATCCAAGTAAATTAAGGGTACTGTTTTGTTATAAAATCATTGAAAACATAAAGTGGAGGAGGAGATCTAAGAAAATAAAATAATATAGATTGAGAGAAGGTGTTACCTGTAAATCAGGTTATTCCTTTTGTTTTATGCCTAAAATGATTCCTTCTAAGAATTTATTCCCAAAATTTGGATTAAATTAGGTAGGTGTGGATGTTTGGAAGTGTATTTTTAAGATATTGGTCGAACCTAAGTGGTTTGTGTGGTGTGAAGAAGAGGGAGAGGTGGTTGCCTTTAATAGTGTAGGGAAATCACACCGTTGACATTTTTGAAAATAGGTTAGGTGTAACCACTTTTTTTACCTAAAGTTAGTTATAAAAAACTGACCAAAATCTATAATGGAAGGTTCATGGCCGAATCATGGATAGAAAATGCGTGTTGGACATGTTTTATGTCATTTTGGGTTTTAAACGTAAGCTTTTGTCCTTAGTTATGCTTAATTTTACTTTAACTTATGATATTAATTTTAATTACTTTTACTAATAATATTTGTTAATTAATAAGTTGAAACTATTTTAACATATAAATTATTAATATTCTAAATATGGAATCCATTTTTTGAAGTTCCAATCACATGAGTAGTATAAATTAATTTAAAATTAATCCTACTCACGAGACGATTGTATAGGTTATTAAAGTAAAATGTCCAAAGGTTGACTATGATTTTATAAAAAAATTCAATATAAAATTGTTTTCTATTACATAAATTGGATTAATTGATTACAATATTATTAATTGAACTTTGATACCAATTAAAAATGTTATTCATCCTTATAAACATATTAGTTGAAAAAGTTGTTTTCAATTAAATTCCACTATTTTTAACTATTAATAAAAAAAATTATATATTATAGAAAAATCAAAAAAAAAAAATTCCTAAACTAATTTTTATGTTAATATTTCTAATATATTGTTTATTTTGACATATTAAATGTGTTAAAGTTCCATGAAGTGCCTTTAAAATGGGTTCTCCATTGACAGGTAATAAAATAAAAAATATATATTTTTATGCATAAAGTTGGGATAGTTATTATGTTTTGTAAATAAAATATATTGGATGAATACAAATGATATATTATTGAATATATAAAATATATATTATATTAAAAACCCTTTCAAATTGTATGTAATTTATTTTATTAGGTTAAAACTGTTTTGTGACTAGAAAAATAATAATATTTTTCTTAAAATTCAATCGGTTTTCAAATTAATTTATAATTAATTAGAAACCTATGGATTCATCATATATTTTTATAAACCACACATTTTCAAAAATCAATTATTAATATTCCTAACCACTAATTTAATGTATTTTTTATATCTAATTATTTTAAAGAAAACTAATTTAATGATATACTAGTGTTAAATAAAAATCAATCATGTGTGTTACACAAGCCATCGAGAAAAGTCATTATTTCGTGTAACATAAGATAATATAGTTGTTCATTATTGGTCAAGATAAAATTTATACTGTGTTTAGTTCATTATTAACTTGGTGTTGCATATAACACAAGAAGAACATCATTATTTATCATAAAATAAATTATTTTTAGTGTTGCGTGAAATGAGAAATATCAAAGAGATTAAATTACATCGAAAAAATAATTCAAAAAATCCCACGTTGTTACAATCACTCAACAGGTGGAATTTATACAAGTGGGATGAATATAGATTTCATGAGATTGTCGAATGCATCATGATATTCATTAGTCTACTAATACACAACCCATTTCTTAATTAATTTTGTGAAGGGAAAACACTTTCCTTTGAGGTTGGCTCTAATGTGTCTGATGTATGCCAAGTGTAGTTGGAGTCCTCTCAACTATATATGATTTTAGGGAGGTAAAACTCGAATGATATATTTTATTTTGTTAGGGTCTTCATCGATACTACGATAGCGTAAGATAAAGGTGAGAAATATTCCCGAGGATTCCCGGAATGGAAATTTTATGGAGTTCACCTATAGGTTATGAAATAATAGTTTATAAGAGATAGTCTTAAGATATTTCAAGTGTTAAAAAATATTTTGGGAAATAACCAATAGATCGTCACTGTATTATTTGAAAAACATCCCCATGTAGGTGATAAGGAAGCAGTTCATGACATGCTGGTATTTTCTACCATTGTTCTTCAGAACAAAGGGAATTACCCAATAGTAGAATAATCATTTGGGGGATGAAGATGATGGATTACTAATCATTTAGGTATATAAAAATTTAGTTGTTCCTTAAATATCCATCCATTAAATAGAGGGATATATTACGAGCTATCATATGATTCATTAGTTATATGTTTTAAAATGGGAATTCATCTATAGGACAATGCTGGTTGAGATCTATAAAGTAGATGAAGACCCTATTTTTCTAATTCCCTTTATTTATTAAGATGATAATAGTTTTCCTTTTCAGATACTGAAATTTATGGATGATGTTAACATTGAGGCATTTTTCTATATATGACTCAATTTGGGAGGCAAGAGTCAGGTGTGTCCTTTTGGCTACCTCTTAGTATCCTCAGTGGTCATCAATCCAGCCAAAGTTTTTGGTGACCACCTCGATTTATGAAATGGGATCTCTATTAAATTATAGGAGAACTCATTTGGGTGTCTCTTCAGTAAGGAGGCATGTACCTATTATTATTCATATGTCATGGGAGTAATGATCAAAGTGGGCCATGGATCTTATTTTGTGCCGAAATTTATTTCCTTGAGATCATATATAGTAATGGAGACACCTTTTTAAAATGCGTTAGGGGAATCCCTATGTCCTTACTCCACCTCCCATCCCTCATGATGTACCTCATCCACCTCTACTTTGGAAGTAGGTAATTAAGAAAGTTTCTCAGATTTAGGGGAGGGCATGTCATTCAGACAATCAGTGATGAAGCAACTATATCTGGATCAATTGATGATGAATGGACTTTTTGGTACTTTGAAGGGGAGATAAGGTGTTGAGGAATATTATCTTCATTTGCTACCAGTTCAAGACATATTCTTCTGGGATAGCTAATGGAATAGAGATTTTTTGATTCTTTGGGGATGGAATGAAGATATTTTCATCCAGGATTTCACTACTGTTCAAAGAGTTTACAAATTCTCTAGTGTTTTCCGGATCAATTATCATTATTGACATCACAAAATTCGTGGAAGATGTTGTTTAATTTGGACCAATATCTTCCATTAATGGATGTGAAGTATATACTCTTCACCGAGCTTCTAGAAAGTATTATCCACAATGGTCTCCCAACCATTTTCGGCAATGATTTGAGTGACATCATCCGTCAGAGATTCTTTCTGTTTCCTCTAGAAGAATCATGAATCAATGTACTATGAATAATAATATTTAAATGGCTCTTTTCCACAGTGAAATATCCTAACATTACCATTGATACAATATTTTATAAATTAGTGGAATGATGAGGTGATAACCACAATAAAATGTATCCAAGGTCATCCCAGTAGAATGATGAAGGTCGTATCTTAATGAATAACCATGAATTATGAATAAAAAATAAGATCCACAAACTAAGTCTTGAGATTTATTTCTCCTAGTTTATTTTTTCTAGTTCCATTCATAAAGTTGTAACATTAATGTGGTGGGGGACAAGTGATACTCTAAAAAACTCAGTTGGATAAGTATTCAGATTGGACTGTGGTTGACTGCTAAGCTGTTGTAATTGAAGGATTTTTAGATATCAATGTCATTTATACTTTTAGATATATAAATGTTTCTGACACGTCCCTATATAATGGAATCATGATCTTCTTCTGTAAAATAGATGATCATGTGTTATTTTGTAGGATCGTTCTGTGAAAGATATACATTGGTAGTAGAAACCTCGACATCAAATTATTTATGTCTTAAAAATTTATCTGTGATTGTTTTGTAGAGGTATTATGATATGTTCAAGTAGTCAATGATTGATTACATGTCCAATACAAAGGATAAATGCATCAAGATATCATATTTTGATTCTAAATATATTAACTTCCAAGAATGTGGATGCTCCCATTTTTGGTTATTTAGGAACTTAATAACATGATGTAGATGGACCAGCCTTATAAAATGAGCTATCAATTCTTCTAATCTTGATGGATTAGGTCGACTAAGTTTATCTACACACCAAGGAAGATTATGTGATGATGTAATATGTATTTGATATTATAGGATGATCTTGTTAGGGAATTCCCTCTATTTTATCCGGGACTGTTATTTTTCTTTATGAGCTCGACAGAGAGCTCTCCCATGAATTTTTACCATGTAGATGGTTTGAGCATGGTCGTAGTTAGAGTAGTGACTCCGAGAATGCCCGCATATTCCCCTTTATTCTCAACTCAGATGGACACGTCCCACAGTTCCACAATAAAATGTTGGGAATTCAAGTACATAGTCTCAATAATTGTCTATGAAGGGATCCATTATGTGGAAAAAAATAGTGCAACCAAAGATAAATTCCTTGTCTAACAAATATCTTATATAAAGGGTTGAATCTTATTGTACCATTTGGTAGGGTGTTGACCATGCTTCTAGGACAATAGGAATGATGTATTCTAAAGAAAAATACAACATTTTCTTTGGAATAGGCTCATATTAATATGTTTTCTTATAGATCTTATGACCATGTAATTTTTGGAAAACGGGATTTCAGAGGGATAAGATATCTATGGATTTGGTTGTATTGTAGAAGAAGTTTACAAGGGAATAGTCAACTATAGAAACTATTCCTACATGATAAAATGAGTCCAATTAATCATTTTTCGAACCATCCAGTCACTGAACATCTCTGTACCCTTGCTATTATCTTCCTTCCATTTATTATCAACCTCCATATTAGTGGCATAAACATATACCACTTGCGTAGATGGCTTACCCACCTTCAATTTCTGAGAGTCCTCTATCATTTGTAGGATTTCGTTGAAAAGGAAACATTCATGTATTTTCCACTAATGCTTTATAAATGGAAAATTGTTAAGGATATTTTATCACTATCCCAGTGGAGTTTCTAGGCCTTTAAAAACTTGAACAAAATTATTATCCAATAAAGAGATAATCTAGCCACAAACATGGTTATTCCAGAATTAATAAAACATGTTCTTAATATTTTCATAATATCTTTGTATCTTATTTCATTGGTAATCCAAATGTGGTGGTTTTTTTAATGATGATCTGGAGGTGGATCTTTATGATATGGTTTTGTCTTTGGAGTGGAATCTGGTGCAGAGGTCTACTTATGTATAATAGTGGTGGCTACTACTTTCCATATTATCCATCCTTGAGCTAATGAAATTACTCGGTTCATATTCTTGGTGTTTGTAATAGAGTTTGATACTTTTTGAGAAATTTTAGTGATATCCTGAAACCCTCCTATATATTTAACATGGATGAGTGGTGTTCACAACTCATTGCGAAGATCCACTAAAGAGAAGGGAAATAAGTCTTCATGGGGGAGTTTTATGTTTACTGAGTATTTCAACCCTTTCCATAGAGTAATTAATTAAGAGACCCTCTAATTTTAGAACACATTGTATATTGATAGGTCAAGGACTGTTGTCTTCTATAATGATGAGCTATATTGGAAGGGAAACTTCTAAAAAAGTTATTCCCTCCCTGTAATTGACTGAGTCAGCATGCTGGTGTAACACACGAAGTCTTTTCCCTACAGTGATTTCTCAAAGAACATGAGATTCAATACTTCTAGTTGTTTAGGGGTCCCCATCATGGGATCATAATGGGACAAAAAATGTGTCATGTTCTATTCGAGTCCCCCGGCGACATTGAAGATTGGAAATGAAGCACATCTAATGTTCAGTAGTGGATGATTTGGATTAACCCATTTTGGGTAAGGCTTCTTCTTTGGTTATACTGAAACACGCCAGTATTCCATTGATTACAATAAAAAAATTAGAGAATCAAAAGTATCCATGATCCCTTTAGGAATTTATAATTGGGCAGGAGAATGAATAGGGTCAACAACCATTAAGGCCGTCTATGGGGGAACTGCATGTAGATTTCATTGGTAGCATATAGGGGAAGGCGGGTAAGGATGCATATGGACCCTTTTTGGTTATATAACCAATCATAGGAACTATTGATCTTCTACCATAGGGTCTAGGTATATCGGTGGTTGGTATCCCATATTGACCAGATGATCTGGATCAGTTTCAGTTACTAAATAAACCCCTCATTTGTTTGGTGTTCCATCTAAGAGTGTGAGTGGAGGATCTCCTTACAGAACTTATCCAACAAGAAGGCTACCTCAGAGTAGTTCTATATTGAGTATCCTCTATTATTTAATCCCTTCCTCTTATTGAGAAAATATTTCCTCATGTGTGAGGGGTCCAACCATTTAAGGGAGGAAATGTGGAGAAAAAATACCATATAACTCAATGTTTTTGGGTGCTCTTTTTTGATGTAGTGGTAGAGTGATTAAGGGAATCCCCATATTCATGGTGAGTCTCTGGTTCAGAGTACACAAACCTCCTTTAATCATTTCATTGTGAACCCTATTTTGAACCAATAATTCCTCCTCCAGAACCTCCATTGAATTGTTCACATGTTACGTAGCATATGTATGATAGTTTTATTGAAATTCATTTAATCACAATATATTTGATTCATTTTATCAGTGTCTTTGTGATACAACCTTTTCCTATGTCATCCATGAGGCCTTGTCCTCTCTTTCAATAATTTTATGGGATCCATTTAGAGGATGGTAATCCAAAAGGAATATCTTGAAATTTCAACCATGTGTGATCCTAATGAGGATATTGATTCATTGGATGGGTAAAATTATGAGGATTCATTCTATAACATTCCCTAAATCTGGAGAAAAACAAGTTCTACTAAGGAGGAGTTTTCTTAGGTGAAAATTCCACTATCCCTATGGGATGGTGCTATTATTGTTCCACTTTAAAATCTCATCAGTTCTGTTTTTTTAACCTTAAAGGCTGTGTTATGAAATGTCCCATCCTTGTAAGTTGGGGTTACTCATGAATTGTCAGGGTTTCTACTATTACAACTCCAGTTCGGATTTTATAGAGTTTCGTTCAGACATGGGTTTGGTGCATCCTTTTTTATACACATGAATTACCAGCTTATGCTGATCATTATTCTATTTTGGATATTTTTACTAGTTGAAGACAGACTTCCCCTAAGTGTGAGGCTTTCTTGATATCTTTAGATGACTAACAAAAAATACTCTCAATAGCCGTCTCTCTTCTTGCCCTTTATCAGGGATGTTTGGTCATGGACTATTTTATTAGAACATCATAAATTTTGAATAGATTCCTATTTTTTGATGTCTTTCTAAATCTATGACATTGCATGATATCACCTTCAAAGGGATTTTTTGGTTGGGGAGCATAGTGAAATTTAACAGTCCATGTTCACCACACTCTCTAATATATACACAATATGAGGTAACTATGGTCATCTATCATATTATTTTTAACGTGTTAAGGCATGGGAATTGGAGGGCTCCTCGCCATTTCTCTAAAATGTGATGCCATGTAGCCAGGTGATCTACCAAGTCAATTTTTCATGACATGTCTTCTATTAATATTACATGAATTTTATACACATAATAGGGTAATACATTTTCTATCACCTAAATAAGATTTTTCCATATGTTGGGGAGGATGTTGTGCACACAATATCATGAACCAAACTATAGAATGCTGCATTGAGGGATGTCTAAAGGTCAAAACTTGTATTGAATGATGTTTTTAGACAAATATTTCCTCATTTTATCATGTATTCTTCGTCTTTTTCTGGATGTTCCTTAACTTTTTCTGACAACAGTGGATGCTTTCCTGAAAATTTTTCATAAGTAATAATATTTGTGTTGAATTACTCCATTTCATTAGAAGGATTGGGATCCAAGGCTGGTTTAGGGAGTCAATGTAACATTAAGATGTATTATAGATGAGAATGAATTTGACTAGTCAATGAAAAGGAATCATAATTAATTTCCTTATTTTCCTAATTGCCTCAGAGTATGAGGGATTTCTCATCACTACATCTCAAACGGAAGGACCCTATTAATGAAGTGTAACACTATGATAGATAGAATTTTCTTATTGAATGACATCATGAGGAGGAAAATCATGGTGGATTATAGAAAGTGAAAGGTCCTCTTGATATTTGACCCACTGGCCATGTGGAGGGATTATGTTACTCTAATTAGGAGATCAGATATCAAGATCGACAATATTATAGACATGAAGCAAGACTTCATGGTAATGTTTATGGAGAGGACATTTGTAATTACTACTACTTCTCTTGTGATTTGGTGATGGGAGTGTAGGATCCCAAGATTCCATAGATAAACATGTAAGGGATTGAAGTACTCTAGTAATATGAATATAATGAATGTAATTTATCTCTTCATTTTCTATTTTCGATTTGTGAGGCTCCTTTTTGTATGGTTTTATTCAAGTGAATGGTGACACATACTGGGGAAAGTGGGTTTCAGGTATAAAATACTACCCTATCAGATCCTTGTGTTGAGCCACAATTTGTTGATTGGATTTTGGGTATTTTAATTGAATTGGAGTGGCCATTGAAATTAGAGGATTAACCCTATTAGAATGTGTCTATCTTCCCAATACAGTTATCCATATATCAAAGTAGATTTTCCCCAATGAACCCCTCAGATAGGAGGGGAGGTATGTATCATCTCTAGGGTGACATGCCGATGAGACACCCCACTTATGGGATTCAATTTGTTTTTATTTTCCTCTCTCACTACTAATATTGTCATTATAATGTCCTGGAAGGTTTTAGGATGTTATAATGGATTTGTGTATGCCCTTTAATCATTTTCAGGATATTCTTGGTGACATTAATGATTATATTGGAGATATATGATGTTTTTGTGTTTGGAGTAGGGGTATATTCCTACTCTTATCCTTAATTTCCCACCAGTGGATACTGACAGTACTCATGTGCAGGGGAAGAGAGTTGGGCCTCCACCTATTCATCACCAGGGATTTATGAATAACTTCTCCATGTGATTCCAAATGTGGCTACTAGAATTCTTGATAAATTTAATAAGGTGTGTGTTCCCACTCATGGTTTTTCACAAAAATATAACCTATAGAATTATTTGTACACCGCAAAATGATGCTGCTGGAGAGATTGGTTGATATGGATTGGTGTTTGGGTATGCTCAAAGGTTGCTGTTGAATTTGAATGAAGAGATTCCTGGGATGATTAAAGATGCAATTTTGCAATAATTGTATTAATACAGGCTAGTTTATGTCCCATTCATAGTTATCAATCAAATTTTATTTGCAGGATTATAGAGAAGGGATAGAGCTGTGACCCAACTCCCTGTTGCCCGATTGTTTATCACGACAAGCCAACATGCGTACCTAGATCTAGATGACCTGGGTGATCCTTCCAAGGATGAAACACAGATAATGATGAGGGTTTACTAAAACATGATATTGGTGGTGAGGACTACAGGTAGTATCCCTTTTTAAAGACCATGTGTCTTCTGGATGAGGTTATCTGTGACAGGTTGATCTACCTTCCTAGGAGAAGGGAGGGGTTGACTTTTGTGTTTTAGGGATAATTTATTGAAATGATTGAAGATAATGGATGAGGTGTCTTTCTTTTTAACAACCAGTTACTACTGATTGGATGACCAGAGGGGCATGATGAGGTGGAGGGCCTCTTGGGTTTCCTTGAAGGTGAATATTGTTACATTCTTACAGTACTCCCAAACCAGTTCATTCAAGACCCAATATTGAATATCTTAGGTTGGTGTTGTAATCCTCTAATTGGATAAGGACCCAACATAAATGATATCATGTGCCTAAATCTATGAGAGTGGTTTTGATTCAATTTTGATTAATGGTAGAGATGGTTGGATGTTCCTAAAATATCGTGAACAAACACAAATAAGAAAACCCTATCAAAGTACCATCTCATTATATGAACACATGCATGATTGATTGGATTACTTTTCCATATTCCATTTTGAGAGATAATTTGGGATGATATATGGGTGGAAAATTCATATTTTCTAAGGATTCACATGGGTTTTATAATTTTTTTCTGATGAAAAGAATTGCACCTGAGGATTTGTTGTAGGGGTTGAGTTTTGTGCAATCATTCTTGTTCAGGCCATTACTTCCGAAAGGTCTATAATGAGTTGTTTTTGTGGACCCATAAACACCCAGTAGCTCTATATCCAGGATTAATCATGGACATACTTTCCAAAGGTAGGTTCTTATTTTGACACTAGACCAATGATACTTAAGAACTCACGTTGGTTGAGAGGATGCGAGGTCATGCTTATCACACCTTTTTGTTGGGAATTATTTTCTCCTTTATGACTCTCTTATAGATTGTGATATGTTCATGAATCCTTCATTAAATATCATGTATGATTTGTTCCGCCATTAAATTAAAAATAATGTATTAGAATATATGGAATTTAGAATCATCAATATGAATCCAAGGATCTTCATCAATGCAGATAACTGCATGTATCCTTGGTTCTCCATAAATGGTACCCTTTTTTGTACTGATTCAAAACTCTCTTTCAATATTATTTTGAAACTATTTTTGAGCCACATAGTGGATCTCTATATAGAGAAACATTATCCAAGAATATGTGATTTTTTTTATGTCGGGATTAGACCCCTATACAAGATTATGATATATCATTATAAAAGGACCCAGAACCCATATAATTTGTTTCCACTTAAAGACACTCATCACAACTTTTAATTTCATTTTATAAATACCAAACCATGATCTTTAATTTCATATATAAATGATGTCTATGTAGAAGGTTCCTTGTAAATGTTTTTCATGAGACATTTGTAGAAGTGGCCCAGTGTACCTGGAAGGGAGATGAATTCCTAGGTTCAAAAAGACTCTACTCGGAATGCATCACCTTGAGAATTATGGTTGATTACGGGGGACTGGTTGGACCTTAGGGAGGATTTCTACCTATCCAATTAATATTGGAATCAAATCCCACATAGTCTGGTTGTGATGAGCCATGAATATGGAGTCCCTAAGGTTTGTATCATAGGGGAGTATGGCCCTTTGAGAGGATTGAGTTGGGACTTATTTTGGAAGAGGATTCCCTTGTTGATTTAGGAGGTTTGGTTGGTATATACTTCCATGTAGGATTACCCTATGAAAGGAGGTTGTAGATTATACTATATAGAAGGCCCATAGTCATGGTTATGAGTGGGTTTATAATGAATTTGAGTCCCATAAATGGTGTTATTATGACATAGTGGGTGCTTATACAAAATAGGAGGCCCATGGATTGGTTTGTGGGTCATACTTATATAATGATTACCACCAACCACTAAACCCATATGAGCCACGCTCAGCGTGTTAAACAAAAGGAAGTGAAATATCAAAGAAACCATACAATCTTATTTTCACTATGGTTAAATACAAGGCCTTAAGTAACCATTCTAATAGAGTCCCTATAAAGGATGGTGAGAGGATGATATGAGAAATGATTCTTTATCAAAACATGAATTTGATTGTAAAGATATCATGATTGTAACCAACATCTAACCCACATGGGTCATGCTTTAATTTGAGAAAGAGGAATTGGATGATCTAGAAAACCACAAAATATCACTTCCACTGGTGGAAGAGACATGGGTGACATGACAAGAATAAAGGGATTTGATTTTCTTTTCCCTCCCATTATTATATTAGGATCTTCACGTATAAATATCCATATGAATACTTCCCACGAGCACGGAGAAGGATGAAGGAATGTGGAAGGAGAGTTATTTAATTAAATATAGGTGTGTACCTGAGGAGGGATTTGATAAAACTAGTTCATCAAGAATAAATAAGGATAATAAACTATCCGAAAATAGAAAAGAAAATGTTATCCTCACACTACCCCCCTTGATCAAGAGGCCCCATTTCATAGAGATGATGTGTGATGAAAAAAGATCTAAACCTGGTCTCTGAGACCAGGGGATCCTTGACACTTCTTCTAGGGTCCGTGTCCTTTTGTATGTGGGGATTTGTACTCAGATGTGTGTCAATGATCTGCCAGTATGGCAGGATAATTGTGGGAAAACTCTGTCTACAGGAATTAATACCCAAATGGGAGACATGCTTGTGTGTAACATTCCATGGTTTCACATGTCTCGAGGTTTTAGTGGAGGTTACAGTCTGGTTCACCTCATATGGGGAAAAAATTGGATAGGATCCATAACTATGATGGATTATAAGAGTACTCAATGGGAGGATCACTTAGGTCCTAGCTTGGGGAGAAAAGGTTATTTACGTAGGTCTTGGGAGGATCTGGGAGTGATTTGTGGAAGGGGAAAGCCTTCATGATGTGGATATTCCTTAGGAAATGGACAACCTGGGAAACAAAACTTGGGTTAGTCTTTCTTCCAGGATCCATGAGTCTCTTCAGATTTCCTTGGATGGGTCTTGTGTAGGTTCTTGGTTAGGTAAGGGGCTTCACGCAAGTGGTTTTCCGCTATGGTGAAATATGGTCCCCACGTAGGTGTCGTGTATTTAAACCACTGGTGGAACTTATATCGCCTTATACCCATTAATTCCTTCTATTTATAGGCTTCAAAGGGCTACATGAGGAAATTTAGAGGACCTGGGTGATGAGGTTGTGCGACTAGAGCTTCATGTTTTCTTCTAATTTTTAGTTGTGAAAAATAGGTAGTCTAGGGTCCTATTAATTTTTATATAGGAGTCCATGGTCAAAGGAGTAACCACAAACATGTCAATGTAATATGTGTTCCACTTAGGTCCCCAACATAGGGGTGGTAGATACTTTTGTACCATATAGGGTTGGTGTACACAAGTGCCTCACACATGTGTGGCTGAACCTTCTGGGTTATGTATGCAGGGTCGTAGCCATCCTCTTGGTGCATTGTAGAAGAAAAAATATATTTGGACTATAATTGGATGTAATTAAAAATTTAACCTTTAATGTGGACAAGTAAAAATTCCATATTAAGAGACCTGACTTCATCAGAATAACATAGTTCATAATTACATCAACATACATTTTGTATGTTTTAAATTTTCATATACCTCAAAAGGTGGAACTCAAAAAAAATAACTTGTACCAAAAGAATATAAGAATCCATTCCCCCATTAGAATCATTCCCCAACCACTAAATGTTTCAAGAATAATCATTCGAATATAATATTTGAGTGAGCATGTTATCGTTATTACAAAATTACTATTAATGAAGGGAGAAATAAAATGACTAGAACTAAAATTGAAAATATATATGGGTAACAATTAGTAACTATATTATAAATACATGTTGGAATATATAAAAAATAATAATTAATTTTAATGGATTATGGTTCCCAGATTCTTGTTATAATGAATCACTAATATTTTAGACAAATCAATAAAATCATAAAAAAATTAAAAGAATAACAATGAAAATAATAAAATGAATGAATTTGAGAAATAAGTAGAAAAAATCATAAGAAAAACCATACACATGAATTAAAAACATATAGAAAATAGATACATCTGGTGTATTTGGGATTTCTAGTCTGATGATATTGATATTCATAAATTTGTGAAAGTAGAAAAAAAATATAAATAATCTATTGATAAATATTTTCATATCTACAACTTCAACCATGAAATAAATCTGAGACCTTCGATAGACACATATCCCGTAGAACTCAATATGGGGTCATTAATACACATATTATTTAGATTCATATTTTGGAATAATGATTCAATTTTATTTAAGGCATGTTAAATATAAAATATATAAGGTGATAAAGTGCTATAAATCATGATATAAAAACAATAGAATAGGTTTAAGATTTTTTTTTGTTATTTAACACCAAAAAATTATATGTGTTTGTCAATCATAACACTAATCGTATTTTTGAAGTTAGGATACCATTAAACTAAATGAATGAATCCTGAAATATCACACATAAGAAAAAATAATAATTTATGTAATCACGGTCTCAAAATTATTAGAAACATAAAGGGCATACCCTACTTGGAAGATAAAATTAACTTACCAATCATGAGTATAAGTACAACATTGAATTGGAAAAAAATTATTTTATACTGATAATGCCTTCATAGTAACGGTGAAGTTATATCATCTAGATTAAAAATTATGGACAAAATTTATGGGATTAACATTGAAAAATAAAAAAGATGGGAAATATTGTAAAAAATATCCAATTAGAAAATAATCCTACAAACCATGAAAAAATAATTCATCCAATAGATGATAATTGTTGATAGTAAAGACTTATAAAAATATTTTACATTATGAAATTTAAAAATAATAATAAAGTATCACTACCTCTGTTAGGGTTCATTTCAAATAACATACTGAAAATTGACTCGATCATTTGTCACATTAAATAATATGTTTTAAAATATAAGTGGTTTTTGGAACATATAAATAAATTCTAAAATCAAAACATTTAAATAAGTGGGAGGAATATCACATAAATAATATTCATTCTTGAAACACTTATATGAAAATAGGTGAAATTGGAAATGAGCATGAACTGTTTTAAATTTATTTGGGTGAACATAATAAAGGATAATAGAAATATAAATAGAAGGTGTATGAAATAGATCACTTCATTATTATGAAAATTCGTCATTTAATTTGTAAATTCTGAATTCTAAATTTTTTTAGAGTTTAAAAATATTTATAACTTTAGGAAAACATTATAAAAAATTTTCATGACTAAAAAAAGAACATGACAACACAAATAGAACCTAAAAATAAATCAGATCTTGAAGCAACATGTTTTGAAAGTGGAACATCTATGAATAGAAATAAAATATTATGTTTGAATGTGTGTATATAAATAAATACCATTACCAACACAAAACCCAAAAAAGGATTCATGTTGTAGGTTCTAAAACAGAAATATTAGATGTATTAGTTAGAATAGAGGATTACAGCAAAACCATGATTGATGATTATTTTGATGAACCTTGGAAAACCTATCCTTCATTAGAAAAATACATTCCCATTTATTTGATCTCACCCTAAACATACTTAAGTGAGAAATTTTTCGATTATACACATGGATATTTCAACATTAACTAATGTCTTCAAAAATAAATTTATAGAAAATATTTCTATGATTCAACAAATCAGGCATGTGTGTGAGAACATGTGTTTCATGTTATAGTGCATGGGAACTACCTAATAATATTAATAGGTATAAAGAAACATGTCTCATAAATGTAAATAGTTTATAATGATTCGTAACACCATTAAACTATTGAAAAGAACAAATATAAATTTATTAAAACAAGTGACAATAGAAATGAATGAAGAACACATAGTAGAACATGGTACATCATAGCAGGTAAGTGAAGCATCTATCAATAGATGGTATACATGAAATATTGTTTTATATATATAATTAAATAAAATCACAATCATAACACCACAATGACAATTTTATTTAAATATTTTTGAAACATAAATATAAATAATAATGGATAAAATATGGGATGACATTACGACCATGAAGGAAGATTTTTATTGAGAATCCCTTCAAGGTTCAACATGTATAGCACAACAAAAATTGTATCAATTAAAGTTTATCACACCCTAAACATAATTAAATATAAAAAATATCAACTAATGATGTTTATATTTTAATAATATTATTAAATATTTCTAAGAAATGTTTATAAAGAATTCATCATGTAATTATAGATCCCTTAAAGTGTGAGAACATGGGTATTTTAGGTGTTTGTGTATAGGAACAACCAAAAAATATTAATAGGATTAATAAAAAACTGTTGGAAAATTTTAAAGTGTATAATAATACATAACACAATGAACATAATATGAAAATATATATTAATTAAATAATCTATTTAAAACACCAGTGGGACCATAAATTAAATAAAATAATTATCTATCATACAAGGCAATAAAACCACAAAAAATAGAACGAATACATAGTTTTGAGATCTAGAATAATGTATACGACTATAATAAAATTATCCCAAATACCACTTAAATACACCTTTGGAATCTAATTTGTGACATTCCTTATCCCCATTTGTGGAATTATCACATCTAATTGAATGTTCCAAACATGCCCTAGATGATTAAGTAATTTTGAATTCTTCATATCATGTGTTTAACATCACATCCACTTTCGATAAAAAACATACCGCTGAAAATAATAAATCATGAAATTAAGATTTTCCAAAAAAGAATTTACTCTATTCTCTAATATATTAGATTATATGTGACAAAATATTCGAGGAAATATTAAGGATTCTATAATATATAATTCTATACTCAATAAATTCTTATCTAAAATAATTATCAAGGGCCTATAAACCATTTTTTTCATTAAATTAAACAAATACCTACATTGTTTGGTTAATTTAGTAGCATAAGAAAGAATCATTAATCCAAAAACCACCAAGAACTAATAATACCAATTTTCAGTGAGATATAAATTATTAAAGGAAGTTTCATTTTATAGTAAAAAACAATCAAAAAGATTATATAAATGATTTTATTTAAATTTCACACATCATAGGTTTGAACATACATGGACTATTAACTATATTATTAGAGTGTTGATTAATGAAAAACTAAATAGGGAATAAAGAATTCTTACTTCAAGTGAATGTTGCTCCATACTGTTGAAATGATACTCAGTGAGTGTTGGTCATCCACTAATCGAGTAATAGATTTATTGAACTACAAGTTAGGGGATGAATAAAGTTATATCATTATAATGGTATATACATTAATTCCCTATTGCCTTTTTGGTTTTGGTTGATGGTGGTGTTTGGAGGAGGCTTGATGTGTTTTGGAGGAGGAATAAGCTACAACAGAGCGACTACAAGAAAAACACATCATGTGTTGGTTTGATAATGTGAAATGATGGGCCATGAATTATATAGAACGATGGTTAACAACATGTGAATAATATAATGGGGATCCATGAAATTTATTCACATCATGAAAATCACACTCCCAAAGATTAATTAGATAAAGCTAAGGTAAAATGATTTTAGGGAAAAGTGGAAATTTTTAGATAACATCTGAAATACATGCCATGTAATGTTTACATGATGTTAAAATTGAAAGATCCATGTTTTAAATCCATTTTTACATTCTTATATTTTCATTCTTCCATGGATTCTTCCCCTTTCATTTCAAATGAGTGCTAGGTGTCTTAGGAGGAATTTCTTATCTCCCTTACTTCTACATTGATCCATTTGTTTTTAGTTGATGATATGGGGTGAGTGAATTCTCTCTTCCATATGGTTATCTATTTTTCATTTATTTGGAAATAACTACACATTTTTTTTTATTGTCGTTTGATTTAGAAATGTTTTCAGGGATCATTGGTGTGGTTTATGTTGATTCGTTGTCCCATGTGTACTGTTATGGTTTGTGGGCCTTTCAACTTTTCCCTATGGTGTGTAGAGAGTAGTAAAATATTCTCTAGGTATAAAATCCCCATTTGCTATTTTTTTTTGTATTATACATGATATTTTTACTCTTCTTTATTGATAGGAGAATGTTGTGTTGTCTTAGTTAAAGATAATGAATTGGATAATTGAAATTAATGGTGGAAATGGGTATAATTCACATGATTTTACAGCTTTGATATTATTGTGATATGATGAATTATATTGGTTTTATTCCTCAATACATATTATTGATGTTATTTGATGTTTATTTGTTTTAGATGAAATGTACAGTGACAAATCTGTCTGTTTTTATTATTGTGACATCAACTTAAAATGGAAATCGGATAAACCCATATTTTTTGGAAAATGAACAAGTTTCCCTATGATTTATCCTTTTGTGATGAAACCCATAAAATAATTTTAAATGTGATGAAATCCCCTTTTTAAAATTCTGAAAATTGAATTTGATTTGTTTTAATATGTGGTCATGTTTATGGGGTGATGATGTGTGATCTTGATTTCATGTAGGGATAATGGGTGAGATGTGGCCATTATTTTCAGGTGGCATGGATATTATTTTTTTACATGATTTTGGGGTGGAAAGGTGGTGCTTTGTTTCATGACTTTATGGAGATGATAAATTAGTATGATGGGGATGATGAGATGTTTGTGATGCGATTTTTCATTATGCTAGAAACACGACTAGTGATGGAAGCACTTATTTAATATTGATTGAAATGGATATAGTAGGGTTTGATTAGATTGATTTTAATAATTAATTAAAAATAAATTATGGGATTTGTGTTTAAATTAGGATGATTCTTAATAATGAAATTAATGGGGTGGATAAAGGAATTGGTTGGTAGTTTGATGTGTCTTGTGGTTTGTGTGGTGTTTTTATTTCAGAGGAGGCAATGAAAGTAGCAATATTGTGAGTTAGTTAGTATCTTGTTGTGAACACATACTTTGGACTTGTGTGTTGAAATATGTATATAAATAAAAATTCCTTATGATATCTATACACACCCCACCCACATCAATCTCAATGTGCCAACACCCATATTTTTACATGGGGGTTTTTTTATCGACTTCCCAGTGATGAGAATTGATGGATTAGTACCCAACCATCCATTATATTTATTTGAAGTGAGTAGATATGAACATGATGAGATGGAAATATGTTTTTTAGTGCACTTGGTGATGGACCATGTGTTTTCATGTGTTATGTAAAATTTCCATGTTGTGGTGTGGACCCCTAGGTGTCTTTGGGTGAGATTTGATGTGACTATCCTATGGGGTGGTGGCCCATGTGTTTTCAAGTGATATGTGATGTGGCCAAGTTATGGGGAGGCTTATGGTTGTCGGTTTTCATGGTATGAGGTGGGGAAAAAGTTGACATCCTTCATGTTCATTATACCATACTACTCTGGTTATGGTTGTATGTGATGGACCAAATGTTCGTGGGTAAGATGAGATGTGACTACGCTATGGGGTAGTGGAACACGTGTCTATGGATGTGACGTAATGTTAGTGTGATTTTATGATATTGATATATTTTATTAAGTAGATATGGAATCATTAGGATGTATGATGTTGGCATGTGAGTGTAGAAAATTAGTGGGAAAGTATTGCGGGGATCCCTTTATTGATATGATTTTCATTATGTTATTATATTTGGATTGAATTATTTTGTGAGTGAGCCTTGCTGATGTTAGGATATATTGTTGACCTATTTAGGTGCTATTGGTTTTACTATTTTCCCAAGGTTGTAATAGTATTATTCTTTCACATCTGCATGAGAGATATTGGGTTTCATACTAAGTATACTTGTATGCTCACACGCTGTATACAAAAATATTTTAGGTTTCCTAGAGGTCAATATAGATCATTCTAGATAATACAAGCTCAGATCATTGGATAAATATTGTTTCACTGCTTTATCCTTTATTTTAGTTTTTTTAATTTGGATACTATTCTATGTATCAGTATTATTTATACATGAATGTGAGAGGGTTTTGTTTTTTATATTATTTCATATATTTTCCTATAGATGAATCATTTTATCTCTTGATATTATATTATTATGGTGGGTGACGTATCCCATTTCAGCATATTTTCATAACCTTGGTTCCAGTCCCTAACCTGGGACCTATTGGAGGAGAGACTCGGGGGGTCATAATCTTTGTTCCATCATTATAAAATCTTTGGTGGTTGGGGGGGGGGGTCATGATAGTATCATATCAGAGGAAATATTTGAGAGATATTATGACATTTGGAGATATTGATTTTGATTTTTTCATGGGTTTTTATGAAAAAACTGTAGTCGATATTGGCTTGAGACATAGGCTAGAGAGATCTTCTAGGACACGTGATTTTAGGCCCCCGTGATAATACAGTGTATAGAATCTGTGTTCATTGAATGACTAAGTGAGGTTTCCCTATTTATAGGTTAGATAACAACAAAAATAACATCATCCTAATCAATTTTTTCATGTTTGAGTTTGGGTATTTTTTAATGCTAAAATGAATAAATAAAAAAATTAATATAATTAATATTCCTTTATACCGGGATTAGGATATTCTCATTTTTTTCAATAATGGATCATATTTTTTCCTCTGTGTTTGGTTTGGGTAGTTGTGGTTCTACAAGAGGATCTAGATGATTGTTGTAGGTTTGATCCTTTTGAGGAGTATAATTAGTGGAATATGATATTGCGCTCTTTCTAGAGGCCATATTTAGGGAAGTTAGAGGGAAGTGTTTCTAATATGGATAAAGAGAGTTTGTTGGAGGATTCATAGATTTATTCTAGTTATATATAGGCCTTTATGGTATAGTAGGTCCCTTTTCTGTTTAGTCTGATGCATGGAGCTTCACAATAGGGTTGGGATTTTTATCTAGGAGAGTGGGAGGATCCAAATGATTCTTGGGTTAAATTTCAGAAGGAGTTCTATGTTGATCTACTTTTTTTGACCATGAAGGTAGTGAATAGGAAAGATTTTATTTCACATCCGCATAAATGTATGTTAGTGTGGGCGATTTGAATCATTTTCAAGGACATTATGCCCTTTTCCCGTCTTGTTTTCTAGAAGAGGAGTCCCAAGCGAGATATCTTGAGGAGGCACTATGCCATTCTATCCTGTATGTAGTTACTCCAGCTATATTTTTGATATATCTAGAGGTTTAGAAAATAGTGTAAGTGATCAAGAGGATTCCCTAATGTTGAGGTTTACAATGAAAGTGGAATAAGAAAAGGTCATTTATGAGGAAAATTATCTATATAAGGTCTCATGGTCTAGGAAATTCAGGGATTCACCTAAAAAAGAGTCGACCATAGTAGTTTTCCTTTTAACCTTCTATGTCCAGTAGTATTCATTATATTACTAGATATATCATTCCAATGTGATTTGGTTGTGAGGTTTGTGTATGTCTTATGAACTAGATCATAATGGTTCCCTAAGCTTAGTTTGGTGGAGGGGGACAAGTTCATGGCCAACCTCATTAGTTGTTACCATTGAGACCCTTTCTATAGTAGGGGAAGTAGGATTATGCTCTACTAGGGGAAGATGGATTAGGAAATGAACAACCTTAGGTAGATATTCATGTTTAGGGACCTTGAAATAAGATGGAAGTGGATGTGGTTGTTAGAAGAGAGGTAGAGGAGCGGGGAATTATTATTTGTATACAGTGGAGGATGCAGTGCCAGATGGGAAATATATCATCAATGGTACGATCAACTTATTTAGTAACATTGTTTGTTCTATGTTGTATTCAAGGTATTTTCACTCATTTGTTTCACCCACTATATACAATGATCTATAACTATATGTAGAGAGTGTTTTCATGCCCCTGGTGTTGACTATTCCTATGGAGGTATAGAACTTCTTGTTTTATTTGTTCTGGGGGTGTAGACTGATGACATGACCACATCAGTCATGTGAGGTCCTTTTATTTCAATAGATGTAGCCATATGTTCCTATTCTCCACGTTGACTAGTTTTATTATATCTGTTTTATTATTTATTACTTCCAAATTATATTCACTTTCTTAGATGTGAATGGCCATTTTGTGGTTTTCATTGTTGAGCACAGTTGTAAGGTGACCAGTTGGTGTGTGGAGTCCCTTTTGTTGTAGGTTCAGTTGTTGGCGGAATTAGTGGAAACTAGGATATTGGAGGTCCCTAGGTTTACTGGGGAGTTTATTTATTTATTCCTACAGATTTTGTGACCCTAACACCTCGTCATGATTTTGATTTCGAAGCAGACTTGTAACCTTGTTCTTCCATTATTTAGATGGATCCTAATTAGATAAAACCATATGAGTTGAAGTAATTTAGGAGTTATAAACATGATCTAATGTATAAGGGTTTTATACAACCCAATGTCTTGTAGTGGGGTGATCAAGTTTTGTTTTACATGAATACATAGGGTAGTATATAGTTATGTACAGACTATCAGATGTTGAATCGAGTGAGACATAAGAACCAATACCCTCTTTTGAGGATAGATGATATTTTCATATATTTTGGATGGCTGAATTATTTTTCTATGATTTATATGTGGTCTCGATATCACCAATTGATGGTGAATGACTGATATATCCTGAAGACTACCATTATATGATGGAATGGCTACTTCGAGTTTGTATTCTCGACATTGGGTGTTACAAATTCACCAATTTTGTTCATTAGGATTATGAACTACTTGTTCAATGAGATCATAGACCAATTCATCATCATATTCATCAATGAAATATTGATATCTTCTGTGTCATATGAGGTGCATGTCGGTCATCTTATATTTATTTTTCAGGTTACTTATTGTCACCAAATATATGAAACTTTTTCCAAGTGTATATTTTGGCATGACAGATTAACTTCTTTTAGAATGTGGTGTTTCATTATGGTGTGGAAGAAGACCCAAAAAAATTAGATTTAGATGATTTTTTCAGAACACCTTATAATGTGTAAGAGGTTCAAAGTTTTAATGGAATTTCGGGCTATTATCAAATGTTTGTGCTCAATTTCTATTGAGTTTCAGACCCATTGATATCATTATCTTGGAATAAACATACTTTTTTGTGGAATGACCATTTCTAGGAAATGTTCAGATTTTCAATGGTTGATTTGGTTACTGCTCTACTACATTGGTATCTTGAGGAGGGTGCGAAGTATGAGGAATTTTGGGATTCTTCTCGTATAGTCTTGGGATAAGTGTTGATGTAGTAGAGGTATGTGATCTCTTATGGGTGTATCCAGTAATATACCCAAGAGTGTAACAATGCCACAAATGATCTAGAGTAAGTATTTTGTTTTATTGTACTGAATATGTGGATGTATAACCCCTCTGGGGAGCACTTTGTGGCCTTCCCAGATCACAATAGCTTGAGGTATATCTTTTCTTAGCATGATATGAGTTTGTGTTGGTGGAGGTTGATGTAATTTATTCAGTAATATTATTTTGAGATCTCCCACACCATAGTATAAATGAATGTTCTCACTAATACTTTATATAGTAATTTGGGGAATGATGTTGGTTGGGAGTCTAGGGATGTCTGGAGAGTGATGAAGGAGTTGGAATTATTGATAATAGAGGGATGTGTGGATGATGGTATAGGTTCTTTGTTTTAAAATATTATGAATTATTCAATGATTTTTTTGGTAGAGGAGTCTTAGTGTTTAAAGACATAGAATGATGTGATGCCAGATCATGTTGGACATGGTGATTCTTCAGAGGGATGGTCAAAGAGTTGTCAAAACCTGATGTCGTTTTGTGGGAGGTTGTGTGTTGTGATAGTGATGTGTGATGAAGTCCTTAATGGGTTTCATATATCACATTTATGGTACATTTAAGAGTTTTTAAGATGTATCATGGGTTGAGGATGTAGTTTTAGTGTTTTGGGATGAAACAAATAGTGGAAGAGTTTGTGGTGAAGTGCATTATTTTCTAGTAGGTAAAGGATGAGAATCATGTTCCTAGAAGTTTTTTTTAGCTATTGGATGTTCTCAAGTTGAAATAGGATGACATATTGATGGATTTAATTAGAGGGTTACCCTAAGGTGAGGGAGGATGTGATGTTATCTCGGTAAACATGGATCGGGGGATAAAATCAGCCCACTTCTTAGTGATTAAGGATTCAAGTGCATCGTACTATTTGGAAAAATGTGTATATCGATGATGTGGTGTAGTTTCATGGACTTTGAAGGTCCATTGTCTCATATGGGGATGAATTATTTTCCTCACTAGTATTGAAAATATTACATCATGATTGGAAAATCAATTATCCCTAAGCACTACTTTCTACCCTAAGAATGATGGAAATACAGAGATAATCCAGGAGATAATGTATATGTTATTGGAATGTATCTTGGACTTTGGTGGATCATGGTTACAAAAATTTCCGTTAGTTTTGTTTTATTATAATAATATATATCACTCTTCTATTATAATTTCACAATTTGTGGTTTTTTAAGGGAGACTATGTCGTTCTACATTCGATTGGATGGAGGTGGGGTGGTAATAGTTCCTGGACCCAAAGTGGCATAGTGTATAGTAGATATGGTTAATCCTATCTATGATATGATGAAAGTAGTGTAGTAGAATAATAATTCTTATACCGATGTTAAGAGTAATACCTTAGTGTTTGAGGTCGGAGATCACATATTCCTGAAATTTTCCCCTCAATATAGGGGGTGGAGGTTTGGATGAGGGATTAAGTTTTATCCTAGGTTTTTTGGGACCATTGAGGTTTTGGGGTGACTTGGCGTGATGGAATATCTGTAGGAATTTCCATCATGGATGGATATGATGCACAAATATTTTCACATCTCTCATCTTCAACAGTATCTTCATGATGGATCCCAGATCATTGATATTGGAATGTTTGATATTTAGGATGACAAGACATTCGTGAGAACCTAATAGAGATCTAGGACCACTACGAGAAGGAGTCGTGGGGAAGAACAATTCACTTAGTTCGCATTTTATGGAGGAAGGATGGATTATAAGATAGTAATTGGTAATGATAGATGTAGACGTGTGCTCTATACATAGAGTTGTTTTTAGTTTTTTCATTATTCTTCTTCATGATGTTATTCTTGGATCCTTCTGTTTTTCAAGATGTGATTTTTTTTCTTCATGTTTTTTGTGTGATAATGTTAAAAATAATGAAAACGGTAGGAAATGATTCTTAATTTATACAGATTATACTATGACGCGATCAAATATGTGTGGGTGAGTTAGTGGAACCTAGAGAAGACTGTATCTTAACATGGAGTATGTAATTCCCTGATTCATATGTTTAAGGGAGTGTGGCTTATTGGTTCTGTAAGTTCTCATTTTAGGATGTATGGTTGTTATATGGTTTTGGTTAAGTTTTTTTATAGTTTTTAGGTTGTGTAATATTTATTGTGGTTTTTTGGTATGGTGTGTTTGGATAGGAGTGGTGTTGAATGTATAATTAGATACTTGAGAGGTATCTTGTGGGGTGGTTGTTTAGGCCCCTATCATTCCGGGATTTGGTTTGGATTCTGGTGGGAGAGAATCATTTTATAGGTATCTAATGTCAAGCTACGTGCCTTCCTAAACCATTAAAATTTAGGTTTTTGGTGTTTGAGGTGTTTCAAAGGAGGCTTGAGGAGTTTTGGTGATTGTTGGATATGCAGAAGGACTCATTAAAGAAATAAACATTAAATATTGTTTATATGATGTGAAATAGGGGTCCAAAAATTCTGTAGAAGAAATGTTTCCAATTTTTATATTATATAAGTGGGAGGATTGAAAAAAATAAAAATCATGAAAATGCAATTGGAAACATGAAATTAAATAAATTTGGATTGAATAACTTTTCAGTGAAAGTTTAATTTTTTGAAAAACCCATGAATTACACATCATGTAATGATTACGTGACATGAAAACTGTCAGATACAGGTTTTAAATCAATTCAAATAGATAATTATTTTTATTTGGTTGTTTATTCATCACATCTAATTCTGAATGAGACCTTGGAACCTACAGAGGATATCCTAGCCCCTCTATCTACCTTCAATCTGTTGGTCGGTGGTTGTTGGTTAATGATCTGTAGTGTGTGTTTGTCTTTTACCTGTGGTTTTTCCTTATCCTTTTCTTGGGGATTCACTACAAAAATGTTTTTTTGTTTGTGGAGTTATCTAGGAAACATTTTATAGGTATTTTGGGAATTTAGGTTAGTAATTAGTTTCCTATGTGTGTTTTTGGTTTGTAGTCAGTTATTTTTCACAATTCCATGTTCACTAAGTTGGAAAAGCATCATGAGGTTGGAAATCCCTAGTTTGTCTTTTTTGTGTATCATATGGGAAGGGTTAAATATTTTTTATCTATGTGACATGGTAGTGTTGGAATAATTAAATAAAATTAAATAGATAATTGAAATTGATGGTGGGAAGGGGGACTGATTAACATGATTTTATAGCTTTGATATTAGTGTGAAATGATGGATTGTACATTCTTGATGACCTACTAAGAAATGTGGTTGTTGGGGGATTTGTTTGTGGTAATGGTATGTGTTGTGTCTACTATTATTATTGTGATGGTTATGTTTTCTCCCTAAAATGGAAATTGGCCAACCCCTTATATTTTGAATAATGAAATGGTTGCTCCATGATTATGGATTCTCTGACGAAAACCCTGAAAGAAAATGAAATTTTATAAAATACCCTTTGTTAAATTAGTATAATGGTCATTGAGGTGTTGGGATTTTTTGCCACTCCAATGCAATAGTGATGTGTGATTTTGATTTATTGTGGGTGATTGGGGAGATCTGGTCTTGCTTTCGGGGGGATTAGGTGCTTTTAGCTTTACAATTATTTTGGGGTGGTGAAGTAGAGGTGTTTAGACATGATTTTGGGGAACCATGGTGGTGTTTTGTTTTTACTTTTTTGTGGGGTAGGAGGTGTCAGTATGATGAGGGTATGAGTTGCTTTTGAAGTGAGTCTTCACTACACAAGAAGCCCATGTTGGGCTAGAATAACTTATTTAGTGGTGATTAAAATGAATGGGGTTTGGTTTTTTAATTTTATAGAAATGATTATCAATAAAATAAATGATGGTATGTGTGGTTACATTAGGATGATGATTAATAATGAAATGAATTCCTTGGATAATGGAATTAGTTGGTGTTGTGATGTGGCTTGTAGTTTGTGTGTTGTTTTGAATTTAGAGGTTGTGGTGAATGTGGCGGTGTTTTGAGTTGGTTAGTCTCTTATTGTAAAGCCATAGGTTGGGATTATGTGTGCCTATATTTATATACTGGTATATTCATTGTGATTTCAATACACACCACACCTACATCGATAAATATATGTAGAAACCCATATTTCACATGAGGATTGTTTTACCTAATATCCCGGTGACGATAATGGATGGATTACTACATGATCATCCTTACCTTCTCTTATAAGAGAGTAAATAAGAACAATCTGTGATGGAAAATGGTCTATTAGTGCAATAGTTGATGACCCAAGTTGTTTTGTGTGAGAATTTTTATTATTATACTATGGGGTGATGGCCTAGGTATTTTTGGGAGATATGAAATGTGACCATGTTGTGGGGGAAGGTGTCCCAGGTGTTTTCAGGTGAGATGTGATGTGAACATTCTATGGGGAGACATATGGTGGGGCCCATTCTTTGTTGGAGGAGGTAACAAGGTTAATGTCAATCATGTTCATGATACCCTACTACTCTGGTTGTGGATGTGATGTAATGATGCATGTTTCTTCAGGCGAGATGATATGTGACTTTGTTGTCTGGTTTTGTCTCATTTTTATACAAGTGTGATGTGTTGTGGCCTTGCTTCTGGGGTGGTGGTGAATTTTATTAAGAAGATATGGGATCTCTAAGACATATAATGTTGGGGTTGTGATGGTATAAAATTAGTTGAAATGTGATGCAAGGTTCCCTTTATTGATATGTTTCTTATTATGTCATTAATCTTGGATTTCATTATTTAGTGATCATGCGTTAATGGGGATATGATGGATAGTTTACATTTTTAGTTGCTATTGGTTATGATTTTTTCTAATGGGTTCATTAGTATGTTTAATTCACATGTGCATGAGTTACCATGGTTTTCCTAATAATTATACTTGTATGATCACCATACATATAAAAATTAATTTTAAAATTTTATTAGGATTATATGGAGTCTTATGGAAATTAATATCTCATATATTTGGATAACTATTGTGTTTCTACTTTAGATTTTTTTTGGGTATTTACTTTAGAGAGTTTTATCAATAGCAATTTTTTATACTTATTTGTGGGATGGTTTTGGATTATTTTTATACTATTTCCTGGATTTTGTTGTTGATGATTCATCATATCTACCGATATCATATTATTATAGAGGGTAATTCCTCTAATTTCATTAGATTATTAATAAATCAGTGCTAGTCACCAACTCATTGTGTACTGGTGGTGGGGTTCGAGGGTCATTATATATTTCTCCTCATTGTGGTATCTTTGGTGCGAGGTGTTATGATATTAATGGGTCATGGTACATCTCCAGGTGGGTGCCAATCAGAAGTCTTGTTTTCTTACTAATAACATAGAATGGAAAATGAAAACAAACCATCAACTAGGTTGAATATTTGAACCATTCACTTTGTCCTCAATAATATATTATTATGTTTGTAATCTTAATGAACTATTGGGAATAGAAACCACATATGCAGATAAGATATCTAGTATATGGTGGGTAGTGATTGTCAAGGGAGGAATATCATTAAGCGAGAACAGGATGGGGGGACTTGTAATGGATGTGATCGGGATGCGGTAAGGTAGGATGATGGGGAGGAGGGATGCTGGAGAGGGATGTCAGTGGAGATGATTCCACATGAAACACAGGTTTGAACTAATATTTTATATTTTCATTTTACATATTTTTACAATAATTTTATGTAGAATTTAAAATCATTTAGTGTACTATTATTTTTAAATGATACATTTGTTATTTTTTTCATACAATTTTTGTCTGAGTAATTTTTTAAATTTATGTACATGGGATTTTAAATCAATTTGTATTTTTTTGTAGGATTCATGAGAATAATAAAAATTTAGTTTTAATGGGTCATCCATTCTAATATCACCACCCTTCATTTTTTTACCATTTACGAGTTGAGAGTTAAATAGGATTGAGGGGGAAAAAATTGTGCAATCTCTTAATAAATACACACATGGAGAAATATATATATATATATGAAAAAATATTATTCATTTTTGAATTATTTTAATTCATTAGGTGAATGTATATTTTTATTAAAAAATGATTTTTTGGTATTAATTACAAAATAAATATATGAAAACATATATTGATACATACAAGGATACACACATAGATACATATATAGACACGTATATATAGATGTACATACATACATACATAAATAAATAAATACATACATACATACATACATACATACATAGATACATAAATATATACATACCAACAATATACACACATACGCACCCACGTACGTACGTACATACCTACACACAAACATATATACATTCATGCATCCAAACATACACATATACAAACACACATATATACATCCATCCATCCATACATAAATAAATAAATACATACATACATACATACCTACATACATACATACATACATACATACATACATACATACATACATACATACATACATATATACATACATACATACATACATACATACATACATACATACATACATACATACATACATACATACATACATACATACATACATACATACATACATACATATATACATACATACATACATACATACATACACACATACATACATACATACATACATACATGAATACATATATAAATATGTATCTATATATATTAAACAATTGGAAAGTATTTTTTAATTGAATAACTTATTACAACAAGCCGTTCTAAAGGTAAAATATTTCTTCACAATACTAATTATTAATAATATTTTCATGTTTCGGTAAAAACAATTTGTATTATTATGACAGATTAACATATTTAATTGTTAGTACAATATTTTTTTTGGAATTGAAAGATTAATTCCAACAAGTTTCTTTTCCGATAAAAACAAATGTTATTAATTAAAATTAATAACAACCAAAGAGAATATGTTTTGGATTTAATTATTATTATCAGCAAATATATTATCTGTATGTAATTTTCTATTTGTAAAAATAAATTATATTTTGATGATTTACCCCTACCAGATTAGGGCAGTTTAGGATGTTTTTGAAACAAGTTTAGTCACCTTTAAAATTTTCATTATCAGTTAATAAATAGTTTTAATATTTGTATAGAGTCCCATAACTATGTCAAGGAAATTAGGTTGATGATTTTCCTGGAATTCTTCTAAATAATTGAATCTATTGGAAAATATAAATTTAAATATTAATACTTTAGAATTATGAAAACATTTTACACTCATCATTATTTCATATTTTTACAACTATATAAGTGTTTTCAGTATTTTATGAAATAATCATGATAACAATTATTATATTGGTTATAAAATATACCATAAAATAACTGGTTATAAAAGATAAATGAGTCAAAACATGATATTTTATAATAACAATAATAAATTAAATATTATAGAAGCTTATTTATTTTAAAAATATGTTTTTAATGTGATAAAAAAAATTCAAGAATAATTTTTTTGAAAATAAAATAAAACTATCATCAAGGTGATGATATTTATTACATTGAGAAAATGAGGTCTATATTAAAGGACATCTTGGAAATGAGAGGTTTTAGACGTCATCTGGGGTCTATTATCTTTGTTCATGAGAGAGACTTATTTTGGAAGGGAATATTTAGAGTAGAGGGGGGATTTTATTTTTTTGGTTTATATTTGTGGTTTGTGGAGGGATCCTTTTATAACTGTGATGAGTAGAATTTTTTAACATTAATTTCTTAAAATAAAAGGGGAATTCATTCACAATTAAATATGATTTAATATGGTTAAAAACATACATGGTATAATGGGAGGTCTAGAATGACTCTATCCAATGATTTAAAGAAATATTTTTTATATTTTGTTACCTTATCCTTTAATTTAACAATTTAAAAATATTTTACTCATACTAAAGATACAAAACTTATTTATGGAAACTATTTTTTGTAAATAAAATTAAAATTTTTCAAATTAATAAATTTGAAAATACCCATTCAAAAATTTAAAAACTTTTTACATGACTCAGTTTTTATTAGTGGTAGAAATTAATTTTAGAAAAACAACAGATAACTCAATGAAAAGGTTTTATGAGTTTTACATTTAAAGCATAATAATGAATTTAAAACAAAATATTGTATGTTATTGATTCCAAATATAATTATTGGTTTACGATTAAAAATTAGGAGTTTTGAAAATTTAATATCAATAAAAAATAAAATGGATCATTGTGAAAAATTAACTAAATGGAAATAAAAAAAATAGTTTTTTATTTCTAAAAAATATCATTGTCGTACCAAAATGCCAGACATAGGGTTATAAATTTAACATAATATATTTTAAATCAACTATTTTACTAAATAAATAAATATTTGGTTTCGAAAGGGGTTCAATTTATTTTTATGTCAATATTTTATCATGGTCATATAAAAAAGGTTATGATTTTTATAAAAATGGTTTTCCCATTATTCATCCTAAAATAAACAATTTCAGAAAAATAAAAAAAATCACACTAGGTTAACTTTTACATTTTAATTCCAAAATGGATTTAATTTTTTCAACTTAAAATGCTAAAATTTTAGAATTTTTCTTCAAAACAAAAACATAAAACCATATGAAAAAACTATTTTTTCAATGGAAATTGACTTTTTAAAAAAATTAACCCTTCTTAATCTTATATTTATATAAATTATAAATTAAAGAACCATTAATATTTTTTTTGAACATTAGAAAATTTTATTATAATAATCTATTTAATATGTGTAGTAGAATGAACCACACATTAATAAATTCATTCAAATTGTTTCTTAACACCTTAAAATGATTTAATCACATCCTAGTAATTATTTATCTTCTAACAATAATGTTATAGTAAAATTATTTTTAATAGAAAAAAATATTATTATTTATCAATAATAATATATAAGGGATTAAAATATATTATTTTTAATAATTTATTTTTATATATTATTAATTAATTTTATTTTCATTCTTATTGTAACATTCATAATGATGACATTCATTATATTCCCACAATGTATTTATGTTTATCAGTCGTTGAAATAAAATATATCGAGGTTAATTTTAGTTTAGTGTTTCTTGTGATACAAGCTATCAAATATACTATTTAAATATATTATAAAATATTTGGGTGTTTTATTCTCTCAAAAATATATAAATTGTATCCTTGTAATTTTAATTTCCCTCACTATTGAAAATATAGGAGGGTGTTCATTGTATATACATGAGTCATGAGATAATTTCTAACGAGTTTTCTACCACACTATCAGGGTAAGAATCATATTTTACCTCATAATATACATATATAAATGTTTTTTATGAAAACCATTTAATAAAAATATATATCCTGGGTTATAAGAATAAGGCATGTTTAAGAACCTACCATTTAGGGATTTATTTTTTTATCATACAATTTTCACCCAAATCCAAATAAAATGGTTAGAATTGTAATTCATAAACAAATTAAAATCAATCAAAAGTTTCTTATCCTCTAACACCATAATTCTAACCCAAAATACATTCGTCTCAATAGTATATTGAATCTAGAAATATTTTAGTTCAAAACAAATTTCCTTATGTTTCTTCATCTTAATATCAATAACCTACTCCAAAAAAAAGTAATTCAACAAATAATCAGGATCATTCCCATCATATTCTAAACCCAAAAATCATTGTAATCATTAATAATATAATTCAAATTAATATTTATGCAAAAAAAACTAAATGAAAACTAATAAATATTATCGTAATCACAAATGCTCCAGAAAATATAAATTTATTATTAAAATAACCTAAATCACATTGTCACTAAATCACTTTTAATCCCCAATGGTTATATATACTACTCAAACCATATTCCAAATATAAACAAACCATTTTTATTAAAATTATAAATTTTACCATAACATGAAATCACACTATAACTCAATGTTTTTTCTAAAATCCCAACCACTTATTCTTTTAGTAAACAATATTGATAACCCAAAATACAATTGACAACAAAAAAAATGCAATCACATAATACCTAAAATATAGTAACTAATCCACTGAACATAATATCAACCTTAAATTCATCAACCCATAATGGAATAAAAAACTATTAAATTATCCTCATATGATAATATCCTATCCATTAATTTTATCTAAACCTCACTTTGTGACAAACATTGATTCCCCAAACCTGTAAATTAGGATTTGGGTGTAAAAAATATTTGTTACATAATATCTCTCTCATAATGGAAGTAAAACCAAAATATACCATCCATTAGTACAATATAAATAACCCAAATTTAGTCACTTACATACCTATTAAATACTAGTTTTAGTGTTTTTGACTGTCTAAAAACACCTTATTATAAGAATAACATATCATTTAAATATGATTGAGAATATTCCCATTATACCAATAATTTTTATTCCAAAATTTTCCTTCAACATCTTCACCATACATTTCCACACCTAAAACCCATCTATAAATTTTATATATAATAATCTTCTTTATAACATGGTTAAATAATGGAAAAAGAAGTGGGTTCTAAAATGATCAGTATGGGTAGACACATTCTTTAGTAATTGAAGATCATAAGTGAGAATAAGATAGTGATATGGTCAAGAGAACATAATCAAATTAAATTATTATTTGATAAAAAAAATAATTCCCATTAAATATGATTAAAAATTAATGTACCAAATTATATGGTTTTGGAATAATTTAATGCATGAGTAAAATGAACTTGAAATAATGTATCAATAATCATAATCTATTAAAACATAAAATTACTATTAAAATGTTTCATAAGAGTGTCGAATGAACATAATTATATAAATTTATTTCAATTTCCATGGATCACATATATAGTGAATCATGTAGCATAACTCATTTCTCAATACTATCATATGAAATGTAAACAGTTATGAAATCAATTAAAGGGGTATATATGACCCCACTATCATATAATGATAAAAAAACTCATATAATCCACAATAAATTTGAAACATTCAAAATTTCATCATATTTAATACTACTTATGGGAAAAATGGCTTTCATAAAAAATTAATTAAAACATTATCATAAGCAATCCAAAGAATGATGGAGGATAGTATCATTGGATCATTTATCTGGTTAATAGTAATAATAATGATAGTACATAGATTTAGATGACAAAATGAATTATAACATGATGGGTTAGTAAACACTTGTGAATAGAATTACATAATAAAAAATGGATAATTAGATATTTTGATACCAAAAGGTTTGTATCTCTATAGAAATACATCATAACATCATGTAGAGGGTAATATATGAAAAATATTGTGAAAGGTGATATATCTTTTAGTCTTTTAGAGGAAAATAATTGAAAAATTATGAAAATAATTTTCATTAAGCCATTGTGACATGGTTATAAAATCACACTTATAAGTAACAATAAAATTTAATTTGAAGGGATTAAGAGTGGTTATTAAAATAACTAATTTTACTATATTAAAAATATTGAATCCATTAATTATGATAGAGTGAAATATAATAAATTTCAAAATAAATAAACAATTCCAATAATTAAAAATAAAGTTGTCCATCTATTTTTCTAATAATAAATTTAAATTATTATTAAATCAAAAAAAATTCAAAAACAATTGAAATATAATTCTAATTAGAAAATCATGAAATCATAGAACATATGCATAATTGTGTATAATATTCCAGATAATTGGATAATCAATTCACATATAATATGTTTAGAAATAATATTATTTTCACACTTTAGTATAGATAAATAAAATCCCCCACTAAAAAATGTTAAAAGTATAATTTAAAAAATTTTGAAATGAAATTAAATTATAATTTAAAATGGCCTTAAAAATAATTGATGTGTATAAAATAATATTCTAGAAAAATTATCAATAATTATTAATTAGAGTAGAAATATTTCGGTACACAAATAATAGATAATGAACCATTACGGATAAGGTAAGTTTGGAAGTTTAGATCTCTAAGAAATAGAAATAGTTAATAAATTATTCTGAAATTAAATCATAATAGTACATAAAACTATTAAGAACATAAATTTTATTCATATAATATAAATTAATGATTTTAATTTGGACACATGGAAGGAGTGTAGAATTAGAATTTTAACCCTGACTAAGAACATACTACGTGAATCAGAATAAATCAATTAAGAGTTTATGTGAAATAATTGCATGTAAATGTAAAATAAGTGTAAATAAATCATAAAACAGAATGTTGTTACAGTTCACATAATCATTGAATAACATATTCAATGGAGGGACATAACTTAATTATTGTGAATTAGGTTATGAATCCTCTTATGGGTTAATAATGAATCAAAATCACTTGGAAAGGGAACAAGAAATAATCATTTAAATCATAAGGAAAATATGTGATTTATGATAAACAAAGTAAATGTACATTCTGTAAATAATTTTAAAGAGTAAGATCTTAATAAATATTTATATGTCTTAATTAATGTATAATGAGATAAATAATGCTTTCAAATTTTATGATATATGAATCAATCCCACTTGGCCTTTGGGCTATGTAACGAGTCTCCCATTACCCAGTTAAAAGATTTCTTTTCATTTCTTTAATAATAAAATGAGTCTTCGACCCCAAACTT
Organism: Viscum album; assembly: GCA_963277665.1. Taxonomy (NCBI): domain Eukaryota; kingdom Viridiplantae; phylum Streptophyta; class Magnoliopsida; order Santalales; family Viscaceae; genus Viscum; species Viscum album. Next base: position 893,400,569 of record OY728123.1, read on the forward strand.
TAAAAAAAATATTATAAGACATTAATGCGTTAATGGATCAAATGAAAACCATATATAATTAATGACTAGGGATAAATAAATCAAGTCCTAAGGAATTTATATTTATATCAAGAAAATCATCCCTCGGTCTTCTGCTTAGTATGAAGCTCTCTGATATCCCAAAATAATAAAATTAGGAGAATTATTCAAATGATTATGAAACTTAATCCATTTTATTTTAATTTATACAATTAATTTATAATTATATAATACCTATAGAATAATTTTTTATTTATAAAATTAATATTATAGTGTTCACCACTACATTTCCCTAATAATAATCAATTTGGTGTTTTTGGCCAATGATCCTTGTTCTTGGGTTCAGAAATTCACTAAATTTTACAATATGGTAGTAAATTTATTTTATTTTTTTATACATCCAAATTTCTATTTCATTGTTTTTGTTTCACATGAGATGCTAACAAATTCTATTTTTAGTGAATCTTAAATTTAAAAACAGAATTTATTTATTTGTATGTTTTTTAATATTAATTCCGCAGAATTATGGGAAAAAATATTAAATTAGTCATTACTAAATCTAGATATTAGTATATATTTTGGGTATTCATTCATTAAAAAAACATTATAACAATTTTAATATAGTTTGTAAAATCGACCAAAACAAGAACATTTTATAATGGTTGAATGAAAAAGAACATGTTATTATATAATGATAAAATAATTTATCATTTTCATAATGTTTTCAAAATTAATTTTTAAACTTATAATTTAAATTCAAGATTTTTTGGTTGGAAATTAATTAGAAAAAAAATCAAGTAGAATATATCACTTTTTTCAAGAGCATGCATTTCCTCTTGAAGGACCTATTGAAAACGAGAAATTTATGACATCTTCATCATACTCGAAAATAAAGAACATGTGATGAGATAATTAGGGAAAAAAATACTGTATATTTTTTGAGGACGAATGTATTTTTCGATGTAACATTGATGGTTTGGGGGAGGGATCCTTTTATATGAGATATGGCCAACATTTTCATAATAATAAATTCATAATATAAAAAGGGAAAGTCATTCTATAGGAAAGTTCATAAAATATGAATAAAAACTGTAAATTGAAAAGGTGGTGGTCTGACCCAATCCATTCAAACTCATAAATATATTTTTAGTGCCTTAAGTTGTGTAATTATCCAATAATTTGACTATTTTACCATATTTAACCCTTAACTATGCCAATAAACATTATTATGGTAACCAATTTTTATTAATAAAAAATATACCTCAATATATAATTTGAAAATGATATTTCTAAATTTTTTTATATAATTCAATTTATATAGGAGGTAAAAAATAATTTTAATAAAATTATACTTACCAAATTAGAAACAGTTTATTAAAAATTGTCGTACTTTGAATAAAAATGAATTTACACCAATATTTTGTGTAATTGTACTACCTAGATATTTTTTGTTTAAAAATAAAAAATATTCCTTTATGAACTTAAATAAAATCTCAAAGTGAATGGGTCATTATAAATACTTAAAGATAAAGAATTATAAATGTTTTTTATAATAAAATATCACTCATTTTCCAAAATGTCAAAAAAAGGTTTCTAAATTCAATATAATATACATAAATACTTCATTTTACTCATTAAATACATATTTGGTCAAAATGGTGTTTTCTAAATTTTTATGTCATTATTAAATAATGACCATCTCATAAAATTTAATATATTGTTAAAAATAGTAATTTTCACTATTCAACTAAAAAATAGCCATTTCAAAAAAAAATTATTCCCTAGATAAATTCTACATATTATATTTCTAATGAGGATTTGTTTTTTTAAATTATAATTATTTAATGTCTGAAATTTACTGTGTAATAAAAATAAAAATAGTAATGACTGTTTTTTTCACAAGAAATTTACTTTTTATATTTTAAGTGTTTAAGTGTTATTTTATATAAATTACGAATTAAATTATTGTTAATATATTTTTCTATATATAAAATTTTAATTGAATAATAATTTAAAAGTTACCAATAAAACTACACAACAAATTAAGAAAAAATTTCCTTGGAAATAATTCTTATGTATTAAATGGATTTACTCATAAGCCATTAATTGTTTTTTCAACTATTAAATTTTAACCATATCGATGGTTTTAAGACACATTAAATTATTCATTAAAAAAATAATTATATGTTTGGAATTATTATATATGTTATTATAATAATTAATTTTTTAATATTTTTTTTGAGGTTGTATTATTACAGTGATTTTTAGTGATGTTCCCCATTATATTTTCACAATATATTAATGTTTATTTTTCATTGAAATACAAATTTTCATATTTAATTTTAGTTCATTGTTTCTGTGTGATAAAATCAATTAATCATTTTATTTACATATATTCTAAAATACCATGGTCCTATAAAAAATATCAAACACCTCATTTTAAAAAGATACAAACAAGGAATTAAAACATACTTGGAATGCAAAGATAGAAACAATATCATTTGAACACATTAAAGAATATTTTGTATTAAGTGAAAATAGGACCATTTAGTCCAATATGGAAATTATTTTTTAAAGCGTCCAATGAAAAATAGTAAAGAATAATCATTTCAAAATAGAGGATAACTAATTTTGTATTCTCTTAATAGAAAAAACACATTTTAATTTTAATAAACCCTTAAAATGTGTTATTTCATATTGAAATCAAATCATTTCTAAACCCATTCATCTATCTTTAAAACCATTTTAAAGGATCCTTTTTCGAATTCAACCATACACTAAGAATATGAAATCATTTTATTCAAAATAATCAATTGAAATCCATGGAAATCACTTTATTTCCTAGCATGAGAATCATTTGGAAAATTTTATTAACCCAACATGGGTATCCAATATCGGTATAAATTGGATAAAATTTAATTTAAGAAGACTGTGAACATGAATAATTACTTGAAAACATAATTACAATGAATCATCTACCTTAAACCAAGATAAATAAGTCACAACATGTATCATTTAATGAAAAATACAATGTCTTATAAGATAACATCTTTTTAAGCTTCAATAAACTTAATCTAATGACATGACCCACCTAAAACTATAAATAAAAGATAAACCATGGTTATTGTTCACATAATATAGAAAACCTAATATAAATGGAAGATATAAGTGGAGGAAAATAATATAAGTTGAATGTAAATTAAAAAAATTCTCAATTTAAAGGAAAATATACTCAAATTTAGGAGGAAGGAAGGGGAAGTTTCTATTGGATGTGACTCATGGTGAATCAAATGAGTGGGAAGGTGGGAAGCCAAACCCTTTAAAAATAAATTATGGTAGTACTTGAAATTAAAAATATAAAATAAAAGTGGAATCATGCAAATCTCACAGTGACCTACATTAACAAAACATGAAAATAATTCTAGGAAAAATTATATAATCACTACACAAGGACACATTATAGTACCATCATACCATTTCATTTAACAATGCCCCAAATTTACACCATAGATTCAGGACACCTAGCTAAAATTTATTCCTAGGGAAATGACCCAACTAAAATGGTATGGTTGGGATGTGACCTCTTCTATATCGATGTGAGAATAACCTCACATGAAAATAAACAAACACTGAATGCATTTTGAATCACAAACCATTTATATCATGACATTATTAAATATTGTAAAACCGTAAAACCCCAAAACATTCATCACGAAATGACTTATCATGTAACAACTTAATCCTATGTAGTCTAGAATTATAGACTACAAAAAACCCCAAAACACCTAAAAGAAAAAGGACATCCTCTGAATAATGAAATGAAACCAATAATATATAATATAATATAGCATATTAAAATTGGGGTTCCAAATTCATGGTTTTTGTAATGACTATTATAGTTATATATTGATCTGTGATCCTCTATATCGAAGCAGTGTTTAATATTTTATCATATCTAATGGATTCTATGATTCTATCAGATTTATGGTTCTTATGTTGATTAAATATGATTAAAAGAACGTATAATAATATAGAAAATTTCATAAAATATCATTTTGCATACTATAATTGTATATGATTCTATTTTTTCTAGATATATACTACTGGTGTTACTATTAATTTATATATTGTAGACATGTGGCTTTAGTATGCTGTTACAGGATAAGGTCTTATCTTGATGTTTTACCTAATTTGTCTAGGATGTAGCCGATTGTCACGAACCATCCCCCGGGGCTCGTGTCGTGACTACCCCAAGCCAACCATCCATAGGCCATGGTCTGGAAACCAGCACTGAAGGCATATTCCCTAAAACTGGGAAGGCATTTCCTTTATAACCTGTAACAGAGACAACCGAGAACACATAAAGATACAAACTTAGGTAAATTGAACAGTAAACAGAGTGAGTACAGTAAGTAAAAAGGGGCCAGAATACAAGCTCAAATGGAATGTACAAGGAAAAATAGAAAGTACAAGACATCTGAAAGTACAAGACATCTGAAAGTACAAGTAACTGGAATAGCTCATGTGATCCCCACCAAGGATCCTACCTAAAGGGTAGGTATAACTCTCGATTGGTCGTCTTTGTGGTACGCCTTGTCTAGGTCCACCTCCGAGCTACCTCTAGTCATGGTACCCTCATCCTCAGTCAATGTTGTCCATCATCTCCATCCAAAACAACAAGGTTCAAGCATTTCCCATGTAGGGGTGAGTATAACGATACTAAGTAGGGACCCTGAGACACTCAAGGTCTCACAAAAACAACCAAAGATTAACCACAAAGTATGAAATCAACAGATAACCCTACTTAGGTATATGCCCATACAAATACCTAAGTTATCAAGTAATCCATCTCAAACATGAGGAAAAAATATAAATACTAACTCATCTCACAGAAGGATTTATTCTAGGGGTAGTAATAAGTAATATCACTAGTCACATCGTCGAACACATCGAATTCTTGAGATCCCCTCCTCTATCGAGTATAGTGGGCCTGCCGCGTCTCAAAAAGGCACTTCCCACAAACCTTTGACTTCTGAGGTAATCCTCCTGTCATGTACCGCGGGTCTTCCATGTCATACAGAGGTGCTCCCCACCATTGATCTTCCACGTCACACAAAGGCTATCCCCACCATGGGTCTGCAGCATCACAGAGAGGTGCTCCCCCTCGCGACTTTCTGAGATACTCCTCCTGTCGAGTACCATGGGTCTACCACATCACATAGAGGCGCTCCCCATAGTGGCCTGCTGAGGTACTCCTCCGGTCATGTATCATGGATCTACCGCATCACACAGAGGCACTCCCCACCGTGGGTCTGTCGCGGCACATAGAGGAGCTTCCCACTGGGCCTGTCAACTCACTCCAAGTTGAAAAGGTTAGTAGTCATCATGTCTCAGCCAACTACTAGGTTCTCGCACTATTCCTGCTTGCCTCCGGGAGGATCTTCTCCATGAGCTACTACTGGATACTCCAACTGCCACGAAGTCCCACGAAGAAGCATTTCAAAGGTCTGCCACGTCATAGGGGTCTCAAAGCAATAGACGACGCATCAATTGGACGCCCGATTTGTGGGTTATTAACCTTTTCGTCCCGGGGGGGGGGGGATTGGATTCATGCTCGATCCAACCTGACCATTACCAATCCTAATCCAAAACTCCAGTGGGGTATGCTCAAGGGGACTGTCTCTCTCCACGGTTTCCAAAGACACTAATTGTTTTTCAAATGGACTTCTAGTGCAAATGTTATGGCCAAAAGAAAGTAAATGGGTCGTAGGGGCCCCGGGTTCGGTCAAACCGGGTTGGACCGGCTCGGCCTGCTAGGCATTCCTACAGGCCGCAAGGGGACATGGGGGTTCGGCAACAAACAATGCGAGGTAGCAGGGCGGCCTGGATGAAGCGGGTCGGCAGAGCGGCCTGGGGCCGCGGGGCAGCTCGGTCGCGGGGTGGCTTGGCTGGAGTGGCTCGGCTGCTGGTGGATCGGCCGGAGCGGCACAGAAGGCCATGGGCGGCATTGCCTGGGTGGCTCGGTTGGGGGTTTGGTGGAATCGAGGCGGCCCGACGGACGGTGGCGGCGGCTCGGCAGATGGTGGCAGCGGCTCGGCCCGGTCGACGATGGTGGCTTAGCCTAGATGGCAGCGGTCATGGGCTACACGGTGGGGCCATGGGTGGTGGAGCCATGGGGCACAGTGGGCTTGGATGCCGCCGAGCGGCTTGGCCGCGGCGGTGCTGTGAGGGCACGAAGGTCGCGAGGCGGCGGTGGCCATAGTGCGGTGTAGTTGCATTGTCGCCTACATCGCGTTCAACACCCCAATTCATCACATGATTTTTAGAGGGGTTGGTCCATGTTTATTTGGCCCGTACGATCTTCATTAGGGTGTAGCATATGGCTCAACAAGAACTTGAAGAAGAACATCAAGATTTACAACCTCCTGCAATGATTTATTCCCAATCCCGAAAAAATGAAATCAAGGGAAAAACATGGGAAAAGTATTTAAACACAAATAAACCCCTACCTTGTTTTATTGTTGATGATGAAGAGAGAAGTCGAAGTTATCAACGATCGTCATGCCCGTCACATGCCTCAGATCCCAAGCTCATTCATCGGATTAACGTTCTTCGATGAAGGTTATTCTTCTTGGGCATGATTTCTCCAAGAACTCTCCCCTTTACCAAGCCTTTTCCTCAAAATGAAAAATGGCCAACTATTGTGTTTACCCCAATTTTTAATTGTTGGAGCAATTTCAAAATGTATTAATTAAGTTGGCTCCACATAATTAATTGATGAGGTTGGCACAAAATTAATTAAAGGAGGGTGGCATAATAAATTATGGGGAGGGTTGGCATAGTTAAGTGGGGAGTGCTAGAGGTTTCTCCCCACTTAATAGGGAGTTCAAGAGGTTTCAATCCTTAGGTGGTCCCCACATAATAGGGAACTCATGAGGGTTCTCCCCACTGTGGGGCGGGCCGGGTCGGTCCGACCGGGTCAGAATGGACCTGGGACCACTACAACCCATTTACTTTCTTTTGGCCATAACATTGGCACCAGACGTCCATTTGATGAACTGTCAGTGGTGTCGGAAACCTTGGAGTCAGACGGTCCCTTTGAGTATTCCCCACTGGTTTTTTAGATAAATATGGAGAACTTACAGGTTGGATTGAGCATGAATCCAACTGGGCCCCTGAGACTAAAAGGATAATAACTCATAGACCGGGCGTCTGATTGACGTGCCGTTTGTTGCGTTGAGACTCCTATGATGTGGCATACCTTTGAGATGATTCTTTATGGGAAATCATGGCATTTGGATTACAGACCAGTAGCAAATGGAGCGGATCCTTTTGGGGATGATCAAGCATAGTTCGGGAACCCCATAGTTGGCTGAAACTTGACAACTGGTGACCTCTTCAACTTAGAGTGACTTGACAGGCCCAATGGGGAGCGTCTCTCTATGAAACGATAGAACCATGGTTTGGAGTGCCTCTGTGTGATGTGACAGACCCATGGTACACGACAGGAGGAGTACTTCAGCAGTCCATCGTAGGGAGCACCTTTGTGTGACGCAGTAGACCCATGGTACTCAACATGAGAAGTTCCTCAGCAAGTCATGAGGGGGAGATCCTCTATGTGACGTGGAAAACCCACAGTGGGGAGTGCCTCTATGTGACATGTCATTCCCATGATACTCGACCGGAGGAGTACTTTAGCAAGTCACAAGGGGAAGCGCCTCTGTGTGACGCGGCAGACCCATGGTGTGGAGCGCCTCTGTGTGACGCAGAAGACCCGCAATACTCGACAGGAGGAGTACCTCAACAGTCCAATGGTTATGGGAAGTTCGTCTCTGAGATAAAGAAGGCCCCCTATACTCGATATAGGAGGGGATCTCAAGCAGCCAAGGTGTTCGACGATGTGGCTATGGATGTAACCTGTTACTACCCCTAGAATAAATCCTGGTGTGATTTGAGTCAGTATCTCTGTGTTTTCCTCATGATTTAGATGGATTACCTGATAATGTAGGTATATGTAGGGGCATATACCTTAGTAGGGTTATTTGTTGATTTCATACTTTGTGGTTCATCATTGGTGGTTTTTGTTAGAGCTTGGGGGTCTCGGGGTCCATACTGAGTATCGTTATACTCACCCCTACATGAGTCATGCTCGCACCTTATTGTGTTGGATGCAGACGATGGACAACACTGACTGAGGACAAGGGTACAAGGACTAGAGGTAGATCAAAGGTGGACCTAGATGAGGCGTACTATAGAGTCAACTGATCTAGAACTATACCTAACCTTCTGGTAGGATTCTTGGTGGGGATCACAACAGTAGTTCTAGTTACTTGTACTTTCAGTTTTGTTGTACTTTCCAGTTTTCCTTGTACTTTCCCGTTGGGCTTGTATTCTGGACCCTTTTTATGTACTATACTCACTCTGTTTATTATTTAGTTTACTTGAGTTGGAATATTGTTGTGTTTTTGTTTGTATATGTTACAGGTTATAAAATAAATTCCTTCATTGTTTTAGGGAATACTCCTTCAGTTCTAGTCGCCAGCCCCTAGCCGATGGAAGGCAGGCATGGAGTAGTCACGTCACAGGCCCTAGGGGATGGGTCATGACACCAATGGGATATTATATGTTTGATTTGTGGGATGGGTGAGGGTATGGTCAGTTTTCCACTAGTCTGGAAGGTCCCTCGGTGTGTTGGGTCTTGTTAAAGTGGTATCAGAGTGGGTCTATCATAGATATTTTGTTTAGAGTCAGTGGTCTAGTGACTGTTAGTTTTAGAATATATGGAAATAATTTAAATTGGTATTTTTGTTTAGATTTCAAACTTGGGAGTCTAGTATAGGTTCAATGGGAAACATATCCTTTAAAATAGGATTTGATAACCGATTAGTTTACCTAGATGCTTAATACACCCTTTTTAATGTACAATTTGGAGGGTGAATGAAATATGTAGTGCTCAACTATGATATTTCTGGTCCATATTATTTTATCCCATTCAGATATTCTATAATAATTCTCAATATATCTGATAAAATGAAGAATTACACCCATAGTACCTATTCTATAATTAGAGTCAGTTTTATGACAAGACTATGTATGTGGATGATCCTCTCCATAGTAATCAACTTATCGAAGAGATAATTATTCATAGAAATTTTATAGATATGTAATTTCCCTATAATCTAATGTAGTTCATCTACCCTCTATTAATAGTGCATACCTTATCATAGTAGATAAAGTAATTATCGTTAAATTAGAAATGAATACCCATAGGCTGAATACATTAGTTGTGTTTCATTGATAGTGGTCGTTTGGATTTATGTGGGGATCCAAACCCTCGGGTGGTATTGGTTTTACGAGAGTCTATGACTAAGTCACCATATGCTTTAGAATCACGTTAAACTAACCGTGATTTTCAAATTTATATCCAAATAGGGTGTAATGGTAATTTAGTGGATTTTTTTCTCTCAAACTATCATTGCGACTAATATACCATGGTTGTAGTATATTGAGTTTTCACGAATGGGGTACTATAGAAGGATGTTGTGGATAGGTCAATACATGGATGTGTTGGACACTCAATGGGACATTATGAACACATATAAGTATTAATAAATGTCTCTGAACCACCCATGGTGTTCCCTCATCCACATTTTGGGATATACTTATTTGATGTAATCAATTGAGAAGAGTTTAGAGAGTGAAATGTTTGTTTGGATTTTTTATTTTTACAAAAGTGCACATATTCAAGAGTCATTCCTAAGAACTCCTAGCATAGATGCACTATAGATTTTAGAGAAAGTTAGAATTTTTTTCTGGATTTCCAACGTTATACCATCGATGCTACAATATATTGAAATTAGAATTACGATATAAGAATCTTTTGTCATTGCAAAAGTTTCCTACCTCAAGACAATTTTAGTGGAGGTGTTTGTGGTGTAAGAAAAATTAGAGATGGATGATGCTAAAATCCATTCAAACTATTAAAAAACTCAGATAGATTGTGTTAATATCAAAGTGATAATAGTCGTTGTGATGGATGATCCTTATAATTCATGTCTATGGTTTGGTGACATATTGTATAGTTAGAGGAACAATTAGTTTCCTCTCTTTAGTAACCATTATACTAATTGTTGCAAGGAAAAGTGATTTCCCATGTACCCAATGTTTGAAATATATAGATTACAATAGATCCCAAGTTATTTAATTATTAATAAGTTAGTTTCCAACAACTTAAACTATCTTTCACTAAAACCTTTTTATAAAGAATGTATAAAACTAATTTTAAAAGATATCTTAGTTGGGATTATATTATGGTATGGATGAGACCAAGTGGTATCATCCTTCTCAAGGATTGATTACCATTTTTTTTAATTCTAATTTGTTATATTGTTGATAAGGTGGGGTGAGGCCCACATTCTGTGGTAAATATAATCAACTATAACTAAACCATAATATCTTTTAATCTAATACCCATTAGGAGATATGCAAGAATTTATGCACTATGTTTGTGGTCGAGCGTTGACATCCATTGAATGTGGAAGATTTTATAATTTATCTTGGAGGGTGGCCCATGATTTCAACTAAATGAGAGAATAGTGAATGTATACTTTTCACTCTCTATTATAAGGATTATGATTCCATGTTTGGATTTGGATTCCCTTTTCGTTATCTTTTGATAGATATACCAACACCTTTCTTATGATAATTTATGGTGGTAAATTATAATCCTTATAATTAATGGGGTCTTTTTGCTCCAAGGAATGTTGATAATCATGATGTAATATTATAGTCCATTCACAATGGTAATAATAAATTTAGTTCAAGTAATAATATTATTATCATAATAGTGTGGTGGATGATTCGCTTTATTACGGTGCCAAGACCCATACTCACAGATATAGTGCAAAGAAGACTTTCATTATAAATAAAATTTGATTCAAAGTGAGATGAACCTATCATTAATTTATAATACTTATACAATCAAATATTTATATATCACAAGTAATCACACAATCTAATGAATATATTTTTTAGTTCCTTTGCAGATCAGCTATAGAAAAATAATTATTTTTTATACTCGTGAACATTTCTCCATAATCGAACTGAACTACAACCCCTTTTGAACATATTACAAATCATAATTACCTTCCAAATACGGGGATTAAAAACCTAATAATGGGGGTGAGATTACAACATAGTTAAGAAAAAACTATCAATATTCCATCATGGGTAATATCAAAAGAATATGATAAAACATGAGTAGGATGTGGATATATTTTTAAAAGAACATGGAACAATAAGTATTGTCCATAAATCATGATGAAAGTAAATATAATATCAAATGAAAAAACATATACCCTATAAAATGATTTTTTAATCATGATACATTAAATAATAGTGAAATATCATAATAATAGGTATATAAAATTGAAATATAACATAAGTATAAGAATAGAGAACCGTAACATTTTGAACCTAGCTAAGAAGATCTGGATGACACTCAATCTTATGAAGCTATATAATATAGATTGGGGTCACGCAAAGTTGTGTGAGCTTAGAAAACCCACATTTGGTTCACACCCACTCTTATGAACATAGCTAACACATATTAGGTTCACACTCAACCATGTAAACGTATCTCACCCACATCAGTTTCACACTAAATGTATTTAACCTTTCTAAATTGAATCATGTTCAGACACAATATTTTGAACCTATTATACCTGCACCTCATTCTTGATTAGTTTTGTGATGCTCACTATCTCGAATCAAGTTCACACTCTAAATTTTTTTTGATGAGATATTTTATCTTAAATACTAAATTGGATGAAATTATAAGAACCCACCCATAATCATCTATACAATTATGTAGCATAAAATATCAACTATTAAATATATGATGAAAAAACCGTGGGAATAAAATTTATTTCATTGATCAAAACATAGAGTACCCTTAGAGGTAAAAAACAATTTTAATAAAATATCTAAATAGTTTCACCAAAATTTCCAGTAATAATTCAAATTCTTGATACCCAAAATTTAATCACCCTAAAATAGTTTTTCACAAGAGTCATTAGAATGTGATTATTCAAAAATAATTTCAATAGACAAAAATTTATTTAAGGATAAAGAGGAATACTATAGTGGAATAATAAATGTTTTACTAAAATCCACTTTTATCTTGGAAATTAAAGAATATGTTTTGATCACATTGAAAATTCATATTTTTTTGAAAGTTATAGTGTATATTTTTCAGCGTTATTATTTTTAAAAGGAACATTCAATTATGGAGTCTTAGAAAAGACTCTATGGTTTCAAAAAAGAGAATAAAAAAATGCCAAATATTAATTTCAAAAATAACATTCAATAAATGAGCCTTGAAAATGAAACATTTAAAAAAAAATATATTCTCAATAGATGATAAAAATTTTATTCTGAAATGATGTAAAACCATTTTAATATCATGAAATATAATTGTTGAAAAACAACATCACAGAAAGTTGTAATATAACATTAGTTTAAAAAATATGTACTTTAAAATAAGAAGGTACTATGAGAAAAAACATTTTAAGATTTGAAAATAAGGAAAGAAAATATTTTTTGTAAAAATTAACATGAAAATAAAATGAGACCTATCTTTAAATAGATTAGTTTTTTTCATAAAACCATTGGAACTTTATGAGAATGAATTTTTTTGTTGAGAAATAATATTTTTGTTAAAAATAAAAAAATAACTATATATTGAAAATAGGAAACATGTTATGAAATATAATTAAAAGAATTTATCAAATTTTTATTAATAATGTTGAAGGAATGATATCTCAACTCAATGAAATGAAATTTGAGTTAACCATATCCTTTATGGATAGAATAATTCAAGGAGATTGATAAATGTTGTTAGTTAATAATCCCTCATGGTTTTGTGATAGAGTTTGTTGGTATTGTATTTGGTGAAGAATCCAAATAATATGTAATCAGTGTGGTTTGTTTTTCTAATGTAGGTTTTTAAGTTGGCACAGTTTCCTAGTGTTTTCCAAAATTTTGGGACTTAAACTTTAGATTTTTTTTGGAAAATGATAGTTTTATGCAAAGGGGTTCACATTTTGACGATCATGAATCATAATTCCTGGAACATTGAATTAGATTTGTGGAATGTAAATGTAAATTCAGAAAGGTAAAAAATTTTCATAACTGTACTATATATACCATAAAGGAAGCTACATGGACCACAAATGAAAAACAGTTCATAGGAGGCTTCGAGTCCTTGGGATGCTGTCAATTCATGAGATGGCTTGTCATTTATCGAATGTGGCGATGATTTCGAGAGATGTAAAGGTTTTTACATATGTGGAAGACAATGTGATCTATGAAGGATCAGTGCACTATGCAAACATCATCGTAGTATATGGGGAAGGATGTAACAAATGAATGTTTTGGGAAAACAAGATTAATGGGTTTTTAGGATATATTTTCCTATATTAGGACCCCAAATAAGATGATTAAGAATAGATAATTACATTCGAAAAGGTTATCACTCCAAGAATAATTTGGAAAAGTCATAAGTGGTTTGTGAGGGATGATTCAGTGAAGGGTAATGTAGTTCACAAAAAAAATTCCATGGAAGGAGGTTTTTCAGGGCTCTGTAGCTCGCAAAGGAAGATATTCAGTTAAAGTTGCAGAGGTCCGCTATAGGAATATGGTCTTTGAAAAAAAGGAAGTCTATAGAAGTATATACCATCCACAATGTTGGGGTGGATCATGGAAGAAAAAGTTTCCAAGGGAGAAGGGGTCATCCACAAAATGGAGGTAGTATATGGGAGAAGAGGTGGTCCACAACACACTCGCAACACATGGAGTGAATTAGTTCAGAGAGGAATAAGAATTATTCATAGAAAAATAAAGTCCACAAAGGTATAAAAATTAAAAGGCCCCAGCCTTAAACATTACATAATCTTGAGTTAAGTAAATAATTTGACTTTATTTCACAAGTAAAATCTTTTCACCTTTAGATTTTTGGATAATTATGCAATTACTATTACATAACATAACCATAGAAATAAAAGGTGGACACTTCTAATAGTATCTATTTATTACAAAAAAAAGATTAAAAAGAAGTGTGGTCTCTATTATTGTTAAATCATAACTTTTCCTTGATCCCATCCTTGACTCTATTCTTATTTAAAACTTGTGAATTTTTTTCAAAACATGGGATCAGAATAAAAAGCACAGTAATAAATACATAAATAAGTAAAACTATTAGTCTTGCAAAAACACGTAAACCTTGAATACATTATAATAAAGTAATTATTTTCACCTTTATAAAGTTGTAAACATACTTCACTTAATATAATCCAATTTCATTCCCTTTTTGTAATCAAAATACAACCACAAATCCCATTTAAAGCAACATATAACATATAAAGGTTACTTGGGAGATAAATATACACAAATTGAGCATTGATATTTTCTACTTACACACATATCACTTAATGGAATATCCATATGGATGACTTCCACACCCAATGCATAGGTTTTAACCTAACCACACATCCATGGTTTAGCACAGAACCACTTGTCATTGATTGGTAATGTAACCACCCATCATAGGTTTACCATGTTACCAACCTTCTGTGGTTTATCATGTAACCAACATTCAAACGTCCATGTACCATTATATACTCATAAAACATAAATTATTACAATTATCAACATTCCACTCATAAAATTTCATTTGCAACCAGAAGAAATATTTTCAAGATATTAAAATAGTTAATCCCCATACAAAACCATTTCCAGTATGAAAAAACCCAAAAAGGGAAATAAGGGATTTCTTTTCCTTTAAAAAATTGATGCATATAGAAGAATCTAAATATCAAATAATGGTCACTGAGGTGGAATGGTCATTTTCAACACATATGTTAAAAAAAATTATTTTTTGTATTTTAGTAAAATGATTAGTATAAAAAGAATATTAATTTTGAAAACCATTGACTGCCATTAAAAGTAAATGTAACGCCCCGACCCCAGTTACCCAGAGTCGGTGCATTATTACATAATATTGGAATGATTATAAGGAAATCAGGTCCCAAATGACCGATCAATTTAGTAGCCTTGGAAATACTAGATACATTCATAATTTTTACATTACATTATAAAATGAAAAACTACAAAAACATTGTCCCAATAGACCACAGTCATATCCCCTCAGACTATCCCTACTGGTCAGTCATAAAATACTTCTTCACATCTTGGGAAAAATAAAACATCAAAAGGGGTGAGCTCAGATGCTCAGTAAGAATAATAATATAGCGAAAACTTTCATAAATAAGCATAGACATTTAAGGAAACTAATAAGACTAAAACAAAATCTTTTTAAACATAAAAATCCGCATTATACGGAAAAGATAAAATCAAATAATTCCATTTACTTATTCACAAGGATATTCTACTAGTATAATAATCACATTCAATATAAATAGACACTTTCATAATGATGGAATGCATAATGCAGACTTTCATGACCAGAAAAATCAAGGCCTTGTGCGAAGACTACAAATAATATTTTGTCAAGGCCTTGTTCCAAGACACTAGTCTGTCTCATGAGACCCTCCTATGAATAGATGAGCTATAGCAGGCTCCACCCATCACTTACTAAGTCCAATGCATTCCTCATATGAAAAGGTTTAAAAATTACATAAAGATTCGTATTAAAACTATCATACGAAATGTCAATAATTAATCCATAAACCATGAATGGTATAAAAATAACACATCCACTGTCAAAATAACAAAACCATAAATACAATATGAAAGATGTTTATTATAATAAATCATCCTCAAACAATTTTAAAAATCCATCGAAGGATGTTGATATAGATGAAATGAAAACTATTTGAAAGAAATAACTTTTTCAATTTTGAAACCATTTAACATAAAGAAATTATTTTTGAAATATTCTTATAAGCTTTTAAGGGATTCTTAGATGATTTTATAATGGTGGAAAATAGCCACACCCACCGTATAAGTTAAAAAAAATACATTCTTACCTTAATTTTGTTGAAAAGGTTAAAAGGGCATTATTTGGAAAACATCAGAAAGATTCCTTTTTAAACATCTTATAAAAACTAAAACAAGGGTATAAATGACTTTAAACCATTTTCTATTAAGTAGTAAAATTGTTTTGAAATACATTTTTAAGAAAAATCGATGTGGATGATAAAGAGGTCCCTGTAGATACTTACGTAAAAACTACTTCGGATAATAAAGAGATTGTAGAATTAACCATTACCTTGTAGTTTTGCTTGGTTGAGGGTAGGTTAACATCCTTTAAAATGGTTAAATAATTGTTATTAAATTATACAAGTACCATATACATTAATATGATATCACATATGATCTTTTAATATTGATTTCTTAAAAATATTTTAGTATTATTGTCATTTCCGGTGTTAAAGGATTCACTTTCCATTATATGATTTGTTACGCAGGTAATGTTTTTTATGGATACAATGTATCTTATTCATATTCCAAATGATATTTAGTCTTTAAACATTATTTTTAATCATCAAATGAAAATTAGTCTTGAATGGATACGATGGGGAATGAATCTCATCGTGTTCATGGAGACGGTAATCCATACATACACATGAGCGACAATATCATTATATTGATATTAAAATCGTATATAATTGGATGGAATATCATATATACAGAATCATTATAATGTTATATTAAATATTTATATTAGTTATACTCATTATTACACCCATCCAAATGATGATGTGTTTGAATAACAAACATCACCACGACGTGGAGAGGGTAAGCCGTACGTACAAAAGTATGGTGACATGCCATTCAAAGTATGGATAGAATAATGAATATGGGTGTATCATATTTATTATAAAATCACAGAATATTGAAGATATAGGAGTTGTTATTTTATCATGGAAACAACAATGAAAGAGGAAGTGGAAGAAGAAATGAACTTGAAAGAGGTGACGAAATATTTACCTCTTCTTCGGGTTCTTCCTTTTGATATGATCAAAAGGGATGCCTAGGTAGGGTTTATGACTAAATTAATTTCTCTAGGTTGAATTTAGGAATGTTGGGAGGATATTTGGGTGAGGTTTGGCCAAGAAAAATGGCTTCGAAGGTGTGAATTTGAGGGAACGGGGAGTTCCTTTTTATAAGTGGGGTGAGGGGTACCTTAGGAAAATCATAAACTACTAGTTTATAATAAATTCATCTTCGGTTAATAATGGTTACAAAATGATTTATTTCGAGGATAAGGTAAATATGGGTCGAAATAGCTTCAACCAATAGGTTTTAGACAAGTTTAGGTAACCATTTTAACCTTATCATTTAGATTTAACTCTTAGTTAAATAGTTTGACATTTACCATGTCTCTTTGTATTTTTATATAAAATGGTTAATAAAATTACTATAAACTACCAAGATCACCCCAAGTGGTTCATTAATGATATAAATTTAATTATATAAGTCCTTTTCCTGATCCTTATATTTTTAGGAATATTATATCAATTAATAATATAATATTTGTTCTTTGAAAACTCTTTTATGTCAATTTTGACTTTATTTATTAAGTAATTTTTGGTAAAGTCATAAAAACTTTATTAATTCGAAATAAATTCCTCTAATCAACCCTAACATTTCATATTAACCTATAAAATTAGTGGAATTCATAAAAATTCTCAAATTACATTTATTTGTGTATTTATAATTTCAATTATCTTAATATTTCATTAATAAGGGAATTACTGCATCATCATTATGTCATAAGTAAATTAAATTATTTAGTGTCTAAAATAATATAAAAATACTTTTATTTATGAAATGTTTTCATATTTATAATGAACATTTATATTCTAATTTATATTATGTATATCCCTATATTAAAAATGTTCTAGTTAAGACAACTTGAATTTAACATTTTTAACTCTTCTTTAAATTAAATAATAATAAATGTACTAATCTATTCCAAGTGGAACTAAGAGATCATATTTTATTATTAATGTTTCTTATGGTCGAATTAAACTTATCCAATAGATTTAGGACATGTATTATGGTAATTATGATATCATTTTTACCATTAATTACCCAATTTACTTTTAAGCATGGTAAATAAAAGTAAAAAGATACTATTCACCAATAATTATTTTCATCTTATTGAAACACATTTTTCTTACTGATATTAATTTTTTCTCTCGAATTTTTGAAATTCAGCACACATAAGTGTTATAATTATGTTTTATGCAAATTTTCAAATTCTCCTTGGAGGTGGGTAAAATAGAGTAAAAAGTTCAATAAAATTTTTATTTATCTAAACTAATTATAAAATGACTCCAATGAATTAAATTTTACATATATTGGTATTAGGTATCTATTTTGAAGTAAAATTAATCTAAATAAAATAAATTATTATTTAAATAAGAAGCAGATTTTAAACAATAACTCAGTGTTTTTCACTATTCATCAAAAATTGAAAGTTTTCAGAAAAATACCAAAAATTCAACCTAAGCTAATTTTGATATTCTAAAACCAAAAATGAAGTCCATTTTTAATGATAAAATTTATAAAATTTCAAAAAGTGAGTATTACTATTCATGAATACTTGTTTGATTGGTTGTGGTGTGTTTGGACTCGAAGTTGCGTACAACACAAGCTATTGTATTATTCAAGGAGAAGCGTACTATAGATGCTTGGGGTGTTACATTATCCCCTCCATCAAATACTTTCATCTTCAAAATTTATAGAATATTACTGCATAACGAGACTCGGTGGTTCTTTATCATAAGTTCCTTAGGTTCCCACGTCGCCTCTTCTATCTTATGGTTTCTCTATAGAACTTTTACCAGACGAGTCGTCCGGTTTCTCAACACCTGTTCTTTGGTATCATGAATCTTGATAGGCTTGTTGCAATAAGACAGATGTGGTTCTAGTTATAATTCCTCATAGGTGAGTACATGCATTGGGTCATGCATGTATTTTCTCAAGAGTGATACGTGGAACACATCATGATCTTTTGAGAGACTTGGCGGAATTTCCAAACGGTAAGCTATAGCCCCAATTCATTCTAGAATTTAAAAAGGTCCTATGTACCTAGGACCCAATTTACCCTTCTTACCGAAATGTATAACTCCCTTTCAAGGCGATAAATTTATGAAAACATGATCTCATACATGAAATTCCAAATCCATCATTCGGTTATCGGCATAGCTCTTCTGCCTAAATTGAGCTGCTTTGATGTGGGTTGGTATAACATTCCCCCTTTTCATCATTTCATTAATAATTTCTGTGCCTACATGTTTTTATCCACCAACATCATCCCAACAAGTTGGTGTGTGACATCTCTTTCTGTATAATGGTTAACATGGTACCATCTAAATACTTGAATGGAAGCTATTGTGATAGGAAAATTCTACCATAGGTAAATATTGATCGACAATACCTTGAAAGTCAAGTGAGATAGATCTTGACATGTATTCTATGGTTTGAATAGTCCGTTCTAATTTTCCATCAGTTTGAGTGTGGTAGGCAGTGCTGAAAGGAAGTTCAGTATCCAGGGATTTTTGGAAAAAAATTTAGAATCTTGATGTAAAATGTGGATCGCGATTAGAAACAATCGATAGGGGTACACCATATAGTTTTACAACATCGTTAATATATAGTCTTACTAGAAATTCAAGTGGTAAATCTTATCTTATAGTATAAAAATGTGCTGAATTGGTAAGATGATAAAAAATGACCCATATTGCATCATTTCATCTAGGAGTCTTTGGTAGCCCCATGACAAAGTACATTGTAATAGAATCCCATTTCCAATCAGGTATGGGAAGAGGTATCATGAATCATCTAGGATATTGTCTTCCAGCTATCACTTAGTGAAAAACCATACATCTTGACACAAAATCTGCAATCTCTCTCTTCATGTTGTCCCACCAAAAATGTTCCTTCGAATCACTATACATCTTTGCGCTACCAGGGTGTATAGAGAAATTGGAGTTATGGGCATCATCCAACAATTCCCTTTTTAGATCAGGTAAATCAGGAACAAAAAGTCTCTTCCCAAATTTCAAAATCCCACATTCATATATGAAGCCATTCAATACCTCATCATTCATAGCTATAATTTTATTTTGAAGCTCTTCATCATCAGTCCGAGAACTTTTTATCATTTCTAGTAAAGTTGGTTTGGAAACAACTTGAAAAAGCACTGATGTTTCACCTTTCATGGTTATTACAATGTCCATCTTTACTAGATCCATGTATATAGGATCCTTTTCAACTCTCATATTGATCAAAACTCTATGATCCTTTCTGGTCAAAGCATCTACTACCTTATTTTCCTACCCCGGGTGGTAGTGTATGGTGCAATTATAATCCTTGAGTAGTTAAAGACATCGCCTTTGCCTCATGTTGAGTTCTTTTTGTGAGAAAATATACTTCATGAACTTCTGATCAGTATATATCTCACATTTTTCACCATAGAGATAGTGTCTCCATATCTTCAAAGAAAGGATCATAGCTGCTAACTCAAGATCATGAGTAAGATAGTTTTGTTCATGAATTTTTAGTTGTTGTGACGCATAGGCAATAACCATCTCATTCTGCATAAGAACAAAACCAAGTCCTTTCTTTGAGGCATCACTATAACTAAGAAACCCAACATTCCCTGATGGTAGAGTCAAGATAGCAGCATTGACTAATCTTTTCTTCAGTTCCTCAAAACATCCTTCACACTCATTTGTAGAAACAAATTTTTACCCCTTTATGTGTGAGCTTCATTAATGGGTTAGCCAATCGGGAAAAATTCAGGACAAAAAGTCGATAATAACCTGCTAAACCAATAATACTGCGTACCTAATTTATACTTGTCGGTGCTGGACATTCATTAATTGCCTTTGTCTTGGAAGGATCAATAGAGATATTATCCTTAGAGACAATATGGCCAAGAAAATAAATATCCTAAAACCTAAATTCTCACTTGAAAAATTTACAATATAATTAATTTCATCTAAGATTATTTAGGATAACGCGTAAGTGATTTTCATGATCATTATAGCTTTTGGAGTATATGAAGATATCATTAATAAATACAACTACAATTTCATCAAGAAATTCCTTGAAAACTCTGTTCATTTGATCCATGAAAATAGAGGGTGCATTAGTCAGCCCAAAAGGCATTACTGTAAACTCATAATCCTCATACCTAGTTTGAAATGATGTTTTCAGAATGTATTCCTTATTCACACACAATTGATGATATCTAGGTCGAAGGTCAATCATTGAAAAATATTGAGCTCCATGAAGTTGGTCGAATAAATCATCAATGTGAAGTAGGGGATACTTGTTCTTAATTGGTATAGCATTGAACTCCCTATAGTCAATGCAAAACCTCATAGATCCATCTTTTTTCCTAACAAAAAGATTAAGGGATCCCCATGGAGAAACACTACGGTGAATAAATTACTTATTACTCAATTCCTCTAGCTATTTCTTTAGTTCCACTAATTCCATAATTTTCATTCTATAAGGGGTCTTCAATATGGGCATGGAACTAGGAATTAAATCAATGGAAAACTCAATTTTTTGTTCTGGAGGATGTCCAGGTAAATCCTCTGGAAACACATCAACATATTCTTGCACAATAGGTACATCCTCTTTTTGAACATTCCTTTCCTCACCCATAGTTATTTAATTCTCTTCCTCCCCAATAATTGAATTTAATAGAACTACTGTGGGTGTACCTAGATAAGAATCAGATGGTGAAGTTTCTGCTCTAAAGATAAGGTACTCCTTATCATCATCATAAAAAATTGTAACCTCCTTATTCTTACAATAAATTTTCACATCAAGGTCTGAAAGCCAATCCATACCGAGGATTATATAAAATTCAATCATGGGTATGAATATGAGATTTGCAGATAAAAGACATTTATATACCTTAATGGGTTATGATTTACAAAACCTTGTTGCAATGATACTTCCCTTAAGAGTTTTGACTAACAACTATCTTGTTAAATCAAATTGGAAATATCTAATTTTCATAGAAAACTGGGAAGATATGAAATAGTGCGATAATCTAGAATCAAATAAAGATTTTTCTAAACATGAGGAAACCATTAAATTACCTGCCACCACATCTTTCAGAGCTTCAACCTTAGTTTGTAGTGATAGCATAAGCTTGACCTTGATCCCTTGTCCTTTTCTGAGACAAGTATCCTTGGCGCTTAAGACATTAATTTTCATAATTCCCCCTTTCTCTACAATTAGAGAATTCATCATTGATAGCCTCTTTCATCCCCTTACAATCACATTCCTAGTGGCCATTTTCAACACACTTGTAACAGACTCCCATTCTATTCAGGCAAGTACCAGGGTGTTTCTTCTAACATTTACTACAGGATGGATATTCAACTTTCCCCTTCTTCCCTTTATTTCCATTTCAAGAGTGTTCAACAGATCTCTTCTTCTACTACTTTGCTTTAAAGTCGTAAGACATAGAGAATTCATTTAATGTTTTATGGCACACGATACAATATCTTAGTACGATGAGAAGGATTTCGAGATGAATGCTCAACATAGAAATGGTTTTAACCCATAAAAAAATGATCAATCATACTCCTTGGGTTACATATATAATCTATTGCATGTCTAGCTAACCTTGTAAAGTTAGCCTCACACATTGCATCATTGTCATCCTCCATCTGCCTCAGACTCAGAAATTGTCTTTCCATATCTGCTTGATGGTCACAAGGAATGTTTTTATCCAAGAAAATCTCTTTTAAATCCCTCCATTCCATATTTGATACTTCATAATCTATTTTTTGTGTTTTGAATCAATGACCACCATTGATCTTCATCTCCCATGAGGCGATAAACTGCCATGACAACTTTTTCCATTTCACTACTCCCCAGGGGATAGAATACTTTCTCAAGGAATTTATCCATTTCTCAGCTACAAATGGATTTATATTCCCATTTAATTTTGGTGTTTTTTTCTCATGAAGCGATCTAACATTGATCTTCCACATTGTGGATCACGGGGCTCCATACATGTAAGGTTATTATTCATAAACTTAGTGAGTTTTCCTAGTTTGGTAAAAGCTAATCAGCACCAGTTGCATCACCATATGCACTATAATTATCTGGAGTAGGAGGGAAATCCCTAGATGGATTATGTATTTTGATAGAGTTTCCATTCATTCCACTAGGCACCATTTCTAAACAATGTCATACACTACATAAGTTTATGAATTGTAATAAATAATTCCAATCTTGTAAAACAATTAACATAAATTGAATAGTTTATGGATTAAAGCATAATCATAAAAAAATGTTTTCTTTGAGGAGGTATATACTTCTAAATACTTCATAATGGTTTGTAAATAAAATTATAATTATCCAAAGAATATCCCCCGGGAGTGTCGTAACCAAGAGTCCAGCAATGCCCGTTGTCATGTACCAGGATACCCCGTGTCAAGCCCGATACATGTTATTAGAGTTTTCACTCCTAGGTACATCTGTGCAAGAGCCGTATCTACCGGATCATATCCAGACAGGGATGTATTTCTTGGAAAATACACAAAATATCTACATTACCAAAATTACTGTAAGTTCTTTTATAATAATCTTCAACGTCTATCTAAGGGTAATGTGATATAATCATAGTTTATCTAAATCCACTTTCCAAGGTTTGTACTAAATTTCCTATGATACTATCTATAACTCCCCAAACCCAGTTACCGATAGTCAGTGAATTAATACATAACATTGGCATGATAACATGAAAATCATATCCCAAAACACCGATCAACTTAGTTGCCTTGGAAATAATAGATACATTCATAAGTTTTAAATTACATTATAAAATGAAAAACTACAAACAAAATTGTCTCTATAGACCACACTCATATCCACTTAGACTATCCCGGCAGGTCAGTCATAAAATACTTCTTCACATCCTGGAAAAAAGAAAACATAGAAAGTGGTGAGTTCAGATTCTTAGAAAAGATAACAATATAGCGGAAACATTCATAAATAATCAAAAAAATTTAAGCCAATGAATAACACTAAAAAAAGCCTTTTAAACTTGAACATATACATAATATAGAAAAGATAAAATCAAATAATTCCATTTATTTTTCACAGGGATATTCCACTAGTCTAATAATCACATGCTATATCAATAGCCACTTTCATAATGATGGAATGCAAAATACCAGACTTTCATAACCACATACTCAAGGCCTTGTGCCGGGACTAAAAATAAGATTTTATCAAGGCTTTGTTTCAAGACACTAGTTTGTCTCATAAGACCAAACGATGCATCATGGAGCTATAGCAGGCTCCACCCATCAGTTACAAAGTCCAATGCATTCCTCATACGAAAAGGATTAAACATAACATAAACGTTAGTAATAAAACTAGCATATGAAATGTCAATAATTTATTCCATTAACCATTAATGGTATAAAAATAACACATCCACAGTCAAAAATATCAGAAAACCTTCAATAAAATATGGACGATTTGTATCATAATAAATCAACCTCAGACATGTTTAAAAATCCATCGAAGGATGTTGGAATAGATGAAATTCAAACTATTTTAAAGAAATACCTCTTTCTTTTTTGAAACAATTTAAATGAAAATATTTATTTTGGAAATTTTTTTATAATTTTTTAAGGGATGCTTCGATGATGTTATAACGGCGGAAAATATCCACACCGGCCATATAAGTTATAGAATACATTCTTACCTCGATTTTTTCGAAAAGGTTAAAAAGACCTAGTTCAGAAAACAATGGAAAGATTACTTTATTAAAATCTTATAAAAATTAAAGAAGGGTATAAATGACATTAACACATTGTCTATTATGTAGTAAAAATGTTTTGAAATACATTTTTAGGAAACACTGATGTGGATGATAAAGAGGCCCTAGTAGATACTTACGTAAAAACAAACTTTGATAATAAAGAGATTGTAGAATTAACCCTTACCTTGTAGTTTTTCTTGGTTGAGGGTTGGTTAAATTCCTGTATAATGGAGAAATAATTGTCATTAATTTATTAAAGAACCATATACATTAATATGATATCATATATGATCTTTTAATAAAGCATTATTAATAATATTTTAGTATTATCGTCGTTTCAGGAGTTAACTGATTCATTTTCCATTATTTGATTTGTTATGTAAGTAGTGTTTTTATGCATAGGATGTATCATTTACATATTAAAAATTATATTAAGTGTTTAAACAATATTTTTATTCATTAAATTAAAATTATTCTGGAATGGATGCGATGGGGAATAAATCTCATCGTGTTTGTGGAGACAGTAATCCATACGTACGCACGAGCGACAATATAATTATTTTGATATTAAAATCGTATATAATTGGATGGTATATCAAATATAAAGAATCATTATCATGTTATATTTATTATTTAAATTAGTTATACTCATTATTACATTCATCAAAATAATGTAGTGTTTGAATAACAAACATCACCATGACGTGGAGAAGGTAAGCCATACGTACGCACGTATGGTGACATGTCATTCAAAGAATGGATGTAATAATGAATATGGTTGTACCATATTTATAATAAAATCACAGTATATATAAGATACTAGAGTTATTATTTTATAATTGAATGAACAAATAAATAGGAATTGGAAGAAGAAAATAACTTGAAAGAGGTGATGAAATATTTACCTCTTTTATGGGTTCTTCCTTTTGATTTGATCAAAAGGGCTCTTTAGGTTTGCTTTCTGAATAAGGGAAGGACTCTCGGTTGAAGGGAGGAAATTTTTTAGGATATTTTTGTAGGGTTTGTCCAATAAAAATGGCAATAAAGGTGTGAATTTGAGTGGAGGGGGAGTTCCTTTTTATAAGAGGGGTGAGGGGCCCCTTAGGAAAAACATAAAATATTATTTTATAATAAATTCATATTTGGTTTATAATGGTTCCAAAATGATTTATTTCTAGGTTAAGGTTGGTATGGGTCTAAATAATCTCAACCAATAGGATTTATAAAAGTTTATGGCACCATTTTAACCTTATATTTTAGATGTAACTCTTAGTTAAATAGTTTGACATTTACCATGTCTCTTTGTATTTTTATATTAAATGGTTAATAAAGATACTATAAACTACCAACCTAAACCCAAGTGGTTCATTAATGATATACCTATCATTATATAATCCCTTTATCCTAACCATATATTTTTAAGAATATTATATCAATTAATAATATAATATTTGTTTTCAAAAACAATTTTATGTCATTTTTGACAATATTTAAAAATTCATTTTTGTTAAAAGTCATAAAAAGTTTATTAATTCAAAATAAATTCATTTAATCAACCCTAGGATGTAATATTATCCTATAAAATTGTTTTAATTCCAAAAAAGTATAATGTTACATTTATTTGGGTATTTAGAATATTAATCATTTTAATATTTAATTAATAAAGTAATTAATGCATCATGATTCTGTCATTAATAAATTAAATTATTTAATGTCTAAATATTATAAATAAAATAAAATTATGTAGGAAATATTTTTAGATTTATATTTAATATTTATAGTGATAATTATATTATGTATAAACCTATATTAAAAATGTTTTAGTTAAAAAACATGAATTTAAAATTTTTAACTCCACTTTAAATTAAATAATAATAAATGTCCTAATCTAATCCAAGTGGACCTAAAGATCATATTTTATTCCTGAGGTTGTTTTTGGTCGAATTATACTTATAAAATAGAATTAGGACATGTGTTAGGGTAATTATGATATCATTTTTTCCCTTAATTACCCAATTTACTTTTAACCATGGTAAATAAAATTAAAAAAGTTACTATTCACCAAACAAAATTCATCTTATTGAACCAAATTTTAATTACTGATATTAACCATGTCTCTCAGATTTTTGAAATTCAACCCATTGAAGTGGTACAATTATGATAAATGCAAATTTGAAAATTCTCCTATGAGGTGGGTAAAAGACGGTATAAAGTTTAACAAAATTTTAATATATCTAAACTCATTATAAAATGGCTCCAATGAATTAAATTTAACTTATATAGGTATTATATATCTATTTTGACCTAAAATTAATTTCAATAAAATAAATAATTATTTAAATAAATATTCAGTTTAAAATAATAACTCAGTTTTTTTCACTATTTATCAAAAATTAAAATTTTTATAAAAATAAAAAAATTTCACCCTAAGATAATTTCAATATTATGAAACCAAAAATAAAGACCATTTTTAAAGATAAAATTTATAAAATTTAAAAAAGTGGGTATTACTATTAATAACAACTAGTTTGATTGGTTGTGGTGTGTTTGGACTCGACGTTGCGTAAAACACAAGCTATTGTATTATTCAAATAGAAGTGTACCATAGAAGATTGGGGTGTTATAGTAAAATGGGTTGATTATACACCATATAAAAGAAGGTGGTGTATAACATAAAAATATTCCTTAATTAAAGGAGATTGAGACAAGGTCCATTGCCTTGAGTCTGACTCATCACATACAATTATTATGTTTCTAAAAAAACATAGGTTAGTTTCAACTTAATTGAGAACCTTTTCTATGTTTATTAATTATTTTATATCACTTATTACCATGTTATAAAAATTACATAACTATTTTAGTTCATATCAATTTTTTTTCAATACTAGGAACATGTGTAAAAAATGAACATGTTTTTATATAAATGATGATTTAAATATCATATATATACAAAAAATATGTATTTATAATAATCAATAATATTTTTAGATAATAAATGAAATGCACCATTAATGGAGATGGTATGATGTACGTATGCATGAACACTACATTCATTTCATTGTCATATTAGAAGAATAATAATAAAATCTAGTATATTACAATACCAATATTATATTAATTTTATATATGTCTCATAGTTTTAATAAATCCATCTATCATATGTTGCATGTATAGAGGGAACGAGTCATATCGCAGGGAGGGGGCGGTAGACCACACTTACTCAATCAAAATTATCGTATTTACACGTCATGTAAAGCATAAATGTATGTTATAAAAAAGTTATAGAATAATAGAGAAAACAAGAATTTAATATATATCATAAATAAATATAGTTTCCATCATAATGGCCACCATGAGGGGTGGTAGGGAAAAATTGAACAATCATTGTTTCATGAGGCAATAGTTTGCCGTACACAGAAACTATATTTTCTTTACCCATTAAATTTAGGTGTATGTTATTATAGGTTAAACAATTGTTATAACAACATCATATTATATTTAGGATACTGTTGTTGTTATTAAATCAGAAAATAAGAAGAGTATAGGTAGTGGAGAATGTAAATGGAACTAAAAAGCATGAGGGAAGGTGTTACCTCTTAATCAAGTAAGTTCTTTTGGTTTATACCAAAAGGATTCCTTGGGAGGATTTGATCCCTAATGTAGGATTCTAGGATGAGGGGATGGATTCTAGGAAGAGGTTGGGGAAGAGAATGTTTGAACCAAAATGCTTTAGAGGAGAGAGGGTACATTTTTATAGGAGGAAGGAGGGGCATCTTTGGAATTATTAAGAGTAATAAACATATATAAATTAAATTTAATGTCCAAATGGTCCAAAAAACATTTATTTTGAATGTATGATTTGTATATTCCTAAATAATATCATAAAATATTTTTTATAAATGAATTTTTTTAATTTAAATCTAATATTTTCATATTTTCTTTAATTACTCACTTCAATTTTTAATTGAGGTAACAACATTTTAATTATTAACAGGATATTAATTTCACTTATATGGGGTCAATTTCTCATAATTATACACTTAATTAACTTATATACTTTAACATATCTACTTTTTAATTTTAAAATCTTCTTACAATTTTAAATATAATTTAACAAAATATTATCTTTATAAAATATCAATACTATCAATTTTTACACAATTCACTTCATTAAATTTCAATAAAATTCAAAAAGATATATAAACTATAAAAAAAGAATATAATAGTATTATAACATGCCATAAACACCTATTAAAATCATTTATGATATGAATATTTAATATAATGTTTATTTTACTTTTATAACATCATTTATTAGATATTTATCTAAATGAAATAATTATTGTATCACTATTGTGTCAATATTTATCGTAATTATTTAATCTCTAAAAATTATAAATAAATTCAAATCATTTATATAATATCATTATAGTTATTTATACAATTTATTTTTTAAGTTTCATCATGTTTATCACCACATTAAAATTATTATACTTATAAAAGATAAGAGAGTGATATGTTGTCACTTTCATTTGTTTTAATAATAATTACATCACTTTCATGAAATAAATCCCAATAAATGAATCCATTCCAACCCTTAGGTGATATTGGTCGACTTTAATTCATCCAATGGGACTTTTTTAGGTGTTAGTGTAATTATATTTTCCTTATCATATTGTTTTTTACCTTAATTTACCAGATTTACCTTTAACTATGGTAAATAAAAATTACCGTAGTTACTATTCATAATATCTGAAAAAATAAAAGTAACCTATCATAATAATTTGGAACCACTAATTAAAAATATGGAATCCATTTTTCAATATTCAAAAAAAGAAGTTTCAATAATTAATTTAATATTAATACATGTTGTCAAAGAGATAGAACAAGTTTTTTTAAAGTAAAACCACCAAAAGATTGATGTGCATTTATATCTAATTTCAATGTGAAACTACATCCAATGACAAACACTGGATTAAATTATAAAAAATAATCTAATTATACTTTAAAACTAATTAAAAAGGATATCATTTCAGTTTAAATAAAATAGATGAAAGAGCAATTTAAAATGAAAATGTAGTATTTTCATTATTTATTAAAAGATGAATATTATCAGAAAAATACCCAAAACTAAGTCAACGTAAATTTTTATTTCAATATTACAAATCATAAGTTTATTTTTTCCAAAAATAACTAATAAATTTATATAAAAAAGTGGATCTAAAATAGGTTCTCCATAAAAGACGGTAAAACTACATTTATAGAAAAACACTCATTTTATCAGTAAAATTGAATTTGTTCTTATATCATGTTTAGAAAAAATATAAGAAGATTTTTAACATTAAATTTAATATACTATACATATATTTCATTAATAAAATCCAAAAATAGTTATTTCATTATTCTATAAACTCACTTATTTTCATTTAAATAGTTTTTTAGAAAAAAACATCCCCTTTTAATTAAAAAGGGTTTTATTTTCTTTTATAAATAATTGTTCACAAAAAAATTAATTAAATGAATGTATAAAAAATATTTTCATAAATCAATTAATACTGTTAATTTTCTCCATTTTAACAGCTATGTTATAAGGTAAAATTTTATTTCTTAAGTTCAATGTGGTGTATTATGAGTGCTATCAAACATAATATCTCCTTTTAAGAGCATATGATGTTACAAAAATAGTATACAAAGGAAATTTCTACAAAATAAAAATAGGAAGAAAAGTGAATTTTATCCACAGGTGAAAATAAGACCTCAACAGATTATTTATCTACAACTAAGGATGTGTGAATTCATGAAAATGAAGGAAACTACAAGTCCATAAATTGTACATGGATCCATTACAGATTAGGGAGAAAAGGAAGAGGAAGATGGTTATCATTTCCACTGTTAGTGATATAGAGAAAGAGACATAGGGAGTGACCCTTGGGAAAGTAGTGATTTGACCCTAAACATTGTAAGGTTATTTATCCTAGGAATAAAAGTGGTCAACCCAAGACATTGTAATTGAGAAATAAGCCTTAGTGGATTTGGTACAGTGACACATCACTATTATATTCTACTTAGAAATAGAAAAGTGAGGGTGAACCAAATAAAATCAATTTTTCTCATGAATGATTTTATTTCGATACATACTTTGTTATGGGAGATGTAGGGGAGAGTTTTTTGTTTAACGATGAAATAAGATCCAAAGGGGAAGCAATTTTAATCATTCATACCCTAAATCACACCACTTCTTAGGGTATTTGACCTAGTGGACCTCAAAAATTCATAAATGGTGTTTTTGGTTTTAATATAAATCCATAAATATAAATAAATAGTAGAGTTTTCTTTATATATATGTAATAAGTTCAAGATAAAAAATCATAACATATTGAAAGAGAATTGAGTTATAAAAAACCTTTTTCGTAATGGTAATGGAAGATTAAAAAAGAACACAATAGGGATACTGTGAAATATGCCTTAAAATATATTGTAATTAAAAATAATAATTAAAAACGATAGGTATGTGGTAGTGAATTATATATATATAATAAATGGTGACCTAAAATATAAAAAATGTCTCAAGGATTTGAAAATGTGAAAAATAAACCCTTTTGTTGTATTCCCACCATGTTAAATGCACTACAACATCCTCTATAACAAATATAACCAACATTATTTCCTATTGTGGAAATATAATCATTTAACTTTTATATACCTAAATTATATGCATTCATTACACATTTACTAATTATTTATGGATTTTTTCATCATCATATGTTAGTAATTATAATTATTTCATATATACTTTATAATGTAAACATTTATACCAATTAATTTATATTATGTTCAATAATAACAGATAATTTAACATAAAGGAATCTATAACCCATATTTATTTTTAAATATCTTATCTCATTCAATATGTTCCATTTTATTGTTCTTGGAAAATATAACTACTGTTGGATTGTAACGATAATTTCAGTGATAAAATATTAAATTTTAATTATAAGATAAATACAAATTATAATATTTCAATAACCATAAATAAATCATTTTTTTCTTATTAAATTATGTTATGATTATTATTTATGTCCCCATAGTTATGAATGATATATTTTTACAGCATCATTCATGTATGCGGTTAAATATACCCAAATAATAATACACTAAAAATTGATGTATGAGTATGGATAATAAAATGCATAATATCATTAAAAAATAAATATAATTGTATAATATATATTTTTTCAATTTTGAGTTTATTTTAAAGTAGTTTAGAGAAATAAATAAACCATTGGCGAAATACAAAATATGTTATATTATGGAGGATGTTGTCTATACATACGAATGGTCAATGTCTCATTTCTCAATGAATTTGAGTGGATGAGGAATGATAATAAATTATATTTTGAAATTGGGAAATAATTTGTATATATCAAAATTTTCATCAATACCATCATCAAAACTAGTCATGGGGGTAGTGATGAATAAATATAAGACATCATTTCATGGACATGGTAGTCCATACAAACAGGTGATCGACATTATTTTATTTTTATAAGTTAATGGGAAGGAAGAAATAATTGGGTTCACATTAATAGAACAACACTTCAGTACAATAATTATACTATCTTCATTATACTACTATGGTTAGAATAGGTTATTGGGGGAAATATTTTAAAACATGGTTAAATATTATGTAATACTCACATTCAAAAATGGATCATTATCATGAAAGACTCCATGTAAATGAAGGGATTAATATAAATTCTAGTCATATTAGGGTTTAAGAAGTCTAGGGGACATCTTTTAGAAAAAAACATTGTATTATTTGAAGACTATTTCTAAGGGGATGTGGTTCATTGAAAGGGTGGAAGTGATGTCCTTTTATAAGTAATGAAAAGTGTAGTTTAATGAAAGACCTTTATTTTTGAATAATGAATTAACAATATTCATTATCCAATGGCTCAAAAATTGGGAAATAATGGATTTTGGGGGGATATAAGCCCGATAAATCTGATAACACTCGTTTTCACAGATGTTTTAAACATGTTTTCTGTCATTTTTCATTATATATGTATAGTTTTCCATTTGGGTTTTTATCTTGGGAACAAGTTATTAAATAAGTTATATATGTTTTACTTAAAATATTAGATAAATGAAATTACGATACTTGGGGAAACTAAGCCTAAAATAAGGTCGTATATAATCTATATAAAATAATAAATTATAAAATAAATTTTAAATGAAAACATTTAATAAATGGATATTTTTATAGAATAGATATTTTTTCATCATTAAGTGTCCTGGATGTTATTTTTTAATGATTACAATTTTAATGAGTAGTAATATATTTATATAGAGGTTAAAAAAATATTAAAATATTTTTCAATAAGGGACTTATTTATTTTATTAGAAAACAATTACACAATATTAATAAAAAAATTCATCAAAAATAACATTTTTACTATTATCATGGTTGTTATGTTTAATATCCATAATTATAATTTTATTCCTAAAAATGAAAATGAAAATTCTAAATATTATGAACATGTTGATATAAAATAATAAATCCATTTTTTATTTAATTTCATGATGTTGTAAGTCTATTTTTTTATAAGCGAGTAAAAACACTTTTATAGTAAAATATTACATAAGCTTCCAAAAATGATAGACATATGTTTTAAAAACCATATATTATACTTTTAAACGATTTATTATAATTTTTAAATAAATAAATAAATAAATATTTTCATAATAATAGGTTTCATAAACATTATAGTACTTATTGAATTTGGATAACTTCATAAATGTGGTGGAATTATCGAAATCATAATATTTAACTACTAACTAAAAATAAATCATTTTAGAAATATATGAAAAAATCATTTTATGTTGTTATTTATTTGTGGAATTCTAAAATCATGTTGAATTTTTTCGATTAAAATTTTATAATTTAAAGTTTTAGTTTTGAAATGATAATTGAATATATAATGAAAACCAACTTTTATTAAATTGTTTTAAAAGTAAATGTATTCTTAATAAAACAACATATTTATTTTTAATTTACTAAAATATTTTTATTTTCTATATTTCATTTTATATTTAAATTTTCTTAATAATTTCCATATAATATGAAATTGATTATTTTAATTCCATTTTGGGTTTGAAACAAGCTATTAAAAAAATATTTATAAAATACATGTATATATATTCTAAAATATTGAGGTGTTCCATTAATAGAGAGTTTTGTATCAATATAAAAAATAATGTTCTCAAATGTATATTATTAAATATGTTGATTATTGATGGGAGTGGGATATGATTATCACCTTCCAAAAATAGTGGTACGATCATACTCTACCCTTATATAGTGGTCTTAACTGACCATATGTTTTCAAATGATGGACCATATTTTTTTTCTTGATGTTGGGGTGCATATGATCATGTTCCAAATGGTGATATTGGTTTCATTGGTGTTCACATTTTATTCATGACAGGAATCCTAATCAACAACTTCCATAAGGGACCATGTCCCTCAATGTTGTATATTTAGTAGATAAATATCGACATTCTAACAACTCATCAACTATTTATCTATGGTGGTGGAGGAGGTTTTTATAGATGTTGTTGTTTTTGTACAGTATAGTTTTTTTTTGCAATTACCATGGTGTCTAGATACAAGAGTGTAGTGTCAACTAAATTGTTCGGACTATCCACAAAGATTTTCATAATATTGGTTCCCCTGATGGGACGTTGCATGGTTCCAGAATGTTGAAGTTGTCTGATTCTATTTCTTGATGTTCGCATATATTTATTTTAATATGTATGAATTAAAAAAATCAGGTTATGTTCTATAATGGTTTTGAACATATTGTAGACCAAGATATGTATAGAATGTTCCCTAAAATCCTTCCAAATGGTTGTGTAGGAAGGCCAACATACCTTTGTTCCATAACATATAGTTCTTTAGTTTCTTTTACTAGTAATATATCATAAGAAGATGATTTATATATTTAGTGACATGCTCACTTATATTTCATTTTTTGGGTGAAAAGTCATGGTGAATAGCTCAGAGGAAGTGTGTGGCATAAATAGGTTGTTCTCATAGGAAATTAATTAAAATTAATATTTAATGTTTTAAAGAGATACACATTCATCATTAGTAATATTTAAATTTAAACAATTAAAGGTGTATTTTAGTTGTTTTTGATTTTTTTTCATCCTATATATTTTGATGAATTTTGAGATTAATTTTTTTACAAGACATGAATAAATCCATCCATATTTTTCACCAATGTTTTTTATATAAAATGAGATAATGCATATAAATTTAGTGATGAAAGAAAATATTTTTTTCCCAAAATGGTTTTGTGCTTTGTTTTCCCTGATATTATACCTATAAATACTTAATATGTGCACGAAAGTGTAATTTTTTAATTTGCATGGGTTTTTTTGAGATTATAGTTTTAGTAGAGCTAGGTTTTACCATCTGAGAGACAAAATAGTTTTAATGGTGGGGAGGATGCATTTAATTGGAATTAAAATATACAATTTGGTCAGTCTCATTTTTTTGAGGTTTGGGTTTCTAATAGAAGAGTAAAATAGTAAATTCAAACTGTAATATTAAATCATAAAAAATATTTAAATGGTTTTATTTGTCTTATGGTGTCATTTTTACCCGAATTCTAGATTTTTGTGAACATTAAAGCATAAATAATTTTAAGTTATCATTTATATTAATCAGTTCGATAAATAATTTTTATATGAACACAAATAGGGATATCTCCTAAATGATAACTCATACGGAAATTATATCCCCATAGTTTTATTTAAATTATTGTGTTTAAAACATGGGATGTATAATCATGTTTCACAATCCCAAAATGTATTTGGCCCAACCACATGATTTTCATTAAATGAGTAAATAAATATTTAACAATTTATTAATATCCACAAAACCAAAAATTTATCATATTATTTCATTACTATCCACTTGAATTCCTATTAGCCATAAAAAATCTAATTTATAGAGAGGATATAGGCTCCTATTTTTGGTAGTAATTATTATGAGAGTCATAGAATAAGGGAACCAATGAATTATTGGACTAGAAGTGAATATTGTTTTTATGTGAAAATGTTTTTTGAATGAGGCAGGGCTGGTTGTTGTTATCTTTGTCTCCTTCATCATATATATTTATAAAAAAATATTTTTATACTAGATAATTTTACCACAATAATTTCATCAAATAATTATTAATAGAAATTATCATATTGGAATCTCATTGAGTGCTTCCATATTTTTCTATACTATATTTATAGTGATGTGTTTATTTTAGTGG
Organism: Viscum album; assembly: GCA_963277665.1. Lineage (NCBI taxonomy): Eukaryota > Viridiplantae > Streptophyta > Magnoliopsida > Santalales > Viscaceae > Viscum > Viscum album. Next base: position 893,436,755 of record OY728123.1, read on the forward strand.
AGGATCATAAATATTATAAAAATACCACATTAATTATTTCATGATTTTTTTTAATTTACTATTTTTTGAATTGATCATGAATCATTGGAAACATAACATCCAAACATATGTTATTTCTTTCCAAAAATATTATTACCAGGAATAATCCACCTTCCATATAAATGGATTATAGAAGTTATCGTCTGATGTGAAGCTAAATAGGATAAGTTAGAAAGTTGAGGGCCATTTTCTGAAAAATAATATGGAATTAGGCATAAATATTAAGAATTTAATGTGATGGGGTTGATGTGATGTGGACGTAAAATCACTGAGGATACTCAAATGATGATAATTGCTGGTGTATGTGTGTGATAGATTGTCAAAAAAAGTGAGAGAGAGAGATGATTGAGGTAAAACATCTAGAGTGTTAGAGACATGATCAATGTTTTCTAAAGAATTTGTGAAGAGGACATAAATTGAGAACATATATTCTCGTAAAAAAGTATAATGTAATTTGCTCAGGGATAGAATGTTACAATTTAGTCATCGCCCAAATTATCTCACATCTCATGACTTTGTCTCATAGAACATTTAGTCTTTGTAATAGTAACTCAATCATTATTATACATATATAATATTAAATAATGTATTCACTGGAAAATTGTCTTGGTGTTTATTATTAGTACATTCCCGGGAGTCCACCAATCCATACAAAATGCCTGGGTTTTGATCACATTCCTTGTACCATCATCCCCATGATATGTTGGATTTGGTGATATATGATGATTACCCCCGTGGGTCTAACACATCTTATACATATTAATACATTAAATTTTATTTTTATCACACATTTCATATAGATATTTATACATGATTAGATTCCCACATTATGAATACATTCTATATACCCCAATAGTGTTTACAATGTACTTTTCCAACCATATTGATTTTAAATTTCATCTTTCTTGGGGGACATATTTGGACATGTGAGAAGTACACCCATATAATTTTACCCTTTTAACATGATTTTGAACAAGAATTTTAAATAATAGGTGATACATTTGGTGGTTTGATAATATTATAATTTATATATCCATAGGGACAACCACAAGGTTAGAGTGAATTTATGAGAGTGAACATTGGGCCTACCCCTCCCCTAGGGATGTTATAATGAAATAGAATGAGTTATTAATATTAATTTTCATGTTTTGTAGTACCTCAAATAAATGTATGTAATTATTATATATTAGGAATTAGGTTAATACCCCTTTGGTACCAACAAGGTTTAAATCCCCAACATGAAAGTTAGAGTTATGTACCCCCTAAATTAAGGGGTTTCCATGAATTTTTTAATAATTTTTCTAATTTTCTTCAAAAAATTTGCTGTAGGTACGCTATTGAAGATTTCGTAAAACTCATTAGTTTGTAACTGGCTGTGTAATAATGAGGGTAGTGGAGACAACTCCCTTCACATAAGGTAATTCTTGGGAAGGGTGAGCATTTCCTAATAGTTTTCTAGAATGGTGAAACAGTAATTTGCAATACTCCCTCAATTGATGCACAAACATAACTGTAGAATTGACCCACACCATAGTTTTTAGTGAAAACATGGATGTAAATGAGGTCATGTAATCCAAATATTATTTTCCTTTGGACACCACAACCACTAATTTTTTTTCCTTTTAAATTAAACTTATAACTATATAATTGACTTTTGAATCTGTTAGAAATTTTTTATGGTGATAATTCCAAGTTTTTTAGGGATAATTTCCAAGGTGGAATTATATTAAAGACAATTAGGAAAATAAAATATCCCAATAGTTTCTAGTTCTAATGCACATCTCAGTTCTATTCAGGTTATCCAGTTACCCTCTTTTTTTTAAATTTTTACCTTACTAATTTATTTATTTTTTATTGTTTTTGGGAATTATAATGAGTATATGTATAATAATACATGAATGGGATTCATACCCATATTTCATTCCTTATGATGGTGATGCAAATATTAGGGATGGTCTTGTTGGATGTGGATTTGTTGTGCCTTATTCAAAGACAGTTTCCGATGGTGTTTGGTGGATCATTTTAGTAGTATTGACCATTGAATATATTGGATGATATTATATCTCTTGAATTACATGAATTCTTCCTAATGAATCATGATAATCATATTCAGAGGCATGTTCAGATTTACTATGTTTATGGGGTTTTCCAATGTGGAGTTTCACCTATGATGAGTCGTCTCATGAATGCATTATATATAGTTATGTAATATATATATATATTTTCTTACTATCATTGTTGGGTATTTTATAAATAATAGATATTTTTGTTCGATATTTGTAAAAGATAATTTCATTAACGTATGTTATTCATTCATGGTGAGAGTCTCCAACCCATGTCCTATTAGATGTGGGATTAAGGATCCACAGTTCATATACCGCCAACCTATTAAGGGATTTGATTGGTCCTGTCATGTCATATTATATGTCATTAAAACATTTTATTAAATATACTAAGAAGATAATATACTACAATTTATGTGAATATTAATATTTATGTAAATATTGTATAAATGGATTAATTTTCAATAATGTTAATATTTTTTGTTAAAAAATATATTTTTGGTTTTTTATTTTATAATAAGAATATATTCCTCAAATATAGTATAAAAATACCTAGAATGTAACTCGTAAATGAAAAAGGGGTGAAGAATATTAATGCTAATGATTTTTAGAGATAAAACATACTTTGTTTTATTTTATTTTGACCAAGTTGGAATGAGTCAGTTTTTGGAGACTTGAAGATTTTGGTGTTTTATTTTCATTCCAAATAAGATAAATAAGAAAATAAATCACCACAATTTGTATTTATTAGGTTTTAGACTCATAATAATATTCAGGATTTCAGAATCAAAATGCTTAATAAATTTTATCGGATTGGGAAGATGCTTTCCGGAATAAAAGGACCATTAGTATAACGTTTGGTTCGAAATGATGTTCTGGTCATAATGAGCAGGGGAATCAGATTCTTTAATTATCTAATGAAAATTTTGGGATGGTTTTCTATTTTGTATTTCCCAAATGTCATAATATTTCTTAGAAAAATGTTATTCTAGATTTATGAAGGAAAGAAGGAGACCTAGAGCTACCAATCATTTTGAGGATTGGTTGGAAAGATGAAATTTGTTGTGGAATTGAATGTTATAATAACTTTCATTATAAGTAATATTATTTTATTCTAGTCATTAACATTTTCAAAGTCATGAGGAAGTGATGATACAGGAAGATATTTTGTGGAATAAGAAAGCTGATGAAGTTGAATATTTTTAGTCTTAGTGCATCAATGTGAGATCACTATACATATATTTGTTTGAAAGAGAAGAATGTTGATTAGAATGTTATAAGATAAAGATGATGGTTTTTAGTCAAACAAATATGAAACAAGAAATAAATCATCTGAGTAAGATGCTAAAACTGTGTATTATAATCATAATAGAAGAATGGAGTTGCTGATGTTGAAGCTACTGATATCTGTTCATCAGACGTGGTGTTCCATCAATCATTGGAGGGAGAATTATTTTTATAGAGTGTTTTTAAGAACAATAAAAAATTAGATCAATGATCAATTAATAATATAGACAAAAATTTCATAATGTTTAATTGTTGATTGTTTTAAAGTGGTAAAATTAATTTCTTTAACTTGGGGTCAAGTGAAACAAGAACTCCGATATGTTTTTAAAAATTGGGTTAAGATCTATTGCACTTGATCTATTATGTTTTATGAGACTGAAGTAGAGACCGATCTTTCTAACATGGAATGAAATCAATAAAATCATTAGACACAGGATCCTCATTGTGCATAAAATAAGAAAAGGAAATTTGTTTTACGTAGTCACTATGATTATCTTGTTCTTATAGAGCATCCGAATAAGCAGTTGGTTTTCAGTTGATATTTATAATTTGTAAAAGAATTCATTTTCATTCCTTGTGTTTCAATTGGTGTAGAGAAATGTATATAATAATCTTCAATATTCATAATAATATGAAAATTAAAATGGAAAATTGGAATTAGACTGAATATTGTGAAGAAAATATAAAGAAATATGTTGTACTGAAAACATTCAAGAAGTTTCAAGAAGAATTATAGAGTGTTTATGAAGTCAAATATAGATTCTGGATTACGGTAAATTTTAATATTCAGGAAATTAGGTTAACCAGGAATGTTTTTCAGAATATATTCCAAAACATATTTGGAATAGCTATAAATATAAACTATACATTTTACTTTTATATATGGATGTACTACTGATGAGAGAAGGAAGAGTGTAGAAGAATTATAGAGATAATAATATTTCGAATCATGATTTCCTGAGGAATTTTCTAGACTGAAGAAGAAAGGAGATGACAAAAAAAATTTAACAAGGTTTCAAGATTTAAACTGATAAATCAAACTGAGATATCTAGAAATAGACAGAAGTAGTTCCGAATTGTGTTGGCGATATTCAATGAGAATAATATTTCTGTTTGATCAGTCAGACTAGCGAATCAGATTGGGAAATATGATACAGTTTCATTATAACATGTTAAAGAAGTTATTTAATACTATTGCGTCTAAATGTGACGAATTTTTTGGAAGTTATTATTTTTAAAATTTGATAAGGTATCACAGTAACTTGTTTTATGAACTTGTTAAAAAAATTATATGACAAAATTTTGGGCTACTTGAAGCACATGAACTGTTGTATTGAACATAGTGCTACATGAGTGTTTGGACATATCCTACTCTTTTTATTTGAAAACAATATATTGAATTCTATGGTATTAGATTGTTTCCTAACCATAATAAGGACATAGATACACTTTACTAGTAGTGAACCTCATAAATTCTTATGTTACCATGGATTTTTTATTTTTTTCATTTCATTGAAAGTGATAAATCATTAATAAGAGGTGTATTTTTTTATAAATAGAGGAAAAATAAAAGAAAAATAAATAATTGACTCACCCCTCTTCCCTAAGAGACACTTTATATTGAATGGGTACTTGCAAGGGGTTTTAAAGCTAGGTTCCCTTTGTTTACTCATTGATGATGTTTTGAAGAATAATTTTGTGATGGATAAACCCAAATGTGAGAATTGTATAAGGATTCGGGTTTTTTATGGTAATAATAATCATATCTAGTAGTATAAAATGTTTCCTTATCTAATGTCTATTGGTTTTGATGTTCTTGAAGACACAATAGATGCATTTACTCATTTAGTGATAAAGTTCCTCTGACATCTGTTGATAAAATAATCATGAGAATGACTAAAGGGAAATGAATACTTTAATCTCATTAGTCTTTCAAAGTGATTTTTAAGATTGAAACATTTTTCCACTACCAACGTTATATGGGATAATCCTAAAAACATTTTTGAAAGAAATAAAAATTTAGCAAAGGAAAATTTACAAATCTAGAGTCTAGAGTATGAGGATATAAAAATGGGTGAGTATGAATTAGTTGGTGACTTATTTACCAGTGTGAATGAAATTTTCAGAACTATAATATATCTTGATGAAATGTTTGATGATTATAATGTTGTTGAAAATATATTAGGAATTATTCTTGACATTTTTGATGCTAATGTTTCCTCATTAGAAGATAGTGACCTAGAAATATTATATATGGAATATTTTCATAACACCATCATTAATTATGAAATGATAAGTGAAAACCTTATGAATGGAAAAAAGGTTGATCTCGAAAAATCTTTTAAGGATTCCATAATGGAAATGTCAAAGAATATTCTCATTGAAGAATAATCCTGTGAATCTAATTCTTAAAATGAGTTATATAAAAATCTAGATGAATTATTATCATTTTTTCTTAATTATTTGTGAGTAAGTACAAGAAAATATAAGGTAAAAACACCCTTTAAATGTTTTGAATTTGGATCCATTGGGCACCTTGTAACTAGTCTTCCTTGAATAAATAATGAAGATGATATTGATGAAGATGATATAAGTAAGAGATAATAATAGTGGAAATTGAGTGATAATGCTAAATATTATTCAAATAGGAAAGATAAAAATTCTTCAAATAAAAAAGATTATGTTTATAATCATAAGAAGATGAAGTAGAAGATAGTGAGGAAAAATATAAAAAATATTTTTTAAATGCTACTGAAAATAATTTTCTGTACAAAAGTGAAAAATGAAGAGTTATAATATAGAAATTATAATGAATAATAAACTCAATTATAATTTCATCTTAAGGAATAACAAAAATCATGTATGAGGAAGATTGGGAGTCTTGAAAAAGAAACCACTAAGATGAAAAGTGAAGACACATCAAAACATAATCAAGAATGTTTCCTTAATGAGAATATCAAGATTCTGGATTAGACTGATGAATTGAAGAAATATCTTGTGAATGAAATGAATCACAATGACCATTTTGTGGTAAAATTAAAGGATAATGAAGAAGAGTTGAATCTTTCATGAAAAAATATTATAAAGATGAATATAGGATTACAAGTTTCAATAATTTTATTTCTAAATTTTTTGAAAGTTCTCAAAAGGATATACATGGTAAGGGTGAAAAATTATATTCAAATATCGACAATAAAGTTGAAATTGTTTATAAAAAAGAAAAATATATGAAAATTTATGTATGTTCGCAAGAAAAATAAAGTGGATAATTCCAAAGTCTCTAAAAAATATGAGTCCGAAAATGATTCTAATGCTTCTGGATTCAATTGATTAGAAAAGAGGACTAATCTAAAAAAATAAGATTATTTATTTATAATATAGATATATATGGTTAACAAATTTTTGTTAAGAAATATAATAAGGTTGTTTAGAAACATGGTCACAACTATGACCAATATGAAAATTTCAGAGGAAAATATTCCTTCTATAGATATTGTTGGTATTGTGGTCGATTTGGTCTAATTGAAAACATGTATTATTTCAATCAACATCATTATCACAATTCCACATGTTACAGAAGTCAATTTTTGGAGGGGGGAGTCAATCCTCTCAATGGAAGTATCCTGAGAATGTTGTTTTGAAGAAACTTGAGATGGATGGTTAAAAAATTGAAAATAGGTCCCTAAATCTGGAAAATATCTATGAAATATGTGAAAAACTAGGACACATTGAAAAAGGATTTTATATGTTATTATTGTCACATCGAGTGTTTGTTAAAAATCCTCAAAAACGGATGTCATGAAACATAATCGAAAATAAAAAGATATTGTTGTAGAAACATCATTGAATAATTAAAAAGGAGAATATCCACGGATTTTTCATAGTGGGTGTTCTTAAAAATGAGAGGGGATTTATTTTTTTTAAGAATTTGAAAGACTTAAAATGTGTAAAATTATCATTTAGAAAAGATGAATCTCTTATAATTAAAGGTGTTGAATCATCCATCATTGGGGAGGAAAAGTTGTAATACAAGAAATCTTTGTTTGTTTCTTGAATGAAACAAAACATTCTATGTGTTTCAAAATATTATGATGATGGAAACAATGTCGCATTCAGAAAAAGAAGTTTTGATGTGCTAAGTGGGGAAGATGGAAAAATAGTTATAGGAGGACAAAATATAAAAGGAATCTTATTCCAAGATAGTGAGGCTAACACTCTTAGTACTTATGCATGGTGGAAGAGAATTAGTTGTGTAATAAAATGTTGGGACACAAGTGTTAGAGAAACATGGCAAACTTATCAAAATGAGAAAACATCTAGGGAATTATTTATATTTAAAGATGAAGAGATTGTTGCTACACAATATGTCAGAATGGAAATATTACTAACTCTATACAAAAGAAAGACTAAATTTTTCAAAACTCCGTCTCGAATTATTCATTCCAATATCTATGGGCCACTGAGAAAACAATAAAATCATTGAGATAAGTAATTCATCACATTCCCATATGATTTTACTAACATTACATGTGTTATGTATATGAAACTTAATTCTGATGCACTAATTTTTTTAGAAGTTTCAGGAGGAAAGGTGAGAAGGAGTACGAGCTTTCAATGTAGATATTGAGAACTAATAATTGTGTTTATTAAAAATGAATAATTTAAAATTCATAATTAGAAGCTTGGAATTTGGAAGGAGTTAATTACACCATGCACTCCTAAACAAAATTTTTTTGAGGAAAGGGAAAATAGATGTTGGGTTAAAATTGAGGAGACTATTTTTCATGAACATGGTCTATCTCATCACATTTGGAGGCAAGCCCGGATCACGACTATGTATATTCAAGAACAATGTTCTATTGACCAAGTTCATATATGAGTTCATATGAAATGTTTTATGAAAAAACTACAAGTTTGAAATACTTACTATTTTTTGATAGTGCATGAGTCATAATGAAACAAATGTGGAAACATTTTTAGGTTAGAATGAAGGGGGGAATATGGAATTTTTAATGGCTATGCTCTGGATAGAATATTATTTGGTTTTTTCAATAAATACTCATGATTATTAATTGACTCTGTTGACGTAAATGTTTTTTAAAAAGCCGAGGAAGATAAGAAAACTCATGTAGATAGAAGATATGAAAGAAATGAATGAATTTTTGAATGTTATGATAATGATACTGATAACAGAAATTCAACTGAAGAAAAAGAATCATAGTGAGATATTTCTAGTGATTAGAAATAATCTTGAAAATCTAATCTAAGGATGATGAAGCAAGTGGAAGCTCAAAAAATTATTGGCGATCAACAACCAATGGTTTGAACAAGAGGAACAATTACACATAATTATTCATATTCAAATGTTTTTCCAAATGACATGAATGAAACTTTGGTTAATCTAGAATGGGTTGAGTCTATGAAATAGGAGCTTCATTAGAACTAGCTGAATGATGATGGTTATGTGATAATAAAGAAAAAAAATTAGTGTGCAATGGTTGATAAAAAATTAAAGGAATTCTCATTGATGAAACATTTTCTCAAGTGTAAAGATTATAAACAATAAGAATCTTTCATTAAATTTTTACATAGTTAAGTTATAAAAAAATTTAAATGGATTTGAAATCGGTTTTTTGAATGGTGATTTTGATGTGGAATTCTATGTTGTTTAACTGTGTGTCATTAATTTTGGGTAAGATGAAAGTTATATGTGGAGGTTTAATAAATCCTTATATGGGTTAAAAATATCTAATGGAATGGTGTTTAAATCAAAAAATTTCTGAATTAAGATGAGTTTTAAGAAAGAATGAAATGATAACAATCTATACGTTAAATAAATTTAAAATTTTTCCCTTATTTGAATTTTTTATGTTGATGACATTATCATTCCTAGAATGATAAAGAAACATGTGAATGATTTGAAAATTAAATGAAAATGTTTTTTGATATTTCTATAAGTGGTGAAATCAATAATACTTTCTTGGGTTACAAATATTACCAAAGGAAAACCATGTATTTCTTTCGTAAGAAAAGTATGTTGAGGAACTTATTACGGAATTAATAATGTAGAATTTGAATCCAATTTCCCCATTGATTTCAATGGGAACCAAGTAGACTAATGATATATAAGCTAATGGTGTTGATCAAAATTAGTTTCGAAAGATGATATGATTTTTTATTTGATAGCCTCAAGAATCAATTTTTTTATGCTATTACCTTATGTGAAATATTTCAAAGTTCTCCAAATTAATCAATTTTGTTTCAAAGAAAATGTATTATCAAATATATCAAAGGCACATAATATTTCAGAATCAGGTATGATATCTCAAAATGTGTTGAATTTTTTAGGCATTGAGATGTTGATTGGGTGGGAATGGTTGATGTTATAAGATCCATATATGGTGTAGTTTTCTTTCTAGTTAAATGTTGCATTAGTTGTAATAAAAAGAAAAAATATTGAGTAACTCTTCGAATAGATAAATAATATTTTGTTGCTTCCCATCAACCAGCTACTCAACATATGTGGAAGAATACAAAACTAAATATTTACCAATTAAGGCGATGTTACCCTTTCTATTGGGTTCTGATAATCAGAGTTCTATCAACCATACCAAAAATATGGAAAAATATTCCTGTTAAAATCATTTTGATATCAAATATCATTTTACTAAAGTGAATATAGAGAATAATGAATGGAATATGGAATATGTTTATACTTCCTAAAAAGATGCTGACAATTTCACAAAACTATAACTGAAGAATCCATTTTATAAAATGAGGTTGAACATGGCCATCCAACCTCGTTCACATCATGGTTTAGGTATTTTTCCCATATCTTATCTAGGCTATTGATTGGTTTTGTAAGGGGTATAATTGGTCCATAAATCTATCCATTTAGTATGTGCTATGAATTTTAAGGTAGCATGTATATAGAGGTATTTGTGGGTATGATGGGATTTCATCATGTAAGTGTGTAAATTATTCTAACTTTTTTTTGGAGTGGTTATATGGAACAATTCTTGACTAGAATTTTTATAATGTGAATAATGTTGTGATGAAAAGATGAAGATGTTTTTGAGTCACTACTTCTGGAAGACATGATTTTTTTATAAATAATTTTTTTTTTCAAAAATGATTTTTCTTACATAGTAATAGAATTGTTGATAAGTAATTCAAGGTTATGGTTACAATGTTTATTGATTTATGAACCTTGGTTGAAAAATAAATAAAAAGTGTGATATTATTGGGTTCATGTTGGAAGGAGGTGGTTTTCGGAATCTAGAATATGTATAGAGTTTCATTTTGTTGTCAAAGAAGATAAAGAAAAAAAGAATAGACATAAAATTGTATTTATTGGTGATCAGACTCACAATTGTATTCAGGGTTGAAAATTCACAATGCTTAAGAATGTCCATAAACTTGGGAAGATATTTTTTGGAAGAAAGGGTAATTTGACTCATCTTGGGTCTGGAATGTGGTTATTATTTTAATGAGTAATAGAATCAGTTTCTTCATGGATCTGATAAAAATATTATGACGTATTATTGTGTTGTATTTCAAAAAAAAAACTTTACTAGGAAACATGTGATGATTTCATTATAAAGGAGAGGTGGAGATCTAGAGTTGCTAATCACATTGAGGATTGGCTAGAGAGATGGAATCTGTTGATTAATAGGAAGTTTCAATAATTTTCATTATATTTCATGTTATTCTATTATGATCCTTAATATTTTCAAACTAATGTGGAATTCACGATTCAAGATGTTTTCTAGAATAAAAAAGTTGCTGAAACCTAAGGCTTCCAGTCTAAGTGCATATTTGTGAGAGAATTGGATGTAGATTTGTTTGAAGGGTGGGAAGGTTGATCAGAATGTGAAAAGATGAATATGATGTTTTTTTATTCATATCAATAATCCACAATAAATAAAAAATATAAGAAACAAGATAGACGTGTGTATTGTAATCAGAAGAGAATAAAATACTTGCTGAAGGAAAAGATACTGATATCGGTCCATTGGATGCAGTATTCCATCAATCATCAGAGGAAAAATTGTTTCTTATTTGGAGTTGTAAATCTGATTGAAAAAAATAGATTAATGATTAAACAACTATATAGTCCCCCTTTTCATCACGTTAAATTGTGGATTGTCTTCAACTGGGAACATTATTTTCCTTAACATGTGGGTCAATATAAATAATAACTCTAATATTTTATAACATTTGGTTCAAGATCTCTCAGACTAGATCTGACAACATTTATTAGACTGATCTAGAGACCAATCTATCTAATGTGGTTTGAAACCGACAACATCATTACACGTCAGATCATCAATATGAATCAATGAAGAAAAGGGGACTTGTTTGAATTAGTTTCTATGTTTATCATGTTGGTATAGATTATCATAATTTCAATATTGTTATTTGTTTCTTTTTATCATTGTACTAAGAATTAATTTATTTTTGTGTGTGTTTGAATTGGTGCAAAGAAACATATTTAAGAATACACTATCATCATCATAATGGGAAAATCAGAATGGAAAATTAGAATTAGACTGAAGATTGTAAATAAATTCTATTGTGATATGAAGATGTGAATAGATTTTAGAAGGTTTCAGAGTAATTAAGAAGTGTCAAATACGTCAAATATAGATCCAATATTTAACGAAAATGTAAATATTTGGGAAATTTGGATGGGAGGAAATGTTTTTTTAGAATACCTCTCAAACTATATTTTTCAATCCTATAAATAGAGTAATTACTTTATACATTCTAACACAAATGTACTATCTAATAGGGAAGATAGGGCACATAAGAATTAAAGAGAGAAGAAGTTTCTAGATGGTAGTTCCCAAAGAATGTTTTCTAGAAAGAATAAGAAAGGATAATAGATGAAAAAATGATATGTCTTTCCATATTCAGAGGGAGAAATCAATCAATTAGTTCTATACTAAGATAGAATAAGTTTAGAATTATTTCAGAAATATTATGACATAATTGTATATTCATGTTGAGAAATTAGACTGGCGAATTAGACTGGGAAGTTAGACTAAGTTTCCTTATAAACTCTCAAATATGTTCTTTCCTACTGCTGGGTAAGAAAGTGAATAACTATTTTGAAGATCTTATTTTGGAATTTTTTTCAAGGCAATAATGTAACATCTTTCTTAAATTTTACAAGAAATTGTATTACATTATTTTATACTAATGGAATAAAGTACATTTTTGTATTGAATATAATGATACATGAGTGTAATGGAATATCCAAATCATTTTATTCTATAAAAAAGGATAATTTTCTAGTGGATTGTGTTATAATGTATTTTTTTGATGCATAACAGGGATGTAGCCACTATTTTTGAGTAGTGAACTTAGAAATTATTTTGTTCATGTCGATGTGTGATTATTTTGTTTTCAGTGAAAGTGATATCTCTTTAATAAGTGTTTGAAGTTGTTTCAGAAATAATAAAGCTTAAAAGAAAAGGATATCAATGATTCAACACAACCCCATCTATGTGCTACTTGATCTTGAATGGGAAATTTAATATTTCACCATTTCAAATATATAAATGTTTCTCAACTGTGTGGTACTAAATAATAGCTAATATGAAACTATCAATGATGTGGTTTCTATCACTTATTCTTAGAATCATTATGACATCATGTTTTATAACTATATCATAAATGGTTTGAATAACACCCCTTATATTGTGTATATATCAAAATAAAAAATCTATAGAGTTATCAGATATTCATTTTCACAATTATAGGAAATAGGATATCCAATTTAAGAAACTAATCATTGGTATATTTCTTTACATAAATATGGTTAGCATAAAAAATATAAAAGGAGATGATCAGTAATTTTACCTCATTAGATATTATATCCACAATGAAGTAATGTTTTAAGTTAGTACATTACATTTTTGACAAGAATGAATAAACTACACTGAGAAATTGAGAGTTTGAATACAACATAAGGAAATTATTGTGAGATTAAGGATAAAAGATGATATCCAAAATTTCAAAGAATAAAGTAATAAGAAAAATTATGATATAAAAATCTAATGTAGTCAATGGATTCTTAATGATAAATAAAAGATGGTTTTATGGAGTAGAACATAGCTGCTTTCAAAAGAAGAAATTAGTTAAATTATAAAACAATAATTGGAATAAAAAACAATAAATTAATTATATAAATATATATAGGAAGGTGATTCCTCAATCAAACAATATGGGTCTTCATAAAATTTTAAAACAATTGTTTTATTAGAAATGGTTTATAATATTTATATCATTTGGAATCCAATGGAGGAATAAATATATACTAGTTTTACTAATTAAATTTTTCCAGAAACATGATGATTTTATAATGTTCATAATTGATGTGTGGTGATTTTCTCTTCTTTTGTATACACAACTACAGAAATGGTTGAATTCCTTTGAAATTAACTTTTGAACATGGTATCTGAAAGGAATTTGATAATGAAAAATGGAGTTCATATATATAATATGGATTTGAATTTAGTGAAAAAATATATTAATTTAATGAAATGATTTAAGTTAGTCTTATTTTCTCTAATTGTTTTTAACTTTCTAATGTTGAAGTGTGTATTGTTGGTGTTTGTATGAGTGATGGGTTGTTTAAGTTGAATATGTTGTATTTTTTATCTAATGAATATATAATGAATTGAATGAATGTTCCCTACGATTATATAGTTTGATTTTCTGATTTATAGAATGAATTATTTGGTAAATTTTTCATCAATTTTTAAATAATTTAATTAACATTGATTCATTCCTAATATATTATTCTCTAGGGTAAACAATTTCATTTCTGAAATAATTTTTTTTACAAATCTTTTTGTAATTATGTTAAAAGAATATAGAACCCTTTGACAAAATACAAACTAAAATAATTGATATGAAGTTTGTATTATCCTGAGATGTTTAAAAATACATTATCACTTTCATAGAGTTTTTACAATGTTGGTTAAGATGAATGGATTTCATTAAAATTACCCATGAAATAATAAAAAATTAAATTAGTAAGTAAAAAATAATGTAGCACATGATATTTTAACAATGTATTCTCTAAATTTGTGTATATAATCCATACAATCTCCGCGTTCTGTTTGAAACTCAAATATTCACTATATTACGCAACTGATCACCATGTTATGTTGTATTTCATCCCTGACTATTTCAATGTTAAAAAGGGATGTTTTTAGAAACCCATTACACTATCGAGGTAGTAGATGTGGCTATAAGATAATTGAGGAATACATCATTGAATCTCTTAAAGCTGTCACCCTATAAAAAATATCATCTATTATTTATATTGATTGAAAAGAAGTTTAGATAAGAATATAAAAAATCTTACCAGTCATCCACAGCCTTTGAAAAAAATTTATGATCAGGATATTTAGTAATCACCATGATGTCACTACATGAAAATGGAATTGTTTTTTTATTAGGAATAGGTCTTAAACTATTAATCTATCTTCTTTTATTTTATTATACATTCAATTCATATTCTTTTCAACTCATTCTCATAATTATAATTTATTTATACAATAGGTTCTGTTATGTATTCTTCTTCATCATTCATATTAAATAACCGTGACATATTTATCCTGAAGAGGGTACCGATACTATTAACCTTACTCATCACTTCTCATTTTATTCTTCATCATCAAGACATAAGACCAATGTAACAGATAAATATTTATTTTAAAATATTTAATTATTCTATTGAATAAAAATTATTGTTTGTCAGCTATGAATTTTAAAGATTTCTATGTTTTTATTCTACTTCACGATTTTGGAAAACCATGAACATTTTAGAGAAAGCCATTAAAATGATTCATTAACTTAAAAAATGGGATGTTTTATTGTTAAAAAAATTATTTTCCATAAGTAAAAGGAATTCAATGTAAATATGTAATTTAGTTAGCATATGGGAGTGACCTTTATTTTTGGTTCTTGGTAAGTGGAGACCATTAAATATAAACCATATTGGGTGTGTTGTGTTAGACAATGGTTATGATATGGTTGGTTCATGTTTTGGTAATACATATAACCAAACTATTATGTTTATCTTGATTTAACTTAAAAAGGAAGCTACCCAAATTCACCCATAAATTAATAATTTATCTCCCCTTATCATATACCATTTAATTTTCTCAGCCCTATATATCCCTATAGGAAGCTCTAATTCTATCATCCTTCTCTTTTGACTCATTTTATATGGAGTTAAAATGGACTATATCATATTATTTATTCCTTTACCTATTCTTTCACATATCACTCCTTCTGCTCCAATTTATCCAAGGATTCTTTTCCCTAAGGAACCATAATTCACAATTCATGGTGATTTAAGAGAATATCCCAATTATAAAATATGGTTTTGTTTTCACAAGGCTTATAATGGGTGTTTCATTCCTGCTGATGTGTTTATCTTGGAAGTGACACCATATGACTTGATTATGAATATTCATATATTGATGTTTGTATTCTTCCGTTAATATGAAAAACATGATATGTTTGAGGTTTCATAAGTTTTATTTATGTGATATTATATGCATATATGTCATTTGTGATTAATTTTAAAATTTATTTCATGAGTGTCTATGATTAGAATGATGTGGGGTTTCTAATGAAATTTATTTCTCTTTGAAATTTAAAATTTTCACATCCCATGAATTTGTATACATTCTAATGAGGTCCCCTAATAGGTTTTTGGATGGTAAATATAAATATTGGGCTCTATTTGGTACTTTAATGAAATTTAACCTTATTTTAAATAATTATTCTATAAGGGTTTTGTTATTAAAATGCTTCAAAAAGGTTATTGAAGGTTTGATCTATAAGAGTTGGAATGGACATGGAACCCACAATTAATTTTTATGACTAGGTTAATTTTAAATATTATGGAAAACAAGTGTTTTAATTATTCAAAACCATAATTGGTTCCATTTTTATAATGATTTGTACATGATATACTATTTTTGGATGTTTATGTGGTGATAAAACTATGTGAAATGGGATATATTGTATGATGGTATTGATAGTGAGGTGATATTTATTTTTTGTTCCTATGGTACAAAATTTTAACATGATTTTATTATTTTTTCACCTCTAATTTATATTGGTATGAGGAACCCTCATAGGTATGTGGTAATCCAAAATTCATGATATAGTAGTAAGTTCACAAACCATTTTGTGTCCCCGAGATGATTGGTTTCCTCAAGAGATGATAGTACCCTTAATGAGGCATGTGTGGCTATCCTAATTTGAATATGTAATTTTTTAGGACTTTATTTTGGGTGAAAATAGTCCTCTCATTAATAGTCTTGTTAGGGACATCTCACATTTCCACCTTTGGAGTTTCCCATGACACATTTTCAATGATTTTCGGTATTTAGGGGATTTTATTCACTAAAATGTATCCATTTTTTTGTTTATAGGGAATCATAATTTTTTGAGGTGAGAGTACATGGTATTTATCTATAATTTAATGAAAAAAGTTATTTTCTACAATACATCCAACTATAATTTATTAATTTCTTATATAATGGAATTATATAGATTAGTTTATGAGATAATAGTAGGCATGTTGTCTCATTCACTTCATATGAAATAAATTGTGTGTATGTAGGATTTATGTTTTGTAAAGGATTGGGGTTCTATTTTAGTTTGGATTTAATTATCGTTTGATGATCAGTAAATTAGGATGTTGAGAGAAATTTTGGGTTTCATGCAGGTGTTTGGGGGTTTTATTTCATGTGTTTCATTCATTTATGGATTGAGTGTTTACCCCCAGAAGACCATTCATTTATTTGTATTTATTTTATTCCTATTGTTCCTTATTATTTATTTTATTTTTGATGATTCATTATTTTTATATTAATGAGTTGAATCATAATTCTTGGGTATTACTCTTTTTTTGTTTACTTTTTCAAATTTATTTTATCCTGTAATGAAATAAAAAGAGTAATTGACTCATGATGCATTTTCAATCAAATGATCCATAGTTATTTTACACTAATTTGATACTGAGACCATTCCTAAGATATTTACCTTGATACAAAGTTACTATATTCCAACCCAAGTTGATTTGGATTTCACTTTGGGCCTATTGGAAGACTGAGATATGTGACCTATTCGATCAGCATGAGCTAGTTCAATTTATATGGAATTAAAAACTATGTTCATAAAAGTTCCAATGTTATTGGGATTTTTATCTTTCTATTTTTGGTTTTTTATTTGAAGTATTGATATAATGATATCTAAATTTAAGGGGAGTGTATACGGAAGTGTATTAAAATATTTTATTATTATGTACCGAGAGTTACAAAAGGTTTTTGGTGATTGAGTCATTGATCTTGATTTCGGTTTTGACCTATTTTAGTTTATCAATATGTGGCATAAAGGAATATAAATCAATTATAAATTATGTATGTGATTTTGTGGGTTATTTGTTTATTCTTAGTTTGAGAAATATGTTTATATTTATTATTTAGGTGAAATTTATAATTTCAGAAATAAAATATTTTTATTTGAAATCTAGTTCTGGTGGGTTGTTTCAAATGAAATAAATTAATTTATTTTGAAATATTCAATATTATGGTTGATTTCATTATGGTATTCATAAATATTTTTTAACAAAATTAAATTTTTTTATTAATATTTTTAAATAAAAGTGGGAATTTATTAAAATTATTTAGAATGAATCTATTAAATTTAGAAATGGTTTAATTTAGTTATAAAATAGAATCCATTTTTCACAATGTATGGTCTTTTTAATTGATGATTGGTGATTTTTTCCAGTGTTTTACTTGGTGAAAATAAATAAAAAACTTTTCTTGTTTGTTTGAAATTTTTTTAACGGAATATTTTTTGATTGGTATATTTTTGGTAGATTGATGTTTTGTATGCTCTCCCTAGATTGTAATGAGAGTATTGGATTTAAATTTTCATATATGAAATTTTATTATTCATGTATTGTAGTATTTAGAATATTCCTTTGAAAAATGTAATGAAGGAGTGTAAATGACTTCTCTCTATGGATGATTCTCTTATTGAATCTAGTCATTTAATAGAGAATAACTTTTCTATTCTTGTGTCTATAAAGAATTTGAATAGATTTGTGAATTAGGAACATTCTATAATCATGGACTCTATCATGAAGATATTGAATTTGTATCCTACCCATTTAAGAAGAGATAAATTTTTAGTTGAGCAAGTGGAAGAGATATAAATTATTGAGGGAATACTAAATCCTATCAATAGTTTTGGTGCTTAAGTGGTGGGGTATACCCATGGTATTGTAGTTGGACTGAGTTGAGTCTAGAGGGATCTGATTTTCCATTTCTTGTAACATGTTAATATATTGGAAATTCTTCAAGATGATATTCGTTTACTGTTTATTTAATATCAATATTTATATGTAGAATTATACATAGACTGTAATAATTTATCAATGTGATAAGACAAACAAGGAGTACACTATATTTTCTATTTTTGGTGATATTATCCCCAATGTTTTCCAACATCAAATCTATGAAATATAATTTATTTCATGATGGTAGTCACCTATACTTGGTATCAACTATAATTCGTTCCAATGTAACTTTTTTGACGATCTATTAAGTGGGACATGTTGGATGATGGTAATTATTCTAGGAAACTAGTGATGGGTGATTCTTCATTTCTACCTATTGTAATGGAAGGAATCGTGTTTGGTGTAGAGATGAAACTATATGATCCAAAATATGAAGTTTAAATGGGTGAGTGTTAGTATTCTCTCGGAATCATTATCCCTAATAAGGATATGATACCTCTTAATTATTTTAATATGAGGCTCCATGGACCTCTAATCCTTTTTATTAGAAATCATTATGGACCTATTTATGTTGTGGTAATTTGCCTAACCTTTGAAGGATTTATAAGTTAGGTTATCCGAGGAAGTCTCCATTATAGTTTTTCATGGGATGTTTATCTATTTTTTGGTATCCCCCATCACTCTATGTATTTGATTAATGTTATTAGTAAAAATTTAATTGTATTTAACATTAGATCATTTCTTAGGGATGTCATCCATTTTTTTGTTGTGCAAATGCCTTATTGATGGGAAACTGTTTTTGAGGTTCATGGGTGCAATATTGGAATCATTGAGGATTTGTGTTGATGGAATTCAATGAGGAGAATATTTGTTATATTATTCAGTATCTTGGTTGTATGATAATCTAATTTTGTTTAGATATTGAGGTATTTTTTTTGTATTTTTTGGGATCTTTGTGAGTTAGTGTTCTATGTGTGAGTTACAATGGTATTTTTTTCTCATATAATTAAATGAATTATTAAACTAGAACGCTCCTTATTTTTTATTGTAGTTTTTTACTATTTCATTTTTTGGTTTGGATTATTTTTCTGGTTTCCATAGAGTTTTTAGGTGATTATCTTGTTTTTTGGAGGTTTGATATGATTAATTTGGAGTTTGAACTATTAATTTTCCTATTATCAATTATCTGTGGGAGGTATATTATCCTATTCTTTGGTTTTTTATATAGTTTCTGGTTTCAAGTCATAGTGGTATCCTCTTTAGTATTTTTTTATCATATTTCAACATTGAAAACAATTTTTAAAAGTTATATAGGCCAATTCTAGCTCTCCACCCCCTATAACATTTGTTTCTTAGTTTTGGTTTTGTTGGTTATTAAATATTATTGGGGGGTTTTTGAAGTGTGGGATTGTTTTATTTGTTTTTTAGTGTAGGTTTTATGGTTCTACTTTTCCCCTAGATCATGTTTTGTTTTCCCCTTCAAAACCAACACTTTTATTAGGGGTTTGGAGGTTTTCGTTTACCTTTTCCTTCTAGATTAACCATTGACTTTTTGTGGGTATAAAGTGGTATATTGGAATGAATTTTAACACCCACTTATTACTATTATTTGGAATAATATTTAATGATATGGTCATTTAAATTTTCTAGAGTTTTTGTTTGGTATTTTGAAATTTTGTATATTTTTGTTCTTCTCTATGGATTCCACATCGTAAGGGAAAACTAGGAGGTTTTTAAATAAAAATATTTAAATGCTACCAATTCATAACATTGAGTGTTTAAAATGTCCATAAATGGGGATTCACACTATTGTGTTCTTTTAGGTAAATGCGTGGCATAGTGGGTGAGTGGGAGATTTTCTTTATAGTGTGGGAATGGTAAGAGGAAACTGTGTAACCCAAACCATATAGAGTGTGGTGTCTTGGAAAATGACTCCCATAGAGGTAGTGTAGTTTTGGTGGACTGTATATGCAAACCAAATGGTCTAACCAAATTTAACATGAAATATAAATTATCTTAAACCCTATTCAAATTTTATTCTTGGACCCACTCCTCTTATATTGTTATGTTTATCCAACACTTTTGGTTCCCTAGTGTGTGATATACTTATATGCCCCTTTGATTTTGGATCCTTTATTTTAGATTTCAAGTGGATTTCATGGAGTTCCTTATTCATTTCCATCTTCTTTCTCTTCTCCTTCCATCTTCTTCCATTTCACCAATTTTTTATTTTCCCATGAGAAACATAATTAAATTTTCATGAGGATTTAGGGGATATTATAGATTATAACATGGGTTATTGGTTTCTTAGGGCCCATGGTGGGTGGTTCATTCTTTATTTAGTTTTTACTGAGGAGGTAGAAACATTACAACTCAATTATAATAAATTTGATGAATGAAATTGGATTTTTTTCAGTATTTTTCAATTCATTAATTTATTCTTGTTTTATAAATTCTATTTTTACTAATTTATATCCATTAGTGGATTCTGTTTCATAATTTATAAATTCAATTCATGAGTTTCATTGTATAATATGAAGGGAATTTTAATGAATTTCGTGTATCTCTATGATATTAAAAAAATTCCAAATTCCCTGAATTTGTAAACATACTTATTGGACTATTTTAAAAATATTTCATGGTAAATATGTGAATTATGAATATTTATTTAGACACTATATTATGAGTTATTAATTCCATTAAAAAAATTAAAATTTTGATCTCTAGTGAAGGGGTTGTTTTGAGAGTCAAGATTCAAATTGGACTTCTGAGAGGTGGAGATTTCTTTGAAAATGTAATTGGTATGAATAAAGGATTAGGGGATCCCTTAGGTTATATAGTTATTCATAGGATTTTTTTGTTTTATACATTTATAATTTGTTTTTAACTATATATGGTTATTTCACGATTAGGGGGTACAAGGTAATCATATTTCTTGGTTCTAAATAGTGGCTTGGCACATAACTGGTGAAATATTTTAGAAAAATCATGAAAACATTTAATTTAGATGAAGAGGTTATATAAATGGTGGGTGAAAATATTCTAAAATCCAGAAACCATTGAATAAGGTGTCTGTGACCCATGATATTGTAGGTTTCACAGTTGGGGGATGATTTGGAAAACCGTGCAGCCGAGACACACAAGGGGAAGGCCTGAGGAAAGTCTAACCACATTTTCATTGTAGGGTTTGGAAGATTGTGTGAATTGATAGTGGTGCCTACTAAATTTCATTTATCAATTAGAAAAGAAAATTCCCCTACCCCCTAGGTCTCTATTCCTCTCACCCCACTCATTAACATCTCCTACTCATAATGGATATGGTCTCCCTCCATCTTTACTCATTTGAAATATTTGATTTTGGGGTACTAGTTTTTTTGGAGTTTTTATGTGTGATAATTCTCCCTTCCTATTTATTATTTCATGTATCCTTCTTAATACTTTGGGTGACTCTAATTTTGTATTTTGTGGTGACTTACCCTCTAGAATTATGGGAATCATCTATGTAGAGCCATTATAGGAAATATATAATGGATTCCCTAGTAATATGTATGCAAGTATTCTCATTCCTTTTTGGTGGAAGCACATTGGAATATAAATTTTCCAAGTGTTTTAGATTGATTTTTATGAACTGGTTATTAGGTCATTGATCAACGATAATTATTTATTGTGTCTTCGGGATAGAAGCAATATATGAATAAATAGAACCCCATTGAACATGGGTTTATTGGGTATATTTCACATTATGAGTTATTAAGAGTTATGAATATTTAAATTAAATTGTAAAACTATTTATGTTGATTTATAATTTATTCCTTTAAAATAAATTGCTTTACAAAGGGACTAATAATAACTAGGGATGACGAGATTGACATGAACGAACTTGGGAAATAAAAATTAGGGCGATCTTAAAGGAAATGACTCCTTGAATGAGGTTGGTTACCTTTACATTATTTGACACTTTTCTAATTTTCTAATATTATATTAGGGTTTCATGATTATTATATATCTATTTATATTTCATGACTACCAGGATTTCAACATAATATTTCGATGTGCTTGACTGAGACTAATAATCCATATGTACGTCATAGTATTCTAAATGTTTCAATGGTGGCACCATGGTCAGATGGGAGATAATGGCCCTATTTTTGGATTTCATAGTGGAATATATTTTATTTCAAATAGGAATGCCCTTTCCTATCTAAACCGTGTTTCTAAAATCATAATTTTAATCACATGGAAATTTAATGAAAATAGATTTATCGGAACATATTTTGGAAGGGTATTTTAAAATTATGGTGGGGTTTTCTAATGAATGTGTTGAAGGATTTTATACTAGATAATATTGTATGTGATGTATCATTTGTTTCTATATTTGAATAGTTTTTAAAAGGG
Source organism: Viscum album (assembly GCA_963277665.1). NCBI lineage: Eukaryota > Viridiplantae > Streptophyta > Magnoliopsida > Santalales > Viscaceae > Viscum > Viscum album. The sequence goes on from OY728123.1 coordinate 893,459,882, forward strand.
GATTTTTCTTGGATTCCAAAGTAACGTTGAAATGGATCAATTGAGTTTTTTATTAATTCAATTTACTCAATGAGGTTAGGTGCTCTATTTTCTAAAGCTTGATTGATATTGTATGTTCCCCCTGAGTGGGATTACCTCAAGTATTTCTTAATAAATTAATATGAATGTTATTAATATTTAATGATTATGGTAACTTATTTTCTGGAATTGGGGGGTGGATTTAGATGGATTAGAAAAACCCATTATAGTGTATGGTTGGTCTAAATAACCCTAACAGAGGTCGATGGAGTTGTGACCAGAATTATTAGTTTGGGATAATATATTTAAATTTAAAAAAATACCATTCATGGTGTTTAAACTATTATATGACTCAGGGGACCGTGTGGGTTTCTCTATATCATAATACCATATAATGGCTTTGTGGGAGATTTGGATAATGATGAATTTTGGTTTGACCTTATTTCTCAGTACATTGTTTCATATAGATATGATCGTAGTGACAAGGATAGGTTGTGAAATTAAGAGATCAACATGGATTGGAGAGGTGAGTCCAGGCTGAGAGGTACCCATAAGGATATATGTTTATTGATATTCCACTTGTGGAACAAAATTCCCACCATATGTTATGGTTATAATGTGAAAAGAGGTACAAACTCCCTTCCAAATATATCTATGAGGATATACTAGGTGGTTACCATAAAGTTGACCTTATGGACTATGGGAAATAATTAGGTGGTTACCAATGATTCTTCTTGATGGTCTATATAAATTTATTGGGAAATCTATATAGATTCATGATTTAGGCCTATGTGTAATCCCAATGTGGTAACCTATTATTTAACCGTTGGTTCTATCTATACTACCTTGGTGGTTATCTAAGATTCAGTTTTCTACCTGAAAATGGATTAGATTTTACATTTTCTTTGGACAATACATTATCCCGGTTGTAATTAGATCTGATGGGATTACTCCTTGGTTATCAATTTATGCATATTATACTTCAGGAAATATGGCTCTACACGTCGTAGGTATGATATTAAAAACTAGTTTGGGGGAATGAACTTGTCCCATAGAGTGGTTGGTGTCACATGATCAGATACACTCCAATACTAGCTGATGGTGGTATGGTTAGTGACAGAGGTGGATAAGATAGAATCTGATCACCTGACATGTATGTTCATTATGAATATGGGTAACATTTCAATTTTTTTATTACATGAGAATAGTTTTTCCTTTTAAATTTATTGCTTTCATATTTATTTTTTGAAATCAACACTTAGTATTGTTGAGTAATTATGTAATACTACCAGGTTATTGGACTCACCCCCATCCCACATAGACACCATGGGTTTTTATGTATGTGGGTAGAAATTAATTTTTTTCACAATGCATAGATTTAACATGTATATGGACACATGGTATAGGTCTAACATATTTTAGACCCCATATATTTGACTTTATGACTATTTGGGTTAGGATGATGGCTATTTAACTTTTAATTATTATTCATATTTCACTATAAAGTGTTCCATTTTATATTTATATCAAATTACTTTTTTTCTACTATCACTCTATTATGTTTTCATGAATCATATATATATGTTTTCACCATTATATCCTAGACTCTAGGGTCCCTCTTTTCCACCTATTTTATGGATAATATATTTTTATATGTCCTTCAAATATAGATGTTAGGCTATTTTTTTGGATTCGGGTATGATTGAGGGGAGTTATATTAGTGATTATAGTATTTTTATGACTTCCCAATCCCACTCTATTTGTTAGTATCCTTTGGTATATGTGGAGGGGAACCTATGGTTAGGTAGAAACCCACACCTAGGTTCCTTTTCACTAATCTATGTTAGGGGAATTTCATGTTTTGTATTTTTAGGAAAATTAGTTTTTAAAGTAATTTCCTAAAAGGTGTTTTAAATCTAAATCATTTAAAAAGGTTATTGAAAGTTGGATTTATAAAAAATTGAAAATATTTGGCATCATGAGTCAATTTACCTGTTAAGGCTGATATAGAACTTATTAAATGAGTGGATTATTTCCTAGAAATAGTCATTTGTGACCTTTTTTTTATTCCTTGAATAGGATTTTATCTTTTTAATGGTTATTTGATGATTATATTATGTAAAAGGGGATGTTTTGTGAAAGGGTTTTGGAGGTAGGGTTTGATTTATTATTTACTCTACTGATGCATGGTTTAATAATTTTTTAATCTTTTTCTTACCTATATGATGTATTAAGAATATAAACCTAGTTATCTATGTGTGGTAAATTGATTTATGCAACCCTAGTTAGCTCATACAATAGGTAGTGTCATCAACATGTTTTTTTCTCAAGTTAGGGGAGTTCCCTAGGGAGGCCTTTGTGGGTATGTTTTTTGTATTATATAATTTTTTTAGTATTCAATGTATTCTATAATATTTTAAAATGATTCTAGTTTATTACTGAAATTTTACATTAGGATCTAGGGAGTTACCCATCAAACGTCTTCATTGATTTGGGGTATATGTGTTGGATTTTAATCATTGATATTTATACCCTTGTTCTTTTTTATTCAACCCTTTTTATAAATGAAAGTGGAATGGTTAATTTTAAGGTAATGGATTAATATTGGTGAAATGGATCTATAATTATTTTGTAAATTAAATACTAATATTTCATTATTTAAAGTGTTTTACAACTAAGAGGAGGTTTAACTTGGTTTGGGTTTGAAAAGAAAGAGTCTACCATTTTATGTGAGGTTACATGTATTATTTTCAATGTTTTTGTGTTCAAATGAAAAAAATATATTTTCTAGTTCTTTCCATATGATGATTTGTTTAATTTTCAGTTAATATAATCACATATATTCCATTGTGATATTTTACTAGTCATCTTATCTAAACCCCTATATAAAAACTCATGCATGTTTATGAAACAACAATTTTTTATATACATTCAAGGTTCTATTTTAGTTTGTAAATCATTTTCTCAGGATAATATTTTATCTAGGACTGGAATGAAATAGTGGGATTTATGGATGAGTTTAGGTGGTTTGGTATAGGTGTTGATTTCATTTTTTGATGTGGTTTACATGAAAAGATTACATTTCTTTTATCAATGTTTTTTTCTTCTCAATAGTTCTTTATTTTGTGTTTTATTTTTGTTGATGGTGTCTATTTATATAAATAGATTGATTAATAATTATAGGTTATGACTCATTTATTTTGGTTTATTTGGATCTTAATATTTTTTTCAGGTGAATCCATGTTATGGATGACCCATGCTGGATTATCATAAAGATGATAATATATTTATTTACTCTGGTTCGATGGTGAAATAATTCCAAATTTATTTTAATTGATGCCCATGATCTATTTTCAAGCCCATGGACATTGGGAATTACCATTATAATTACTTGTGGATTGGGTTGGATGATGTTTCAGGTCATCTCATTTAGGATTATTAGAACACACATTCTATAATATCACCAGTGTTTCTATTACCATACTTCATTGATACTATGTATATTTGGAAAAATATTTTATTAGTTTCTTAACCCACTCTCAAGAGAAATATTTCCTTTTAATCTATAAGAGCTTATCAAAATAATGTTAGTATTATTTCCATATTAGAAATATTAAAATCTCAGGATATTTAGCATCATGATCCTCTAATTGATTTAATTTTATAGAATCATGTGAGTATGCATACCACAATCCCATAATATTATTCTTGATATGAAAACATGAATTAATAGGTTTTACATAATTTGGAATCTTCTTATTTAATTGTCCTTCTTTATCATCATTAATAAAGACACAACAAATAACATAATTATATTCATGAGTTGATGATCAATAGAACATCATCAGAATTTGAAATCTAGTAATCACATACTTTATAAAATGTTTAACCCTTCTATAAGCATTTGTTACTTTTACATATCTTTTTGGAAGATGAGTTTATCCATACATGTAACCATGAAATCCATTACTTATCCTTCAAACAATTATATTCACACTTAAAAATTTTATTATTAATTATTACATATGTACATTAAATTATGATTCACCCACACACATCGTAGTGAAACTATAGTAACTTTTCAAATCATTATCACAATGAGTACTCTTACTTTTCCCTATGACAAAAAATATATATCATGCAACATTCCAGGGAATATCACAATGTGACAATGTATTTTTCTAGTGTAGACTCTTCAAGGACAAGGAAACCCTTCTGTACTTTCTTTTCCATTAGGAATTCCTTATATATTACCTTTTAAAATTGGAAACCCATACCTATTATTTTATTTATAAGAAACCGTTAAATATTTATTATAATATCTTATATATCAAAATGAATATATTACGTCTCAAAAAACATTTGATACTTACAAAATTTTTCCATTCAACAATATCTAATTCTTCTACTATGATATATTAAATATTATACAAATATATTATTTATAATATATTTTTAACATTGCTAATTTTATCATGAAATTTATGTAATATATTTTGAACACTATGAATTTTCTTCAATATAATAATAAGATCTTATCCATTACAACATTTTACCATTCTGTTTTCAAAAAATCATCAACATTATTTATGATATATTATATATAATCAAGAAACCTTATGTTCTATATAAAATATGTTATGTATCACATTGTAAATTCCTATAAAATTTAATAATTCTACATAACCATATCAATTTGAAAAATCATCCATATATACTAAGAATATTATGTATACTGTATACACTTTTTAGATCTATCATGATAATAATATGTTACTTAAATTTTCTAAAAACCACTTTATCCATTTTATTGACATATCCAACTACATCATCAAATTTCCAAACACATTAAATGAATTAAATAATTTCTTATATCTTCATAGAACTCTTCAAAAAATTACCAAATATTTATATTACACACACATATATATATATAATATTATTGAGTATTTCAATATATTTTCATTGCCCCATAAATTACAAAATCCAAATTAGATATTACTAATACATGTTCCCAAGAATTGTTCACAAATAATTACCAACAAATAAAAATTCTATATCATCTTTAAAATAAATATTCCTTAACCACCATCAAACTATGTTAAAAGGTATATACGTTTTATCCTGCATGCATGATATCAAAATTTTGATTATTTTCTCCCCAACCCTAATTGATTTTTATCCAACATAATAACCTCCCAACCACATCAATATTATTCCATATATAGTTATAATTTATTCCATAATAACTTTGTATTGATTTGAATATATTTATAACTCACCAATCGTCAGATACCTTATTGTTACATACAAAAAACCATAAATAATCTTAATCTTCAATTCCAAATTATAAAGGGGTCACTAAAATCTATTAAAATTAAATGATTCACATATAATTTTCCTAGGAAATAAAACATTCATTTTAGTATAATTTACTATTTGAACTATTCCATTCTATGATACTCTTCATCATGAATTGGTTAATTTAAACTTGTTGCTCATTGGGTTCCTCATAAATACCCACAATATATTAACATCAGTAATTCTCATTGACAACTGATACAATAATAAAAACATAATAAGTTGTTCAATATAACCATTTGGATTTTATATCAACACCATTGAATACATATATATTAATTTGTTATTGTTGACACTTTTCTCATGAAACAAGATGAAATTAAATAAATTGATGAATAACAAAGATAATGTTTGATCCATCTCATACTTCAACCATGATCTTGAAATTTTATCATCACCCTTTTTGAAAGTGAATTATTTTTCACTTTGTTTAATGGTGCCATCACATTTCTCTATATATTGAGATTATAATGAATCAACTCATAGTCTACAAGAGATATCTCTGTACACAAAACCAAAATGACTAAATTTTACATAAAAGATATCTATATAGCTATTCATTTTTTGGTACCAACTCAAATTTTACTTTTCCTAGGCCATTCATGAATTTTTTTTAAATAATAAAAAACCATTAATCAAATTAAAATATAGATAATAAATATCCAGGTGTAAATTGGATTCCACCCATTATACATTCTTTTAGTCCAAGAAACTCTCCACATTAATAATCAGTTTAATATAAATAGAAAAATTGTTGGATATTGGTTTTTATACATCATCCTCATCTTTTTTATGAACTTTAAAAATTTATATATTCATATAAAATAATATCCTATGGAAAATTTCTCATATTAGATTTCCCTAAAGGGATAAATTCTAAATATCATTATCATGGATTTTATTCTTAAAATTAAATTAAAACTAATCCGACTGATATAACTTTATATGTTGGATGGATTCACCATGTAATCCATGACATATTGCTAATTATGATATATAGATATCATAATATTCACTAAGGGATCATATTATATTTATACATATTAATTTAGTATATAGATAAATAAATATATTATATATTAGAGTAAGGTGGGACTCCAATACATCCTTTGTGAGAGGAACATGGTTGATATTTTCTTCACAACCAATAAATTCGTTCCCTATTTGTTCTAATTTGGTAATAAATAATTATAATATATCTTTTATTGATTTCTAGACCTAAGAATTCTTTGGAATCGCTGAATTCATATTATTTTCAAATTAATCATTATAGTAATGTCATGACCCGTCCTCGGGGCCTGTGTCGTGATTGCCCCAAGCCCTCCTTTCATAGGTCAGGGGCTGGCGACTAGCACCGAAGGCGTAAATCTTGATAACTGGGAAGGCATTTCCTTTATAAAAGTAACAAAACACCACAGAGTACAAGCGGAAGTAAAACACTAAGTACAAAAAGAACTGCTAAAAGTAAATGGGCCAGAATACAAACCCAAAAGAAAGTATAACTACAACTGAACAAAGTACAACAGAAAAAGAAAACTGCTGGAGGGACGGAAGCGGCTCCTGGGTCATCCTCCTCGGATCCTACCTGATGGGTAGGTACAGATGGCACAGCTCCTGGATCGTCCACCACGAATCCTACCTGAAGGGTAGGTACAGATAGCCTCCACAGTTCTCTCGTCCATCAACCTCCTCCGAGTGTCGTCTAGCCGTGAAGTCCACCTCCGGACACTGACTCGTCATGTAGTCCACCTCCAGGTACCGTCCAGTCCTCGAACACTCAGCCTCCGTCAGCACTGCCTGTCGTCTGCAACCAACACAACGAGGTGCGGGTATAGCCCGTGCAGGGGTGAGTATAACAATACTCAGTAGGGACCCCGAGACCCTCAAGGTCTCACTAAAACCAACAAGGTTAACCACAAAGAAGATCTCAACAGATAACCTCTACTTGGGTATATGCCCATACATATACATAAGTTATCAAGTAACCCATCTCAATCATGAGGAAACACAAGGATTATGAAATCAACGGATATCCACTACCCAGGTATATGCCCATACATATACCTAAGTTATCAAGTGACCCATCTTATTCATGAGGTAAACACAAAGGTCAAAGATTCAGCTCAAACCAGGATTTTCATTCTCGAAACTGAAACTGCTGAAGAGCTCCGTCTCTAGAGTGTACAGTGGTCCTGTCACGACTCCGAGGTACTGCTCACTAACCTAAGACTGCTGATGAACTCCACCCATCGAGTACTGCGGGCCAGCTGCTACAACCAAGCGCTCCCATGTGCCGCAACAACCAAGGGCACCTCTGTCGTGGGTCTGCCGCTTCAACCAAGCCCTCCCATGTGACGCTACAACCAAGCGCACCTCTGTCGTGGTTCTGCCACTACAACCAAGTGCTCCCATGTGCCGCTACAACCAAGCACACCTCTGTAACACACCGAGTCGTTCGATCAGCAGTCGTCGGGTCTCATCCAGCTACACGACCTCCGTACTCCGCACGCTCGTCACTGGGAGGGTCCGCTCCACGAGCTACAGGTCGATACTCCATGTATCTCAAAGTCCCATGAATAAGTATCTCAAAGGACCGCCTCGTCATAGGGATCTCAACGCAACAGACGGCGCGTCAATCGGACGCCTGGTCTGTGAGTTATTAGCCTTTTCATCCTAGGGGCCCGGTTGGTTTCGTGTGCGAACCAACCCGGCCGTATCTCAACTGCACCCCAAACTCTCATAGGGTATACTCATAGGGACCGTTTCTCAACATGATCACCAACACCGCTGACAGTTCGTCAAATGGACGTCCGGTCTAAAAGATATCAGCTTTTCCGTTCGAGGGGACCGGTTGGATTTCGGTGCGATCCAACCAGGCCACTATCCATCTGCATCCAAATCTCGGGCGGAGGATGTCAAAAGTTCTGTATCGTCAACCGGAACTCAACGCAACAGACGGCGCGTCAATCGGACGCCCGGTCTGAGAGTTATTGGATTTTTCATTCCAGGGGACCGGTTGGTTTTTAAGGAGAAACCAACCCGACTGTACTCCACTTGCGTCCAAACCTCGGGCGGAGTATGCCAAAAGATCTATCTCACCAAGAGGAACTCAACAAAGCTGACTGCACGTCATTCAAACGTCCATAGCTCAAGATATGTGTGTTTCCGCTCTGAGGGCCCGGTTGGTTTCGTGTATGAACCAACCTGGCCGAACTCAACATAATCCGAAACCTTATGTTCGATATACTGAAATGACCGTCTCGATCCAAGGATCGCGTTGCCGCTGACGGCGAGTCGTTTGGAGGCCCGTAGCCCATGTTACGGGCATTTGACCGAAAGTGGTCCGAAATTGGGGCGTCGGGGCCTGGGCTGACCCGGCCTGACCCCCCCTAGGTCGGCCCTACCAGGTAGACCCGGCCCGGGCGGCGACCCGGCCCGACGACCCGGCCCTGCTCGGAAAATCCAGCCCGGCCGGCGGCGCGCCCTGGGCGCCGCATGTGCGCCACGCGCGGGGGGCAACCCCCCCCCCCCTTTGTGAACCCGCAGCCCCCCCCGCATTATGGGGGGCCAGTTTGTTGGCCGGAGGAATTAAATTACCCCGGTTCTTCTCCCTTCCGGCCAGCCCGACCTGGCCGGCCGGTTCTTCATCAACGGGACCGGTAAAGGCCGGTCCCCTTCCGGCTTCCGACACCGGCGGCCCGGCTGGCCGCCGATCATCTTGTTCCGCCGCGGCCCGGAACCGGCCGCGGCCTTCGTCGTCCGGCGCGGTGCGATGGCACCGCGCCCCTCCGCTGCGCCCCTCCTACGCGGCCTCGCTCCGGCCGCGGCGCCTTCGATTTCTTTTGACGCGGCGCGACAGCTTCGCGTTCTTGAATTTCATTCCTCGGCGCGGCGCGACGGCGCCGCGCAATAATTGCCGTGCGATTTCCGCGTGGTGCAACGACACCCCAACACCCCGTTCCATCCGCAAGGAAACAAATATGAACATAGGAGGGGGTTTTGGACGTGTTTGTGCGGTCCGGCCCCCCCTCTCGTTAAACGATAACATTTATTCGTTATCCTCGAAGTTCGACATTCTAGAATCAAGAATGGAAATATTAAATAAAACAACAACAATACCCTACCTTGGGTATAAGCCGATTGGAAGGATGCGTCGTCGTTCGAGGTTCGTCGCGGTATGGCGTCGCGAGGATGATGACGTCGAAGGGGGATGTCGGCGTTCGTCCGAATCGAGGGATGGCGAAGCCGTCGTCGCTCGCTACCCGATTCCGCTTCAGAGCTTTTTCATCGATCCGTTGATGATGAAGGGGAAGAAGAAGATCCATTGAAGAGTCTCGCCGCGGAAGGGGAGAAATTCCGTGGAAGGAAAACGGGCATTCTTCGTCAGAGGTGGCGCGTTCTTCGCGTTCTTCGCATTCTTCATCGAAGAATGAAGAATTCTCCCTCTGCCCTCCCAAAGGTTTTACACAACACAAACCCCTCAACAAAAATAAAATAAGTCATCAACTTATTTTATTATGAACTTAACAATTTGAAAAACAAAAGATAAGAAATGAACAATTAATTCGAATAATTAATTGTAAAACTTAACTGCCCAATTAAATTGGGGCGTTTCTTAACCAGAAAAACACACGGTTGACTTCTTTTAAAAGGGGGGTGCGGGTGCATTACTTAAGAAGAAAAGAAACGGTGGGGCTCGTGCGGGCCCCCACCTCACAAATATCCTACCAAGTGGGTAGGATATTTTTAATTGCACCCTATCCGCTTCAACCTAGCGTAAGAAGCTTTTAAGTGGTCTTTAAGCAGCTTTAAGTGAAATAAAATAAAATTGTCATACAACTTTATTTTATTTCTTAACATAAAACCCAAAAACTAAAAAGCACAACCGAGCAAACGCAACTCCGAAAGAGGCCTTTCTAAGAAAAAATCGGCACTGCGATTTAATCGGTGCCCTCGGAATTCGATTCTGAGCACCGGTTCAAAAGTTAGAAAAAAACCCACTCATTCGTTCACTGAACGTACCCGATCCAAACTTCGGAAATTGATTCCGGGCACACCGGGCCTCGGAATCAGGCGCCGTCAGAAACTACGTTCTTGAAAAATTACAACGAAAATTTAGGGAAAAAAAGTTCCCTTGAAATTTCCACGACTTTACATTACTCCCACCTCAGGGATTTACGTCCTCGTAAAGCTTTATCACAAACTAAGGTCACCAAAGCGGTAGAAAGCACGCATCTGAGCCTTTCGCTCCCATGTGCTCACCTGGAGGTTCCCGTACTGTCAAAGAAAGTGCACCCAAGGAATCGATCGTCCCCGTAGGACCACCCCTGTCGATCCTCGATCCCCACTGGAACCTCCATTCATGTCGCCCTATCATCGACATCCAACTCCCTGTGGTCGATGATGTGCGAAGAGTCGAGCACGTATCTCCTCAGTTGAGATACGTGGATGTAGTCGTGCACCTGGTGCAACAAAGGTGGATGGGTCAAGCGATAAACCACCCCGCCTACCCAGCTGAGGACCTAAGAAGGTCCGCTGAACCTTAGAGATAACTTGCCGCATTGGCCACATCTCCACAAACCTCATCGAGGTGAGACCCGTATAAGGACGTGATCGTCATCATCGAACTCCAGAAGTCTCCAATTCTTGCTAGAACTAAAACTCAAAAAAACTACTGCCACGAGGGTAAGGTTGACTGACTCAAGAGTGATCGGTCGCACCCTACTATGCATGAGTTTATCCAGTGCTGCCTGGGGTTTCCTTTCCGCTGACCAAGGAAACCCCATCCCAACGTCGTGGTTAAACCACAACCTTTTTGACTAATACCATCAATTTGTGTATGAACTGTGATTGCCCAGTCCACACTCAAACCAACGTCGTAAGGCCTCGACACTGCCACCAAGAGGTTCTAACCGAAACTCTCGCCTTGAGGGTCTGACCACACCATCGGCGTAAGTGTGATTATCGAGTCTCCTCCCAAGGTATCTCCAGACGTGAGGGTCAAGTCCACGACTTACCAGAAACTCTAGGTCTGGGACAAGATTGTAAAAGCGAGGAATGATTCATATCGACGTCTGTTACTACAGCAGCTTGTAGTGGACACAGACTGTCCCTTGAATCATTTTAGAGCCATTGGGTCACACTCCTTGACCGCAAGAAGCCACACTCTTCCTCCGCCCTCCAGCTCCCTGAGCCTGGCGGGGATAACTAAGGCGGGTGGTTGTAGCATGTTAAGATGTACACCACCTCATACTACTCTCCTAGTTCTACCTCCACGTCTGCTGCTTCACAGACTCAACTCTATTTAAAGCTTCCTCTTCTTGAAACATTTAACATGCCCGAGTTTCTAAGACTGGCACCGGTCTACTGTTTCTTACTGCATTGTGCAGTCTTCATCCGCTCCTGGATGAACTGCACCTCCTTTTCATACGATCTGGAAGAGCTGCTAAAATTTCTCCTTTGCCGAAAAGAGAAACCTAGTCACATCCTCTGGATGAACCACATTCGTTTCCTAATACAGTCAATCCCAACATGAATGACGCATTCATTCCATGGATGATGTCGTAAGGCCTCGACGTAACTACCAAGAGATCCAACTGTCACTCTCGCCTCCAAGGGTCGAGTCACACTTTCGGCATTAGTGTGAGGTTACTGGGTCTCCTCCAGTAGAAATCTCGAAAGTGAGGGTCAAGTCAACAATTTTAAACGGGACCACTCAGTATCAACCAAACAAAAAGACAGGAAAGCAAACAAATATAAGTGTCTTTTTTTCTTATTGCAGCTCATAATACAAAGACACAAACACAACAGCAACATGGAACTAGAAGTACAAAGGATGTATCCACTAGTTCCTCTCCTGTCCACATGCTCCCGGAGCTCTACTACCTTGTCCACTGCTCGGCTGTTGCTCAAGCACTCGTCGCTGTTTCTGCCTCGGTGGCTCCTCCAATGCCTATGGATCAACTGTACGAGGAGTCGGACAGTCACCTGCCAGGTGACCCTTTCCGCCGCAGGAGTAACACAAACTGTTTCTGGCACGCCTGGCTCTGACCCCACCCCGGGTGCCCCGCACCACCGGTCCTAAAACCCGAGATTGGCCAACTGCTGGTCTGGTCCTCCTGGACCTCTGCATCATCTGTCTACTACCTACAGATGATTCGGCTACTGATCGAAAACCCTGCGGCAAAGGTAGAAGTTCACGTACACGCTCGAGGTGTAGAGCTACTGGCACAAACTCCACCCTGAATGTAACGCCCCGACCCCAGCTACCCAGAGCCGGTGCATTACTTCGTAACATTGGCATGATCACAAAAGATCAAGTCTCGAAAGACCGATTAGTTTAGTAGCCTTGGAAACACTAGATACATTCATAAATGTTACATTACATCATAAAGTGAGAAACTAATAAAAAAGTCTTCATAGTCCACACTAATATCCTCTTCTGACTATCCCTACAGGTCATTCATAAAATACTTCTTCACATCCTGGAAAATATTAAAACATTGAAAGGGGTGAGCTCGGATGCTCAGTAAGGTTAACAATATAGCGAAAGCTTTCATAAATAAACATTAACATTTAAGGCAATGTATAACTAAAACAAAAGCCTTTTAAACTTGAACTTCAACATAATATGGAAAAAGTAAAATGAGATAATGCCATTCACTTCTTCACATGGATATTCTACTGGTCGAATAATCACATGCAATATCAATAACCACTTTCATAATGAGGGAATGTATAATGCCAGACATTCTGAAACATTTTGTCAAGGCCTCGGCCAAGATGTCTAAAATGATTAAGGCCTCGGCCAAAACCATAAATCAAATTGGGAAAGGGCCTCGGCCAATTCCACGTCTAGTTGTCTCATGAGACCTACCGATGCATCGAGGAGCTATAGCGGGCTCCACCCGTCACTTATTAAGTCCAATACATTCCTCATATGAATAGGTTTAAACATATCATAAACCATAACATAATCGTAACACATAAAACATGGATAAAGGAAACATAACATTTCCACATTTCAATCACAAGATATCAATACAACACATTTATATAATAAAAATTCTTTCAAAACCATTTTCAATACCAAAATAAAATAAAAGTATATCATGGTATTTATTTTTCATTAAAAAAGGTATGGCTTGAAGAGGAAGCCGAAACTCAAATAGTGGTCACGGCGGCGGAGAAGTCATTGTCGCCGCATACGTACGACAAAAACATTCCATTTTGTCGTTTAGTAAACGCTTCGTATAAAAAAGATTCCTTTTGAATAAATGTAAATGTCAAAGGGGTTTATACACCGTATAAAAGAAATTTGTGTATAAAACAAAGTATGCCTCAATGAAAGGAGATTGAGACGAAGTCTTTTAAAAGATCAATTTTTGAAATGAAATAGATCTGTTATGTGTATTCACTATATGTACACATAAATAAAGTACAAATACAATATAGGACATAATAATATCATGACATAATTTGAAAGTAGGAGATTAACCCATAGATAGGAAATTGGGTTAAGAAGTTCCCTTACCTTGTGTCTGACTTGACTCAACCGTTCTTTAACCTCCTGAATAATAAACTAAAGTTAATATATACCTTATTAAGAACCATTTTCAATTTCATTATCCTTATTATATCACTTATTACAATGATATGAACATTATGTAATTATTTAAGTTAATAACGGTTGTTTTGCCGATCTTTGGTACTTGAGTCAACAATAAACTTCTTATAATTACAAGTTGTTTATGTGGTAGAATATCCATTATCTCCAGAATTATATTCATGATTTAGATATCCTATATATCTTATATATCCAGTATATACATTCATTTATAATATTACGTAACATTTAGAGGTAAGAAATGAAATGCACCGTTCATGGAGACGGTAAGCCGTACGTACGCATGAACGCTACTTTCATTTCAATTTCATATTTAATGGAACAAAATCATAATGATATAAATGTATAATATAATTCCAGTATAATATAGTGTATAATACCATTTACTCCATCCTTTATACATCCCACATATGGCATTAACGATTCAAATCACTTTGAGGGGGCGGTAGTCCGCACTTCCTAAAATGAAATTATCGTGTTTTACCCATAATGGAAATCATATAATATGACATAAATGAGAAATACAGAAGCATAAGTAAAATATAAACATATTATATATCATATATAAAAATAGTGATCTCTTAATGGCCACATTTGAAGGTGTTATATGAGTGTTGAACAATCATCGTTTCGTGAGGCAGAAATTCGTCATCCATAGAAATCGTATGTTCTTTAACCATTAGATGTAGGTGTGTGTAAGTGTATCCCTAATCCTTCTTATAAAAACATCCTAGTATATTTATTATACTGGTGTTGTTACAAAAGAAATTAATAAAAAGAGTTTAGGGGGTTGGAGAAGAAAAATAAAACAAAACAACATTAGAGAAGACATTACCTCAAAATCGGGTAACTCTTTTTGATTTGATCCAAAGGCTTCCTTGGGATGCGTTCTGCCCAAAGTGAGGCTTCTAGGAGTAAGAGGGGGAAGTTGGGAGAGTATTTGGGCAGAGGTTGGCCGAGCCAAATGGCTTGAAAGTGTAAATGAGGTGGGAGAGGTGGGGTCCTTTTATAAGTGGAGAGGAGGGGCTCTTTTGGAAAGATTGAAATGTTACATTATTTTACAATGCTTTTCAGATTCTAAAGGTCCCAAACTTATATAATTCGTGTATATGGTGATAAGGGTTCTAAATCCCCTCATCCAATAGGATTTGGACAAGTGTAAGCCCTGGATTTTGCATTATCTTCTCATTTTATTTAAATCGTTAAATAATGAGGTCATCGCTGCATCATAATGATGTCATAAATAATTTAATTTATTTAATGTCTAAAAATTATAAAAAAAATACTATGATGTAGGAAATCGTTTTATCTTTCTAATGAATATTTATAGTCAAAATTTGGACTTGTGTAACCCCACTTAAAAACTGTTTTAGTAAAATACCTCATTTTTGGGTCAATTTAATTTTAACATTAAATAAATATATATTAATGTCATTTTCCAACTAAAGTGGCTCCATGGGGTCCCCAAGTTGACCCATGGGTTGTCATGGTCATCCATGACTCATCCAATAGGAGTAGGACAAGTTTCATGCTCATCTCATATTATTAAAACATTGTTTTTACCTTAAACTACACTAATTACCTCTAATCGCGATTAAGAACTTAAAAGTTACTATTCACCCAAAAATTATTTTAATCTCATTGAACCACATTTTACTTATTAATGACAACCATGTATGTCGGATTTTTGATAATAAAATCACAGAAGTGGTAATATTTCATTTAAACGAAAAATCAGTTATTTAACTACCACTTAGTGGTTTCACTATTCATCAAAAATTGAAGTTTTTCAGAACAAAGCCAAAATTTCACCCTAAGCTATAATTGATATTCCTAATTCAAAAATAATGTCTATTTTACAAAATTCCAAACATATAAGTTGCATTAATTAATTTTATAATTAATTCCCGCTGTCACAACAAATAGAGTGTTTTTAAGAAACAATTTATATCAAAAGATTGGCAATTGTTTATGTCCAATTTCAATGTTAAATTAATTCTAATGACCAACATTGGATTTTATGGTAAAAATATATTCTAATTATACTTTAAAACCACTAAATAGTATAATTTATCAAAATAATTTATTTTGATTAAAAAAGTTGTTTTAAGTATTTTTCACTATTCATAAAAAAAATTGGAAGTTCTCAGAAAGTTACAAAAAATTCAACATAGGATAATTTCTATATTACGAATACAAAAATGAAGTCCATTTTGAAATATAAAATTTCTATAATTTTAAAAGGTGGTTATTACTATTCATAATTGCTACTTTGATTAGTCGTGGTGTTTTAGAACTCGAAGTTGCGTACAATGCAAGCTATTGCATTATTGAATGAGAAGCGTATCGTGGAAGCTCGAGGTGTTACACTGAAGAAGGTCTCGAAGTCTTCCCATGTGAAGGCCATCCCGTCGCAAATCTAAAACAAGTGGCCCCACCACCACCCTACTGCTTCCTGAAGAAGGCTGGCAGCAAAGATCACCATGAGGTCTGCCGGCGTCCCCACTAGCCTGAAGACTCTCACCACAGCCTCCAGCCATTCCTCAGCCTCCTGCGGGTCCATCTCTCCCCAGAACCTGGGTGGCCTCTGGCGCTGGAACTCATGCAGCGCACTCAAGTAGCATGCATCGCCTACTGCTGGGACTGGTGGCATCAGTGAAGCAACGTATGGTAGTACCGCTGGTGCCTCCGCTGGTGCCTCAACTGCAAGAGGGCCCTGTATCGAAGCCTCGTCACTCGGCAAGCTGTTAGTACGCACGTCCCTCTGGGCTCTAGCTGGTCGTCCCTGAAAAGGTATCCTGAAAGAAAAAACGTGACACGGTCAAACGATTATCCCTGGTGAGCTGACCTGGTTTGAGTTGACATTTAAATAAAACTTCTGGAAAACATACACGCAATCAGTGTTTTCATGCATAAAGTCGGAAATTAGTTGTCAGGGTCCTGGTGTATGGATACGTCGGCCGCCCGCACCAACACTGGACTCCCTGAACTAAAAACCACACTCGGTACTCTTAACACTATTGATTCACAGAAAGAAACATCAGAGTTATAAGTTCTGCAGTAGAACCGAACTCCTCTGATACCAATTTGTCACGACCTGTCCTTAGGGCCAGTGCCGTGACTACCCTAAGCCCGCCTTCCATAGGCCAGGGGCTGGCGACTAGCACCGAAGGCGTAAATCTCGATAACATGGAAGGCATTGCCTTTATAAAAGAAACAAAACACCACAGAGTACAAGAGGAAGTAAAAAACTAAGTAGAAAAAGAAGTGCTGAAAGTAAATGGGCCAGAATACAAACCCAAAAGAAAGTACGACTACAAATGAACAAAGTACAATAGAAAAAGACAACAGCTGGAGGGACGGAAGCGGCTCCTGGGTCGTCCTCCTCGGATCATACCTGAAGGGTAGGTACAGATGGCGCAGCTCCTGGATCATCCACCACGAATCCTACCTAAAGGGTAGGTACAGATATCCTCCACAGTGCACTTGTCCATCAACCTCCTCCGAGTGTCGTCTCGCCGTGAAGTCCACCTCCGAACACTGACTCGTCGTGTAGTCCACCTCCGGGTACCATCCAGTCCTCGAACACTCGGCCTCCGTCAGCACTGCCTGTCGTCTGCAACCAACACAATGAGGTGCGGGCATAGCCCGTGCAGGGGTGAGTATAACGATACTCAGTAGGGACCCCGAGGCCCTCAAGGTCTCACTAAAACCAACAAGGTTAACCACAAAGAATATCTCAACAGATAACCTCTACTTAGTTATATGCCCATACATATACCTATGTTATCAAGTAACCCTTCTCAATCATGAGGAAACACAAGGATTATGAAATCAACGGATAACCACTACCCAGGTATATACCCATTCATATACCTAAGTTATCAAGTGACCCATCTTATTCATGAGGTAAACACAAAGTTCAAAGATTCAGCTCAAACCAGGATTTTCATTATCAAAACTGTAACTGCTGAAGAGCTCCGTCTCTAGAGTGTACAGTGGTCCTGTCACGACTCCGAGGTACTGCTCACTAACCTAAGACTGCTGAAGAACTCCACCCATCAAGTACTGCGGGCCAGCTGCTACAACCAAGCGCTCCCATGTGCCGCTACAACCAAGCGCATCTCTGTCGTGGGTCTGCCGCTACAACCAAGCGCTCCCATGTGCCGCTACAACCAAGCGCATCTCTGTAACACACCGAGTCCTTCGATCATCAGTCGTTGGGTCTCAGCCAGCTACACGGTCTCCGTACTCCACACGCTCGTCACTGGGAGGGTCCGCTCCACGAGCTACAGGTCGATACTCCATGTATCTCAAAGTCCCACGAAGAAGTATCTCAAAGGACCGCCTCGTCATAGGGATCTCAACGCAACAGACGGCGCGTCAATCGGACGCCCGATCTGTGAGTTATTATCCTTTTCGTCCCAGGGGCCCGGTTGGTTTCATGTGAGAACCAACCCCGCCGTATCTCAACTGCACCCCAAACTCTAATAGGGTATACTCATAGGGACCGTTTCTCAACGTGATCACCAACACCGCTGACGGTTCGTCAAACGGATGTCCGGTCTAAAAGATATCAGCTTTTCCGTTCCAGGGGCCCGGATGGATTTCGGTGCGATCCAACACGGCCACTATCCATCTACATCCAAATCTCGGGCGAAGGATGCCAAAAGCTCCGTATCGTCAACCGGAACTCAACACAACAGACGGCGCGTCAATCGGACGCACGGTCTGAGAGTTATTGGCTTTTTCGTACCAGGGGCCCGATTGGTTTTTAAGGAGAAACCAACCCGACCGTACTCCACTTGCGTCCAAACCTCAGGCGGAGTATTCCAAAAGATCCGTCTCACCAAGAGGAACTCAAGAAAGCTGACGGCACGTCATTCGGACGTCCGTATCTCAAGATATTAGCGTTTCCGTTCCGAGGGCCCGGTTGGTTTCGTGTACGAACCAACCTGGCCGAACTCAAAGTAATCCGAAACCTTGAGTGCGATATACCGAAACGACCGTCTCGATCCAAGGACTGTGTTGCCGCTGACGGCGAGTCGTTTGGAGGCCCGTAGCCCATGTTATGGGCATTTGACCAAAAGTGGTCCGAAACAGGGGGTCGGGGCCCGGGCCGACCCGGCCCGGGCGGCGACCCGGCCCGACGAGCTGGCCCGGATCGGAAAATCCGGCACGGCGCGGCGGCGCAGCCTGGGCGCCGCGTGTGCGCCGAGCGCGGGGGGCAAAGCCCCCCCCCCCCCTTTGTGAACCCGCCCCCCCCCCCCTCATTATGGGGGGCCGGTTTGCTGGCCAGGGGAATTAAATTCCCCCGATTCTTCTCCTTTCCGGCCGGTTCTTCCTCAACAGGACTGGCAAAGGCCGGTCCCCTTCTGGCTTCCGACACCGGTGACCCGGATGGACTCCGGTCATCTTATTCCGCCACGGCCCGGAACCGTCCGCGGCCTTCGTCGTCCGGCGCGGTGCGATGGCACCGTGCCCCTCCGCCGCGGCCTCGCTCCGGCCGCGGCGCCTTCGATTTCTTTTGACGCGGCGCTACGACATCGCGTTCTTGAATTTCATTCCTCGGCGCGGTACGATGGCGCCGCGCAATAATTTTCGTGCGATTTCCGCGTGGTGAGACGGCACCACGCCATCCCGTTCCATCTGCATGGAAACAAATATGAACATAGGAGGGGGTTTCGGCCGTGTTTGTGCGGTCCGACCCCCCTCTCGTTAAACGATAACATTTATTCGTTATCCTCGAAGTTCGACATTCTAGAATCAAGAATGGAAATAATTAAATATAACCACAACAATCCCCTACCTTGGGTATAAGCCGATTGGAAGGAGGCGTCGTCGTTCGAGGTTCGTCGCGGTATGGCGTCGTGAGGATGACGACTTCGAAGGGGGACGTCGGCGTTCGTCCGAATCGAGGGAAGGCAAAGCCGTCGTCGCTCGCTACCCGATTCTGCTTCCGAGCTTGTTCGTCGATCCATTGACAATGAAGGGGAAGAAGAAGATCCGTTGAAGAGTCTCGTCGCGGAAGGGGAGCAATTCCGTGGAAGGAAAACGAGCGTTCTTCGTCAGAGGTGGCGCGTTCTTCGGATTCTTCGCGTTCTTCGTCGAAGAATGAAGAATTCTCCCTCTGCTCTCCAAAAGGTTTTACACAACAGAAACCCCTCAACAAAAATAAAATAAGTCCTCAACTTATTTTATTATCAACTTATGAATTTTAAAAACAACAGATAAGAAACGAACAATTAATTTGAAGAATTAATTGTAAAAATTAACTGCCCAATTAAATTGGGGCGTTTCTTAACCATAAAAACGCACGGTTAACTTCTTTTAATAGGGGGTGCGGGTGCGTTACTTAAGAAGAAAAGAAACGGTGGGTCTCGTGTGGGCCCCCACCTCACAAATATCTATCCATGTGGGTAGGATATTTTGAATTGCACCCTATCCGCTTCAACCCAGCGTAAGCAGCTTTTAAGTGGTCTTTAAGCGGCTTTAAGTGAAATAAAATAAAATTGTCATACAACTTTATTTTATTTCTTAACTTAAACCCCAAAAACTAAAAAGAACAACCGAGCAAACGCAACTCCGAAAGAGGCGTTTCTAGGCAAAAACAGGCGCTGCGATTTCATCGGTGCCCTCGGAATTCGATTCCGAGCACCAGTTCAAAAGTTAGAAAAAAAACCCGCTCGTTCGTTCACTGAACGTACCCGAGCCAAACTTCAGAAATTGATTCCGGGCACACCGGGCCTCGGAATCAGGCATCGTCAGAAACTACGTTCTTGTAAAATTCCAAAGAAAATTTAGGAAAAAAAATTTCCCTTGAAATTTCCAGGTCTTTACAAGTAAATTTTTATTTTTTACATTATCTTGAAAATCATATTCATTATTTTTTTCTTGCTCTATTTTATTATATTTTTTAGTTGTGCAAGTCATACAAATATACAATCCTTACAAACGTGGTTTAGCATCTCCTTATGCGAAGAATTCATTTTTATTTAAATATTATTATTTTTAATTAAGTTATGGGATCTTCGTATTTTATTCTCATTATATCCTTCCATCGTGATAGCCATGTCTTATATTTATAGGAGTAAGTCCATCCTGTTTCCTCCTTCCACACATATTATCATGCATATTTGATTTTCCCTTCTAAGTAAACATCTCCAATTCATCTAGTTAGATGTATTCCAGTAAAGGGATCCTCATATTTATTTCATGGATTAATTTATTCCTTCATTGTTCTATATAGATTCTACCAACATTGATAATTATGGATTGTTTTCAATTTTTTATTATGTAAGATTTTCTATAATATTAGAAACAGCTAATCTATAGTGTAACATCCTTTAAAATTATCTTGGGTGTCTATTTTTTCTATTTTTACTCCTGATGATTAACCCATTCCCGTTTATCAATTGTTTCTATATCTATTATGGTGTCATTTTACAAAAATATTATGGTACCTACTTGGGTGATCCATATGAACAGTCATCACTACTCCAAAAAAATTATTAAAACTATCACTGAAATAATCAAGACATTCAAATCTATTTTAGTCAATATATTTTTCGTTTTTTCTGAATATCTTCCAACACTCTATAGTATTATGTTTCACATAAAATCTTATCACCCTCAATCCAATCCTTTTACCGTTTTCAAGAATTGAATAATTATAAAATCATTCAATGGCCTTGATTTTATTTCTTAAATGAAAAAAATAGTTATTAATAATTATTTATATTTTTCATTGTGGTTCAATTTATCTTTATTTAAAAATAACATATTTATTAGTTAGAAGACCATCATTTTTTGAAACATTTTGGGATAACATAATTAATGTTCTGGTATATAGTGAACATTGATGAAGATATGTACTTATAAAAATTTATATAGATCCACATTTTTAAAAATATTTATTTTTAGAAAGTATAATACAAGTGAAAAACATTTTTAAATGTAAATATTTCTAGAATAAGGGGTCATTTTTCAAATTTATTTCAATAGGGGTATTTAGGGATGATTTCATGATATTCTTTTCACTAGGGAATGTCTTTTTAGAGAAAATAATATTACTAGCAGTACACATGGATTCACTTTATTTTATTTTAGGAAGAATAAAAATCCATTGATCAACTATTTCTCATTAAACATCTAATTTAGAAAATTTCATTTTGAGGGAAATATTATTAACCTAAACTTATATCAATCATTCTTTCCATTTAAATTTAATCTTATGAATTCGATCCTCATGCATCTTTCTATATTCATGTAAATAATTTTAAAAATACATAATTCATTTTTCATTGATATGAAATTGGGACTACATGAAAAAATATTAGCTTTATGGATATATTTTTTTATCATAGAACTTCTGTGCAATGAATTTTTATAATAACAACCATATAATAAATTTCAATTGGAAATTATTCTTCAGCATGGGGTTATTTTTCATTGATGAATAATAAAAGTTATTCCCTTATTTTCATCTGTTTGATGAGAGTGTTTAAATCTTAAAAAAATATTAATCAATAGTTTTAATTGAATTTATATACAATTATAGATATGTTTTCTCATCAGGTGGTTCCTTGAGAAACGTAAATATATGAGTGAGAAGTTTTAATTGTAATTTTATTCGTATAATCCATATATTTAGTGGAGAGGTATTCAACTAATTAAATTAAATATTTCTCTAAAAAAACATCACAACCATAAATTCATTTTATTCTATATTTCTCTATTGAAATCATACTAAAAGTTTTCCTCTTTCTTTTTCATGTTCCTTAGTGTTTTATCATAAACATCAGATTTTTTAATTGGGTTAGAAATTGAAATTTATTTTTGAGGAAAATATAAAAATTATTCAATTATGAAATTTATATATAATTAATATGAAATAATAGGAATGTAAATGTATCTAATATTTGGTAACTTATTTAGGCTCTTATAATATTTATTATACCCCAAAAAGATAATTAAATCAAAATGGGGTGGGGGTGTATCGATTTTACAATAGTTTACAAAATTCATTTCGCTATATAATTTCCCCTCTTAGTATTTGAACATATACATTATTTATGATGAATTAATATACTTATTATTACCTATAACACAATACCATATGAATTGTGTGAAATAAAATAGGCAATAACCCACAATATTTTTACATGGTTTGATCCCAATGTGGGACTCTATTATTTTTTGATTTTGGGTTGATTTTGGGGCCTATAAATTCACTATATTATTCTGGTGAACACAATATATCGGTATATGTCATCTTACTGTCTAGAAATTTCATAATGAGAAGAGTGTATTATATACTTTACTCCTTTAAGGATATCTATGTGATTATAAGAGAATAGAAGAACACATCATTGAATATAGTAAGGATATTACCCAATAATATCTATATAGTAACAACTCTATGGTATCATAAATTTTTAGGCAATGATTATACTAGATCTATATAGTATTCAGCGACCATACATTAACTCTTACAAACAATATATTTAGTAAGCTCCATTATTTCATTACATCAATTTTAAAATATTTCCTTAAGAACAAGACTATTACTATAAATCCATATTCAACATTTCCATTATGTATATAAAAATTATCCTAATCAACTTAATATTATAATGACCAATGTGTTTTGATGGAACATTCCTCACCTTTGTTTAATTCGTTGTTACACTTTAGGAACCCTAAAATGTAGATCATGAATAATGAAGTAGTAGTGTTAGAGTTTGTTAACAATTACCTTATTCTTATTCATCACTCTAAATACACACAATTAGACTCTGAAAATAACTTTTCCCTCTCTTTCAGTCCCCTACATCAATACAAATGATATTTAGAAGAACATAGTACTAGGTTATTAACCTGCACAAAAAAATTTAATTTATTATTTTTGCTATTATATTATTAAAATACCAGGAATTTTATTTATATTTTTGGAATACGGAAAACCCTATGATATTATGTACCATGATATCCCCATTAATCTCACTTGAAATAATATCATGGGCATACTCTCCATGATCCAAACATATTCATCCTATAATAACAACTTGTCGGAATTATTATGTCACTAATTCCCATAATCTTGCTTATTTATTCTAGTTACATAACTATAATCACTCCATAATCTCTAGCCTCATGATTGAAATGAACAAAATAGGGTCATACCTAAACTAGACACCCATACTGTCACATAGAATGGATCTAATGGAATTCCTAATTCATGATGGGTGTCTAAAAGATCTTGATCATCAGGAACTACCTTTAGGAATTATTTATTATAGTATAAACAAATTAAAAAAATGGATGACATATTTAAGATAAGGTTAACATTCCAATAAAATTTCAGATAAAGAAAGACCATGAGTAGAAGGTGATACCGATACCAAACTAATACCAGTAAACCAAGGAACATAACATAATAGAAAAACAATATCCATGAGATATGTAGGTAAACATCCCACCTTTTCACCACCATACTCTACACCCTACTAACATAATTACCCACTGCAAACAGGTGACACTTTTTCAATATGTGTGAGATAAATCTATATCTAGACACACCAAATTTTGTATGTATTGTGTGAGTAAAAAATCCCATTATGATCCCACCATGTAATTTATAATCATTATTTATATTAAAACAATTTTTATCTTTCAACGGAATAAATGGGAAAATATATATCATTACATAGTTTTCAATAAATAATTGATTACCACTCTTTTAAGAACAATTTTTAAAGAATTCATAAACAAACAATGTTGAAATAATTAATAAATAATCAATTTACCTAATAAATTATTATTTAACTATCCAAAAGGGGTTCTATGGATACTAATTATATGGTGGTCTATCAAGGATCCTCAAACATCATTGATCAAATGACTAAGTGAAAAAATATTTGTGGAACATGGTTTTAGGGATGTGATAACACCTTGATAATCTAACCCCTTTTCATATCAATGTTTAGTTTAAGTTTTATAATATTTCCTTTCTATGTAGCCTAAAACCATCCTAGAAATTTTTCCCTAAATAAATCCCCCCTCCTAAGTATCCCATGTTCACATATTCTAGATCCAGTACTTGGAAGATTTTAATATCACCAAAACCCCAAACTTGGAGGCTTCTATATTCATTGAATAAATTATTCAAAGGGCATCTCACACATAAATAATCCAGAGACCTTTTAAACACATAAAAAAATGAAATCAATTTTCTTTTATAATACCCATGAGGAATTCAATTTTTTAAAATAATAAAAAAGACCCACGTATTGATAAATCCTAATTAAAGTCTTTTAAAAATTTAGAAAATGATAAATGTTGGGAAAGTATGAAAATTTCATAAAATATTTCCGTTTTTGAAGCTACAGACCTAACTGCTTGTATACCCAAAAAAACAAATGGTATCAACAAACTGAGAGAAATGAGGGATCCTATGATATAAATAATATCCCTAAACCGTGAAACACAAATCAAGAATCTCAGATTCAACAATAACAAGATCAAAAAATGAAAGAGAAACCACATACCCTGATAATTTATAAAGAATCACACAATGATATGGGTGGATAATTTTTTTACCTTCCCTAAAGGGATTATTCACTTTGCATGTATGAAATTTTTAAAGATTTATTTTCTAAGATTATTACTCCAACTAAATCAATATTTCTGAACTATAATGATATGTTACTATTTAAAGAACTCATATCATATGTTACTACCAGTATTCCCAAGGAAACTATTTTTATGCATATAAAAATGAATCTTTAACATAAGGTATATGGAACCATATAATTTAATGGATTTGTTATATTTGAAATAAATAATCCTTGTAAGGGTAATCATGGCGAGATAGATAAAAAATTAATAGTTTTATAGATAGAGCCTATACTCTATGGATAATGAGTTTTCTGATCCATTGTCCCTATACCCATGGTTCCTAACTCTAATTAGACCTCAATTCCATAATACATTTCATATTTAAAACAAATAAACTATAATTAAATTCTAAATTTATGGTCACTACCTAGTAAAAGAGAAATTCATGGTATGTGAATACTATATGAATTACCATACCAATCTTGTTACTCCCAAAATGAATGTATACTAATTTTCAAAAGTAGTTTAACACTTTGATATAAAGAATAAATAAATTAATAATTTAAAAAAATATTTATGAATTGAGATTTGAATCTAACTAAATATATAAATATTCGTAAAATAAAAACATGGGATAATAATTTAAACAATATTATAAATTAAAAAGTCAAAAAAACAATTAAATTTTTCCATGGGTTTTAGAAAATCCATAACCAAATAAGTATAATCAACATATGTTTATTTTAATGATGAACTCCTTTATATAATACGTTACATGGAATTGTAGTAAATTTTTTTATATTTATAATATGAACATCTTATAATACACATTTCTAATGAAAAATATTTACATAATCAAAATATCACATATTTAATGTTTTTATAGCTTGATCATATAAATTATCTAAATACATTATTTGATATTTTTCCAATAATTTTTTTCCAAATACGGAAATTTAATTTGAATATTTAAAATTAATAATTATGAATAATTAATAATTCAATACAAACACATATATATATATCCTTATTATTAAGTTAATAAAAGAATTATATTTAACATTAAAAATTATTTAGAAAATCTTTTTTCAAAAAAAATTATCCATTCTATATAAATTAATGGTATTTTAATGATAATTATTATTATTACTGATTCTAATTTCTTTTTCATTTGAAATAAATTCAATAATTTAGTATAAAATTTTTATAATCAATTAAATTTGAATAAGTAAATAAATTAATTAAATATCCCAATACCTTTTTGTATAATTTAGAAATATTTTATAAATAATTTAGATTAATTCATAAATAAATAATTGATCAATTATATTTTAGTATTATATTTTATTCGTCAATATTCTAATTTCATATCATGAAATTCAACTAAAAATACTATCAAATCAGGAAACTTATTTATCGTGAAATATGATAGGGAATTTTGATAGCATCTATCATATTAAATAATATAACAAATCATAATCTATGGTAGGGTATAAAACTAATACAAAATATCATGAAAGGGGAGTAGTGTTGAGAAATAGAACATTCAGTGACTTGACATCATATCATGTGATATCAAAAATATAATAATGAGGTTGGGATTTTCTATTTAAGAGGCCTTAATAGTTTATAATATTTGAATCATATATTTTTATTTCCCATTTATGCCTTATGTTGTGATAAAAACCGAAGGAATTTATCTATATTCTATATTAAAATATTATATATAATATATTCTGAACCTAAACACGTGTAAAATATTTTATATAGTCACACCTCTTATAGATTAATATATAACTATAGTGTTTTAATGAAATCAAATACAACTTCGATATGAAATCCATTTATCCTCATTTTCAACAATTGCTGAAAAAACAAATGCCACTCATTTATATGAAACCACTTTTCCATTTTTATCGATTAAAAATCAATAATTCTTGAAAAAAATGATTCAATAAAACCCTTAACCCAAGATATTCAATCCATTAAACCAAAAAAATTGTATATGAAAAACAAAGAACATTTGTAAAATTATGTTCTGACGAATCTACATACATCTAAATTTTTTTTTATTCAGATCCCCAATAAATTATCAAAGGCCACTATCCCCAATGGTGTATCCCTCAGATTACCATGATAGACTAGTATATTGGGTGGAAAATGATGAAAAATAAAAAAATATTTTGGGGAATTGAGTTGACGATTATAGAATCTTGGATGTAAAATCACCCCAAATACTTTAACCTCTTTATAATATACTCATTTGTTATATTAAATTATTTAATTTATTTAATCAAACATCATATAATGTATGAGTAAATTATCCTCTGATTAAAACATTTATAATGATTAACTAACCTGTCATTTATCATTAATATAGACTACATAATCTCTTAGATGATTAGTCATATAAATAATTTATGATTACATATATATTACATTGATAATGATTCAAATGGAAATATTTTATATTCCGCATCCCATATTAATTGTACGTCAATATTTAATAATATCATAACTTTTATGATATTTCAATATCATACACAATGGAAGAATAAAGTTAGTTGTGAGACATAACATTGTCACACTATAGGAAATCATCCACCATGGTATAAAATATTCCATAGTCCCAAATATTTTATATGTGATGACATATATAACATCTGATATGTTATATCAAAAAACATCATATGTACAAATGTTTTTTGGGAATATCTCAAATATATAGATCATGCATGTTTTTCGAACATGTTCAAGATTAGAAAGTGTGATAAATATGTTTATATAAGATATAATAAATATATATTTGTTATTGTATATATATATATTATAGTTATATTATAATAAATTGGATACTAATAGATTAAAAAATGTATATTTACATGTTCATTTTATATAAATGTCATTTGAAAATTAGGTTTCATTTTGAATATTATAATAAATATATTATCTGATGGATTGAAATTATCCATGTTTTAATATATTGAAAAAAATTTATAAAAACAAATAATAATAATATTATTAAACTATTAATGAATTTAATTGATATTTATTCATATATTTCATAGATAATTGATGTATTTAATTTCTAGATAAATTATATTTTATTAGCGGAAATTGGATATATGTCATGAATTTCACTAGATAATATATATATTATTTCAAAATGTAAACTATGTTATCTTACTAGAATATAAATAACCTCTACTAAATAGATTTGAAATGAGTTTTTGGATGCTTAAAATATAACAAACATATTTCATATTTCATTATAAATTATCTTATTAAAGATTCAAGAGAGTTGAAGTTTATCGTAGTTGTGTGATAATGTAAATTTCATGGGGATTAAAAGAATAATTATTAATATTTGAACTTCTAATAAGATATGGAAATGAACAAGTCAAATGTGATACTTATAGAGGTTTAAAGGAAGGTTCAAAAGAATCACTGTAAAGGAATTAAATTTTTATAGATCTTGATTAAACAGGTTCCATAGGAAGGTTATCATTTAAATCATCCTATAAATGAATTATATATTTGAGGATCATAAGATGGAAATATCTCTATCACCGTTATTCAAGGGGACATCAAGGAAATGATTGATTTCTCTAGGTTTTTAGTCATTGATGGAATAATTCTCAGGAAATGAGACAAAAATCTGATAGTGGAGGAGTGAAATATAAAACTCAATTGAATATAAGGATTCAAAATATTGAAAATTATCCACATATAAAATGTAACACTATGTTATTTCATAATGGTAGAATGTGCAATAGATTATACAACATGAAACACAATGATTGAAATTATAATGAAATATTATTATTTTATGGATGTTATAAGAAATATATTGAATTAGAAGAAATTAATAGAAAAATATATAATGTTCATAATAAATAAAAATATATTGATCAATTCATTAGAAATAAGAACTCAATTTTTAGTATAGTCATTTTGTTATCAAAACTATCTTTTCATCAAAAATGGGTTTTATTGTTTTTGGTGAGAGAATGTGATAATTAATTTCTATTAATTATAAATAATAAAAATAATATCAAATTTTAAATGATAATTAATATTGGTTGAATTGTATGGTATTTCTCTATAATGATTGGTTTTCCAGAAAATTTTCAAATTAACTGATTTTTACGGAATGTTATATTTTTATTTCAATCATTTATTATTTATTACATTGTTTTAAAATAGTTTCAATATAAAACCAGTTCTATTATATTTTTAATAATGTAGTTAGATTTAATATAATCAATATTTTTTGTTAAATTTGGGATACAATCATTTATATATATAATGTCATTTTCCTAAAAAAAATATTTTTCATTTGATATTGTGTTTTTGTCTTAAAATAATTTTCTCACTAATAGGAATTAAATAACGAAAAATTGTTTCATATTTGGAATCAAGAGGTCATGATTTGATAAATTATTCTTTATATTTTTCTCAATTATGGATAGTAACTATAGTTAATTTTTATTACTATGATGGATGTAATATAGGTTAATTATTATTAAAACAAATGGGAAAATGATTTAAATTCATTCCAAAATGTTCTATTACAACATTGTATGATTCAATCTAACTCATAGTAATAAAAAATTATAAAAAATTATGTTTCCCATTTAAATTTTTTTACATTTTAAATATTTATGTAAAATATAATGTCTAAAACATCACTTTATTAATTATAATCTCTACAATATTTTGTAGTTGGGATAAAAACAACCTATGTTCGGTTATAAATGGTCATATAAAATACTTATAAATTGTTTTTATGTTGGTAATTTATTTTTTATTTCTTATAAATGAAATTATTACATTAAATTCTTATGCAACATTGACACAATCCTTGTGAAAGGAGTAGAAAAATCTGTTAAATTATTTAAAACACTATACATGTAATTTTTTTTGGGCGAGTTATACAATCAAAAATGTTTTATAGATAATTATTAAATATTAAGGATATATTTAATGACTATATTCTAATTCAATGAACATTTTTATTACATTATTATCATATTAAATGAATAGCGTTAAAATGACATTAATAATATTTTATGTAACATAATATTTTATTAAGTTATTTTAAAATCATTAAAATATAAAATATGTAAAATGATTTTTATAAATGGTTTAAAATTACATATCTTATCCATTTTTTTTCAAATTATACCTTATATGTAAACTTATTAGCTTTTACTATTAAAAATGTCATTACTGTAGTTGAGGTCAAAATCAGTTAATAAAGGTGTGAACCAAAAGGTAATGTTTGAAATGACAATTAAACCAATATAAATAAAATTTCATAATGATATAAAGACTATAATCTAATTTTAATTTAATTTATGTATATTTTTAATCATTAAAAATGAATAATACGTTTATTATATTTAAATATTTTATGTAATTCCAAGTATTCCCTTTCCCTCCCTTGTAAAAGGACACCCATTCTCTCTTTTATTTACACCTATTTGAGCCATATATCTCTACCAAACACTGACCAATTCTCTTGAAAACAACTATATACATGAATTAGTGGTTTTTTATTCTTAAAATCTCATTCAAATGATCCTTAAATAGGGATCTAAAGTAGACTTACCGAAGAATAGGTGATATTCCCACCTGACCTTTTTCAATTTAGTTCTTCTTCTACCTTTGATAAGTAAATGTTAATAATCATAAAATAAGAATTTATGTATCCTCAATATACTTAAATTTTATTATGATGATTTAAATAAAATTGTTCAATTTATTTTAAATAAAATGGGATGTGAAAGTATTTCTCATGCTTTTGTGTGGACTACCACATCCACATATGGATATATTAATTTTCTATAATAATAGTTTATGGATGGTTAATATATGGAGTATAATGTTAATTTTTTTCTAATTTGAATATAATTTTATATTTCTAAAATCATATCTACCCTTCCATCTTCTCATCCAATGGAAAAATATAGTGTAACATGTACATATGTGTATACTACCACCTCTACAAGGTGATTCCATTCGTTTTTCTTTTCCAATTTAAATGTATGGTGATATGGATGGATTTAATGAATATAAATAATAAATAATGTGTATTAATTTTAATTTTATTGTTAATTTTCAGTTATATTTCTTTCATTTATAAAATAGCATTCAGGCATACGTACGACCAAACATTTACATGAAGGGTGTAATTAATTTTTTAATCTTAATCCATTATGGATTACTCAAGATATGTTTATAATGAATATATATTATATTTATACCCTAATTAGCATTTAGGAGATTGTGTAACCATGATCAATATACAAGTAAAACAACTACCGAACCAAAATTCTCTTGAAAAAATGAAATTGTTAACAACCAAAAATGATGATTTTAATAAGATGTTATAAGAAAATGGATGTTAGAATATTATTGGTGTATCATATATGATATTATAAGTATGTAAAATAATCTAGTAAATATGTTTAATATTTTAAAATATAATATACATCATAATGTTCTCTCAAGGAATGTCAAAATTGAGGTAAGGTATGTTTGTTAGAATCTCATTAATTACAAGGATTGTTTATGAATAATTTTACAATGATGAAATTTCAGGATCTAAATCTAAAGAATATATTGAATTTATTATCCTATAGAAATTTATGGAGAATACATTTTCTCCTTTCCTTCTTGTACATATAAGTACATAGGATACCATAATATGTTTTTAATGAAATACAAATTTATTTATCACATTTCCTGAAAATAAGTTTTCTTTCATATCCATGTTTCATAATGATATTTTCATGAATGTTTTTTTATTATTATATTATTTTTTAAATTCATTTTTATGATAATTTAATTCCTCAAAAAATATTTTGAATGGAATTTTCTTATCATTTTTGGAGTGAGTTACTTTTGACCTTTTATTATAAATGTGGATGAAATATTTGTTTTAAAATGCATGGAATGAACAGAATTTCCCACCATCATGATTGAAAAAAATTGGATGTTTCCATTAAATGATTCCAATTTTATTTACAATATATTTTTTTTCATTAATATCTTGCAGATTTTTATATTTTAAAAAACTTTATTGGAAAGGCTATTTTACTCAAGAAATATTCTAGATATCTTTGAATGAAAATATTTATTTGTGCTAAAATCCTTTCATGAGAATTTTTATCTACCAGGGATATGATCCATTTATTATATCCTTATTCTTTCTCTATATGGTTTATAATTATGAGAAATTTAATTTTAAGAAGCCCTTTTATTTTAAATTTTTTATTCTATGATGAAAGTTTCAAATGTTTTTGAAAATTATTTCCTTTCAATGAGTTTTGATATGATGATATCGTGAATGTTTTATGATTTTGGTAAGCCATGAAATTATTATGAATATGTGATGAGTGGCCCTGGAATTATATATCAATCTAATTCATAGAGTTAATATGGATATATCATTAGGTAATATGTTCTGTAATGGGGAGTAAACCTAATTTCGTAATAGTCTCTGTCTAATATGATAGTCTTGGGAGTAAATACTTACTCTGAGTATATTAGAATAGTGAGTGAACCCAATCCACTGGGATAGTATTTTATGATATCCTTTACTAAAGAAATTATTTTCAATGTCAGACTATGTCTCAAACCAACTTAAATAGACCCCAAATTGGTCACCCGAGTCAATATGTCACATGACCTGGAAGGAATTCCTGGCCCTCACAGGATAGAAACTAGTAATGAGGAATCAATTAAGAGATAAGGGAATGATTTTTACCAAAATAAATCAATAAATTGAACCATAAAAAATAAAGGCATCCTATTATATATATATCCAATAAATTCATTATATTACAAAGAAATAAATAATACAACTAAACAACAAAACCCACTAAACCTAACAACCACCAAATCTACATTGGGCTTCGAGGGTAGATCTCTGATACTAATACCTACCATCTATCACGGTGATCAATACCAAGATGAAAACTGACACCAAAGGCTAAAAACAAGAAATAACTATAAGCGTGAGTATTAAAACATTGTAGGTGTGCCCAAACAAATCTATTCCAAATAAACTTATTTTAAATAAACTAACCATTAATTTATTTTTTTAAATATAGTATATAAAAGTATTATTGTCGAAAAATTTCCACTTTTGGAACAAAAACAAGTTATATTTCTCATTTTCACTTAATTTCACATTTTTCACCAAGAGGGAACCATTTAAATTTAATGGATAAAAGAAGCTTTTTTCATTTTTAAAATGGAAATAAAGTGTTCCAAACATTTTCCAAAGCATTTTCTACAAACCTTTGAAAAATACACACATTTTTTATCTGAGAAACACACCATGCAAGTAATAAATATTAATGATCACAAAATAATGGAAATGGAAAATGTGTACAAGGGTAACCAAAAAATAATACATCTCAATCATCTGTGGTATACAATTACATGCCAATAGATGTCAGAGAACCTTGGATGTTGCGAAAAAATGTAGAACATACTATACATCTTGACCCATCTTAGAAATCATGCCTCACTCGATGACATCGAAATTCACCCACACAGTTGATTGCTCCTAAAAATTCCTCACTGAGGGGAATTATCCCATTGAAAAAAAAATCAATCACATTATATCCACTTATATGGGACACTAGTCAATGAATAATCATATAAAATGCTTCAAGGGTTCTCCTAAAATTTTCTAGCTATCCTTGGTTCCCATGACAAGAGTATAAAGATGGGGTAAACCAACCGATTCCAACAAACCATCCAATAAAAAGATCATATATCATATATAATGACTCACAAAATAGTAACTACCCTGATTCACCCCAAAAATTAGTCTCTTTCCTTAAACAAGATGATATCAAAGGAGTCAACACCGAGGATCTCCCATTCCACACAAACTAAATTGTTCATGAGGAGTCCACTGTGATGATATCCCACCCATTCACATAAATGTATATTTAGGGTTTCACATTAAGGAAATCCCATCTATTAAATATAAAAATGGAATTAAGATAATACAAGGAGGGTTTTCATGATAAATATTTCCACCAATTTCACAATGGTTCCAAACCTGCCTGAAGAATCATTTTTCAAAGAATCAAAACCACTTTTCCCAAAAAATTTCAAACACACCATTTTACATTTAAAAATAATTTAAAAAAAATCATTTATATTATATTACCAAATGTTCAAACCCGTAACCATTTTCATCAAATTATCATTTAGGCCACACATCGTCATGACATCCCATTCCTTTTTTAAGAAACCAAACCCACACCAATTTCATGTCCAAAACCAATTTTATGTCCATTTTAAAAACCCAAGTCCACCAATTATATGTAAAAAATATATATTATGAATCTAATCCATTATTTTGATATCAAAACCCAATATAAAAACTTAATCGAGAATTTTATCAAATACTTGATGTGCATCACCTAACAAAACAATTTAATATATATAAAAAAAATCATGAAAACAACCTCATTTAACATCAAACACTTGTTCCAAAGATCACAAATAAATATTTTATATATGGGTAAGTTGATGAAGGAATGAAACTAGTTATTCATAATTTTAAATAACGTGCAAAGGGAAGCCTACCTGAAACTGATGTCACTTCAACAATGAACCCCTGAAACAACCTCACCAAGGCTCCAAGATCCACGTGAAACCCTAAGAAAACCCTCTAAAATAAACCATGGGAATAATGAAACCTAGATACCCAAAAACATGGTAGAAGTATAACTCAACTAAAAATGAGAGAAAGAGGAAGA
This sequence comes from Viscum album, assembly GCA_963277665.1. Taxonomy (NCBI): domain Eukaryota; kingdom Viridiplantae; phylum Streptophyta; class Magnoliopsida; order Santalales; family Viscaceae; genus Viscum; species Viscum album. The sequence continues at coordinate 893,495,297 of OY728123.1, forward strand.
TGGAGAGACAAATAGATGATTAACTTGAAACTCTAGCCGAAAACCTTGAATAAATCACATAGATCTACTCTTTGGAGGGATAGAGAGGATTGGAGAAAATGGGAGGGGCCTGATTTTGACCACACAAACCTAGGGAGATGAAAATGACAAATTTTAGGTTAATATCCTGAGAGTTTATAAGATTAATTTCAAAAAAAAGGATATGGGAACTGTACAGGGTTAGGGCACATGGTTTCCCAAACCATTCACTAACCAATCACTGCTAACTGAGAACTAACTAGGCAGTCAAATAGTTGGGACACAAGGTTTGGTAAACTATGAAACAACTCTATTAAATGGTTCCTCTGTGATATAGAGTATCCCAGTACACTTGCCTCACTGTTTGAAAAGATGTGTGCAAGATGCGCGACATTCTTCAAACACCGAACATAAGATACACAATTTCCCATGCTGAGCCACTTGGTTTCTTCTAGTTGCGCACCAACCATGAACCACCTAATACTGATCTCAAAAACTCAAATTCTCAACAAATAGTCCCATATGAAACAAATGGATAAACTCTAGAATAAGGAAAAATAATGATCACTTAAAAATTTAAAATCGTCGCACCCATAACATAGGCGAAAAACCCAAATACAAAAATAAACTAGGACAAAGGTTTAAAAAAGAATGGGTGTGACAATTCTCCCCACCATAACACTTTTTCCCCAAGAAATCCACACCATTATCTTGTAGATCAATCAATGACAATGGATTTCTCAAATTCCATCTTCCAACCTCTCAAATTAGGAACACCTGAGCCACTAATAAATGAAACACATACCACTTATCGAGCTTCAACATAAAACTCATCGAACTATAAATTTAATAAGGCTACTAAAAATAAAACTGTTTGAAGTCCTCCAAAGGAGAAAAATTTTCCTAAATAGTGAGGAACTTAGAATTAGATAACGTTAAATAAAACCATTTGTTTCCAAGAAAACCCTAGAAACTATACCATATTGCCAATATGGGAGGCCATAATAGACTCCCTAACCTAAGAAATAAACTAGTTTTAATCAAAATTAGAATAAATCAAAATATAACCCGTAGTGGGTCTCTCCACCATTTAGGAACTGAAAATATTATATTGACAAGGTAAACCCAACATGGGCCAACCTAGAACACTACATACATACTAGAAAACTCCCACTATAAGTAGAGATATCTTAATGATTGAAACACCAACCCAAGAAATAGGCTAAAAAAAGACAAACACATAAATGATAATGATAAAAGGAAATGACGTTTCAACACCCATTTCCGAAAAATGGGGCCTTCTAAGACAGATAAGATAAAAAAATGGAGCTTAAAATGTCTTTATTCTGGCACTAATGATATATGCTAAACTAAGGTACCTCATACCCTAGATTACTAATTACACCCCAGATTCAACCTGGTGATTATGGATGGAGCCCAAATTTTTTAGGTATCTATAATTTTGTAGTCTAAAGCTGAAAATACCCCAACCATAACTCCTTATTTTTACCAAAAAGTGAAGTAGAAGATGCCTGCTCTACATTCTTTTTCACATGAGGCGAGAAACTATAGGTACACGACACACAATAGAACACACCTCCACTTAGAATGGAATGATTCATAATTTTACCAAATAGAAAAACAATTTCATTAAAAAATACGTTCTCGGGATACCCAAAACATCCACGTTAAAAATTTAATAAGAATAAAACACCATAAAATTCTATTAGACACAACCACTACTAAAAGGGAGGAACACATAGAAAGGAACTCTAAACCAAACTAAGAAGTGTATACCACACCTATAAACTGGCTCCACAATGCTTCCTAAAAAACATCAAAAAAACATTATAAGTTGACTAGGCATCCATTTACATGAAGGTTCATTAGAGAACTCAAACATGAGAAGTATTTATTACATGTATTTCTCTACTGATGGCACTCCATGACCATCAACATAGAAGAAGATGATGAAATATCAAGTTTCTTTCTAATTATACTACCATCACAAATGGATTTGGGCCACATCCAAATCTCATTACAAGAATCCCCTTTACCACTTATAGAGATCAGAGGAATATTATCTGCCTCTATAACTCCCTTTATCACATCATCAACCAAAATAGTTGGCTTCACCAGGTCATAAAATGAAGTGAGACCATAATTAGACACCATCTACAGTAGATAAGGAAAAAGACCACTCTCAAAACATCATTCATTCAGGGAATAATCCACAACCCACTAAGGAAGAAATATAACTAGATCCAAATAAAGTCAAAATATTTAAAACACTGAACTATCAATTTTCTAAAGAAAACACATTTCCATCACCTTCCTCAGATTAACTTTCTAAGAGAAATACTATTGAATGAACGAATCCTTGAATAACTCCGTAGTAAGATCTTCCTGAGGAATGGTTTGAGAGAGCGACTTCCTCCACTTCCACGTCAGAACATCAAGCATAATGGTAGTGAAAATTGCTTTTAACAACTTGATAAACTCAAGGAGACTAAAAATGATTTCTATTTTACACATATACTCTTCTACTTCAAGAAGCTCCTCTTGAACAGAAAAGAGACGAGGTTTCAACATTCAAAACTCTTAAAGTAAATCCTTAGTTTGGTCAACATGAAGGTTTTCTGATGGCAGACCATCGGTATCCTTAACTCGAATATCCCCTGAATCTTTATGGGTATGTAAACTAAGCAACATCAATACCAATAACTTGATTCGAACCAATAAATCAATAAGATTTCAAAAACTCAAACATTGCATAAGGAACATTACCAAAACATAGGGAACAAATCCACACAACCAATAGATATTAAAATATCATAAGTTTTATATTAATTCACTTTGGAATGAAAAAATATGGTGGGTCACACAGTCACCAATTGTATCGCCTAGAGCCTCACACATGAACATTCCCATGCCACCCATGTCACCCATCAACTCATGCCAATCTGGGTTCCCATCCATCGATACCATCATATATCCACATTCCCAAACATATCAATGCCTGTGAGAACCCAAAGAGATACCAATGGTCATGATCAAACATTAAAATTTCACTAAATAGAGAATGACACCAAATGTTTTCAAATTCACATTCCAATTACCATTTCAACATTAAAAAAATAGAAATATCTCTAACCACTTAGTCAAAACCATTTTCAAAATCCCCACATAATTCCATTTAATTCTATTAAAATCCTATCCAACTACTCAACATGCATCAGTTCATCAATAATAATTTTTTTAAAAACTCAATTCATCATATTTAAATCACACTCAAAAAAATTATTCTCGGCAACAAAAAATTCCAATAAACCCCAATTTTTTTTTTTAAAATCCAATCTCAATAAAACAATCCTTTTAAATCCAAAAACTTTCAAATAGAAATTCATTTTCTAAAGCTTTATCAAAATTATTCCAAAAATTCATTTTCCACCTTCCCAAAACCAAACAATTACCACTTTAAATTTATTTTTTCACAATTCCAAACCAATAGTTTAAAAAAATCAGAATCAAGAAAGACATAAAAAAACATACAATGGGAAACTAGTTGTAGTGGGTGATATCATCATATAGTTGGTGGACATATGCCAATCATGACACCATTATGGAGAGTCCACATGGAGCATATCCCCAGATCCACATGGATTTCTAGTCCTTAGAAGATCACTGATAGCATTACTCGAACACCCTTTTTTGTATCCTAATCATCGAAAAAATAAATATATCTAAATAAACACATGAATTACAATAGAAAAACAATGTTTAGTCTAGAAAGTGTTCTCCATACACTCCCCTAGACATGTACCCAATACTATGATAGACCTACTCCTTCTACCTTGGAATTCCAAATAAAAAAGAGCACTATAAAAGTTTGGTCCTCTAATGAACCGACTTACTATAGTGCCATTTTATTATAAACAAATCTGGGTCGACCCGGAACCATCCACTCGAGAGGATATGTGGAAAGATCTGAAAGGCATTCCCGATCCTCAAAGGGTTGAATATAGTGTTGGTGCTTCAACAGAGATACAAGGCAAATATTTCTCCCACTATAAATTAACAAAATGAATAGTGTAAAATAAATACAACATCCCATTAAATATATATATATCCAAACTGATCATCATTTTAAAAATATGAAAATACAAAAACTGAATAAAAAAATCCACTATGCCTGGATTACACCACATCTTTATGTGACTCTGAGGGTCACTCTTCAGAACCAATACGAACAGTGATAAAAACTATGAAAAAAAACCTGCACTAAAGGACAAAAAAATAACTTTAGGATAAAAAATTACTACAGTCATGAGTATTAAAACTCAACAGGAATTCTTGAACAAATCGTTTCCTAATACACATCCTTTAAATTAATGTAACATCAATTCCAGGTTTTAAATATAACATATAAAAGTAATATTTTCCAAACATTTCAACTTTTAAAACCAAAACACGATCCATTTCTCATTTTCACATAAATTCACATTGGCCCCCAAGAGGTAAAAATTAGAATTTCAAAGATAATAGAAGATGTTTTTATTTTTAGAAGGAAGATAATGTGTGGAGATTGTTTTCCAAAAAAAATTCTATAAACTGTTGAAAACCATCATAAAAGTCTTATTTAAGAAACACACCACGCATGTAATCCATATCAATAATATCTTAAGAATGGAAATGAAAATAATTGTATGAGGATTACCAAACAATAATTAATATCAATCATCTACTGTAGAAAAATAAGTGCCAATAGACATGGGAGAACCTAAGAGATCATGATATAATCTAGAACATACTATACAGCTTGAAGCATCCTGAAAACCATTCTTTAATCGATGAAATAAAACTTTTCCCATATACCCAATCACACCATAAATGGCCTAACTAAGGGGCATTATCCCATAGCAATAATAGACAAACATATCATATCCCATGCTATGGGGTACTAGTAAATGTGTAATCCTAACTAGTTCCCCAATAATTGTCAAGAAATTATATATTGATGCTAGTTTTCCATATCAAGAGTATAATAATAGGGTGAGGAAATCGATTCCATCCAATCATCCAATTAGAAGAACGAATATCAAATATTATATTTCTCTCAACTAGCACCACCCTGAAACACCCCAAAGATCAATCTATCTCCATAAATAAATATATCACAAAGGAATCTTTAGTGAGGATATCCCATTCCTCACAAACTAAATGGGTCATGAGGAGTTCTCCAAGAGATTGCCCCACCCATTCACATAAATGTATCATGAAGATTCCTTGGTGATGAGATCCTATCCATTAAATACAAAAAAGTAAATATGATTATCCAAGGAGGGTTTTCATGATAGATATTTCCACCAATTTCACAAAACATCCAAATATGACTGAAGAATATATTTTATATGAATAAATACCACCTTCAAAAATGTTTTAGACAATCCATTTTCCATTTCACAATAATTTTACAAAAATATCTTTTATGTTCTCCCACCACAAGTGAAAACCAAAAATGAGTTTAACCAAATTTCAAATCGGGCCATATATTGTCATCACATGACATTAAATTTATAAAGAACCAAACACACACCACATTTAAGACTAATACCATTTGTAAATATAAATGTGAAGTCCAAGGACTCCCATTAGAAGTAAAAAATAGATTTAAAAACCCAAACCTTGATTAATATATCAAAACCCACATAAAACATTCAAACATGCATTTTATTAAACAATTGGTGTGAAACACAGAAAAAACAATGGCATATATTTCTAAAAAATCATGCAGACCACCTCATTCCACATCAAACATTTATTCCAAATATTAAAAATCAAAATTTGACATATAATAAAGGAGAAAATGGAATAAAAAAAATAATTCTTATATTTAAAGGAATGTGCAAAGGGAAACATATATAATGATCATGGTGCTTCAATGATGCACACCCAAAACAACCTTGCCAAGGCTCCAAGATACATGAACAACCCGAAGAAACCCTAAAAAAGAAAAAACCCTAACAAAAACAAAGGGAATCATGACCCCTATGTCTACATGGAAAATGGAGAAGAGTAACTCAAAAGAAAACAAATGAAAGTGGAATAGGGATAGGAGAAGAGAGAATTATATTTATCATGTAGCCCAAAACCTTATAGAAATCCCATAGGTCTACACTTGGGAGGGAGGAGGAGGCTTGCTGAAGAAGAGAGAGGACTATTTTAGGGTACCATGATCTAGGGAAGTAGAAAATGGGATAATTGGGATAAGAATAATAGGATGGTAGAAGTTTCATTTGTAACACCCCAATATTCCACGATTCATTTCTCTTTGAAAAATACAACAGCTTGCACCCTATGAAAATTCAAATTCCAGCACACCATGACCAATAAAACTTGCCTTTAAAAAAGTAGTTTTGAATATTAATACCTACTTTTTGATATTTTATAACTTTTAATTTTCAAAATGTACAACATTTTTTGATTCGTAATATCAAAATTATCATAGAGTGAATTTTTGGTATTTTTATGAAAACATGCAATTTTTGATGAATAGTGAAAACAATGTGTTATTGTTTAAAACCGAAATTTTATTTAAATAGATATTATTTTACTAAAATTTAGTTTAAATTAAAAATAGATACATAATACATATATTAGTCCAATATAATTCATTGGAGTCATTTTATAATAAGTTTTGATATATAAAATTTTATTAAAATTTTAACATCTTTTAACAACCTTCTAGGGAACATGACCATCAGCCTAGTTGGTGAGGTATCATTAAGTGAATCCACGAGACCCAAGTTAAAAGCCAGGTAGAGGAATATTTTCGGGTACCGTAGAAGGGCACTATAGTAGCACTGTAATAGAACTGTACACTGTGCTAGTACTGTAGTAGGCATTGTAGCAGTTACTATAACATGTATTGTTCGGTATTACAACAGTTGGAACTATTGACCTTTGGACACTGGTTTGGGCTTGGAGTCCCTAATGCTTTCGGGCTACTCAGGCCTTCAAGTCCGTACGGTTTTCGGGCCACCTTTAAGGCCTTCGGGCCACCTCAAGGCCTTCCGGCCACATACAGTTTCCCCAGACATACTCTACAAAAAAGAAGCTTCCCCAAAAGAGGATTTAGAGTAGGTGCACTCACCAGAGTAGAGCCAAATGGATTTTTTAGAATTAAAGGGTATGGATATTCCATCGGGACCATCATGTGCTTGCATGGAATGCCTATCCAGAAGGCCATGCGATGGTGGAGAGATACTATCATGATAGAGATGCTGTGGAGGGGCACTTCCTTTTAGATAGTCTGGTTGAATTCCCTAAGACCTTCGGGTCATGTAATATCATAAGCCTACAGGCCATGTAATATCTAAGCCTAAGGGCCTTCTAAGGGTTCCCTGTAATCCCTTGAATGGGGGGTTATCAAAATTCAATAAAAATTAAGGCCTTTGGGCCATTCAAGTTTACCAACCTTCTAAGCACATAAGAAAATTTAAATAAAATATTATTTTACCATTTATTTGAATTTAATTTATAAAATTCAAGAGACACTATTGACATAAGTAAGTAAAATGTGGTTCAATAGGATGAAAATAATTTTTTGGTGAATAGTAACTTTTGAATTTTATTTGCCACAGTTAAAAGTTAATAGGGCAATTAAAGGCATAAATGATATTATAGTTACCCCAACACATGTAATAATGATATTGGATAGTGTTTTTTGACCAAAATTAATCTTATAAAAAAATATGATTCTTTTTATCCACTTGGATTATATTAGGACATTTATTATATTTTATTTAAAGAAGCGTTAAAAGTGTTAAATTCAAATTTGAATGAGTAATCCATTTTTAATATAGGGTTATGCATAAGGTAAATTCGATTATAAATATTCATTAGAAAAAAAATATATTTCCTACATCATGGTATATTATTTATAATTTTTAGATATTATATAATTAAAATTATTTATGAAATAATGATGATGCAGTAATTACCTTATTAATGAGAAATTATATTAATTGATATTATAAATGATAAAATAAATGTTTATTGAGACTTTTGATGAATTCAGAGAACTTTATTCGTTAATATGACATTTTAGAGTTGATTAAATTAATTTTTTTGAAGTAATAAAGTTGTAATGCCTATAAAAACCCAAATACTAAATAGTATCAAAATTGACATAAATGAGTTTAAAATAAATACTATAATATTAAATGATATAATGTTCCTAGAAATATAATATTTGACCAAATGACTTAATTAAGGTTTTATATGTCATTAATGAACCAATTGAGGTTCTCTTGGAATTTTAAATTATATAAATTAAACATGTAATATAAAAATACAAAATAACATAATAAATGTTAAACTATTTAACTATGTGTTAAATTTAAAAGATAAGGTTAATATAGCCAACTAAACATGTCTAAAACCAATTGGTTAAGAGGATTTCGAACCATTACCACCTTATCATGGAAATAAATAGATTTAGATCCATTAAAAACCGAAAATTATTTTATAATAAAATAATATTTCAAGCTTTTCATAAAGTGACCCTCACCTCTCTTATAAAAGGTCACTTCCCCTTCTCCAAAATTCACACCTCCAAAACCATTTGTATCAGCCAAAACCTGCTCAAATCTCTAACCAACTACCCTCAATTCGACCTAGAGGCCTTAATTTTATCAGAAACCCAACCCAAGGATCCCTTTTGTTCAAATCAAAAGGAAGAACTCGAAGAAGAGGTAATTATTTCACCACCTCATTCAAGTTCTTTTCTTCTTCCACTTCCTCATTCTTTGTTGTTTCCGTACCAAAATAATAACTCTAGTACCTTCTACATACTGTGATGTTATTACAAATATGGTACAACAATATTCATTAATATTTCCATCATATTAATAATAAAGTCACCATACATGCATACGTACGACATACTGTATCCACATCGTGGGGTAGTTTGTTAATCAACACATCATTTTTTGGATGGGTATAATAATGAGTATAATTTTTGTAAATAATAAATATAACATGTTAATTATATTATATATATAATATACCATCCAATTAAATACTATTTCACCATCAATAGAATGATATTGTCGCTTGTAGGTACGTATGGATTACCGTCTCTACAACGCGATGAGATTTCATCCCCCATTGTAACCATTCAAGAATAATTTTTATTTGATGATTAAATATAATTCTTATTAATATAATATCATTCTAGATATGAACCCATACATCCTATCAATAACAAATAGGACCTACATAAAAAAATAGAGGAAAATGAATCAGTTAACACCCGAAACAATGATACCACTAAAATATAATTAACAAACCAATATTAAAAGATCATATATGATGTCATATTATGTATTTGGTTCATCAATAATTTAATAACAATGATTTAACCATTATACTAGAGGTTAACATACCCTCAACTAAGGAAATGTACAAGATAAGGGTTAATTTTACAATCTCTTTATTATCGGAGGTTGTATATATGTGAGTGTCTATTAGGACATCTTTATCATCCACATCTGGGTTTCTTCAAAATGTATTTCAATTTTTTTTACTATTTCATAGAATATGGATGGAATTAATTTATACAATTTTCTGACTTTTTATAAAACGTTTCGAATGGAATCTTTCTGTCTTTACCAATAAATGTAATTTATGACCTTTTCGACAAATTAAGGAAAGAATATTTTTTAAATTATACAGAGAGTGTGGCCATCTCCACTATTATAACACCTTAGAATCTTCCTTTACATTATTATAAGAATATTTTCAAATGAATTTTTTCTTTTATAATTACATGAATTTTAAATGATTTCAAAATTGAAAGAGATTTTTCTCTCAAATGGTTTTGATTTCATCTTTGTCAATATTATTTGTTGGATTTTATGCTTGTTTGAAGTTGATTTATTATAATACAATATTAAATATTTCATTGAAGGTTTCATGATATGTTTTTCTATAGATGTGTTATTTTTATACCATTCATTATTTATGGCTAAAATATTAACCTTTCGTATACTGGTTTTAATATGAATGTTATGTTATAGTTCAACCTTTTCATATGAAGAATGCATTAAAGGAAGTAAGTGATGGGTGGGGACCACAATAATCCCTCAGTGCATTGGTAGGTCTCATAAAACAAATTAGTGTCTAGGAACAAGGACTTGAAAAACATTATTTGTATTCTTGGCACGAGTCCGGGACTATGTGGTTATGATGTCTGGCATTATGCATTCTGTAATTATGAAATTAGCAGTTCATATTACATGTGATTATTCGATTAGTATAATATCCATGTGAATAACTAAAGGGAAATATTTTATTTATCTTTTCCATATTATACTAATGATTAATTTTAAAATGAATGTGTTTTAATCTTACACATTGCCTTAAATGTTTTTTATTATTTATGATAATTTTGGACATATTTTTATCGTTATTGTGTATATGAGCTCACCCCTTTATCATGTTTTATTTTTCACGTATGTGATGAATTATATTACAATTAACCTACAGGAATAGGCTAAGTTATATGAGTGTGTTGAAAGGGTACACAATGTTGATGTTCTTCCATTTCTTTGTGCATTGTAAAACTTATGTATGTATCTAGTACTTCCAAGGATACTAAAATGATTGGTCCTTTAGGAAATGATTCCTTGTATCATGAAAATGTTATGTGTTCATTCCCTGACTCTGGGTAAATGTGTTTGGGGCATTACAGTTGGTATTAGAGAAAGTTTAGTACAAACCTTGGAAACTATATTTTGAAAAAAATATGATTAGAGAATATTACATGAAGATTGAATTTGATGATTAGTATAGAAGAACATCCAAAAAAATTTCATAATGTAGATATTATATTGTTATTCCAAGAAATAAATCCCTATCTATATATGAACATGTATAGCTGGCTCTGGCATAGATGTATCTAGGGGTAAAACCCGAAAACAGCGATTTGAGCTTGACTCGAACAGGAACTGGTGCACGATAATGGGTTTACTGCACTCTTGGTTATGATAATCTAGAGGTATATTCTTTTATATACCCTAAGATTGATGTACATGGACATTACATTACTTTTTCAGAATACTTAGTACATAACAACAACACAGACACAAGGACCGTAATAGTTTAGTGTCTTTGGAAACTCGGACTATAATTTTCTAATCGTAGTGAATGTTCTTCAACATCTCCCATAAAGATATTCCCTTTTTTTCATACCTAGAACCTTTATTTATATCCTGGGGAAAATAAAACATACAAATGGTGAGCTCAAATTCTCAGTAAGGGTAAATAAAAGAAATATCAATCACATCATATTCATATGAACATAACATTTTGGGAATCTTAACCTGCAAAAGAGATCATAATATCATAACATGGGATAAATCATAGAATTGAAATGTAATCCCAATAATCATAATGTAAAACATGAAACTTTGTGGCATACAGAAATAATTCTATAGAATCATTTCATATTATTCAAGACTCATTTCCAAGACTATCTTAGTGGACAAAGTCCATTTCGGAACTGAGTTCACTCCTCATTTCAGTCTTGATTCACTGAACCGGTTTAACCAGCCGTTCCAGCCATGTCTATCTCATGAGATATAAAATATTTACCCAATGCATTGGAGGGAGATATAAGTCCCACCCATCTCATAATGATACCATTCTTATTTGTTCCACAAAATCAAAAATCATACATCATTGCATAACCCATGTAATAAAAATGGGAATCTTAAACATCAATCCATCATAACATAATCCATATAAGATAAAAGGACATCATAAAAATAATTCCATCATAAAATAATCAAATAAATGTAAAAATAGTGACAGAAACATAACCCTATATTATCTTAGATGGAAAATAATTTTGATAAAACACTTAAACTCCATTCTTGAGGAAAATATCCTTTCTACATTAAAAACATTTTTCCATTCTTAACATGTCATTCAATTTTAAACTAAAATAAGTTGATTAAAAATAAACTTGAAAACTTGTAAACTAAGCTTCTTGGAAATAATATTTTAAAAATCCATTCAATCCGTATAAGTTAAAAAAACATTCTTCTCGTACTTTTGTCGGAAAAGTCAAAAAGTACTTCGTATGAAAAACGACAAATGATTTCTTTCATATCCTTTTATAAAAACTCAACGAAGGGTAAAATTGGATTTAAACAATTGTAGGTGGATGGAAACAATATTACATATTGAGGGAACATGGATGTGGACGATAAAAAACACCCCAGTAAATACCAAAGTATAAACAATCTCGGATAAAAATGAGATTGTGATATTTTCCCTTACCTTAGGTCTGATTTGCTTCGTAAGTGTCTGAACCTCCTGTATAATGATTTAAATAATGTTATTTAATTATTAAATAATCATACTCATTGTTATTATATCATATATGGTCATATTATTAGCTTCTTATTAGTAATATTTCATTCCTACTTGTTATTCGGGTGTTTATTAATTTTTGTTCTTATGCGCGTTTTGTCGAATAAATTCTTATTTTTATTTTTAGGTTATATATACCTCATTTCCATAATGTTATTAGTGTAATATATATCATATTAATTTGCTCAATTCATTCATATAATAATTATGGAATGAAGATCATGTATAACAAGTCGCATCACATCGTGGAGATAGTATTCTGTACGTACGCACGAGCGATGATATCGTTCCCATGATCGTGGAATTGTGTTGGAGTGTATGTATACTATTTCAGAATCAATATCACTTTAAAAAATCATATATAGTTATTATTTACACCATTATACCCATCCGAGTATGGTGGTGGTGGAAAATAGATTACACAACGGCGTGGAGACGTTATTCTGAACGTACGCACGCGTGGTGATTTCGTTTTCCGTAGGATGTATAGATGGTGAAATAGGGTTGTTTCATACTTATAATAACATATAAGTATATGAGTGATACTGATGTTATTACTTCATAATGAAACAACTAAATAAGAAGAAGTGGAAGAATAAATAAAGATGAAAGAATCGGTAACGGGCATTACCTCTTCTTTGAAGTGCCTCTTTGAGACCTCCTCTTAGGGCACTAAAATTTGTCTTTGAAGAAAACCAGGACCTCTAGGATGTTTCTAGGGAAGTGTAGAGGAGATATTATCAGGGGTTGGCCGATCTTGAAGGCTCAATGTGGTGTGAGGAAGAGAGGGAGGAGGTGCCCTTTTTTAAGGGAGGAGAGGGGCACCTTTGGAATAACTAAAATTATTATTTCACTATAAAGTCAAATTCGGGTTTTAATAGCTCCAAATTGATATATTTAGAATCTAAGGTGGGGATGGATCAAAATTCTCTCATCCAATAGAATTTGGACAAGTTTAGTTTACTATTTTAACCTTATCATTTAGATTTAACTTTAAGTTAGATAATTTTAATTTTACCGTGTCTTTTTGTGTTCTTACACTATATGGTTAATTAACATACTATAAAAAGCCAAAAGAACCACAAGTTGTTTATTATTAATATATATATCCTTATCTAAGTCATTTGGATGAACTTTATATTTTTAGTAATAAAATATCAATTAATAATATATTATTTGTTTTAAAAACTATTTTATGTCAATTTTGACACTATTTAGTAATTGATTTTTGTGAAAAATATAACAGAATGATTAGTTCTAAAAAAGTTAATTAAATCAATACTAAAATGTCATATTAACTTATAAAATTAGTGTAATTCATAAAAATTCTCAAATAACATTTATTTGGGTATTTATAACATCAATTATGTTAATATTTCATTAATAAGATAATTACTGCATCATCGTTGTGTCATAAATAAATTAAATTATTTAATGTCTAAAAGTTATAAATAAAATACCATTATGTAGGAAATCTTTTTATATTTCTAATTAATATTTAAAGTTGAATTTATCTTATGTATAAACCTATATAAAAAATGGTTTAGTTATTAAACATTGATTTTAACTATTTTAACCCTTCTTTAAATAAATTAATAATAAATGTCCTAATCTAATCCAAGTGGGCCTAAATGGTCATATATTATTCCTAAGGTTGTTTTTTGTCTAATTAAACTTATCAAATAGAATTAGGAAATGTGTTAGGGTAATAATAATATCATTTTTACCCTTAATTACCCTATTTACTTTTAATTGTGTTAAAAAAAGTAAAAAGTTACTATTCACCAAAAATTATTTTCATCTCATTGAACCATATTTCACATACTGACATCAACCGTGTCTCTTGGATTTTTGAAATTTCACTCATAGAAGCGGTAAAATTATGTTGTATGTAAATTTGCAAATTCTCCTAGGAGGTGGGTAAAAGACGGTGAAAAGTTCAATGAAATTTTTATCTATCTAAAATTATTATAAAATTACTCCAATGAATTACATTGAACTTATATTGGTATTATGTATCAATTTTGACATAAAATAAATTTAAATAAAATAAATAATTATTTAAATAAAAAGTCGGTTTTTAAATAGTAACCGAGTGTTTTCACTATTCATCAAAAATTGAATGTTTTTAGAAAAATACCCAAATTTCACCCTAGGCTAATTTCAATATTCCGAATCCAAAACTGAAGTCCATTTTGAAAAATAAAATTTAAAAAATTTCAAAAAGTTGTTATTACTATTCATAACGGCTAGTTTTAATAATATTTTAATAGCATATCGTTTTTAGTGAAACTCGGTATTGCGTACGACGCAAGCTATCGAGGAAGGCCACATTTGAGTGTATAGCAAGCCAATCTAGGGTTGTGTGTTGTGAAAGATCCCTTTGATGATTTATATAACATAAAAACAAAATATTTCTCATAAAAGTCTCGGGTGTTACATTCTACCCCCCTTAAAATGAATTTCACCCTCGAAATTCGTCACTTTGAAACAAAAAGATGAGGATACCTCTCCCTCATCATATCCTCAAGCTCCCATGTAGCTTCTTCTAATTGGTGGTTCCTCCATAAATCTTTCACCAAGCAAGTGGTCTTGTTCTGTAGGACTTTTTCACTACGATCTAGAATCTCTATCGGTTGTTCTTCATAAGAAAGATCTTGCTCCAGTGGTACAACTTTTGAGCTGAGTACATGTGAAGGATCAAGTATGTACTTTCTCAGGAGAGATACATGGAACATATCGTGAACATGATAGAGAATAGGTGGAAGCTCCCATTGGTAAGGTACCTTTCCAACATGATCCAGTATTTCGAAAGTACTAATATATCAAGGGCTCAACTTCCCCTTCTTTTCAAATCTCATGACCCTCTTCCAGGGAGATATTCGTAAGAACACTTTATCACCCACTTCAAACTCTAGGTCTTTTCTTTGGTTGTCGGCATAACTTTTCTATCGACTCTGAGCTACTCTTATGTGTTGTTGAATAGATCGGACCTTTTCTGCCATCTCATCAACAAGATCAGGTCCTAATAGCTTTCTTTCCCCAACTTCATCCCAGCAAGTTGGAGTCCTGCATTTCTTTCCATAGAGAGATCCATAAGGAGCCATCTGAATATGGGAGTGAAATCTATTATTATAAGAAAATTCCACCAAAGGTAGGTGTTGATCCCAACCACCGTTGAAATCCATAGATCAAGCTCTCAACATATCTTTTAGAGTTTGAATTGTTCTCTCAGACTGTCTGTCTGTCTGAGGATGATAAGCAGTGCTGAAACTCAACTCTGTATCCAGAGTATGTTGAAGACTTCGCCAGAACTTCGAGGTAAATCTCACATCCCGATCAGATATAATAGAAAGTGGTACTCCATTCAATCTTATAACTTCCTTTACATATATCCTGGAAAGCTGATCCAGAGAGAAATCCTCTCTAATAGCAATGAAGTGTGCAGACTTTGTAAGACGATCAACTATGACCCAGATAGCATTATTGCCTTTGGATGTTTTAGGAAGTCCTATGACAAAGTCCATAGTGATGTTTTCTCATTTCCATTCGGGTATGGGTAATAGTTGTAACATCCCCTTAGACTTCTATCTCTCAGCTTTAACTTGCTGACAAACCAAGTATCGAGAGACATATTCAGCAACATCTCTTTTCATGCCATCCCACCAGAAGTACTCATTCAGGTCCCTATACATCATCGTGCTTCCAGGATGAATAGAGAATGAATAACTATGATCCTCATCCAGCAGATCCTTCTTTAATTATGGGATGGGAGGAACGCAAACCCGATTCCGGAACTTTATTATCCCATCACAATCAAGGTTGAATTTAGGAATATTTCTCACCTTCTTTTGTAACTCTAAATCTTCTTTCTGTGCCTCTTTAATCTTCACATGTATATATGGTTGAACATTCATTTGAGAAAGATATGATTCCCCCTTCCATTAAAATTCCAAGATCCATCCTTTGTAAATCCATAAATATTGTATCTTTTGTGATCCTCGTAATGGATAAGCTAGCATGGTCTTGTCGACTTAATGCATCTGCCACCTTGTTTGCTTTCCCAGGGTGGTAATGAATTGAGCAGTCGTAATCCTTAATCAGTTCCAACCATCTTCTTTGGCTCATATTCATCTCCTTTTGTGTGAAAATATACTTTAAACTTTTATGATCAGTAAAAATATCACACCTTTCTCCATAAAGATAATGCCTCCAAATCATTAATGCAATGATTACCACAGCTAACTCCAAATCATGTGTTGGGTAATTTTGCTCATGGATTTTCAACTGTCGTGAGGCATAAGCTATCACCATATCATTTTGCATAAGAACACACCCCAGCCCCTTCTTGGATACATCACTGTAGATCACAAACCTTTATCCACTACAAGGCAGTGTGAGCACAGGTTCACTGGATAACCTTCTTTTCAACTCCTTGAAATTCTCTTCACATTCCTCTGTCCAAACAAACTTAACTCTTTTCCGAGTCAACCTGTTGAGTGGATTAGATAATCGTGAAAAATCTTTCATAAAACGTCGATAATATCCAGCCAAACCAAGAAAACTTCAGATCTCAGTTACTGTTGTTGGTCTCGACCATCTTTTGACAACCTCTGTTTTTGCTGGATCCACAGATATCCCCTCTTTTGAGATTATGTGACCCAAAAATGCATCTTTTTGAATCCAAAATTCACACTTGGTAAATTTGGCATAAAGCTTCTCCTTTCTCAGGGTCTTCAATATAATTCTCAAGTGATATTCGTGTTTTTCCTTTATCTTTGAATAGACAAGAATATCGTCTATAAATACTACCACAAATTGATCAAGATAGTCTCTAAAGACTCTATTCATCAGATCCATGAAGATAGCAGGGGCATTAGTAAGACCAAATGGAATCACTATAAATTCATAGTGTCCATACCTTGTACAGAAAATCCATCTTTGGTATATTCTCCCTTTTGACCCTTAATTGAAGATACCCTGAACGAAGATCAATCTTGGAAAAGTATTGAGCTCTGCGTAGTTGGTCAAATAAGTAATCAATGCCTGGGAGAGGATATTTGTTCTTGATAGTGATCTAGTTATGTTCTCGATAATCAATGCACAGTCTGATTGATCCATCTTTCTTCTTAACAAATAGAATAGGTTCTCCCCATGGTGAAGAACTAGGGCATATGAATCCCTTATCAAGATTCTCTTGGAGTTGCTTCTTCAATTACTGCAACTCAATTGGGGCCATTCTATAAGGTGTCTTTGAAATAGGCAAAGCACCCGGTACGAGTTCTATTGAAAACTCAACTTCACGATTTGGTGGAAGACCTGACAATTCCTCCGGAAAGACATCATCAAACTACCGTAAAATGGGAATATTATTAATCGTGACTTTCTCACCAACCATTTGAGATAAATAACCTTCATTCAGTGGAATCAAGACCCATAAGATGGAAGAAATTTCCACTGGAAGGTTATGTTCATCCTTGAATCGATAGACAATCATAGATTGATCTGGAATATGAAATGTGACTTCCCATCTTTGGAAATTGATATGAGCTCCATATAAATAATGCCAATACATGAAAAGAATCACATCAAATTCCACTACAGGAAGGATCACAAGATTTTCAGGAAGCACTTTCCCACAAACTTCAATCGGGGAAGAATTATAAACTTTTGAAGAAACTGTTGTGCTATTAGGTGTTTTGACAGCTAACTCAACATCTAATTGTTGAGGTAATATGGTGATACCCTTAGAAAAATCTTTAGAAATAAAAGAGTGGGTGGATCTAGAATCAAATAAAACATTTTCTACTTTAGAGTGGATGGTATGTGTACCTTTCACCACATTGTTATCGTACTCCACATCGCTGATAGAAATTGCATGTGACATTCCTTTTCCTTTAGCCTTAAGATTTTATTGATGTCGATCATCATCAATAACCCTTGTATTAGGGCATTTATTGTCATAATGTCCCATCTCCTTTCACTTGAAACATTGAATTGTAGTAGGTTCATTCTGTGTGTCCTTTCCATTGTTTGCATCACTAGACATCTTCTTCCCATCATTGTGGCATTCAAATGCCCGATGACCTTCTTTTCCACATTTGAAACATTTACTTGTCCCTTTAAGACAACCCCCACCATGTTTCTTTCCACACTTTGAGCATAAGGGAGAGCTCATCTTCTTTTCAGTGTGCTCTTTAGATTTTCCTTTGAATTCAATTTTCCTCTTCTTATCAAACCCATATGACTGATGGGTTACTCCAATCTCCATCTCAACTTTGAGAGCACATCGAACGATTTCCTCATGGCTATTGAAGTCCCTTATGGATAAGTCCCATCGAAGACTTGGTTTTAAGCCACTAAAAAATCGATCGATCTTACTCTCAGGTTGGATAATAATACCGGATGCGTACCTTGAAAGTCTTGTAAAATTTGCTTCATAGGTACCAACCGATTCATCATCATTTTTCTTCAATTCAAGAAACTCTTTCTCCATCTTTGTTCGGAGAATACGAGGGATGTACTTATTGAAAAATAAGTTCTTGAACTCATCCCATTCCATGGACTCAATTTCATCCCTTTGACTCGTATTCTTAATAATATTCCACCATTTATCAGCATCTCCATCCAAACGATACACTACTAGGATGACTTTATCATGTTCAGAACATTGAAGAGCTGAAAATATCTTTTTAGTAGTACTAATCCATTTTTCATCAACTAATGGATCAGTAGACCCGCTGAAAGAAGGTGGACGCTGCCTCTTGAAGGATTCAATAGAATGTTGCTCTTTCCTTTACTCATTTGGAAGTCCTACATGATTCATATCTTGAGAAAGTTGTGTGAGCATGGCTATAAGATTTTTCATTCCAGCTCCAATAACGTTTGGTTGCTCAGGGGGACAATCATTGCATTTCCCGTCACATTCTGCATTTACACGGTTCCTTCGGGTTCCATCCATTGACTAAAACCAAGAAGAATAGTGTGAGCACCACTAATTATAATAGGAAAACCACATAATCAAGAATAAAATTTCACACTTAAGGTCTTATCCTAGGTTATTCATTGTCATTTCTAAAACACTAAGATTGTGTTCTATGCTTAGACTTATCCTTAGGGTTCTTACTAAGGCTTTCACATCCTAGTTTCCAAAGGTTGACTATACCGTTCCTCTGATACCAACTATAACAACCCATACATTACATACATGGTTAAGACTTCAAAATTTAAGCATACTTATTACAACATATAACAAAACCATTAAAGGACTGTATAGGTATAGTGTCTTAAGAAACTGGGAAACATAAACAACTGGTTTATAAAGCATCTGCACTATCTCCAATTTATTTCATCATATATATAGTCCCTTTTTGGCATATCTTACTTAATACCCTTCTTCCTGACCTGGGGAAGAAAACATACAAAAGTTGAGCTCAAATGCTCAGTATGGGTAAATAAAAGAAATATCAATCACATCATATTCATATGAACATAACATTTTGGAAATCTTAACCTGCAAAAGAGATCATAATATCATAACATGGGATAAATCATATTAGTGAAATGTAATACAAATAATCATAACATAAAACATGAAACTTTGTGGAATACAGACATAATCATAGAGAATCATTTCTTATTAGTTAGGACTCATTTCCAAGACTATCTTAGTGGACAAAGTCCATTTCTGAACTGAGTTCACTCCTCATTTCAGTCCTGTTTCACTGAACCGGTTTAACCTGCCGTTCCATCCATGTCTATCTCATGAGATATAAAATATTTACCCAATGAATTGGAGGGAGATATAGGTTCCACCCATCTCATAATGATACCATTCTTATGTGTGCCACAAAATCAAAAATCATACATCATTGCATAACCCATGTAATAAAAATGGGAATCTTAAACATCATGCCATCATAACATAATCCATATAAGATAAAAGGACATCATAAAAATAATTCCATCATAACATAATCAAATCAATGTAAAAATAGGGACAATAACATAACCCTATATTATCTTAGATGGAAAATAATTTTGATAAAACACTTGAACTCCATTCTTGAGGAAAATATCCTTTCTACTTTAAAAACATTTTTCCTTTATTAACATGTCATACAATTTTAAACTAAAAGAAGTTGATTAAAAATAAACATGAAAACATGTAAAGTAAGCTTCTTGTAAATAATTTTTAAAAAATCCATTCAATCCATATAAGTTAAAAAAACATTCTTCTCGTACTTTTGTCGGAAAAGTCAAAAAGTACCTCGTACGAAAAACGACAAATGATTCCTTTCATATCTTTTACTAAAAACTCCTCGAAGGGTAAAATTGGATTTAAACAATTGTAGGTGGATGGAAACAATATTACATATTTAGGGAACATGGATGTGGATGATAAAATACACCCCAGTAAATACCAAAGTATAAACAATCTCAGATAAAAATGAGATTGTGATAGTTTCCCTTACCTTAGGTCCGATTTGCTTCGTAAGTGTCCGAACCTCCTGTATAATGATTTAAATAATGTTATTGACTTATTCAAGAATCATACACATTGTTATTATATCATATATGGTCATATTATAAGCTTCTTATTAGTAATATTTCATTACTACTTATTATTCGGGTGTTTATTAATTTTTGTTCTTATGCGCGTTTTGTCGAATAAATTCTTATTTTTATTTTTGGGTTGTAGATACCTCATTTCCAGAATTTTATTAGTGTAATATATATCATATTCATTCACTCAATTCATTTATATAATCATTATGCAATGAAGATCATGTATAACGAGTCGCATCACATCGTGGAGACGGTATTCCATACGTACGCACGAGCAATGATATCGTTCCCATGATCGTGGAATTGTATTGGAGTGTATGTATACTATTCCAGAGTCAATATCACTTTAAAATAATCATATATAGTTATTATTTACACCATTATACCCATCCGAGTAAGGTGGTGGTGGAAAATAGATTACACCACGGCGTGGAGACGGTATTCCATACGTACGCACGCGTGGTGATTTCATTTTCCGTAGGATGGATAGATGGTGAAATAGGGTTGTTTCATAATTATAAAAATATATCAGTATATTAGTGATACTAATGTTATTACTTCATAATGAAACAACTAAAGATGAAGAATTGGATGAAGAAATAAAGATGAATGAATCGGTAACGGGCATTACCTCTTCTTTGAAGCGCCTCTTTGAGACCTCCTCTTAGGGCACTAAAATTGGTCTTTGAAGAAGACCAGGACCTCTAGGATTTTTTGGGGAAGTGTAGAGGAGATATTGGCAGGGTTTGGCCGAAATTGAAGGCTCAATGTGGTGTGAGGAAGGGAGGGAGGAGGTGCCCTTTTATAAGGGAGGAGAGGGTCACCTTTGGAATAACTAAAAATATTATTTTATTATAAACTCAAATTCGGTTTTTAATAGCTCCAAATTGATATATTTCGAAGCTAAGGTGGGGATGGTTCGCAATCCTCTCATCCAATAGAATTTCGACAAGTTTAGTTTACTATTTTAACCTTATCATTTAGATTTAAATTTAAGTTAGATAATTTTACTTTTACCGTTTCTTTTTGTGGTCTTACACTATAAGGTTAATAAACAACCTATAAGAAGCCAAACGAACCCCAAGTTGTTTATTATTAATATATATATCCTTTTCTAAGTCATTTTTCTGAACCATAGTTTTTTAGGAATAAAATAACAATTAATAATATAATATTTGTTTTAAAAACTATTTTATGTCAATTTTGACACTATTTAGTAATTTATATTTGTGAAAAACATAACACAATGATTAGTTTGAAAAAAGCTAATTAAATCAATAATAACATTACATATTAACGTAGAAAATTAGTGGAATTCATACAAAGTCTCATATTAAATTTATTTGGGTATTTATAACATCAATTATGTCAATATTTCATTAATAAGATAATTACTACATCATCTTTGTGTCATAAATAAATTAAATTATTTAATGTCTATAAATTATAAAAATAAATTCTTGTGAACATCGAGGTGATTTGTAAAGGTAATTTTTGAGTCTCAGGCAAAAGGAGGATAAAAATGTTGCAAAGTATGAGGTTAATTTTACAAGGTTAGAAAGGCATGCTTCAGATTATATATGTAACCCAAGTAGTAAGATTGTCAGATGCTTTGATGAGTTAAAAAAATTTATCCATCCAGAATTATGTAACCCAAGAAGTAAGATTGAAAGATGCTTTGATGGGTTAAAACCATTTATCCATCCAGCATTAGTCTCACAATCCTTTTCATCGTTCGAAGATATAGTCTCATGTACTATCAAGATAGAAAAGGAATTCTCTAAGTATTATGAATTCAAATTGAATCAAGAGAAGAAGAGATCAGCCGAACACAATGAAAAATGAAATAATGGGAACAAGAGAAAAGTTGAATTTCCACCCTGTAGTAAATGTGGGAGAAAAAAACTCAGTACATTCCTGAAGGGGATGGTAGTCTGTTACAAGTGTGGAAAAAAGCCACAAATCTTGTGATTTCAAGGTAAAGAAAGAGGATGTCAATGTTGAATGCTACAATTGTATAGAAATTGAAAATTATGCAAATTAATTTCCAAATAAATAGGGAAAATTACCTCAGAAAATTCCAAAGGAGAAAGTCCAAGCTTATGGGATCACTAATGCTAAGGTTGATGCTCCGAATGATGTGGTGGCAGGTTCTTTAATTGTTTCCTCAAAATAAGGTAATTCTTTATTTGATTATATATCATCATATTATTTCATATCTTACAAATTTTCCATGAAAATTAAATATTTCCAATTTGAATTAACAAGGTATTTTTCAGTCAAAAATACTAAGGGAAGAATCATTTCAACAATCGTTAGTCAATCAGTTGCCATTATTGCAAATAAATATGCTTTATTTATCGGTCTTATTGTAATACCCATGATAGAATTTGATATAATCCACGATTTGGATTGGATTTTGGACCATGATGTTAAAATTTATTGTAAGAAGAAGGATGTTGCAATTTTTTATGATGATAAGGAATACCTTTTATTTAGATTAGAAACATAACCATATGATTCTCATCACGATCCACCCCCATTAGCTCAACTAAATTCAATTATTATGGTGGAAAGGAGTGAAATAACTATATGTGGGGAATGGAACATTCAAATAGAGGATATACCTATTGTGTATGAATATGTTGATGTGTTTCCAGAAGATTTACTTGGACATCCTCCAGAACATGAAAGTGATTTTTCCATTGACTTAATTCCTGGTTCCATGCCTATATCGAAGACCCATTATAGAATGACCACTATTGAATTAGTGGAAGTAGAGAAACAACTAGAGAAATTGAGTAATAAATGATTTATTTTCCCTAGTGTTTCTCTATGGGGGGACTCTATTCTTTTTGTCATGAAGAAAGATTGATCTATGAGGTTGTGTATTGACTATAGAGAGATCAATGCTATAACAATAAAGAAAAAGTATCCCCTATATTGCATTGATGATTTATTTGATCATATTCATGGAGTTCAACATTTTTCAATGGGTGATCATTGATATTGATACCATCAGTGGTGCATGAGATGGGAATAAATTCCAAAGACATCATTTCAAACTAGGTACTGGCATTAGAAGTTTAGAGTAATGCCTTTTGGACTGACTAATGCACCATATGTCTTCATGAATTTAATGAATAGATTTTTCAATGAATATCTTGATGACTTTTTTTTCTGGTATTTATTGATGATATCTTGGTATACTCCAAATGCTACTAGGATCATGAAAATCAGTTTCACACTATTCGAAAGTCTCTTAGAAGAAATGAATTATATGGGATGTTTAGAATGTTTGAATTTTGGCTTCAGGAGATTTTTTTTCATGGCTATATTGTCTATAATGAGAGAATCTATGTTGATCCTTCTAGGATAAGAGTAATCCAATAATGGCCAAAACTGACGAGTATAATTGAGTAACATAGTTATATTTGCTTAACATGTTATTATCAATGTTTCTTCCATAGTTTTTCCTAATTGGATAACCCATTAACCATCTCACATGTAAATGGGTTAAATTTGTTTAGAAAAAAGAGTGTGAATAATGTTTTGAAGAACTGAATAGAATATAAGTCAATTCTCCTATCTTGACTCTACCTTGGGGGAATGATGAGTTTGTTATTTATATTGATTCTTCAAAGAAATGACTTGGTTGCGTCCTTATGTAGAATGATAGAGTTATTGATTATACATCACAGTAGCTAAAAATTCATGAACAAAAATATCATACTCATGATTTTGAGTAAAAATCTATAATATTTTCCCTGATGATATGGAGACACTATATATATGGTCAAAAATGTGAGATATATACTAATCATAAGAGTTTGAAGTATATAATCCCATTGAAAGAACACAACATGAGGAAAAGGCGATTAGTTTAACTACTCAAGGATTATGATTGCACAATACATAACCACCAGGGGAAGGAAAATAAGGCGGAAGATACTTTGAGGAGAAAGGATCGGGAAGTTCTTAACAAGATGAGAGTTGAAAGGTATCCTACATTCGTGGATCTAATAAAAATAGATATGGGAATAATCATGGAAGGTGAAACATCAATACTTTTTCAAATGGTTGGAAAACCATCGTTACTTGAATGGTTATAAATTTGTCAGACTGATGATGAGGAGTTTCGAAAGAAAATTCATGCTGTGACTGATGTGAAATTGATTGACTTCGTATATGAAGATGGAATTTTGAAATTTGGGAAGATAATTTGTGTACCTGATATAATTGATATAAAAAGGTAATTTTTGGATGATTCTCATAGCTCGAATATCAATAAACACCCTAGTAGCACTAAGTTATATAGTGATTTGAATGAACATTTTTGGTGGGACAACATAAAGAGGGAGATTTTTGATTATATGTCAGGATGTGTGGTTTGTCAATAGGTGAAGGCTAGAAGGAAACATCTTGGAGGATTCATGCAACCTATTCCCATACCTGAGTTGAAATGGGATGATATTATGATGGACCTTTCCATGGGGATACAAAATACTCCTATAAGGAATGAGGTGATATGGGTCAGTATTGATTGTCTTACCAAGTTAGTACATTTTCTTACTATAAGAGGAGATTTACCACTTGAACGTTTAGCAAGACTATATATTACTGATGTTTTAAGACATTATGGTGTACCCCTATCGATAGTTTTTTATGGTGATCCCCATCTCACATCATGATTCTGGAAAAGTCTTCAAAAATCCCTAGACACTGAACCTTGTTTGATCATTGCCTACCACCCTCAAAATAATGGACAATTAGAATGGACTATTGAAACCTTATAAGACATGTAGAGATATTTCTTAAATGACTTTCAAGGTATGTGGGATCATTATTTACCTCCGGTAGATTTTTTCAATAATAATAGCTTCCATTAAAGTATTAAGATGACACCATTTGAAACATTATATGGAAAGAGATGTTGCAAACCAACTTTTTGGGATGATGTTGGTGAAAGAAAACTCGAATGCCCAGAACTTGTTGAGGAAACAATGTAAAAGGTGAATTTTATCCAAACCCACAACAAATCAGCTCAAAGTAGGAAAAATAGATATGTTGATAACCGAAGGAAGGATTAGGAATTTCATGCAGGAGAACATGTTTTATTTAAGGTATTTCTATAGAAGGGTGTTATACGATTCGATAAGAAGTGAAAATTATGTCCCAGGTACATCGGACCTTTCGAAATTCATGAACGAATTGGAGTTGTAGCATACCATTTGGAAATTATGCCAAGTCTCTCCACAGTTCATGATATGTTCCACGCATCACTATTGAGAAAATACATGTCTAACCCAATGCATGTACTCAATTATGAAGAAATAGAACTCGAACCCGAAATGTCTTATTGTGAAGATCCTATCATTATTTTTGATACCAGAGAACAAGTGTTGATAAACTGAAAGACTCGTCTGGAAAAATTTCTTTGGAGAAACCATAAAATTGAAGAGGCAATGTGGGAACCTGAGGAACTAATGATGAAGAACCACCTGCATATTTTTATGCAGTCGTATTCTAGAAATTAAAAAGATGAAATTATTTGAATCAGGTAAGAATGTGACACCCCAAACATCCACGATACGTTTCTCTTTGAATAATACAATAGGTTGCACTGTATGCAACTTCGAATACTAGCACACCACGGCCAATAAAACTAGTCATTTAAAAAGAAGTTATGATTATTAATACCCACTTTTTGAAATTTTATAAATTTATTTTTTTCAAAATAGAATTCATTTTAAGATTTATAATATAAAAATTATCTTACGGTAAATTTTTGGTATTTTTCTGAAAACGTTAAATTTTTTATGAATAGTGAAAAACACTCCATTATTTTTTAAAACTAAATTTTTATTTAAATAATTATTATTTTTACTTAAATTTAATTTAAAGTAAAAATAGATATATAATACCTATATTAGTTTAATATAATTCATTATAGTAATTTTATAATAAAATTTGATATTTAAAATTTTAATTAAACTTTTTAACATCTTTTACCCACCTTCTATGCACATTAGCAAATTTTCATAAAAAATAACTTTAAATCTTATGTGAATTGAATTTCAAAAATCTAAGAGACACGATTGACATCCGTAAGTAAAATTTGGTTCAATATGATGAACGTAATTTTTGGTGAATAATATCTTTTGAATTTTATTTACCACATTTAAAAGTAAATAGGGTAATTAAAGGTGAAAATTATTTTATAATTACCCCAAAACATGTCCTAATTCTATTGTATAAGTTTTGTTTCGGAAAAAACAATATTAGGAAAAAAAATATGATTATTATTTATCCACTTGGATTAGATTCTGTCATTTATTATATTTTATTTTAAGAAGAGTTAAAATTGTTAAATTCAAATTTTAATAAGTAAACCCTTTTAATATAACGTTATACATAAGATAAAATCGACTATAAAAATTAATTAGAAAGGTGAAAATATTTAATACATAATGGTAGTTTATTTAAAAATTTAATACATTAAATAATTAAATATATTTATGACACAATGATGATACAATAATTATTGTATTAATGAAAGATTAAAATAATTGATATTATAAATATAAAAAAATGTCAATCAAGACCTTTGATGAATTCAAAGATTTTAATAGGTTA
This sequence comes from Viscum album, assembly GCA_963277665.1. NCBI lineage: Eukaryota > Viridiplantae > Streptophyta > Magnoliopsida > Santalales > Viscaceae > Viscum > Viscum album. Next base: position 893,522,960 of record OY728123.1, read on the forward strand.
ATATATCATGTTATGGTTGATTAAATAAATTTTTATCAATGTAATAAAGTTTTTATTACTTTCAGAAAAACTGAATACTAAATAGTGCGAAAATTGACATAAATGAGTTTTTAAAACAAATATTATATTATTAAATGATATAATATTCCAAAAAATCTATGGTTCATCCAAAGGACTTATATAAGGTTATATATTTCGTTAATTAACCTATTTAGGTTCTTTTAGAATTTTATTTTATGTTTATTAAACATGTAATATAAAAATACAAAAATACATAGTAAAGGATAAAATATTTAACTAAGAGTTAAATCTAAAAGATAAGGTTAATATGGTGGCCTAAACTTTTCTAAAACCTATGGGTTTAGATTATGTCGACCAATAACCTCCTCATCATCGAAATAAATCCATTTGGTTCCATTTGAAACCAAAAATTATTTTATAATAAAATAATAGTTCAAGCTTTTCTTAAAGTGGCCCTCACCTCTCTTATAAAAGGGTACTTACCCTTCTCTAAAATTCGCACCTCCAAATCCATTTGAATCAGACAAACACTGCTCATATATCCACCCAACTACCATCACTTAAACCTAGATGCATTACATTGATCAGAAAGCCAACCCATGGATTCCTTTTGTTCAAATCAAATGAAATATCTCGAAGAAGAGGTACTTATTTCATTACCACTTTCACATTTTTTCTTCTTCCAATTCCTCTTTATTTTTTGTTTCCATACCAAAATAATAACTCCAGTACCTTATCAATATTGTGTAATTATTAAAAATATGGTAATACCATATTAATTATTCTATCCATCCTATGAATGACAATGTCACCATACCTGCATACGTATGACTTACCGTCTCCACATCGTGGTGTAGTTTGTTATTCAACACTTATTTATTTGGATGGGTATAATAATGAGTATAATTTATGTAAATAATAAATATAACATGTTAATTATTATATATATATTATATACCATCAAATTAAAGATTATTTTACCCATTATAGAATGATATTATCGCTCGTGCGTACGTACGACTTACCTTCTCCAAACGTGATGAGATTTCATCCTCAATCGTAACCATTCAAGTTTAATTTTAACATGATGATAAAAATAATTTTTAGGAACATAATATAGTTATGTTTATGAGTCAAATAAATTTTATCCATAAAAATAGTACTTACATAATAAAACATATAATGGAATACAAATCAGTTAACACCTGAAATAATGATAATACTGAAATATTATTAACATAAAAATATTAAAAGATCATATATGATATAATATTTATGGATTTGGTTCTTTTAGAATTTAATATTAATGATTTTTACCATTATACAGGATGTTAATGTACCCTCGACTAAGAAAAAGTACAAGGAAAGGGTTAATTTTACAATATCTTTATTATCCAAGGTTGTTTTTACAGGAGCGTCTACTGGGACCTCTTTATCATCAACATCTGTGTTTCTCAAAAATGTATTTGAATTTTTTTACTATTTCCTAGAAAATGGGTTAAAGTCATTTTATACAATTTTTTTAATTTTTATAAATTTTTTTTGAAAGGAATCCTTCTGCCGTCTCTAAGAAAGGTACTTTATGACCTTTCTGACAAATTAAGAAGAAATATTTTTTAACCAATAAGGCAGGTTAGAATATTTTACTCTATTATAACACCTTAAAATATTCCCTTACAATATTATAAGAATATATTACAAATAAATGTTTTATTTTACATTTACATGGCTTTCAAATGATTTCAAAATAGAAAGAGATATTTCGCACAAATAGTTTTGATTTAATCTATATCAACATCCTTTGTGGCATTTCACTCTTGTTTGAAGTTGATTAATTATGATACAATCTTCCATATTGTATTGAAGGTTTTTTTTTGATATTTTTGACTATGGATGTGATATTTTTATACCATTCATGGTTTATGGTTAAAGTATTAACATTTCATATTCTAGTTTTAATATGAACGTTTATGTTATGTTTCAACCATTTCATATAAGGAATGCATTGGATGGAGTAAGTGATGGGAGAGGACCGTTGTAGCCCCTCAATGCATCTGTAGGTATCGTAAGACAAATTAGTTCCTTGGATGAAAGCCTTGACAAAACATTATTTGTAGTCTATGCATGAGGCCTTGACTATGTGTTTATGATATCCGACATTATGAATTCTATCATTATGATATTATTTATTGATATTACATGTGATTATTCGACTAGTAGAATATCAATATGAATAAGTAAATTGAATTATTGTATTTATCTTTTCCATATTGTGATAAAGTTTTATTTAAAATGTCTTGTGTTTTAATGTTCTAAATTTCCTTAAATGTTTATGCTTATTTATAATAGTTTCCACTATATTGTTATCCTTACTGAGCACTTCAGCTCACCTATTTCTTATGTTTTATTTGTCTCAGGATATGGAGAAGTATATTACGATTAACTTGAAATAATAGTATAAGGGATATGAGTTTGTTCAAAGGGGACACAATGTTGTTGCTTTTTTATATCATAATGTAATGTAAAACTTATGTCTGTATCTAGTACTTCCAAGGATACTAAACTGATCAGTCCTTTGAGGAATGATTCCCTATATCATGCGAATGTTATGTATTAATTCACCGACTCTAGGTAACTGGGGTTGGGGAGTTACTTCATTTAAAAATTTTTAACATCTGGTAAAAGAACATAGTTATGCCACATAGTTTCCCAAACTATGCACCAACCATTTTCCCCTCACTAGGCAGACATTGGGCATGCTCATGGATGGGTTGCACATTTTGTTAAACCATACACAAACTGGGTGAAATTTTTCATCAAAACTAAATGCCTCACCACAATATTCATGCTATGGTTGGAAAACCATGTGCAAGGCATGCACCATGTCTCAAACACCAACCATAATCCCCATAGTTTCTTGGGAATATCCACATAGTTTCCCCTAACCATGTGTAACCATGCACCACAGGAAGATCAAAAACATAACATCTCCACATAAACTCCTAGAGGAAAAAATGGAATAACATAGGGACCTATGATAAAAAAACCTCACATAAAAATGTAAAATAATTACATCAATAACTTTAGAGAATAACCTATATCCAAAAATAAACCAGAATAAAGGGTGAAAAAAACCCAGGTTTGATATTGTGTATGAAAAAATATAATGTATTTTTCCAATGTTATGCTCCCGTAGATTATGTTCACAGATTCTTTTATGAACCACGACCTATTAACTACCATTCTTTATTCCAGGACCAAATATTTAGATACATGATATATAAGGTATGGTTTTAAAATGTTAAGATCATGTTCCTGTAATATTATTCTCATGTTATGCTAAAGTGATCCTTAATATATCCCTCTTTTACCCTTACTGAGAATTTAACATCTCCATTTATTATATTTCTCCTAATGTCATGTAGAAATGTTTTACCTATTACTTGTCAAATAATGTTACTAGTTTTGAAGATCTTAGTAGAAGATGATTTATATATCTTATGAATAAGTTGATTATGTATCAATGTTTTCAAATATACTGGAACTATATGATTATGTTGTGGATCACAATGTTATCTATTGAATGTTAATTTAATATGATGTAATATTTATTAATGAAAATCATGGGATATTATATAAGGTATTAGATCAATGTTTAGATAATATTTAGAGATTATTATTAGAGAAATATGGTTAAAAACCTATAGATAAGTCTAATTATATGATAATAGGATAATGTTTTATTAACATATACATTCTATTGTTTTCTACGAAATAAAATTTTTTGAGGATACTATATGTGGGTGTGGTTTTGGAACAGATACATTTATGAGTAATAATCCTAAGAAGAGTTTCTTAATTTTATGTCAACAATCATTCTAGTGCATGGTCGATGTGACCATACCCCACACATTATTTGGTACTCTCTGGGGATAGGACTAGATTAAATCATATTTTCCTTATATACTATTATGAGGTATTTGAATATATGGAAACCAAGAATGTACTATTTGAAACCTATGGCGTGATAGACTAAAAACAAGGTGTCATGATTTAGAAATACATTGAATGATTTTTTAGGATTATATGATTTCTATCTATGACTATTGTTACTCAAACTACACTTTTTGGTTTTTGTCAATGGATGGAGCCAAGAAGATTCATGTTAGTGATTAATTTGATGGATAATTTAATGATTTTACTTTTAATAATTCAAATTAAATAGTATCTATAAGGTAAAAACATTTTATTAAGCCTAATTATCTATCTCATTGTATGATTAACTCTCTCTACTAGTGTAACACCACAAAAATTCTAAAAGAGTAACTTGTATTGGATAGCGTGTATGACCCGCAACACCAAGAATATAAGGGAATATAATATCTTGTGTATTTATAATATATGTACTACTTTAAAAAATCAATGTAATTTATAACTTCCAATTCATGTTATATCGAGTTATCATACAACATACATAACAATGAGTATCTTCAATGGCTTGTGTTACATGTGATACCAAGTTTTAGCAAACAATAACATATTGTTAAAATAATGTTATTTAAGACAAAATAAACTAGATGATATGAATATGATTAACTATCTTATGAAAATATATGGTTTACACAACTAATTCATTGGTAACAAATTAATTAAAAATAAATATAAGGGACAACTGAAAATAAAGGGAATGTTTTATATTAAACTATTTTTTATGTCGATAAACCCATTTTACCCTAATAAATTACATTAAGTACTAAAAAATAAGTGATATTAATGAAATATATATATACATATATTATATTCAATATAATATACTCCATATTCATTGAATATATTTGATAAGAATAATACAAGAAGAAGCCTAATTTTACACATAAAATACTATATTTTCATTAAGAAATTTTTACTGCCTTTTAATAGAAAACCTAGTAGACATTCAATTTTGGATCTATAATAGATTATATTTGTATTAAAAAATCCTATCATTGAATGAAAAACATAAAAATTCAGTTAGGGTGGATTTTTTATTTATCTATGATGTTATAATTTTTTATGAGTAGTGAAAATACTAATTTTTAATTCAAAAGTAGTTTTTCGTCTAATTTATTTATAAGGTTAAATAACATTTTAAATTGTTTGTAATGTTTATTAAAATAATAATATTCCATTAATCCAATTTATAACATTGAAATCAATTTCTATATTAAATTTATTATAAAAACATAGAAAACATTTCAATCGTTTTGACTTGAAAACCCTGCATTGTTATCCCGTATGCGGGATTAAATTTTAATTAATTTCAAGCAATTAAATAATTGTAATTAGTCAAAATGGATTCCCATATTTCAATCAGAATAATTTATTATTTATAATAAGATTTAATTTTTTAGAAAAAAAAATTAGTGACTATAATTAAAATTAATTACAATGATTAAGGTAAAATTAAGCTTAATAAGGGAATAAACCATAATCTTAAGGGACCAAATAACCTAGAGACATAACAAAAAGCAATATTATTATATATAATGACCCTATCCTAACATGGATTAAAATTTGAAAATTATGGGGGCCACATTCAATGTGAAATACATGGATGGAATTAAAAAGTAAAAATATTACCATAGTGTCACTCCTCCTTGACATTAAAAGGCCTCCTCTCCACCCACATTCTAACACCTCTAAAGACACATTGGATCAACTAAGATTTACACAAATATGTCCACAAAATACCTTCTCTCATCCTAAAAGCCAATATTTTTCACAAATAAATCCAAGGAATCTTTTGGTTCCAACCAAAAGTAGTCACCCGATTAAGAGGTAACAAATTTCCATAATATGTTTAGTTTATATCCATTATCCACTCCCTAAACTACCATTATTCCATAAATGTTTAAAAAAATGAGTATCTTATATGTACTAGGTTGTTTTTGTTTTATCTTTCTGACCTTCACATACACAAACATACATCTAATGGGTAATGAACATACTGTTTCTGTCTACGGTGAACTACGACCTCACGAAATGATGATTGTTCATCTCCCCTTTAGCAACATTAATCATTGGAAATTATGATACAAAATATATATATATATATATATGATATATAAAATAGTAATCATTTATTTTAGCATATTTAATTCTCTTAAATCACATACTCATATACTATCCATTTTGTGTAAATACGATAACATCGTTTGTGGATGTGTGGACTAATGTTATAACATCCCAGCCCAGATCACCTATTAGACGGTGGCTGTACTGGTGGGTCACATGACATCAAGTGTGTCTCCCTGTACAACAGAGGCTATTGAATAACAGGGAGGGTCTCGAGAGGTGATAGTGGGGAGACTATTCACTCTTATCATGGTTTAATAGTTATATGATAGAGTATAATTAGAAGACAACATCAGAAGTAGTAAATAAATGAATGATAGAGTAGGGGAAGACACTAATTAACAATTTAAGAAAACTGTCCAAGGCCAGTTACAACAATACATGTATGTTCTGATGATAATATATAGCTAGAATCCATAAAAAAGAGCATGCTTTATATTTTACAACAAATACAAGACTAAAATAAAGAAAATACTCAATCCTGAAGGTGATCTCCATAAGCATCCTATGCTCTAGCTTAGTCCTATGCTCCGAACACCATAGGTACAAGAAAACAAAAAAAATCATTCAACCTAGGTCCTACAAATATAATGTCTACTTAGGTACTATAATTAAATGGAGGACCAAGAAGGGTGTGAGGTATAAATCTCAGAAGTCTGGAACTACTTCTGTCTAGAAAAATGTAGTTGTGATTAGAAAATTAAGCCAATTTTCCATATATAGAAAGCACAAAACAAATAACAGATTTACAGAAAACACCTTAGTCTGGGTTCTCAAACGGACACCCATCCCATACCACCTACATTGTCCTATTATGGGGTGTCTAAAAGTGGTATCTATGCAATACATAATATATATACCTAGGCTAATGTAAACATAGAAACCCAAAATGTTATACGTACAAGATTATTCGTCAACTTGGGGTCCAATTCTTGTGTTAGAAACTAAGCATGCTATAAGAGCAAGAGAAGAATAACAAAGCATAAGGAAACTCTATATAATATTCATAAAATTATCTAATGAATGTATAATATCAATAAAATAATCTCAATAATTTATATCAAGACCGTAGATTCCAAAGGTAGAGTTTGAGCCCATCCCAAAGGTATCGATACAATAAGTCCATTTAATGTTCGATTCCATTGATACCATCCAAGGAAATAATTTCAGAATCCCAAGTATCACATATTTTATGGTAACTATGAGTCCATACCGTGTATCACAAGTATGGGACCAAGTATCTCCTGAGGCTTGGTGTAGACAGCTTGCCAATGGATCCATCCTCGGTTACCACTTATAAAACCCGTATCTCCGAATAGTATAATAAAAAGATCCAGGAATTCCTTACCTGGTAATCCGAAAATATCTCTTCCCCAACATGTTGTGTTTTAAAAAATCATGAACGAAGAGTCCATACATGAGTCCTTAATACAATACTCATGTTCTCTACTCAGCCCATATCAAGCGAGGCATACAAGAAAAGCACATATCAATTCACATATAAATTTGTAAAACATAAGAAAAAATCATTGCCTTACCAACCTTTTAAAACATAGAAATGATTCATTAAATCTAATATACAATGAATAAGTCATTACCTCTAATAAATTTCAAATACCCTACTCAATTCCATTACAACCAAAGAATTCAATTCATTTAAGGAAAATCATATAATCATTACCATGCCATTCCATTTCTTACAATTTATCTTATATATTACCATTCAATTAGATTAAGTGGCACAGTCATGACACCCTATTCAAAAAATAATAATAAAAAATATTTATCAAGTAAAGGTAAAAACCAAGAACCATTCTTAAAAATATCACCTTAGATGGTAACTCAAGACACTAGAAAACTCAAAAGGCTTTCCTATAATTAAAATCATGTGCGAAACAAGGTAATTTACTACTTGAGAGATTCCAACAATAAGATGACTTAACACATAAAATGATTCTCTATTTATTTAACAATTATATAAAAAATGGCATCATGATATTTGAATAACCAAAGTGGATAAAATGAAAAACATGTCATAAAAAACATTTCCACCAAGTCAAGAAGAATACCAATGAAATAAGAAAATAATGTATCACAGTCTATAATTAATTTTTATCATGAAGGAAGATAACCTCTATTGGAGGAGTTGTATTTTAAAACCAAAAATTATTTATCAATACTTAATTTGTGCATATTTGATAATTTCATCTAGAATTATATTTTATATTAAAAAGTTCAAATACTAATCATCCACGTATCAATAAATTTATGAAGAAACACCAATGCAATAAGCACAAAAAACATGTTATAAATATCTATTCACTACACCTTATATTGAAGGTAGCTCACTTCCATTGGAGTTGTTTTATTAGAAACCATATATTGTTATTTGAAAAATTATTTTTTCCTCTTTAGACATTTTATTCAATGTCGGTATCTCAAATTATAAAAATAATTACATAATTTCAATTAATTTAAAGAAACAGTAAATGTATTTCTTTAATTAAAAAGGGATGATGAAGAGACTCCTACCTCAAAAGAAGATCCAACATGAACACTCAATGATTGAAAAAAAATTTAGAAAAAATTCTAAGTTGTTCCATCTAACCTCCAAGAATATGAACATTTCCATATATAAAGGAAAACTAGCCCCTATGTATTTATTTTCATTTCCATGAACACATAAAAGGGGATCCTTACAAATAGACTACATGAGCATACCCATTATCACTTACCTACATATATATTATTCATATTCCATCTTGAGCAGACCTATCCCCATATAATTATATTTCCTACCATGGTAGAACATATATATAATGGGGGAACTCATATGGATATATGCAAACATATTCATATGCAAGAAAGTCGTATTGGACAACAAAAAACCCCAATCTGCCTCAAGGATGACCAAAACTCACTAAAAAACATTATGAACTAAAAATTAATGTAACGATGACCAACACTCCTAAATTAAAATCCAGGGCCTTATAAAAAAAAGACCCTAAACAAGAGGGTACAAAACCCAGAAGTGTGTATAAACCCTTACCTCATATGTCAGCAACATACTAAATCGACCCAAAACCACATAGAATAGTCCAATGCACTACAAATTTGTTATTATGATGTAAAAAAAGTTAAATTCCAGAATTTAGAAGGTAAAAAACCATGAAACAAGAACAAATCCTATCCTAGGATGGCGGCAGTGACACGAATCAAAGAGAAAATTCCTTTCCATTGGCGATAGTAGCCAAAAAATGCATAAATATAACCCGGGAGGCCATTTTCACAAGCCTAAAATTGAAGAAAACAGAACATTAGATCAAACCCTAAGCTAGGGTTTTGGATGAGTGGAAATATGGGTGATGGGAGACCTAAAAATCACCAAAAACACAGATGAAGGGTGGTAGAAACCCTTACCATAGAGTTTCAAAAAAAAAAGATCTAATAAAAATAAAGTTGAAATCAAAGATGAAGAGGGAATCCATGATGAGGTGGGTGACACTGTGAAATGGAGCCTGAGGGGGAGGGGAGTGTTGAACAGAGAGGAGGGGTGGGGGTGCGACATGCTAACGGGGAAGAGGGAGACCCATACGGTCTCAAAAAGAATAACCTAATAAAAATAATAAAAAATATATTAATAATAACACTAATATAATAAAAATATAATTATCATTATTAGTATTATTATAAAAACTATTGTTTATTGTTTTCCAATTTTTCTCATTTCACTTTTATTTTATTTTTAAATTTATTATTTTAAATTTCATTAAAAATAAATCATCAATTTAATGTGTCCTAACTTTTGAAATTTCATTCCAAAACGTGGTTTTGAAAATGAAACATGTAATAAACAAAAAATTTCAAAAACAATGGATTTCTCATCATGTTCAAAATGTGGGACATTATAACCGCATCCTAAAAGAGATTTAATTCAATCACATGATAAATGGAATGTATAAAGAATGATTATAATTTTAATTATGTGACATATACAAAAATCTATATGATATTAATGACATAATTAACTTTCTGGAAATATAATATATATCATTTTCTATATTACACTTTCAGACCCTTAAAAAGAGATAACATCATTTTTGGACATGTGGATTACCATCTTCTCAACTTGATATGATTCCTTTTAAATTAAAATAATTATATATATAAGTATATATAATGAAATGACATTGTATTTATGATATTATTATCATTCTATAAAGATATGGTTTTACTTACCTACTTTCCAATCTGATCATTTAAATATGGGAACATTACTCATTATTATATATAGCCAACTGTTTCCATGATTATAACATTGAGTCATTTTTTTAAACTATGTTAAATTATTGTGTGTAAAAGTATAATATATTTATAATAAGATAACTTTTCCATTATTATTATTCTGGATATGTTTAATAATTCACTCATTGACCATATTTTCCCTACGAATGTTTTTTTGACACATAAACTGAATTTGGTCAAAAAAACTACTGTAAAAATAATTGATCATGTAATTGAATACAAAATAGTAATAATTGAAAAAAATGCCATGATAAACATGAATAAGGTTCCCATGAATGTAAATAATTAACATAAAATTATTATTCAAGAATTTAAATTACCTTTACCCAAAATGAAACACATTGTTAGGGATTTCATCTCAATTTACATTCCATTGAGTCATATTTATTGTTATCTACATAGATTCATTTATATACTTCATATGATACAATTTGAAATGGAATAACATGAAACCGTTTATTCATAAGATATTATAAAATTCATTTACTATTATTAATTCATGGAGAATATTATTCATATAAATAAATGTGGTATGGGAAACTTTGGAATGTTTAAATATTATCCTCCTCGAGAAATTTCTTATTGATTATCATTGTAATCTGGCTTCCTTTTTTCATTATTAAATTTCTCTTGAAATAATCAATTTATTTTTATACACTTATTTCCATATATATGGTGTACATAATGCCCCTTTTTCATAAAATATCATGGTTCATTCATTCTTCATGATAATTTGTGTTTCAATATGAATTATTCCTTCTAAGGGGATTTGAGTTAAATTATACCAAGTTGAAATGAATTTAATAACCAAATTTATTTTTATTGGGTAATATTACTTCATCGTTTTCTTTAATATTCTAGGATCATGTGTATAATGAATTTGGATATCTATTGATGTATTTACTATTCCATAAGTGTATTTATAGATGATACACACAATCAAAACATTGATTGATTCTCACTCCAACCTTATTATCATTTCATGGGTTTACTATATAATCTCATTTTGTTCAGCATTATTAAAAATTAAATATACATCTGAAGAAATTATTTGATCATTGACTGGTAAAAAAAATTAATTTTATTCTCCACTATTTTTTCATGACATATATTATGTAAAAGTACTATTTTACACTATTTGGTCCTCAAAATATTTTATAAAATGTATTTAAGAAACCCCAAAAGTATTTCTCTCATTAGATGGTGAACCTGTTACCTTTTAAAACCACATATTCTAAAAAAGGTTTCAAATATGTTTTAAACATGAATTGATAAAGACATTTTACACCTTTTCTCTTTTACTAATGCATTCAATGGAATATCCTAGTCTCTTTTTGAACAAGGTATTTTTTTCAAACCTTTTTACGTGAAAAATAAATGTCCTATTTTTCTCTTTCAACATGTATGGATTTACCCACTATCATTTATCTGATTTTTCCATTTCATTCTTAAGAGGGTACACTATAATGATAATGTTTTCAGAAGTTATTTTCAATGAAAAGGTTTTCTTAAAAAGTTTTTTCAAGACAAAGGATATTTTTTCAGAAGATTTTTTTAAAAATATATTTTTATTTCCTTTCATTAATGAAAACCACCTTTATTTTACTCCACTTGGGATATATTTTACTGGTAGCAACATTATACTTCCTATGTGTTGTTTATGATTGACATTGAAATTGAGAGTGTCTACATTAACTTAGTTGATTAATTTTTTAGTCCCTTTAAAATATTCAATATCTTATGATCACAAGAATTTTAATTTCTCCTAAATTATTAATTTATTTTATCATGAATATTACTATTTATTAAACCACATACCATTTTACATATGGTGTCTACTTTGAAAGTTATTTAATTATTTGGTGAAATATTGATAATTCTGTTTTCTATATTTATTATAGATATTTTATAAATAATATTATTTTATGTTGTTTTTTAATGTGAGGAATTATTTGAATGTAAATAATGGGTGGATCTAAGACTTTATTTAGCTCCTTGATGAATCAATTAGTTCATATGAGGCAAATTAGTTGTGAAAATTAAATGGTATTCAATTAGTATCTTACAACCATCCTGTGAAATGGGTTGCAAATATAGGTTATCACGTGTCTCACACATGAAGTCTATTAAGAAAGCATCTTCCTCATTTAGTTTTTGATATTATTCATCTTTGAGATGTTGCGCCGACATATCTATGGATACATATCATTTGAAGTTCATTGATTAAATGACCTGTGTTTATATTTATTACCTTTCAATATTTATTTTTCCTTCTCTATTTACATGAATGGAATTTTCTTTCATTTTCCTTGATTTACTTTTTATTAAATTCTTTTTCTACCTATTAGTTACTTGGCATGTGTGTTCCATCAATTTCTATTAGATAATTGTTATTTTTATTGATTTGTTATTTTCTCGACTATAATTTACCCATACAGAGCATTTGATCTCACGTTTACTATATTTCCCTTCTCTGAGATTCTAAGAAGTGTACTAAGAATGGTACACAAGGATACGCTAGATGGAATATATTCATCCTAAAATTTATTTAGAAGAATTTTTTTTAAATTGTTCTGGTCGAAGCATCAATTTACTATTAAAGCAAAGACCTATTTAGTCTATGTAGAGGGAGACCCATTATAAAGCATGAAGTCCCTAGGCTAAGTGGCCTAAATACAAGGCTTGAATGTCCATTTTTGGCACAAATGACCCCTCAATGAACAGTACTACTACAGTCCCACATGTCTACAATACCTACTACAGTACATCCACCACTAAAGTAGCTGCTAAAGTGCCTCCACCACTACATGTGGCCGCTACTACAGTCTGTCGCTGCTATAGTACTACTACAGTGCCATACTACATGACTGCTATAGTACTCCGGAATTTTTCCCTACCTGGATTTGATCGTGGGTCTTTTGGGTGCCAAGAAGGAGAATATACCACTTAGGTACATGTTCTATGGAAGAACAAACTTAAATTGTAATTAGTGTATTAATTTTTAATATAATACTCGCATATCCATCAGGTTGACCAGAACTATTATACTATGAATCAGTTTGTAATTGATTCCTTGTAATCATGCCAATATAAGTGATAGAATACACTTGTTTTGGCATATCTGGGTTTGGGTGTCTACAGTAGGTATTAGAGGAAGTTTACTAGCATAATTGGAACTAGATTTTGGACAACATAGATTAGAAAACATATCCCTATGTTAGAATATTAGGATTTGTATAAAAGTTCATCCTAAAGTTTCAGTTAGTTATTGATTATGGGGGATTTCTAGAAATATTTCCCTACCTAGATATTGCAAGTGGACATGGTTCAGGTATAGATTTACATATGAGTAACAACTCCAACAAGTAGTGTCAGGCCTGACTCGACATGACTTTATAAATGACAAAAAGCCTTATTGGACACCTAGTTTGACACTCCTAGGAGATATTTTTAGGGTAATTTACATTTTCTTTTTGGATCAGTAATAGGCATTTGAATAGATATTAAAAATGAATGAATTCAGTTATAACTGTGGTGTCTTAAGTAGAAATTATTGTGACATGATTCAGACATCCGATTTTGTTTCCAATATAATAATTGATGTTCAAACAATGGTTTTTGTTTTTACTAAATGAAATCCTAAACATGATAAAATTGAACCCAAGGAATAACCAATTTGGAAATAAATTGATGATTTATTTTTATATTATGGTTTTATTTAAAATCTTTTTTAAAAATCAATTTACGGATTAAATTTATTTTAATTATGTCCATCATATGTATTTTTTAAATTATATTAATAAGTTTTTAGAAAAAGAAAACCTATAAGTCTGGTGACAACTAATCAAATATAGTGAGGTCACAGGACTTGAACTAAAGACTGATAGACGATAGAGATTTGACACAAACCAGTGACCTACATAATTCCCAAGTTAAAATGCCATTGTTTTTAGATAGAAAATTTGATAAATAAGTATTAATGATGAACTAATAATGTGTCTTTTTAGGTGCAGAGTAGAATTTCCTTAGTATATTAGTTTTAGAGAATAGATAGAGATAAATATTTTTAATTTTAAATAATTTATATGTCTTCCGATCCTTTAGAAATTTATTTTAGTGCTTCATGCATAAATGTGTTTTTGAATGTAATGGAAAATGTATCAAAGAATGACCAAATGTTCGAATTGTATTTATAGAAATATATAAATAATGTATATGTGTTTATATATTTAGTTTTGTAAATAATTACTCATCATTAGAAAAATATCACATAAAATGGTGTCCAAATACCTTAATATTTTTTCCACTAAAAGGATTCTAAATCATCACAGATTTATGGATTTTAGGCCCTCAACTATATATTGATCAACAATTTTTTTGTGACTGATGTCCTTAATAACATCCTATAAATATTTACACTTTCCCCCAAAGTATGTATAACTAATTTCTACTAAAGATATCATACTTAGAGACCGAGTTATATATTAGTCCATGTGACCTTTGCAATTCTCATTTTTCCTTTTCTAGAGGATATTTTACAATAAATTATCTTGATGTGGGATTTTAGGTGAGATAAATATCCAAAAATATTTCACCAATATTGTTTCCAAATTTTGAGGACACAATATATTTAATTTGGGGAGAATGTAACACACCAAAAATTCTAGAATAGTAACTTGTATTCGATAGCGTGTATATGATTGGAAACTAAGAACATAAGGAAATATAATATATTGGGTATTTATAATATATTTACTACTTTAAATAAATTAAATATTATTTATATCATGAAATTCACTTGATAAGAAGTTATCATGAGACATACATGACAATGATTCTCTTCAATGACTAATGTTACAAGCATGACTGAGTTTTGTCAAATACTAATATATAAAAAAAATATTATTATTTTATAAGATATAAAATATTAATTACGTATAGTTTTATATAACATATGAAATTATATGGTTTAAAAAAAAAAATTCATCGGTTATAGTTTAATTTTAAATTAATATAAGAGCCAATTGATAATAAAGGGAATATTTTAGAGAAAACTTTTTTTTATGATCAAAAAGATATTTTCCCCTAATAATTTAAATTAATTACAATTATTAAATGATATTAATTTCATATATAATTATATATATATATATATATATATTGTATTTAAAAAGTTTTTTTTATATTGATATATTAGATTTGATAAGAATAATATAAGAACAACCCCAATTGTTTACATAAAATACATTATTCTTATGAAGACATTTTACCACATTTTAATGGAGAACCTATTTTAAATTAAATTTTTATAACTATTATAGATTACTTATGAAAAAAACTACATATTTGAAAATTAAAATTAAAATTAGGATAGGGTGAATTTTTTGAATGTTTTTGTGAATTTTCATTTTTTAATAAGTAATAAAAAATATTGATTTTTAATTCAAAACTAATTTTTCATATAATTTATTTGTATGGTTAAAACATATTTTTAATAGGTTTTAATTTTTATTTAGATAATATTTTTAAAATTAACACAATTTAGGTTTCATAAATCAATTTCTTTTTGAATTTGGCTATAAAAACATAGCAATCTTTCATATGTTGTTTACTTTAAAAACAAACATTATCGTCTTGTCCATAATATTATGTTTAAATTAATTTCTACCACTTATGTCATGGTAATTAGGTAAAATGGATCCCATATTTGGAATAAAATTAATTTATATTGTCTAATAAGTTCAATCTATTCTTTTACATAAAGTATTAGTGAATGTAATTGAAATTAATTACAATGATTAAGGTAAAATTAAGCTTTATGTGGGACTAAACCATAATCTTAGGGGCCCACATGAACTATAAAATTATCCAAAAGCCACTGAATAAATATATCTAGACCTTAACCCCACATATATAGAATTTTTACCATTATGGGTTCCACTTTCAACATGACAGCATGTGTGGAATTCCATTGTCAAAATATTACAAGACTGTCATTCCTCCTCTACAATAAAAAGGCCTCTTCTACACCCAGATTCTCATACCTATCACGACACATTGGCATGAAAAATATATTCCAAAATATATCCTCAAAATACCTCCACTCATCATATAAGTCTTCTTTTTCATAGAAATCTATCCAAGGATGTATTTGGTTCAAACTAAAAGGATTAACCCGATTAAGAGGTAACATCATTCCATGATTTTTTTGGTTTTACTTCCATTATCCACTAATTAGACCATATTTTTTCAATTATTATATACAATATTTATATTAAAATTACTGGGATGTTTTTATGATATATGTTTTACCTATATTTACAAGAACATCCATTTAATGGGTAACGAACATGATATTTTTTTGTACAGTGAACTATCGCCTCACAAAATGATGATTGTTCATTTCTCCTTTGCCAAATTTAATTGTTGGAAATTTTTATGGAAAATATATTTATATATGATATTTATTTCTTTATTTATTTTTCCTTAATAATTTTACAACACATGCCCTTATACTTTTCATTTTTTGTAAATACTATAACATCTTCTCTGGAGGTGTGGACTACCACCCCTTAAAAGAAATGTTATTCATTAAGACGATACATGGAATGTATAAGGGATGATTATAATTGAAAATATGTGTCATAAAAAAACATATATGATATTAAATACATTATTACCTTTCAATAAATATAATATAAATCATTTTAATTATTACCCTTTAACACACATAAAAAGATATAATGTTGTTTGTGGACCACCTTGAAATGATTTCATTCCTTTTACATCACAAGAGTTATAAATATAAGTATATTTGATTAAATAACGTGGTATTTATGATATAATTATATTTCTATAATGATATGGTGTTACTTACCGTCTTTCCATAATTATCATTGAAAAATTAGAACGTTACTCATGCGTACGTAGGACCAACTGTCTCTATGATTATAACGTTGATTCACATTTCATAAACAAATTTATTTATTATTTTTAAAAGTATAATTGTTTTGTAAATATGATAATTATATCATGTATTATTATTAGGTTGATGTTATATAATGACCCCTTTGACCATATTTGACAAACTGAAGTTATTTTTGATACATAAACCTAATTTGGTCAAAAACAACTCACGTAAACATAATTGTTTTAGTAGTTTTATACAATATAGTAATATGTGAAATTAAATTTATGATAAACATTAAAAAGTATCTCAAGTATATAAATAAATAACATTAATTTTTTATTTATTAATTTAATATACATTCACTTTAAAGGAAAAGTATGGTAAGGTATTTCATCTCAATTTACATTTTGTTGAGACTTATTAATTGTTATGAACCTAGATTATTTTATTAGGTGTATATACTTCCATTTGAAATGTTATATTAGAAAAATATTTACGATAATGGTATGATAGGTTTAACTTAATGTTATTTCTTCATGTCGGATATGATTCGAATGTTTCAAAGTAGTACGGGACACTTTAGAATGTTTAAAGATTATCCTCCTCTATAATGTTTTTAATTATCATCTTTCCAATATCAGTTCCTTTTGTGATTGTTAACATTATATTGATACAATAACTTTTTTTTGTGCACCTAGTTTCTTTTATATGGTGTATATACTACCATGTTTTCATAAAATATCATGATTTATTTAGTATTCATGATATTTTGAGATTTAATTTAGATAATTTCATCTAAGGGGATTTGAGTTAAAAGTTACCAAGTGGAAAAGGATTTCATAACCCAATTTATTTTCATTGGGTTATATCACATCCAATTTTCATTAATATTCTATTACCGTCTATATAATCAATTTGAATATCTATTGATTTACTTCCTCATCTATATGTGGATTCAATATCAGTACATATAATATAATCATTTAATTATTATCACTCCAACATTATAATATTTTCACGGGTTTACTTTATAATCTAATTTTTTTCAAAATTATATACTCATAAATTTCTATTAGTGGATATTATTTTACCATTTTCCAATAATCCCATTAATTTTATTCTCCCAAGGTTATTCATGTCCTTTATAATGTAACAATACAATTTTCCAGTATTTGGTACTCAAAATGTTTTAGAAAATGTTTTTATGAAAACCTTACATTATTTATCTCTTTAGTTAGAGAACCTGTCTTCTTCTAAATCCTTGTTTTTTAAACTATTTTCATAAACAATTAACATGATTTTTTAAGGAAACTTTTACTCTTTTTCTCTTTTACCATATTTTTCAAAGGAATATTTTTTTTTTCATTTTCTAAAGAAGGAAATATTATATCCTTTTTACCATGAAAATGGAATGTCCATTTTACCTCATATGACAAGTATGGATTTACTCACCATCAATTGTCTAAAATTTCTAATTCCAGTTAAAAAGGTTTATTTTAATGAAAATGTTTTCAAAATTTATAATTAATGAAAAGGTTTTTCAAAAAATGATATTTTCCTCAACAATTGTTTTAAAAGATCATTTTATTTATACTAATCAATTAAAACCAATTATCTTACTCTACATGGGTCATATTTTATTAAAACCATCATTATTATTTATATTTATTGTTTATGAATGATTTTTATAAGGATAATATTCACATTCACTTCCTTGAATAATTATTTAGTCCCCATGAAATATTCAATCTTCTATGATCATTCATCATTGAATTTCCCTTAAATTTTCCATTTCATTTATCGTGGATATTACTATTTCCTAAATAAAATACCACATTCCATTTTGTGTCTACATTGAAATTTATATGATTATTTGGAGAAATATTGTTAATTATGTATTCATTATACAATATTGATATTTTATTAATAATATTATTTATCTTGGTTATTCGATATGAGGAATGATTTTGATGGAAATGACTGTTAAAAACCTAGATATTATATAGATCAATGATGCATATATTGGTACTCATGAGAAATTTTTTTTGCATTAAATAAATGGGTTTCCATAAATAGTTTTAAACAGTCTTATGAATGGTTTTAATTGTATAGTTTTTTTGTGCCTCAGGAATGACATCCATTAATGAAGCATAAACCATATTTAGTTTTAGTTATTTTTAATCCATGAGATTTTTCATACACATATATTTGGATACATATAATTTTCGAATCATTGATTAAATGGGGAATGTTTAAGTTTCTCACATAGCCATATCCATTCTTTTTTATCAAGTTATTTTAATGGAATGTGTTTTTATTTTCCCTGCCTTATTGTTTATTCACTTCATTTTCATCCTATTAGTTATATAGGATTTGTTTTCAATTAATTTCTATTCCATAATTATTTTTTTATTGACTCATTATTGCTTCCACTATACATTGTCCTTATTGAGAATTTAAGCTCACGTTTATTATGTTTTCTTTCCCCAAGAATCCAAAAAGTTCACTAAGAAAGATATGAAAGGATGCTATATATGGAATATTTTTATACTAGAATATATTTAGAAGAAAACAAATATATTGTAATTTGTGAATTAATTTTTAATACAAGAATCATGTAGGTTTCTTATTTACCAATAATACTAGTATATTGGTCCTTTGGGATTTGATTCCTTGTTATCATGCCAATTTAATTGATATCACACAACATCTCTGGGCTATCTGGGTTTGGTGCGCTACAACTAGGGTGAGTTTATTGATGAAAATAATAAGAGAAATATGGAGTTTCATTAAGATTATAGAGAAAAGAGATTCATATTCCTACATTTCAAGTATGCGGGATGAAGGAGTCAGGGAAATATATATGATTAATGAGATAAAGATATATGTGTTTAGTATATGGTCATAGAATAAGGTGTTACTAAGAAAAAAAATAAAGAGTTCAATATAGGGATATGATGTTAATTCCCATGTACCGATTATAGTTAATTATGTAATGTTTGGATAATATCATGATTATTCAAGAAAATTACAAAATATAATGTGTATCTCAAAGAAAAATGAAGGAGCTATGGTATTCCAATTATTGATGTGAAAAATTTTATGTTCCAATGTACTTTACTTCAATAATTATATTGTATATGTAGGAACCCAACCCTAATAAGGCCACCGCCTGTATCTATTATAATTACATTACCATGATTACAAGGAACAAAATATTGAAGTCCAAAGTGTTTCATTTTCTTAGTAAAAAATACACATACCCAAATCTTGAATTACAAATAAATAAAACAAAATATAATTTATTTTCATTCAAGGAAAATTTTATTTATATATAATATCCATGAATTTATTTCCTTGTACAATACAGAGAATCCTAGGGAAAGAAAAAAAATAAGGGAGAGATCAAATTCTCAATAAGGTCAAGCATAGTATATGTCATAATGAATAAATGAGAATAGACAAAACAGTAAGGTAATAAATAAAGACACATGACATGTAATAAATAAACTAAGAAGGAAGTTCATAAAAATATAGAATGGTAAATAATTGAAAACACATGATATTTAAATAACTGGATAAGGAATAATCAATAAATAAAGGAATGAAACCAAAAACACATCCCACATAATCAATAATTGAGAATGAAATTCATCCATAAACACTATCATAATAAAAATCTCATGTATTGTTAATATTCAATAATGATAAATGTAATACTTAATTATTAGATGTCATGTCTCTAACACATGAAACCCTATACTATCAAGAACTATCCTCATGATAGTTTAAAACTTCATGTTTAAACATATTTAATGTATAAAACTAAATTATATCATGAGGACCTATCGATGCATCGAGGGGCTATATAAATTCTAGGTCACACCTACCTCTACATGTCCAAATAATTCCTAATATCAATTCATCATATTTATTAATAAAAAATATGAATTATAAAAAATCTATATTAAATAAAGAATACGAATTTTTTAAATATTTCCCCAAATAGTCAAATAACTATTAATGTAAACACCATATGTACAAATAATATTTGGTTTAGGAAACAAACATATCCATGATAAATGATATGGATAAATATGGGAAAATCAAGGTCTAATGATAATAGGAAATTAGATATTTCAATGGGACCAAAAAGGAATCAACAAAGTGAATATTAATATTATCTTTAATAAAGTCTATAATAAACCATTCAAAAGAATAAAAAGGATTGTATCAATGCAAAATATAATAAGTAGATTAAATATAAAGGGTTTTTCCATTGATGAATAAAAATGTTCTAAAACGATAATTGAAATACATTATTGATGAAAAATACTTTTTATTTTTAATTTCATTAAAAATAATTTTATTCCAAAATAATATTTCAAAAACAAATTTTAATGTATCCTTCATAAAATTTCAATGGAATCATTGAATAAATGAAATTTGGTAAAATCATATATGTCTTACAAGGTAAAAAACAATACATTTCAATGGTGAAATGGTTAGAAGAAATGACTTATTTAGAAAGAAAATGGAATATTACATTAAATAATTTTGTAAAATACCAAATGAATAAAAAATTATTTCATAAATAATTTTATAAAGGTTAAAAAATTAATTTTTTTATAAAACATAGATTTTAGAAGAAAACATGTGCTCTGATTAAAGAGGGAAGTGAAGTCATGTTTTCTTAAAAATGTTGTCTAAAACCTTTTATGTACCATATAGTGAAACAATAATAATATTAATTGAAAAATATCATTAATAAATATAAAAGAAGAAAACTAAGGTGTTTATTTAATAGTGATAATAATAATTCCTATAGTTTAATTTCAATTATATTAATCTTGATTAGAATTATATTGTGAAATAAACCCATAAAATGATCTTAATGTTGAAGTGAGAATTAATCAATTAATTGATTATTTTTATACATTATAAATAAAATTACAATAATTATAGATACGTAAATATATATTCATCATCATTATAGACATAATCATAGAATATTAATAATAAAGAGGAAGTGACATTAACCAATAAAATGGAATCAGGTTACAAAATTCGTTACCACTTGGTAAATTTTAATTAAAATACCTTTACAAGAAATAATTCAAGTTGAACCTCAAAATACCATGAATATAAAATAATTAATTATATAATATATCAAAATGGGAAGTAGATACACCTCATAAAATATATAAGTGGTGAATATGACATTTCTCCCATAGATGTAAAAATTGATATGAAAACCACGTACCTTATGTCTATATTAATATGATGATCTTTTAACCTAAAAAGCAATTTTACTATGAATGTAAATAACTTATACCAGAACCATAATCATATTTATAATATAATATTTTAATTTTTTATATTATATTGTTACACATTTTTTAACATCATTTCATTACTTTCAGTATTTCATGTGTTAATTGCATAGTTTTTCGAGTATGTTTTAACTTTTAATTTTTGTTCATATTACATATATCATGTTTTTATAATTTAAATAATTTAAAAAAATGTTTTAAATTTCATATATATTTTGTATATATATATATTTTAAGATCCATAAAACTTTGAGATAATAAATGAAATGCGCCATTAATGGAGATGCTAGGCGGTATGTACACAGGTACACTACTTCCGTTTCATTATTGTATTAAATGGTTAAAAAATAAATGACAAATATATGTATATTATAATTATATTATCATATTTATTTCATATATGTAACTTATTTTTATTAAATACAACCCTTAATACAGTCCTTGTATAGCTTGAATGAATCACATCGCTCTGAGGAGGGGGTATCTCATAAGTCCACAAACAATGTTATCATATCCCAAGAAAATGGAACACATGAAGGTATGGGTTATATAAGACATAAATAGGTATAAATATATTTATAAATATCATATATAAAATTTATGAAAAAATTATTCCATTATAATTCCCACCATGAGAGGTGGTAAAGGAAGAATGAACAATCATCATTTCATGAGGTGGTAGTCATTCAGCAACATGAACGGTGAGTTTGTTACCCATTATATGGATGTGTATGTTTTTGTACGTCAAAACCATTGTATTAAAATTTTCAGTATAATTTGGATACATATTTTTATATAATAATGTAATAATAATATCATATGGGGTGGAGAAGGAAACAAAATGAATGTGATTGTTGATGAATGTTACCTCGTTTTTGGGTAACTCTTTTTGGTTTATACCAAAAGACTTCCTTGGTTGTATTTATTACTAAGGTGAGGAATCTAGGATTAGGGTTGGGATGTGTGTAGATTCTATGGTCTGGTTTTGGATGAACAAAAGTGATTTATTGGAGTGAATAAATGGGCTGGGTGAGTTCCTTTTTAAAGTGGCGGGGGAGTGGAATTCTAGAAACATTTTTGAAATGGGAATTCTAACCACAAGTTTACTATGTAAACTGGCTCAAATAATGAACCCAATTTGATCCAAATTGGAATAGGGTATAATTAAAGACATAATATAAATTTTGGACAACATTATAGGTCATTAGGGCTCTTATTTTTAATGTCCATTTTTTTGTTAAGCAAGTTTTTCTTTTAATTGTTGTAATTAATTTTAATCACATTCACTATTAGTTCTGTAAAAAACTATGATGAACATATTAGATGTTATAAATTATTTTTATTCCAAATATAGTATGAGAATTTCAAAATTCAAAAAATATAATTGCATGAAATTATATTTCAATTGATCTCTTAGCCAGGATGACAATGTTGGTTTTAAAGATAAAATGTTCAAAAGTTTGCAATGTTTTTATATCTAGTTTAGAAGTGAAATTGATTCATATGACCTAAATTGGATTACATTATGTAAAATTGGTCTAATTTATCATTTAAAAAAATTTAATATATAATTCATACTTATAAATTATGGAGATAAAAAGTCAGTTTTCAATTAAAATTCAGTATTTTTCATTATTCCTAAAAAAAGAAACATCATAGAAAATACCAAAAAATAACCCTACACTAATTTTTATGTTCCTATTTAATAAATAATGTTTATTTCCACATATAAAATTTCTAATAGTACATAAATTGGATTTAAAATAAGTTCATCACTAAAATACAGTAAAATTACCTTGTTAGAAAAATACAATTTTAAGCCTAAAATTGGTTTTATTCTTATTATATGCTTATTAATCCAATTTTATGAATATAAAAAAAATTATTGAAAATATAACATAAATATTTCATTAATATTATTAACTAATTGTAATTAATTTATTTTATTAGGATAAAATACCTTAGTAAGCATAAATAACTTGTTTTATTCAATTGGTTCTTATATTCATTTCGAATAAATTGATTACCAATGAATAAATATTATATTTGTGTCAAAAATATATTTTCATAAGTTAGTTAATACTATTCATAACCTATAATTTAGTATCGTAGTTATATCTTTTCATATTAAATAATATTAGTAGTATTCGATAAAACTCGGTCTTCCGTGTAACACAGGCTACCAAAGAAAGTCTTTGGTGTGCACAATCTAATCCAACTTAGCATATCATACATTAAAATCTATATCATAGATTTTTTTTAAAATAGTAAATATATGTTAATTTATCTGTATATTATATTCCCATATTCTCTTGGGGTCATGTGTCATACACATTATCAAATACAGTGTTCTTACTTTGGAAATTTGTGGAGTTACATTCTCACCACCTTAATTAAATTGAATCCTCTTAATATAATCAGAATCGTGGAAATAAAGGGTTTGATATTGGAAAATTAGTTCGTTGAAATACCACATTATGAAAATAGTTAAAATAATATCCTCTTAATAAGAGAGTCTGGTAAGTATGAAGATCACATGGAATAACATATAACTATGTTTATGTGTAGGATAAAATTAGTGGAAAGTGGATATATAGATTTAGAGGGAAAAAATAAATACCTGAAGTGAATTATTACTATAACCAATCAAAAAAAGGGAATGATCA
The DNA here is from genome assembly GCA_963277665.1 of Viscum album. Lineage (NCBI taxonomy): Eukaryota > Viridiplantae > Streptophyta > Magnoliopsida > Santalales > Viscaceae > Viscum > Viscum album. Next base: position 893,548,309 of record OY728123.1, read on the forward strand.
GTGTAATTTTTAGGGCCTCCAATACATAAATACATGATGATTTAAAATAAAATCATTTCAATAAAAGGTAATAGGAATACCTTTTTTGATCATTTACCTAATGTTGACTAATTATTTTGCGGTGTAAGAATATAAGGGAATATAATTACATGATATGTCTCTATTTCATATGAACAATTAAATAATTTGGGTGTTAATTTTTCATATTCTAATAAATCCTTAACTCCAAGAAATGGAAATCCTAAAAAGAACATTTATGACTGAATTAGTAAAATACACTTATAATCGATCTTATGTCCCATAAAAGAGTGAAATGTATAATTATTTGTGTAACGCCCCAGGTTTCATGTAAGTAACCCATTCTTTATTCTTTTTTATGTATGTTAAAAATATCGGTGAACATTGGGAGAGTTTGGGAATGTTATAGATAATATTTATGATTTTCTATAGGTGCACAATTGGGGCATTGTTTGTGAAAACAATGAAACACCTACAGGAAACCATGTACAATGAGACAAGGTCTAAAAAACAAAGGTGCCTGGGCTGCACCAAGTTTTTCCAAACCATGCGGTGGCCTAGAAACAATATTGAAACATTAGACAGTGGGATTTGGAACTGGTAGCACATACTTTGGAAAGCATGTGAGCCAACCATTTTAGTATCAGCCTTAAGGTAGTGGTTGGAGCATAATTAGTGCATGATTTGTCTAACCATGTGCCTAACCATACATGATTTAAAAACTAGATCTAGAAATCGTGGATATATGTCTATTTAATTATTTAACTCATTGTTTACCCCAAACCACCCTAACATGATATTTTCTCATCCAAAAGGCAATAGAGTCTTTTCCCATCAATTTGGAGACAATATTAAGGCTTATCTTAGTGATTCGAAGCCAACTTCGCATGGTATGTCATCGTTATTAGTTATTCATAGTGATTTTAATTTAATTTATTTCTCTATATCCCTAATTTTACTATATCAATATCTACTGCTGTAATTTCTAAGATAGTTGTTGAAAGATTTGATTGTATTATGTCTTTATGATACTATGGGAAGATATCTAAGTTGTGTTTTTGGATATTCGACTCGGTTTTGTTTATGGTTTTCATACTATTTCACGTTTTCGAGCAATTTCCAAGTTAGGTGGATTCACTATTGACTACTATATTTAGAATGTGAAGGCCATGTTTCGAGTTGATTAATCTAATTGAAATCTATTGTGAATTTTCAATGAAATAAGTTTTTAAAACCCTCTTGAGTGATGGTTTGTGGAAACAAGGAAATTAGTTGTTTTGTAGAATGTGCGCTGGTTCTTGATTTTAAAATGTCAGTTTTTAAATTGTTATATGCCAGAATTTTTTTAAATGTATTAATATAATGTTATTAATAAAATATTTTTTTTGTGGAAATTAATTGGGATCATTTGTTTGAAATGGTTTGTTTAATGGTTTTCAATAAAATAACTGTTTTATTGAAATCATTGTTTGGAAATGAAATTGTTTAGCATGATTGTATTATAATGGATTTGGGAATACTTGGTGGTGTGTGTTCATATTCTATTACAAGGATTCATTAAAATATTATGTTTTACTTGGTGACAAATGTCCAATGGCACATGGTATTTAATTACCTTGTGACGACTTGGTAGATCGAATTGAAACTGATCATGAGTATGGAACTATCTTAACGAAAAATGAATGTGTGGATGTGTGGGGTGTATATTGGAAGAATTTATGAAAAATTAAATTTAGGAAATGTTTGGATAACATTGATTGGTTTCATTCCTTGGAAGTTGTTATTGTTTTGAGAAAACTACTTTTCTATGGAATTTGTTTATATTTTGTTACAGAATAATTTTATAAAATGTTTACATAAACTATTTTAAATAAATGTGCTAACATGTTCTATCTTGGTGGTGTGGGTGGGGAGTGATTGGGGGTAAATCTAATATATTTCATTACTCACCCCTTATTTGGGACATTTGTTCTTTTTTAGATGTTGTTTATTGTGACTTGGGAAAATGGAAGTATCACAAATCATTATTAGTACTTCTTGATTTTTTGGAGGTTTTGTGGTGTTTTAACATAGAGCATGTTTGGATCTATGGATTTAGTAATTGGAGTCTTTGAGTTTGTTATTCTATTGCATATTTGGTATTGTAGTCTCCTATTATGGTACTCAGTTTATTTGGATTTTAATATAAATGGTTTGATTTGAGTAGTCTTTCATTGACATCATGCATCATTAAGTGGGAAATTTTTTATGCCTTTTTTGGTTGGTTGTTTTATTTTTAAAAGGGAAAATCATCCCCCAATTATATATGATGCCCTTGGAATTCATTTCCATCCTTTGGAGTCATGGGGATTTTATGTAAGGCCATGCAATTTTCCTCTACCTTCTTAAGAAAATGAGGACATGAGGGATGCTACAAGTTGTATCATCTTAGTCCTTACGATCATTTTGGAACAAGTGGTAATTTTAATTGTTGGTCTTTGACTTGGTATTTCCTGTCGGACTTGAAGTTGAAATCATTCTTTTGTATTCTTTGCATTTGGAACACAGAAAGGGGTAGGATTATCAGGAAATTAAATGTAGAACACAAATATATGTAGATAACCTCTTTATGTTGAACATCATGTTACTAGGGATCTGGGTAAATAAGTGTTTTAGAGACAATTATATGTTTTTGAATCTCACTGTCATGAGTTTATCCAATGAGACAAGAATTACATGAATGATCGGAATGACTTCCCACATAGATTTCTTATTTCAATTTTGGTAATGTTATATGATTTGATTTAATGTGTTGATTTTTGAACGAGTTTTGTTTTCAAAAGTAAGGTTTTGAATAGAATCACGATTGTGGTATTTTGAAAGTGGTTTGATTTTGAATGACCTAGTTGGGATTTTTCAGAAATGGTTGAATGTGGAAATGATTATTTTAGAAAGAACTATTGCGATATCATTTTGTGAATGAATTTGTAATGAAAATAATTTTTTTGATAGAGGGTGAGACATATGGCGTTCATTGTCTTTATAGAAAATAGGACCCAGTATGCATCATAGAAAACTTCCAGAATAAACTGTTGTTAATGTGTTTAAACCTAAGCCACAGGTGAATCAATAACTAGTTCATAGTATTGTCCGAGTGATTTTGGCTATGGATAGCAGGAATATGAGGTTTGAGCCAAGGAATGTGGATTTTTCAATTAATTATAGAAGTTGAATCCCCCATATTCTAGAGTGATTTAGAACTAGAAAAGGAGTAGGTGTGGATGAATTTGGTGAATCATATCTTCGTTTTATCTGGTGCACTAGGTGAGATGAAAGTCTAGTTGGAAACATATTTTTTGGAGGATCTTTCATGACAATGGTGGGAATTAGTGTTTAGGCTAAAATAGACCATGACCTGGCAAGGGAGGATTTTGAAGTAATTTTTAACAAACAATTCTATCACCATACATACAAAAATAAAAGAATTATGATTTTATTTTTATTTATTATGGAGAATATTTTTTCCATAGATTATATGGCTGAATTCATGCATTTAGAGAATTATTCACCCAAGGTTGCTGCTAGTGGATCCTTAAAGGCACACCTCATCAAATCAGGGATGAGACATGTGATTAACCCGAAGAATGTTGTGTTTTGAATTATGGACTATTAAGAGAAATTCAATAGAGAGACAATTAATGAAAGGGAGATCTCATAAGATATTGGAGGATGAATTATGTTGATACATGCATGGAATTATGAGAGATATAATGCTCAGAGAAAGCAGAAAAAGGACTCGTATTTCCAAGGATGGAGCATGAATCAAAACTAGATGGCCAGATCGGTGAATATTCCTTCAAGACCCATGACTAAGGCTGGATGTTTAAAATGTGGTTATGTTGACAACATGAATCAAGATTGTATGAAACTACCAAGATCATTCCACAATTACAACATGTTGGGGAACCATAATCCATATTATCAAAGTTCTATGAGGTCAGGTGTTTGGGAAACATCTCATGTGTCACAAGAATCATATGGTTCGATGACATGAGGGAAGTATAAATAATCTCATCAGTAGAACAGACCTATCCATGGTGATTCTTGGAAAAACATGACTTCTCAGGCGGTGCAATCTCAGTAGGGAAACAAGGAGAAATGTGTAGTGAGGAAGTAATAATATATATCAAAATATGTTATTGTGGATGATAAGACTGGATGATCAAACGTGAGAGATATGATTCTTTCTAATTATACCCTTATGCAAGTGTTGTTTGATATGGTTCCATCCCATTAATTTATTTCTTATCATTCTTTTTATTTTATTAGTTTAAATGTTGAGATGATTCCTTTTAGGATGAAACTATCAACTCTTCTTCGTCAAAGAGAATCTCAAGCCCTTTAGTGTAGATCGTGTTATATAACCATTGATGGAGGCAAGCAGAAATGGGATTTTTTTCATGATTCTTATAGATGTATTTTTTATAATCTTGGGTATTGATTGGATATGAATATTCAAGGATTAGAATGTCTATTATACCAGATAGGTTAGTTTGACATCTAAAGATGGTGTCATGCATCTCTTTTGAGGAGACAAAAATGCAAATTCTTGTGAAAGGGGCTTTTAGGAACCAACATTTGGGATGATCTCATACTATTTAGAAGCTTTTTCATTGGCATCTATGGATGAGATGAAAAAGACAAATTTTCTAGTATTTGTGCATCAATATCCAATTGTGTTTCTTGGAAATTTATCAGTATTACCACCTATAATGGAAGTGGTGTTTAAGAATGATATTTTCTTGATGACCATTCCTATTTCCCTTCCATATTATCATATGGAACCAAATGAATTAAGGTAAATTAATGTGTTGTTGGAAGAGATGTAAAGAAAATGGTCCATTCATCCTAACACGTCTCCATGGGAACAACTAGTTTTGTTTCTCAAAAATCCATATGGAACTATTCAGTTGTGTGTGAATTATCATAATCTTAACCAAGTTACAATAAAAAATAGGTAGACAGTTCCATGCATTGATGATCTGTTTGATCAATTGTGGGGACCTCTTTGGTTCTCTAATATGGACTTATGATCAAGATATAACCAATTATAGGATTGCGAGGAGGATATTCTGAAGAGAAATTTTATAAGATGATTTTTCTTTTATGAGTATGTGTTTATGACTTTCGGTATTATAAATTTACAAGTGTTATTTATAGAGTTGATGAATCAGATATTTCAGAGGTATCTAGATTCTTATGTGGTATTTTTTTGGATGTTATATTGGTGTACTCAAGGAAAATGGATAAGAATGAGCAACACTTGGGAATACAATTTGGAATATTGAGGGATCATCCTATGTATTCTAGACAATAAAATTTAGATTTTTGGATACAAGAGGTAAATTTTATTGCACATGTAACTTATGAAATTGGAATCTTTATGGATCTAGAGAAGATCGTTATTGTGATATCATTGCAACTGCTGAAGAATGCCTTCAATATACACAGTTTTCTTTTACTGGCTAGTTATTATCTATGCATCGTTCAAGACTTCTCATGAATATATTCTCCTATGAAATATTTTACAATGATGAATGTTCCATTTTAATGGAATGAGGAATTTAAGATGTATTATCATGAACTTAAGTTTCACCTTACATCAGCACCTATCTAGATACTTCTAGAATGAGGATAAGGGTACATGGTGTATTCTGATGCTTCAGGATCTTGGATGGGGTGTGTACTCATGCAAGGATATAATGTAATTATTTATGTATTAATGTAGTTATTAGTGCATGAGAAGAAACACCAACCACAAAATTTTTATTTAGGTTCTATAGTCAATTTTTTGAATACATGGAGTCCTTACAACTATAGTGTGAAATTTATAGTGTTTACATCTCAAAAGATCTTGAAATATAATTTATCACAATGTGATTTTAACCTCATACAAATATTATGGATAGAGTATATCTAAATGTTTGAATTTTAATTGATGTATATATTGTTAACGAGTAATTCAGTGGAGGATTCTTCAAGTATAAATCATTATGATTATTTGGAAAGAGAACCTTTAGATGAGTGGCAGTTAATATTGGTATCACCTAGAATTAACATAGAATGTGAAGATAGAGGTGAATCCATTACCATATTCCTAGTTTATTTTGTTTATGATTTGGGGGATACTATTAAGGAGGCGCAAAAATCCTATGTAGAATGAATGGATATGAGGTAAAAACTCAATGTTGGGGAGACCATTTAGGGATAGATGTGGGCCCTTAACCTGAGGTTTTCCCTTCCCCTTGGAATTGTGCACGATGTGGTGTGGACTTATTTCCTCATTCTCCTTAGATATGCTTTATCACTCCATGAACATTACCTTTAAAACCTATTTCTTTTGTATTCACCCAAATCATATGATTTAATACTATGTTTCCTCATACCACACAACTTTAAATAGTTGTGTCTTTGCTACACAATGTGAAGGTTCATGGGCGGGTCCAATCATACAACCTCAAACTATGACACAATCATACGGACTACACAATGAAAAAGACACTACATTACAGTGTCCTCTCTTGGGGAGACATCATGTTTGGAATTGGTCCTCCACCATGCTATTTTTCAAGGCCCACATATAGCTTTATTCCTATGATGACACTCTAATTCTTCATCTTGGGTTTGGTGGTCTGAAAAAAAGATGCATACATTAAAGAACAAACAAGAACCATCAAATTCCACTTCTTATGGTGTATAGGCTAGAAATACATGATAGTATTACACCTCAAATTGGTATCCTACTATGATGTTTTCAAGAACTATGTTTGGATTTATTCCCATAATTATGGGATATTTTGGAACACCCATACATTTCATCTTCTTGCCTATCCCTAGGTACCTCAAATCCAACCTTCTTTCCATCCCCATGGCCCGAACCCAATAAGATGCTCATAGTGTGTGGTGGACTTATGTGGTCCTCTTTCACATCAGGTTTATAATAGCCTTATCATGTACTTCCCTTTGGGTATCTCCCTTCAATGTTCCCTTACGTATTTACCACATGACGTTAAATTGTATAGAATTTAAGAACTATGACTGGCTTGATTCTCTTCCTCATGGGATATGAAGGAACGTTGAAATGTCTCATCCTCGAGTCTAGCATCAGGTTCATCAACCCATTTCTCCCATTATTTTTTGGAATTCATGACTTATATTATGCCTCGCTAACGTGCTTATATGCACTGTGGTTTAGGACCTAGAGTGTTGGATTATGAATGAACTTTCTTTCATCTGTTTCCGTGCTTCATATCTCCCTTTATTTGGGTTTCCATTATATTTCACATTCAAAAGGACCCCCAAACAATATGGATGCCCATCCTTATGGTTCTACTACCACTTTGGACCAACATCCAAGAGGATTTCAAATGAAATTTTGAGACAGGTTTCGTATTTTGAATATGGTCAGTGGCTGTCCCTAAGCTTCTAGTTCCCATTTCAGGCAACAAAATAAGAATTATTTGCTTCAAATATGGTCAATAGTTATCCAATATCATTATGAAAACCCCCTTAGTCCTAAATATTGGTCTCATTAATCACATCCCTTTCCACTCCATCATGTTCAAGTGGAATTTTGACACCCTCGGTGTTATGCCCCCATGCACCTTTGGACACTGGGAGGATAAAACAATGTTGTGGGGTCACAGTTGGCTCCCCATATTTATCCCCTACCCTTTGCGTCCATGAACTGTAAAGATCTTCTACACCCTTATTTCCTATAGCGAACAGGGATCACGTGGGCTTAGGTACATGTGTAAGGTTTGTTCCTACATGTAAGGTTCACACTTCCTTTTTGGTCCAAACTCTATAAACAAAAACTAAGATCTATGGTCGCCTAGTCCAAGAATCATGACTTTAAAATATGTTCATTCTCTTAGAAATTTGTAATGCGGTGTGGACTACCTTGTCCCTATCGATGTCGGGTTTCTTTGTTGCACCACATCACATAGTATCACTTTTTGAATCCCCCCATTTTGGTCCACGATATATGACCATAATCTAAGATCCCTCATACCTTATTATATGATGTTGAACTATGTCTTCTGTACCTAGTCTGTGTAATGATAAATAACCTAGCCATATGATTTCTTCACTTGAGAATATGTTTCCCCTTTTTAGTGTTAGCCCCCCTACCATACCACCTTCAAGAACTACATGTGGATAGATTCCTATTCTTATGGGATATGTAGTGACACTGAGTCTTCCTATCTGTGGTCCAGTCACAACAACTATTTACTCCCCGGCCCCATAAAGCTTGGGTTATCCAAGAATTACTTGGTGTTTCATGGCCTTCTTTTGTCCTCATTCATGTTGGGTTTATAATAACCATTCCATGTACTTCCTTTGAGATTACAACTCCTTACACTCATCCTGAATGACACTTAATCTACATGGGTAATGTTTTCACTTCTCAAATTCCTTCATTTGGGTTTTAATTATCTTTCACATCTAAAGGGACCCCCTAATGGTATAGATGTTGGGCCTCAGTTATCTACTACCATCCTAGGCCATCACCCTAAAGGATCTCAAATGAGAATTTGACACAAGTCCTGCATATTGAATATGGTTAGTTGTTGAACCTAATTTTTTTATTTCCATAATTGAAAAATTTGAAATGGATGATCTATTTTGAACATGTTCAATAGTTATCCTTCATCATCATGTCTCTCCCATTGTGTCCCAAATATCAAATGTTGTGTATCACATCTTCAAGGCCCCTTTTCATTTTACAGACCCTCTCCACCACTGGTGTGGTAACTCCATGCATTTGCACATGTCAAGTAGGAATAATATTTTGTCTAGGATTTTCCCCACATCTCATTTACTATGTTGAACACTCTCAGGAAAGACCTGACAATGATCCTTGTTTCCTACAATGAGCATGGATCATGTAGGTTTAGGGGTTGTGGTAGGGTAGTATTCATACATGAGATGGTGTGACCCATTGGTCCTTACATATGACCTTAAACTTTGACACTATTTTCCTCACCACCTGAAGTTCAACTGATCAGAATAAAAAGAATCGCATAGGATTTATCCTTTCCCTTAGAGGATACAAAGAAACATTTAGGTATCTAATCCCCATGTCCAGCCACCTGAATGGTAAACTCCCTATCTTGGCCTCTCAGCCCAAACTTCCCTTTCAATAATATGTGGTGTTGTGTGGACTTATTTGGCCCACATTCACATCTGGTTATAAACAGAACCACAAAATTCTCTTTTGGGGTACCCATGTCCTCGACGCATGTTTTTAAACTATGTTCCTACCCGGAACTAGTTCATGATTCCCCATGATAATTATGTGATGTGTCATCTTGCTCCCTAGAGAGGATTCCCCCTCCAGCGTTGTTTTATGACCACACTATTCTCAAGAACTATGTCTGGCGTGATTGTAATCTTTATGGGATATGTAGTAATGCCCAGGCCTTTTGACACGGGCTCATCCCCATGACTGTTAGCTTTCCAAGTTGTTTTCTCTAAATTATGGGTCAAACTCTATAACCCTATACTAGGAGTCCCAAATCTGTGTATCATGACTCTAAACTATTGAATAGGGTCCTTAGAGTATGAAACTAAACTATGTGCAACATCCTAGTTATATGATGCTAATCTTTTCCATGTATCATCCTCATTTTCATGCCATAAAACTACAAGCCATCTTAGGTCCTCTCTAGAGAGGTCCCTCCTAGATTTTGGCCTGATTTCAATTCAGACCAATATCCTCACCCATTGTACTTTTATCACAGAGGTGTAATTTTAAGAGTGTTTGAATTTATCAAAATAACCCATCATTCCATCACCACTCTTTCCATTCCCTCTATTCCAGATCCTCATTCTGTCTCACATCTAAAGGAACCCCCTAAAAGTTTGGATGTTGTACTTAAGGCTCACCTACCATTCTGCGCCAACATTCTAGAGGACACCAGATGACACTTCGAGTTTGGACCTGTGTTTTCAAATGTGGTCATCTGTTGGTCCTAGTTTTTTTGTTCACATTTTTGGCTAATGTGATGAAGATGTTTTCTTTATAATTTGGCCGACATCATTCATCTATTGTCATTTCATCATCATTATGTTTTGAATTTTTGTTATCATAATTCATACACTTCATTCCCCTTTGTTCGAATTTATCCCAACACACCTAACATCATTCCTCTAATGCAATAGATTACGTTGGGAAGAACCTTTTGGATATTTAGAGGAACCTATTCTGTCTTCATGACCCCTATTTTATTTCATTAACATTAGGTGGTCATTCCAACCCCAACTATTTGAATTGTTACATGGCACTCTCATACACAAGGTGAATAATTATGCAGTCTTCTCTTGTTTCTCACACCAGGTACAACCCACGTGATCTTAGGGAACAATTTCTAATTAATTAAAAGTTATAGTCGAGGTGCACTAAAATAAGAAAGAAAGCAAGTAGTAAGTCCATGCACATAGTTCACGATATAAAGAATAAGAAGAAAAAATATTTGTGAGTTTTTCCATAACATTTCCATTATGGATCGACCCCTTTTATGGAGTTCTCTAGTGCAGCCACCTTCTGGATCGTATACTGTAGGGATGATTTCGACTCCTTGAGCTCCCTCTCTTCAACAATAGCTATGTTAAATGATCATTGGTTCTAACCTACAATCACTCCCACTCAACATTGAATTAAATCATTAGATATCTTTCTTACACTACTTACTCCTAGGAATCCTCCACTTTCTAGGACTTCATCTATTCAAGGAGCTCAGATTGGCTCGCAATAAATGTAGCTGTTTTTTTTCTTTCTCTTCAAGGCATCAAACTCCCTGCTCAGACTCAAGAAACTCTTTAGTATTCTATGATTCCTTATGACATCAGGAATAAGTAGAGAATTTGATTCTATCATGTATCATCTCATCCATATTATCATGGATTTTTATATTAAGAGGGTGAGAATCCATCCCTTCGGCATAGAGAAAGCATATACATGTGCGATGTGACCCCATCCGGCTCAGCCATTGTGCATTTGATTGACTATAGAAACATTGGATGAAATTCCTCATTTTTCATCGTTTCATATGACTCTCCTCAGCCATGTCAGGATCAGAGTCATCCATCTCATTAGGATCTATAGGTTGGTACTCAAAAAAAATATCCAGGAATTCAGCGGCAGGGTGCTATTTTGAAACATATGCTTCTTCAGCCACCTCACCCCCGCCAGCATTAAACTCAATCCATGCAGCAACATCACCCATCATTGCAGCTTCATGATCATTGGGTGATAGGGATAGACCAGATTGAATAATTTACTCTATGAGAACTGGTGCAATCACTGGTAGAGCTCACATGTATGATCCAAACTCGGCAGTTTTCCAAGCCTCTGGCCCTGCGATCACAATATTGGGAACCAATATAATGGTCAGCCAAGTTCACCAAAAAAATATGTGATCCTACAAAGGTAGAAACTTACAAGAGCCAAGCACAGTGATATCCAGTGCCTCAGTCACAGTAGGAGCTTCCACAACAGAAGATCCCTTAGGGCATGTTAGCTCAATGATTGATACCATCTTCTAAATAGCAGGAATAGCTTGAGACTCTTAGTTCTCGATTTCATCACCTCTTGATGGATTATCATTGACCACTTCAGTCATGGATGGTCCTTCGATCGCTTCAACTGTGGTCGGTTTCTTGCCATACTCGACCCCATATGCAGATTCATGAGGACATTATTCAACATCCATGGGTACATTATAATACTATGTATTTGAAGATTCATGTCTTTCATCATCGATGTGTTCCTGTACATGGAAATGTTTGGTATGTGGATCCAAAAAAATGAAGATACAATGGCTGGTAGAGATACGATTTTAGACTCACCTCTAGTTGTTTAGCTAGATCCCCGTTAGAGCCTATGATTTTTACACTCTCACGTGGGATTCCATAGAAGACAATTATTTCTTGATGTCTCTCTCCTCTAGGACCTTCACCCCCAACCTCCTCTTCCCCTATTCATCTTCTTCATCTTCCTCTTCTTCCTATTATTCCTCTTCCTCCTCTTCCACCTTCTTCTTCTTCTTCGTCCTCATCATAATCATCCTTATATGTCAAATTTTCTAGGTCTCTCTCCTGGTCAAAAATCAGTTTCAGTAGGATATTTGGTTCTTCATAACTCCCCTATTAGCATTAAAAAATATAAATTTCTTTAGGTAGGCATGTAAAAGATGAAATTTCTCCATCTCTTCTGCTTGACTATTCCATACATCTGGTAGGTCAATCCAAGTGTGTATGAGTCTCTTCCACATCTCTTTAGTGGACATAGATAATCATAGTTTCCTCTAGGAAAACCATAGAGATGGGAAAATGGTGTCAACAATCATCTTTATAAGATGTATTAGTTACTTCCTAGGGAGTTCCCTAGTTGGCCCATGAGGCATCCCACGGGACCACCTCTCTTCGAAAGGTGGAGCTGTATTCTCAGCATGAAACGCTCCTACCAACGAATTTCTATTATGCACCATTCTGACTACCTAGCTTATTTCTATTCTCACAGCCCCAGCAATACCTCATCTTCTTCCTTGCTGTCTAGACTCTACACTGGCTGCCAAGATTTACCAATTTCATTTCTACAGAATTGCCTCTGGGTATATTTCTTTCCAATAGTCGACATACTCTAATGATAGGAATATATTGAAATCAGTATGGGGAACAGTGATGAATTCACCAGAAGATGTAGCCATGAACATTATCCAAAATTGGCCAAGGATGCAAGGATATGGATCTTCCCAAACCTCTTTATATACATTATTTGGCATCTGCTACATGAACCTGAATTTCCTATCAAACATCATCGGCACATAGGGTTTGAAAACGATTTTTCCATCAATATGTGCTACCAAAACATTTCCCTAATTATTTTCAAGTATTACCTCTTCTATAAAGGGAATCACCTATCATCTACATTCTCTCTATCTGGGGTCTGAAATGGATGAAAGATGATGTTTCCATGGTTTCCAATCATGAGTTTTATCAATTCCTCTTTAAGCGTCAATGAGAAAAATCTATCAATATTTAGTAGTGATGGTTGTAGACCGACACGTGGATAGAAGATGCAATTTGAGAATTCATACCCACCATAATGAGCTGCAACCCAGCCAAGCATAATATTGATCATTATACATATTCTCTTGGGCACACTTCCTCTAGAGATGCGTCCTAGAATGTTTTATAACCTAGCCTATAGAGGCACGTCCATATTTATATTATTCTTGGCCTCCATGATTCTGGCCATAACTAGGGTCCCTGGACAAACCCCCATCCTCATTTCTATCACTAGCAGCAGCCACCCGCTCTGAAATGTTGCACAGAACCTGTCATATCATACATTTGGGTCCTAGATATTGTTTTTCCAAAGCTCCATGATCAGTACTTTCCTGCTTCAAGGACCAACCAGTATGATCCTACCTTCCCCCTCTATGATGTGTTCATGCATTGATTCCCTCAAAAATACATTTTCATTGCCTTTTTATGTTTCAGAAACAAAATAAACCATCCTGAATATGATATATTCTTCAGTATGTACATGTTTTTAGCTTATCCATAGCTAGTTCTAATAGATTCCATGTTAGAATGGTGGTGCACATCCTATCCAAATTTTTTTTTCTGTCATAAGAAACTCATCATATTGGTACCCTTCCAGAGGAATTCCCAAAAGAAATGGATTTCCCAAAGGAAGATGCCTACCTCCCTGTGGTAGAGGTGGAATGTATTCTTGTCAGGAGACCACCAACTAAACAGCTCTTGTACCAGGTCCTTTTGATGGTAAAAAAATGGTGATGTCCAAACAACTTCAAAAATCTTGATAGAATGCAACTCTACCCCAAACTCCTCACATGTATGGAACACCCAGTACACCCATTCCCATTCACCTGAAAATTTTCCCCCTGGCTTGAAGTCTCATTCCTACCAACCATTGGTCTCATCAGTAATGATGCTTCTGAAGGTGCTCTCAAAGTGATCTAGAGATTACTCTAGAGCCAAATCGATTCCAACAATAGTCATGGTCTTCATATTTAGGACATAAACGTCCATGTTTTGTGTTTTCCTAGTGAGGTGACCATTTCGTGTAATGTTGAATAGTGGAAGGATATATTCATGTGTTACCAATGATGATGGAGTATTGGTCTCAAATCCTGACATCAACACCTCTTCCAAAATACTGATGTTCCATATTAGTAGTCTGTAACTCAAAATGTAATCCTTTTGATCTTACATCAGCATACCAAAAATCATTTTATTATCAAACACGACTCCTCTCCCTTGAATAATATATGGGTTTGTGATCATCTGGGTCCTCCTAATAGTAGCAGTATCATCCCTCTCAGAGGTAGTATATTCCACAACCATTTCCATCATGTATTAAACATTCCAAATGGACTTGTGCTAATGAACAATGTTTCGTTGTGTAACAAATTCTGTTGCGTGCATGATGGGCTTAGGATGTGAAAAAATCCAGCTATGTCGGGTTCTTGGAAGAATTGGAAGCGACGCGAAAGCGATCACAGTTATATGAAAGATGCAGACCAAATCCAAGATCTTTCATGAAGAATGGAGGATCATTCGTGCATGAGATCAAGTCACCTATCGAACGAGAATTTATCAGTACATAGCCTTAGTCCACACAGTGTATTTTTAGGCCTGAACCTTCTATTTCGCACTCATAGAAGTGCTTTTCTTGCCGAATGATTGTTTTTTCATGCACTAATCATCAATCAATCTACGATTTAGCGTTTCACTCAAAATCCAACCTTCAACGCCCCTTTATACTCAGATTCCATGGGGGTATTTTTTGGTGCAGAATTTCAGTTAAGGCCATGAATTGACATTTTTGAGAAAACCAAAGGCATATTTTAAATCAATGAATGATCCTAAGAAACCCAAGGGAGGTGCACCCAGGATCCGAGGTCGACACACAAGTTTGGGTAGTTTCCCAAGATCTTACACGCCCAATGCAACAACAAATGGATTATATCTCATAAACAATCTGAAAAAATCCAAGTTAAGAATGTAAAATAAATTTGGAGGGCACACAATATTGGGAATTGTGACCAAGATCTTCCATGTCCAGTGCGACATCAAATGCCATATGAATGTAGCTAACCTTTCACGCCGCTGCCAATGTTTTCAAATATAAATAATAGTGTACCCCTAAAAATTTGGGGACTACTACAGAAGATGAACCACTGCTCTATTGCGCAAAATATGACCCTTCCATGACCACACGAAAGACATGTACTCAAGGTGTTGGATCTTGTGGGACTTGTCTCATAGAGGTCCTCCTTTGGGTGGCCCCCCACTAGGGTATGACCCTCAACCATATTCTTTTACTCCAATTCAATTGTATACAAATGATTCTACTGGAACACAATTTTTCCATTTTTTCATTCCAATCATTCATGCAGGTCTCCCCTTGCGTGCAACCATGAAATTTGCACACAACTATCCAATCTTGTGTACAAGCCTCAAATTGTGCGCAACCCTTCAATCTTGTCTGTGGCCCTCCTTGTGTGTTCCATATGTACTACTTTACCTAAGGCACCATTTCTGAGCCTCTCTTATGTGAAAACCCATTTTTTTGCGCATACATCTCTCATGCGGCCCTCCAGGTTTGTACGAAGTGATTTAAATTTTCCTTGGGTGGTTCTTCATCTTGTGTTATTTAGCTTCATGATTATTTTCATAGGCACGATAATGGATTTTCATCATCAAATAGCCACGATAACATGTCCCCCTCAATGGATCACTCCACTACCCCATCTACATACATCATTAATAGTTCATTCCCTTCACAATGGGTTAAAATATTCTAGATATGTAAGTGATAGGGGTTGGGATTGAATCACCAAAATTCTAGCTGTAAGACACTAAACTGTGGAAAACCTACATCCAAAACAATTGACATTAAACTGTGATCATTGTATAAGTGAAATTTCCAGAGAGGAGTCTGAAGGGGATGGCCACCAGTGCCTTCTCATTCACTTCCCCCCCTGAGCTATGTCTCTATGCTCACCATGGGTAGTCATTGAATATCCCCAAACCAACTTGAAAGGGTGTTCCATGTATGATGGTCATATCCTACTCGTATATCTAGACCCCTACTCGAGATTCCATATTAATGTAAGCTATCTTATCCTCTTTACACCGATAACTATGTGTAATCTTTACACCATTCCTTGCAGACACACCTTTATCAATGTCACCGTCTCCTCTTTGTTGCATCTTGTTTCTCAAACCGGGCATGATTCACATGGGATTAGATCAATCATTGATCATGAAATCATATTTTGTCGACCTTATTGTGTATGCACTATTCCCCTCTCATCTGATCTACATGGATTTTGACCACTTCCATTTCTAGGGAAGGTACGTAGGAAACCTCTTTGAGGTTGAATCCCATCACCCATCAGTCTTGACCAATTCACAAGGTTTACCCTCATCCCGCATGAAGTTAAACCGTATGAACCTTTTTCATGGATGAGGATAAATTTTATGCAATTGAACAACATAGTTTTTGATCCCTTTCTTCTAGACAGGGTACGTATGAAGACACCGTGGGGTTCAACCCCAATCATTGGTAAACATTAGCATCCAATTTATTGGGACCCCTATATTGGGTCCACCCTTTAGTGGTGTCAGTGTAGTTCCTAGGAAGATAAACATGCATAAGACCCTTACCCAATACATAATCATCTAACCAAGACTGTACCCCTTGCATTGGGATTCTAACAATTTGTAACCCCAACATGTCTTCAGGTCATTTTCCTTCTTGTAAACCATGATACTATGCCCCTATTGACAATTACGTGGACTTTGATTCACTCCCACCGGGATACATAGGAAGTTTCCCTACGGTTTAAGCCCCTCACCCATGTCCCGTCCTAGTCTTTACCTTGGGACTTTGTTTTTCTAGAATCTCATTACCTGAAATGGAGGTTCTACTTCATTCAGGTCTCATCCATGAGTCCATTCTCATGAGCCGACTCAACAGGGGACTCATCACCCCATTCCAGAACTATGGGGAGTTTGATTTACTTATATAGGGATATGTAGGAGACCTAGTTAAGGTTCATGCCCAACACCATTACCTTCACACTGGTCCTTAGATACATACCCAAGCATTCCATCCTTCAACACTCCATCCATATCCATCCTAATTCTACCCAAGACGCCACATCCTACTGAAATCATGTCCAATTAATTTCATTTCTCCTTTATAGAACCTGGGAATCTAACCACACATAATCCCCAACATGTATATAGGTTTTTGTAAATTGTGTAAACTCTGATCCAATGACTCACCCTCTCAAACAATGTGTGTTTTGATCTCTATATTCTATGAAGGGTATATAGGAAGCCTCCATGAGGTTCAATCCCAGCCAATGGTAAACCATGGTGCCCACTTTGTTGAGACCCAATCATCCTCAGATCAGTCCTCAATGGGAATATTGGTCCACCCATCTAGTAAATTAACCAGATACCCCCTCATGGGGATATACCCATCTGATCCTCTCCCATAATTTTTCTGATCTGTCAGATCCATCTCTATTATATGTTAAACTCGTGGCACACCATGTGTTAAAACATGGCCTGATGAGGAAAAACTTACAGAAATTCCTATGACATAAAATTCCACACACTCAACATGATATGCCTCAGGAATACGCACCCTCGAGAAGCCCTATAATAAGGGGAAGAAAACTTTTTGTACCATTATTTCAGCACCCATACATTCCAGCGATTGTTAATGAGACTACTCCCCTAACTGAAGGTTTCTTTCCTGACATGACCCCATGGAATGTCCAGACAAAAGTAGTGTAAGTATTCGGTACCCACAAATATATGGCACCATGAATTGTTTCATGATCAACGTCCTAATATTTAAGGGCGACCCGGACTAGGACACAAATTCTGAGGAGGAAACCACAAAAGGGTAGATAGACATCCCATAATCCCATTTCGATGAAGGAGAAAAAATCACAGAATAACCAAAGGCTACCACCAACTATTGTAAAGCGAGAATATGGGGGAATAGCCAGCACGTCCTCCAAAGATAGATGACTGCCTTGGAAAAATCACAAGAAATAAAATCATAAAAGTATTATGGCTTAATATTTATAATTTATGGATTTGAAACTATATAAATAAGAAAATTGATTTAGTTATAAATGTTATTTTTGGGAGTTACATGATTGATGGAAAAAATCCTTAATAACTACTTCATGGTGAGATAATAATATGTATATAGAGATGATTAAGTAAATTGGATAGTATTGATGAAATTTAAAATTATTTAATAGTTTCTGAAAATTTTATTTACATGATCCTTGTTGCTGTTTTCAAAATTTTAGGATTTATGGAGTATATTGGAATATTTATAAGAATTTATGTTTTCAATTGTGTTTTATGTGGTGGGATTTTGAGGTTTCTTGAAACCTTTACTTATATTGAGGAAGAATCCTAAATTGAGTTTTTCATAACACTTTAGGTTTATATATGATGTGATGATATGTAAATTCTAGTATTTTGGATAATATAATGTAGACAATCTGGATGATTCAAACTATTTCATTTATAAGGTAATATTTTCAGGAATATTTTTGGAAATTATAAGGATTCTGTTTTAGTTTAGTATCTAAATTTTATTCATGATATTTTGGTTATGTTCAATAATATATAAGATTATATAGTGATTTATGATAGAGATTATTGATATTTTGGGAGATATTTCTTTAGGTTAATGTATATGCAGTTGTTTGTTTTAATATGTGATTTAACATGAAATAGTATTTTGGATGAATCCAATTGAATTTTGGGGATGTAAGATGATAATTATGAGATCACCTTATTGGTTAAGACAATCATTATTATTGGGAGTTAAATTAGTATTTAATTTAATTTATTTATTGTATGATCAACGTTTTCCCTTCAGTTTTACTATGGAAATATTGGAGTAAAATGTATTATTTCTTCACACGATGGTTTAATAATTTTTTAATATTATCTTACCTTATTCTAAAAATTTTGTTTTTTTTGATGGTTAAATACCTAAGGAATATATTCTTATCCTTTTATGAATTTTTTAATCCACATAAGTTAAATTTAGTTCTTCATTCATGAAAAAATATTGTCTCGAATACTCACTATTATGGAAAAATATGTTTTTATTATGTAAATTTATTAATGATAAAAATTTTACTTGTAATGTAAGTTTAATTCTTTATCTTCATAGTCTAAATAGTAATTTACTCTCATAAATCTATGATAATTACCTTGAAAAATATGTTACCCTATCATATTCATTTTTTGATTAACCAATGGTATTTTTTACACACCATTGATTTATAGTTTTGTGGTTAATATGATTATCCTGATCATTTACTTTATTATGATAAATGTTCCTTTTCAACTAGTATCATTATTTCGGAATTAAATTTTACCTCTATCCTGATATTTTCACATCCCAATACTGTTTACCTATTTGAAAACCTAGTTATGTGTTATTCTTGATGACCGTTGTATTTCCCTTTCTATATTTTTTAGAGGAAGTTTTAATAAAATTATTTATGAGGTGGGATTTTAATGAATGAATTTTTTAATATAAACCACATTTATTGTAATTAAAAATATCAAATTTCATATATTATTTGGGGGAAAGGGTGAATGAAATAACTTGATATTTTGAAAAACTGTAAGTGTGATAAAATATAGAGTATGCAACACCATGCTTTAAAAGATAACATAATATTATTATTTTCTGATTGTTACAATGTGGTCCTTAAATTTTAATGTATTATTAGAAGTAACTGAATTCAGAAATATATATAATGGTCATAATTAATTAAAATTAATTGATAAATTAATATGAAATATGGTCTCAAATTTTAGTAAAGTCACTTTATTCTTAAAAATATGTTTTTTAAATTGATTTTATTTATTTTTGGAGATAATATTATAATTAATTTAATGAAATTTAAAAAATTATATTTTAATAAAATAATATCATTTTTTAAATTAGGGTTATTCTTTTTATTTTTTTATTTTTCCAAAAAGATTTATTTTCTAGTAAATAGTGATAAAGACTTATTTTTATTGGAAACATTGTTTTTGATTCATGTAGTTAACCAGTACCATTTTATTTTTAAAATGTTTTGAAAGTAAAACTAGTTCACTCATATTATTAATGTTACCAATACTTTAATTGGAATCAATTTTTTTTTGAATTTGGTATGAAAATATCTTTATTATTAAAAAGACATTCCTTTTGAAAAATCTAATTATGATCACATTTTCCTTTTTATCTTAAATTAATTTCATTCACATAATAAATTTAATCTAAAAAAATTGATTCCATATTTGAAACAAAGAGGTCCAAATATTTCAAATTGGCCACTATTATTTTTGGTCATTATGAAAAACAACCATATTAAACTTTTATCACAACGTTAAAGGTAAAATAGGTTAATGGGGGGGGGTCAAAACTACTGTTATATGGACCCAGATTTATTCAATGTACCTCCCTTATTTGACATTATGATTATATTTCATCTATAATCATAAAAAATGTGAAAATATGACTGTTTTCACTTTTAACATTTATTTTGAGAATTATGAGACATACATGAAAGATAATGTCAAAAATTATAGTTTCTTGGTTTTCATATCAATAGTATTTTTTGACTGGGGTAATTTTTTTCCATTAGCATTAAATGTATATCTAAAATATATATTAGTTTTTTATAATTGTATTTTTTAAAATTTTAGTGATTAAATAATTACCATAAATTCTTACACAATGAGAAGACAATGCTTTTTCATGTATTAGATAAACCGGGAAAATTATTTTAAAAACTCTAAAATTAATACAATAATGGACGTGTTATCATGTTATAAAAAATTTATAAATCAGTATAATATAAGAATGAAGTATAAAATTATTATACTCAGATTCCACTACTATTATGATTACATCAAAGTCAAATAAAATAAAGTGTACAAAATGACACATATAATATTTCATGTTAAACAGTATTTTATTAAATTAATTAAAATTAATATATATCTTTTAAATAGGAAAATTAGGATTATTAATGTTAAAAAATGTCCTACATTTTTTATTATGTGACAATTTTTAACTTATAAGTGGAATTATAACCTTTTATGATTGATAAAATTGTTACCGTAGTTAAGGTTAAAATTTGTCAATGAAAGGGATAAACCAAAATATAATGCTTAAACTGTATCAAAAAACTATATAAATTTAAATAGATAAGGATAGTTTTACCCATTAAATTTTCTCATTGAATCAATTGTTTTTTTATCATTATACATTATAATTACATTAATTATATTTAATCTTATTAGGTAATTTAATGCATCTTATATCCCACAATTATAAAATGAAACACATTTTCTCTTTCCATTACACCTACACGAGTCATCTAGCTCAACCAGACCATATCCAATTATATTATCAAATTCAGTGTCCATGAATTGTAGGTGATGGTATTTTTAAAAATACATTGAATGGTTCCTTAACAAGGGATGAGAAAAAGGCCTACTGAAGAAGAGAAATTCTCCCTACCCAAAAAATTTCAATTTATTTATTCTTTTACAATATATATATCTATGGAATTCAAAAAAAATATAAAATTAAGTATTTTAGATATTTTAAAATGTTGTTATAATTATGTAACTACCATTATACATAGATTTTCCATCAAATGGAAAGTGAATGTATCACTCCAATGTACGTGTAGACTACGACCTCCACATGGAGATGCTATTCATTTTCCATCACCATGTTTCATGTATGTATATTATGATGGATTAAATTTTACATATAAAAATTATCATATTATATTTATCTTACTACCTTACCACTCATCGAAAAATGTTAGGTCATTTGTGCATACATGTTGACTACCACCTCTACAAAGTGATGTGAATAGTTTTTCAATTCTGGTTTAGAAGGATGCTAATAAGGATTGATTAAATAAATATTTATGATACATATATATCATATAATAATAATTTTTAAATTTTAATTATTACTTTACATTCCATCATTCCAACTTTTGAAATTTGAAAATAGAATTCAAGCATTCTCACAACTTGTAGTTACCCGGAAAGATGTAATTCATTTTTTTATCTCTATAATATATAGATAAATCGCTCTATAGATATATATATATTATTATTTATGATATTTATTTAATAATTAATAAAATTATGATGTTTTAACATTTATTAATGTACATGGACCTGAACAATAGAACTGAAATTCGCATGAAAAAATTAAATAGTTTATAATGGGATGTGAAAAGTTTCATAAGTAATCATTGACAAAGGGGTCTAAAAATGATATAACTGTATCATATATGATATTATAAGTATTTTAAATACAATTTAAAATAACTATAATATATATAAATTTATTATATATTTTAAAGAGATTTTTCTGAAATTCAAACTCATGGTAATATTTTTATTTGACAATATCACTGATTTCCATGATTGTATATAAGTATGTTTTCTATGGTGAAATTTAATGATATAGCTCCTTAGAGTCACATTAATTTATCATAATAAAATTATTTCTTGGGAACAAATGTTTTCAATTCATTTTCCTCCCATTGTGTACTCATGGGACTGAAAGAATGGTTATATGGAAAATCAACTTTATTTCTCTTTCAGTAAAAATGTCTTTTTCATCCTTATTTATGAGTTCTAAAAGTGTTTTAGTGAATGTTTTTCTTATTATTTTATGAATGTTTAAATTATTTTTTGAAAATGTTTTATTTTTGTTTAATTTTTTTTGAAAGTATTCTTCTTTCAATTTTCATAACTATATACTTCTGAATTTTTCTGAAAATGTGGATGGAATCTCAATTTTAACACACATGGTATGAATATAAATTCCTAAAATAATGAATGATTAATGATTTGAATATTACATTAGATATATACAAGGATATTTACAATTTATATGTTTTCTTGAATATTTGGGAATCTAATTAAAATGAAATAATTGATTCCAATGTGAAAAGTGTTTCTTCCTCAAGAAATAATCAAGATTTATTATAAATATTTTTTATATGATAGCATAATATGTAGTTAATCAAGATGAATTTAGGATATTAAAAATTGATTCCATAATTATTATATATTTTTATGGTTTATGATTAAAATGATGAGAAATTTATGGACCCCGTTAATTTTCCATGAGTTAATCTATGATTAAATTAAGATATATTTATGAATTTTATTTCCTTTGTATGAGTTTTGGTATATCGATAATACTAATGTTTTATGATATTTTGGTGCAAATATTAATGTATTATGATTATATGATTTTTAGGTGAAGAATTATATATACCTCCAATGCATTGGATTGAGGATGAGATATTATGAGATAATAGGGATTGGAATGGGTTGTGAATCATATATATTAAGGGAATCTTTCCATAGTGATAGTCTTGGGAGTGAACCCTAACTAAATATATGATGAAATGATAAGTCAACCCAACACACTATTATATTCTTGTAAGTGATCCTTTAATATTTAAATGAATTTATATTCTTATTTTTATTCCACAAACTTATTTCTTATGTGAATTTTATGCGTTCATATCTCTTGTTCTTTGATTCGTTTGTTACTCCCACCATTTAAACATCACTATTTTATGCCATGACTCATGATTTTGAACTATTATGTGTATGATATGGGTTTAAAATTATAATATCACATCCTTATAACCTTAATATAATGTTATACTGAATTCATCATTAATGTCTTCCTTTTTACCCTTACCGAGCATCTAAGATCACTATTTATTATATTATTTCTCAAGGATATGAAGAAATGTTTTATGTATGTTAATTACAATAAGGGTGTTAGTTTTTAAGATCCATGTGGAATATTATATATAAGTCTAATGAAAAGGTTTTTTATGTATAAAATTTATAATGAAATTAAATCAGTGGGATTTTGGAATGAATCAAAATGTTATTTATTCTGTAATCAATTAAAATGATATAATATTTATAAACCTGAAGTATGGGTTTCTTTGATAAAGGGGTGTAATAACATAATTTTTGAGTCAAAAATCAAGTGATATTCTCTATTAGATTATAGTATCTAAAAACACAATGTTAAAATTATTATAATTTAAAACGTGATTAAAATTTTAACTCCTATCATTAGAGGAACAATTATTCCATGATATTGGTTATCATACCGAATTTTAGATGTGTGATTTATCTCCTCTGTATCATATATGATACTTTATCATGTATTGGACATTCCTTATAGTTTTATAAAAAAAATATTGATAGAGGTTTTGAATATTATTTTAGGGTCATGGTGGATGTAAATATTTTATATTCTCAACATAACTATGAATATATATTTATGAATGGTTAAAAATTAATATTGATTCTAAATATTCTTCTTTACATTGTGAATCCTTTTCATGCTGGTAGTACATTAATTCCTAAATAATAGGAAATTTCTAAAACCAATATCTATAAATCCATGTGTTGTTATAGATTTTTGGAATTTTTTTTGAATAATCTTTATTAGAACAAGGATAGTCCAAAATTAAAGCTAAATGAGACATATCAGGAGGATTAATATGGAAAAACAAGAATAAAAAGAATATTTGGAACATGAAATAACATTGAAATCTCTAACGAGATATAAATGGCTAGAGTTGATCATGTTCTGTTAAATGAGAAAATAAATCTAGATAACATGAAGAAAACAACATTAAATATCCTTTAATGTGATACATAACTTCCTTATAGGTATTAGGGTGAACTATTTGTGGAAGATCACTGCCATTCTCATAATATTGAACTAACATTATAGGTTTTTTCCCTAAAGCATTATGGAAATGAAATAGATAAAACAATCTATAATTAGTGATGTTAGAAACCAGAAAGTAAATCTCTTACACCCTATATAGATATGGATCCATTTAATATGTTTGAATTCACTGTGTTTCAATAATATGTTTTTATTGATTCAAGAGTACTCAATAATTCCACCAAGAGTAATGTAAAAGGATGTAATAGAGTTTCTGTAAATATTACGTCCCTCTCTTTGAAGGCTTCAATTCCTACTATTTTTGAATCAAAATATAAATGAGTGATTTATACTTATGGGAAAGCCTATCCTGGTCCCCCAATCTTAGATCAACCTTAAAATAATAATTAAAAACATGAGTTATATAAAAAAGGATTGGAGATTCCTTCTATTAATCTCAAATATGATATCTAGGAATCAATTACTTTTTTAGAAATGAAAAACCTACTAATAAGGATATGATTTAGAGATCACCTACGATTAATTAGTAACACACCATTGGAAAGAAAAAAAAAATAAAACTGGTAAGAAATGAATATTCTATTTTTTTAAAGACAAGGTGTTATCAAAGTATCCAAAAACTAATAAACTAATAATTTTATTTTCAATAACTATCCTTTATGGAATGTAATTTCTAAACCAACAGATTATTTTAAACCATAAAAATACAATAATTTCATGCCCATAGTTTTTACAAAAAGTTGTATTAATCTATACTCATTAGAAGAAAAAACACTATGGGTCTTATTATATAAGAGAGTAACTAATTTACTTATAGCTCATAATAGTTATAAAATACTCAGCAACCAAATCTAAGATCATTGAACATTATTTTATTACAATTTTATATTTATTCAATTAATGTTTAATAGACATGTATAATTCATTAGCATCATTTTGTATCACATGTAGAATATTCAAGGGCCTTGTTTGATCACATGAGATATTAATATTACTTTGGTAATGCATTAATGAAGGGGAGAACATTCCCTTGACAAATGTGGGAGATAATCTGTGAAGTTATTATTATTTTTAAATATCACATGGAAGTAAATATCCTTAGGTATAGATTCATATAGTTCATTTAATTGTGGAGCATAATAGTTTCTAGTAAGTTTGACATAACCTTTTTCATATTTTTTGAATTTGAGTAGTGGGAGGATGTGTAATCCCAATCATTGAATAAGATCAACTAAGTTCTCCATCCCATTATATCTAATATGATATATGAGATGGAAAGACTTCCCTTAAATTTTTGAAATAATTTTTCATGGTAATAGAATCAAGAATATAGAATAATTATTTAAGAGGCCTAGTCCAATAGTGACTGTTTTGATGATCATTATGCCTTTGATACTATAATAAGTTGTTTGACAGAAAAATATAAATCATGGTGAATGGAGGCTTCCTCTATCGTGGACAATGATAATATTGATTTTAAAGGGGTTCTTTAAATCCATTTAGAATTTCAAAGATGATGATTTTTAAATAACTCTCTTGTATGGGGTTAAGGAGTTATCATCAATGTTAAATTAAAAGGTTAATTTGAAAGAATATATTTTGAAGGATTATTTTTATAATGAATAAATAATGGATGGTAATTTAAATTGATCCATATTTAATAACCATAAAAAAGTTATTAAATGTTGAAAATTATTACTTATTCAAAGAAAATTTGTGATATCGTCTAACGGATGATGGAAATGAAAGATTATATTTTCAAATATTTTTTATACCTCTTAAACACCACCAGTAATTAAAATCTAAATGTTGTGGAAAATTTAATACCTAGGTTCAATAATGAGTTAGATAATGATATTATTAAAAGAATTCAACACTTAGTGGAAGAAATTTTTGTTGTCTTCACTCATAATCTAGAGAGTGCTTTTGGGCATGAATTATTCACTAATATGTTATTTCAGGAATTATTGTATATTTTAATTGGGGAATTAATGAGTATATTCACCATCTTATTTATGAATGGAATTACTGTAATGTTCTTAAATTTTTAGTTCGCGATTATTTTTCCCAAAAAAATTCTATTAAATCCCTGAATTTCTTTGGTTGGTGGATTTAGATTATATAATATAATATATTTTAAAAAACATCATGGCTATGAGACTATCTAGAAACATCAACAATGAGGAATTTTATAACCAATATAGTATCACTCATGGAAAGAGAATATAAAATTTTCTATCAACTACTAATGAATGTGTCAACATATTGAGTAAAAAAATAGTGGGAACATTTACCTAAATAAAGTCATCTAGAAATACTTTGATACCATTAAATAGGGGATTGTGATTGAGATAAGTCATGTGTTTGGATTTAGGGGGATATTCAATGATATGATATTTGTTTCTTCAATCATATCATTATTTAAATTCTAATTGGAGTAACCCATTAAGGATTCGTTTCTTGATCATATTGATTATATAAATTGACCCATTATCTTCTAAATTTTTGAGAATTGATTCTATTTAAATTAGCAGATTTATAAGTGATATGGTGACTAAGGTTGAAACAAGACCCATTCATGATGAGAGATGTCTAATGTAAATATATATTTATTTATCATAATTATCTAATTATTTTTTCTGAAATAATCTTGAAATGTTTTTAATATATTAAAGAAATTTTAGAAAACTTTTGTTGTACTGAAAATCATCACATCAATTTGGCCAAATTTTTGATATTGTTTGTATCAATTTCAATTTTCAATGGTGCCAGGGCATAAAGAGGAAACTAAATATAAGAGATAGAACAATAAAATTCATTTATCTGGGTATTCTATTGTCTTAGTGTAAGCCTAAGGATGTTTATATACAAGAATTTTATAATAGCACCAATGGGAAGCTTAGTTTAGGGGAAGATATATCCCTATACCATTTTAGAATAAAATGTCTGCTAATGTGTATGGTATGTACTAATGTTGTTAATTCCTTCTTATATTAAAAATGGACTATATGATGGATAAATAGTATATATCAACTCATTAATAATGTTATTTGGAGTGGATGTATATATGATAGGAATTCTATTATATTTTGGTGGGTCAAGTGTGATAATGAAATTAGATAAGGTGACATCAGAATTAAAAAGATATACCCATTTAATGATTACTGGTAGGCCCATTTTGTATTGAATAATCTAAATGGGAGCTGAAAACATAATCTAGTTTTAAATTGAATAATATATGTTAGGATTCAATCTAATAATACAACTTAAATACTGTCAACTAATTGTCCTTGAATTAAAATGATGTATTCTAAGTTAATGATATGTAATATGATGAAACATCCTCATAATTATAATGTTTGATTCTAGATAGATAATAGATATGGGTCTCCATTGATTGACCACTAGTATCAGTATGATAATTACCCTTAGGTGAAAATCTAAGATAAAATCACATTCAATATGAATAATCTTCCTAGTTCCCTCAGGAAGTTTATATACTAAATTTATTTTTTCGATATCAGAGGCTTGTTTTTATAGGAACTATCCAAGAATGTACTATTATATTAAATCTATAATACCACTCTGCATGAGGAGGTATTTTTTTAAAATGTTAAAATACTTATATTTGTCCTTATAGTTATGTTTTTAGTTAGATATAAGCTCTCAATAGCTTTCCTACTGATAATAATTTGATGAAATATGCAATACACATGTTTGTTATGTTCTAGACCTAAAATAATGATAATTATACCACTGATCATATTTTCTTCAATTATCATCATTATAAATTTGTGTGGATTACTTTATCAAATATATATATATAGTTATCAGCTACACTATTGTCAATTTCTTAGATCATTTTACGTATTGGAGAAACCAGGAGGTCTCAATTTAGTTCATAAATTTTTTGAGGGTTGATATATCCATGGAATGATAGTTTATACTATGGACGCTGAATTTCAAATTGAATGAGTAACATGATAATACCCTATGTATGGTTATGAGGATCATAATCTCTATGACATGGTTGGATAGTGATGTTCCTATTATATTGGGTGAATATTAAATCTAAAAATAATCTATTTTTCATAGGTTAGGTATTAAGGGACAACATAAGATTTAAAATGGTTTTCTCTTCTATTTAAGAACCTCCAATTTCAGGTTGTATAAATATTAAAATAGGATGATCGTTAAGAGTTTACTCAGGGCTTATAAGTTATTGTGGTATATTTTAGAATTCTAATAGAGGATATCCATGAAACATATTTAAGGATAGAGAGATGACTATTTCTTATATGACTTAAGTGGAGGGATTCAAACTAGTGATCTAGATTGTGAAATTTAAAAATTTGAAATCCATTTAGATTTAAATCACACTTAATTTAAGATCATTCTATCATGATCAAAATTTTATCTCCCTATGAGAGGCTATAATTACCTTGAGAGGACTACATTGAATACTGTAATAATATCAAAAAATTTATGTAACCTATTTACAAAGAAGTTAAATAATTTAATAATGAATTGAAAAATATAGTGTTTTTGTTGGGGCCTATTGTTTGTGTCAGTATTTACTAGTGGCACTTTTGGAAATCTTATTCATTAATATTTATAAAATTCATTCTATACAAATTTTATAAATTTTATGGGACATAGATATTTCTTTAGGGAAAACATATATTATTATCATATTCAATGTATCCTACAATACCAGTAGGATAAATAATTCCAATTTACATACTATGTTATGAGATACAACATTCCAAAGTGTTTATCCATTCAAACTTATTAAAAGGTTTATATATTGAAATTATTTAGAACAATGTTCATTACATAATTAACTTTGTAAAGAGAGTTTATTTACATGAACAATGATTGATAAGAATCAAAATGATTCATAAAAATCATGGTAGAAATTCTATGTTTTCAAATACATTTTCTAATAATTTTTATCCATTGTGATAATCACGAAATGATATGAGGGGGATATAATTTAATATAAAATAGAAAACAACTTTATATAAATTTTAAAAATAATCTATAAGACAACTACACTCTAGATATATTGTTTTTATTTATCATATCACAATGAAGATAAATTTAAATGCTCCCTTTATTAAATCCTAAAATAATTATTTGGTAAAAAATCAAAACAAATGTGTTTGAATACTATTAAATTAATTAATAGTCATGTTAGTGCTACCCAGTTGATCCAAGACTCATTGCACTTGGAGCATGATTAAAAACACATTGAACTTTAATTCTCATGAGGAAACTATCATTTAACATGAATTATAATGAGTAAAGCATAATTTCACTTGAAGTATCATGATTCTACTCTTTAACTAATGAATTTGAGAACTATAAGGGTGCACCCTTTATAAACATTTCATTTCATGCATAAGTATGCCACATGGATAATAAAACATGGAGTCATTTAAAATCATAGTTTATTCTATAATAATGGAATGTAGAATACATACATTAAACTATATAAAAAATAATTATATGTGCATAAAAGTGAATATCCTTCTTAGATAAATGGGTATGGTATTCCCTAACACAATTATTTGGTCATGGGAAACATTTGCAGCATAACAACGTCAAATAGAAATCGTAAAATGGGTTGATGAGATGAAAAGGTGTTTCCCATAATTTTTACATTAAATGGACGAATTTTGGGTTGATGAACATAATATCCAAACATATGTAATGGAATTTATATGCATAATATAAAAGAATTTCTTGACTGTTAATAGGAGGAGATAAATTCCTTATAGTTAGCAAGTTAACGGGTGTACAAGGGAGGCATTGATGAGAGATAATGAGGTCTCTAATAATTCATAAAAAAGGAGGGTAGTATTGGGGAGGTTCAAAATCACACCCTAATATTTGTAATTGACAATAAATGAGTATAACAACATAATACAATTTGGACCAAACGAGAAAGGAATAAATCCCTTAAATGGAAGTGTGATCCCAAAGGCTTGGAAGAGGCTATAGAGAGGCTTCTTAGGATATTAGGGTGCCTTGGGAGGTTTCTATGGAGAGGGGGGAAGGGTTTGTTTGAGATAAAAGTGGTTTGAGTGAACACAAATGAGATATTGAGTGTGGTTATATAGGAAAGGCTAGGGAATTATTGATTATTTAGGTTTTGGACACTACTCATTAAACTAATCAAAACCACAATCCAAACCAGGGGTTTTCCCATGGTTTATGCCAAAGGGGAGTAGGAAACATAATTATATAATTACAGTGGCCATAAGAATTAAAATAAAAGGCTTTTTATGTGTAGGTGAGTCATAATCACTAGGAAATCATTTTAAAATGATAAAAAAATTTATAAGTCTTGGATGGTCCATTTGGCCTTTATAAAAAAATCAAAAAAATCTTAAATAAAATTATTTTCAAGGGAAAACATATATTGTCCCCAAATCCGTTTTATAGTATTTTATTACATCTCTATTGGGTTATTATGATGTCATAAAACACCTTATATATTTAAAAGGTATTTAACTTTTACCAAAACATCCGACTGTCTCTGAAAATTATGAAAAATTCACCGTTTGATAATTTTGATGTTATTATTACAAAAATAATATTCATTATTTCTAAATAATTTTATAAATATGTAAACTTGTAATTTTAAAATAATGACTCACATTTATCGAAAATTCATGGGTTTTGACAAAATCAACATTCGAATTTTAATAAAAATTGAAATTAGATTCATAAAAATTATAAGATCATTTATATTTAATAAAAATTAATTTAGTAATAATGTTTTATCAAAATATTAATTAATTAAAAAATCCATTAATTCATCAAATGATATTTCTTAGTTGAATATTAAGGAAAAATGATATTTTTGCATTCAAAACCATTTAAAAAGTAACAATAATAAAATGATTGAATATTATTTATTCTATAAAAAACTAATCCACATAATCATAGAGCTATGGTACTTTGACAGAACCCATTATAACACCTTCATAATTCCTAAGGGTAAGGTGTGCGATTGTGACATAATCTTGGGGCAAATCATAAAACACCGCTCGTGTGATAATCTCTATTAACTTCCACTTCTCCTGTAGGCGATTCCGTTCAAGAATAATGTGTTGAATCTTGTCTTAGGATTGGTCATGATTCAAGACCAGGGATGCTACCTCCTTTATGAGCTCCAAAAAATGGGCTTTATATGAACCAATTCTATTGGATGGGGCCATCACTTTGTTTTTATGAGTAAATTGGATTTGTTAACGCCTTACATTTATACTAATCATTTGGTCCCTATTCAATGGATATATTAGCAATAGTAACAATTCTTAATGGTATTTTAAAATCTAAAAAGATGAAACCAAGTAAGTTAATATGTTTTATATAATCATTTTACATAATGAGAAAATTAATTATATCAATAATAATTTTCATTAATAATTGTCTGGGTCATTACAATCTTCCAACCTTAAGCAATGTCTCCCAAGAAATTTATTTCTCCCATACTAAAACACATGAGTATAACTCTGCTTCATTACTTCCTATGATTCCCCTATTACTTCTTCACACATTCATTTTGTCTACAATACCTTGATGATGGGAATTGTCTTATTTAACAGAATTGTTTCCCTATGATTTAAGATCTTCACGATTTTCTCTTCATTGTAGAGGTCATTCTCCAATGGTACCACATCTAGTTTGAGTACATGCCCAAGGTCAGGTATGTACTTCCTCAAGAGTTATGCATAGAATATATCATGTATTTGAGATAAGTTTGGTGTGAGTTTTATTCAATAGGCCACTATTCCAAAGCAATCAAGGATCTCAAATGGGATGATGTACCTTGGATTAGGATTTCCATTCTTCCCAAATATCATCAGTATATTCCACAGTGATACGTAGAGGAATACCATGTCTCAAACATCGAACTCTCGTTTTCTTCAATGATCATCAACATAGAACTTTTGTCAACTGGGACCATCTTTAATGTGATACTTAATGGTCTTAAACTTCTCCACCATTTCTTCACAATTTTTGGACCTAGGTGTTTTCTCCCCTCAACTTCATCTCAACTGCTAGGGTTCTACACCTCTTCCCATAAAGGTATTCATAATGATATATTTTGATGCATGAGTGTAAACTATAATTGTAATAGAACTCAACCAGAGGAAGATGTTGATACCATCCTCATTTGAAGTCTATTGAGAATGTTATCATGATGTCCACAAGTGTTTGGATAAACTACTTAGATTGGCCATCCGTTTGAAGATGATAAGTCATACTGAAGTTCAGATTAGTATTTAGAGCATGTTGGAGAATGTTCTAGAAGATAGAGGTGAATCTTGGGTCTTGATCAGACACAATCAAAACTGGTACTCCATGCAGCCTTACCATTTCTCTAATGTATGTCTTTTCTAGTTGGTCCAATGAGAAATCCTTTTGAATTTCAATGAAGTGTGCAATCTTTGTAAGATAATCCACAACAACCCAGATAGAATTATTTCCTTAGGATGTCTTTGGATGTTTGGTGACAATGTCCACGATGATGTTCTCCCATTTCTATATTGTAACGGGTAATGGTTTCATCATTCCCTTAGAATTATGCCTCTCAGCCTTCACCTTCTGAAAAACTAGGATCTCTGATGTATACTCACTGATCTCCTTCTTCATGTTATCCCACCAATAATTATCTCATAGATCTTGATACATAATTGTGTTTCCTAGGTGAATGGAGAAATTCAAACTATGTTCGTCATCAAAACGTCATTTCTTTAACTATGGACATGATGAAACACATTGTCTGGACCAAAATCTCACAATTCCATCTTCAGTTACATTGAACTTCACAGATTTCTCTTTTTTGATAGTTTCCACATTCTTCTAAATTCCTATATCATCCTTTTGAGAATCCTTTTACCTTTCCAAAATAGATGGTTGAGAAATAATTTGTGAAAGGATCGATGATGTCCCCTTATTCATGATTCTTATGTCCCTCTTCATCAAATCTAAGAATATTGGATCCTTTTAAATTCTCATAAATGGTAGAATTTCTAGGTCCTACCTACTTGGAGCATCTACCACCTTCTTCTCTATCCCAGGGTGGTAATAGATTGAGCAGTAGTGGTCTTTGATATGCTCTAACCATCGTTATTGGCACATATTCATCACCTTTTGTGTGAATATATACTTGAGGATTTTTTATACCGTATATATTTGACACTTCTCCACATAAAGGTAATGCCACCAAATTTTCAAATCAAAAATTAATGCAACCAACTCTAGATCATGTATTGGATAGTTTTAATCATGAACTATCAATTTTCTTGAAGCATGGCCAATGACTTTGTCATTTTTCACCAAAACACATCCTAATACCTTCTTTAAATCATCATTGAATACCGAAAAAGTTATCCACTTGTGGGTATTGTGAGGACGAGCACAATGATAAGCCTAATTTTAAACTCCTTAATTCACTCTTCACATTCATCTCTCTAAGAAATCTTGAATCCCTTTCGAGTTATCTTGGTAAGAGGGTTTTAGAATCATGAGAAATTTTTTAAAAATGGAGATAATATCTAACTAACCCAAGGAAGATACATATATCTTACATAGATTTTCTCCTTACCCATCCCTCAATTGATTTTGTCTTTGAGGGATCCATATATATCCCATTTTTTGTGATGGAATGACACAAGAATTAGACAACCTTCAACCAAAAATCACACTTGATGTAATTTTCATAGAGATTCTCCATTCATAACGTCTCTAGTATAGTTCTTAGATGCTCCTGATGCTCTTCCATGGTTTTTATGTATATTAGAATATCTTCTATAAAGAATAACACTAATTTGTCAGGGGTAATATCTAATGTCTCTATTCATCAAGTCCATGATGAATTCTAGAGTATTTGTGAGTTTGAAAGGAATTAGTATGAATTCATTGTGCCCGTACCTTGTATGAAAAACAGTCTTGGGGATATCCTTATTCTTCAACCGTTCATGGTAATATCCTGACCACATATCTAACTTGGAGACGTATTGAGCTCCATGTAGCCGATCTAACAAGTCATCAATTAGTGGTAGTGGATAGTTGTTAATTATCTTTATTTTTACAAGATCATGATAATCAATTCAATGGAACATTGAACCATCCTTCTTCTTGACAAAGAGGATTGGTGCACCCCATGGTGAAGCACTTGGGTGTGTAAACCCTTTATCCAGAATATCCTATAGTAGTTTTTTATCTCTTTAAGAATCACAAAACCCATTCTATAGAGAGTCTTTGAAATTGGAAATACCCCAAGTATAAGATCAATTGATAAATCAAAATCTATTCTAGGAGGAAGACCATAAAATTCCTTGGGAAACACTTCAACGAATTCCCTCACAATAGGCATGTCATCAAGGAATATTTATTCCTTATACTCAATCATCTGAGCAAGATTTTCTTGCTCATAGTGCAGTAATATCCATGGTTGAGATGATGGGGCTAAAGAAGATCAATCATCCTCCTTGCACTTGTACAAAATCAAGGGTCGATTTTTCATATAGAGAGATATTTCCCTCTCATGGAAATGTTTGTTGGATCTATATAGAGAAAGCTAATCCATGCTAATAATTGCAACAAATTCCACCAGAGTGAGTATGAAGAGGTTCGTTGGGATGTTCAATCCAAGAATTGTGATAGGGGAGGATTTATATTCTTGGGGCACAATGATTTCCCCATTTTTCATTCTCACCAACATCTCTATTTCCATGATTCGTGGTAGTGTGGGAATTGTTCTACTAAACATTTGGGATATAAAAGAATGCATAGAAATAGAATTAAAAATTACATTCTATATTATTGAATGAATAACTAACATACCTTGCACCACTTCGTTGTTGGGGTTTTCTTCGGCGATACTAATAGAAAAATCTCTCCCTTACTGCCTTGGAGGTTGTGGGTTGCCTCTAAAAACCCTTGTCTTATGGCACTGGTTTGCAATGTTACATGGTTCTTTGTAGTTGATGAAATAAATAGTGAATTGAGGGTCGAATGAAGTGTTCTTCTCCTATAATGTAGTAGCGGGTTTATCTCACCGATGGTTATTGGCCAGGTGCCCTTATCTTCGATACCTAACGCATTTTTTCATCCACTTCACAAAATATTTGAGGTGCTTATATTCACACCTTCGGAAAGTTTGGTACAATATTTTCTTAGTAAAATTAGATTTATCTACAGTACCACTTGAATTAAAGTCCACCTTATGATTATTATCCCTATGATACCCCTGATATTCTCTGATCTCCATTTTTTACTTTGAGGGAAATCTAACAATTTTGATCATAGCTATCAAAGTCACAGATCATTAAGGATTTCTGTAGGCTAGGTTTTACCACACTAAAAAAGCGCTCAACCTTGCATTATGGGTAACTACAAATCCAGAGGCATATTGTGAAAGAATTTTGATGTTTTCCTCATATGCTCTGATGGATTTGTTGTCTTTTTTTTGAGGTAAATGAATTCATATTCTTTCTTATGTTAGAGGGTGAGAGGAAAATATTTATCAAAAAGCATTTTCTGGAAATCCTTCCATTCAAACACCTCAATATATTCATCATGATTTTTATTTTTGATCACTATACACCATTGATCATCTTCACCCTCCATATGATAAGAATATAGATGAACCATATCCCATTACGGACATTGATGGATGTGGAATATATTCTCAATGGAGTTGATCCATTGTTCATTAATTGAGGGATCATATGATCCATTAAAAGTATGAGGCCATTGTCTCATGATTCTCTCTATTGCGGATTGTTCTTTATGGGGGGGGGGGTGGAGTTGAACTATCTTCTTGACCCATGTTTCTATTCAAAACTTGTGTTAACTAGGAGAGTATCATAACAAATCTTTTGATTCTCCCTCCCATCAGATTGGGCATCTCATTAGAATAGTCCTCACATTAATCTTCGCATCGGTTGTTATCCTGAGTCCTCCTATTATTGCCCATTGGCTAGAATAAAAAGAACATATGGGGTAACACATAATGGGGAATACAATGAAAAAAAAGGATAACTTATAAATTACATTTGTTTCCATAAATTAATAATTTATATGCTTAAATATAAGTTATCCATGATCTACTTCCCAACAAATATTATGAGGGTATTTTTTAATTACCTTATTAATGGTTCATAATGTGCTTATGAATTAACCAAATCATATCCCTCGAGGGTGTTGTAACCAAGAGTTTAGTAAATACCATTATCATGAACCAATTCCCATTCCAATCTTTCTCAAAGTGGTGTTTTCTGGTTTTACCCCTAGATCCATCAGTGCTAGAGTGGCCTCTACTGGTTCGCATCTAGAAAATTATTTATTTTCATGATAAAACACTTACTATATAATCACCAAAATTTAGGGAAGTTTTTATTATACTTAGTCTTATACCTAAGTCTTTTAATAGTGTTTTCTAAGCATAATCCCAAAAATAACTAAACCTCTCCTTTTATACCAATAATCATAACCATAATATTTATTACACACTTAAACATGATTTATTAAATAAAAATTCATTTAAGACAAATATAAGGATTGAGACATCTAGTGTATTGGGAAATTATGGAGATTACATGATAACATAAGACATAAATATACAACAACTTTATTGAATACTTCTTTTACATGACCACAAAATTCCCTCATACTTAACATTGCATGGGATAACCTGAGGACATACATGTGAAAAAGGTGATATATAAATCCCAACAATGGAGTAAATAAGGGATAACATGAAGAATAAAATACATTTTAGGCAATATATATATCAATGGAGTATAATAGAAACATTAACATAATGTCATTATATATCATGATTATCAATACATGGAAATGTGGAGACAACATTTAACATGATATTAGCATGAGATAGGGATCATTGCACATGGGGCATGAGTAAAACCACATTTAACATGAATTAACACAAGTAAACCCCCATTTATCTTTAATTATCATGAGTAAACCCTCATTACACTTGACATATCATGATATTAATCTATACCCAATGTACTGGAGCGCTATCGGGGTACACCCATTATAAACATTTCATTTCATGCATAAGTGTGCCACATGGATCATATACCATGGATTCATTCAACATCATCATTTATTCCATGATAATGGAATGTGGAATACATAAATGAACCAGTATAATTAATATGTAGATGTTCATAAAGGAGAATACCCCTGATAGAGAAATGGGTATGGTAATCACTTACACGATTATTTTGGTATGGGAAACTTTGCCAGCATACGATGTCAAAGAGAAATCGTAAAATGGTATGATGAGAGGCAAAGGGGTATCAAGTCAATTATACCTGAAATGGATAGTAATATGGTCATTGAACATAGTATCCAAACATATGTAATGGAATTTAGATTCCTCATATAATATAATTACTTGAATGTAAATTAGAAGAGGGAAATTCATTACAGAATTTCAGCATGGTAACATGTGTACATGGGAGGAATTAATTAAAGAGAAATAGGTATATCATTATTCAAACATAAGGAGGTAATTATGTGGGAGGTGATAAATCATTCCCCAAAATTTTTCATTTAAAATAAAAGGGTATAAAAACATAAAGAAATTTGGACAGAAACGATTAATGAAGAAATCCCGTACATGGAAGTGTGATCCCAAAATATTAGGATAGGATTAAGAGAGGATTCATGGGTTATTTTGGCACTTATGGGGGATTGTAGATAGAGGGGGATATGGTTTTGTCATGCTCTAAATGGTTTTAATGAAGGTTAATGGGAGATTCAGTGGGTTTATATAGGAAGGGATAAGGAATTATTTATTAATTATTTTTTAGACACTACACATTATACTAAATGGGAGTGGAAACAAAATTTTATAAGTCCAATGGCAGAAATTTTTAACATATTAGGCTTTCTTATGTGGAGGTCAGTCATACTCTCAATGAAATCATATTAAAATGATTAAATATTTTATTAATCTTGGAGGGTCCATTAAGGATTTTTAAAATAAATAATGAAATATATAAAACACATTATTTTAAATTCAAAAAACATATTTGAAGAACATACCTTTTATAGTATTTTATTACATCACTATGGGGTTATTATGATGTCATAAAACACATTATATGTATAAAAAGTATTAAATTTTTAACCAAAAATTTAACTGTATCAAAATATTAGGAAAAATTCACCATTGGATAATTTTGACATCTTGATTCCAAAAATAATATTCATTTTATAAAATTAATTTTCTTAATATGTTAATTTTTTAGTTTTAAAATAATGTCCATTTTATCGAAAATTCATCGATTTTGATAAAAAAATCTTTCGAACCGTAATAAAAATTACAATTGTATTCATAAAATTTATACGAACATTTATATTTAATAAAAATTAATTTTGTAATAATATTTTATTAAAATAATATTTAATTAAAAAATCCATTAATTCATCAAAATAGATTTCTTAATTGAATATTAGCTAAAAATTATATTTGAGCTTTCAAAAACATTTACAAAGTAACAATAATAAAATGAATGTATGTTCTTTATTGTATAAAAATATAATGCGCATAATGATAGTGCTTGGGTCTTGTAACATAACACCTTATAACACCTTTATATGACCTAAGGGTAAGGTGAACAATGGTGAGAGAGTCTTATGGCATCTCAGATAACATCGCTCGGGTGGTAATCTCTATTAACTTCCACTTCTCCCGTATGCAATCCCATTCAAGCTTAATGTGTTGAATCGTAGCTTGGGCTTGGTCAAGAGTGAATCCCATTGATGCTACCTCCTTTATGAGATCCGAAAAATGGGCTTCATATAGAGCAAATCAATTATATGATTTCATCACTTTGTATGTATGAGTAAAGTGAATTTGTTAAACCCCTATATTTATACTAATATTACAGTCACTGTAAAACAATTATATTTGCAATGGTAAGAATTTTTAACAGTATTTTAAAATCCAGAAAAATAAATCCAAGGAATTTCATGTGTTTTATATTTCCACTTTAAATAATGAGACATTTAATTATATCAATAGAATTTTTCATTAATAAAAGATTGAGTCGTTACATGATATATATCCTTATAATACCATCAAAACACCTTCTATATATATAAGGTTTATCCTAAAAATTTATTTTAGTTCTGAGAATAATTTCTTACTCTAATTTTCTGTGATACCACTTGGAACAACACCCCCAGTTAAAAATTTAAAATAAAATAAAGATAAAAAATATTAAATTTTTAAGTAATAATATGTTTTGCATTTTTAAATGAGGAATTTATCTCTAATGGGTAACTATTTTGGATCTAGTATAACCTATATATGTATTCAACATCTATGTTTAGAGCCCCCTTTTAGTACATTTTTTAAATCAATTTCCTTAAAAAAGAGTATCCACTAAATGAGTATAGGCTTCAAATTTTTTTAGTCAAAAGCTTTTTAGGTTAGTATGATTTGTGAAATTAAGGAAAATATATATAATTAAAAATTTATTAAAATTTTCTAAAACACCAAAATATCAAATAGATTTTTTTAGATGTCGTGTATCTTTTTTGAACATCATCTAGTAGCTTGAACGAATAATATAAGACATGGACCCTTCTACTATTTCTCTATCCTAAAAAACCACTATAAAAATTTCACTACTATGTAAAATGATCTCAAAAGGACATCTTTAATCAAGGGTAGTAATTTTTGTAGAATATGGAAATTTATTCTTAAGAATAATTAATGAATCATGGAACATATCATGGAGGATGAAAGTGGAATCCATGATAAGAAGTTAATGTATTGGTGTGTTGATTATAGAAATATCTTTTTGGAAATATCAATAAATATAAGCATTCCTAGGAATCTCCCATCATCCATAAGATTTATATGTTGATGAAATTTTTGAATTACCTCAAAATTCATTATAATCCTTGCCGAAAAATAAATATTTCAGATCTTTTGGAATAAGTTTCAACAATACATTTATTTATCATTGATAATGAAGATTAATTTTCTTATGAATTGGCCAATGGACTCCAACATAATTCTTAAATAAGAATTGAGAGTTATAAAAAACATTTTCCTCACTACTATCCCTTGTGGGTAATGCATCAATCAAATATTGTATATCTTGTCCATTAATGTTTTCATTAGTAGGCCCAAAAATATGTTCAATATTTTATCCTACCAAAAAATATATTGCTTCCCCTTCTCCCATAAATAAATTATGATTATTGTTTTAAAAAAATATGATTTAATTATCATGTTAATTAATCATTTATTATAATTAATGTTCATGTTTTTCAAATGTTTCCCCAAATTCAACAAACAAGATATTAAGAATATTTTTCCTCACATGAAGATTCCTTTTTATTTTTGAATAAATCAATCCCCTCTTTTTCCAGAACAGCATCGTAAATTCATATCCACTTTTGGAAATTCATCATAAAATTGTTAGTGGTTTTCCATTTTACAATAAGAATGATTAAAAATTACATTCCACACATAATATCATATATGGTAAAATAATTAAGAAAAAAATATCATACCTATCCCAATAAGGAGGTCATCCACTCTCCAGTTATGTTGATTAATAGAGTGGATAGAAAACTATTAAAATATTATTAGTTACAATTCTCTCATACTTAATTGGAAGATTAATGACAAGTTAACAAAAATTTATTCTCTAATAATGATACATGGTAAATTTAATTTAACATTATCCCCGAATGTGAACGTGATGATAGTACCACCTGAATCAAGGATTTTGGATAAATGTTCCACGTACAATAACATTACACTCCATTGTTATGATATATATTGCAAACCTATCCAAATTATATTTAAAAAATATTCAATGACTTCTAATATATTCATATTGAAACCAAATCATCATGGAATTTAACTTTGACATGAATATTTTTGAAGAGTAAAATAATCCATAAATGATTAATATCATTGTTTTTTTCTTAATTCCTTATGGAAGTTGAGTGAGCGGGGATTTTTTTAAAAAATTGAGTATACCATATATATTCCTCAAATCTCTCTCAAATCTTTTTCATTTTTTTAAATCTTTATTTTTTGTTTTTAAAGACAAATAATAGAATTTTACTACATTTTATACTTTGAATATATATTTAAAAATTCATTTTTTATCATGATTTTATTTTATTATTCATCCATGCTCTGTGCCTAAAATTATCATGGCTCTTCTATAATACCCATATATTTTTATACCCACCCCTATTGGTATAAACTATGATATTATTCATAATTTTTATTTATATGTTTATTGGAATCTTCACAATATCTATGAAAGTCAAATCATTATCCTGTTGACCCTAATGTAACTCTATTCTGTGAATTCTGTAGTTTATTTTAACCTTATATAAATCATGGATTGATAATTTTTAATCTAGTAACAGTATAAATTATTTTATTATCCTTGGTAAATTCCATTGATAATTAGAGTTACCAACCACAATATAATTTTGAAATTATTATTTTTTCTAATTTTAGAATCCATGGGTAGTGGGATTCATCATCAGTCCGTGTGCCCTCCATGATATAATTGGGTTGTTTCTATAACCATATATATAGTTATTAGAAAACATTTCATTTTTATATTGACTCATAAGCATAAAAAATGAAAAACATTAATTACTAGAGGTTATATATTGAATATCATAGTATGGATAGATGATTTAACAGTGACCAAACATCCCATAGTGAACACATTTCTATCATTGTGATTTATTTTTATTTTGAAAATGACCTGATTTATTCAATAATTGTGATTATGATAAAATAAATATTGAAATCATTTTATAATATGATAAAGTTACGCATTCACTTCATATGATCTACCAGTGTTATACCCTTCTATAAAAAATTTTAACTCTTAGAGTTTTTTGTTTAGAATTATGTGTAATAGTGTAAGACCCGAACATTTATTAATGAAAATTCATATTGATCCAATTAAATGTATTATTATGTAAAATGGTTACATAAAATGTGAAAATACTATGTTTTATGTTTTCGGATTTTAAAATACCATTAAAAATTGTTACCATTTTTAATATAGTTGTTGAACAGTGATTACATGATTAGTATAAATATAGGGATTTAACAAATCCAATTTACTTAGAAAAATGAAGTGATGGGCTCATCCAATAGAATTGATCTGTACAAATCCCATTTTTTAGAGATCAGACAGGAGGTTGAATCTCTAGGCTTCTCTTTTGACCAATCCCAAGCTGATATTCAACACTTTAAGCTTGAACGGAACCACTTGTGGGAGAAGTGGAAGTTGATAGAGATTACCACCCGAGTGATCTTATCTAAGCCACCCAAAGAGTTTGTCACCATTACAAACCTTACCCTTAAGTCATATGTTGGTTTTATAAATGATTATGTAACAATACCATATAACTATGATTGTGTGTGTTATTTTTTATATAATAATTAATATACATTCATTTTACTATTATTACTTTCTAAGTAGTTCTTAATTCACAAATAGTATTTTTTAGTTAATATCCT
Source organism: Viscum album (assembly GCA_963277665.1). Lineage (NCBI taxonomy): Eukaryota > Viridiplantae > Streptophyta > Magnoliopsida > Santalales > Viscaceae > Viscum > Viscum album. Next base: position 893,591,808 of record OY728123.1, read on the forward strand.
ATTACGAAATAAATATTTATGAATTAATGGATTTTTGAATTAAATAATGTTTTAATAAAATATTGTTACAAAATTACTTTTTAACAAATAAAAATTTTCGTATAATTTTTATGAATACAATTGTAATTTTTATTAAGGTTTGAAAGCCATTTTTATCCAAACTCCCTAATTTTTAATAAATATTTGTTATTATTTTAAAAGTGAAAATGCACATATTTATGAAATTATTTATATAATATTAATATTATTTTTGCAATCAGGATGTCAAAATTATCCAATGGTGACTTGTACATAATTTTACGAGATAGTTGATTTTTTAGTAAAAATTAAATAACGTTTAAATATATAATGTCTTTTAAGACATCGTAATGACACTATCTTGATGTAATAAAATACTATTAAGGGTATGTTCAGCCAATATATTTTTTACCATAAAAAAATTTTATTTTAGTTTTGTTTGATTTATTTTATAAAGCATTAGCGGACCCTCCTACAATTATAAAACATTTTAGTCTTTTAAATTCATTTCCTTGAGAGTGTGACTCACCTCCACATAAGAAAGCCTAATATTATAATATTCTCTACCATTGTCCTTATAAAATAATTTATTATAATCTCCATTGGAAAACACCATGGGAAAAACCATTGTATGGTATTTGGTTTTGATTAGTTTAATGTGTAGTGTCCAAAACCTAAATAATAATGAATTCCTTCTCTTTTCCTATATTCACCCACCCAAGCTCCCACTAATCTTCACTCAAAAAATTCATAGTTCATCAAACCACTTCCCTCATATAACTATAATACTCTCATGTTTCCAAAATCTAACAAGAATCCTCTCTAAAGCCCCTCACTATCCTTTGGTATCACAGTTCCAATTAAGGGATTTCTTCCTTTCGCATTTTCTCAAAATTTCATTAAGTTGTTATACCCTTTTGTTTTTAATTAAATATTTTGGTGTATAATTTTTCACCTCCCCCATACTTCCCTAATTATTTTTTAAATGATGATAGGCATCTTTCTTTTTCATTAATTCCTCCCATGTATACTCGTCAGCATAACGAAATTCTGTAACGAATTTCCTTCTCCTCATTTATGTTCAAGCAATAATTTTGTATTACGAATATAAATTCCCCTAAAAATGTTGGGAAATATATCTATATGACCCCCTTAATGTCCATATTCTGTACATATGATGAGACTCCACTTTCTCTCTCATCAACAGTTTTTATGAGTTCTTATGTCACGCCGTTATTCTACCGAAATTGCACCACAATTTTCAAAGACAAAGTCACTTTATAGTGAATACCATGTCGATTTACCTGTCAAGGGTATTCAAATTTATGAACATTTAATTATTTATTATATAGTTTCTTGTATGAATTCCAAATTCTTTTATATTGGGAAATATGATGATGTTTAATGAATCCGTGGTATATGATCCATGTGGCACAATTATGCATGAAATGAAATGATTAAAAAGGGTGTGCCCTGATAGCCCTCCAATGCATTGGGTAAATATTATTATCCTGACATGTCAAGTGTAATGAGGGTTTAATCATTATAATTCATGTTCAATGAGGGTTTACTCGTTCTCTATGTTCAATGAGCCTTGGATCAGGCTAATATTTGGTTAAATGTTGTTTCCACATTTCCACGTTATGATAATCATAATGTATCATGAATTTATGTTAATGTTTCTATTATGGTAAAAAGATATTCCTCGTGACTAATATGTATTTTATTCTTAATTTTATTCCTTTTTTACTTCCTTAATGGGATATATATCTTACCCCTTTTATGCATGTCCTTAGGTTATCCTATACAATGCTACGTACGTAGGAATATACTGTTCATATAATGGAAGGTTTTAATAAGGATGTTTTGTTTCATGTTTTACGTTGTTATATAATTTTCTTAATCCCAAAATACACTAGGCCTATTGATATTATATGTTGAATAAAGTGAATGTTTATGTAATAAATATTGTTTAAGATTGTAACAAAAATCCAGGTTTTTATAGTTGGTATAAGAGGATTGGTTTAGTAATTTTTAGGATTAGGATTTGAAACCCTAGAGAAATAATTAGGTATAAGACTAAGTATAATGAAAGCATACCTAAATTTTGGTGAGTATTGATTTAGTGTTTTATCATTAAAATATATCAATTTCTCGATACGAGTAGGTAGAGGTGGCTCTAGCACAAATGTATCTTGGGGTAAAACCTGTAAACACCGCTTTGAGCTAGAATTTAACGGGAACTGCTACCCGACAATGTGCCTTACTGGAATCTTGGATATGAAACTCCCAGGGGATATACATTATTAAATTCATATACTTATTATGAACCATTATTGAGGTAATTAAAAACTACAAAAATAATATATGTTGGGAAGTAGATCAGGGATAACATAGATTGAATCGTAGAAAATTCATAAGATAAGGGAATAAAAGTAATTTATATGTAATCTGTTTTTAACTTTGTATTACCCATTATGTGTTATCCCTAAATTTCCTCTTATTACAACCAATGGTCGATAATTTGAGGACTCGGGCTAACAACTGATGCGAAGATCAATGTGATGATTATTCTAATGAAATTCCTAATTCGATGGGAGTGGGAATCATGAACTTTTTCAGTATACTCTCTCAGTTAACACATGTTATGAATAGAATGATGGGTAAAGAGGAATATTCAACTCCCCCCCCAAGAAAGAACAAGTCTCTATCAAGAGTTTCATGAGACAAAGGCCTCCTATATTTAATGGATCATCTGATCCCTCAGTCACCAAACAATGGATCAACTCTATTGAAAATCTCTTCTCCATCCTTTAATGTTCCGAACAAGAGAAGTTTCTTCAGGTTTATTATCATATCTATGGTGAAGCTAATTAATTGTGGATATTGATAAAAAAATATTATTCTTGAGGTAGAGATCAAGGTATTGTAATGGAAGGATTTCCAAAAAAAATGTTTTTTAATAAATATATTCCGCGTAACCTCTGACTTAAGATGGAAAATGACTTCCTTTCCCTCAGGAAAAAACAAGACTAATCCATCAAAGTGTACAAGGAAAACATCACATGTCTTTCAAAGTATTCCTCTGGATTTTTCGTTACCCCTGAATGCAAGGCTAATCACTTCTTTGATGGGCTAAAATGTACCCTACAGAAATCCCTAGCGATCTGTGACTTCGATAGTTTTGAGGAAATTGTCTGATGTTCCCTCAAAGTAGAAATAGAGATCGACGAATCATAGGGGTATCATGGGGATAAGAAGCATAAGGTGAACTTTAGTTTTGGTGTTTTGATGGATAAATCCAATGGTGCTAGGAAATTACAACACCCCACTTGAAAATGGTGTAGAAAGAAGCACCCTAGAAACTGCCAAAAGGGGACAAAGAAATTATTTAGGTGTGGAAGAGAAGGGAACCTAACCATTAACTGTCAACAAGAAAAAAAAACAGTTATGAAAAAGTAGAGGAAATCTCTGTTCAACCCTCAACACATTTTTTATTACTTCAACTACAAATAACTACGACACTTTGCAAACCAATTATCTAAGCTAGGGGTTTTCAGAGGAAAGAAACAACCTCCGAGGTAGCAAGGGTGATATGTTTCCATCACTACCGCCGAAGATAACCCTGAAAACAAAGTGGATACTGATAATCTAGTTAATCATTCAAGAATAGATAATGTAATTTTTGATTCTAGTTCTACACATTTTTTATATCCCAAAAGTTTAGTAGAACAATCCCAACACCATAAAAAATGGAAGTAAAGAAGTTGGTGAGTATGGGAAATGGGGAAAATATTGCATCCCAGGAATATAACACCCCCCTATAATAATATTTAGAGGGAACTACGTGGACAACCTCTTCGTACTACCTATACTATAATTTGATGCAATTTTTGTAATTTATGGGATTTTCTTATATAGATCCAACAAAAATTACAGTGAGAGGGAAATCACTCTTCATATGTTTAATTGACCCCATATTCTATATAACTAGAAAAAAGAGGATGAATATTATTTAAAACCATCATCTGAAGCATGGATATTAATTCCCTATGAGCATAGGTATATAGCTCAAATGATTTAGTCTATGGAAGAAACCATCCTTGAATAAATGCCTATTGTGAAGGAATTCACTGATGTGTTTCCTGAGGAATTTTCTGGTTTTCATCCTAGAAGAGATGTTGAATTCATAATTGATCTTATACATGGGGCATTTCCAATATCTAGGACTCTATATATAATGGTTGTTTTTGGAGCTTTAAGAGGTGAAGAAACAACTACATGAGAATCATGATAAAGGATTTATATGCCCAAGTGCTTCACCATGGGGTGCACCGGTCCTCTTCATCAAGAAGACGGATGGGTCAATGCACCTCTGCATTAATTATCATGTGCTCAAAAAATTAATGATAAGAAAAAGTATCCTATTCCCTGAATTGAAGACTTGTTCGAACAATTACATGTAGAACAATACTTCTCCAAGGTGGATTTGGATTGAGGATTTTACCAAGTAAGGGTAATGAAGGAGGATATCCCCAAGGATAATTTTCCTACTAGATACTGGCACTATGAATTATTATTAATTCCTTTAGGATTCCCTAATATTCCATAAATATTCATAGAATTGATGAGTAGAGTCATTATAGATTACCTTGTCATGTTTTTGGTATTCTTTATAGATGATATTCTAATAAACTTCAAATGTATGTAGGAGCATGAAGAGCATCTAAGAACCATACTAGAGACTTTGTGAAAGAAGAAGATCTATTGAAAGTAAAACAAGTGTGAGTTCTAGTTAAATTAAGTCTCACTCTTTAGTCATATCATCATAACCAATGGGATATCTATAGATCCCTCTATGATAGTTCAAATTGAGGGATGGACGAGTCCAACATTGGTAATGGATATATGAAGCTTCCTGGGTTTATATGGATATTATTACAGATTTGTGAGAAATTTCTCAGGATTTTCCAACCCAATTACCACAAAAACTAAAAAGGGAGTAAATTTTTATTTCATGTATTAATGTAAATAGAGATCCACATAGTTGAAAATGAGGCTTACCACTGTGTATATGCTCAAATTACCCACACGTGGAGAACTTTTTGTGGTATATAGTGATTCTTCAATGAAGGGAATGAGTTGTGTGTTGATGCAAAATGAAAAAATAATTAACTTCGATTCAAGGAAATTGAATTTTCATGAGAAAAAATATCCAACACATGATCCAGAGTTAGCTGTAGTAATATTTGTTTTGAAAATTTGGGGGCATTACCACTTTTGAGAGAAGTGTGAAATATACACGGATCACAATATCCTCTTGTATATATTCACATATAAATAGTTTAATATGCACAAAAGAAGAGGGTTAGATCTTATCAAAGAGTATGACTACTTAATCCATTAACACCCTGGGAATAAAAACAAGGTGGAAGATGCACTTTGTTGAAATGATCCAACAATTCTGTCATTGATGGGAATTGAAAAGGATCCAATATTCTTAGATTTGATGAAGATGGATATGGGAATCATAAATAAGGTAACATAATCAATCCTTTCACAAATTATTGATCAACCATATCTTTGGGAATGGATAAGGGATAATGAAAAGGATGAAGTGGGAATTCAGAAAAAAGTGAAAAATATCGGAAAAGGTAAATCCTTGGAGTACAATGTTAATGAAGAATGAATTGTGATATTTTGGAAAAGCATGTGTCTTCCATGAAGTCCAAAGCTAAAGAAGGAACTTTTGGAAGATGCGCATACTTTGAGATTCTCCATTCACCCAGCAAATACAATACTGTATCAACATATTCGAGAGCATTATTGGTGGGATAGCAAGAAGAATGAGATTTCTGAGTATACATAGAAGTGCCCGCTTTTTCCACAAGTGAACACTGAGAGACCAAATTTTAATGGGGTCATAAAACCATTACTCATACAAAAATTGAAATCAGATAACATCACCATGGAATTTTTAACTGGACATCCAAACACATCAAAATGAAACAATTCTATCTTGGTTATTGTGGATCATATTACAAAGACAACACACTTCATTGAAATTCAGAAGGATTTATCATTGGATTAACTGGCACAGATATACATCAGATATGTGGTTATTCTCCATGGAGTACCACTATATATTTTATATTATCGATATCGAAGATTCACCTCAATGTTTTGAAAGAGTCTTCAACATGTTATGGATACTAAGCTAAACTTTTGTATAGCTTTCCATCCTCAAACTGATGGATAGTCTAAGAAGACTATCCAAACACAAGTGGTCATGTTAATAGATTTCTCAATGGAAATCAAAGGAGGATGGGTTCAACAACTCACTCTGGTTATTTTCTCTTAAAATAAAAATTTCCACTCAAGAATCCAAATGGCTTTGTATGGATCCATGTATGGGAAGAGGTGTAGAACACCTTCTTATTAGGATGAAGTTGGGGAGAGAAAACTCCTAGGTCCATAGATGGTAGAAGAAATGGTGGAGAAGGTTAAGACCATCTAGAATAACATTAATTATTCTCATAGTCGACAAAAGATCTATGATGATACTCATCGACGAGACCTATAGTCTGATGTCAGATACATGGTATTCTTCCATATATCACCGTGGAAGAGAGTTTGTTTTTTAAGAAGGGAAAGCTTAGTCCAAGGTAAATTGGCCATTTTGAGATCCTTGATCGCATTGGAGCAGTGGCCTATCGACTAGCACTCCCACCAAACCTATCTCTAGTATATGATATATTCCATGTATCACTCTTGAGGAAATACATACCAGACCCATCACATGTACTCAATCTAGATGTGGTACAATTGGAGAGTGACCTCACCTATGAAGGGAATCTGATGAAGATCTTAGATCGTCGGGAAAAAGTTCTACGAAATAAAACAATGCCCCATGTCATGGTGCTGTGGAGAAACCAAAAGTGTAAAGAAGAAACATGGGAATCAAGGAATGTGATGAAGGATAGTTACCCTCATTTGTTTTAGTGTGGGAAAAATAAATTTCCAGGTATAAATTTCTTAACCTGGGAATATTGTAATGAACCAAACATTTATTGATGAAAAATCATCTTGATCTAATTAAATGTATTATTATGAAAAATGGTTATATAAAAAAAATTAACTTCCTTTGTTTTATTTTATTGTATTTTTAAATACCATTAATAATTGTTACCATTTATAATATATTTTTTCAATAGTGATCACCTGATCAGTATAAATATAGGGATTTAACAAATCCAATTTAAAAAGAGTGGAAGTGATGACATCATCTACTAGAATTGCTCCGTATGAAGCCCATTTGTCAGAGCTCAAAAAGGAGGTGGCGTCACTGGGATTCGATCCTGACTAAGACCAATCCGAGCTTCAACACGTTATGCTTGAACGGAACAACTTATGGGAGAAGTGGAAGATGATTGAGATTACCACCTGAGTGATGTTATATGAGCCACCATAAATGTATATCACTATCACACACCTTACCCTTGGGTCATATGCAGGTGTTATAAGGGGTTATGAAACAAGACCATATCACTATGATTATGTGTGTTATTTTTGTACATAATAATTAATATACATTCTTTTTATTATTGTAACTTTGTAAATAGTTTTTAAAGCACAAATTATATTTTCTAGTAAATATTAAATTAAGAAATATATTTTAATGAATTAACGGATTCTTTAATTAAATAATGATTTAATTAAATATTATTACTAAATTGATTTTTATTAAATATATCTGATCTTATAATTGTTATGAATAAAATTTTAATTCTTATTAAGGATTGAATGTCGATTTTCTCAAGACCCATGACTTTTCAATAAATATTGGTTTTTATTTTAAAAGTGAAATGAACATATTTTGAAAATTATTTATATAAAATTTATATTATTTTTATAATTAGGATTTAAAAATTATCCATTCGTGATGTTTTCATAATTTTCTGAGAGATTAAATTTTTTTGGGTAAAAATTATATACCGTTTAATTATATAACGTGTTTTATGAAATCATAATGACCCAATAGTGATGTAATAAAATACTATAAATGTTATGTTAGGACAATATATGTTTTAAAATTAATGTAATGTTATTTTAGGAATGTTTGATTTATTTTACAAAGCTTTAGTGGACCCTCAAAGACTTATAAAATATTTTAGATTTTTAAATAAATTTCCTTGAGAGTTTGACTATGCTCCACATAAGAAAACCTAATATTTTAAAACGTTAGGCCATTAGAAATATAAAATAATTTTTTCCACTCCCCTTTTTCAAAAACCATGTGAAAAAATGGTATGGTTTTTGGTTTTGATTTGTTTAATGTGTACTGTCCAAATCCTAAATAATAAATAATTCATTCTCTTTTCCAATATAAACCCACCCAAGCCACTAATAATATTCACTGAAAACATTTTGAGTTCATCCAACCTCTACCCTTCACTCTCCAGAATCCTCCCAAGGTGCCCCGACCTACCAAGAATCCTCTATCAAGCCCCTCTAAAGCCTTTGGCATCACAATTCCAAGTAAGTGATTTCTTCCTTTCTCATTTTTTCCATAATGTTTTAAGTTGTTATACCATTTTTTTCAATTACAAATGTTGGGGTCTGAATTTTCACCTCCCCCATACATACGTCTTTATTTTTTCAAATCACAAGAGACATATTTCTCTCTCATTAATGCCTCCCATGTACACCCATTACCATGCCGAAATTCCTTACGAAATTTCACTATCCCCATTTACATTCAAGAAATTCTTTTTTATTATGAATATAAATTCCTTTACATAAGTTGGGGCATGTATCTATATGACCCCATTACTTTCCATTTCATGTATATATGAATAGACATCCTTTTATCTCTCATAAACAATTTTTTATTAATTCATACGTCACACCGTTATGCTGCCGAAATTGTACTGTGATTTTCCCAGCCAAAGTCATCATGTAGGGAATACCATGCCCATTTATCAATCAATGGTATTCAACTTTATGAGAATTTACTTATTTATTATAGAGTTTAATGAATTAATTTATCATTACTTTATTGGGGAATAAATAATAATGTTTAATGAATCCATGTTATATGATCCATGTGGCACACTTATGCATGAAAGGAAATGATTAAGAAGGGTGTTCCTTGACAGTGCTCAAATACTTTGGGTAATGAGTAGTATCATGATACATCATCTTCAATGAGGGTTTACTCATGAAAATTAAAGTGAAATGAGTGTTTAATCATTTTCCATGTTCAATGAGCCTTATATAATGCTAATATCATGTTAAATGTTTTTGTTACATTTTCACGTTATGATAATCATGATATATCATGCCTTTATGTTCATGTTTCTTTTATTCACCATTGATACGACCCTTTCCCAAAATGTATTGTATTATTCATGTCATTCCTTGTTTACAACCTTAATGGGATTTATATCTCACCCCTTTTTATGCATGTCCTCAGGTTATCCCATGTAATATTAAGTATGAGGTAATGCTGTGGTTATGTAATGGAAGTTTTCAATAATGAAGATGTGTTTCATGTTTTAAGTTGTTATGTAATTTTCTTAGGCCCTAAAGACACTATACCTCTCGATTTTCTGTGTTGTATCAATTGGAAATTTATTGAATAAATCATATTTAAGTGTGTAATAAAAAGCAGGGTTGTTATAAAGAGTGTTGAAGATTAAATTAAATTCCTTATTAGTTTTATCTATGAAGATACCTATAGTATATTGGTCTACTAAATATTGATGTGAGGGTAAAAAATTAACATAAAAATCATCTATAAAGAGATGATTGAGAAGTTAGTGATGTCGAAAATACCTATTATTATCCCTAAATCATTTAAAGGAATCATTAGAAGACTCCCCCTTGTCTATAAATAAGCATTTCAATTTATTTATATGACATCCGTTTAATTTATTTTGATAAAATTTATCAATGAAAGAGTTATAAACATTTTTATATCTATCAAAAATGAACCCATATAGTTGTATAAATCAATTCACATAATTAACATTAAAATGGAAAGGCTCTCATTGGTAATGCATCAGTACTTATCATGTGATATGGTAACTATTTGTCCACTTTTTAAAATTTTCTAATATGGGATAGAGTCTCCTCAATGAGGAAACCATATATATATGGTAAAATTAGAAATTAGTCTATTTGAACTCAAACTTGATTTCTCTTTTTCAAAGCATATTTATTAATGTATTTTATGAGATAAGAAGGATTAATTACTACATCATTCTCAAATTGTGAATTATATATTTCTGAATATTTTACTTATTATTTTATTCATTATTAACAGCAGTTATTTCCTAATATCTTATAATTTCAGATTTTGTTTTTTAGAGATGTACAATCGCAATTTCAGGAATTAGAGGTGATATGCTTTTGGATTTTTCATATTGTTCATATTACAATGATATTAAAATATCCTATGAACATAGTATTACAAAAATTTATTTTCAAATTGGAATCCAAAAATCCAATAATCATAAATAATGGTCAAAAGGGTGTATTAATGAGGTAAGAACAGTATAATATAATATAAATATTCATTTTTTAAAATCAATATAGTTTTTTTTCTTTTATGTTTTTCTTAAATTTTTATTTATTTGATTTATTTTATACACTTTTAACCTTCCCCACTAATGTGTTTTAAAAAATTGACCATCTATATGATTTATGATTGAAGAACTATTATTTATACCTAAATTATACTCTACCTACTGAACCATCTAAGGTTCAACTATATATGGAAGGAAATATAGTCGAGTTAGATAGAAAACAAAAAATACAAACAAATACAAAAACTATATGAAATTATAATTTTTTAAATATTTTTTTAGTGTATAAAATATTGAAACAATGAAAAAATGGTGGAATTGTATTAAAGAAGAGTAAAAATACATCGTATTTATTGATAAAAAACAAAAAACATTTTACTATGTGGGGAAATTTATATTTTTTATAATAAAAATATAATTCTTTGTTCTCTTCAATTTGAATGAAAAAGAATGATTATCACGAAAATAAATTTTATAATTATTTTCATAAAGTCAACTAGTTGATGATTTAATTTTTTTAATTTTTGAATTATCTAATATTTTTCATCAATAAAAACAAGTTATTAAATATCTTTGAGAAATATACATTTCATTCAATATTAACGTGGTAGTCTCTTTTGATAAGAAATAATTTATTCAAAAGAGGATTAAAATTGAAGCATTTTTAATATTTTTGTGTATATTGACTACAATCAACCATAATTTGTTCTTGAAAAATTAAAATAATTATATTTATGATGAGATAATTGAATAAGAGTGAAAATACAATTCAAAAAACATAATAGTAGGAACATAGTTCATGAAAATTATCAGAAATTGTTTGTATTTCACTTTAATGAATTTAGAAAATGATAATAATTTTTCAAAAAATACACATTCTCTATTATAATTATAAAAGAATATAAAATAAATAATTTTAGAAGGATTGGAATATTCACTATTATTTTGTTATCTAATTATCCATGGTTATATATTTTACATAGATTATTTCTTGAATTTATACAATTAGTTTTGTTGAGGTGTGTCTAAAACAATTTCTTGATTGTTTTTCTATTTATAATGTATTTCTCATAATCCCCCAAAAAAATCCATAAAAAAATTTTATTACCAATTGGTAGGAATCCACCAATCATATATAATATTTTTTTTACCGAATAATCTTCTAAATCATTTTCCACTCAAAAATAAATTTAAACTTTTACAATTTCATTCACATTATAACCAATTCTTCACATATACCGAACATAAAAATATTATGGTTGTTTTATTCATTAAAAAATATAATCTAATTTAGTTATTCCATCTAGAGATATATTTCAAAACAATATCAGAATGTGTATTATCCCCCTATGAAATATAAGTTTCAAAAAGTTAATAATCCTAAACGAGAACCCACCATCAAATACCATCATTGGATACGCATAAAACGTTATTCTATAGAGAGATAGTCATTACTAATCAATTTCTATGAACATGATAAAATTAATTTTGGTACCATAACCATGGAATATTAAAACAATAATATTAGTTTAAACCCTTATTTTAGTAACAAAATGAATATTTTATTGATTACATTTGATATATACTCACTTTGATTCGTCCATTAATTTATCTATGATTTATATTATGTAATAATTGTATTTATTTATGAATTATTTTATCAATTCATTTTCAATAATTATATGCATGAGAACACACAAAAATAGTTCTTTGGTTTATTCTGTTGGTTGAGACATCCTTTATATATTCTATCAAATTCTTGATTTAATCTCAAAAAATGGATCAAACCATTCTCATGTATCACTTTAATGTCAAATTTATTCAAAAATTAGGGAAAATTAATCGTATATAGAACCCAATTAATCTTACCTTATGCCTTCCAAAGCATAGGCTGCTCTCACAAAACTATACATTAATACTTTTAACACTATATCTAAAAATGTTAATCTCAAAAGAGAAGATGACTATATCATTAAATCACAATGTGGATAGGTTAATTTAATGTGATACATGATGTATTTTAACTCAAATAGACTTATATGTTAATTCTACATGACTCTCAAAACCCAAAATTTATTTTATGGGAGTCACTTAAAATAGAGAAAAACCTAAAATTTTTAGATTCTTGTAATATTAAAAATTAGCAACGTAATAAAAACTGAATCCTATATAATATAAAATAAAATTATTAAATGGTTCTATAAATAAGAAATAATAATTTCCAAACTAAATAATTAAAATTAATAATCAATTTAAATAACATCAAATATATCTAAAATAAATCTGAAAATGTTCCCAATATTTTATTTCTGAATCAGTCTTGGAAATTAAAGAAGAATTACTTCCCAATCCCATAACTATTCAGATAACATAAAATAATAATTTAAAAAAATATAATGAAAAAACATAAAAGTATTCTAGAGTTATAGTAAAAAATTTAAAGGAATAAACCCTTAGATTTTCAAAACAAATTCACATTTTTAGGAAAATATTCAGAGAAATATAATTTTTTTTATAATAAACTCTTAATTATATACTTTTATTATCTTAATAAATAAATTTACATAAAAAATAAAAATAACTTATTAAAAAATATGTGAGAAAATTATTAAAACACTTCCACACCAGAAGAAAATAATTTTATATTTCTTTACTATATTGAATTTGAAATAGTTTCTAATGAATAAGAACGAAAGTTATTTAAATATGAAATAAGGTAAGGGAATTTTTTTTGTTAATCATTCCTAAAAAAATAATGAATAGTTATGTTTTAAATATATCCTTATAGAATTTATTAAAATATTTATAATATTTATAGATGAATAAAAATTATATAATGTGTTTTTTGAGCTACAATAAGAAGTACATGATGAAGGATATTCGAATGATAGAATTCCTCATTAGTAAATGGTTATATATTAATATGGGTTAATTAAAACAATAAAGATCCATATTAATGAATTATATGTCAATTTATATAATATAAAAATAGATGTCATTATTTTATATAAAACCCATAATGGATTAACTTTTATTATAAAATTATAACTATCTTTGAGATATTTTAAATTCTATCCTAATCATGAGTGAAATTAAATTCCACTTGAGGAAAATATTTTGTCATTTTATATATATGAATAAAAATAACATAAATAAATTAATATAATAAGATAAAATAGGATTTCAAAAATCTGTATTATCATTGGTAGATCGAAGAGCAAGAAGAGAATTTTTTATAGCTCATATAATTTTACCAATGAAATAATTATATAAAAACCATATCATCACTGTAAAAAGACTATAAAAATCCATTTATTGTTTAAAATTGATGAGTGAAATGACACTATAAGAAAAAATTGTTTATATTTTTTACTTTCACCACAAAACATTAAAATTTTCACTGATTAGAAATACTTTTTAGTGTAATATAAATAGAAATCAAAAGGGTACGTTAGTGTATGCATGACATACTCACTTCATCTATTAGATTAACTAGATGTTTGTATAATATGAATTAGTGGTAAAATATGAAAACCATTTTATAGAAAAATCATCATATCACAATATTGAAGGAATGAGAATGGTAATTTTTAAACATAAATACCACATGACATTAGAACTAATCCATATAAATCTTGTATCATATCTCTATAATAATTTAGTATTTATATCTATTTATATAAAAAATATTTTACTTAGTAAATACTTCTAAAAAACATAAATGCACTAAAATTGAATTCTATAATGGAATGTTTTATAAGCCTAATTTGTTTCTATATTAAATTTTCATTGTTTTTTGTAACCATGGAGTCATTAATGAATTTCTAGAAAATTCCATCAGTGAATATAGTTTAATGTGAAGATATATTACATTAACTCTAACACCCTAATATTTTAAATGATATATTTCTTAAAGAGGTTTCCTATTCAAAGTTATATATGAAAAAGAAAAAAAAATAAACCATGAAATAGTATATGAATATTAAATTGAATTTATATAATTATCAGGTGATAGTATATGTAAGTGAATAACGAATTAGTTATATAAATAAAAACAATTGTTTGTATTTACATGAATAAATCAGTAAAAAATAATTTATATAGCTATGTTATTAATATGACTTATTTATTCTTTAAAACATATCCGTTCTAAAATTTTATTGTATGTTCATTATTTTATGATACTAAATATAATATTGATAAAATAAATTACATATATTAATAATATGTTATCAATAACTTTTATTATTAATTGATCATAATTAATAATAATAGTAAAAAAATTAAAAATATTTTTCATTGAAAATGATTTTCATTATATTTTTATTTAATTTAATTATTAAATTTTTGAATATTAAAAATTTAATTTGAAATAATTTCATTAATTTTTAAATTTTAAAAAAAAAATATTTTATTAAGAATTTTTTTTATTTTCTGAAATAATTTACATTTATGTGAAATGTGAGGAATAATGATTTTACTCAAAAGTAAATTTTCTGAATTTATAAATATATAAGAATACTTTAAAAGATTAAGAAAATTTTGAATTCATTAAATATTTATTTTATTTTTATAACTATATATTTTAATATATTATATTGAACATAGTAAATCTTTTTTTTATATTTTAGAACTTAAGAGGCATTTTATTCCAATTTAAAAACTATTTTTGGTCATTTGATGAATTACAAATTTTTCTGGTTAAATTTGACTTTGGATTTCATTAAAATAAACGATAAACTTATTATTTCTTATAATGAACCTATTTATATCATGGATTTAAATAACACTGCAATGACTATCCTATTTAGAACATTTAATATTAAAATCGCATTTTTTCAAAAAAATATATCTATGTGTTATTCGTTTTTTTTATAAAATTTTGTATTATATACACTATATTTAGTCATTTAAAATGATTTAAAACATTTAAATATGAATTTTAAAATTATTTACTAAGTTTATATTAAATTTTGTCATTACAATTAATTAATAAGGCCAATTAAATTAACAATGTAAAGGTAAATTTGGTTAAAAGTTAAAAAATGTACAGAAAACACCTTGAATCCCTCAACGTTTTCAAAAAAATGATTTTTAGAGAGTATTTGTCCCAAATAACTATATACACAATGTTTTTTTCTCTGAAATCTTTAACCATAATATAGTAACATTCCATTATTGAAATGTAATGTGTACTCCCAAAATTACTCTTCTCTACAAATAAAAATGGGGACCTCATACACCCCCTTATTTGACCATTATTAAATTTAATTTATTCCTTAATATAGTATATTTTATACTCATAGAGGAATATCTTCGGTTCATAATACTCTAGTCTCATTATGTATCCCAATACATCAATTTCCAAAGGGATTTTCATTGGAAGTATTAATTTCTCAATGTCTGTATTTCTTACTCATGAGACATTTATTCGTAATCGTTATCTTTCAAAATTAATTTAAACATAACAATATAATGATATGAGTGTTATTAATATAAATAAATTTTATTATATTAATGTAAAAACCTTTACTCAATCCATTTCGTCCATATAAAAAACAACAAAAATCATGTGTACGTGTGGACTATAACATCTAGGAAATGATGTTGTTCATTTACCATCAACGCCTCTCATAGTTAATGAAAAAGTTTGATTTGAGGAAATAATTTGTTTTTATGTCAAATGTATAATTACTAAATTATAATTGACCATGTTTCTTCAGTCAATTACATTTTTTATAAATTGAATCATTATTCGTGCACACATTTAGACTTCCAACACCATAATGAACGTATTTTATTTGACATCACCACCCTTATTAGTTCATTATAAGAATTAATTTAATAAAGTTAAATGACTTTTATTAATTTTCATGATTCCTCCAATATTTATATTAACATTATATAAAATAATCTCCTTAATCATTAAATCATTCCAACACACTTTAGTTGGTGTCAATTTTTCCACCAATGAAAATGATTTTATAATAGTTATTTTATAAATTATTATTTAACACTATGTATAGATAATATCATGTAATAATATTATATCAAATATTACCTTTTGGAATATACAAAGGTTTTATTGATATATTCTATAATTATTAATATATCACTATTATACCATCAAAAAAAGTTGAAAATAGTTGTTTAAAATTTCCCTATTAAAAAACCTTTTTTTATCATTCACCAAAAGAAATGGGGATATGATGAATCATTTTAATACCATGATATTAGTATCATATATTATCCCTTAATGATCAACATTTAAAAAATTAGTAATAATCTACCCCATCCCTGTAGTAATATTATGTAACGAACAATCGAAATTTCATAAGACCCAATGATGGAAATAAACTATAACAAAGAAATATATTTATAATATATTGTTATAAAAGAAGTATATAAAAGGTTAAAGGATGCTATGTGGGCCAAATCCCCTACCCAAATTGGTCTGGAAGATTCCACAGTCAACTTCCTCTTTTCAGTCCAGGGCTCGAGATGGTGTGTGGAAAAGATCTAGGAATGGTTTAATGAAAGAGAACAAAGAATTATTCTGAGCATCCCCTGGGTCCCTGATGCAGGCCTCGACCATCTTTTTTGGACCAATTATTCTTCAGGTGAGTACATGGTGAGATCCTGGTATAGACTGGCTCTTGGCATTCACTCCTGCGACCATGATGAGGGATCGTCGAAAGCACTATGGAATCTCCACATCCCCCAAAAAATATGCCAATTTTGGTGGCAGGTGTGCATGGAAACCCTTCCTACCATGAGCCTCCTTGTATACCGACATATGCCCAACACTAATTCATGATCGTTATTCCCAAATATTCCTGAAACTCCTTGTAATTCTATCATGCACTTCTTGGGAGCCAAGGAAATTTGGAATAAATTGGGATCAACTTCAGATGCTTCACCAGACATTGCCTCTTACCTCCATGATCATCTAATGCACTGGTGTTCCTCTATTTCATCTACTAATTCAAGCGCTCATTGCACCCTGGCCTGCATAATTGGGGTTTGGCACGACGATTTAATTTTCCACCATATCCTTCAGCCCCCGAGTTCTGGATTGAACGAACCAATTCATGGATTAAGGGATGGAAGGACCGCAATGGACACCTTTTTCCTGGCGTTACCCCCACCTTCCCCCTCTTTGGACCCCCCAAAGGAAGGTAGTGTTAATCTAAATGTGGATGCTTCTCTCCCCAAGTATGGTCTTTTTTCTCTTGGCCTCCTGGCTCGAAATCATCTGGGGCAGATCATTGCAGCAAAATATGAACCACATCATGCCTTCTAGGAACCTACTGTTGCTGAGGCCAATGCCATTCTTGCAGGGATGATGCTTGATGTGGAATGTGGATGGGCTGATATCAACATCGAGTCGGACTGCCTTTCATTTATCAATTCCATTAACCACAATGACGCTGGACTTCAGGCCTTTGGCATCATCGTCAGGAGAATTCGCTCATTACGCCAAAGATTCTCTTGCTGCACCTTCTCCTTTACCAAAAGGGAAGGAAATAATGTGGCCCATCAGCTGGCGGCCTCAGGCCCCTTCGATGTCAACCAGCTATGGCTGCACAAATTACCTTCTTGTCTCTTCTTATGTACTGCTGCTGATATTCGTCATTAATTTTATCCTCCATTATTTTCAAAAATAAAGTATTGGTTTATTTGTATCATTTTCAAATTCATGAGAAATGTCTGATATCAAACAAAATAATTTCTTTTATATAGTATATTTAATTTCCCATTTCCATTAATTATTATAAATTTCATTAATTTCATGACATTTTAATATCAATTTCATGATATCTCTCTTATGTTCTTTTCATACGTATATCACTATTACTGCATTGGGTTAGTTGACTCAAATTTAATTACTTGAGATAAATTTATTAATATGTACCATGATAGAATTATTATGGGGTGTTTATATTTTTAATGAATTTGTTGGTCCATATACCTGAAATTAATGGAGTTCAGATATCCATATCATGGTTTTTCCTTTAAATGCATTTCAATTCAAATGATACCAATATTTTAAGGGTTTTATTATCTCAACTACATTTGTTATGTTATAAAACTTTCTTTTGTACATTTTTACACCAGAATTTGTTTATTATACTATAAAGATCATTTTATGGTACTTTTAGTATATTTATTGTGATAAAATACTAAAAAATGAGATTAAAAACATCATCTTTTATGAGAATTGAAAATCATATCCTTAAAACTATTTTATAATTTCTACCATTGGATGTTAATTATATACATGATGAATTTATTCCTAGTTTTAGAATGGGACTAAAAATTATTTTATGTCATTATAATTTTTTACGGAAAATAAAATATTCCAAAATATAAAATTTTTATTTTTAACATAATTATTCATATTAAAATGTACTTAATGGTATGCGGTTTTAAGAATGAATTAATAAATGTTTTTTTACTCAAAAAAATGTTTTTAAACAATATATTTTTCCTTATTTGGTTCCTAATTTATTTAATGCGTAATTTCAAAAATACTTTCTCCAGGGAAATGTATACCATTTCAAATAAAATAGTATAATGTGTTTTGGATAATTAAAACTGGGATATATCTCTTATTATTAATATAATTTAGGTAATTATCATTGATATTTTGTTTTTCACATAAGAAAAAAAACATAAGGCTTCATATTTTAAATATTTTATATTTTTAATCATCAATAAAAATTATTATTTTTGGATGTCTTACAGAAAGTTGTAGGAATGTTTTTCATGAAAACCCCCACTATTAAATGGGATAATTCTCTTACGATTGAAGAATAAATGAATTTCTGAAATTTATATTTATGGATGATTATTATGTGCTGTTTGGGGTCATATGTATATATATATATAGTGATTTGGTTATGGTTATATATCTCATGGGGAAAGGGTTTTAAGTGTGGATTATTTTTCATTACATGAGGTATGTAAATTTCATATGTTTATAACATAAATCTCGGAAAGTGTATTTTTTCAAAATATATAGTTTGGGAATATTTTTTATTCACAACTGGATGTGTGTGTATATTACTATGTAAAAAATGTTGTGCTTGAATTTATTTTTGTCACATCATCAATATTAGACATTTTATATTAACAACATGAAGCATGTAAATTTTTTATTCATAACATGAAGCACATGAAATTCATTTGATCGTAATATAAATCATGAGAATTTTTTATTCACAACATAGAGTGTGGGGATTATATTTGTTTTCAACTTTTAGAATAGAAAATGTGTATGTCCACAATATGAAGCATGGACATTTTGTTTGTTCATAGTGTTATTATTTCCATTTTTTTATGGTTATGTAACAAAACTATAAGTAGGCCTTGTTTCAATGATATATTGATTTTATTGATGTATTGTTATGTTACAAAATTAATTATATAATTATTTTTTATCTAACACCTATTCGTTATAACTTTCCAATATATAATAATTATACTCATATTCTCATTTTATTCTATCAAATTTTCTTTGACTATTATCACTTATGTTTACTCTTATTGAGAATATTAGATAACCTATTTCTTATTTTTCCCTTCCCCATTTCATGAAGACTATTATTACTTATGAGAATTACTTAAGCTAGTCTAGTAAGATGGAATTTTATTAATAAGTTATAGATATTGCTAATCCAAAAAGATATTAAACCATTCATTCCAAGGATTTGTGATTATTTATGATATCTGATGCTTTACTTGTGAAAATTATGTAAAAGAAAAATATGGTTATATTGTGATTAAATATGAATAATTGGTTCTTGTTAGTTATAAATTATTAAATAATTTAATCATTATGGTCTACATTATCCATATGTGTACATAAAATGGCTAATATAACTAGGATTGTGGATAATGACAGACATTGAGATATCCACATGATCATATATATTATTACCTCTAGAACAGTAATCATCCTTTATAATATATCTATAACCACCATGTAATACATGAAATAAAAATAGGATAATTTAATATGGGAATGTGTATAATAAAAATATCTATGATATACTGCAATATGATAAAAAGAAACCTCTAAATACAATACACAAATACTGAATAGATTATATACCCAAACTAATGATACCAGGATGGATTTTTTAAGGAGATATATACTCACCCATCTATCCATATCATTCATCCACATGTATTGTCTATGCATATTCATCCTCCACATCTAATAATCAATATGGAAACATGTTTTATTTTTTATATTTTCAACATTTTGGGTGAGTTAAAAAATCCTCATTATAGTCATCCCAACTAGTCAGTAGGCCTTTTAAACATATAGTTTTTAAAATAAGAATAGTACGTCAATTACATCTAATGGGTGTCACAAAAAATCATTAAGGAATATAAAATGTTCTAATGGTAATCTACCCATATCACCCTTTCATCATGATCACTAAATAACAATTATTATTTGTAAAAGAATTAAAATCTAATTATATATACCATCATAGATTCCATTACTGATTAGTCACCATTGATGCACAAGTTATTTGATGATGGAGGAAATACCAATGTTGATATATCTTAAAGAATATAGCATTAATACATATATATAAATCTAAAAACAGAATATATGGTTAGAAGTTGGAGGAAATAATCACATCCACGGATAAATATGTATAATTTTTTTTCAAATAAATACACATCCTTAGGGATAAATAATTATGTCTTTTTATCCAAATACATAAAACCATGGGTAGGCCACTTTGTACCCTTATAATGTTGGAGAGGTGTGTTTACACACAATATAATTAGCATGAATTGATTTCATATATAATTGTGGCTGGGGAATTATATATATCCACATATCCCATATCAAATATACTAGAGTAATTACCTATCTCAACTTAAATATTAGAAATAATTGATCTATCTCAAAACAAATATGTTGAAGTTTAGAATTGGATATAATAATAATTCATTATCCCTATCTACGATGACCAGTGGGGGAGGAGGATAGTCATCTATAATCACAGACTAACACTAGTCAAAGAGTGAGTGAAAAATAGATACTTGATTATATCATATCATTATCAATGTTAATCATTAACTAAAATATTCATATATTAAAGCAAATGAATGATACAATAATCATCTTCATCATAAATACGGTTGTTAGTATCAAAGACACAAGAATTTATGTGTAGTATATCGACAATTATATCATCCATTATAAATTCCCAATTCAAAAATTCATTTGGATATAATGATAATTCAAAAGTATATAAATGTTAGTTATTCTGTTATCTTGATAATTATATCATAACATTAAAGATATCACATTATTAATTATAATCCTTTTTTTCATCCAATAGAGGAATACCAAGTAACTTTTACATTATTACCTAGAAAATAAAAATATACCAAAATATTTATATAAGAAATATTCCACTATGTTTTTGTTTAATTTCCATAAAAATATTCATAGTTCCCTAGTCAGTAATCATAGTTGAACAGGACAATCAAATGTGGTTATTTATTTTTTCGATTATCTTCTATATGTGTGTATTAGGTATTGGTGTAAGAATAAATGTATATTATTAATATGTTACCTATAGAAAAATTGGGTAAGTAATATGTAAACTTTCGTAGCGTTGGATAAAATTTTTTATAGAAGTGTATTGTACATATAATGATTAGATATCTAACATGTAATATCTAGAATTCGTATTTTTTTAAGACAAATCACTTTATAGAATAATTTTAATAAATATTTAGTGTAAGGATATTGAAATAGATTAAAACATCCTAATATAGAAAAAAATATTTTTATTTATTTAAAAATTCATCCAAGGGTCAATGAGCCTGAAGACTGTTACATTAAATCATAAAAATCACATTAATATTTGATAGAATTGACTGTGATTGAATATATAAATATAGTGGTGAGGAAGGTTGTTGAAACAATCAATGAAGGGTGTTTATATTATATAAAATAATATGGAAATATAGATAATGTTTTTAATCATATTTAGTTATTTTCCCAAGTCATTTATGTATTTTTTAGATTCCATGAAGTTATTATATATTCCTTAATAAGAATTTGAAAATATCACATAATATTTGGTGATGTATGGATTCATACATATGATATTTATGTATGGAGTATAACTGAAAATGGATATGTTTATATTTTTTTGTGATTTTTTGTGAATCATCATAAGATTAATTAGGATTTATCTAGATAAATTTTTCAGATTCATTCCAAATAAGTTCCAGAAAATTTATAAATTTAATGATGTATATATAAGTTCAATTGATGATAAATAATGTGTAATTCAGAATATAGAATAGGGAAACTATAAACAATAAGGTTAATTAGGAAAAAAAATTATGTGTAAAAAGAATGAAATCCTAAGAGTCACTCTGAGAGGATTAATTGAAAAGTATTAATATTATAAATAATTACTATTATTTTATAAATTGTTGGTATCATTTGAAATTTTATAATATTCATCATAAAGAGAGATAAAAACATGGTAATTAAATTAATAAATACACACCTTTCAATGAAAACATAATGTCTATGTAGAACAATAGGGATGTAATTCAAAAATTTCAGAAAGACCCTTAAAAGTCATAAGAGTAATATTCTTGTCTAATAAGGCTCATTTATTGAGTTTATAAGGGTTATTGATAAAGTTTAAAGTATAAGTTTTCAATAGAAATAAATATACGTATGTTCATACGGTCCATTCCCTAAAATCATAAGGTTCATTTCATAATTTTTTACGCCTTACTAGTTGGTAAAATTTCTACTAAAATCCATGTTTTTTGTATATAATTCAAATTTTCATGCCTCAAAATATCAAGATGATTTTTTTCAATAAACAAGTTAGGTTTACGGACGATTAAAGGAGGACGTCACAACATAGATATTCTTCGATGTTAAAATATGGTGATTTGAAAATCATCATTGGTGATCAAATATCTAGGAATATCTGAGAAATTATAGGTATTCAAAATGGAGAAATCCTAGTTAAATGTTTCTAGAAGTTTTATTTAGGGATGAATGGAATATGATTCATTGAATTATATATAACTAATAATATTATAAAACATGAGAAGTGACAAGACAGATAATATTCAAGGGGGTGAAAATCAATATTGAGTATATTATAATAATTCAATAGAGATATATTCTCCTAGTATTTAGTGATATTTGAATGAGAAATAGGGTATTCATATAATTATTATGGGGATAACATGTTTCTCATAATGGAGTATTTTTATAACATGGGATACTAGAAATATGTTTATGTTAAAGAACAATTCTGGAGAACAATCTAGTGGGAATAATGAGTTTGTATAAATTAAAAAAAAATAGAAAATATTTTATTTTAATTCAAATATATAAATGGATAAATGAGGAATACGATGGAATAATGGTTAATTTAGATTAAAAAAATGTCCACCGACAACTAGTCCCATTTCCAAACCAGTATTGGATGTTTTTGGAAACAAACAGAAGGATTAAGATGAGTTACCATTATCTATTGGTAGGTGTAAGAGCATGACACGTAGTTAGAAATGTCACATTTCAAACCCTACCCCCAGAATCATATTCGCATCTCATAATATATCTTTTAGGTGCATAGATAAACATCCCATTAATAACAATAAAAATAACAAAAACTTATCTACTAAGAGATGTTAGGGTGACAAATAAATGCTTAAAACCGAGAACAAAATCTGAGGAATGATACCAACAATAAATGACCTCCACACTATATAGGGTTTCTCAAATTCCTCTAACCTCATCATCCTACTATTTAATCTATAGAATATACTAGAGGAGAGATTATAATAACCAATAATTTTTAATAACCATAAATGAAAAATCATCTTGAGAATCTAGGTTCAGTTGAGTAAAGAACCCCATAAGGTTCCACTCTTCCATAGATTCAACAAAAACGCACGATGATACAATCTGGATATGACCATCTATAACGGAATTCCCATTTACAATGGAATATTTTATGTTAATGGTAAAAATATGAAGGTATTCCAAATTCATCCTTTATATGATATAAAGTATTTATATGAAAAGTCTTAACTTAGACTCTTATGGTCAAAAAATTCTATGAACCTATCCCCAAAATGATAGTGCCTCTAACACTTAAGAAAATTTATAACCAATACAATCTCAAAATCATGAGTGGGACAATGTTTTTCATTCAGTTGAATCAAAGGAGAGTTGTATGATGTGACATGATCATTCTATATAAGAACACTACTAAAACATGCACCATAAGATTCATAGAAAACCATACACAACATACTGGGTTCAGGAAAATTTATAATAAGATCTGATATCAAAATTCATTTTAACTCATTTAAAGAAGACTAAAACATCGCATCCCATATAAATTTCACCCCATTCTATTAAGAATATTTAATGGTATGGTAAACTCTGAGAAATCATTGACGACCCACTAGTAATATCCAGAAAGTCCTAGGAATATCAGGTTAACAAATTTGTTTCCTGGAACATCCCAAGAAATTATAAACATTATCTTCTAAGGATTAACTCATAATCCATGAACATAAATTTCATTCCCCAAGAACATCACTTCATGTATCTAGAAATTTCATTTCAAAATCATTCCATAAAAATAGAGGGTCCCCATTATTTATAGAAAAGAACTCAATTAGCGCTCATGCTCAATCATGGATATCAATTGAATAAAAATATCATCCATGATAACTAATAAATATAATTTAATATAATCAGGTAATATATGATTCATAAAAGCCTTTAAAAGGTCAAGAGTGTTAGTTAGACCAAAATGCATCATAATATATTCATAATTGAAATACCTACTATTGAAAGACATGATCGGTATATCAGACTCTCAAACTCTAATCAAATTTTAACTCAATTGAAGGTCGATCTTTGAAAACCATTTTCCCCATTTTTATGGATCAAAAAAATCATCCACATGAATAATATTTTTCCTCAACCATTATCCAGTTTAACTTATGATTTTACACACCCAATCAATGTGAACAATATAATTTATTGGTAAAGAGAACAGTGGATGCCCAAGGAAAAACACTCGGGTAAATAAATCCTTTTTCCATCAGATCAACCAACGAAATCATCATATAATTCTGCTACATTGATTCCATATGATAAGAAGTTATTGAAATTGGATGTGTATATATAACTAGTTGAATTATAAAATCAAACTCCCTCTTTGGACTAAGACCAAAGAAATCATATGGGAAAAGATCTGGAAAATCCTGAACAATAGCAGCAAGAGAAAAAATAGAAGAAACTTCATTTGGCTCAACTACTACACCAGAAAAAACTCTTCTGCTATGGGTGAGAAATTCATGCATAACCTGAAATTAGATCCCATTATCTCTAAAACACTAATGATATCTCACCAACTGGAAGAAATGAGACACATAGATGATAAAATTCAACCTCATTATGATGGTAAATAAGAAAATATGTACCAAAGATGATGTCAAAAAGATCCAAATCAAGAAAAAAACATACTAAATACACCTCAGTAATTGATATCAAACAATAATGACAACAAAACCCACAATCTCTCTTCTTCCCAAGAGGATTTTATAAATCTATATCAAATGACATTATATCCTTTGGCTGTTTAAGAATATCAACTAAAAAATAAAACATAAATGAGTGGGAAGCACTAGTATAAAATAAATACACTATTACTATGCATTAATGATTGTAAATATTACTATCATTAGACCAAAAACTACCTCTGCTAGAAACTCCTGTAGTGCATGAAGGTGTTTCAATCTTGAGGTAGTAGATGGATCCCAATAGTCTTTTATGCATTAAACTACACCACAATAGTCTTTTGAGATGACGATCCTTAGCTAAATCAAGGTGTAGAAATATCCTGATTGAAAAACTATAGATGACTATAATGGACACAACTGATTGAAATTTTTTTGATGTTGTACAAGAAGTCATGCTATGTCCGACATTTACACACTGATAGAATGTCATGGGTACACTACAATATGTAACTAAATGTGTAGAGGTGGGATGCTACTGAGAACCACATCTACCACTTATGCGATGACCTTTCCACTTCCACTTCTTCCCTTTCATGCCACTAAATCATCCATTGGGTGGAAGATATGGGTAAAAATAACCATCCATGATTTTCATATTCAACTCTTCCATCATTTCCATGTCTACCATCTCCCCATAGTTTGAAAGCATCATCATTAAACACTATGATTTAATTTTTAGTTAGAAACACTACGGTTACTTCTAGGGATTCATCTTTCCATTCTTTATTACCTATGGAGAAAAAGAACTAGCTCAGTAAACTAATTGGTGCACACCAACATCGAAATCAATCCCTGCTGCAAATATAAGAACTCTAAAGACTTTTACATCATCAATGTCTTTTGAAAAACCTATTGGATGTAGAGAGTCTTAAACCCATCCATTGTAATTCCACATTCTTATATACCTGTAACATGGAATCCCACCATCCATCTTTGGGAAACTCATGTCCAAACACTACACACTTGACTTGGAAACTCTCCTTTGTATCCATGAAGTCAAATATTTGACCAATTATATCAAGATAGACTTCCACCATTTAAGGATCATTCATTCCATTAAAGGATATGGGCTTCTCTTATAAGAACTCACTTAGTTGAACCATTTCTCTTTAAGATCCAAGATGTACCTCAACAACTGTATTCTAAAATTAAGTAACATTTTGTACCACATCCATAATTTTCCTCATGATTGATTTGATAAGGTTATGATATATTGGTGACTTCCCATGAATGGTATTCACTAAACCCTCCTAAGTAACACATGAGAGACATCACAGAGGCATACCACATCAACAAAAATAGAATAAATGATCACAAAATAGAATAATATATATTTGAATAAGAAAAGAAAATTAAAAAATATATATTAAGATAAAGAACTCAAAATAGGAAACAAACATCCCAAAACCCCATGGTAAATAATGTCTCATCATGCAATGATGTGGACATATACTCACCACAACATAACTATCAAGTCTCAAAACTTTTTTTTCTTGTATACTAGACGTCCCAAGATAAATACTATTGATGGAAAAAACTCCTTTTAATAAAAAACTATGATGAACCAGACCCAGATTCCCTCTCAGACATGTACCCAACACAAATTTTCACATACCCAAAGGCAGTTACCAATCCCCTCAGGTTGGAAACTTTCACTTAGGTGTCAAACAACAACTGTAGGGAATGGTTTTTCCTGACCTAAAAAATGAAAAAAATGAATATATATAAAAATAATAGATAGAAATATTGTTCGAGATAAATACATTCCACAACTGAATGATGTTAGTGGAAATGATACAATTCCAATGTAGTTATAAAATCCCAAAGTACAAGTACAAGATAAAAGGACTAATAAAATACAAAACTTACTACACTATGTGATAGCGTGGGAATTCACACCATCTCACCACCATCTACCTAGAATTAGCGAATAGATATATCACTACCTCACTATAATTCCATTCCTTACTCTTCATATAAATATGTACTATGTTCTATCCACCACAGAAGGGGTGTATTGGGTGTTAGCTTAACCTACTCGGAAGGATCCCACCCATTTATTCCAGAACAAGACTCAATAAATAATCAAAATATGATCAACTTTAAAGAAAATACATAATGATGTAAAATTAAATTGTTATTTATTTAAAATACCTGAAAAAAAATTTAATTTCCCATTTTACACAATTCCAAATATAATATGGTAAAATATTTTCATATCATTTCATATACATCTGTAGTAAAATCAAACCAAAGAATGTATCAAATAAAATATAAAATACATTGTAACATAAGAGAAAATATTATAACACAATTTATATGTAATATCACTCCATGGATCACTAATGGTCAGGATAATAAACTAATCATAGAACAATTATTGACTAGTGTACACTCAAATACATAGAGCACATTCCTAATGTGGAGAGAAACACCCCCATAAGTGAATACCCGAAAAGGACAATACCAAATCCTTATAACAACAGGCCTCTAGAACAAAGGAACACCCCATGAGTGAACCCCTATCAATATATGGATTATGGGACTAAATTACTGTCAGAAAACCTCCCCCCAAAGATACCCCTCTCAAGCTGGAAATGAAGAAATAGAGATAATAACCCCAGATTCGAGCCTCTAGTAGGCCCTGGGGGGCATCATCACCAACGGAATACAAATATCACAAAATGGAAGTCATTAACCTTTTTATAGTAACCAAGATCAGGAGATAAGATGTATCATCCCCAAAAAACTCCATGACATATATAAAAGAAAACAAAAACCATCCCACATGCATGTTAAAAATAAAACAATTATAGATACTGTGAAAAGATTCAAATGAAATACTGAAAATTAATGCTAATCATTGATATGGGAACATTCCAAATGTCTGAGCTAGTAACCGTTAACACAATCCAAGTATTCCTCACAAAAACATGAATTCATTTTTATAATGTAGTGTTAGAATACAAGTATACTCAGTTGGAAAACCCATGTCTATCATGCATAAGTGGGAGAAGCATACTATTGCTCTTGTGAAAAAACAAATGAATAAACACCACTTAACAAGGTATTCTATCCATCCAAACCTCCCCAAGGTACACCCACCATGTAATGCAATTCATGTAAAGTAATATATTAAGAAACTCAATAATAGGGTACCTGCACCACTTTCCCACTAAATAGCCACTCCCAAAACCCAAAAGAAAACATCATAGTGCTCCAACTTATTCTGAAAGAACCACATCACAACCCACCCGCACACACATGGGCCTCAAAACCACATCTCTCCCCGCAAAAACATGGGTGACATACCAGATCACATCCCACCCGCACACCAGGGCCTAACAACTTTTTCTCATCCATAGAAACATTGTCCACCAACCACAACACATCCTTCCCACAGATACCTGGTCCAAGAACCACACTTCATCTCAAAGACACCTAGGAAATCACAACACATATCATCTCGAAGACACATGGGAAGCACAAATCACCCACAAAAAATAGGCCTCCCAAATCAAAACATGCCTGAATAATCATGGGCTCTAACTACCTAAAAGAGGGAGTAGGGAAGGGGGGTGGCTATCCATCCATCCTCCCACTTGGAGGTTGGGAAAGACACACCCCCCATAACGATTCGGAAAATGGTGCTAAACTAGTGTCGGGTGCAAATACAAATCCCAATAAAATATAGTGTATATATATATTATCAAGAACTCAATCCCATCCTATGAGATTCCCAACAACTGATACATGTACATGAATTTATCAACATCAACAACAGTCACTTCACATGTTGGTAAATGAAAATCTCTTCATAACAATTTCCAAACTCAGTTCGTACACCATCAAATTCAATTATCCTATACTCATTCTTTATTAAAATATTCATTTATTAATTCCATCTCTACCTATGACACTATTAAGAACAATTGGAAAAAATAAATACTGGAAAATAGTCAACAAAAATATTGTTATTTAATAAGGTAAAGATCCTACTTGTTTAACACACTTTATATTTCTACTTCATTAACACCCAATCATGCATTGAAAAAATACTGATCCCGAGACATGTTGTGATGCTTTTTGCATTCTAATCATGGAGAATAACCATAAAAATTACTGATATAAACTACAACAATTATCATTCTTCAAAATAATTCTTCCCATTCAATCCTCTCACACAAAACACCCAACTCACAAATGAACCCGGCAAAATATGTAATAAAAACCATCTTAGTATCCCTATTTCATCAAAACACCACACCCATCATATCCAGCAACACAATACTAGCACAATCCAAACATACAACCCTACTTTCCAAATATACCACACCCAGATTACTATAACCATAGACCCCCCAATGCATAGACGAGAAACCTACACAGAACCGAAAACCATTCTTACGATAGAAGAACCACAGAAAACACACAGATCACATAGATATTGAAATATAACAAGTCATCCGTTATTTAATTATACTTTTCAATTACTGGGTTATCATAGAAATGGGGTTATCCAAGGGAATTCATTTATTATCCATGTATACGTGGCTAACAGTTTTCATGTTGAAAACATCAATAAAGAAGAAACATCATTTATTCCATAGATCATCCCATGTGAAAATACCCCCAATGACCATGATTTTCAGTAGTCATATAGCCCAAATAAACTTAATAACAACCCAAACAAATAACAAGTAGAATATATGATCACTTATTCATGACCCTAAAATATTGATCTTAAACCAATTCAATTATCTTTATTATGTTGGAATTATACTATTTTCACAAAATACGCATACATACAACCTCCTCAAATGATACACAATTATGAATGATGATGGGATCCCTACCTCTAAGAATAGACGATTAGAACATCTTTATTGGACCGACATAGGGGGTGCGCATATAGAAGGAAAAACCTCTAGCAAGAATGTGATCCAATAAGAGAAACAAAAATGCACAACTACATAGGGAAGAAGGGTTAATTGAACACCAATATAAAAGGTATAATTCAAAGGTTAATAAAGATCTTAGATTTATAAAGGCCAGATTCTCAAATAACAGGAGAAACCATTTTTTCAAAAACCAAAAAAGGCATACCATGACCAAGACCACACGGTTTGGAAGCCAGGGGAATCTTTAGAGTTTTATAAGATAAATATTATTTTTCCCAAAAAACCATTAAATATGGTATTAAAATCTTCTATAGTTAAGGAAAATATCAATGTGGAAAAACTAGAAAAACTGGAGAAATCTAGAATTTTGAGAAACTACTGAAAATGTCTCACCGTTAGTTGAGTCACCATCGCGAGTCAACGGTGTGAGTTAATTATAGATGAGTCAATGATATGAGATACCATTGATGATATACCGATGTGAGTCACCAATGGATGATTAAAATTTGGTGAATCACCATTGGATGAGACACCATCAGATGACTCATAGTTGGGTGAGTTACCATCAGATGACTCACCGATGGTGACCTATATTCATGACTTACCATCATCTATTAACCATTGTGAGTCACTAGTGTATCTCACCGTTCATACTCACATATCCTTACTCACCCGTATTTGACTCACTATGGATGACTCACCAACGCAAGTCACCATTGAGACTCACCGTTGTGAGTTACCAGTGGAAAACTCATCTTTAAATGACCTATTGTTGGAAATCTTGATTTTTGTAAAACTCTTGAAATGAGTCACAGTGACCTCCTAGAACACTCAACACTTGATTTTCACAAATTAATGGATTGGGTAGGTCTTGTCCATTACATTAAATACCTATTGAACTATTCTATCCCACTATAATTCAAAACCAATCCCATAAATAAAAAGAGGGGTTCAAACAACCACCCTTTGATATACCTATCAAGGATCTCGCTACACATGAAACACTACTACCAACATCAAGGTTCAATGATAAACCACATTGTGTTGTTCAAAATATAGAGTGAAACCTCAACATCCCAGAACACCCCCTCTAACATATTATAACCTAACAGAACCAGAAGAATCATGACACACCCATAATAACCACATTGTTCAAACACATGAATCCGAGAATCCATTCCTCCATGTCAAGATATTATATGCTCTGGTAGGTACTGACTCACCTGCAAAGGTTTCATTTCATCGGAATTAATGTGTGTCAGTTAGGATTTTGTTCTTCACCTTTCCACATTTCAAGAAATTATTACACATTGTGGAACAACGAAACAACTCGTCTCATAGAAAACCAGGTTCAAACATCACATTACAAAACAAAAGAGAACTAGGAAGTACACAAAACAACTCTTGGAACTAGGCATGCATCTATGTGTCTCGATCCAAAGTACTCTCCTCCATTCCACCATTCCTCCACAAAACCTAAACCAATGGAATGGTCTATCCATGCATCACCTTCTCCTAAATCTCCTGGATCTCCAATGGTCATTACATAAACGTCACATCATCCTTGATATCCAACTCTCCTCAGTCAATAACATGGGATTCATCTGGTAGATACTTGTGAAGGTGAGTGATGTGAATGATATCATTGATCCTATCCAAATTTGGTGGCAGTACCAACTATTATTTCACCTTTCAAACTCTGTCCAACTCCTCGAAGGGACCGTTGAACCTTGTAGAAATATTTCTCCCTATACCAAACCCCAACTTTCCATGCCGAGGGGAAACCTCCACGAACACATGTTCCCAAACCTTGAGCTCCAAGGGCCTCCTCATATGATTGGCATATGAATTCTTCCCGTCATGTTCTACCTTCATCATCTCGAAAACAAGTTGAACCTTCTATGTTTTTCTTCGTACAACCTCGGGTCCAAGAAAAGATGACTCCCCAACCTCCATCTAGCATAATGTAGAATGACACGAACTCCCATAAAATGCATCCCCAAGATCCATTCCAATTAAAGAGTGAACGCAATTATTTTTGGAAAACCATACTAAGAAAAAGTGTCACACCCAATAACCTTCAAAGTGAATGATGAATGCCTACAACATATCCTCTAACATCTATAATTTCTACTCCATCATCCCATCTATCTAAGTGTGGAAAGAAGTGTTGAGGTGAAACTGAGTGCCAAAAACATGTTGTAATCCACTCCAGGCTCAGGTAGTAAAGCAAGTATCATGTTTTGAGAAAACGGATCATGTAACACCTTTCATCTGCACCACCTAACTCATATACCTAATTGATAAGGTATAAACTTTTCTTGACCCATTGATCAATAAGAAGTTAGTTGATTTTATGAGATGATCCACTATCAACCATATAAAAACATAGCCTCCCTAAAGCTCTAGGAAACCCTTTGATGAAATCAATTGATATCTCTTCCCACATCCACATAGGGATATCCAAGGGCTACAAAAAACGACAATGAACATTGTTCTCAGCCTTCACATGCTGACACACTAGGCACCTTACCACAATCTCAACCAATACCTGTTTCATCTCAGACCACCAAAAATTCATCGTCATTACATTGTAAAACTTTTAAATTCCTAGTTGTACTAATAAGTTTGATCTATGAAACTCATTTTGGACTTCCTCATTCACCACCACCAGAACAAAAAACCTCCAACTAAACATAATCTAATTTTTACCATCCTCTGACCATCCTTATGGAGAGTCAACTTAGTCATGTGATAGTGTATCGCCTCATACTATGAGTCTGCCCACTAATAATCCTCCACCTACTACATCAAAGAATACTACATTGTCATCTAAAACAAATAACCACTACCACCATCTATTCCTGCATCCAAGTGCATGACTTCCAACTCCTCCATCTCCTTCAAAGAATCAATAGATTCCCAAAAAACCTCCTTATGGTACTTCATACTCAATGCTTTGACCATGAAATTCCCATTTTATGAGGTGTAGGAGATCTCAAAATCATATTCATGAAGAAACTGTAACACCCCGAGATTTTATGAAAAATATTATTTTTAATTTCATTAATGTATTGTGTTGTACGCTACACAAAAAGGAGCTTCCAAAACACGCATCCCTGACTTGCCTTGCATTAAAGACAATCACGACCTTCCTCGATACCATGTGTAGTACGCAATAACGAGTTTCACTAAACGAGATATTATTATAATATTATTATGAACTAGCCGTTATGAATAGTAATACCCACTTTTTGAAATTTTATAAATTTTATCTTTCAAAATGGACTTAATTTTTGGATTCGGAATATCGACATTAGCCTAGGGTGAAATTTTGGTACTTTTCATATAACTTTCATATTCTGATGAATAGTGAAAATTACTAAATTTTATTTAAAAACAACTTTTTTAATCGAAATAATTAATAGTGATAAATTTTTAATTTTAGTGGTTTTAAATTATATTTAGAATATATTTATACAATTTAATAAAATGTTTGTCATTGGATGTAATTTCACATTTAATCCAGACATAAACAAGTGTCAATCTTTTGATAGTTATTATCTCTTAAGAACACACTAATTGTTTTGACGACGAGAATTAATTTTTAAATTAATTAATGCAACTAATATGTATTGAATTTGGTAAAATAGACATCATTTTTGAATTCACAATATCAAATATAGCTTAGGCCTAATTTTTGGTATTTTTCTGGAAACTTTCATTTTTTGATTAATAGTGAAACCACTAAGTGGTAGTTAAGAAAACTGATTTTTTCATAAAACATAATTTTACCGCTTCTGTAAGTGGAATTTCGAAAATCCAAGAGACACAGTTAATAACAAGGACTAAAATGTGGTTCAATGAACGAAAATAATTTTTGGTGAATAGTGACTTTTTACTTTTTTTTACCACGGTTAAAAGTAAATAGGGTAATTAAGGGTAAAAATGACATTATTATTACCCTAACACATGTCCTAATTCTATTGGATAAGTGTAATTCGGCCAAAAACAACATTAGGAATAAAATATGATCATTTAGTCCCACATGGATTAGATCAGGACATTTATTATTAATTTATTTAAAGAAGGGTTAAAATAGTTAAAATCAAAGTTTAATAATTAAATAATTTTTAATATAGGGTTATAAATAAGATAAATTAGACTATAACTATTCATTATAATTATAAAAAGATTTCCTACATAATGGTATTTTATTTATAATTTTTAGACTTAAAATAATTTAATTTATTTATGAAACAATGATGATGTAGTAATTATCTTATTAATGAAATATTGAAATACTTGATGTTATAAATACCCAAATAAATTTAATTTGAGACTTTTTATGAATTACAATAATTTTATATGTTAATATGACATGGTAGTATTGATTTAATTAACCTTTTTCGAACTAATCATTCTGTTATGATTTTCACAAAAATCAATTACAAAATAGTGTCAAAATTGACATAAAATAGTTTTTAAAACAAATATTATATTATAAATTGTTATTATATTCCTAAAAATCTATTTTTCGGCCAACATACTTATATCATGATATTTGTATCATTAATGGACCACTTGGGGGTCTCTTGGATGTATATGGGACGTTTATTGACTATATAATATAAAAATACAAAGTGACATGGTAAATGTCAATCTAATTAACTAAGAGTTAAAACTAATAGTTAAGGTTAATATAATGACATAAACTTGTCTAAATTCTATTGGATGAGAGGATTTCGACCCATACCCACCTTATCTTCGAAATATATCAATTTTGAGCTATTAAAAACCGAATATTACTTTATAATAAAATAATATTTTTTGTTATTCCAAAGGTGCCCCTCTCCTCCCTTATAAAAGGGCACCTCCTCCCTCTCTTCCTCACACCACTTTGAGCCTTCAAGCTCAGCCAAACCCTGCCAAATTATCTTCTAAACTTCCCTAGAAACATCATAGAGGTCCTGGTCTTCTTCAAAGACCAATTTTAGTGCCCTAAAAGGAGGTCTCAAAGAGGGTCTTCAAAGAAGAGGTAATGTCCGTTACCGATTCTTTCAACTTTATTTCTTCTTCCACTTCTTCTTTTTTAGTTGTTTCATTATGAAGTAATAACATTAGTATCACTCATATACTGATATGTTATTATAAGTATGAAACAACCATATTTCTGTTGGAACCACTTTGGGTATAAGGTTGTATTTGTTGTCAATAATTGTCAATGAAGATCAAAATGAAGGAGATCAAGAAGTACTCTGATGAAGTGGAAGAATGATAATTCAGATGATTTTTGTACTGATCATAAGTTAAAAGAACATGTTTCAAAGGTGATAAATTGTTTACAACAATGACTAATTTGAGGTGTAATCCATCTGAGGATGATTAATGAAGAATGGGGTTTTTAGATGAAGACCATGCAATTCCTCCTTATTGCATGAGAACCATGGGTTTTGATGAAGACCATCATGAAAACCATGAGAACCATGGGTTTTGATGAAGTCTAGGAAATTCCTCATTATTGCATGAGACCCATGGGTTTTTGATGAAGACCATGCAATTACTCATGTGTGCATGAGAACCACGCAAGATACTTCTTGACGAATTAAATCATGTGGTTTTCATGAAGTCAATCATGACGATTGATGAAGAAGACAACGTGAAAATGATTGGAATTCTAAGATGGACGTGCGGGGATTGGAATTATGAGATTTCCATGAACATCACATTTTCATAGAAGATAATGATGCCAAATCTATTCCTTCAAAGAATATATATCACAATAGTGGAGTTTGTGATAAAAGCGTAAGAGTTGTTGAAGGATACAGATCACCAACAAGAAGTGTTGTTGAGGTGATCGTGCCTGTTGGGAAAGCAAACAATCGACACACCAATTTTTTGACAAAGGAGATTCCATGGTGGCATGTCGAGTTCAAGGACTGTGGAGAATGATCCATGGTTAATTCAAGGAACATCGACAAAAGAAATGGATGATATGGAGGTTGTACAAAAGAACAGATACAATGTGGCGCCGTTTTCCAGTGTTTTCCAAATTTTTGGGCCTGAAAATCGACAAATGAAGAAAAGTGGTTTTTGGAAAAGGGATTGTGTGCCATGTACATGAAGGCTTGGAAAATTTCATGCCATATGTTTTTGAAGATCAGATCCTCAAAATATGGCAAAGGGATAAGGTTCGCGCAAGTTTTAGTGAGGTCGCGTAGGTGACTTGCGCTCCGTGAAAGATACTTGCACGTCGATGCCTTGGAAGCTTGATAAATTGTGTGCCTATGTTTTTTCCATATCAGAAGATCGAAATTTGGAAAAGGAAAGAAGTTCACGCAAGTTTGGAAGTTGGTCGTGCAAGTGAATAGCAGAGGAAGAGACCTGCGCGCCGAGACTTGCGCGCCGATGGTTGACTTTCAAGCTGTCACGCAGGATGGTCAAATTTCCTATAAATACTGGGCCACCCTTCCTCATTTCTTACGGAGTTCAAGACATAGAGATTGTTTGAGCTCTTGTCGCGTAGGTGATAAAGCCGTGCAAGTGGTAGTTGGGTCGCGCAAGTAGAGGTTGCACGCCGGTTGTTGGCTGCGCGCCTAAGGTAGTTTGGGAGAGAAAGGAAGTGGGTCGTGCAAGTTTGTAGTTGGGGAAGTAAGAGTCGCACAGGTGCTTTGGTGACACTTTCATGCCATTTTGGACTTGCACGCTGAAGACTTGCGCGCCATATTGGGACTTGCGCGCCGGGCTTGGAAAAGAGCGCCAGGTGCCATTGGAGTAGGCCCATATTCTTAGAGCTGCACGAAAGTTGAAAGATTGCTCTATACTTTCAGCGCAACAGATGATGTATTCATTTACAAAGACGGAAGAACAGTGAACAATCTGAATTTATGAATAGAAGTGGTTCTGCACACACATGACTGATGTTTAAAATCCTCATTGTGCTTTGCGAAGAGAAGAAGAACGGTTCGTGCAACAAAACTCAGATCTGCATAGAAAGAGGGGAATATGTCAATACACTCAGGTGTTAGTATTGAGAATCAAAGGAAGAGAAGAAGAATATATAGTGCATTCAGTTATAGCACTAAAGTATAAGGTTGAATACAAAAGAGAATCAACTCAGGACTCTGATGAAAGAAAAGTCTCATGCTGAACAGGAGACAAATACTTCAATGATAATATATTGAAGAGACGTTCATGTATATAAATTGAGTGGGACTTCACCAATGGCAGTGATCTAGGGGGAGTCAAAGGGTGTGACCCGAGGGATGTAGTGAGATATCCCTGAAAAATTGTAAAGGCATTAAGCCTAGGACAGAGTGACTATGCCCGAACCATTGTAATCCACAACTAGTGAAGATTAGTGGAATTTGGTACGACCGGAAACATGGCGGCGTATGCTCCTTGGATGTAGCCCTTAGTGGTGAACCAAGTAAAAATATTTTTGTCATCTCTTTGCATGTGAAAGTCTCATTGCTGATCATATCCATCATACAAGTTTTACTAGTTCCTACCAACGTGGGAACAAGGTCCACAACTTTATGAAGAAAAAGTTGACACCCTGATTCACCCCTCCCCTCTCAGGGTGTCCCGGGGTCCTACAAGTGGTATCAGAGGGAGGTTAACGTATGTTGGATATTCTCCAGTAATTCTATTGAGAAGAGGATTTGAGTTACTTTCCTAAAGTCAACCATGAAGAGTAGTTTTGATGAAGATTCAGAGCAGAAATCTATATCCACCAAGAATTTGACAAAGAGGAAAAAGAAAGAGAAGAAGCTGATGAAGAAGTCCCTCAGGACCAAAGAAGATATTGTGTATTGTTCCCCATGCCATTCCAATAATGAAGAAATATCAGGCTTGGAATGTATCAAGCAGGTGGCTCAGAATTCTTCCAGAGGAAAGGATGAAATCCCTAATTCAAGCTTTCAGGAAAAATCAAAACATATCTGCGTGATATTCCTGAAGAAAGGGTTGCTATAATTTGTAGACTATTCCAATCTATGCAGGTTGACATCACTCGATTAGAAATTGAAGCAGGCAATATGGAAAAGGGGTTGGAAAAAAAGTTATCGAAAGTATGAAGCTCACCAAATAGGTGAAAGTCTTTGAAGAAAAAGATGAAGTCAATAAGACTCTAAAAGAAAAGATCCATGCACGTGAAGCTGTGCTGAAGAAGAGAAATGAAATCAAGAGTTTTTGTTTGGAAGAAACTTCCATGACATTCAGGGAACTTGAATCTTTGTTACAAAACAATGTTAAGATGCATGAAGATGAGGTTGAAAGATTGAAGAAGACTTGTGAAGAGAAGATGATCATGATTGAAGATCAGAAGATCATCCTCAATATTGTGGGTCAAAAATTGGAATCCCAGTTGACAAAGATTTAGAATACACATATTTAGACTTCACAAAATAATGAAATTAGTGATGCTAGTATTAAATGTTCATTGGGGGAATCTAAAGATGAAATTCCTCCAACATGTGACAAGAAGATTATGACAACTCATGATTATCCACATCAAGAATCAGTTGCTACTAGTACTCAATTATCACTGGAGGATTGTATTGTATAAAGACCTCCAAAATGTGGGAAGAAGATCATGACCTCACTCATTGATCTATCACAAGCAATTGAGAAAGTAAAGGTACCATCCAACCCATCTTGTACTCATGTTTCTAGATACATTCCAACAATCAGTGCAGGTTGGAGGGAAAATTATAAACAATTATGGATGAGGAAAGGTGAGGAGAAGAAACCTACCACCATTTCTAGGGTGGATAGGAAGAAAAAATTGGAAGATGATTCCCTAGATAGGGAAAAACACATCTGGAAGAGGACCCAACTAACTTTTATAGAAGATAAAATGAAGGCAATGTTTGTGGATCAATGTTGGTGCTGAAACAGATTTGGGCACTGTGAACTAGATTATTTTTATAATACCTTACATGGAAAAGCATGGGGAAAGACTATAACAAAGGGAAGGAAGCCAGAGAAGAAGAATCCACATCCGTAGGTCCAGAAGCATCTATGTACCGCAAACAGATTTAGAATTCTTGATAACATCTGTGATGTATGCAACGTTAGCGGTCATAAGGCAGGCACATGTCCATATCAACATGATTTCACTATTGATAAGAAAATAAGACCTCTGATGCCGGCTAAGCATGACGAACGTACCATGGGAAGAAATCAGAAGAATTTTGTGAACATACATTTTCCCAAGAAGATCTCAAGCAGGGGAGCTGAGAAGCCCCATGATTTTAGATCCATGAAATTGATGGTTCATTCATCCAAAAGAAAAACAAAGTGGGATGAAACTCAGATGAACCCATATGGGAGATCCAAACCAGCTGCAACAGTTCCTAATGACATATTGGTCATCTGGCCTGATGATTTTAAAAGAATGAGGAATAATGAAGATGAAAAGGCCAAGGATGGTGACAAAGGAAAAGAAAAACTTTCAAATGATGAAGACACAGTGCATGAGAGATTTCAAACCAAGAGAAATACATGTGTCAAAGAAGTTCTGTGTGAGAGATGCAAGAAATCTGGTCACATTGTGAAAGGATGCCTAACCTTAATACCATATCAATAAGCAGTCCTTAAGAGGAGTAAGAATGTATCATTCATGATGGCTGTTAAGCAGAAAAATTCCTCACACAAAGTAGAAGAGAATGTGAAGAAATCCATGCCACATCAACAGATGTAGGAACATATGTTCAAATGTGCAGGCATGAATACTGGAGTGAACAGAGGAACATGGTTGAGAACAGAACCTCAACCATACAGAACATGTTGATGAAGCAAGGAGGAACCACCTTATTCCCTTATTTATTTGTGTATTGTATTTGTGCTAATAATATAGGGAATTGAAGGTGAAGCATCCTCTCAGGGGGAGAACCTGAGAAGTAGTGAATGTTGTTAACTCTTGATAGCCAAGCTAAATAATTTTCCATACTTAGTATATTCTTCAATTGATATTCAATTATTATGATGATGAAGGATCACTCTTTATTAAGATGATTAGAAGTGTTTCCCTTGAGGGGGAGAAAAATGAAGAAGCTTCCAAAATCACTGTTTCAGTCAATATCATCTCCAGTTGGTATCAAATGCAGTTACTTTGAAAATTTATTGAAGAACATGTCATTGGAGAAGGTTTGTCATTTCTCAATCTCTTATCCTTGGTTACTCAGATCATTTTACAAAGGGGGTGTAACTGAATTGATCAATGGCATAAAAAAATGGAAGTGCCCCAAGGCCACTTATCCTGCCAATTGCACTTGAATGTTTTTGATCTGTTTGCTGATGTGAGTGCAGGAGTTTCAGGTTGATTATTCCCTATCACATTTGTTTTTATTCTACCTGAAATAAAAGTGGTAAACCATTGAAGACAAAATATATGAGTTCTCATCTCATGTTGGTATCATGATCTGTGAATAATGGACATCCTTTTTGACTAAATCAAATCCTATTGGTTTCTACATCGATCATTGCTCAAGTAGAATTATAGTGAAATTATTAATGAAACATTGCTTAAGTATGGATTGATACCCTCCCTACCATGCGCTTTGTATTTCTTTTCAATAAGGGGGAGAGAAAGTGAAATGAATGTTTGAAAATGAAAGTTGATTGAAGAAGAAGATTCTCATATTGAAATTGACGAATTCATTTTAGAAGATGTATAAGGTATTGACAAAAAAATACAAAGGGGGAGATTGTTGGAACCACTTTGTGTATAAGGTTGTATTTGTTGTCAATAATTGTCAATGAAGATCAAAATGAAGGAGATCAAGAAGTACTCTGATGAAGTGGAGGAATGATAATTCAGACGATTGTTGTACTGATCATTTGTTCAAAGAACATGTGTAAAAGGTGATACATTGTTTACAACATTGAATAATGTGAGGTGTAATCCATCTGAGGATGATTAACGAATAATGGGGTTTTTGGATGAAGACCATGCAATTAATCCTTATTGCATGAGAACCACGGGTTTTGATGAAGACCATCATGAGAACCATGAGAACCATGCGTTTTGATGAATTCTAGGAAATTTTTCATTATTTCATGAGACCCATGGGTTTTTGATGAAGACCATGCAATTACTCATGAGTGCATGAGAACCACGCCAGAGACTTCTTAACGAATTAAATCATGTGGTTTTCATGAAGTCGATCATGACGGCTGATGAATAAGACAATGTGAAAATGATTGGAATTATAAGATGGACGTGTGGGGATTGGAATTCTGAGATAGCCATGCAGATCACATTTTCATAGAAAATGATGATGCCAAATATATTCCTTCAAAGAATACATATCACAGTAGTGGAGTTTGTGATAAAAGCAGAAGAGTTGATGAAGGATACATATCACCGACAAGAAGTGTTGTTGAGGTGATCGTGCTTGTTGACAAAGCAAACAATCGACATAAAAATTTGTTGAAAAAGGAGATTCCATAGTGGCATGTCAAGTTCAAGGACTGTGGATAATGATCCATGTTTAATTCAAGGAACATCGACAATAGGAACGGATGATCTGAAGGTTGTACAAAAGAACAGATATAAGGTGGCGTCGTTTTCCAGTGTTTGCCAAATTCTTGGGCCTGAAAATCGACAAATGAAGAAAAGTGGTTTTGGAAAAGGGACTTTCTCCCCGTGTACATTAAGTCTTGGAAACTTGCACACCATATGTTTTTCAAGAACAGATCATAAAAATACGGCAAAGGGATAATGTTCGCGCAAGTTTTTGTGAGGTCACGCAGGTGACTTTCGCGCACTGAAAGATACATGCGTGTCGATGCCTTGGAAGCATGATAACTTGCGCGTCTATGGTTTTTCCCAGATCAGAAGATCAAAATTGGGAAATGGAAAGAGGTTCGCAGAAGTTTGGAAGTTGGTCGTGCACGTGAATAGCAGGGGAAGAGACCTGCGCACCGAGACTTGCACGCCGATGGTTGACTTGTGCGTCGTCGCGCCGGATGGTCAAATTTCCTATAAATAATGGACCACCCCTCCTCATTTCTTATGGAGTTCAAGACATAGAGATTTTTCGGGCTCTCGTCGTGCATGTGATTAAGCCACACTAGTGGTAGTTGGGTCGCTCAAGTAGAGGTTCTGTGCTGGTTGTTGGCTGCGCGCCCAAGGCAGTTTGGGAGAGAAGGGAAGTGGGTCCCGCAAGTTTGTAGTTGGGGAAGGAAGAGTCGCGCAGGTGATTTGGTGACACTTGCGCGCCAGTTTGGACTTGCGCGCTGAAGACTTGCGTGCCGTATTGGGACTTGCGCGCCGGGCTTGGAAAAGAGCGCCATGTGCTATTGGAGTAGGCCCGTCTTCTTAGAGCTGCACGAAAGCTGAAAGATTTCTCTATACCTTCAGTGCAATAGATGATGTCTTCGTTTACAAAGACGGAAGAACAATGAACAATCTGGTTTTATTAATAGAAGTGGTTCCTCACACACATGACTGATGTTTAACATCCTCATTGTGCATTGAGAAGAGAAGAAGAATGGTTCGTGCAACTAAACTCAGATCTGCACAGAAAGAGGGGAATATATCCATACACTCAGTTGTTAGTATTGAGAATCAAAGGAATAGAAGAAGAAGATATAGTGCATTCAGTTATTGCACTAAAGTAGAAGGTTGAATAAAAAAGAGCATCAAGTCAGGATTCTGATGCAAGCAAAGTCTCATGCTGAACAGGAGACAAATACTTCAATGCTAATCTATTGAAGAGACCTTCACGTATATAAACTAAGTGGGACTTCACCAACGGCAGTGAGAAAGGGGGAGTGAACGGGAGTGACCCGAGGGATGCAGTGAGCTATCCCTGAACAATTGAAAAGGCAGTGAGCTTGGGACAGAGT
The DNA here is from genome assembly GCA_963277665.1 of Viscum album. Classification (NCBI taxonomy): domain Eukaryota; kingdom Viridiplantae; phylum Streptophyta; class Magnoliopsida; order Santalales; family Viscaceae; genus Viscum; species Viscum album. Next base: position 893,635,795 of record OY728123.1, read on the forward strand.
GACTGTGCCCGAACCATGGTAATCCACAACTAGTGAAGATTAGTGGAATTTGGTACGACCGAAAACTTGTCGGAGTATGCTCCTTGGACGTAGCCCTTAGTGGTGAACCAAGTAAAAGTAGTTTTGTCATCTCTTTTCATGTGAATGTTTCATTGCTAATCATATCCATCATACATGTTTTACTAGTTCTTACCAACGTGGGAAGAAGATCCACAACTTTAAGAAGAAAAATTTGACACCCTGATTCACCCCTCCCCTCTCAGGGTGTCCCAGGGTCCTACAAGTGGCATCAGAGGGAAGTTAACATATGTTGGATATTCTCCAGTAATTCTATTGAGAAGAGGATTTGAGTTACTTTCCTAAAGTCAACCATGAAGAGTAGTTTTGATGAAGATTCAGAGTAGAAATCTATATCCACCAAGACTTTGACAAATGCGAAAAAGAAAGAGAAGAAGATGATGAAGAAGTCCCTCATGAACAAAGAAGATACTATCTCTTGTTCTCCCTGCCATTCTAATAATGAAGAAATATCAGGCTTGGAATGTATCAAGAAGGTGGCTGAGAATTTTTCTAGAGGAAAGGATGACATCCCTAATTCAAGCTTTCAGGAAAAACTCAAAACATATCTACGAGATATTCCTGAAGAAAGGGTTGTTATTATTTGTAGACTATTCCAATATATGAAGGTTGAGATCACTTGATTAGAAAGGGAAACATACAATATTGAAAAGGGGTTGGAAAGAAAAGTTATGGAACCTAGGAAGCTCAACAAATAGGCGAAAGTATTTGAAGAAAAAGAGGAAGTCAATAAGACTCTAAAAGAAAAGATCCATGCACGTGAAGCTGAGTTGAATAAGAGAAATGAAGTAAAGAGTTTTTGTTTGGAAGAAACTTCCATGAAATTCAGGGAACTTGACTCTTTGTTACAAAACAAAGTTAAGATTCATGAAGATGAGGTTGAAAGATTGAAGAAGACATGTGAAGAGATGATGATCATGATTGAAGATCAGAAGATCATCCTCAATATTTTGGGTCAAAAATTGGAAGCCCAGTTGACCAAGATTGAGAATACACATATTGAGACTTCACAAAAGAATGAAATGAGTGATGCTAGTATTCAATGATCATTGGGGGAATCTAATGCTGAAATACCTCCAACATGAGACAAGAAGATTATGACAACTCTTGATTATCGACATCAAGAATCAGATGCTGCTAGTACTCAATGCTCACTGGAGGATTCTATTGTCTAAAAACCTCCAAAATGTGATAAGAAGATTACGAACTCACTCATTGATCTATCACAAGAAACTGAGAAAGTAAAGGTACCATCCAAACCATCATGTACTCATGTTTCTAGATACATTCCCACAATCAGTGCAAGTTGGAAGAAAAATTCGAAACATGTATGGATGAGGAAGGGTGAGGAGAATAAACCTACCAACATGTCTAGGGTGGATAGGAAGAAAAAATTGGAAGAATTTTCCCCAGATAGAGAAAAACACATCTCGAAGCAGACTCAACTACCTTTTATAGAAGATAAAAAGAAGGCAAGGTTTGTGGGTCAATGTTGGTGCTGCAACAGATTTGGGAACTATGCACCGGATTGTTTTTATAATCACTTACATGGAAAAGAACATGGAAAGCCTATATCAAAGGGAAGGAAGCCAGAGAAGAAGAAGCAACATCAGAAGGTCCAGAATCATCTGTGTACCGCAAACAGATTTGGAATTCTTGATAACATCTGTGATGTATGCAACGACAGCGGACATAAGGCAGGAAAATGTCCATATCAACATGATTTCACTATTGATAAGAAAAGAATTCCTCTGATGCTGGCTAAGCATGAAGAAAGTACCTTGGGAAGAAATCAGAAGAATTTTGTGAACACACATTTTCCCAAGAAGATCTCAAGTAGGGGAGCTGAGAAGCCCCGAGATTTTAGATCCATGAAATTGATGGTTCATTAATCCAAAAGAAAAACAAAGTGGGATGAAACTCAGATGAACCCATGTGGAAGATCCAAACTAGCTGCAACAGTTCCAAATGACATATTGGTCATCTGGCCTGAATATTTGAAAAGAATGAAGAAACATGAAGATGAAAAGGCCATGGTTAGTGAAAAAGGAGAAGAAAAAATTTCACATGATGAAGTCACAGTGCGTGAGATATTGCAAACCAAGTGAAACAAATGTTTCAAAGAAGTTCTATGTGAGAGATGCAAGAAATATGTTCACATTGCGAAAGGTTTCCTAACCTTAATACTAGATCAAGAAGCAGTCCTTAAGAGGATTAAGAATTTATCATTCATGATGGCTGTTAAGCAGAACAATTACTCACACAAAGTAGAAGAGAATGTGAAGAAATCCATGCCACATCAACAGATGTCAGAACATATGTTCAAATGTGTAGGCATGATGACTGGAGTGAACAGAGGAACTTGGTTGAGAAAAGAACCTCAACCATACAAAACATGTTGATGAAGCATGGAGGAACCACCTTATTCCCTTATTTATTTGTGTATTGTATTTGTGCTAATAATGCAGGAAATTGAAGGTGAAGCATGCTCTCAGGGGGAGAACCTGAGAAGTAGTGAATGCTGTTAACTCTTGATAGCCAAGCTAAAGAAGTTTCCATACTTAGTAGATTATTCAATTGATATTCAATGATTAAGATGATGAAGGATCACTCTTCATGGAGATGATGAGAAGTGTTTCCCTTGAGGGGGAGAAAAATGAAGACGCTTCCAAAATCACTGTTTCAATCAATATCAACTCTAGTTGGTATAAAATGCAGTTAATTTGAAAATTTATTGAAGAACATGTCATTGGAGAAGGTATGTCATTTCGAAATCTATTAACCTTGGTTACTCAGATCATTTTACAAAGGGGGAGTAACTGAATTGATCAGTGACATAAAAAAATGGAAGTTCCCCAAGGCCACTTATCCTGTCGATTGCACTGGATTGATTTTGATCTGTTTGGTGATGTGAGGGCAGGAGTTTCAGGTTGATTATTCCCTATCACATTTGTTTTTCTTCTACCTGAAATAAAAGTGGTAAACCCTTGAAGACAAAATATATGAGTTCTCATCTCATGTTGGTATCATGATCTATGAATAATGGACATCCTTGTTGACTTAATCAAATCCTCTTTTTTTCTACATCGAGAATTTCTCAAGTAGAATTAGAGTGAAATGATTAATGAAACATTTCTTAAGAATGGATTGATACCCTCCCTACCATTCGCTTTGAATTTCTTTTCAATAAGGGGGAGAGAATGTGAAATGAATGTTTGAAAATGAATGTTGATTAAAGAGAAGATTCGCATTTTGACATTGATGAATTCATTTTAGAAGATGTATAAGGTATTGACAACAAAATACAAAGGGGGAGATTGTTGGAACCACTTTGTGTATAAGGTTGTATTTGTTGTCAATAATTGTCAACGAAGATCAAAATGAAGGAGATCAAGAAGTACACTGATGAAGTGGAGGAATGACAATTCAGAAGATTGTTGTACTGATCATAAGTTCAAAGAACATGTGTCAAAGGTGATACATTGTTTACAACAATAAAGAATGTGAGGTGTAATCCATCTGAGTATGAATTAATGAAGAGTGGGGTTTTTGGATTAAGACCATGCAATTCCTCCTTATTGCATGAGAAACACGGGTTTTGATGAAGACCATCATGAGAACCATGAGAACCATGGGTTTTGATAAAGTCCAGGAAATTACTCATTATTGCATGAGACCCATGGTTTTTTGATGAAAACCATGCAATTACTCATGACTGCATGAGAACCACGCAAGAGACTTCTTGACGAATTAAATCATGTGTTTTGCATTAAGTTGATCATGACGGTTGATGAAGAAGACAATGTGAAAATGATTATAATTCTAATATGGACATGTGGGGATTGGAATTCTGAGATAGCCATGCACATCACATTGTCATAGAAGGTGATGATGCCAAATATATTCCTTCAAAGAATACATATCACAATAGGGGAGTTTGTGATAAAAGCAGAAGAGTTGCTGAAGGATACAGATCACCAACAAGAAGTGTTGTTGTGGTGATCGTGCTTGTTGACAAAGCAAACAACCGACACACAAATTTGTTGAAAAAGGATATTCCATAGTGTAATTTCGTGTTCAAGGACTGTGGATAATGATCCATGTTTAATTCAAGGAACATAGACAAAAGGAATGGATGATCCGGAGGCTATACAAAAGAACAGATACAAGGTGGAGCCGTTTTCCAGTGTTTGCCAAATTTTTGAGCCTGAAAATCGACAAATGAAGAAAAGTGGTTTTTGGAAAAGGGACTTGCGCACTGTGTACATGAAGGCTTGGAATCTTGCACGCCATATGTTTTTCAAGATCCGATCATCAAAATTTGGCAAAGGGATAAGGTTCTCACAATTTTTTGTGAGGTCGCGCAGGTGACTTGCGTGCCGTGAAAGATACTTGCGTGTCGATGCCTTGGAAGCTTGATAACATGCGCAAATATTGTTTTTCCAGATCATAAGATCGAAATTTGGCAAAGGAAAGAGGTTCGTGCAAGTTAGGAAGTTGGTCGCGCAAGTGAATAGCAGGGGAAGAGACCTGCGTGGCGAGACTTGCGCGCCGATGGTTGACTTGCGCGCCGTCGCGCCGGATGGTCAAATTTCCTATAAATACTGGACCACCCCTCCTCATTTATTACAGAGTTCAAGACATAGAGATTGTTCGAACTCTCGTCGCTCATGTGATTAAGCCGTGCTAGTGGTATTTGGGTCGCGCAAGTAGAGGTTTCACACCAGTTGTTGGCTGCTCACCCAAGGCAGTTTGGGAGAGAAAGGAAGTGGGTCACACAAGTTTGTAGTTGGGGAAGGAAGAGTCGTGTAAGTGCTTTGGTGACACTTGTGCGCCAGTTTGGACTTGCGCTCTGAAGACTTTCACGCCGTATTGGGACATGCACGTCGGGCTTGGAGAAGAGCGCCATGTGCTATTGAAGTAGGCCCGTCTTCTTAGAGATGCACGAAAGTTGAAAGATTTATCTATACCTTTAGCGCAACAGATGATGTATTCGTTAACAAAGACGGAAGAACAATGAACAATCTGGTTTTATTAATAGAAGTGGTTCCACACACACATGACTGATGTTTAACATCCTCATTTGGATTTTTCAAGAGAAGAAGAACAGTTCGTGCAACTAAACTGAGATTTTCACAGAAAGAGGGGAATATATCAATACACTCAGGTTTTAGTATTGAGAATAAAAGGGAGAGAAGAAGAAGATATAGTGCATTCAGTTATTGCACTAAAGTACAAGGTTGAATACAAAAGAGCATCAACTCAAGACTCTGATGCAAGAAAAGTCTGATGCTAAACAGGAGAAAAATAAATCAATGAAAATCTATTGAAGAGACCTTCACGTCTATAAACTGAGTGGGACTTCACCAACGATAGTGAGCCAGGGGTAGTCAACGGGAGTGACCCGAGGGATGTAGTGAGCTATCCCTGAACAATTGTAAAGGCATTGAGCCTGGGACAGAGGGACTGTGCCCGAACCATTGTAATCCAAAACTAGTTAAGATTAGTGGAATTTGGTACGACCGGCAACTTGTCGGCGTATGCTCCTTAGACATATCCCTTAGTGGTTAACCAAGTAAAAATAGTTGTGTCATCTCTTTGCATGTGAATGTTTCATTGCTGATCATATCCATCATACAGGTTTTAATAGTTCCTACCAACGTGGGAACAAGATCCATAACTTTAAAAAGAAAAATATGACACCCTGATTCACCCCTCCCCTCTCAGGGTGTCCCGGAATCCTACAATTTCACCATCTATCCATCCTACAGACAACAAAATCACCGTGCGTGCATACGTACGAAATACAGTCTCCACGCCGTGGTGTAATCTATTTTCCATTACCACCTTACTTGGATGGGTATAATGGTGTAAATAATAACCATATATGATTATTGTAAAGTGATATTGATTCTGTAATAGTATACATACACTCCAATAAAATTCCACAATCATGGGAACGATATTATCTCTCGTGCGTACTTACGGAATACCGTCTCCACGACGCGATGAGATTCATTTTCAATGATTAACCATTCACAAATGATTATAAAGTATATATTATAAGTAATCATAAAATATATGACATAATAATGATACTGGATTTATGTATATATTTATGTATGTCATCCAATTAATTCCATTCAATTCAATGAGGAAACGAAAACAACGTTCATGCGTACGTACGGCCTACCGTCTCCATGAACGGTGTATTTATTTCCATTTATCGATCTATTATATATATGTATATTACTAATATATATTAAATATAATTCATGTTTTATATTCTGGAATTAAGAAATCATTATCTATGTAATCATATGAATAATTACAAGTCAAAACACGGACGACAAATGAAACGATTTTACCCAAAACTCTCTTTAACATAAAATTAAAAAAGAACGGTTAATATAAAGTCATAAGTGAACCATATATGATATAATAACAATGAATATGATTCTTTAATAAGTTAATGACATTATTTAAATCATTATACAGGAGTGTCGGATATGTACGAAGCATATCGGACCTAAGGTAAGGGATAATTTTTCAAATCTCATTTTTATCAGAGATTGCTTATTCGTAAGTATTTACTAGGGTTATTGCAATCGTCCATGTCAATGTTTTATTAAAGTGTTTTCATTTTTAAATTCCTTTTTTACCATTTTGACTTTTACCCCATGGTATGGAAGGAATCTTTCTTTTATTTACCCTACAAGGTAATTTTTTACTTTTATGGAAAAAGTATGAGAAGAATGTTTTTTTAACTTATACGACATTAAAATGATTTTTACGGTTATATAAAGCCTTATTTTAATGAATCTTCCTCCAAAATATTTCACGACTATTTTCAACAAAATCTCTTTCTTTTAAAATTTCATGATGTTTTGGGAAACGAAATTGATTTTGAGGAAGAAAGGATATTTTCCTCAAGAATTCATTTCAATTGTTTTATCAAAACCATTTTTCCATCTAGGATGACATTATTTCATTTGTGTATGTTTCAAGTATAACATCTCTATGATTTAAATGGTTTCACTTTTCTTGTTATGAAATGATATCCATTTATTTTATATGGATAATTTGATGATGGGATGATATTTTTGAAACCCATTTCATTCGTTGAATTATTATGAATGATGTATGTTTATTTTGTGGCACAATTAAGAATTATTTCATTATGAGATGGGTGGGAACAATATCTCCCTCCAATGAATTGGGTAAAGATTTATATCTCATGAGATAGACATGGCTGGAATGGTAAGTTAATCTGGTTCAGTATTACAGGACTGGAACGAGGAGTGAACTCGATTCAGAAAGGGACTTTTTCCACTAAGATGGTCTTGGCAGCAATGCCATGACTACTATGGAAATCATTACATGTGCTTAATGGATTCCACAATTACATGTTTTATTTCCATGCTATGTTATCATGATTTATGTTCCATTATGATCTATTCCTTATGTACTTCCATGTTTTAAGTCATTGCTCATGATTTTGATGTTTAAACATTATGTTCATGTTTTTAGGTTTAAATGTATATGGTATGTTTTATTTTATCCATGCTTACCCTTACCGATCATTTGATCTCACCCTTTTTATGTTTTATTTTCCACCAGGATTAAAAGAAAGGTTTTAGGTAAGGAAACAAAAAGTGGAAGATCTTTATGGGAGATGTTGAAGATCTTTCACTACGATTAGAAGATTACGTTCCATGTTTCCAAAGACACTAAACTATTACTGTCCTTGTGTGTCTGTTTTTGTTACGTATTATGTATTCCACAGAAGTAATGTAATATCTATGTACATCAAGCTTCGGGTCTCTACAGTTCGTATCAGAGGAAAGGTTTAGTCAACCTTTGGAAACTAGGTTGCGAGAACATTAGTGAGATCCCTAGAGATATTTATAAGGTATGACTATGGATGTCCCTAAGGTTAAGTATAAGTATAGGTTATAGTCCAAGAATTACAGTAACAATCTTAGAATTAAACCTATGATGTTAGATATTGAAGGTACTCCCCCTTTATTATGTTGTTTTCCCTATCATGATTTTTGCCTCTCACACTATTCTTTTTGGGTTTTAGACGATGGATGGAATCCGTAGGAACCATGTTGATCAATGTAATGGAAAATGCAATGATTGTCCTCCTAAACAAACAAATGTTATGGGATATGGAGTGCAAAATCTTATTGCTATACTTACACAAGCTATGAATCATTCTGGACTACCAAATGAGCAGAGAAGGGAACAAAATTCTATTGAGTCCTTCATGAGGCAATGTCCACCTTCTTTCAGTGCGTCTTCTGATCCACTTGTTGCTAAACAATGGATCAGTACCACTAAAATGATATTTTCAGTTCTTCAATGTTCTAAACATGATAAAGTCATCTTAGTAGTATATCGTTTGGAAGGTGAAGCTGATCAATGGTGGAATCTTATCAAGAATACGAGGCAAAGAAATGAAATTGAGTCCATGGAATGGGACGAGTTCAAGAACATATTTTTCAATAAGTACTTCCCTTGTATTCTTCGAACAAAGATAGAGAAGGAGTTTCTTGAACTAAAGCAAAAGGATGATGAATCCATTGGTGTATACGAAGAGAATTTTACAAGACTTGCAAGGTATGCATCTGGCTTTATCATCCAACCAGAAAGTAATGTTAATCGATTCTTCAGTGGCTTAAAACCAAAACATCGAATGGAATTAGCTATAAGAGACTTTAGTAGATATGATAAAATTGTGCGTTGTGCTATCAAGGTAGAAATGGAAGTTTGTGTTACTTATCCATCTCATTGTTTTGACAAGAAATGAAAAATGGATTTCAAGGAGAAATCTCAGAATAATGGTGAAAAGAAGACGAATGTTTCCTTATTCTCAATGTGTGGAAAGAAGCATGGTAGAGATTGTCTTAAAAGGACTAGAAAATGTTTTAAATGTGGAAAATAAGGCCATCGAGTAGCTGAGTGTCGAAGTAATGGAAAAAGGGTTTCTAATGATGTGAATAAAGAAAAGACTGCCGAGAGCGCACCACCAAAAATGCAATGCTTCATGTGCAAGGAAGTAGGGAATTATGCTAATAAATTACCTAATCCAAGGGTTAGTGATGATCAACATGGGAAACCACTTAAGTCAAAGGAAAAAAGAGAAGTCACATGCGAACACTATTGGCATCGATGTGGTGGAATGATTAAGTGTTTATGTAATGTGATTCCAAAATAATGTTGTATATAGTATCGTGGAATATAGGAATATTTATATATTGGTCTATTGTGGTTTTCAATAATTTTATGGTACCGGTAACCATGGAAAGTGATTGAGATATTTTTGGAAAAAATATGATATGCACATAATGAAGGGATAAGGAGAAAATGAAATGTTTGACAGTATTCATGAGCTCATGACTGATATAAGGAAATAGTTATATCATGGTTTGAGGTTCTGGTATGTGAAAAGAGTTAACTAATGACAGAACTCATTTTTTCACTAAGATTCAATGGGTATTCATTTTTCAATAGAATACATGATTAAGGCCTTCGAATGTTTGTAATTTGACCAACAAGACATATCTCATGATATATGGGGATAAACGATGGTATTAACATGCTTGTTATACGAACTCTTTGGTAATCGTTTTCACTATAATATGAGATTGGACAACAGTATTTTGGATAAGCCTAAAGATTGGAATGGATTATGTTGGAAAAAAGTTATTATTGTTTAAGGATAGACGTTTTTTCAATATTATTGGTGGGATGTTATAGTAATGTAGTTTTAGAAAAAGGACAACCTGCAGGATGGGCGACAACCCATCGCGTCGGACAAGGCTGTGGGAATCGAACCCACAACCGATTTGCGATTGGCCTTTATCGCCTACCACTGGCCTACAAGATGTCCCTATTTAGTAGAAACTAGTTTTATTATATTAAGTAGTATGATATATGAAGTATAAGTCCATTTTAGGAACCATATATGATTAATCTTACTATATATGGACTTATGTATTTTTTGATAACTTTTGTAACCTTTTGTTTGAGATAGATGGAATGACCCATCATTCTATCACATGATCTGCTAACACATCACAAATGAAAAATTCAACTTCATTTCTTGAAGAGATTAAGTAGAAATTGTCCAAATAACAACCAATAGTGAGATAGTACCAAAATCATGAAAGTATTTCTTCTAATTCCAATTTCATCAACTTTTGGGAAATGATCTTGAAAACCAAAATTGTTGTCCTAGTGCTCTTATATCCGATGAATCTAATGGTACCTTAGATCATCACAAATTTAGGGATTTCTGATTTTTGGCTTTTTCATAGCCATGTTCTCTACCACTCTCCATCAGAACTTGATGGTTAGATTTTTTTTCCACATCCACATTTTCACCTATGTTCTCTTATGTGGAAACCTAGTGATGAGTTAATTTGGGTAACCGTTACATTTCATACTTTAGTTTTTAAATCCAATTTTTGGTATTCCTTTTTTTACAATTTGGGTTTCAATTAAAGAAACTTTCTAGTAGTAAACCATTTATAACCCCGACGAATTTCAAGGTTGAAATTCATTTTAAGGGGGGTAGAATGTAACACCATGAGATTTTATGAAAAATATTCTTTTTTATTTAAGTAATGTATTTTGTTGTACGCTACACCAAAAGGAGCTTGGACAACACGCATCCCTGACTTTCCTTATATGACACGTAATCACGACCTTCCTCGATTGCATGTTTAGTACGCAATACCAAGTTTCACTAAATGAGATATTATTATAATATTATTATGAACTAGCTGTTATGAATAGTAATACCCACTTTTTGAAATTTTATAAATTTTATCTTTCAAAATGGACATCATTTTTGGATTAGGAATATCGAAATTAGCTTAGGGTGAATTTTTGGTACTTTTTGGATAACTTTCATATTCTGATGAATAGGTGAAATTACTAAATTTTAATTAAAAATGAATTTTTTAATCGAAATATTTAATAGTGATAAATTATTAATTTGAGTGGTTTTAAAGTATATTTAGAATATATTTTTACTATTTAATACAATGTTGGTCATTGGATGTAATTTCACATTTAAACCAGACATTAATAAGTGTCAATCTTTTGATAGTTATTATCTCTTAAGAACATGCTATTTGTTTTGACAACGTGAATTAATTTTTAAATAAATTAATGCAACTGATATGTTTTGAATTTGTTAAAATAGACATCATTTTTGAATTCATAACATCAACTATAGCTTATGCCTAATTTTTGGTATTTTTCTGGAAACTTTCATTTTTTGATGAATAGTGAAACCACTAAGTGGTAGTTAAAAAAACTGAATTTTTCATAAAACATAATTTTACCGCTTCTATGAGTGGAATTTCGAAAATGTGAGTGACACGATTAATATCAAGGACTAAAATGTCCTAATTCTATTAGATAAGTGTAATTGTTCCAAAAACAACCCTAGGAATAAAATATGACCATTTAGGCCCACTTGGATTAGATTAGGACATTTATAATTAATTTATTTAAATAAAGGGTTAAAATAGTTAAAATCAATGTTTAAAAACTAAATCATTTTTAATATATGGTTATACATAAGATCAATTCGACTATAAATAATACTTAGAATGATAAAAAGATTTCCTACATAATTGTATTTTATTTATAATTTTTAGACTTAAAATAATTTAATTTATTTCTGAAACAATGATGATGCAGTAATTATCTTATTAATGTAATATTGACATAATTGATGTTATAAATACCCAAATATGTAATTTGAGACTTATTTGAATTAAAATAATTTTCTATGTTAATATGGCATGTTAATATTGATTTAATTAACTTGTTTCGAACTAATAATTCTGTTATGATTTTCACAAAAATCAATTACCAAATATTTTCAAAATTGATATAAAATAGTTTTTAAAACAAATATTATAATATAAATTGTTATTTTATTCCTAAAAATCTAAGGATCGCCCAAGATACATATATCATGATAGGTGTATCATTAATGGACCACTTGTGGGTCTCTTGGATGTATATGGTATGTTTATTAACTATATAATATAAAAACACAATGTGACATGGTAAATGTCAATCTAATTAACTAAGAGTTAAAACTAAACATTAAGTTTAATATAATGACCTAACCTTGTCTAAATTCTATTGGGTGAGAGGATTGCGACCCATACTCACTTTATTATAGAAATAAATCAATTTTGAGCTATTAAAAACCGAATATGACTTTATAATAAAATAATATTTTTAGTTTTTCAAAAGGTGCCCCTCTCCTCCCTTATAAAAGGGCACCTCCTATCTCTCTTCCTCACACCACATTGAGCCTTAAAGCTCGGCCAAACCCTGAAAAATTATCTTATAAAATTCCCTAGAAACATCCTAGAGTCCATGGTATTATTCAAAGAACGATTATAGTTCCCTAAAAGGAGGTCCCAAAGAGACGCTTCAAAGAAGAGGTAATTTCCGTTACCGATTCTTTCAACTTTATTTCTTCTTCCACTTCATCTTTTTTAGTTGTTTCATTATGAAGTAATAAAATAAGTATCCCTCATATACTGATATGTTATTATATGTATGAAACAACCATATTTCACCATCTATCCATCCTACAGAAAACGAAATCACCGCGCATGCGTATGTATGGAATACCGTCTCCACGCCGTGGTGTAATCTATTTTCCACCACCACCTTACTTGGATGAGTATAATGGTGTAAATAATTACTATATATGATTATTTAAAGTGATATTGATTCTTTAATAGTATACATACACTCCAATAAAATTCCACGATCATGGGAACGATATCATCGCTCGTGCGTACATACGGAATACCGTCTCCACGACGCGATGAGATTTATTTTCAATGATTAACCATTCATCAATGATTATAAAGTATATATAATAAGTAATAACAAAATATATTACATAATAATGATACTGTATTTATGTATATATATATGTATTTCATCCAATTAATTCCATTCAATTCAATGAGGAAACGAAAACAACGTTCATGCGTACGTACGGCCTACCGTCTCCATGAACAGTGTATTTCTTTCCATTTATAGATATATTATATATATTTATATTATGAATATATATTATATATAAATCATGTTTTATATTATGTAATTAATTAATCATGATCTAATTAATCATATGAATAATTTCAAGTCAAAACACAGACGACAAATGAAACGATTCTACCCCAAACGCTCTTTAACATGGAATTTACAAAATAACGGGTAATATAAAGTCATAAGTGAACCATATATGATATCATAACAATGAATATGATTCTGTAATAAGTCAATGGAATTATTTAAATCATTATATAGGAGGTTCGGATATGTACGAAGCATATCAGACCTAAGGTAAGGGATAATTTTTCAATTCTCAGTTTTATCCGAGATTGCTTAATCATAAGTATTTACTGGGGTTATTGCAATAGTCCATGTCCATGTTTTATAAAAGTGTTTTCATGTATTTTTAAAGTTCTTTTTACCCATTTTGACTTTTACCCATGGTATGGAAGGAATATTTCTTTTATTTACCCTATAAGTTACTTTTTGACTTTTCCGACAAAAGTACGAGAAGAATGTTTTTTTAACTTATACGGCATGAAAGGATTTTTATAGTTTTATAAAGCCTTATTTTCATGATGATTTATCCAAAATATTTCACGACTTTTTTCAACAAAATCTATTTCTTTTAAAATTTCACAATGTTTTCTGAAAAGAAATTGATTTTGAAGAAGAAAGGATATTTTCCTCAAGAATTTATTTCAAGTGTTTTATCAAAACCATTTTTCCATATATGATGACATTATTTCATTTGTGTATGTTTCAAGTATAATGTCTCTATGATTTAAATGGTTTCACTTTTCTTGTTATGAAATGATATCCATTTATTTTATATGGATTATGTGATGATGGGATGATATTTTTGAAACCCATTTCATTTGTTGGGTTATTATGAATGATGTATGTTTATTTTGTGGCATATGTAAGAATGATTTCATTATGAGATGGGTGGGACCTATATCTCCCGCCAATGAATTGGGTAAAGATTTATATCTCATGAGATAGACATGGCTGGAACGGTAAGTTAATCTGGTTCAGTATTATAGGACTAGAATGAGGAGTGAACTCGATTCAGAAAGTGACTTTGTACACTAATATGGTCTTGGTAGAAATGCCTTGGATACTATGTAAAGCATTACATGTGCTTAATGGATTCCACAATTACATGTTTTATTCCCATGCTAGGTTATCATGATTTATGTTCCCTTATGATATATTCCTTATGTACTTCCATGTTTTAAGTCGTTGCTCAAGATTTTGATGTTTAAACATTATGTTCGTGTTTTTAGGTTCAAATGTATATGGTATGTTTTATTTTATCCATTCTTACCCTTACTGAGCATTTGAGCTCACCCTTTTTATGTTTCATTTTACCCCAGGATTAAAAGAAAGGTTTTAGGTAAGGAAAAAAAGTGGAAGATCATTATGGGAGATGTTGAAGATCTTTCACCACGATTAGAAGATTACGTTCCATGTTTCCAAAGACACTAAACTATTACGGTCCTTGTGTGTCTGTTTTTGTTATGTATTATGTGTTCTGCAAAAGTAATGTAATATCTATGTACATCAAGCTTCGAGTCTCTATAGAAAATCTATCCACATTTATTTTCTCATGTTCATATCTGGCTGAGAAAATTTATACCTTAAGATCTTGTGATCCGTGAAGACCACAAAGAAATCCCCAATAAGGTAATGTCGCCACAACATTAATGAAAAAACAAATTATACCATATCCAAACCATGGGTGGAATAGTTATGTTCATGGGGACATAAATTACTAGACCAAAAAGAGATCACTTACCATTTCTGCATCAAGATACATCCCAATACCATACATGAAGCATCACAAAACACCTCGAACATTATCTATAACACCTGGATGTTTCTATGAAATATTTTATTTAGATAATTTCAATTCTTCAATTGATTTCATTTCATTAAATCACGAGTTAAAGAAATCTATGAAACTCTCTTAATATAAAACAACCGTTATAACCAGGTTGTTTGGTTAGAGGGAATAAATATAACTAGCTTATAAAAATGTATGAAATTATAAATGAATTATATATTTGTCTAATTGTTAGGTGAATTACTATTATTAAAAGGTATTAAAGGAATATATAAGATATATACTTAATAAAATATTTTTTATTTTCATCCAATGGATATATTTTTCCTAGGGTATGAATAAACCTTATTTGTTGTATAAAAATCCATAGTTTTCCTAAGGGTAATTTTCTTCTTTTTAATAGAAAACCCCTATTAATTAAATATTTTTCAAAATTAATAGTTTTAATATTAAAAAATAAGCAATTTATTTTTTATCAGGATATAAAAATTTACTTTGGATGAATTTATTATATATTTTGATAACTTTAATGTTTTTATGAAAATAAAAAATACAATAAAATTAAATTGAAAACAAATTTTTTCATCAAAATAATTTATGTGGTTAAATAATAATGTTTAATGGATTTATATTATAATTATAATATATTTTTATCATTAAATATAATGTGGGTTATTAGAATTAATTTTACATTCAACTCATATGTTAAAACATTTCAATCTTTTACAATGTTTTAACTTTTAAAAATCGTTCTCTCATTCTAAAAATATGATTGATTTGAAAATAATTATTAAAACTTTTGTGTTTTTAATTTTAAAAATGAACTCAATATTATAATTTAGTAGGTCCAAATTTTGTTAAAATATTTAAGTTATTTATTGGAATTATGAATAATAACTTAGGTAATTTTTATTGATACGGTAAAATACGAAAATCCGGTAATTAAGGGTAATATTTATATTATAAAATTAAAATAATAGTTACCTTAAAATCAATGGATGCATAAGTTTATAAATAAATAAAACATGGCTCTAAATGGTAACCATTGGGATCCACTTAGATGATATTTGGACATTCAATTTCTTTTATTTAAAAAAGTTAAATATGTCTCACTTAGATTTTTATAAATAAATAAATATTTATATAAAGTTACATAGGAGATAAATTCAATTATAATTAATAATTTAAATTCTGAAATTTTTTATTTATCATGGTAATTTATTTTTAGTTTTTAGGAAATTAATTTTCACCATAAAGACTGATAAATTGATGATATAAAAATTAATTAATTGATGAGAAATCTGTAAAACAAATTTTATTAAAATTATAATAACCATTGAAATAATCCAACAGTTGATAAAATATTATTATTGAAGTATATCTAGAACATAACTATCCAAGGGTTGAGTTAGTTACCACTTATATCCTTATAAAAGAGATTGTGACACTTATATTATTTTATTTAAAAGAATCTTAAAGTTGTCACATTCATAATTTAATAATTATAAAATTTTAACTGTTAGATTTTCTAGAAGATAAATTCTGTTAATAGTATTCTTCTAAAATATAGTATATTTATCTTTATCAGAGTATTTTATTTTGAAATTTTAATCCAAAAATAAGAATATTAATTACGTACACAAAATTTATGGTGTAATGATTTTATTAATAGAGATAACAAATAAATGTTATAATAAATAATAAAATAGATATACCATTGGAAAATTAATTTGCATAATACATTTTCATGATGACCATGACCGATTAAAAATATAATAAAATATTTTGTTATAATTTTATTTATTATCATAATATTCTTAAAATTCAATGAATTTAATAGTTTCAAAATTGATAATATTGATTGTTTATGAAAGTAATGTAATATTAAATTATTCCAAAATCATGAATTTTTTTAAAAAGTTAAATAATAATTATGATAAGTTCTAAAATTTTCAATGGTAATTACGTATTGTCTAATTTACCTAATATAAATAAATATTTCAGCCTCCTAATATTGAAATATGTGTCATCTAAATTAAAATTAAATTGAATAATTAAGTGTTAATTAAAATAATAATGCTTATATTGATAGAAAAACTTGTCAAAAAAATTTCTTAAATAAGAATAAAACCCTATATCATCTCTTTTTTTAAATGGTTATATTTTTTGTGTACTTTAGTTGGGGTTTGAGTTTATATTAAATTAATATTTCTGGAGATCCCAAAAGTTCCCCTCACCACATTTATAAAAGGGATCCTCCTCCTTCACTTGTTCAATTAACATTGACCATTAAATCTAATCCATCACTAGATAATTTCCTTTATCAACATCCCCAATAAAATTCTCGTGGTTCTTGTATACATCCACATCTAACTCTAATGTTCTAAAAGAAGACTTAGAGGAAGAATGTCGAAGAAGAGGTAATCTACTCTACCGATTCTTTCAAACTACTTTATACTTCTACTACCACTTCATGATTTTCTTCATTATAAATTTATGAATATAGTATCAATTATATACATTGATATTTTTATTATTATGAAAATACCATATTCAATATTCCATCCATCCAAAGAAAAATTGAAAACACCCGCGTGCATACATACGTCTTACAGTCTACACATCATGGTTTAATCTGTTTTTCACCCCCACCTTACATGGATGGGTATAATAATGGAAATAATATCTTTATATGATTAATATAAGACTATATTTATTATTATATATTACACACCATCTTATTTAATTACATTCAACCATTATGGGAATGATATCATCGCTCGTGCGTACGAATGGTCTACCATCTCCACGATGCAATGCATTTAATTATATATGATCTTAATTAATGAAAGATTATATAAATTTATAGAATGAATAAATAGTATATATATTATGTTAATATCATTTTGGAATTATAAAACTATTACCTATGATGAATAATCGTATCCTAATCGACAAAACATTCATAAGAAAATGAAGCAATTAATACCCAAATAATAATTAATAATGAAATGACATTAACAACTGGATGCTAATATGATCATATATGAAATAATTAAAATGATTATGTTTATTTTATAATTAAATTACTTTATCTGATTCATTATAATGGATGTTCGGATACATACGAAGGATATCATGCCCAAGGTAAGATATTTTTTCGCAATCTCATTATCATTTGAGATCAATTATACGTGAAACATTACTGGGGTATATTATCATCCAAATCCATTTTTCTTAAATATGAATTCCAAAAAATAATTTTATTCCTTCTAAAATTTTTTAAATTCAATTTTATCGATTGGTGAATTTTTATTAAATGATATGAAAGGAATCTTTTGTTGTTTTGGTATGAAGTAATTTTTGACTTTTTGAAAAAAGAACGAGAGTAATCTTCTATTTTAACTAATATGGAATGAATTTAATTTTACACATAAATAATGCCTTATCCCCAAAAATATTCCTTTAAAAAATGCAAGTTCATTTTTAAATAAATTATTTTCTTCTATAATTTCACATAATTTTGAAAAAAGAAAATGTTTTAGAAGAAAAAATATATTTTCCTCAATAATGAATTTCAAGTCGTTAATCAAAATCATTTTCCATATTAGATGAATTTTTTTACGTAGTGTTATATTAATATATCTATTATTAAAATGATTTTATTCTGTTTATGATTGGATTTTATTTATGAAATCCCTTTGTTTTATATGGATCATGTTATGTTGATTAAAGAAACCCATTTTATTCCTTTGTTTATAATAAATGATTTATGATGTTGTGGAACATGTAAGAATGATTTAATTATGAAATTACTGGTACCTAAATCTCCCAAGAATTCATCGAGTAATGATTTATATCTCATGAAATATACCTAAAAGGAACAACAAGTAAATCTAGTTCAGTAATACAAGGATGGAATGAGGAGTGAACTCAGTTTAGTAATGGAATTTTTCTGCTATAATGGTCTTGGAAATGAGCATTGACTAATATGAAATGATTTTATATTACTATCTATATGACATTACTTTTTATTTCTTATGTTATGAATTTTTGGGTTATGTTCATTTATTCTTATGATCTTTTAATATTTTTCCAATGACATGATATCACGATGTTTTGTATGCAGCATAAGATTTTTAAATGATGTTTGATTATGTCTTCTGATTATGATATGATTTATATCTCCATTTTTTACCTTTACAAAGAATTTAATCTCACCATCTCATATGATTCTTTTAACCATGCCATGTTGAAGTTTATTATGTAAGTTATGTAAAAAAGGGTCTATTTAGGAAGAAGTATGTGGGAGACAATGAAGATGTCTAATGACCCAATTGTTTATTTTTAAAAATTTATAAGGATACTATACCTATATTGTACTATCATGTCTTTGATATATTTTGTAATGAATATTCCTTAAAATTGAATTAATATCAATGTATGTAAAGTATGGTTCGTTATATCACCCCTACCTATGGAAACCAGAGCTCTAGGGAACTGACCAACTTCCCCTTAAAATATCCAAACGTGGCCTGGCACTGATCACACCACACAAAAGCCTAGTATTTTTTGTCAAAGTTTTCAATGGAGCAGAAAATTAAGAGAAACTGGGTACAACCCTCCGCTAATAGCCGGCATGACTAGAAAATTGCAAACCTATGTCACATTATTGGGTGATGGCCATGAAACAACCACAAAAACCATTGATGGATCAACTGCCACACCCTGGTGAGACACCACATGCCTACGGAAGTGCACCTATCATGTCCAGAACATGCACTTGGAAAACCTTTTGTAGAACTGCTGGTGTTGAAGGACCTACAACATAGTTTTGAGATAGTTGGTATTCTCCTACACTAACTTTGAGAATATCAGGATATCATCGATGGATATAATGATGAACCGGTCCATGAACTCATGGAAAACAGAGCCCATAAGCCCCAGGAACATAGCTGGTGCATTCTTAACAATGAATGTCATTACTATGAAATCAAATCTCCCATACCCAAACTTGAATGTAATCTCTAGGATATCACCCTCTTTTACCCTCAATTGGTGATATCTAGACTACATATCAATCTTATAAAACTAACTTTCCCCTCTAATCTAGTCAAAAATAATGTCTATCCTTGGGAGAGGGTAATGGTTCTTAACTGTCACCTAGTTTAACCTATATTTGTCTATGCACAACCTCAGACTAACATCTACCTTATTTACAAATAACACTAGAGAATCCCACGGTGAAAAAATGCATCGGATAAATCCCTTATTTATTAGATTGTTGATATGAATCCTAAAATACCACAACTTAGATTGTTTCATTCATTAAGGAGCCAACAAAATTGGAGGAGAAAAAGGATACAATCCTATTTCAAACTCAACGTCAGGTTGAGGGGGGTAGAATCAAAACCTCCTTAGGGAAAACAGCCAATAACTCCCCAACTACCTTGGGGGATCCCGCCATCTCAACACCAGCTAATTCCACTGACACCTCAACACACAAGGAAAGATGAATCTCAACACTCTGATTGCCTATCTGATAGCCCTGCTCACTGTTGAAAGGTAGAAGCTGACCATTCGTATCTGAAAACACAAATATCCTTTGAATAAGTCATTAACAACATGCATGAAATAAAAAGCATTTGAAGATAAGGATAACATTGTATAGATTCATTTGTAGAAAGAAAATATCCCCACAGGACTTATGGTGCCCCATTATTAGTCTACATCCCCAGAAAAAAATTAAACAAGCTCGTCTGACCTCTGAATGGATTACTAAACCCCTAGTGAATCGGAATCCTCTCTAAATATAGTCCCATATAATGGGATAGACTGGGTGCCAAAAAGGAGTGTGATTCTCATGAATCCAACAATGCATAAGAAAGGGTACTAAATAAGCTAATTGTATGTCTAAAAATCTCTAAAACTACAGGAAATGTTTCCTATACTGCGTGCAACCAACTATGGACAGATACTCTACCCCAATACAAATGACCATCCCTTTGACCATTCCCAGGTTGAGGCCCTTGAGGTCAGACTATACATACTTTATCTCCCCTTGGTGGAGCTTGAGCCTACTATCCCTATTGTTGAAACATCCTGGATGGAAAGTACTACTGAGGCAGGCACTAAACATGAACTTCTCCATCATACTGTTCCTAATAATCCACTTGGTACCAATTCCATAAATTTCCACGAATCCCAAAGAATAAACACATCAGTAACAGGTTCATGGAAAAGGCACAAGGAATGGAAGGCTGAAACAGACACCGCTGAGGTCGTCTCCCTGCTTGTCAGAACCATGATTTCCCTAGAATCAGAGACTTTTTTCTGATAACCATTACCTTTGAAGAACCCTATTGAATATCCACATATAGTATACCTCCTTTGAAGTTCATCTTCTCAATCACTTCTACCTTATTCTGAACCTCTATGTATGTCTGCAATGTAAAGTGGGTGACTACGTACTGGATAGAAGGATGAAGATCCTCCTCTAAGAATCTCACACAAGACTCCTCATCTAGAAATAGTTCCGGTAAAAAAGGAAGAAAATAAATGAACATAATCCCAAACTTCAATACTGACATATTCCCTTTATGGAGATAGAGTAACTCATTCCACTTCTTGGCCTTCATGGTTGATTAAAAGAATTCTCCATGGAACTACATCTTGAAATTGACCCATAGAACATCAACCTCAATCCTCTTGCCTAGGTAACGTTTCCACCATTGATGAAAAACTCATAGAATTTGGCTTACTAAAAATGGAAACCATTACTCGATCAGATCCTATGTGAAACTGAAGGTGATCTCATACTCCTCGATCTAGCCTTCTGTCTGCATGTCAGAAACACTACCCTTGTACTTTACCTAGGCCTATAGAAAAAAAGAAAAAAACATTCTATAGAACTCATTCAGCTCCTATACTAGGTCAACCCTCCACCTATCTACTAGATCGACCTACTGCGCCTCAACTTGCCATTCCACACCTGGATGATGACCGAGACCCAAAGATGAAAAAGAAAACAACAAATTCCTAATCCCAGGTAAGATGGAGTTTTTATTTATAGATCATTTTAACTCATTTAACTCATTATTCATTCTAAAATTTCCAAAAACACCATATTAAAACAAGAACAGAATTCATTATGATCCATGTACCTTTCCTAGTTTCTCTACCTAGAAAATAGTGCAGTCTCACTTGGTTATTTGGTAGTCTCATATTCCTTACATCGGATCACGGGGTACCTAAAATCTCATTTCCTAGTGTGTCATTCATAGGATTTGTCACACAACAAGGTCAGTTAACACTATTTTGCAACCAACACAGGCTATCATAACTATGCCTAACCCCAAAATTCATCCTATGTCTCAACCAGTAGCCTACGATACCATTCTGTCACAACTGCTCCCTCCAAAGATACTCATCCCAAGCTGGGAATGAAGAAATGGAGATAACGACCCCCGAGTCCCACCTCCAATAGGTCTCAAGGTTGCGAACAATATTAAGGATATACAAATCTCACAAAATGGAAGGTGTTACCATGTTATAGTTACCATGATCAGAAGATAGGATAATTGTAATTTCCTGTAAATTCTGTATATTTTTTTTAATTATATGGAATTATTTCAAGACCGCGAAATCTGACGACACATGATTCCGAGGCCCGGAGTTCTCAGAATGGTCTCTCGATGTTTTATTAAACATTAAATATCACACTTAAGAAGTTTTCTTAAAAAAGAGGAATACCTTATAAATGGTTACTTGGATCAGAAATCTGAGGGCACCGTTGCTTTCATGATAGTGGGTTTACCCTTGGTGCGACTTATGTTCCGTTGGTGCAGGCCTCCTCTGAGAAAACCCAAAAATGACATAACTGTAAATAAAATTATTAAATAAATTATTTTATTTTTCTAATGCTTATAACTCATAAACGGTAGCTCGGATTGAAAATCGGAGACCATCACTGAAATAGTGAGGGCATGCTTTATTTATGAAGATACTAAATTTGGCCAGCGCGGGCCACTAGGGAATGTTAGTTTTTCGCCGTAAATAAAATAATTAAGTGACAATTATTTTTTTGTAAAATCCATAACATTTAAATGGTAAATCAGATTGGAAATTTGAGAGTACTGTTGGGTTTGTTGGGGTGTGTTTCACTTAGGAAGAACCTAACCTCGACCAGCACGGGTCGAGGGTGATTATTAATAATTATCTGAACCTTTTTTAGGGTATGTTCAGTAAACACGCAAACAACATTTTGTAACATTTGACCTGGTTCTCAGAATTGAAATCTAAGGACACCGTTAAACTCGCAGTGCTGATATTAGATTAAAGAGAATTTCACCTCAATAGTAGTTGGTTGAGGGTAAAAGTTAGTTTTGTGCTTTTTCATGGGAATAAAAATAAAATAAAATATTATTTTAATCCTCCCAACTGAATGTTAAATAGGTGAAGACCACCTGAACTAAAACTTCCAACCTGCTGTAAAAGAGGTGGGGACCACCTGAACTAAAACCCCTTTTTGTGAATTCATGTTGGTGGGGACCTCCCGAACCCCTCTTAAATGTGGGAAAGTCCCTTGGAATCCTCCCAATAAATTGCGCCAATGTAAATTAATTGGATTGACCCTTTTTAAATACTAAAATACAGTGCTATTGTAATTTATCATGGTTCCTAATAAATGGACCATCACAAATTCCATAATTGTTACTTACCTCCCCCCATCTTCTATTTATATGGGGCATGGGAGGAGGATTTGGGATTTCTTCACCAACCGATAAAGCACTGGTAAAGTTCCGTGATGCCCAACACTTTGAGAAACATTATGTTTCTCCAACGAAGAACTTCTTCAATGAAGAACGCACTCCGGAATTGAGGAATAAGGATGAAGTTCAAACTGACTTCGAAAGCGTGATTGTGGAAGCAACGATTATGGGAATCCTCTTCGCCTTCGCTATTTCCATCTCACGACCTCTTTCAACAAACCTTCAAGGTAATGTTTTAATTTGTGTATGATTATATTCCCATGTTCTTCCCATTTTAAAACAAAAAATGCTAATGATTTCATTTATTGGTTGGGAACAATCATTGTAGAAGGATAGGATTTTATGTTCAATGTTCATGTTCTTGATGAGCTTCTTTATAGCCATCTAACGTGGAGGGAGCGGGCCAAACAAATATGGCCTGACCCCTCTTTCCTTCTTCTTGAATGGTGTACCCTTCATGAAAGAAGAAGATGACCTTGGTGACGGAAACCAGAGCGGTATTTTGGGCACCAATGAGGCACGAGAACATCCGCCAGCAACACTGCTGGCCGCGACAAAGGTGATGGCGCAATGGCGCCACCCCACGGCTGAACCACTGCCCTGCAGCCAGGTCACCGCTCCGTGGCTGAGCCGCACCATCGAGGCCCTCCGAGATGCCCCATGCTCCTTACCCATGACACTCCAGTCGAGCCACCCCATGGCCAGGCCACTCCTTCTGAGCCACCCTACGGCACCAAGCCACACTGGCGGAGCCACCCCGCAGCACCGCACCGCTTCGTGCGAGCCGCCCCGTAGCACTGGGCCAGGCCGGCCGAGCCACCCCATAGCCTCTACCCTCCTGGCCGAGCCACCCCAGCCGATTCACCTTACGACCTTGTGTCCTCCGTGGTCGAACCCCCGTAGGACCTCCTGACCTGCCGAACTGCCCAGCGGGCTGAGCCGGACCCAGCGGGCTGGGCGGAATCCAATGGGCCGGCCACACTGTGGGCTAGGCCAGACCCAGCAGGTCAGGTCGGGTCGACTCGAAATGGGTTAGCCCAGGCCAGGTCGGGTTGGGTCGGTCCGACAGGGTTATCCCAGACCTGGGCCCACTATGCCCCATTTACATTCTTTTGGTCATAACTTTGGCACCGAATGTCCGTTAGATGAACCTTCAACGGAATTGGGAAAAATAGAGAGAGATGGTACATTTGATTATACCCCACTGGAGTTTTGGATTAATATGGGGAACGGTCAGTTTGGATCACGCAAGAATTGAACCGGGCCCCAGGGACTAAAAGGCTAATAACTCACAGACGGGGCGTTTGATTGACACACCGTCTGTTGTGTTGAGATCCCTATGTTGTGGAAAAATTTTGAGACGCTTCTTCGTGGTACTTCTTGGTAGTTGGAGTAACTACCAGTTACATGGGGAGAGGATCCTCCCAGAGACGAGCAAGCATAGTGAAGGAACCCAGTAGCTGGATGAGACTTGACGATTGTTGTCCTTTTCGAGTTGGTGTGACTTGACAGACCTAGTGGGGAGCACCTCTGTGTGATGTGGCAGACCCATGGTGGGGAGTTCCTCTGTGTGATTCAGCAGACCCACAGTACTCGACAGGAGGAGTACCTCAGTAGGCCACGATGGGGAGTGCCTTTGTGTGACACGGCAGACCCATGGTACTCGATAGGAGGAGTAACTTAGCAAGTCACGAGGGGGATCACCTCTGTGGGACGAGGAAGACCCATTGTACTCAATATTAGGAGTACCTCAGCAGTCCAAGGTTTATGGGTATCACCTATGTGTGATGCGATAGGCCAACTATAAGTGATAGAGGAGAGGATCTCTAGCAGCTGAGATGTTCGACAATGTGAATGGGGATTTTACTTATTACTACCCCAAGAATAAATTGTTGTGTGAGCTGAGTTCGTACATGTGTGGTACTTTCCTTTGAGGTAATACCTTGGTGGTATTCTTCTGTGAGGTGTACCTATGTGGTACTTACCACCATGGTAAAACTTCCATTGTGGAATAGTTGAGTGTTGGGATTTTGGGTTGGACCCCGTGTTTCCTCTTGATTGAGATGGGTATACATGATAACTTAGGTATATGTATGGGCATATACATAAGTAGGGTTTTCAGTTTAATTCATGCAATTTGGTATATCTTTTGTGGATTTTGTGTGAACTTAAGGGCCTTGGGGTCATTACTGAGTATCGTTATACTCACCCCTACATGGGTTGTGCCTGCACTTCATTGTGTTTGGTGTAGATGACGGAAATCGATGACTGAGGATGAGAGTACCAGGACTGGAGGTAGCATAGAGGTGGACCTTAGGAGAGGAATACCGCAGAGACGACCAATAGAGTGTTGCACCTACCATATAGGTAGGATCCTTGGCGGGGGTTCACAGGAGTTGTTAAAGTTTACTTGTACTTTCAGTTTCTTTAAAATTCCTATTGGGCTTGTATTCTGTCCCCTTTTAATTATTGTACTCACTGTGTTTACTATTTAGTTTACTTCATTTGGTATCTTTCTGTGTGCTGGGTTGTGTGTGTTACAAGTTATAAAGTTAATGTCTTTCCAGTTTTAAGGAATATGCCTTCGGTGCTGGTCGCCAGCCCCTGGCCTATGGAAGGGGGGCTTGGGGTAGTCACAAAATGGGCCCCGGGGGACAGGTCGTGAAATATTGGTATTAGAGGAGTCAGTTCTACCAATGAACATTGGACTCTGATATTCATTTTAATGGAAATAGTGTTAAGTGTAGTGACTGTGGTTATCAGTTTAGGGAATCCGGTGTTGGTACAACGGTCGACGTGTCCATACACCAGGACCGTGACTTCTGATTTCTGACTCAGTGCACGCAAACACTGATTGCGTGTGAGTTTTGAAAATTTTCCTAGTGTTTTATTGAGTCAGCTCACCAGGTATAAATAAATGATCGTGGCACACCTGTTACTTATCAGGATGCTTCTACATAGGGAGCTAGCTAGGATTCCCGGGAGAGTACACGATGACGGCCCACCGAGCAACGAGGCTCTATTGTAGGCCCCTCTTACTATGTTGGCACCTTCTGGTGGTGTACCAGTAGCACCAACACCCATTGGGTAGCATATTGCACTAGCCCCACTGGTAGACGGTGCATTCCAAGTAAGCACGTTTCACGAGTTCTATACACAGAGGCCTTTAAGGTTTCGAGGTGAGACAGTTTCCCACGGAGCTGAGGGCTGGATGGGGGTGGTTGAGAGTGTTTTTCTCCTTGATGAGATACCTGTAGAGCAGATGGTGATCTTAGGTACTATAATTTTTTCAGTGAGTGACCATGATGATGGTCCTCTTAGGGATGATGCTTTGGTACATGGACCATTACCTGAGATAGTACCTTTGGTAAGTGTGTCAGCTATATCACTACCTCTTGATCAGCAGTTACAACCAACGGTACCGGTAGAGGACACATATAGGAATACTGCCTTACATATGATTTAGCATCAGTTACCCCTCAGGTTTCGAGGCGAGCCCAACTCATAGGAGGATGAGGACTCGCTTGAGGCGGTGGCTGAGAGTTCTCAAGAACTTCTACAGCTCGGCAGGATGATATGTCGGTAGCTGAGTATTCATCGAGGATTACAGAACATTCCTAGTACTCAATGATTATGATATAATCAGTGCTTCAGGGCTTGGACTCCTAAGAGAGGTCATTTTAAGGACATATGAGCTAGCACAATTCCTCTATGAATTCCTAACTATATTAGGGTTCTAGAGAGAACCTTTGGGGTTGAATGTTCTTTGGCTGAGCGAATATAGCCAGAGAATGATAGTAATGGGAATGAAGGAAATTGGCACTAGTCTTAGAGACTTGGGCATGTAAAATGTTTTAGGAAGAGGATGTGATAGGGAAAATGAATCTACAGGGCTGTAAATGTGGAAGCAGAGCCAGAAGAGCAAGATGAGGTGGGGTACATTTCGATATATTACAACCCCCCCCCCCTTTTGTGGTCCCCATTAGGATCATGGGGCTAGAGGGAAGGGGAAGGGAGAATCTACATGTGGTCAAGGATTGTTTCCCAAAGACTCTAGGAATTATTATAGGTACGGTCTGTGTCTAGTACTTGCTTCTGTATCAATAGACATAGGTACCAATCATTCCTTCCTTCCATGAATCTTGTCCATTATCTAGAGTTTCCAGTTAAATCATTGACCTGACCCTCACGTATGGAGATACCTTTGGGGGTAGACTCAATAATCATACTTACACTGATGGTGTGATCTGTCCCTTGAGGCGAGAGTTTGGGTTGGAACCTCTTAGTGGCAGTGTTGAGGCCTTACGAAATTAGTTTGGGTATGGACTGGGCATCCGTAGTTCATACTCAAATTGACTGTATTAGGAAAAAAGATTGTGGTTTCTCTAAAATGTTGGAATGTGGTTTTACTTGGTCGGTGAAAAGGAAACCCAGGAAGCATAGGTTGGACTCATTCAAAGGAGGGTGCAACCGATCACTCATGAGTCGGCCATGCTTACCCTTTTGGAAGCATGAGTTCTGAATTTTCAGTTCCAAACAGGAGTGGAAAACCATTGGGATATCTTTTCAAAAGATGTTTATAGGATTAACTCCCAAAAGGTAGAGGGGCGTCTACTTTGGCTAGGTACTACCAGTGATTTGTACCCGACTTCTCCAAGGTAGCGATACCTTTATCAGTGTTGATAAAGAAGGTGAAACCCTTCATTTGGTCGGAGATATTCCATCAGAGTTTTTAGGAGCTAATGTAGAGGCTGACTAGTGCACCCATCTTGAGGCTACTAGAGGAGGGCGTAGGGTACGTAGTCTACTGTGATGCATCAGGGACTAGTCTTGGATGTGTCCTTATGCAAGAGTGAGTAGTGATCATATATGGTTCTCAATAGTAGAGACAACATGCACATAACTATGCTACCCACGATCTGGAGTTAGTAGCAGTGGTCTTCATCTTAAAAATGTGGTGAAATTACTTGATGGGTGATAATTTTATAGTCCACTAAGATCACAAGAGTCTTAGATATATCTTCTCTCAAAAGGACCTTAAACAGAGACAATGATTTTGGATTGAGTTCTTCCAGGACTATGAATTCGAGATAGTCTATACTAATGGAAAGGGGAACGTTGTAGGAAATGCACTCATAAGGAGGTCTGGTATACATTTTCTAGGTGAGGTGATAGAGCAACTGGCTGCTTTGTAGATATCCTCTATGGATCATGATGGATCTTCTTTTCTTAAGTCTCTTACAGTCTTTCCCCTAATTTATCAGTGAGTTAGGGAGCCACAACATAGGGACATTGACTGAGAAACTCGAAGTGCTCATATATGCACAGAACATGAAATTGATGGATTTTATGAAGGTGGGGAGCACGTTATTCTCTTCAGAGGACATCCCATGGTACCCGTGTCACTTTAGGAGGAAATGTTGAGGTAGTCCCACACATCTTCTCTAGAGGTACGTCATGGTGTGGTGAAGATTTACCAGGGCCTTCAACATCAGTACTGGTGGCCAGGGATAAAGAAAGCAGTGACAAATTTTGTATCGTGATGCCTCACATGTTAGGAAGTGAAAACTACTCATATCTGGCAGAGGTCTTTTTCCGATAGGAGGAGGGAGACCATGTCCTCCTATAGGTATCACCTCGATGAGGTTTTTAGATTTTTTGCCAAGGGGGCATGTTATCATCGAGCTTTATCAGTCTTTTTCTGAATCTTCGGAGGATAAGCGATGTAGAATACCGCTTGGATCTTCCACCGTTGTTGGAGAGGGTGTGTGATGTCTTCCACATATCCTAGTTGAGGGGATACGTGCACTACCCATCTCACTTCATCGACCACGTCGAGCTGGACATAGACGATGGGGCATCATTTACAGAGGTTCCAGTGGAGATTGAGGATCGAAAGGAGTGGGTCCTTTATGGGAGGTCTATTCCTTTTTTGTGCGTACGCAAGAAGAACGGGAACCTCCAGGAGATCACATGGGAGCTGGAGGCTCAGATTCGTGCTCAGTACCCTATTTTGGTTATTTTTCCTTTGTTTTGGATTTTCAGGACGTAAAGCCCTAAGGTGTGGGGAATGTAATATCCAGGAAATTCCATATAATTTTTTTTTAAAAATATATGGAATTATTTTGAGACTGTGAAATATGAAGGCGCATGATTGTGAGGCCCGAAATCTTCCGTCAATGTTTTTTTAAATATTAAATAGTGCGCGTAAGTAGTTTTATTGAAAAAGTGGAATAACTATTAAACAGTTACATGGATTAGAAATATGAGGGCACTGTTGCGTTCAGGATGGAGGGTTAACCCTAGGAGTGACTTATGTTCAGTAGGTGCGGGCCTCCTATGATAAAACCTAAAAAATGACATAAATGTAAATAAAATAATTAAATATAATATTTTAGTTTTCAAATTCTTATATCCCACAAATGGTAGCTCTGAATAAAAATATGAGACCACCTCTAAACTTGTGAGGGCATGCTTTATTTAAGAATGTACTAACTTTGGTCATCATGAGAAACCAGGGAATGTTAATTTTTGGGTGTAAATAAAATAATTAAGTTGAATTATTTTATTGTAAAAGCCAAAAAATTTAAACTGTACCTTTGATTGGAAATATGATAGTACCGTTGGGTTTGCCGGTGTGTGTTTCACTTGGGAAGAGCCTAAGCTTGACCGGTGTGGGTTGAGGGTGACTATTAATAATTTTCCAGAATTTTTTTCGGGTAAGTTTAGTAAATGTGCAAGCGGGGTTTTGTAACTTTTGACCCGGTTCTCGGAATTGAAATCTGAGGACACTGTTGCACCCGCAGTGCCAATATTTTCTTAAAGTGACTTTCACATTAATGAAAGTGGTTTGAGACTGAATTTTAGTTTTTGGCTTTTTCCTGGGAATAAAAATAAAATAAACATTTATTTTTATCCTCCCAGCTGAATATTAAAGATTTGTGGACCACCTGATGTAAATCCTCCCACTTATTGTTATAGAGGTGGGGACAACCTGAACTAAAACCCCTTTTTTGAATTCATGGTGTGGGGACCACCTAAACCCCTCTTAAATTTTAAGAAGTCCCTTAGAATCCTCAAAATTAATTACGCCAACATAAATTAATTGGATTGACCCTTTTTATGTACTATTTAACAATGTTGTTGGAATTTAGGAAAGTTTCTAATAAATGAACCGTCATAAATTCCATGATCGTTACATACCACCCCCACTCTCCTATTTATATGGGGCTTGGGAGGTGGATTTGGGACGGCTTCCCCAAGCGAAGAAGGGATGGTAATGTGCCGCGACACCCAAAACTTGGAGAAACATTACGCTTCTCCAATGAAGAACTTCTTCAATGAAGAACACACTATAGAATTGTGGAACGAAGATGACATTTGAACTGATTTTGGAAGTGTGATTGTGGAAGTGCCGATCATGGGTATCCTCTTCTCCTTTGTCGTTTCCATCTCAAGACCTCTATCAAATAACCTTTTAGGCAGGTGTTTAATATGTGTATGATTATATTACCATGTTATTCCATTTTTAAATCAAAGAATGCGGATGATTTCTTTTTCAGGTTGGGAACAATCATTGTGGGAAGACTAGATTTGGAATTCAATGTTCATGTTCGTGATGAGCCTCTTTCTACAACTCTAACACAGAAGGTGCAGACCAAATGAACATGGCTCGACCCCTCCATTGTTCTTCTTGAATGGTGTACCCTTCGGGAATGAAGAAGAAGACCCAGGTGAGGGCAACCAGAGTGGGATTTTGGGCATCAAAGAGGGACGAGAACGGTGTCAGGCAACACCACCGGCCGCAACGAAGGTGACGACGCCGCCTCATGGTCGAAACGCCGCCTTGCGTGTGGGCGACCACTCCACGTCCGAACAACCCCATGGCCAAGCCACACCGTCTTGGCACTCCGAGCCGCACCACGACAATCCGTCGTTCCACTCCTACCGAGCCTCCCCGTGATCAGGCCGCCCCGGAAGATCCGCCCCACGGCACCGGGCCACTCTGTGTGAGCTTCCCCACGGCCTCCGCCCACCTAGTCGAGCCGCCCTGGCTGAGTCGTCCTGCGGCCTCACACCATCCACAGCTAAACCCCGCAGCCCCTCGCGGCCTTCCAGACCACCCAGCGGGCCTTGCCGTACCTAGCAGGCTGGGCCAAACCCAACGGGCCGGGCCGCACTATGGGACTGGTCGGACCGGACTCAGTCCCACTACAACCCATTTACATTCTTTTGGCCATAACATTGGCACCAAATATCTGTTAGACGAACTGTCAGCGGAATTGGGAACCTTGGAGCAAGGTGGTCTCTTTGAGTATACCCCACTGGAGTTTTGGACTAATATGGGGAATTTTCAAGATGGATCGAGAACGAATCCAACTGGGCCCCCGAGACTAAAAGGCTAATAACTCAGAAACCGGACGTCCGATTGACGCACCATCTGTTGCATTGAGACACCTATGATGTGGCAGACCCTTGAGATTCTTCTTTGTGGGACTTTGTGGAAGTTGGAGTTTTAACTAGTATCTCGTTGAGCGAATCCTCCAAAAGAAGAGCATGCATATTGCAGGAACCCAGTAGCTGGATGAGACTTGATGACTGCTGACCTTTTCGACATGGATTGACTTGACAGGCCCGGTGGGGAGTGCCTCTGTGTGATGCAGCATACACATGGTGGGAATAACCTTTGTGTGACACGACAGACCCACGGTACTCTACAGGAGGATTACCATAGCAGGACACGGTGGGGAGTGCCTCTGTGTGACACGACAGACCCACGCTGCTCGACATGATGAGTACCTTACAATGTCATGAGGTAGAGTGCCTCTGTGTGAAGCAGAATACCCACATTACTCTATAGGATGAGTACCTCAGCAGTCCAAGGTTTGTAGGAAGCACCTCTGTGTGACGTGGAAGGCCCACTATACTCGATAGAGGAGGGGATCTTCAGTAGCCAACGTGTTCGATGATGTGGTTGGGGATGTTACTTGTTACTACCACTAGAATAAATACTGGTGTGAGCTGAGTTCATACCTATGTGGTACATTCCTTCATGGTAATACCTTGGTGGTATTCTTCTGTGTGGCGTTCCTGTGTGGTACTTACATTCTTGGTAATCCTTATTTTGTGGAACAATTGAGCCTTGGGATTTTTGGTTGGACCTTGTGTTTCCTCTAGATTGAGATGGGTATACTTGATAACATAGGTATTTGTATAGGAATATACTTAAGTAGGGTTTTTAGTTGACTTCATGCTTTTTGGTTTATCCTTTTTGGAATTTGTGACACCTTAAGGGTATATAAGTCCCTACTATGTATCGTTATACTCACCCCTACACGGGTTATGCCCACACATCATTGTGTTTGGTGCAGATGAAAAACAATGATGACTGAGGATGAGAGTACCAGGACTAGAGGTTTCTCGGAGGAGGAAGTTATACGAGGCGTACCGCAGAGATGTCCGATTAAGAGTTGTACCTTCCCTTTAGGTAGGATCTTTGGTGGGTATTCACAGGAGCTATTCCAGTTTACTTTTACTTTCAGTTTCTTTTAATTTACAGTTTGGGCTTGTATTCTAGCCCCTTTTACTTACAGTACTCACTATATTTACTATTCAGTTTAATTGAGTTCATATCATGTTGTTTCCTTGGTTGTGTGTGTTACAAGTTATAAAGGAAAAGCATTCCCAATTTTAGGGAATATGCCTTTGGTGCAAGTCGCCAGCCCCTCGCCTATGGAAGGTGTGCATGGGGTAGTCATGGAACAGGCCCCGTGGGACAGGTCGTGACAATAAATTAAATCAAAAAACTCAATGAAATATATAAAAGAAAACCAAGACAGGGGGCACACATTGAACAAGGAAAACCTCTGTGGAAAATGCAATCCAAAAGGTAAAACACAAATGCACAAATCATATGGGAATAAGAGTTTGAGGAAGATTAAGAGAAATGGGAAAATACACAAGGAATATAAGAGCGCAGCTTTAGAAATTACAGATTCTAATAGAATGGGAGAAACCATTTTTTAAAGTCGTTAAAGGCAGATCTTGACCTAGACTACACAGTTTGGAAGTCAAAGGAAGTATCATTGTTTAGAAGATACATACGATTCATCTCCAAAAATCATTAAATATGGAATTGAAATCATCCCACACCAAGGGAAACATCAAAGAGGAAAATCTAGGAAAAACTACAGAATTTTGGAATTTTCAAAAACTATTGAAAATGACTCATTATTAGGTGAGTCACCGGTGGATTATTCACCGATGTGATCTACCATTGATGAGATAACAATGTGAGTCAACAGTGGATGAGTCCCTATTATGTCAATCATAATGGGAGAATTCACTATTGCAAGACTCACCATTTGGTGAGTTACCGTCAGATGACTCACGGTTGGAGACCAATCGTTGCGACCTATCATGTGCAACTCACCATTGTCAGTCACTGATGTGAGTTACCATTTTGAATCCCCAATCCTATCTCACCATGGATAACTCACCGATTCGAGTCACCATTATGACTCACCATCGCGATCTTATGTTGGGAAACCAGAATTTTGGCACAATTTAAGTGAGTCATAGTAATCACCCTGAACACTATAATATCTGGTTATTCACAAAGTAATAAACTAGATAGATATATGCCATTATAGCTACAACTTCCACCTATGTACCCAAACATTCCAATGTGTTGAATTTTCCAAAACATTTCATTAAAACTATTATTTGAAAAACATTTCATAAGTACACATCTTAATGATTTGAAATTTTATTTTATTTTATAAAAATAGCGGGAAATGAAAATTTTCTCAAAAAACACATTTCAACACACCCATATCAATAATGACCATCCATTTATAAATCTTTTTATTAAACTGGATAAATATAGCTCATCCAACATAGTCGAGATATGGATCCACCAAAATCAAACTGAGGTCACACACACTCGGAATGATATCCACTAATAAGGAATAATACAATGAAAATGACAAAGTCCCTAGAAACAATCCTCCAACATTAGAATTTATTAAACAATAAAAATTGATGTTATAAAATATAATAAACACATACCTCAAAAAACTGAAAACCCCACTAAAACCAACACAATAGTATGTTTCTATTAGAAGATCACCAGATATGTTTAAAAAGGATTATGTAAAATTAAAACCACTTACCAATGGATCTATAAAAACAATGAAATAGTGATTCAAAAAAATGGAAATGAAGAAATTCGGAGAAGACTTACCATGTTAAATGAATATAATAATCATGATGATTAATATCTAAAAAAGTGATCCAAATGGATCAAAGGTCTCCAAAATTGACTGGGAGAGCTCCATGGTCAAGAGGGAAGAATCCTAAGAAATAATGAAAAACATATCAACCATACAGTGCCTAAAAACCCATGTTGTCTGTATTTCATATTTTGTTACCCATTTTTACATAATGTATTCCTAGAAATCCAAATATGTTGAAAATTTTATCACCTCAGGTTAAAAATCATGATTTTTAGAATCACACAGTGTGTAATCATTTCACAGAGTGTAAAACCCTCAAAACATGTACTGGTTCATGACATCCACCTAGTAACCACTAAATGAAGTAAATATTTTACATGATGTCAAAAAAAATTTCATGAGAAGTAATTATTACACAACATGTAATCTCCCAGTACACTGAAGTAAATCTTCATTTTTATTAAAATACCTATACAACCTTGGTTATTATCCAAACTTGGGGATAAACTTACAAGGCCTTTAAAACTATCATACATAGATTCCAATAAATAAACAAAAAATTCATTATCGAAATTTAGGTTCTTTTTCGTTGAAAATGCTCTTCATCTTTCGATGTCCAAAGACACAACCAAATAAAGAGGGAAACGAAAAATATAAAAGAAATACTAAAAGTGGGTAGAAAGATGGTATGTGTGTCACGTCAGATTTAAATATGAAGATATATACATCTCTTTGAATAGATTATAACTTCCTTGAATAAATATATGTACATTATTAAGGAAGGATGGTTTATCATGAATAGTAAAGACCATAAAAATAATGTATAAATAATGATAATAAAATGTATGCATATAGCTTTATAACATATCACAAGAAAAATAGATTATATTACACATCATATGTTTGTAATATATAATTTTAGCTACTGAATATTATTATTTCAATATGGTTTATGGTGTGTCTCTATATAAAACACTACATCAATGAATATTACCGCTTATATAATGATAAATGGGTAGAGTTTCATACATAATGTGTAGGAAAAAGTTCCCCCTATTCAGATGATTATCAATTTAGGATTACATGAGCCCCACATACATGTGTCAGTGAATATCCAGGTCAGAAATATCACAAGAAATTGTGATAATTTTTTTATATTAATGAAATTTATAAAAAACATTATCAATGTATTTATATGTTATTTATGTATAAAGATGGTAGTCCAGAAATTATTTCATTTCATAAAATATTATTCATTCATGTTTCACTGAAAATAGTTTGGTGAAATAATCCGAGTGAATGGTTTCTATTTCTCCATGTCAAAAGAAATAATTTTACGATGGATTAATTAAGTGGTAATGAATTTTTTTTAAATTGAGGTAGTTGTAAACATTGATTTTTTGGAAAATGAATTCCAGGTCTCTGTTATACCTAATAAAAATATATAGAAACTTAATCCTTATAATATAATAATATTTTATCCCAAATTAATAAATTTGGACACATTCATAAATTGAGATTTCTCTTAATATCTCCTCAATGTTTTAGAGTGAGAAATTAAAGGATGATGTTGTTTCTATCAATTACCCTTACTGAGTCAATCACTCATTCTTCAGAACATCAAAGGGGAATTGTAAAGAAAGGTAATCTTTCCTAATAGAACATGAAGTGTTTTTTATTATCGGTAAGATGGTATAATGTTTATAAAGGGTAAACTAGAATCCTTTTAATAAATGTAAATAGAATTTAAATTTTATATAAATTTTTTGGGGGAAAATAAAATATAAATATATGTATTTTTAGTGCTTTTTAGATATATGGGATCTTATATTTTAGCCTCACTCTCTTAACGTGAGTGTATGTAACTCCCTATATATGTGACTAAATATTTTGAGCTGAGTCACAACCCCTTAATACTGAGTTTTTCAAAACTAGAACCAAATCCTAAATACAACAACCTTATTCACACCTGGAAGTACTAGACAAGTTATTTCTTATTTTCACATCGAGGCACACCCCAAAACCTTATTTTTGATGTTCAGACAGAACAAAGCATGAAAATATTTAGATAGTGTCATGATCCAAATGCCTTGAAATTTTGCATACATTTGATAAAGTTGAAATACCTTTTGTAAGGGTGGTAACAAATCACACTAAGGATCTAATTTTGAATGGATAAGTAAACAAAAAATAATACACATAGAAAAGATATAAAAAATAGACCCAAAGGAAACAATAGATAAAAAATTAGGATAAAAATCAATTGAATTTTCAATCAAACATTTAGAGAAATATAATATGGAATGTTGATTTCAAATAAAAAAATCACAACATTAGTTATTAAAAATTATAGAATGAGCCCTTCAAATATTTTAATTCCACAATGTTCACTTGATACTTCTATGTTCATATGTACTCAATGTTTTTTAAGTTTATAATGTTTCATTGAAACTATATTTATTCTGTAAAATAATGGAATATAATTTCCAAAAACGTTTATCACAAGAATAATAACATAAAAAGAATATATTTTTTGGATCCTTATTTCCCAAGATATACTTTCACATATGTATGTAATGATCTAAATCAAATTTCATCGATACTAATTTCTAAGAAAAAGAATTATATATAATCATTAAATTAATTTCTATTTATAACTAAATTAAAATCCATGAAAATCATGCTTATATAGTTATAAAAGGAACAACTACAAAATAAATAAAAATTATAAAACTCACATCTACCCATGTGATCATCATTTAATATTCCATAAAATATTTCAAAACTAATTTCAATAGGATTAACATAATTAATGAATAATTATAGAATAATTAAAACCAATTAAACATGTAAAATAAATATGTTTTAAAGAAAAAAAATATGAAAAATATAGTTTGTGTTGGGATATCAAAGAATAAATTGTTGAAGATTCAGAAGGTTTTTTTCAACAAGATTTTTAATCTACAAAGGATATATTATCTTTAAATGGTGATGTATTATTGTATGGTACATCTTATTATGGTAATTATTCTTTTTTTGGTTACTTTTTTTAATGTATATATAATTTTTATCTCTCAATAACCCCAGTAGGGTAAATTTTAAGTTAAAAATGTTTATAATGAAATTATCATGTTAATTATAAATTCAAGTAAGGTCCAAAAATACTACTTCATTTTTCATTTATACTAATAATTATGTTGATATATATACCCATAAGGATAACATATGGACTTAAAAAGTTCAACATTTTAGTTATAAGGATCCGAATTAAGATCATAAGGTTGAGACACATAGTCATATGGTAATTAAAGGATGAACAAATGGTTAGGAATTAAATTCTATATGGTGAATAAATACTTTCAAGTACATAGTTAAAACATAATAATAATAAAAAGTTAACTACCACTCAGTATGAGTCTCCGTTTAACTCATAATGATTTGAGTTTTTATATGAAATATGTTAGTATGACATAAAAAATGTGAAAACCAATTGAGTAATAAATAAAAAAACATTAATATTTCTCTTTGACAACCAATTAAATCATATAACTCATTTTTTATTCATGTCAAATGGAAAAATATCATTTTTTAATTATAAAAATATAAATATGTGATGTCTAAATGAGCCACTCAATAATCTCATCCATTTAATGATAATTAAAAAAGTCATATATATCGTTAAAAATATCACCTTATTTCTAAAATTATCAAATACATTTAATAAAAAACACAAAAAACATATCCCTCATTTTCAAACAGGTTTTTGAACCCAGAAACATTTATTCTACATTTTGGAAGATAATGTTGATAAATCTAATTTATATTATATTATTAACCTAATAATAATTGAAATAATTTATTCTCTTCAAAATTCTCATTTGATTCATGATGTATTGAAATATATTATATGTTAAAATATTTCAGATCTTCTAATATTAATGCATTATTTAAATAGATACCAAATGAAATAAATTTACTAAGTATCCCCCTTAATATATTTTTTCAGCCATTCATTAAACACAATAATCTATAAAAATAGTGTGTGCATAAATTAAATTAATTTTTTGTAAAAATTAAGAAATATATTGTTTAATGTAGTGATAACTCCTCCTGAAGTATTCATTAAAAGATATATGGTGTAATAAAATCATGTTAGTACCTTTTAGGAATTATATAATTAAACTAATGTTATTAAACATGAAATTAAAACTGAATTGTAAAATATATACAAGATTATTATCTATAAATTAAAAAAAAATTTAATAGTATGTCTATATATTATAAAATGTAGAACCATATTAAAAAAATGATGAATTCAAAACTATTAAATATTAAATAATGTGTGAATTTAAATTTAACACTATGAGATTTTTATGATATAGACTTTATTTGTTGTCTTGCATTACTTGCAACATCAGCTTAGCTTTCATTATAAGAAAAACAGAGTTTCTATGAAACATTAATTTATTATTGTAATTATTTAAATACGAAAATTATAACCTTTTTATTAAAATAGATAGTGTGAAAATTTTTAAATGAATTATAAAATTATGGTTTTCACATGTATATATAAAATTTTGAATAATTAATTATAAATTAATGTAAATATTTTTTAAGAAATACAATGAAATGTTTTTCTAAAAAACTATTTAATGGTACACAAGTTGGTTTTATACCAATAAATTTAAAATAACTATTATTTGATAATATTTAATATATATATATATAATATAAAATATGATTTTATAAATTCATATTATGTGTTTTCTAGAAATTATATACAGAAAAATCTAATTTTAAATATATAAGAAGTATTTTTTTTCTACAAAATTGTTTTTGTGGTCTTTTGATGTTGAAATTATTAAAAATCATGTTTTTCACACATTTATAGTTTCTATTTGAAAAAGTATTATTATTATTTGGAGATAGGATATCAAATATTACATTGGGTGAACCATTGTTATTTTTCTGAGAAATTTCTTGTTTTGATGAATAGTGAAAATACTGTTTTTTATTGAAAAATATATTTTCATTTAAAGCCTTTAAAAGGAAAAATTGTTTTTTGGATTAGTTTAAATTTTTATTTAGTTAACTTTAAATTAAAATAATCTAATTATTATTTTTGGAATGAATTTTATAAATGAATTTATTATAAATGTTTTTTATGTTTTAAAAGGGAACTTTTCTGAAAACTTTTTTATGGTATTTTAACAGTATTATTTTAAATCATGTTATGTAACATCTATGTTTTGAATATTGATAATTTTATGACAAAATTATATTCATAAGTTCCAAATTTAGTGAATGGTTCTTTCTTATTTTTGGTCAATGTGAATAGTATCAATGGTAAATTTTGTTGACATGGTAAATATAAATTTCGTAATTTATTGTAAAAATATGATAATGAATATAAAATGATTCTAAAAAATGAAAAAAAATTATTTCATTAATGAATATAGACCATTAACACATAAGGATCGAAATTCAGTTTTCCAATGGACACTTTTCCACGAAAATTACTTATATAATAATTAAATCAAAGCAAGACTCACGATGTCTCTTTATTTGTCTTAAATATACCTTATGTCTCCACATAAGGACTAAATTAGGTTATGAATAAATATAAAGGATTATATTAACATTAGTTTATTTAATTTTATTATTTAATTTTTTTTAATTTTAATATGTGAAATAATCAACTTTAATTTTTATGCAACACTGATGCACTGCTTATGCAAGCTGTTGAAAAATCAATAAAATGTTTTTAATTAATATTATAAGAACCATTAAAAGAAAAAATACAAATATTAATATATTTTTTTATTATATATCTATCATAATAATCCAATGGTAAAATTAATGACCATTTGGAACCATATGGACAATATTATGACATTTATAATATTTTATTTATAGTGAAGCCAAAGTTTTCATACTCATGTTTTCATAACTACAAGATTTTTCCTATATGTATTTCCATAATATATATTTGACTATTAATATTATTTGGAAATATAAATTATTTATATTCATCATAGTAATTTATTTATAATTTTTACAGAATAAATAATTAACTGAAATAAATACCCAATTTTTATTCAATAATTATTCAACCAATAGAAAAAAGAATATAAATGATATTAAATTTTTTAAAATAAATAGAAATTTAATTAATTAACTTTTAATACTAATTTTATAGGTTAATATGGTATATTATGACTATATTAAATGTTTTTCCACGAATTTATCTTTCGGTTTGGATTTTATATAAGTTAATGTAATGAATAGTGTAAACATTTACACTCATAATAATTTATGAAAATAATATTTTACTAAATTATTAAAAAATAATGACAATATTTAAAAAATACTAAGTGATTTTTAGAAGTTCAAAACATTCAATAATTTATTATTTATGGACAACATATGCTATATAGTAAAAAATTTAAATTTTTTAATTTTAAAATATTTGTTACCATACTTAAAAGTAAAATTGGTTAACTAAGGGTTAATCAAAATGATGTGGTTTAAGATTAAACCCAAACAGGTATAAAATATATTATTTGTTTTTATTACTACCCTATCCATCATTATCTTCAAATCTATTTCAATTTGGAGGTACATTGTTGGATATTTCATATATTATAAATTAATATTTTGAGAAATTCCAAACATTCCGCTCAACATTATTATAAAAGGACACCTCCTCTCTAATATAATTATATTAGATTGAGCCTTCTATATTGATAAAACACTATCAAATTATATTATATACTTCTCTATAAACATTTTATAAGTTACAGTCTTCCCAAAATACATACTCTTGAGTTCTTATAAGATATTGAAATGAGTTGTTTTGAAGTAGAGGTAATCACTCTAACTGATCACTCTCATCTTCTACTCTTCTATAAATCCAAAAAAATCTACAATATATATCATAAAATAATACCATTATAAAACTAAATATTATAAAATGTTATTAGGATTTTCGAACCACTATTAAACCACCTGTTTCCCCTCGAATATGAAATAAAACTATCACTCATTCGTATGTACGACTTAACAGCTCCCCAAAGAGATACAAATCATTTTCCACCACCATATTTTAGGAATGGGAATTATGATGGAATTATTATTTATGTATAGTATTAATTACATAATTATAAATTTTTAATTATAATATCGTATCAAAACATTTACCACTTAATATTTTGGGAAATGATAACGTCGCTCGTGTGTACATATGGCTTAACATCTCCAAGATATGATGTCATTAATTTTTCATCTATATTTTACATGTATGGTAAGAAGAATGAATTTTATGAATATATATTATATATATATAATAAAAATAATTCTATAATGATAATATATTATATAAATTTATTATTTCATTTTGACTCGAAAATGAAAATAGTGTTCATGCGTACATATGGCCTATCATCTCCATGAACATGGTATTTTATTTTCTATCAATATTTTTTATAAATAACCATGAATAAATCT
Source organism: Viscum album (assembly GCA_963277665.1). Taxonomy (NCBI): domain Eukaryota; kingdom Viridiplantae; phylum Streptophyta; class Magnoliopsida; order Santalales; family Viscaceae; genus Viscum; species Viscum album. Next base: position 893,678,346 of record OY728123.1, read on the forward strand.
ATGATTAATATATATATGAATTTTATATCATGTAATTAATTCCGTAGACATTTAAATCAATATCTATATAATAAGACCAATAATAACAAGTCAAAACATGAATGAAAAACAAAGAAATTATTACCCAAAACATAACTTTAACAGGAAATTTTTAATAAGCGAGTAAAATAAATACATAATTAAATAATATATGGTGATATATATATATATATATATGAATATGGTTATGTGGTGTATGTATAATAATATTGTATTTATTATATATAAGGATTGAATGTATACAAAGGAAGTCAATAATTAATGTAAGGGATTTTTGTCTCACCATTATTTTTATGAGACACGTGTCTTATACAATATGTGTTTATTATACGTGGTGTATATACTGACAATGAATCTATTTTATTGGTTTTATCATGAATATTATGGTAGTTTTTTTATCCTTATAATGTTCTTTCTTTCATTGGTTATATGATTCTATTAATTAAAAAGTGACGAGTATTTATTTCACAATCTCTTCAATATTTGGGATTGTTCCATTTTAAGTAACCATTAGGGAATACTTGGAATCCAAGTAAATGTTTCTAAATGTTTTTTAGAAGAAATGTTTTACTAATATTCTATTATTGTTTGATGTCTTTTTAACCAATTTTTACTTTTTACTACATATTTGGAAATAAATAGTTTTTTCATTTTCCAAAGGAGGTAATTTATGAAATTTATCCAAAATAACAATGGAATGATTTTTTACCAAATACAGCCAGAATGAATTATTATGATTTCATGAAACCATAGCCTCTTGATAACTTCTTAACATTATTATATAGTTATTTTCAAAGAAAACATTTAATTTAAAAATTACATTGCATTTTATGAAAAGAATACATTATCAAAGATGAAAGGTTATTTTACTCAAGAATTATTTTCAAGTGAAAAATAAAAGGATACATATCTTTTTATAAATATATTGTTAAAATTTATATCCCTATTATTAATATGGCCTGTTTATGTTTAAGAAGAAAATTGTATTTATGAAACTGAGTAATTTCAATGGGTTATATTATGATTGAATGTTGTTTATGAAACCCATTTCTTTTATATAGGTTCTGATATGAAGAATAATTTATGTTCTTGTGCTACAAATATGTATGGTTTTATTTATGTGAGGGGTGGGACCTATATATCTCTATAATTCTTTGGGTAAAAATTTATATCTCATGAGATAGACATGACTGAACTAGAAAGGGAACCTGGTTAAGTAAAATAGGGCTTGAATATGAGAAATATTGGCTCTGTAATATTGGTCTGGAACCGGGAGTGAACTCAGTTTAGTAATGGTAATTTTACTCTTTGATGGTATTTCCAATGAGTATGGACAATTATGGAAATGATTTATTTTTCTTTTTTGGCTTCATCAATTCCATGTTTTATACCAATGTTTTTATTTTATGTTCCATGTCATATGAATATTTATGATTTATTTTATGACTCACGATTATGGTATTTAACCTCCAGGGTATGATATTCAAATTAATTTTCCTTTATGTTCATATTATAATTCATATATCCCTTTTATATTCATACTGGGAATTTGAGATCACCATTTTATTATGATTTATTTTCTTAAGGTTATAAATAATGGGTTTAGGTATATGTGAGAAGGGTATGATCTTTGTGGTAAATAGTTAAGATCCTTCAATAGACTAGAAGTTTTTATTCCATGTTTTTGAAGGCACTAAATTATTATGTTATTTGGGAGTGTATTTTTGTAATATATTAAAAAAGTTAAAAAAATAATGTAATGTCTATATAAGTTAAGCATGGGTTATTATCAATTGTATCAAAGAATTGGTTTAGTGCAACTTTGAAATGTAGGATGAGGAAACTATAATGATATTCCTAGAAATAAATTTATGGATATGTCTAGGTATGAATATATTGATAAGTCTTTGAATATGTTAAAATCCTAGAGTTTTCATTGTAACTATGAATAACATAGGTTTAAACCTAATATGTCATCGATTTAGGAACATGTTATAATTTATACTTCCTATAAGTGATTTATCATATTCATGAGGTTTTCTTCTATGATAAGTGTTAGACATGCTGTGCTTTTTTAGTTTTAGTCAATTGAGGGAAACAAAAGGAATTGGGTTAACGTTGAATGTGACGAATAATTACTTTATGAGTAGTTAAAATGGATTATAACTAGATAGAATGATGATGTGATCATTCCAAATCAATTTTAATATAAAATGATTAACAATGGGTACCTTTACCAACTCTCCTGCTAACCAGGGAAGAGAATGAAAGAGTTTTTTCACAATTATGGTTATTGATACCATGTAGGAAAGAAGAATAAATTTCATTTCTATTATGTATGTGGAGTGAAACCAACAAATGGATGTCTTAGAAGAAGAAGAATATTTTTTAACTGAGGAAAATAAGGAAACAAAAAATGCAACTATAAAGGGAAAATGAAATGTTCAACTAACATAGTGGATGGAAATATCGGTCTCCCTATGGTATTATCAATAGTTTAATGATTTAAATGTGAAAATAATGAAAATAATGAAAATATTTGTATGAAATGGGAATCAAATTAAGATAACAAGAAATTTGGCATAAATAATGGTCATATTGATAATGAAAAATAGAATATAAATGACATATGGGATAAAAAAGTGTAAAGGGATAAAATGAAGAATCTTTTTTAATGGTTTAAAAAGATAATATAATGATTTCTTGTTTATGTTTTTAAAATAAATAATACTATTTTAGAATTAAATTTATTAAACATAAATGTGTTGGTCCACTTTTTTTCTTCCTTAAGGATTTGTGAGAATATTCTATATGGTCTCAATAGGCATGAAAAGTGATTTAGGTGGTAATATTATATGCTTGGGGAAATGAAAAAAAGAGATGTATGATTGTGATAAAATAATTGGTATAGTATTGATGACCGTTTAATCGAGGATCAGGTGGTTTATAATATCATTGAATGATCTTAAATAATTTTGGATAATATTGTATGAGGAAAGCATTATTTTTTAAATTCATGAATGTTTTCAGAAAGGTTTTATGGTATTTCAGGTTATTACCATGTTTCAAGAGAATACATGATGAAGGCATTCAAATGTTTTATATGTGACAAAGTAAGGGTACTTCATGATATATGGGGGATTAATGTTATGCTGATTATATGATTTAGTGATCTTATTTCTATTATTTTGGACATTAATATTTCATAAGGATTTTAAGGTTAACTATTTATAGAATGTTTTATATGAAAATTCAAATATTGTTTTAGTGATTAAAATATTATCTAACAAAATGATGATTTATTCAGGTTGTATAATTTTTTCTAAACATTTTTTTGTGATTAAGATAAATGAAATTAAATATCACTATATTTATGGATCTCATGATATGCTAACAAATTAGAAATGACAAATTCCCAATAATTTATTAGATTAAGAGATGATGTAGAAAAATGATCATTGAAAAACAAAGGGAGAGGTTTTCCAGAAATCAAGTAGGTATATTATTTCATGAAAATTAATAATATATAGGAATATGGGTATTTAAATGGTATTTTATCATGTTATCATCATTTTTTCATGGTATCAATAAGATTTTTCAAGCCTCTTTGGGTTATGGATTTTTCATCAGTAACATTCTCCCAACCATGTTATTTACCACTCTTCATTATAATATGATATATATATTTCTCTTCCATGACCATGTTTTCACTTACCACCTATGTTATACTATGTGGAAGCTCAGTAATCAGTTACTTTTGGAAACTGTTAAGTTTCCATCATTAACATTTAAAATGAAGTTTTGCTATTCAATTTTTCGATGTGGGATTCTATTGAAGAATCATTCAAACATTAATCCTTTAGTAACCCATATTAATTTCAAAATAGAAATTAATTTTAGGGGGTACAATGTAACACCCAATATTATAATGAGAAATATTTTTTGGGGTCTTGCATTACATGCAACACCAACATAAGTTGCATTATATGAATCACAGAGTATCTATGAAACATCATCTAATTATTGTAATTTTTTAAATAAGAAAATTATAATCTAGCTATTATAACGGTACATATGAATAGGATTAAAGTAATTTTGAAATTATTAAATAAACATGTATATATAATTCTTTTATTAAATAATTAAAAATTGATATAATTTTTTTTTTAAAAATAAAATGGAATATTTTTCTGAAAAATATTTAAATGGTAACACGTGTGTTTTATACCAACCAATAAAAAAATTGGTTGAATGTATTAATTATATATAAATACAACATATTTAATATATATATCTTTAAATTTATGATATGTGTTTTCTTGAAATGATATAAGAACAAATCCAATTTTACAGATAAAAGAAGTGTTTTTTAATATGGTAGTTTTACCACCTTTTGATGGGGAACATGTTAAAAATATAGTTTTTAGAACATTTATATATTCTATTAGACAAAATAAAATTATTAATTTTAATTATGGTATCAAAATTTAGTTTTTGTGAACATTTGGAATTTTTTTATGTTTCCTGAAATAATGAATGGTGAAAATTCTGATTTTTATTGAAAATTATACTGTCTTCTAAAGTAATTACATGTTAAAATTATGTTTTGGATTGTTTTATAATTTTTATTTGATTATTTTAACTTTATATATTTCAATTATTATTTTTTTAAATGATTTTGTACATTAATTTTTTATAAAAACATTTTATGTTTTAAAAGGGTGGATTTCCAAAAAAAAAGTTTTTATGGTGTTTTACCAGTTTTGTTTAAAATTAAATAATTAGACTTTTATGTTTTGAATTTTAAAAAAGTATTCCAACATTATATTCATAATTGAAAATTTATATAATTGTTCCCTTTAATTTTTGGTCAGAATGAATAGTAACCATCGTAAATGTTTTTACGACGGTAAGGGGTTAATTGGGAAATTGATGTTGAAAATAAAATGATAGACTGTAAAATGACACTAACACATTCCAAAATTTTACAGGATTAAGATAAATTGACCATTAACACATAAGGATATAAATTATGTTATTTAATGGACACTTATATATATGAAAATGACTTATATAATATTTAAATCACAGAGAGACACAAAATGTCACTTTCTCTGTCTTAAATATCTCTTATGTGTCCACATAAATACAAAATTAAGTTGTGAATGAAAATAAAGGATTTTATTAAGATTAGATTACTTATTTTTAATATTTTAATTTGTTTTAAATTTTTATATCTGATGCAATCACCTTCAATGCTTATGCGACACTTATGTAATGCTTGTGAAAGCTAGTAGAAATCAATAAAATTGATTTAATTAAAATGATATGAACCATTAAAAGACAAAAAAAATATTAATTCATATATTATGAGAATAAATCAACAATAAACATCCAAGGGTTGAATTAATGACGATTTGGATCCAAATGGAAAATATTATGAAATTTATAATATTTTGTTTAAAGTATATTAAAAGTTGGCACATTCATGTTTTAATAAATATAATATTTTTAATATAGGGTTTTCCATAATATATATTTTACAATAAATATTATTAGTAATTATAAAGGATTTATATTCATCATATTAATTTATTTACAATTTTTTTAATATATTATTACCTTAAATAATTACACTTTTATGATACAATAATTATTTAACCAATAGGTAAATCAAATATATTATATTAAAAATACATAAATAAAAATAATTGGAATTACTTAAGGTGATAAATAAATTTTCTGGATGAAAATGACATATTATTAGTTTATGAAATATTCTTTCGAAGTTAACTTTTTTGTTTATATTTTCTTAAATTTAATCTAATGAATATTCTCAAAATATTTACTAATTATATTTTATTAAAATAATATTTCTTTTAAATTACATTAAAATCATAAGATTTTTAAAAATAGAAAGTTATTATTATAAGTTATAAAATTTAAAAAATTTAATATTTATTGACAATTGACACTATATAGGTAAAATAATTTCATTGTTTTGATTTTAAATAATTTGTTATCCTATTTAAAAGTAAAATGGGATGACAAAGGATCAATAAAGAAGACAAGGATTTAAATTAAAACTAAAAATTAACTAAAATATAATTTCTATTGGATTTAAAACCTATCCAAAATTTTATTCTAATCGATTTCATTTTTGAGTTACATGGATTGATATTTAAGTTATTATAAATTAATGTATCTAATAAATTCAAAAAATTCCCATAAACTTCATTAGAAAAGGAAATCTACTCTATCATCCCATTTCATCACCTGATATTTATATATTGAAAAAATTATGTGTTATCACCCTCCCCACATCATTTTTCATCTAAAAATACCAACTCTAGTGCTCTTAGAGGAGATCTAAAGGAGTCATTTCGAAGAAGAGGTAATTGGTCTAATTGATCACTCTATTTTTCTATGATTATATATCTCTTCTAAATCAGTGATATATATCCTAAAATAATAATTTAAACATAATTATTATTATGAAATGTTATTATAATTATTAACACACAACAATACATCCCCTTTCCCCTCAAACAATAATAGAATGCATCACTTGTGCATATTGATGGATTTCTATCTCTACGTAGTGATACAATTCAATTCCCTTAACCATATTTTATGGGTGTGAATTATGATGGATTTAATGTTTATATATGTGATTTATGAAATAAAAAATACTTATGTAATTATAGTATCATATCTACATTTTTACCACCTAAATGTTTGGGAAATGATAACGTCCCTCCTTTGCTCGTGTGGATTACCATCACCACGATGGGATGTGATTCGTTTTTCATTATGATTTACATGAATGGTAATATGAATAATTTTTTTAATATATATTTCATATGTAACATAAAAAAGAATATAGAATGAAAATATATCATAAAATTTCGTTTCTTTTAAAATTAAATGAAAAAGAAAATAGTGTTCGTGTGTACATACAACCTACCATCTTCATGAACGATGTATTTTATTTTATATCTCTAAATTTTATGAATAACCATGAATAAATTTATAATGAATATATATATATGATATTTATATCCTGAAAATAATAATTTTGATGATGAAATCATGATATATGTATGAACACCAAGGATAACATGACAAAACATGAGTAAAAAAGCGATTAATACCCAAAACATAACGTTATCATGTAATTGTTAATAAGAGAGTAAAATAAATTCATAATTAAATCATATATGTTATTATTTATATATATATATGAATATGGTATTTTGGTATACATTTAATATTCTTATATTTATTATAGAAGAGGCTTTAATGTATACAAAGGAAGTCAAGACATAAGGTATGATATTCTTGTCTCACCTTTTTTTCTATGAGACACAAGCCTTATACACTACGTGTTTCTTCTACATGGTGTATAAATTGATAATGAATTTATTTTATGAGTGTCATACGTAATATTATTGTAATTCATATCCTTATAATTATCTTTCTTCTATGGTGCATATGATTCTATTGAATATAAAGTTATGAGTATTTATATCACAATCTCTTCAATATATGGGACAATTTCATTTTGAGTTTGAATTAAGGAATATTTATCATCCATGTACATGTTCTATAAAAATAATATAAAAATGTTTTATTATTATCTTATGGATTTTTAATGTCATTCTGAATCATTTTTAAAATTTTAATATAGGGTTTTAATGAAATATGTTTTTCATTTACCGAAAAAGGTAATTTATGAATTTTTTTAAAAAATTAAATGGACTGTTTTCCTAAATTTTATAGACCGATTTGATTTTTATGCTTTCATAATTTATTAATTCATTTCTTATTTCCTTTAAATGATATAATTTTATTTTTAAATAAAATTTTATCTTTAAATGTTACATGTTATTTTAAGAAAAGGATTAATTTTCAAAGATAAAAGGATATTTTCCTCAATAATTATTTTTATGTGATATTTCAATTGTCAATTATGCTTTAATGGAAGTATTTTTCAAGGATTAATTCAATATTATTCCTTTGGTATTTTTGTTTAATATGGAATGATATTTATGAAACCCATTCATTCCATTCTGTTATGTTATTATTTAATGATGTTTAGGAAACCCATTTCTTTTTTATAGGTTATTATATTAAGATTGATTTATGTTTATGTGGAATAGATTTTATGGTTTTCATTATATGATGGTTGGGAACTATACCTTCTTCCAATGGATTGGGAAATTATTCATTTATCATGATATAGATATGACAACAACAGTAAGTGAACTCAGTTCTGTAATACATGACTAGAAAATAAGAGATTGGGTTTGGTAATACTGAGCGGGAACATGGAGTGATATTGGTTTATTAATGGACTTTGTCCCCTATAATGATATTAGAAATAAACCTGGACTAATATGGAAATGATTTTATTTTCTTATGTTGTTTCCAAAATTTAAGGCTTTATCCCATTTATTTCTTTTATGATTCATGACTTATGAATTTTTTATTCTATGACTTAGGATTGTGATCATTGACATGTGTGGTATATTATTCAAATTCTTATACACATATGATTAAGTAATGATTAATATCTCTCTTTATTATCCTTACTTATCATTTGATATTGCCTTTACTTATGTATTCTTTTCACCTTTTTATAAATAATGTTTTTATATAGTATTTTTGAATGGGACGATCGTTGTGGTAAACAAAGAATTTCATTCACTAGACTAAAAAATTGTCTTCCAATAATACAGAGGCACTAAACTATCATGATCTTTTGGAGTGTTTTTTGTTATGTATGAAATAATCTACAAGAATGAAGTAATGTCATTAAATATTAATCTGGGATCATTATATTTTGTATCAGAGTGAAGTCTAAGTCAACCTTTTGGAAACTTGGATTGAAAAATATTAGTTAGATTCCTAGATATATTTCTAAGGATATGTCTAGGTATGTCTATAAAGATAAGTCTGTATGTGTTACAATCCTAGAGTTATTGTAATAAACATGAAAACCCAATAATTAAACCTAAGGTGATATATATTATGGATGGTTTAATAATTTAGACATCCTATAAGTGATCTTTCATACTCATTTGGGTTTCCTCTATGATATGTGTTTCTCATGCTATTCTTTCTAGTCTTAGTCAATGGAGGGTTCTAAAAGGAATAGGGTTACAATTCAATGTGAAGAAAAATTTACTAATGATCACTATATTGGAGGATGTTGTAAAAAGTCTTAATCATTTACATAGAACATGATTAGCAACATATACATTAAACAACTATCAGACTAACGCAGGAAGAAAATATACCCTATTTGATGCGAATTTTTATAATGGATACCATGAAGGAAAGAAGATTTAGTTTCCTTTGTGTATAGAATGTGCAATTAAATTCCTAAATGGATTTCTTAGAGGAACAAAAAGTTGTTTTTGATGTGGAAATGGAAGAAAAAATTGAGTAACTGTAAAAGGAAAATGAAAAATGTAGTAAACATAATGGATGAGAATATTGGCCTCCCTAAAGTAATATCTGTTGTTGAATTCATTAAATGTGTATGGAATGGGAATTATAAAATTTATATCTTAATTAAAAATATCAGAAACATAATCAAGAATCTTGTATAAGTAATTGTTTTATTATTGATGATGAAGAGACTATGAATGAAAAATAATATGAAAAATGTGTAAATGAATAAAATGATGAATCTTTGTTAATGGTCTAAAAATATAGTGGAATGATTTCTTGTTTATTTATAGTAAATAAAAAATAATATTGTACAAGTACTTTTAATAAACATCTATTTATTAGACTGCTATAGTTTTCCCTTATGTTTTTAAGAGCATATTCTAAACGATTCTGGTATCCATGAAACGTGATTGAGGTTGTAATATTGTGATGTGGGAATAAGTAATGAAAGAGATGTTTGATTGTGATAAAATAAACATTATATTATTTATGATATTGGAACTAATTATAGGGATGATTATGATATCATGTAAGGATTTTATTGAATTTTAGGAATTATGGTATTATGAAAGAGTTGATTTTTCAAATCATTCAAGTTTCCTCTATGGTTGTATGTTAATTCAATATATTACAATGTTTTAAGAGAATAATGGATGAAATTACTCACATGTTTGGTATGTAACTATGAAAGGGTAATTTATGATATAAGGGTGACTAATGTTAAGATGATTATGAGATTTAGGGATCACCTTTCTGAAATTTTTTATTTTAATTCTTCAGAAATGTCATCCAGATAACCATTTATAGAATGGTTTACATTAAAAAATGATTAATGTTTTAAATATTAAGATACCACCTCACCATAAGAGGTTTTATGCATATTATTTAACATGTTATTACCATTTTATTATGAAAAAGATTTATTAAATTTCTGATCATTCAATTTATAGATCTCATGATCTGCCAACATTTCAAGAATGAAAAAAAATCACATTCACTTCTTTGAATAAGAGATGACCTGGAAAATTGATAAATTCCATCAAAGGGTGCTGTTGTCATAAAAAATGGAGAATATAATATCATTAAAATTCTTAAAATTTACAAAAAATGGATTCAAATAAATTTTTTCCCATTAACAATCATTTTTGATTATATCAATGACCTTTTTCAATCCTCTTTGGGTTATAGTTTTATGATCGTTAACTTTCTCTATACCATGTTCTATATCACTCGACATCACAAAGTGATAGTTATATTTCTCTTCCATGCCTTTTTTTCACCTTCCACTTATTTTATCATATTTATGAACCTATTTTTGAGTTTCATTGGGTAACAATTAAGTCTCCAATCTTCCCTTTTAAAAATTAAGTTTTAGTATTCATTCTTTAGATTTGGGTTTATATAAAGGAAACATTCAAATTTTAAACAATTTATTGCATAGAAAAATTTCATGGGTGAAATTAATTTTAAGGGGGTTAGAATGTGACACTTGATATTTTTTGGAGATAGTTTTTTGATGTCTTGTATTAAATACATTTCTGACTTAGCTTATGTTACATTCGATAATAATATCTTATGATACAACATTTTCTTATTGTAATTTTATAAATATGAGAATTATTACATAAGATTTGTATTGGATTTTGTGAATATGATGAGGTAAATTATGAAATTATGGTTTATACATGTATATATAATTATTTTATTAATTAATTATAAATAAATGTAAATATTTATTTTAAAAAAAGGAAAAGTTTTTCTGAACAACTATTTAAATGTACACAAGTTTTTTTCTATTCAAATAAATAAAAAAATCTATATTATTTTAATATATTAATGAAGTATATATATAATATATTCCATCAAATTTTAAACATTTATCTTGTTTGTTTTCTTTAAATGATATAGGAGAAATATATAATTTTACAGATAAATGATATAGTATTTTAAAATGCTAGGTTTTTCACCTTTTAACAAAACACTTTTTAAAATTCTCTATTTTGAAATATTTATAGATTATATTTCTAAAAATAAACCGGATATTTGGAATTAGGATATCAAAATTTACATTGTGTGAATTGTGTTTTATTTTCTGAGAAGATTCATATTTTGATGAATAGTGATAATACTGATTTTTCGTGAAAATTGTATACAATTTTAATGACATTACAATGTAAAATTATGATTTAAATTAGTTTCAAATTTTAATTAGCTCATTTTAATTTTCAACAATCCAATTATGATTTGTGAAAATGAATTTATATATTAATTCAATATAATAATATTTTATTTTTTAAAATGTTATTTTTTTGAAAACTATTTGTATGGCATTTTATGAGTTTTATTTCGAATGAAATTCTAAAAAATATGTATTTTAGATTTTGAAAAATTTATTCAAATTTTATATTCATAATTTCTAAATTTAGTTAGTAGTTTCATTAAATTTCGATGTGAATAGTAACCATTGCAAATTTTGTTTCCATGATAAAGGGAAAATTGTATAATTGAGGTTAAAAATAAAATCATAAACACAATAAAATGAGTCTAAAACATGTAAAAATTTTATTAGGTGAATATAAATCGTCCCTTAAGACATAAAAGTTTATATTAATTTTTTTTATAAAAAATATTCTATGAAACTGACATATATAATATTAAAATAAAAGAAAGACACTAAATATCAAACACTTTGTCTTAAATATCGCTAATGTGTCCACATAATGAACAAATTTGGTTATAAAAGAATATAAATGATTATATTAATCTAGTTTGATTTATATTTATGATATTAATTTTTTTTATTTTTATATGTTACATAGTCACCTTTCAGGCTTATGAAATAATGATGCAGTGCTTGTGCAAGCTGATGAAAAATCAATAAGATGACTTTAATTAAAAAGATAAGAATAAGTAATGGAGGAAAATACAAGAATTAATCTTATTTATTGATTATATAACGACCATATAAATCTAAGGGTCTAATTAATGACCATGGCGAGCCACATGGAACATTTAATGACATTTATGATATTTTATTTATGGTGAAGTAACATTTTTCACATTCATTTTTTGATAACTATTACATTTTATATATTTATTTTTCTAGAATATATATTTGACTATAAATATTATTTGAAAAAATAAAGGATTTTTATCCGTCATAGAAATTTATTTATAATTGTTAGCGAATAAATAATTACATTAATTAAATACAAAATTATGATAAAATAATTATTCCACCAATTGAAAAATAAATTAATTGATATTAAAAATATTAAAATAAATATAGTTTAAATAATTAAGTTGGTAAAAAATTTAGATTTTAATATGTAATACTAGGAGTGTATTAAATAATTTTTTTCAATGTTATATTGCGATTTTAATTTTCTTAAGTTCAATGTAATTAATATTGTCAAAATTAACTGCCATGATATTTTATGAAATTGATATTTTATAATATTATTTAATAATAAAAATATTTTTCAAAAATAAAAATTAATTATTATAAGTTATATAATTTCATAAATTGACTTTTTATTGAGAAATGACACCAAATTTGTACCAGAATTACAATTTTTAACTTTTATTATTCTATTACAATTGTTAAAAGTAAAATGGGTTAACTAAGGGTAATCAAAATGATATGTTTTAAAATTAAACCAAAATGTGTATAAAATATATATATTTATTTGATTACCACACTATAACAAATTAGCTTCGAATCCATTTCAATTTGGAGGTATTCGGAATGATATGTACTTTATTATAAAATATGATTTTGAGAAACTTGATAAGTGTATTTCACCTTCATTATAAAAGGATATCTCTTATATTATAAATTTTCATCGCCATGATCCTTCTAGATTGACCATAAAATTCCAAATTATCATATACATTTTCTTTTCTAAATTATAGAGGATATGTTCATCACAAAATACTAACTGTAGAGTTCTTAGTGGATATTTAAAGGAGTGATTTCTAAGAAGAGGTAATCGCACTAACCGATCACTCTCTTTTTCTAATAACATGTATCATCTATAAATATAATATATATACCACTAAATAATAACTTCATCATACTCAATATTTTGAATTGTCGTTATGATTATTAACACACCACTATACATCCTGTTTCCCCACGAACAAGAAATGATTGTAACGCTCGTGCATACATATGACTTACTATCTCCACATAGCAATACAATTGATTTTCCATCAGCATATTTTATGAGTGGTAATTGTTATGGGTTTAATGTTTATAAATGGAATTTATGTAATTATTATAAATGTGGAATTATAATATCATAAAAATGGTTTTAGCACCAAATCATTTTTAATTGATAATGTCATTCATGCGTACGTATTGTTTACCATGTCCATGATGTGATGTGTTTATGTTGTCCTCTATATTTCACATGGCTGAAAATATGAATGTATTTTATTAATATATATTATATATATAACATAAAACCCATTTTTCAATGATAATATATAATATAGTATTCTTTCTTTAAATATGAAAGGAAATGAAAATAATATTCATGTATATGTATGACAGACCATCTCCAAGAACGATTTATATAATTTTCTATCTATAAATTATATTAATTGCCATGAATAAATAAATAATGAATCTATATATGATTTAAATATTAGGTAAATAATTCATTATATAATTAAATCATTGTCTATGAAGGAATACTAATGATAATAAGTCAAAACATGAAAAAACACAGCGGTTATTACCCGAAACATAACTTATACATGGATTTATTAATAATTGAGAAAAATAAATTCATAAGTAATTAATATATGGTATTATATATATATAATAATATAGTTATATGGTAAACTTATAATAAAAATATATTTATTATATAGGATGTTTGAAAGTATACGAAGGATGTCGAGACATAAGGTAAGGTATTTTTGTCTCACCTTTATTTCTATGAGACACGTGCATTATAAACTACTTTTTTCTTATACATGGTCACTGTAACACCAATGAATTTGTTTTATGAGTCCTATTCAAAATAATATGGTATATTCATATCGATATAATTTTGTATCTATCAAGAGTTATTTAATTCTATTTATTATAATTTTATGTGTATTTATTTCACAATCTCTTTAATATTTGGGATTGTTTTGTTTTAACTCTTAGTTTGGGAATATATATCATTCATTTACATCGTTTCTAATTTTTTTTTAAAAAATGTTTCAATATTTTCCGATTTATGAATATATTTATTCTAAATTCATTATTCTTTTTACTACACAGTTTGAAAGAATTTTTTTTTCATTTTCCAAACTATGAACTTTTCGAATTTTTTCAAAATAATAAGAAAGGAATGTTTTTATAAACATATACGGTCTGAACAGATTATTATTATTTCATAACACATTAATGCCTTGAATATTTCATTACAATATTATAAGGTTATTTTAAAAAAAATCCCTTATAATCATGTTGCATTTTAATAAAATAAAACATATACAATGAAGAAATGATATTTTTATCATGAATTATTTTCAAGTGATATTTCAAATGTTAATTATGATTTAATAGTTATATTTTTCAAGGACTAAATACATATTATTACAATATTTATATTATGTTTAATATTTAATAAAATCTATGAATCCAATTCCTTTCCATGGGGTATGTTATTATTGAATATTTTTTATGAAACATGTTTCATTTTATTGGTTTTGATATAAAAAAAGATTTAGGTTCTTGTTTCACACATATATATAGTATTCATTATGTAACGGGTGGGAAAAATATATAAATCTAATTAATTGGGTAAATATTTATATATCATGAGATAGAAATGACTGAAATGGGAAGTGAACTCATTTCGGTAAAATAGAATTTGAACATGAGTAATCGTTGTTCAGTAATGCATGGACATAACATGGAGTGAACTCGATTTAGTAGAGGAATTTTACCTCTATGATGGTTATATAAATAAGCCTTGAATAATATGGAAATTATTTTCATTTCTTATGTGGTTTCCATAATTTAATGTTTTATATCAATTATTTTCTTTTATGATTAATATATTTTTATTTTTTATGATTTATTCTATGAATCGAGATTTTGATCTTCGATATGCATGTTAGAATAATCAAATTAATATACACTTATGTTCTTGTTATGATTCATATCTTCATTTATTATCCATACAGATCATTTTATCACCCCTTTTTTTACGTTTTCCACGAGTTATAAATAATTTTTTCGTGTAGGAGTAATAAAGGGGCAGATATTTGTGAGAAACATTAAAGATCTCTCAATAGAGTAGTTGTTTGTTTTAAAAGTATCCAAATACAGTAAACTAATATGGTCCTTGGGTATTTTTTTCTTTAATGTATGGAATAATCCTATAAAATGATGTAATATATATATATATATATATATATACATTAATCCTGGTTTGTTATTGTTTATATCAGAGCGAAGGTTTAGTCAAAATTTGAAAACATGGATGAGAGAACCTTAATGATATCCCTAAAGATATTTTGAAGGATGTATCTATGGATTTCTATAAGGATAATTCTATATATAAAACTAAATCATCGAGTTTTTTTAATAATCATGAATGATATATAATTATAACTAAAGTGTATTAGACTAATGAATGTGTCACAATTTAGACATCCAATAAGGGATTTTTCATAATCACGTCATTTTACTCTATGATAAGTGTTGCTCACGCTATAATTTTTTGTTTTAGTCAATAGAGGGAACCAAAAATAATTGGGTTAATATTAAATGTGAAAAATAATTTTCTATTGAGAATTAAAATGGGATGATCACTGGAGTAAATGATATTTTCATCATTCTAATTTAGTTTTCACAAAACATGATTAAAAATGCATAGGTTAACCAAATCTCAGACTAACCAAGGAAGAGAATTAAAGGGTTTTTTTGGGAATTTTGTTCTTGGATACCATGGAGGAATGAATATTACGTTTACTTAATGTTAATAATGTTGAAGGAAACACCCAAATGAATGTCTTAGAGGAATAAGAATACTTTTCTATCTATGGAAAATAAGGAAACATGGAAAGTAACTAAAATGGTGATGTGAAAAGTTCATTTAACATAATGGATGGTAAAACTATCCTCTCTAAGTTACTATAAGTTTTTGAGTTCTTTAAATAGATAAATAATGGGAATTAATCAAATCGATGTCCTACGTGGAAGGCTTACAGAGATAATCATTAATGTGGTACAACATTGGTTTTTTTTCGATGATGATGAGACAACAAATGAAATATTTTGTTAAAGATGTGTAAAGGAATAAAATTAAGGTTATTGTTTAATGTTTTAATAAGATAGTGTAATTATTTCTTTTTTATATATTGTAAATCATGAATAATGTTATAGAATTACTTTTATTAATCGTCTATGAATTGGTCCACTATTATTTTCCCTTATATAATTACGCGGATGTTTTAAATTGTACTAGTAACCATGAGAAGTGATTGAGGTTGTAAGATTATGATGTTTGGTTAATGGAATAAATTGATTTTTGATTGTGATAAAATAAACGCGGTACTATTGATGTCCTTGGAATGAATGATAATGAAGTTTATGATAACATGGAATGAGTTTAAAGAATTTTATGAATTATGGTTTGAGGATTGAGTAAATTTTTAAAAGCATGCATGTTTTAAGTATGGTTTTATAATAATTTGGGTTATTACCATGGTTCAATATAATACAAGATGATGATATTCACATGTTTGTTATGTGATAATGAAATGATACTTTGTGATATATATGGATTAATGTTATGATGAATATGAGATTTGTGATATTCTTTCTATTTTTTTGGACATTAATCAT
Organism: Viscum album; assembly: GCA_963277665.1. NCBI lineage: Eukaryota > Viridiplantae > Streptophyta > Magnoliopsida > Santalales > Viscaceae > Viscum > Viscum album. The sequence continues at coordinate 893,695,702 of OY728123.1, forward strand.
TTAGAAGGGTTAAATGGTTGACCATTTATATAATAGATAATGTTAAATTTAAAATATTGTTTTATGGATTAACATTAATATCATCATATGTGGATTTATTCATATTGGATAACTTGTGCAATCCATTTTGTTTTGATAATGATAGATGCTGTGAAATATCATTTTATTTATGGATATCATTATCTACTAATGTTTTAGTAATGAAAAATTCACCATCATTCCTTGGAATAAGAGATATAGTTTAAAATTGATCAAGGAACAATAATGAGTGAGGTTGTCCTGAAATCAGGTAATTATATCATCTTAGGAAAATTATTTAAATTTTTAGAAAATGTTATTTAAATATTTGTTTCCTATTATCATCATTGATTATGATATCAATGAACTTTATTTTGACCCATCAGTTTATTGCTTCGTGATCATTAGCATTCTCCTAGCTATGTTAACTATCACACTATATTAGAACATAGTAGATATATTTCTCTTCCATGTCCATGTTTTCATGTTTAACCTATGTTCTCTTATATGGAAAATTAGTTATGAGTTACTTTGGGGAACTATTAAATTTATAACATTCCCTTTATAAAAGGATTTTTTAGTATTCGTATTTTCGATTTGGGGTTCTATATAAGAAAAATTAAAATAATATGAATTAATAACCGAGAATAATTTCAAGGTAGAAAATTATTTTAGGGGGGTAGAATTTCACACCCATAGATTTTGATGAGACTGATTTCTTTGATTAGTTTTATCACATGCAACACCATCATAGCTTCTGTTACACGCAACACTGAGTTTTTACGAAACATTATTTTATTATTATAGGTTTTTAGATAAGAAAATTATAAAATAGCTATTATATTGGTAGGTGTTAACAAGATTAACTTAATTATGATATTATGGCTACACATGTATATATAACTCTTGGAAAAATTAATTATAAATGAATGTAAAAGATTTTTAAAAAATAAAAGGAAATGTTTTTCTAAAAATCTATTTAATCATGCAAAAATGTGTTTTATTCTAATAAAAAATAAATAAATATTTTTTAATTATAATAATTAAGTATTTATATAATATATTCAATATAATTTTTAACATTCATATTTTTTTTTCTAGAAATGATATAAGAACAAATCAAATTGTAGGTAAAAAAAGAAGTATGTTTCTAGTATGGTAGTTTCTTCACCTTTTGATAGCACAGTAGGTTAAATTATTGTATTGAAACATTTATAGATTATATATGATAAAATAAACTAATCCTTCTGAAATAGGGCATCAAAATTTATTTTGGGTGACCTTTTAGGATTTTTCTCAGAAGTTACACATTTTGATGGATAGTGAAAATACTGATTTTTATTGAAAACTAAATTTCATATTAAAGCCATTATAAGTAAACTTTTGGTTTTAGATTAGTTTAAAATATTATTTAATTAATTTAAAATTAAAAAACCAATCATGATTTGTGAAAATGATTTTATAAATTAATTTATTATGAAAAAATTTTATACTTTAAAAAGGATCATTTTTTTTCGAAAAAGTGGTCTTATAACATTTTACTAGTTTTGTTTTCAACTAAATTATAACAATTATTTGTTTTAAATTTTTAAAAATTATTTCAAAATTTAGATTCATAAGTAAAAAAGTAACTGAATATTTTCATTTTATTTTTGGAAAATATGAATAGTATCAATGGTATGTTTTGTTACCACAGTAAAGGGTAAATTGGATAATTTATGTTTAAAAAAACGATAAAAACTATCAAATGTTTCTAACACATGAAAAAATATTATTGTATGAATCTGGATCGACACTTAAAACATAAGGATAGAAATTATGTTTTTAAATGTAAATTTCCCTAAAAACGACCTATATCATATTTAAATCAACGAAGGACACAAAATGTAACTTTTTTAAATCTAAAATATCAATAATGTGTCCACAGAAAGAAAAAATTAGGGTATAAAAGAATATAAAGGATTATATGAAAATTATTTTAATTATTTTTTTGATATTAATTTTTTTAGCTTATATATGTCAAATAATCTCCATTAATTCTTATGCAACGCTGAAGTACAGCTTGTTCTAGATGATGAAAAATAAAAAAAATGACCTTAATTGAAATGATAATATCTATTAAAAGACAAAAATATGTGAATTAATTTTATTTGTCAGTATTTATCGACCATAAGAATCTAAGGGTTGAATTAATGGTCATTTGTAGTGATGTGAAAAATATTAGGATGTTTATAATATTGTATTTAATGCATTGAAAATTTGTCACAGTCATGTTTTGGTAAATATAAATTATATAATAGAAGGTTTTCTAGAAGATATATTTTACTATAAATATTACATGGAAATATAAAGGATTTATATTCATCATTTAAATTTATTTATAATTTTTAATGAATAAATAATTACTTTATATAATTACACAATTATGATGCAATAATTATTCAACTAATGGAAAAATAAAATAAATGATATTAAAAATATTAAAATAAATATAACTTGAATTAATTAATGTGTTATAGAGATTATATAGTTTACTTTAACATATTAGGAGTGTAAAAATGATATCTTAATGTTAACATTCTATTTAGAGTTCCTTAAATTCTATTAAATGAATAGTATCAAAATTGAAACTCAAGATATTTTATGAAAACATTATTTGATTAAATTACTTAAAAATTATAAAAACAAATAAAAAATAAAAAGTGATTATGATGAGTTCTAAAATTTCCTAAATTTACTATTTGTGGAAAATTGGCACAATATATGTTAAAGTTTCTGTAATTTTGTAATTTTAATGAATTTGTTGTTATTGTTAAAATAAAAGAGGCTGACTAATAGTTAATCAAAATGATAAGGCTTAAAATTAAACCAAAACATGTCTCAAATATTTTTTTTTGATGGTATTAACTCCCTTTCCCACATTAGCTTTGAATCCATTAAAATTTGGTTTTATTTGTATTGAAAGTGTATTTATTATAAATTTATCTTTTGAAAAATCCCAATAATGTTTCCCACCGTCATTATAAAAGGAATCCACCTATATCATCTCATTTCATTAACATGAGCCTTATATATTGAAAAATCTCTATCAAATTCTCATGTACACATACCCATCAACATTCTAGAGTTTTTGGGATTACAAAAATACCAACTCTAGTGTGGTTAGAGGATATCTAAAGTAGCCTTTCAAATAATAGATAATCACTCTAATCGATCACTCTCTTTTTCTAATCATCTATATGTAATATAAATATATGATATATATCAGAGTATAATAAATTAAAAACATTAAACATTATTAAGCATTTTTTTATTATTAACACACCATTGTAAATCAACATTCCCCTTGAACAACAAATGAATATATCGCTCGTGTGTACATACATCTTACCATATCCTCATAGTGATAAAAAGACTTTTCCATAACCATATTTATGAGTGGGAATTATGATTGGTTTTGTTTTTCTATATGTAATTTATGACATAAGTATAAGTAAATTATAATAATACTATATCTACATTTTTAGGATATAATCGTTTTGGAAATGATAATGTCGCTCGTGCATATGTATGGTTTTTGATATCAATGATGTGATACAATTTTATTTCCATCAATAGTTCATATGGGTTGTAATAAGAATGAATTTTATGAATATATATATATATATAACATAAAAATTATTCTTAAATGATAATATATGACATACATTTCTTTCTTTTAGTCTTGGATGAAAATGAAAATAGCATTCAGGCATATGTATGGCCTACCATCTCGATGAATGATGTATTTTATTTTCTATCCCTAAATTTAATGATTCTGCATGAATAAATATTTAATTAATATATAAATGATATTAATAATTGGGAAATACTTCTTTTATATGATGAAATCATCATCTATGTAAGATGACTAAGGACAAAAAGTCAAAACATGAATGAAAAACAAAGCGGTTATTACCAGAAACATTACATTTCAGGGAATTGTTGATAAAAGAGTGAAATAAATGTATAACTAAATGATATATGTTGTTTTATAGATATATTAATATGGTTATGTGTTATATTTCTAATAAATTTATATGTATCATATAGGAGTTTTGAAGGTATATGAGGGAAGTTAAGACTTAAGTTAAGGGATTTTTGTCTCTACTTTATTTCTTTCAGACACATGAATTATAAAATACATATTAATTATTTTTCAGGTATATACTTCCCATTAATGTATTTTATGAGACTTATCAAGAATATTGTGTTACTTTCATATCCTTATAATTTTATTTCTTATTTGGGGAATATGATTCTAGTGATTATAAATTGTTGAGTATTTATTTAAAAACCTCTCAAATATTTTGCATTATTTTATTTTACGATTTCATTCGGTAATATTTATCATCCATATCCAAGTTTTGTAAAAGTATTCTAAAATAATTTTTACTATTATCATGAGGATTTAGAAATTCAATTTTATACATTTTTTCACTTTTTACTACATGGTTTGAATGATATATTTTCATTGTTTCCCAAATAAGGTATATTATGACTTTTTCAAGAAAAATACAAAAGGAATGTTATTTTAAATTATATGGACCAAATGGATTTTTATAATTTCATAACTCCTTAAGGTATCTATTATTTACTTATAATAATATAAGGTAATTTTTAAAGAAAAAATTTTCTTTTAAAACTGTATGCTTGTTTATAAAAAAACTTTTTCAAAGTGGAAATGATATTTTCATCAAGATTTACTTTCATGTGATATTTCAAATGTTACTTATTCTTCAATGGAGGTATTTTTCATGTATTATAACCATAATATTCATAAATTTGTTTTATTTATAAGATCAAATGATATTTATGAAACCCATTCATATCCATGTGATATGTTATGATTTAATGTTGTTTATGAATCCCATTTCTTTTCATAGGTTATGAGATGATTATTGATTTTAGATCTTATAGAACACATTTGTATGGTCTTCTCCATTTTAAGGGCGATACCTATATCTCCATCCAATGCATTGGGTAAATATTTATATTTCAAGTTGTAGAAAAGACTGAAATGGGAATTGAGCTCTGTTAAATAATACAAGACTAGGATGGTAATAATATTGGTTCTGTAATACAATGCTAGACTGGGATTAAATTTGGTTCTGTAAAGGTTTACATCCTCAATGATGATATTAGAAGTAAAACTTTAATAATATGGAAATTATTTCATTTTCTTATGTGTATTCCACAATTCTATGTTTTATGTCAATGTTATTCTTTTATGATTCAGGTCTTATGAATTTTTATGAATTAGTATATAACTAAAGATTATGATATTTGACATGTAGTATATAATATTTAAATTCATATACCCTTATATTCATGAAAATTTTCTTATACCCCTTTCTTATCCTTATAATGAATTTATTCTCACACATTTCCTTATGTTTTCTTTTCCAAGGGTTATAAAGAAAGGTGTTATGTTGTATTTATAAAGTGGAAGATGTTTTTGGGAAACATCGAAGATCTTTCACTACACTAGAATTTTATGTTCCGTGTTTTCAATGGCACTGAAATAATAGAGTATTTGGGCATGTTTTTGCGTAATGTATGAATTATTATGAAAAAATTATATAATGTCTCTAAAGATTAGGCGTGAGTAATTATAGTAAATATGGAATTAATTTAGGCTTCATGAAAGACCATGAACTCTATATATATACAGGTTATCAAGAAATATATTATTCAGATTGATTAATTTTAATTTATCATTTTATGATTTATCGTGCCTTCATCATTCATTATTTTCTAAAAATTTGACAAATTTAATGCCTTAGTAAAAATGTATTATAGTTCATCATCAGATGGAAAGTATTCCAAAAAATATGTCACCCATTTTTGCATGGTTTTTGATAAAATTATATGTATCTTTAGTATAATTAATTCCCTAATGGTTTCATGGATTCTTAAAAATTGAAACTGTTATTTAATTAACATATGAAATAGGTAACATGTAATTGTAAACAACAAAATAATTCAATGATTTCCCAATCTATAGGTATTGAGAATAAAAAATTAGAGACTATTTTTTTCTTCCTTAATTACTCAAAATGTAACAGATAATTATGTCATTAAATTACAATCCATATAACTATTACATAGAATGTGATACATTCCATTTTTGATTTTTCTACCATTTTTTCATAAAAAATTAAAAATATTTTTAACTCAAATGATGTTTTTTCAAGATAAAATAAATCATTATTTAAAAACCATTAAAATATTTTATGACTATTTTCAAAACATTATGAATCTTTCCATAAGGGAACCTTGAAATCTATCCAAAAAATATACATTAAAAATTATAAGAGTTAAATAAAATAGACTAGAATCATAGAGTCATAATCATTAATATACCATTATTTTTTAGATTGATCAACATCTAATTTACAAAAAGTACTAATAAGTTTATTTAATATTTAAAATTTATAAAATCCAAATCTTGTTAGAAAATTAGTTAAAATGCATAGTTTTTTAAATAAAACATCATCTATTGAAATGATTTTTATTCTAAAGAATATTTTTAATTATCTAATATTAATAATTTCCAAATAACATTTCATTAATTATAAAAATCACTAAATACAGTATCATTTTTATTCAAAAAATAATTACATACCCAAAAATTTTGAATAATATAAATTTCATTAAAACATTTATTAATATATAATATAGGATCTAATTCTCCTTTTATAAATCCATTTTTCAAAAAATAGTTAATCCTTCACACCATACTCTTGGATTTTTCTTATATCCTATTATATATTTATAAGGTTTTAAAACATTATTATAATGATATTAATTTTGAAATCATGGTGGCTATGTTTTATATACTTCTTCAGAGATAAATCCATTTAGAGAATATATTCTGAGAACCACTCAAATTATTCAAATCCTTTTAAAATATCATATGATTATAATGTTTTCATAGCATAAAACCTTATGGTATGTGAAAATTCCTCATCATAATATATGTATTTTCATGGAAATAAACTTGTGTAAGTAATCCCTCATTATTCTTAATAATAATTCAATATTGATGTTCTTTATTTTTTAAAATACATTTAGTGAATATATTTATTTTTCATTATTTAGTGAATCAAATTTACAGACATCATTTCATGAAATTAATTTCAATTATGATTTGATAAAAAAATAAAAATTGAATTATTTAAATAATAATTATTATCATTAGGAACAAAATCAACAATGATTGCATTATAAGCACCACTCTTCCTTATTTAAATATATTTTTTGTTTGAATTCATGAATCAATTATACCTTTAACATTATATAGATAGTGCCTCTTATGTTATTTCTATGTTCCTTAATAAGGGTGAATCATCCCCTTTATATGTTTTCTCTCATTTTTCGGGTTAATTAACTCAAAAATAAAAATTTTGATATGCTAATTCATGCTATTTTAAATAATAATTTATTTAATTCAACGTTTTTGGAAAAATATCAAATTAATAGACTATTCAACACTAAGGGGGTTTTATTAAAAGATCAATAATATTTAATTGATAATTGAGAAACTATAAAAAAAAATTCACTTAATTATGAGAAACCTATACAAGGTATCATTTCTGTTAAAAATATATACATTAAGAAAAAATTAATTAAAAATTAATTTTTTTGTTATCATCTTTTCCAAAGTTTATATGTTGTATTTGTTTAAATTTTTCTAAAAATAACATTATTTTATTCATAAAATGTTTCATTTTTATATTATTAACACACATATATAGTTTTTATAAAAATATATATCATGGTATTAATCATTTTATACAATGTTATTTTTTCTGTCTCATACGACCATTTTTTACTTTGTATTAGTTGCTGAATAATCATGAGAATATCAATTTACATTTGGTAGTTTGAAAATTTATGATATAAAAATTATCCACCAATTTCACTTATAATGTATAATATTATGTAACAGTTTTTATTTAAAACCAATATATCATAAATTTATAAATTTCAAAGTGAATCATATTTTCATGAAAGAAAAGGACCCATGTATATAAATTAAAACAATATATATATATATATTAAACTAACTTTTTCTGATATGTTTTGTAACATGTATGGGTCTAAATAACTCAAAATGAATGAATTTTAATAGTTTTATATTTTTCTGTTTCATTGATATATATGAATTTTTAATTAAGATGTTTATTATTTATATAAGAATAAAAAATGTAAGTGTTATCCAGTATTAACAAAGGAACATACAGAACTGTTTATTATTTATAAATTGAATTCAACAACCTAAAAAAAGAATTCCAATTTCTCCAGTTCCAATTTTTTTTTTAAATCTATACCACTTAATCAATTAACATTTTATCCTGTTAGTTTATGAAAATTGGTAAAAAGTATATTTTATTTTCTCTTCTCATAATATATGATAGATTTATCATTAAATTTACATTACGTACCACATTGAAATTATACATGAATTAATTCATCACATAAGTGTGAGATACAAATAAAATTATGTTTTAATTCATCAATATATAATTTCTTTATGAATTTGTTTTATATTTTAAAATACAACCCTCACTAAAATATTTAACAATACATTTTGAATTATCATAAAAATGTAAAATCATCATCTTAAAATTTAATGAATGACATACAATTTATCGGATCACCTAATTTGTAGTTAGAGAATCTATTATACATGTACATGGACTCTATTTTCTAACTATGAAATCATATATCCTACACAACTATATTTTTTGTAGTTTGAGTGCCCATGAAAAATTTGGTCCAATCAATTTGGAAAAATATTCCTACGAACAAGAATTGAGATAAATAATTTATTTTAAGTAAACTATACGAAAAATGTTTTAAAATTGTGGGTAAAGTGTTTTCATGAGATTAAGGGAGTCTTAATGAACACTCCAATAAATAATTTTGTTTTATTGGACATTTAAAATTTGTTTTTATGTAATCACATCCATTTAATTTTTTTTAAAAAAAATTATTTTACAATTTATTTAAGTACCTAGACATAATTATTATATATATTAGGTAGTTATTAAGGTAGAATTAATATTATTATAGTTGAAATGATATATTTGGTTTATTGATTTTGAGAAATCGGAAAAATATTACACAGTAAAGCAAAGAATTACAAGTGGACTCTTATATGTAGTATTCTTTTCCACTAAACATGACGTTTTTAAAAAAATCCTTGTTTATTTTCCAGATAAATCATCAAAATTTTAACCATGACCTTATCCCAGTCCATACTCTTCTATAAAAACCATTTTCAAAAAATATGTGGGGTGATCACAAGAAGGTAATTAAGGAAAACAAAAAATTATAATTCCATAAGTATAATGATGAACATAAAGTACCAAGTAATTTTTACCAATCTATTCAATTTTATTTGAGCGTGTGAAATGTAACATTTACACATGAAAAAACCACATTTTTCCTCAAATATATCCTTTAAAAATGAAAACATTAAAATAAAGAACCATTTTTGAAACATAGAGAAATACAAACATAAATACCTTTCAGAACCCTTACAATTGGATAAACATATGGTCGATGTCAAAAAAAGTTCTTTAGATAAAATATTCATTACCCAATTCATTAGAGAGTTATAGTGGTACTCACACTTCATATAATCTATATCAAGATAGCCTTTTTTATGATCTATAATGGGGATCAATCCTTTATATAAGCTATATTGGGATTACCAATGTGCAATTAAGGGGATCAATAATTTGTATAAGCTGTATCAGGTTCACCCATTTTTCATGAGATATAATGCATATGAACCATTAATATATGATATATTATGATAATATGTGATCTATAATGAGTCTCAACCCTATATATAAGATGAATTGGGATCCCTCGTTTTTCATAAAATGATATTTTACCATATAAAGAATAAAAAATATAGGCTTTCATGTTTTATTTATAAAACACAAATAAGAACACTTTTTAACACAAATAAACACATTTGGATATAAAAAACAATATTATTACCAAAATTACCTTAAAATATAAAAACTACAACCATTAAAAAGAAATGATTTTCTTCAAAAATAGGCATATAAATATATAATTGAAAACAAAATTATAAAGGTGTCATCATGAATGAAAAACTACGCATGCTGTATAAGTTAAAAAATAATTTCTATTTTATTTTTTTATTGAATACTTATAAAATACCTCTTTCTGAAAATGAAAATATGATTCCATTCAAAATAAATTTATTAAATAATGATTCATTGTACAAATTAATTTAAACAGTAATAGTAGAATAGTAAAATAATTAGAAAACAATTTTATAAAACAATGATGTGGAAGAAAAATAAAATTTTGAGGGAAACATTAAAAAGATAAAATTTAAAATAATGTCCATTAACTTGAATTAAATAAGGTTATTACATTAGTTATCTTCCTGAATAATAATAATAGGTAAATTTTAAAATTTAAAAATACATTTTCATGTGTATAGTTACTTTTATATAACTTATTACCATGTGAAAAAATTATGTTAATTAAATTTTTCACATTGGATGTTATAGTGATATTTCGTTCATATATCAAAAATGAATTTGGTATGTTGACTAAGGTCAAATTTTTCATTACTCCAATATATATAGAATAGTAATCTTGAAATAATTTTAATTTTATGAATAAATTATACATTTAATTCCAACCATTAAATATGGTTATGAAAAATAAACTACGTGACAATAAAAAGGACAACATGTCATACCCACACATGAGTAAAATTTCCATTTTTCAAAAATCATTAAGGAAATAAGGTAATCATTATATTATGGTTAAAAATGATTATTATATAATAAATTTCATATTAATTATTCATATATTCTTATATATACCATCTACGTGATGTAGTGATGAGCAAATGAATCACATCCCTTCATAAATGTAATAGTCCACACATATCAAAAAATGGAGTTATAACAGAAATGTAAACAAATAAATGATATATTATATTTTTATAATTATAAATATTTCATTAATATAATAAATAAAAATTAATTATTTCATTTCCCATTTAATGGAAGTGGATGTGGAAAAAATTCCAGAAACAAACATAATAAAATATAAGTATATTGATTATATTGGTTATATTATTTAATCAGGGATTAATAAGGTTTTAGAGTTGTGGAATAATAATCCAAACTAAAACATCCAAATGACAACTACACATCATTTGGGGAAAGCCACCTTTTCTTAAAATATTAATACTTATTAATTGGTTTAATGGATAAAAAAATAACTCAATAATGAGGTTAGGGATTTAGGTAAGTTACTTGTGAAGGGATTTTCTGAACCAAATAGGTTTTGAAGTCTTACGAAATGATTAGTAGAGGTGACCATTTAATAGACATGGGAGGGCACTGTTAGAATATCTCAGAAAAATGAAATTTATATATATTATTTTTCAATTTTAAATGGATCAAAAGTGTGTTATTTATAATATATATTTTTCATTGGTCTCAATTCACTTATAAAATAAAAATTATACATGTTATTAATAAATTTATACCAATTACTTCTTTTTCAACCACAATTTATCACCTTTAACTTTTACAGTGGCAACATGGATTTTTAATCTTTAGGGGCAATAGAGTTACAAAAAATGAAAAAAAACCCAGAAATGAGAATTTTTTATCTTTGAAACTATATCATATTAAATTTTCCTTAATTTAATATTTTTATGAATTATATATAATTTATAAAGATATTATTTACTATAAAACATCCATTATTCCATTTTTTTGAATAAATCATTATATTAACATTTATAAAATCATGAAAACATATAAAATTAGAACCAAATATTTTATTGTATCGCTAAAATGTCATGGAAGTTAAAAAAACATAATTATCATGTTCTATTTATCAAATTATATTTATTTTAATTTATTAAAATAATATATATGATTTTTTCATTATTTAATTATTTACTACCTTAGTGTTGTATTGGAATTTAATTTAATTATAGATTCACTAAAAATATCTATTAAATTAAAATAAAGAAGTTAAATAATTAACAATTTCAATTGCTATTTATAGTCTAACATATCCTCTATATAACACTATATTAAAAATATTACACTTCATAGAAATAAAACTGTGACTTATTTTATTTTACATTAAATAAAATTCTATAAATTTGATAATATCATTAATGTGACCGAAAAATGTTATAAATTATCATATAGGAGGATTATTTATGATATATACTCATAAAATAATACTTTGGTATGTTTTGGGTCATTTAATAGTTCTCATCATTTTATTTTTAACATAAATAACAATATTTACTTTTTATTGTGGTAATAAAAATTAATATCATTACTATTTATATATTCTAAAAATAAAATGGTCCTAATTATTGAATTTATTTAAAATAATTCCAAATATAAAATCTATTTTTCAAAATTCAGAACATATAAATTTATGAAATGAATTTAAATTAAACTGTAAAAACACAACATAAAACATTTTTCTAGAAAAATCCCCTTTTAATATTTTTTACTAAAGTAAATATTAAAATATATTTCAAAATGCAAATAGTTCATTTTAAATCAAAAAAAATTAAATTAGTGTTTAAAAATAATCGAAATAAAAAATTTAACTTGTAAATACTTTTAAATAAAATAAAATTTTCAACAAAAATCTATATTGTTCACTATTCGAGGAAAAAAATTTATCAAATAATTATCAAAAAACATTTTTATATAACTTTGACAAGATAAATTAAGAATGTAATCAATTTTCTCAATTTAGAATTTCATATTTTATAAATTATAATTTCAAATAAAATCTTATAAGAAAGGAGTTTTAATGAAACCATTTCCTTTTGGATATTATGAATTAATTAATATATTTTTAATGAATGTAACTACGTAATTAAAGAATACTAATAAATATTTTAATGTTTTATTATATTATTACCAATTTTGTTAAATTATCCCCTATCATTAGGGAATTTCATCCAAAATTTTTTTCTCTCGAGCTCAGTAACAAGGTTTTGAATTTCCAAAATAAAATTTTTTAAATCCCACATTATAAAATGGATTAATAAATATCCCACATTAAAAGAGGGAAAGGAATTTATGAAGGTCTCCTGGAGATACACATACTAGGTTTCCAAGTTGTAAAATATAAGTTGGAAGTGAAAATATGTTTATAAAATAGAAAAATAAATCCCACGGATTGATAGAGACTGATAGAGAACATGAGAATGTGAGAGTTAATGTTAAAGAAACCTGAAATCTATGATGGGTTAAATGGTCTCTAATTTCTTAGTAATAAAATTAAATGAATAACATATTTTCTTCAATATACTATTCTTAGAGTTTAAGAATTACTTTATAATATATACTATAAAAATAAAGAAATATAATTACATGGAAAATAAAATATCCACCATTAATCAATTTCCACAATAATCTCACATTTTTTATAATAGATGAGTTATATAGATAATGTTTTCTCACCTAAATCACTGTAATCATATTCTATTGATAAATAAACACACAAGATTAAAAATATATTCCTCATAACATTCCACAAATACCAAAACGAAAATGCATCTAAACTTATAGAATAGTTCTCAAAATGAATAAACCATCAAATGAATAAATAGTACATTGATTGTAAAAATTTAATAATAATACCTATTATTAAAAATAGATCATTCAATAAACAATTATACATTATGAAAATCAAAAATATACTACACTAATATTGAAACCAAAAAATATATTGGATTCTACTAGCTACTGTTTGAAGAAAATTTAAAATTTATATCCCAAAATAACATCAATCACTCTTAGTTTTTAATAAAAAAATGCAGTATCCTATATTAAATAATATATAATATATGTTCATCCTTTCCATAAATCTATATAATTACCATAAAAACATAATATAATCATATATAATTCCAAAATATAATTGAGCCTTTACTCCAAAAATATAATCCCATGATATTTTATTTACCTTGTTCCCATGATGTTCCCCATATTTTATAGTGGTATATTTCGAAAATAATTGAAATCACTTAATAACAAAATCAATATCCAATCCGATTGTTATTTATATGATAAGTCGTAGGTTCTAAAAAATAAACTTAATCTTCATCCCTAAAATCATTTAACTAAAAAAATGTTATACTAAATAAAACATTATATAGGCCAATGGTTGGGGATGAACCATTGTCACCCTTAGGTGGTGGGTTTATTCCTCACAGACATTATAGATACGATGAGTAGTTTCCAAACTTGTGGTTTATCATTTTTCTAAAACAAATCTTATTATAACATTACTATAAATTTGAGAAACAAACTAGAAAATAAAAATATTATATTAAAAAAAATATTTACCTCAAAGGTTATTTCATTCGATTCTTTTTATTCTCAAACTATAATAACCCATAATTAACTTTAAAATAAATGTCACCATAAATATTATTAATTAACTTAAAATATCATAACATAAATATTAAAAAAGTATTATAATACATTAACATTGTGATCAACCTTTAAATGATAAACCCTTGATGGAATCCCTAAATATTAAGATGACATTTCATGAAAACATCATAATCTGTATTGTTTTAAAAAACCTCATTTGATACTAATTGTAATGACTTGTCCTTGTGAATTACATATTCTAGTGTCTTTGATATAGAATTAAATTTCATATGATATGAAGGATATTTTTTATTTAGTGTTTTAGAGAATTCAGATAACTCTTACATAGAGAACTCATAAATTAAACATAGACAATATACGTAGTGTCTATTATTACCAAAAAACAATTTAAAATAAACCATAATTTCTTTTTTGGATAATTCTTCAAAAAATTTATTTTTCCCTTATTTTTATTATAAATATTCCTTAAAACAGATGGATTTTTTTTTAAAACAGGTGATGGAAAAATATCACATTAAGGTACATAAAAAGACGAAATCCATTAGTCTAGTGAAAAATATGAAAACATATGTATTGTTCACCTCTATCTATAAATTTAATTGAGCCTTTGAAATAAAACATATCTACATGAAAAATAGAAAATAAAAATTCTTTTAACAAATCTTTTAAATCCAATTGTAAGAAATAAAACACCATTTCCAACTTAGAGTATATCCTTCACAAAAAAAATTCAAAACCCACTCAATTAGAATGACCATTTGGTTGACATCCAATAATATATTCTAGAAAACATAATCAATACCCAATGAATTACAGAGCTATAACGGGGATCCCAATTCATATAATATATATGTCGCTCACCCATTTTTCATGATGTATAGTGGGGAATAACCATTCATATAATCTATATTGGGCTCACCCATTAGTTATAATGGGGATTGACACTTTGAATAATCTATATTGATATGACTTGTTTTTTAGGATCTATAAAGGTGATCAACACTGCATATAAGCTATATCGGGCTCACCCATGAGCTATAATGGTGATAAACCCTTCATATAAGTTTTATCAATCTCACTTGTTTTCGTATAATTCATATATACAATATCATGAATAAAAACCTTTTGAAATTTAAACTTTATATCATATAACCTCTTTAAAAACTCATTTAAACCCAAATAAAAATATATTTGGATATCCAAAAAACCTTTTCTTATAAAAATAAATTTAAAACATATAATTGTTTCACAAGATAACGAATTTTTTAAAAAAGTAAACATGGAATCATAAGATTGAAAAGTAAATTAACTATGGAATATTGATGGATAGAAAAAACTCTCATGATTTATAAGTTAAAAAATCAGTACATTCCTATTTTGGTCGAAATATTCACAAAGTACCTCATTTGGAAAATAGAAGAATGATTCATTGAAAACCATTTCGTATGAAATGAATTATATTAAAAATTAATTGAAAACTATCATAGGATAATAGTAAATAAACTTTGAAAATGTTATTTGAAAACCTGGAAAAGGATGGAAAATGGGTTTTTCAGGGAATCAATCAAAGGATAACATTTAAAATAAAGTCTATTGCCTTGAGTTTGATTCATTGCATACATTCATTATCATCCAGAATAATAAACATAAGCTAATTTTTTTCTTTATTAAGAACCTTTATTTTTATTATTATTATATCTATATCACTTATTACCATTTTATAACAATTACATTATTATTTAAATTCACATTGGATGTTATAATGAAGTTCAGTTCAGAAGTCCAAAATGAATTAGGTATATTTATTATCGTAAAATTAGTAATTACTAAACCATATACAAAAAAGTAATAAATATATAATTATCATTTTTATACATCAATTTTACTTTTAAATTCATCAAATTAAATATGGTAATGATAAATTAATTACATTATAATCATTTAGATGTTAGGCTGTATGGACACATGAGCAATATTCCCATTTTAAATAATAATAATTTAAATAATGTAAGTATCACTTTATCCTCAAAAAATGATTAAATCATCATCATTTTCATATTATTTATTCAAAAATACTTATATATACCATAAATTTTAAATATTGATTAAAAATAAATCACATCACTTCATGGAGGTGGTTTTACACACCTATAAAAAAAGAAAATTATCAATTTATGTGCATATAAAGGTAAATAGATTAATGATATATTATATTTTCCGAATGAAAAATATTTCATTAATAATATATATATAAATTAATCCCATTATTATAACTTTTCATGAGATATGGTGATAGAAACAATTTTCTAGGTTTGCATGGTAGTAGTACATCGCACACACGAATGATGGTATTGTTTGAAATTTAATGGGATATGTGATGGATATTGTTCATTCCACTAGCTCAATAAAATATATGTATATATAGGTTAATATATCTATTATTTTATCATGGATGAATTTGGTTTTATGGATTTTGAACATGAAACAAAACAAAAACCTGTAAAAAATGATGCATCTTCTTTGTAAAACCTCCTTTGATTAACACCTTAATAACGCTCAGATTATTATTATTAATAATCCAAGAACAGTATAATATGTATAGGGATTCTAGGATTTTATTTGGGATGCCTTTTTCTAAAAATAGTGTGTTTTAAGTGTGATGAAATGATAAGTAGAGGATCTATTTTGTAAGATATGGCAGTGAAACTCTTTGAATTTCAAAAATATTAAATTAATATAAATTTATTATCAATTGAAAATTAATACACAGTGTGTTATTTCTTTTATAATATGATAATGGGTCTAAATATTGTTAGTAAATAAAAATTATATGTGTTTAGACTACATATCTACACCAATTATTTGGTTTTGATATATAATTAACCTAATTAACTCTTACCACGACAATAAAGATTTTTACGCATTAAGGGTCAATATAGTTACAAGATATGATAACAAAATGTAAAAGAACTAAAAGTTGTTTTTTTAATTTAGTCCTTAAAATTTTATGATTTAATTATTTTTATGAAATTTATATCATTTAATAAAATAATATTTTCTATAAAATATCCATAATGTAAATTTTTAAACTATCCATCTTTTTGGCATAAAAATATCAAGAAAGAATCTATAATTTGAACCAAATATTTCATTATATCCTAAACCTTTCATTGGAATATAAATAATTCATTGATCAAAATATGTTTCATAGATTACATTTATTTTAATATTTTAAATATAATTTGTTTGATTTTTTTGTTAAATAATTATTTACAACATCAGCATTGTGAAAGAATTTAAGTAAACTATTTATTCACAAGAAATAAAAATATTACCATGTTTACGATATATAATTTATATTTTATATTAATATTTATTGTTTAACATAACCTCTAGATAATAAAATATTAAAAATAT
This sequence comes from Viscum album, assembly GCA_963277665.1. NCBI lineage: Eukaryota > Viridiplantae > Streptophyta > Magnoliopsida > Santalales > Viscaceae > Viscum > Viscum album. The sequence continues at coordinate 893,713,635 of OY728123.1, forward strand.
TATACTTATTGAAAAAAAGTGTGACAAGTTTGACATTTTTTAAATAAAAAAATAAAAGTCATAATCTTATCTAGGTGTCACAAAATGGTCATATATTTAGTATTATTATGAATATAGAAAATATATTTTAATCCATTAATAATTTTATAAGTGGTCGGGTCATGAAATAGTTCTTATCATTTTCTTTTGAACTGAAATTATCCGATTTACACTTTATCGTGATAATAAAAATTACTACATTTACTATTCACATTGAACAAAAATAAAATCTCTCTATTTAATAAATTTTTCCACTAATAATAAATATTGAATCCATTTTGAAAAATTTTAATTAAATAAGTTTAATAAAATAATATAAAATTAAATTTAAAAAACATAATGAAAAAAATAGAAAAATTTACATTTAAATACAAAATAATTTTATATTATATTAAAGTGTAGAATTAATTAAACAACATTATAAACATTATTTTAAATTAAAAATAACTAAATAAAAGTGGAAACTAATTTAGAAAATAATTAACATTGTAAATAATTAAAAAAAATATTAAATAAATATTAAAATTTCTCTCATTTCATTAAAGAAATAAATATTTTTAGAAAAATTCCTAAAGAAATATATGAAGTTCATATTTTTGTACTGAATTTGAAAAGTAAATTAATTTTATCAAATTAAATTTCTATAGTTTGGGGAAAAACTTTTAAACCAAATTAGGTAAGAAATTAGTTTTAATAAAACCATTTCCATTTGATTTTATAAATTTGTTCATATATTTATAATTAAAATAATTACATCATTATGAATAATAAAAAATATTAAAAGTATTTATTCTATAATTACTTGGGTCATTATAATTTAGGTGAATCATTTTCATATTCATGGCCAATTTTATTTCACTCTTTTACCATTTTATGAGAGATTTTATTTCGTTCGAAAAACTGGATAGATCTATTATTAAACATTCAATTTAATTTTTATGTTTTTTATTTTAAATTATAGAAGAATTATATTTTCAATTTTCTACCACGTTTCTTAGACTGATAAACATTATTTTTTCCATTTTTCATTTGAATAAATTCAAAATCTTTATATAATTTTTCATTAGAGATAAAATTAGAAACAAAAAACTATTGATTTTCTATATGTGTAATAATTTTCTTCTCAATAGGGTTTGTATTCATATATTTGGGCCTTTTTTAAATATATGAAATTAAAAAATAATATGTTTTTATTCTTTAAATTTCATTATATAGTTCTTTAGTTTTTGGTTTTTCAAAATCATATCTTCTTGAAGAATAAAAAGATTAAAATGATTAATCAATGTCAAGAGTCATTAAATATTCATTTTATTTTCAATTTCAGATTCATCATAAGAATCTATATCCTATATAATACTCCATATCATAAAATAACACCCTTTTATTTCTTGTTCATGATCTTTTGTTTCCTATTATCTTTCGCTATTTATGTTTGATATATCTCTTCACTCTATATTCATAACCGATTACTTCTAGAGAATAATTATAAAACATATCGTCTTTTTTTCTTCCATTATAATCCTCTATTGGATAATCATTTTATTCACTATTGAGTATCCAATAAAAATTTTATAAAATCCTTTTGTAGAATTTTCAAATTTATTATAATAATATACTTCTAACTCAAAATTTTATGTTCAATTAGTTATATTCCTTTTTTGATTTAATAGAAATAATTTTCCATTTATTAACGTATCCATCGACTAAATTTTTATGTACTAATTCATATTAAAACACAAAAAAAATATTTTTATATAGGCTATATTATTTAAATTTATTATATTTATCAATTTCCACATTCTCATCTTGCCACATCATAGGTTATGAAATAATTAATATTTTAATAAGAATCATATTATTTATGGTTTCTCCTGAGATATTCACTCAATCTACTATACTAGTGAATCTATAAATCATTTTATTTACTCTTTCTTCTTCACCAATTTAGAAATCTATATATTATGTACGAACCATCCAAAAGGATATTTTCTTTAATTTATGAGTTATATAATTGGTATCATGCAATGCACCATGAAAATCATGATTATATTTACTTTTGGTGATTTTAGCAAACAAATTTCATATAATTTGAAAATATAAAATATAAATTACCTTTCAGTTTAAGACACATGTTAGAAAATCTTTACCAGTTAATGCTTCATGGTAAATTATTAGTAACAAGCATGGTTTTACTATTAGGTCCCAATGATCAATTCATATTTACATAAATTAATCATACATACATTATGGTTAATAATGATAATCCTTACCATAAAAAATGGTGGTCTGTGATGAATCTATGCACTGTTTGAAATTTTTCAGGATATTATAAATTGAACTATTTCATAGAGGGTAAGTCTAGGATATGGTTAACAAAAAAATTATACAAAATAGTGATAATATTCCTTTTATTTTCCAATATCAAATATAAATTGTTCGGTATATAACAAAAGATGTAGTTTTGGAAATGATGTGGGTTAATAGAGAATTTTATGAATTTTAAATATTTTATCCACGATAAGTTAATTTATAGAGTAAAATTAAATTTATAGAGAAGCATTTATATAGTATTTAAGATCAATGTGATTCTATATCTTCTCGTCACACTATAAACAGGAGAGTCAATCACCAAAAAATTAGTGACCAAACATGTAAAAGTTTTTCAAAACCTATTCCAACTGATATTTTCACACACAATGTCAAAACAAAAATATTTCTATATTTTTTACATTGTTAATTATAATCCAATAACCCTCCTTTTTCATTACAATAATGTATTACATAGAACCAACATTTTAACATGGTTGATGAACCAAACATAACATTGTTCAAACCATGGTAGAACCGATGCCCCATTTATTTTATTAGACCAAGGAAAAAACAAACATGCATGTTCTTGGTATTGTATAAACATACACTAAGGAAAAAAATTAAATTTAAATTAATATTCCAAAAATTATGTACATGGAAAATATAGGAAAAATATTGCTACCTAGGAACTAGAATTTAGAGAGTAATGGTATGAATATAGAGGAATGCTAGTTCATTATTTGAGAGAGTATAATGTCAAATTCTTAATAGTAGATAAAAAAGATCATTTCACTAGTGCATCAACACTATTCAATGAGTCCTTAGTAATTTTGACACAGAACATTTTAAATGATTTTAACTAATTTTTATGTCTTCGAAACATCTATATCTCAAAGTTATTTCTTTCAAACTCTTTTTATAGTGTTTCATTATTCATTACTTAATAAATTTTTATATCATTCTTGCTAACATGAAAAGAATAACCATTTCATTTCCTTGTTTATAGAGGGACACATGTGTATGTGATAAAATAATTCAATAAAATATGAGATTTATTTTATAGGAAATGGTGTGTTTATATTTCTTGATTTAATGTTCATGGAGAAAACAATTATTACACTAGAAAATTGAACCTTCATAATAATAAAAAATTAACTTTAAAACATAAAATTAAATATAAATAGTTCTTTTAAAGAATAAACTTCCACTAAACATGCATAAAATTTTGAACAACTAATTTTCATAGTATAATTCTAATTAATGAATAATTATAGAAAAATCTAAAAAATTAAACAATAACAATAATATAAAATGAATAAAAAAATAGAAAAACATGGCATGTTTTTCGGTTTCTAAAAACATATTATGGGTGTTTTAAAGGTTTATTAATTCATAAGGTTCAATTTTCATAGGGTTCAATATCTTCGTAATTTATATATTCATAAGGAAACACTTCTTCAAAGGGATCATTATATTTTGGGAAATGGTTCTTTATAATGTTTTTTAATCCTTGCTAGTTACATGTGATTTTAATGACATTAAAACATCCTATAGTAAGATAAAAAAACAGTCATAATGTTCAAACATACTTTGATAAGTTTCATACATGATAATCATAAGGTGGATAACTATATAGTTGAGGTTAATATATATTATTTTACGTTCGGGGCATAAAATAATAATGTTTAGAAATATGATCATAATGATGATACACATAGTTATTTGGTTGATACAATCTAATTTGAAGGTATAAAATATCTCCCATAAGGATAACAAATAATTTGAGAAATATATTTAAAAGGAAAATATAATAAATTTAGAAATTTATTTTTGAGTAGGAGTATCTACTAATCTCACATAGATGTAGTGTTTTATCAAATATTAGTTTATAAGAAAATGAAAAGTAAATAAAAATAGGATTCAAAATTATGATATTCAATATTAATATTTATCTTCTATAGGAATGGTAATCCTTTAACACATTTTATCACCCAAGATAGTGGGAATAAAATTATATTTGGGAAATTGAAAAAAAATTATTTGAAGTGGAATGTATCCACTCAATATGTAGAAAATATGATGATGAACACTTTTATAAAATACTATAATTGTATTATATAGATTTATCCTAGCATGAGTAGTATGAGATATGACTATCCTTTATCAAGAGGATAATACAATGACCAAACAAAAAATTATGTAAAATGTACATTATTATTTTCATAATACAATTATTTTTAGATAACCATATGATGAATTTTTTTCATGATTAATATTGTATGAAATGAGTTATATTGTATTAAATTATTTAAATTCTCTAATTTTATACTTTTATCGCATGCATAATTCAAATAAATGTTACTACTTTAGTTGTGTAAAAGTTTATGACAATAATATTATGAAATTCATGAGGATTAATGTAGATGGTGGGTACCATATTCTAATGTCAAAAAATATTCATAAATTAACATTAAATGTCCATAAACACATTGCTTTTGTTTTCAAATTATTTTTGAAGATGGAAAGAATGTTATCATATATACCACATGATTTGAGTGTGGGGAGATGTTTTCTTAATAAGGTATAAATGTAATATTTTTTAATAGGTGGGAATTTATGCTCACGATCAATGATTAACCACCCACCCCTCATTTAAGTAGATAATTGGTGAAATCGTTAACCCCAAAATGCAGTAGTTATTTTTTTCAATTTTTTAAATTAACATATTTAAACATTAAAGATGGTATTTTTGTGCCAAAAAGGGGGCCCTTGTTTGCCACTACCTCCCTTTTATCAAATAATGCAATCATTTGTGCCATGCCCTACTTGATTTACTATGGAATCCATTATAATCATTCAGGGACTCATTTGGGGTCCAAACAAGCACAAAAAATATTATTACTTTTGAAATTTAATCGATATTTTATTTTAATTTTCAGATATATTTTTAGGTGAAATGGAACATTTCTAGAGTAATAAAAATTATTTTAAAGTATCTTTAATGAATTTAACATAAGCAGTAGTTAATTTTTTTTCTTGTTAATTTTATTATGAACTTTGTGTCAAAAATGATAGAACATGATTTGGGTCCAATACACATTTTTTTGGTTCTTTTTTAGTTTTATTTTTATTATTTTATTTATTATTTTCTCTGATAAATAATTATTAAATATCAAATTTAAATTTCATATAAATCATTCATCCATTTGAAATTATATAATTGAAAATGTATCCCCATTTTAGTGATAAAATAGTAATCCTATATTTTGAGTCCCTCGTTCTTGTGAATTAGTTTAGAGTGTTAAGAAAGAATAAATTCATAATGAGGTGGATTGAGATCCTATGTATAACAACACAAGTATAACAAATATGGGTAAATATTAGAACTACATATTTTTTTAGTATATGACTACTAGAGTCACATTATGGATTTTTTTAATCCAATATTCTCTAGATTCGTTCTCTAGTAGTATTCTACTTATGATCAGGTCTTTTCTCATTAATTTTATCATCGATGGATAATTATTTTGTGAATATGTGGACGTCAAATGACTAGATTAAATAGTTAAGGAGAAAAAATAGAAAAAATGGATAAATGTGTGGTGAATGGTTTATATTTAATCATGGTTACAATTATAAACTAATCACATATTTATAAGAATGATAAATATACCTATATTACATTTTTGATGGAAAAAATAATTCCCTTAAATAAAAATATCAATTCATAAAATTATTCCAAAACATACTTTAAGATGAAATCAGAGTTCACGTTTCTTGTAAAACATAGTTGATAAAAACTTTTTTAGTGGGTAGTTAAAATAATAGTGTTGGGTGTGTGTAACTAAATATGAAATCAATTAACTAGATATAGCTATCATGGTTCCCTTTTAGAAGAAAGTGTTGATAAAATACACGTTGTGGTTTTATATGATATGAGAATCCACATAATAGATCAAGGTGTCATGTGTTAAAGTTTTTTCTATCTAAAATTACATATTAAAAAAAATCAGTTGTCGAGTCACAATATCTTGCACTAAAAATAGATATTTTAAGGATCCTTGGAACTAAAATATCATGTTGATGAATATTCAAAATCTAATGGTTCTATAATTTAATGATTTTAACATTATTTTGGGTGAAATTTAATATCAATTTAACTATAATTCTTAACTAGTCAATAATCTCGAAAGAATTACTAATATATGAGTTTTTTTGTAAAATAATGTCTAGTAATACCATATATTCACTAGGATAAATATTAAATAATGAATAGTTCCTCATAATAAATTCAATGATTAATAAATTAATTTAGGAATAATTCAATTTTATTAAAGGAAGCTATATGAGTGGGGGTCCCCAATACCCCTTGAGGAACCTCCAAAATCATTTACAGGTAAGATGAATGCTTATAGAATAATAATGTATGATATATTTTTTGTTTACAACATAATGATATCATCAATTTCCAATGAGTTTTGAAAGAAAAAAGAGGAAATGTATGGTTACCCCATTCCATGTCATCTATCAGAGGATTATGAGATGAAGGTGAGGTACAAAACAAAGGATATTAACATTACACTATGAATGTGTAAATTGAAAGATAGAATCCAAGTTCTTCCCCATGTGATCATGATGATAATGTATATTGATTTATTAATAGAGATATGATTAATTTCCAACCAAAATATAACGATATATCTAATTATTATATCATAATCTCTAACAACAACTTTTTTATGAAATATAAAATTAATAATATAGATAAATAAGTTTAATATATTTATTATAATATTATCCATGTTTGGGAGGATAAAAGAAAAATAAACCATATATTACTAAGGTGAATAAGAAGAATGGAATGGTGAACATTTACAATGTAATAAACAACACAAAATTCACTTTCACATTTTCTCTTTATAAACGAGGGTATTATGTGATAGGTGGTCGAAGAGAAGATTATTTTATTTTTAAGTGGAATGAATGTTCTTTGAAAGAGGAATATCAATGAATTAATGAATAAATATTAGGGTTTTAAATTTCATATTTTCATCATTGCATGTGACATTTTTGTTTTTCTATGTTTTTGTTTGAATGAATTTATCAATAAAGAATTTATACCCTAATAAAGGAATAATGGAAGTTTATAATGATTACAGGAGTGAAGTAGATATTAATGTCATTGATGTGGTTTGATAGAAAGATTAGATAAAAAATTTGGTAAATTGATAGGGCTAATATGAATTATTATTTTATTTGAAATAAATGATATTATACATGTTATTTTTGAAAACATCATCTTAATTTCATTTCTATTTGCAATGAATTTTTTTGTCATATTTTTTTATTCTATACTATAAAAGAATTTTATTTAATTATACATGAATTTTAGATATTCTTTTTTTTATATAACTGATGAATATAACATATCAGAATACAAAATACATATTTATGGTGATATTAATCATTGTTCAGTAACACTAGAAGTTAATTTTATGGATATTCACGTAAGATATTTTTACACATTCTTGATAAAATAGTTTGGTACTTGACATTATTTTTTATATGTAATAATTATAGAGAAAATTTTTGGTACATATTGTAAACAACCACAATGATTCTAGAACTATTTCACAAAGTGAAAATTTAACCATAATATTTTTATGATACACGAAAATTATTACACTTTGTAAGATTCTAATAAGAATTTAACGGAATGTTTAATGTGATATGGAGAACAACCGTAGTAAAAAAAATTAATTCTTTAGGTTGGTGAGCTATATAATATCATTAGAAATAATTAATTTAACATTGAATTTAAATGGGAGATTATTCCAAAAGTCAAATTCCCATATACAAATTTGAGTAATGTGAAAATAAAAGGAAGAATATACAACTTTATTTCCATAGTAAGATTAATTATTAGACTTATAAATCTTATGGGACATCTACTATATGTTTTATGAAATGTTTTATTTATAGTGTAATTAATAATTGACCATATAACAACATTAATGAAAAATGTGTGCCAATATAAGTTATAATTTTGAAAAAAAAATAAATTATCGCAAAAAATATTTTTTATATAGGAAATGGATTTATTAAGACAAAAATCATTAATTAAATATTCTTCTAGACAACCAAACAGTGTATCTCAATTAATTATTATAATTATTGATAATTTTTGTAATTGAATCTCTATTATAGAGAAATTATAAATATGTGATTGGAAATATTTCTAGAATATGATAAAAATATATTTTCAAGATTGTTGGAGAAATATAGGATTGGGTAAATTAATATCTCTAGATTCACAAGATGTTGGAATATGAAAAAGCTTCATAAATGTTTAGGGAAAAGAATATGTTACTGAAACATACTATCTATGAAAGATGAATTCAAATAAATGGTTCTATAATCATCTATTTTTGTGATGCATATTATTAATAGATAAAAAAAATTATCTTAAATATAAATAGTAAGAAGAAAATATGAAAAACTATAAAGAAAATATGATCTCAAAACTGGATTCCATACACTAAAATCAGGATTATATTTTGGTTTTATTTGTTGTCTATGAAAAAAAAATTTGTATACGTGTGTATTCATAAAAAATAGACATGGATAGTAAATTAAGTCACTATAAATAAATATTTGTTGATAAATTATTATGATATGTTAAGCCACTGGTTTTGGTGTATCCATTTCACCAACAATGATATTGAAATCCACTTGAATTTAGATAACAGTATATAACATACCATAACTATTATATTAATTCCACAAGGATCTATTTCTGTGTCAACATTAAAATTAGGTCAAGGAATATTTACTATCACAAATTTTCTTAACCAGTTAGTGGGATTAATATTGTTTTATATGAAAAATATATTGACAATATAAGGAAAATAGATATTAGGATTATAATTATATATGATTTTGAATAAATTATGTCTCCGTGAATAACGTCACATAACTACCACTATTCTCAGGAAATTATCATTTATCTATGAGATTATTTGGATAATGCAAATGTGTATAAGTTATTTTGGAATTAATAATATTATGTCAGAAAAATTCAATTAGAAATCATTTCCGATGTCACACTGCCTAAATGTCTAATAAATGATTTCTATGACACATAGGAGGAGATTCAGATGATAATTAAAAATATATATGATTAAAAGATGGATATTTCATGTATTTTATAATATATACATGATTTTTTATTTCATATGTATACATTATAATTAATAGATATCAAATAAATCATAAAAAAAACTATTGGTTATAATCAGAACAATCCAATAGTACTTGAGAAGATGCCAGAGATATGTTCCTATTACATTAAGAGGATATAAAGCTAGTCATCAAAGAGACATATAATATAGAATTTATATAGATAAATTTAATATAGTATCATAGTTAGGTTATGTAAATTTGAATAAAAAGAACATTATAGTAGGGGGAATCAAATTATGTAAAACCAAATATATCGAGGACACTAATTCAAAAGTTAATGTTTCTTTAAATGTTTTTTATTCTAGATAATGTATTTTATTTTTAAATGTATGATATCATCACTATAATGAATGCATTTATTATGTTAAACTATTTTTAATGGAACCAAGGATCCTATATGATTGGAGTATAGAATGTATAGAAATGGAAATGTAATCTCTTTCAAATTGATCAAGTCATAAAAATTAGTGTAGTCGTAATTTCATATTTATAAGACCCAATGACTAGAGTCATTCATCAAAGAAGGAAAAATTTATCATGGGAGATAATATATTATTTTTTGTAAAGTTATATGTATTGAAAGATTGGTTTCTGTGAAATAGTGTTCCCTAGATATAACATTAGTAGTACTTTTAAATTACTATATAATGTATAAAATGAGTTAGAAATGTTTTTTTCTAACCATTATATCTATATCACATATAGTTACAAATTTTATGTGGTAATTTACTAGGATAATTTTTCATATCCAGTTGTCATAAAAGGTTTAATGTATAATAATATTATCACAATATTATTATAGTAATATTAATCACGTATCCAGTGTTCTAGAATCATTATAGTGATGAACATAGAAGATGTGTAACTATTATAAATTAAGGGATCATATTAATTGAGACATATTATAAATAATTTTTGAATTTATTATCAAATGTAAAGGAGAACAATATGACTCAACCAACAATTGGGATAAGAAATGGTTAACATTTTGTTTGATGTTATTTTTTAGTATTCTGTATATTATTCTCTTCAAATAAGACCAATATTAATGATTAAAATTAAATGACATACAATAATATATGATGAAAACTATAGTATTTTATATTCTGGTGAGGTAACATTAATTGGAATCATTATTAGTGGAAATATATTGATTTAATGATCAATACTTTATATTTTCTATTTTTATTATAGGAAGAAAAAATATCTGGCCATTTTATAGGGAGGTTAGAGACTTCAAAAACCATAGACACTATAGAGGAAGAAACATTGATCCATTATAATAAAATAATTATTAATAATGTATGAAAGACTAATTGAAGAGGCTAATAATCCAATATTATAAGTTATTTGAAAACAAAAGGATTCTATAATGCAGTAAGTGTCTCTATGATATTGGTATAACTATGATGAATCATATTATATTTTGGTCCTACGTAACATCCCAACCCAGGTGCCACATGTCGCTACCTAGATCTGGTCAGTCACATGACCTCAAGCGCACCTCCCCATAGGACAAAGGTAGCAAATAATCAGGGAGGGTCTATTGTCTATCATGGGGATAGGATACCATCTTTATCAGATTAATACAGTAGTGGAAAATTAATAAACAATCACCAAATCTTGATATAAAAATAATAGAAAAATACAACATCCCCAGATTACCAAACTAGAAACACAATATCAAATCAAAATGGATGATATTCCATGCTAAAGTATGTTCCATGTGAAAAAATGAAACTCAAATGTGAAGACACTAACAACTACCAAGTGGGTCTCAAATGACATCTGGTTCTATCTTCCACAATCCACCATATCTCATCTATCTAACATAGGGTTATTTCCTTTACACTATACTATAACCATAAAATATCTTCATATACCTATCTAGAAGCCCAATTAGGGTGTCAGTACAACTCAGTAGGCACCACCAATGGTGTTTAAAATAATATTGAATCAATAATAGTGTATGCATTGGTATAATGAAATAATTATAATACATAAGTAAAAAATTATCAAATTATCAAAAAAACATTATTTTACCACATAAACTCCATGGGTGCCATGGACACTCATATGAAAATACATTCTTCATCCCATGTTGGAGTCTTAACTATTCATAAGGGGTATCATAACTCATAATACCATTGATACTATTCTTTAATTCATACTTGAATTTCCATTTTACCATTCATCTTTTTGACTTGAAAAGTTTCACAATTAAATAGCCACACAACCATTCATAATTTCTCAATTAAATGACCATTCCACCATTCATAACTCCACAATTTAAAGAACATGTTACATGTAACACCCTGATGTTTTAATGGAATATTTTTATTAAATAATTTTAATTCTTAAGAAGCATATATTACATGGAATCGTGAGATTAAAAAAACCATGAGATGACCTTTGTATAAAATGTCCATTTTAACATAGCTGTTAGGAGAAAGGCAATAAAAATAACTAACTTATGAAAATTTATGGTGAAGTGTTCCATTTCCAATTATTTATGAAAAATATAAATCAATTATATATTCGAATATTTGAATTACTATCAGTTAATGAAATTAATGAAATATATAAGTTATATCATTAAACAAAAATATTACACAAATTCATCCAATAGATATTTTTTTCAGAGGGTATGAATAAACCCTATTTTATATATATAAACATATATTATTCATAAGGATAAAATTCCAAATTTTAATGGAGAACCCCTTTTAAATTAATATTTTGACATATTTATACATTTTTATATGACAACATAAAAACTTTATTTGGAATAAGGATATAAAAATTTTCATTATATGAATTTTTTATATTTTATGATAACATTCATGTTATTATGAATAGTAAAAATACACTAAATTTTAATAGAAAAATCATTTTCATCAAAATAATTTAAAATGTAAAATTATAATGTTTAAGGTTTTAATGTATAAATAGAATACATTTTTATCATTCAATATAATTTTTGACATTAGAATTAATTTTACATTGAATTCATATGTAAACACATTTCAATGTGTTGTAATGTTTTAATTATTAAAATCTTTTCTCTCTTTTTGAAAATGATGTCAATTTAAAATAAATTACATAAACATATGTGTCTTTAATTTTTAAAAATTGATTCCATATTTTGAATCATTAGGTCCAAATTATGTATATATCATTCATTTAATTTTGGGAATTATGAATAGTAACATCGGTGATTTAATTAAAAATAGTAAAAGGGTAAATCTTGTAATTAAGGTTAAGAATAATATTATAAAATTACAATAACACTTGTTTTAATATCATAGGATATGTGTGTTTCAACCTAAATAATCCATGGGTAGAAATGGTTTCCTCTGGAAGCCATTTGGATGAGGTTAGGACATTTAAATTATTTTATTTAAATAAAAGTGAAATATGTCTCACTCAAATATTAATAAAAAAATCATTTCAATGTAATATTTTAAGAAAATAAATCCAAATAAAATTAAATCTATAAAATCTAATAGATTTATCTTCATAATATTATTTTATTTTTAATTTATATTCATCATATAAGTATATTAAATAATAACACGAAATTGATGATGTAATAATCTTATTAATGGAGATAACAAATAAATGTTATTAAAAATATTAAAATAAATAAAAATTGGGATAATTTATATTCGAAATTAATTTTCAGGATTTTTTTACTACTTTAGAAAAAAAATATAATTGTTTTTTTTAAATTAACTTGTTATCTTAATTTTTTGAACAATCAATGAATTTAATAGTGTCAAAATTGACACTATTGTTTTTTTAGGAAAATAATTTTTCTTTATTTTTTTTTTAAATCAGAAAAAAATTAAAAAATATATATTAATTAAGATATGGTCAAAAAAATATTTTAAGTTATTTTATTAGGGTCTCATTGATATAAAATAAGTAAATAATACACCCTTTTAATATTGAAATATCTCATACCCTAATTTACAATTAAATAGTATAATTAAATGTTAATTAAATTATTATGGTTTAAACTGATTGAAAACATGTCAAATATATGTTGGATAATGATATTAAAACACTATCTCTTCTCATCTTCAAAATTTGGATATTTTGGAGGTTTTTGGGTAGGGTTTTATTTTATTATAAATTATTATTTATGGTGTTTCCAAAATCACCCCTCACCTGAATTATAAAAGGGAACCTCCTCCATCACCTATTAAGTTCACATTGAGAAATTAATATCAAACATTCCACAAACACTTCCTTATTAACTTCCCAAGTAACATTCTAGAGGTTATGGACAACTTCCCAGACCAACTCTAGTGCTCTAAGGGGAGATTTAGAGTAAGTACGACGAAGAATAGGTAATATCCTCTACCGATTCATTCAAAATTATTTCTTATTTTACTTTATCTTCATGAACTATTTCATTATAAAGTAATAAATAAAATATCACACTTAAATTTTGATGTTATTTTGATTATGAAACAACCATATTCCACCTTCTATCTATCCAATGAAAAATGAAATCAGAACATGTGCGTACGTACGTCTTACCATCTCTACGTCGTGGTGTAATCGGTTTTTCACCACCACCATACCTGGATCTATATAATGATGAAAATAATATCCATTTTTGACTATTATATAATTATATTATTTTTAAAATATTATAAACCATCCAATTTAATACCATTCAACAATTATGGGATTGATATCGTCGATTGTGCGTACGTGTGGCATATCATCTCCACGATGTGATGTGATTCAATATATATGATAATCATTCAATAATGATTATAAAAATGTAATAAATGAATAAATATGGTATATTTTATATTAACATCATTTTTAATGATATAAATGTTCCTTAATAAGGAGAACTAAAACTTATTTAACAAAACATGCATAAAAACATAAAGTAGTTAATATCCGAATAATGATTAACAATGAAATGTTACAAACAAATAGATGATAATATAATCACATATGATATAATAAAAATGAATATTATTCTTGAAAAATCAATAAAATAATTTAAATTATTATACAAAAGGATTAGATACAAATAAATGACATCAGATCTATGATAAGGGATAATTTCTCAATCTCATTATTATGTGAGATTGATTATATGTAACTATTTACCCAGGTATATTTATCTACCAAGTATATGATTCATGAATATTTAATATTATTTCTATTCTTATACAATTTGTTTATGTCAATTTTAACCATTGGTTAATTTTTATTAAATGGTATGAAGGGTATCTTTTGATTTTTTCAATATAATGTACTTTTTGAATTTTTTAGAAAAATGACAAAGATAATGTTGTTTAATGAAATTATTTTTATGAATTCATAATGACTTAATTATATATATCTTACTATACATAATTTCATGTTTATTTTGAAATAAATTTTTTTATTTTAAAAATTTGTGGAATTTTGGGAAAAAATGTTTTTAAAAAAGAAAGGATATTTTCCTCATGAATGAATTTGAAGTGTTATATCAAAATTAGTTTCCATCTGATATGGAATTATTTAATAAAGATATTTATAAAGTATAATATCCTTATTGTTCCTATGATTTAATTATTTTTATAATGTAATTCTATTTATGAAATCCATTATTTACATGGATTAGCTATGGTGGGATGATGTTTAAAGAAATCCATTTCATTCCATGTGGTTTGATTAATGATCTATTTTGTTGTGGAACACATAAGAATGAGTTCATTATGAGATGGGTGGGACATATATCTCCCTAAAATTCATTGGGTAATGATTTTTATCTCATGAGATAGACATGACTATAATGTAAAGTAAATCAGGTTCAGTAATACAAGGCCCGAACGAGGAGTTAACTGAGTTCAGTAATAGAATTTTCCCACTATGATGTTCATGGAAAAGATCATTGACTAATAGGAAATTATTTTATGTTCTTATTCATATGCCACAAAATTTCATGTCTTATTTTATGAATTTTTTGATTACATTTATCTTTTTTGATTTATCCTATGAAATGATATCATGATCTTTTATATGAAGGATAATATTTTCAAATATTATGTTTTTTCCCTACAATAATGATATGATTAATATCTCCCCATTTTACCATTTCTATGAATTTAATCCCACTGATTCATATTTTTATTTTCCCCGAGTCATGGAGAATGGTATTAAGTAAGAATATCAAAAAGGAGTTGAGTTAAGAAGAAATAAGTGGGAGACAATGTAGCTTTTTTATGAACCAGTTGTTTATATTAAATATTTTCTAAAGACACTATACCAATACATTCCTATCTTAGATTTGTAATATTATTTAATTAATATTATTCAACTTTTATGTAATATTATTGTAATAAAATTATTCATCATTATAATTGGTATCAGAGGAATGTAATAGTTAACCTTCGGAAACAATGATGATAAAACCATAGTATGTACCCAAAGGATTTGTCAAAGTTTTTCTTACAATCCGAGGGTTTTATAAATTTTCTTGAATAACCTAGGATAAAACCCAATGGGTATTAAATTAAAATTTTATTCTTGATTATGTTGTATTTTCGATTATGATTAAAATTTATCACACTATACTTCTTGGTTTTAGTCAATGGTTAGAATATAAAGCAACAATGTTAATGCTGAAAGTTATGGTCAATGCAATGATTATCGTCCTGAGAAACCAAAAGTTATGAGATATGGAATGAAAACATGTGTATCTTTCATCACTGAACTTTCTCAATCAATGAATTATGTAGGACTACCAAATAATCAATAAAGGTAACAATATTCTATTGAGTCCTTCATGAGGCAGCATCCACCATACTTCAGTGGGTCTTATGATCCATTAATGGCTGAACAATTGATAAATACCACTCAAAATATATTTTTAGTTCATCAATTTTCATAACATGGTAAATTCATCTTAATAGTCTATTGTTTGGAAGGTTAAGCTAATCAATGGTGGAATCTTATCGATAATACAAGGAAAATAGATGAAATTGAGTCCATGGAATGGTACAAGTTCACGAACTTATTTTTCAATTAATACATTCCTCATATTATTTAAAAAAAGATGGAGAAGGAGTTACTTAAACTTAATAAAAATGACTCTGAATCCGTTCGTACCTATGAATCAACATCTACAAGGCTTCCAAGGTACTCTTATTGAATTATAATCCAATATGAGAGTAAAATTAATCTATTTTTTAGTTGCTTAAAACCAATTTTATAAAGGGAATTATCCATAAGGGAATTTAATTTCTATGAGGAAATCGTTCGATGAGATATCAAGGTTGATATGGATATTTTAGTAACCCATCTGTTCTATGGGTTTGATAAGAATAGAAAATTGGAATTCAAAGTAAAATATAAAGATCATACTGAAAAGAGGATAATTTTTCTCTTATGCTCAATATGTGGAAAGAAACATGGAGGAGTGTTTCTTAAAGGAAATTGTAAATATTTTATGTGTGGAGAAGAAGGTCATAGGGTAGTTTAATACCAATGTGTTGTGAAGAAATATATCTAATGACGTGAAAAGTGTACACAAAATTCCCAATCTACAATTTAATGTTACAAGTGCAAGGACGTGGGAAATTATTCCAATAAATTCCCTAATCCAAGTGTTATTGATGATGATC
Organism: Viscum album; assembly: GCA_963277665.1. Lineage (NCBI taxonomy): Eukaryota > Viridiplantae > Streptophyta > Magnoliopsida > Santalales > Viscaceae > Viscum > Viscum album. The sequence goes on from OY728123.1 coordinate 893,730,866, forward strand.
GATGTAGGAAAAATCTCAAGTCTAATGGCAATGACAAGCCACATGTGATTACTATCAGTGATGTGGACCATGGTAATGAAGTGGTGAAAGGTGCACTTATCATCCAATCTAAATTATAAAATGTTATATTTGATTTGGGATGCACCCACTATTTTATTTCTAAAAAATTTCCTAAGGGTATCACCATATTTCCCCAAAAATTAGATATAGATTTAGCTGTGACAAACCCTAATGGAACAACAACCACATCAAAATTTTATAATTCATCTCCATTTGAATTTAATTGGAATGTTTTTCATTAATATCTCTCGATCCTTCCTCTAGTTGAATTTGATGTGATTATTGGCATGGATTGGAATTCATTATATGGTACAAATATCAATTTCCAAGGGAGGTAAGTCAAATTTCATATTCTGAATCAATCAATGGTCATCTTTCAATGAAAGGTTTAATATACCTCTTTAGTACAATTATATTCCATATAATGGTTCTTGATCCATATAAATTAAGGTTATATATCTCAAATGGTTTGGGATAAACTCACCATTATGAATATAACTGTTTGATGGGAGTTTGATGATGTCTTTTTAGAATAATTACCATGTCTTGCACTAAATCATGAAGTTGTGTTTTCAATAGAATTCATCACGGGAGCAATTCCAATTTCAAAAAAACCTTATAGAATGGACTCAATTGAATTGTAGGAATTGAATAAATAACTCTATGAGAATCTTGGAAATTATACTCCCTGTTGTGTTACCTTGGGGAGAACCTGTTCTATTTTTTAAGAAGAGAGATAAATCAATGAGACTCTACTTTGATTATAGAGAACTCAAAAAGATCACTATCATGAAAAAAATATCATCTTACCTACATTGATGACATATTTGAGCAACTAATCATAGGTCAATACTTTTACATGATTTAACTTCATTTTTTATATCATCAATTAAGGTTCATGAAGGAGGATATACCAAAGAAGAAATTCGGTACACGGTATAGACACTAAGAATTTAAAGTGATGCTTTTTGGTCTTACTAATTCCCCCCACTATCATCATGGATTTAATGAATAGAGTCTTTATTGACTATCACGATCAGTTTGTGGTAGTGTTTATAGTCGATATTATCGTCTATTTGAATAGAATGAAAGAGAATTTAGAGTTCTTGAGTATTTTATTGAAGAACCTGATAAAGGAGAGGCTTTATGAAAAATTTACCATGTGTAAATTTTGGCTTCAGAAAGTTTCATTTTTGGGTCACATAAAATTAAGATTTGGGACATATATGGATATTGAAAAAATAAAAGTTATTGAATGTTGGAAGAGAACAACAATGGTAACTGAGATCTGATGTTTTCCTATTTTTCCTAGATATTATTGACATTTTGTGAAAGATTATTCATGATTATCTATTCCACCCACCATGTTGACTCAGAAAGGAGTTGATTTTTTGTGGATGAAGGAAATGTCAAGATAATTTAAAAGAGCTAAAAAGAAGATTGGCTAGTGAAAATTTGATCACAATGCCTTGTAGTGGAGAAATGATTGTGATCTATAGTGATGAATCCTTGATGGGATCAGTTTTGTTCTCATGAAAAATGATATAGTGATAGATTATGCCTCACGAAAATTGAAAATCTATGAGGAAAATTACCCAACTCATGATTTGGAGTTAGATACAATAATATTTTCACTAATGATATAGAGTAATTATATTTATGGATAAATGTGTATTATTTATACTGATCACAAAGTTTAATGTATATTTTCACACAAAATGAGATGAATATTCATAAAAGAAGATGGTTGGGGTTGATTAAATATTATGACTGCTCAATACATTACCACCCTAGGAAAAAAACAAGGTAGAAGATTCTTTGAGTTTAAAGAACCATGCTAGCCTATCCACGATGAGGATCAGAAAAGATCCAATATTTATGGATATGTAAAGTATGGTTCTTGAAATTTTGATTTCAGCGGAGAAATATTATATTTCTCAAATGAGTGTTCAAAAAACAATAAAATTTAAGATAAATGAGGTGTAGAAGGAAGGTGTAGAGCTAAAAAAGAAGGTGTGAAATGTTCCTGAATTTAACCTTGATTGTGATGGAATAATAAATTTCATGAATTGGGTTTTTATTCCTCCCATACTAGAATTAAATAAGGAGCCATTGGATAAGGCTCATGTTTCCTCACTCTCTCTTCAACCTTGAAGAAAAAATATTTATAGGGAACTGAAAGAATTTTTCTAGTGGGAATCCATGAAAATATATGTTGTCAAATATGTCTCTTAGTGATTGTTTTTTCAGCATGTTATGGCTAAGAGGAAGACGCCTAAAGGGATGTTACAACCATTACCCATACCAGAATCGAAATGGGAAAACATCACTATCAAATTTTCCAATAGTCTTCTGAAAAAATCTAATGGCCATAATGTTATATGGGTTATAGTTGATAACCTTACGATGTCAGAACACCTATTTTCTATTAGAGAGGATTTCTATCTTGATCATCATGCTAGAATATAATTAAATTAAGTGGTATGATTTCATGGAGTACCACATTGAATTGTATCTAATTGGGATATAAGGTTTACCTTGATGTTCTGGAGAAGTCTTCAGCAGGATCTGAGTACAGAGTTATGTTTCATCACTTCTTATCATCCTCAGACAGACAATTAGTCTCAAAGGATAATTCAAACTACAGAATACATGTTGAGATCTTGCTCTATGGATTTGAAATGTGGTTATGATTAGCATAAACCTTTGGTGGATTTATCATACAACAATAGATTTCAGTCTAATATTCAGATGGCTCCCTATAAAGCCCTCTATGAAAAGAAGTGAATAACTCCAACTTGTAGGGATGATGTTGGGGAAAGAAAGCTATTAGTACCTGATCTTGTTTATGAAATGTCAATAAAGGTTAGATCTGTTCAACAAACATAAGAAAAGATCATAGTTAGAAAAGAGAATTTATGATGAAATCTAAATAAAATACAAGGAGTTTTATGTTGGAGACAATGCGTTTCTATGAAAATCTACATGGAATAGAGTAATGAAATTTGGAAGGTTGGAAAGGATTAGCCCTAGGAATATCGGTCCTTTTAAAATTATTTATTGTGTTGGGAAGGAAGCTTATTGATTAGTGCTTCCACTAAATCTCTCTAATGTTTATGATGTGTTCCAAGTATCTCTCCAAGTAAAGTAAAAACTTAATAGTTCACATGTACTGAACTCAGAAGTCGTACCACTGGAGCAAGATCTATATTTTGTTGAACAACCTAAATAGAGTATGGATAATAGTGAGAATGTTCAAAGAAACAATACTAATTTCTTGGTTAATTTTTTATTGATGAACCACCAATTTTATGAAGCTATTAGGTAGCATAACGATATTATGTGGGAGATATATCATCATCTGTTTGAATCCATGATATGAATTTCAAGGAAAAAATTTTGTTTAAGGGGGTATAATGTAACACCATGATGTTTTTATGGAATATTTTCTTTAATTTTTTTTAATTCTTTAGTATCTTGAATTTTACCAAATAATGAGATTAATCAAACGTTGATATTCCATTTGTATAAAATTACAATTTTAACCTGGCTGTTTGGTGAGCGGGAATAAATATAACTAACTTATGAAATGGTATGGTGAAGTCTTTCACTAACAATTATTTATGAAAAATATAAATAAATTATATATTTTTTTATGTGAATTACTATTAGTAAATTAAATTAATGAAATATATATTTTATATAAATAATAAAATATTTTTTATATTCATTTAAATGATATTTGTTTTATAGGGTATGAAGAAACACGATTTGATGTATAAAAACATATATGTTTCGAAAGGGAAATTTAACTCCTTCTAATGGTGAACCCCTTTTAAATTAAGATATTGACAAATTAATAATTTTTATATGAAAAACTAAACGATTTATTAGGAAGAAAGATAAAAAAATTCATTGCATTGATTTTTTATATTTTTATGATAACATTCTGGTTTTGATGAATACGAAAAACGATAAATTTTAGTTGAAAAATACATTTTTCATCACAATAATTTATATGGATAAATTATAATATTGAATTATTTTATAGTATAAAACGAATAAATTTTTATCACTAATATAATTTATGTTATAATAATTAATTTTACATTGATATCAAATTTAAAAACATTTCAATATTTGGAACTGTTTTATCTATTAAAACTTGTTCTCTCTTTTTGAAAACAGGATTAATATTAAATTAATTAATATATCTTCTCTGTTTTGAATTTTTAAAAATTAATTCCATATTTATAATCCTACAGTCCAAATTAATGAAATAGATTTATTTTATTTTTGGTCATTATGAATAGTAACTTTAGTAATTTTAATCAATATGGTGAAAGGGTAAATCATGTAATTAAGGGTGAAAATACTATTATAAAATTACAATAAAAATTTTCCTAATATCATTGTATGAGTTTTCTTCAAACTAAACCATCCTTGGATTGAAATGGTGTCTTTTTTAATCCACTTGGATGATATAAACACATTTTATTTAATTTATTTAAAGAATAGTTAAATATGTCTCAATCATATTTTAAAAAAAGCATCATTTTTAATATTGAATTTTCTAGAAGCTAAATTATACTACAAGTATTCTTATAAAAGCTAGTATATTTATATTAATCATAGTATTTTATTTTTAATTTTTATTCAACAACTAAGTATGTTAAATAATTACACAAAGTTGATGTTGTAATTATCTTATTAATCGAGATACTAGATTATTGTAATTAAAAATATAAAACAAATTTGAGCTAAATAATATTTCCAATGAGTTTTATTGATTACCATGACTTCATAGGAATATAATAAAAATGTTTTTTTAAGTTAACATGTTATCTTAATATTCTTAAAAATCAATGAATTTAATAGTTCAAAAATCAACAGTATTTTTTGTTTTGGAAACTAATATTTCATTAAATATTTGAAAAACATAATTTTTTTAAAAAATATATAATAATTATGATATGGAAAGAATTCTATGGTATTTAACTATGGTCTCACTTACATCAAATAAGTAATAATTGGACCCTTTTAATTTTTAAATAATTTTTACCCTGTTTAGAAATAAAATAGAATTGTTAAATGTTAATTAAAATATTATGCCTTAAATTGACATAAAGCTTGTCAAAACTTTATTGGTCAATGATATTACAACCTTATCTCATCTCATCTTCAAAATGGGGACATTTTGGAGGTTTTTTCATAGGGTTTCATTTTATTACAAATTATTATTTATGTAGCTTCCAAATATGTCCCTCACCTCAATTATAAAAGGTCACATCCTCCCTCTACTCTTCAATTCACATTGATCCTTCAAGCTCTCCCATCCCCTACAATTTTACCTTTTGAACTTATCTAGTTACATTTTAAAGGTTATGGTATTTTTATAAGACCAACTATAGTTCTCTAAGGTGATTTTTAGAATATTCATGGTGAAAAAGAGTTAATATCTTCTACCTATTATTTCAAACATCTTTCCTATTCTACATAATGTTGAAGAATTTTTTTTTTATAATGTAATCAATATAGTTTCACATATATAATTTGATGCCATTATAATTATGAAAAAAATCATATTCGACCTTCTATCCATCCTATGAAAAAATGAAATCACTACGCATTCGTACGTACCGCTTACCATCTCCATACCATTGTGTAATAAGTTTTTCACCACCCCCTTACTTGGATCGGTAAGATGATGCAAATAATAACTATATTTAATTATTATAACATGATATGAATTATGAAATATTATACACCATAAAATTCAATACCATTCAGAAATTATGGGAATGATATCATCCCTTGTGTGTACGTACAACCTACCATCTCCACGATACAGTTTGATTCATTCTACCAGATCATCCTTAAATAATGATTATATAAATGTGAAAAATGAATAAATATAGTATATATAATGTTAATATCATTTTCTAATGATATAACTATGACCTAATAAGGGGAACCAAAACTCAATCAAAAAAACATTCATATGAACACAATGCAGTTAATATCCGAATAACGGGTAACAAAAAAATGTTATAAACAAACAGATGATAATATGGTCACATAAGATATCATAAAAATGAATATGATTCTAGAATAATTTTATAACACTATTTAAATCGTTATATTGGAGGTTCAACCACATATGAAAGATATCATATCTATGTTAAGTTACAATTACGCAATCTCATTATTATCCAAGATTGTTTATACATAAGTATTTACTGGGGAATATATATAATCAACATTCATATTTCCCAAATATGTAATATTATTTCAATTATTATAAAACAATTTAATGTCCATTTTACCCATTATTGAATTTTTATTAAATGGTATGAAATTAATATTTTTTCGTTATTCGATATGAGGTACTTTTTTAATTTTATTATAAAAGTATGAGGAGTATATTTTTAAACTTCTATGGCATGACATGATTTTTGAATCATCATAACACCATATTTCCATGAAGATTAATCTACAAAATTTCATGTTTAATTTCAACTAAATTCTTTTCTTTTAATATTTGATGACATATTGAAAAAATAAAGTGTATTTGAAGAAGAAAGGATATTCCCATCAAGAATTAATTTCAAGTGTTATATCAAATTATTTTCTATCTAATATGGAATTATTTAATAGTGTTATGTTTCATGTATAATATCTTTATTTTTTATATGATTTCATTTTATTTATGATCAAATACTATTTGTGAAATACATTTGTTCTACATAGATTATGTTATGGTGGAATGATGTTTAAATAATCCCATTTTATTCCTTGGGTTATGATGAATGATTTATGTGATTGTGGAACTGAAAAAATGATTTCATTGTGATATGGATTGGACCTATATCTCCATCCAATGCATTGGGTAATGATTTATAACTCATGCGATAGACATGAATGGAATATCAAGTAAATTTGGTTTAGTAATATTGGGATGGAATGAAGAGTGAACTCGGTTCAGTAATGGACATTATACGCTACGGGGGTAATAGAAATGATCATCGACAAATATGAAATGATTTTGTATGATTATATGTATCCCAATAAATTTAATTCCTTATGTTATGAATTTTGGTATTACGCTGAACTTTTATGGTTTATCACATGACTTGATATCCAGATCTTTTATATGAAGGATAATATTTTCAAATGTTATGTTTTTATATCCTATGATTATGATATGATTGATATCTTCTATGTTTACAATTTCAAATAATTTGAGAAAATACTTTCATATTCTTATTTTCCCCTATTCATGAAGAATGGTATTACGTAATATATGTCAAAATGGTTTCTTGTTATGAAAAAATAAGCGGGAGACAATGTAGATGTTTTATGAACCAATTTTTTATGTTTCCCGGTTTCTAAAGAAACTATGCCTATACATTCATGTCGTGTATTTATTATATTTTTTAATGCATATTATTCAATTTTTGAAGTAATATCATTGTATATAAACTATGGTTCATTATATTACATTCATAATTTCACAATTGACTGAAAATGTCACCATTCCTGATCTCATAATTTAATTCTCATGTTACAATTTATAATTTCACAATTAAATGACCATGTTACCAGTCATAATTTCACAATTTAATTTCCAATTCACAATTTATTTACACATAATTAATTCAACAATTAATTATCCGCATAAATTTCATTACTAAGTTAATAAATAGTTAATCATATAATTCCTTTTAATTATTTTCCCAATTAACTAATCACATCAAACCCATAAATTAATTAATCAATTAATTAATCAACATCCACCAATTCAATATCCAATGATTAATTCATCAATTAATTATATCAATTATCAATTATTAATATATAATAATTAATTCCACAATTAATTATTCATATAAAAAATACTTGTATATCATAATTAATTATTCAAATCAACATTCTCAATATATCCAAATTATTTCTATAATTAATTATATGAAATTATCTATATAAATATCTTCTAGTTAATTCACAAATTAATTATCTCAAATAAAAAATTTCAATATATCATAATTAATTCAAAAATTAATTATCTCAATCCAAAAAACCTCAATATCTCGTAATTAATTGAGAAAGTAATTATTTAAATCTATAATCTTAGAAACCCCAATTTCACATCCCTTAATTTAATTAATTATCCTAATTAATTAATTCAATCAAAATATCAATTCATAAACATCTAACAGAAATTATACAATTACGTAGACATACATCAAATCAAGACATAGGGATTTTAATTATTTACCACCTACCTCAATTCGTTGATGATCGATCGCCCAATTGAAACACCTAATTTAAATTGAATAACGATATAATATTAGATTCAGATATAAAACCTAAATCATAGATTGAAAAAATGAATATACCTTAATTCTCAATCATAATCCATGATCCCTTGATCTATATCAAATAATAGATATAGAACCAGCCAAAAACAAGGAAAAACATCCTCCAAATGATGGAAGAAAAATGAGAAAGATAATGGAAATAACATGGTATGAGATCCCCTTATCACAAGGGGTGAAGATCTTCAATATAGGATTTGAATCGTGATGAACAATTGTCTGAATGGATTGGAATCTTTTCAGAGGACCCCAAAGTCATGAAACAAATGTTATGGTTAAAGGGGGTTAATTTTGGATTAAAATGGGGGATCGATAAATATCAAAAAAATATCGAGTGCATTAAAAACTCATGCATAGTTTAGTGTTCAGGGAACATGTTTTCATATAACCATAAAACACTATTTAGTGGTGGATGATTTTTCATTTTAGGATGCACTAATTTTCAAACAATGTGTTATCCATGGAAAACATATATGTACCAGGTTTCACATTTTTCTAGGACATGGTGCACTGTTAGGGGAATCTATGCTCTAACCATAAACTACTAAATTTCATTGATTTTCTCAAATTCTTCACCCATACACACCCAAAAGGAAAACCTAAGAGAAAATTATTCATCATAAGGAAAAAAGAGTGCCTATAAATGATCATGTTACATCTCTAGAAAAGGTCACGACTTTACAATCTCCCCACCTTATAATATCTCATCCTTGATTTATACTTCCAATAATCACTAATATTATGAGTAAACAATAATGTTCCACTCATCCCTCATATCAACTTCTATATCTCTCCTATGTTTCCTCTTAAACATGGCCATATTTTTAGAGTACATGAACTATCCACATGTTATATCCCCTAAACAATTTCTTTCTACGATCCAACAAACATATCTACTGCTCTTCAAAGGACATATCTATCTCAAGCTCAACATCATCTAGATCGATCACATAAGAATAGTCAGGGTGATACCTCCACAGTTGTTCCACATGGAAAATGTCATGGAAATCAATGTATCCCTTTGGAAGACCCAATAGGTATGCCACCGGCCCGATTATCTCCAAAACCTCAAACAGTTCAATGAACCCGTGTTCAATCTTATCCTGCCCCCATACAATGTAGTGAACTAATATAGGAGATACCTAAAATAATTCATGATCACACTCCCAAACTATAGGGTTCATCGATGTCTATCAACATATGACTTATGTCTATTCTAAGACATAGAAATACATTTCTAAATAAGCTGAACTAACTATAATGTATCATGCATGAGACTTTTTTGCAACAACTCTGACTCATGTACCTCCATCCAGCATAGAGGTCTTCTACATGGACTAACATAAAGTCCCTCCTGTGGTACCATGTGAAAATTTTCCTGATAACTATAGTTATAGGAAAATTACACTAAATATAGTTGGTTCTACCAAGACCCATTTAAGTCTCTAACACACACTCACAGTATATCTTCAAGAACCTGTATTGTATGCTTCAACTACCCATCTATCTTACAAAATAAATCAATACATAATAAAACCTACAGCCCCTGGGAAATCATTAAACCCTTATAAAAGTAAGATGTAAATATCATGTAATAGTTTGAAATAATAGTCCTTGAAATATCGTGTAGATAAACTATCTCTTGAACATACAACAATCCCAACTTCTATGCTAATGATATATCTTGTATAGGCATGAAATGCACTACCTTCATCAGTAATTCAAAAACCGCCCATATTACATCATCCTTTTATGTATTCCTTAGATGAACCACCACAATATCCATGATTATATCATCCCAAATCCTTTATGGAATCATCAATGGTTGTAAGAAACCACCATGTCATCAATATGTAGACATTACCTACTGATATGCGTATCGTCATACCACGAACCCTAATATCACATTTTTCATGCCCAGTCACAAAAACTGTCTTCATAGGTCACAATTCATTTTTGACACACCTGAATGTATTGCACACTTTAAGAAAAGAAACTCATGAGTTAGTTGTTCCTATATACCCCTCATCATAATAACCAATTCCCCAAATATATGATCACACCCTTATCTATAGAATAATTAGACGATGTGCCCCCACATTTAAGGATTTATTTTAATGTAAATAACTCTGGATACTCATATTGCATATCCATGATCCATCTCAAAATCATAGAATCAACTGAAACTAATATGAGAGTCATCTTTTCCAAACTCTCCTGGTCCACAATGTGTATTTCATATATTAAATTCCACATAAACCACTCCACTATAGATTCTTGGACCACATGAGTCTTAGATTTATTGCTCAAGGAGTCAACCACACTATTTCCTTTCATAGGCATATATACTAGATCAAAATAAAGTGATTGAAAATACTCAAACCATCTCAACTACCAGATATTCAAATATCATTGGGATAAGACATATACTAATATATTATGATATATATATATATATATAATAAAATTATAATTGAATATATAATGTCAAAAATACTTTAAACCATAACCAAATTCTTTAAACTCGAGTTCATGCATAGAGTAGGTCCATTCATGTTGTCTCAATTGTCGAGAACCGTATTCCACAACCCTATATCCTTGCATTAAAACTTCTCCATGCCCTATTCTTGATTTTTTCCAATACTCTATATACACCTCACCTGGATCATGTAGGATCGAGATCAAAGCTCTTGGTAAGAGCTTATTCAACTCCTGGAAACCATTCTCACATGCTCTAGACCAGTCAAATATTATGACCTTTTTGTTCAAGAATGAATGTGGAACCACCAAATAGGGCAAATCCTGTAAGAATCTATGATAATAACCATTTAACCCTAGAAATAATCAAATATAGAATATGTTATTGGGATTATCTCATCAACCTAATACCTGAACCATTTCTAGGTCTACTAACACACCTTTTTCTGAGATAATGTGATAATATAAGTGTACCTAATAAATGAAATACTGACACTTATATATATTGGTGAAAAGATGATGCATGATCAGTGTATTGGGGATGATTTCAAGATATTGGGCATGATCATTAGGAGTCTTGGAGTAAACTAAGATGTTTTATTCAAAAACTACCACAAACTAATCCAGGTACGAGTGACATATCATAAAGGCCATAAAAACTCATGGTATGATCCTCAACAAAAATAGCATTAATAAGAACTCAAAAGGCCATATATTATTCTAAATGAAGTACTCGATATATCAGATGTCTGAACTCTCTATTGACGATACCTCGATCTCATGTCTATCATGGAAAATATATAATCTCCTATAATCTAGTCAAATAGATCAACCATACACAAAATATGATATGGGTTCCTCACTTTCATTTCATTCAACATTTGGTAGTATAAAAAAAACATAGACTCATATCATCATTCTTGGGAGACAGAACTGGTGAACCTTACCGTGGCACACTCGAACAAATAAATCCATTATATTCCAACTCATCCAAATATTTCTTGAGCTCTTAAACCACTATGTTGGCCATTTTTTATGGTCAAATGGAACTAGATCAACCCCTAGATGATATCAATAATAAATTCCACATCTCTCTCAAGTGGTAACCCTCAGAAGTATTCAAGAAACATGTCCTGATGCCTATCCACTATTAATGAAAAAATATAATTATTTACCCCTCCATTATCATTAAATACACTAGTAACATGGGATGTGATCTCCTCTATTTTTTATTACTAATTAACTATCATTTCTTGTCCTTCCTGGATATACCACTCTCCATAGTGAATATAAATATCCCCCTTAAGATATGTAACAATCACTCTCCTCTAGTAACAATATATGTGAGAATAGTACGATACTATCTAATACATACCAATTATTAGATAAAATCATGACATATCAAGGATGTAAAAACCCATATAAAGATATACTCTACAACCTAGAGAGAACATGCCTTACACAAAATTAATTCCCTCAACCGTATCCCCACAGGTGTGTATACCGTCAACACCATGATCACAAAATCAACCACAAGGATTAAAATGCTAACATGTTGTCTAGAAATAAAGGAATTAGAGGAACCAATATCAAATAGTTCACTAGATAATGTAGAAGCTTAAAAAATAGTACCTATTACTCTCTATGGTCCAATTTCACCATCCATAAGTGTGTGATGCACAGAATGAAACTATCATTCACCTCTTGCATGTGAAGTTAACCAAATCCCCTAATCTTTACCAACCCACTAATAGATGGGATATTTTTTAGAAGTACCATGTTGAATACCTATACCACCATGTCTGACAGAACTCGCGATACAATTTTGATGTAGTGTATAAGGGCCCATTCCTACAATCTTATTCTTCCTTGTTGTACCCTCAATGACCATATGTTGCTGGGTCCTATATAACTTGTGAATATATCCCATTTTTTATAAGACATGCACTCTATTGGTGGTTGGGGTGAATATATATGATAGTGTCCAAGCCTACCACACTAGTGAAAGACAATCTAGTTATGGTGCAGAGTGACTGGCCCTTCCTAACGGCACCTTTCCTACTATTCCCTTAACAAAGTCCATCTTAATTACATTTCCTTCTCTCAAAATATGTACCGCCTGAACAACCAATATCAAATATATGTACTACATTGGAAACCTCCATCAGGTTCCCCTCAGGTATGAGAGCCAAATCTACCTCCTTGGAAATCTTTTTTAATAGAAAATGGTTAACTTGGGACTTAATATCACATTTCGGTTTACCCTAGAAACAACACGCTTTAGATTTCATATCACATTCCAATGCTAATGAATGGAGTTTCATGTCTCCAAAGCATCTATTACAGTCCATTAAGGACATTCTCCTCTAATTAAACCTCACGAACTCAACATCTATATCCTAACTTAGCGTCTCTGAGAATAAGTTATCTAAGAACTACTCTACAATGTCCTTCCAAAACATACCATAAGCCAGTTCCTTATGAGGTTGAACTTCCCCCAAGTGATTCGATGATCTATGTAGTTTATAAGTATCCGCCATGACCCAAATTTCAGTTGGGGTGCCCAAATGGTAAGGTATAGTCTTGATGGAGTCAATCCAGAACTCAGCTCCTTCAGGTCCACCCTCTTTAGTAAAAGTCAGAGGATGTTTCAATTGGAACCCAGGCATCATGTAAGAACCCAGATCTTCTTTCCTGGTATGTTTTCCTTTTATGGTTTTTTTGAGAAAATGATGAATTTGTGGAATTTTCTAAAGTACTTGTCGTGTACTTTATAAGTACATGCCTTGTATTGTGTTACCACAGGAGGCCTTGTGTTGGCCGTGTAATGGCCACACACATGACCGTGTGGGGGTGACTTGGAGGTCCCCTAAAGTGGAGTACGGAAATGGAATGTACATGACATGTATTTACAATGTACACAATTTGTACTTTCATTTTTTCATGAAACATAACAGGGTAGCATTTAATCACCAGAAGTGTCTTCTTCTAGGTCTCGATCGGACAAGAGATCATATACAACCGTTATATTCCTCCGAGCCCCTGACCGAGCATCTGTTCTTCGAATCAACCATTGTCAATTGTGTTGGTATTGCCTCAACATTTTTTTAGATCTTCAGCGTTCTAATGAGATTCAAGCCCTGAGACTCAAGTATATTGATCTCCCAACATATAGGTAGGTCTTTTGTTCATTTTTTATGAATTTATTTTAGTTATATGTGAAATTTTGGCAAATACCCCTAATCGGGGTATGGCGCATTTACCGTTTACACTTGTTAATTGCCTTAAATGCATGTATGCTTGAGTAGAGGTTATTTTTATGTGAATAGGGATGATTACTATGAGTTTTAGGTGTTTCCCATACATGTTTTCTCTATGAACCTTGTGATATGATTATCCTGTTAGGCTCACATGATTATCCCATGCCTAATTTTAGGATGGTGTTCTTCATATCTGACATGCTTGTTATATTGTAGACTATAAGTCAAGTATTTCTATAGGATTAATTTGGCCATATTATATTGCTATGCATGTTGACTTACACAGTGCTGTGAGAACCTGGTGTAGTAGACTATAAGAGGAATTGACCAAGTGAGCTTCTTAAGAGAGACTTTGACCACTTTGGGCTATAACGGGAATTGATCGAGTGATCTTCCTCAAAGAGTACTTTGAATCACTTTTGGCCTATAATGGGAATTGACTGTGTCATCTTCCTCAAAGATTCCTTGATCCACATAGACTATATGGGTGATTGACCATGTGAGCTCCCCCATAGATTCCTTGACTACCTTAGACTATAAGGGGAATTGACCGTGAGAGCTTCCTCAGAGAGTCTTGAATAACTTTTGAATATAAGAGGAATTTACTATGTGTGATTCCATAGAGAGTCTTTATACATTATTATGATGGAATGAGAGGGGATAGGTTGTGTTTACAATCCCTAGGGTTACCCTGCTTTATTAGATGCTTATTTGATATGTCGAACTATTTATTGATAAGTACTTTAATGTTTACTGCATATTTTCTTATTAACTGCCATATATATTCACTGAATATTAGTCAAAGATCTTTGGGTGGTTTACTACTAGGATTTAGTATCACACCCGTAGTGAGTCATGATTTCCGGCCCATACAGATTATTTTATTTCAAGTATAGATAAGGGAAAGTGCCCTTCTAATTCATTTTCTTGATTGACTATGGAGCTGTAGAGCATGGGACCAAGCTATGGATTGCGATGATGAGGAGTTGCTTGCTTCCATTATTTTGTATTTGGATTAGTACTGTTGTATTCTTGCATTGTGATTTTTTGGATGCTTTCCTAGACATATTTATCATACATAATTCATATATATATATGTGTGTGTGCTCTAGTTTATTATTTTTCCAGTCTTCCACTATTTCATTTTGTTTGGATTATTACATCTTATGCTATTGATATTGTTTTTCTTACACTGTGATATTCTTCCAATGAGGGCATGGTTTCCCCAATATCACACCCAAGGCCCTCGCTGCTAGTCGGAAGCCTCTGGCATTCAGGGAAATGCACTTGAGGCCATGGGACCAACCGGGTACGGGGCACCTCTGGGTGGATATAGGAACCAGGACATTACAAAGTGGTATCAGAGGAATTATTTTCTTCTGGGATTAATGTTTGGAGCCTATAGCCATTGATAGGACATAATAGGTACATGGTAATAATCTATGCCTATGATTATCTAACCTGTGTATAGGAAAAATCCAATCTACCTCATTTATTGCAATTTTTTCTGGTTTTCCATTTTAAAGTTGATTTGATTCCACCATTGGTGATTCACATGTTTTGGGTTGTTACCATTGATGTTATTGGGGTTCTTTTCCTATCTCAACCTGATGAGATGAGGGTATTCCATCTCATGCATCATATTGGAACTTTCTGGGACCACATTTCATGCATTAATACCATGCAATATAGGGTGAATTAGCAAATTCATGTTACTGTGATAGGTGTTGTGCTAAGTATGCATGTTCCTGTGATATTTGACCTAAAAAAATACTTGTTGTTTTATAAATTATACTTTGTGTAAGGTTTTGTTTGAATGAATGCAAAACTTTGGTTCTTGAGGTGTTATGGGCCCTCGTGGACTATAATTTGTTGGATCATTTCCCTGTTTTGCTTGTTATAACATGTGTAAGGTGCCAAACTTTGATTCGTTGGGAGTATTGGCCCTCACAGATCTGAAATTGGAACTTTGATGTTCATTTCAGTATTTTATGGTCTCCAGATAAGTTTTGAGGCTTACTATCTAGAAAACCCTAGATAACATGCCATGTAGTTTTGACTACACGCCATGTGATCTTCTGTTCGGGAAGAAACCATTTTTCATAAGAACACACTGTGTACTTTATTTACACGCCATGTAGTCTCTAACAATGTCACAGGCCGTGTGGGAAGAGACATGGGGTAGGGAAATTCTTATGGGAACACACCGTGAATCATATGTACACGCCGTGTTTCTAGAACCTATGTTCACCCATGTAACTAACAATACAGTTTGGGGTTTTATTTTTTAGTACATGCCATGTAGTGTCAGCCGAGTACCCGACCATGTTACGAACAACACGGGTTGGTGAAGCTCATCTAGTACACTCCGTTTCTGGAACAAACATATTGTGTATACTTGTTCTAAGGGGAGTCATGTGGCTTAGCCATGTAGAAGGACTCAGGAAGGGGAAGATAATTCAAGTACACACCGTGTGTAAGAACAATGCACTGTGTGTTTGGGATGTTACATGACCTAGGCTGGAATAAGTACAGGCCCATGTGAATGGCTTAAGGGAACACGCCGTGTAGTCATGTTTTGTAAAACATGAATGTTTTCTTTCTCCTGTTCCCCTTCTTTCACTTATAGTTTTAGTCCTTGATAATCTTGATATAAGGTGTGCACTTGAACTTGCAGAGTCATGCCACTGAGACGTCCTCCGGTTGTATTCCAATTACCAGGTGGTGAACAGACACCACACATGGCTGATCAGGCACTTCCAGCGGATCCTCCCATTGTACCAGTTTTGGCACCATCGGTTATACCTGACACATGTGCTAATGCACAGTTTAGATAGGGATTTATGAGGATGATGCAGAAATTTTAGGGAGATCCACCTTCTACCCTATCTATTGCAGAATTGGCGTGGTTCTTTCAGCAGTAGCATCCTCCCACTGTCTCAGGGGATATAGGACCCTAGGATGTAGAGTCGTGGATAGAATCCACACGGACGATCTTCGATCATCTGGATATTCCTCTATAGAGGAGGGTCAAGATACTCACCTACATGCATTGATACTATATTAGGAGGTGGTGGGAAGTGATCTCACAGGTAGGGCACTAGTAGAATATGGTCTGGGATGAGTTTTAGCGCATCTTCTATGATTACTTATATCCAGAGACCTTGAGGGCCGATCAAGAACTAGAGATTCTGAGTCTAGATCATGGTAATCTTTCTATGATGGAGTATTCCTCTGGACTCACCGAGCTATATAATTTCACGCCTATTCCAGGAGGTGATGAGTTTTTCCTTGCATGGATGATTAAGGATGGTCAGAGGCATGACATCCGATCACAGTTGAATATCTTCAGGTTGAATTCTATCTCTTCTATAATCGACCAGGCCCTAATAACTGACCTCAATTTGATGGATTCTGGAGTTATGAGCCATGACGGTATGAAATACATAATTAGTGCTCCGCTATCTAATAGAAGGAAGTGTTGTATGGAGATTGCATGTGGAGATCAGAGTATGCTGGATGCATATTCTGGTAGTCTAGTGGTATTTTACCATTGCGGGAGGAGGGGGTATATGAGGCCAGATTTCCCGAGTGTCCCAGTGGAGTGCCGATCTTGCAGAAATATGGGTCACCTTCAGAATTTCTGTCAGACCATCCCAACAGAAGCTGGTGACATGGGTTCTTTAGTGACTCCTCATTCCAGAGCAGTACCACCACTTTCTCACCAGTCTGGGAACTGGAGTTCTTCCATCTGTTCAGGCCGAGGTGGTGATTGTGGTCGTGGTGGTAAGTCACCAGGATACTATCGACAACAGGGTGGATCAGTTTAGAGTGGTTAGGTAGGGTCATAGGGCTGTGGTGCAGGCTAGACTTTTTCATTGGAGCAGACCCATTATGAGCTGGATCCCGAAACCTCTACCATTCGAGGTAGGATCTTAGTAGCCTCATTTTTAGCTTCTGCACTTTTTGATACAGGGGATTCCTATAGATTTATATCTATTGATATTTTGGAGAGCCTTGGTCTCTACATATTTTATTCTATTGATATCATGATTCTAGACACTCAGTTGGGGAATAGAATGGATAGTGTATGTCAGTGCAGGTAGTGCCCTCTATATGTTGGTGGGTGTCACTTTCTATGGGACCTCTATGTCCTAGAGATGACAGGCTATGATATCATCCTCAGAATGGATTGGTCAGTTCCTTTCTAAGAATTAATTGATTGTTATCGTCAGAGTTTGTGTTTTAAATCACCATAGGGAATATCATTTTTTCTTAAGGGTGAATGGGATGTCCAGAAAAGCTGAGTGGGACCAGAGCATCATGGGTTGCGAGGAGTTACAGCCCAGATTTCTAGTATTTATTTCTATGAGCAGGAGACTTCACGGTTAGACTTTCCTCCAGTGGTGGATCATTTCAGGGATGTCTTTCCAGAGGACTTTTCAGGTTTTCCTCTAGAGAGAGAGGTGGAATTTTCTATTGATCTCGTGCGAGGAGAAGCACTGATGCCCATTTCTCCTTATAGGATGGCTACACAATAGTTGCAAGAGCACAAGAAGAAGTTGGAGGAGTTGCAAGAAAATGGATTCATCCAACCCAGTACTTCTCCTTGGGGTTTTCCTGTCCTTTATGTGAAGAAGGAAGGCAGTACCCTCAGGATTTGTGTGGATTACCGGAAGTTGAACTAGTTGACGGTCAAAAACCGATATCCCTTACCAAGGATTGACGATCTCATTGATCAGATTCTAGGTTCTCGGGTGTTCTATAAGATTTACATGATTTTTATTATCATCATTTTCACATTATTCCATCTGATATACCTCTTACAACCTTCCGGAGTAGGTATGGTCAATATGAATATATGGTAATGTCGTTCGGTCTCACGAACACGCCTGTAGTTTTCATGCCACTAATGAACCGAGTGTTCCATCCATACTTGGATTAGTTCATGGTGGTCTTCATAGACAATATCATGGTGTACTCGCAATCTCGACACGACCATGCTACCCATATTGAGATCGTTCTGAGTACACTAATTGAGCATTCATTATATGTTATTCTCTCGAAATGAAGCTTCTGGATGAATCATATTCACTTATTGGGTCATGAAATCATAGAGACGGGACTATCAGTAGACCCAGATAAAGTGAGAGAAGTATTTTTCTGAGAGAAACCGAAGAATTCCTTTGAGGTGAGATGTTTTCTAGGGCTGGATGGATACTAAAGACTCTTCATACATGACTTTTCACGCTTAGCAGCACCACTGACGGGTCTGACTAAGAATGCTGAAAAGTTCTTGTGGTCAGATTCTTGTGAGTCACAATTTGAGGAGCTGAAAGTGTGGTTGAATTAATCACCAATAATAGTCTTTCCAGAGCCAGGAAAGAGCTATACTGTTTATTGCGATGCATCATTTATCGTGTTGGGAGTTGTGCTTATGTAGGGAGAAGGAGACATTCTGTACGGGTCTCTACAGTTGAGGCCACATGAGAGGAACTACCCGACACACGATCTCGAGTTGGAACAAGTTGTTCATGACGTGCGCTGTTGTAGGAATTATCTTCTAAGAGATCATTTTGTGGTTTTCACCGACCAAAAAAGTCTCAAGTACATCTTCACTCAACGTGATCTGAATTTGAGACAACGAAGGTGGGTTGAGTACCTATAGTCTTTTGACAATGATCTTGCCTATATGTCTGGGAGAGGCAACGTAGTGGATGATTCTTTGAGCAGGAGGACTCAGATATAGGCACATCAGGAGGCCATTAGTGAGTAGAAGCTTATGTCACTATTCTCTTAGATGCATTTGGAGGTTTACGATAGATAGGGGAAGACGTTTCTTTCGTCGATAGCTCTTACCTCTACTCTTCTTGATCGAGTTTGAAGGAGACAACTACCATATTATGAAGGCATAGTCCTCCAAGAAAGCGTGTTAGGAGAGGACCCTATTCCTGGATGGACCATAGGCGAGGATGAGACCTTGCATTTCCAGGGTTGTGTATGGGTGCCAGTAGACATACAAGAGGAGATGATGTGGGACATTCATTCCTAGGTTTGGGAAGTTCATCCTAGTGTCACCAAGATGTATTGTGATCTACACCATCAGTATTGGTGTCCTGGTATTAAAGGAGATGTTTTTGGTTTCTTCATGAGGTGTTCTACCTGTCAGCAGGTGAAGGTGGAGCATCAGTGACCAGTGGGGCTTTTGCAGCAGTTACCCATTCTTGAATGGAAGATTAATGCTGTCGCGAGGGACTTCGTGACTAGATTTCTGAGGTTTCCTTGAGGGAATGATGTAGTTTGTGTTTTCATTGAGAGACTCACGAAGGCTTCTCACTTCTTACCGAACATGGATAGCTTCAATGTTGATGAGCTGGGGAGTTTGTACATCCGTGAGAGTGTATGTCTGCATGGGGTTCCACACTACAATATTTCAGATAGGGACACACATTTTACTTCAAAATTTTGGCAGCGGCTATACAATGATTTGGGTCCATAGGTATTTTTTGAGTATAGCTTACCATCCCCAGACTGATGGCCAGTCTGAGCATATGATTCAGGTGATTTAAGACATGCAATGAGCATATATCTTTGATTTTGGAGGTTCTTGGGAGAAGCATATTCCTCTTTTGGAGTTTTCCTTAAATAATAGTTTTTAATAAACTATTAAGATGACACCATATGAGGCTTTGTACAGTAGGCCATGATGATCACCCTTATGTTGGCTGGTGGTAGGAGAGGTAGCTATGCATGGACCTTATCATGTCTAGGAGGCCACAGATCATATAGAGTTGATTTGGAAGAGTATGGCTACTATAAAGTCTCGACCAAAGTTTTATGTTGATCAGGGGAGACGAACTATGGAGTTTGAGGTTGGGGATCAGGTTTTCCTATGTGTCACACCGAGGTTGGGACACATAAGGATTAGAAGATAGGTTAAGCTTTCGCCGAGGTACATCGGGCTGTTTGAGGTGATAGAGAGAGTTGGTCTGGTTGCCTATAGGTTGCAATTACGTCAGAGGTATCGGGCTATGGATGATGTTTTTCATGTTTATAAACTCTAACAATACTTTCCAGACTTGTCTCATGTCTTTTAACATAAGGAGGTTGAGCTTGAAGTGTATGCGTCGTTTTAGGAGCATCTGATCTGGATTGTTGATCGCAGTATGATGCTTCTTCGTGGTCGGTCTGTTCCTTTGGTTGGTGTAGAGACCCATACTTCACATAAAATATTATCACTTAAAAATTAAAGAACACTTATTACAACGTTTAACGAAACCAAGAATGGACCGTATAGGTATAGTGTCTTTAGAAACTGGGAAACATAAACAACTGGTTCATAAATCGCCCACACTGTCTCCCATTTATTTCATCATATCTATAGTCCCGTTTGGAATATCTTACTTAATAAGCTTCTTCCTGACCGGGGGAAAGAAAACACATTACTTTTGCGGAATACTTAATACATAAAAAAACAGACACACAAGGACCATAATAGTTTAGTGTATTTGGAAACATGGAACACAATCTTCTAATCGTGGTGAAAGATCTTCAACATCTCTCATAAAGATCTTCCACTTTTTTTTCCTGACCTAAATCCTTTCTTTTGATCATGGGGGAAAATAAAACATAAAAAGGGTGAGCTCAAATGCTCAGTAAGGGTAAAATAAATAACAATCACATCATATTCATAAGAACATAACATTTTGGAAATCTTAACCTGCAAAAGAGAGCATAATTTCATAATATGGGATAAATCATAGTAGTGAAATGCAATCCCAATAATCATAACATAAAACATGAAACTTTGTGGAATACACACATAATCATATAGAATCATTTCTTGTTAGTCAAAACTCATTTCCAAGACTATCTTAGTGGACAAAGTCCATTTCTGAACCGATTTCACTCCTCGTTTCAGTCCTATTTCACTGAACCGGTTTAACCTTCCGTTCCAGCCATGTATATATCATGAGATATAAAATCTTTACCCAATGCATTGGAGGGCGATATAGGTCCCACCCATCTCATAATGATACCATTCTTATGTGTGCCACAAAATTATAAATCATACATCATCGCATAACCCATGTAGTAAAAATGGGATTCTTAAACAACATGACATCATAAAAAAATTAATATAAAATAAAGGAATTCATATAAATAATTCCATCACAACATAATCAAATCAATGTAATAATAGGGATAGAAATAGTACCCTATATTATCTTAGATGGAAAATAATTTTGATAAAACACTTAGACTCCATTCTTGAAGAAAATATCCTTTCTACTTTAAAAACATTTTCCTTTCTTAACATGTCATACAATTTTATACTAAAAGAAGTGGATTAAAAATAAACTTGAAAACTTTTAAAGGAAGTTTCTTGGAAATAATATTTTATAAATCCATTCATTCCGTATAAGTTAAAAAAACATTCTTCGTACTTTTGTCGGAAAAGTCAAAAAGTACCTCGTACGAAAAAGGACAAAAGATTCCTTTCATATCCTTTACTAAAAACTCACCGAAGGGTAAACATGGATATAAACTATCGTAGAATGATGTAAATATTACATATTAAGGAAACATGGATGTGGATGATAAAATTAACCCTAGTAAATTCCAAAGTATATACAATCTCGGATAAAAATGAGATTGTGATATTTCCCTTACCTTAGGTCCGATTTGCTTCGAAAGTGTCTGAACCTCATGTATAGTGATTTAAATAATGTTATTGACTTATTACTGAATCATAATTATTGTTATGATATCATATATGGTCATATTCTTAGCTTCTTAGTAGTAATATTTCATTGCCACTTGTTATTCAGGTGTTTATAACTTTTTGTTCTTATGCGTGTTTTGTCGAATAAATTCTTATTCTTCTCTTTAGGTTATAGATACCTCATTTTCAGAATTTTATTAGTGTAATATATATCATATTCATTCATTCAATTCATTTATATAATCATTATGAAATGAAGATCATGTAGAACGAGTCGCATCACATCGTGGAGATGGTATTCCGTACGTACGCACGACTGATGATATCGTTCCTATGATCGTGGAATTGTATTGGAGTGTATGTATACTATTTCAGAATCAATATCACTTTATAATAGTCATATATAGTAATTATTGACACCATTATACCCATCCAAGTAATGTGTTGGTGGAAAATAGATTACACCACAGTGTGGAGACGGTATTCCGTACGTACGCACGTGCGGTGATTTCTTTTTCCGTAGGATGGATAGATGGTGAAATAGGGTTGTTTAATACTTATAATAACATATCAGTATGTGAGTGATACTGATTTTACTACTTCATAATGAAACTACTAAAGAAGAAGAAGTGGAAGAAGAAATAAAGATGAAAGAATCTGCAACGGACATTACCACTTCTTTGAAGTGCTTCTTTGAGACCTCATTTTAGGGAACTAAAATAGGTCTTTGAAGAATACCAGAACCTCTAGGATGTTTTTAGGGAAGTGGAGAGAAGAAATTGGCAGGGGTTGGCAGAGGTTGAAGGCTCAATGTGGTGTGAGGAAGAGGGGGAGGAGGTGCCCTTTTATAAGGGAGGAGAGGGGCACCTTTGGAATAACTAAAAATATTATTTTATTATAAAGTCAAATTCGGTTTTTAATAGCTCCAAATTAATATATTTCGAAGATAAGGTGGGTAGGGGTCGAAATCCTCTCATAAAATAGAATTTAGACAAGTTTATGTATCAATTTTAACCTTATCATTTAGATTTAACTTCAAGTTAGAAAATTTATCTTTCACCGTGTCTTCTTGTTTTCTTATACTATAAGGTTAATAAACATAATATATCAAGACAAACGAACCCCAAGTTTTTTATTATTAATATATATAACCTTATATAAGTCCTTTTTCAGAAACTTAGATTTTTAGGAATAAAATAACAATTAATAATATAATATTTGTTTGAAAAACTATTTTATGTCAATTTTGACACTATTTAGTAATTGATTTTTGTGAAAATCATAACAGAATGATCAGTTAGAACCATGTTAATTAAATCAATACTGACATGTCATATGAACCTAGAAAATTAGTGTAATTCATAAAAAGTCTCGAATTACATTTATTTGGGTATTTATAACATCAACTATGTCAATATTTCATTAATAAGATAATTATTGCATCATCGTTGTGTCATAAATAAATTAAATTATTCAATGTTTAAAAATTACAATTTAAATACCATTATGTAGGAAATATTTTTATCTTTATAATGAATATTTATAGTCGAATTTATCTTATGTATAACCCCATATTGAAAATGTTTTACTTATTAAACTTTGATTTTAACTATTTAACCCTTCTTTATATAAAATAATAATAAATGTCCTAATCTAATCCAAGTGGACCTAAATGGTCATATTTTATTCCTATGGTAGTTTTTGGTCTAATTACACTTATCCAATAGAATTAGTACATGTGTTAGGGTAATAATAATATCATTTTTACCCTTAATTACCCTATTTACTTTTAACTATGGCAAATAAAAGTAAAAAGTCACTATTCACCAAATATTATTTTCATCTCATTGAACCACATTTTAGTCCTTGATATTAACTGTGTCTCTCAGATTTTCGAAATTCCACTCACAGAAGCGGTAAAATTATGTTATATGAAAAATTCAGTTTTTTAAACTACCACTTAGTGGTTTCACTATTCATCAAAAATTGAAAATTTTCAGAAAAATACCAAAATTTCACTCTAGGAAAATTTCGAGATTATAAATCCAAAAATGAAGTCCATTTTGAAAAAAAAAATTAAAATTTCAAAAAGTTATTATTACTATTCATAACGGCTAGTTTTAATAATATTTTAATAGCATATCGTTGTTTAGTGAAACTCGGTATTGCGTATGACGCAAGCTATCGAGGAAGGCCACGGTTGCATGTAAAGCAAGTCAAGCTAGTGTTGTGTGTAGTAAGAGATTCCTTTGATGATTTATATAACATAAAAACGAAATATTTCTCATAAAAGTCTCGGGCGTTACATTCTACCACCATTAAAATGAATTTCGCCCTCGAAATTCATCACTTTGTCACAAACAGATGAGGATACCTCTCTCTCATCATATCCACAAGCTCTCATGTAGCTTCTTCTAGTTGGTGGTTCCTCCATAAAACTTTCACCAATATAGTGGTCTTGCTTCGTAGGACTTTTTCGCTACGATCCAGAATCTCTATCGGTTGTTCTTCATAAGAAAGATCTTGCTCTAGCGGTACAACTTCTGAGCTAAGTACATGTGAAGGATCAGGTATGTACTTTCTTAGGAGAGTTACATGGAACACATCTTGAACTTGAGAGGGATTCGGTGGAAGCGCCAATGGGTAAGCTACCTTACCAACATGATCCAGTATTTCGAAAGGACCGATATATCTAGGGCTCAACTTCCCCTTCTTTCCAAATATCATGACTCTCTTCCAGGGAGATATTTGTAAGAACACTTTATCACCCACTTCAAACTCTAAGTCTTTTCTTCGGTTGTCGGCATAACTTTTCTGTCGACTCTGAGTTGCTCTTATGTGTTGTTGAATAGATCTGACCTTTTCTGCCATTTCATCAATGAGATCAGGTCCAAATAGCTTTCTTTCCCCAACTTCATCCCAGCAAGTTGGAGTCCCTCATTTCTTTCCATAGAGAGCTTCATAAGGAGCCATCTGAATACTGGATTGAAAGATATTATTATAAGAAAATTCCACCAAAGGTAGGTGTTGATCCCAACCACCTTTGAAATCCATAGAGCAAGCTCTCAACATATCTTCTAGGGTTTGAATTGTTCTCTCAGACTGACCGTCTATCTGAGGATGATAAGCAGTGCTGAAACTCAACTCTTTATCCATAGTATGCATAAGACTTAGCCAAATCTTCGAGGTAAATCTCGGATCCCAATCAGATATAATATAAAGTGGTACTCCATGAAATCTTACCACTTCCTTTACATATATCCTGGCAAGCTGATTCAGAGAGAAATCCTCTCTAATAGCAATGATGTGTGCAGACATGGTAAGACGATCAACTATGACCCAGATAGCATTATTGCCTTTGGATGTTTTAGGAAGTCCTGTGACAAAGTCCATAGTGATGTTTTCCCATTTCCATTCGGGTATGGGTAATGGTTGTAACATCCCCTTAAACTTCTGTCTCTCAGATTTAACTTGCTGAAAAACCAAGCATCGAGAGACATATTCAGCGACATCTATTTTCATGCCATCCCACCAGAAGTACTCTTTCAGGTCCCTATACATCTTCGTGCTTCCAAGATGAATAGAGAAAGAAGAACTATGAGCCTCATCCAGCAGCTCCTTCTTTAATTCCGGGATGGGAGGAACACAAACCCGATTCCTGAACTTTATTATCCCATCACAATCAAGGTTGAATTCAGGAACATTTCTCACCTTCTTTTGTAACTCGACATCTTCTTTCTGTGCCTCTTTAATCATCACATGTATAGATGGTTGAACATTCATTTGAGAAAGATAAGATTTTTTCCATTCTATTATAATTCCAATATCCATCCTTTGTAAATTCGTAAATATTGGATCTTTTGGGATCCTCAACATGGATAAACTGGCATGGTCTTATCGACTTAGTGCATCTTCCACCTTGTTTGCTTTCCCATGGTGATAATGGATTGAGCAGTCATAATCCCTAATCAGCTCCAACCATCTTCTTTGACGCATATTCAGATTCTTTTGTGTGAAAATATACTTTAAACTTTTATGATCAGTATAAATATCACACCTTTCACCAAAAAGATAATGCCTCCAAATATTTAATGCAAAGATTGCCGCAGCTAACTCCAAATCATGTGTTGGGTAATTTTGCTCATGGATTTTCAACTGTCGTGAGGAATAAGCTATCACCATATCATTTTTCATAATAACACACCCCAATCCATTCTTGGATGCATCACTATAGATCACAAACCTTTCTCCACTACAAGGCTGTGTGAGCACAGGTGCACTGGATAACCTTCTTTTCAACTCCTTGAAATTCTATTCACATTCCTCCGTCCAAACAAACTTAACTCCTTTCCGAGTCAACTTGGTGAGTGGATTAGATAATCGTGAAACAAATTTCACAAAACGTCGATAATATCCAGCCAAACCAAGAAAAATTCGGATCTCAGTTACTGTTGTTTGTCTTGACCATTTTTCGATAACCTCTGTTTTTTGATGGATCCATAGATATCCCCTATTTTTAGATTATGTTACCCAAAAATGAAACTTTTTGAAGCCAAAATTCACACTTGGTAAAATTGAAATAATGCTTTTCCTTTCTCAGGGTCTTCAATATAATTATCAAGTGATCTTCATGTTCTTCCTTCCTCTTTGAATAGAAAAGAATATCGTCAATAAAGACTACCCCAAATTGATTAAGATAGACTCTAAAGACTCTATTCATCAGATCCTTGAAGATATCAGGGGCATTAGTAAGACCAAATGGCATCACTATAAATTCATAGTGTTCATACATTGTACGGAAAGCTGTCTTTGGTATATCCTCTCTTTTGACCCTTAATTGATGATACCCTGAACGAAGATCAATCTTGGAAAAGTATTGAGCTCCACGTAGTTGGTCAAATAAGTCATCAATGCTTGGGAGAGGATATTTTTTCCTGATAGTGATCTTGTTAAGTTCTTGATAATCAATGCAGAGTCTCATTGATCCATCCTTCTTCTTAAGAAATAGAACAGGTGCACCCCAAGGTGACACACTAGGGCATATGAATCCCTTATCAAGATTCTCTTGGAGTTTCTTCTTCAATTCCTGCAACTCAATTGGGGCCATTCTATAAGGTGTCTTTGAAAAAGGCAAAGCACCCGGTACGTGTTCTATTGAAAACTCAACTTCACGATTTGGTGGAAGACACGGTAATTCCTCCGGAAAGACATCATCAAACTCCCATAGAATGGGAATATTCTTAATCATGAGTTTCTCACCAACCATTTGAGATAAATAACATTCATTTAGTGGAATCAAGACCCATAAGGTAGAAGGAATTTACACTGGAAGGCTATGTTCATACTTGCATTGATAGATGATCATAGATTGATCTGGAATATGAAATGTGACTTCCCTTCTTTGGCATTTCATATGATCTCCATATAATGAAAGCCAATCCATGCCAAGAATCACATCAAATTCCACTATAAGAAGGATCACATGATTTGCAGGAAGCACTTTCCCACAAACTTCGATCGGAGAAGAATTATAAACTTTTGATGTGACTATTGTGCCATTAGGTGTTGTCACAACTAACTCGACATCTAATTGTTGAGGTAATATGGTGATACCCTTAGAAAATTCTTCAGAAATAAATGAGTGGGTGGATCCAGAATCAAATAAAACATTTGCTACTTTAGAGTGGATGGTAAGTGTACCTTTCACCACATCGTTATCGTACTCCACATCACTGATAGAAATTGCATGTGACTTTCCTTTGTCTTTAGCCTTAAGTGTTTGTTGACGTCGACCATCATCATCTTCCCTTGGATTTGGGCATTTATTGGCATAATGCCCCATATCCTTGCACTTGAAACAATGAAGTGTAGTAGGTTCATTCTACGTATTCCTTCCTTTGTTTGCATCATTAGACATCTTCTTCCCATCATCGCGGCATTCAAATGCCCGATGACCTTCCTTTCCACATTTGAAACATTTACATGTCCCTTTAAGACAAATCCCTCCATGTTTCTTTCCACACATTGAGCATAAGGGAAACCTCATATTCTTTTCAGTGTACTCTTTAGAATTTCCTTTGAATTCCATTTTCCTCTTCTTATCAAACGCATATGACTGATGGGTTACTCCAATCTCCATCTCAACTTTTAGAGCACATCGAACGATTTCCTCGTAGCTATTGAAGTCCCTTATGGCTAAGGCCCTTCGAAGACTTGGTTTTAAGCCACTAAAAAATCTATCGATCTTACTCTCAGGTTGGATAATAATACCAGAAGGGTACCTTGCAAGTGTTGTAAAATTTGCTTCATAGGTACCAACAGATTCATCATCCATTTGCTTCAGTTCAAGAAACTCTTTCTCCATCTTTGTTCGGAGAATACGAGGGAAGTACTTATTGAAAAATAAGTTCTTGAACTCATCCCATTCCATGGACTCAATTTCATCCATTTGCCTCATATTATTAATAAGATTCCACCATTGATCAGCATCACCTTCCAAACAATACACTGCTAAGATGAATTTATCATGCTCAGAACATTGAAGAACTGAAAAGATCTTTTCAGTAGTACTAATCCATTGTTCAGCAACTAATGGATCAGTATACTCGCTGAATGAAGGAGGACGTTGTCTCATGAAGGATTCAACAGAATGTTGCTCCTTCCTTTGATCGTTTTGAAGTCCTGCATGATTCATAGCTTGAGAATGTTGTGTGAGCATGGATACAAGATTTTGCATTCCAGCTCCCATAACGTTTGGTTTCTCAGAGGGACAATCATTGTATTTCCCGTCGCATTCTACATTAACACGGCTCCTTCGGGTTCCAACCATTAACTAAAACAAAATATAATAATGTGAGAAGCACTAATTATAATAGGAAAACGACATAATCAAGAATAAAATTTCACACTTAAGGTCTTATCCTAGGTTATTCATTGCCATTTATAAAACACAAAGATTGTGTTCTATGCTTAGAATTATCCTTAGGGTTCTTACTAAGGCATTCACATCCTAGTTTCCAAAGGTTGACTATACCTTTCCTTTGATACCAACTATAGAGACCCATACTTTACATACATTGTTATTACTTCAAAATTGAAGCACACTTATTACAACATATAACAAAATCAGGAAAGGACCGTATAGGTATAGTGTCTTTAGAAACTGGGAAACATAAACAATTGGTTCATAAATCATCTACACTGTCTCCAATTTATTTCATCATATCTATAGTCCCTTTTGAAATATCTTACTTAATAAGCTTCTTCCTGACCTGGGGAAAGAAAACACATTACTTTTACAGAATACTTAATACAAAACAAAAACAGACACACAAGGACCATAATAGTTTAGTGTCTTTGGAAACTTGGAACGTAATCTTCTAATCGTGGTGAATGATCTTCAACATATCCCATAAAGATCTTCCACTATTTGTTTCCTAACCTAAAACCTTTCTTTTGATCCTGGGGGAAAATAAAACATAAAAAGGGTGAGCTCAAGTTCTTAGTAAGGGTAAAAGAAATATCAATCACATCATATTCATAAGAACATAACATTTTGGAAATCTTAACCTGCAAAAGAGTGCATAATTTAATAACATGGGATAAATCATAGTAGTGAAATGTAATCCCAATAATCATAACATAAAACATGAAACTTTATGGCATACACACATAATCATATAGAATCATTTCTTGTTAGTCAAGACTCTTTGACAAGCCTATCTTAGTGGACAAAGTCCATTTCTGAACCAAGTCCACTCCTCGTTTCAGTCCTGTTTCACTGAATCGGTTTAACCTACTGTTCCAGCCATGTCTATCTCATGAGATATAAAATATTTACCCAATGCATTGAGGGAGATATAGGTCCCACCCTTCTCATAATGATACCATTCTTATGTGTGCCACAAAATTATAACTCATACATCATCGCATAACCCATGTAGTAAAAATGGGATTCTTAAACAACATGACATCATAAAACAATTCATATAAAATAAAGGAATTCATAAAAATAATTCCATCACAACATAATCAAATCAATGTAATAATAGGGATAGAAACAGAACCCTATATTATCTTAGATGGAAAATAATTTTGATAAAACACTTGAACTCCATTCTTGAAGAAAATATCCTTTCTACTTCAAAAACATTTTTCTTTCTTAACATGTCATACAATTTTAAACTAAAAGAAGTGGATTAAAAATAAACTTGAAAACTTGTAAAGGAAGCATCTTCGAAATAATGTTTTAAAAATCCATTCATGCCGTATAAGTTAAAAAAACATTCTTCGTACTTTTGTCGGAAAAGTCAAAAAGTACCTCGTACGAAAAACGACAAAAGATTCCTTTAATATCCTTTACTAAAAACTCACCGATGGGTAAACTTGGATATTAACTATTGTAGAAGGATATAAATATTACATGTTGAGAAAACATGGATGTGGATGATAAAATGCACCCCAGTAAATTCCAAAGTATAAACAATCTCAGATAAAAATGAGATTGTGATATTTCCCTTACCTTAGGTCCGATTTGCTTCGAAAGTGTCCAAACATCCTGTATAATGATTTAAATAATGTTATTGATTTATTCCTGAATCATAATTATTGTTATGATATCATATATGGTCATATTCTTAGCTTCTTTGTAGTAATATTTCATTGCCACTTGTTATTCGGGTGTTTATAACTTTTTGTTCTTATGTGTGTTTTGTCGAATAAATTCTTATTATTCTATTTAGGTTATAGATACCTCATTTTCAGAATTTTATTAGTGTAATATTTATCATATTCATTCATTAAATTTATTTATATAATCATTATGAAATGAAGATCATGTAGAACGAGTCACATCACATCATGGAGACAGTATTCCGTACGTACGCACGAGTGATGATATCGTTCCTATGATCGTGGAATTGTATTGGAGTGTATTTATACTATTCATAATCAATATCACTTTATAATAGTCATATATAGTCATTATTTACACCATTAGACCCATCCAAGTAAGGTGGTGGTGGAAAATAGATTACACCACGGCGTGGAGACGGTATTCCGTACGTACGCACGCGCGGTGATTTCTTTTTCCGTAGGATGGATAGATGGTGAAATAGGATTGTTTCATACTTATAATAACATATCAGTATTTGAGTGATACTGATGTTATTACTTCATAATGAAACAACTAAAGAAGAAGAAGTGGAAGAAGAAATAAAGATGAATGAATCGGTAACAGACATTACCTCTTCTTTGAAGTCCTTCTTTGAGACCTCCTTTTAGGGAACTAAAATATGTCTTTGAAGAAGACCAGAACCTCTAGGATGATTCTAGGGAAGTGGAGAGAAGAAATTGGCCGGGTTTGGATGAGCTTGAAGGCTCAAAGTGGTGTGAGGAAGAGGGGGAGGAGGTGCCCTTTTATAAGGGAGGAGAGGGGCACCTTTGGAATATCTAAAAATATTATTTTATTATAAAGTAAAATACGGTTTTTAATAGCTCCAAATTGATATATTTAGAATATAAGGTGGGTAGGGGTCGCAATACTCTCATCCAATAGAATTTAGACAAGTTTAGGTATCAATTTGAACATTATCATTTAGATTTAACATTAAGTTAGATAATTTACCTTTTACCGTGTCTTCTTGTTTTCTTATACTATAAGGTTAATAAACTTACTATATCAAGCCAAAAGAACCCCAAGTTGTTTATTATTAATATATGAAACCTTATCTATGTCATTTGGCCGAACCTTATATTTTTAGGAATAAAATATCAATTAATAATATAATATTTGTTTTAAAAACTATTTTATGTCAATTTTGACACTTTTTAGTAATTGATTTTTGTGAAAATCATAACAGAATGATTTTTTCTAACCAAGATAATTAAATCAATACTAACATGTCATATTAACCTATAGAATTAGTTTAATTCATAAAAAGTCTCGAATTACATTTATTTGGGTATTTATAATATCAATTATGTCAATATTTCATTAATAAGATAATTACTGCATCATCGTTGTGTCATAAATAAATTAAATTATTTAATGTCTAAAAATTACAATTAAAATACCATTATGTATGAAATATTTTTAGTTTTCTAATTAATATTTATAGTCGAATTTATCTTATGTATAACCCCATATTAAAAATTATTTACTTATTAAACATTGATTTTTACTATTTAACCCTTCTTTAAATAAATTAATAATAAATGTCCTAATCTAATCCAAGTGGGCCCAAATGGTCATATTTTATTCCTATGGTTCTTTTTGGTCGAATTACACTTGTACAATAGAATTAGGACATGTGTTAGGGTAATAATAATATCATTTTTTCCCTTAATTACCCTATTTACTTTTAACCGTGGTAAATAAAAGTAAAAAGTTACTATTCACCAAAAATTATTTTCATCTCATTAAACCACATTTTAGTCCTTCATATTAACCGTGTCTCTAGGATTTTTGAAATTCCACTCACAGAAGCGGTAAAATTAAGTTTTATGAAAAATTCAGTTTTTTTAACTACCACTTAGTGGTTTCACTATTCATCAAAAATTGAAAGTGTTCAGAAAAATAGAAAAATTTCACCCTAGGGTAATTTCGATATTCCGAATCCAAACATGAAGTCCATTTTGAAAAATAAAAATTATGAAATTACAAAAAGTGGTTATTACTATTCATAACGGCTAGTTTTAATAATATTTGAATAGCATATCATTGTTCAGTGATACTTGGTATTGCGTACGACGCAAGCTATCGAGGAAGGCCATAGTTGCGTGTAAAGCTAGCCAAGCTAGTGTTGTGTGTAGTAAAAGATTCCTTTTATGATTTATATAACATAAAAACAAAATATTTCTCATAAAAGTATCAGGCATTACAGTTGGAGTGCTATGGTAACACAAGCGAGTATACGACCAGACTTGGGAGAGGGAGACCGATGTCCGAGCACAGTGTCTAGAACTATTCGGGGTTTCTTTTTCTACTCCGTGCTAGAGAAATTTGGGGATGAATTTATTTAAGGGGGGAAGTTGGTAAGAACCTGGATATTATTTCCAGAAATGTCTTCCATTTCTGGTCATTTTTGAGAAAAAGAGGAATTTCTAGAATTTCCTAAAGTACACTCCATGTACACTATGAGTACGCGCCGTGTACTGCGTTTCCGTAGGAGGCTGTGATCTGGCCATGTAATGGCCACACACATAGCAGTGTGGGGGTGACTTGGAGGCCGCCTAAAGCAGAGTACGGAAACAGAAAGTACACGATGTTTACATACAATGTATATGTTGTGTACTTTCATTATTTCATTAAACGTATCGGGGTCGCGTCTAATCACCAGAAGCATCTTTTTCTAGGTATTGTTTGGTTAAGGACTCCCGTACGGCCGTGATCTTCCTCCAAGCCCTTGACCAAGCATCTGTTCTCCGAATCGACTGTCGTCGATTGCGTTGGGATCACCTCAGCGTTTTTTTAGATCATGGCCATTATAATGTGATTCAAGCCCTAAGACTGATGTATATTGATCTCCCAACACCAAGGTAGGTGGTTTGTTACATTATGATACAATTCATTGAGTTATATGTGCAATTTTGGCAAATACCCTTAATCAGGGTATTGTGTGTTTACCATTTTAACCCTATTAATTACCTTCTAGGCATGAATGCTTGATTATAAGTTATTTGTATGTGAATTGGGTTGATTTCTATGATTTGGAGGTGTTTCCAATAAATGTTTTTGTTATGACCATTGTACTCTTTTTATCCTGTTAGGCTGTCATGTTTTTCCCATGCCTAGTTGTATGATGGTGTGATTGATATCTAACAAGCTTGTTATGCTGTAGGCTGTTAGCCAAGTATTTTTTCTACTTTACTTTGGCCATATTGTATTTATCTTCTCGTTTACTGGCACCGGGATATGAGGACATGATCTAGTAGATTATAAGGGGAATTGACCGAGTGAGATTCCTCAGAGAGTCTTTGATCACTTCAGGCTATAAGAGGAATTGATAGAGTGAGCTTCCTGAGAGATTCCATTGAATCACATTAGGGATATAAGGGGAATTGATTATGTGATCTTCCTCCTAAATTCCATGAACCACCTAGACTATAAGGGGTATTGACCATGTGAGCTTCCTCAGAGAGTCCTTGACTACCTTTGACTATAAAGGGAATTGACCGTGAGAGCTTCCTCAGAGAGTATTGAATCACTTTTTACTATAAGGGGAATTGAATGTGAGTGCTTCCTTAGAGAGTCTTTATATATTATTATGATTGAACCGGAGGGGATTGGTTCCGTGTACTTCATAGAGGGTTGCCTTACTTGATTAGCTTCTTTTTTGATATGGAAACGGTTTATTGCTGACTACTTTCTTGTTTACTGCATATTTTCTTATTAAGTACCATATATATTTACTGACTGTTCGGCACAGATCATTGGGTGGTTTCCTATTGGGATATAGTCTCACACTCTATTTGGGTCATGATTTTGCACCCAAATAGATTATATTTTTACAGGAATAGATAAGGGAAATTTCCCTTCTACTTCCGGTTCGAGATTGACTGTGGAGCAGGAGAGCATGGGACAATGCTATGGCTTGCGGTGATGAGAATTTTTTTAGTTACATTATTTAATATTTTGTTTAGTAATTTTTTATTCCATCATTGTGATTTTTTGGCTTCTTTCTTAAACATATATATATTGCATCATTTATATATGTGTGTGTGTGTGTGTGCTCCAGTTTATTATTTCTCTAGTTTCTACAGTTTCCTTTTTTATGGATTATTACTACTTCTGCTATTGATATTTTTTTCTTCCACTATGATACTTTGCCAATGAGGGCATATTTTCCCAACTATTACACCAAAGGCCCTCGCTGCCAGTCAGCAGCCTCTGGCTTTCATGGAAATGCACTTGATGCAATGTGATAGACAGAGTATGGGGCACCTCTGGGTGGCTTCTGGAACCAAGATGTTACACATCAAGTCATTCATGCTCCTCATAATTAGTTCCATATCTCATTAGATTAGTTTCATGATGTGATCAATGTTTTCTCAGATCATATCTTCTTCTTCCTCACTCGAAACTACTAGTGATTTAGGTTCCATTATTGGTAGATAATCTCCATCTATATCCTCATTCAATCCTTTAAACAAGCATTGTTGATGAGTCATATATCTACAATTACAAACACACACTTTTAGATACAAAACAGAAGTTAACACATATATAGGAAACACAATGAGGCAAAAAAACTCTTCTCCTAAAAACCCACGATATGGTCAAAACCAGGGCTCTATTACTTCTCATAACCATCATACGCCTAGGTTAGGGTTAATAAATGGGTAAAATATTTCAAATTATTCAAATGTATCACTTAGACTACCATTTATTCTTATATTTATTTATATTAAAATATTTCCCAATTGCATGTTAGGCACTATTTTCATTTTAATTTCCTATGAAAGGAGAAACATTTAATATTGATCAACATACCCATAAAATTTTTTCCTATCCATGACTAACATGATGCATGTCAAAAAATAATAGTGAGTTCCGAGAATGATGCATGAAATCTAAACTCTTGTTCTATATAGGGTGATGAGTCATATCTCAACAAATCTTTGAAGTAATAATCACATGAACTCAAAAGTGAGTCACCCAAGGTGAAATAACATTCAACTGTAATAGGAAAAAAAATAAAAAAAATCCGGCTCTGGGTACATGGATTCTACCTTGTACATGGGTTAGCCACTCCCATGGCCGAACCTAGAACAATGGCCAGACTCTTCCTAGTATCCTATATAACTTCTCTATATAGTAATACAAATGAAGAATAAAAGAGTACTCATATGATACAAATTTATAATTTCCTGCCCCAGGTTCCACAAACTGATTCCTTGAGTCGGTTGGTCACATGACCTCCTGTGTGCCTCTCTATAATCTATAGGTTGAAAATATTAGTGATGTTATAATATCAATCTTGGGGATAACATACCCTTTTTATTAGAGTAATACTCTATTGGAAAATAAACAAACAAGAAAGAATGATATATCATAACCCAAATAATCTAGTATCACTAGATGACCAGAATGGAAATAGAAAATAAAAAAAGTAAATATCTCCAGCTGAAGTATGTTCCATGTGTCAAAATGAAACTCAAACGAAAAGACACTGACATATCCAAAGCAGGTCCTAAACTACATTTGGTTGCATCATCCATGACCCATAATAATTTAGCCATATAACACAATGTTTTTTCCTTTAACTTTTCCTTCAACTATGGAATATATTTGGGTAATGATAATGTAGCCTGACTTGGGTGTGAGTTCCACTCTATAGGCTAACACCTATGGTGTCTATAACAATATTTAGTCATCTATTGTTTATTCAGTTGTATAAATAAATAATTACATTTCAAAAGTAAAAAAGTTATCACATTAATAATTAAAAATTATTTAGCCACATAAATCCTTGGGTTCCCATGGACACCCATATCTGAATACCTACTTCCTCCCATAATGACTTCTGAACTATTACCAACAGAAATAATATATCATAATGCCATTGTTTCCAATCATTGATTCATACTTGAATGCCCAATCATCCATTCATAAATTCACAATTTAATGACCATGAAACCATTCCTAATTTTATAGTTGAATGATGATGTTACCATTAATAATTCAACAATTTGATATCCATGTTACCATTCATAATTTCATAATTAAATGACCATGTTACCATTCATAATTTCACAATTTAATGACTCAGATACCATTCAATATTTCGAAATTTAATGACTATATTTTAATTCGTAATTTCACAATTGAATAACGATGTTACAATTCACAATCACATTATTTATTAAAAAAATAATTACTCCATAAATTCCATAACTAATTAAAAATTAGTTATTCATATAATCCCCATAAATTAATTTTACAATTAAATAATTACATAAATCCCATTAATTAATTCAAAAATTAATTATTCAATATGTAATAATTGAATATTCCATAATTAATTTGATAATTAATTATCTCAATTCTCAAAGATCAATATCTCTTAATTAATTCAATATTTAATTATTCACATCAACAATCTAAATATCCAATAATTTATCACACTATTAATTATTCAAATCAATAATCTCAATATCTCAGAATTATATATAATTCAACAATTAATGTTTCCAAATCATCTATATCAATATATCATAATTAATTCAATGATTAATTATCTCAAATAAACAATATCAAAATCTAATAATTATTTCAACCATTATTTATTTAAATAAATAATCTCAAAATTCACATTTTCACATCTCCTAAATAAATTAATTAACCAAAATAATTAGTTTAAGGAAGAAACCAATTGATAAGAATATATTAGAAATTACAAAATTACATATGGTAATTTTAATCACGACTTGTACTTTTTAATTATATTCCACCTTCCTCAATTTGTTGATGAACTATCGCCCAAAAAAATCCACAATTTGAATAGAATAATGATGTAGCACAAGATCCGGATCTCAAACCCAGATCAATGATTGTAAAAATCAATATCTATTAATTATAGATCTAGATCCAACTAAAATCAAGAATGAAAAACCTTCAAAGTATGGAATAAGAATAATAAATAGTAGGGAAACTACACAATATGAGATCCTCTTACCTTGAGAGGTGAAGATATTCAATCCAGGATTTGAATAATGACGAAAGGTAGTCATAATTTCTTAGAATCTACAAGTAGGGAACCAAAATTTTTTAAATAAATATTATGGTCAAATGGGAGTGAATTTGGGATTATAAATGGGAATAAATAAATTTTAAAATAATTATTCTAGGCAACTAAAAACCTTCACATAGATTTCTACTCAAGTAGCATGGTTTTCTCTAACCATGCACCTAAAATATGATCCTCTTGGGGTGTGCAACCTCTAATTTTAGGGTGTGAGGTTTTAAAACTAATTAAAAAGTAGTGAAAACTCATTTTTCCAAGGTATAATGATTTTCTGGTCTAGGGGTTTTGGTCAGGGAAAACTGGGTTCCATGTGTCCACTAACCTCTTTCTTCCATTTTCTCAACATTTTCATCCAAACACACCCATAATAAAAAACATGTGAAATGTACTCAACACGAAGATAATATTAGAACATGTAAACAAGATCGAGACATCTCTAAAAAAGGTAGGTTTTTATAGTCTATGATGTTTCATTATGATGCTTGCATAAGTTTGTGTATATGGATCACTACAATTCGCATATAGTCATAGAGGGTGACAAGAAATGTATATTAATAATTTAAACAAAATAATATGAAATTGAGTTAATTATGAATTCAATCCCACACATTTTTATTTCATAAAGTTTAACTATGAACCAGAACAAGTTAATGAAATAAAAAATTAAATTATATATTATAAAATATAATAAAAAACTGAATTTATTTCAAAATGTATTCAAATGTTTTTTAGTGTCAAAATATGAATTCAATAAAATTATTGTTTGTAATGAATAATATTTATTCAAGGAAAATTAATCATAGTTAAGAGATATGAGCCAAGTAATGTTTTCTTAATTTTTTACAAGACACCTAATAATGTAATTTTTGGCGATGAAGTTTTATTGATATTTATGATTGATTAATTTAGCGGTATGTATCAAGTTTGGGAAAATATAAAAGATAAGTTTCAGTTGTTACATTGTAAAACTTTTTATATATATAATGT
Organism: Viscum album; assembly: GCA_963277665.1. Classification (NCBI taxonomy): domain Eukaryota; kingdom Viridiplantae; phylum Streptophyta; class Magnoliopsida; order Santalales; family Viscaceae; genus Viscum; species Viscum album. Next base: position 893,770,500 of record OY728123.1, read on the forward strand.
TTTTACACCCATACAGAAGGATTATATCCCATTTTTTTTGAAAAGAAATAACTGTCAATATCTCACACATCTTTTGGAGTGATAATGTAATGGGAGAAAAAGTTATCATTGATTCACATTTATGAATCTATCAAACATTATTCATAAAATGTAATGGTTGGCATAGAGAACATGATTCAACTATATGAGCACATGAAGATCATAAAAAGAATGAAAAGAAGACTATAGATCTTCTGTGGATGATGAGGAGGGATCATAGGTTGGTCCCATCAGCTATAATGATTTGACATTGAGTATACCACACCAAGATCACATGAAATGATAAGGTATTTGTTTCATTTACCTTCATCATTCTGCAAATATTTTTTCATGATTCATATAATTAATTAGGATCTTCCATGTTAAATATTGTGTTTCATTATTGATCTATTCAATTTTTTTTAAATTTATTTGCGTACATGATACCATCGTATACTCGATTTTAATATTTAATATATTTTATAATTCATTTTTGTAATAATGATAGTTTAATCCCTTTGGCATGAATTAATTAATATCCTTTCATCCATCAAATCGTCAAATATTATCATACACTACGCTTTTAATTTTATTAATATTTCCCAAAAGTATTCCTATTTTCAATCCATTTATTCATTGTTTTGGGAAGATCATTATCTAAGTTTTTATGTCATCACCCCTTCTATAAACACTAATCATTAGTTTCTAACAACACATATAATATTAAAAAATTAATACTTTTTAGATATGGAATCTATTAAAATTACATCTACATATAAACAAATCAAAATTTATTGAAAAAAACTAGCTTCATGAAAGTATAACTTGGGTTTTTCCCAATTATATCTCAATGATGGTATAATTATTTCTAATACACATTTTTCATAGATAACTCCATAAGACATATTGATTATGGTTTCATTATAAGAAATTTCATCCCCTTAAATGATATGTGGTTTTAATTTTTTTTTTATTTTTTAGTACAGGAATGAAACTATTTTATATAATTTTTGAGAAGTGAAATCAACATTCATTAAATTTAATGATCCAAAAACAGTTCAATGAACATATTCTAGGCTATTAGTGACTTTGTAATGTGGTATTTTCCTGTTCATGAAACCTAAAATAGTTATTTATTCCAAGAAACTATTTTCATTAAAATTAAATTTATCTCTTATCATCTCTATGGATCCTTTATATTCATTCTTTATTTTTTCTTTCAAAAAAACATCCAAGTCATGTAGCATTGAGTAATTGAAATTCAACTCATTGTCCTGTTAAATCATCCAGGAGGTCATATCATCAAAGATATTACTATAATATATATTAAATATTTTAATGTCATCAAATTCTACATGATGTCATCATGGTTTTTCTTGAATTTAATCCTCAACACTTGTGTCACATACATTATTTAGTGAATAATTCTCCTTTTCTAAAATAGAATATTTTTATAAATCCATGTGTAGTTTTATTAAAAAAATATGACACCATTAAATATATTAATATAAAAAATGATCCCTCACCTTATATGTTGAATATTGTTTTATATTTATATGCTCTTTATACACTTAAAACACTAAATATTTAATAATAATTTAAATAAAATTATTTAGTGGTTATTTTAATATTATGAACTATAAAAAACATTTTTTCATCAACCTCATGTTAAATTTATTTAAAAATGTATGGTTATTTTAATATTTTTCATTTTTTTGTAAAAAAATGTTTTTTATTGTTAATTTCATGGGTAGGAAATTTTTTTAAAATATGTAATATTTTGGGTTTACAAATTGGATTCTATTTATAATATATGTAATTATTTTAAAATATAATTTCATGATGTGACTATTATTATTAAAAATAGAAATTTGAATACTGTTAATAAAAAAAGTCTTATTATATAAAGAATGACTTAATCATAGGTATATCAGTAGAGGTTTCAAATATATGTGTCTTATTTAGGACATTAGGACACTCTACCTCAAGAAGTTTAATTAGGTAGGGACCAATTACAAAATTTAATATGAAATTGGATTTGATTTATAATAATTTGTACAATTATATTTTTAATGTTTCTATAATTAATCTAGAAAAAGGGGATAATAATAAAAAAATTAATTTCATGGATAAAATAATTTTTGAGATCATATGGAATTTAAATAAGATAAATAATTCCATCACCCATGGATATTTTTATATTGTTTCCTAAAATGATGATTTGAAGAGAATGTCTTGGCATGTAGTTTAGTTTCCCACAAACCTAAGCGTCGTAAAATATAATAATGGGATATTAACCTTTTTTCCTTTCATAGTCAACAATTTCCAAGATCAAATATGGATTCTAGTTTATGGTGTAAATTAGTTTTACTATAATCAAAAAACATTACAGGATATCACTTATTATGTAGTTGTTCAAATAAAAATTGGTATGTGAATTGATAAATATATGAATAAGAATTATACTTGAATTTTTGTTGAGGAATTTATATCTACAACTATAGATAAGGATGTATGGATTAAAAATATTGAGGAAACCATGATTCAAAATATCAGTTATGAAAAATTATTTCTCTTCTATGATGATTTCAAAATAATTGGGTACATATCTATAGATTTTTAATGAAAAATTCCCCATGCTATAACTATAGTATGAAATGGAATTATAATAATATTTCAGGTGGAGACAATAAATGGAAATATGATGATAGTTAATTGTTGTATCTCAATGTAATCAAATATTATGGTGAATAAGAATACTAGAGTTGATAGCAAATATGATTAATTGTCTAAGGCACTAGTTATGATGAAAAAAGAATATGATTTGCGTGTGGAAATAATTATAAAACCATACCCCATGAAATTATTGGTTATTTTATATGTTTCAATAAACAAAATTTTAATTTCATGTGTAATAGATTGGGTTCTAGTATTGAAAAAATTGAAAACCCCTTAATTCGTAACGTTCTAGGAGATTATATGAACAAAATTTTGGGGAAAACCGATTTCAAAAAAAAGATAGAGGAGATTTATAATACCTATGTCTTAGTCGATAGAGGATAATTCAATTAAATAGGTCATAAATGAGATGGTATACTAAAACTAAATAATTATGTCTGAGGCAAATAATTATTAATCCATCGCAAGAGTTCTCTTGGGGACGGCTATAATACCCAAGATGGTGGTTGAGGGGGGAACTTCTCTATAAATTTCTCAGAATAAATCCAGCTTACTCCTTGATTATTTAAGGGTATGGGATGAAGATATAGATGATGTTGATGATTATCATATAAAAATAAAATCTAATACTATTTCATTTTCCAGGGTGGCACCAGGTTAAATAATATAGAGAAATAATGTAATAAAAATGATTATAAACACACTATAAGGGGAAACACATCAAGAAAATGAATAGATATATTTTTCATATACTATGAGGTTGAAGAATTAATGTACATATTCTACTAAAAATATTTAATTCAAAGATTATAAATTTTATCTAGTTAATATTGAATTACAAATGGTTTCACAAAAATTCTATTAACTAATAAATGGGATATTTTAGGATTCAGGTTCATTATTGCTAATATCATATCAACTGTAACTAAGAATATATAGTTTTTTATTGGGAAGAACATGGAACAATATATTAGCATTCTTAAAAAGTATTAGGTTACTATGTTCCAAGAATATTCCAATAAAAATTTTATAGTTACATTCATTTATCTAAAAACACGTTACAATAATAAATGGGATCATTGGAATGAAATTCTTAATGTTTCAAAGGTTGATAATCATAATCATATTCTCGGAGGTGACCTCAATTCCCCCTTTAATCTATCTAAAAATGTGTGTAAATTGAATAAAATTTCTATAGAGGGGTTTCAAAGGTGAATTGAAAAATATTTCCTTATTTAGATTAAACATTGGGGTCTTAGTTCATCTAGTATTATAAAACCACTAATTTGGGGTAATGATAAAATATTGTTCGAGTTTTTTCTTCTTTAATAGTGAATGGATGATTCCTTTGTATCTCTTTCAAATCACTTTTTAGAATTTACGTAGATCCACCATAAATTTTGGTATTCATGATGAATGATGAATTAATAACACCTCCTCCCATATTCTAATCTAAAATTTCATAGTGTGATATTAACGAATTATATAACATTATGGAATATAACCGGATTAATAATATCATATGAACTGATTATCCAAATTTTACCATGATGATTGGAGAGGTAAAATCATCATAAGAACATTTAATAAATCATTTTATAGTCCCAAAGAAGAGAAAATTTAAAATTCTGATTAGGATCAACTCAATAGTTAATTATTTGTAGATCTAAATAAAATAGTAAATCATAAGTAGATACATAAACAACTATATCTTGAAGAAAATATCTTTATAATATGAGTTCCTTCTCAAGGAATGGTATGTTCCAATTTATTAAATGGAAATGTCTAAAAATAAAAATTCATTCAAATTATGAATCAATATAATATTGTTATAATGCCAATGTCATACTTTACTATTAATTACAATACTCTATATAATTAGGATAATTCTTATAAGACACTTTTTAGACATTTATCACATATTTTCATTGAGGATATTCATGCTGGTATTTATTTTGAATATTAATAAGTCATCAAAAAAATGTTTTATTAAATGGATAATGATTTTACTAATTCTATTTAATGAACACCATATGTCACAATATCCCTTTATTCTCAAAATATTGAAATCACTTCTCCAATAGACGGCTTCACAAAGAAATTATTCATCCATTTTTAGATATTTATGATAAAGAGTTATTTTAGGAAGTTAGGGAAAAACTATCTATTAAATCCCATCATCTGGGGATTAAATGGGATTTTTTAATTAAATTATTAATGTATATTGTATTATTATTAATGAATTTAGACCTATTGATTTAGATGAAACTATTAAAAAATTATATGTAATATTATAGTGTCAATGTTGGAAATAATTGATGATTAGTGGTTTCGGCTAATAAAATAATCTTTATTCCTAGTAGGAATATCCGTGAACGTTTATATACATCATCAGATTGTGTAATACATATAAAAAAGAAATCAAGGAACATCAAATTGGACCTAAAAGTAGATATTTCAAAAAAAAAAACCCTTACTCATATAGAATTTAATTTTGAATGTTGTTAGGATATATGTACATTCTGAATGATTTATCTAAATTATTGACTCCCTCCTTGATATCTCTAGAGCTTCTTATTTTTCGAACAGAACAACAAAATGATACATTAAATTCCCAAGTGAAATAAGGCAAGGGTATCCCCTTTATTCCTTTTTATTTAGTATTTTATAAGACTACATGAGTAAATTCTTATTTAAAGAATCATTTATGGGACTACTTTCATCCATTAGACTTCTCCAAACCTCTACGATCTAACTCAAATCTTCTATATATAAGACCTTATACTCTTTTCAGATTTTTATAATAGTTCCCTATATACTAGAAAATAAATCATCTATCATTATGAGAATGTTTTAGAAAAAAACAGTCAATTAGAGAGAATATATTTATTTATATGCAAATGGTATCATACTACCTAAGAAAAATCATGTAATCAGTCTTCATAAGAAAAACCATGGTAAAATATCATATAACTATTTGTGGGGTCCAACTATTCATAAGTGGAATCATGGTTAGCTATCATTAAGGAAATAATTTTATAATTTAATATCTTATTTTATATTATAATGATTAAAATTAATCCCTATAGAGGTAGGATATGTCTTAAAATATCTTCATTACTTATATATTAGTTTACAACTTCCATATTATTAGATAATATTCTCATATTAGTAAGATTTTTTGGGGGAATATCATGAAATTTTATTTGGGTATGCAATATTCATGGAAGTAATCCCATTACTACGCCTTGAAATAATTGTTTCAAACCTTTAGACTAAGGTAGTTTTGGAATAAAATTCGCAAAAAAGGTTAATGATGATCACATTACTAGATTCCATTAGTATATTCTTGTTAATATCATGTAATCACGACAGTTTTTAAATGTCAGGATTATAAATAGCATCATTATGGGAAATATGTTTTATCATGGAATGAAATCTTGGCTAGTTATTCCAGATACATCCAATTAATTCAACCAATATACGCATTAGATCCTCTTAATCCAGTCCAAACAAAACATTTAAATATTTAAATTATTAGAGTTTTTTTATATATGATTTAAGAATTATTACTCACATTATAAATAATAAATACATCGTAGAGTTATTTAATACATGGGAAGTGGAGGCTAGTTACTTTCTTTATAATTCATTATAAAAAATTAAAAATATTTAGTTTCTTGATAATTCATAATGATCTTGCTTCATATTCACATAGTACAACATTATGAGAATTATTGTAAAAAATATCGGTGTGGTGGGGCGGGATTTGTAACATCTCGGTTCTGAGAGCCACCCAGGGCACCCCATACCCGGTTGGTCACCTCGACTCAAGAAAATTTACCCAAATACCAGATGCATCCGACTAGTAGCAAGGTCCTTGGGTGTGATGGTGGGAAAACAATGCCCTCATGGGCAGAGTAACACAGTAGAAACAAACAGATAACAACAGTGGAAGTAGTAATAAAATCATACAAATGTAAACAACAGGGGGCTGGAAATAATAAACTGGAGCACATACATATAATTATGCATGATGCATATGTCTAGTAAATCATCCAATCAAGACACAATACTGTAATACAATACTAAACCCATGTACAAGAAAAATAGTAAACAACTCCTCAGCATCGCAAGCCTCAGCTTGGTCCCATTCCCTCCTGATCCACAGTTGTCAAGCACCTGAAGTAGAAGGGCGCTTGCCCTTATCTAGACCTACCACAATATGATATATTTTTGGCCAAAATCAAGACCCAAATAGATGTGAGACTTATCCCAGTAGGCATCCACCCAAATATCTATGCCTAACAATCAATGAATATATTTGGAAGGCAATGATAAACAATAGCAGTAAACAAGGAGGTACTCAAAGAAACAATCCTACAATATCAATTACAATCATTTACATTAAACAATTCAACCAACCAATTAAAATACAAGAAAACCTCTGGGAAAGTTTTCACAGCCTATCCCCTCTGGTTCATCCATTAATCTAAAGTAACCCTCTTGTTAGTTCTAACAACCTAACCCCTCTGGTTATATTTACAAAAAGGATAAAGCGAAGACTCTCCGAGGAAGCCATCATCTTCAATTCCCCCTATAGTCTTGTATACACAAAGTCTCTCGGAGGAAGCACTCACTGTCAATTCCCCCTATAGTCTTTTAACGGTAAACAACATACACTCTGAGGAAGCATTGAACATCAATTACTCATGTGGTCTCATAATGTATCTATAGACTCTCTGAGGGAGAACTCAATGTCAATCATCTCTATGGTATCATGGCATGAAAATTATAATAGACACTATGGGAAAGCCCTCAACATCAATTTCCCCTATGGTCTCACTACACTAGGTTCCTGCATCCATGTGTAATGAAATCATACAAAAATGATATAAGGCAGCCAAAGTAAACATCAATAACTACTTGGCTAAACAATCTACATCTGGTAATAGCATATCAGATATAGATCACTCTATCCCAACAATACTAGTAATGGAAAGAAAGGCATCCAAACATGAAATGTTATACCAAATGGTCAAAACAACAAACATGGTAAAAACATCAATATCATGGAAAACATAACCCTATTCACAAATAATTAACCTCAATCCAAAAAAACAAGGCATAGCAGGCAATATTTTGGCTAAAAACCATAAACACACAATACCCCAAAAAAGGTATTTGGAACGGTTGCACAAATAACTCAAGGAATAACTACAAAAAGGAACAAAGCACCTACCTCAGCGTTGTAATATTGATATACTCCGATGTCGGTCCTTAGATCGACCTAGGATGTGGTAGATCTACAAAAATGTCTAAAATGATGAATTGGGGATAACATTAGAAATATGAGAAATCAGGAGATGATGTTATAGAAGAAGAGGGAAATCATAAATGTGATTCCAACGCAACCGAAATTATTTTATTAGGAGAACAGATGATGAGTCAGGGGCTCAGTTATGATCGGCATAGTATGGTCACTCCTGGATGAGATGAGAAAAGAAGAAGCGTTTTCTATCAATTAAATGCAACCCCGGTCTATTTAATGAAAAAAAGGAATGTACATGGAATGTAAACTATAAATACATGACGTGTACTTTCCTTAACCGGTCCTTGTTTAGGCGGTCTCTAAGTCACCACACATAGCCATGCGCTGGCCATTACAGGGCCAGCATGTGGCTACCCATGGAAACCAAATACACTGTGTGTAGTTATGAGTACACAGTGTGTACTCTTGAAATTTCCAAAATCTCCTCTTATTTTCAAAAACAACCAGGAAAGAAACAAATACCTGAATAGAATATTCGGGTTCTTACAAACTTCCCCCTTTAAATAAATTCGTCCAATAAATTCCCTTGAAAGGCAGTGTAGAAGAAGAATCATTCAACTGCTCGAGCCACAATGATCGTACATCTTCCTCCCTCTCCAATGTCTCGTCCTGTACTCACTCGTACTGCCATAGCACTCTTACAAGAATAATAGAACAACAACATATAACCATCTCACTGCAATCAACAATCTGGACAGGATGCTCCACAAATGAGGTGTCCACTTCTAAGTCAAACTCATCAGGTTAAAAAACATGAGATGGGTCTAAGAAGTAATGTCATAGAAGAGAAACGTGAATGATTTTGTGCATATCCTGGTACCTCTATAGTAACTACAAACGATAGGCAACCGACCCAACTCTCTCCAAAATTTTAAATTGCCTGATGTACTTCCGTGAAAGCATACCTTTTCTACTAATCCTTTTGTGTCCCAACCTCGGTGTGACATGCGGGAAATCCTGATCTCCGACCTCAAACTCTAGAGGTTGTCTCCATCGATCAGCATAAGACTTCAGTCAAGACTGTATAGTATCCATCCATTTATGAATCAATTATATCTGTTCTGTGGTCTCCTGGACAAGACGAGGTCCCAGCATAGCTACCTCTCCTACCTCCATCCAACATAATAGTGATCGGAATGGCCGACCATACAAAGCCTCAGGAGGTGCCATCTGAATAGTTTCTTGAAACTTATTAATATAGGAAAACACCAAAAGTGGTATGTTCTTCTTCATAGAACATCCAAAATCTAGGATTCATGCTCGAAGCATGTCCTCAAGCACCTTAATTGTACGCTCGGACTGGCCATCTATCACGGGGTGGTAAGCTGTAATCAAAAGCACTTGTGTACCCAAATCCTTCTCTAGCCCATTCCAGACACAAGAAGTAAGATGCATGTCCTATTCTGAAATAATGGAGTTCATAAATCCATGTAAATGTGCAATATCTCAGATGTAAAACTGTCCCATCTCATCATCAATGAAGTTCTCCCTGATTGGCAAAAATTGAGCAACCTTCGTGAGTCTGTCAATGACAACCCAAACTGCATCATTCCCTTGAGGCGACCTCCAGAAACATGTCACAAATTCCATCACGACATCATTCCATTTGAACTCAGGAATGGTTAGATGCTGCAAAATCCCTACTAGTCATTGATGCCCTAACTTTACCTGCTGACAAGTGGAACACCTCATATCAAAACCAGCTATATATCTCTTCATACATAACCACCAATACTGATGGTGTAGATCAAAATACATCTTGGTGAAACCAAGATGTAATGTCAAAAACAAAGAATGAATGTCCCACATCAGATCCTTGCATATGTCGGATGACAGCCATACATGAACCTAGAAACACAAGATCTCATCCTCTCCTATGGTCCATCCAAAAATAGGGTCCTTTCCTAACACACTTTATCGTAGGACTAGGACATCAGAATCTGATAGCTTCCTCATCTACACTCAATCAAGAATATTTGTGTTAATAGCTATAGAAGAATGAAATGTCTACCGCGGTCCGTCATGCACCTCCAAATGCATCTCAGAGAACAGGGCCATAAGCTACCACTCTCTAATGGACTCCTGAACTGACTGTATCTGAGTCCTCCTGCTCAACGCATCAGCCACTGCATTTCCTCTCTTAGGTGTGTAGGAAAGATCAAAGTCAAACGACTGAAGGTACTCAACCCACATTTATTGTCCCACATTTAGGTCATGTTGAGTGAAGATATACTTTATAATTTTGTGGTTGATGAAAACCAAAAAATGATCTCCCAAAAGATAGTGTCTCCAACAACATAAATATTGAATAGGTGCAGCCATCTCAAGATCGTTTGTCAGGTAATTCCTATCATGAGGCCTCAACTTCTGAGACTCGTATGCAATGACTCCTTCTCCCTACATAAGAAAAACTCCCAGACCGATACTGGAAGCATCACAGTAAAATGTATAAATTTTTTCTGACACTGGAAATACTAGTATTGGTGCTGATGTTAACCTTGCATCAGCTCCTGAAATGCTGTCTTGCAATAATATGACCACAAGTACTTCGCACCCTTCTTAGTCAGGCATGCCAATGGGTCTGCTAAGCATGAGAAGTCCTGTATGAAACATCTGTAGTATCTAGCCATCCCTATAAAACTTCTTACCTCAAAGAAGTTCGTTGGCTACTCCCAGGAATCTACTACTCTCACATTCTCTAGTTCTACTGATACTACTATCTCTGAGATAACATGCCCCAAGAAGTGAATATGGTCCATCCAAAAGTGTCATTTTGAGATCATAACATATAAAAAATTCTATCTCAGTGTACTCAACATGATATCAAGATGTGTAGCAAGGTCAAGACGAGTGTGATATTACCTGAATATATCATCCATAAAGACTACCACAATAGAGTCCAAGTTTGGATGGAACACTTGGTTCATCAGTTCCATAAAGGCTTCAGGTGCGTTCGTCAGACTGAATGGAATAACCACATACTCATATAGACTATACCTCCTCCGAAAGGCTGTAAGAGGTATATCAGATGGTCTAATGTGAAACTGATGGTAACTAGATCCCATGTAAATCATCGAGAACACATGGGCTCCTCAGATCTGATCAAAGAGACCATCAATCCTAGGTAAGGGATATCGGTTCTTAACTATGAACTGGTTCAACTTTTGATAATATAATAATAGACTGAGGGTACCGTTCTCCTTATTCAAAAAACAGAATAGGAAAACCCCATGGAGAAGTACTGGGTTGGATGAAACCCTTTTCCTGCAACTCCTCCTACTTCTTCTTGATCTCTTGTAACTCTGGTGTAGTCATCCTAAGGAGGAATGGACACCATTTCTTGTAATGGCAGAAGCTCAATATAAAATTCCACCTCTGACATATGAGGCAAACATGGAAAGTCCTCTAGAAATATGTCCCTGAAATGTTCCACCACTAGAGGAATGTCCATCTGTGAATTCCCATGGTCATCCAGATATAGACTAGAAATCTGGGTTGTAACTCTTCATATCCCATCATACTCGAGTCCCACTCTTCTTTCCTAGGAATCCCATTCTCCCTTGCGTAAAAAGGATCTACCCTCTAGTGATGTGAAAATCACCATATGAAGATAGCAATCGACAACACCCTGGAAGGGAACTAACTAGTCTATTCTGAGAATAAAATCATACCCAGTCATCTCTAAGACATAAATGTCCCATAAGAAGTGGCACCTACCATCCTCAAGAGGGAAATTTTTTTACTGACGTACACTAGCCGTTATTCTACCAAACCGAGTTTGTAGAATCAAGATATCAGAAGAAGAAAATATACATAGGACAAGGCTCTCTACAAAAACAAAATATATAAAGCTATGGGAACACCCTGTATCGAAAAGAGTAAAAGTTAAAACATAGGCGACAAGGATCGTACCTCGAACTATAGAGGGTCCAGGAACCTACTCTTACTGGGTCTGCTCCACTGCAAAAGTTTGACCTACACTTCGGCCCTATGACCCTGCCTAACCACTCTGAGTTGATCCACCCTGCTGTCTTAGAAATCCTGGTGATTGACTACCTTGAACATGACCTCCATCTTGGCCTGAATAGCTGAAAGAACTCTAGTTCCCTACCTGATGAGAAACTGGTGAAGCTTCTTCTGAACAAGGAGTCATAGAAGAACCCCTATCACTAGCTGCTGGTGAGAAGATCTGATAGAAGCACTGAAGATGACCCATCTTTCTTCATGAGCAGCACTTCATTGGGTCTCTCAGGCAATGTGACCTCATATACCCGACCTTCCCACACTGGTAGCATACCACCTGGCTACCTAAAGGTGTATCTTTCCTACTTGGATCTCCACACATAGACTCCATATGGTGCTTCCTAATATCATCCGGAGAAGCATTAACTCTAGATGTAGAACCACCCTTGCTCACAGCTCCAGTGTCCCTCAAATTTCATTCCGTTATCATCGCCTGGTTGACTATAGAAGTGATAGAACTCAACCTAAATAAATTCACTTGATCTTGAATGTCCTATCTGAGACCATCCTCAAAATTCCATTATAGGAAGAACTCATCTCTCCTGTGAAAGGGTGTAAAGTGCTGCAACTCTATGAGGTGAGAAGAATACTACATAAGCGAAAGAGTACCCTTCTCCAGCATTGGGTTTTGGAGACCCATATTCTACCGAACTGAACTAAGAGTGCTTTTAATTGATACTCTACTATAGAACTACTGTAGAACTACTATATAATCAATAATAAAATAATAAAAATTGAAAGTAAAACCAACATATACTAGTAGGAATAACTTAAAGATATTTATATATTAAAAATTTTAAAGAAAAATATCTAATCCCATTCGCTCCCCTAGATTTTGTCTCTCAGTGTCAGTGTCGGCCCAGCAATGTGATTTTTCCATTAGTGTTCTTCTCGATCTCTAAGAATTTCACCGATCCACCAGAAATTCCCAACTCATGAACTCTCGGGCTCGATCCACCCTTAAAGTCTCTCGATAGAAGTAATTGTAGAAGGTACACTGAAACTCCTTCCAAGCCATATCATGCTGGTGTCCCGCCTGTGAGATCACATCCCACCATCTATTGGAGGAATTCCGAAGCATATACATAGATACCTTGACCTTCCACTCTGGAGGCGTCTCTAGATGCCCAATGATCATCATCATGGATTGTCTCGATGACTCTATAGCATGGGGTCCTCCATCCCCTGAGAAAGAGGGAGGATGATGCAGTAGATAGATCCACATCAATTCTTCCATCGATAGGGTAGGAGTCGGTGCTCCCTGAAAATTATGTATCATCTTCATAAATCCCTCTATGAAGAGTGCATTGGCACCTATATCAGGTATAATGGTTGGTGTTAAGACGTGCATTACTAAAGGATCTGTTGGTGGTCCCTGATCATCCATGTCTGATGTATGATCACTGCCTTGCAGCTGGTGTTCAACCGGAGGATGTCTCAGTGGAATGACTCTGGAAGTTCAAGCACACACCTTAGATCATGATTTTTCAAGGACTGTAAACTAGGAGTGTAATAAGGGAACATGAGAAAGAAAGCAATCATGTTTTTCAAAACATGGCTACACGACGTGTATAATTCCTACACGACGTATTCCCTTAACCCATCGCATGGGCGTGTGCTCTTGCTAACCTCGGTCATGTAACACACCAAACACACATCGTGTTGTCCAAACACACAGTCTATATATGAATCCTCTTCCCCTACACGATTTACCTTACATGACTAACCCACATGGTTTTTTTCATAAAATGATACTACACGGAGTGTTAGTGCTAGACATGGCGTCTACTTAGACGAAATCCTCCGACCTATATTGTTAGTCACACAGCCAGTCACACATCTCACTCTACGCAGTGTGTTCTAGATGGACGTAGTTTGTACTAGAAAAGACCCAACTGACCCATGTTGTTAGTCACAGTGCCAGATATTTGGGTTACACTACACGATGGGTTCAAGTTTGACATGGTGTTTATAACTTATGTTTTAGCGATCTGTGTCATTAGTCACATGGGTGGACATATGTCCTCCACCACACGACCTGTACATCAGGTACAGGATGTGTTAAACCAAGAATTTCCCAACCCCGTGTCTCTTCTAACACAACCAGTGACATGGTTAGAGGCTACACGGCATGTATATACAATACACGGCGTGTACATAAGAAAAACAGTTACCTCCCTAACAGAAGGGAACATGAAGTGTATTCATCATTGCACATCGTGTATTATGAGTTTTTTTTCAAACAGTAATCCTCAAAAACAACTCCAGAAGCCCAAAAATTTAGAAATAAACATTAAATTGCCAAATTTTGACTTGTGGGGGGCCATACTTCCCGCAAATGAAAGCGTGGCATCTTATACAAGTTACAAACAAGAAAAATAGGGCAATGATCCACCAAATTCCAACCCATGAGGACCCATATCTCCTCAAGAACCAATGTTTGGAAGTCATCAAAATAATACCTTACACACTCCAATACCTAATCAAAATGTATGTATTTTATTAATAAATCTATCACAACTGCATGCATATCTATCACAACATCTATCACAAAAACATGCAATAACTAATAAATCCTTAATGGCATGGAAAAGAATGCATGAAATGTGATCTCTAGAAAGTGCCTATGTGATGCATGAAATGACATACCATCATCTCATCAGGTTTCAAAAGAAATAGAACCTCAATAACATAAATGTTAACAACACAAAACATGTGAATCACCCAACAGTGAAAATAAAATCAACAGTAAAATTGAAAAACTAGAAGAATCAAAATATTCGAGGAAAATTGGATTTTCCCTAAACAAGGGTTATCTAATCCTGGGCACAGCTTATTAACAAGTACCTATTAAATCCTATCCCTGACTATATGATCCAAACATTATGTCCAGAAGAATAGAGTCCCTATGATACCACTTTTTAATGTCTCGATTTCAATAGCATCCCAAGGTGCCCCGTACCCAGTTGGTCACATGGCTTCAAGCGCATTTCCCCAAATTCTAGAGGCTTCCGACTATCAGAAAGGGCCTTGGTTGTGATAGTGGGGAAACTATTCCCTCATTGGTAGAGTAAAATGGTGAAAAAACGGATAATAATAGCAGAAGATATAATAATACCATACAAAAGTAAACATTGGGTGACTAGAAATAATAAACTAGAGTACACATATATAATGATGAATGAAACATATGTCTAGGAAGGAATCCAAACATGTCCTAATAATGAAATAAAGTACTAAACCCAAGTACAATAAAAACAGTAAACAACTCCAAAGCATTACAGTCCTCATCTTGGTCTGATGCTCTCCATCTCCACAGTAGTCAATCACCTGAAGTAGAAGGGCTCTTGCCCTTATCTAGACCTGAAACAGTATAACCTGTTTTGGCCATGCTTTTGGTCTCAAATAGATTATATTATTACAGTTCTAGATAATGGAAAGCACCCTTCTACATCAGGTACTTGACTGCTGTGGAGTGAGAGAGAAATAGAGCAATCCAAGGCTTGCGATGCTGAGGAGTTGTTTACTGTTTTTCTTGTACTTGGGTTTTGTACAATATTTCCGCATTGGGACTTGTTTGGATTCATTGCTAGAAAAATGTATCTTGCATCATTATATATGCATTCTCCATTTTATTATTTCCAGTCTCCTGCTGTTTATTTTGTATGATATTATTACTATTTCCGCTTTTTTATCTATTTTTTCCACTCTGTTACTATGCCAATGAGAGAATAGTTTCCCCACTATCACACCAAATCCACTCACTGCTAGTTAGAAGCCTCTGGTGTTTAGGGAAATGCGCTTGAGGCCATGTGACCAACTGGGTACAGGGCTCCCTGGTTGGCTCTCGGAACTGGGATATTACAGGATATACCCCAAAATGTCTATTGATCTTTAAGAAGAAAAACATTCAACCACGATGAATGCTTCTCATTTTTACAATCTATTAAAATTGACATGCCATCAAAAATCAATATCTATTTATAGATTCATATTTAACATTATCTTTTTATCACTATCTATAAAACTATGATTGTTGAACTAAAATTTTCATTTATTGATCTGTTTTTTGTCTTCTTACAAGATGACCATTGGGTGGTTTTTTATAGAATTAGATTACAAATAAGCTTTAAACATTGATGGGTATGGTTTATTTTTATTTGATATAATGACATGATATATAATATTTTATAAATAGAAATTATTTTATGTTTTTATTTTATTGAGGTTTCTTGGGAATTTTTTAAGATTTGATTGGAAAGGAACACCCATTAATGTGATCCTTTATTGTCTCAGTAATGGTGTCTAAATTGATGTTTTATTTCAAAAACATTTAATGAGTAACACCATTATAGAGTTGAGTATGTCTAAAAAACTAGTGTTATTTAAATACAAAGGAATCATTGTATGATTTTATATATCAAATTCATCCCAAATTATCCAAATTGGCCCATGTATGATCATGATAGTGTGATTGTAGGAGTTCCATGCCCCACAAGATGAAGTGGAATATTAAAAGAATATCATGATTCATAAAAGGATCATTAAATAATTTTGATATGAATTTTATTTCATATAAAGGTGAGTGTTGGAATTTATATAAGTGAACATGTATTAAAAAATATTTAGAATAATATATAGATATTAAGTGTTCATTGAATTTTTATTGAAAAAGTTAGTGTATGAGTAGTCTCTTCTAGGTCATACACTATTTTCGATGATTTTATGTATCTAAAATAATCTAATATATAAAATAATGTATATTTTAATCTTTATCGATTCCCTATGTACCACCTCTTTTATTAAAATTGGGGGGAGGGGGGGATATTCTGACCCATTACTCATTGTACTTATGACTATTATCATGTTTTTATTTTAGAGTGAAAATAACCTTCTACCTTTTTTAACTCGAAATAATCATAGATCCCTTCACCTTATGAACTCCATAACCTTTAATATTATACTTATATATTCTTTAAGTTGTTTCAATCTTAATGGAATTTTAGTTTCCCATCTATTTAATTATCCATTATCCTCACTTATTTCTTCTTCCACATAAATGTATATTCTTTTTTATTCTAATAATGTTACACAATGAGTTTTTTAAAAAACAATAATACACGGGGTTTTCACCGAGGGACTAACCCCCACCCATTTTTTGGAAATTCATAATAGGATGTTAGAGGAGGAACCTAAGGTGTTCCCACACAATATTATGAGTGGTTTAGAGGTCACACCCCTTGATGATAATTATTTATAAAAATTTCCTACATATGGAAATATTTTAGGTCTTGATTTTTAGTAACTAGTTGGGGTTTTGGTATATCATGGAAGGAGGGAAATACAAGAGTATAATAGAATACCA
The DNA here is from genome assembly GCA_963277665.1 of Viscum album. NCBI lineage: Eukaryota > Viridiplantae > Streptophyta > Magnoliopsida > Santalales > Viscaceae > Viscum > Viscum album. Next base: position 893,787,917 of record OY728123.1, read on the forward strand.
TTTCCATTAATTTGGGTATTTCATCACTTCATAGTGAATATTTTGATACTCATTATTTGATAAATTTTATTTTTTTCATTGAAATATTTTATTGTGTTGATTATTAATTAATTTTTAGGGATGTCAAAAAAATTCATTATCTTTGATTTTATAGACACCATAGTATAGTGACACCATTTAGTAGGAGGATATCTAACTCTTATATAGATTAAAAAATTATTTTTTCTTTCCCATTTTTGAAGGTTTAAATTTTATTTTTTTGAAAAGTACTTCATATTTAAATTGGTAATGTATTAAATTGAAATACAACATCTCATCCTCAATATGAGGGAAAATTCGAACAAAAGAATCAAAATTTGGAAGACATTATTGGTGCTCATTTAATGGATTTTTGTTGCCTTTGGGATCATTATCATTCATTGTTTGAGTTTTAATATAAGAATAATTCTCATTATATTTTATAGGTGTCAAATTTTGAGGAATTATATAAAATGTGGTTTCAGACTCCCACATTATCATAACTCGTCTAAGTGGATCCAGTGCACCAACTCCCCAAGCCTACCTCTAATAATCCTGGGGCTGGTGACTAGGACCAAGTAGGCATCTCACTAACATGTGAGGAATTTCCTATGTACATGTACAGACACTCACACACACATATCCAAGCCCGCAAAAAGATTAAATGTAAAAATCGCTATGAATAAAAAGCATGAAAAATACTATATCCCAAACAGTGTATGACAGGAAAGTAATGTATAGTAAAGTAAACTAGGCTAAAATACAAGCCCAAAAAAGAATTCTATAACAAAAATTCCAACTTATAATAATAGTTACTAAAAAATTATCCTTTGGTCGTAGGAACAACTCATCCTACCTGATCTCATAAGGTAATTTATGGTCCTGGTCTTCTTAGGACTCCATCAAATGGTCGGTCGTCTTTATAAGACAAAACACGTGCATTAAAAGCCCATGTAAAGTTGAGTATAAAAATACTCAGTAGAAACCCCAAAAAATTCCAATCATTACACAATGAAAATTACAGTTAGCTCTAAATAGTATATTTCTACAACATAGATAACAAGAATATCTAGATATACTCATTCCAAGACATGTAGTCTAGAGAAAAGCCACAAAGACCACAAACCAGTGCCAGAGATCTATCAAAAAGATTATACAAATAAATCATCTTGGAGAACACATTTGGAAGTCTGATAGAAAAAATGACGTCTATATGATAAGTATTGTTAATTAGGAACATTCATGAGATGAATACACTGAGGAATATGATAATAGTACGATAAAATAGATGAGGATCTCAACCAAGGCCATGGGGTGATACCAACAAATCCATCTGGGTTAACCAGCTCAATATAGGATCAACGTCTAGTAGGACAGTTCATTCCAATGCGAAGGACTATACCTAGTGCCTAATAGGAATAGAGGATCCAACATTGGGCCTCTTGGAGGATTCCAACAACTACATCTATGAAGTCCTACTGAAGGGATCATAGTCCTATGAGTAGGAAAAGATATCCACCAACCTTCATGGAAGTGATAAAGGGAAAAACCCCTAAAAAATCTATCCATGAAATGATGTAAAAGTGGCTGAATACATATAGAAAGGGAATAAATGGTGTTTATTGGGGTTACACGCCGAGTCCCTTGACCCTATGTACTACCCGTGTACAATAGCCTGTGTCATCAGAACATGTTGTATAGAATATGGGTACACATCAAGTATATGGGTCACACACAATTTCCTTTCATCAGGGGTGCACTAATATACTCTAATCATGTGCCAGTACACATTGTCAACATGTGTGCCTCTTCCCCTATACCAGTACACATGGTAATCCATGAACATGGTCCATGCCAAGTTGTGTGGTCGGGTACATGTTATATAGTAAACCCGTGTACTCCAACCCACATATTTTTATCTCTTGAGAAACAAACCAAGTCTCTATGAAGGGCCTACCATCTGTGTGATAGGGTCACATGTTGTGTGACATCTACCTGTCTCAGAAAACCCCAGTCGTCGTTCAATGGGGCCCAAATGTCATGTAACCCCAAATTACACACCTTGTTCATTGAGATTTTTCTAGAGTCTTGTACTCTTCTTTCATATACCTCAAAGGATCTTACTGGTCTTGTTCCTAGGATCCTTTTTCCCTAAAACTTCATATCCTAGGTCATTTTATCACTAAAACACCGAATCATGGAGTTTTGGGCCTCTGATCGGCTCTGAAAACCACATTAGATATAACCAATAAAAACAACCATAAGAATGTAATCTCTCGAATACATTCGATTCATCTGCATTCATTGTTGTGGCACCTCATTTATGTCATCCCTTTGTAGGATAATAAATTTGGCATAGTTTATCCATGAAATAAAGGCACAATGATCATTCATTCATAACCACACAAAGAACGAAGAACATATATAGAAAATTGGGGGGAGCACATGGAACAAATCCAATGAATGAACATTGATTGTTGTTCATTCCTTACACTATCTACTAAGATAATAACTATCAATAAAAAAATAATCAACCCCATAAATTGCATTATTAAAAACCATCCTGCTAGAATAATCAAACCATGGATCAACATATTCATTGGTTCGTCCATGTTCTTCATTGAATATATGATTGGGGAAATAAAATCTAGAAAATGAATAATACCTTTGATTTATATTTCTTGATGATCATGATCGATCACTTCATTGAAATCATTGGTAAGATCCATTAGGAATGGCATTCGTTGATCATCGATCTATTATTCCATCTTCGTTTTCTTGAGAGGTTTCTTCAGGGTTCTCTCCAGTGCCTTTAGTGAATTTTCAAGGTTGTGATCCTAATAATACATCCCGTCCTAATGGATTTATTAAAAATAAAAAGCATCACTACATAACTGTATCATTGAAATGGTTAAATAAAATAAATTCACAATTTATTTTACTCATTTAAACACCTATAAATACTTTTCACATATGACCCGCTTCTGCAGATATTATGACATGCCTATGGTAAAGACATCAATATTAACATAACAGTTTCATCATATTTCTAATATGGGAACCCATTTAGAAGTTATTACACTTATTCTATAAAAATTAGTGTGCATGATAATTAATATTTTAATAATTTTTATGAAATTATTCTGGAACAATGAACCTCAGAATCACACGTCATCTCAGTGCCTGGTCTCAAATTTAATCCACATAATATTAATAAATAATAACTTTAATATCTGGTACATTAAAATATCCCTTCATTGGGTCTTTACAACCCAAAATAGCCAGAATAAAGTATACTAAAAAAGATGTGGGTATTGAGCATGAATCTAAGCCTCCCGCTCCAAAGTGATCTCCTAGAGATTCCCATGTTACCATCCGACAAGTGCAAAAGAAATTTATCTCCCATGAAGACTCCCCTCCTACTGATCCATGTTCTCCACTGGGCACTCACAAAAAGTAACTCCATACTCAATATCCATCTTTCCCTAGTCAATTACATGTAATGGGTCATGCACGTACCTCTTCAACTGTGACACGTAGAAGATCTCATGTACCTGATTTAATAACAGATGTGGTGTTAAGTGGTACACCATCTCACTAACTCTATGTAGTATCTAAAAAGGTCTAATAAACATCAAATATAACTTTTCCCACAAACAAAATATCCATAATCCCCTTTAATTTGAATCATGAAGGAATACTTGGTCTCCTTCCTAAAACTCTAACGACATTCGCTGCATGTCAGAAAAAAGACTTCTGATGGATCTGTGTAGTCTTATTCAACTATTGGATGATCTACACATTTTTTATAGTAGCATAAACCAACACTAGGTCTATATGTGCAGACTATCTTGGGTCATTCTAGCAAAGTGCTGACCTAAATGGGTGCCTATACAAATCATCAAATTATGGTATATCAATGGTATAATTCTAGATGTTATTGTATGTGAACTCCACAAATTGTATGTGATCCTCCCAACCATGACATAAGTCAAACATGAAATATCATTGCATGTCCTCCAAAACCTGAATGGTCTTCTTTTCCTGGTCATCTGTCTGTGGGTGAAATGATATTCTCCAGCATAACAAGGTTTAAAATTCCTCCCGCAATCCCTTACACAAATTGGATGTAAAATGAGTATCACGATTTGAAACAATTGTTGTTGAAAATCCATTGAGCCATACATTATCTTGACCGTAGCAGCATTTCATGTTCTCTGCTGATTTCTTCTCTTAGATAGCTAGGAAGTGGACTGAATTGGTGAGTTGGTCAATGATCACCTAGATGGAATCTTTTCCCCTGTAAATACATGGTAAAGCCATAATGAAGTCCATCAATATCCCATCCCACATCCATTTTGGAACCTTTAGTGGGTAATCTAAATCCATAGGAACCTAGTGCTCACCCTTCACTTGCTGGAAAGAAAGGCACTGAAAAACAAACGTTTCCACTCCTTTTATAATCCATGGACACCAAAATTGATGTCGATGGACCTGGTACATTGTTTCCACAATTTAATATACCACCAAAGGGGATATATAGAAATACATCAGAACCTCCTCCCACAATTCCATTGGTACTATTGTGCATCCTCTAAAAAATTACATTCTCCCTCCCTTTCGAATATCCAAGCGGAGCATACCCTATGGATATCTAAGCACATAAAGTCTCACAATTGGTATCCCCAATTTTTGCCTCCCTTACTCACTGTAGGAGTAGAGGGGTAACAATAATCGACTCAAGGAATGATACTCCATATCTATACACAAAGGATAGCTGAAATAAGGCCAACAACTCTGATTCTTCATTGAAAATGAAAAAAATAAGTCTCATAATGAGAGCATCTACCACCACATTCTCCTTCCCAAGCATATAGATAGTATGAAATTTATAGACCTAGAGAAACTCTATCATTATAATCTATCTGATGTTCAGATCCTTATGAGTGAGGATATACTTGAGAATCTTCTGATCAATGTAGATAATAATCCACTCCCCCATCAGATAATGTCGCCACATCATCAATGTGAATACCACCACTACTAACTCAATATAATGGGTCATGTAGTTCATCTCATTAGTCTAAACTGGCATGAACCATAGTAAATCACCACTTGCCTCTTCATGTAGACACAACCAAGCCTACTCCACAATGAAACACAAAACACTGTATACTCAACACCCTCCGTCGGCAATATCAAGATCTAATAGTTTATAAAACTCTAAATTAACTGCTTAAAATCCTACAATAATTTCCCTATCCACAGATAATGATACCCCTTTTAAGTCAAATCTATCATTAGTGCTAATATCCTGGAAAAATTAGAGATGAATATTTGGTAATAGCCTACCAACCGAAGGATGATCTGTACCACCATGACGCTTCTAATTGACACCCTTGAAAAACCTACCTCAACATTTACTATGTCTAAAATTAATGTACCCTCTCAGAAAACATGTCACATAATGTGGACCACCGGAATCCATAATTGGCACATCAAGAGATTTCCCATAATGTTGGTTCTCTCAAGGTACATCTAAATCTATCCTTATGTGTCTTGTGTTCTACCCCTCAGACTCCAAGTACACAAGGTTATTATTAATGAAGACTACCATGAACCGGTCTCAGTAAGGATTGATGGTCTTGTCCATGATACTCATGAACACTTCTACAGAATTTTTCATGAGAAAAGGCATCAACAAGTAATCATAGTGACCATAAATAAATCTGAAGTCGATCTTTCGTATATCCTCATCCTGTAAGCATATCTTGTGATATCATGATCGATGTTCAACCTTCAAGTACCATCGTTACCCTATCAACTGGTTGAAAAGTTCATCAATCCACATTAATGGATTCTTCTTCTTCATGGTCACCTGGTTCAGGCACCGATAGTCCACACACAACCCCGATCTCATATCTTCCTATTTTCCAATGAAAACTGGGGAAGCCCGGGGTGAGACACTAGGTCTTATGAAGCCCTTATTTTTAAATTCCCCCATCTACACCCTCAGCTCACGAATCTCTACGGCAGACATCTGATATGTTGGCGTAGATATCAGTGACTTCTTGGGGTGTAAATCAATAAACAATTATATCTCTCAATAGGGAGGTAATCCAAGAACATATTCAGGAATGACGTCCTCATACTCTTCCACCATAGCTGGGATCCTGAAAATCATAAAATCCACTACACCAATGGTTAGTCATACCAATGAATTAGTAATAAGCTTGGCCCTCCTATGTATGAGTCCATCCTATACTTCATGGGATTCCTTTTGATGAACAAAGGAAAACCATGTTTTATTGCTGAAAACACACAACACCCTTTACCTAAAATAGTCAATATGGGAATGGACTATGGATAACCATTACACAACAAGAATGATGTCATAATGCCTTAATACTTCCACAAACATGTTCCAACTAAAACTCTCTCCTCCAAGGTTTTGGACACAAGAATTTAAAAAATGTGTTATTACTGAGTATTCTCTAATATGAGTACCTAAGAGTAAGTGTTTGTTCGATGGTTAAACTAGAATCTCTAGGTCTCAAAAAAGATATTTGTTGAGAAAGTAAGGACTAACACCTATGTCATTCAGTACTGTAGCTAATGTAGAAAAGAAATAGATCATACCTAAAATCATTCCCAAAGACCCTTGGACATAGGCCTTGACCACATGTAGTTTTCCCCTCCCATATCCTCCAACTCCTTGAGCCTGACATGCACACCTCAGGGTGGTGGGGTAACATGTACAAACGTTGACTACCTCCTTCTTCTCTTCCAGCTCATCATCCATGACAGTCACCTAATGAAACTTCTTGATCCTATCATTGACTATAACTCAGTTGTCTATCCACTGTTTCTATTTAAGAAGCATGGTAGTTAAAAAAATCTCAGAAAAAATGTCCCCTAACATCACATTAATATCATCGACTATCCCTAGGCTGACTATCCCCACCCTATGACCTAGGAACTGCAGATCCTCTGTCCTGGGACCACCTCCTCAATCAACTCCAATGTCCAGATCCCAAAGAATGTCTTCAGCTCCCTACAACTAAGGTCTATGCACCTATTCATCCACTACTGAGTATCACTGAGTGTATCTACTCAACCAAGAATCTTTTAACCAAAAAATATCACTCAAGGACCCCAACTTACATTAGAATTCATAGAGTGATTACTATGTCTTGGATGTCCTTACATAGACCATGCTCGATGTTCTGAGACCTAACGTACTAATCTATAACCATATCCATTGAGTACCTGCAATGGTTGGGGAACCTCGAGGAATAATTACCCTCTATCATGATACCTTTCTATAGCTATAGAAGCTTCCGTATATGCACTTCTCATAATATAAAAGTTCATAATTCCTATCTAAAGAGATTCATGGACTCTATATATGAAAGAGTCGCCCCGAAATGAGTCTGGATAGGAAAAATCCACTATAGCCATACTGATCCCTTTTGAAGTCTCACTACCAAGACCACCATATGATCTTCTAGTGTATTAAATAGAAAAAAACAAATGTCACCTCTCATGTCAGTCCTCAGCTGACTGAGGGTTGGGCTCACCTCAAAACCTAAGGGGTCCCTATTTCTGAAACATGTGAATTTTGTTTAGCGTACACTCCTCAAATGATGGTACTATGGGTACCACATGTGCTCCATAGGTTTTGGTATGTCTGGTTCACCACATGGAGTTAACAACTAGGGAGACAGTCCTTATATTGAAGCCTTATCAGTAAGGGGTCATCCTCATGATCAAGCTACAAAATCTTATTTGTTATGCATCTTGGGAAAATCCTATACGAAAACAAGATGTACCATAGTTTATGAGTATATCTGGAGAGCTGAATTAGGAAGGAAAAGGAACCACGACCCATCCCTATATGATGAATATACCATTATTTTTTGGCAACCAATGTTCTCATATACTGAGTTAAAAAGAAAGTTATTAGAGTCCTTGAGTATGGATACATCGAATACTCACACCAACACTAGATTACCTATTCTAAAATCCATACTCTAAACACTAAACACTAGTGAACTAAAACAATCTCATAGAATACCTTTCCAAATGTAAAACTAGATGCGTTTGATACCACCCAGTCACAACCTATCCCAGTGGGGCCCATGCTATGACTCCCCAAGCCTGCATCCAATAGTTTAGGGGATGGTGAGTAGCACTGAGTGAGCATATCATTAACATTAGAGGCATTTCTTATGTACCTGTACACACAAACACATCTCCATGCCCACAAATTGCTGAAATATAAAAACCAATATAAAACAAATGCATGCATACCACAATATCCCAACCAGAGTATGATAGGAATGTACAGTGCGGTAAAGTAACATGGTCCAGAATACAAGCCCCCAAAAAAGAAGTCTATAACCATACATCCAACCTGTAAGACGATGTACTAGGTATACTATCTATGGTCATAGGAACACTTCAGCCTACTTGATAACACAATTCACCATATGGTCCTGGTCAACCTAGGATTCCATCAAAAGTTCGCTTGTCTTCATAAGGCACAACACATGTGGAAAAAATCCAATGACTGGGTGAGTATAACAATGCTCAGAAGGAAAACCTAAAATGAAAAAGAAATAAAAAAACAAAAGTGCAGTCATATATATACAATATATATCTATAAAACATATTACCATATTATCTAGATATGTGAAATCCATGACATGGATACTAGAGGTAAGTTAAAAAATTGAAAACCAATGATAGGGATCTATAACAAATATTCCACGAAGAACTCATCCTGGAGAACACAATTCCTAGTTCGATAGGAATGATGATGTCCATTAGACAAGTACTATTCATTGGGAATCATCATGATAATGATACACTGAGAGATCTGAAGGGAATAAGATACATCAGATGAGGATCACTATCACGTTCATGGGGTGATACTAATACCTCCATCAAGATTAACCTAATTAGTATAGAATCTATGTCCAGTAGGATTGGTCGCGTCAATACCATGGAATCTACCTAGGGAAAAAAGATGAATAGAGGATCCCACACCCGGCCTCTCGGGGGATTCCAATAACTCTATACTAGAAGACCTACTAAAAGGATTATACTCTTATGAGTAGGAAACACTACCCACACACCTTTAGGGAAGTGATAAAGGGAACGAACCCAAACAAAACATATCCAAAATATAGTGGACTAGAGCCTCATATAATATATATTTGGTATACAAAACGTGTTGTAGGGTTTCATGCATTGTCCCTTGACCCCTAGTACTACCCGTGTACAATGTAATGTGTCATTAAAACATGTCGTGTAGAATATGGGTATACGATATGTATAAGGGTCACAAACCATGTCCTTCCATATGGGGTCTACTAGTGCACTCTAACTATGTGAAAGTACACGATGACAACCTATGTTTATCTTCCTGTGTACCATAACATGGGGTAATCCTAGAACATGGTCCAAGCCATGTCGTGTAGTGTGGTACACGCTATGTCGGCAACCCATGTACTCCAACCCGTATCTCTGTCTCTCAGAACATACATTCTGAGTCTCTAAGAAGGTCCTACACACCATGTAACAGGGTCACACACTGTGTGACATTTAAATATCTCCTAAAACCCTTGACGCCACTTAGTGGGGTCCACACTTCATGTAAAATTGGGTTATATTGTTTTTGGAAAATTATTTTAAATAGTGTTTTCATGTTTATTTTAAATGTATTTTTTACCCCTATACAAATATAATTTTATAAAATGTATGCTGTATTTTTAATTGTCATGTAATTTTTTTATTGATTCTACATTTACTTTTTACAATATAAAAGGTTTCTTTTTTTAAAAAGGCAGTTTTCATGATAAGAGTTAAAATGTGTAAAAACGGTTTAAAAATAAATTGATAAGTATTAATGTAACATAAAAACTTATCAAAATTCCATTGGATGGAAATATTTTGATCCTATATCATCTCATATTTGGATATGAGTTATTCTAGAGAAAACATTCACGAGTAGTGTATTAATATATTTTAATCTCTTAAAATATATCATGTGTGTCCTCTCCCAAAATAATAAAGGATATAACCTTTCCACTCTTCTCCCTAAATAAATTTCCTCCTAGATCATAAAATCACAACACTAATCATGTCATAACATACCCCACCACATCCTAAATGTCCCTATATGATCACAATACCATCCCTTGAGGGATTAAACTATAAACCTAAGGAGGTTTTATGAAGAGAAGGTATATTCCTTAATCAAGTGTTTTCTTATATAATTACTTATTTTAAATCACTAAAATCTCATATAAAACAAATTATATAATAAAATCAAAAACACCCATATTCTAAAATGTTTTTCTTTTATGTTATAACCCTATTTCATCTATATTTACATCATATGGGAAGGGAAAAAATTTATTGTGCACGTATGTGGGGTATAACACTCAGAAAGAGATATGCATTATTTTTCATCACCAGATAATATACATGGTTAGGGTGACGAAAGAAATAATTTTGTATGTTATTAATGACATATTTATTAATATTTAAATAAGATACATTATCTATTTTCTTATCATTTCACCCATTTAAAAATGATGGCATGATTCATTCGTATTTGTAGAATACCACCTCCACAATGTGATGTGAATCATTTATGAATTTATTCTTATAAGGATATCCATAAGGATGGAAATGATTATGAATGTTTAAAAGTATAATATATTTTTGGTTTTGGATAAGTAAAATATTTTCTACTTTAATTGTTTTCCACTTTTATGAAAAATTATAATTTTATTCAAGAATATATACAATCTACCATCTCTATTAAATGACATGGTACATTTTTCATGACCACCATAAATTATTTATTTTAAAAATATACATAATCTATAAATATAATAAATATAACATGTTTACATTTATGTACATGATGGAAATATAAAATTTTGTACTATATCAACACAATGATGTGGTTTTGAGGTTATAAACTAAATTTCATAAAAGAATCCAACATTAATTAATCCCTTTATATAAGAAACATAAATATGGTAATAAATGAGAATAATATAAAAATAAAATAAAAATATAAATGACTCATGTTATTAATCAAATAAAATAATAATTTAATTTTATTATTCTAGAGTTAGATAAAATAAGAATCTAGATGGGGCTTGTGGTATTTGAATTTCTATTTAAATAATTTATTAAATAATTTAGAATTATTTATCCTCCATATCAATTCCATTTTATTTGTTTATAGAATATTATTATTTATGTTATAATTTTTTAAAATGTTGTTTGGACTATATATTTCATTTAGTATAAATGGTACGTGATTAATATTTTTAAATTTTATTATAGGGGTTAATTTTCACCTCTTTTTAGAAAAGATTAAAAGAAATATTTTTAACATTTATTACATAAAACATTATACCCAATTTTGTAGAAATTGTTTGTTACACACCAGGCTTCCACGGTATGCTTCCCTTTAAATAATACAGTAGCATGTGTTGTACGTAACTTCGAGTTCTTTCACACACACCACAACCAATCAAACTAGCAGTTATGAATAGTAATACCCACATTTTTAAATTTTATGAATTTTATATTTCAAAATGGACTTCGTTTTTGGATTTGGAATATCGAAATTATCCTAGGGTGAAATTTTGGAATTTTTCAGAAAACATTCAATTTTTGATGAATAGTGAAAAAAACACTGAGTTATAGTTTAAAACAGAATTTTTATTTAAATAATTATTTATTTTAAATTTAATTAAGTTCCAAATAGATACAAAATACCTATATAAGTTCAATTTAATTCATTGGAGTTTGTTTAGAATAATTTTAGATATATAAAAATTTTATTGAGCATTTCACCGTCTTTTACCCACCTCATAAGAGAATTTGGAAATTCACATAAAATGTAATTTAACAGTTTCTATGAGTGGAATTTTGAAAATCTGAGAGAAACAGTTAATATCAAGAAATAAAATGTGGTTCAACGAGATGAAATTAATTTTGGGTGAATAGTAATTTTTTTCTTTTATTTACCCCAGTTTAAAGTAAATAGGGTAATTAAGGGTAAAGATGATATTAATATTATGCTAACACATGTCCTAATTCTATTGGTCAAGTTTATCTCGACCAAAAACAACCTTAGGAATAAAATATTATCATTTAGGTCCACTTGGATTAGATTACGACATTACTTATTATTTAATTCAAAGAAGAGTTAAAAGAGTTAAAATCAAAGTTTAATAACTAAAACATTTTTAATATAGGGTAATACAAAAGATAAATTCGATTGTAAATATTCATTATAAATCTAAAAAGTAATCCTACATAATGGAAATTTATTTATAATTTTTAAAAATTAAATATTTTAATTTATTTATGACACAATGGTGATGAAGTAATTACCGAATTAATGAAATATTAGGATAATTGATATTATAAATATCAAAATAAATGTAATTTGAGACTTTTTATGAATTAAAGTAAATTTATAGGTTAATATGATATATTATTATTATTTATATAAACTTTTTTTTAAGTAATAATGCTTTTAGGAATTTATCATAAACAAAATACCCAATAGTGTCAAAATTGGAATAAAAGAGTTTTTAGAAAAAATATTATATTATTCATTTATATTATATTCCTAAAAATCTAAGGTTCGGCCAAAGGACTTGTATCATGATAGGTGTATCATTAGTGGACCACTTGGGGGTCGTTTTGATGTATATGGTATTTTATTAACTATATAATATAAAAATACAAAGTGACATGGTAAATGTTAAACTAATTAACTAAGAGTTAAAACTAAATGATAAGGTTAATATAGCTACCCAAACCTATCTAAAACCTATTGGTTGAGTGTTTTTCGACCTATCCCCACCTTATACTTAAAATAATAAACTTTTCATCCTTTAAAAACCGAATTTGAATTTATTATAAAATAATATTTCTAGCATTTCCAAAGGTGCCCCTCACCCCTCTTATAAAAGGGCACTCCCCCTTCCCACTAATTCACACATTCAAAGCCTTTTCGCTCGGCCAACCCCTGCCCCTATACTCTCTCAAATTCCCCCACTTAAAACTAGTGGTCTTAGTTTGATCAGAAATCTGACCTAAGGAGCCCATTTAATCAAATCAAAAGGAAGAACCCGAAGAAGAGTTAATGTTTTCCCCACCATCTTTCATGTTCCTTTCTTCTTAAACTTCTTCTTTCTTTGTTATTACCATTCTAAAATAATATCTCAAGTTTGTTATATATACTGTGATGTTATTATAAATATGGTAGAACCATATTCAGTATTCAATCCATTCTTTGAATGACATGTCACCATACGTGCGTACGTACGAATTACCGTCTCCACGTCGTGGTGTAATTGTTATTCAATAATTTATTATTTGTATGGGTATAATAATGATGTGTAATTCATGTAAATAATAAATATAACATGATAATGATTCTTTATATATGATATACCATCCAATTATATATTATTTTAATATCAAAATAATGATATTGTCGCTCGTGCGTACGTACAGACTACCGTCTCCATGAACGTGATGAGATTCATTCCCCATTGTATACATTCAATAATAATTTTCATTTAATGATTAAAAATAATTTTTAAGGAATTGATATCATTCTGGATATGAATAAGATACAACCTATCCCTAACAAACATGACTTACATAACAAAACATAGAAAATAAAATGAGTAAGTTCACACCCAAAACAACGATAATACTAAGATATTATTAACAAATCAATGGTAAAAGATCATATATGATATCATATTAATTTTAATGTTTCTTGTATAATTTTATAACAATTATTTAACCATTATATAGGATGATAACCTACCCTAAACCAAGAAAAATTACAATTTAATGGTTTATTTGACAATCTCTTACTATCCGAGGTTTTATATACGTAATTACCAACTGGGACCTCTTTGTCATCCACATCCATGTTTCTTAAAAATGTATTTTAAATAACTGTTAATATTTTAATGACTATGGGATAATGTCATTTATACCCTTGTTGACTTTTTATAATAATTTTATAATGGAATCTTTCTATCATTTTCCAAACAAGGTCCTTTTTAACCTTTTCGACATAATTAAGGTAAGAATGTTTTTCTTAACTTATACAGCGGGTGCAGCTATTTTTGGCTGTTATGAATTTTCGAAGCTTCCATTAAAATATTATAAGAATATTTTCAAAGTAAATGTTTTATTTTATAATCATGTGACTTTTAAATGATTTAAAAAAAGATATATTTCTCTCAAATAGTTTTTATTTCATCTATGTCTACATCCTTTGATGGATTTTAAGCTTATTTGAATTGTATTTATTATGATAAAAAACTTCCATATTGTATTGAAGGGTTTGTGAAATTTTTGACTGTGGATGTGCTATTTTTATACCATTCATGGTTTATGGAGAAAGTATTGACATTTTTTATGCTAGTTTTAATAAAAATGTTTATGTTATGTTTAATCCTGTTCATATGAAGAATGCATTGGACTTAATATGTGACGGGTGGAGCCCACTATAGCTCATCGATGAATTGGTAGGACTCATGAGACAAAATATTGTCTTGGCACAAGGCCTTGAAAATATCTTATTTTTAGTCTTGGCACGAGGCCTTGACTATGTGGTTATGATTGTCTGGCATTATGCATTCCATCATTATGAAATTGGTTATTAATATTGTATGTGATTATTCAACTAGTACAATATCAATGTGAATAAGTATATGGAATTATTTCATTTTATTTATTCCATATTATACTAATGTTCATGTTTAAAAGGATTTTGTTTTAGTTATACATTAACTTAAATGTTTATGATTAGTTATGAATGTTTCCGCTTTAATGTTATCCTTATTGGGAATTTGAGCACACCCCTTTACATGTTTCATTTTTCCTAGGATGTGATAAAGTATTTTATGAATGACCTGCAGGGATAGTATGAGGGGATAAGAGTGTGTAATGTGGAGACTATATTGTTGTAGTTTTCATTTTATGATGTAATGTAAACTTTATGAATGTATCTAGTTATTCCAAGGATACTAAACTAATCGGTCTTTTGAGACTTGATCGTTCTTGTGATCATGCCAATGTTATGTAATAATGCACCGACTCTGGGTAACTAGGGCCGGGGTGTTAAAGTTGGTATCAGAGGAAGTTTAGTACAAACATTGGAAGCTAGATTTAGGTAAACTCTGATTAGAGCACATATACCTAAGATAGACTTTGAGGATTAGTATAGAAGAACTTTCTAGAATTTTGGTATTGTAGTGATTCTGTGAGTTTTCTGAGCAATACATCCTTGTCTGGATACGAGCAGGTAGAGGAATCTCTGGCATAGATGTACCTAGGGGTAAAACCCAAAAACACCGCTTTGATCTAGACACGAATGGGAATTGGTGCACGACAACGGGCCTTGGTGCACTCTTGGGTACGACCCTCCCGAGGGATATGCTTAGGATAATTATCATTTGCTTTACAATTAATTATAAAGGGTATGTGAGTATATTCTTCCTCAAAGAAAACATTTTTATGATTATGGATTATATCCATAAATAGTTCAATTCATGTTAGGTGTTTTTATAAGTATGGAATTATGTATTTTGATTCATAAACTGATCTAGTTTATACCATTGTTTAGAAATAGATCCTAGTTGAAGAAATGGAAACAGTATCATTGCACACACTCTATGTATGGATTTCCATCCTTCTCAAGATAATTATAGTGGAGCTAGTGATGCAACTGGTTCTTATCAGCTAATCACCATACTGGTTCAACTCACTCAGGTTATGAATAATAACATTACCCGTATGGAGCACCCTGATCCTCAACATGGGGGATCAATGTTACATTGCTTCATGAGGCAACAACCACCAACGATCAATGGGAGTACAAATCCCTTAGTAGCTGAGAAATGGATAAATTCCATAGAGAAAATATTTCAGGCTTTGGGGAGTAGTGAAAGGGAAAAAGTTATCATGATAGTCTACCGCCTCACTGGAGATGCTGATCGGTGGTGGTCATTGATTCAAGACGTGAAGGAAGATGATGAAGTATCACATATGGAATATAAGGAGTTCAAAGATCTATATTTAGAAAAATACTTTCCTCGTGACCATCGAGCAGATATGGAAAGACAATTTCTCAGTCTATAACCAAAGGAGGATGAGAATGTCTCAAATCATGAGGCTAACTTTATAGGGTTATAAAAGTATGGTGGAGATTATATACATAACCTAAGAAGTAAGATTGATCATTTATTTGATGAGTTAAAACCATTTCTCCGTCAAGCATTAGTCTCACAATCCTTCTCGTTGTACGAAGACATTGTCTCATGTGTTATCAAGACAGATAAATAATTCTCTAAGTCTTAGGACTTTAATGCAAAACAAGAGAAGAAGAGATCTTCTGATCATTCTAGGAATGGAAATAAGGAGAAGAAGGGAAAAGTTTAATATCCATCCTGTAGTAAATATGGGAAGAAACACCCAGGTACTTGCTTAAAAGGAATAGAAGTCTGTTACAAGTGTAGTGAAAAAGGACGTCAAGCTCGTGATTACAAGGGTTAGAAGGTTTCTACCAATATCTAATGATACAATTACAGGGATATGGGACATTATTCAAATGAATGTCCAAAGTGTTAGGCGAACTTACCTCAGAAAAGGCCATGTGATCAAGGCCATGCATATGCTATCACTACTTCTGAGGTAGAAGCTCTGAAATAAGTGGTGGAAGGTAATTAAATGGTTTCTTTAATTTTAGAAAATGCATTATTTGATTCTGGATCATCGCATTGTTTCATATCTTCCCAGTGTTCTATGAAAAATAGATATTTCCAATTTGATTTAACAAGGGAGTTGTCAGTTAAAACTCTGAAGGGAAGTATCATTGTAAGAAAGTTTCATGAATCAGTCCCCATTAGAACATATAAATGTTCTTTATCTGCTGATCACATCATCATACCTATGATTTAATTTGATATAATCCTTGGTATGGATTGGATTTCGGACCATGATGCAAATATATTCTATAAGAAGAAGGAGGTTACTATTTTTGATGATGATGATAAGGAACACCTTATCTTTAGAGCGGAATCACCACCACCTAATTCTTACCTAGTCTCACCCCCACTAGATCAAATAAATTCAATTATTTGGGAGGAAGAGAATGAAATGACTGTGGGTGAGGAGAGGAATGTTCAAGTAGAGTATGTACCTATTGTGAATGAATATGTTTATGTGTTTCCGGAAGATTTACCTGGACATCCTCCATAACAAGAATTTGAATTTTCCATTGATTTAATTCCTGGATCAAGGCCTATATCATAGACCCCTTATAGAATGGACACTGTGGAATTAGTTGAACTAAAGAAACAACTAGAGGAATTGAGTAATAAGGTATTTATTCTCCCTAGTGTTTCTCCATGGGGAGACCCTATTCTTTTTGTTGAAAATAAAGATGGATCTATGAGGTTATGTATTGACTACAGGGAAATCAATGCTATAAAAATAAAGAAAGTGTATTCCCTACCTCGCATTGATGATTTATTTGACCAAAATCATGGAGCTCAATACTTTTCAAAGATTGACCTTCTATCTGGATACCATCAGTTCTATGTGAAGAATAAATACATTCCGAAGACTGCATTTCTAACAAGGTACGGGCATTACGAGTTTACAGTAATGCATTTCGGATTGACTAATCCACCCTCAGTATTCATGGATATAATGAATAGAGTTTTCAAAGAATATCTCGATGATTATGTGGTTTTATTTATTGATGAAATCTTGTTATAAAACATAATCTATGAAGATCATGAAAATCACTTGCGCATTATCCTGAAGACTCTTAGAAGGCATGAATTATATGGAAGTTTAACAACTGTGAATTCTGGCATGAGGATATCTCTTTTCTTGGCCATATTGTCTCCATGAATGGAATATCTGTTGATCCTTCAATGACAAGAGCAATCCAAGAATGTACAGCACCAATGAGTATAACTGAGGTATGCAGTTTTATTGGTCTAGTAGGTTATTATAGACTTTTCGTCCAGAACATTGCCCGATTGGCTTACCCATTAACAATGCTCAGACGTAAAGGGGTTAAATTTGTTTGGACAAAAGAGTGTGAAAAATGTTTTGAAGAACTGAATAGAAGATTATTCAATGCTTCTATATTTACTCTAACATCAGGGAATGATGGGTTTGTTATTTATAGTGACGCCTCAATAAAAGGACATGGTTGTTTCCTTATGAAAAATGATAGGGTTATTGTCTATGCATCACGACAGCTAAAAATTAACGAGAAAAACTACTATACTCGTGATCTTGAGTTAGCTGCTGTAATATTTAGTTTGAAGATATGGAGACATTATCTCTATGGTGAGAAATGTGAGATTTATACTTCTCACAAGATTTTGAAGTATATTTTCTCACAGAAAGAACTCAAAATGAGGCAAAGAAGATGGATTTAACTACTTAAGGATTATGATTGCACGATACACTACTACCTGGGGAAGGTAAATAAGTTGGGAGATGCTTTCAGCAGAAAATACCATGGAGTTTTGAACATGATGAAAATTGAAAGGGATCCTATTTTCATGGATTTAGTGCAGATGGATATGGGAATTACCATGGAAGGTGAGACATTTATAGTTTTTCAAATGGTTTCCAAACCATCTTTACTAGAAAGGATAAAGAGTTCATAGATCGGTGATGAAGAGTTTCAGAAAAAGATTAAAGCTGTGAATCGTGGATGATTGAAAGACTTTGTGTATAAAGATTGAATTTTGATAATTGGGAAGTGACTTTGTGTTCCCGATATACCTGATATGAAAAGGGAATTGTTAAATGATTCTCATAGCTCTAATTTCTCTATACACTCTGGGAGCACCAAAATGTATAGATATTTGAAGGAAATTTTTTGATGGGACATCATGAAGAAGGAGATTGGTGATTCTGGGTCAAGATGTATGGTATGTCAACAAGTTAAAGTTGGAAGGCAATAGCCTGGAGGACCCTTGCAACCTCTTCCCATACCTGAGTGGAAACAGGATAATATCACGATGGACTTTGTCATGGGACTACCAAAGGCTCCTAGATGGAACGATGCAATATGGGTTATTGTTGATAGTCTTACCATGTCAGCACATTTTACTGCTATAAGAGGAGATCTACCACTGGAACGTCTAGCAAGACTATATATTAATGAAGTTGTGAGACTTCATGGAGTTCCCCTACCGATTATTTCTGATCGGGATCCCCGTTTTACTTCAAGATTCTGGAAGAGTCTTCATAAGTCCATGGATACTGAACTTTATTTGAGCACTGCCTACCACCCTCAAATAGTTGGACAATCATAACGGACTATTCAAACCCTAGAAGACATGTTGAGATCCTACTCACATGACTTTCAGGGTTTGTGGGATCAATATTTACCTATGGAAGAATTTTACTATAACAATAGCTTTTATTCGAGTATTCAAATGGCACCCTATGAAGAGTTATATAGAAAGAGATGTCGCACACCAACCTATTGGGATGAAGTTGGTGAAAGAAACCTTGTAGGCCCATAACTGGTGGAGGAAACGATGGATAAGATAAAGGTAATCCAAAACCACATCAAAGCAGCTCAAAGTAGGCCTAAGAAATATGCATACAACCGAAGGAAGGATTTGGAATTTCTTGTAGGAGATCATGTTTTCTAGAAGGTATCTCCATATAAGGGAGTTATATGTTTCAGAAAGAAAGGTAAATTGAGTCCCAGGTAAATCGGACCTTTCGAAATTCTAGAGCGAATTGAGGTTGTAGCTTACCATTTGGCAATGCCGCCCAGACTCTCCAAAGTTCACGATGTGTTCCACGTATCACTGTTGAGGAAATACAAACCTGACCCAACGTATGTACTCACCTATGAGGAATTAGAACTGGAACCCGATCTTTCTTATTGCAAAGAGCCTATCAGGGTTCTTGATACGAGAGAACAAGTACTGAAAAACCGGCCGACTCGTCTGGTAATAGTTTTGTGGAGAAACCATAAGATGGAAGAAGCAACATGAGAACCCGAGGAACTAATGATGAACAAACACCCGAGTATTTTCATGCGGTCGTACTCTATAAATTTCGAGGAGGAAATTTTTTGAAGGAGGGGAGAATGCAACACCCCAAGCTTCCATGGCACACTTCCCTTTGAATAATACAGTAGCGTGTGTTGTACGCAACTTCTAGTTCTAACACACACACCACAACCAATCAAACTAGCCGTTATGAATAGTAATACCCATTTTTTGAAATTTTATAAATTATATATTTCAAAATGGACTTCATTTTTTGATCCAGAATATCAAAATTAGACTAGGGTGAAATTTTGATATTTTTCTGAAAACATTCAATTTTTTATGAATAGTGAAAAAACAATGAGTTATAGTTTAAAACCGAATTTTTATTTAAATAATCATTTATTTAAATTTAATTAAGGTCAGAATAGATACATAATACCCATATAAGTTCAATGTAATTCATTGGAGTTAGTTTATAAAAATATTAGTTATATAAATAATTTATTGAACATTTCACCACCTTTTACCCACCTCCTAAGAGAATTTGGAAATTCACCTAAAAATAAATTTTACCATTTCTGTGAGTGGAATTTTGAAAATCCTAGAGACACGGTTAATATCGAGGAGTAAAATTTGGTTCAATGAGATGAAAATAATTTTTTGTGAATAGTAACTTTTTACTTTTATTTACCACGGTTAAAAGTATATAGGGTAATTAAGGGTACAAATGTTATTAATATTGCCCAAAAGCATGTCCTAATTCTATTGGACAACTGTATCTCGACAAAAAAAACCTTAGGAATAAAATATTATCATTTAGGTCCCCTAGGATTAGATTAGGACATTAATTATTATTTAATTCAAAGAAGAGTTAAAAGAGTTAAAATCAATGTATAATAACTAAAATATTTTTAATATAGGCTTATACATAAGATAAATTCAATTGTAAATATTAATTAGAAAGATATAACTATTTACTACATAATTATATTTTATTTATAATTTTTATAAAATATATAATGTAATTTATTTATGACAAAATGGTGATGCAGTAATTACCTAATTAATGAAATATTAAGATAATTGATATTATAAATATCAAAATAAATGTAATATGAGACTTTTTATGAATTAAATTAATTTTTTTAGGTTAATATTACATATTAGTATTGTGTATATAATTTTTTTCAAAGTAATAATGCTGTTCTGAAATTATAAAAAACAAAATACCCAATAGTGTCAAAATTGACATAAAAGAGTTTTAAAAAAATATATATTATATTATTAATTTATATTCTATTCCAAAAAATCTATGGTTCTGAAAAAGGACTTGTATCATGATAGGTGTATCATTAATGGACCACTTGGGGGTCTCTTGGATGTATATAGTATGTTTATTAACTATTTAATATAAAAATACAACGTGACATGGTAAATGTTAAAGTAATTAACTAGGAGATAAAACTTAATGATAAGGTTAATATAGTGACCCAAACCTATCTAAAACCTACTGGTTGAGTGTTTCGCGACCTATAACCACCTTAACCTTTAAATAATACACTTTGGAGCCATTATAAAACAAATATGAATTTATTATAAAATAATACTTTCAGCTTTTTCAAAGGTTCCCCTCACCCCTCTTATAAAAGGGCACTCCCCCTTCTCACTAATTCACACATTCATAGCCTTTTGGATCAGAAAACCCCTGATCAAATACACTCTCAACTTCCCTAACTTCAACCTAGAGGCCTTATTTTTTTCAGAAAGCCTACCTAAGGATCCCTTTTGATCAAATCAAAAGGAATAACCCGAAGAAGAGGTAATGTTTTCAAAACCCTCTTTCAAGTTCCTTTCTTCTTGAACTTCTTCATTATTTGTTATTACCATTATAAAATAATAAATCCAGTATCTTATAAATACTTTGATGTTTTTATAAATATGGTACAACCATATTTAGTATTCTATCCAACCTTTAAATGACAAGTCACCATACGTGCGTACGTACGACTTACCGTCTCCACGTCGTGGTGTAATTGTTATTCAATAAATTATTATTTGGATGGGTATAATAATGATGTGTAATTCATGTAAATAATAAATATAACATGATAATTATTCTGTATATATGACATAACATCCAACTATATATTATTTTAATATCAAAAGAATGATATTGTAACTCATGCGTACGTACAGAATACTGTCTCCACGAACGCGATGAGATTCATTCCCCATCGTATCCATTCAAAAATAATTCTCATTTATTTATTAAAAATAATATTTAAGGTCTTGATATCATTATTTATATGAATAAGATACAACCAATCCATAAAAAACACGACTTATGTAAGAAAACTTATAAAAGAAAATGAGTAAGTTAATACCCAAAACAACGATAATAATAAGATAATATTAACAAATCAATGGTAGAAGAACATATATGATATCATATTAGTGTTTTTGATTATTTTATAATATAATAAAAATTATTTCACCATTATACAGGAGGTTCACCTACCATCAACCAAGGAAAAGTACAAGGTACATGTTTATTTCACAATCTCTTCACTATTCGAGGTTATTTATACGTAATTACCTACTGGGACCACTTTATAATCCACATCCATGATTCTTGAAAAAGTATTTTAAATCACCCTTACTATATTAAAGACTCTGGGATAAAGTCATTTATACCCTTTTTGACTTTTTATAAGATGTTTAAAAAGGAATCTTTCTATCGCTTTCCGAACTAGGTCCTTTTTATTATTTTCGACAGAATTAAGGTAAGAATGTTTTTTTAACATATATGGCGGGTGTGAAACTTTTCTGCCATTATAAAATCGTTGAAGATTCTCTTAAAAGATTAAAAGAATACATTGAAAGTAAATTTTTTATTTTATAATCATGTGACTTTTAAATGATTTAAAAAAAGATATTTCTCTCAAATAATTTTGATTTCATCTATGTCAACATCCTTTGATAAATTTTATGCTTATTTGAAGTTTATTCGATATGATACAAAAAATCCATATTGTATTGAAGGTTTTGTGATATTTTTGACTGTGGATGTGCTATTTTTATACCATTCATGGTTTATAGGGAAAGTATCGACATTTCGTATGCTAGTTTTAATAAAAATGTTTATGTTATGTTTAAAACTGTTCATATGGGTAATGAATTGGACATAATATATGACGGGTGGACCCGCTATAGATCCTCGATGCATCGGTAGGTATAATGAGGCAAACTAGTGTCTTGGCACAAGGCCATGACAAAATCTTATTTGTAGTCTTGGCATGAGCAGTTGACTATGTGGTTATGATAGTCTGGAATTATGCATTCCATCATTATGAAAGTTGTTATTGATATTACATGTGATTATTTAACTAGTAGAATATCCATGTGGATAAGTATATGGAATTAATTCAATTTATTTCTGCCATATTATGCTGAAGTTCAAGTTTAAAAGGTTTTTGTTTTAGTTATACATTGCCTTAAATGTTGATGCTTATTTATGAAAGTTTCTGCTATAATTTTATCATGACTGGTCATTTCAGCTCACCACTTTCTTTGTTTTATTTTTCCCAGGATGTGAAGAATTATTTTATGAACGACCTATAGGGATAGTATAAGGGGATAATAGTGTTGAATATGGATACTATATTGTTGTAGTTTTCATTTTATGATGTGATGTAAACCTTACGAATGTATCTAGTTATTCCAAGGTTACTAAACTAATCGGTCTTCTGAGACTTGATCTTTCTTGTGATCATGCCAATGTTATATAATAATGCACCGACTCTGGGTAACTGGGGTAGGGGCGTTACAGTTGGTATCAGAGGAAGTTTATTACTGACCTTGGAAGCTAGATTTAGGTAAACTCTGATTAGAGAACATATACCTAAGATAGACATTGATGATTAGTATAAATAACATCCTAGAATTTTGGTATTGTAGTGATTATGGGAGTTTTCCGAGCAATACATCCTTGTATTTATACGAGCAGGTAGAGGCGGCTCCGGCATAGATGTACCTAGGGGTAAAAACCGAAAACACTGCTTAGAGCTAGACTGAAATGGGAACTAGTGCATGATAATAGGCCTTGTTTTTCTTTTGGTTACGATACTCCCGGGGATATGCTAAGGATAACTCTCATTTTCTTTACAAATCATTATGAAGGGTTTATGAGTATATACATACTCAATGAAATTTTTTTATGATTATGGATTATATCCATATATAGTTCAATTCATGTTAAGTGTTTTTATAAGTATGGAATTATGTATTTTGATTCATAAACTGATCTAGTTTATGCCATTGATTAGAAATGGAATCTAGTGGAAGAAATGGAAATTGTATCAATGCATGCACACCATGTAGGGATTTCCCTCCTACTCAAGATAATTATAGTGGATCTGGAGATGCAACTGGTGCTGATTAGCTAATCACCATACTGGGACAACTCACTCTGGTTATGAATAATAACCTTACCTTTATGGATCAACCTGATCTATAGCGTGGAGGATCAATGTTAGATTGCTTCATGAGGCAACAACCACCAACGTTCAATGGGAGTAAAAATCCCATGGTAGCTGAGCACTGGATAAATTCCCTATAGAAAATATTTCAGGCTTTGGGGAGTAGTGAATGGGAAAATGTTATCACGACAGTATACCACCTCACTGGAAATGATGATCAATGGTGGTCATTGATTCAAAACACAAAGGAAGATGATGAAGTATCAAATATGGAATAGAGGGAGTTAAAAGATCTATTTTTAGAAAAATTCTTTCCTCGTGACCATTGAGCATATATGGAAAGACAATTTCTGATTTTGAGACAAAAGGAGGATGAGAATGTCTCATAGTATGTGTCTAACATTACAAGGTTTTCAAGGTATTCTAGAGATTATATTCGTAACCCATGAAGTAAGATTTATTGTTTCATTGATGGGTTAAAACCATTTCTCCATCGAGCATTAGTCTCACAATCATTCTCGTCGTACGAAGACATTGTCTCATGTGCTATCAAGACAGAGAAGGAATTCTCTAAGTCTTATGACTTTAAAGAAAAGGAAGAGAAGAAGAGATCTACTGATCAATCTGGGAATGGAAATAAGGGGAACAGGGGAAAAGTTGAATATCCATCCTATAACATATGTGGGAAGAAACACCCCAGTACTTGAGGAATGGGAGTCTGTTATAAGTGTGGTGAAAAACACCACCAAGATCGTGATTGCAAGGGGAAGAAGAAATATACTGATGTCTAATGCTACAATTTCAGGGATATGGGCCATTATGAAAATGAATGTCCTAAGCGTCATGGGAACTTACCTCAGAAAAGGCTAAGGGATCAAGTCCAAGCTTATGCTATCACTAATGCTGAGGTAGAAGCTCCAAAAGATGTGGTTGCAGGTAATTTAATGGTTTTCTCAAGTTTAGAAAATTCATTATTTGATTATGGATTATCACATTGTTGCATATCTTCCCAGTTTTCTAAGAAAATTAGAAATTTACAATTTCATTTAACAAGGGAGTTGTCAGTTAAAACTCTGAAGGGATGTATCATTGTTTTCTAGATAAGTCCCCATTAGAGCACATAAATGTTCTTTATCTGCTGATATCATCATCATACCTATGATTTAATTTGATATAATCCTTGGTATGGATTGGAAATCGGACCATGATGCAAAAAATTATTGTAAGAGGAAAGAGGTTACTATTTTTGATGATGAAGATAACGAACACCTTATATTTAGAGAGGAATCCTCACCACCTAATTCATACATAGACCCACCCCCAATAGCTCAACTGAATTCAATTATTGGGGAGGAAGAGAATGAAATGACTATTGGTGAGGAAAGAAATGTTCAAGTAGAGGATGTACCTGTTGTGAAAGAATATGTAGATGTGTTTCCGGAAGATTTACATGGACATCCTCCATAATGAGAAGTTGAGTTTTCCATTGATTTAATTCCTGGATCAAGGCCTATATTGTAGACCCCTTATAGAAAGGCCACTATGGAATTAGTTGAACTAAAGAAACAACTAGAGGAATTGAGTAATAAGGGATTTATTCTCCCTAGTGTTTCTCCTTGGGGAGCCCCTGTTCTTTTTGTTAAAAAGAATGATGGATCTATGAGGTTATGTATCGAATACAGTGAAATAAATGTTATAACAATAAAGAACAAGTATCCCCTACCTCGCATTGATGATTTATTTGACCACCTGCATGGATATCAATACTTTTCAATGATTGACCTTCGATCTGGATACCATCAGTTGTGTGTGAAGAAGGAATAAATTCCGAAGATAGCATTTCGAACAAGTTATATGCATTACGAGTTTATAGTAATTCCTTTTGGATTGACTAATGCACCCTCAGTATTCATTGATCTAATGTATAGAGTTTTCAAATAATATCTCGATGATTTTCGGGTGGTATTTATTGATGATATCTTGGTATACTCCAAAAGCTACAAAGATCATCAAAATATATTACGCATTATCCTGAAGTCTCTTAGAAGACATGAATTATATGGGAAGTTTAGCAAGTGTGAATTCTGGCTTCATGAGATCTCATTTCTTGGCCACATTGTCTCTAATATTAGAATATCCCTTGATCCTTCAAAGACAACAGCAATCCAAGAATGGACAGCCCTGAAAAGTATAACCGAGGTACACAGTTTTATTGGTTTAGTAGGTTATTATGGACGTTTCGTCCAGAACATTTCCCGATTGGCTAACCCATTAGCAAAGCTCACACGTAAAGGGGTTAAATTAGTTTTTAAAAAATAGTGTGAAAAATGTTTTGAAGAACTGATGAGAAGATTATTCAATGCTCTTATATTGACTCAACCATCGGGGAATGATGGGTTCGTTATTTATAGTGGTGCCTCCATGAAAGTACTTGGTTGTGTCCTTATGCAGAATGATAGGGTTATTTCCTATGCATCACAAAAGCTATAAATTCATGAGAAAACTACCCTACTCATGATATTGAGTTATCTATTGTAATATTTTATTTCATGATATGGAGACATTATCTCTATGGTGAAAAATGTGAGATTTATACTGATCACAAGAGTTTGAAGTATATTTTCTCACAGAAAGAACTGGACATGAGGAAAAGGAGAAGGCTTGAACTACTCAAGGATTATTATTGCACGATACACTACCACCCGGGGAAGGAAAATAAGGTGGTAGATGTTTTGAGAAGAAAATCTCATGGAGTTTTGAACATGATGAGAATTGAAAGGGATCCTACTTTCATGGATCTAGTGAAGATGGATATGGTAATTACCATGGAAGGTGAGACATCGATACTTTTTCAAATGGTTACCAAACCATCTTTACTAGAAAGAATAAAGAGTTCTAATATCGGTGATGAAGAGTTTCAAAAGAAGATTAAAGCTATGAATAATGGAAGATTGAATGACATTGTGTATAATGATGGAATTTTGAAAATTGGGAAGAGACCTTGTGTTCCTGTTATAGCTGATCTAAAAAAGGGAATTTTTAGATGATGCTAATAGCTCCAATTCTCTATACAGCATGGGAGCACCAAAATATATAGAGATTTGAAGGAACAATTTTTGTGGGACAACCTGAAGAGGGAGATTGCCGATTTTGTGTCAAGATGTATGGTTTATAAACAAGTGAAAGATGGAAGGAAATAGTCGAGAGGAGTCATGCAATCTCTTCCCATACCAGAGTGGAAATGGGATAATATCACAATGGGCTTTTTCATGGGACTACCAAAGACTCCTAGATGGAATGATGAAATATGGTTTATTGTTGATCTTCTTACCAATTCAGCACATTTTATTGCTATAAGAGAATATCTACCACTAGAACTCTAGAAAAACTATATATTAATGATGTTGTGAGACTTCATGGAGTACCCCTATCAATTATTTCTGATCGTGATCCCCGTTTTACTTCAAGATTATGGAAGAGTCTTCAGAAGGCCTTGGATACTGAAATTCATTTGAGAACTGCCTACCACCCTCAAACAGATGGACAATCAGAACGGACTATTCAAACCTTAGAAGACATGTTGAGATCCTTCTCACTTGACTTTCAGGGTATGTGGGATCAATATTTACCTCTGGTGGAATTTTACTATAAAAATATCTTCTATTTGAGTTCTCAAATGTAACCATATGAAGCATTATAAAAAAATAGATGTCTCACACCAACCTGTTGATATGAAGTTGGTGAATGAAATCATGTATGCTTAGAACTGGTGGAGGAAATGATGGAGAAGGTAAAGGTAATCGGAAACCACCTCAAAACAGCTCAAAGTAGGTAGAAGAGCTATGCTGACAACCGAAGGAAGGATTTGGAATTTCAGGTAGGAGATCATGTTTTCTTGAAGGTATCTCCATGGAAGGGAGTTATACGTTTCGGAAAGAAAGTTAAATTGAGTCCCAAGTACATCGGACCTTTCGAAATTCTAGAGCGAATGGGGGTTGTAGCTTACCGTTTGGAAATGCCGCCAAGTCTATCCAATGTTCACGATGTGTTCCACGTATCACTATTGAGGAAATACATGCCTGATCCAACGCATGTAATCACCTATGAGGAATTAGAACTGTAACCCAATCAATCTTCTTGAGAAGAGCCCTTCAGGA
The DNA here is from genome assembly GCA_963277665.1 of Viscum album. Taxonomy (NCBI): domain Eukaryota; kingdom Viridiplantae; phylum Streptophyta; class Magnoliopsida; order Santalales; family Viscaceae; genus Viscum; species Viscum album. The sequence goes on from OY728123.1 coordinate 893,816,684, forward strand.
TTCTTGATACGGAAGAACAAGTACTGAGAAACCGGACGACTCGTCTGGTAAAAGTTTTGTGGAGAATCCATAAGATGGAAGAGGCAACGTGAGAGCCCAAGGAACATATGATGAACAACCAACCGAGTTTTTTCATGGGGTATTATTATATAAATTTCAAGGAAGAAATTTTTTGAAGGAGGGGAGAATGTAACACCCCCAGATTCCATGGTACACTTCACTTTGAATAATACAGTTGCGCGTGTTGTACGCAACATCGAGTTCTAACACACACACCACAACCAATAAAACTAGCCATTATGAATAGTAATACCCACATTTTCAATTTTTATAAATTTTATCATTCCAAATGGACTTCCTTTTTGGATTCGGAATATCGAAATTAGCCTAGGGTGAAATTTTGGTATTTTTCTAAAAACTTTCAATTTTTGATGAATAGTGAAAAAACACTGAGTTATAGTTAAAAACCATATTCTTATTTAAATAATGATTTATTTAAATTTAATTTAGGTCAAAATAGATATATAATACCTATATAAGTTCAATGTAATTCATTGGAGTTTGATTAGAATAATATCATATATATAGAAATTTTATTGAACTTCTCACCGTCTTTTACCCACCTCCAAGGAGAATTTGGAAATTCACATAAAACATAGTTTTACCATTTCTATGAGTAGAATTTCAGAAATCCTAGAGACACTGTTAATATCAAGGAGTAAAATGTGCTTCAATGAGATGAAAATAATTTTTGCTGAATATCAAATTTCTACTTTTATTTACCACGGTTAAAAGTAAATAGGGTAATTAAGGGTAAAAATGATATTAATATTACCTTAACACATGTCCGAATTCTATTGGACAAGTTTATATCAATCAGAAACAACATTAGGAATAAAATATTATCATTTAGGTCCACTTGTATTAGATTAGGACATTAATTATTATTTAATTCAAAGAAGAGTTAAAAAGAGTTAAAATCAATGATTAATAACTAAAACATTTTTAATATAGGGTTATACATAAGATAAATTAGATTTTAAATGTTAATTATAAAGCTAAAACGGTATCCTACATAATTATATTTTATCTATAATTTTTAGACATAAAATAATTTAATTCATTTATGACACAATGGTGATGCAGTTATTACCTAATTAATGAAATATTAAGATAATTGATGTTATAATTATCAAAATAAATGTAATTTGAGACATTTTATGAATTACACTAAATTTATAGGTTAATATGACATATTACTATTGGTTATATAAATTTTTTCCGAAGTAATAATTCTGTTATGAAATTATCAAAAACAAAATACCCAATATTGTCAAAATTGACATAAAAGAGTTTTTAAAAAAAAATATTATATTATTAAATTATATACTATTCCGAGAACTCTATGTTTTGGCAGAAGGACTTGTATAATGATATTTTTATCATTAATAGACAACTTGGGGGTCACTTGGATGTATATAGTATGTTTATTAACTATATAATATAAAAATACAAAGTGACATGGTAAATGTTAAACTAATTAACTAAGAGTTAAAACTATTAGATAAGGTTAATATAGTGACCTAAACCTATCTAAAACCTATTGGTTGAGCGGTTTTAGACCTATTCCCACCTTAACCATTAAATAATACACATTTGAGCCATTAGAAACCGAAAATGAATTTATTATAAAATAATATCTCTAACTTTTCAAAAGGTGCACCTCACCCCTCTTATAAAAGGGCACTCCCCTTTTCAATAATTCACACATTCAAAGACTTTTGGATCGGCCAAAACCTACTCAAATACTCTAAACACTTCCCTCAATTCAACCTAGTGGCCTTATATTGATGGTAAATCCAACCAAAGGATCCCTTTCGATCAAATCAAAAGGAATAAACTGAAGAAGAGGTAATGTTTTTAGCACCCTCTTCCAAGTTCCATTCTTCTTCAACATATTCTTTCATTGTTATTCCCATTATAAAATAATTAATTCAGTATATTATATATACTGTGATGTTATTATAAATATGGTACAACCATATTCAGTATTCTATCCATCCTTTGAATGACATGTCACCATACATGCGTATGTACGACTTACCGTATCCACGTCGTGGTGTAATTTTTATTCAACAAATTATTATTTGGATGGGTATAATAATTATGTGTAATTCATGTAAATAATAAATATAAAATTATAATAATTCTTTATATATGATATACCATCCAATTATATATATATTTAATATCAAAATAATGATATTGTCGATCGTGCGAACGTACGGACTACCGTCTCCACGAATGCGATGAGATTCATTCCCCATCGTATCCATTCAAGACTAATTCTCATTTAATTATTTAAAATAATGTTTAAGTAATTGATATCATTATGTATATGAATAAGATACAACCTATCCATAACAAACATGACTTACGTAACAAAACATATAAAGGAAAACGAGTAAGTTAGCTTCTGAAACAACGATAATACTAAGATATTATTAACAAATCAATTGTAAAAGATAACATATGATATCATATTAATGTTTATTATTATTGTATAATTTAATAAAAATTATTTCACCATTATACAGGAGGTTAACCTACCCTCAACCAAGTAAAACTACATGGTAAGGGTTTATTTCACAATCTCTTCAAAATCTGAGGTTGTTTATACGTAATTACCTACTGGGACCTCTTTATCACCCACATCCATGTTTATTAAAAATGTATTTCGAATCAATCTTACTATTTTAAAGAATATGGGATAAATTCATTTATAACATTGTTGACATTTTATAAGATGTTTATAAAGGAATCTTTTCGTCATTTTCGAAACAAGGTCCTTTTAACCTTTTTGATAGAATTAAGGTAAGAATGTTTTTTAACATATACAGCGGATGCTGCTATTTTGCGCCGTTATAAAATAGTTGAAGCTTCTCATAAAATCTTATAAGAATATTTTCAAAGTAAATTTTTTATTTTATAATCATGTGAATTTTATATGATTTCAAATAAAAAAGTTATTTCTCTCAAATAGTATTGATTTCATCTATGTCAACATCCTTTGATGGATTTTAAGCTTATTTGATGTTTATTTATTATGATAGAAAACTTCCATATTGTATTGATTGTTTTGTGATATTTTTGACTGTGGATGAGCTATTTTCATACCATTCATGGTTTATGGAGAAAGTATTGACATTTCATATGCTAGTTTTAATACGAATGTTTAGGTTATGTTCAAACCTGTTCATATAAGGAATGCATTGGACTTAATATGTGATGGGTGGAGCCCGCTATAGCTCCTCAATGCATCAGGAGGTCTCATGAGACAAACTAGTGTCTTGGGACACTGCCTTGACAAAATATTATTTGTAGTCTTGGCACGAGGCCTTGACTATGTGGTCATGATAGTATGGCATTATGCATTCCATCATTATGAAAGTGGTTATTGATATTGAATGTGATTACTAAACTAGTAGAATATCAATGTGAACAAGTATATGGCATTATTTCATTTTATTTCTGCCATATTATGCTGAAGTTCAAGTTTAAAAGGCTTTTTTTAGTTATACATTGCCTTAAATGTTTAATATTATTTATGAAAGCTTTCGCTATAATGTTATTCTTACTGGGCATTTGAGCTCACCCCTTTCTATGTTTTATTTTTCCCAGGATGTGAAGAAGTATTTTATGAATGACCTACATGGATAGAATGCGCGGATAAGAGTGTAGAATATGGAGACTATATTGTTGTAGTTTTCATTTTATGATGTAATGTAAACTTTATGAATGTACCTAGTTATTCCAAGGATACTAAACTAATCAGTCTTTCGAGACATGATCTTTCTTGTGATCATGCCAATGTTATGTAATAATGCACCGACTCTAGGTAACTGGGGCCAGGGCGTTACAGTTGGTATCAGACGAATTTTAGTACAGACCTTGGAATCTTGATTTAGGTAAACTCTTTTTAGAGCACATATACCTAAGATAGAATTTGAGGATTAGAATAGAAGAACTTTCTAAAATTTTGGTATTGTAGAGATTCTGTGAGTTTTCCAAGCCATACATCCCTGTCTGGATACGAGAAGGTAGAGGCGGCTCTGGCACAGATGTATCTAGGGGTAAAACCCAAAAACACCGCTTTGAGCTAGACTTGAATATTAACTGGTGCATGACAACAGGCCTTGCTGCACTCTTGGTTGCGACACTCCCGTGGGATATGCTTAGGATGACTCCCATTTTCATTACAAATCATTATGAAGTGTTTATGAGTATATAATTCCTCAAAGAAAACATTTTTATGATTATGTATTATATACATAAATATTTCAATTCATGTTAAGTGTTTTTATAAGTATGGAATTATTTATTTTTATTCATAAACTGATCTAGTTTATCCCATTTTTAAGAAATGGTGCCTAGTGGAAAACTGGAAACTGTATCAATGTAAGAACTCCATGTTGGGATTTCCCTCCTGCTCAAGATACCGTATCAATGTATGAACTCCATGTTGGGATTTCCCTCCTGCTCAAGATAATTACAGGGGAGCTGGTGATGCAACTGGTGCTGATCAGCTAATCCCCACACTGGGACAACTCACTCAGGTTATGAATAACAAGCTTACTCGTATGGAGCACCCTGATCCGTAGCGTGGAGGATTAATGTTAGATCGCTTCATCAGGCAAAAAACACCAACATTAAATGGGATTTAAAATCCCTTAGTAGCTGAGCAATGGATAAATTTCCAAGAGAAAATACTTTAGGCTTTGGGAAGTAGTGAAAGGGTAAAAGTTATCATGGCAGTCTACCGCCTCATTGGAGATGCTGATCAATAGTGGTCATTGATTCAAAACATGAAGGAAGATGATGAAGTATCAAATATGAAATTTAGGGAGTTTAATGATTTGTTTTTAGAAAAATACTTTCCTCGTGACCATCGTGAAGATATGGAAAGACAATTTCTGAGTCTGAGACAAAGGGAGGATGAGAATGTCGCAAAGTATGAGGCTAGCTTTACAAGGTTGGCAAGGTATGTTGGAGATTATATACGTAACCCAAGAAGTAATATTGATCGTTTCATTGATGGGTTAAAACCATTTATCTATCGAGAATTAGTCTCTAACTCCTTCTAATCGTACGAAGACATTGTCTCATGTGCTATCAAGACAGAGAAGGAATTATCTAAGTCTTATGTCTTTAAAGAAAAGCAAGAGAAGGAGAGATCTGCTGATCAATCTAGGAATGGAAATAAGGGGAAGTAGGGAAAAGCTGAATATCCATCCTACAATAAATGTGGGAAGAAACAGCCTGGCACTTTCTTAAAAGGAATGGGAGTCTATTACACATGTGGTGAAAAAGGCCACCAAGCTCATGATTGCAAGGGGAAGAAAGAAGCTACCAATGTATAATGCTACAATTTTAGGGAGATGAGACATTATGAAAATGAATTTCCTAAGTGTCAGAGGGAACTTACCTCATAAAAGGACAAGGGATCAAGGCCAAGCTTATGATATCACTACTGCTGAGGTAGATGCTCCGAAAGACGTGGTGGCAGGTAATTTAATGGTTTCGTCAAGTTTAGAAAATGTATTATTTGATTTTGGATCATTGAATTGTTTAATATCTTCCTAGTTTTCTATGAAAATTAGATATTTCCAAATTGATTTAACAAAGGAGTTTCCAGTTAAAACTCCACAGGGAAGTATCATTGCAACAATTTTTTGTGAATCAGTCCCCATTAGAGCACATAAGTGTTCTTTATCTGCTGATCTCATCGTCATACCTATGATTGAATTTGATATAATCCTTTGTATGTATTGGATTTCAGACCATGATGCAAAAATTTATTGTAACAAGACGAAGGTTAATATTTTTGATGATGATGATAAGGAACACCTTATCTTTAGAGCAGAATCATCACCACCTAATTATTACCTAGACACACCACCAGTAGCTCAACTGAATTCAATTATTGGGGAGGAAGAGAACAAAATGATTGTGGGTGAGGAAAGGAATGATCATATAGAGGATGTACCTAATGTGAAAGAATATGTAGATGTGTTTCCAGAAGATTTACCTGGACATCCTCTAGAATGAGAATTTGAGTTTTCAATTGATTTAATTCTTAGATCAATCCCTATATCGTAGACCCCATACAGAACGCCCACTGTAGAATTAGTTGATCTAAAGAAACAACTATAGTAATTGAGTAAAAAGGGATTTATTCGCCCAAGTGTTTCTCCATGGGGATCCCCTATTCTCTTTGTTTAAAAGAAAGATGGATCTATGAGGTTATGTATCAACTATAGGGAAATCAATGCTACAAAAATAAAGAACAAGTATCCCCTACCTCGCATTGGTGATTTATTTGACCAACTACATGGAGCTCAATATTTTTCAATGATTGAACATCGATCTGGAAACCATCAGTTTTGTGTGAAGAAGGAAGACATTCCGAAGAAAGCATTTTGAACAAGGTATGAGCATTACGAGTTTACAGTAATGACTTTGGGATTGAAAAATGCACCCTCAGTATTCATGGATCTAATGAATAGAGTTTTCAATGAATATCTCGATAATTTTGTGGTGGTATTTATTGATTATATCTTGGTATATTTTAAAAGATACGAAGATCATGAAAATCAATTTCGCATTATTCTAAATACTCTTAGAAGACATGAATTATATGGGAACATTAGAAAGTGTGAATTCTGGCATCAGGATATCTCTTTTCATGGCCATATTGTCTCCAAAGATGGAATATCTTTTGATCCTTCAAAGACAAGAGCAATCCAAGAATGGCCAGCACCAATGAGTATAACAGAGGTAAACAATTTTATTGGTTTAGTAGGTTATTATCGATGTTTCGTCTAGAACATTTCCCAATTGGATAACCAATTAACAAAGCTCACATGTAAAGGGGATAAATTTTTTTGGACAAAAGAGTTTGAAAAATGTTTTGAATAACTGAAGATAAGATTAGTCAATACTCCTATATTGACTCTACCATCGAGGAATCATGGGTGCGTTATTTATAGTGATGCCTCAATGAAAGGACTTGGTTGTGTCCTTTTGCAGAATGATAGTGTTATTACCTATGCATCATGATAGATCAAAATTAATGAGAAAAACTACCATACTCATGATCTTGAGTTAGCTGCTGTACTCTTTTCTTTGAAGATATGGAGACATTATCTCTACGGTGAAAAATGTGAGATTTATACTGATCACAAGAGTTTGAAGTATATTTTCTCACAGAAAGAACTCAACATGAGGCAAAGGATATGGCTTGAACTACTCAACGATTATGATTGCATGATACACTAACACTCCGGGAAGGAAAATAAGGTGGCAGACTCATTGAGCAAAAAAATGTCATGAAGTTTTGAACATGAGGAGAATTTAAAGGGATCCTATTTTCATGGTTCCAGAGAAGATGGATATGGGAATTACCATGGAACCTGATACATCGATACATTTTCAAATGGTTGCCAAACCATCTTTACTATAAAGGATAAAGAGTTCTCAGATCGGTGATGAAGAGTTTCAAAAGAAGAATAAGCTGTGAATGATGGAAGATTGAAATAATTTGTGTATAAAGATGGAATTTTGAAAATTGGGAAGATACTTTGTGTTCCCGATATACCTGATCTGAAAAGGGAATTGTTAGATGATGCTCAAAGCTCCAATTTCTCTATACACCTTGGGAGAACCAAAATATATAGAGATTTGAAGGAAATTTTTTGTTGGGACAACAGGAAGAGAGAGATTTCTGATTTTGTTTCAAGATGTATGGTTTGTTAACAAGTGAAAGTTGGATGGAAACAGCCTGGAGGAGTCATGAAACCTCTTCCCATACCGGAGTGGAAATGGGATAATATCACGATGGACTTTGTCATGGGACTACCAAACACTCTTAGATGGAATGATGCAATATGGGTTATTGTTGATCGTCTTACCAAGTCAGCACATTTTCTTACTATAAGGGAATATCTACCACTGGAACATCTAGCAATACAATATATTAATGAAGTTGTGAGACTTCATGGAGTACCCCTATCAATTATTTCTGATCGTGATCCCCGTTTTACTTCAAGATTATGGAAGAGTGTTCAGAAGGCCTTGGATACTGAACTTCATTTGAGCACTGCCTACCACCCTCAAACAGATGGATAATCAGAACGGACTATTCAAACCTTAGAATATTTTTCTTCTGTGTTATTACTGTGATTTTCATTAATTTATTTATTATTACCACTACAAAATAAAATGATAGAGAGAGTATAAACTCCCTATTTAGGAACTAATACACTCACTGATAATTATCAACCTCTTGTATATAAGGTCATGCATATGAAGTAATGTGCTAATGATGTTTGGACCAGATTTATCTAGTTGATATTTAAAAAAAAACATTATATGTGTTCAATTTAATCTTTCCTTTGTGGAACAACATGAGACATGGTATCAAGGATATAGTTGTGTGGTACTCATATATGGGATTTTCGATGTTTATAATCCACACATGTGTAATTTAATTCTGAGTTACCATTGAAGGGATTATTGTTACTATATTGATGATATTTATACAACATTCATTCATTATGATTGGGAACATATATTCACATTCTATATTTATACCTATTATTTTATTCATAGTAATTATTTACTTAAATGAACTAAATTGGGATTTCTATTCAAGAGAGTTTCTTTATTTTGTGATTTCACAGTTTTCCTATCTATTATGATATTTCTATTATTTAAATGATCATTTGAATATGACATACAGTTATTTTTTAGTGTAAATATGATGAATATGACTGAAATTATAGGATAAGACTTGTGTTATTCCTAGGTGGGTTATACATTAGGTAATGGGTAAAATAATTGGAAACACATTGTGTGATATTAGAGACTGGTTAGGAATTGTCAATGTTCATATTATTTTAATGATATAAAATATGACACCAAATAGATATTTTTTGGACCATTAGATAAATAGGTGGGTGCTCTAGATCACATTATTGTCTCTTATCTAGTAGTGTTGGATGTATACGCACTTTATTTGTTATTCAATCCACCAATTAGAATTGTCAATTATTATATTGACTTACATCTCTAGTATTATCCATCCACTCAAGGATACATTTGACCACTAGATTCTGAATACTATGTCGATATCACTGAGGGTATATTCAAAAACATTGAATCAATAGATGATGGTAAGGTAAATAGGGAAATATTCTACCTACAGGTACTCACTATGCATTGGTGTTGAGTCATGGTACTAGAATTATAATGTTAGGGTCTCAATTAGGAGTAATTTTAAGAGATAAATTTATATGATATCTTTCTCAATACACGGATTCTTGAACGAGCACGTGAGTTCATAGAGCTTATCGAGGGCTCAATGAGATCTTTCCAATACTGTAGTATTTTTCCTTGTATTCTTATTTTTGAAAAACATCTAGAAAAGAATGAGGCTTAGAAGTATTAGAATCTTGATATTGGACTTCATCCCAACATTGAAAAGATGGTCTGGATATATGAACTGGTACAATACATTTAGGTTCTATGGACAAACTCACCCATTATCAGGATCATGGAGGAAGGTTGAGTATTCAGTTCTCTTCATCCCTCTAGTGACCAGGTGTGTGGAACTCATACTGATGGAATGATTTCCTTTTCTAGTGTAAAGCATTGGATGTCATGAAATATGAAACATAGTACTAGTATGTTGGTATAATAGATTATGGCTTCTTCAAATCTATCTAGACATGATCCATATTTCATCAATTTCAGAATTTTTGGAAAATATATTAGGGTTTAAAAAAACCCAAAATATTGTTTTGGTAATGATGTAAGATAGGATATATCAATCATTTTTTTTCTAGATAATTTTGGTTTCTATTCCCTATTGGTGTAGCCTAGACTCAATCAACATCATAGGAATCAATCTGTGGTCCCCAAAAGTAGGCATAGATGTAAAGTGTCAGGTGAGTAATAGATGGATTAATGAAGTTAAGGAATTTTCCATGTATTTAGTTTATCAAAATATAGTATATGATAATGAGGGACCATTATAAGGAATGATCTTGATTGTGTAAACTTTATGCACTACATTGTTCGATACTTGTTATTTCCTCTATTTTTTATCATTAAAAGTAGTTTCTTGACATGACTTATTGGTTATGATATCCTCTGAGTTAGTCTAAAATGATACATATTTTGGAAAAAGTCAACCATATCAAGAAATTACCAATGTGTTGTATAATATTCACTAAAAATGTATATATTTTGGACATCATGACTCTTAATATAAGGACCTTTGATGTGATTCTTAGTATTAACTAGTGGACTATCTCTTGAGATAACATTGATTCATATCAGAGAGGGGTGTCCTTTACTTAATTGAATGGAGTGAGATATATACTATGAATAGTATTGGAATTTTGAGTTTGCAATGTTTGATGATACTTGATTCATCTCAGTATGATTAATACATAGATGGATGACTTTTCACTTATGCAGGAATTAGTGGTAGCTCCAAAACGTTTCCTCTAATTTTGTATCCATATGAGGAGGTATTTCTAGAGTGATTTGAATGTCTTCCTACTGATAGATGACTTTACTTTGAGGTAGATATTTTAATATATTCAAAACCCTTTACGATACACCATTATTATATGGTTCTAGATGAGCGAATGAACAACATGGGGTATCTTGATGACATAGAAAAGAAGGTCTTTGTTAGACCAATAAATTAGTATGGGGTGCACCTGTATTGTTATCCAAGAAGGAAGATGCTATGATTTGACTATGTATTGATTAATTTCTAATGGAATAGGAAATTGTAATTAATAGAAAACATTTCCCTAGATCAACAATAATTTTATTCAGTTATGGGGTTACCTATGGATCTCCAATATTGATCTTTGATTGGGCCTTCACATTTGATGTGTTAAAGAGGAATAAATTACAAAGATTGTGTATTAGATTAGGTATGGTTTATTTGAGTACCCGATGATGTAGTTTGGTTTGACTAATGTAGTGATAATGTTAGTAGACCCCATGAACAAGATCATTCACCCTTACCAAGACTCATTCAAAATTGTTCTTAGTAGTGAAATATTTATCTACACACTAAAAATAGATTAGCATGCCATACATAATCAGATAATAATATTTCTTGATTTGAGTACATATTCATTATTAAAACCTATAATAATGTAAAATATGGATATTGGGGGTGATTTTATTGGGTCATGTTGTGTATAATATAGTTATATCCATGGACCTTAAGAGTGTGGAGGCAGTGATGTGTTGTTAACTTCTCCAACATATTTCTAAGAATATGATATTTTTAGGTATAACAAGATATCACTAAACTGTTATCTTGGAATGTGCCTATTTATATGTTCCCATGAATATTCTTATAATGAATGATGTGATGTCCCATATTCCAAATCAAGATGAATATGAATTTTAGGAGATATATAGGAGGCTACCAATATCTCAAGCACCTGAACATCATAATTCAGGGATCATAAATACATTTTATATTGATACAACAAGAATTTGATTGTAAGATATGCTAAGGTATAGATAAAATGTAATAGAATATGAGTCATGTTAGCTATAAATGCATGTGCAGAACTACCCTACCCTTGACTTGTAGCCAATATTCATGGATTATAATCTGAATTGTTGGTTACAATAGTTTTAAGTGAGAGTATTTTTCTACACTGAACATATGATCCTCTATTATAACTTCACACAATCGGAGCTAAATCTTTTGAAGATGTTAAGGGTATACTATATTTATATGTTGGAATTTGTGATATATTATTCCCAAAGGAATCATAATATCATTGTACATTCCCTTAGTTGTAAGATGCTTTTTGAGGAAGAGTTTGGTGAGATTCCATTAGAGGAGCAGTGGAAATTGATTATCATGTTGGATAATATGATTATTGATACTTTCGAGGATTGTAGATTGATTAATGGTTATCACATAATGGTCACATCCCCTTTTTTGACTTTAATATGGTAGGAAATGAGTCTTACATAAAGATTTTTTTGATATTGGAACAACTTTCTAGTGGTTACCTAATACCTTGGTGATCATTCGACGATGATGATGTGATCCTTATGAGCAGGATAGTAGTATTCCTATATAATATAACAATTAATGTTATGAGGGAATTAAAAAAAATATATTTATGAAAAAACATGGTGATATGGCAATGTACAATGACTTTATATGATTGTTTTGGTGGCTTGGGATGGATATGGGTATCACCAGTTTTGTTTCCCAATTCCATTCCTTTTAGAAGTTAAAGTAAATGATTTAAAACCCTTTCTATTTACTCAATCCACATAAAATTCCTATATTATAGTGGGAGGATATCAATATAGACTTTTTGATGGGCTTATCAAGGACCCTAGGGAGTCATGAGGATGTTGGATGATTTTCGATCTATTGATGAGGGTTTCTCACTTATTACTGAATTGAGAATATTACTTGGTAGATGAGATGGAATTTAAACAAATCCATGAGATCATACTTTTTCATGTATTTCCCTTGAGCTTTGTATTTTATAAATACTCATATTTAAATCCCATATTTTATAAGGTCTTATTGAAATCCCTATGCATTTAGCTAAGGTTTAGAATAGTGTACCAACTTCAAATAGACCAGAAATTAGAGAGGAAAATACACATACTGGATGATAGACATTAGGATTATATTCTGGACATTGGTGGTCTTGGGAAAATTCCCTAACCATGGTTGAGTTTGTATACAAAGATAATAACAACCTTTATATTTATATTGAAACCTTACAATGATATTTATAGGGCTTCTTACCATTCAATAAATTATTTGAATGAGGTAGGTGAGACAATGGTTATTCAACATAGTTTGGTTCAGGATACATAAATAGGTGTGAAGTAGGGGGGAAGTGGTGACCTTTTGTAAGGTAAAAAAATGCATTACTTGATATTTTTGAAATGAAGTGAGTTGTACCCCATTTCTTATCTTACATAAGTCATCAAAAACCAACCCAACTAACTATTACAAGGTTAATTAAAGAATTATGTACGTCCAATGGATTTTGGATATGTTTTTAGGTTATTTGGGACCACATGTTAAAGGTTTAGTCCTTTATTAAGTTTAATTTACCCTTAATAATTATAAATAATTTCAACTACCTTTGCTAATATTTGTAAGAAAAAACTAATTTGAAATTTTTAGAAGTTATAAATTATTATTATTAAAATTATTAAGTACATTTTTTGGAATTTTAATAATAGGAGTGGCATAAATTAAATTAAATTTATTCTTGTAAATAGGACGACAATGTGGGGGTTTGAAGTAAAAAATGTCCAAACGTTTGCTATGTTTTTATAGTGAACTTCAAAGTGAAATTTATTCCAATGATATAAAATGTATTAGTTGATAAGAATATGATATAATTAAACTTTAACAGAAATTAAAAAAAATACATATCCTTATAAATAAATTATATGAAAAACATGTTTTTGAATTAAATTTTAGTACTTTTCATTTTTCATTGTGAATGATACTTCACAGAAATATACCAAAAAATTACCCTATCCTAATTTTTATGTTTCTCATTAAAAGATAATCTTTAATATTACATACATAATATATAAAAACTCTAAAAACTAAATTTAAAATTCGTTCTCCAGTATAAGGTGGTAAAATCCCTTAATCAAATGTTAGGTTTTTATCCGTAATATTATGTTTGTTCTTATTTTATGTCTATCAAATATATCATATTATTATAAAAAATTATTTAATATAATATATATATATATATTACATTAATATTATTCAATAATTATTATTAATTTAATTTATTATGATAAAATAACTTTTTTTCCTTAAAATAGTTGTGTATATAAATATTAAATTTATATTCAATTGGTTATTATTTTCATTTTAATTATTTTTTAACTAAATAAGTAGTTTTTTAAACCATATATTTCAATAATTTAGTTTATAAAATTAATAATATACTGTTTATATCTTATTATATTATATAATAATATTTTTATATTATATTTTTGTTCGGTAAAACGCGGCCTTGCATGTAATCCATGCAATTGAAGAAGCCCATTGTGGCGTGCGATGTAAGATAACTCAGTTTCATGTTCATTGAAAGATATAAAATATATTGATTTTTAAAATATTAAATATATTAAACATTCTCAGGATATTATATTCCCTTACATGCTTAGTGTTGTGTGTCATACATGCTATAGAATTCAATGTTCAAACATTGAATTTTTGGTGCTTTACATTATCCCCACCTTAATTAAATTGCATCGTCAAAATTTAATGATGGACTTGATAATATATTGATTGATATTTCCTATGATTAAATACCACAATGTTTGAAGGGTTTTTTTGGAAATGCTCTATAAATTAGAGGATGAAATGTACAGAAGGTCTTGTGATCTAACATATAACTTGGTCTCTATGTTGGAGAACATTAGTTCCATGTAAAGATACATACAATTAGGGAAAACAGAAATATTTATATGTAGTGATATGGTTCATCAATTAAACACAAGTGAATGATCAATAAAATTGTTAGGGCATCAAATCCATAAATTAGTGATGATTTAGAAGGAAATCAGTTCAAAAAAAAATTATTAGGGATAAAAATTTGTTTGTTTATAAATGTCCGAATGTTGAGAAATTAATTTACTCCCTATGTATAGACACTTGAAATATTTATATCAACATAATTTCAAAAAAAAAATTGGGATTAGATCAATTTTAAAACTCATTTAAAATTTATTTTGATTCCTAAAGAACTAAAATACATTTCTAAAGGATCTTAAAGACCATAATAGAGTGAAATGTAAAACTATTGATCTTTAACTATTATTAAATTCTATTATCGTAAATAAATTAATATATAAACCTAAAATATAACACTACTAGATTTTCATTAGTATTTATTCAAAAAAAATAAACAAAAAATGTCATATTAATAAGGACATTGTGCAGGTTAGTTGTTGGAGTAAAACCCCTATCGTCCTTCTATCATGGGTTCAGGTCTGATGATCTTATAGAAATTAATTTGTCGTCACTCAACATACATGTTTCACTTTTTAATGAAATATTATTATAATATTAAAATAAAATATGATGGAAATCCGTAAAATGATGTTAATAACTATATATCATTTTATCTAGGGTTTTCAACAAAACCCCAATAAATAAATACACCATCCATTTATTTTATCATAGGTCCTTTCATTATGTAATAGTTATCCTTAATATGATTTACTTTATTTATATTTCATGAAAACTTATCTTCAATCAGAAACACCATAGGATTATCCTAGGTTACTTCTTATAATCATATATTCAAATAATTAAAAATTGTTTGTAGAGAAAATTCAAATTATCACACGTATATCCCCATGGAGGGTCAAAACAGGTGCAGAGTAAGGCCCATTCTCATGTTCTAGGTTATGTTGAGTCAATCTTGACACACCTTGTTAGATTTTTTACTTCTAGGTACATCTATTCTTGAACCATGTCCACTTATGGTATTCGTACGAGGATGTATTGCTAGGAACACCCATATAATCTCTTCCCTAATGAAATTATAGGATGTTCTTCAACAATTATACATATATTCTATCTTAGGGTTGTGTTACCTTATCAATGATTTCCTAAATCTTCTTCCAATATTTGCTACTGAACTTCCTCTAATACCACAATATAAACCTATCCTTAGAAATCCTGGATTTTGTGTCTCCTATAAAATACATTGGCCTGATTACATGAAATAAAATCTAAAATTATAATTATTTTAGTACTATTAGTAAACCAGATACATATATGAGACTTGAATTAAATATATATACACTAATTAAAACATAATATTTTCCTAAATAAATAAATTTGAGGAAAATAATATTGAGGGTAAATTTATTCCATCTAGATTATCTTTACATATCATTCATAGTGTTCTTATTGAATTCCTAGGGAAATGAAACATAATAAGTGTGAGACGAAATCCTCAATAAGAGTAAAGTATAGTGAAAAAATAATGACTCAATGAGAATAATAATGATGAAATGGTAAATAATAGAACACACATATCATGTAATCAATAAACTATGGAAGAAATGACTAAAAACGTTACTAGGTAATAACTAGAAATACATTCTACTCAAATAATAAAATTTGATAAAATCAATATGGAAAATTAAGATACTAAAACACATTCCATTTAATCAATAAAATAAAAATGAAATGTTTCTATAGAAAAGTTGACACAAAATCTAATAGATTAATAATTACTGAGACTAAATGTTGAAACTGATTGACTATTAAAATACAAGTTTTCTAGGAACATATGACCATTACCATAAAGATACATTCTCATGAAAATTTAAACAACTCTTGATTGTGTAACTAATTATTTCCATGATACTAATGATGCATAAAGGGGCTTTCATTCATCAGTCCCCTACAGATAAGTATTTCGTTAAATGGTCCCCAACTAGAGTATTGCATGTCCAAAGCATTCCTCATATCGAATAAACAATAAACCTTATAAAATATCCATATTGAACAATGTATACCTATTTTCATGTATTTACCCAAATAATAACATAACAATCAATGTAAAAACTTTATGAAATGTGGTATATGGTTTGGGAAATTAACAAATCCATGATAACTGATATAGATAACTATTGTAAATTTAATATTCTATTATCATAGTAAATTCAATATTTAAAAGGGACTAAAAGAAATCAATGAATTGAATGTAAATATTATCATATCTTAAATAAACCAAAAAAAACTAGTGGAATCATAAGGATGGTATCAGAAAAAACAAACACCATGTGGAGTAATATAAAAGGTTATTGTCATTGACTGATTAAGTGATCTTCTGAAAACATTCTTATGGAAAATAACCTTCGTTTTCAAAAATCATTTGAAAACCAATTTCTTTCAAAATCACTTTTGAAATCATTTTCTTGAAAAATTATAATTTTATATATGCAATTAAAGATTCAAGGAATGACATTGGGTAAATCTTTAGAATCCCTCCAAGATAAAATGAACATTCCTTTTACACGGTAAAATTATTACAAAAATATCATGTTATGAAGAGAAAAAATATTTCATTGAAAATAATGGTAAAGGATAAAAATGGTGTAAATTACTTTAACATATCATTTAAAAAACATTTTTAAAATAGTTTAATGAAACATTACTTTTAGAAGAAAATAAGTTCTCTAACTAAAGAGAGAAATAATGTTGTGTTTTTATAAAAAAACTCTAAAACACATTGAGTACCAAAGAGTAGAATCACGAGACTAATACAAGAAAAATGTCATGAACAACCATAGGAGAATAAAATTAATGTGTTTTTTTGAGAAATTGGAATATAATTTCCTTTAATGGAGATAAATTATTATTAAATTTATTTTAGAGGAAAATAATCATTAAACATTCCAAAATGACCCCTACCACATTGAAACAATTTAAATATTATACCTCATAAAGGAAAAAAAGTAAATGAAATTTATAATACCGTGAGAGTAAGGATATTCAGGATATATCATGTAAAAGGGATGTAAATACATCCAATAAAGTAAACTAGGTTCATAACAACAAATAAGTCCAAATGGAATGTAAATTTAGATGAAATCCCTTACCTTGCATTTCTTTTTTGGGTGAAAGTACTTTATATTGTTGTATAATAAACTTATATTATTTTATTTACACTAACGAGAAATATTTTCATGTAAATAATTAATTTTATTTCAATTATAACCATGTTTTATAAAAATATAAAAATAATTATTTTTGTATTTGTTGGTTTGTGAAAATTGGTTTATGTGTCAAGAAAAACATTGTTAGGTCAGCTATGTTTAAGGGGTCAATATATTAAATCTACATAATAATAACCATGATATTATTATCATATATATAAGTCAATTATTATTTTAAAAAATTATTCAATATGGTCATGAAAATGTGAATCAATGTTACAATCATGGGGCTGGTAGGTTGTACGTATGCATAGGTGACATTCTAATTTTTCAATGAACATTTTCGAAAAAAGGTTCGTAGAATAATATCTTCTAATACTAATAATAATATCATACATAACATTTAATTAATCATATATGCATATATATATATGTATAATTCTTGTGATGTAAAAGGAATCACATCATCTTAAGGAGGCGGTAGACCACATACCCACAAAGGACCTTATCACTTTTTTAGTGTGTGAATTGGTAATAAAGACGGTGATATTTGTTATATTTATAGAAATTTAATTATGAAATAAAAATAGTAGAGGGGTTTTTTATGTCACATATGTTGAATTTAATCCATCCTATATATGGTCCATGTATTGTTTGAACGAATCACGTCGTTTTAAGGCGGCAATAGTCCACATTTTCACAAATTATGGTATCATATTTATACAAATTGGAATTTATAAGTGTATATTTTATACAATAATTAAAGAAGAATAGAGGACTGAAAAATATAATATATAACTTACATAAATAGAGTGTCCTTCATAATGGATACCATTAGTTTTGCTAATGGAAAAATGACCCATCATCGTTTCGTAAGGCAGTAGTTCATTGTACAAAGAAACAGTATGTTCATTACTTATTAGATGGAAGTGTGAGTAAGGGTATGTCAAACCCTTATAAAAAAACATAATAGTATATATAGTATAATTTTGTTGTTATAGAGCCATATAATATGAATAATAGAGGGGTTGGAGAATTGAAAAAAAAAACTAAATAGTATAAGGAAAGATGTTGCCTCTAAATCAGGTAACTGGTTTTGGTTTGTACCAAAATAATTCCATGGATGTATTTATGCCCAATAGGAGGATTATATGATTAGAGGAAGGATATTTAGGATCTATTTGGGTTTATATTGGTTTAGATTAAGTGTCTTGAGAGTTGGGTAGGATGGATAGAGTTGGTGGACTTTTATTAGGGAAGAAAAGGACTCACTTGGTATTTTTCAAATGTTGTTAGGTATACCAACGTTTTTACCAAAAAGATGTCCTAAATAACAACCGAACTCAACAATGTAAGGTTAATGGATGAATTAGTTCCATAAAATGGTTTTTTGAAATGTGACTAGGTCATTTGGGCTATTATGTAAAAGTTTTAGTCCTTTATTAAACATAATTTTACATTAATAATTGTAATTAATTATAATTACTTTCACTAATATTTTTGGGAAAAAACTACATTGAAATTATTAGAAATTATAATTTTCTCTCATTAAAAATTTTGAATCCATTTTTTCAAATTAAAATTAAGGAAGTGTTATAAATTAATTTAAATTTAATCTTACAGGTGGGACGAAAATGAGGATTTTAAAAACCAATAATGTTAGAAAGTTTGCAATGTTTTTATAGATAATTATAATGTGAAATTGATTAAAATGACTTTAATTAGATAAATTGTTAAATATATGATCTAATTAAACATTAAAACAAATTTAAAATATGAATAATCCTTATAAATAAATTATATGAAAAAAACAAATTTGAATTAAAAGTCATTATTTTTCACTATTCATTAAAAAATTAAACTATATAGAAAAACACCAAAAATTTACACCACAATTATTTTTTTCTTTATTTTTCAGATATGAATATAATTTTTAAATATATAATCTATAAATTCAATTAAAATTTATTTTAAAATAATTTCTCCATTAAAAGAAGGTAAAAATTCCGTAATAAAAATTCAGTGTTTTATGCAAAATTATGGTATGTTTTTATCTTATATATATCAAATATATTAGATTAATAAAATTGAATTAATTTAATATTTAATATATATATTAATCCTATATGAATAAATAGTTTTAATTAATTTAATTTATTAAGATAATATAGTATTGTGACCATGAAAATAGTTTTACATATTAATAATTTCCTATATTCAGTTGGTTTATACATTCATTTCTAATTAATCTATAACCGATGTATTTTTTGTATAAGCTGTATTTTTTCATAAGTAATGTAAAACTATTCATAATGGCTATATGATATCTTATTATAGTAAATAATATTATTTTAATATTATATTATTGTTCAGTAAAACACAGTCTTTCGTGTAATGTAGTCTATTGAAGAAAATCAATGTGATGTGTGACATATGCTAACATTGTGTAGTGTTAATTGAAAGATATAAAATATATTGAATTTATTTTAAATATTAAATATATTATAAATTCTAAGGATATTATATTCTGTTACACACTTTTTGTAGCGTGTCATACACTCTACCAAATATAATTTTCCTACTTCAGATTTTTAGGGAATTACATCGATTCCTTGTGGATGCCAAGAAGCAATTTACTTGAGTTTTTGTGTATTGCCGGTATAATTAATAGATTATTAGTGGATTCAGAGAACATAAATCACTTTTCTCCTAGTGGATGTTGAGTAGTACATACACACAATTCCAAGAGGAATGATTATTAGTCTGGTGTCTAGTTTACAATTACTTTTGATGACTTCAATTTCCCTTTTTTGGATTGACAATATATAGGCATGTGCAAGGATCCTTACGGCTAAGTTAGTAAGTGGGTTCTTAGTTTTTATAATTTTTATCTTTTGAGTTTAATATTTATTTGTTTAATGTGGTTTTTTACTAGAGAAAAAGTAGATAAGAACACATTGGTGGAGTCCAACTTAGTGTCATACTCACAACCGGTATGGGAATCTTGATGCACGTGAAGATTGAATGTATATGGATATAGGAAAGGGAAAGGGGAACATGATATATGGCTTAGCCATGGATTATGGTAATGGAGGTAGGACCAAGATTTACATATATGATTTTAAAAATATTATTTACATAGTTACTTGTATCACTTTATACGTTGGATTGAAATTCCACATTGGGAGCCCATTGATTACCATTATAACATGTGACCCTTTTTTATTTAGTTCCCATATGATTACTCAAACTTTTTATTATATTTTATATTATTATTAATGCTCCATGATATGATACTAAGGGTATTTTCTTCACAATTATGGACTTTTTCCATCACTTATAGTCAATAACATATTCTATAAGGGGAGGTACACATATGGTTATGTGGAACACTAGTTTAGATCTAGAGGTTTGGGTAGGGTTGGGATGTTACCTATAGCTAATCCCTTATGCTAAATTTACAATAAAATTCCCTACTTCACTTCATTTATAAAAAACTTCTTAGATTTTTCTCTTTACATTCATACAATAAAGAAAAAAATGAAGGTTTTTACAGTTGTTTCATTGTGATACCACATCTAATAGGGAGACTTTTGTGTGTAGATTATCCAAATTAACCTAATCCAAATATGAAAAGTAGTGTGTAAATATTCTATAAATAATTAATATTAATGGTTTATTCTTGCTATTATGGTTCTTTATCTTTTATAAAGTCTCATATTATCTCTATCAACCAAATTGTTCGTATAGAAGTGTATTTTGTGAAATATGGATTCATTATTATGTGTTTTAGTATATATCACTTGGATGTTTGTGATGTAAACTCCTCAAAATTATAAGATATAACCTATTTGGAATAAAAAAACACATTATTTTTCCACTTTTCTTCTAAAAAATTTTAAATATGTAAGGAACCTTAATTTGTTTCATCATAATGAGGACATTAAACATTCAGCTGTAGTCATAGATGAATTTAATTAAATAGATATCAAATTTGGTTGAATTATTCCCCACAAGAAAAGACATATATTAATATTCAATTTCCAATGGACTATAAGATTACATATACACTTTAAAATTTATCTATTGATCCATATATTCTTTTATGCTTCAATAAATACAAATTATCAATCCATTTTACCTTGGGAAGGTCAATTACCACTTGTGTTTGGATATCATGATCATCTTCTTAGTATAAGATGGACATGTCTTATATGTCTTACGTAAATCTCTATTTTGTTACTCATATTATATAAATATTTGAGGTTTCCAATTTGATAAAATTTTCCATTTGTTGATTAATCCCTTTTTAGGAATCATTCATCAACATAGTTCTGAAAATACATGAGTTATTTAAAAAATCCCTTATTCCATCATCATGAAATTGTATAACACATTGAACATTTTGTTTTAGTCCATACAAATAATGAATTTTTGAGTCATCATGACTAAATCTCAGTAGTTTCAATAATTTTTATTTTTATGAGAGATTATTAAAAACTATAACTACCCCCTTCATGATTTCATATTTCATTCAAGATGTTGGTTTATCGATTCATGTTTAAAGAACATGAACTATAGGAGATTGATGGTATTACTCTCTTTTATACATCATGTGCCACTTCCAAATGGAATGAGATTTAAAATTTAATTCTTTTTTCATCATATTTTCAATTTTAATGGGAAGATAACTATTTAGGGATATTTTTTACGGACATCTATGTTGACTTCTGTAGCCTCTCAAACCTATAATATAATTCATTAAAAAATTATTTCTAGTATTATGTGTGTTGGTTGGTCGATATCATGTTTCTAATATTCTTCTTTATATACTGTTTCTTTTCCAATTCACGGTTTCCCCCCTTGATTCATGACATCATATTGGTAAGGATATGTAGTGGTTGTCCAATTAATATTTATGAAAAAACATTCCACAGAAAAAACATTATCTAATGATTCAATATCTTTTATTAAATCCATAATATTATGATGAAAAATTAATACTTTATGTTTTTCATTATGTTCCAGGTCTATTATGATATTTTTTTTGTTTAATGGATAGTTGAATCAAAATTTTATAATACCTCAAAAATTGAGTAATTTAATTGGTATATTCACCTTATATTTTCAAAAATATTTTATAAATTGTTTTCATATAAGACAGATGATTAACATATTTCTATTATCCATATCATCATCATAATCATCATCAAAATCCCTACACATAGTATTTCTTTTTATTTTATCATTTTCATTATCATGGAATACAAGTTATCTCATATTTATATGTTATCTTGAAGGTATGTATATTTTTCATTTCATAGTTTTGGAGGATATTTTTTATCTCATCAAATGAGACACCATCCCATTATGTATCTTAATATTGTTTTTCTGACAAATCTATCAAGGAAATTTCAAATATGTTTATTTACAATAAATGATTCTTCTATATTTTTATTGGAATCTGTAAATTTTATATCAATATCATTTAATCCATTATGGTTAAACTTAATGGATTTATCCATAGATATATTTATATCATAAAAATTAATTCCCTAAATTTCAATCATTGATTCTCTCACATTAACATTTCCCTTCATAACTTCATTCATGTTTATCCCAAACCAATTTACACATTTATAATCCCACTACTTTGGTAAAATCATTATAATATATTGGAATGAAAATGACATTCCTAGATTTTACATCTATATAATGTATCCTTTTATCAATAAATTTAGTTTTTCATATTTTTATATGGGTGAAAATACCATTGTGGGATCATTGTGATTTTCATGAACATAATACAATAATAATAGAAAAAAATTATTTGTTCAATAATAAAAATTCATTTTTTTCAATTTTAGGCACACCTCTTTTATTCATATAGCTCATGTTGTCCATTATTTACAAATATATGTTGATAGAGGGAACTTTACTCTTTTCTTTCAGATGAATGTTCCTAAGGGTTGTATGGATATCGAAATATATGAGACCTGAATAAATATAGCTGCATTATTAATATTTATTTATTTCAAATATACCTACGACGTCAGTTCGGGGATAAAATTATTTAGTTTATTAAACTAAACATCACCTAAAAAATATTAAATAAACCAATATAATGACACAAAATGGATTTTACAAGTGTCTACTAGAATAAGTGAAGCTACTCTTTTCTGTAACTAGTTATTATCCAATGATACATAATTTATTCTGTTATATTATTATAAATACTATTATATGTGCTCGTTTTTATCTTGTTCCCATCTTACCTGGAACATAAACTACCTATAAATGGTTACAATATCTTTTGATAGTAACAGTGGAATAAAATACCATTAAATTAGATATTCCTTCTCGAGAGTACATGATGCTTCAGAAAAAGATGTACGATATTATTCATTGTTGTCGTAAATTTTTTGGGATGTGTTGCTCACCTTCTTCAAGAATAATTCCTTTAGCATATATTTAGTAAATAATCATTGAAGATCAAGGTATATTCAACTAATTTAATGGTAAACCTTTGTCTACATTCTTCTTAATATTATTCTCTCAAGAACTCAAAACTATATGCTTAGTAAAGAAAAATATTCATTGCCTATTTTCTATATCCCAAGTGTCTTATCTTCTCAGTTCTAAATTAATGGTTATTCAGATTTATTAATGTTTAATTATCAATATTTTCATTTATTTATTACTATTTTTTCTCTCAAAATAATTTCTAAAGTAGTTTATTGACATTATAATTGTTATATTTCTTTCTCCCAACACTATTATTTACTCAATCAACATGATTCATTAAAAATAATAATTTAATGATAATTTTTTTACTTTTTGTCTAAATAGTTACCTTTTTATATCTTTTACATATGCATATAATTTTATAACAAAATATCCATTTATACCACTTAGAAAAATCATGATCATCAAATAGCCATTTTCAATACCTAAAAACTTTCATACATTAATCACAATGATATACAAGTGGATTACTAACCAAGAATTAATATTTTATTATAATTTCTAAATCTTCTCCTCATCCTTAACTAATAATGAATATTTTGGGATCTTCTAAGAATCTACGTCTAGTAAGAAAGAATAAACATGAATTATCATTAATTTCCACATATATAAAAATTAAACTTATTATATATCATGCCAGATAGGATAACTCATAGATCCAATAATCATTAAAACATATATTCAAAATAACATAATCATTTGATCAAAGTCATCTTGATTCATAACATGAATACATGTTATTTAGGAACTATATAACAACACAAATTACCCCATTAAAATATATTAATTATTCATAAAAATTGAATGAATATAATTTTTTTCTATTATACTCATTTAGATGAACTAGTTTAATTTATTCAACATCCTGACATGTGGATAAAATATTCACCATTTTAGATGAAATAAATATTAAATGGGACATTTTAAACATTTAAGAACAAACCATTCACCACATGGATTATTTGTTTCTACAATATATATATATATGGTTAATTTCTTAATGTAATTAATATTAATGATTTTATAAGTGTTGATATGTAGAAACATAGAAAAACAATTTAGAAACACACTTGGATTTTATGAATATTCATGGTGGATTATGTCTGTTCTTAGAATAGAATAGATATATTCATTATTAAATAGAATTGGATGATGCTTATATGGATATTAGATGATGGTTACACAATGAATTTGATGGTTACACAGGTGAAAACTGCTTTTTATGTTTGGAATATATTGGTTAAATAATGATGAATTATTTTTATGATGATAAAGTGGACATGAATATATATAATGGAGTTTCTCTTTTTTCTTCTCAAACTTATAAAATCCATAAATCAAGAAATAATTACACAATATACAAAATTAATCCATTACAAATTCTAACCTTATCAACAGAACTATGATCAAGTATAATAATATCAATATCATCCTGAGTAGCTTCTAATTAGTTTTTCATGTTATCCTGATAAAAAATATAACTTTTACTAATTATATTGGATAGATAAATAATTTTCATGGAGATATTGTGTAATTTTATATCCCATAATATTAGTATAAATATTCTATGAAGAGATTATATTAATTATTCTTCTAATAGAAAATTAATAACATGATGTGTAATATAAAAAGTATTATAATAATATAAATATAAATGTTTTAAATCCCACAATTAAAACCCCAACCATCTCTAGAAAAATCGATAGAAGATATGTTAACGATCTATTTTTTAAATAATTGAATTTATTTCCATTAATGGTGGTAATACCTATAACATTTGGAGAGTATAGATTATACACCCTTAGAATATGTAAATGTAATAGAAGAATCAAAAAATATTTTAGTTGAATTGATTTTACACATGAATGTGAGATCCAATGAAAAGGATGTGGGATAAATCAATGGTCTTTGATATTTTAAAAATTCTTATAATTTAAATTTACCTATATTTCCAGTTAATACTTTATTATAATAAATATATATAAATATAGTGTAATACAACACATAAATATTTTTACATTTCATTAACCCATGGTTTATGACAATATTCCATACATTATTTGTATTTTTCGAGTTACTATTTTTTCATTGTAAGGTTATGATCAAAAAATATACTTGGTTAGCTATAATAATATATCAATGTAAAAACTAGAATATAAAAAGCATGCCTCCAGCAATACATTATCTTAATAGTTGAAGATAAGTTCAATTTTTTAAAAAATTTCAATATATGAGGATGTTATCCTAAAGAAACTATTTTCGTACATAATTATCTTTAATAAATCAAGATGATGTAATCAAAATATTTCAAAATCATTAATACATTTGAAAACAAATTTAACCTATTGAAAAAATATGATACAATTGATTCATGTCCCCTTTATCCAAGTTCAATTTGTTGATATTCTTATTTTTATAGAAATAATTGATTACTTATGATTCATAATATTTTTACAATCAATAAATAGACTCATAACATTATTATTAATTCATATCATAAAATATAATTCAAATATGTTCTCATAATATTATCATATAAATATATTTAAAATAATTATTTACTCAACATATCTTTTACAATATATTACATAATTATCTCCCTTAAACATATCTCACTAATTCCCATGATCCTTCTCAATTAAATCATTGAATATTATTTATATCTACTTAAATAATCACATATTATTTTACCTATAAATTAATAGAGAAATATTTTAAATTTTTTCATATAGAATATTCAATTTAGTATATAATAACTTCCCAATATTCATCATCTATGAGTAATAATATCCATAACCTAAAAAGAGAACAATTTCATTTAAAAACCATGGTAAATAAAATTATCATGATTAAATAACCATTTTATCCTCTATATCAAAGTAATTTAATAATAAAAATATTTTTTAACAGAATATTTCTTTTATGAACATCGTTTTTCAGCTTTTCAATTGTAAATATACAATTTTATTACAATGGATCTAAATTGAATTCCATATTTCCAATATTCTTATAGATATGTACTTAATGTTCACCATGGAGTGGAGTTCACTATCATTATGTCATTAATAATCCTATAAAATATAATCTTACATTTAATTCAAACATTATGAACAATAGAACCTTATTGGGATATAAATATTTTCATAGGTAAACTCTAAATGTTAAAGGTGAGGCTACATAATGGGTTGAAAACCCATTTGGAATTTTTGAACTAAAAAATCAAGGTTTCAATTCCCCAAGGTATGGTGTACTTATTATTACAAAATTACATAAGTTCTCATATAAATTTATCATTTTACACTTACAGAAATCATAAATGAAGATCTTATCTGGAAAGGTGATCATTTTTTACATTGATTATGAAACATGATTTTATTGAAATCCCATTGTATAAACTCATGACATGACCACTGATCTGACTTCTATGTGGGGTGTCGCCCCATTCTAGGATACGTATCAAATCATTCTTTCAAAAAACCAGACCATATATCTTCTCCTCTTCTATAACCTATATTGGTTATGGAAAACCCTAGTTTTTCATCATAGTAGTAGAATCGTTATCATGATGTTGGAAAATAATAGAAATCGTTTTTTATTCAAATTCAGATTTAAAATAATAATATCATTTGTCATTAAAATAAATCATTCCAAACACCAAATTTTAATTTAGACTATATTTTTAAAATATAGATTCACCCTTACTTTTTCAACAAATACTTTAGAAAAAATAAATTTTCATTTCACCAAACATCCTTCATGGTATGATGCTCCCGATTTTCAATAAAAAAACAAAATATTTATTCCCTACATCCTATAAAAAAATCATTTAAGACCTGAGGAATTCATAATATTCCATCCTTTAATGATATATATCATGGTTTTTGAAAATTTTGTTTCCTAGAAATCTTACTCACCTAAAATTTGTCTTTAAAACCTTTAAATAAATTTAAAATATAAACATAACAATCTTTTAGGATTCATTAAAAAAATTAAATTATAGGAAGCCTTATTCACTCATATTTTATGATTTCAATGGGTTCTTCACTTTTTGGATGGCCCTATTCCTATCTTACATAATGTTAAAATGATATGAATTTTATAGGATATGATGTATTCCAGGTACCTATCCTCCATTTTTTGAGAAACATATGTCAAATATACCAAGAAAACTATTATAAAATTATAAATAATCATATTTTAACAAAATTTCATATACATACATTTATTATTTTATCTCTCCGATTCATATATGTATAGAACACAAAAATTAATTCTTTATTTATCGTCAATATATCTTTAAAATGAGACCTATAATTTTTTAATTATGATTCCATGATATTATTATGAACTACATTAATGAAATGAATCTTTTTAGAAATATATATCTAATATTTTACACTATCAAATTCTATTATTTTATTCTTATATAATGAAAACAATAATGTGTGTTTTTTAAAAAAAAAATTAACGTGCTTTATACTAGTTTGGGAGAGTGTGACACATTATAATGTTGCTCTAAATCTTATAATAGTATATTTAAAATATGAACCCATATTTAAAACATAATGAATTATCAAATAAACCATAAATTTAAATTCCTATAATGAATCATTTTTATACCTTTATTTCTTATATAATTTATACCATATATAGTGAATGGAGGATATTTTCTTTTTTAATGGCATGGATAGATCATAAAAAATTATCCCAAATCTAATATCAGTTATAAACCCCTGTGATTTTTCTATGAACATTGGGCGTGAGGTGGGTGGAGGGATGGGGGTGGGGTTTGGGTTAAACAAATCTTGTTATTATAGTCTTGAAATTTTAACACATGAAATTGAGAAGATCTCACCAATAATTAGTTCCATTATATTGAGTAGAGTCTATGTAAGTAATATAAAATATTTTAGTAATTATGAATGAAATATAATTCAAAAGTTTAAAAAACTGTTAAAATGGGTAAACAACAACCATGGAGTGGGGGATATTCAACATATCATGATTGATTCTTTTCAACCTAGTGATACATGAATCATAATCTAGGTGATATAATTGTACATTATTAACATATAGTCCCATTGAATGTGAGTGAAAACATAGCACATTAGTCAATATTTGATTAATTATTTAATGTTAATATTAACCTATGATGTGAGATTAAAATTTGATCCATATTTCATGAGGAAATTTTTGAAATCATAATATGATCCACATGTGTGTAGTTCTGGATAATTTTTATCTTGTTTAATAATATGATGGAAATAATATTGCTCTAATATATAATAATCTTACTTATCCCAACATATATTCATGCATAATATTTCTCAATTTTCAAAATAAGTATTCTTGAAATCAATGAATTAAAATATAATGTGACTTGAAGATAACCACTACCAATTATAAAGAAAAACATGGGTGATATTAAAATATTGGGGGTCAATGTTGTCCCCCAATTGATTTAATGGGGCCTCAATTTTGTGTAAATATATAAATACATATTTAATTATTCATATTTTCAAATAAAGTGTTGCTATCATAAATAAAATGAACCCATAATAGATCAATTCATATTGGTTAAATATTTATTAAGCCTTATAAATATGTAATATTACCTTAAAATGACTAAAATAGTGTTTTATTTTGACCTTAACATACAAAATATTTAACTTCCAACATTTTGATGATATATTTATCATTATATAAATTTATTTCCCTTGATATATTCCTCTGAATGTAACATCAAGTGAAATTGAACCTCAATATACTATTAGAATATAATTACTCTTCGTAACAATTTTAACCAATCCATTTGATAGGAAGTTATGAATAATGATATATATACTATGAAAAAGTATTTATTTATAAATTTATACAATTAATTTATTAGTTATTTATTTTTAATAAATTACCATAAAATAAAATGAATACTATAATAATATGTCTTTACGATTTTTTTTCTTGTATGATATGTGATTTACACAAAATAATTAAATAAATCAATATTGATTGGTGGGGTTACTGAATAGTATATATTATATATTGAATAAAATATTATAGCATTCATCTAGTAATTGTTACATGAAAGGGAAGGTATACAAACTCAATTTGATGGTTAAAATGAATTTTTTTTCTAAAATTGGGATTATTGTGTTTTGTGTATTTATTTTTAAATAAATTTCTTCCAATTATAGAAAATAAATCTTTTAAAAATTATTACATATTTTGAATCATCATAATTAAAAAATTTCTATATAGTTTGAAAAAAAATCATAATGAATAGATAAAATAGTTAAAAAAACTGACATGGTTATGGTTAAAATATGTTTACCAAAGGAGGGAGGCTTAACAAAAGAGTTACAGTTAAAAATATCACAAACATATTTATTAAATTAAATTTATTGATGTGATTATAAAATTACCATTATTATAACGTATTCTTTGTCATTTTTCCCACTTTTGATGCGTAATGAGTTATTATATGTTAATATATGGAAAATTCCATGTGTGCCCTCTCCCTGCCTTATTAATGGACACCACCTCACCTCTATTCATCAAAATTCATGCTCCTTTTATCATAGAAAATAAGTTCCCTAATTACTTCATGAAAATTATCCACAGAAATAATATTTCTTATTTAGTCAGAATACCAATCAATCATGGCTTACATTGTAAACTAAAGGAGGTTTTTCAATGAAGTGGTATAACTCTAAATCGAGTGCATTCAATTTTATTTCACATTATTCCTTATATATGTCTATCTTATCCGTTATAAAATGATTATGAAATTATCAAAAATTTACTATATTTTTGTTTTGATTATTTTATATATCATTTTTAACCTCATTTACATCAAATTTTAAATGAAAATATAACTCATTCATATATTTGGACTACCACCCTTATATTACGATATGATTCATCATCTGTAAGCACATTTAATGGATTGTTATTATGATGGATTTAATATATCTATAATATATAAATTAAAAATTTGTGATTATAAAATAATAAGATCATATTTTCCTTTTTAGCATTCTATCAGTTAGAAAACATCGACATCACTCGTGCGTACGTATGGAATACTACATCAACAAAGAGATAAAAATATGTTTTCATTTAAATATTGTATGGATGGTAATGAGGGAAAAATTAATGAATATATAGGATTTAATAATGATTTTTTAAATCATAATAATTATTTACCTTTAATTTTTTCTAACCATCAAATAGTAATAACACCACTCATGTGTGTGTATGGATTACCATCTACAAAAACTGATGTAATTTATTTTTAATCCCCGCATTATATGAAAAATTATAGAAGTGTATATGATAAAAAAATGTGATTATTTTTACATTATTATAATTATTGAGATGATTAAACCATCACTATGGTTTAAGTACAAGAGCCATCCTTCTAAAACAAGCATGGAATATTCACATGTTTTTTAATGAGATGTCTATTTTTTTTATTTAATTATTAATAAAAGAATAATTTAATATTATAAAATGACGATTCATTGTATGTTATGTATGAATATATCTATAGAATATATTTTTTAATAAATAATATTTATTATGATTTATCATTAAACATATGAAAATTAATACATGTGTTCCAATAGAGGGTTTATGTTACATCTTCATTTTTTTCAAGGTTTCCTGCTATATTTTTTCTAAAATCATTATTTTTTATCTGTTTACCCTCATATATTTTACTCCCATATTTTTATTTTTAAAATTTTAATAAACTAGTAATAATTTTCTCTCTTTAGTCCTTAAAAATAACATGATTTTTTTAAAGAAAATCCATCATTATATTTTCATTAGATAAATATTTACCTCCATGTATATATTCATGAAATTATCATGGGAGATTCTACATATAATTTAAATGCGTCTAATAGGTCATTTTAATTACCTTTTACTTTAATTAAAATGTTTTAAAATGATACTTTTTTAAAGAATCTTTTTATAAAGAAGTTACTTTTTAATTTTTATACAAGTGTAAAAGGAAAGTTTTATTTTAGTCTATACATCATGAATAGATTATCATACCATTTGGATAGTTAGTTGACTTGAAGAATCTTGTTTCTATTATTATTTTCAAGGAAAATGGTGTTCTTAATATCTAGGTAACATTAATCTAAAATATTATAAAAAGAAAATTTTAATTTTGTCATGTTATTAAATAATGTATCAAATGGTCTTTTAAAGGTATATTTACTATTAATCATACATTAGATATTTCTATGATTCACTGTAATATGATAATGATATTCCATCCATATTAATTCTCTAGACGGCATATGATGATAATTATTCGAGTATGATTCTATAAAACCCATTTATTTACACCAGTTATATTCGTTAAATTGAAATATTTAGGGAACATGTTTCATTGTAACAATTATGATATGATAAAATAATAGAATGTAATGTAAGTATTTTATATGGGATATTATATTAATAAATTATAAATTTTTATATAATCTTGTGGAAAATTTATTATGTATGTTTATGTGATGTGTGAGCCTAAAATTATATATTTTCCCAATGATTTTTTAAAATATGGATAACTCATATAAAAGCTATGTTATCCATGAACATATTTTTAATTTGAAAATATTATCTATGGATTTTGTTTTCGGTTCACATGTTTATGCATGGACGTGATTTTAGGTACAAAATTTTTTTTAGGACCTGTTTTATTGTGGAGAAGTTTACATAAGGAACTAATTTTATCCCCATAACATAATGAATGAAACTATTTTTATTTATAAATATTCATAGTATTGTAAGAATATTCTTTTTCAGATTCCCTTTGCTTATGTTATACACCCTTATGTCAGAATTGACTGATTAGGATTCCTTAGTATTTGGAATTTTTTACATTGTTATGGAAAATCCTTATTCCATGACTCATAATTAATGATACTTAAATTATTTGGTATGACATAATTATGTTATGATCATGTTAACATACACTTAAGATAAATTTGTATCACTGGTTGAAATCTATTATGTTTAAAATTACTTATAATTTGAGCTCAACCTTTATTCAAAATAATGTTTTTATGTTTGTTATGTCAATGAGTTATACAATTTGAGGAGAAATTTGTGTCATATGATGAAGATATTTACAACATTAAGAATACAATATATCTGGTCTACAAAGACACTGAACATTTATGATAAGTGGGAAGATATTCTAGTGAAATTTATTTATTTCTCATCTGATATGATGTAATATTAATATATGTTATTCTTGGGTCACCTCATTTTGTATAAAAGGATTTTATTATTATTATTATATATTAGAAGTTGGGAGCATTGTTGATAACCCTAGGAATATTTCTAAGTATAGGGATATATCATGAGTCCTTGGTAATGTAACACCCCAGGTAAATAAAGAATATGACATTTTCATATTTTACCATATTTGTGAATAGAATATTAATATTACTTTAAAGGGGATGTTATGCTCGATGGCGTACCAAATACGCAACAACGAGTTTTTTGGGAATCTTACGTTGCACTCTGATAATAAAATAATATTATTTTAAATGGTAGTTAACGCCTAGCTATTGTAATGGCGGGAATGAACAGAACTAGCTACAAAATGATTATATATTTGTTTCAAATAGTTTTACTTTTTACAATAAATGTTAGGGGACTAAAAATGCGAATGAATCCAATTTTAATCGTAAACATTCTAATATTCTCTAAATGGTCGATTAACCGCCTTTTGATGGGGAACCTCTTTTAAATCAACTTTTTGAAAAGTTTATGTGTTATATTTTAAAAATTAAAGATTTTCATTAGAATCGGGACATCAAAATTTACTTTGTGTATATTTTTGGTATTTTTTTGATAAAGTTCATTTTTTAATGAATAGTGAAAAATGTTGTATTTTAATTCAAATCCTCTTTTTCATCTAATTTATTTATATGATTAGATTATATTTTGAATTGGTTTTAATGTGAAATTAGAATATATTTTTACCATTTAATCCAATAGTGGTTGCTGGAATTAATTTCATCTTGAAATTGGACTTAAACTAGTGTCAATCTTTTGATACTTGTTGTTTCATAAAAACATGCTATTTGCTCTGATAGCGGGAATTAATTAATAAATTAAATAATTTAACTTATATGTTTTGAATTTGGTAAAATAGACATCATTTTTGAATTTGGAATATCAAATATAGCTTAGGGTGAATTTTTGGTGTTTTTCTGGAAAACTTCAATATTTGATGAATAGTGAAACCACTAAATGGTACTTAAAAACTGATTTTTCGTTTAAATTAAATTTTACCACCTATGTTTTTTGAATTTCAAAATTCTGACATAAATTGTTGTCATTAATATGTAAAATGTGGTTCAATTGGATGAAAATATTTTTTTGGTGAATAGTAACTTTTATGTTTTAATCACGATTAGAGGTAATTAGTGTACTTTAAGGTAAAAATAATGTTTTAATAATATGAAATGACCTAGAAACATGTCCTAAACTCATTTGATGAGTCCTTTCCGACCAATAAAATCCATGGGTCAACTTGGGGACCCCATGGAGACAGTTTTGTTGGAAAATGACACAAATACCTTTTTATTTAAAGTTAAAATTAAAATGTTTCAAACTTGTGTTGTTTTAGTAAAACAATTTTTACATGGGGTTATATAAGTAATATCTTTGACTAAAAAAATTTATTAGAAAGATAAAAATATTTCCTAAATGTTGATATTTTTTTTATAATTTTTAGACATTAAATAAATTAATTCATTTATGACACCGTGATGATGCAGTGATTACCTCATTAATGAACGATTTAAATAAAATGATAAGATAGGGTGAAATATAAGTCATAAACTTGTCAAAAACCTATTTGATGGGTGTATTTTGAAACCTTATCACCTTATCATCTAAATATATCCTTTTGGGTCCTTTTAAATCCGAAAATCATTTTATAATAAAGTAATATTTTATAACTTTCCAAGAGTGCCCCTGCTCTCCTCTTATAAAAGTCCCCCACCTTTACCACCTTACACACACCTATCAAGACTTTGGATCGGCCAAACCCTGCCCATTTAATATCTCCACATCCCTCTATTCATCATTTAAGCCTCACTTTGGGCCGAATCCTTTCCAAGGTAGCCTTTGAACTCAAATCAAAGAGAGTTACCCGAATTAAAGGTAATGTCTTCCCTTCTGTTCTTTTGTTTTATTTTTCTTCTCCAAACCCCTAAACTCTTTTTATTACATTTTTTTGTAACAACACCAGTATCATAAATATTCTAGGATGTTGTTATAAAAAGGATTCTAGCTACACTTTCACACACCTCCGTCTAATGGTTAAAGAACATACCGTTTCTGTGGATGGCGAATTACTGCCTCACAAAACGATGATTGTTCAATATTATTTTAACACCTTCCAAGGTGGCCATTAAAATGCAACTATATTTATATATGATATATTATATGTTTATTTTTTCTTTAAGATTCTGTATTTTTCATTTATGTCATACCTTCATGGTTTCCATTACGGGTAAACACGATATCTTCATTTTAGGAAGTGCGGACTACCACCCCTAAATGTGATTTGATTCGTTAATGCCATATGTGGGACGTATAAAGGCTAGAATTAATGGAATTAATAATGATATCCTACTGGAATTATAATATACCTTTATATCATTATTATTTAATTCCATTCAATACAAAAAAAAAAGAAAAGAAAGTAGTGTTCATCCATACGTACGACTTACCGTCTCCATGAACGATACATTTCATTTCTTATATCCAAATGTTATGTACTATTATAAGTACATATATATAATGGATATATATGTAATATATTACATATAAATTATTCATATCATTCTGGAATTATAATATATATATCTCTCATTTTGTTTTAATTCCATTAATATGACAAAAATGAAAGTAGCGTTCAATCGTACGTACAGCCTACCGTCTCCATGAACGATGATTTTAATTTTTTGTCTCCAATTGCTATGGAATAATATAAAATGAATATATACTGGATATATATGATATTTAAAACATAAGTACTATTCTGTATATGATTTACCTATAACTACATGGAAAATTCTTTTCCAACATGTTCGATTTTTACTCATGTACCAAACATCGACAAAAACGTCTGATATGAACTCACATTATTAACCAATTATTATAACATTATAATATGTGATATGAACTGAATAAAAATATTTAAAGGAGGTCCTTAAGAAATTATAAATTGATCAAATTTTATTATTCAGGAGATTATAGAATGATCGAGTCGTGTCGGACACGAGGTAAGGGATCTTACACCTCTCTTTCTTTTTAAGTACTCTCATTTATGTCATGTCTTTTAAGCACGTCTTTGTTATGTTGGGGGATGTTATTTTATATACCTATTTCTGTACATTTTATTTTAATATTATGAGAGACCCTATTTGATCTCATCAATCCATTTTTGGAAGTTTTATGTGGCGCCGTTAGGCTGCCGTGTTTTCGTAAGGGATTTATCATCTCACTTTTATTCCCGTGAGATTTATGCTACATTTGGAACCATTTCCGTTGAGTGGTGTATTTACTTACCATTATTATACTCCTTTTTATTATAATTCCATTTATGGGTATTTACATATTCAATGTATGACACTTCCTCAATGGGGTGTACGTTTTGAAAGTTACCCAAGTCGGTAAGGGAACCTTTCACCCTCCTCTTTTTAAAAGACTTCGTTTGTTATATCTTTTAATTCACATACTATTATGTTGGGATATGTTCTTCTATATACTTATTTATGTAAATTGTATGTACAAGTGTTGAGATACCCTTTATCTCTCTCATCAACTCTTTTTCTAAAATTTGATGTAACGCCGTTAGGCTGTCAAGGGAACTTCTTAACCCAATTTCGATTTCTTTGTGTTCAACATTTAGTTATTGAATATGTCATCCTTTGAATATGTGTGAATGAACTTTGATTATTTTAAACTTAATATCCACTTATATTGTGTGTATTTATATTTTTATCACATAATTATGAGATTGATTTATCCTTAATTTAAGGATACAATCTTTATAATGGATATCATCTCAAATTACATTTCCATTGAGACTTCACCGTTGTTATGCACCAATTCACTCTTATATGATGTATATACTATCCTTTGGAATATTATATCATGCAACTTTTTATTCTCATGATATAATAAAGTTTTGAATAAATGTTATTCCTCAATTATTGTATTCAAGTGTCTCTCATTTTGTTAAAAACCCTTTAACTAAAATATCGTTTTAAATGTTTTAATTATTTAATCTTATAAATATTTCTCATTAATATCCATGTTTTCAAAATGGTTTTAAGGATTTATTTGTATGGATATTAATGGTTTAAAATTTTAAATGCTTTAGTGTGGTATGGGAAACATTGATTTAAAAATCTCTTTATTAATTGTTTTAAATGGTTTTGAAAATGGTTTTTAAAATGGATTCAATATTTCAATATCTTAAAATGTTATATTGTTATTGCAATGTGGGAAAGTTATCTTTCCCTTATGCTTAAGTAATGTGCTATGATTATGTTATGGTTCTTGGGAATTGTTATGAAAATTGGTGGTTCCGTGATAAACTAAGGGCGGGTGAGCCCGATATAGCACTCCAATGCATTGGGTAACACGAAGGGGTTAAACATCAAGGTTTCTCCGAATCGATTTACGGAATATACTGTGATGGGTATTCCAAACGTAACCAAGAGGGTTACTCCCTACGTAAAAATGTTATGAATGCCTCAAGTTACCTTTATGCATTATTATTTCTATGTTTTATTCATGATTTGATGATGTATTTTAAAGTCCATATGTTTTATGAGTAAAGTATGATTTCATTGATTCTTATGTATACATGTACTCAAGTTTTCTTTCCATATTTTTATATCCCTTACTGAGCTTTTTATGCTCATCCCATGTTTTTGAAATGTTTTACACAGGACTAAAAGATGAATATGGTCAAGGATGGGATCAAGGAAAGATATGCTATCTAAAACATGGAACTTGACATGTTTCTTTTAAGAGTCTTTTTTATGGAAACATTGTAGAAGTGTCTACTTTGTAATATTTTGAGATGTGATAGTTATGTCATAATTCTCTAAAACTCTAAACTTGAATAGATTCTCAATGTGAATTATTCATTTAATTTAATATTAAGTAAGGTTTAAGGCCGGG
The DNA here is from genome assembly GCA_963277665.1 of Viscum album. Taxonomy (NCBI): domain Eukaryota; kingdom Viridiplantae; phylum Streptophyta; class Magnoliopsida; order Santalales; family Viscaceae; genus Viscum; species Viscum album. The sequence goes on from OY728123.1 coordinate 893,855,234, forward strand.
GCCGTATAGTTGGTATCAAAGGTCGGTTTAGAAAACTTTAGATGTTAGGGTATTCTCTAGGCATAAGTGACATTACCATAATGGTTAGGATTGCAGAAAGAGTCATAGTTTTAGATAATGTGAAGGAGTAAGTATATCTTAGTGTTTATCTTCCTAATTAGTACATGATGGATTTGTTGATATAATCACACTAACATTTCTGTTTTTAGTGAATGGATGGATCTAGAAGGCACCAAAGTGACAATAGGGTTGAAGGAAACTATAGTGGTTCTCTGATTAAGAGACTGGATGAAATGGGGGATTCAATGAGGAAACTCGTGGTTGTTCTAATCCAACTATAAAAGAGTCATGATCAACCACTTGTACCATGGTATGTTCTGTAATGCATCATGTACAAGATGACCTTTCTATGTGGAAGTTCAGGTAATAATTATAAAGGAAAACATTGCGGTTTATATGATCCTTACTTTTGAGGTAATTATGGGTTATTATATATTTTGATGGAAAATGAAAGGCATGAGATAAAATTCAGGTTAAAATATGTTATGATTTATTTTGAAGATTTTATCTCGTTTTGGGGAATGTTTTAAGAATTATATTGTTTTGGAAAAAGGACAATACACAGACCGTGTGACAACCCATCTTGTCTGACAAAGCTGTGGGAATCAAACCCACAACCAAAGTGCAACTGTTATTTATCACCTACCACTAGACTACGTGAAGTCCTTGTTTAGTTTGACTAATTATTTTTAGTTAGATGATTTTATGAATCAAGAGTAAGTTTATTTTGGGTTATCTATGGAAATGATTAACCTATCATGGAGGATATGTGATTAGGTTAATTACTTTTCAATATGTGAATTTAAGATCAACAGATGTTATTTGTAGATAAAAGGTAATTTGTACATTGGAAGACTATGTGATTAAATCCTTCAAATATTTGGGTTTCAATCTTAGTTTGGTTTACTTTGAAGAATTTTATGGAAATTTTTTTTATTGAATGGTCTTCGTTGAACTTTGGGTTTTGTTGGAAATTTTTTGGAGATTAAGAATAGATATTATTTTTTATAAAGGATTATCCATTTTTGGATTATCTGATCTTGTTCTAACAATTTTGGTTCTGGTTAAGGTCTAATGTCATGGGAAATATATAGTTCTCTTTTTTGGATTTTGTGATTCTATAGAAGTTGATTATAGCTCTCTTAATATTAGCATGTCATCCTAAATACTCATCTTTTGGAGAAAATATGGGTTTGTGTAAGAAATATAGTAGTATATGAGAGTCTACACCACAAGTAAGTATGTTTCCTTAAGATATAAAATAAATTCCTCAATTAAAATTAACATAAAACAATAATGTTGTCTATTATCTTTTCCTATTGGGGAATCGAATACCGTTTAACCCACCACAAGTTTGTGATTTTCTTATGGGTAAATTTCTCCTAGACATGTTTACTATCACTCTCCCTCAGAACCTGACCCTTTGTTTTTTCTTCCATGTCCATGTTTTCCTACATAGATTCCTAGCATGGGTTAACTTGGGTGACCTTTTTAATTCTCTTTCTTTATTTTAAAGTGATAGTTTTACTGACTCTTGTTCCGATGTGGGATTTTCAATGAAGTTTCCAAGCCCAATTTTAAAAATTGCGAGGACGCAATTCCCAAAATGGGGGAAGGATGTAACACCCCATGTAAATACATAATATGACATTTTCATATTTATCTATATTTGTGAATAAAATATTAATATTACTTTAAAGGGGACGCTATGCTCGATGGCATAGCCAATACGCAACAACGAGTTTCTTGGTATTCTTACATTGCACTCTAATAATAAAATAATATCAATTTAAATGGTAGTTAACGCCTAGCTGTTGTAATGGAGGGAATGAACAGAACTAACTACAAAATGATTATATTTGTTGGTCAAATATTTTTAATTTTTACAATAAATGTTAGAGGATTAAAAATGCGAATGAATCCAATTTTGAGCGTAAACATTCTAATATTCTTTAAATGGTCGATTAACCACCTTTTGACGGAGAAACTCTTTTAAATCCACTTTTTTCACAATTTTATGTGTCATATTTGACAAAATAAAATTCTTCTTTTGAATCAGGACATCAAAATTTACTTTGTGTAAATTTTTGGTATTTTTCTGATAAAGTTCATTTTTTAATGAATAGTGAAAACTGTTGTATTTTAATTCAAAACCTATTTATAATCTAATTTATTTATATGAATAGATTATATTTTGAATTGGTTTTAATGTGAAATTAGAATATATTTTTACCATTTAATCCAATAGTGGTCATTGGAATTAATATCATCTTGAAATTGGACTTCAACTAGTGTCAATCTTTTGATACTTTTTGGTTCATAAAAACATGCTATTTGCTCTGACAGCGGGAATTAATTATTAAATTAATTAATTTAAATTATATGTTTTGAATTTTTTAAAATATACATCATTTTTTAATTCGTAATATCAAATATAGCTTATGGTGAATTTTTGGTATTTTTCTGGAAAACTTCAATTTTTGATGAATAATGAAACCACTAAGTGGTACTTAAAAAACTGATTTTTCGTTTAAATGAAATTTTACCACCTCTATGTTTTAATTTAAAAAATATGACAGTAATGTTTTTCATGAAGAAGTAAAATGTGGTTCAATGGGATTAAAATAATTTTTTTGGTGAATGGTAACTTTTAAGTTTTAATCGTGATTTGAGGTAATTAGTGTAGTTTAAGGTAAAATTAATGTCTCAATAATATGAAATCACCTAGAAACATGTACTACCCTCATTGGATGAGTCATGGCCGACCAAGAAAATCCATGGGTCAACTTGGGGACCCCATGGAGCCACTTTGGTTGTAAAATGACAGAAATACATTTTTATTTAAAGTTAAAATAAAAATGTTTCAAACATGTGTTTTTTTACTAAAACAATTTTTACATGGGGTTATATAAGTCATATCTTTGAATATAAGTATTCATTAGAAATATAAAAAGATTTCCTACATCATTATATTTGTTTTATAATTTTTAGACTTTAAATAAATTAATTTATTTATGAAACAATGATGATGCATTGATTACCTCATTAATGAATGATTTAAATAAAATGAGAAGATAGGGTCAAATCTAAGTCTTAAACTTGTCAAAAACCTATTGGATGGGTGGATTTAGAAACCTTATCACCTTATCCTATAAATATATCCTTTTGGGACCTTTTAATGCCGAGTATCATTTTATAATAAAGTAATATTTTATAACATTCCAACAGTGCCCCTCCTCTCCTCTTATAAATGGCCCCCACCTCTACCACCTTACACACACCTCTCAAGCCTTTTTCTCATCCAAACCCTGCCCATTTCATCTCTACACATCCCTATCTTCATCAGTGAAGCGTCACTTTTGGCCAAATCCTTTCCAAGGTAGCCTTTGAGCTCAAATCAAAGAGAGTTACCCGATTTAAAGGTAATGTCTTACCTTGTGTTCTTTTGTTTTATTTTTATTCTCCAAACACCTAAACTCTTTTTATTACTTTTTTGTAACAAAACGTGTATCTGAAATATACTAGGATGTTTTTATAAGAAGTATTAGAGCTACAATTTCCCACACCTCCGTCTAATGGTTAAAGAACATACTGCTTCTGTGGATGGCGAATTACTGCCTCACGAAACGATGATTGTTCAATATTATTTTAACACCTTCAATGGTGGACATTAAGATGTCAATATATTTATATATGATATATAATATGTTTATGTTTTTCTTAATATTATTTATTTTTCATTTATGGAATACCTTTATGGTTTCCATTACGGGTAAACGCGATATCTTCATTTTAGAAAGTGCGGACTACCTCCCCCTAAAAGTGATTTGATTCGTTAATGCCATATATGGGACGTATAAAGGATGGAATTAATGGTATTACATATGATATCCTACTGTAATTATAATATTACTTTATATCATTATTATTTAATTCCATTTAATACAAAAAAAAAGAAATAAAAGTAGCATTCATGCTTACGTACGGCTTACCGTCTCCATGAACGATACATTTCATTTCTTATCTCCAAATGTTCTGTACTATTATAAGTACATATATATAATATATATTTATGTAATATATTACATATAAATGATGGATATCATTCTGTAATTGTAATATATATATCTCTCATTTTGTTTTAATTCCATTAATATGACAAAAAATGAAAGTAGCGTTCATGCGTACGTACGGACTACCGTCTCCATGAATGGTGCTTTTAATTTTTTATCTCCAAATGCTATGGAATATTATAAAATGAATATATACTGGATATATATGATATTTAAAACATCAATACTATTCTGGATATGATGCACCTATAACTACATGGAAAATTATTTCCCAACAAGTTCGATTTTTACTCATGTACCGAACATCGACAAAAACGTCTGATATGAACTCACTTTATTGACCAATTATTATAACATTATAATATGTGATATGAACTGAATAATAATCTTTAAATGATTTCCTTAAGAAATTATAAATTGGCCAAATTTTATTATTCATGAGATTAAATAACGATCGAGTAATGTCAGACACGAGGTAAGGGATCTTACACCTCTCTTTCTTTTTAAGTACTCTCCTTTATGTCACTTATTTTAAGAACCTCTTTGTTATGTTGGGTATGTTATTTTATATTCCTCTTTCTGTAAATTTTATTTTAATATGATGAGAGACCCTATTTTATCTCATCAATCCATTTTTGGAAGTTTTAGGTGGCGTCGTTAGGCTGCAGAGTTTTCGTAAGGGATTTTTCATCTCACTTTTATTCCAGTGATATTTATGCTACATTTGGCACCATTTCCTTTGAGTGGTGTATGTACTGACCATTATTATACTCCTTTTGTAATATAATTTCATTTATGGGTATTTACATATTCATTGTATGACACTTCTTCAATGGGGTGTATGCTTCGAACGTTACCGAAGTCAGTAAGGGAACCTTTCACCATCCTCTTTTTAAAATACTTCTTTTGTTATGTCTTTTATGTCACATAATATTATGTTGGGATATTTTATTCTATATCCTTATTGATGGAAATTTTATTTCCATGTGATGATATACCCTTTATCTCTCTCATCAACTCTTTTTCTAAAATTTGATGTGACGCTGTTAGGCCTTCAAGGGAACTTCTTAACCCAATTTTGATTTCTTTGGGTTCAACAAGTAGTTATTGAATATGTCATTATTTGAATATTTGTGAATGACATTTGATTATTTTACACTTAATATCCACTTATATTGGGTGTATTTATATTTGTCTCACATACTTATAAGATTGATTTATACTTAATTTAAGGATACCATCTTTATAATGGATTTCATATCAATTTACATTTCCATTGAGACTTCAATGTTGTTTTGCACCAATTAACTCTTATATGGTGTGTATACTGTCCTTTGGAATATTATATCATGAGTCACTATAGTCTCATCAGATTATATTGTTTTGATTAAATGTTATTACTTAATTATTGTATTCAAGTGTCTATCATTTTGTTAAAAACCCTTTAACTAAAATATCGTTTTAAATGTTTTAATGATTTAATCTTATAAATTTTTCCCATTAATATCCATGTTTTCAAAATGGTTATAATGATTTATTTATATGGATATTAATGGTTTAAAATGTTAAAATCATTAATGTTTTATTGGACACTTTTATTTAAAATCTCTTTATTAAATGTTTTAAATGGTTTTGAAAATGATTTTTTAAAATGGATTCATTATTTCAATATTTTAAAATGTTATATTGCTATTTCAATGTGGAAATGTTATATTTCCTTTATGCTTATGTTATGTGATATGATTATGTTATGGTTCTTGGGAACTGTTATGAAAATGAGTGGTTCCGTGGCAAACTAAGGGTGGGTGAGCCCGATATAGATCTCCAATGCCTTGGGTAACACGAAGGGGTTAAACGTTTAGGTTTCTCCGAAGAGATTTAGGGAATATACTGTGATGGGTATTCCAAACGTAACCAAGAGGGTTAATCCCTACATAATAATGTTATGAATGCCTCAAGTAACCTTTATTCCTTATGATTTCTATGTTTTATTAATGATTTGATGAGGTATGTTAAAGTGATTATGTTTTATGAGTAAAGTAAGATTTCATTGATTCTTATGTATACATGTACTCATGTTTCCTTTCCATATTTTTATATCCCTTACTAAGGTTTTTATGCTCATCCCATGTTTTTGAAATGTATTACACAGGACTTAAAGATGAATTGGGTCAAGGATGGGATCAAGGAAAGACATTCTATCTAAAACATGGAACTAGACATCTAAATTTTAAGAGTTTTTTTATGGAAACTTAGTAGAAGTGTCTAATTTGTAATCTTTTGAGATGTAATTGTTATGTCCTAATTCTCTAAAACTGTAAACCTAACAAGATCCTCAATGTTAATTATTCATTTAATTGAATATTAAGTATGGTTTATGGCCGGGTCCTTATAGGTAATGTTGAAATTTAGTGGTTTTTCCTGAAATATAAATCCTTATATGGATACGGGAATGTAAATATAGCTAAATCACAAATATTGATTGGGTAATAACTTTGAAAGGTGAAGATTGTTTATTATGTCAGTCATTATCGGTGCATAATGAGTGGGATTGTGGCTTCAAACCTAGAGAGATGCTCTAATAGGATATGCAAGGGTCAATTCACATTCTCATTATGAAAAATAATGATGGATTTGAATAGATGATGGAAATGAATGACCAATGTTAAAATAATAATTTCATAGATTGATAAGAAGGTGTTATAAATTTTTGAAATTCTAGAATTATTTTCATGAATATATATGATTCATTTTTGACTTTTTTTATATTTTTATGTAACCAATATGTTTTTGTTTTTAGATAATGGTAGGAACAGGAAATAATTTTTGGAAAACCAATCTAAAAACCAATGAGATGTCTTTTTTAAATAGTATCCAAATTGATTGGGATCTAGTTTTAAATATATTGTGAATATTATCATTGAACTCCTTGATTTTATGAGTGTTACCATGGATGATTCTGAAATTTGGAATTCAATAATCTGGGGGAATGCCTTTGAATATTTTATGATAAAATTCACACCCACAATCTATGGTACGTATAATCCATTGTTTTGAAGAAATAGATCAAGTGGAAATGTATTCTACATTATTTAGTTATATTACCATATAATATTTTTCTTATAATTCTATCTCATGGAAAGAGAAGATGATTATTTATAGACTCTTATCTATAATGTGAGGTAAGAAGAAGAAATGATATCCATGTAATGTGACTTGTATAAGATGTTATTCATCAAGAAGTACATTCCCCAAACTCTTCATGATATGATAGATAAGGAATTTATATAGTTTAATTAAATGTGTAATGAATATATAATGAAGTATAAAATTAATATTACAAGAATTTAAAGGCACTATTCTTGTTATATCATTAACAGAGAAAGATATATTGATTGATTATTTTGTTGTTTGAAACAATTTATTCCAAATGAATTAGTAATAAGAGACTTTGGATGTTATAAATTCATAATTCTGCATGCACTGAATGTGGAAATGGAATCTAGGATATCTCATGGATTTGGTGGTAATAAAAGGAAGATTGAGTTTTAAAGATGATATTGTGGTATGCCACATAAATGAAATAATATGTTTAAAACATTTATATACAAAAAATTAATGAATAAGAACTCATATAATAGAAAAAATTGATATTTTTTATGTTTCTAGTGTGGGAGGCTTTGAAATTGCCTATATCAATTTTTAGGTGATATGAGATGGCCAATAAATTCAATGATTGGAGAGAAAATAAACTGAATACGCCACCCACACATAAATGATTAATATGTAAGGAGTTTGGGAATTAAGTTAATATATGATATAAAATATGGGCTAATGAGGTGATTAATTCTTGAAAAACATTGATGTCAAATGAAAAGTTGAAAAATCATTCCATCATGAATTCCTATATGGGTTATGAGAATGATGTAGTGAATGGTACACTTAAAATTAACTCAATATTGATATTATTTTATTTAATTATGGATCTTCCCCATATATTATATATTAATAATAGGTTAAGAGTATGATTTAAACAATAAATAATAATATATGTTGAGTCATCATTAAAAACTGTAATTGAACGATGATGACTTGTCAGGTCAATATGACATCTTTCATAGAAGATTATGGGAATGTACATCTTGTAAATAATGTGATTGCTTCTATAGATGAATTCGATGTGATATTGGGAATGTATTTGAAATATATGTATATTAAACATATCAATTTATGTGGATGTTAAATTATATTTGACATTTGACGTCAACCTATGATCTTCTTTCAGAATTTAGATGAATATGAACATCCAATGGAAGATACTACCTTTATATGGGGAATACATCCTATTTGAGAGGGATATTAATATGAAATAGATGGGGAGAGACTTAGTTTCAAATATATACCCCTTTCTATATGATTATACTAGTATATTTCATAAGGCATTTTGATTAATTTCTTGAATCATGAAATTTAGTTTTCCAAGGGATCCATAATAAGTGAAAATCCTATTTTGAAGACTCTATATGTAATTTCCCCAAATGGTGTTACAATATTTGATGATTAATATCCAGGATAATCATTATTAATGACTCATATCCCCTATTGGATCACTATGATGTTAAATTTATCCTTATTTTATGAATAAAGAGGTGAAAAGTCCTCGTTTCATTGATTAGTAGTAACATAATAATAACACTATTAAGAACAAGAACCCACTACCCCATATCAATGATCCATTTGATAAAATTTAAAATGCACAATATTTTACAATGATTTATATTTGATATGTATATAATTATATAATAGTCAATAAGGAGATTATACATAATAAATCCTTTTATATGGGGCATGGTTTTCGAGAAATTATAATAATCCCATTTGGAATTTCCAATGCTCCTATAATAAAAATTGATTTAATTAATTGATTTGTTCTAGAATCAATTGATCAGTTTATGGTTTAATTTTTAAATTATATTTTATTACATAGTTTTAGTATGGTAGAGGATAATGAAATTCTGAGAATTGTGTTGAAGGATATGAGGATGGATAAAATATTAAATAAAATTAAAAAGTATGAATTTTGGATATAGATAACCACATTACTGGACCATATAATTTCAAGTAAGTGTGTATCGGTGGATATTTCCATGATGGGAGTTATTTTTCAAAGGCCTATACCTTCCATAGAATCCAATATCTATAGTTTTCATGTTTTATTAGGATACATCCAATGGATTCTGAGATATTTCACAGGACTAGAAATTTAATGACTATGTTCAACTAAAAGGATGGTTAGTTCCTTTCTAAAGATGAGTGTGAAGAAAATATCAAGGAAATAGAAATAATATTGTTTATTTCTACTGTGCATACACTAATGTATTGTGGATGAGGGTTTGATATCTTTAGATTTTCATCATGGTAGGGACTGGGATTATTCCTCATTTAGAATGATATGGAGATAAATTTTTCATCATGCTAGTTGAAAATTCATTATCATAAATACCTGAAAAATTAGATGGAGTTTGAAGTGATAATTTTTTTTATTTTAAATATGGTGGAATTATCATTACATTTACTATTTTATTATATATATATATATAACAAAATATTTTTTATATATTCACTATAAAATATTAAATATAAACCAAAGTAGATGGTTTGAACTGATTAAATATTATGACTTCTCAATACACCGCAACCTTAGGTAGGATAAAAAGGTTGATTATGATCATAATTAGAAAGACTGTACATTTATTTTGATAATAATTTTTAAAAGAGATCAAATATTAATAGATTTAAAAAACATGAATCATGAAATCTTTAATAATGGGGCATACCATATCTATCTTAGATGAATATCCACCCATCAAATAATGAGGTGTGTATAATGGATGTGAGTCACTATATGAAGGTATAAAATAATCTATAGTAAAACAATGATTGTGATAGAATGATTTTTTTGATGAAATGTATGTTTCTAATCAAAAATAGACTTTAAAAATGATCTCTTCTATGAATCTCATAGTCCTTCACTCTTTATTCAAACCAGATGTCTGAAGATCTATGGAGATCTAATAGAGTATTTATAGTTGGATAAATTTAAAATGTATATTTGAGAGTATGTATCGTGATTCATGGTATGAAATAACGTTAAATATAAGAGATAAAATTCTAAGGGGATGTTAAAACCATTTCCAATAACATATTTTAATTGAAAAAACATTAAAATTATTTTCATTTTCAGAATTTGAAAAATTCTGAAGGGTATAATGTTCATTGTATTATAGATGATGGAATTAATATATCAAAGAATTTTAATACCATTAGAGAACATTTTTCTCTTGTTGATCCATATAATATTTACATTAATGAAGTGGTATTACTTTATGGAGCACCACATTATATTATCTCTGATCATGATCTTAGTTTTACATCAATTTTTAGAAAATGACATCACGAAGATTCAAATAAAAAGACAAAACATATCTCTAAGTCTAGTCCTGAGATATATGGTCAGCATATAAGGACCATTTAAACCTAATAGGTTATTATATGATCCTTTTATATAAATTTCAATTTTTTTGGATTAACACGTTTATTTTATAAACTTTTCTTACAATAATATATTTCACTCTAGAATACAGATGAATTCTTATGAATTACACAATTAAACGAAGCATAAAAATCCAATGTGTTTTAAAAAAAATTGGGTGTAAATTCTATTAGTATCAAATGTAAATAAGGAATAGTATATAATGTTATGTCTAATCAGTGACACATCCGTGAAAATTAGAGTCAATATAAATGGTGTGTTAATAATCATCAAAAGGATCTATAGGTAGACGATGGTGACAACATATTCTTATGAATAACTAAATAAAATAAATTTATGATATTTTAGGGGAAGTGAATGTTTATGCCTAGTTATATAAGGCCTGTTAGTATTTTTAATCATATTAAGAAAATTTCAGATCTCATAGCGCTTCCACTTAATCTCTCTCAAGTTCAATATGTGTTCCATGTGTCTCTTTTGATGTAGTACAAACATGATCCTTCACATGTATAGAATATACAGTTCATACCATGAGAGAAATATATATATTCTAAGGAATAATCAATGTTGAATCTTGAAAAATGTGATAAAATGATATAAAACCATACCACTCATCTGATCAATGTTATGGAGAGAAACCATAAATATGAGGAAGCTACATGGGAATATAGGGATGTGATGTGGTAGAAGTATCCTAAGATTTTTTGGACAATAGAAATATAATTTTTAAGTATACATTATTATTAGAGGGTAAAACATAAAACAAAATATTTTATGATATATTTATATTTATATAAATTTTATTCCATTGATTTCCTTCCCTACAATTAACATAGTGTTTATGAAAATGTTATTATTCTAATAATATATATTTATTTAATTTAATAGTAATCACATATCAATTAGATTGTATAGTATGAATATGGATATCTAAATAATTAAAATTAATAATTTACATGTCTATAAAAATGATTCATTACTTATCAATTTTTTATAAATTTAAATAAAATAATTTCAATGTAAGAAGTAGATGGGTTTTCAAAAAATATTTTTTATGTGTGCCATTTATTTTGATCATAAAAAAAGAGAAATAAATCATTACTAATTAATTTATAATGAAATATATAGATATTTGTTTCATTTAAATATTTTAATATTTAGATAACTATTTTTACATGGAATTCAATGAAGGTAACAACTTTTACACTTAAAAATTCATTTTTCTAAAAATGGTTTTATTCAAATTTGAAAACGTATTTGAAAATTATTTTATAATTATTATAAAATTTTAATCCTATAAAATATATTTATTATTTTGAAAATGAAAATATAAAATTATTTTATACGGTAAATATAATTTTTGGGCATAATGAATATAAAAACATTAAAATTTATTACCATATTTATGTGTAGAATGGTTTTTTAGTGGTTAACATTAGATATATGGCATTAAATATCACATAAAAAATTATTTAGTGTGGTTTTTAAAATTATTTTGACCTTATAATTATTATATTTTGTTATTTTTGATTTTTTATCCACATTAATTGAGTTATATATTAATATACATTAATCATTATAAAAATTGAAATGATGTCCTCACCCTAACTTAGAAAAGGATACCACCTCTCCTCTCATCCATACAACTTATAAGACTTATTTCACAATGAATCCCTATTATATTTCCTTAATAACATTCGTAACCATGTCATATAGGCATTTTTTAAATTAAAATACAATCACTTCAAGGATTAAGCTTTAACTCATAAGTGGTTTCTTAACGAAGTGATAAAACTCTAAATTGAGTAAATTAAAATTTATTTCTTCCTATAACTCTTCTAAATCCTAATTATAAATTGTGAAAAAATTAATCAAATATATTTATTATACTAAAAAATTGTTATTAATTATTAAAAATCCATTTTCCACCACTTTTCCATCAAATGGTAAATGAAGGTATCACTCATGTTTATGTGTGGACTACCTCCTCCACATAGTTATATGATTCATATTCCATGCCCATATTTAATGGCATGTTATTATAGTGTAATTATTGTTTATATATGATATTTATGAAATAGTTATTGTTCTATAAATATAATATCTTAACTATGATTTTAAATTTAATTTTGATATAAAATGATAACATCTCTCATGAATACTTGTGGACTACCACATCCACAATTCAATTTGATTTATTTTTCATTTTTATTTTACATGGTTGAAAAATAACTATTCATTTAACAAATATATTTGATATTTACAATATATTATTTTTATTAATGTTTAGCTAAAATTTATCATAATTTTGTTCTAACCATCAAAAGTCGAAACATAAATAATGTCTACGTACAGACTACCATTTCAATGATGTCATGAAATTATTTTTTCAACACAAATTTATATATTTAATTATTAAATTGTACATTATAATGAAATATGATATTTATTTCATGATTAATATTATATAGTTAATGAAAACATTTCCCTGATTCAGGTAATGGCACTATTAAACCAAAACATGCATGGAAAAAGGACTTGATTTCACCCGATTGTAAATTTTAAAAAATAATTGTTAATAAAAGGATAACATGGTAAAATAAAGGATTTATAAATATTATCTGATATTCGAATATTTATATAAAATATTTCAATGGTAAATATATATTTATTAAACATTATATTTGAATGTATATAAAGAAATAACTTACTTGAGGTTGGGGGTTTATGTTATAATGTAATTTTTTTTTTGAGATTGTCTATGCTAATTTTATATTGATGGAAATTAAATATATATTATAAATTAGATTTATTATATTTTATTATCCATTTATAATTCATATTTTCCTTATAACCATCTCTATTTCTTTGGTATATCAAAGGATTGAAATTTTCTTAATGAAAACTAAACCATATTTCCTTTTCGGTCAAAATGATTTTCTTTTCATATTCGTGTTCGATAGGTTTTATGGAATTATTTTTCACTATACATTAAATTTTATAAAAAATTAATTTTCAATATCTATTAATAAAATAAAAAATGTTTTTAATGATAAATTTTATCTAAATATTTTTAAAATATTTTTTTTAATTTTTATCAAATTATGAATGTAATGTCTTCTTTTAACATATACGACATAAGTATATTTTCCAACTTCTAAGACCATGGTTTTCATTGAATCATCCCTTAATTGTATCCTTGTTTATTTGAGAATAACTTTTTCCTCAATAATGAATTTATTTTTTCAAAAACATTATCAAATTTAAGTGTTGTTTTACACACGTTTACAAAAAAATGATCAAATTAACATTTAATGGTATTTTTAACTATATCATCATCACTCATGAGTTTCTATTATTTATTATGGTTATTATATTATTTTAAATCCCCTTTATTTATATATATTCCCTATGATAACATTGATAAAATGATAAATATTTGAAACCCTTTTTTCAACTATTTAACTATGTAATGATGAAATTTTTAGGAAACCTGCTTCATTTCCTTGATTTATGACATGATGAAATAATTGAATTAAACCCATTTTCAATCCATAGTTTATGATATGATAAATTGATGAATTTTTTAATGATATTATGTTATATTTATTTTTTATTGTTATATGAAAGGTGGGAATAAATTATATATCCCTTGACTGCATGGGGAAATGATTTATAACTCATGAGATAACTATGTTATGTGTGAATCTGATTTAACGACATTAATATTATGAATAGAAATGGTTTCATTCCATAATTTTATTCATTGAGATGGTTTAATTTATATATTTTTTATTGTGTACAGGGTTTCATGTCCATAAATTTGTGTGAGGACTAGATTTCATGTCATTAACATAATAAGTTGACGTTTTACAATTTATAAATGTTATCATTACTATATGACTATGATTTTTCCACCTTCTATGGATAATTATATACTCTCATTCTAATATATCACATTTCTAATAAAAAAATCCTTACATAGCAACACCATTTTTTATATAAAGGATACTTTTAGGTTTTTTTAATGGAAATTTGGTTCTTAAAACATAATGAAATATAATAATTATATTAGTCTTATTGAAATTATGTTTCATAGATTAATCCTAGGTTACTTTTTATATCTCATATACTACGGTCACACTTTAAAGGAAATGTATGAGAAAAATGTATAGTAAGGGAATAACCAAGGAAATATTTATAATGTCATCATGGTGTAGAACAATAGAGAATTATCATAAGAATATGATGAATATCATAATATAATGATTATGAAGAAAAACATGGAAATGTGGATACAATATAATAATGAAGCATTTATTCGAATATCACAATTTTTTATTAATAAGGTGTCATAAATTACAGTTCCCAAGGCCATTCATGAAGGTATCATAAAAAATTTAGTCTACAGAGTTTAGTTACTTATCTAATTAATTGGAGAACTATCAGGACACACCCTTAATATTTTTAAATTAATTTTTTCTATAAAGATAATAAGAAAAAATTTCATTTATAACCCATAGTAAACTATGACTGGGTTTCTTGAAATAGTGATTGAATTATAGAAAATATAATGGGATTAGTATTCGATCATTTTTAACACATGAGAATTTAATGAAGGTTTCATATTTTTATGTTCTCATTCAATGAATCATGGTTACATCTAGATGAATACCTATGAAAATAGAAATTGGTTTTTATTCACAATGTTAGAATATTTCACGTAATTGTGAAAAATACTTGAAATGAATTTGATGATAGTAACCCATTGATTAAAAATTATTCTGGTCATAATGGGATAAATATATGTTTATGAAATTTTTTAATTCCTCAAATAAATGCTATAACATTAATTAAGTACATGAATGGAAACATAGAAGAGGAGGGTTCCTTTATCTTGGGGAGTTTCTTTATAAAACTTGAGCACATAACCTTGTGCCCTTAAGGACACCATGAAGGGATTATTTGGGATGAAAAAATTCAAGATATTATTATATAATTGAATTGGAGTGGATATGAATTGGTGATGTATGGGTATTAATAATTAAAGAGGGGGAAGTTTTTATTAGTTTCTAAATATAGATCTCAAAATTATAGGATGTGGAAAATGAAAACCTATTAACTTAACCAATGTGTTTTCTCACGTTTTTAGATATTGGAGTCATTTTTTATAATATTTAAACCAATTTAAAATAAAATTAATTTTTATGTATTACTTTTTTCATGAAAAATTACATTTTCCAAAAAAGTGGTTTTTAAAACAATAATGTCAATTTCTAACATTGTAAAGTCATTTATAGGTTTGTAAAATGATTTAGTTCCATTAAAATACATGTTATTAATAATATAAAATATTCTTGTTCTTTTATTCTAGTTAATTAATTAATAAATGACTATATCATATATATTAAATAATAAAACATACATAAAACAAAAACAATATATTAACTATTCATTAAAAATTGAAGTATTATAAAAAATTCTGAAAATCTTACCCTAACCAATTTTTGATGCGCTCATTTCAAATATATGTATTCTTTTTTATCAATGTAGTTCTATAATATGTATGTTTTATATTTTAAATAAAAATCTTTATTTACTAAAAATAATGGTTTTTTGCAACAAATCCCACTTTCTTATAGCCATAAAATGTTTTAGTATATTTTGAAGTTATTTTATCATTTATTTTTAAATAAATTATATTTAAAAGACTATTTCATTAAATGATACATTATTTAGATTAACTTAATTTATAGAAAATCTGTTTAAATTATATGGAAATAAATTCATTTTTTATTTGTATCCAAAAAACTAATTATCAAATGCATCCAATTTTAATGTATATTTTGTTAAAAAAATAAAAATAAAAATTGGGATTGAAAAAATTACTAAACCATTTATGAAAAGGAATATAATATTTTTTACACTATGGTATAGTCATATAATCCCTAATGGGACCAGCATATTCACAAAGGTTATAGTGTGTGATTATGGTATGATCATGGGGTGGATTAGCTAACATTAACCTAGTGAAGATCTCCACTAATTTGAATACAAATGTAAGCTATTTTTTTAAGACCGAGTTCTTGAAGATATTCTTAGGATTATTCATGGGGGATTCCCTATGATGCTACCTCCCTCCCATGTTATAATGAATGGCCTTATAAAAAAGGAGTCAACTATTTGAGGAAATAATTATTATTTCTAAATCAATTATATATTTTCCTTATACATCACAAAAAAATAATTATACTGGTAATGTTATTGAAAATGTTCATAGTTTCCAATTTTTATATTGACCAATGGTCATATTGATCAATTTTTAGTTAATAATTAGATCCTAATAGTCATATTTTTTTAGTATACCCTCTATATACAATATAATTTAACAAACTTTACTTATTAATTTCCAATGGTTTTTATATTTCCTTTGATTAGGTAAAATATATTCCGAATATTTATTTTTCAATTGAATGATTTTGCATAATGTTCAATGTTATTGGAATATTTCATACCTATATAGTTTACCATCAGATGGTCAATATTATTTTTTAATTATATCCCAATATGATTATTATCTATTTTAAATGATATTGTTAAATGAAATAAAATATCTTATTTTTTATTAGTATTTCATGATACATCAACCATGAAATAAAATAAAATAGTCATTATAAAAAAATAACATCATTTAGTTATCATATAATCAATTTTAAGGCACTTATGTTCCCCACCCCCCACATTAATAAATTTCATCCCTGAAATTGCTGTCCACATATAAACTGTTAGGGGTGTTTTTTCTTTATTTAATCTTCAAGATCCATAGTAGCCTGTTGGAACATGTGATTTCACCACAAGACATTAAAAATTCAAGTTGTATTTTTCCTTAGAACTTGTTCTCTTCAATCTAGGATCTAAATTTGAAGTTATTATTATTAGAAGTTAGCTTCAAATTGCACACCATTAATATCACGTTCATGGGTCTAGTGACACATATAATTTCTCAATAGGGAAACCTGAAATACCTTAGGGATATTTCAAATATTTAGTGGTCAAGCTAATATAGAATAAACTTATCCCAAATGATCAAGAATCATAACACATAAAATATACCATAAAACTAGTTCCAATTCATTTCAAATCTCATATCTTCATTCAATGGTGATATATTAAGGAAAAATTAACCCAAAAGGATGTTCTATGTCATTCCTTCTATTTTTCCCATAACCATAAAATCAACATTACGTATCCTTGATGTGTCTTGAATCACTTGTATCATTTCTATGGAATCATTCACAATGATAAGTCCTAATATTTTCCCTTATCTAGGTACATCCCATAATGTTAGAACATTTCACCCTTTTTGTAGAGAGGTTCAAAAAGGATGCTTTGGATTCCCCAGTGGAAAAAATTTTTATTAACGAATTCAATAACTGATTTATGATTATCACAAATATCCTGATAATAAAATGATCTAGTCTATAAAACGTCTTACGATGGTTTAATTTTCCTCTCACGATTTTAATTAGTTTGAGGATGACATGATTTTATCATGTTTAATTATATTTTCATAGAATTATACAGGCTCATCATGATCATAAAATTAATTCTGGTTCTCAACTAGAAGTAGTCAATATCAATACTCTATAGTGTATCACTACTTCAGGAATACAAATTTTAGCTTGGTTCTCCAACGAGGAATAATCTATTTTGTTAATGAAATGGGATTACTCTTTCAATATATCAGTAATTATCCATATAGTATAATTTCCCTTGGTTTTCATAGGAAGTCTAGTGAAAAAGACCATAGTGATGTAGTATTGAATCAATACATGTGTGGGTACAAGATGTAACACCCCTCTAAGAAGTGATTTCTCATCCATTACAAGTTGACACACCATAATAATATTTTTGTAATCATAAATCTCTATTTTCATTTTATCCAAACAGTAATAATAATGAAGTTTCATATAACCTTTATTGATTCCATGATGTATAGAGTGTATAGATCTATAGGCTCCATCCATTAGCAACATCTTTATCTCTATAATAAGTAAAATCTATATCCTTGTAAAAAATTACTTAAAAATTAATTATATATGTTTTTTCTTGGTTACATACCATTTTTTATATGTCATATCATCTTCTTCATTGAATATAAATATATATTTTATTTCATAATCTTATCTAATAATGAAAATTTATAAATAATTTGGCATTGTATTTATGATTTCTCATTCCATATGAATACCATGATCTACCGTACTAGGTACTTAATCAATATATCTCCTTTTATCCCAACGGTTTTTAGAACACTATGTTAATTTCCAACCAATTCATCTATGACTTTGTTTTCTCTTCAAATGTGATAGTAAATTGAACAATCATACTCTTAAAGAAGCTGCGACAATCTCCATTTTCTCATTTTCTATTCCATTTGTGTGAATGTATAAAACAAAAATTGGTGGTCTATGTACATGTCACAGTTTTCCCAATAATGATAGTGAATCTATATCTTCCTAGAAAAAATTATTTCCTCTAACTCTAGGTCTTGAATAAGATAATTATATTCAGGAGGATTTAAGTATTTTAATTCATTGGAAATCACATTTTTAATTTTCCATGAAAAAAATAAATGCTCGTTCAAATATTCATAACAATACATAATAATACTTCTCAAATGTATGGTATATTTAGAATAGTTTTACTAAACAACGTCATCTTCTATTATAGGAATGATTCTCCACACTCATTTTGATGATAAAATTTTATCCTTTTTCATTTTACCTGGTTAGTGGATTAGAATTTCATGAATTTTTTTCTAAATCCTTTTAGTTCCCTACTAAACCAAGGACACTAAGAATCATAGTTACTATTTTAAAAAGTTTCTACTCATATATGATTTCTTCCTTTTCTGGATCCAATGTGATTCATTTAGTCATCATGTTTTTCCCATGGAATTAATAGTTTTTGTGATGAGAAATCACATTTAATAAATCAACCATATAGATTATCCATCCATATTTTTCTTAATATAAACCTTAGATGATCGTCATGATCCTTAATAAATTTATAATATTGATGAATATCTCCAAAAAATATCACTTTAAATTTATTAAAGAAAACTATAAAAAATATACAAAAATAGGAAAAGAGAATTAGTAAACCAAAATGGAATAACACAAAACTCATAATGATCTTATATTTTATAGAAGTAAGGCTTTGGGATATTTTCTTTTTTTTCTATCAAATTCTGATACCCCGATAAGAGGTCACTCTTGGAGATGAATCTAGCACCATAAAGCTAGTTAAAGAGATAATAAATACATGGAATCTGTCATTTATTCATCACTGTGATCCCATTAAGTTCTCCATAACAAATTTATAGACACATAGATCCATTCATCTTTTATAAAAACTGAATAGTTTCTCCTAATAGAGACACATATTGTTGAAAAAAATCCTTCCTCCAAAATAAAAATATTTTTCTTGTTTAATTCCTCTAAATACATATATTGCATTCTCTAAGGGGTAATTACTTTTTTATTAGTTTTATATATGATTTTAATTGATAACTATACCTCTCACTCAAGGTTTTTTCTATAAACTCTTAATTAAATAAATCAACATTTTCCTATAAAATGGGATGATTTTCTATCATTGTACATATTTTTTTCACAATAGTCACCAATTATTTCCCTAATAAAAGCTATACGAGGTTCTTCTCGATAGATTTAGTTATGGGATATCTCCTATAGGAACATAACTATTGGTTATACATTAAAGACAATTACGATTTTCTTTTATCTAATTTTATTCATTTTATTATATGTTGAGAGATACTCTATCCCTAATATAGTGTGAAATTTGTTGATGGAAATGACTACTAGATTTATGATGAGATTATCCTCCCCGATATTCATACCAGAGTTTCAACACACCTTTTATGATTTGATAAACAATATACGATCTATAATTGATAGTTCTACTTCAATATGATCTATGTTTGATTTTACATTATCTATAATCATGAATGAAGTAAAGGAATTCATAAGATTATATTAAAAAAATTACATACTAGATTTGACATCATAATGACTATAGCTACCCAAAAATTATTTAAATCCACTTCTTTATCTATCATTGTTGTAAAATAAAAAAGATGACCCACTGTCATTTGTTGGGATTTATTTTTTTTAGGTCCATTATCATCTGGTTTAGGTATTTATTTTAAATATTTCATATATTTTAACACATAAAGCATTAATCTTTGGGATATTATTTAACCACTATGCCTTTATAGTTTTTATTGTCTTATTAGAGGAGTCACCTCACTATAATAGTTTTGAGATATCAGGAAATGTATTCCACACATGTAATAATTTTTAATCCCATGCAATTAGTTTCACAAAATGATTCTTTCTCTTTTTATTTCAATTTGGTAGTTTCAGTTTCATTCTTTATCTTCCATGAAAAAAATTATCCCATGAAATTAGCGTGATTTTTATCTTATATTAATTTCTATAAAGTGAACCTTGTGTCTCTCAAAAGTCCATTTAAAAATTCATAGAATTGTTCTCTATATCCTTGTAGAATTAATAGTCTAAATTTGTTGTATTCATCATTAGATGTGGTATCATTCTATAAAGAAACCTATCAATCATTCCCTTAGGATACATAATTATTATAAACATGTATCAAGAATGTATTGAATATTTAATTTCATTGTTTCACAACAACTTACATTCCAAATTTTCTAACTCTTATTGTTTCTTATCTTTTTTTCTATCTTTTAACTGGGAAATTTTTTATTTTAAATAGTTATCCATAATACTTCCCACACCATCGCATAAATATCCCTTCTTAGCTTTGGGTTCATAATCAATGTGGTTCAATGATCAGATTCTCATACTATATGGTATTCTTCTATAGTGAATTAATCTAAATCATAAAAATAGAGTAATGAAGATATATTTTCAATAGAGGTTATCTATTATTTGGTAGTTAAATTATCAATAGACCCACTAAATAAAGGGGATAATTTATTTATATAGGATTCAACTACAAATTTCTCACCTATTGGTGAATCTAGAAGCCCAAAAGAAGTATAGTAATTATTAATGTCATGGTATAGTTGATTAGTCATTGTGATTAAGTTTTCCATTCTAGAGTTCATCATGTTTGGAAGTCCATCAATGCATTATCTTTTAAAATCATCATTTATAAGGATCATTTAATTTACACCCATTTTTCTAAAAAAACATTATTGATAAATGTAATTGTTTTGGGAATGATGTAATTATTATTGTAGTTTATTTCACAATAAATCACGATTAAATATTTTCTTTATTATACCCTCCTAATAAATATTATATTTCTAATGTATCCATTATAATGGTTCACAAAAATCATGTTATTGACCAAGCATATTCCCTAGAAGTGTCTAACCATAATTACTACAAGGACTCTTTTCCATGAACTAGGTGACAATAATGTTAATACCCAATTCACCCTTTCGATACTATTAACCATTTTTACAACTATTCTAGAGCAAAACCCACATATAGTATCTCAATTGGGATTTCATTTCATAGAAACCACTCACATGATACATGACCAAAATTTTAGGATTCTTTCTTCTATTTAGACGTATCCCTTGGATTTTAATGAATGTTTTCTAATACAATTTTTTAAACTATCTAAACATACCTATCATACAGAAAATGACATAATACATTTTAAATATTGAAAACATTCCTTATATAGTAAAATATTAAAAAAAACAGACGATCATTTTAGGGTTAGATTCATGTTAATTAGGAACGTAATGCATAAAAAACATAAAAGTCATGATAATTTACATACTAGGATTATTCATATATTCATTCTATTTTAATTTTACTAAATCTATTATCCTGGGGAAATAAATTAAAATAATGGGTTGAGCACAAATCCTATTAAGGGAACAATAAATAAATATATTCCATGTGATGAGGAGTCATAGAAATAGGGAATCATCTTATGAACATGATGAATATTATAATATAATTATTATGATTAATAACATTAAAATATGACTAAAACATAAAAATAAGACACTCATAAATACACCACTTAGGTTTACCACCATGTTTTCATAAATCAAAATTACCAAGGTAATTCACCAAGGTATAGTAAAACATGTTATCTATAGATATTAAGTATTTAACCAATGATTTAGAGAGATACTAGGAAATAACCTTTATATGTAAAAATTCATGTCACCAAATATATTTTATGAAATCATTTTATTAATACCTCATGGGAAACCACTGATGGGTTTTATGTAAATGTCATCAAATTCATAAATTTGTAATGACATGAGTATTTTGTTTCATTTTAAACCCATGAGAAATGAATTTTGGTTTAACATATCGTATATCCAAATAAATAAATCATTTGTATATTTAGATAAATCCCCTTTTATAAATAAATGGGATGATTATTCATAGTATAATAATATTTCATGTAATAGAGAAAAAATCATGAAACAAATTCATCACCATAAAAGGAATAAAATGTGGATTAATTAAAGGGAATAATGGGGTATGCGATTGAAGGTATCCCATTGATAATTAAATATTTATAAATTAATAGGATAATTTAAATTATATGGAAACAATATAATTCCTAATTTATATGGAATACTATGAAACATGCTCTTGAATGCAAAATGAGAAGAGGTGAGTTCCCTTACCTCGAAGGTCTGTATCCTGAAACTTGAGTATGGCACCTTGGGACATTAATTAATCCTTCTGGGGACTCATTTCCTTGTAAAATGTCTGTAAAATTGTGCATAAAGAATTTATAGAGGAGAGTAATGGGATATCAGATGATTTCTAATGTAAAAGAAGAGAAATGTTCTAACTATTTCAAAATATGGGTCTTGGAATTACAGGTTATTTAAAATGAAAAATTGGCGACCTACCAATTATTTTTTCTCATTATTGTTGAAATTTGAGTCATGTTTTGGAATATTTTAATCCATTATAACCAAATTTAATTTTTCAATATTACCTTGTACATGAAAAATTAAAATTTTCTATATAATATAGATTTTAAAATCATAATTTCCAATTTATTCATTGGAAAGTATTTTATAGATGGGAAAATTCATTTAATTCCCTTAAAATACATAAACTTAATAAAAATAAAATATTTTAGATCATGGATTATATTTAATTAATTATTAAGTCATTATTAAATATATATCATATCACAAAAAATATCTAAAAATAGATAACTATAAATTTTTTATTCAATGAAAAATAATTGTTTTAGAATTCTATAAAAAATACACCCTAACCTAATTTTGAAAAGATGATTTCAAATAAGAGGTTTATTTTATTAAAATGGTTCTATAATTATGAGAATTTTAACAGTAATGTTTTCAATTTTTATTTATTAACAAGTATAATTTTTATGACATTTATAGATTTTTGATAGTTATAAAAATATCCAAGGGAAGTATAAAGTTATATCATCATTTATATTTAAATAAATAAATTTTAAAAATAAAATTCCATAATTTTTTTTATTAAGAATAAATTATTCTGTAAAAAAATTGTAAATAATTACTGAAAACAATGTTATGTTTTATTTATTACAAAATCTTTATTTATCTTCTTCAACTTATATTCATGATTATTTTAATAAATACTATAATAATAAAAAATAATAGATTAATTAAATAAATAATTCATTTATAAAATGGAAATTACACATTTAATATTCTAAGGATTAGATACAAAACCCATTATTAAACTAATATTCTCCCTAAGGGTATGGTGTGTGATTGTTTTACTTTCGTGGGGTAGAGAAAGTAACATTGAGTTAATGGTGATCCCCACAATCTTGAATCTCTCACACATGTGATTTCATTTAGAACAAACATGTAAATGCTATGATTGGGCGTAGTCAAGGGTGAATCTTAGTGATACTACCTCCCTCCCAGGTTCAGAAAAATATTCTTCAAAATTTATGAATCTCTTAGTTGAGGCCATCATTTCTCTTTTATGCTTCATTTTCCATTTTTCATTACTATTTATAATAACCAATTACAATCATAACATTATATCCAATGCACTTAGTGTTCAATGTTTATATTGACCAATGATTAGATAACTGATTGATCATGATAGTAATATTTACCATTATTACATATATACACTAAAAAATGTATAAAAAATTAATACTTCTTTTCCAAAGGTAATTAAAATTACAAAGTAATGTTAATTATATTCCCAATTTTACCTTTTCATTCAACTGTTTTCAGGGTAGGTTTAATTTTATTCATTTAATTTAAACCATTTAAGTATAGAATAAAATGATCAATAATATATTCTTTTATATCCCCACCATTCTATCTTAGCTATTATAAATAGTATTATCACATGAAATGTAATATATATTTTAGAAATATTATATACATTTAGTTACATTTTGAAAAATAATTAAAATGTTATAATGAAAAAAATGAGTTCACTTATAAATCATAAATGAAATTTTAGGTCTCCACCCTCATAAAACTTGATTGATTAATTAAGACTCTGCACTATTAAGAATTCATTATTTGGTTTTCCAAAATCCTTTTTACATGAATAATAATTAAATATATTTAATTTATTAGGTGTGAATTTATTGTGATATGATATTATTTTCAAACCCTTTTTCCTAGTTAAAATAATAGATTGATATCTATAATTTTTTCCGCTATTAATATTGTTACATAACACTTTCTTTGGTTTCATATCCCCATGTTATTGAGAAATGTTTTATGTTGGGTATGTATAATAAGACTATTATGTGAGAAGATACTTGTGGGATAAATTGAATATTTTTCATGAAATAAGATGATAATGAATCTAGTCTCCTATAACACTAATCCAATATGGTTATGAAGTGTGTATTATTATTAAATTTATTGAATGTTCATATAAAAGAATGAATCATTACTATGTTCTATTATTTGGGAACCTAACATGAATGATATCAATAGGAGAATTAAAAAGAGTAGTTTAATCTAAGAAAATGATTTAACATTTATTAGTTTAATGTAAACCTTTTACTATTCCCAATAATGATATAAAATATCAATTAGTTCATAAGATTCAATTTGAGATTTCATTTTACTGTTTCACTCGAGAACTATATGATTCAACCATAAATTGTAACTCTATAATCAATAAAAGGTGAGTAAAATTATATTGTAAAATTTTAATTTAATTTATATATACCTATTTATAAATGAAATCTAAATTATTATCTAATGAGGTCATATTTTCATTTTAAATGATACATGATATCCAAAGAATAAAATATTGGAAACACATTCAGTATTTTGAACCCCTATTTAAAATTAGTAAAAAATATCCAAATATTCTCTAAATGAGATAAAATTTTATAAAAATATTGAACATATAAAATTTTAACATGTGAACTAATTTATCATACTATAACATCCATGAAAATCTGTCTATGATATTATGTTATATATTAAAATAAATTCATTTTTCTGAATTGATGTTTAAAAAATCAATATTTCAATACATCTATAATTATATGAGACTAATCCAATGATTCATGAACATCATTATAATCATTTTGGAATTATTCCATTTAAATTAATTTCCCTCTTCCTTGATCACAATCACTGGTAAATGAAATGTGATGGATATAACACGTTTTTATGAAATTCCATATCATAATAACTATTATATATAATTTTATTTGAATTCATGTAATTATATGTATTCAATTTTTGTCTCATGTTTCATAGAGAATCTAGATACATTGACAGAGGATTATATAACCATTCTCTCTAATATACATTTTTTTGGAAAGAACTATTTCACAATAAGAATATATAAATGTGATTAAACATGATTACAACAGATATAGAGATTATAATATATGGAATTGAAGATATCAATACCAAATATTACCTATAGGTATAGTTATAAAATATAAAAATATGAATATATGAAGAGAATATACTAATTAATGATAGAACATACACTTTTCATCCTCTAATGGATTACACTGTTTCTAGGGAAAAACAGTTTTTACTTTTTCAATTTATTAAATTATATAAAAATTATTGATGTTTTATTTACAAAATAAAAATATTATTATTGATGAATAAATTGATATTAAATTTTATAAAATCATAAATTATAATCTTATAATAAAATATTTAGTTTCTATGAATATATATTATAATTTTTTGAATTTTTCCTTAAAATATAATAACTAATCATTTTATATTTTTTTGGGAAATATCTAGACATTTTATTTACAAAGAGTGGTTTCCAAAAATATAAAACTAAATCACTTCCATGTTTTTTGAACATGACATGTTCATTCAACAAAAATTAATTAATAATGTTGTTTACTATATGCATAAATTAATAGAAGATATATAACATTTTTGTCCATTATATTTTAGATGGATGTACGTAATTTAAATAGAAATGATTATATTGAATGTTTATTTTTAAACAATATTCGAATAGAATATTGTATTATATATTAGTGTATTATTAAATTATCATTGAATTTTTTTCTATATAAGTACCTGAAATTTATATAATTTTTCTCCCAAACTCACAAAACATAAGGAATGTAAAAGATGATGGAATATCAATATGTTTCTTTATTATAATTCCCATCACATATTAATAGAAATTCACTAGTGGTGTTCATTTAGTAATGCAGAGGTTTCACGTTCACTAAAAATTCCAATTTTATTATTAGTAATTTCAATCAAAAAAGGAATAAATATTATATTTTTAATATAAATAAATTATCTTTTATTGTTTTATTTTAGAATAAATTTAAATGCGATTATATAAAAATCGTAAATCAATTTCCAAAATAGTGATTTGGTTAGCCACATGGTAATGGCTATATGTATTTAGAAATAATTGGTACATAATAAATCATTTTATATTTTATAAAATGGTATTTTGTTATCTTATTATGATTTAAAATAGTAGATTTGGTCTTAATTAATAATATATGCATGAAACAATTGTTACAGATAAAATTATCATTTTTAATATTATGCATTACTTTGATATCATCCAATAATCAACAGTGTAACATCCCAAGTAAGTAATGAATAATAGATATTTTTATCTATGTCTATTAATGAATTAGAAAGTGTTTTAGAGGCTTAAAATGAAAATAAATCCAATCTTAAGCATGGAATACACTAATATTTATTAAAGGATTGTTTTACTGCCTTTTGATGGAAAACCATTTTTAAATATATCTTTTGAAAATTTTATAAGCTATGTTTTTCAAAATAAACTTATTCTTTATGATTGGGACATCAAAATTTACTTTGTGTGAATTTTTAGTATTTTTCTGACAAAGTTCATTTTTTAATGAATATTCTAAAATACTGTATTTTAATTCGAAAACTCTATTTAATATAATTTATTTATATGATTAGATTATCTTTTGAATTGGTTTTAAAGTTAAATTACAATATATTTTTACCATTTAATCCAATGGTGGTCATTGGAATCAATTTCACTTTGAAATTGGACTTAAACTAGTGTCAATCTTTTCATAGATATTATTTCAAAAAAACCCGCTATTTGTCATGACAGCGGGAATTAATTATTAAATTAATAAATGTGACTTATATGTTTTTAATTTTGTAAAATAGACTTCATTTTGGAATTCGGAGTGTCAAATATATCTTAGGGTTAATTTTTGGTAATTTTCTGAAAAACTTCAATTTTTGATGAATAGTGAAACCCCTAAGTGGTACTTATAAAAACTGATTTTTCGTTTAAATGAAATTTTTCCATCTTTGTGTTTTGAATTTAAAAAATCATACATACATGGTTTTCATTAAGAAGTAAAATGTGGTTCAATGAGATTAAAATAATTTTTTGGTGTATAATAACTCTTAAGTTCTTAATCGTGATTAGAGGTAATTAGTGCAGTTTAAGGTAAGAATAATGTTTTAATAAAATGAAATGACCTAGAAACATGTCCTACCCTTATTGGATGTGTCATGGCCGACCAAGAAATTCCATGGGTCAACTTGGGGACCCCATGGAGCCACTTTGGTTGGGAAATGACATAAATAACTTTTTATTAAATGTTAAAGTAAAAATGGCACACACATGGGGTGTTTTACTAAAACAATTTTTACATTGGGTTATACAAGTCAGATTTTTGACTATAAATATTCATTAGAAATATAAAAAGATTTCCTACATCATAGTATTTTTTTATAATTTTTTGACATTAAATAAATTAAATTATTTATGACATCATGATGATGCAGCAATGACCTCATTATTTAACGATTTAAATAAAATTGAAAGATAATGTAAAATCTTAAACCTACACATGGACAAAACCAATTGGATGAGTGGATTTAAAAACCTTATCACCTTATCATAGAATTATATCAATGTGGGACCTTTTAAATCCGAAACTCATTTTAAAATAAAGTAACTTATCTTTACATTCCAAAAGTGCCCCTCCTCTCCTCTTATAAAAGGCCCCCACCTCTACCTCCTTACCCACACTACAAAAGCTTTTGGCTCAGCCAACCCCTGCCCATTTTTTCTCTCCACTTCCCTATCTTACTCCTTTATGCCTGAATTTGGGCAGAAGTCTTCCCAAGGAAGCCTTTTAGCTCAAACCAAAGGGAGTTACCCGATTTTAAGGTAATGTCTTCTTTTGAGTCCTTTTGTTTTATTTTGCTTCTCCAACCCCCTAAACTATTTTTATTCTTTTCTTTTGAAACAACTCCAGTATCCTCAATATACTAGGATGTTGTTATAATATGTATTCTAGCTACACTTACACACACCTACATCTAATGGTTAACGAACATATTGTTTCCGTGGATGGTGAATTTATGCCTCCAAAAACTATGATTGTTCAAAATTCTTTTAACACCTTCAAAGGTGGCCATTAAGATGTCACTATATTAATATATGATATATAATATTTTTATGTTTTCCTTAAGCTTCTGTTTTTTTCTAATACCTTTATGGTTTCCATTATGGGTAAACGTGATATCTTCATTTAAGGAAGTGCGGACTACTGCCCCCTCAAAGTGATTTGATTCGTTAAATACCATATGTGGGAAGTATAAAGGATGGAACTATGATATTATATATGATATTATACTGGAATTATAATATACCTTTATATAATTATGATTCCATTCTATAAAATACGAAATATAAATGAATGTAGCGTTCATGCGTACGTACGACTTACCGTCTCCATGAACGGTGCATTTCATTTCGTTCCTCTAAATGCTTATGTAATATTATAAATGCATTTATGTACTGGATATATATGACATATATTATATCTACATCATGAATACCATTCTGGATATAATGTATACATGAAAAACTTGTAATTATAAAGGGTTTATTCTTGACTCAAGTACCAATGATCGTTAAAAGGACCGTTATTAACTTAAATAATTACATAGTGTTCATGACATGGTAATAAGTGATATAAAAGGAATAATGAACTTGAAAAATGTTCTTAAGAAAGTAGAAATTAACTCAAGTTTATTATTTAGGACATTATAGAATGATCGAGTCAAGTTGGACCCGAGGTATGGGACATCGTCTCAATCTCCTTTCATTGAGGCATATTTTGTTTTATTCACAACCTTCTTTTATACGGTGTATAAACCCCTTTGACTTTTATGATTATCCAAAAGGAATATTTTTTATACGAAGTGTTTTACTAAATGACAAAAAGGAATGTTTTTGTCATACGTATGCGGCGACAACGACTTCTCTGCCGCCGTGACCGTTATTTGAGTTTCGGCTTCCTCTAAAAGCCATACCTTTTTTTAAAAAAATGAAAAATAAATACAATGTTTTACTTTTCTTTTATTTTGGTATTGAAAATGGGTTTCATAATGTTTTTATATCAATGTGTTGTATTGATATCTTGTGATTGAAAGGTTGAAATGTTATGTTTCCTTTATGCATGTTTTATGTGATAAGATTATGTTGAGGTTATTAGGAATTATTATGAAGACGGGTGGTTCCGTGATAAACTAAGGGCGGGTGAGCCCGATATAGCTCTCCAATGAATTGGGTAATGTGAAGGAGTGAAACGTTAAGGTTTCTCTGAAGAGATTTAGGGAATATACTGTGATGGGTATTCCAAACGTAACTAAGAGGATTACTCCCTACGTAAGGATGTTAAGAATGCCTCAAGTTAACTTTATGTCTTATGATTTCTATGATTTATTCATTATTTGATGAGGTATGTTAATGTGCTTATGTTTTATGGGTAAAGTATGATTTCATTCTTATGTATATATGTACCCATGTTTCCTTTCCATATTTTTATATCCCTTACTGAGCTTTTTAAGCTCATCCCAAGTTTTTTTTAAATGTTTTTCACAGGTCAAGGGAAAGGTACATGATATGACGATAGTGTCAAGGAGGTGTCAAGAAATAATCCACGTTTTATTTTAAATATGTTTCCATTTATGGGAATGAACAATACTATCTTTATGTAACCACTTGTTTATATGTGGACTGTAATGCATGTTTTATGATATTATTCTCTAAAACTCTAAACCCGAAAAGATCCTCAATGTGTAATCTTGTAATAACTCAAGATTAAGTAAGGTTTAAGGCTGGGGCCTTATAGTGTGTATTAGAGGTCGGTTTAGATAACTTTAGGAGTTAGAATTCTATTAAATTATTATCCAAAAATATTTTTTTTGAAATGATATTGCATTTGAGGATTACCATGTTGCATCATCTAAGACATGTTTGTTCAGAATGGTTTTCCGCATAGGAAACAGGGAAGCAGTGCTAGGAAGGCATACAGAAGGAAATAACATTCCGAATCAGCATCCTGAGATGGTCAGAATTGGAACTGAATAGTTTGTTGCAGTAATGGTGCAGTTGAATCAAGAGATAAATGGTAGTGGTATCCATACACGAGATCAGCTAGATCAACCGCAGAGGAACATGTCAGGGGTGGAATATTTCATGAGGCAACATCCCCCATCATTCAGAGGATCATCTGACCCTATGGTAGCTGAAGGGTGGATTAAAGCACTGGAGAAGATTTTTGATGTCATGGGGTGTTCAGACAATCAAAGGGTTAGTCTTGCTATTTACCATTTGGAGGGTGTGGCAGATCAGTGGTGGTCTATGGGTAAAAATATTAGGGACACCGATGCGATTGATGCTCTTGACTAGGATGAATTCAAAGGTATGTTTCTTGAGAAGTATTTTCCTAAGGCTGTTCAACTTAGGATGGAAAAGCAATTCTTGGAATTGAGGCAAGAAAAAGACTCAGTGGCTACCTATGAAGAAAGGTTCACTCGATTGGCAAGGTATGCTCCAAATTTTATCTGAGACCTTGATAGTAAAATCAATCGTTTTTACTCAGGATTAATGCCAAAATATCAAAGGGCATTAACTTCTCGTGAGTTTAAAAGTTATGAAATTTTTTTTCGATGTGCTGAGAACGTGGAAATGGACTTTTCCGATGATCAAGTGTTCTATAACATCCAACAGAAGAAGAGACCGAGGTGGCAGGAGAAAGGAAAGAATTCTTCAAAAAAGTCTGATGGTATGAAATCTAAGTTTCCAGTTTGTGATAAATGAGGAAAAAGGCATGTTGGGGAATGTCTTCTGAATTCTGGAAAGTGCTACCGATGTGGTAGGATGGGACATAAGGCTCATGATTGCACTGAAAAGGATCAAGGTGAAGGTAAGACCAAATTTGATTTACAGTTAGTGAAATGTTATAAGTGCAATGAGATGGGTCACTATGCAAACGAATGTTCAAAAAAGTTCTTGGGTGATGGGAAGCATTTAGACTACAAGCAGAAAGGGGTGGTGAAATCCTTTGCAACTACTTCAGCAGATGTCGGGCCATCAAATAAAGTTGTATCAGGTACTT
The DNA here is from genome assembly GCA_963277665.1 of Viscum album. Classification (NCBI taxonomy): domain Eukaryota; kingdom Viridiplantae; phylum Streptophyta; class Magnoliopsida; order Santalales; family Viscaceae; genus Viscum; species Viscum album. The sequence goes on from OY728123.1 coordinate 893,887,895, forward strand.
TGTTTTTTTTTTTTCAGATTATGCCAGTGTGTTGTTTGATTCGGGGTCTACACATTCTTTCATCTCTGAAACCTTTTCTAGTAAAATGGGAATACCATCTCAAGAAAAGACTCTTGAACTTGTGGTAAAAACACATGGGGGAAATGTTGAGGAAAAAAGTATTTATAAGAATGTTCCTATCCTTATCTGTGGAAAGAACCTACTTGCAAACCTTATTGTTCTACCTCTAGTAGAGTTTGATGTCATCCTGGGTATGGATTGGCTCTCTATTTACCATTCTAAGATTGACTGTAGAGCTAAAGAAGTTTATTTTCAGAAAGACTTTCAGTTTGTATACAAGAATGAACCCATACTATTGATAACTTATCAAGAGGCCAAGAAACTTGTAAAAAGATGGAAATGAATGTTACCTTGCACAAATCGTTGAAAATAAGGGAACTGTTCAGATTAATGATGTGCCAGTGGTAAATGAGTAATCTGATGTTTTTCCTGATGAGTTGCCTGGAAGAATACCAGATCAGGAAGTTAAGTTTAATGTTGACTTAGTTCCTGATGCTAAGCCAATTTCAAAACCCCCTTATCGAATGGCTCAAATTGAACTTTTAGAGTTGAAGGATCAATTGCAAGATTTATTAGAGAAAGGTTTCATTAGACCTAGCACATCACCATGGGGTGAACCTGTCTTGTTTGTTAAAAAGAAAGATGGTTCAATGAGAATTTGCATTGATTATAGAGCCTTGAATAATATCACTGTTAAGAACAAATATCCTTTGCCTCATATCGATGATTAGTTTGATCAACTCCAGGGAGCTTAGTATTTTTCAAAGATTGACTTTACATCGGGGTACCATCAGCTAAAGGTAAAGGAAGAAGATGTTCTTAAGACCGCGTTCCGTACAAGATATGGGCACTATGAATTTGTAGTAATGCCTTTTGGGCTAACCAATGCACCTGCTGTATTCATGGACTTAATGAATAGAATTTTCCATGAGATCTTGGATAAGTTTGTGGTGGTTTTTATTGATGATATTTTAGTGTTTTCTAAAAGTAAAGAAGAGCATGAAATACATTTAAGGGTTATCTTGCAAACCTTAAAAGAAAAGAAATTGTATGGAAAATTCAGCAAGTGTGAGTTTTGGTTGAAACAAATTTCTTTCCTTGGTCACATTGTTTCTAAAGATGGGATAACTGTTGATCCTGCAAAAACAATATTTGTGGAAGACTAGCCAAGACCCACAAATGTAACTGAGATTCGTAGCTTCCTTGGTTTGGCAGGCTATTACCGAAGGATTGTTAGAAATTTTTCAAGGTTATCTAGTCCAATGACTAAGCTAACTCGGAAGGGTGTTAAGTTTATCTGTACAAAAGAATGTGATGATTGTTTTCAGGAATTGAAAAGAAGATTAGTGAATGCTCCAGTTTTGGCACTACCTTCCAGGAATGGTGAGTTTGTTATATATAGTGATGCTTCATTGAAAGGACTTGGTTGCGTCCTAATGCAGAATGATCAGGTAATTGCTTATGCATCACAACAGTTGAAAACTCCTGCGGTAAATTACCCTACACATGATTTGGAATTAGCTGCTGTTGTTTTTTCTTTAAAAATTTGGAGGCATAATTTGTATGGAGTAAAGTGTGAAATATATCAATCACAAAAGTTTAAAGTATATATTCACTCAGAAAGAATTGAACATGAGACAAAGGAGATGGCTAGAATTAATCAAGGATTATGATTGTACAATTCATTACCATCCAGGAAAAGCAAATAAAGTGGCTGATGCTTTGAGTCGGAAAAGTAATGCTTCATTAACAATGTTGCGTTTGGAACGTGATCCTTTGGTTAAGGATTTGATGAAATTTGGCATAGAGGTTGTGGGTGCAGGAAGTTCTTCTCTTTTGTTTTTGGTATCAGTGAGATCATCTCTATCAGATAGAATCAAGCAAGCACAAAAGCAAGACAGTGAGTTGCAGAAAAAGGTAGATCTGGTTCAGAAAGGTAAGTTGCCTGAATTCAACATTGATAATGATTGCGTATTGAGATTTGGGAAGAGATTGTGTGTGCCTTTTGATTCACAGTTGAAGAGAGATTTGTTATGTGAAGCTCATAGTTCTCCGTTTTCAGTTCATCCTGGCAGTACTACGATGTATAGAGATCTGTGGGAGTATTACTAGTGGGATGGAATGAAAAGAGATATTGCTGATTTTACTATGAAGTGTTTGACATGTCAACAGGTTAAAGCAGAGCGGCAGTTACCGAAAGGGATGCTCCAGCATTTACCAGTTCCAGAGTGAAAATTGGAGAATATATCCATGGACTTTGTTGTTGGATTACCGAAGACATCTCGAGGTAATAATGCAATCTGGGTTATTGCTGATCGCTTGACCAAATCTGCTCATTTCCTTGCTATACGAGATAATTTTTCACTAGATCAGCATTACCATTTGTATATTAAAGAGATAGTCAGGTTACATGGAGTTCCTCTCTCCATTGTATCTGATCGTGATCCTAGGTTCACTTATAACTTTTGGAAAGGCCTTCAGAAGTCATTGGGTACTGAATTAAATTTTAGTACAGCTTTTCATCCTCAATCAGATGGGCAGTCAGAATGAACAATTCAGACCTTGGAGGATATTCTACGAGCTTGTTTTATGGATTATCAGGGAAGTTGGGACCAACATCTTTCTTTGGTGGAATTATCATATAATAATAGTTTTCATTCCAGTATACAGATGGCACCATTTGAGGCGTTATATGGGAAGCGATGTCGAACTCCAGCTTTCTTGGATGAAGTGGGTGAAAGGAAGTTGATGGGACCAGAATTGGTAGAAGAGTTGGCAGAAAAATTTTAGCTGATTCAGAAGCACATGAGAACAGCTCAGAGCAGGCAGAAGAGTTATGTAGATAACTGGAGGAAGGATCTATCTTTCGAGGTATGTGATCATGTTTTTCTCAAGGTTTCTCCTTGGAAAAGTGTGATGACATTTGGTAAGAAAGGAAAGATGAGTCCAAGGTTTATTGGACCATATGAAATTCGGGAGAGAGTTGGATCAGTTGCATACCAGGTGGCTTTACCTCCGAGTTTATCTCAGGTACACAATGTTTTTCACATTTCGATGTTGAGAAAGTATTTTCCAGATCCATCTCATGTTTTGAGTCCAGAGGTAGTTCAGCTGGAAGAGAACCTATCTTATGAGGAACAACCGGTCCAGATTCTTAACCACAAGGAGAAATTGTTACGGAATAAGGTGACTTAGAAGGTAATGGTTTTGTGGAAAAACCACACGATGGAAGAGGCATCATGGGAATCTGAAAATGCAATGAGGGATAAGTACCCCCATTTATTCGATAAGTAAATAAATTGCGGGGATGTAATTTTCAAAAGGGGGGAAGGATGTAACATCCCAAGTAAGTAATGAATAATAAACATTTTTATCTATGTCTATTAATGAATTAGATAGTGTTTTAGAGGCTTAAAATGAAAATAAATCCATTCTTAAGCATGGAATACACTAAATTTTTTTTATAAAGGATTTTTTTACTTCCTTTTGATGGAAAACCATTTTTAAATATATCTTTTGACAATTTTATAAGCTATGTTTGTCAAAATAAACTTATTCTTTATGATTGGGACATCAAAATTTACTTTGTGTGAATTTTTGGTATTTTTCTGACAATGTTCATTTTTTAATGAATATTTTAAAATACTGTATTTTAATTCAAAAACAATCTTTAATCTAATTTATTTATATGATTATATTATCGTTTTAATTGGTTTTAAAGTGAAATTACAATATATTTTTACCATTTAATCCAATGGTGGTCATTGGAATCAATTACACTTTGAAATTGGACTTAAACTAGTGTCAATCTTTTCATAGATATTGTTTCAAAAAAACCCGCTATTTGTCATGACAGTGGGAATTAATTATTAAATTAATTAATGTGACATATATGTTTTTAATTTTGTAAAATAGACTTCATTTTTGAAGTCAGAGTATCAAATATAGCTTAGGGTGAATTTTTGGTAATTTTCTGAAAAACTTCAATTTTTTATGAATAGTGAAACCCTACGTGGTACTTATAAAAACTGATTTTTCGTTTAAATGAAATTTTTCCATCTTTGTGTTTTGAATTTCAAAAATCCGACATACATGTTTGTCATTAAGATGTAAAATGTGGTTCAATGAGATTAAAATATTTTTTGGTGAATAGTAAATCTTAAGTTCTTAATCACGATTAGAGGTAATTGGTGTAGTTTAAGGTAAGAATAATGTTTTAATAAAATGAAATGACCTAGACACATATCCTACCATTATTGGATGTGTCATGGCCGACCAAGACAAGCCATGGGTCAACTTGGGGACCCCATGGAGCCACTTTGTTTGCTAAATGACATAAATAACTTTTTATTAAATGTTAAAATAAAAATGACACACACATGAGGTGTTTTACTAAAACAATTTTTACATGGGGTTATACAAGTCATATTTTTTACTATAAATATTAATTAGAAATCTAAAAATATTTCCTACATCATAGTATTTTTTTTATAATTTTTAGACATTAAATAAATTAAATTATTTATGACATCATGATGATGCAACAATGACATCATTATTTAACGATTTAAATAAAATGGAAGGATAATGTAAAATCTAAAACCTACACATGGCCAAAACCAATTGGATGAGTGGAGTTCTAACCCTTATCACCTTATCCTAAAATTATATCAATGTGGGACCTTTTGAATCCTAAAATCATTTTAAAATAAAGTAACTTATCTTTACTTTCCAAGAGTGCCCCTCCTCTCCTCTTATAAAAGGCCTCCACCTCTACCTATTTACCCACACTCCCAAAGCCTTTGGCTCGGCCAACCCCTGCCCATTTTGTCTCTCCACTTCCCTATATTACTCCTTGAAGCCTCACTTTGGGCAGAAGTCTTCCCAAAGAATCCTTTTAGCTCAAACCAAAGGGAGTTACCCGATTTTAAGGTAATGTCTTCTTTTGAGTCCTATTGTTTTTTTTGCTTCTACAACCCCCTAAACTCTTTTTATTCTTTTCATTTGTAACAAATCCAGTATCCTCAATATACTAGTATGTTGTTATAATATGGATTCGAGCTACACTTACACACACATACATCTAATTGTTAACGAACATACTGTTTCTGTGGATGGTGAATTTATGCCCCCCGAAACGATGATTGTTCAACCATCTTTTAACACCTAAAAGGTGTCCATTAAGATGTCCCTATATTTATATATGATATATAATATGTTTATGTTTTCCTTAATCTTCTGTGTTTTTGGTTTTGGTCATACCTTTATGGTTTCCATTATGGGTAAACGTGATATCTTCATTTAAGGAAGTGCGGACTACCGCCCCCTCAAAGTGATTTGATTCGTTAAATACCATATGTGGGATGTATAAAGGATGGAAATATGATATTATATATGATATTATACTGGAATTATAATATAACTTTATATCATTATGATTTAATTCTATAAAATACGAAATATAAATGAAAGTAGCGTTCATGCGTACGTACGGCTTACCGTCTCCGTGAACGGTGCATTTAATTTCTTACCTCTAAATGATTATGTAATATTATAAATGCATGTAGGTACTGGATATATATGACATATATGATATCTACATCATGAATACCATTCTGGATATAATGTATACATGAAAAACTTGTAATTATAAAGGGTTTATTCTTGACTCAAGTACCAATGATCGTTAAAATGACCGTTATTAACTTAAATAATTACATAGTGTTCATGACATGGTAATATGTGATATAAAAGGAATAATGAACTTGAAAAAGGTTCTTAATCAAGTAGAAATTAACTCAAGTTTATTATTCAGGACATTAAAGAATGATCGATTCAAGTTGGACCCGAGGTATGGGACTTCGTCTCAATCTCCTTTCATTGAGGCATATTTTGTTTTATACACAACCTTATTTTATACGGTGTATAAACCCCATTGAATTTTACGTTTATCCAAAAGGAATCTTTTTTATACGAAGCGTTTTACTAAACGAAAAAAGGGAATGTTATTGTGATTGAATGGTGGAAATGTAATGTTTTCTTTATGCATGTTTTATGTGATACGATTATGTTGAGGTTCTTGGGCATTATTATGAAGACGAGTGGTTCCGTGATAAACTAAGGCCAGGTGAGCCAGATATAGCTCTCCAATGCATTGGGTAACGTAAAGGAGTGAAACATTAAGGTTTCTCCGAAGAGATTTAGGGAATATACTGTGATGGGTATTCCAAATGTAACAAAAAGGGTTACTCCCTACGTAAGGATGTTATGAATGCCTCAAGTTACCTTTATGTCTTATTATTTCTATGATTTATTCATGATTTGATGAGGTATGTAAAAGTTCTTATGTTTTATGGGTAAAGTATGATTTCATTCTTATGTATATATGTACCCATGTTTCCTTTCCATATTTTTATATCCCTTACTGATCATTTTATGCTCATCCAAAGTTTTTTTGAAATGTTTTTTTACAGGTCAAGGGAAAGGTACATGATATGATGATAGTGTCCAGGAAGTGTCAAGAAATAATCCATGTTTTATTTTAAAAATGTTTCCATTTATGGGAATGAAGAATACTATCTTTATGTAACCACTTGTTTATATATGGAATGTAATGCAAGTTTTATGATCTAATTCTATAAAACTCTAAACCCAAAAAGATCCTTAATGTGTAATCTTGTAATAACTCAAGATTTAGTAAGGTTTAAGGCTGGGGCCTTATAAACAGACTGAGATTATGTGGAATTTTTTGTTAAAAAATATTCATTGAAAATGGTTTTTATTAAGATTAGAAAGAAATTATATGATATGGGATTACATAAATTGATTTTTAATAAGGAATATTAAATAGAATATCAATTATTAATTGATGAAAAATAACTAAAAATAGTTTACATAGTGGATCCAAAATAAAAATATGATCTTATTAATAATAAAAACTAAAATTACATTAATCTAAACTACTATTTATAGTTATTATGATCGTTTTTGTCGTGTATCATGACAATTTCATGGTGAATCCATTGAATAAAGTGTATTATATGTCATAGGTGGTCATATAGAGGGCCCCTTAAAAATAAACATATGGGGAATAACCTTTCAACCATTTAAAATAAAAATCATATATAACAAAAATGTTTTACTTTTTTATATTTTAACTTTATAATTATTGTTTTATATATTTAAATGTTATTTTGTAAAATTTCAACATATTATTATTTTATTTTAAATTTTGGTATAGATAATAAATTCTCTTCCTAATGATTCTTTTAACATAGATGATTCAAAAAAAAATTATCAAGTTGGTGTAATATATAGAAAAATAATTTAAAATGAAAAGATATATGGTCACCAATTCATGTGTGTTCTATGAAATCTTACTAAATGATGGAGTATATGACCAAAATTCAGGGATAAGTGGAATGATTGTGGGAAACTATTTTCCCTACAAATCTATTTTAAATGGTCATATAATTCTTAGTACTCAAATTCACCATGAAATGGACATTAAAATTCGGTATAATGGTATGCATGAAATGAAGGAAATATTTTTGGAATACATTTAAATGAAGATTTATAGAACTTTTTAAACATTCCTATAAGATAATTAGTGAAATACATATTATTAATCTTTTTTATTTGTGCTTTATATTTATACACGATGACTGATGGATGAACAAAGTATTTATGATTGTTAGAAAGAGTAATAGATAATTATAAAAAACATTATCCATACTCTTTTAATATATATATATGGGATGATTAGTCCTCATCTAAAAGATATATACGATTCCAATATTAACATATAAAAATCAGTTGAGTACAATGTTTTATGTGATGATGAGAGATTAATATTAAATTATAAATGTATTTTATTTATGTTATATAGAATCTATAGTGTATTTGGATTCAATAATATTTCTAAAGGTAAAATGTTTTCATATAGTAAATAATAAGAAAAAAACTAGTATATGCATATAGTAAATCATGTATAATATATACTACACATAATAAAAAACTAGTATATAATATTAATACTCATTGATTGTTTATGATACATTTATATTAATTATAGATCTTTTATGTGGAACAAATAAAAAATAGACTGATATTTTTTATATTGATATATTAATTTACTAGATGAAGGATTTAGCTTCCAATATCTGTTTGTGTTTGCATTACAATGATGTTTGTGTAAATTAAAAATGATAAATATTATATGAAAACAAAAAAGATATTCAAAAAATATTAAATACTAAAATAATTATTATTTGTTTTGTTTAATTTTCTAAATTAAAATCAATATTACATAGCTTATTTTAATTATATAGTTCATGAAAGAGAAAATTAAATTAGTATAGGTAAAAAAAACTATATTAAATTGTTTTTAGTGTCTAACATATTATATCAATATTACAAGGGATGTATTCACAGCCTAAATAAGAGAATAATTTTCTAAAATATATGTATAGATAATTCTAACGATACCAAGATATAAACAATTATTTTTATTATTAAGGATTCTCTTGGATGTGGGGTGAATCGATGAACCTATTTATTGAATACTAAATCATCAAACAACCTTAATCACATATTAATTTTATTGATTTTTTCTACAGTTACTTTTAAATAACATAATGAATCAAAAACAGAGAGTGCTTAATTGATTTACAAGGTTCACCACTCAAAATGAGTGGCTACAACCTTATTATGATTTCGAAAACCTGAGATCTCATGATCTACTAACTATTATGGACACAAATGAGAAATATTTATCTATGAAGTCATGTTAAATGAAAATTTCTCTTAAAAGATATAACATTCTCCCAAATAATCAAAATTTTTTTTGAAACTCTAGTAATTGATTCCACAAATCCATAGATACAAATTATTATTCTCTTATTCAGGTATAGAGAATATTATCATATTGGAACCCAATTTTTTCTCTACTTAATAATTTTATTTTGATGAAACAAAATTATGTGAGGATCAACCATCAATTATCATTTGACAACATAACATCATATTCCATTGTATTCCATTCATTTTTAAATATCACTATTCTTCTCCATATCAAAGAATCCAAAGCCCATGATATGATTTTAGTGAATAGAGTCCACATGTATATTCTATAATTGGTGAAATATTATCTATCCTCCTCCATAAAAGTCATATAGATTCATAAAACTCACACTATTACCTTATTCTATCTCACTAAACAATCCTTTTTTATATAAATTTCTTACAATGTGAATTAAATAATGTAATAAAAGATAATAATTCATATTCCATTCTAAAATTAATAATTCAAAATTTGATATATCAGAAATCACGATACATTATATGAACTCTTCATATATTTAGAGACACAAATTAATGATTTGGAGTTGTCTCTGAGTCATTCAAGAATACACATCATTAAAAAACATGAACCTATATTCTTGGAAATCATCACGGTGTGACCAAACTGATTTCATTTTTACCATTATTTTCATGGTTTAACAACTTACTCTGTATCCTAAAATGAATTTTTAGAAACAGGGTATCATTCCACTAGTTATCATCAAGTGGAATCATGGTGTGACCTATACTATTTTTCATGATCTATGAAAATCATCAAAATCTAGTTTAATTTTATAATCTCTTTGAATTAACATAATGATGGGATTTTGAACCGAACAACAAAACTATACTCCCACACTTTCTAATATAGCAACTCATATAATCATCTAGAATAATTTATAAATGGAATCTCTATATTATGGTATTATTTAATTTGTTAGAGAGTAAATGTATCTTTCATGAAACAATATTGTTTCCTACACTAAAAGGTGTATACAAAAAAAATTATAGCATACAAGTTTTAGAATGATAATAATTTCATAAAGGATCATATAAAAAAAATAGTATATTTCAATAACCTAATAATGTCATCAACGTTTTTTTTATAATGTGATGTTTATGTCAATAAAATATTAATTTTAAAAGGGAACATAATTTTATGATTGAATTCATCATATTTTCTGCTTCGTTGTCTTCTCTTAAAATTTTTATTACTCCTCAGTTCAATTCTAAAAAATATATAAGATCCCTTGTAGTTACAAATGTCCTTCGTCGCATCCAATTTAGGTAAAAATATATGATATTAAATTTGATTCATTTGTTGATAATTATTTCCATTTATTAAAAATAGAATAATACTTTGACATATCACTTCATATTGAATATAATTCTCCATAAAAAATACCATCCTTTATTAAATATCCTCCATTGAGAGAAACACCATCTAGAGAACGTTGCATCTCAAAAATTACCTCGGTCATAATATACACTCAATTTGTTTTCTACCATAAAAAATAAAACTTTTAATATTTTAATTAATCCACCTTAAATAATTCTATGACTGTGCGACTAAATTTTATGTTGGAAATAATTATTCTAAATAATAATTTGAATTTTTTTAAAAATAATTATTTATATCCAAAATTAAATACAATCTTCAACCCATCTTTTAAACACATCTTTTTAGATATTTCTTACTCATGTGAAAATTAACTTTTCCTACAAACATACCAAATAAGTAATTTAAAATATTCTTCATAGTTACTAACAAGAATAGAAACATCAATATTCTAGATCTATAGATTATGTCACTAAGTAAAAGCGTATCATTTTATTTTATATTGAAATATCGACTTGGAAAAGAATTTCTAAATGTATGTATAGTGGGGATGGGATACCATACCAAGGTATTGAGAATAATGAGGCTGAGCTCCCATGATAAACCTCAGCATTTGTAATGAATCCTTTAGAAATAGCTGAGTAATGAAATCTACCACTTTCAACTTCATAAGCAAAATCATTAAATATATAACTCATTTCACTAATATTTTTTTATTTATGTGATACAAGATATCCAAAAGCATTAATCATGAGTGTAGAAATGGATTCTTTAAGTAATAGATTACTCTTATATTCTTCAATTTGACATGAAATTTAATCTTCTATATTTCCCTACGTTCATATAATTTAATTTTCATCCATATTAAATGTGTATTTACTTTAGATGAAACAAATGTTTTTCCTCAATATTACATAATATGTTTTCATTATGTAACAAGACACAAAATTTTTTTCCCAAAATGAATAAACAATAATATGTTCACAACCTATTACCAATAATTTTAATGTAGTATTATTTATGAAATCCCTATTATTCCATATTTAGTTTTATGTGATACATAATCCAAAAAATAAGTATACCATTTTTATTTACATGGATCTGCTTTAATGTAATGAAATGAGATTATAGTTGTGCACTTTAAAAGGGTGACGAAAATTTTACAACATATATCATATCTTGTTTTAATAAAATTTAATAGATTAAACATGTAATCATTTTTTCTTAACATTATTTTATTTACCATTTTCATTTCCCTATGCATCTAAAATTTTTTCACATTAAATTTAGAGTTGAAACTATCTTTACATATTTCATTCTAATTTTACTTAACAATTCCAGGGCTTACCACTCATTAGAATAGAAAATTAAATACCTCTATTGAGATATTTGGAGGAATGATATGTACATAATTTTTATAGACCATGATATCTCAAATATATTAATCAATTGAGGAGAAAATTAAATGAATAAACATTCATATTTAATATATATATATATAATATCATCAATATGGATATTAATATATATATATTCCTTAAAAAGTTAATTAATATAGTGGATTTTTCCACTCATACATTTAAGAAATTTATCATCTTCAAATATGTGTGATGATTAAAATATGATAAAATCAGATCAAATTTTAATGTAACTTCCAAATGAATGAAGGTTAGAGATGGTGATTTAATTTATTGCATTAGTATGATCATATAGAATCAAATGATGAGGGATCAATTAGTTTAACAATTATATAAAACTAGATTATATACATGATACCCATATTACATTGGGAAATAATAAATAAAACATGATACATAATAAAATAAACATAAAATAATCCATGAAAAATTATTCAATGATTTCTTCTTTATAACATGGGGAAAGGAACAAAAATAAGATTCAGCTCAAATACAAAGTATGGGTTATGTATAGTGAAGATATCATGAATTTATAATGAATAATAAATATATAAACTTAAATTACAAAAAATAGTTTCCATTTAAATAACTGGATATGGAATAATCAATATAAAAATGTAAATAAATCAAAATTCATTTCATATAATCCATAAACTATGAATAAGATTTCAACTATGGATAGTGTAAAATAAAAAACTATTTGATAATAATAATAATAAATCAATTTTAAATATTGTAAAACTTTAATTATTTTATTTCAAGATTCCAAGGCACATGATACATTTACAAACAAGATCTATCCTGAAGATAATTTGAAAATTACTAGGTAAAACCCCCCCTGATTTTCCCAACTTATATCATCTCATGAGACTACTGATGCATCAAGGGTATTACATTTCTCCTTCCCCAATTAATATAGTGAATTTACAAATAATTCATCAAATATATATAAATCAATTTAATTAATGATATTATCGATCAAAATTATATATGTTGTGAAAAGATACAAATTTACCACTATTTCACCATTTAATCAAATAACTATGAAAGTGAAAATCATATTTAAAAATGGTATAAAATTTGGGAAATAATAATTTACATTTTATTAGAATAATGATATTTTTGATAAATCTAATATATAATAAATTTATTATAAATAAGTGATTGTGCCAAGTAAGAGTTAACAATCAAAAAACAATGTGATATTACAAAGATACCATTTACCAATTGGTAATTTTCATGTCAAATCCCCTTTGATTATATAGTTCAAATTGCAATATAAAATAAAATTAATTACTAGTTAATCATGGAAGTAAATGTCAAATTGGAATTATATACACCATAATAAATAAAATTTTTTTATATGAAAAAATAAGTCTCAATAGAATGTAAATTGAGATAATGTGCCTTACCATATGCATCATTTCAGTTGTGAGGTATTTAAATTCTTATAATGTTGTTAAAAACGTGTTATTAACTTATTATAGAACCATATATATATTTATTATATCAAATATGATGCTCATATAACATATTATTACCTTTATGTTAATAATATTCCATTATTTTCATTGTTCTGAGTGTTAATTGCCATGTTTTTCAAGTATTCTCAATTTTTTATATTTTCCATTATTATTCCAATAATGATTTAATAATTGAAAGGTGTAAAATATTATTTAAAGATCATATATATATATAGTACATATATTTCAGAATAATAAAAAAAAATTAGATAGGAAATGGAATACCCCTTTCCTAGAGAGGGTAGGATATATGTATGCATGAACACTGTTTCCATTATATTGTCATATTAAATTGATGAAAATTAAATTATATATGTATATTATAAATATTATATTATATTTATTTCATATATTTAACATCTTTTCATTGAAAACATCCTTAATATATTCCATATATAGTGTGAACAAATCACATCGCCTAGAGGATGTGGTAGTCCACATGTCCATTAATGATATTATTGTGTTCCAAAAAATTGAAATCAAGAAGGTTTGTGTTATATAAATATTAATGAAGAATAAAAACATTAAAAAATCAGATATAGAATACAAAAACTATAAATACATCACTATTCCCATCAATTAAATGTGGTAATGTAAGAACCAATGACATCAGTTCGTGGGACGGTAGCCCACCGTACACACGAACATTGATTGTGTGCCCCATATGATGGAAGTGTGTGTAGGTTTAGGTCATACCCATAGCATAAAAAATAATAGTTTATTTATTGTACTGTGTTTTTATATTATCGTGATATAATAATAATTTACAGGGTTGGTAATGAAATAAAATAAATGTTGTCATTGAAGTACCATACCTATTTTTCAACTAATTCATTTTGGTTTATACCAAAATAGATCCTAGGTTTTATTTCATCCAAAATTGAGGTTTCTAGGATTAGAGGAGAGACGTTTGGATATTATATTGGGTGTTTTTTTATGAAAAAATTGCTTGATATATGTTTATAAATGGGAGGGGTGTGTGTATTTTTATTGTCGAGGTATAGTAAAATTCTTGGGAATTTAAAATAGTAAACATTATTTGGAGGTCTACCTTACATATTATTTCTCTAATAATGATCAAAATTAGATAAAAGGGATTATATGGTATATATATGTATATAAAATGGTTTTTGGACATTTTTATGGGTCATTTTTTCCTTTATTTTTATGGTTTAGTCTCTTGATAAACTAGTTTTTCTATTAATTTCTATAGATGATTTTAATCAATTTCACTAATTTTCTAGGTATAAATATATTCGTTTCATATTATAAATTATAAATTAATTTTATTCTAAATATAGATTAAATTTTTACACATTCAATTTTTTGATGTATAAATTAATGTCAAAATAATATGACGGATGGGAAGACGAAGTGAGTTTTTGATGTTAAAATGTTGAAAAGATTTTATTTTTTATACCCAATATAAATTTTAAATTGATTATGATGACCTATATTAAATTAATATATGTAAATATTATATAAATTAAAATTAAAATAAATAAACAATATCGTTTAACTATATAAATAATTATAATGAAAAAGAAGTATTCAATTAAAATTCAGTACTTTTTCATTATTAATAAAAAAATGATATATTTCTAAAAATTCCAAAAATACAACATAAATTATGTTTTACAGTCTACATTAAGAAATTATGTTTTTTAAAAAAATAGGGTTTATAAAAGTGTCATTATTTTTATTTAAAATAGGTTCTCCATTAAAAGGTTGTAAAACTCAAATTTGAAAATTAGTGTTTTTTGTATGTAAAATTGGACATATTCATATCATATGTGTAACATATTGACCTAAGTTCCATAGAACAGTTCCTTGAGCCGGTTAACCACAAGACCTTAGGTGCGCCTCCCCGTATTCCAGAGGCTATCGACTAGTAGTGAGGGTCTGGTAAGTCGTCCATGGGGAGACTATACCATATTTTACTAGAGTAACCACAAACATAAATAATAAACTATAACAGAATCATAAACATACAATAAATAGCACCAATAAATCATGATAACCTAAACAACAGATACAATATTTAACTAAAATTAGAAGCATTCTATAAAACCTTAAGTTCCATTGAGTCTAAAATTCAACTAAATGTAATGACACTAAGGAATCTTAGGGGGACCCGAACCACATCTAGTTCCATCATCCAAGATCCATCCCCAATTAGTAATCTATCCTTGGGCCTTTTCCCACAACAAATCCAGGAAACAAAAAGTATATTCAAGTACTAATCAGGCAGCCCATGTATGGTGTGAGTAAAACTCAATAGGCCACCACCAACGATGTCTAAAACAAATGCAGTCAATAGAACATGTATTCATTTGTTTAAAAAAATTAAAATATATAATTAAAGAGTTTATAAAATTATTTAATACTCATTAATCAACCACACAATAAAATGGAAATGTTACCATTTTTATAATTCACCCACTAGAATGATCGTGTTACCATTCCATAAATCACATATTTTGAATTTTTAGGTTACTAATCCATAACTCATGTAAACATTTGAATGTCTGTGTTACTATTTCAATACTCAGACACATATTTTAATGTCCATATTACCATTCCATAAGTTTCACTCACATTTTAATGTCCATGCTACCATTTCATAACTAAGACACACATTTAAATGACCATGTTGCCATTCCATAACTCACGCACCCATGAATGTCCATGCTATCATTCCATACTCATGCACCCATGAATGTCCATTTTACCATTACATACCCACACACCCATGAATGTCCATTTTACCGATATTAATAGTTTTCTGAAGGAGCATACTACAATTCAACATTTAAAAATACATTATTCAACATTTACACATATCACCTGTATGTCATTTATCAAGGTTAATAAATTATTATCCTTATTATCATATATAGAACATCATCACATCAAGTAGTATTAATAAACATTAAACATCTTACCCAAATATAACATTAATTTATCAATTAATTAATCCTCTCACCCTTATTGTTAATTCAAAAATTTGACTTCAAAAAAACACCTTATTTAATTCCCCATTTAATTAAGAACATTAATCTCTTTAATTAACCAATCAATAAATAATCTCTTAATAATAATTAATTCATCAATTAATTATCTCAATTACAAAACTCAACATATCATAATTAATTCTTCAATTAATTATCTCAATAAGAACTTTAATATTTCATAATTAATTCTGAAAATAATTATATCAATTCTCAAATATCAATATTAGATAATTATTTCACCAATTAATTATCCTATTATATCAATTCAATATATCAACAATACACATATATTAATTTACCAATTTATAAATCCAAATCATTTTGTTTAATTAATTCCACAATAAATTAATCTCACTTAATCCCTTCAATTAATTCATCAATTAATTTTTAATCCCAACTCTCATTAATTAATTCTTAATTAATTAATAACATTCAATCGATTCAGTTAATTCACCAATTATTTTTTCACATAAACTCGATTAACAGATTCTACAATTAGTTAATCTAACTCAATCGCTTCAAATAATTCATTGATTAATTGTTCACATCAACACAATTAATTAATTCAACAGTTAATTAATCTAACTCAATCCCTTCAATTAAGTGACTGATTAATTGTTCACATAAACTCCATCAATTGATTCTTTAATTAATTATTCTTACTAAATCTCCTCAATTAATAAAAAAAAAATTCAATCATAATCATTTCAATAACACTATTTAATTCTTGAATTAATTATCCCAACTCACATAATAAAATAATCTCATAATTAATTCACCAATTAATTTTTTAAACCCAAATAATTCAATAACATCCTAATTAATTAACCAATTATTTATTCCAACTCCCTTAATTCAATAACCTCATGGTTAATTATTAAAATAAATAATATTTATCTTTCTATATTTAATTAAAAAATTAATTAAATTAAATCACATGTTCATAATTCTATCTATTCACAATAATTAATTATAAAATTAATTAGTAACGTTCCATGGACTAAATAATTCTGTAATTAATATAACGGTTAATTATTCTCAATTTCCAAATTCAATATTTTGATTATTTTTAACCAATTAATAAACCACATTATATAATTTCCATTATTCACTCAAATATCCAATTCCTAAATTGATTACTTGAACACATTAACTAATTCAATTTGGAATTATAATTTTTAAATGAAGCCTAGGAAATAAACTACTACATATACTAAACTGACAATAATGACTATATGTTATAAATTTTAGACCTCCTTCATCAAATATGATGAATACATAATAAAAATCCAACATCGCTTATAGTGAATTATTCTGTAAACTATTGAAGGAGAAATAAAATATATAAGCATATGTGGTCCAAGAAAATCTACTTCAAATACTTCAATTTAAATGGAAACAAATTTGGCATGCACCAACCTCTTATAAAGATGAATCCAATGCCAATGATAGCATGTTAATCTAATCAATATTGAAAAATAAATTGATTATTAATATCTAAAATGATAGATAGGTAGAGGTGAGATTTGAGTGTCATAAATATTAGGGTTCCTACCCATAACATGAGTACCACCCCAAGTCTAATTTGTAATAATTTTCATCAATTAATTTAGTTATATTTATTAATTGAATAATTTATTTATTAATAAATATTATTAATTTTATGCGACAACCCATTATAATTTTGGTAATTTCATGGACATATTACATGAGGTTGAATTAAATATTCAAAAATGGATTTAAATTGACCGCTTTAATATTAGGGTCATGATGCTGCTGACATCATCTATCTGACCCCATAGAAAATATTTATAACTAAAATGGTGTTTTTACAATAATTATTTGGTCACATAAATATCCATAATTAATTTCCCATTTAATTAGTTACATCAATCACAATAATTAATACATCGGTTAATTATTCAGTATCCATGAACTCAAAATAAAATAATTAATTCCACAATTAATTTCTCTAATTCGGTCAATTGAATCTACACAGTAACCCTAATTAATTTATTTTTCAATTAATTAATCTTACCAATCCCATTATTTAATTAATCAATTAATTATCTCAATTAGTTTCAAAATTAATTAATATTAAAAATTTAATAACATCAAATGTCCAATTCATATAAACCTCATACACTAACATGGGTAATCCCATCATTATGGACCCAACGGTGGTCTCATATTTCTTATACAATTCACCATTTAAGAGATATTAATTATTTAACATTCAAAAAATGGATGAAAAATAAATTAAATATAAAAAAGTTTGTTTTTGTGAGCGTGACATCCAGACATCTTGTTCTTAAAAATTTTATACCCCACCAACGATAGATATCTTATTCCTCATATAATGGTGGTCACAAATTTCTCATATGATATATCATTATAGAGTTATAAAAATATTTTTAATAAAAATTGTGTACTAAATATGTTATATTAAAAAATTTTATTCACACTTCACATAAAATTTATGGGCCTTGTAATCTCATTCTTAGTCAGTGTCGAAATCCAAAAATATTCAATTGAATATTCCATGATGTTAACTAGAATTTAAGTTCTTTAATACATTTATCATATTTTATTTAATAAATCAATTTTTGTGAATTAAAAAAAATAAATCCCATATTCAAGAATTATTTTCAAAGATTCATAATGAGAAGAAGTATTGGATCTTACAATCTCACTACCCTATAACAAATTTTCCTCAAGCTGTATTCCTAAGTACCTTTATGAAAAACTAGGTTCTTAATATCTACCAACCTTTGGAGCATCATTAATATTTCTTGTTAAGTATCTCAACAATCATAGTTTTTATTGACCTCCATTCAATCCCTATATCCCCATCAGTAAATTTTTTATGGCATAGCACACACCATTATGCTCCACATATATAACGCTTCATATGTACAACCTCCAAGGGGCCCCATATCGAACCAAAACTCAATCATTTAGCTACAAGTAATTCCAAACCTTCATCATTATATCAGGGATGATGTCAAGGTATGGGATATGATCGTAACTAATTAAAAGTATGATACAAATTTGTCGATGAATACTACAACTAATCCTTAATTACTAGTGTTTCTTCCCTTTTTCCCTAACACATTGTCGAAACCGAGGCACTATTACAACCCTTAACCATCCTATGCCTTAGTCTTTGTTAACAAGGGTAAACATATTCTCATTATTCAGGTTTATCATTTAGACACCCATTTATTATCATCTTCAATCATTTTAAAATATTTCTCTAGTTCGTGATAAACAATATTTTCAATTAAATTTCACAAGAAAGGAAAAATAGTTCATGTCCAACAACTTACCAATAACCTGCTTTCACGTGCATTCCTATAATGATGATTGTTACAAAATTATCATGAGTTCCTAGAATGATGCATACTGACTGAAATCTAGTACCATTCAGGAAAACAAGTCGAAACTTAGAAAAATTCAACAATAATCATGCCCCACAACATGTGTGTCACCCAATGTTAAAAAATATTCAAATATAATAGCAAACAATAATAACGACAATCCCACCCTAGGTACTTGGGTTCTCACCCTAATATGGGGTAGCTACTCCCATGCACAAGCTCATAACCAAGCCCTGACTCTTCCCAATCTCCTATATACCTTTCCCAAATAGTATGAAAAAAGAAGAAAAAATAAAATAGACCTCTAATACCACATTGTAACATCATGTCCCTAGTCCCACACAACAGCCCCCCAGCTGGTTCTCTAAATGACCTTATGTGTGCCTCCCATATTCACTAGAGGCTATTGACTAGAAGTGAGGGTCTGGTAAGTCCATCATAAAGATAGGATAACCTATTTTATAGAAGTAAACAGTAGTATAAATATTAAATAACAGAGGAAGCATAAACAAAACCATAGACAATACAAATATCTCAAGATAACCAGAATAGAAGATACAATATTTAACAGAAATGCCATACATGATATTCCAATGTAAGAACCAGTGTGACTAAAGATCCATTGAAATTAATGACACTAATTACTCCCATGTGGGTCCCAAAACATGTATGGTTCTCTCATCCATGCTCCATCCCCATTAAGAAATCTAACCCATGGCATGTGCCCTTAACCGATCCAAAAATTATAAAGTCTATTCGGGTACTGATTAAGAAGCCCATGTATGGTGTTAGTACAACTCATTAGGCCACCATTAATGATGTCTAATACTAATCCAATAAATAGAAATTGTCTATAGTTGTATAAATAAAATAAATACCATTCAAAATTAAATAGTTTATCACATTATTTACTTTTCTGTAATCAACCACAAAAACTAATGAGAAAGTTTCCATTCTTGTTTTCCACCCATTAGAATTACCATGTTACCATCCTAATAATCATATTTTTTGAATATCCATATTACAATTACATAACTCAAGCACAAATTTTAATATCCATTTTACCATTCCAATACCCACAGACAAATATTAATGACTATGTTTCTATTCTATAACTCATCCACACATTTGAATATCCACATTACTATTCTATAACTAACAAACACATTTGATTGACCATGTTACAATTCTATAACTCATGCACCCATGAATTTATATGTTAATATTCTATACTAATGCACCCAATAATGGTTTTGTTACCATTCCATACTCATGCGTCCCTAAATGTCCATGTTACCAATCTATACTCACATTATAACATCCCACATTTTTATCATATAAACTTTTATTACATTATAAAAAAAACTGAGGATCTTTAAGGTTTAGTGTCTCGGAAACCAGGATCTTAATACATGAAAACAACATAAAACATTCTTCATAAACACTTGAAAGGATTCCTCATTTTCCATCCTAAGTTCATTTCAGCATCTCATAACCTGGGAGCATACATCAAAAGAAAGGATGAGAAGAAGTACCATTAAGGGAAACAATGGAAACATTTTACATGTGAACTTTAGATACATCAAAATTCATGAAAAATAACTTTAAGGCATGATAATGAAATCATGAGGCATATCTTAATAAAAATAACGTATTTCATAACTTAAAGATGTGGCTAAAACATTTAAAATAGACAATCATGAACATATCACCAAGGTCCATCCCCAATTTTTCATTTGAAATTACCAAGGTAAACCTCAAGGTATCGTTAAAATTGTAATCTCTAGTGGTTACATCATTACCCAATGCAATGGGGCACTATCAGGGCACACCCTTAAATTTGTAATCTCTAGTGGTTACATCATTACCCAATGCATTGGAGCGCTATCAAGGTGCACCCTTAAATAAGTCTTTATTATAATGTGATCCAAATATATCATCATAAAAATTTCATAAATAACCCATATATCATAAAATAATGGGTTTCATTTCATATATATAACATTTAAAAAAACTTCTTTTAGGATATGATCTTTATGTCACTTTAAACCCACAGAAAAAGGAAAGCGGGACTCATGTTTGTAAATAACATAATTTAAAATAGAACATATTTATATATATATGTGAATACCCCTTTAGAAGAATGGTCTTTGATTATTAACTTAATAAAATAAATTAATTATAGAAAAAGGGAGAGACATTTTGAGACGGAAATTCTGCAGCATAACGACTATGTTACAGGGTTTTAGAAAACATTAAAAAGAGAGGGGACATGGGTCACCCACTCATAAATGATCCAAAAATATTGTAGAAGGAAAAAATATAATGGATATCAGAACATGGTAATGAAAATTTAAATACATACCATATGAAATGAAAAACATGGAAGGAAGAAAAAAATAAGATTTCTCTTATGAAAATTCGGTAGCCTAACGACATCACTTAATACATCAAAAAAGAATTAAAGAGATCAAATAGGGTCTCTCATCATATAAAAATAAAATATCAGTACTATAGATATAGATATCATACCCCAACATAATAAAAAGTAACTTCAAATACCTGACATGAAAGTAGATCTTTGAAAAAATAGAAGGGTGAAAAAATCCCTTAAAAATTCTGCAGCCTAACGGCGCCACTTAAAACATCAAAATACTGAATTGAAAAGATCATATTGGTTCTATCATCATATGAACATAAAATAACAGTATGGTAGATATAGATATCATACCCCAACATAATAAAAGTAACTTGGAAGACTTTACATGAAAATAGAGCTTGAAAAATGAGAATGGTGGAAGAATCTCATAAAAATTTGGCAGCCTAACGACGCCACATAAACATTCTTAAAACGAATTGATTAATAGAAATAGGGTGTATGTCATCATATGAACATGAAAAGGACAGTAGAATTAATATAAAAGAACATCCTCCAACATATGATCCTGGAAAATAAAATAAATGAAATAAAAGAGAGTACTTGGAAATAACGAGAGAAGTAGAATCCCTTACCTTAAAACGTATCTCTTAAAACTCATAGGTTGGGATCTTGAGGGCTTTGGGGCACCTTGGGAGTACTCTTTTGGAGGTAATGAGACCATATATTCGTTGGGGGAGAGTTGGGAGTGAAAACGAATGGAGGAAAGGGTGGGTATTTATAGGGTAAGTGAGGGGACAAGGCATTAATGGCCAATGGACACCTCATTGGTGGTATTGGAAAAACAATGGGCTTTATCATAGTATTGGCCACTAGGGACAACTCATACAGTAATTCATCCCCTTATAGTCTACCATCCCTTAAAATATCTCATTACATCATCATGATGCAGTCGTGATGTTATTAAACATACCGAAACCCTAAAACTGTATTTTTACTATTCACTGAAAATTCAACTTTTTCCGAAAACTCCCAAAATGTCACCTTAACCAAATATCAATGCTATGATTTCAAAAATTAGCTCCATTTTATAAAAATAATATTCTAAATATTTTTAATTTAATTTTTAAATTAATACACTATTCACCGAAAATGCATTTTTTCTGAAAAAACCCCATAAATTACCTTAACATAATATGATGCTCTGAGTTAAAAAATGAAATCCATCCTATAAAAATAATTTTCTAAATATTTATAATTTAATTTTTTATTAAAAACACTATTCACCCAAAAAACTAATAGTTGACTAATATTTTTTGAATCAGTTATTTACCTATTTTATTGAATCTCATTACTTAATCCAGGTGCCTAGATTATATTTATACATAATTTAGTGGGATTACTAATACATTGGTCACATTAATAACCCTAAGAGTAAAATTAGTATTTATAATTTAATATTCATCAAAAATTAAGTTGATCTTATTTGACTATAAATTTCGTACTGAACATAATTGTAGAAGACCATTTTTTGAAAATCATTACACATATTTAATTATTTAAGGTTAACATAAACTTTTTGAAAATATCCTTTTTCTAAAATTCATCAATAATATACATCCTACATTTATCCAAACATTTGAAAATTTAGAAAATTCACCATAAGAATAAAAAACAATTTTAATTATCTCAAAGGATTACACAAAGAAGTTACGGTCTCCTTACATAGCCCCAAATTACAACAACATTGGACCTAAGTGTAAGGTGTGCTAAGAAGAGAGAATCTTGGGGCGGCTCGGCCAACATTGCAGGAGTAGTAATTTCTATCAGTGTAATCTTCTCATGAAGGCGATTTTGTTCTAACTTCACCCGATGACATTTAGCTTGGGTTTGGTCCAGAGCAAAGCCCAGTGGTGATACCTCCTTCCTATGTTCTGTTAGATGAGATTCGATTGGCCTGAGACTACTGGATGGAGCCATCGAATCTTATGTCTATATTAATTAACCAAGATCACTTGTATTTAGAGACAATAATCGCAACATTTGGCTTCCAAAAGTCATACTGACTATCAGTCATATAATAGTCAAAACCCAACAGTCACATTTTAATTATACTCATGTTATCAAATGAAATAGTTTTGTTGAGTATGAAATAAAATAACACACAAAATTTAGGAAACAAAGTTTATTCAAAATTTCTGGTCATTACAAACACACCCATGAATTTCAAAGTAATAATTCTATAATAACACACCTATGAATGTCCATGTAACAATTATTAATAGTTGGCCAAATGAGCATGTTAACACTCACTATTTGATAATACATAATCCCCCAATAACATAAATCAAATGTATCTCATCTGTCAAGGTCGATCAATTATTAACCCTATTATCACATAAAACACATCATCACATCAAGAACAATTAATCAGAATTTAAACTATTACCCCAATATCACATTGATTTATCAATTAATTATTCCACTCAACCTCATTATTAATTCAACAATAGCCTCAACATAAATCATCTTAATTAATTCCTCAATTAATTAAGTAATTTTTCATATTAATTTATCAATTAATTAATTACACAATATATATAAACTCAAAATCACATAATTAATTCTAAAATTAATTATATATGTCTCTCAATTGTATATACCAAAAATAACTATTATTTAATTTGAAACATAATTAATCACATTAATAATATTTTTTAATACATCAATTTATTATCTCAATTAATTTGAAAATTACATAATCTTAAAAATTTAATAACATTAAACTTCCATTATGCATAAAATTTATACCCTAACAGGGGTAGACCCCATGTTCTAGAACCAAAATTAGTATTAGATTTCTCATACGACGCACCATTTGAGAGATAATAGTTATTTAATATTCAAAAATGGATTGAAAAATAAATATATAGAAAGAAGTTTATTTTACGAGTGAGATACCCAAACGTTTGACACTTACAAATGTTATACCCCTACTTGGGGAAACACCATGTTCTGGACACAATAGTGGTATCATATTTCCAATAAGATGGACTATTTTGTAGGTATTCAATTATTTGTAATAAAAATTGTGACTTAATATATTATATTTAATATCTTCATTCTGGCTTCTCTGAGACTTTATGGGCCTCAGAATCTCATAATAGCTCAGTGTTTAAATACAAAAATATTCAATTAAATATTCCATAATGTTAACTAGAACTTAAGTCCTTTATCAAATTTATCAAAATTTCACTGATAAAACATTTTTAATTAAAACAATGATAACCCATCTTCACACACAAAATTAAAAGTGTCATACCTAGAAAAAGGATTCGATATTTCAATATACATATAAAATATATTGGAAAAATGTGAAAAAAATTATTTAATATATATAATATAGAATTAATTAATATCATACAATAATGGTAATGCATTTTATTTATTAAGAATGAATTTCATTAGATAATAAAAATAGTTTATAAGAAGACATTTCATTTATATTTATTATGTTTGTAAATTAATTCTTAATTTATTGTTAACTAATAAATTCAGTAATAAATTTTCATGGGTTTGTTAATCCTATTAATAACCTTTATGTCAATTTTTGGTGATAATATTCATTTAAACTATAATATTAATATTATTTGATAAGATTCAATCTTGTGAATAATGCAATCTGTTGAAGAACAATATTTTATGAAATGAAATATAAAATCAATGTTGTCTTCTTTTCAGTATATAGAATAGATTGAATGTATTTAAAATTTTAAATATACTTTATTTACTTGGGTTATTATATTCCCTTAAATGATTGTGGTTGTGTGTCATATAAGATATCAAATACATTGACTTTTTGTAGAATTTCGTGGTGTCATATTCTGCCCACCATAAATAAATTCAATCTTTACAATTTAAACTAGATATCTATATTCTAGGGATAAATATTTGATAAGAAAATATATTTTTTAAAACCCACATCATAAATAGGTTTAAAAACACTACTTCCTAAGAATAGGTTAACAGAAGTGTGAAGGTCATCACAAAAATATGATTATTAATATGAGAAAATTAGTGAAAACACTGACAACGAATAGAAATTTAAATATCTTGTTCTAATTGAGAGTGATAGAGAACATGATAATGGGAAAATGTTTATAAAAAAACCTGATGTGTGAAAATGGTTATTTATATCCTCAAAAATGATGATAATAAGAAAATATTATTATTTCAGAAGCCTTTTCCCATAGTTGATAAATTAATTAACTCTATAAGTATATAAGGAAATATAACTACTTGAATCATATGAATTTAATAGGAATAATATTATCATTTGGTTGTGCCTTAATGTATTTATACTTCATATCATAGAACTAGTTACATCATAGGTTAAATTAATACCTCAATCTCAAAAACAATATCCAATGTTCAACTTAAACCATTTAAAAAATGGTTAACCTTTAAAAAATATTATGATCCAACACTTTATAATAACATTCATGATAGTTAGTATATTAAAATTTATATTATCTATATAAATTATCTCTTTATCAAAAGTCACTATCTCAACATCAGGAATATAAAAAAATATTATCTTTCCTACAAGAATCTGTTTTCCAAAAAGAATAAATCGTTACTGAATCACTTTTATTTTATCCATTCAGTTTATAATCTAAAATATTTATTGAAAATGTACTTTAATAAAATCCTTTCATATTTAATAAATCATATGATGAGAACATAATAAATAAAATAAATTTTATACATATTTCAATGATCCAAATATAGAACTCATTAATCATTCAACTTCAGTTGTGTTAATAAAATATTCTTGACATAGATCCCCTATATTCTTCTGAGGTATATTCCTTTCACTCTCGGGGAATTATTTTGCATAGTTCCCCATCTCCTTGTAGTTTTAACACTTATTGAAAATATTTTCCTTCTTCCCATTAAATTTTTTTCCCGGTAACCAATTTTTGAGAATCCTTTTTTACCTTTTTTCATTTATCTGTTATATTTTTTCCCATCCTCTTGTACTCTTGATTTCATTTTAATCCACTAGAATTGGAGAATTTTATATATATATTGATTGAACAGAATACATTTATATATTCTGATGAAATTTTTTGAGACAATAGTGCCCTTTGGAGACTTGGCATAAGAACTTAAAATAATTGATCAACCTTGTACTCAATTTTGATTATGAGATCTATATCATACCTTCATATGCCTAAAAAGGTTTCTCCATAATCTTAAACACATTATCCATCATTCTAATATAAAATAAAGAACATTATATTCATATCAATTTATTACTATTGATGGAAATATTTCCTAACAAAATTATTCTTAAATTATTTCTAATCGATGAATCATATTTATTAATCCTCCCCGGTATTATGGATTAATGAACACCATTGATCAGTATCTCCATTGAGAAAATATATTACAAGTGTAGCCTTTTCATTTTCCGCATATCATAATCCCATGAATATATTCTCCAAATATTTAACCCATTTCTCATCCACAATTGGATTTATAGTCCCACTAAATGATGGTGAATCATTTAAATAATGAAATATAACTTAAAATAATATCATTGTAAAACATTTTTCTCCTTCAATGAATGGTTATGCATCATAACAATATTATGCATTGCTAATATTTACTTAACTTTCTTAATTTAAATAGCAGTTTTATTGGTTTTATTGTTAGGGAAAACACTACATTGGACTTGAGTATTGATACCCTTCTTCCTTCTAGGTTCCATGTCTAAAATATGGAATACAATAGATTTGATTATATGAATAGGAAACATATTTTATAACCAAAAAACAACATAAATACTTAATATAAATTAAAAAATGAGTGTATATCCAATTTAACAATCATAAACTTGTTTTATTTGGTATTTAATTCTATACTTATCATAATAGTCTATATTACGGTTAAATTACCTAATTTATGTCTTCAAAATTCTAGTTTTCATGTTTTCTACTAAACTACCTTTCATACCAACTGTAACGCACCAACCCCAAAATCCGAAAATCTATTTCGTACATTATTACAGTGTCATGATTAAAAGGAATAAAATCCCAAATGAATGATTAGTTTAGATTTTTTGGAGAACACAAATTCATAAATTATATTAATATTACATTAGGAAATAGAAAATTAAATATCATACATGATTAAATAAATTGAACAAAATCCTTGAAATCTTATTCAAATATTTATTCTTTATAACCAAGGGTATGGAAGAAATAAGGGTGGGAACAAATGATCAATAAGAGTAAAATATAGTAGAAGATATAATTAATTAATAATAAATAATAAATTTGGAAATGTAGAAAATCCAACATATATTTCATTTAAATAAATAGATAGGTAATAATCAGTGTGAGATGGTAAATAACATAACACACATTCCATTTAATTAATAAATTGAGAATGAAAATTGTAGTGACCAAAAATATTTTTAGTAAAAATCCCTATTGATCCAATTAAATGTCTTCAAATGTAGAATGACCATATAAAACATATTCAATTCCTTCGTTTTATGTTTTTTGATTTCAAAATACCATTAATAATTTTTACCATTTCTAATATAGTCGTTGAACAATGATCACAAGATTAGTGTATATATATTGGGCTTTAAAAAATCCAATTTACTCGGAAAAAGGAATCCATGGCATCATCCGGAAAAATTGATACATACTAGGCTCATTTGTCGAAGCACTAAAAGGAGGTGGAGTATTTGGTATTTTCTCTTGACTAATCCCAATATGAGCTTGGATATGTTAATCTGGAGTGGAACTGCCTATGAGAGATGTGGCGGTTGATAGAGATTGCCACTCGAGAGATGTTATCTGAGCCACCCTAAGAGTTTTTCAACATTGTGCACCTTACCCTAAGGTCTTATGTAGGTGTTTTAATGGGTTATGAAATGAGACCCTACCTCTATGACTATGTACATTATTTTTTATAAAGAATATACATTCATTTTATTATTATCACTTTGTTAATAGTTTTTAAAGAACAAATATTATCTTTAGTTAATATGAAACTAAGAAATCTATTTTCATAAAATAATGGATTTTTTAATTAAATAATATTTTATTAAAATATTATTATTATTAAATTAATTTTGATTAAATTTAAATGATCTTATGATTTTTATGAATAAAATTGTAATTTTTATTAAGGTTTCAAAGCAGTTTTTGTCAAAAAAAACACCATGATTTTTCTATACATGACAGATTTTATTTTAAAAGTTAAAATTCAAATATTTAGAAAATTATTTGGATAAAATTAATATTAAATTTTTAATCAGGATTTTGAAATAATACAATAGTTAATATTTTATAATTTTATGAAATTGTTGAATTATTATGTAAAAATTAAATAACGTTTAAATATATAATGTGTTTAATGACATCATAATAACCCAATAGTGATGTAATAAGATTCTATATACGAGGTGTTCGGATAATATAATTTTTAACATTAAAATTATGGGATTTTTATTTTATTTTATTTATTTCACAAACCCTTAGTGGACCCTACAAAACATATAAAACATTTTACCTTTTTAAAATCATTTCCTTGAGAGTGTGACTCACCTCCACATATGGAAGACTAATATTTTAAGAATTTTGGCCATTGGCCTTATAAAATATTTTTTTCCACTCCCCTTTGAAAAAAACCATGGTAAAAAACCAAGGGATGGTTTGTGGTTTTGATTAGTTTATGGTGTGTGGTCCAAATCCAAAATAATAAAGAATTTCCTCCCCTTTCCTATATAAACTCCCCCTAGATCCCACTTAATCTGCACTAAAAGCCTATGGAGATATTCATAACCCTACCCTCCTCTCTCTATAATCATTCCAAGGTTCCCCAATCTCCCATGAAGCCTCTCTCAAGCCTCTCCTAAGGCATTGGGATCACACTTCCAAGTAAGGGATTCTTTCCTTTCTCATTTTATCCAAGTTTATTAATATTGTCATGCCCTTTTATTTTCAATTATAAATTTTGGGGTATGATATCGATGATCACCAAAAATTTCATCTTTATGTCTTAATGATTAGAGAATCCTTTCTCTCTCATCGATTTGTTCCATGTATACTCGTTACCATGCCACAATTCTGTAAGGGATTCGTTCCTTTCTGTTTTTATCCAGGATTTTTAATCTTGTTATTCCATTTTATTATCAATTATAAATGTTGGGGTATTATTTAAAACATCCACCAACACTTCCCTCTTTATTTTTTAATTATTATATCCCCTTTATCTATCATTAATTCCACCCATGTACACTCGTTACCATGCCAAAATTCTGTAAGAAATTTCTCTCTCATCCTTTACAATCAAGAAATTATTTTACATTATGCACCTAAATTATTTTATATAAGTTGGGTAAGGTAGATGTATTATGCCCTTACTATCCATTTCCTGAAAATATTATGACACTCCACTTTCTCTCTCAAGGACCATTTTTATGACTTCTTATGTCAAGCCGTTATGTTGTTGAAATTGCACCGCGATTTTCCAAGCCAAAATCATTGTGTAGTGAATACTATACCCATATCTCTATCAAGGGTATTAAACATTAGTATAATATACATATTTAATGGAAATTTAATGTATGTATTCCAAATTCCATAATTGTGCAATAACTTATGATTTTGAAGGATTCCATGTTATATGATCTAGGTGGCACACTAATGCATTAAATGAAATGTTTAAGAAGGGTGCTCCCTGATGGCACTCCAATGCATTGGTTAATGATTAATATCATGATAAATCAAGTGAAATGAGGGTATAATCATGCTAATTAATTTAAAAGGAGTGTTTAATCATGCTCCATGTGCAATTATCCCAGGCTCATGCTAATACCAAGTTAAGTGTTGTGGCCACATTTTAATGTTATGTTAATCATATCATATCATGCCTTTATGTTCATGTTTCAATTATACTCTATTGTTATACCTATTTCCTAACATGTATTTTATTCTTCTTGTAATTCCATGTTTACTCCTTTACTGGGCTTTATATCTCACCCTTTTCTTATGAATCCCATCAGGTTACCAAATGTAATGTTATGTACGAAGGAATGTAGTGGTCACGTAAAGGACGTTTTCAATAAATATGTTGGGTTTTATGTTATAAGTTATTATGTAATGTTCCTAATCCATAAAGACCCTAGACCTCTCTATATTCCTTGTTTTATCAAGTTATGTTTTTATGTAATAAAATATTTTTAAGTGTGAAATAATGTTGAGGGTTGTTATAGTTGGAATCAAAGGACAGGTTTAGTTATTTTTTTTATTATGATTAGAAAACCCTATTAAAAGCCTTAGGGGTAGGACTAAGTATAATGAAAACATACCTAAACTTTTGTGAATATTTTATAAGTGTTTTATCATGAAAATACATCCATGTATGGATACGAGAAAGTAGAGGCGGCTCTGGAATAGATGTACCTAGGAGTGACAACTCCAACATGGAGTTTCGAGATTGACCCGAGGTATCCTAGTACAAGACAACATGCCTTGTTGCACTCTTGGTTATAAAAATACTGGGGGATATGCTTTGGTAAATTCACAAGCTTAATATGAACAATTATTATGGGAATAAAAAATACCCCTAAGAATATATATTGGGAAGTAGATCATGGGTAACCTAGATTGAATCCTATAAATTCATTAGCTAATGAATTTGTATTAATTTATATGTCATTCATTTTTTCATTTGGATTACCCTTTATGTTCTACCCCTAACTTTACTTTTATTCCATCCAATGGCCAGTAATAGGAAGACTTAGGCTAAAAACCAATGCCATAATCAATGTGAGGATTGTCATAATGAGATTCCAAATACGATCGGAGTGGAAATCATGAACTTTGTCACAATACTCTCTCAGTTAACTCAAATTTTGAATAAAAGCATGGTTTAAGAGGAATTTTCAAACCCCCCTAATAAATATCACGTTTCAATCGAGTGATTTATGAGACAGAGGCCTCATATATTTATTGGGTCATCTGATCCTGCAATTTCCGAACAATGGATCAACTCCATTGAAAATATATTCCCCATCCTTAAATGTTCTGAACAAGAGAAGCTTCTTCTGGCTGCTTATCGTATGGAGGATGAAGCTGATCAATGTTGGTCATTGATAAAAAATACCAAGAATTAGGAAGATATCGAGGCTTTGGAATGGAAGGATTTCCAAAAAATGTTTTTTGATAAACATTTTCCGCTCACCCTACAATATAATAAAGAAAGTGAACTCATTGACCTCAAGAAAAAAATGATGAATCCATTGGGGAATATGAGTAAAACCTCACAATTCTTGCACGATATGCCTCTGGTTTTGTCATTACCCCCAAATGGATGGTTGATCACCTTATTGGTGGCCTAAAAACAAGCCTACAGAAATCCCTTGTGATCCATGACTTTGAGAGATATTTTGAAATTATATGATGCAACCTCGTAGTCGAAATGATGATCATCGAATCTTAGGGGTATCACGGGGATAATAAGTATAAGGAGGACTTCAATTCTAGAGTTCCTATGGATAAATCAAATGGTTCTAAGAAAATATTTCACCCCACCTTCCAAAGGTGTGGAATGAAGCACCTGGATAATTGACTAAAGGGGACAAGGAAATGCTTTAGGTGTGGAAGAGAAGGGAACCAGGATATTAACTATTGGAAAGAAAAGCTCACGACTGTGAAAAAGGAAGGGAATTCTCCACTCGACCCTGAACGCAATGTTCATTTCATCGAATACAAATAACTATGGCACATAGCATATCAGTGCCCTAATCTAAGGGTTTTTGGAGGCAACCCACAACCTCCAAGGCAGTAAGGGTGAGCTTTTTCCATCACTACAGCTGAAGTGAACCCCGAAAATGAAGTGGTGATACATACGCTAGTTATTTATTCAAAAATAGAGAATGTGCTTTATGATTCTGGTTCAATGGATTCTTTTGTATCCCAAACATTTAGTAGAACAATTCCAACACCACCACAAATCATGGAAGTAATGACGTCAGTGAGTATGTAAAATGGGCCAATGATTGCATCCCATAAATATTCCTCCTCCTCTATCATAATTTGTGGATTGAACTTCCAGGAAAACCTCATCATACTCCTTCTGGTGGAATTTGATGCAATTATTAGCATGTATTGTCTTTCCTTATATAGAGACAACACAAATTTCCATGTGAGGTATGTCGCTGTCCATATGGATATTCGACCCTCGATTTTGTACAAGTGCAAGGAGGAGGAATAATATTTTTTTCTCCAACTTCTCAAGAGTAGATATTACAGTCCTATGAGCACACATATCATGCGCAGATTATTGAGTCCACACAATCAACCATCCTTCAAGACGTGACTATTGTGAGGGATTTCACTGAACTGTTTCTTGAGGAATTTCCTGGACTTCCTCCTAGAAGATATGTTGGATTCTCAATTGATCTTATACCCAGGGCATTTCCAATATCCATGACATCTTATACAGTGGTTTTTGTGGGGATTGAAGAGTTGAATAAAAAAATACAATAGAATCTAGATAATGGGTCTTTACACCCAGGTGCATGACGATGGGATGCCCCAGTCCTCTTTGTCAAGAAGAGGTAATGTTAATGTGCCTTTTTATTGATTATTGTGAGCTCAACAAAATCATGATTTAGAAAAAGTATACTCTTCCCCGAATTGATGACTTGTTCGATTAGCTACGTGGAGCACAATAATTCTCGAAGCTGGATTTGTGGTCGGGATATTACCAAGTAAGGTTAAAGAAGGAGGATATCGCCAAGACTGGTTTTCATACAAGGTATAGGCACTATAAATTCATATTAATGCCTTTTAGACTCAAAAATGCTCTAGAAATCTCCATATATGTGATGAATAGAGTCTTTAGAGAATACATTAAAGCTTTTGTGGTAGTATTTATAGATTATATTCTAATATACTCCAAAACCAAGGTGGAGCATGAGGAGCATCTATGAAGTTTACTAGAGACCTTGTAAAAGGATTAACTCTATGTAAATTACAGAAAGTCTGAATTATTGTGGAAGGAGGTCTCATTCCTAGGTAATATCATCACAAGAAATGAGATATCTGTAGATCCCTCCAAGGCAGGTGAAATAGAGGAATGGTCAAGGACAACATCAGTTACATATATCAATGGCTTCATGGTGTTAGCTGGATATTATCGCCGATTTGTGAGAAATTATTCAGGATTTTCAAACCCTATTAACAAGCTAAATCGAAAGGGAGTCATGTTTTCTTGGAGAGATGAATGGGAAGAAATCTTCAAGAAGATGAATAGGAGGATTACCACTGTTCATGTGCTCACACTACCCACACATGGAGAGTTTTTTATTGTATTTAGTGATGCTTTGAAGAAGGTCTTGGGCTATGTGTTGATGAAAAATTAAAATTTCATTACCTATGATTCAAGGCTTTTGAAATTTCATGAGCAGAAATATACAACACATTATCTGGAGTTCGGTACTATGATATTCTCTTTAAAATTTTAGTTACATTACCTCTTTGGGGAGAAGTGTGAAATATATAAGGGCCACAAAATCCTCAAGTATATATTCACACATAAATAGTTGAACCTGCACCAATGAAAATGGTTAGAGCTGATCAAAGACTATGACTGCTAAATCCATTACAACTACGGGAAAGCGAACAAGGTGGCAGATGCTATAAGTAGAAAGAAACTAGAAATTCTATAATTAATGAGAATTGAAAAGAATCCAATCTTCTTAGATTTGATGAAGATGTACATGTGAATCATAAAGAAGGGAACATCATTAATTATTTCACAAATGATTGATCGAATGTCTCTTTTGGAAAGGATAAAGGATGATCAAATGGATTATGTGGGAATTTAGAAGAAGGTGGAAACAATCAGAAAAGGGAAACCCTCAGAGTTCAATGTCAATGAAGAAACAATTGTGAGATTTGTGTCAAGACTATGTGTTCCATCAAATCCAGAGTTAAAGAGTGAAATTTTGGATGATGCACATAGGTCAAATTTTTCCATCCTCCCAAGAAACACAACGATGTATCAAGACCTCTGAGAGATTTATTGGATGGATAACAAGAATACGGAGATCACTGTGTATACATCAATGTTCCTGATATGTTAGCATGTGAAGGAAGATAGGAATATGTCTAAGGGGATGATGCAACCATTACCTAGAACATCATGAAAATGGAAGAACATCACTATGTACTTTGTCACCTGACTTCCGAAGACATCCAATGGAAACAATGCTATCTGTGTTGTTGTGGATCATCTAACAATGACTGCAAACTTCAACACAATTGAGTAAGATTTCTCATTAGATCAATTATGACAGATATACATAAGAGATTTGGTAAGGCTGTTTGGAGTACCATTATCGATTGTATGTCATCAAGATCCAACATTCACCTCTATGTTCTGGAAGAGTCTCCAACACACTCTAAAAGCTATGTTGATCTTCAGTACAACTTACCATCCTCAAACTGATGCTAATATTAGAGGACTATCAAAATACTAAAGGACATGTTGAGAGCATGATCAATGGACTTCAAAGGAGGATGGGACCAACCTCTTCCTTTAGTTGAGTTCTCGTACAATAATAGTTTCCACTCAAGATATCCAAATGGCTCCTTATGAGGCCATGTATGTGAAGTGGTGCAGAACACCAACATGATGGGATGAATTTGGGGAGTGAAAACTCTTAGGTTCAGAAATGGTTGAAGAATTGGTGGATAATTTTAAGACCATCCAGAATCACATTATAACTACTCAGAGTCGATGAAAGAGCTCTACTGATAATTTTCGATGATACCTAGATTTTGATGTCAGAGACATGGTATTACTATGCATATCACTATGAAATAGGGTTATTAGATTTGGGAATAAGGGAAATCTTAGTCCAATGTACTTCGGCCCTTTTGATATACTATATCGCATTGGAGCAATGGCCTATTGACTATCACTCCCACCAAACATATCTCAAGTAGATGATGTGTTCCATGTATCACTTTTGATGAAGTACATACCTGACCCATCACTTGTAATAAATCCAAATGTGGTACCATTGTAGAATGAACTCTCATATGAAGAGAATATAGTTATAATCATTGATCATAGGGAAAAATTTCTAAGAAATAAGACAATTCCCATTATGAGAGTTGTCGTGGAGAAACCACATGTTTGGAAAAGAAACATGGAAACTGGAGGAAGTAATGAGGTAGTGTTACCCACATCTGTTTCAGTGTGGGAGAAGGAAATTTTGAGGGTAAAATTTTTTAATGGGGGAGATTGTAACGACCCAATTTTTTTTAATAAAAATCCCTCCTGATCCGATTAAATGTCTTCTTATATAGAATGCTCATATAAAATGTATGAACTACCTTGGTTTTATGGTTTGGAATTTCAAAATACCATTACAAATTGTTAATATTGCTAATATAGTTATTGAATAGTGATAACAATATTAGT
The DNA here is from genome assembly GCA_963277665.1 of Viscum album. Classification (NCBI taxonomy): domain Eukaryota; kingdom Viridiplantae; phylum Streptophyta; class Magnoliopsida; order Santalales; family Viscaceae; genus Viscum; species Viscum album. The sequence goes on from OY728123.1 coordinate 893,924,370, forward strand.
ATAAATATAGGGATTGAATAAATCCAACTTTGAAAAAGGAAGTGATGGCCTCATCTAGTAGAATTGCTCCATTTGAGGCCCGTTTGTTGGAGCTTGTAAAAGAGGTGGAATTTTTGGGATTCTCTCTTGACCAAACCCAAGCTTATCTAGAATATAGTAAGCATGAGCGTAAATGTCTATGGGAGAAGTGAAAGTGGATAGAGATTACCACTTGGGTGATGTTATCTGAGCCACCCCAAGAGTATGTCAACATCACACAACTTACCCTAAGGTCTTATGCAGGTTATTTAAGGGGTTATGTTACAATACCCTATCTCTATGACTATGTACATTATTTTTGTATAAATAATATACATTCTTTTCATTATTAATACATTGTAAATAGTTTTTAAGGCATACATAGTATATTTAGTTAATATTAAACTAATAAATATATTATGATAAATTAATGTATTTTTTTAATTAAATATTGTTTTAATAAATTATTAAATCAATTAAATAAAATTTTATTAAATGTAAACTATCTTATTATTTTTATGAATACAATTGTAATTTTTATTAAAGATTGAAAATTGTTTTTGTTATAACCCATGAATTTTCATTAAATGTTGGTTTATTAATTTAAATGTTAAAATTAAAATATTTAGAAAATTATGTGGATAAAATGAATATTATTTTTGGAATCTTGATGTCGAAATTATACAACAGTGGATTCTTCATAATTTTCAGAGACAAACGAATTTTGGGGTAAAAATTAAATAACGTTTAAATATATAACGTGTTTTATGAAATCATAATGACCCAACAGTGATGTGATAAAATACAATAAATGATATTTTCTGGGAATATATGTTTTTACATTAAAATAATTCGATTTTTGGTTTATTTTATTTATTTTACAAAGCCTTAGTGAACCCTACAATACGTGTAAAACATTTTATCTTTTTAATATGATTTCCATGAGTGTGTGACTCACCTCCACATAAGAAAGCCTAATATTTTATGAATTTAGGCCATTGGCCTTATAAAATATTGTTTTGAAATCCCCTTTGGAAAAAAACATGGGGAAAACCATAGGATGGTTTGTGGTTTTGATTAGTTTAAGGTGTAGCGTCCAAGTCGTAAATAATATTGATTTCCCTCTCCTTTCCTATATAAACCTACTCAAGGTCACACTTCCTATTCACTCAAAGCCTTTTGAGCTACACCAACCACTTCCCTCATCTCTCTAGGATCCTCCAAAGGTTCCCTATGATCCTAATAAGTCTCTCTCAAGCCTCTCCCAAGCCTTTGGGATCACACTTCCAAGTATGGGATTCATTCCATTCTCATTTTATCCATGTTTCTTAATACTGGTATGCCCTTTTATTTTCAACTATAAATGTTGAGGTATGATTTCAAAACTCCCCTATACTTTCCTATTTATTATTTAATAATGACATACTCCTTTCTCTCTCATTTATGGCCTCCATATATACCTGTTACCATGACAAAATTCTGTAAGGGATTCCTTACTTTCTCTTTTTATCCATGTTTCTTAATATTTATGCCCTTTAATTTTCAATTATAAATGTTGGGGTATTATTTATAACCTCACCAATACTTCCTATTTATTTTTTAATGATGAGATACCACATTCCCCCTCATTAATTCCACCAAAATACACAATTTGTCATGCCGATATTTTGTAAGGAATTTCCCTCTCATCATTTACAATCAAGAAATTATTTTACATTATGCACCTAAATTCCATTATATATGTTGGGAAATTTATCTATATGACCCCATTACTGTCAATGTCATGCACATATTATGAGACACCTCTTTCCCTCTCATCAACCATATTTATGAATTCTTATGTCATGTCGTTATGTTGCATAAATTGCACCGCGATTATCCAATCCAAAATCATTGTGTAGTGAATACCATTCCATATCTCTATCATGGTTATTCACATTTATGCACATATACATATTTAATGGAACTTTAATTTATGTTTTCAACACTACTTAATAGTGGAATAACAGATGATGTTGAATGATTCCATGTTATATGATTCATGTGGCACAGTTATGCATGAAATGAAATGTTTAAGAAGGGTGTGCCCTGATAGCGCTCCAATGTAAGGGGTAAATATTAATATCATGATACATAAAGTTCAATGATGGTTTACTATTCTAATTAATTTTCAATGAGGGTTTAATCATGCTCTATGTGCAATGATCCTTTGATCAAGCTAAAACCATGTTATGTTTTCTTGCCACATTTAAATGTTATGTATATCATGTTATATCATGCATTTATTTTCATGTTTCTCTTACGCACTATTGATATTCAAATTTCCTAACATGTGTTTTATTCTTCATGTTATTCCATTTTTACTCCCTTATTCAGCTTTATATATCACCCTTTTCTTATACATTTTCCCAGTTTATCCCAAGCAATGCTAGGTACGAAGGAATGTGGTGGTCATATAAAGGATGTTTTCAATAAAATGTTTTTTTATGTTCTACGTTTTTTTGTAATGTTCCTAAATTTCAATGATACTAGACCTCTCAATCTTCCATGTTGTATTAAGTGATGGGTTTATGTAATAAAATATGTTTATGTGTGTAATAAAGTTCAGGTTTGTTATAAAAATGCATCCACATATAATGTCAAAGAAAAAATCTCATAGAAAACAATAATAAATGAATTCTTAATAAAGTCAATTCTTAATTATTTGATTCCATGTTTCCTAAAAACATGATACCGTTACAATGAATATTTAACCTCAAGATAGTCTAAAAATACATGTTAAACCCCCTTTTTATTTTGTGAACTCAATTCATCTCATGAGACTACTGAAATATCATTTGGCTTGTGTAAACTGGTACCCAACCCATGTATTTCATGCCCAAATATTACCACATTTATAGAATAATTGATTTAATTAAATAACAACATAAATTATCATGGAATATCCTTATTATGTAAAATATAGGGTTTTATAAATGTTTCCATAATTAATCAAATAGTTTTCAAAGTGTTTAGAAAATAGTTAAATCTATTTCATGATAATATGATGTCTAAGAAAAATATTTTTATAATAAAAATGTTCATAATTAAGATATTTTTTTAAGTGAAAGTTAACAATCAGAAAATAATGTGATATTTCGAATATAACTTTTGCAACTTCGTAATATTCAAGTCAAATCCCATTGTGTGAGATAGTTAAAGGTGAAACTTAAAATATAATGACATATGATTTTATCATGATATAAAATGAAAAAAAGGTTGTATATAGACTACATTATACTTAATTGGTGCATAATAACAAATATGTCTCAATGGAATGTAAATTTGAATGAAATCCCTTATATTACGATTCTATTGAGTTTCATGGTATTTAACCTCTAGTATAGTGGTTTAAACAATGTTATTAAGTTATAATATACCATATTAATATTTATTATATCATATATTATCCTCTTATACATATTATTACCCATTTATAATAATCATTAATTCTTTTCATAGTTTCTGGTGTTAATTACATTATTTTTTGGAGTATGTCTAGATTTTTTATTTTTTGCTCTACTTATGTACTTCATGACATAATCATATAAAATATAAAAATAATTATTTAAATATAATATATATTCATGATATTTTTATTAATAATAATACATAAAATTTGGATATAGGAAATGAAATACACTACTCTTGGAGATGGTAGGCCATATGTACTCATGAATGTCATTTACATTTAATGGTCTCATTAATAGAACAAAAAGAAAATTATATCTATTTATATTATTACTCAATTATTTTGTTTATATAATATATATAACATATGTTTATGAAAATATTCTATAATACATTTTATGTATAGTGTGAATAAATTACAACACTTTGAAGATTCGGCAGTACACATATCCACAAATGGTTTTACTCTGTTCCCAAAAATTGAAATAGTGAAGGTAAGGGTTATATAAAAATTTAATTAGAATAAGTAAATTATATATTATATATATATATCATATAAAAACTATAAATACATTATTTTTCACAACCCATAGATGTGGTAATCAAAGAATAAATAACATCTGTTTGTGAGGTTGTAATCTATCATATAAATGAATGATGATGGTGTATCTCATTTGATAGAAATGGGGGCAGGTTTAGGTAAAACCAATTTCATTAAAACATATTATTATATTTATGATACTAAGGCTATTTTATTATAATTATATAATCTTAATTTAACTTGTGGATAATGAAATAAAAAAAGTGCTCATGTAAGAAAATTAACTCTTTTAAATTTAACTATTTTTGGTTAATATAAAAAGTATTCCGTGATTTAATTTTCCCTAAAATGAGGAATCTAGGATGAGGGGGTGTTTTTTTTTTTAGGGTTTGGATAGGCCAGTGGTCTTTATTGGATCGAATAATTGGGAGTGGTGAGTGACTTTTTCTAGTGGATGAGAAGTAGAATCCTTATAAATATAAAAAGGTAAATACTATTTGGAGGTCTCACTTACTTAATGAGCCTCCAATAATGAAACCAATTCTATAAAATGTGTGAATGATCTAAATATTTCCATCTGGTAGGTTTTTTAAATGTTTCTCATTCATTTTGGCCTTTGAGTTTGAGGTTGAGTCCATTGTTATGCTAGATTTTCTCTTAATCGCTATAATTAATTATAATTTCATTCAAAAATAATTTTGGTAAAAAAAAATTAAAATTTTTGTACCTTATAAATTATTAGGACTCTAATTATTTAATACACTTTTTAATATTAAAATCATATAAATGGGGAAAATTAATTTAATATTAATCCCATAGAAGGGATGACGAAACATGTTTTTAAAGAAAAAATGTTCAAATGTACGAAATGTTTTTATATAAAATCTCAATAAAAAATTTATCCAATAAAAAAAATTGGATTAATTTATTTAAAATTGATTTTTATAAACTTAAAAAAAATAAAAATATAGTTTATCCTATTAATTTATTTAAAAAATCTATTTTAAATTAAAATTCATTATTGTATACTATTCATCAAAAAATGACATATTTCTGAAAAAAAAAATATTCAACCTAATGTAATATTAAATTTATTCATTCAAAAATGAAGTTTATTTTGAGAAATAAGGTTTAAAAAAGTGTTAAAATTTTTATTTTAAATAGGGTCTCCATTAAAATGTGGAGAGCTACGTTTAGAAAAATATTTCATTTTGTGTCTAAAATTGGACTTGTTCTTTTCATATGCCAATCAAATATATTATAAAAAGGTTAAAAATATTTTATTGAATAAATATAATATGTATTTCAGTAATATCATCCACTGTTGTTAATTAATTTAATTTATTATTATAAAACGCATTTGGTGCATAAAAATAGTTCATCTATAAAAACATTTTAGTTACATTATTTTGACTTCTTTGTATGATTTAATTTAATTGGTAACCAATTAATTGAAATATATATTTCCATGTGATTGTGAATATTATTTATCACAACCAATTAAACATCTAAGAGATAAATTAAAATTTAATAATAATATTAATAGTATTTGGTAAGATCTGATTTTTTTGTATAACACAAGCCATTGAAAACACACATTTAATGAAACAGAAGAATAAATCTTTATTGTGTGCATTGAAATATATTGAATAGATTGTACCTTTTTAAAATAGTAAATATAATTCATTTTCATAGGATTTTATATTCCCTTACATGATTCATGTTTCATTCCATACGTGTTATCAAATACGATGTCCATTTTTCGAATTTCGGTGTGTTACATTTAACCCATGTAGTTCAATTTAAAATTTCTAAATCATTTCCGAATTATCTTCAAATAATAATCCTTAAACATTTTATATGAACACTACCCCTCGTTATTATCTATTAACTGATAATTGATATCTATTACGAAGACCTTGTGTCATCATTGAGAAATTAGTGATCAAAAAATAAGTATTGTTTCAGGCCTTGAAATGATATTAAATAACATGTCGAAATTTTTAAATTTAACATAAAAATATCCTCTGAAGAAATTTCATTACTTACCTATTATAAATTCACCATTTTAACAATATTATTATATAAAACCAATTTCATTAAACTAAAAATATTTCTTATTGGTATTTTTACCTAATTTAAGGTGTCGTTCATCTTAATCTAATACAATTATTTCCTCTTCTTTTTACATGAAATATTAATCAATGAATCTCCATTAAGCCTAAAAACATTCAACCATCCACCAATGATAAGTGTTATTATAATTCTTTATTCTGAATCCCACCACACAGATTTCAATGTTATGGAATCCCATCATTGAATGGGAAAGTCCTTATGAACAGGTATGGTCTAAACCCTTATCTTCATGTACATTAGAGTACCTTATAAAGACCATGTGGGACTAACATAATGATTTTTTCATGTAGTATAGGTGACATAGAAGGCAAAATAAGGAAATGTAACAATTCATTTTATGTATAATATTGTATAGAGCATATCAATAAACTACGCAATGAATTCCGTAAACCGAACTATTGTTCTGACCATTACACATGTTGTAGGTGTGTAGGTATTATCTTGAATCCATACCATGTTCATAAAAAAATTTCCTTGTTTCATGAAAAATTATATTTTGGAATCCCTCCACATGATTCATATCCGAAGGGAATCCCACACATTAACTGAGAAAATTCCTTATGATTTGGTGAGGTAAAAATCCATATTAACATGTGTATCATAGGATCTGCGACACCCCATATGGGACTCAGATCCTATGTGAAGCAAGGACTCCAGGTTATAAATAAGGCTGATTAATGAAGATTAAAAAAAAATTATTTGTGGTTGATGTTATACAAGGATGAATAATAATCATAAAAATTCCTTATGTTTGAACTAATTATTATTTATTGCCAATTAAAATTTAAAAATTCACCTAATTTTTCCACCATAGATTAAAATACTTTAGTTATTATTCACCCCCATATAATTATGAATAGATTTTATTTCCATGAATGTAAATGTAAAAATTGTCTATTTAAAAGATTCAGTATTATATAAAAAAAATCTATATCATCCCAATCACGTATTTATGTTTCTCTTCATAATGAACACTTAATTAATGATTTTTTACAATACCTTCACTGCATAAGTGAAAATATATTTCCATAAATCCATATTATTGAATAAATATTAAATTATAGTTAGATGATAAAAAAATGAAAATTATACCCATAACTCGTTTATGAAAATCTCCAATGTCATCTCCTTTCACTTTTATAATATAAGGGCTTCCAAAATTGATTAATTACTTCAGTCATAGAGACATTGTGTAGTAATATTCAAATAGAATTTTTTTTAAAATGGGATGATTTATATAATACCTTGAGGAATTCAATACAATCTTCTTCACTTTCTAGAAAAATAATTATAATATATTATTCTCCACTAATATTATTCATGAACATTTAAAAAATGTTGTATTCTTTTATTAATTTATGGAATTTTATTATTAGAAATTTGGTGAAGTTAAATCAAGTATGATACCAATTTTTTCAAATAATATTATAATTTTATTACTATTCACACAACTTCGCTTTATATATGAATACCCATTTAAGATAAACCACTCTGTTTAAAACAAATATAATTATTTTTTACTCAATGATTTATATTTTTATTGATCTTTTATCTTGGACTCTATGAGGTTATTTGTAACAGCACGAAATTTTATGAAAAATATTCTTTTTAATTTGATTAATGTCTTGTGTTATACGCTACACCAAAAGGAGCTTGCACAACACGCATCCTTGACTTTCCTTTCATTACACGCAATTGCGACCTTCCTCGATAGCTTGCGTCGTACGCAATACCGAGTTTCACTAAACAACGATATGCTATTAAAATATTATTAAAACTAGCCGTTATGAATAATAATAACCACTTTTTGAAATTTTATAAATTTTATTTTTCAAAATGGAATTCATTTTTGGATTTGGAATACCGAAATTAGCCTAGGGTGAAATTTTGGTATTTTTATGAAAACATTCAATTTTTGATGAATAGTGAAACCACTAAGTGGTAGGTTAAAAACTGAATTTTGCATAAAACATAATTTTACCGCTTCTGTGAATGGAATTTCGAAAATCCGACAGACACGGTTGATATCAGTAAGTAAAATGTGGTTCAATGAGATAAAAATAATTTTTTGGTGAATAGTAACTTTTTACTTTTTTTTACCGCGGTTAATAGTAAATAGGGTAACTAATGGTAAATATGATATTACTATTACCCTAACACATGTCTTAATTCTATTGGATAAGTGCAATTCGACCAAAAACAACCTTATAAATATAATATGACCATTTAGGCCCACTTGGATTAGATTATGACATATAATAATATTTTATTTAATGAATAGTTAAAATAGTTAAAATCAAAGTATATTTACTAAAACATTTTTAATATAGGGTTGTACATAAGATAAATTCGACTATAAATATTCACTAGAAATCTAAAAATATTTCATACATAATGATATTTTATTAATAATTTTTAGACTTTAAATAAATTAATTTATTTATGACACAACGATGATGCAGTAATTACCCTTTTAAGGAAATATTAACATAATTGATGTTATAAATGCTCAAATGAATGTCATTTGAGACTTTTTATGACTTACACTAATTTTCTAGGTTACTATGATATATTAGTGTTGATTTAATCAACTTGGTTCGAACATATAATTCTGTTATGACTTTCACAAAAATCATATATCAAATAGTGTCAAAATTGACACAAAATAGTTTTTAAATCAAATATTATATTATTAATTGTTATTTTATTCCTAAAAATCTAAGGTTCGGCCAAATGACTTAGATAAGGATATATATATTAATAATAAACAATTTGGGGTTCGTTTGGCATGTTATAGTAAGTGTATTAACCATATAGTGAAAGAAAACAAAAAGACATGGTAAAAGTTAAATTATTTAACTAAGAGTTAAATCTAATTGATAAGGTTAAAATAATACCCTAAACTTGTCTAAATCCTATTGGATGACAGGATTTCGAACCATACCCACTTTAGCTTCAAAATAAGACCCTTTGGAACCATTATAAACCGATTTTTACTTTAATATAAAATAATATTTTGAGATATTCCTAAGGTGCCCCTCTCCTCCCTTATAAAAGGGAACCTCCTCCCCCTCCTCCTCACACCAATTTGAGCACTCAAGCTCGGCCAACCCCTTCCAAAATCTCTTCTCCACTTCCCTAGAAGCATCCTAGAGGTTCTGGTCTTCCTCAAAGTCCAATTTTAGTTCCCTAAGAGGAGGTCTCCAAAAGGCGCTTCAAAGAAGAGGTAATTACCGTTACCAATTCATTCATCTTTATTTCTTCTTCCACTTCTTCTTCTTAGGTTGTTTCATTATGAAGTAATAACATCAGTATCACTCATATACTGATATGTTATTATATGTATGAAACAACCCTATTTCACCATCTATCCATCCTACGGAAAAAGAAATCACTGCGCGTGCGTACGTACGGAATACCGTCTCCACGCCGTGGTGTAATCTATTTTCCACCCCCACCTTACATGGATGGGTATAATGGTGTAAAGAATAACTATACATAGTTTTTACAACATCATATTGATTCTGATATATTGTGTAATCCACTCCAATTCAATTCAATATTTATGGAAATGATATCATCGCTCGTGCGTACGTACGGACTACCGTCTCCACGACGCGATGAGATTCATTCTCCATGTTAACCATTTAAGAATGATTATAAAGTATATATAAGAAATAATAATGAAATATATGACATTATAAAGCTACTGGATTTATGTATATGTATTTCATCTACTTACTTCCATTCAAGACAATAAGGAAAGGAAAACAGCGTTCATGCGTATGTACGGACTACCGTCTCCATGAACGGTGTTTTTCATTTAATTTATCTATCTATTATATATATATATATACTGAATATATATTATATATAAATCATATTTTATATTCTGGAAGTAAGTAAATCATTATATAAGTAATAATAATTTCAAGAACAACAATTCAAAACACCTACGATAAATAAAACGATTTTACCCAAAACGCTTCTTTAACATGAATTTACAAAAGAACGGGTGATATAAAGTCATAAGTGGACCATATATGATATAATAACAATGAATATGATTCTGGAATAAGTCAATAACATGATTTAAATCATTATACAGGAGGTTCGGACACTTACAAAGCAAGTCGGACCTAAGGTATGGGAAATATCACAATCTCATTTTTATCCGAGATTGTTTATTCGTAAGTATTTACTGGGGTGTATTTTATCATCCACATCCATGTTTCATCAATATGTAATATTATTTCCATCCACCTACAATTTTTTAAATCCATTTTTACCCTTCGGTGAGTTTTTAGTAAAGAATATGAAAGGAATCTTTTGTAGTTTTTTTTTCGTACGAGGTACTTTTTGACTTTTCCGACAAAAGTACGAGAAGAATGTTTTTTTTAACTTATACGACATGAATGGATTTTTAAAACATTATTTCCAAGAAACTTCCTTTACAAGTTTTCAAGTTTATTTTTAATCAACTTCTTTTATTTTTATGTCGTATGACATGTTATGAAAGGAAAAATGTTTTTGAAGTAGAAAGGATATTTTCCCCAAGAATGGAGTTCAAGTATTTTATCAAAATTATTTTCCATCACAGATAATAAAAGGGTTCTATTTTTATCCCTATTATTAATTTGGTTTGATTATGTTGTGATGGAAATATTTTTATGAATTCCTTTATCTTATATGAATTGTTTTATGATGTCATGTTGTTTAAGAATCCCATTTTTATTACATGGGTTACGCTATGATGTATGGTTTATGATAATGTGGCACACATAAGAAAGGATTCATTATAAGATGGGTGGGACCTATATCTCCCTCCAATGCATTGGGTAAAGATTTTATATCTCATGAGATAGACATGGCTGGAATGGTAGGTTATACCGGTTCAGTGAAACAGGACTGAAACGAGGGTTACTCGATTCAGAAAGGGACTTTGTCCACTAAGATAGTCTTGGCAATGAGTCTTGACTAACAAGAAATGATTCTCTATGATTATGTGTGTATGCCACAAAGTTTCATGTTTTAAGTTATGATTATTGGGATTACATTTCACTTCTATGATTTATCCCATGCTATGATATTATGAGCTCTTTTGCAGGTTAAGATTTCCAAAAGCTATGTTATTATGTATATGATGTGATTGATATTTCTTTTGTTTACCTTTACTGAGCATTTGAGCTCACCCTTTTATGTTTTCTTTTCCCCAGGATATAAAGATCGGTTTTAGGTAAAAAAAGGGGAAGATCATTATGGGAGATTTTGAAGATCTTTCACCACGATTAGAAGATTATATTCCGAGTTTCCAAAGACACTAAACTATTACGATCCTTGTGTGTGTGTTTTTTGTTATGTACTAAGTATTCTGCAAAAGTAATGTAAAGTCAATGTATGTCAGGCTTCGGGTCTCTACAGTTGGTATCAGAGGAAAGGTTTAGTCAACCTTTGGAAACTAGGATGCGAAAACGTTAGTGAGATCCCTAGAGATATTTCTAAGGTATGTCTAGGGATGTCCCTAAGGTTAAGTATACGTATAGGTTATAGTGCTAGAACTACGTTAATGATCATAGAATTAAACCTAAGATGTTAAATATTGAAGGTACTCCCCCTTTATTATGTTGTTTTCCCTAGCATGATTTTTGCCTCTCACACTATTCTTTTTGGGTTTTAGACGATGGCTGAAACCCGAAGGAACCGTGTTGATCAGTGCAATGGACAATGCAATGATTGCCCTCCTAAACAAAAAAATGTTATGGGAGATGGAGTGAAAAATCTTATTGCTATACTTACACAAGCTATGAATCATTCTGGACTTCCAAATCAGCAGATAAGGGAACAATATTCTATTGAGTCCTTCATGAGGCAACGTCCACCTTCATTCAGTGGGTCTTCTGATCCACTTGTTGCTGAACAATGGATCAGTACCACTGAAAAGATATTTTCAGTTCTTCAATGTTCTGAGCATGATAAAGTCATCTTAGCAGTATATCATTTGGAAGGTGAAACTGATCAATGGTGGAATCTTATCAAGAATATGAGGCAAAGAGATGAAATTGAGTCCGTGGAATGGGACGAGTTCAAGAACTTGTTTTTCAGTAAGTACTTCCCTCGTATTCTTCGAAAAAAGATGGAGAAGGATTTTCTTGAACTAAATCAAAAGGATGATGAATCTATTGGTATATATGAAGCGAATTTTACAAGACTTGCAAGGTATGCATCTGGCATTATCATCCAACCTGAAAGTAAAGTTGATCGATTTTTCAATGGCTTAAAACCAAGTCTTCGAAGGGCATTAGCTATAAGAGACTTCAGTAGCTATGAAGAAATTTTGCGTTGTGCTATGAAGGTAGAAATGGAAGTTGGTGTTACATATCCATCTCATGGTTTTGAAAAGAAACGAAAGATGGAGTTCAAGGAGAAATCTCAGAATAATGGTGAAAAGAAGATGAATGTTTCCTTATGCACAAAGTGTGGAAAGAAGCATGGTGGAGATTGTTTTAAAGGGACTAGAAAATGTTTTAAGTGTGGAAAAGAAGGTCATCGAGCAGCTGAGTGTCGAATTAATGGAAAAAGGGTTTCTAATGATGTGAACAAAGCAAACACTACAGAGAACGCACCACCAACACTTCAATGTTTCAAGTGCAAGGAGATGGGACATTATGCCAATAAATGCCCTAATCCAAGGGTTAGTGATGATCAACATGAGCAACCACTTAAGGCAAAGGACAAAGCGAAGTCACATGCGATCACTATTGGTGATGTTGAATATGAAAATGATGTGGTGGAATGATTATGTGTTTATGTAATGGGATTCCAAAATAATGTTTTATCATGGAGTATTGGAATATTTGTGTATTGGTCTAATGTGGTATTCAATGTGATTGAGATATTTTTGGAAATAAGATGATATGCGAGAAAATGAAATGTTTAACAGTATTCATGAGCTCATGATTGAAATAAGGACTAAGTGACATCATGGTTTGAGTATATAGAATTTTTAGGATTTTGGTATGTGGAAAGTGTTAACTTTGAACTGCATTCATGTTTTCACTAAGGTTCAATGGGTATTAAAGAGAACACATGATTAAGGACTTTGAATGTTTGGAATGTGACCAAAAAAACATATCTTATGATATATGGGGATCGACGATGGTGTTAAATCTCTTGCAATTGTTTTCACTATGTTATGAGAGTGGACTGCAGTATTATGGATAAGCCTAAAGATTGGAATGGATTATGTTGGACATAAGTTAGTATTGTTTAAGGATAGAAGTTTTTTTTGATATTATTGATGGGATGTTATAGTAATATAGTTTTAGAAAAAGGACAACCTGCAGGACGGGCGACAGCCCATCACTTCGGACAAGGCTGTGGGAATCGAACCCACAACCGAAGTGCGACTGGCCTTTATCGCCTACCACTGGCCTACAGGAAGTCCCTGTATAAACTAGTTTTATTATATTAAGCAGTATGATATATGAAGTATAAGTCCATTTTAGAAACCATATGTGATTAATCTCACTATAGACCGACTTATGTATATAATTTTTGCTAACCTTTTGTTTGAGACAGATGGAATGACCTGTCATACTAACACTTCACGAATTACAAATTCAAATTCATTTATTTAAGAGATGAAGTGGAAATTGTTCAAGTCATGAACAACAGTGAGATTGTACCAAAATAAAGAAAGTATTTATTCTAATTCAAATTTTCAACTTTAGGGAAATGATCTTGAAAACCAAAAATGTTGTCCTAGTGATCTTATACCTGATGAATCAGATGGTACCTTAGATCGTCACAAATTTATGGATTTGTGATTACTGGATTTTTCATAGCCATGTTCTCTACCACTCTCCATCAGAACATGATCGTTAGATTTCTCTTACATATCCATATTTTCACCTTTGTGGAAACCCAGTGATTAGTTTGTTTGGGTAATCGTTACATTTCATACTTTAGTTTTTAAAGCCATGTTTTGTTATTCCTTTTTACGATGTGGGTTTCTATTAAAGAAACTTTCAAATAGTAAACAATTTATAAGGCCGACGAATTTCGAGGGCGAAATTCATTTTAAGGGGGGTAGAATGTAACACCCCGAAATTTTATGAAAAATATTCTTTTTAATTTAATTAATGTCTTGTGTTATACGCTACACCAAAAGGAGCTTGCACAACACGCATTCTTGACTTTCCTTGCATTACACACAATCGCGACCTTCCTCGATAGCTTGCGTCGTACGCAATACCGAGTTTCACTAAACAACGATATGCTATTAAAATATTATTAAAACTAGACGTTATGAATAATAATAACCACTTTTTGAAATTTTATAAATTTTATTTTTCAAAATGGACTTCATTTTTTGATTGGGAATACCGAAATTAGCCTAGGGTGAAATTTTGGTATTTTTCTGAAAACGTTCAATTTTTGATGAATAGTGAAACCACTAAGTGGTAGGTTAAAAACAGAATTTTGCATAAAACTTAATTTTACCACTTCTGTGAATGGAATTTCGAAAATCCGACAGACACGGTTGATATCAGTAAGTAAAATGTGGTTCAATGAGATAAAAATAATTTTTTGGTGAATAGTAACTTTTTACTTTTTTTACCGCGGTTAATAGTAAATAGGGTAACTAATGGTAAATATGATATTACTATTACAGTAACACATGTCTTAATTCTATTGGATAAGTGAAATTCGACCAAAAATAACCTTATAAATATAATATGACCATTTAGGCCCACTTGGATTAGATTATGACATTTAATAATATTTTATTTAATGAATAGTTAAAATAGTTAAAATCAAAGTATATTTACTAAAACATTTTTAATATAGGGTTGTACAAAAGGTAAATTCTACTATAAATATTAATTAGAAAGATAAAAAGATTTCATACATAATGATATTTTATTTATAATTTTTAGACTTTAAATAAATTAATTTATTTATGACACAACGATGATGCAGTAATTACCCTTTTAAGGAAATATTAACATAATTGATGTTATAAATGCTCAAATGAATGTAATTTGAGACTTTTTATGACTTACACTAATTTTCTAGGTTACTATGATATATTAGTGTTGATTTAATAAACTTGGTTTGAACATATAATTCTGTTATGACTTTCACAAAAATCATATATCAAATAGTGTCAAAATTGACACAAAATAGTTTTTAAATCAAATATTATATTATTAATTGTTATTTTATTCCTAAAAATCTAAGGTTCGGCCAAATGAATTAGATAAGGATATATATATTAATAATAAACAATTTGGGGTTCGTTTGGCATGTTATAGTAAGTGTATTAACCATATAGTGAAAGAAAACAAAAAGACATGGTAAAAGTTAAATTATTTAACTTAGAGTTAAATCTAATTGATAAGGTTAAAATAATACCCTAAACTTGTCTAAATCCTATTGTATGACAGGATTTCGACCCATCCCCACTTTAGATTCGAAATAAGACCCTTTGGAACCATTATAAACCGATTTTGACTTTAATATAAAATAATATTTTGAGATATTCCTAAGGTGCCCCTCTCCTCCCTTATAAAAGGGTACCTCCCCCCCCCCTCCTCCTCACACCAATTTGAGCACTCAAGCTCGGCCAACCCCTGCCAAAATCTCTTCTCCACTTCCCTAGCAACATCCTAGAGGTTCTGGTCTTCCTCAAAGACCAATTTTAGTTCCCTAAGATGAGGTCTCCAAAAGGCGCTTCAAAGAAGAGGTAATTACCGTTACCAATTCTTTCATCTTTATTTCTTCTTCCACTTCTTCTTCTTAGGTTGTTTCATTATGAAGTAATAACATCAGTTTCACTCATATACTGATATGTTATTATAAGTATGAAACAACCCTATTTCACCATCTATCCATCCTACGGAAAAAGAAATCACTGCGCGTGCGTACGTACGGAATACCGTCTCCACGCCGTGGTGTAATCTATTTTCCACCACCACCTTACATGGATGGGTATAATGGTGTAAAGAATAACTATACATAGTTTTTACAACATCATATTTATTCTGATATATTGTGTAATCCACTCCAATTCAATTCAATATTTATGGAAATGATATCATCGCTCATGCGTACGTACGGACTACCGTCTCCACGACGCGATGAGATTCATTCTCCATGTTAACCATTTAAGAATGATTATAAAGTATATATAAGAAATAATAATGAAATATATGACATTATAAAGCTACTGGATTTATGTATATGTATGTCATCTACTTACTTCCATTCAAGACAATAAGGAAAGGAAAACAGCGTTCATGCGTACGTACGGACTACCGTCTCCATGAACGGTGTTTTTCATTTCATTTATCTATCTATTATATATATATATATAATGAATATATATGATATATAAATCATATTTTATATTCTGGAAGTAAGTAAATAAGGATATAAGTAATAATAATGTCAATAACAACAATTCAAAACACATACGATAAATAAAACGATTTTACCCAAAATGCATCTTTAACATGAATTTACAAAAGAACGGGTGATATAAAGTCCTAAGTGGACCATATATGATATAATAACAATGAATATGATTCTGGAATAAGTCAATAACATGATTTAAATCATTATACAGGAGGTTCGGACACTTACAAAGCAAGTCGGACCTAAGGTAAGGGAAATATCACAATCTCATTTTTATCCGAGATTGTTTATTCGTAAGTATTTACTGGGGTGTATTTTATCATCTGCATCCATGTTTCATCAATGTGTAATATTATTTACATCCACCTACAATTGTTTAAATCCATTTTTACCCTTCGGTGAGTTTTTAGTAAAGAATATGAAAGGAATCTTTTGTCGTTTTTTTTCGTACGGGGTACTTTTTGACTTTTCCGACAAAAGTGCGAGAAGAATGTTTTTTTAACTTATACGACATGAATGGATTTTTAAAACATTATTTCCAAGAAACTTACTTTACAAGTTTTCAAGTTTATTTTTAATCAACTTCTTTTATTTTAATGTCGTATGACATGTTATGAAAGGAAAAATGTTTTTGAAGTAGAAAGGATATTTTCCCCAAGAATGGAGTTCAAGTATTTTATCAAAATTATATTCCATCTATGATAATAAAAGGGTTCTGTTTTTATCCCTATTATTACATTGGTTTGATTATGTTGTGATGGAAATATTTTTATGAATTCCTTTATCTTATATGAATTGTTTTATGATGTCATGTTGTTTAAGAATCCCATTTTTATTACATGGGTTACGCTATGATGTATGATTTATGATTATGTGGCACACATAAGAAAGGATTCATTATAAGATGGGTGGGACCTATATCTCCCTCCAATGCATTGGGTAAAGATTTTATATCTCAGGAGATAGACATGGCTGGAATGGTAGGTTATACCGGTTCAGTGAAACAGGACTGAAACGAGGGTTACTCGATTCAAAAAGGGACTTTGTCCTCTAAGATAGTCATGGCAATGAGTCTTGACTAACAAGAAATGATTCTCTATGATTATGTGTGTATGCCACAAAGTTTCATGTTTTAAGTTATGATTATTGGGATTACATTTCACTTCTATGATTTATCCCATGCTATGATATTATGAGCTCTTTTGCAGGTTAAGATTTCGAAAAGCTATGTTATTATGTATATGATGTGATTGATATTTCTTTTGTTTACCCTTACTGAGCATTTGAGCTCACCCTTTTATGTTTTCTTTTCCCCAGGATATAAAGAAAGGTTTTAGGTAAAAAAAAAGGGAAGATCTTTATGGGAGATTTTGAAGATCTTTCACCACGATTAGAAGATTATATTCCGAGTTTCCAAAGACACTAAACCATTACGATCCTTGTGTGTGTGTTTTTTGTTATGTACTAAGTATTCCGCAAAAGTAATGTAAAGTCAATGTATGTCAGGCTTCGGGTCTCTACATTATTTCCATAACATGTTCAAACCATTTAATCCCATACTAAAATAATTTTTCACATCTATATATTGATATAGGTTTCCCTTTATTCTCAATCCTATAGTGGAACATGAACATAATTTAGCCTCTTTATAATGAAACCATAATTTAAAAAATTAACTAAATTTTCTTCATATTTATGTTGAGAAAAAAACCAAGTATTTTTGTAACCAAATGATTTAACATATATTGTCTAATTTCGACATATTATCTCTTATCTATTATAGTACAAGTCCACTTATTTTTTAGGCTCATTGTTGATGAATTATTTTACATCATTGCTTTAATTTTTGAAACACATTATAAGACTCATATCACTTATCATTGGGTGTAACACCCCAACCATAGTTACCCTGATTCGGTGCATTATTTTAATACATTGGTATGATTACAAATAATCATGTCCTGAAGGACCGATCAATTTAGCAGTCTTGGAAAATAGATTACAAACATGAATGTTGCATTACACTTTCTAAAATACAACACAGCATAAATAATCCTTTCACAATTCCATTGTTCCCTTTAACTTAACCTTGTATAAAAATCAAAATTAACTTCTTGTAAATCCTAGGAAAATAAAACATAAGAAAGGGGTGATCTCAGATGCTTAGTAAGGTTAACCAATACAGAGGAAGATATCATAAATATTAAGCATGGTGAATAACTGAAAACACATGCCTTTACCAGTAATAAACCTTAACAGTTTTATGGAATGAATATGATCATAGAAAATAATGCCATAAGGAAACATAATCATGGAAATTATACTAGTCTAATTACCACATTAACCATCAATATTATTTTCATAAATTATGAATGTATAATGTAGGACAATATGAAACATTTTTTCGAGACCTCGGCCAAGATGTCTAAAAAATGATTAAGGCCTCAGCTAAAACCATATATAAAATTGGTAAAGGACTCAGATAATACAACGTCTAGTTGTCTCATGTGACCAACTGATGTATCGAGGAGGTATAGTGGGCCCCACCCGTCACTTACTAACTCCAATACATTCCTCATATGAAAAGGTAGGAATATAACATAAACAATCGTTTTAAAACTAGCTTATGAAATGTCAATACTTTAACCATAAACCATGAATGGTATAAAAATAACACATCCATAGTAAAACATATCACAAAACCTTCAATACAATATGGAAGATTTGTATCATAATGAATCGACTTCAAACAATTATAAAATCCATCAAAGGATGTTTACATAGTTGAAATGAAATCTATTTGAGAGAAATATCTCTTTCTTTTTTTTGAAATAATTTAATGTTACATAATTATAAGGGAAAAAATTTATTTTGAAAATATTCTTATAATATTTTAAGGGAATATTTGAAGATGTTATAATGGTGGAGAATAACAACACCCCATATATAAGATAACAAAATATATTCTTACTTTAATTTTTCTGAAAATGTTGTAAAGTACCTTGTTTGGAAAATGACAGAAAGATTCCTTTCAAAACATATAATTTCAAATAAGGGTATAAATTACTTTAACCCATTTTATATTAAATATTTAAAATTTTTTGAAATAAATTTTTAAGAAATATGGATGTCGATGATAAAGAGGTCCAAGTATATACTTACGTAAAAACATCCTCGGATAATAAAGAGATTGTAGAATTAACCCTTACCGATTTGGTAACATACGAAACATACACCCCATGGAAGAAGGATCATCAAATTAAGATTTAAATACCCATAAGTTAATTTATATTACACAAATAATACAATCATGGGGAATTACATACACCACAAGCAATAAATAGGTGGTGAACAATGGAAATCTCATGAAATTAGAAGTAAGATAAGAATCCCCTTACCTTGCACTTTCCTTTGGTCGAGGGTACATTTAACCTCGTATATAATGACCATTATTTGTTATAAAATTATAAAATAAACATATTAATATTTATTATATCATACATTATTCATTTATGACTTTATATTATCCATTTAATAGTGATATTCATGTTAAATTAACGTTTTGGGTAATAATCATTTTCATTATCGTACGTGTTTTAACTTGTTATTCTCGATCATGTCATTTAGATCATGATTTAAATGCAACTAGAATACAAAACATGATTTATATATCATATATATTTCTAATATAAATATTTATAAAAGATAGATATATGAAATGGAAAACACTGTTTATGGAGACGGTAGGTTGTACGTACACATAAACGATGTTTCTGTTTTCATATCGTATTGAATGGAATTAAGTGAATAAGATATATATAAGTACATACATATATATATATATATACATTATCATTATTATTTCATATATTACATACTTATTATAATCATCGAAGAATGGTGAACATGGAAAACAATATCGTCTCGTCGTGGAGACGGTAATCCGTACGTACGCACGAGCGACAATATCATTTCCATAATGATTAAAGGTGTGGAATTTGATGGTATATTAATTTTGAATATACATTATAATGTTATTTTATTAATGTATATACATATTACTCATAATTATATCCTTCCAAATAACATAGTGTCGAATAACAAATTACACCACAATGTGGAGATGGTAAGCCATACGTACACACACATGTTGACAATATCATTCATAGGACGGATATAATAATTAATATTGTTGTTACATATTGACAATAACATAAATTTATATAGAATATATGGGAGATATTATTTTATAATATAAACAAAAAAGAAATAGGATGTTGAAGAAGAAAGGAACTTGAAAGATGTGATGAAATATTTACCTCTTCTTCGGGTTATTCCTTTTGATTTTATCAAAAGGGATCTATAGGATGGCTTTATGACTAAAGGGAGGCCTCAAGGATAATTGGAGGATATTTTAAAGGATATTTGTGTGGGGTTTTTCCGAGCCAAATGGATTTGAAGGTGTGAATTTGAGATAATGGAATGATCCCCGTTATTTGAGGGGTAATGGGCACCTTAGGAAAAGATTGAAATGTTATTTTATTATAAAATAATTTTCAGTATATAATGGATCAAAAATTATTTATTTATAGTAAATGTTGGTTATGGGTCAAAACCCTCTTAGAATATAGGTTTTATACAATTTTAAGTCACCATTTTAACCTTATCATTTAGATTTAACTCTTAGTTAAATAGTTTGACATTTACCATGTCTCTTTGTATTTTTATATTATATGCTTAATAAACATACTATAAACTACCAATAGGACCCCAAGTGGTTAATTAATGATATAAATATAATTATATAATCCCTTTGGAAGAACAACAGATTTTTTCGGAATATTATATCAATTAATAATATATTATTTGTTTTAAAAACTCTTTTATGTCAATTTTGACACTATTTTATAATTGATTTTTTCTAAAGTACTAAAAACTTTATTAATTAAAAATAAATTAATATAGTCAATAATAACATGACATATTAACGTATAAAATTCTTTTATGGCACAAAAACTACCAAATTATATTTATTTTATCGTTTATAATACCATTTATTTGATTCATTCAATAATAAGGAAAATACTAAATCATGATTGTGCCACAAATAAATTTAATTATTCAATGACTAAAAATAACTAATAAAATACCATTATGTAGGAGATATTCTTATATTTTAATGAATATCTATAGTATAAGTGATAACATATATAAACCTATGTAAAAATTGTTTAAAAAATATATATGCCAATGTAATTTTTGTATTTACTTTAACTTAATTAATATAAAGTGTCATTATCACTTAGAAGTGGATCCATGGGGTCCCAAAATAGACCCAAGGAATCCCATGGTCAGACATGTATCATAAAATAGGGTCAGGACATGTCTTAGTATTATTTAATAATATTATAATATTATTTGTTACCCTTATTTAATGGATTTACCCTTCAACCATGGTAAATATAATATTTACCGAAAAATTTATTCAAAATGTATAAAAATAAAAGTTACCTATTTACACAATTTAGACCTCATAATTATAAATATTGAATCCATTTTTCTAAATTAAAAACACAGAAGTGGCATAAATTAATTTAAAATCAATTACCATTGTCAAAATAAAAAGTGTGTTTTTAAGGAATAATTACTATCAAAAGATTGACACTTGCTTAATTCCAGTTTAAATGCGAATTTATGTCTGATGAACAGAATTAGATTAAATGGTAAAAATATAATCTAATTATAATTAAAAACCACTTAGTAGTATAATTTAGCAATATAAATTATTTTTATTAAAATTTTGTTTTTAATTAAAATTTAGTATTTTTCAATATTCATCAAAAACTGCATGTTTTCAGAGAAATAAAAAAAAATAACCCGAAGCTAATTTAGATATTAAAAATCTAAAAATGAAGTAAATTTTGAATGATAAAATTTATAAACAAATTAAAAAGTGCATATTACTATTCATAATGGCAAGTTTGATTGGTTGTGGTGTGTTAGAACCTCGATGTTGCGTACAATGCAAGTTGTTACATTATTTAAAGGGAAACATACCATATAAGCTTGGGGGGTTACAATCTTCCACATTCAATAAATTGTTTCCTCGTAATTCAAATTCATGATTGAAAACTAGGGGATTGACATTTTAAAATATCATAGCTGAAATCTCACATCGAAAAATGGATTAATGGAGCACAATTTTAAAATAAATAAAGGTAAGTATGAGGGTTACAGAAAATAACACATACAATGGTTCCATATAGGAAAACAAGGATATGGAAGAGAAAACTAACCATCATGTTCTGATGTAGAGTGATAGAGAATATTATTAGGAGAAAGTAAACAATCTGAAAACAATAAGCTTGAGATGAGTTAAACTGTATTTGATTCCCAAGGAGGAAAACTAAACAGACAACGTTTTTGTTTTAAGATTCTTTTCATAAATATGAGGAATTTAATTATGAGATTAGACTATGAACAAAAAGAGATATACATACATTTTAATTATAGATTCATCCTTTAATAAATTCCCACCACGAACTCGTCTTTCACTCCAAAAGATAGTAGAATTCAAAAATATTCTATTTATCCTAATAGTATAGTGTTTAAAAAAATAAATTTATATTCATTTGTCAGACTATTTTATAAAAAAAAAGAATTACATTATACAAACTAGGACATCACATAAGACAGTTGTTGGTGATTCACCCTCGTCGCCCTTCGGTTTCAGGTTCAACTCTAAAGGCCTTGCCGGACACGATGGGTTGTCACCCGACCTCAGAGATGTCCTTTTTATGATAATCCAAAAACAATCTCATGAAATGTTTTAATCATAACAATAGTATCCAATGTCAATCTCAATCTATTCCAACCTTTTGATATATCCAATATACATGTATCAAAACTCACAGTCCAAAAATTATAAGGAATGTAAACACAATGAAGATCCTTTTTTCCACATAATAACATGTGAATACCTTCATCATGTATTTTGTTTAAAACACGATAATACCCTGAATTATTATAAAACCTTATTGTTTTCAGTCATGCTCCCGTATTCCTTATAGAATACTGGATATACTCCTTATATCCAAAAATGTTGTATACTCCAACAAAAATTGAATAAACAAACAATAAATTAGTTTTAAAGTAGTCAATAATATTGAATATAATTTATCCAAATCAACCATCTCTTATTCCAAAATTACTATCTTAGTATCAGGATCATATTAAGGTTTATCTTTCCTACATCCATGCATTCACGAAAAAAGTTTAATTTACTATTGAGTCACTTTTCAAAGTACCATATAATCTCAAATCATTAATTAAATAGTAATGCAGTACGATCCTAATTTATTTACATAATTCATAAAAATGGTACATCATCGATACAACACAGAAATGAAATAATTCATTATTAACAACACAAGAACACTAATAATTCCTCTTCATATGTAGTAGTATCATAACATGATTATTACCCAATAACATCATTTGGGGAATACTCTGATGATTTGGGCATTGGATCGTGTAGTGTCCCATCTCCATACAGATGAATAATTGTATATTTGAAACCCTTTTCTTACCCTTGCAGTCACGTACTTGGTGTCCTTTTTCTCCATAATTATAACAAGCTCTCATTCCCTTCAGGCATGTTCTTGGTGTTTCTTCCCACAGTTATCACATATGGGAAAATTCTTTTTCCTCTCCTCCCTTTATCCATCATTTTTTGTTCCATCCTTTGCTTCTCTTGCTTCCCTTCAAAGCGATAGGACTCAGAAATTTATTTACTTATCTTATTAACACATGATACTATTTCTTTATATAATGACAATACGTGGGAGACTATTTCCCTTCTAAATGTTGGATTGATACCATAAAATATAAGTTCCTTCTTAATCTTTTGATCATGTGTGGACACTATTTCTAAACAATGGCATACACTAGATTAGTTTTTCAATAACAATACATAATTAAAAACATTTAAAGCACATAACATAAATTGAATAGATTATGGATATACTCCATAATCATAAAACTACATTCTTTAAGAATGTATATAGTCATAAATCATTCATAATGGGTTGTAAAGAAAATGAAAATTATCCTAAACATATCCCTCAAGAGTGTCGTAACCAGGAGTGAAGCAAGGCCCATTGTCGTGCACTAGTTCTTGTTCGAGTCTAGCTCAAAGTGGTGTTTTCGTGTTTCACCCCTAGTTACATTTATACTAGTGTCGCATCTACCTCATCATATCCAGACAGGGATGTAAAGCTTGGAAAACTCACAAAACCTCTACAATACAAAAATTCTAGAATGTTCTTCTACACTAATCCTCAAAGTCTATCTTAGGGCTACGTGCTCTAATCATAGTTTATCTAAATCTAGTTTCCATGGTTTTTACTATACTTCCTTTGATACAAACTGTAACGCCCTGACCCCAGTTACCCCGGGTCGGTGAGTTATTTTAACTCATTTGTATGATTACAAGGAATCTAGTCCTAAAGGACCGATCAGTTTAGCAGTATTGGAAAATAGATTACATACATGAACGTTATATTACACTTTTTAACATACAGCACAACATAAATAATCATTTGATAATGTCATTTATCCCTTTACCGTAAAACTAAATAAAAATCATACTAAACTTCTTGGAAATCATGGGAAAATAATACATAAGAAAGGGGTGAGCATAGATGCTCAGTAAGGGTAAGCAATATAGAGGAATATAACATAAATATTTATCATGGTGAATAATTGAAAACACATGCCTTTAATAGTAATAAACATTAACAAATTTATGACAGGAATTTGAGCTTAGTAAATTATTCCATAGTAAAAAAGTAATCATGGATATTGTACTAGTCGAATGACCACATGAACCATCAATATTATTTTTATAATGAGGGAATGTATAAAGCTGGACATTCTGAAACATTATTTCAAGGCCCCAACCAAGACGTCTCAAAAATGACTAAGGCCTCAGAAAAAACCATATATCAAATTGGGAAAATCGTCGTCCAATTCCACGTCTAGTTGTCTCATGAGACCTATCGATGTATCTGGGAGCTATAGCGGGCTCCACATGTCACATACTAAGTCTAATAAATTCCTCATATGAAAAGGTTGAAAAACAAAAAAAAACATTCATAATAAAACTGGCATACGAAATGTCAATAATTTAACCATAAAACATGAATTGTATAAAAATAAAACATCCACTGTCAAACATATCACAAAACCTTAAATAAAATATAGAAGATTTTTATCACAATTAATCGAATTCAAACAAGTATAAAATCCATCAAAGGATGTTTACATTAATGAAATCAAAACTTTTTGAGAGAAGTATCTCTCTTTTTTTTGAAATCATTTAAAGTTATATAATTATAATATAAAACATTTATTTTTAAAATATTCTTATAATCTTATAAGGGAATATTTGATGATGTTATAATGGAGGATAATAACCACACCAATTGTATATGTTAACAAAATAAATTCATGATTTAATTTTGTCAAAAAGGTTGTAAACTACCTTGTTTGGAAAATGACTAAAAAATTTATCTCAAAACATATAAGTTAAAATAAGAGTATAAATTACATTAACCAATTCTATAATAAATAGTAAAAATTTATTGAAATATATTTTTACGAGAAAATGGAAGTGGATGATAAATAGGTCCCAGTAGATACTTACATAAAAACAACCTCGGATAATAAAGAGATTGTAGAATTAACCCTTACCGATTTGGTAACTTATGAAACATACCCCCCATAGAAGAAAGATCATACAATGAAGATGTAAATACCCATAAGTTAATGTATATTACACAAATAATACAATCATGGGGTAGTACATACAGCACATGCTATAAATAATGAGTGGATAATGGAAGTCTCCCGAAATTAGAACTGAGATTAGAAACCCCTTACCTTGCACTTTACTTCGGTCGAGGGTATGTTTAAACTCATGTATAATGACCATTGTATGTTATTAAATTATACCATAACCATATTAATATTTATTATATCATAAATTATTCATTTATGTCTTTATAGTATCCATTTAATATTTATTTTCATGTTAAATTAACGTTTCGGGTAATAATCACTTTCTTTATCATACGTGTTTTAACTTGTTATTCATGATCGTATCATTTAGATCATGATTTAAATACATCAAAAATATAAAATCTGATTTATATATCACATATATTTGTAGTATTAATATTTATAATAGATAGATATATGAAATGGAAAACACTGTTTATGGAGACGGTAGGCCGTACGTACACATAAACGATGTTTATGTTTTCGTTTAATTTTGAACGGATGTAAGTGAATAAGATATATGTAAGTAAATACATACATATATATATATATAAATATATATATCTAAAGTATCATTATTATTTCATATATTACATAATTATTATAACCATCGATGAATGGTGAACATGGAAATGAATCTAATCACGTCGTGGAGACGGTAATCCATATGTACACACGAACGACAATATCTTTTCCTTAATGATTAAAATGTGTGGAATTTTATGGTATATTAATTTTGCGGAGATAGTAGAAGGTTATTTTTATAATTTATATACATTTTACTAATCATTATATCCATCCAAATAATATAGTGTCGAATAACAAATTACACCACACAGTGGAGACGGTATGTCGTGTGTACGAACGGATGGTGACATTATCATTCATAGAATTGTTAGAATAATGAGTATGGTTGTGCCATATATATAATAACATCAAATTATATATAATATACTGGAGTTATTATTTTACCATAGAAACAACAAAGAATGTGGAAGTGGAAAAAGAAAGAAACTTGTAAGAGGTGATGAAATATTTACCTCTTCTTTGTGTTCTTCCTTTTGATTTGATAAAAATGGAACCATAGGATGACTTTATGACTAATGGAAGGACACTATTATGAAGGTAGTAATGCTAGGAGGATATATGGTCAGGGTTTGGCCTAGCCAAATTGCTTTGATGGTGTGAATTGGAGAGAATGGAAAGTTTCCTTTTATAAGAGGGGTGAGGGTCACCTTAGGAAATGATTGAAATATAATTTTAAAATAAAATAATTTTCAGTTTATAATGTCTCTGAAATGATTTCTTTCAAGGATAAGGTGGCTATGGGTCTAAATAATCTCATCCAATAGGTTTTATACAAGTTTAGGTCACCATTTTAACCGTATCATTATGATTTTACTCTTAGTTAAATAGTTTCACATTTAACATGTCTCTTTGTATTTTTATATTATATGGTCAATAAACATACTATAAACTACTAGGAGAACCCCAAGTGGTTCAGTAATGATATTACTATAATTATATAAGTCCATTGTATGAAACATGTATTTTTAGGAATATCATATCAATTAATAATATAATATTTTTTTTAAAAACTATTTTATGCCAATTTTGACACTATTTGATAATTAATTTTTTTAGAGTCCTAAAAACTTTATTAATTTGAAATAGATTATTTAAATAAATATTAAAATGTCATATTAACGTATAAAATTCTTTTATGGCATCAAAATTGTCAATTTATATTTATTTTATCATTTATAAAACCATTTATTTGATTCTTTCCTTAATAAGGAAAATACAACATCATCATTTTGTCATATATAAATTTAATTATTCAATGTCTAAAAATTATAAATAAAATACAATTATGTAGAAAATATTATCATCTTTATAATTAATATTTATAGTAGAAGAGATAACATATATAACCCTTTGTAAAAATTGTTTTTCTAAAAGATATATGCTTTTGTCATTTTTGTATTCACTTTAACCTAATTAATATAAAGTGTCATTGTCACTTACAAATGGCTCCCTAGGGTCCCAAAATCAACCCAAGGATGACCATGGTCATTACTTTATCTGGAAATATGGTTAGAACATGTGATAGGGTAATTTGATATTATTATAATATTATTTTGTACCCTTATTTACTGGATTTACCCTTTAACCATGGTAAATAAAATATTTAGCAAAGTAATTATTCAAAATGTCTAAAAATAAAAGTTAACTATTTAAAAATTTTGGACCTCCTGATTCTAAATATTGAATCCATTTTTCCAAATTCATAACATAGAAGTGGTAGAAAATAATTTAAAATTAATTACCGTGGTCAAAATAAAAAGCCTATTTTACGAAATAATAAATATCAATAGATTGAAAGTTGATTTAGTCCAGTTTAAATATGAAATTATGTCCAATGACCAAAATTGTATTAAATGGTAAAAATATAATCTAATTATACTTAAAAATAACTCAATAGTAAAATTTAGCAATATAAAGCATTTGATTAAAAAAGTTGTTTTTAATTAAAATTTAGTATTTTTCAATATTCAGCACACATCGAATTTTTTCAGGAAAATACAAAAAACTCACCGTAAACTAATTTCAATATTCTGAATCCAAAATTTATTTTCATTTTGAAACATAAAATTTATAAAATTTCAAAATGTTGGTATCACTATTCATAATGGCTAGCTTGATTGGTTATGATGTGTTAGAACCTTGAAGTTTCCTATAATGAAAAATGTTGCATTATTCAAAGGGAAATGTACCGTGGAATCTTGGAGTTTTACATTGGGGATATATATCCATGGTATCAAATACATTCTATCTATTTTTGTAATGTTTTTAGTGAATAATTTGTAATAATTTATATATCCTTTAAATTTACTCGATTCATCTAATAAATTTGAGTAATAATATTTTTCATCAACCAGTCATGAAAAAAGAATGAAAACTCTATTTTTTTTAATAGATTATCAATCCATCAATAGAATTAATTTAACAACTGAAAAAAACTTTTAGATAATATCCTTGAAAATTCATTCATTCCAATAAATATGTCATATTTTAGAAATACTAATCTCCCTGAACTTCTACTTCAGAAACATATAACATTTCTAGAAATATCCTTTATCAACCCAATGTTTCTTATAAAATATCAAAATACACCATTGTACCTTTAAAACAATAAAATGAAAACATTATTATATAAGAAACATGTTATCCAAACTATATTTCTTATAATAAAAAATATTTTTAAAATTCTATTTATAAAAACAATTGGGGATACTTTAATGAATGGTTGCAAAACTTTTTTCTATGCATCATATTTTTCATTATCGTTCTTGAAAAAACTAATTGGGAAATAATATTCAATTTTTCATTTTAATACTTTTAATATTTTTTAACTAAATTAAAATTTCCACAATTGTCATTTAATTTAGCTTAAACATAAAATAAGAATAGTCATGAAAATTTAAATAACTATTTACACTAGTTGAGTGATTGCTTTCATGATTAACACAGTAGCCGAATTTCATTTATGATTCATAAAATTTGGAAATATAAATAGATAATTCTATCACTTTATAAAAAAATCTTATAGATATAATTAAACATTTTCATTTGAAATTATACTTCGAATAACTTTTAGAACACATTCACAGTTTCTTTATTCTACTAATAATAATCTCCCAAAAGTTATTTTATCATATTATGTTAATTTCAAAACACTTTTAGGTCACCATTTTCCAATTTAAATCATGGGGTACCTTTTTCCATTTTATAAATAAATATATGAAGTTTTATCTGAATTAGTAAAAATATTATTTAATTTATATATAACTGATAATATTTAATGATAGTAAATTTTTTAGACATTTAATAAATGATTAAATTTGTATCGATTATTTCAAAATCAAAATACATTTTATTTTATATATTAAAATGACTTGAAGTATTTTTTATTATTTTTAGATATCTTGATTAAAATATTATGGATATGCTCTAGTGTTCTAAATGTGAACCATGTAGTTTCTACAACATCATGTTGTTGTAATGAATTATTTCCATTGATAAAATATATGATTTAATGTTTTTTAAATGATAATTGAATAAATAATTTAATTTAGTTTCGATAATATCAATAAATGAAATCATATGAACTATAAAATTAAATAAAGTAAATGTTATAGACAATCATAAATTTTTTTGTTCATTCTAGTTGTCTAATGTCTTAGATCAATGATGTATTTTGTTAGTAATGTTTTTCAATGTGATACATATCTTCTGTTGTATTTTGTTATGTAAATAGATTGATGTGAATTTGATTATATAAGTTTTTATCTCCTTAAATATATAATCAATATCACATGAGGATTGTCTTGATTCTAATCTTGTTGATCTAAAAGGATTTTGAATATAATAATTATTTCTTCTAATGGGTTTTCAATGAAGTTATAGTGATTTTAACATGTATTTTCCAATATGTTATATCAATGAAGTTCTAGGTTTTAAAATTTTATCCAATAGATATGAGTACTAACCCTCCAACCACATTGAATTAAATGTAATGTGTCCACATGATTAAAAATACTTTTAATATCCATCAATGTGGATTAAATATTTATAAACACAACTACATGTTTTTTTATCTGTATTATTGTTATTTAGTTATTATATTTTTTACCCTTCTTATGTTATATATATTTTTATTACATTAATTATTGATAAACTACTATATGGTACATTGATTTGTACAGAGTTTTTGGTGCCAAAATAGTTTTCTTTTCTATGATATACTATTGTATGTTTCATTTTGAATTTAATTTATCTCAATTATGAATCATCTATACTATGAATACATTTTGAAGAAAACATGGTCTCTCTAAATATTTATAATACATTTGTTATCATATCATTTCACAACATTCACAACATTCATTAAAATTAACTAAAATAATGATCAATTTGTTATGGAAGCTTCTCCACTATTTGAGGATTTATAAAACATTCCTATGAGTCATCCATTGATTTTGTATAGAGGTAAAAATGAGTATTTTGAGATATTGGATAACAACTTATATTAATTACACTATCTTTGTGAATTTTCTTATGTTTAATTTAGATTTTATGAATCTATATAAGATGATTCCAATAATTAATCATATATAGATTCCAAATGTTCAGCATAATTCTATTGTTGAGAATATTCATTTATGTGCTATAAATTAGAACCCATAGAATCATGAATCTTCATGTTGTAATGCATATAAAATTTTGGAAATTGTCAGGGATAAACAATTTTAAACACAAAAAATCATGTTGATGACGATAGTCATGTTCTTGGAATATTACTAGTATTCTGATTTTCTATATTGAGAATCTATGGATTGAATACATAAATAATTCATTATAGCAGTCAACAGTTTTCAATATCATGGTGAGTGGTATATTTCATATGAATATATAGTGGAGTAGATCACCGATATTATTTTTTTATAGTGAAAATATAGGAAGAGTTTTTTATGAAACTATAGACATTATAAAAATATGTATTGATGGTCTTACTAGGTCTTTAATAAAGTTTTACAATTTTTTGAATATATTTATAGAAAATTAAAATCATATCAATGATGATATGTGATTTTATTATCATTCCATTGGAGATAAAAATAAAAATATGAGTATAATAAAGTGATGTTCTCAATTGTACTCATATGATCAATGTAGATAACATATCGAGGGAAAATATCGTTAATTATGTAGATAATATTTTAGAAATATAACATCTAGAGTTATTTTCAAAAGGTTATAATATATTAACATGTAATTAAATTTTCATCTAGCATTAAATATGATGATTACAAGAAACCAGTTTATATTTGAGTGGATGGATTGAATCTTGAAAAGAATCATAGAGAATCTAGGAGACCATTAAAATCAAAATAAAAAATGGTTTTACTGATGATGATGGATTATAGTTCTATTGTTGTTTCTTCTTCATTATGAAGTACTTCATAATGTATTGAATGTGGTTGGATGTTAAGTTCCTTCCAATAAATATGGATATAAAAATGAGAAACGTTTCATAGGAAACATGATTTATGAATAGTTTATATGTATTATTTTATACTCTATTTATTAATATATATATATATATATATAATATTGCAATGATAAATGGTGATATTCATGATATGAAATGAATAATTATATAAGAAATATTAAGGAAATGTATAAAAATATATTTCAAAAATATATAGAAGATAATGATATAATTTCTGATGTGATTTTTGAATGAGAAAATAAAAATTAAACATTGTTAACCAATATTACTACAAATTTAAAATATGATGTGAATGATTCTATGAGACTAAAGTATACCGTTGATAGAATATGGATGTTTCATTATGTGTTTTCCATTAGAAGGAAAAATTTCAACAATCCTTTGATAAAATTTAAGCTACAGTGAATAATTTCATGACTTGATTGAAAATTTTATATAAGATCACAATCTCAAAGGATACTTTAAAAAAGAACTATTTCTAATAACAAAGTACCATAAATTTTAATTGGAATAATTAATAGTATGAAATTTTAATGGTAAGGGTTCATTGAAAAAATTATAGTTATTTAGAACCCAAAGAGATTTTATTTTAATGTATAAAAAATTTATTCAATATAGAATGGATGGAATAATTTGGTTACAGATAGATTTATTTTCAAACTTCAAAATACATATGCATGTCTAGATCACGAATCACTATTTTTTTGTGAGAAAATAAATTGAGAATCAGAGGCTAAAAACCTGGGATTCTGTATTTTTATTTTTCTTATATAATTATATATTTTTCCATATGTGTAAATAATTAAATATGATGTCATACTCCTATATTGTTTTTCCTAACATTAAATATTGACCCATATATCGGTAAAAAAAATTTCTTTCTATAAAAATTTAAATTCTTAGAAGATATGAGATAATTTTTAAATTATCTTTTGTAACCATCTTCTATCCAAAGAAGATCATATATATGAACTGAATGATAAATTAATAATTTTTATATATTTTATAAATTTTTCCTAAAAGGAATAAAATTATAGTAGTTTCCATTAAATTTTAGATATTTCTTTTTCATTGGTAGTGAATGTTTTTTAGGAAATTTATAATTTAGTCTTTCATGGGATTTGAAAACATCATATTTGGAGAGATATAATTATATAATTTTAATAATTTTAATAAATTAGTTCCCAAGTAATATAATATAAAAAATAAGTAGATGGGTGAATCTATGAACCATTTTTATTTTATAATTCTTTAATCAAAATAAAACCGCAAGAACATGTTAGAGTTCTCGATCCACCAAAATATATTGCAGATCATCACATAAAATGAAATAAATATAATGAGAGATCATGACGTGTTATTTATATAGTTCAACTAATGTGATTTGCGCCTTCCCATGTTGTCAATAACACCTAACATGGATTATACTATAAAATTACACAAATTACCATGGCATAGGTATAAAATAGTTCTAAAGAATATTTATCATTCCACTATTTGACAATTGTTTTACACCATAGTGACCAAATAATTCACCATAGTTGGTTATATTCCCCAACTATCCTTATTTCCCACCTTCCTTATCGAGTAGTTATACCCTATATCCATGATCCACTTTATCAATTGCTTATACTCTCTATCTAATAGCTCTAACTTATTCATTTTTAATTTAGTATATAAATATCTTGTTCATATGAAATTATTCCTCTGAAATAATCTTTTATCACCTTCTCTAATATAAAACTTCTAAATCATAATAATAGCACTCTAAAAATATTTTTGATCTCAAAATATCCAGATAATCGATAAATATTGGGATAAATTATATACTCATCAAAATTTATCCATCTTGTAATACTCTATTTATTATAATATGTCTAATTCTACATTGTCTTATTATTATAACATATATACCTCTATCCAGTAATCTTTGGTCTGATGTGATCTATATAATTCATATCATTGGGATTCTAAATTGTCACTAGATAGTTTATCCAAATGATACATTTATGTCTCTTGGATTATTTTTGGGATATCTTCTTTCTAATTATCCTCCCCTTCAACCCAGTAGAATCATGATCAGAAACTCACGTTATTCTCTCTGATAAATATTGAATATTTCACAGTATTAGAATAGTATCAAGAGCTCAAATTGTGAATTAACCCATTTATATAGAAATATTTCCCCAACAAATTAAGTAAGATTCATGAACACATAATTTGAACACTTCAGAAAACTGAAATTTCATTTGATGTCCTTCAAATCCTCCCATCAAGAAAGAGAAAGAATATTTAATACCAACAACCAAAAATATTTGTATAAATAATATTTTTCAAATCAACCTTGAATACTAGTTAAAATTATATTATTTGAAAGTAAAACATAGTTGTATCCCACTTAATAATGTTATAATGTTATTGTATATATTAACAGGCCTCCATATTGTGATATTAGAATGAGAATATAGGATGGAATTTATAAATGTATGTTCAATGAATTTTTTAATAATATATCTAATAGATATGGAATTCACTACCTAGTAAAATTTTTAGATTTCTCCATTTAGTATAGCTACTCATATCTCCCTATTTAATTGAATAAAAAACTCTTTATCAATAAATGATTCAATGTATCTATCGGAAAATTCGTTTTCTGATCATACAATGTCCCCTAAAATCATCATTGTTCAAAATTCATGAATATATAACTCCTTGTTTTGTTAAACATAGTTATATAGAATTCTTCCTAAAATATAACAATTCTATATCTCCATCGATAGATATTTAGAGACTTCCTCTATTATTTTTCATTTGTTTGGTATATTCTCAAACATTCCTATATCTGGGGAAACCTACAAAATCATAGACTGAATTGTATACAACTTCACCATTGAGAAAATTGATCTTGAATCATTAATATCATCCTGTTTTTTAGTATAGTGAGGATCATTAAAACAGTTTATAACATAATAATGTTACTCTATATATTTTAATGACTCTTCTCTCCAAATTCTCATGAATTTTTCATAAAACAAATATTTATATATTCACAAAACAACAAATTAATGTAGCTTGGGACCAATATTAGAATCATATTTTTTCACTATCCAGACACATCCTCAAATTCAAGTTATATGCTCAATTATTTCCCCAACAAATCTCTGTGAATATTATTTCTCCCCAAATTTATAATTAAGTGAAATGGTTAATATCAGGGAAATTTCATCTCATCAACATTAATCTTAGAATATAGAAATACTTGTATCAATAAATGGATAATATAACATGAATCTAAAAAATGATCCACTAATTAAAATTTTTTGGTAATATAAATGATAGACAGATCTTAATAAAATCAAAAAATAATTAAAATATATAACCAAAACCCCATGCATCTCATCATTTTCAACAATAATGACATTTACATGATGATCAGTTTTATATATAAATTGAATGTTTGATAATCCAACATCATCTTTGATATTGGTCCCCCAGAAGGGTAAAAAATATTCTATATTATGATGATTGGAATTTTCTAAGAAATATATCTATTATTACTATGAAATCCTTACAACACATAGTTGGATCCTTTATATGGTCAAATTAAATTCCCTAAATGATATATCAAATAAAAAATTATAATGGGAATCAAGATGAATAATAATGTTCCATAGATGAAATATTTATGATGAAATTATTATATCAATCTAGACTTATTCATCTTCTTCCTTGAAAAAGAATTTAATTTTCCTTCTTCTATATGGTCATCCTCAATATATGTAATAATATATTTATTCTCATTTGTTGATTCATTAAATGAATTTTTCATATTCCCTTTATATTTTTTAAATATCATCATTCTCTTGAGTTTTAAATCTAATTTTCATGCTTTATTCATAGGATTGTATGATAGTCATACAATTTTTACTATAATTAATATCATCCTAGAAAATCATTAATGTCTTATAAATATTCGAAACATCATTTATAGATGACATGTCATCAAAATAATTATCATCTTCCAAGGCCTATATGATTTCATTTTCATCAATGAAATTTCTACGTCTTCTATCATTAGGATCTTTAATATTAGATCTGTCGAGATAACTATGTTCTATTTCTTTCCTTTCTCAAAATTCATGATCTTCATAGACGACTAAATTTGAATATATACATTTTTATACTTCTAATCATTATTTTATTAATCAACATTATTTCATGAAATATTTTTTCTTATCTTCTCATCATATCTCCACTATGATTCAAAACACTTCTTCATAGAGTCCTAAAATTAAAATAGGAGTATTATTTATGATTAAACACTCCACAACACTATGAGTGACCTATGAACCTTGTTCTTTAATAATAATAACAATTTTGTCTAAAATCTATTTTCTTTTTCACTTTATAATATTTATGTGTCACGGTTCATGGGGGAAATATTCTAATAGTGTTCCACTCTTCAATTGTAGAAGATTCTTTCTCACATACCATATTCTTCCCAGTTTATTTAAAATCATATTTTAAACCATCATTATTTGTAATGGTTAATGTACAAAGATATTTCTCGGGGATAGAGTCCACATACCTATTCACCATCACAAGAAGAATAACCATTATCCTCAACTACATTGGTGAAGTGTTCTTTAATACTCTTTAAATACCATTTTTTTGAAAGGAAATTTGACTTATCCTGTAATAATTATTTCACTTTTCCAGAAACTTTTACATCAATTTTTTTACCATCTTCTCAAATTTTACCAACATTAATTAGTTCTTTATAAATTTCTAAAAAAGTGTTTCTTCATCCACATTGTGCTCATCCTATGAGGATGCTTTTTATTAATGATCTTCATTATTCATTTATATCCGAACCACATACACTTTATAGGAAATTATCTCATTCATGCATGCAATCTAATTTCTGATACACTCTTCATTCACGGAATTTATCTCCTTAGTTTATTTCATCAACTTTAACTTCTCCTTATTGATCTATATAATTATATCGATATCCATTTAATGATTTTCAATTAGAGTCCACTTTTGTTATTTCCTATTTTATTTCTCATCATCATTACATGATAAATTACCCTCCAATTTAAAATGACCTTGGATGTTGACATCATCAAAAGATTCATTATAGGATGATGAATCAGCATTCTTTATACTAACAAACCAATTGTTATTCATAAAAGATATAATTTTCTTTTATTTTATAAAAATATGTTTTTTATATTTATTATACTGTTCTTATAATTCAAATCCATCAATATTTTATTAAAAAGATTCATGTAATTGACTACAATTAGTACAATTCTATCATTGAATATATTTTTTACCTGTTCCATTCAAAATTTCATTAATGTCACTATGACAAATATGTGATCTGACTTTTTCAAATTCATAATCATCTACCTAATCATATAAATCAAATGGTTATTTTTCAATTTCATTATCTCCAAACATCTATAAAAACATATCATCAAAATCCAATTATTTCATAGATTTATTCATAATGATGATTTCATTTTATCATTTCATAAGTTATGAGAGTACTGTAGAATTTGTCGAAATATTGATCAACTTGAACGTCTATATTTGAAACATCATAACAAAACAAATAAAAAAAATGTATCAATAATTTCATAATAGGATTAGAATATTCAAGATTTTCCCAAAAATCTATAATATTACTGATAATTTCTTTGACCCATTTGAAGAACCCATCAATATTTTCATCATCAACCATCTTGATATCATCGGATATTATCCTCTAGATATGTATCATTATATCCTTAAAATTCATGATTCCTTCATAAATTGTTATCAACAGAACCCACATTTTGTTTTCCATTGGAAGCCTTGTAAGTTTTATAAAAACCTTCAAATAGAGGAATGAAAATTTTGTTTTCATTTCTCCATCAACAACCAAAATTATAATATTACTAGATATCATAGATACATCATTAATATGAGAAACTTATGATGTAAATTCATCTTTAATTTAAATTCATATAAATGGGAATTTGGGTAACATCATATTCCTCCAACATTGATAATTATTTCCTTGGTATAAAGGAAAACCCTTATTTTTAACTATATTTATATTTTACATTATTAGTATATAGATTGGTATTTCATAGGAAATCATCCCATTGATACCACTTTTAGTTCCAAGACAAATGTAATATTACTGAGAGATGGATGGGTTGAGATAGTGATTCCTTCTATTTCATAAACTTCTAGAAATTATTCGTGTTCTTGACCCAATCAAAAATAACTCAATACCTCACCTAATGTGAAGTAAATGTATAGAGTGACTGGAAAATGATATTTACATGTTTTCATAAATTTAACCTACTCCTTTCTATATTGGTTGTAGCCTCAAACATAGATTCTCCACTAACATCAATAGGATTGTAATGGATCATGAATCAACAGGTTCTACAACCTAGTGCTCATTCCTCCAGTTTACCTTGGTTCTGCCCTATAATGAATAACTATTAAGACTGTAATGAATATATTTTCTTCCCTAGAGTTTTATGTCCCCAAACATTCCTTATTTTATCATATTCATTCTCAACTGGTAATACCCCCCAATATAGATAATATTTATAAGTTGGTTACACCCCTTGATAAATGATATGCCTTCATTATTAACTGAGCATAGAAAGAACATCTTATTTAGATGAGAATCCTCCACAAAAACATTATATTAGTTTTTTCTATAAAACGTATTAAATATCGTCATTTTCTATCTAAAAATAAACCTCATTTAAAATCATCATCATGATATTGAATGAAATAATTAAACACAAACAAATATTTTAATTTTCCATATAGAAATACTACATCTATTATATTGTTTTTTATTCTCCAAGTTCTTGTGTACTCTATCTGATGCACCACTATATAGTAATACATTATTCAATGTGCTCAGTCTAATGATAAACAATGTGATGATACTTCATTTTCTTATAAATTATAAATCTACTAAATATCTTTTCTATGGATCTCATCATGGACCTCTTTAATCTGATTCTCGTATTATTCGACCATATATTATCCTGTATGAAAACTGACACTTTTCTCTCTAAAAATATTAATCAAAATCACTCTATTTAAATAAAAACTACATATAAGAATGATCATGTACTCTTTTATATATGTATAAATCCACCAAAAATTAAAGAAGTGTCAAAAGTTCCATGTTTGACCATTCCTCTCAACATAAATTTCATTTGATGGACTTAAAATCCTATAACCAGTAAGACTAAACATTATTCACAATAACATTATCAAATATAGACATAATATTTCCTCTTAAAATCAACCATAAATCATGGATCAATTTGCGATTATTTAATTTACTACTCAGAATCATCACTACTAGTGACTTCGCATTTTTTTAATGATCCTCAACCCTCCATGATGTGATCATTTTAAGAAATTTATCATATTAAATTTTTTATGTTTTGTACCATTAAATTTATTAATTTGTTTTATGGATATAGATTTATATATCCTATAAAACATCATATATTTCTCGGTTTGGTATAACTCGTGAGATTTCTCTATTTAGTGGAATACCAAACGCTTCTTATGATGGAGTTTCAAAATTTTTATTTGATCAATCTATGTCTGATCATTATATGTTTAATCCAATCTAATGAGATTAATCATTAGAAATATGAAACTTTGTGCCTTTATAAAAATAATCAAATGGAATCATTCCAGAAAATTTAGAAATCACAATCATTATCAAGTGATCATTAGATATTTACTCCATCCTATTTTTTCTCTGATACATCCTCAATCATTACATAATCTATTGAAATTCCACTACTTCATATCTTGACCATTTTTAAATTTCATTCACTGAGAAAACTAGGATATAATATAGAATTACATTATTATTCCTTGAGAAGTGAGGATAATAAAACTATCTACTTCCATAATAATATTTCTTTAAATGTTTTATAAATTCTTCTCTCCCACCACTCAATAATTTACCCTAAAAACAAATATTAACATATTGTAAATAGTCTAAGAAAAAAAACCATTCACATAATAAGACAAAAAATAGAAAAATGTTTTAATATAAAGTTATGTAAATCCATTTTAACTCTATCATTAGTTATTGTTAATGGATAATGCATTTGATTCATAAATTTTGTTTTTTTAGTGAGTCATATTTATCAAATAGTAAGGGAATATTGTAGTTTCATTTCCACGAGAGAAATTATAATATGAAGGTTGATTAATAATGAGTTGGTTTTTAAGAATTATAATTTTAAAAAAATTTATACATTTTCAAGGATTGTAAATGATGACTTAGTGTAATAAAACAATTATTTTTTTATTCCATATTAACATCAAAACATTTTTTAAAAAATATTTTCTGACGAGATCGATTGACAAAGGAAGGTATGTCTTATAATTCAAGAGCTGATGTTTGTGTTTACTTTGAATAAATTCTTCAAATCTATCTTATTATATCTAAAAGGATAATGACTGATTATTCACTACATGGATTCTAGAAATTTAGGTAAAATTCCATATAGAGTATATTTTTTTTGTAACATAAAAAAATCAAGAATACTAGAGAGTGTAATTATATTAAATTATTATTAGAGAATACTAGTGGTCCTTAATGATCAGATATATATGTACTACTGGAATACTTGAAACATACATCCATTATATTTGAAATCATAAGATATAATATAGAAAAAAAATTATAAAATAATTAACACTTATATAATATCCCAAAAAATTATACAATGATACATACTTGGTTCCCTTGATAAACGAATAAAAAAATCGTGGTCATAATTTTATACAATAAAAGACATCATAACATAAACATGGAACATGTGATATAGTAGAAATTAACAAATAAAATGAAGAGATATGGAATATAAATTGAGGTAATTATATATACATTCTAATAAATAAAATCATATATAAAATTATTAATTGACATGATACTAATAAAATAAATAATATAGGACATCAAAACTTTATTTCAAGGCCTTAAGGCAAGACACATTCTTGTTATGGGGGTGGAATAAACCCCCCCCCCCATTTTTTTCTCAATATACATGTCAATCCATCTAGGGGATTTAAAATTTGAGCTCTTACCAACACTTAATTATGTTCAATGCATTCACCATGAAAGCTAACAAGAAATTTCATACCATTCCATAAGTAACCATTGGATGAATAAAAACATAGATCTCTAAATAATTAAGAGTATTAAATATAAATACATTCCTTTTAAATGTATTAATGATCATGTCATTGATAATATAAATTATCAATTGACAATCCATGTGGTATCATTTATGTAATATAATGTACCAATTTCAATGAAATGTAGTAGTGAGTGTTCATTCAATGTTGTGGGTCCTATATATGGGAAAATAATATGGTTAAATATTGTATGAAAAAAAAATTTATGAATTTTAAAGATAATTAGAATATTAAAAATAATATCCTAGGGGAGTTTATAGCCATGTGTTTCTTCTCAGTCCCACTCATCTTGAATCAGACTAATGATTGAGTTATTTCTTGACAGAAAATATTCTATATGACTAACCAATGGTGAATCAATTACATAGAAAAATCTCTTTATAAATAAAAGGATTAATTTCTATGATAATAAAAAAAATTTACTTTACTATAAATTTTGATGGTTTTCCCACCCTAGAAGATATTAAGTCTTATAATGGTGTTGTTATCTATTGAATTAAAATAATATTAAGGAATTATAATATATTGAATTGTAAATAAATTAAAACACATTGAAAATTTGGTAAAATGTCCTCCATTTTTAATTAATAATCACAGAAATTAATATTATTGGTTAATTTATCTTCATTCCCAAAAAATGAAAAATGGGATAGAAAATCCCCATTATTTCATCGGAATCAATTAAATGAAAACCTCTTGAAAGGGAGGGATTTAAATTGATATTCTAATACAATGATAAATGACTTTCCATTTGATAACATATGAAATATAGAGTATATACACCATATATATATAATTATATTCAAAATAAAAAATATCAAAGAGATGAATTGATAATTGAAAACCCTTACATGTTGTCCTGGCATCCATGAATGTGATTTATCCTCCAGTACCCAAAAAACAACCATATTAATCACATAATTTATAACCTTACACATATCTATTATCATTTATACTTTTCATATTTTTTTAATCTCTCTATGAATTCTAGATATTTTTTTCCTATTTTCTTATATAATCTGTTCTTTATTTTGAATATTTACAAGTTTCACACTAGTGGCCTCTATATTCATTCCAATTATAATTACCATATTAACTATACTATGAAAGATATTTTTTTGGGATAAATTATAATAATGTATGATGTCTACAACTCCTTTAAATAGTGTTTCTGGATTTCTAATTGAATATAAGTTCAATAATAATCATGTTTTTGATATGCAAGATTATCGAAGTGTGTTTATATAAATAAATAATTTTATTAGTATTTGACATCTTAAGAACAAAAAATTAAATAAAATTTATTCCTTTACACCATATTATAAGATTTATTATTTTTCTCTAAAATTTCGACATATAAATTCATAGTATTGTTCATGTAGGTGATTAAATAGATCAAAACATGAACATACCCTAATTAAATGAATGAATATGAGTTGGTTTAGTTGAAATGTAATTATACTAGAAGAATAATGATCATATTTTGTGTTTAAAATGTGATATATTATAACAATATAGAAGTAAAATATAAAGTGACATTGGTCAAAATATTATATAATAAAAATAATAACATTTTTATCTTATATTTATCGTTTAATAAGGATAATTTCATAGCGAAAGATTATTTTTAATATGATTAATTGTATTTTCAATTTCGATTAATATAACTCTAATAATTACATAAAAAATATATCTCATTTTAACCCATTTCTTAATTCTATCCATGAATAGAGGTAATGAAATGATAATTGGAAACTAATCATTCCCATCAGGATTAGTACTCATATATGAATTGATAATGACAACATTTTCCATAGAATAGCGATAATGTGTAATATTTTTTACCATTTTAGAATATAAAATATGTGATAAATTTCATAATTATATTTTAAATTCTCTATTATGACTATCCTTTTAATGATATAAAGGAAAAAACATGCTTTATCGTGGAGGTTATAGCTCACCCAACAAATGAATGACATTTTTGTATTTCCTAGAGGAAAAGGGAATGATTGTTAATTACTATACTATCATTATTATAACATGTTTATATAATAAAAATAATAATGTCTTATTTTTATTATTTTAATGTAATTTTATGAAGATGTTGTGCAAATAATCATATGGAAATGGGAAGGGGGTCGTTAGAAATATATACTTCGCCTCTTGGATTTTCTCCATTGAAAAATGTGTAAGGCCTATGATGGAAAACAATTTTAGAAGAAAAACCCCCCATTAATTATTC
The DNA here is from genome assembly GCA_963277665.1 of Viscum album. Classification (NCBI taxonomy): domain Eukaryota; kingdom Viridiplantae; phylum Streptophyta; class Magnoliopsida; order Santalales; family Viscaceae; genus Viscum; species Viscum album. The sequence continues at coordinate 893,968,353 of OY728123.1, forward strand.
TGGGAATATTTAGGATAGTTTTGGGAATTATTTAATTTAAATTATTTGGGTTTTGGGGTGAGCGGATGAAAGGAGAGGTGTTCCCATTTTATAATTACATGTTATGATATTTTTTTAAATACCCATAACATTATAATAATATGAATACCCTCTTAATTTGATTATATCCAAAATTAAAAAATAATGGATTGTATAATAGATAAAAATGAACAATAATCTATAATTTTATTCCACATGTCTTTTACACAAGTATTTTTCTATCCATAATTATTTTTTTTATTTACCATTTTATCTTTTACCATGCTGACAATTTTTTACCTTATTAATTTATCTTTTATAACTAAAAACAATAAGGTACCCTTTACATATTTTTTCCCACATTATTGAAAATCTGAAATTTATTTAATAACATCATACATCTAAATGTGATATATTTCATTACTCAAATATTAAATTTATAAGTTATTAATATATTTTTTGTGAAAAAATGTTATTTATGGATTAAAATAAAAAAAGGTTTATAAATGAAAAAATAACTAAATTGTATATTTTTACATATGACACATATATTTGTTGAAGATTTTTTTGGATTATACTAATATCATCATAATATAGTAAAATACATGGTTTTAATAAAAATAATATTGGAACTATACCATTAATAATGAATATATTTAGAAAGATATCAAAACATCGACTAATGAAAATATCATTATGAAAAACTAAAAATTGAATTTTATTTTGTAAAACTAAAATTCCAGAATTTATGAATTAACTATTAAATATTAAAATAAATAAAGTATCATTTTATTATGATTTTAGAGAATTTTTATGATATGTGTTTCTACCAATATGGTAGGGTTTCAAGTATTTCAATCTCCACCTAAAATAATTTCATCCTTGAAATTGGGGTATATGTCAACTATTGAGCTGAAGAAAATATTATTTTCTTATAGCTTATTTAGAATGCCATGTTTCCTCTTTTAGTTTGTGATTTCTAAAAGTATTTTTAGAAAATTGAGTACTTTAACTTCTGAACAGATTCTCTATAGTATCAAGAATTTAGATACACTCTTCATTATATGAAATGATAATATCAAACTCTATTCTATTATATTTTAGTATATGTGTTAGATCTAAATTTTTTTTCTAAACTAATGAAACATGAAATATGTTGTATACATTAGGAAGGGTGGGAATCATATAAAATAATTATTTTATATCACTAATTAAAATATTTTTATCTATGATAATTTTATTTCCTAGTTATAGTCATGTATTTTAAATTTCCTTAATATATAGGCTTCAACCCTATCATTCTACAAGAAGAAAAAATGCCCTTTCATTGATAAAGAACTATATATTAAAAATAATTCCTTACATTATGATAACGTTAATTCTAGTAATTTAATCAATATTTTATTAATCTCATCAAAACGTTCCTTACATTACCTTCAACATGGAAATTTTAACCCCTTTTATGTGTTAACTTTTATAATGAGTTGTCCAACAATGAAAAATAAAAAACAAACTACTGAAAGAACCTGTGAAACCTATGAATATTTGGATATTATTTATATTCATCCATGAATGAGATTCATTGACTAAATTTTTCTTTGAAGGGTCAAAAAATATTCTTTTATAGGATAAAATATGGTCATACAGGGAAACATAATAAATCCAAATTACACACTTACTATATTTCAAATATAATTTTTAAAGGGTTTTGAAAATTCATTCTGCATGACTATCATGTTATTAATTTAACTTTTGTTTTATCAATATATCACTAATTATTTCCATCATAATTTTTTCAACATAATCTACGATTACTCTATCCATCAGATATATAACGACAAAAGGTGTATTAGTCAGTCCAAAGGGAATTAGAGTAAACTCATATTTTCCATTCCATGGGGAAATTTTCATCATTTATATACATCCATTCATTACACATAGTATATGATAAAAAAATATAGATTTATGATTCAAAACTCATAGGATACTTGATGTTGAAAAACTATGTCATAAATCAAGTTAAATGATACTTCTTCTTTATATTATTTTCATTGATATACCTATAATCTATGTTTATTCTCATAGATTGATCCTTCATATTCATGAAAAAATAGAAGATCCCTAGTTGAAACACTAGTGAATATAAATCCCTCATCACACAACACATGCAACTATTTCTTCAACTCCACAAACACAAATGGTTTCCTTATATAGAGTGTTATAGATATATGTACTGATTCAGGAATGAATACAATATATACCTTAACTTCATTCTTAGGTTGATAAGCTGGTAATTCATCTAGAAAAATAGTAATGAATATTTGTAAAAATGTAAAATAATCTATTCTTTGGTTATATTCCTTGTCTATATATTATTCATGATCAGTATCTATTATAGAATTTTTGTATGGATTGATAATGGGGGAGGATTGAGAGATGACATATAAATTAAATCCACTCCTATAAATATAGGAGATTCCACATCACATTCAATAATAATAATATCATTCTTCTAGAAATATATATTTTCATTGTAAATTGAAATCCAATTCATAATAAATATCATATCATTTTCAACCACAAATATAATAATCATGTTATCAAATAGGGTAAATCCATACATCCTAAAATTAATTTACTAACATAACTTGTTGGTAAAAATATTTCCATCATATTTCTTTTTTGATAAATAACTTACAATAATCTTAGGAAAATATTTGATGTTTTTTCAAACATGGAATATATTGGATTGTGAAGGTCTAGAATAAAAAAAACACTACGTAAATTTGAGGATATTTTCAAAGTACATACAACCACATCACTATAAAATTCTAATTCATCTTTGGTAATTGTATAGGCTTTGAAATTCTCCCTTTCTATTTTTTATTGTAAATTACAAAAACAATTTGGGAATTAGTTCACATAATTTCAATTGTCCTTATTATTATGGAATTTAACATCAACAAATTATACCATGCATTTTCATTCTTAATATTTAGGTAAATTTCAATTCGGTTAATATAATCTCCCCATCATTTATTATTATATAAATTGTATTTCGAAAGATATTTATCACATATGGGAAATAAAATCCTTCCACTCATTTTATTTGTTTCAATAATCTTCTCATGATGCTTAGGAAACCAACTCATTGACTACATTCTCTTGAATTCATACATTTGAGACAAATCATTTTCTATATTAGTGGCCCATATAAAAATTTCTCAAATTATGTAAAGGTCCGAGATGCCTCCCTATAAATTCTCGTATTTAACCAATTAATGAAATTTCAAATCGTTCTTTTTGGTATAATTATATTGTTAGAATCATTTCTTTGTGGTATGTACCTTAAACACATTATCTTAAAATTCTGTTTACATTATTACATTGGAATATGATAGAAGGAATCTACTCTCGATGCACCGAATAGTTTAGTATTCTTGGAAAACTATAAAAAAACATCATCCTTGTATTTCATTTCAATAAATAAAATTTAGAACACATTTTTTCAAGAATAATATTCTTCCATATAGCATTGAATTGCATATTAATCATAATAAGCATCATGTTTTCTTCGGAAATAAAACAATTATGTGATAGTTTAAAATCATAGAAATTGTTTTGTACAATGTATGTTGTTATGAAATAATAATAATTATCAATATGGTAATATACATTACTAAAACCACATTCTATGAAATTAATTAACTAAAAATAATGTTCATCAAGATATAATATCAATACAGTAATATCATGGATAATAATCATCATTTAAACAAAAATAATGGAAACCACATGCTATTTAAATAACTTGAATATCGTAATAAGAAAAATAATAATATATATGGAAAGGTAAAAAACTAAAAACGCGTGAAATTTAAATAATAATCTAGGAATGAAATGAATCTTGAGGTAAAAACATTTTAAAATATCATGGATAATATTAAATGAAATATAAATGAATGAAATATAAAATTATTAGGCATCATGTCTCAAGAATATTATACTTCTACCATCATGATATATCCTCAAGATAGTTTAAAACTACTTGGTGTAAATCTATTAAGTTTATATAATTTATTTTAGGCCATCTTCCTTATTCACCAAATGAGTCTACTGATTCATCATGGGGATATCTATAAATAGACCCCACACGTGTCTTCAAGTCAAAACCATACCATATATATTGAATAATCAATATAATTCGTGAACAACATGCCTTAACATTAAATATATATTTTGATGAAATAATAAATAATATAAATATTTATATAGTCAATCAATAAAAAAACTAAAAAACTATATGTGGATATGAGATATAGTTTATTAAATAATAATATCCTTTATAAATAACAATGATATTTAGTGAAAATATAATGTTTAATGAACAAAAGAAGGTTAATATTTCAAGGGAAGGTTATTGGATTAAAATGAATCAAGAATGAGAATGTCAATACATTCCTTGGTCAAAGTGATCATAAAAAATATAAAGAAACAATAAAGTTGCAATTAATAAAACATATCATCATTACAGTATATATAAAATGAAGGGGTTTTGTCATTGATGAATATAAATAATATAAAAATTTCTATATAAACAATCTATAGGAAAATATCCATTTCTTTTTGGAAATAACATTTAAAAAAAATTTAAGAAAAAATATTGAAAACATTTCCTTTAAAAAATCATTGAAACATATTATGATATTTTATTACATTTTATTGGTCATGATGTATGGAAATTACTTTCATACAATACACATTAAAAAAATATTCCTTTAACATTTTTAGTAAAATTCAAATGTGAATTGTTTTCAAAAAGACATGTAGGGTTATTTAATTTTTTTTTAAAAATGTATTAATTTTTTAAAATAGATATAATAAATCATTTGTAAAAGGTTAAAAAAAATTGAAACCATTTTTAGAAAACATGGTTTTGGAAAAAAAAAATTTATTAATGAATAAAGAAATGAAGTCTGATTTTCTTAAATACATTTTTTCAATAATATTAATTACCAAATAGTGGTAAAATTATAATATTACATAAAAAAATAATGAATAACCAAAAGATAATAAAATTTAATCGGATTGTTAGATAATGAATAAATAGTTTCCTTCATTTAAAATTGAAGAATAAATAATACTGATTAGAATGAGATTGTGATAAAAATTGATCATAAAGATGAAGTGAGAATTAATCTATGAATTAGTTAGATATATCAAATGAAAATTCATCAAAATGTATATGAAATAAAAGATAAGATAATAAAAACTCATTAGAAACATAATCATAGAATATCAATGATGATGAATAATTAAAAAAACTAATGAAATGAAATTTAGTTATCAAATTCATTACAACTTGTTTACTTTTTAGTCAAATACCCTTGGATGAAATAATATATATTAAGACTAAAAATACTATAATATTTTATTTATTTCTGATGTATCTTTTGAAATGGGAATCATATACACTATATAAATGAAGTTGGTTTATAACATATAAATGTACCTCATGGAAAGGAAATTAAATTAAAATCCCTTACCTCATGATAACTTTTGGTTGAATGTGATGTATCATCCTATATAGTTGTTTTAAAATTTTTAATAACTTTTAATAAGAACTTATTAATATTTATAATATCATATATGATCCTTTTATAATATCTCAAAACTTATTTTTAATAATATTTCATCATTTTCATCATATCAAGTGTTAATTTCCTTGTTTTATAATGCATGTTTTTTCATGAAGGTTTTGGTTCATGTGATTATTATATAATTATATAAACTACAGAATAATAGTTATGAAATAATTATAATATTAATATATGAATTATACTTTTAAAAAATCATGAATTATGTTTATGAAAAATGTACTATGTTTCATTCATAGAGATGATAGGGAATATGTACGTATTAGTAATGTTTCCATTTTTTAATAATCATTATGGAAATGTGTTATGTAATATTTTATCATTAAAAATGATAATAATATCATATATATCATATACTTTATTTAAATATAATTCTATATATCATCCATTTTGTGTGGGGATGGTAAGAGAGTCACATTGCTTCTTGAAGGCAATAGTCCACACTGACACCAATGAGGTTATCATCATTGTGTGACAGCAAAGGTAAGAAATAAAATTTTAAATTAGATTTTAAAAATGATAAATATTTCTTAAATATAATTATTATATAATAAATATTACATATATTTATTAAATTTACCCTCGTTATATTTTTTCAATAGTGTTAGTCAAATACAAATCACATCGGTGTGGGAGGTAGTGGTCTTCCATATACATGAGTGGTATTAACATATCCCTTACGAATAAGAAATTATATATATATGATATAATTAAGAAAATTGAATTTTTTGAAAATAATTTCATATATAAACTTTATATTGATTATCATACCTAATAGTGAATAGTGGTAATGGAAAAATGAATTACATTAGTTTGTGTGGTTGTAGTCGGTATATAAATGAATGATAATTTCATAACCCAAATGATGGGATTGGGTTTGTATTTAGGTCATGAAAATATTATAAAACAATATTAATATATTTAATATTCTGATGTTATCATATTATCATGTTTTCATAAAAATATAGGGAGTTGGAGGAAGAAATAAAATAAAAACACTCGTTGATGAAAGTTACTTCTTTTTCTGGTATCCTCATTTCGTATAACCAAAACCATTTTAAGTGGTATTTATTAAAACTATAAGCCATATGGGGTGATATTTTGGAATTTGGGATGTGTTTTTGTAGGTTTTTGTCGATATAAATGGATTGAGAGGTGTTTACAAGTGAGGGGACTGAAATCCCTTTTATCATCAATGAGTGGATTTTTTGTAAATTCCAAATAATATTCAATAATAGAATGTTACTCAACCCCAAAGTGAAACGAAAATTATTAATAAAGTTTTTGGATAGATTATATGGTCGATACAAAACTCCAAAACGCAAAAGTGATCATATTTGAAGCATGTTGTTATTTAACGTTAATGTTTCCGAACATTTACCATTTTAGGTTTTCACAATGGTAACTATTATTTTTATCCTAGGTAATATATCTATTAATATTAATATAAAAGGACCCCTATTATATAATTTAAAAATAATGATTCAAAATATGAAATCAAATTTATCAAAAAAAAATCATGTGTTTTTAAGATTAATTTTAGTATAATCTCCAAAAACTAGAAAATTTTTTTTAACCTTAACAATACCTGCATAGTTTTTCTATTTAAATGTGAATATAGTCATTATAAAAGATAAATGTATCTATAAATAGATCATATCTTATATTTTAAAAAATTTAAATATAACATGGAATAATATAATTTTTTTTGAAATTTTAAATAATTTATTAAAATATTATTTTTTATAAAAAAACATTCATTTTAATTTTGAAAATTTTCATTTAATTTGAATTTTAAAAAAATAATGAAAATGATGGAATTATAGTCCATTATTTTCACACCTGAATAAAATTATACATTCATCTAAAATTTTAATGTAACGTAATTATTCATTCAATTTAGTTTACTTTAATATTATTATTATCATTTATTTTACTTTTTTATTATCTAGATAATTATTTAGAAGATGATTGTTATGAATTTAAAGTAATTTTTTCATCCCTAAAAATTAAAAATAAGTTAACTTGATAAAAAATATTTCTTAATTTAAAATATTATTTGTAACTAGATATATATTTTTTTCCCGATCCTAATTCTTTATTGATATTGAATGAATGGAACGTTCTTTGTTTGTATTTTTCTTTACGTAAATTATTTTATAGGTCACCACCACGGAACAGTGTTCCAAAACTCATAAAAATATATTGAAAGATGATTAAGGTAAATATATTTCTATAAAATGGATTTAGAAAAATCTTTGTTCATTTAAACACTTATCTTCATAGTGTAACCCTATAGTTAACAAAATTTTTCTTTTACAGCAGTAATTAATTTTTTTTATTTTTCCTATAAATTTTATTCAAAAATTAAGTTGACCTTTTTTGAAAATAGAAATTATAGCAATTAAAATTATGGAAACCATTTTTAGAAATTAAATTCACATAAGATTAAATATTTATTTCCATATTAATCATGGAGACATGATGAGAAAATGGGTTTTAAAGAGAAAATATTCAAAAGTTTAAAAAAATTATACCAAAATACAATATGAAAATGAAATAAATGGAATAAAATGTATTAATTGATATAAAAATAAATTATCATTACCATTAAAAAAATTAAACTATAATTTAATATTACAAATATTTAAAAAAAATCCAATTGTGAATTAAAATTCCTTATTTTTCACAATTCATCAAAAATTGAAACATTTCAAAAATTTCACAAAAATTCACCCTAAGATAATTTTTTTATTCTGGGTTTAGAAATTAACTTATGTTTATTAAATAATTTTTCCAAAATTATTAAAAATTATATTTAAATTATGTACCCAAATCTTGCCTAAACTGTCCTTTATATAAATATTAGTTTTAAAAAAAATCTTTCCCTTTTAAATGATAATTATATTATTTCTAAATAATAATTAGCTATAATTTTCATAATTTATTAATATTATTCATATAGGTTATTATTGTAGTTTGGTGATAACAATCATATTAAATAATAATATTTTAATTATATGTAAAATTTCAATAAAACATGGTGTTTTTTGTAACACATTTTAAATATAGTGTTGTTTGTAATGAATGCCATCAAATATACTGAATTTTTTGAAAATAATTATATCATAATGTCTCAGGGTGCTATATTTCCTTGTAATGTTGGTGTTTTTTGTCATGCATACTATATAATACAGTGTTATCATTTTAGGATTATGTGGTGGTATATACTCCCCAGAATATATAAATTCAATTCTTACAATTTAAATATGATATTGGTAATTATGGTTTTGACATTTGGAAACAATAATTTTAAATATCCCATATCATAATAGGGTTAATAAAATATTCTCTTAATAAAAGAGAAATGAAAGTATTAAGGTCATATTGAATAATCATATAACAAGTTTTCAAAGTATGAGAATAATGCTAGGAAATGAAATCTTGGAAATTGAGTAGAATACTAACACCCAAGGTTTAATGGAGAGTGATAGAGGTTGTTGATCATATGAAAGTCTGTGATCCAGAGAAGGATAAAGGCCCGAAAACTATAAACTAGAGTTGTGAAAAAGTCTATTGATATCATCAAAACTAATGATAAATGGATAATATTTTGTTTCAAGATCCTTTACATAGAGTTAGGAAATTTTTACTCATGAAGAATATAATTAAATATTAATACATTATATGTTTCTATTTAATAACCACAATTTCATACTTTTGTTGTTCTTTAATAAATTTATAAATCTTCACTTAATCCCAAAGTGAATATCTAGAAATGAATTTTTTTGCATGATGAACTAAAGTCACTTTTAATGGATATTAATATCCATTATATAATGATAATTAATTCATTAAATCTCTAGCTATTATTATGAAAATTTTGTCATCACAAGTTATCAAATTTGAAATTATATATATATATTGAAGGAATACATTAATCTATAAAACCTCTACAAATGTTCGACATAAAACAATTCATAAATGGTTTTCCTTATATCCCTTACAAAATATTGATATACACAACTGTATAAAGAAGTTAAATTGAATTTATAAAATAAACCCATCATTAATATCCAAATATAACTTGAATTATATCTTAATCATCGCATTGCAAACTTGTGAATATCATCATTATGTATTTTTTAAAACATGTTAACAACTTGAATTACCATATAACCTTATATAAAACATGAATTATTCCTTATTATTTAAGTAAAACATAAATATTGGATATATTCTTCGGATACAATTATGTTGTAAACTCTGTAAAAGACTGCATAAACCACCTTTTCAATATATCATTAATAAGTATGAGTGTAGTCCTTACTATGGAATTTAATTTATCTATATCAATCAAATATTTATCCCTACATCAATTTCCCAAAATTAGGAACACGTTAAGGATTATCTATCCCTTAATAATTTTATTTCCAATATGTTAAACATTCTACTGGATAAAATTCAATGGTCATCATTATTTTTTGACATATTCTTTCAAATCCTTAATGAAAAAGGACACTAATATTATAATTATACATTTAGTAATTCTTATAAAAATGAAGAAAATGATAAAACACTCAAATTATATAATTCTAGAAACTTCGAACACGAAAATTAATTAGTCCACTTCATATTTGGTAAATGCATAGCCTCAAACATGATCCATTATCTTTTTTTGAGGAATATTCCTTCGATCCTGGGGACATTGAGTTTCATAGTTCATAATATCCTTACATTTAAAGCGTTTCACATGGGAAACATTTTTAGTACTCATGGAATTAGAACCCCATTGGACATTATAAATATACTTCTACAAAACTCCCATTTTATTAAAATAAAAACATGGTAAATTCTATCAATAAATACAAAAACTGGGGAGAAAAATACTTTTTTCATTTCATCCCTTTATTCTTATTTTTTTCCCTATTGTCCTAATCTACTCATGAATCCTTTAAAATATATAATTTCAAGATAATTATATCTATATTAATTTTTAAAATTATATTATGTCCTCATATGATTAGAAATTTTGGTAGACTAGTTCCTTTTAAAATTTTGTCTTAAATCTGTCAAATAACTGATCATTCTTACTCATTGGATTATGTTCATATATTCGGTTACCCCTGAATAATTTTTTTATTTAAATAAAAGAAACATAGAGGGTAATGTGGGAACAAAAAATTATCAAATTACACCCAACATTTGGAGACCATTAAAATTGCAAAATCAGTCCACAAAAAAATTACATTTAAAGTACTTTACACAAGAACTGTCATGTCAACGTAGATCCCAGAAATCATACATCCACTCGAGAAATATTGCATCTAGTATTGCATCATCAAGTATAACCATAATATATAATCCACCATCCACATTGTCGCAACCATCAACATATCAACTTTATCATTGACTCCTCACCTTTGTCCACTCCACACATCATCATCGACCACTAATGTCCTAAATGAAGCCTAACCCAATCGGTGAATGATATGCAACACTGACCACTGTCACAAAAAAACCATCAACATCCTTCATCATCATGACATCACTAGTGAGAGACCTTCGACCAAAACTACGAAACCTCTTCAAATGGCCACCACTAAAAATACAACCTCAAAAAAATGTCACAAACATCAGTGTGTCACAGTCATAGAAAACCATCTTCCACTACAACAACAATAAATTAACACACCCAAAGCATGACAGAAATAGACATCATATGTTTCATCATTAATGAGTCATTTAAAAAACATAACATAACTTACATATAATATCATGTTCATATAACACTGAAGACTGCTGAATCTCACAATCTAGATCCTCATTGTTTCCACCGCTCCAAACTCAACCTAGAGAGGAGCAGTTGAATGGGAGGGTTTATCAAGGATGAGCATCCATATCTCGGAGAAACAATATCAATGATGAGGATGAATCCTACAAAACCAGTGTCTTAGAACCCGTCGAATTCCAACTGCAAATCCCAAAACCAATTTTTACCACCGCTGCATGCCCAACTTGGTGAGGAATAGAGGAACAGGATTTCATGGTAGGGGATTGAGTTACCATGTGTCGTAACAGTAAGAAAATATCGCCGAAACCACAAAACAACCTTGAATGGAGCCTTGGTTTTTAAGAATTGAACTAGATCACCTACACCGCACATGAATTATGACTAAAGAAGAAGACAACACCCATATGTGGAATAAATGAAAATGAAACATCGGGGTAGAACTCATGGACAACTTTCTCAAATGAAGAATGAAGAAGATAGTAGGAGGGGAAGAGAAGATAATATAAGAAGTAAAGGAAGGAGAATGACACTCATAGGCTCCATTGACCATTCAAATGAGTTCATTAGGAGTAAACCCTATGTGGAGTTGAGAGTGATAGGGGAGAGATGGGAGAGAAAGGATCCACAATAATGATTAATGTAATGTCCTTGATTCAATTTAAATTCCTTAATCTATGCACCATATATAAATTCTAACATTCCCAAGATTTGATCCTTTCATAATGAAATGTTATGAAAAATCCCGAAACTAGATAAATACTTAACATAAATTAGAAATTTTATGCATATCCAATATGCTAAACACAAACATGGTTTCTTTTGGAATATAACTATTTTAAAATCCATCATAATTTTTTTAAATTAAATGTGAATTATCATAATCATATATCCCAAGAGTGTCCAGGTGCAGATTAATTCCCATTCTCATGTACTAGGTTATGAGCAGGTCAATCTCAATGTTCCAATTTAGGAGTTATTACCGCAAGGTACATCTATTCTAGAACCAAATCCACTCGTATTATTTAAAATTTTTTGTATTACTAGGTAAATCCACATAAGGTTAACCTTATAAAACATTAGGATGTTATTATATACTTATCCTATAATTCAATCATGGTTTTATGACCCCTATTTTATTTTTTTACAAAATATATGTCCCATGGATTCTACTAAAATTTTTATGATTCCAACAATATCAAGCATGTCCCCAATTGGCCGTAATCAATTTTTACATTATCATATATACATTGTATAATTTAATTGAATCTAGAAAGACCATATATTTTAGTATTCTTAATATACTATATACATACATGTTTATTTCATTACATTTTAATATTAAAATTAAAACCAAATTTTGGATAATAACATTATTCCCTCTAACATATACTTGAATATCAATCATAGTAAATATTATGGAATCCTATTAAAGGGAAAAAAATAATGGTGAGAATAAATTGTTAGTAAGGGTTACATATAATTTAATCCATCATGAATCAATATGGAAAGGAAAATAAATTATCATACATGACATGGAATCAATAAAATGAGAAGTAAGTGCCTCCAAAGACACTATCAATATAAAAATATAATTTATAATAATAAATATAGAAAAGTAAATTACTAAAAACACATTCCATTTAAATAACTTGAACATCAAGGAATGAAAAGGAATAATCATTATGGAATTGTAAATAACTAAAAATATATTTCATTTGAATAAAAATATATAAAATGAATTAAATCTAGAGATAATATCACAATGAAAATATCATGAGTAATAATAACTAAAATTTAAATGAAATAAATTCTTAATTATTATACATCATGTATCAAGAACAGTATACCTCTACAATAAATATCTATCCTAATTACATTTTAAAAATAATAGGTACAAACCCATTAGTTTTTACGGGTGGATTTTATTCCAGATTACTAATTCACCACATGAGACTACTAATGCATTGAAAAGCAATCTAAAATCGACCCCCACCCAGGTCTATATATCCAAATAACCCCTCATATATCAAATAATCGATTTAATTCTAGGATAATATTCATTATTAATAAATATTTTTATTGATGAAAGAATAAGTGTTTTTAATATTTTCACTGTGAATCAATTAATATTCCAGGAAAAACACCTTATAATAAAATGAGATATTGTTTAATTAATAAGAATATCCCTGATAAATAACATGGATATTTTGGAAAACTTTATTTCCCAACTATCATAATAATGTGAATATTGCAAGGGAATGTTAATTAATACAAAAAGAATCAATAAAGTGAATGTTAATAAATTCCTTGATCGAACTAATTATAAACTATATAGAGAATTATTAAGGATAATATTAATATAAAATATCTATAGTGAAGTATATTTAAAATAATGTGGTCTTTATTATTAATATAAATACCATAAAATTATCTTCAAAAATATTCTTATATAAAATATCCACTTCATTTTGGAAATAAATTTTCAAAATTAATGTTTAAAAAATCTCAGAAAAAAACCTACATTGAAGATAATATTTTAAACTAATAAAGTGATTTTAATATAATGGACTAGTTATGATGTCTTGAAATTCTATTCATTTCATAAATATTAAAACAAAGACACCTTTCACTTCTTCATTGAAAAAAATGGATGTTTTTTAAAAACTATATGGATATTACTTTTATTTTGTTTTAAAAAACTATAAATGGTTATAGTTTTTTTTAAGAAATTATTTTTAGTTAACCTAATAAAAAAATTGAGTTATGAAATTCAATCCCACTTGGTATCTTTTATTTCAAATACCCTTGGATGAAATAATTAAAATTGAAACTCAAAATACCATTAATTATTATGTATTTGTGATATTTCATGTGAAATATTTTGTGTATACACCATATAAAAGTAATAGGTGCATCACATATAAATGTGACTTCATGAATGGAAATTGATATATAATCCATTACCTCACAATTTCATTTGCATTAAAATTATTTAACCTATTACATAGTGTCTTTAAATAAAATTAACTATTAAAATAACTATATTAATATTTTTAATGTAATATAAAATACATTTATAATATTTAATCACCTGTTTATTAATAATCTTTCATTATTTTCTTTATTTTTGTTGTTAATTGCTTTGATTTCGCATATAAGTTTTATCATGAATGTTACAGATCTTTTTCAAGTTATAAAGATATATAATCTTGAGAATAATAATCCTAAAATAATTATCCTATTTATGCATTGATTATAGTTTTAAATTAATCATATAATATGGTTCTAAAAAAGGTATTGTTTTATGATCATCGAGATGGTATGTCATATGTACGCATGAGTAACATCTCCATATTTTAATAATCATTATAGAAAGAGGTACCTAATTTTTCATTTTATAGTATTATAAAAATATCATATATGTAATAATAGTTCGTTAAAAGTACTTATATATATCGTCAATGTGGTTTGGTCATGAAATGGGAGTCACATCACATCGTGAAAGTGATAGTTCACACATACACGAATGATGTAATCGTGTTTATTTCAGGTAGAAGGAAATAATGAAAATGATATATTATAATTTCAGAATGATAATTATTTCATTTATGTCATAATAATTTCATGTATATCACACATATTGGTATCAATTTTTCTTATTACATTCCATTTAATGTGTTAGTGAAAACTGTTAGTGAAAGATGAATCACATCACTTCATGGGACGTTAGTCCATCATACACAAGAGTGACATTGTCGTATCCTCTAGAGAATTGAATGGAAAAATATATATATATATATATAATAAAATATCAAAACATGTATAAATATATTATAAATATATTATATATACATTATATCCATCATCATACACAATTGTGAATAGTGGTAATGGAAAAATTAATGACCTCGGTTTGCGAGGTGGTTGTCCACCATAAACACAAATGAGAATTTTGTAACCCATTTGATTGGTGAGGGGATGGTTTTTGGTAATAAAATTATTATAAAAACATACTATAATATTTAATATAATTTTTTAATTATATTATCATTATTTAATAATAATTTTAGGAGGTGGAGGAATAAATAATAAAAAAACAATCATTGAAGAACATTACATATTCTTCTGGTATCCTACATAGATTGGAACAATTGCCTTTTTATAATTTCTTCATAAAAAAATAATACCCTATAATGACTTGAGATTAGATTTTAAGTTATATTGGAAGGGTTCGGTCTTGAAAAATGTCTTGAGAAATTTATAGAAGTTAGAGGAGTGAATTCCATTTTATAATTGAGGTGAGGAGACATCGTTTGTAAATTCCAAAAACTATTCAATAATGGAAATCTTATATCCCCCAAAGTGGATCCAAAAATTATAATTAAATTACAGTAGGGATGAAATGGTCGATCCACACCTCCACCACTAAAAAGGACACATGTTGTAAACATGTTCCTCCATAACATCCATTATTCTTTAAGTATTTATTGCTTTACTATGGTGACTTTTATTTTTAACCGATGTAATTTATCATTTAATCATAAAATAAAATGAAACGTGCTAGATAATATGTACCCAAATATTCTAAATATTAATGTAAATTTATCAAATAAGTTTTTTTGGTGTGATGAAAATTAATTTTAACACAGGGGTATGTAATGTGGAAAAACATGGTTTTAAGCATAACGCAGCTAATATGGTTTTTACAATTTAAGGTACAATATAGTCACAATAAAGTATAAATTGGATCACTAATGGAAGATATTTTATTTTAAAAAAAACATTTAAGAACAATTTTGACAAAAATAAAAAATTTATGAATTTTAAATAATATAATTAAATATAATTTTTATAAAATAACATTAATTTCAATTTTGACATTTCGATTTTCATATGAATTTAATAAATATATATAAAATGATAAATTTGGAATATATTATGCTCATTCTAATATAACATGATATAATTGTCTAAAAACTTGTTATTACACAATAATTCATTCTATTTAATTTATTTTTAATATTATCGGTATCACTTATTATATTTTATTATTAAAATAAACAATTACTAATTTTGTGTTTATTATGAATTTAAAGTAATTTTTTCCTTCCAAAAAATTGAATATAAATTATCCAGACACTAAAAAGTAATTTTTTCAAAAAAATTTATATAGCTAAACATATATTGTTTTTTCCCTTATCCCAATGCTTTATTGATTTTAAAAAAGGAAGGTTCTCTTTTGGTCTTTCTCTTTACATAACATATTATATAGGTCATGTTTAAGGAAATGTGTCCCATAAACTCATAAAAATATAGCCTAATGTGATATGGGTTGAAATAATTCCATAAAATGGGCTTTGTAAAAACTGGTAAGTCATTTTAACCCTTATCTTCTAAGCATGAATGTTGTGTAAACTAGTTTTTACATTATCCCTGATAATTAATTTTTACGGATTTTAGTATTCATTTTTTTCACCAATTTATTTAAATGTATTAGATAGTAAATATTATTATTATTATAAATATAGAATCTGTTTTTTTCAAATTTCAATCATTTAAGTGTCAAAATTTATTTTCAATGTAATCCCATGGATGTAATGAGAAAGTGAATTTTTAAGGAGAAAATGGCCAATAGTTTACAACATATTTATAAGAAAAATAATTATGAAAATGATTAAAATAATGTAATTTTGATTATTTTTAATATGAGAGACCTAATTTTAACTTAAAAAATAATATTTTAACATATTTAAAAATTAAATAAAAATGAAATTTTCTACTAAAATTCAGTATTTTCACTATTCATAAAACCAATTATATATTTTATAAAACATTCAAATATTCACTATAAGATCATTTTTATGCTATATATCTAAAATGATATTTATTTTTACCAAATGTTTATTATAAAAATAGTAAAAACTAATTTTAAATTATGTTAGAATAGAGTGACTAAACCATCTTTTAGAAGAATACATATTTTCATAAAACATTCCTTTTTTAATATGATGCTTATCATATTCCTAATTAATAGATAACCATAATATTTAAAGATTAGTTAGTAAAATTCATATTCTCCATTCCAACATATATGTGATAACTATCAAATTAAATAATATTATTTTAGTAATATCTGATGTGTTTTTTAATCTAGGTCCCGCATGTAACATAAGATAAACACAATGTTTCCTGTAATGAAAGCCATTGATGATATTGAATATACAAAAAATATATATTGGTAAGTCTCGTGGTGTTATATTATCTTCTAATCATATTTTTTCATGTCATGAATGATATCAAATACAATGGTATTATTTTGGAATTTTTAACATGTTATATTGGTAACCTTATAAATATATTCTCATATACATTTTCATACAACTTTTTTCAAAGACTGATGAAAATCATTTCCATTAAAACTCATTTACCCTAAGGAATTTCATATTCACAAAATATCTTCTAAAAAAACCCCCAATCAATACACATTATCTAATAATACACATTAGTGTTTTAAATTAGTGACCACCATTGATATTAATCTACCTTCATTTGACAGACCTCTATATTTAAATTTACCATTTCACTATATTTTAATGATAAATAGATCTTATGTAGGTAATTAATCCATGGTTCAGATACCAATGTTTTAGTATTTCCACTAAATTATTGGGTTTTTATCACAAGAAGTGGTATAATATAGTTACAACATGTTGTCAATCAATGGTAGCTCTAAGAGAGAATGAATATTTGTTATAACCTATGTAAATTTTAAAAATATAGTTATGATGTGAGTATCCTAAACTCAATAATTACTAACATTATCAAAAGTAACATCCATAAATTGTCTATGGGTACTAACATTAATGACATTCCCCCATTATGAACCATATCTCCATAATGGGATGTGTTAAATTAGTTGATAATAATGAAATGAAAAATAAAATATCAGTTACATTCTCAATATGTTCCCCTATACATATTAATTATTTTTTTAACAATGCATGTTCTATCTAAAGTTTTTTCTCTAAATCAAGTCTCCATGTTTACAAAAAATCATCAGGTTATACCAACAATAAAATCTCAAACATTATAAACCCAAATTCGGTATTTATATTACATTATTGGTGAACAATACAAGAGTTATATAAAGATCTAAAATCATTGTAGTACCGGATGACTGGATACAAACATACATTACAATTATAAGAAGAAGACGCAACATTCTCACATTTGGAAAACATTGTTATATCATCCATAAAATCATGGATAATTATATAATTTTCTCATAAAGGTTTTCTAGAGAATGGAAGATAAGGGTGGGAGTTATCATAACATAAACATGGAATAGGTAACATATAATGTTCAAAAACAAACATGAAGAATTAATTAATTAAAACCAATTTCATTTTATATTTATAAAAATAAATTGGATCATGGAAAATATTTTCCATTGATCTCAAAATGATTGAAATAATATTTTCATGCCTCAGAACATGTTGTTAAGGGATTTTGTCCTGACCCATACCCTAGGTCTTATGCCGTGACATCCCATAGCCCGCCTCCCGAAGGCCATGTGTTGTCAACAAGCGTCGAAGGATTCAACCATCATGTGGGTGGAATTTTCCGGATTACCTGTACAATTTCATACACAAACACATCCTAATGATGGAAATGTAAACATGCATGCCACTAAACAACCACTGAGTAAAAGTAAAAACATATGGTCAATTGGTCCAGAATACAAAACCAAAAAAATATTAACTAAGAATAGTAGAGTAAAAAAGAAAATATGAAATTAATCCACTAAAAACACCACCTAATGGGTAAGTCTAGTGTAGCTTCTGGAATCTGTAGAAGTATTCCTTATCTTCTTAGTCTCACAGGGCACCACTTGGCCCTGGCCCACCATGTCATTTTTCAAGGTGGCATTCATCTTTACCAGACCCAAAATGACTGTGTGAAGCCTCTGTAGCTATAACTAAAAAAGTACTTAGTAGGGAACCCAAACCAATATGTAATGACCACAAACCAATCCACAATATAATCAAAAAATCATGATCATGAAGCAACACATATCACACAATGTATAATCTAGAGTAAGGAAAGTATGACCATTAGTCATATCATTGAACACCTTAGGCTATGGGAGAACACCTCCTCAATGATTACAGTGGGCAAGATGAGTAACATAGAACTGCATCCCACAAATCATGGACTACTTTGGAACTCATCCCTAATGATTACTATGGGTATGCTGGGTCACAGTGTTCCGCTCCCCACTGTTGGAATTTAGGGTCACAAAGATCAGCTTCCGACCTTGGCCATACTGAGGTACTCCTCCTGTCCATTATCGTGGGTTTATTGGGTCACACAGAGCATCTCTCCAATAGGGTCATATCGGGTCACAAATTTGCTTCCCATTGGGTTATCGTAGCTGATCCACATTTGGTTGATTGTTAGAAGGATTCAGGTCTCAGCCAACCGCATGGTTTCCGCATGTAGTGCACAAGATTCTATGATAAACAATACTCATGAAATTCATTGAATTTCAAATTCCATTTAGGAAAGGATAGATTATTCCAAAAGATATGCATCTCTGTGAGTGTTCCAATTCCATAAACAACTCATCAAACTGACGCACAGTTTGTATGTTATTAGAGTTTTTGTAATCTTGGTTCGGTAGCAGGTGGACGCGTTCCATCCTAGTCAAACCATCCCGACCAACCTAGACTAGGGGCCCCAAAACCCCATGTGTAGTTGAAATGGCCCGACCTGACCCATTTTGGGTCTGGGTCATCCTGGTCTAGCCTGCCCAGTGGGCCTGGCCAATTCAGCCTGGCTGCACCCGGCCTGGTTTTGTCAGGGGTGAAGCCTGCTGGGTTGCTGATGAACCGGTCTCATCCATCCCAGCGTTATGGGGAGGGTCCAGCCCACATGGTGTGGGTCCGGCCCACTGGGTACAGTCACGCCCTGCCCGATCCCCTCTGGCGGACCCGCTCTCTTCAGCCCGGATGCGTATCTCGTCCGGAGGGCATAACGTGGCTGGTCAAACATGGCCGCCAGGGCTCTACATGTTATTTGAGGACCGTATGTCAGGTAATATCCACAACTCACTACTGCATGCCACTTCACCGACATGGATGTGGGGAAGTGTCCCTCTGCCGGCCTAGCCGCTGGCCCAACTGATGGATCCTATCACTTCCCCTTTCCCCGATCCCACCACAACTACTGCCTCCAGCATGATTTTGTGGTGTGTCTCCACCCACCCATAGTTTCCACCACTGGCGTCGGTGCGCCGTCAAGCTCTTCTATGGACCACCGAGTCTTCTCTTCGTATCGTCTTCACCTCTGGCCTCTATGGGGTTCTCTGTTCACTGCTGAGGCCTCAGAATCCTATTTCCAGCATTTTGATTATTCGTCCACGAAGAACACACAAGGTGGAGGGGATCAGGCCTTGTTCAAGTCGGCCTGCACCATCTGCGTTAGAGTTTTAAACACGGTGAGGTTTGCGATTAAGGTTATTTCAAAAAATAATTAATCATAGTATAGAAAACCCAAGAAAACCACCCTCCCACAAGAATGAGCGATCCCTGGATTAACCCGTTCTGGGGGTGATCAGTGCTTGTCGTTTTAGAATATGGCTTGGGAAACATGAAATAATATAATCTCCTACATCAAATGTGTTCATCGTTGAAGTGGTCCATCTGTGGGAGTCTATGTTCCATTTTCTTTCATTTCTTTCCAGTTACGTTCTATGAGGTGTGTTTAAGTCACTAGTGATTCGACAACATTCATCATTCATCATTGGATAAAATTATCCACATAGATTCATCATTGTAATTCCACTAATTTCTCCTCCACTCTCCAACATGATAACCCATTAATAGAAAACAAGTCGCAACATTTATGTTACACTGTGTCGTTGTGTCGTTACACTGTTTCATTTATGAAACACCATATCTATTAGGATAAATTTAATGTGTCTTTACGCTGCACATTTACTAGCCATTAATTTGTAACGTTTAATGTGACTCATCACTACTTTTTCGTCACACCGTGGCGCAATCGTTCCACCACCCAATGGTTGGGGAAAACTAATAAATTAATCTTTAAAGTTGTTTTATTTTTTTCTTGAAATTATTAAAATTAACTTTTCCAGTCGACTTTTTCTAGATGAAGTTAGGTTTATTCTAGGAGAATCTTGACTTTTGGAAATCAGTGGTGCCCATGGATTTTTGACCTGAGCACCAGTTTAAAACATAGAAATACCCACTCTCATGTTTACAAAAATGATCTTAAAAAATGTTCAAAATTCTATTTCGACCACACTGGGCCTTGGAATATGGTTCTATCAAAGAATATATTCTTGGAATAATTCCATATAATTATAAAAATTAATACATAATTTCCAAGGCATTACATTACACCCCCCCTCTTTGGGATTCACATCCTCGTAATCCAATAAAATGCTAAAAAACATATCGGGGTACTGAGCACGAATCTAAGCCTCCCTCTCCCATGTTCTTTGCTAGAGAATCTTGTGATTCCACTGAACAGGCACCAGAGGAATCAGCCATCCAAGAAGGACTCTCTTCAATCGATCCTATATCTCTACTGTGAACTCTGCAAACATCTATGCATCCTCAATACCCATATTTCCCCAGTCAATGACATGCGATGTATCATGCACGCACCTCCTCAGTTGTGACATGTGAAAAACATCATGCATCTAGTTCATCTTTGGGGGAATAGCTAGGTGGTATTCCACCTCTACAAATCGTCTAAGAATATGGAAAGTTCTAACGAACCTCGAAGATAACATGCTTCCCTATCCAAATATATTCAAACTAATTCAGGGCAAGACCTGATGAAACAAATATTCTCCCTCCTTGAACTCCAAGGGTCTCTTTCTCATGTTATCATACTATTTATGCCTACTCGGTGTAGTGCCCATCCACTCCTAAATGACTTTTACCTTCTGAATTGTATCCCATACCAACTCTGGACCCATGAGTACTGACTCCCCTAGGTCTCTCCCGCATAGAGTCCATCTGCATGGCTGCCCATACCAGGACAAAAATGGTTCCCTGCCAATGGTGGAGTGATAATTGTTGTTGCATGAAAACACTGTTAGTGGAAGGTGGTCCTCCCAACTATGTCCAAAATAAAGTATGAAAGAAAAAATCTGGTCCTCCAAGGTCTATATGGTCTACTCTGTCTAACCATTTGTTTGAGGATGAAAGGCGGTGCTCAAGAACAGGTGATTCCCAAATGCCTCATGTAATCCCCTACACAACTAGGATGTAAAGTGTGCATCACATTCGGAGATGATCATAGAAGGAACCATGTGAATCCACACTATCTCCTAGACATAGTGGAATCGCAATCCCTCTACCAACTCCATCTCCAAAATGGGTAGGAAGTGAGCCATCATGGTGGGTTTTACAATGATCATCCAGATAGAATCATGGCCCTTAAATGCAGGTGGAAATACCGTCATGAAATCCATCAACATACCATCCCATTTTCAATATGGTACCTTAGGTGGTTGGGCCAATCTTACTGGAACCTGATGCTCAGCCATCACTTTCGGACAAGTGAGGCATTCTGAAATAAACTCTACCACCGCTTTCTTTATCCCTGCCCACTAGTACTGACATTAGAGGTCCTGTTACATCTTCTCCCCACCAGGATGAACCACAAAAGGTGATGTATGGAACTACCTCAACACCTCCTCCCACAATGTCACTGGTACCACTCTGCGCCCGTTGTAAAGGATGACATGCTCTCCACCAATAAAAAATCCATCTTGTTCATGTTTTATGGATAAATGATCACATCGGGCCTTTCAGTCAATATAGATATGTTGTGTCTCCCTAACTCCCTGTAAGAGTGGAAGAGTGATTGTTATCTATTTAATGTAAGATGATCCACCATCATCCACAAAGGATAACTGCTTTGTAGCAAGGTACTACATTGCCTCACCTAGTAGTTGTAAACCAGACCTTCTACTTAGCGTGTCTACCACCATATTCCCTTTACCAAGATTATAGAGTATCTCAATGTCATAGACCTAGAGGAGCTCCATCCATCTATGATGTATCATGTTCAGGTCCTCCTTTGAAAAGATATCCCTTAGACTCTTTTGGTCTGAAAAGACTGTAAATTGTTCACCCTTCAAGTAGTGCCGACAAATCATCAAGTCAAATACCATTGTTTCTAACTCAATTTCATGGGTCGTGTTGTTATGCTCATGCTACCTTAACTTCTATGAGCCATAGGAGGTCACTACTTGATCCTGCATCAAGACACAACCCAATACGGTCCCTAAGGCGTTGAAAAAGACTACATACCCAACACCCTCTTCTGTTAGTCTCAAGATGGGGGCACTCGTCAGTCTCTATCTCAGCTCTTGGAAAATATGTTTCCACTTAGTCATCTACATGAAGGGTTTTTGCTTATTTTTCAAAGATAATAAGGGTGATTATAGTCTGGAAATGTCGGGCATGAACACCTGGTAGTATTCATACAACCCAAAGAATCTCTGTACCACAGTCACGTTCTTGGGTGGATCCTAAGAAAGCACTGCCTCTATCTTCATTGGGTCCTATACAACTCTGGTCTCTGAGATGATGTGTCCCAAAAAGTGGATCTCTCAAATCCATAACTTCCACTTCGAGAGTTTCTCGTAATGATGCCGCTCTCATAGTGTATCCAATTGTAGAGACCCGAAGCCTGACGTACACTGACATTACATTACATTTGTGGAATACATAGTACATAACAAAAACACACACACAAGGATCGTAATAGTTTAGTGTCTTTGGAAACTCGGAACGTAATCTTCTAATCGTGGGGAAAGATCTTCAACATCTCCTATAAAGATCTTCCCTTTTTTTACCTAAAACCTTTCTTTTTATCCTGGGGAAAAGAAAACATAAAAGGGTGAGCTCAAATGCTCAGTAAGGGTAAACAAAAGAAATATCAATCACATCGTATTCATAAGAACATAACATTTTGGAAATCTTAATCTGTAAAAGAGAGAATAATTTCATAACATGGGATAAATCATGGCAGTGAAATGTAATCACAATAATCATAACATAAAACATGAAACTTTGTGGCATTCACAAATAATCATAGAGAATCATTTCTTGTTAGTCAAGACTCATTGCCAAGACTATCTTAGTGGACAATGTCCCTTTCTGAATCGAGTAACCCTCGTTTCAGTCCTGTTTCACTGAACCAGTATAACCTACCGTTCCAGCACTATCTATCTCATGAGATATAAAATCTTTACCCAATGCATTGGAGGGAGATATAGGTCCCACCCATCTTATAATGAATCCTTTCTTATGTGTTCCACATAATAATAAACCATACATCATAGCGTAACCCATGTAATAAAAATGGAATTCTTAAACAACATGACATCATAAAACAGTTCATATAAGATAAAGGAATTCATAAAAATGTTTCCATCACAACATAATCAAATCCATGTAATAATAGGGATAAAAACAGAACCGTTTTATTATCTTAGATGGAAAATAATTTTGATAAAATACTTGAACTCCATTCTTGAGGAAAATATCCTTTCTATTTCAAAAACATTTTTCATTTCATAACATGTCATATGACTTTAAAACAAAATAAGATGATTAAAAATAAACTTGAAAACTTTTAGAGGAAGTTTCTTGGAAATAATGTTTTAAAAATCCATTCATGCCGTATAAGTTAAAAAAAACAATCTTCGTTCTTTTGTCTGAAAAGTCAAAAAGTACCTTGTACGAAAAACGACAAAAGATTCCTTTCATACATATTACTAAAAACTCACCGAAGGGTAAAAATGGATATAAAGAATTGTAGGTGGATTTAAATAATATTACATATTGATGAAACATGGATGTGGATAATAAAATACACCCCAGTAAATACTTACGAATAAACAATCTCGGATAAAAATGAGATTGTGATATTTCCCTTACCTTAGGTCCGATTTGCTTCTTATGTGTCCTAAACTCCTGTATAATGATTTAAATAATGTCATTGACTTATTAAAGAATCATATTAATTGTTATTATATCATATATGGTCCACTTATGACTTTATATTACCCGTTCTTTTGTAAATTCATGTTAAAGTAGTGTTTTGGTTAAAATCGTTTCATTTGTCGTTCGTGTTATTAACTTGTAATTATTCATATGATTACTTAGATCATGATTACTTAATTCCAGAATATAAAACATGATTTATATATATATATATACATATATAATAAATCAGTAAATCGAAATAAATACACCGTTCATGGAGACGGTAGTCCGTACGTACGCATGAACGCTGTTTTCGTTTCCTTATTGAATAGAATGGAATTAAGTAGATGACATACATATAAATATAAATAATTCCAGTATCATTATTTTGTCATATATTTCATTAGTACTTATTATATATACTTTATAATCATTCATGAATGGCTAATCATTGAGAATGAATCTCATCGCGTCGTGGAGACGGTAGTCCGTACGTACGCACGAGCGATGATATCGTTCCCATGGTCGTGGAATTGTGTTGAAGTGTATGTATACTATTTAAGTATCAATATCAATTTATAATAATCATATATAGTTACTCATTACACCTTTATACCCATCCTTGTAAGGTGATGGTGGAAAATAGATTAAACCACGGCGTGGAGACGGTATTCCGTACGTACGCACGCGCGGTGATTTCCTTTTTCCGTAGGATGGATAGAAGGTTAATTAGAGTTGTTTCATATTTATAATAACATATCAGTATATAAGAAATACTGATGTTATTACTTTATCATGAAACAACTAAAGAAGAAGAAGTTGAAGAAGAAAGAAATTGAAAAGATCGGTAATGGATATTACCTCTTCTTTGGAACGCTTCTTTGAATCCTCTACTTAGGGAACTAAGATTGGTCTTTGAAGAATACCAGGACCTCTAGGATTATTCTAGGGAAGAGGAGAAGGGATTTTGGCAGGGGTTGTCCGAGCTTGAGTGCTCAAATTTGTGTGAGGAGGAGGGGGAGGAGGTGTCCTTTTATAAGGGAGGAGAGGGGAACCTTAGGAATATCTCAAAATATTATTTTATTATAAAGTCAAGTTCGGTTTTAATTAGCTCCAAATTGATTTATTTCGAGGCTAAGGTGGGGATGGGTCGAAATCCTCTCATCCAATAGAATTTAGACAAGTTTAGGTTCCTATTTTAACCTTATCATTTAGATTTAACATTAAGTTAAATAATTTTACTTTTACCGTGTCTTCTTCTGTTCTTATACTATAAGGTTAATAAACTTACTATATCAAGACAAACGAACCCCAAATTGTTTATTATTAATATAGATATCCTTATCTATGTAATTTGGCCGAACCTTAGATTTTTAGGAATAAAATAACAATTAATAGTATAATATTTTATTTAAAAAATATTTTGTGTCAATTTTGACACTATTTGATATATGATTTTTGTGAAAGTCATAAGAGAATTATATGTTCAAAACAGTTGATTAAATAAACACTAATATATCATAGTAACCTATAAAATTAGTGTAATTCATAAAAAGTCTCAAATTACATTCATTTGAGCATTTATAACATCAATTATGTTAATATTTCATAAATAAGATAATTACTGCATCATCTTTGTGTCATAAAAAATTAAATTATTTTATGTCTAAAAATTACAAATAAAATATCATTATGTAGGAAATCTGTTTAGCTTTCTAATGAATATTTACAATCGAATTTATCTTATGTAAAACCCTATATTAAAAATGTTTTAGTAAATAAACTTTGATTTTAACTCTTTTAACTCTTCTTTGAATTAAATAATAATAAATGTCCTAATCTAATCCAAGTGGGCCTAAATGATAATATTTTACACTTAAGGTTGTTTTTGGTCGAGATACACTTGTCAAATAGAATTAGGACATGTGTTAGGGTAATATTAATATCATTCTTACCCTTAATTACCCTATTTACTTTTAACCGTGGTAAATAAAAGTAAAAAGTTACTATTCACCAAAAATTATTTTCATCACACTGAACCAAATTTTACTTACTGACATCAACCGTGTCTCTAGGATTTTTGAAATTCCATTCATAGAAGCGGTAAAATTAAGTTTTATGAAAAATTCAGTTTTTTAACTACCACTTAGTAGTTTCACTATTCATCAAAAATTGATGTTTTTCAGAACAATGCCAAAATTTCATCCTAAGCTATATTTCATATTCCGAATTCAAAAATGAAGTCTATTTTTCCAAATTCATAACATAGAAGTTGCATTAATTAATTTTATAATTTAATCCCGCTTTTAAAACAAATAGCGTGTTTTTAAGAAACAATATATATCAAAAGATTGACACTTGATTATGTCTGGTTTAAATGTGAAATTACATCCAATGACCAACATTGTATTAAATTGTAAAAATATATTCTAAATATACTTTAAAACAACTCAAATTTAATAATTTATCACTATTAATTATTTTTATTAAAAAAGTTGTTTTTTAATTATAATTTAGTAATTTTCACTATTCATCAGAATATGAAAGTTATCCGAAAAGTACCAAAATTTCACCTTAGGCTAAATTCGATACTCCGAATCCAAAAATGAAGTCCATTTTGAGAGCTAAAATTTCTAAAATTTTAAAAAGTGGTTATTACTATTCATAACGGCTAGTTATAATAACATTTTAATAGCATATCGTTGTTTAGTGAAACTCGGTATTGCGTACTACACACTCTATCGAGGAAGGTCGCGATTGCGTGTAATGCAAGGCATGTCAAGGATGCGTGTTGTGCAAGCTCCTTTTGGTGTAGCGTCCAACACAAGACATTATTGAAATAAAAAAAATATTTTTCATAAAATCTCGGGCTGTTACATTCTACCCCCATTAAAAGGAATTTCGCCCTCGAAATTCGTCGGGGTTATAAATAGTTTACTATTCAAAAGTTTCTTTAATAGAAACCCACATCGTAAAAAGGAATACCAAAACTTGGCTTTAAAAACTAATGCATGAAATGTAACGATTACCCAAATAAACTAATCACTGGGTTTCCACATAGGTGAAAATATGGATATGGAAGAGAAATCTAACCATCATGTTCTGATGGAGAGTGGTAGAGAACATGGCTATGGAAAAGCCAGTAATCACAAATCCATAAATTTGTGACGATATAAGGTACCATCTGATTCATCAGGTATAAGATCACTAGGACAACATTTTTTGTTTTCAAGATCATTTCCCTAAAGTTGAAAATTTGAATTAGAATAAATACTTTCTTTATTTTGGTACAATCTCACTGTTGTTCATGCCTTGAACAATTTCCACTTCATCTCTTAAATAAATGAAGTTGAATTTGTTATTCGTGAAGTGTTAGCAGATCATGTGATAGAATGACAGGTCATTCCATCTGTCTCAAACAATTGGTTAGCAAAAATTATATACATAAGTCAATCTATAGTGAGATTAATCACATATGGTTCCTAAAATGGACCTATACTTCATATATCATACTGCTTAATATAATAAAACTAGTTTCTACTAAACAGGGACTTCCTGTAGGCCAGTGGTAGGCGATAAAGGCTGGTCGCACTTCGGTTGTGGGTTCGATTCCCACAGCCTTGTCCGACGCGATGGGCTGTCGCCCGTCCTGCAGGTTGTCCTTTTTCTAAAACTACATTACTATAACATCCCATCAATAATGTCGAAAAAAAACTTCTATCCTTAAAAAATACTAACTTATGTCCAACATAATCCATTCCAATATTTAGGCTTATCCATAATACTGAAGTCCACTCTCATAACATAGTGAAAATGATTACCAGAGATTTAACACCATCGTCGATCCCCATATATCATAAGATATGTTTTGTTGGTCACATTCCAAACATTCAAAGTCTTTAATCGTGTATTCTCTTGAAAACCTTAGTGAAAACATTAATGCAGTTAAAAGTTAACACTTTCCACATACCAAAATCCTCAAAATTCTATATCCTCAAACCATTATATCACTTAGTCCTTATATCAATCATGAGCTCATGAATACTATCAAACATATTAGATTCTCTTTATCCCTTCATTATGCGCATATCATCTACATTCCAAAAGTATCTGAATAACCTTTCATGGATACTGGTAACATTAATCATAAACATTCAAAACTCAATGAAAGATAACAGTGTAACAATCCTTAGATGTCTCTTTATTCTATAGTACCATGAGATTACTTATACAACATTACACATGATAAACATGTAATTATTCCACTACATTCTTAAACCATTGACCGAGCTTCAAAAATTCTTTCATCTCACATATCATTTGTAGTCTCTTCATCATCATCCACATAAATACTACCCATATGACCATACTGATTCTCTTCATGAGTCTTTCCCTTAGGGAATTTGTTTGCATAATGCCCATACATTCCACATTTAAAACACTTAACCATTTTTGATGTCGTAGCAATACCATTATCCTCATCCATGGTGTTAACCGACCCTTTTCCTTTGCACTTACTTGCTTTGTGTCCTTCTTTTCCACACCCAAAGCATCTTCCAGTTCCCTTGAAACATTCTCCTTGATGCCTCTGCCCACATGATTTACATAGGGTAAATTGAACTTTCTTTCCTCTATGATCATCATGAAACTCCATCTTTCTCTTATTAGCCGAGTCAGGAAACTTACCAAATTTTACATTATTGATCATATTATGAGATTGCTGATTCAGCATAATAATGATATTTGGACTTCAAAATCCCATTTCATTATGAATAATATCATTCCATTGTCCATCATATTCT
This sequence comes from Viscum album, assembly GCA_963277665.1. NCBI lineage: Eukaryota > Viridiplantae > Streptophyta > Magnoliopsida > Santalales > Viscaceae > Viscum > Viscum album. The sequence continues at coordinate 893,998,660 of OY728123.1, forward strand.
CCATTATCGTGAATCATCTTGTTTCCAGCCATTTTATAAAACCCAAAAAGAATAGTGTGAGAGGAAAAAATCATAATAAAGGGAGAGTAACTTCAATATCTAACATCTTAGGTTAAATTCTAAGATTGTTACCATAGTTCGAGTACTATATCCTATACGTAAACTTATCCTTAGGGACATCCCTAGACATACCTTAGAAATATCTCTAGGGATCTCACTAACATTTTCGCATCCTAGTTTCCAAAGGTTGACTAAACCTTTCCTCTGATACCAACTGTAGAGACCCGAAGCCTGACGTACATTGACATTACATTACATTTGCGGAATACTTAGTACATATCAAAAACACACACACAAGGATCGTAATAGTTTAGTGTCTTTGGAAACTCGGAACGTAATCTTCTAATCGTGGTGAAAGATCTTCAACATCTCCTATAAAGATCTTCCCTTTTTTTACCTAAAACCTTTCTTTATATCCTGGGGAAAAGAAAACATAAAAGGGTGAGCTCAAATGCTCAGTAAGGGTAATCAAAAGAAATATCAATCACATCGTATTCATAAGAACATAACATTTTGGAAATCTTAATCTGTAAAAGAGAGCATAATTTCATAACATGGGATAAATCATGGCAGTGAAATGTAATCACAATAATCATAACTTAAAACATGAAACTTTGTGGCATTCACAAATAATAATAGAGAATCATTTCTTGTTAGTCAAGACTCATTGCCAAGACTATCTTAGTGGACAAAGTCCCTTTCTGAATCGAGTAACCCTCGTTTCAGTCCTGTTTCACTGAACCGGTATAACCTACCGTTCCAGCCCTGTCTATCTCATTAGATATAAAATCTTTACCCAATGCATTGGAGGGATATATAGGTCCCACCCATCTTATAAGTAATCCTTTCTTATTGTGCCACATAATAATAAACCATACATCATAGCGTAACCCATGTAATAAAAATGGAATTCTTAAACAACATGACATCATAAAACAGTTCATATAAGATAAAGGAATTCATAAAAATGTTTCCATCACAACATAATCAAATCCATGTAATAATAGGGATAAAAACAGAACCGTTTTATTATCTTAGATGGAAAATAATTTTGATAAAATACTTGAACTCCATTCTTGAGGAAAATATCTTTTCTATTTCAAAAACATTTTTCCTTTAATAACATGTCATATGACTTTAAAACAAAAGAAGATGATTAAAAATAAACTTGAAAACTTGTAAAGGAAGTTTCTTGGAAATAATGTTTTAAAAATCCATTCATGCCGTATAAGTTAAAAAAAACATTCTTCGTTCTTTTGTCGGGAAAGTCAAAAAGTACCTCGTACGAAAAATGACAAATGATTAATTTCATACATATTACTAAAAACTCACCGAAGGGTAAAAATGGATTTAAACAATTGCAGGTGGATGTAAATAATATTACATATTTATGAAACATGGATGTGGATAATAAAATACACCCCAGTAAATACTTACGAATAAACAATCTCGGATAAAAATTAGATTGTGATATTTCCCTTACCTTAGGTCCGATTTGCTTCGTATGTGTCCGAACCTCCTGTATAATGATTTAAATAACGTCATTGACTTATTAGAGAATCATATTCATTGTTATTATATCATATATGGTCCACTTATGACTTTATATTACCCGTTCTTTTGTAAATTCATGTTAAAGTAGTGTTTTGGTTAAAATCGTCTCATTTGTCGTTCGTGTTATTAACTTGTAATTATTCATATGATTACTTAGATCATGATTACTTAATTCCAGATTATAAAACATGATTTATATATATATATATATACATATATTATAAATCAGTAAATGGAAAGAAATACACCGTTCATGGAGACGGTAGTCCGTACGTACGCATGAACGCTGTTTTCGTTTCCTTATTGAATAGAATGGAATTAAGTAGATGACATTCATATAAATATAAATAATTCCAGTATCATTATTAGGTCATATATTTCATTAGTACTTATTATATATACTTTATAATCATTCATGAATGGATAATCATTGAGAATGAATCTCATCGCGTCGTGGAGACGGTAGTCCGTACGTACGCACGAGCGATGATATCGTTCCCATGGTAATGGAATTGTGTTGAAGTGTATGTATACTATTTAAGTATCAATATAAATTTATAATAATCATATATAGTTACTCATTACACCTTTATACCCATCCTTGTAAGGTGATGGTGGAAAATAGATTACACCACGGCGTGGAGACGGTATTCCGTACGTACGCACGCGCGGTGATTTCCTTTTTCCGTAGGATGGATAGAAGGTTAATTAGAGTTGTTTAATATTTATAATAACTTATCAGTATTTAAGAAATACTGATGTTATTACTTTATCATGAAACAACTAAAGAAGAAGAAGTTGAAGAAGAAAGAAATTGAAAAGATCGGTAATGGATATTACTTCTTCTTTGGAATGCTTCTTTGAATCCTCTACTTAGGGAACTAAAATTGGTCTTTGAAGAAGACCAGGACCTCTAGTATTATTCTAGGGAAGAGGAGAAAGGATTTTGGCAGGGGTTGGCCGAGCATGAGTGCTCAAATTTGTGTGAGGAGGAGGGGGAGGAGGTGTCCTTTTATAAGGGAGGAGAGGGGCACCTTAAGAATATCTGAAAATATTATTTTATTATAAAGTCAAGTTCGGTTTTATTTAGCTCCAAATTGATTTATTTCGAGGCTAAGGTGGGGATGGGTCGAAATCCTCTCATCCAATAGAATTTAGACAAGTTTAGGTTCCTATTTGAACCTTATCAGTTAGATTTAACATTAAGTTAAATAATTTTACTTTTACCGTGTCTTCTTGTGTTCTTATACTATACGGTTATTAAACTTACTATATCAAGCCAAACGAACCCCAAATTGTTTATTATTAAAATATATATCCTTATCTAAGTCATTTGGCCGAACCATAGATTTTTAGGAATAAAATAACAATTAATAATATAATATTTGATTTAAAAACTAGTTTGTGTCAATTTTGACACTATTTGATATATGATTTTTGTGAAAGTCATAACAGAATTATATGTTCGAACCAAGTTGATTAAATCAACACTAATATATCATAGTAACCTATAAAATTATTTTAATTCATAAAAAGTCTCAAATTACATTCATTTGAGCATTTATAACATCAATTATGTTAATATTTCATAAATAAGATAATTACTGCATCATCTTTGTGTCATAAATAAATTAAATTATTTGATATATAAAAATTACAAATAAAATATAATTATGTAGGAAATCTTTTTAGCTTTCTAATTCATATTTACAATCGAATTTATCTTATGTACAACCCTATATTAAAAATGTTTTAGTAAATAAACTTTGATTTTAACTCTTTTAACTCTTCTTTGAATTAAATAATAATAAATGTCCTAATCTAATCCAAGTGGGCCTAAATGATAATATTTTACACTTAAGGTTGTTTTTGGTCGAGATAAACTTGTCCAATAGAATTAGGACATGTGTTAGGGTAATATTAATATCATTCGTACCCTTAATTACCCTATTTACTTTTAACCGTGGTAACTAAAAGTAAAAAGTTACTATTCACCAAAAATTATTTTCATCTCATTGAACCAAATTTTACTTACTGACATCAATCGTGTCTCTCGGATTTTTGAAATTCCATTCATAGAAGCGGTAAAATTAAGTTTTATGAAAAATTCAGTTTTTTAACTACCACTTAGTAGTTTCACTATTCATCAAAAATTGATGTTTTTCAGAACAATGCCAAAATTTCATCCTAAGCAATATTTCATATTCCGAATTCAAAAATGAAGTCTATTTTACCAAATTCATAACATAGAAGTTTCATTAATTAATTTTATAATTAAAACCCGCTGTTAAAACAAAGAGCGTGTTTTTAAGAAACAATTTATATCAAAAGATTGACACTTGATTATGTCTGGTTTAAATGTGAAATTACATCCAATGACCAACATAGTATTAAATTGTAAAAATATATTCTAAATATACTTTAAAACAACTCAAATTAATAATTTATCACTATTAATTATTTTTATTAAAAAAGTTGTTTTTTAATTATAATTTAGTAATTTTCACTCTTCATCTGAATATGAAAGTTATCCGAAAAGTACCAAAATTTCACCTTAGGCTAAATTCGATACTCCGAATCCAAAAATGAAGTCCATTTTGAGAGCTAAAATTACTAAAATTTTAAAAAGTGGTTATTACTATTCATAACGGCTAGTTATAATAATATTTTAATAGCATATCGTTGTTTAGTGAAACTCGGTATTGCGTACTACACACGCTGTCGAGGAAGGTCACGATTGCGTGTAATGCAAGGCATGTCAAGGATTCGTGTTCTGCAAGCTCCTTTTGGTGTAGCGTACAACACAAGACATTATTGAAATAAAAAAAAATATTTTCCATAAAATCTCGGGCTGTTCCACCAATATTATCTATAGGTGTGTAGCATTCTCCTCCACTGAAACTGAGTACACTAAGATTTAATCAATGAAAAACACCAAAAAATGATCTCAGTAAGGTTATAATATTTTATTCATGACTCTCATGAACACTGTTGGGGCATTAGTCATTCCGAAAGGCATCACCAAAAAATCATAGTGGCTATACCAGCATCTAAAGGTTGTCTTCGGTACATCCCCATCTGTTACCTAAAGCTAATGATAGCATGATATGAGGTCTATCTTTGAGAAACACCTCACTCTATTAAACTGATCAAAGAGGACATCAATCCTCGGCAACATATACTTGTTCTTCATGGTCACATAGTCCAAGAGCCAGAAGTCCACATATAGTCTCAATCTTCCTCATTAATTCTTGGAAAACAATACTACCGATGCCCTTGGTAAAACATGGGGCCTCAAAAATACCTTCTCTTGTATATCCTCAAACTGTACCCTCAATTCACAATGCTCCGTGGGAGCCATCTGATATTCCAGTGTGGATATTGGTGTCGTCCCACGGTACAGGCTGATGCCAAAGTCTACCACCCTTAGATTAGGTAGTCCTGGAACATCCTTAGGGAAGACATCCTCAATCTTGTCCTACACTACAATAAATATCAGACTCCTCTCATCCATTGCATCATGAGTGAGTCTAGATAACTAGTGAGTTATTGGAAACACCCTACTCTTAAAAAGTTTGTGTTGAGCAGAAAATGATCCCTTCACACTGGTGAATGAAAACCTGGTTCCATCCTCATTGACACACCAAAATGTTTTCCTAATATAGTCAATCATTTCATGGAATATAGATAACCATTTCATACCCAAGATAACATCGTAATGCCTCAACGCCTCTACTAGGAGATCCTAGTCGAAGCTCTTGCCTCTTAGATTAAGCTCACACTACCGACACTAGTTTTTAATCATTTAATCCCTTCTCATAGGAGTCTCTAATCCTATGTATTGATTAAAAAACTACACCAGAATCTGCGAGCCTCAAACGAGGTCCGTGGAATGGAAAGTGTGACCAGAACCCTTGTATATAAGAACTGCAGCTAAGGTGGAAAAGAAATAGATCATACCTCTAATCATATCCTATGAACTATGGTCATAGGCCTCCACTATCTGATGTTCACCACTCCCTATCCACATACTCCTTGAGACCTTAGTAGACCTCCCGGGTTCGGTGGAGGTATTTCCTCAAACAGTCTCCCACCACCTGCCACTCGGCCGGCTACCCTGACAAATCCCCTAACCTATGGAAATAATTGCTCAAACATGTGCCTATTCTTTGGTGGTCCCTTTACTTTTTACGGATAGTATTTGTGGCGGGTCAAGAAATCAAGATCCATGTGTCCATGCCCACCGCACGTGATGTATATCCCGATTCACTACTGACTCCCTCTTCTCTGGGAGCCCCGCACTACTGATCCTGATTCTAGGGGTGGTCCCCAGAAATATCTATCCCACATTGGTCCCCACATCTACTATCTACTACTCACTACTGAAGACTCTACCACCTGATGTCTACTAGTGTCTACGGCTGTTGCTGCTTTCTCTTCTAGGAAGTACTACATAAGAAGGGCTCACTCCATCACCACAACCTGATTTGGGATGCTGAGAGATGCCATGGATGCCCTGATCTCCCGTTTGAGTGTCTGGTCAAAGGTATGGGCCCAGAAGAAAGGTTCATTCAACATGACTGTGGAGTAGTGAGAGAGGTCTATAAGCTTCACATAGTACTCACTCACCAACATGTTTCCCTTTTGTAGGTGTAGAAGCTCATATATGCACACTGAACACAAGGTCATGAGGAATAACTTCTCCTGGAAAAGACACTAAAAGTCATCCTATGAGAGGGTCACCTCATCATGAGTCTGAATCATCTGGCTCCACCATCTCCCTGTCATGCCATGAAGAAGGCCAGTAACTGAGATCACCGTCTAGTTGAGTGGCATCCTCACTATGCAAAAGACCTATTTCACCACCTCCAGCCAGTACACAGCTGCCTGAGTATCTGTCTCTCCCCTGAACCTTGGTGGTCTATGTCTATAGTACTCATAAAAGGAGATGATCCTATATGTGTCCTCTACCGATAACGCCAGTAGTATCTTCTGATTGATAGGTGGTGGTAACTTTGTTGCACCACCCTATGGGTCTATCTTTAGCACTTGTCATTGAACCAACACCACAATACTAGGCGGGATATCTTCATGACCACGTATCAGAATCATGGTTGGTCATCAACATGAAGGCATTATAAAATGGATCATGAAAGTCCACAATCAATATATTATACCTTATGAGCTTACTCCTATACACGAAAGACATAAGGAAACACTCAGTTCCTATATGATTCATGAAAATAGTGTATTGATGTATAGAATCGAAAATCAGGATTCCGGGTACTGGTGTATGGAAACATCAGTCGCTGAACCAACACTGGACTTCCCAAATCTGAAAGTCAAAATCAAATCATTTTTCACTATTTCCCAAACACAAAACAACAGAAGGTATGAATTTGTGGGAAAAATGACCTCATTTGATACCAATTTTTCACGACCCATCCCCCGAGGCCTGTGTCTTGACATCCCCCATGCCCACCTCTTGAAGTAAAGGGGTTGGAGACTAGTGCCAAAGGTGTCAACCTGCAAGTTGGATGCATTTTCCTAAGTACCTATACGCACGTACATAAAAACACATCCCAAAGTTGGAAAAATAATCATGCATGACACTAAACAACCAATGAGTAAATGTACAAACTGTATGTCAAATGGGCCAGAATACAAACCCAACAAAAGATGAACTAAAACATGAATGTAAAGGGAAACTATGACTATTGTAACCAAAAAACCCCACATGATGGGTTAGTGTAGAATACCAGCTGAAGCCATAGATGTACCCCTTGTATCCCTGGTCTCACTAGGCACCACCTAGTCCTAGGCCACAATGTCCTCCATCAAGGTGCAATCATCTTCACCAAACACAATATGTGCAGGCGAAGCCTGTCGAGGGGTGTGTGAAAAAATACCCACAAAGGACCCTAAAACAACAAGGAATGACCACAAAGCAATACAAAAAAATCATGAAGCATTATCATGATGTAATACAGCTCGCACCAGTTATAATCTAGAGAAAGTTAATTATCACCATTAGTCATATCATCAAACACCTTGGGCTACTGGAGAACTCCTCATTGAGTAATGTTGGCCTACGAGGTCCCACAAAGATACTTCCCACTAACTATGGACTAATGTGGTACTCATACCTAATGAGTACCATGGGTATGATGGGTCACATAGAGCTGCCCCCCAACATGGGCATGCCTGGTCACACAAAGCCACTTCCCACCTTGACCATACTGAGGTACTCTACTGTTGAGTATCGTGGGTATGCTAGGTCACATAGAGCTACTCCCCACTATGCGTCTTTTGGGTCACATAGAGCCCCTTCCCACTATGTCATCATAGCTTTTCCACATAGGGTCGATTGTCAGCAGTCTTTAAGTCTCATCCAACGACATGGTTTCCTCATGTAGTGAGCTTGATTCCTAGAGAACCAATCATCGGACATTTATCTAATTTCAAATTCAATTGAAATCCTCCCTATTGTATTCCAAAATATCTGTCTCATCGCAAGGGTTCTAAAACCACAAATGGATCATCAATGGAATGCCCATTTTTTATGTTATTGATGTTTTAGTAAATAGGGGTCTGTTTCATTTGTTCCCAGTATGACCCGGTCAGACCATCCTGACCAACCCAGCTCGGGGACCCCTCATGCCCCGATTTAGTTCAACTAACACGACATGACATGTTTTGGTCTGTGAAAGCCCTGTTTGGCATGGCCAGTGGGCCAGGCCCATTGGGCCTCACTGGACCTAGCCTAGTTTGTTGGGTGGTCATACCCACAAGGTCTCATAGTGACCCAGTCTCATTCAGCATGGCCCGATTGGGCATGTCCAGCCCATTGGGCATGGGTCCGGCTAACTGGGTGTGGTTGAAAACTACCCAATCTGTCTTTGAAGGGCCCGATCTCTTCAACTCAGACAAATAGCGCATTTGATACCATGTAACGTAGCCGGTCAAACCCTATACCTAAGTTCCACATACGGTCAGGGGACCGCCTTCCAGGCAAAGCCACGACCTGAGCCATCCATGGATTCTACATTAGGCACACCATCGCGTCGTGCCTCCCCCCACCTACAACCACTACTATCGGCCCCAGTGGGTCGGAGGGCTCTTCCGCATACCATCAGTTCTTGTCTAGTGGTCTGTTCATCACAGCATCTTTGCCTATGGCTTATATGGGGTTATCCCTTCTCTAATAAGGAATGATAATCCTAATTACACCATTTCGAATGTTCGACCACAATGAAAGCACAAGATGAAGGGGATCTGGCCATGTTCGTGTCGTCCCATGCCTTCCATGTTAGAGTTTTAAACATGAGGATGATTCTGATTGTGGTTCTATCAACAAATAATTATTCCCAGTATAGAAAACCCACAAAAAAGACCCTCCTACAAGAATGGGTTCATGGGTTGATCTGCATTCTTCATTTCAAATAAAAGGATGGGAAAACATGAAATAATATAAACCCCTAACTCAAAGTTGTTTTTAAGTGGTCCCTCTACGGGGGTTCAAGTTTCATTAGCGTTCGTCACATTCCGATCTTGTTCTTCGAGGTGCATCAATGTTGTTGGTGATTCAGTGGAGTTAATTGTTCTTCATTAGAGTGAATTCTCATCCTAGGATCGTCAGAGGAATTCCACCAATATGTCCCACTTTCACCAATGCGTTAACCAATTAAAAGAAAACACGTTTTAGGGTTTTTGTTATTCTATTTCATTCATGAAACAGTGTATCTGTTGCACTACAATTACTACGTCGTTACCCTGTATGTTTACATGCCATTAATGGGAGTTAGTTAAGGTGACATTCCACTGCTTTGTCACCGCATCGTGGTGCTATCGTGCCACTGCCCAACTAGTGGGAAAATAAATAAAATAAAATTTTATGATATTTTACGTTCTTCAGAAAACTCTAAAAATCATCTTTTTCAATAGACCCTTTCTGATAAAAGTTAGGTCCGTTCTTGGAAAAACCTGATGTTTTTAATTCAACGATGCCCTTATATTTTTTATCCAGGAATCATTTTAAATGTTATAAAAACCTGCTCTCACAATTAATTAAACGAACTTAAAAAAAGTTCAAAATTCTATTCTGAGCTCACCAGGACTCCGAATCAGGCATCATCAATGAATGTGCTCTCGAAATAATTCCATATAATTTAATATAATTTACACTGAATTTCCAAGACATTTCATCTTGTTCTAAGATTCTATAATGATATGGGGAAAGGTATAAACCAAAACCCTATCTAGATTTTCTCCAGATACATATTCTTTAATCAAGTTTCTATATCCCACCCAGTACCTAGTTACATTGAACACCATCACTATAAGTGTTAATAAGGAATCTCATACCATTCCCTGGAAAACCGCTATATGAAAAAAAATATCAACATATATGTAATAATAAATATGGAAAAATATATTCCCATTCAATAAAGTAATTTTCACGTATTTGAAAATATCTCTTACTCATCAAAGAATTTATAGGGTATCATTAATTTAACATGAAATATTCTTATCAATGAATTATAAGGGAGAAGGAACATTTAATGAACTAGGTTATCCATTGAAGATAATAATAGGATTTAATATCATTCATTTTTAGTAGATTGTTTAAAATGGTAGGAAAAATACTTAATCATGTTTAACAAAGAGTATGATAAGATATTAAATAATATCCCTCATACTATCTAACCATCTGTGTTGTATTAAGATCACTCATCTTGCATCCGAGTGATGATTGATTCAATGATGAAAAAAACTTTTCAAGGTGATTTACCCAATGTGAATAAATTAAACATCTTTAAACAAATGCTAGTATCCATACCATTAATCGATTTATATAAAACTATAAAATAATTAATATTTATGAAAAATAAGATATATTTCCCTCCATGGAAAATATTGATGTTTAAAATATTTTTGGTAACCATTGAATCTGTTGAAAATGAGGTAGAGGTAACAATATATATTTCTAAATCACATTCTATTCATGTGTAATTCATTAAAAATAATCCCACAAAAAAATTCCCCCCAAAAAAAGAAAAAAATTAATATAACATGGGTTGCAAAGATTAAAAATTAAAAGGGAATATCCCAAGTATGGATTTTGTAAGAATTCAATCAGATATAGCGCTTGAAATTGAATTAAAAAATTAATAACATGATGTTAATTTTATAACCTCAAAAATATGAAATATATACACAACACAATGGAATTTGGTGCATAATATAAAACATTTATAAAAGAATCAAATTTTAGATGGATACCCTTAACTATTATTTTGAATTCTATGAATGTGCCTAAACATCATATATCACAAATATAGCAATCATAATATAATAAAAAAATTTATTCATATCTATTTTCATTTATAATATTTATATAATTTATTTCTATATATGAATTTTGGATAGTGTTTTTTCCTTTTTTCCCACTACGGGTGTTTATATATTAGATCGTTTGTACTTACATCTAATATCAGTGCCTATTTTAATTATATATACAATGTTTATCATTATGAGGTAATTAATGATAGTATGATAGGTTATTTATAATAATTTATAATGATTTAAATTTCTTTCATGATTTTTCAAGTCTTCATCCTTGATGATGAAATGAATAACAGACATTTTTTGGTGATCTTTCATGATCGGAAGATCTAGTCCATATTTTATATTAAAATATTAATTAAAAATATCTAGAACCAAAATTTAATAAATATATATAAATTTATAACATATTATAAAATTAACCATTTCCCTGTTTTTATAAATTATAAAAATTCATATTACTATGCATGTATGTTATTAAACTGAACCAATTATGAGCATATCAGGATATAATGATTGATTATGAGGTGTTGTTTTTAATATAATAACTACATAAGTGTAAAGATATTATTTTTAATTTATCTCTTTATATTATAATTCATTTTACATGTGTGAAATAATATATTTTGAAATATGAAATAATATTAATAGAATTATTTTCATCCCTATATGATTTTTTAAGATGATTTATTTAATATGAAATGTTTATTTTTCATATCGTTAAGGGGTAATCCAATATGTATTATAATAATATTAATATTGACATTAAAATAAAATACTACCTTTAAAATAATTGTTAACTCCATCAATTAAATCATTTAATGAAAATAAAATTTAAACGAGTCATTACATAGATTTGGTAGTCCACACTTGTGCATGTATAATGATTTCATTTTCCATTTAATGGGGAAAAGGATTACCATGGTTTTTCATTTTAGTGTCTAAAATATTTCATAACGTAACGAACCAGAACCAAATGTGACTTAAAGGGTGCCCCAGGACTAGTGGTCCACATGGCTTCAAGCACATCTTCGGGAATTCCAGAGGCTACCGACTAGTAGCGAGGGCCTAGGTTTTGACTGTGGGATGTCTACACCCTCATTAGAAGAGTGTAATACAGCAGAAGAGATATAAATGAATAGTAAACAGCTGAAGGAATATGAAAAAATAGAGGAAGAAAAATGATGAAATAGATAAGAATGAAATACAATAATTGTATCAACTGGAACAATTATGATGAAATGTCATGTCACTTGAAAACTGGAAAGCATGGATACAAGACAAAAAGTATAACATGTTCCACAAGGTAAAAGAAAACAAACTCTACTTAAAGCATCACAAGATCCTACTTACTCATCTATTATCAATCTTCATACTATCATCACATAATCATGTATGATAATCTAAATTATTCACTTTGTCAATACCTACAACCTTGTAATCTACTCCGGGTACCAAACGACACCCGGAGAGGCTATGAGATAAATCACAGTGGGCCACCACCAATGGTTTCTATAACATCTGGTCCATGTAATGGAATATAACAGTGTGTAGGGATGCATATATAAAGTAAAGAAATAAGTACAATATAAATAAATATCTAAGTACCTACTTCAGCCCTCGACTGGTTCCGGAACATGTAACCAGTCCATAAATTAATCATTTACCATTTAATATTAATAGATAATGTGATTCATATCCAACACTGACATCACCTAGTGATAGTATAAGTATTGAAGGTCCCAAGATGTAACAAGGTAACCTGAAATGATATCTAGTGAGGGAGTTCAAGGGCATTAACCAAGGTAACATAAACTCACAAAAAGATAACTCAGTAGTATCTAATACAAGATAAGGGATAAGAGTGTAATCCAAGGAGCGTAATCCAAGGCATTCCAATATAAGTTTCCTACTGAGTCTATGTTGATTTACCAAAGTTAAACAGGGCGTAGAAAAAATAGGGCCCTATGGGCTTTCACCATGTCACTATCATGTCAATGATTGGTCCAAGGAGTGTATCTGAGGTATCCTGTAATAATGAAAGGGATTCAATGGTAGTGTAATACGCATCCATGTAATAGACAAGAATCATATTCTAGGTGGGTATCAACCTATGAAAACTATATCCTTGAATCAAAATGGGGATCTCGAGAACCAAGGTATTCTCCTCTCAGAATCAAAGTCGAGCTCGAGTTAGACCATTCCTGTTTGATATTTTAAACATGTAATAATTTATTTGTTTCATGTCTTCCCTTCCATTAGTGTGGATAGGTCAGGTAGATTTGAAATCACTTATTTAATGGTCCAAGAACTTTTATTCTATTAGTGTGGATTGGCTAAGTAACATTACAACCATTTAATCAAATATTATTAATCCATTAGGGAATATTCAATTATTGTGGTTAATTCCACTACCATCCATCAACATGGAAAGGGGTGCTACACAAATTTTTCCTTGATTCAATCTATTTTAATAAGGACATGATATATACATAGTATACTTTCCATTTCGCATTTCATATTTCACATTTAAAAAACATTTGTAATCACTTACCATAGGCGGGTCAAGTGGTGAGCATACATGGTACATGACATTATGAAATTATCATTAAAAAACAAGACATTTATGATAAAAGACTCACCTTTATAAAGTTCATATAAAATCACAGCGAAACAGTGACTCAAATAAACTGAAACACTAAAAACCCAATTATAGAATAACTTTCGATATGAGGCGGATTGAGTTGTACGTGTAACCACAAACAACCAATGACATATTTGGAAAGGCAATAACTATACGATTCTAAAAATGATAATCATGGAATATAAATTTAATAAATGGTTCCCAATGAAACCGGTGGACCCCACACGAACATTCCAAAAACAATGAACATTAGGGATGAGTTATAAACCTCCCACCTTAGTGTTGTACAAGCCTTATCCTCCAGTATTAGCCCTTCATTTTCCTCAAATCGGAGTAGATCTATGAAATGGTGAAAATTGCTCACATGGAAATATATAGGTTGAGAGTGAAATAGAAGAACAATTAAAGGGAACTCGAGTACTTACTATTGCGCATACAATCTGATGAACGTAATCTCGATCAAAAGACCGATGAAGAAGATCTCTGGATTCCAAGCTTTGATCTTTGAAAATACCAAAATTGACAGAGAACTAGGTAAATCCCACATAAACTCAGGTTAAGGAGGAAGGGGTTGACTTAGTAGATCATTAATGGCATTTCAGTCATTTTACATATGTTTTTACCCAATGTAGCGTTTGTCTGAATTGTTTTTCAAACCGTGCGCAAACCGTGCGAGATGGTTTTGTGCGAACCTGGGAAAAAGGGGTGTTTTCATGGTTTTCCTACACATCCATGCACCAACCGTGTGAGGTGCCACTATCCAGAGAAACACAAACCAAAAAGTTTGAAAAAAAAAGTAAAAACCATTTGGCTTGGCCTATTTTCCAAAAAATAGGTGTTCTGAGCTCCAAACAAGCCATGGACACCCTCAGAACCTTTTCTGACTCACCACGCATCTATAATAGGTCCAATGTAAATATTTATACTGAAAATTAAAGGATCCACACCAGAGTCAGAACTAGTTGCTGACACATAAATATAATAAAAATATTATAAATTTCCATATAGGACCACTCATGTTAGGTGGTGAATGAAGATAAAACATGTTGGATTGTAGATGTAGTAGTTCATATAACACATGAATGGAAATTTATTTTTTAATAATGGAAAAGGGAAAGGTGGGTAATTATTTTACAACCATTATTATAACATACTAATATAGTAATTATATTTATGTTATATTATAAATTTTTTAATATTATTGATGGTGAATTTTCACTCATAAATAAATAGAAATGGGAAAGGATCAATTTGAAATTTAAACATCACATTGTATATTTCATACATCAAAAAGGGGGTTATGATTTTGAGGGATGGCCTTTGGAGAATAAAGACTCCTACAAAAGGTGGATATAAATCATTATTAAAGGTTTTTGGAGAGTTATAGTTGAACTAAATGTGTTTTTCCCTGAGAGGTTGTGAGGATAGAAGTGCCCATTTTTATAGTTGGAAATGGATGACATTTTTTTAAATACACATAAAATTTTACAATTGGGTATTCACACTTAGGAAAATTGGCTCCAATATTGATAAATAATGATGTATAGGATACATAATGGTGAAAATCCTCTACCATTCATTTATAATAATTTTTAAAACATTATTTTCTCTATTTACCATTAGATTTTTCATCGTTTTAAATTTTCAAATTTAATGTGGTATGTAGTTTTTACATACGATTATATCATTTATTTAAAAAATTCAAATTTTCATTTCAAATTAATGTTTATAATCATATACCAACTTTTAGGTAAATTTAATATGATAAAATTTCAAAAAGTTATAAATAATAATTTTAAAATAATAAGTGTATAATGGTTTCAAAACAATAGATAATGTGACCTATGTTTTAATATTTTAAATATATGTTCATAAATTAAAAATAAAATTGTGAAATATAAAATCATATACCAAAAGATATTTTTCTTATTATATTGGTTTTTGGAGATTTACTTTCTTCATGTATCATTGAAAAGTTATAAAAATAGTGGTTTAAAAAAATATTATTTCACAATTACACAATAAATAAATTCTTTTAAAAAATCCAAATAATTCACATTAAGATAATATCACGGAAAAATTGTAAAATAAATTTATATTTAAAAAAATGAAAAATTAAACATCTAAATGTATTCATTAATAAAGTCTCTTTAGAGTGGTCATTGTGTGATAGTTTAGGATATACTGTTTTCTTTATACTATATGGTCTCATGTATTTATTTCTTCCCCCCAAAATAATTTCACCATCAAAATTGGGGAATATATCAACTTTTGAAAAAATGTGGGTGTCCCTACCTCATATGTTATTTAACACCATAGTTTACTCATTATGATTTTCATTTATCAAAATGAATTTCAATAATTGGGTTTTTCAATTCCAAAAAAGTTTTCATTTGTGTAATGAATCTTGATTTTCACTTTATTATTAAAAATGTAATATTACGACTCTTTTCCCTCATATTAGAGAACATGCATTAGGTATTTCATTAATTTATTTTTTACTGAAACATTGATGAAATTTATAATTTAGAATGTTTGGTCAACAATACCAAGTAATAACCTATAACTCCAATTATTTCTTATATTTTATAATTACCAATGTACATATGGATTAACACCAATTTCTACCAAATCGTTCAACTCCCTTATAAATAGAATAATCCATTAATACATGATGCCCCTATCGAAATTCCACGTATTTCCTATAATTTCAATCATTATTGTTTGTCAAATATTGGATGCTTTAATATGATATTGAATAGTGTGTATATTAAAGGTTATCTCCTTCACACGCTCTTAGACAACATGAAATCTGTTTCTATCTTCTTCCCAACATGTTGGGGTACAAAATATTTTCTTGAACTATGATATGTATGGTTCCATTTAGATGCTAAAATAAAGGATATTTTTATATAAATATTCCACCAACGGTTGATTTTGATCCCACATCCCTCAAAAAACAGGTGAACCCAATCTCAACATATCTTCCAATATTTGGATGATTATTGTTCACTTCCCATTATGATGGTAAGGATTGGATGTTCTTATTGGTATCACCATGTTGATATACCCTTCAATAATATTCCAATAATTCAATTTTTACCACAGTTCATGGTCAAATATAATATATAGATGTTCCCCATAATAATTTATAGTTTCAATGAAATATGTTCACTAATGTCACTAAATGGGTATATCGTCTCATATCTCTATGAAATGGTTATTCATAGTACGGTTGTCCAAAATTACCAATATAAAATTATAATTTCTTGGATTATTATGTATTTTAATGTAAATGTATATTGTAATATTTTTCAACATTCAAATAGGTATAGGTAGAGGTTTCATTGATTTATAAGGATGTTTTCTTTTTTCCATTACCTATTGGTGTACTATATATTTGGAAATTTATCTAAAAATTCACACTTCATACAACCCAGTAAAAATTTCTCTTAAATAGTTATTCAATTTCATGCTACCATGTCTTATAAGGAAATTTTATCTAGGTACTTCATCTATAAGTTTTTTCTTCCTCTTTGGTATATATGAAACATATACCACCATTTGAAATATTAGAATTCTATACTAATCAATAAATTTAATAAATATACCATTAATTACTATTTTAATCTTCCCACATAAGTCCTCATTATCTTGTAGAGGCATATATATATTTTCAAGTAAGGATGGTTCAACAATTCTATAGAAAAGGAATGATTTCTACCCTTTCATAAAAATCAATATATCCATATTTATATGATCATTGGATATAAAATTATTGTCATATATCATTATGCCAAAATATCATGGTCATTCATAATAAATCCATCAGCCACATTCATTTCATTCCTACATTCATAGTATATCATGAAATTATGGTCCTTTAGTAGTTCTTTCCATCATCTTTTTCTTATGTTGATCTCCCTCTAAGATAAAGTATTACTCTAACTCTTCAGTTTCATATATATATTTAATCTATAACCATAGAGTTATTGACTCTATATTTTCAAAGAATATATTAGTGTTTCCTACTCAAAATCATGATTTAGATAGATTTGTTTTGGGATTTTCAATTTTCTGGATGCATTGGAAACCACTTTATCATTCAATATAAGAATAAAACTATGTCCTATATTCAATGCATCACTATATATTAGAAATATTTCCTAACAAGATAATAATATAAATAATTGATAAAAAACTATTATTCTACTTATAACTTTAAAACCTTTATCACAATCCCTTTACCATTTTCATTTATCTGATTTATGTGTTAACTTGGATAACATGTATTCCAACATGGTGCAATCTTGACCAATCTAATGGAAGTGACTTGTAAATCAAAGAAATCTATGGATCTCAATTATATTCTTTAGTCAAACCCATTCTTTTAAAACCTATATCTTTGAAGGGTCAATAGATATTCCTTCCTTACAAATAATATAGACTGAAAAATAATATTCCCTGAGCCAATATTAACACTTACAACATTACATATATAAATTTCATTTAAGTTTGAAAAATTATTTGAAGATAAATGTAATGGTATTCACAAATCATAGAGAATAATAACATATAATTAATGAATACCCACAAAATAAATTCAAAATATTAATTAAATACTATATTCATAATACCCATAATAAATGACAACCATAGTGATGATCGATATTTGAAAAGTATTATTATCCTTAAATTTTATCAAGTAATTCATCAATGTAAGCTAAAATATACATAATATTTAGTTTAGTTTCAATGATCTCCAAATAATCGATACACAATCACAAATTACTATCCTTATTTTTTTCTATTAATTAAACATATTCCCATAGTTAAACGGTAGGTAATATAAACCCCATTCCATGAAAATCATGCAGTAATTTGTTTAACTCCACTAACTCCACTACTTCCATTCCATAGATATATTAAGATATATTCCTTTCATGAAGAATGGGTTAAATATAGAACTCAACATCACTCTTATGTGGATGAATATATAATTATTTCGGAAAAAAATAAGTGAATTTTCATAGCAGTGGTACATTATTTTATTTTGGGAAATTTTACTTATCAATAGTTAATGCTTGATCATCCTCTATTCCATAAAATTTAATTACTGTGGTATATTGGTTAATTATTCACATGTTATTTTGATGATTATATCTCTCCTATTAATATATTTAATTGAACATCACCTTCGTAAATAAAAATATTACTCTCTAGGAAATAATTTTTTTCATTATACAATGAATTCCAATCCATAACCTGGATTTAATCAAAGTCATCATTTTATATATTTACCTTGTTTACAAATAGGGTATTCCAATGAATAATACTTGAAACTCACCAATATCTAATTATTGAACAAGTATTAACACTTTATTTGTAAATTGATAACTCTATTAATAGCATGAAACATACATATTTTATTTTAATGTAAAAAAGTAATGATAAAAGTTTAAAATGGTCAAAAATCAAATAAAACAATAGAAATAATTGATGGTTCAATCATGTTACATGCATCAAAATTATTATGGACATTTAATTTAGATGTCGTAGTCACAAAATAATAGCATTTATACCTAAATATTTTCTCAGGTAAATTACATTGATGTTTTGGGAATTGAATTTCATAATGACCCTTCTCAATAAAATTAAATGACTAATTATTAAAAAATTATTCGTTTCATTTTCATTTATTATATTTATGGAATTTTATCAAATATTTAAACATACTCATTTATATTTCCTATAATATCTACTATGTTTTGACCCATAGTTATTAATTTGGCATATCCCATACTTCCTTTCTACGCCTTGTCAATAATATACTTTACACAATTCGTATATAGGTATTTCATATTCCATTTGATGACGAATTTATATATCGCTGATAACTCTTATTCTATAATAATGGTTCTTTTGACTATATACTAAAATGTTAAATTTCTTGGGGGACCAATTCCATTCTAAGGATCTATTTTAAAACATAAATAAATAATCAATCTTATTTTGGTCTATATATATAGTTAATTGCATTTCTACATAATGATTTAAAATTATCCTCATACTCATCAATATTTTCAACCTCCATTTGTCTAGGATTAAGGAACTACCTTTAACATTCTACTATTTTCTTATAATGAATGTAGTTTTTAAGGAATACCTCATTAAATTTTTGATATTGGATGTGATTTATCTAATCTTCCACATCCATTGTTTGAATTAGATACAAAAAATGGTCTATATATCCCTTCACTTGAAATACTACCATGAAGACTTTTTTCCTTTTAACTACTACCCATAGTGAGAAATATCTTTTCTGGGGACTTGATCCATTGTTAAACTAAAAATGGATTAGTAGTTACACTAACTTTTGGTGGTTGTCATCACATGATGTATTCTTACATAGTTTCTCCATGTTTTGGATTATTTGGTCACTCTATATATGGGATATTATTTTTCATAACATGTCTAACCTATCCTAAAATGGTTATAATCAGATTTTCATCAACTCCAACATCACAAACATTCTCAGTATGATCATTACAATATTTATTGTGGGTGTTGATATAGTTCCCATTCATATCGTCCTTCAATATATCTATGTAATAGTGTTTACATAATTTTTCAATTATTTTTAATTTAAAATTATAATTCCTATTAAGTTTATTAGTGTTTTTCATTGAAATATTAAGTGGTATTCATAGTTCATTTCTATCTTACAACATCTAACTAAATTGGGTTCACTAAGAACCTATTTAACATCCTTTGATACCAAATTTATCATCACAAAATAACGAACCCTAGAGTTGGTAGTTATAGTACATTATTTTTATAAAATACTAGAGTTATAGAAGGATCGAAAATGTAGTAATCTGAATCACTTAATACATTCATAAATTACATTTGTATACATAATACATAACATGAAAATATTATGAAAACAATATTATCCAATCTATTTTATCCATGAAAATTACACATTTTTCTCTTAGTCGTGTCCTAGGGAAAGAAAACCCAAAAAGTGTGACATAAGATGCATTGTGAGGAGTTGAATACAATGAGTTTTTACATAATATAAACATAGAACAAGTGATATTGTAGAAACAAATAGATAATGTGAAACCTTAATCAACTAATATAAAATTCATTCTATATCCCTAAAATTAAATGAAAACATGGATACAATATATTATAAGAAAACAACCCAGATACCCTCTAAAACTAGTACCTGACCTGAAAAGTCACACATTCGAAAGGCATTCCTGATCCCCATGGGCTGGTGAGTAGCACCTACACATCAAACAACAACAAGAGGGAATGATTTCTCCCATAATGAAGTAAACACATAATGTAACATATACATATAATAAAAAGAAACAAAAAATGATATATATATATATATATATATATATATCGTAACAGAAATAAATCACTGGAAAACAAGCAACAAAAGAGACGAAACAATCTCCAAGTACTAGTCCAATAAAAAATGACAACAAAAGAAACTGATCGTTATGATTGAGTGGGAGTAATCCAACATTCTCACCACCAGTTACCCAAACATAAATGACCTAAATCCCCACTAGCTTACTAAGGAAACATACATTTCCCTTTATCAAAATACATACAATGGTCCACAAACAACTCATGAAGAGATCAGGTTGTGGCCTATGTGGATTAATTGGATCCCACCCAATTATTCCATCACATATATCTATATGATATCTAAACTATTATCCTATTAATTAAAACATGGATTTATATGATGTAAATCGATTTTATCAAAAACATGGAAAATTTTTCTCTTTTTTCAAACAATTTCAAATGAAAGGTAGGTATATCAATTTCAGGAATAATTTATCTTAGTATTTATCAAAATAAAAATATTCAATATGAAAACGAAAATATTACAAATCCAAGAACACGTAAATCCCTCTATAGAACTCAACAACTCATCTTATACCATATAAAATTAGTAGTGTACAATAATTCCATAGAACAGAGACATAAGGAGAAGATGAACACACTAGGAGTGGACCCCCAAAACTTTCATGAAAATACTCTTATAACAATAGGGATTTGGGGAAGATAAATCCCATTTAGTTAACCTCCTAATGGTAATATGGATGATGTCCCTAAATTAATCCTTTGAACTATGTACACAAGGATTCCCATGTGTTACATTTCATAAATAATTTCAATTCATTGGAAATACAAAATTTTCCATTTATCAAATACGAGGGGATCCCACCTTTTATAAAAAATACAGTTACATACACAAAAAATATAAAAAAACTAATTTAGAAATAAATTTACAAAATAAGTAAAACATAGTTCATCCAACACAAGCTATAGAAAAAAACACCTACCTCAAAACTCATGGTAGTAAAAGACAAAAATGGGATCCACCAACTCAAATGACTGAAACCATTAAAAATATGTCCCTCGAAAAAATCAAAACATCTTATAATTGATCCAGTTCAACAACATCTATTTTAAGAGGAGAGGAAAAAAACATTACTCATGAATAGGAACCCACCACACCATATACAATAATGTAAACAACCCTCTGAATAATATTGTTCTATGAATCAAGATGTTATGAATGAAAAACATCATCAAGGGTCAATGGACCTAATAATTCAAAACAGTGACACTAAAATGATCAATTAAGGGAATAATAAGAAATTATCACTCACCGAGAGAGATTAAAACCAACTATTACGATGGTAAATCTCTAAACTGATCATTCTAGATCAAACCGAGAGTATAAAAATAACTAAAGAAATGATCTAGGTTGATATCAAAAAGGGATACAGGTGAATGAATGAAATTATATCCAATGAAATGCACTAAAATCCTACCTCATAATAGTTACATGATGTGTAATCCCTATATAATTCATGTAATCTGTTATGCTCAATTAAACAGAAAACCCATCTTCCTTTTAATAAAAACATATTTTTTTATCACACATCGTGTAATGATTACATGATTTGTACTTCTTTCATGCGAAGTAAATGGTAAATGTATCTTGAAACCAATTTCACATCGTGTAAACCCTTTACGTGTCGGGTAATTTAAAATCATATAGTAGAAAAAAAATATTACTAATCAAAATTCAAAACACCTCAATAATTCTATGAAAAACAGAAGAACCTAGAAATGCCATTAAAACATTTTTACTCAGACTCTATTAACTCAATAAAATACTCCCAAAACATTAAGTCTTTTACAAAATAAAAACTTCCATTCTTGAGAGTCACAAGACACACCTCATTGAAGTAGAAATCAGGTAAAGTGGAGGTAATTACCTAAAAGTGGGTAATTAAATGATAAAAGCACCCCACCAAAATATATTCCACCCACAAGAAGTCATGTTCAAGAATATAGTCTAGTAATAAGGTGATTCCACTACCCATTCATCAATTATTCATGCTCCCAAATCTCAATAGAATATAATCTTTACCCCTATAAAACACAGACTAATGAAATTGACTTCAAATGCAAACTGTTCACTTGAGATTCAATGATCTAATATTTCTTCTCAAAAACAAATACGTATATATCTAACTCAATCTATTCACAAATCATACCATAAGAGGGATCATTAGGCCATTTCCTCAGATGTGACATGTGGAAAAATCAAAAATTATTCTGAAATGATCCAACAATTCCAACTGATAAGAAACCTTCCCAAGTCGCTTAATGACCTTAAATTATCTCAAAAATTGTGGATACAAAATTACTTATTTGACAAGCTAAAAGGTGACCCAAATGAGGAGAAAAAGACATGAATAAATTATCTCATTTGGAAAACTCCATAATATAATGCCATTGATCCACATATATTTTCTTCTGATATTCGGTAATAAAAAGGCATTGATGTATATACAAAATCCTTTTATATGTCTATTGAATCAAACCTGGTCCCACCTATGTTTCTTCACCCACCTTTTCCCAACAAATATGTTGTAACTCTCCAATACATCTCACCTCTATAATGGTGGCCAGACTGGTAGGTCACATGACCTCAAGCACATCTCCATGAATTCAAGAGGCTAACAACTAATAGTGAGGGACTAGTGTGTGTCTGTGGGGAGACTATTCCATCATATATTAGAGTCTGTACAATAATTGAAAAGATAGAATAGATAATAGAATAAAAAAATAGATATCAACCTAAACAGTAACAAATAATTGACAAATCTGTTGAATAAAGCTTTCACATAACGGAACAAAAGTGGACAATGCTAGTTTATACAATTGATAAACTCATGACCTGGTAATGATACATAACTAAAAGTATTAAATATAAAACATTTCTTTCAATAAATTCATGAATAAAGAAAAATACACCAAATCCCCAAGTTCTATCTCTACTAGTATCATGATATCCATCTCAGTCCTTTTCACCAAACATCCCGGTACAAACTGCAGAGAATTAGAAATAAATCATGGTCTATAGTCTTTTGAACAAGAAATGTCTAATCACGTACCCCAATCCAATGGTGATTTCAGTAGGGTGTATGAAATAAATCTCAGTAGTCCTGCACCATGGATGTCTAACCCAATCCAAAAAATGCATTATGAACTTAGAAGTGTTCTATGTATAATAAAAGAAGAAATGTGATAAATTAAATAATATAAACTTGTTCCGGTTACTTAATGGACACCCATCCCATATCACCTATATTGACCTAAGTTGGATGTTTGAAAATTATATTTTTTAATGAATAATATATAAACAAGGGACAATAGTAACAAACAAAACCAAGGAAATAATATCCCTATGCTTTTTATTTAACAAGGGGTCTGACTATTAAGTCATCACATTAATAAGTATGTAAATTAAGTAAAACATCTCAATTGAAATCACAACATGAAACAATGTAGAAGGATGAATCTACATAGTTTATATAAAAAACATAAATTTTAGAGATGAATTCACAGCCCCTCCCTGAGGTATCGCAAATAGTACATCCATTCAAAATATCTAATTCCACCAAACCCATACAAGAACATCCTTTTGAAAGACCTAATATATACTATTGTATGGTAACTTTGATTCCATCCTAAGTATCACAAATAAGTGACCAATTATCAACCGAGGCTATGTGTATCCATCTTGCAAACAGGTATGTCCTCGGTTACCCCTTATAGAACTAGTATCACCCAATAGTATAGTAGAAATCCAGGGGATCCCTTACCAAGTGAGCCTCAAATATCATTTCTATGGAGTTCTTGTAACCCATCAAGTAAAGGGAGTCCAATTTTAGGTTCTTAATATAAGACCCATGATCTATCCCTTGTATGATTTTATTTAAAACCACAATTGGGGATATATAACAGATCTATAATGTTAGGAGTATTAAACTGCATAGGATAAGCCTTTAACAATTTCATGGCAATACATGGAACTCAATTTCAAAAGCTATAAATGCTAACAATGAATTTCATATTGTTCAATCCACTAATAGGGTAATAACAAATAAATAAACTTCTATTTTCAATGAATTATAAACAAGTCATGTGGCATCAATGTGCCTCTTACCAATTTTATGAATGAAATTTCATCATCTCAAGCTATGAATCTTGACCAAGTTTGATAATCTATCCAAACCTTTTAAATGGATCAAGCAAGGAGAACAAAAAATGACATTATGATTTCATTAATAGGAAAGGTACTCATGTAACTTGAAATGAGTGGTTTTGTATGTATGGAATATTTCATTCAAACAATCCTCAATTATACCATAGGTTGGAGGCACCACTCATGGGACAAAAGATTATGTTCAATATTATGAATTATCAAACGGGTCGCAATTCAGAGTTAATTTCTCATTAATATAATTAAGTAACTACTAAGTTTCCATGCGTAAACAATAACATTTTCCTTGATTTTAAATAAAGGAAACTTTTTCAATTTAGGATGGATCGCCCAAAGTGGTGGACAAGAGGAAAGTTGAACAACCCAAATAGGTTTCTCCATAAGACAATGTTAGAACAAACATGATATAACAAACCACACAATTTAACAAATGATAATAGGGGAACAATTCATCATGACTAGGAAATTCATTAAAGACATTCCATTTGTTAAGATTCATCCTAATAAATGTCATCACACCAAAATAATCTAAACATGGAGAATGGTTTTTAAGGGTTCATGTGACAAGGTCACTCTATCAAATGGATGTCACTATCTCATTTAACTCATCCAATACAATCCCCTTTTTATCCTAACCAAAACCTTTTATTTATTAAGTCATGGTAACTTTTCAAATACCAGTGTGGGAAACACAAAGCCTAATAAGTCCAAACACACATGGGGTGTCTTGGGTAAAACTAATTACACAAGGGAAAAAGGGATCTTCATCTATAAGGTCACTTCATTTAGTTATTTAAATATTATGAGGTCAAAAACTTTTCTTTTATCATCCAAAACATCATCGAATAAGAAACACAAAATTAAGAAACGAAGAAAACACTAAATGTAGGATTTCTATTTTTTTGTTTGAACTCCAATGGAGGTTTTTTATTACAAAACAATGGCCTTGTTGGAAAAAATAATTATCACATTTAATAACATTATTCACTTTATTAAATGAACAAATTGACAAATAAACTACCATACCAGACTAGAATTAAATAATGGTATGGACCCAAGCAATTAATGATTTATGTATTTCTTAGATAAATAGAAAAATGAAATGGATCTTACATTAGAGTGGAACCAAACCAAACATTTTGGATCTTAGAGAATTCTCACTAGGATCTCCTACTACCCCCACAGAGCATATGCTTCTTCGCATACATATAAGGAAACCTAGCCCCAATGCACACATCCACGTGGCCATGAACATGTGCAAGGGAATCCTTTAAAAAAAGATTATATGCATATACTCATCTCCACTCACCAACATATGTATGTTCATATATATACATAGGTACAACTAGACCCATACATGTATAGTCCCAACCATGGATTTATATACAAGTAACGAGGAACACACACACACACACATATATATATATACTTACCTATGCATACTAAAGTGAGTAACATCTAACCTAGAACCTTGAGATCACTAAAACACACTACACAAAAAGTACTGGTGTCCTTTAAATAATTAAATACCCTAAAATAGGTGGTGAAAAACTAAGCAGTCGGTATAAATCACTGCCTTGTATGGCATCGGAAACCAAATAAACTCGAAACTGCACAAAATAGTCAAACACACTAATGATAAATTATTAGAGTGTTAGAAAACATTATTGACCCTAATAAAAGTTGCGTGAAACCAAAAAGTGGAGGAATACCTCACCTAAGACTGTTCTTAGTGAACAAAAATTAGTTGAACTAATTCAACTTCAGTTGAGGTAGCTGGAACATGCACGAACACACCCAAAGAATCCATTGGCATGCACTAATACAAAAAAACCAAAATCGGATCAACCACTCAAACCCACAGTTAGGAAAAACTTCATAGGATGATTGATAGGCCTAAAATCGGTCAGAAACAAGTACAAGAGGGTGGAGATAGCTTACCATAGAATATTTAAGGAAAACTGCAAGAAAATCGAGTGAAAACGGTGTATTGGAGGAGGTTGCCAGGAGGTGGGGGTCGCACTGTATGGGGGTCACGTGAGAGGTGATTTTTAGGGAGGTTGCGTACGGGTTAGAGGGAGGGGATGTGGCCAATTATGGGTCTAAAAAATATAAACATATAATTATAATAATAACAATAAAAATATTATTATTATTATTATTATCAAAAAAAAATTTTAATTTTATTTCCTAATTTTCTCACGTCACTTTTATATTAATTTGATGAAAATTATTTTTAATTTTATTTAAAAGAAATAGTTGCTTCCAACTATTCAAATTTCTATAATTTCATTCTATACACGGTTTTAAAAACATCCCATAAAATAAATGAAAAAAAATTAAAATCCATTTGAAATTTTCATCTAGTTCAAAACATTGGACATTACAACGTTCCCACATTAGAACTTCTCTTCCCCAAGAGGCCTTCGGGAAAATATAAAATATCACTTGACCTATAGGGGTCATGATGTATTATTCAAAAGGTTATTATGTGATTCCCAACACTGAAAAAACCTTTCATCTCTTCTTAAACATACAACAATTATGTTTTCATTGCACGAGGCAGTGCTCTTTTTCCAACCAAAACACTAAGATGAAACTTACCAAAGCCAGTTTAGAAAATGACAGAATCGCATCATCATATCATTAAACATCATTCCATAGGTACTTCACACCCAAGTATTTAACTTTTAGTAATGTGAAAATATATTCCAAAACACCATCCACTGTCATAATTTCTTACAAGACATGCCCTTAGGCGTTCTAGTGACACTTCTCCTATGATTCCCAAAACAGTTAAAATAGATGATTCCACATCATCCTGAAAGCTAAAGTCGGGCCATGTTTTCATGAAAATCCATAGCCAAAAAATAACACACTCATCACAATTGACGACGTGCTAAAAAAATTCCTTCAATAATCGCTCCACTAAACAAGAGAGAGATATTGTTGAGCCACTTTGACCGACAATTCAAGAAGACACTAAGCCTGCACGACTAGTATTTTACAAACTGAACTGTCAATCATTCACCACAAACACAGCCACCAATGTCCATAGCTAACATCTAATTATGTTCCTTGATTTAAGTATCACTAAGCCCGAAAAAAAGTCCCAAATATCCTTCAATTGGAATCACATGACTATAAGTGGGTAACCTATGATATTTCGTACTCAATGTTTACAAGTGGGACGATAGTGAAAAGGTAATACATCTACATCAGAGCATTGATTAAGCCCATAGCTGCATCGTCCTAGAGGTAAAGTAAAAAAGAAAATTCTAGTGTACAAGATATCGTCCAATGAATTTCTACAAGGGCATCCAGGGTCACTCAAGACTATCATTGCTTTGATTAGAATGATAGATTCAACATGTGACTAGAGAGAGATTACCAAAATGATTTTAATATTTAGCTCGACGTAAGACCGGCACTCTCTTAGTGCATCAAAGATGATGTCAAGATAGGGGACATGATCATCACTAAATTAGAGTACAACAGGAGGATTTTAAATATTACCATAATGAAAACAATCAAACTACTACTGGTTGATATCTTAAAAGAAACACAGCTTCACCTAGAGATGCACTGTCATTAACTGATCACCGAGCCTTTACCACCCAATGCATATCATGATCATTCATTCTTAACCAGTGTAGTCCTCCCATGACCAATGATGTTACTCAAAGGTTTCATACACTGACAACCACACCAACATTATATTTCTTAGAAAACACCAACATGATTAAATAATCACAATCCTTACGGTCAATTATGTAATCCCAAACATCCTCCAATGGTCCTTTTGTGTAGTGTTCCCCACATCCTAAAATAACTTGTATTTTACATAATATACATGACACTTCCCACCTTAGGTGTGTGACGAACATAGATAGAGAAGATAAACTAGCCACTCATAAGCATGCCATATCAAAACCAACTTAAACATACATGTGACATTTACCGATCACACTAACAACATCAAGACATTAGACAGGGGAAAAAATTGAATCGACCAGTGTTTCAAAACACTTAATTCTCCAGAATACCCTCCTGATCATTATGACGAACATTTTTATTTAATGCTCATTTCACTATACTTAAGAGATGAGCTAATAACTCACTCAACAACACTATTTTTACCATCACTAAGGAAGAGTAGAGATGTAGTTAACCTAGAAAATAGCTGACCATTCCCATGGCATGTCTAAATAGTTGGAAGAAAACATTACTTGAAGATCACACCCATATAAAAGGTCAAGATGGACATGAACATCCATCTGAACTAGGGAATATTTTTAAAGAAAAGGGGGTCCAACTATGTACAATGACACGCGAACAACCCCCAAAAAAAAGAAAACTTATGGAATCAGATAATATCTTATGTTCTAATGGTTCTACCTATCATGGCCTATCCCCTTAGAAAGAAAAAGCATCGACCCTATCATTGGGGCACAATTAAAAAAGTCCCTATGCTCCAAAGCAGACCATCTAAGTCATTTATAAAGGTATAAAATCCTACAAAAAATGCTCCTTATTCCTTTCCATGGAAACTAAAGGGACCTTTATCTACCCATAAACGAGGTTCTTAAATAGATAACACCCCTACAAGTTCCATTTATAATCTAATTTAATTTAAAACCATTTCATAATAAAACATGCACATGCTCCCCATTCCAGTCAAATAGGAAGCCATCTACCAACCCATAAAGTTCCCATACACTTTACAAGTGGAATTTGGATCCTATTTTATTGCCACCAATCAATTTAGACCATGAAATCAATTACATAAAAAATAAAAAATAGCATGACAACAAAAGAATTTAATACAGGGTAGATGTGCTATAGGCACAAAAACATGGAATATTAACACTTGACCAGGTTATATAGAAAGAAATGATAATAAACATAACAACATGGCATGGCACTCAAGGAACTCAATCATATCATTAGGAAACCTATAAATGCAGTCACATGGAATGGCACATGCATTTAATGCTTCATTTTTTCTTCATAGGACAAGGATAAAATACCATAAACTCCATAAATCTGTATGCATCACAAATTATACCAATAAATCGAGGTTAAATCATATCATCATTAATATTGAAAATCATGAACATCAATTATTAGCCCTGTCCACATGGACATTTCCCGTATGTGGGGTGATTGGTCTTAGGAACAGTTATTAACCAAGCACTGATACATTCCTAGTCTCCTATATACGAACT
The DNA here is from genome assembly GCA_963277665.1 of Viscum album. Classification (NCBI taxonomy): domain Eukaryota; kingdom Viridiplantae; phylum Streptophyta; class Magnoliopsida; order Santalales; family Viscaceae; genus Viscum; species Viscum album. The sequence continues at coordinate 894,029,108 of OY728123.1, forward strand.
CGAATCAATATGAAAATGTAAAATAAAACCTCCCTATAATACCTCTTTGTAACATCCCATCCCAGATCACCTCTAAGATGCTGACTGGACCGGTGGGTCACGTGACCTCATGCACATCTCCCTGAATCCCAGAAGTTTCCGATAGTAGTGAGGGACTAGGGTGTGTTCGTGTGTAGACTATTCTCTCATAAATAATACTGTGAACAAAGATTTATAATATATAATATATATTAGAATCATAATAATTGTAGAAAATAGTATAAATAGTAACAAATAATTGAAGAAAACTATAGAAGATAGATTTCATGTAACTGAACAATATTGTACAATGCCAGTTTATACAAAAGATGAATGCATGAAATGATAATGATACATAATTGAAAGTAGTAACCATGCCACCATCCCTTAATTAGAGATTTTAAATAATGGAAAAGACACAATAGCACCATTGGAAATCTCCAGGATCATCCTGAACACTAGCTCAGTCATTTTCTCCTATCTTCATGTTACAAACAGCTGAGCATTAAAATCAATCATGGTTTTTAGTCCTACAAATAAGAAATGTATACTCGGGTACCCCAGTGCAATGGAGGCCTAAGTAGGGTGTGAGATATAAATCTCAGTAGGCCAGCACCACTGAGGTCTAACCTAATCTTGACAATGCATTATAAATTTAGAAGTGGTCCATGTATAATAAATGCATAAAGATGATAAATAGTATAATATAAAATTGGTTTGGGTTCTTAAATGAACACAAATCCCATACCACTTCCTTTGGCCGTAGATAAAAGTATGAAAATTATAGTTGAGAAATGAAGAATATATAAAAAAGGTCCAATTATAACATATAAATACAAGGAAGGCATATCCCCAAACTTGTTCCATAACATGGGGTCTGAATCGTATGTCATCACATATTTAATCTAGTATTGTAATGGAAAAATATCATCTGAAATCACAATGCATAACAATACAGAAGTATGTATCCCATGGATTTACATTAATAACCTTCAATTTATGATGTGGATTTCGATCCCATCCCTTAGCTACTACTATGGTACATCCATTAAAAATATAAAACACCACTTATCTCATCCTAGGTGATCCTTTAAAAAGTCCAAGTATCGGTCAGGGTATAGTAGCTATGAGTCTATCCCAGACATCACACGTAAAGGGCCAAGTATCCACCAAGGATTGGCATAGCCATCTCGGAAATAGGTGTGTCCTAGGTTACCCCTTAGGGAAACGGTATCACACAATAGTATAATAGAAATCCCAGGGGGTCCCTTCCCAAAAAATCCTAAAACATCAATTCCTCAATGATTCATGTTGTAACCAATTGTTTATGGAGATTCCAATTGTGGGTTCTTAATATGGGTCACATGTTCTCTCCCTAGCCTGATTTTATTTAAGACAACCAGAGACTCATAAATCATAGAGTAGGAATGGTATGAGGCTTAAGACACATGGAATAAGCCTTAAACAATTACCTATCAAACATGCAACACAATTTCACAAGCTAGAAACATTAACAAGGAATTTCATATCGTTCATACCACTAACAAGGAAATAAGAAATAAAGAGTCTTTTATAGTCAAGGAATTATAAAAAATACTTTTGGAATAAAAATGCCTTTTCCAATATGTCATAAATAAAATTTCATCATCTCAACCTACCAAGATTGACCATGTTTCGCAATCCATCAAAACAATTTAAATTGACCACGAATGGAGTGAAAAATATGGATAATAAGTTCTTTAATATAAATTGTACTCATGTAACTTGAAACACATTATTTTGTATATAAGGAATATTGTTTTCAAATAAACCTCAAGTATTCCAAAGATAAGAGGCACCACACATGGGATAAAAGATTATGTTCAAGCTAAGAAATTATCAAAACGAACCCAATTCATAATACATTTCTCATTATCCAATTTATGGAATTACTAAGGTTCCACACAAAAACCATGGTAGTTTTACACATTTAATATAAAGGAATATTGGTCCATTTATGATGGCTCAACCAAAGGGGTGATCTAGAGGCATGGTTAACACACAAAATGATTTTCTCCATAAGATAAGGTCACAACAGACATGATAGATCAAAACAAACAATTTAATAAATGATAATGAAGAAAAACATTCATCATGACTAGGCCATTCCTTCAAGAAATTCTATTTTTTATGAGTCATCTTACACATAGTCCCCTCATAGAATTTTGCAAAACATGGAAAATGTGTTTTAAGGGTTCAAGTATAATGGTCACTCCAACCGATGGATGGAATTATCTCATTTGAGTTATCCCACACAAACCTCTTTTTATCTTAAATAAAACCTATTATTCAATATGTCTTGGAATCTTATAAAATGACTATGTGGGAATCTCCAAGCCTAAAATGTCAAAAAAGCCATGTGGTTTCATAGGTCAAACAAATTACACAAGGTACAAGGGCCACTTCATCTGGAAAGGGACGACATTCAGTTATTAAAATAAGAAGTGGTCTGATACACATCTTTTATCACACATTACCTCAATGATGAAGCAACACAATTCAACACCAAAAGTCTACATTAAAAATATTTATTTTTAATGTAGTGTACCTCCATTAGAGGGGTTTTATTACTAAAACATGACTTCATTACAGAACAAATCATTTATCACCTTTAAGAACATTATTTACTTTATTAAAGGATGTGCTTGAGTAATAAACTACTTTACTAGGCAAGAATTAAATAATGGTATGAACCCAAGAAATTAAATATTTATTTATTTATTAAATAAACAAGACAATTAAAGGGATCCAACGTTAGTTTGGAACCAAACTAAACATTTCGGCTCTTGATGCTTTCTAACTAGGAGTTTCTATTACCCCCATTGAGCATATGAAACTTCACCAACATATAAGGACACTGAGACCCTATGCACACATCTCTATAGCCATGAACATGTGCAAGGGTATCCTTATACATATGCTTATATGCATATACTCATCTCCACTCAATGACATATGTATTTATATATATATATATATAGAGGTACACCTAGCCCCATATATATATATATATACTCACTTCCATGTATGCATATATATATATAACGAGGGAACCTACATATATTTATATATATATACATACCAATGCATATGTAGAGGAGTCACCTTTGACCCGACGACTCAGAATCACTACAACTCACTACACAAAAATTACCATCAGTTGTTCCAAAACATGATTTAATGTCATTTTTTATTCAATTTATATGTCGTTTAAAAACAATGTCAATATAGGTGATGTATAAAAAAAAATTTGTTTGTTTTTCAAAGTTGTTTTATGAAAGAAAAAGTTGCCAAAAACAAGTGTTATGCTATAGTTTTTAATAAAAATAATGACAAACACAAAACCCCAAACTATTATTGGAGTTAGTTTCTTATAAAAATAGATATCGAAAATCGTGCTATTTTGTAGATGATCAAGTGTCAATTCTATAATAACAGATTGAAAAATTAAGTTTTTTTTGAAATATAGTAATATTACAGCCCCATATTAATCAGAATCCCTATAATAGAAAAATAGCATACAATAATCAAAATACATGTATCACTGACTAAAATCCCTCAAAACATACATACTTATATCTAGTTAATCAAGAAAATAATCAACCCATTTGAATTATAATGTATAATTAAAAAACACATACCTAAAATTTTCTAAATGTTCATTATTGGTTATTGTTAAAGAATTCATTTGATATCATTACATTCAAACAACTATTATACTGAATGAATTAGTTTGGTTTAACATATTTTATTAGGAAAATGTAACAGTAATCATAAACATAAAAACATACTTGCCTAAAATCATAACCATTCTAAAAAATTAATTCACAATCAAAGATCTAAGAGGGTTATGTTCTTTTGGCATATGAGAATAGATGTCATAGAACATCTACAATGATGTTTAATGATATAATAATAAAGAAAGAATATAATTATAGAAAATACAAAATAATTAATGTGACTAACCTTATCATAACTAGTCATTACCCATGTTTTCAATATCTCATACATGAATCATATAACATAATGACCACATTTGATTTATATTTGTTGATGATGATTCTTTTGTAAAAAAAATTAAATAGATTATAAAAACCAATATACATATATATATATATATATCCAAAAATCAAAATAAAATCTAATATAAAAAATAATTACCTTTAATTTCACATAGTTGATTTCATTAAGTTTTTTTATTGACAAGGGGTATTTGTTATATTTTTTGTAGAACATACATTTTTATATATATCAACTTATAATTCATGTAATAAAAATGAGAATTAATCATAATGAGCATATAAAAAAAATCTTATTTGTGTAACAAAGTAGAAATTTTTCTACAAACTCCAAGCTATAATGTAATAAACCAAAATAATGTGTTTTCACTTTTTCCAAATACGCCCAACAACCAATTCCCCCTATAATACAAAAACATCACATTTAATGAAATTATAATGAAAATTAGTTCATAATTATGTTTCTTCTCTTACCCATTAATAAATGGCAGAAAAAACACCCAATTCCCATCATTGAAAGCCTCTCATATATATAGGACACTCTATAATCAGTCAACATATATTTCACATCTGTTGAAAACTATTCGATATCATTAAAACCCACAATGCATGTTTTTTCATTTTGAACAGGCATCGTGTATACCTAAATAAAAAAGTAAAATAATCCTTATTTAATGAAAGAATAAAAAAAAGAAAATTCAATTTACTTAAAAGGAAAACAACTGAACCACAGACATGTAGAGCTCTTCGAAATCAATTAAATCCATGATATAGTTGCAGAATATTCTCAATGGATAATACCTTCCACATATATCAGATGGCATATGAAACTCATAGATATTAGACAATGGAGAAGAAACATGAGTTAATATTTCTTTCCCATAATAAATATCAGAAGTATCTATAGTTGTTTGTTCTAGAGCCTTTTGATTCAATTATTCCATTTAATTCGATTTCATATACTCGTTTACAAGTTAAATGTCAGAAACAAATTATAAGTAATTTTCAACCATTTTTAATTAATATTAAAAATCACATTCCTCATATGATATATGATGAATAACACTCGATGGACAGTATAAAAAATGTCCCGTACAATCCCCAACTCTTGTAATATTCATGGTAGGGAATCATAGTTAGGTATTAGGATTAATAATATCCTATGTCTATAATCTAACCTGACCCTTCTAAATAGGTCAGGGATGTACATAATCCACAAAAAAATGAACAACTCCAAATGATAAAATATGTACACCAATATCTCCTATATAAAACTCAATGTATAAGGTTGGGTATGAGATAGGAGGTGAAGGATCAGAGTAAGCATGCTAGGTAGGCTGGGTGGGCTAGGAAGGTTACACAAACTATTAATGTCTCAATAAATGTACTAACATAGCCTATTACACAACTACTTGAATCTGATATCCTATGGACTTTTTCATATCATTCAGATGATATTTTAAGGATTCAATTTCTTCATCTTTTGATTATTTACATTGATGACCAAAAAAAATTGAATACTAACTCCCACCTCATATCCTCTTATGTGTCTGTGGTGTTTTATCTTCCCTAATGCAAGGGAAAGGATGTCTATATTACCCTCATGGATAAAAGTATCCTATGTTGATTGATCCTAATGTTCAATCTGAAATGAAAAATGAAAATTTTATATTACTATTGTTAATTTATAAATTACAAAAATTCATGAAAAATGATAATTATTTACTTAGAATTTTTTCAGCTACTTCTTTATATTTCGCTGTATGATACTTTTCATTTCTTCTTTTTCTCAATATTCTCTATCTCTCATGGAGGGTGGGTGGATATGTAGGACCGAATTAGACCTCATCTGAACCAATAGTTGATTGATCTCTTAGTTCTATAAACTTTTCCTCAATCATTTTTTCTCAAATACATGATATCCTCAATGTGATAATGTATAAGGGTAAACATTCTACAATTGGATGACTTGATGGAATTTCCATGAGTCTTTTTATATAAAAATTAAAATAATAACTAATTAGATAAATATATAATAAAATTTAAATTCTAATATAATATAATTAAAATACATGAAATGCTTCATCATCCTGGGAGGGAAAAATTTCTTCCATGTCTCTTCATCTAAAAGATGATAATTGAGGTGTGGTATTTCTTTTTTCCCTCGTTCCAAATACATAATTTTTATCAACATCATTTTAAAATCCCCGCATCGAATGACCACTATTTTAATTAATGTTTTCTTATTTTTTCAATTGATGGATCGAAGGACCACTACTCAATTGATGGATCAATGAAATAATATATTTTCTGTTCATGTGTCTCCATGATAAATGGTTCCTCATTACAACTAAATTTTTTCAAATCAACTAGTTTAAACCCATATTCATCCTATTTCAAACCACTATTACTTGAAATCCAATTACACTTAAACACAGTGACTCAAAATTTTATATAATCAATTTCCCATATGTATTCAAGAACACAAAAATATGGCATTGATGCCAAAATTGGGTTCTTATCTTTTTTCACTCAGGAAATTTATGGCTTTGGGGATGACCATTACACCACTATTTTGAATAGCAATCTTGTCATCTAGTTTCTTTGTTTAAAATGTGTAACCATTAATATAAAAACTAGACCATGTGATCACATTAAGAGATGAACCCTAGCCAACCATTTCAATGTTTTTGATGCAGATATATCTGCCATGAATTTCTATTTAGAGCATGAAAAAAATTAATTTATATGTTTAATCATCAGCCACTTTAAATTTCTTTTTAGATATCATAATATTAATTATTCAATATGTGATGATATATATATGACTGAACCTCATTTGTGTTGTTCAAAATGAATAAATGTGCCTGCATCACTTCATCATATGGAATGATATTTACATTTAAGACTTGAATCCCTCTACCTTCACTATAAACTGTTAGATGTAGAGATATTGGGGGACCAATATGATCCACATTATACAAATAATTAGTAAAGAACTCAATCTCCTCTTCAATGCATATTTTTTAACAATATATTCCTTTGTTCGATAAGGATTTCTAAAATATCCCTTCAAAAAAATTATATTTCCTTCCAAAGTATACATCGATAATAATAAAATGGGTCCACATATTATTATATCATGCACAAAATGAATCCCCAGATACACCATTATATCATAAAAATGTAGGTTGGAAATATATTTTTAGTTGACAAAGAATAAGGGTTTCTTCATTCTCCGACACATATGACAAATTTGGATCAATTACATTACTACAAATAGATTTGAAAATATTAAATAACCTGATGATAGTATTTAGGATATCTATCTTCAATATACCACATAGTCTGACAGGTAGATGTGTTGCATCAATACATGAAAATAATGTGATTTAATACCTATTAATTTACAATCCATAAATGACTATAAAACTCTACATATTGGATAAATAACCACTCGGTACTTTAATACAATGAAGTCACTGAAAAAAAAATCAACTTTTCATTCTTTCTTAATTTGTGTCAAGCCAATGGTAAATATGTATTGATTCCATTCATAGTGGGAGCTAACACAAAATGTATTCCCATTGGTATCAATTCCAATATATCATGAAATATATCTTTTTTATTTTCTTTTATGTCTAACAAAGTTCCAATAATACTTTCACATATGTGTTTCTCAACATGCATAACTTCAATGTTATGTTTTATCCCAAAAAATCCCAAAAAAGGTAGTTCGAAAAAGTTATATTTTTTCTTCTAGATATTTTTTGAATATCAGAATTTCATTCATTTTGAAATGAAGAATAAATAATTTGTACCATCATTTAATATTATTCAAATAATAATGGTTTAGGGGGATGTTTTTCCACTTATAAACTATTTAATTCTTCTTCCAATCTATGAAAAGGATTGTCTATTTGAAAAAATATTTGATGTACCGTGTACACTGTCTTTCTACCATTCTATGATTGTTAATATGAAGTCATGTCATCACAAATTAAACATTCTTTATGTCCCTTAACAATGTATTTATATAATTTTACATATGTTGGAAAGTCATTTATAGTGAACATATTCATAGAATGCAATAGAAAATACTTTGTCTTGTATGCTTCGAAAACAGATACACCTTTCCCCCATACGATTTTCGATTCCTCAATGAATGGTAAAAGATACACATAAATATCATTTCCTATATATTTTGGAATATAAGATCATTAAGCTTATCATAACATAATTTTTCATCATACAGAGATATAGGAAAAATTTTTAAGATACCAACAAAACATTCCATAAACAATTTTTTAAAAGTAGGCTCCGATATGGATTTATTCAATCAATATGCAATCTCATTCTAGGTTTTCTAACTTCACTTCCAAAATCCAAAACATTTTTGTCAAATCTCTTCCACTGTGGTGAATCATATGGGTGATTTATGTTTCCATCAAATATGTGCTCATCTGAATTCCATCTTAACCAGGTTGTATCAATTGAATTTTCAAATAGATGTTTCAAACAAGGAATTATTGGATGGTGAAAAATTTATTTAGTAGTAGTTGTGATTCTGGTACCTAATAATGAATCATAGTTGAATTATCGGAATTGTAGGAAAAAATTATTGGATGATATCATTATATATTACAAAATTGATTTTTCATGAGGTTAAATTTCAATATGTGGACATGAATCTGAGTTTACTTTTTCATCTGTCTTATTACATGATGTCCCACATGTTGGGCGACTTGATAAATATTCATATTCATTCCAATATGACACAAAATAATTGGGGAAATGATGTATATTTTTATACCCTAATACCATTGGGCATAATATTTTCTTCACCAAAAAATTGGAATATGGAAGCTCATTGCATGGTTTTCATAAGGGAGAATTCCTAGAGATTGCTTTTGAGCGGAGCTCAAACTTCAGCGGTGATTCCCTAGAAGAGATGCTTTTGGTTCCGAACCCCTCCTCCCGAACATGGGAGGTGGAATGTCCTCCCTTCCTCCTTTCCATCTCGATTCTTCACCCCTTTCACAATCCCAAATTTTCTTTCTCCCTTCCCATTGATCATGCTTTTCCCTAAGGTCCATGACCATCACAACCACTCTCCCCAGCTTGAGATTTCTTCAAAAGAGTTCAAGGAAGCATAGTATCTTCCCAAGTCGATGATTGTATCTCGATTCAAGGGTCACCATCCCTCGGTTGACGCTTTGGATAGATTTGTCTTCTAATCACGGGATCATCAAGACCACGTGGTCGTGGGTCTCTTCAATTGGAACCACTAGATGATTTGTTTCTCCTTGGAGGATGATCTGATCATCACCTGGTCTAGATCCCCTTATTATATCAACAGATGCGACTTTTAATGGTCTTTTGAACTCAACATGAACCACTATGCGCCTTCGTCTATAGTATCGGTAAGCTTTCCAGAACCGCCACTCATTTTTTAGAATCCATCAATTATTGGAATGTTAAGAAATATGGTTGGAAGATATTTGTGCTCTGATAATCGTGTGTTGGTGGCCTATCACCCAATATAACCATGTTTATTTGTTGAGGTTGATGTTTCAAATCCTCTTACAGACTGGCTGTGGATCACATTTGGAGAAGAATTCAGATGGAAATCAAGGGTTGTCTTTGAATCGTGGCATATGTGCTTCCTAGGATGTCACATGTCAGACCATGTGGTCTATATCTTTCAACATAGACTCAAGGACAGTGTAACACCCCATGCTTCGATTGTAATCATCTCTTTGAATAATACAATAGCTTGTGATGTACGTAGCTCAGAGTTCTAGCACACCACGACCAATCAATCTAGTCATTTAAAAAAGCAGTTATAAATGGTAATATCCACTTCTTGAAATTTTATAAAGTTTATTTTTAAAAATTGACTTCATTTTTGGATTATTAATATCAATATTATCTTAGGGTGAATTTTTCGTATTTTTATACAAACATTCATTTTTTGATAAATAGTGACAAACACTGCATTTTTATTAAAAACCGACTTTTTATTTAAATAATTTTATTTTAATTTAAATTTATTTTAAATTAAAAATAAATACATAATACTTATATAAGTCCAATTTAATTATTTTGAGTAATTTTTTAATAATATTATACATAAAAAAATTTATTGATCTTTTTTACGTCTTTTACCAGTTTTCTAGACAGATTTACAAATTCACATAAAACGAAATTCTACTGAATCTATGAATTGAATTGAAAAAAATATGATAGAAATGGTTTTAATTAGTAAGTAAAATGTTGTTCAATAGGATGAAAATATTTTTTTTGTAAATAGTAACTTTTTCATTTTATTTACTGCGGTTAAAAGTTAATATTGTAATTAAAGGTAAAAATAATATTATAATAATATAAATTACCCAAATAAATTTCTTATTTGTATTTAATAGGTGTATTTCGACCAAAATATACATTGGGAAAAAAATATGATCCTTTTTTATCAACTTGGATTAGATCAGGACATTTATTATATTTTATTTAAAGAATAGTTAAAAGTGTTAAAGTCAAATTTTAAAAACTAAAACTTTTTTATATTGGGTTATTCATTAGATAAATTAATTTATAAATATTAATTAGAAATATAAAAATATTTTCAACATCATAGTATTTTATTTATAATTTTTTGACAATATATAATTAAATTTGTTTATGAAACAATGAAGATGAAGTAATTACCTTATTAATGAAAGATTAAAATAATTGAAATTGTAAATTTTAAAATAAAAGTAAATTAAAACTTTCAATGCCCAAAACGAATTTTATAGGTAAATATGAAATGTTATGGTTTCTTAAATGACTTTTTTTGAAGTAATCAAGTTGTTATGACTTTCAAAAAACCAGATAATAAATAGTGTCAAAAAAGACATAAATGAGTTTTTAAAAAAAGTACTATTATATTAAATGATATAATATTCCTAAAAATCTAATATTCAGCCAAAGAACTTAAATAAGATTGGATATTTAATTTTTTAACCACTTTTGGATTTATTATCAAATAATAGTTTGTTTATTTACCATATAGTGTAAGAATACAAGAAGAAATGGTAAGAGTTGAACTATCTAACGAAGGGTAAAATATAAAATATAAGGTTAATATGGTGACATAAACTTGTATAAAACCTATTTTTTTGAGTGGATTTAGACCCATCCCCAACTTATCCTCGAAAAAAATCTATTTGGAGATTTTAGAACAAGAATATAATTTTTTAATAAATTAATATTTCAATCTCTTCCTAAAGTGCCCTCACCTCTCTTATTAAAGGGTATTTTCCCTTCTCTTAAACTCACACCTCCAAATCCATTGGGATCAGCCAAACCCTGGTGAAATGAACACCCAAATACATCAACATATAGGCCGTAATTTTATCATAAGGCCATCTAATGGAGCTTTTTTTTCAAATCAGAAGGAAGAACCCAGAGAAGATGTAATTATTTCATCACCTCTTTCAAAGTTATCTTCTTCTTCTACTTCCTCTTTCTTTGTTTCTTACATACTAAATAATAAATCAAGTAATATATAAATACTGATATGATATTATAAATATCTAAGAACAATATTCATTATTTAATCCATACTATGAATGATAATTCATCATACGTGTGTATGTACGACTAACCGTCTCCAAGTCATTCTGTTTTTTTTATTCATCACTTTATTATTTGGATGAATATAATAATGAGAATAATTGTTATAAATAATAAATATAACATTCTTATTATTATTTATATATAATATACCATCCATTTACATACAATTTCACCATTAATAGAATGATATTGTAACTCATTCATACATATGGATTACCATCTCTATGACGCGATGATATTCATTATCAACATTAACCATCCAAAAAATGATTATAAAAAATATATATTTTTCCTAATTATGAAATATATGAAATAATAAGTCTAATGGGAATATATATATATATATATATATATATATATATATCTGTTTTTATGTATTTACATATATCTCATTCACTTACTTCCGTTCAATACGATATGAAAATAGAAATAGGGTTTATGCATACATATGTCCTATCGTCTCCATAAATAGTGTATTCCTTTTCATATATCTATAAATTATAGATATTTAAATTCTAAATATATATTATATATAAATAATTCTTTATATGCTGGATGTAATTAAATCATGATATAAGTGATACGATCAATAATTCCACATTAAAATACTTATGATAAAGAAAGTGATTATTACCTAAAATGTTACTTTAACATGGAAATAACTATTAAATGGGTAGTATAAAGTCATAAATAAATCAAGTATGATATCATATGTATCTATATGGTTCTAATATAATTTAATAACATACTATGGTGATTTTAAAATAGGATAAACTTACCCTTGACCAAAGGAATGTACATGGTAAGGGTTAAATTCTCAATCTGCATATTATACGAGATTGATTATGTGTATGTATTTATTGAGACATATTGATCATCTATTTACATGTTTCATAAAAGAGTTTTCAAAAAGATTCTTTTTTAAGGGACTGTTTAATTAAAGTATCATTTTAAATGTTTTAAATATTTATTCATCTAAACCATTCTCATTAATGTCCATGTTTCTCAATGCTTTTAAGTATTTATTTTCATGGACATGAATTTTTCAAAATGATAATTCAATTCTAAAGTTTCAATGTTGTATGTGAAAATTGTATTCAAAAATATCTTTTAAATTCCATACATTATAAATTTTCTGACTTTTATATGATTTCATGAAAAAAGGATATTTCTTTCAATGTGTTTTACTAATACTTTTCAACCATGTCAACATCCTTTACTATATATTATTCTTGATTGAGGTTGATTTGTTATAATACAATCTAACATATTGTATTGAATGACTTATGTTATGTTTGACTATGGATGTGATATTTTTATACCATTTATGTTTTACGGTTAAATTATTGACATTTTGTATGATAGTTTTAATAAGAATATTTATGATATGTTTCACACTTGTCATGTGAGGAATGCATTGGACATATTAAGTGATGTGTGGTGCACGCTGTATCCCCTCGATGTATCGGTAGGTATCATGAGAAAAAATAGTGTCTTGACACAAGGACATGATGGAATATTTTTGAATCATCTTTCCACAATTCCTTGATGTATTAGTTTTTATGTCTGAAATTATGTTTTCCCTCGATATGAAATTAATTATTAAATGTAATTTTTATAATACTAGAATATACATGCTCATGTTTATATGGAAATGTATGATTTATTTTTTCCTTATTATGTTCAAGATTATTGGTTAAAAAGTTGGTGTTTATGTTATGCATCTTTCCTTCAAATTATTGCTTCCACTGAATTATTTTCCCTTACTGAGATTTTGAGATCACCCCATTCTTATGATTTATTTTCCCAATATTCCAAGAAGCTTATAGCGAAAACTATCATAAATAATAATAAACATTTGAGCCAATGATCAAGACTGAAAAAATCCTTTTAACCATAAACATTAGCATAACATGGAAAAATAAATCAAATAATTCATTTTACTTATTCACATGAATATTCTACTAGATGAATACTCAAATGTTATATCAATAACTAATCTCACAATGATGGAATACATAATATCTGGCATCTTACCCACACAGTCAAGGAATTATGCCAAGACCCAAAAAATAAATTTTTTCAACCCCTTAAGCCAAGACACTAGTTTTCCTCATGAGACCTACTAATACATCGAGGGGAAATAGAGGGCCCCACCATTCACATACTCAGTCCAATGCATTCCTCATATGAAAAAGGTGAAACATAATCTAATGATTTGTATTAAAACTAGCATATAAAATGTAAATAATTTGACCACAAAACATGAATGGTATAAAAATTACACATCCACAATCAAACATAACTTATTAATTAAAATATAGAAGATTTTATTATACTAAATCATAATCAATGAAGGATATTGACATATATGAAAATAATCAGTAAAACTATTTGTGAGAAGTATACACTTTTTCTTGAAAATATTTAAGAGTTGCACTATTTATCAAACAATTATTTTAAATGAGATTTTTGAATCAATGTTTCTCATACAACATTGAAAATTTTGAAGGTAATTTTAATTTCAAACATACATGTCCATATAAATAAATCCTTCAACCCATTTTTAAAACATGGACATTAGTGGGAAATATTTTTAAGAATAAATCATTAAAACGATATATTAGTTTAGGAGTTCCTACACGATGAGAGATACTTGAATACAAATAATTGAAGATTAAAATTTAATAAAAACATTATAATTTCATGAGAATAAATGGATTCATGATATAATATGCCAAAGGACAGTATATACACCATATAAAAGTGAATTGGCGCATAACAACAATGAAGTCTCAATGGAATGAAAAATGAGATGAAATCCAATATAAAGACTGTATCATTAGATTAAGGATAAATAAATTAAATAATTAGATGTAAAAAATATAAATACACTCAATATTATTGGATATTATATTTAAATCAATCATAGGATATTCCCACGTGTTCTTGTAAAAACAAAACCAACGACTTGGATGTTTAACTCAATAAATGGAAATTGAGTTAAGTTTGCCTTTATCAAGTTCATATCAATGACTTAAGAGCTTATAAATGGAGTTATTATATGTGTGAAAAGTATATCCACATAAAGTGGAGTGTAAAGTTCTATATAAATAAATAAATAATGATTCCACATGTAATCTTTGAATAAAATAATCAATGAAGTACGCATAAAACCCAATGAGTGGAAATTGAAATTTGAAATTCCCTTAACAATTTAGTAACTTGAGAAAGATACACCCTATGAAATAAGGATCATTCAATTATTATGTAAATAACCATAAATTAAATCATATTACAAAAATAATACAATCATGTGTAGTACATACACCACACATAAGGTAATAGTGGAAAATATAGCATGAATCTCATGAGAATAAAAAGTGAGATGACAACATATTTCCTTATAATTTTCCTAAGTAAAGGGAACGTTATCCTATTTTATAATGGTTAAATAGTTGTTAGTAAATTATAAAATAACTACATATAAAAATATGATATCATATATGATCCTCTAATACTGCTTTGTTTATAATAATTCACTAGTATCATTATTTCGTGTGTTAACTGATTCATTTTCCTTTATATGTTTTCTTATGTAAGTCATGTTAGTTATAGATAGTATGTAATTGAATAATATCAAGAATGATATTAATTTCATAAATATTATTTTTTTAAATCATCAAATGAAAATTAATCTTGAATGGTTACGATGGGGAATGAAATGTCATCGCTTCGTGGAGATGGTAAGCCATACGTACGCAAGAGCGACAATATCTTTTAATTTATGGTGAAATTATATGTAATGGGTTTTTATATTATATATAAAGAATCATTAACATGTTATATTTATTATTTACATAAATTATACTCATTATTATACTCATCCAAATAATGAAGTTTTCAATAACAAACTACACCATGACGTGGAGACGGTAAGCCGTACATACGCACGTATGATGAATTTTTCATTCATTTGATGGATAGAATAATGAATATGGTTTTACCATATTTATAACAAAATCAAAATATGTAAAATTTACTGGAGTTTTTATTTTGGTATTGAAATAAAAAATAATGTGGAAGTGGAAGAAGAAAAGAACATTAAAAGAGGTGATGAAATAATTACCTCTTCTTTGGGTGCATCTTTTTGATTTGATCAAAAGGGCTCCATAGGTTGGATTTATGATCAATGTAAGGCCTCTAGGATGAAGTGAGGATAGTTTGGAGGATATTTTTGCATTGGTTGGCCAAGCCAAATGGATTTGGAATTGTTAATTTATGAAAATGGGAAGTACCCTTTTATAAGGAGGTGAGGTGCACTTTAGAAAAAGGTTAAAATATTATTTCATTATAAAACTATTTTTTATTTCTAATAGATCCAAATCGATTTATTTAAAGTCAAATTAAGGGATTTGTCACAATAATCTCAACCAATATGTTTTAGACAAGTTTACATCACCATATTAACCTTGTAATTTATATTTAAAGTTAAGTATTTTAACTCTTACCATGTGTTCTTGTATTCTTACACTAAATAGTTAATAAAATTACAATAAAATTCCTAGAACGAATTAAGTGGTTCATAAATTACATATCTATAATTACTCACATCCATTGACTGAATCATAGATTTTTTGAAATATTATCTCATTTAATAAAATAGTATTTGTTTTAAAAACTCATTTATGTCAATTTTGACACTATTTAGTATTTTCTTTTTGTGAAAGTCATAACAACATGTTTAATTAGAAAAAAATAAATTGAATCAACCCTAACATGTAATATTCACCTAAAAATTTCGTGGATGGGATCATAATTTTCAATTTACATTTATTATAATTTTATAATATCAATTATTTTAATCATTTATTAACATGGTAGTTACTGCATCATTATAGTGTCATTAATAAATTTAATTATTTAATGTCTCAAAATTATAAATCAAAAACTATGATATATTAAATATTTTTATATTTATGATAAATATTTATTGTCTAATTTATCTTTTGTATAACCGGATATCAAAACGGTTTATTTATTAAACATTGAATATAACACTTTTAACTATTCATTAAATAAAATATAATAAATGTCCTAATATAATCAAAGTGGATAAAAAAGATCGTATTTTTTTCCTAATTTTTATTTTAGTCAAAAGACACTTATCTGATAGAATTATGATGTGTGTTGGAGTAATTATAATATTATTTTTACATTTAATTACCCTTTTTACTTTTAAATATAGTAAATAAAATTCCAAAGTTACTATTCACCAAAAACTATATTAATTCTATTGAACCATATTTTACTTATTTTTGACAACCGTGTTTATCATATTTCGTTAATTCAATTCGCAGATGTTGTAAAATTACTTTTTATGCAAATTTGCAAATGTGACTAGTAGGTGAGTAAAATGCATTAAAAAGATCAATAAAATTTCATAAATCTAATATTATTATAAAATGACTCCAATGAATTAAATTGGACTAATATAGGTATTATGTATCTATATTGTCTTTAAAATAAATTTAAATTAAAGATAATTATTTAAATAAAATGTTGGTTTTAAATAATAATGCAGTGTTTTTCACTGTTCATTAAAAATTGAATGTTTTTAGAAAAATTCACGCTAAATTTTTTTTTTATTCCGAGATCAAAAATGAAGTCTATTTTAATGAATTAATTTTTTTGTAGTGTCTAAAATTAATTTTATTATTGTTCACAAAATGACATAAAAAGTAGTTATTTTAAGAAAATAGTTTTCTAAATATATAACTATTTTATCAAATCTTATACATTTCATTATAAATATGTTTTATTTATGTGAAATATTTTTAAATAACATTTAAAATGATTTTTACTATTAATTTTACAATATTTATTAGATAATTAAATATATTGTTAAAATAATTATAATACTAATGTGTTATTTCGCATAAACTCAATCTTAGGTATAATGGATGCCAAATCGGTGTTGAGTGTAATATAAGATATTAAATTACTTTAATGTGATAATATATATGAAATCATAAGGTTTTATATTCTTTTCTCCATCAATAAATTGATTCCTCGCAATTTAAACTTGGTATTGAAAACTAGGGGTTTGACAATTCCCAATAGCTTTGTTGAAATCCCATATCGAAAAATGGATTAATGAGGACTCAATTTTTAATTAAAGAAAGTTAAGTATGAAGGTTACCTAAAATAACACATAGTAGGGTTCAATGTAGGAAAACAGGGATCTAGAAGAGAAAACCAACCATCGTGTTCTTGATAGAGAGTGATAGAGAATATTATTAGGAGAATGTTAATAATCTGAAAGCCATAAACTTGTGATGGGTTAAACGGTCTTTGATTACCCTATTGGAAGAGTAAACAGACAAATTTTTTGTTTTAAGTACCTTTTCCTAATGTTTCAAAATTTATTTACGAGATTTACAAAAAACATAAAGATATATACTTTCATTAAAAGTACAGTTTCATCCTTTAATAAATTTCTTCCACAAACTCATCTTTTCTACAAATGATTAGTATTCGAGATGACTTGGTCTCACCTGATGCGGTAGAATCAACTTATATGGAATCACATAATCTAAAAAATATTAACTATATATTTCCCTTGACTTTATACATTAACCAAAAACTAAAATGGTTAGTACAAGATTAGATGATCCACAAAAAGTATAATCCTTTAGAGGATAAAATACTACTCCTATTCTAAAAAATTTAACAAACAGTACCCAATGTTCAACAATGTCCATTAAATAAACAATTTCCTTAATATTCTTCAAAATAATACAAACTACGTTTGAATACAAAAATTCAGAAGGATTTGGTAACAAATTCTTCCACAATAAATCATAACATTCAACTCCATATAACATACAATACTCTTAAAGTATCATACTTAAAAGATATTAACCTAACCACATATTATCTACGATAGGTTAATAATTTTCATAAATAACCCAAATTGTTATAAGTCCAAAATAAAAACATATATTCTTTGAAAATAAAAATCCACAATTACTCCTCAAATGAAATCCAATATTATTCTGTTTTCCTTAGGCATATATTGTTCCTAAAAGAGCGAATGTCTTCCAAAATAAAATTTATCTCCTAACCACCAAAGCATTTTCCTATACAAAGGATATACATTTGATAAATCTTAAGTTCCCAAAATCAATATATTCTTGATCCATAAAAATCATTTAACTAAAAAGAGTTATTCATACAAACCAGGGACTTCACATAGTGTAGTGGTAGGTGATAAATCTCAGTCGCACTTTGGTTGTGGGATCAATTCCCACATCTTTGTTCAACACGACTAGTTGTCACCCATTCAATGTTTTTTTATTTCCCTAAAACTTCATAATTTAATAACATTCCCAAAATTGATATAAATTACTCCAAAATAATAATAAAATATTTTTACTATAAATGTTATCTCATACGTCATATATTCATCCCAAAAAATAATAACCATTAATTGACTCAAATTAAAGGATAATATAAACCCAAGTTGTTCTTTATAATTATATCCAAAAAAGAAATGATAATTCTTCCTCAAATAGCATTTTCACATAACAAACTATAGGGTTACACAAACAAGAAAAAAGTATTCCAATGTAATCCCATAAAAAAAGCATTAATACTTTTAAAAATTTGTCCATCCATTTATTTCCACATAGGTTCTTCCTTGACCTAAAGGTTAACCTATAGAATAGGTCATTGACATGGGTTATTACTAGGTCCCCTACATTTATGGAAAATGAATGTAAATAGATTCATAGATTCATTATTATTTTCTTCCATAGTATACTTCATTTTGTCTCGGAAATTCATTACTTTATGTCATCATTTCCATCACATAAAGCATTTACATGTTCCATTGATACACTTTCTTGGGTTTCTAATTCTATATTTCTTGCATGATGGAATATAAGCTCCATTTTCTCCATTGTCTCCACTACTGGGGCACTTATCATTCGTTGCATTTCTATTCTTTGTGGAGTTCGGGAGTTTGTTAATTTATATATTGTTGATCATATTTATAGAAAACTAATTCGGCATGGTCATGATTTCTTTTATGCCTATCAACAATCCATTTCATAGATCATTTCCACCATTGTTCCCACTATGTACATCATGTTCAATGTACCTATGACTTCCTTGGAATCCATCCATTGACTAAAACCAGAAAGAATAGAATGAGTAAAAATATTCATAAAATCATTTAGAGAATATCATGACACCTTATTTTCAATCTAAAATACCTTTGGATTTAACCAAGGTAATTTATTCTCATCCTATATTAAAATCCTTCTAATCTGTCTGTAATGAAAATGAGAATTATCCTAATCATATCCCCCATGAGTGTCAAACTAGGTGTTCCTTAATGCTTCTTTTCGTGTACTGGGATGCCCCGGGTCAAGCCTGAAACTCATTTTCAGAGTTTTCACTCCTAGGTACATATGTGCTTGAACCACATCCACTTATAGTATCCAGACATGGATGTATTTCTTGGAAAACCCACATAATATTTACATTAAATTTTTTTTGGATGTTCTTCTGTACTAATCCTGGAATTCTATCTTAGGGCAATGATTCTCTTATAAAATTTTTTCTAAATTGGTTTTCCAAGGTTTGTACTAAACTTCTCTGATACCAACTCTAATACCTTAACCCCAGTTACCCAATGTCGGTGCATTATTACATAACAATGGAATGATCACTTGAGATCATGTCTAGATAGACCGATCAGTTTAGTATCCTTAGAAGTACTAGATTCATACATAAGTTTTACATTACATTATGAAATGAAAAATAAGTAACATAATATCTAGTTTGATCCCACTCATATCCATTAGCATGTCCATGCAGGTCAGTCATAATATACCTTTTCACATCCTAAGAAAATTTAACCATAAGAATGTGGTGAGCTCGGATTCTCAGTAAGGATAAAAATATTCGGAAAACTAGTATAAATAAGAATAAACATTTAAGCCAATGTATAAGACTAGAACACAAGCCTTTTAAACACAAACATCATCATATTATGGAAAATATAAATGAAATAATGTCATTTACATATTCACGTGGACAATCCACAATACAAATAATCATTTGTAATATCAATAGCTAATCCCATCATGATGAAATGAATAATGCGAGACATCATAACCACAAAATCAAGGCCTCATGCCAAGACCCTAAATATAAATTTTTTTCCAGGCCTTCTACCAAGAAACTAGTTTGTCTCATGAGACCTACCAATGCATCAAGGTAATATAGCGATCCTTTCCCATCAAATACTAAGTCCAATGCATTCCTCATATTAAACTGTGAAACATAATCTAAACATTTGTATTATAACTATCATAAGAAATGATAATACTTTAACAACCAACCATGAATGGTATAAAAATATCCCATCTACAGTCAAAAATAACCCATTAAATACAATATGGAAGATTATATTATAATAAATCAACCTCAATAAAGAATAAAATTCAATGAAGTATATTAACAGAGATGAAAATAATTATTAAAACTATTTGAGATAAATTTCCCCTTTTTCATGAAAACTATTAAAAGTTTCATTATTTATCAAATAAGTCATTTAAAAGAGTTTTTAGAATCAATGTGTCCCATACCACATTGAAATTTTTGAATGGAATTTTAATTTCATACACTCAGGTCCATATAAATAAATCTGTATAAGAATTTTGAAAACAAGGACATTAATGATAATGATATAGAAGAATAAATATTTAAATTGGTATTTTAGTTAATGATTTCCTAACCAAATGAGAGATGATTGCATACTAATAATTGAGGAATAAAATTTAATCAAAACATTGAAATATTCTTAGAATAAAGGTATTGATGATATAATACTCGAAAGGACCGTATATAAACCACATAAAATTGAATTGGCACATAACAACAATGAAGTCTCTATGAAATGTAAATTAAGACGAAATCCCTTATGAACACTATATCCCCAGATTAAGGATAAATTAATTACATATTTATATGTGAAAAATATAAATACACTCAATTTTTTGGATATTTAGTGTAAATCAATCAGGGGACATTCACAAAAGTTCTTTTCAGCACAAAATCAATGACTTGGATATTTAACTAAATGACTTGAAATTGAGTTTTGATTACCCTTATCAAGTTCATATCAATGAAATGAGAATTTATAAATGGATTTATTATGTGTATCAAAATTATATACACAAAAAGTAGATTTTAAATTACTACATAAATAAATCAATAGTTATTCCACCCATAGTCATGGAGTAAAATAATAAATGAAGTATGTGTAAAACCCAATGAGTGGAATTTGAAATTTGAAATTCCAATACTGATTTGGTAACATAAGAAACATAACACCATTAATGAAGGATAATACTCTGAATATATAAATACCCATAAATTAATTTTCATTACAAAAATAATACAATCATGGGATGTACATACAACCCACAAAAAGAAATAGTGTCAAATATAGCATGAATCTCACAGGAACAAAAAGTGAGATGAAAACCCTTTACCTTTTACTTTTCCTTAATTGAGGGTATGTTAAATTCCAATATAATTGTTATATAATTGTAATTAAATTATAAATGAACTGAATATATAAATATGATATCATATATGATCCTCTAATATTGCATTGTTGGTAATATTTCAGTAGTATCATTATTTCTGGTGTTAACTGATTTGTTTTCCTTTATATTTTATGTTACATAAGTCATGTTAGTAATGGATATGATGTATTTGATTCATGTCCAGAATGATATTATGATCTTAAAAAAAAATTTAATCATCAGATGAAAATTCTTCTTCAATGGTTACTAGGGGTATGAAATCTCATCGTGTCGTGGAGATAGAAACCCGTACCTATGCATGAGCGACAATATAATTCTACAGAAGGCGAAATAATTTGTACTTTGATTGTATATTATATATAAAAAATTATTAAAATGTTATATATTTTATTTAAATCAATTATAATAATTATTATTCCCATCCGAATAATGATGTATTGAATAACAAACTACACCACGACATGGAGACGGTAAGCCATACATACGCACGTATAGTGACTTTTTAATTAATAAGATGGATATAATAATGAATATATTGTAAAATATTTATAATAAAATCATAGTATGTCGAAGTTATTGGAGATATTATTTTGTTATGGAAACAACACAGAAAGAGAAAGTGGAAGAAGAAAGGAAATTTGAATGCGATGATGAAATAATTAGATCTTCTTCAGGTGATTCCTTTTGAATTGACCCAAATGGATCCTTAGGTTGGCTTTATGATCAATCCAAGGACTCTAGGATGCATTTAGTGTATTTTTGAGAATATTTATTAGTGTTTGGGTGAAAAAATGGAATTGGAGGTGTGAATATAAGAGAAGGGGATATATCCTTTTACAAGAGAGGTGAGGGGTAATTTAGGAAAATCATGAAATTTTATTGTATTATTAGATTATTTTCATTTTATAATTGGTCAAAATGGATTTATTTCGAGTATAAGGTGGTTATGGGTCTAGATACTCCCAAAAAATAGTTTTTTGAATAGTTTAGGTCAAGTATTAACCTTATCTTATAGATTTATCCCTTAGTTAAAAAATATAACTCTTACTATGTCTTCTTGTATTCTTACACTATATGGTTAATAAACATACTATAAAATAACAGGGGGACATAAAGTGGTTAATTAATGACATATATAATTTTATTGAAGTCGTTTTTCCAAATCTTATATTTTTAGGGATATAATATCATTTAATAAAATAGTATTTTTCTTAAAATATCACTTATGTCAATTTTGACACTAATTTTTATTTGGTTTTTTGGAAGTCTAAACAACATTATTACTTTGAAAAAAAAATTATCAACCCTAACATGTCATATTCACCTATAAAATTAGTGGTTGGAATCATATATTTCAATTTACATTTATTTTAATATTTATAATATCAATTATTTAATCTTTCATTAGACAAGTAATTACTTCATCATCATTGTGTCATAAATAAATGTAATTATTTAATGTATAAAAATTATAAATAAAATATTATGATGTAGGAAATTTTTTGATATTTCTAATGAATATTTATAGTTGAACTTATCTTATTTAAAACCTTATATTGAAATTTGTTTAGTTATTAAACATTGAATTTAACACATTTAACTATTCATTAAATAAAATATAATAAATGTCCAACTCTAATCTATGTTGATCAAAAAGATCATATTTTTTCCCTAATGTTTCTCTTGGTATGAAAACACTTATCGAATAGAATTAGTACATGTGTTGGCGTAATTAAAATATTATTTGTAACATTAATTGCACAATTAACTTTTAATCGTGGTAAATAAAATTCAAAATTTATTCACCAAATATAATTTTCATTCTACAAATTTTTACATACTTATGACAACCTTGGTTGTCATATTTTTGAAATTAAATTCAAAAAGTGATAAAATTATGTTTTATGCAAATTTGAAAGTGTTCCTAGAAGGTTAGTAAAAGAGGTTAAAAAGTTCAATAAAATTATATATATATAATCTTATTATAATATGACTCCAATGAATTACATAGGGGTAATATAGGTATTATGTATCTATTTTGTCTTAAAAGTAATTTTAAATTATATATAATTATTAAAATAAAAGTTTGGTTTTAAACAACAAAGCAGTGTTTTCACTGTCCATCAAAAATTGAATTTTTTCATAAAAATACCAAAAATTCACCATAAGCTAATTTTGATATTCCAAATTCAAAAATGAAATCTATTTTACCAAATTAAATTATTAGTGTTATCTAAAATAAATTTTATTATTCTTCACAAAAGGACATAAAAATCAGTTCTTTTAATAAAATAGTTTTTTAAATATATAACTATTTTAACAAACCATATACATTTCATTAGAAATATTTTTTATTTATGTGAAAACATTAAAATTAACATTTAAATAAATTCATACCACAAATGAAATTTGGATCAGCCAACCCTTACTCAAATCCCCTCCCAACTACCCTCACATTAACTTATATGCCTTAAATTGATCAGAACACCAAACTATGGAGCCCTATTGATCAAATCAAAAGGAAGCACCTGAAGAATAAGTAATTATTTAATCACCTCTTTCACGGTTCTTTTCTTCTTCTACTTCCTCTTTCATTTTTCTTTCCATAGTACAATAATTACTCCAGTACCATATAAATGTTGATATGTTATTATAAATATAGTTGAACGATATTTATTATTCAATCCTTTCTATAAATGAAAAAGTCTCCTTGTGTGCGTACGTACATCTTACCATCTCCACATCATCGTGTAGTTTGTTATTGAAAACTAAATTATTTTGTGGGGTATAATAATGATTATAATTAATGTAAATAATTAATATAACATGTAAATGATTCTATATATAAAATATAACATCCAATTAAACATTGTTTCGTCATCAATAGAAGGATGTTGCTGCTCATTCGTACATACGGCTTACCGTCTCCATGACATGATGGGATTCATTTTCAATGGTCACCATTCAAGATTGTTTATAAATATATATATATATTGATTATGTATGATATATATGAAATAATATTTCTACTAGAATAAAATATATTTATGTAGATAAATATTTGTCATTTAATTACTTCCATACTATATGATAAGAAAATAGAAACAACGTTCATGCATACGTACAAACTACCATATCCATGAATTGTGTATCCATTTCACACACACACATATATATAGCTATTACACCTATTTTTATTCGGAATATATATAATGTATAAATCATGTTTTATATTCTGGATGTTTTTAAATCGTGATCTAACCGATATAATCAAGAATAAAGAGTTAAATCACAAACAATAAAGAAAGTGATCATTACCCAAATTGTTACATTAACATGGAAATTATTATAAAACGGGTAGTATAAAGTCATAAATAAATCATATATGATATCATAAATATGAATTTGGTTCTATTATAATTTAATAACATACTATTTTTATTGTATCAAAGTTTAATCACACAACTGATTAAAGAAAAGTACTAGGTAAGGGTTAATTCCTCAATCTCATTATTATATGAGATTGTTTATGTTTCACTATTTACTGGGAAATATTTATCATCCATTTCCATGTTTCATAAAAATGTTTTCAAAAGTAATTCATTATGGGTTTTTGGAAGACACACTTTAACTATATAATAATTTTAAATGTTTAATGATTTATGTTTCTAAAGCTATTTAATTAATGTCCATGTTTTCAAAATGATTTTAAGGATTTATTTATATGAACATGATTATTTTAAAATTTTAATTATTTTTAGAAGTTTCAAAGTGGTATGGGACAATTTGATTCAAAAATATGTTTTAAATTAAATCCTTTATAAAATTTGTCACTTTTAAATGATTTCATGAAAAAGGGATGTTTCTCTCAAAGAGTTTTACTAGACCTTTTCAACTATGTCAACATCCTTTACTTGATATTATTATTTTTTGAGATTGATTTATTATAATAAAATCTCTCATATTGTATTGAATGAGTTATGAAATGTTTGACTATGGTTGTGCTATTTTTATACTATTCATGGTTTATGGTTAAATTGTTGATATTTCGTATGCTAGTTTGAATATGAATGATTATCTTATGTTTCACCATTTTCATATGAGGAATGGGTTGGACTTAGTATGTGACGGGTGGGGCCCCATATAGTCCCTCAATGAATGGGTATGTCTAATGAGTCAAACTAGTGTCTTGGAATAAGGCCTTGACAAATTTTTTATTTAGGTTCTTGGCGCGAGGCCTTGACATTGTGGTTAAGATGACCAACATTATGCATTCCATAATTATAAGATTATCTATTAATGTTACATGTGATTATTCGACTAGTAAAATATTGATGTTAATAAGTAAATAGAATTATTTGTTTTATTTTTTCCAAATTATACTAAATTTTATTTTTAAATGGCTTGTGTTTCAATTTTATACCACGCCATAAACATTTATGAATATTTATTATAGCTTCAATTATATTTTTTATCCTTACTAATCATATGAGCTCACCCCTTTCTTATGTTTTATTTTCCCAAGATTTTTAGAAGTGCAATATAATTTATTTTTAGGTTTAATATAGGAGAATAATTTAATTCTCAAATTATTATCTATGTGCTATTTAAAGTTAGAAATATTAATGTAATGTTCATGTATGGAATCTATTTTCCAAGACTACTAAACTGATCAGTCCTTCGGGACTTGATTCCTTGTAATATACCTAATGTATTAAAATAAATCAATGGATCTAAGGTAACTGGGGTTGGGGCATTATAGTTGGTATTAGTGGAAGTTTAAAAAATCCTGGGAAATAGTTTTAGAAAACATAGTTTATGGATCATAACCCTAAGATAGAATTTAAGGAAAATTATAGAATAAACCCCTAGAATTTTTGTAATGGTCGTGGATAACCTAGGATTAAGCCTAAGATTTTATTGATTGAAAGAAACATCCCATGATTATGAGGTTTCCTTCAATGAGATGTGTTTCTCACGTTGTGCTTTCTTGTCTTAGTTAATGGTTTAAACCAGAAGGAATTGGATAAACATTGAGTTAGTTAGAAAAATATGGTTATTTTGAGCAAAAAAATGGATAATTACTAGAGAGAAAGATTTTATGATTATTCCAAATCAGTTATCAAGATATATGATTAAAAATGTTATCTTTGATGACATTCTTAACACATTGCATAAGAAGAAGATGAACATTTATATATGTTCAAATTTTATGAATCATGTAGGAAAGAAGATTTGGTATCCTACATGTCAAGAGGAAGGAAAGAAGAACCTTGAGGAATATATTAAATGGAGGTGAAGATTTTATCTCTAGATCAAAAAGCGTCTGAGGGTGAACAATTGTTATAGAGTTCAATGTCTCCTCTGTGGAAATCATGGGCATTAAAACTAAATTCTGAGAAATAAGAATCTACTTCTAAACCAAACATATTCCATGATAACCATTAAATTTGAAGGATTTAATTATTTGTGTATTTTTATCCATGAATTATGAATAATTGAATTATATAAGGTGTATTCAGTTTATAATTTCGCTAAGGATTTTCAAGAATATTATGAATAGTTATAAGGGATAGAAATGATGTATGGGTGAGAAAAAAATATTCTAATATACAATGATTCAACTATAAAGATATGGGACAATATATTAATCAAGGCCCCAATCATCAAATGAATATACCCTAAAAGACACTATTGGTTCACAATACATATTATGCTTCTACTATAGATGGAGAGGAATGATTACTGTGCTTACGTTGGGATTGAATAATTATGTCATTTGAGTATTGTATCAATGATGTAATTATTATATGAATTATGGAAATTAATAAGGATTGTACAAAAATACTATTTTATAAAGGACGTGATATTTTATAGTTCCAAGAAAAGTGAATCAATAGCAAGATAAACATTTTTGGAAAATACATGGTTGAGGGGAATATAAACCTTAATATTTTCATGATCCGGAGGTATGGATTTTGGAAAAATAGATGATTTATTTTGATAAATTATATTGGATTTTATTTAATACCTTGGAACTAATAAAATGTTTTTTTATCTCATTATTGTTCGAGTTTACAACATTTTTGGGTTTAACGAGTATATCCAGTATTCTATATGGAATAAGGGATCATGAACATATTAAATAAGGTTATATGGTAATTCAGGTTGTTACCATGATTTTATAAAATAAATGATGAAGTTATTCACATGTAATTATGTGGAAAATATATCTTCATTATGTTTACCTACCATATAAATTTTAAGACTTTGAGTTTGGACATAAGTATTTTTGATATGTCTAAAGGTTGAAATAGAGTAATTTGAGCACATGTTATTTTTTTGAGGTCAATGTATAATTATTTGGATACTCTAACCCAACCATTTGGATTTGTGTAAACCTATAGAAGATTAAAGAAATAATTTTGGACCTTATGATTTGTCAAATGCGCTTCAAGGGTAAAAAAATCATTTTTTGAACAATCATTTCCCAGTGTAAGGGATGAAATGAAAATAAATTGATGAAAAAACAAAGGATGAGATTATTATTATGACAGGTAATGAAATCCAGTATGTTTTCCGGAGTTTTTATCATGATATTAAATTAATCCATCCTCTTCAAAAAAAAGGTATCTAATATTTTTTTATCCTAATACCTTATGTTTTTTTGAACTGATGATACTTTAAATAATCAAATATTGATGGCTTTGAGGCCCTCAATTTTACATTTATTGTTCACTTGTTTGTGATTGATGACCTCAATCACTCCCTATAAATAACTATGTTTACCTCCAATTATGTTTCTCTCATTGCCACCAATATTCTCCTATTCAAAATCTTAATTTGGTGGTGACTTTTTCATTTATTTTTCCCTATTATTAAGACTAACTTTTATTAAACCTATTTATGATGTGGGTTTCCCAAAAAAGTATTTTCTATTTTTAAAATTTTATTTTTTAAGAACAATTTCAAATTAAGGATGTAATTTATTTGAGGGTAGAATGTAACACCCCAATATTTCATAGTATGTTATCTCTTTAATATAATTTAATAGCATATATTTCACGCAACACCGACTTGTCTTGTGTTATACATAAGATTGAGTTTCTGCAAAACAACACATTAGTATTATAATTATTTAAATTATATATTTATTTATCAGTTAAATATTGTAATATGAATAGTTAAAAATAAAGTATATATGTTATTTATAATTTTTTCCCATAACTAAATAAAATTTATATTGAAATGTATGTTTTTTGATAAAATAGTTATACATTTAGAAACTTTATTGTCATAAAAAAACTAATTTTTATGACCTTTTATGAACAGTAATAAAATAAATTTTAAACACTCCTAAAAATTGAATTCTGTAAAATAGACTTCATTTTTGAATTTCTAATATAAAAATTCTGATAGGGTGAATTTTTGGTATTATTCTGAAAACATTCAATTTTTGATGAATAGTGAAAAATACCACATAGTACATAAAAACTGACTTTTTCATTTGAACAATTATTTTTAATTAAAAGTTTATCTTAAATTAAATGTTGAAACATTATATATTTATTAGTTAAATATATGTTATTTGAGTAATTTTATAACAAGATTAGAAGTATAAAATACTGTTGAACTTTTTATCATCTTTTACCCACCTTTTAGGCACAATTGTAAATTTTCATAAAACGTAATTTTACCACTTTTGAGAATAAAATTTTAAAAATTTTACATACAAGGTTTTCATTAGTATGTAAAACTTGGTTCAATAGGATGAAAATAATTTTTCGTCATTAGTAACTTTTGAATTTTATTTTCCAAGGTTAAAATTAAATAGGGTAAATAAAGGTATAAATTATATTATATTAATATAAAATTACCCCCAAAACATGTCTTAATTCTGTTGTATAAGTTTTTTAGACCAAAATAATTCTTAGGAAAAATATAAGATCCTTTTTGATCCATTTGGGTTAGATTAGGACCCAAATTAATTTTTATTTAAAGAATAGTTAAAAGTTTTAAATTCAAATTTTAATAACTAAAACATTTTTAATATAAGGATTAAAATAAAAATAAATTATACTATAAATATTTATTATAAATATAAAATTATTTCCTACATCTCGGTATTTTATTTATAATTTATAGATATTAAATAATTTAATTTATTTATTAAACAATGATGTTGTAGTACTTACTTTATTTATAAATGATTAGAATTTTTGATATTATAAATATAAAAATTAATGTAAATTGGACCTTTTTATGCCATAAAAGAATTTCATAGTTGAATATGACATTTTATGGGTCATTCAATGTGTTTTTAGGACTAATCAAGATTTTATGACTTTAGAAAAATCCAAATACTAAATACTGTCAAAATTGACATAAATGTGTTTTTAAAACAAAGACTATTTTATTAAATTATATAATGGTCCAAAAAATATTTGATTCCACCAAATGACTTATATAACATTATTTATTTCATTAATGAACCACTTCAACTTCACTTGGAATTATATAGTATGTATATTAACCATGTAATATAATAATTCAAGAAGACAACATAAAAGTTAAACTATTTAACTAAGGGTTAAGCCTAAATTATAAGGATTACATTGTGACCTAACCATGTCTAAAACCTATTGGAGAAGAGTATTTAGACCCATAACCGACTTATCCTCGAAATAAATCCATTTGGTTTTATTATAAACAAAAAATAATTTTATAATAAAATAACATTTCAGGCTTTTCCTAAAGTGTCTGTCACCTCACTTATAAAATGGTACTTCCCCTTATCATAAATTCAATCCTCCAAATCCATTTTTATTAGACAAATCATACCCATATATACTCCTAGATACACTGAAACAAACCTAGTGGTCTTACTTTGATCATAAATCCCACTTAAGGATCCCTTTTGATCAAATCAAAAGGAAGCACCCGAAGAAGAGGTAATTATTTCATCACCTATTTGAAGGTTATTTTCTTCTTTTACTTCCTCTTTATTTGTTTTATCCATAATAAAATAAGAAATACACTACCATATACATTCTGAGATGTTATTATATATATGGTAAACCCATATTCATTAATCTTCCCTTCCAATGAATGACAAAGTCATCTTGCGTGTGTATGTACGACTTACCATCTCCACGTCGTGGTGTATTTTGTTATTCAACACTAGATTATTTATATGGGTATAATAATGTGTATAATTAATGTAAATAATTAATATAACTTGGAAATTATTCTTCATATATAATATACAATCCAATTAAACACCATTTCAGTATCAATATAATGATATTTTCACTCATGTGTACGTACGTCTTACCG
This sequence comes from Viscum album, assembly GCA_963277665.1. Lineage (NCBI taxonomy): Eukaryota > Viridiplantae > Streptophyta > Magnoliopsida > Santalales > Viscaceae > Viscum > Viscum album. Next base: position 894,060,768 of record OY728123.1, read on the forward strand.
TCTCAATGATGCAATGTGATTCATTATCAATGGTCACCATTCAAGATTATTTTTCAAAATATATAAATTTATTACGTATGATATATATGAAATAATATTTCTAAGGGAATAATATATATTTATGTAGATAAATATATTTCATTTACTTACTTGAATACTATATGATAAGAAAACAGAGACAACGTTCATGCGTACGTACGGACAACTGTCTCCATAAAAGGTGTATCCATTTCATATATATATCAATTATACATATTTATATTCTGAATATATATTATATATAAACCATGTTTTATATTCTGTAAGTATATAAATCATGATCTAATTGTAATGATCAAGATTAACAAATTAAAACACCTATAATAAATAAAGCAATTATTACCCAAAATGTTTCTTTAACATCGAAATTATTATAAAATGGTTAGAATAAAGTCATAAATGAATCATATATCATATCATAAATATTAATATGGTTATTTTATAATTTAATAACATACTATGGTCATTATGCATGAGATTAAACATACCCTTAACTAATGGAAAGTACAATGTAAGGGATAATTCCTCAATCTCATTATTATTCGAGATTGTTTATGTGTAAGTATTTACTATGAAATATTTATCATCCATATCCATGTTTCAAAAAAATGATTTCAAAAGTAATATTTTAAGGGATTATGGAAGGGAATCCTAAACTGTATCATTATTTGAAATGTTTTAAGGATTTATTTTTCTAAAACTTTTTAATTAATGGCGATGTTTGAAAAAATATTTTAAGGATTTATTTATATGGAAATGATTGTTTTAAAATGTTAATTATTTTCAAAACATTAAAAGTGGTATGGCACACTTTGATGAAAAAATAACTTTTCAATGAATTCATTCATCAAATGTGTCACTTTTAAATGATTCATGAAAAAGTGATATTTATCTCGATGTGTTTTACTGATCATTTTCAACTATGTGAACATCCTTTACAGGATATTATTCTTGATTTAGGTTGATTTATTATAATAAAATATCCCATAGTGTGTTTAATGAGTTATGATATGTTTGACTATGGATGTGCAATTTGAATACTATTCATGGTTTATAGTTAAATATTGACATTTCATATACTAGTTTTAATATGAGTTTTTATGTTATGAATCACCTTTTTCATATGAGGAATGCATTGGACATTTTACATGATGGGTGGGGCCCACTATAGCCCCTTGATGCATTGGTAGGTCTCATGAGGCAAACATGTGTCTTGGCATAAGGCCTTGAATTTTTTTTATTTAGGGTCTTGGAATGACGCCTTGACATTATGGTTAAGATGATTGGAATTATTACTTACATCCTTATGAGATTAGTTATTAATGTAACATGTGATTGTTCTACTTGTAGAATATCCATGTGCAAAAGTAAATGGAATTATTTGATTTATGTTTTTCTTATTATACTGAAGACCATTTTAAATGAAATCTAGTGATTCTTTTGAAACCACTATGTAATCTCTTGAAAACAAACCAATGTGTATTTTGGAATCTTGAAATATTGAATGCTATCTTGGACCTACCCATTTGTTAAGGGAATGTGTTCAATCCCAAATTCCATAGCATATTTACAACATTGATGTTCCAAATGTTCTGGAATTTTTTTAATATTGACTTACTTATATATATACATTCGCTGAAGTTTGATTTTGAAACATGTCACTACATTAAAATTCATATTACACTTATATTTATATATATGAGTGTGTATATATATATATGAACTTCCATTTCATTTCAGTCACAATTTTGGATCTGACCAAAACTATAGACTTTTCCTAAACATCCTTGGACCCAAAATTTTTATTACTTCAACCATTTTAAAAACTCAATCTTGAATAAAAATATCAAATAAATATTTGTTTTATTACTTTTATTCATAAAATAATGACCTGAAGATATAAAATAATAGAAATAATATTCACAAGCAATTTATATGAAATTATCATAGTATCATTTCATATGTGTTTTATCATTCATGATGATATATATATATATATATATATCATGGAAATAAAAAATAAAACAAAAACACATATTCAAAAAATATAGACTTGGATCTTATATAAGTATAAAACATGCAAGCATAAGCATATACTTAAAATTAATCAATTTCATAAACAACATATGCAATTATATGGTATGGTCAATACTCTAATATACATAAATTCTGAAAAAAATTTGTTTTAATAATTTTTAAAACAAATATACCTTACATAGAACATAAAAAATATATGAATTAAATTAAATAAATCCTAGAATATTAAACATAAATAATAACTCTAATCTAGTAACACAATTTTGAATAAGAAATATTTTAAAATTCATATATTCATCAATACCTAGTTATTCCTTTTGAAAAATAATCATTTCCTATTAACCAAAACCAGAAAAAATATTTTTAAAATAAATAATTGTAATAACTTATCAAAAAAATATAAATTAAATTAAACGAATGACTGGGAATTAATGTTCCCTTACTAAAGAAATAATATTATTCTTTCAAATATTGGGAAAAAGAAGAAGCTGTTTGTTGGACATTGAACACACTAGACGTGTGGACAAGTCAAGGAACTGGATTTCTCTCTCTCCCTCTTAGTCTCTCATACACGAATGAAGTAAACAAAATATGGTTTTTGGCCATCTATCTTAAACTCTACAAGACCTCTACTCTCCTATTTTTATACGCAAAATAGGAAGAGTTTAAATGTATAATTTATTTCAACTTTCAAATTAAATATTTTTGATTTGTTGTGAAAGTTGGGAAACTAATTTAATATTTATTTATTTGACCAATAGAGGTCGCCAAAGGGACCCAAAAGATAATATCAAGCTCATGTGAAATCAAAACTATTAAGTATAAAAATTATCAAAGTTCAAAGATAATGGAATTAAAGAATATCCCTAATAGATATAGTTGATATGTCTATTTATACAGACTATATTGTAGCTATGCATTCATAGATAAAGAAAGAGTAATAATATTGTAAGGGATTATCTATAAATATATCTTGATGTACATATTGAAGACAATGATTGGATTATATTTGATTTGGTCCGCAAAGATACCAATATTTATAGTCTATAAGAAAAATTGAAGATAAAATCAAATGTCATTCCACGTGGAATGAAAATCAATGAAGAGGACAACCAACAAATTTAATAAATGATAAGATTAGAAAATCATGAATAAACTAGTCAAATTTTCATATTTGAAAAATATATGATAGGATGATGTCAAAATCAGATATGAAAAACTTAGATGAAAGGGACAACATATGTCAACCTCAAGAAGAAAATGAAGAAACTGACAAAATTTGTCATAGTTATATAGATTACGGTGGATTTGGTCATCAAACCAGTTAATACTCATATATCTGGAAAACAAAAATGAGATAAACCTACCTCATAGAAGAAAGAATCCCTACATACGACTCGAAATTGGATAAGGAAGCGATTCTGACTTGAATCGAAACCTTTGACTTCGAACGAACTGCTCCATCCATTGACACAGACTCTAATTAGTCTCCCTTGTTGGCTACCAGACGACCCCACACCAACAATGACCTCGACTCACGATCTCCTCTTGACATCGCTCACAAGCTCGGCGACATCCACAGCTTGAGTTTTCTACAACCCTAAGAGCGTATCGTGTTTCAATTTAAACCAAAACCCCTAATTTATTTCATTCTTTTAAAACTCTTTTATGTTTCTTTTTATTTGTATCTATTTATCATCGTTTTTAATTCAAATCAATTATTATTTTATTATTAATTATTAAATAAAACAAATTATTATATATATAATATATTGAAAATATAATCTACTTTCGTTTAAACGAAATGCATAATAATATATATTTTTTATTATTACCTTTGATTGTTTTTATTTGTTAATATATTAGAATATATTACTTCATGATACTGTATATAAGTACAATTAATTTATATTATTTTAAATAAATTTTTTTATAAAATAATCATTTATAAAAATATTAATATATTAATAAATATTATTATTATTAAAATATTGTATTTTCTGATCATCAAAACGAAATTACAATTAATGTTTTAATTTTCTTATATACCACTTATATATATATATTTTTTAAAATATTATTAATTTAATAAAAATTTATGTCAATAGCGTTTAAAAATCATTTCAAAAAAACCTTTTTTATTAAAACATATTTTTTTAATTATATCATGTACTTATATATATTTATTAATTATAATTTCTTACATTAATTTCTAATACAACATTTTGAAGAGTATTATTTAATAAAAAATAAAAACTTCATATTTAGTTACAAATTTTATTTATTATAATTACTAACATTGATTCTTTTTTTTAAACTGGGGGTGTTAAATTCTCCCCCCTTAAATAAACTGTTCCCCCACAATTCTTTCGCCAGACTTATGAAAATTATGAATATCCATCTTCCGAATATAAAATTTTCTAAGGGGACATAATTATCCAATGAAAATTATAACGTCTAGATTTTTTATTCCTTCAATGAAAACATCTAGTCACCAATGTTGTCCAGACTGTTCCTTTGATATCAATTATAATTCCCTGAGCCCGCTCTTCCGGACTCAGTCCTTAAAAATGTTGTTTAATGTTTTTTATAAAAAGAACTAAAAAATTACAAAACATATTACATAAATGAGGATCTTTTACCTGTCATGGTTCTGGAGGATTAGACAACACCTAAAACTTATCATAGTTAAAATAATATAGTTCTTTACTAGGTTTCCGCACATGCTAAATCCAAAAGAGTCAAAGTCCAATTTACAACTCCTATGATTCGTATTAATTTTTTTAAAAAAATGGTTGAGAATTCAATTTCCTAGTAATGTGTCTGAAAATCATTCACAAACTATTTAGAATGTCATTCATTGAATATAAAATTCATGGAATGTTCTTGGGATAATAACATTAAATACTTTTTCAAATTATCTTTAAAAAAATAATTGAAATAACTTACACTGAAAATAATATATCACTTTTGAATTTATATACGTAAAAAAATTTCTTTATAAGTAATCGAGTGATTTTTTAAACAATACAAAAGCTCTTTAAAACAAACCACGGTGGATTTTGAATCCTGAAATATTAAAGGCTATCTTGGACCTACCCCATGTTGAGGGATTGGGTTCACTCCCCAATTCCATAATATATATACAACATTCAAGTGGCTAATTTTCTGAAAACAATTTTTAATATTTCTTTACTTATATATATACATTCACTAGAGTTTGATTTTGAAAGATGTCCCTATACTAAAATGAATTTTACACTTATATTTATATATATGAGTGTATATATATAAATATATTGACTTAAATTGAATTTCACTCATAATTTTGGGTTCTTTCCAAAACTATAAATGTTTCTAAAACATCAATGTAACCCAAAAGTTTTATAAATACAACCATTTTAAAAACACGATCTTGAATAAAAATATCAATGGAATTTTTGTTGAATTACTTTTATAAATGAAATAATGACATGAATATATAAAATAATATCAATAATAATCATATTCAATTTATCTGAATTTATCAAAGTAGAATCTCATATGTGTTACATCTTTTATGAAGATGTATACATATTTATATATATATATATCATGAAAATAAAAATTAAAACAAAAATACACATATTCAACATATATGGACTTGGATTTATACAAGTATAAAACATGCAAGCATAAACATATACATAAAATTATTCAATTTCTTAAACTACATATGCCATTATCACACATGGTAATTCCTCTAATATGCATGAATTCTAAATAAAATGATGTTTTAATAAGTTTTAAAACAAATATACCTTACATAGAACATAAAAAATTTATGAATTAAAATAATTAAATCCTTGAAAGATATACTTAATGACTAAATGTAGTCAATCAATAAAATATCATATAATGAAATATTTGAACATTAATATTTTCATTAATACATAGTTTTTACTTATGAAAAATAATCATTTCCTCTTAACGAAAACTAAAAGACATATTTTTAAAATAAATAATTGTAATACTTTTTCAGACAAAAATATAAATTAATGTAAATGAATAACTAGTAAATAATGATCCCTTACAAAAAAAGGCCATTTTTATTTCAAATATTAGGAAAAAGAAGAAGTTGTTTGTCGGACATCGAACACACCAGATGTGAGATGAAATCAATGCATAAGGTTTCTCTCTCTTTCTTAGTCTCTCAAAACTGAACAAATAATAGAGAAAATAGATTTTCAGCCATTTATGTTTCCTTATGTAAGACCTATGCACTCCTCTTCATATACACGTAATACGAAGACATTAAATGTATAATTTATTTCAACTCTCAAATTAAATTTTTATGATAAGTTGTAAAAGATGGGAAACTAGTTTAATATATATTTATTTGACCAATAGAGGAGAAAAAAATGATACAAAATATGATATCAAGCTGGTACAAAATTTCAACTAATAAGTATAAAAAATAATTGTTCAAAGATACTAGCATTAAAGAATATCCAGAAAAGTTATAGATGATATATTTATATATAGAGACTATTTTTTCACTATGAATTTAAAGATAAATAAAGAGTCATAGTACAGTAAGGACTCATCTATGGATATATCTTGATGTCCATATTGAAGACCATGGTTGTATTATATGTGATTCGGTCCAAGAAGATACCAACATATATAGATAATAAGAAAAATTGAAGATAAAATCAAACAAAATTCTATAAGGAATAAAAATCAGAGAAGAGGATAAAAAACTAATTTAATACACTATAATATTTGAAAATCATAAATAAACTAATCCAAATTGAAGATTTTTAATACATATAATTTGATGATGTCTACATTAGATAATAAAAACTCAGACGAGAGGGATAACATTTGTCAACATATTGAAGAAAATGAATAAATCCACAAAACTTTTCATAGTTAAATAGATTAAAGTGGATTTGGTCCTTAAAAGCATTAATACTCATAGATATGGACAAATAAAATGAGATAAGAATACCTCAGAGAGGAAAGAATCCCTAACTGGGACTCGAAATCGTCTAGAGAAATGATTTTGACTTGAACCCAAACCTTCGACATCGATCAAACCACGTCTGCGGCTGACTTGGACTCCAATCAATCTGCCTTGTTAGTGGACAAAAGGCAATACAATAGTGAAGACCTTGAATGATGATCACCTCTTGACGTCGCTCACGAGGGGTGAGGGGTACTTTAGGAAAATATTGAAATATTAACTTATTATATAATTATTTTTGGTTTTTTAACAGCACCAAATGGATTTATTTTGAGGATATGGTGGGGATGGGTTGGAAACCACTCAGCCAATAGGTTTAGACAAGTTTAGGTCACTATATATACCTTATCTTTTATACTTAACCGTTAGTTAAATAGTTTAACTTTTACGATGTCTTCTTGTATTATTATATTACATTGTTAATATAGTTATTATAAAATGCCAAGAGAACCTCAAGTGGTTCATTAATGACATATCTAACATTATCTATGTCATTTGGCCGAATCATAGATTTTTATGACTATTATATAATTTAAGAAAATTGTATTTGTTTTAAAAACATATTTCTGTCATTTTTGACACTATTTAGTATTTGGATTTTGTAAAAGTCAACACAATATGATTAATCAGAACAAAATAGGTTGAATCAACCATAACATGTCATATTCACCTAGAAAATTTGTGGATGGAATATAAAGATTCAATTTATATTTAGTGTAAAACATATAATATCAATTATTTTATTCTTTCATTAATAATGTAATTACAACATCATCATTTTGTCATAAATAAATTAAATTATTTAATGACTACTGATTATAAATAAAATATCATGATGTGGGAAATATTTTTATATTTCTAATGAATATTTTTAGTCAAATTTATTTTATGTATAACCCTATTTTAAAAATGGTTTGGTTATTAAAAATTGAATTAAATCATTTTAATTCTTCTTTAAATAAAATATAATAAATTCCATAATCTAACCCAAATTGATCAAAAAAGATCTTATTTTTGTCCTAAGGTTCATTTTGGTCGAAAAACACTTATCCAACAGAATTTGGAAATGTGTTGGGGTGATTTTTTATTATTATAATATAATGTTTAACATTAATTATCCTATTTATTTTTAATCGTGGTAAATAAAATTCAAAAGTTATTATTCACCAAAAATTATTTTCATCCTTTTGAACAAAATATTTCTTACTGATGACAACTGTGTCTGTCTTATTTTGGAAATTCAATTCACAAAATGGGTAAAATTATGTTTTATGAAAATTTTCAAATGTTCCAAGAAGGTGAGTAAAATATATTACAAGTTTCAATAAAATTTTATACATCTAATCTTATAATAAATTTCTTGAATGCTGACTATTGAAGATGAATCTCATCACTTCGTGGATACGGTAAGACGTACCTACGCTCAAGTGGAAATATCATTCTATTGATGGTGAAACATTATTAGATTGAATGGTATATTATATATGCAGAATCATTGAAATATTATATTAATTATTTACATTAATTATACTCATTATTATACCAATCCAAATAATGTAGTGTTGAATAACAAACAACACCACGACATGGATATGGTAAGTTGTACGTATACACGCAAGGTGACATTATAATTCATATGAAGGATAAAATAATGAATATGGTTGTACAACATTTATATAAACATCTTAGCACGTTGAAGTTACTAGATATATTATTTTATAAAGGTAAAAACAATGAAAGTGGAAGTATAAGAAGTAAAGAAGTTTGAAATAAGTGATAAAATAATTTCATCTTCTTTGGGTGTTTCATTTGGATTTGAACATATGGGACCCATAGGTTGGCTTTCTGCTCAATGTAGGCCTCTATATTGAAGTGAGAGAAGGTGTGAGTAGATTTGGGTAGGGATGGATTATCCAAATGAATTTGCAGGTGTAAATTTAAGAGAAGGGGAAGTACCCGTTTATAAGAGAGGTGAGGGGCACTTTAGAAAAAACATGAAATATTAATATATTATAAAAGTATTTTTCAGCATCTATTAGCTCTAAATGGACTTATTTCGATGATAAGGTTGGGATGGGTCTAATCCTCTACACCCATAGGTTTTAGACATGTTTAGGCCACCATATTAACCTTATCATATGGACTTGACCCTTAGTTATATAGTTTAACTTTTACGATGTCTTCTTGTATTTTTATACTACATGGTTAATATAGTTATTATAAAATGCCAAGAGAACCTAAAGAGGTTAATTAATGAAATATATAACATTATATAAGTTATTTGGCCTACTATTATATTTTTAGTAATATTATATAATTTATATAAATAGTATTTGTTTTAAAAACTCATTTATGTCAATTTTGACACTCTTTAGTATTTTTTTCTGATAATGTCATAACAACTTTATTCCTTCGAAAATAATACATTTAATAAACCCTAACATGTCATATTCACCTAGAATGTTTTTTATAGCATCAAAAGTTTCAATTTACATTTATTTTAATATTTATAATATTAATTATTTTAATCATTCACTAATAAGGTAATTACTACCTCATCATTGTTTCATAAATAAATTTAATTACATAATGTCATAAAATTATTAAAAAACCTATGATGTAGGAAATATTTTTACCATTATAATTAATATTTATAGTCGAATTTGGTGTATGTATAACCCTATATAAAAAATGGTCTAATTATTAAAATTTGAATTTATGAATTTTAACTCTTCTTTAAATAAAATAAAATAAATTACCAAATCTTACACAAATGGATAAAAAAGGATAATATATTTATCCAAAGATTTATTTTGGTCGAAAAACACTTATCCAATATAATTAGCTCATGTTTTGGGGTAATTATATATTATTATAGTATTATTTCTACCTTAAATTGCCCAATTTATTTTTTACCGTGGTAAATAAAAATCATAAGTTACTATACAGGAAAAATTATTTCCATCCTATTGAACCACATTTTATGTAATGATGACAACCGTGTCTTTAGGAATTTTGAAAATCAATTCACAAAAGTCGTAAAATTACGTTTTATGCAAATTTGAAAATGTGCTTAAAAGGAGGGTAAAAGACGTTAAAAGGTTCCATAAAATTTTATATATCTAATATTATTATAAAATGACTCAAATGACATAATTTGGATTAATAGAGTGTTATGTTTCTATTTTAAATTTAATATAAAATTTTAATTAAAAATAATTATTTAAATGAGAAAGTCGATTTTTATTTACTATGTAGTATTTTTCACTATTTATAAAAAATTGAATGCTTTCAGAAAAATACCAAAAAAATTACCTAAGTTGATTTTGATATTACGAATTCAAAAATTATGTCTATTCTACCCAATAAAATTTTTGGGAGTGTCTAAAATTAATTTTATTATTGTTCATAAAAGGACATAAAAATTTGTTCTTTTAAGAAAATATCTTTTCTAAAAATTAAAATAAATATAAATTGAAACTTGTGATGGAATAAAAGAATTTTATAGGTGAGTATGACATGTTATGGTTGATTTTATGTATTTTTTTATGTAATAAACTTATTATGACTTTCACAAAAACCAATTACAAAATAGTGTCGAAATTTACATAAATGAGTTTTTAAAACAAATTCTATTTTATTAAATGATATAATATTCATAAAATTATAATATTCAGAAAAAGTACATAGATAATTTCATATATGTCATTAATGAACCACTTTATATTCTCTTTCCATTTTATTTTATGATTGTTGATCATATAGGGTAAGAATACAAGAAGACATGGAAAGAGTTAAACTATTTAATTAAGGGTTAAATCTAAAAGATAACGTTAATATAGTAACGTAAACATGTATAAAACCTATTTTATGGGAGGATTTCAACTCATTCACACCTTATCCAAAAAAATAAATTCATTTGGAGCTATTATAAATTGAAAATAATTTTATAATAAATTAATATTTCAAGCTTTTCCAAAAGAGCCCCTCACCTCTTTTTTAAAAGTGCACTTCCCTTATCCTAAATTCACATGTCTAATTCCATTTGGCTTGGATAAACCCTACTCAAATCTTCTCCCAACTACCCTTAATTCATCATATAGGCCTTTAGTTGATTATAAATCCAACTTAATGAGTTCTTTTCTTCAAATCAAAAGGAAGCACCGAAAGAATATATAATTATTCCATTACCTCTTTCAAAGTTCTTTTCTTCTTCTAATTACTCTTTATTTATTGATTCCATGATAAAATAATACCTCCAGTAAATCATACATAACTAGATTTTATTATAAATATGTTACACCTATATTAATTATTCTATACATCCTATGTATGACAAGTCACCATATTTGTGTATGTACGGCTTATCATCTCCACATCATGGTGTAGTTTGTTATTCAACACTTCGTTATTTTGATAGGTATAGTAATGAGTATTATTGATGTTAATAATAAATATAACATGTTAATGATTCTATATATATAATATATCATCCAATTACATATAATTTCACTATCAATAGGATTATATTGTCACTTGGACGTACGTATGACTTACCCTCTCCACGACACAATGAGATTCATTCTACACATTAACCATCCAAGAATGATTATAAAAAAATATTATTCATAATTATTAAATACATGAAATAAAAAGTCTACTGGAAATATATAAATAAATCTATGTGTGTGTTTTTTTTTACATATATCCCATTCACTTACTTCTATTTAATACGATATAAAAACTGAAAAAGTGTTTATATGTACGTACGACCAACCGTCTCCATAAACGATGTATTCGATTTCATATATATATCAATTATAAATATTTATATTCTGAATATATATGATATAAAACTAATTTTTATAGTGTGGAAGTAATTAAATCATGATATAAGTGATACGATCAAGAATTACAAGTTAAAACACTTATGATAAAGAAAGTGATTATTACCTAAAAAGATAATTTAACATGGAAATAATTATTAAATGGGTACTATAAAGTCAAAAATGAATCATTTATTATATCATAAAAATGAATAGGGTTCTGGTATAAATTAATAACACACTATGGTAATTATACAGGAGGTTAAATATACCCTCGACCAAATGAAAGTACAAGGTAATGGTTAATTCCTCAATCTCATTGTTTTCTGAGATTGTTAGTGTGTATGTATTTACGTGGAAATATTTATCATTCATTTCAATGTTTTATAAAATAGGTTTCAAAATGATTATGTTTAAGGGAATTCTTAACAAAAACATCATTTTAAACCTTTTAAATATTTATTCCTCTAAACCTTTCTCATTAATGGCCATGTTTTCAAAATGTTATTAAGGATTTATTTATATGGGAATGATTGTTTTGAAATGTTAATTCCTTTAAAAAGATTAAAAGTTTTATGGGACACTTTGATTTAAAAAAATATTTTTAATGTTTTCCTTTATAAATTGTGTGACTTTGAAATGATTTCATGAAAAAGGGGTATTTCTCTCAAAGAGTCTTACTGATCATTTTCAACTATGTCATTATCCAATACAAAATATTATTCTTGATTTAGGATGATTTTTTATAATAAAATCTTCCATATTGTATTGAATGAGTTTTGATATGTTTGACTATGGATGTGCTATTTTTATACCATTCATGGTTTATGGTTAAAGTATTGACATTTCCTATGATAGTTTTAATATGAATATTTATGTTACATTTCACCCTTTTCATATGAGGATTTCATTGGACTTATTAAGTGATGTGTGGGGCACGCTATAGCCCCTCAATGCATCAGTAAGTCTTATGAGACACACTAGTGTCTTGGAATAAGTCCTTGACAAAATATTTTTTAATAGTCTTGGCATAAGGCCTTGACGTAGTAGTTATTATGTTTGAAATTATGAATTCCCTCAATATGAAATTAATTATTACATGTGATTATTCGACTAGTATAATATCAATGAGAACATTTATATGGTAATTTTTGATTTAATTTTTCCATATTACATTCATGTTTATTGTTTAAATGGATGATGTTATTATTATACATCTTTCCTTAATAGTTTATAGCTTCTGCTGAATTAATTTACCTTACTAAGCATTTGAGCTCACCCCTTTATTATGTGTTATTTCCCGAGGATACCAAAAAGTGTATTATGATTTATATGTATCATTAAACACTGTGAATAAAGGTTCTCTCAATGGATTATTAATTCCATATTTTATATTAGAAATTATAATGTTATGTTCTTGTATGTAATCAATTATCCAATACTGCTGAACTGATTAGTCCATCGAGTCTTAATACCTTGTAATCATTCCAATGTATTAAAATAATACATTAGCTCTGGGATTATGGGGTCAGGGATTTATAGATGGTATCAGAGTACTTTTAGAAACTAACATGGAAATAGATTTAGAAAAATAGTATTACGTATCATAACCCTAATAAGGACATTGAGGATTAGTATAGAAGAACACCCAAAAACATTAATGTAGATACTATGTGGTTTTTACAAGAAATAAATCCATGTCTGAATACTACAAGTGGACATGGATCTGGATGAGATGTACCAGGTAGTGAAAAATCCAACCAGGAGTTTCGGTATTGACACATGGTATCCTGGTATAGGACAACAGGCCTTACTGCTCACGTGGTTTGATACTACCAAGGGATATGCTTAGGATAATTAGAATTTTCATTACAAACAATTATGAAGTATTTATGATTAAATATGTCTGCAAAGAATCCATTTTCATGATTATGAGATTAGATATGCATAAATCTTTAAATTCATGTTAAGTATTTCACTAGTTTAGAATCAAGAATTACAATTCATAACCTAATATAGTGTATTCCATTGATTAGAAATGGCTCATTGAGGAAGGAATGTAAATTGTATCAATACACATAATCTGTAACACCCCAATCTTCCATGGTACGTTTCCCTTTGAATAATGAAATGGCGTGCATTGTATGCAACTTCGAGATTCTAACAAAGCACAACCAATCAAACTGGCCACTATGAATAGTAATACCTACTTTTTGAAATTTTATTAATTTTATCATTCAAAATGGACTTCATTTTTGAATTCGTAATATCGAAATTAGATTAGGGTAAAATTTTGGTACTTTTTGGATAACTTTCATATTTTGATGAATAGTGAATATTACTAAATTTTAATTAAAATAGCTTTTTTAATTAAAATAATTAATAGTGACAAATTATTAATTTGGGTGGTTTTAAAGTATATTTAGAATATATTTTTACCATTTAATACAATTTTGTTCATTGGATTTAATTTAACATTTAAACCAGACATAAACAAGTGTCAATCTTTTGATAGTTATTATCTCTTAGAAACACGCTATTTGTTTTGACGACGAGAAGTAATTTTTAAATTAATTAATGCAACTGATATGTTTTTAATTTGGTAAATTAGACATCATTTTTGAATTCATAATATCATATATAGCTTAGGCCTAATTTTTTGTATTTTTCGGGAAGCATTCATTTTGTTATGAATAGTGAAACCACTAAGTGGTAGTTAAAAAACTGAATTTTACATAAAACATAAGTTTACCGCTTTTGTGAGTGGAATTTCGAAAATCCGAGAGACACAGTTAATATCAAGGAGTAAAATTTGGTTCAATGAGATGAAAATAATTTTTGGTGAATAGTAAATTTTTACTTTTATTTTACCACAGTTAAAAGTAAATAGGGTAATTAAGGGTAAAAATGATATTAATATTACCCTAACACATGTCCTAATTCTATTGGACAATTGTATCTCGACCAAAAACAACCATAGGAGTAAAATATTATCATTTAGGTTCACTTGTATTAGATTAGGACATTTATTATTGTTTATTTCAAAGAAGAGTTAAAAGATTTAAAATCAAAGTATATTTACTAAAACAATTTTAATATAGGGATAAACATAAGAAAAATTAGATTATGAATTTTAATTAGAAATCTAAAAGTATTTCCTACATAATTTTTATTTATTTATAATTTTTAGACATTAAATTATTTAATTTTATATGACACAATGGTGATGCAGTAATTACCTAATTAATGAAATATTAAAATAATTGATATTATAAATATAAATATAAATGTAATTTGATACTTTTTATGAATTCCAATAATTTTCTAGGTTAATATGACTTATTAGGATTGATTATATAAATTGTTTTCGAAGTAATAATGCTGTTATGAATTTATCAAAAACAAAATATCCAATAGTGTCAAAATTGACATAAAAGAGTTTTTAAAACAAATATTATATTATTAATTTATATTCAATTTTTAAAAATATAAGGTTAGGCCAAGAGACTTATATCATGATAGGTGTGTCATTAATGGACCACTTGGGGGTCTCTTGGATGTATATAGTTAGTTTATTAACCATATAATACAAAAATACAAAGAGACATTGTAAAAGTGAAACTAATTAACTAAGAGTTTATACTTAATGATAATGTTCATATAATAACCAAAACCTGTCTAAATTATATTTGTTGAGTGGTTTTCGACCTATCCCCACCTTAAACTTTAAATAATACACTTTGGAGCCATTAGAAACCGAATATTAATTTATTATAAAATAATATTTTTAGCTTTTCCAAAGGTGCCCCTCACCCCTTTTATAAAAGGGAACTCCCCCTTATCACTAATTCACACATTAAAAGAATTTTGGCTCGAACAAACCCTGACCAAATACTCTCTCAACTATCTTCACTACAACCTAGAGGCCTTAGTTTGATCCGAATGTCATCCTAAGGAGCCCTTTTGATCAAATCAAAAGGAAGAACCTGAAGAAGAGGTAATGTTTTCACCACCCTCTTTCAAGTTCCTTTCTTCTTCAACTTCTTCTTTTTTGTTATTTATATTCTAAAATAATAACTACAGTATCTTCTATATACTATGATGTTATTATAAGTATGGTACAACCATATTCAGTATTCTATCCATCCTTTGAATGGCATGTCACCATACGTGCGTACGTACGACTTACCGTCTCCACGTCGTGGTGTAATTGTTATTCAATAAATTATTATTTGGATGGGTATAATAATGATGTGTAATTAATTTAAATAATAAATATAACATGATAAGTATTTTTTCCATATGATATACCATCCAATTATATATTATTTTAACATCAAAAGAATGATATTGTCGCTCGTGCGTAGGTACGGACTACCGTCTCCACGAACGTGATGAGATTCATTCTCCAACGTATCCATTCAAGTATAATTATCATTTGATGATTAAAAATAATGTTTAAGGACTTGATATAATTCTGGATATGAATAAGATACAACCTATCCATAAAAAACATGTCTTATGTAACAAAGAATATAAAGGAAGCCGAGTAAGTTAAAAACCGAAATGACGATAATACTAAGATATTATTAACAAATCAATGTTAAAAGATCATATATGATATCATATTAATGTAAATTATTCCTGTATAGTTCAATAAAAATTACTTCACCATTATAAAGGAGGTTAACCTACCATCGACCAAGGAAAACGTACAAAATAAGGGGTTTCTTATCTCACTCTTAATTTCGTGAGAATTCCAATGTTCACCACTTATTTATTGCATGTGGGGTATGTGAATTGCCCATGATTGTATTCATTGTGTAATATATTTTAAATTATTGGTATTTAAATAATAATTTTATGATCCTTCTTTCATGGTTGTATGTTTCTTATGTTACCTAATCGATAAGGGAAATTGAAATTTTAATTTGCACTCATTTGGCTTTGGGCATAGTACATGGATTATTTTACTCCATGATTATGTGTGGAATAACTATTCATTTGATTATGTAATAATTTCCACTCCCCTTTCTGTGGATATAATTTTTATACACATAATCACTCCATTGTTAAATTCTCAAGTCATTTGTATGAACATGATAAGTGTAATTTTAACTCAAACTCCATTTGTTGAGTTAAATATCCAATTCATTGGTGTGGTTTTTACAAGAATATGTGTGAATGTCATCTGATTGATTTACAATAAATATCCAATCATATTGAGTTTATTTATATTTTTCACACATAATTATGTCGTTGATTTATCCTTAACCTAAGTATGTGGTCTTTATAAGAGAATTCATCTAAATTTACATTCCATTGAGACTTCTTTGCTGTTATACACCAAATCAATTTAATATGGTGTATATAATGTACATTGACATAGTATATCATGAATCTCTTTATTTTCATGATATTATACAGTTTTGATTACCTCAATTATTTGTATTCAATTGACTCTCTTTTGGTTAGAAACTCTAACTAAAATACACTTTTAAGTGTTTTAATGATTTATTCTTCTCAATATTTCCCATTAATTTACATGTTTTAAAAATGGTTTTATGAATTTATTTATATAGAAATTAACCTTTTAAAATTAAAATTAATTTTAAAAGTCTCAAAGTGGAATGGGACACTTTGATTCAAAAATCAATTTTTAAATGGATTCTTGGCAAATAGTGTGAATTTTAAATGATTTCAAGAAAAAGGGGGATATTTCTCTCTAATAGTTTTGATGATTATTTTCATCTATGTCAATATCCTTCATTATTCTTGATTGAGAATAATCTGTACAATACAATCTTCCATATTGTATCCAATGAGTTATGTTTGACTGTGGATGTGCTATTTTTATACCATTCAGGGTTTGTCGATTAAGTATTGACATTTCGTAGGCTAGTTTAATATGAATGTTTATGTCATATTTAGAACTTTTCATATGAGGAATGCATTGGACTTAGTAAGTGATGGGTGGATCCTGCTATGGATCCTCGATGCATCGATAGGTCTCATGAGACAAACTAGTGTCTTGGCACAAGGCCTTGATAAAATCTTATTTGTATTCTTGGCACGAGGCCTTGGATACATGGTTATGATAGTCTGACATTATGCATTCTATCATTATGAAAGTGGTTATTAATATTTTCATGTGATTATTAGACTTGTAGAATATCCATCTGAATAAGTAAATGGCATTATTTCATTTTATCCTTGCCATATTATGCTGATGTTCAATTTTAAAAGCCTTTTGTTTTAGTTATACAATGCCTTAAATTTTTATGTCTATTTATGAAAGTTTCCGCTATATTGTTATCCTTACTGAGAATATGAGCTCACCCCTTTCAATGTTTTCTTTTTCCCAGGATGTGAAGAAGTATTTTATGAATGACCTGCAGGGATAGTATGAGGGGATATGAAGACAATATATTGTTGTAGTTTTTCACTTATTGATGTAATGTAAACTTTATGAATATATCTTGTGTTTCCAAGGATACTAAACTAATCGGTCTTTCGAGACTTGATATTTATTGTGATCATGCCAATGTTATGTCTTAATGAACTGACTCTAAGTATCTAGGGTTCGGGCGTTACAGTTGGAATCAGAGGCAGTTTAGTAAAAACCTTGGAAGCTAGATTTAGATAAACACTGATTAGAGCAGGTAGACCCAAGATAAACTTTGAGGATTAGTATAGAAGAAGTTCCTAGAATTTTGGTATTGTAGATATTTTGATAGTTTTCCGAGCAATACATCCCTGTCTGGATAAGAGTAGGTAGAAGCGGCTCTGGAACAAATGTACCTAGGGGTAAAACATGAAAACACCGCTTTGAGCTAGACTGGAATAGGAACTGGTGCACGACAATGGGCCTTGATGCACTCTTGGTTACGACACTCCCATGGGATATGCTTAGGATAATTTACATTTTCGTTACAAACCGATTTGAAGTATTATATATATAATATGAGAGTAAATGACCTCGGTTAATCCTAATGTGTTTCAAATTGAGAATATGGTGACATGTTAATCTCTAGATGATTTTATTACTACTGTTACTCACACAATGATTTCAGGTTTTAGTCAATGGATGGATTCCAAGGAAGTCATAGTGACTTTGAGAATGATGTAAAAGGTATTAACGATGGTGGCAATGAGAAAAAAAATGGAATGTTGATAGGTGTAAAAGATATCGTCTTTATGAAAAATCAATTTTCCAAAAATATGATCAACAATATATATATTAACCAAATACCGAACTCAACAAAGAAGAGAATGGTGATGAATGATAAGAGATCCTGTAGTGGAGACCATTGCGAAAGGAATCCTCAATTTCCATCATGCAGGAAACGTGGAAGGAGACACCCAGGAAAGTGTCTCAATGGGACAAAGAAATGCTTTACGTGCGGGAATTAAGGACATAAAGTGATGAATTGCCAAAGAAAAATGAATATTATTATGGAAGAAGATAAAAATGGTCCCAAGAATCCTTTTACAGTCATTTGACGAAAATTTAGGGGACCTAGCCATTACCCGAGTAAATTCCCTATTCTATAGGATATTTTCATTGTCAAAGAAGAAGCTATGTGGAAATAAATGGTTGGAGAAATGATTAAAATTTATTAGTGCTTCTTGTTGAATGGTTTACTTTGGAATAAATTTCTCTTGTATTTTTAACCCTGCCGTTTTCCATGGGAGAATGATATTTGAGGAAGAATTTTCTTTTCTCTTGTAGATATAGTTATAGGTAACCATTTGGTTTTATATGATCGTTGGGTTTGAGGAAATTATATGTTTTTATAATTTGGGATGAAAATGAAAGGTATGAGATAAGATTTGTGGTTAAAGTATGTTATTGTCATTTTGATGAATTTATCTCATTTTGGTAATGTTATAAAATATAGTTTTTGAAAAAGGACAACATGCATACCATGTGACAACCCGTCGCGTCGGACCAAGCTGTGGGAATTGAACCCACAACCAAAGGGTGATTGGATTTATCGCCTACCACTGGACTACGTGAAGTCCCTGGGTAGTGTGACTATTAGTTTTAGTTAGATTATTTTATTGATCAATATTAATTTTATTTGGGATCTTATGTCTTATCAAATGAATACCCTTAGTATAGGAAAATGATTTAGTAAATAAGTGATAAATGTTATTTTGGAAGTTGTTCACTTTGTTATGAACACTATATGCCCAAAGAAAATAGAATAGTATGGGATTTCATTTGAGGAGTAATGGTGGATTTTAATCTATGTTTTTATTTTGGATTTATAGTGATTTGGGTTATTTATGGAAATGATTAGGTTAATTACTTTTAAGTATGTGACTTTAAGAGTAATTAATGTCATTTGGAGATACAATTTAATGTGGAAGACTATGTTCTTATATGTTTTGGGTTTCAATATTAGTTTGGATTATATTGAAGGATTTTCAAGACAATTGATTATTGAATGGTATTTATTTATCTTCGGGGTATGGATGGTTTAATTTTAGAAATTATGATTACTGTTTCTTTTTCTCTAATGAAATATCCATTTGGGGGATCATCAGATATTATAATAACCATTTTGGTTATGATTAATCTCTAAATACAAGGTAAATATATAGTTTATCCTACGTGGATCATGTATTTCTATAGAAGTTTATTCTAGCTCTTCTATTGTGAGCAAGTCTTATTGAATACTCATTGTTCAAAAAAATGAGTTCATGGTTAAAATTTATTAAATAATGAAACTCTACTTAAAAAGTATGTATATCTCATTATGTTATTATTCAATATCATAAATGATTTCCCTGACCTTATGTAATGTTACTTAAAACAAAAAATTTTGTCCATTTACTTTTCGTACTGGGAGACTAATGATCGTTTTTTCCCAACACAAGTTTGTGATTTTCTTATTGTTAACTTTCTCCTAATCATGTTTTCTATCCCTATCCATCATAACTTAAAACATAGTTTATCATCCATATCCATGTTTTCCTACATGGAATAATAGTATGGGTTATCTTGGGTGACCTTTATACCTCTCTTCCTTTCTTTTAAAGTGACAGTTTTATTGACTCTTTTTCCGATGTGAGACTTTCCATTATATTCTCAAGACCAATTTTAAAAACATTGTGAGGACACAATTTATTGGAGGAGGGGAGAATGTAACACCCCAAGCTTCCACTGTATGTTTCACATTGAATAATGCAATGGCGTGCACTGTACGTAACTTCGAGATTCTAACACACCACAACCAATCTATCTAGCTGTTATGAATAGTAATATCTACTTTTTGAAATTTTATAAATTTTTTCTTTCTAAATGGACTTCATTTTTGGATTTGTAATATCGAAATTAGCTTAGGGTAAAATTTTGGTACTTTTCGGATAACTTTCATATTTTGATGAATAGTGAAAATTACTAAATTTTAATTAAAAACAACTTTTCTAATCAAAATAATTAATAGTGATAAATTATTAATTTTAGTGGTTTTAAAGTATATTTAGAATAAATTTTTACCATTTAATACAATGTTGGTCATTGGATTTAATTTCACATTAAAACCAGACATAAACAAGTGGCAATCTTTTGATAGTTATTATCTCTTAAAAACACGCTATTTGTTTTGACGACGAAAATTAATTTTTCAATAAATTAATGCAACAGATTTGTTTTGAATTTGGTAAAGTAGAAATCATTCTTGATTTCATAATATCAAATATATCTTAGGCCTAATTTTTGGTATTTTTCTGGAAATATTCATTTTTTGATGAATAGTTAAACCACTAAGTTGTAGTTAAAAAACTGAAATTTTCATAAAACATAATTTTACCGCTTCTGTGAGTGGAAGTTTGAAAATCTGGGAGACACAGTTAATATCCAGGAGTAAAATGTAGTTCAATGAGATGAAAATAATTTCTGGTGAATAGTAACTTTTTACTTGTATTTACCACGGTTGAAAGTAAATAGTGTAATTAAGGGTAAAAATGATATTAATATTACCCTAACACATGTCCTAATTTTATTGGACACATGTATCTCGAACAAAAACAACCATAGGTGTAAAATATTATCATTTAGGTCCACTTTTATTAGATTAGGACATTTATTATTATTTAATTCAAAGAAGAGTTAAATGAGTTAAAATAAAAGTTTATTTACTAAAACATTTTTAAAATAGGGTAATACATAAGATAAATTCGATTTTAAATATTCATTAGAATGATAAAAAGATTTCCTACATAAAGGGATTTTATTTATAATTTTTAGGAATTAAATAAGTTAATTTATTTATGACACAATGGTGATGCAGTAATTACGTAATTAATGAAATATAAAAATAATTGATATTATAAATATTGAAATAAATGTAATTTGAGATATTTTATAACTTAAAATAATTTTTAGGTTAATATGAAATATTAATATTGATTATATAAATTGTTTTCTATGTAATAATTCTATAATGAATTTATCAAAATCAAAATACCCAATAGTCTCAAAATTGACATAAAGGAGTTTTTAAAACAAATATTATATTATTAATTTATATTCAATTCCTAAAAATCTATGGTTCGGCCAAGAGACTTATATCATGATATAAGTATCATTAAAGGACCACTTGGGGGTCGTTTGGATGTATATAGTATGTTTATTAACCATATAATATAAAAATACAAAGAGACATTGTAAAAGTGAAACTAATTAACTAAGAGTTAATACTTAATGATAATGTTAATATAATGACCAAAACCTATCAAAATTCTATTGGTTGAGTGGTTTTCAACCTATCCCCACCTTAACATTTAAATAATACATTTTGGGGCCATTAGAATCCAAATATTAATTTATTATAAAATATTATTTTTAGCTTTTCCAAAGGTGCCCCTCACCCCTCTTATAAAAGGCCACTCCCCCTTCTCACTAATTCACACATTAAAAGCCTTTTGGATCTACCAAACCCTGACCAAATAGTCTCTCAAATTCCCTAAATACAACCTAGAGTCCTTAGTTTGATCAGAAATCCACCCTAAGTATCCCTTTTGATCAAATCAAAAGGAAGAACCCCAAGAGGAGGTAATGTTTTCACCACCCTCTTTCAAGTTCCTTTCTTCTTAAACTTCTTCTTTCTTTGTTATTTATATTCTAAAATAATAAATCCAGTATCTTCTATATACTGGGATGTTATTATAAATATGGTACAACCATATTCAGTATTTTATCCATCCTTTGAATGGCATGTCACCATACGTGTGTACGTATGGCTTAGCGTCTCCACCTCGTGGTGTAATTGTCATTCAATAAATTATTATTTGGATGGGTATAATAATGATGTTTAATTCATGTAAATAATACATATAACATGATAATTATTCTGACTATATGATATACCAGCTAATTATATATTATTTTAACACCAAAAGAAGGATATTGTCGCTCGTGCGTACGTACGGACTACCGTCTCCACGAACGCGATGAGATTCATTCTCCATCATATCCATTCAAGTATAATTATCCTTTTATGATTAAAAATAATTTGTAAGGACTACATATAATTCTGGATATGAATAAGATAAAACCAATCCATAAAAAACACGACTTACGTAACAATGAATATAAAGGAAAACGAGTATGTTAACACCCGAAATGACGATAATACTAAGATATTATTAACAAATCATGGTTAAAAGATAATATATTATATAATATTAATGTAAATGATTCTTGTATAATTAAATATCAATTATTTTACCATTATACATGAGTTTAACCTACCGTCGACCAAGGAAAAAGTACAAATTAAGGGGTTTCTTATCTCACTCTTAATTTCTTGAGAATTCCATTATTCACCACCTATTTATTGCATGTGGTTTATGTGTATTTCCCATGATTGTATTCATTGTGTAAAATATTTTAATTTATGGGTATTTACATAATCATTTTATGATCCTTCTTTCATGGTCATATGTTTCTTAAGTTACCTAATCGATAAGGGAATTTGAAATTTCAATTTGCACTCATTCGACTTTGGGCATACTTCATTGATTATTTTACTCCATGATTATGTGTGGAATCACTATTCATCTGATTATGTAATAATTTCCACTCCCCTTTATGTGGATATAATTTTTAGACACATAATCACTCCATTTATAAATTCTCAAGTAATCGGTATGAACTTGATAAGAGTAATTTTAACTCAATCTCCATTTTATGAGTTAAATATCCAATTCAGTGGTGTTGTTTTTACAAGAATATGTGTGATTGTCATCTGATTGATTTACACTAAATATCCAATCAAATTTAGTGTATTTATATTAGTCAGACATAATTATGTCTTTGATTTATCCTCAACCTAAGGATATGGTCTTTATAAGAGAATTCATCACAATTTCCATTCCATTGAGACTTGTTTGTTGTTATACACCAAATCACTTTTATATGGTGTATATAATGTACTTTTCCATAGTATATCATGAATATATTTATTCTAATGATATTATAAAGTTTTTATTACCTCAATCATTTGTATTCAAGTGTCTCTCTTTTGGTTAGAAACTGTAATTAAAATACATTTTTAAGTGTTTTAAAGATTTATTCTTCTAAATATTTCTCATTAATGTCCATGTTTTAAAAAAGGTTTGAAGAATTTATTTATATAGACATTAATGTTCTAAAATTAAAATTAATTTTAAATGTTTGAAAGTGGTATGGGACAATTTGATTAAAAAATCTATTTTTAAAAGTCTTATTTACAAATATTGTGACTTTTAAATGATTTCCGGAAAAGGGGGATATTTCTCTCTAATAGTTTTGACGATTATTTTCATCTATGTCAATATCCTTCATTATACTTGATTGAGATTAATCTGTACAATAAAATCTTCCATATTGTATCCAAAGAGTTATGTTTGACTGTGGATGTGCTTTTTTTATACGATTCATGGTTTGTCGATTAAGTATTGACATTTCATATTCTAGATTAATACGAATGTTTATGTCATATTTCAAACTTTTCATATGAGGAATGCATTGAACTTAGTAAGTGACGGGTGGAGCCCGCTATAGCTCCTTGATGCATCGGTATGTCTCATGAGACAAACCATTGTCTTGGCACAAGGCCTTGAAAAAATCTTATTTGTAGTCTTGGCACGAGGCATTGGCTGCATGGTTATGATAGTCTGGCATTATGCATTTCGTCATTATGAAAGTGGTTATTAATTTTTTCATGTGATTATTCGACTAGTAGAATATCCATGTGAATAAGTAAATGTCTTTATTTCAATTTATCCTTGCCATATTATTCTGAAGTTCAAGCTTAAAAGTGTTTTATATTTGTTATACATTAACTTAAATTTTTATGTTTATTTATGAAAGTTTCCGCTATATTGTAATCCTTACTGAGCATCTGAGCTCACCCCTTTCAATGTTTTATTTTTCCTAGGATGTGAAGAAAAATTTTATGAATGACATGCAGGGATAGTATGAGGGGATATGAAGACAATATGTTGTTTTTGTTTTTCACTTATTGATGTAATGATAACATTATGAATATATCTAGTGTTTCCAAGGCTACGAAACTAATCGGTCTTTCAAGACTTGATCTTTCTTGTGATCATTCCAATGTTATGGAATAATGCATAGACTCTGGGTATCTAGTGTTGGGGCGTTACATAATCTATATAGGGATTTATTTTCAATTAAAGATAATGATAACAGAGCTGGTGACACAATTGGTTTGGAACAACTTATAACCATACTAGGACAACTGTATGAGGTTTTGAATAATAACCATACCCGTATAGAGCATCCCGATCCACAACGTGCATGATCAATTTTTTACTACTTCATGAGACAACATCCTCCAACATTCAATGGGACTAAAAATCCCTTTGTGGCTATGAAATGTCTAAGTTTCATTGTGAAAATATATATTTCTTTGGGAAGTAATGAAAGGGAAATGGTTTTCGTGGAAGTTTGTCATCTCTAAGGAGATGAAGATAAATGGCGGTAATTAATTAAAAACACAATGGTGGATGAAGAAGTAGTGAATATGGAATGGAGGGAGCTTAATAAACTTTTCCTAGATAAATACTTTCATTGTGAACAACGAGCTGATATGGAAAGAAAATTTATGAGCCTAAGGAAAATGGAGGATGAGAATGTTACAATGTATGAGGATAACTTCACAAGGTTATCAAGGCATGGTACAGACTACATTCATAACCCATGAATTAAGATTGATCGATTCATTGATTGGTTAAAACCATTACTCTGGAGGGAATTGGTCTCACATTCAGTCTAATCTTATGAAGATATATTCTCCTGTGCTATCAAGATGGAAAATTATTTCTCTAAGACTTATGAAATTAATTTAAATCAAGAGAAGAAAATAACGTTTGAGCAAGAGACATATAAAGGGAAAAATGGAAAGACGTATTTTTCCCTTATATGATAATTGTGGAAAGAAACACCCTATTAATTTCCTAAAAGGAATGGGAGTTTGTTTCATATATGGAGAAATGGGACACCAATCTCCTGATTACAAGGGGAAGAAATAGAATGTCAATGTTCAATGCTAAAATTGCAAGAAACTATGAAATTAGGCAAATGATTTCCCAAAGCATCAAGGAATTATAGCTCAAAAAAAATAAATGGATCACAGTCAAGATTATGGTGCTACTATGGTCGATGTGGAATAATTAATGAATTCCTATTTTCTTATTCAAGAATTATATATTTCTTATAAGAATAATGTGATATTTATAACGATTTTACTGCAGTATTTTTTATTTTTATTAAGGTATTAATCTGATGAAGGTAATCATATATTCAGTATGGGAGACAATACATTGTATGTGGAATCTTATGTTACATTTGATTTTTGGAATTTTGATACATTTTAGAGAGAGGTCAAATATAAGTGTTTTAGAAAACTAAAAATGTTGTAATGGATTAAGGTGAGCTTTGGATATTATTGTTTATAGTTAAAACATTTCTTACGATTTTTTTTGGAATGTTATAATACAATAGTTTTTGAAAAAGGAAAACCTACAGGTCGGGTGATAAGTTGTCGCATCGGAAAAAGTTATGGTAATCGAATCCAAAAATGTAGTGCAACAAGGATTTATCACCTACCACTGGCATATAGGGAGTCCTTGGTTATTATAAGAAAATGTTATTCTTTTAAATGTTATATATTTCTATTTGGAACCTTATACAATTGAGATAAATTGAATAATTTTGGGTATTACCTTTTGAAGTGAAAGATGAGTTTGTGGTAGGAATTGGTTAAAGGATGAAACTGTACATGTCAATTTAGTATGATTCCTTGTGTTCATAGTATATGACATAAATTAATTCTTCAATACAAGGGGAAGGATCATAAAACCAAAAAATATTGTCCTCGTACTTTTTTTGGTGATGAATCAAATTGTCCCTTAGATCATCACAAATTTATGGTTTTCAGATGGTTATCTTCATCCAAATAATATTCTCTATCACTCTCCATCAGAACATGATGGTTAGTTTTCTCTTCTATATCCATGATTCTACATGTTACCCTAGTAATTTTTATTTCTGGTTACCTTCACACTTACCTTTCTTTATTTTAAATTACAGGACCCATTAATCCATTTTTCGATGTGGGATTTCAAATAAGATATTTTGAAATCTTAGTCCCCTATTTTTTAATCCCGAGTTTAAATTACAAGGACAAAAGTTATTAAGGGAGGGGATAATTTAACACCCTAAGATTCCATAGTACGCTTCTCTTTGAATAATATAATATCTTGTGTTGTATGCATCTCTATGTTCTAGCACACGGTGACCAATCAAACTAACCGTTTAAAAGAAGTTTTGAATAGTAATACTTACTTTTTGAAAATTTATAAATTTTACTTTTCAAAATGGACATCATTTTTTGATTCAGAATATCAAAATTAAATTAGGGTGAATTTTTGGTATTTTTCTAAAAACATACCATTTTTTAATGAATATTGAAAAATACTCCGTTAGTGTGTAAAAATGATTTTTTTTTTAAATAAATATTTTTTAATTTATTTTTATTTTGAATTAAAAATAGAAACATAATACATATATTTGTCAAATGTAATTTGTTGGAGTCATTTAATAATAATATTAGACATATAAAATTTTATTTAACATTAACATCATTTACCAGCCTTCTAGGCACAATTGCAAATTTATATAAAACGTAATTTTACCACTTCTGTGAATTGAATTTTTGAAATATGATAGACATGGTTTTTATCAGTAAGTAAAATGATGTTAAATATAATGAAAATAATTTTTAGTGTATAGTAACTTCTGAATTTTATTTTCCGGAGTTAAAAGTAAATGGGGAAATTACAGGTAAAAAGAATATTATAATATTATAAAATTAAACCAAAACATCTCATAATTATGTTAGATAAGTCTATTTGGAGCCAAATCAACCTTAGAAAAAAATATTTTCCTTTTTTATCCACATTTATTAGATTTGGACATTTATTATATTTTATTTAATGAATATTTAAAAGTGTTAAATTCAAATATTAATAACTAAACCATTTTAATATTTGTATATGCATAATATAAATTAGACTATAAATATTAATTAGAAAGATAAAAACATTTCCTACATCTTTGTATTTTATTTATAATTTTCAGACCTTATATAATTAAATTTATATATGACACAATGATGATTCATTAATTACCTTATTAATGAAATATTAAAATAATTGATAATATAAATATTAAAATAAATGTAAATTGAAGCTTCTGATGTCATCCACGAAATTTCTAGGTTAATATGACATGTTATGGATTATTAAATATATTTTTTCTAAGTAGTAATTTTTTTATGACTTTCACAAAAACCAAATTCTAAATAGTGTCAAAATTGACATAATTGATTTTTTAAAATAAATACTATTTTATTAAATGATATAATATTCCTACAAATCTAATATTTATAATAAGGACATAGATAATGTTATATGTCATTAATGAACCACTTTAGCTTCTATTGGAATTTTATTGACTATTTATTAACCATTTAGTGTAAGAATACAAGAAGACATGGTAACAGTGAAACTATTTATCTAAGGGTTAAATATGAAAGATATGGTTAATATAGTGACCTAATAATTCCTAAAAACTATTATTTAACAGGATTTATACCCATAAACACCTTATACTGGAAATAAATCCATTTGTATATATTAAAAACTGAATATAATTTTATAATAAATAAATATTTTATGTTTTCCTAAAGTTCCCCTCACTTCTCTTATAAAAGGGTACTTTCCCTTATCATAAATTCACACACCCAAATCCATTTGTCTTGGCCAACCCCTACTCAAATATCCTCCCATCTAACATAACTTTGACCTGCACACCTTAATTTGATCATAAATAAAACCTAAAGAGGTTTTTGTTCAAATGAAAATAAAGTACCCAAAGAAGATGAAATTATTTCATCACCTTGTTCAATGTTATTTTGTTCTTCGACTTCCACTTTGGTTGTTGCGTACATAATAAAATAATAAATCTAGTACCTTATACATACTGACATGTTATTATAAATATGGTACAACCATATTCATTATTCTATCCATCCTATGAATGACAAGTCACCATACATGCATACGTACGACTTACCATCTGAACGTCGTGATATAGTTTATTATTCAACACTTCATTATTTGGATGGGTATAATAATGAGTATAATTGAGGTAAATAATAAATATAAAATTTTAATTATTCTTTATATATAATATACCATATAATTACATACAATTTCACCGTCAATAGAATGATAATGTCACTCGTGCGTACGTACGGCTTACCGTATCCATGACACGATGAGATTCATTTCCACTATAACCATTTAAGAATAGTTAAAAAATTATATATTATTAAAAATTATGAAATATTTGACATAATAAGTCAACTATAAATATATATGTGTGTATTTAAATTTATCTCATTCACTTAATATCATTCAACACGATATGAAAATTTAAACAACATTTATGTGTATGTATGACCTATCGTCTCCATAAATAGTGTATTACATTTCATATATCTATCAGTTATAAATATTTAAATTCTGAATATATTTGAGATAGAAATAATGTTCTATATTCTGGATGTAATTAAATCATGACATAAGTGATACGATCAAAAACAATAAGTTAGAACACTTACGATAAAGAAAGTGATTATTACTCAAAATGTTACTTTAACATGGAAATAATTATTAAATGGGTAATATAAAGTCACTATTGAATCATAAATGGTGTCATAAATATGAATATGTTTCTGGTATAATTTAATAGCATACTATGGTCACTATACATGAGGTTAAATGTACCATCGACCAAAGGAAAGTACAACGTAAGGGTTAATTCATCAATCTCATTAAAATCTGAGATTGTTTATCTATATGTATTTACTGGGAAATATTTATTAGAAATTTCCATGTTTCATAAAATTGTTTTCAAATGGGCTATTTTTAATGGAAACTTTAAGAAAAACACAATTTTCAATTTTTTAAATATTTATTCTTCTAAAAGTTTCTCATTAATGTCAATGTTTTCAAACAAAATTTAATGATTTATTTATATGAACATGAATGTTTTAAAATGTTAATTCAATTCAAAATATTCAAAGTGGTATGAGTAACTTTGTTTAAAAAATACCTTTTAAATTCCTTCTTTTATAAATTTGAGACTTTTAAATGATTTCATGAAAATTGGATATTTCCCTCAATGAGTTTTACTGATCATTTTCAACTATTGAAACATCATTTAATGGATACGATTCTTGATTGAGGTTGATTTATCATAATACAATTTTCTATATTTTATTGAATAAGGTATGAAATATTTGACCATGGATGTGTTATTTTTGTACCATTCATGGTTTACTGTTAAAGTATTGACATTTTGTATGATAGTTTTAATACTAATGTTTAGGTTATATTTCACCCTTTTCATATGAGGAATGCATTGGACATAGTAAGTGATTGGTAGAGCTCACTATAGCCCGATTATGCATATCCAGGTCCCATGAGACAAAAAAGTGTCTTAGAATAAGGACTTGATAGAATATTTGTGAATCGTCTTGGCATAAGGCCTTAATGTAGTAGTTATTATGTGTCATGTTACGCAATCCATCAATATGAAATTAATTATTACATTTGATTATTTGACTAGTTAAATATCTTTGTGCATTTTTATATGGTAATGTTTAACCTATTTTGGAAATATTTTGTTCATGTTTATTGTTTAAAAGGTTGATGTTTTTATTATACATCTTGCCTTAAAAGTTTATAGCCTCCGCTGAATTATTTTCCATTAATGAGTATTTGAGATCACCCATTTCTTATGTTTTATTTTCCAGGTTGCCGAGAAGTGTATTACGATTGATATGCAGGGTTAATATATGGGAATAATGGTGTTATCAAAGGATAATCTATCCTGTATTTTTTGTTAGAAATTTTAATGTAATGTTTTGTATTTAATATTTTTTCCAAGACTGCCAAACTGATTGGTCCTTTAGGACATGATTCATTGTAATCATGCCAATGTATTAAAATAATGTATTTAGTCATGGATTTTGGGGTCAGGGCGTTACATTTGGTATTAGAGGAATTTTAGAAACAACATCAGAAATAGATTTAGAAAAATAATATTATGGACCATAACCCAAAGATGGAATTTGAGGATTAATATAGAAAAACACCCAAACATTTGGTAATGTAGATATTATGTGGGGTTTCCAAGAAATATATCCCTTTATGGATGCTACAAGTGGACATGGTTCAGGAAAAAATGTACCTTTGAGTGAAAACTCAGTCAAGGAGTTTCCGGCTTGACCCGGGGTATCCTGGAAACCGACAATGGGACTTACTGCACAACAGGTTTTAAACTCCAGGGGGATATTCTGTGGATAATTCACATTTTAGTTACAGACCATTAGGAAGTATTTATGATTAAATATGTTTCCAAAGAATCCATTTTTATGATTATGAGATTATATAAGCATGAATTTTTTAATTTATGTTCAGTATTTCAGTAGTTTAGAATCATGCATTACGATTAACAACCAAATATAATGTAATCCATTTTTTTAAAATGGGGACTTTTAGAAATAAGGGAAATCATATAAATGCACATAATTCATGTAGGGATTTCCCTCCTATAAAATATAATTATAGTAGATCTGGTGACACAATTGGTACTGAATAGGTTATAACCATACTGGGGTAGCTAACATAGGTTATGAATAATATCCTTACCAATACGGAGCATCCTGGTCCACAACATGGAGGTACAATGTTAGGCCGCATGATGAGACTATAACCTCTCAAATTTAATAGGAATAAAAATCCATTTGTATATAAGAAATGCATACATTCCATAGAGGAAATATTTTTTTCTTTGGGAAGTAATGAAAGGGAGATGTTTATCATGGTAGTTTGATTGTATCATAGGAGACGCAGATCAATGGTGGTCATTAATTCAAAACATGAAGGAGAATGTAGAAGAAGAAAATATGGAATCTTGGGAGTTTAATAAAATTTTCCTAGAGAAATGATTTCCTTGTGAACAATGAGCTGATATGGAAAGGAAGTTTCTATGCTTGATGAAAAATGAGGATGAGAATGTTGCAAAGTAAGAGGCTAACTCCACAAGGTTAGCAAGGCAGGATACATACTACATATGTAACCCAAGATGTATGATTGACCAAATCATTGATGGGTTAAAAGCATTACTCCAGAGGGCATTGGTCTCGTAATATTTCTCATCATATAAAGATATACTCTCTGGTTCCATCAAGATAGAAAAGTAATTATCTATGTCTATGACATTAAATTAAATTAGGAGAAGAAGAGAATGGAGGATCAAGATACAGATAAAGGAAAAAAGGGAAAGAAGGATTTTCCCTTATGTGATAGTTTTGGGAAGAAACACTGTGGTATTTTCCTAAAACAAATGGGAGTTTGTTACAGATGTGGAAAAAGGGACACTATACTTGTGGTTGCAAGGGGAAGAAAGATGTTATCAATACTAAATACTACAATTTTAATAAAAGAACATTCTTCATATGATTTCCCAAAGCGTTAAGGAAATACATCTCTTATGAAACAAGTGGTCAAGGTCATTCTTATGATGATACTACGATTGAAAGAGAATAATTAATGTAATTTTTTTATTCAACAATTATATTTTGGTTAAAAGTAGAATGTGATATTTATAGTGATTTTACTGTAATAGTTTTTTCTCATTCAGGTATTAATATGATGAATGTAATAATATATTCAGTATGAGAAACATTATGTTTATTTGGGATTCAGAAGTTACAATTGTTTTTTGATGTTTAGATACCTTTTAGAGAGAGTTTGAACATAGGTGTTTTGGATAACTCTAAAATTTGGAATGGATTAAGATGAAATTTGGATATTATTGATTAATGTTAAAACATTTCTAATGATTATATTTGGAATGTTAAAAAATAATAGTTTTAGAAAAAGGACAAACAGCAAGTCAGGTGATAACTTGTCGCGTCAGTCAAAGCTGAAGGAATTGAACTAAAAAACGAAGTACGAAAAGGATTAATCACCTACCACTGGCCTACAGGAAGTCCCTGGTTATTATAAAATAATTCTCTTCATTTAAATGGTATATTTTTATTTTTGAAACCTTATAAAATTTAGATAAATAGAATATTTTTGAGTTTAATATTTTGATGAGAAATATATGTTTGTGGTTGCAATTAGTTAAGGGATGAAACTCTACTTGTCAATTAATTATTATTACTTGTGTTATTAGTATATTAAGTAAAATTATTATACAACACTAGTGAGATGATCATAAAACCCAAAAAATATTTCCAGTACTTTCTTTTTTTGATGAATCCAATTTTACCATAGATCATTGTAAATTTATTAATTTCAGATTGTTAACTTTGTCATAATAATATTCTCTTTCACTATCCATCAGAACATGATGGTTAGTTTTATCTTCGATATAAATCCCATCCTACATGGAACCCTAGTAAGTGTTATTTATAGTAACCTCCATACATACCATTCATTATTTTTAAATAGAGGCCTCATGAATCCATTTTTCGATGTGGGATTTCAACTTAGATATTTTGAAATGTAAAACTCATAGTTTTCAATCATCAGTTTAAATTGAAAAGACACAATTTTTTGAAGGCGGGGATAATGTAACACCATAAGATTCTATGGTATGCTTCCCTTTGAATAATAAAATATCTTTCTCTGTACTAAACTCTGAGTTCTAGCACACTATGACCAGTCAAACTGGCCATTTGAAAAGCTGTTATGAGTTATAATACCCACCTTTTGAAATTCTATAAATTTTATTTTTCAAAATGTTCCTCATTATTGGATTTGGAATATCAAAAGTAGGGTGAATTTTTGGTATTTTTTTGAAAACATTAAATTTTTGATAAATAGGGAAAAACACTGCATTATTGTTTAAAACCGAATTTTTTTTAAAAATTATTTTCTAATTTAAATTTATTTTAAATTTTAAATAGATAAATGATACCTATATTAGTCCAATATAATTTTTTTTGAGTCATTTTATAATAATATTAGAAATATAAAATTTTATTGACATTTTTAACGTCTTTTACCCTCCTTCTGTAAATATTTGCAGGTTTTCGTAAAAGGTAATTTTACCAGTTCTGTGAATTAAATTTTAAAAATCCGATACACACGATTTTCATCAGTAAGTAAAATGTGGTTCAATAGGATAACGTTATTTTTCGAATAGTATCTTTTGAATTTTATTTACCACAGTTTAAAGTGAATAGGTTAATTAATATAAAAATAATATTATAATAATATCAAATTAACCCCCAACACATGTCCTAATTCTATTGGATAAGTGTATTTCGACCAAAATCAACCATAGGACAAAAATATTATCCTTTTTTATTCACTTGGTTTAGATTGGGACATTTATTATATTTTATTTAAAGAATAGTTAAAATTGTTAAATTACAATGTTAATAACTAAACCATTTTTAATATAGGGTTATGCATAAGACAAATTTGACTATAAATATTCAATAGAAATCAAAAAATGTTTCCTATATCCTAGTATTTTATTTGTAATCTTTAGACATAAATAATTAAATTTATTTATGACACAATGATGATACGGTAATTACATTATTAATGAATGATTAAAATAATTGATGTTATATATATTGAAATAAATGTAAATTGAAAATTTTGATGCCGTCCACCAATTTTATTGTTTAATATGACATTTTAGGGTTGATTAAAAGTATTTTTTTCGAAGTAATAAAGTTATTATGGCTTTCACAAAAACCAAATAATAAATTGTGTCAAAATTGGCATAAATGAGTTTTTAAACAAATACTATTTTATTAAATGAAATAATATTCCTAAAAATATAATATTAGTCCAAAGGACTTATATATTGTTAATTATGTCATTAATTAACCAATTTAGTTTCACTTGTAATTTTATAGTATTTTTATTAACTATATAGTGTAAGAATACAAGAAGACATGGTAAGAGATATACTATTTCAGTATGGGATAAATCTAAATGATAAGGTTCATATGGTTTCCTAAAATTTCCAAAAACCATTTGGTTTAGAGGATTTAGACCCATAAAAATATTATTATAGACATAAATCCATTTTGATCTTTTTGAATCCGAAAAAAATTTATAATAAATTATTATTTCAATATCTTCAAAAAGTGCTTCTTACCCCCTAATAAAATGGTACATTCCCTTCTCTTAAATTCACACCTCCAAAGCCTTTTGGCTCTGCCTAACCCTAATCAAATAGCATACCTACTACCCAAAAGTTAACTTATAGGCCTTAAATAGATCACAAAGACAACATAATGAGCTCTTTTGTTAAAATAAAAAGGAAGCACCCAAAGAAGTGGTAATTAATTCATCATCTCTTTCAAAGTTATTTTCTTCTTCTACTTCCTCTTTGTTGGTTGATTACATAAAATAATAATAACTATATTACTTTATAAATAATGAGATATTATAATAAATATAGTACATCAACATTCATTATTCTATCCATCCTATTAATGACAAGTCACTATACATGTGTACAGATTTCTTTCCGTCTCCATATCATGGTGTTGTTTGTTATTCACCACTTAATTATTTGGATGGGTATAATAATGAGTATAATTGATGTGAATAATAAATATAACATGTTAATTATTATTTATATAAAATATGATATCCAATTACATATTATTTCACAATAAATAGAATGATATTGTCACTCGTGCGTACGTACGACTTACCGTCTCCACGATGCAATGAGATTGATTCTCTGCTTTATCCATCCAAGAATGATTATAAAAATATATATATATTATTGATAATTAATAAATATATTACATCATAAGTCTACTTTAAATATATATATGTGTGTGTGTTTTTTTGTTTACATATATCATATTCACATACTTACATTCAATACAATATGAAAACAGAAATAACAATTATGCATACGTACGACCTACCGTCTACATAAACGTTATATTCCATTTCATATATCTATTAATTATACATATTTATATTCTTAATATATATTATATTTAAATAATTTTTTATATTATGGAAGTAATAAAATCATGATATAGGGGATACGATCAACAATAACAAGTTAAAACACTTATGATAAAAAAATCAATTATTACCTGAAATGTTACTTTAACATGGAAATAATTATTAAATTGGAATTATAATTTCATAAATGAATCATTTATGATATCATAAATATGAATTTGTTTCTAGTATAATTTAATAACATACTATGTTCTTTATACATGAGGTTAAACATACCCTCAACCAAAGGAATGTACAAGGAAAGCGTTATTTCCTAAATATCATTATTATTTGAGATTGTTTATGTGTAATTATTTATTGTGACATATTTATCATCCATTTATATGTTTCATAAAATTGTTTTTGAAATGATTCTTTTTAAGGGACAATTTAATGAAAACATCACTTTAAATGTTTTAAATATTTATTCTTGTAAACCATTCTCATTAATGTCAATGTTTTCAAAATGGATTTGAAGATTTATTTATATGGAAATGAATGTTTTAAAATGTTAATTCCTTTCAAAAGATTCAAATTATTATGGGACACTTTGATTCAAAATATCATTTAAATGTATTCCATTATAAATTGTGTGACATTTAAATGATTTCATGAAAAAGGGATATTTCTCCCAAAGAGTTTTACGGATCATTTTAAACTATGTAAACATCCTTTAATAGATATTATTCTGGATTGAGGTTGAAATTTTAAAATATAATATTCCATATTGTATTTAATAATTTATGATATGTTTGAATATTAATGTACTATTTTTATACCATTCATGTTTTACGGTTAATGTATTGACATTTCGTATGGTAGTTTTAATACGAATGTTTATGTTATTTTTCACCCTTTTTATATGAGGAATGAATTGGACATTGTATGTGATGGGTGGGGCCCGTTATAGCCCCTTGATTCATCAGTAGCACTCATGAGACAAACTAGTGTCTTGGAACAAGCCCTTGATAGAATATTTGTGAATTTTCTTGGCACAAGGCCTTGATGTTGTATTTATTATGTTCGGCATTATGCATTTCGTCGATATGAATTTAATTATTACATGTGATTATTTGACCTGTATTACATCCACTCACATATTTATATGGAAATGTTTGATTTATTTTTTCCATAATATGTTCATGTTTATTGTTTAAAAGGATGATATTTTTATTATACATCTTTCCTAAAAACTTTTTAGCTTACGCTAAATTATTTTCCCTTACTGAGCATTTGAGATCACCCCTTTCTTGTGTTTTATCATCCTAGGATGCCAAGAAGCATATTATGATTGATATACAGGGTTAAGATCTAGGAATTATGGCTTTATAAGTGGTTTATCTATGCCATATTTTATGTTAGAAATTGTAATGTTATGTTCTTGTATGTAATCTATTTTTCAAGACTATTAAACAGATCAGTCCTTCAAGACTTGATTCCTTATAATCAAGGAAATGTGTTAAAAGAATTCACCAACTCTAATATTATAGGGTTGGGGTGATACAATTGGTATGAGAGGAAGTTTAGAAATGAACTTCAAAGTAATTTTAGAAAAATAATATTTGGGATCATAACCCAATGATAGACTTTGAGGATTATTATAGAAGAACATCCAAAAATTTGTTAATGTAGATATTCTGTGGTTTTTCCCTAAAATACATCCATTTTTGTATAATAAAAGTAGTCATGGTTCTGTTATAGATATACTTTGGAGTGAAAACTTTGTCAAGGAGTTTCGGGCTTGACTTGGGGTATCCTCGTACATGACAACGGGACTTTCTAGGCACCTAGTTTGACACTCCTGGGGGATATACATAGGATAATTCACATTTTCATTACATACCATTTTAATGTTTTCTTGATTAAATATGTTTGGAAAGAATCCATTTTTATGATTATGAAATTATATATTCATAAATTTTTCAATTTATGTTAAGTATTTCACTAGTTTAGAATCATGCATTATGATTCATTACCTAATACAGAGTAGATCATTCTTTAGAAATGGTGCCTACTGGAAGGAATGGAAATCATATCAATGCACATAATCCATGTATGGATTTCCCTCCTATGTATGATAATAATAGTGTAGATGGTGAAACAATTGTTAATGAACACCTTATAACCATACTGGCATAGCTGACTCAGGTTATGAATAATAACCATACCTGTATGGCGCATCCTTATCCAAAACATGGGGGGTTAGTGTTAGACTATTTCTTGAGACAACAACCATTAGCATTCAGCAGGAATAAAAATCCATTTCTGGCTGAGCAATGGGTAAGTTTCATTGAGAAAATATTTCTTGATTTTAGAATTTATTAAAGGGAAAAGGTTTTCAAGGCAATTTATCATCTCTCAAGAGATGCAGATCAATGGTGGTCATTAATTCAAAACATGTAGGAGGATGAAGAATTAGAAAATATGGAATGTAGGTAGTTTAAAGAAATGTTCCTAGAGAAATACTTTCCTCGTGAACAGTGAACTGAATTGGAAAGTAAATTACTGAGCCTGAGGAAAAAAGAGGATGAGAATGTTACAAAGTTTGAGGATAACTTCACAATGTTATCAAGGCATGGTACAGACTACATATGTAACCCCTGAAGTATGATTGATTGATTCTTTGATGGTTTAAGACCATTAATCTGAAAGGAATTGGTCTCACAGTATTTATCATCATACAAACATATATTCTCGTGGGCTATCAAGGTGGAAAAGTAATTATATAATTATTATGAAATTAATGTAAATAAATATAAGAAATGAATGGTGGGTTAAGAGATTTATAAAGAAAAAATGGAATGTATTATTTTCCATTATCTGATAATAGTGTCAAGAAACACCAAGGTAATTTCCTAAAAAGAATGAGAGTTTGTTACAAATGTGGAGAAAAGGTCCACTAAACTCGCGATTTAAATGGGGAGAAATAGGTTGTTAATGTTCAATGCAATAATTTAAAATAAATAGGAAATTATTCAAATGATTTCCCAAAGCATCAAGAATATATATCTCAGAAGAAACAAATGGATCACGGTCAAGATTATGCTACTACTATGGTCGAAGTGGGTTAATTAATGTATTTGTGTTTTTTATTCAAGAATTATATTTTGGTTTTAAGAAGAATTTGATATATTTATATAATTACTGTACTACATTAAATTTTTTTCATTGTGGTTTTAATATGATGAAGGTAATCATATATTTAGTATGAGAAACATTACATTGTTTGGAGATTCTAATGTTACAATTGATTTTTCAAATTTTGATACCATTTAATGAGAGTTCAAACATAAGTGTTTTGGTTATATCTAAAAGATGGAATGTATTAAGTTCAGAATTGGATAGTATTTTTTATGTTTAAAACATTTCGTAAAATTATTTTTGGAATTTTATAATACAATATTTTTAGAAAAAGGAAAACATGTAGGACAAGCGATAACTTGTCGCATCCGACAAAGCTGCGGGAATCAAACCCACAAATGAAGTGTGAAAAGGATTTATCTCCTACAACTGGACTATAATAAGTTCATAGTTATTATAAAATTATTTTTCTCATTTAAATGGTATATTTATATATGTGTAACCTTATATTATTGAGATAAATAGAATATTTTTTATTTTTATCTTTTGAAGAGAAAGACGAGTTTGTGGTTAGAACTAGTTAAATGATAAAAATATACATGTAAATTAAGTGTGATTCCTTGTGTCCTTAGTATATGAAGTAAACCTATTATACAACACTATGGAAAGGATCATAAAACCAAAAATGTTTTCCTAGTAGATTCTTTTTGTTAAGAATCAAATTGACACTTAGATCATCGCAAATTTATGGATTTCAGATTGTAAACTTTATCATATTAATATTCTATATCACCCTCCATCAGAACATGATGGTTAGTTTTCTCTTCTATATCCTTGTTTTCAGACATGTATCCCTATTAAGTGTTATTTCTAGTAACCTTTATACATACAATTCTTTATTTTAAAATAGAGTCTTCATTAATCCATATTTTGATGTGGGATTTCTACTAAGATATTTTGAAATGTAAAACCCCTAGTTTGTCATTCCAAATTTAAATTTTGAGGATGAAATTTATTAAAGGATTTTATAATGTAACACCCAAAGCATCTATGGTACACTTCACTTTGAATAATACAATAGCTTTCATTGTACACATCTCCGAGTTCTAGCACACTACGACCAATAAAACTAGTCGATTAAAAAGAAGTTATGAATAGTAATACCAACTTTTTGAAATATTATAAATTTTATTTTTAAAAATGGAATTCATGTTTACATTCAGAATATCAAAATTATCTTTAGGTGAATTTTTGTATTTTTCTAAAAACATTCAATTTTTGATGAATTGTGAAAAACACCACATTATTATTTAGAACCGACTTTTTATTTAAATAATTATTTTTTAGTTTAAATTTATTTTAATGTAATAATAGATAATTAATACCTATATTAGTCCAACATAATTTTCTGAAGTCATTCTATAAAAATATTAGACATGTAAAATTTTATTGAACTTTTTAATGTATATTACCCACCTTCTAGGCACATTTGCAAATTTGCATAAAACGTAATTTTACCACTTCTGAGAATTAAATTTCAAAAACCGAAAAGAAACGGTTTTCATCAGTAAGAAAAATTTGGTTCAATAGAATTAAAATAATTGTTTTTCAATAGTAACTTTTGAATTTTATTTACCACGATTCAAAGTAAATAGGGTAATTAAAAGTAAAAATAATATTATAATATTATAAAAATACCCCAAAAATGTCCTAATTATATTAAATAAGTGTATTTATACCAAAATAAACCTTAGGGAAAAAATAGGATCCTTTTTATTCACTTGGATTATATTAGCACATTTATAATTTTTTATTTAAAGAAGAGTTAAAAGTGTTAAATTAAAATTTAAATAAATAAACCATTTTTAATATAGGGTTATGCATATGATAAAATCGACTATAAATAATAATTAATAAGATAAAATTATTTCCTACATAATATTATTTTATTGATAACTTTTAGACATAAAATAGATGAATTTATTTTCTTACAATGATGACAATGTAATTACCTTATTAATGAAATATTTAAATAAATGATATTATAAATATTACAATAATTGTAAATTGAAGATTCTGATGCCATACACAAATTTTATCGGTTAATATTACATGTTAGGGTTGATTAAATGTATTTTTTTTCAAGTAACAAGTATTTATGACTTTCACAAAAACCAAATACTAAATAGTGTCAAAATTGACAAAAATCAGTTTTTGAAACAAATACTATTTTATTATATGATATAATATTTATAAAAATATAATATTCAGTGAAAAGACTTATATAATTGTATATATGTCATTGACGAACCGCTTGGGTTTATATTGGATTTTTATTGCATGCATATTAACCATATATTTTAAGAATACAAGAAGACATGGTCAGAGTTAAACTCTTTAACTAAGGGTTAAATCTAAAAGATAAGGTTAATATACAAACCTAAATCTTTATAAACACTATTGGTTGAGATGATTTCGACCCATAACCACCTTATTCTTTATATAAATATATTTCAGTTATTAGAAACTGAAAATAATTTTATAATAAATTAATATTTCATGCTTTTCTTAAAGTGCCCCTCACCTCTCTTATAAAAGGGTACATTCCCTTCTCTTAAATTCACACCTCCAAATCTATTTGGCATGGAAAACCCCTAATAAAAAAACATCCAAAATTCCCTCACATAAACCTATAGGCCTTAATTTGTTCAGAAATCTAACCAAATAACTCTTTTGATCAAATCAAAATGAAGCACCCAAAGAAGAGGAAATTATTTCATCACCTCATTCAATGTTCTTTTCTTATTCTACTTCCTATATCTTTGTTGTTTCCATAATAAAATAATTAATCTCATACCTTATATATACTAAGATGTTATTATTAAAATTGTACATCAATATTCATTATTCTATTCATCCTATGAATGAAAAGTGACCATACGTGCGTACGTACGGCTTACCATCGCCACATTGTAGTATAGTTTGTTATTTAACACTTCATTATTTGGATGGGTATAATAAAGAATATAATTGATTTACATAATAAATATAACATGTTATTGATTCATTATATATAATATAACATCCAATTACATACTGTTTCACAATCAACAGAATGATATTGTCACTCGTGCGTACGTACGGCTTACCGTCTACACGACGCGATGAGATTTATTGTCCACTTTTAACATCCAAGAATGATTATAAAAAAATATATTATTAGTAATTATGAAATATATGACATAATAAGTTCTCTAGAAATATGTATATATATATATATATATCTGTGTGTGTATTTACATATATCGCATCTCATACTTCCATTCAAAACGATATAAAAATGCAAACAATGTTTATGCATACGTACGACCTATTGTCTCCATAAACAGTGTATTCTATTTCATATATTGATAAATTATACATTTTTATAATCTAAATAAATATGATATATAAATAATTTATTTTTTTCTGGATGTAATTAAATCTTGATATAAGTGATACGATCAAGAATAAAAAGCTTAAAAACTTATGATAAAGAAAGCGATTATTACCCAAAATGTTACTTTAACATGTAAATAATTATTCAATGGGTAGTATAAAGTCATAAATGAATAATATATGATATCATAAATATGAATATGGTTGTTTTATAATTTAATAACAAACTATGGTCATTATATATGAGGTTAAACGTACCCTCGACCAATGGAAAGTACATGGTAAGGGTTAATTCCTCAATCTCATTATTATCTGAGATTGTTTATGTGTCGGTATTTACTAAAACATATTTTTCATTCATATCCATGTTTAATGAAAGGTTTTTCAAAATGATTATTTTTAAGGTACTCTTTAGAGAAAACATCATTATAAATGTTTTAAATATTAATTCTTCTAATCCTCTCTCATTAATGTACATGTTTTCAAAATGTTTTTAGGGACATAATTATATGGACATGAATATTTTAAAATGTTAATTCCTTTCCAAATTTTCAATGTGGTATGGGACACTTTGATTCAAAATTTTATTTCAAATTTATTCCTTTATAAGTTGTGTGACTTTTAAAAGATTTCAGAAAAAAGGTATATTTCCTTAAAATAGTTTTACTGATAATTTTCAAATATGTCAACATGCTTCACTAGATATTATTCATGACTGAGGATCATTTAATTTAATACAATCTTGCATTTCTATTTATTGAGTTATAATATGATTGAATTTGGATGTGCTATTTTTATACCATTCATTGTTTATGGTTAATTTATTGATATTTCGTATGATGGTTTCAATAAAAATGTTTATGTTATGTTTCACCCTTTCCATATAAGGAATAAATTGGACTTAGTAAGTGGTTGGAGGGGCCCTCTATATCCCCTCAATGAATCGGTAGGAGTCATGAGACTATCTTGTATCTTGGCACAAGGCCTTGATGGAATATTTGTGAATCGTCTTGGCACAAGGCCTTGATGTAGTAAATATTATGTCTAGTATTATGCATTCTCTTGATATGAAATTTATTATTACATGTTATTATTAGTCATGAGGAATACCCATGAGCATGTTTATATGGTTATGTTTGATTTATTTTTTTCCATAATATGATAATTTCTTTGTCCAAAAGGATGATATTTTTATTTTAAATCTTTCCTTAAAATTTTATTGATTCTTATGAATTATTTTCCCTTACTGTGCATTTGAGATCACCCAATTCTTATGATATATTTTCCTAGGATACCAAGAAGTATATTTTGATTGATATGAAGGATTAAGCTATGGAAATAATGGCGTTATCAAAGGATTATGTGTGACATATTTTATATTTGAATTTTTTATGTTATGTTCTTGTATGTAATCTAATTTACAGGACTACTAAACAAATCGATCCTTCGGGGCTTGATTCCTTATAATAATTCCAATTTATTGAAATAATGCACCCAATTCAGGCATTTGGGGTTAGGGCATTATAGCTAAGAAAATTATGACCTATAAAACTAAGGGGTATGAGGTGCATGGTGATCCTGTAGTGAACCAGATGGTGTGGGATATTGCTATTGTTGGAGAGAATGTGGAGGTGCGTGGGGCTGTACCAATGGCTTTGTTTCAACTCAGACAACAATAATTCCCAGGTGTGGAGTCTTGTACCCAAGAGGTTCAGCTCCAGTAGTGGCCTTACTTGGTCTCTCCAGTGGCATTGAAGTGTGTGAAGCCTATGGAGGAAGAGCCTCTAGTAGTGGATA
This sequence comes from Viscum album, assembly GCA_963277665.1. Lineage (NCBI taxonomy): Eukaryota > Viridiplantae > Streptophyta > Magnoliopsida > Santalales > Viscaceae > Viscum > Viscum album. The sequence continues at coordinate 894,105,648 of OY728123.1, forward strand.
TATTTTAACATTTAAAAAAGAATTTGGTATTAAATGTAGTAGATAAGTAAGATACCTTAGCTATTGATATAGTGGATCTACCAGATATAACCAGATCCATCGAGGAATGTCAGGTGAGCTTGATAGTGAATGATGGACAAATTATCAGTGGCTCTCAAACATGAGGCTGGGAGGACATGAAAAAGTAACCCGGGGTTATGGGATGTTGATATTTAAAGACCACTGGATTAGAAATTGTTCAGGGGAAGCCCTTGTTGTTGGTAGAAACTGATTCTCACAATGGAAAGGGGAGGCAGGGTGATGTGGATGTCTTGGGGATGTTAGACCCAAAAACTCTTGGTACGAACTCCGAATATCATATGAAGAATGGGAATTCAGGGAAGGAAACTGGCATGGGGAATAAAACAGGTAAGAATGTGTCTCTATGTAAGCAAAGGCACCTCACTGAAGGCTCGAAAATAAAGCTGGGGAACCGTTTTTATGGTCTGGGTTTCCAAGATCCACCACTAACTCTAGAGGAAGATTAATTAAGGGATGAAAGCTATAGTCACCCCCTAGTGGGGAGTATGGACCGAATTCAAGGGAAATGTTCTCATATCCCTAGAAAAAAGAAACTGTAAAAAGGAATTCAAGACATAGTGAATTGTAATGTGGTTCATGGGAAATAACCAAATGGATGCAAGGATTACTCCCACTTTCCAAAAAAATGGAGACTAGGTTGGCCATGAAATGTAGAAACAAGGAAAATCTATACATAATAGGGAAATTGAAGAATCTAGCATGAATATAAGAGATAGGAAAGAGGAGGATGGAAATGCATGAAACTAATCCTACACTCCAAGGAAGAAATGAGGGAAAAATCTCTCTGGCCCAATGTCTTAGAAGAGGAGATAAAAAGAATTTATAAAAGAAGGTTGCAAGTTGCAGCCAATGAGGAGCAAGAAGTGTGGATAGATATACAAGACGAAATACTAGAACCGGGATTCAATCAAAGAAAAATAAACACCAAGGAATTTATTCAGAAAATGGAAATAATGATCACTCACCTTGAAGAGCTCATTAGAGAGTATCCGGATACCCAGGGTAGTTCGCTGCACATGGAACATTATAGACTAGCTGAGTCAAGTAATCTTATTTTGGTGTTTAATAATTTTTTTATCTCTTTCATAATGTAGTGGTATCTTATTTATGAACTATGGATTCTATTTTACATTAAAAATGGTCTAATAAAAATTTAAATGTGGATGGATGGAAGCTTGTTTCCTTCTAAATGTAGATCTTTTAAAAGCTTGAGTAAGTTGGAGAAACATTTATCACCACACCCATTTCATTCATTCATTATATCTAATAACAAAATTGCTGATAAAACCGAATATTTACTACATTATAGGAATAATGGTCATTAAAAATCTCTATACAATCATCCAATATTTTCTGAATTCTCTATGGTTTCAACACCTAAATCGTGAATTAATTCTAAAAAACAATCCTCTACCTCATTATGAGTAGTTTCATAAATATTAGATGTTGGATTCTCGGTTCTTTCACCATGCCAAATCCGAAGTGTTTAATTAAGGCTAAAAACAAAGCAAACAAGATGATCCTTGATTTCTCTATAGTTTAACATTCTCATATTTAAAATCATCACACATGGACAAAAAATTAAATATATATTTCCATGCTTTAATTATGAAAATTATATAAACTCATCAACTCATTTGTGAGATTCAATAGTGGTTCTTTGTAAATATTTTCAATTTTAATCCATTTAATACCTATGATCGTAATATAATTAGTGAATATATTCAAACATATAATCATGTATCTATATATATATACAGATAAATTTTAAACATAAAAATAGATAATAAAAAAATATTTTTGTCGTACATGAAATATTAATGATTATAATGAATAAAATAGAAACTAATATAGTCTAGGTATTTATTTTGCATGATGTGTCTTGATACTCCAAAATTAGATGACTTTTTTAGAATCAAAAAATTAATAATATTACAACTAATTTCAACTGATATATATACACATATATACAAACACATATTTATATATAAAAAATTTATACATTTAAATATATATATACATATATAAACCCATAAATTTTAAACACAAAAAAAATTAATTATTATTTTTTCATCTGCTCTGAGATATCCATGATTATTAGGAATACAATAGTAAATAATGTTATCCAAGAATTTATGTTTTTAAATAAATAAATATAAAAAAGGATTCATGACCATTGTGATGAAATAAATATATTTATGTTCAGTTTAGATATATTTTATTAAATTATTATCGAACAACACTACTACCATTCTACCTAGATTCGTCAAAATAGAAATAAATATTCCATTTATTTATAACCAAGAAAAAACCAATTTATAATCCCATAAAATATTTAATTTTTTAAAATTAAACAAAAATTTTGAAAAATATTTATCTTTAAAATTCCAAGGAATACAAAAAATGAAAGAGTGAATCAAATTTATAACTAATAGATAACGAATTTATCTAAATAAAAATTTTAGACCACTTTCAAATTTTGTAGTTATACACTACAAGAATGATCATGAATATAGATAGATTAACATGAATTTTTTGGTCGGAAGAAAACTAAAACATACAATTAAATAATTTTCAAGAAAACACACTAGAAAAAAGAACAACAATAAAAAACAATAATCATGGTGCCACTCCATCGTAATAGGGTTACCAGAGATGAAATATATCAATAATATTACTTGAATTAGTTAGCAATGAAAACATTAAAATTAACAATTATAACATTTGAAAAAAAATGAACAATAAAATGGAATAACAAAGAACTTATAATCTGAGTGAAAAAGATTGTAAATGAGTTACATTTATGAAATAAAAACCAGGTTCACAGAAGGATAAATGAATGAAGGTCAAGGATTCGGAAAATAAGATTCAAATCAACCAAACTACACTGAAATTCCCATCACAAGGGTGTTGGTAGTGGTCGGGGTGTCATAATATGAGTGTAAAATGAAGCGTTGATATAAGAAATAAGGGTTCCACATTCGGAGGGCTATTTAAGCATTCATACGTTCGTTTTTACTAAAAATGGCGTAAAAAATAATTTTTTGTGATGTTGTTTGTCCATAAAACCGAAGACGAAAATTCAAGACACACTTTTTTCGAATCGGTTTTAATAAAAATAGATGTAAAAAATATCATTTTTGGCGTTAGTTTTTTAGAAAATTTATTCCATATGCCTATTTTACGGCATTAGTTTTATTAATAACTGATGTCAAAAATGCAACTCTATATATTTTGGCAACGTTTATTTTTATAAATGATTTAGAAATATAAATTCATTACTATTATAGCATCATTTATGTAGAACTGATTATAAATGAAACTTTAAAATTAATTTTTCTACTAGTGAAGGCACGTTTAATCAATTAAAGACCTTAAAATTGGTAGTGTGAAAGTAATAATTGGGTGTAAATCATTACCTTAGATGAAGGAAGAGAACCAAATCATCCTAAAACCACATGGAAGAGTCTAACCCACTAGTGATACGTTATAATGGAGTAGAAACACATAAATACCCTAATAAAATAGGTTTAAAACAACATAGTAGAGGAAACCCTCACCTTAAAACATTAGCGGAGAACCAAAACAAGCTGAACCGATTCACCATCTGCAGTTTTTACAGGGACACACATGAACACACCTGGGGAAACCAATTACATTACATAATATTAAATAAAAAGGAAATCATGTCAAACCCTAAAACTTTAGTTTCGGCCAAACATTGTAGGGAAACAGAGAGGCCAAAAATATATTTGAAATAAGGAGGAGAAGGGGGTAGAGAGCATAAAATGATATATCGACTCCAAACTGGAAGAAATATGTTTGACAACGATGCACCGATAGAGGTCTTAATATGGGGGAGGTCACGTAGTAGGGGTCACGTGAGTGGTGTTTATCTTGAGGGGGTTGTTTGAAAGCCATAGGGAGGGGGAGGATACCCCATATGGTACTAAAAAACTAAAATGATAATAATATTAATAATATTAAAAATATTAAAAACATTATTATTATTATTCCAACATTTTATTATTTTGGTTTTATCTTTTTCTCAATTCACTATTTTGAAAAAAATATGAAAATATTTATTTTTAATTTCATTAACAATAACTCATTTCGTTAAAGTGTTCTATTTTCTGAAATATCATTAAGAATCCTAGTTTTAAAAATGACTCATGCAATAAACAAAAAAAAAATTCCCTTAGAATTTTTCATCCAGTTCAAAATGTGGGATGTTTTTGAGGTGATCTGTATATATTACCATACAAATCCTCAAAAGGATCCATTTTTATCAAAGATAGATAACTGTTTTTAAAATAAACTCAACCATCACCAAATTGATATTCCAAGATCCACAAAAATCTACAACATAGGAATAGATCATATCCTCCAAAATATAAATAACTCACTCTATTTGACCGTCTCTCTATGGATGATATTGTTATCTCAAAGGAACTTTAATCCCCACCACCTCTTAGAGTATTCTAAGAAACATAGAAGAAAGTAGAATATCCCTATCTGAAATAACAACTGAAGGATCCTCAGGTAACCTCACAAATTCATGCACAAATATCTTACCCATATCGATAAATTTACTGGGTTCCATGATTCAAATAAAATGGGATGATTTTTTCAACTGTTCAATATCAACTAGATAGCATTCCTCCCTCGAGGAGTTTGGGGAAACCCAACAATAATATTCATGGATTTCTCACCCATTTCAAAATACGATGTAAAAGTGGCTATTGTACATCGGAATTTTTCAGAGGCTCTACCTTTATCAATTGGAAGGATTAATAGTTGTACACAAATTTTAAAATTCCACACTTCATATTGGGCCACCATAATAACCATCCAATGTCATAATAAATATTCATAGTTCCCATATTAATTACCCTTGAAGAACTATGAAAATCCAAACGAATTTTGATCCTCAATTATTTTGGGACAAAAATTTGGTCCCAAAAATGGAGTATACCATCAGAAGAGATATAACAACTTCAAATGGTCTCCCCACCATATAGTTTTCCTAAAATTACTCTCAAATCATAATCATATATCTGAATCTGTGGAACAGACTGAAGGGTAGATGATGATAACATAACACTATCCAATACCATGAATAAAATATCCTTCTAAGAATCTAAATGTAGCTGAGAAAAAATACCTGTAAGGTTCCTCTATTCATTCGATTTCTGAACATCTTGTGATGGAACATTCGTACAAATAGAATCTACAATGACATTCCTCATATCTATGATATACTAATATAAATGTCAAATGTATGAAGGTATTCCACGCGCCACATATGTCTATGATTTTTTTATTTTAGAGGGAATATATAGATAAAACTCTTATGTCCATAAATGACTATGAACCATTTCCAAAATAGATAATTCCACCAACACTTAACCTCCTTCATTACAAAAACATGCTCTAAATAATGAGTGGGGTAATTATTCTCTTGTGTTTGAAGTTGATGTTAATCATAATCTACTACATGAATTATTTTTCATTATTTCACAACCCAATCGAGCACCAGAAGAATCATAGATAACCTCATACCACTTAATAGGATTATTAAGATTGGAATAAGAGAAAAAAGTCATAAATCATTTCATATCATCAATATAATATCAACACTTCACATACCATTTGAATTTCACCCCCTTCCTAGCAAAATCAGTCAACGGTTCATTCAATATAGATAATTATTTGATAAACCTTTGGTAGTATCTAGTGAAATTGAGGAAGCTCTAAATATCAATGATGTTATGTGGCTCTTCCCATGATAAGACATCCTTGACCTTCTTTAGATCAAGTGATAATCCATTTTCATAAATCACATGGACTATGAATTTCACTTCTTAAATCCATAAATTACAATTAGAAATATTTTCATATAAATAGTTACATATTAGGATCTAAAAAACCAAACTCTGATGTTGCTCTTACTCACTCAAGGATCCAGAATAAACTAATATATTTTCTATGAAAACAACCACAAATATGTTGAGAAACTATTGGAATAACCATTTCGTAAAATCCAAAATAACTATATAAGTATTCTTTAGACACAAATACATCATAACATATTCATAATGGCCATAACTCCTCCAAAAATCCATCTTTGGAACATCTTAGTATTGAACTCTAAGCTAATGAAAACCTGAAAAAAGATTTATCATCAAAAACCACTGTTCACCCATTTATTTGTCAAAAAAAGCATTGACATGAGGAAAATGGAACTTGTTCTTAACCATGATAAGGTTCAACTTATGATAGTCTATGCACAATCAAATTGAACCACCTTTATTTTAGGAAAACAGCATTGGCCCTTCCCAAGGAGAAACACTATGGTTAAAAAAATCACCAAATCTTCCCCTAAATATCATTCCCTTTCATCTCCATTGGATCCATATCATAAGAAGGTGTTGAAATAAGTTATGTCCCTAGAACCAAGTCAATCAAGAACTCTACCTCAATCATTAGAGGATAGTTTGAGAAATAATATTTGAAAACATTAGGGATATCCTATACAATGTAGTGAAGGTCAATGACAAATGAAATTTCATTGGGATCAACTACAAAAAAGTAGAAAAAACCCATGAGTTCTTAGAAAGAAGGTTTTTCACTAATAAACCAAAATCCCACTCTTTGTAAAACACCCATGAGACCCCATAAGCTGTATAATATTGGAAACAATAATGATAAAAATAAACATAATTTCGATGCTAAATATTCTAATTTTTTTCTAATGATGATGTAAAAAAAATCTATATCAAGAACAATAACATCCTATACCAGATTTGTATCAGTTTTTGAAAGTGCACTGGAAAGACAATGAATCCACTACTCCTTCCTCTTCCTAAGAGGTTTCACTAACAACATAACCATGTACATGAGATTTTTTTATGATTATGAATATCAATAGTTTTTTTTATCTAAATGAGTGTGAAGCACTTGTATCAAATAATGATATGTATACTATGTATGCAATAAACATGGTGGATCTTTCTATCGCTGGACTCACATCTAACTATAATGGAAACTCATCTACTACATGAAGGTGATTCACTACTGAGTCCTATGACTAGAGAACTATGGTATTAGAATCATTACACTAAACTGTAATAGCCTTTAGAGTCATATATCCCTACCCATATCGAGTAGTATATATGACCTGGTAAAAACATAATAGATTACCATATCTCCCAATAATATTTTACATATTTTTATGTGAAGTAAAATAACATTGCATTTGTAAAAAATTTCCACAATTATAGAAAGTCAGAGGAACACTAATAGCAATAAGTGGAGATGAAAAAGAGGCTTACTACCAAGATCCACCTCCCAAACTCCTGTAGGGATACTTCAACTTCCTATTTTTCCTTGGTGCACCAGTGATGCTACCACTAGGTGGAATAGAAGAAGAAGAAGACGATACAAACATGAATCTTGTATTCATTTCTTCCATCATATCTATGCCCACTATCTCTCCACACATCAATAAATTATGGATAAATACCTAAGATTTTATCTCCAGTCACAACCCATTTAGGTACATCTGAGCCATTATCTGTTTATTCTTCACTACACCTATTTTAAAATTAACCATCCCAATAAACCCATTGTTGTATGATAACACCATACATTCTATCATCTGTAAATAGATAAACTCTAGAGATTTCTCTATCATTTGGGATTCTTTAAAAACCACGGTAAGAAGAGAGTCTTTGAACTCTTCCAGTCGAAGCCCATATGATTTTCATTCCATAACATGGAGTCCCACCAATGATTTTTAGGACCATAGAGTAAAAACAGAACACATATCCCCATGATACTCTAAGGTGTATCAAGGAAGTCGAATATCTGATTGATCATGTCCAGTCTCTCATCCACCTCACATGGCTCATTAATTTCCTTAAAAGATAGTCTCTTCTCATGAATGAACTCTCCTAATTGATCCATATCTCCTCTATATCCTAACTATACCTCAATGAATTCTTTTTGATCTTGGGTAATATTATGGTGAACAGTAGGAACTCCCCGCACGATTTAATGAATCTTATTTAGATCTATCATTGGATATACTTGGGGAGTATTAGCCACACCCTCCTATGGATCATTTAGAACATATGTCAGTGGCACATTGTTTAACAATGAGATAGATGAAATGATTAGGCAACATAAAAATCACTTTAAAACATGAAAAACCATAAGAAGAATCATACATTAAAGATAATATCTCAAAACAGGAGACAAGCATCCTAACATCCTATGGTGACTTGATTCTCGTCACATCAAGAGATGTTCATCCACATACTTCAATGTACCTATCGAGTTCCAACAATCATATATCCAGTCTATCAAACATCCCAAGGAAAAGATAAATACCAAAAACTAACCTCTAATACAAAATACTAATGAACCATCCTAGATACCCTCTTAAATTGTTTCCCTACCTGACATGTCACCAACCCAAATGGTGGTCCAAATCCCCATGGGATGGAGACTAGCACTTAATTATCAAATTACAACTAGATGGAATGATTTCTCCCAACCATTAGTGACAACAACATTGAACATATTCACATGACATGATGAAATAATGGATGGGATATATATATATATTCCATATTAGAAATAGAAAAATAGCAACCGAGCAAATAATTACATGAAATAATTCCCAATTATATCTCTAAACAATTGGAAATACAGAACCAACTACTTTATGTGATATTGTGGGAAGAATACCGCCATCTCACCACCAGCTACCCAGACCCAGCTGACCTGAAACCTCATAGCCTCACTACAGCGCCTTTCCCTTGTATAGAATGACATACAATGGTATACACACCACTGACGATGTGAAAATGGTGTGAGATAACATGCTCAGTTTGATAACAGCCAAATGTTTCAAAATAAGTCTCAATATGATAAATCATGTATTATAATTTTAAATTAAACATCTCTTGATATGTTGTAATTTTTTTTATCAATAGAATGGTAAATATTCACATTTTTACAAAATTTAAAAAATAAAGGATGATATATCAATTTCAATCTTAATTTCCATTATCATTTAACAAAATCCAAATAAAGAATATGTAAACAAAAACAGTACAAAATTATGCACGTATAAATCATGCTATGAATCAAAATAGGTCATGTTGGTTGACTTCTCGTACTATAACTAGTTATTAGTGCACAAAAATTCATTCTAAAGCAATCTTGCAGTGCAGACGAAGGCCCACAATGTGACCCCCTACACCCAACAATGTCAAGAACATGTCCCTAGAACAACATTACTAGGGATCAGATAAAATACTCTTTAGATATCCTATAGATGGTAATAGGGAAGATATCCATATGTTAATCCTTCCACCAATGTACCCAAGGATTCCTATGTGATGAATTTTGTAAATCCTTTCAATGCTTTCAAAATATCCCATTTTCCATTTACCAAAATTCGGGGAAAATCCCATTTATCAAAATTCCAATCACACGTCGAAAAAAATCAGGCCATATTTAATTAGAAATAAAATTTTAAAACATGAGAAATATAGTTCATCCATTAGAAGACAGATATGGAATAACCTTCATAAAAAATCCGAATTTTACATGTCGACAGAGGGGCCACCAATCAAGAGGAATGAAAAAATGAAAAATTAGGCCCTAGAATCAATATACACTTCTATATTTGATCCAATTCGTTAAAAGGGTTTGGACAATGAGAGGAAAAAATAGACACCTCCAAATCACGCACCCTCCACACCACAGAAAACAAACGAAATGACCCACAGAATATGATTTACCCCCAGATCATGAACGAAGTAAGAAGAAACCTCATCACATTTAAACAGATCTGAAAATGCAACACCATAGTGCTACAAGGATCAAGTTAAGGATGAATTAGAACGTCTCACTCACCTAGAAAGACGAAAACCAACCAATATCATGATTTACCACTGAATGGATCAATATGGATCAAATTAAGACTCCAAAAAACACCAGAGAATGGATCTAGGTCAATATCCAAGAGAGATACAAGAGAATGAATGAAATTGTTTCTCATATGAACTTTAAAAACAAACCTCCTGATTATTATATGACATGTAACAACTTTATATGTCATGTAATTCATGATGATCAAGTATATTTAAAAACCCTTCATCTTTTTATTAAAAATCAAACTTTTTTAATTACAAATCATGCAACCATTAAATGACAAGTACTACTTTCATGTTCTGTAAACAGTTCATGACTTATGTATGGTGAAAAGAACACATCATGTAACCCCGTTAAATGTTTTTTAATATCAAAAAATAGAATTTAAAATATATTTTCTTACACATAACTCAAAAAACGTCGGTCATTTTCTAAACTCAGGAAGAACACTATAAAGATATTAACACATTTATAACTGAAATCCAATAATTAAAAAAAACATTCTTCCTTGAACATTATGTATTTTTTATAAAAATATTATCTCCATCCTAGAGAGTCACAAGATGTTACTTATTAAAGAGGAAAACATGAAAAGTGAATGGAATTACCTAATTATGGATAACATGATGTTGGGGAAAAATACCTCAAGGTAACATTGCAGTATTTTTCGGTTGATTTTGTTTATTGAAAAAGAATGTTTGCAAAGTAAGTTGTGGATTCTAGAGATATTGTTAACATGAAAAGTTGATAAATATCCGAGAAGAGGGAATGGTTTCCCATGAAGCAATATAGAAAATTGTGTTCAAAATTTGATACCATTTCTCAGTGTTTTAAAATCTTTTGCAGTCCAAAATTTAGTGATTATCTAGAATCATGAGAAGTGGATTTTCTTGAAGGACATATTAAAATATGGTCAATGAATGAATTTCATGAATATGTAATTAATTAATTCTATTTCATAAAGGATTAAAGAATTATGATGGTGATCTTCTTGAACAATTATGAGCATCGCGAACTATGAAGGTGAGGAGCATCATAGTGACATGACGGTTTTTGAGGCTACAAAGATTTTTGATGGAAATCGATGTGAATATGACAAGCATGGAAAATTAACAATTTCTATGTAGAATTAAAAAATGGAGATCACTATGATGGAAATGATGGAGCTTCATGAAATCATAATGACGTGGCATGGAAGGATCTGGAATTATTGGAATGCCTATAAATAGGCATCTACCACATTCAGAAGAAGCATAGAGACTCAATGAGAATTATAAGTCTTCGGGATCACGAATGTGGTTTGAGAAGTGGGTTTATGAAGAAAATTTATTCAAAGAAGTTTGAAAAGTCTATAAAATCAAACTAAATGTTTTATGCATTGTGAAAGAAAACAATATGTGAGGGCTATAAAAAGCTGAAAGAAACTTTCAAGATTCAAAAAGGCTAGTTGGGATTCATGAAAGAGCATTATTCGTGAAAGCTATTTGAGCTTCATAAAATAATGTTCTTTGAAAATTCTATGTAATATTTTTTAAAGGAACGTGCTTCATGAAGTATAGTTAAGCTTTGAGAACATTGTGTTCATTGCGATGGCCAAGTGAGCTTCACAAAAAAGTAGGAGATTCGTGAAGTCTATTTGAGATTTAAGAAAGAGGAGCATCATGAAGGTAGTGAGCATGCTGAATGTTTTTTAGAAGGAATTTCCTACTACATATTTGGTAAAGTGGAATTCATTTATTGGATAATAGTTGAACCTAAATGGTGAATCCATATAAAACAGAAGATTTACTCATTAGAGATAAAGAAGGTACCTATAAGTCCATAAAATGTGGTCCAATCCCTTCCAAGTGAAGTGAGCAAAAGAATGGGAAAATAGTGATCCTTTCAACTGGTATTGAAATAGTTAAAGGGATATAGGTAGTGACCCTTGGGAATTTAGAAAGAATACACTAATCCTTATAAAGGCAGTGAGCATTGTTAATGAATTGATCTAGCCCAAACCTTGTAATTTGTAGTGAGCTTTAGTGGATTTGGTACATTGTCACATCATCATTGTATGCTATAGGTACGTATCCCATTGAGGGTGAACCAAGTAAAATAATTATGTCATGTTCATTATTAAAAATCTATTCATACATTAAAATGGGAGAAAAAGATAATTGTGATTTGTTTAAATATGAAATTAGATCCTAAGGGGTATTAGTTTTAATCTTTCATACCCTAATTCAAACCCCCCCTCTCAGGGTAGTTGACCTAGTATACCTAACATATAATGTCACAAATAATCATTTGTCTCATATATATGAAATGATATGTGATGGATGTCATAACATGTGGTCAATGCTGAATTCCATGACACTATACTCGTATATGGAGAGGTATACACAAATACCCTAACTTTATACTTGTGATACCTTTAAATTACTGGAGGGGAAATATAATTATTCATTACTAACACCACCTGATCCTGTCTAATGAACTACGTATAAGATTCAATAAGTAATTTTGGATTATTTATTAATAATCTTCAAGATCAACAATAACATATCTCTCCATAAAATGATAAATATAGAAAACAATTACACCCCATTTAGTTGAACAATTTAGATGTATAAGTGATTATCCCATTATGAAAAAATATATTATGGGGCATTGTTAGAGAAACAAAAAGCACCATTATGAAAGAAATATAGTTGGGATTGTACGTTCAATGTGATGGGGTATCCAAAAATAATGAAATTTGGTTTTATAAATTGAATTCCTAATAGTACAAATAAATCGTATAAAAAATACATCATCATGGTTGATAAATAAAATATTAATATTCTAAATCATATCCTCCATATGTTTCCTATTATTTGATCAGTCTTAATCCCACTCATCGTGCATTAATTTGATGACTGAGCCAGTACTAAACCAACCCTTTTTTGGGTGAGTATCCTTATGTTTATCAATAACACGTCATCATCCAGATTCTATTATCAAAAAATATATGTATTTAAAGGAATAAATTCACACTATTACTTTACCAAGACATTATATTATTTTTCAGTCATGGAAATGATTTAATTTTCAAATGAACATGGTTATAAATAAATCAAAAGAATATTATGGAGGGATAACAATATTGACATGTAGGTCATTTAAAATTAATAAGGAATATAGTAAAATTATTTCATTTATATATTATCATCACCAAAAAAGGATTAATTAGTTAATATTATGTGAGTCCAAATGAATGAAAATTGAGATATATACCTCACATATGGATTGAGTAACAATTCAGTAAAAACCACTTCAAATATGGGACCTATAATTGATCTTAAAAAATCATTACTAAATATAATTAACTTATATATAATTTAAAATATGTATTGTATACACTATATAATGGAAAATAGTTTAATAATACATAACATGTCTTAATGTGGGAAATTTTTGATGGAAAACCCAACCTCATTTCACAACTTCCATGAACATACATTTACTTCTTATTTCAAAGACATAAGTACATTAATCGTATAAATCATAACAAAATTTATATTTATTTTCTTTAATATGAGTCACATGTATTAATTATATTTTTTAATTAGAGTTAGTTTTTCTACATATTTTCCCACATGGGTTGTTTATTATTTTATTATTTGTACTAGTTTCAAAATAATGGTGTCTATATTCATTCTTCTTACAATGTTCATAATTACCATATGATTAATGATAATATTATTAATTATTTTTTACTACTTTATGATGTTTCAAATTTCATTAATGTGTGTTTTAGTTTTAATACTTGAATTTAAATTTATAATAATCACATTTCGGTTATCCATGCCAATCAAACGTTGTTTTTTAATTAATAAATTTATAATTGATTTAAAAAATTAAAATATAAAAGATTATTATTTACAAATTTTTATAATATTTTAACTAATATCATGCTTCAATATAAACTCATGATATAATTTCTATGTAGTTTTCATGTTTGTTACTAAATCGACTCAAACATCAATATTCCCTAATTTATTGAATGATATTGGGGTGGTTTTGTTGTTATATAACTATTGAAGTGGTATAAGGATCATATTTAGTTCTTATATATGTTATATATGACAACAATAATCATTTACAAGAATATTCAATGGATTATAAAACATTACGTAACATGAAAAAAGACTATACTCTTCGTATTCTTCTGTAAGTTGGTTAGTTTTAAAATAATTTTTTATTTTTTATATCAGTAATAGATTATTAATATTTTCTCACCTAAATTATTACATTTATTAAAAAACATCATTTAACTATTATATTTTTTATAATATCATATATGAAATTTGATAATTAAAATAACAAATGAACATCAATCATTCCATGGAGGCATTTGTCCTCATGTATGGATGGATGATGATTTATTTTTTCTACAGAACACGGAAAAGGAGGTTCATGGATTATAATTTCATACTTTAAGGTATTTCATGAATATAATACTAATATATTAAATTCTTTATTATTATTATCCTAGTGAGTGGTTAATTAAAAACACACAATTGTCATGCAGGCAATAGTTAGCTCAACAATAGAAGAACAGTTTCATTTTCCCTACATGAAAAGGGAAATGTAGTGAATTAATGTACCAAAACATTAATATAAATAATATATAATTATGATAATGATGATATAATTTCAATATGGTATAATTTATTTTTGGTAAGATTTACTTCACAAAAAAAATATAAACGATAATGGATAGGATAGAAATATATACATCCCTTTAAGGATTTTCTCGTCTGCAAAGCGGGATAAGCCCTTAAGGGATGATATTTTTAGTAGAAAATAATAACTTGATGGTGTCTAGTAAATTTTAAGATATTCATGGATAGTTTTATGTATTAAAAATGTTGTTTTTTAGGGGAAGTGACGAAATGAGTCCCCCAATTATTAGTTAAAAGGGGTTGTATTTTAAATAATGCAGATAGAATATCTATAATTGAAAGTCACTATTAAAGAAAACGGAAAAATATTTTATAGATAATGTATTGGATATAATATAATGTTGAAATATCGTATTCTATTAAACTTCCCAATTTTTTGAACTTTTTTTGAACACTTTAGAATTAAATTTTCTATATTTATCATTAATAATTTTATAATGCTAGTTAGTTTTTACATTAGTAATTTACGCAATATGTAAAAAAATATTACTTTTCAATAATATATACCAAATTATTATGAATTTTAAATCCATTTAATATTAATAAATTCATAAATTTGATTTATGTTAATTTTGTAATAGGAAATTTATTATGAATTAAAAACTTTACAGTGATAATTATGAATTAATTTTTCAAATACCATATATAGGTTTTAAAAGTAAAAATAATATTTTGAAATGGAAATTTTTACATATAATACAAGTATTTATTAAATATATGGTTTATTCAGTTTTGGTTGATTTAAACATCCTAGACTGAAAAAAATAGTTTTTATTAAATAAATGGATAACCCACCCTTTATGCCCAAAATAAAAGGAGCATGGTATTTGGGGGTTATAAAATAGTTAATCCTAAGAGAATAACCACTAAAATATTAACAAAATCCATGTGGATGGATCCAATATATGAAAAACAAGAAATATGATAATTCCATGAGACATTGAATAAAATAAGTCATCATCTTTGTTTCTCTCACCCCATTTGTGAGTAATTTCAATGTAGTCAGCAATGGTGATCCTATACATGCGCTCATGATATGTGATGTTACAAGGGGTAGGGATGCATCCACACTTTGAGATATAATGTATATGGGAAACTGTTTCAAGATAGGCAATCCTGATGTTGTTTAGTCGAAAAAGCTCTAGACCGGCTAACATGGAATTAGATTTTGTCACCATAGTGTCTCTAACCTAGTACACATCCAAGAAAGAGAAAATAACTAATCCATTGAAGTAATAAATAATACCACCACCCTCAATTTCCGTCATGATTGACTAACCAACTATATTGAACTTCATTCATGAATTGGGGGTATCAATCGAATCCAGGGGAGAGGGGGTGAGTTTACCGAAATTGATGATGATCTACCAATGCTCCTGAGAAAACTGAGAGAGGGCATAAACTCCCATTGCTTATTAGTACACACCTGATCAACAAATTAGATATTTATTCTCGAAATAATGGTTACACAATTAATTTTTAACCCCTTGAACTGGTATTTTTTATCACATTCCAAATACACTAGAACCCAGCAGCAAGAATAGATGATCTCTCCTTCATCTCTTCATTGTTGTTATCCATGCTGTAAAACCAATATTCCTGACTATTGTTCCATTAAATAACTAGATCCTGAAATTTAGCGTTAAAAATGATTGTATCTCAATTTTTTTTACACCTAGTGACTCTCATAAAATCGGTGGTCAATGGACTCAAAATTAGGCTAAATACTATAGGAGTTCCTTGAGATGAGATGTATACCCCTACGTTGGATATTATCATCAATTTGAACTGCATGATTTCTCACCCTCATGTCATTAAAGATCATCTTAGTAGGAACGTCTTTTCTCCATAGAGTTTCACCCCATATATCCAACTCATTCGTCAATTAAAGCACTCTATGAAAGTCTTTAATAGTGAACAAACCAGACAAATATCTAGTTAAAATAAATTTATCATGATCTATTGAAAACATAATAAAATCAAAAGTGGGCTGTTGATCTTTCTATATTATGGCTTGGATGAACATTGAATACCTACTCACCTCCCTGAAAGAGAAATTTTTGGGTGGGAAATCTTGGGAATATAAGTTTATAACCAACCCAATTGTGTAACCAGAAGTTGATTTTAGCTCAAATGATAATCTCTCATGCATATTGTTCCAAGGGTGGAGTAAGTTATTTAATATCACACCATAATAATTTATTTTTTCCATTATTGTTATCCAAACCCATTTCATATTTTGAGTTAAAGAATGTACCCCACCAAGTTCTACCTTTAAAGGTAACCCATGAATGTTTTTCACAGAGGGAATGCATTAAAACCATAATAATCTTATCGTTTATCCCTCAACCCCTCAATGTACTTTCTAACACTGACCACAATGTCCTATGATATTTTCCCAAAAAATGGAATCCCATATAAAATCTTGCATAATGTTTTAAAATCATGAAATGATATCCTTCATATGCTTTTTATAAGAGAGAACATGCATGAGGATTGACGAGATGACACACATAAAAAAGGATATAATCCCTCCAAAAGATAAATTATTGTTCTTATAATTAGTGTTAATTCTCATTATCATAGAAACAAACTTGTCAAACTGATTAAGGAAAAGACTTGAGGAGGAAATATGAACACTAAAATATTTTATTGGTAAGTTCACCCTTTGGATTACCAATATTGATTCAATTAAATACACCCTTTTGTCAACAGAAATTCTTTATATATATATCCTAATTTATTCTAGATTAAAAAGGTGACCACTATAATTAATAATATCATCAAGTATCTTATTAATTCCTAAGATTGAATTCATTCTTATACTAATAAATATAATGGTATCTTCCATAGACATGTGGTGGGAATTACGAGGATAAGGGGACCTGCAACAGAATAAGGTAACATTGCCTTCACCAATTCTCATTGTATTGAGGATAATAATTGCATTCAACATGGTAATGAAGAGACAATAAGAAAATGGGTCTCATATCCTCATCCTATTATAAATTTTATAAATCGATTATTCATACCCCTAATTGAAATGGACATCCACATATAGATAAACCACATGGATAAAAGATCTTCCACACCTATAGAGAATCCCATGAAAGATATGTACTCAATAATAAAATACCATTTAAATAGTTCAATGGATTTATTCATTTATTGCTTTATTTTAATGTTAGGTATAAGAAACCTATGATTGATATCATTGAACATTTCATGGGCCACACTAATGGTGGTATTAATATATCTCCCCTTGTAGAATCCACAATGTTAATTTGAGTTCCACTAATGAAGATGATATGATAAGATCATGTTGATTAATATATCCAGAACCTTTTATGAAAAAATAAAATGATTTATGGTCCTGGAATACTTTAAAGAATATGGATCTTTATGATTTTGTTAGAAAATCAGTAATGTGGCACATAACAGAAGAGGAAAATAGCCTTCATAGAAAGAATCCTAATCTAATTATACAAAGAGGAACTTAATTTGATCCTAGGATGAAATGAAGAAGTTCCCAATGAAGATATAGAGACCCGGTGTGTCAGCTAGATCAATATAGATAACAGCCTCATAAATATACTATTCATCCAAAAATGACTCTAGTATAGGGATAACATCAGTTGAGACCACATGGGGGTAGAATCAATAATATCAGTCTGGCCATATGGGTACCCCGTTTCATGTGAGGGTAAGGAAATACAAAAAAATACTTAAAGAAAGAGACAACCATGCCTCCAAGATTATCTACATTAGATGTGTAAGATCCATCCTGGAAAAGAATGTTGTTCTTTGAGATCCAATGTTATTCCTTGATGATCGAATGAAATAATGATGTATTTTTATCTCATTCCTTGAGACTCGGATCCATGTACTGTTCATGAGGAAACCACTCCTCCACAAGAAATCATTCTACAATGGAGGGCTTTCTTTATGAGAGGTTAATAAAAAAAAATCATCATCCCATGCACTCTCAACCATAGCTTCTATCCAAAAAAAATTTGACATCAAATCCTCCATCTCCTAAATTATAAAGTGTTGTATTTTTGACCAGGTGTGAATATCACTAATGAGATATATTAACTTTATATTGAACACCCAAACATCATAAACTTCAAACTGGCTTCATCCAAGAATCTTCCAAATCTGATGATAATCTGGATCATCTGTTAAACTTTGTGAGATGAAAAAAATTATTTTTACATGATTTAATCGGGCACATGTTGTCCAGAAGTGGATAATAATAAGAAATATTATTAACCAAGTGGGATACCTTGATTTTTGGGAAATAAGGGATATTGTTGATGTTGTTAAAAACCTATCAGTATGACACCAAGTTCAAAAAGTACCTCGCAAATTGTTTCACCACATAAAGAGATCACCCGTTAAACCCACAACTTGAATCCGTATTTTTTGATAAAAAATCTGAGAAGTCCATTCCATAATTTATTCACCTCCCTTATTTTCAGAGGGATCCAAAATGATGTTGAATACACCTCAAAAAAACCACAAAATCACCACTGGATCAAATGATGGAAGGTCTTACCATAGTGATTCTCTTGCATGAGGATCAAATTTGGAATAGAAGAATGTAATTATAAATTCATGAGATCCCATTATTATTTTGGGGGTAATGTACTGGTCTGATGCACCCACAAAAATCACTAAAATGATAGAATTTTAGAACACACAAATGTTTTGGTTAGGGGCATGACAATGTGTATGTAGATATTCATCTTTATTCTATTTTTGATGTCTGACATTTTAGGGTTATGTTGTTTTGGATCAGCACTAACACTAAATATGAATTTCTATTTTATAGATAATGTGAGATGAAATCCATTTTCTACCATGTTACAAGTCCATAAGATTAAAAATTATTAATGTAATGATTAATGGTGGAATTGTAATTATTTGGATTCTACTATATGGGATTAAGTTGGAAAAGATAGGGAGGTTTGGTGCCTTCGTTGAGACCAAGTTCAATAAACACAAGGATGGGGAAAACAGAGGGGGAAAGGGTATATAAGGACACAATTAATTGGGAAAATGTGATGTATTATAGAAAACATAGATCATATTTGAGGTAGGGACACGAGATTCTACTGAAGGTCATGGATCTGTCAAAGAATAGACACATGGATGAAATGATTTCAACCAACTTATTATCTATGCGAGTATACATTGGTGGGGGGACAACTACATCAATGAATGGGGAACCAAAAAACTATATAGCACCAAATACATGTAGGATGAAATGATAGGGTCGGTGAGAGAGGGTTGTTGGGAGAGATCGGAATATAGAGACTTGGGTATTACATTGTTGATGAATTAGTCCTCTTAAAAGAGATTATGTATAACTTTTCTCAAATGAATTAAAAATATATTATTATATTCTTGTCGATTCATAAATTTTAACATTCTAAGAATAAATTAATGGAAATTATAAAGATTCATAATATATATTCGATGGATATCCTCTATATCATTATAGACTTCAACCTCATTATGAAAATTTGGTATTATATTATTGTTTTATATTTTGACATAGTGATGGTGAGGATCCCAATTTGTTCAATAATTTTTATATTATGTTTAACTAACAATGTATGAAAAATAAAGGACTGAATTATTTATGAATACTTATGAGAGTGAATGGGAATTCATTAAAAAATCAGATTCACTTTATGATGAATCATGTTTATAAAATTGGAAAAATTATTGATAATGAAAACAATTGTGTAACTATTACATGAAATAAAGTAGAATATGTATAAAAATATTTCTGTATGAAATGGAAGAGTGTATAATATCTTCTACTCACTGATTATATGAATGAAAAGTTCAATAAATCTTTAGAGACATAAGAAGTAAAAGTAGAATGAAATTTTTAGAAGCATTGAAGATTATTCGAAATATAAATATAATGATGTCAGATGGAAAATTGACGAATATTAATCAATTAGATACATTTTTAGAATAGCTAAATGGGGAGTTAGATCTCTCTTCAAAGAAAATATGATTCAGAATAAATCATTTAAATAGATGATATTTTGATTAAATTTATTAAAATCATGAGATTTACTACATCTGATATCAATCATAGAGGAAGAAATAGAGGGATATAGAACACCATGTACGAATTTGAGCTTCTAAGGCGATTAGTTAGAAAAATTCTCGAGAAATGTAATAATAGATAATTTTTAACCTTCTTCTGAATCAATTTTTCCTGCACCGTTATTGTAGATAGAAATGACTAAGGAACTAATATAATCCATTTTAGAAGCATTTACAAATAAATATACACCACATGATTCTTTGAAGTAAATATATAACAATATTAATTAATCTTAATGTTCATCCAAATATGAATTTTTATCATAAGATGAAAACATGATGACTAACATATATTCATATGATAAGGAATGGGAAACAAGGAAACCATCATTTTAAGATTTTCATGACCCCAATAAGTCAGTTGATCTTCCATAATCTGAGAAACAACAACTCTATAGAGTAATGTCCTTAATGGAATTTGTTTTTGATAAGGGTTTAGTTTATTTTTCTAATCATGTTATTGTTATATATTTTTCTCATCGAGATATGGGATATATATATATTAAAAATGAATCTAAAAAAATTTAAATAGTGTTATAATGTCATACACTAGAATAAATTTCATGAATGAAAATAATTTAGAATCCATTTTCTTTGGGGACAACTCATTTGTAAAGAGTGTATTTTTTTGTTTAAATTCCATGTGAGATTAATTCAATTGATTATAATTTACTACATAGTTGTGTAGATTATAAAATCTCAGGATTTCTTATAAAGTTATCAATTTAAAATATGGGATGATGTTTTGTTTTTTTCTTAAAATATTTATTTTATGTAGTATATATGGAATTTAATGTTAATAGAAAAGTACATGAAAAAGTTAGAAATCAACATATTATATTCTCATGATGATAATCTAATATTTCATATATAGGAAAAACAAGTCAAGAATATTTCAAAATAAAATAAAGAGAGATTGAGGTAGTCCAAGGATGTGAATTTCAATTTTCACATCAACTAATAAATTTTATATATCTGTATATCATTAATTTATTTTTCATGTTGTATTATTTTTGAATAATGAATTTTGATGAATAGTTTAACGATAATTATTGATTTATATAGTATTTTTTTTTGAATATTTTAACATCCTTACATTATATATTTTTTCTAAATATTTATGATTTGTCTATTTATTTTTTTAATCCATTTTAAAAGAAACAAATGTGTAGAAATAGAGGATATTAGAGAAAATGATGTGAGATATGTTTTTTAATGGGTAATACATTATAAAAACATGTGTTATTACGTTTTTTTTTTCAAAAATGGTAGAATATATGTTTCCAAAATATTATACTCGATATGATACTTATTATAAATTATACTGAGTTTTTTATTTTCAATTAAATATAACATATGTTTTAATTTTGTCTTATGTTTTACAAAATAGGAATGGTTGTTGAGTCCTATATTAACATTATTCTTCCATATAATATTTTTTGAAATTAATAGTGTACTTCATTCATAATATTGAGTTTATATGATGTTTTTTAGACATTATAATGTGAAATGATTTTTTATTAAAAATGATTTAGTGAGATTATCTTTTATGATTTAATTTCTAAAACATCATAAAGTAACACTAATCTAATTTAGTAAATGATAAAACTAATTATTTATTTTCAAATACCATTCACTAGGAACTCATAGAAGGTTGTAAATTTTTGAATGTGGATTTAGTTAATAGAAGAATATCCATGTTATATAATAATTGAATATTTGATTACCTCTATGTTGTGAAATAACATTTTTCTCTGTGACCATTATTTTTTATTTTTTATCTTCATATTTCATGATATCATACATGGTTTGTTTTCATTATAAAATAATTTGTAACTAATATTTTAGTCATTAATTCTCCCCCAAATACAGTGATGAGATTTCATGGATGAGAATTAGCATCTTCTAAATTGGTTATTTGATTATGTATGGAAAAGGAATTTACAATGATTAGATTGATCAGAGAGGAAATAAATGATAAGTCTACCAACATCAGATATGTTTTCCTAGAAGAATCATCATTCAAAAAGGGGATTTGTTTTATTTGGTATATCAAGGATGATACATGATAGAACCCAATATCACTATGATTTGTTCACTAATCATCCTTCCACTTTGGATTACTATAAAATAATTTATGTGAATCAAAATTCATGTGATGTTTATTAAAAAAATAATTTAATGGAGGCTAAATATTTTTATCTAGATCTATGTTTTTTGTTTTATTATTCATTTATTATAGTTTTTATTATATTTTTTAAATTGGTTATGTTATTAAAAACCATGTCTTTTAATTACCATTTATTTTGTTTCATTCTATTCTTTTTTTGGAAATTGTAAAATCTAGACAATTAATATTTTTTATTGGAAGAAAATCAGGATATATATTTACATATCATATCACCCAAAGGTATTTTAAATTTTTAGAAACCACTATTAAAATATCATTAATCATAAAATTGAAATCATCATCTTACACATTGTCATCTATGTCATCAATATAACTAAAGACCCTAACATTATTCACTACATTTATTAACATATTTTCTTTATATTCACTATAATATTCAACTGTATTTTCATCTTCACCATATTAAATATCATCTAATATTCAAAATAAATTTATCTTTTTTTTATTATTCTGAAAATCATATCATTCCCCTTTAGTGGAAAATATATCCCTGATTAAATTTAATGTTTTTATCCTTGAGAAACTATTTGATTATTCAAATTCATTATCATATTATTCCTCCCATGATTTTGGTCAATTGAATAAAAAATTTACAATAATGCCACATCTTAATTTTCTTCCTCTTATCATTCCTTGAAAAATTCCATTTCCTTTTGAAAAATTAATATGATGAAGGATGTTGATTTATAAAACATTATATCATTATCATTATAATCCATATAATTATCTTTCTAAACTTCTAAATATTTCTATATACTCAACAACTTCATAGATTTATGTGAAAATTTGTTTTTAGTCCAACTCTTCATTGTGAGGATTGTTATTTGCTGCATTTTTAGGTTATAAAAATGGTATAAGAATTATCCAATAACAGTTCTTATAATGCACTCCACCATGTGAAAATAAAAATTGCACAAAATATTTCCATATAGATGCATAGTATATTTATCACATTCTTATAATCTCCATGTGTCTTACTAAAACCTTTAATTTTGGTCAACACTTTATTAACTATTTTGATGAATTAATATAGATATTATTATTAATTCCTTATACTATCTTCACAACTCAAGTATAAAACCATTAATTTAGTTATTTTTTATTAATGTTTTCAAAATAAATGTTATCCTACTTATACCATATGTAATTTACAATATTATTCCCCACTCAGATTAATAAAATCCTTCCTTAAAATTGATGAATGAATTTCAATTCATTTTAAATAATCAATTCCAATTACCATTAAATTAACTATTTTTTTCATAAAATATGCTTCCTAGGGAACATACACATTTTTTTCAATTCGATAATATCAAAAATTATGTGTAATGTTTCTGAAACACTCTATCATTATATATTTTATTGTTCTTAACATAAAATAGAAAAACTCACTTTTTATTCACTAAAGTAATATTCTTTGTTTCCATGAATAATTTTAGAATAAGATATCCATAATAATAGAGTACATAAGTCTAAATCATTAATATATAAATTTATTTAATGAAGAAATAAAAGAAAAAAAATAAATCTTATTATTGAGGATACGTAAATACAAATAGGTATTATGATTGTCACAAATTCCTTGAGAGGGGAATTTAAGGTGAATTCATGAAAAAGTTTCAATTATATTCTTTAACTAATAAAACAACATCACCTATTAAAGTGATTAACTATTTACTAATGTCAATTTTATAACATTTAATGAAATATAAAAACAATGGATATAAATAATTTATCAGGTTAAACATTTTAAATAAATTTAAATCTTCATCGTATGAATAGGAAAACAGAGATCACAAGATCAGTTTATCATCATGGATATAATCAATAAGGGAATATCCCAAATCATTTGTTATATAAAAAGTGTCTCCTAATTATGTAATGTCCCCCCGTATAAACAAAATATATATTTTCAATTATTCTTATAATAATAATTTTATTCCTTTAATGAGATAATACACTTAGATAGAGATTAGTACTAACTCCTTTTATCTGTTTCACACATTGATCATGTGATCCAATTGAATGTTATAATAATTTTGGAATACCAATAACCTTCTTATCTAATTAAATATATTTTCTTGAGAAACATGAAAACAAGAAAATTATTCAAAATCTATCATTTGAAATCATAACACCACATACCATGTGTAACAACCCGAAATTCTAATGTACAAATTTGTATTCAATTGTGTTCATGACACATAACGCCATGTGTAAACAGGGAATATATTAACTCGATACATTTCAATAATAAATATAAATAATATATTCTATATATTTTAATGAATGCAACACTATGTTATCATTAATAGCATGATAGACTGACCTTCCATGATTGTCTTCGTTACATGAAAGACCCACCATCATTAATATCTCCTGTTACACTAAAGATTGAGTTACACTAAATAATAATGTACTAAAAAAATATTAATATTTAATATAATATGATATCTCCTAGAAATTTTGTTAGTGGTTATGAATATTATTAACTAACTTATTAAAATTTATGGGTAATATAAATCTAAAATTCCTTCATTTGTTTATAATTAATGAGAAATTGAAATAATATCCAATTGGATATGAAAAGAAATAGAAGAATTTTTATTCTTCAAAAGGTTTTTTTCCATAATAATCATAATTAATTACAATTAGTGAATTATTTTAATAAAATATATATGTTATATATTAAATCTAATATTTTTAATATTCATCTGTATGGTTTGACAGGCATATGATAAAAACAATCCCAATTTTACTCATAAGACCCTATATTTTTATAATGACAATTTTAATGCCTTTTAATAGAGAACACATTTTAAATATGAATTAAAAAATTTTAATTTTTTTAATATTTAAAAATAAACATCAAATTTAAAATAAAAACATAACAAAAATGATAGGGTATATTTCTGATATTTTTTAGAAACATAACATTTTTTATGAATAGTTAAATATAAATTCTTTTTCAAAACTTATTTTTCATCTAATTTATTTATAAGTATTCATTATGTATATTATTGGTTTTCAAGTTTATTTATATCCTATTATTATTAATTAATACAATTTATTTCATTGGAATCAATTCTTATTTGAAAATTTTTATAATAGCATAACAATCTTTCTAAAGTTTTTACTTTAAAAACCTGTATTATCATCCTGCCAATGATATTAAATTTAAATCATTTTATGACACCTATATGATTGTATTTTTGAAAAATGAATTCCATATTTTGATTCAAAATATTTTATAATGTCTAATAAGTCGAAATTTTGATTTTACCAGAAATATTAGTAAAAGTGATTAAAATTAATTACCATGATTAAGGTTACATTGAGATTAATGGGGGACTAAACCATAACCATAAGGACCAAAAAGACCTATAATCACAAAAAAATAGAAATTTGATGGGAATATATATAACCCATACTCAATTTTATGAAAATTAAACCAGTATGGAATTGACTTAAAACCTGAAAATCATGGGAATAATTCCAACATCTATATATTAAAAGATTGCCACTCCTCCTCAACTTTAAAAGGCCTCTTCTCCTCCTACTTCCTCAAAATGATAAAAAACATAGTTTCTTAAATGATATTAATAAATAGATTCCCAAAAAATATATCATCTATCTTTAATCCACCATTTTCGAATAAATATATCATAGTAATCCCTTTGGTATAAACAATAATTAGTTACTCAATTTTTAATGTATCATTTTCCTATATAATATTTTATTTAATTTACTCCTCCACCATATAAATAATTTTTAAATAATTATTATATGGTGAGAAAAATATCATTGATATAATATGATGTTTTTAATTCACATTTTTATGTATAGTTACACACACCACCATCTAATGTGTTACAAACATACTAATTACGTATACGGTGAACTACCGCCTCACAAAATGATGATTGTCCATTTTCCATATTACCACCTATCATGGTGTACGTTATGATGAAAACTATATTCATATATGATATATATTAAATTCATTGTGTATTTATACTTCCTTAATCCACCTATAAGAAATAAAAATTTTTATTTTGTGTTAATATGATTGCATCATTTGAGGAAATGTAGACTACTGCCCCGTTGAAGCGATGTGATTCCTTCAAACTAGATATTGAACATATGAAGCATAATTTTTATAAAAACATATAAAATATATTTTAAAAATAGGTTATTATAATTATAATATTCATTTAAATACATATCATATATTTTTTATTCTTTTGAAATACGATAATGAAATGAAGGTAGAACTCATGTGTGCATACGGACTACTGTCTACATGAACGGTGAATTTCATTTCGTATCTAAAAAAATTATATATTATTTTAGATTCATATAATATATATATATATGATATTAAAATATTTTTTGAAAATATTAATATGATGATACCATGATATATTTAATAAGAACATCAAAAAAAACTTAAAACATACTCAACAAACTGGGAAATTTATACCCGAAATAGTTAAAAAACCGAATGGTTATTAACAGATAGTTACTAAGATCTTATTAGGGGATCATATATGATATAATAAGTGTTTATATGGTTCTTTATCAAGTTAGTAACATTTTTAAAACTATTATGCATTATGATAATTGTTGTTTACCCGAAAGGAAACACAAGGTAAGGGATTCTTGTCTCGTTGTCTTTTGATGAAGAATACATAATTTTTGTACACCTATTTTTTTTTAGGTTTTGTGTATTAAATCGAAATTTATATGAAATATCATGAAAAATTATATATTCATGTTGTTTTTAGTTTCAATTTGAATTATTTATTTTAATGGGATTTGAGTAAAAATTTACCAAATGAAATAGAAGTGCATAAAATAATTTATTTTCATAGAGTTATATTACTTCCTTGTGGTTGTTAATATTCATTGATTATGTTTGTAAAAAAAATTTAATATCTATTTTTATATTAAAAACTCCATTATTTTTATATGTTGTTGATTCAAATTATATAATCACTGATTGATTCTCACATCAACATTATATCTTTTTTAAGGGTTTATTACATAATATTATTTTATTCAAGATTGTTTGTGCATGAATTTCCATTCGAAGAAATTATTTTTTAATTGTAAAATAAAAAAATTATTTTTAATCTCTATTTATTATTCATGACCTATATCAAGTATTAGAACCATCTTCCACTCTTTGGTTCCTAAAATGTTTTAGAAAATGCTTTCAACAAAACCTGACTTCATTTCTCTGTTTAGTTAGAGATCATATTTTCATCAAAATATCATGTTTTCAAAAAATGTTTTATAATTTTTTTACCTTTAAAAAATTATTTTAAAAAGGAATTATTACCTCATTTTTTCATTTTTCAGTGTTTCAAATGAATCATCTTGTCACTTTTCTAACAAAGAATTTTTCTAACCATTTTTACCTTAAAAAAGGAATTTTTCTTTTTATCTTTGTGACATGTACTTATTTATCAACGATTATCTTTTTGAAGGATCATTTTCATGTTTTAAAAGTTTATTTCAAAAAAGTAATGTGAATTTCATATAAATTTTTTTATGTGGGTTTTCGAAAAATATGTTATTTTCCTAAATAATATTTTTATGTTATTATATTACATCATAACTGACAACAACCCTATATTTTCACTCCACATGGGATATTTTTTATAAATACCATTTATAAACACTGTATCTATGTTTTAGGATTGATTTGTACAACGAAATTATTTATATTCACTTTCTTGAATTCCTTATTATCCCCCTAGAAATATTCAATTTCTCATGACTATAGAGCATTGAATTTTACCTTATTTTCCATATCATTTATCATAGATATTACTATTATATACACTGTATAGCATTTTACGTATGGTGTTTACATTTATGTTATTTGATTAACTATGGAATTATTGATGAATCCATATTTTCATTCAATATGGTTATTTGATAGTGCATGTTATTCATTATTATTCAATATGAAGAATAATTTGGATTGATAGTGATGGGTGGGGACCAGATATTATATATCCCCTCGATGCATTGATAAGTTCTCTTTAGAACATTATGTTGTTATAATATATTGGGATTATACCCTTAATTTAATCCATCTTGTGAAAGTTCTTGATGATATTGATTTTCATGTGCCTGAGACATGACATCGAATAATTATTCATTTCCCTCTTTTAGACTTAGTTATTATTATCTTTGAGATTTTGTTTCGACCTATCTATGTATTCATTTCATTCTCATTTTATAGATTAATGGAATTTTTTTAGTTAATAACCTTTCTATATTTACTATTTCCATACCTAGTTATTTTAATGTATTGTGTTTTCATTTATTATCTTTCCATATAATTTATCATTTCAGTTTGTTTATTATAGGTCAGGTGTGGTCAATTATTTACCCTGACATACTAATTTATTCTCATTGATTAATTATTTCTCCCACTATTATTTAAATAAACTTATTTTGAATTTGGGATCACACATATTTTTTCACTCTCTCTAGGAATACAAGAAGTTTACTAAGAACGCTTTGTGAGGATAAAATAGATGGAATGATGTTTTTATCATAGAAAGGAAAAGGAAAGGGAAAACATTATATTACAATTACTGTATTCTTTTGTAATAAAAGGATCATGTATCAAACTATTTTACCAAGACTATTAAACTATTCCGTCCTTCGTGGATTGACTCCTTGAAATCATGATAATTTCATTAATAGTAGACAAAGAATCTGAGCTTCTGGGTTCAAGTTACTACAGTTTTCATGAGAGGAAGCTTAGTAGAAATAATAGTAACAATATTTAGGAAAACATAGATTATATAACATAAAGCTAATGTATAATTTGGGTTATGTATAGAAGAACATCCTAAAATTTTGTTAAGGTCGAGATTGTGTGGGTCTTCCTAGAAATAAACCCGTGTTTAGATACTACATGTGGATCTGGTTATAGAATATATGTATCTAAGAGTAATTTCACCAAATATTTATTCTCAGCATGACACGGGGGTTACCTCGTACCTAAAAATGAATTTTACTATGTACTTCATTTGACAGTCCTCGAGAATATTCTTAATATAACCTGAATTTTCAATATAAACAATTATAAAGAATTTGAATGGATGATGAAAATGAACGATCAAGGTTAAAATGAGTTGTTTTATATTTGAAAACAAGTTGTAATAACTTAGATATATTATAAATGATTATATACTTTTCTAACTATGACTATTGATTCCCACACTATTCTTTTGGGTTTTAGATAATGGATGAAACCCGAAGGATTCATGATAACGTCGAACATGAATGAAAAGGTGGTGAAAATGAGAAACCAAATGAGGTATTGAAATGAGTGATGAATATTTTGTTTATGAAAAATATATTTTCTTGAAATATAATTAAAAATTTATACCTTTATCATTTCTTGAACGCATGGAAGAAGTGAATGATAGATGTTGTGAAGAACTCATGTGGTGGAGACTATAAAGAAAGAAATGGTCAATTCTAGACATGTGAGAATTAAGGAAGGTGATACCCATGAACGAATCCAAATGGAATAATGAAATACTTTATATGTGGTAAATAATGACATAAGGAAATGGATCGCTGAGGAAAAAATGATAAGTGGGATGAATGACAATAAAAATCAACATAAAGATCCATTTGTGCTTTATTTCCATATATATGGGGAAACTAGGAATTACCCAAGTCAATGCCCACTCTTAAAGGATAAACCCCAAATCATGGATGGTTGTGTGTAAGAAATAAATGTTTTAAATATTTATGTGTTTATGAAGTATTGAATCCATAGTTAAGGGTCCATTTAATGATTAAATTTAAAGGATGTCCATTAGATTTATTTTGGAAATTATATTTATATGGTTTTATTAAATGATAATGAGTATGATGAGTGAAATCATATTATGTCCATAAGGGTTGTATGTCTTGAACCCATGACCGATGTATGATGATGGTTTCGTGATAACAACTAACCTATGTAATGTACTAGTTAATTTTTTTTGGTTTTATATAAAAAATGGATGAATAAATGTTAATGATTAACTGGTGATATAACTTTTGAGGATTAGAGATTAATAGATTAAACATATTGTTTTTGGATGATATTTAGATAAAAAAAGTTAGACTTTAAACTCTTTTATAGGACTTATGATCCCTTAAATGTTTCTTTTAGTGCTTCAGGTATAAAAAATTCATTATTGGTTACTAATTTGTGGGAGTAAAGTAATGAATTAAAATTTGATTAAAGAATAACGAATATTTAGTCTTTTTTATATGAAATTGAAAAAATATCAAGTATGATTATTTCCTTATATCCGTGATCAGTAAATGAGTTACCCAACATTTGGAAAATGGAATCAAAAAAAATGATGTCATAATACGTTAATTTCTGTTGATCCAAAGGCCTCTTAAATAATTATTTTTTTTGATTCGAGGCTCTCTAAATTATGTTGATCAATAACATGTTTGTGACTGAAGACCTCATTCACTCCCTATAAATATTTAATCTTTTCCTCTAAGTAATTATATTCACATTCCACTAATGTTCCCCTATATAAAGACCAAGTTAAATGGATGTTCAGGTGACCTTTTTACTTCCCATTATCTCTTATTTAGAGGATGTTTTTAAAAACCCTTCTCATGATGTGCAATTTTAATGTTTGTAATATCAAAAAATATATTACCAAGATTGAGTTTAAATTTTGATAACACAATTTAATTATGGTGGGGAGAGTGTAACACCCCAAAATTCTAAAGTACAATATTATATTAAGTTGTGTTTATGAAACGAAACCCCAAATGTAAAAAGGGGATACGTTAACCCAATATATTATGATATTAACTAAATATAATTAATTATATAGATTTTAATGCACAAAACACTATGTTATCATGCATCACTCACAAGAGATACCTTCTGTGATAGCTTCTATTACACGCAAGAGTGACCCTCTGCTATAATTTTTGTTACACAAAAGACCAAGTTTCACCAAATAAAAAATAATTATTAAATTAATATTATTTAATATAATATGATATATCCTAGCCATAATGTTGGTAGTTATGAATATTATTTACCAACTTATGAAAATTTATGGTTTATATAAATATAAAATGAATTCATTGGTTACCAATTAATGATAAATGAAAATAAGAACCAATTGTATATAAGAAGAAAAATTATTTTATTTATGATTACAAAGGATTTTTGTCTTAATATAAATAATTAATTAATTTTTTTAATAATTTTAATGGAATTTATATGTTATATATTCATAAAATATTTTTTATATTAATCCATTAGGTTTGATAGATATAAGATAATAACAAACCCCATTTCATACATATAAACCTATATTTAGAGACTTTAATTTAATTAATATGTCCAAATAAATTTCATATTTTAAATAGAAACATAAAAATTGTGTTAGGGATAATGCTTGATATTTTTCAGATAAAATTATTTTTGGAAGAATAGTTAAAAATAAGGTATTTTAGTTCCAAAAAAATTCAACTAATTTATGTATAAGGTTAAATTTAAATATTTAATTGGTTTTAATTTTTAATTATATCATATATTTATCAATTAAAAAAATTAATGTTATTAGAACCAATTTCACTTTGAAATTGATTATAAAAACAGAACATGATTGTAGATGATCTTACTTTACAAACTTGCATTGTCGTCCTGCCTGTGGGATTAAATATAACTCAATTTCCACCACTTATATGATTTGAATATGGAAAAGTGGGTTAAATATTTCTAATATAAAAATTAAAATGTTAAAATAATTCCAATTTTTTCCAAAAAACTTAGTCCAAGTGATTAAAATTTAATTAAAGTGATTACCATTAAATCAGGTTTAATAAGGGACTAAACCATAACCTTACGGCACAAAACAACATATAAACTTGTCCAAATGATATTTTATTTCTATATATCGATCCAAAAACTCTCTTTTATTAAATAAAAACCATTATTTTACCCACATTCAACATGAAAAATGAGGGAACAATTCCTTTTTCAAAATACTACTAGAGTACCACTCCTCAGCACTATAAAGGCCTACTTTCTTCCCACATTCACAAACATCTGAAAACACAAATACATGGCCAACCTACACCCAAATATATTCCCAAAATACCTCTAGATGTACCATGAATCCTCCATTTGGGTATAAATCCTTCTAAGTAATCCATTTATTGTAAACTCAAATGAGTTACCTGATTTTATATGATATGTTTTCCAATGATCTATTTTCTATCATTTACACTTCCACCACTTCCAATATTTATAAGTCGTGATTATATGATGAAAATAGTTTCGAAAATATAATAATATTTTTTTATGTAGTGGATGTCCAACACATACACACACCTCCATCTAATGGGTAATGAACGTGTTGTTTACATGTGCGGTGAACTGTGGCCTCACGAAACGATTATTATTATTTTTTCGTATTACCAACCCTCATGGTGGCCATTAAGAAAAAAATATACTAATATATGATATATATATATATATGATATTTATTATATATTTATATTTCATTAATCCTTTTATAAAAAACTTTAAGACATTCCATTTTGTGTTAATATGATAACATCGTTTGAGGATGTGTTGACTACTGCACCCTTGAAGCGATGTGATTCATTCACACTATAAATGGAACATATTAAGGGAAATTTTAATAAATATAAAGAAAATATATAGCATAAATGGGGTATCAAAATTATAATACAAAAACATATATATCATTTACTTTTTATTCTTCTGAGACCTGATAATGAAATAATGGTAGCGTTCATGCGTACGTACGGACTACCATCTCCATGAATGGTGCATTTTATTTCATATATTAAACAATTATAAATTATTATAGATAAATATATAATATATATATATAT
Source organism: Viscum album (assembly GCA_963277665.1). Taxonomy (NCBI): domain Eukaryota; kingdom Viridiplantae; phylum Streptophyta; class Magnoliopsida; order Santalales; family Viscaceae; genus Viscum; species Viscum album. Next base: position 894,139,638 of record OY728123.1, read on the forward strand.
TATATTAACATCATGGTTTAAATTCTGGTGATAATTAAACCATAATATTTTTAATAAGAACAAGAAATAACAAGTTAAAACATCCTCGAAAAACTAGGCAATTAACACCAAAAATAGTAAAAATAATGTATGATTATTAACAAATAGGTCATAAGATATTATAAGAGGATAATATATGACATAATAAGTAGTAATTTGGTTCTTTAATGAGTTATTAACATGTTTAAAACTATTATAAAGGATTTTAAAGGGTGTCTACCCAAAAGGAAACACAATGTAAGGCATTCTTGTCTCATTTTCATTTCGTGAGGCATAAATAAATTTTTTCATATAATTTTTTTAATATAGTGTATATACTACCCATTTTGATATATAATATCCTGAAAAATTCTCTATTTGGGATATTTTTGGTTTCATCGTGAATTATTTCTTTTAAGGGTATTTGAGTAAAAAGTTAACAAGTGGAATAGAATTGCATAACTCAATTTCATTTCAATTAGTTATATTACTTCCTCATTGTCATTAATATCCTATGATTACATGTGTAATAACAATTAACTATATATTATTGTATTTACATCTCCATTATGTGGGTTTATAGTTTTCACACATAATCAACTCATTGATTTATTCTCACATCGACATTATATAATTTTCAAGGGATTACTTATCAATCTAATTTTATTCCATTCAATTTTTACTAGAATTTATATTTAAGGGTATTATTTGATAATTGTTCAATAAACCCTTAAATTTTAATATCATTTATGAATCATTTCAATGGAATCTTACTATCTCTTTCCAAACAATACATTTGTTAAAGATTTTTTTCATTGAAAAGTAATATAACTTTTTAACTCAAATGACATGTACAGATTTATCCACAATCATATCATTGAAGCGTCCATTACATGTTAAGAAGGTTTTTTATTAAAAAAATTAAAACTGATTTTTAATGAAAAAAAAATTCAAAAGGTTTTTCAAATATATTGATATTTTCATCAAACATATTTTTTAAGTTTTTATTTTACTACATCAATGAAAAAAATGTCTAGTTTTACTCTACGTGGGGTATTTTTTATTGAAACCATCCATATCCTTTAACTGAATGGTTTTTTATTAATTTGGCCAAGGAAAGGAATTATATTCAATTCCTTGACTTCCTTGTCACTCCACTTAAAACATTCAATATCATATGATCATTGGGGATTGAATTTACCCTAATTATATATATCAATTATCATGGATATTACTATTTTCTAAACTATATACCATTTTACATATGGTTTTTACATTTATAATTATTTTACTAAAGGGGGAATTATTTATAAATATGTATTTATCATTCAATACGGTCATTTGATAAGGCATATAATTTTTTATTTTTCAATATGGGGAATGCTTTGGACTAGAAATGATGGGTGGGTCCATAACATTATATATACCCTTGATTCATCGACAGGTTCTCAAGAGACAAATATGTTGTGAAAATTGGTAGAGATTTTTCCTTTAATTCAACTCGTCTTATAAAATGTGTTGATGGTATGTGTTTCCATGTGCTTGAGAGATGATTTACAATAATTAATCCTTTCCATCATTTAGACAATGTTATTATTATCCATGAGATTTTTTGTCAAAATATCTGTTGATGAATTTCATTCTTATTTTATTTATTAATTACATGTGTCATAGTTTCTCACCTTTCCATATTTAATTTTCCTTATCTATTTATTCTAATGGATGTGTTTTTATTTATTATATTTCCATATTATTTATCATTCATTTTATTCATTACATGGAATGTGTGTTTAGTTATTTACATTTCCATATTAAACTATTCTCATTGATTCATTATTGCTTCTATTATACTTTACATTACCTTATTGTTCATTTGAGATCACCAGTGTTTTGGTTCCTCTCCTTACGATTATAGAAAGGGCACTAAGTAGCATTTTAAATGATAAAATATATGAAATAAAATTTTTATCAAATAAAGTTAAAGGAGAATAAAATAATTCTGTGGTAATTAGTGTACTCTAATGTAATAAAATACACATGTATATATCTGGTTTACCTATACTAATAAAATCTTAGGTACTTTTGGGATTCATTCCTTGTAATCAAGCCAATGTAAATGATAGAAAACTCCGACTATGAGATTCAGGGGTCATGTCACCACACCATAGTAGGATAGTTCATTTCATAAATAACCCTATATATTCATGTATGAGTAGTCCAATATATAATTTTTTTTGAATGGAAATTAACAAAAAAAATTATTTTTTTGGTGTCTTATTCTTCTTATTCCTCTATCACACCCTTATAAATTCCTGAAACTCATTCTAATTACTTATAATATCTCATTACAATATCCTATTTAATTTTAACGTAATATCACATTAAATGTAACTATATATTTAAATTAAAAAATAAAAATTCCATATAAATTATAATCTTCACCCTCATTAATTTGATCTTTTTGATCAATAAAGGGATTCATAAAACCATGATATTATTTAGGGACATATATGTTCTTTTTTTATTATCCACTATAACATCACAAATATAAATCATAAAAACACTCAAAACTAAAATTTTATAATGAATCATGAAATGAAAATATATAATCTATTTTCATTTTTATGACCTCTCATACTCATTTTATTTTATTAATTTACACTCAGTTTTTTCAATAATTGGATGGGTATTTCATTGAAGTCATTTCAAGTGAATTTGGATAATTTTGGATTCCCAGGGGGCCATTCATGGTTGGCATAAGGTTGGGTCAAACTATGTAGTTTTTCCAAGGAAACCATGAGCCCCATATTGAGGCACTGGAAGGGGAACAATGAATGACTATACCATTTGGTGACCCCCAACCCCAAATCATGTAATAAAAAAAATAGGGGAGCCACATGGTTGGTCAAAAGTCTTTTTAACTTTGTCATCCAACCATGTGTATGGTTGGATTGGAAAAGAACCACAACATGGTTGGCACATGATTTCCAAATCTAGGTGGCCATTCCATGTCATGTATAATTGGAAGGACACAATTAAATCTTCTAATATAATTAAAATCATATATCATTATTTTCTCCTAATATATAAGATTTCAGAAATCCTTTTTGTCCCAAGGCTTGAGTGGTGATTCACATATATCTATGTGAATGTTGTATGATATTTAAAGCCCTTTGCAGATCCATATTCACCCAAAAGTCTCTATTGTTTTTCATTCATCCATGGTATATTCCCTTTATCCTTATAGAACATTAGATCTAATAAATTGTGGATAGATCCATTTCTGTTTATTGGAATTGTGATGTTAGTACATTTGATGTATTAAATGAAAGGATATCTGAGATGAGATCCTACAGATCATATTGTTGTTCATTGTTTTCGATCATTATATACTTAAGTAAGGGATACAGATGGGATAAAATTAATCAACCATCCTATGTTATGTTGTTTATATGTTAATTTCCATATTCTAGATAATTATCTTGTATTTATTGTTTCATCAATGTGATTCCATGTTGATAACTTCCATTTAAATTGAAAACATTAATTGAATTTTGATGAATTCAAGAGACGTATCTTGGATTCCATTAGATCCACTTTATATTACACGACCAAGCATGATGGAATCCCATGGTGTGGGGAAATTTTCATTGATATGATTCTTATGGTATGAATAAGTGTAATTTGATGGTTTATTAAATTAAGACAATTATGTATGTGTTGGAATGTTAAAATATAATAAATTATTTTTTGGATCAACCTTGATAATTTAATGAGTAATGTGATGAATCATGAAAGTTGAATTAAACAGTTTAAGGGTTTAAATGATGTTAAATTATATGATTGATAAATGAAATGATCCACTATTATGACATTGGTTGATAAAAATTGTTATTAATGTTGAAACATGATATGTGTATGTGAATAATGATGTGGGGGTGATAGACTGATTCTCATCATTTGTGGGTGACAAAAATGTTGTTATATGCCCCTGATGCATGAATGGGAATTGGTGCTAGACTAATCCTCAATGTACAAAAGATTTTAGTTATATAATCATTCTCTATGTACCTATGATATATTTATAGGATTGACAAACCATGTACCTAAGATAATGGAGTTGAAGTGAAACTCCAAGAAATAGTAATAATGGTACATGGAATCATGAACAAATTTTCCCAAATAGGATTTTAATTAATTTTAATAATTTAATACAATGAAAAAATAATTTTAATATACCTACGGTGTATGGTTCAAACATCGAAATGTGTCATGGTATGAATAATTAGCTTGGTTTTCACGGTGAAACTAAGGGCCAATGTGGTAGAATAATGAATAATAAAATTGATACCTATTTACTTTTATCATTGATTATTTTATTTGTTAAAAAACTTCATACACTATTATAGATAAGATATTTCTTTAGAAACTACATGTGGTGGCCAAATAATTTGTAATCACTTGCTATATAGGCTGTTGATTGGTACCCAAGAAGACTTCATGTTTAAAATTTTGGATAAGGTAAAGTCCAATTTGATAGATGGATAATTTGGGATTTATGATAGATCATGAATGTGGGAAATGAACACAATGTCAGTACCCACCTATGAGTATTTACTGTGTCTTTATTTTGGTTTTTTATTCAACACATAACACTTATATCTAATGTATTATCTACAACTTTAGTTTATGGTTATATTTGTTGTTTTGAGATTATTCATTTGATACTTAGTCTTTCTTTGTTATTTATTATTGTATTTACTTTATTATTATTTATATTTTTAACCTCCATTTTTATACCTTTATAATGGGGGTATTATCTCCCCATGATTCTTAATAGACATGCACTAATAGTTTGAACCTCTGAGTTATAGAGAGGCATGATTGAGGTCCAAAAAACCAAATTGAGGCATTGGTAGGTGGCACATAGTATGTGACTTCATGATGTGTTATCAAAGGAGGCTTTATTTTTGATCATTTAATTACTTTTTAAAGGTAGAAATGATACTAGGAAAATTATAGCCTTAGTCATGAGCCCATGCATGGGAGTAGTAAACCCATATATGGTGGAAAACCCAATTTCCATGGTTGGTGTTATTATTCATGATGTTTTCTATTACATTTGATTGTTATTTCACCTTAGGGGATGCACTTATTATGTATTGTCATTTTTTTCTATGATTTCAATGATGTATTGGTATGGATTTATAAGTTTAGTATTCTTTCACAATTCTAGTTTATTAGATATTTTTGTGACATGCACTAAATTTGGAAGATGTTGAATATAATGTTATGACTGATTAATGGGTAATGAAAATTATTTTCATTACTTGAGTAATTAAATTAGTGCCTGAAATTGATGTTTTTATAATATGATAAATTTGGTTATTTTATTTTTTAATTGGAATATAATGGAAAACATATAAATATTTTTAATTTTTTACCCTCTATTATCAAAGAACATTGTTATTGATGGTTGAGGTATGTAATAATTCGATATTTTTTACCATGGGGTTCTGTATGCAGGATAAATTTATATGTTTCGTGTGAATCCCTCCATAAAAATGAAAATATGATGTCTTATATGTCCTAATATGGGTTTTTATCATTATAGATACATGCCTCCAAGAAATATTTTGTTTGATGTAAAATAATAAGAAATTTCTAAGAATGTGCCACTTACAGTAGGATTAGAGGCTCCAATACATATGGGTGAAGGGGATGGATTATAGTTCCATGAGAGCATTTCTCACTTTATTAAGGTTATGAAAAGAGACCTAATTGAGGTTATAAATAATATTTATGATTTGACCAAGGTCTTCCAGTTGTACCAGATTCTAAAATTCACCAAAGTGGCTAGACCCCAGGTAGCTATGTTCTGGAAAGAGTTTGTCTAGAACATCAATATTGGAAAAATTGCATATTTCAATTCTTTGGAACAATTTTTATAGGTCCCCAGACCATTGGTATAGCCTATACCAGTTGTTTGTAGGTCTATTGGTTGATTTTCCTTCGATATAAACTTATAGCAATGGTTATTGGTAAACTGTTGTTATAGGTCAATCCCAATGGTTTGAACCATTGGTATAGACCTATACTAGGGGTTTCAAAACTATTGGGATAGGTAATTTAAAATAAAATATTTCATCGAGATTTCAACCCACAACCTCCCAATTATATATTAAAGACCTAACCACTACACTATAATTATCATTTTGAATATATTTGGATATATATATATATATATTGTTGATTTATGTGAACATATTTTATGAAATAATTGACCAAAAAAATCTAGGTACTTATACCAAGGGATTAGATAACTGTTAGTATGGGGCTAGACCAACAGTTCTGAGAACCATTGGTATAGGTCAATACCAATAGTTTTAAGAACTATTGGTATGGTCACCAAGAATTTTGGGACTTATACTAATGGTTTTGAAAATTCATTGGTATGGGACATAACTATACTAGTGGTTTTGGAAAAATCATTGGTATAATGTCATTAATTGGAGACTATAACAATGGCTATGAAAAAATCGATGGTATAGCTCTAACCTATACAAAATTGTTTTTCCCAAATAATTAGTATAAGTTAATTTCATGCTACATATACCAATAGTTTTGCAAAACCCTTGGAATAGAACCATTGGTATAGATATGATTTCTAGTTGTAAATCATCGATCATTTAGAGACTCCTCTTAAGAAAAGACTAAATTGAGAAGCCTATATATTATAGGGAAAGTGACCGTCTTGTAGGATATTTAGCCTCGATATGAGTAGTTAGTGGCATAGTATGGAAGGAAAACCATGAGAGTTTTCTAGAACTCTTTTACCTAATGATACTAAGATAAGAGATGGGGGTGTTTTTGAAGTTAAACTAGGGTATCATGTTAGTGATGAACTATTATTGATGCTTCACTAACATAAATCACATTTCCCTAGTGTCGGTAGGAGTAGAAGAATCTATGACAAGTTGTTTTTATGATGGACAAAAGAGGGTGATTTTTTCTTATGTTAGTATCTTATTACTAAGGAATTTTAATAATTTATTGAGTTAGGATCTCATTTCATGGGGGAATCAGATGGAGGAAACCATTGTAGTATATGTGCATTTAGCTAGAAAACCAGGATGTATGTTTTTTATGGGTAGGAAATGTTGTTATGATAATTTTCACTAGATTTTTGGATGATAGAGTATCCAAGGTAAGGAATTAGTCACTCACATAAGGGATAGAGTGTCCAGACATCATTTTGGCAGGCCTAGACACATTTATAGTAAGTTTCCCTGACCACCTATATATTGAAATGTATGTGGTTGGAAGGGATACATAAATAATTACATCATGAAACCTCAATAGATGGGATTTTATTGAGGACCTAGGATGACATAGAACAATATAAGGTTATCTTATAACCCATGAATGTTGGGTAGTATGAGTTTTACTTGTCCTTCTAGTTGGGGAATCATAAATGGTATATTAAGTCATGAAAACCCATATCAATGGACAACTAAAGTATATGGGACTCATATTTGGGCACAATGCAGTGGGAAAGGTCATTTTCATGAATTTCATTATGAACATGTTGATGAAGAGGAGGGGTGATTGACTGTCTGAGGTATAATTATTATATCTTGTACTCTTTCCATCATTTTATTTGATACATAATCCCCGAATTTTTTTATATCTACTTAACATGTGAATAGTTTGAGTCTGATTGTGGAGTTTTTGTGTGCGGTAATGATGATCAACACCCAACTAGTTGTATGGTTGAAGAAAATTTCTCTATAAAAAGGGTATTTCCTCAATTTTTGTGAGTATAGATTCATTTTATATCTCTATATTCTTGATATTATAGGTTTCAAAATGATTTTGGGTATATAATATCTTGTATCATACACATACCAAATAGATTTTTACCATTGGAGAGTAACATTCAAAACTCCTGAGGGTGACTGATATATTCATCAGGTAGAATGGTATATCGGGAAATCTATGTGGGCCGAGTGCATCAACAAATGAGGAAGATCAAAAAATTTGTTGTGGGTATTTTGTTGGATGAAGGGGGTGTGAATCAATGTTTGTTTACACCCTCAGTGGATCGGTTTAAGGAAATTTTTCTTGAAGGCTTCTTTGGGATGCCTTATAAGATGGATTTCGAGTTTAAGATTGAGTTAATCCCTAGTGATGAATATGATTCCATTCATCATTATAAAATGAAACCATAATAACTTCAAGAGGTTAAGACTCAACTAGAAGAATTTATGGATATTATATTCATTCATCTGAGTACATTATTATGGGGATTTTAGTCTTGTTTTCCAAAAAGGGCCAATAGAACCATACAGTTATGAATCATCTACTAGAATTTGAATTGGATGAATATTATGAACTGGTACTCTATTCCTCATATCAATGATATATTTCACCAGTTAATGGGTGCTTCTATGTTATCCCTGATTTATTTGAGTTTCGGGTGTCATTAGTTGAGAGTAATACCTTATGATAAAACATAAAATTATTTAAGGATCATGTTTTGAATTTATGATTTCTTTTGAAATTCCATTTTTGGTTGAGAAAAAAAATTCTTTATTTGCAGCCTTAATGAACAGAATATTCCTTCCATACATGGATTAGATTGTTCTTTTTTCATTGATGATATCTTAGTGAACTCATAGACTCATTATGAACATTCCAAACATACTAAAATCATCTCCAGTGCACTGAGGGAGGGTAGTATATACACCAAGCTATATAAATGTCAATTATGTATAGATGAGGTACATTTATTGGGTTACATAATCAATAAGGAGTGTGTGTTAGTGGAGCCAGAGAATTCCAATCATTTGTTTCTTGGGTGATGTTGATGAATTTTTTTGATATCTGAATATTTTTCGCTTTAGCAGGCTATTATCAGAGATTTTGCAAAGAAAATTTTCACTTGGTAGTGACAATATTGGATTTAATAAAGATGGGTTTCACGTTTTAACAGTCTGAATCATGTGATAATTCCTTCCAGTAGTTAAAAAATAATTTCATCACTACACTGATTTTGATCCTACCCAGACTAGTTAAGGATTGAATCTTGTTTTATGATGCTACCTGGGATGGAATTGGGGTAGTGTTGGTACAAATCAATTGATACATGTCATATGGATCAGGATAGTTGATCAAACACGAATGTAACAATACAACATGAGATCTTGTGTTGTCTATAGTGGTTTATGATTTATTTTCATGAAATCCTACATGTTCGGTGAAGGGTTTGTTTTGTATATCAACCACAAAAGTATAAATTATATCACATTCCAATGAGATTTTAATATTCAATAGTGAATATATATCAAATAAATGAAATATTTTGATTTTTATTCTCCATATATTCCATGGACTTGGAATAGTTTTTCTAACACTTTAATCTAATATTCTTAGACTCAGGCAGTCCGGAGGTTCAGTTCCAAGTGGAAAATGATTTCTTTACTAGTTGAGATTTAGATTGATGTTTTAGAGGAGTATGAATAGATAACCCCTGTAATATTATACATTGAGCCTAAAAATTAGAGCTGAATCTAGGAGAGTTAGATTTTGTATTCATAATGTTTATCCTTGGGTGAAATGTTATAAGGCCGGGTGTTACCTTGAAAATGTGTTGTCACTGCTGATAAATCATATATGTTCTTGGTCATGATGTTGTTACTATGTGTAAGTGAGAGCTGTTTATGCATAATTTACATGAAACATACTGGGTGGTGTATCATGGTTTGACCAAGATATAACATGATATTCATAGATAGTATTGGTTGTTAGGGATGAAAATATTGATTTCTAGTTTGGTGACATGATCCTACAGATTTCAGTTAGTGATAGTTGAGAATAGTCATCCTATCATGCTTCTACAGCTATTTTCCATTTTGGCATGGAATTGGTAAAATTTTTCCTTAGACATTGTGGTAGGTTTTCCAAGGAAACCATGTAAAAATGGTGCGATAATGGTTATTTTGGAGAGGTTAACCAATGTGGCCAAATTATTACCAATTAGGAAAATTTTATAGTTGATTGTTGTTGTCATATGTAAGTTTAATTGATAGGGGATTTTCATGGAGTTCCATGATTTATAGATTCAGTTTATGATATATGCTTTACATCACACGTCTAGAAATAATTGAAGAGGTATCTTCGAATTTAGTTGTTTCTGATTATTATTTTTCACCCACAGATAAATGGGAAATCAGTATGTAAAATTTTAATGATGGTGGAATTTTTTTGGGCTTGTGTCCCATATTTTGGTGGTTCATGGAAGAATAAATTAGTGATTGATGTGTTCACCTATAATATTATTATACAAGTGAAAATTTCGATGTGATTATATGATGAAATTTATGGTAGGCCATCCAGAGAAACATTATGTTGGATAGAGGTGGGTGAGTAATAGGTTTTTGGACCGAGTATTATTCAAGAGACATTAGAATATGTTCATTTGATTTTGGAAATATGTAGTTAAAACATATAATATAAAATAGTATTATGTTGATTGAAACCATTGACCACTTGAGTTTTTATTTATTGATTGGGTATTGTAATATTCAAAAGTTGGGCTAGTTTGTCCCTAGGTTTTTCTGACCATTTGAGCTTATAATGAGGATTTGACTAGTGGCATATCGAATCGAACATCTAAAGAGGTATAGTTTTATGAATGATGTTTTTCATGTGTCATTGGTTATTTATTTTCAACTTAACACTTATCATGTGATATATTTTTATTATATTGAGCATGAGTTTGAATACCCCATTAGGGAGAATTTGATTTGGGCGATGGATCTAAGTAAGAACTTTTTCTACAGAATGTACACACTATTAGACTATGTTTTCTGACATATTGCACTTTTTTGGGATGAGTCATTATGGAGGGAAGTAAAAATAAGATCCATGTGTCTTGATGTTTTTACCTCATAAGCTTTGTGATGCATGGGAGTGCAGCTCGAGGAGGAGCTATTATAATATGTTGAGATTGTAAGGTCCTGATAATTTTTTAGATAACTTGTACACTTGTTTATGTATTACTTTACCCAATTTTTTATGATACTATGGTTGGTTCTTGAATTATTGTCATTTCAGGTGAATGTTGAAAATTTTAGAATCCCATGGGGATATAAATTGTTATTTCACTGTCTAGTCACACCATGCAGGTTTCCCCCAAGAAACTGTGCACCCAATTTTCAGTGACTGGAAAGGGGGTGCACGATATGTCAAAATCATGTAACCGACCCCAACCATGTAATAATTAATAGTGGACAATAACATGGTCGATGCATGTTTTTAATAACAATGTGATCCAACTCTGAGTAGGGTTTCCTTTAAATAGTATCACCACATAGTTAGCATGTGGTTTGACACAATGTGAGTCCTAACCATGCAATGTAAATTTGGTTTAACAAAATTTAGGGACCTAATATGAATTTAAATAATAATTTTTTTTTTCAAAATTACATATATTTGTGAACTCCTATTTATCCAATGTTTTGAGGGGGGATTCTCCATGATCCAGTATCCCATTTTAGGAAATACAAAGCCAATTGGAGATCTATATTCCTTATTAATTATCTCTTCTTAGTCATTCTTTCAAGATTTACTCCCATTCTTCTTCATAGGTCTTATATCTAATCTTCTATAGATAGATGCATGTTCCTTGATGGGACTTGGGATGTTTTATAGTTGGAAATATTGATGTAATTTATATCCAAGCCCAAATCATGTGGGTCATAATGGTGTTATTCCTTTCAATATGTTCTACATATAATTATAGAAAATATGGATTTTTCCTCTTATTCCTAGAAAAATATTTATCAGATAACCACCAATGAATTCATAGTATCATTACAATGTTCTAAAATTAATGATTTATGAAATCAACTAGATACACCCTTAATTAATAAATTATAGAAAATTATAGAGCATTGTGAGTGATCATTCATATTCATTCATAATACTATTTTATATTTCTTCTTTTTATTTCATTAGAATAACTTTTATAGTGTTTTTGTTAAAATTAATGATTTTAATAGTTTTCCATTTTCTATTAATGAAATAAATAATTGGAGGTGGTATGGAAATTTCTATGAACTAATGGAAATTCCAATAAACAAATATAGTTGTCGAGACTTATAAAATATATTATTTTTTGTATTATTTTTTTCTCCCAAAACCAATCATTAATATTATTTTCCAAAATTAGTTATAATGTTTTATAATTAATGGTATTCTAATATTTTAAGTAATATTATTGGGTGTACTGATTCATCCCCTCTCACTAGTTCTCACTTTTCATTCATTTGAAAATCATTTGGTAACAGAGATGGTTTTAATATCATGAATTATGCAGAAACATATTCCATATGAGTGGTTCTAGGTTACCCTCAAGGATTTTATATTTTTTGAAAGATTAAATCATTTAAATTGAATAATTACATGTATAGGATGACTTATTTTACAGAAAAGGAGTATCTCATGGTTAATGAAATGTTATTCCACATGTATAAAGATGGACTGGTTCGATATCTTCTACTATTTGAGGAAAAACATTTTTCATATCACTAATAATTGTGTAAATCAACCTAAAAGTGGTGGTGGTTTCATATTACAGAATAATAATAACATTGAGGTCAATGGATGTACCTATAATAAGTTACCCTTATCCCGCTATAAGAAGATATTTATAAGAGTAAAGGGTTCAACAAAATTAAACACTATAAGGAGGAAATTTTATACCATTCATGAAATAAAATAGTTTAGTTAAAAATAATGATTTTAAAATTATATTATACAATTTGAGCATATTTTAATAAATAAAAAATAAATTTTTCATGCTTTATTTTTATAAATAAATTTTTTTCTATCTTGATAATTAGTTTTAAAGATATTCATATGGACTATAAATCTTATAAGAATTTGATTCATATTCTATCAAATAATTTTTAAAAAACTATTACTCTTTTTTACACCAAGACATGGATGAGTATACATAATCCAAAATTGATGAATATAAATATATTATATAAGAATAAAATAAGTCCCTATATGAATATAAAATTTCAATTTGAAAATAATACATTCATTAAATACTTAGATGGAGTTGATACAAGTGACTCCATGACATATCTTGAAGATAAATTAGAAGACAAATATTATATAATGAACAGAAACTAACTTATATATTCGTTACATAATGTCATATAATGAATAAATGTATTTAAGAAAGAAATTTTTTTAAATATAATTATTATGAAATTATATGATGTTTTTAGAAGGTATACATATGAATAATAATGTATATTATTAGTATGATCAATATAAAATATCAATAATGTATTGTACCAATATGGATAGTTGTCAAAATGGGTTGAATTTATACAATGGAATGTTAAAGGCCACATCATAAAAGAAGATTAATTTTCTATTAAATGATGATATTTTAACTTATGATGAAGAATGTGACAATAATAATTATAATGGCATGATACAGGTGACAATTATTTAATAGATAAATAAAATCACGAAATATAATATTCTAGTAACGAATAATAATGAAATAAAGTATGATTATGAAGTAAAGTAGAAACAAATATTTTTCCAACTAGAAATTAAGATTATGGTATCCATTTAAATTAATATAAAATAATAGCAAGATAAAATATTCATGGTGAATTAGAATTAATTAATGATGAAAATCATTAAAAATTGAATGTGATGGTTGATCATGAAGAAGAATGAGGTTGATTGAGTATAATTTTCAATCTCAATAAACATTTTGAGGAATGAGATATTATTCAGGATGAAACGAATTCTGTATTGATTTATATTTAAGGAGAGGTAAAATATCATCAAGGAAATATGAACAAACATGCGACATTACTGAATAAATTGTAGATTATATTTGATGATTATTTCAATGAAGTACTTAAATCATTGTAATATTTAAAGTATCTTGCAAACAGTTATGAGTTAATTGGTTATTTTTTAATGAAATACCCTATACTCACTATAGAAGACCAATATTATGATGAATGGAATGGTGTTAGTGATGACTTCAAGGGGAAAAATTCTATGTCACCCAAAATTTAAAACACATACATTGTAATATTCAAAAAAATTTATCAAGTGTTATTAAAAAAATAGAAAAGAAATAAATAGGAAATGGCTAATACTATGAGAAAACAACCAATCATGGAATGAATTTAAAATCATGAACTATATATAGAAATACAATTCATTCCTTAATTGATGAAAAATTAACATGAGAATTTTGGAGATTAAAAATTTTCAATAGCAAGATGACTTATATATGAAGTGTGATGTTTCTTTCATAGTGTGTCTGGATGTGATTCATATTTTTTAATATAATATTTTTGTATCTAAATAAATGAGGCATAACTATTTTACTAGAATGAAATTTAAAATCCATTGAATTATCCAACATAATAATAAAAACATTAAATTAATGTTCAAAATAGAGTTTATGTTATTGAATAAACATATATCAATTGTGGTGAAAAAGAGAAAGAGGAAATTATGTTCCTTAAAATACTACCTAGTCAACTATAACAAAGATAAAATGATAATTAAAATAAGTACGTTGATATATAGAATATAAATGTGTTTGAATCATTATCTTTTTAAATAAAAACCCCACAGTTCATGGAAAATTGTTTCCCAATAATGATATATGGAAACTAATATAATTTAAATGAAAATAATTAATTTTATATATGTTTTATTACTATTTGAAATGATAATATATTGAATAATGAAATAATTTGAATATATAATTATGATAAGAAGTTCACATTGAGTAATTTTATATATATTCATTTGTTATTAAAAAATGAATTGAGCATTTCATAACTCTATTATACTGATTGAAAAATAAACATTCATTATTGAAAAGATTTTATGGAAAAAGTGATAAATCCAATGTTCAACCACAAAAGGAAAATACATAACTATTTAAAAACAACATATGCCTACCATAATTAGTTTCACTAAATAATTTTGAATTAATTTAGTTTCCCTAGAAGTATAATTCATCCATTATATGGTCCTAACACTTGAATGTCATCTTGTCCTAAGATTGGATGTATTCCTCAAGACTGATCTTCCCACTATTAAACCCCCCAAACTAGAATCAGATCGTGTTTTTTCAGTCCAGTTATACTGCTCCTCATTGATATTTATCTTTAAATACCACCGAATCATTTTGGTTGCTTCTTATTTAGTAGAATTATGTGTTAGAACCTACTCAGCACATCATCTACTGAGCTGATAATCAGTTCTAGGGATTGATCATGAGTGAAATATAGATACCTCTACTGACAATCCATCTTTGAGGAAGGGAGAGTTTTACTAACCACCATCATGTCTTTTTATTTCTTCACTAACCGTGTCTACATAGGAAGTGGAATGAATGATTTGTCCTTTCTCAGTTTTCGAATACCCATCTGGTTCTTACCTCTCCTTGGACTTGATAGTCTATCACCCTGAACATGAACCTCATCCTCAAATTCTCCTTCAAACTAACTTGAATTATCTTCACTGGACTCAAGGTCCTTCTACCCATCAATAGAATACCCGTTAGACTCCTACTCAAAATCCAAAACCGGGTCCCCATTAATTACTCATGCAAAATGATTTACCAACTCACTAACATCAACCTCTTTAATTGTACTAGCTTATAAATCAAAATAATTACCCTCTCAAGATTAATTAGGATCCTCTGTCAGACCACTATCATGGGCACCACACCCTGGGCACACCACCTCAGCATGTGAGGCCTCAAAGGGGGACTTGTGTCCTTCATAGTCCACTCTTTAAGAATACACTTCAGTGTTATATCTAATGTTACCCTAGATTTCCTTAAATATGGTCCCCTTTTTCACCTCCAATTACTTCAATGAGAAATACATAGGTGCTTCAAGATCATCAATGACCTTTATTAACTGACTATATTCCTAGTAATGAATCTGAACTACCTCAATTAGTGCCTCAACACCCGTTGTCCTCTGACCAGAGAGTCCAAACATAGTTTTAATAGGGGCCTTGTCACTACATATTGAACCCACACCACCTTACTGATCTAGAAGTATAGATAAATACCTACAAGACACCAAGGAGTGACCCATATATTTATAATTAGGACAACAATCATCCAATGATTCATATAAATCATTTTATTTAGAACATTACTCCTCACATACTATAATCCAAACAACCTCAGGAGTCACTATTGAGGTACCAACTTCCACCAAAATATGAGGCTAAACAGGATGAAAAATAGAATTGGTTTGTCTATTAAAGCATAAATACCTACCTACGAGGTTACCAAGAATCCTAATAATTGAGGGATTTTGAAACGGTAATTGAAATTTAGGAAGACTAACCCAATTCATTACCAAAGGAGAGTCAATCCTCACAAGGAAGTCATAAGTCCATCTAATGGGGAATAATTGGTAACCATTACTATGTCGGTGAACGTTGGACCAGACCATAATCGGGTCCTCTTTTGAAGAAAAAAATATTTTGATGTTTAATTTTTAGAATAAAATATTGAACATTCATAATGAGAGGAAAGAAAAAAGGGGGATTTTATTTCCAATTTTCAATGATAAAATTAATTTCTATGTGAGTGTAAAAAAGGATAATGGGAAATGATATAAAATAAATTATAATATAATATAATATTACATTAGTTGAATTGTAATATTTTATTTGAAGTAAACCATATCTAAAATAGGGGTCAATAAAGTCGATTGTTTCTTTTTTACTATGTAAATATGGTGAAAGGGTGATCACCCAATGATTATTAAAACATAGAGTCCACATAATATAATTAATTTATGTTTTTTAAATGATGTATTTTATATCAACTAGTTTAGATGAGTGAATAATTACCATTGATGATTATTTTACTAATATTTATTACATTTATTCAATGTATAGTAAATCATACACTCTTGGGAGGTTAAAAATATTTTACTGAGTTGATAAAAAACAAATGGGGTATACTATCAAATGGGTATTCTCTAAAAAAATATCCATGTAATTAAATAAATACATTTGGAGAATATCTTGAAAAACATGACCTTAATAATGAATATAAAAATCCACAAACACCACAATAGAATTTCTTTGTAGATATAATGAATTAGATATTTATTAGAATTAGAATAACTATGTTATAGGAGGATATCAATTAAAAATTAATTTATGAACAAGCTATAACAATGATCAATTATATTATCAATTAGTAAATGCCTGAACAAAAATTAGTTAACATTATTTGTGAGATATTTAAAAATAATAATTTTATTATTTTAAAGCTATTTACTATCCCATGTTATGAAATGATAAATGGAATATAGTTTGATAAATTGTAAAAATGACTTGATCAGGGAATATTTCATAAGTACGCATGAAATATAAGATGTTTTTCTTTCCATTAAAACTATTGAAAACTACAGACATGCATAATTGTGTTTCCATATAAGATCATATTATTTCACTACTGAAACTTGGTGTTTTCCCAACAGTAGTATAGCAATGTTTTGAGGAAAATGTTGTTATATTGTAAAAGAAGTAACATGTGCCAACAGTTTGTTCAAACCATTGGTAATGTGTATATATTTCTATGATTTCCCAAGGGTTTGCTAAAACCATTGGGAAAAACTATTTTATCTAATGTATACCAATAGTTTTGATAAATCGTAGGTAAAGGGAAGCTTTCCCAATGGTTTTTAAAAACAATTGGGAATGTTTTCCCCCAAATACCTAGCACCCCAGATCCCAGTCAATCAAATTACAGACCTAATCCAGACCTCCTCCCGATGTATTCATGTCCACAAAACACCGTCCAGCCAAAGATCCCTCTTCAATCAATTTTTTTTTATTTCTACATTTCAAATTAGTAACTGTTACCTTATTTTTAGTGTTATTAAACTTTTTATTTTATGTTTGATGTTTTGATTTTGGATAAATTAGAGTTATTGTTGTTGGATAACCGAACTCTTTTTCTTATGTTTTATTTATTCTAAACATTATACATCATAAATAGTCTGTTTAGTGGGGTTTGATTAGTGCAGGGGGTAAAGGGTTTCTTCTTTTTTTTGTTTAGTGGGGTAAAGGGTTTGTTTTATGTTTTTTATGTTTTTTTATGTTTGTTTTATGTTTTTTGTTTAGTGGGGTTTTATGTATTATGTTTAGTGGGGATTTATGTTTTTTTAGTGAAATGGCTAATGCATGATCGTTTGGATTTTTTAATGAATAAAAAGAGTATAAATAAAAAATAAAAATACCCTAAGGGGGGCCTATAGGAGGGGTAGTGGGGCAATCTAAGTGTGGGGGCTGTCCATGTGGGGGGGGGGGTGTTATCCAGGGAGTAGGGGGGCTTCAGGGGGGGGTTGGGGGGCTATAGTGGTGTGGGGGGAGGGGGGTATGGGCTGCCCCAAGGAGGTGTTTGGGCTATCGAAGGGGGTCAGGGTGGGGTGTCCATGAGGGGGGAGGGGCGTGGGGTTGTCCAGGGAGGGGTTGGACTATCCAGGTGGGGGGTGGTTGTCCAGGTGGGGGGGATGTCCATGTGGGGGGGTGGGGGTGGTCTGTCCAGGTAGAGGGGGGCTGCAGGGGAGGGGTTTTGGGATGTTCAGGGAGGGGGTGGGCTATCCTAGGGAAGGGGGGGGGGGGCTATCCATGTGGGGGAGGGGTATGGGCTGTACATGGATGTGGGTTATCCAGTGGGGGGGGGGGGGGGGGGGCGGGGTTGTCCAAGGGGGGTTGTCGGGGGGGGGGATATAGAGGAGGGGGGGTGTTGGCAGTCAAGGGAGGGGTGGGTTGTCCAGGGGTGTTGGTGAGTGGGATATTAAGGTGGGGGACGGTGGTGTGGACTGTCAAGGGCGGTGGGATGTCCATGTGGGGTGGGGGTGGGGGTGTGGGATGTCAAGGGGGTGTGGGATCTCAAGGGGGTGGGTTGTCTAATGGGGGTGGGGGTGGGCTCTCCAAGGGGAGTGGTGTTGGTTGTCCAAGGGGGTGGTGTGGGCTTTCCAGTTGGGGGTGTGGGTTGTCCAAGGGGGGTGGGTTGGGCTATCCACGACACCACGTACCCTCTAGACAACCCCCCCCCCCCCCACCAATAACATCCCCCACCCCCTTGAACCCCCACCCCCTTGACCCCCACCCCCTGGACAGCCTCGACACCCCAGTGGATAGCCTGTCCACCCCCCTGGACACCCCGTACACCCTTGGATAGCCCCCCCCCCCCCCACCCCCACCATCGTGGACAGCCCCCACCCCTGTGGACACCCCTGTACCACCTGGACAGCCCCTCCACCCCCAGTGGACAGCACGCCCACCCACATTATACCCCCTAGACAGCCCCACCCACCCCCCTGGACACCCCCTCCCCAAGTGGACATCCCACCACCCACCGTGGACAGCCGGCCCACCCCCTGAACACCTCGTACCCCTAGAAAACCCCCCTCCACCACCCAATGAACACTCCTACCCCACTAGATACCCCCACCACCCCATGGAATGTCCACCCACCCCCTAGACAGCCTTTTACCCCTAGACCACCCCACCCCACCCCTCATGTATAACCCCCCGGACACTCTTCCACCACCCCTTAAATGCCCCTAACCCCTAGAAAACCCCACCCCCTAGACAGCCCGCCCACACCCTGGACACCCCGTACCCCCGCTGGACAGCCCCGCCACCCCTATGGGCAGCACCGCCCACCCATCCTGGTCACCCAGTACCCCCTGGAAAGGCCCGCCCACCCACCTATACACCCTTCTCACCCCTGGACAGCCCGCCAATTCCCCTAAACACCCCCTACCCCCTGGACACCCCAATCACCCCCCTTGGACAACCTGCCCACCCCCCTTGGACACCCCCTATTCCCTCTCATTTATTTCGTTTTCTGAGTTACACATTAGTTATCCATTTCAATTTACCTCCAAATTATTTTCAAATTCAATAAATGAATCCAATTTAAGAGAGGTGTCGAAAATAGATTATGGAAAACAATCGTTACATGAATGAGCTGGGAATTCCACCACTAGTTATTGCTATGAGTAGTTTATTTCAAATATATTTATTTAAATAATATATAATGTCATGTGATTAATTTTTTTAACATTTTTTCTAGATCCATCAACTAAGAGAAAGTTCATTTTATGAGCAGACTAGTAGTGGTCCCAGTACTCGGGGTGTTCATACGAGGGTGGGTGGTACGAGAGCTGGATGATCTGGTTGGCGTACCCGATTAGACCCTGCCCCCTCCCCACTGACATACCATCCATGCCACACTCTGATCTTTGTGAGCCGATAGGGACAAACAGGATATTTTAGGCCTCCCAAGTTTTCACCACCCCTTTACATTTGTGGCTCCTCACTCGTCGGTCCCATATCCGATGATTATTCCCACTCCCATCTAGCATTTTCCCCACCCATCATTGACGTCTTCTTTTACTTCTGCTTCCTTCTCATAGGGCTTTTATATTCCATCATCTTCAACTCCTAATCCACCAGAGTCTATCCCTATGGATCATACATTGGGGACCCACTCCATCTGTACAGGGTGTTCATTTAATTTCTACAGATCCAGCAATGTCAATTGATCAAACTAATGCAGGTATACTTATACAACTGTAAACAAACTATTACACCATTATTTATTTTCATTATAACATGTATTGATAAATTATTTTTTTTCGTTCATAACATATACATCTACTATTAGGAGGATGGGGAGGGGCTTACACAAATGTGTGTGGTGTGGAAACGCCGCACGCTGTTGATGGTGGACTACAATGAAGATAGTCAGATAATTGAAAAATTAGGGCCGCAATGCCGGAGTTTTTTGGGGACGCTTGACAAATAATCCGACATCATTCCTGTCTACCCGCTCTCATGGAGACAGCTGCCAAATGAAGTCAATGAAAAAGCATGTGTAGAGATATGTGTAAGAAAATATGTTGTATTCAATGCAATATATTATTTTTTGTATTTATATAAATTAATATTTTTGTTTCAACTGCGGTTTAATATCCCCAATAGTGAGGGTGCACGACCAACACGTCCAAAAGATTTAGGTGATTTTTGGAGAGATTATAAGAATGAGTTGTACATTGGATGGCATGCAAGAGTGGGCATAGAGTTAAAGGCGGTCCCCTGTCATGGATGATTTTCCATTAGAACAGTACCGATAGATGATTACTCATTGGTTGGTTATCCAATTTATGGTATTAATCAAATTAGAAGTATTTAAATGAAAATTTTCATGTTTTTTTGTTAATAATAATTATTGAATTTTATTTAGGATTCATCTGGAAGAAATAAAAAACATTAATGCTAAGAGATACATCCACACATTTGGACATACTATGATGCATAATCATTAGAGATAGCTATTATGACAGTTATAATCTTTCTTTATGACTTTCACTTTTCTATTTCTTCCTCCCTAATTTATTTGATTTCTAAAGTTGTTGTATAATTTTATTTATGAAATTACTATTTATATTGGTATCCTCTTTTTAATTGTAGTTTCCTATATTAAATGTCATTTTAGAGGCATAAATTGAATATAAAAGGACATGAGCCTAGAGCAAAACTATTTTTCTAGAGTAGAAATAAGAAAGATGGTTGTGCGGTTAAAGAACGGAATCAGCATCAGATTGTATGTTTTACTTTGTAGATTTATAATTTTAATCTCTATTTTGTAACTTAATAGTTTGATTATAATTGTAAAAGGTTGCTTTAGATGCCCTTGATTCCTAGGAACCTGATAATTTTGGGCCAAACGATCACTTGCATATGGTGTTTGGAGATGAGCACCTAGGTAGAGTACGTTGTTGATCTGGGAATATTATAGTTTCAATGAGGTATTTTCCCATCTCTTGTACAATTTTTTGTGCTCCCATGTTGTAGAAGGTTAACGAAAAAGTAGAAAAGGCTGGAAAAAGGTCCATAGAGATGGTAGAACAATCTGCTATGGAAAACACTGCATTTATGAAACGGATGGACGTGTTACATCCAACACATCCTCCAGAGTACAACACCTCTTAGGATGAATATATGTCATCGATGTGTTCTAAATATAGTGAACCAGGTGGAAGTTATAGTGGTGTTCGAGATGATGGTGAGGAGGAGGCTGAGGTGGATGGGGAGGAGGGTGAGGAGGAAGCAGAGGTGGAGGATGAGGCACAGGTGGAGGAAGGTGATGAGGAGGCTGAGGATTAGTACGAGGGCAAGGAGGTGGGCGGGGACAATGACGGGGACGACGGAGAGGACTAGGGGTGAGGGTGATGATGATGGTGATGATAGTGATGGTGATGAGTGACAGATTGATACCTTAAATTTTTTACTAATGTTATTGACCATTGAGATTATAAATGATTTTAATTATTATTATATATATTATGAATGTTTTATTTTTAAAAAGGATGGATGTTGTGAAATCCCCATATTTGCATGACATTTTATTTTTTTGGAATTTAGAAAATTGGTGGTCTGATTTGAAGTTGATTTAATGAAATTATAATTTTTAACCTTGATATAATTTGCTTTTAAAATATGTAAATACCATCCCATGAACCCAAGACAGCCCCCCAAGTAGCCCCCACCCTCATCCCTAGACCTCGCATAGCCCCCCGGACAGCCCCTGGACAGCCCCACGGACAGCCCCCGAAATATCCCCCCTACCCTCTTCTCTAGACCCTAGTCAGTCCCCTGGACAGCCCCCCAGACAACCTCCCCACCCCTCCTTCCTAGCCTGAGACAGCCCCTGGACAGCCCTCGGGATAGCCCCTTAGACAACAACCAAGACAGCCCCCTTAACATTCCCTAGAAAACCTCCCCCACCATCCTTCCTGGACCCCGGATAGCCCCTCGGGCAGCACTCCCACCCTCCTCTCTGAACACCGGACAACCCCCCTCCATCCTCCCTGAACCCCAAATAGCAGCCCTCTTTCCTAGACCCTAGACAGCCCCCCCCCCCCCTCTTCTTGGGACCCTGGATAGCCCCCCACCCTTCTCCATAGTCCCCAGACAACCCCTTGACCCAACACGCCATCATTTGGAGAGCGGCGATTTGGCATATATAAAACATCACGACCATTCATGAAAACGATAAGGACCACCTACCTAGATTCTAGGGACAATCACACTCTTAATTAGGCATCTTGGATCCAAATCTAATTTCTTTTCAAGATTCACCGTAAATATCAATGGAAAAGAGGGTTTTAGAGCTTCGGAAGAAGATGATAGAAGAGTGAAAACCCTAATCAAAAATAGGAAGCAACGAGGGGATTAGACTCACCTGAATCTTTAATACGCACTTGATGGCACTCAAACACCAAAGGATTGAAAGAGATCTACCCTTAAGAGCTATTGGGAGCTTTGTATTGTGGTGATACTTTAGAAAAAGGATCCATGGGTCATTTCTGACATGTACGAGTTAACCCCGCCTCAATCCGAGGAACGGTGTGTGGACGATACCATTCAAAGTCTCTCACATTTATTTGAAATGGACATCATTTTAAATGAAAACAACAACTAGCATATAGAAAAACAACCAAACACATTGGAATTCTATTGATACATTAGGAAACCGATTCATGGGTCATTTTTGACGTGTAAATGTCAACGATGCCTCAATCTGAGGCATGGTGTGGCTGGTACCACTCAAACTGTATCACTTTTATTTGAAATGGACATGATTTTAAGTGAAAACAACAACTTTCATACAGAAAACTTACTAAAATATTTCTGATTGTATTGATACTTCCAGAAAACAATCCATGGGTCATTTGTGATGTGTATGAGTCAATTTCATCTGAATATGAGGCATAGTGTGGGCGATATTACTCAAAGATTCTCTTTTTTTAAATAGACTCTATATTAATTAAAAGAAATAGACATACAGAAAATAGACCAAATGTATTCTGATTGTGTTGATACATCTTCACAATGATCCATGGGTCATTTTTGGCAAGTACAAGTCAAACCCACCTCAATCTGAGACACAGTGTGGCCAATACCACTTCAATTATCTCACATTAATTTGAAATGAACAACATTTTAAGTGAAAACAACAACTGACATACTGAAAACCAGACAAACACATTCGTATTGTGTTGAAACATTATAAAAACAATTAATTGGTCCTCTTTGACATGTACGAGTCAATGCCTCCTTAATATGAGGCACAGTTTGGCCAGTATCACTCGATGTGTCTTTCTTTTGATTAAAATGGACACCCTTTTAAGTAAAAACAACTGGCATACGGAAAACTGACCAAACATATTGGGATTGTGAATATAATTTAGCACAAGGATCCATGGTTCATTTTTGATGTGTACGAGTCAACCTCTCCTCAATTCGAGGCATGTTGTGGCCGGTTCCAGTCAAAGTGTCTCACTTTTATTTGAAATGGACAACATTTTAAGTGAAAACAACAATTGGAATATGTAAAACCAACCAAACACATTCATATTCTATTGATACTTTAGGAAAATGATTCATGGTTCATTTGTGACATGTATGAGGCAACTATGCCTCCATCTGAGTCATGGTGTGGCCTGTACGACACAAAATATCTAACTTTTATTTGAAATGGATTGGATTTTAAGTGAAAATAACAACTTGCATACGGAAAACCTACCAAACAATTTCCGCTTGTACTGATACTTCCAGAAAATGATCCACGGGTCATTAATAATGTGTAAGATTCAACCATGTATCAATTTGAGGCACGGTGTGTCCGGTATCACTCAAACTGTCTCTTTTTGTTTAAAATGGAAACCCTTGATGTAAAATAACTGGCATATAGAAAACTGACCAAACATATTTGGATTGCATTTATACTTTAACACAAGGATCCGTGGTTCATTTTTGACATGTATGATTCCACCCCACCTCAATTCTAAGAATTTTGTGGCCAGTACCACTCAATGTGTCTAACTTTTATTTGAAATGGAAAACATTTTAAGTGAAAACAACAACTGCATACACAAAACTGAACAAATGCCTTTAGATTCTATTGATAGTGTTTGAAAATGATTCATGTATCGTTTTTGATGTGTATGAGTCAACTCCACCTCAATCTGAGGAATGATATGGCCGTATCCACTCAAACTGCCTCACTTTTATTTCAAATGGACAGGACTTTATGTGAAAACAACAACTTTCATACGGAAAATTGACCAAACGATTTACGATTGTATTGATACTTCAGGAAAATGATCCATGATTAATTTTTGACATTTATGAGACAACCCCATATAAATCAGAGGCACAGTGTGGCCGGTATCACTCAAAGTGTCTCATATTTTTTAAAATAGACAGTGTTTAATGTAAAAATAACAGACATATGGAAAACAGAACAAACATATTCTGATTGTGTTGATACTTTAGAACAATAATCCATAGGTCATTTTTGATTTGTATGAGTCATCCCTGCTTCAATATGAGGGACATTGTGGCTTGTACCACTCAATGTGTCTCACATTTATTTGAAATGGACAACATTTTAAGTGAAAACAACAACTGACATAATGAAAAATGACCAAACACATTCTAATTCTTTTGATACATTAAAACAACGATTCATGGGTCATTTGTGTCATCTACGTGTCAACCCCGCCTCAATAAGAGACACGGTGTTGCTGATATCACTCGATGTGTCTTTCTTTTGTTTAATATGGACTCCCTTTTAAGTAAAAATAACCAGCATATGGAAAACAGACCAAACATATTCTTATTGGGTTGATACTTTAGAATAAGGATCCATGGTTCATTTTTGACGTGGACGAGTCAACCACGCCTCAATTCGAGGCACGGTGTGGCTGGTACCACTCAATGTATCTCACCTTTATTTGAAATGGGAAGCATTTTAAGTGAAGACAACAACTAGCATACAGAAAACTGACCAAACGCATTCAGATTCTATTGATACTTTATCACAACGATCCATGGATGATTTTTGATGTGTATGAGTCAACCCCATCTCAATATGAGGGATAGTTTGGCCAGTACCACTCAATGTATCTCAATTTTATTTGAAATGGACAGCATTTTATGTGGAAAAAAAACTGGCATATGGAAAACCGACCAAACACATTTGGATTCTATTTATACTTTATTACAACGATCCATGGATCATTTGTGATGTGTACGAGTCAACCCTTCCACAATCCGAGGCACGGTTTGGCCGGGTACCACTCAAAATGTCTCACTTTTATTTTTAATGGATAATATTTTAAGTGAAAACAACAACTTGCATACGGAAAACTGACCAAATGTATTCATATTCTATTCATTCTTTAGCACAAGGATCCATGGTCCAGCCTCACACAATCCACTTCTCATGTGAGGAACTCCTACCCCTATTCTAAAACACATGAAATTTAATACGCCAATCCCATCCTCAAATAGTGGGTTCTATGACCAAACCAAAGTCCCTTTGGGAAACCAATACCAAAGACAAAATTGAATATTCATACCCACTACCCAAAATGGGGATTCATCTCACATCACACCAATGAGAACAAATTAAGATTAACCACATACCCCCTTCTTCCAATTGAAAAGTCGATGAAAAACATGTAGGCTATTCTGGTAACCCATATCATGTGTAGAGATTGGCTAATGTTTCCCACTAGCACATCCGGAACCGTTTATACATTGATAAAAAGTCATTAGGGGAATATAAAAATCCCATATTCTTCCTATAACTCATCCTAGGTCTAAGAACATGACCACTACCATTATCTATATTGTGGGTATCATGATCCTTGTCCACTCTACCCAAGTTTTTCTATCGGTTTTAAGATAGTCAACCCAAGAACATAAGTAAACATCCCATGTGCTTCATATAACATGTAGACATTTTCTCTTGTTTGTATTACTGTTGTGGTTTGAGTGAGGAGTGAATTATAAATTTTGAATACTGTTAAGGGTGTTATTTCTTTTCAATTCAAAATTTGCGATTTCTAGATGTATTGGATTCTGGATGTATTGGTAATGAATTCTAAATTTTGAATAATTTATTGTTTATTGGATTCTGGATGTAATGAGTTTTAATTTCATATTGGTTTTATTACTGTTATGTCATTTCAATTTTTGATGTATTGGATTCTGGATGTTTCTCTTGTGTTGTGGTTTGAGTGAGGAATGAATTTTAAATTTCTAAATTTCGGAATTCTGGGTGAATGTTAAACATCCCATGTAGGCTTTTGGATTCTAGTTGTTTTTGTTCTTGCAGGCCATGGAGAGTTGCAGGTTGGAGGTGGATGCTGGCTGCTATGAAGCTGTAGCATATATATACAATAGGGTTTCTAAACCATTGGTATAGACTTATTCCAACGGTTTTCAAAACCCTTGGTATAGCCTATTGATGTATATTATTCAACGGTTTTGTTATAACCGTTGGTATAAATTTTATATTGTATACTATATTCCAACGGTTCTAAAACATTGGTATAAGGGTAACATGTACCAACGGTTTCACAAAGCGTTGGTATATCTCTTACTTTAACACATATGCCAACAGTTTACACAGAACCGTTGGTATAAGGCTATAACCACGACTTACTAGGCCACAGTTTATGAATCCATTGGTATATTATATACCAATGGTTTCCCATCCTTTACCAACGGTTTAGAACTATTGGTAATGGGTAAAATTACAGGAGTGTTTCATGAAAATATGTTTTTTTGTTATGAATTTTTAAAACATTATAAGAGAATGTGATGATCAATATTGGAAGGATTCAGTTAAAAAAGTAGGCTTCTAGAATGATCAACTTGATTTATAAGATTCAACTGATGTAGAAGACTCAGAAAAAAGGGACACAATTCATAGAAATATACTAATATTATAAAGAATAGTAATATCATTAAATATATCAATAATATTTTTTAATCAAAATAGAACATTCTTACATATAATGACATGAGCCAATATTCGTATGTCGAATCAAAACATTTTTAAGAGGGTCAGCAACAAATTTATTATATTATTATTATTTTGGATGATGTAAATAAGGTTTAAAATAATGAAATGAGGGATTTTTTAGGAATTAAATAAAAAATGTCATTTGGATAAAATGGGTTGTTTGGGATAAGCTTAATTAGAAGAGATAAGTATTAGAAAATACTGCTTGACTTTGTTTCAATTGATACTCTCACATTTTTGGTATTGAATTTGATAGGATGTTTTCTCCCCTCACAAGTCATGGAACATTATAAAAGTTTTTTATAATAGGTTTTGAAATAAACAATAGTCCTTTCCAAATAAATGTCTTGTTAGCTTAGATGAATGTAAACCATTAACAATATGTTTTTAAATAATAAAAATTTGAATTAATTATTGATATTGATGGTTGTCTTGTGTGAAAATGAAGGAAGGATATTTATGTTCTAAAAATAATTTTTCATGAACCACTCCTCCAAATAATACATCTCCTTGGCCGGAAATTCGAGCATAGAGATGGTGATACCTCGTGTGCCGCCTCGAGTATCCCTCGGGTTAGTGACTAGCACCGGTGGCATGATAATATGAATATGAGAAGAATTAATCTCTAAGAGAACATGAAAAGATATATATAAGGCATATAAACCAATAAAAACTATTCATATATATATATATATATATGTTGAAAAAAAATATTATTAATGTAATTTCATAAATTACTAAAAACTAAATGTCAAACTATAAGTACCAAAAATGTAAAGATGACACATACCATAAATCCAAAACAACTCCAGAAAATCTATGATCAGGTATTGTATAGAACAATATATACACTTCTCTTGATAAAATGAAATATATTTATATACGGGTTGGGTGAGAAAAAAATTATACTCAATATGATCCCCCTAGAGCCTCTCATACAAAATATAACGAAACCATACTAAAGATCAATGAGTAAAAATGAAACAATAATATCACCCTAAATAGGTATAAAAAGTTCCCAACCTCGCTACTACTAACTCTCAGTAAGTATCAAATATATGAGGGAATATTATATAATAATGAAACATTAAGTTACACATCTACCACATTCCCGCTAGTTTGCATTACTACCCCAACATCACATGTCCAGATCCATATCTATAAAAACTAATCCACCTCGTATACATCTAGTCTACGTATCACCACATGAAACACATGTATCAAATCATCCCATCATCCTATATCACATCATAATATAGTACCAAGGTAGTATCCAAGAGACACCACAACTCATGTTATGTGGGTCAAACATCAATTATTATCCATCAACCCATAACTACTCATAAAATAATTATGTACCTAAATCCATCATAGTTCATACCCAACATACCTATAATAATCATCTGGATATTATATACAGAGATAAATTTGAGTGAAATAACAAAACGAAATTTCATACCTCTACAAATATATAGGGTGAAACTAACAGCCATGCATACTACCACATTTTACAACCATGTGAAGAGAGGGGGAAAGAGGGGGTTATCAGAAATCCAACATCCCACTAAGATGATGAAGAAAACACTATCCCAGATTCCTTAGGGTGTCATGTTTCTTATGAAACATAGGTGGGACAAAATATTAAATCATAAAAAAATAAAAGATATAATATATATCATTACCATTCTATAGGAAAACCTAGTTTCAGACTCAACTTCAGCTGACATCACATGAACTCTCAGCTACCACTATTGAAACTAGATATCATATATGAATAAAAAAAATAATGATCTTCATTAAATTACATATTTATTTTCACCAACTAGTACTCATTATGTTAATTTAATCATTATCCATTAATCAACTATAAACATTATTTCACATTAAATATTATACCTCAATTCCAAGCCCATTCCCTCCAATAATAACCCAAACCAAATCTACAGTTTCTCAAGAGTAACAAATAAAATTCATTCAAGAAACACAAACCCCAATGGTTATGTAATTAATTAATCATTATTAAGAATTACATAACTTTAGTAATATTAGGAAAACATCATATGATACCATCAAGATGAAACATGAAACCAAGAACATTTAGTTACCTCAATTTTAGGGGAAGGAAATTAAGATAAAACCAGCAATCCATCCATCATCCACTAAACAAATTCATATAAATCAAGAATCATCCTATAAGAATATCAATGGGTATGACTCAATTCACCCCACTACATAATCCATGGTTATAATCATAGAACAATCATACAAATCCCCATGTATCCCACCATCATTGATGGCTTCTTCTTTCACATCTTCTAGTCCTCAAGACCCCAAATATAATTTATACAATCCATGATCATCAATTCTAGGCTCATAACACTGAACATGTTAAGTCTCACATCCATATAAAATTATAAGGTATAAAGAAAAATTAATAACCAGTAGTGCGACATTTTCCTAAATTGAGGCATCTATCCTTTAAATGAAAATGGGTTATCCTAATCCCAAACTCAAGTCATTTAGCCTTCCCGGTAAAATTAGCACTCTCATACCCAAGATGTATATTTAAAAATAATTTGTTTTATTCTATCATGAATTAACTAATTCATTATTCATGGGCTCCTACTAAGAGGATCCTAAGTCATCAGTTCTAACAATCTTTCAACAGTTTTACGATGATATTAGCATTAACTATTGCTTTTTAAAACTGTGATAAGTAATAATTTCATTTAACATGACTTTTCATTTCATTAGTCTCAATAATTATTATAATTCATCACATTATTTATCAATTTCATTATCACATGAATGATTAAATACAACTAATTATTTATATTAAGTCAATTAGAATTGTCATAAATTTTTTGAGAAAAAATATATTGCAAAGAAGACCCTTTTGTAATTATTAATATAATTAATCAATTAACTATGGATTTATGTTTTTTCCATTTTCAGTCAATTGAATGATTCTAAAACAAGCCTAAAACAATGATACACAATTATATTATATATAATAAACTATCTAGTAAAACAAGATGCAAACCA
Source organism: Viscum album (assembly GCA_963277665.1). Taxonomy (NCBI): domain Eukaryota; kingdom Viridiplantae; phylum Streptophyta; class Magnoliopsida; order Santalales; family Viscaceae; genus Viscum; species Viscum album. Next base: position 894,170,704 of record OY728123.1, read on the forward strand.
TTATCGTGGTATAATGAAACAATATATGATCGCAAATTAATTTATTTTTTAATAAAGATCAATATCTATTTGGTTAATTATATTTCTATTCAATAGTATAAACCATGTTAATGTTATGATTTTAGGTAAATAAATGTATAATAATTGAATCCCCTATGACAAAATCATCAACATAATTTATATGATTGTGGATCACTATCACTTCTTCTATAATAAGTTGAATCCCTCTAAGGATTTCATGCCACAACCATGCTAACAACAAAAAAATACTCAATTAGAATGCGGAGAGGAAACCACCACCATGTAATAATGAAAAATAGTAGGAACACGACTAAAGAAAAACAAGGGAATAACCATATTATACATTGGATCTACAAGGATTGAAGATGGAAGCCAGAATCAATCCCCTTAAAAGGGATCCTAATCTCTTAGAGAAGATGTTTAAAACAAACTAATGTATTGGGAGAGAATTCCATAGGGTATGAGAGATGTGAGTGTTATATAGGTTATAAACCACACTTAAAAGGGGAAATTTACAGTGTAATTCATCCATATACATAAAAAATGTGTTGAATTTTAAGATTCAACCAAAAATGATTTTCCACCAACATTTCTAATAAAAATGATTTACATTATATATAATTGGTTGAAAATGTAAATTCAATGGTCCACATAATAGAATCCATATTCCAGTAACACTAGAAACCCATATTATGCTATAAACTCATTCCTAGGTTTTATGTTCTCTCGACTCCCATATTTTAGAAATCAAACACCACCAGACCCCCAATTAGCCTCTTATGAGCTCAATGGGAATTCAAAAAATGAAAAGGGTATATATTTTTTAATATATTCCCTTACATTAGATACCTCCCAAACTAATCTCATCCATAATAATCCAAAAAAATTCATAACCAAAATAAAAGGGTTTTTCATATGACCGCCCCATTTGATACCTATCAAAGTCATCACCATCATCATAGATCAAACATATCTTCATATGAATAGATGGAAAAACCACAGAACAACATAAACCACCTCCAAAACACTCTCAGTGTAGAAAAAAAAATTAGAGTAGTTACATAATAAAAAAAGACAATAAGCCATCTGATAACCATAAAGATATTCAACAAACACAATTATCAATACAAAAAGAGATGATCTAAATAAAAAACAACTTCACATAAAAAAATTGTATCTACCAATCATGTTCTATGGTACTCTCCTATATGCCACCATATTGTCAAAAGACACAAACCATGGTAATAGCATGCCCACAAAAGATCTTCTCCTAGTGGTCCTGAACCACTATTGAATACTCCTTGAAATCCACATCAAAATAGACATAAATGTCACCCACATCAAAGATGTGATAGTTATAATCAAAATACTGGTAGTGTTGTGACATGTGAAAAACACCATGTATCTAGCTCATCTCTAGGGGAAGTACTATTTGATATTCCATATCTCTAATGTAATACAACACCTTGAAAGAAAAAACAGGTGATATTGAATTATTAATCCCATTACCAAACCATTTCTACCTATGATGATGAGCCACTTTCTAAAGCACTTAATCTCAAAAATCAATCTATGGAGGTCTCCTACTATGACTGACATAAAATTTATGAAGATCCTTCACTATTTGATTCTTCTGTATTGTATTTTATACTAGTTATTACCAATGGTGGAGTTAAAACTATTATTGATGAAAAAATTCAACCAATAGAAGTTGATGAATTTGAAAACATCCAAAATCCAAGATAGAAGAGAGAAACATGTCTTTAAGAGTCTGGATAGTCCACCCTATCTTCCTATCCATCTATAGATGAAAAGATTTATTAATTAATAAATGGGATAAACACTAATGTTTGAGACCACTACATACCATATAGGAATAATTTTGGTAACCATTAGAGATAATAATTCTTGGTACTCTTTGAATTTTCACTACCTCCTCTAGATACTTATTTGATAGTATCTTAACTGTGCTTAACTCCCAATTAAATGTGAAGTGGGATGATTTTTTCAAATGATTCACTATAACCCATTTAGAAAAATAGCTTCCCTATGCTCAAGGAAAACATTTAATTATGTCCTTTTATATTTCCAAAATATTCTATTTGGGGTCATATAATATCTAGTAAAAACCACTATGAACATGTTTCTCAGACTAGGTCTTCTAGAAACATATCCACCGAGATAAAAACTCTACGAATGCATGATTCAACCTAGTCCACCAAAACATACCTCTTAAATATTGGTAATTATTTTTCACAAATGGACATAATTCCATGTTTGATCTAATTAACTCATGTATAACCATATCATGCTTCTTGTTACGTATGAAATTACTCCCCTAGAATTACACATGGAGATGTATATCCAATGACAAACCATTAAGGGAACTATAAAAAACATGGTCCCTCATGACCTCTACCTTAGAATCCCAAAAATGGGAGTCCTCTACATACACACCAAATATAACTACATTTTCATCTAAAAAAAAGAAAACCAATTCCCAAAAAACACTCCATTATCAATGTACATAGTAGATATCTCTTCCATAACTCTCCATGAATATCTATATTTAGACACAACATCACTACATGAATTCTCATTCAGTTGATCAAGTGAAACATTTTCCTTTGCCGATGTATATGAAATATTGTTTTTATAACACAATAATATATCTCACGACCACCACTGATGCAAGATCAATTTAGACAGAGAAAAGACATAACTAATGTTATAATTATTAGTGAAAACACAAAACAATCACGAAAAAGTTATTCTTCAACAACATCAAGTCAAATAAAATTTTAGGTAACATAAGATCTTTTTTGGATTAATTATACTCATGGGGGCATAAAATCAAATACCCATAAGAAAAAACACAAATCTATTTCATTCAAAAAAACCCATACCATTTTGAAATGTGTGTTAGGAAACCTAAATTTCAATCAAATCTATTGGAAAACAAAGGACTAGAGAGCTGAGAATATTCCCTTTAATGTACTCAAAATGATCCTAAAACCGATCAATATAAAATAATTCCTTAATAATATGGTTCAAGGCTACCATAGTCGTTCCACCCCAAGGGATGTTGTCTACAAACCTCTTAAAGTTTACCATAAGAACATGGAAACTTGTTACCTTATCCATGGTCTCTTTTGATTTCCATGAAACAACCATATCTCTCTTCAAATGATCCACAACTATTCTCTGATGGGACATGACATGACACGAGAAACATAATCATGATCCTAGATCATAAACTTTTAAATCTTTTGAAATGTCAATAGATAAATAATAAATCCCAAAATAGAATACGAATTCTCTTCATGCTCCACCTTAGAAGGGGAGTACACAAATATGTCATGGATTAAAACCACAATGCACATGTCCAGTGGCTACCTAAACACGACATTCATCACCCCCCTAAATAATTAAATAGATTTCATTACACCAAATGGTGTCATAGAGAGATAATATTACATATAAATACAAAGAAAATTGGTTTTAGGAATATCCCCACCTTAAACCTTATTTTGATTATATACTGACCACAAATCAAAATTAGGAAACAAACAATCTGCATTCATATTACCGAATAATTAGTTTCTCTGTGGAAGAGGATAATTATTATTCACAAAAACATGGTTAAAGCATTGATAATCAGTAAATACATACATTATTTTATTCTTATTTTACATAAAAAAAACTTGTGCACACCAAGATTATACACTCAGCTAAAAAATCCTAACAACAATCGATCTTATAGCAATACTCAAACCTCTAGAAACATAGAAGGCACTATCATATATATTGAAATAATATAGGAGACATGCCTAATGGTAACTCTATCCTAAACTCGATCTCCCCTTGAAATGGTAATGCTAGTATCTCTTCAGGAAATTCATTAGGGTACTCTTAAATATCCTTTGGAAACTCCATTGGATGATCCTCCAAGTGGCATAGTATCAGCTCAAACATCATATATGATAAGTACATTACACATCCTTTACCCATTTTAATGGTCTTCATGTTTGAAGTATTATGATACTTGAGATCCCAAAATTTAATAATTAACTATTTCCTTTATTTACAATTCAGTCATAATTATCTATAATATTTTCACAATGATGGTATATATGGATTCATTTCATTATCATTTATTCAAAAAACGGCATGTGTTTTTTTGTAATTTAACATTTCATATAGATTATACCTTATATAGTTATGATATTCATGTGATTTATTAAATGGTATGTGCATTCAATTATTTAACTTTCTAGATTGATAATTATACATGATATTTTTTTCATTGATGTTATCACTGGATAAACATCATTCATAGTTTATTGATTACATGGAATGTATGCTCCATTATTTACCTTTCCATATTGATTGTTATTCTTGATTCATGATTTCATCTGCTATACATAACCCTTACTGAGCATTTGATCTTAACACTATTTTTCCTTTCCAAGGATTCAATAATGTCTACTATGATTGATGATTGAGGATATGATAGAAGGAATATTTTCATTCGTGAAAAAATTATGTATTAATCTATGTTCTAAAATGTAATATAGAATTTAATTATGTATCTTGTCTTCTAAGAGTAATAAACCTTTTGGTCATTCTATATGTGATTCTTTTTATGTTTTTCCAATGTAATAAACCAGACATTGGCCCTAGGATATTGTAGTCAGGGTCAGTAAAAGTTTGATTTGTAAGAAAACTCTAGGTGGATTATATGTAATGTGAAATCTTATAAAATGAACGACGAAGAAAACTATAGTGTTTTTTCATTATTGGTGTTTTTATAGTCCACGCCGTTCATAATAACTCAAAATTTGGTATTATGGTTTCAAAAACTATTTTCATTACCAACAGAATAATTAAAAAGCCTAATCCAAGTAGGGGTTAATCACCAACAAGTTACCTAACTAAGAAAGTTATTTTTGGGATCTTCATCTTTCAGTGAGGGAGAAAGTATGTGACAAAAAGATATCTCATTTCTCTCTTGTTCATTCATATGCCAATTTTATACACATTGTTTACTTTTGTTATCTAATTGAAAACCATATCACATGATTAATGAAAAAGTGTGTGGAAAGTATTATTAAGTTCCAACAATGGGCTGTATAATTATTCTTTATAAAATAATTAATTGTGCAATTGGATAAAAACACAATTCAATAATATAGTAAAAATTTTATATTATGTTACATCATGGTCCCTTAAATTTATAATATATATAAAAAATTATAAAAAACTATTTGAAAAGTAAATGGAACATTAAAATGAAATATATATATATAATTGATAGAAAAATAGATTTAATGGATAATAAAGGAAATGTGAATAATTTATACGTAGTATTATAATTATCTGAACACTGGAATAATATAGGATCGCTATGTGTAATTAATAACTATTAAAATGCTAACTAGACCAATGAGAGTTGTAAAATTTGAAAAATTACTGTTTAAATTGAGATAAATTAATTAAGTATAAATATTATAATTCTATAATAATATTTTTGAAATCATACGATAAAAAATTAAAAATATATTTAAATTATAATAACGTATGTTTTAACATGTATCGTGAAATATTAATTTATAAATTAAAATATAATTATCTTACACAAAGATATAATATAGTAAAATTTTATTTTATGAATTAAGTTTAACAAAATATTAATTATAAAGCATCATATGTATATATATATTTATTGATGGAAAAAAGAAACCAAAATCATCCAAACTAAAATAATATTTCCATGAATTTTTTATTTTTTAAAATCAAATTTTCAAATAATTAAATTATTAATTTTAGATAATTTATTTTATTTTCATAATCAACATGTTGATATTATATTATAAAGATTCTTTTGGTATTTTTTAAAAGTATTTTATGGTGAATAGAAAAAATATAGTTTTCAGGAATATCTATGTCAAATAATCATGATATAAATATGACTGGAAAAAATAAAATAAAATTTAATGACTAATAATGTATATAAGGAATAAAATAATACATTTTATATGAATAAATTGAAGAAATAAACCTATATTTGTAATTGTATTGTCAATGGTATATATTAGTCTAATGAAAACTATTTTTGATTGTTTAACATTAAAAAATTAATTTTTATAATCCCTCTAGTTTTGGATAGGATTTAATATCAAATATAACTACTTTGTTTAATAGTTAATAAATTAATGTCATAATAATCATTAATATTCCTAGTCATTATATTATATATAATAATCTTACAAATTCTTTTTTTAAACTACCATACCTCATGGTTCTATAAACACAACTCAATAAAAAATTTCTATCAACTTCATTGATTCTATAATTATCAAATTATCTATCCAATTATCTCTCTATAAAATATCAACAACATCCTAAAGCATATGGTGTGTCCAAATGATCCTCCTTCAATTGATTTAGGAACCATATAAAGGTGATGACTGAAGGTGTGATACAATGTTTTCAAATATTATGTTTCCATTTAGATTAACCCATTACCCACAATGTAATATGATATATTCAATACAAGTATCATTTAAAAATAGAGTTCCATATATTTTAAGGATTTGTAAATTTTTACGAGAATAAAATTTACCACTCCTCTTAAAAACGCACATAAAACATATTATAATCATGGAAATTGAACTTTAAACAAGTGAGAAAATATATTATATTTCCCACATATGAGTTTAAATAATATTCATAAAATTTTATTACATAACTAAAATAAAATTATAAATAATCATTTCAATAATTATATATTTATAAAACATGCAATGAAATATTGAAATTAAATGTATTCATTTATAGATATTTTTAATACATGCTTCCCAAGGAATATTCACTGAATGGTTTCTATTTGTTAATATATAAAATTACATCACTTTTAGTATTATAATATCAATATATAATGAATCTTCTAAGTATTTTTAAACCATTGGATAAAAACCTTAAAATGATAATAGTGCATTGATTTGATTTTGGAACCATAAACCAAATTGATATTAAATGGACGACTAGGATAATAAGGACATTGTTAATTTAAAACTGTGTTAAAATATGTTATTAGAGATAAAATAAGTATAATAATTTTAATATTCTAATTAAGAAATGAAATTTACTAATAAATTATTTAGTTAATTATTCAATGCAATTCAGGACTATTGTTGATATTTCTTTCCAATTATTTCTGATTCATGATTTTATTTTATATATAACCCTATATATATATGGTAATGTTTTAAATTTTATAATATGATTTTTTATATAATTTATATTTTCCATAATTCCTTTTTATATGTATATACATTCCATTATTCAATGTATATTTAAGTCAAAATATAAAAAACTTATTGGAGAATCTATTCCAATTTTTAATATATTTTTCCCCAAAATCATATTTTATTATTATACTATTATAAAATTTATTTTCATGGTATTAGTTATAAATAAAACCATCTTTTTTATTATTTAAAATATGTTGGTTTATGTTTCATTTTCTTCAGATTTTGTTCTCATATCCCTTTTAAAAAACTAGTATATCTTTTTAGGAAAATTTTAGCATATGAGTTTTATTTCATGAATTCTTATATATATTTTCTTATAATCACTTAATTTAACTTAGATATTTTTTCATAATTAAATATCCTTTTTTCTGATGATTAGTTTCAATGAATTATTAGTCCCTCATTTTCATGGTTTTTTACAAGATACATTAATGGGTAATGTTTTTTGAATTATTATGTCACCAATTTAGTTACCATGGTTTTACGTTATGTTTTTGATTTATATATGTTTTTATCATTGAAGATAACATATAAATGATACAAATTTATGTGAATGGTGGGCCTATAATTATAAAATACCAAATTGATTACGTAATTAAATATATATCATGATATTTTTAATCATATTCTAGGTACATATTGACTTTTCATTAATGTTATTCATGGTCTAGGTGTAGTTAACCTTTCCTATCATGATATGTGTGGGATATGGGTCATTTAACATTCCTAAAAATTATGTTTTACTATCAGAGAGAAATGAAAATTATTTATGATGACATGCCTTATATTTTTGATATATTTTATGTTTCTTATATTTTCAATGAATATACGATATCATGAGTATTATCCCATGTTTTTATGTAGAGGTTTATGATCATTACTTTATTATCCAATGAAGTGATTATAAACACTCAAAATATTTCACTGAATTATTATAATTTTTATACCATTAAGAGGTTTTTGGGCAATCCCTTGCTTTATTTATGTTCTTGTGGTGTGTGATGTAATATTAGTTTTATGATGATATCAAGGATAATTTTATAATGATATAAATAAAATATTAAATAGTTATTTATAAAAATTGAAATATTTTGTTCTTAATTTCCAAAAAAATAAATGGCACTATATTTTTTATTTCTCTAAATCGATTTTTGTATTAAAAATGATGTAATATTAATTGTTAGAGTTATGGGTTATTATAGTGTCTACATGTATTTCCATTGGGATTAAATTCTATATTAATGATGTATTAACAAATTTTAATAAAAATTGTTTTGAGAATTTAAAAGGATTCTTATATTACAGGAAAAATTGTGACTAATGAAACAACCCTAACCCTAGTTATTGAGAGAAAATATTTCTCTTTATTGCATTGGTATAGATACAATGGGTAAAATACAAAAGAAATGGTCAATTTAGCAGTTTTTGAGATCCAAATACATACATGATAATCATTTTACAAATTTAAAAGAAAATAAATCATAATGCATAATAGAATAAAAAGAACATCATCTTTGAAAACTCATTTCATGAATTATCCTTCATATCCTAGGTAATTGACACTAAATAAGGGTGAGATAAAAGGATCTGCAAGGTTTAGGTAAAGTGGATTTTGTCAGGAATAAAAAATTATAATCAACATAGAATGATAAATAAATAAACTCACAAAAAGATCTAATAAATAACTATTTATCATAAATATATAAGTCATAATCAATATAACAAGGTGAGAAATAGAAATAGCATTCCATTTAATGAATAAACTTAGAATGAAATGCATCCTAAGATAATATCATCGTGAAAATGTTTTGGATAAAAATAACTTAATTATAAATGATCAAAATTATTAATTATTTTATGTCACGATCTCAACTGTAATGATACATATACCCTTAATACCATTCATAATACAGTTTAAAACTACAAATAGTAACCAATTCAATTTTTCTAATGGATTTGTCTCATGAGACCTACTAATGTATCGAGGGGAAATATAATATAAGTCCCACCAATGATTAAATTAAAAATTAATTCCTAACATATATAATTATTGATTAAATTCAGGAATCAGTTTTATTTATCATAAAATATTCTTATTGAGTAAAGGATAAATATTCATCAATATTTCCACAGTTAATCATATAAATTAAAAATTAAAAAATTATATAGAATTTATACATATTTTATGAAATATTAAAATCTGACATGCATGAATACATATATTTAATATAAATTAAATGTATTGTGTAAAATTGTCACAATAAATATATTGTTTATAGCTAAATTTAATACTCACCAAATAAATATAGATTTTACAATTACATTTACCAGATAGAAATTTTCAATTAAAATTCCCTTGAATAAAATAAATCAATTAAAACATAAAAAATATCATGATGTATGAATGAAAAATTATATTATATTTCAATTTTTAATTATTTACACCAATCAAAAAATTTAGGAGTATTACATTACAATATGAACCAATGAAGAAAAACTGAGGCAAAGTCACTTGCCTTGTGCTTCCTTTTGGATGAATGTACATATACACTTTTATAGTGATTTTAAATAGGTATTTATCCTATAAAACCATATTAATATTTATTATATCATAAATTATACTTTTAAGATGACTTATCACCCATTAATTAATAATCATTCATTGTTTTCATTGTTTCAGGTGTCAATTTCCTTATTTTCTCATTCATGCTTTATAATGAATGTTCTGATTATAGGGAATGTTATATATCTCCATCATTAAAATAATAATAATAATAATAAAATATTTATAATATATATTAATAAATTTTACTTTTAAGGCCAATCATTAAATATTGTGTTTAAAAATTTAGTACATTATGATCATGGATATGACAAGGCATACACACACATGAGTAACATTTCCATATTTCAATGATCATTATGGAAATGATGTAAGTAATATTTTATCATTCCCAAATAATAAAAATACCATAAATTCCATATTAATTTATTTTAAAATACATACATATATCATAAATTTGTGGTGATGAGGAAAAGAGAGTCACATCATCTTTTTAAGGTGGTATTCCAAACATACACGAACAATGTGATCATCTTTAAGTGAGTGAAAATGTAAGCATGAAAATGATATATTATCATTAGATAATTATAAATATGTCATGAATTGGATAATTATTTAATATATATTAGATCAATTCCTTAATTTTATCTTTTTTACCTTCCATGTAATGTGTCATTGAAAAAGAAATCACATCGCTTCATGAGGTGGAAATTTGTCCTACACGCGAGAGACATTATCGTATATACATTGAAATTGTAATTACCAAAGTTATATATAATTTTAGGAATAATAATGAATAAATATTTTATTAATATCATATATATAATTTAGATCCATCACTATACCCATGAAGGACTGATGGAAATGTAAAAATGAATCACATCGGTCTATGATGTGGTAGTAGATCATACACATGAAAACGATTTCCTAGACCATTTGAAGGAAGTGGGGATAGTTTTAGGTATTAACGTAACATAATAACATATCATAATATGGTATACACTTTTTATACTATATAATAGTAAATTATTATTATTTTATAGGGGTGGAAGAAGAAATAATATAAAAATACATAGTTTGGAATTTAACCTCTTCTCAGACCACCCTTTTGGAATTATACCCAATGTAGACTTAGAATGTATTTATGTCAAAAAAATGGTTTCTATGATTATGTAATGGAATTTTTTAGGTTATTTGGGAAGGTATTTTATGGATAAAAATGTTTTGATTTTTTTAAGAAGAGAGGAAAGTGGGAGGCCTTTAAAATATATAATTTTTGAAAAAGATAAAGGTGTAAAGATGATTTTCACATGAAAATGGGTTGATTATGGAAAATTATAGAGGGATATAAATTATGTTGTCAAGACATAGATAGTAAATAAATTTTATACAAATATTTATTTTATTTTAAACTGTATCTTTTTAGTTTAACCACCAGTAAAACCATCAATACCTTAACCATGGAAACTGAATTTTACTATTTTTAGTATTCATTTTGGAAAAAATTTATTTTGACCTTATTAGATAATATAAATTATTTTTATTCCAAACATTTAATCCTTTTTAAAATTCCGATTCACACTTTTTTCAGAATATAATTTAAAATTAGTTCCCCATACAAGATCAGAAATTAGGTTTTTCATAGAGATAATGTTCCAAATTTTATAATGTTTCAATATAAAAATTCTATATTTAATTGATTATAATGAATTAAGTTATATTAAATGATATAAATTTGAACTAACGTAAAATTAATAAAAATTAAAAATATAATTTGACTTTATAATTATGATTTTTTAAAAGTATGTTTTAAATTAAAATTCATTATTTTTTACTATTAATCCAAATATGAAACATTTCATAAGAATAAATGATAATCACCCAAATATAATTTTGATAAATTGATTTAAAAAATGTACTTTATATAATAAAGTAAATTTAATATAATCAGTAGAAACTAATTTCAATTTATTTTCAGAAAGAATGACTAAATCATCTTTTAGAAAACATTGTTTTACTTTTAAATTATTCTTATTATTTTTATAAACAATTATCAGTCAATATATTTGAATTTATATTTTTAAATAATATAATTTTCAAAATTTTTTAGTAGCTATTTATACCCCTCCTAAATTTAAAGGCTTGATCATAACGTTGTACTATATTATAGTTCATTTAGACTCTAGGGTGAGTCATCCATATGATATCAAAGTAATTAAATTTAAATAAATATTTTTCATGTTTTTTAAGCTTTATGATTCATGTATCATATAACATAGAACACAATGTCCATTTTTTTAGTATTTCATCGTTCTATATTAATCCCACCATATATAAATTTCATCCTCATAATTTAAAATTAATATCAATAATCAAGGGTTTGACATATGAAAATACCCTTATTGAAATATAAAATCATGAAATAGATTAATAGAACAGCCTCTTAATAATAATGGAAGAGAAAATGAAGGCCATCTAGAATAACACATTACTATTTTCCCACGTTTGAGGGAAATGGTGGTAAATTAAAACATGTACATGGAAGACAATACTATTGCACATGGTTTCTTAGAGAGTGATAGATATCATTAATCACAAGAAATTCAGTGACCCATATAAGTGTGATGATCATAAACCAATAAATTTTTTAGGAGTTAAGGGAATGTTTGATTCATTTTATATGAAGGTAATATGATATCAGTATTTTCATTATCATTTTCTGAATGTTTTGTAATTATTTTACTATATATAACTACAAATAAATATATTTATTTGATATTTATATATTTCTTAAGAAAACATTAATCATTTTGTTGTGTTTCAATAAATTTATTATTCAGGGATTACTCCTAGAAATGAATATCAAAAAATAAATTTCTTATTACTGAAGATTTAAAATTCACATTTATTGGATCGTAATATCAATAATATAATTATAACTAATTCCTTCGATCTATAGTTTTTATTATAATAAAACTCATAGTTGGAGTTATCCAGCAATGTGTAAATATTTATATGGTGATGTAATACATTAATCACTAAAACCTTATCCAATGTTCAACATAAACCATTTTATAAATTATCAACTTTATGACCCATCCAAAATATTCAAATATAAAACTATATAAACAATTTCAATAAATTTCCAAAATTAACTTATCATTGATCTCCCAAAAAACATGAAGTAGTTCTTACTCATCAAATTCCTAACAAGTGAATATCTTCTACATATATTATCTTGAAACATGTAAATTACCATAATTACAATAAATAATTATTGTAAACATGCATTATTACAATTCCTTAAATAAAACATATATTATTTTATATAATCCATAAATCAAAAAAATGGTGTTAACTCCATAAATGATATCATAAATAACATTCACAACAAATTGTTTATCAGTTACAAGGTAGTCAATACTGTCAAATTTTCTTTATCCATATCAATCATATGATTATCCCAAAAACATTATCTCAACAATGGTATCATATTAATGGTTATCATTCCCTCAATGATGTATTTTTTCAAGAACATAAACATTCCATACAATCATTTTACATTATAATATGTATTGTTCAACATAATATTTCAATGATTTATTGAAAATTTACTATAATACAATCCATATAGGTTTCATTATTATTATAACTAAGTTATTACTTATAAAATAATAAATTGAAAAAAATTATTGAACAAAAACACATGAAAATTAATCTTTCCACTTCATCTATGGTAATATTATAAGATTGACTATCGTCCATCAGCAACATTTTAGGTACATTCAATTGATGCTTGGATAAGTCATTTAGGATGTTCCACAACTCATTTCTGTTGATGTACTGAATTTTTTAAATCATTTTATTTCCCTTGAAATCACAATCATAGGGTCCTTTATCTCCACACTTATTTAAAACTACCCTTCCCTTTATAAAAGAACCATGATGTTTCTTTCCAAAAGTATCACATATAGGAAAATTCCTTCTTGCATACATCCCTTTGTAAAACTCTTTCTATTCTGTCCTATTTGTCGATTTCATACCTTAGAATACATAATAATTAGATAATTATTTTGTAATCTTATTATCATAAGATAATATGTAATCATATGATGAGAATGTTTCGGAGACTAGTTTCATTCTAATTGTTGTATTAATTGCAAAAAATAAACGATCCTTCGAACTCTTTAGATTATGTTCATTGATGTGGTTCCTATTCCTTTTTCTCAATCCTTTTATAAATGATATAATACACTATATTTGATCATATAATTATGAAAATAATTGAAAAATCCTAAAACATTTAAAAAATAAATATAAATTGAATGAGTTGTGCAATACTAATGTTATAATCATAAACATGGTCTCTTTGTGGATATATTTATTATCAAATTCATAAAAATTTATATTAATGGAATTGTCAATTATCCTAAGAATGTCTCTCTAGAGTGCCATACCGAGTGAAAAATACGGCTCATTCTTGTACACTTGGAGATGATCGGGTATACCCCAATGCATCCATTCTAGTTTTTTACCCCTAGGTACATTTATACAAAAACTATATGCATTTTTAGTATCAAGATACTGAAGTATTCTTAGGAAAACCCACAAAATTTATTCCTTTCGAAAATAGTAGTATTTTTTTCTATATTTATCTTCAAAGACTATGGTATGGTTATGTTCCCGAATCGTTGTTTTCATTAATCTATTTCCATATGTTTCAAATAAACATACTCTAACATGAAATTTAACAACCCCAACCCCAGTAACCATGATCCGGTGTCTTGCTTTATTTCATTAACGTAGCTATAAAGGGTCAAATACTAAAGTAAAAAAATCATTTTAGTAGTTTTAAAGATCCAAATAAATACATGCTACAATTTTACATTGGAAATGTAAATTAAGACATATAATATAACAAAAGAAAAATAAATGAATCCCTAAAATCCCTTTCCATGAATTCATCTTTTTATCCCATGGAAAGAAAAAAAGTCATGGTTGAGGTAAAATGATCAGTAAGTGTTAATAACAATATAATCTATCCTGAATAAAAAGTTAGTAAAATCATCGTATGTTAAATAAATTAATGAAAACTCAATCTAATCAATACCATGATAATTATAATTAGTTCAGTCAAAATCAATATGGAAAGGTATGTTCTTGAAAAAATTTCATTTAATAGATAAAAAAAGAAAGAAATTAATCTAAAGATAATATCATCATGAAAATATCATGCATAATAATAAAATATTTCATAATGAAGGAAAATATTTATTATTGGACACCATGATCTCAGGGATCATTATACCTCCACTATCAAGACATTTCACTAGATTGTATAATTTTATATATAGAATCCCATTTAATTTTGTAAATTTATTTATCTCATGCGACATAAGGATGCATGGATGGGATATATAATTATTATCCCCACCCATTATTATATGACTAATGATTTACTCTCATATCGAATGATTTATTTAATTCATGAGTAAATATACCTTATCATCAAAAATATTTACTGAGTAAATGACAAAAAAAATTCAAAATTTACATAAATAATCATATACAATGAAGTATTAATGAATCATTTTAATACATTCACATGTTTCAGAATATACATCATACAAATAAATTATATGCATAACATTACAATATATCTGAATGGAGTGAAATTGAGATGATGTCCTTTACCTCCTGATACCTTTTCATTGAATATTCTTTAACCTAATGCATAGTGGTTCTAAAATTGTTATTTAATCATTAATGAACTATATTAATATTTTTCATACCATTTATTTTCCTTTTATAACATATTATCCACTATTTTTCAATTATATTTGATCATTTTTATTTTTATGCTATCAATTCCGTTGTTACCTCATTCAAGATTTATCATGAAAGATATAGTTCTTATATATATTCTATAGTTTCATAATCTCTAGAATAATAATAGTGACATAATAATAATACCTCTATATAAATTATAATTTTAAGAGACATCATAAAACTCACTTTTTGAAAAATGAAGTAGGTCATTATCATGGAGATAGTAGGTCGTACGTATGAATGGGTAACATTTACATTATTAAATGATAACTATAGAAATGAATTAAGTAATATTTTATATATCAAAATGATAATAATATCATACATTCAATATTTTTTCTTCAATTAAACTTATATATATCATGCATTGTGTGTGAGGATGAAAGGATAGTCACATTTCTCCGTGAAGGTAGTAGTCCACACATACATGAAAGACGTTATCATCATTAAGTTAGTGAAAATGTATTAAAAATTAATTATTATCAATAAAGAGTGATAAATATGTAATTAATATCATAATTAAGTAATTAATATCACATATATTTGTTAAATTTATTCTTATTATATTTCATGTAATGGCTTATTGAAAAATGAATCACATCACTTCATGAAGTGGTAGGATGCCTTACATTTGAGATACTTTATTTTATCTAGTATAGAATAGAATGAAAAAAATGAATATATGATATAATTAATCCATAAGAATAATTATATGATAAATATAATATATTCATTATATCCATCATCATACCCATCTGTAATGTGTGGTAATGGAATAACAAATGGAATTATTTCACGATGCGGTAATCCGATGAACAAATTAATTATGATTTTGTGACCCACTAATCAATTTGGGGATAGTTATTGGTCTTTAAATTTACATTATAACATCTAAATATTTGAGATATACTATAATTATTACATAAACATTGATTAAGAATAATTTAATGAGTTTTATGATGAAATAAATGAAAATCACAAAGTTATAAAATTTACATCTTCTCCAGTTACCTGTTTTGGATTTTAATGAAATTATTCCTAAATGGAAATTAGAAAATAAATATTATTCTAGGATGAAGTGATATCATTTGGGAAGTTATTTTGGATGATATTTCTACAACAAAAATGGGTTTATGATATAGATAAGATAAGGGAGGTGTGGTCTTTTATAAGTGTGGTGAGTCACGCCCTTTTAATTTTTCAAAAGAAAAATGTGTAACCATATTTTTCACATTTGAAAAGGGTCTCAAATGAAATATTCATGAAAACAAGAAATGGTATGGTCTAATTAGAGCCTTAAAATAATTTTTATTCATTTTTTAGGTTATTTAAAGCCTAATATGTTTAGATTATCCCCTGATAAATCCAATTTTACATTACCAACGGTAAATAATTTTATCTATTTTCAATATTTTTTTGTTAAAAAAATAAATTTAGTATTATTATATTTTATAGAATTTTCAATTTCTAAATATGTGCTAATTTGATAAAATTTATTTCCAATTTAGTGTAAAATTTTATTATTAATTCATTCCAACAAATGTGAGGAGAATTTGAGTTTTCATCGGGAAAATGTTCAAAAGTGTATAAATTTTTTATACATTTTTTTTATAAAATTGAATAAAATTAATAAAATGATTAATAGATATAAAATTGAACAAATTTGAGATTAAAACAAATTTGAAATATAATTTATGTTTTAAAAAATTTAAATGAAAAGGAAATTTTAAATTAAAATTTAGTATTACACTATTTATCAAAAAATTAATCCTTTTAGAAAAATATAAAAAAATAAACCTAATATAAAATTTAAATTACATTTTAAAAATTGAATATTATTATTTGAAATAATATTTTTAAATTTTTTATGAATTAATTTTAGTTTTTTTCATAAAGCATGAACACACCAACTTTAAAAAAATATTTTTCCAAAAACATTTATTTTTAATTTGAATGAATATTTTTTATAATTAATAGATAACCAATGAATTTGTTTTTACATGTGTAAACAATATATATTTTATAATTTATTTAGTAATATTCATAACCACTAATTTAACTTCTTGGTCATAACTATATTCTATATTACTATTCATTTTCACAGTAGGTTGTGTGTTCGATAAGATATCAAAGAGATTAAATTTAATGAAATACATTCCAAATATTGTTTGAAATAAATGCTTCATTTCTCAAAAAAATATCGAATAATTTTTTTTTATTTTATACTTTTATGGTGTAATAAATAGATTTTATTTTTTCTATTATAAATTTTTCATGACTCAGATATATGCTAACAGAGTTTCATTTTATGATTGTAAGGTAGATCATTGATTTTTATAAGGTAACTTTTTATCTTAATCTAATATGAAATAAATATAAATCATAAAAAAATTGGAAATTATAAGAGTAAAAATTATTTTCTGTATCATTTTTATATATATGGAGGATCATTTTTAATTAACAGGATATGTTAAACTTACAACTCCAAAAAGAATATTTTAGTAACATCAGGTGTCATGAGTTATGATTATTCCAAAAAATTAGAAGTAAAATCTCAAAATGATTTGTTAGAACATACAACCTGAAGACATGATAACGATAGTCACTGAACAATTGAATTTTTGGTTCTCACAAAAAATGCACAATCATCTTCCCAATGACTTTAGTGAAATAATATACATCAAAGAATATCTACATTAAATAAAAATTCTCTAAGAGAATGTGGTATGTGGTAATATGAACATTAATATTTTTTATAAAATTTATAAAATCATATATGTCCTAAAAATATAATGATAAAGGATTCATTCTAGTACGTGAGAGTGTTTCAGAAGTGATTTATCCCTCAATATACCCAAAATATTATAGTTTTATTTTCAATCATTTTTTTAATTTCATTTTCTAACTAATAGGGAGAATAATTTTACATCCATTTTATAAAATCTATAGAAATAATTATAATAAGGGTTGTAAATAATGGAGGATAGAGGTCTAGTGCGGTGTTATTTTAGGAGGATGGTTGAAAATTTTATGGGTGTCGAATTTTTTTAAAAGATCAGATGAAATAAAAAAAATAAAAATTGGTATCTTAATAACACCTCTTGATGTTTTTAGTGATGGTGTAGTATTTAATCCATTAATTATGACAAGGATAGTATATTACTCATATTTAAAATTAATATTGGTTTACTATAAAATGAACTACTCTATCCAATAATATTGTTCCCTGATAACTCTAACACTAGTAAGATATTATGAATTGTTTCATGATATCCAAAATAATTAAATATTAAGTTTATTTTATGTTATATATATTTCTGACATGGTCATATATTTTTAAGGGTGCTATCGGAGTAAATATGTTTCATAAGAATGGGTGTTTTAGAGTTAAAAAAGATGACTATGGTATTTAATAAAAAACCTAGTGGTTGGTGTATATAGAAAACATATTAAGAAGTAAGATAAAAATAATTATTTCATAAACCTTGGTTATAGAATTCCATATTTTGGAATCACTGGTAAAAAAAGATAAAAAAATATGTCAAATATTAGATATATATATCTCGTGTCTCATTCCATGGTTCCTAAATATCGAGGAGTGGAATTTGATTATAACATAAAACGAAGGAATGATTGTTTCATTTAAACTATTTAGTAACAATATAAAATGGGTATATTTAATCATAATTCAATTTTTATAAGTACTACAAAATGTATTATCTCTGTGATTTGATAAATGATATTTTTTATGTAACTATGTAATAGTTAGAAGTTAAATTATAATTGATTGTTGATCATGTTTCTACATCCAATGATCTATGTTTATGTTTGTATAAGACCACATCATAGACCCATAAAAATTTATTTTTTTGATATTAAAACATCCATAAATATTTGAGGAAGATTATTAATTTTATTGCTTTTTATAATCATTCATTTAGTTGAGAAATCAACAACATAATATAATATCATAATTTATGGTTCATTTTCAATTACTTATAGTTTGATTTTTTTTTCATTGATATAATGAATAAAATTTCCTATATACATCCAAAGATTATGGGGATTATTCAATATATATATGCACATGGTTTTAAGAGATGAAATAGGTTGAGACATGATCTATCACAGTATGTGACATGAAATACAATTCAAAAATGACTTTCATTCTCAGTTTTTTCATATTTCATCATTCAATAAAAAATTTCATTGGAATAATTATACTACAGTTCCTCATTATATATTTTTTACAAATTCAATATTCCTTTATAATAATAAAATGATTACATTTTTTGTGACAAAATATCCACTAAGACTTAAGGACATATTAACTCAATAATTAGAGTTGGTGAACATTATAAAATCTTATACGTATTATAATGTCATTCTTTTATTTATCTCTCATCACCATTGTTTCTCAAGAATATTTTATATCCAATACACTCACCATAATATAAAAATTTTGTTAGAATGTTTTAATCACATTATTTAACGCTCTCCCTTATATATTTACATTTTAAACTCATACGTTTAATTGAATATTTTTTTAAATATAATTTAACATAAATTATATTTTCTTTATTGGAAATTTTTTCCTTATATAATATATGTTATAATATTTTCAAATAATAAAATTTTTATCTAAAATAATATGGTTCATATAATCAATAATACACAAAAAGAATTAACATGGGTTCAAATATTTAAATAATGGTGGTTTTTTGTTTTTTTCTAGTATGAAAAAAGTGCCTAAAAACCAACCATGTGGTTTTGTTGTAATTTTTCAATTGAAATATTATAGTTAAAATTTTTCTTTGTTTTATAAATTTCATGAGACAACCTGAATAAATAGGTACAGTAGTATATGAAATGGAATTGACATGAATTAAAGGGAACTCACAATCTATGTGGTTTGGTGACTAGCACAGTTGAATGAAAAAATAGACAGAGGGAACAATTTCTCCCCAACAAAAATTGATCAAAATATGACCATAATTATAAATAGGGAATAATATATATTCCAAATTACATTCATGGTTAAAGAGTACTAGAAATAGATATGTGAATATCAAAGGTATATATCATCCAAAGAGAAAACATAGATATAAAAAAACGTATAATTTCCAAGTAAACGGTTGATCATCGCTCCACTAGTCATCTCCATCACCCATGGTCCCAAGAATCAAGAACCCATGATACCTTCAAGTATCAGATTCTATTTTCATGGAACTTATATAACATATGCAATAAACCCCAATTGGAAAAATTGTGGTGTGTAAAAAATTACCCAATATGATTTTACCAAATATCTCATATGTACTCTGATAAAAATTATATTATATATGAATAAATTTAAATAAAGATTAAGAATGGAAAATATTTTTTAATTTTTTATTCCAATGATACTTTCAAAATAGGTAGATGGAATGTATATCTAAAAGTTCTTAAAAATATTATTTCAGTTAAAAATAAGGGAATTAATAAAATATTGCAGTAAACACTTTCATGTAATAGTCAAAACAAAACAATGAACTATGGTCATATTCATTAGGGTTATTTTGTTACTTGTTAGGGAATCCTTTAACTAGTTAACCAATCAATATAGATCTATGTGTTCAAATTTTATGAAGGCATGGGAGACAAATATATATTAATTCATCTTGTAATTTTGGGAAATTGTTGAAAATATGGTTTAGTTAGAGTTATCTGTATCAATATATTACTATGGAGTTAGAGTAACATTATTCTCTTCTTAATTAAAAACTTAATTTTGATTATACCATGTTCTTTGAATCCTTAAATCATTGGAAAATCATTTATTTACATTCATTTAGTCATTCAAATTTCAAATTCCCAATTTCATGTTTAAATATGCCAATTAAATTTACAAAAATACATATGTTTTTATCAAGATCATTCATTTCAAAATTATATTTCATATAAATCATTATTTTTCAAGAATCAATGTGAAATAATTTCATAAAAGAACATTTCAACTAAAGCCATATTTTCTCAAATTTCAACTGATATTTTAAAAACGATTATAAAATATTCTATTTCACAAATCAGTTCCTTTTTAAATGAATTATAAAATCTAATCAATTAATGTTAATAATTAAAAATAATTTTCAAATCATTGAATAAAATAAATCATTTATGTGTAGTTAATATCGTTACGGAATAAACTACATTTAGTCATGAGATCAATGAAACACCCAAAATGGGAATCACTAATAGAGATTTAAATTCAATGAAGATCATAGAGCAACCCCTAGAATGTAAATTGATAAAATCATTTTTTAGATCCACTAACAAAATTATGATGCAACAGTTTAAATTAAAGAGAGACTAGATGGAAAAAAATTAATAATAAAAGATAAAAATGATTAAGGAGGGTTCAATTTCAAACATTTAGATTTTGATTCAATAGGAATGGGCGAAGAGATACTAAAATACTATATAATGAGCCACTAAAAGCTGAAGGTTCATATTTGGTTCAATTAGGGGGAATTTAGAATTTATAATAGGTGGTTATATATTAAAATAACATTGTGGGTGGATATAAAATACCATCACGCAATTTTATAGGTTAGGGAAACGATTTGAGCTATCCATGGGGCCATAACATGAACCCTTTTAAGGAGTATAGAGAGTGATTCAAGGATAATATACATGGATAGACACCCTATGAACAAAAGTTTCTCTCCATAATGATACAATATAAGTTTGGTCAATTGTTTAGCTTCATGGTTTGAAAATGAAGAGTCAACCATAATATCCCCAATGACCCAATCCACAAAATTTTTGGGAATTTATTTGATGGTTTTTCAGGACCATGTAACCCCATATAGAACCACATGAAAATACATACGGTTTCCTAGTCCAATAATCATGGATTTCCATAACTATTTTCCAAATTCCTATATCCCCAAAACAGAAAAAATCTTCAAAAAGACCCCAAAAAAATATAGAACATGATAGAAACAAAGTAAAATTAATGTAATAGTTAGAGTACCAGAAATATTTCAAGCAGATATTATAATCTCCCCACCAAAAATTCCTCTTCCCTTAGAAATCACATTATTAATATTCCATGTCAGGGATATAATTCCACTACCCTCTCTTCATTTCCTCGCAATCTCATGTCCCAAGTGAATCAGAACTGTGTAGCCAAATCACTCAAACTATAGGTATTGACTTACAAAAAAGATCCTACATATTTGAGTCAAATAATTGTAATACCTTCTCAGTTATAGATAAATTACATTATGAATTAAGGTCATCTATTACAATGACATGAGATGGGTTAAATATATTGTTTATAAGTTCTGTCATGTGAAACACATTATTAATTGACATCAATTAAGTTGTAAAATCTCACCAATAATCTATCTTGACAATCTTCTCAACAAAGTAAACTTTTCCCTCATATCTATGTGTAGGAATTCCCTACATTACCTTCCTTTGGGGACCCAAATGAGGTGATAATGTCAAAAACACATGGTCACCAACTTAAAAAAACTAATGGTATCAAAAATGATCAGTATAATATATGTAACCTCTTTAATCCATCACAATAATTTGAAAAATAAACTGTATCTTTGCTGTTATCTCATAGAGTAAAACAGTCCCTACTAAGGAAGTTTCCATATAATTTATCAAATAAAACTTATATTTACATGGAAGGATAATGAAGGCTCCAAACAGTGTCATATTTATTTATGATAAGAAATAGTTGTTATAGTAAATCTTAACCATTCCTAGGTTTTTATAAAAGTTCTAATATGGTTGAGAACTCATGATAATAAAATTATTCAAAACTCATATAGATCATTCTATTTGGTGATCTTTATATGGAATATATTTCATGATATAACTAATATGTGACCCCATTACCTCATGAAGGCATCTCTAAATATGATAAGTAAAATAAAGATACTATTATATAATTAAAACATATACAACTCTTTATATTCTAATGATATCTTATACATAGAGGGTTTTCAAGACATCCAAATTAGTTGTATAATTAATTTTGAAAAGTGGGACAATTTAAAAATCAAATCTATCAATACCTATAATGAATAATTCCCTTGAAGAGTATATGAAACCCTAACTATGAAATGCATAAAAATGGTGTCTCACATTCTTGTTAGCATGGGATGGGGCTTCAGAAAAAATGATGGTTTCTAGTACTCATCCATGAACATCCTACAAGAATAAAAATTTTAAAAAGAATTTGTAATGTATCATCTCTCTCCTCATAAGAATTTATGCTGTAAGAAATATAAAATATTAATGATAACATAGCTTACATCCAACTGGGAATTGTGGAAATCCCTCATCTCATATTTCCTCATTAGAAATGGTAAAATTTAATGGCTCTAAATGAATAAGAAACCAAATGAAGATAAAAACCAATCAATGAGAGTCTCCTCATAATAAGGATTCATTAATTATATGTAACTAATCATCTAGATTCTGCTACAAATGATGAATATTCTTGAGAAGAGTTTAATTCAATATTTCACTAACCAGAAAAATATTTTTCTCATCCTCCCAAATACCCACATTTATTAATTAAATGAATCCCCACAAATTTAACTTCTCTGAGGATTATTTCACAAAATTTATCATAAGATTCATTCAATTAGTGTGGTCAATTTAATTAACTTTACCAAGGGTTTATGAAATCTGGAAATGAAAATATTTCATATACTTCACCCATAACCAGTTAAAAAGATTCAAATACTTATAAGAGATGATATGAATCATCCTTTTATAATTTAACTTGATGGTAAACTATTATATGAAAAGTTAATGCCACTAACTATTGAAAAAAATCATTACATTCATGATTTCAAGGTCAATAGTAGGAAAAGTATTCTCATGTGTACTAAGATGGGGGGGAAAAATAAGCATCTACATGACTACCTTTCATATGGAAGCATCCCAGAAAAAACCGGATGCATCAATAATGGACACATTTCCCTAAAAAGCCTCTAGATGATTAAATATTATTGTAGAATTCATAAATAATATCAATCCCTACAAAATTATTCTGACATTTTAAATCCCATAAATACATTACTTATATCCAAGGGACAGAAATCATTGGACAAGATTATTTTTATAAATCATTGAAAAACTTGTATGAATACCATTTTAAGACAAATAATCTTATAATATTTAAAAAAATCAGTGTTTAACCTATGCCACTAAATCGTTCACCTTCTTAAGGAAGAATAAAATTTGTTGTTCTAAGACAACTTGTACAATTAAATTAACATCCCATATACAAAAATTACATATTGATATCTTGTAAAAAACTTAATTATTTATCAAAGTTTCTTGAAAATATCTCAAATGATTCACATGGACTTCCTTAATTTGGTAATAATCCGAGATGTTATCTAAAAACACCTATATGAAGTAATCGATATAATGTTGTTATATTATGTTTTCAACTTCCATAAAAATAAATTATCATTGGTTTGGAGAAATTTTATAACAAGGTACTCATGGACAACCTACTATTGAAGGCATCATTTAGGGCATCAAATTATCTAATTATAAAGTAATGGAAACGTGATTAAAGATCAATATTCATGAAAACGTTATCCACCTTCAAATGGACAAATAAATCATCATTCTAGAGAAATAAATACTTCTTCATTACCTCAACTCCGTCAAATTTTTTAATCAAAGAAAAGGTTAACATTCACATTATTTTCATTATAAAAATAACTAGTGCTTCCCATGGTTATATGCTCAGATGAATTAATAATTTATCAAAGATATCATCTGATTTTGTCTTGAACTCCTTTAATTCATCTAGTTCCATTACAAAAGATGAAATTGCGATAAAACGATTACATCGTACCATGTCTATTAAGAAATCCTCCTCCCTTACTGGTCAGAAGCTAGAATAGTAAGACTGAAACACATCGAGAAACTTGATGACCACTAGAGGATGATCACCACACAAATAATCTTCCTCTATATCAAAATTAGGAAAAAAACACGCTTCCTAACTCCAAAATAGGTGTTCAAGCTCTAAAAGATCATGGGTCCCCTTCTCTATGGAAAATGTGGAACACCTAATTGGGCATTGAAAAGAAGAAACTCCAAATTAATAATATATATATAGAATTCATGTGAATTCTTCTAATAAATTTTGAGATTTAAATATATTAATTTCATTTTTAGAACAAGAAAATACCAAGTGAGCTCGATCTCTTAAAAAGAGAATATATAGGAACGGAATTGATGAAATTGTTCTCTTATTATTCTTAATGGTGTAGAAATATACATGATGTGTGACATATGATCTATAATTTTTTTTAGTAAATTAACAATTTGATTTTTCATTAAAAAAGGTTTCACACCAGCATCAAATAATTTTTTCAGTAAAGATAAAGATTTACTGATTGTACCTCAGACTGTCAATGGACCAGCATCAGCTATCTCTAGAGAATCTTCCTCCACATAATAAATCTCTGTTCTAGAATCTTATGGAGAGGTCCCCTCATTTTTGGAAGAATATAATTTCATTATAGAATTTTTAGGTTTTGATGATCCCATGACACTACCTAGGGAAGATGAACATTGTAAGGGTTATGTTTTTTCCATAAACAATCAAACAAAATACAGTTACTTACTGCCTCAACATAAACGGGCCTCAAATTATCAACAATATAAAATTGGAATCATGTATATGGGAATTTTAAAAACTCTTTATAATTTCTATATTATGACTCTTATGATGATCTTCCAAGATTATAATCACACATCCTCTAATATTTAATGGAACTAACACAAATACCACGTGGGGTAGGGGGCCCTCTTAATATTGAAATTATAAATAATTCAAGCTCAGCTATGAAAGTAAAATCCATAAAAATTGAAAAAATATTCAATCAACATCATGGAAACATGATTCCAGATATCATATTATAGGCCCATCATAAATATTCAGTTCGTTTTCTTTTCATTCATTGCTACATCAGGAGAAAAATGAACTAGTTTAGAAAAATGGTATACAAACTAATTTATAGTTCAATAACATTATTTAATATTGAGAAACACCATAGACTAAAAAAATATAATAGGGATTTAAATTCATTTTGAAAAAAAAATTATGTCTTTACACTCCATAAATTCATGCTTTTTCACCATAACTATTGAATCCCCCACCTTATGAAAGTCACTTATTGATTGAAGGTATAACACTTCACCTTTATTGAGTCTTGAATTTCCATGAACTGAAAAATAATTATAATAATTTACAAAAAAGTAATACCTTTTGAGGGTAAATGGATCCACATAATGACGGTGGTCTTTTCCTATGAGAATCATGATAATGATCACTAGTTTTATCATATCATGGTTCAACTACTAAATCATTAACATGAATGGGAAATGGTACCTATCAAAGATCATAGACCACATTCACCACTATGGAATTTTTTTTCAAATTTAGTGTCATATTTTCATGTTTTATAATAATATCCCATATAATTTCTATTCAAATTTCTTCTTCGGGTGTTGTACTACACAACATCAATAGGAAACACCAAACATTTTAAAGGATACTAATATCCTAAAATATGTTAATAGATATAAAAATATCAATTCCATTATATAAAATAGAATATTTCCAAGATTTTAATGTACTCAAAAATTTAAAAAAATACAAGAATCCAATCAATATATTCCTTAATGAAACTTTTCTGAAATACCAATGGTGGATTAATGCTCAATACAACGAGATCTCTCCAGGTAGTCACTCATAATCTACCCCTTTAGAAAGAAAATCCTACATCATGTATAACAAGACATCGTAAAATGCATATCAACAAAATTAATGATACAAAACCTAACCAAATTCAATTTTTTCTTAAACCAATTATAATAAGTTAGTAAACTAGTTCAATTTCTTAGGAAAATGACTCAAACGACATTCTAGTTACTTATGTGTTGGAATCTAGATCATGGGAATAAAAAACTATCCATGGAAATAATTTCAACCCAATAAAAAATTAAATTATAAAATTGGAATATGAATGATGAATAGTATTTATTCTGAACATTATCAATGTGGAAGTAATACCATGAGCAGATATATGTGGATAAAAATGTAACATCCTAAAAAAACAATATTAGGTCCAAAAAAGTGAAAAGAATATTAATACCTATGTTTCAATTGTGTAACTACACCACCACTCAATACCCAAATCTAAGGTCCAGTTAATCAATCACACCAAAAACTGATATGTGGCATTTAACTTTTTCCTAGATTTGGAATAATATATTTTAAAAATAACAAAATGAAAATAAATGGTGTGGGGAAAATGGACTTATAATATTTCCAAAAATGTTTCATAAGTATCTCTATAGTAAATAAGCCTTATATTTTTCAATTTAAAGAATTTCATTTCGTCTATAATATTTCTCAAATTTTTAGTCAAAATATTAATTCAAAAAAATCATATAAAAATTATATAAAAAATGATTCAAGTAATGTTAAAAAAATAATGTATATAAAAATATATTTTAGTACCCATTGGAATTTAGTAGTCAAAAATAACTAGATAATTTTCCATTGATAGTTTGTTTCATACCCTAGGTTACTCAAACTACTTAGACAGTCATCCTAGCTTGATGTGTGAACACATCACTAAGTCTCAACCCATTATATAGAATCATGTAGAACTTGTTTTAGTTATAGTTGTAATTTTTCAAATAATGGTAGTGAGATAGAGTCTTAGTGTGGTTTTCATTATCACCCACCAAATACCCAAGATCTCTTGATATATTAATTAATAAATCACAAGAAAATAATTTATTTTAATTCATTTCATCATTAATAGTTCAAATACCTGATTTTAAATTCTAAATTTCATTTTAAACATGAAACCAAGATCATATGTTTTTTTCAAGATCATTCCTTTCAAAATCATCATTCATTTAATTCCATTTTCACAAGAATTGATATCATATAATATCAATAAATCACTTTTCAGCTCATCCATTTGTTCTCAAAATTCCCCTAATATTTCACAGGGTATTTGAAAAAGTCTTTTATTTATCAAATCCAATAATTTTTAAATTAAACATGAAATACACAAAAAAAAATGAAAATAAATGAAAATATATTTCAATTAAGTGAAGTAAACCAAATGATCAATTCTTCGTAAAAGCTTAGGGAACCTCCTACCTTTATGAATAAGACAAGTCAAACCCTTAGAATGGGAACAACCAATGGATAATCAAAGGAGAGGATGATCAAGGGATAATCTCTTTAATTATAATCCATCCAATCAAGGTTAATATCTTCTAGAAATATGAGGATCCATCTCCCTAATGATTTATAGAATATTTGGAAGGGAAATTTTAAACCAAAGAGAAAATATATATTAGAGAGGGAAAAGACACATCCATTGGAACATTGACCTGAGTGGAAAGGTGTTAGGGAAGAGAAAATCGTCTATAAATAGCCCCCAATATCAAAGCCGGTTTTTAGGTTAAATAAGCTGGTGTTTATATATTTTAATGGGTATGGGGTATTTAAATTATAGTATTTAGGTGGTTAAAAATCATGTCACATGATTTTTTGGGTTACGTTGAATGGTGAGAGTTAATAGTGTTCCCTTAATTTGGTTTTAGAGTGTCACATATTTAGGATTCATGGTTTGAAACATAATATGCCAAAAATGCTCTCCCTCCTAGGATATAGTACTGGGGTTGAGTGGTTTAGAAACTATGCAACAACTCTTCTCTCCCCACAATACCAAGTCATGTGTATTTAGGGATAGGATTCATGGTTTTTTATAACCATGAACATTTTCTAGAACATCATGAAAAGCATATTATTGTTGGTTATCCCAACATATTTCTTCCTAGACATTCAACAACCATCGATAACCCCTAAAACATAAAACGTTTTTTAAAAAATACTCTTAAATAACTCAGAACAAGATCCAATCAAAGGATGATAAAAATTATGGGTAAGAATTACTATAAAATAGGAAAAAAGATGTTATAATAAACCAATATGAAATGATAAATATAGTGCATATGAGAATTTATTACCATAAAAATTGTGGTAAATTAGCATTGATCAATTTATAACCTATACTAGTGCATTATGATTAAATATGAAATAAAATTTATCATTAATGATTTAAATTATATAATCATATATAAGTCAATCAAAATGATTTAAAGAAGATCATATTATTCATAAGTTAAACAAAATAAAAATTGAAAAAAAATTTTTAATTAGGGATATGAGGTATGTGAATTTGATAATTTTTATTCTAATAAAATTATAATTTCTGATTTAAAAATTTTAACTAAATTATTAATTCCAAAATATCTTCTAAATAATTAAAATCCGGAAAAAAAGATTAGAATTTAATGAAAATTTAAGAAACTTACACTTAATGAATTTATAAAATGTAATAATAAACTATAATAAAATTTGATATTTTATGGAAACTAGTCATTCGATAACATTTTAATAATTATAAGACTTTAAATTTGGATAAATTTGAATTATCTGATCAAAATGGAGAATATGTTACCATATTGTCCGAAAAATTTAGATAAGTGGTCCTTTATTCATTTAAACTATATTATATAAAATCTCAAACCAATAATTAGTGTGATATGACTAAAGGTACAAGTAATTTTTTAAAATTTATTATCATTGCGTCAATTTTAATTTATATAAACAAAAAAAATGACCTAAAATATTTTTTGATCGACTAATTGAAAATTGAAAATTATAGAACTTCTATAAATTAAAAACACATATGTTATTATCAATTTATAAAATTGAATTATATTTATCATGAAATGTTACAGAATTGACGTGGGACTAACTTTCACCATATTTTCCAAAATTCAATTTGAATAAAATTGGTGATTATACATGAATGAAAACAACTTTAATTTTAGTTTTAAATCATTTATAATCAATAATCATGTGTTAAATTATTAGAACATAGCAGACATAATATACATGATGAAAAATAATAGTTTGAAATTTTTGATTTATTTTTTAATTAATGAAATAAAAATATTCACTTATATTAATTTTTATGAATGTTAAATTAAAGTGTGTGTATTTTTACAAACATAAGTTTGTTATGGTCAATAAAATGCATAAAAGGATATAAAATCAGGAAAAAAACTTTTATTGTTCACATAAAACTCAACAAGAAAATATTGAATTAATTATTCACACTATAGGATAATACTACAAATAAATCAATGTTATAGTATTCCAAAAAATAAGAAATTTTCAATTTTCGATTATAAATATTTTTATGCACCAAACTATTAACATGTAATTCCTTATCCCCTGTATATTGATTAGTTTCCATGCTATAGAGATACTATGATATCAGGTATGAATTATTATTTTGTAAATGCTAGTGACTAACATCATAGGTTTATGGTAATACTATGGGTGATTATAACTATATTATATTGTAGAAATAATATCATAAATTACATAACAGTGTACATAATAAATAATCAACGTAATTAGATGAATAAAAATGTTAATTCTATAATAAATATCCACATAGAAGAAAATATTTATGCAGACTCATGGTTATTTCATCATAAAATAGTTCTCTCTTAGGGATAATAACATAAATGAAATACATAAAAGAAAAAAAACAATCATGGCTCTACTATAAATATGAGTTTAATTTCATCCATCGCCTAACACAATCCATGATAATACCCTATTATAAAATAATTAAATCGATATTATTTCATATGAATATTCAATACATAACATCATTACACATGCCCTAGAACAATAATGGTCTAGTTTCATAGATCACTGGTTATATAAAAACGCATTTTTTATGAATACTAAATATCTCCCACAATGGTCTCCTATCATAGAATCCTTCTCTACATATCATAAATAGAACTTCCCATCAAATCACAGGGAAGGAGACCATAATTAATGATGAGATCTAATTCATAGTAAATTTAATCATTAAAGACATCAATAAATTATAATACATGAATATAAGGGTATAATAACATGATCATATCCTATGAAAGTAATGCATAATCAATTGAATATATATTTTCATGATTTATGGAAAAATGATTAAAATGTTAATTGAAAAAATTCTTAGGAGTATTGAATTAGAAATACTAAATCGTGATTAACGAGATCATATCATAAAAATAGGAATATGGCATAAGTATAGTCTTATCAAAATTAAATTTAGTATAAATATTAACATGTTCATTCATTGAGTTATGGACATGAAATAATGTCTAGACATAATGATATGCATATGAACCGAGGTCCAAAAAAAATAATAGAGAGAATATTATTTATACATATAAATATATGTTCATGAAACCAAGACCATACACTTGTGAACACAAAATCCGGTTCATTTATAATATTTGTATCTTATGATTTATGCATATTAAACTAATAAATTATTTGAATGTGTAATTATGGTCCCACTGTAACATCCCCAAATGATAAAGGGTTAAAGGATTAAATGATATGACTCATGTCAACAGGGTGCACCTTCCTTTTCGGGAGCCCGTCTGATTAGAACTCCATAGTTAAGCGTGCTTGGCTTAGATTAGTGATCAGGATAGGTGACCTTCTGGGATATTCACAGGGTGTGTGTGAAAGAGGAAAAAGCACACCGTAAAGGGTATGTGATGGACTTTGGGGCCAATAATTAGTCAGATGACCCATTCGGGCACGTGGGTGGACCCTGGGGTGGGCCGCACGTGTCGGCGGGGCAACTGGTTGTATCTGGTGGGCCAGGACCCGACGTCCATGTTAAGGCGGGGGGGTTGTGCTGTCACCGGGACCCAGTTGTCACACCCACAAATCACATAATGGTACCTATATATATGTGTGTGTTCCATAATATCAAAAAATATTCACTATGTAATCGAATCATAAACCATATAAAAGAAAACAAGTTTCATAAAGGTTTCATCATATCTTAATCAACCCTTATAAAAAACATAATTCATTGAGTGTCCTTCAAATAAACAAAATTATAATCTCTATAAATAAATTATTTTTTTCTTTACTGCATAATCATATCCCCAATTTAGAATAATAATTTCTTGATTATGCTGGGATGTATGATAGTTAATATTAAAATAACATTGAAACATTTTTTAATAAAACATAAAAAATGATATCAAAACATAAGTTATTATTTTATTTCAAAAAAATTTATTGATAATTAAATGTACCAATGAGTGAAATTTTTGACCAATACATAAAGATTATATGAAAAAACAGAGGATTATAAAATAAATATAGTTTAAACGATATGATCCATAAAATTAACATCAACAGAAATTCAGTATATACAACCCCAAATAGAAATGATATTTTAACATAATCCCTTCATATATTTGTGTTTTTGTAATTATAACACAAATGAATGAAATAACATAAAATGAAAATTTTAATATCCTTAATACAAATGGATTTTTAATATATCATATAAAAGGGGAGGTATATACAACATATGAATGAATCAACATGAAAATATGACAGGTGTCTAACAAAAATTAAAGTGATACAAGAATTTTTTACCTTAAGACTTACCTTTCTTCAAATGCATTGTAATATACTATATAATTAATATATATTTATATGTATATTATAAAATGATATACATACATTATATACTTCATATCATTCATTTGTTACTTCTAATTATTTTTTTAATAACAATAATCATTAATATGAACATTCGGTTGAACAATGGTCCCTTTTGCATGACTTTTACTATTTGATAGTTCTATTACACGAAATGTTTCACATATTAATCATCTATATATCTTTAATCAGGACATAGGTTCTATATTTACTCATCATATACACATTTATGACTATAATAAATAAGTGTTTATTAAAAATTAATTTTATCCTTATATGGAGGTGGTAGCCAGCATGTACGACTGAGTGATGTTTCATCTTTTTGTTGAATGTAATAAAAGAAGAATAAATAATTATTAAAATTAAATTAACAATTATTATATCAATAATATCATATATATTCATTAAATACACCCTTATCACCCTGCATGTAAAATTTAAATGAAAAACAAATCACATGGCATCACAAAGTATCTATTATTTCCCAATGGATTGACATGAAGATGGATAATGATTATTCCATCAATGTATTTACATATTATTATATAGGAGATACTAATGATGTAGTATTTTAATTATCGTGACTTAATTATATGGACTACAGTTAATGGTAAAATGAGTGATTCTAGTAAAAGAAATTAATTCCACATTGATATAACTCCTCTAGATTTACTCTTAAGGGTCCTGGGAATTGTATTTTTAAGAGATCAATTCCTATAGGACATGTATAATAATTTTTATAACAGATTTTGGTTGGTTTTAGTCAACCTATGTTTCTCATTGTGGTGTGTGGAAGATTGGAGGGGTGGATTCCTTTTATAGTTAATAAAAGGGCACACTTGTAATTACCTAAATGAATTAATATAATTAATTATTTTTAAAGTGAATGTCGTGGAAATATGAAATATTTCCTAGATATGATGAGAATATGTCCACGTACCTTCTTATAATAAAATAAATTCATATATAAGTGATGTATTAATCCTTATCTCTTAATTTTATCCCAAATTTAACCCTTTGTCGGTTATTATTATATCAAGGTTTTTATTCATTAAGAGTCACAAAAGTTACAATAAATTGTCAAGTGAGACATAAGTGGAAAATTGATGGAACTTTATAACATTTAAATTTTATAAAAAAAAGATAATATTTTAATTAAATTAAATAAATTAGTTTAATAAAATATTATTTACCATAAGATACCATTAATTCCATTTTCTGGACAATACAAATAATATAAATTTAACTACATGAAGAACAAAATATAGTTGGAATATAAAATTTTGTAACATCAAAAATATGTCTTATTAATATATTAAAATAATCAAAAAAATAATTCAAAAAAATTTATTAATTTCTATTTTTTTATTTATTTTATTTATTTTATTTTATTTGGACAAGAACCATTCAAGTATTGCTTAATCATATGTTAATTATTCTATAAAAAAATTAATAATAAAATAAAAATATAAAAAATTTATTATAATTCAAATAACTATTTATACCTTAAAATGACATGTTTTTATACATATAACAAAAATTTGAGACACTTCATATATTATAATTAAATTTTCTATTTACTTATTACATAAAATATTTTTAAAATATTTTTTAAATGAATGTTGGATGAAATTGAAAATCCCACATAGATAATATTTTCATTGTTATAAAATCCTATATAATTAAATTAAGTTACTATTTTGCTTATTTTTAGGATATATCCCAATGTTTTAAGCCCAATTTTCCAATTTTACCATTACTAAGGTGACAAATATTTATAATTATTATTATTCATAATGACAAAATTTGAAAGGAAACTATTTTCCAAAATTGGAAATCCTGATTTTAAATTTGGAATATATTTTTTATGTTTCAATTTATTAATGTGAACAAAATAAATTTTAATACTAATTCATAAAATAGATTAGAATAAATTTTCTTGAAAACAATTTCTAATCCTATAAATGAGCTCATACCAATAAAAAATATTATACATTTCTTTTGTGATTAATTTGATTATGTATAATTAAAGGAAAAATATATAACCATAAAACAGAAATCAAAACATAATGGGAAATATAATATATTTTTTAATGAAATGAAATGAATGTTTTGAAAAAATAAATATTTTCACTTTCCAATAAAAATCAACATTTTATGAAAAATCTTCAAAATTACCCAAAGATAAAATTGACATGATGAAATCAGAAATTATATTAATTTTATCAATTTCAATTTCCAAATTTTTTATAAATTATCTATAACACCCAGAAAACAATATTCTATGAAAATCAATTGTGATGAAAACATATTATTGAAGGAAATGATGAATTTACCGAAAAACGAGTACCTAATTATTAAGAATTAATCAATAAAAATTCATTATGAAACTTTTTTATAAATATTATTATGAAATGTGGTTATTCCTTTTCAAACAAAAAAATTTATCATCTATGTAATTATGGTACAATAATAAAACATTTATATTATATCTCTCTTCATTGAATGATCGATGTTTCATTTCAAACTAGCTCTTCAGTATAGTATGATTTTCATGTAAATTTTTATAGTGTAACATTATTCAACCCATAAATAAATTATATCATCATAATTATATATTGGTAATGAAGGGTTTTATATTTGATAATAACTTTATTGAAAGACCATATAGTACAATGGGATAATAATAATTCACTTAACAGGGGGAGGTGGAAAACATAATGTTTTCGTATAATAGCACATAATAGGGTTCCAATATAAAGAGAACAATAGTGAGAAGTGAAAATATGGATATAGATGGGAAAAAATATCATAAGAACAATATATAGTCAAATAGAACATGATTACAAGAATGTTAATGACTACAAAACAAAAGGTGTTAATGGATAAAGAAGACCATCAACTTATTAGAAATGATGGTAAAAGAATAATATTTTTTATGCCCCTCCTCATTAATAGGATTGATTCATTTTCTTTTAATATAGTTTTCAAAAAATTATAGTCACATTATTTATTTTAATTTCATATGAATAACATCATCATTTGGTTATGATTCAATAAATTTTGAATTATATCTCATCACTGACTCCAACAAATGAATATTTATTTTTCATACATGAGGCACTATAATTAACTTCTACAGAATCCTATATTCCAAAAATAATAATAATGAAATCCTTCTATCTCAAGATATTTACAAAATCCAAAAATTTTAGCACATGTAATACTATATATTTAAAATATCATATGATGATATAAGACATTAATCTATAAAACCACTACAATAACACTGAAATTTCACCTTAAACAATTCCATCAACAGTTGACCTTAAAACACATCCTAAATATGAATGACTAAATTTGAAACCAAAAACAGTTATTAAAGATTTGATCACATATTTCCCTTCTTGAATGACATTTATTTTTATACCCAAATAATATAAATTTGATCATAATGTCACACACCGAATAGAGGAATACCGTGATCATATATTATATGAACACATTCTAATACTTTCCTAATATAACATAAACCATCATAAAAGAAGAATTAAAAAATAAATTCCTAGAAAAACTAACTATATATGTATTCAATAAATAAAATTATGGAATATTGAATATATTATATAAATCTAAAATGACTAAAAATGTCATCAAGTATAACATAATTCATTTTTTAGTAAATCTCTAATCAATTTCAAGGTCACCATTATTCTACAATTTACATTACAAATAAAAATCATCTCTTTGTCCCAACTAAACTATATTATCTCAAACTTATGCATATATTATGGTATATCTATACCTCAATCATCTATTTTAAAAAAATGGCACATTTCCCCTAAATTGCCTTTCTAGGTTTTTGGTACTAATTAATATATTCTTGAAAATATATAATATAAAGCTACTAAAAAATAGTATTTATATGATTCTTCATTATTATAACTATAATATCACTGATAAAACACTTATACTATATAATTCATGAATAACATACATATATAATTAAATATTTTCAATTCTGTTGTAGGAATAAAATATTCCATTACATAGTCAATTATTTAATACATTGATTAGGGAATTGAATCAGATAATTACAAAGAACCCCACAAATAAGGGCTTAAACTATAAATGGTAACTTAGTATGTACATTATTTCCCTCCACATAGCACTTTCTTCCAACTTGTAAATTAATTTCACTATTCCCTTATTTTCTACACATAATCCCATCTATTTTTCTATTAAGACATTTACCTAGGTACAAATTACCATATTCATAACATATAAAAATTTTAATCATCTCCCCTAAAATTTATTCCTAAAACACAATTTTTCATATATTTGGTTCATTTAGAAATTCCCTTATTTTCTTTTTGTTAACCTTATATAGAAAATGTGTTAGACCTAATCCCATGATTTCATATTCCATAATTAATTTTATTTGGATTCTCAAGCATACAAAAACTAAATCAGCTATAATAATCAATATTTAAATTATTCTTCCTGGTTACAACCATTGTCCAAACACAAAAATTGACATATAATAATCATAGTGATTAATCATATATAAATTAAAAAGTATTTATAGGACTTCAACATCATGAAGTAATTTTTTCAATTGATGAAACTATAGGATTGTCCTATGGAATTTATATTCATAATGATTTATAATTAAAATTTGAATTAACCCAAGAATATCCAACTCGAGTGTATACTCAGGTGTGCAGTTTTAGGCTTACTCAGTATATCGTAGTGATAGTAGAGTTAATATCCAATATTCCCCATTGATATTCGTTACCAATAGTTTTAACCATTATGCATCTACATCCACCCATACTTATCCATACAGAGATGTATATTCATTGAAAACACAAAATATATACGTATCTAATATGTAAGGATGTTATAGTAGACATAAACATGTCCCCAAATGGTTCACCAATGTTTTTTAAACATAATCTCAATAAATAACAAATCCCTACAATGATATATATTGAGGTTAACCAAGGATAACGAACATAAATTTCACCAAATTATGAATGAATATTAATAACATAAAGTAATTATACATGGACCTGAATGATAATGTTCTAGTGTCATTGGAGACTACATACATAAACATAATATTTTAAAATGGATCATCAACATATTATTCATAGTTGTTTTATCATAGTACATTTCTTGACATATTTTACATATAACTATATATCAAATACTAGGTTAGGAAAATATAAGAATGGTTTCAATGAAATATAGAGTAAGGATAAACATAAGAGATATAAAACAATTAACATATTTGAGAATAAGGTTATGATAACATTATCATAATATATTAAACAGACACCTAATTAGTTAAAAATATTTAATAATGAGTCATGTAATAAGTATTTTTCATATCAAAATTAAAAAAAATAATTAGAGGGATTCATTAGTAATGAATCATAATCCGGGATATAATTTCATAAACATAGTAATTAGGACTAAGAATAATCTAATAACATTATCCACATGTATAAATAGTAAAAATATAACTAACTTAGTTAAGGACATGAAATATATACTGGACATAATGTTATGGAATCAAAACTAGGTCCTCACATAAATTTGGTAAAATGAAACATGGCCCACATAAACAATTACCTATATGAAACCAGTTCCATATATAATTTTTTGATCATGATATAATGTTCATTCCTAACATAGTAAACTCTTGAGTTATCCATGTTTTCCAAATTCATTAAAGGTATATATAATATTGATCCTACACATCACATAATATAAATATTAAATTTTTGTTCCACTATATCATAAAACATTCTTCAAATAACCTTATCAAAACCCATGGAAATAAACTGATCATCATAAAGGTTTCATCATATCATAATTAATCGAAGGGAAAGAAATGGGTTTCATAGAATCACCCTCAAATCATCATCACATTATGAAAACAATAGTAATAAATTGGATGGTATCATAATAACTTATTGTAAATGAAGAATTCAAATCCTATATGGATGTATATGTATATAAAAAATGCTTATAGATGTGCATTCTGACATTAATTTGAATAAAAATATCTGTTAGTTTTGTTAAAATTTTATCTAAAAATTACAATAGTTTTAAGAAAATTATATTCATTAAAAATACCCATGGAAACATGAAAATGAATCATCAATGAAATTAATTTTCATTTTAGTTGGAAAATCAATTCATACAGTATATGTTAAAATGTAATTTTATTTTCACTAATTTGAAAAAACAACAAAAAATGACTTTTTAAATATGTATATAAATATTAATTTATTTAACATTGAATTAAATTAAATGGTAGTTAATATGAACTTTTATACAATTCATATATTAGTATCAACTTTCATTAAACATTTTTTATGTGTATGGAGATGGAAGAAAAAATTCATTGGTTAATGAGGAAAATGGTTGTATTTTATTTAAAAAATCACATTTATTTAAATTTACAAAGACAGAAAAATGAAACTAATATATTTAAAATACATTAATAATCTATGGATAAGAAAATATTTAGGATTTGAAAAATTATATCAATATAATTTCACTAAAAATAAATTTGTCATAGATAATCGTGAAAATAATTGAGATTGTAATCCACACCCCTTCCATATTAGAGGATTTAGAATGGTAAACCCATTAAAGAAATAAATTAAAATTAAACAATAAATACCATGAATGTAATGTGATTCATGATATTTAATATCAATATTATATTATATAAACTACATGAAATAAATATGGGTTTGATATGGCATATGTCTCATGAGAAAAACAATTGCAAGAGAATCCCTTACATTAGGTCTCATTTGGTTCATACTCCTTCAAATGTTCTATATACTAAATATAAATTTATTATGAAAATATTATATAACCATATTAATAAATAAAATACAATTTTTCATTCATTTATAATTTTTAATTTCATATTTTTATAAATTACTTCATTAAAACAAATATTTTAGTGAGATGTCATAAGTTTTTCGTGCATGTTTTGGTTAGATTATACTAGTACTTGATCCATGGTCATAATATCCTCATCTAAATAATTTCAATAATGATTTATGTATCATATTTATTCATCATAAATAATAATTTAAAAATTCATAAAATGATTTGGTGGAAAATGAATTACATCCCTTTATGGAGAATGGTTGTATATACATATGCATGTGTGATATTTTCATGTTTTAAAAGAAGGAACGATCAAATCTTAAATAATAATTATACTTTAAAAAAATTTATATTTATATAATAAAAATCATATATATTCATTAAATGGGTCATTATTTACATCCATGTGAAGAGGGAATGAAAAAATAGCATCCCTACATAGAGTTAATTTTCAACACAAATGAATGAGCAACTTTATAGATTTGAAAAATATGTATAAGGATATAGATAAAAATAATTAAATATGAATAATAGCATTTTATTTCTTCAGAAGGAATGGTTATATTTTTTTTTAATGTTTAGTACATAATTATGGGACGTAAAATATGATGTAAAATGAAAGATATTGGTTTAAACAATTACATCCTCTTGGATATACATCGTTTGGGTTCCCCTAAATGACTTTAGGGATACTCCATTGATGAAAATAAAACCTATAGAACATGGATAATTAAGTATAGATTGAGTTTTTATCATTTTTTTAAATATAGGTGGATCATGGTGGTGTCAGGAAGGCATGAGATGTAATTCACTTTTATAGATATGTAAAACATATAGTTAGAAGGATGTAAAATAATTACATATAATAAATAATTTTCCATCCCCATGTGTCGCCAAAGTTAATTTATATTAAATCTAGGATTTTTATTAGTGGAATAACTCTTAATATAAAAGTAAGACATTTTTATGTGATTCTTTTACCATAATCTCTTTGTTTTAACCCACATTTACCTTCTTCATTATTATCATTATATCGAAGATTTTGAACTATTGGGATCTTGAATGTAACAATAAAATGAAAAGCAGTTATGAAATGAAAATTATTGATTTGATCTAACACAACCCACTAATTTATTAAATCAAAAAAATTATAAATTTTCAATCACATAATAAAATATTATTTATCACAAGATACAATTAAATTCTTTTTTAGGATAACATTCACAATTTGACTTTAGAGAAACACATATGAAATTTTATTTAGATAAGATACCTCTAAAACATAAATAATATGTTTTATTTGTATAAAAAGATCATAAAGTTTATAATTTTTAAAAATTGTGTTGTTTAATATTTTCATAATTATTTAATTAAACATTCTAAAAGTTGAACAAGAAATTTGTTATAATTTCATTAGATTTGATTGTAATTATTCTATTGATAAAAATAAAAAAATAATTAATATGATAAGAAAACCATTTTCCATAACATCAAAAACTATAACATAACATAACTTATTTGTATCCTTCTGAAAAAATATTATTAATATTAACATAAACGGATAACATTTTTTATTTAGTCTTTATAAAGAAGAATATTAATTTCATCATCAATTGAATGTAGCATGAAATTTCTATAAAATAAAATAAAAGATCCATAACATCAAAATGAACATATTAAATGAATTAATGGAATTTATTTTACCAATTTATATCCCCGTATCCTAGTTTTGACCCAATTTTACCTATTTTATCCTTATTGGGCTGGAAAATGTTAACCAATCTCAATATTTATAAGGACAAAAAATTATTGTTTTTAAAAAAATTTAATTACTAATTCCATATATGAAATCCATTTTTCAATATTTAATTTAATAAATTTGAATACCTAAATTGTATTGTAAATGTACAAATATAACAATTTTGTGTTAAAAAATTGTTTTTAGCCAAAAAAATAGCTTCTACCAAAATTATTTATTTTTCTAATAATGATTTATGTTATTATAATGTGTCTAATTAAAGGAGAAGTATATCACTTATAAAACTATTTCAAAACATTAATATCCATTACATAACTTATATAAAATAAAATATAATTTATTAAAAATCAGTATATTTCACTATTTACTCAAAAATCAACATTTTCAAAAATATCCAAAAAGATCACCCTAAGTTAATATTGACATGAATATTTAATAGAATATATTCATTATAAAAAATAAAATTTCTAAAAAAATTAGAAATTGAATATAGTATAAAAAACACTTCTATGAAAACCATTTTGAAAAAAAACATATTTTTAAAGCATAAATTAATTTTACTGAAATTGAGTACATATTTATTATTAATTAATCAACAAATTTTCATTATGAAAACTAATATATGTTACTTAAAAAACTTTATTTCAATTTATACATCAAAATTAATTCTTAGGTTATAATATTCATGTACTAATATTGTTATAGTATGACACACTTCTTTTAAAGCTTGATGGTCAATGTACAGAATGTGATCAAGCATAGTATTTTCTAAAAAAATAAGGCTTCTTATAGTCCATGTTTTCAACCTAAAA
The DNA here is from genome assembly GCA_963277665.1 of Viscum album. Taxonomy (NCBI): domain Eukaryota; kingdom Viridiplantae; phylum Streptophyta; class Magnoliopsida; order Santalales; family Viscaceae; genus Viscum; species Viscum album. The sequence goes on from OY728123.1 coordinate 894,213,611, forward strand.
TATAAATTCAATGGACATTTTATATATTAATATTGTTATAAGTGGATTGGAATCATGTACCTCTATTCCATAGAGACCTATGAATGGTGTGAGTATATCACATTAGTAAACCAACAATGTTGATATGTACATAACCATTAAAGTAGTTAAATTTAATGTGATATGATTATTAAACTAATAGTTGTGGATGTGTAGTAAAATAACCATGTTCAATAATCATGTTATAATGTGACATCCATGATTGACCATACATACTTAATACACTACTAGAGTGTTTTTGAGAAAGTCATATAGCCTTTCCAACCAATATCAACTCCAACAACCTTAATCAGCAGGTGGAAGCATTGATTCATTGGTGGATGACCCTATGAAATCCAATAATATCAGGCATAAATCTTATTCCTATGAGGTAATCCTAAAAAATATGATTTTTGGTATACAAATTATTACATGTATTTTCTCCAGGGTATTCTTAAAGATATATAAGAAAAATCCCCACATGTTGTGTATTCTACATTAACATAGTTACCAAATATAATTGTCTAACCTACCAACTCAGGTCAACCAAAATAGACACCTGAGTCAGCCATCTCATGGTGAGGTGAATCAAGAAAATATAACATTTATTGTATGTAACAAAACAAGACATGCAACTATATTACCAGACAAAATAAATATATACATATAGATCCATAAAATAATTGAAAAACTAAAGAAAACTAAATGTATGAATAAGGAAAGACCAACAAATATCTATTTGAACAACAGTCACCTATAAAAAACCTAAATAGAAGGAAAATACTATAGGGGAATACATAATGCTAAAAGATTCAGTTCCTATAAATGTATCCAGTAATAGAACATCTACAGCCAATTAAAGTCCTACGTAGAGTGTGAGAAAAAATCCTAGTAGGATACCACCACTATTTCTATTAATGATCTATATATTATAATGTAACAATTATGGATTAAAAAAACGTTTTTATAAAGAATCTTCACAAATCCATCATATTTATAAAAAATTTCCCACTAGTTTTTATAAAATCTGTTCATATTCTAATGCCTGAAATATTATGGGAATATGGGATAAAATAAGAAATCATATCCATGCACACGGTGTTTTGACAGTAAACACATATCCATGAAATGTCCCTTCATTACATGCTATATGATACATCCTTAGACAATAAAACTATGAGAAGCAATATATGATCAAAACCATTTTGCAATAAAAATATATAAATGAACAATCAAATCGTATTAGGGCCTATTCTAGAGCCCAAGACTCGCCCTTCTAGTTCCAGAAAAAAAATTATATATATTTTATTATAAGAATAATCATAAAAATATACAGAAATTTACATATAAGGATATTTTCCAATTTAGGCTATATAGGAAAAGGACCAATTTAACATATTATCAATGTTAAAATAGTAAATAAAAGGAAATGGTGAAACAATTCTCACACTATATTCTTATTAATATAAACTATATGAAATCACTATATGAACCGAAAAATATTTATAAAAAGATATAGTGCTCAACATTTCCTATTAAGGGGTTTTTGAGAAGTCAGTGAAAACCCACTATGAAAAAAACATTCATGCAGACTCATATGGATAATAACATAGTTAAAATATATAAAATAAATAATCAATCGAGGATCTACTATATCAATTTTTTTCTGTCATTCATCACCGCACACAATCCATGAGGTGACCCTCGCATAAAATAAAAAATATATATTATTTTATATGAATATTCAATACATAACACTATTATAAATTCCCCATAAAAATAGGGTTTTAGTTTCATATATCACTAGTTACATAAAAATTCATTTTATTATGAATCGTCAAAATCCCCCCCCCCCCCCGAAATGTTATTCTATCATTGTATCATTACCAAAATTTCATACATAGAACTTTACATCAAATCACATGTAATGAGACCGTAATGAATTACGACAACTAATTCTAGGTAATATAAAATATTGAAGTAATCAATAAATAATCATACATGTGTACAAGTGTATAAGAACATGATCATAACCTAGGGAAGTCATATATAATAAATTAAATATATATTATCATAATAAAGGGAATAAATCATTATGATATTAATTTAAAAAAAGATTAGGAGTGCCAAATCATCAATACTAAACCATGATCCATTAGAGAATATCATAAACAATAGAATGTGGCACACTCATTGGCTTATAAAAATCTAATTAAGTATAAATATTAATAGTTTCACTCATTGAGTTATGTACATGAAAAAATCTCTGGACATAATGTTATGTGTGTGAACCAAGGTCCAAAAAAACTTATAGAGATGAAACTAGTTTTACAAATAAATCTATGTTCATGAAACCAAGACCATGCATACTCTTCTGAACATGAAATATGGTTCATTTATAACATCTGTATCTCATGAGTTATACATATTTAAATAACAAATTAATGGGATGTGTAATTATAGTCCCAAAAATAACGTAATTCTATATATATATATGTCTTCCATAAGATTATATAATATTAATCATGTCATTATATCATAACTCATTGAAAGGAAACAATTTTCATAAAGGTTTTATTATAACTAAATTAACCCATTTAAAGGAAATATGTTTCATAGAATATAACTCAAATCAATAAAATTATAATCCATTTAAATAATTAATGTGTACTTTACTATGTGATTATATCACCAGTTTAGAATAATAATTTTTAAATTTTGTTTACATATATAATTTATACTATTAAAAGAGCATTCAAATATTTTTTAATAAAACAAAATTTAAATTTCTGTTTATTTTGGTAATTTTTAGCCAAAAATTTCCAATATACTGAAAAATTATTTTATTTATAAACAAATAGTGAAATATATAGATGATACTTCAAAACAATTAAATTATCATGGTGGAAGGAAAATTTGGTCATACTATGTATATTAAAATAGGATATTCATTTGAACCTATTAGAAAATATAAAAAAACTACCATATTGGTAAAATTTATGAAAGATACATTTTTAATAATTTTTAAAAGATTTAAAGGTTTTGAATGTGATAATTTAAAAAAATTAATTTAATTTAAGAACATTTATAAAAAAAGTTAAGAGTGCATCCAATAATCAAAAACATTATAGACAAAAGATGATATAAGTTATGCATTTATTTCAAAAACATTTTCTCGATAATTATAAGTTCCAAAGAGTGAAGATTTTTACCAAGAAAAGATAATTATTTGAAAATTGTTATTATTTAAAAATATATGTCATTTAGAAAATATGATCCATAAAATTACCATCAATGGAAATTTAGTATAGACAACCCCAAATTGAAATGATTTTGTAACATAATCCCTTCATACATTGGTGATTTTTGAATTATAATATAAAAAAAATGAAATTATGAATATTATTAAAATAAATTGATTTATCATATATCATATAAAATTGGAGTTATATAAATCATTTGAATGAAACAAGTGGTAAATATTTCATGTGTCTCACGGTAATTAAAATGAGACAAGAACCCGTTACCTTAAACCATATCTTTCTTCATATGCAAAAGATATAATATATAATTAAAATATAATTATTATATGTATATTCTTGAAACCATATACATACATTACATAATAAGTGTCTTTCATTTATTATTTCTAATTTTTTTGTTAAAAAATCATTAATCATTAATATGAAAATTTGGGTAAATAATGGTCTGTTTTCTATGAATGTTACTGTTTGATGGTTTCGGTACATGAAAATTTTCTCTTATTAATCATATATATAACATTAGTCAGGAATATGTATAATATTTATTAATCACATAAACATTAATAAAAATAATAAATAAGAGGTTATTAAAAAATAATTTTATCACTATATGGAGTTGGTAATCGGCGTGTAGGACTTAGTGATGTTTTTTATTTTAGTTAAATATTATAAAAGAATAATAATTAATAATTAATAATTAAAGAATAATTATTTTATCAAAAATATCATATATATTCATTAAATATATCCTTATCACCCTCCATGTAAAATAGAAATGAAAAATTAATCACATGGCATTACAAAGTAAGTATTATTTCCCAATAGATGGAAAAGGAGATAGATAATGGTTATTATATCAATTTAATTACATATTGTTATATAGGATATACTAATTTAATAATATCTTGATTTTTTGGGCATAATCGTATGTTCTAAAATTAAATGTAAAATGTGAGATATTAGTTAAAATAATTACCTCCACATTGAGAGAACTCCTCTAGATTAATTCTTAAGGATCCTAAGAATGGTATTTTGAAGAGGTAAAATCCTATAGAATGTGTATAATAATTTTTAGAAGAGTTTTTGGTTGGTTATAGTTAACCTAACTGTCTTATAGTTGTCTATAGAATTGAAGAGGGTTGGTTTCCTTTTATACTGAAAAAAATGACACACTTAGAAATACCTAAATAAAGTAATATAAATAGTTATTTTTAATCTTCATGTGGAACCAATATTATATATTTCATAGAAAGGATGATCAATAGTTAATGTACCCTCATATAATAAAATACATTCATATATAAGTGATTTATTAGTCCTTATCTCTTAGCTTTATCCAAAAGTTAACCATTTGTTAAATATTGTTATATCATGGTTTCTACTCATTATGAGTCACAAAAGTTACTCTAAATTGGGAAGTGAGACATAAGTGTAAAGTTGATGGAATATTCTAACAAATCCATTCACTAAGACAAAGATATTATTTTTAGGAAATTTAATTCATTTAATAAAAAATTATTTATCATAATATACCATTAATTCCATTTTGGGACAATAAAAATAAATTAAATATGGCTACTTAAAGATAGAAATGGAATATGAATATAAACTTTTATAAAATCAAAAATATGTCCATTTAATACAATAAAATAAAAAAAGAATCAAAATTTTATTATTTTAAATACTTTTATTTTGCTTTAATTGATTTTATTTTACTCGAACATGAACCATTTAAGAATTGTGTAAGCATCGGTTAATTATTCTCCCACCAAAATTTAGAATTAAAAAACATGATAAAAAAAATTAATTATAACTCAAATAACCATTTATAACTAAAAATTACATGTTATTATATGTATAAAATATATTTGAGATAATTAATATAATAGAATCACATTTTCTATTTACTTATTACATAAGTAATTTCAATGTATTTATCAAAAGAATGTTGGTTGAAATTGAATATCCCACAGGGATAATATTGTTATGGTTAGAAAAACCAATATAATTAATTGAACTAACTATTTTGGTTATTTTTTGGGATGTATCCAAATTTTTTGACCCTAATTTTACCATTCTACAATTACCAAGGTGAAATATTTTTTTAATGATTACTTTTCATAATGAAAAATATTTGAGGGGAACTATTTTCCAAAACTAGAAATCTTGATAACAATTTAGGAATCTATTTTTTATGTTTCAATTAATTAATGTGAACTATGTAAATATTAACACTAAGTCATAAAATAGATGAGAAAACAATTTTAAAAAATAATTAATCCTAAAAATGAGTTTTTTCCAAAAATAAATATTATCCATTGTCTTTGGTGATTAATTTGATTATGTATAATTAAATGAATCATATATAACCATAAAATTTAAATCAAAACATAATGATAAACACAATTCAAATTTTTATGAAAATAAATGAATGTTTTGAAAAATTACTCATTTATCACCATTTATTAAAAATTAAATTTTTATTAAAAATTCATAAAAATTATCCAATGATAATATTAAAATGATGAAATTAGAAATTTTATTATTTTTTTAAATTAAAATTTCTAATTTATTTAAAAATTATCTTTAACATCCAAAAAATTATTTTATAAAAACCATTTTTGTTGACAACATATTTTTGAAACTTATACAGAATTTTCTGAAAATTGGGTACCTAATTAATTAGAATTATTCAAAAACATTTCATAATGTAAATTATTAATAAATATTGTTTCAAAATTTTGATATTCCTATTCTTACAACAAATTTATCAACTAATTAATTATGGAAACATAATAAAACATTTATAACATATCACCCTCCATTTAATGATCAATGTTTCATTTCGAAAAAATCTCTTGAGTAAAGTGTTATTTTAAACAAAAATTTTAGAGTGTAACATTATTCAACCCATAAATAAATTACATGATCATATTTTTTTATTGGTAATCAAGGGTATGATATTTGAAAATAATGTTATTGAAACACACACAGTACAATGGGATAATAAAAATTCCCTTCATAAGGGGAGGTGAAAAATATAAATTTGGCCTATAATAACACATAATAGGGTTCCAATATATGGAAAACATTAGCAAGAAGTTAAAATATGGACATGGATTAGAAAAATAACATCATAGGAACAATATATAGTCAAATATAAATTTAATATGAGAATTTTAATGACTATAAAACCAAAAGAGTTAAGGGATAAATAAGACAATCAATTTTTTAGAAATAATGATAAAATGATAATATTTTTTATGCACCTATTTATAAATATGATGGATTATTATACAGTCAATATTGTTCACAAAAAATATATTCACTTTATTTATTTTTATTTCATAAGAATAACTTCATCACTTGGTTATACTTCAATCAACTTGTAATTCTATCTCATCTCTTACTCATGCAAACGAATATCCATTTTTCATACCTGAGCTAATGTAATTAACTTTTAATGAATCATATATTCCATAAAATAATAAAAATTCATTCCTTCTATCTCGAGATATTTACCAAAACAAAAAAATAAGCATATATAAAACAATATTTTTACAATATCATTTCATGATATAAGACATTAATCTCTATAACCTCAATAGTAACACCAAAGTTTCACCTTACCATTTAATCAATATTTAACCATAAAACTCCTCCAAAATATGTATGACCAAATTTGAAACAGAAGAAAATATTAAATATTTGATCACATTTTTAACTCGAATTGTAACATTTATATTTATCACAAAATAAAATAAATTAGATCACAATCTCACATAATAAATTGATAAATACCATAATCATATATTCTACAAAAACATTTTAATCCTTTCATAAAATAACTTGAACCACACTAAAAATAATATTAAAAATAGATTCCTCCAAAAACTAACTATATATGTATTACATAAATAAAATAATGGATTATCGAATATATTATATAAATATAAAAATAACAAAATTTTCATAAAAGATAACAAAATTAATTTTTTGTCAAATCACTAATCATTTTCAATGTCACCATTATTCACCAACATACATTACAATAACAATCATATATTTGTCCAAAAAATACAATATTATCTCATCATTATTCATATATTATGTTTTACCTATACATCAATCTTCTATTTTCCAAAAAGGCCATATTTCCCCTAAATCACTTTTCTAGGCATTTGTCACAAATCGACATGTTCATGAGAATGCATAATATAATGAAACTGTACAATAATCCTTATATGGTTCGTCATTATAAAAAACAAAATATCATTAATAAAACACTTATACAACATAATTCTTGAAAAACATAAAAAATAATTAAATATTTTCACATCTCTTATTGGTATAATATATTCTAATCCATTGTCTATTATTTAATACGTTGATTAGGGAATTGAATTATATATTTCCCAATCTCCCCAAAATTAAGGAATTGTACTATATATGATACATTAGTATGTAAAATATTTCCCTCCACATATAACTTTATTTCTACTTGGAAATTAGTTTCATTATGCACTTATTTTCCACACATAAACTATATTATTTTTCCATTGATACATTTACCTAGGTAAAACATCCCCTTTTCATAACATGTATGAATTTTAAACATCGGTCCTAAAAGTTCTTTGTAAAACTCAATTTTTCATTTATTTTTTTCATTCATAAATTACCTTTATTTTCTAGTTGTTAATCATATATGAAGAAAACTATAATTCATAATCAAATGATTTCATATTTCATCCTGAATTTTAATTATTTTTCTCATGAGTAAAAAAACTAAATCATCCATACTAATCAATATTAAAATGATTCTTCCTGGTTAAAACCATTGACTAAAACTGAAAAATGTTTTTTAACCTACAATAATCATAGTGATTAATCATATATTAATAAAAAAATATCTATATGATTTCAACATCATGAAATAATTTTGTCCATTGATGAAACTATAGGATTGTCCTGTGGAATTCCTAGTTATAATCTATTAAATACCTTTATAATGATTTGTAATTAAAATATGAATTATCAAAGGAATATCCAATTTGAATTTATAGTCATGTGTACAGTTTTAAGCCCACTCAACAAGCACTAGGGATAGTAGAGTTAATACCCAATCTACCCCCATTGAGATTTTTTACCAATAGTTTTATAAATTCCGCATCCACATCTACTTACCTGTATCTATACAGAGATGAATTTTCATAAAAACACCGAATATATATATAACGAAAATTCTAAGATGTTATTAGATACATAAAATTGTCCACAAGTATTTTAACAGTTTTATCTAAACATAATATCAAAAAATAACTAATCCTTACCATGATATACATTGAGGTGACCCAAGAATAAAATACATAAATATCAGAACATTATAAATGAATATTAATAACATAACACTATTATACATGGCCCAGAATGGTAATGGTCTAGTATCATTGGAGACTAGATAGATAAACATCATATTTTAAAATTGATCATCAACATATTCCACAATGTTCTTTTATCATAGTTCCCTTTTATTAATATTTTACATATAATGTTACATCAAATACTTGGTTAGGAAAACATAATAATGTTTTCGATGAAATACTGAGTAAGGGTACCCATGAAATAGATATAAATTTTTTTACATAAATGAGCATAATGGTATGATAACATTATCCTATCATAATAAACTCACACTGAGTTAGTTAAATATATTTACACTAGATTGATATAAAAAAAATATTCATAACAAAATTAAAAAAATCATCCGAGGGGGATTTATTAGTATTTAATCATGATCCATGGCATAATATCTTAAACATATTAACATGGAATAAGAGAAATATTATATCATTATTCACATATATAGAAAGTAAAACAGTTAACCTATTACGTTAGTGACATGAAATATATAGCATAAATAACATTTTAGATATGAAAATAGGTCCTCAGATAAACTTTTTAAAATGCAACATGGACCACATAAAATAATTAGCTACATTATACTGGTTCCATACATAATCTTTTGAAAATGAAATAATATTCTTTTCTAACATAGTAAACTCAAGAGATATTCATGTTCCCAAATTCACTAAGGGTCTATATAATATTGACCTCACACATCACATAATAGAAAATTTACATTTCTTCCACAATATCATAAAGAATTCTTCAAATAACCAAATCATAACCCATGGAAAGGAACTAGAAATCATAATGGTTTCATCATAATATAATGAATCCAAGGGAAATAAATGGGTTTCACAGAATTACCCTCAAATTAGAATAATAATATAAAATCAACAGTAATAAAGTAGATGGTATCATAATAGCATTTCTTCATTGAAGAATTAAAATCCTTGAAGTATGTATACATAGATAAAAAATTCTTATAAATGAGAATTCTGAAATTACTTTGAGTAAAAATACCATTTTCTGTTGATACAATTTTATCTAATAATTACCATAATTTTAATAAAATAATATTCACTAAAAATACCAATGGAAAGATGAAAAAGAATCATCAATGAAATTAATTTTCATTATGGTGTGAAAATTCATTCATAATGTATATGTTAAAATAGAATTTTATCTTCACAAATTTAAAAATATTGACTTTTTCATTATATATATAGAAATGTTCCTTTATAAACCATTATAGAAATGTAAATTGTAGTGAAAATGTACTTTTAAAATATTCATGTGTTATGATAAAATTTCATTAAATAGTTTTTATGTGTATGGACATAGAAGAAAAAGTTCATTGGATAAAGAGGAAATCATGTCTTCTTTTCAATAAAAAATCTGCATTCATATTATTTTACAAATAGAGAAAAAGGCAAATATTAAATGAATATAACATGAATAAAATATGTATAATAATATATATAGGGTTTAAAAAAATATATCAGTATAATTTCACTAAATATTAATTTCTCCTAGATGATCGATAAAATAATTGATATTGTAATTCAAACCCTTACCCCAACGGTAAATTTAAAATTATAACCCTATAAATGAAATAAATTAAAAGTAAATGTGAAATACCATGAATATAATGTGATTAATGATATTTCATATAGAATGTATATTATATAAACTATATGAAAGAAATTTTTGGTCGATATGGAATATGTTTCATTAGAAAAAAATAAAAAGAGAAGCCCTTACATCAAGTCTCATTTGGTCTATACTCATTAAAATATTCTATATAATACATATAAATTTATTATAAAAACATTATATATCCATATTAATAAATAAAGTACACTTTTCATTCGTTTATAATTTATATTTTTATTTTTATTAACAATTACTTCACTAAAAGGAATGTTTTGGTGAGATTACATAATATTCCCATGCATGTTTCGGTTAGATTACATTGGTACATGAACCTTGGTAATGATATCATATTCTCAATAATTTCAGTAAAAACCAATGTATCATATTTATTCATCATAAACAACATTATATAAATTTTGTTTAAAAAAATTGGTAAAAAATGAATTACATCACTTCATGGAGATGGTAGTCCATACTACACATGGGTGATATTTTCACTTTTTGACGGATGGAATGAAAGAATATTAAGTAATTTTTAAACATTAATAAATAATATTTATATAATGAAAATATTCAATATTTATTAAATCTATATTTTTTACATCCTTGTGAAGATGAAATGAAAATAAATCACATCACTTCATGGGGGTAATTGTCCACATATATGAACGAGCGACATTATCGATTTGAAAAGGATGTAAAAGGATATAGATAAAAGTTATTAAATAAGAATAATATTATTTTATTATTTTATTGTGAATGACTAAATTATATTGGAATGTTTATTACATTATTTTTAGATTTAAAATATGATGTAAAATTAAAGAGATCAGTTAAAACAATTATCTCATCTTTGATAGACGTCCTTTGGGTTCCCCTCAATCATATTAGAGAAGCTCTATTGTAGATAATAAATCCTATAGAACATGGATAATGAATTATATAACATTTTTTATAGGTTTTTTAAGTATAAGTGGATATCGGTGGTGTTAGGAAGGCGTGAGGTGTAGTTCTTTTTTATAGAGAAGTAAATGATATATGTAGAAGGACGTAAAATAATTACATATAATAATTTATTTTTCATCCTCATGTGCCACCAAAGTTGATATATATTAAATCTAGGATTTTGATGTGCCTAATTTATCTTAAAATAAATGATATACATTTTTTGAGATATTTTCACCCTAATCTCTTTGTTTTAACCAACATTTACCCTTTTCATGATTATCATCATATCAAATATTTTACTCATTTTGGATCTAGAAAGTAACTATTAAAGGAAAAATGGATATGAGATGAAAATTATTTATTTGATCATCCACATCCCATTAAATACTTCAAAAAATATATTTTTAGATTTTGAATCATTAAATAAAATATTACTTATCACAAGATACCATTAAATTCTTTTTTAAGACAATTTACACACTTTGTCTTTGAAGAAACATATAAAAAATTTCAAGGGATTTAATCTATCCGCTAGGAACTACTAGGTCAGAAGATCCATTGAAATTAAGAAGGTGTTGTCTTATAAAATTTTCCACTACTGTCATGTTCTATTGTGGTGCCTCGGGTTGTTCTCTAGGATGGATACCACAACAATTTATTGATTTTTTATCTGATACATTACAATCAAAAACTATTCAGTTCCAATCCCTACAATTCTAGGTTGGAGATTTGGAAGGATGTTGTTATTTCGGTGCCTCTCCTCTTCACCATCCCTATTTCTTCTGCAGAAAACCATTATAAACATATGTATCTTAGTCAGAGAAACATGATAATATTTAAATTCTATAACATTTAAAATTATTCATATAGTAAAAATCATTTCTAGTATTCTTATTATCATCACCTGAACCCTTAAATTTATCTAAACCATCTTCTGATACCATTTATAAGGACATAGCCTTATTACAGTACATAATCTTTAATTTAGTCAAGAAATCACTTACATTCACATTGAGGATCTTTTCTAGTTTATAGATTTATATAAAATTAAAATAACACATCCATGAAATTACACATTAATACAGAGTGGATAACAAAAAAAGAATACTCATTTCTTCCAATATATAAAACTTTTCAAATAAAACAGGATTTCTTTGAAAAATCTTCAAACATTCAACTAGGCATCCTTATTTGTACTACACAACCTTATAAAATATGAAAATCATTTAAAAACATGGTATGAGAACAAAAATCTCAGTAAGTGATAGGAAAATAAGGAAATATCACATTAGTCCATGAATACCTGTAACGTATGAAAACATTTTCAAATAAAATACTTGTCACTCATATATAATTACTTTGTGAAACATGATATTTCCATAATATTCCAAAAAAATATAAGAACATAAATAGAACCATAATTTTTTCGATGGGGCATTAATTACATAATCTTGTAACCCTCCCAACTACCTTATAATTTGTAACCCACATGGAAACCTTACAATTTGTGTAACCATCGTAGTAACACATGGAGTAACCATACATCTGACCTCCAACATACACATAAATAATGAATTTGAGGGATATATAGTTCCCACCATTTATCATAACCACTTCCCAAGAACCAAAACATAATCATACAACATGAATAATTGCATAAAAACACTGCATTTTAATTTTTTAAATCAAAATTTGTAATGATGTTTTTAAAAGAAAAGTCCTTTATAAATGACATGTAATTGATGTGAGACTTAATAGAGTGGATGGAATATGTATTCACACTATATATACATGTAAATGGATATAATATAAACAAAATCCATCAAACAAACCATTCTAATACCATATAAATAATGAAGTAGAATGTTAACTGAATGAATGGAAATCATGTTAAGAATTCCCTTAACTCAGGTTTATAAAACATAAAAATTGTTTAAAAATATTTTATAATGGTTAAAATAGTGTTATTAATATCTTACAGAAACATATCCATATTTATAATACCATATATGATCATTTCACCATTTAATATTTAGTATTTTCTTCCATGTATTGTTTTGGGTGTGTTCTTTACATGATTTATATGATCAGTTCTAGCTGGATATTCATATCCATTGGAAGATAAACTTATGAATTGTAAAGGAATGGTATTTTCAGATTTTCATAACCATAAATTATACCATTTATCATTTTGAGATATTACATAAAAATGATACATAATTTAATGCATTATTGACATTTGTATAGGTCATTTTGGGGATTCTTCGATCATAAAGAACTCATTTTGTTTAATAAATTAATATCATGTGTAAAAACAGATTCTAGAACCTTACATATGTTATAATAGATAAAGTATAATCTGTTTCAACCATAAAAATGGGATCATGACCAGTATTGATGGATTTATAATAAATTAAAATCATATCATCCACAATGTCGGTAAATCGACACATCACAGATGGTGTTTTAAATTTTTGAATAACAAGGAGGTTAAAGAAGTATAATGTTGAGTCTTCCAAAAACATGATTAAATCCAGAATATATAAGATACTAGATCATTAACTACTCTTAGATAAGGGGATGTGGGTAAATAAGAAGAATAGAAAATAAAATGAATGAAAAGAAAGAAAACAAAGGAGGATGTTTACCTCTAGATCTCTTTTCTTTGAGATCCTTCTTAAGGCCTTTGGTTTTGTCCTTTTAGTGATACCAGATGATTTAGGAAGAGGGGTAGATACTTGGGAGGAGTATTGGGCATAACATAGGTAAGGATCAATGCTTGATAGGTGTTGGATGAAGGGGAATTGAGGGTGCTATTTATAGTGGAGGAGAGGAGGTATTTTACATTATTTTAATAATTATTATAATATTTATGCTCAACACTATGAATATTCTTGATTTATGTGACCCCAAATAGTAGTAATGGAATTTGAGTTTGAACCAAGTGGTATTAAATCACTTATGATGTCATAAATAGTTTATTTGACTGATAACTTGAATGTTCGGCATTCTACCGTATTTCCCTATTCATCAAAAATTCAAAAATTACAGAAAAAATAAAAAAAATCACCATGACAATTTTTCCACATGAATAATTCAAAATTGAAATCCATTTCTTGAAAATAATTTTCTAAATATTACTAATTTAATTTTTAAATAAAATCAATGTTTTTTCAAAAATAACAATTTTAAAATTATTACTTCTTTTGTATCAAATTATAAAATTAACCAATATGTCATTATCTTAATGCCTTAAGAAAATTAAAAAAAAATAATACAATTTATTATTCATTAGTGTCAAATTACTATTCACAGTAATATTCATAAGGGTATATTACTATTCACCAAAAATTATGTTGTTTCTATTTGACTACAAATAACTTACTGAACACAATTTTAAATGACAGTTTTCAAAAATTAAAAACATAGAAGTGGAAAAATTATGTTTAATGGATAGTGTTAAAACAAATATCATGCATTTAAATTTATTTTTAAAAGGCCTTGGGGTGTTACAAACTAACTCATGCCCAAAAATTTAATTAAACAAAAAATAATAATTTGTAATTAATTAAATAATTTAAAATTAATTTTATAATTTCTAGAGATTTGACATAATCATCATATAACTCACCAAGTTACCTCGTTTCTACCAAACCTATACGAAACACTCATGGATGTTCTATGGTGCACGTATACCATAATCCAAGTAATAATCCCTATTTATTAGAACCCCTTGTTGTCCAAAATTAATTTAGTGTCATCAAATTTTAATTATAAGTCTTTTAAAATACAAACAATAATGTACCATTGAAAGGATGATGTGAAAAAGGAAGATGAATATGAAACTCGCAATATAAATGTAAACAAAAAATGACGATTAATGTGAAAATAAATTATCATATTTGAATATTAATGTGCAAATCTATCAACATTATGAAAATAAACCATCATATATTATGATTTCTAATAGGATCTGGTCAAAATCAACATCAAACCCCAGTTAGTTCTCACTAAAATGAGTGAATAATAGGGGAAAATGGAAGATAAATATGAAACTTTCATTTAATAGGAAAAAATAGAACCAAATTAAAAATCATATTATTTCTCATCCAACAAGGAAATAAAGGAAAAGAATCCCTTCAGGTGCAGCCATGTGTGTGAGAAAAACATGGGAGATAAAATTTAAAATCCAGAGAGTCCAAAATTGGAATCCTAAAAAACACAAACCAAAATAGGTTGTAAAACTACATGCACTATGGAAATACATTTTCTATGTTAAACCCATAATCATCTCTATATGATGCATGAAATGATGTTAACCATGAGGAGACCTCACCCCCAGGATCCCCATATCACACTTGAGCACCACCGAATCACCTCTCCTAATAGTATCTGTGAAAAACCCAGTGAAAATGTAGTACAATGTGGTTGTAATGACCTAGAGTCACCATAGTCAGAAAAAATCTGTCCATATCATTTGGGAACATTGTATCCCATAAATGTGCTTCCATGGAACCATGTCCTTAAAAGGTACATAATCTCCAAAACTCCCGACAACCTCACCACATGCATGATGAAATTACAAACACTATAGGCACATTCTTTTATAATTTTCCTAGGGGAGATCCCTAAAATTTAAATACTAATCAATGGTGGAAATCCCTCCACATGGATATTTTTTCCACGGCCGTAGGGAGACCAATGTATCGATACTCCCATTTCTTTTAGGGATAAACACAAAGTTCTCTGACCTCCCTTTTTCATTCCCCAACATCCATTCATGAATTGAGAAAATAAAATAAAAATTCTAATTCTAATGTAGTTTTTTAACCATCATTCATATCTGTTTTTACAGACAAAAACAATCAAAACAATGAAACTAATCTCATATTTCCTTCAATATTTTAGGGAATGAAAATTGATTAACATTAATAATTTATAAATATAACCTATATCAATGTGTTTTTTATTGACACCATAATTATTATGATTTTAGTTTTATAATTAATTTTTCTTTAATTTATAAAATGTGGGTCAAAAAATAATTTTTTTGGAAAACATTCTTCAAAAATTTCAAAAACATATGGAATATTGTTTGGATTCATTTATTACCTATAGAAATAATCAAACAGTTAATATAACATTGGATGATTATATAATTATAAAATACATTTTAATAATTATTTTAAATTTATATTTGAATAACATGTGCCAAGTGATCAAAATATATCAAAACCAACTCAAATTATATCATAAATTAGCAAAGGTATTTTTACTCATTTATAAATGGTACACATAATATACTAATATATTTAATACGTAATATTTTAAGAGTGATGAAATTTTAATTTCATACATTATGAAACTTTTTTATATCCCTAATGTACATAATATGATCTCATCTAAGAAAAAAAATAATCAATTATAATAGAATTTTTGGGAAATTCATATTAATTATTTTATAACCTATAAGATTAATATTCAAATCACTCTAAAAATTAATAAACATATATTGAATGAATTATTATATTTTTAATTAAAATTATTTTATCTAATATAGTAATGCATCAAAGATATAAATATATCCATTGAGTGTGAATTATCAAAAAAAAGTGTACTAATGATTCTTTTGGGACCTATAGGATCAAACAAGTCATTAATTAATCTTGTTATGTTTTCATAATGTTTTAATGGTTCTTATTATATTTATACGAATTATTTTTTATTTATAAATATTTTACAAAATATCCAAAAAATTGAATGTGATCGTAGATTTTCCTAAAGAAATTATGAAAAAACACAAACATGCATTTATAACATGTATGATCCAAATATACACTAACATGTTGAGTGATATATTTAAAGTGTTGTGTAATTTTTCTAAATATTGGATTTTTTTAATCCATTACACCCTTAATATGATAAAATCAATGATAATGTGGTAATATTTACATGGAAGGATTTGAAAATATTTATCAGTTAATTATTACCTATATTAATAAACTATACTATAATATTACATTAAATGTGGAAAAATTAATTTATATTAATTTTTATAACTCTAAGGCTTTTATATTGAAATAAATTTCATTATATATTTAAAATAGATAAATCATGTTCACATTAATGTAGATATTTTTGATAGTGATACCAAATTAATTTATGAATTGTATGAAGAAACAATACATTAATCTAAGAAGATATGGCATAGAAAAGATTAAATGTTCATTTCAAAAATTATTTGTTTTTTATCATTAATAATGTCAACAAATGATCAAAATAACCAAGTCTGTTTTAAACAATTAGGTATAAATTCATTAATTCTCTAGATTTATAATGATAAAATAAACATTAATTCAATGTGAACACTTCAATAAATATCGTATTTTAATTTTATGATTTATAACTCGTTTTATATTCAATACATCCATCATCTAATCTAAAATGAAAAAATAAATTTATATTATTTTTAAAATTTAGGAATATTACCATTGATAGATTTGTATTCTATATCTCACAAAGAAACAATAATACATGTTTCATTTTTCCAAAAATAATTTATATTTATTAAAAAATAAAAGGATATTATGTCAAATAATCAAGAGTAAAATAATCACAAGCCTACAAATTTTTTGAATTATCAAAAAAAATTAAAATTTTAATCATTTTATTTTTGAAATATTAAAAAAATATTTATATTAATCGAAAATACCATTTTACCTCAATTTTCAAAATATTTATTTTCATAATTATAACTCTTCAATATTCTATTTACCTTTTATATGAAATAACTACAAATAACATCTATTGATTATAGAAAAGTTTAGTATAAATAGAACATACTAATTTGAAACTAGTATAAAAAATTAAATTAAAACACCATCCCATTTTATATTTATTAAATAATGAATTTATATCATTAAGATGAAAATTATGTATATTGTTTAATGGAAAATAAAAAAGTAAATCTATATTTAATTTTATGTAAAAAATATTCTTCCACAAGTCAAGAGGTAACAAATATCCCTGATAATTGTATTCTCAAAAATTGAAAATAAAAATATAGAAGGGGAATCAACAACAAGGTTACCTTCTCTCCATGTAACTTGTTATCTATTGCCAATGGAAAACAATATCAACATAAACAATTGTGGTAATTAAATTACTAAAAGATAGATATGGGTTATAAATAAATCAATCCTCCATGGAAATTGACTTCAATATAAGATAGAAAATGTTTTTCTTGTAAGACCTTTGATTTCAAGGAGAAATTATTTATCTTCAGCTATTGTGAGGGAATCATGAAAATATACAATTTCAAATTCCCCCACTAGCATCCCCATTTTTTACGGACTTCACCTATACATTTAGTGATTCTATTAGAGTATCTGTCATTTATTTTCATCATTATACCATAATGAAGATGAATTTATCTAGTGTATATCATACTATAAATATTTGTATTGGGAATGGGGATCTTCAAAACCTTCCATCATGGTATTATTGTAATGAATTCTATTCAACACTTAATGGTAAAGATGAAATCCCCCAAAAATAACCCCAAATCCAAGACACAATATCATGCATGAGGATGCAGTGGAGGCATGGGATATCATTATTCGTCCAATACCAAATATTTAAAAAGTACAAAGCAAAAAGGTATGGCAGATTAATCCTTTAAATATGTCTAAATTATTTTCAACAATCCAATATTTAAGTATGGGAGTTAATATGCTGATAATGCGGAAGATATCCAACAACACTTGAAACATGAACCAATATGTATATTCCCAAATGGTTTCAATGAAAATATTAAAGGCATATTTAATTAATTGGAAAAAAAGTGATAATTCAATTAACTGGAATTCCCTCATTTTTTAATTTCATAATTTGATGTGATAAATTCGTTTTAAATATACAAGACGGGGATCTTTATTTTTATATTGATAATATATCTCAATGTTTTATTTCCCAATTGTATCTATATTCTTGGGTATCAGTAGAAAGGGAAATATGAAGCATAGGTGAATATACTTATCCAACTCTTTATAAAAACTATATTATTAACATCATTAGAAGTTTTTATCTTTCCACCATATATGATTCTTTATGAAATACAAATTCTATATTAAATTATTTATAGATACATGCATATTGGATAACTTGATTAAATAAAAAATAAACATTGATGTAAATTGGTCTTCTTTGCTAGTTCTCCTTCAAAATATGAGATTCCCCCTCCCTAATTAACCTATTATAATTAGTAATGATTTTTAAAATATATTACAGGTCAACCTTATAGATGTAAGAGATGAAGTTTCATAGAGAATTTCTATAATGTTAAATCAAATTCCTATTGTTCCGGTACATAAACATATGATTTTGGTTCATTCAATAAATTTCATTTCCAAATTCCATTGATTTTTTTGTATCCATTAAACTATGAAAGATGATAATTATTTTATCTATCATTATATATATTCACTTTTAGATCATATAATAATTTTTCTTCAATTATTTTTAATCCAATTGGAATAGAACAAAAAAACAACTCAATGGGTAGTAATAAAAGAAAATAAATAATGAGGATGAGGGAAATATTTATCAAAATTTATTACAATAATAATTTTTTTAGTAGAATCACGCCTTAAAATAAAATAAATTATTTTTCTATTTATAAATGTGAGAATCCACTATCTCTAAAAAATAATTTGAGTGATACATTGGAATCCATTCGTGGAGTTGAATAGATCCATGATACATGTAAGATATGTCATTAATAGGTAAACTCAACCACATTATATGTAATTCAACCAATATGGTTGGGCAAAAAATGACTTATGAGGTTTTTTTGTTCTTTTAACCAATAAATCCACACTAGGAACCATATTATTATAATATTTTTGTGAATACTAGAAAATTATTATAAATAACATTGATTTATAATACCATTTAAATTCTAAACAAATCTAAGACAAACTTGGGAACTTATATTTAATCCTAAAAATTTATATAAATATTAAATAATTATTATATTTTTGTTTCCATAGAAAATGTGTTAAAAACAAATAATATGATTGTGGTATTTAGTTAACCAAAATAGTGACCATGAGAAAAAAATTTCATGTTATACCGAATGTTAATATTAAAAATAGGCATCTAAGTGTATGGGGGAAGCATTGAAAAAAATCATATACATCCTCTACAAAAAATAATCTATATAATTTCAGGAAAAATCATGATTCTATTTTATCATAATGCTTCTTTATATAAACCATAATCACGATTGTTGTTAATATCAGCATTACAATCAATATCCAGTACCATTTATTCCCCATGACTTATTAACTATATATACATATTCCTAAAAGGTACACATGTTGTTTTTTAGATATAATCTTTTCATTGTGAAGAAAGTGGCGGTTTTTATTGATCTTATAAAAAAATTTATAATAAAAAATCATATATTTACAATTACAATGTCTCAAAATGAAAAATTATTGATAATTGTTTCAAAAATAAATATATTGTGTGGATTCCACTTATCTAGGGTGATCCACAACATTAAATAAATCATATACCTTGATAATAAAATAATCATTTATCAAATTCCATCCCACCGAGTGTAATGAAATAAAATATCCCTCATTCCTCATTATATAATTTCCCCATATGTTTCCCCATAATAATAATAATTTAAATATTCAAATAAGATCTAAGAAAAAAGTTATACCATGGGTATGTTATTAAATGGATGGAATTGTAGAATTAAATAATGTTTTAATGTCAAATTTATCATAATAAGAAATATTGAATCTCTACTGCTATTATGAAGAGAGAAAATGAAGATATAAATTTGAAAAACTCTAAAAAGTTCAATATTTTAAGTGAAGGAAATATTTTATCGATGTATTCTGATTCTTCCATAAATACTCAATTCATTGATAAATTTATATAAATAGGTGGTGATCTTATACCATTATAGATCAACCATACAAAATACATTTTTTGACACATATTTCCACATATTGAAACATATTTTCAATAAGTATTGTTGGATAGAGTGTTAGGTTTTATAAATCAATAAATATTATGAAATAAAAAAATTGATATAATATTTTACACAAAATACTGAGGTAGCTTACGTTGTAGACAATAATGAGTTTTTTGATGGGTTGTGTGACATGCAATTCAAAGTTTTACCAAATAAAAAAATACATTTAACATTATTATTTAATATATAACTTAGAATTTAATAGGTATGAATTTTATTAACTAACTTATTAAAATATATAGTACTTATTTTTTATTATTTATCTACTTGTTATAAATAAATTAAGAATCATTTAAAAGGGAAATAAATTTATTCTGAGAAATTATATTTTTTTAAAAAAAGAGGGTTCACTCACACTTTTCACACATAGTTTAAAATTAATTTTCACAAAGTTTAAAATTTTTTCGGAATTTAATATTAATTTTGAGATATGTATTTAGAAATTTTGTTTGGGTGAATTTTTTGGATTTTTTTATAAGTTACATTCATTTATGAATAGTGAAAACAAAAAATTTTAAATAAAAATTTCATTTTCATTCAAATATTTTATAAGGTAGAATTATTTTTTTAGTTTTTTTAAGTAAATATAATTATTCGAATAAATATTAATTAATTAAATATAGGTCATCCAAATCATTTTCATACATAATTTAGATACAAAATCATTGTATAAGTTTGAACATTTTCAATTTAATACCCCGCTTTCTCGTCATGTTTTCATGATTAATTTAAAATTAATTTTTTCAAATTATGTGAATTTAATTTATAAAAATAGTTTCCATATATTTAATAAGGTTATTTATAATTTATAATATGTTCCAATTTATTTTTGGTAAAAATGAATTGTTATTGTAGTAAAAATTAATTACCTTGGTAATGGTAAAAATGAGATTACTATAGGTTAAAATAAAAAAGGGAAACGGTAAAAATATCATATAAACTTGTAAAACACTATTTATGATAATTGAATTACCATTACACCTCTATGATTCAATAATAACCTATTTTGGACACTTGTTACATATGAAATAACATGGGAGAACACAATTATATCCAAAAATACAAATTGTGCCCTCTTCCCCCTCTATAAAAGGTAACCCCTCTACTCAATACATCCCACCTTCAAAAATATTTTTTTAATAAATTAAAGACCAAAATCACTTTAAATATTCAATACCCTCGTCCTATAATCCTTATATTTGGAAAACAACATATGAATGATTTATTACAAACCTAAGTAGGATACCTGAAAAGGACGTATTGTTGTTCAATGGACATTTTTATTTTGTTTCTTTCTCAACATATCTAATTTCCTATTAAAACAATAAAATATGGCATTATAATTATATTATATTTTATATTATATTTTAAAAATAATTTCATGACCTAAAACTATCTCCACTTTCATAAAATGTGTAACAATGTCATTGTTTATGTGTACGGTGGACTACCGCCTCACGAACCGATGTCATTCGTTCTAACAATACCACCTTTCATGGTTTGGTTTGATAATGGATATAAAATACATATAGTATATTTAAAATAAAATGGCACCTGTAGATTCATTATATAATATATATCCTTTTACCATCTATTCATCAGGGGATAGGATAATGTCACTCATATGTACATTAGACTACCATCTCACAAAATGATGCCATTTTCCTTTCAAAAAGTATTCACATGTAATAAAATAATGATATTTCTAATTAATGTGTTATAATAAATAAATATTTATCATTCTTAAATGAATATATAAATCATATTATTATTACCATTTCACTCAATCAATGTAGAAATCGTTGTTCTGGTATGTACAGACTATCACCTTCATAAAAAGATGTGACTCTCTTTTCATCCCCACAACAAATAGATGATATATATAATTCTATAATATTTTAGTTATTATATTTGTATCATTCTGGATAGATAATCCATTATATATCACATTTCCATAATTATTGGTGAAAATTGAAATGCTGCTCATTCATATGTACGATATATATCTACATGATCATAAAGGCCATCATTTTTTGTAAACTTATTTCACGATATGTTTTAAGAATAAAATTTATGTAAAAATATTAAAAAAATTCCATGTCTCTTATTCTGGATATGATTTAACTATATTATATGTTCATGAACCTGATCATTCATGAAAAAACACAAATGAAAGAACAAGAAAATAAACACGTAAAACAATGAAATAGATAAATTATTAATGAATTGATGTTTAGATATTATAAATGGATCATATAAGGGATTATAAATATCGATATGGATTTGTTATAATTTAATAACATGTTTTAAACCGCATATAAAAGGTTAAATAATTTTCAATCAAAATTATGCATGAGGTAAGGGATTTTGTCTCAATTTAAATTCCATTGAGACTTATGTGTAATTATGTACCAATTTTATTTTATGGGGTATATATATTAGAAATTTCAAATTTAATCTCTTTATAAATTCATACTTAATTGTATTTTATGTTTCAATTTAAATTATCTCATTCAAGGGGATTTTAATTTAAAATTACCTAGTGGTAAAAGTTGTTGTATAATCACGCCTTATTTTGTCATTATAAACTTTCTCTAAAAACAGTCAAATTATTATTGTAATTTTTAATTGGAAATTAAATTTCTCTTAAAATTACATATTCATGTGTGATTCATATGATTATATCTAAATTTTATACCATTTTAACATATGAGGCTTAATTTTAATTTTATTCAAATAATTGGGGAAAGATTGTAAAATATAAATCCTTTACTCAATATAGTTACATAATGATAAGGAAAATTGTTTATGAAGTAAATAAATTAATCAATATATGATGAATTATTTATAAATTAATGACATGGGTTGTGTAAAATTTATTGAAATCCTCTTGATGCATCTGTAATGTCATCAGTTGATTTATTTTTCCAAATCAGATGGATTTTTACCTAGTACTTTTAAAAACATCATATGAATGATCTGGATGGTAATGTTATCACGTTCCTTTGAATAATTAAGTCAAAATAATAAGAAATTACTTCATGAAAAATGTAATTTTTAGTATCAATGATATTTTGAAAATGATATTATCTATTTATTCTTTTCACTCTTAGTTTATTTATATAATTGCTCATGTTTTGAGTTATTTACCTTTTCAAATTGATTAACGCTTACACAATAATTTAAGTTGTATGTGTTCTTAGTTATTTACCTTTACATATTTATTATTCCTTGTCTAGTTATGGTAGTTATATTATTGATTCGATAGAATGTGTTTTGAATTATTTACGCAGCCATTTTTTATTGTAGTAAATTATTCAGCTCGGTTGTGTTTTTAGATATTTATCATTCCATGTTGTTCAATACTTAATGATGATGCTTAATTTATTCATGATTTATAATGATGTACATAACCATTATTGATCATTTTATATCACCTATATATAGTATCATTTCCATGTGATTCTATTAAGTTAACTATGAGCGATATGAAGAGACATAATGTATGGAATAAAGATATTATTAAGATAAATTATTATCTAATTTATGTTTTCATTTGTAATATTGGAATCATATTCATATATAGTTTACCAATAATATTAGACTATTCATCCCTTTAGGATGTTAATTCATTGTATTATATGCCAATGTAATAAATTAGGCACTAGTAATGGGAAACTATGGTCGGGGTCTCTACGGTTTGTATTTGAAAATGTTTAGCAGAAACATTTAGAAATTTATTTATTAAAAAATATATTAGGAAACAAAACTCTATGATTCAATTTTAGGATATGTAATGAATAACATAGTACATTTTTGGTAAAGAAGATATTTATTAAGTATTTCAAGAAATAAATCCTTGTATGGATTCAATATGTGGATAGGTTCTTGTATAAAGGTACCTATGGGTAATAACTCCAAAAAAAGAATTTCATTGTTCAATCAAGAATTACCTGGTACATAAAAACAATCCCTACAATGCACCTGGTTTGATACTCTATAGGGATATTCCTAGGATAAAACAAATTTTCTTTACAAGACTGTTGACGCTCCTTTCATCACAGAATCTAAAGATCGGAAAAGGGAATATCTGAGCTCAAAGTGATTTCAACCTTTGAATAAAACATCAAAAATCGACAAAGTCATGAACACATGATCAAAAGCAAAATCACCGCGCAAGTTTTATCACTGTCGCGCAAGTACACTTGTGTGACACCCTTGGTCGCGCAGGTGACTTGCGCGACCTAATTGGTAACCTCCCGGTAACCGCCCGGGGTCTTCTTTTGCCTATAAATAGACCCTGTGGGCCCCCCATTCGAGAGGATCTTTTTCCAGAAACTCGGATTGAAGCTCCCGACGCCCAAGTCTCTTCTCAAAGCTTCCGGAACACTTCTAAGGTAATTTCTTACCTAGAACGGAAGATCTAAAGAGAAGAAGGAAGGCCTAAGTGTTGAAACTTATCAAACACTTGCGCGCCGACTTATTTCCTTCAATATAACTCGCGCGTCCCTTTTCTGGAAGAACCTCGAGAACATTCTAAAGGGTTCAAAAAAGAGTCGCTCAAGTATTTCATTTGCTGGTTGAAAATCGCGCAAGTACACTATGTGTCGCGCAGGTATACCTGCGCGACCAAACACTTGCGCGCCCACGGAGGACTTGCGCGCCTTGAAAGACTTGCGCGCCCCTATCTTTTTGGGTGCCCTTCTTGTCCATTTTTACCCCTCTTAAGCCATTTCACCTTTCCTTTTCAAGATTCAGTCTTCAAGACACTCTTCAAAGCCATTTATGGCATGATTTCTTGATTTGACTTTCTTATCTGAAAGGAATTCTATTGAATCTCTCTCAAAGTCTAGTGATTTAAATATCCTTATGTCACTAAAATATGGAGAGTTCATTCATTCAACCTCATCCTTTAAGATGAGAGAATCTTAACCTGGGTCTCCTTTTCAGAAATAATCCCCAGTGATAAAACCTTTAATCTGGGCATCTTCCTCAGGAGTAAGCCCCAAATTCTTAAAGTAAGCCCCAATCAAGTCCTTTAATCTTGGGCATATTTCTTAAGAATAAGCCCCAAACTCAAATATGGGCATCCTCCTCAGGAGTAAGCCCCAAACCTTAATCCCTAACCTTGGTCTCCTTTTTAAGAATAAGACTCAGTGATAATCTTGGGCTTCCTTTTCAGGAATAAGCCCCAAGTCCCCTTAAATTTCTCTTAACCAGTCATAATTTACCTTTGATTTGGGTTTCCTTTTCAGGAGTAAAACCCAATCATAAGTCCCCTCCTAACTTGGGCATCCTCCTTAGGAGTAAGCCCCAAGATTAGAGTATTCAAATCTCCATGAAGCACATATATCTTTATGGACCCTGTTCATGGATTTTCTCCCTAAAAGTAGATCCTAAACCTTCATCTATCTGGGCAATCATCCATACATAAGCCCCAAACAAATTCTTATGATTGCATCTTTCATGGCACAATTGTCTAAATTTTACTAATACCTCTTGTTTCTCACACCGAGCATGACTCACGTGAGCTTAGAGTGTAAAAGTAATTATGACATTCATCTTTGAGCCATCAATCATAAACATCATACTCCATTTCTTGAACTATGTGGGTTCTGATTCCTTTTCCAAAACAAAGGATACGTAGGTAGCCCATTTATGGGTTCGATCCCAAATTTGAAATAATCTCTGTCCTTCTGAATGACGATAAACTTCAAGTGCCCCACTGAGTGGCTTTAACACCAGCCTGGTCATCATAATGACCAAGAGACTTTTATATAAATGTTTTGAAGGATACCATTGACCAAGAATCTCTAAATAGATGTAGATGATTCTCTATTGATGAAGAACCTCGAATAAATATAAAAGATTCTCTAAATTTCTTGCATATTTAATCATTGATTGTTAAAACTAAAGGAAAGCACATTTTTGGTAATGTAATAAGGATTCACGAACATAACTTAAATCTATAAAGAGAGTCCCGGAGTAGACAATAATTCCCCTCAAAAAGGTGTGATGAGTCCGACCTCCCATCCTCTCGACCAATGAAAATTCCTAAGCCTTATTAGTCCACAAGCTAATGAGCGCCTGCCTTTGGAAAGCAGGTCCAAACGGATGTGGAATCATTGGATGTTTCCGGTTCTACGAACAAACCCGTTAGAAACCGATCGGAACGTTTGATTCTCCCGTCCAGGAGGTCATCCACGGATTCCGTGCGAAACAAAAATGGTGAACCCGACGTCAATCCTTAACCAAGTGAAAGTGATGTTCTTCTTATTTGTTAAAGCCCCTTGGTCCAACAAAGCAATCATTGACATGTGCTCATCCAAAAGATGCAGTGGCTGGATTCATCTTGATTATGTCTGTTACATGGAACAGGCACTCTTTTCTCAAGATCTTCTGCAAAAATGGCTTTCCTTAAATTCACCCCTGTGAATACTGCTGCTGTAAACACCTCTACTGTGAGGTCTGCTGCTGTGAAAACCAATGCTGCTACTCCTGCTGGAACGTCATCCACTCTGAGGATGACATCACCAACTCAGCGTCTTCAACGCTGTGTTTCTAATGAACTGGTTAAGGAGTATCGTCGCAACGGTACTATCCCAACTCTGGAGGCCGCTCGTCAAGCCCTCCAAGTTAACAACTCTACCTGGTCGTCCGGACAACGGCGGCCAACAATCAAGAAGTAGGCGGTGCTGACTACCGTCTCCAACCGTTTCGGGTCGTTATCCCCGGAACACAATTTCCATTCACTCCCTTACTCTGAGGAAGTGAATGAGCAGGTCCCGCAGGACCTTAATTCAAAAAGACATGATTCCTTCTCAAGGGCTCCCATCAACAATCGCCACCAGACTCGTGCGGTGTGCGCCCTCAACATGATGAGGGTACCGACTCCAGGCATTCAGCTCAGGTTCCTCGAACCCGAGCAGGCAAGATGAACCGCCAGAGATGGAATCCGGTTAATAATAAGAAGGTTGTCATCCCTACCATCTCCGGAGAAGTCCACCAACCTAACTTGGTTGCAAACAACGAGCAGGCATACACACCTGTCCGTTTTAATTCCGCTGTCCAGCAGACTCGTCTAGCAGCATCAAGCCGATCCCGCCAGGCAATTCCGGCGGAGTACCATAGGCAGGAACATACACCTGCTTATACATCACCAGTTAGTCAGCAGGCTCGTCTGACTACATATGGTGGATCTCGTCAACCGCATTTGGCGAAGTGTAATCAGCAGGCACATACACTTGCTAATACTAATCAGGCCTACCAACAGTCTCGCTTGGTAGCGCCCGAAGAAGTCAGTCGGAAAGTCCCGACGAAAAACAGGAGGCAGAATCAACTCTCTGTCTCCACACTTGAGTACTGTCAGGATTCACTGATAGGAAAAGGAGGACAGGAGCAGGCACATACACCTACTCCAAGCCCAGAATGGACGTATATCCCCGTTCCGGCGGCTGAAGTCACCAAACATATTTTGTCAATGGTGAAAGAGCAGAAGCAAATTCCTGCTCATATTCTGGATGCTTGCCAGGATATCATAACAGCTTCAGCATCATCTCAGGGACAGACACATAAATCTATCCCTAGCAATGGAGTGACACATCAACGATTCACTCCGGAACAGACACACACATCTGTTCCAGTCCAAGAGGGTTATGGGGCATACACCCCCATATCATACGGACAACCAAGTCAGGCACATACACCTGATTTGAGTGGAGATCGTCAGCCTAACCTGACCATCTTTCCTGATCAGGCACATACACCTGCTCAGAGCAATCACTTTCGTCATCAAGTGGTTTCTAAAGCGAGTAAGAAGGAATCTAAGAAAAAGATCCGCCCAGCACAGTCAGGAGATCAAATGCCAATCTGCAACAAGGCCTTGCTCGATGCTGGAGTTATTGAAGCCCTCAAACATTTATCTGTCGGAATTCAAGATTCTACTCCCTCAGTTCCCAATAACGGGAACATTAATTCTGAAGGTCTTCAACAGACACTTCCTCATGAAGACTTGCTTCATGAAAATTCGGTCAATCTTGAAGTTTCTTCTTCAGATGAGAGCCACAGGAACCCTCTGTGTGGTTAGAAGACCAAGGAGCAAGAGATTTCATCTTTTGTTGTAACCCATCATGACGGTCCTCCTCATGGTGATGAACTTCTCTGCGAAAGTCCTCTCCGCAGTAGTGATTCATGTTGTCTCGAAAATTCTTCAGATGGCAATGTAGTGACGAGAAATCCCTCCTATCTCGAGGCACTTGCAAACGTAAAACCAGTCATGTCTGATGCTTTACAATGGGCAGGTGAAACTCTTTCTCCATCAGAAGACAGCCTGGGGTTCAGGTTATTCTCCGAACCATCCCTGGGTCATTCATCTTCCAGCATGAATAGTGATTTCTCTACCAATCTTGTTGAATCCGATGAAGCAACAAGGAAAAACCAACTCTGGTCCAAACAGGTATAAGAATCTTCATTTAATGATAAAGAGGAAATGCTGAACATGAGGAAAAACTGGAAAAAGGTGAAGTATCAGTCATGTTTTGGCCTTTGGCTGACTCCCAATACGACATTCCAAAGATGTTGACGGATGATGGAATCCATGATATTCGTCTCAACATATGGAAAACTCTTTGTCAATTAAAGAAGAAGGTATTATCTTACGATGAATATGAAAATCATCTTAAGATAATAGAAGGGTTACAACGCTAGATTGATTTTGCATCTCTATCAGTCTCTCGGTATCCAAAGGCCGAAAAGCAACAGAGAACCCTTCAAAGTTCATGCCTTGGCGCACTAAGAAGATTGCGTCAGTTAATTGCCAATGCTCCATCTGATGTTCATATCAGAGGATGGGGTGTTCACGGAGCACTACATTTCACAGTGCTTTCCGGTCAGCAAAGCCCGCCGAAAATGGTCTCATGCAATGTTATTGCCCATGGCCGGCCACAGTCAATGGGCTTTGTTCATAATCAAAAGCTTGCTCAAGAACAAGCTTCAACTAGTTCTTCTCAAAATCAAGTATATAGAGAACAAGTTGTTGAATTGATCCTACATCAAGCAAGTGAGAATATTGCACAAGCTTCTCGTCTGGAGCAAACACGTCATCAAATGACAGAAGTTTTGGAAATCATCCAATGGTCTGTTGAACCAGGTGATAAAAGTGGATACAGGTTAATGCATCCAGCTAATTTCCGAACTATGATTCGCAAGATCAAGATAGAATTTAAGAAGATCTCAGACATAGCATGTCAAGAGACACCCCAGCTTGCCAGACTGGGGACTTCTCTAACCCAACCCTCAGAGTCAACGAATGGGATTCGAGGAGTTGAGCGGAAGCAGCAGGAACATCCCCAGTCCACCAGACTGGGGAATTTTTCAAATCCTCAATCCCTCCCTCAGAGAAAATCAGTATTCTCTCGATTAGGGAATAAGCCTCAAGAGGAACGAAGAGCCAAGCTGTCAGGAGATTCTCTCCAAGTGACGGTTCTCCAAGAAATTCCTGAGGGATCAAGTCAACGGAATGTCATGTCTCATCATGGACATAGAAGGAGACAATATCACAGAAATGCTGATAGAAAGGATTCCATGCAATATGCATCCATTAATGTCATCAATGTCGTTGCTGCTGATTCACCAGATGAGGCTCAATCAGAGGGATCAGACGAAGAGGTTCCTGCTCAAGAAGTTGTGCACACAGACCTAAATGAAGAAGGTGTGCGCACACGTAATCAAAGGCTTACCCAAAATATGGGTATTCCTTCAAGTAACTCGATTCCCCCTCTCCGAAAAGGATCCAATAAGGGGAAAGGAAAGAATCAGGTTACTCCTCACCCTTCCTCTGAAGGAGGTCAACCGCTCTCATTAGAGCAAAGGTTTGCACAACAGGAGGAAGAAATGAAAGAATTAAGAAGGTTGAATGCAGAACTACTTTAGAATAGTATTCTTCTTAAGAATGCTGAAGTCCGACAGCCGAAGGAATTTGTTGTAACTACTGAGATGGATCAAGAATATCCTCCTTTATCAGTACACCCACAGAGGTCTAATCCTACGGGTCAAACGCAACAACGGTTGGCAGCACTACCATCAGTTGCAGCACCAACCACCACGTCTGTCCAAGCTCCATTCATTGCACCTACCCAAAACCAAGTTCAACCTGACATTTCTCAAAAGTTAATAACTACTATTGAGTCATTAACAGCTCGGTTAGAAACTATGGAAGGGAAACGGGCGCAAGTTAAACCTGAAAAGAAAGTTTACCCTGAATGGGTGGATTCAATTTCTCCTCCATCCAGTTTTGGAAACCCTATTTTCCCTACTTTCAATGGATCTGGCGACCCTGAACAACATTTGACGCATTACGTGTCTTGTTGTGATCCTATGATGGGAACTCCAGAGCAGCAAGAAGCAGTGAAACTCAGATGCTTCGTGCGAACCTTGCAAGGACCAGCTTTTGTCTGGTATACAAGTTTGCAATCCCGGTCAGTCATCGGATGGGAGGATCTTCGTCAAAAATTCCTTCTTCAGTTTAGCTCAACTTTGCCAAAAACGACAGTTTTCGATCTTACAAACTGCAAGCAAAGGTAAAATGAAAGAGTCTCTGATTTCATTGCTCGTTTGAAGGGATTAACATATTCCTTGAGTTTAGCACTCCCTCAGGAGGAATTTTTGCCAATCTGTGTGGCAAATTTGCATGACGAATTACGCATGCCATTGATCCCTGTGAAATACACAGGAGGGTTTCGAGACCTTACTTCAATCACTCAACAGATTGAATATTCCCTTATACAGGCTAAGGTTTAATCTCGTGTAATTCCATCAGCTCCAGGAAGAAGAATGGGTAAAGCAGAAACTGCTACAGTTATGCTTAAACAGGCACCTGTACCTATTTCTACTTCAAAACCTTCATCTTCTCGAAAGGCTCCACCTCCTGAACGCCAACAACAAAGGCTGTTTCGTCCAAATGATCAAAAAGATCAATGACGAAAACAATTTGAGGATATGAAGAGTAAAACATACTCTTTCCGAAGTGAGCAAGTTCCTGGTTACTTCATTTCAGCTCTAGAAAATAATTTGGTTCAATTACCAGTGCCGAAGAGGCCAAACAAGGAAGGAGATGAAGACCGTCCCAATTATTGTCCCTTTCATCAAATGTTGGGGCATCCCATCCAGGAGTGTTTTGTCTTTAAAGACCTCCTGCAAAAGATGGTCGACTTGGGACAAGTCAAATTGAAGGGTTCTTCAGCTAATGTAGCATGTATTACCGCTACAGATCTAGAGGAAGGAGGCGAGTGGCAGGAAGTCAAAAGAAAAACTGCGAAAAAATATGATGATTGGATGGTCAGAAAGACAATCAATCGGACCCATTCCATTTTGCGAACACAATTGAAGAAGCCAATTGTGTATCCTACAAAAGCTGCAGTAAAGCCTCCATCAAAAGACAAATCCTCAAAAGGGCAGCTCAATTCAAAGAAGAAAGAGGAATCAGGAGAAGATGAGTATGTATCAAAGCCTAAATTGTCTTTGACTCTGGCAGATTTCATGCCATCTACTTCAAAGCCACGGGCACCGTCCCACCAAACGGCACAGCCTAAACAGGCTAACCAGGCAGAGTCTTTATCAGACGAAGAATTATTCTTTGGTTCTGTTAATATGATTCAATTAACAGATTCATATTCTAGTATTGATGAACCTGAATTCCCTGTATCAAATAAGGGAACCCAAGGAAGTTCTAGAGGTTCAAGATACAGGGGAAGACGTGGATATTTCCGAAGCCACTACTCTAATTCTACCCCTGATAGCACTGTATATGCAGCAGAAACTCATGGTAAATCCCTTCAGAGAGCTCAAAAAGAACAAGCAAGTTCTTCTGCCAATGGCCAACTCAGTTTCGGCACAGTTATTTTGGAAGACCGATTAAAAGTTCCATCTTCTTTATCTCAGCAAGTAAATGGATCTAATCAGTCTAATTTTCCAAAACCAAGGATGTTTCCAACATCAAAACAAGATGCATCAGCTTCCAAAGCATCTGCATCCAAAGTACCTGCTAAACCGCATATTCCTATTGGGAAACGCAGACCTCTAGATCAAAAGTATGATATATTGAAACACTTGGCCAAAGTACCAGCCAAGTTATCAATTTTGGATGCTTTGAATCTGTCAAGAGATCTTCGGGAAGCACTCATCGAATCTTTGTCAAGTCCTCAGAAGTTTGAAACTGAAATTGCTGCAGCTGAAATCTATCACATAGAGAATAATCCTACGGAATGTCATGCAGTGATATCTTTTACTCATAAAGATGAAGATGATGTTGTGAATGGGCACATAAAACCTTTGTAATTATCTGGAAAAGTCAATGGTATAGATGTTCGAAGAGCTTTCATTGACAATGGTTCAGGAGTCAACCTCATGCCCATTCGCACACTTCGTCGATTGGGCCTCACGGAATCTGATTTATCTCCTTCTACCATGATGTTGCAAGGATATGATAAAAATGAACAAGAACCACTGGGAGAAGTTACGCTCAGAACTCAGTTTGGAGATCTTGTTTCCAATTCGGATTTCATGATTGTTGATCAAGACTCAGCTTTCAATATCTTGCTTGGAAGACCCTGGCTACATCAGCATGCAGCTATTCCGTCATCATACCATCAATGTCTCAAATACTGTTTGGATGGTCAAGTTGGAACATTGTATGGTGATAAGGCCCCGTTCAAGACATGTGAGTCTCAATACATTGAGGCGGAATTTTATCACATGAAAGGAAGAGAAAAATCTACAATGAAGGAAATTACCAAAGTTAATGCTACATATGGTTTGGAAAAAATTCCAATAAATCCATTTTCACATGTGAGTACAGATTATGTGTTACCTATCAGTCAAATTTACAAAATAGGCCCAAATCAAAATACTCTAATGGAAAGATCCATAATGTCAATTACGGCAATCGAGCCAGACAACATGGGAGAAATTGGTAACTTACCAAGTAGTGAGGAAAGCATAAGTGGTGACGTTTTCATTTCGTCTGCTGAAATCCAACAAGTCTATACTTCGCTAATCAGGCTAGAAGAAGTTATAGAAACACCAGAGGTGAATATTGATGTCGATTCTCAATCCATCATCTCCTCTTTATTTCCCAAATAAGACCCTTTATCATCAATAGGGTCGGAAATGGAAGCTTCTTCTTCAAAATGTGAAAATTTTGACATCTCTTATGATCATGAGAATTTCGTTTTTTCATCTACTTTGAAAGTAGAAACGGAAGAAATAACACATGATGAAGAGGAAGAGGAAGATCTTAGAGATGCTCCTCCAGCATTTGAAGAGGGTATCTCTACCACTGTGGATGAACTCAGAGAAGTAAATCTGGGTACAGAGAAAGATCCACGCCCCACTTTAATTAGTGCGGCCATGACCCATGAAGAGTAAGAGATGTATATTTCTTTTCTAAAACAAAATAAAGATATTTTTGCTTGGAATTATACAGAGATTCCTGGACTTGATCCTGATGTTGCCACCCATCATTTGGGTTTGCCAAAAGAACATCGAGGATTCAAGCAAGCCGCGAGAAGAACACACCCAACCTATGCTGCCAAAATCGAGGCTGAAGTGGATAAGCTTATCAAAGCTAACTTCGTCAGAGATGTTCAATATCCCAAGTGGTTGGCTAATATTGTCCCTATAAAGAAGAAGAACGGACAAATTAGGGTTTGCATCGATTTCAGAGATCTTAATCGGTATTGTCCTAAAGATGATTTCCCAGTTCCGATTACAGAACTCTTAATTGATGCGACAGCTGGCTATGAAGTACTTTCTTTCATGGATGGATATTCTGGATATAATCAGATCTGAATGGCCCCAGAATATGAGGAATATACAGCCTTCAGAGCTCCTCAAGGTGTGTTTTGTTACCGGGTGATGCCATTTGGTTTAAAGAATGCAGGTACAACATATCAACGCGCCATGCATCGTATCTTCAAACCTTTTCCAGGGAAGTTTGTTGAATGCTATGTAGATGATTTTGTGGTTAAATCCAAACAACTTTTTGATCACTTGACTGATTTGGAAGTCGTATTCCACAAGCTTCGACAACATAATTTGAAGATGAACCCCTTAAAATGTGCTTTTGGGGTAACCTCAGGAAAATTCCTCGGCTTTTTTGTACGCCATCGTGGTATTGAAGTCGATCCTGAGAAGACAAAATCAATCTTTGGTATGTCACCTCCTCAAAATTTGAAAGAATTAAGAGGACTTCAAGGACACTTAGCCTATATTCGGCGTTTCATCGCCAATTTGGCAGGCAAAAGTTTACCCTTTACCGAATTATTGAAGAAAGGAGTCACTTACCAATGGACTGAAGAATGTCAAGAAGAATTTGATGTTCTCAAGAAATACCTCTTGAGTCCACCAGTACTTCTGCCACCTATTGAGGGTAGACCTCTTATCCTCTACGTGACAGCTTTAGAGCGATCATTGGGTGCCTTTCTCGCTCAAAAGAATGATGCTGGGAATGAAAATAGTCTCTACTATCTCAGTAGAACTATGCTTGAAGCAGAAACCCGGTATTCAAGTATTGAAAAATGCTGCCTAGCATTAATATTTGCAGTTCAGAAACTGAGACACTACCTGCAACATCATGAGGTCCAATTGGTATCTCGTAATAATCCGCTCAAATTCATCCTTAATCGTCCAATGCTTACAGGACGTCTGGAAAGATGGGCGGTTATTCTACAGCAGTTCGACATTCAGTATGTGTCTCAAAAGGCAATTAAGGGCCAAGCTCTGGCTGATTTCCTGGAAGAACATCCTTCAGTGGAAGACACGTATTCAGATATCGAACTCCCTGATGAGGAAATTTTCTCTATTCAAGAGAGTCCTCAAACATGGGAAATGTATTTTGATGGTTCTTCTAGAAGTCCAACAGGGAAGAAAATGGAAAATCCTAAATTCAACAAAGTTGGTTTAGGAATTGTGCTCATTTCTCCAGATAAGGCAGTGTTACCTTATTCCTTTTTGTTGTGGGAAGGTGGTACCAATAATGAAGCTGAATACCAAGCTCTCATTACAGGCTTGGAGTTAGCACTTCAAGCACAAGTGAATCACTTGAAGGTGAAAGGTGATTCAGACCTGGTAATCAAACAAGTCAATGGGGATTATGCAATCAGAAAAGAAGAATTAATCCCTTTGTATGATTAAGTCAGAGAGTTAATGTCAGAATTCCCTTCAGAACCGACATTTTCTTATGTCCCAAGATCACAAAATGCTCAAGCTGATGCACTGGCTAATATAGCCACAGCTTTAGCAGATCCAAATCGGGACGATGCAACCATCTGTATTTCCCACCGTCGTGCAATTTCACCTTATGTTCACGTCAAAACAGAGGAAATTAATGAAATTAGTCCCATTCCTGAACCGTATGGTCATACTACAGGATGGATGTCACCTATCGAGGAATACC
Source organism: Viscum album (assembly GCA_963277665.1). Lineage (NCBI taxonomy): Eukaryota > Viridiplantae > Streptophyta > Magnoliopsida > Santalales > Viscaceae > Viscum > Viscum album. The sequence goes on from OY728123.1 coordinate 894,250,404, forward strand.
TTCAAAATGGAACACTTCCACCTAATAGAGCCGAGAAAGAACAAATTCGGCGACGTGTGATCAATTTTACTCTTTATGATGGTCCAAACCACCTCGAGAAAATTCTCTACAAACGTGGTTTTGATGGAGTTCTCTTCAGATGTATTGATGGTGAAGAGACAATGGCTGTCATAAAAGAAGTGCATGCGGGAGTCTGTGGTGCCCACCAGTCTGGACATAGACTGTCTGATCAAATTCGAAGGCTTGGATACTTCTGGCCTTAAATGATACAAGATTGTGTTAATTTCACAAAGAATTTTCATTCATGCCAAGTATATGCCAACTTCATTCATCAACCTCCAGAGTTTCTTCATACAGCTAAATACTCATGGCCATTTTCCACATGGGGAATGGATGTGGTGGGACCTTACCCTTCAGCTACGGCCAAGCAGTTTAAGTACATTCTTACTGCTACTGATTTCTTTTCCAAATGGGCAGAGGCAGTACCTCTCAAAGAAGTCAGTTCTAAATGCATTGTTGGCTTCATCAAGTCTAACATCATTACTAGATTTGGTGTCCCTCATACCATATTGACGGACAACGACACCAATTTCTGTTCTTCTGAGGTAAAGAAATTGTATCAAGAATACAACATTAAGTCCAACCATTCCTCTCGATATCATGCAGCGGCTAATGGCCAGATAGAGGCCTTCAACAAGACTCTTTCAAATATACTGCAAAAGATGGTGGATAAAGATAAGAGGTCATGGCCTGATAAACTCTTTCATGCTTTATGGGCTTATCAGACTACCACTCGCAATGCAACGCGGTCTACTCCATATTCATTGGTATATGGAACAGAAGCAGTCTTGCCAATTGAAGTTCAATTGCCCTCACTCAGAATAGCTATTTGTGATCAGTTATCAACAGATGAGAAATCCCAAAAGCGGTTGAATGAATTGGAACAGTTAGATGAGAAAAGACTGTGCACTTTGCACCACTTGGAAATCTATCAGAATCGGATAGCATGAGCTTTTAACAAAAAAGTTCGTCTTCGTTCATTCATTCAGGGAGAATTGGTATTGGTTCTCAGAGCACCAATGATACCAGGAAAGAAGCCTCCCAAGCTTGAACCAAAATGGGAAGGACCTTATTCAATACATAAGGTCTACTCCAATGGAGCGTATTCTTTGATCTCAATGGATGGAGAACACATCACGACTCCAACTAATGCCAGATTTCTAAAGAAGTATTTTGTATAAACACAAAATATTGTTCCCAGAACCAAGACTCTTACAATTGGTTCATACAGCAATGGTCCAGTATGACCTTAAACTGCAACTTCGTCCAACATGACGTTAAACTGTGTCACCTTCAATGTCCGAGATGACATTAAACTATAAATTGTCCGAGATGACATTAAACTATATTGTGTCCTAGCAACATGACATTAAACTGTGTGGCACTTTCATTGTCCAGTATGATGTTAAACTGTAAAAAGTCCCTCACGTCTGAAAAGACGTTAAATTATATAATCATCAAAGTTCCAGCATGACACTAAACTGCACCATCCACGGTCCATGCATATGACCTTAAACTATTCGCACTTTCGTCCGACATGACGTTAAAATGGTACACTCTTTTGTCCTTACTGCATGACATTAAACTGCACAGTCCCCCTTTCTTCCAATATGACGTTAAACTATTTTATCCCCATCGTCCTAACTACATGATGCTAAACTGTACAGAAAATCCTTGATATGTCCTACATGACATTAAACTGTTATTTTATCCCTTCTACATGACACTAAACTGTGCAGCACCAATAGTCCTAACTGCAAGACTTGAAACTGCATAGTCCCTTTTTTTTAATGTCCTACATGACATTAAACTGTGCATCGTTAAGGTTGTTATTACCTCTTGTTTCTCACACCGAGTATGACTCACGTGAGCTTAGAGCGAACATCAACCATAACATTCCATTTGGGCCACTAAAAATGTGTAAGTCCCAATATTATTTTTTATTTAGATCATTGTCCACAAGAACAACTTGATCATTAATTCATTCTTTAATTGAACTACACGGACTTTGATCCTCGCCCTCCAGGATGGGTATGTAGGCAACCTCCCAGGGTTCAAGCCCAAAAACAATCTCTTCACATCGTTCCACCACAACCTCATATGATGTTGATTTGTGAAACCACCCCTAGAATCAATATCTTTACACTGATTCACTTTCGTCCTTGTTATATGATGTTAAACTATACAACACTTTTGTCCGGTACGACAATAAACTACAATATTCTTTGATTTCCTCATTTGAGAGAGAACCATTATTGACATTGATTTTTTAAATCATGTTTCATTTTCAAAAGACTACGTGCATACATGGTAATGCCTAAACTTTATATCTCAGGTTAAACCATCATTGCACTAAAATCCCCTTTCACCCTTCACACGTAAGAACCAAATTTGTACAAAGGGTAGTTCTAGAACTACGTGGACTTGATTCCCATCCTTATGGGATACGTAGGAACATTCGAGTGTCCCTCGAATCCAGTCCCAAGTCTTTTGGGCCTAACCCCAAATTTCACTTTCAATCCTTTGGCTGAAAAGTCCTCATGAAAACACACACTGTGTATTCATTATTATGGTCCGAATTCTATGACCCTAAACTAAGATCACTCATACTTTCGTCCTACACGACGTTAAACTGCATTTCAAGTACTGCGTATGGCTTGATTCTCATTCTTATGAGATACGTAGTGAAGTCCAAGTTTCAATTCAGGACCCAGCCACAACATGATTATGGTTTTTCATTGATCTATGTATCTCTATATACATTGGACAATACCCATCTTTATGTGTTATAATCCTAACCTTAAATATTTTCAGATCTTCATAACCCTTTTCATGACTTCTAGTCACAAAAATGTCAAACTTCTGAGAATTCTTTTGCCTGACTATGCAGCACGTGCCCATAGGTGGCCTTGCATAAACAGTCCACATAACAGACTTGTCAGCCAAAAGATGCTATTCATTTGACCATGCAGCCAATGCCCATAGGTGGCCCTGCATATTTCAACCCCCTAACGGGTTTTGTTAAATAATAGTAACTTAATTCTTCGGAAGAATGCCTCTTTTGTCCTTATTTGTCTTAAACGACAATATGAAGGGATCCGAAAAAATAGCCATCCTTAACATATTTGTCCCATATCCTTTTTCATGATCTGAAAGTATTCAAGTATATGGTTTATTCTTCTTCCCTACGTTTGGGTCAGACCTTCGTAGGAGTGATGTTCATCCAGTTCTTCGATATTCTTGTTCGGAAATATCTTGTCCATATTCAAGTACCTCTTTCCATACAACAAACTCTATACTTTAGAAAATTTGAATCTCCATAAACATTCACTGGCTTTGAGCACTAGGAAAGTAAATTTCTGGGAGTTCTTTTGCCTGACTATGCAGCACGTGCCCATTGGTGGCCTTGCATAAACAGTCCACATAACAGACTTGTCAGCCAAAAGATGCTATTTATTTGACCATGCAGCCAATGCCCATAGGTGGCCCTGCATATTTCAACCCCCTAACGGGTTTTGTTAAATAATAGTAACTTCATTCTTGGAAACTACTTCTTCTAATGCCTTTTAGCTCTTTTTCATATCATTCCTCAGATTCGAATATTCTTAAGCCATAGTTTACATTTTTTTCTCATACTTGAGTATGGTAATATGTTTTCAGATAAATTGTCAAGGAATTGAGTCAATTTTAATCCATTTTGGTCAAAGCTATTTCGACCTTAAACATTAGCCCCTTTATGTCCGGCGTGCATGACTTTAAACTGCCCACACAAAAGACAAAGGAACTCTGAATAAAAGTCAAGTTCCAGCACACTAAATATACATTTTTTTGTATGATTTAGGTAATATTGAGCTGTTAAAAGATTCAATGTTTGTAGGGTTATTTATAATAATCCTAGTAAAAATCAAACTATGATTACTAAGCCCATTGGCATAAGTAAATTTGAAGCAGGTAATGGAAGAATGCAGGGATAAATGATTGAAGTTGAAAGTGTTTTTCATTGATACACAAGAGTTAGAAGGACATCCACAGACTGGAGTCTCTTCTCTTTTTCAAGAATTACAGAAGATTGTCAACATAAGTCTTCATTTTATGTATAGCATCCTGAGCCTTATCAGCAGTTACTTGAAGCTCATGCACTTGACCAGCTTCACTCTTTTCAGCTTGCTGAAGTGCCTTCTTAGCATCTGCGATGGCTTTCATGCCATTCATATGAGTTTCATCCAATGATTTATTAAGCTGATCAAGTTCCCCAGTAACAGCATCTAACTATTGCTGGAGTTTCACCTGCTGGACGACCTTTTCGTTGATTTTTTGCTTCAGATCCTTCATCTTGATAGCATAACCAGCTTCAGCTTGGGATATCGCAGCCTCAAATTCGCCTATGTTGACTGACAATTTCACTCTGGTCAAATCTTCGCGACTTTTCTGCACTTGCTCCCTCCTGAAAATGATCTGTTTCACCGCAGCATGGATCTTTTCATACCCAAAACCACCAAGTCCCATTATAACAAATTAGGATGACAATCGAGAAATTTTTGATGGTAGCTCTTCTAAAGGCACCCCCGATACGATGTTCCATATGTTATTCCATTCCTTACGTCGTGAAAATATGAATGCTTTAAGCATATCTGGATCTGATTCAATATCATCGTCAGAAGGGGGTATGTAATCTGGAATTAGCGCGCTTAGGGAGGTGCCTTGTCTTACTCTTTCCCCCCTGACTTGTGCTTCTTCACTTTCAATTCCCGTTGGGGCAGAGGCTGAGGCCTCATCTTCGGATCTAGTCATTGCAGTTGATGGTCCTGCATGATTAATTGAAAGGTTTAGTTAGCTTCAAAGGATAACAAAAGAATAGATTGTCTTGCGAATAAAGTACAATCACAAATATTGTTATCCCTTACCCAATGGTGGTTCAGCAACCTGAGAAGACTTCTCCCCATCTTTCCCAGTTTCAACAGGATTTTCAAGATAGGTCTCAGGAGAGTTTATTGGATTTAGCTCTACTTGAGCTAATGTTTCTGCAATGATAGGGTTGACATCAGTGTCCACACCCTCTTCGGGCATCGGTAGTTCAACGTATTCTATGGAAGAAACTGCATATCATTTTCCATCATGGTTATAAGTATATTTTAAAAAAAAATATTGGGCGAAGGGTAGCACTGACGCCCAAGGTCTTCTAAATCATATGACAACTTAGCATGATCATACAATTCTTCAAATGTCATTCCTTGATTCATCATTTCATCCAATGATACTTCAGAATCTTGGTTAGTCTCACCAATGGGAACATTTGCTACGTCTTCTTGGCGAATTATGTCCTGCAACCCCTGACCCTGGACAGCATCTTCAGTAGTAGGAGGGATACTGGGAATGGATGGTAGCTCTTCTCCAGGAGCAACCAAGTCAGCTTGGGTCTGTGATTGTTCTACAGCACCTTCCATGACCTTTGAAGGAGGGTCAGTCCTTTCCCTCAAGGGGGAAATTGAAGAAGCCCCTACAATCCTCAGAAATATGAGTAACTATATGATTATGAGTATAAACTCATGATTGTTCGAAGGACTTACCACTGCTAATGAAACATTTAGCTATGGATTTCCTCCTTCGTTGCCTTGGCTTCTTTTTTTTTCGGAGTATCAGTAGTCTCCCTTATGGGCACTTGGATTGGCGAATGAAAGGCTATGTCCAGTGCCTCATTCATGGCCTGCTGGCCTGGAGATATCTCGCCTGGTTCGCGAGGAGAATCAGCAGCAGCCCCGATAGAAGTACCACCAGGGCTATATTGTGGCGAAGGAACCCCGGTTCCTTTCTTTCCAAGATGCAAGATGAAGAAAATTACTTCCTTAAATAAAAAAGCTTCAACTAAAATCAAGTTGCAAAGAAAATAAGGAAAGAAAACTTACATCTTCAGGAGCCACGTACTCTTGCCATTCCTCATCTCCAGAACCACCAGCCCCCTCAGTGGTGCCACGATCAATCATTTCCTTCACCCGCCTGGTGATAGGAACCAAATTATCAGTGGCATATATGAGCATTTCCAGCTCTCTGATATAAGCTCGCACTTCATTGGGGTTATCTCCGTATTGAAGGTTTTTAGAAGCTACAAGATTTCCTATTCCAGGAAGCTGTAGGCCCTCACACAAGTCCAGCCAGGCGGTCTCAGTATCACAGTATAAGCTCTGCCATAGCTGAACAGCCTCTGTTCTTAGATATAAAGGCTGTGAGGAAGGTCCTACAATTTTTGATTTTAATCTCTTCCCAACTCCTGCAACTAAAAATAGAGGATAAGAATGTAAGACTTATTACTTTATAATGTAGCAGTGATTGAAATTTCTACAATGAAATAACTCACCAGGAGTTGTTGGAGTGAGTCTTTTAACTCTGGCCGGAGGATTATATCGGGCACGAAACCGCTTTGCTGCCGGTTGTGCCTCATCATCCCCATCGTGATAATCTGATGAATCAGTTGTAGAAGAGGAGTCTGTTGAACCTATTTCAGGTGGAGAAGCATCACCTTCATGAGGAAGGGTTTCTTTCTCTACAGTCCTCTTCCCCTTTCCCACTTGATATACTGGGTGATTCAATATCCCTTTAGGGTATGATGCTATCCAGTGTTCGGCATAAAATGTAGTCAGATAATGTAGCGCTTTTTCAACTGGTAGATCAAATACTGCCCCAATCTTCTCTCTTGATGTCAGCAACCATAGTTGTCGAGCAACCATTGGATGTTGCTCTAACCTGACATTTACTGGAGGGGATACAACAATCTGTTGCAAGAATTTGAATTGGCGTGCAAATCTATATGGAGCATAGGCCTCACATATGATTTCTCCATCAATCCTGGCTACTAACACGCCATCCCTGCAAGCTAGCATGTATTCCCTCAAATCCAAATGGGTTGTCCCATCATCAACAAACCGCCCGGATGGAGGACTTCCATTAGGAAAGAAGTTTAATTCCTTATACATGCTTAGTATTACTTTCATATCATAACCATTAACATCTAATGGAGCAATTACAGAGAATGCTTGCACTGACGGTCTGAAAGAGCTTCCAGGGATTTGTAATCCATTCTGTACATTGTAAGTCCTGAAGTGAGTGGCGATCCATCCCCACAAAACCTGGAATGGTCCCACTATTCATAAAAGAGATTTACCTTGGAAGACGTGAAGTAAACTCCTGTGAATATTTGCTGAAATGGGGGTAGCTAACCCAACCATTTTTCCCTCAGCCAACTTGGCCGCAATGACGAAGGTCCCTGGCCTAACGCCTCCCTTCGAATCCCTGACCGGCAAGAGATAAACACTGAGCCACATTGCCAAGAAACCCGCCAGACGAGTTTTCTTTGGAATTCTTTGATTCACTTCATATCCCCATTTTTCAAACTCTCCTGCTTCTAGAGTTGGCCAGAATGTGCCAGGAGCTCCTCTCTTCTCAGGTTTTGGACACGTGGTAGGACGTCTGGGCCGGGTATCCTTGGATTTCTTTTTCTTGGATCCTTTTTATTTTGGCTCCATCCCTTTCTTCTCAGTAAGAAATACATTCATCCATTCTTCCGGATGGATATCTTTTCTAAAATGAGTTAATGAGGTCTCTGAACTCTTGAGCCTGTGAATGATTTTAAATAATTCTCGTGCCAAAGCAGAAGTCTTCTCTGGATCATTCCAAGTCACCTTGGGTGGAATGAATTCATCATACATATCGCCCAAGATTGGAGCTCCTGAAATCTTGTGGACATCCCACAAACTGATACCTACTTCACCATGAGTCAAATGGAAAGAATTAGTCGCTGGGCTCCAGTGGCTGAGTATCTCTGGAACGAAGTTATCATGTCTGTAAATATATGTTTGCCCAACCCAAACAACCTCATATATTGCAGCTCTCTTCAGATCCTCAATAAACTCTGTGCAAGTCTGTCGCACCCAGTATGCCCACATCCAAGTTGGCTTCACACCTCCCCCAGGACGAAAATCCCAACTTTTCTTCCAGCCTTTGGATTGATCCATCTGAGCATTTTGGAAGATTGAAGGATGACAATGTGGTTGAAGCTCAGGTGTATGTTTTTTCAGATCTGGTGTGCAAGGGCTATGATGCATCACATAATCCTTCTCCACTGTTCCAGCAGTTTGAAATACTCCTCCACCTGAGATATTTGATGAAGCAAAATTGGTATAATTCTGAAACCACGAAAATGGAAGATAATTCTTTACTTCTGGAATAATGAATTCTTGCAGATGACCATGACCATACAAAGGTAGATAAGTGCAGTGAGGAAAGTTGCGATGATATTTCTTCAGATACTTAGCCAAATCTGGAAGAGTACTATCTTTGACAGTATAGTAATCAGGGCCAATGATATCCATCATATCATCTATCCTCTTGCTAGCCAGTTCATCAATTAATCCAGGTCTAAGAGCCATTGAATCTGCACAGGAGTTTAATAAATTAAACTCTTAAATGGGTTTTATTTTTTCATAAAATTTGTGAAAGAATTTGAAAAAAATGGCTAAAGGCATTAAGGCGCGCAAGTATGGAGATGTCGCGCAAGTAATACATGTGCCGCGCAAGTTTTTGTCGCGCAAGTATTACCGCGCAAGCCCTATTACCTTGAGAGTAGCGCGGCAGTGAGGAAACAGTGAAAACAAGAGACTTGCACAGCGAGGAAGACTTGCGTGGCGAGAGCTCGAGAAATTCGGAATCCGGATACTTGTACGGAGGTGAGGTCGTGTATTTATAAGCCAGGAAGCCTACCTGCGCGCCACACCCAGAACGCTTAAGGACTGCGCGACGCAGACTTGCGCGCCGCCCTCTGTGCAAAGAAGACTTGCGCGCCTCCCTTTTCCTTTGGAGGGATTAAATTTCCTCAGTGTCAAATCCTCATTTCACTCCGGATCCAACTCTGAGGGGGGACTTTTGTTGACGCTCCTTTCATCACAGAATCTAAATATCGGAAAAGGGAATATCTGAGCTTAAAGTGATTTCAAACTTTGAAGAAAACATCAAAAATCGACAAAGGCATGAACACAGGATCAAAAGCAAAAGCACCGCGCAAGTTTTATCACTGTCGCGCAAGTACACTTGCGCGACACCCTTGGTCGCGCAGGTGACTTGCGCGACCTAATTGGTAACCGCCCGGTAACCGCCCGGGGTCTTCTTTTGCCTATAAATAGACCCTGTGGGCCCCCCATTCGAGAGGATCTTTTTCAAGAAACTCGGATTGAAGCTCCCGACGCCCAAGTCTCTTCTCAAAGCTTCCGGAACACTTCTAAGCTAATTTCTTACCTAGAACGGAAGATCTAAAGAGAAGAAGGAAGGCCTAAGTGTTGAAACTTATCAAATACTTGCGCGCCGACTTATTTCCTTCAATATAACTTGCGCGTCCCTTTTCTGGAAGAACCACGAGAACATTCTAAAGGGTTCAAAAAAGAGTCTCTCAAGTATTTCATTTGCTGGTTGAAAATCGCGCAAGTACACTATGTGTCGCGCAGGTATACCTGCGCGACCAAACACTTGCGCGCCCACGGAGGACTTGCGCGCCTTGAAAGACTTGTGTGCCCCTATCTTTTTGGGTGCCCTTATTGTCCATTTTTACCCCTCTTAAGCCATTTCACCTTTCCTTTTCAAGATTCAGTCTTCAAGACACTCTTCAAAGCCATTTATGGCATGATTTATTGATTTGACTTTCTTATGTGAAAGGAATTCTGTGGAATCTCTCTCAAAGTCTAGTGATTTAAATATCCTTATGTCACTAAAATACGGAGAGTTCATTTATTCAACCTCATCCTTTAAGATGAGAGAATCTTAACCTGGGTCTCCTTTTCAGGAATAATCCCCAGTGATAAAACCTTTAATCTGGGCATCTTCCTCAGGAGTAAGCCCCAAATTCTTAAAGTAAGCCCCAATCAAGTCCTTTAATCTTGGGCATCTTTCTTAAGAATAATCCCCAACCTAAAATATGGGCATCCTCCTCAGGAGTAATCCCCAAACCTTAATCCCTAACCTAGGTCTCCTTTTCAGGAATAAGACTCAGTCATAATCTTGGGCTTCCTTTTCAGGAATAAGCCCCAAGTCCCCTTAAATTTCTCTTAACCAGTCATAATTTACCTTTGATTTGGGTTTCATTTTCAGGAGTAAAACCCAATCATAAGTCCCCTCCTAACTTGGGCATCCTCCTTAGGAGTAAGCCCCAAGATTAGAGTATTCAAATCTCCATGAAGCACATATAACATTATGGACCCTGTTCATGGATTTTCTCCCTAAAAGTAGAACCTAAAACTTCATCTATCTGGGCAGTCATCCATACATAAGCCCCAAACAAATTCTTATGATTGCATCTTTCATGGCACAATTGTCTAAATTTTACTAATACCTCTTGTTTCTCACACCGAGCATGACTCACGTGAGCTTAGAGTGTAAAATTAATTATGACATTCATCTTTGAGCCATCAATCATAAACATCATACTCCATTTCTCGAACTACGTGGGTTCTGATTCCTTTTCCAAAAAAAGGATACGTAGGTATCCCATTTATGGGTTCGATCCCAACTTTGAAATAATCTTTGTCCTTCTGAATGACGATAAACTTCGAGTGCCCCACTGAGTGGCTTTAAAACCAGCCTGGTCATCATAATGACCAAGAGACTTTTATATAACTGTTTTGAAGGATACCATTGACCAAGAATCTCTAAATAGATGTAGATGATTCTCTATTGATGAAGAACCTTGAATACATATAAAAGATTCTCTAAATTTCTTGCATATTTAATCATTGATTGTTAAAACTAAAGGAAAGCACATTTTTGGTAATGTAATAAGGATTCACGAACATAACTTAAATCTATAAAGAGAGTCCCGGAGTAGACAATAATTCCCCTCAAAAAGGTGTGATGATCCCGACCTCCCATCCTCTCGACCAATGAAAATTCCTAAGCCTCATTAGTCCACAAGCTAATGAGCGCCTACCTTTGGAAAGTAGGTCCAAACGGATGTGGAATCATTGGATGTTTCCGGTTCTACGAACAAACCCGTTAGAAACCGATCGGAACGTTTGAATCTCCCGTCCAGGAGGTCATCCCCGGATTCCGTGCGAAACAAAGACATTATAAATTTTGTGAATTGATGGTGATGATTAATGAACTATGTTAAACCTATGGTATATTAGATATAGAATAATGTGTCTTGAAAAAATGAGGAAATTTATTATTTGTGGAAGGGAAAGGAATAAATCAAAGAATCCCCAAGGAAAAATAAAGAGTATGATGGAAGGAAATAAATATCATCATTTTTATCCATTTATAGTTCATTGTCTTGATTGTGTGGAACCTGAGTATTATCAGAGATAATGAACACCTATAAAGGTTAAACACTATAACAAGGAAGAATATATGTTAAAATACAGTGGATGATGTATTTTTTTTGAAGTATTTCACTAATGGAATTTTTCTTATGAGAATAATGAAACATATATTGATTGTGTTTAATTTTAAAATCATTTATTTTTCATTAACATAATATTTATGTATACAATCATGGGTTATGATTAAAATATAGATAATTTATTCAATGTCATAAAAATATATTTTTTAGGTTTTATATGATGGGGGTTTACCAAGAATATGGATTTTTTTGGATAAATTTACAACGAGCCCATGTTTTAGTGGAAATATTATTTAGGAAAAGTTATTTTAAATTTTCTATGCATAAGTTTATAGGTATTGATAAACATTAGTGTTAATATTTTCACTAATAAAATAGTAATGATAGTCAAATAATATTATTAGATTTAAAAAAAAGTAGTATTGAAAACCCTTGTAAAATGTTATTTACTGATTAATTTTATTTTTAGGATGTCGATTGTATTTTTTTTGGAAAGAAATATGAATTATATTAATATATTTTAGAAAAAGAAAAACATGTATATTGGGTGACAACCCATCACATAATACAAGGACATGGGGCTTAACCCCATGTTCAGAGGACAGTAAGGGTTTCACACCTACAACTAGCCAATGTGATGTCTTGGTTAATATATTATTATTTTTACATAAATTAATTTAAAAATATAATTCAAAAAATCACTAGTGGTCTTAAATTTTATCATTATTGATTAATTTATTATATTAGATAACTTGTAATAATGATATTGGATTTGGAAAATATTTAGATATAGATATAAAGGCTTATTTTTGGGATATAGTGATGTAATAAAAGTGGACATTTGTTTTTTGTAAACAAGAATCCATTTTTGGATATTTATTTCAAGGATTATTGTTTGAATTTAAAATTTTTCTAATTGTAACAGGAGGATTAAATTTTATTTGTAAATTACAAATGTAATAAGTTTGTAAATTTCCATATTTTCGTAGATAGTAAAATAATTACTCAACATTAGGAAAATGGTCATGAAAAATATTATCTTATTTCCATCATACCATATAAATAAAGTATTGTTTTAGGTAATCATATATTTATGGTGATGACTTCCTACACTTTCTATTGATCATTTACTTTATTTTGATTAATGACCTCAACCAATCTCTATAATTATTTATTATTTTATTCCATGTGCATATAATAACTTTCTAATGATTATATCCTATTCAGAAACATAGTTATGTGATATTAAATTTTTCTATTTTACCATCATTTCTCTTTTAATCGTAAGAGGTTTTATAAACCCTTTTTTGATGTGGGATTTTCAACAATGAAATTTACAAATATCGAATCCTGGATTACAGAGATCAAGAAAAAATTTCATAGAAAAATTTAAATTAAGATTAGGAAAATGGAACACAATAAATATTATGAAATAATAATCTTTTATTTCATATAGAATGTTAAATTAAACACTGAGCTATATTGAATTACATGAAACAATGTGTTTCTCTGATAGCTTCTTTTATACACAAGACTGAATTTTACTGAAAATAGTAAAATTATATTAAAATTATTATTTAATATATATCATTTTCCGTAGAACACCAGTAATGAATAGGATAAACTAAATAATTAAAATTAAATATTACACAATATAATTTATTTTATATTAATTATAAATTGAATATAATCATTCCAAAGAAAAAGAAATATTTTCTGAAAAACTAATTTTTAAAAAGATAGTTTACTAATGATTTCATAACTAAATTGAAATTTAATTTTTAATTATTTTGGAAAATCTATTAAAAAAAATCCATTTTTCAAATAATTAATCTGAAATTATCTTAGGGTTTATTTTAGGATCAATTTTTATATGTTTTATTTTTGGATAAATAGTACAAAATACTGAATTTTTATTGAAAACTACTTTTTGTTTAAATAAATTATATTGATAATTTATAATTTTATTTCATTTCAAAGTAAATTTTTTATCAGAAATATGTCAATTATTACAATTTTTTTATTTGAACCATTTTCATAATGAATATAGATAAAAAAAATTTGTAAAATTTGAATCATTTTCTATTTAAAAATCAGTTTTCAAGTCACATATGAGGAATTAATTTTAAAAAAAGAATCATTTTACTTCTATAAATTGAATTTGGAAAAATGAATTCAATATTTTTTATCATCATAATTTCTAAATTCTAATAATTAAAACATAGTTTTTGAGGAAATCAAATAATGAATGAAGAAAAAATTAATTACCACGACAATGGGAAAAATGGGTTTACTGGAGTTTAAACTATAAGGGTAAAATGACATATAAAATTGTCTAAAAACGATTTTATAGCCATATTTATAACATTACAACAATAAGGTTCTAGAATTACCCATTTTGGACCCTTTTGACATATGGAATATCTTAGAATAGTGTATTTTCTTCAAAAATACCATGTGTGTCATGTCCACCAGCTATATTCTTCGATCTCCACACCATTAAACATATTTGTATTTATAATAACTACCCAAATTAAATACCCTCATACATCCCCTAATCGTAAAAGTATTATTTTGGGAATAAATTCAACCTATGAAGTCTTTAGTACCAACCTATGGAGGATACCCAAAGAAGAGGTAAGGTTATTCAAAAAGCATTTTTATTTTATTCCATTATAAACCTAATTAAATTATTATTAATGCATGTTTATATAATAAAATAATTATAATTAATATAATTTTCTGTTTTTAAAATGATTTCATTAACTAAAACCATCTCTACTTCCATCAACTGTGTTACAACGTCATTATTTCTGTTAATATAGTATTATTGCATCACGAACTGATTTTATTCGTTCATCCATTACCACCTTTCACCACATTGTATAATAATGGATATAAATTATAAATAAGATATATAAAATTTATTTATAAATATTTAATATTTTTATTATATATATCATTTTATCTTCTATTTTGGAGGTGATACTATAATATCACTCATGTGTACGACAAACTACCTCCATGCGAAGTGATGTTACTTGCCTTTCATAAACACTTGGAATGGAATATAATAAGGTAAATTTTAATCTATAAATTTAATATAAATTAAATCATAATTATATTCATGGAATATTTATCATTATTAAAATATAATATATATCATGTTATTTCTTACCTTTTCACCTAATGAAAGATGATATTGTCGTTCAGGTATGTGTGGACTACCTCCTTCATGAAACTATGTGATTCTATTTTCACCACCACACTATGTGGATGATATATATGTATCTAATTTGGTAATTATAAATTTATTTTCATTTTTTAAATATTAAACATCACTTATCACCTTTCCATAGTGATCTTCGTGAATGGAAATGTTACTAATTGTATCTACGACCTATCATCTTGATGGTCATAACGAACATCATTTTCATAAAAATATTTAATTATAAGATTTTTAAAATAGATTATTTATAGATATTAATATTTATTACTAGATTATTAATATATATAGGATACTACTATATAATATGTTTAAGAACTATATCTTTTATGACGAAACTCGAATGATAAAACAAGGTAATTAATGCCCAAAATAATGAAAATAATTCAAGATTATTAATCAAAACGTAATAAGATGTTATATAAGGATAACATTGAATATTATAAATATTAATATAGTTTTATTATAACGTAATTACATGTTTAAAAGCACTATACAACAGTTTAAACATTATTCTTTCAAAAGTAAGAGTGATGTGAGGGATTTGGTTTTGAATTTCTTTCCATTGGTACATATTTTATATTTTAATGACATTATATTTTATGTGGTGTATATACCACCACATTGTTATGTAATATCATTATAAAAACATACATCTTGTAATGTTGTGTTTCATATTTAATTATCTCATTCAAGGGGATTCTACTTGAAAATTACAATGTGGAAAAAATTATTGTAAAATCTCACATTATTTTCTGATTATTAACTTCCTCAGGAAACAATAACATTATTGTAATTATTTTAATTCCATATTACATTTATTTTTAATATATATACAATTTTTTAATATATATAATTATTTATCAAACCATAAAAAAATTTATATATGATGTTTACTTTGAATATTAATTTTTTAAATGTCTAAATATTGACAAATCAACATCGTTTACTCAATACGAATACTGATGATAAGAAACATTATTTATGAATTAAATTGATTATTTAATATAACTATAATGATTTGGATACACAATAAATGGGCTGCAAATCATTAATATAAGGCTACCTGATAAATCATTAGCCTCATGTAATGAATCAGTTTCCCAAATCAGATGGGTTTTTACGCAATATGTTTGAAATCGTATTGTCAAAGTTCATGACTATAAATGTATCATGTTCCTAAAAAGCCGGACATTTTATAATTAAGAATTTATTCTATTTATAATTCAATAGTTATCATGTTGGATATTTTCACATTTAGTTTTTCTCTATATTAATTTCTCTCTCACTTTATTGGTTAAATGGAATGTGTTTTCAGTTATTTACCTTAAAATATCTATTATTCCTTATCTAGTTATTTATGTGGAATTTATGTGTAGTTATGTAACATTACATTTGTTTCATGCCTTATCCAATTATGATAGTTAGTTTACTGATTAAATGGAATGTGTTTTCATTTATTCTCCCTTCCATTCATTATTCTAGTCAATAAGTGAAATTGAATATGTTTCAAGATATATACATTGAAATATTGATCAATAATTATTCATTATTCTTCAATTATTCACAACTGGTTCAACTATTATTAATCCTCACATGTAATTTTTTTTCACCCTTATTTTTCCATTTTCCATAAGACACCATGATATTTACTATTCCTAATAGTCATGGATACACCATATTGAATAATGATTTTCTTGAAATAAATATCTTTTAATTTGTGCATTTAATATTAATATGGAATCATGTACCTATCATTTTTACTAGGACTATTTCACTATTTAGTCCTTGTAGATTTTATTTTATTTTATCTTGTGCCAATGTAATATATAAGTAACATACTATGGGCTACTAGGGTTAGGGTCGCAACATTTTCTAAAAGGATCATCCCATTAAGATTTTCGAGTTTAATCAATATCTGTGATATCCTTCATTAAGAAAGAAACATAGAACTATGGGATTCATAGTTATTAATTATAATACCATATAATTCTAATAGTGGTATTTTCATATTTTAACTAATTATACGAGTTTGAATGTTTTCTCCATAATGAAGATCCTTACTACTCTACCAATAAAAAATACATTTCCCTTTTTATAGGAATATTCTATATCATAATAGAGAAGGTATGAATGTATTTCCAATAACAGAAAAAATTATAATTTATATTTTTACTTCTATATTTTACTTGAGTAAAACATGAAATTGAGGGGTACTCATTCAAAACCTATCATCCTATAGAAAAAAAATAATGAATTCATTTTTCAAAAATATAATTTACTTTCATATATAGGTAAAAATCTTCATTAATGATTTAAATACATTAATATACAGTTAAATATCATAATATAGTATAGAATACTAATTTTTAACATATATATTTTTCTTATTATTTAGTAATCATATATCCGGTAACCAGATGAGATATATTTTTTTTTGAAATATAAAATTCTATATGTGTAATTATATATTATTTTAAAGAATAAAATATGTATGTAATTTTCTTAGCGATGAGAAAAATATTATTAGGGGTTTTTATCCTATAACTTGGTGAAAATAATTCCTAAATAAGGTAATTATTAACATGTTATTATATAAGGGTTGAGATTAATTTTATTAAATACTATTAATAAAAATTTTGGAAATGATTTCTAAATAAAAATTTGGAATTAATTTAAAAAGTTCTTGAAATTTATTTACCCATTTGAGTTGTAAAATATAGTATGATCTATTAATTGGTTTTTTGGTTATGTTATGGTTTATGGGAATAAAATTGTAAATTTAAAGACATTTTGGAAGCACTCATGTGAATTTTACGGTGTTCAAACCCATATATATAACATAATTCATGAGGCAAGGTTTGATCATGATAGAGCAATGGGAAGTACATTATTTTACCTGGAAAATTCATTATAGGAATTCTAGATAGAGATAAATAATAAATTAATATTAATATTCTTGTTTCTTGAATACAAATTATATATTAATTATAATTTTTCTAAAAATGATATATATTTTTTTAACAGTATATAAAATCCTTCATTTCATGATCTATTTTTGTTTCCAGTTTTTTTAATGTTTTTAGAACATTTGAATATTAATAAAACTTTTCTTGTGGATTTCATTTATCCATAGCTTGTGAATCCACAGGACAAAGGAATTACATTCCCTATTTCATAATATTTTCTCATTTAATTTATTATATGCACATTTTTAGTTGGTTTGTATATACATATGGGAATTGTAGATGATAAATATTATATTCTGTTTTGAAACAAACTGAGTGTTGAGGAAGGATTTTTTGACATAATGAAAGGATGATTTTTCTATGACTGGGGTTTGAGGGAAGATACTTCTTTTGGGGTTTATTTTTTATGAAAATTTTGGTTTCCTAAAAAATTGGAATTAAAATAATTGATGAATATTGAAAATTCATTATGATTATAATATTTTTAAGTTTTTTATTTCATGGAAATATTACTATGACTTTTTAAGGTGATTGTGTGTTTTCTGTAAATGGTAGTACTATATTTTTATCATAGAGGTATATTTTTATTTGAATTAAGTAAATATATTTTATTTTTTAGTTGGAATATTTTTTTGAGTACCTATGAATGAAGATAAATGTTGATTAATTGTGTGGGCTGGGTTTATTAAGATAAGAATTGTATTATGGTAGTGTACCATTGGGTGGTGACTTCGATTGTGGGTTTTTTTATCTAACAAGTGGGATTAACCCAGACATAGAATGTTTATGGATAAAGTATTCTAGAAATAATGTAATTGAAATTGTGGTTTCTGTTATCTTATTTCTAATAAGGGAACTAATGAAATTCTTGGTTGGAGAATTCATATATAATAGAATGATTTATTTGTTATTTAATTATTTTCCATTGGTAATATCAAATTTAAATGGGGGAATGTTTTATAGAAAATTAAATTGATCTTATTTAGTTTTAACATCAATAGGTTGTGTGGGAATTCATTTTGGATATTAAACTGAGATTGAATAGACACATTATTTATGAATTCCTCACATTCTATTATATTATGTTTATGATAAATATAATGAAAAATAAACAATATTCACTATTGACATGAAATTGACACATCAATGGGGATACATAGGCAATAGGGATTATGAAGAACATATTTTAATTCATAATGTTCTTGGGACACATGGAGAAGTCATATATTACGTAATATTATAAAATAATTATTATTTTCGAATATCAAACATTAATGTTTTTTGGGTTATAGTTATTTGGAATGTATATTTTTGAAACATACATCATGCATATATAGTTTTTGTATTTTTCCTTCTATTTTGGTACACTTTTCATGGATTGTTATAGGTGATAGATATATTTCATTTGAAAAAATATGATGTCAAATGTTTTAAGAAATAATTTTATGATGATTTTCAGTAATGTTGGGGGAAATCGATCAATAAAATATTATTATAACATGATAGTATTTATTTTTTATTGTTTAGGATCAAAGAGATACACATATTCCCTAATAAAAATTTATATTAACTCGGGTTGAGTTAATGCTATCAGGTCAGGTCAAGTCAACACAAAAAGTATTATTTCATTTCTATTTGGAGGTAGGTGTGAAAATAGTTTATTTTAAAACACTTATGATATCTATAAAACTGTATTGATTTATATTTTATAGTTATCCATGAATTATTTCGATTTGAGAGAGTACCAAGTTCTTATTTTAATTATTAATCATTTAATTTTGGAACTCTAGGATAATGTGTCATTTTTAAGGAAGAATTTTATATTTCTGAAAATATAAGAAATCATGAATTTATATTTCATCATGTTTAAATATCATTGATAATTTTATTGATATATAAATTGAAATTGACAAAAAAAATTAAATGATGTAAATGTAATCTAAAATGAGATTTAGAGATCAGAATTGTATTTGAATTTTTTCAGATATCAACTATCATTGACATTGTAATGAATATTATAAATTATAAGTTTTTAAAAATTATTATTTAATATATTTTTTTGATTTTTAATGATTTGGAATTTAATAAGGATTATAATATTATTTTCTCTCATTAATCATTAATATAAATCCATTGATAATGAACTTATACATGAACCAAAATTGGTTCAATCGATTAATTGAATCAAAAAATTGATTAAAGCTATGGTTAGGTTAAAATAAAATCATTTTCATTTTCATTTGTATTGTCCTATTGATATTCAATGAAATACCCATTAAATATTTTATCGAAATTTGGGGACTGGTGTTTTTGATGGAGGAAACAATGTTACCAAAATTTTTTAATTCTTGACACCGTTGAAGAAATTAATGTAATGTTGAATATATATATATATTGTACTTTTGATATAGTGCTGTGATTTATCTTTCAATGTTTATTTTTATGAAATTATTTGATTCCTTTTCATTAAGACCCTTTTTAACCAATATATGTAACGATTCTAAATATGGTGTTTTTCTACATTTATAACAAAAAATAACCATTGAAATACACTAATCGCCTCACTCATATAAATTGGAATTAAACTAAGGAATTTCAAATTAAATATTTAATTGTGTGAATATTTTAATTACCCCCATGAATAAATATTTTACCTAGGGTAGATATTTTATATATAAAATATTTTATAAAAATATTTAAATTTTTTATTTTTATTTAAAAATATATTATAAGAAACTTTTGTGGTGGAATTTTTATAACTCTCATGTTTTTTGTTTATTTAATGAAGTTGATTTTAACATAAAATAATAAATAGAAGTGATTCAACATAGTATTTTTGTTAAATACTAATCCATTTAAATCTTAATTTTTTAAATTCATGTGTTATTAAGATAATTTTTTACTTTGTTACATGATAATTTGATTAGTGGAAATTATGTTCATATATTATGGGTTTCACATAATGTACATTGAATTATTATTAGAGTGGGATATTTGATTAAAATTTAATTAATTTTGGAGATTGAAATTTTATTATCAATGGGTATATTTTTGATTTAATTGTTTCATCAATTGTGACTATTGATAATGTTTAATGAAGTTAATTAGTGAATTAAGGGTCAATGATCGGTTGCTATTTAATATTCTATGGTATTTTAATTTCAAATATTATAGATCCTCTTAGGAATTATAGTGGATAAAAGGATTTAAGGGATTAATTATGTAATTTTAATGGGTGAAATATTAAAAACGTTTTTACATGGATATTAAGAGAATTTATGATATTTGTTTTAGCTCATTAAATATGTCCTCTATGGTAAATTCATTGCTTGTTATACAAGGAGGATTTTGAGGGGTATTAATTCCATTTTATTCATTTCTAAGAGACCTATATAGATTTATAGATGTTGGTGGAATGTATATAGTGTGGTAAATATTAATTGATCGGGCATATAAGTATCTTATTTTGTGAATATATCCAAAATCACTAACCTTTTTTGGAGGCATTTATCAAGGTGGAGATTTTTATATTCACCATAGTTTGTTTAAATGTGGCACCAATGCTATGAAACATACTAGTTCATTTTATACATGACTCCCCATTAAAGACATGTAACCTATTATTTAAATTTGGTTAAAATGAAATGATAGAGGTACCATTCCCCTCACAATATTCTTGGAAATCTATTTTACAATGAATTAATCAATAAATTTTCATTATTAAACCCCATTATATGTATTGTTTAGAAATTTTTCTTTTCCTATTCAAATATATATATATATATAATTTAATTTCTAGGTTATAATGTAAATATAGTCATATTGTTATAGTATGCAAAACTTCATTTAAATATCGATGATCAGTGTCAATAAAGTGATCGAGTATATTATGCTTTATAAAATTAGTGGCTTTTCATTCGAGGATGTCCAACTAAACTATCAAATAAATGGACTTTCTCTATCCTTATATTGTGATATGTGGAGTGTAATGATGTAATATATTTCCATAGAGACCTAATAATGGTGTGAGTATAAAAAATTAGTGAACCAATAATGTTTATATATACATAACCATTAAGGTAGTGAAATTTAATGTGATATGATTGTTAAATTAAGAAACTATTGATGTGTGATAAAATAACCATAGTCAATCCTCATATTCTAATGTTATATAAAAGATTGAACATAACTGCTTCATCCACTACCAGAGTGTCATTGAAAATGACATATACCCTTTCCAACCAATATCAAGTCCAATAACCACATAATAGCAGGTCAAAGCACCAATTCCTTAGAGGATTCCCCTTTTAAATCCAATAATATCTAGAATACATATGATTCCTATGAGGTAATCCTAAAAAATATGATCTTTGGTATAAAACCGATTAGATATATTTGATCCAAAGTATTTTTATAGATCCATGAGAAAAATTTTCCCATATTGTGTATCCTATATTCACCCCTTCGTCAAATCCATGTGTGCAACCAACCAACCGAGGTCAATCGAACCTTTACACCCAATCAGACCATATCATGGTGAGGTGAAGCAAGAAAACAAAATATCCATTTTATGTAATGAGACAAGATATACAACTAGAGTACTATACAGAAGAAACATATATATCCCGATCCATACAATACATTAAAACTTGTCTAAAACCAAAGGTATGAATAAGGGAAGACCAACAAGTCTCGATGTAACCATCAGTCGGCTATAAACCACCTAAACAGAAGGAAAAGACCATAGGTGAAGCCTACATGCTACAAGATTCCCATTACTTGACATGTAATGAGTAATACAACATCTAGTTCCACTTCATGACTAATATATAGTGTGAGTAAAAATCCTAGTAGGACACAACCACTGTGTTTATACAAGATCTGATAATAAGAATGTAACAGTTCAAGATTTTAGAAGAAAAAGTTTTTATAAAGATTTTTTATAAATCCAATTGATTTGTAAATCATTTTCTCTTTAGTTTTGATAAAATATATTCATATTCTCAAGCTGGAAATATGAAAAGGATGATTTGATAAAATAAGAAAGCATATAAATCCATCCAAAGATGAAAATTTTTCCAAATATCCATGAAATAACCAATAATTTCATGTTATGTGATACATCCTCAGATAAAAAAACTATAAGAAAAAATCCATGATGAAAACCAACATGAAATAAAAATGTATAAATTAAAAATCAACTTGTATTGGGACCTATCCAATGGGATAATTCATACGAGCCACTCAAGATACTAAACAATAATAATTTTGGGTCTAACAAATATCTACACCTTCCATACTGAATAGATTTTTAAATGGTTTCCACATAGTGGTTCCACACACACTAGGGATACTAGTATCCCCTTCTCGACACACACAAGGTTCCCAACATGTAAATTGTAAAACTTAATTTCAAAACCATGATCAAAATTTTAAAAAATATTTTCAAATTTAATGAAATCCCTTTAAATGTTGTAACATCCATTTCCAAATCAAGAAAATAATTTTTGAGTAAAAAGACCTTTTTGAAAACGTGTTACATTCAATAAAAACATTTTTTTAATCATATTCTGCATAAATTATAATAAAACCCAATGGAATTTAGTAATAATGAAAATAAATTAATTTAATTAACCAATTTCATAGAAATAAATAACACGAAATGGTATAAACCTATCTACCTTCGACAATAGTGTTTTGAAACTAGGAGATCTCCTTTTAAAATAAAATGCGTGACAAAGAAAATGTAATGGATCAATATAAAACAAGATATGATCATGAATTCTAACCATAAGAAAAGAAAACATAGTTTTTAGGAACAATAGACTGAAAAACCAAAAGTATTACATACCTAGAGAGACACACTATAGCATGCCTGATGATCAATCCCCAAATGAGTGATTTAGATGGAGTAGAGATCGCCAAAATCCCCTTGGGTGAGCTCTTGGTTGAGATATGGAGGGATATAGTCAAATAAAATGAGATTAATCTAAGAAGAACAATTAAAAACACCATCCTCTAGAAATATATAGTGTTTAATTCTGCTTCATGTTGGGTAATACATGAAGGTCATTTACACTAAAAAACAAAATGCCTTTTTATTAAAGATCAATTTTTGACCACTACAAATCATGAACTTATTACATAGTGTGTAAATATATAATTCCCTATAATGGTTCATGAAATTTGGAAATCCCTGATTACACGTCATTCCACCCTCTTATACAGCATGTAAACCCACAGTAGATAGCAGAAACACCCGGTTTATAGTGAAAAACCCCCCACTGTGATAATTATTGGAACTTGAGACTAACTACACTATTTCATTAACACATTTATATCCTAGCATTATTAAATCAATTAAAGAAACATCAATGATTTTTTGAACATTTTTTCCAACAAAATTTTTCAATCCTTGATAATCCCTCAAATACACCCAAATAATGATGATAAAAAAGGAAAAAGGGGTACCTAACACGCATTATGGGGTGTTGATATCCCCCCCCATAAATGATTTCTAACACCAGAAATCCATCAGATTCATGTAATCTCATAATGGGAAGGACACAACTTCCTCATAAACTATTACCTCCCCCATGACTCCTGGCTCTCATATATATACTGCCATAGTACCCAGACAAAAAATCATTTTTTTCCCAATACATTATCTCAGTAATACAGAATTTGAATTGGATGCTCGGTAATAGTTTTTTTAATCTCAAGATCAACATCCACCATTCCAATCCCAGGTTAGGGATTCAATATACTACAAATTAGTTGGGATACATGAAACACAATGTTGATATATGTTAAACCTGATTGTAATTCCATAAGATATTCCACATTTCATAGTAATCCAATGATCTAAAAAGGGTTCACAACCCTTGGGTCCAACATACCCATATTATCCAATCGATGATGTACCATGTGAGTTGAATCTCTAATGAAATACATATCACTATCATCAAACTCCACTGGTTTCCACATAGGGTCTTTATATGATTTATAACCACAATGTGCCCAAGCCAATCTCAACTAGATCAACAACACCATCTATATAATCTACTAAACAAGACTCTACCCAACCAAGGGCTCATCTACCTATACTAACCTGCACAATGGGGATATATATTTCCTCCCATAAAAAGACTCAATGAGATCTATCTTAATCAAGGCTTGAAAACTACTATTATAGGAAACAATTACTGTAGGAAAATGATTTTCTAAATATTCTCCAAAATTAGGCCCATAAGCCTGATGTAAATCCTTAATAACATTGAAAGTCCTCTCAATCTATCCATATAACTACGGATGATACATTATTCTTAATCTAATTTGGGAACCCATCACCTCTTTTAAAACTATCCAGAATAAGGATGTGAACCTTGGGTACCTTTAAGATACAACTAAATAGGGAACCCCCTAAGGCCTCACAATCTCTCAAACATATAAGTTCCCAATCTGCTCAACCATCATCACCTCCTTAATAGGGATGAAATTATTCTATTTCGTGAGTAGATCGATTATAACCTGAATAAAATTATTCCCACTTAGAGTTCATTTAAAACCAATGAATAAATTCATCGAAATATCATCCCACTTCCATTCTAGAATGACTAAGGGATATAAAAACCCAAAGGTATCTAGTGTTATGACTTGATTCTCTAACAAGTAATACACCATGATACAAAATCAAAAATCAACTACATCATACCCGTCCACTAATACAGACATCTCAATTCATGATACATATTAATATCCTTAGTGTGAAAGGACCAAAAATAAAAATGAAAACTATATAATAACTCTTTCCTTAGTCAAAACAGATCAACAAACCTACTACAGATTCATATAGTGCCACTGGGAGACCGAGACCACTCACCTGATGTATTCCAAACATAATGGATTTCAATAAATCATTGGAACATACTATCTACAACCTACTCAATCAAAACTCACTCATCATTATATGATCATGAATTCATTGAAGCCAAAAATATCTATCCACCATACACATCCACTCCTATGCTATCCCTAGAAAACAAACTCATGAGAGACCACTCCTCAACAGTTTCCACCATGTATTGTGTTGGTAATTTTCATCTCAATTAATTGGAAACCATATGTCCCTTATTTGGGATGTACAAAATATCAAAATAAAAAGTCATAAGATGCCCTACAAAGTCTCTCTATCTCAACCTAAGATATTTTTGAGTAAAAATATATTTAAGGATCTTGTGATATAATAATTGTACACAGCTACCTAAAGATATAGTGACACCAAATTTTTAATTCTTGCATAATATATTTTAACTAAATATCATGGGTAGGATATTTCTTATCATTGGGGTATAACAAGTGTGAGCCATAGACCACCACTTATTTCTACTACATCATGAAACATCCTAAACCCATACTAGAAGCATCATAGAATACATCATAACCTGGACCTAGTTCCAAATGATTCAAAACATGTGTTGAAGTCAACTTTATCTTTTCTACTAATAATATCTTTGACATTTAACATTCCATTATATCATTACATCAACATAGGTTAATGTAGTCCTCAAAGATAAAAAATCATGGATAAATCCTGAACAAACCATTTATATAATCCAGACAAACCCAAGAAGCTTTGGATCTCAAAATATATATTGGATGATCCAGGGCATAACGATCTCTATCAATTTTCGATCCACTGATACACCCCTCTAATATTTCAAGGGCCACAAAAATTTAAATTCCCTATTCCAAAACTCACATTTTTAATGCTTTAAAAATAGATGAAGTTCATTCAAGGTATAAAGAATGACTTAGAAATGTTCCTTTTTCACAACCTATGACTTCAAGAACCCAACATATCATCACCAAACATAAAAACAAGAGTTTCCATGAATCGATGAATGATATAGTTCATCATATTCATAATCACTGCAAGAGGGTTAGTCAGACTAAATGGCATAACCAGAAACTCAATGTTCACATAACCTCTCTTGAACATTGTAGTAGGTAAATCCACTTCTCAGACCCTGAAATACGGGTACCTTGACCCCATGTCAATTATTGAAAACCGGTAATCCCCTCTAAGATGGTCTAAAATTTCATAAATCATAGGAAGAGGTTATATGTTCCTAAGTGTATCTAGTTTTAAATTACGATAGAGAATAAAAGTTATGATAATCCATTTCAACTTCTTATTAATGGGGAAATGAAAATCCCAAGTGGACACAATATGATGATGAAATTGTTTTCCCCAATTTATCCTCAATATGGAACATAAGGTCCATCAACTCTGTAGGTTCCATTCAACAAGATATCATAGAAATGGGAATTGTTCTAGGAAGTCATCCAATAGTAATATCAACCTCTCTCGGTAGAGATTAACTAGAAAAAACATATATAAATACATTAGAGTATACACTCATAACTATAGGAAGTAAATGACACAAACAATGGTCAGCTAAATTGAGAAAAATCTCTAAAAAGTACCATAATATTACTGTATCATAAGGAATAACATGTCCTTCCATTCTTGATCTAGAGTCCCAATCACCTTAAAAATCATGAGCGACCTCATCAGAATAAAAGAACTATACCCAATGTTCATAAAAATTTATATGGTCCTTAACACTAATCATCAAATCCATGTTGATAATGTAGTCAGTGATGTCAATATCAATCATAAAGAAGTACCATTCTATTTCAATGTCACTTATCATCAATTGACCTGAGGGAAACATGAGATCTTATTTGTACCTATTTCCCAATGGTGTGGAAGGATCCCACAATTATGGCATAATTTCTAAAAAAAATCCCAAAACATCAACTCATATTGATGATATAAAATTATGAACAGAATGTGTTTAAAAAAAACTATAAAATATAAAATGAACAATATACCTCTAATAGTATCTAAAACTACTTCATATTATTCATTAGAAAACATAGTCACATAAATATAAGCTATCTTCACCACAAGAACATACCCCTTTACCAAAGTATTTTCCCCACCACCCTTGGAATCATTATTAAGATCCTAAAAATCCATGGTGAGAGTGGATCCTACCTTACTACCCTGGGAAATATTTTAAAAATGATTATGATTCCATAATAAAAAAATGATGAGAATTCACATGATCCTCTATAAAATAACATCTAGTTTAACAATACCACTCACATTTATAGTAAAAATATACTACTTTTCTAATGAATCCCCTAAAACTGGTCATGAAGTGAATTGACTTCCATTATGTTTCCTTTTATGGCCAACCGATACACCATAGTAAACAACTCCATCAAATAAAGCTCCATACAATGATATATGTATATCTATGAATTCCTCATCAAATATTATTTTTGAACTACCTCCACAAAGGTCAAAAGGAACATGAGAATCAACATAGACCTAATATCATTCCTTAGATTCAACTAAAACCTCTGTGACTTAAGGTAATAATTAATGATAAGCTATGGAATCAAATGCCCCAAATCAAAAAAATTATTAAAATGCACCATAATGTTTCAATAACCCTTCTCCAAGGTCATAATCTCTTGGTTCATTACCACACATAATGATTCATGGTAAAACTACTGATTAAATCTTTTTTGAAATATGCCCAAATAAGCCCTCATGGAACATATCATGTAAAATAAATCCCTATAATCTTTTTCTTGGTCCCTCAAGCATGTAGGTGGAAATACCCATGTTTGATTCATCAAGAATCTCTAAGAAGATGAAAATACTATCAACCCTTTTTATCCACTCCATAGATTCTTGATTTCTTTTTCCCCATAG
Organism: Viscum album; assembly: GCA_963277665.1. Lineage (NCBI taxonomy): Eukaryota > Viridiplantae > Streptophyta > Magnoliopsida > Santalales > Viscaceae > Viscum > Viscum album. The sequence continues at coordinate 894,278,831 of OY728123.1, forward strand.
AAGATGGGTGGATACTGGTTAGTAAAATTAGATTTGTGATTGACCACATGTATTTGGTTCCTAACAACCACTTATACCATATTCTAAATATTATGGATAATATCTTCAACCAAATAATTTTCTACATGATGATTCACCTATGGAACATGCCTCTTATCTTCCTCTATCTAATTTGGAAGATCTATTCTCATATGAATTTTCTAATAAACTCAAGTGAATAACTAATTATATCATGAGACCCTTCCAAAAATAATTGTACCACTTTCATAATTCCATTAATTTATTTTATAGAAAATGAATTTATATAAATTATCAATTCTATAAATTAGAGGAATTTCCAAAAAAATTATAGTTCACTTTAAATAAAAAAACATTCTCATCCAATAAAATGACCCCAAACGTGAATACTCTATAACACCTTAAAAAAAATTAAAGAGTAACTTGTATTTGATAGCATGTATAACATGAAACAATATGCACATAAGGGAATATAATATCCTGATTATTTACAATATATATACTACATTAATAAATTAAATATAAGTTATAGCTTACAATTAACATGATACCGCGTTATCATAAAATATACGCAACAATGAGTTTCTTCAATGGCTTGCACTACACGTAGGACCATGTTTTACTGAATAATAATATATTATCAAAATATTATAATTTATTAAGAGAAAAACTAGTAGTTTTGAATATTGTTAACTAATATATGATAATATATTTTTTACACAACTAATTAATTGTTTACAAATTAATTATAAATGAATATGACAACCAATTAAATATGAAAAGAATATTTTTATAGAAAGATATTTCTATCGTCACAAATATGTTTTACCATAATAAATTAAAATTATTAAAATTATTAAGTGATAAAAATGTAATATATATAAATATATATTCAATATTTTTTATTATACATCCTAAATATTTGAAGAGAATAATATAAGAACAAACCCCACTTTACACATAAAATACAATATTTATCATAAGGCATTTTTACCACCATTTAATGGGGAACCAATTTTAAATTAGAGTTTTGGAATTATTACTGATTATATATGTTATAATAAACATCATCATTGAATTTTAAGGATAAAAATTTGGTAAGGATGATTTTTATTATTTTTTTGTGATGCTTCAATTTTTAATTAGTATTGAAAAATACTTAATTTTGGTTCAAAACTCATATTTCATATAATAAATTTATGAGGCTAAATTATATTTTAAATTACATTTCATGTTTAATTATATATTATTTTTTCCATTTATTCCAATTTAGTATATTATAATCATTTCCAATTTTAAATTAACTATAAAAACATAGCAAAATTTTGGATGATTTTACCATAAATACTTGTATTGCAATCTCATTTATGAGATTAAGACTAAATTATTTTCTAACAATTTTGTGATTTGAATTTGGAAAAATGGAATCTATATTTGGAATCAAAAATAAATTATAATTTATAATATGGTAAAATTATTTGTGGATCAAAAATATTTTTAAATGAAATTAAAATTAATTACAACGATTAAGCTAAAATTAAGGTTAATAAGGGACTAAACCTTAATGTTAAGGGCCCAAATGACCAATAAACTATTCCATGAGTCAATGGATAGCCTTATATCGTCTATATACCCATTCAGGATCAAAACTTGGCCATTAAGGGAGCCGTTGGAAATGTGAAAAATGTGTTTGGAGTTCTATTTTCAAAATATTATATGAGGTCCTCTACACCTCCACTACAAAAGGCCTCCTCCCCTCCCACATCCTCACACATCTCTAACCACTTTGTACCAACCATGATATTGCAAAATTTCTCCCCAAAATCCTTCCACTAATACTATAAACCTCTAATTGTGTAAAATGAAATCCAAAGAATCATTTTGTTCAAACAAAAAGAAGTAACCCACTTAAGAGGTAGAATATTTCCTTAAGATTTTTATTTTTCTTTCTATTCTACACTACCAAAAATATCCTTATTCCATTATTATATAACAAAACAAGTATAATAAATATATTTTTATTTTTATATTCTATGTTTTTGACATGAACTTATACACACATCCATCTAATAGATAACAAACATACTCTTTAAGTGTACGATGAACTACCACATCATGAAATGATGAATTGTCATTTTTACATTACCAACATTCATGGTTGGAAATTATAATGAAAAATTTATTTATAGATGTTATTTGTTATGTTTTCATGCTTTTCTAATTCGTTTAAAACAGATACCCATATACTTCCTAACTTTTTCAATATGTTAAAATCGTTTATGGAAGTATGGCCTACCGCCTCTTGAAAGTGATGTGATTCATTCACACGATACATGGAATGTATAGAGGATGATTATAATTAAAAATATGTGACGTATAAAACATATATATTATTTTCATGACATAATTATGTATGGAAATATAATATTAATCATTTTATCTATTACCTTGTCACACAATTAAAAAGAGATAATGTCATTTATGGACATGTGGACTACTGCCACCTCGATACGATGTGATTAATTTTAAATCCAAATAATTATATACATAAGTATATATTATTAATTAGTATGTTATTTAGGATATAAATACCATTATACAATTATTTAATGTTGATTTTATTTTTTCTAGAATGATCATTGAAAAATGGTAATGTTACTCATGTGTAAGTATGGTCGACCGTCTCCATGAATGTAACATTGGTTCATTTTTCATAACCATATTAAATAATTGATTTTAAAATTATAATTAATTTGTTAATATAATAATTAGTTCATGATTATTATTTTGGAGATTTTATATAATGACCCCTTTTAACATAGTTGACCTACCAATTTTTTGACACAAAAACTGAATTTGGTCAAAACAAAAAATTTATTATTAATCATTTAAGTAGTTGTATACAGGATGTTAATACTTGAAATCAATGTAATTATTAACATTAAAAATTCTATGAGGAAAGAATATAATTAATATAATTTTATTATACAGTATTTTAATGGATTTTCACCAAAAAGGAAATGAAAAGTAACGGTATTTCCTATCAATTTACATTACAATGAGACATAGTTGTTGTTATACACCTAGTTTCATTTATATGGTGTATATACAACCCTTTTACATGTCATATCATGATTCTATTTATTCTCAAGATATTCTAGGTTTCTTTTAAGGTTATTTCCTCATGGGGATTATGATTTTAATGTTTTAAAGTTTAATTGGACACTTTATAATTTTTTAGGATTATTATCCTGAATAACATTTTTTATCGTTATCTTTAAAATATCACTTCCCTTGGTGATTATTAACTTTATCTTTAAATAATAACATTACTGTTTTGCACCTAATTTTTTATATATGGTTCAAATACTTCCAATTATTCATATAATATCATGATTCAAAAAAATTTTATGATATTTTTTTTTCAAATTGAATTATTTATTCTACGGGGGTGTGAGTTAAAAGTCAGTATGTAGAAAAGGGATTTCATATCCCAGTTCATTTTTTATTGGTTTATATTACATCCTTGTTGTCAATGATATTATATGATAATTTGTATAATAAATTTGACTATATATTGATTTATTTTATCTTCAATATGTGTATTTATAGTTAATACACATAATCTGTACATTGATTGAATCTCACTAAAAGATTTTAATATTTTTAGGGGAATAAATTATAATATTATTTTTTTTTGGAATTGTTTACTCATTAATTTCCATTAAATGAAATTATTTTATCATTGTATGGTAAACCATTTAATTTTGTTTTTCATGGTCTTCATAAATTAGTAGTGTTATTTTCCCACTCTTTGGTACTCAAAATGTTTTAGAAAATGTTTTTAAGAAAACCTGACTATATTTATATCTTTAGTTGAAGACTGATTTTCTTATCAAAAAGTTGTTTTGAAAAAAAAAATTAAAAATGCTTTAAGAAGTATTTATTAAATATTTTTTTGTAATTATTTTCTTTTTACAATGTTTTTGAAGGAATCTTCTTATCTCTTTCTGAATAATGGGTTATTTAAAAAAATTACCATGCTAAAGGAATGTTTTTTACCTCGTACGGTAAGTAAAGAATTAATCACCGCCATTTATTTGTTTCTTTCACTTCATTTATAAAAGGTTACTTTTTAGTGAAAATATTTTCAAAGGTGAATTTTGAAGAAAATTTTTCTTCAAAAGGTTGTTCAAAACAAAATGATATTTACGTTAAGAATGTTTTTAAAGGATCTTTTTATATTATTTCTTTTCATCAATGAAAATAACGTTATATTTTACTCCACCTGGGATATATTTCAAGAATACCATCTATATTCATCCACTATATGTTATATGATTGATTTGATTAAGAATATTTATCATATTCACTTACTTGAATTATTTTCTAGTCCCCATAAAATATTCAATCTCCTATGATAATTTAACATTGGGTTTCCACTAAATTATGCATTTTATTTATCATGGATTTTACTATTTCCCAAACCATATACCATTATACAAATGTTTCTTTCATGAACCATAACCTAGGGCCTGTGTTGTGAGTCCCCCAAGCCCACATCTTAAAGGAAAGAGGTTGGTGACTAGTTCTGAAGTCATCAACCTACAAATGGGAGGCATTTTATTGAGTACCTATACACACACACACACACGCACAACCAAATCCCAAAAACTAGATGGTAAAACATGCATTCTACCAGACAACCACTAAGTAATGGTACAATATGTTGGTCAAATTGGAAATAATATAGACTCAACAAATGACAGACTAAAAATTACAATGTTTTAGAAGATCATTAAAAATGCATCTATTGAAACCCCCAACAAATGGGTAAGTAATGAGTAGCTCACATAAGTGGTATAAGCACACCCCACCTACCACATATCAATAGTCACCTTAAACAGCTAGGTTAATCATCACTGATTAGTACTATAGTTATTCTGGTTCTCACAAAGCCACTCCCCACCATGGGCCTACAGGGTCACATAGATACACTTCTAACCTTTAACATCGTACTGATGTACTCATCCATAATGACTATCGTGGGTCTGTTGGGTCACACAAAGCTGCTCCCCACCATGGGCGTACCAGGTCACAAATATATGGTTCCCACTGGGCTAGCATTTCTAACCCACACAGTGTCACTTATAGCTGATCCACAGAGGTTCTCTTCCCAGTAGTCTTCAGGTCAAAGTTAGCTGCATGATTCCCACACGTAGTGCCCTTGATTCCCAGAATAACCACTCCCCAATCCATCATTCACATTTTTTTCATCCATTAAATCCCACCTAGAGTATTCCAAAAGAACATCCTCATCACAAGGGATCCAACTCTATAGAATAATACTCAATTGGATGCTCGGTCAGGAAGATATTGGCTTTTTAGTAAATAGGATTTGGTTGTGTTTGGGCCCGGTCCACCCAATTGGGCTGACCTAACGATCCCAGCATGGGGGTCTCGCATGACCCAACACGGTTCGGTTGACCCAACCAGACCTGGTTGGGTTTGGGTCTTCCCGGTCTGGCCTTGCTACTAGGTCAATACCATTGGGTCATACTAGAACTATCCCGGTTTGATCATGTGTCCAATCTGCTGGGTCACCTAGTGACTGAGATTTATCTGACCCGCTCCATACTAGTATCCCAGTTTTCATTCCTATCATGGGCCGCCCAGTAGCTAAGATTTCTCCCACTGGCCCAGCCCGCAATTTCAGGATGAATTTATTCTAGCTCAGGCTGCTCGGCAGTCCATTTCGCACCCCCCATCCCGGTACACATGGTGGGTAAGTCATCTCCAGCCCAGACACCTACTGGGATTCCGATTCGGCTGCATATGGCTGGAAGGATCTAGCCAAGAACTAGTACCACCCATGTTCTCCATTGGACCACCTTCCAGTTCAATGCTGCTGCTCATGCCACGTGGGCCACTCCACCTGACACTACTTGTTGGCCATGTCCATGACCGCCAGCCACCAGACTGCTACCGGCATCTCCTACCACACTACTGCATCCCAATCCTGTCACAGTACCTTATTTGGCATGCCATCTTGCTGTGCCTCCACCCTCCCATGGCTACTGGTACAATGTTCGTTCCTTCCATAGACCACTATGTGTGCTCTGGTTTTCCATTCTTCGAGCCATCTATGCCTCCATGCTCTATGGGGTTCCATCCTCCCTATTACGGCCTCAAAAAATCCTTTTCGTCTTCTTAGAGGTTCTGCCATGAATTATTCACAACAATTCACAATGGGGCAGGGGATCAGGTTTTTTTCATATCGTCCCACACCCTCTATGTTAGAGTTTAAAACAAGGGGAGGTTCATGATTATAATAACAGGGTAACCCTGATGCAAACCCCAAGTACAAGAACCCCCCCACATGGACAAGTGATCCGCTGATCAACTAGTTTATTGGTTGATCTGCGTTCATTGTTTTATAATGAAGAATGGGTAACCTAAAAATAAAAATAACCCCTATATTGGATTGATTCACGATAGATGGAAACTTGTTGTTGGTGGTGATCCATCCACAGTGGTTCAAGAGTTTGAAGTCGCCAACATTTTCTCCTCACCGGTCCCATTCTTCTAGGTACGTCGATTCTGCTAGAGATACACTGATATTTGTTGGAACGGATTTATTGTCATCAATTCATCATAGAAATTCCACATTTTTTATCCCATTTATCTGTCCTCAGGAATCCATTAAAATGGAAATGTCTCAAATCCTTTCTTTTATGTTGTGTCATTTCATTGTTACATTGTTTTATTTATGAAACAACACATCAGATTTTCTTCAATTAATGAGTTCTTACATTTTAAATTAATGATCCACTAAAGGGATTCATCTAATGTGACTCGATGTCACCTAGATACTTCACAACAGTGTGGACATGTCATCGCTCAATAGTGAAGGAAAAAAATTAATGTTTTCGGTTCTATTTATTTTTCTCCTAAAAACTCTTAAAACTAACTTTCCTAGTCAACCATCACCGGTCGAAGTTAGGTCCTTTGTTGGAGAATCCCTGGGTTTTGAGTACAATAGTTCTCTCAGATTTTTTATCTGAGCTCTGGTTTAAAAGTTATAAAAAAACATGTTTTCAATTTTATTTAAATAAACTAAAAAAAGTTTAAAAACAAATTCTGCCCTCACCGGGCCTCAGAATCATGTGTTATATGAGCGTCTAGTCTTGAAATAGACCCATATAATTTTGGAAACATTACAAGGAATTTTTGTGACATTACATTACCCCCACTTTTAAGGATTCATTTCCTCAGATGCCAAAGCAAGTCTAAACAAAAGAAATGGGAGTACAGAGCACGAATCTGAACCTCCCGCTCTCATCAACTCTCTTCGATATTCATGTGCTTCAATAGAGTGCTCACTATAGGAATCGTCTATCCACTAATATACCCTCTCTAGTAAATTATCTATATCCACCGGGAACATCAAAAATATCACCCTATCGTTAATGTCCACTCACCCTTGTCGATGATGTGCGATGGGACATGAATGTACCTCCTCGGGTATGACATGTGGAAAAAAACATGCACCGTTTGCATCTATAAGGGGATATCAAGGTGGTTTTCCACCTTTCCAAATCTACATAGAATATAGAAAGGTCTGATTAACATCATAGATAACATGACAGCCTTTCCAAATATCAGTGATCCTTGTCGGGGTGAGACCATAAGGAACACATGGTCTCCCTCCTCAAAATCCATGGGCATCTATCTCCTGTCAGTATCAGATTTATGCATTCTCTATGCAGTCCTCATTTTCTCCTGGATGATTTTCACCATCTCAGTGGTACCCCATACCAACTCTTATCTCATGATTGCTAACTACACTGGGTATATCCATCATAGAGTTGATCTACAAGGCCACCCATTCAAAGCCTGGAATGGTGTTGTGCCAATGGTGGAGTGAATGATGTTGTTGTATGAATACTCCACCAGTGGTAGGCAGTCCTCCCAAAAATTACCAAAATCAAGGATGCAAGAATGAAGAATGTCCTCTAAGGTCTCTATGGTCCACTCTATCTGACCATCAGTCTGTGGGTGAAAAGTTATGCCCCAAAGCTGATGAGTCTTGAACGCCTCCTGTAATCACTTCTATATCCAGGATATGAAGCCAGAATCATGGTCTGAGATGATTATCGAGGGAACCACATAAATAGGCACTATCACTTTTACGTAGAGGCGCTCAATCCCTATATCGATTCCTACACTCTGAGGGGTAGGAAGTGACACAACTTGGGGAGTCAGTCAATGATCACCTAGATAGACTCACGTCCATTGTATGTTCATGGAAATCCTATCATGAGGTCCATTAAGACACCATCCCACTTCCACTCTGGTACCTCAAGTGGTTGTTCCAAGAATACTTGAACCTGATGCTCAAAATTCACTTTCTGACATGTGAGGCACTGTGAAATGAATGTGGCCACCGTTTTCTTCATCCCTGACCACCAGTACTGACGTCGGAGATCCTATTAAATCCTCTCCACTCTAAGATGCACTGCTAAGGGGGAGGTATGGAACTCCCTCAAAATCTATTCTTTCAATTCCACCGGTACTAATGTTCTCCCTCTAAAAATGACGATGTGATCCTCACCTATATATAATCCATAAGGGGCCTACCCTAAGGATAACTGATCACATTGGGTCTCACAGTCAACATCCACAAGATATTCCTCCCTAACTTGATGTAAGAGTTGGCGAGTGATAGTCATCGACTGAAGGTAAGCTGCTCCATCACCATACCTAAAGGATATCTCCATCACAACTAGATTCTCTTTCCCCTCACTCAGCAGGTACAAACCGGATCTCCTATTGAGCACATCTCCCACCACGTTCCCCTTCCCAGGCTTATAGACCATATCTATGTCACAGTCCGGTAGGAACTCTATTCATCACTTCATTCTCGTGTTCAGGTCCTTGTGGGAGAAGATATACCTGACACTCTTGTGGTCGGTGTAGACGTGAAACCATTCACCCATCAAGTAGACCCACCACATCTTCATAATAAAGACCACTACTAATAACTCCAGGTCATTGGTCATGAAGTTCTTCTCAAGCTACCTTAACAACTATGAGCTATAGGTAATGACTTCTTTCTCATGTATAGGGACACAACCCGACCCATCCCTTGATGTGTCACGGAAAACAACATACCCAATTCCCTCATCTGGTAGTCTAAAGATGGGGGCACTCATCAGTCTCTGCCTCAACTCTTGGAAACTCTTCTTGTACTTCTCCATCCACACAATGGGTTTTCCCTTCCATGTAAAAGTCAATAAGGGTTCTTCTAATCTGGTAAAGTTAGACATAAACCTCCGGTACTATCCGGAAATACCCAAGAAACTCCAGACCTCAGTAACGCTTCTAGGTGTATCCCAAGAATGAACTGCCTCTATCTTCACCAGATCCCCTACAACTCTATCCTCCAAGATGGTGTGTCCTAGAAAGTGGACCTCCCAATTATATAATTACCACTTCGAGAGATTCCCATACAGATAGTGCTCTCAGAGTGTATTCATGATTGTATTTAGCTGTGTAGCATGCTCCTCTTCTGACATCGAGTACACAAAGATGACATCAATTAAGACCATTATGAAATGATCATGGTAAGGCTGGAAGATCCTATTTGTGAGTCCCATGAGCACTAATGGGGAATTTTTCAAACCAGAGGGCATCACCAAGAACTCGTAGTGGCCATATCGGTATCTGAATGTTGTCTTCGGTACATCCTTGTCTCATACCTGATGTTAGTGATAGCATAATCTAAGACTTATCATTGAGAACCACCTAGCTCCCTAAAGTTGGTCGAAGAGGTCATCAATTCCCATTAGTGGATATTTTCCCTTCATGGTCACCTAGTTCAGGCACTGTTAGTCCACACATAGCATTAATCTTTCATATGTCTTCATAGAAAACAACACTGGTGCTACCCATGGTGAAAAGATGGGCCTCATGATGCCCTTCGCATGAAAGTCCACCAGTAGTACCCTTAACTCACGAAGCTCTACGGGAGCCATCCAATATGCTGGAATGGATATCAATGTCGTCCTACGGTATAGATCAATGCAGTATTATACCTCTATGTGAGGTGGTAATCCCATAACATCTTTAGGGAGTACATTCTCGTACTTGTCCACCAATATCAGAAAGCTTGGACTCCTATCATCCACCACACTGAGGGTGAGGCTAGCCAACTGGTGAGTGATTGGTTTCACCCTCCAATGAGAAAGATTATCATATGCTACATGATCTCACCTCTCACTGGTGAAGGAAAACCTAGTCCCATCCTCATAGACACACCACACTCTACGTCAAATATATTTGATCTGAGCATGAACTGTGGATAACTAGTCTATTCCAAAGATGACATTGTTGGGCCTTGATGCCACTACTAGGAGGTCCCAACTGAATCTATCATCTCTGAGGGAAATATTACGCTCCTAGAACCATTTTGTAACCATTGAATCCCATCATGTATTAGTATATAATCACAATGATTTACCAAATGTCTCCATTGGAATATCTGAGCCTTGAACATGGTCTGTGGAATGGAATGAGTGACAGGGGTTTGTGTCTATAAGAACAAATATAAGGTTGAGAAGACAGAGATCATTCCTCTAATTATCTCCAGAGCACCGGGGTCATAGGCCACCATTTTCTGAAGCTAAGCATGCCCATATATGCCTACTCCCTGAGGATGTGGTAGACCACCTGATGGTGCTGGTGGTAGTACCTACAACCTTCTCCCACTACAAATTGCTCGCCCTGCTCCTCTACCATGTATTCTACCATGTGAACCTACTTTCTCGAACCTCATTCTCTGTCTCGGTGGTCCCTCGACCATCCGCTGATCATCTGTGTGGTGGGTCCGGAATTCCTGATCCATGTGTCCCTTCCCATCGCACTTTAAGAATAGTTTAGCTCCCTAAAGACTCCCTCTAATCTGGGAGCCCCGCATCACCGACCCTAAGTCCTGGGGTCATCCCCCGAAGGATATGACCTGCTTGGTTCCCCACGTCTAATTCCAGGTACTCACCACTAGATACTCTGTCGCCTGGTGTCTACTAGTGGCTCCAAATTTTTGTGCCTACTCAACCAGGAAGTTCTCCATAATAAGAGCTTGATCTAGCACCCCATCCAGAGTAGGGATGCTGAGAGACACCATGGATGCCCTGATATCCCGATTATATCCTTTTTCAAAGGAAATATCCTGGTATAATGGGTCTCACACCATGTCTGTAGAGTATATAGAAAGCTCGGTGAACCTCGTCGAGTACTCTGCTACTGTCATGCTATACTTCCATAGGTGGAGTAGCTCCTTTATGGACATAGAGCACAAATATCGGATAATAAATCTTCTCTGAAGCGGAACTCGATTTTGTCCAGGTGAGTGTTGCCTTATCATGAGTCTAAATCATCAAACTCCACCATCTCCCTTCTAATACCTGAATAAGGCTCACAGTTAAGATCACCATCTAATCATGTGGCATACTCACTTTGTAGAGACCTGAAGCTTGACGTACATGAACATTACATTAATTTTGTGGAATACTTAATACATAAAAAAACTGACACACAAGGACCGTAATAGTTTAGTGTCTTTGGAAACATGAAATGTAATCCTCTAATCATGGTGAAAGATCTTCAACATCTCCCATAAAGATATTCCCCTTTTTATTTTCTTACCTAAAACCTTTCTTTATATCCTGGGAAAATAAAATATAAAAAGTGCCAGCTCAAATGCTTAGTAAGGTTAAGCATGGATAAAATAAAACATACCATATGCATTTGAACTAAAAAAACATGAACATTAAAAATCTTGCAAAACGACATAAAACATGGAAGTACATAAGGCACAGACCATAATGGAACATAAATCATGATAAAATAGCATGGGAATAAAACATGTAATTGTGGCATCCAATAAGCACATGTAATTATTTCCATAGTAGTCAAGGCATTGCTTCCAAGACCATCTTAGTAGACAAAGTCCCATTCTGAATCTAGTTCACTCCTCGTTTCAGTCCTGTAACACTGAACCAGATTAACTTACCGTTGCAGCCATGTCTATCTCATGAGATATAAAATATTCACCCAATGCATTGGAGGCTGATATAGGTCCCACCCATCTCATAATGATACCATTCTTATGTGGGCCACAAAATAATAAATCATACATCATTGCATAACCCATGTAATAAAAATGGGAATCTTAAACATCCTGAAATCATAAAACAATTCATATAAGATAAAGGACTTCATAAAAATAATTCCTTCCCAACATAATCAAATAAATTTAATAATAGGGATAGAAACAGAAACCTATATTATCTTAGATGGAAAATAATTTTGATAAAACACTTGAACTCCATTCTTGTGGAAAATATCCTTTCTACTTCAAAAACATTTTCCTTTCTTAACATGTCTTACAATTTTAAACTAAAATAATTTGATTAAAAATAAACTTGAAAACTTGTAAAGGATGATTCTTGGAGATAATGTTTTAAAAATCCATTCATGCTGTATAAGTTAAAAAAACATTCTTCTCGTACTTTTGTTGGAAAAGTCAAAAAGTACCTCGTACGAAAAACGACAAAAGATTCCTTTCATATCTTTTACTAAAAACTAACCGAAGGGTAAAATTGGATTTAAAAAATTGTAGGTGGATGGAAATAATATTACATATTGAGGAAACATGGATTTGGATGATAAAATAAACCCCAGTAAATACCAAAATATAAACAATCTCGGATAAAATGAGATTGTGATATTTTCCCTTACCTTAGGTCTGATTCTCTTCGTAAGTGTCCGAACCTCCTGTATAATGATTTAAATAATTTCATTGAATTATTACACAATCATATTTATTTTTATGACATCATATATGGTCATATTCTTAGCTTCTTATTTGTAATATTTCATTACTACTTGTTATTTGGGTGTTTATTACTTTTTGTTCTTATGCGTGCTTTGTCGAATAAATTCTTATTATTATCTTTATTTTATAGATACCTCATTTCCAGAATGGTATTAGTGTAATATATGTCATATTAATTCATTCAATTCATTTATATAATCATTATGCAGTGAGGATCATGTGGAACGAGTCGCATCACATCGTGGAGACGGTATTCCGTACGTACGCACGAGTGATGATATCGTTCCTAGGATCATGGAATTGTATTTGAGTGTATGTATACAATTTCATAATCAATATCACTTTATAATAGTCAAATATAGTCATTATTTACACCATTATACCCATCCAAGTAAGGTGGTGGTGGAAAATAGATTACACCACGGCGTGGAGACGGTATTCCGTACGTACACATGTGCGGTGATTCCTTTTTCCGTAGGATGGATAGATGGTGAAATAGGGTTGTTTCATACATATAATAACATATCAGTATATGATTGATACTGATGTTATTACTTCATAATGAAACAACTAAATAAGAAGATGTGGAAGAAGAAATAAAGATGAAAGAATCGGTAACGGAAATTACCTCTTCTTTGAAGTGCTTCTTTGAGACCTCCTTTTAGGGAACTAAAATAGGTCTTTTAAGAAGACAAAAACCTCTATGATGTTTCTAGGGAAGTGTAGAGGAGAAATTGGCAGGGTTTTGCCAAGCTTGAAGGCTTAATGTGGTGTGAGGAAGATGGGGACGAGGTGCCCTTTTATAAGGGAGGAGAGGGGCTCCTTTGGAAAAACGAAAAATATTATTTTATTATAAAGTCATGTTCGGTTATAAATAGCTCCAAATTGATTTATTTAGAATATAAGGTGGGTATGGGTCTAAATCCTCTCATCCAATAGAATTTAGACATGTTTAGGTTCCTAGATTAACCTTATCAATTAGATTTAACATTAAATTAAATAATTTTACTTTTACCGTGTCTTCTTGTGTTCTTACACTTTAAGATTAATAAAATTACTATAACAAGCCAAAAGAACCCCAAGTTGTTTATTAATAATATATATAACCTTATCTGAGTCATTTGGCCGATCCTTAGATTTTTAGGAATAAAATAACACTTAATAATATAATATTTGTTTTAAGAACTATTTTATGTCAATTTTGACACTATTTAGTAATTGATTTTTTTGAAAATCATAACAGAATTATTGGTTCCTAAAAAGTTAATTAAATCAATATTAACATGTCATAGTAACCTATAAAATTAGTGTAATTCATAAAAAGTCTTAAATTACATTTATTTGGGTATTTATATCATCAATTATGTCAATATTTCATTAATAATACAATTATTGGATCATCTTTGTGTCAAACAAAATGATAATTATATAATCCCTAAAAATTCTAAATAAATATCTATGATGTAGATAATTGTATTATAGTTCTGGAGACTATTTATTTTCTAAGTTTCATGAAGTTTATCACTAAATTAAAATTATTATACTTATAATATTTATGAAAGTGACATGTTGTCACATTCTTTGGTTTTAATAATAATTAAATTATTTTCATTGAACAAAGCCCATTAAATGAATCTAATCCAACCCTTAGGTGATATGGGTCTCCTTTTAGTCATACAATAGGATTTTTACATGTGTTAGGGAAATTTTATAATATTATTTTTACCCTTAATTACCCGATTTACCTTTAACTATGGTAAATAAAATTTACCGTAGTTAATATTCATAATTCCCAAAAAAATTAGCTTATTAACATAATTTGTATCCACTTATTCCAAATATGGAATCCATTTTTCCAAATTCAATACCCAAAAGTTTCAGAAATTGAATTAAAATTAATCCTGTTGTCGAAAGAAAACGGGGTTTTTTTTAAAACATTGCAAAAGATTGGTTTGATTTATCATACGAATTCAAGGTAGAATCAATGATAATGACCTAAATTATATTAAATGGTAAAAATATATTCTATTTATACTTTAAAACCATTCAATATTATAATTTAACCATATAAATTATTGTGATGAAAAAAGTTGTTTTTAATTAAAATATAGCGTGTTTTTACTATTCATCAAAATATGAAAGTTACTAGAATAATATGAAAAATTTATCCAAAGTAAATTTTTATTTCATGATTCCAAAGAATAATTTAATTTTTTCAAATTGAACTTATAAACATGTCAAAAACTAGATTTAATGTGGGTGTGCCATCAAAAGGTGGCAAAACTGCATTTTTTTAAAAATACTTATTTTACCTGAAAAAATTATTTTGTTCTTATACCATGTTTTAGAAAATGTGTAAGACAAATAATAATGTTATAAGATTCAAAATTTAGTTAATAATATTCATAATGGCTAGTTCATAATAATATTATAATAATATATCGTTGTTTAGTAAAACCATGTATTGCGTACAACACACTATATCGAGGAAGGTCGTGATTGTGTGTAATGCAAGCCAAGTCAGGGTTGCGTGCTGTGCAAGAATCCTTCGTTGTTTCATATAACATAATCCAACCATATTTCATTTATACATTGAATATATATATATATATATATATATACTCAATGTAGCGTAGAATAACTCTTATCAAAATTGTGTGTAACACGGTCCAAGAATAGTGTTGCGTATACTGCAAGCTAACACGGTGTTGTGTATAGAGCAAGGTATTCTTGGTATAGCATAAAACTCAATACATTAATGAAATTAAAAGAATATTTTTCATAAAATATTGGGGTGTAACATTCTACCCCCCTTAAAATGAATTTCTCCCTCGAAATTCATCGGGGTTATAAATGGTTTACTACCCGAAAGTTTGATTAAAAGAAACCCACATCATAAAAATGAATACCAAAACATGGCTTTAAAAACTAAAGTATAAAATGTAACCATTACCCAAATTAACTCATCACTGGGTTTCCACATAGGAGGACATAGGTTAAAATATGGATATGGAAGAAATATCCAACCATCAAGTTCTAATGGAGAGTGGTAGAGAAAATGGATATGAAAAAGACAACAATCACAAAGCTATTATTTTGTGATGATCTAAGGTACCAACTGATTCATCAGATATAAGGGAACTAGGACAACATTTTTGGTTTTCAAGATCATTTCCCTAAAGTTGATGAATTAAAAGAAATACTTGCATGATTTTGGTATAATCTTACTGTTGTTTGTGAATTGAACAATTTACACTTCATCCCTTAAAGAAATGAAGTTGAATTTGTTATTAGATATGTGTTAGCAGATCATGTGATAGAATGATGGGTCATTCCATCTCTTTCAAAAAAAAGGTTAGCAAAATTTATAAGTCCATCTTATGGTTATATTAATTGTATATGGTTCCAAAAATGAACTTATACTTCATATATCATACCGATTATTAAAATAAAACTAGTTTCTACTAACCGAGGACTTCCTGTAGGCCTGTGGTAGGCGATAAAGGCGAGTCGCACTTCGATTGTGGGTTCGATTCCCACAGCCTTGTCCGACGCGATGGGTTGTCGCCCATCCTGCAGGTTGTCCTTTTTCTAAAACTATATTACTATAACATCCCATCAATAATATCGAAAAAACTTTTATCCTTAAACAATACTAACTTATGTCCAACATAGTCCATTATATTCTTTAGGCTTATCCATAATACTGCAGTACACTCTCATAATATAGTGAAAACAATTACCAGAGATTTAATACCATCGTTGATCCCCATATATCATAAGATATGTCTTGTTGGTCACATTCCAAACATTAAAGGACTTAATCATGTATTCTCTTGAATACCCATTGAGCCTTAGTGAAAACATGAATGCAGTTAAAAGTTAACACTTTCCACGTACCAAAATCCTCAAAATTCTATATACTCAAACCATAATATCACTTAGTCCTTATATCAATCATGAGCTCATGAATACTTTCAAACATTTCATTTTTTCCTTATCCCTTCATTATGCGCATATCATCATTTTTCTAAAAATATCTCATTCACTTTCCATGGTTACCGGTACCATAAAAGTATTGAAAACCACATTGGACTAATACAAAAATATTCTAATAAGCCATAAAAGTACCTCAATAACATTATTCTTGAATAACAATACATAAACACTTCAATCCATCCTCTTCAATGATTGTCTTGTAATAATTCCTTCCTTGATTTAGAAGTAACTTTTTAGGTTAGGGAATTGAGTTGGGTAATGCCCATGTTCTCCACAAATAAGACATTGAACTCCATAACAGTCTGTCACTCTATGACCCTTTTCTCCACACAGGTAACACATGTCCCTCCATTTTAGGTATTCCTCAAGGTTCTTCTTCCCTTCTTTAGAAATCTCAATCTTCCTTTCTTTATGCTCCTCCACATGCGAACATGTATAAAAGTCTATCTTCCTCTTATTTTATGAATTAGGCATACCACTAAATTTCACCTTGTTAATCATATAACGCGATGACTGATTCGGCATAATCACGATATCTTACTCTCTAGGTATTACACAATTTTGTTGCCCATAGTCACTAATTTGTCCATTGGATTCAATGTTAACCGAATTGCTTCTGGTTCCCTCCATTAACTAAAACAAAAAAAGAATTCTGTCAGAGGCAAAAATCATGGTAGAGAAATCAACATAGTAAAGGGGGAGTACCCTCAATATCTAACATCTTATGTTAAATTCTAATATCGTTACCATAGTTCGTATACTTATCCTTAGGGACATCCCGAGACATACCTTAGTAATATCTCTAGGGATCTCACTAACATTATCGCATCCTAGTTTCCAAAGGTTGATTAAACCTTTCCTCTGATACCAACTGTAGAGACCTGAAGCATGACGTACATGAACATTACATTACTTTTGTGGAATACTTAATACATAACAAACACAGACACACAAGGACCGTAATAGTTTAGTGTCTTTGGAAACTTGGAACGTAATCCTCTATTCGTGGTGAAAGATCTTCAACATCTCCCATAAAGATATTCCCCTTTTTTCATACCTACAACCTTTCATTATATCCTAGGAAAATAAAAAATAAAAATGGTGAGCTCAAATGCTTAGTAAAGGTAAGCATGGATAAAATAAAACATACCATATGCATTTGAACTAAAAAAACATGAACATTAAAAATCTTGAGCAACGACATAAAACATGGAATTACATAAGGTACAGACCATAATGGAACATAAATCATGATAAAATAGCATGGGAATAAAATATGTAATTGTGGCATCCATTAAGCACATGTAATGATTTCCATAGTAGTCAAGGAATTGCTGCCAAGACCATCATAGTGGACAAAGTCCCATTCTGAATCGAGTTCACTCCTCGTTTCAGTCCTGTAACACTGAACCAGATTAACTTACCATTCCAGCCATGTCTATCTCATGAGATATAAAATCTTTACCCAATTCATTGGAGGGAGTTATAGGTCCCACCCATCTCATAATGATACCTTTCTTATGTGTTCCACAAAATCATAAATCATACATCATTGCATAACCCATGTAATAAAAATGGGAATCTTAAACATCATGACATCATAAAAAAATTCATATAAGATAAAGGAATTCATAAAAATAATTCCTTCACAACATAATAAATAAATGTAATAATAGGGATAGAAAAAGAACCATATATTATCTTAGATGGAAAATAATTTTGATAAAACACTTGAACTCCATTCTTGAGGAAAATATCCTTTCTACTTCAAAAACATTTTCCTTTCTTTACATGTATTACAATTTTAAACTAAAAAATGTTTATTAAAAATAAACTTGAAAACTTGGAAAAGGAATCTTGTTGGAAATAATGTTTTAAAAATCCATTCATGCCGTATAAGTTAAAAAAACATTCTTCTCGTACTTTTGTCAGAAAAGTCAAAAAGTACCTCGTACGAAAAACGACAAAAGATTACTTTCATATCTTTTACTAAAAACTCACCGAAGGGTAAAATTGGATTTAAAAAATTGTAGGTGGATGTAAATAATATTAAATATTGAGGAAACATGGATGTGGATGATAAAATGCACCCCGGTAAATACCAAAGTATAAACAATCTCGGATAAAATGAGATTGTGATATTTTCCCTTACCTTAGGTACGATTCACTTCGAAAGTGTCCGAACCTCCTGTATAATGATTTAAATAATGTCATTGAATTGTTCCAGAATCATACTTATTTTTATGGTATCATATATGGTCATATTCTTAGCTTCTTATTAGTAATATTTCATTACTACTTGTTATTCGAGTGTTTATTACTTTTTGTTCTTATGCTTGTTTTGTCGAATAAATTCTTATTATTTTATTTACGTTATAGATACCTAATTTCCAGAATGGTTTTAGTGTAATATATATCATATTAATTAATTCAATTCATTTATATAATCATTATGCAATGAAGATCATGTGGAACGAGTCGCATCACATTATGGAGACGGTATTCCGTACGTACGCACGAGTGATGATATCGTTCCTAGGATCGTGGAATTGTATTGGAGTGTATGTATACTATTTCATAATCAATATAACTTTATAATAGTCATATATAGTCATTGTTTACATCATTATACCCATACAAGTAAGGTGGTTGTGGAAAATAGATTACACCACAGCGTGGAGACAGTATTCCGTATGTACACACGCGTGGTGATTTCATTTTCCGTAGGATGGATAGATAGTGAAATAGGGTTGTTTCATACTTATAATAACATATCCGTATATTATTGATACTGATGTTATTACTTCATAATGAAACAACTAAAGAAGAATATGTGGAAGAAGAAATAAAGATGAATGAATCGGTAACGGAAATTTCCTCTTCTTTGAAGTGCTTCTTTGAGACGTCCTTTTAGGGCACTAATATAGGTCTTTGAAGAAGACCAGAACCTCTAGGATATTTCTAGGGAAGTGGAGAGGAGAAATTTTCAGGGTTTGGCCGAGCTTAAAGGATCAACGTGGTGTGAGGAAGAGGGGGAGGAAGTGCCCTTTTATAAGGGAGGAGAGGGGCTCCTTTGGAAAAACTAAAAATATTACTACATTATAAAGTCATGTTAGGTTTTCAATAGCTCTGAATTTATTTATTTCAAAGATAAGGTTTGTATGGGTCGAAATCCTCTCATAAAATAGAATTTAGACAAGTTTAGGTTCCTATTTTAACATTATCATTTAGATTTAACATTAAGTTAATTAATTTTACTTTTACCGTGTCTTCTTGTGTTCTTACACTATAAGGTTAATAAACTTACTATAACAAGACAAAAAAATGCCATGTTGTTTATTATTAATATATATAACTTTATCTAAGTCATTGGGCAGATCCTTAGATTTTTAGGAATAAAATAACAATTAATAATATAATATTTGTTTTAAAAATAATTTTATGTCAATTTTGACACTATTTAGTAATTGATTTTTGGGAAAATCATAGCAGAATGATTAGTTCGGAAAAATTTAATTAAATCAATATTAAAATGTAATATTAACCTATAAAATTAGTGTAATTCTTAAAAAGTCTTAAATTACTTTTATATGGGTATTTATAACATCAATTATGTCAATATTTCATTAATAAGACAATTACTGCATCATCTTTGTGTCATAATAAATGATAATTATTTAATACCTAAAAATTATAAATAAATTCCTATGATGTAGATAATTGTATTAGAATTCTGGAGACTATTAATGTCCTAAGTTACATGAAGTTTATCACAAACATAAAATTATTATACTTATAAGATTTAAGAAAGTGACATGTTGTCACATTCTTTAGTTTTAATAATAATTAAATTATTTTCATGGAAAAAATTCCATTAAATGAATCTAATCCGACGCTTAGGTGATATGTTTTGACTTATAGTCATCCAATAGGATTTTGACATGTGTTAGGGTAATTTTATAATATTATATTTACCCTTAATTACCCGATTTACCTTTAACTGTGGTAAATAAAATTTGCCGTAGTTACTATTCATAATTCCCAAAAATAAAAAGTAGTTTATTAACATAATTTGGATCCACTGATTTCAAATATGGAATCCATTTTTCCAAATTCAATACAGAAAAGTTTCAGAAATTAAATTAAAATTAATCTCTTTGTCGAAAGAAAACGGGTTTTTCTTTAAAACATTGCAAAAGATTGAATTGATTTACCCTACGAATTCAAGGTAGAATCAATGATAATGAAATAAATTATATTAAATGGTAAAAATATATTCTATTTATACTTTAAAACCATTAAATATTATAATTTAACCATATAAATTATTGCGATGAAAAAAGTTGTTTTTAATTAAAATATAGCATGTTTTTACTATTAATCAAAATATGAAAGTTACCAGAATAATTTGAAAATTTTATCCAAAGTAAATTTTTATTTCATGATTAAAAAGAAGAATTTTATTTTGTAAAATTGAACTTATAAACATGTCAAAAACTATATTTAATGTGGGTGCGCCATCAAAAGGCGGCAAAACTGCATTTTTTTTAAAAAACTTATTTTACCTGAAAATTTTATTTTGTTCTTATACTATGTTTTAGAAAATTTGTAAGACGAATAATAATTTTATAAGATTCAAAATATAGTTAATACTATTCTTAACGTCCAGTTCATAAGAATATTATAATAATATATCGTTGTTTAGTAAAACCCAGTATTGCGTACAACACACTCTATCGAGGAAGGTCGTGATTGCGTGTAATGCAAGATAAGTCAGGGTTGTGTGCTATACAAGAATCCTTCATTGTTTCGTATAACATAATCCAACCATATTTCATTTATACATTGAATATATATATGTATATACTTAATGTTGTGTAGAATAAATATTATCAAAATTGTGTGTAACACGATCCAAGAATAGTGTTGCGTATACTGAAAGCTAACTCGGTGTTGCGTATAGCGCAAGGTAATCTTGGTGTAGCATACAACACAAGACATTAATGAAATTAAAAGAACATTTTTCATAAAATCTTGGGGTCTTACACACTTAGTAAAAGAATCGTCTCATCGCCTACAACCAGTCCTAAAAAACCTAAGGATCTTTCTCTCCCCTAAACCAGTGAGGTCTCTGTCTCTGAAACATGTGCTGGGCACTAAGTCTGTGTATGTCCTCTAAAAAACATTCTAGTAGTAACTATTGATCAATGGGTGGGCGTAATACTGATGCACCACCAGACGAGGCCATATCTAGCACGGGTCCCTGAACTGATGCCTCTTCTCAAGTTGGGATGTCCTCATAGTCTCGCATTGAAATCCTAGATGGCTTTATGCGTGGTGGCATCCTGAAATAGAACAAGATGTACAACAGTCAATAGATTATACCTGGTGAGCTGACTCTAATTAAATAAGAACATATGGAAACTCCCAATTCATATATCATTAAAGAAACCAGTTTTTTTAATGTATAGAGCTAAAAAAAAGCATTCAAGGTCCTAGTGTATGGATACCTCAGCTGCCGCACCAACCTTGGACTTCTCGAATCTGAAAGTAAAACTCAAAACATTTAACACTATTCCCAAAAACAAAACTACATAATCCCAGACTTTGAGGTAGAATCGACTGCTCTGATACCACTTTTTCACAACCTGTTCTCTGGGGACCGTTCAGTGACTCCCCAAGCCCACCTCACAAAGGCCAAGGTTTGCTGACTAGTGCTAAAGCTGTAAAACTAAAAATGGGAGGCATTTTATTGAGTACCTATATGCACATACATGCAACCATGCCCTAAAAACTAGACGGTAAAACATGAATGCCACTGAACAAACACTGAGTAAAGATACAAGGTGTTGGTAAAATGGGTCAGAAAAGAAACCAAACCAAAGAAAAATTAAAAAACCGAAAAGTATAAAATATCTCTAAAAATAAATTCATTGAAAACCACACCCGATTGGTATGTGTAGAACAGATGTTGGAAACTGTTGGCCACCATGCCCTCCATCAAGCCAGCTGTCGTCTGCACAAGACAGAACACATGAGGGCAAAGCCCGTGCAGGGGTGAGTAAAAATTATTTATTTGGGACCCCAAACCATAAAGGAAATACCACAAAAAAATCCAAAAAGAATGATCACAAAGCAAGACAGCTCACACATGTATAATCTAGAATAAATAAGGTAAGACCATCAGTCACAACAGTGAACACCTTGGACTGCTAGGGTACTCATCCATGATGAGTACCATCGGTATTCTTGGTCACATAGAGTTTCTCCCCACTGTGGGCCTACTAGGTGACACATAGCCACTTCTCACCTTGGCCATCTTATTGAGGTACTCGTCCCTAATAATTATCGTGGGTCTATTGGGTCACTGTGAGTCGATCCACACCAGGGGCCTACCAGGTCATACAGATCCTCTTCCCACAATGCCATCATAGCTTCTTCATAGACGTCTACTTATAGAGGATCCACATAGGGTCCCTTATCAGTAGCCTTTAGGTCCCAGTCACCTATAGGATTCCCGCACGTAGTGTGCTTGATTACAGGAAAAACTGCTTCTTAATCCATTCGTCGCATTTCTTCATTCATTAAAGCCCCCTTAGAGTATACCAAAAGAAATAACTTGTAAAAAGGGTTCCAAATCCATAAACCTCTCATCAATTGGATGCATGTTCTGAAAGATATTGTTTTTTTAGTAAACAGGGGTCAGTTGTGTCCGGGTCCAGTCTGACCCGACCAACCCGACTCAGGGGATCTCACATGACCCGAACTAGTTTGGCCAAACAGACCCAACCTAGTTGGGTATGTGTCAACCCGGTCCAGCCTCCCTACTATGCCAAGCCCATTGGATCTTACTGGACCTAGCCTGGTTTGGTCGTGGGTCCAGTCTGTCAGGTTACCTAGGGACACGAATTTATCCGGCCTGACCCACACTGGTGGGCTGATTTTCTTTCCCAACACAGGCTTCCCAGTGGATCGAACTTATCCTGCTAGCCCATCCTACAATAGTGGTGCATCCTTTTTCTAGCCCAGGCTGCTCAGCCACTCCGTCCGCACCCCCCGACCCGGGCAGCATGAAGGTCCCGTCTTCTCCTTCCCAAATACTCATTGGGCATCTAGTTCATCTCACAGAACTGGAAGGAGTCGGCCTCCCCTAGTTCCTATACCTGATCCTCATCGGACCTCATTCCAATGCAAATCCATGGCTCACACAACGTGGGCCACTCCACCTAACCCTGCCAGTTGGCCGCGTCCCTGACAGCCGACTGCCAGTGTCTCTTGTCGCACCACCGCAGCCCAAGCCAGCAACGAAACCTCTTTCGACATGCCATCATATCCTGCAGCCACCCACCCACATGCACTGCTGTGGGCCAATACTGTCAGCACCATCACATTGGGTGTGCCTTTCACAGAATATTGAGTCTTCTCTGGTGGCCTGTTCTTCGATCCGTCTGTGCCTTCGGTCTCCATGGATTGTCATCTTCCCTACTACAACATGGAAAACTCTTTGTCATCAACTTGGAGGTTCGGCCACGAAGAACACACAAGAGTGAAAAAAGGTGGAGGGGCTAATACCTTTTTTGTGTCGGCCATCACCCTCTGCATTACAGTTTAAAATAAGGGGAGGTTCATGATTACAATAACAAGGTAACCCCAATGTAAACCCTATGTATATGAACCCTCCCAAAAAAGAAGTGATCCACATATCAACCAATTCGTGGGTTGATTCATGTCTTTTGTTTTAGAATGAATAATGGGTAAAATCTAAGCAAAAATAACCCCTAACTAGGATAGATTCTTTTCAAATGGAAACTCTTAGTTGGTGGTGATATGTCCATAGAGATTCAAGAGTTTGAAGCTATCAAATTTCATTGTTCACTCATCAAATTCTTCACGGTGTGTCGATGTCACAATCAATTCACCAGCATTCATTGGAGAGGATTGATCACCATCACATTGTTAGAGTAGTTCCGTATTTTTATCCCAATTATCTAACCATGTTAATACATTAAAATATAAATGCACAGTGGTGTTCTATAATGTTGCATCGTTGTGTCATTACACTTTTTAATTTATGAAATAGCATATCAGTTGTGCTTCATTTATTGAGTTGTTACACTGCATATTAACGATCTATTAAAGGGATTAATCTAATGAAACTCATCATAACCTCATCACCACACAACAATTTCGACATGTGACCACTCAATGGGGAAGGAAACAAAAAAATAACTTTCAATGTTGTTTTCATTTTTCCCCCCAAATGTCTGAAAACATTCTTTTCTGGTCAGCCCTCGTCAGTGAAAGTTAAGTACTTTCTAACCGAGTCCTAACATTTTAATTTCAACGGTGCCCTTGAATTTTTTATCTGATCACCAGTTTAAATGATAAAAAACCATGCTCGCATGTTTATTTATATAAACTAAAAAAAGTTAAAAAACCTATTACAGTCTCATCGGGCCCCAAAATAAGGTGTAGTCTGAGTGTCTAGTCTCAAAATAATCCCATAAAATTTAAAAAAAATTACATGGAATTTACAAGGCATTACTATTGTATACATTGACATTTATTTAATTATTTGGGGAAATATAGATAATTCATTCTTCTTAATTCAATGAAGATATTTAATAAGGATTATTATTTACCTTGGTTTTCCAAAATGTGGAATTCTTTGGACTGGCAATGAAAGGTGAAGCCCAAACATTATATAGCTTCGTAGTGCATTGACAGGTTCCCATGAGAAAAATAATTTTCCCATATTAAATAGGTTTTTATCTATAGTTTTGAACCATATTTTCAAAGGTCTTGATGGTATAGGGTTTCATGTGTCTCAAAAATGACATCCATTAGGAATGAAACACCATCATTTAGTTTCAATTATTATGAATCCATGAGTTTTTGTGTCAGTATATCAATGTATAAATTTCATTTTGGTTTCATTTATTAAATAAATTGTGATTTAGTTTTATATGTTTCCTTTTTTATTTTGTCTTATCTTGATATTTTAATGGAATGTGATTGCAATTATCTTTCTAAAATTTTTGTTCACTTCCTTTTCATTCTATTGGTTACTTGGAATATTTTTTCAATAAATTACTATGCCATAAGTATTTTTCTCATTGATTCAGTATTTCATCTCCTTTATTTTCCATTAATGATCATTTGAGCTCACAATTTTTTTATTCCTTTCCCTATGAATCCATGAAGACTACTAAGAAGGATATGGAAAGACATGCTTGATGGAATATATTTATCCTAGGATTTATTTAGAATAGAATAATTATGGTTTAATTAGTGTACTAATTTTTAATAAAAGACTCAAGTACATATCTAGTTTAACAGGACTATTATGATCTCAGTCTTTTGAGACTTGATTCCTTTTAATCATGCCAATGTAATTGATAGATGAGAGCTGCTCTGGTCTATCTGGGTCGGGTAGATATAATTTTTATTATAGGAAGTTTATTAGAAACCTTGGGAACTGGATTTAGGGAAAATAGGATATATAACATATCCTCGAGGTGAGATTTTAGGATAAGTATAGAATAAAATCCCTATGTTTTGGTTAGATCGATATTATGTGGGATTTCTAGTAATACATACCTATCTAGATATAATATGTGGATGTGGTTCTATCACATATGTACCATGGAGTAAAAACTTTGATATGGTGTGTCAGGCTTGAATCAGTGTAACCTGGTACATGACAATAATCCTTTCCCTGCACCCAGTTTGACACTCCATGGGGATATGCTTATGAAAAATCACATTTTTATTTGAAAACACTATAAAGGATTTTGACAAAAACTAACCTACGTTAAACTTATGGTGTTTTAGAATAATGATTTTTTTTGTGATTCATATAACCTATAACTGATATTATGGATAAACACTAGACCAAGGAAAAAACTATGTTGAAATAAAATGTATGACGTATTTATGAATTCATGTTGTATTGAATGCCTTTGTCAAAAGTAGATATAGGGATCAACCTTATTTCAAGGATTTAAAACATATTTATTTTGGAAATTATATTAATATAATTTTAAATAAGGGAAAACCTATGTTATGGTTGAAAACAAATCAAGTCCGTAAAGGGAATGCCTCTCAAACCCATGACCAAAGGAAGATAAGGGATAAATGCCAACCACTGGCCTACGCAATTTCCTACTCAAAATTCCATTGTTTTTAGTTAAAAAATATTATGAATAAATAGTAAAGATAAACCAATAGTGTAAATTTTATGTTTTAGAGACAAATATATTACTATATTAGTTTTTAGAACAATTAGAGATAGATATTTAGATATTTCACTCTTTTATTTTCCTTAATATCCTTTAGTAACACATTTTAGTGCTTCATAAATCAATATTAATACTTGAATGAATTAGAAAATTGATCAAATAACAACCAAATTGAAAAATTATATTTATAGAAATATATCAAGAAAATGTATTTCCTTATACTATTATCGAGTAAAATAATTTCTCATAATTTTCAAAATGATCAAAAAAATATTTTCCTAATATATTATTTTTTGTTGAACAAGTGGGCTTCAAAATCGTCGCATATTTATGGATTTGACCCCCCCAACATTCTATTAAAAATTCACTTTGTTATATTGAGGACCTCAATCACTCCCTATAAACATTATCTATTTTTATAACAACCCATAATTTACATACATGGATAATACTTCAAAATTGAACCATACATATTACAACATATAACAAAACCATAAAAGGACCATATAGGTATAGTGTCTTTAGAAACTGGGAAACATAAACAACTGGTTCATAAAGCTTCTACATTGTCTCCCATTTATTTTATCATATCTATAGTACCTTTTTGGAATATCTTACTTAATACCCTTCTTCCTGACCTGGGGAATGAAAACTTAGAAAAGGGTGAGCTCAAATGATCAGTAAGGATAAACAAAAGAAATATCAATCACATCAAAATAAGAACATAACATTTTGGAAATCTTACCCTGCAAAAGAGGTCATAATTTCATAACATGGGATATATCATGGTGGTGAAATGTAATACCAATAATAATAACATAAAACATGAAAAATTGTGGCATGCACACATAATCATAGAGAATAATTTCTTATTAGTCAAGACTCATTGCCAAGACTATCTTAGTGGACAAAGTCCATTTCTGAACTGAGTTCACTCCTCGTTTCAGTCCTGTTTCACTAAACCGGTATAATCTGCCGTTCCAGCCATGTCTATATCATGAGATATAAAATCTTTACCCAATGCATTGGAGGGAGATATAGGTCCCACCCATCTCATAATGATACCATTCTTATGTGTGCCACAAATTCATAAATCATACATCATTGCATAACCCATGAAATAAAAATGGGATTCTTAAACATCATGACATCATTAAACAATTCATATAATATAAAGGAATTAATAAAAATAATTCCATCAAAACATAATCAAATCAATGTAATAATAGGGATAGAAACATAACCCTTTATTATCTTAGATGGAAAATAATTTTGATAAAACACTTGAACTCTATTCTTGAGGAAAATATCCTTTCTACTTCAAAACACTTTTCCTTTCTTAACATGTAATAGAATTTTAAACTAAAAGAAGTTTATTAAAAATAAACTTGAAAACCTGTAAAGTAATATTCTTGGAAATAATGTTTTAAAAATCCATTCATGTCGTATAAGTTAAAAAAACATTCTTCTCATACTTTTGTCGGAAAAGTCAAAAAGTACCTCGTATGAAAAATGACAGAAGATTCCTTTCATATCTTTTACTAAAAACTCACCTAAGGGTAAAATTGGATTTAAAAAATTGTAGTTGTATTGAAATAATATTACATATTGAGGAAACATGGATGTGGATGATAAAATACACCCTAGTAAATACTAAAGTATAAACAATATCGGATAAAATGAGATTTTGATATTTTCCTTTACCTTAGGTCCGATTTGCTTCTTATGTGTCCGAACCTCCTGTATATTGATTTAAATAATGTTATCTACTTATTCCATAATCATAATTATTTTTATGATATCATATATGGTCATATTCTTAGCTTCTTATTAGTAATATTTCATTACTACTTGTTATTCGGGTGTTTATTACATTTTGTTCTTATGCGAGTTTTGTCGAATAAATTCATATTTTTATTTTTAGGTTATAGATACCTCATTTACAGAATGTTATTAGTGTAATATATATCATATTAATTCACTCAATTTACTTATATAATCATTATGCAATTAAGATCATGTATAACGACTCGCATCACATCGGGGAGACGGTATTCCGTACGTACGCACGAGCGATGATATCGTTCCCATGATCGTCGAATTGTATTGGAGTTTATGTATACTATTTCAGAATAAATATCAGATTACAGGAATCATATATAGTTATTATTTACACCATTATACCAATCCAAGTATGGTTGTGTTGGAAAATAGATTACACCACGGTGTGGAGACAGTATTCCGTACGTACGCACGCGTGGTGATTTCATTTTCCGTAGGATGGATAGATGGTGAAATAGGGTTGTTTCATACATATAATAAAATATCATTATAATATTGATACTAATGTTATTACTTCATAATGAAACAACTAAAGAAGAAGAAGTGGAAGATGAAATAATGATGAAAGAATCGGTAACGGGCATTACCTCTTCTTTGAAACGCCTCTTTGAGACCTCGTCTTAGGGCATTAACATTGGACTTTGAAGAAGACCAGGACCTCTAGGATGTTTCTAGGGAAGTGTAGAGGAGATATTGGCAGGGGTTGGCCGACCATGAAGGCCTAAAGTGGTGTGAGGAAGAGAGGGAGGAGGTTCCCTTTTGAAAGGGATGAGAGGGGCACCTTTGGAATAACTAAACATATTATTTTATTATAAAGTCAAATTCATTTTTTAATAGCTCCAAATCGATATATTTCAAAGCTAAGGTGGGGATGGGTCGAAATATTCTCATCCAATATAATTTAGACAAGTTTAGGTATCAATTGTAACCTTATCAGTTAGATTTAACTTTAAGTTAGATAATTTAACTTTTACCATGTCTTCTTGTTTTCTTACACTATATGGTTAATAAACATACTATATAAAGTCAAAAGAACCCCAAGTTGTTTATTATTAATATATATAATCTTATCTAAGTCCTTTTTCCAAACCTTAGATTTTTAAGAATAAAATAAAAATTAATAAAATAGTATTTGTTTTAAAAATTATTTTATGTCAATTTTGACACTATTTGGTAATTTATTTTTGTGAATATCATAACAGAATACTTAGTTCAAAAAAATTTACTTAAATCAATACTAAATTGTCATATTAACATATAAAATTATTTTAATTCATAAAAAGTCTCAAATTACATTTATTTGGGTATTTATAACGTCAATTATGTCAATATTTCATTAATAATATAATTACTGCATCATCATTGTATCATAAATAAATTAAATTATTTTAAGTATAAAAATTAAAAATAAAATACCATTATATAGGAAAACGTTTTATCTTTCTGATTAATATTTATAGTCAAATTTATCTTATGTATAACCCCATATTAAAAATGCATTAGTTATTAAACTTTGATTTTAACTATTTTAACCCTTCTTTAAATAAATTGATAATAAATGTCCTAATCTAATCCAAGTGGGCCTAAATGCTCATATTTTATTCCTAAGGTTGTTTTTGGTCGAATTACACTTATCCAATAGAATTAGGACATGTGTTAGTGTAATAATAATAATATCATTTTAACCCTTAACTACCCTATTTACTTTTAACCGTGGTAAATAAAAGTAAAAAGTTACTATTCACCAAAAATTATTTTCATCTCATTGAACAAAATATTACTTACTGACATCAACCGTGTCTTTCGAATTTTTGAAATTCCACTAATAGAAGCGGTAAAATTATGTTTTATGAAAAAAATTAGTTTTTTTAACTACCACTTAGTGGTTTTACTATTCATCAAAAAAATGAAAGTTTCCAGAAAAATACCAAAAAATAGGCATAAGAAATATTTGATATTATGAATTAAAAAATGATTATTATTTTACCAAATTCAAAACATATCAGTTAAATTATCTAATTTAAAAATTAATTCTTGTCTTCAAGACAAATAGCGTGTTTTTAAGATATAATAACTATCAAAAGACTGACACTTGTTTATGTCTGGTTTAAATGTGAAATTACATCCAATGAACAACATTGTATTAAATTGTAAAAATATATTCTAAATATACTTTAAAACCACTAAAATTAATAATTTATCACTATTAATTTTTTCGATTAAAAAAGTTATTTTTTAATTAATATTTAGTACTTTTCACTATTCATCAGAACATGAAAGTTATCTGAAAAGTACCAAAATTTCACCCAAAGCTAATTTCGATATTCCGAATCCAAAAATGAAGTCCATTTTGAAAGATAAATTTATAAAATTTCAAAAACTGGGTATTACTATTCATAACGGCTAGTTCATAATAATATTTTAATAATATCTCATTTAGTGAAACTCAGTATTGCGTACAACACACGCTATCGAGGAAGGTCACAATTGACTGTAATGAAAGCCAAGTCAGGGTTGTGTGTTAGGCAAGACTCCTTTGTTGTTGCGTATAACAGAATCCAACCATATTTCATTTATATATTGAATATATAAATATATATATATACACTCAATGTTGCATAGAATGACTATTATCAAACGAACTTGAAATTGTGTGTAACACAATCTAAGAATAGTATTGCGTATACTGCAAGCTAATACGGTGTTGCGTATAGCACACGATAATCATGTTGTAACATAAAACACATGACATCAAATAAATTAAAATGAATACGTATAAAAAAATATCAGGTTGTTACATTCCACCCCCTTAAAACGAATTTCGCCCTCGAAATTCATCGGGGTTATAAATGGTTTACTACTCAAAAGTTTCTTTAATAGAAAGCCACATCGTAAAAAGGAATACCAAAACATGGATTTAAAAACTAATGTATCAAACATAACGGTTACCCAAATAAATTAATCAATGGGTTTCCACATAGGATAACATAGGTGAAAAATATGGATATGGAAGAGAAATCTAACCATAATGTTCTGATGGAGAGTGGTAGAGAACATGGCTATGAAAAATCCAACAATCACAAAGCCATAAATTTGTGATGATCTAGGGTACCATCTGATTAATTTGATATAAGGGCACCAGGATAACATTTTTGGTTTTCAAGAGCATTTCCCTAAAGTTGAAGAATTTGAATTAGAATACATTATTTTGGTACAATCTCACTGTTTTTCATGCCTTGAACAATTTCCACTTCATCTCTTAAAGAAAGGAAGTTGAATTTGTTATTCATGAAGTGTTAGCAGATCATGTGATATAATGACGGGTCATTCCATCTGTCTCAAACAAAATGTTAGCAAATGTTTTTAAATATACATAAGTCGATCTATAGTGAGACTAATCATATATGGTTCCTATAATGGATTTATACATTATATATCATACTTCTCAATATAATAAAATTATTTTATACTAAACAGGGACTTCCTGTAGGCCAGTGTTAGGCGATAAAGGCCTGTCACACTTCGGTTGTGGATTCGATTCCCACAGCCTTGTCCGACGCGATGGGTTGTCGCCCGTCCTGCAGGTTGTCCTTTTTATAAAACTAAATTACTATATCATCCCATCAATAATATCGAAAAAAGTTCTATCCTTAAACAATACTAACTAATGTCCAACATAATCCATTCCAATCTTTAGGCTTATCCATAATATTGCAGTCCATTATCATATTATAATGAAAACGAGTACCAGAGATTTCATATAAGAAGCCTGTTAATACCATCATTGATCCCTATATATCATAAGATATGTCTTGGTGGTCACATTCCAAATGTTCTAAGGCCTTAATCATGTATTCTCTTGAAAAATGAATACCCATTGAATCATAGTGAAAACATGAGTGCTGTCAAAAGATAACTCTTTCCACGTACCAAAACCCCAAAATTATATATACTCAAACTGTAACACCCGAGAATTTTATGTGAAATATTTTGTTTTTATGTTATATAAATCATCAAAGGAATATTTTACTACACACAATACTAGATTGGCTTTCTTTACATGCAACCGTGGCCTTCCTCGATAAGCTTGCGTCATACGCAATACCGAGTTTCACTAAACAATGATTTGCTATTAAAATATTATAAAAACTAGTCGTTATGAATAGTAATAAACACTTTTTGAAATTTTATAATTTTTATTTTTCAAAATGGACTTCATTTTTGGATTCGGAATATCGAAATTAGCCTATGTTGAAATTTTGTATTTTTCTGAAAACTTTCAATTTTTGATGAATAGTGAAACCACTAAGTGGTAGTTAAAAAAACTGAATTTTTCATAAAACATTATTTTACCGCTTCTGTGAGTGGAATTTCGAAAATCCGAGAGACACGGTTAATATCAAGGACTAGAATGTGGTTCAATGAGATGAAAATAATTTTTGGCGAATAGTAACTTTTTACTTTTATTTACCACGGTTAAAAGTAAATAGCGTAATTAAGGGTAAAAATGATACTATTATTACCCTAAAACATGTCCTAATTCTATTGGACAAGTTTAATTCGACCAAAAACAACCTTAGGAATAAAATATGACCATTTAGGCCCACTTGGATTTGATTAGGACATTTATTATTAATTTATTTAAAGAAGGATTAAATAGTTAAAATCAATGTTTAATAAGTAAATCATTTTCAATATGGGGTTATACATAAGATAAATTAGACTACAAATATTCATTAGAAATATAAAAATATTTCCTAAATAATGGTATTTTATTTTTAATTTTTAGACATTAAAGAATTTAATTTGTTTATGAAACAACGATGATGCAGTAATTATCTTATTAATGAAATATTGACATAATTGATGTTATAAATACCCAAATAAATTTAATTCGAGACTTTTTATGAATTACACTAATTTTATAGGTTAATATGACATGTTAGTATTGATTTAATTAACTTTGTTAGAACTGATCATTCTGGTATGATTTTCACAAAAATCAATTACTAAATAGTGTCAAAATTGACATAAAATAGTTTTTAAAACAAATATTATATTATTAATTGTGACTTTATTCCTAAAAATCTAAGGTTCGGCCAAATGACTTAGATAAGCTAATATATATAAATAATAAACAACTTTGGGTTATTTTGGCTTGATATAGTATGTTTATTAACCTTATAGTATAAGAAAACAGGAAGACACGGTAAAAGTTAAATTATCCAACTTAAAGTTAAATCTAAATGATAAGGTTAAAATTGATACCTAAACTTATCTAAATTCTATTCGATGAGAGTATTGCGACCCCTACCCACCTTATCATAGAAATATATCAATTTGGAGATATTAAATATCAAATTTGACTTTATAATAAAATAATATTTTTAGTTATTCCAAAGGCGCCCCTCTCCTCCTTTATAAAAGGGAACCTTCTCCCCCTATTCCTCACACCACTTTGAGCCTTAAAGCACGGCCAACCACTGCCAATTTATTCTCTCCACTTCTCTAGAAACATCCTAGTGGTTCTGGTATACTTCATAGACCTATTTTAGTTCCATAAAAAGAGGTCTCAAAGAAGCACTTCAAAGAAGAGGTAATGTCTGTTACCGATTCTTTCATCTTTATTTCATCTTCCACTTATTCTTATTTAGTTGTTTCATTCTGAAGTAATGACATCGGTATCACTAACTTACTGATATGTTATTATAAGTATGAACCAACCCTATTTCACCATCTATCCATCCTATGGAAAAAGAAATCCACGCGCGTGCGTACGTACGGAATACCATCTCCACGCCGTGGTGTAATATATTTTCCACCACCACCTTACATGGATGGGTATAATGTTGTAAGTAATGACTATATATGAATATTATAAAGTGATATTGATTCTGAAATAGTATACATACACTCCAATACAATTCCACGATCATAGGAATGATATCATCACTCGTGCGTAAGTACGGAATACCGTCTCCACGATGTGATGTGACTCATTCTACATGATCTTCATTTCATAATGATTATATAAATGAAATGAAATGAATGAATATGATATATATTACACTAATACCATTCTGGAAATTAGGTATCTATAACCTAAAGAGATGAATAAGAATTTATTCGACAAAACACACATAAGAACAAAAAGTTATAAACACCCGAATAACAAGTGGCAATGAAATATTAATACTAAGAAGCTAAGAATATGACCATATATGGTATCATAAAAATAATTATGATTCTTTAATAAGTCAATAACATTATTTAAATCATTATACAAGAGGTTCGGACACTTACGAGGCAAATCGGACCTAAGGTAAGGGAAATATCACAATCTCATTTTTATATGAGATTGTTTATACTTTAGTATTTACTGGGGTGTATTTTATCATCCACATCCATGTTTCTTCAATATGTAATATTATTTCCATCCACCTACAATTGTTTAAATCCAATTTTACCCTTCGGTAAGATTTTTGTAAAAGATATAAAAGGAATCATTTGTCGTTTTTCTTACGAGGTACTTTTTGACTTTCTGAAAAAAGTACGAGAAGAATTTTTTTTAACTTATATGGCATGAATGGATTTTTAAAACATTATTTACAAGAATCTTCCCTTAAAAGTTTTCATGTTTATTTTTAATCAACTTCATTTAGTTTATAATTGAATGAAATGTTAAGAAATTAAAAGTGTTTTTGAAGTAGAAAGGAAATTTTCCTCAAGAATAGAGTTCAAGTGTTTTATCAAAATTATTTTCCATCTAAGATAATATAGGGTTCTGTTTATATCCATATTATTAAATTTATTTGATTATTTTTTGATGGAATTATTTCTATGAATTCCTTTATCTTATATGAATTGTTTTATGATTTCATGTTGTTTAAGAATCCCATTTTTATTACATGGGTTATGCAATGATGTATGATTTATGATTTTGTGGCACACATAAGAATGGTATCATTATGAGATGGGTGGGACCTATATCTCCCTCCAATGCATTGGGTAAAGATTTTATATCTCATTATATAGACATGGCTGGAACGGTAGGTTATACCGGTTCAGTGAAACAGGACTGAAATGAGGAGTGAACTCGGTTTAGAAATGGACTTGGTCCACTAAGATAGTCTTGGAAATGAGTCTTGACTAATAAGAAATGATTCTTTATGATTATGTGTGTATGCCACAATGTTTCATGTTTTACTTTATGATTATTGGGATTCCATTTAACTACTATGATTTATCCCATGTTATGGAATTATACTCTCTTTTGCAGGTTAAGATTTCCAAAAGTTATGTTCTTATGAATATGATTTGATTGACATTTCTTTTGTTTACCCTTACTGAGCATTTGATCTCACCCTTTTGTATGTTTTCTATCCCCAGGTCAGGAAGAAGGTTATTAAGTAAGATATTCCAAAAGGGACTATAGATATGATGAAATAAATGGGAGACAGTGTAGACGCTTTATGAACCAGTTGTTTATGTTTCCCAGTTTCTAAATACACTATACCTATACGATCCTTTCATGGTTTTGTTATATTATGTAATAATTACGCTTCAATTTTGAATTATGAACAATGTATGTAAAGTATAGGTCGTTATAGTTGGTATTAGAGGAAATGTATAGTCAACCTTTGGAAACTAGGATGTGAAAGCCTTAGTAAGAACCCAAAGGATAATTCTAAGCATAGAACACAATCTTAGTGTTTTAGAAATGGCCTTGAATAACCTAGGATAAGACCATAAGTGTGAAATTTTATTCTTGATTATGTGGTTTTCCTATTATAATTAGTGTTTCTCACACTATTCTTCTTGGTTTTAGTCAATGGTTGGAACCCGAAGGAACCATGTTAATGCAGAATGCGATGGGAAATGCAATGATTGTCCCCCTAAGAAACCAAATGTTATGGGAGCTGGAATTCAATATCTTGTAGCCATGCTCACACAACTTTCTAAAGATATGAATCTTTCAGGACTTCCATACGAGCAAAGGAAGGAGCAACATTCTGTTGAATCCTTCATGAGACATCGTCCTCCTTCATTCAGAAGGTCTACTGATCCATTAGTTGTTGAACAATGTATTAGTACTACTGAAAAGATATTTTCAGTTCTTCAATGTTCTGAGCTGGATAAAGTCATCTTAGCAGTGTATCGTTTGGAAGGTGATGCTGATCAATGGTGGAATCTCATTAAGAATACAAGGCAACGGGATGAAATTGAGTCCATCGAATGGGATGAGTTCAAGAACTTATTTTTCAATAAGTACTTCCCTAGTATTCTCAGAACAAAGATGGAGAAAGAGTTTCTTGAACTGAAGCAAAAGGATAAAGAATCTTTTGGTACCTATGAAGAAAATTTTACAAGACTTCCAAGGTACGCTTCTGGTATTATTATCCGACCTGAGAGTAAGATCTATCGATTCTTTAGTGGCTTAAAACCAAGTCTTCTAAGGGCCTTAGCCATAAGGTATTTCAATAGCTATGAGGAAATCGTTCGATGTGCTCTCAAAGTTGAGATGGAGATTGGAGTAACCCATTAGTCATATGGGTTTGATAAGAAGATGAAAATGGAATTCAATAGAAAATATAAAGAGCACACTGAAAAGAAGATGATCTTTCCCTTATGCTCAAAGTGTGGAAAGAAACATGGAGGGTGTTGTCTTAAAGGGACAAGTAAATCTTTCAAATGTGTAAAAGAAGTTCATTGGGAATTTTAATGCCGCGAGGATGGGAAGAAGATGTCTAATGATGCAAACAATGGAAGGGATACATAGAATGAACCTACTACACTTCAATGATTCAAGTGCAAGGAGATGGGGAATTATTCCAATAAATACCCTAATCAAAGGGTTGATGATGATGGTCGATGTCAAAAAACTCTTAAGGCTAAAGACAAAGGAAAGTCACATGCAATTTCTATCAGCGATGTGGAGTACGATAACGATGTGGTGAAAAGTACACTTACTATCCACTCTAATGTAGAAAATGTTTTATTTGATTATGGATCCACCCAATCATTTATTTCTGAATAATTTTCTATGGGTATCACCGTATTACCTCAACAATTAGATGTTGAGTTAGCTGTGACAACACCTAATGGCACAACAGTCGCATCAAAAGTTTTAAATTCTTCTCCGATCGAAGTTTGTGGGAAAGTGCTTCCTGCAAATCTTGTGATCCTTCCTATAGTGGAATTTGATATGATTCTTTGCATGGATTGGATTTCTTTATATGGAGATCATATCAATTGCCAAAGAAGGGAAGTCACATTTCATATTCCAGATCAATCTATGATCGTTTATCAATGCAAGGATGAACATAACCTTCCAGTGGAAATTCCTTCTACCTTATGGGTCTTGATTCCAATAAATGAAGGTTATTTATCTCAAATGGCTGGTGAGAAACTCACGATTAAGAATATTCCCATTGTACGGAAGATTGATAATGTCTTTCCAGAGGAATTACCGGGTCTTCCACCAAATCGTGAAGTTGAGTTTTCAATAGAACTCGTACTGGGTGCTTTGTCTACTTCAAAGAAACCTTATAGAATGGACCCAATTGAGTTGCAGGAATTGATGAAGAAACTCCAAGAGAATCTTGATAAGGGATTCATATGCCCTAGAGTGTCACCTTGGGGAGCACCTGTTCTATTTGTTAAGAAGAAAGATGGATCAATGAGACTCTGCATTGATTATCGAGAACATAACAAGATCACTATCAAGAACAAATATCCTCTCCCACGCATTGATGACTTATTTGACCAACTACGCGGAGATCAATTCTTTTCCAAGATTGATCTTCGTTTAGGGTATCATCAATTAAGGGTTAAAAGGGAGGATATACCAAAGTCTGCTTTCCGTTCAAGGTATGGACACTATAAATTTATAGTGATTCCATTTGGTCTTACTAATGCCCCTGCTATCTTCATGGATCTGATGAATAGAGTCTTTAGAGACTATCTTGATCAATTTGTGGTAGTCTTTATAGACGATATTCTTGTTTATTCAAAGAGAAAGGAAGAACATGAATATCACTTGAGAATTATATTGAAGACCCAGAGAAAGGAGAATCCTTATGCCAAATTTACCAAGTGTGAATTTTGGCGTAAAAAAGTTTCATTTTTGGGTCACATAATTTCAAATGAGGGGATATCTGTGGATCCAGCAAAAACAGAGGTTATCGAATGATGGTCGAGACCAACAACAGTAACTGAGATCCAAAGTTTTCTTGGTTAGGCTGGATATTATCGACTTTTTGTGAAATATTTTTCACGATTATCTAATCCACTCACCATGTTGACTCGGAAAGGAGTTAAGTTTGTCTGGACGAAGGAATGTGAAGAGAATTTCAAGGAGTTGAAAAGAAGGTTATCCAGTGCACCTGTGATCACACTGCCTTGTAGTGGAGAAAGGTTTGTGATCTATAGTGATTCATCCAAGAAGGGATTGGGCTGTGTTCTTATGAAAAATGATATGGTGATAGCTTATGCCTCACGACAGTTGAAAATCCTTGAGCAAAATTACCGAACACATGATTTGGAGTTAGCTGCGGTAATCATTGCATTAAAGATTTGGAGGCATTATCTTTATGGTGAAAGGTGTGATATTTAAACTGATCATAAATGTTTAAAGTATATTTTCACACAAAAGGACTTGAATATGCTTCATAGAAGATGGTTGGAGCTGATTAAGGATTATGATAGCTCAATCCATTATCACTCTAGGAAAGCAAACAAGGTGGCAGATGCATTAAGTCGACAAGACCATGCCAGTTTATCCATGATGAGGATCACAAAATATCCAATATTTATTGATTTAGAAAGGATGGATCTTGGAATTATAATGGAAGGGGGAAAATCTTATCTTTCTCAAATGAATGTTCAACCATCTATACATGTGAAGATTAAAGAGGCACAGAAAGAAGATGTCAAGTTACAAAAGAAGGTGAGAAATGTTCCTAAATTCAACCATGATTGTGATGGGATAATAAAGATCAGGAATCGGGTTTGTGTTCCTCCCATCCCGGAATTAAAGAAGGAGCTGTTGGATGAGGCTCATAGTTCTTCCTTCTCTATTCATCCTGGAAGCACGGAGATGTATAGCGACCTGAAAGAGTACTTCTAGTGGGATGGCATGAAAAGAGATGTTGCTGAATATGTCTCTCGATGCTTGGTTTATCAGCAAGATAAAGCTGAGAGACAGAAGTCTAAGGGGATGTTACAACCATTACCCATACCCAAATGGAAATGGGAAAACATTACTATGGACTTTGTCATAGGACTTCCTAGAACATCAAAAGGAAATAATGCTATCTGGGTCATAGTTGATCGTCTTACCAAGTCTGCAAAATTCATTGCAATTAGAGAGGGTTTCTCTCTGGATCAGCTTGCCAGGATATATGTAAAGGAAGTGGTAAGATTTCATGGAGTACCACTTTCTATTATATCTGATCGGGATCTGAGATTTACCTCGAAGAACTGGAGAAGTCTTCAATATACTCTGGATACAGAGTTGAGTTTCAGCACTGCTTATCATCCTCAGACAGACAGTTAGTCTGAGAGAACAATTCAAACCCTAGAAGATATGTTGAGAGCTTGCTCTATGGATTTCTAAGGTGGTTGGGATTAACACCTACCTTTAGTGGAATTTTCTTATAATAATAGCTTTCACTCCAGTATTCAGATGGCTCTTTATGAAGCTCTCTATGGAAAGAAATGCAGGACTCCAACTTGATGGGATGAAGTCGGGGAATGAAAGCTATTAGGACCTAATCTCGTTGATGAAATGGCAGAAAATGTTAGATCTATTAAACAACACATAAGAGAAGATCAGAGTCGACAGAAAAGGTATGCCGACAACCGAAGAAAAGACCTATAGTTTGAAGTGGGTGATAAAGAGTTCTTACGAATATCTCCCGGGAAGAGAGTCATGAGATTTGGAAAGAAGGGGAAGTTGATCCCTAGATATATCGGTCCTTTCGAAATACTGGATCGGGTTGGGAAGGTAGCTTACCGATTGGAGCTTCCACCGGATCTCTCTCAAGATCACGATGTGTTCAATGTATCTCTCCTGAGAAAGTACATACCTGATCCTTCACATGTACTTAGCTCAGAAGTTGTACCGCTGGAGAAAGATCTTTCTTATGAAGAACAACCAATAGAGATTCTGGATCATAGCGAAAAAGTCCTACGAAGCAAGACCACTCAATTGGTGAAAGTTTTATGGAGGAACCACCAATTAGAAGAAGCTACATGGGAGCTTGAGGATATGATGAGGGAGAGGTATCGTCATCTGTTTGTGACAAAGTGACGAATTTCGAGGGCGAAATCCATTTTAAGGGGGGTAGAATGTAACACCCGAGACTCTTATGTGAAATATTTTGTTTCTATGTTATATAAATCATCAAAGTAATATTTTACTACACACGAAACTATCTTGGCTTGCTTTACATGGAACCGCGGTCTTCCTCAATAAGCTTGCGTCATACGCAATACCGAGTTTCACTAAACAACAATATGCTATTAAAATATTATTAAAACTACCCGTTATGAATAGTAATAACAACCTTTTGAAATTTTATAATTTTTATTTTTCAAAATGGACATCATTTTTGGATTCGGAATATCGAAATTAGCCTAGGGTGAAATTTTGGTATTTTTCTGAAATCTTTCAATTTTTGATGAATAGTGAAACCACTAAGTGGTAGATAAAAAACTAAATTTTTCATAAAACTTAATTTTACCGCTTCTGTGAGTGGAATTTCGAAAATCCGAGAGACACGGTTAATATCAAGTACTAAAATGTGGTTCAATGAGATGAAAATAATTTTTGGTGAATAGTAACTTTTTACTTTTATTTACCACGGTTAAAAGTAAATAGGGTAATTAAGGGTAAAAATGATACTATTATTACCCTAACACATGTCCTAATTCTATTGTACAAGTTTAATTCGACCAAAAACAATCTTAGGAATAAAATATGACCATTTAGGCCCACTTGGATTAGATTAGGATATTTATTATTAATTTATTTAAAGAAGGGTTAAATAGTTAAAATCAAAGTTTAATAAGTAAATCATTTTTAATATGGGATTATACATAAGATAAATTCGACTATAAATATTCATTAGATATCTAAAAATATTTCCTACATAATGGTATTTTATTTGTAAATTTTAGACATTAAATAATTTAATTTATTTATGACACAACGATGATGGGGTAATTATCTTATTAATGAAATATTGACATAATTGATGTTATAAATACCCAAATAAATGTAATTCGGTACTTTTTATTAATTAAACTAATTTTCTAGGTTAATATGACATGTTAGTATTGATTTAATTAACTTGGTTCGATCTAATTATTCTGTTATGATTTTCACAAAATTCAATTACTAAATAGTGTCAAAATTGACATATAATAGTTTTTAAATCAAATATTACATTATTAATTGTTTTATTATTCCTAAAAATCTAAGGTTTGTCCAACTGACTTAGATAAGGTAATATATATTATTAATAAACAACTTGGGGTTCGTTTGGCTTGATATAGTATGTTTATTAACCTTATAGTATAAGAAAACAAGAAGACACGATAAAAGTTAAATTATCTAACTTAAAGTTAAATCTAAATGATAAGGTTAAAATTGATACCTAAACATGTCTAAATTCTATTGGATGGGAGTATTTCGACCCCTACCCACCTTATCTTCGAAATATATCAATTTGGATCTATTAAAAACCGAATTTGACTTTATAATAAAATAATATTTTTAGTTATTACAAAGGGGGCCCTCTCGTCCCTTATAAAAGGGCACCTCCTCCCCCTATTCCTCACACAACTTTGATCCTTAAAGCTCAGCCAAACCCTGCCAATTTCTTCTCTCCACTTCCCTAGAAACATCCTAGAGGTTCTGGTCATCTTCAAAGACCTATTTCAGTGCCCTAAAAGGAGGTCTCAAAGAAGCACTTCAAAGAAGAGGTAATGTCCGTTACCGATTCTTTTAATCTTTATTTCTTCTTCCACTTCATCTTATTTAGTTATTTCATTATGAAGTAATAACAGAAGTATCACTCACATACTGATATGTTATTATAATTATGAAACAACCCTATTTCACTATCTATCAATCCTACGGAAAAAGAAATCATCGCGCGTGCGTACGTACGGAATACCGTCTCCATGTCGTGGTGTAATCTATTTTCCACCACCACCTTACTTGGATGGGTATAATGGTGTAAATAATGACTATATATGACTATTATAAAGTGATATTGATTCTAAAATAGTATACATACACTCCAATACAATTCCACGATCATAGGAACGATATCATCACTCGTGTGTACCTATGGAATACCGTCTCCGCGATGTGATGCGACCGGTTCAACATGATCTTCATTTCATAATGATTATATAAATGAATTGA
Source organism: Viscum album (assembly GCA_963277665.1). Taxonomy (NCBI): domain Eukaryota; kingdom Viridiplantae; phylum Streptophyta; class Magnoliopsida; order Santalales; family Viscaceae; genus Viscum; species Viscum album. The sequence continues at coordinate 894,322,266 of OY728123.1, forward strand.
ATGAGTGAATATGATATATATTACACAAATACCATTCTGGAAATGAGGTATCTATAACCTAAAGAGAAGAATAATAATTTATTCGACAAAACACGCATAAGAACAAAAAGTTATAAACACCCGAATAACAAGTGGCAATGAAATATTACTACTAAAGAAGCTAAGAATATGACCATATATGATATCATATAAATAATTATGACTCTGGAATAAGTCAATAATATTATTTACATCATTATACAGGAGGTTCAGACACTTATGAGGCAAATCAGACCTAAGGTATGGGAAATATCACAATCTCATTTTTATCCGAGATTGTTTATACTTTGGTATTTACTGGGGCGTATTTTATCATCCACATCCATGTTTTTTCAATATGTAATATTATTTCCATCCACCTACAATTTTTTAAATCCTATTTTACCCTTCGGTGAAATTTTAGTAAAAGATATGAAAGGAATCTTTTTTCGTTTTTCGTACGAGGTACTTTTTGACTTTCTGACAAAAGTACGAGAAGAATGTTTTTTTAACTTATACGGGATGAATGGATTTTTAAAACATTATTTCCAAGAAGCTTACCTTACAAGTTTTCATGTTTATTTTTAATCAACTTATTTTAGTTTTGAATTGAATGACATGTTAAGAAAGGAAAAGTGTTTTTGACGTAGAAAGGATATTTTCCTCAAGAATAGAGTTCAAGTGTTTTATAAAAATTATTTTCCATCTAAGATAATATAGGGTTCTGTTTATATCCCTATTATTACATTGATTTGATTATGTTGTGATGGAATTATTTTTATGGATTACTTTATCTTATATTAATTTTTTTATGATGACATGTTGTTTAAGAATCCCATTTTTATTACATGGGTTATGCAATGATGTATGATTTAGGATATTGTGGAACACATAAGAATGGTATCATTATGAGATGGGTGGGACCTATATCTCCCTCCAATTCATTGGGTAAATATTTTATATCTCACGTGATAGACATGGATGGAACGGTAGGTTATATCGGTTCAGTGAAACAGGACTGAAACGAGGAGTGAACTCGGTTCAGAAATGGACTTTGTCCACTAAGATAGTCTTGGAAATGAGTCTTGACTAATAAGAAATGATTCTCTATGATTATGTGTGTATTCCACAAAGTTTCATGTTTTAAGTTATGATTAATGGGATTCCATTTCACTACTATGATTTATCCCATGTTATGAAATTATGCTCTCTTTTGCTGGTTAAGATTTCCAAAAGTTATGTTCATATGAATATGATGTGATTGATATTTCTTTTTTTTACCCTTACTGAGCATTTGAGCTCACCCTTTTGTATGTTTTCTTTCCCCAGGTCAGGAAGATGGTTATTAAGTAAGATATGCCAAAAGGGACTATAGATATGATGAAATAAATGGGAGACAGTGTAGATGCTTTATGAACCAGTTGTTTCTGTTTCCCAGTTTCTAAAGACACTATACCTATACGGTCCTTTCGTGGTTTTTTTATATGATTTAATAAGTACGCCTCAATTTTGAAGTATTAAAAATGTATGTAATGTTTGGGTCGTTATACAAACTATGATATAACTATTTCCTTATATCAGTCATGAGCTCATGAATACCGTCAAACATTTCATTTTCTCCTTATACCTTCATTATGCGCATATCATCTTTTTTCCAAAAATATGTCAATCACTTTCCATGGTTATCGGTACCATAAAATTATTGAAAACCAAAATAGACTAATACAAAAATATTTTAACAAACCATAAAAGTACCTCAACAACATTATTCTTGAATACCAATACATAAACTCTTCAATCCATACTCTTCAATGATTGTCCTTGAATAATTACTTCCTTGATTTAGAAGTAACTTTTTATGTCAGGGCATTGAGTGGGGTAATGCCCATGTTCTCCACAAATAAGACATTGAAGTCCATAATAGTCTATCACTCTATGACCCTTTTCTCCACACAGATAACATATGTCCCTCCATTTGAGGTATTCCTCAAGGTTCTTCTTCCCTTCTTTAGAAATATCAATCTTCCTTTCTTTATGCTCCTCAACATACGAACACGCATAAATGTATATCTTCCTCTTATTTGATGAATTAGGCATACCACTAAATTTCACCTTGTTAACTATATATCGCGATGACTGATTCGACATAATCACAATATCTTTCTCTCTAGGAATTACACAATTTTGTTTCTCATAGTCACCAATTTTTCCATTGGATTCCATGTTAACCGAATTCCTTCTATGTCCCTCCATTGACTAAAACACAAAAAGAATTATGTGAGAGGCAAAAAACATACTAGAGAAAACAACATAGTAAAGGGAGATTACCTTCAATATCTAGCATCTTAGGTTAAATTCTAAGATCGTTACCATAGTTTTAGGACTATATCCTATATGTATACTTATCCTTAGGGACATCCTTATACATACCTTAGAAATATCTCTAAGAATATCACTAATGTTTTCGCATCCTAGTTTCCAAAAGATGACTAAAACTTTCCCCTGATACCAACTATAACAACCCATACTTTTCATACATGGTTAATAATTCAAAATTTAAACATACTTATTACAACATATAACAAAACCATGAAAGGATTGTATAGGTATAGTGTCTTTAGAAACTGGGAATCATAAAAAACTGGTTCATAAAGCATCTACAATATCTCCCATTTATTTCAACATATCTATAGTCCCTTTTTGGCATATCTTACTTAATACCCTTCTTCCTGACATGGGGAAAGAAAACATACAAAAGGGTGATCTCAAATGCTCAGTAAGGGTCAATAAAAGAAATATCAATCACATCAAAATAAGAACATAACATTTTGGAAATCTTACCCTGCAAAAGAGGTCATAATTTCATAACATGTGATAAATCATGGTAGTGAAATATAATCCCAATAATCATAATATAAAACAAGAAACTTTGTTTCATGTAAACATAATCATATAGAATCATTTCTTATTAGTCAAGACTCATTTCCAAGACTATCTTAGTGGACAAAGTCCATTTCTGAACCGAGTTCACTCCTCGTTTCAGTCCTGTTTCACTGAACCGGTTTAACCTTCCATTCTAGCCATGTCTATCTATTGAGATATAAAATCTTTACCCAATGAGTTGGAGGGAGATATAGGTCCCACCCATATCATAATGATACCATTCTAATGTGTGCCACAAAATCATAAATCATACATCATTGCATAACCCATGTAATAAAAATGTGATTCTTAAACATCATGACATCATACAACAATTCATATAAGATAATGGAATTCATAAAAATAATTCCATCACAACATAATCAAATCAATGTAATAATAGGGATATAAACCTAACACTTTATTATCTAAGATGGAAAAATAATTTTGATAAAACACTTGAACTCCATTCTCGAGGAAAATATCCTTTCTACTTCAAAAACATTCTCCTTTATTAACATGTCATAGAATTTTAAACTAAAATATGTTGATTAAAAATAAACTTGAAAATTGTAAAGGATTCTTCTTGGAAATAATGTTTTAAAAATCCATTCATGCCGTATAAGTTAAAAAACACATTCTTCTCGTACTTTTGTCAGAAAAGTCAAAAAGTACCTTGTACGAAAAACGACAAAAGATTCCTTTCATATCATTTACTAAAAACTCACCTATGGGTAAAATTGGATTTAAACAATTGTTGGTGGATGGAAATAATATTAAATATTGAGGAAACATGGATGTGGATGATAAAATACACCCCAGTAAATACAAAAGTATAAACAATCTCGGATAAAATGAGATTGTGATATTTTCCCTTACCTTAGGTCCGATTTGCTTCGTAAGTGTCCGACCCTCCTGTATAATGATTTAAATAATGTTAATGACTTATTACAGAATCATACTTATTTTTATGATATCATATATGGTCATATTCTTAGCTTCTTATTAGTAATATTTCATTACTACTTGTTATTCGGATGTTTATTACTTTTTGATCTTATGCACGTTTTATCGAAAAAATTCTTGTTTTTCTTTTTAGGTTATAGATACCTCATTTCCAGAATGGTAATAGTGTAATATATATCTTATTTATTCATTCAATTCATTTATATAATCATTATTCAATGAAGATCATGTATAAAGAGTCACATCACATCGTGGAGACGGTATTCCGTACGTACGCACGAGCGATGAAATCATTCCCATGATCGTGGAATTATATTGGTGTGTATGTATACTATTTGAGAATAAATATCACTTTAAAATAATCATATATAGTTATTATTACACCATTATACCCATCCAAGTAAGGTTGTGGTGAAAAATAGATTACACCACAACGTGGAGATAGTATTCCGTACGTACGCACGCGTGGTGATTTCATTTTCCGTACAATAGATAGATGGTGAAATAGGGTTGTTTCATACTTATAATAACATATCAGTATATTAGTGATACTGATTTTATTACTTCATAATGAAACAACTAAATAAGAAGAAGTGGAAGAAGAAATAAAGATGAAAGAATCGGTAACGAGCATTACCTCCCCTTTGAAGCTCCTCTTCGAGACCTCCACTTAGGGCATTACAATTGGTCTTTGAAGAACACCAGGACCTCTAGGATGTTTCTAGGGAAGTGGAGAGAAGATATTGTCAGGGTTTGGACGAGCATGAAGGCTCAAAGTGGTGTGAGGAAGAGAGGGAGGAGGTGCCCTTTTATAAGGGAGGAGAGGGGCACCTTTGAAATAACTAAACATATTATTTTTTTATAAATTCAAATTCGGTTTTTAATAGCTCCAAATTTATATATTTCAAAGATAAGGTGGGTATGTGTCGAAATACCTTCATCAAATAGAATTTAGAAAAGTTTAGGTATCAATTTTAAACTTATCATTTAGATTTAACTTTAAGTTAGATAATTTAACTTTTACCGTGTCTTCTTGTTTTCTTACACTATAAGGTTAATAAACATACTATATCAAGCCAAAATAACCCCACGTTGTTTATTATTAATATATATAACCTTATTTAAGTCATTTGGACGAACCTTAGATTTTTATGAATAAAATAACAATTAATAATATAGTATTTGTTTTAAAAATTATTTTATGTCAATTTTGACACTATTTGGTAATTGATTTTTTTTAAAATCATAACATAATTATTATTTCTAATAAATTTAATTAAATAAATACTAACATGTCATATTAACATATAAAATTATTTTAATTCATAAAAAGTCTCAAATTACATTTATTTGGATATTTATAACATCAATTATGTCAATATTTCATTAATAAGATAATTACTGCATCATCATTCTATCGTATATAAATTAAATTATTTTAATTGTAAAAATTACAAATAAAATACAATTATGTAGGATATCTTTTTATATTTCTGATTAATATTTATAGTCTAATTTATCATATGTATAACCCTATATTAAAAATGCGTTAGTTATTAAACTTTGATTTTAACTATTTTAACCCTTCTTTAAATAAATTGATAATAAATGTCCCAATCTAATCCAAGTGGCCCTAAATGGTCATATTTTATTCCTAAGGGTTATTTTGGTCGAATTACACTTATCCAGTAGAATTATTACCTGTGTTAGGGTAATAATAATATCAATTTTACCCTTAACTACTCTATTTACTTTTCACCGTGGTAAATAAAAGTAAAAGTTACTATTCACCAAAAATTATTTTCATCTCATTGAACCACATTTTACTTACTGACATCAACCATGTCTCTCGTATTTTTGAAATTCCACTCACAGAAGCGGTAAAATTATTTTTTATGAAAGAATTTAGTTTTTTTAACTACCACTTAGTGGTTTCACTATTCATAAAAAAATGAATGTTTTCAGAAAAATTCCAAAAATTAGGAATAAACTATATTTGATATTATGAATTCAAAATTTATGTTTATTTTACCAAATTCAAAACATATTAGTTACATTAACTAATTTAAAAATTAATTTCCGTCGTCAAGACAAATAGCGTGTTTTTAAGAGATAATAACTATCAAAAGATTGACACTTGTTTATGTCTGGTTTAAATGTGAAATTACATCCAATGAACAACATTGTATTAAATTGTAAAAATATATTCTAAATATACTTTAAAACCACTCAAATTAATAATATATCACAATTAATTATTTTGATTAAAAAAGTTGTTTTTAAATTAAAATTTAGTAATTTTCACTATTCATCAGAATATGAAAGTTATCCGAAAAGTACCAAAATTTCACCCGAATCTAATTTCGATATTATGAATCCAAAAATGAAGTCCATTTTGAAAGATAAAATTTATAAAATTTCAAAAAGTGGGTATTAATATTCATAACGGCTAGTTCATAATAATATTATAATAATATCTCGTTTAGTGAAACTCGGTATTGCGTACAACACACGCTATCGAGGAAGGTCGTGATTGCTTGTAATGCAAGCCAAGTCTGGGTTGTGTGTTGTGCAAGACTCGTTTGATGTTGCGTATAATATAATCCAACCATATTTTATTTATATATTGAATATATAAATATATATATACACTTAATGTTGCGTAGAATGACTATTATCAAACGAACTTGAAATTGTGTGTAACACAATCTACAAATAGTGTTGTGTATACTGCAAGATAATACGGTGTTGCGTATAGCACAAGATAATCTTTTTGTAACATAAAACGCATGACATCAAATAAATTAAAAAGAATAATTATCAAAAAATATCGGGTTGTTACAATTTTCATTCAAGTGTGTATCTCTATGGGCCACTAATGATCTCATTCGTAGGGACACAGTTATTTTTTATTCCATGTAACCTTTGTAATTATCATTATATCATTTCTAGAGGATGTTTTATAGGAACCTCTCATGATTTGAGATTTTATTCAAGTTAAATATCAAATAATATATCACCAATATATAGATTAAATTAAAAGCGCACAATTTAATTATGGTGGGGACAATGTAACACCCTGAAAATTCTAAAAGAGTAACATATATTCAATATTGTGTATGACACGTGACACAACACACATAATGGAAAATAATATCCTGATTATTTATAATACATGTAATACTTTAAAAAAATTCAATATAATTTATAAAATGAAATGCACATGCTACCGAGTTAGTATGCGCCACACACAACAATGAGTTTCTTCAATGGCTAGTGCTATACACAAGACCTAGTTTTATTGAATAAAATATATATTATCAAACTATAATTATTTAATAAGGTATAAAATAACTGTTATTAATAATATTAAATAATTTTTTTAAATCTATTGTTCACAAAACTAATTCATTGATTACAAATTATTTATAAATGAATATAATAACATATTAAATATGAAATAGATATTTTTATAGAAATGTATTTTTATGATCACAAAGTTATTTTACACTAATAAACAAAATTAATTATAATTAGTAAGTGATATTAATTAATTTTATATATTATATATTAAATATAGTTTTTTTATATTTATCTAACATATTTGATAAGAATAATATAATAATAAATCCAATTTTACTCATAAAATACTATATTTTATAAAGAAATTTTTATAACTTTTTAATGAAGAACCTATGTTAATATCAATTGCTTTAAATTTTATAGATTATATATATAAAAATAAACTTAATATTTGAAATAAAAAAATAGGTTGGTGTGAACTTTTGGTATTTTTCTATAATGTTTCAATTTTTAATGAATAGTGAAAACTACCGAAGTTTAGTTCAAAAATGATATTTCCTATAATTTATTTACATAGATAAATTATATTTAAAATTGGTTTTAAAATTTAAATAGATAATATATTTATCAATTAATCCTATTTATAGCATTATAATCAATTTCACTTTGAAATTTACTATAAAACGCCGTAAACTTTTGGATTTGTTTCCTTAAAACTTGAATTATCGTCCCATTTGTGGGATTAAATTTAAATTAATTTCTAAAACTTATATGATTCGAATTTAGAATAATTGATTACATATTTGGAATCATACTAATTTAGAATTTAGAATTTATAATATGGTCAATGTTTTTTGACCAAAAATAATAGTGAAAATAATTAAAATTAATTACAATGATTAAGGTAAAAATAAGCTCAATAAGGGACTAAAACATAATTATAAGGGACCAAATGACCAAGAAATTTTTCAAAGATCCACTTTATGGCCATATTTTAGCTCTTTTCCAACCTTTAACTAAACTCTACCAATATGGTAGGAAAATTCAATGTGAAAAATGTCTATCGAATTCCATTTTCAAAATATTACAAGAGTGTCATTCCTCCTGTACTATTAAAAGGCATCATATCCCCTCACTTCCACACACCACTCAATCCAGTTTGGCTAGACCAAGATCTACCCCAATTTATTCTCAATTCCAAACCCCAATAAAACTATCCCCACCATGTTCATAAATCAATCCATGTAATACATCGGTTCAAACCAAAAAGAGTTACCTAATTAAGAGGTATCATCTTCCATTAAATTTTTTAGATTTATTCCTATTATCCAATACCTAAAATATCATTATTCCATTACTATAGAAAAAATATTCATCATTATATTTGGATTTTTATTCTATGTGTTATACCTACACTGACACAGACATCCATCTAATGGGAAACAAACATATTGTTTTTGTGTATGGAAAACTATCACCTCACAAAATGATGATTGTCCATTTTTTTCTTTAACAACAATCATGGCTGGGAATTATATTTGAAACTCTATTTATATATTATATATATTATACTTATTATGTATTTAATCTTATATAATTATCTTATTACACATTCCTTTGTATATACCATTTCGTGTACATACAATAACATCATTTGTGAAAGTGTGGATTACAACCTCCTAAAAGTGATGAGATTCATTCACATGATACATGGAATTTATAAGATTTGATTATAATTAAAAATATCTGAAATAGAAAATATATATATGATATTTTTGGGATAATTAATTATTTTGAAATATAATACATATAATTTTCATTATTACCCATTCACTCACTTAAAAAGAGATAATGTCATTCGTGGACGTGTAGACTACCACCTCCTCAAAATGATGAGATTCATTTTACATAAAAAAAATTATATATATTATTATATATTAATATATAATATGGTATTTATTATATAATTACCATTATTTAATGATATAATGTTACTTAACATCTTCGTAGAATTATCATCGAAAAATGGGAGTGTTTCTCATGCGTATGTATGACCTACCGTCTTCGTGATCGTAACATTGGTTCATTTTTCATATCCATATTTAATGAATATTTTTAGAAGTATAATTGAATAATAAATATAATAACTATGTCATGATTATTATTCATGAGATGTTATACAATGAACCTTCTGATCATAGTTGACTTACCAAAGCTGTTCTTGACACATAAACTGAATTCGGTCAAAACACCTAATGTAAAATTAACTATTTTAGCAGTTGTGTACGACGTGGTAATAAGTGAAATAAATTTAATGATAAAAATGAAAATTTTTATGAATATGGTATATAATTAACATTATTTAATCATATATGATGTTAATGGACATCCACCTTAAAGGAAATGCGTGGTAAGGTATTTCATCTCAATTTACATTCCATTGAGACTTATTTATTATTAGGACCCTAGTTTCGTTTATATCATCTATATACTTAGATTTGAAATGATATGACCTAAATATCATTAATATAATGATATTATATGTTTATTTTAATTTTATTACTTCATAGGGATTGTTATTTTAATATTTCAATGTGGTATGTGACACATTGGCATATTTGAAGATTATTATCCTCAATAATAGCTTTAATGATTGTGTTTTCAATCTCACTTCCTTTGTGTGATTATTAAATTTATCTTGAAACAATCACTTTGTTTGTGTGCATATAATTTCTTATATTTTATTCATATACTTCAAATATTTCATATAATATCATGAATCAATCATTTGACGGGTTGTTATGAGACCAATAAGTTGGTGAGATTAAACATGGTTCTATATAGATTTTTAAACCATCTTGTGAAAGGTCTTGACGGTATAGGTTTTTGTGTGCCTTAGACATGGAATCCATTAAGAAATTATCACCCTCATTTATTCTAATTTAGTATTAATCCATGATATTTTGTGCCGACATATCAAGGGATACATTTTATTTTTAGTTCATTTAATAAATGTCTTGTGTTTTAGTTTTGTAACTTACCATATTTATGTTATATATCAATTTATTTGAATATAATGTGTTTTAATTTACCATTACTTATTGTTTATTCACTTCCATTTCATAATATTGGTTACATGTCATGTATATTCATCTAATTACCATGCCGTAATTATTATTATCCTTGATTTATTATTTCTTATGTTGTATTTTTCCAATACAAAGAATTTAATATTACCATAATTTATGTTTACATTATCCAAGAATCCAATAAGATTACTAAGAAAGATATTAAATGATACACTAGATTTAGTAAATTTATCCTTGAGGTTACTTAGAAGAAAAAAATATGTTGTAATTAATATATTAATTTTTAATACAAGAATCATATATGTATTTGTTTTACTAAGAATACTATGCTCTCAGTCATTTGGGATTTGATTCCTTTTAATCATTCCAATGTTATTGATAGAAGACTCTGGATCTGGGATATCTGGTGTATGGTTTCTAAAGACTCAAACCCTATAAAATTCTTTGACCACCCAGGGTAACACAATTTTATTCATGGAAGTGAACTAGCTAGGTCTATTTTCTGCACTTACTATCATAATTATGACAGTCCTAAATCCTGTTTACCCAGAAAAAGAACCAAATTCTGTTAGTGTTAAATGACTTAATGATGAGACTTCCCTCTGATTCAAAATTGTAATAGACTATCATGGGTCAACAAAACCATACACACAGGTCGTCCATCACGTGGTTATGTTAAGAAATAGAATAGAAAAAAAATTATATATAAGAAAACATGACATACAAGAAGAGTACTATGTGGATGAAAAAGATAAAACCCGATCCACAAAATCTAAAAAAGTTAATATACCCAAAGGTATGAATAAATAACGAAAAAAAAGTCTCCATGTGAAAAATAGTCACTAAAAAACCAAATTTAACTGAAGGAAGAGACCAACGGGTAAGACAACACACTACAATATGATATTTCCTTTAACTTTATCCTACAACAAAACATTTATAACCTCTTAAAGGTAAAATTAATGTGTGAAAAAATCCATGTAGGATACCACCATGGTGTCTATACATGTTCTAATAAAAATAATGAAATAGTTATATATTTTAAGACAAAATAGTTTTACAATACATTATAATAAATATAAATAATTTTTAATTCAATTTCCATTTAGTTCTCATAAAATCATTTTATATTCTCAACCTAGAAATATTACATGGATAAGTAATAAAATAGGAAATAATATCATTGCATCAAAATGTATCTAAGAAAAACTATATCGATTAAATATGCTATCTTTAAAATCTATGTGATACAACCTCATAAAAAACATATGAGAATAAATCCATGAAAAAAAACCATCATACGATAAAAATATGAAAATATAAATGAACCACATATTGGGACCTAGCCTATGGGATAGTCTTTTCTAGAATCTAAAGATCCTAAATACGAATAATGATTGATCCAAATAATTTTGAATCCTACCAATGTCCATAGATATCCAAAAGGTTACCTCCTAATGGTGTCAAACTCACTAAGTATACTTGTGACTCATTCCAAAACACCCATTGTTACCAATCTAGCAATTGTAAAAATAAATTATAAAAACATACCCAAAATATTATATATGATATTTAAAGACAGGACAATCCTATCAGTGTATGAAAATTCATTTCTAAATCAAGAAAATCTATTTCAAAATTAAACCCTTCTTGAAAAAAAATTCAATTCCATGATAAACCATTTAAACACATATCTCATCAATTATATGAACGACACAAAATAATTTAACAACAACGATAATTAATTCATCATAATAACCAATTATATAGAAAAACATACCTCAAAATGTTATAAACCTTTAATCATTTGAAATGGTGTTTGGAAACAATGAGACAGTCCTCTAAAATAAAAGTAATGATAATGAAGTGTAATGGATCGATAGATAACACTATATGACTATTGATAAAAACTATTAACATAGAAATAATATTTTCTATAACTAAGGGAATGATAAATGAGAAGGATTACATACCCAAATGGGTTTACCCTAACAAACATGACGATCAGTTGTCGAATGAATGATCCATAATTAGAAGAGATCTCTAAAATCACTTAGGGTGAGCTTTAGGTTGTGCGTGTGAGGGTTATAATCAAATGAAAGAAGATACATCTATGCATCACACATAAAATCGCATTACCCAAGAAATTCAAGGTTTATAACTTGAGTTAATGTCTTATAATACCTGATGTTATTTTACTCCATAAAACCAATCTCCTTTTTGTTGAAAAATGATTTTTTACAATAATATATTGAAAACCTATTACACATTGTGTATATATTTCACACCCTATATCAATTCACAACATTACTATGCCATAATTAAACATTTTGTAACCTTCTTGCATGTAAATCCCTTCTAGACTATAAAAACTCCATGTCTATAATGAAAAACTCAAATATCTCACTTTGAGTATTATCCAACAAAGGGAATAACCCCACTATATATTTGACATATTCATTCACAAACTCCATTAAATCAAACAAACATAAAACCATGTACTTTAGATTATTCTTTCCTAGAAAATGTTTTCCATCCCTAAGAATCCCAAAAACTATACCCAAAAAGGATGAAACATAATGCACAACAATGGAGTACCTATAAAGCATAATGGGGAATTAAAAAGTATATTTCTTAAGGCATTATAAATAAATTGGCATTATATCTATATCCAATGGGATTTTCTAAGGAATTATAAATTGATAAAAATAATAACTAAATTATAGGGGATTCGCAAATGAAATGTTATAGGATGAGGATCAATAAATGACTCATAGGAATACGAACCTATGAATTACATCTATATAAAATGAAAAAATCCCAATAAATCACTGGTGCATTGCAAGTAATATCTTGATGAATGTATATAATTCTAGTAATGTAAATCCTGGGTTTTCCTATGATTTATGAATGTTTTATACTTTGGGATTAATTGATTATTTATGTAGTAATGCGACTACCCAATGAGATCACAGGTGTATCGGGGGTGTGCAGTGCTTTTTTGGAACTCGCCTATTTTTGGTAAAAAAACAAGCATGTCACACAGTTAGGAGATACCATATGATAAAGGTCTCACGAATACCCCAAATCACATGGGGCTTGAAAGTGGGGTACATGAGGTCCCACAGTTCGAGGAAACTATTCCACATTAGGTGCACGCCCATGAAGCTTTCTGAAAACCTTTTAAAGAGGCTAATACATAGTATACGCATGGCTATTCCAATCATGAAAGGTTCCCCTTAACATAGTGAAGGGAACACATTTGGATGATGGTTTGAGCAACTGTGTAACTAAAACTTATGTCCCTGTGTTTCTTGGATAAATGGCCATTTTCACGTAATGATTTCAAAACCTAAAAAATGTTTTCTTTTTCATCTCTTAGATGGAACTGTGTCCTTAGTATCTATTATTTTAAGGGAAAGTGTTGGATTTTCTAGTGATTCTCCATCCGAAATTGGATTTTAATTCCATTAGTCTTTTTTTATTCACCATATTATGTTCTACAAAAATCATGTTCTATTATTAATTTGACATTGTATCAATTGTGTTATTTTGGTGTAATTTAATGTGAACTATTTTCATTACTTTTCTTTCATTTGTTGTTTTTATTCTGATCTAGATCAAATCTAAAGTTGATATTGGATGTGTTATCTACTATATAAATACAATATGTGTTCTATACCTTTCTCTCGGTTTTCCATGTTTTATATTCCTAATTAATGTTGTTCCACATGTCAAGATTTCTGTTGGAGCCCCTATAATTAACTAAATGTTTGAATTAAATGAATTGGAACATGTTAAGTATTTCTACTAGTTCCTATTTGTTATTTGGAGGGGTTTTCCCAAACCTAAGACACCCATAGCTTGTGCCTTTATATATTCTAATTTTTATATAACTTGTGTCATGCATGTGAGATTACCTAGTTAGAGGAATCCATTTAAACTAGATACAATTTAATTGATATTTTAGGATATGGATATGACTCCTTTTCCACAAGATGTCATGATTTTAATTGTCCACATTTTTTAAATATAAATTTTTAATATGAGTCGTATGAACTCATGGAATGTAGTAGAATGGGAAAAGACAATTTAAATGAGGTGATGAAATAAAATGGTAGTGGATTACATAGTTGATATACGATGGATATTGATTCTATTAGATTCCATGGATGTTTCTCCCATGGGTATTGATTACTATTTTGAATTCCAAGGAATTGTTTACTCTTAGGGTCTTGATTTCATAGGAGGCCATGGGACTTGCTACCCCTTAGATATTTCTTACTAGGTCGTGTATTATACACGGTCTATTAACATACTCTATAGACCCTATGAATGTATTTACAAGGATTCCATCAATATGATCCTAGGACATGAAGAGGATTACTTGGTCTTCTATATCTTGGATCATAACCATTATGGTCTTACACATTCGATTACATGGAAAGTCCATTGTGGATAACTAGATCATATAGTTAGCTTGTGATGAGTTTGATATGTTATATTATAAGACATGTACATGGTTGTGGGTTAAACATGGTTGTGAAGCGTGGTCGTGGTGGATGTTTTTTATGTTTCTATATGGCCAAGGTATGGTTATTTACCTCCAAAAGGGAGACTAGGCATTATCACTAGACTATTTCTATTCTTATAGTTTTCCTTGATATGGGAGCTTGACTATTTTTTATAAAGAGCCTTGTCTTGATAGAATGTTTCACTTTACTTGTATCATATATGAGTTTGTATCTTTGTTTCATTTTTTCTATACGAATGAAATATTTATTGAACACTTATTTAGGGTCATTGCATAGCCTAGATTTTTTATTGAAACTATTGGTGGTGCCCTACTATGTTTTATCTCACAAAATGTATGGGTGACTTTTGGGTACCTTGAAAGGCTTCCTAGATGCATGTAGGGATCCAGGATAGCACTAATAATATGATGCTTTATTTTTCCTATATTTGGGAGCAAGAGGGAATAAGAATGATATTGGTTTTTGGTGCTAGATGGGATAGTATCTTTTCGGTATGTTTGGTATTTTTACACCAGCATTATAATAGTATGTTGTATCCATATTTTTTCAACATTATAGAGTCGTGAAATGACATATCATTTCATAAATTAGATTACTTATATAATTGTTTATAAATTTCTATCTAGGATTTTTATATTATGTGTGGTTGATTTATTACTTCCTTTGTTGATTGATATATTTAATAATGTTTCTCTGCAGTCATACATAGGGGAATTGTCTCCCCATAGACACACCCTAGGCCCTTGATGCTATTTGAAAACTGTTGTTATAGGGGGAGGTGAGTTTGAGGACATATCACCCACAAGATTGGGGCACTGTTAAGTGGCATAAGGTTCAGGATGTTACAAAGTGGTAGACAAGGATATTCTTTTCTGCCATACTATTTTCATACAATTAATAAGCTATTAGGATGGTAATTTTATTTTTTAGTGATCTATTCCTAGAAATATCTAACCCATGTATAGAGAAAATATAAATTTTCATGAATCGAAATTACAATTTTCTATATTGTGCTATTACAATATATTTGATTCCATCATTGGGTGATTCCCTTGAGTTGTGAGGTTATCATTGATATTATTTGAGAAAATTTTTATCATTTCACAATGAGATGAGGGTATTCATCCCATGCATCATTTTAGGAACTTTATATTATTCCCATGAAATACATTTTTCCTTACCATATAGTATACATTTCTTGATTGTATGAATTTTTTATATTTTCCTAGTGTAATATACCTGATATCCAACTACTTTTATTAAAGGGAAATGAGAAACATGGTTGGTATTTAGAGTACACTTTGTAACCTAAATATTTTATTATAGATTTTTCCACATAAGAAAACCTAAGAAACTTATTAGGTAATGTTAAATCATTGACCATTTTTTTAATGTATGGAACATATTGTGTTATATATTAGGGGGATTCCATATTTTAGTATTTTTAAGTGTATGGAGTATTATGAATTAGATGTTATGAACCATTTAGACTGACCATGAAAAGGTAATTTTGATATATATATATATATATGTATATGAATTCAAATGGAAAATTGAATTGGTGAAAATAGAGAAATTGAACTTGACCCAACATTAGATTGGGAATTAGGAATTGTCTCTAGAGATGTTTACAACTATTCATTGTTACCTAGTGTTGGAATTTGGACCAGGCAGAGGGTGTGGCTTGTTTATAGGATTGTTTTGACGTGTCCTATGTTTTAATCTATGAACACTTTTTGTTACTGAATATTATTTAGGAATCTATATGGTATTGTAGAAAAATTCCTCGATGAGTACCTCTAGTGGTATAAAAATAGTGTGCTGACAACTATCTTCTTGAGGGGGTGGGATATGGGCTAATGCTGATTCCTCCTATAGTGCCAGGCGAGGCACCCATAGTTGTATAGGACACAGGTGTTGAGCTACTATATTGTGTGTGGGTTGTATTCCATATGTAGACCTTTTAATGAACCATGAAACTTGTATCTTCTATGTATGAGATGAAACATGTGTTCCTGTAGTAGAATATTCCCAGTTTTTCAGAGGATGGAGGTCCATAGGTAGATGAGATGTGGTTTGAGACTATATTATCAATGTTTGAGAATTTGTAGACACCTTCTGAGAGTATAGTGAATCTCATGACATATATTATTTTGGAAGTACATAAGCACTGGTGGGATTTCCTGAACTAGTATGACTAGAAGAAATATATGTTTTGGTTCTATTTATAATCTAGCTTCAACAATATATTTTTTTCATGAGAATTTTAGAGTTGAGTGGGCTAGTGAGATCATGTGTTTTGAGTATAGTGTGATGTATGTTATGGAATTTTCATATGCTTTATAGAGATTCATCATTTTCACTAATATAACTTTCTAATGACATATAAAGGGATATAGTCCTTATGGAAGTTCCCATAAATTCTGTTCAAATTATATGTCAATGTGTTTAGGTTGGAATATTTTTCTGGGATAGTGAATCATGTGCTTATTACATAGAAATATATGAGGGAAGATTGAGGTGTATATTAGAGCATTATAGTCTGTCAACCCAATTTTTCAGCATCCATGGATAAGAAACGCAATTTTGAGGATTCCCATGAGATTAGTAGTTTCCACACTGTTAGTCTTGGAAGATCGTTTTTTTGACACCATGTGGTAGGAGGTAAAATAGGAGGAATAAATGCGATAAAGACCCAGTCATGTGAAAATCATTCTATAGGATGGTCCATGAATTTAGTTTTTTTGGGATTAACCCCCATCAGTTAGTGTATGGGTATGAACTCTGAATCTTGTTTTAGAAATGGGATTTATAGATTTTTATCTTTCTCAGAAATGGATTACTACCGGTTGTCCAGTACTAGGAGGTGGTTATGGTTGAGGAATCCAAACACAAATTGTACCAAGATAGAAGAGTGTGCCTAATCTAGGTTGTGACGATATTTCATATGGTTTTGGTTTAGTCCAAATATATTCTATATAGCATACACATGAGGAGTGGAGTATTAGGACATCTACATTGACTGGTATGATTTTAGTAGCCTTTATGTTAGTATCTTCTCTTTTCAAAAAATGTGCATCACATAGTTTCATCTCTTTAACTATGGTCATCATGACCTGTCCCCTTGGGGTCTGTGTTTTGACTACCCCAAGCCCTCCTTCCATAGTACAGGGGATGGTGACTAGTACCAGAAAGGAAAAACCCAAAAAGGGAAGGCATTGCTTTTAAAGCTATACATTCACATAGAGGGCACACTATATACAAGTAAAACATGACGGAAAAAATATTGCATAACCTCTACTAAAAACCACCTCTGAGAGTAAAAGTAAGTACTGGAAGTAAAGGTTCTAGTATACAAGACCAACTGGAAAGAATGTATAGTAAAAAGGGGAAGACATACTCCAGATGTCGTCCACCAAGGATCCTTCCTGAAGGGTAGGTATAACTCATCGCCTGTCATCACTACCACTCACCATGTCTGTCAATCACAATCAAACACCATCTATCCCTAGCTCCCTAAGTGTTAGTCATGTTATCCATCATCGGCATAAGACACAACAAGGTGTGGAAAAAGCCCATATAGTGGTGAGCATAACAACACTCAGTAAGGACCCCGAGACCCCCAAAGGTCTCTCAGAATTTCATAAAGGAAAAACCACAATGCATGATCTAAATCACAATGTACAAAAATAAATAACAGATCACACCAGTTATGTAACGTAATGAATTGGAATAAATATGATTATTATAAAAGATAGATCATAATATTCTATTGAGATTCTTTTTATGCAGAATGGTACAGGGTCGCTAGGTGCTGACCCACAGATGATCTCTTGGTGCTAACCCACAAAGGATTTCTAAGTGATGATCCATAGAGGATCGCTAGGTGCTCACCCACTCAAAGGATATTTAGGTGAAGACCCACTGAGGATTTCAATGTGATGACCCATAAAGGATCTCTAAGTGATGAACCACATAGGATTTCTAGTTGCAGACCCACAGAGGATCACTAGGTGCAGACCCATAGAGGATCGCTAGGTGGAGACCCACAGAGGGTCTCCAGGTGTAGACCCACATAGGATCTCTAGGTGCAGACCCATAGTAGATTGGTAGGTGCTGACCCCCCGAGGATCGCTATATGGTGACCCATAGTGGATTGTTAAGTGCTGACCCACTCAGAGAATCACTAGATGCAGACCCAATTATAGGATCTCTATTTTTTCTTCATGTCACAGCCAACCACTGGATTTCCCACATAGCACACTTTATTCTGGAAGGATCCTCTCCTCAAGAAATTTTTCATACTTCAACCTCCATTATGTCCCGCAATGAAGTAACCTGGATAACTGCCATGTCATAAGGGTTCCAACACAACAGATGGTGCATCAATCAAATGCCTCGTATGTATGTTAGAGGTGTTTTAGTACATACGGCCCAATTGGATTCGAGTCTGATCCAACATGGCTGCACTCCTACCTTCTTCAAAACAGAATTGGAGTTTCTCAAAAGGACCACCTCATCCGGAAGGTTCCAGCGCCGTAGACAGTTCATCAAATGGAAATCTATTTTAGATGATATTCCCCTTTAAGAGAAACTGGTCTTAAAAGGGTTTGGGTCTGGTCCGTTGGGCCCTGACCGAACCGGTTGGGCTTGGCCCAGTCCGGTTGGGCCCGACTCGGCCTGCAAGACCACGAGAACCATCTCAACCCGCTAGCTGGGCGTGCCCTGCCATCTAGGCACGGTCCACCTCCCCAAACCAACTAAGACTGTTCAGGCTCCCTAGTTAGCGGCATCGGGGAGGTGTCGCTCAACCTGACTAGTCCGCATGGATAGTTCAATAGTGGGACCCACAAGAGCATGTCCACCCTCGGCTGCAGCTCGGAGCCACGTCCCTCCTCCACGACGTGCCACCTTCCATCAACGTGACTAGAAAAGGTCATCCGCCCCTTTCCTCTATGGCGCCTTTGGGTGACACTATCTCCTCATGGCCGGTGAGAGCCAGCCACCGCCTCCTTCAGTCATCGGTACTGCTGTACCAGCGGAGCTTTCTCTGGCCTCCTATGATGCTCTGGAGGTCTTTTTTATTTTCCAATGACACTTATGGTCCTCCCAGAACACTACCATCACTGTGTGACCCCCCAAATTTCTTCTTACTGTCGTAATGGTCCGTCATCCACAAAGAACGCAAACAATGCATGTCCGCGGAGGGTCCGGTCCTTGTTTAGTTTGGCATGCACCCTCCACATTATCATTATTACATGGAAAGAATTTAACATCATCAAGGGTATATGAGTCATAAATTTCTTAAACAAAACCATGACCTTGAACTCGTTGGAAGACACTGCGGATGAGGAAGAAGGGTCCACGTTTTAAGGTGTTCGTCGGCATTTTTTCAATCCTAATTCTTCATTTGAGTAGGTTTATGCCTGAATTTCAATAGATATTCCTCACATTGATCCCCAAAACACATTACATAGGTTTGATTAAATATAATAAAAGTAACCACCCACGTTGTGTTTTATAAATGTAGTTTATTAATGAACGATAATTAATGTTCCATTAATTCAAAAATTGATGTGGTTATGAAAACCAAGGGCCGTGTAATTAAATGAGTCCCATTAAATCTTGATGTTACACTACGGTCCCACCATCCGCCGCTCAATGGTGATAACATAATATAATAACTCATGGAGTTGATTTATTATTTTTTTGTAAAGTCCAAAAAGTAAACATTTCATTCGACCCTTGCTGGTCAAAGTAACGCTTCGCCTAAGAAAATCTTGGCACAATGAATTTTATAGTGCCCTCAGATTTTTAATTCTAGCATTGCTTCAAAAGATTGAAATCAATTCTTTCACGTTTATTGAACATACCAGAAAAATGTTCAAAAATTAATAACAGTCACCCTCGACCTGTGCTGATCGAGGTTAGGCTCCACCTATGGGGAGCACGACCTCCTAAGCTCAACGGTACACTCAGGTTTCCAATATGAGTTCCCTTTTAGGAGTTATAAGTATTTGAAAATAAAATAATAGTATCTTAATTATTTTATTTAGGACCCAAAACAAACTTCCCATGTTGGCCTACCCCAGCCAATGTTTGGATCTGCCTAAGAAAATCATACCCTCAGAAGTTCATCGGTGGTCTCAGATTTTTAATCTGAGTCACCATTCCTAAATTATAAGAATTTGAAATATAAAATAAAATAATTTAATTATTTTATTTATGGTTATTCCATTTTCATTTGGTGTCACTAAAGGCATGCACCGACTAAACTTAAGTTGTTCCTAGGGTAAACCCACCATCCGGAATGCAACGGTGCCCTCATATTTCTTATTTGTCTTACCGTTTAAGAGTTAGTCCACATTTTCAAGAAATCTGCTCACACATTCTATTTAAAGCATAACATATTTTAACAGACCATTCAAGGAACTCCAGGACTCAGAATTACGTGCCTTTAATTTTTGTGGTTTCGAAATAATTCCATATAATTAAAAAATGTTATACGGAAATTATGGGACACTAAATTCTCCCCACATTAAGGATTTACATCCTCGAAAGCCAAAATAAAGACAAAAAAATAAATGGGGGCACTGAGCATGAATCTGAGCCTCACACTCCCTTGTGCTCTCCTAGAGATTCTTGTGATATCATAGAATGTGCACTAGAAGAATCAAACATCTATGAAGGACTCACTCTTTTCAATCCTCTATCTCCATGGGGAACTCTGTAAATGCGACACCATAATCAATTTAAACCTTTCCACAATGGATGATGTGTGATGAATCATGCACGTACCTCCTTAGTTGTGACATGTGAAAAACATCGTGCACTTGGTACATGTATGGGAAAAGAGTTAGGTGGTACTCCACATCGCCAACTCTGCTGAGAATCTGTAAAGGTCCTAGAACCTCAGATATACCTTGTCTCCCTGGAAAAAGCTCCACAATACTCATTGGGGTGAGACCCAAAGTAAAACATGATCACCCTCCCCAATCTCCAAGGGTATATGTCTCCTATCGTTATAAGACTTTTGCCTCCTCGGTCCATTTCTCATCCGCTCCTGAATGATCTTCACCATCTCAGTGGTATCCCATACCAACTCTAGACCCATGACCTCAAACAGGGTCATGCCAACAATGGAGTGGGAGATATTGTTGTACGCAAACTCCACCAGTGGTAGGTGGTCATCCAAACTGTAACCAAAATCCAAGACACAATAATGAAGTATATTCTCCAAGGCCTGAATGGACTGCTCCACTAGACCATCTATCTGGGGGTAAAATATGTGCTCAAACATGCTAGATTCTAATGCTTAGCTTTCACTTGATGATACGTGAGGCATTGTGAAATGAACACTTCCACAACTTCCTTCATCCCTGACAACTAGTACACACGTTAGAGGTCCTAGTACATATTCACCACAATAGAATGTACTTCCAAAGGGGATGTATGGGATTCCCTGATAAACTCCTCCCTAACTTGATGGGTACCATGGTGCGTCCTATAAAAAGGATGACGTGATCCCCACCTATAAAAAATTCATCAGGAACCTACCCATAGGATTTCTGATCATGTAGGGACTTTCAATAAATGTCCCCAAGATGTGCATCCTGGACATGTTGAAGGAGTGAGGGAGTGACATTCATAGACTGGAGGTATGATGTTCCATCACTATCCACAAAGGATATCAGCATCGCGGCTAGCTGCTCTATCGCCACACCCTGCAGCTGTAAACTAGAATTCCTGCTGAGCACTTCTTCCACCACGCCCCCCTTCACAGGAGTATAGACTATCTCAAAGTCATAGTCATGGAGGAACTCCAACCATTTCCATTATCTCAACAACTGAAAAGCCTATGGTATCCTTTCAATCCATAATAAAGTCTACCCACTTTAACTGATTGATGTGACCATTGACCCTTTCGTAGTGGGTACTTGTTCTCTACGACAACTTGGTTAAAGTTCCGATAATCCACACATAACCTCATGCACTAGGTATTACTAAGCACTTTTTCTATTGGTCCACTGACATTAATATCACCTCCTGATGCTCTGTGGGATCCATCTGATATACATGTATAGATATCAGTGTCATCTCTAGCTACATGTGAATGCAAAAGTACCTATCCCTATGGGGAGGTAATCCTGGAAGAATATTTTGAAAGTATGTTCCCACACTCTGCCAATACTGTTAGGAACTGAGAACTCAAAACACCTACTACCACAAGGGTAAGGATGTCCGACTCATGAGTGAATAGCTACACCCTCCTATGCATGAGTTTGTCCCATGCTTCCTAGGATTCATTTTTTCACCAACCAAGGAAAACCCCATTCTAACACTGTAGATATACCACATCCCTTTTCCTAAAATAGTCTATATTTGTATGAACTATAGATGACTAGTCCATACGCAAACTAACGTCATAAGGCCTCAACATTTCCACCAAGAGTTTCTAATAAAAAATCTCACCTCAAGGGTTAGATCAAACTATTGGCATACGTGTGATTATAGAGTCTCCTCCCATATGAATCTCTAGACATAATTTTCAAGTAAATGGTTTAAATGGAAACTCCAGTTCTTCAATAGGATTCACGACAAGAATGAATGATTAGTACCTATGTCAATTAATACAGCAACTATTAGTAGACATAGACCGTACATCGAAACATTCTTGGAGCCCCTGGGTCACACTCCTTGACATCTTGTAGTGACTTCCTTCCCCTATCCTACAACTCCCTAAAAATGGTGGGGACCAGATTGGGGTGGTGGTCGTAACATGTCGAAAAGTATACTACCTCCTGCTGGTCTCCTTCCTCCTCTTTTACATCTACTGCCTTTTAGGTTCATCTGTCCCTATCAGTTCATCTTCCTTAAAAGTTTTACCTGTCCAAGTCTCTGAGACTGACGTCGGTTTCCTACATTAACATAGCTATCATTCGTTGGATGTATCTACTCATCCAAAGAACTTTCAACCACAAAAGGTTATCTCTATCACCCCAACATAGGTAGGAATTCATAGAGGAATAGTTTTGTCTTAGATGCCCCTACACACATCTCGCTCAAAGGTCCAATCTCAGAAGCACTAGTCAAATTGTATTCATTGAGTACCGGGAATGGTTGGCGTACCTGGATGAATACTCATCTACTAGAATGTCTTCCTTCCAAATTTGTACAGACTCTTGGGAACACATACCCCTATATTTTCATAGAAAGAGACCCCTTCTTTGATGAAGGGTCTCAAGCTCTACCAAGGGAAAATCACCTCATCATAAGGTCATGGTAATCTAAACCATATCATCACCATACTGAGCCATATATGAGGCTCACTACTAGGTCCACCATCTGATCGTATGGTGCCCTGGACAGATGGAAACTTGGTCACCACCTCAAGCCAGTCCAAAGCCGCCTGTGAGTCAGGCTTGCCTCGAAACCTTAGGGGTATTTGTCACCGAAACTTTTGTAAGGAACTGCACCTACATGTGTCCACTTCTAGTAGGGTTTGTAGTAACTGCTAGCCAATGGGCAGTGGTATCGCTAGGACACGGCCCGAAGCTAACATCTCGGGCAACAGTCCTTGAACTGAAGCATCATCACTTTGTGGACCATTATCATGAGCAGACATTCGAATCCTGGATGTATATCTGTGTGGAGGAATCTTGAAAGTGAATCAATATGAACCATGGTCAATAAGTTATACCTGGAAAGCTGAATCAAAAGATATCAATCGAAAAATATTTTCAAAACAGATGAAAATAGTGATTTCATGTACCAAGATGAAAAATAGAACTCAGGGTCATGCTGTGTGGATACATCGGCCATGACACCAACACTAGATTCCATGGAATGAAATCCAAACTCAGGACACTTAAAACTATTTTCCTTATTGAAAAAATATAGTCTCTTAGTTCTTATGGTTGAACAGACTCCTCTGATACCACTTTTTCAAGACTCGTCTCCTGGGGCATGTGTCATGACTACCTCAAGCCTGTCTTCCATATGCTAGGGGTTGGTGAATAGAACCAGAAAGGTGAAACCCAAAAAGAGAAGGCATCGACATTAACCCCGTACACACAACGACTTGGTACACAACAAAAGTAAACCAAATAGTAAAACTGCTGAATTAAAAGTGTGAACTGAATTTAAGGGGCCAGTGTACAATCCCAACTGAACGAAATAATACAACAGAAACAAAAAACAGCTCTCGATATCATCTTCCAAGGATCATACTGGAAGGGTTGGTATAGCTATTCACTGCATCTCTCTTTGTCAACCAGTCACCTTCATCCACTTTATAGACCTGACTCTATAAACTCGGTCACTGTTATTCATCATCTGCACAAGACACAACAAGGTGTGTGCGAAGGCCATGCAGGGGTGAGTATGACAGTATCCAGTAGGGACCCCAAGACCCCCAAAGGTCTCCCAAAATTACACAATGGAGAAACCCCAAAGAATTATCTCAATTAAAAAGCACAAGGAAATACTCATATCAAAATAAGTATATAACTTAAAGAATAAGAATAAAGATGATTAGTTATAAAGCTAGATTGTCTTACTCTATTGAGACACTTTTTCTACTAGACCGCAAAAGGACTCTATGTGTTGACCCGTAGAGGATCGGTTGGTGTTGACCCATATAAGATCGGTAAGTGCTGACCCATGGAGGATAGTTGAGTGATGACCCATAGAGGATCGCTATGTGCCGACCCATGAAGGATCCCTGAGTGCTGACACACAGAGGATCACTCAGTCCTGACCCACGGTGGATTGCTCAGTGCTGACCCACAGAGCATCGCTGAGTGCTAACCCACATAGGAGCGCTCAGTGCTATCCCACAAAGGATCTCTCAGTGCTGACCCATGAAGGATCGCTAAGTGCTGACCCACTGTGGGTCGTTATTCTTTCATCACATCAGAACCAGCCACTAGATTCATGCACATAGAAGTCTTGATTCTCTGAGGATCCACTACTCAATCCATTTGTTGAACCTCAACAAAAAATAATTCCCCTGATGAAGTAACCCAATAAATATCCATTTCATAAGGGTTCCAACGCAACAGACGGGGCGTCAATTAAACGCTCGGTCTGTAAGTTATATGAATTTTAGTGTCGGGGGCCAGGGGGGATTCGAGTCCAATTGAACCCGTATGTACTCCAACATTCTCCAATTCCAATTTTTATCATCCCAAAATAAGAACCTCTTCCTAAAGGTTTTGGCACCGTAGACAATCCATCAAATGGATGGTCGGTTTAGGAGATATAGCCCTTTAAACGAAATTGGGTCGTAAGTGGGTCTGGGTCCAGTCCGACCCGGCCCGAAGGGGCTGGGCCGCAGGCTTGTCTCGGCCCACCTGGATGGGTCCGGCCCACCAGGTAGGCATGGGGGTCAGCTCCCATCCTGAACGGTTTGTCCATTCGAGCTCCTCCATCAGCAGCTCCAGTCGGTGTTGCTCCACCTAGCAGGTCCATGTGGACCGGTCATCTGCAGGACCCACAGGGCACAGGTTTTCCCTCCACCGCGGCTTGAAGTCGCAGCCCTCCTCCCAGACATTCCATTTCCATCAACACAACTATTTTGGGCCAACCTCCCCTATCTTTCACGATTCCTTTGTGCACTGATGTCCCTTTTCGGCCAGCAAGATCAAATTGCTGCCTCCTCCGATCGTCGGAGCCGCTGCACCGATAGAGCTTCCATGGCCCTCTGGTGAATCTCTAGAGGTCCATTTTCTCTTATGACTCTGCCTATGAGCCTCCAAGGATTCTTCCATCACTTTTTGACTCCCATTTTTGCCTTTTTGCTAAAATTCATGGTCTCCCATGAATAATGCAATAATGAAAAATGGCAGAGGGTCTGGGCCTTGTTTGGTTCGGCCCGCACCCTCCGTGTTAGCGTTATAACAAGGGAAGATTTCAAACATTATCAAGAGAATATGAATTCATATGTTCTTAGAAAAAAATAAAGAAAAACAATACCTGGAATTTCATTGTAGGGGCTACAGATGAGGAAGAGGAAACCACGTTTGAAGGGCGTTCGTTAGCATTCTCCGTCACCTGTTGATTCATTCAATGACCATATCTCGATCACCGTTATTGGTTGGAGCAGGAAGTCACCAAAATTTCAACAGATCCTCCTCTCATAGCACTACCAAAACCAATCCCAAGCTTTTATTAAATAGGAGGATATTCTCCGACGTTGTGTTTAACAATATGGATCATTAATTAACTTCAATTAATGAGTCAATTAAACTCACAAATGTTTTCATTACAAAACAAAAAAATGGTCTTTTAAGACATTTAATTTATCTCCTTAAAAGTCTAACATTTCATTGGAATACCACCACCATTCCTCAATAGTTTCAAAAAGAAAAGAAAATAACCTTTAGTTGTTTTTTTAAAGTCCAAAAATTAACGTTTTCATATGAATTTTTCCGTTCAAAGTTAATTTTCCCAAAAAGAGAATCCTAGCATTGAAAATTCAATATAATTTCATACATTTTCACTGAATGTACCTTAAAAAATTTCAAAATTCTGATCCGGGAACACAGGGCCTCAAAATCTTGTCCAGTCAATTTTTGCAGACTCATAATAATCCAAAATAATTTTAAAAAATTATATAGAATTTACAGGTCTTTATATTCTCCTCACTTTAGGGATTTTCATCCCCAAAATCCATTAAAAACTAGGGAAAAAATGGGGGTACTGAGAAAATATATGAGCATCCCACTCTCATGTGCTCTTTTGGGGGTTCCCATGCTACCACTGAACACACACCAGAGGAATCGACTACCCATGAAGGACCTGCTCCTGTCGATCCTCTATCTCTACTAGGATCTTCATGAAAATTACCCCATCATCAATTTTCAGCTCACTCTACTCATTAATGTCTTATGGATCATGCACATGCCTCCTCAGTTGCGACACATGGAAAAAATTATGCACCTAGTGGATTTATGGGGGAAGATCTAGACGGCACTCCATGTGGCCTACTCTACTGAGGACCTGAAAAGTTCTGATGAACCTCAAAGATAGTTTTCCACCCCAGCCAAATATCTATTATCCTCAATAGGGTGAGACCCGTAAGAACATATGGTCTCCCTACTTGAACTCCAAGGGCCTATGTCTCATGTTATCATAAGACATCTTCCAGCTCTGTGCAGTCTTCATTCTCTCTTGGATGATCTGCACCTTCTCAGTGGTAGCCAGTAACAACTCTGGACCCATAAGTGCTGACTCCCCTAGGTCATTCCAGCATAGAGGTGATCTGCATGGTCACCCATAAAAAGCCTTAAACAGTGCCATACCGATGGCGTATTGATAGTTATTGTTTTATAAAAACTCCACCAATGGAAGGTGGTACTCTGTAATATGACCAAAATCAAGGATGAAAGCCTGATGCATGTCCTCAAGCGTCTGTATGGTCTGCTATATATGACCATATTTTTGAGTATGAAAGGTGGTTCTCAAGAGTAGATGAGTCCCAATGTCGTATTGTAATCCCTTCCACAACGGGGATGTAAAACGAGCGTCAGGATCTGAGATGATAATTGATGTCACCTCGTGATGTCGTACTATCTCCTATACAATAAGGTGCCCCAAGCCCTCTACTAAATCCCGTGTCATGACTACCCCCATCCCACCTCCCGAAGGCCAAGTGATGGCGAATAACACCAATGTCATCAACCTGTATGTGGGAGACATTTTCCTGAATACTTGTACGCACACACATGCCCAACCACATCCCAACACACCAAAAGTGGAAAAAACAAACCACTAAAACAAAGCATAGTGCAAGTACATTTGAACGTAAGTGGGACATAATAAAAACCAATAAAAGAACTAAAAACAAGAAAATGAAAAAAAGGAAATATGATGGCCATACACAGAAACCCCCACCTAATCCTTATAGTAGTGAAGCTACTAGATTCCTAAGTAGTATGTCGTGTTCACCTAGTCCTACTAGGTCGTGCCTAGTCCTACTGTCGCAATATCGGTCATCTTTACCTGACATAACACGTGCGGGCGAGGACCGTGTATGGGTGAGTAACACAATACTCAGTAGGAACCCCAAAACAAAAAGGAAAGACCACACACAAATTCTAAAATTAAATCACGAAACCCAAGATAGCTCACACCAGGTATATTCTAGGGTAGTAATAGTAGCATCATTAGTCACATCTTCAAACACCTCTACTGCTGGAGAACACCTCCTCTAGCGATTATATTGGACCTACCAAGTCATGAAGAGGTTCTTCCCACTAACCTTGGAGTTCTTATGTACTCTTCCCACATCATGTATGGTGGGCCAACAAATTCATAGAGAGGTGCATCCCACTAGTCATGGACTACTAAGGTATGCATCCTAATTGTGTAATGTATGCCTAAAAAGTCACAAAGAGGTGTTTCCCACCATGGGCCTACCAAGTCATGAAGAGGTGCGTCCCACTGGTCCAAAAGACTGCAGTCGTCAGGTCTCAGCAAGTAGAAGGGTTCAGTATACAGAGCGCTTAGGATAGCTACTCCTTAATCCCTTCCGCGCATCTCAACATCCATTAAAGACATGATAGATCATGCCAAAGGATCTTCATAATCAATAGGGTCCCAATGCCATAGACCGATCATCAATCGGACACACAATTTTCATGATACTGGTGTTTCTGTAACCAGTGGCGGTTGCGATGGGACCCAGACTGACTCGTTCAGACTAACCCAACTAACACGGTTCATTTAGAGCACAATGTCCTCATTGTGGGACTTACATCTCAACCCAGGTAGTGAACTGCACTTAAGGCTGGGTTCCTCCTCTGATGATAAATGTGACAAATGGGCCCGATGACAACAAAGACACCCTGACATAACATGGTCGTCAGGTCCTATCCCACCAGGTACCACCAGTTGCCCGATAGACATGTGGTCCCAACCATGGGGACCACCCATGTTCCCAAATGGGTCATCTGACTAATGGATTTCCCCATAGTCCAACACATTTAATTTCTAGTGTTCTTTTTATTCACTCACACACACCCTAGAAAACTTCCCAGAAGGTCACCCATCATAATGACTACTCCATGCCAAGCAAGTTTAATTGTGGAGTTCTAATTAGGTAGGCTCCCGAAAACGAAGGTGCACCTTGTTGACATGAGTCATATAATTTATTAATTTAACCTTTTATCATTTGGGGTGTTACAATGGTGGGAATCCTTAAGATTATTTTTTATTATTATATTGGAATTATGACCTTGTTTACTCTTTTGGGGATTTGAATGGTTTTTTACACTAGTTTAGGGAGTGACTAGTTTAGATTGATGGACATCACTTCATATGGGATATTTTTTTTCAATGAGATGGTTGGTTTTGACTTTATACTTAGGAAGGACTGGACAATTTCCTATCAATTCTATATTGACTATTATAATCAAAGGGTTACCATCACATCACCAAAGAGAGGGGTTTTTATTCACAAGGGTGACTGGGATGTCCATCCAAGATGATCTGGACCATAGCATCATGGGATGGGAATGATGATAGCCCAGTCTGGATGATTATATCAGGATGATCAGGGGGAGTAATGTATATTAACCTCCAATGGTTAATTATTTCAGGGATGTTTTCCTATAAAAATATTATGGTTTACCTTCTATGATTGAGGTGTATTTATCTGTTGAGATAGTTCCATTTTCTACACCAGTATCAGTTTCTCCTTATATGATGGCTACTACAGAATTTTAATAGCTCAAGAGGCATGTAGAGGACTTGGATGAAAATAAGTTTATACGACCCAATACCTATCTATGGGGTTTCCTAGTATTTTTTCCAAAAAGGATGTCAGTACCCTTAGGGTATGTATGGATTAGAAAAAATTGAATTAGTTTATTATTATGGTCCAATATCCTTTTCCATAGATACATATATTTTTTCATCAGCTATTAGTTTCTTGGGTGTTCTCGAAATATGATTTGAGATCTGGGAATCATCAATTGTCTGTTCGACCTTTAAACATATCAAATACATTTATTCATAGTTGGTATGGTCAATGTAAGTATCTATTTATATCATTAGGTCTCACGAATATGACTAAATATTTTATGGCCATGTTGAATAATGTGTTTTTTCTTTATCTAGATTCATTTGTGGTAGTTTTCATGGATGATATCTTGGTGTATTCCAACAATTGACATGACTATTTCGAACAATGCGAAGAAATTTTATATACATTGAGAGAGAATAAGTTATATTTTATTCTAAAAACATTCCACTTTTGGATGGATAATATTCACCTCTTCAGACATATTATCTCAGATAAAAGAATATAAGTTATCCTTGGGAATGATAGAGATTTAGTTTTCATTGATCATCCCAATAACATATCGGACATATAAGGATTTTGGTGATGGAAATAAATAAGAGGAATTTCATACAGAGTTTCGATATCTTAGCAGCACTATTGGTATTATTGACTATGAAGTGTGTAATTTTTTTATGATTGGATACCTATGAGGCATCCTTTTTTATGTTGAAATGGAGTCTAAATTCAGAATCAGTCCTAATTCATACAGTGCTAGACATAAGTTAAAATATTTATTGTGATGCATCATGTTTCATGATAGGATTAGTTCTTATGTTGGGGGAGAGAGTCCTAATATATGGGTATCGGTATTTGAGGCCACATGATATAAATTAACCAACACATGATATTAAGTTTGTTACAATTTCCCATTCTTTATGTTGTTTGATACATTTTTTACTAGGAGAGTGTTTTTTGTTGAACACGACCACAAAATCCTCGTGTATATATTTATACAGCATTATCTTCATCTTTGGATGTTATGGAGGGTTGAGTACTTATATTCTTTTGAATTCAATCATTCTAATATGTTTCAAAAAAGGAATTGTGGTGGCTAATGCAATGAATAAGAGGACTAGGATATGGGTAGTTCAAGAGGACATTATCCAGTGGTATGATATCTAAGGTAAAAATTCCCTTTCATCATTATATATGATATGAACCTTTCTAGAAAGAATACGTATGAGGCATCTATCATATTATGAAGGAATTGTCCCATGTTCGAATATGGTATGTGATGGACAACATCCTATTTCGACTGTAGGATAGGTTGAAATTCTATATATACATGGTCTCATCTGGGTTCCATTGTACATTCATGATGAGTGGAAGTGAGATTTTCATGCCAGAGTTAGGGTAGTGTATACTAAAATTAAAAATATGTATTGTTATATTCATCACCATTACTTGTGGTCAGGGATAAAATGTGATGTATCTCATATTGATTCAAGGTGTTCCACCTTTTAGGTCGTTAATATAGAACAACATCAACTAGCTGGACCATTACAATAGTTAACCATTCCTATATGGAGAAGGAATCTTTCATGACAGAATTCATGTCCTTTTTCACATGGTCTATTTAAGTTAGTGATGATATATGGGTTGTGTTGGATAGGCTCACAAAGGATTCTCATTTAATTTTTATCAAATAAACCTTCTATGTGGATGATCATGGGATGTTATATACCTATGGGATAGTGTGAATTCATAGGGTTACTTAGACTATTTAATCAGATAGTAACCCATCGATTACATCAAGTTTCTAGATGATTTTTTATAGGGACTTGTGTACACAGCTTCTTATGAGCACAACATACCATATTTAGACTGATGGATATTCATAGAACATGATTCAGGTGCTTGAGGAAATGCTTCAAGAATGATTAATGTATTTTTGTGGATATTGGGAGAGGTATATTCACCTAGCTGAGTACTCCTAAAAAATATTTGTCACGCAAATATAATTATGGATCCATATAATGATTTGAATGGTAAGCCTTTATGATTAGTCTTATGCAGTTTTGAGGAAGCTGAGGTATATTTAATAGGAATCTGTCACATGCAGAAGACTTCTAAGTAGGTTATATTGATCCAAAAGTGGGTGATTACTGCACAGTCTTGATAGAATTCTTATGAAGATAATTTTCAGCATCCTCTAGAGTTTAGGGTAAGTGATAATTTATTTGAATGTATCTTACCCAGGTTGGGATGTGGATGTATTAGAAGATAGGGTAAGCTTTCACCATTATAGGTCATGCCATTCATGATTCTTGAGAGTGTTAGTCCAGTAGAATATCGGTTGTAGTTACCATAGGGGCACTGGGTTAGGAAAGTCGTCTTCCATATATATGAGTTGTGTTTTTATCTATCATACTAATATCACACTCTATAAGTAGATGATGTGGAGTTGAATGGAAATGAATACATTGAGGATTATATTATAATTGTTTTTTATTAGATCATAAATGATCTCTTAGGATGGTCACATACTCTGTTGTAGGATATATGGTAGCACTGTCGTTTATAGGATGAAACATGGTAGCATGAGACCGGTATCTCTGATCAGTGACCAGAGTTATTCTTAGTAGTTTCCTGACCACCCTTGGAAGGGAAATTTAGGTTCAAATTATTTTATGGGAGAATATTTTAATATCCTAGGTTTTCTTATGAGGTGAGAAAATTTTATTTTTTATGATTAAATTATTTTTTATAGCCTAATGTGAATACCAAATGAGATCCCAGATCTATCTGGGATGTTTGGGATTTTTCGGAGCACAAAGACTCTCCTTTTGAAAAAAAAACATACAGACAATAGGGTTAACTAAATCCATGTGGGAATTACCACATGGTTAAATGAAATCATGTGGGTCTTAACATTGGGCTAGAGGAGGTATCACAGTTTGGGGAACTCAAGAAACCCTAGGAGCACACCAGTACGGATTTCGGTTGACCTTGGATAGAATAAAAGTCAAGGTTTTTTCTTGGTGAGGAAAACTATGTACATGAAACCACACTATATAACCCTTAACTCATTTAAGGGTGCATGGTTGGTGAACGGTTCGGACAACCTTGAAACCAAATCATATAATCTAGTGTTTTTTTACGAAATTCCAATTTCAAAATTATGGTGCATAAATCCTAAAACATGATTCCGTTTTTCCTATGTTGGATATAATCATGGCCTTAAGAGATTTGAATAGAGAACAAAGTGAAGATTTTTCCATAGATTCTCCATCCTAACTCAGATTTGAACATCGTTGGTCTCATTGAAATCACACTAGTATTTTCTCATATCAACTTGTGTTGATATTTGTCTGGCATGGTATTGATGAAGCTATTTTGGTTCATGTTAATATTCCATATTTTCATGATTTTATCAATAATAATTTTTTCTCAATTTGGATTCAATCAAAATAAGATATTGGATTAGTTCTCTTCTATATACTTATGGTAGGTGTTCTATACTCTACCCTACGATGTGGGTTTTTATATTCTTCATTGTCGTTTTACCACATGTAAGGATTTCCAGTGGTTCCCATATAATTAAATAAATGGAGTAATTAAATTAATTGGAACTTGTTAGGGATATCCACTTGTTCCATTGAGTTTTTTAGTGGTTATTTCCATAACATAGGCTACCCATGGGGTGTTGTTTTGTATTTTCTTATTTTTTAAAAACCTATTTGGTGTTAGAGCTTCCCTAATTAGTGAAATACCTTTTAAACTGAATGTAAATTAATTGAGATGTGGGTTTATGGTTATCCTTCCATTGACATGTGATATCGTGATGTGAATTGTTAAAAAAATTAAATGGAAATAGTTAATATGATTTGGATGATCTTAGGGAATTAAATTTAATTTTAAATGATGATAAAAGTGAAATGGTACGAGATTACTTGCTTTTTTCCTTGGATCCTAGTGTCATTATATGCCATGGACATTTCTCCCATGGGTATTAATTTCATTATTAGATTCATTAAACATGTTTACTCCATAGTTCTTGATTCTTTAGGATGCCTTAAACCATGTACCCCCTGGATTCAAATTTTTTGGTCTCGAAATAGACATGGTCTATTAACATGATACTTGGAAACCACCAATGAAATTAATGATTTTCCATTGACCTACTAATGGGAAAAATGTGTATTTGTTGGTTTTATAAACCTTGGATCTATCCCTTAATTTTCTAACACTGTTTATTTCAATGAAATAGTGTTTTATATGTCATTATTATGTGGTGAGGTCATGAATAATGTGATCTACTAGATTATATGACATGATTTTGATATTTGTTTATAGTTGGTTGTATGTTGTTTCTATGGTGGATGTTTATTTCTATTCATACAGATACTGATGTTATGGGTATTTGTCTCCAGCAAGTAGATTGGATAGTATCACTTGTTGATTCTTATTTTATCGCAACCCTTGATAAGGTAGCCTCACATTTTTATAGGGTTCCTGTCTTGGATTTCAAGTTTCACATTACTTGTATCACATATGCATTGGGAACATTGTTTCATATTTTCTATACTAGTTGTATATGTATTAAAAACTATGTTATATTATATTTAACAACCTAGATTTGTTATAGAAACTATTGGTGGTGACCTACTTAGTGTTATATCACACCATGTTCATGCTGCATTAGGTATTCAGACAGACTTCTTGGGTTCAGGTAGGGGTCGGGGAAAGCACCCACTATATGCTGATTGATATGTACAATTCTTAGGAGAAGGATATTATTGGAATGAGTCAGGCTCATGATTCTAGATGGGATAATCCTTTATGGACTTCATAGTATTATGATAAATGTATTATAATAGATTCTAGTCTACCATTGTTTCATGATTTGTAGAGACATTTAATGACCCATTATTTGGTATATGAGATGACTCCTAGAATTGTATATATATATATATATATGTATATATATATATATTACTATCGTGGATGTTTATCATCTATCTAGTAGATTCATTATATATTCTATTCACTAAATACTTTACTACTATTGTGCTACACTCTAACATAACGACATAGTCTCTCCACAAACACACCCTAGCCCTTACTACTAGTCAGATGTATCTGGAATGTGGCATGATGTTCTTGAGGCCATGTGACCCGCTGGATCGGGGCACTTTTAAGTGGATTCCAGGTCGGGATGTTACATATAATACCTTTAAAAACATAAAAACTAAGGATTGGTCATCTGTGCAAACTGTCCCACATAAAATAGGTTAATATCTCTTGAGTAGAACATGACATTCTCATAAAAACAATATCAACCTAACACAAATGATTTTGGTTATATGGTTACATCTATATTCATAGATACCCATGCCCACACACACCATATTTAATGTTGACATATTATTGGGCTACCTTTTGATTTATTTTATGTTATATTAAATTATATCTTGGAAACTACTCATGTGTTTTTAAATCATTATCTCATCACTCAGGAAATTACCTCTCCAATAGAGGAAATAAAACCCATGGAATCATCATAATCATAACACTCCATAGCCAACATCACTCTTAAGAGACTGAATATGGAATGTCTTGGATTTACTATACGCTATTTTTCAATAATATAGGGATTATTTTCGAGACCAGACATGGAGACGACGTGTGATTCCGAGGTTCGGTGTTCTTGGAATAAATTATTGAAATATATTAAATATATTAAATAGAAAGCATACTCAGTTTTCAAAAAAATGTGTACTAACATATAAAAGGGTAATCAGATCAGAAATTTGGGGGCACCATTGAGTTCAAAATGTAGTTTCTACCTAATGTGTAACATAACAAAAGTCAGTGCGGTCCATTTGTGGAAAATTCATCATAGGTGTAGAAATGAATAATATGATATTATAAGTTATTTAAATATATTATTTTGGTAAAATGATTGTTATGTCATTAAATGGATTGCTATTTTTGAATTCCAATTTTTGCCTCATAAACATGGAACCTTCAAATATTCATCATAGGGAACTTTAGAGGATTATCTCTGGAGAACGAGGGTGGATCATGGATCGGTTATCGATGCACCACATATTCGAAGGATCTCACCAACGATCATGACACAACATCACAATTCATCAGTGACCAATTTGAATCAATTTAGGGAATGTGTTTGGATTTTTTATTCCCCATTCTTTATTTCTATGATAAACTCAGACCAATAAATGAAACTACCAATCCAAAAATAGATAATCTTGTACGATTGTTTTGATTGTGGGGTTTTATTGGAAGATTTACATCTGATTAAATATCTTGTCATTTTTATTTATAAAGGAAATGGATCGATATTGACATGAACATTGAATTAGGTTCTATCCTCTAATCTATTCTTGTGATCCCCCATTTATCATTCACCATGGGCATTCTTAATTTGGAAAACTGCTCGAAAAATCCTAAAATATCAATAATTGTGCACCAGATCCTTGGTGAAATGATCTAATATCATAGATATGGGATCAAAACATCCTAAAGGAAGGTGTGATGCTTGTGATAGATTGATTCATATGACGGATGATACTCAATTTCCCATTCTTCCGCACATAATGAAGAAGAACAATTTGATCCATTTTTTGAGGATATTCAATGGCTAGAACACATGTTTCGGTGACAATAAGGTTCTACTTTGGTAGATCATTTATTTCTATCCTGATTGGAGCCATGATCCAAGGTATCAGTGGCATGAGAACATATGGGGGAAAGAACAAGGCTTTCTACAAAAACCTGATCAGCACGATAGGTAATCTAGGATTACAAATAACATGATGCGTCCTTGGTGGAAAATGGGGTTCAATTAAGAAAAAGGTATCACATAGCATGTGGCTAGGACCATATAGAATTTGGTCCCTCCTGGGTGAACATGGCATACACCATGGAGTTTATAGACACAGTTTAGACCAAGTACACATGCTGAGATGTGTACTCGAACATAGGTACAATACAAAAAATTCATACACAACATATATTGCTACACATACATGGTTTTATGACATAGGTCAATTACATAGGAAGGACCCCAAGTCAAGGGACATAGTGTGTGACCCCTACTACATGTTTTTACTAATTTATACATGAATTAAATCCATTTTCCTCAATGAAATGGACATGTTTTGTTAGGTTTCATTCCCTTTATCCTCTCCATAAAGGTTGGAATCGAATTATTTTCTACTATATGGAAAATGATCCATTCAATAGGACTTCTTGGATTAATTCATTGGAATCCCTCCTTGAGGCCCAGAGTGAGATCCCAATGGTTATGGGATTTAGATTCATGCATGCATTATTTTTTATTTTTTACATTTCATCATTAAATAGGATTTTTTTATATGTGTGTGTGCAGGTACATAGGATAAGGCCTCCCATGTCAGTGGTATGCATTGTCAACACTAGATGCCATCCCCTGGACTATTATATGTGGGATGGTGAAGGTTTGGCATGGGACACCTTGAGATGGGTCATGACATAGTGGTATTAGAGGATTTTTTCAACATTAGGACTAAGAGTCTTTGAGATTCTATTGGGGAAATAATTTTATGTGTTTTGAGTTTTGATTTTAGGTAAGGACTACAGTATTGGTGTGGTGGCCGACGTATCCACATACCAGGACTCTGATAAACTTTTTTTGACTGGGTATATAAGAAATCTATTTGTAGAGAAAACAATGGTCCATGAATCCTATAATAACGGGTTCTGTATCCATGTCCTTATTTAGTCATCTCTCTTAATATAATCATTGACCATGGTAAATCCTGTTTACATTTGGGATGCCTATGAGATGTATACCATCTATGATTTATCTTGATGACTATGAGGATGATCTCCTCAGTTATGAGGCATCGATTCATAAACTATTTCCTAATATTTTACCTCTAGGTGGTGCACCTGACATAGAAACTGTAGAGAAGCATGTGTTACCAATAGTACCAACGAATGATGTGCATAGGGTGAGTGCGCTTCATGAGTTTCCAAGACAGAGACCCCTTAGGTTTTGAGGTGTTCCCAAACCACGATTGGCTGAGGATTGTCTTGGGGTGGTGAATTTTTTTTTTCTCTATACATGACACCAATAGTGCAGTTGGTTGTTGGGGAAGAAATCCTTCTTCATGGCTCAATAGAGAATTGGTGGGGTTTAGAGACCTAGATATATGATGAGGCAACTTTGTAATGAACAATTTTTGAGATCCTTTTTAGAGAGGGTTTCTCAATAGAGACGCTTAAGTATGTGCATTTCCAGGAGATTATCCAACTCTAGCAGGGCATAATGATAGTAGATGAGTATTCATTGAAGATTACCAACCTTTCAAGGAACTTAAAGGATATGGTTTGGGATTAGTTATACTAAACTCAATCCTTCAAGTTAGGTCTCCATAGAGTTATCCATGAAATTTTTATCCCTCTATCCATTCCTACATATTATGGGATTCTAGAGTGATATTTGGTGGTTGAGAGTTTCATTATGGAGAAAATATAGACTGTGTTTGTCATTAGTGGAAAAGTGGGTAGAGAGACCATGATAGTAGGGAGTTGAAACAAATATTAGAGACCTGAATGTGGGATATTTTTTAGTTAGAGTTTCCATGATATAGTATTTTTATTTCAGGGATCATAGGTAGGTCCCATACATCCCATATAAAGGTGATTCCACTCATGTCATTTCATGGGGCATCTCTCATTTCATCGTACAACCTACCCAATAGCTGCGAGAGAAATCATAGACTGGCCACCGAGTTAGAGGCATTGGTAGGAGCTGGAAGGTAAATAGGGTGGTGGAAAAGGTATAGGAGTTGGGAGAGTAGCAGGAGGTGGTCGATGATTTGACTTGATACCACCACCACCCCCTAGGTGGTCCATTCCGAGCTAGGAGAGATGGAGGTCATGGGTGGAGAAAACAACAAGTAGTTGAATCCTATGTCCCAAAGGCTCTGGGAATGATTTTAGTTACACCTATGTATTTTATAATATATTTTTAGTGCTGATAGGAATATGTTCTAGTCATTATTTTATATCCAAATATTTTTTCAAGATGTAGTAGTTCTGATTGAAGTATTGACTAGACCCTTACACATGGATAATTTTACTAGAGAATACGTAGTGATCAAGCACCTATTTTGATAGTGTGACTTGAATCTTGGAGGTGATATTTTTTATTGGGATATTTTTTTAGCATCATCAAGGCCTTATGACATCGTTCTTATTATAGATATTCTATCTATAGTCCATGACCTGGTTTATTGTCTTAGGTGAAGGGTGTAGTGTCTCCACAGGGAAAGAGCAATGTTTTCTTTTATTCATAAAAATGAAACCTAAGTAGTGAATTATGGACTCATGCAATGGAAGGTGCCTCCAATTACTGATCAGTTGGATAACATGACCCTTGGTGTAGGGGAGTTTATTAGTTCCATGTTTCCCCATTGGTGGTGGAGTACAAGGAAATATTTCTTGAATGTGATCAAGTTTTACCTCCCCAATGAGTGATAGACTTCTTAATTGATATACACCTAGGGAAATTGATGATATATGCACCGACATATCTGCTGGATCCCACAGAGCTTCGTAATATGATGGTGAAGTTGGAGGACTTCTAGAGGAAGTTATTTGTTCGACCCAGTGTTTCACCTTGGATGGCCCCAACATTCTTTGAAAAAAAGGAATATGGGAGATTTAGGATGTGTGTGGGCTTCTGGTTCTTAAATCAAGTGAATATGAAGAATATTTATTCAATACAGAGGATTGATTAAATAACTGATCAGTTTAGAGGGGAATGATGGTCTTAGATGGTTGACCATATGTTAGGCTATCACTAGTTATGAGTACGGGATGAGGATATACCGAAGAAGGAATTCATATGTTTCTACAGTCACTATGAGTACTTATTGGTTCCCTTTGGAGTGATGATTGCCCCATCTGTGTTAATGGGAATCATGAAATGGATCCTTTATAATTTCTTAGACCAATTCTTTGTAGTCTTCATCAATGATACCCATGTGTACTAGGGATCCGAGGAGATCCATGTCATACAAATAAAGATGGTTCTATATGGTCTTTGAGCGGACCAAATTTCTAGAATTCTCTGGAAGAGTCAGTTCTGGATACAGGAGGTCCACTTTCTAGGAATTTTATCTTATAGGATGGATTTGATGTGGACCCGGACACGGTCGGGGAAGATTTAGCATGGCATCTAGCCAAGAGCATGAAAGAGGTGTAACGTTTCCTTAGATTAGTAGGATATTACCAGATATTCATACATGATTTCTACTAGATATTAGCACCTTTGATAGATTTTACTTGAAAGGGAAAGT
The DNA here is from genome assembly GCA_963277665.1 of Viscum album. Classification (NCBI taxonomy): domain Eukaryota; kingdom Viridiplantae; phylum Streptophyta; class Magnoliopsida; order Santalales; family Viscaceae; genus Viscum; species Viscum album. Next base: position 894,363,262 of record OY728123.1, read on the forward strand.
CTTTCATTTGGTAAGAGATGTTTCAATGGTATTTTCAAAATTTGAGGTATAGTTTGATGGGTAATACCATCTTGAGATTTCCAAAGGAGGGTGTCTATTATAGAGTGTTATGTGATTCATCAAGAACTCAAATTTGTTTTGTTATGATATAAAGGAATGTAGTGATTGCCTACAGTTTATTCCAGTTTATATTACATTAGAAGAACAACGTGACCCATGACCTTGATCTACCATATGTAGTCTTCGGTTTAATGCTGCGGCGACACTACTTATTGGGTGGGAGGTTTATTATCTATTCTAATCAAACAATTCTAAAGTATATCTTCTCACAAGAACATCTTTACTGTATGCATATGTGATGGATAGAGTTATTCCATGATTATGACTTAGTGATTGTCTATACTACTAGGAAGGAGAACATGGTAGAATATGCGTTGAGTTGGTGATCTTGTTCGTAGTTGATGAATGAGGCAAACGAGCAGTTAACATTATTTTAGTTATCCATTGTGGATAGAGATTGAGAAGCTAACCTACAGTCCATGGTTTTCACCCCCTAAAATCTTACAATGAGTCAGGGAGGTATAGCATGGGGATACTGAATACAGACCCTACAAGCTTGGATATCCAATAGACATGCTCCAGATTGATTTTTTAATGGTGGGGAGCATTTTATTCTTTTCCGAGGGCACAAAATGGCACCAATGATATTACAAGAAGAGGTTTTTGGATTTTATTATATTTATCCTTCGATGATATTTCTAGTTGTGTAAAATATTTACATGGAACTCTAATGGAAGTTTTTGTGGCAAGGGATAAAGAAAGGAGTTGTAGACATTCTAACTTTGTGCCTTACAACCTAGTTGTTGAATAATGAGCACTATGTTTTTACAAGTATAGCTCAACCCCATGAGTTTCAAGAATGTACGTGGGATGCGATATTCATAGAATTAATGACAAGTTTACCATATATGTCTAGGGGATGCGATTCCATCTTGGTGATCCTTCACTGAATCAAAAGGTTGGAGCACTTCCTAGCTATACTAGAATAGAGTTCAGTATAGTGGTTGAGATACATCAAGCTTTAGAATATAGTAAAACTCCATGGATTTCTATCAATGATTGTTTTAGTTCATGATGATCACTTTACATTTCAGTTGTGTGGGGGATTATAAGATGCATTTGGGGCTCAATGTTTCAACCCCAAACTGATGGCCAAACTAAGCGGACCATTCAGGTTATGGAGAAAATGCAATGAGCTTAGATGTTGGGATTTTTGTGTAGTTGAGATGATCACCTATTTAGTTTGTATAAAAGAAAAACTACCATTCCACCATCTGTATGGAACCATTCGAGGATTTTTGTAGGTGACCATATAGGTCACCACATTGTTGGACTGACCTAGGTGAGTCAACAATCATGGACCTAGAGTTGGTGAAACCTACAACAGAAAAGGAGAAAATAATCCAGGAGAATATGATGACTTTATAGGACCTCAAAATTTCTTATTCTTACTAGATACAGAGGCCATTGGGGTTCAAGTAATGAGACCATTTATTCCTATGGGTTTCACCTCAACATGGATTTTGGAGATTTGGCCAGCAAAGTAGGTTAACTCTGAGGTTCATTGTCCATTTATAGATATATTGTAGAGTTGGTGAGGTGGTTCACCTCTTCGCCCTAACTCTTCATTTAGAACATGTGCATGACATCTTCCCTTGGACGCATCTGAGGAGGTTCGTTCATGACCCATACCACATTATCAACTAGGGTGATCTGGGAATCGAGGATGGAGTGACCTTTGATAAGCACCTAGTGGTGATCAAGGATCAGTTTCTAATGATTGATTCTTTTTGTGTGTGTCTGGTGGTAGTAAATGAATCAACAAAAGAACACATATGAGTGGGAGGATTATATTCATGCTCAGTAACAACATCTTTTTTAGTAGAACTTATTTTGTTTATTTGGGGAGTAAACCCCCAATGTGGGGAGAATTCAATGTCTTGAATTTTAATTTATCATTTTTAAATATTATATGTATTACATTTTAGATAAGTCTTTAAGACTATATGTGATTATGAGTCCTACTATGCCTATAATAAATGACTTAATTATATAAAATATATTAAACAGCATGCACATGATGTTTTATAGAAAAACAGGAATAACATCTATATGGGTGCCCAGATCAGAGATCTGAGGGAACCGTTGTGTTCATAATGGAGTTTCATCCTGGGAAATTACATAACATTATTCAGCATGGGATATTTCTTGAAAAGTCATTTTGGTTGCGGAAATGAATAAAATAATTGAATAAATTATTTTTATTTATTTTTTCGATGCAGGGATTGTTATGTCTTAAAATTGATTATTATGTCAAAAGTACATATTTAGAATCATATCTCTGTAAAAATTGGAGAGTCATTGGAGGGAGAATCAAGGGATTCTCTCAGGAAAATGACAAAGAGATCATGGATCAGTGATCGACACACCTTATATTTGATGGATCTCTCCAACAAATGTGACACAACATTATTATTCATCAGCTATTGATCTAAATCAAGGTAAGGCATGTGTTTCGATTTTTTTCTATGTTCTATATTTCTATAGTGAAAGGAGAAAAATAATTGAACATATTGATCAGTAGACCGATCATCTTTCAGGATTGGTATGATTATAGTGTTTTATCAAGATATTTACTTATGTTTAATTATTTCTACATTTTTCATTCTAACAAAAACATATCAATATTGAAATGAAAATTTATTAAGGTTTATTAATATAATTTATTCATAGTATCCACCAACCTAACCACAATTTTTCATGGGAGTTATTCATTTAGACTGTGTCTTGAAAAATCCCAATCAATCAATTATTTCATACACAATCCTTGGAACAATGATCTGATGTCATAGATCTGGGATGGGAATGGCATGAATGAGGCGTTATGATGGAGACAGAGTGATTTGGATGAAAGAGGATGCCTAATTTCATGTTCTTCAATGCATAATAAGGAACGAAGATTTGATCCATTTTCTGAGTAGATTTAATGGCTAAAGAACATTTTTCAGTGATGGTATATTTAATCCAAGGTAGACCCATGATTTTAGGTCCGATTTTAACCATATTCCGAGATAGCGGTGGTGCGGGTGCATGTGGGAGGAAGAACCAAGGTTCCTAAAAAACCAATTAACATGGCATGTAATTTGGGATTACATGGTGTGTGGGCCCCATAGTTGGCGACTATGGTTTAGTTAAGAGAAAGGTATCACGCAACATGTGGATGGGCCTATACATCATGTTCTCCCTCTTGGGTGAACATGGCATGTAACTTAATGTACACCGACACGGGTTGGACCAGGAAATAGTCTAAGACATATACCATATCACAGGTTCAGTACATGTGATTCATACATAGTGTGTACTAATACATGGGCATGGTTACATGATATGGTTCATTTACATGGTCATGAGACTGAGTGAAGGGACATGGCATGTGACCCCTACTACACACCATGTAATCTTTTATACATGGATTATAGCTCTTTTCCTAATTGGATTGGACAAGTTTAATCATGTGTCATTCCCATTATCATCACCCTAAAGGATGGTATATAATCATTTCTTACTCTTAGGAAAATTATCCCTTCATTTGGACTTCTTAGATAGAGTCATTGTAATCTATCTATATGGACCAGAGTAAGATCCTCTATTCATCTTCATTCCTTTGGTGGAGTTCTCAGTATTATTGTGACCAACACTACATGGGTGTTGACCATCTACATAGTGGGTTAATCTGGATTTAGTTTGTTGGTATTAACCCATGGACCTAGTAGTGATCATCCTATGCGTATAATATCTTTTCAAACTATCAGCGTGTTCTTTCTCATGATGAGACCTGACGAGTAGTACCTCACAATAGGACATCATATGTTCTATAAGACTTAGTAGTGAGTTCTAATAGATGAGTTCTTCGATGATCCTTTGAGCTGGAATCCTAGGGCCAATATACAATGGTTGTGTCTTTCCATTAGACTATGTGTCTTTTTTTCATATAAGGATATTTTGGTTATATGTATTGTAGACATCTATCTCTGTCGTGTAGACTATATTTACACTGTTTTTTCATTGTGGTTTTGGGGGTGTCCTACACGGTGTTGTTATACTGACCCTTATATGGGTTTTTCCAGGATGTGTTGTTTCTTATGAAAATGATTGACCATTTTACAATGTCCTAGATAGAATAGGACTGGAAGATTCATGGTGAGACTAGATAGAGAAAGTTGTGTTTCTATGAATTTCATATAGCAGTCCTTTTTTTAGGTTGGGCATGTGTTTTAAAATAATTGTGGTGGGATTTTATTTGGACCTGTTTTGTTTATTTTACTTCTATTCATACTCTAGTTACATGATATTGATGTATGCATGAATGTTTTTTATTTTTAACATTTCCTAATTTTATAGGTTTGGAGATGTTTGCGTATATACAGGTACTTAGGCTAAGGCCTCCCATGTTAGTAATATGAATTCCTGATGTTATTCCCCATCACCTTATCTATTAGAGGCATGCTTGGGGAGTAGCTCATGGGCCCCATTAGGATTGTATTTGAAATAATAGTGTTAATATCATATCCCATGACATAGGTAGGTCTATTCAAATAAACTATAACCAATATAAGAAGGGCACACTAACCTAGGTAATAAAATCTTTGTTGATGTAGAATGCTTTCCCCACCGTTTAAACTCAAGCCAAATAGTTCTATGGAATCTCTTAATTATTATATGGGATACTATTTTCAAATATCCTAATTCACTAAAAATCACTACTTAAGTAAAATAAAGGAACCTATATATTTTAAAACAATCCCTATCTTCCATTAAAACATAACACTTTGGGTATATATATCAAAAGGTCCACAATGCTAATCAAGGCCTTGACCATAATTATAAGATGTATTCAGCGAGTGAAAAAGGTTCACATGTTTACCTTTTAAATTTATCAACTAATTCAAAGGCATTTAATTTTAATATATAATTTTTAACTACTATATTTCCTTCATTTTCAAGGACACACAAATCACATGCCACATAAAACATGTAATTTACCTTTAAGTGGTGAATAAATACCACATATCAAAAAATTTAGTTATTCCCACTAAACATTGACTAGAAGATCTCTACTAGGATCATACATGTCAAAACTTCCATCATCCATTAACATGAGACCCTAACTCATGTAAAAACATCTCAATTAAGTAATTATAATCATTTATAATTAATGAAATGAATTACAATTAATTTTATACTTTTAGGGGATTAAACATAATCATAGTATAACTCACCATGTTACCTCATATCTACCAAACCTATACCAACAACACAATGAAGGTATATGGTGAACTACCACCACATTCCAGGGAATAATACCTAATACTTGGAACCCCTTGAAGTCCAAAATTAATTTAATTTAGTCAAATTCATAAAAACTATAAAAATACATACAGTAATGAACCTTTGTCATAATGTTGTGAAATAGAATAGGATCATCATAAAAGCTTATCCTCTACCCACATTATGAAAATAACCAATAATATTGGATTATTTACACAATTATCTGGTAAAAATCAATATCAAACCCTAACTGGATCTCAACAAATCCAGTGAATAACAGGGATAACCAAAATAAGATAACGATGAATGCGAAACTCAAATTAAATAGGGTAAAATAAAAACAAATTAAAAACATATTTTTTCAAACAAATGAATAAAGGTAGGGTAATAAACCCTTCAGTTTCATCCATTTGTGTGATAAAAACATGGGAGATATGATTTAACATCAAGAGAGACCAAAAGTTGAATCATCAAAAACACTAACCAAAACAGGATGAAAAAATACATTGACTAAAACAAGAAATTTTCTATGTTAAACCCATAATCATATCTAAAGGATGTATAACATGATGGTAACCTTGACTAGACCTCACCCCTTTCTATCCATTTCACACTTGAGAACCATTGAATCACCTACCTAAAAATGCTCTATGAATAACCCAGTAAAAAGGTAGTACGATGTGGATAGAATGGACTTCAGTCACCATAGTAAAAAAAAATCATTTCCCTCTATATCATTTTAGATACATGTATCCCATTAATCTTCTTCCATGGTTCCATGTTATTTAAAGGGATATTCTCTCCAGCATGCCCGACAACCTCACCACACACTTGATGATATTACTGACACTACAGACATGTTCTGTTATACTTTTCCCTTGGAGAGATCATTAAAATTGAAATACCAATCCTTGGTGGAAAGCCCTCCACATTGGTATTTTTTACACCACTATAGGGAGAACAACATAGTGATACTACCATTTTTTGGGATAATCACAAGGTTCCCTCACCTCAATATGTCTTTCCCCAACATCCATTTCAGCACTAAGAAAAGAAACTGAGCCTCGATATGTTCCAAAAAAAACAACTATTTGTGATGTTTGAACCTAAAAGTATATATTCAAACACTAGAAAGAATAATTATGAATTATTAAAAAATATATAAATTCAAATTCTCATGGAATTTTTAAACCTTCATGGACATGTTTTTTTATACAAAAATCAATCAAAAAAATGAAAATGATATCATATTTACTTGAATATTTAATAGAATTACAATTGATTGAATTAAATAATTTAGAAATAAAACCTATGCCGATATTTTTTTTTAAGTGTAAAAGAAATATTTTGATTGAATTTTTATAATTAAATTTTATTTAATTTATAAAATTTGGGTCCTAAAATAAAATATCACGAATGCATTCTTGGAAAATTTCAAAAACATATAGATGATTGTTTGTATTCACTTATGACCTCTACTAAAAATACAACAATTAATATAAAATGTGATGATATTATCTTTATTAAAGGTGAATTTTAATTATTATTAGTCATTAATATTTTAATAACATGTTTCAAATTATCAAAATATAGTAGACCAAATCTAAATATCACAAAAATTAGTAAATGCCATTTGAATCAATTGTAACCAGTAGACATAATTTCCAAATCTATCAACTACTTTATTTTTTTTATAATGATAAAATTTCAATTTCATACATTAGAACACTTTTTTATGACCCTAATATACATAATAGGATCTCATATAAGAATTAATCAAATCAATTATCATGGAATTTTATGTAAATAATCATTAATTATTGTGTAACATATATGATTAGACAACAAATCAATATGAAAAGTAATTATCATGGAATGAATGAAATATTATATTCTTAATTATAATTATTTTATCTAATATAGTAATGCATCAAATATATAAATTTATCCATTGAGTGTGAATAAAAAAAAATCAAGAATAGTACTACTGATTCTTTTTGGACTTATGGTATTAAAAAAAACAGCAATTCAACTTGAATTGTTTTCATAATGTTTTAATTGTTCTTATTATAATTATATGTATTGTTTTGGATTTAAAATTTTGTTTTAAAATATAAAAAAAATTAACATTATCATACATGGTCATGTAAAATTTATGAAAAAAATTAACGAATTCATTTATAGCACGTATGATCCAAAATACACTAATATGGTGAGTGATACTTTAAATGTAAAGTGTAGTTGTTTCTAATTAAAATATTTTTTACACCCTTAACACCATTCAGATGATAAAATTTAAGAAAATTTGGTAAAATTTACATGGAATGGTTTGAAAATATTAATCAGTTAATTAATACCAATATAAATAAACTATTTCATTATATTATAATCGATGTACAAAATTAATTTAGGTGAATTTTTAAAATTATAATGAATTTTTATTATAATAATTTTCATTATATAATTGATATAAATAATTCATGTTCATATCAGTGTAGATATTTTTTTATAGTGATACCTAATTAATTTATGAGTAGTATGAAGTAAAAATACACTAATCTGATATTAGATAGAATAGAAATTATTCAATGTTCATTTTAATAATTAATTGTTTTTTATCATTATAATTCATTATTAAATGATTAAAACAAGTTAATTTTTAAAAAATTAAGATGAAAGTGATTACATTTTTTGAATTATAAGAATAAAATAACAATTGATTCAATGATAAATTTTCCTCAAATATTGGATTTTAATTTTCTGATTTATACCTCATTTTATATTCAATACATACATCATCCAATATAAAATGACAAAATCAGTTCAGATTATTATGAAAATTTAGGAAAATGACCATTCATAAATCTTTATTCTGTATCTCAAAAAGAAAAACCAATACATGTTTTGTTTTTTCTAAAAAATAGTTAGTTTTTTTGACAATTAAAATTATATTATGACAAATAATCAAGAGTAAAATAATCAAAAGGCTATATATTTTTTGATTAATCATAAATTTTTGAAAATTTCTATCAATTCAATTTTGAACTATAGATATAATATTTATATTAGTCAAAAATACATTTTTTTCCACATTAGATAAAATAAATAATTTTATAATTATAACTCCTCTAACATATATGTAATTTTAATTGGAATTAACTACAAAAAACATCCTTTTTTAAAGATAAATTTTAGTATAAAGAGAATTTATTAATTTGAAACTATTATAAAAAATAAATTATAACACCATCCCATTTTCAATTTATTAAATAATGAATTTATATAATTATAATGATAGTTATGTATATATTATAAAGGAAAAGAAATAAGTTAATACTTATATAATTTTACATAAAAAATAATCATCCACATGTCAAGTGGTAACCAATATCCCTAATAACGTTTCCTAAAAAATAAAATTATTATTATAGAAAGAGAATTAACTACAAGGTTGCCTTCTCTCTGTGTGAGTCGATTTATGATACCAAGGGATAAAAATATCACCATCAAACTATGAGGTGATTGAATTCCTAGGAGAAAAAGATGTGTCATAGATAATTCCTTCTTCCATAGTAATTCACTTCAATGTAAGATGGAAAAAAATTCTTGTAAAAACAATTTCATGGAGAATTTTTTTATCTTCGACTAGTATGAGGGAATCAAGAAAATATATTTCTTCAAATTCCACCACTAGAATCCTCTATTTTTTATTGAGTTATCATATACATGAAATGATTCATTTATAGTTTGACACATGTACTTTTATCTTTTACCCTTAATTAAGATAAACTCATCCAGTTTGTATAACCCTATAAATATTTCAGATGGGTGGGGGATCTTCAACATCTTCCATCGATGGTATTATTGTAATGAACTATATTAAACACTTGAGAGTAAAGTCATAATACCCAAATAATAAAACCATATCCATGACAGTATATAATGCAAGTGGAGGGAGTAGAGGCTTGGGATATCATTATTCTTCCTATAACAAATAATACAAAAGTACAAAGTGAAAAAGGTATGGAAAATGAATCCTTATAATATGTCTACATTATGTTTAGCAAGAAAATATTTAAGGAGGAGAGTGAAGGACCTGATAACATGGAAGATATCTAACAACACATGAAAAAAGAACCAATGTGTATATTCCACCATGATTTCCATGAAAATATAAAATGAATATTTAATTAATAAGGAATTGAAATTGTGATAATTTAATTTATTGGAATTACATCATATTTTTATATCTTAATATGATGTGATAAATTCTATTTTGATATAGGATACATGGATGTTTATTTTTATATTGGTAATATAGTTAAATATTTTATTTCCCTATTTTATCTATAATCTTGGGGATCAATAGAAAATAAAAGTTGAGAAGGTGATGAATATACCTATCCAAATATTTTTGAAAACCATATTATTATCATAATTATAAATTTTTAACTTTTCACCAAATATGTATCGTGATGAAATAGAATATCTACTATAAATTATTTATAGTTTTAGGCTTATTGTATCACATTGTCAAATACAAAATAACCATCGATGTAAATTGGTCTTCCCTCCAAGATACCCTTTAAAATATGATATTCTCCTTCCCAAATTAACCTATTATAATTAATAAGGAGGTTTCAATAATATTAAAGGAACACCTAATATATGGAAGAGAAGAAGATGATTAGGGTAGTACTGCAATGTTGCATCAAAATCCTATATTTCATGCACATAAATACAGTAATTTTTATTCCATCAATAAATTCCATTACAAATTTACATTGATTTCACAATATCCATTATGCTATGAAGGATATGAATTCATTTATTTATCATAGGATATATTCACTTTTAGATCATCTAATAATCCGTTTTCAATGCATATTAATCCCATTGGATAAGAACAAAAAATCAACTCGATGGGTAGTAGGAATAGAATGGAAACATTGAAGATCAGGATCATATTTTACAAATGTTATTCCAAGAATCATTTTGGTAATGGAATATTCCCTTCAAATAAAATACATTATTTTGATTTTTATAAATGTGAGAATCCTCCATCTCTAAAAGATAATGGAAGTGATATATTAGAATCTATTAATGGAGCAGAAGATATCTGGGATACATGGAAGATCTGTCTTGAAAAGGAAACCACAACCACAATAGAAGTAATGTAACCCATATGGTAGACAGAAAAGCATATATAAAGTGATTTTTTAGTCTTTTTATCCATCTATCCACTCTATGAACCAAATTATTATAATAGTTTTGTGAATAATATAATATTAGATTAAAATGGATTCATTAATAATAAAATTAAAATATTAAAAAAATACAAGAAACACTTAGGAACCTCTAGCTACTCATAAAAATTCTTATTAATATGAAATAATTAATCTATTGATGTTTCCACATAAAATTAATTAAGAGATAACTAATATGATAGGGGAATTTAGAACACCATCAATAGGATCATGAACAAAAAAATAGATGTTATACCACAAGTACATAATAAAATAGTCAAATAAGGGGGTGAGGGAAGAATTGAAATAAACATTAATATAAATCCTCTATAAAAAAATTAATCTATGTGATTTAAATAAAAATCATGATTCTATTTTATCATAATGATTCTCTATATAAACCATAATCATAGTCTTCGTTACTCTCAACATTACAATCTATATCAAGTACCCTTTATTACCCATGATTGATTATCTATATATACATAGTACCATAATGGACTCATGTGATTTCTTAAATGTAATCAATTCATTGTAAATAAATTGATTGTTTTTATAGATCTTAGAAACATAATTGTAAGAAAACTAGTATACATTTATCATTAAAATGTATTGAAAACAAAAATAATAGAGGGTTTTTCCAATAAAAATTATATTCAGTGGCTTACACTTATCCAGGGAGAGTCACCCCATTTAATAAATCTTAAACCTTGATAATAACATCATCATTTATCAAATTTCATTCCATAGGCTAGAATACACTAGAATATCCATTAGACCCTATTACATAGCTTTCCCCTATTTTTTATCTAAAATAATAATTCTCATATTCTTCAAATAAGAACCAAGGATAAAGTTATACCATGTTTTTGTTATTAAATGGATGGAATTAGAGAATTAAATAAATTTTTAATCCAAAATCTATCACCACTAAAAATATGGGACTTCTAATTCTATTATGAAGATACCAAAGAAGATCTCAATATGAATAACTCCAAAATCATCGATATTATAAGTGAATAAAACATGTTATCAAGGTATGTGGTGTTCCCCATAAATATTCAATTCATTAATAAATTTTTTAGAAATATGTGGTGATCTTATCCACTCACAATGATATCATACAGAATACATTTTTTTGAAAGATATTTCCACATATAGAATTATATTTTCAATAATTATTGTTTGATAAAGTGTTAGTTATTTTAAAACCATACATATTATTAAATAACAATAAAAATTTGATAGAATATGTCACACATAATACGAAGTTATCTTACATTATAGGAATGAAATAGTTTCTCAGATAGACCGTGTTACATGTAGGACAGTGTTTTACTAAATAAAAGAAACTTTTACCTTTATTATTTAATATATCACCAAGCTATTAGAATGACAGGTATCAATATTATTTACTAACATAACAAATCTATAGTATACACATGTTTATTAATTATCTATTTATTATTAATAAATTAATAATCATTTAAAATAAAATGAAATGTTTTATGAAGAATAGTATGTTTTTCTAAGAGATGGTTTAGTTACTCATTGCACACATAATTTAAAATTATTTTTTAAAAAAAATTACTATTTTTTTACAAAATAATAATCATTTTTAAAAAATTTATATTGAAATTATCTTATTTTGATTTTTTGGATATTTCTATGAAGATTCATTTTTTGATGAATAGGGAAAATACAGAATTTTAATAAAAAACTGCATTTTTGGTCAAAAATGAATTATAGAGAAATTATATATTTAGTTTTTTTAAAAGTGAATAAAAGATATTTTTAATATATAATTCAATTTAATTCATTGGAATCATTTTTATATTGAATTTATATACAAAAAACATTGTAAAAGTTTGAACATTTTACCTTAAAACTCTTCTTTCTCATCACGTTTGCATGGTAAATTTTTAATTAATCTATTCCACTTAAATAAATTAAATTTTTAAAAAGTATTAAATATTTTTAATAAGAATAATTTATAATTTATAATACTTTCAAAAAAAATTGTGACAACCTAATGGTGAATGCAGTAAAAATTAATTATCATGGTTATGCAAAAAATGGGTTTACCGATTGTTAAATTAAAAATAAAAGTATTACAATGACCTATAATCTTGTAAAAAACATTTATGGTCATATATTGACCATTACACCTCAATGGTTTTTGAATGATCTACTTAGGACCCCTGTGACATATAAATGAACATGGGAGAACTCAATTCCATCCAAAAATTCAAAGTGTGTCCTTCTCCCCACCTATAAAAGGTCACCCTTCTACTCCCATATTCAAACATTCAAACATATTTTATTCATAACATACCCACCCAAGTAAGTTCAATTATTCCATAACCATATCCTAGAATCCATACTTCTTGAAGAAACCAAATTAGGAAGGATTTTGGTGTAAAACTATGTAAGACACATGAAAAAGAGGTATAATTGTTCAGTGAGAGTTTTTATTTTGTTTCATTCTCTATATACATAAAATCCTATTAAATAAATAAAATATTGTATCCTAATTATATTTAATATTTGGGTATATTTTAGGAACAATTTCATGACCTTGAACCGTCTTCGCTTTCTTCAAACGGGTAACAGAATCATTAATTGTGTGTACGGTGGACTACCACCTCCTGAAATGATGTCATTCATTCTACCATTAATACCTTTCATGGTTGGGTTTTATGATGGATATAAATTAAATATAATATATCTTGAAAATATTTATACCTAGATATTCATTATATAATATATGTAGATAGGATAACGTCGCTTATGTGTATGGTGGACTACCATCTTGCAAAATGATGTCATTCGTCTTTCAATAATGATCCTAATGGAATAACATAAGGATATATTTAATTAATATATTATAATAAATAAATATTTATCATTCTTAAATGAAAAAATAAATCATTTTATTTTAATCTGTTCACTCAATATAATATGATATTATCGTTCATGTATATACAGACTATAACCTTAATGTAAAGATGTGACTCTATTTTCATCATCAAAACACATAGAGTATATATATAAATATATAATATTTTAGTTCTATTATATTTTTATCATTTTGTAAAGATAAAACATTACATTCCACCTTTCCATAATGATCTATGAAAATGGAAACATTAATCATGCATATGTATGATATATTATCTCCATGATCCTAAAGAGCATTATTTTTCATAAACAACTTTCTTGATTTTTTTAAATAAATAAAATTTATCTAAAAATATTAAAAAAATCATGTTTATTATTCTTTATACAATATATATATATTATTATTTCACGAACATATTCTTTCATGACAATGCACGAATTAGAACAAAAGATAACTAACACACGAAATAATAAGAAATATTTATGATTATTAATGAATGAGTGTTAATATATTGCAAAAGGATTATATAAGGAGTTATAAATATTAATATGTTTTGGATATAAGTTAATAACATGTTTAAAACCACATATAAGAGGCTAAAAAATTTCCAATATAAATGATGTGTGAGGTAAGGGATTTTGTCTCAATTTACATTCTATTGAGACTTATTTGTAATTATGCACCAATTCACTTTTATGTGATGTATATATTGTCCCTTTGAAATTTAATATCACTATAAATTCATATTTTCTGGTATTATATATTTCACTTTAAATTATATCATTCAAGGGGATTTCAATTTAAAATTACCTAGGGGTAAAAGTTATTGAACAATCACCCTTTATTTTGTTATTGTTAACTTTCTCTAGAAATAATTAATTTATTGTAAAAAAAATCTTTGGAAATTATATTTATATTAAAATTAAATATTCATATATAATTAATATGATTATTTCCTAAATTGTATACCATTTCTACATATTATGATTATATTGAATGTTATTTGAATAACTGAGGAAATATTTAAATTTTGGAATCCTTTACTCAATACACAGACTTGATGGTAAGTAACATTGTTTATGATGTAAATTGATTATTAAATATATGTGGAATTATTTATACATGAATGAAATGGGTTGTGTACCATTTACAGAAATACCCTCAATGAATCGGTTATCTCATGAGATGAATTAGTTTTCCAAATCATATAAGTATTTACCTTGTATGTTTTGAACCGTCTTATCAATGGTCCTGATGGAAATGTTATCATGTTCCTGGTAATAATGAATTCCAAATATTTATAATTTAATTCATTCAAAATTAAATTATAAATATTAGTGATATTTTTAAAATGATGTTATATTTGGATTCATTTCACCCTTAGTTTATTTAATAAATTGCATGTGTTTTCAGATATTTACTTTTTCATATTGATTATCCCTTATACAGTTATTTATGTTATATTTGTGTTAAGTTATTTAGCTTTCAATATTGATTATGCCTTATCTAGTTACGATAGATTGATTATTGATTCAATGGAATGTGATTTTAGTTATTTACCTCTCCATTGGTTATAACAGTCAATTATTCAAATGGCACTCATGTTTAGATATTTATTGATTCTTCTTGTTAAATCATTATTAATGATGATTAATTTATTCATTATTAATAATGTTGTAAATAACCCTTACTAAGAATTTTATATCACCCTTATATTGTATCCTTTTTCTAGAATTCCATGAAGTTTACTGTGATTGATATAAAGTGATAAAATTTGTTGAATAATGTTATTCTTAAAAAACATTATTCTGTAATATGTGTATTCAATTTTAATATGGGGATAAATTTCAAATCTATATTACTAATAATACTAAACTATTTATCCCATTTTGATGAGAATTATTTTTATCTTATGACAATGTAATAAAGCAAGAACCAACAATGTCCTACTATGGCCAGGGTCTTTACAGTTGGTATCAAAGAAAGCATTGTAGAGACATTATGAAATAGATTTAGTAAAACATATATTAGGAAAAAACATTGTTATAGACTTTGACTATATGTATAGAATAACATCTTAAAAAATTTAGGAAGAGATTATTTTGATCATCCAAGAAATTAATCAATGTCTACACACTACAGGGGTAAAGGTTCTTTTATAGAGGTGTCTAGGGGTAGGGGTAATAACTCTGAAAAGTTCATGTCAGGAATCAATCATGAATTACCCAGTACATAAAAATGGGCCTTAAACTACACCTAGTTTGACACTCCATAGGGATATTCCTAGTATAATTTTTTTCCTTATAAACCATTATAAAGGAGTTGAATAGATAGTGAAAATTAATAAACTAGGTTAAACCTAATATTTATTAGATTTTAAATAATGTGTCTAAAAACAACAAGAAAGTTTTTTATGTGAGGAAAGGAAAGGCACAAATCAATGAATCACCCATAAAAATAAGGAGTATGATGGAAGGAAATAAATATCATCACATGGATCCATTTATAGTTCATTTTCATGAATGTGTGGAACCTGGGTATTATCCAAGACAATGAAATATTACAAAGGTTATCCACTAGACCAAGAAAGAACATATTTAAAATAAAACAAATGTTATATTTTTATAAAAGTATTTCACCAATGGAATTTTCATTATGATAATTATGAAACATATATAGATTCTGATTAATTTTAAATTTATAACATTATTAATTCAATTAATATTTATGTATAGCTTCATGGGATATGAGTTAAATATAGATCATATATTCAATGTCATAGAAAATATTGTTAGGTTTTTTTGTAATAAGAGTCCACTAATATTAAGGATATTTTGGGTGAAATTTACAGAAAGACTATGTTTTAGTAGGAATACTATTTGCATAAAAATTATTTTACATTTTTTGGGAACAATTTTAAATGATTTGGTAACTGTTAGTTTTAATATGATCATTAATGAAATTGTAATAATAGTCAAATAATATTATTAAAGTTTATAAAATCTATATTTAAAACCCTTATAAAATGTTATTTAATGATTGATTTTATTTCAAGAATGACCATTATATAATTTTTGGAATTCTATATGAATTATATTAATATTTTTTAGAAAAAAGAAAAAATTTATGATGTGTGACAACCCATCACATAATGACAGCACATGGGGAATAACCCCATGTCCACAGGATGATAAGGGTTTAACACCTACCACTGGCCTATGTGATGTCCGGGTTAATATATTATTTTTTTATTTAAATTATTTTCAAAATATATTTTAATAATTAACCAATGGTCTTACATTTTAGGATTAATGCTTAATTGTTTATATTTGATTCCATTTAATAACTATATTAGATTATAAAACCCATTAGAGATATATATAAATGATTGTTTTAGGGATCTTTTGTTCCAATAAAAGAGAAGTGTATTGTTTCAGGAACAAATAAACCTTTTCTTGATATACATTTCATGGATTATGGTATGAATTGAAAAATTTTCAAATAATAACTGGAGTATTAACATTTCATTATAACTTAAAAATGTAATAAGAAAGTATATTCCCATATATTCATAGACAATAAAACAATTAATCAATATTAAGAAAACTATAAAGAAACAAATTTTTTATCCTATTACAGTCATAATGAATGAGTCATGTAGTCTTTTATATCATCAAATATTTATGGCCTTGAGGCCCTTAACTTTCAATTGATCATTTACGTTCTTTTGATCCATGACCTCAATCATTCTCTATAGTTATTTACAATTTTATTCCACGTGCATATCTTAACATTTCACCAATGATATCCTACTCTGAAACAATTTTATGTTTTAATACATTAGACCATTTTAAATCCCTTTCTCTTTTATTAACAGGATTTTTATTAACCCTTTTATGATGTGGGATTTTAAACAAAGGAATTTTCAAATATCAAACCCTGGATTATAGAGATCAATTTTAAATTGTGTGGTAAAAATTTAACTAATATTAAGAGAGTGTAAAATCATGAAAATTATCAAATAAGAACATTTTATTTCATATATAATGCTAAATGAAACACTGATTTATCTTTTGTTACATGAAACACCGAGTTTCATTGACAGCTCATGTTATACCCAAGACTAAAATTTACGAAACAAAAAAATTTTAGTTACATTATTATTTAATATATCACCTTTTCATTAGAACACTTGGAATGAATAGAATAATCTAAACCACGAAAAAATATAGTTATCACACAATAATTAATAATCTATTTATTAGAAATAAAAAATACGCATTCAAATGAAAAATAATTGTTTTTAAAATAAATATTTTGTAAGATATTTTAGTAATGCTTTCAGAAATAAATTTAATATTAATATTTACATATTTGTAGAAATATATTTTTTAAAAATCATATTTGAAATAGGGAATTCAAAATTACCTTAGGGAAAATTATAGGGATTTTTCTCAGATGTTTTATTTTTTGATGAATATTGAAAAATAATGAATTAGAATTTAAAACTAACTTTTAAAAATATATATATATATAATGATAATTTATTTTTTTATTTCATTTTTATGTAAAATTAGATCAATTATATAAAAAATAATACAATTTTGGTCATTTGAATCATTTTAATGTTGAATATATATATATATATAAAATGTAATATTTTCAACATTTTCACTTTAAAAATATGATTTCCTATCACGTTTGAATGATTAATTTTCAAATAAAATTTTCCACTTCTGTGAATTGAATTTGAAAAAATGGATTCCATATTTTAATGAATAATAATTTCTAAATTATAAAAATTTATACTTACTATTTGAGAAAATTGAATATTTAATGTAGTAAAAATTAATTATCATGACTATCGTAATAATGGGATAAGTCTAGTTAAACTAAAAAGACGTGTAAAAAGAACCAAAAACTATGTAAATAATAATTTATATAAATATTTAGAGCATTATAACTATAAGGTTCTATAATTACCAATTCTGGACACCTGTTATATATGAAAAATGTGAGAGCAGTCAATTCTCTTAAGAAATACCAAGTGAGCCATCTCCCCATCATATAAAAGGCCACCCCTCTCTTCCAATAGTCACACCATAAAACAAATTTTGATTTACAATACCTTCCAAAATTATGTATCATACTCCCTCCCCTAATCCAATAAGCTTTGTTTTGGGCCTAAATCAAAACATGGAATGCTTTAATGACAACCTAAGGAGGATACCTAAAGAAGAGGTAATGTTCTTAAAAACCCATTTTTAATTTATTTCTTTCTAAAACCTAATTAAATTATTAATAATACATTATGATATAGTAAAATAAGTATAATTAATATACTTTTATATTTTTTAAATGAATCCATTACCTAAAACCATCTTCACTTCCTCGAAATGGGTTACGAAATCATTGTTTCTGTGTAAAGCGGTCTATCACATTCTTGGCCGATGTGATTCGTTCTTTCATTACCACCTTTCACCTTTGTGTATGATAATGGATTAAAATTAATAATAATATATATATAATGTATATATATCTATGTATAATTTTTATAATATATATCATTTTATCTTCCTTTTCATAAGGGATACCATAACATCGCTCATGTGTGCAGCAGACTACCGCCATACAAAGCGATGTGAATCGTCTTTCAATAAGAAATCACATAGAATAAAATAAGGTTGATATTAATCAATATATCACATATAAATTATATACTAATTATATTCATATAATATTTATCATTATTAAAATATAATATATATCATATTATTTCTTATATTTTCACTCAATGAAAGATGATATCATCATTCGTGTATGTGTAGACTGCCACCATCACAAAACGACATGACTCAATTTTCATCACTAGAAAACATGGATGTTATATATATATATATAATATCGTAATTGTGAAATTATTATCATTTAGTAAATATGAAACATCACTTATCCCCTTTCCATAATAATAAGTGAAAATGGAACTGTTACTCATTGTATGTATGGCCTATCATCTCCATGATTGTAACATACTTTATTTTTCATTACTATGTTTAATTATTGTGTTTATGAAAAAAAATTATGTTAAAGTTTTATAATTATTAAATTATTATTATTATGGACATGATAATACTATATAATATCTATAAGAACCATATCTTACACAAAGAAACCAGATGACAAAACAAGGTAATTAACACATAAAACAATGAAAATAATTGAGGACTAGGAAAAAAAGGTAATAACATGCTTTATAAGGATCATATATGATCTTATAAATATTAATATAATTATTTTATAACATAATTATATATTTAAAACCAATATAAAAGAGGTTCAATAATGTTAAATTAAAATGAAGAGTGAGGTGAGGGAATTCATATCAATTTTCATTCAATTGAGAAACATTTGATATTATGAACCCATAATCATTTATGTGGTGTATATACCACTACGTTTTAATGTAATATCATTATAAAAACATAGTTCATGGTATTTTATGCCTCATATTGAATTATTTCATCCAAGGAGATGCAACTTGAAAATTACTAGGTGGTAAAAGTTATTGTAAAATCTCATTTAATTTTTTGATTATTAACATTATAATGAAACAATAACTTTATTATATTATTTTTTTAATTGTAAATTACATTAATATTAAGTATATATACTATTTTATAATATATATGAATATTTATTAAATAATATAACATTTTAATTATGATTTTTAATTTGAATGTTATTTGTTTAAATGGAGAAATATTGATAAATCTGTATCCTTTAATCAATATAGATACTTGAAGATAAGAAACTTTTTTTATGAAATAAATTGATTATTTGATATATGTGTAATGATTTAGAAACATATTAAATTGGTTAGGGTCTCTTTATATAACTCCCCTTGATGAATCATTGTATGATTAGATGAATCAGTTGGTAAAATCAAATGGGTTTTTACCTAGTATGTTTTAAACCGTATAGTGAAAGTTATTGATAGTAAATATATCATGTTCCTTACAAATATGATATCAGATAATTAAGAACATACTTAATTTATAATTAAGTAGTTATAATGCTTGATAGTTTTACAATGATTGTATCTCTATATTCATTTCACTCTCTTTTTATTGATTAAATGAATATGTTTTTAGTTATTTACATTTTAATATCGATTATTCTTAATCCAGTTATTTATGTGGAATGTGTGTTTTTTTATTTACCGTTATATAGTTATCATTCCGTATCCAGTTATAATAGTTATTTTATTAATTAAATGGAATTGTTTCCAGTTATTTACCCTTCCATTGATTATGCTAGTCAATAATTTAAATGGAATATGTGTCCACATATTTACATTGACATATTTTTCTATCCTTATTCAATATTCTTCAATTATTCACAATTTCTTCCAATATAATTAAACCTTACATAAATTTTTTGATCACCTTTATTTTTTCCCTTACCCTAGGATACCATGATGTTTACTATTCTTGATATTCATAGATACACGAGATATAATAAATTTATTCTTCAAAAAATATTTTTAATTTGTGTATTTATTTTTAATATGGGAATCATGTACCTATTGACTTTACCATGACTGTTACACTATTCGGTCCTTCTAGATATGGTTTTCATGTATCATATTTCAGTGTGATAAAGTAGGAACCTTCTCTGTATTACTGGGGTCATGGTCACTACATTTTCCTAAAGGATCATCCCATTTAGATTTTAGGGATTCATCATGATTTGTGATATCCTTAGTTATGAAAAAACATGACATTATGGGATTCTTGGATTTTAATTGTATTTCTATTTAATTATTATAGTATTATTTTTATATTTAAAATCATGATAGTAGTTTCAATTTCTTCTCAATCATGATGATCCATTCAACTCTACAAATAAAAAATATATTTCACTTTTTAGATGAATATTAAATTTTTTAATAGAGACTGTAATAATATATTTCCAATAATATAAAAATTATAAATTTATATTCCTTACTTTTATATTTTACCTAGGTAAAAAATAAAACTATTGGGGTACCCATTCACAAACTATAATTATGGTGAAAAAAAATGAATTCCGTTTTCCAAAAATAGAATATACTTTCATATATTGGTAAACATATTCTTTAATGATTTACATATAGTGATATATCGTTAAATATCATCGTATATGATAGAATATTTATTGTTAGAATATATATTACCTCTTCGATAATAATCATATATAAGGTAAACTTATGATATATATTGTTACATAGAATATACAATTCTCTACGTGTTTTTATATATTATTTTAAAGAACCAAATATGTATGTAATTTTTTCAGCTGTGAGGAAAAAAATTATTTTGGGTTTCTATCATATTCATTGGAGAAAACATTTATTATATAAGTTATGTATTAAAATCTTATTATTATTATAACCCATTTTCATTTTATTAAATATAATTAATAAAAAAATTTTTATTGATTTCTAAATCAAAATTTTGAATCAAATTAAAAAATTCTTGATTTTCTGGTACCCCATTTCTGTAGTAAAATATATTTTGAGGTATTACTTTTTATTTATTTATGTTTTGGTCATGTGGACAAAAAATTTGGAATTTTAGAATAATTTTGAAACATTCATGTAATGTGTATGGTTTTTCAACCCATATATATAACATGATTAATAAGGCATGGGTTTATTATTAGAGATTAATGCATAGTTTATGAGTTTCCCTAGATCATGCATAATAGAAAATATTGGTAGAGATAAATTCTAAATTAATATAAATATTCTTGGTTTATGTATCCAAATTATGAATTAATTATATTTTTTCCTAAAAATGATTTATATTATATAAAAATTATCTTAAATCCTTTATTTCATACAATGTTTTTATTTCCACTATTTTTAGTGTTTTTATATCTTTTGAATATTTATTACACTTCCAATGTGCATTTCCATTATCATTCGTTTGAGAATCCATTAAACAAAGGTTTGATATTCCACAATTCCTTATATGTTCTCATTTAATTTTTATAAGTATGTGATTAGTTGTTTTTAAGAGAAATGTTGGAATTGTAGATGATAAATAAGAGTTTATTGGTTTTGAAACAGAATGGGTGTTGAGGAAGGATTAATCAACATTAGGGAAGTCAGATTTTTCTTTTATAAGTGTTTGAGGCGTGTGACTAAAATATGTCTTATTTGTGTGAAATGTTTTTTCCTTGGAAAAGGGAATTAATGTAATTTATAAATATTAAAAATTTATTATGATTATCATATTTTGATTTGATTAATTTCATGGAAATTTGATTATGCATTTTGAAGGTGATTATGTTTTTTTTCTAAAATTCGGAATATATTAATTCATTCTATAGAGGTATTTTTTTGAACTAGTTAAATAGATGTATTGAGAGATTTTTTAGGCCCTCTGAATAATTTAAAAATGTTTAGTAATTGTGTGGGGCTAATTTGTTAAGAAAATAATGGGATTATGGTATTGTACCTTTGGGAGGGGACCCCAATTCAGGGTTTTCATTTTGTTTTATAATGAGTGGGAGTAACCTAGAAATATAATGTTCAAGGATACTTGATTTCAATTATAATGTAACGGAAATGGTTTCTTCTGTTATATTCTTGTTAATAGGGTAACTAAAGACATTATTGGTTAGAAAATTCATGTATAAAAAATTGATTTATTTATTATTGAATTATATTTCATTAGTAATATCAAAATATAATGAGGGGAGTGTCTTCCTGGTAATTAAATTGATCTTATAAGTATTTCACATGCATGGGTTCTATGGGAAGTCGTTGTAGATATTAAACAAAGATTCAACACACGCCCCATATGTGAATTCCTCACAATCCTATAAATTTATGATTTTATACATATAAAGAAAAAAACCTTCATAAATAGTTATATAACAAAGAAACATTAGTGGGGCTACAGAGCAAAAGGGATTATGAATAAAATATTTTCACTCATAATGTTCTTAGGACACATGGAGAAAACATATGTTACATAATAATATTAGAATAATTATTTCTTACTATATCAAAATATAAATTTTTCAGGGTATAGTTAATTGTAATGTATATTTTGGAAACATACATCATGTATATATAGTATTTATATTTTACCCTATTATGTGGTCCATTTTTTGGGGTTTTTATATGTGATATATACATTTCATTTGTAAAAACATGATTTTAATTTTTTATGAAATAATTTTATAAGGATTGTGATTAGTGTTAAGGGAAATAAAACCCAAAAAATATTATTATAACATGTTAGCATTCATTTTTTTGTTATACATGATCAAATAGATACACCTACAGCCTAATATAAATTTATATTTACTTGGATTGAGTTAATGTTATCAAGTCTGGTCATGTCAATTAAAAAAAGTATCAGTAGGTTCCTATTGAGAGGTTTGTACGGAAATTGGTTGTTTAAAACTAATATGATATCTAAAAAAACATATTGCTACGTAATTTTAAATTATCTATGAATTATTTGTATTTTAGGGGGGACCAAGTGGTTAGTTTAATATTTTTCATTTAATTTTATTATGCCATGACAATGTCTCCTTTTATAAGGATTAATGTTAAATTTATGAAAATATAATAAATCATTAATATGTATTTCATCATGTTTGAATTACATTGATAATGATAATTATCTTGATATGGAAATTGGAATATATTTTTTTATTAATGTGAATGTAATCATAAACGATATTTAGTCATCGAAATTCTTGATGAATTTTTTTAGATATAAAAATTCAGTAACTTTGTAATGAATTTTATAAATTATGAGTTTTAAAAAATTATTATATAATATATTTCATTGATGTGTATTTCTTGGTAATTTAAGAATTAGTATGCTTTGGTTTTCTCTCATTAATCATCAAGGGAAAGCTATTAAAAATGAATATCTACATGAACCCGGTTTGGTTCAATATATTAATTGAATCAAATTTTGTTTGTTTAAAACTATGTATAGGTTAAAATAAAATCAAGATACTCATAATGTGGATTTTACTACTGAGATTCAAAAAAAATCCCATTAAAAGGTTTATTTAATTTTAGGTAATGATGTTATGGATTTAGGAAACAATGATAATAACAATTGTTAATTCTTGACATTGTTAATGAAATTAAGGTGAAGTGGTATATATATATCATACTTTATAGATAGTGGTGTGATTTAGTTTTCAAGGTTTATTTTTATGACATTATTTGTTTCTATGTCCTCAACACTCCTTTTAACCAGTATTTTTATTTATTCTAAAAATTGTGTTTTTTAACATTTATTAGAAAAAATAACCATTATTAAATTCAATGATCACTTCACTAATATTCATGTAATTAAACCAAGTTAGTTCGTATTTAATATTTAATAATTTCAATATTTGAGTGACTCCTATTAATAAATATTTTATCTAAGGTAGATATGTTATATATAAAATATTATAAAAAAATTAATATATTAATCATAATTTAAAAACATATTATAATAATCTGTTGAGGTTGAAATTTTATAACACCCATGTTTTTTTATTTAATGAATTTTTTTTAAATTCTTATTATTTATATAAGTGATAAAACTTATTATTTTTATTAAAAATTATTCCATTTAAATGTTAAATGTTTTTGGAATCATGTGTTTGTTGTTAATTTTTAACTTTGTGACTTGTTTATTTGATTAGTGGAAATTAACTTAATATATTATGGATTTCACATAATGGATATCGATTTATAATTAGAGTTTAATATTTTATTCAATCTCAATTAATTTTTTATATTGAAATTTCTTTGCAATGGGTATATTTTATGATTTAATGTTTTCATTAATTGTGACTACTGAAAATGTTTAATGATGTGAGTTAGTGAATTAAGGGTCAATGATTAGTTCCAATATAATATTCCATGGGATATTATTTTCCAATAATATGGATCATCTTATGAATTATGGTGGAAAAGGTATTAAAGTAAATGATTATGGAATTTAAATAGGTGAAATATTAAAAAGTGTGTTACATTTTTATGAAGAGAATTTCTGAGACTTTTTATCGCATTAAATGTGTTCTATAAGGTGAATTGATTATATGTTTTACAAGGACTATTAAGAGGGGTATTGATTACATTTTATTCATTTCTAGGAGACCAATATAGATATATATTTTTTTTGGAATGTAGATAGTGTGGTCAATATGAATTGATTTGACCTATAAGTATCTTATTTATTGAATATATCCCAAAACACTAACCATGCTGATTTTTTGAGGGATTTATCAAGGTGAATGGTTTTCATATTCAATATTGGTTGTTTAAATGTGGCATTGAAGCTATTCCACTTTCTAGTTAATTTTTAAACAACTCTCCATTAACAACATGTAACTTATGATTTATATTGGGTTGAACTAAAATGAAAAAGGCACCATTCCAACCACTATATTATAGTATATCTATTTTATAGAGGTCAATGAGGCCATCCCAATGGGGAATGGGAAATTAAAATATTTCCTGATTCATGTAATGTTTCATATAATTTTTTCCCTTTGAATACATTATATTTGTAAAGGATTCATGCGGTAAGACTCAGAGGACTACCATTGAAAGATCATTTATTTGAGAAATCATGCGAATGATCATCGAATATCATCTAGGTAATCCACTTCAATACTTTATATGAGATTGATAATTCATTTTTATTTATTTATTGATTATGTTCATGTAAATATTTAGAAATAAATGTTTTCTGAAAAAAATATTGGGTTTTAAATTACATTTTGATAAACTAATTTATTAAAATAAATGTAAAAGGGTTTTATTTTGATAAATTATTTATGTTTAGTTTATTGTATATTATCACGTGGTGTGATTACATAGTTCATAATATTTTTTCAGATACATGTAAGGAAAACCAATTTACTGTAACCTTGGTAAATATAGAGAATTTAAAAATAATATATTAATGTGAATGAGGTTAAAAATTTGATATTTCAATAATAAATCATGAAACATGTAAGGTATAGAGATACATATTTAATATCATCGCCACTTATTTATTTTATCTAATTTTGGATTTGTCATTACACTATAGTTTAACATTTAAATACTTCTTTCATTTTCAATGAATATTTTATAAGGTTTTCAATAATAGTTTTTTCTATATAAAATGATGTTTTTAAACTAAATATAGTTTTTAGGGGAAATAATTCAATAAATGTTTACCTTATCCCCCATATCTAGTCTCCTGTCAGTATCAATTAGAGGAATTCCCTTATATTTATGTGTAATAAAGTTGAAGAATCTATATATCATGATAAGAATTTAAATCTAATTCATGATATGACCCTTATTTTTAAAAGACATGTTTTATTGAATTTATTTGTCTTTTAGAATTTTTGATTTTTAGCATTTTAGTTTTTTAAAATTATTAATATAAAGTATATTATTGAATTAATGGGACTAAATCAGTGTGAATTAGATAATCCAAAATAAATGGATTGAAGTCTATTTAGATGAAATATGAATAATACTTTTTTTATTATGAAAATTATGAGTTACATAAGTTTTATTTTGTATTCTATGTGTTATAAAATTATTTAACCTAGAATTATAGTAGATCAAATTGCACAATAGGAATTGGATAATTCCAATTTGGATCCACAATTTTTAAATTTTGTTAAACATGAATACCAATATATTTTCAGGAATACTTTTCAAAATTGTTCACAATAGATAGACATGGAATTATAATTTCGAAAAACATATACAGCATCATTCAGGTGTGATGTTGTCCTAGATAAGTTATGGAGTGACTATATAAAATAAATAAAACCTATACAATCTTACAAATAGAAAAAACCATAATGGTAAATTTTTAATCATAATTCATTAAGTTACCACCTAAAAATAGTTATGGTAGGTTGACTTACTAAAGAAATAAAAATATCATAATCTCAAGTGTTATCATAATATCTCACATGGTTCATTTTTATCAAATGAACAAAAGCTAGCTTGCTCCCAAAGGTGTTCTTATCTCGATAAAATAATTTTTTATATTTTATTTTATAAAAATAAATTCACTAATCTATTGAATACTGTAACAATGTTTATAATTCATGGGAATTATTTTTATATTGGTTTAGGAAACAAAATATGAAAAAATATAGTAAAGGACTATCCTATTAAAACAACCAGCTTATTTATAGATTGTGATTATAATAGTTTCATTAGAGGTGGTAATCCCAGATTCACATAAAGAGACTAATTGTTCTATTACAATAAAAATTAAATGAATTTCATAAATTAATTAAGAAGTAAGAGTAATTATCATCAAATGAATCAAACATACTCAACATCCCACATCCCAAAAGAGAAGAATACACTATAGGGATTCCAGTTTAGTGATGTTGGATTTGTCAATTTGAAATGTACATCCCCACCTCACCCATAAATTCAAATATTGAATGGGAATTCATATGAATATTTATTTTTTAAAATTAAAAACATTTAGTGATAGGGGTTCATAAAAAATGAATGAGTTTGATGAAGCAAGTTTACTATCTAAATAAAAATGAGCAGTGTACCCAATGTAGTTTTTGAAGGCCTCATCAGAAAGAAACTTTTTCACACTAAATAGGTATGGGAAGGAACATTATATTTTATTGGACATAAATTAAAGTAGATTTTGATGCACAAACATATATTCTATGAATAAAATTCTTATTACATACATGAAAATTTCTGAATTATTTTTTATGGGAGCATTGAATATTAATCTTTCCATATATCATTAAGAAAATATTATAGTGAGAAGCATTAATTCAATATTCAATTAATATGGAAAGCCCATTGAGAGAAAGAGATGATCATAAATTTATAATTCCATATATCAACATAAAACAGATAATATTTAAATAACATTAGAAGTACCTATAAATGGGATAAATATATATGGCCTAATTATCAAGATAGATTTGTAGAGATGATTATATAATAAAATATACTGTTATAGTCAAAGGCTTCATTTCATAGACTAGGAGGGACTATCTAAATTATATAATGATTTTGGGATCTTAAGTATATATGGTATTGTTTATGGTATGATGATTCGGGTTTATATCATTCCAATTAGCATGGATAGTAGTTTGATTGATTAAGAGTAAGAAACAACAATCACTACAAACAATGGTGAGTCAATAAGAAGATGTTATCCTTGAGGATTTCTCTATATTTCCACCTAAATGGGATATGAAATTTTCTTTGGTCTACTTCGTTGAAATAATCCTTATTCAGTTTCCTTTATATAGAAGGAAACTAGTGTTGAAGGGATTTAATTTTAATATTTATGAGATTTAGAAAAAATAGAGATTTTTGGTTTTCCAAAATTCATTTTTCAATTTGGGTATCATCAGTTATGATTAAAGGAAGTGGAAATTTTAATAATAGAATTCAGATATTCTTATAATAACAATGCATTTATGGTTATGTATTTTAGACTCAACAATTCACATGTTTTATTAATTACATTGATGATCATGTTCTTCCATAAATTTTTAGATGTGTTTATGGTGTTATTTATGGGTGTCATTCTTACATACTCATGGATAAGAATTGATAATGTAGAAAACATGAAGGTTTCTATAAAAACAAAACATGAGTTTAAATGGAATTAAATTTGTTTAAAATTTTACATTGGCATAAAATTAGTTAAATTTATTTATTATGTGGTTTTTAAAAAACGTATCTAAGTTGTTACAAATACATTCAATGTTTTTAGTTTCATAAAAATTATAATAATGAATATAATATTTGAATTCTCAACTATTTTGATGGATGTGTCCAGATACATATATTAGATGCTTAAAAATTATAATAACTCATTACAGATATTACATATAAATATATAATGTTTGATTAGAAAGAGGACTATCACAAGTCATTTAAACTTTATAAAAGGAGTAATATTTCAACTCCAATTATAATTATTCATATTATATGAGCTATATATTATATATGTTGTGATTTGTCCCGATTGGGTTTTGGATGATTCCTAATATAAGGAGGAGGAGTCCTAGTTTTTGGGTATAGGTTGTATGAACAATTTATATTTAGCACTAATTGTTCATGCCTTGATGATTTGGATACATTTCATTTCTAGGGAAGTATTTATCATGGATACTCATCATAGTATTTTGACGTAAACTTTATCTTATCATGATCATATCATGGGAAACACTAGTGGGTGGAGTTACCTTTTAAATATTTAGGTCATAACCCATCCTAATGGGGCCTGATCCGCAACTACCCATGACAGGCTTCAATAAACTAGGGGCTGTACTATAGTACTAGGTAGGCATATCAGACACATGGGAGGCCTTATCTTTTTAATCCTATATGAACAAACCTCTATAAATCAACATGAAATAGTGTAGGGATAATAAAACTGATAATAAAGTTATGTGTGTATATATATATCCCAAAATACTTTATAGTAGATGTAATATAAACATAATAGGGAAGAATACCAGCCGTCCAAAAACTATAAAATATTATGACCTACTCATATGGAGGCGATCACATTCAAATAAAACTGATGGAAAGCTCTACATCCAATCTCCAACAAACACCTTGGTTGGTCTATATCACTATGTTTTTCCTTCTATGAGTCGTCCTAGGAATCTATCGAAATTCATATGGTATGCCTAGTAGACAACATGTATGTTAAAATCATGCATAGTGGGGAGTATAATAATACTCATTTGGTGCCACAAAAACCAAAAATAAAACTAATAAAATAAAATGTGATTGTCTAGTCATCCATGCTTGATGGAACCCTAATGAGGTAGAACCTCCATCATGAACCCATCCTCCACTATAAATGACTTTTTAGCTCATTTCATATTGGGTGTCAACCGAAACATATGAAAAAATATCAAGGAAATAAAAAATCACCCAGATATCCTCATCTCGGAATCCAAGTATCATAAGGGTCCGAACATAGAGCCAACTACATAATCCTACATGAGGATCCAAGTAAACACACAACCAATATAACACACTCCATGGCACCAAAATTCTAGATGATTATATTCCAAGAGATACACTGGAACACCCCGAGATTTTATGAAAAATATTCTTTTTAATTTCACTAATGTCTTGTGTTGTACGCTACGCCAAAAGGATCTTGCACAACACAACATCCTTGACTTGCCTTGCATTACATGCAATCACAACCTTCCTCGATAGCGTGTGTGGTATGCAATACTGGGTTTCACGAAACAACGATATGCTTTAAAATATTATTAAAACTAGCCGTTATGAATAGTAATAACCACTTTTTGAAATTTTGTAAATTTTATTTTTCAAAATGGAATTCATTTTTAGATTCGGAGTATCGAATTTAGCCTAAGGTGAAATTTTGGTACTTTTCGGATAACTTTCATATTCTGATGAATAGTGAAAATTTCTAAATTATAATTAAAAACAACTTTTTTAATCGAAATAATTATTAGTGATAAATTATTAATTTGAGTGGTTTTAAAGTATATTTAGAATATATTTTTACAATTTAATACAATGTTGGTCATTGGTTGTAATTTCACATTTAAACCAGACATAATCAAGTGTCAATCTTTTGATAGATATTGTTTCTTAAAAACACGCTATTTGTTTTAACAGCGGGATTTAATTATAAAATTAATTAATGCAACTTCTATGTTATGAATTTGGTAAAATAGACTTCATTTTTGAATTCGGAATATGAAATATAGCTTCGGATGAAATTTTGGCATTTTTCTGAAAAACATCAATTTTTGATTAATAGTGAAACTACTAAGTGGTAGTTAAAAACTGAATTTTGCATAAAACATAATTTTACCGCTTCTGTGAATGGAATTTCGAAAATCCGACAGACACGGTTGATATCAGTAAGTAAAATGTGGTTCAATGAGATAAAAATAATTTTTTGGTGAATAGTAACTTTTTACTTTTTTTACCGCGGTTAATAGTAAATAGGGTAACTAAGGGTAAATATGATATTAATATTACCCTAACACTTGTCCTAATTCTATTGGACAAGTGTAATTCGACCAAAAACAACCTTATGAACAAATTATGACCATTTAGGCCCACTTGGATTAGATTAGGACATTTATTATTAATTTATTTAAAGAAGGGTTAAAATAGTTAAAATCAAAGTTTAATAAGTAAATAATTTTTAATATGGGGATATACATAAGATAAATTCGACTATAAATATTCATTAGAAAGCTAAAAATATTTCCTACATAATGGTATTTTATTTGTAATTTTTAGACATTAAATAATTTAATTTATTTATGACACAATGATGATGCAGTAATTATCTTATTAATGAAATATTGACATAATTGATGTTATAAACACCAAAATAAATGTAATTTGAGACTTTTTATAAATTCCAATAATTTTCTAGGTTACTATGATATATTAATGTTGATTTAATCAACCTGGTTGGAACATATAATTCTGTTATGACTTTCACAAAAATCATATATCAAATAGTGTCAAAATTGACACAAAATAGTTTTTAAATCAAATATTATATTATTAATTGTTAAAAATCTAAGGATCGGCCAAATGACTTAGATAAGGATATATATATTAATAATAAACAATTTGGGGTTCTTTTGCCATGTTATAGTAAGTGTATTAACCATATAGTGAAAGAAAACAAAAAGACACGGTAAAAGTTAAATTATTTAACTTAGAGTTAAATCTAATTGATAAGGTTAAAATAATATCCTAAACTTGTCTAAATCTTATTGGTTGATAGGATTTCGACCCATCCCCACTTTAGCTTCGAAATAAGACCCTTTGGAACCATTATAAACCGACTTTGACTATAATATAAAATAATATTTTGAGATATTCCTAAGGTGCCCCTCTCCTCCCTTATAAAAGGGTACCTCCTCCCCCTCCTCCTCACACCAAATTGAGCACTCAAGCTCGGCCAACCCCTGCCATTTTCTCCTCTCCACTTCCCTAGAATACTCCTAGAGGTCCTGGTCTTCTTCAAAGACCAATATTAGTTCCCTAAGTGGAGGATTCAAAGAAGTGTTCCAAAGAAGAGGTAATATCCATTACCGATCTTTTCAATTTCTTTCTTCTTCAACTTCTTCTTCTTTAGTTGTTTCATGATAAAGTAATAACATCAGTATTACATACATACTGATATGTTATTATAAATATGAAACAACCCTAATTCACCTTCTATCCATCCTACGGAAAAATGAAATCACCGCGCGTGTGTACGTACGGAATACCGTCTCCACACCGTGGTGTAATCTATTTTCCACCACCACCTTACATGGATGGGTATAATGGTGTAAATAATAACTATAAATAGTTATTAAAACATCATATTGATTCTGATATATTGTATAATCCACTCCAATTCAATTCAATAATTATGGAAATGATATCATCGCTCGTGCGTACGTACGGACTACCGTCTCCACGACGCGATGAGATTCATTCTTAATAATTAACCATTCATGAATGATTATAAAGTATATATAATAAGTACTAATTAAATATATGACCTAATAATGATACTGGAATTATTTATATTTATATGTATGTCATCTACTTAATTCCATTCAATTCAATAAGGAAACGAAAACAGCGTTCATGCGTACGTATGGACTACCGTCTCCATGAACGGTGTATTTCTTTCCATTTACTGATTTATTATATATGTATATTCTGAATATATATATATAAATCATGTTTTATATTCTGGAATTAAGTAATCATGATCTAAGTAATCATATGAATAATTACAAGTTAAAAACACGAATGACAAATGAGACGATTTTACCCAAAACGCTACATTAACATGAATTTACAAAAGAACGGGTAATATAAAGTCATAAGTGGACCATATATGATATAATAACAATGAATATGATTCTGGAATAATTCAATAACATGATTTAAATCATTATACAGGAGGTTCGGACACTTACAAAGCAAGTCGGACATAAGGTAAGGGAAAATATCACAATCTCATTTTTATCCGAGATTGTTTATTCGTAAGTATTTTACTGGGGTGTATTTTATCATCCACATCCATGTTTCATCAATATGTAATATTATTTCCATCCTTCTACAATAGTTTATATCCAATTTTACCCTTCGGTGAGTTTTTAGTAAAAGATACGAAAGAAATCTTTTGTCGTTTTTCGTACGAGGTACTTTTTGACTTTTCCGACAAAAGTACGAAGAATGTTTTTTTTAACTTATACGGCATGAATGGATTTTTAAAAAATTATTTCCAAGAAGCTTCCTTTACAAGTTTTCAAGTTTTTTTTAATTATCTTCTTTTATTTTAAAGTCGTATGACATGTTATGAAAGGAAAAATGTTTTTGAAGTAGAAAGGATATTTTCCTCAAGAATAGAGGTCAAGTTTTTTTATCAAAATTATTTTCCATCTAAGATAATAAAAGGGTTCGGTTTTTATCCCTATTATTACATTGATTTGATTATGTTGTGATGGAAATATTTTTATGAATTCCTTTATCTTATATGAATTGTTTTATGATGTCATGATGTATAAGATTCCCATTTTTATTACACGGGTTATGCAATGATGTATGATTTAAGATTTTTTGGCACACATAAGAAAGGATTCATTATAAGATGGGTGGGACCTATATCTCCCTCCAATGCATTGGGTAAAGATTTTATATCTCATGAGATAGACATGGCTGGAATGGTAGGTTATACCGGTTCAGTGAAACAGGACTGAAACGAGGGTTACTCGATTCAGAAAGGGACTTTGTCCACTAAGATAGTCTTGGCAATGAGTCTTGACTAACAAGAAATGATTCTCTATGATTATGTGTGAATGCCACAAAGTTTCATGTTTTAAGTTATGATTATTGTGATTACATTTCACTGCCATGATTTACCCCATGTTATGAAATTATGATCTCTTTTGCAGGTTAAGATTTCCAAAAGTTATGTGCTTATGTATATGATGTGATTGATATTTCTTTTTTTACCCTTACTGAGCATTTGAGCTCACCCTTTTATGTTTTCTTTTCCCCAGGATATAAAGAAAGGTTTTAGGTTAAAAAAAAAGAGGAAGATCTTTATGGGAGATTTTGAAGATCGTTCACCACGATTAGAAGATTATATTCCGAGTTTCCAAAGACACTAAACTATTACAATCCTTGTGTGTGTGTGTTTTTTATGTACTAAGTATTCCGCAAATGTAATGTAATGTCAATGTACGTCAGGCTTCGGGTCTCTACAGTTGGTATCAAAGGAAAGGTTTAGTCAACCTTTGGAAACTAGGATGCGAAAACGTTAGTGAGATCCCTAGAGATATTTCTACGGTATGTCTAGGGATGTCCCTAAGGTTAAGTATACGTATAGGTTATAGTACTAGAATTACGCTAACGATCATAGAATTAAACCTAAGATGTTAGATATTTAAGGTACTCCCCTTTTATTATGTTGTTTTCCCTAGCATGATTTTTGCCTCTCACACTATTCTTTTTGGGTTTTAGACGATGGCTGGAACCCGAAGGAACCGTGTTGATCAATGCAATGGACAATGCAATGATTTCCCTCCTGAACAAACAAATGTTATGGGAGATGGAGTGAAAAATCTTATTGCTATACTTACACAAGCTATGAATCATTCTGGACTTCCAAATGAGTAGAGGAGGGAACAATATTCTATTGAGTCCTTCATGAGGCAACGTCCACCTTCTTTCAGTGGGTCTTCTGATCCACTTGTTGCTGAACAATGGATCAGTACCACTGAAAAGATATTTTCAGTTCTTCAATGTTCTGAGCATGATAAATTCATCTTAGCAGTATATCGTTTGGAAGGTGAAGCTGATCAATGGTGGAATCTTATCAAGAATACAAGGCAAAGATATGAAATTGAGTCCATGGAATGGGACGAGTTCAAGAACTTATTTTTCAATAAGTACTTCCCTCGTATTCTTCGAGCAAAGATGGAGAAGGAGTTTCTTGAACTAAAGCAAAAGGATGATGAATCTGTTGGTATATACGAAGCAAATTTTACAAGACTTGCAAGGTATGCATCTGGCATTATCATCCAACCTGAAAGTAAAGTTGATCGATTTTTCAGTGGCTTAAAACCAAGTCTTCGAAGGGCATTAGCTATAAGAGACTTCAGTAGCTATGAAGAAATTGTGCGTTGTGCTATCAAGGTAGAAATGGAAGTTGGTATTACATATCCATCTCATGGTTTTGACAAGAAACGAAAGATGGAGTTCAAGGAGAAATCTTAGAATAATGGTGAAAAGAAGATGAATGTTTCCTTATGCACAAAGTGTGGAAAGAAGCATGGTGGAGATTGTCTTAAAGGGACTAGAAAATGTTTTAAGTGTGGAAAAGAAGGTCATCGAGCAGCTGAGTGTTGAAGTAATGGAAAAAGGGTTTCTAATGATGTGAATAAAGAAAACACTGTAGAGAATGCACCACCAACACTTCAATGCTTCAAGTGCAAGGAAATGGGGCATTATGCTAATAAATGCCCTAATCCAAGGGTTAGTGATGATCAGCATGAGCAACCACTGAAGGCAAAGGACAAAGGGAAGTCACATGCGATCACTATTGGCAATGTTGTATATGACAACGATGTGGTGGAATGATTAAGTGTTTATGTAATGGGATTCCAAAATAATGTTGTATCATTGAGTATTGCAATATTTATTGATGTGGTATTCAAAGTGATTGAGATATTTTTTTGGAAATAAGATGATATGCGCATAATGAAGGGAAAACGAGAAAATGAAATGTTTAACAGTATTCATGAGCTCATGATTGATATAATGACTAAGTGATATCATTGTTTGAGAATTTTGAGGATTTTGGTATGTGGAAAGTGTTAAATTTTAACTGCATTCATGTTTTCACTAAGGTATTCAAGAGAATACATGATTAAGGACTTTGAATGTTTGGAATGTGACCAACAAAACATATCTTATGATATATGGGGATTGACAATGGTGTTAAATCTCTGGTAATCGTTTTCACTATGTTATGAGAGTGGACTGTAGTATTATGGATAAGCCTAATGATTGAAATGGATTATGTTGGACATAAGTGAGTATTGTTTAAGGATAGAAGTTTTTTTTCGATATTATTGATGGGATGTTATAGTAATGTAGTTTTAGAAAAAGGACAACATGCAGGACGGGCGACAACCCATCGCTTCGGACAAGGCTGTGGGAATCGAACCCACAACCGAAGTGCAACTGGCCTTTATCACCTACCACTGGCCTACAGTAAGTCCCTGTTTTGTAGAAACTAGTTTTATTTTATTAAGTGGTATGATATACGAAGTATAAGTTCATTTTTGGAACCATATACGATTAATCTAACCATAAAATAAACATATAACTTTTCGAACCTTTTGTTTGAGACAGATGGAATGACCCGTCATTCTATCACATGATCTGCTAACACTTCACGAATAACAAATTCAACTTCATTTATTTAAGAGATGAAGTAGAAATTGTTCAAGGCACGAACAACAGCAAGATTGTACCAAAATAAAGTAAGTATTTATTCTAATTCAAACTCTTCAACTTTAGGGCAACGATCTTGAAAACCAAAAATGTTGTCCTAGTGCTCTTATACCTGATGAATCAGATGGTACCTTATATCACCACAAATATATGGATTTGTGATTACTGGATTTTCCATAGCCATGTTCTCTACCACTCTCCATCAGAACATGATGGTTAGATTTCTCTTCCATATCCATATTTTCACCTATGTGGAAACCCAGTGATTAGTTTATTTGGGTAACCGTTAAGTTTCATACTTTTGTTTTAAAATATTGGTTTTGGTATTCCTTTTTACGATGTGGGTTTATATTAAATAAACTTTCTAATAGTAAACCATTTATAACCCCAACGAATTTCGAGGGCGAAATTCATTTTAAGGGGGGTAGAATGTAACACCCCGAGATTTTATGAAAAATATACTTTTTAATTTCACTAATGTCTTGTGTTGTACGCTACACCAAAAGGAGCTTGCACAACACATCATCCTTGACTTTCCTTGCATTACACGCAATCGCAACCTTCCTCGATAGCGTGTGTGGTACGCAATACTGAGTTTCACGAAACAACGATATGCTTTAAAATATTATTAAAACTAGCCGTTATGAATAGTAATAACCACTTTTTGAAATTTTTTAAATTTTATTTTTCAAAATGGAATTCATTTTTAGATTCGGAGTATCGAATTTAGCCTAAGGTGAAATTTTGGTACTTTTCGGATAACTTTCATATTCTGATGAATAGTGAAAATTTCTAAATTATAATTAAAAACAACTTTTTTAATCGAAATAATTAATAGTGATAAATTATTAATTTGAGTGGTTTTAAAGTATATTTAGAATATATTTTTACAATTTAATACAATGTTGGTCATTGGTTGTAATTTCACATTTAAACCAGACATAATCAAGTGTCAATCTTTTGATAGATATTGTTTCTTAAAAACACGCTATTTGTTTTAACAGTGGGATTTAATTATAAAATTAATTAATGAAACTTCTATGTTATGAATTTGGTAAAATAGACTTCATTTTTGAATTCGGAATATAAAATATAGCTTAGGATAAAATTTTGGCATTTTTCTGAAAAACATCAATTTTTGATGAATAGTGAAACTACTAAGTGGTAGTTAAAAACTGAATTTTGCATAAAACTTAATTTTACCACTTCTGTGAATGGAATTTCGAAAATCCGATAGACACGGTTGATATCAGTAAGTAAAATGTGGTTCAATGAGATAAAAATAATTTTTTGGTGAATAGTAACTTTTTACTTTTTTTACCGCGGTTAATAGTAAATAGGGTAACTAAGGGTAAATATGATATTAATATTACCCTAACACTTGTCCTAATTCTATTGGACAAGTGTAATTCGACCAAAAACAACCTTATGAACAAAATATGACCATTTAGGCCCACTTGGATTAGATTAGGACATTTATTATTAATTTATTTAAAGAAGGGTTAAAATAGTTAAAATCAATGTTTAATAAGTAAATAATTTTTAATATGGGGCTATAAATAAGATAAAATCGACTATAAATATTCATTAGAAAGCTAAAAATATTTCCTACATAATGGTATTTTATTTGTAATTTTTAGACATTAAATAATTTAATTTATGTATGACACAATGATGATGCAGTAATTATCTTATTAATGAAATATTGACATAATTGATGTTATAAACACCAAAATAAATGTAATTTGAGACTTTTTATGAATTCCACTAATTTTCTAGGTTACTATTATATATTAATGTTGATTTAATCAACTTGGTTCGAACATATAATTTTGTTATGACTTTCACAAAAATCATATATCAAATAGTGTCAAAATTGACACAAAATAGTTTTTAAATCAAATATTATATTATTAATTGTTAAAAATATAAGGTTCGGCAAAATGACTTAGATAAGGATATATATATTAATAATAAACAATTTGGGGTTCTTTTGGCATGTTATAGTAAGTGTATTAACCATATAGTGAAAGAAAAAAAAAGACACGGTAAAAGTTAAATTATTTAACTTAGAGTTAAATCTAATTGATAAGGTTAAAATAATATCCTAAACTTGTCTAAATCATATTGGTTGATAGGATTTCGACCCATCCCCACTTTAGCTTCTAAATAAGACCCTTTGGAACCATTATAAACCGACTTTGACTATAATATAAAATAATATTTTGAGATATTCCTAAGGTGCCCCTCTCCTCCCTTATAAAAGGGTACCTCCTCCCCCTCTTCCTCACACCAAATTGAGCACTCAAGCTCGGCCAACCCCTGCCATTTTCTCCTCTCGACTTCCATAGAATAATCCTAGAGGTCCTGGTCTTCTTCAAAGACCAATATTAGTTCCCTAAGTGGAGGATTCAAAGAAGCGTTCCAAAGAAGAGGTAATATCCATTACCGATCTTTTCAATTTCTTTCTTCTTCAACTTCTTCTTCTTTAGTTGTTTCATGATAAAGTAATAACATCAGTATTACTTACATACTGATATGTTATTATAAATATGAAACAACCCTAATTCACCTTCAATCCATCCTATGGAAAAATGAAATCACCGCGCGTGCGTACGTACGGAATACCGTCTCCACGTCGTGGTGTAATCTATTTTCCACCACCACCTTACATGGATGGGTATAATGGTGTAAAGAATAACTATACATAGTTATTACAACATCATATTGATTCTGATATATTGTATAATCCACTCCAATTCAATTCAATAATTATGGAAATGATATCATCGCTCGTGCGTACGTACGGACTACCGTCTCCACGATGCGATGAGATTCATTCTTAATAATTAACCATTCATGAATGATTATAAAGTATATATAATAAGTACTAATGAAATATATGACCTAATAATGATACTGGAATTATTTATATTTATATGTATGTCATCTACTTAATTCCATTCAATTCAATAAGGAAACGAAAACAGCGTCCATGCGTACGTACGGACTACCGTCTCCATGAACGGTGTATTTCTTTCCATTTACTGATTTATTATATATGTATATTCTGAATATATATATATAAATCATGTTTTATATTCTGGAATTAAGTAATCATGATCTAAGTAATCATATGAATAATTACAAGTTAAAAACACGAACGACAAATGAGACGATTTTACCCAAAACGCTACATTAACATGAATTT
Organism: Viscum album; assembly: GCA_963277665.1. NCBI lineage: Eukaryota > Viridiplantae > Streptophyta > Magnoliopsida > Santalales > Viscaceae > Viscum > Viscum album. Next base: position 894,403,581 of record OY728123.1, read on the forward strand.
ACAAAAGAACGGGTAATATAAAGTCATAAGTGGACCATATATGATATAATGACAATGAATATGATTCTGGAATAATTCAATAACATGATTTAAATCATTATACAGGAGGTTCGGACACTTACAAAGCAAGTCGGACATAAGGTAAGGGAAAATATCACAATCTCATTTTTATCCGAGATTGTTTATTCGTAAGTATTTTACTGGGGTGTATTTTATCATCCACATCCATGTTTCATCAATATGTAATATTATTTCCATCCTTCTACAATATTTTATATCCAATTTTACCCTTCGGTGAGTTTTTAGTAAAAGATACGAAAGGAATCTTTTGTCGTTTTTCGTACGAGGTACTTTTTGACTTTTCCGACAAAAGTACGAAGAATGTTTTTTTTAACTTATACGGCATGAATGGATTTTTAAAAAATTATTTCCAAGAAGCTTCCTTTACAAGTTTTCACGTTTATTTTTAATTATCTTCTTTTATTTTAAAGTCGTATGACATGTTATGAAAGGAAAAATGTTTTTGAAGTAGAAAGGATATTTTCCTCAAGAATAGAGGTCAAGTATTTTATCAAAATTATTTTCCATCTAAGATAATAAAAGGGTTCTGTTTTTATCCCTATTATTACATGGATTTGATTATGTTGTGATGGAAATATTTTTATGAATTCCTTTATCTTATATGAATTGTTTTATGATGTCATGATGTTTAAGATTCCCATTTTTATTACATGGGTTATGCAATGATGTATGATTTAAGATTTTGTGGCACACATAAGAAAGGATTCATTATAAGATGGGTGGGACCTATATCTCCCTCCAATGCATTGGGTAAAGATTTTATATCTCATGAGATAGACATGGCTGGAATGGTAGGTTATACCGGTTTAGTGAAACAGGACTGAAACGAGGGTTACTCGATTCAGAAAGGGACTTTGTCCACTAAGATAGTCTTGGCAATGAGTCTTGACTAACAAGAAATGATTCTCTATGATTATGTGTGAATGACACAAAGTTTCATGTTTTATGTTATGATTATTGTGATTACATTTCACTGCCATGATTTACCCCATGTTATGAAATTATGATCTCTTTTGCAGGTTAAGATTTCCAAAAGTTATGTGCTTATGTATATGATGTGATTGATATTTCTTTTGTTTACCCTTACTGAGCATTTGAGCTCACCCTTTTATGTTTTCTTTTCCCCAGGATATAAAGAAAGGTTTTAGGTAAAAAAAAGAGGAAGATCTTTATGGGAGATTTTGAAGATCTTTCACCACGATTAGAAGATTATATTCCGAGTTTCCAAAGACACTAAACTATTACGATCCTTGTGTGTGTGTGTTTGTTATGTACTAAGTATTCCGCAAATGTAATGTGATGTCAATGTACGTCAGGCTTCGGGTCTCTACATACACTCCATCAAGAACAGCTATAGCATCCCTTATGGAATGTTCAAGAGAACATTCCTAATTGTGAATAACATGAAAAGTCAAAATCTAGTGGTGAACACAATTGGTCATGTCTCTGTTCTCTTATTCCCTGTGAAAGATAATAAGAACCCATGTGGAGAGTCTCTCCCCTCACCACTGCACAATATTCTAGGAGCACTCCCAGATAGATTTCACTACATGCATCCTCTCTAAAGAGATATACAGAGAGAGATAGAGAGTGGGTAGACCCACACCGCCCTGATCCACCACAGTGGAGGTAGAAATAGATCCTAATAACCCACATAACCTTCGTAACACCCATAGGGAGAGGCATTAATGTCATTGTGTTGAGGGAAAACAAACTCCAAACAAGGTATCACACATAACTAATTGATGGTCCAGTCCTCGTAACATTATCCGTCAGAAGAGATAACCCATACTCTAGAGGGTGACCAACACCCTGACATATAAATGGAGTGAAAATTCATAGATATATGACCCTATACAAGGTACAACTGGGGAGTCCCACTCTATGGCTAGGGGACCCACACACGGGTACGATAGGGGAGTTCCAGACGACTATTATGAACACTATAGTGTACACACACCATAGAGGGGAGTACCAACCCTATACTAGAGGACTAGAACCCAGGTATGATAGGGGAGTACTTAATATACTGTAAGATCACATATGGAGGACACACACCCTGATTAGATATGGTAATTTTGACTCCAATGATAGACTACCCACACCATGATATTTTAGTGGAGTACCCAATCCACCTATACATCATATGCAGAGGTCCTGCACCCTAATGTGATAAGGGAGTACCAAATCCATAGATAGAGGACCCACTACATTTTATGATTAGGGAGTGTCTACACTATCATTCCAATTAATATAGAGGGTCCACTCTATGGTATATTTGGGGAGCTCTTTCTCCAACTACAAAAACAAAACGTGGGATTCACACCCTGGTATGTCGGTACTATTTTGATCCCAGGAAAACTAATTCTTGGTTGGAGGACCCAAACCCACTATGTGGGGAGTTATGCCTCTACCAAAAAAATAGATAATGGAAACTTTCACCCTAAAACCATAGGGGAGTACCAGTCACATCGTCTCTCTAAATATCCACATTGCTCTCCAGCATCGGCGAAGCACCACTGAAGGGAGAGTCACAACTGTCATACCTTATATTGAAACACTTCCATAGGTAGGGAATCCAGAACCACATATGATAGGTAAGAACCAATAGATATTCCAAATATATCCCTGGGACCTACTTACTAAGATGATATAGAATAGGACCAGCCATGATGTCAACCAAGTGAGCCACCCTCATCACTACCCAAGGTATTCTGCCACTACTGCAATGTCGTGCTTCAAATAATTCCACACTATATCATGTAGGCCAAAACTGATACCAACATCATGTTCTATATGGAAAAAAATTTAGGATAGGATACTACTAATCCTAAATCTGAGCCCCGAATAAGGAAAAACGTGAGGTAGAAGTATCAAATAAAAGTACACGACATGTACGGGGGTCTACAAAATGTGTGACCCCACCTGAAAATCTAGTTTTTTTCTATTCTATTTCTTTTGATTGGTACCATATGTCCATGTATTCTAGTCATGTACTTCCACATTACTATGTATCTTGATAGGGTTACCATGGCCATTTCATCGTGATCAAGGGGCATGTATCTGATCACCTGGTTGTGCCCTATTCGAAGATGGTGCACCATGATCAAGGATTGACCCCCATCAAGATCAGAGATTAGTGACACCTCTTCTACTAGGATTCAACTCTCGTCATCTATTTCTCCAAGCGTAAGGGGATATTAATTTATTTTTATTAAATCATTATCCTCAATTTTACACCCTACAAACACACCTATCACACATCACCTGATGCTGACAAATGTTATGTCATGACTCAGGGAATTATCTTGTTTCGATCTCAAATGTGGCCTCTAATTTCCAATCTAAGGCTCTGCATGAGACTCATTACATGTTTCCAAGGAAATAACTCATGCATGATAGAATAAATTTAATATTTCTAATATCACTACATCGAGGCTCCACAGGAACTAGAATCTCAAACTAAACTTGCTCATGGGTTCAAAAATATTCTTAGAGTTTTAACAATTACATACATATAAGGAAAATGAGTCACTTTAGCCTCCCTAGCTTACTGGTTTTTATCCTCAAAAAGAAAAATCCTATGAATAAAGAGTAGAACTAAGTTCTACACTAGGAATCCCGTGCCAACAAGATCACCGAGGGTTCAGATGATTCCTACCATCACAAACTCCGGGGAACACCAAAGGACATTCCACAAACATTTCCATATTCAACTATGTCAAAATCATGAAACATAATGTTACATGTATCATTATCTATGACATGTGTCAAATCATCAAGTGCCATGGTCCATCTAGAGTCATTCCTCTCTACCCTAACATGGATAATGAATTTAATATGTAGCTCTCATCCACAACCATATGATCTGCACTATATACTCATCAAGAATCTCATGTACCATGTTAAATCCAACCATGCAAGGGTATAAACGAACAGAAAATACTTCCCAAGTGTAAACAGTGAGTATTACTGATACCTTTATCTATGAACCTAAAACTACCACAACCACAAGTGGGAAACCAACATAGATTGGATGGTTGGAAACCAATCCATAGTAAAGAAACATTGTTGGGACTATCTACTTCCATAGAAAGGTATTAAGATAGGGTCACCCTCCACTAGGGCTGCTAAGCATATGGGTCTAGCTAAAAGACTCCACTTTTATCACCGTGGACTTCTCTCACACTCCAACATGAAACCACTCCCCCAACACACAAGTGAAAGGAACTCATCCACCACACCTAGAAACTATCCTCTTTGGGTGTCAATAACTCACCTAAATGGTTTTAATCACATCGCAGAAAAACATCTCAATGGGTGAAGCACCCAAATTTCTCATACATATGAAGAAATTTCAAAAACAACTTACTCAAGGTTCTACTGATGGCCCATGTCACCTTGGTTATACCTAAAACGTGAAGTGGGTACCCACAAATATGGTCTAACAATACACCTGAAAAAATTATAAATTACTCATGGTGTACCTCTATTAAACTTCATATCCTTTGGTTCAAAGTCCCCCATTGCCTGCAAATATCCTTTCCCCCATCCTACAACCCACTGTGCCTGGAATTGTCCACATGTGGGTGGTGGTAGAGAAATCATGAATCACATTACACCAAACATTTCTCTCCCAAATCCTCCTCTATGCCCGCCATCATGAAAAACTCCCTCATCCAAAATCTACCCCAATCTGGAAGATCCATCAACCGAGTCCCTCTCGGCAGCACGATGGGTCAGAAAATCTCAAAAAAGATGTCCCTAGCCATCGAAAGTGTAATACCACCTATCCTATGGATAAAAAGGTCCCCTAAATTTACTCATACACTGTAGAACCGCATACCTAAGACTGGGTCTAGGAATTCTTCCTATGTTTCAATCATGTTGGTTTTCGTCTACCTTCTATTGTAGAAGCCTCAATCTCATGACCATCACTACCAGCCATATCCTCTAAACCATCCTCCTCGAACCTATCTACCACCAGATCTCATTACATCACCCTGTTATAAATGCGAACGCATTGGGAGACAAAAATGATCCGATATCTATCATAATATCTTCTCAATGGTCGGTGTTCTTGGAAATTGTTCTAAAAACATATACGTGGATAATGGAAACTGTTCCATGAACCTGACTATGTACTCTTCCATGGCCATGAAACGTTTCTGATGATATCAAATCTCCTAGATATTCATTGATGTGTAAAAAGATCGATAAAAAACTTCACCAAAGATCTATTGAAACTCCACCCAAGGGAGTATCACATTGTCTTGGGTTTGTGTCAATAATCTCAACCCGAACCCATATGAACACCATAAAAGGCTCATCACTAGTGTAACCGTATGATTGGAAGGTGTCCCAAAAAGGATGAAAACACACATGAATACCTTAAGTTATTCATCAGATACCTAGGGTTCTAGATTAACCTGATAGCACATACATCGATGCTTCATGAACTTGTCTAGCACACTGAGCATACACACTTCTAGGGCCTGAACTGCTTGCATAAACTATGTCTGGACGTGTGGTGGATCCACTGAAATACACACTAGAGGTGATTATTCAAGACCATTTCCCTTCATAGAAGCCTCGTATTTATGAAGATCATCCTCATAATATTACTTTGTAACCCTTTCTTCCAGCCATCATGCGAGCACCCTGAAATAGAATCAGGATGTGTCATGCTCAAAGAGTATATCATGGGAGATAACTCAAGAAGGATAAAAATTTACAATCTAGTTATATATGATTCATGTACCAGTATTTCCACATGACCAATTAACTAATTTACTATTTCATCAAGAAGTTTATCATAGTCCTTGTTAATGAATACATTGGCCACCGAACAAACACTGGTGACCCTAGCCAGAAATCTGAACTTGAAACTCTTTACCAATAATTCTATTCAACTAAAACCAATCTCATGAAAGTATGTTCCCAATGTGAAACCTAATATTATACAAATCAATCAATATGCGTCCCAATGTGGTCTAAGATTCCAATATACATGTGCACCATCAATAAATTAGGGGTTGGCTTATAGCACCGAGGAGGAATATCACATGCATGTGAGTCTTTAAAAAACATGTACACACACCTATATACATCTCCATGCAATAGTGGTGAGATAATAAAACTAAAAATAAATTCAGGAATATATCTTTCCAAAACCTAAGTACAATAGAAGTAATGAAAGCATAAAAGGTAAAAATACAATCCCACTAAAATCTATAAAAGAATATAACCTGCTAAAATGGATGGGATTTCTGTCAAATTCAACCACCAAAAAGATACTCAGACATGTTCAAGTAAAAACCATAGTCAGTCTACCTATCTCAGATTTGTGTGCGTTGGGGGATAGGTTCTCCTCTTAACTATCCTAATTGAACCAAATTTGGGGAGGGGATATTAATTTAATTTTATAAAATTAATATCCTCAATTTAACACCCCACCAACAGACCTCTGACGTGGAACCCAATACAGACAAATCATATATTGTGACTATGGGATACACCATATTATAAACTAAACTTTGGTCTCATATTTCAGATCTGAGGCCATACATAGGTATTATTCCATGTTTTTAGTTGAATTTGTATGGAGGGCCCATTCCCCGGTAAAACAAGGGATCTCTGTCTCCGACTATATGAACAACATGGGGGACCTTCACATGGTACGACGGGGGAGTTCCAACCATAGTAGAACTACTATGTGGGTTGAGGACCCACACCCACTATGTGGGGAGACCTGTATCCCCCAAAAAAGAGTTAAGGGAAACCCACCCACTTATACCATAGTGGAGTACTGGTCCCAACATCTCTCTAAATATCTACCCTAATCTCCTGCATCATTCAATTACTGCTGAAGGGAGTATCACACTCAACATTCCTTAAACAAAAACTCATAAAATGGTTTGGGATCTATGCCCCAATATGACTAGGTAGCATCTCTCTATATGCCTAAATATTATAGGGGACTCGAATATTGAGATGATAGGGAAGGGTACTGATGTTATTGTCAACCTGGTGACCAACCCCACCCTGATCACTACATATGGTCTTGCACCTCTAATGCAGCATCATGCTAGAAATCACACCACATCATTTCACAGAGGATTCTATAGAGGAAAACATCATGATATACATAGAAGACTGGTTATGGAAGGATAATGAAAATCATGAATCCAATATCATAGATCGATGACCCCTCTTCTCCTTGGATTCTCCTGGGTTCATATATGACTCCAAGGGGGGATGGGTTCTCCTCCTAACAATCCTAATTGAAATAAATGTGGGTAGGGGATATTAATTTAATTTTAATTAATTAATATCATATATTTAACACCCCACCAACACAACTCTGACATGGAACTCAACATTTACACTTCATATGTCATGCCTATAGGAAACAACATATTCGGAACTCAACCGTGGACTCATATTTCAGATCTGAGGCTCTAAATAGGTATTATTCCATGTTTTCAAGAAAATTGTTTGTTCATGAAAAAATTAATTTAATATTTTTAAAATCACCACATGGACTCTCTCCAGACCCTAAAATTCAGCATTGACTCAATGCCTAGATTCAAAAATATTCGTAGAAATATTAAAAAAATTTACATGTTAAAACTAGTGTCTATAAAATTTATTTTTAACTTATATTTACCATAAAACATGAAATATTATGTAATATTCATTTATTAGGAATACTTCTTTTTGAATGAAATTATGGTGTATAAGAAATAGATAAGGTTATTTGTAGAAATTCGCATGGATATGGAATAAGTGATGGATTGAATGTTTCTATATAGTCTTAATGTGACATAAATATAAGTATAAAATATGAAATTCAAAAAAATTCTAGAAATAATATGCCAGAAAATATGGGTAGCTATATATAGTGGGGAGGTCGCTGATAAATAATAAATTATAATAGATTCTAGGTTATAATTTAGGGAATAGATGGTGTTCCAATTAAAAATTCTAAAATATGTTCTAGAAATATTTCAATATAATGCTAGGATATATAGTCAAGTGAAAAAAATATATATAAATATATCTTAAACCTATTTTGTTGAGAAGGAATGAAAATTGAAGTTAAATTTTTTTTCTTCTCAATGTTTGATTTTTCAATTGATAAAGTATATGTATTGACTAAAATAAGGGTTAGTATGAACCATTATTATAAAAAAGTGTATGTGGGAAAATATTTTAAAGGTTTTCATGATCATTTTACCATGATCTTGAATGGATCATGATATATTCTTTTATATAAGTTGATTTATTTGTAATGGTAGCTCACTAATTACATATTTGGGAGGTATTTTTGCAATAATATTTGGACAATCATTATGTGGACTAAATTTTTAACTATTATGAAGTTATTATGTTAAATTTCTCAGATGGGGGTCTAAAGATTTAATTTTAATATCATAAGGTATTGTAGAATGTTTTGAGAACTATGTAAAATTTTAGTTTTGATATCACCAATAAAAATATGGCCTAATGGAGTGGATCATATAAAATTTCCCTGATATGTTGAATGTTTGTAGAATTGAAATTGGATAACATTGACATGGTATCCTATATGTAGCAGTGTTCATTTAAAATTGGAATAATTAGAAGACACTAATTAGAACATGAATGGTTCAAAGTATTTAACTTTTTAAAAATTAATGGGAAATTGATTGATTTGATATTAGAGTAGAAAAAAATATAATGTTAATTTTTGATGATTCCCCAAGATGATTGATATTATAGATATCATGTTTTTTATAGGGAAAATTAAATTTGGAAACTTATGATTGGGATTAAAAGGAATATTGTTTCCACAATATGGGGGACCTTTATGAAATATAATAAAAATTTATGGATTCAAACGCTTAGCTCTCGACTATTGCTTTGATTCTATCAGGAGGCATCTCTCTAGCACCGTGTTTGGTGAGATTTTATTAAAATAAAAGTAATGATTTGATATTTTATAAAAGAAAAGAAAAGAAATGATATGATTCTGATTTCTCTCCTTGCGTTTGGAACAATAACTTAGTAAAAGAAAAGAATTGATTTTGATTTATGTCCATCTTGTTTGGTGAATCTTTTTTAAAGAAAAGAAAAGAAATTATATTGTGATACTTATAGAAAATAGGGATAAAATTGGAATATTAAAATATTAACAACCCTACTCCACCATTTCTCTCCAATTCAACCCAAATTTGGGGTGATTTAAAAACAATAGCAGGAGAGAAATCTATTTCTCCCCATTTCTCTCTTTATAATTTCTCTCCCCTTATGATTATCTCGCCAAACATGAGAAATAAATTTCTCCTCTCAATATAATTTTTTTTCTATCTGTATCATCCCCGCCAAACTGATTTTAGATGTTCTTGGTTCTTTGGTTCCATGTGGTGTTCGAATCGGCCATCTCCACTCTCATTCAAGGATGATCTTTGGAATCCTCCCCTGATGCGAGGTCTGGTTTTGGTTAGGCCATCGGCGGATCCCCTTATTTCATCTTCTTTCTCGGAAAATGGTTTCCCTAATACCTCTATTTATGCGGCGTCCTTCGAGGTGATGTCCATGAATATTCAGTGGACACTAGTCGTAATGTTCAGAGCTGAAAAACCACATATTGAAATTTTCTAGCAACGCGACAAAAGTTGGGGATGAGATCTACCATCCATAGTGTCGATCGTGTATCAAAAGGCATTCTGTATCATTCTAGATTCAAGGGTGTATTTCGTTAAATCATGGAGTAGGAGCCCTCATTGGGTTGGGAACTGGAGATTTTCTCTGTCTTTTTGGTTGATGGATGTCCACTCTAGGAAGGAATGACCTTGAATGGTGATCTAGATGTCACTCTCTGGTCTGATCCAACCCTTATGAATGTTTCCTTCCTAATGGTGATAGGGAACTCGCTGGGGTCGTATCATTGTGTAGACGAAAGGACGATTCACTTGGAGGAGTCATCAGTTGCGAAGATATGCGTTGATATGGACACTTCTCAGCCACTACAAGACAACATTATGCTCTATATTGAATGGATGGGGGTAGTCCCCAAACCCTACTTCACTTTGTATTTCCTCTTTTCTTCTCATTATACTATATCTCAGGCCACACTCTGCAGGTTTTCCATAAACCATGGGGGCATGAATATCATACTCAAGAGTTTTAGAGGTATTCTAATTGGCATCATCTCTTGTTGCCCACTTTTTTCTCTAAGGGAAATTATTGGGGAAAATTGTTGTCTTCTATCCACCTCCATAGGCATCTGATGCATCTTTTTCCAAGATCAGTCTCAATGGGCGAGCGTCCTCCAGTCGGTATCTAGTCCTGTTCAACAAAGGCGTTGGTGGTGAACCAATTTTTCAAATTCAAGGTGTGGGTTCCCTTCCTAAAGGGATATTCTTTAGTAGACCATGATGGATCAGTTTGTATGATCCTTGGGTTCATCCTCATATGATTATTGTATTGATCCTCCCGATGGATCTGGGTCCTAAGTTATCTGATGCTACCGACCTTTTTTCATCTAGGGAGTACTTCCCCCTGTCATCATCTCATCTCCCAGTGGTGAAATCCCCTCCACCATTGCCTGCACAAACAATGATTTCCTCCCCTCCACACTCACCTCAAGCATCACCCGAGTAGCATTGGAGTAAGGAGGATAATCAGTGCTTTATTTCTCTAGAGGACGTCCTCTAGGAGCTGTCCAATGGAAAAATCTAACTTCTTCATTAATGAGCTATTTAACAACTATATATTTATGGTGGGGATTATTAAACCAAAACAGACATCAAAAAAAATTAAGGAGTATGATCAGAGGCTCATATTATGTGGCTTCATGCATGAGGTCCCTCCCAAGTCTAAAATATGGCTATTATCGAAGGACCATATCACAGTCGACCTTTTCAGTGTGTCGAACCAATATCTTCCCACAAGAATTTCAGTAGGAACTCGAGATTTTTTATTCTCATTCATCTATGCCAAGTGTAACGCCCAGGAAAGATAGGTTCTATGGTGTGACATAGATGTATGAATTTCATATGAAACCTCATGGATTGTCAGGGAAACTTTAATAATCCAGAGAAGAAACAAAGGGGAGGTGCCTTTCCCATGAGTTCTATACAGGATTTCGTTTGGTTCCCTTCTAGAAACGGCCTTATGAATGTGGAATTCGAGGGAGATCGCTTCACCTGGTGTAAAACTCAATGTGGCAGAAGATGCACCTGGTGTTGTCTTGATCAATGATTGTTGAACGAGGCCACAATCTCTCTATTCCTAGACACCAATGTCTCTCACCTGGTTAGGTTCTTATCCAAACATTATATAATTTTCCTTTCTTTTTGTTCAAGATCTCTTAGAGATGGTCATATTCAGTTTTCTAAAACATGGTTGGGGGAACAAGGAATCAATGACATGGATAATGAATCATTGACTCTTCATTATCTAGGGAACCAATGTATATCATTCCACTATATGATTAGGTGGATAAAACATATTTTATCCAGATGGAAGAAGAATCTCTCGGCCTGTGATTAGGACCTGCTCGCGATTAGTATGATGGTGGAACGCATGGAGTTATGACTAGAATAGGAATGGGATGGAAATTTGTTTAATGAGCTAATTTTAAAGAAGGATCACCTAAATTATATCATACCAAGGCAGGAACAACTTGTAAGAGAGGGATCAAGATTTAGATGGCTTCATGAGGGGGGATCAAAATACCATCTTTTTTCATGTGTGCATCAACGAATGATGTCATAATTATTGGCCAAACATCCTCAAGTAAGATGGATCCTACTCCAATGACCGAGATGAGGTGAAGGAACTGGACAATGTGAACATCAAATCTCTCCTGGTAGGCCAGAATCCTAGTATGGTAGATGGATATCCATGTGGGAAGCTAATATCATTGAGGACATTCCAAGCAGTGTGTTGTAGGATATTGATGAGCACATGAGGAGGCCTCTGGAAGAGGATGAAGTGTGTGAGGTGATATGGACACATAACCCAGATAGTGCACCAGGTCCCGACGATATTCCTGGATCTTTTTAGGGGGTTTCATGGGATATTGTCAGAGGGGACATTGTGAGAGCGGTGCAAGACTCCTTATAGCATGGAAATCTACTGTGCATCGCCTATGAAACCAAGATGGTGCTAATACTGAATGTGTGAAATCCCTAGTCCATTGATCATTACTTTCCTATCATCATGTGAAATATATTAGAAAAGGTTCTGGCTATCATTCTCAATAAAATGATAGTTCCTAACTAAAACACCTAGATGGCTAGAGAAGAGCATGGTTTTATCAAAGGGATGTCAATAGAGGGTGTAATTATAGTTGTACAAGAAATAGTTACTGGTATCAACAATAAGACCTTTGGGTGAAATTCGGTGACTGAATTATACATGAGAAATTAATATGATAGTATGGAATGGGGATTTATCGTAAGGGTTTTGGCCTACATGGGGTTCTCCAACTAGACTAGAGACCTCCCCTTCCATTGTTTCAGCTCAGTGTGGATCACAACATCATTTATGGGTAAGTAGTTTGGGTTTCCCAAGGCTTTTGGAGGACTCAGGTAAGGGGACCCCGACTCACTTCATTCTCTTCCAAAATGCATGAAGATACTATATCAATAGGGGTCTTTACATGGGAAATGTTCTCCCATGTCGAAATTGATATGCTTTAAAGTTTATCTCGCACTTGATGTTTTTGGATGACACATTTTTTATTAATGGTGTTTGGAGGTCAGTGCATTGGATGAATGGGCTTATAGGGAAGTACTGTAAATGGAGCGGGAAGGTGGTGAATAAAGTGAAAAGCCTCTAGTTTATAGCCAATAAAATCTCATACTTGAGAGAAAGGGATCTGGATGACATCATGAATATTAGAAGAGGATTCTTCCCTATGGAGTATCTCAGAGTTTCGGTTAGTCCCTACACTATTCATGTGAACCATTTTGACAAAAATTTTATCTGGATCATAGGGTGTATCTACAATTGAAAAAATAGGTACTTTTCTTTTAGAGGTCGAATAACTCTTGTGAACAGAGTAATAATTTCAATTTTCATGCATACCTTATCTACCTTTAAGGTCCCCAACAGTGAGATAGTAAACAAGGAGAGGATTATGGTTTCATTCATATGGTATGGGCAGATGGAAGTTATACATCACTGGGCTTCATGGAAGCGTCATTAAATACCAATCATTGAAGGGAGCATCAACTTGAGTAGCATCTCCTCGACCATTCCGGGGATGCATGCTAAACTTTTGTCGGAGGATATAGAAGGCCGTAAATTATAGGTCATGACAATGTAAGATAATTATATACTAGACATGACTATGTAGAGGTATAGACCTGCTAATATATGGAATATGATCCACTCGTACACAAAGACCTTATGAAAACATTCTCTATGGATGGGGGAAGATGAGACTTGAACTTCTGTCATGATGATTGGGGGTGGTCGGATGTGGTTTTAGGGTTTCCCCACCATGAATATTTCTTTTAGAGAGGCTTGTAGACACACCATCTTTCTCCATGAAATACTTGATAAGATTCAATGAACCTCCTTCAACAAGATTTTTCTCAGTGAAGATCATGACAGACTCAATTTCACAGGCTCGACATTGAGGGAGTTCTCAATCAAGGTGTTTTCTCATGCGAGGAGGGATCCTACTACTGTCAATATATATGGGGAAATATTTTGGTGCAATTATATTCCATCCATGTTTAAAATTCTATTGTGGTATGTGAGAAATAAAGCTCTACCGACTGAAGAGAACATCCAATGCATGGGAGTGAGAATGGAATCTATGTGTTGGTGTTGCAGAGATCCAAAGCAATAATTAGTGGACCACCCCTTCTTTGATAGTGATACGTCTAGATGGGTATGGTAGGCATTAAATGATTTCTCATGTTGGAAAGATCAAGGAGGGGAGAAAGAGAATTTTCTCGGCCTTTGGTTTAATGGTGCAAGGAATCATGGTCATGAGAGGAAAGGCTGAGCTTTCATCCTCATGGTGGGATGGTGGACCATCTGGAATGCTAGGAATGACACTTTTTACAAGAACATAACCAAATCTCAAACGAGTATCAGATTCAAAATGAAGAACAACTTATGGACTTGGTCAGTTTGTGAATAGTATTACATGTTTCCCCATCTATATGACATGTCATCCACAATCATAGTTCTTCTAACCAGGTTAGCAGACAAGGATATGGGCATTGGGTTTATTAGCATCCTCTTAGATGTGGTCTCAAACCAAACATAGAAAGGATTTTAATTAAGGGGGAGATGCAAGTTGGGGAAGTTATTAGGGACAAGGGGGGTCCGAATTAGCAGCTTTGTCTGCCTATTATGGAAGAGGTTATTCCTTACTGCATGAGGTCCAGGCTCTAGCCATGGGGTTGGAGTTATGCGAACAATGACACAACATTCTGAACGTGGTGGAGACAGATTTCTTGATCCTCTACAAAGCACTATCAGGCAGTTCAATTATCCCTGGACCATTGTGTATATTATCCAAAATTTAAAATAGCTCATGGGCACCCAAATGGAGATCACTCACACCTCATGAGAGGTTAACATAATATCTGATTTCTGGGCATCTTTGGTATCCCCAAACCAATGTATTTCCTACTTCCTTAAATTAGGTTCTATTCCTCCTAAGGGTATCAAATTTGATGTTATTGATTATTTAGTCCTTCACTATATTAGACCTTTGTGATGTATCTTTTGTGCCCATTTTTTAACCAAAATATATAATAATGTTAGTGTTCAGTCATTCATAAAAACATAAAGTGAAATATCATCTAGATATGTCATGACATTATATAATGATAAATTGTTATTACATATTTCCCAATTGAATAAGTGTTTATCAATCGAGTCTCATATATTTAATTGGGATGTACTTGATTTAGAGATCTATGAGTCTCATGATGGGCAAAAAATACAGATTTTGGACTTGAGAGACATCATTTATATGGTAATTCGATGTGATTCATATGGAAATATAGACTGATTCAAGAGGATACATGGGAAATAGAATCTCATATGGGGAAGGAATCAATAATTCTTTTCAAGGTGAAACAACCTACTTATATTTTTGTGGAAAACATCCTACAATTGGAATAATTATGAAATGTATTTCTTATATTATTTAATAATGATGAAATTATCGTTAGTTTAGTTATGGAAACAATTTACCATAATGTTTTTTAAATTTAGTTTCTTTTAATTATTACATGATTTTGAAATTATGAAATTTTTTAGAGATTATTAACATTATAATTTGAGGAATTAAATGGTTGAAATTATTTTTTTCTGATTTTAGGATACAAATTATTTTATTAGAGTTACTAAGTGAGGTTTATAATTTTCTCATAGCCAATTAATTAGGGATAATGAATTTGGAATTTAAATTATAATATTATGGAATAAGAAATTTCATGATTCCTAAATATTTATGATATAAAAATTATGTGAATTATAATTTTAATGGATAGTGATTGGGTTCAATTTATTATAAATATTTTCATGGATAATGGTGGATACATAAATAAAAATCTTAAATTAATGAATTTTAATAGAATGAATATTAATAAGGGAGTCTCGTGGAGATTATGTGAATTAATGAGTTTGGGTTTGTTACCTTTTGTAAATGTGTTCTATATGGAAAACTAAATTTTGATTAGGTAATGTGTTGTTTAAAGGGGGTATTTAAATTCCATTTTAATTATTTATGAGGGCCCAACTAAGAGCATGAGATATTAGTAGATATTAGAAGTTGTGGTTATAGATGCGATCAAAAGATAAAAATATGATTTGGAAATAATGTTTTTCAAAAATGATATTCTGTATATTTGAAATAATATGATCAAGATTGAAAAGGATTGAATATTTCACAAACACGTTCCTTGATGATTTTACTAAAGGATACATTAAACAGTAAGTTGAAAATATTATTCGTAGTTCATGAAAATATGGTTTAGGTTCTCTGCCTCTCACATTATTATTTTACCCATGGTTCAAATAATTATACACCACATAATCCAAGTATTACATGGGTCCATGAAAACATCCATTGGTACAATTAATGTCTCTAGAGTTTGAATAACAATTTCTATATAGTTCTAGAGGGCCATTCCAATATATTGAAACTAGTGAAAAATTTCCCTAAATTGCTTCCCTCTATTGATTTGAGGTTTTTGGTTGATTATTATAATATGAATCAATGGTTTTAATAGGGAATATTATCTATTTGATAATTCATTTAAAAAATTATGGAAGCATATCAATGAAGGTAGACTTAATATAATTTTTTTGTAGAATTATTTTATTCTTTGATAATTGATTGTGATCATTAAATATTTTTGTATATGAATATTTTTTTAAAACATGATGAATGTTTTTTTTATAAAAATAATCATGAAAATACATAGTGGAGGGCTTAAATTTATTATTTGGTATATTTTTTTATATTTTTATATGAATTGAGTAAATGGTTTGGCATTTTTTTATGAGATTTACATTAAAAATATAATAGATATTATGTGTAATGACCTAGGCCAGAGAATCCCAAATCCATTTTCTACATTACTACACTAAAATAAGATACAAGGAATCACATCCTAAAAGATAGAATAGTTTAGTAGTATTCATATACTAGATACATATTTAGATCACATTCAAATTTGAGAACATAAAATAAAAAATGTATTTTATGAGGACTCCATTATTCCCCTTAGAATATCCGTACATTTTAATCAATAAACACTTCTTGGTATCCAAGGGAAAATATAACATAATAAATGGGTGATCCCATATGATTAGTATAAGTAAGCCTACAACTCAATATATGAATAAATAAGGCATTATCATCATGGGAAGGTAAATAATTGAAACACATTCTATTTAATAAATAACATAATCATATTATATCAAGAATAAATGATGATAAAAATATTACTATATAAATAAACACTTGGGCATGAAACATATCCATGGATTTTCTAACTAATCTAATACACGCATGGAATATCATTCACTGAATTCATAATATGGAATACATAATGATGGAAACATAAAACATACCACTAATGCCCCATTTCAAGACATATAATACTATTGTGGCTCTATTCCAATTCATCAAACAACAATAAGGCCTCATGCTAAGATATCAATACAAATGGCCAAGGACTTAGCCAAAACAATGTCTAGATTGTCTCATGAGACTTAACGATGCATCCAGGGGGTATATTATACTATGATCCACCGATTAATATAGGACAAAATAATTCCTCTTATATCAAATAATCTATTTAACTAACTAATCAATATGCATTATCATAGAAAACCCATATTGAGTAAAGGACTACTATTTATCAGTATTTCTCCAGTAAATAAAATAACATTTAATGTAAACACAGTATAGAAAAACTATATAATTATATTAAATAATAAAATAAATCATCGAATAATAAGGATAATTAAGAGAAAATTAATTTAAAATGAAAAATATTTACATGAATTTTATTGTTTTAAGATTAATTTTACAATCAAAAAATAAATAAATTCATATTGTGCAATAACTTTAAGACTTGGTAATTTTCAATTGAAATACTTTTTGAGGAAATGATTCTAGGTAAAAGATAAAATACCATGAATTATAAATTAATCATGATATTACATGTCAATGGGGAAGTATATAGAACACATTAAATTGAATTGCTGCATAATAAGAAAAAGTATCAGTGGAATGTAAGTTGAGATGATATCCCCTACCTCACGATACTTTTTGATTGAACGTACTTTAACATCCTAAATAGTGGATTTCAACATGTTATTAACTTTTACCAGAACCATATTACTATTTTCAATATAATATATGATCCGTTTATAACATCTAATTACTTTTTCATTAACAACCTTTCGTTATTTTTATTGTTTCAGATGTTAATTGTCTTGTTTTCATATGTGTGTTTCATCGTGAAAGTTCTCTTTCTTGTGAATATTATATTGTAAAATCATATTCAAAAACAATAATAATGACACAAATATAACATTTGTACATAAATTTTAATTTTAAAACTCATTATGAATAATGGATAACAAAAATGAAGTATATTACGATCATGGAGCAGGTATGCCATCCATACACAAGAGTAACGCTTACATTTTCCAATGATAATTAGGGAATGAAGGTGAGTAATATATAATTATTAAATAATGATAATAATTTCATATATAACATATTATATACTTATATATATATATCATCCATGTGGTGTGGTGATGAAAAGAGAGTCACATCACTTCAAGAAGGCAATGGTCGACACATACATGAACAATGTTATCATCTTAATGTGAGTGGAAATGTAACAATAAAAATAATATAATATCATTAAAAATGATAAATATTTAATTAATAAAATAATTATTTTATGTAAATCTCATATAATAATTAACATTATCCTTATCACCTTCTATGTGATTCATTATTTAAAGATGAATCACATCTATTCGCAAGGCAGTATTCTTCTGTACACACAAGCGAAGTTAGCGCATATCCTATAGAATAGAAGTTAAATAAGATATTTATGATTTAATAACTCCAATGGTATAAATATGTCATAAATATCATATATATATACTTTATATCCATAATCATACACAATTTTGAATGGTGGTAACAGAAGAATGAGTAAGATTGGTTTGCGAGGCGGAAGTCCATTGTACACATGAATGATGATTTCATAACTCATTTGATCATCATGGAGATAATTGTAGTTAATTAAATATTTATAAATATATCCCATTATAAAAATAATAAAAATGATATACTGTCAGTATTTTTTAATAATTATTTAAGGATGAGTAGAATGAAATAAAATAAATAAGCTTGTTGAAGAACAATACCTCTTTTTCAGGTATCATAAATAGGCTTGAAATGGGTACATGTTTTGTTTTATTTTATCCCAAATAAGGATTATTGGATGAGAGGAAGGAATATCAGAAGTGATTTTTGATGGTTTTTGAGAAAAAAATAGGTTTTACGGTTTGAAGATGATTGGAGAGTGGAGGCCTTTAATAAGTCAGGTGTGGTGCAAACTTGTAATTATTTGAATAGATTCTTTCATATCCATGTTTTTATCATGAAAATGTCGTACAAATGGGCCATTCACTAAACTATAAGATGTAATGTGGAAATATGGCCATAAAATGGGTTTTGGAAACGTATTTTGGCCACATATATTCCTTATAAACCTAGTTTAACCTCCCAGAAATCAATTTTTCCCTTATTTTCATTTTTTTAATTATTAATGTTTTCACTATTAATTTTGATAAAAGATTATGTTGAAATTTTTACAAATTACAAATAATTATTATTCCAAATATTTAATCCATTTTTCCTTATTCAAGTCTTATAATTGAAAGGAATTAATTTAAAATTAGTCACGCAGATGTTATAAGAAAGCATGTTTTTTAAGAGAAACATGCAAATGATTACAATGTTTTTATATCAAAAATGAAATATAAAATTCATTATAATGAAATAAATTGGATGAATTTATATTTAATTGTTCTAATATTATATAAAATAAAATTTTAATTATAATATAACTTTATATATAATTGAAATTGGAAGGTCGTTTTCTATCAAGATTCCTTATGTTTCACTATTTATAAAAACACAATTCATAAAAATACCAAAACTACACCCTAATATAATTTTGATATTACAATTTAAAAAATAATTTTATTTTTTATAATAAAATTTCTAAAATATTAAACAATTACATTTTAATTATTTTCTCAAAAAAAGACTATATCGTCTTTTAGAAAAAAATCGTTCTTCAGAAAACATTTATTTTTTATTTAAATGGTTATTATTATATTGAATGTTAATCGGTAACCATATTATTCATATTTTATAATACTATTAATATAGTCCATTACAATAGATAGGTGTTAAATAGTATATTAAATAATAATATTTTAAATTCAATTCAGATTTCATTTAAATTTAGTGTTATGAGTAATACAAACTAAACTAAATATTGCATGTAACTCTAGATAAACCCAATGTTGTCTTTATCGCAAGAAAAGCAAGGTTTTTCAACTAAAAAAAGTTAAAACCATATTTTTATTTAATTCAAGTTATTGATGATATTGAATTTATTTTAAACCATAAATATATAGTAATGTCTCTTGGTGTTACATCTTCCTTTGAGAATGTTACTACATGTAATGTATGTTATCAAATATAATGTAACAAAATTTAAATTTTTTGTGTGTTATAGCATGAAATATGGTAAATAATATAAAAATATGAAATCTATTTCGTAAATGTGTTAAAGTAGTGTTTTTGGAGTTATTTATGAATAACTGAAAGGTTTATTTATAAAGATAAAGATATATAGAAATTATATAAAAAAATTAAATTCTCAATGATGACCATGAAATAATAATTAATATGGTGGTTCAGATCCACTTATGATTTCAATGGGGAATTTAAATTTATATTGTTTTCAAAAAATTTATTTTCAATATTATTTGAAGAAATTGGAGAGTTTGTATAAAATTATGTTCCCAAAAAAACCTTCAATTTTTAAATATTATCTAAATTTTATTATATTTTTATGAAGTATTAATTATTGAGAAAAAAGAATAATTTTTATGGAATTATATTTTTTTATATTTTTTTATTAAATCATTTTTTATTAAAATTTTGTTTTATAATTATTAATTTACATTTTGTGTCCTATTTTCTCATGAATGAATTTTTATTGGATCTATAGGGAAATCCTTCTAAGAGTATACTCAATACTTATTTTTAAACCTTGATAGGGACATATAATTTATTATTCATAATGAAACAATGAAATATTATCAAAAAATATATTTGGAGAGCCATTGATCAATATTGTCGACATAGTGTGGGAAGTTATTTTTTTTATTATTGGGAATGTGGCTTAAATGAATTAATTTCTTTTAATTGGTTTTTTTTTGAAATGTTGTTTTTTGTTGAAAAATTTAATATATTTTCAGTTTTTTATTTTCTATGATATTTTTTTAAAATAATTTAAATATCAGATGCATTGTTACCCATTTTGGATAAATTCACATAATGAATATAATAACCAAGTTGTTTATATTTTCCCATGATACTAGTTCCCATCCTCTAGAGATTAGGTAACGGTTGTCGATCAATGTGGTAATCTAGTTTTATTCATTGGTTTTACTTCCATATTACAGTTCATTACAAATACATACACTAAACCATGTTAGGGGAGTATCATGAGTGATGGTTAGAAGCACATAAATATAAATTTTTCTAAGAATATGGAGAGTCTCATGAATTCTTCACTTGTAATGTGATACTTCTACCTCATTAAAAAAATTAATTGATGTTTCTTATGTAAATAATTAGAGAACACAAATAAAAATTTACATAGTAAGCCTTATATATGATATCATTATATAAAGACTATCAACTTAAAATGAAATATTATATATCCTAGTTATATATATAGTGTTTAATGGAAAAAGTATTTTGATGTATCATTGGGATAGTTGGTATGTCCTTGAAATGATTGTTCCTAAAAACATATATTCTTTAACTTTATTTATTTCTTAACTACAGGAGGATCATAGTAGGAACTTCCATAGTATGGATAAAGATCATAGACTAAGGAGGTGTAATGTGTTTTTTTAATTTGAGCTAAATCAAGTTGATATAGATTCAAGAAATTATATCATTTGATGTTCCATGTTTACTAGTTTGACTATTTTATTTATATTGTTAGAAGCATATGAATATAAATATTTTATTGGGGCATGGGTATTATATAAATTGGTTTACATATATAACTAGTGTTAAATATCATGGGAATATGAATAACACTTAAAGATAAGTATAGTCTTTGATATATGTTCTCATATTATATGTCACACCAGATAATGTACATCACTATTGTGAATTCATCACCCAAAAAGTGAGATTTTTTATAATATTATAATAAAGGATTGCATGCCAATATAAATGGTGATTATTTAATATTATTTATTAGTGGTGAAATTTACCTCAGAAGATAACAACACACTGGGTTCCATAGGATAATCAGAACTAAATATAGGTGGGGAAAAATATTTTATATTTTTTATATATTTATATCATTATAGTAAGAAAAATGTTCTTTGTAAGTGACATAAGAAACTAAAATCATATAATTTATAGATATATAAAACTAATATCAATATGGTATCTATGATGATAATTTCAAACCATGTCTTGAAATTAAGGTATATTTTTAAAATTATTTGAAACATGAGATAAGTCTTATGACACATCCTTATGATTTTATAATACTTATTAAACATATAGAATTGAAATATGAATCTATGTACATTGATGTTAAATAAATCATTAGACCATAAACAAATCCTTGGGTTTCTACTATTCAATTTCATATAGTATATCTCAAATTTACATTCACAATTGATGAACATAACTAAGTAGGATTTTTTGATTCACTATACTATTAAATTTAATATATTTTTTTTGATAAAAAACAATGGTCTATATTAAAATATATACATATATTTCCCATGTTGATCTGAAATTATTAAATTTATTATTATTATTCTAGTATTGGGAAGTATATATATATACACTGGGTAATCACTTGGTGAATTATAAATGATGAACTTTGATACCCCATGAAAAGAATTAACAATCACTTAAATGTGATATAGATTTGGTAGTGTGTGCAATAAAAAAAGGGTGTCACGATGTTTTTGGAAATAAATCTGTAGTTTATACATATTAATGGAGTCTAAATAATATATTCTATTATTGTGAAATTAATTTGTGAAGGTGGTAGTAGGTGGAGTATATTATGATCATTGACCATGAGAAAACTTATCTTATAGGTAAAGTGCATACAGGTTGTAATAACATGATATCTAAATTTGGTATATATGTGGTTTGAGAAGCTATGTATCCGAAAAAACATGATTTTAAGATTAAATAAGTATTATAAGTTCACTATAGAAACATGGTCATATTTTATATCATATTGGGGAATCATTCCTTGGAAGAATATCTTATGATTTCTCAATTTTATTAATAATGTTGTCTGTAAGGAAATCTATAAATGTTAATGTGACATCAAATGGATGGTTTGTGGAACCCTATATAATGTAATATTTTTAGAAATAGTTTTTATTTCCTTAATCTGAGAGGGTTCCATAGAGTATTTTCAATACACAAGGTGTTTTATCCACCATGGTTCTACAAAAAATTTCAATTATAGGAAATCAGTATTTCAAAGGATTAAAATTAGTAATTGTTATAGATAATATAATGGAATTCTATATTTATTATTTGGTAACATCAAGAAATCATTGATTTATGAAATGTTTTCAACCATTTTCTATGCTATTGTTAAAATAGTACTATATATGGTTATATGTTTTCCCTTATTCTCCAAAAATCATATTCGAAACCTGATTACACTAGTTTTAATGTTGAAAAACTCACAAAATTACTTCACTTCATAACATTTTATGAGATTCACTTAGTTCAAGAATTTAAATGTATCTATATTTATTAATTTGTATAACACAAATGCGATACATGAAAAATTATTTCCAACATGTATTTTATGATATCTTAAAGATCTTATAATCCTCTATAATTTTATTTGTGTACATATTTTATTTTTATCACTAAATATATTAAATATAAGGATACATAGACCATGCATACAATATATGTCTTTTTATTTATGTTTAAAGGTTGTGTTATTGATTTTTAAGGAACAAGGAGGACCATATTATCTATGATTAATTTTTTTTTAATAATTTTAATTATTGTTAAATTATACATATTTTTCTATTGAAGATCTTCAAGGGAGGTGTAGAGACCCAAGATTGAACTACATGGACATTACATTAATTTTGAGGAATAATTAATACATAACAATAACCTACACTCAAGGACCGTAATAGTTTAGTGTCTTCAGAAACATGGTATATAATTTTCTAATCATGGTGAATGATCTTCAACATCTACCATAAAGATCTTCCCCATTTGTTTTCATAACTAAAACCTTTCATTAAATCATGGGGAAAAGAAAATATATAATGAGTGAGCTCAAATGCTCAGTAAGTTTAAGCATGGAGAAAATAAAACAAATCATATACATTTGAACTTAAAAAAAACTTGAACATAAAGTTTAAACATCAAAATATTGAGAAATAAATCTTGGTAGTACGTAAGGAAAAGATCATAAAGGAACATTAATCATTATAAAATAGCATGGGAATAAAACATGTAATTTTGGAAAACCATTAAGCACATGATATGATTTATATAGTTTCCAAGGCATTTCTTCCAAGACCATCTTAGTGGACAAAGTCCCTTACTGAGTCGAGTTTACTCCTCAATCCAGTCATGTATCACAGAACCAGATTAAATTACCATTCCAGCCATGTATATCTCATGAGATATAAATATTTACCCAATTTATTGGAGGGAGATATAGGTTCCACACATCTCATAATGAAATCATTATTACATGTGCCACAAAATAAACATAAATCATCCATCATAACCCAAAGAATAAAATGGGTTTTATAAACATCATCCCATCATAACCTAATCCATATAAAACAAATGGATATAATTTCATCATAAAAATTATAAAACCATGTAAATAATAGGCACATTATACTTGAAACATAATCATACTAAATAGTGTCATCTTAGATGGAAAATAGTTTTGACAAAACACTTGTAATGAAATCTTGAGGAAAATATCCTTTCTTCTTTAAAATCATTTTCTTATCTCAAAATTCCTTACAATTTTTAAAAGAAAAGGATTTTGTGAAAATAATCATGAAATATTTTAGAGGAAAATTCAAGAAATATAGGTATTAAGAAACCGTAAAAATGCATTCACGTCATATAAGTTAAAAAAACATTCTCCTCGTACTTTTAACAGAAAACTCAAAAAGTACCATGTATGGTAAAAAAAAGAAATATTTCAACCATAACACAAAGTAAAAGTCTAAATGGGTAAAAATGAATTTAAAAATACATGGAAGAGTATTAAAAACTTAATAAAAAACATTTTTATGGAAATGGATGATTCAAAATATAACCCCAGTAAATACTTATGTATAAGTAATCTGGGATAAAAATGAGATTTACAAAATTATCCCTTACCTTAGGTCCAATTTCTTCCATACGTTTCTAAAACTCCTGTATAGTGGGTTTAAACATATTATTAACTTGTAAAAGGACCATAATAATATTTATGATATCATATTTGATTCACATATGACATTATATTACCCGTTCTTTTGTCAATTCCATGTTAAAGCTGCGTTTTTGGTAAAATTGTTTCATTTATCATACGTGTTTGGACTTGTTGTTATTGATATTATTGTTACTTATACCATTATTTACTTACTTTCAGAATGTAAAAAATGAATTATATATCATATGTTTTCAGTATATATATATATAATGGATAGATAAATGAAATGAAACACACCGTTCATGGAGATGATAGGTCGTACATACACATGAATGCTGTTTTGATTTCCTTATTGACTTGAATGGAAGTAAGTAGATGACATATATATATATAAATAAATACATTATCTTTATTATGTCATATATTTCATTATTATTCATTATATATACTTTATAATCATTCTTGAATGGTTAACATGGAGAATTAATCACATCATGTCAGGGAGACGGTAATCCGTACGTACGCACGAGCGATGATATTGTTCCCATAATTACTGAATGGAATTGGAGTGGATGATATAATATATCAGAATCATTATGATGTTATAATAACCATATATAGTTATTATTTACACCATTATACTCATCCAAGTAATGTGGTGGTGGAAAAACAGATTACACCACAGCGTGGAGACGGTATTTCGTACGTACGCACGTGCGGTGATTTCATTTCCGTAGGATGGATAGAAGGTGAAATGGGGTTGTTTCATATTTATAATGACATATCAGTATATTAGTGATACTTATGTTATTATTTTATAATTAAACTTCTAAAGAATAATAAGTTGAAGAAGAATGAAACTTGAATGAATCGATAGAAGAGATTACCTCTTATTCGACCCACCTCTTTTAAGCTTCCTCTTAAGGCAATAGAGTTGTTATTTTGAGAAGACCAGAACCTCTATAATATATTTACAGAGGTTGATAAGAGAAATTTTCAGGGTTTGGCCGAGCTTGAAGGCTCAAAATTTAGTGAAGAGGAGAGGGAAGGAGGTTCCCTTATATAGGAGATAAGAGGGGCACTTTTGGAAACCTTAGAAATATTAATTAATAATAAAATGAATCCCCACTTCAAAACCTCAAAAAATGTTTCAATTCGGATATGCGATGATATAGGGTAGTAATATCATCAACCAATAATATTTAGACCTGTTTTATGTTTATTTTAAACTTTATCAACTTGATTTATCATTATTTAATCTAATTAATTTAATTTGTGGTAATAAAATTCTTAATTTTAAATTATTATAAATACATACTTAAATGTTTTCAATGTCACATAATTGGATACTTTATAACCTTTTCGAACATATAATTTTCAATCTGTATTTTTTAAATATTTTTGTGATTTTTAAATAATTTAATAATATGTTATTTTTATAAAATATCAATACTGTCAATTTTGACACTATTCATTATTTGAATTTAAATAAAAAACAAACATAAGATTTGTTAGAAAAAATATATAATAGATTTATAACAGGTCATATTCATAAAAAAAATCATGGGGAACATTAATTTGTCCATATATTATTTATTTTCATATTTTTAAAACTACATATTTGGTATATCTCTTAATTAAATAATTACTACTACATTTATGTATAATTATTTAATGTACTTGTTTTTTGCACAAAAATTAAAAATAAAATCTTATGATTAAGATACATATAATACCTTTCAGAATAATATTTTTACCCGAATATATCATCTTAAAATTAAAACATTTAAATTGTTATATTTATTAAATTATGAAGGTGACATTTTTGACATCATTTAAAATAAAATAATATAAATGTCCTAATCAGTTTTATAAGGCTCCAAATGGATCCAAAATCTACACTTGGATGCTGAGGGTATATATATACTCGACCAATAATTTTTGGCAAGTTTCTGGCCCTTTGGATAGGTATTGATATTTTAATAAAGACTATATTATTGATTTTTCACTAAATAAATAATTTCTACATCATTAATGTAAAAGCTATTAAGGTAATTAAATGTTTCTTAAAAATGTCAAATAAATTACCATGTTAAATAAAAAAAAATATCTTTAAAATTATTATTTATAATCGAATTTATATTCGGTATAACCTTATATTAAAAATTATCTATTTATTAAAGTTTGATAGAGACATATTTCACATTCCTTTAAATAAATAAATAAAAGGACTTAGTAAAATACAAGTGGATTCCATTAGATTCCATTTCTACCCAAGTATGATTTATAGAAAAATATAATCATCCAATTATATTAATTTAACTGTTAGGGTAATTTTATATTATTATATTTACCCTTAATTACCCGATTTACCTTTAACTATGGTAAATAAAATTTACCGTACTTAATATACATAATGCCTAAAAATAAAAAGTATCTTATTAAAAAAAATTTGACCTACTGATACCAAATATGGAATCAATTTCTACAAATTCAAAACACGAAAGTTTTAGTATTTAAATTAAAATTAATAATGTTGTTGAGAAAATGGGTTTTAAAAGTTAAAACATTGCAAATATTGAAATGTTTTTACTTATGAATTCAGTGTAAA
This sequence comes from Viscum album, assembly GCA_963277665.1. NCBI lineage: Eukaryota > Viridiplantae > Streptophyta > Magnoliopsida > Santalales > Viscaceae > Viscum > Viscum album. Next base: position 894,431,550 of record OY728123.1, read on the forward strand.
ATTAATTCTAATGACTTACATTATATTAAATGGTAAAAATATATTCTATTTATACTTTAAAACTATTAAATATTATAATTTAACCATATAAATTATCTCGATGAGAAAAGTGGTTTTTAATTAAAATTTACTCTATATTTACTATTCATCAAAAGAAGAAACTTATCAGAAAAATATAAAGAAATAATCCAAAGTAAATTTTTATATCCTGATTCAAAATAAAAAATTTATTTTGTAAAATTGAACTTATAACCATGTCAAAAACTAAATTTATTTTGGGTGTGCCATCGAAAGGTGACAAAACTGCATTTTTTTCAAAAATACTTATTTTACCCAAAAACATTTATTTTTTTCTCAAACCATGTTCTATAAAATGTGAAAGATGAATTATAATGTCATAAAATTTAAAATCTAGTTACTACTATTCATAACTTCTAGTTCATAATAATATTATAAGAATAAATCATTGTTTAGTGAAACTGAGTATTGCATACAACACACGCTATTGAACAAGGTTGCTCTTGCGTGCAACACACGCCAAGAATATTCTTTGCGTATAATATAAGATAATATGGTGTTGTATGTAGCAAAAACTAATTTTGGTGTAGCGTACAACACAAGAGATCAATGAAATTAATAGAATATTTTTCATAAAATCTCAGTGGGTTACATTCTAACCCATTAATGTTAATTTCACCCTCGAAATTCGTCGGGGTTATAAATGTTTTACTACTTAAAAGTTTTTTTAATAGAAACCCACATCTTAAAAAGTAATACCAAATGTTAACATTAAAAACTAAATTATGAAATGTAACGGTTACCCAAATTAACTAATCAATGGGTTTCCACATAAGAGAACATAGGTGAAAATATGGATATGGAAGAGAAATATAACCATCAAGTTATGATGGAGAGTGGTAGAGAACATGGATATGAAAAATCCAATAATAACAAATCCCTAAATTTGTGATGATATAAGGTACCATCTGATTCATCGGATATGAGGTAAATAGAACATACATTTTATGTTTTCTAGATCATTTCCATAAAGTTGAAAAAATTGTAATTAGAAGAAATACTTTCTTGATTTTGGTACATTCTCACCGTTGGTCATTAGTTGAGAAATTTCCACTTCATCTCTTAAAGAAATGAACTTGACTTTTTCATTCGTGAAGTGTTAGAATATCATGCGATAGAATGATAGTTCATTCCATATTTATCTAACATAAGTACATCTATAGTTAGATTAATCATATATGGTTCCTAAAATGGAGTTATACTTCATATATCATGCCACATAATAAATTAAAACTAATTTATACTAACCAGGGACATCCTGTAGGCATGTGGCATGCGATAAAGGCTTGTCGCACTTTGGTTGTGGGTTCGATTCCCACAGCCTTGTCCAACGTGATGGGGTGTCGCTCTTCCTATGGGCTGTCCTTTTTCTAAAACTATACTATTATAATTTTCCAAAAATTATATCAAAAAAAGTTCTATCAATAAATAATACTATCTGATCTCCATCATAATCTATTCCAATATTTAGTCTTATCTAAAATACATTTGTCCAATATCATAGTATAAAGAAAATGATTACTTGAAAGGTCACATAATAAGCATGTGAATACTATCATTTATCCCCCATATATCATAAGATATATCTTTTTGATCACATTTCAAATATGTGAATACATTAATCATGTATTCTTTTGAAACATGTATAACCATAAAATCTTTGTGAAAACATGATTGATCCCAAAATTTCTATATACTCAAACCATGATATCACTTACACCTTATATCAATCATGAGCTCATTAATATTATAAAACATTTCATTATCTCCTTATCCCTTCATTATGCGCATATCATATGCTTTCCAAAAATATCTAAATAACATTTCATGGTTACCAGTACCATTCAACATATATTTTCAAAAAACTTAAGTAAAAACAATAGTGTAACAGTCCTTAGATTTATCTTTATTCCCGAGTACCATGAAATTACGTATACAACATTACTCCTGACAAACATGAAATAATTACACAACCTTCTTAAACCATTGACCGAGCTTCATAATTGTATTCCTCAACACTTATTTTGTAATGGCCAGAACCCAGTTACCCAGAGTCGGTTCCTTATTACATAACATTGGCATGATCAAAAGAAAGATCAAATCTCGAAAGACCGATTAGTTTAGTAGACTTGGAAACACTAGATATATTCATAATGATTTACATTACATCATAAAAATGAAAACTACAACAACATATTCTTCATAGTCTACACTCTTATCTCCTCATACTCTGCAGGTTATTCATAATTTACTTCTTCACTTCCTGAGAAAAAAAAACATAGAAAAGGGGTGAGCTTAAATGCCCAGTAAGGATAACAATATAGCGTAAACTTTCATAAATAATAATAAACATTTAATGAAATGTATAACTAAAACAAAATCCTTTTAAACATTAACTTCAACATAGTATGGCAAAAATAAAATCAAATAATGTCATTTACTCATTCACATGGATATTCTATTAATCGAATAATCACATGCAATATCAATAACCACTTTCACAATGATGGAATACGTAATTCCAGACTATCATAACCACAAAGCCAAGGCCTCGTGCCAAGATTACAAATAAGATTTTGTCAAGGCCATGTGCCAAGACACTAGTTTGTCTCATGAGACATACCGATTCATCGAGGAGCTTTAGTGGGCTCCACCCATAACATATTAAGTCTAATGCATTCCCATAGGAATAGGTTTAAACATAACATAAACATTTGTATTAAAACTAGAATATGAAATGTAAATATATCCTCCATAAACCATGAATTGTATAAAAATAACACATCCACCGTCAAACATATCACAAAAACTTCAATAAAATATTGATGTTTTTTATCATAATAAATCAACTTCAAATAAGCGTAAAATCCATCAAAGGATGTTGACATAGATGAAATCAAAACTCTTTTTAGAGAAATACCTCTTTCTATTTTTAAATCATTTAAGATTCATATATTTATAAAATATAAAATTTTCTTCTAAAATATTTTTATAAGCTTGTAAGGGATGCTTCGATGATTTTTTAACGGTAGAAAATACCTACACCCGCCGTATAAGTTAAAAAAACATTCATACCTTAATTCTGTCGAAAAGGTTAAAAATCACCTTGTTTGTAAAACGACGGAAAGTTTCCATTATAAAACTCTTATAAAAAGTAATACAAGCGTATAAATGACATTAACTCATATTCTTTTGAACAGTAAAAATGTTTTGAAATAGATTTTTAAGAAACATTGATGTGGAAGATAAAGAGATCCCAGTAGATTATTACGTATAAACAACCTCGGATAATGAAGAGATTGTGAAATGAACCATTACCTTGTACTTTTCCTTGGATGGGGTAGGTTAACCTCCTGTATAATGGTTAAATAATAATAATTAAATTATTCAAGAATCATATACATTAATATGATATCTTATATGATCATTTAACATTGATTTGTTAATAATATCTTAGTATTATCGTTGTTTCGGGTGTTAACTTACTTGTTTTATTTTATATGTTTTGTTAAATAAGCCATGTTTGTCATGGATAGGTTGTATATTAATCATATCCAGAATGATATAAAGTCCTTAGATACTATTATTAATCATCAAATTAGAATTATACATGGATCGATATGATGGAGAATGAGTCTCATCGTGTTCGTGGAGACGGTAGTCTGTACGTACGCACGAGCGACTATATCATTCTTTTGATATTAAAATAATATATAATTGGATAGTATATCATATATAAAGAATCATTATCAAGTTATATTTTTTATTTACATGAATTACACATCATTATTATACCCATCCAAATAATAATTTATTGAATAACAATTACACCACAACGTGGAGACGGTAAGTCGTCCGTACGCACGTATGGTGACATGTTATTCAATGGTTGGATAGAATACTGAATATGGTTGTAACATATTTTTAATAAAATCACATTATATATAATATAATGGAGTTATTATTTTATAATGGTAATAACAATGAAAGAAGATGTGGAAGAAGAAAGGGACTTGAAAGAGGGTGGTGAAAACATTACATCTTCTCCGGGTTCTTCCGTTTGATTTGTTCAAAATGGATCCTTTGGTTTGCTTTTGGACTAATGTAAGGCCTTTAGGATAAAGTGAGGTAAGTTTAGAGAGTATTTGGGCAGAGGATGGACGAACCAAAATGCTTTTAAGGTTTTAAGTAATGAGAAGGAGGAGTGCCCTTTTATAGGAGGGGTGAGGGGCACCTTTGGAAAATCTAGAAATATTATTTTATAATAAATTCATATTCGGTTTCTAATGGATAAAAAGTGGACTATTTAAAGTTTAAGGTTGTTATAGGTACATAACCTCTAAACCAATAGGATTTATACAGTTTTGGGTTGCTATATTAACCTTATCATTAAGTATTAACTCTTAGTTAATTAGTTTCACTTTTACAATGTCTCTTTGTATTTTTATATTATATGGTTAATAAACATACTATATACATCCAAGAGACCCCCAATTGGTCCCTTAAAGATACATCTATCATTATATAAGTCTCGTGGAAGAACCATATATTTTTAGGAATTGAATATCAATTAATAATATAGTATATGTTTTGAAAACTCTTTTATTTCATTTTTGACACTATTAAATAGTAGATTTTTGTAAAAATCATAACTGAATTATTACTTCAAAAAAATTAAATTAAATAAATAATAATAGGTCATATTATCCTAGAAAATTATTTTAATTAATTAAAAGTCTCAAATTATATTTATTTGAGTATTTATAATATCCATTATTTTAATTTTTCACTATTATGGTAATTACTCCATCATCATTGTGTCATAAATAAATTAAATTATTTAATGTCTAAAAATTATAAATAAAATTTCATTATGTAGGAAATCTGTTTATATTTCTAATTAATATATATAGTCAAAAATCAAACATATATATCCCTTTGTAAAAATTGTTTTTCTAAAAGATATATACTTTTGTCATTTTTGTATTTATTTTAACTTAATTAAAATAATGTGTCCCTATCACCTACAAGTGGCTCCATGGGGTCCCAAAATCGACCCAATGATTCCCATGATCAGACATGTATCACAAATAAAGTTAGGACACGTTTTATGGTAATTTATTATTATTATAATATTATTTTTTAACCCTTATTTACCAGATTTACCCTTTAACCATGGTAAATATAATATTTACCGAAGTAATTATTCAAAATGTCTACAAATAAAATTTACCTATTTACAAAATTTAGACATCATGATTCAAAATATGGAATCCATATTTCAAAATTCAAAACAGAAAAGTGGCAGAAATTAATTTAAAATTAATTCCCGCTGTCAAAACAAAAAACGTGTTTTTAAGATATAATAACTATCAAAAGATTGATACTTGTTTATGTCCGGTTTAATTGTGAAATTATGTTCGATGAACAAAATTTTATTAAATGGTAAAAATATATTCTATGTATAATTTAAAACCACTCAAATTCATAATTTATCACTATTAATTATTTTGATTAAAAATGCTTTTTTTATTTAAAATTTAATAATTTTCACTATTCATCAAAATATTAAAGTAATCTGAAAAGTACCCAAATGTCACCATAGGCTAAATTCTATACTCCGAATCCATAAATGAAGTCCATTTTGAGAGTTAAAATTCCTAAAATTTTAAAAAAGTAGGTATTACTATTCATAACAGCTAGTTTGATCGGTTGTGGTGCGTGTTAGAACTCGATGTTGCGTACAACACACGCTATTGCATTATTTAAAGAGAAGTGTACCGTAGAAGCTTGGGGTGTTACATTCTCCCCTACTTAAAATAATTTCATCCTCTAAATTTCTAGAATACTAAAGCATGAAAAGACTCGGGTGGTTCTTCATCATAAGTTACTCGGGTTCCCACATCGCCTCTTCCATCTTATGGTTTCTCCACAAGACTTTTACCAGACGAGTCGTCCGGTTTCTTAGTACTTTTTTCTCTCGTATTAAGAATCTTGATGGGATATTCGCAATAAGACAGACCGGGTTCCATTTCTAATTCCTCCTAGGTGAGTACATGCGTTGGGTCAGGCATGTATTTCTTCAATAGAGATACATGGAACACATCATGAACTTTGGAAAGACTTGGAGGAATTGCCAATAGGTAAGATACAACCCCAATTCGTTCTAGAATTTCGAAAGGTCCAATGTACCTGGGACTCAATTTACCTTTCTTACCAAAACGTATGACTCCCTTCCATGGAGATACCTTCATGAAAACATGATCACCCACTTGAAATTCCAAATCCTTCCTTTGATTATCAGCATAGCTCTTCTGCCTACTTTGAGCTGCTTTGATATGGTTTTGGATTAACATAACCTTTTCCATAGTTCCCTCCACTAGTTCTGGGCCTACAAGTTTTCTTTCACCAACGTCATCCCAACAGGTTGGTGTGCGACATCTCTTTCCATATAACGCTTCATATGGTGCCATCTGAATACTCGAATGGAAGCTATTGTTATAGGAAAATTATACCAGCGGTAAATATTGATCCCACATACCCTGAAAGTCACGTGAGCAGGATCTCAACATGTCTTCGAAGGTTTGAATAGTTCGTTCTGATTGTCCATCTGTTTGAGGGTGGTAGGCAGTGCTCAAATGAAGTTCAGTATCCAAGGCTTTCTGAAGACTCTTCCAGAATCATGAATTAAAACGGGGATCACGATCAGAAACAATCGATAGGGGTACTCCATGAAGTCTCACAACTTCATTAATATATAGTCTTTCTAGTCATTCAAGTGTTAAATCTTCCCTTATATCAAGAAAATGTGTCGACATGGTAAGACGATCAACAATGACCCATATTGCATCATTCCTTCTTGGAGTCTTTGGTAGCCCCATGAAAAAGTCCATTGTAATATTGTCCCATTTCTAATCCACTGTGGGAAGAGGTTACAATACTCCACCCGGTTGTTGCCTTCCAGCTTTCACTTGTTGAAAAACCATACATCTTGACACAAAATCAGCAATCTCCCTATTCATGTTGTCCCACCAAAAATGTTCCTTCAAATCTCTATACATTTTGGTGCTCCCAGGGTGCATAGAGAAATTGGAACAATGAGCATCATCCAGCAATTCCCTTTTTAGATCAGGTATATCGGGAACACAATGTCTCTTCCCAAATTTCAAAATTCCATCTTAATACACAAAGTCTCTCAATCTCCAATCATTCACAGCTTCAATCATCATTTGAAATTATTCATCATCGGTCTTAGAACTCTTAATACTTTCTAGTAAAGATGGTTTGACAACCATTTGAAAAATCATTGATGTTTAAGCTTCCCTGGTTATACCCATGTTTATCTTCACTAGATCCATGAAAATTGGATCCCGTTGAATTCAAAAATTGTTCAAAACTCCATGATCTTTTCTGGTCAAAGAATATGCCAGCTTTTTTGCCTTCCCCAGGTGGTAGTGTATCGTGCAATCATAATCCTTGAGTAATTAAAGCCATATCCTTTGCCTCATGTTGAGTTATTTTTGTGAGAAAATATACTTCAAACACTTGTGATCAGTATAAATCTCACATTTTTCACCACAGAGGTAGTGCCTCCATATCTTCGAAGTAAAGATCACAGCTACTAACTCGAGATCATGAGTAGGATAGTTATGTTCATTAGTTTTCAACTGTCGTGATACATAGGCAATAACCCTATCATTTTGCATAAGGACACTACCAAGTCCTTTCTTCAATGCATCACTATAAATAACGGACCCATCACTCCCTGATTGTAGAGTCAATATAGGAGCATTGAATAATCTTCTCTTCAGTTATTCGAAATATTCATCACCCTCTTTTGTCCAAACAAATTTAACCCCTTTACGTGTGAGATTTGTTAATGGGTTAGCCAACCGGGCAAAATTCTGGACGGAACGTCGATAATAACCTGCTAAACCAATAAAACTACATACCTCAATTATACTCCTAGGTGTTGGCCATTCTTGGATTTCCTTGGTCTTAGAAGGATCAACCGAGATTCCATCTTTAGAGACAATATGGACAAGAAAAGAAATCTCCTGAAGCCGGAATTCACACATTCTAAACTTCCTATATAATTCATGTCTTCTTAGAGTCATTAGGATAATGCGCAAGTGATTTTCATGATCCTCGTAGCTTTTGGAGTATACCAATATATCATCAATAAATACCACCACAAATTCATCGAGATATTCCTTGAAAACTCTATTCATCAGATCCAGGAATATAGAGGGTGCATTAATCAATCCAAAAGGCATTACTGTAAACTCATAATGCACGTACCTGGTTCGAAATGCTATCTTCGGAATGTCTTCCTTCTTCACACACAACTAATGGTATCCACATCAAAGGTCAATCTTTGAAAAGTATTGAGCTCCATGCAGTTGGTCAAATAATTCATCACTGCGAGATTGTGGATACTTATTCTTTATTGTTATAGGATTGATCTCCCGGTATTCCATACATAACCTCATAGATCCCTCTTTGTTTTTAACAAAAAGAACAGGGGCTCCCCATGGAGAAACACTAGGGTGAATAAATCCTCTATTACTCAATCCCTCTAGTTGTTTCTTTAGTTAAAATAATTCTACAGTTTCCATTCCATAAGGGGTCTTCAATATAGGCCTTGATCCAGGAATTAAATCAATGGAAATCTCAACTTCTTGCTCTGGAGTATGTCCAAGTAAATCTTCTGAAAACACATCTATATATTCTTTCACAACAGGTACATCCTCTATTTGAACATTCCTTTCCTCACCCACTGTAATTTCATCCTCTTCCTCCCCAATAATTGAATTTAGTTGAGCTATAGGGGGTGGATCTAGATAAGAATTTGGTGGTGACGATTCTTCTCTAAAGATAAGGTTCTCCTTATCATCATCATCAAAAATTGTGACCTCCTTCTTCTTAAAATAAATCTGCACATCATAGTCTAAAAGACAATCCATACCGAGGATTATATCAAACTCAATCATAGGTATGATGATGAGATCAGCGGATAAAGAACATTTATGTGCTCTAATGGGGACTGATTCACAAAACTTTGTTGCAATGATACTTCCCTTATGACTTTTAACTGACAAATCCTTTGTTAAATAAAATTGGAAATATCTAATTTTCTTAGAAAACTGGGAAGATATGAAACAATGCGATGATCCAGAATCAAATAATGCATTTTCTAAACTTGAGGAAACCATTAAATTACCTTCCACCACGTCTTTCGGAGCTTCTACCTCAGTAGTAGTGATAGCATATGCTTGGCCTTGATTCCTTGGCCTTTTCTGAGGTTAGTTCCCCTGACGCTTAGGACATTCATTTGCATAATGTCCCATCTCCCTGCAATTGTAGCACTGAACATCGGTAGTATAGCATCCCACATTTTAATATCATAAACTTTCATTACATTACAAAAAATTGAGGTTCTTTAAGGTTTAGTGTCTTGGAAAGCAGGAACATAATACATGAAAACAACATAAAACATTCTTCTTAAACACTTGAAAGGCTTCTCCTTAATTTCATCCTAGGTTCATTACTGCATCTCATAACCTGGGGACATACATCAAAATAAAGGTTGAGGAGAAGGCCCAGTAATGGAAACAAGAGGAACATTTTACAAATGAACTTGAGATACTTCAATAAGGTCATGAAAAGAACTTTAAGGCATGAGAAAGCAATCATGAGATATATCATAATAAAAATAACAATTTTCATAAAATAAAGATGTGGATACAACATTTAACATAGAAAATCATGAACATATCACCAAGGTCCATCCCCAAGGTGTCATTTGAATATTACCATGGTTATTCACCATGTTATCGTTAAAATTGTAATCTCTAGTGGTTACATCATTACCCAATGCAGTGGAGCGCTATCAGGGTGAACCCTTAAATTTGCCTTTATTATCATGTGAGCCACATATATCATCATGAAAAATTTCATAAATAACCCATATAGCATAAAATAAATGGGTTTCATTTCATAGTCATAACGTTTTAAAACTGCTTTAAAGACATGATCTTTATGTCACATTAAAACCCACAGAGAAGGAAGGTAGGTCTCATGTGTGTAAATCCCAGAATTTAAATAAAAAATATTGGTATATATGTGAATACCCATTTAGAATAATGACCTTTGAGTATTCACTTAATAAAATAAAAGAACTTTATAAAAGAGAGATACATTTTGAGACGGAAATTCTGTAGCATAACGGCTATGTTACGAGGTTTTAGAAATCATTGAAAAGAGAGGGGACATGGGTCAAACAATCATTAATGACCCATAAATAATTAGAGGGACAGAATATGAAGGATATATGAACATGGTAAAGAAATTTTAAAGACATACCATATGAAATGATGAACATGAAAGGAAGACAAAAAATAAGATTTCTCTTATGAAAATTCAGCAGCCTAACGACATCACTTAAACATCAAAAAATGAATTGACGAGATCAAATAGGGTCTCTCATCATATGATCATAAAAGTTCAGTATGATAGATATAGAGATCATATCTCAAAATAATAAAAAGGAACATGAAATACTTGACATGAAAGTAGAACTTTGAAAAAGGAGGATGGTGAAAGAACCACTCAACAATTCGGCAGCCTAATGGCGCCACTTAAAACTTCAACTAATGAATTGAAGAGATCAAATTGGGTCTCTCATCATATGATCCTAATAGATAAGTATGATAGACATAGATATCATACCCCAAAATAATAAAAAGGAACATGAAAGACATGATATTAAAGTAGAACTTCAAAAGGAGAAGGGTGAAAGAACCACTTAAAAATTTGGCAGCCTAACGATGCCACTTAAAACATCAAAATACTGAATTGAAGATATAAAATGGGGTCTCTCATCATATGATCATAAAAGATCAGTATGATAGATATAGATATAATACCCCAACATAATAAAAATAATCTTGAAATACTTGACATGAAAATAGAACTTGAAAAATGAGAAGGGTGAAAGGATCACTTAAAAAACGACAGCCTAACGGCGCCACTTAAAAATTCTTAAAATGAATCGATGAGAGAAATAGGGGGTCTCTAGTCATATGAACATGAAAAGGGCAGTAAAATGAATATAGAAGAACATACTCCAACATAAGAACATGGAAAATAAAAGAAATGTCATAAAAGAGATTACTTGAAAAGAAAGAGAGAGGTCGGATCCCTTACCTTAAAACGTAACTCTTAAAATTCAATGGTTTGGAACTTGAGGGCTTGGGGGCACCTTGGGTGGAATACTTGGGAGCTAAGGAGACCAGAACTTCGTTGAGAATAATTTTGGAGTCCAAAGGATGAGAGAATGGCTTGGTATTTAGAGGGAAAGTGAGGGGACAAGGCATCCATGGCCAAGGGACACCTCAGAAGTGGGTTTCTCAAAACCATGTGCTCTCCCAAGATATTTCCCATGAAGTTAGGCCACATGGGGCCCCCAATACAATAATTCATCACCATTGGTTGGCCAACCCATAATATATCTCATGACATCATCATGACCTAGTTATGATGTCATTAAACATACTGAAACCCTAAAACTATATTTTTACTATTCACTGAAAATTCAACATTCTCAGAAAAATCCCAAAATTTCACCTTAACCAAACATCAATGCTCTGATTTCAAAAATTTACTCAATTTTATAAAAAATATTTTTCTATATATTTTTAATTAACTTTTTTTAAATAAATACACTATTCGATGAAAATTCATTTTTTTCAGAAAAATTACCTTAACTTAATATCGATGCTCTAAGTTCAAAAAATGAAATCCATTTTATAAAAATAATTTTCTAAATATATTTAATTTAATTTTTAATTAAAAAACACTATTCACCCGGAAAAAACTAATACTTGAATAACAATTTATGAAACCGTTATTTAACCAATTTATTGAATCACATTACTTAATCAAGGTGCCAAGATTATATTAATAATTTCTTTAAGTTAGATTACTAATCCATTTGGACACATTACTAATCCTAATCATAAAATCACTATTCATAATTTACTATTCATTAAAATGATGTTGATCTTATTCGACTCTAAATTTCATACTGGACATAATTGTAGAAGACCATTTTTTGAAAATCATTAAACATTTTTAATTATTTAAGTTTTACATAAACATTTTTTTAAAATATCCTTTCTCTAAAAATCACCAAAAATATGCATACTATATTTATCTGGACATTTGAAAATTCATAAACTTCATCATAAGAAGATATCCCAATTTTTTATTTAAAACAAAGGATTACACAAGGTAGTTACGGTCTCCTTACATAGCCCCTTATCACACCAGCATAGGACATAAGTGTAAGGTGTGCTAAGGTGTGAGAATATGAGGGAGGCTCGGCCAACATCGCACGAGTAGTAATTTCTATCAGTTTGAACTTCTCACGAAGGCGATCTCGTTCTAGCTTCACACAATGAAGTTCAGCTTGGATTTGGTCCAAAGCAAAGCCCAGTGGTGATACCTCCTTCCCATGTTCTGTTAGATGGGCTTCGATCGGTCCAAGACTACTGGGTGAGGACATTCAATCTTCTTTCTATATTAATTAACCAAGATTAATTGTATTTAGAGACAATAAACAAAACATTTAGTTTCCAGCGGTCATATTGACCAATGGTCATATAACAGTCAAAACCCAATGATCGCCTTTTAATTATACTCATATTATCAAATGAAACATTTTTTGAGTATAAAAATAAATTAAAAAAACAAACAAAATTAGGAAAAATGATTTATTCAAAATTTCGGGTCGTTACAGGTAGCTTCCTTCTTCCCATTGAAATCACGTGCTTGGTGGCCTTTTTCACCACACTTGTAACAGACATCCATTCCCTTCAAGAAAGTACCAGGGTGTTTCTTCCCACATTTACCACAGGATGGATATTCAACCTTTCCCTTGTTCACCTTATTTCCATTCCCAGATTGTTCTTTAGATCTCTTCTTCTCTTGATTTGCTTTAAAGTCATAAGACTTAGAGAATTCTTTCTCTGTCATGATATCACATGAGACAATGTCTTCGTACGATGTGAAGGATTGTGAGACTAATGATCAACGGAGAAATGGTTTTAACCAATAAAAGTCACGATAAATATTACTTCTTGGGTTACGTATATAATCTCTAGTATACCTTGATAACCTTGTAGTGCTAACCTCATACTTTGTGACATTTTCATCCTCCTTTTGTCTCAGACTAAGAAATTGCCTTTCCATATCTTATCGATGGTCACGAGGAAAGTATTTTTCTAAAAACAGATCTTTGAACTCCCTCCATTCTATATTTTATAATTCATTATCTTCATTCATGTATTGAATCAATGACCACCATTGATCAGCATCTCTTGGGAGGCGGTAAACTACCATGATAACTTTTTCCCTTTCACTACTCCCCAAAGCCTGAAATATTTTCTCTAGGGAATTTATGCATTGCTCAGCTACTAAGGGATTTCTACTCCCATTGAACGTTGGTGTTTGTTTCCTCATGAAGCGATCTAACATTGATCCTCTGCGATGCGGATTAGGGTGCTCCATACGGGTAAGGTTATTATTCGTAACCCGAGTGAGTTGTCCCATAATGGTAATTAGCTGATTGGCACCAGTTGCATCACCAGCTCCACTATAATTATCTTGAGCAGGAGGGAAATCCCTATATGGAGTGTGTGCATTGATACGGTTTCAATTTCGTCAACTAGTTTCCATTTCTAAATAATGGCATAAACTAGATCAGCTTATGAATCAAAATACATAATTTCATACTTATAAAACACTTAACATAAATTGTAATATTTATGGATATAATCCATAATAAAAATGTTTTATTTGAGGAAGTATCTACTCATAAACCCTTCATAATGATTTGTAATGAAAATGAGAGTTATCCTAAGCATATCCCCCGGGAGTGTTGTAACCAAAAGTGCAGCAAGGCCCGTTGTCGTGCAGCAGTTCCCGTTCGAGTCTAGCTCAAAGCGGTGTTTTCAGGTTTTACCCCTAGGTACATCTGTGCTAGATCCACGTCTACCTGCTCATATCCAGATAGGGATGTATTGATTGAAAAACTCACGAAATCTCTACAATTCCAAAATTCTAGGAAGTTCTTCTATACTAATCCTCAATGTCCGTATTCAATCTATGTGCTCTAATCAGAGTATATCTAAATCTAGCTTCCAAGGTTAGCACTAAATTTACTCTGATACCAACTGTAACGCCCCGATCCCAGTTACCCAGAGTCAGTGCATTATTACATAACATTGGCTTGATCAAAAGAAAGATCAAATCTCAAAATACTGATTAGTTTAGAAGCATTAGAAACACTAGATATATTCATAATGTTTTACATTACATCATAAAAATGAAAACTAAAACAACATATTATCCATAGTCTACACTCTTATCCCCTCATACTATCCCTGCAGGTCTTTCTTAATTTACTTCTTCACTTCCTGGGAAAAATAAAACATAGAAAAGGGGTGAGCTCAAATGTCTAGTAAGTATTACAATATAGCGTAAAGTTTCATAAATTAGAATAAAAATTTAAGGCAATGTATAACTAAAATAAAAGCCTTTTAAACATGAACTTCAACATCGTATGGAAAAAATAAAAATAAATAATGACATTTACTTATTCACATGGATATTCTACTAATCGAATAATCACACGCAATATCAATAACCACTTTCATAATGATGGAATGCATAATGCCAGACTATCATAACCACATATTCAAGGCCTCGTGCCAAGACTACAAATAATATTTTGTCAAGGCCTTGTACCAAGACACTAGTTTGTCTCATGAGGTGTACTGATGCATCAAGGAGCTATAGCAGGCTCTACCCATCACATATTAAGTCCAATGCAATCCCATATGAAAAGGTTTAAAAATAACAGAAACATTCGTATTAAAACTAGCATACAAAATGTAAATACTTCATTCATAGACCATGAATGGTATAAAAAGAACACATCCTCAGTCAAACATATCACAAAACCTTCAATATAATATATAATTTTTGTATCATAATAAATCAACTTCAAATAAGCGTAAAATCTATCAAAGGATGTTGACATAGATGAAATCAAAACTCTTTTTAGAGAAATATCTCATTCTATTTTGAAATCATTTAAGAATAATATATTTATTAAATAAAACATTTTCTTTGAAAATATTCTTATAATCTTGTAAGGGATGCTTCAACGATTTTATAATGGCGGAAAATAGCCGCACCCACTGTATAAGTTAAAAAAACATTCTTACCTTAATTCTGTCGAAAAGGTTAAAAAGCACCTTGTTTGGAAAACGACGGAAAGATTCATTTATAAAACTCTTATCGAAAGTCAAAAAAGGGTATAAATAACTTTAACTCATATTCTTGTAAATAGTAAAAATGTTTTGAAATACATTTTTATGAAACCTGGATGTGGATGATAAAGAGATCCCAGTTGATTATTACGTATATACAACCTTAGATAATGAAGAGATTGTGAAATAAACCCTTAACTTGTAATTTTCCTTGTTTAGGGTAGGTTAACCTCATGTATAATGGTGAAATAATTGTTATTAAATTACACAAGATTTATATACATTAATATGATATCATATATGATCTTGTAACATTGATTTGTTAATAATTTCTTAGTATTATCGTTGTTTCGGGTGTTAACTTACTTGTTTTATTTTATATGTTTTGTTACGTAAGCCTTGTTTTTCATGGATAGGTTGTATATTAATCATATCCATAATGATATCAAGTCTTTATATACTATTATTAATAAACAAATGAGAATTATACTTGGATGGATACGATGGAGAATGAATCTCATCGCGTTCGTGGAGACGGTAGTCCGTACATACGCACGAGCGAAAATATCATTATTTTGATATTAAAATAATATATAATTGGATGGTATATCATATATACAGATTCATTATCATGTTATATTTTTTATTTACATGAATTACACATCATTATAATACCCATCCAAATAATAATTTATTGAATAACAATTACACCACGACGTGGAGACGGTAAGCCGTACGTACACACGTTTGGTGACATGTTATTCAAAGGATGGATAAAATACTGAATATGGTTGTACCATATTTATAATAACATCAAAGTTTATATAAGATACTAGAATTATTATTTTAAAATGGTAATAACAATGAAAGAAGAAGTGGAAGAAGAAAGGGACGTGAAATAGGGTGGTGAAAACATTACCTCGTCTTCAGGTTCTTCCTTTTGATTTGATCAAAAGGGCTCCTTAGGTTGGATTTCTGAAAAATGAAAGGCCACTAGGATTAATTGATAGAAGTTGAGATAGTATTTTGTCAGATTATGTCCTATCAAAAAGGCTTTGAAAGAGTGAAGTAATGAGAAGGAGTTCCCTTTTATAAGAGGGGTGAGGGGCACCTTTGGAAAATTAGAAAAATTATTTTATAATAAATTCATATTCGGTTTCTAATGGCTCCAAAGTGGATTATTTAAATTTTAAGGTGAGGATAGGTTGAAAACCACTCAACAAATAGTATTTAAACAGGTTTGGGTTACTATATTAACCTTATCTTTAGGTATTAATTCTTAGTTAATTAGTTTCACTTTTACAATGTCTCTTTGTTTTTTTATATTATATGGTCAATAATATTACTATATACATCTATGAGACCCCCAATTGGTCCATTAATGATACACCTCTCATTATATAAGTCTCTTGGCCTAACCTTAGATTTTTAGGAATTGAATATCAAGTAATAATATAATATTTGTTTTAAAAACTATTTTATGTCAATTTTGACACTATTAAATAGTTGATTTTTGTAAAAATCATAACAGAATGATTACTTCGAACAAAGTCAATTAAATCAATCCTAATATGTCATATTATCCATGAAAATTATTTTATTTAATTAAAAGTCTCAAATTATATTTATTTGGGTATTTATAATATCAATTATTTTAATTTTTCACTATTATGGTAATTACTGCATCATCATTGTGTAATAATTGAATTAAATTATTTAATGTCTAAAAATTATAAATAAACTATAATTATGTAGTAAATAATTTTATATTTCTAATGAATATTTATAGTAGAAAATAACACATATATAACCCTTTTTAAAAATTGTTTTTCTAAAAGATATATGCTTTTGTCATTTTTGTATTTATTTTAAATTAATTAAAATAATGTGTCCCTATCACCTACAAGTGGCTCAATGGCGTCCCAAAATCGACCCAAAGAATACCATGGTCGGAGATGTATCACCAATAAGGTTAGGAAACGTTTTAGGGTAATTTAGTATTATTTTAATATTAATTTTTAACCCTTATTTACCATATTTAGCCTTTAACCATGGTAAATAAAATATTTACCGAAGTAATTATTCAAAATGTCTAAAAATAAAAGTTACCAATTTACACAATTTGGACATCCTAATCCCAAATATGGTATCCATTTTTCCAAATTCAAAACACAAAAGTGGCAGAAATTAATTTAAAATTAATTCTCGCTGTCAAAACAAAAAAACGTGTTTTTAAGATATAATAACTATCAAAAGATTGATACTTGTTTATGTACAGTTTAATTGTGAAATTATGTCCAATGACCAAAATTGTATTAAATGATAAAAATATATTCTAAATATACTTTAAAAGCACTCAAATTCGAAATTTATCACCATTAATTATTATGATTTAAAAAGTTGTTTTTATTTAATATTTAGTAATTTTCACTATTCATCAAAATATTAAAGTTATCCAAAAAGTACCAAAATGTTACCGTAGGCTCAATTATATACTCCAAATCCAAAAAATGAAGTCTATTTTGATAGATAAAATTTCTAAAATTTTAAAAAATTTGTATTACTATTCATAACAGCTAGTTTGATCGGTTGTGGTGCGTGTTAGAACATGATGTTGCGTACAACACACGCAATTGCACAATTCAAAGAGAAGCGTACCATAGAATCATGGGGTGATACATCTTTCATCTCATATACCATTTGTATTATATTTATAATCATTAACATAAATACTACCCATACGACCATGATGATTCTCTTTATGAGATTTTCCCTTAGGGCATTGGTTTTCATAATGTCTGTACGTTCCACATTTAAAACATTTAACCATTTTTGATGTCTTTGCAATACCATTATCCTTTTATATGGTGTTAAATGAACCTTTTTCTTTACAATTACTAGATTTGTGTCCTTATCTTCCACACCCAAAGCATCTTCCAGTTCCATTGATCCATTATCCTTGATGCCTCTTATAACATGATTTACATGAGGGAAATTGAACTTTCATTCCTCTATGATCATCATGAAACTCCATCTTTCTCATATTCGGTTAGTCGGGAAACATAACGAAGTTGAGATTATTGATCATATTATGAGATTTCTGATTAGGGCTAATAACGATATGTGGACTTCCAGATCCAATTTCAGTTGGATTCTCATGAGTAATATAATTCCATTGTCTATCATATCCACCATTATCGTGAATCTTCATGTTTGCATCCATTTTCTTAAACACAAAAAAATAGTGTGAGAGGAAAAAATCAAAATCCAGGGGGATTACCTTAAATATATAACATCTTTGGTTAAATTCTAATATCGTTACCGTAATTGTAGGACTATAAACTATACTTATACGTAACCTTAGGGACATCCCTAGACATACCATAGAAATATCATCTAGGGATCTCACAAATGTTTTAGCATCCTAGTTTCTAAAGGATAACTAAACCTTTCCCCGAATAACAACTATATATTCCCAAGCTTGACGTACATTGACATAACATTATTTTTGTGGAATTATTAATACATAACAAGAACTAACACTCAAGGACTGTAATAGTTTAGTGTCTTTGGAAGCATGGAACATAATCTTCTAATCATGGTGAAAGATCTTAAACATCTCCCATAATGATCTTCCCCTTTCGTATTCTTACCTAAAACCATTCTATAAATACTGGGGAAAAGAAAACATTTAAATGGTGATATGAAATGCTCAGTAAGTGTAAGAATGGAGAAAATAAAACAAATCATATACATTTGAAATTAAAATAACATGAACATAATGATTAAACATCAAAATCTTGAGAAATACATATTGGTAGTACATAAGGAATAGATCATAAAGGAACATTAATCATGGTAAAATAGAATGGGAAGAAAACATGTAATAGTGTAAAACCATTAATCACATGATTTGATTTCCATAGTTTCGAAGGCATTGCTGCAAAGACCATCTTAGTGGACAAATTCCCTTACTGAATCGAGTTCACTCCTCGTTCTAGTCATGTATCACTGAACAGGATTAACTTACCATTCCATCCATGTTTATCTCATGAGATATAAATCTTTACCCAATGCATTGGAGGGAGATATAGGTCCCACCCATCTTATACTGAATCATACTTACTTGTTCCACAAAATAAACATAAATCATTCATCATAACCCAAAGAATAAAATGGGTTTCATAAACATCATCCCATCTTAACGTAATCCATATAAAACAAATGGATATCATTTCATCATAAAAAGAATAAAACCATGTAAATAATAGAGAAATTATACATGAAAAATAATCATACTAAATAATGTCATCTTAGATGGAATATAGTTTTGACAAAACACTTGAAATGAATTCTTGAGGAAAATATCCTTTCTTCTTTAAAATCATTTTCATATCACAAAATTTCATTAAAATTTTAAAATAGAAGGTTTTTTTGAAAATAACCATGAAATATTTTAGTGGAAGATTCATGAAAATTAGGCGTTTTGAAATCGTAAAAATCAATTCACGTCGTATAAGTTAAAAAACATTCTCCTCGTACTTTTAACGGAAAAGTCAAAAAGTACCACATATGGTAAACAAAAGAAAGATTCCTTCCATAAAACAAATTAAAAGTCAAAATGGGGTAAACTTGACTTTAAACATGCATTGAAAAATATTAAACACTTTATGAAAAACATTTTTATGTACATGGATGAAAAAAATATAAACCCAGTAAATACTTATGTATAAGCAATCTTGAATAAAAATGAGATTTGAAAAATTATCTCTTACCTTATGTCCAATTTATTCCGTAGGATGGTTAGAAGGTGAAATGGTGTTGTTTAATATTTATAAAAACATATTAGTATATTATTGATACTTATTTAATTACTTTATAAAGAAAAAACAAAAGAAGAAGATGTTTAAGAAGAATGAAACTTCAAATAATTGGTAGATGAGATTACCTCTTCTTCG
This sequence comes from Viscum album, assembly GCA_963277665.1. Classification (NCBI taxonomy): domain Eukaryota; kingdom Viridiplantae; phylum Streptophyta; class Magnoliopsida; order Santalales; family Viscaceae; genus Viscum; species Viscum album. The sequence continues at coordinate 894,451,924 of OY728123.1, forward strand.
ACACACCTCTTTTATGATTCCTCTTAAGGCACTAGAGTTTGACTTTTGAGAAGACCCGAACCTATATAATATAACTAGAGAGTTTGAGAAGAGAAGTTTCTGGGGTTTTCAGGGCTTGAAGGCTCAAAATTTAGTGAAGAGGAGAGGGAAGGAGGTTCCCTTATATAGGATAGGAGAGGGGCACTTTTGGAAACCTCAAAAATATTAATTAATAATAAAATGAAATCACACTTAAAAACCTCCCAAAATGACACAATTTGAATATTAGATGATATAGGGTTGTAGTCACATCAACTAATAAAATTTAGACATGTTTTATGTTTATTTTAAACCTTATGAACATGATTTATCATTATTTAATCTATTTAATTTTATTTGTGGTAATAAAATTCTAAATTTTAAATTGTTATAAATATATACTTAAATGTTTCCAATGTCACATAATTGGATACTTTATAACCTTTTAGACCATATAATTTTCAATTTGTAGTTTTTAGATTTTTTTGTGATTTTTAAAAAATTTAATAATATGTTATTTTTATAAAATATCAATAGCCTCAATTTTGACAATATTCATTATTTGAATTTAAATAAAAATCACAAAGAAGATATGTTTGAACAAAAATATATAATTGATTCCTAAAATTTCATTTTAATCAAAAAAAAATCATGGGGAACATTATTTTGTTCATATGTTATTTATTTTAATATTTTTAAAACCATTTATTTGGTATATCTCTTAATAAAATAATTTCTACAACATTTTTGAATAATTATTTATATACATATTTTTTTCATAAAAATTAATAATAAAATCCTATGATGAAGATAAATATTATACCTTTAATAATAATATTTTTACTCGAATTTTTCATCTTAAAATAATAACATTGAAATTTTTATATTTTTTAAATTATGAAGGTGACATCTTTGACATCATTTAAAATATAATAATATAAATGTCCTAATCGGTTTTATAAGGCTCCAAATGGTCCATAAAAAGACACTTGCATTTTTTGGGTAACTATATACTCCTCCAATAATGTTTTTTCAAGTTTCCGGTCCTTTTGATAGGTATTTCTATTTTAATAAAAACTATATTATTGATTTTTCACTAAATAAATAATTTCTACATCATTAATGTATAAGCTAATAAGGTAATTAAATATTTTTTTAAAAATTAAAAATAAATAACCATGATAAAGAAAAACATTTTATAAATAAAAAGGGTATTTATAATCGAATTTATATTATGTATAACCTTATATTAAAAATAATCTAATTATTAATGTTTGAGTGAGACATATTTCACTTTCCTTTAAAAAAAATAAATAAAAGGTCTTAATCAAACACAAGTGGGTTCCATTAGATTCCATTTAGACCCAAGTATTATTTAGGGAAAAATATAATCATCCAATTATATTAGGACAAGTGTTTGTGTAATTTTATAATATTATATTTACCCTATATTACCCAATTTACCTTTAACTATGGTAAATAAAATTTACCGTAGTTACTATTCATAATGCCTTAAAATAAAAATTAGATTATTAACATAATTTGGACCTACTGATTCCAAACATGGAATAAATATTTCTAAATTTAAAACACAAAAGTTGCAGTATTTAATTTAAAATTAATCCCACTGTTGAGAAAACGGGTTTTAAAAGATAAAACATTGCAAAAGATTGAAATATTTTTACTTATGAATTCGGTGTAAAATTAATTCTAATGAATCACATTATATTAAATGGAAATAATATATTAAATTTATACTTTAAAACCATTATATATTATAATTTAATAATATAAATTATCTCGGTGAAAAAAGTGGCTTTTAATTAAAATTAAGCATATTTTTTCTATTCCTCAAAATAAGAAACATATCAGGAAAATATCAAAAATTTATCCAAAGTAAATTGTTATATCCTGATTCAATAGAAAAATTTTATTTTTGTCAAATTGAACTTATAAACATGTCAAAAACTAAATTTAATGTGGGTGTGACATCAAAAGGTGACAAAACATCATTTTTTTGAATAATACTTATTTTACCTGAAAAATTTATTTTGTTCTCATACCATGTTCTATAAAATGTGTAAGATGAATTATAATGTCATAAAATTCAAATTTTAGTTATTAATATTCATAACGGCTAGTTCATAATATTATTATAACAATATATCATTGTTTAGTAAAACTCATTATTGCGTACAACACACACTATTGAGGAAGGTTGCTTTTACGTGCAACACAAGCCAAGAATAGTGTTTGTGTATAATATAAGATAATACGATGTTGCGTATAGCACAATATAATTTTGGTGTATCGTATAACATAAGATATCAATGAAATTAATAAAATATTTTTCATAAAATATTGGGGTATTTCAGGAGGTCATAGTAATTTTTCCTTTTTTGAATATAACATTGTGAATATTCTAAACTAGAATAGTGAATTTTGTTATATATTATAAAAATAATAATATATAGAAGGATGAGGATGAAATTGATTTACCTGTGGTTAATAATATTCATTTGAACTCACTATAATAGATCATGTATATATCTATATTTAGACTTAATTGTGACACAAAAACCTTAAAAAACATGAACAATTATCATCTCGATATGTTATACAATTAGATTTTACTATTTATATCGGGTATGCTTCATGAAATTTTGAAATATCACCCTATTAAAATGAAATTTTAAAAATGTACCAAATTTATTTGTAATATATGTATCTTCAAAGACCCTAACATGTTGTCAGATGGGATTAAATTACGTTAGAAATAAATGATTTGTCACTTAGAAATGACAATGATTATTGATCATCATGGGAATATCTTATATAGTTCTCATATTCCCTTAGTAAAAACGGTTTTAAGATATAAAAAAATTCTTAAAGGAACATTATATCATAAATCATTTAAGTTTCATTAGTGTATAAAAATATTCACTATCTATCAAACATATTTTTTCACAGTGTAGTGAATTAAAATAGTAAGTAAAAATTTATCATCTTGGATTGGTAATAGGAATAGAGAATTTTATGTTATTTTGGAAAAAATCCCAAGAATCATGCAATTTTCAAAAACATAGATAGATCATATAAATTAAAGTAGGACTATTTCTAGGGGTAATGAATTATTAATTTATAGTTCTCTATTTACTATTCATATTGGGATGTTATTTATTTAGAGAAATTTATAATTGATACATGGTTTCCTAGATCATGTACACAAATCATAATTCAATTAATTACTGAATTAAAATATATAATTTTATCTATAACATTTATAAAATTTAATAATTTTAACCATACTTGATTCTTAATGCTCGTGAATCTTATTTATTGAATTTTACGTATTTCTCTCATCTATATATAGATTTCATTAATTATTGGTCATTTAATACTCATATTGAATATGGGTTCTTCTCTATCACCTCATGTTTTACCATTATTTCACTTCTATAAAACCAAATTCTATAGTTTTATAAACATTTAAAGCATATAGATTATGATTTTTTTCTTTTATGTTCTGTTTTGGATTAATTTTTTAAGAAGGAAGGATAAAAATCGGAAAAGAATAATTTCACTTTAAAGATAGTATAAGGTATGGGTATTCTTGTGATTTATATTTTTTTGAAAACATTGATTGGTTTATATGTAAGAAATATTATGATTATTTGGATTATTTGCGGATAATTTCATAGTTATAATAAATTTTGTACCAAATATTTATGTCTTCTTCAAAATTGTAATTTTTTATTGTTTGGATTTGATGGAGAGGTATTATTATTTTCATTAATGATTTTTTATCATATTATCATCAGGATTTATATGGGAGTACTATGAAATAGAATAAAATACCATTAATGTGTGATAGACTTATCAATTGACACTATACTGGGATGATGGATTTGTATGTCTACAAAATGAATCGAAATAGTATGTTTAGGTTTTAAAATCACGTTTATGATTTTTCTATGTGGTCAATGCTCATAATGGTCAGTTAAAATTATCTTTTAAACATAAAATGATGTGTATGTCATGTTCATTAATATTATGAAATTATTATTTCATAAAAAACATAAGTCATTTATCCATTATAAAACCATATCGGGACATGGTAAGGGCTATGCGGTGTTCCCAATCTTTATAAGGACTCAATCGCACCTCAAAATATGTTTTTAAAACACATTTATTAATACACGAAGTCATTATTTTTTAAAAAAACCATTTTGTGTTTTTCTAAAACAAAGAATCACTTTTAAAATGTACTTTTATTATACATGAAGGAGTTTTAAACTATTAAATTAACTTTTTGTATAAAACTAACCAATATTTGTGATATATAATAGATGATTTTGAAATCATGAATAAATCATAATAATAATTCCAAATACTAAAAAAATTAAACAGGGTAGTGAATGGAAATCCGTAATAAACTACCCCAAGATAATATATATTATAGAGTATGTATTGGAATGAAACCAGATATAAAATATGGTTAGGGCCTCATCCTAGGATCCTCATACTCTTGTTGATAAAACCACATAATATAATTCATGTGGAACATCCCATATGTAGAACCATTATAATGTACAAGTGGTAACAAAACATTTTTCAAATGATATTTAGTCAGTGTTACAGCATTGTTGAAATACTAGGGGTAAAAAATGTTCTTATTATACATTTTATAGTCATCCTACATAGGTACCTAGGACTCCCTTGTGTTATCTCCATGATAAAATAAAAAATGGAGGTGTTGTAAAAATAATAAATCTCAATCAAAAAACAATGAAATAAAAACACAAATCATCACCCCACCACTCCACACTTCCAATATGAAGCCCTTCCACTCGAAACAAACAAAAATAATAATAAATATTTCTATAAAAACACATTTCATAATTGTGTGGGATTCAATTTAGGTGAATTTTTGTTGAATAATATATAAAATATTCCAATTGATCCATATTTTTATTATGTAGTTTTTAATCTTTAAAATACCACATAGAGAAACCATTGAGAATATCAATTGAGAACCAGTGTTGAGGTAAAACATTAATCATCCTAAAATTTATTTTTTCATTACACTCATTCACATTTAATTATATGTATACTTATAATCTCAATGAAAATATTCACACATAATTTTTTGAATATGTACATAAATTTATCTATATATATGAGTATGATTATACAAACTAAATATAAGATAATTGGTTTATAACATGTGTTAGAAATGTAAAAATTTTATCTTAGTAAAATATATAGGATACCTAGTAGGTTAAAATTACTCTTTAAAGAAACAAACATGGCATTTTTCATCAACTAAACAATCTAAAAATCAAACTGAAAACCAGAAATATATTTGATAATTTTGAAATTCCCATTTAAGTTCCATTCATGAAATATTTTAATCCATTGGATGGCATGTTTAGTTTTAATAATATTTCAACGAAAATATATAATAAAAAAGGAACTTATAATTATATCAAAAGAATGGTGATAACTAATTATATCATTTTAAATAACACAAATATTCATAATTCTATTTGTAGGTATAAAAAATATTGACACCAAAAAATAAATGGATCTAATATTTATTATTTATTCATGGAAAAAAATACATTGAATTGAGGGGAAAATGTCAAAATCATTTAATATGGAATAAAAAGTCCAAAAAATAATTAGTTTCATTATAAATACTCTAATTAAAAACAAATTGTTAAACCCTTTCATTAGGTTTTAGCTAAGTTAGGGATAAATGATAGAGGAAATAATAATATAGGGAAGATGAATATTATATATGCAGAGAGCAGTTACCCTGTATTTTTATCCTTTAATCATGAAGGAAAAAACATCAAATCACAAAGAGAAAATGATGAAGTGTTAAGGGGAATGATAAATAAAATGTAAATAGCATTGTTACATGTTGAGAAAGTATGGAGTGATGAAAAATTAGGGTTTACAAGTTTTAACATTCTGAAGGAGTTGAAGAGAAATTTTATAAAAATTATAAAATCAATACAAATGAGTTAAAGACATTAATAATTTATTCATAGCATGGAAGATGACATATATGAGGGATTATTTCTTTGAACCCATGGTACATGATGTGAAAATATTTAGATGAAAACACATGCTATACTAGAGCACCAATTCACTGAACACCCTAGTCAAAGAATAAACATCAATAGAATTAGACTAGTAGCTTCTCTAGACCAAATTAACATTATAAAAATACATAAAGACACTAGGTACTTCAAGAAGTATTCAAAAAAATCTTTAGTACATGAGGGTGTGAAAAATCTCCCCAATATTCAACTTTTTAGTTGAATAAATTCTAAAAAATTTTAGAATACAACATATGAGACTTAAGATGGAAAGAAGGAATAAACTATTACAAAGTCTCTAACCTTATCCAAAAAATAATTTCCTCTACTATATACCATTATATTACAATATCACACACTCACCTAAAAATGTTTATTAATAATGGAATGGAATAATGTCCTAGGTGGGGTCTTCCCACCTTTTAAGTATTCCTCTAGAATGGTGGATTGATGAGGCAAGGAAAATCCAATGTAATCTCTTTAAATAATGATCAAAATTGATAATAAAAATAACTAAAAAAGGATAAAGAATACAAATATCATCAATAATTTTAATAGAAATCGTCAATAGTCACCCAAATAAGAATATTTTAATATCTTCCATAATGTATCTACCATAAATCAAAATTATAAACATTATATGAAAAAAAGAGTTAAAATAATTGGTAATGAAAGGAATGCATTAATATGTTCACCGGACCATCCTTAATTAATAAGACAACCTAATGAAAATTCCAATAACCCCTTGCAGATAAAGACCAACAAAAATCACATCAATACTCTTCAATCCATGAACAGAATATAAAGCGTTATAAATAACAACATGCCACATCAAAATGGAATGGGATCCAACCCTAGTATTAGAAAGAGAGGTTAACCATATAACCCCAACCAAGATCACAAATAATGATTATCCCAATGAAAGAAAAGTTAACACAAGTTATAGTGTAAAATTAGATAGCATAACTTCTTTTGTATTCACCTAAAAAACACACAAGTTTTTTCCTATGTAAATATTTTGAAAACGATCCTCACCAAAATAATCTCTAAATAAAACCAGCCATAATATTGAAAATTTTTATTCTTTATGTTCATAACATTAAAAGAATCAGTCTCCACATGGAACATCTGAGGAGGAAACTAATCAAACTGACCTAGAATAAAATACCTCAAAACACGATTGACCAAGAACCTATTAAAGTAAAACACCAATGCATAAAAATTTCCAAGAACTTTTTATTAGGAATATGAAAACAACATTAATCATCATCCCAAATTAATAAAAAACATAACTTGATTAAACAATTTCAAGAATCTATTTTCAATAAAAAACACACCCCGGGATTTAACCGATGAAATTAAAAAAATAAATTATCATTCCATAAAATAATTTTCAGACATCATCTACAAAAATAAATGAAATTATGAAATAGAGTATCCAAAAATAATTAAAATTTAAAAAAACTACACTTGGGAAAAAATTAAAACCACATAAAATTTAAATTTCAAACTAAATAAAATTAATGAATTTCTTTATTCAATCATTCTTATATTCCACATTTCAACCTATAGGAATTAATTTTTTTACTAGAAAACAATTTTGAAACTCTATAATTCAATATCTAAAATATAAAATGCCCATATGATGTGACATTTAAATAGTAAAAATTACATTTTGAAACTAATTCATGAGTCCAAAAACACAAAAGTTGCTTCCATATATTTTAATGGATTTTTTATTTAATTTTGAACCCTTTTCATACCATTTAAAATTAGTAACCCATTGGTAAATTATCAAACCATCTCAAAAAATATCAACAAATGTATGTTCTCCTCTTGAATCTGACCAAAATATTGTTGAACCAACTTGAATGAAATTTTGAAGCCAAAAAAATATAGTAGTGTAGTAGGCCAAATATAGAATGGGAACCCAGTTTAGTGGATAATGATACAACCATGAATCTCCTACTAAGTTTTTATTAAATACATGCATTAATGGACTATATGGGTTTTCAGGTAGTGTGATGTAATTTCAAACCTCTTATTCCACTTCTATTTTCAAAAAAATACCTGAGAAATCACAAAACAACCCACAAATATTGACACCACACAAAAAATCCCAAATAAACTACTATCACACCCCAAATAATAATCATGACATCAATTTAAATAAAAATAAAGAAAATCAAATCAATGTATTTCAGAAATAATGAATCAAATAAAAACATTTTCAATAGTAACTCGTGTTTCATCAAGGTTGGTGGTGATCTAACACCAACCCATGACCTACATTCTAAACACATGAAATAATATCTCCCATTTTCTGAAAATCATGAAATAAAAATAGGGAATTGATAATTTAGGACCTTTTAAGATCCTAATCCACGATTCCATTTTTTAATTAACTGACTCTGGTCATCCATTTGAGGGACAATTGAGCTCTCTTGTGGGAAGGATCGAGGGTCATTCACCACCTGCTCAGCTTTTGATAAGCACTGGGGAATCAAAATCAACCCAGTGGGAATAATTTTCTAATATTATTAATTAACTAAATAAGTGTATATTTCCTAAAAATTACATAATTATGTTTCTATACATTGTCCATCAATTTATAAAAAAATAAACATTTATATGAAAAACTAAAGAACAATAAAAAATCATTGTTACCTATAAATCCATCACAGGAAACAGAATCTATATAGATGAATGCATAAGAAAAATATATCTGGGTAATGGAAAATATGAATATATTATTTGGATGATTCATCAATGAAAGCATATAAAATAAAACAACCAACTAACCTATATGTGACTCTATGATTCACCATCCAATCCCAAAACTATTAACACTCCCATAGTGATCATTAGATGATCCAAGACCTAAAACTAATACATATAATATAGGTTTGTGAAAAAATTTACATTAAGTAACCAACCACATTGAAACAAAATAAACCATTAATTATATATACATCTTTGGGCCAATATAAAAATAAAGGAAAAAGTATGTATTTAAAGCACATAATTTAAAACATTATGTTATAATTTTTATTAAGATAATAATTTTAAATATTTTATTAAAAAAATCATTTAAAATTTTCTTCTAAATTAATGTAACTGAAAATAAATAGTTCAATTCGATTTTAATGAATAATATTCCATCGAGTCATTTTTAAAATAGAAACATTTGAAATCGAGGATTAGTCGTAATAATAATACTTGTAATTATTTAAATAAAACACGGTAGTGAAAATGAAACACTAATAAACATCAACAAAATCATAACTATTTAAGAGAAAGGACCAAGGGGACACCCTAATGAAACTATAGTCAAGTTCATATTGTAATATATTTTCATTTTAAAAGAGATACTATATTCAGTAGAATACAAAATAAGGAACACTGAGCTTAAATGAACAATAAAATATTATTATTTAAAAATGGATGTTACAACATAGACATTAAATTGGAATACATTAATATTATTGAAAATTTTATGAAATATATAATGGTCTTACTTATTATAAATATTTTTCAAATATTCATTAAAAATAATCACTCAAATTTTATTAATGTTGTGTTATTATTCAAATATATGTTCTCTTCAAAAAATGGTTTTATTACAATTGAAGAGAAAATATTATATTAAATTTATATGTATTCTATGTATTTTATTTTTTAAAAATGATTCCATTTTTTCAATTATAATCTCAAAATTAATATATGATTAAATATAGAGACTTTTCTAAAAAGTTTGATCTTTTAGTAAATAGTGATAAATAATTATTTTATTGAAAAATATATATATTTTTTCTAGTATTTAAAATTCCAAATTTTATTTTGGAATATTTTTAAAATTTAATAATTTATTATTTGTTAAAAAAATAAAAATTTGTACTTTTTAATGAATTTTACGCATAAATTTTTTATAAAAATATTTGATAATTTACAAGAAACCTTTCTAAAAAATAATTTATCATCACATTTCTTTTGTATAATTTTAAATTAAAATTTTCTACTCTTATAAATTGAATATTGAAATTTTTATTCCATATTTCGATCCACGAGGTTTAAATTTAGTAAATATGTACCTTTTATTTATTATCATTATGAATAGTAATTATAGTAAAGTTTCTTACCACGGTAAATCTAAAAAACTTTTATTATAAATTAATTTTATTTAATGATTATATATCATAAATATTCATAAAAACATGAATATATGATATTTAATTTCAAATTTGTCCTCATTTTGGCCTTTATAATTTTATATATATATAAAAGTCAAAAATAGCATTCTCTATGTTTTAATATCTTTAGAATTTTAAAATAAGGTTAAAGGGAAGGAAGGTTCAGTTATAAATATTCATTTGAAAGAAAATATATTTTTATTTATAATGATATTGGATTTCCATTTTCTAGTGATGAAATAATAAACATAAATGACTACAAAATAGTGATACCAATATATATTCAATGAATAGGAGAATTAAATAAATGATATTAAATATGTTAAAATTAATATGATCTGAATACTTATTTTGTGTTCCATGATTTTTTTAAATAAACATGAAATATTATAGAGATTTTAGTTCATTATATTCTAATTCCATTTTTTTCATATTGTCTAAAAAGTTATGTTAAATGAATATTTTGAAAAATTGACAATAATATTATTTTATAATAATAATAATATTTTCTAAATTGATTTAAAACTAACAGAAATCATATTTTCAATTAAGTGATTCTGATAAATTTTTAAATATCATCCATTTTCTATATATGGATAATTTCAATTTATAAGAACATTATATACCCCTATAGTTTAAAATATTTAATATCATGATAATTTTCAAAAATGGTTAACATGTATTATAAAATGATATTTGTGAATACATCACCTAAAATGTGAAATTTTAATTTTCTGTAAGAGTATTTTGAATAATCCTTTCATATTATCTAATATATTAAATTTTGAGCCATCTGAACTTGAAAAATAATTTTTATTAATTTAATACTTTATGAAATTAAAATAGTTCACCTCCCCTGTCATTTAAATGGGAACTCGCTCTCCTATTTTCTTACATTTCATAAAACTTTTAGTTTTTAAAATTCCTACCCAAATAACTTCTTTAGAATCCTCTTAATGTAGAAGATATTGTGGTTATGTCAAAAATAAAACCTAAGTATGATTTTTGTTTAAACCTAAAGAAGTTATCCGAAGAAAAATAATAAATCTCAATCAAGAATTTTTATTCTATTTCCTCATTTAACTCAATGAAATAATTTTCATCAAAGACGATATAATAAAAAAAATATCTAACATATTTGGTGTTGTTTTTAATTTAATTTAATAACCGATATCCATCTCCTCCATCCAAAAAATTGTGAAATGAAACCATTATTCATGCATATAGTGAACTGCCTCCCCAAAAATTGATATAATTTGTTTTCAATACCCACCTATAATGTTTGGTAATAATGATATATGTAGTTTATATAGATGATATTAAGGAAAAAATTATACTTCTTTATATGTAATGTATCATATATTTTCTAAATTTGTTATTCATTATATAATGATAATCTATTTCTTTATTATGTGTGGACTACCACATCCAAGAAATTATGTGAATAATTTTTCACAACCATATCAAATTGATGATATATATAAGAATATTTAAATAAATAGTTTTTTTATGATATTAGGATCATTATGTAAATAAAAAATATAACATACCTCCTCATAAGGATTTCATCAGTGCTATCAAACTCAGGAGTGTGTTCTCCTGGATGAGTTATTCAACGATCCTTTGAGTTGGAATCGTAGGTTTGGTATTCAATAGTTATGACATACCTTTAGAAGGAGTGTCATTGTTGACAATATATGTATATTCTTGTTATATTTATTATTAACATATACCTGTGTAGATCTGATAGTATTTCCTTCGTTGTATACTTTGTGGTTTCGGGGTGTCCAACTGAGTATCCTCATCCTCACTCCTACACTAGATTTTCCTACACATGTATTGTCACATGTAGATGTTCTAACATTTAATATAATCCTAGATAGAATTGGATCATATGGTACATAGTGAGACTGAAAAGATCAAGGTGTATTCATGTGGCTTTTAGATAGCAGCCCCTTTATATTTCAGGTTGGACTTGAGTTTTAGACACTTTGTGGTGGCCTTGTATTTGGCCATGTATAATTTGTTTTACTTCCTACTCTTCTATTGTTATGGGATTTAGATGCATGCATGAATTATTGTTTAGTAATTTCATTTTAGCATTGTATAGTCTTCGTTATGTGTGTGTGCGTATAGGTACTTAGGCTAGGGCCTCCCATGTTAGTGGTATGCCTTCTCGACACGAGTTTCCAGCCCCTAGCCTATTAGAGGTGGGCTTGGGGAGTTTTGGCATGGGACACATCAAGATCGATTGTGATATAGTGGCATCAGAGCTTTTTGGCTCTACCTTATGACCAAGAGACTTTGAGATTGGTTTGGTGAAACAGTGTCAAGTCTTTGAAGTTTTTATATTAGGCCAGAGATTCCAGTATTTGTGAAGTGGCTGACATATCCACATACCAAGACTCTGATCACCTTCTTCTCTACTGGGTACATGATAACACTATTTTTAGGGAAAACAGTTGTACATGAATCATATAGTAATGAGTTGTGTATCCATGTCCATCTTTAGTCATCTCTCCTCATATACTCATTGACCATGGTAAATATTGTTTACATTTAGGATGCCTCAATGATGTATACCATCTAGGATTCATCATGATTACCATGGAGATGATCCCCTCAGTTACGAGGCATTGATTTAGGTACTATTTCTTGAGAGGTAACATAGACCCTATAGAGAATCATGTGGTACCCACAATACCAGCAGATGAGGTACCCACGCTGAGGGTTGTTCATGTGTTTCTGAGATAGATACCCATTAGGTTTTGAGGTGTGCCCAAACCATTGGTGGCTGAGGATTGTCCTAGGGTGGTGGAATTTGTCTTTTCTCTGTATAGGACACCAATATATCAATTGGTGGTTTGTGAAACAATACTTCTTCACGTCTTGATAGGGAAATGGTGGGGTTTAGAGACCTAGACGTATGATGATGGGACTCTTTTATGGAAAAAGTTGGAGCTCCTTTTTAGAGAGGTTTTCTCACTAGCAACGCTTTGGGATGTGTGTATCCAAGAGAATATCCAGATCTAGTAGGTTATAATGAGAGTAGATGAGTATTTATTATGGTTTACTAACCATTCTAGGTACTGAGGGGATATGGTTTTGGATGAGTTCTTCTAGCCTTGAACCTTCAAGGGAGGTCTCTATAGAGGCATCCATGACATTGTTATCCCTTTATGCATTTCTACAAATGTTGGGGTTCTAGAGTGATCTTTGGTTGTTGAGAGTTTCATTTATGAGCATATAAAAATATTGGTTGTTACAAGTGGAATGGAAGGAGGAGAGACCTTGAAAGTAGGGAGTTGACACCGATCTATGGGACCAATATGGGTGAGATGTTTCAGTAGGAGGTCCCCTGACACAGGTTCTATAGTTCTGGAATCACAAGGTCAGACCATCCATCCCATATAAAGGTGATGTCACACATGTGACAAAATGGGTAATCTCTCTTAATATTGTACAAAAAGTTGTGTAGCTACTATATAAATCATAGATTGGCCACCGAGTTAGACAGAAGCAGGGGAAGGAAGGTCCATAGGGTGGTGGAAAAGGCAGAAGAGTTGGGAGAGGAGGAGGAGGTGGTCGATGATCTGACTTTCTACCACCACCACCTGCCTAGGTGGTACATTATAGGCTAGTGGATGGAGAATATGGGAAGGGAAAACTACAATTAGATTAATTGTATGACCCAAAGGCTCCAGGAATAATTTGAGGTACAATATGTGACTTTTATACTATAGTTGTAGTACTGATAGACATAGGTTATAATCAATACTTTATCAACAAATATCTTGTTCATGAAGTATGAGTTTTGGTAGAACCGTTGACTCGACACTTAGACCTAGATACTCTTACTAAATAATTCTTGGTGATCTTTCACTTCTGTTGATAGTGTGACCTAACTCTTATATGTGAGATTTTTTATTGGGATCTTATGGTAGCAGCATCAAGGACTTATGGAATTATTATTATTATAGTTTTTTATCTATAGTCCATGACTAGGTTGACTGTCTTAGGTGAAGGGTATGGTGTTTCCATAGTGATGTAACCAGGTTTTTGTTTTTCTATAAAATGGAATCTCAAGGTGTACTGGATGGACTCATGCAAATTAAGCTGTAGCCGATTACTCATTAGTTGGATAGTATGGCCCATGGTGTAGTGGATGTTATTAGATCCATATTTTCTACATTGGTGGAGGAGTGATAAAAACACTTTTTTAATATTTTATCCATAATAAATGATATAACTTCCTCCCATTGTGGTAAATGTGTTTATTTATTTAATATTTTGGAATTAGATCATTCCTTTAAAAATTTGGCGAAAATTCTAGTTTAAACTTTTAAAATTCACTGTACAATTTTGCACATAAATATTTTGATATGTATTATTTGAACATTCGATTTTTAAAATGTATTCCTTACTTAATGGGATACAACTTGCATTCAGGACACTAGAGCTAAATTGTGCATTTGATGGGTTAAAATGGGCCATGATGTCAATGGTGTGTGGGACTCGCCAGATTGGACATTGGTTCTATATTTGAGATATAATATCTTTATCCCAGCTTGTATTAGGCACAACTTTTGAGAGGATATTGAACACTCATTGTCTCAGAAATCATATTTCGGGAAAGAGATCTGATTCATGCATTTATTTGGTCAAATGGGCAGTGCAAGTTGGCTTAATATATTTGGCCGGGATTCCCCATTCACACTTGAAACCACTTAATCCTAGCCTCTCCTCTACTCAATAAATTGGTGTTTTTATAATTTTTAGTAGTTGGAGACGTGAATTATGAGATTTAAGGAAAATGATAATTTGTTTCACTCAAATTATCCAACCATTGTAAGAGGTGTAGCTCTTGAAGCAAGGATCCCCTCGTCAAAGCCTTCTTCTCTTATTCTTGGTGTAATGTTTTAATTTCTATAATAAAATTATTTTTTCTACTTTTATTTGTTATCTTTGTTAAAATTTATTTTTCTCTTAATATTCCTCTTTGGGCTGTAGCAAATTCAATCCATTTCTACGATAACTACATCACTCATGGAAGAGTAGTTTTCTTAGTAATTGATCTACCTATTACATTATTCATTCATCTATTTTGAATCAATTAGATAATGTAATTAACTTAATATGTTCTACTAATTGAGTTTTTAATTTAATTGAAACTAATCAAGTAATTGAAAAATTAACACAAAACTCATGCGGTCAAGAATTCTATGAATTAGGAGAGTGCAACAGTAATTGGTAATACAAAACCATACAAGATCAATTTGTACTATTCAAATATAATCCCTAAACTCAATTAATTATAATTTTCAGAGAGGATTTTTTTTTAAATTTATCACTAAACATAAGCTGACCCTAAAACATTAATCAAAGAAGGGTGCAACGATTCCATGTTCTGATGTTAGTCTAGGGATAAATTCACTTCATCTTTGTGGTAAAATTACTTCTCGTAGGGTTCGATATTTAACAAATTAAGCGATAACAATTAAGTGGATATTAATTTAAATGATAATTATTAATAAATTATTGAAGAGGTATAGTTTTATCTATTATTATTTTTAAATATTTTCTAAAATAAAAACATATTCTTGTGGTGTCATTTTAATCGAACTTCATTTCAAAAATAAAAACAAAAAATGAAATATTCTTCCAAAAAACTTCTTCTAGATTTATAAATGGTAAAAAACCACCATCCTTTCAGGTAGTATTCGTATTTCATTTATTTTATTTTTTTAGAACACCTTTTTGAAGTTTCTTTTACTCACTTCATCCTTTGAGAGACGACCTTGGTCAGCCACTCTACGGCACCCAAGTACCCAAAAAATCACACTTCATTTGAAAGCACCCACGATATCGCCATTAAAATAGGTGCCATTTTCAGGGAGGTAAGTAATTATTTCAACCAATTTGAGGTATGTATTTTATTTTATATTTTATTTTATTACTCTACTCTTTCTTCCTTCTTTACCCAATATGAACTTTTTTAACTTATTTTATTTTCTTCTTCTTCTTCTTGGACCATCAACTCAACCAACTCTTTTTTATTTTGGTCCACTTTCCTTCTTCTTATTTTTATATGATTTATGACACAAACTAATCTTGAAGATATATTAGATCTTGATACTAAGATTGAACGTAGCCTTAGGGATCGAATCAGACATTCTCATTCTGTGGGGAGTTTCAACATTCAACCACTTAGTGAATTTATCCATTCTAAGAACATGGTAATTGGAAAAACATCAAAATAAAACCTAAAATAAGAACTAATGGCTGAATATAATTTAAATGAACTTAATATAACCATTGTAGAATTAGTTTCACTAGATATTAATTATCCACAAAATTTTATTTCATACCCAAACCTTAAATCGGTCTTTGAACTAAAATCTGGGTTAATTCACCTTCTTCATAAATTTCATGGTTTATCTAGTGAGGATACAAAAAAACACCTTAAATAATTTAATGTGGTATGATCAACCCTTAATCCAAGAAATGTATCTGAAGATCAAATCAAACTACGAGCATTCCCATTATCACTTGATGGAGCTACGAAAGATTTAATGTTCTATATAAAACCTGAAGATGTAACGTGTTGGAACGATTTGAAAAATATTTTCATGCAAAGAATTTATTCCAAATAAATGACTACTTCCATTCCTAAGGATATATCTGGGATCAAGAAATCCCAATGGGAGTCAATGTATTAGTACTTGGAGCTATTCAAGAATTTCTGTGCAAGCTACCCACATCACCAAATCAGTGAGAAACTCATCATCCAATACTTCTATGAAGGATTCAATCATATTGAGAGGATCATGGTTCATGTCATGGGTGTAGGATAATTTTTGGAAAAGACACCAGTGGTTTCACATGCATTGATTGACAAGATGTCCCAAAACACTCAATAATTTGGGGATCAAGGTACACAACATGTCATGGGATCACATCATGTAAGACATTATTCTCTTGAGAGTAATTTAATTGATACCAAGTTGGAATAATTGACCAATATGGTGAGGTAGATTGATTTGGCCCAAAAGACATCCCAACCCACTCAATCAATGGATTGTGGCAATTTCACTGAAAAAGACCACCCAACTGACTCTTTCCCCCAAATATAAGAGACAGAGACTTGCACTGTCGTATTTTCTTGGAGACCATATCAGCAGCAACAACTACCACATCCCCAAAATCAGTTTGATCCCTTTTCACCAACATACAACCAAGGGTGTAAGGATCAATCAAACATGAGGTATGGATCTGGACAACAACAAAGGTACCCTTTTCAACAAAACCTCCAGTATCCTCCACCTTGCCAAAAGGGTCTCTAACAACTCCAAAGGCAATTTGAACCTCATGCATCAACATGTCAACAACAAGGGACTTCTCAACAAATGGTAGATTCTAACACTGATGAAAATTTGAAAAAAAAAATATTAATCAATAGAATGAGCTAAAGATTCAAGGTAAGGATCTAAGGGAGTTGAAGACTCAAATGAGCCATATTTCCACCACCCTCTATGAACTGGTAAGTAAGAACACTGGGAATATTCCTTCCCAACCTACCCAAAATCCAAAGGGGAATTTCAGTTCCATCACATTGAGATGTGGGAAGCAAACATCTGATAGATATTCACCTATAGTTTCACCGGGATTCACCTCAACTCATGAAAATCCCCATTTTATACCTGCTAATGAGAAGGCCAAGGATAAAGATAAAGGTAAGAAAAAGATTGATGATATTCCTCCTAAACCCCTACCTTTTCTAAATAGAGTTGTTGAAACCAAAAATATGGCTGAAGAGACGATGCAAAAAATGATGTTTTGGATAAATTCAATTGTGCGGAGATCAAAATCCCTTTACTGGAAGCCACTAAGCAAGTCCCATGGTATGACAAATTTTTAGAAGAATAGTGTTCCAATAAAAGAGGGATAAAGGTAAGTTAATGGATAAGTCTTTGAAGGAATGTATTAGAACTCATTACACCAACTCTAGCAATGCCATAAAAGTTCAAGGATCCCGGTACATTCACCATCCCATGAACCATAGAAGAGTTACACTTTTTGGATGTTATATGTTACTTAGGAGCTTCCATATATATAATGAATCACTATACATTTTCTTCTTTATATGTTAGTGAGTTAAAGCCGATGAGGGTAGTTTTCTAGTTGGAGAATAGAGCTACTACAAATCTATAGAGAGTCCTTGAGGATGTACTTGTTCGAGTAGGTGACATGATCATCCCAGCAGATTTCTATGTGCTTAAAATGGAGGATGATCAGGTAAGTTCTCATTATCCCATTATATTAGGTAGTCCCTTCCTTAAAACTGAAAAAACTATCATAAATATCAATGAGGGTACACCTTCCATGGATCCTGGAGATGAATTTGTGATATTTAATGTTATGGACTCCATGAACTACCCCTCAAAAGACCATTCTGCTTTTGTTATATCCCATTTTGAACCACCAATTAAAAACCAAATGGATTTTTATAGTCCTATGATTAGGGATATTATGAGTATTGTTCCATGTTTGATGTAGAAGAAAACTTACACAATAGTTTTTAAGGAAAAAAACTCACTTATATTGGATTTTGAAATATATTCATATTCAGATTTTGATCATGTTCACTCTAATTATGACATGGTTGTTGAGTATACTGATGGTTTTAATGATCTATTCTCTAGTTTTGATGATGTATATTATGATACTGATGTTCATTGTGCACATATTCAATTCCTTAAATTTCTCCATCCATACGTCACCCCTACATTGGAAGTCAAGCCATTGCCACATAATCTCAAATACTCGTACTTGTTATGTGGTGATAAATTACATGTTATTATTCCTAACAATCTCCCTTTTGAACATGAAGATTTTTTTTGAATCTTTTGAGGGGGAACATTAAGGAAATTGGGTGGACCTTGGATAACATATCATGTATTGGCCCCTCCATTTTCATGCATAGGTTTTTTTGGGAGGATGGGTATATATCGGTTAGGTACCCACAAAGGATACTGAATACAACTATTCTGGAAGTTATAAAAAATGATTTTGAAATATTTCTTGAGGTAGGTATAATTTATCCCAATTCATATTTCTAATGGGTAAGTCATATTCAGGTTGTGCCTAAGAAATGTTGTGTTACTATAGTTAAAAATGAGAAATATGAGTTAGTTCCAATGATGGTGGAAAATAGTTGGTGTGTGTGTATTGATTATAGGAAACTAAATAATTCCACTCATAAGGACCATTTCCTCATCCCAGTTATTGATCAGATGCGTGATATACTTGGTGGGACAAGACACTATTGTTTCTTGGATGATTTTTTTGGGTATTTTCAGGTTCTTATTTCTCTAGAGGATCAGTAGTAGGAAACATTTACATGTCCATTTGGTATGTTTTCCTATCGGGGGATTCCATTTAGACTTTTCAATTCCCCATGTACCTTCCAGAGATGCTTGTGGAGTATTTTTTTCTGACATTATTAAGACCTAAATGGAGATATATATAGATTATTTTATAGTATATGGGTCTTCATTTGATGATTTTATCTCTAGATTAGGAAAGGTTTTGAATCGTTTCATTGAGAAGAATCTGGTCTTAAACTTTGAAAAGTTTTATTTCATGGTAAAGCATGGGATTTTCTTAGGGAATGTAGTGTCAAAACATGGGATATAGGTTGATATATCTAAGGTAGAAATCATTTCATACATATCCTATCCTTCGTGTGTTCTTCATGTATGATCTTTCCAAGGGAATGTAGGATTTAATTGTCACTTCATTATTTATTTTTGTAAGATTTCTCTTCCTATGTCATGATTACATCAAAAGGATTCAAATTTTGTGTCTGATGATTCTTACAGGACCTCCTTTGATTACTTACAAAAGATTCTGACCACTCCACTGATCATACACCCCCCATAGTGGGATATTCCTATTTAGCTTATGTGTAACGCCTCCAACTTTTCGGTTGGGGCTGTCTTATCTCAGAGGGTAGAGGGACGTTCACATGTGATTTCATATGCATCGGGGACACTGGATTCATCACAATCAAAATACACAACCACGAAAAAATATTTTCTTTCCATCATATTTTTTTAGATAAATTCTATTCATATTTATTGGGATTTAAATTTGTTTTTTTCTCTGACCATGCACCTATGAGGTACCTCTTCAAGAAGCGAGATGCAAATCCCATAATAATATGAGATATGAACCTTCTTCAAGAATTTGATATTGAAATAAAGGATAAGTAGTGGTCAGGATACCTGCTGGAGGACCACATGAGTAGTCTTACTCACACACTAGTGGATGATGCATTAGACTAGGTACCACTTCGGGACACTTTCCTTGATGAGCATATTTATTCCATTTTAGGTATGTATCCTTGGTAGGCTTATTTTGTGAACTACCTTGTCACATCTAAAATCCCTACAAATTTAAAGAAACATAAAATCCAAAAAATAAAAAGTGAGTCACAGTATTATGTCTGGGATGGTCCCTACATATGGAGCATGTGTAGTGACCAAGATATAAGGAGTCGTGTTCTTGATCACGAGTTTGATTATATTATGTAATTTTGTTATACACTTACTTATGGTGGGAATTTTAGACCCTAATGGATAGCTAGGAATATTTTGGACTCTGGATTTTATAGGCCTAGTTATTCCATGATGCTCATGTGTTTTGTAAGTCATGCTCACATTTCCAGCACACTGGAAATATTTATAGGATACACTAGATTCCCCAATAACCCATATTATTATGTGAGATTTTTTATGTATGGGGAATTGATTTTATGGGTCCTTTTATTAGTACATTTGGTTTCCTATATATTTTTGTTTTGGATGATTATGTGAGAAAATGGGTGGAGGCCAAGTCCACAGGGACAGATGATTCTCGTGTTTTAGTATACTTTTTCAAGATATAGCTTTTTTATAGGTTTGGAGTTTCAAAGGCCATCATCACTTACCGAGGTACACACTTCTGTAATCAGAATTTGGCTTCCCTCATTCGGAAATATGGTGTGACACACAAAACATCAACACTATACCACCCCCCAAAAAACTTTCTAGGCTGAGGTTTCAAATCATTATTTGAAAAAAATATGGAAAAAATAGGCATTCGAATATGAAAGATCAGAGAAAGTTCTTGGATGATGCACTTTGGGCATATAGGACAATTTACAAGACACCCATTGTTATGTCCCCATTTCATATATTTTTTGGGAAAGTGTGTCATCTCCACATGTAAGTTGAACAACGGGCTTATTGTGCTATAAAGAAATGCAACATGGATTTGGCCTAATATGGAATCCAAAGGAAGCTACAAATTCAAGATATTTAGGAGATTCTGTTGTCTTCATATGAGAAATCAGGGCTTTTTAAGGAAACATCAATAGAATCTCATGATATAATGATCCAATAAATGGAGTTTCATGTTGGAGAGAAAGTCCTTCTGTACAGTTCACGACTGAAGCTAAGGCCTATTAAGGTGTGTTCCAGATTGTTAGGTCCTTATATTGTATCTAATGTTTTTTCCTTATGGTGTTGTGGATATCACACAAGAGGACACTAGAAGGACCTTTACAGTCAATGAAAAATAGTTGAAGAAATACATTAAGAGAATTCCTACTGATGTAGTGGATTCCATCACACTACATGACCCTATCATCACTTGAGAATATTGGTCTATTCCTAACCCTTTCACTTTTATATTATTGGTATTATTTAAAATTCTTCTTTACATGTGCACATATCATCTCATGGGTTCACATTGAGGAAAATGCACTATTTTATGTGTGGGGGAGGGGACAACATTTTGGGATAGATATTTAAGATTTTAATTTGACTATTTTGTGTGTATCTTCCATTAAATTTTTGGTTAAAATTTTCAAAAAATAACCAGAAAAAAAAAACAAAAGTAAAAAAACAAATATATCATGTAATATTCTCATGTGAAACATATGGAAAATTCATGTTTCCAAATTAATTGGAATAATTATAAGCATGAGTAAGATTTCATAATCAAGGGTTGATTTCTATAAAAATTGAAGTCATCGATGAAATGAATGATTGTGTCATTATAATAACTATTAGATTTTGACATCATTATTTGTGATATTTTTTCGTGGTAAATTATGCCATTGATTTCTCCAAACAAACATTCACTAAACCATGACTTGTGAAATTTTTCCTACTCAATATAATGTATAGGAAAGTTAGGTAAAAAATTCATTAGCTGATCTATAGGTTAATTTCTCTTCCAATCAGTTTCATTACTATACCCAATTGACCTTTACATGGGTACTTATTATTTGACTTTTGTACACCCTCAAAAAATATGGTTTGTGTCTTCGATAGGTCAAAAACCACACTTTATCGACCTTTTTACATTTTATAACTAATACAATTATTGTCTTGAGGATATAAAACATGGGTTGGGAGTTTAGTGTGAGATTTGTTTTATGTGCAACTTAAAAAAAATTAATAAATGAGGCGAGTGAGGAAATGTACAACATATGGGGATATCTAGGTCTGGAGCTTAAGGTTTGACTTTCGTGAATGCATACGTGAGTGGGTCTTAAAATTAGATTTCAAAGGAAAGTATAATGGGATCGGTGAATTAAACCAGGTATGAAAAAATTGTTTTACTTGAACTGAATATACTAAATAAGGGGTGTATTTACAATCATGGAATTGTTGGTACACACACACATATAGAATTAGTGTCACTGTAGACCCATGCCTTGTTTCTATATGATTAGTGTTATAAATACCACTGGATTTTGTTTTAAAACAACTTGTGAGACAATGAATTAAAAATTAATTGATAATGACTCATGATTGGATTCTTAATTTTCCTATATTTGCATTGTGGATTGAGAAATTTGAATATGCATATCTTGTCTCAATTTTATCAAATAGATGATATGAGATTTTTCCAAGGAGTGCAAAAGGGTAAGTGTGGGGGAGTTGATAAAACAGTTTTTTTGAATATTTAATTGATAATAAATGATATAACTTTTTCACTTTTTGGTAAATGTGTTTATTTATAAAACATTTGGTATTCGATCATTCATTTGAAAATTTGGTGAAAATTTCATTTTTACCCTTTAAAATTCATTGTTTCATTTCAGACATAAATATTTTGATATGTATTATTTAAACATAAAGTTTTTATAATATATTTCGGAATTAATGGGATACAACTTTCATTTAGAACATTGGGGCTAAATCATGCATTTGATGGGTAAAAATGATCCATGAAGTCAACGTTGGGTGGGACTCACCAGAGTGGACATTGGTTCTGTATTTGGGCCATAACTTCTTCACCTAGGCTTGGATTAGGCCCAAATTTGGAGAGGATATCTAGGATTTATTTCATCATATATCATCCTTCTGGAAAATGATCTGATTCATGATTTTTTTTGGAAAATGGGAAGTGAAATATGGATTAAAGTATTTGTCGGGGATTCCCCATTCACACTTGAAACCACTCTAAACCTAGCCTCCCCTCCACCTTATAAATTGGTGTTTTATCATTTGGAGAGGTTGGGGACGTACATTAGGATATTGAATACATAAGATAATTTGTTTAACTCAGATTCTCCAACCATTGTAGGAGGGTTATCACTTGAATCAAGGATCCCTAGTCAAAGCCTTCTTGTCTTCTTCATGTTGTATTGTTTTCATTTATGTAATAAAATTATTTTTTTCTTCTTTTATTTGTTCTATTTTCTTATATTTTGGTCAAATTTATTCTTCTATTAATATTCATCTTTTGTCTTCAATTCAATAGTATAAACGAGATTGGGTTATACACTTTCTAAATATTTACAAATGCAATTCGTTTCAACGACAACTATGCCGCTCATGGAAGAGTAGTTTTTTTACTAATTGATCTACCTCTTACCTTCTTCATTAGTTTATTTTGAATCAATGATATACTATAATTACATTAATATGATCTATTAATTGAGTTTATAATTTAATTGAAACTAATCAAGAAATTTAATAATTAACACAAAAGACGTGAGGTCATGAATTGTGTGAATTGTGAGAGTGCAACATTAATTGGTAATACAAAACAATGCATGATCAATGTTTAGTATTAATATATCATCCCTAAAATCAATTAATTCTAATTTCCATAGAGGAAATGTTCTATAATTTACCACTGACCATAAGATAACCTTAGAACATTAATAAATGTAGGGTGATGCGATTGCAAGTTCCCAAGTTATCCTATGGTCAAATTCACCTCATCTTTGTGTTAAAGTTACTTCTCCTAGGGTTCAGGATTTAACAAATTAAGGGATCATTATTAAGTGGATATTAATTTAAATTATAATTGTTAATAAATGATTTAATAGGTGTATTTAGATTCATTATGACTTTTAAATGTTTTATAAGAGAAAAAACATCTTCTTGTGGTGTCATTTTAATCGAAATTCATTTCAAAAATAAAAACAAAAAAGAATTCTTATTTCTAGGAAACGTCTTCAAATTTTATAAATGGTAAAAAAACCCTTACTTTAAAGTAGTGTTCGTATTTTGTTTTATATTATTTTTTTAAGAATACCTTTTTTAGGTTGTTTTAAGTCACTTCCTCCTTTGATAGATGACCTTGGTCAGCCATTCTTCTGCACCCAAGTACCCAAAAAAATCACACATCATATGAAAGTGCCCATGAAAGTGCATTTCATGGAGTACAAGATAATATTTCTCGAATATTTTCCATTTTTACCTCCCCAATGAGAGATAGTCTTATTCATTAATATACACCCCAGGAAACCATTGATATATATGACAAGATATCAGATGGGTCTTGTAGAGCTTCACAATATAAGGGTGATGTTGGAGGACTTCTAGAGGAAGGTATTTGTTCAACCTAGTGTTTCACCTTGGGTGGACCTAGTTTGTTTTTCAAAACAGGAATATGGGAGATTGAAGTTGTGTGTAGACTATTGGTTCTTGAATGAGGTGAATATGGAGAATAGTTAACCAATACCAAAGATCAATCAAATCATCGATCAGTTGAGAGGGGCATAATGGTTATAGAAGGTTGACCATAGCTTAGGCTATTACTAGCTATGAGTATGAGATGATGATATACCGACGAAGGAATTCAGATGTTCCTACTTTCACTAAGAGTACTTATTTATTACCTTTGGTGTGATGAATTCCCCATTAGTGTTCATGGGATTCATGAATTGGATATTCCAGTCTTTCTTAGACCAGATCATTGTAATATTCATTGATGATATCCTTGTGTAGTCAGAATCTGAGGAGAAGCACTTCATTCAATTAATGATTGTTTTGGATTTACTATGAGAGGACCAACTTTATGGAAAGCTTTCAATGTGCCAGTTCTAGATATAAGAGGTCCACATCCTTGTATTATAATCTCAGTGGATGGATTTGAAGTAGACCCAACCACGGTCGAGGTAGTGTTAGCATGGGATCCAACAAAGAGCATGAAATAGGTGTAGATCTCTCTTGGGTTAGTGGGATATTACCAGATATTCATACATGATTTCTATAGGAAATCATCACCCATGAAATCTTTGACTCGAAAGGGGTATCCTTTCGTGTGTATAGAGAGGTTTCAATGGGATTTTCAGCATTTGGGACAGAGTTTGATGAGCAGGCCCATCTTTAGATTTCCTAAAGAGGGTGTCTTGTATGTAGTTTTACATGATGCATCAAGAACTAGGATTGTTTGTGTTATGATTTAGAGGAATGTATCCATTTCCTATGTTTCATGCCAGGTGAGATCACATGAGTAGAAAAATGTGACCCATGATCTCAAGCTATCATCTATAGTTTTTATTCGATGATGTGGTGACACTAACAAATGGGTGAGAGTTTTATCATATATTCTGATCTCAACATTATGAATTATATCTTCTAAAAGTAACATCATCACTTGATACATAGGTTATGGACAGTGTTACTCCAGGATTATGAATTAGATATTTTCTATACTACTGGGAAGGGGAACATGGAAGCATATTCTCTGAGTAGGAAATCTTTTTTTTCTGTTGGTGAATGAGTAATATGAGTAGTTGGCATCATTGATGTTATCCTTTATGGATAGAGATTGAGAATCTAACAAATAGTCAATAGTTTTAACCCCTACACTCATACAGAAAGTCAGGGAGGCAGAACATGGGGCTGTTGAATGGAAGACCCAACAAGTTTGGATATCCACTGGACATGCTCCTGATGGATTTTTTATCGGTATGTAGCATGTAATTATTTTCAGAGGACACAAAATGGTACAAGTGATATTTTGGGATGAGGGTCTATGAGAGTTGTATATGTCTCCTTTGGTGTTTTATCCAGGTGTGAAAAATATATATAGGGACCACTGATGTCAATTTTAGTGGCTAGGGATAAAGAAAGGAGTTGTAGACTTTTTCATTCTATGCCTTAATCCTCAGCAGGTGAAGACTAAGCATCGTGTTCCTCCAGGTTTAGCTCAACCCCTTTAGGTTCTAGAATGTAAGTTGGATGGGATATACATAGACTTTGTAACAAGATTACCATGTATGTATAGGGGACATGATACCATCTTAGTGATTGTTGACTGAGTCGACAAGTTTTCCCACTTCCTAGCTATACAAGAACAGAGTTTAGTAGAGTAATTGGGACGACTCAAGCTTCAAAATATAGCACAACTCCATGGATTTCTATTTATTATTGTTTTAGATCATGATGATCACTTTACATTACAGTTTTGTAAGGGATTACAAGAGGCATTTGGGACTCAATGTTTCACCCCCAAACTGATGGAAAAACTAAGCAGACCATTCAGGTTTTGGAGGACATGTTGTGAGCTTGGATGTTGGACTTTGTACATAGTTAGTATGATCACCAACCACAGGTCTAGTTTTTATACAATGATAGCTATCATTCCTTCGTCAATATGGAACCATTCAAGGAATTTTTTATGTGACCCTATAGGTCACCACATTTCCTGACTGACCTAGGTGAGTCAACAATTTTGGGCTCGGAGTAGGTGAAACATACAATAGAGAAGGTGAAGATCATCTATGAGTAGATGAAGACTACACAGATCCACTAGATGTCTTGTGCTATCCTATGACAAGGGTCATTAGAGATCAAATAATGAAACCATTTGTTCTTATGGGTTTCACCTCGAAAAATATTATAGTGATTTGGACAGGACTGTAAGTTATCTTTGATGTTCATTAGCCCTTTCTAGATACAATAGAGAGGTGGAAAGGTGGTGTACCTATTAGACCTACATAAGAATTTAGACCAGTTGCATGACATCTTCCACATTCCGCATATGGGGAGGTATGTTCATGACCCCTACCACATTATTGACTAGGGTGATCTGGACATCAAGGATGGAGTGACATTTTCTAAGTACCTGGTGTTGATCGAGGATCTGCATGACAGGATCCATTGCTAATGATTGATTACTTTGGTATTTGTCTCATGGCATCTCAGGAATCTTCAAGAGACCGCATGAATGTGGGAGGCTTAGACTCGTGACCAGTAACAACATCATTTTTAGTAGATATTTTTTTAGTTTTTTGGGTGTAAAACCCCAATGTGGGGAGAATGTAATCACTTGTATTTTCAATTTACTATGTTTTAATATTATATGTATAACTTTTAAGATAATTCATGAAGACAATTTGTGATTTTGAGTCCCAGTGTTCCTAGAATAAATGTTTGAATTACATAAAATATATTAAATAACATGCACACAATGTTTTCAAGAAAAATATGAATAACATCAATATGGTTTCCCAGATCATAGATTAGAGGGAACCATTGTGTTTTGATTACATTTTTATCCTGATACATTTCATAACATTAGTCGGCATGGGATATTTCTTGAAAATTCATTTTGGGTTCCGAAAGGAATAAAATAATTGAATAAATTATTTTGATATAATTTTTTATGTAGGGACTCTTATGTCTTTAAATAGATTATTATGTCCAGATTCAATGGTTAGAAAAATATCCCTGGAACCATTAGAGAGTTCTTGTAGAGAGATTCAGAGGACTCTCTCAGGGAAATGACAAAGAGATCAGGGATTAGTGATCAACAATCCTCAGATTGGAAGGATCTCACCAAAAAATGTGACAAAACATTACTCTTGATTAGTGAATGATCTGAATCAAGGTAATGCTTGTGTTTTGGTTTTTTTATTCCAAGTTCTATATTTCTATAGTGAAAGATGAAAAATCATTGAACAGATTGATCTATGGATCGATCATCTTCGAGGATGGGTATGATTGTGGGGTTTTATCAAGAGATTTACTTATGTTTAATTATTTCAACATTTTACATTCTGATAGACACATATCATGATCAAAATGAACATTTATCAAGGTTCATTACTCTAATATATTCATAGGACCCCCACCTCATGTCTATCATTTTTCATAGTGGTTATTCATTTGGACTGTGGCTCGAAAAATACTAATAAATCAATTGTTGCACATAAAATTCTTGGCATAATGATTTGATATCATAGATCAGGTATTGGGATGGGATGAACGAGGTGTGACGATGGATACATAGTGATTTAGATGAAATATGATGCATGATTTCATGTTCTTAAATGCACAATGAAAAACAAGGATTTGATCCATTTTCTGAGTATATTAAATGGATGAAATACATTTTTTGGTGATGGTACGGTTCATCCAAGGTAGATCCATTATTTTAGGTTTTATTTAATCCATGTTCCAAATCGGCGGTTGTACTGTTGAATGGGGGAGGAAGAATAAAGGTTCCTAAAAAACCTGATTAACACATCATGTAATATGTGATAATAGGGTATGTGGGCCCCTAGGTGGAAACTAGGGTTCGATTAAGAGAAAGGTATCACACAACATGTGTCTAGGCCTACACATCATGTGGTCCCACATGGGGGAAATGGGCATTCACCTTAAAGTACAAAGTCATGGGTTGTTCCAAGTACATGGTCTGAGCCATGTACTAGCACAAAAATAGAGTCCTTGGGATGCCTACATTGTGTGTACTACTACATGGGAATGGTTTTAGGATATGGGACATTTACATGGTTAGGACCTCAAGTGAAGGGACATGGAATGTGACCCCTAATACACCCCATGTACTCTTTTATACATGGATTATAGCTCTTTTCCTAATTGTATTGGACAAGTTTAATCAGGGTTCATTTCCTTTATCCTCTCTCTAAAGGTTGGTATGGAATCATTTCTTACTCTTAAGAAAACTATCCATTAATCTGAATTTCTTAGATAGAGTCATTGGAATCCCAATATATGTCCAAGAGTTAGATCCTCTATTCATCATCATTCCTTAGGTAGATTTCATAGTATTTCTGTGACCCACACTATGTAGGTTTTGATCATCTACATAGTTGGTTAATCTGGATTGAGTTTGTTAGTATTACCCAATGGCCCTAGTAGTGATCATCATATGTGAATTGTATCTCTTTGGACTATCATAGTGTTCATTCATATAATGACACCCGAAAATTAGTACCTCCCAAAAGGACATAAAATTATCTATAAGACACGGTAGTGTGTTCTTCTAGAGGAATACTTCATGGATCCTTTGATTTGGAATCCTAGGGATGATATACAACGGTGGTGTCTTACCATTAGACTACGTGCATTTTTTTAGAATATATAGATATTATAGTTATATGTATTGTAGACATATATCTTTGTAGATCAGGCTGTATTTCCTTTTTGTTTTCATTTTGGTTTATGAGTGTCCTACATAGTGTTTTTATACTCACCCATGCATGGGATTTTCTAGCTTGTGTTATTTCTTGAGCAGATGATCGACCATTTGACTTCGTCCTAGATAGACCAGGACCGGATGGTGCATGGTGAGACCAGATGAAGAAAGGTTTGTTTCTATAGATTTTATATAGTATCCCCTTTTTTTAGGTTGGATATGTGTTTCAAACTCTTTGTGGTGAGCTTATATTTGGACTTGTTTGCTTTCTTTTAATTTATTTCATACTTTGGTTACAATATATATGTGTATGGATGAATGTTTTCTTAGTTTTCACATTTCATAATTCTATAGGGTTGGATGTGTTTGTGTGTGTACAATTACTTAGGCTAGGGCATCCCATATTAGTAATATGCAATCCTGATGCTAGTCTCCATCCCCTTATCTATTAGAGGAAGACTTGGGGAGTAGGGTCATGGGCCCCATTAGGATGGGTAATGAAAGAATAGTTCCAATAACTTATCCCATGTCATAGGTCGGTCCATTTAACTAAACAATCAGCAATCTAAGAATGGGACACTAACCTAGGTAATCAAATATTGGTTGATGCATAATTATTTCCCCACACATAACTCTCAATAAAATGAGATCTAAAAAATCTCTTAATTCTCATATGGCCTACTATTATCAAATATCCCAATTCTATAAACATCACTACTTAATGTAAAATAAAGGAACCTATATATTTTAAAAATGTTCCATATCTTCCATTAAAACTTAACACTTTGGGTTTGTATATTATAAGTCACACAATACTAATCAAGGCCATAAATATAATTGTAAGATGTATTTAACTAGTGAAAAAGGGTCACATGTTTACCTTTTTAGTTTTTTAAACTCATTCAGAGGAATTTAATTTTAATATATAATTTTAAATATTATATTTTCTTTAGTTTCAAGTCTGCACACATCACATTCCACATAAAACATGTAATTTAACTTTCAGTGGTGAATGAATACCACATATCATAATTTTTATTTATTGCCACAAAAAATTGACTAAAATATATATCCCAAGATCATTCATGTCAAAACATCCATCATCCATTCCCATGATACCCTAACTCATGTAAAAATATCGGAATTAACTAATTATAATTATTTTTAATTAATAAAATGAATTACAATTGATTTTATAATTTTATGGGATTCAACATGATCATTGTATAACTCTCCAAGTTACCTCATATATATCAAATATATACCAACCACTCCTAGAAGGTATATGATGAACTACTGCCATAATCTTTGGAATAATCCCTAATAATTGGAACCCCTTGAAGTCCAAAATTAATTTAATTTAGTCAAATTTTAGAAAAAAAAATCTGTAAAAATACATATAATAATTAACCTTTGGGAGAATTTTGTGATATAGAATATGATCATCATGAAATAATATCATCTATACTTATTATGAAAATAACCAATCATATTGGATGATTTACACCATGATCTAGTCCAAATCAATATCAATCCCTAACTGGTTCTCACAAAAATCAGTGAATAATAGGGGAATCCAAAATAATGGAAATATGAATGTGAAACTCAAATTCAATAGGAGAAAACTAAAAAAGTCCAAAATATATTATTTTCAATCAAATGGAGAATGGGAGGGGAAGAAACCCTTTAGTTTCATCCATGTGTGTGAGAAAAATATAGTAGATCTGATTTAAAAACAAGAGAGACAAAAAGTTGTGTCACCAAAAACACTAACCAAAACTGGGTGTAAAACTACATGGAATAAGAAAATACATTTTCTATGTAAAACCCATACTCATATCTAAATAATATATGACATGATGGGAACCTTGACTAGACCTCACCCATTTCTCCCCATTTCCCACTTGAGAAACACTGAATCACCTCACCAAAAAATCTTTATGTAAAACCCAATGAAAAGGTAGTACAATATGGTTAGAATGACCATCAGTCACCGTAGTCAAAAAAACATTTCCCTCTGTATCATTTTAGAACCATTTATCCCATAAATATGCTTCCATGGTGCCATGTTATTTAAAGGAATATTATCTTCAACATTCCTGAAAACCTCACCACACACATGATGACATTTCTAACACTATAGATAAAGTATGATATACTTTTCCCATAGATAGATACATAAAATTTAAATACTAATATTTGGTGGAAATCCCTCCACATTGGTATTTTTTCCACCACCATAAGGAGGCCAACATAGTGATACTACCATTTCTTTAATGGATAATCACATGGTTCCCTGACCTCCACAGGTCTTTCCCCAACATCCATTTGAGCACTAAGAATAGTAACTAAGCCTCGATATGTTCCCAAAAAAACATCTACATGTGATGTTTAAACCTAAAAATATATATATTAGAATACTGAGTATAATAATTATGAATTGTTAAAAGAACATAAATTTAAAATATTGTGGAATTTTTTAACCTTCACTCACATGTGTTTTTACAAGCCAAACAATCCAAAAATGAAAATGATATCATATTTACATCAATATCTAAAGGAATTACAATTGATTGATTTTAATCATTTAGAAATAAACCATATCCTGATATTTTTTTAATTCTAGAAGAATTATTCTGATTGAAATGTAATAATTAAATTTTATATAATTTTTAAAATTTGGGTAATAAAAAAAATATTGATAAAACATTCTTCGAAAATTTCAAAAATATATAGAATATTGTTTGGATTAACTTATGACCTATAGGAAAAAAAAGAATTAATATAATATGTGACGATAATATAATTATTAAAAGTAAATTTTAATAATTACTAGTCATTTATATTTTAATAACATTTTTCAAATTATCAAAATATAGTAGACCAACTTTGATTATCACAAAAATTTGCAAAGGCCATTCGATTCATTTGTAACTGGTAGACAAAATCTCTATATCTATTTAATACCTATTTTTTTGAGAAAGATAAAATTTGAATCTCGTACATTAAAACACATTTTTATGACCCAAATGTACATCATATGATCAAATATGAGAAAAATAGAACAAATTGTCATGGGATTTTATGTAAATAAGAATTAATTATTATGTAACAAATAAGATTAATCAATAAAACAATCAGAATAGTAATTATTGTTGAATGAATGAAATATTATTTTCATAATTAAAATTATTTTATTTAATATAGTAATGCATCAAATATATAAAATTTTCCATTGAGCCTGAATTATAAAAAAAATCAAGATTAATAATGATGATTCTTTTCGGACTTATGGGATAAAAAAATCATTAATTCATGTTAAATTGTTTTCATAATGTTTTAATGGTTATTCTTATAATTATATGAATTATTTTGGATTTAAAAATATGTTTTAGAATATCAAAAGATTTAAAATGATAACAGATGGTCATAAAAATATGAAACAAATTCAACAACAAATTTATAAATGTTATGATCCAAATATACAAAGATATTGTGGGTTATACTTTTAATGTAAAGTGTAATTTTTTTTATAATTATAGGTCTTTTACGCCCATAACACCCGTCATATGATAAAATCCATGAAAATTTGGTAAAATTTTCATAGAATTCATTGAAAATATTAATTAGTTAATTATTACCTATATAATTAAACAATATAAAAATATTTGAATCGATTTACAAAAGTTCATTTATGAGAATTTTTAAAATTATTAGGATTTTATATTATAATAATTTTCATTATAAAATTAAAATAAATAAATTATGTTCATATAAATGTAGATATTTTTTATAATTATAGCTAATTAATTTATGAGTTTTATGAAGAAAAAATATATTAATCTGAGATAATATGGAATATAAATGATTCAATGTTCATTTATATAATTAATTTTTTTAAACAGTATAAATGTTTATTAAATGAATAAAAAAAATTATGTTATAAAAATTAGGATGAAAGTGATTACTTATTTTGAATTATAAGAATAAAATAACAAGTAATTCAATGTGAAATTTTCTATAAATATCCGATTTTAATTTTCATTATTGTGCAGGGGATCGGAGGTGTGCATGTTCATTCTTTCATGTTCTACTTTTGTTCTTAGGTTTCCTTGTCTTCAGGTGTTATTTTTTGATTGGTTTACTATTTTCTTGATGTTTTTCTTTATGGTTCCCACGCTCCAAAAAAGTGATTTCATCTTGAAAATAAAAATGGAATCTGGAGTATATTCAATAAATACATCATCAAATCTAAAATTAAAAAATCAGGTCAGATTATTATAACAATTTAGGAAAATGACCATTGATACATTTTTATTCTATATCTCAAAAAGAAACATCAATAAATGTTTCATTTTTCCCAAAAATATTAAATTTTTTTAAAAATCAAAATGATATGATGTCAAATAATCAAGAGTAAAATAATCGAAAGGCTGTATTATTTTCAAATAATCCTAAATTATGGAAAACAATTAACAATTCAATTTTGAACTATATAAATAATATTTATATTAATCTAAAAAACATTTTTCCCTTAGTAGATAAAATAATTATTTATATAATTATAACCATTCTAACTTCTACGAAATGTTCACGGTATATATCTAAAAAAACATCCTTTGAATAATGTAAATTTTAGTATAAATGGAACTTATTAATTTGAAACTATTATACAAAAATAAATTAAAACACCATCCCATTTTCAATTTATTCAATAATTAATTTATATCATTATAATGATAATTATGTATATAGTTTAAGGAAAAAGAAACAAGTTAATCCATATGTAATTTTACATAAAAAATAATCATCTACAAGTCATGTGGTAACCAATATCCCTAATAATTATTTTCTCATAAAATATAAAAAATAATATAGAAAGGGAATTAACAACAAGACAACCTTCCCTCTGTGTAAGTCGATTTATATTAGCAAGGGACCAAAATATCAACTTCAGCATAAGAGGTAATTGAATTCCTAAGAGATGAAGCGGTGTTGTAGATAATTCCATCTTCCATGTTAATTGGACTCAATATAAGATGTCCAATTTTTTTTCCGGTAAAAACAGAGATTTCATGGAGAATTTTTTTATTGTCGACTAGTCTGAGGGAATCAACAAAATATAGTGCTTCAAATTCCACCACTATTGTACCTTATTTTTTATTGACTTAACCTCCATGTATAATGATTTATTTGGTGTATGAAATATTTATTTTGATATTTAAACCATAAATAAGAGGAAATCATCTAATTTATCTCACACTATAAATATTTGTAATGGGAAGGGGAATCTGTAACACCATCCATCAATGGTATTATTTTAATGAATTATAATCAACACTTGATAGTAAAGACACAATCCCCAAATAGTAACACTGAATCCATGACACAATATCATGCAAGTGGAGGGAGTAGAGGTTTAAGATATCATTATTCCGCCCATAACAAATATTATAAAAGTAAAAAGTGAAAAAGGTAAGGCAAATGAATCCTTTTAATATGTCAAGATTAGTTTCAGCAAGCCATGATTTAGTGATAAGAGTGTACGACATAATAATGTTGAAGATATCCAACAATACATGAAACTAGAACTAATGTGTATATTACACCATGATTCCCATGAAAATATGAAACAAATTTTTAATCAATAGGGAATATAAATAGTGACAATTCAATTTATTGGAATTCCATAATTTTTAAATAATATACTTTAATGTGATAAATTCTATTTTAATGTAGGATACATGGATGTTTATTTTTATATTTATAATATATTTCAATATTTTATTTCCTTGTTGTATCTATAATCTTAGGGATCAATTGAAATTGAAAAATGAAGTGTTGGTGAATGTACGTATCCAACTCTTTGTGAATCCCATATTATTAACATAATTATAAATTCTTATCTTTCACAAAATATGTATATTGATGAAGCAGAATACCTACTATCAATTAATTATAGTTTCAGACTTATTGGATTGCATGGAAAAATACAAAATAAACATTGATATAAATCGGTCTTCATTCATAGTTACCCTTTATACTATGAGATTAACCTTCCCAAATTAACATATTATAATTATTAAGGATCGTTAGAAAATATTTTAGGACCACCTTATAGATGGAAGTTAATAAGATGCTTGGGGAAGTACTGCAATGTTGCATCAAATTGATATATTTCTTGCACACCAAAAAAACAATTTTTTTTCCATAAATAATGTTCAATACAAATTTACATTGATTTTTTAGTCTCTGGTAAACTATAAAGGATGTGAATTCCTTTATATATTAGAGGATATATTCACTTTTATAAAATCTAATGATTCCTATTCAATGCATACAAATCCTATTTGATATAAGAAAAAAAATCTCGATTGGTAGTAGGAAATGAAAAGAAAAATTGAAGATCATGAACATA
The DNA here is from genome assembly GCA_963277665.1 of Viscum album. NCBI lineage: Eukaryota > Viridiplantae > Streptophyta > Magnoliopsida > Santalales > Viscaceae > Viscum > Viscum album. Next base: position 894,488,400 of record OY728123.1, read on the forward strand.
TTTATCCAAAGTGATTCGAAGAATGGTTTTGATAATGTAATATTCCCTTCAAATAAAATACATTATTTTTATATTTATAAATTTTAGAATCCATTATCCTCAAAATATAATTGAAGTGATATATTGTAATCCATTTATGGAGAAGAAGATTTCCAAGATACATGGTAGATAAGTCTTGATTAGAGAACCACAACCACATTATATGAAATGTAACCCATATTGTAGACTAAAAAGGATTAATGAAGTCGGTTTTTGGTCTTTTATCCATCTATCCACTCTATAAACCCAATTATTATAATATTTTTGTGAATAATAGAAAATCAAAATACAAATAATTCATTAATAATAAAATTAAAATAGTAAACAAATGTAAGATACACCTTGGAACTTATATATACTCATAAAAAGTATTTTGAAGATGAAATGATTAATATATTGACGTTTCCATAGAAATTTACTTAATATATAATGAATATTATAGGGAAATTTGTACACCATGAGAACAATCATGAATAGATTTTTGATATTATACCAAATGTTCATAATAAAAATAGGAAACTAAGGGTGTGGGGGAAGCATTAAATGAAACATTTATATAAATACTGTACAAAAAACGAATCTATGTGATTTCATGAAAATCATGATTATATTTTATCATAATATTTCTCTATATAAACCATAATCATGATTTATGTTACTCTAAAAATTTTAATCTATATCTAGTAACATTTATTCCCCATGACTGATTATATATATATACATATTCCCATAATTTACTCATGTAATTTTTTAATTATAATCCATTCATTTTAAAGAAATACATAGTTTTTATAGATCTTAGTAACATTAATTTAAGAAAGAATATATAGATTTATCATTACAATGTCTTAGAAAGAAAAATTTTTGAGTATTTTTTAAATAAAAAAATATTTTCTTTGGAGTAAACTTATTAAGGGAAATTCACACCATTTAATAAATCATAAACCTTGATACTAACATCATCATGAATCAAATTCTATCCTGTAGGTTATAATGAACTAGAATATCCACTAGAACCCATTACATTGTTTTCCCATAGGGTTTTTAGTAGAATAATAAAAATTTCATAATTCAAATAAGATCCATGAAAAATGTTATATAATGGTTTTGTTAATAAATGTATGGAAATGTAAAATTTAATAATGTTTTAATCCAAAACCTATCACCACTAGAAATATGGAATTTCTACTTCTTTTATGAAGATATCAAATATGATCTCAATTTTAATAACTCTGAAATCATCAATATTATAAGTGAATAAAATATATTCTCAACATATGTGGAGTCTTCCATAAATATTAAATTCATTGATAAATTTTTTGAAATATATGTTGGTCTTTTCCCCTCACAGAGATATCATAAAAAATACATTTTTGGACACATATTCCAACATATAGAAACATATTTTTAATAAATATTGTTTGATAAAGAGTTAGTTTATTCTAACACCCTAAATATTATAAAATAATAACATTTTTTTGATATAATATATTACATATTATACTGATTTAACTTACAATATAGGAAATAATGAGTTTCTCTGGTAGGTTATTTTACATGCAAGACCGTGTTTTTTCGAATAAAAAAATCCTTTTAACGACATTCTTTAATAGATAACCTAGCTGTTTGAATGACAGGTATGAATATTATTAACTAACTTATTAAAAATATAGTATATAGATGTTTATTAATTATTTATTTATTATTAATAAAATAATAATCATTTTAAAAAACATGAAATGTTTTATAAAGACTTGTATGTTTTTTCTAAAAGAAAGGTTTAGTCACACCTTGCGTAAATAATTTAAAATTAATTTTTTGAAAAAATATTATTTTTTAAAAAAAAATCAACATTTTTAAAATAGTTGTATTGAAATTATCTTTGGGTGACTTTTTTGTATATTTATGAGAAGTTTCATTTTTTGATGAATAGTGAAAACATTGAATTTTAAATGAAAACTGCCTTTTTAGTGAAAAAACATTATATGGTAAAATTATATTTTTAATTATTATTAACGTAAAAAAGGTCCTTTTTATCATTTAATTCAATTTATGTCATTAGAATAATTTTTATATAGAATTTAGACACAAAAAGATGGCCAATGTAAGAACAATTTACTTTAAAACTCTTCTTTCTCATCACGTTTTCATGATTAATATTAAATTATTGTTTTCTACATAAGTGAATTTAATTTTTTAAAAGATTTAAATGTTTTTAATCAGTATAATTTATAATATTTTCAAATTTATTTTTGTGATAACATAATAGTGAATGCATTAAAAATTAATTACTATAGGTTTGGTAAAAATGGTTTACCAGGAATTAAACTCTAAATAAAATGGTAAAAATGACATATAAACTTGTAAAATAATATTTTATGGTCATAGACTTACCATTACACCTCTAATGTTCTCATGTGAACTATTTTAGACCATTTTGACATATGAAATAATATGGGATAACACAATTCCATCCAAGAATACAATGTGTGTCCTCCTCCCCACCTATAAAAGGTCACCCACTCTAATCCCATATTGACACCTTAAAACATATTTTATTCATAAAATACCTACCCATGTATGTTCAAATATTCCCAAACCATATCATATAATCCATATATTTGGATGAAACTAACCTAGGAAGGATTTAGTGCAAACCTAAGTAGGATACCTGAAAATGAGGTACTGTTGTTCAATAAGAATTTTTATTTTGTTTCATTATCCACATACACAGCATCCTATTAAAGAAATAAAATATTTTATCCTAATTATATTCCATATTCGGGTATATTTTAAAAATAATTTCATGACCTAAAACCATCTATGCTTTCATCAAACGGGCAATGAAATCATCATTTGTGTGTACGGTGGACTACCACCTCGCGAACCGATATAATTCATTCTTCCATTACAATCTTTCATGGTTGTTTATGGTGATATATATAAGTTAAATAAAATATATTTAGAAAATATTTATACCTATAGAGTCATTATATAATATATGGGTATAGGATAATGTCACCCGTGTTTATGACGGACTACCATCTCATAAAATGATGTTATTCTTCTTTCAATAATGATTCAAATGGAACAAAATAGGGATATTTTTAATTAATATATTATAATAAATAAATATTTATCTTTCTAAAATGAAAATATAAATCATTTTATATTTATATTTTCACTCAATCAAAGATGATATCGGTGTTCCTGTATTTATGGACTATAGCTTTAATGAAAATATGTGACTCCCTTTTCATCATCAAAACACATAGATTTTATATATAAGTATATAATATTTAGTTATGATATTTTGATCATTCTCTAAAGATAGACCTTTATATACCACCTTTCTATTGTGATCGGTGAAAATGGAAATGCTAATCATGCATATGTATGATATATTGTCTCCATGATCCTAAAGTTCTTCATTTTTTATAAACAACATTCTTGAATTGTTTTAATAAAAAACATTTTTCCAAATATTAAAATTTTTTCATCTTTATTATTCTATATTCAATATAACTATATAATTTTTTTCGTGAACCTGGTCTTTCATGACAAAAGACGAATGAGAATACAAGATAATTGACACACACAATAATGATAAATATGTATGATTATTAATGAATGGGTGTTAAGATATTGTAAAAGGATCATATAAGGAATAATAAATGTTAATATGGTTCCAGTATAAGTTAATAACATGATTTAAATCACATATATGAGGCTAAATAATGTTCAATAAAAATGATGTGTGAGGTAAGGATTTTGTCTCAATTAACATTCTATTGAGAATTGTTTGTAATTATACACCAATTCACTTGTATGTGGTGTATATATCACCCTTTTGAAATCTAATATCATTATAAATTCATAATTAATGGTATTTTATGTTTTAATTTAAAATATCTAATTCAATTGGATTTCACATTAAAATTACGTAGTGGTAAATGTTATTGTACAATGACACTTTCTTTTGTGATTGTTAACATTCTCTAGAGATAATAAATGTATTATAATAATTTTTATTTGTACATTAAATTCCTATTAAAATTAAATATTATTTATTAATTTATATGATTATATCCTAAATTGAATAAAAATTTTACATATTCTTTTTACATTGAATGTTATTTAAATAACTAAAGAAATATTGAAAAGTTTGAATTCCTTACTCAATACAGAGAATTGATGATAAGGAACATTGTTTATAATATAAATATATTATTAAATATATTATGAATTATTTAAAAAGTCATGCCATTGGTTGTATAACATTTATAAAAATCCCCTCAATTCATCGGTAATCACAAGAGATGAAGTAGTTTTCCAAATCATATAGGCTTTTTCTAAGTATGTTTTCAACCATTTATGAATGATCTTGATGGAAAACATTATCATGTTCCATGGAATAATGAATTCTAAATATTAAGAATTTATGGCATTTAAAATTAAATTATTATTATCACTGACATTTTGAAACTAATATTATCATTGGATTTATTTCACTATTAGTTTATTTCTTAAATTGCATGTGTTTTCAGATATTTACCTTTTCATATTTATTATCCCTTATATAGTTATTTAAGTAGTATGTGTGTTCAGTTATTTACCTTTCCATATTAATTATGTATTTTCCTATTATAATAGTATTATTATTGATTCAATGGAATATGTTTTCTTGTTATTTACCTCCCCATTAGTTATGCTAGTCAATTATTCAAATGGAACGCATGTTCAGATATTTGTTACACCTTGTTTTTAAATACTTCTTAATGATGATTAATTTGTTAATTATTTATAATTTTGTACATAACCTTTACTGAGAATTTTATATTACCCTTATATTATATTCTTTCCTTTGGATTACATGATGTTTACTATGACTGATATATAGAGATACAATATGTTGAATAAATTTATTCTTCAAAAAAATGATGTAATATGGGTATTCAATTTTAATATGGGAATAATATTAATTTATAGATTACCAAGACTAATAAACTATTTATCCCTTAGGGATGAGAATTTATTGTATCTTATTCCAATTTAGTAAATCAAGCACCCACAATGGACTACTATGGTCGGGGTCTCTATAGTTGGTATCAGAGAATGTTTTATAGAAACAGTATGAAATAGATTTATTAAAACATATATTATGAATCAAACATTTTTTATATAATTTGAGGATAACTATAGAATAACTTCAAAAAATTATGGGAAGAGATTATTTGGGTCGTTGTAGAAATGAATCCCTATCTAGATACTACACCCAGAAAGGTTGTTTCATAGAGGTTCCTAGGGGTAATAACTCTAAAAATGACATGTCGTGATTCAATCATGAATTACCCAGTACATAAAAATGGGCCTTATAGTGCACCTTGTTTAAGACTCCTTAGGGATATTCCTAGTATATGAAAATTTTTCCTTACAATCTAAAATAATGGAATTTAATAGATGGTGACAATTAGTGAACTAGTTTTAACCTAAGGTGTATTAGATTTAAAATAATGTGTCTCAAAATAATAAGAAATATTTTTATATGTGCAATGTAAAGGAATATATCAATGAATCACCAAGGAATAATAAATACTATGATGGAAGGAAATTAATCTCATCATATGGATCCATTTATAGTTCATTGTATTTAATGTGTGGAACATGGGTATTATCTGAGTCAATAAACCCTTATAAAGTTTAACCACAAGACCATGAAAGAACATCTGTATAATAAAACATATGATGTATTTTTGTAGAAGTATTACACCAATGGAATTTTTCTTATGATAATTATAAAACATCTATATATTTTGTTTTATTTTAAATTATTCATTTCATCATTGAATTAATATTTATGTTTACCATCATGGCTTATGTGTTAAATATATATCATATATCCAATGTCATAAATTTTGTTTTATCTTTTATGTAATAAGAGTCTTTCTAGATTAAAGACGTTTTGGGAGAAATTTATAGTAAGCCTATGTTTTATTGGAAATACTATTTCAGTCAAATTTATTTTATGTTTTATGGGCACAAGTTTATAGGTTTTGATAACAATTAGGCTTAATATGATCATTAATGAAATTCGAATAATATTAAAATAAGTTTATTACAGTATAAAAAGTCTATATTTAAAACCATGATAAAATATTTTTTACTGATTAATTTTATTTCAGGGATTTCCATAATATATTTTTTTGGAATTTTATATGAATTATGTTAATATTTTTTAGAAAAAGGACCAAATGTATAATGGGTGACAACCCATCACATAATGCAAGGCCACATGGCTTAACCCATGTCCATAGGATAAAAAGGGTTTTACACCTACCACTAGCCTATGTGATGTCCTTATTAATATATTATTTTTGTATTTAAACAATTTGAAAAGTATATTTTAATAATAAACCAGTGGTGTTACATTAATGATTAATGCTTAATTTATAATATTTGCTGCCTTTTAAGAACAACATTAGACTAAGAAAATAGTTAAAGGTAGATATAAAGGCTTGTTTTTTGGGATCTTATGATCTAATAAAAGTGAATCATAGTGTTTGAAGGATAAAAAACATTTTTGGATATTCATCCCATTGATTAACATATTAATTCAAATATTATCAAATAATAACTATAAGATTAAAGTTTTATTACAAATTAAAAATTTAATAAGAATGTATATTTCCATATATTCATGGGCAATAAAATAATTACTCAACATTAATAAAATCATAATGAAACAAATTATTTATCATATTACCTTTATACTGGATGAGACATGTAGTCTATTAGATCATCACAGATTTATGGACTTGAGGCCCTTAACTTCCCATTGATCATTTACTTTCTTTTGATCAATAACCTCAATCACTCTCTATAATTATTTACTATTTTATTCCATGTGTATATCTTAACATTACACTAACAAAATCCTACTCTGAAACAAATTTATGTGTCAATACATTAGACCATTTTTCTTCCTTTATCTTTTATTAATAGAATTTTTCATTAAACCTTTTATGATGTGGGATTTTAAACATAGTAATTTTCAAATATCATTCACTAGATTATAGAGATCAATTTGAAATTGTATGGAAAAAATTTAACTAAAATCAAAAGAGTGTAAGATCATGAAAATTATAAAATAATAAAATTTTATTTGACATATAATGTTAAATGAAACACTGAGTAATCTTGTGTTAAATGAAACAATGAGTTTCATTGATAGCTTGTTATATACACAAGGCAAAACTTTACAGAATAATAAAATTATAGTAACATTATTATTTAATATATCACCTTATCATTAGAACACCAAGAATGAATATTATAAACTACATTATGAAAAAATATTTTTTTCTCACTATTATTAATTATTTATTTATTACAAATAAAAAATAATCATTCAAATGAAAAAAGAAGGTTTTTCTGAAAAAATAATTTTTTTATACAAGAAATTTTCGTAATGCTTTGAGAACTTAATTAAACATTAATATTTACATATTTTCGAAAATATATTTGGAAAAAATCATATTTGAAATAGGTAATTTGAAATTACCTTCGGGTTAGTTTTTGTGATTTGTCTAAGGTGTTTTATTTTTGAATTAATAGTGAAAATACAGAATTTTGATTTTAAAATACCTTTTTAAAATAATTTATTTTGATAATTTATATTTTTATTTAGTTTTATTGTTACAATAGATCAATAATATAAAAATTAATTCAATTCGGTCATTTGAATCATTTAAATAGTGAATATAGCTATAAAAACACTGTAATATTTCGAACATTTTCACTTTAAAAATATGATTTCCTATCACGTTTGAGGGATTAATTTTGAAATAAAATTTTCCAATACTGTGAATTGATTTTGAAAAATGGATTCCAGATTTTTATGAGTTATAATTTCTAAATTATAATAATTTCACCTTAGTTTTTGAGAAATTTGGACAGTGAATGTAGTAACAATTAATTATCACAACTATGGTAAAAATGGGACTATCGAGGTTAAACTAAATAGAAAAGGGTAAAAACGACCTATAAAATTGTCTAAAAACTAATTTATATCTATATTTAGAGCATTAAAACTATAAGGCTCTATAATTACTCATTCTAGAACCTTGTGACATCCGATACATGTCAGAGTAGACAAATCTCTTCAAAAATACAACGTGTGTCATGTCCCCCGCCTATAAAAGGCCACCTTCTCCTCCAATCGTCACACCATAAAACCAATTTATATTTACATTACCTTAAAAAATTGCATACCATCCTCCCTCCTCTAATACTATAATCCCTGTTTTGGGAATAAATCCAAACTAGGATTGCTTTAATTCCAACCAAAGGAGGATACCCAAAGAATAGGTAATGTTCTTCATAAACCATTTTTATTTTATTTCAATATAAACCAAATTAAATTATTTATAATACATGATGATATATTAAAATAAGTATAATTAATATACTTTTATATTTTTTATATGATTTCATTATTTAAAACCATCCACACTTCCATCAAATGGGTTACGAAATCATTGTTTCTGTGTCAAGTGTTCTATCACTTTCCAGGCTGATGTCATTCATTCTACAATTACCACCATTCACTATTATGTATGATAATGTATTTAAATTAGATATAATACATATAAAATTTATTTATATCTATGTATTATCTTTATAATATATATCATTTTATCTTCCTTTCCATAAGGGATACCATAACATCATTCATGTGTGCGACAAAATACCGCCATAAGAAGTGATGTGGCTCGTCTTTCAATAATTCTTCTAATGGAATATAATAAGTTTAATTTAAATCAATATATCTCATATAAATAATATAATATTTAAATTCATGGAATATTTATCATCATTAAAATATAATATATATCATGTTATTTCTTATATTTTCACTCCTTGAAAGGCGATACTGTCATTCGTGTATTTATGGACTACCACCTTCACAAAATGACATGACTCTATTTTCATCAACACACAATATAGATAATACACACACACACAGATATATATATATATATATATATATCTCTGTGTGTGTGTGTGTGTGTGTGTGTGTGTGTGTATTATCATAATTATGAATGTTTTATCATTTATGAAATATAAAACATCACTTATCACCTTTCCATAACAATCAGTGAAAATGGAAGTGTTACTCATTGTATGTATGGCTTATCGTCTCATTGATCGTAACATACTTCATTTTTAATAACCATATTTAATTATTGAGTCTATGAAAAATGATCATGTAAAAATTTTATAATTATTACATGATTATTATTATGGATATGATATTACTATATAATATATATAAGAACCATATCTTATAGAAAGAAACCCAATGAGAAAACAAGGCAATTAACACCTAAAATAATGAAAATAATTAGGGTTATGAATAAAAAGGTAATAAGAAGCTACATAAGGATCATATATGATATTATAATATTAATAAGGTTCTTTTATATGTTAGTAAAATTTTAAAACCACTATATTAGAGGTTAAATAATATTCAATCAAAAGGACGAGTAAGGTGATGGATTTCATCACAATTTTCATTCTATTGAGACATATTTGATTTTATGCACCAATTATCTTTTATGTGGTGTATATACCACTCATTTGTAAGGTAATATCATTATAAAACATAATTAATTTTATTTTATGTCCCATTTTGAATTATATCATCCAAGAGGATGTAACTTGAAAATTAACAGGTGGTAAATGTTATTGTAAAATCTCATTTCATTTTGTGATTATTAAATTTCTGATGAAACAATCACTTTATTATATTATTATTTTTTGTAAATTACATTTATTTGAAATATATATAATATTTTACAATAGATATGATTATTTCTCAACGAATATAATATATTTATATATGATTTTTATCGTGAATATTATTTGTTTAAATGGGGAAATATTTATAAATATGTATCCTTTACTCAATACAGATACATGAAGATAAGAAACATTGTTTATGAAATAAATTTATTATTTGATATATGTTTAATGATTTTGAAACATATTTAATTGGTTGGGGACCATTTATAAAAGTCCCCTTGATGAATCAATGGTCTCATTATATGAATCAGTTGGCCAAATCAAATGGGTTTTACCCAATATGATTTAAACTGTATAGTGAAAGCTATTGATAGTAAATGTATTTTGTTACTTAGAAACCTGAAATCTGATAATTAAGAATTTCATTCTTTTAGAATTTATTAGTTATCATGTTTGATATTTTTACAATTATTTTATCTATAGATTCATTTTACACTCATTATTTTGATTAAATAGAATATGTTTTTAGTTATTTACATTACAATATCGATTATTCTTTATCCAGTTATTTATGTAAAATGTGTGTTTTGTTATTTACCTTTACATAGTTATCATGCATTATCCATTTATGATAGTTATTTTACTAATTAAATGGATTTTTTCCAGTTATTTACCCTTCCATTTATTATGCTAGTCAATAATTTAAATAGAACATGTGTCCATATATTCATATTGACATATTATTCAATCCTTATTCATGATTCTCAATTATTCACAATTTCTTCCACTATAATTCATACTTACATAGAATTTTTTATCACCCTTATGTTTTCTATTACACTAGGATACCATGATGTCTACTATTCTTTATATGCATGGATACACCAGATAGAATAAAGTTATTCATGAAATAAATATGTTTAATTTGTGTATTTAATTTTAATATGGGAATCGTGTACCTATCGAGTTTACCAGGAATATTAAACTATTTTTCCTTATAGATATGACTTTCATGTATCATATTCCACTGTAATAAAGTAGTCACCTTCTCTGGGGTACTTGGATCAGGATCACTACATTTTCTGAAAGGATCATCCCATTGAGATTTTAGGGATTATTTATGATCTGTGATATCCTTCATTAAGTAAAAACATGACATCATGGGATTCATATTTTTTAAATTATATTTCTATTTAATTATTATTGTGTTATTTTTATATTTAAACTCATGATAGGAGTTTCAGTGTCTTTTGAATCATGAATATCCATTCCACTCTACCAATAAAAATATATTTTTCATTTTAAGTGAATATTCTATTTTTTTAATAGATACTCTAATAATTTATATCCAATAATATAAAAATTATAAATTTGTATTACATACTTTTATATTTTACCTCTATAAAACATAAAAATATATGGGTAATAATTTAGAAACTAACATTCTTTAGAAAAATAATGTGAATTCCTTTTTCCAAAATTAGAATTTACTATCATATATTGGTAAACATATCCATTAATGATTTGCATACATTTACCTATAGTTAAATATCATCGTATATGATAGAATATTTATTATTAGAATATATACTCCTTCTTCAATAATAATAACATATCAAGTAACCTTGTGAGATATCTTAATATTTCGAATATTAAAAACACTATGTGTTGTTATATATTATTTTAAAGAATAAAATATATATATAATTTTTTTAGCTGTGAGAAAAAAATTATTTAGGTTTTATATCATATTCATTGGTGAAAAAATTTCTAATATAAGTTAAGTATTATCATGTTATTATATAATAACTCAGTTTCATTATATTAAATATTATTAAACAAATTTGGTAGTGATTTATAAATCAAAATTTTGAATCAAATTCAACAATTATTTACTTTTAAGTACACCATTTTAGTAGTTAATATATTCTAATGTATTAATTATTATTTAGTTTTATTTTGGTCTTGTGGAAAAAGATTTATAATTTCATAACATTTTGGAAACATTCATGTTATGTGTATGGTTTTTCAAACCTTATATATATCATGATTAATAAGAAATGGGAAGATCGTGAGAGATTAGTGGGTAGTTTATGAGTTTCCCTATATCATACAAAATATAAATTCTTGATAGAGATAAATTCTAAATTAATATAAATCTTGTTGGTTCATGCATCCAAATTAAATATTAATTACATTTTTTCTTAAAAAATGATATATATTATTTAAAAATTATCTAACATCCGTAATTTCATACGCTATTTCAATTTACCATTTTTATTTGTGTTTTTAGAAGTTTGAATATTTATTACACATCCAATGTGGATTTCATTTATCCTTAGTTTGAGAATATATTGAACAAAGGTGTGAAATTACCCGTTTCCTCATATTATATCATTTAATTTCTTATAAGTTGATGATTAGTTGTTTTTTAGAGAGATATTGTAATTTTAGATGATAAATATGGGTTTTTTTGGTTTTGAAACAGATTGAGTGTTGAGGAATGATTAAGGACATCAGGGAAGTCTGATTTTTCTCTAATAAATTTCTAAGGTATGTGAATTCTAATGTGCCTTATTTCTGAGAAATTTTTTGTTTCCTAGGAAAAATAAATTAAATTATATTAGAAATATTGAAAATTCATTATCATTATCATATTTTTAGTTATTTTATTTCAAGGAAATTTGACAATTCATTTTGAAGGTGATTGTGTGTTTTCTGAAATTAGGAATATATTAATTATTTTCATAGATGTTTATTTATTTTAATTAGTTAAATTTATGTATGGGGTGGTTTTTTGAGGTCATATGAATGAGTTTATAATGTTGAATAATTGTGTGGGCCTAATTTGTTAAGATAAGGATGAGATTGTGGTATTGTACCTTTGGGTGGGGTCCTCAATTCGGGGTTTTCATTTTGTTATATAATGAGTGGGATTCACCTAGACATATAATGTTCATGGATATTTGATTCCTAAAATAACGTAATTTAAATGGTTGTTTCTGTTATATTTTAGTTAATATGGAAACTAAAGACATTCTTGTTTGGAAAATTCACGTATAACAAATTGATTTCTTTATTAATGAATTATATTTCGTTGCTAATAAAAAATTATAATGAGGGGAATGTTTTCCTGAAAATTAAATTGATCTTATATGGCTTTAACATGCCTGGGTTAGGTGGGAAGTTATTGTAATTATTAAAATGAGATTCAACACACACCCCATATGTGAATTCATCACATTCCTATAAAGTTTGTTTTTATACATTTAAATAAAAAAGAAACCTTAATAAATAGTTATATAAAATAGAAACATCAATAGGGTTACATAGGTAACATGGATTATGAATAAAATATTTTCACTCATAATGTTCTTGGGCCGCATGGAGAAGTCATCTATTACATAATATTATTAAAATAATTATTTTTTACAAATATCAAAAAATAAACTTTTTAGTTTATATGTAATTTTAATTTATATTTTGGAAACATACTTCATGCATATATAGTTCTTCTATATTTCCTTCTTTTTGTTTCATTCTTGTGGGTTGTTATAGGTGATAGATATATTTCATTTTTAGAAACATGATGTCAGATTTTTTTAATAATAATGTTATGAGGATTGTGATTCATGTTATGGGAAATAAATCACAAAAAATATAATTATAACATGTCAACATTTATTTTTTTGTTATATATGATCAATGAGATACACATATGGATTAATATAAATTTATATTGACTCGGGATGAGTTAATGTTTTCATGTTTGGTCATATCAATACAGAAAGTATTAGTTTGATTCTACTGGGTGGTAAATGTGGAAATAGGATTCTTAAAACTCATATGATATCTATAAAATTTATTGATATATATTTCTTAATTATCCATGAATTATTTGGATATGATGATGGACCATGTGGTTAGTTCATGTATTGTTCATTAAATTTAGCATTCCGTGACAATGTGTCCTTTTACCCATAATAATTTTATATTTATGAAAATATAATAAATCATGAATATGTATTTCATCATGTTTGAATGAATTTGAGAATTTTAGTGATCTTGATATGGAAATGGGAATAAATTTTTTAAAAAAAATGTAAACATAATCATAAATGAGATTTAGTCATCAATATTGTCTATGAATTTCATCAAATCTCAACTATCAGAGACTTTGTAATGGATTTTATAAATTATGAGTTTTCATAAATTATTATATAATATATTTCTTTTATGAGTATTTCTTAGGAATTTAAGAATGATTTTTATATGGTTTTCTCTCATTAATCATCAAGAGAAATCCATTGAAAATGAACTTCTACATGAACCACCTTTGGTTTATAGATTAATTTAATCATTTTTTAAACTATATCTTGATTAAAATAAAATATTGATACTCATAAAGTGGTTTTTCCTATTTAGATTCAAGGGAATTCACATTAAATTTTTTATGTAAATGCAGGGACTCAAGTTATGGATTTAGGAAAAAATGTTAATAAATTTTGTTAATTCTTGACACTATTAAAGAAATTAAGGGAATGTTCCATATATATATACATATAATAATTTTGAGATAGTGGTATGATTTAGTTTTCAAGTTATATTTTTATGAAATTGCTTGTTTATATGTCATTAAAACTCCTTTTAACCAGTATTTTTATTGATTCTAAATATAGTGTTTTTAATATCTATTAGAAAAAATAACCATTATGAAGTACAATGATCACTTCACTAATAATATTGGAATTAAACCAATGTAGTTTGATTTTTATATTTATTAATTTTAATATTTGAATAACGCCCATGTATAAATATTTTATCTATGGTATAGATGTTATATATAAAATCTTTTATAAAAAATAATTTATTTATCATAATTTAAAAATATAATATAATAAACTTTTGTGGTGGAAGTTTTATAACACCCATTTTTTTAATTAATGATGTTTTTTTAATTCAGATTATATATAGATGTGATTCAAAATAGTATTTATATTAAAAAATATTCTATAAAAATGTTAAATGTTTTCGGAATCATGTGTTTAGATCTAAATTTAATCTTTGTGAGTTGATGATTTGATTAGTGGAAATTAACATCATATATTATAGGTTTTACATAATGTATATTGAGTTAAAATTAGAGTTTAATATTTGATTCAAACTCAATTAATTTTTGTGATTGACATTTCCTTATCAATGGATACATATTGTATTTAATGTTTTCATTAATTGTGACTATTGAAAATTTTTAATGAAGTGCATTAGTGAATTAAGGGTCAGTGATTAGTTCCAATATAATATTCCACATGATTTTATTTTCTAATATTACAGAGACTCCTATGGATTATGGTGGGGAAATGTATTTAAGGTACTGATTAAGTAATTTGAATGGGTGAAATATTAAAAACTGTGTTACATGGTTATGAAGATAATTTAGAAGATTTTTTAGTGCATTTAATGTGATCTCTAAGGTGAATTGAGGGAATGTTTTACAAGGGGGATTAAGAAGGGTATTTATTCCCTTTTATTCATTTCTAAGAGACCTATATAGATTTAAATATTTTAGTGGAATGTAGATAGTGTAGTCAATATGATTTGATCAGACCTATAGGTATCTTATTTAGTGAATATATCCCAAAACACTAACCATGATGATTTGTTAAGGGATTTACCTAGGTAGAGGGTTTTGATATTCACTATGGTCTATTTAAATGTGGCACCGATGCTATTCCACTCACTAGTTCATTTTCAAAATGACCCTCTATTAACAACATGTGACCTATGATTTATATTGTGATAATATTAAATAAAAAAAAGGTACCATTCCACGAACTATATTATATTAAATCTATTTTATAATGTTCAATGAGTCCATCCCAATGTGGAATGAAAAATTACAATATTTCATGGGTCATGAAATGTTTCATGGAATTGTTTCTCTTTGAATAGGTTATATTTTTAAAGGATTCATGTGGTAAGACTCATAGAATTACCATAGAAACATCATTTATATGAGAAATAATGAGAAGGATTACAGAATATAATCTAGATAGTTAAATTCAGTATTATCTATGAGATATATAATTCATTTATTTGTATTTATTGGCTACGGTCAAGAAAATATTTATGAATAATTGTTTTTATGATAAATATTATTTTAAAATACTTTTTGATAAACTACTTAATTAAAATAATTGTGGATGAATTTTCTTTTGATACATTATTTATGTTTATTTTATTTTATATTATATTATGGTGTGGTTACATAGTTGATAATGGTTTTTCAGATTTTTGTTAGGAAACCCAATATACATCAACCATGGTAAACCTATAGAATTTTAAAATAATATATTAATGTGAACGATGTTCAAAATTTGATATCCCAATCATAGATTGGGAAACATGGAGGGTATAGAGATACATATTTTATATGATCACAATTTATTTATTTTATCTAATTTTGGATCTTTCATTATTCTATAGTTTACTATTGAAATACTTATGTCATTTTTAATGAAAATTTTAAAAGGATTTCAATAAAAGTTTTGTGTATATAACATGATGATTTTTAAACTAGTTGTAGTTTTTGAGGGGAAATCATTCATTAAATGTTTACATTATTCCCCATATCTAGTCTCCAGTCAGTATTAATTAGAGGAATTCCCTTGTGGTTATGTGTAATAAATTTAAAGAGTCCATATATCATGATAAGAATTGAATTCAAATTCATGACATAAACCATATTTTTAAACATCGCGTATTATTTAAATTAATTTGACTTTAAAACTTTATAATTTTTTGTATTCAATTTTAAAAAAGATGATTAATAAAAAATATATTATGGAAATCATGGCAGTAAATCAATAGGAATATAATTATCCAAAATAAATGGATATAAATTTACATAGAAGGAATATGAAGAATAATTTTTATATTATGATCATTAATATTTACATAACATTTATTTTTTATTCTATGTATAATAAAATTATGGAACCTATAATGACATTAGATCTAATTGCACAATGGTAATTGGATAATTCCTATTTAGATTCTCAATTTTAAAATTTAATTAAACAATAATACCAATATATTTTTAGGAATACTAATCCAAATAGTTCACAGCATATAGGCATGGACTTATAATTTCAAAAATGATATATAGAATGATTCAGGTGTGATGTTGGGATAGATAAGTTATAGACTGCCTAGATAAAATAAATAAAAGCGATACAATTTTAAAAATAAATGAAACCTTAATGGTTAATTTTCAATCGTAATTAATTTAGGGACCACCTAAAAATAGTTAGGTTCAGTTATGTTAGTAAAGATATACATATATCCTAATCTAAAGGGTTATCAAAATATCTCACATGATCCATTTTTATCAAATGAACTTATGCTAGCTTGATCTTGATTGTTTTTTTATCTCAATAAAATAACTTTTTTACTTAAATAAATCCACTAATCTATTGAATAATATCCCAATGTTTACAATGCATGTGAATTATTTTTTAAAAAAGGTTTAAGATACATATGTTGGAAAAAAATATAGTAAATGACCATACTATTAAAATAACCAGTTAATTTATAGGTGGTGAGTATAATAGTGTCATTAGATGTGGGAATCTAATATTCACACAATGTGACTAATCTTTTCCCTTAAAATTAAAATTAAATAAGGTTTATAAATTTATTAATGAGTATGAGGTATGATCATCAAATTAATCATTCATATTCAACACATCACATCCCAAAAGATAAGAATCCACTATATGAATTCTAGTGTAGTGATGTTGGATTTGTGAATTTGAAATGTACACCCCCAACTCACTAATAAATGAAATTTTTTTAATGGTAATTAATATGAATATGTAATTTTTATAATTAAAAGTTAGTAGCACTATGGTTTCATCAAAATAAATGTGGTTTATGAGGAAAGTAAATAGACCCATGAAAAATGAGTAGTGTACCCAATGTAGTGTTTGAATGCCTCATCGGAAAGAAACCTTTCCACCCATGATGGGCATGGGAAGGAAATTTATATTTGAGAGGACCTAAACTGAAGTTGATTTTGATGCATGAACATATATTCAATGTCTAAAATTCTTTTTAGTTATATTAAAATTTCAGAATTATTTTTTATGGAAGAATTGTATTCATTAATCATTCCTTAGGTCATTAAGAAAATATTATAGTTAGTAGCATTAATTCAATATTCAATGAAGATGGAAACCCCATTGGGAGAAAGGGTTGAACATGGATTTATAATTCGATCTATCAATATAAGAATAGATATTATTTAAATAACATAAGAATTACCGAAAAATCAGATAGAGATATATGGCATAATTATCGAGATAGATTTGATTAGTAGATTATATGATTAAATCATCTTTGATAGTCAAAGGAAACTTTTCATAGACTAGGAGGGACTATCCAAATGACATAAATATTTTTTGGATCTTTAATATATATATTATTTTTTATAGTTTGATAATTTGGGTTTATATCCTTCCAATTAGCTGGGATACTATTTTGATTGAAGAAGAGTGAGAAACAAACGTCACTACCAACAATGGTGGATCAATAAGAAGATGTTATCTCTAATTATTTCTCTAGATTTCCACCTAAGGGGGGTGTGAAATTTTCATTGGTCTATTCCCTTTAATGAACCCCTATTCGGTTGGCTTTACATAAAAGGAATAAAGTAGTGTTAAAGGTGTTTAATATTCATATTTATGTGATTGAGAAAAAATGGAGATTATTGGCTTTAAAAAATCATTTTCAATTTGGGTATCATCAGTTATGGTTAATGGAAGTGTAAAATTCAATAATGGAATTTATATATTCTCATAAAAACAATAAATTTAGGGTTATGTCTTTTAGAGTCACAAATGTACATGTTTTATTAATTTCATTTATGATCATATTCTTCCATAAATTTTAGGATGTGTTCATGATGTTTTTATTGGTGTTATTCTTATATACTCGTTTGTAAGAATAGATAATGGATAGAACATGAAGGTTTCACTAAAATCACTATATTAGTATAAATAGAATTATATTTGTTCAGAATTTTACTTAGGGATAAAATTGGCTAAATTTATTGATTACATTATTTTTAATAAAGGTATCATATTTGTTACAGAGAGATTAAATGTTTTTAATTTCTTAGAAATTACAATAATGAATATATGATTTCAATTTTACAATATTTTTATGGGTATGAACAGATCCTTATTTAATATTCTTTAAGATTATGATAACTTGTCACAGATTTTACATAGAAATATATAATGTTTAATTAGAAAGAGGACTATCACAAGTCATTTAAAATGTAGAAAAGGAGTAATATTTCAGCACCTATTATAATAATTTATATTCAAAGAGCTATATATGATATATATTGTGATGTTTCTTGGCTAGGTTTAGGATTAATCCTAATACAGGAGGATGATTCCTAGTTTATGGATCTAGGTAGTATGAATAATTTAGATTTAGTAGTAAATGTTCATGCCTTGATAATTTGTATACATCGCATTTATAGGGCATTATTTCCCATGTATAATCATCATAGGATGTTGAAGTAAATTTAATCTTCTCAGGATCATAGTATATGAAGACACTAGTGGGTGGAGTTCCCTTTTGAATATTTAGTTCATAACCCGTCCTAATGCGGCCTCAGCCAAAACTCCCCATGCCCACCTTCAATAGAACAAGGGTAGGACTCTAGTACTGATTAGGCATATCAGACACATGGGAGGCCTTATCCTGTGAATCCTATATCCACACACCCACATTTATATCCATGCAATCGTGTAGGGATAATAAAACTAAGAATAAATTTATGAATATATATATCCCAAACTAGATTACAGTATATATACTATAAACATAAAAGGGAAAAATATCAACTGACAATAAACTATAAAATAATCCAACCTACTCATATGGAGGCGATCGATGTCAAATAAAACTACTAAAAAGCTCCATACACAACCTTCATTAGAATCCTTGGTTTTTCTAGATCACTAAACTTTTCCTTCTATAAGTCCTCCTAGGACTACATCGAATGGCTTGTGGTATTCCTAATAGAAAAAATGTATATGAAAATCTTCTATAGGGGAGAATATAATAATACCTAGTTGGTTTCACAAAAGAAAAAAATAAAATGGATAAAATGAAATGAAATATTCTCTTCATCCCTACTATATGGAACCCAAAAGAGATATAAACACCATCTTGATCTCATCCTCTCCAATACATGAAATTTCAGCTCATTCCAAATGGGGTGTCAACCAAAACTCGTCCAAACATCACAAGGACTCCAAAAATCACCCAGATATCCTCATCTTAGAATCTTAGTATCGTAAGGGTCTGAAATTAGATCCACCTACATGATCCTACTTGAGGCTCCAAGGAAACAAACACCCGAGGGAACACAATCCATGTGACCACAAATTCTAGATGATATTATTTCGAGAGATACACTCCATCAGGAACAGTTATACCATCCTTGATGGTATGTTCAAGAGAACACTTCAACTTTTGAATAACTCTCTAAGTAAAACTCTAATGGCGAACAGAATTGTTCATGTCTCCATTATCTTATTCCTAGTGAAATATAATAAGAAACCAAGTGGATATTCCCTCCCCTTACCACTTCATAGTGTTTGGGGAGCACTCATTGAGAACATTCACCACATGAGGCCTCTCTAAAGATATATACAGAGAGAGATAGAGTGTTGGTGGACCCACACCTCACTGATCCCCTACAGAGAAGTTAGTAATATATTTTAAGAAACCAATGTAACCTACGTATCACCCATTTGGAGAGGCTTGCATGTCACTTTGTTGAGGGATGACTAACTCCAAACCAGGTGTCACACATAACAAATTGAGGGTCTCCTCCTCGTAACATTAATCCTTAGCATAGGGAGATCCTACTATAGAGGATGAATCACACCCAGACATGGAAAGGGAGTGGAACTTCAAATATATATGACCCTAAACATGGTACAACTAGAGATTACCACTCAATGGATAGGGGACCTACACTCGGGTACGACAGGGGACTACCACACTACCTATATGAACCCTATAGTGTACACGCACCCTAACACGGTAGGGGAGTAACAACCCTAGGCTGGAGGACTAAAACCCTGGTATGATAGGGGAGTACATAATCTACAAGAAGATCACATATGGTGGACCCACACCCTGATTCGATAAGGGATTTTTCACTCCAATGATAGAGTACCCACTCTATAAGATTTTACAAGAGTACCCTGACCACCTATACATCATATATAGAGGTATCACACCCTAATGTGATAGGGTAGCACCAACTCCATATATAGAGGACCCACTACCTTTTATGATCAGGGAATATCTACGATATCTTTCCAATTATTATGGATGGACCATGCTATGGTATGTTTTGGGAGCTCTTTCTCCAACTACAGAAACAAAACATGGGATGCACATCCTGGTATAACACTGAAATTATGATCGCAGGAATACTACTTCATGGTTTGAGGGCCCAAACCCACTAGGTGGGGAGTTACGTATCAACCAAAAAATAACTAATGGAATAATTCAACCTAAAACCATAGGGGATTACCAGTCCTAGAATCTATCTAAATATCCACACTGATATCTAGCATTGGTGAAGCACCGCTGAAGAGAGAGTCACACCTGTCACACCTTAAATTGAAACACTTCCACATGTAGGTAATCTATGACCATATATAATAGGTAATCTTCACTCTATAATCATAATATGTCCCATGGAACTACTTAATATGATTATATAGAATGGTACCAACCATGAAGTCAACCAATTTATCCACCCTCTCACTACCGAAGCTCTCCTACCACTACAACGATGTCGTGCTCGAAATAATTCCACACCATATCTCATAAGATAGAACAGATACCACCATCATGTTCTACATGACAATAATTTTTAGCATATGATAATACTAAGACTAAATCATATCCCTAAACAATGAAAAACATGAGGTAGAATTATCAAAGAAAATTATATGAAATGTATTGGGGTATACACGGTGTGTGTCCCTGCCTAAAAACCTAGTTGTTTTATCTTATCATGCCTTTTATTGGTACCATATGTCCATAGATCTAATTCATGTACTTCAATATGACTATTTATCTTCATAGGGCTACCCTGGCTGTTTTACCATCAACAAGGGGAATGGATCTGAACACCTCCTTGTGTCCAATTCGATGTTTTAACAACATGATCTGAGAGTGACCCCCATCAAGATCAGAGATCGATGACACGTCTTCTCCTTGGATTCACCTCAGGTAATCTATTTCTCCAAGGGGATAGGATATTAATTTATGTTTATTAAATAATTTTCCTCAATTTTACACCCTACAAACAAGCCTATTACCCATCAGCTGATACTGAAAAATTTTATGTCACGACTCGAGGAATCACCTTGTTTTGAAATCAATTGTGGCCTCCAATTTACAATATAATACTCAACATGAGATTCATTACATTTCTCCAAGGAAACATCTCATACATGATAAAATAAATTTAGTATTTTTAATATCACGACACTGAGGAGCATCGAGAACAATAATCTCACACTAACTCACCTCCTGGGTTCAGAAATATTCTTTGGATTATTCCAAATACATACATGTAAATCAAATGAGTCACTTTATCCTCCCCATATTAATGGTTTTTATCCTTAAAAATAAAATTCCTAGGAAGAAGGAGCCAAACTAAGTTCTCCACTATGACTCTCATGCCAACAAGATCACTAAGGGTTCGCATGATTCATACCATCACAAACTCTGGGGAAACCCAAATGCCATTACACACCCTTGTCCATATTCAACTATGTTGAAATAATAAAATATAGTGGTTCATGTATCCTTATATATGACATGTGTAAAATCATTAATTTCCTTGGTCCATTTGTAGTCATACTATCTAGATGTATATAACCTCTCTACCTTGGCATGGATGATGACTTTACTAGCTAGTTCTCATCCACGTCCATATGATCTGCACCATGAACTCCTCTATCTTCTCATGTACCATGCGGACACCAACCATGTGAGGGTAGAAACGAACAAAACAATACTTCCCATGTGTAATCATTAGGTATTACTGACTCCCTCATCTATGAACCTACAACTGCAAGAATCACATGTGGGAAACCCATAGATCATGGATCGTAGGAAACCAATCTGTAGTAAGGAAACAATGTAGGGGATATCTACTACCATAGAAAGGTATTAAGAGATGGTCTCCCTCTACTAGGGATGCTAAGTATATGGTTCTTGCTAAAAGACTCCACTTTTATCTCTAGGGACTTCTCTAACACTCCAACAGGAAACCACCCCCCAAACACACAAATAAATTAACTCATCCTACACACCTAGAAACTATCCACTTCGGGTGTCAATAACTCACCTAAATTGTTTTAGTCATATCACAAGAACCTAACTTAGTGGGATAATGACACCAATTTCACATACATCCGAAGCAATGTCAAATAAAACTAACACAAGGTTCTAATGATTCCCCATGTCTCTTTGGTTAAACCTAGAACATTAAGTGGTTACCCCACCATAATTTCTAACTATAATACTATAAAAATTATAAATAACACATGGCGTACCTCTATTAATCCTCAGAGCCTCTGGGTTTATGGACTCTATTGGATGTAAATATCCTTTCCCCCATCCTACAACCCACTAATCCTAGAACGGACCACATATGGGTGGTGGTGGAGAAATCATGTATCATATTACACATAACATTTCTCTCCCATATCATCCTATATACCCACTATAATGAAAAAACTCCCTCACCCAAAATCTACCCTTATCTAAACGATCCATCAACTAGCTCCTTCTCGTCAGCACGATGGATAATAAAATCATTAGAAAGATGACCCTATCCATTGAAAGTATAATACCACCTTTCCTATGGGTGAAAATATCTCCTATAGAAACTCATGCACTGTAGACCCACATACCTAAGACTGTTCATGTCTATTCCTCCTATCTATCAATAATGTCGAGTGACATCTTCTTGTTGTTTTTGATGTCTCATTCTCATGACCATCACTACCAGCCACATCCGCCCGACCATCTTCCTGGAACCTCTCTACCACTATAGACCACAACATCAATCCTTTATACATGGGACGACATTAGGAGACCAAAAATGATCAGATATCTATCATAATATCTTCTCAATGGTCTGATCTCTGAGAAATTATTCTCGAAACATAAATGTGGAGAATAAAAACAGGTCCATCAACCTAACTGGGTACTCTTCTATTGTCATGCTATATTTCTGAAGTTAATGAAGCTCTTGGATACACACTAACGTTAACAAAGGTTTATAAAACTCTTCACTAATGATCTGGTGAAACTCTAGTCAAGAGAGCGTCACCTTGTCTTGGGGTTATGTCCGCAAACTCAACCATCACCCATCTGAACACCATAGATAGCTCACCATTATGGTCGCAATATGATTGGGAGGTGCTCTAAAAAGGATGAAAACTCACATTACTACCATAATTTAGTCATCAGATACTTGGGCTTATGTATTACCCTGATACTTCATATGTTTCTAATTCTATAACTTGTGCAGCACAATCATCATTCCCACTTCCATGTCTTGAACTGCTAGCACAATCTATTTCTTGACATGTGGTGGCTCAACTGACAGACCACCCAGAGGTGCTGCCTCAAGACAATTTCCCTTCACTGAAGCCTCATATTTAGGAATATCATCATCTTAATCTCACTTTGGAAACCTATCTAGTGGTCATCATGGTGGAACATTGAAATATAATCATGATTTCCATGCTCAAAGAGTATATTAGGGTCATCAAATCAAGAAGGATAAAAAACACAATCTAGTCATATATGATTCATGTGAAAATGTTTCCATATGACTAGTTTTCTAATGTACTAAGTCAAAAAAATGGTTATCATATTCCTAGTGAATGGATATGTTGGCCACTGCACAATCACTGGTGACCTTGGCCTGAAATCTGTACTTGAAACTCTTTACCAATAATTCAATTCAACTGAAATCAATCTCATGAAAGTATGGTTCCAATTCACAACACGGTATTATACCAATCAATCATGACCTACCCTAATGTGCACAAATATGCCAATATCCATTATGATCTCCAATAATGTATGGGATGTCTTATAGCACTAAGAAGGAATATCACACAGATGATATTCCTTAAAAACATCAACACAGAAAAACCCAGATACATCTCTATGAAATAGTGTAGAGAAAATAAAACTAAAAAAATTCAGGAAAACATCTATCAAAAACCTAAGTAAAATATATATAATGAAATCATAGAAGGAAAAAAGACAAACCCGTTAAAATCTGTACAAGAATCCAACCTACTAAAAGGGATGGGGTTTTTGTCAAATTTAACTACCAAAAAGATACTCATTCAAGTTCTAGTAAACACCTCGATCTGTCTACCTCACTCAGGTTTGTGTGCCTTGGGTCCTTATAGGACTCCACAGAAATGGACTATAGGTTAAAAAATACAAAACATTCATGGGAAAATACCATGTAGATGTGAGTATTACAATTCTTAGTAGGATCCCTAAAACACAAAGGTAACTAGAGAAACTAAAAAACAATAGTATACTTGACCCAGCTAGAGGGAATCCAAATGAGAGATAAACTACTTCTCAAATCTGACCATAGATATACATGACTAGTCATCTTATTCCATAGGGTGTTTCAACCAAAACAAGTTAAAAAATGTAAGGACTCCTAGAATCTCCCAAATATAGTCATCTCATACACCATGTCTCATGACTCATGAGGTTCCAACCAAATATCTAGATACAAGATCCTACTCGAGGGTCATAGGTAACACACGCCAAATATAACTCACTCCATGATCACATCCATCCCAAATGGAACTCATCCGAGAGTCACACTCCATCTCAAACAACTCTACCATACCTAATGGTATGACTGAGGGAATGATCTCAATTCAGGGTAAACTTGTTATTCTAAAGTTTCTTGCCCATAAATAGTAGCCATATCACCACTATCTTGCACACTGAAAAAACTCATAGAAACCCAAGTGGAGTGGTCCATCCCTAACCAATTCACACATATGTGGGAGCACCGCTCCAATCCATGCATCATGTGAATCATATCAAAATATTAATAGAGATAGATAGTGTGGAGGGACATTCACCTTATTGATTTCCTATATCAGAGGGAGTCCTAGCTCATAAATAATCCATGTAACCTATACAGTATACATATATAGATGAATGAAAGTCACTACATTGAGGGAGGATTAAATCCTAAATAGGTACTAGACATAAAAAACATAGGGGACCACTCCTCATAACTTAACCCCTCAACTGAGGGAGCTCCTCCTCTAGAGAAGGACCCGCACCCTAATTCGTCAGGGGAGTAAAACTCAATATATAGAGGAACCCACCCTGATAAAATATGGGAGTACCAATATATGGTTAGATTACTCACATACTGGTATGATAGGGGAGTACCACTCTACCTATATGGTCATTATGGGGTACCCGCAGCCTGATATGGTAGTGGAGTACCAACTCCAGGCTTGAGGAACCATCACCTGGTATCAACGGAGAGTACCTACTCTGACAAAACATTGTGTATTTTTTACCCACACCTTAATACAACATGGAGATTCTAAATATAAGTATAGAGGATCCACCCTTTAGTATACTATGGGAATACCCACTATACCTATACGTTACATATGGAGGACTCATGCCCTGTTGTGAAATGGGATTACCAACTCCAGGAATTGAGGAACTGATCCCTTGAAAAATGTGGAGTTCCTAAACTATCAGTTGAATGTTAATGGGGGGACCATTCCTTAGTAAAAAATTATATATGTCTCAAACTACAAAAAACACATAGGGACCACCACCTGGTATGATGGGGGATTTCCAACCTTGGGATAACTACTCTGTGGGTACAGGACACACACCCACTATGTAGGGAGTCCCATATCCACTAAAAGAGAGGAAGGGAAACCCACACACTTATACCATAGTGTAGTACTAGTCCCAACATCTCTCTAAATATCCACCCTAATATCCATCATTATTCAGTCACTATTGAAGGGAGAATCACACTCATCATACCTAACACAACAACAGATCCATGGGTTTTGGAATTGTGCCCTGGTATGACTAGGTAACACCACTCTATACTCATAGAGATTATAGGGGACTCAAATATTTTGATGATAGAGAGGGGTACTGAACTTGATGTCAACCTGTCCCCCCCCCCCCCCGATCACTACATATGGTATTACAACTGTAATGTGACATCATGCTTTAAATAAAACCACATTGTACCTCACAGGAAAAAATAGAGACCACCATCAAGTTCTACATAGAAGACTGGTTAGAGAAGGATAATGGAAAACTTGAATCCATTCCCTGATGGAGAATTTTCATATGGAGGAAGTCTCAATGAAAAGTACATTGTGTGTACTAGGATCCACATGGTGTGTGACCCCACCTGAACACCTGGATTTATCTTATGCCTATTCCAATGTATGGAACCAAGTTTCTATGTACTCTAGTGATGTACTTCTATATGACCATGTCTCTTAACATGGCTACCATGGACATGTCACATGGACACATGGCATAGGCGTACTACATGGAATGTAACCCCGGTACATGGTGTGTAGTCCCAAAAAATAATTTTCCCTAAATGGAATGTACACATGGAATGTTCCCCGACACTATATGACATGTGATTGTGAATTTGGAATGGAAATTCCCTAAAATAAGACCAAATATATCTAGTTTTCCCTGAAAACAACATATCGACACACATGGGATCTTTAAAAGTCATAATAGGGATCTAAAACCTTACCGCAATATAAAAAAATGGTATTATGAAATAAAACTCAAATCCACCAACCTATTGTTAAATCCCTAATGATTTAGGTGTAGAACCATGTTAGGAAGTTGCTGCACCATTATCCTAGAGTGATTGCCATCAAGATTAGAGATCGGTGACACCTCTTATTCTTGGATTTTCCTAGGTTCATCTATCACTCCAAGGGGGGTTAGGTTCTCCGCCTAACAATCCAACTTGATCCAAATTGGAGGAGGGGATATTAATTTAATTTTATTAAATGAATATCATCTAATTAACACCCCACCAACACACCACTGACATGGAACCCAACACTAACAAATCATATATCATTCCTAGGGGAATGATAATATTCTATACTCAATTATGGACTCATATTTCATATTTGAGGATCTACATAAGTATTATTCCATGATTTCAAGGAAATTGTATGTTCATGGAAAAATTATTTTAGTATTTTTAATATCACCACATGGAGTCTCTCGAGACCCTGTAATTCTGCGCCGACTCAATTCCTAGATTCAGAAATATTTTTATAAATATTCCAAAGTCTTACATGTTAGAACTAGTGTCTATACATTTTCTTTTTAACTTATATTTACCCAAAAGAAGGAAATATTTTGCAATATTCATTTAATAGGAATACTCATTGGGGAATGAAATTATGGATTATAATAAATAGATGGGGTTATTTGTAGAAATTCACATGGATATGGAATAATTGATTGATGTAATTTCCCTCTACAGTCATAATGTGACATAAATATTAATGTAAAAAATGAAAAAAAATTGTTCCTGGAAAAATATGAAAGAAAATATGGGTATCTATATACAACGGGGAGGTCAAAAATAAATAATAAATTATAATATATTTTAGGATATAATTTAGAGAACATATGGTGGTCCAATTTGGAATTCAAAAATATGTTATAGAAATATTTCACTATAAATTTCAAATATATAGTCAAGTGATAACAATATATAGCAGTATATCATAAAACTATTTTTTTTGGGAAGGAATGAAAAAATAAATTACAAATTTGGCCTCTTAATGTTTGACTTCTCAATGGATAAAGTAGATGTATTGACTACTAGAAGGGTTGGTATAGACCTTTATCATAAACATGGGTAATTTGGAAGATATTTCAATGGTTTCAATGATCATTTCACCACGATCGTGAAATTATCATGACATATTTATTATGTTAGTTGATTTATTTATAATGTTAGTGCACCGATTACATATTTGGGATAGAGTTTTAAAATAGTATTTGGAAAATAAATATGTGGAATGAATTTTTAAATTTTTTGAATCAATTGTGTCCATTTTTTAATATAGGGGCCAAATGATTTCTTTTTTATTCCATAAGTGATTGAATAATGTTTTTGAAACTATATATAAATTAAGTATTGATGTCACCCAGAAAAATATGGTCTAATGGAGTGGATCATATAAAATTTCCCTGATATGTTTCATGCTTCTAGAAATGAAATTGGAAAACATTGATAGGGTATACTATCAATACTAGTGTTCTAATAAAATTAGAATAGTGAGAAGAAACTCATTAAACCCTGAATGGATCAAAATATTTAACATTTTTTAAATTAAATTAAAATTGATTGATATGATAATATAGTAGAAGAAATATAATGTTAATTTCTGATGATTCTCTAAGATGATTGATGTTGTGGATATAATGTATTTTATAGTGAAAATTAAATTAGGACACTTATGATTGGGAGAAAAATAAATATTTATGCCACAAAATGTGGGGACCTTTTATGAAATCTATTAAAAACACATGGATTCAAATTCATCGGTCCCAACTCATTATCTGGTGCTCTCATGAGGCATATCTCTAGCTGTTCTTGGTTCTGCAGTGCCCAGAAGTGGTTCAAATCGACCATATCTTCTCTCTTTCATGGATGTTCTTCCGAATCCTCCCCTGGTGTGAGGTATGGTTCAAGATAGGTCGGCGGAGGATCCCATGGTTTCATATTATTTCTTGGAAAATGGTTTCCATGTACTCGTTGTTTCTATAGAGTCCTTCAAGGCGGCGGTCATGAATCTAGAGTGGACTCTGTTCATGAGGTTTGGATCCTAAAAACCTCCCCTTTCAATTTCCCATTAATGCGTAAAAAGGTGGGGACTAGATCTACTTTCCTTAGTTTCAATCCTAGATAGAAATGTGTTCGGTATATTTTTGGATTGAAGGGAAGATTTCTTTGAATCTAGGAGTAGGATCCCACGTGGGGTGGTGACATAGAGGTTTTCACTCTCTCATTGGTCGATGGATGTCCACTATGGGAATGAATGTCCAAGAATGGTGTTCTGGATCTCACACCATGGGCTCCCCCTCCCCCATATGCATGATTCCTTCTAGAAGGTGATAGGGAACTCGCTAGGGTCATATCTTTGGGTGGATGATAGGACGATTCACTTAGAGGAGTCACCGCTTTCCAGGATCTTTGTTGAGATGGAAACTTTTTAGATTCTCCAAGACTACATCGTTCTTCATATCTATTGAATGAAGGATAGTCCTCAAGCCCTACATTGCCCCACCATTCCTCAGTTCTAATCGTTCTTCCATATCATAGGCCAAACTCTATTGGTTTTTCTCAATGTATGAGGGAAGGAATCTTGGCCTCAATATTTCCTGAGGTCATATTCTAGGCATCCATGCTTGTTATCCACTTTCGAATCTAAGGGATATGATCTGGGTAAATGTTTTGTCTTCTGTCATCCTCCTTAGGCATCTGAGGCCACCTCATCCAAGATCAGTCTTGATGGGTGAGCATCCTCTAGTTAGGATCTGGTCCTATTCAATTGAGGCATGGGCGGGTAACCATTTTTTCAAATTCATTATGTGGGTCCCCTTTCTGAAGGGATTTTCCTTAGTATCCCAATTAGGATCAGTTCTTATGATCCTTTTGTTCCTCATCACATTTTCATTACAGAGATCATCCTGATGAATCTTGGTCTTGAAGAATCTGAAGCTGCCCAGCCTTCCTCATCTAGGGATTTCTTCCCTCTACCATCATCTCCTCTATTAGTGGTGACGTCCCCTCCACCCTCACCTGCACCGATAGAGAGTTCCTCCCATCCGCACTCACCTCTATCATGTCCTGAGTATGATCAAACTAAGGAAGATGACCATTTCTCTATTTATCCATAGGACATCCACAAGTATCTTTCCTGTGGAGTTCGTTCTCTTGAAGTTGTCTGCATGATGATTCATATCTGCATTCACACCTATTATTAATCAAAATCTAAAGCGATCATATCCATGAAGTTGTATCATCATTCCATGTTATAGGAGTTTGGGGCCAAATCCAAACTCCCCTGATTCAACGATTAGAGCTATAATCTAGAACGCGTGTGGTTTAGGGGCTCGAGATATATCTGACTTCATTGTTAATGATCTATTTAACAAATATGTATCTATGGTTGTGATTCTTGAAATATAACATGCATCAAAAAAATTAAGGAGTCTTCTTAGTGTCTTAGAGTATGTAGCTTCATGAATGAGGACACCCCCATCCCATTGTTAAATATGGCTATTTAGGAAGGACCACATCACGGTCAACATTCTTAGTTCTTCAGACCAGTATCTGTCCACAACAATTTCTATAGGAAATCAGTATTTTCTCTTCTCCTTCGTCTATGACAAGAGTAATACCTAAGAAAATTGTGGTTTTGTGGAATGACTTAGATGGATGAATCTCATATGACACCCCATGGATTGTCGAGGGAAACATTAATATTATTGCATATATAGAGGAGGAACAAAGGGGAGGTGCCTTTCCTTGGAGTTCTAGCAATGATTTTTTTCATTCATGGCTAGAAATGGTCTAATGGGTGTGGGATTCGAGGTAGATCACTTCACATAGTGTAATAATTAATGTGGTGGAAGATGCATCTAGTTTTGTCTTGATCAGTTCTTATTGAATGAGGTTATTATCTCTCTATTCATAGACACAAAATTCTCTCACCTAGTTAGGTTCTTATCCCACCATTCTCTGTTGTTCCTTTCACTGGGTTCATGATATTTGAGGGAGGGTCATATTCATTTTTCTAAAACATAGTTGGGGGAACATGGATTCAATGACGGGGTTAGGGAAGCAGGGACTCTTCATCGTCTGGGGAACCCATGGATATCAATTTAAAAAATGATCAGGTGACTAAAACATCTTCTACACACCCGGAGGAAGAATCTCCCTACCCATGATCAGGACCTACTTGCGATCAGTATGGAGGCCAAACGCATGGATGCATGGATAGAATAGGAATGTGATGGAATTTTTATTAAATAAGTAATGTTAAATAAGTATCACATAACTAATATCCTACTAAGGTATGAATGGATAACAAGAGAGGGAAAAAGAGTTAGATTGCTTCGTGATGGGGAACATAATATCGTCTTTTTCCATGAATGCATCGAAGAACGATGCCGCAATAATAGGCCAAACATCCTCAGGGAGGATGGATCCTACACCAAAGAC
Source organism: Viscum album (assembly GCA_963277665.1). Taxonomy (NCBI): domain Eukaryota; kingdom Viridiplantae; phylum Streptophyta; class Magnoliopsida; order Santalales; family Viscaceae; genus Viscum; species Viscum album. The sequence goes on from OY728123.1 coordinate 894,520,690, forward strand.
CGATACGAGGTAGGGGAACTCGCCAATGAAACCCTAAAATGTCTCCTGGTAGGCCCTAATCCTAGTATGTTAGAAGGATATCCATGTGGGGTAGCTAATATATTTATGGAAATTCCATGAAGTGTGTCTGAAGATATTGATGAGCACTTGAAGAAGGCAAACAATAGGATCGAATGGGGGTTTATATTACGGGTTTTGGCCTGTATGGGGTTCTCCAACTGATCTAGAGACCTCCTCTTCCATTTTTTCAGCTCAGCATGGATCTCAAGTTCATTTATGGGTAAGCAGTTTGGGCATTTCAAGGCTTGCTGAGGGATCCAGAATGGGGACCCCCTCTTCCCAACTCTCTTCATTGTCTCCCAAAACACTCGAAGCTACTTTATCAATAGGGGTCTTCATATGGGAAAAGTACTCCCATATCATAATTTGTATTCTTAATGGGGTATCTCTCACTTGATGTATACAGACACCACAATTCTATTTATAAATAGCATCAGGAGGTCAGTTCAGGGGATGAATGGGATTCAAGGGTAGTACTGTAAATGGAGCAAGAAGGTGATGAACATGGAGAAAATACTTTATTTTACAGCCAAAAAATATCATGTGGAAGGGAAAGGGACCTAGAAAACAACATGAATTTGAGAAGACGATCCTTCCCTATGGTGTATCTCGGAGCACTAGTTTGTCCTAACTCTATCATGTTAGCATTTGGAAAATATTTTTTTCAAGATCATGGGTAATATCTACAATTTGATGAACATGTTCTTATCTTTGGGAGGCCCCATAACTATTGTGAACAGTGTACTCATTTCCATTATCTTTCATACCATGTCCACCTTGAAGGTCCCTAATAGTGTGATCATCAACATAGAGAGGACTACGATGTCATTAATATGGGATGGGAAGATGTAAGGTAGACATCACTGGGATTCATGGAAGCATCTTGCAAGGCAAATCTCGGATGGTGCAATCAACTTGAGGAGCATCTCCTCGAACATGTAGTGGATACATTCTAACCTTGAATGGGAGGATATAGAAGGCCAGATATTATGGGGAATGACCATGTGATAGAATTATGTCATGTACGTGACTTTGTAGAGGTCTCGGCCTTCTAAGATATGGAATCTGATCCACCCATACACAGAGTCCCTATGAAAATATTCTCGATGGATAGTGTGAAGAGGAGACTAGAACTTCTTGCATTATGATTGGGGGGTGGATTGTTGTGGTATCAAGGTTTCCCCACCCCAGATATTTCTTTTAGAGAGTCTTGCACACACCCCATATTTCTCCAGTCTATACTTCATGAGAATCAACATGCCTCCTTCAACACGATTTTTCTCAGTTAATATCCTAACACACTCATTTTCACGGGCTCCACATCCAGTGAGTTCTCAATCAATACCATCTCTTGTTTGAGGAGGGATCCAACTACTATAAATCTATGGGGGAAATGTTGTGGTCCATGGGGATTCCTTCCACGTTTAACATTCTATTGTGGATAGTGAGGAATAAACCTCTTCCCACTAAATAGAACATCCAATGCATGGGCATGAGCATGGCATTCTGGTGATGGTATTTCAAAGATCCCAAACAAGAAAGGGGGTGGAAAATCTTCTTTGATATTGATTAGTATAGATGGTTATGGAATCCATTCTATGCTTTCTCAAGTTAGAATGATCAGGGTGGTGAGTAATAGGATTTTCTCATCCTATGGTTTAATGGTGCTAGAAATCATGGTCCTAAGAGGAATGGTCATGTTTTCATCCTCATGGTTGGATGTTTTAATATCTGTAAAGATAGGAATGATGCTTTCTTCAATAATATAATAAGAAATCAAACTGGAATCCGCTTCAAAATAAATAATAATTTACTGGACTTGGTTATTTTGTGCACAAAATTCAATGTCGCTTCATCTATAAGACCTATCATCCTAAATCAAGGTTCGTCTATCCTTGTTTGCAGGCCTGAATCTGAGCATTGGGTATATTTGTATCCTATTAGATGTGGGAACAAACTCAACATGGATGGGTCCTTCCTCAGGGGGGTAGATGTTAGGTGGAGGAGTTATTATGGACAAGGGGGTCCATATTAGCAACTTTCTAAGCCTTTTATAGAATATGAAATTTGTTATAGGATGAGGCCCAAGATATGGCCATGGGGTTGCAATTGTGTGAGAAAAGACACATCATTTAAAAGTTAGTGGATAAATATTCCTTGATAATCTACATAGGACTATAATGGAGTGGAAATTATACATGTAACATTCTGTACATTATCTGGAAGTGTAAATAGATCAGGGTAACCCACATATTGATCACTCACACCTGGAGGGAGGGGAACTTGGTAGTTCATTTCTTGGTGTCCTAGGCATCCTCAACCCAAATTATTTCCTACTTCCTTAACATAGGATCTTTTCCTCCAGAGGGAATAAAATTTTTTGTTAATGATGATTTGGGCTTTCACTAAATTAAACCTCCGTGATGTATCTTTTGTGCCTTCTGTTTTAACAAAATCAATAAAAATGTTAGGGTTTAGTCATTAATAAAAACATGAAGTGAAATATCATCTTGAAATGTCATGAAATTATATAATGATAAATTCTTTTACATGTATCCCAATTGACAAATTGTTTATCTGATGAGTCTTGTATCTTAAATTGGGAATTAGCTGATTTATAGATCTACGGGTCTCATGATCGGTGGATAATTCAGATTTTGGACTTCAGAGACATCATTTGTAGGGTAATTTGGTGAGATTCGTATGGAAACATAAACTAATTCAAGAGGAGACATGGGAATGATAATCTCATATGGGGAAGGATTCAATAATTCTTTTCAAGGTGAATCTAACTACTTATATTTTAGGGACAAACATACCATAATTGGTATAATTGTGAAATGTGTTTCTTTTATTATATTATAATTTTTAAATTATCTTTATTTTAGTTATAGAAATAATATATCATGATGTTTTTTTAAATTTAGATTCTTTTAATTATTACATGTATTTGGAATTATGATTTTTTTTTTGAGATTATTAACATTATTATTTGAGGAATTAAAAGTTTGAAATTAATTTGAGTGATTTTAGGATACAAATCATTTTATTACAGTTACTATGTGAGGTTTATAATTTGTTCCTATCTAATTAATTTTGGAGAATGAATTTGGAATTTAAATTATAATTTTTGTGATTAATTAATTTCCTGATTCCTAAATATTTATGATGTAAAAATTATGTGAATTATAATGTTAAGTGAGAGTGATTGGGTTTAATTTATCATTATATGGAATTATATACTAATTTATTATAAATATATTCATGGATAATGGTGGATACATTCATATAAATCCTAAATTAATGAATTTAAATAGTTTGAGTATTAATAAGGGAGTCTAATAGTTATTTGGTGAATTAATGAGTTTGGGTTTTTTACCTTTATAAATGTGTTCTATTTTGAAAACATAATTTGATTGGGTAATGTGATGTTTAATGGGGGTTAAATTTAAATTCCATTTCCATTATTTATGAGGGTTCACTTAAGATCATGAGAAATTAGTAGATCATTGAAATTGAGGTTATAGAGGTGATCAAAAGATAAAATTATGATTTGGAAATAATATTTTTCAAAAAAACATATTCTATATATTTGAATTAATTTGTTAAAGTTTGAAAATTATTGAATATTTCACAAACACATACCTTGGTCATTTTACTAAAGGAGTTATTAAATATTAGTTCGAAAACATTATTCATAGTTCATGAAATTATGGAATACATTTTATGTCTATCACTTTATAATTTTACCCTAGTTCCAATAATTATACACCACAAAATCCAAGTGATACATGGGGCCATGAAAACATATATGGGTACAGTTAAAGTCTCTATAGTTTCAAAAACATTTTCAAGATAGTTCTATAGTGCCATTAAATTATATAAATACTAGTGAAAATTTCCCTAAATTGTTTCCCTATATTTATTTGAGGTTTAGGATTGATTATTATAATAATACATAATGGTTTTCTTGGGGAATATTATCTATTTGACAATTCATTGAAGGAATCCTGGAAGCATATCAATGAAGTTAGATTTAGTATAACAATTTTCATTGGAGAATTAGTTTATTTTTAATGATTGATTATGATCATGAATTGTTTATATATATTAATATTTTTTAAAAACATGATGAATAATTTCTTGAGAAAATTATTCATGAAAATACATAGTTGAGGGTTTCAATTTATTATATGATTTAGTTTATATTATATTTTAATATGAATAGAGTAAATTGTAAGGAATGTTTTTGTGAGATATATACTGGAAATATATATATATCAAAAATAGTAATGTGAGTAATCATAGAGATAATGTATAATGACCCTGAACATAGAAGCCCAAAGCCATTTTCTACATTACTGTAGTGAAATAAGATAAAAGGGATCACATCCTAAAGGATCAAATAGTTTACTTGTATTCATATACTGGATACATATTTCAATCAAATTCACATTTGAAAACAAAAAATTAAAAAAATTATTTTATTGAGAACTCTATTTTTCCCCCTTAGCATATCCCTACATTTTAATCCTCAAATACGTCTTGGTGTCCAAGGGAAAATAAAACATAAAAAAGGGGTGATCCCAAATGCTCAGTATAGGTAATCATACAACTCAAGATATGAATAAATAAGGCATTATAAACATGGTTAGGTAAATAATTGAAACACATTATTTCTAATAAATAACATTAGGATAACATAACAAGAATAAATGATGATAAGATAATACCATATAAATAATCACTAGAGTAGGAAACATATCTATGAATATTCTAACTAATCGAATACACACATGGAATATCAATAACTGAATTAATAATGTGGAATACATATTGATGGAAGCCTAAAAAATACCATTGAGTTACCATTACAAGACATATAATATTGTTGAGGCTCCATTACAATTCATTAAATGACATTAAGGCCTCATGCTAAGATATCAATATAAATGGGAAAGGCCTCAACCAAAACCATATCTAGATTATTTCATGAGACCTACTAGTGAATCAATGGGATTTATTATACTAGGATTCACCCATTACTATAGGGAAAAATAATTCCTCCTATATCAAATAATCTATTTAACTGATGAATCTATATTCCTTATCATCATAAACCCATACTGAGTAAAGGAAAAATATTTCTCCATATTTCTCCAGTTAATCAAATAATGTTCAATGTAAACACTATATATAAATTTTTTTAAAATTTTAATAAATAATAAAATACATCATCCAATAATATGAATATTTAAGATAATCTTAATTTAAAATGAAAAATATTTACAATAATATGATTTTTTAGGATTGAGTTTACAATTAAAAAAAGAAATTCATATTATGAAATAACTTTACCGCTTGGTATTTTTCAATTGAAATACCATTTGATGAAATTATTCAAGGTGAAAAATAAAATACCATGATTTATATATGAATCATAATATTACATGTCAATGGGGATGTATGTAGACCCCATAATATTGAATTGGTGTATAATAAAAAAAATATCACTGAAATGTCAGTTGAGATAAAATCCCATACCTCAAGATACTTTTTGATTGAACGTATATTAACCTCACGAATAGTTGATTTAAACATGTTATTAACTTATAACATAACCAAATTACTATTTATATTATCATATTTGATCCCTTTATAACATCTTATTATCTGTTCATTAATAATCTTTCGTTATTTTTAATTTTTGATGAGTTAATTGCCTTGTTTTCTCATGCTTGTTTCATCATGAAAGATCCCTTTACTTTGAATATTATATAGTAAAATAATATTAAAATGTATTAATAATGACATAATTATTAAAAATTTACATAAATTTTACTTTTAAAACTTATTATGAATAATTGTAATGAAAAATGAAGTATATTACAATCATGGAGTAGGTAGGCCGTCCATACACATGAGTAACATTTCGGTTTTCCAATGATAATTATATAATGAAGGTGAGTAGTATATAATAGTTAAATAATGGTCATAATATCATAAATACCACATTATATACTTATATATATATCATCCATGTGGTGTGGTGATCAAAAGGGAGTCACATCACTTCAAGAAGGCAATGGTCCACACATACACAAACGATGTTATCATCTTCATGTGAGTTAAAATGTAAGGATATAAAACATATAATTTCACTAAAAATGATAAATATTTCATTAATACCACATTTATTTCATATAAATATCATATAATAATTAACATTATCCTTACCACTGTCTATGTAAAGCATTGGTTATAGATGAATCACTTCTCTTCGCATGACAGTATTCCTATGTACACACGAGCGATGTTATCGCATATCCTACAAAATGGAAGGTAAATAAGATATTTATGATATAATAACTACAGTGGTATAAATATTTCATAAATATCACCATCATAATTTATATCCATCATCAATCCCAACTGTGAAATTTGGTAACAGAAGAAGGAGTGAGATCGGTTCGCGAGGCGGAAGTACGTTGTACACATGAATGATGATTTCATAACTCATTTGATGATCATGGATATGATTGTAGTTAATTAAATTTTTATAAATAGATCCCAGTATAAAAAATAAAATTATTATATAATAAAATTATTTTTTAATTATTATTTTAGGAAGTGGATAATGAAATAAAATAACGATGCTCATTGAAGAACATTACCTCTTTTTCGAGTATCATAATTAGGTTTTCCCAAATTACATCATAGGTATTAATTTCTCATAAATAAGGATTATTGGATGAGAGGAAGGAATATAGGAAATGTGTTTTGATGGGTTTTTATGAACCAAATACGTTTTACAGTTTAAAGAAGAATGGGGAGGGGTGGCCTTTTATAAGTCAGGTGAGGGACAGACTTGTAATTCTTTGAAAAGACACTTTCATACCCAAGTTTTTATCCTGAAAAAGGCATCCAAAATGGTCCATTCTCGAACCTATAAGATATATAGTGTAAATATAACCATAAATGAGTCTTGGACAAGTATTTTGGTCACATATAACTCTTATCATCCTAGTTTAACCTCTTAGAAATCAATTTTCACCTCATTTGTAGTAAGTAATTTTTAATGTTTTCACTATTAATTTTGATAAAATATTATGTTGAAATTATTATAAATTATAAATTATTATTATTCCAAATAGTTAATCCATGTTTCCTAATTCTATTAATATAATTGTAATAAATTGATTAAAAATTAATCACACAGATGTTATGAGAAAGCATGTTTTTTAATAGAAAAAGTAAAAATGATTAAAATGTTTTTATATCAAAAGAAAATATAAAAATCATTCAAGTGAACTAAATTGGATGGATTTATATTTAATTTCACTAATATTATATAAAATAAAATTTTAATTATAATATAACTTTATATATAATTTAAATTAGAAGGTAGTTTTCTATCAAAATTTATTATGTTTCACTATTTATCAAAAAATGAAACATTTCAGAAAAATACCAAAACATCACCCTAATATAATTTTGATATTCAAATTTAAAAAATAATTTTTTTTTCAAATTAATTTTCTAAAAGTGGTAACAATTAAATTTTAATTTTTTTTCAAAAGAAGACTATATCGTCTTTTAGAAAAAAAATATTCTTCAAGAAACATTTCTTTTTTATTTAAATTATTTTTATTCTATTTAAAGACAATCGGTAACCCTAATATACATATTTTATAATAATATTCACACATTCCCTTACAATAGATAGGTGATAACCAATATATTAAATAATAATATTTTAAATACAATTCACATTTTGTTTAAATCCATTATTGCAGGTAACACAAACTAAACCTAGTTTTGCATCTAACTCAATATAAACTCAATGTTGTGTGTATCACAAGCTAAACATAGTGTTTAACATAAATAAAGTTAAAATCATTTGTTTCATTTAATTCAAGCTATTAATTATATTGAATTTATTTGAAATATATATATTAATTTGTCGGTGTGTTATATATTCTTTTGAGAATGTTATTCCATGTAATATACGCCATCAAATGCAGCATAAAAATTTATGTTTTTGTGTTTTATAGCATGATTAATGGTATATAATATAAAAATCTGAAATATATTTCTCAAATGTGTTAAATTAGTGTTTTTGAAGTTATTTATGAATGTGTGAAAATTTGATTTACAAAGATAAAAATATATTAAGATTATATAAATAAAAATAAATTGTCAATAATTCCCTTGACTTAGTAATTAATCAGGTGGTTGAGATTCACTTATGATTTCAAAGGATAATTTAATTTTAAATTTTTTAAAAAAAATGTGATTTTCAATATTATTTCACAAAATTAGAGAGTTTGTCTGAAATCATTTTCACAAAAAAACCTTCTATTTTTAAATATTATGTACATTTTATTATATTTTTAATGAATTTTTAATTTTGAGAAAAAGGATCCATTTTGAGGGATTTATATATTTTTTAATTTATTTTTCATTATATCAATGTTTTTATTAAATTTTTTAAAAAATTAGTAATTTATATTTTGTGTTCAATTTTCTCAGGAATGTATATTTATTGGATCTATAGGGAAATCCTTCTAAGAGTATAGTCAACACATATTTTTGAACCTCAATAGGGATATGTAATTTATTTTTCATGATGAAATAAAGAAATGGGATCAAAATTTATCTTTGGAGAGCTATTGATCAACATTTTAGACATGGTTTGGGATGTTAGGTTTTTTTATAACCCGGAATGGGTCTTAAATTATTTATTTTCCATGACTTGGTATGTATTTTTGATATCTGGATGGTTGTTGAAAAATATATTATGTTTTAATTTTTTATTTTCTATAATATTTTAAAAAATAATAATTTAAATATCACAGCATTATTATGTATTTTGGATTAATTTACAGAATGAATATGATAACCGAGTGGTTTATGTTTTCCCATGATACTAGTTCCCATCCTCTAGAGATTAAGGATATATTGTTGATGCTATGTGATAATATAGTTTTGGTCATGGGTTTTAGTTACATATTATAGTTCATGACAAATACCTACACTAAACCCTATTAAGGTAGTATCATGATTGATGTTCATAAGCATACAAATAGATATATTTCTAAGAATATAGAGAATCTCATGAATTGTTCACTTGTAATGTGATACTTCTACCTCATTCAAAAAAAATACATTGATATTTCCTATGTAAATAATTTGAGATCAAAAATAAAAATTTACATAGGAATCCTTCTATATGTGATCATTATATAATGACTGTCCACCTGAAATGAAATTTTATATATCACATATATATAGTGTTTAATGGAAAAATTTGGATAATGTATCCTTGGGATTTTTGGTATGTCCTTGAAAGGACTATTCCTAAAAACATATATTCTTCATCTTTATTGATTCGTATACAACATAAGGATCATAGTAGGAACTACCATAGTATAGCGAAATATCATAAACAAAAGGGTGTTGAGTTTTTTTATGCTCATCTTTATTAAGTAGATATTGATACAGAAAATTATATCATTTTATGATCCATGTTTACTAGTTTGACTATTTTATCTATGTTTTCGTAAACATGTGAATCTAAATATTTTATTATAGAATAGCTATTATATCAATTGTTTTACTTATATAACTAGTGTTAAATTTCATGGGAATACAAATAACACTTAAAGAGAAGTATATTATTTGATATAAATTATCATCCTATATTTTCACATAAGATAATGTACAAAACTATTGTGGATTCATCGCCCATAAAGTGAGAATATTTATAATATTATAAGAATCGATTGGATGTCAATATAAATGGTGACCATTTACTATTAATGGTTAATGGTGAAATTTACCTCAGAAGATAATGATACACTTTTTCCATAGGATAATTAGAACTGAATATAGGTGGGGACAACTATTTTTTATTTTTTTTATATATTTATATCATTATATTACGTAATATGTTCTTTAAAAGTGACATAAGAAACTAAAATCATATATTTTATATATATGATAAACTACAATCTATATGCATACTATAATGATAATTTGAAACCATATCTTGATAGTATGGTAAAGTATTATAATGATTTGAAACATGAGATACGTCTTGTGACACATTACTATGATTTTATAATACATATTAATCATATATAATTGAAAGATGAATTCGAGGAAATTGATCTCAAATGAGTCATCCGACCAAGAACCAATATTTGGGTTTCTACTGTCCAAATTATAATAAAAGTTGATGACACGATTCATTTTTGTTCTAATTATCAAAAAAATAGATTCAAGTCACCGGTTACAAAAAAATATCATCTTTTAATGATTGGAGACTTCTTGTAAAAACTATATCATGGAATTGAATTTTATAAGACTGGATTGTAATAGGGATACAATAAACGTTGACTCTAGATAGATTATATATGCAAAATTTATTATTCAGAATATAAGAACACTATGAATTTTTTTGGCCATTTGGTCAAATCAATGATCTTCCTATATTTATGTTATTGATGAAATGTATATTTAATTGATATATATATATATTTTATTATTATATTTTTCAAGGAAATGTTCTTTTATATAGGATTGTGTGCCAAAAATGAATAATTTTTTTGTTCATATGATTTTTGAAGGAGAATCACCTATATTAAAAAATTTCAAAATTAAAATTTTTATTAAAAAAATAATGTTTTAAAAGTATTTCATTTTAATGAAACTAATATCAATAGAAATAGTGAACATAGTTTCAATTATAGCATGGGAAAAAAATTCAAAGAATGATGTTTTCTATGAATACCTATGTATTATCCATAGATTATTCATAATATCTCAAATTTATATTAACAATTGATGGAATTAACTAATAAGAATTTGTTGATTCACTATATTATTTAATTTCTATGATTTTTTATGATCACAAACACATACCAATACTAAAATCTATATATATATTTCCCATGTATATATGAATTTATGAAATTTTTTATTATTCTTAATGTATTTGGAAGTGTATATAGATATATATATATATATTGTAGGTAATCACATGGTGAATTATAAATGATGAAATTTTATACCCCATGAAAATATTTAAGAATCACCTAAATGTGATCTATATTTGGTAGTGTATGGAATAAAAAAATGGTGTCACAATGTTTTTGGAAAGAAATCTAGAGTTTATGAATTTTGATAGAGTCTAAATAATATATTCTATTATAGTGAAATGAATTTTTGATGGTGGTAGTAGGTGTAATATATTATGATCATTGACCATGAGAAAACTTATCTTATGGGTAAAGTGAATATGGTTTCTGATAACATGATATGTAAATGTGATCTATATGTGTTTTGAAAATCTAAGTATGAAAAACAAACATGATTTTAATAGAAAATAAGTATTTGAAATTCACTAGACAAACATGGTCATTTTTTATATCATATTGGGGACTCGGTCCTTGGAATACTAGCTTAGGATTTCTCAATTCTTTTAGGAATTCATTCTATAAGGAAATCTATAAATGTTTAAGTGACTTCAAATGGATGGTCTGTGGAACCCTATATATTATAATAGTTTTATAAATAGTTTTTTTCTTCAATATGAGAGGGTTCATAGAGTATTTTCATTACAGAAGGTGTTTTATCCACCTTAGTTCTACAAAAATTTTCAATGATTGGAAATCAAGATTTAAAAGTTGAAAATAAGAAATTATTATAGATCATATCCTAGAATTATTTATTTATTATAAGGTAATGTCAATACATCAATGATTTGTGCATTTTATTTACAATTTTCCATTCTATCATTGAAATAGTACTATATATGGTTATATGTTTTTCTCTTATTTTCAAAAAATCATATTTGAAACCTGATAACACTATTTTTAATGTAGAAAAACTTACCAAATCTTCTCATTTCATACCAATTCATCAGATTCACTATTTTTAGGATTTTAAAAATATATATTTATAAATTGGTAAAAGACAAATTTATTACATTAAAACTTATTTCAAATTTGTATTTTATGATATATTAATGATTTTAGAATCCTATATAATATTGTTGAGCATGTATTTTAAGTTTATCATTAAATCTATTACATATAATGATATACAAACAATGCATACTATATATGTCTTGGTGGTCATGTTTAAAGGTTTGTTATTGATTTTTAAAGAACATGGAAGAAAACATTACAAAAGATTAATTTTTTAATAATATTAATAATTGTTCAATGATAATTATTTTTTCTATTAAACATATTCATTGGAGTTCATAATAATTTTTCCTTTGGTGAATATAACATTGTGAAGATTCTTTATTAAAATAATCAATTGTGTCAGATATTGTAAACATAAAAATATATAGAAGAAAGATTATAAAATTCATTTACCTATGGATAATAATATTCATTTGAACTCTCAATAATAGATCATGTATATCTATACATGTAGAAAACATTGGGACACAAACACCTTGAAAAAAATAAAAAATTATCACCTTGATATGTTATACAAGTAAATATTACTATTCATATCTGGTATACTTCATAAAATTTGGAAATATCTCCCAATTAAAATGAAATTTAAAAAATATACCAATGTAGTTTGTAATATATGTATCATCTAAAACCCTCACATGTTTTCACATGGTATTAAATTACTTTATAATTAAGTGATTTTGTTATCTATAAATGATAATCATTATTGATCATCAAGAGAATATCTTATATAGTTATAATATTCCCTTAGTAAAAACAGTTTTAAAATATAATAAAATTCTTAAAGGAACATTATATCTTAAATAATTTAGGTTTCATTAGTGTCCAAACCTATTCACCAAAAATAAAATATAATTTTTTTATAGTGTAGTAATGTGAAATAGTAAGGACAACATAATCATTTTGGACTGATAATGGGAATAGAGAATGTTAAGATATTTTATAAAAAATCACAAGAATCATGTACGTTTCAAAAATCATTAAATGATCATATAAATTAATTTAGGACTATTTATAGGGGTAATAAATATTTTATTTTATAGTTCTCTATTTACTATTCATATTGGGATGTTATTTATTGAGGGAAATCTTTAATTGACACATGGTTACCAGGATCATGTACAGAAATCCTAATTCAATTAATTAGTAAATTTATATTTATATTTTTATCCATAACCTCTATAAAATTTAATAATTTTCAGAATACTTCATAATTAATGGTTTGGAATCTTATTTGTAGAATTTGGAGTATTTCTATCATCTATATAAGGATTTCATCAATTATTAGTCGTTTAATACTCATATTTAATATGGTTTCTTCCCTATCACATCGTGTTTTCACATTATTTCACTTCTATAAAACCAAATTATATAGTTTTATAGATATATAATGCATAGGTATGATAATATTTTTTCTTTTATGTTTTATTTGGATTAATTTTGTAGGAGGTAGGGATCAATATTTGAAAAGAATCATTTCACTTTAATGATAGTTTGATGTATGTGTATTCTTTTGATAGCTATTTTTGTGAAACAATTGACTGTTTTATACATAGAAAATATTATTATTATTCAGTTTTTTTTGGATAATTTAATAGTTATAATATTTTTTATAGCAGTTGTGCGTGTTTTCATTAAAATGGATATTTTTTATAGTTTGGATTTCATGGGGAGGTATTTTTATTTTCATTAATGATGTTGTTATGATATTATCATTAGGATTTATGTTGGAGGACTAGGAAATAGAATACAATACCTTTAATTTTTGATAGAATAATCAATTAATAATTTAGTGGGATTATGGATTTGTATATTTATGCAATGACTCAAAATAATATGGTTAGGTTTTCCAATCATTTTTATAATTTCTCTATATGGTTAATGATTATAATGGTTGGTTAATATTATCTTTTAAATATAAAATTATGTATAAGTTAAATTCAATGAAATTAAGTAATTATTATTTCACCAACCAACTCAAGTCATCCATCCATTAAAAAACCTTATCGACATCTGGTAAGGCCCGAGGGGTGCTGTCAATCTTCACAGGGACCCAATATCACCTCCAACTACCAAATATTGAACAATCACTAGGATTCATCATCCATAACTCAACATGAATAAATATCACACTTCAAGAAACTAAAACATAGAATAAATGATTTGGTTGATGAGATGTGAAAAAATAAGTAAAAAAGAAATCCAACATATCTCTATTTGACTTCATGAATCAATTTCCAGTCCCAAAAAAACACTTTAATAAAAATCATAATTTATGCTAGAATCTATAAAAAATATTTTAAATATAGGTGTGAGAATAAAATCACATAGTAGGTTACCACTCTCCATTCCACATGCATAGCCTTTCAATACAGTTATATATTCAAGGTGTTTTGAAAACTCATATACAAATATGTTTTTAAACCACATGTATTAAAACATGAAGTAATTATCTTTTTATCTAAAACCAATTTATGTTTCTAGCAAATAATGAAACACTTTTAAAATTGACTTTTATTATACTTTAAGAAATCATAAACTATTAAATTCTCATCTTGTCTAAAAATAAACCACTAGTTTGAAATCAGGAATATGTGATAATAATAATACCAAAAACTATAGAAATTAAGCAATATAGTGAATGTAATTTAGTAATAAACTACCCCAAGAAATATATATTGTATAGTATTTATTTTAATGAAACCATATATAAAATATTGTTTGGGACTCATCCTTGGATCCTCGTACTCATGTTGATCAAACCATCCAATAGCATTCATATCCAATATCCCATATATAGGACCATTCTAATGTACAAGTGGTAAGGAAGTCCTTTTCAAAATATGTTGAGTAATTGTCATAGCATTGTCGAAAGGCTAGGGGTGAAAAACTTTTCCTGGTATACTTTTTCTAGTCATCCCACATAGGTACCTAGGCTTCCCTTGTGTTATCCCCATGATAAAATACAAAAAGGTGGTATTGTAAAAATAGTAAATCGCAATAAAAAATGAACTAAAAAACCATAACATCATTCCACTACCCATCAGCACCAATATGAATCCCTTTATCTCAAAAAAACTAAAAAATTAATTATTATTTCTATAAAAACACATTTCATAATTTCATGGGATTCAATTTTGGTGAATTTTTGTTGAATAATCTATAGAATATTCTAATTGATCCCTATTTTTCTAATATTTTATTTAATCTTTATAATACCACTTAGAGAAACCATTGAGAGTATAATTTGAGAACCAGTGTTGAGATATAAAATTTATCATCCAAAGATTTATTTTTTTCATTACACCCATACACATTTATTTATAAGGATAATTATAATCTCAATGAACATATTCACGCATTGTTTTTTGAATATGTGCATAAATTTATCTATATATATATGTATATTCTCAAAGGAACTAAATATAAGATAATAGGTTTATAAAATGGGTTACAAATGAACAAAATTTATCTTTGTAAAATATATAGGAAACATCATAACTCAAAATTTCACTTTGAAGAACAAAACATGTCATTTTCATCAAATAAACAATTTAAAAATCAAACTGATAACCAAAAAATACATTTGATAATTTTGAAATTACCATTGAAGTTCCATTCATGAAATTTTTTAATCCATTGGAAGGCATGTTTAATATAAATCCTATTTCAACAAAAATATAAAATAGAAATGTGGTATGATACATGATAGATTGGTTAATAGAGGCACTTCAGCTTCTTCCTTTGGCGATTCCCAAGCCCTAATGTTGTGGGACTCCACTACCCCCTCCCGATTGGAGGGGGGAGTTTCACACCATCTTCCGCCAGAGAAGGGTTGTTCCTTCTTGATGTCCTCAAATATGATCTTTCCTCCCCCATTTCCAAAAATCCCATTTTCTTCAAAGGTTATTGACCTATTCTTGGAGTCACCTCCACTAACCCTTTTTCCAATGGAGATCAATGGTACCAAAGATATCTACATGTTCACTTGGGTGGCTCGATTTCATCTTCATCACCCATTGATTGACGAGTATGATCAGTTCATATTCAAATCCTTGGAGATACAAGAGGGTGTGGTCGTTGGATTACATGATCGAATGCACATCATGATCCTGTTTGGGTTAGAATAAGACTTGAACAATGCTTGGTCAAGGGCCCCTCTATGATGTAATGGTTTTCCATTCTACCTGTTTAGATGGAGATTAGAGTTTCTTATATGGTGGTATACTTCAACAATTGTGACATGGGTGTGCCTTCCAGGTCTACCTCTCTCATTCCAAAATCCCTCTATTCTATGTACTCTCAGTAATATGATCAGAAGATACCTCCCTCCTATTCACAAAACAGAGGGGGTGTGTCATCATATTTGTCCGTGAATGTGCATCGAGGTTGATGTTTCATGACAATCGGTGATTTCGTTATGTATCATGAATTAGAAGGAGTTACGTTGGAAGTAGGAGGTAATCTTTGAGTCTTAGATGAGGTACTATGCTGCTTGCGGTCTTTTTTTCCATCTAGATTCTGTTTATCACAGTAGACGGGTTTATGGAGTCTCACAGGTGGCGGAGAATGTGATAAGTGGGGGATATGTTTCCACTGGAGTACCTCCGGTGATGTTGAATTCTAATCATGGGGTTCCTATGATAAGGATAAGGGATGTGAATGGGAGAAAGGATGGTTGCACAGGGGAGCATGGTGGGGGTGCCACTTCTGATAAAGTATGTGCTGATCTGAGAGGGGCCGCTATATATCCAGTTGTAGTGAAGGAGGTGTGGGTTTCACCGAATATGATAGTGATGTAGGTCATCGATCGACATAAGTGTGATCTTGGTGCTGGGATTCTACCTTTGGTGTAATATGTTGTTATTCCCTGCCAGTAGCAGTTGGAATCTCCTCCTATTGTGCCCTCAGACAATGTGGTTTTTGATGGTGGTTCAGTGGGCATGGGTATCTATACCTTAGGTGGAGTGTTTCAGGATAATGCCTCTAATTACAACCGGTTTGAGGGGTTGGATCATGAAAAGGATCCCCTTGTGATGTAAGATACTCTAGTGAATAAATATGTTAGCATGAAGACTGACTACAATATTCAGAATGCAGTGTTTGAAGAGGATGAAATGGGAAAGGAGTTTCATGATGGTCATAACAATGTGGGGCTACCTCACTATTTAACCCTGGTTGATACTAACATGTTTCCCCAGCTGATGAAAGGTGGAACTTTGGATGCTTCAGTGGGTGCTTTATTGGAAAAAATGATGAATGAAAAACATATAGATATATGCATATCATTGACAAGTGGGGAAATGTTTCTGATAGTGATAAGGAAAATGATTGTGACATCATCAGACCATCCTACAGTGATATTGTTCAACGTGGGAAGGATAAAATATCTGAAATTGAAGGAGTAATGACTACTACACTAAGGAGAAATCCAAGTAATGATTATTATCACTTGCCGAAGCTAATGAATACCAGGTATTCTTCTAAGAGGGGAAGAGGGGATGTCCATGTTCCTCAAATGGAATGTGTCAACAAGAATTCATATATTGAGAAGTATTCGTTGGAATAATTGAGATGTCAAAATCTGTATGTCAATCTCTTAAATCTCCATGAAAAGAATTTTGAGTGGGAATCAACCAATGTAGAGGAAGACCCTTATTATGGCTATGGTGAGGGATATGACTATTATGATTTGTGGTTATCTTTTCTGTTTATACTTATCGCTTGGATATGGGAAAGCTGCATACACTAATCTTGTCTGCTATACTTTGTATTTCTCTTTAATAAATGGTCATATGTTTTTGCCTCTGACTGGACTTGACCAGGTAAAATAGATAGGCTCTTAAAATTATATGAAAATCATGGTGAAAACTAATTTTATCATTTTATATCACATAAATATTCATAATTCTATTTATAGGTATAATCAAAATTCTTGACACCATGAAATAAATGGATTTAAAATTAATTACTTACTTATGGAACAAAACTGCCTTTAATTGAGGGGAAAAGGTCATAATTTTTGAATACGGGATAAAAAAGGCCAAAAAAAGAATTAGTTTCATTAGAAATAATGGAGTTAAAAAATATTTCAAACTATTTACTTAGGTTTTATCCATGTAAGGGAACAATTCTGGAGTAAAAAATAAATCTATGAAAGATGAAGAATGTTGATGCAGAGAGGAGTTACCCAAGAGTTTCATCCTTGAATTGTGAAGGAAACACATATAATCATTAATAGAGAAGGGTGAATTGTTAAGGGGAATGATAAATCAAAAGTAAATTTCATTGTTAGATGTTTAGAATGTATAGAGTGATAAAAATTTATGTTTATGAGTTTTAACATTCTAAAGGAGTTGAAGTGTAATTTTTGAAAAATTATAAAATCAATAAAAACTTGTTCCGGACATGAATAATTTATTCATAACATGGAAGGGGACATTCATGAGGGATTCTTGGTTTGAATCCATGGAATATTATGTAAAACTTTTAAATGAAAAAACATGCTATCATGTAGCACTAATTCATTACATGACCACCCTAGTCATAGCACAAACAGTTGTAGGATTAGACCTACAGATTCTTGAGACCACACTGGCCTTATAAAAACACATAAAAACATTGGTAAATTTAATATTTTTCCAAAATAATCTTTGGTACATAAGGGTGTGAAAAATATCCCCAATATTCCACTTTCTAGTTGAAAAAATTCTTAAAATTCTATTAATAAAACACAATAGACTTGAGATGGAAATAAAGAATAAACTATTACATAATCACTAACCTCATCAAAAAAAATAATTTCTTCCACTACATACTATTATATTAAAAAATCACACAGTCACCTGAAAATTGTTATTAATAATGGAAATGAATAATGTCCTAGGTGGGGTCTCCCCACCAAGTAAGTATTTCACTAGAATGGTTGATTGATGAGGCAAGGAAAATCCAATGGAATATCTTCAAATCATGACAAAAATTGATAAAAAAAGGAACTAAAAAATGATATAGAATAAAAAAGTCATCAATAATTTCATTGAAACCATCAATAGTCACCAAAATAATAATATTGTCATATCTTCCCCAAAGTATCTACCATAGATCAAAATTATAAAAATTATATGCACAAGAGAGTTAAAAGAAGTGGGAATGAAAGGAATACATTAATAGATTTACCTAAACATCCTTAATTAATAACATGAACTAATGAATACTCTAATATCCCATTGAAAATAAGGACCAACAAAAATCACATCAATACTCTTCAAACCATGAATGGAATATAATGATGTATAAATAAGAACATGCGACATCAAAAGGGAATGGGATCTAACCATAGGATTTTAAAGAGAGGTTAACCAAGGAACCCAAACATAGATCACAAATAATGGAGACCCAAATGAAAGAAAGGTAACACAAGTTAGATTGTACCATTAGCTGGTGTAACTTTTGTCATATTCATCCGAAGAAAACAATGTTTTTTCCTATATAAATATAAAGAAAATGAACCTCACCCAAATAATCTGTATATAAAATCAACCATAATATTGAACATTTTTATTTTTCATGTTCTTAAAATTAAAATAATAATTTTCCACATGGAACATCTAAGAAGGAAACTGGTCAAACTGACCTAGAATAAAATACCTCAAAACACGATTGACCATGAACTAATTAAAGTCAAACACCAATTCCATAAAATTGCAAAGAACTTTGTATTAGGAATATTCAAAGAAAAATTATTCATGAACCCAAGTTAATAAATAACATAACATGACTAAAAAATTTCAAGACTCTATTTTCAATAAACAACACACCCCCTAATTGAATCCAATAAATTAAAAAAAATTATATCCCCCTAAAATAAATGTCCAACTTCCTCCCTAAAAATAAATGAGATTATGAAACAAAAATATAATAATAATATACATTTTAAACAACAACAAGTGGTAAAAAAATAAAACCACATCAAATTTAAATTTCAAACTAGATAAAATTCATCAATTTCTTTATTTAATCGATTTTATATTATACATTTCAACCTATAGGATGTAAATTTTTTTACAAGAAAACGAATTTAAAACTCTAAAATTCAAAATCTATGTACAAAATTACTATATGAAGTGACATTTAAACTGTAAAAATTACATTTTGAAACAACTTCATGAGTCCCAAAACACAAAATTTGTTTCCATATATTTTAATGAATTTTTCATTTAATTTTGAAACATTTTCGTACCATTTAAAACTAGTACGCCATTGAACAATTTTCAAACCAAACCAAGTCATATTAAGAAATGTATATTCCCATCTTGAATCTGACCCAAATTGTGTTGAACCAACTTGAATGAAATTCTGATGCCAAAAACATATAGTAGGGTAATAGGCACGAAATGGAATGGAACCAAATTTAGTGGATAATGATCCAACCATGAAACTCTTACTGAGAATTTATAAAATACAAGCATGAAAGAACTATATTGGTTTTTAGGTACTGTGAGCTCATTGTCTACCTCTAATTCCAGTTCTATTTTAAAAAAAACTAAGAAACCACAAAACAACCCACAAACACAGACATCACTCAAAATATCAAAAATAAAATATTATCCACCCGAAATAATAATTATGACATCAATTCAAATAAAATATAGCAGATTAAATCAATATATGTCTTAACATAAAGATTCAAATAAAAACATCCCATGGGAACTCATGTTTTATTATGGTTGGTGTTGATCTAACACAAACCCATGACCTACATCCTACAAATTTGAAATCATATCTCCCATTTACTGAAAATCACCAAATAAAATTGGGACATTGATAACTGAGGACCTTTTAAGAACCTAATCCATGATTCTATTTTTTTCATTAACCAACCGTGGTTATCTATTTGAGGGATAATCGATCATTCTCGGGGTAAGGATCGAGGGGCATTCTCAACCTGCTGATGCTTGTGACAAGTGTTATGGCATCAAAATAAACTCAATGGGAAATTTTTTATAATAATATTAACTAAAAAAATAATTGAATATTTTAAAAAAAATTCCATAACGATGTGTCTATAAATTGGACACCCATTTGGAAAAAAAGAATCATTCTTGTGAAATATTAAAGGTCAATAAAAATAACCCTTGCCTATAAATCCATCATCTGAGAAAGTAGCTATATAGTTGAATGAAAAAGGACAATCAATTTGGTTAAAGGAAAATATGAATGTATTATTTGGACGATATATTAATGAAAACATATAAATTAAAACAACCAACTAACCTCTATGTGACTATACGATTCACCATCCAATCCCAACACTATTAACACTCTCAGAGTGATCATATGCTTATCTAGAACCTAAAACTAATATATATAATAGAGGTTTATGGAAAATATGTTCAGTAAGTAACTAACCACATTGAAGTAATATAAACCATTAATTAAATATCCATCTTTAGGCCAGTCTAAAAATACATGAACAAATATGTATTTAAATTACGTACTTTAAAACATTAGGTTTTAATTTTTATTAAGATAATCATTTTAGTTATTTTATTAAAAAATCATATAAAATATTCATTGAAAATAATTTAACATAAAATAAATAGTTCAAATATATTTTAATGAATAATATTTCATTGTGTCATTTTTCAAATAGAAACTTTTGAAATCGAGTATTATTCATAATAATAATACTGGTAATTATAAAAATAAAACAAGGTATTGGAAATGAAACACTAAAAAACATCAACAAAAGCCTAAGTATTTAAGAGTAATAACCAAGGGGTCACCTTAATGAAACTATAATCAGGTCCATATTGTAATATCTTGTCATTTTAAAAGAGAGAATACATTCAATAGCATTCAAAATATACAACACCGAGCTTAAATGATCAATAAAAAATTATTATTTAAATATGAATGTTATACCATAGACATTAGATTGGAAGATGTTAATATTTTTTTACATGTTTATGAAATATATAATAGTCTTACTTAATATAAATATTTTTAGAAATTCATATCAAATTATCACTCAAATTTTATTAATGTTATGTTATTATTCTAATATATGTTTTATTAAAAAATTGGTTTTATTACATTTGGAGTGAAAATATTATGTTAAATTTAAAGAAATTTTAAAGATTTTATTTTATAAAAAGGATTACATTTTTGAAATTATAATATCAAAATTAACCTATGATTAAATAATGTGACTTTTCTGAAAAGTTTTATTTTTTAGTGCATAATGATAAATAAGTATTTTTATTGAAAACTATATTTTACATTCAAGTATTTAAAATGAAAATTTTTATTTTGGAATATTTTTAAAATTTAATAAGTTAATATTTATTATAAATAATATGAATATGGACTTTTTAATAAATTTTACAATTAAATATTTTATAAAAAATTATAATTAAAAAGATATTTTTTTTGAAAATCATTTGTCATCACGTTTATTTTGTATTATTTTAAACTAAATTTTTCTACTTCTATACAATGATTATTAAAAACTTTATTCCATATTTGGAACCATGAGGTTCAAATTTAATAAATATGTGACTTTTATTTATTATCATTATGAATATTAATCGTAGTAAATTTAGTTAACACGGTAAATCTAAAATTGATTAATTATGAATTAATTTTATTTGATGATTTTATATCATCCATAATCATAAAAAACATGAATATATTACCATTAATGTAAAATTGGTCATGATTTTTACCTTTATAATTCTATATATATATATATAAGTTAAAAATATCATTCTCTACGTTTTATTATCTTTAAAATTTTAAAATAAGGTTAAAGGGAAGACATTTTTATTTAGAAATATTCAATTGAATGAATTTTTTTTATAATCGTATTTTATTTTCTTTTTTTAGGGATGAAATAATTAACATAAATGACTACAAAACAGTGATACCTATATTTAATCAATGAATAGAAAAATAAAATAAATGATTTTCAATTTTTTAAAATTACTATGATCTGAAATATTTTTTGTGTTCCATTACTTTTTAAATAAACATGACATTTTATAGAGGTTTTAGTACATTATACTCTAATGACATAGTTTTCTTGTTTTTTAAAAAGTAATATTAAATTAATATTTCCAAAAATTGAAAAAAATATTATTTTATAATAATAAAAATATTTTATTAGTTGACTTAAAACTCACAAAAAATCATATTTTCAATTAATTAATTGGGATAAATTTTTACATATCAACCATTTTCCATCTATGGTAACATTTACATTTACAATTACTTTCTATGCACCAATAGTTTAAAATAATTAATGTTATGGTAATTTTCAAAATGGGTTAACATGTGTTGTAAAATGAAATATGTGAATAAATCACCTAACATGTATAATTTTAATTATTTTTCAGATTATTTTGAATAATCCATTTGATATCAGCAAATAACATAAATTTTGAGCCATCTAAACTTGAAAATTAATTTATATCAATTTAATACTTTATGAAATTCAAACAGTTCACATCCCCTCTAATTTGAAAAGGAAGCCCCTCTTCTCTTTACTTTACATTTCATAAGAAATTTAGTTTTTAAAATACCTACCCAAATAACAACCTCAAATACCTCCCAATGTATTATATTCCTTAGTTATGTCAAAAATCCAACCTATGCATGATTTTGTTTTAAACCTTAAGATGTTATCTAAAGAAGCTTTATAAATATCAATCAAGAATTTTTCTTCTATTTCTTCATTTAACTCCATAAAATAATTTTCAAAATGATTATCTAATAAAATCTTTTTCTAACTTATTTTGATATTTTATGAAATTAATTTAATAACCTATATCCATCTCCTTCAATCAAAAAATGGGAAAAACCCATCATTTATGCATATAATGAACTACCTCCCAACAAATTGATATAATTCATTTTCAATCCCCATATATATTGTCTGGTAATAATGATATATGTAGTGTATATATATGATATTATGGAAAAATTATCATTCTAGATATGTAATATATCATATATTTTCTAAATTGTTTATTCATTGAAGAATGATAATGTGATTCTAGAGTATGTGTGGACTACCACATCTAAGAAATGATATGAATCATTTTTCATCACCAAATCAAATGTATGATATATATAAAAATATTTAAATAATTAATATGGTATTTATGATATTAAGATCACTATGTAAATACAAAATATTACATACCTTCTTTCCATCATGATCATCATAAAATTGAAATATAATAATCCATGTGTATGGACTACCATCTCCCTGATTTTAACATAGTTCATTTTTCACAACCATCATTAATAATTGGTTTTTTATGCATAATTTATTTTCAAAAATGGTAATTATATAATAATTAATATTTAAATGTTTATATAAGAATGAAATCATTGAACATAGTAAACCTAACAAAGTCATTTTGGACATATGAGACAAATTTCATCAAAATGTTCTACAAAAACATAATTAATTGTGTAATTTAATATTAAATGATAACACATAAAATAAATATGAATAATAAAAAATCATAATAAATGTATAAAAGTATATAAATATCATATGTTAATTATTCAGTATGATAAATAATGTATGCGATGCGTCAGACTCAATATAAGGGACATTCTCTAAAATTAATATTTAATGTTTCCCTCCAAAATTAATTTTATTTCGTGTCCTTATTCTAAATGTTTCACAAAAATTATTATATATTCTTCATTGGATGGAAAATTTGATTTCTTATCAAATTTTTCTTCCTTCATTTTTTTAATAATGTAATGATTTTAAGGTTTTATGTAAGTGGTATTCTTTTAAAAATATACCCTATTAATGTTTCCCTTTAAA
This sequence comes from Viscum album, assembly GCA_963277665.1. Taxonomy (NCBI): domain Eukaryota; kingdom Viridiplantae; phylum Streptophyta; class Magnoliopsida; order Santalales; family Viscaceae; genus Viscum; species Viscum album. The sequence continues at coordinate 894,545,593 of OY728123.1, forward strand.
TGATTTTTATTCTATTTATATATTTATAAAATTATTTTATAGATGTATTTATATTGAAAATAATTAAATTTAGATGATAATTTAATTACCATTTTCAATGTTTTTAATAATTAATCCTTTTATATATTATATATGGAATTTTTTGACATTCATTACCAAAGGGAAAAAAGAAATTTTCTATTTTATCATATATGGTCACAATGGATTTTCTATACACTATAATCATTATTTTATTTTGTGAATTCTATAAAAGAATCCATTTTTATTCAAATAAAACCCCTACCCATTGTTCTGGGTGTATTAAGTGATATTTTTTAATTTAAATGGAATTTAAACATCAATTCATGTTTTTCATATAGGTTTAAATTCATTTTCATAGGTTTTATTCATGATATAATCCATAAAAGTTGATTTTTACCGTGGGTAATATCTATATATATCATTAAAATGGTTGATACCAATATAGCTTATAAAATGGGCGCAGCCTGATACTATTGAACTAAATTTGATATTGATTTTGTTATCTGGAAAAAATATGTCAGAAGACGACTGTATGATTATTCCAATTTTAAGGGTTCTATAAGGGTTCTATATAGATTAAGTCCCAAGGAAACCTACATTAATTTTCAATTCTTGATATTGATTTATTATATAAGTTATATTTTTTCAAAACTTAATCTGATAATCATTTGTTTAATTGAAGGATTATTATCTTTTAGGTTATAAATGAATGATTTTTTAAAATTATTTTCATGGATTATGATATATTATAAAAATTTCTCCTGATTATTATTTTTTTGTTATTTTTTCATATAATGTATTTTATGAAAAAATATTTGTTTAAAATATGATTTCATTTGCATGTAAATTATTATTTGTGATCATGGTTTATTTTGTTGAAGGAAAAACACCTTTTTGATCTCATGGTTTTAAATTGTGATATCTGGTTTATTTCTTCTTTTTTATAATCATTGCATATTTTATTGGGTTCATGTGACTTTATAAAAAATCTATGGTTTAGGGGTATTTAAGAATAAAGAATAATTCATGTTGAATATCAGGATGATTTATAATGAAAATAAAATGTTCTTCCTTTTTAAAAAAATATGTTGGAATAATATAAAATGAATATAATTATCCACATTATAATATATTTTATATTTATATAAGGGATATGACCAAACTCTCTAACAATAAAAACCAAAATGATATTTGTTAATGTGTGAATTTTAATTATATTTTCTAGAGACACGAAAATTTTTATATTGAAATTATATCTCATTATAGTTTGTATTAGAATAGGGTTTTTAAAACATTAGATATTAGAATGTTTTCAAGAGAGGATAAGTAAAAATTTATGGATACTATTATGAGTTCAAAAGTTTAGGCTTTCTTATAAGTTAAAAAAATTCATCCATTTTTGATGTATTAGGGGAAGGTATATTTGAGAAATTAATATTTTTTGATACATTTTATTAGTTTGAAGTATATGTATCACTAAATTATATCATGAATGACTATTTCATTGGAATTATGTTACATTTTTTAGGAATATTTAAAATGGTTTGAGATAAACTTTGAAGATAAAACATTATTTAATTTCGTTGTTATTATGGTTATTCTTAAATATTTTATAGATAAATATTTATTGAATTTCTATAGGTATTTTATTTTCAAGAACCATTTGAATTTTATAATCTAATAATTCAATTCAATTGTTTTTTATATTCTATTATACATAGTAATGATAATTTAGAAATATTAAAGGAAAAGTATCTCACATAAATTTCTTATCCCTCCTATATGATTTAATAGTAGTGATCATGGAAAAATTATTATCAATTTATTTTGAATTAATTATGAACTTCCAAATCATATAAAAGAATCTATTGGATCTTTCTAGAACCATTTTATTATCCCAAATCAATATGGATCATGTTATTTATTTTATTTCATTTCAAATTATCAACACATCCATCTTATTTGGAAAGGGAAATACCACCATGTAAATAAATATTTCTTTTCTAGATATAGGTATTTCATTTTTAAAGATGATAGGGATATAAATTACATAATGAAAGACCCTTATTTCAGGATTTGTGTTATGAATTATTTTTTATTCTTTACATATGAATCATGATTGATTTTACATTGAATAATCATAAACAGTCACTTCATATCATGGAATAAGATGATAATGAGTAGTTAATAGTTTAATAATGAAGATAAAGGAAGCATGTGTTTAGTAATGATATTCAGATATCTTCTACATATTGTGAGTATTATGAAATACTATATTGTATTTTTTTGTAACATTAATGAACATACATTTTATTGAATCTATACCATTCAAAAGTTGTGTAGGTAATATATGAAAATTTATTGAGATAAATATTATAAGTCACATGAAAAAGGGATAGATAAAACATCATGTTAATATGTGGTAGTCCGTTAATATTTTTTTATTTTGTAGAAAAATTAGTTATATTGAAAACCATTTGAGGTTAAAATGTTATTGGATGATTAATAATATTTTTAGGATTCTCATAATATTTTTTGAAATTTTATAGAAATTATTTTAATATAATTTTACTGAAAAGGAAAAAACTTCTCATGTATACATTAAGGGTGGTAAATGTACTTAGATAACCTCAAATTCCATTCTGGATCTTATTATTAAGGAGAGGTATCTGAGAAACTTTGTGAAACTACATCCAATAATCTTGTGGAATTTCTCATATAATTTTCCCACCACCATCCATAAAAAAATATTTATATAAATATTTCACTACATATTTTGAGGAAAAAATGAATTTCGTAATGGTATATTCATTTGTGGTTCCATCGACATTTCCAAGTAAATGATTGATTACCCAGATAGGAATTTTATAGGATCCTATGTGATGATCATAATTGATATGCAAAATAATTACAATAGGATGGAATTTATATTTATCCATAATATAAAATCCTGAAATTTACATATAATTTTTTTAATTATATGGAATTATTTCGAGATCATGAAATCTAACGGTGTATGATTTCGAGGCATGGAGTGCCCGAAATGATCCGTTGAAGTTTTTTTATGCATTAATAGCGCAGGTAAGCAGTTTTCCTGGAAAAAAGTGGAATAACACTTAAACAGTTTCCCAAATCAAAAATATAAAGGCACCATTGCATTTTGGATGGCGGTTTTACCCTAGGTGTGACTTAAGTTTATTCGACACAGGACTCCTATGAGAAAACCGGAAAATGGCATAACCGTTAATAAAATAACTAAATAAAGTTATATTAATTTTTAAATTCTTATAACTCATGAATGGTGACTTGGATTATGACTCATCCCCGGAGGCCCGTGCTGTGACTACCACAAGCCAACCTTCTATAGGCCAGGGGCTGGCGACAAGCACTAAAAAGTCGTACCCCTATAACGGGATGTCATTGCCATTAAACCCGAACAAACACACAATCTAAGAACACAACCAGAAGAAATCACAAAGTGAACTGCTATAGAAAAAAGTGTGTTCAAAGTAAAAGGGACTAAATACAAACCCAACTAGAATGTAAAAGTACAACTATAAAATAAAACAGCTCATAGATCGTCCTCTGAGGTTCCTACCTTGAGGGTAGGTATAGATCGTCTCCACAGAAATCCACGTCTGCCCGTCTCCTCTACTTACCACTGGGTCTTAGCTCCCTCAAACCTCATCCCAACTGCTCGTCATCTGCACAAGACACAACAAGGTGCCGATTAAGCCCGTGTAGGGGTGAGTATAACAATACCTAGTAGGGACCCTGATACCCCTGAAGGTATCTCCGAATTCCACAAAGTAAAACAAAAAAGCATGATCTCAATCACAAATCACAAAGGAATGAACACAACTCAAACAGAGTCTTATCTCAAACCAGGTATTAGTGAAGTATAGAAGTACAAATTATTAGTTGCGAAGATGTGTCATCTTACTCTGTCAAGAGGCACTGCTTATTACCAAATAGATTCTGACCCACACAGGATCTATTGGTACTAAACACCCTAATGATCTATACAGGATTCGACCCATCCAGAGTCAATAGGAATCTAATCCCCCGCAATGACCCACACAGGATTTGACCCACACGTGATCAGTATGTGCTGACCCACATAGGATCGATGAGTGCTAGCCCACATAGGATCTAACCCACACTAGATCGATGCTGACCCACACAGAATATCTCGGTACTAACCTCTGTATGATCTGTCTCCAACCATCGCCTCACTGCCAGCCACTGGATTCCCATTTATACCATGCTTGATACTGGGAGAACCTCTCCTCAAGCCATCAGTAATATTTCAACTGGCACGAAGTCCCATGAATAATTAACCTGATGATCTGTCACATCATTAGGGTTCTAATTCAATAGAAGGTGCGCTAGTAGGATGCTCGGTCTGTAAGTTATTGGCATTTTAGTGCCGAGGACCCGGTTGGATTCAGGTTCGATCCAACCTGGCCATAATCCAACTATCTCCAAAAATCACATGGAGTATACCAAAAGGACCTCCTCGATCCAATGATCCCAACGCCACAGATGGTTCATCAAACAGACGTTTGGTTCTCAAGAGATGGCCCTTTAAGTGTTTCTGGGTCCGGTTGGGCCCGAGTCCGGTCTGACCCGATCAGACCGACCCGACCTGACCCGGTCTGGGCTGGGCCAAGGTTCGGCCCAGCCCGCAAGGGGGCAGCCCACAAAAGGGTGCCTGAACTGTAAAGTGTAGGCCTGAAAAGAGTGACCTGTAAGGGGGCGGCCTACAAAAGGAGGCCCGTAAGGGGGCGGCCCACAATGGCGGCCCATCCCACAAGGAGGCATCCCACAAAGGGTGGACCACAAGGGGTGGCCTAGCCACGGGAGGCACGCCCTGAGCTGGCAAGGGGGGAGTGTTTCCCCCTGGTATCTGAAAAGGCCCAGAGTTTGTTCGGTTTTATGAAATGGCGGCGCCACATGGGTGTCGCACAGTCACAGCGGAACCCGTTGGAGGCGTGGGTTCGGCCTCCTCCACTGTGGCTTCGGTCATGGCCTCCATATCACTGGCAGTGTGTGACGGCGCACTGTCCTTCCCTTAAACAGTTAGCCTATGAGATATTCGCCTTCTTCGACCTCCATGAATGATGAGCCACGACACTTTCCTCCCCAGAGGCGCACGACAGCGGGCCACACCTCCTTCATGGTCGGCCAATGCCAGCCACTCTAATGACTGTTACGGCTTAGTGCCACGACCTCATCTTGTGGCGTGTGTTGATGCGCTGCTTCCTTCATAGTTGGCCATTTCTACTGCGCCCTCCATATCAGTTCGTAATCATGAGGGGGAATTAAAGGATTAATAATCAATTGAATTAAACAACAATCAATACCCTACAAAGATACCCAGCAACAACCTCCCACAAAAACGAATGAATCGCGGGTCAACCCGTTAGTCGGTTTACCCGCATTATTCATATAATTCATGAACATAGAAGTGGAAAACATTTAAAATTCATAAAAAAATAAACCCCCAACCTCGAATCATTGTAGAACGTCTGTTCTTGATGGTGGATTGATGATCTTTGTTCTCGCTATAGGATTCCAACGACATCACTTGCACGTCATCCTTCGGTTTGGGGTTCTAGTGTTGCTTGTCACTGCTCGTCAGAACAGGCTCTGTCCTCCAATAGTTTTTCTTCTCGGCACTCCTTCAGCACTTCGTTACTTGGAAAAGCTATGTCGACTCCCCTCCCCAGGCTCCATATAGATTGGAAAGGGGGAGTGTAAGTAACGACATGGGTAATTAATGGGGGATCATTAATTGGGAACCCTCCTAATTCTCCAACGATGTCGTTACTTAATATTGATAGGTCAAGCCATTTATTGGCTTGACACATCGCTAGCCCCACACTCCGCTTGTCTGTTTGATGTTATGAACAAAAATACAATAATAGTTATTTTATTTTTATTTATTATAAAAATTCCCAAAACATAACTTTTTTTCCAAAACTATTCTAGTCAAAGTAAAGCCTCCCATAAGTGAATCCCAGTGCTACTGATTCAATGATTCCCTTGGATTTTTAATCCGAGCAACAGTTTAAAAGATAAAAAATTCCACCCATGCATTTACAAAACGTACTTTAAAAAAAGATGAATAAATTATTAACATTCACCCTCAACCTATGTCAGTCAAGGTTAGGTTCCTCCTAAGGAAAGCCCGCCGCAATGAACTCAACGGTACTCTTGAATTTTTCAATCTGAGTTACCGTTTAGATGTTATATATTTTAACAATAAAATAATTTTTACTTAATTATTTAATTTGAAGCCTAAACTAACTTCCATAGTTGGCTCATGCCAGACAATGTTAGTATCTTCCTAAATAAAGCATACCATCATGATCATAACAGTTGTCTCAGATTTTTAATTCGAGTCACCATTTGTGAGTTATAAGCATTTGAAAAATCATATAACTTTATTTTATTATTTTATTTATGGTTATGTCATTTTCCAGTTTTCTCATAGGAGGTCTGCACTGACTAAACATAAGTCACACCTAGGCTAAACTCATCATCTTGAATGCAATTCGGCCCTAGGATTTCTGATCTAGGAAATAGTTTAAGAGTTATTCCACTATTTTCAGGAAAACTGCTTACGCGTGATAATTAAAGCTTATCAAAACTTTGACGGATCATTCCGGGCACTCTGGGCCTCGGAATCATGCGCCGTAAGATTTTGTGATCTCAAAATAATTTCATATAATTAAAAAAATATAAGTAAATTCTTGGACATTACATTATCCCCACCTTAGGTAATTACATCCCCAAAAGCCAAAATAAAGGCAAATTAAACAAAACAGGGTACTGAGCGCAAATTTGAACCTCCCGCTCCCATGTACTCTTCTGGAGGTTCTTGTGCCACCACCAAACTTGCACCATAGGGATAGACCATCCATGCATAACTCAATTCTGTCGATCCTCTATCACCACCGGAACCTCCGTAAATGTCATCCCACCATCAAATTCTAGCTCGCCATGGTCGATGACGTGTGATGGATTATGCACACATCTCCTCGTTTGGGACACGTGGAATAGATTTTACACCCTCTCCAACTATTGTGGTAGTGCCAAGCAGTATGCTACCTCGCCAATCCTCTGAAGTATCATAAATGGTCTGAAAACCTCGGTGATAACTTGTCATCTCAGCCAAATCTCCGTAGTTCCCGTCGAAGAGGGACTCACAAGAATATGTGGTCCCCCTCCTAGAACTCCAAAGGTCTTCATATCCTATCAGCATAAGACTTATGACACTTCTTTCTTCATCCTTGTCCACTAGTACTGATTTCTAAAGTCCTAGTACACCTTTACCACATCAGGATGTACCGCTGAAGGGGATGTATGTATATCCCTAAACACCTCCTCTCAGAGGATCATTGGGACCATGGTGCGTTATATGAAGATGATGAAGTTCTCCCCACATTCATAAAATCCATAAGGTTCATGTACTGAGGATATCTGAGCACCTCGAGTCTCGCAGTCAATGTCCCAAATAAAAACCTCTCTGACTCGCTGAAGGAGTGTGTGAGTGACTTTCATAGATTGGAGGTAAATTGCTCCATCCCTATCCACATAGCATTTCTACAACATAGCTAGCTGCTCTGTCACCTCACTCAGAAACTGTAGAACAGAACTCCGGCTGAGTGCATCTGCTTCCACGTCCCCCTTCCCATGAGTATAGTCTATCTCAAAGTCATGTCCTAGAGGAACACTTGCCATCATTGTTGTCTCAGTTTCAGGTCCTTCCATTAAAAGATATACCTGATACTCTGATGGGCAGAGTACACTGTAAAACATTCTCCCATCAAGTTATGTCGCCACATATTCAAGGAGAAGACCACTACTACTAACTCTAGGTCATGGGTAGCGTAGTTCTACTCATGTTGACTCAGATTTTCGTGAGACATAAGCGATCATTGCTCACTCATACACCAGGACACACCCAAGTCTAGTCCCTGATATTTCGTAGTCGAGTACATACCCAACACCCACTTTTGGTAGCATCAAGATGGGGGAACATGTCAGTCTCTGACTCAGCTCCTGAAAATTCTGTTGGCATCTCCCCGTCCATACAAAAGGTTGACCCTTCTTCTTCAATGCTAAAAAGGGTGCCAAAACTCTAGAAAAGACAGGAAAAAATCTCCGATAGTAACCCGCCAACCCTAAGAAACTCCGCACCTCAGTCACACTCTTGGGTGGATCCCAAGCAAGAACGGCTTCTATCTTCACCAGATCCACTGCAAATCCAACCTTTGAGGTAACCTATCCCAGAAATTGGAACTCTCGTATCCAGAACCGGAACTTCGAGAGCTTAATTTAAAGCTACATCTCTTGGAGTGTATCAAGAACTTCATGCAGATGATAGGCATTCTCTTCTTCCATCGTAGAGAATATCAATATGTTTTCGATGAAGACCACAACAAAACGACCGATGTATGGATGGAAGATCCAATTCATGAGTCCCATGAACACTATTGGGGCATTGTTCACTCCGAATGGCATAACTAGGAACCCATAGTGGCTATACCGACATCTGAAGTCCATCTTCTGCACATCCTCATCTCGTACCCTTTGCTGATGATAGCCTGATATGAGGTCTGTCTTTGAAAACCAACGATCTCCCTTTATTTGGTCAAAAATATCATCAATCCTCGAGAGTGGATAATTTTTATTCATGGTCACGTGGTTCAGTCCCCTGTAGTCTACACAGAGTCTCAAACTCCCAGCTTCCTTCTTGGAAAACAAAATTGGGGCAGCCCATAGAGAAACATTGGGCCTTATGAACCCCTTCTTCAGTAATTCCTCCAACTGTACCCGTAACTCATGAATATCCATGGGAGTCATCCGATATGCTAGTGTAGAAATATGTGGCTTCCCAGAGTACAGTTGGATGAAAAAATTTACTTCTCTTATTGGAGTTTGTCCTGGAACATCATCAGCAAAGACATCGGCATATTGGTCCACCACTACAAGATAGCTCGGACTCTCAACATCTTGTTCTCTGATGGTAGGGAAAGCCAATAGACATGTAATCGGTTACACCCTCACTACTGAAAAAAGAGGCTATACCCACGGTTCAAAACCGTGGGTATGACCCCCAAAACCATGGGTATAGGCTATACCCACTGTTTAGGGAACCATGGGTTGGAAAGACGTTGGTATAGGGGTAATGACCTATACCCACGGTTTGGTAGAACCGTGGGTATAGGTGTGTCACACACCAACAGTCTGCGTGACAGGGAACTTACCACGTGGTGGGGCACTTACCCCATGGATTGAAACCATGGGGAATTGATATTTCAAAAATAGCATGAAGATGGATTTGAACATGTGCCTCCCGCTGGGAAAGGAGCCACACTTCACCAACAGACCGACTGGGCTGAAGATTTTACATGTATACATAGATAATTTTATTTTAACATATTAATATCAATGATGTTATCTAAAAATTGTTATCAATGGATTTCGAAGAGATGACATGTATGGACGGAGTGGAGCGGCGAACCAACAATGCTACGAGGATTCTGTTTATGTATTATACGAGTTTATACTTATATTAATATTTTCGGTATATTTAAAAATTTACCTTGCTGAGATTCGAACACCACACTTCACAGAACAAAATAGGGAACCAAACCAGCGAAGCTACCGAACTTATATTAATACATTTTGGTATCCATATAATTATATTATTTAAGACCCCATTCCCGTGTAAAAGTTATTTCGTCCTGCAGAATTTTTTTCCAATTTGTTTCCCGCCATAACGTGGGAAACATATACCCACAGTTTTCCAAAACCATGGGTATAGGTCTTAGAAACAAATACCCCATATACCCACGGATTTGAAAAACCATAGGTATATGTCTCCCGAGAAATCCCTATACCCACGGTTTTGGAAAAACCGTGGCTATAGGTCTTCAAAAAAAACCTATGCCCAAGGTTTTTGACAAAACAGTGGGCATATGTTCCTATACTATCCCGTTAACCATGGTTCTGGAGAACCGTGGGTATAGGGGGGTCCTATACCCATGGTTTTTCACAAAACCCTGGGTATAGACCCAATTTCTAGTAGGGCCTCCTCTAGTTAAGTCCATCATGTCCTGCAAAGGATCCCTTATCACTAGTGAAGGAGAACATGGTCACATCCGTGCAGACACACCACACTTTAAACCTAATATGGTTAATCTGAGCATGAAATGGGGATAACCAGTCCATACCCAAGATGACGTCGTAAGACCTCGATGCTGCTAATGAGATATCTCAGTCGAAGCTCTCACCTCCTAAAGTAATCTCACACTACCGGAACGAGTGTGTAATCCTCAAATCTTCTCCCATATGAGTCTCTAGACGTAAGGATCTAGAAAACTGCTCTGCCGGAATCTCTGAGCTCCGAATGAGGCCCATGGCAATAAATGAGTGACTGGAACCTGTGTCTATAACTATTGCAGCTAGGGTGGAATATACAGAGATCATACCTCTAATCATATATGGATTGCCATGGTCATAGGCCTCAGCTTCCTAGATCTAGGATCATCCCTATCCTCCTGCTCCCTGTGGTTGGCATCGACCACCTGGTGGTAGTTGCGGTAGAACCTCGAATCGCCGCCCACCGCCTGATGCATGACTAGCTCCTATGCCACGTCCACCACCCTATAATTCTCCTTGATCAAACCTTTTCCTCTACCTCGAGGGGTCCCTCAACCATCTGTTGGTCATCTGTATGGCGGGTCAGGCAGTCACGAGCCATTTGACCCTTCCCGCTACACATGTAGCACTTGATGTCCCTCGTCTGACTTCGTCTGCCTTGCGAGCCCTACACCTCTGACCCTGCATCCTAGGGTCGTCCACCAGAAGGTTTGGTTCTATTGGAACTTTGTGTCATCTACCTACTACCTTCCATAGATGACTCTAATATGTGTCACTCGATGGTGGGTCTCACTGTCGGTGCCTGCTCAGCCTGGATTCTCTCCACCAATAGTGCTTTCTTTAGCACCCCAGCCTGTATCAGAACGCTGAGAAATACCACCAATGCCCTAATCTCCCATCGGAGACCTGGATCAAAGGTCTGGGCCCTGAGGAAAGGGTTAAGTACCATGTCAGTGGAGTAACGGGAGAGATCAGTGAACCTCACTGAGTACTGGGCTATGGTCATGTTTCTCTACTGTAATTACAGTAGCTCATGTATACGTAAAGAGAGTAGAGTCACTGGGAAGTACTATTCCCTAAAGAAGCCCTCAAAGTATGCCCAGACGAGGGTCACCTCATCGTGTATCTAGAGTATCAAGCTCCACCATCTCCATACTGCTTCCTATAAAATACTGGCTACTAGGATCACCATAAGGTTAGATGGTGTCCCAACCAGGTGGAAAACTCTGGCTACAGCCTCCAACCTGTCTTCATCTTCCTGCAGGTCCCTCTCACCTCAGAACCTTGAATGCCTCTACCGCAGAAACTCTTGCAACGCACTCAGTCTGCGTGCTTCCTCTATTGCTGGGGATGGATTCAATGGCTTACCAATGGGTAGTGGTGCTTCTGGTACACCACTTGAAGGTGATAGTGTCGTAAGATGGCCCTACACAAAGGCTTCATCACTCGGTGGGCCATCGTGGAGAAATTTCATGGGAATTGTGGATGGTTGTCTACGTTCAGGTATCCTGAAAGAGAACAGGTGCGCCATGGTCAAGTAGTTATACATGGTGAGATGACTCAAAAAAATATTATCAAAAACATATACAATCACTATTTTAATGCAAATAGTCATAAAACAGAATTCAGGGTCCTGGTGTATGGATCTGTCGGCCGCCGCACCAACCCTGGATTCCCGAAAATGAAAACCACACTCATAACACTTAACACTATAACTATTTAGAAAAGATTAAAGTCATAGTTCATCAGTAAAACTAACTCCTATGATACTGCTTTGTCATGACCCATCCCTCGGGGCCTGTTGTGTGTTGGGAAAAAGTCCCTCAAGGCATCATTGAAGCATTTTAAGGTGATTTTGATTGTTGAAAAAGTGGAAATTTGTGTTGTGATTATTGACAAACAAAACCATGACATACTAATTTGTTTAAAAAGGGGATTTCATGGTGGCATGTCAAGTTCAAGAGATGTGGTTAACGATCCATGTTTGATTCCAGAACATCAACAATGGAATGGATGATCTAGAGGTGGTATAAAAAGAGCAGATACAAGGTGGCTCCATTTTCCAGTGTTTTCCAAATTTTCGAGCCTGAAAATTGACAAATGAAGAGAAGTGGTTTTTGTTAAAGGGACTTGCATGCCGTGTACATGAAGGAGAGGAAACTTTCATACCTAATATTTTTCAAGATCAGTACATCAAAATATGGAAAAGGGATATAGGGCGCCAAAGTTTTAGGGTTGGTAGTGCAAGGGATTTTAGCGGCAACGAATTGTATGCCTTCGTGAAGGGTGTCCAAATGCCAATAAATATAGGTCAACCCCTTCTCATTCAGTGAATAGTTCCACGCTTAGAAAAATCAGAGCTCCCGTCACGCAGGTGTGGTGGTCGCGCAAGTGGTGTGTGGTCTCACAAGTACAGGTTGTGTCCCAGGTGATAGTTGTACGTCCATGGTGGTCTGGGCGAGGAAGGAAGAGAGTGGTGCAGGTTCTGAGTTGAAGAAGGTAGTGTTGCGCAAGTGGTTTGGTGACATTAGTGCGCCATATTTTGAATAATTTTGAAATATTTTTTTTTGCGTACCAATATTGGTTTGGGCGTCAAAGGGTGTGTGTCGTGCAAGTTTGGAGTTGGAGAAGCTTCTGCCGCGCAAGTCGTTGAGGTGGACTTGCGGGCCAGTTTTGACCTGAGTGCCGAGACTTTGATGCCAACTTAGATAAGGGTTCCATGTAAGGTTGATTCATTGAATTGATTCAGGGATGTGAGGAAGCTGAAAGATTTCCAGATAACTTCGCTGCAATGTGAGATTCATCTATGGGTGAAAGTTGGACATAACTAGAGCATCTACATACAATGGAGGATGCATTCATTAGTGATAATGAAGAGACCTATAGGTCTATTATCAATGAGTGGATCCTTTCCAGAGCAGTGAAAAAAGAAAGAGGAAGAAGGTGATCCTCTCCACCACTAGTGAGTCAGAGAGAGAGAAACTGGGAGTGACCCTTGGAAAGCAGTGAACTGACCCTAAACCTTGTAAAGGCAGTGAGCCTGGGCATAGAAGTGATCTATCCCAAACCTTGTAAACAGCAGTGTGCATTAGTGGATTTGGTACAGTTGCACATTGTCGTTGTATGCTCCTTGGACGTAGCCCAGTGGAGGTGAACCAAGTAAAAATCTCTATGTCTGCCTGCTTACTTCCCTACATTGCATTTAAAGCATCATCATCAGATAAATACGAAAATAAGTGGTCATAATAAACACACAAGTGCAAACAAAGTGACCCTAGTAATAAATAGGTCATGATCTAGTGGGGAATGAATAATTTTTGAAAAAGAATATCCATACCCTGATTAACTCCCCCTCTTAGGGTATATAGGCCCTTATTGGCCCTAACATATCGTGACTACCCCAATCCCTCCTTCCATAGGCCAATGGCTAGCGACTAGCACAGAAAAGGTGTATCCCTAAAATAGGAATGCATTTCATTTAAACCTGAAAAACACACAATCCATGAACAAAACAAGAAGTAACCACAAAGTGAACTACTATAGTAAATAGTGTGCTGAAAATAAAGGGGTCGGAATACAAGTCCAACCAGAAAGTAAAAGTACAAATGGAAAAGAAAACAGATCTTGGATCCTCCTCCGAGGATCCTACCTGAAGAGTAGGTACAAATCGTCTCCACATCACTACGTCTTCTCCCATCTCCTCTGCATACCACTTGGTCCTAGAACCCTCAAACCTCAGCCCAACTGCTCTTCATCTGCACAAGACACAACAAGTTGTGGGCAAAGCCCATGCAGGGGTGAGTATAACAATATCCTGTAGGGACCTCGGGACCCCCGAAGGTCTCTCATAATTCCACAAAGGAAAACCACAAAACATAATATAAATCAAAAATCACAAAGTAATAGACATAGCCCAAACAGAGTCTTAGCTCAAACTAGGTATTAGTGAAGTATATAAGTATAAATGACTAGTTGCAATGATAGATCTACTTATTCTCTCATGAGGAACTTCTTCTGACCATATAGAGTCTGACCCACACTAGATCGATATGTATTAACCCCTGTAATGATCCACACAACATCCAACCCACCCAGAGTCGATAGGTAACTAACCCCCGCAATGACACACCTAGGATCAGACCCACACAGGATTGGTATTCGTGGACCCAAACAAGATAGTTGAGCGTTGACCCACATAGTATCGGTGCTGACCCACATAGGATTTCTCGGTATTAACATCTGTATGATATTTCTCCAAACTATGCCTCACTGCCAGCCACCAGATTCCCACTCACAACATTCTTGATTCTTGGAGAACCTCTCCTCAAGCCATCAGTCATATTTCAATTGGCATGAAGTCACACGAAGAAGTAACCCAATGATCTGTCATGTCATAAGGGTTCCAACGCAATATATGGTGTTTCAATATGTCACATGGTCTGTATGTATTGGAATTTTAGTTCCAAGGGCCCGGTTGGATTCAGGTTCTATCCAATTTGTCCATACTCCAACTATTTCCAAAACTCAATTGTTGTATACCAAAAGGACCGTCTCAATACAAGGATCCCAACGCCGTAAACATTCCATCAAACGGACATCATGTTCTTAAGATATGTCCCTTTACGTTTTTCTTGGTCTGGTTGAGCCCGGGTCTGGCCCGACCCGATCAGACCGACCCGGCCCGACCCGGTCTGGGCTAGGCCACGGTGTGCTCTACCCGCTGGGCTGAGGTTCAGCCTAGCCCGCAAGGGGTGGCCCCCAAAGAGCGGCCCGACCCGCAAGGGGGAGGATCACAAAGTTCGGTCCGACCCGCAAGGGGCGTCCCACAAAAGGGTGTCCCAGCCCGCAAGAGGGAGGCCTGACCAGCAAGGGCGGCCCGAAAGTGGGTGAATCGTAAATGTGGCCCGGCCCACAAGGGGGCAGACCGCAAAGGGTGACCCACAAGGTGGCGGCCTGGCCACGTGATGCGTCGTCTGAGCTAGAAAGGTGGGAGCATTTCCCCCTCATATCTCAAACAGCCCGGAGGTAATTTGGTTTTGTGAAATGGTGGCACCACATGGGTGCCACCTAGTCTTAGTGGTACCCATCAGAGGAACGGGTTCAGCCTCCTCCACCGTAACATTGGCCACTACTTCATGCTCACCGGTGGCGTGTGATGATGCAATTCCCGTCCCTTCCACGGCCGTCCAATGAGCCGGCCACCTTCTTCGTCCGTCGCGGCTGATGAACAACATCACTTTTCTCACTAGTGTCGCACGACCGCATGCCGCACCTCCTTCATGGCTGGCTAGTTCCTGCCTCTCCAACGACTACTGCAACATAGTGTTGAGGCCTGCACATACATCATGCATCGCCACGCCTCTTCATTCATTGATGGTCAGTGCTACTGTGTCGGTGGTCTTCCACAGAGGGAACAAGGATAACGATGTAGTGGAGGGTTTGGGACGATTTCATTATGCCCACGCCCTCTTCATTAGATCATAATAATGATGGGACGTTAAGGGTTTAATAATCACTTAAATTAAAAAACAACCAAAACCCTAAAAAGATACCCCACAACAACTTCACACAAAAAATTGAATTGTGGGTCAACCCATTAGTAGGCTGACCCATGTTCTTCGTATTATTCAAGAACAGGGCAGTGGAAAACATTTAAAATGTGGAAAAAAATAAACCCCCCACTTCGAATCGTTGGAGAACATTTTATCTTAAAGGTGGATCGGTGATATTTGTTCCCACAACAGGATTCCAACGACAACACTTTCATGTTGTCCTTCGATTCGGGGTTTCGGTGTCACTTTTCTCTGCTCATTGGAATCGGCTCCGTCTTCCATGGGTTTGGCATCTCGGCACTGCTTCTGCACTTTGTTGATTTGAAAATATATACTGATACCCCACCCCAAGAAATATATATATAGGATAGGGGGAGGGTAAGTAACAGCATGGGGAATTAATGGGGGATCATTAATTGGGAAACTTCCTAATTCCCCAATGACGCCTTTACTTAAGATTGATTGGTCAAGCCATTTATTGGCTTGACACATCACTGGTCCCACACTCCACTTGTCTGTTGGAGGTTATGAATGAAAATAAAAATATAAAAGTTATTTTATTTTTATTTCTTTTAAAAAGTCCCTAAACTTAACATTTTCTCCAGACCTACTACTGTCAATGTATAGCCTCCCCTAAGTGAATCATGGCATTGCGGATTCAATGGTGTCCTCATATTTTTAATCCGAGAAATAGTTCAAATGTTATAAAATGATGCATACGAGTTTACTGAACGTACCTTAAACAAAGTTCAATAAATTATTAATGTTCACCCTCGACCCCCATCGGTCGAGGTTAGGCTCCGCTTAAGGAGAACACACCCCAAAGAACTCTATATTACTCCCAAATTTTGTAATACAAGTTACTATTTAGAAGTTATGGGTATTAACATTAAAATACTTTTTACTTAATTATTTTATTTACTGTAAAAACTAACGTCTATAGTTGGCCAATGCTTGCCAATTTTAGTATCTTCCAAAAGAAAGCATACCCTCATGAGATCAACGGTGGTCTCAAATTTTTAATCTGAGTCAATGTTCTTGATTTATAAGCATTTAAAGAAATAACATTATTTATTTATTTTATTTACGGTTATCCCATTTTCGGGTTTTCTCACAGGAGGCATGCGCCGACTAAACTTAAGTCGCGCCTAGGGTAAACCCGCAATCCTGAACACAATGATGCCCTCAGATTTCATATCCGGGCAACCATTTAAGAGTTATTCCAATTTTTTCCGGAAAATTGCTTATGCGTGCTAATTAAAGCTTAACAAAACTTCGACGGATCATTCTGGGCACTCCGGGCATCGCAATCCCACTCCGACATATTTCACTGTCTCAAAATAATTCCATATAATTAAAAAAATATATGGAAATTCCAGGACATTAAACATTAATTGCTCAAAAATATGGGTTTGTGAAATCTTTTTCATCTGTTCCTCATATCCATGGTTCATAACTACATTTATGGGGAAAAGATTTAGTTTTTTCAAATAAACCAATGGTATGAGTTTGGGGGACCTAACTCCCAAATCCTTTTCACCAATTCTTAGGATATTTATAGTAGATATATTCACACAACTAAAAAAGAATGTAATATTCAAAAACTCATAAGGAGTTATATTTTCTTGGTTATTTTACATCTATTTATTAAAAATGACATTCTATTTTTTACCAATGATATTACTAATTCCATTTATATTTTCAGGTAGATTAAAATTGATTATTGTATCAAATATGGTCAATGTATCATTATATAAAAAGTGTTTATATTTCTTATATGTTCCATTATAGGTTATATAAGATAATGGAGGATATATATTGTATTTCTATGGAATTTTATTCAATGGATTAATTAGGTTCCCACTATCCATTGAAAGAGTTCAAATTTATTCTTATGGAATCATCATAAATGGAATCGTGTATAACATATGAAATTGAGAAAAATGAAAAATTTCTTATAGTGGTGGACTCACCATGGTCAATAGTGATATATCTTTCATCTACATTCATGTGTTATCTATATGTTGAAATCTTATGGTTGTGCTTAAAACATTGAAAGAACTCAAAAAAAATTATTTGAAACTCAGATCATGAAGTCTGAAACAATTAGGATAGTTGGTCTAGAAATTCTAGAACTATTCAAGAGTGGGGTATTAATATAAGAGGCATTTAATAGAGTATATGACCTTTATTGTCTAAGATCATGTGGGATTCCATCTAAGAATACTCCCTCTGTACTAAAATAATAAACTAGAAGTATGGATGTTACCCCCATCAAGTGGGATGCTTGATCTTATTTCTCTCATATATAGTGTAGTTTCTAGGGAAATTATCTATAAATCCTAGGAAACTCTCAATAGATCATGGGGATTGATGAAATATCATTTTGTAAGTATAACTTAGTGTGTCTGTAATTATTATTTCCTGATTTTCCTTTTCTCAATATTTTATTAAAGAAAGTTTCGTCACTACCTTAATTATTTATTATAGTCCTTACTAAGGATGAAAATAGAGTGTTTCATAGCATTGAATTTTATAATGAATTAGATTAGAGATTTGTCTCACAATCCCCTTCAAAGATACTAACATGCCCAGGGTTCTCCAATATGATTTAACCTCCCCCAAATTTGAATATGTTGGGACCTAGTATCCGATTTAAGGAAATATCCACTAAATTTCACTTCCTTATTTTTTCGATGTGAAACAAATTTATTCCAAGTGATGAAGCCTATTTCATATTGGGATATGCCTTTCCTCAAAGTAAAAATGTTTCTCTAATTCTATGTTTGAAATTGTGATAAACCTCTTCCTAATGATAAATTGTGTATCTACATATTGTATACCCTTCGAGGTCTTCGTGGATCCCTATTTGGAGAAATAATAATGGATCAATTCATTTAGGTTGTCTTGCTTTATCAATTTGGGGCTTGTGTTCAAGAATAGGTTTAGAGAATTTCTATTTAAATAGTTATTAGTTCTTATGGGATATATGAAATGTCATTGGCCATAAGGCGATCAAACCATATATCTACTACATTAGATCTAAACACATTGATCTTCTTCATTATCTCTTTATGAAATTTTGGAAAGCAGTTTGTCCTCGTGCTTTGAAGGGTAAACATCCATCTATTCATATCACCAACTGATTACTCTTATCAAATGATAGGGGAGATTAGTTTTTGGGATAAAATAAAGGCTCTTAATTAAATATTGAATCTCAATTTAGATAGTTCATTTTCACATATAAATTTTCTAAGTGGTGGAAGTGTTTATGACATTGTGGATTATATCTTGAAGGAAATCAATGCCTTATTTTATAAGGGTGATTCAGTTGTGGTTGAGGCCCTTGTGCTTTTATAAGGGTGAAACCTATGCATGACTCGAAATATCTCATTATATAAGTTGAATTATAACTCATCTATTGTGAACGAATGATTAAAGGGGAACTCTAAATGTCCTTGCAACAAAAGTTTTTTCATGAGATCTTATAAATATATTCAGAATCTAGAGCTGATTATTGTTCACTCATGGTGATTGGAAAACTTGTTGTCTAGTCATATTGCCTCTTAATGTATCATATATGATAATAATACGGTGTACTTGTGTCTTGGATCTCATCTAGTTTAATATGCTGATTTTTTTGTGGTGATTCCCTTAGACTCTATTATTTGAGTCTATCATGGCCACCCATAATGTGATATTATTTTTTCACTTTTGTTGTAATAAAATGATTTAAATTATTAGTCAGTCAGAATTCTGTGGTATATCACAACAAAAAATATTATTTAGGGGCTCTTAGTATAGGTGAGGATGAACATATCACAACTAAATTTGCCTTCACTTATATGTTGTCGTTGTATGTGCATAATTCTAATTTAAAATTAGTTTTTGAGTCACTGTTTTATATTATTTATGGATATATTAGTTCCATTGATCTATCAAAAATATGGTTAAATAACCAAGATCTAGATAAGTTGATATCAAGAAAAACATTAATAATGAAAGGTTGGAATGTGCTGATATAAAGCATTATTATATTTTCACTAGAAATAATAATGTAAAACTTCTTATTAATTAAATTTAAATAGTGTTATTGGAAGATATTATCATAGAAAATAATGTATATAATTATCTCCATGATTATTGATGTATGAAAATAATACCCATATTTTCTTTGGATTGTGTTGGTAATGGGATTGGATAGATCAACAAATATTTACTCAATAGTGTGGGAGAATTTTTTTTGGGAGTGTGTACTAAATTTTAATATGAATCAATGAATAATGTTGAATGTTTTTTGTTTTTTATAGTGATAAATGAATTTGTAATTTAGGTGGAGTTCATACTTGTCACTTTATAGAATTTTATTTTCACTAGGGTATGAAATTCTCCCAAAAACACTACATTATCTGATTATTTGGTATAATACACTTATAAAAGTGACATATGATTTTATTTGATAACCCTCATGTTTTTTGTAGTGTTTTAAAACAAATATGACACATTTTATAGGTTCTGAGAAATATTTACACAATATCCAAAAGGTTGAGATTTAAGTAATCCTATCATGTAATGATACATTTATAAAAAACGTATATTTAGTTTGAATTTGTTTTTAACTTTATAGGATACCAAGAATGATGTTATTTTAAATTTTTAAGATTTTAATTTAATATTTAGAATTGATTAGAATTGACTGCAGGGGTATAGACGTCTTTCTAAAGAAATTCTTTTTTTACATTGATGGTTATATAATTTTTTGAGTTTTTACCTAAAATCGATCAGTTACTCATATAATCAATATATAATTCATGAGGAAATTTAGATGGTCAGTTTGTATAATTTAACCAATACTTCTAGTTAATCTTCACAGTATCTGAGATTTATATATAGATTATACAAATTTCTAAACACCAATACACATAACTAGATATTTTATGAAGTATTCAATCAATTCATTTATATTAAACCCGGATTTTATTTAAATTATTCATATGGATGATTCAAATGGGTTATCTAGAATGTGTGGTATTTGTAAATGGTTGATCTGACACCTATTTAATCACATACATAAAAAAATTTCAAGTGAATTTCTTAGGATAAATTATATTTTTTCCGAGTTATAATATTATGAATAAATTAGATCCTAAATTTACCAAGACACTAATTAAAGAGTAAAACAACACACCATATTTTTTATTCAATATGATTCATGAAGGTTTTAAAAATGATATTTAGTTCTTATATCATATATTTTTCTATGATTTTTTTCTAAAATATTTTTCATTTTCTCAAAACAAATATATATTTATTAAGAATCTAAGGATCATAAATCTATAATGTCAATATTATGACACTTTATGATTTTAGAGATCATGTAATCACTAGAATATAGATATGAAATTATTTATACTAAGTTTGGATGAAATTAGTATTTTAGATGTTGGGATATTATTTCAAGACCTGTTATATTGTGAGTGAATGTTAAAAAATGTATATCTTTAATTTTTTCATTAAGGATAGAAATATGGGTATTCATTGAATTCCAAAATTCACTACCTATGAATTATTCTCAATACTATTTAAATATAAAATGATTTCGAAATGATTTTTCAATTAAAATACCAAGGAAAAAAGTTATGAGTGGAATTTTTCTATAAGAATATAGCTAAAAAAGATTAAATATTATAAAATCATAGGTTATTATACAAGAGATTGAAAGGATTTAGAAATGCACAGATTATTTTGACGTTTTCGTCCATTGAATGTTTTTTTGAGAATACTTGTATATAAATTAATGTCAAATTTTTTTTTCAATGATTTTTAAATTTTCATAATATGTGGAGATAAAAAAAATTCGTATATTGAATAAAATATTTCCAAAAAATTGATTAAAAAACTATAAGTTACAAAGGATTCAGAAGCTCATTGATTAAAATATTTGGTAATCTATGTGACATAAGAATTCAGGAAAATAGAATCTTAGATTGAGTTTTAAACAAAATATAATTATATAATTCTTTATTGAGTGAAAATATTATTCTATCTACATTGAGTTTTCAAGGATAACATCATCAATATATTTTGAATAAGTTGGATTCTCATGTGGCCTTTCTCATATTATTTCGATCATTATAAATCAAATCAGATACCAATAAAAATAGAGAAAAGATGACACTAAGAATATACAATTTTATTTTATCATATAATTTAGTGTAGAAGTTGTTTCTTGAAGGGACTTGAACATGCCAAAGTGTATGAACATACACTCATTCTGAGGATTATAAAAAATTATGGATCATTATATTGATTATTTGTTAGATTCATATGTGCATGGTTAAGTGGATATCATAATGGGATTGTGATATAACCATCATCATAAGTGTATAGATAAATATAAGAAATTGTAAAACACAACCACTTTTGATTCATCCCCCGTTCTCAATGGTGCATAATTTATTGGGAGATTTCTACTATATATGTAAAATATTTTGAATGATCATTTATGGATTTTTAGTTATCTATCTATTATTATTTTTATAATAATGATGTTATAGATTCTCCACATGAATAATGAAACATTTTTCTCAAGTTGGTACACTCTACTATGAAAAGAGAGCCTCTTATGATTCATAGTAACATAATTTTATTATTATTTGGAAAAATATAGCCAAGGATATAATAATAAATATATAAAAATAAGTACTATAATATATGACCAACTGGATATGCTAAATCTAATATTCAAGGATGTTTTCATCTTTTAAAAATATTTCAATAGAGAAAATATTTTACATTTTTTGATTTATTTAAAAGTTAATCAAGATAAAATAAAAAAATTATTTTTTCTTTTAATATGGAAACTGAGAATCATCAAAACATGTTCATTGTCACTGTAATTATTTATCTGAAATAAACAAATTTCTTTCCCAAAAATATATATAGGATTAGAATGGGTTCTTTCATATAATATTATTCCGTGGATGGAAATATTATCTGATTATGCTACCTCTACTTGACAATATACCCTATGTCTTGGTATGTGTGATATAGAAACATTAAATTGTATAAGGATAAGGAATATAATATTTATCACATCATATATTTCTCAATGTATACTGAGATATAATTATATCCTGTGTACATGGATGGAAACCCCATTTTTTGACATCATAAGGAACATCACTAAGTGAATGTAAGGAAATATAGAAATTATATATTAAATAATTTATATATGTATATTTTGAAATGTGGAATCAAGTTTTATCCTCATGTACACTATAATATTCGGTATATATAATTGATATCATATTCATTAATAAATTTAGATAAATATCAATCTATTAATATCATAATTTCTTCCCCAACACCTAATAACTCAATTATATTCTTTAATATAAAATGGATAATATGTTGACAATACTTCCAATTATTTTGGATATAGTTAACTAAAATAATTTAGACATTAAGACAATTATATATTTAGTTTTTATGCTAAAAAAAGGAATGATGGAGAGGTAAATAACATGAGTAAAGATGAAGGAATATATGAAATTCTATTTTGAAAAGAGAAATATTATGAGGGAGTAGTATGAGTAGGAATCTATCAATTTTTCTTGTATGGAGATATTCAATTGGAAAATGATTTTTTATAATGTAAAAAAATAACCAAATGGATTATATTAATTGTATTTATCATTCTATCATTAGGTTTCTATATTATAGTTATTTGATATGAATATTTTCTTACATATATGAATTGAAATTTAGGAACCAAGAATATTTAAAAACAATAATAGAGATGGATTTGATCATTTAGTTTATAATAGATAATGTCATGATATATTGCTTAGATGATATTATCATCAAATATATCTTAGTTCACTTATCCTCGCATTGAATAACTAATATAATGAATATAAAATTAATAAACATTTTTTTAGGATTATAAAGAAATTGTTATAGTTTATAGACGAGGACATTGAAATAATTATTAATATAAATAATTAAATAAATCTGATATATTTAATTTATGTCTATAAGGATAATAGTCTAACGAACGTTTTTGTAATAATGGTAAATGAGGATCATAGATTTTTAAATTAGTTTACCAATGTAGATGTTTATCATTTAATGTATAATCTATATGTAGATTTTATCTATTGATCACCATTAATTATAACATCACAAAATATGTATATATATACAAAAAAAGAAACAAAATAATTCATTTAGAATATATAAGGAATATAATTGAATTGTAGACTATGATCATGGAAATAATATTTAGGGGCTCTAATAAGATGGATGTGAAGAATATAATAATCCATAAATTATCACTTATCATAAAGTCTGAAGGTTGATATCCTAAACCTGAATGTTAGATTAGTGACGGGTTATGAAAATTCATCCATAATAATTTTACTAATATTCATTCAAAACATGCCCATAAACAATTAAAAAACTTTCAGAACCTATGTAATAAATGTGATCATATATGACATAGATTACAGAAAGAATCTTCTACTATCACATATTCATGTATAGTATCATGTTGTTTGTTTTATGGATAATCCTTGAGAAAACATTCATCCAGAGACAAAATTTTCATCTGTATAAATTATTTTAAACCAGTATATTCATATCACAGATTTAGTCACATATATCCAATGATAATATTCTAGTGATGTAGTATATTGATTAGAAGGGAGAACATAATCAATGGAGATAGTGTTGGAATGATATAATTAAATCATGTTGAGGTTAATGATGTCAATGATGTGGTAGACCTGTTTTTCAGATTATGATATACAACACCCTATGAGAGGAAAAGCTTGAGGGGAACAAATAATATATAGATTAATTATGGGAGTTAAAGAACTAGAGAGTTATAGTTTTTTAGTCATCCCTGATAGAAATATATACCTTAATAATAACGATCCCCTATCCTAAAAGAATTAAAATAATAAGAAAATAATATGATTATAAATTTTAGATGGTGAATTTAAAATCTATAGTCCAAAATTGAATGATATTAAAAATATTATATGAAAAAATAAGAATGGATTATGAAATCAATGAAATACTATAATTATTGAATGAAAAAAAATCTATGGACTAAATTAAATTGGTACATATTTGAATTATCATTTTTATGAGTTATTAATGAGATATTATTTAATTTGAGGTTATCATATTTTGTGCTTTTACAAAAGTTTAGTGGGAGTGCCAAAAGTTTCATAGTGATATATTCAAAATTGATACAATAAGTATATTAAATTAAGAATTTTTTGAATAAATAGTTTTTCATAAAGGGGTTAAAGAAATATATTTTAAATCAATATCCATGAAGATAGTTATATGATTCTACATTGTAATACTAAATTTACTTAAATAAGAAATGTATTGAAAATAAATATAATAAAGTAATTTCTATGAGGATATTATTTCATAAGTCACATGGTATAAATATTATAAAAATGTATGAATTTTTATATAAAATGTGGAATATAAAATTTGTAGAATAATTTAGGCTTTATTTCAATGATCTGTCACGTATATACAATGTTTTTACAATTCTCAATCGTATCACGAATTTTATTATAGAACTATAATGGGAAGAATTCGAAACTATAATTAATAGTGTAATGAAATTTTTTTAATGTATTAGAACTATATGTAACTTTTATTAGGGGATATATATATATATATATATTGGTTTATAAATAAAAATGGTTGATGTAATTTCATTTTTGTGGATAGAGTGGAATGGAATGATCAAATTATATCATGGATTTCAGTTCTAAAAAAATAGTATATTATATCATCTAGTACAATTATAGAATAAATTTTAATATGAAATATCATATAAAATTGTAAAGACCCATAAATTTCAAAGAATGTTTTTTCTTAATTGTTTTGGGATTTTACGAGTACGTAGTTTCTGACGGCACCTTATTCCAAGGCCCAGTGTGCCCGGAATCATTTTCCAAAGTTTAGCTCGGGTACGTTCAGTGAACGAAGGAGTGGGTTTTTCTAATTTTTAAACCGGTGCTCGGAATCTAAATCTGAGGGCACCGATGAAACCGCAGTGTGAGTAATTTCTTAGGAAGACCTTTTCTGGAGTTGTGTTTTCTCGGGTGGTGTTGTTAAATAAATGGGTTAACTTAAGAGTGAAATAAAAATTTGCGTTACAATTTTTATTTCTATTCTAAGTAGTTATAACCTATGCATGGAAGTTGGGGTGGGACCCACTAAATCCTAACTCCACTTGGTAGGATATTAGTGAGGTGGGCCCGCATGAGCCCCACCCCTTCAATTCCTCTAACCACGCTTAAAGTTGGAAAACCCCCCATTATTTTGTAACTCACCCACTCTCCCTCTTTAATTGCATGTCAATTGTCACATTAAATTGATTGTTTAATGATATCAATTAATTTAATTTTGAGTTTGATGTTTTTAAAATGCATGGAATGTGTTAATAAAATTATCCATCCTTATTTTAATTGGGGTGGTTTTCATTGTGTGTAGATTTTGGAAGAGGATGCGCTAAGTTTGAAGAACGCGAAGAACGTTGAGGCTTCGATGAAGAAAGTTGTCACTGCAAGGAGAGATCGATGAGCCATCTCTTCTAATGTCCGTAGCCGGTGTGTGACGATGTAACCTTCTTGGACACACGCCATTCCATCTTCTTTTCGCGTCAAAGAATGGGGAACATTGTTTCTTCCTCAGACGAACTTCGTCATCGCATACGGAGCCTTTCATCGCGACGCTGTTTTCCCACGACGATCATTGTTCAACATCTTCTTCGAGGTAGGGGATTTTTTTTACATTCGTGATTATTTTATGGTGTTCATTGTTAAATTGTTAGCCGCTTGTTATCGGATTAACGGGAGGAGGCCCGACCACACAAACACGGCTGACCCTCCTCCCCTTTTTGTTGTTGAACTTCCACGTGGCTTGGAAACGGAGGCGACGCGGTGCCGTTGCACCCCGCCAGAACGAGAGAACCATGAAGATGGAGCACAAAACCGTCACGCCATGCCGGTGAGGCTGAAGGAGGCCGCGTCCAGGAGTGGGCCGCGGTGAAGGAGCGTGGCGCTGCCGCGCCATGCCGTTGAGGCCGAATGAGATGGCGGCCGGAGTCGGGTCATGGCATAGGGGCGCAGCGCCATTGCGCCTCGCCAAGAAACTGAGAAGTGTTGCGCCTAGGTCGGGCCGCGGCAGAGGCATGCGGTTCCGTCGCGCCACGCCGGTCCGGGAGGAGCAGCGGTCTATGGCCGTGGTGGTTCGGGGAAGCGGACGGTTGAGCCAGTCGTTGGAGCCAGCTAGAGGCGGGACCTCGTGGGTCCTGCTGGTTCGGTTAAGGTCGTCCATAAATGGCCGGCTATTTATCAATAAAGGGGGTAACCCCCCCCCCCCCCCCCCCCCCCCCCCGTGTCCGCTTAGCACACGGGCGACCAGGCCAGACCAGCCGCACTGGGCCGGACCGCCCACGCCGGGCCGGACCCCCGCCCTGGGTCGGGCCGCCCGAGCCGGGCCGGACCCCTGCGCCGGGCCGGGCCGCACAGGTTGGGCCGGGCCGGGCCGCACAGGTTGGGCCGGGCCGGGCATCTCCCAACTGTGCCGGACCCGGACCCAGGTCGGGTCGACCCAGTTCGGTCCCACCTAGGGGGTATTGTGCTGGGTCGGACCGGGCCCAAACCCCCTGTTTCCAGACAGATCCGTTCAAATGCTCATATCATGGGCTACGGACCTCCGATCGACACACCGTCAGTTGTGTAGAAATCCTTGGATTGAGGTGGTCCTTTAGGTATATTACATTCAAGTTTTTGGAGAACTTTGGGTATGGGCGGTTTGGTTCGAACATGAAACCAACCGGGCCTTCGGAGCGGAAACGCTTATAACTTGAGCTCCAGAAGTCTGATTGATGTGCCGTTGACATTGCTGGATTCCTCTTAGTGAGACGATTATTTTTGATTATTCCGCTCGTGGTTTGGACGTATTTTGAGTATGGTTGGGTTGGTTTGAACTTAAAAACCAATCGGGCCCCTGGGATGAAAAAATCAGTAACTCTCATATCCGGCGTCCAACTGACGCATCGTCTGTCACGTTGAGTTCCTTTTTACGAGACGGAACATTTGGATACATAAACTCCGGACTACGTGTCAGCTGATGTATCGACCCCCTCGGCTTGTGGAGTAGACCCTTCCGAAATCGAGCATGTTGTGTGCGGGAACCCTAGAGCTGGCTGCAACTGTGACGACAATGACAACAGTACTGGGATCCTCCATGGGTTCGGCAGCCACGACGACTGTACTGGAATCCTCCGTGGGTTCGATTGTAATGACTACTATTGTTGTATCCTGTGTGGGTCCGGCAGTACGTGACTACTGTTCTTGTATACTATGTGGGTCTGGCAGTATTTGACTCTATACTTGTATCCTATGTGTGTCCGGCAGAGTAGCAGGTCTTGTATCCCTTGTGGGTCCCACATCTTAGTTGGTCTTGTATCCTGTGTCGGTCCGACAACATAGATGAATAAGTGGCTACATCTGTCCATCTTTATCATTTATGTAGATGTATACCTGTGTGAGATGATTCTTGACTTTCAATCACTATCTTCGATATGATTGTTCTGCTATCCTATGTGGATTAGGTTGTGTTATCCTGTGTGGATTGGATTGTGCTATCCTGCGTAGACTAGATCGAACTTGGGATCGAATATTGGAGCCGAAGTGGAATTGATGAATTAGGTATATGTATGTGCATATACCTAAGTATAGTTGTTTGTTACTTCGTGATTGTATCTTTCCTTTGTGGATTACCCTTCGGGGATTTTGGCGGACCTTCAGGGGTCTCAGGGTCCCTACTGAGTAGCGCATACTCACCCCTGCACGGGCTATGCCCGCACTACGTTGTGTTGGATGCAGAAGACGGACAGTGGTGATCGAGGTTTTTGCTCATAGAGCTGGACGGAACCTGGAGGTGGATCACTGGACGAGACGTACACGGAGTGAACTGCTGGAGCCGAGGAGCGGAGGAGACAATCTGTACCCACCCTTCAGGTGGGATTTCCATAGGACGGTTCGGTGTTGTTGCTTTACTTTCCTACTGATGTACTCTCTTTTCAGTTGTACTTTACTTTCAGTTGTGTTTTATTCTGGCCCATTTACTTTCCTGCAGTTACCATGTACTCACTTTACTTAGTTTTTACTTCTGCTTGCATACTCTATGGTACTTGTTGTCTTACTTAAAGGTAATGCCTTCCATTATATCGTAATTTACAAATTTTGTGCTAGTCTCCAGCCCCTGGCCTATGGGAGGTGGGCTTGGGTTGTCACGACCCGTTCTCAGGACCCATGTCGCGACTACCCCAAGCCCGCCTCCCATAGGCCAGGGGCTGGTGACTAGGACCAAAGGCGTAAATCCCGATATAAGGTAAGGAATTGCCTTTAAGTAAGATAACTAATACAACAGAGTATGCTAGAAGAAGTAATAAATAAGTAAACTGAGTACAAGGTAAGTGTTGAAAAGTAAATGGGCCAGAATACAAACCCAAATGAAAGTAAAGTACATCTGAAAAGAGAGTACAGCAGTAGAAAAGTAAAGCAACAACACCGATCCGTCCTTTGAAAATCCCACCTGAAGGGTGGGTATAGATAGTCTCCTCCGCTCCCCGGCTCCAGTCGTCCGCTCTGTGTACGTCTTGTCCAGTGATCCACCACCAAGTTCCGTCCAACTCCACGAGCTTCTACCTCGATCAGTGTTGTCCTTCGTCTGCATACAACACAACGTAGTGTGGTCATAGCCCATGCAGGGGTGAGTATACGCTACTCAGTAGGGACCCCGGGACCCCTGAAGATCTCTCAGAATCCACGAAGGATAATCTATAAAGGAAAGATACAATCATGAAGTAACAACCAAATCTACTTAGGTATATTCCCATACATATACCTAAGTCATCAATTCCAGTTCGACTCCAACATCTCTTCCCATTTTCGATCTACTCCACACAGGATAGCACCATCCAATCCACACAGGATAACACAACCCAATCCACACAGGATAGCAAAACAATCATATCGAAGATAGTGATTGAATGTCAAGACTCTGCTCACACAGGTATAATTCTTCAAAAGATGATAGAGATGATCAGATGTAGCCACAGATTAATCTAAGTTGTCGGACCCACACAGGATACAAGGCCAGCTAAGCTTTCAGACCCACAAAGGATATAATACTGGAAACTCTGCCATACCCACATAGGATACAAGTACATAGTCAAATACTGTCAGACCCACATAGGATACAAGAACAGTAGTCGCGTACTTCCGAACCCACACAGGATACAATAACAGTAGTCATTGCCGTCTAACCCATGGAGGATTCCAGTACGGTCATCATCGCTTTCGAACCCACCGAGGATCCTAGTACATGCGTCATCTTCATCGCAGTTGCAGTCAGCTCTACTGTTTCCACACACTGCATGCTCGATTCTAGGAGGGTCTGCTCTACGAGCCAAGGGGTTAGATACATCAACTGACATGTAGTCCGGAGTTTATGTATCCCAATGTTCTGTCTCATCAAAATGAAATCAACGTGACAGACGACGTGTCTATCGGACACTCGGTCTGAGAGTTATTGGCTTTTTCGTCCTAGGGGCCCGATTGGTTTTTAAGTCCAAACTAACCTGACCATACTCCAACTACATCCAAACCTCGTGAGTAGTATGCCAAAAGAACCGTCTCACTAAGTAGAATCCAACAAAGTCAATGACATGTCAATCGGATGTTTGAAGCTCATGTTATATGCATTTCCGCTCCGAAGACCCGGTTGGTTTCATGTTCGAACCAACCCAGCTGTACCCAAATTTCTCTAAAACCTTGAGTTTAATATAATAAAATGACCTTCTCGATCCAAGTATTGCTACGCAACTGACAGTGGATCGACCGGATGTATGTAGCCTATGATATGGGTGTTTGAACGGATATGTACGAAAACAGGGGGTTTGGGCCCGGTCCGACCTAACCCAATACCCCCTAGGCCAGACCCGGACCTGGGTAATGTGAGAGTTTATATGCAATTAAATAGGTAGAGTGGGTGAGTTACAAAATAATGGGGGGTTTTCTAACATTAAGAGAGGTTAGAGGAATTGAAGGGGAGGGGCTACTGTGGGCCCACCTCACTAATATCCTACCAAGTGGAGTTAGGATTTAGTGGGTCCCACCCCAACATTCATGCATAGGTTATTACTACTTAAAATAGAAATAAAAATTGTAGAAAATTTTTTTATCTCACTCTTCAGTTAACCCATTTATTTAACAACACCACTCGAGCAAATACAACTCCAGAAAAGGTCTTCCTAAGCAATTAATAGCTCTGCGATTTCATCGGTGCCCTCAGATTTTGATTCCAAGCACCGGTTCCAAAATTATAAAAACACACTCATTCGTTCACTGAACGTACCTGAGCTAAACTTCGGAAAATGATTCTGGGGACACCGAGCCTTGAAATCAGGTGTCGTCAGAAACTGTGTACTCGTAAAATCCCAAGGAAATTATGAAAAAATTCCTTGAAATTTATGGGTCTTTACATTATTCCCACATCAGTTGCACTGGGTGCACGACGTCCTCCATGTATCTTAGCTGATGAGATACGTGAACGACCCGATGCATATCATCGACCATGGGGAGCTGGACATTGATGGAGGGGCGACTATTTCGGAGGTCCCGGTGGAGATCGAGGATCAACAGGAGTGGGTCCTACGTGGGTGGTCGATTCCTCTAGTGCGCATCAGGTGGCAGCGCATGAACCTCCAGGAGAGAACTTGGGAGTGGGAGTCTCAGATGTGTGATCAGTACCCTCATTTGTTCCCATAGTTTGTGATTTATCTTTAAGGGGACATAAAGCCCTGAGGTGGGAGTAATTTAATGACCCGTAATTTTCAAGGAATGTTTTTTCATAATTTCTTTGGGATTTTACGAGTACGTTGTTTCTGGCGGCAACTGATTCCGAGCCCCGGTGTGCCCGGAATCATTTTCCGAAGTTTATCTCGGGTACGTTTAGTGAATGAAGGAGTGGGTTTTTATAATTTTTGAACCGGTGCTCAGAATTGAAATCTGAGGGCACCGATGAAACCTCATCACCGGTAATTTCTTAGGAAGACCTTTTGTGGTGTTGCGTTTTCATGGGTGGTGTTGTTAAATAAATCGGTTAACTGAAGAGTGAAAAAAAAATTGTGCTACATTTTTTATTTCTATTCTAAGTTGTTATAACCTATGCAAGGATGTTGGGGTGGGACCCACTACATCCTAACTCCACATGGTAGGATATTAGTGAGGTGGGCCCGCACGAGCCCGACCCCTTCAAGTCCTTTAACCTCTCTTAAAGCTGGAAAACCCTCCATTATTTGGTAACTCACCAACTCTCCCTCTTTAATTGCATGTCAACTCTCACATTAAGTTGATTGTTTAATGCTATCAATTGATTTAATTTTGAGTTTGATGTTTTGAAAATTCATGGCATGTGTTAATAGAATTATCCTTCCTTATTTTATTTGTGGTGGTATTCGTTTTGTGGAGATTTTGGGCGAGGATGCTCTATGTTTGAAGAATGCGAAGAACGATGAGGCTTCGACGAAGAATGTCGTCATTTCCAGGAGAGATCGATGAGCCGTCTCTTCTTCCCTCCGCAGCCGGTGTGTGATGACGTACCCTTCTTGGACACACGTCGTTCCATCTTCTTTCCACATCAAAGAAAGGGTAACACCATTTAATCCTCAGACAAACTCCATCATCGCATACAGATCCTTTCCTCGCGACGCCGTTTTCCCACGACGATCATCGTTCGACAACTTCTTTGAGGTAGGGGTTCTTTTTTACATCTGTGATTATTTTCTGGCGTTCATCGTTAAATAGTTTTCTGCTTGTTATCAGATTAATGGGGGTAGGTCGGACCGCACAAACACGGTCGACCCTCCTCCCCTTTTTGTTGTTGAACTTTTACGCTGCTTGGAAACGGAGGCGACGCGGTGTCGTTGCACCGCACGGTAACGAGGGAACCATGACGAAGGAGCGTGGTGCCATCGTGCCGCGCCAGTGAGGCCGAAGGAGGCTGCCACCAGGAGCGGGCTGTGGCGAAGGAGTGTGGCACCGTCTCGCCTCACCGTTGAGGCCGAAAGATGCCGCAATCGGAGCCAGGCCAAGGAGGAGGGGCGTGATGCCGTCGCGCCACGCTGGACGGGGAGGAGACGCCGCCTGTGGCCGCGGCGGTTCGGTGAAGCGGCCGGTTGAGCCGTCTGTTGGATCCAGGTGGATGTGGGACCCCGCTGGTTTGGTTAATGCCGGCCATAAATGGCTGGTTGTTTATCAATCAAGGGGGAAGCCCCCCCCCCCCCCCCCTCGCGTCTGCTCAGCGTGCAGGTGCCCAGGCCGAACCGGCAGCACCGGGTCGGACCGCCCGCGCCGGGCCGGACACACGTGCCAGGCTGGGCCGCCCGCTCCGGGCCGGACCCCCGCGCCCAATCAGGCCGGACTTGGGTCGGGTCGGCCCGGTTCGGGCCGCCCCAGGGGGTATTGAGCCGGGTCGGACGGGGCCCAAACCCCCTTTTTTCGGACAGATCCATTCAAACGCCCATATCATGTGCTATGAACCTCCGATTGACACACCGTCAGTTGCATAGCATTCCTTGGATCGAGACGGTCATTTTGGTATATTACACATAAGGTTTTAGAGAACCTTTTGTACGACCAGGTTGGTTCGAACACAAAACAAATCGGGCCTTTGGAGCGGAAACACTTATAACTTGAGTTCCGGATGTTCGATTGATGTTTCCTTTACATTGTTGGATTCCTCTTGGTGAGACGGTTCTTTTGGCCTACTACAATTGAGTTTTGGACACAGTTGGAGTATATTCATGTTGGTTTTGACTTAAAAACCAACCGGGCCCCTGGGATGAAAAAGCCAATAACTCTCAGACCGGGTGTCCGATTGATGCGTCGTCTGTCCCGTTGAGTTCCTTTTGACGAGACGGAACCTTGAGATACATCAACTCCTTAATATGTGTCAGCTGATGTATCGAACCCCTTGACTCATGGAGCGGACCATCCCAGAATCGAGCATGCTGTGTGCGGGAACCCTAGAGGTGGCTGCGACTGCGACGATGATGACGACTGTACTGGGATCCTCCGTGGGTTCGGCAGCGACGACGACCGTACTGGAATCCTCCGTGGGTTCGATGACGATGACTACAAGTCTTGTATCATGTGTGGTTCCAGCAGTATGTGAATACTGTTCTTGTATCATATGTGGGTCTGGTGGTATTTGACTCTGTACTCTTATCCTATGTGGGTCTAGTAGAGTAGATGGTCTTATATCCTTTGTGGTTCTGACATCTTAGTTGGTTTTGTATCATGTGTGGGTCCGATAGCTTAGATTAATCAGTGGCGACATCTGATCATCTCTATCATCTTATGAAGAAGTATACTTGTGTGATATGAGTCTTTACTTTCAATCACTATCTTTGATATGATTGTTTTTATCCTATGTTGATTGGGTTGTGTTATCCTATGTGGATTGGCTTGTGCTATCCTGTGTGGACTAGATCGATCTTGGGCTCGGATGTTGTAGTTGAACTGAAATTGATGACTTAGGTATATGTATGGGCATATACCTAAGTAGAGTTGGTTGTTACTTCGTGATTGTATCTTTACTTTGTGGATTATCCTTCGTGGATTCTGGGAAACCTTCGGGGGTCTCGGGGTCCCTACTGAGTAGTGTATACTCACCCATACAGGGGCTATTCTCGCACTACGTTGTGTTGGACACAGACAACGGATAACACTGATCACGGTAGGAGATCGTGCAGCTAGAGAGAACCTAGAGGTGGATCACTGGACGATATGTACACGGAGCGGACGGCTGGAGTCAAGGAGTGAAGGAGACTATCTGTACCCACCCTTCAGGTGGGATTTCCAGAGGACGGCTCAGTGTTGCTACTTTACTTTTCGGCTGTTGTACTCTCTTTTTAGTTGTAGTTTACTTTCAGTTGGGTTTATATTCTGGCCCATTTACTTTCTAGCACTTACCTTGTACGTAGTTTACTTAGCGTTTACATCTACATGCATACTTTGTGGTATTTGTTATCTTACATAAAGGCAATGTCTTCCATTATATCGGGATTTACGCCTTTGGTGCTTGTCACCAGCCCCTGTCCTATAAGAGTTGGGCTTGGGGTAGTCACGACACGGGTCCCAAGGAGGGTCGTGACAGAAATCTTCACGTATTACCTATAATTATAGATCATGTAAAAGTGTTATGTGAAAATACTACAGGTGTGATTCTTTAAAGGGACCCCAGAACTAAATAATAGAAATATCATAAACATTATCAGGGATAATATATTAAATATTTCTTCATATATGAATTAATTTATTATCACCAATAATTCAATATAAAAAATTATTTTAGACCCATTTAATAAAAAAATAAAATAATATAAGAAAAAATATATTTTGAGCAATAGAAAAGGTGATAGTAGGATTTTGGTTCCGATGAATGTTGAATAATATTGTTATTAGTTCATTATTAGTAAAATTATTTTAAGATAATAAATTTTAGAACCATGAATATTCCTTTTGATATATACATGTTTTAATATTATTACCGTTTTTTTCTATGGAAATAGTTTATAAAATATTGTAGTAAAACTATTTTTTCATATTAATTGGTTATATTAGATCCCACTAAAATGGGATTCTTGAAATCATAGGAAAATATTCATAATGTTATGTTTAATTGTCGGGATTTAACTATATGAAAAGACATATATTATTTTTTACTTTTTGGTTTTGGTAGGAAATTTTCATGGGGAAATATTCTGATGATTTTCATACATAGTAATCTATAATAAGCGAGATCATGAATACTAACCCACTACATGTAATTCCATATATAGTGTGACTTTATAAATTCATATATGTGTGTGTCTGTAATGGTACTTATACTTGAGATCCTTATTAATACATCTATACAACCTTATAATTTTAGGTAAGATGACAAAATAGATATATATAATCTTGTAAATGTTTCATACATTTGGTGTTTTAGAAGTGGTATGATAATAATTGAATAATTATTAAAGGATTCATCACTACCATGTTATACAAATATATATATATATATGTATATAATGTTAATTGATATAAAAGTGTCTAGCTGAAACCCATGAAAACAGTGATTATTGAAATGATTCTCTCTATATGTGACAGCATAATAGAATAATTTATAGTGGATGATGTTATATATAATCATCCTAGTTGATGAGATATCATATGATAAATATATTATATTATATAACATAGAGTTTTTTGGAAGGTATCCATATATATAAACATTCTCTCTCTAAGCTTACCAGGATGTGTTTCTTGATACCACTCATGGGATATGAGTTACTCTCATAGCATATAATAAAATAATTAAGGTGGTCACACAACAAGTGTATTCAACAACCCAATATATTTCTACAAAAATATTATTTGTTAGAACATAATCAATATCAATTTATATATTAATTCTCATTTATATTATGTTAATAATAATGAAATTGCATGTAATTATACAATTGGAATTAAGGTTGTATGAATTAAATTCCTCATATAAATATTCAAAATTTATTAAATTTAATAAAAAAATATTTATGATTTAAATTATTAGTTTTATCTAAAACCATGTTAATGGTTGTTTTTCATATTTTATTTTAATGGATTAGTCATATCATGGTATTTATTAATTTATGTTACTTGAATATTTATTCTCTTAAGTATTGATTAATTGTATTGAATAAACATTTCACTATATTAATATATTTTTTACTTAATTAAAAGTAATTATTATTTAATTATATATTAAATAAGCATTCATAACATGCGGTGTAGTATTAAAATATGAAAAAGTGGGGGTGTTATTGTTAATTCACTTAATTTAAACCCTACATATCATTTTTTACATGTACAAGTAAATTAGATTGTTTAAAAACAACAATCATTATATTCATAACATAATATTGAAAATTATAACTCTCCGCTTAATTCTTTGAATTTATAGGGACAATTATAGAAACTCTTATACAATTGATATAAGGATGTTTTTCTGATCCTAACTCCTTATGTTACACCCAATAGAATGTGGAGGATATCCTGATCATTTTAAAGAATATGTGTATTTCAGTATAGTGATTTGTATTTTGAACCATAAAAAATGATGACAATAAAATCATGAATGAATTAAATTATAGGGAAATTCCTTGTGGTAATTATTGTTATGATCAATATTCAATAGATAAATAATATTTGGATACTGTTCATTGGATTGTTGAATCATGATTTTATTTAATTTTTGAATATGGTACCCACCATAGACTGCTTCTTTTACACCAGAATAATGTATTACTAATGGGGTGTTAGAACGTGTGGTAAATTATTTTATACAAATAATTTAAATTAGTGGTCAATCATTTAATAACATGTTTTCCTTGATGTGTTACAATATTCAATCTCTTTTTTAATTGTTTCTATATATATATATATGAGTTGAGAATCATTGTTATTTATCTATTGATTGTAATTTTTATAACTAAAACTTTTTTACCTTTTTATTATACAGTGAAATCAAAATGAAATGAAAGTTTTTATTATTTAAAAATGAATTGATTTTTTATTAAAAATGCGTGGATTTAGGATATTTGGTTTCTATTCTAGGTTGTTATATAGAATTATTATATATCTTCCAAAAATGATTTTATTAATGAAAAACATTATTGTTATCTAACCAAAATAATTTATCATTTATAAACAAAAAAATTATGGAGAATGATATTTATTAACACTTTTTTATAATTGGTAAAGGACAATTTATGAATGCATATTTAGTGATAAAAAAGTTAATAATATACAGAGCACAAGTAATGCATTCACTTTGCATGCACTAAATAATATAATAATATTTCATTTCATTTTCATATATGGAGATTATATTATTTAACTTATAAAAATGTAATTAAAATTCATTTAACTCACTTTATAATATTCATAAGTGGGATTATTGAAAAAATAAATTTTAATAGTCGATGTATTAATTTTATTTTTATATTTTATAATAGTAATAGAACAAATTACATTAAAAATGCAATAAAATTTTAAATTTTAATTAATTTTATATTTGTTGTAAATTATATATAATTTTATTAAACTTTATTTAAAATATAATGAAATAATTATATTGTCTTTTATATAGATTTTGACATACTTATATTCATCATCAATTAAATTATAGTATAATTAAGTAATATAAAAAGAAAAAAAACTAAATAAAACCTGAATTTTTAATCACTATGAATTATATAAATGTGGGCTCAAATAGAACACATTATAATTATTTTTATTTTTATTTTTGAAAATATTAATTTTTTTAAAATATCAATTTCAATTACAATAATGTATTGTTAAAAAAATTATTTTTATTTTTAAAAATAAAAAAGGAGTATCCAAATATTAAGGAAAACTAATGATTTATTATTATTAATATAAGGATTTTATTATTAATGTTATATTAAAAATTGATGGATGGAAAATACAAAAATAACAACTTGTTTGGGTGTCATTTCAATTAATGATCTATGTAGAATATTACAATCTGTAAAATATATTTGAAATAATTATCTATGTAGAATTGCTCCTTATTTTGATAAATATTAGTATTAACACACTTGAAAACTAGGGTATATCCTAAGAAATTCCCTTAATAAGGTCACTAACAATACAATTGTACTTCCTCTTATTATTTTATGACTATTAACTATGAGTAAGCTTCCCCATAATCTATTTTTGGGAATTAAATTTACAATTTCCATAATTCAATAAATGTTCTAAATATAATAAATTCTTAATGATCTCGAGAATTAAAAATGAAATGAATAAATAATGGAAGGTCACAAAAATTGTTTATAAAACTAATGTATAAAAACAAATATTCATTTTTTACATAAACAGCAATAAAAAACCAATTTCCCTAATCATATTTAATCCTCCACATAATGTATTGTTTTAATAAATGGTCCCACTAAACACTTTAAGAGGGAGGAGTAAAATATGGTTACTTGAAATTTATTATTTTCACAATCTTAATTAGATTTTGTTTTCTTGTTATATAATACACCTTCTATAAGTCTCATTAATAAAAAAACTGATACTAAATGTATTAATTTAAAAGAGTGATATGACTATTTTTATGTAGTTCACATCCACATGGATAAATTAATGGGGAACCTATAATATTGTTTTAATAAGAAAATTAATCACTAGTCCATTCGTTGTTGCTATAAAAAATAGGATAAAATATCTACCTATCCATATTCCATGACCACTACCACTCTTACACTCACTAATATTTAAAAGGGTTAAAAATATGTTAAAAATAACACATATTTTAAACTAAAAAATATATTACTTAATTATATAAATATGATGAGGAACCCCTTTATCTCTCATCAACCATTTTGATGAATTCTTATGTCACGCCGTTACGCTGCCGAAATCGCACCAATTTTCTAAGCCAATGTCATTTTGTAGTGAATACCATTCCCATTTCTCCATCAAGGGTATTCACCTTTATGCACATTTATTTATTGATTATAAAGTTTCATGTATGAATTCCATATTCCTTTATCGTGGAATAAATGATTATGTTTTATGAATCCATGTTTTATGATCCATGTGGCACACTTATGCATGAAATGAAATGTTTAAGAAGGGTGCGCCCTTATAGCGCTCCAATGCATTGGGTAAAGTATAGTATCATGATACGACAAGTGAAATGAGTGTTGAATCATGCTAATTCAAGTGAAACAAGGGTTTACTCATGCTTCATGTTCAATGAGGGTTTACTCATACTCCATGTGCAATGAGCCTTGGATCATGATAATTCAATGTTAAGTGTTGTTGCCACATTTCAATGTTATGATTATCAGGCTTTATCCTGCCTTTATATTCATGATTCTCTTAT
Source organism: Viscum album (assembly GCA_963277665.1). Lineage (NCBI taxonomy): Eukaryota > Viridiplantae > Streptophyta > Magnoliopsida > Santalales > Viscaceae > Viscum > Viscum album. The sequence goes on from OY728123.1 coordinate 894,585,402, forward strand.
TATCTATTGACATGCCTATTTCAAAACATGTATTGGAACTCCTCATTTTATTCCATGTGTACTCCCTTACTGGGATTTATAGCTCACCCTTTTCTTATACGTGTCCTCAGGTTATCCCATGCAATGCTATGTATGAGGGAATGTAGTGGTCATGTAATGGAAGTTTTCAATAAAGATGTTGTATTTCATGTTTTAAGTTTATATGTAATGATCCTAAGCCCCAAAGACTCAAAACCTCTCGATCTTCTTTGTTGTATCAAGTGAAGTTTTATGAAATGAATCATGTTTAAGTTGTAATAAAAAGCAGGGTTGTCACAGTTGGTATCAGAGGATATGTTTTGTTATTTTTGGGATTAGGAAACCCTAGTAATCCCTTAGACACAAGACTAAGTATAATAAAAACATCCCTATGTTTTCGTAAATAATAAGTGAGTTGTTTATCAAACAAATACATCACTGTCTGGATACGAGCAGACAGAGGCGGCTCTGGCACAGATGTATCCTAGGGGTAAAACCCGAAAACACCGCTTTGAGCTAGAATCGAACGGGAACAGGTGCACGACAATGGGCCTTACTGCACTCTTGGTTACGACACTCCCGTGGGATATGTTTTTATAAATTCACAATCTTGGTATGAACCCTTATTAAGCGAAAAATGCCCCTAAGAATATAGGTTAGAAAGTAGATCATGAAAAGCCAAGATTGAATCATATAGACACATGAGTTAAGGAAATAAAAGTTTATTTATAAATAATCAACTTTTGTCTTTGGATTACCCTTTATGTGTTACCCCTAACTTTACTTTTATTCCAGCCAATGGCCGGAAATAGGAGGACTCGGGCTAACAACCGTTGTGAAGATCAGTGTGATGATTGTACTAATGAGATTCCCAATCCAATGGGAGCGGGAATCGTGAACTTTGTCATGCTTCTATCTCAGCTAACTCAAGATTTGAATAGAAACATGGGTCAAGAGGAACGTCCAAACCCCCCTAAGAAAGAACAATGGGAGCGGGAATCACGAACTTTGTAATCCTTCAATGTTCTGAACAAGAGAAGGTTCTCCTGGCTGCTTATCGTATGGAGGGTGAAGTTGATCAATGGTGGATGTTGATAAAAAATACGAAGCCTGAGGAGGAGATCGAGGCTTTGGAATGGAAGGAATTCTGGAAGATTTTTTTTGAAAAATATTTTCCACGCACCCTCCGACTTAAGATGGAAAGGGACTTCTTTTCCATCAAGCAAAAAGATGAAGAATCTATTGGAGCGTACGACGCAAACTTCACAAGGCTTGCATGATATGCTTCTGGCTTTGTCGTTACCCCCAAATTCAAGGTTGACCGCTTCCTTGGTGGGCTTAAGCGTAGCTTGCGGAAATCATTAGTGATCCGTGACTTCGACATTTATGATTAAATTGTCCAATGTGCCCTCAAGGTCGAAATGGAGATCGGGGAATCACAGGGCTATCATGGGGACAAGAAGCGTAAGGTGGAGTTCAATGCTGGTGGTCCGTTGGACAAATCCAATGGCGCTAAGAAGTTCCAGCACCACACTTGCCAAAAGTGCGGAAAGAAGCACCCTAGAAATTGCCTTAAGGGGACGAGAAAATGCTTCAGGTGTGGAAGAGAAGGGAACCTAGCTATTAATTGTCAGCAAGAAGGACACACGGCTACGACAGAGGAGAGGAACGCTCCATTCGAACCTCAACACATTGTTCAATGCTAAAAATGCAAAGAACCAAGTCATTTTGCAAATCAGTGCCCTAATCCAAGGGTTATCAGAGGCAACCAACAACCTCCAAGACAGCAAGGAAGAGCTTTTTCCATCACTTCTGTCGAAGTGAACCCCAACAACGAAGTGGTGATAGGTACGCTAGTTATTCATTCAAGAATAGCAGACATACTTTTTGATTCAGGCACTACGAATTATTTTATATCTCGAATGTTTAGTAGAACAATCCCAGCACCACCAAAAATCATTGAAGTAAAGATGTCGGTGAGTACGGGTAATGGGGAAATCATTGCATCCCATGAGTATAAGTCCTTCCCTGTTATAATATATGGATTCAATTTCCCAAAGAACCTCATCATACTCCGTTTGGTGGAATTTGATGCAATTCTTGGCATGGATTGTCTTTCCTTATATAGAGCAAACATAAATTGTCAATAGAGGGAAATCACACTCCATACAGTGAATCGACCCCCGATTCGTTACAAGTGTCAGGAGGAAGATGAATCTACTTTAGCTCCATCATCTAATTCATGGATATTACTGCCCTATGAGCATGCATATCTGGCTCAGATGATTGAGTCCAAAGAAGAAACCATCCTTGAAGAAATTCCTATTATGAGGGAATTCACGGAAGTGTTTCCCGAGGAACTGTCTGGTCTTCCTCTAAGAAGATATGTTGAGTTCTCAATTGAACTTATACCTGGGGCGCTACCAATATCCAAGACTCCATATAGAATGGATGTAGTTGAGCTTGAAGAGCTAAAGAAACAACTACAGGAGAATCTGGATAAATGGTTTATATGCCCAAGTGCTTCACCATGGGGTGCACCAGTCCTCTTCGTCAAGAAGAAGGATGGGTCAATACGGCTTTGCATATATTATCGTGAACTTAACAAAATAACGATAAAGAACAAGTATCCACTCCCATGAATTGATGAATTTTTTGATCAGCTACGTGGAGCACAATACTTCTCCAAGGTGGAGTTTCGGTCGGGATATTATCAAGTAAGGGTGAAGAAGAAAGATATCCCCAAGACTACTTTTCGTACAAGATATGGGCACTATGAATTCCTAGTAATGCCTTTCGGACTCACCAATGCTCCAGAAATATTCATGGAATTGATGAATAGAGTATTTAGAGATTACCTTGACAAATTTGTGGTAGTATTTATAGATGATATTCTAATATACTCCAAAACCAAGGAGGACCATGAGGAGCATTTAAGAACTGTACTAGAGAATTTGCGCAAGGAGAAGCTCAATGAAAAGTACAACACATGTGAGTTCTAGTTGAAGGAAGTCTCATTCATGGGCCATATCATCACAAGCAATGGGATATCTGTGGACCCCTCTAAAACATATGCAATTGAGGGATGGCCGAGGCCAACATCGGTAACAGATATCAGTGGCTTCTTGGGGTTAGCTGGATATTATCGACGATTTGTGAGAAATTTCCCATGATTGTCCAACCCTCTTACCAAGCTAACTTGAAAGGGAGTAAAGTTTTCTTGAAGTGATGAATGCGAAGAAAGCTTCAAGGAGTTGAAAAGGAGGCTTATCACTGTGCCCGTGCTCACTTTACCCACAAGTGTGGAACTTTTTGTGGTATTCAGTGATGCCTCAAAAAGGTCTTAGGCTGTGTGCTGATGCAGAATGATAAAGTGATATCCTATTCCTCAAGGCAGTTGAAAATCCATGAGCGAAACTATCCAACGCATGATCTGGAGTTGGCTGCAGTGATCTTTGCCTTGAAAATATGGCGACATTATCTCTATGGAGAGAAATGTGAGATATATACTGACCACAAGAGTCTTAAATATATATTCACACAGAAAGAGCTTAATATGTGCTAGAGAAGATGGATAGATCTCATCAAGGATTATGATTGTTCAATACATTACCACCCTGGGAAAGTGAACAATGTGGCGGATGCCCTAAGTAGAAAGGATCCAGCTATTCTATCAATGAGGATAATTTAGAAGGATCCAATCTTCTTAGACTTGATGAAGATGAACGTGGGAATCAAAAGGAAGGGAAAATCATCAATCCTTTCACAAATGATTGCTCAACCATCTCTTTTGGAAAGGTTAAAGGATGCTCAAAAGGATGATGTCGGAATTCAAGGAAAAGTGAAAGCTATCAAAAAGGGAAAATCCTCGGATTTTAATGTTAATGAAGAAGGAATTGTGCAGTTTGGGAAAAGATTATGTGTTCCATCAAGCCTGGAGCTAAAGAAGGAACTTTTGGATGATGCACATAGTTCAAATTTCTCTATTCACCCAGGGAGCACAAACATGTATCAAGATCTCCGAGAAAACTTTTGGTGGGATAATATGAAGAAGGAGATCGCCGAATATACATCAAAGTTCCTGGTGTGTCAGAAAGTGAAGGAAGAGAGGCAGAAGTCTAAGGGGATGATGCAACCATTGCCCATACCAGAATGGAAATGGGAGAACATCACCATGGACTTTGTCACCGGACTTCCAAGGACATCCAAAGGCAACAATGCAATCTGGGTTGTTGTGTATCATTTTACAAAGACTGCACACTTCATTTCTATTCGAGAGGATTTCTCTTTGGATCAACTGGCACAGATTTATATCAGGGAAGTGGTAAGGTTGCATGGAGTACCACTATCTATTGTGTCCGACCGAGTTCCAAGATTCACCTCTAAGTTTTGGAAGAGTCTTCAACATGCTCTGAATACTGAACTGAACTTTAGTACGTCCTATCATCCTCAAACTGATGGTCAATCATAGAGGACTATCCAAACACTTGAGGATATGTTGTGAGAATTCTCAATGGACTTTAAAGGAGGATGGGATCAACATCTTCCTATGGTTGAGTTCTCTTATAATAACAGTTTCCACTCGAGCATCCAAATGGCACCATATGAAGCCCTTTATGGGAAAAGGTGCAGAACACTGGCATGTTGGGATGAGGTTGGTGAACGTAAGCAAATTGGACCAGAAATGGTCGAAGAAATGGTGGAGAAGGTGAAAACCATTCTGCAGCATATCAAGGCAGCCTAGAGTTGAAAGAAGAGTTATGCAGATAATCGTCGACGAGACCTTGAGTCTAATGTTGGAGACATGGTGTTTTTACGCATATCTCCATGGAATAAGGTCGTGAGGTTTGGAAAGAAAGGGATGTTAAGTACAAGATACATCGACCCCTTTGAGATTCTTGATCGTGTTGGGGCTGTGGATTATCGACTAGCACTTCCACCTACAATGGAGAATGTGCATGATGTCTTTCATGTATCCCTATTAAGGAAGTACATACCTGACCCTTCACATGTACTCTCATCTGAGGTGGTACAATTGGAAGATGATATTTCTTTTGAGGAGAAACCAGTGAAGATCTTAGATCGTAGAGAAAAAGTTCTACGAAATAAGACAATGCCCCTCGTCAAGGTGTTGTGGAGAAACCAGAAGTTTGAAGAAGCAACTTGGGAGTCAGAGGATATGATGAAGCTGAGTTACCTATATTTTTTTTAGTGTGGGAAAAGGAAAATTTCGACGGAGAAATTTCTTAAGGGGGGAATATTGTAACGACCCAAAGTTTCGTTAATGGAAAATACCTTTTGATCTAGTTAAATGTCTCTTTATGAGAAATGTTTTTATAAGAAGTCAACTTCTTTGGTTTCATGGTATAAATTTTGACCATTGTAAATATAGTCGTTGAACAGTGATTACATGATTAGTATAAATGTAAGGCTTTATCGAACCCAATTTTTAATCAGACAAAGGAAGCTATGGCCTAATCCAGTACAAATCCCATTTGTCGGAGCTCGGAAAATAGGTGGCATCTTTGGGCTTCGCCCTTGACCAATCCCAAGCTGAGCTTCATTATGTCAAGCTCGAACGTGACCGTCTACGGGAAAACTGGAAGTTGATTGAAATTACCACTCGAGCAATGTTATCTGAGCCACCCCCAGAGTCTGTCACCATCACACACCTTACCCTTAGGTCTTATGCGGCTGTTTTAAGGGGTTATGTAACAAATAATTAGTACTATGTTCATGTACATTGTTTTTTTGTATATAATAATTAATATAATTTCTAGTCACTTTTGCTACATTGTAAATAGTTTTTAAAGTACAAATGGTGTTTTTAGTTATTATTTAATTAAGAATTCAATTTTATTAAATTAAGAGATTTTTGAATTAAATAATATTTTAATAAAATATTATTATTAATATTAAATTAATATTTATTAAATATAAATGATCTTATAATTTTATGAATGCAATTAATTTTTTTTATTAAGGTTTGAAAGCCATTTCTGGCAAAACATGTGAATTTTCGATAAATATTGGTTTTTATTTTAAAACTGAAAATTAAAATATTTAGAAATTTTTTAGATATAATAAATGTCATTTTTGGAATCAGGACGTCGAAATTATCCAACGGTGAATTTTTCATAATTTTATGAGATAGTCAATTTTTTGGGTAAAAATTAAATATCGTTTAAATATATAATGTGTTTTATGACATCATAATGACCCAATGGTGATGTAATAAAATACCATGATCCTTATGTTCGGCCAATATATGTTTCATCATTAAAATAATGTGATTTTGGGTTTGTTTGACTTACTTTTCAAAGCATTAATGAACCCCTCAAGACTTATTCAACACTTTGTCTTTTTAAATTAATTTCCATGGGAGTGTGACTCACCACCACATAAGCAACCCTAGGTTTTTAATAAGTTCAGAACTTGGCCTTGTAAAATATTGTTTTCCTCTTTCGTTTTCCAGAAACCATGGGAATATACCATGGTATGGTTTGTGGTATAGATTATTTTAATATAAGGGGTCCCAAACCTAAATAATAAAGAATTCTCTCACCTTTCCTATATAAACCCACCAATGCTCCCACGTAATCCTCACTAAAATACCTTGGAGTTCGTACAACCTCTGCCCTAATCTCTCTAGAATCCTCCCAAGGTTCCCCAAGCTCCCAAGAAGCCTCTCACAAGCCTCCCTCTAGCCTTTGGAAGCACACTTCCAAGTAATGGTTTTTTCTTCCTTTCTCATTTTTGTCAATTTTTTAAGTGGTATTGCCCTTTTAATGTCAATTATGAATGTTGGGGTATGTTTTCTCACCTCCCCCATACTTCTCTCTTATTGTTTTAATGATGGGAGTCCCCTTTCTCTCACATTAAATGTCTCCCATGTACACCTGTTAATATGCCGAAATTCCGAAAGGAACTTCTCTCTCTCCTTTTACATTAAAGCAACAATTTTGTTTCATGAATATAAATTCATTTTCAATTTTTGGGACATGTATCTATATGACCTCCTTACTATCCATTACATGAAAATATGATGAGGAACCCCTTTCTCTCTCATCAACCATTTTTATGAATTCTTATGTCACGCCGTTACGCTGCCGAAATCGCACCGATTCTCTAAGCCAATGTCATTGTGTAGTGAATACCATGCCCATTTCTCCATCAAGGGTATTCACCTTTATGCAGATTTATTTATTGATTATAAAGTTTCATGTATGAATTCCACATTCCTTTATCGTGGAATAAATGAATATGTTTTATGAATCCATGTTTTATGATCCATGTGGCACACTTATGCATGAAATGAAACGTTTAAGAAGGGTGCGCCCTTATAGCGCTCAAATGCATTTGGTAAAGTATAGTATCATGATACAACAAGTTAAATGAGTGTTGACTCATGATAATTCAAGTGCAATGAGGGTTTACTCGTGCTTCATGTGCAATGAGTGTTTACTAATGCTCCATGTGCAATGAGCCTTAGCTCATCCTAATTCAATGTTAAGTGTCGTTTCCACATTTCCATGTTAGGATTATCATGATTTATCATGCCTTTATGTTCATGATTCTATTATGCTCTATTGACATGCCTATTTCCTAACATGTATTTTACTCCTCATGTTATTCCATGTGTACTCCATTACTGGTCTTTATATCTCACCCTTTTCTTATGCATGTCCTCAGGTTATCCCATGCAATGCTAAGTACGAGGGAATGTAGTGGTCATGTATAGTAAGTTTTCAATAAAGATGTTGTATTTCATGTTTTAAGTTTATATGTAATTATCCTAAGCCCCAAATACAGTAAACCTATCGATCTTCTTTGTTGTATCAAGTGAATTTTTATGTAATGAATCATGTTTAAGTTGTAATAAAAAGCAGGGTTGTCACAGTTGGTATCAGAGGATAGGTTTAGTTATTTTTGGGATTAGGAAACCCTAGTAAAGCCTTAGATACAAGACTAAGTATAATAAAAACATCCCTAAGTTCTGGTAAATACTATGTAAGTGGTTTATCAAACAAATACATCCCTGTCTGGATACGACCAGTTAGAGGCGGCTTTGGCACAGATGTATCCTAGGGGTAAAACACGAAAACACCGCTTTGAGCTAGACTTGAATGGGAACTGGTGCATGACAACGGGCCTTGCTGCACTCTTGGTTACGACACTCCCGGGGGATATGTTTTGTGAAATTCACAATCTTGGTATGAACCCTTATTAAGGGAAAAATTCCCCTAAGAATATATGTTAGAAAGTAGATCATGAAAATCCTATATTGAATCCTATAGACTCATGAGTTAAGGAAATAAAAGTTTATTTATAAGTCATCAACTTTTGTCTTTGGATTGCCCTTTATGTGTTACCCCTAAATTTCCTTTTATTCCAGCCAATGGCCGGTAATAGGAGGACTCGGGATAACAACCGTTGTGAAGATCAGTGTGATGATTGTACTAATGAGATGCCCAATCCAATGCGAGCGGGAATCATGAACTTTGTCACGCTTCTATCTCAGCTAACTCAAGTTTTTAATAGAAACACGGGTCAAGAGGAACGTCCAATCCCACCTAAGAAAGAACAAGTCGCTATCGAGAGCTTCATGAGACAAAGGCCTCCTACTTTTAGTGGATCATCTGATCCCACGATCGCTGAACAATGGATCATCTCCATTGAAAAGATCTTCTCCATCCTTCAATGTTCTGAACAAGAGAAGGTTCTCCTGGATGCTTATCGTATGGAGGGTGAAGCTGATCAATGGTGGACGTTGATCAAAAATATGAAGCCTGAGGAGGAGATCAAAGCTTTGGAATGGAAGGAATTCTGGAAGATGTTTTTTTGATAAATATTTTCCTTGCACCCTCTGGCTTAAGATGGAAAGGGACTTCCTTTCCCTCAAGAAAAAAGATGAAGAATCTATTGGAGCGTATGAGGAAAACTTCACTGGGCTTGCACGATACGCTTCCAACTTTATCGTTACCCCCGAATGCAAGGTTGACCGCTTCTTTGGTGGGCTGAAGCCCAACTTGCAGAAAGCATTAGCGATCCGTGACTTCGACAGCTATGAGGAAATTTTCAGATGTGCCCTCAAGGTCGAAATGGAGATCGGAGAATCACAGAGGTATCATGGGGACAAGAAGCATAAGGTAGACTTCAATTCTGGTGGTCCGTTGGATAAATCTAACGGCGCTAAGAAGTTCCAGCACCCCACTTGACAAAAGTGTGGAAAGAAGCACCCTGGAAATTGCCTTAAGGGGACGAGAAAATGCTTCAGGTGTGGAAGAGAAGGGCACCTAGCTATTAATTGTAGGCAAGAAGGACACGCGGCTGCGACAGAGGAGAGGAATGCTCTGTTCGAAACTCAACACGTTGTTCAATGCTACAAATGAAAAGAACCGGGTCATTTTTCAAATCAGTGCCCTAATCAAAGGGTTATCGGAGGCAACCAACAACCTCCAAGACAGCAAGGAAGATCTTTTGCCATCACTTCTACCGAAGTGAACCCCGAAAATGAAGTGGTGATAGGTACGCTGGTTATTCATTTTAGAATAGCGAACGTAATTTTTGATTTAGGTTCTACGCATTCTTTTATAACTCGAAAGTTTAGTAGATCAATCCCAGCACCACCACAAATCATGGAAGTAAAGTTGTCGGTGATTACGGGAAATGGGGAAATCATTGCATCCTAGGAGTATAAGTCCTCCCCTGTTATAATCTGTGGATTGAATTTCCCAGCGAACCTCATCATACTACCTTTGGTGGAATTTGATGCAATTATTGGCATGGATTGGCTTTCCTTATATAGAGCCAACATAAATTTTCGGGAGAGGGAAATCACACTCCATATGGAGAATCGACCCCCGATTCATTACAAGTGTCAGAAGGAAGATGAATCTCCTTTAGCTCTATCATCTCAAGCATGGATATTACTGCTCTATGAGCATGCGTATCTGGCACCGATTATTGAGTCCAAAGAAGAAACCATCATTTAAGAAATGCCTATTGTGAGGGAATTCACGGAAGTGTTTCCCGAGGAACTGCCTGGTATTCCTCTAAGAAGAGATGTTGAGTTCTCAAATGAACATATACCTGGGTCGCTACCAATATCCAAGACTACATATAGAATGGATGTTGATGAGCTTGAAGAGCTGAAGAAATAGCTACAGGAGAATCTGGATAAACGGTTAATACGCCCAAGTGATTCACCATGGGGTGAACCAGTCCTCTTCGTCAAGAATAAGGATGGGTCAATGCGGCTTTGCATCGATTATCGTGAACTTAAAAAAATCATGATAAATAACAAGTATCCACTCCCATGAATTGATGACTTGTTTGATAAGCTGCGTGGAGCAGAATAATTCTCCAAGGTGGACTTGCGGTCGGGATATTATCAAGTAAGGGTGAAGAAGGAAGATATCCCCAAGGCTGCTTTTCGTACAAGATATGGTCACTATGAATTCATATTAATGCCTTTTGGACTCACCAATGCTCCATCAATATTCATGGAATTGATGAATAGAGTCTTTATAGATTACCTTGACAAATTTGTGGTAGTATTTATAGATTATATTCTAATATACTCTAAAACCAAGGAGGACCATGAGGAGAATTTAAGAACTGTACTAGAGACTTTGTGCAAGGAGAAGCTCTATGCAAAGTACAAAAAGTGTGAGTTCTGGTTGAAGGAAGTCTCATTCTTGGTCCATATCATCACAAACAATGGGATATCTATGGACCCCTCTAAAACATATGCAATTTACGGATGGACGAGGCCAACATTGGTAACAAATATCCGTAGCTTCTTGGGGTTAGCTGGATAATATCGACGATTTGTGAGAAATTTCTCACGACTGTCTAACCCTCTTACCAAGCTAACTAGAAATAGAGTAAAGCTTGATTTTAGTGATGAATGCGAAGAATGCTTCAAGGAGTTGAAAAGGAGGCTTATCACTGTGCCCGTGCTCACTTTACCCACAAGTGGGGAACTTTTTGTGGTATTCAGTGATGCCTCAAATAAGGGCTTAGGCTGTGTGCTGATGCAGAAAAATTAAGTGATATACTATGCCTCAAGGTAGTTGAAAATCCATGAGCGAAACTATCCAACGCATGATCTGAGTTGGTGGCGGTGATCTTTGCTTTGAAAATATGGCGGTATTATCTCTATGGAGAGAAATGTGAGATATATACTGACCACAAGAGTCTTAAATATATATTCACACAGAAAGAGATTAATATTCGCCAGAGAAGATGGATAGAGCTCATCAAGGATTATGATTGTTCAATAATCACACAGAAAGAGATTATGTCCTCAGGTTATCTCATTCAATGCTATGTACGAGGGAATGTAGTGGTCATGTAAAGGATGTTTTCAATAAAGATGTTGTATTTAATGTTTTATATTTATATGTAATTATCCTAAGCCCCAAAGTCACTAAACCTCTCGATCTTCTTTGTTGTATCAAGTGAAGTTTTATGTAATAAATAATGTTTAAGTTTTAATAAAAAGCAAGGTTGTCACACATTAACTGGCTTCCGAGTCTAAGATGTCACAAAGTGGTATCCAAGGTGGTTCCCATTCTTGATTCACTATTTAGATATAATATATTATATATTATGAATGCTAGGTAATTTCTTACATTCCATTATTGGGTGTCGTGATTCCATGTTCGGGGTAATAACCATGTTTCTAAATTATAATTATTGTTCTTATTTTACCTTTTACAGTTGATATTATTTCACCATTGGGTGAAGTGCATGTTTTGTGGAGTTGTTGATTATTACTCCAATTGTGTATTTTCTTTCATCCTTGACCCGATGATATGAGGGAAATTATTTTTTCTACATGTATCATTATAGGCCCCTATATTTCACATGCCATGCATATTTCCCTACCATATAAGTGAATTTCACTACTTTAAAATGCTCAATATTCATGTGATTATTGAGTGATGATGTGATAGTAAGATTATGATTATATTACACTTGGCTGTGATTGATTGATTTCCAATCTCAATTCATGAAGTGTATGGTCCCTCATGGTGTGGGATGAGTAAGTTACCAAGTCAAGCCATTATTCTATAAATAAATGGGATTCATTTCTAGAGATAAGGTGTATGGGAACTGATTTACCGGAAATGACTATCCATTATTATGTGAATCGTGACATCTAAAATGAATTGGTTGAATATCTATATCCCATGTTTTTTTGTTCATGAAAGGAAAAGGAGTAAACTTGGTAATTAAATGTAAAATGAAATGGAACTTATACTTGAGCACTTACTAATACCTAGTCGGTTAATAGGGTAGTTGGGGTACTATACCTTGGGTAGTGATTTTTCTTACATTCTGCTTCTTCTTGTGAGGTTTTCCTTTTTCTTATGATTTTTCTGGGAAATTTTCTTGGAAATTATAGACCAATGACACCCCGACGCCCTTGTATCATACGCTTGGAGGGTGATAATGACCATGCTCAAGATATAGTGGGCCCTGATCTGCCATTCATACCTCTATAAGTGCCACTTGATGCAGTGCCTAATGTACCTGATCTGGGAACTGATTCCCAAGTTCGTTATAGTTTCCTATATCTGATGATTTCCATCCACAGTGCTCCATTGCTTGCACCTATGGTGGATGGTCTAACTCATGAGTTCCAACAGAAGTATTCTCCTTGTTTCTCATGGGATAGTGGTTTACAGCCTGCAGAGTCATTTCTAGAAGCCACCCTATCCATATTTGAGCATCTGGAAATGCCTCTAGAGGGGAGGGTCAAGCATTCCACATACACGATTTGATATTTTTCCATGTTTTAGTGGGATGTGACTTCCCATGATGGTTTTCATCGGGGTATGTTATGGGTTGATTTCCAGACTGCCTTCTATGATCAGTTTTTTCCATATATGCTGAGAGCTTATAGAACTAGAGATATTATGAATCTTGAGCATGGTTCTCTATCAATTATAAAATTTTTAGTGTGGTTCACAAAGTTTCAATTTTTCTCACTGCATCTTGCCAGTGATGTGATTTCACATACTTGACGTTTTGAGGATGGGCTCCAATACACAATTAATATGTAGGTGAATGTCTATAGCCTGCCAACTGTTTCTGAGATAGTCAATCAAGCACATATCAATGAGTGCAACCTGAGGGATGGAAATAGTACCGGGTATAGAGGATCAGTGTCTCAGCAGGACAATAGTTCTTCTAGTGGAAGGAAACGCCCCCTCTAGGTTTCTAATTTGGGTAGTGATAACCAGAGTTCATGTTTTGATATATCTAAAGTGCATCATCAGAGTGGACAATGGGGGAATTAAAAGACATAGTTTTATAGAGACCCATTGTAGTGTTAGTATTATGGATATATTGGTCATATTTAGTGTTTTTATAGAACCTTTCAACCGTCTTTGAGTGGAATGGGATCCACAAAAGCTCGACCTTCAGGATCAATTTCTTTTACACCGCATCAGGTGGGGAGTTGGAATAGCACTGGTAAGGTTTGGCGGAGTAGTCGTCATGGTCCTGGTGGCCAGACCCCTAATCACCATCAGAATCAAAAAAGTAGTTATGATCATGGTTTTCCATCTATTTCATAGGGTCAAAGATCAGGATAACAAAATTCACTACAGCTGGTACCTGAGGACCAGGTTATGGGGCCATCTACAGTACGAGGTACTATTCTTACGGAATCGACAATATTATCTTCATTATTTGATATAGGTGCTTCCAAACCATTTATCTATGTATCTATTATGGAAATTACTGGTCTTGAGATACAGTATTACTATGGTGTAATGACCCTAGATACACTATTAGGGGTATGAACAGAGATCACATGCTAGTGGAGGGACTGCCCCCATGAAGTAGGAAGTTACCCTTTCTTATGGAACCTATTTGTTATCGAGATGACATGATTTTATTTCATTATTGGCATGGATTGGTTGGTTCGGTATCATGGTTGTGTAGACTTCTATCATCATAGGGTATCATTTACATCACCAGAGGGAAGAAGATATCTATGTAATGGTGAGTAGGATGTCTAGGATGGTAGAGCGGGACCAAAGCATCATGGGCTAGGTGGAGTGACTGCCTAGATTGAAAATATATTCATGGAGGATCAGGGTTTACATAAGGTTTATTTCCCTCCGGTAGTGTATAATTTTTTTTATGTCTTTCCAAATGATTTTTCTTGCTAACCTCATGAGAGAGAGGTATAGTTTACTATAAATCTAGTTCTAGGAGTAGCTCTAATGTCCATTCCTCTATATAATATGACACCAATAGAGCATCAAGAGCACAATCGGTTGTTAGAGGATTTAGAGGCCAATGGAATTATACATCCTAGTACATCCTATTGAGGATCTCCCATGCTTTTCACTAAGATGGCGGATGAAACCTTACATCTACATGTGGATTACAGATAGTTGAACCAGCCTATAGTCAAGAACTATTACCCACTTCCTCGAATAGATGATCTATTTGACCATCTCGAGAAGCAAAGGTCTTCTCCAAGATTGACCTAATATTGAGTTATCATTAGGTATGATTAATTCCATCATAAATACCTCGTATAGAATTTAATATCAGGTATGGTTTTTATGAGTACATTGTTATGTTGTTCGGTCTTATGAATGCACCCGCCGTTTTCATGGATTTGATGAATCAGGTTTTCTACCCCTATTTGGACTTTTTTTCATAGTCTTTGTGGATGAAATCTTGGTGTATTCTCAAACATGTAGAGACCATGGAAAATATCGTGAGATAATTCTGAGCACACTAAGAGAGCATCATCTTTACAGCAAGATTGCGATATTCCACTTATAGATCGACAAAGTTCACTTATTGGATCATATAATATCGTAATCAGGAGTATCTTTTGACCCATAAAAGGTTTGTGGTGTAGTTTCTTGGGAGCATGCCAAGAACATTATTGATATACAATGTTTCTTAGGACATGATGGATATTACAAGAATTTCATATTACACTTTTCCCACCTTAATTCACCTCTCACTAGTCTTACAAAGAAGGGTGTCAAGTTCATATAGTCAAAATTATTTGAGAAATTCTTTTAGGATCTTAATGGGAAGCATGTATAGTCACTTATTTTTACTCTTATAATGTAAGGAATAGATTATGCCATATTTTTTGAAGCATTAGGAATCAAAATAGGAGAAATGATGATATAGAAGAAAAAATTCATTGCATATGTATCTCAATAGTTGAGGAATCATGATAGGAATTACCTGATGCATGACGTTGATATAAGAGCATTTTTCGATGCTTTACGTTGTTGGAGACACTATCTATTAGTTGATCTCTTTTTGGTGTACACAAACCACAGGGACCTCAAATATATCTGTTCATAGCATGACTTGAACTTCAGACAGTATATACGGGTCAAATAACTATAATCATTTGATTTTGATCATTCCTATACGCCATGGAAGGGTAATGTGGCTTCGTATGACTTGAGTAAAAAAAACATACGCACATGATATATGGGAATCCAATGATGAATCAAACATAATGCCCTCTTTTTTGAGCTGCATCTAGAGTTTCATGATTGTCATAAGCAGTCTTACCACTCACCCTTGATATTTACTTCTTCCCTCCCTGAGAAGGTGAATAATATACAATTTTCAGATCCTAAAGTCTTAGATCCTCGTAAGAGTATATCAGAAGATAACCCACCACTATATTGAAATGTGGATAGAGACGATGTCTTGTGTCTATATGGATGTATCTGGGTTTCATAAAATATGAGAGAGGAGTTATGCATGAGTCCCACGCTTCTGAGTGGGAAGTTCGTCCTGGAATCTCCATGAGGTATCCAGATATATGACCCCAGTATTGGTGTCCTGGGATAAAATTCCATATATGAAGCTTTATCACTAGGTGTTCCCCCTGTGACAAATTAAAGACAGATCACCAGAGACTTGTGGGATGGTTACAGACACTGCCATTCCCGGAATAGAAATGGTAAGATATTTTTATGGATTGTGTAGTTAGTTTACCATGGTCATGTAGAGGTAGTGACGTTGTATAGGTTGTCACCAACTGACTAACGATATCATCATACTTCATTTATATTTTGGATACTTTCTCAGTTGATGAGATGGGAAGACTGTATGTCTGTGAGATCATACAACTACATGGGGTTCCTCTTAGTATCATTTCATATCATGATTCTCATTTAAATTCATGCTTATGGTAGGGTTTACAAAAGGATATGGGAACATGGGTTCTTATAAGAATATTCTTTCACCCTAAAACAGGTTTACAATCAAAATATACAATATAGGTTCTAGAGTATATTATTTGAACTTGTGTCCTTTATTTTGGCAGTTCTTGGGAAAATCATATCAATATCATTGAGTTTTCCTATAATATAATCTTTCATGTGACAATTCAAATGGATCATTTTGATGCATTGTATGGAAGGTAATTTTGTTCACCCATGTACTGGATAGAGGTAGGTGAGGAAGCCCAACCAGTTCCTCATCTAATTTATGAGGATTCAGAGTAGGTTCATCTAATCAGAAAGCGTAAGAATATTGTTCAGTATAGACACCAATATTAATCCAATCACCATCGATGACTTATTGATTTAGATTACAGAGATCATGTTTTTATTTGGGTATCTACCAGGATATGGAATATATTGTTATGAATGCTGGGAAATTTCTCTCCTCATTATGTATAATCTTTTGAAATTATAGAGAGAGTTGGGCTGGTATCCTATCAGTTTCTACTGCATCAGAGGTACCCTGCCATGCACAACTTCTTCCACGTCTCACAGCTTTTCTAGTATCATGCAAATCCATCTCATATTCTTGATCCAGAGGATGTTGAGTTAGATGCTGATTCCACCATTAAGGAGAATACAATATGAATCATTTAATGGAGCACAAAGGCACTATGAGGCTGGTTCGTCCCTCAAGTACGGGTGTTATGGAAACACAACCACATGAAGGATGAAACTTGTGAGAGGGAGACATACATACATTCCCAATGGAAAAAGTTGTTGGAAGATAGTGTTTATACACCCTTATAAGGTGGACTCGGGGACAAGTTCCTTTAAGGGGGAGACTGTAAGAACATTATTTTTCACTCCTGTATAGATCTTTTTAATTTTGGTCTAAATATTTACTTTGGATGTAATTTTGATTCCTAATGTGTTAGAAAAGGTCTCATGGGTGTCAAGGGAATTTTCAGAGCCCAGAACCCATAATTTTTTTTTGTAAACTGGCCTTGTCACATGATTAGCGTATGATTAACAAATAGTTTGGCTAACCATGCAGATGGAAATTTCCTAACAGAACCAAATACCATGGTTCAAGCATGAACATGCAGCCTAACCATTAAAGTTCCCCCTCTTCCTAGTTAACAATTAATGGTTTTCACACATTTTTTCAACCCCTGTGGATAAACCATGTAGAGGTTATTTTTTGGGTAAATTTATAGATTTTCCCTTAATGAACTATTAAGTCCCCTCCATATTTCTATTACAAATTCTAGTAGTATTTGACTCTATAGAGCTCATTTTGGAGCTTTTTCCTGTCTAGATCTTGGGATTTAAATATATTCTTCACTAAGGATCTGCTCAGGCATTTGTTCATCAATTTGGATGTGCAACGGTAAGTACTCGAATCTGTTTAATCCTTTTTTCTTCCCTCTTTCTCTTAACCTAGTTATCGAGGTATGAGTTTTTTTCCCATTTCTCGGATCTACTCCATTATAAGCCAAATCATGGTTTGATATATAATGTGTATATTCGTACAAGCCTATGTTGGGTGGTCTATAACTTATCACTCAAGTTTATTTATTTTAGAATTATCATGTGCGGCTCAACGATTTCTTCGGTGTCATTTATAGATTTTATATTCCACGCTTATCATTATTAGAACCATATGGATATTCTCATTCTATATATGTGACAAATTTTTGGTGGTTATTACTCCAAATCCATCCATCCCATGTATGATGTTATTCCTTAATTGGTTTTTTTGTATTTGACATGTTTGATCCACCGTTCAGGTGTGGATTTTATTGGCCCTTCTAATGGTAAGCATTGGTACATTAAATAGGTTGATTAATTTTGTGGATTTTATAATGGAAATTACAATGTAAACTCACCACTTAACCCACCTAAGGTATGTTCATCAACATATAATTAAATATGAAATGGAAATTGGCAAGTATACAATGTATATGACTAGACTCGATTAATTGTGAATGATTAATATGTTGCATGTCCATATCACCCCTTACCATATTAATAAAAGGTAGTCGAATGAACCTTAATAAAAGAATCTTATTTAAATGGAAGTAATATAGTTTTCATCCTACTTGGACTTGACACACTAATGAAAGGGAATTATTAGACCAAATGGACTTATTGATTAATTATGAATTGATTAAAAGGTTTTATGCTATTTGAACTTATCACACCAATGAAAGGAAGGACTTGGACCAAATGGACCTATTGACTAATTATGACTTGATTAAAAGGTATCATGCTACTGAACTTATCAAAGTAATGAAAGGAAAGTATTAAACCAAAATAAATATTACATGAGTTCAATATCAAATAGGAGTGGCATGACTCGAGCTCACATTGGATTCTTATCAGGGAATTCCTTGAGCACTCGGGAACCCCATTTTGATTCAAGGATTCTGTTTTCTTAGGATGAAACCAACCAAGATCCTAATACTTATATATTTTTTGTATGAACAGTACGTCACTATATGATCCCTTACATATTATCATAGGATGACTTAGATTCACTCCTTAGATCCATCATTGAAAATTAAGTTCCATTGTTAAAGCCCATTGGGCCCGGTCATTGCTTATCCCCGTTTAACCATGGATGATATCCTTGGACTCTGTAGGAATATCATTGTGGAATTCCTTGGACTATGCTCTTTGGATTACACTCTTACGCCATATCAGAGAATAGTTGTTATTGAGTTGGTGACCATTGAGGTCTAAGTCTCCTTGGTTATTACCACATTAATTCATTATTAAATTTCATTTTAGGTTTCCTTATTACATTTTTGAACCTTCACATTTGTTAACAAGTGACTTATTTATAAACATTTAATAATCAATTAAGGTATTGGTTATGTTCAGATTCCATCCGATTGATGAATTAGGTACTTGGGTATTTAGTTACATTGTTCTAATTTACTTTATATATGCATGTTTCACACTACTACATTTCCATTACACGGGACAGATGTGATAGAGACCATTGGTGGAGACCCACTGACATTTATCTCACTCCCTCTCCGGGCGCTGTTTTGTACCCGGAGTATATTACATGGTTGAAGGGGTTGACAAAGTGAAGCATACGACTTCCAACACTTAATTGTTTTCTATTTATTATGGAGCTTGATAGCAGATGACCAAGTCAGATCTCATGATTCTTGGGATAGTATTTTTATTTATTTTTACTTTTTTGGATCATGTTATGACCGCTATACTGTATCCATGTTTTCTAATTTTCTAGTGACATGGCATATCATCATCAGTTGTTGAATGTTATTCCAGTTGTTTCAATTATATTTATTATTGTCTCTATTTTTGGTTCTTGCTTATGTTTAATTATATTTCTTCCACTATATATCTATGTTTATACTCATCCTTTACACAACACTTTGGTAATGAGTGTATTGTTTCCCCATTGACACACCCTAGGCCCTCACTGCTAGTCAGTAGCCTCTAGGCTTTGGAGAGATGCCCTTGATGCCATGTGTCCCACCGGGCTAGGGGAACACATTAAGTGGAATCCGGGTCTGGGATGTTACACATATTTTGTTTAAGAATGGGGGTAATGTTTTAATAAAAAAATTAATGAAAATGTTGTGTGATAGCATGATTAACACACAATGTCAAGCTTTAATAGAATTGAAATATAGTATAAAATTATTATGTAAATCTGTACATAATAAAATTTTGTAAAATTGATTGTATAAAATAGAATAATTACATTAAAAAAATTTAATAATTAGGTTATTTTATGAAAACATTTTTGTTAATTTATAATAAAATTGAAAATGATTTTTTGTAAAGGCATTTTATTTATCAATAATAATTTTTCTCCAAAAATGATTTTTATTGAACTTTATATGAGGAACGTATGATAAATTTCTACCACTTTTATAAAATTTATTTGAGGTAATGAATATCATTTTTTATATTACCATTTCAATATTAACTCAGGGTGAATTTTTTGGATTTTTCTAAAATGGAATATTTTTTTCGGAATGTGAAAAACTGATTTTAGTATAACATTCAATTCATTTAATTGAATAATGTAATTTAAAACAAACAATATATTATGGATTTTATCAAAAATTAAAATAAAACTCCTTTAATTAAAATAAATATAATTAATTGCAATGGGATCCTAATTTTACTTGATTTTTTGACATCGTTTTGGGATTCAAAAGGTATTTTTCTAAAACACTATTATTCTTTCTGTTTAATGAATTTATATTAAAATTTATTTATTTCACATAAATAAATAGAATCTCAAACAATGGATTCCATATTTTATATTTAATGTTTCAAAATTCATAAATATTCCCTTATTACTTTTGGTCATTATGAATAGAAACCATGTTAAATATTTTTCACATAAATAAAGGTCTAACAGTGAAAACATGGTTAAAACTATGTGGTTTAGAGTTTAAAAAATCTATAACACAAGAAATCATCCAATTTTATTATTTTTATTATTTTTTAATGAACTATATATATAATAATACATTAATTTAATTCCACTTTTCATTAATTATAACAATTATATTATTTTACGAAAATGAGAAGTGCAGAATGTCACTCATTAGATTTTAATTTTTATTTCTTGTCGTCATAGGGTAAAAAATATTTATGAATGAATTTTAAAGGTTATTTATAACATAAATAATTTATTTTTAATATGGTAACATATTTTAATTTTTTTGGTGATAATATATCTACATTTAATGCTTATAGAATGCTTGTGGAAATTGTGAAAAAAATAATATAATTGATTTTTTAAAAAAATTAAAAGATATATATTTTCCATTAATTATGGTAGTCCGTAAATTTTATGGTTAATTATAATTCATTATAGATGGTAATAAATTTTATATTCCAAATAAATTTTTATCTTCTACCATAGTAAATAAAATTAAATAAATAGTCCCAAAATTTTCTTTAATGATCTTATATATTATAGAATATATTAGTAATTAATTCAAAATTTAGAAAAAGCATCCAAGGGGAAAGGAGGAATTTTTAATGGTCTAATATATCATTCATGGATTATTTTGGAGTCACTATTCACTATAGAATTAAATTTTATACCCTTAATATCTAGAAAATGTGTTACCACTGTTATTGTAAAAATGGTTAACAAATGTGTTAAATCAAATGAAAATGTTTAAAGTGTCACTAAAACATGTGTGGATTTTATTTTATAATATAATTTAGACATTATTCCCATTTTCTATCATTAATATATATTTTTAATCATTTTCCATGAAAATTACATTAATTACCTTTCAATATATTAAGTAATTCCAAATTTTTCCTCTCCTCACATATAAAAGGGCACCTTATCTCTTCCCATATTCATATGTATTAAATATTATGTCTTATACAATACCAACCCAAAACCATCTTATATTCCTTCCATTCATCCTAGAACCCTTGTTCATCTCTTAACACTAATATTTCATGTATTTTGGTTTTTACCAATGGTGGTCCCTCAAGGAAGAGTTATAAACCAGAACCAAGATCGTTGAATTTTATTTCTTCTTCCATATCCTATAATCCTACTGTATCTATAAAAAAATTATTTTACAAAAAATTCATGAATATAATGTTATTTCATTATTATTAGTTAGAAACCATATTACACCTCATTTCCACCAAATTGTAAATGAATTTACCAATCATGCGTACGTGTGGACTTCCACCTCTATGTAGAGATATGACTCATTTTCCATCACTAACTCACACAGTTGTTAATAATTTATAATTTAATTAAATTATTTTTTATAAATGATATAATTATGAATAATTAGTGATAAAATCTAATTTATATTTATCTCCTTCATTTAATTTGAAAATGAAAACAACAGTCACACATACGTACATACAACCATCTCTAAGAACAATGTAATTATTTTATCTGCATATACATTTTATGGATGATTATAAATATTTAATAATGAATGTATTTTATATTTATATTATGAGTAAAACTATGGTGATAATGGTTCTATAATCAATATTCAAGGACTAGAACTTCTGAAGTGAAACTTATATGAAAAAATAAACAACTAACACTCATGAATGATGATTTTGAAAAATTATTATTAATAAATTTGTGTTAAAATGTTGCAATTGAATCATAAATGATATTATAATTTTTTTTATCCTTAAATATAAATATAATAAGTATTTATTTATTTTATATTATATATGGAATTTATGAATAAAAACTGACATAAAGTATGGGTTTCTCATCTTAGTGCTGTTTATTCAAAACATATTCCATATTAAAAACTGTTTCCTTCAGAAAGTTTATATAATGAAACATTATATGTTATATCAGGATGAAATTTATAATAATGCTATATAATATTTCATTTGATTTAAAAAAATGGTTTATGAATATGATGTAACCAAAGCATCTTGGGTAAAATGTTACAAGACCATTTTTACAGGGATTGTTTATTCCAAAATATATGAAGCTGAAATTACATGATAAATCCTTAAAACATACTATGAATTTTACTCATATATCATTATTTAAATAGATTACATATTTTGTTTTAATTGTACTCTCTATAGCTACTAAAATTTCTGAAATAACATTTTTAAGTAAAGTAGGCTTTATTTTGATATTTGTCCATGAATATTTTCTCCCATGTAAATATTTTCTTTAAAATATTTTTAGGAATGTTTTTATAATCCCATAATGATTATATAAACTAATATTTACCCATGTTATATTTTCTTAAAAAATTATAACGAATAATTTATTCACTTTCAAAATATAATTTATTTGAATTTTAAATAATTATGTCAATGGATTACTAGTTTTATTATATAACGCACGAGTGAGTTTTCCCACCCACATGATTTCTTAATGTTTCGAAGATTACATTAAAATTTACCATTTTTCCTTTTAATTAAAATATTTTAATATGTTTTTTTGATAATGTTTTATTTTAAATAAATGATATGAAAATGGAAATGGTATTTTTCACAAGAAGTATTCATGTTTTATTATAAAGTATGTTTTTATCTATGATAGAATCTTTTGATGTTAATTATTCTTAATTAGGGATAAGAATTTAATATTCCCATCCTTATTTATTATATAGATGGTTTATGATTATGATGATTAACTATTGGTTAAATATGGTCTCTTATCCATTAGTTAATCTATAATGAAATGATAAATGTTTTAATAATATTATGGAATATAAATGAATGGATGATGATTATATTATGGGTGGGTCTATTATAGACAAATAATGAATTGGGTAAATAAAAATGTTTGACATGCTCAAATGATACATGGGAGGTTTTCCAAAGAACAACAAAGGTATACAAGACATTATCCAAACCCAAAATTTGGTATATGGGTTGTTATCACATGCCTAACATTTGATGAATGACTTTGTGGGTATCCTTGACATAAGAGTTATATAATTATGATTATTCCACACATTATGACACTCTATTATGAAATTTTCTTATGCTAATGTCATTATATATTGGATCATATAAATTGACTATGTTATAATTCATGGATTATGAGAAAATATTACTTTTTTCATTATTCACGAGATTGATCTATGAATTAATAGTGTATGATTATCAAATTTTAATATCATATTATCATAACGTTATACTCAGGTAGTACAAGAAAATGAAAAATAAATGATATCTACCTTATTTACCCTTACGAAGGAGTTGATCTCACCCTTTATTATGTTTCCTTTTCCCCATGATCCAATGTATTTTTAATTATGATATGTCTAATAAGGATTATAGTTTTGAAGATCTTAGTGGAATATACAGTATATCCTTATGTATAAGTTGTTTATATGTCCATGATTCCAAATAAAATAATCCATTATGGTTCTATAATGGATAAAAATGATCTTTAATGTATTCTATTCTAGTAATATATAATATTTATGTAAGTAATATTTGGGTCACAAGATGAATCATCTCAATTATGTGAATATCATCTACTTTGAAAAACCACAAATGTTGTTTTGGACATCTTTGTGGAACCTATAATATATAGAGTATTGGTATGAACTTCTATTGATAATAGTGAAGTATAAATACATACATTACTCTAGTAAAATAATTTGTTTAATTATTTTCAATTTGTTAATGTAATGGATATTAAATTTCAAATAATACCCTTATAATGCTATAGAAAAATTGAATTTTTATAGTTAATATTTGAGAAAAATATTTTGGAAAAATTATTAAATCTCTACTTCTCTAAAAACATACATGTGAACATAAATATAAAATTCATGAAAATACGATATGAAATATTCCACATGGAAATCCATTCAAAATATGGCTCATATTCCAACACCATTCCATATTCCTAATAATTCTATAATTAGCAGAATATATGTATTCATTTATCTCTACAATATTCTTAAAGTCTTAACATTCATTGTACAATACTTAGATGAATCAAAATGGATACAAAAACAAATATCCTATGGTTTCATTAATGTCCTTATTTGGATTTTTTTATGTCAATACATCACATGTTCTTTACTGTATGATGTTAACTAATTTGTGAAAAATACCCACCCTATAATACTATATCATTCTTCCCCCAAATTGGAAATAAAATTCACACAGATATCCAAATCTAGTAATGTTAAATCCAAAAAAATTAAATTTAAACTTCTCTAAAAACTAATTAGTGATATTGTAACTAATTATATAATCCATCATGATTTATAGTTAGTTGTAGGAAAAAATAAAAATAATTAATCACTATGATGTTGTCAATGAAAAACTAATCTAAACACTATTTGGATTCTAACAAACCATGAATAGTTTTTATCAAAATATCCTTATATTAACTAGCGGTAAACTTATGAAATAAAATTTATTTTTTTAAAAATGAATTAAATATAATAGATTAAGGGTTTTTTTAAAAATCCAAAATTGGAAGAAATCGTTTAAACTCTATGTTTCAACCAGTTCATCTTTATCACATGTGACACTAATGGTTTAGTAACGGAATCTTACACTTGTTGTTTTTTTTCTAATAAGGTCTAATATCACAAAATCTAGATCCACATTTTCCTATTTGAAATGATACTAGAAAAAAATACTTTTTATGATAATATTGTAAAAGAATTATTAATAATTCTATATCACTAAAATTGTCACACTAAATTGATATTATTTTATTTTCCAATTCATAATATATTATAACTATATATTAATACACATAATATGTGTACGTAAAATGGTATCAAACATTTATTTAATTTCCATTGTAGTTAGTGATACACAACTCTCTTTTAAACATAGTTAGAAAACACATTTTTTTGTCAAAGATAAAATATCCATCACATATTTATTTTTAATTTAAAATAGGTCTTAAACCATTTAGTAGCTAAAAATCCATTAAATTCATATATTTGTCCTTGAATAACAATACATTATTCAATATTCCCTAAAAATATGTAATTATCTTATTTTGTTAAAAATAGGGTTATTTCTTCAAAACAATTAAAAAACATACTACCAAGAAGGTTAGAAATAAAATATTATGTTTGGATAGAATTTTATTTCGTAGTATTAATATAATTGATCGATAAAATATTTATCCAACTCGCTACTTATCATCATGATTTCCTTGTTTCCTTCAAACATCTTTCAGAGTTCAAATTTGGTTTCATTCATACATTTTAAATTTGATTAGAAGTCCCCTTTACAATTTCTTTTTTGTGATGAATTTATTCCCACCATGTTGATGATCATGAATACTAATAAAATAATTGAACTCTTCAACCATTGAAATATTTAATTTAGAACTCACTAATTCAGAAAAACAATTAAATGAATTACAGTTTCTATTTTTGAATACAATATTATTCAAATACACATTCATCATGAATTTCTCACTATTTGATACTTTCACATTGAATTTGTGTTCAAACACTCCAACCTAGAAGACAATTTTTCTAATATAATTATCCAGTAATATATGTAAATCATGGTTTCATTATTTTAGACTTATAAATTATTTATCAAATTATAACCCTTTGTATCGTAATTTAAAAAAATAAATCCCACAAATTTGTCATTATATACTTCTTTTTTATGATTCAATTACAAAATAAAATCATCACATGCATTTGAAAGATTTTGTATTTATATGAAATAATTACTACTAGAAATAATATGATCTATTCAATTCATTCCACTGGAGAGAATGTATTCAACATCAAATCCTTAAAAGAATTCATATCCTTTTTACACCAGCCTTACTTTACTGAACACCACTCATACATGTTCTTCAATATGATATCAAGACCCAGTCATTATAATTGAAATTATAATTTCAAGGTATTTACATATGATTCCATTCTTAGTTCTTATCACGTTTTTCTAGTTAGGTACTCTTGAATTTCTCCCATGAATCTTTATTTTTTTCCTCTTTAAATGAAATTTTTTATACTTGTGATAAAAAATTATTTTCTATATTCTTATTATTTTTATAAACTATGATGGATCATATTTGACTCTAATAATTATTAATGGATAAATTATAGTTTAATTAATTTTATTTTAATAAATTTTGAGTCTTTTATCCTCGTTTACCATCTACTAATAAAAATCCAAATCATCATTAACAAGAGGGTTTTCAACCATTTCTTGATGAAAAATTAATAAAACATATTTATTCACATATATAGGGTAAATGATTTATAATTATCTATTTTTTATTCTCATAATCCTTTATATGACAATATTCAATTATGTTTTGATCCTTCTGTTGAATCCTTCATAGGGTTTACTCATTGATGAGTATCCTATGAATATACCCTAATTTACTACATCACCATACCTTTTATAATTTCCCTCATTATTATAAATGAAATATTTCATTATAAATACATTGAGATACTTTATTTAGGGTTTCATACCATACCTTATTTTATTTTTATTTTTCTATACTTTATGATTAATTAAAAATCGATTATGAGTTTATAAACCCACTTGTTCTTATTCATTTAATTTTTTTCAAGTCCCACTTTTTATCAATTAAGAATTTAATATGTTATATTATATTTGGTTCCTCATTTAAATGAGTACATTATGTTGAGGATCCATTATCACTGAATCATAATGCTTTATTCGAAATTTTTCCTGATATTTTTGAACTTCATTGGATGTATTTTTATTTTCATATTATAATAACCAAATCATCATTATTCTCCATGTTTCATTTTTCTATAATTGGTTTTTTTGGTTGTGATCCTAAATTATACTTATTGGATACATAATTAATTAATTTCCAATATTTTGATAATTTTCATCAAATATAATGAAATATATCTCACCACATATTTTATATTGACTTATTAGATTACATACATCAGTGTGGACCTAATTTAGAAAATTTAATTATCAATATAACACCCTAGGTAATGATAGAATAAGTCATTTTCGTATTTATTAATATATATTAATTATATATTCATTATCAATTAAAAATTAAAATATGTATGATAGTGTACTCGATATGCAATAATGCATTTCTATGAAATCTTACATTCCACGCAAGATTGAATTATATGGAAAAATAATATATTATTAATATTTTTATTTTAAGTTGTAGTTATAACCTAGAAATTGTATCAGTCAGACTGAATAGGGATAAATATATTATTTTTAAAAATGTTAAATTCATCTAATTAAATTTATATGTTTAAAATTATAATAAATCTAATTTTAATCCTAAAAACTCTATATTTTTATGATTTAGTTTTATAGCCACTTAAAAGAGAATCCATTATAAATATATTTTTTACCATTTTATAACATTAATAATAAAATATAACATTCATTTTTTAAAATCAAATATCCAAATTTACTTTGGGTGAATTTTTGGTATTTTCCTGAAAGCATTCATATTTTTATGAATATTGAATTTTAGTTTAAAACATCTTTTTCATCTAATTTATTTATATAGTTAAATTAAGTTTTTCTTTTTTTAATGTATAATTATATAAATTATATATCATCCAAACTAGTTTAATTCATTAGAAATAATTTCACATTGAATTTTTAAATAAAAACATAGAAAACATTTGATCATTTTTAACTTTTGAAACCTACATTGTCATCCCATCTGTAGAATTATTTTTAAATTAATTTTTACCAATTCTGTTATTGGAATTTGGAAAAATGTATTATATATTTTTAATCATCATAATTTAAAATTTAAAATTTGTTCATCTTAGTTTTTTACCAAAATAAAAGGGAAAGTACTCAAAAATAATTACATCAATTAAGAAGAAAATTAATTTTACAAGGGTCTAAACCATAAATGAAAGAGACGAAATGACCAAGAAAATTGTCCAAGAGTCATTATATGTTCATATTTATACCCTATATTCCATTTTCTAAAATTGTGACCATTATAGTAGCCACAATATATGGTAAAAACATGGGTGGAATTCCCTTTTAAGAAACATACAAAAACACCACTACCCTCTACTATGAAAAGGCGCTCACCTCTCCAATTTTTTCCCACCTATAAAACCATTTATCTCATTCTAAAATAGAAAAAATAAGCTCCAAAAATCCTTCCACATACCCTATTGGAATCATAATGGGCATAATTCCAACCGATTGGTCTTTCAGTGCAATAAAAAAGGAGTTACTTGAAGAAGAGACAACATTCATCATCATGAATTTCTTACATTTTCCCTTTCGCAACTCCATTAGTTTCTAATTATTAAATTCATATAAAATACAATTAGTATAAAAATTTTATAGATATGTTTTTTTATGGTTTCTACCTGAAACTACACACACTTCCATTAAATGGTTAATTAAATTACCATTATTGTACATCGAACAACCGCCTCAGGTAACGATGTAGTTTTTTTATTTACCACCTCTCATGGTGGGTCATTATGATGGTCACAATATTTTTATGTGATATATATATATATATAAATTATTTATTATTTATTCATACATGTTGACTTTTTATATACACATACCTTTATGCATTCCATTTTGAGTAAATACTATAACATCGTTTTTGGATGTGTGGACTACCACCTCCTCAAAGCGATGTGATCCGTCCACACATTACATGGATATATTAAAGATAGGTTTATATAATAATTTTTTCCATAAATAACAGTTATATGATATTCCCGACAAAATTTCCCTCCTATAAATATAATATATCATTTTCATTATTTCCATTTTACACACTAAAGTATGATGACGTCATTTGTGGATGTGTGTACTACCGCCTCCACGACACAATGTGATTCCTTTTACATCATAATAATTAAATATATAAGTATATATTATTAAATAATATTTTATATATGATATTATTATAATTCTATAATAATAATATGATACTTACTTTCATTCCATAATGATCATTGAAAAATGGTAATGTTTCTACGGCATATGGACGGCCTACCATCTCCATGATTATAACATTGGTTCATTTTTAATAACAATATTTAATTATTGGTTTTAAAAGGGTAATTTATATTTAAATTTGATAATTACTTCATTATTATTATTTTGGATATGTTTATATAATGACCCCTTTGACCATTGTTGACATACCAAAGTCATTTTTGACACATAATCCGAATATGGCAAAAACACCCAATGTAAACCTAAATGTTTATATAGTTATTTATAACATTTGGATAATTTAAATAAAATTAATGATAAACTTGAAAATTGTTATGATGTAATTAAGAAATTAATATAAGTTTATTATTTCGGATGATAAAGACACATATGATATGTTGGACTCAGGGTAAGGGATTTCATCTCAATGTTCTTTTGTTGAGTCATTTAACGATGATATTAACATTTATTCATTTATAAGGAGTATATAAGGCCTATTTGCTATTATATATCGAAATTTTATATATTATCATGTTATTTATTGTTTTTTGAAATGTAAATATTTCATGTGGATTACAATTTAAATGTTCAAAGTGGAATGAGACACATTAAAATATTAATGATTTAATTTTCAAATTTATAATTAATGTTAATATTCATGATATTATTTTAAATATTTAAATATATAGATAATAAACGGTTTTAAATTTCATTTAATGTATATTTTTAATTTTATTCAAATTGTTTCATAAAGAAATATTTTTACGTGTTTTATATGGAATGTTTTGAAAAATGAAAAAGGGAAGGTTCTATTATTAACACACACTGCAATAATGACTTTTCCCCTATAGTGGCCATTATTTTATTTTCATATTCCTTTTCAAGATTCGTTTATTTCATATACGAAAACATTCATTTCTTTTTTTGTGTATTTTGATATCGAAAATGGTTTTTTAGAAGAAACATATATTTGGTAATTAAATTGGGATTTTGAAATATGATGGAATCTTTTATCTAAATGTTATATGTATATAAGTTTAAAACGATTTTTTCAAATGATGAAATTTTTTATTTCATGTTGTGGTTCTTAGACATTGAAAATAATGGGATCACCCAGATAGCACCAGGTGAGCCCATTATAGCATAAAGGATGGGTGTTCCCAAATAGCACTCCAATTCATTGGGTAATGCTTATATTATCTAGATAGTTATATTGTAATATTATCGTATGTTTATTCCAACCTATAAGGGTTTTATGAGGGATCTTTAAGGGTTCAATGAGATGATTTCCCAAGGTACCAACATGAACATTCTATGTTTTCTAAAGATTTTTTATGGAAATAATTTGGTTTCAAAAATTAAAATGATTGATATTTATTAATTAATAGTCTTTCCCTCTATGGGTAAATTGGTATGCTTTTTAGAAAGGGTCTTTCATGAGTTTTAATATTTACGAATGGAATAATTATTTCTTTATTTTTATATCCCTTACTGAGTTTTCTATGCTCATACCACATTTTTAAAATTTTTCATAGGATTTAATGATGGGTAAGGGATTGGAATAAGTCATGTTGAATGTTTTTAAGAGTTTCCATAAAATATATCATACATTATTTTAAATGTTTCCGTTTATGAGAAAAATATATATTATTTTGAAGTTTCTACATTGTGTTTTGTTATTTTTTATCTAATATTTATGGCTAATTCACTAAAACTATAAATATTAAATTATCCTCAATGTGAAATAATGTAATATATTGAGAAAATATCAATATTATTTAAGGATTAAGGATGGGGCCTTATAGATAATATCAAATGGAGGTTCAGATAACACTAAAGCTTATGTAAATATTAATAAATTTTCATTAAAAGATTTTACCTAATGGAAAAGTTAAAATTTTATAGAATTTGAATATTACCATGTTTATTATTCTAAAATATTTCTCTTTATATTGGTTTTATATAATGTAAATAAGGAAGACGTTGTGGGAAGGAAATGTGAGGATGATATCCTTCAAAATCACAATCTTATG
Organism: Viscum album; assembly: GCA_963277665.1. Classification (NCBI taxonomy): domain Eukaryota; kingdom Viridiplantae; phylum Streptophyta; class Magnoliopsida; order Santalales; family Viscaceae; genus Viscum; species Viscum album. The sequence goes on from OY728123.1 coordinate 894,617,131, forward strand.
ATGGTTGGAATTGGAACAAAATAGTTTGTTACAGTGATGGATGGGTTGAATGAGACGAAAAAAAGTGGTGGTATTAATCCTAGATATGAACCCCATAAATCCTAAAGAAAAATGTATTTTCTGAACATTTATTTAGGAATCACACCACATCATTCAGTGGATCATTTGACCCGAAGGTAGACTACAGATGGAGCAATGCTCTAGAAAAGATATTTTATGTCATGGGATGTTCAAAACATCAAAAGTTAACCCTTATAGTTTATTATTTTTATGGTGAAACTGATTGAGGGCGTTAATTGGTTAATAATACTAGAGAGAAATATTATCATGATTCTATAAAATATGAAACTTTCAAGTAACATTTTTATGAAAAATATTTCCCATAAATGTTTCGGCTTCGAATGAAAAAAATTCCCTTGAATTTAAGAAAATTGATAAAAATTCCATATATTCAAATGACAGGAACATAAAAATATTATGAAGGTATGGTCTATAATTTAATCATGACACTAGAAGATAAATTAATTTATTTTTTCATGATTGAAACCATATCTATAAAAAGCATTGTCGGTGTGAGAATTTAAAAGTTATGGGAAAGTCGTTTATTGTGTTTAAAAGGTTTAGATGGGGTATTATGACTCTTATATGCCTCGTGATGACGAAATTAAGAAGTTGTTCGGATGTTATGTGATGGGAAACATACAACAAAAAAATCTGTAGGTATGAATAAAAAGTTCCAATATTGAGGTAAGTTTTGTAACAATCCTCCTAGAGAATGTCTTATGAAGATATGATAGTGTTAACGATGAGGAATGTTTTCCCACATGGTCCTAGAATGAAAGTAAAATAATCATGAAGAATCAATGGATGTGGTAATTGATATCCATTAGGTATTAAGATAGTTCAACTTTATAGAGATGAGTTATTATGGAAATTTATGTCTGAAGTTAGTTGCATAGGATGAAAATCATTATGATCAGAAATAAAAAGGTGTAGCGGGGAAATTTGATACAACTATAGTTGATATTGTGTATTCAAATGAAGTGGTGTAAAGTATGGTACTTGTGTTTTAGAATTATTTCAATACCCTATTCAACTTTGGATCGCCGCTTCTTTCATTTCTAAGAAATTATCATGTAAATTGAAAATATCACTTCAGGAAAGTAATGTAGAACCCTTCATAAGAACTATGGGTGGAATTATTAAATCATCATAGATCCATAAGCATCTAAATATTATCATATGTTGTCTAGTTTTTCTTAAAAATATTATTGAACTGTCCATAGTATAGTTTTATGTTATTTTTGGTATGGATTTGATTTAAATTTATCATGCTATAATAGACTGTAGTGCTATGAAATTTGTGTTCAATGATTCCATGCCTTTCATAACATTCAAAGAATATAATAAATTAATTAGATATATAAATGGAATTTATCTAGATCATATTATTGAAAATAAATAAATTTTTCAAATTAGTGATGTTCTTATAGTAAATAAATTCATTTATGTTTTTCTGGTTGATTTTGGTGGTGTTATTCCTCATCGAGAGGTTCAGTTTACTATATAATTAGTACCTGATACTGAACTTATTTCGAAACTCCCTTAACGAATAGATCAAGTGGATCTTCTAGAGTTGATAATTAAATTTCATGTTGTATTAGTTAAATGTTTCATCTGACCAAGCACTTCATATGGGGTGATCCTGTAGTCTTTGTTAAAAAAATATGGATCAATGAGACTTTTCATTGATTATAGTACCTTGAAAAACATAACAATTAAGAAAAACTATCCATTTCATCATATAGATAAATTATTTAATCAGCAAGAGGGAGCCTAATATTTATTTATGGTTAACCAATGTCCGGGGTACCATCAGTTGAAATCGAATGAAGTTGACATTAAAAAGACTACATTTTGAACAAGATATAACCACTATGAATTCATAATCATTCTATTTTGGTTGTGTAACAAACCTATTATAATCATGGATCTTATTAATATAATTTTCATGGATTCTTGGATAATTTTTTGGTTATGTTAATTTATCACATTATATTATTTTCTAAAAGCATTAAGGAACATGAAATGCATCTAAGGATTATTTTGAAAACCATAAAGAAAAGATACTACATGGGATATTTATCAATTGTGAATTTTGGTTCCAAAAAAATTCATTCCATGGTATCATAGTTTCTGAAGATATAATAATTTTTGATCCTGCTAAAATGAATGTTTTTAATGAATGGATATGAACCAAAAATATAATAGAGATTCATCATTTTCTTTGATTAGTGGGTTATTATCAAAGGTGTGTTAAAAACTTTTCTCTCTTTTCTATCCCACTGACTAAGTTGACTTGAAAAGGATTTATGTTCATTTTGATAAATTAATTTAATTATTGTTTTTAGGAAATAAAAAAAAGATTAGTTAATTATCTTATTTTCTCCTTGCCTTTTAGAAATGGGGATTTCATCATCTATAATGATGCTTCGTTTAAAGGACATGGTTGTTTCCTAATGCAGACTCATTAGATAATTTATTATGTTCCGCCTCATTTGAAACATCATGAGTCAAATTACACTACACATGTTTTGGAATTACCTTCTTTTTTACTTAAAAATTTGGAGTCATCGTTTGTATAAAATAATGTGTGAAATATATATTGATCACAAAAGAGTTTTATATTCACTCAGAATGAATAAAACATGATACATAGAATCTGGATTGAACTAATCATGGAATATGATTTCATAGTTAATTATTATCTTGGAAAACAATATATGGTAGTTGATTCGTTGAGTTGAAAATATAATGTCACATTAACCATTTTATTTTTGGAGAATGGACCTATGGTTAATGATTTGACAAATTTTCTCCTAGAATTTGTGGATGAAGGGACATCATCTATTTTGTTTTAGGTTTTAGTGTAGTATACTTTTTTAGAAATAATTATGTTGGCTTATAAGGTTGAGAAATATTTTTAACAAAATGTATAATCCATTAAGACCAGTATGTTTCTTAATTTTAATACTGGGGAAGAAGGTGTTTATGGTTTGGAATGATAGTATGTGTGACTTGTGATATATAGTTGAGAAGTAGTTGACTGAAGCTCATATTTCTCTATTTTCCATTCATCCATGGGGTACTAATATTTACAGATCCCTTTAGGATTATTACATGTTGGATGGAATGAAAAGAGATATTCCTGAAATTCCTTGATTTTATTGAATTGTGGAAAGGATATAGCAGAGTGATAGTTACCTAATGGGATACATCAGGCATTTCTAGTTCTATATTATAGGTGGGAAACTATATCAATGGATTTCCTGGTAGGATTTCCAAATAATTATCAAGGTAATAATGTGACTTGGATCCTTGTTGATTGATTAACTAAATTTTCACATTTTCATCCCATTTATGATATGATGTATTTAAAGAATATTTACAGACTGTATCTAAAAGATATTTTTCTGGTTACATGGAGTGCTTCTCTCAATTATATCATAATATTATCACATGTTCACACCCAATTTTTGGAATGGGCATCATAAGTAATTGAGTACTAAATTAAATTTCAGCATATTTTTTCATCCACAATTCGATGGAAAATCTGAGTAGATGACTCTGAAATTGGAAGATATGCTTTATTCATGCTCAATAGATTTTTTGGGAATTTGTGATCAAAATCATTCTTTGGTTGTGTTTTATTATCATAAAAAATTTCATTCCAATATACATATGGAACTATTTGAGGCTTTATATGGAAAGCGGTGTTCGGAACCGACATTTTGGGATGATGTAGGACACATGAATTTGATGGGACCAGAGTTGGTAAGGGAAATTACAAGGAAGGTTTAGTTCATTCAGTGACACGTGACGGTATCTTGGAGAACGAAAAGGTGTTATGTAGATAACCAGAGGAATGAACATTATTTTAATGTAGGTGATCATTTCTTTTTAAAATTTTATCCATAGAAACATGTGATGTGATTTTTTAAAAGTTGAAACTAAGTCCATGTTTCATTAGACTATATGAATTCATAATGAATGTTGGATCAGTTTCCTACCAAGTGGTCTTGCCTCTTAAATTATACCAGGTATAAAACATATTTTTTGATTCAATGTTATGGAAGAATGTACCATATACTTCTCATGTTTTGAGATCTGAAGTAGTTCAGATGGAAGAGAATCATTCCAAAATGGAATAACCAATTACAGTTGTTGAACACATAGACAATGTGTAAAGGAATATTGTGATTTATTAGGTTAAGGTTTTATTGAAGACCCATATGGATTAAGTGACAACATGGGAACATTAAAATCCTATGAGGGAAAAATATCCCAACATATTTGATAAGTGAATAAAATTGTGAGGATGCAATTTCCAAAAGGGGGAAAGATATAATATCCTAGGTAATTATAGAATAATTTTTTTCATATTTAGTATAATTTATGAATTAGATATTAATTTTAATTTAACAAGAAAACAATTTTTGATAGTGTACTCCACATGTAAAAATTAGTTTCTCTGAAATATTAAGATTCACTCAAGACAATGTTATAACGAAGAAAAATATATTATCAATATTATTACATTGTGTGGCATTAATCACCTATACATTGTATCAACATGAATGATTAAGACTATATATATTATCTTTAACCATTTTTATTAAAATTATTCACATTCATGAAATAAATTTGATAGTATTGAAATAAAAAAAATCCAATTTTAAGAATAGAAATATCAATATTTTTAAAAGGTAATTTCACAGTCTTTTAATGTAGAGCCCATTAAAAACTACTTTTTGACACTTTTTTATTTTTTATATGAAAAAATAATTCCTATTTTTTGGAAGTAAAAAATAAAAATTTACATTGGGTGAGTTATTTGTATTTTTCTGAGAACTTTCACATTTTGATGATTAATGAATAATACTGAATTTTAGTTCAAAACATATTTTCCGTATAATTTATTTATATATTTATATTAAGTTCATATATGTTTTTAAATTAAAACCAAATCAATTTTATATCATTAAAACCAATTGTGGTCTTTAGAAACAATTTCAAAATGAATTTTGATATAAAAACGTCACTAGATTTTGAGCATTTTTACTTTAAAAACCCCATTTTTCATCCCATCAACAGGATAAATTTCAAATTTATTTCTTTCACTTATGATATTGGAATTTGGATTAATTAATTCCATATTTTGAGTCAATATAAAAAGAAACTTTCTAATAAGGTTAACTTGGTTTTTGACTAAAACATTTGTGATAGTATTTAAAATTAATTTCAGTGATTAAATGGAAAATTATCTTAATAAAGGACTAAAACATAAACTTAAGAATAAAAATGACATAGAAAATTTTCCAAAATGCATTTTATATTAATATTTTTTCACCACACTCCCTTTAATATAATTTATACCATTATTGGAGACATGTGACATGGGAAAAACATGGGTAGAAGTCCCTTTTAAAAAATTTACAATAATGCCACTCCCCCTCCACTATAAAAAAGAACTCACCCTTCACATCTATTCACACATCTCAAGACCTTTTATAGTAAATAACCTACCAAAATTATCTCCCAAAATTCCTCTTATCACCATATATTCCTCACCATTGGAAGAAATCCAACCAAGAAGTCTTTTCGTGCAAACCTAATGGAGTTACCCGAAGAACATGAAACATTCATCAATAAAAATCTTTACCTTGTCTCCCTCTCGAATTCCATAATTTATTATTATTCCATGATTATATAATAAAATATGTATCCAAGATATACTGATATTTTTTTATTTTTACTGTTATTGCTACAACTACATACAATTCCAGAAAATGGGGAATGAAATTACAATTCGTGTACGACGAACTACCACCTCACATAATGATGTCGTTCGGTTTTCCTTTACCACTTCTCATGGTTTGTAATTATGATTGAAAAAATAATTTTCTATGATATACATATAATATTTATTTTATAGTTATATTTATTTAATTTTTATATACACATACCTTCACGTATTCCAATTTATGTAAATATGATAACATTGTTTGTCGATGTGTGGGAAACCGCCTCCTCCAATGGACCTGATACATTCACACATTACAGGGAATGAATTAAGTATGGGTTTAATTAAAAATATGTGTCCTAAAAAATATATATGATATTCATGACACAATTAAATTTATTTAAATATAATATATCATTTTCTTTTTTAAGCTTTCTCACACTGAAAAAGTGATAACCTTGTTCGTGGACATGTGAACAACTGCATCCTCGATGCGATGTGATTCCTTTTACATCACAAAAATATTATATATAAATATATATAATTATCTAATCTAGTAAATATGATATAACTATAAATCTATAAATATAAATGTTACATACCTTATTTCCATAATGATCATTGAAAAATGGGAATGTTACTCAAGCCTATGTACAACCTACCATCACCATGATTGTATCACTGGTTCATTTTTAATAAACATCATTCATTATCAGTTTTAAAAGTTTAATTTAATTATAAATATGATAAATAATTATTATTATTATTATTATTATGGTTATTTTTATATAATGAATCCTTTTACCATAGTTGACCTACCAATTTCGTTTTTAACACACAAACTGAATGTGGTCAAATCATCCAATGTAAAAATAACTATTTAAGTAGTGGTTTAAAAAATTGTAATAAGTTAAATAAAAGTAATGTTAAATTTTAAAAAACTTATTATGTATGTAAATTATAAAAATAATTTTATTATTTAGTAAGATAATGGTACCTGTGATCATTCAGACTCATGCTAAGGGATTTCATCCCAATTTCCTTTCATTGAGGAATTTCATGACGATATGCACATTTATTCTTTTTTTGGGTGTATATATATCAACTATGACATTCCATATCCAAATTTTATATATTATCATATTATTTAATGTTTTTTAAATTTAAACGTTTCATGGGTATTATGATTTAAATGTTCGTTGTGGTATGTCACCCTTTTAATGTTTAAAGAATTAATTTTCCAATATTTTATCTAAGTTAATATTCCTGATATTATTTTTTATATTTATTTTTATGGGTATAAAATGGTTTTAAAGGAAATTTTATATCTATTTTCATTTTAATTCAAATTATTCCACAAAGGAATCTGTTTGTGTGTCTATATGAATCATTTTAAAAAATGAAAAATGGAATAATTTAATCATAACGTACACAGTGACAATGAATATTCTGTCGTCGTGGGAATTATTTTATTATTTTATTACTTTTAAATATTTTACCTTTTAATAAATGTAAAACCGTATTTTATATTATGTTTGTTTATTTTGGTATTGAATGTGGTTTTTTAAAATAAAGGTTTATTTTTTATTTAAAATTGTGTTTTGAATGATAATTATATTTTATTATCTGAAAGTGATTTTTATACGAGTTAAAAATATTTTTTAAAATGATGAAATGTTTTATTTCATGTTGTGTTCCTGAGACATTAAATATGATAGATGCACCGAGCCGGTACTTGGTGATCTTATTACTACTTAAATGATGGGTTCCCCTAGATATAACTCTAATGAATTGGTTAATGATTATATTTATAAATAATTATATTGGATTTTGTCTGTATTTTTAGTCCAATTTGTAAGGGTTCTGTAAGGGTTCTATAAGGGTTATGTATGGGTTCAATGTGATGATTTCCTAAGGTACATATATGAATTTTCTATTTTTTCTAAAGATCTTTCCTAGAAATAATTTTTTTTTAAACGTTAAACAAATGAAATTTATTAATGATTGATGGTTCTATCTTTGGGTAAAATGTTATGTTTTACAGAAAGGGGTTTTCAAGTGGTATATTTTTTATAAATGGACTAATGGCTTCTTTCTTTTTATATCCCTCCCTAGGATTCTTATGCTCATTCCACAATTTTAAATGTTTTTCATGGGGTTTAATAATGGGCATGGGATTAGAAGAATTCATGTTAAAATTCATGAAGAGTTTTCATAAAAGTGATATTGCTTTATTTTAAAAGTATTAGTTTATGGGAAAAATAAATATTGTTCAGATGTTTCCACTTTATATGTTATCATTTTGTTATGTAAGAGTTATGGTCTAATTCTATAAATCTCTATACATGAAAAGATCCTCAATGTGAAAGAAATTAATGTATTTATTGAAACTCATGATTATATAATGTCTACGGTTGGGTCCTTATAATCAATTATTTATTGGATTTAGGGGTTTATTAAATTGTTCCCACTTAACCATGAATCAAAATTATTTTTTGTATTCTTATGTAATGTAGGAATAACAAAAATAATATTCATCATTTATGGATTCTCCTTACATTTTTTTATCATTGTGACCATGAATATTATTCCATAAATGGTTATCATGTTCTATAATAATGAGAAAGTTATTATACTTTCATCCAGGTAATATATAGTCCCACTAGTTCAATATCCTGTAATTTTTTATTTTATAGATATCTCTTTGATAGTGTTGTTGTTATTGTTGAATATTTGTTCTAAGACTTAGTCAAAAAAACCCACTTATGCTATTTTTTTAGATAAATTTAACATAACTAACACTTGTTTTATTCATGTAATATCAATATAATTTTTTTCAACTTCCTTTCATATTTTATTAACCATCATTTCCAAACTAAAAATTTCTATCTATTACTTATTTCACATTCTCGAGAAAATTCATGTTACCATCATGTGGGATCAACAACTGCTTTCAAGAATCCACAGTACACTATTCCTAATATTATTCAATTATACAATAGAAAGAAAAAATTACTATTTCAACACTATCTTCTTCTAATTCATGGAAATTCAAGAACAAGTTATGGTGTATGTGGAACTCTTCTCAAAATCATCACCAGAACAAAATAGATCATATACTTCTTCCCTTTTCATAGTGGAATTGAATGGGAATGACATTAATCTATTCATACATTCCTTATATAATAAAAAATATTCCACTCTTCCGATAATATATAGTTATATTACCATTATTTACTCAGTATAATAAATATCCATATAATTTTAATTTATTTAGATATAAAGGATATGTTTTTCATTCTCTTCTACCTCTAATTGATTATCCTCAAAGTTAAACTTCAAATTCATCGCAATATGACTTTTGGGGTTTATGTTTCCACATAAATTACACATATACATGGTAAATATCTTTCTACATCCATTTATCCATATATACATTAAAAATGATCAACTCCTTGATTATTGGTATGCTCTCGATGATTGAGAAATTTCATATATAATATAATATAATTTTCTCTTCTAAATTTCATTATTTGTTTTTTAGTTCCATTATTATACCCAAGACCACATTTCCTCATGAACTTTAGTCTTTGGGCATACAACTATTTCATGAGGGTATGTCCATATTGTACATCCCTATCATTAAATATATGGTCTCAAACATTCCCAAATTGAATTCTTTTTTTTAAAAAATTTTTTATGTTAGAATATTTCATATTTATCAAAAAAAAAATCATCATTATATGTGTAAATATTCATATATTTATAGTCATTGGATATATTATGGTAATTAATGCCCATTTTCTATTCTTCAATCTTATCCCTATTTTATACTCCTTCATAACATTTAACCTAATCATTTATATATTACATACAATACTCATGAATAAATAAAATTCGATTTAATGATCATAAATGTAACATAGTTAATTCTTTAATAATACTCAATTAATCATATTAATAATTATTTATAAATCTCTATCCTCAATAGGTCTTTCTAACTACATATCAAATTTAAAACCTCCCACCACTTGATCATACACTTATTCTTATAGTTTAGATCTTCCAACTACATTCACAATTAAATCTTCTATGATTGTAATAATCTTTTTTCTAGGACCTTATATTAGTTAATTGTTTATATCATTATCATATTTACTTTTGAAAATGATTCTCTAAAATTATATCCCACTTCCATTTCTAAGAATAAAAATTCCTTCTAGGTGGAAACTTCATTCATTGTACTTGTGTGTATTTAAAATCTCTATCATCACCCTCAAATGTTTCTAAACAAATGAAAATTATCCATATATATTTTAAATTCAAGAAACGTTTCTCTACATTACCTTCCCGTGTTTACCATTTTAACTCCATAATAAATTATGTAATCCCACAACCCCTAATATTTCATTACTTCATCCTAATTCCTACTTCCTCATAGCTCTATATTTCACTCTAACCCCCATCCCCTCTTCTATAAATCTCCTCTATATCTCAGCCTCTAACTCTATTCCACCTTTACTCTTCAGCATCCATTCATTATTCTTCATATCCTCTCATCCACCTCTAAAAATTTTCTTCCTCAATTAATGCTTGTGATTTCACTCCAAAAATAATTTCCACAAGGTGTTATCCCCAATAATTCCATTAATTCCTCCAGAATCAAACTTCATCTCAGTACCCTCCTTCCATTTTTCCCTCGTCATTTATTCTCTACATATATTCTCAATCTCAACCTTTGATTCTCCCTTACCTATTTTCATCCACAACCCCACCCCCTTCTTCTTATCCCATCTTACACCACTGACCAATGCTTCCTACATTCATGATTTGGATTTCAGGAGCGAAGATAAGTCAATGGCCTTCTTTCCCACCACAATAGTTGGCTCTAATTCAACTAATTTATGTAAAAATCATTATTTCTGACTGCTTCACCACTATCCATCATCACCATGTAAGAATTGGGTAACTAATACCCCATTCAACCATTACACAACACATGTGGACACTCATATTTCATTAACCTTACCTATATTTTAAAATTATTAAATGATTTATCATGTTTTATACAACGTTAATTAGTCCCCCATTCAGAACCCCATTTTTATTTCCTCTCCAATGTCCACATATACATAGTTTGAAACCCTAATTGAATTTATTATTCATACATGGTTTGTTTCATTAATTAATCATTTTTAGTACTCTTTTTTTATATGTTTTTTTCTACATTTTTTAAAATTTAAAAGTATCTCATTTTGTTTCCCATAATATTTAAACCTATTTTCTTCATATTTTATTATAGAATCAGTATTATCTTTCTATTAGTTTCATACTATAACCATTTCTATACCATCATATTCCTAAATATATAGTCTAGAAAAGTATTTTCATTATTTGTACCTACATTTCCAATATCATTATAAATATATTTCTCCCTCAATAAATTATTATAGAATTAATATATTTGATGCATATTACCTATTTCCATAATATATATTTCATTTCCATATTACCTATTATTTTTTAGTATATTTTTTTTAGAATATATATTAGTTCTCTATATTAGTTATCTGTATTTTTTCAGAATCAATATTTTTTTTCATACCACTTTTAAATATTACTTTTAGAATCCATATATATTTCACAATATGTATATTATAATTTCTAGAAAAAATATATTGGATCTGCTGACTGAATTATTCTCTGAATTTTTAAATATAATAGACAACCTTCAAATAGTTTGTTAATCTCTCAGTTAAAATTGATGCATATTTTTTCCATAATGATTATATTTTTCATAATATATTAATATTTTTTGAAAAAAGGGATGAACATCAAGTGTGATCGGTAGTTGATACCCTGATTGTGGACCACATATAGATTTCTCTATTTTTAATAAATAATTCAGTTTCAAAAAATATTCATTAGTAAAAAAACATTCAATATATACACAGACTATGTTTATACACATTCATCAGTTTATATTCAGCATTCACATGTTGATTATACACATGGAGTTCAAAGATATTATTAATTTTGTATACAGTCTTCACATATAAATTTTACTCATTATACTGGTTAAAAATTCAGTTTATAAATTAATTTAGTTTATATAAATAATTAGTTTATACACATTCTCCAGTTTATACAGACATTCATTTTAACATTATCATGTCAGTAGATATGAAAAAAGTGATATAATTTTTTATAATAAATTATTAAGATGTATATAGGGTTCCAGTAATTGTGTTCATGTTGTTTTTATAGTGTAATTATATTGTTACATGAAGAATAATTTAAATATTATTATTACAATAATACATTAATATATATATATATATATATATATTCAAATTTCCATTATTCATATTCAATCTTCAGTTATTAAATGTTTTACATCCCATGTGAAAATAATTTTTTAAATTGTAGTTGTAATGACCCACTTATTCTCATTGGAATGAGATGGCAGTGAATCATTACTTGGACTTAAGAAACAACCCCATGATTCTAAAGGTTGGAAATAAATACTTAAGTGTTTCAATAAAAGTGGGGTAAGATTTAGCCTTTGATTATTAAACCAAAACCAATAACCATAACAAAAAAACCACTATAGTATTCATGACTAATTAAAAGAAAACTCAATAATATCCTTTAAAAGAATACCAACCAAAGTGTGCAACAATGGAAAACAAACTAATCATAAAATTAAACATCATAAAAACCATTAAAGAATCTAATATGACCACAAGACTCCATGATTCATGATCTTCATGCTCAATCATCAACAAATATCCCAAGTATCACAAGGTGCTGTTAAAAACGTGTGATACTTTACCTCTTCCCATATCCCAGAAGATAGAATCTGCAAAAGCACTAAAGATCCAAATCAGGGGTGAGTATAAAACTCAGTAGGCTTTCCCCAAGGACTACACTACTCATTCCACTAGGATTGAAAGGATAGTCACATTTATATAAAACCATTTATATAAAACAATTCTTCAAAATAGTTTATAACTAAATATAAACAAGTTCCAAAAACCATTTATAACCAAGAGTACACAACTGATATTTTGAACCCATATTCTAGCAAGTCAAGTTTCTATAAAAAGAAAAAAAAATTCTTTAAAACAAATTCTCAATAGCATTTTAGCGTCACCATTCCATTTCACTTTTTCACACACCCAACCATGCATGCTTCATTTAGACAGTTCCATACTCATGAGAGGTCTCTTGTCCAATAACATTGTGTCCCACTAACACACACCCCAGATCTAGGGTCACATACATTGTACCCCACTGGTACATGTCCCTTATTAAAGTCTCTTCAAGCATGAACTCACACAAAACCCAATGTATGCCAAACCCATTTCAAATAACCATTTCAACCGATTTCATTAAAATCATTATTTTATTGAAAAAAATTAAGTAAAAAAATTCTAAACACCCAATACATTTAAATAAAATCATCCCTTTTTTTGAAAACCCTTTAATAAAATCCATTTACCATAATTCTAGAAAAGAAAAATTTAAAATCGTCATTTAAAATTCAATAATCAAGAAATTTATTCAAGAACACCAATTATCAAGATTTCCATAAACTATCATTCAAGAACGTCTATAACAATAAAAAAATAACCGATTCACCATCATTTCATCACAAAATATTAAATTAGAAATAATTTCAATTAGTTCTACTAAGAGGAGTTGATATAAAATCCACCTACCTTGAGGGTTTTGAAAAAACCTGAAAACGGGCGGAGAACGCTCATCAAATTGGGTTAGAATCCCAGGAAACCGCCATAGATCACTTCCCCTAACTGGATCATGACCATATATTAACCTATTTGGAATCTGTAATATTAGGTCTAACCATATCAGGTTTATATCTAATAATCCTACAATATGGGAGAAGTAGATCTAAGAAAATGTGAGATGAACGGTAATGAACAAGCACTTGTCACATGAATCAGGCTTCTAAATGCCATGAAAAGGCACTAGATCGATTCCAATTTTCATGGGAGAGGTTATCGAACCATCAAGAGAGAATAATCATGAGTTAGGGCTGAATAGGAGGAAAAATGAGAAACATAGAGTAAAAACTTGTGAGATAAACTTTTTTAGGATCTCACTTTGACCTCATACACGGTTTAGTCGCACAATTAGACAAACCATGTGTTAACCGTGTGTTAGCTACTACCTAGGTAGACACTCTCATGACCACCTTGAGTGGTCTCCGTAACTGTGTGCACATCGTGACGAAGCTACTACCTCAAAATCCCCAAAAACCACTTTTCAAAGTGTACGGTTACTACTAGGTTCCCACACGGTTTGAAAACATGTGTGCAGACCGTACGCCTCCCCTTTAGCACTAAAAATTATTTAAATATTCTCTAAACTCTCCCAACCATAACCCTTAAACATTTTATACATGAAAATAATAATTAAAGGGTTACATTCCAAAAACTGAGGGTGATAAATTCTCCCCACCATTGGCCTTTCCGTCCCTAGAATGTAGAAAACCATCCTTGCCCTGAAAGAGTTCTGGCCACTTCTCATTCATGTCCTTCTTTCATTCCAAATTCTCTTCCTATATATGACCATGTTTCCCTAAAACCTGCACTAGGATAATGATTTTTTCATGAAAGACTTTATCCTTCTTATCCATAATCCGCATCGAGATATGTACCAATAAATAATCCAGATCTAGGTCAACATGATCCCATATGATCAAAAGGATAATATCAAGCTAATACCTTTTCAACTGAGATATGCGGAACACTTTACGCATCGAACTAAATCATGGTGGTAAGTCCAAATGATATGCCACCACTCAAATCCATTCCAGTATCTCAAAAGGTCTAATGTATCAAGGTTAAAATTACTTTACATCCCAAAATGATGATGTCCAAGCGTTAGATATATTCTTTAGAACACATGATCACTCGCCTTGAATAAAAATAGTCTTCAATGATGATCCCCTATGATTTTGTATGACTCTAATATATCTCCATTCCCTTTTTGATCATCTGAATCTTCTCAGTTATTTCTTGGACACTGCTCAGTCCAACTAATTATGTCCCGCATATTTCCACCCAACCAAGTGGGGAACGATAAGGATTACCATACAATGCTTTAAAAGGAGCCATGTGTGTTGACACTAATAGCTATTATTATATAACAACTCCACTAAGGGTATATGATATTCCCATGAACCACTATAATCCATTTCACAATCCAACGGAATCTCTTCCAACATTTGTATCATCCATTTAGATTCCCCATAAGTATGAGGATGATATGATGTACTGATAGTCAACTAAGTCCCACGGTATTTCTATAAGTATTTCCAGAAACAAGATGTGAACCTTAGATCTCTGTCTGGGACTATAAAAATTGGTATTCCATTTCCCTTTACATCTTCTTGGGTATTGATTTTTTAGAGATCCTCCACTGTATGAGATTCATGAATTCTGAAAAAATGAGCCGACATGGTGAGTTGATCTACTATCACCCATATATTATTATGTTTCAAAACCATTATTGGGAGACATGTAACAAAATCCATCACCATCTTCCCCCATTTCTACATTAGGATAGGTAAATACTGCAATATACTCAATATTCATTGATGTCAGGCCTTAACATACTGACATGTTAGGAACTTTGAAGTGAAATTAGACACTTTATATTTCATACTAAACCATCCAAACTACACCTTAAATTCTTGATACATATTTTTTATTCCTAGATGTACTCCCCATATCGAGTGTTAGTAAACTGGAAGATGTTTTTCTTAAAAAAACTTAGGAAAAACACTTCCATTTCTAAACCACAAAACCAAACTCCCATTAAGTTTCCATCCCTCAATAGTCTCCCCACCATTTAGTTTAGAACTCATAACTAGGAATTTTTCCTCAGATGTGTGTGCCAATTTAGGCATATTTACCTAATCAGGTATCACAGAAACTAAAAAGAAAACTGCAATATCACCTTGGTCATCATAGTCGACATGAATGTCGGTTCAGACCAACATCAAATGCCATTCATCTAAATATTCTTTTTCAAATTGAGCATATGAACTTCTTCTAAATGCATCAGCCACCGAATTACCATTTCCTGGTGTATACATAAATCCAAAGTCAAACAAATAGAGGTACTCCATCCATATCATTAGGTATAACCATTCAATTTCTAAACCGCAAAACTAAAATCCCATCAAGTTTCTGTACCTTGATGGTCTCACCACCATTTAGTTTCTAACTCATAACCAGTCATTCTTCTACAAATGTTTATGCATATTTAACTATGTTTGTCAAATCAAGAATCATGGGAACTGAAAAGAAAACCGCAACATCACCTCAATCTTCACAGTCGACATGCATGTCAGCTAGGACTGACATCAACTTCCATTCTCCTAAAACCTATTTTTCTAACTAAGAATATGACTTTCTTCATAATTCATAATCCACCGAATTAACTTTTCATGGTCTATACATCAAGTAAAATCTAGAACATTGGGGGTACTCCATCCATATCCTTTACCTCAGATTCAAATATTTTTTTGATTAAATTTGTATCAAGCTCTTATAATCTTTGAACATAGTAAATTTCTCAAAAAATAGATTGGGACACCAAGTTCTCGAATCTTGGATGATCGTGGCTAACTCTAAATAATATATTGGTTAATTTTTCTCATGCACTCTCATCTTCCATAAACTATGTGAAACCACATGGTCTTCATGTAAGAGAATACATCCCAACCCAGATACCAAACTATCATAATACACCACATTAACATGTCTTGATTGCAGCAAAATCAAGATATGTGTTGATGACAGGTGAACATTTAACTCTTGAAAAGACTTTTATAATTCCTTATTCCAATAAAATGGAACATTATTCTTTATAAAAGCAGTCATTGGTGATTCTAGTTGTGATAAGTCACGAACAATGTGTTAGTAATAACCCTCTAGAATAATAATGATTCATATCTCAGAGACATTTTTCTATGGCTTCCAAGGGATAATGGATTTTATCTTCTCTAAATATACCGAAACACCTTTTTCATAAATTACATGGCCAGGAAATCGTACCTATTGTATTCAAAAAATACAGTTAGATATTTTGGAATACAACTGATGATCTCTCAAGATTCCCAAAAATGTCATCAAGTGTTGTTCATGCTCATCCCTTGTCCTTGAGTACACCAATATGTCATACCCAAACACTAAAACAAAATAATATAGATATCATTTTAATAGTAGATTCATCAATGCGATAAATAGTATGGGTGCATTCGTAAGATTCAAAGGCATGACTACGTATTCATAATGGACATATCTACTACTAAATGTATCCTTCCAAATATCCTCCTTCTGAACTCATAATTGGTGATATCCTGATCACAAGTTAATTTTAATGAACAAATGAGCTCCACTCAATTGATCTAACATGTCATCAATGTGTGGAAATTCACATCTATTATTTATCATAACTTGGTTAAGCTTATGATAATCCACACATAGACTTAAAGTTCCATCTTCTTTATTCACGAGCAATACTGGTGTTTCCCATGGGGATGTGATCGGTAGAATGAAACCTTTTATTTCCCACTCTTCCAACCACACATTCAATTCAGCTAACTCTATTGGTTCCATCCTATAAATGGAAGGAAAATAGGATTGGTCACCGAGAGGAGATCAATTGTAAACTCCAATTCTCTTATATGTGGTAAGCTTATGAATTTTATGAGAAATAAATCTAGAAATTGATCCAAAAATAATGGAAAAGTTATATTATCAATATCTTCTACTGATTACAAGGCCAATGTCGCCAACTAGTATGAAATCATTCCAACTGTTGGTGTTAACAATCCCATTACACCTATCTTTACAACCCTTTATCCTATAAAAGATACTCAATGTCATCCTCAGTTATAAAACTAGTAGTTCTGAAATAAAAATTGATGTGATCCTTGAATGTTTTAAACCAATCAATAACAATTATTATGTCAAATACATCCATTTCCAACACTGATAAATCCCATTTTTTCAGTTCAACCTATATTTAAAGAACATTCTCTATATATAAAGGCTTGACAATATCTTTTGTCTAGAAGAGTTTGTTGTTTTATCATAGAAAGAGTCATCTTGAGATTTAATTATATAAATTCAACAACACGATAATGATGTAATGTGATGCACTAGTATCAAACCACACTTTAATAAGGGTATAATTCAAAAGAATTGTACCTCTTATAGAAAAGGGGTCAGCCTGATCATCAACAATCACCTGCTCAGTTCTATACAATTTCTTTATTGATTCACTTTTATCTCTATTTTATTGTTGATATTTTCTTTATTGGGAAGTAATGGTATACCAATAATCACCATGGATAACTATGTTTTTCTAATAAGATTGATTCTTCTACCCACGCCTTGTCGAAGAATATGATGCTTATGACACCAAAAAAGTGTCTCGAGCACCTAAACTTGGAGCACTGCAACAATAGTGTTGAAGATGCCACATATTCTTGTAGTTATGACATGATCTAAAATTTTACATAAAATCTCACTTTATGTGGTCAAGAGAACCATATTTGAAATAGCTTTATTTTTTATTGGGTCGTGGATGAAGATTCAGTGATCTAGCCGTTTGATTTTGAGTCTTGCTCCCACCTTGGAAATAGAAGTCCCTCTTCCGCTTTCTCCCCATATTCGAGTTCCCACTATTTATCATAGGTATCATCATACATCCCCCTCACATAGTTCCTGATATATCATGTTCATAAATTATCTCTCTGTTCTCCATCTCTGTATAATCAATAATACAGAGCACCAAATCTTTGATTGAATCTCATACCTTAGCCATGATTCAAAGATGTATTCCTTAAAGGGTGCACTCACCTCATCTTCGGGTGTAAATCAAACTAAATAAATGAATTTAGCTTCATATTATATGATAGTGAGCTTTTCCACCTTCATGCTGAAGAGTTATGTCATTATCTATATGTTGAATGTGTGAGGATAGAATTTTTTATCAAAAATTCCTCACAATACTCCCAACTAAGGCTTTGATCCTATTTAGCCTAGATTTCTAGGTCCCAACACAGGCATGAATGATCCTAGAGCATATATTTTTCTAGTTTGGCATTCAACTCCACTGGCGTGCCAAAGAAATTGAAGATGCGACTCATCCTATTCAGCCACACCTCATCCATATTGGGTTAAAAATCACCCCATAAAATGGGTGGATTTTGCTTCATGAACTGGATGTAATAATCCACATTTATTGGATTATCCCTTCATTTTCCTATGTCCATAGCCTAAAATTCTTATATGATTCTCTAAACTATCTCTGGTTTCACCTGTTTCTTAGGTTCAAGCATATTCTCTACAGCCTCTATCGGTTGGTTTCTACATTACCGACTAGGTTACATTTTCTAAACAGACAACAAACTCTATAAGGCTCAATCTCTAGCAACTAAAGGCTTATAGTTTCAAATTATATCACATCAAATATCACAATATTTCATTCCCAAATTAACATTTTCCATGTTTAGACATTTTTGAGGAATCTATTCTTGCTTTTGAAAATCAACCCATTTTTAAAATTTACCGACCATCCCATTTTCAAAATCATTCATTTGAAAAAAAATTCAACATTTTTCATAAATCAATACAATGATTCACATCA
Source organism: Viscum album (assembly GCA_963277665.1). NCBI lineage: Eukaryota > Viridiplantae > Streptophyta > Magnoliopsida > Santalales > Viscaceae > Viscum > Viscum album. Next base: position 894,636,629 of record OY728123.1, read on the forward strand.
TATATCATTTTTCAAAAATGAATTTTAAAATCCTAGTGGGAATTATTTCTTCTAATTCATGTCATGCTCATCTCATCTGCTAAACCTATGACAATGTGATTCCAATATCCTATAAGTGTCTCCAAAACACTTATGTACCCAAATACCTGGTAACATAAAGTTCAGCATAAAAAGGTTAGATATGTCTTTTTATGCACTATATATAAAGTCCTAACAATCCTAGTCATTTCTATGATTCCAACCTAAAGAATAGATAAGAATTAATTCAACTCCAAGAATAATAAATTGTTAGGAAAGGACCGAACAAGCTAACACCATTTGTAATAACTCACTTATTCTCATTTTATTGAGAGGGAGGTGAATCATTACATGGCCTTTAGTGACATCCCAAAGACTCCAAATGATTGAAATAAATATTTAAGGGTTACAATACATGTCAGGGATGATTTTAAATTTAATAATAAAACCACCACCAATAACCATAACCAAAAAACCACCATATAATTCAAGACTAATTAAAAGACAACTCAATAACATCCTTTATAACAAAACCAACCAAAGTGTCCAACAATGGAAGAAAAAATAATCATCAAATTAAATGGTATAAAAAACTAAATACAGGAAGATGACTTCAAGACTCCATGATCCACAAGCTCCATGCTCCAACATCACCAAATATCCCACGCATCATGCGGTGGTGCTAAAAATATGTCATACGTAACCTTTTCCCATGTCCTAGAAGATAACATTTTCAAAAGCACCAAAGTTCCAAAGAAAGGGTGAATATGAAACTCATTAGGATTTCCCCAATGAATTCCCTACCCAATCCACTTGGATATAAATGTTAGAAACATTTATATACAACCATTTATATAAAATAATTCCGCAAAACAGTTTATAACTAAATATAAACAAGTTCCTAATACCATTCCTAACCAAGACTAAACAAGTTATACTTTCAACAAATTTTCCAACAAGTAAAATTTATGAAAAAACAACCCAATAATTTTTTAAAACAATTTCTCAATATCATTTTGGAATAATAATTCTATATCACGTTTTCACACACCCAACCATGTATGCTTCATTTCGACAATTCCATATTCATGAGTTGTCTCTTGTCGAATCACCTTGCACCCCACTGACACACGCCCCCAATCTAGGGTCAAGTATCTTGTATCCCACTGGAATAAATCTATTATTCAGTTCCCATGAATCTTGAACTCCCACAAAACCCAATGTATGCCAAAAACATTTCAAAAAACTATTTGACCCCATTTTAATAAAATTGTTCTTTTATTGAATCCCATTAAAAAACAATTACAAACACCTAATTAATTTAAATAAAATCGTTACTTTTATTGAAAACACTATAATAAAATCTATTTACCATAATTATAGAAAAAAACACATTTTAGAAACTTCATTAAAAAAATAAGAATCAAGCACTTTATTCAAGAACACCAATTTTCCAGATTTCCAAAAACCATCAATCAAGAAGGGTTATAATAATAAAAAACATCCAATTCACCATAATTTCATCAAAAGGTAATTACTTTTAAATAATTCAAATCATATATACTATGTGGAGTCAATATTGAATCCACATACTTTAATGGTTTCGAAGAAAACTGAAAACGTGCGAAGAATGCACACGAAACCGGGTGGGAATTCCACAAAACCACCTTAGATATATTACCCTATCCTGATCAAGAACAAATCTAAAATTATTTTGAATCCATAACATTATATATGACCATATTATGTGTATAACTAAGAATCTAAGAATATGGGTGAAGTGGATCTAATAAAACATGACAGGAATGGGGAAAAACAAGCACTTACCACAAGAATAGGGCTTCTAAACGCCAATGAAAGGATTCAAATTGATTCGAATTTTGTTGGGTGAGGTTTTACAGAATTAAAAAGATATGAATCCCTATTTACGTATCTATAAGAGTTAAAACAATCCACATAGATTCAAAAATGTGTGAGATCCACTTTTTAGGATCTCACTTTTAAATAGTTGATTTCAAAAGTTTAACCACCAAAAATTAGTAATGTATCATAAAAGAATATGAGGTTTGTTATCGAACAAATTATTATTAATCATAATCAATATGAATTTCATAATAAGAACATATCATAGAATAAGTCTAGTTATGTTAATATTATATAGTTCCTCCAAACACATAATTTTGAATTTTAGCAATCCAATTTGAAGTATAGTGGAATCCCTTTAGAAATAATTCTTCCAAAACAAACAAAAATGAATGGCTTGGGACATCAGGTCTCTTTTTCGGTGAATGATGTTGATAAATCCATGATTGGTCACTTATATAAATATTGGTATAGTCCTAGAGATTTATTTAAAAAATGGAATTGAGTAAATATAATGTCTCATTGTGTTATTCATATAAAAAATGTTGGGTAAAATATTCACATGTATTGATTTATATTTTAGGTTATCCTAGGTTTCTCGATGCTCAAAGAGACATTGTAGAAGATATATATATTTATGGATTCCTTAAAATTATCCTCTATTAGAGGTTAGAATGAGATATTTTTAACCTTCACCACTTCAAAATCAACTCCCATCGATTTACCAAAATATTCCTACATGTATTTCATCCTATCAGTTAATGATGGGGACTAGAAACACATTAATCACATTAATATTTTGTAACTATATCATCATTTCATGGATTAAATCACTAATGATATAATAGGACATGATTTTCTAATTTCATGTTTTTTATGGAGAGATAAGAATCATGCTTCATGTTCATGGGCTCCTTAGAGAGTTTTTGAACAATATCATCTAGCCCCTTTTCATTTTCCAAAAAAAAAAACAAGACCCAATAATCTTACGTAATGATAGATTATGTGTTATTATAAGAATATTTTAATAGTCCTTATGTAATTTAGTATTCCTCTCTATGGAAATATAATAGTTCTAAAAAATCCCATTATTCTATTTCTTTTATCTTTAGTTTTAGCATTAATACTACTTATCCTCCTCCTATTCATAGAATATTGATGGCCCCTGAGAGGATACAGAAAAAACTCTATCAAAATACTTAGAAATAAATGATCCCACTATAAATAATTCCTTCAATTATTTCGATAGGTATAAAACCATATCCAAAAGGTGGTTCTTATTCTTTATAGAAACCATATATTATCATCTATGTTCTTACTTATCTATAATCACATCGTCATATCCCTAAAACTTTTTAAAAATCAAAAAATAATACGTGATCACCTTCCATATAACAATATATTGATCTTTCAATCTCTAACAGCTATGAATTTAGATTTGGGTGGTATTTAATGGGTAACGTGAAACAACTATACAAGCCTCACACCTTAAACCTCATGTAACCAGAAGCCTCCAACATTAAGAGATAAATATATATTATATTTCATTATTTTTATGATTATATAATTGTTTTCAATAACCAGACTTATTGTACTATCACATTGAATAAGTTGGATACAACTAAAATTGGTGAAGTATTAAATTTATTATAGTAGCATACTTTTTCATTTATTTGATTTTATAAATTAATCTAAATGAACCATCTAAGGTGCATACCATATCCTTAATATATCAATTTCTCTCTTTTTGGGACTACGTTAGGCCTTGATTTAAAATTTTTTCCTCTTATTATATAATTTTGAAAACATTATCACAATTCATTTGTCTATGTTTTACTTATTAGGTGGAACTGTGGAAATATATCCATAAAAACTAATCATTTATGAGAGATTGTATTCATATTAAAATATAAATCCTCTCGTGTTTGAGGATGTATTAGAATTACTTGTTATATTTATGATGATGCCACTTGTAAAAAATAAGTATTGTTGAACTGTAGTAAAAATAATAATTATAGTAACAAAACAATATTATTATAGGAAATGACTTCCCTCACCTTGAGATTCACACACCAGGCATGTAATTCAAGTGTAAAAATATTTATTAGTTGTTAAAATTTATTGAAAGTTATTATTATTTTAAAACCAAATATAATTTAATTTGTTTAAAAAATAATAATATGTTACCATTTATTTAATATAAATAATAAGTTATATTTATATTTATATTTATTTAAATACATACTTTTTTAATAATTTAATGAACATACATTTATTTTTAAATGAAATTTTGTGTTATTTTGAAATGAAATCAAAAAGTTAAAATTTATTATTATTTTTAAAAAATACGAAATTCAATAAATATAAAAAAATTATTATTATATTGTATGTGTAAAAATATAATTGTTATAAAATACATAAATATTTTCAAAGTAATGAAAACTAAACTTATTTAATTGTGTACTTAATTGAACATTTAATGATCATTTTTATTAATGGAATTAAAAATGATATAATTTTAATTGAATTATGTTTTATTATTTTTTAAAATGGATAAAGTTATTTTTTTGATCGGATAAAAATTACATTAAAAATTCATCAAAAACCATTAAAATGTTCCCTTGATAAGTTACACTATAAAATTACCAAAAAAATTTATATTGTAAAATTCAAGAAATTTTTTTCTAATAATATAACAAAACTACAAAAACAAGCCACCCAAAAACCAATTTAAATGGGTTCCACTATATGGGCCAAATGATATAAATTAGTTGTATTAAAGACCATATATACATTGAAACTATTCATATAGAGATCATTTAAAATGATTTGTTGAACTTTCGTTAAAGTTTCACCTTAAACACTTTTAATTGTTGTATCATCATTCAATTATCTTTTTAATAGGTCAATCTATATGTCTCTTTTAACATCTCCAGATTATATTACTCAAGGCTAATTCATATTGTTGTCAATCAAATGAACTCCATTATTGTAAAAAATTATTTAATTTATAATCCAATCCATTATAAAATGTTCACATGTATATCATATCATTTTAATTTCTTCTACCCTTAGATTTTATTTGATATGTACCATTAATGTACAACACTCACAAAAATATAGAATTGTTGGTCTAATTATAGTCCTATAATATTAACTAATAAATTTCATATGAATTTTTTTGACTACAACGATCTTTAAAATCCTTTCATTATTTTATCATTCAAGTTTGAATCTTATGAGAGTCAACTATATTATTATCACCATCACATTGTTGTAATGATCCTAAAAATAATAAACAGTCAAATTTTAAAATATCATAGTCTCTCAATGACACAAAAGTTACATTTTTATAAAACCATTTATTAAATTAACACTCAATATATTCTATATTATCACTATTAAGAAAAAACCCAATATATTATAAATCTCTATCCAAATCCCTACCATTAAATGGATATCCTCTATTGATTCTATAATGACAACTACTTCATCTAGAAAAATCATGATATTAGGTGTCAATTATTGATTATCCTTTGTAATACCATATATTTCCAATGTAAAAATGGGTATGAGATCAAATATTAACAATCATATAGTTCTATTGAGATTTGAAATGATGTAAATTTATTTAATATAGTTTCATATAGAGTGATACATGCTTCGTGAAAGTACTGAATGAGTTTAATATGTTCCTTAAGAACCCATTTTCATTTAAGAGAATTAAATCAAACCGTTCTAGGAATCGTATCATATACATTTTCAAAATTACTCAATACTGTATTATAATTTCATAAAAAATTCAGTAATACTCAATAATCCTCTAACAAAATATATTCCTACTATGGATGAAAATATAGACATAAAACTAAATTGATTATCATATTCTATAGTTACCCTATGATTTATCAATTATATCACTCTCCAAAATATTCCCTTGTTATATATCACAATCATAGTGCCACTATCATTCCCATATTATAAAATCATCCCAGTAAATAATATAAATATGTACTAAAAATGCATCCCCCAATTATCGTAAATTTTAATAGATTTCATTATCTCATTAAATAAAATAATGGTCTTATAAGAACCCATTTTCCTAACACATTTAAACACTTCAATGAAGATGTTATCTAACACATCTAAATTAATATTTTCTAACATTCTAAAATCCATTTTACCCTAAAAAGGAAAAATGTTATTATAATAGTTTCTATTCAATTCCAATTTACTAAAACATAGATTTCATATTTCAAATCCACATATCATATCTTTATTGAATAAATATTACAGGAGAATCCACATAAATTATAAATTTATAAATCCATAAAATTTTATGTATTTCATTAACATTAATAATCTTAACTTGATCTAAATCTATAGATTTTCACAGTTTACCACTTCAAAAATTATAGCTTATTCTATCACCATTATTATTATGTTATGAATGCAATATATCCTCTATAACATGATATTTAGCCGCACTAAAATCCTTTTTAGACTCTTTATAAGAAACAAAATATCTATCCCCATGTATCTATAATACTATAAATGTGTTAAGATTAAATTAACTCTCATTGTTCTTTTACTTTTAGTTGAAAATTATCATTCCACAACATTTATTCATTTCCTTTAGAAAAAAACATATTAGATACTCAGAAAATATAAGTACATATATTGTGAACACTTTTAGCCTCATGTTCCCAAATGATTTAGGATGTTACTTGAATTTCCAAATCAACATATTTCTAAAGACTATTTAAAAATTACTTTATACAATTATATTTCAGGAACCTTGATATAATATTTGGATTCCATATTTGTCTCATATTTCTATTAAAATTCATAACATGTGCATATAAAATGGTAAAAGGTGTTGGTTGGTTGTAAATTCATTTTTCATAACATTAAAATCATTTATATATCATCAATATAATTGATTTGGTATTAAATAATAAATTTGGATTTATGAATCTGTTTTTATAACAAATAATATGTTCCTATCATTTCTTGAGGATCATATTTGCTACCAAATAACTAATACTATAGGAAAAGGCTGAGATAGTTGATACTTAATAATTTTATATTCTTGAACCCAACATACCATGGTAATCCATGTGATCTATAAAATATTTTTCAATATTCTAATTTAGGCCAAAAATAAAAAAAATCATGTTGTAGGATGCACTAAAGTTTTTTCAATTAACCTCAAATAGTAGACTTTTATTGTACACAGAGACCTATATAATGTGTATAAACAATAACAATTTTGAATGTACCATTCCATGAAACTATTTTAGTTAATATGATTATATCCCCTTATTGTATAATGTCAACCACTTTATATCAAAATGTCTATCCACTCTAATAAAAAATTATTTTAAATCACAGTTTTATCAGAGTATCAAAGTTGAACTATAAATTTATACTGTGAAATAATTATATAAAATTTAATTAGAAAAATTAAAAATATAATTATAATAAATATATCCCTTGGAAAAATATAGTGAAAATTTTTAAAATAACATTTTAGGGAAATTCTGTAATTGGAATTGAGAACTCAAAATTTTATAATAACATTCACTAGAAATTTCAAAAAAATAAATTATATTACGAAAATACAATGTAATATTACATAGGAAAATGATATGTAATTTATATTTTGTAATATGAAGTTGGAAATTTCTGAATTAAAATATAAATGAGAATTATACTAAAAATTATCCTTTGGAAACATTATACCATTGGATAATTCATATACAATTAAAAATGGGTGTAGGGATCAATGTGTGTTTCTTTTTTTAAAAAAAATTTGTAATAATTTTCTATGATGTTTTTGGTGTAGATTTTCATTGTATAAACACTCTATCCCTATTTATGAAACTATAATAAAATAATTAAAATCAAAAAAAAATTCAAATGGTTTGACATAAATGTTAGATCCTACTCCATTCCATGATTGAGTCTTATCAAGAGAGAAATATTTTATCACTATTTAATTGTAGGGATTATGGATATAGTTTAATTCGAATAAATTCTTTCGGGAGGCATCAAATAATTAAAAGGGAAGCTATCCTCCACTTATTGAATATGATGGGTTTTTATAAGTCCATAACCACCAGTCATCAAGACATTCTATAATGCCTCGGTATTTTATGAAACAGTTTTCTATAATTGTGTTTCATTTCTTTGATAGCTTACTTTATATGAAGCATCATGTTTAAAAGAATAGTTCTAGACTATTAAAATATTATTTTGTATCATGTATCCAATCAAAAGGAAATGATGAAAAATAATATCTAAACTATAAAAAATATAGGTTTTACACTTGTATAAATTGAATTCATAGGTTATCTATTAAATTGAAATGAAAATAAAAATCATCTGAATATAAAGGAAATGTTTTTCTAAAACTCTACTTTTATCCCCTCAATGTGTTTTTATATTAATAAATTAAAATAATAACTTTTTTTGGATTTATTTAAATAAATTACATATTATATATTCAATATTATGATTTAACATTCATCGAATATTTTCTTTTCTTGACACGGGATAAGTATAAATTATGTTTTATTAATAAAACTTTAATAAAAATGGGTTTCATCCCAATTTTCATAGTAATATTAAAATTAGTTTTGGCCAATTACAAAAATTGATTTTTGATAAATCTATTGAATATTTGGAATTAGGATGTCTACATTTTTAAAATAGGTCCACTTTGGGAATTATTAATGGTAACTATGGTGAAATTTATCATCATGGTAATGTGTAAATCAAGTTAACTAAAGATAAAACAAAAAATTAAGCCCACCATTATTCAAATAATTTCATATTATAAAAATTTAAATCATCCATTATCAACGTAACAATGAAATTTAAATTTTTAAGGGTCAATTTTCTATGATAACGAGATATATAATATTTTAAAAAGGAAAATACAAAATTATACTCTCTTACTTCTACATATCTTCTACGTGTTCACATAGGGAACAATATTCTTAGGAATGAATCATAATTTTTATTTTTTGAATATTGAAATTATTTTCATGATGGTAATTTATTTCTAGTCTTTAGTAACTATATGATTACCTTAAATTCTTACGCAATGATGACATAGTATATCTTCAATTAAAATAAAAAAATATAATTGATTTATATGTAATATAATTTTAGGGAGTTATAGTATTCCATGAATTTGTATAAAAAAATAAAATATTTGTGCTGTGTTAAAGTATTATATTCGAATTTCATCTTTTCCTTTGTGTATTTACTTTAAAAAATGAGTATTGTTTAGAATGAAAATAATGATATTTTATAAAAATATAATTTTATTAAATTATATAAAAATAAGAAAAATAATGAATGTTTATAAGGGGGTAAGGTATGGTAAAATATTTCATACCATATCTAGTTAATATCAAATCATCACCATTTATGTAAAATTACTGCCCTCTAAGAGAATAAAATATTTTACCGTAGTGAATGTTAAAATATGTCAACTAATAGGGAAAACAAAAAAATAATGTCTAAAACACAACATAAGCCTATAAAAAATTACTGGTTTATGGGATTTGAACCCCATCTAACCTAATAAATTAATTTTAATCCATTTAGAAGCATTTTTATCGATATTTAATTTTTTTATTTTAAATATTTAATGAAATTCCATGTTTTCCCCTCTCCTCAGTTGTCAAAATAAACCCCCTTTCTATCCTTCACACCAAATTAAGCCTTCAATATTGAAAATCACCTAAAAAATAATCATCTCAAAATCCTTGTCCAAATATTGTTGGATTTTTTCTTCCAAATTTTCAAATCCTAGGATCCTCAATTGGAGATATAAAGGAGTTATTTAAATGTATTGGTAATCTCACTAGTCGATCCATTTTCTTTTTTTACTTCTCATTTTAAATTATATAATCTCATTTTATGTGTAGTAATATAATTAATTATGTATATAAAATATACTAAAATGTTATTATTATTTTGAAAATATCATTATTTACCATAATTACCATAAAATTATAAATGAATATATCCCTCATGCATATGTACTTCATACCATATCCATGGTGTGATATAATTTATATTAATCACCATTATTAATTGATGGTTATTATGATGGTTCTAATGTTAAAAAATTATCTTTGTGACAATATTATTCTTTTATATTGATAATATCATATCTACCTTCAAACCAACCAATATGTTGGAAAAATGTAAACTCACTCATTCATATGTGTGGGATGTCACCTCCAAAAAGAAATGCTACTCTTTATTTATATACTCTTTATGTGGATGGTAATACAGATGGATTTGGTGAATATATATGATGTTTATGATATAATTATTATTATTTACAGGTAAATTATTATTTAACTCTCTTTTATTCCATCCATCATAAATAGAAAATAACATATTTAATGATCATATATGATATTTATATCATGATTAACTTCTTGGATATTAAGGAACAGTGATCAAATTACATATACCAAAATTACAAAATTGAAATTCAAAGAAAAAAACAGTGCACATCTAAAAACAACGATTTTAAAAAAGAATTTGTGATAAATTTTTATTTAAAATGATAGAGGTATCATATATGAAATTATAAGTAGGTAAATTATTTTTTTATAGAATTATAAAAATATAAATTTTTTGTATTGGGGGATGAAGCACATTTAAACAATTTGTAACTCGAGTTAAGGGTTATATTTTAAAATCTCATTTTTTATCAGTATTTTTTATGATTATGTAATGATAATAAAATAACATAGTCCACCTCTTATGAAACTCATTAATTTTACTCCCCTATAGTAATTTTTATAAATTACATGTATTTATTTCATTTTAATATTTTTATGTAATAATGATTCAAATAGAGTATTTATAATGAAAAATGAAGTTATTTCCCTCATCGATGAAAACTTGTTATTCTTCTCTAACTATATTTTATTAAAATGTATTCAAGGATATTTTAATATTTTCATATAATTGTATAATGATCATTTTACCCATGATTATATATTTATTCAATTATTTTATAATTAATATTATTTTCATTTTCTGAACAGGGTGTTTTTTCTTACTTTTTTATCAAAATTATAATTGAATGTTTTCATAAAACTTATAAGTGTTAATGGATTTTTCATCTATTAGGACCACTTAATGATTTGATACATCCATTGCATATTTCCATGGTTCATTTTAAAGAAACAATTTTACTTAAAAGTTTCAAAAAAATTGTATTTTAAATATCTTATTTTAGATTGGAAATGTTATTTTTTAAAATAATGTATGTGATCATTGAAAAAAAATTATCAATGATAAAATCAGTGATATTAAATATTCTTTACTTGGGATGAATTCCAATAATAACATCCTTTTTCATTATCTGTATGGTTTATATTTATGATGATAATATTTTTATGAAATTAGGTTATTTTCTATGAGTTATTCTATATTCTAATTATGAAATGGTTATTAATCCTATTTCCTTTCAATGGCGTTTTCAATATTTATGAAACTTAATTCCTTAATATGGGTTATGACATTATGAATGTTTTTTTCTTGTATAAAACATATATATTATTTTCATTTTTGATATATGGGAATATTATTAACTAGTTTTCTAATAAATTGGGTAAAAATGAACATCACATGGGACAAATAGTATTGGAATAGGGAGTGATCATAGATCAGTAAGGGGATAAATCCTCTATGATAAAAAATTGTGAGTAATCTTTGAACACTATGTTGGTTTGCGGTGTAAATACAGTATACTATGATCACATTGGATGTTTACAATTAATACTAAGGAAATTATTTTCTATTCTTATCTGTATTCTAAAAATACATTTCTTATGACAATGTTATACCCTAATATCTAATGTTCTCTAATTCCCTTATGATTCATGTCTTATAAATTTGAACGGTTTATTCTATGAATCAGTATTATGATATATGATATTCATGGAATGATTTTTAAATTTTAATTTCATGTTTTTATACCCTTATGTTCATGTAATGATGACGTAACCATCACAACCTCCCTATATTGCACTTACTAGAATTATAGATCACCCTTTATTTTATTTATCTTCCCCATGATATAAATGATATTTTTAATGATGATATGAAAATTACGGTTTATAGTTGTGAATAACCTATAGGGTGATGGTTTTGACCACTTATAAAGAAGTTATTAATGTATTCGTGATTCAAAATATAATGAACCAATATGATTCTAGCATGGTGAGAAATGTTATGTAGTGGATAATTATCTATTAAAATGTTATATCAATGTATGAAATCTATGGTTCACTATAGTTTGTATTAGAGTAAGGATTAGTGAACCATTAGAATGTAGAATCATAAAATATTAGTGAATACCCATAGAACAATCCTATGTATAGTAGAATGTCATATGTTATGGTAACAAAAGGAGTGTCATTTTCCTATAAAATCATCCCCATTAGGAGAATATAATTGTATGTGGTTTTTTCTTGATTCATATAGAGGTAATAACCCCAAAATATGTTTTTTAATATATCCCATCCATTATAATAGTTCTCGATGATTTTTCCCTTACTCTGCATCTGGTATGACACTCATTGGGAATATGATTGGGTTAATTCACAGTTTCCTTATAATCCATCATGATTTAATTAAATATATTATTATCATGAATTTCCTAGGGTAAACTATAGTTCCATTGATTAAAAATAATGTTCAATATTTAGAAACCATGTGAATGATTTTTTAGGATTGATCACACTGATAAAAGATTCTTGAAAACAATTCTAACAATAGTTATTTTAATAAGATAATGAAGACAAAATTATAACGTTGACATGATTATAATAATTATCAATTATTGAAGTACCCTTCTTATCATAGTTATATCAATTCTTGTATATCCCAAAAAGTCTCAAGGAATGTCTTTTCAAAACCTTGATATATATGTCGAATTACTACTGAAATACGCTCATAGTATGATGATCATCTCTCAAGTCTATGATTCTTCCCTAATTAATTTTTTTGGATTGGGATTCATTTAAATGCTATTATTCCCCATCATGTGGAATTTTATATTACTTTGTAATTGATTGTGTTTCATTACATAAATCCAACATCAATTGACATGGAGGGGAAGTCACAATTGATATTCCAAACTAGAATATAATTTTATATTATGAATATTATAAATATGATAATATGATGGAACTAAAATAGATTATATGAGTCTTGATTCCTATTTAAAATGGTTTTCGTTATCTCTAATGGTTTAGGAGAAACTCACCATCAATGATATTCCAATGTTTAGGTGTTTGTTGATTTATTTCTAAAATATTTATCTATTATTCCAATGAATCATAATTTTAGATTTTAAATAGAACTAATACTTGGATATAAACCTATTTATAGTATTCCTTATAGAATAGACATGATTTAGATAGAGTAATTGAATAAGGTACTCAAGGAGAATCTCAACATAGGAATCATTCAGCAAAGCAAATCACCTTTGGGTGCACCTATTCATTTTGTTCAGAAAAATGATCGATCAATATGGATATTCATTGATTATTGGGAATATAACAAGATCAAAATCAAGAATATGTTATCCTATAACTTGTATTGGTGACTTGTTTGATCAACTAAATGGATCTAAATAATGTTCAATTATTGATATTTATTCTAGATATCATCAATTGGGGGTCAAAAAGGAGGATATATCCAAGAAAACAATTTTTTACAAAGATTGAACACCATGAATACTTAATGATTCCATTTTTTATCATTTCTACCCCATTATATCCATGGATTTAATGAATATAATCTGTTTATCTTTCCTTGACAGGTTTTTGATTGTTTTATAGATGAAATTCAAATATATTTAAAAATAAATAATGAGAATGAAGACACATGAGGTTTTTACTACAAACCCTAAGGAAGGATAGGTATTATTAAAAATTTACAATATATGAATTGTTTGAGTAATAATATCAATTTTTGGGGCATATAATCTGAACGATGGGTTAATTAGCTGATACATTAAAGGAATAGGTTGAAAAACATTATCCCAAAACAACTACTGTGATCGAGATACTTAGTTTTCTTAATTCAATTGGATATCATTGACCTTTTGTGTCGAATTTCTCATTAATGTCTAATCAAATAAAATTATTTACATGAAGTAGATACATGATTTTTTTTATAGATGATTTTGAGTAAAATTTCAAGTAAATGAAAAGTTGATTAACTAGTGAACCTATGATAACATTCACCTAATGTAGATAAGTGTTTGCAATCTATTATGATGCACGAGAGAAAGCCCTGAGATGGTTCTATTGAAGAATGATATGGTAATATCCTATTTAAAACAACAGTGGAATGTTTATGAGTTAAATTACCCAATGGTTGATTTAGTTTTAGCCGTGGAAATTTGTTCAGTAAAGATATGGAGGCATTATATTTATGGATAAATATTTTTTATATATACTGATCATAAAATTTAAAAGTATATATTAACTAATAAGGATCTATATATCCACATTTAATGATGGATAAAGTTAATCAATGTTAATGAATGATCAATAAATTACAACCATAGGAAATTGCATGAGGTGGAAGATGTTATTAGTTTAATGTGTCTTGATAGCCTATCAATAACGAGCAGAAAAATGGATCCAATATTTTTTGTTTTTAGTGGATATATCATGAAATAATTGTGTAAGGGGAGAAATCTAATCTCTCCCAAATGAGTTTTCGGAAATATATAAGTGTGAGGATTAAATAAGAACAAAAATAAGATTTATAATATTATAATAAGGCTATAAATGTACCCGATTTAAACCTGGATTATTATTCAACAATAATGTTCATTTTCAGTTTTTGTGTTCCATCCATAAACTATTTTAAGAAGGAGCTATTAGATTAAGATTATAGAACATAATTTTCTATTAATCGTAGGTGTACAATGATGTATAGAAATCTAAAAGAGAATTTTAGTGGGATATCATGAAGAGATTTATTTATGATTATGTTTCTCATTTATTCTTATTTTAGGATTTTAAGGGTATGATATATAATTCTAAGGGGATGAGATAACCATTTCTCATAATATAATGGAAATGAGAAAATATCATAATGTATTTTTTCATCTAAATGCCCAAATATCTAAAGGTTATGATGAAATTTGGGTTCTCATAAATCACCTTAAAAAATCACCACATTTTATTATTATATTATATGATTTCCCTCTTAATAATATTTTTATAATTTATAACAAAAAATTTGAATGTTTTCATGGAGTATCACATTCTATTGTAACTGATCGGAATCCTAGGTTTAATTTGATGTATTATTAAAGTCTTCAGTAGGCTATAGATATAAATTTTCTTTTTTATTAATGATTATCATCCTTATATAGGTGGGATGTATGTGAAATCATTAAAATAATTAAGTATATACTAAGATGTTGTTTTATTGATTTCAACGATGGTTGGTATCAACACCTTCCACTAGTTATGTTTTCTTTTAACATGATCATTTAGGTGACCCCAAATGAATCCCCCTATGGAATGTAGAATAGAATCAAACATAATGGGTTAATGTTAAGTAATTAAATATATTGGGACTTAAGATATCTAAGGAAATTTATGATAATGTTAGAGTTATTTAGAATACATCTAGATATGTGAGAATCAATAGAAAATTCATGATGACAATGTTCTATAAAATTTATATTTCATAGTGGGTGAAAATATATTTCTAAGAATAAATTCATATATGAATGTTTTGAGATTTAAAATGAAAGGAAGTATGAGCACTTGGTATATTGGAGACTTCAATATTCTTGTTTGAGTATAGATGGTAGTTTATTTATTAGTGATTCTGTCAAACCTCTCTCATGTTTAGGATGTGTTTCACATATCATTCCCAAGGAATTACATTATGATCCATCACATGAACTAAATTATAATTTTTTTCCACTTGAAAATGATCTTTATTATGAAGAAAAATCATTATAAATCATGGATTATAAAGATAAATTTTCATAGAAAAGGAGTACCCACATGGTAAATGATCTTTGGAGTAATCATATATTCAAATACGCTTATTAGAAACCTGAGTATGTAATGAAATAGAGATATCAACACTTTTTTCTTGTATCAAAGTGATATAATTTCAAGAAAAAAATTAATTTTATACTAAGTAAAATATAGCACCTAGATATTTATTGATATTTTTATATTAAATTAAATTTTATTTCTCAAATATCATGATTTTCACGTAACACCGAGTTTAAATGAACTACTACATACTACTAAATTATTATTATGTAATTTCATAGTCATCACAAAGACATCAGATTTCTAGATATTAATAAGAAAAACTGAATTATAAAAACTTATAGTTTACACATGTATATAATGAATTTATTGGTTATAAATTAATTATAAATTAATCTAGTAGTCATTTGAATACAAAGGAGATGTTTTTCTGAAAAAATATTTTTATTCCCATAACGTGTTTTTATCATAATAAATTAAATTAACCAATATTTTTGAATGATTTATTGATATTTATAATTATAAATTTTATAATCAATTTTTTCATTAATTTAATGTTTTTTCTATTCATGGGAATGAATAAATCCAATTTTAGGATTACAAAGAGTTTTTCTAAAAAATTGTATTTTTCATATTTGATAAACTGATTTTGAAATGATTATATTCTATTGATATAAATGAATTATGAAATATAGATTCCATATTTTGTGTTAGGAGTTCCAAATTTTCTAAATGTGGGACATTTATTTTTTGGCATTATAAATAGTAACCGTGGTAAAATTTGTCAGCTCAATAAAAGAGAAATCTGCTGATCCTAGGTTAAAAATGAATGTTAATTTCCCTCATTTTTTATCATAATTAGTATTAGATGATGGTACATAATCCTTTATCACCATTGTCTCTAAATTTCATTATTTAAGGGAAAAATTTCCATTTTAAGGACTTATACTATATTTAATGCGATGTAAAATAAAAAATGGCACACTCTTAAATTAACATATCTCTTATGTGTACTCATAGAGAAAAAATTATGTTTTGAATAAATTTTAATGATTATTTTGATCTTAATGATATTATTTTTATGATGGAAAATTATCTCTAATTTTTTGTAATTATATAATTTGCATAAATTCTTACGGAATGCCGACACATTATTTCATCAAGAAAAATAAAAATAAAATCGATGATATTAACATAAATATAATATGATTTTGTTATAGTGTGACATTAACTTTTTAGAATTATATAACATATTATTGATTTTGTGGAGTTTTATATTTGAAATACACATTTGACTTGGGGTATTTAGTGTCAAATTAAATGAATAGTGTAAAAATGACATGAATTATATTTTATGAATATAATATTTTATTAAATTATTATAATAAAATAAAATATTGAAATATTAAAATCTGGATAAGATATTTCATGAAATTTAATCCCAAATTCATATATTATCCAATTGTACAATTATACCCAAAATTATATCCCTTTAATAGGTAAATTGTTGTTACCTTGGTTACGGATAAAATATGCTGACTATGTGGTTAAAAGAAAGATATTGAATAAAACATAGCATAAATGTAACCAAATTTTATTGGTTTATGGGATTTAAAAAATCTCACCATATATTAAAATAACTTTATATTTTTAAGCTTTATAATATAGTATGACTTTTTATATTCTAAATCATTAAAAAAATTCCAAGAGTGCCCCTCCCCTCACTTATAAAAGGGAACCCCTCCTTTCCCTTATTTAAAAAAAATGAGCATTATATATTTCCCTAAATAAGAAAAATTATCTTATTAAACATTCATAACCTCATTATATTGTTTTTTATCTTCCCAAAATACATTCCCTAGCATCCTTTTGAGGATATCTAAATGTTCTCTTTCAGAGAATAGGCAATCGCCTTAAACAAAAACATTATTTTTTAAAACTTTTATTACCTACTCTTCATCCATGATGTTTATAATAAAATAACCAATTTAGTATCCTAAATATTTTATTTTTTTAAGATAATGAAACATACTTTATCCACCCTCTTTCCCATCTATTAGGAAGTGAATGTATCAATCGTATGTGCCTATGCTTTATCGTCTACATGTAAATACACAATTCATTTTTTAATTCCATATTTTAAGTATTAAGTTTATTATGGGATTACTTAATATTTTTTATATTAATAAAATAATTATTCTCTTGTAATGATAATATTATATCTATCATCCTATCTTTTAATCCATTGGAAAACCATATCCTCACCCGGACATACTTGTGGACTACAACCTCTCCAAATCGATGAGATTCAATTTTCACTTATACATTATAATGATGGAAAAATAAATTTATTTAATGAATATATATTATGTATATGATTTAATAATTTACCATTAGATTATAATTGTTAATTACATTTCATTCATTCCACCCATCAAAAATTGAAATTAATTTTCATGTGTACATAAGACCTTACAAGTATATGAATAGTGTAATTCATTAATCTATATCAAATTTTTATGGATTTATATAAATATATATAATGAATATATATGATATATATATTATGATTAAAACCATGTATATGAATTTACACAAACAATGTTCAATAAACTGGAACTACTCAGCTAAATTTTTTATAAAAAATTGAAATAGTTAACACCTGTAAACAATGATTTTAATAATGAAAATTGGTAAATTATTGTTGTGATTTTATAATAGGATAATATATGATATCAAAAAAAAATTACTTCATTCTAGTAATGAATTATTAGAAAAATTATTATAAAAGAGGATAGAACACTTTTATAGTAACTTTAACTCATGGTAAGGGTTTTATGTTACAATCTCATTATTTATCTGGGTTTTTTATAATTAAGTTCTAACAAAGAAATATTTTATTATACCTACAATGAGACTTGTGAATTTTATTCTAATATTATTATTATTTAAAATGAAATATTTTTATTTCATTTTCCTCTATTTTTGTAACCATGATACTGAAATAATATTCTAAATGAATGTCAAATTAATTTCACTATTAAGTTAAAAATCCTTTTTATATGGTATCCTTGTTTTCAAAAAAATCAATAATGTATTAAATTTCTCGTGTGATTGTTTAATTTAATTTTTATCCATGATTTAATTTTTAAACAAATAGTTTAATATAGATCCACATTTCATTTTGAGAGTATGGTACTTTTTAACATATTTTTACAAAACAATAAATGGGATTTTTTCTTTTTTCTTATTTGAAATTAGTAGGATTTCCCTCTATCATGACCACTCAATGAATTGAAGCTTCCATTAAATTATTCATGTTTCATTTCAAAGAAAATATTTTCATTAATATTTTGGGAACTTTTTTAATTTAAATAAGTGATTTCAAAGTGAAAATGGAATTATCCTTAATAAATGTAATGACCTAGAAAATTTCATTTAAATTTGTTTTAAATTATTTGGGATTATTACGAGTCTGTGAAAATTGACGGTGCATAATTCTGAGACTCGATTTGCCCAGAATGGAAATTTAAACTTTTTTAAGGTACGTTCAGTAAATTTGTAGGTGGTATTTTCTAACATTGGAACCAGTGTTCAGAATTGAAATATGAGGTCACTATTGAATCTTCAGCATCAGGATTCACTTATGGAAGGCTTCATTTCGACTATAATAGGTCGGGGGAAAAAAGATAGTTCTTTGAACTTTTAAAAGAATAATAAAATAACATGAAAATGTTAATTTTTCACTCTAGCAGTTGAGCGACAGTGGTGTGACCACTGAGTTTTCAAGCCATTTAATGGATTGACTCTTGGTTTATGTAACCATGAGGTTGAAACATTAAATGTGGTTCATAAATTAACCACATTAATGTTGTTCAACTGGGTTGATTCTTCCATCTATTTAATTGAATCTTGGGCATGGGATATTGGTATGGTTGTGAGGAACCTCTGTTGAAGTACCACGACACATTCTACCGATGGAGGATGGAAGCTTGGGTGGCAATGATCCAGGATTGACAAACGTTAGCATCTTCATCAAACGTGGAATATTCTTCAACCACCAGGATGTATCCAATGAATCTATAGGTATGGGGTTTGTTAAATTTTATCTTGATGAATTAAATTGCTACTTCTTGTTGTGTTGTTAATGTGGAGGGAGAACGCCAAATGAACAAGGCCCAGACCCTCCGCTGCTTCGTTCCTTTTACGTTATTTTTGGGAACATCTTTCAACACAACACAAACTTGACTCTGGGGGCCGTGCAGTGACGGAGGCATCCCGGGAGGCCAGCAGGCATGATCCGGAGGAAAAAAGGACCACTGGAGCTCACCAAGTGTCCCTTGGAAGTCTCGTCGGTGCTGGAAGGCGAAGGCGATGGCCGAATCTCAATGGTAGGGGAAGGGGGCGGTGCCACGATAGACGGACAGGTGGATGACTCTTGGCTGGCCACAGAGGCGATAAGTAGTGCGCCATCACGCGCCGCGGTGAGGCAAGTTGTGGATTCGAAGCCACAGAAAAGGGATTGGACCCACTCCCTGTGAGTCCCATGGACATTCAGGTGGTGCCACCTAGCCCTAACAATCAAGATCTGTTCGGGAGGCAGACCGCACAACCGTCGTGCAGGTCGCACCAGCTGACGGGCCGAGCTATCATGGCCCTGCCCCGCTGGGGTGGGCCGGGCCAAGCCCGCTGCGGCCCCGCCCAACCAGGCCGGCCCAGGCCGTTTTGGTTCGTCCTGAACTGCGTTGGGTCAGAGCAGACCCGGACCCTTTTGGGCCCAGATATGCTTAAAAGGTTGTATCTTGCGAACCAGACGTCTGTTTGACGAACTGTCTATAGTGATGGGATCCTTGGAGACAGATGGCCCTTTTTAGATACACCAATTTGGTTTTTGAGAAAGTATGATTATGTCTTCGTTGGATCATACCTGAATCCAACTAGGCCTTTAGCACTAAAATTCTTATAACTCACAGACCATGAATCCAGTTGATGCACCATCTATTTTGATGGAACCCTTATGACATGGAGGTCATTTCGGTTACTCCTCCATGGATCTTCGTAGCAGTTTAGGAATGACCAATGTTTAGAGGAGCAGATACTATGGAACTCAAGAGAACCGGGTGCGGGGAATCCTATGACTGGTTGTCATTTGAGTTGTGACACTGTGTGGATCAGCACCCTAGAACCCCTGTATATATTAGCATCCTAGCGACCCTGTGTGGATCAGCATCCTAGCGACCCTGTGTGGATCAACATCTTAGGTACCCTATGTGGAGCAGCATCACATATATCCTGTGTGGATCAGCATCATAGTGACCCTATGTGGACCAGCAATCTAGTGACCCTGTGTGGATCCATAGTGTGTGACCCGACGAGGACCAGCCTCCAAGAAGCCCACCGCATATCATCGATATATGACCACGTGTGGATAAACAATAGAACATCTCCTTCATGATTAAGTTTTGGATACTCTTTAATAGAATAATATGATATTGCTTAAGTCTAATAATATTTATTCTTGATCTCCGAGTCATATACCTGGTTTGAGCTAAACCTTTTCCTTTTTTCCTTGTGATTGAGATCATGCTGTGTACTTTTCCTTTGTGGAATTCTGAGAGACCTTTGGGGGTCTCGGGGTCCCTAATGGGTATTATTATACTCACCCCTGCACGGGCTTCACCCGCACCTTGTTGTGTCTTGTTAAGATGACAAGCAAGCTGGTATAGACATAGGGAGCTAGGACTTGGCGGTACACAAAGGTGACTAGTTGACATGGAGAGCTGTGGAGATGAGTTGTACCTAAACTTCAGGTAGGATCCTTAGTGGACGATCTCAACAGTTGTTTTCTGTTATCTGTTTTCAGTTGTAGTTGTATCTTTTCATTCGGTCTTGAATTCTGGCCCCCTTTACTTTTAGTACACACTATTACTACTATAGTTTTATATGATGGTTGTATCTTGTTGTATTCTTGGACTTTTTTGGTACAATTTAAAAGCAAATGCCTTCCCTTTTTAGGGATACACTTTTATGGTTCTAGTTTCCAACTCTTGGACTACGGAAGGCGGGCTTGGGGTAGTCACGGCATGGGCCCCGGGGGATGGGTTGTGACAAATTGGTATCAAAATATTTGGTTCTATCGAATAACTAGGACTCAGATCATTCCAATGGAGAAATAGTGTTAAGTGTCTTTAGTGTGTTTTTCAATTCGTGGATTCCAGTGTTGGTGTAGCAGATGATGTATCCATTCACCAGGACCCTGAAATTTTTTTTCTAACTTAGTGCATGAAAACACTGATTCTGTGTGTTTTGGAAATGCATTACTTGATCTCTTGTGAGTCAGCTCACTAGGTATAACTTATTGTCTATGACACACTTTCTTCTTTTTTGGATGACACCACCTAGACAGCCAGCCAGGATTCCAGAGAGAGTTCACAATGATGTCCCACTGAACGATGAGGATTCGGTGCAAGACCCTCTTACTATGTTGGAACATTCAAGTGGTGTACCAACAACACCACCACTCAGAGGGTATTAGTTGCCACCAGCCCCACTATAAGACTGTGCACCTCGACTGAGCACATTTCACGAGTTCCATAGACAGAGGCCTCTAAGGTTTCAAGGTGAGATAAATCCCCAGGCATCTGAGGATTAGTTGGAGGCTATGGCTACAGTTTTTTTCCTAGTTGGGACACCAACAGGGAAGATGGTGATCCAAGAGTGATAATTGTGAATAAAATAGTGTGATATGATATATATCTCTTAAGAAAAAGTTTTTTATGTATCTATGTTTCCAAGGACACTATACTTATATTCTTATGGCATGGACCATAATGTAATTTGTTGTATATTCATCTATAAGATTTCAACGTATGTATGAATGTTTTGGGTTGCTTTAGTGAGATACCTTTTAGGTGAAACAGAGGAAAAAAATCAGTAGAAAATAATGTTCAAAAATTCGTAATAATGAAATTTCAAGAGAGTTATGTGAGTTCGGTAGGGAAATGATTTTAAACATATTGGTATTACTTATCACAAAAATGGTATTCTGGATAATCAATTCTTCAAATTGAATAAGTAATATTACAGACACATTAGATTAAAAACATAATCTATTATTAATCTTGATTAAATATTTATCATGGTTATAATTTTAAAAAAACAAATATAATGTCACCCTTTTGAAAAAAATTTATTTTTATGAATCCATTTTTTCACATTTTAAACTAATTATAATTCTAAATATGAGGAATTATTATATTAAACAAACACATATAAATTATTTATAAACTATTTTTTATATAAATAAAACTTTTTTTATTCATTAATTGTTCTTAGTTTTATTTAATATTGATTATCAATTCAATGAGTGTTAATTGATTTTTATATATGATTAATATTTTCCCACAGGGCATCATTATTTCCTATCAGGATAATTAATTTTAATAATTTATAAAAATTTAATCTACTGGGACTAAATAATTATATGTATAATGTTATGAGTTCAAGGATGATCCCATGTGATAGTAAAAGTTTATTTTTGGGAATTTATGTGATGTTGATAGATGATTATTGAGAATGATATTTAAGAATTATGTTTATTTTTTAAATATATTATAAGACACCAACCATGTTCATTAATTTTTATGGTCATGTTCTATTGGATTAATGATTACACCAACATGGTTATATTTTTAAAAAATTAAATTTATCAAATATCATGATCTTGGTGCACTATTTTTAATTAATTAATTTCCTATTTTTATATGGTCACCGACATTGTGTGAATTAATGAATTTGGTGATTCAAGACCATATTGAAGCACAATAATACATATCATAACAATGATCATGAATGAATATGGATTATTAGCAATATATTAAATGATACTTCTATATTCAATTTCAAATTTTCATGATAAATGAAATGGATATAGATAGAAATTAATCCTTAATATACAAACTAAAAATAAACAAAATATAATTAAAATATATATTTTCCAACATTTATTATGATTAAATTACTCAACATAGGTGTAGAATTACCCCTAATGCTAGCCATAAAGGAGAGATATAACATGAGAGTGAAATGAAATCTTGGTTATAGTCCAAACCTAATAGACTATTACTTTTCCAAAAAAGTCTGATGTTTAAGGTGTATGGGGGTAGTCTGGGTGTTTTTGGGACATGTGAGTCATTTCAATGCTAAATCATTTCAATATTTTTTCAAATTTCTAGTTTTCTATTTGTTTCTCATTCTGGAGATAGTTAATTCTAGAGGTAGCTCATCCCGATAGTAACTCATCCTAATGGTTTCTCACTGGCGGTGAATCATCTGGCGGTGAATCGATAGAAGTGGCTCTTATGATAGAGACTCAGAGGCAGTGAATCACTTTTTGTGACTCTTATAGTTGTTACTCATTGTGAAGATACTCATTTTGGAGTGTGTCCCTGGTAGTGACTCGCTGGCGGTGACTCTTCTAGAAGTGACTCACTAGGAGGGACTCATCTGCTGATGACTTTCTAGTTTTGACTCTCAGGTGGTGACTCTATTGGATATGAATTTCTAGTGGTGGATCTTACTATGGTGACTCACTGGTGGTGACTTGTCTTATGGTGACTCATTCGAGAAGTGGTGGTTACTCATTTCAATAATTTTCTAA
Source organism: Viscum album (assembly GCA_963277665.1). Taxonomy (NCBI): domain Eukaryota; kingdom Viridiplantae; phylum Streptophyta; class Magnoliopsida; order Santalales; family Viscaceae; genus Viscum; species Viscum album. Next base: position 894,661,253 of record OY728123.1, read on the forward strand.
ATTTCATGAATTTTCTATTTTTTCTAATTCTTCCCTTTTGACGTCATTATTTGATGTAAATTGAGTTTAATGGAATATTTAAGTGGGTTTGAAGCCTTTTCAAATGATATAAATCATATATTTAAATTTATAAAATTCATTGAGTATTTTAAATGGTCAAAAATCATGGTCATGGTTAGATCCATCTTTAATGACAATTCAAACCATATCCAATACCCATGTCTTATATCTAATCATTATAAAGCTAAGATATCCTTCCCATCACTCTTTTAGTCTAGAATTGTTCTGAGAATAGACATCCCGAAGACCTTCTTCCTTTATGATTTTTCTTATAGTTGGGTTATGTTTCCCTGGAGTGCTTCTTGTTGTATATGTACCTCTTTTTTGAGTTAATAAGGCAGTGTCAATCATCATTCTTCTAGGTAGGACTTCCTTCATCATTATTATTTGTGTATCAATATGTATTTGTATATAAATTTTTATATTTGTAGAGATATTTGATTCAATATTAATAATGATAATAGAAATGGGTTAAAATTAATATAAAGGGACTGGGGAAAGTGACGTATAATCTTTTAGTTGTTATTTGATTTGATTTGTTCTATTTTTATGTTATGAATTGTATGGTTAAACATTGAAAATTTTTGCCATTGGGGGTCTTTTATTGTGATTATGATTATTTGAACTATGTAATTCATGTTGTCAGACTTCTGATGTCACTTATTACAAAATTTGATAACCATGTATGTTTGGTTAATAAAATGGATGCCCCAGGATCATATGTCATGTGTGACAACACCCTTAAACAATAAAGTGAAATTAAATAATGGATGCCTTGCTATATCTAAAAATATGATTTCCTATGGTATGTGTTTTAATGTGTTTGTGGACATGGTTGTGAGATATGGGCCATATTTAGTGATATTATGGGTGGGATATGATTATGTTGTGATGTGTGGGGGTGGTGGATGAGACATTTTATGCAGTAGGGCTGCAATAATAGTAGTTGTGATGTTTCTATGAAATGGGGATATGCTGGAGTATGGAATTGGATTTGGCTATTGGGTTTTTGATTTTACAGTGTTGTTTGATATGTGTTGTTCTATGATAGTTTCTTGGCTGGTGTGGATAAAGAAATTAATAATTATCATGAACTATAATTATTACATGATAATTATTTAAAATATATGTTTAACAGAATGAGTTGGTTATAAAAAATATGGAAAATTGATTAATAATAATTAATGAATGAAAAAAAAACTATGGAATTTGTTCCTCCTTTATGGTGTTATGCATTTAGAGGTGATAAAAAAGTGAGGATGTCTTGAGTAGGTTAATTTTTTATTTGTATAACCCTAGGTTGGGCTTGATTGAATTTCTCTCTATATATATAAACATTTTATATTCTTTTTATTTCTATACATAGCACACCCATGTCAAGAATTATGTATTGACATCCACATAGTTATATGGTAGGGTGTCTTTCCCAGTATCCTGGTGGGAGGATGGATGGTTGCCCACCCACTCTTCCTTGTTCCCTCTTCTAGGAGATAGTAGCACATGTGTCTTCAGGTGAGTTTTGATATGATATCACAGGTGTCATTAGGATGATTTTTGGTGTTCTATCCCAAGTGTCGTCGAGGTGATATGTGTTGTGTTTTCACATGTATCTTTGGGATTTGATGTGTTGTGATGGCCCAGGTGTACTCGGGTGGAACGTGATGTGTTTTGATGGCCCAGGTGTGTGCAGGTGGTATGTGATGAGATTTATTCGAAAGAGTTTGGAGAGCCATGATGTTTTTCATTAGAGTGTGAGAGTGGATAATATGTGGTAAAGTGGTGATGGGCACCCTATCATCATTGTGCATTATATTATATTATATTAATTTGATGTGTTATTTGGCGAGTGATCCTTGGTGATGTTTGGGTTATAGTTACTCTATCTATTAGGTGCTATTTTATTTTTCTATTTTCACATGGGTGCATCAGTATTCTCCTTACACTTGTGCACCAGAGACTTTGGATTTCCTAATGAGTATACATGTATGCTCACCCTATGTACATAAAAACGATTTTTAGGTTTCTATGTGGATTATGTAGACTGTTCGAGATATTACCATATCAGTTCTTTGGATAAATGCAGTTTTTATTCTCTAGTTTGTTTTGGGGTATTTACATTAGATAATTTATTTATATTAGTTCTATTTACACATTCATTGTGGGATGGTTTTTGGTTTTTCTTATATATATTTCATGGAGTTACTTTTGGTTGATACATCATATATCTCAATATTGTTTCCTTATAAAGTGTAATACCTCCCATATTTTGATATTTGTACAGCCTTGGTGCTAGTCACCAACCTGGGTACTACTGGAGGTGGGACTCTGAGTCATTATATCCCTTTCCTTATTTCCATCCCAGGTGGGGTATCATTGGGGGGAGGGGGCATAATACAATGGTATCAGAGCTGATGGTTGAGAGATAAGTTGATGTAAGGAGTTGAGAATAGTGTGGAATGCATGGGTTGGTATGGAAGCAGTTCCAGTTGAACATAGTGCATGACATAGGCCATAGAGATCGACTATGAAATTGGATTTTAGGGTCCCCCATGATTCAGTTCACTGGCTCTGAGCTTATTGAGAGGCCAAGTGAGATAGGACAACTTGTAGGGTAGATACCTCTAAGAGGTACATGAATCATTATTACTTGTGTTCTTGTTTAAGTTAGGTTATTTGGGAAACTTTGAAATGGATAAAATGAACAAAATTTATTAAATTAAATAAAAATAAATCATAATAAAAATCCATACTATCGAGAATAGGATATCCTTGTTTCTCTTTTAGTTATGCCTCATGATCAACGTCTCTGTGTGGCTCAGATAGTGGAGGTTCAGCAGGCTGACATGATTGATCGACAGAGGGTTCATCTGGCTAAGAATGATGATTAGTGGTAGAGGATGTTGTGTTCTTTTAATAGGAAGGTTTTAGGAAAGTATAAGGAGATTAGTTCTGATATTGAGATATATAGTTGGCTAGAGGACTTGTAGATCACTTTCAATTTGATCCGAGTCGTGACAGAGTACAATGTTCCATTGGTGGTTAGTCAAATGAAAGGCGTTACATGTTAGTGGTGGACATTGTACCTTATAGATCATAGGAAACAATATATTTCATGGGCCAACTTCCCAAATGAGTGTTGAGTAGATTTACCCTCTTTGACCATGAAGGATGACAAGAGGCGGGAGCTACTCTCCCTTCATTAGGGGAGTATGCCTATACATGAGCTTAGGATCATGTTCAAGGACCTTCTACACTTTCCCCCATGGTCTTTTAATAGATTATGAGTCTTGGGCGAGGCATATTGAAGAGGAACTTCATCCTTATATCCAATATAAAATTACACCTTTTATAATTACACTGTACATAAGGGTTCATAAGAATTCAAAGGTGATCAATAGGCTGCACTCCTGATGAGTTTTTCCATGAGCGGGTAACCATCAAGGTACCTCAAGGGGTACAGTTTTCAGTTGTAGGTATAAGGATCTAGGTATTTCACGATTTCAACCATCCATGTGTTAACATTGACATCTTCCATTTCGAACATTAGGTTTTTGTGCCTTTCCTATGGAATTGAGGCCAATGTGTTTCTTTTTTGGGGTTCATGTCCATCTTCAGGATAGGTACCCAGTGGCTAATCAAGCTTAGTTTAGTTGAGGTGAACATGTTCAACATCACCCTCAACAATAGATACAAGCAAGGTCATTCCAACAATAGGGGAATTAGTCTTGTGGTCCAACTAGGGAAGATGAGGTAGGTATAGGTCAACCACATGATGTTCCTTGAGCTTAAGGACTTCGACATGATTGTTTCCAAAGAGGAAGACATTAGTAGAGAGGTAGAGGATTTGGTTGTGGTAAGTTGTATGCATCAAAGTTAGCAATACCATATGGGATAGAGATCGTTAGAGTTATAATCTTTTTAACACCTGTGCTTGTCTATGATTTGTTTGATTCTAGAGATTTTCACTCCATTGTGGCAGCCCCTCTAGTCCAATCTCTAGGACTAGGCGTATAGATGTTTCATTTATCCCTAGTATTGGATAATCCAATCAGAGGACAGAATAGATTATTTGATGTGTGATGGGGGTGTAGACTAGCTGAGGCTGCATCAGTCCTATGGGGATCTTTTATTGATTGAGATGAAGCCATACAATGTCATCCATAACATCTAATAGTTGTATTCTGTTCATGATATTATAGAATTATTTCAAGGAAAAATCTTGTTTTCAGATATGGATGGATAACACATGGTTTTGTTTTTGAGAATATTTATCACGTGGGCATTTAGCGCCTAGATCCCATTCTTTCCATGTTTGTTGATTTTTTAGTGGAATCAATGAACATTGCGATGATAGAGGCTCCCAGTGTCATTAAAAAGTTTCTGGATGTTTTCCTTGATTATATTGTGGCACTAACCCCTCGACATGACATTACTTTTTTGATACACATTCAGCCTAGTGATTCTCCTATTTTTAAGGATCCTTCTCGAATGGAACCCTCTATGTTATGGTATTTGAGGATTCAGTTTGATGATCTGATGAAGAAAGGATACATCTATCCTAGGGGGTCATTGTAGGGTGCTCCAGTGTTGTTCACCAAGAATGAGAGTGGTAGTCTAACGTTTTTCAAATACTACTGATGGTTTAACCAAGTGATGATCAAGAATAGTTATCCTCTTCTGAGGATCAATGATAGTTTCTACCAACTGAGAGGGGTGAGTTGGTTTTCTAAGATAGACATGTGGTTTGTATATCACCAGTTAAGGGTGAAGAAAGGTGATCTCCCAAAGGCTACCTTTAGATATATGTACGGATACTTCAAGTTTGTATTCATGCCTTTTAATGTTATAAATTGACCATCCTTGTTCATGGGGGTTATGAACTCAGGGTCATGTGAGTTTCTATAATGATTTTTTTATGTCTTCATTAATGAAATAATGATATACTCAAGGTAAGAGGAGAAAACTTTTGAGCATCATGAAACTATTTTGTAGGTTCTTCATCAACACCAAATCTATAGAAAGATGTCATAGTGTAATTTTTGGATAAGAGAGTTCCATTTCCACCAGCATTTGGTGTCTGAGAAGGGTGTGGTAGTTGTCCCAATAATGGTCGAATCAATTGTTTCATGGGAATCACATAATAACGCGGTAGAAGTTCAGAGCTCCTTGTTCACATAGGCTATTACTAAATATTTGTTCCCAATTTATCTTGATTTACAGCCCCATTGACATCATTAAGTAGGAAATTCTGGGATTTTGTTTGGATCAATCAATTTTAGGCAACATTTACTTACCTAAAAGAGATGTTGGTCATCACTCCAGTTCATTATCTATAGGTGGATGATGTAGTGTTTGAGTAATTTTTTTATGCTTCCCGTCTGGGATTGGGTTGTATCTTAATGCAGAATAGGGTGGTGATCTCTTATGGGTCTAGGAAGTTATTCGCTCTTGAACCAAACAATGCCACCCATGATCTAGATATTATGGCAGTTATGTTCATGCTAAAGTTATGGAGACATTATCATATTGGGGATCTCTTTGTGGTCCTCACAGATCACATGAGTTTGTGGTATATATTTTTCAAGCATGAAATGAATCTATGAAATATATGGTGGATACATTTCCTTCTAAACTATGATTTTGAGTTCTCCAACACCTCCTGAAAGGTGAATTTTTTATCTGATTCTTTGAGTAGAAAGTCATAGAAGAATATTTTTTTAGAAGTCTACCAATTCTTGGAGAGTGATGGAGGAGTTTTCATCCATTCACTTAAATGTACATGTGGATGGTGGTTGAGGATATTTTTTTAAAATTATGGTTTATTCTTTCATGTTATATCATTTTTTGGAGTCTCAATTGGGAGACTCATATGTAGAGGTGATGCATGATCGTTTTGTCCATGGTGATGCTCCAGATGGATGGTAAGAGGATAGTGAGAACCAAATGTCATTTTGAGGAACGCTATTTGTTCTGGTAGTAATACATAAGGGGGTTTGTCATGAGTTCCATATATCATCGTTGGAGTTACACCTAAGAATTTATAATATTTACCATGCCTTGAAGATTCAGTTTTGGTGTCCCAGAATAAAACAATCAATGGAAGAGTTTTTGGAAAGGTTCTTGGTTTTCTAGCACGTGAAGGATGGGAATCATGTTGTTGTCAGTTTTTTGCAACCCTTGGATATCACTGAGTGGAAATGGGATGACATCTCTATGGATTTCATCATAGGGTTACCCAAAGATCGGGGATGTTTTGATTCAATCTAGGTGATCATGGCTCAATTTAAAAAATTGACTCACTTCTTTGTAATCAACAAGTCATGCGTAATGGATGCTTTGGATAAGAAGAATGGGGATGGGGTAGTACGGTTGCAAGGAGTTCTAAGTTCCACTGGTATGACTTCGTTTGATGATTTTTATGTACATCCAAGTTGTTCTATATTGTTCTAGACTCCATTTGGGGAGGTATCAATTCTTGATCTTGAGGTACTATAAGGAACAACAGAGACAGTTTAGTTAGTTTGAGAGGGGATGAAAGTAGGACATGAATGGTTGAATTGTTAGGTTGATCACAGGAGGAGGCACCTAGAGTTTTTGATTGGTGAGAACATGTTCTTGAAGGCTTCCCCTCGATGTGGTCAGCACAGGTTTAGAAAATGATGTAAAATATCACCCAAGTTTGTTGGATCTTTTGAGGTGTTGGGGTGTGTTGGATAGGTAGCTTATCGATTGTAACTTCATCCTTGACTGGACCAAGTCCATGATTTCTTCCATGTCTCCAAACTACATCAACATCTTCATGATGAATCTGATGTCATTGACATTGGAGAGTTGGATATTGAGGATGACACATCCTTCATGGAGCATCTAGTGGAGATCCCAAACCGTCGAGAGATGCTTCTTTGAGTAAGAACCATTCCCCTTTTTTCAGGGATATAGAGGTATGTTGGCTTAGAGTAGAGTACTTGGGAGCATGAGGCATGGATATGATCCCATTAAATAGAGTTTTTTTGAGTTTCTCCCTTATATTCCCTTTTTCCTTTTGATGATCTATTTGGATCCATTTATTTTATGAGATATGTCTCTTTCCCCCCATGATATTATGTGTGTGGTGTAATGTGTGATAAATTTATAACATATGAAAATTTAATTACTTGAATTATAATCAAGGCACATTAATTTCAATGTGATTAATCCCATGTGGGTGATTCAATGCTACTAAGAGTGGATAGTATATTGACATGGAGTGAGGAATTCCTTCATTCATGTGTTTATGACAGTGCAGTTTTTTGGTTGTGCAATGTTTGTGTGAGAGAAGATAATTTATAGTTTTGTTTTTGTGAAGATACGGTTTTTCATGATTCTTTTAGACATTTGGTTTGGTGGTGTTTTAGTTGTAACAATATCCTTGAGAGGTACTTCAATTGATGGTTGTTTGGACCCTTCTTATCTTTTTTCTACGTTGGTTTTAAATTCTCAAGGGTGAGAATAGTTTAAGAGGTATATGATGTAATGGACCGAACCATCTTGCTCGTTAATTTGAAAAAAATATTATTTTTGACTTTGTTGGGGGTATTCTTGTTTAATTTTTGGGACTCTTGAGTTATTACATTGGTGATTCATTTCATAAGTTTTCCAAATATCTAGTTTTTCAATGGTACCTCATTCTAGAGGTATCTCATTCTGGTGGTAGCTTATTCTAGAAGTAGCTCATCCTGGAAGTAGCTCACTGGAAGTGACTCATCTAGAGGTGACTTGTGAGTAGTGACTCATCTTGCAGTGACTTGATGGAGGTGAAATTCTTTTGGTTTCTCATCTGGTGGTGACTCACTTGTGGTGACTCATCTTCTAATGACTCGCTAGTAGTGACTCGTCTAGCGATGACTTGCTGGTGGTGACTAGTCTGGAGGTGACTTGTTGGTAGTGACTAACTAGTAGTGACTATTCTGGAAGTGACTCACTAGTGATGACCTCTCTTTCAGTAACTTTCTAGTGGTGGATTTTCTGTTGGTGACTCAACCTGGTGGTGTTAGTGACTCATTTCAATAGTTTTCTAAATTTCTAGAATTTTCCAGTTTTTCCAATTATTCACTTTTCAATTCTTTCTTTGACTTAAAATTACATTAATTTCGTATTTAAGAGGTTTTGAATTTGTTTCAAAGACTATAAATCGTATATTTCATTTTCTAAAAATATTAGGGATTTTAATTAGTCAAAACTATTGTCCTTGATCAAATATTACAATAACGACAATTCAAATTTTATCCAATCCTCATGTCTCAAATCTGATCTTTCTAGAGCTGGGATATCATTCCCTTCATTATTTTAGTCTGGATTTATCTTAATACTATACATCTCCAAGACCTTCTTCCCATGATATTTATCTTACAGTTGGTTCATGTTTCCCTGGAGATATTTCTGTTGTATGTGAACCTCTATTCTTGGTGCAACAAGGCATTGTCTATCATATATCTTCCAGGTAAGATTTACTTAGTCTTTATTATTTTTTTATCATGTAGGATGGGTATATAAATATTTATCTTTGTGCATATTGTCGATTCTGGATTAATGAAGATAATCAAATTGGTTTAAAATTAATGTAATGGGGTTGGGGAATGAGATGTATGATCTTAAATCTATTACTTCATTTGATTAGTTCTTTTGTGATGTTATGAATTATATGTAATAAATTAACCATTGAAAATTGTGTCCATTAGGGGTCTCTACTTGTGCTTATGATTACGTGAATAATGGAATTCATGTTTTGTATCTATTTACATCACTTAATATGAAATTGGTTAACCACGTACATTCAGTTAATAAAATAGATTCTCTAGGATCATATTGCTTGTGTGATAACACCATTAATTAATAAAGTTAAATTAAATAAAGGTTTACCTTCTAAATCATAAAATATGTTTTGGTTTGGTATGTGTTGTAGCTTTTTTGTTGAAACTGTTGCGAGTTTTGGGTGGACTATAGTTATATGATGGATGGTATGTGACTATGTTGTGTTATGTGTGGGAAGTGGATGAGAAATTTTATATAGAAGGGATGAAATGATGGTAGTTGAGATGTTGTTGTGCGGTGGGGTTGTGTTATAAGATAGAATTGGTTTTGTTATTGGGATTTTTATATTATTGTACTTCTTTGATATCTGCTTGGCTGTGATAGTTTCCTAGTTGGTATGTTTGTAGAAATTAATAATGATCATTAATTGTAATTGTTACATGATAATGATTTATAATACATGTTTAACAGAATTTGTTGGTAATGAAGAATCTAGAAAACTGTTTAATATTAATTATAGACTAGAAATGAACTATGGATTGTGTTTTTATTGTATGGTGTTATTCATTTAGAGGTGATAGTAAAGTGGGGAACTCTTGAGCATGTTGTTTTTTTGTTTTTAATCCCATAGGTCGGCCTTGTGTGTGTTTCTCTATATATATGTATAAACACCATATGTTCTTGTAATTTCTATAAACCCCCCCCCCCTTCATGAACTATGTGATGACACCCATATAGTCACATGGGAGGGTTTCTTTCCCAGCATTACAATGGGAGGATGGCTGGATGGACACCCGCTCTTCCATTCCCACTCTTCTAGGCAATCGTGACCCACGTGACATCAGGCATGTTGTGATATTGTGTCCCAAGTGTCTTCGGGATGAGTTGTGGTGTGCTATCCCAGGTGACATCAGGATGAGATGTGTTTTTTTATCCTTGGTGTCTTCATGATGAGATGTCTTGTGATAGACCAGGTGCATGCAGGTGGAATAGTGATGGACCAGGTGTGTGTGGGAGGGATTTGATGTGGTATATTCATAAGAGGTGGGAGCACCAGAATATTTTTTCTTGGGGTGTGAGAGAAGCTAATTAGTATGAAAGTTTTTTGGGGTACCCTATCATTGATTTGTTTTATATTATATTATATTACTTGGATTAATTATTTGGTGAGTGAACCTTATTGAGGTTGGGGTTATTTTCAGTCTACTTGTTAGGCGATGTTTGGTTTTTCTATTTTCTCACAGGTGCATTATTATGATCCTTCAACTTGTGCATCATAGACTTTGGTTTTCTTACTCATTGTAAATTTTTTCTCACCCTGAATATAAAAAAAATATTTTTAGTTTTCCTGATTGATTACATGGACCGTGATGGATGTTACTAACTCAGACTATAAGACAGTTACGGTGTTACTTCTCTAGTTTTTTTGTATTTACTTTTGAGAATTTTATTTTAATTTGTTACTATTAACACATGCATTGTGGTTGGTTTTTAGTTTTTATTATATATATTTCATGGAGTTTTTTTGGTTGATAAATCTTGTCTTCTGATATTGATTCCTTATAGAGGGTAATGGCTCTCATATTGTGATATTTGTACACCCTTAGTCCTAGTTTTCAACCATGGGCCTACTAGAGGTGGGACTCATGTTTCAGTATCTCCCTTTCTTCATTACCAACTATAGAGGGGTATCCTTGGAGGGAGGGTTCGTGTCAATCCTAAAATATTGAAGGAGTGTCATGGATGAAATGTCTATAGAGGAAACACATTGTACCGAGGATTAGAATCTATTCTTACATAACAAAAGATATTATTCTCTTATTGATAGGTGTAGATATAGCCTCGGGGTGGCTTCAATTCTATTAATTCAACTAATAAATGCATCTAGGTCAATATAATTGTCCCCTATTGAAATAAGTGTTGGACGTGAAAATTAATATCCAAATAATGTCACTTTAAATTTCTAATTACCCAGTATAATGTTTTGATTGGGGGTTTCACCCTATGAATATTTTTATCACACCCTTGGGATTCATTATCCCTGGGTTTTCACATTTCAAAATATTCCAATGTTATTGAAATAATTAATAAGGGTTCTTTATACTTGGGGATTTTTCACAGATCCCTGATAAATTAAATTCTTATTTTCAAAATAATTCATCGTAGTGGCACATCTTAGGGAAGATCCTATGGAGGCCTCTTAGACAAACTAAATTTTATGCTATCACTATAATAAATATAACTAATATAACAATATAATACTAATATATATGGGTGTTGAAATTTATAAAATATAAATATTATAGATATACAATCAATTAAAAAAAATTGATTTAATTAGAGAAGGAAATTGTTCTTAAGAGTTCATGGTGGATGAAATCACTATTGAAAAATAATTCCCATATTCAACTCAATGTGGTGATCAAGACATTTCACACCTCACCTTCTCATTTTTAATCTAATTACCCAATAATAAGACCTATTTATATTGTGAAATAGTCTTCCCAATTCCAGCTATGATACCTCTTCTTTCACCATATCTACTAATTCCTTGTTCGACAGTATGGATGACACAAATAGTTATGGTAAGGAACAAGATAAATGAGAAGAAGAATTCAGGTGATAGATAAAATCAGTAGACCACTTACCATAATCAATTTTACTATCACCAAAATTACTAGTATTGAAGAATGATATTAAAATTGGAGGAAAGTAATTCTCAATTAATAAATCAATCCCTCTCTCGAATAAGTTATGTGGTTAGATATCTATTTTTAGTTGTGTTGAGAAGGGAACACTATTGGAGGAACATATAAAAAAAATGGAGAAAAATATTTGAAATAGAAAAATAATACATTAAAATCATAATACTATTATAGAAAATAATTTCCTAAAAATATACTAAAAAGGGAAAAATAATTTTACCCCTTATTTCCAACCCATTGAACTGAAAAAAGAGATACATTTTTATAGGGATAAGGGGTGAAAATTAAAATTCAATAATGTCCAACATAATTTCACACTTGTTCATCCCATTAAATAGAATGTTTGTGAAATGATTTATTCTATAGAGTTATTATCCTATATATTTATCATTCATCCTCTAAATTTATCCTAATTTGGAAACGAAATGAAGGGTCCATGATATTATTACTATGAAAAATTATTCTGTATGAGCTGACTATTCATATTCCCCTGTATCGAGTTACCATGATATTATTCCCTTAAAGACAAAAGAATCATGTGGGAAAAAAAGTTAATTAACATGTTTAAGAATTTCTTCTCTATCTCTGTGTTGAATTTAAACTAATTTGGGATTTTATTTTGATTGAAATGGTCCCATTATTTGAAATGAACCATTCAATGTACACATTTCATGGTCTGGATTCTGAGCTGGTTTTTGGCCTCTAAATGTGGGATTTAAATTTTGGCCCAGAAGAATAAAATTAATTACAATATATATGGGAGTATATAAAGAATAAATTTCCCAATTAAATTTATTTTAGAAACATTTATTGATAAAATACTAAATAAAATTTAAAAGTTAAAATCTATATAAAGATATTTTTTAAATTAAGCTCAAAATACAAAAAAAATTAAAAATGTTTCAATCCACAATAATATAATGATATAGTGGGTTTTAAAAAATTATTTATAGTATAATTTTTTTAAAAATATTAGCTTCATCACTCCACTACAGTCAAGAATTTCACTCAAGGGAAATCATAAAATATTCCAATAAAAATCTACATAATAATCAATAATGTGAAATTGTTCGTGATCATTTCCGAAATAGAAATCAATATTACCTAATATAAGAAAAAAATTCCCTCCCAATTTTATCCCAATCATTAAAGTCCATTCAACTTAGAAAATCTATCGGTGGATAAATAACAACCTAAATCACCTTAATTTTAATATCACTATTCACTTCAGAGAAATTCAAAATGGAGTTTTGTTCATACTTGGAAAATACATGTATCACTATAGTCTTCTGATAGTTATCATTTTTCGACAACATGAAAAAACAAATTATTTTCAATCATGGGGTCTTTTTTCGTGTGATTTTTCTGTCTTAGTGTTAGTGGGTGAAATTTTAAAAAAATAATGTTGAATCGAGGATGTTAGATTCTTATGTACAATGCTTAAATAATTAAGTGAAAAGGAAAACAATTACACACTAGATCCCCATTAAATATGTGGAACACAATATCTCCCCCTTTTTTATAAAATTTAAAATTTTCTAATCGTTTCTAACAGCCAATGATATCTTCCATATTCTCCCCATTTTTTATTTTTTCCTACTATTAAGTATCCAGAAAGAAACTCCTTTATTTTTGACATTTATTTTTTATTTTTCTTAGTTGGATGAGCTAAATTTAATTTATTTTGTTTTAGAGAGTGAAATGTTTAGTATAAAAATAATAAAGATAAATTCTATATCATCTCCATTTTTTCATTTATTCAATTTTTTGAAAGAGGGTAGGATGAAAAAATTAATCATAATAAAATGATGAATCATGCCCAATTCACTCAATCTGTATGACCCATAATGAAGAAAGACACCTCAAACCAACCAGAAATTAAGAATATACCAAATAACTCACACAAATGTCCCTGACCCATCACTCAAACCTTAAATATCCATGCATAAATACTAAGAGTGCAGGTAGGTAAGGAAAAACCAGCTTTTTAATATTAATTAAGCCTATAAAGAAATTAATTGCATACAAAAAATAATGAAAGGAATGTTTAATGTTGGGTCTCATGTAAAATGTGGACAACCAATTAAAATTCCACAATAAGGTCCAAAACATTACATGATCCAAATAACATTTAAATGGAAAAATCCCAAGTTTTAGTTCTCACACAAAATCCATGTTACTCTCCAGAAAGTGTGGGTATTAGAAAGAATATGTCAAAGTGTTTCAGAATACCTAACAATACAAGAAAAATACATTGAGTTAGTTTTGCATGGGTATGTATTTCAAAAATTGTTCAAACTCATAAAACAGCTTAAAATCCAATTCAAGTAAAAAAATTTATCACATCAAAAATCATTTAAAATTGATTTGTTCATAAATCATACCAAACATCACAAAACCAATTGAAGTGTGAAAAATTATTAGAATATTAATTTCCTAGCATTGATCATAAAAAGGAAAAAATTAAAGTGCACACAAAAACTACTATGCATGTTGACAGTTACCTCACTCATAAATTTTACAACCTTTAATTTCATCTCAATAATATAAAATTAAGCTTAAAAAACCAAAGAGAAGGAAAGATATAACATGACATTATTTTTCAGCGGATGACTTGAGTAAATATCCTAGATAAATCCACATAGACCAAGAATAAATTACATAAATAAAAGAATTAAATATTGATATAATGAAAGATAAACGTCAAATAGGCTAGATCATTGTTTTGAACCCCATGTGACTGCTAGGATTTCATTGCCCCTAGTCACGTAGTTACATTGGTTTAACCCCAAATCGAAGGCCAGTGTGGATTATTTCATAAATACGACCAAAATTTCTTTCTTAATCTACTATTCAACTTGAAATTTTCATATGTTAACCAATAGATATAGTAAATAATCTTCTACCCCTATTCAATGTTGTACATCATAGAAAATCGGGGAAGGGGAAAGGTTGGGTCGTCCTCTTCTTTGGAAATGAATTATTTTGACTCTTTAACAACTTCAACATCTAGGGATTGCTCATATTATTCTATTTTATAAAATTTATTACATGTTAATTCATAAAATAAATTCACTATAATATTATTAAATCACAAAGAATCAATAAGGAGGTCTTCCCCTTCAAATAGGTCATTTGGAAACTTGATATCTTCAGGCATGACGACTATGAATTTGATCTCTTCAGAGTCATTCTCATCAAATAAAAAATAAATGGAAAGGTAGATAGGTACTTATTATTCTTTTTAAAATAATAGAGGGTCTACAACCTTTTTTTCTTTAATATAATCTAACCAATGTTCTTCAAAATGATTTTGTTCTCTAATAATTGTATGAGCTTCAATGACATCTTCAAGAGCCACTTCAAGAAATGACTATGGAGATATGATTAGATCATCATGTTGAATCTTCAAGTCATACTTTAATTATCAAAATTCAAATGTAGGTGGGACAATGTTGATCTATGATGGTTCAATTTTATTTTCTTGGTGTTTTTCCAACCATTGGACATTGTAATCTTGAATAAAGGTATAAAGGTTGTTCAATTTATTTCTCAGATCCTCCATTCTTCTAAGGAATTGTGTACTTTGTTTTTTTTTCAAAACCCCTACAATAAAAATCATCACTTGTAAAATCATATGAAACACTATATAAAATACAACCTGAGATAAGGAATGAAATATATGAAACAAGTATCTCTTTTCTGTTTCTGAAATATTTTTTATTTTTTAATTTTTATGAAAAATAGAATGTCAAAGCACTCCAAATCCCTTGAAATGTTTCCAACTTGACACGTATGGGTTCTTCATAGATCCGTTCTCAATTTAATTATATTTTTAGTTGTAATTCACCATATTAGAACACCATAGGTTTGATATGTAGGAGGCTGCATAAACACATTTAATTTTATATTATCATTGTTGTAAATCAAATTAGTTTAACGTTGTAATACTAATATATATGGGGGGATTGTAATGAAAAAAATATATATTATATATATATATTCAATTAAAAAATGATGTTTTATATATTGAATGGTGGAAATTTTTCCTGAGGTTCATGGTGTTTGAAATCTTTATTCAAAAAATCAGTATTCAACTCAATGAGGTGATAAGACCTATTAAACAATACCTTCTAATTTGAAACCTGATTACAAAATACCAAGACCTCTGTATACGAGGAAATAATCTTCTAAACATTAGTGAGGAGACTTATTCACTAACAATCAGTACTCATTCCATTCTCCACCATATGAATGAAACAAATATTGAAGGAAAAGAAAATGATAAAAGAGATGAAGAATTTTGACGATAGAGAAAAAAATAAACCACTCACCATAATCAATTTAATTTTCACCTAAATTGTAAAACCCAAAGCTTCTACGGTACGCTTCTCTTTGAAATATGTGATAGCGTGTGTTGTACACAACATCGAGTTTTAACACACCACAACCAACAAAACTACCCGTTATGAATAGTAATACCTACTTTTTGAAATTTTATAAATTCTATCTCTCAAAATGGACTTCATTTTTGGTTTCGGAATATAGAAATTATCCTAAGATGAATTTTTGGTATTTTTCTAAGAACTTCCAATTTTTATGAATAGTGAAAAATACTTAAAAACAACTTTTTTAATCAAAATAATTTATAGTGATAAATTATATTATTGAGTGGTTTTAAAGTATAATTATAATATATTTTTACCATTTTATCCAATGTTATTCATTACAATTAATTTCACTTTGAAATTGGACCTAAACTATTGTCAATCTTTTGGTATATATTGTTTCTTAAAAACACGCTATTTGTTGTGACAGTGGGAATTAATTATAAAATCAATTAATGAAACATAAATGTTTGTAATTTTTTAAAATAGACATAATTTTTGAATTCATAATATCAATTATATATTAGGGTAAAATTTTGACATTGTTCTGAAAAACTTCAATTTTTGATGAATAGTGAAACTACTAAGTGGTAGTTAAAATACTGAATTTTTTCATAAAACATAATTTTACCGCTTCTGTGATTGGAATTTCGAAAATCCGATAGACACGGTTAATATCAAGAAGTAAAATGTGGTTCAATGAGATGAAAATAATTTTTGGTGAATAGTAACTTTTTACTTTTATTTACCACGGTTAAAAGTAAATAGGGTAATTAAGGGTAAAAATGATATTAATATTACCCTAACACATGTCATAATTCTATTGGGAAAGTATATCTCAACCAAAAAACCTTAGGAATAAAATATTATCATTTAGGTCCACTTGGATTAGATTAGGACATTAATTATTATTTAATTCAAAGAAGAGTAAAAAGAGTTAAAATCAGAGTTTATTTAGTAAAACATTTTCAATATAGGGTTATACATAAGATAAATTCGATTGTAAATATTTATTAGAAAGATAATAAGATTTCATACATAATGATATTTTATTTATAATATTTAGACATTACATAATTTAATTTATTTATGACACAATGATGATGCTGTAATTATCATAATATTAAAAAATTAAAATAATTGATATTATAAATACCCAAATAAATATAATTTGAGACTTTTAATGAATTACACTAATTTTCAAGGATAATATGACATATTAGGATTGATTTAATTGACTATTTTCGAATTAATAATAATGTTATGAGTTTCACAAAAATCAACTGTTGAATAGTGTCAAAATTGACAAAAAAGAGTTTTTTAAAAAATATTATAGTATTAATTGATATTAAATTCCTAAAAATTTAAGTATCGGGAAAGAGACTTATATCATGATATGTGTATCATTAATGGGCCACTTGGGGTTCTCTTGGAAGTATATAGTATGTTTATTAATTATATAATATAAAAATACAAAGTGACATGGTAAATGTCAAACTAATTAACTAAGAGTTAAAACTAAAAGATAAGGTTAATATAATGACCCAAACATGTCTAAATTCTATTGGATGAATTTTTTTCGACTTATCCCCACCTTAAAATTTAAATAGTTAACTTTGGAGCCATTATAAACCGAATATAAATTTATTATAAATTAATATTTCTACCTTTTCCAAAGGTCTCTCTCACCGCTCTTTTAAAAGGGCACTCCTCCTTCACATTTCTTCACGCATTCAATGCCTTTTTGTTCTGCCATCCTCTGCCCAAGTACTCTCTCAACTTCCCTCACATCATCCTAGAGGCCTTCCTTTAGTCAGAAAGCCATCTTAAGAAGCCCTTTTGATCAAATCAAAAGGAAGAACCCAAAGAAGAGGTAATGATTTCACCACCATTTTTTAAGTTCCTTTCTTCTTCCACTTCTTCATTCTTTATTATTACCATTCTAAAATAATAACTGCAGTATCTTATATATACTATGATGTTATTATAAATATGGTACAATCATATTCATTATTCTATCCATCCTTTGAATAACATGTCACCATACATGCGTACGTACGGCTTACCGTCTCCACATCGTGGTGTAATTGTTATTCAATATATTATTATTTGGATGGGTATAATAATGATTTTTAATTCATGTAAATAATAAAAATAACATGATAATGATTCTGTATATATGATATACCATTCAATTATATATTATTTTAATATCAAAAGAATGATATTGTCACTCGTTCGTACGTACGGACTACCGTCTCCACGAACGCGATGAGATTCATTCACCATCGTATCCATTCAAGTATAATTATCATTTGATGATTAATAATAATATTTAAGGATTTGATATAATTCTGTATATGAATAAGACACAACCTATACATTACAAACACAGCTTATGTAACAAAACATATAAAAGTAAACAAGTAAGTTAACACCCGAAACAACGATAATTCTATGATATTATTAACAAAGGAATGTTAAAATATCATATATGATATCATATTAATTTATATGATTCTTGAATAATTTAATAACAATTATTTCACCATTATAAAGGAGTTTAACTTACCCTTAACCAAGGAAAAGTACAATTTAAGGGTTTATTTCAAAATCTCTTCATTATCCGAGGTTGTTTATACGCAATTATCTACTGGGATCTCTTTATAATCCACATACATGTTCCTTAAAAATGTATTTAAAAACATTTTTACTATTTACTAGACAATGGGTTAATGTCATTTATACCCTTATGTGTTTTGAAAAGAATCATTCCATTGTTTTCCAAACAAGGCACTTTTAACCTTTTCGACAAATTTAAGGTAAGAAAGTCTTTTTTTTAACTTATACGGCGGGTGCGGCTATTTAGTGCCATTATAAAATCGTCAAAGATTCCCTTAGAAGCTTATAAGAATATTGTCAAATTAAATGTTTTATTTTATAATTATGTTACTTTTAAATGATTTAGAAATGAATATTTTAAGAATTTGTGAAAGGTACTCTTTATCAAGATCATAATTTTAAATGTTTTAAAGATTTATCTTTCTAAATCGTTTTAATTAATGTCCATGATTTCAAAATGGTTTTAAGGATTTATTTATATGGACTTGAATTTTTTGAAATTATATTTCTTTTCAAAATTTTCAAAGTGGTATGGGACACTTTGATTCAAAAATCTCTTTTAAATTTCTTCCTTTATAAATGTGTGACTTTTCAATGATTTCGAGAAAAGAGATATTTCTCTCAAATAGTTTTGATTTTCATCTATGTCAACATCCTTGGATTGATTTTAAGCTTATTTGATGTTGATTTATTATGATACAAAACTTTTGTACTATATTGAAGGTTTGGTGATATGTTTTACTGTGGATGTGTTATTTTTATACCATTCAGGGTTCATGGAGAAAGTATTGACATTTCGTATGCTAGTTTAAATATGAATGTTTATGTTATGTTTAAACCTTTTCATATGGGAATGCATTGGACTTAGTAAGTGATGGGTGGAGCCCGCTATAGCTCCTCGATGCATCGGTAGGTCTCATGGGACAAACTAGTGTCTTGGCACAAGGCCTTGGCAAAATCTTATTTGTAGTCTTGGCACTAGGCCTTGGCTATGTGGTTGTGATAGTCTGGAATTATGCATTCCATCATTATTAAAGTGGTTATTGATAGTGCATGTGATTATTCGATTAGTATAATATCCATGTGAATAAGTAAAGGGCATTATTTCATTTTACTTTTTCCATTCTATGTTGAAGTTCAAGTTTAAAAGGCTTTTGTTTTAGTTATACATTGCCTTAATATTTTTTTCTTATTTATGAATGTTTTCACTTTATTGTTATCCTTACTGTGCATTTGAGCTCACCCCTTTTCTATGTTTTATTTTTCCCAGGGTATGAAGAAGTAAATTATGAATGACCTGTAGGGATAGTATGAGGGGATAAGAGTATGGCCTATGAAGAAAATATTTTGTTGTAGTTTTTATTTTTATGTTGTAATCTAAGACATATGAATATATCTAGTGTTTCCAAAGCTACTAAACCAATCAGTCTTTCGAGATTTTATCTTTCTTGTGATCATGCCAATGTTACGAAGTAATGCACAGACTCTAGGTAACTGGGGTAGGGGCATTACAGTTGTTATTAGAGGAAGTTTAGTACAAACCATGGAAGCTAGATTTAGATAAACTCTGATTAGAGAACATAGACCTATGATGGTCTTTGATTATTAGTATAGAATAATTCCTAAAATTTCGGTATTTTAGAGATGTTGTGAGTTTTCTGAGCAATAAATCCCTATCTGGATACGATCAGGTAGAGGCGGCTCTGGCACAGATGTACCTAGGGGTAAAACCCGAAAACACCGCTTTGAGCTAGACTCGAACGGGAACTGGTGCATGACAACGGGCTTTACTGCACTCTTGGTTACGACACTCCCGGGGGATATGCTTTGGATAATTCTCATTTTCTTTACAAACCATTATGAAGGGTTTATGAGTATATACTTCCTCAAAGGAGACATTTTTATGATTATGGTTTATATCAATACACTATTTAATTTATGTTATGTGTTTTACAAGTTTGGGAGTAGGTATTGTTATTCATAAACTAATCTAGTGTATGCCATTGTTTAGAAATGGCACCCATTAGAAGGAATGAGAACTCCAGCAATACACATGATACAAAGAGAAAGAAGGATCATATATTTCATGGTCTTAATCCAGAATTTATAAGATAAAAAGTCTCTCATGTATTATCATCATATGAAGAAATAATATCATCTGTTGATAAGATAATTAAAGAGTTTACTGAGTCCTATGTCTTTGAAGGGAAGCAAAAGAATAAAAGGATGGAAGAGAGAAAGATGGAGAAAGGGAAGAGGGAAAAGAAAAATTTTCCTATATGTGATAACTATGGGAAAAACACCCTGGAACTTGCCTGAAAGGAATGAGAGTTTGTTGTGGAGGAAAAGGGCACAAATTACGTGACTGCAAGGGTAAGAAAATGGTTTCAAATGTACAATGCTTCATTTTCAAGGAGTTTGGACACTACGCGAACCTATTTCCCAGTCATCAGACTATGCCGCAAATGATGCTATTGGATAATAATCAAGTTATGATACTACCACAGATGAAGAGGAATGATTAGAGTTCTTATGTTGATTATGTCATTTGAGTGTTGTATCAACAATGTACTTGTTATAATAATTATGGAGTATATAAGGATTATACTGTAGTACTATTTCATTAAGGACTTGACATTGTGTGGAATAAAGAAAAGTGGCTCAATAGCCGGATAAATTTTTGGAAAATATATGGTTAAGAGAATGATAAACCATAATATAGTTCTAAAACCGAGGTAGTGATTTTGTAATCATACATGATTGATTTGGATAAATTAAATTGGATATTCTTGACTACCTTGAAACTGATTAATGATTTGTATTTTCCATCATTGTTGGGGTTTAAAACATTTTTGGATTGAAAGAGTATATCAATTATTCTTTAAGGAATAATGGATCATGAATGTAATCAGTAATGTTTTATGGTAATTCAGGATGTTGCAGTGTTTTAAAATAATACATAATGAAGGTGTTCACATGTTATTACGCGGAAAAAAGGATCCTTATTTTGTTTGCCTTCCTTATAAATTTTGGACTGAAGTATAGTGAATAGTTCTAGTTTGGATTATTTTGGATTGCCATAAAAGAACAACCCTAAGGTCGGGAGGCAACCCGTCGTGTCCGGCAAGGCCGCGAGACTTGAAACCACAACCGAAGGGCGACAAGGGTGTATCACCTACCACTGACCCACGTGATGTCCTGGATTGAATAATGTCATTTTTTAATGGTTCTGCTAGATGAATTTTAATATCATTTTTTTAACCCTATACGAATAGGATAAATAGAATATTATTTTTAAGTTCTATTATCTTATAAAGTGGAAGATGATTTTGTGGTAGAACATAGTTAAAGGTTGATATTCTACTTATCAAGAATATATTTTTCTTCTTCTCCTATTATTCAATGAAGATATTAATTATTATACTTTAATGAAGGGATGTTAAAACCAAAAAATTTGTTATCCTAATACGATATGTTTTGCTGAACCGATGGTATTTTAAATCATCATAGATTGATGAATTTAAGGCCCTCAATTTTACAATTGTTTGTGATTGATGACCTCAATCACTACCTATAAATATTTACGTTTTTCCTCTAAGTATATGTCTCTAATTGCCACCAATGTTCTCTGAATAGAGATCCTAATTTGGTGGTGACCCTTTCATTTATCTTAACCTCTTATTAAGACTAAATTTTATCAACCCAATTTCCGATGTGGGTTTTCCTACAAATATATTTTCTATATTCAACCATTTCATTACGAAGAACAATTTCAAATTGAAAGGACACAATTTATTGAATGAGGGGAGAATGTAACACCCCAAGCTTCTACGGTACGCTTCTCTTTGAATTATGCGATAGCGTGTGTTGTACACAACATCGAGTTTTAACACAGAACAACCAACAAAACTACCCGTTATGAATAGTAATACCTACTTTTTGAAATTTTATAAATTCTATCTCTCAAAATGGACTTCATTTTTGGTTTCGGAATATCGAAATTATCCTAAGATGATTTTTTGGTATTTTTCTGACAACTTCCAATTTTTATGAATAGTGAAAAATTCTTAAAAACAACTTTTTTAATCAAAATAATTTATAGTGATAAATTATATTATTGAGTGGTTTTAAAGTATAATGAGAATATTGTTTTACCATTTTATCCAATGGTATTCATTGGAATTAATTTCACTTTGAAATTGGACCTAAATAATTGTCAATCTTTTGGTATATATTTTTTCTTAAAAACACGCTATTTGTTGTGACAGCGGGAAATAATTATAAAATTAATTAATGCAACTTATATGTTTGGAATTTTGTAAATTAGACATCATTTTTGAATTCAGAATATCAATTATAGCTTATAGTGAAATTTTGGCGTTGTTCTGAAAAACATCAATTTTTGATGAATAGTGAAACTACTAAGTGGTAGTTAAAAAACTGAATTTTTTCGTAAAACATAATTTTACCGCTTCTGTGAATGGAATTTTCAAAATCTGAGAGAAACGATTAATATCATGAAGTAAAATGTGGTTCAATGAGATGAAAATATTTTTTGGTGAATAGTAACTTTTTACTTTTATTTACCATGGTTAAAAGTAAATAGGGTAATTAAGGGTAAAAATGATATTAATATTACCCTGACACATGTCCTAATTCTATTGGACAAGTATATCTCGACCAAAAACCACCTTAGAAATAAAATATTATCCTTTAGGTCCACTTGGATTAGATTAGGACATTTATTATTATTTAATTCAACGAAGAGTTAAAAGAGTTTAAATCAATGTTTATTTACTAAAACATTTTTAATATAGGGTTATAAATAAGATAAATTCGATTTTAAATATTCATTAGAATGATAATAAGATTTAATACATAATGAAATTTTATTTATAATTTTTAGACGTTAAATAATTTAATTTATTTATGACACAATGATGATGCAGTAATTACCATAACAGTGAAAAATGAAAATAATTGATATTATAAATACCAAAATAAATATAATTTGATAATTTTAATGAATTAAACTAATTTTATAGGATAATATGACATATTAAGATTGATTTAATTTACTTTTTTCAAAGTAATCATTCTGTTATGAGTTTCACAAAAATCAACTATTGAATAGTGTCAAAATTGACATAAAAGAGTTTTTAAAACAAATATTATATTATTAATTGATATTAAATTCCTAAAAATATAAGGATTGGCTAAGAGATGTATAGCGTGATAGGTGTATCATTAATGGACCACTTGGGGGTCGCTTGGATGTATATAGTATGTTTATTAACTACATAATATATAAATACAATGTGACATGATAAATGTCAAACTAATTAACTAAGAGTTAAAACTAAAAGATAAGGTTAATATAATGACCCAAACTTGTCTAAATTATATTGGCTGAATGGTTTTCGAGCTATCCCCACCTTAAATGTTAAATAATAAACTTTGGAACCATTAGAAACCGAATATGAATTTATTATAAATTAATATTTCTAGCTTTTCCAAAGGTGCCACTCACCCCTCTTATAAAAGAGAACTCCACCTTCTCATTTCATCAGACCTTCAAAGCCTTTTGGTTCGGCCAATATCTTCCCAAATACTCTCTCAAATTCCATCACATCATCCTAGAGTCATTCCTTTAGTCATAAAGCCAACTTATAAAGCCCTTTTGATCAAATCAAAAGGAAGAACCCAAATAAGAGGTAATGATTTCACCACCCTTTTTCAAGTTCCTTTCTTCTTCCACTTCTTCTTTCTTTATTATTACCATTATAAAATAAAAACTCCATTATCTTATATATAATATGATTTTATTATAAATATGGTACAATAATATTCAGTAATATATCCATCCTTTGAATAACATGTCACCATACGTGCGTACGTAAGGCTTACCGTCTCCACGTCGTGGTATAACTGTTATTCAATATATTATTATTTATATTGGTATAATAATGATTTCTAATTCATTTAAATAATAAATATAACATGATAATGATTCTGTATATATGATATACCATCCAATTATATATTATTTTAATATCAAAAGAATGATATTGACGCTCATGCGTACATACGGACTACCGTCTCCACGAACGCGATGAGATTCCTTCTCCATCGTATCCATTCAAGTATAATTATCATTTAATGATTAATAATAGTATTTAAGGACATTATATAATTCTTTATATGAATAAGATACAACCTATCCATAACAAACACAGCTTATGTAACAAAACATATAAAAGTAAACGAGTAAGTTATCACCCGAAACAACGATAATTATAAGATATTATTAACAAAGTAATGTTAAAGGATCATATATGATATCATATTAATGTATATGATTCATGAATAATTTAATAACAATTATTTCACCATTATACAAGAGGTTAACCTACCCTCAACCAAGGAAAATTACAAGGTAAGGGTTTATTTCACAATCTCTTCATTATCTGAGGTTGTTTATACACAATTATCTACTGGGATCTCTTTATCATCCACATCCATGTTTCTTAAAAATGTATTTAAAAACATTTTTACTATTTACTAGACAATGGGTTAAAGTAATTTATACCCTTATGTGTTTTTAAAGGAATCTTTCCTTCGTTTTCGAAACAAGGCATTATTAACCTTTTCGACAAATTTAAGGTAAGAATGTCTTTTTTTTAACTTATACGGTGGGTGCGGCTATTTACCGCCATTATAAAATCGTCAAAGCTTCCATTAGAATATTATAAGAATATTTTAAAAGTAAATGTTTTATTATATAATTATGTGACTTTTAAATGATTTCAAAATGAATATTTTATGAATTTGTGAAAGGTACTCTTTATCAAGATCAAAATATTAAATGTTTTAAAGATTTATCTTTCTAAATATTTTTAATTAATGTCCATGTTTTCAAAAATATTTTAAGGATTTATTTATATGGAAATGAATGTTTTTAAATGATATTTCTTTTCAAAAGTTTCAAATTGGTATGGGACACTTTGATTCTAAAATCTCTTTTAAATTACATCCTTTATATATGTGTGACTTTTCAATGATTTCGAGAAAAGAGATATTTCTCTCAAATATTTTTGATTTTCATCTATGTCAACATCCTTTGATTGATTTTAAGCTTATTTGAAGTTGATTTATTATGATACAAAACTTTTGTATTGTATTGATGGTTTTGTGATATGTTTTACTGTGGATGTGTTATTTTTATACCATTCATGGTTTATGGAGAATGTATTGACATTTCATATGCTAGTTTTAATACGAATGTTTATGTTATGTTTAAACATTTTCATATGGGAATGCATTGGACTTATTAAGTGATGGGTGGAGCCCGCTATAGCTCCTCGATGCATCGGTAGGTCTCATGAGACAAACTAGTGTCTTGGCACAAGGCCTTGGCAAAATCTTATTTGTAGTCTTGGCACGAGGCCTTGGCTATGTGGTCATGATAGTTTGGCATTATGCATTCCATCATTATAAAAGTGGTTATTGATATTGCATGTGATTATTCGATTAGTAGAATATCAATGTGAATAAGTAAATGGCATTATTTCATTTTACTTTTTCCATACTATGTTGAAGTTCAAGTTTAAAAGGCTTTTCTTTTAGTTATACATTTCCTTAAATTTTTATTCTTATTTATTAAAGTTTCCACTTTATTGTTATCCTTACTGAGAATTTGAGCTCAACCCTTTTCTATGTTTTATTTTTCCCAGTGTATGAAGAAGTAAATTATGAATGACCTGTAGGGATAGTATGAGGGGATAAGAGTGTGGTCAATAAACAAAATATGTTGTTGTAGTTTTTGTTTTTATGTTGTAATGTAAGACTTATTAATATATCTATTGTTCCCAAGGCTACTAAACCAATCCGTCTTTCTATATTTGATCTTTCTTGTGATCATGCCAATGTTACAAAGTAATGCACAGACTCTGGGTGACTGGGGTCGGGGCATTACATAAATTCATAGAATTTAATTATAATATTGAAATTGAAAAATAATAATAATAATCTAAACCACCATTCCTTACATTGAACAAACACCGAGGTTATTTTCCTTTTTTTAGAGAAGTTAGAAGGGAAAATGGTGGGAGGGATAAAAAATTTGGATAAATTGATTTAAAGGAGAATAATAATATATTAAAAGTATAATATTATTATAGAAAG
This sequence comes from Viscum album, assembly GCA_963277665.1. NCBI lineage: Eukaryota > Viridiplantae > Streptophyta > Magnoliopsida > Santalales > Viscaceae > Viscum > Viscum album. The sequence continues at coordinate 894,688,002 of OY728123.1, forward strand.
TTATTTTAAAAAAATATACTAAAAAATTGAAAACTATGTTTACCCCGATGTTTTCATCCACTTGAAATGAAGATGATAAATATTTTTGTAGGGTGTGGGTGAAAATTTGGGATCAAATTCTATCCCCTGTATGTTCATGACTTTTAGAACCATAATATGGTTTATTTGGGAAATAATGTCCGATATGAAGTTTTTTTCCTATGTATTTCAAATTTAATCTTAACATTTCACCTCAATTTTCCACCATATGAAGAGGTTATGGTTATTTTACTCCCAAAAATTACCTCTTCAATATGATTTTTGGTATTCCCATCCATTAAATTTCATTTACACTATTTCCTTGAATAAGGAAACATCATTTGGGACTATATATAATGATCTTTTATAATAATATTTTCACTATATCTATGTTTAATTCCATATCCATATGGATTATATTTTTTTAGATATGTTCCCATCATTAAAAATGATCTATTTTATGAAAATATTTTTATTTCCTAATTTCGATATGGGTTTTGGCCTCACAATGGTGGATTTATCTTTTTTTAGAAGAATGAAATTAATCATAACACGTATGGAATACCAAATAAAATAAATTTCACAATTTTATTTAGTGTAGAAAATGTAATGGAAGAAATATAGAATAAAATTAAAACTATCAAAATCAAAAATTTATCATTTTTTTAAATTAAGCTCAACATACCACAAAATACAATAAAAAATCATAATTTCTCATAAAATAAAACCATTTTGGGTTTTAAAAACATTGAATTATATTATTAAATATGTGATAATATAATATTAATCAATTCAAGAATGTGAAATATTATTTCCAGGTATATTTTTATCTTCTTGGATATTAAATATTATGTAGTGAACTCGTTAATTAAATCATCTCATCAATTTAATCTAGTTTTTTATTTGAAACAAAATAAAATTTAAATTTTTTCTACCATAAAATGGATAATCTAATATGTTTCAGGGGATAAAAACACTTTAAATCAAAAAAAGTAGTACCCTTTCTATCTAAAATATATGAACCAAATAGAGACGTAATATCCCCTCATTATTAAATTCAAGATTGATCTCAAGAATTTAATATCAATATACTAAAAATTAAACTCAACATTCCGATATTTACATGAAAATAAAATATATTCATGTTATTAAATGAGTACTTAAATGTCCTAGCATCACATAAGAAAATTTCAGTAAATCCACACTCCTAAAAGAAAAAAAGTAAAAATGTATTTTTATCGATCTATTTTCCAATGACCATGACTTTTCAATCGTATATTCATGTATACAAATTAATTTTCAATTTTAATTCCACTCATAATTTACCTCCCTTCAATTACATTCACTCAAAACCAAAGTTATATATGTATATGTATTTTCACTCATACATAAAATCATGATCCTTACAAAATGATTTAAAATAACCATCATTACCAACCATGTAGAGACATAATCACAAAGAATCATGATGGATTCAGAGTTAGGAGAAAATAATTTGATGGAATTTGGGTAGGTGAGTAAATGATATTAAAATAATGTAACGATCAAAAAGAGGAACATATAAAAGGCCTTTTATTTGATAATCAATAAATTATTAGTGAAAATTTATCTAATTAAAAATTAAATCTCCCATTTTTTCCAAACTCAATGTAGGCATTTGAAGAAATAAATAATATTTAATGATTCACCATCTTATATTATATTTATTTGTTTCTTTATTTATATTTTTTAAAACATTTATGACTGGGAAAAGTCTTACATCCATCACCCAAACTAAAATTATCTTTTCAAGCCTCTATTTTTAATACATATAACAATATCAGTATTCATCCAATAGTGATTTTTTGAATTTCCTGAAACACGACCCATTTTTCTCTTTTTTCAAGAGGCTGTGAAATAACGTATAATAAATGGATAATATGGAACATCATTCTATAATATCTCTTTAAGTATCCCTAATATTATCAATTTCACTACACCTCATTTACACAATGGGACATTCACCCTCTCACTCGTCATTTTTATAATCATTAAAAATACTCATAGTTGAGTTTGAAGGGATAAAATAGTCTTATAATTTGATTCTCCCTAATAAGGAGATTCACATATTCTAATTTCCTAATATGGTTTATTGTAAACATGTGTCTCATGATGAAGGTCGTAATAAATTAAATTAACTTAATCCTATTAAATTTTAATTTTTATAATCATGTATTTTAAATTATGGAAATAATGTTCTTGAAGAAGATGTGCCCGAGATACAAAAACAAAATATACTCAACAAGTAATTTTAAATAGTAGTCTTAATAATTTATTTTTAATGAGAACTTGCAATTTTTAAATTACTCATATAAAATCACCCTAAAAACAAATAAATTAAAAAAATTACATAAATTGGTTGCATGGAAATTCTATGGAATATTTTATTTAAAAAATTTATCTTATATCCGAAATCATGATTCATAAAATCTATATACCATTATTTATATTTAATAATTTAGTCCCCCATTTTCACCCTCAAAATAAATGATGAATAAATTATAAATATGGAATAATTATTATCCTTTGAAGTTTTTTCATGTTCTTAATATCAAAATCAAGAAACAATCAAAGAGAGGGGAATTATTTTCCAATAAAAAACTCAAAATTAGAAAGTATGGGCTGACATAAAATAATAAACATAAAAATCAAACTCTCATACTTCATAGTTTTCTATGGATTTCAGTTATCAATTTTTATGAAGCAACTATAGGTTCTATTCTACAATAGTTTAGGAAATGAGCTTATGTTTGATGGCATAAATTTCCCATCAACAACATATTTAATTTTCTTTCCACTAGTCTCGTGAACCTTTAAATTGAAGTGAAAATTATAATAAATAAAATTCCATCATCAAACCCATTTTTATGATATTTGAAAACCTAAGGGAGTATATTCTATACCTAAAAAATAATATTATAAATGATAAATATCATGGGTAGAATCCTAGGAGTGATTGTTTTAATTTCATTCAATTTACCTTACCACCTAGCTCAAGTGATAGGGGTTGGAAATATTGTATCTCATTTATTTCCATAAACATACTTAGTTGTGACCTATATATATAGTTAAGTCCATTTTAAAAGGACCTAGCCTTAAAAAATTACAGAATCTTGAATTAAATTAATAATTCATATTGAGGATCTTTTCAGGTTTAGAGTTTTAGAGAATTAGGACATAACTATTACATATCAAATATTACAAAGTAGACACATCTACTCAGTTCCCATTTTTCACAAAATAAAAACTCTTGAACAAAAGATTCATTTCTAGTTCCATGTTTTAGAAATCGTGACATTTCCTTGATCCCATCCTAGACCGTATTCCACTTTATGTCCTAAGGAAAACATTTCAAAAACAATGGATGAGAAAAAAAATCTTAGTAAGGGATATAAAAATACAGAAAGGAAACATTAGTCCATGTATACATAAGAATCAATGAAAACACACTTTACTCATAAAACATATTCACTTTAACATACCTCATAAAATTATAAGATTTATGAATTACTCATAGAAATCATAAGACCAAAAGGTAACTTGAGGCATTCATAAAATTCTTACGTAGGGAGTAACCCTCATGGTAATTTTGGAATACCCCCCATAGTATATTCCCTAAATCTCTTCAGATAAACCTTAGTGTTTAACTCCTTCGTGTTAACCAATTCATTGGAGAGATATCTCGGGCTCACCCGCCCTTAGTTTATCACGGAACCACCCGATTTCATTAACATTTCCCAAGAACCAAAACATAATCATAACAATTAAAACATGAATAAAAGAAACATAAAATTTCCAAATTTCAATCACAAGAGATCACATCATGATATTATCATAAATAAAAACATCTAATAAATTCATCAAAACTCTATGAGAGAAAAATACATTTATAATTTGAAAATATTAAAAGAATACATTTAAAAGTGATTTTAAGATCAAAGTGTTCCACACCACATCGATACATTTGAAAGGGTTTTAAAAAATTCATGTCCATATAAATAAATCCTTAAAACCATTTTTAAAACATTAACATTGATGATAAAGGTTTAAAAGAAACAATTTTTAATACCATTTAAAACAATGGTTTAATAAAAGTGTACTTTTCCATTTTGAACATTTAAATTATAAGCCACATGAAAGTATACCATTTTCAAAACATTTAAATGACTTTACTATATCCATAATATGGATAAGTAAAGTCAAAGGGGTTTTATATACACTTTATAAAATAATAAATTTTCATATCATTAAGAAATGTCGCAATGAGAAGAAATTGAGACGTAATCCCAAACAAGGATCATGCCATTAGAGCAAGGATAATGAAATGAAATAATTATGTGTCAACAATATAAATACAAAAAATATAAGTGGATACTCAGTGTTAAACAATCATATTTCATCCACACATATTCATAGCACGACATAATCAAGAATTATTGGTTTAACCCAAAGAATTGGAATTGGGTTAAGAAGTTCCCTTTCCAAAATTCGATAGCCTAACGTCGTCACATAAAATTTTAGAAAAATTGTTGATGAGAGGGATAATGGGTATCTAATCACATGGAAATAAAATTTTCAGCAATAAGGATATATAAGAACATATCCCAACATAAGAAGATGTAATTTAAAAGACAAAACAAAAAGAAGTCTTTTAAAAATAGGAGGGTGACAGGTTCCCTTACCGACTTGGGTGACTTTCGAAACGTACACCCCATGATAGAAGGACTGTAAAAAATTTATGTAAATACTCATAAATGAATTTATATTACACAAAGAGTAGAATAATGGGTAGTACATACACCACTCAAAGGGAATGGTGGAAAATGTAGCATAAATCTCATGAGAATAAAAGTGAGATGAAAAATCACTTATGAAAACTCGGCAGCCTAACGACGCCACTTAAAACATCCAAAAATTGATTTATGTGATCAAATAGGGTCTCTCATAATATTTAAATAAATATTAATGAATGAGGAATATAAAATAACATCCCTAAACATAACAAATATGAGCTTAAAAGAAATGACATAAAAGTGAGTACTTAAAAAGAAAGAGAGAAGTATGACCCCTTACCTCGTGTCCGACATGACTTGATCATTATTTAATATCCTGAATAATAAACTAGAGTTAATTTATAATTTATTAAGAGCTTTGTTAAGTTAATTATTCCTTTTATATCATTTATTACCATTTTATGAACATTATGTAATTATTTAAGTTAATAACTGACGTTTTGTCGATCATTGGTACTTGAGTCAAAAATAAACTTCTTATAATTAAAGGTTGTTCATGTGGTAAAATAGATATTATATCCAGAATAATATTCATGATATAGATATAATATATATAATATATATCCATTATATACATGCATTTATAATATTACATAACATTTATAGGTATGAAATGAAATGCACCATTCTTGGAGACGGTAAGCCGTACGTATGCATGAACGCTACTTTCATATCTATTTCATATTTAATGGAATGATATAATAATTGTATAGAGGTATATTATAATTCCAGTATAATATTATATATAATATCATTAACTCCATCCTTTATATGTCCCACATATGGCATTAACGAATCAAGTCACTTTGAGGGGGCAGTAGTCCGCACGTCCTAAAATGAAGATATCGCGTTTACCCATAATGGAAACCATAAAGGTATGCCATAAATGAAAAATACAGAAGCATAAGGAAAACATGAACATAATATATATCATATATAAATAAATTTTCATCTTAATTCCCACCATTAAAGGTGTTAATAGAATATTGAACAATCATCATTTCGTGAGCCAGAAATTCGCCCTCCACAGAAACAGTATGTTCTTTAACTATTAGATGAAGGTGTGTGTAATTTTAGCTCTAATACATCAAATAAAAACATCCTAGAATATTTAATATACTGTTTTTGTTACAAAATAAAGGGATAAAAAGAGTTTAGGGGGTTGGAGATGAAAAATAAAACAAAAGAACACAAGAGAAGTCATTACCTTTAAATCGGGTAACTCATCTTGGATTGAACCAAAAGGGTTTCTTGAAGAGCTTTCTGCCTATGTTAAGTCATCTAGCAAGAATAGAGGGATGTGTATAGATTAAATGAGCAGAGTTTGGCCGAGCCAAAGGCTTGAGAGGTGTGGGTTTGTAGGTAGAGGTGGGGGGCCTTTTATAAGAGGGAGGAGGGGCACTCTTGGAATGTCTTGAAAAGTTACATTATTATAAAAGTATTTTCAGATATTAATGGCCCCAAAATTATATATTTCGAGGGTAAGGTGATAAGAGTTCGAAATAAACCCATCCAATTGGTGTTTGACAAGTTTAAGTCTCACATTGTACCTTATCTTCTCATTTTATTTAAATCGTTCATTAATGAGATAATCACAACATCATCATGGTGTCATAAATAATATTATTTATTAAATGTCTAAAAATTATAAAAAATATCATGATGTAGGAAATCGTTTATCTTTCTAATGAATTTTATAGTCAAAACTATGACTTGTATAACCCCATTTAAAAATTGTTTTAGTAAAACAATACATGTTTGTGACATTTTTATTTTAACATTAAATAAAACGTTATTAATGTCATTTTCCTACCAAAGTGGCTCCATGGGTTACCCAAGTTGACCCATTGATTTTCATGGTCGGCCATGACTCATCCAATAAGGGTATTACATGTGTCAAAGTAATTTCATGTTATTATAACTTAATCTTTAACTTTAATTACACTAATTACATTTAATCGTGATTAATAAAACGTAAAATTTACTATTCACCAAAAAAAATTATTTTAATTCCATTGAACCACATTTCACATCCTAATGAAAACCATGTATGTCAGATTTTTGAAATTCAAATCATAGAAGTGGTAAAGTTTCATTTAAACGAAAAATCAGTTTTTTAACTAACACTTAGTGGTTTCACTATTCATAAAAAAATGATGTTTTTCAGAAAAATACAAAAAATTCACCCTAAGCTATATTTGATATTCTGAATTCAAAAATGATGTCTATTTTACAAATTTAAAATCATAAAATTTTCATTAATTAATTTAATAATTAATTCCCACTGTCGAATCAAATAGTGTGTTTTTAAGAAATGATATCTATTAAAAGATTGACAATAGTTTTAGTCCAATTTCAAAGTGAAATTAATTCCAATGACCACCATTGGATTAAATGGTAAAAATATATTCTAATTGAACATTAAAACCAATTCAAAAGATGATCAAATAATATAAATAAATTAGATTAAAAATATGTTTTCAATTAAAATATATCATTTTTCACTTATTCATTAAAAATGGAGTTTATCAAAAAAAACAAAAACCTACACAAAGTAAATTTTGATATCCTAATTCTAAAGAAGGATTTTATTTGGTCCAATATAACATGTAAAATTTTCACCAAGTATATTTAAAAAGGGTTCTCCATCAAAAGGCAGTTAATCAACCTTTTAAAGAATATTAGAATATTTACACTTAAAATTGGATTCATTTGCATTTTAAGACTCAAACATTAATTGGATAAAATTACAAATATTCGTCAAATATATATAATCATTTGTTAGTTAGTTTTATTCATTCTCACCATTACAATGTCTAGGTGTTAACTACCATTTAAAATAATATTTTTTTTATTAGAGTGCAACGTGAGATTTCCAAGAAACTCGTTATTGCGTATTGGGTATGCAATTCAGCATAGAGTTCCCTTTAAATTAATATTAAAATTTTATTCAAAAATATGGATAAATATAAAAATGAAATATTCTTTATTTACCTGGGGTGTTACATCCTTCTTCCCTTTTTGGAATTGTGTCATCTCAATTTTAAAATTGGGCTCAGAAACATCATTGAAAGTCCCACATTGGAACAAGAGTCGGTAAAACTACCACTTTAAAATAAATAAAGCGATGTAAAAAGGTCACACGAGTTAACCCATACTAGTATTCCATGAAAAAAAGGATATGGAAGAAAAAAACAAAGGGTCATGTTTTGATGGAGAGTGATAGAAAGCCTGTTTAGGAGAAAGTTAACCACAAGAAAATCACTAACTTGTGTTGGGTGAAACAGTATTTGATTCCCCAATATGAAAAGTTAACAGACAACATTTTTGATTTAAATTACTTTTCATTGAGGAATTTATTTATGTTCTTAACTAAAACATAATGAAACATACTTACTTTTCATGTTGAATGTCAACATTTGCTAGATTTCTTACACAAACTCATATTTTCTCCAAAAGACGAGTATTTAGGATAACATGTTCACATTAAGAGCACTATAATCAACTTCTAGAGAATCACCTAATCCATAAAATATAACTATATACTTCTCATGTATTTATACCAAAACCAAAACCAAAACAAAAAATGTTAGTACAAGATCAGATAATACCCAAAAATGATAATCATTTATAAAAAGAAAATCTATTCATAATCTCCAAAATTTGTCAAACAATACCCAAAGATCAAAAAAGACCATTCAATAAACTTCTATTCTAAAAATTCTTCAAAGTAATAAAAACTAATATTGAAACCCAAATCTCTGAAGGATTTAATCACATAGCCTTCCAGGATAATCCTTAACATTTTTCTCTAATCATCAGTTACTCTTAAAGTCTCATACTGAAAAGTAATAAACCTAATCACATATCCTCCATGATAGGTTAATAATTTCCATAGATAACCCAAAATAAACTTATTCTAGATTCATAATATCATATAAATAAAAAAAATTAGTCAAACTAACCAGGGACTTCATGTAGTCCAGTGGTAGGCGATAAATACCAGTCGCACTTTGGTTGGGGGTACGATTCCCGCAGCTTCGTCCAATGCGACAGGTTCTCACACGGTCTACGTGTTTTCTATTTTCCAAAACTAAATAATTCTTATAACATTCCCCAAAAAGCAATAAAATCTTTAAAAATAACCATAACATAATTTATCCTCATGTTTATCTCTTGACGTTCATATTCCATCATAACATATAGTAACCCATAATTACCTCAAAATTAAGGATCATATAAACCATAATGGTATCCATTATAATTATTACCTGAACTTCCACATCGAGTTGTTTCTCTCGTACATTATGCATTATAGAACTCACCAAGGTTAAAGTGGTTGATCATGACTCTTGATAGTTGGTTTAGAATAACCACAAGATTTCTCATTGTAGCTCCCGTATCATTCAGTTGTTCTTTCAGAAAACCATCACAATTTTCTTCACATCCACTGTCACTTTGGTGTCTGCTAGATCCTGCCATTTACTAAAACCAAAAAGGTCAGTGTGACTATATTATTATAATCTTCATATAATACTATGATATAATTATTCATTTTATCAAAAACTCATTCACATTATCTAAAACTATGACTCTTTCTGATATCCTAACCATTATGGTAATGTCACTTGTGCTTAAAGAATACCCTAACCTATAAATTTATCTAATCCTACCTTTGATACCAACTATAAGGACCCAGACTTAAAACATTACATAATCTTGAATTAAATGAATAATTCACATTGAGGATCTTTTTAGGTTTAGAGTTTTAGAGAATTAGGACATAACTGTTACATCTCAATGATTACAAAGTAGACACATCTACAAAGTTCCCATTTTTTCACAAAATAAAAACACTTGAAGAAAATATTCATTTCTAGTTCCATGTTTTAGACATCGTGACATTTGTGCATCCCATCCTTGACCGTATTACACTTTAAGTCCTGAGGAAAACATTTCACAAACTTGGGATGAGAACCAAAATATTAGTAAGGGATATAAAAATACAGAAAGGAAACATTAGTCCACGTATACATAAGAATCAATGAGAACAAAATTTATTAAAAAAACATAAGAACTTTAACATACCTCATTAAATCATAATATTTATGAATAACTCATAGAAATCATAAGACATAAAAGAAACTTGAGGCATTCAAAACATTCTTATGTAGGGAGTAACCCTCATGTTTATGTTTGGAATACCCACCATAGTATATTACCTAAATCTCTTCAGAGAAACCTTAGCGTTTAACTCCTTCGTGTTTTCCAATGCACTGGAGAGATATCTCGGGCTCACCCGCCTTAGTTTATCACGGAACCACCCTATTTCATAAACATTTCCCAAGAACTATAACATAATCATAACACTTAAAACATGCATAAAATAAAAATAAAATTTTCAAATTTCAATCACAAGAGATCACATCATGATATTATCATAAATAAAAACATCTAATAAATTCATTAAAACTCTATGAGAGAAAAATACATTTATAATTTGAAAATATTAAAAGAATACATTTAAAAGTGATTTTAAGATCAAAGTGTCCCATACCACATCAAAACTTTTTAAATGGTTTTAAAACATTCTTGTCCATATAAATAAATCCTTAAACCCATTTTTAAAACATGGACATGGATGATAAATGTTTAAAAGAATAAATCTTTAAAATCATTTAAACCAATGATTTAATAAAATATTAATTTTCCAATTTGAACATTTAAATTATAAGCCACATGAAAGTAGACCATTTTCAAAACATTTAAATGACATTAGTATATACATAATATGGATATGGAAAGTCAAAGGGGATGTATATACACTTTATAAATGAATAAAATTTCATATCATTAAAAAATGTCTCAATGAGAAGAAATTGAGATGTAATCCCAATCAAGGATCATGTCATTAGAGAAAGGATAAAGAAATGACATAATTGTGTGTGAAAAATATAAATACACTAAATATAAGTGGATAATCAGTGTAAAACAATAAGATGTCATCTACACATATTCATAGCACGACATAATCAAGAAGTAGAGGTTTAACCCAAATAATTGGAATTGGGTTAAGAAGTTCCCCTGCAAAAATTCGATAGCCTAACGGCATCACATAAAATTCTAGAAAAAGAGTTTATGAGAGGGATAAAGGGTATCTAATCACTTGGACATAAAATTTACAGCAATAAGGATATAAAATATCATATCCCAACATAAGAAGATGTAATTTAAAAGACAAAACAAATAGAAGTCTTCTAAAAATAGGAGGGTGAAAGGTTCCCTTACTGACTTTGGTAACTTTCGAAACATACACCCCATGATAGACGGACTATACAACATTGATGTAAATACTCATAAAATAAATTATATTACACAAAGAGTAGAATAATGGGCAGTACATACATCACTCAATGGAAATGGTGGAAAATGTAGCATAAATCTCACGAGAATAAAAGTGAGATGAAAAATACCTTAAGAAAACACGGCAGCAAACAGAGCCACTTAAAACATCCAAAAATTGATTTATGAGATCAAATAGGGTCTCTCATGATATGAACATAAAAATTACAGAATGAGGAATATAAAATAACATCCCCAAACATAATAAAGATGATCTTAAAAGAAATGACATAAAAGGGAGTACTTAAAAAGAAAGAGAGAGGTAGGATCCCTTACCTCATGTCCTACTACACTCGATCGTTCTTTAATCTCCTGAATAATAAACTAGAGTTAATTTATACATTCTTAATAAAAAAATTTACATTCATTATTCCTTTTATATCATTTATTACCATTTTATGAACATTATGTAGTTATTTATATTAATAACAGTCGTTCTGTTGATCATTGGTACTTGAGTCAAAAATAAACTTCTTATACGTACAAGTTTTTCATGTGGTAAAATATCCATTATATCCAGAATTATATTTATGATGTATAAATCATATATATAATATATATCCATTATATACATTCATTTATAATATTACATAACATTTAGAGGATAGAAATGAAATGCACCGTTCATGGAGACGGTAAGCCGTACGTACGCATGAACGCTACTTTCATTTGTATTTCATATTTAATGGAATGAAATAATAATTGTATAGAGGTATATTATAATTCCATTATAATATCATATATGATATCTGTAACTCAATCCTTTATACGTCCCACATATTTCATTAACAAATCAAATCACTTTGAGGGGGCAGTAGTCCGCACTTCCTAAAATGAAGATATCGCGTTTACCCATAATGGAAACCATAAAGGTATGCAATAAATGAAAAATACCAAAGCATAAGGAAAAATGAACATAATATATATCATATATAAATATAGTGACATCTTAATGGCCATCATGAAAGGTGTTAAAAAAATATTGAACAATCATCGTTTTGTGAAGCAGAAATTCGCCATCCACAGAAACAGTATGTTCTTTAACGATTAGACGAAGGTGTGTGTAAGTGTACCTAGAATCATTCACATAACAAAATCCTAGTATGTTGAATATAGTTTTTTTTGTTAGAAATAATGGGATAAAAAGAGTTTAGGGGGTTGGAGAATAAAAATAAAACAAAAGAACACAAGTGAAGACATTATCTTTAAATCGGGTAACTCCTCTTGGTTTGAACCAAAAGGGTTTCTTGAAGAGAATTATGCCTACGTTAAGGCATATAGAATAAAGATAGGGATGTGGAGAGGTAAAATGACCAGATTTTGGCAGAGACAAAGGCTTGAGAGGTGTGGGTAAGTAGGTAGTGGTGGGGGCCTTTTATAAGAGGGTGGACGGGAACTCTTGGAATGTCTTGAAAAGTTACTTTATTATAAAATGATTTTCGGATATTAAAGGTCCCCAAAATATATATTTTGAGGGAAAGGTGATAATGGTTAAAAAGACACCCATCCAATTGGTTTTTGAAAAGTGTATGTCTTATATTTTACCTTATCTTCTCATTTTATTTAAATCGTTCATTAATGAGGTAATCACTGCATCATCATGGTGTCATATATAAATTTATTTATTTAATGTGTAAAAATTATAAAAAAATTATCATGATATATGAAAACATTTTATCTTTCAAATTAATATTTATAGTCAAAAATATGACTGGTATAACCCCATTTAAAAATTCTTTTAGTAAAACAATACATGTTTGTGACATTTTTATTTTAACTTTAAATAAAACGTTATTAATGTCATCTTCCTACCAATGTGGCTCCATGGGGTACCCAAGTTGACCCATGGATTTCTTTAGTTGGAAATTACTCATAAAATAAGTTTAGGACATGTTTTAATGTCATTTCATATTATTATAACATTATCTTTACCATAAATTACACTAATTTCCTTTAATCACGATTAATTAAACTTAAAAGTTACTATTCACCAAAAAATTATTTTAATCCCATTGAACCATATTTTACATCCTAATGAAAACTATTTATAGTGGATTTTTCAAATTCAAATCACAGAAGCGGTGAAGTTTCATTTAAACAAAAAATCAGTTTTTTAATTACCACTTAGTGGTTTCACTATTCATCAAAAATTGAAGTTTTTCATAAAAATACCAAACATTTACCCTAATCAATATTTAATATTCCAAATTCAAAAATGATGTCTATTTTAAAAAATTCAAAACATATAGGTTTAATTAATTAATTTAATAATTAATTCCCATTGTCGAAATAAATAGCATGTTTTTAAGAAACAATATCTATTAAAAGATTGACACTGGTTTAAGTCCAATTTTAAAGTGAAATTAATTACAATGAAAACCATTGGATTAAATGGTAAACAAATATTATAATTTTACTTTAAAACCAATTCAAAATATGATCTAATCATATAAATAAATTAGATTAAAAAGAGGTTTTGAATTAAAAAACAACATTTTTCACTTATTCATTAAAAATGGACTTTATAAAAAAATAACCAAATGCTACACAAAGTAAATTTTGATATACTGATTCTAAAGAAGGATTTTATTTGGTACAATATAAAATATAAAATTTTCAACAAGTGGATTTAAAAAGGGTTTTCCATCAAAAGGTGATTAATCGACCTTTTAAAGAATATTATAGTATTTACGCTTAAAATTATATTCATTAAAATTTTAAGACTATAACATTAATTGGATAAAAGTAAAAATATTTGAAAAACATATATAATCATTTTGAAGTTATTTCTTTTAATTCCCACCATTACAACGCCTAGGCGTTAACTACCATTTAAAATAATATTATTTTATTATTAGAGTGCAACGTGAGATTTCCAAGAAACTCGTTGTTGCGTATTGGGTACGCCATTGAGCATAGAATTCCATTTAAATTAATATTAACATTTTATTCACAAATATTTATAAATATAAAAATGTCATCTTCTTTATTTACCTGGGGTGTTACACAATTCATTCCTCTAAATGTAGCTTTGTTCTTCCTTTTCAAATCACCTTCTCAACCTCCGTTGGTCTAATCCACTAGTGTTTATTTTATCTTAAAAACAAAATCATAGACCATATTACATCTATACCTAATATAATAGACCAACATTTTTGTATTAGTTTATCCTCTATCCTTTATGATCATATATATGAACTTCCTTCCCTTTGGTTCAATGTTGATATCTTTTTCATATTTTAAAATAGATACCAATTTAATTTCTTCAATTATAGACACAACTTATGATTCGGTCTTGTATTCCTATTATAGATCATTGACTTGAACTTCATAATTATTTATCATTCCATGAATATTGAAACTACATTTCTATCTTCGAAAACATAGGACTTTCTATTAAGTTTTCATGTCAATTAATGGTCATTTGGTATCCAATAATGGTCTTCCCAAGATTAGTGGGTCCACTATGATTCCATGTATAGTGATAAGAAGTATAATGGGAAGTAGAATTTATTTATATTTACTATGATATCATCAGTTACCCAATAAAAATATTTCAATATTCAGTCCGATAGATGGTATGAAGCTTTGGTGTTCTTTATTTTCCTCGAGCCAATGATAATGAATGTATTATATGACATGTTGTTTAATAATAAAAATAGGATAGAAATTGATTTCCTAATTTTGATATACCCAATATATAATGGAAATTAAAAACTAATGGATTATTATATCATTTATTCTATGTATATTGATACTATCTTTGAGCATTACTATGTGAGTATAATTATTCTAATCTTTTTAAGTCACTTCTTGTTTAACAATAGATCGTTGATGAATTTATTATATGCAGAAATCTTGGTGTGGGCCTATTAATAAGATATATTAATATGAAATATCTAATTTACTCAATAAATTTACAATGTAATGTATCAATTATCCCTTTTATTGTCTTTTATGGAAGTGTAATTCACAACCTATAGAGTGGTAGTTCTTCTCTGGCTTATTCATCATATATATTCAATTTCTATTGCTTTAATTTTCCAATAATTTTACATCTTTTTTAGTTTTTAATTATCGATATATTTAGATTATTTAAAATAAAAATGAGTGATTTTCTACTACTTAGGATTATGGCCTTTAGATCTCCCAGTGGGACGACTTTTGGGTTTCTAGGAAGCACTCCATGTGATCTCTCTCTAGGACGCATTGTAATCTAAGCAATAATAAATTCCAGGTTCTACAGTGTTTCATTTTATTCTCATTATTCATCCTTCAACTCCTTGATCGACCCCCTTAGTCTTGGGAATAATCCATTTGTTCTTTGATGGTTACCCCAATGGCAGTGTCAAATGTGGGAAAATTTTCCCCTAGTACTCTAATTTGTCTCTAGAGAGATGGTACATACTATTCTAAAAATACCTACACCAATTCTCAAATACCTCTTACTTTTTATTTTAATTCCACCACCATGAAAAATTGATTATGACAATTATAATCTTCCTAATTAAAATATTTGGTGTACATAACTTGGGGTTTTTGTTAGACCATCACGATGTCAATCCATTTTGTCAAAGATTCTATATAATCCACCATTGTGATATTGTTGTTGAATATTTTTATTACACTTCATTTTATTCCTTTATCCTTTAATTGGAACATATTTATAGACATTTAACTGAGAATTTTATCGATTTTCTCATGTCACATCTTCATCGGTGACCCAGTTAAGACAACATTTACTATTTACATGTTCCATGAGATAACCATTTGTGAATCCTATGAATTAAAAAAATTATATATCGTGATTCTAAACCTTTATAATATGGGTTTTAATGAACACCCATGTTCTATGAAGTGATTTAACTTTATATTTATTAATTTTTAAAATATCTACATGTATATAATTTACCTTTGATGGGGGGATAATAGGGAGTGAGAGTTTTTTTATAATTTGTCCCATGTTGTGATGGAAGGAGCTCAAAATATTTGAATCCATTCTAATAATCACTCTCTTAATGAAAATATAAATATATGTGGTATTACCAAATCAGTTGAAACATTTTGAAATTTAATTTTTTCAAATAGTTCATTAAATATCTCTATATTCATTTTAATATCCTCTTATGGTTTTATGGATAAATGGAATGAGTTGGAAATCATATAGATTATTCCCAAATTTTTCTCAAAAGTGTATGAGACCCACTATTGGTACTCTTATTCTTTCTTACATACCCAAAGTTTAAGTCTTTTTCTAATATATGGTATTTTTATCCCCTGATATCTTAGTTATGTACCCCTCTAATCTTTATCCATTTTTTTATTCTAATGACTTTTGTAGCGGCTTTATTCTTCCTCAAAATTTTCATTAGTTTATAGTCAATTTCAGGTTCCTACATAACTTTTTCGTTTGGTTAGTGGATCTCTGTAAAATATTGAACATGAAATTATAGCATGAAGACACCAATAATGAAAAGGAAAATAAAAAAATGATTAAAATTTCAATTCTAGAAATCCTTAATATACTTGTGCACCCTCCTCAGAAATGATGCTTGAAATTTGGTTTCCCATAGTTAATTATTATACCATACATTGCTAATCAAACCCATGAGATGGTGAAAGAAAAATTTAGGAAAATTAATTGTGATTGAAATATGTTTATTGAGAATGAGATTGTAGAATTTTATTCAGTTATGAAATAAATGTAAAACATTACATCCTTAGTAATATCATGGGTCATAAGCTAGTGTATTAACAATTAATCCCACTTATTAATGTTTTTTCATGAGTTAAATCAAATAAATAACATGGTATTTTTTCTATCACTATAAATCATTAATTTACAATTATATAATTGTTAAATAATTTGGGTGGATTAATGAATTTTGTGATTCATACCTATATTTAAGAATAATCATTCTGATCCACACAAAGTTTATGCATGAATTATATCACAACATGATAATTTATTTTTTAATTATTTTATTAATTACTTTTTTTCATTTATTTTGTTGAGTTTTAGAAATTTTTTAAAAAAATTAAATTTGAGTGAATGGGAAATTATATTGTTACCACATTGTTAAATGTAACAATGTGGAACCCATGTAGGTATCTTTGAAATTTTAGTAGACACATTCATCATGATTAGTGCATGATTTACATAACCATTCGATAAAACCAAATGGAACATCTCGTAATCCTAGTAACTAGTGCATGGTTGGCATAATTGTTAGGTAAATAGCGTGGAAACCATGAAATTCACCAAGCTCGTTTTTTTAAATAACTCTTTTTACTTTATTTTTTAACCATAATCAAGTTGTCTAACCTTTCCAACATCCCTTTTCTTTTCATGTGTGAGCATCCCCCTCTACGGAGTATAACCCTCCTCTGATATGTTTTATTTCTTAATTATTACTATTGACTCCTTCATGATTTTGGGTCATATCATCAAGGCCAATGTTCCTCATCCTTCTCCTCTCACGTTCCTCTCATTATTTTTAATCGCATTTGTCAAAATAATAATGGGGGATTCAGGTTATGATTTCATCTCAACCTCAACATCTAGGTTATGTGATGATGATTTTGGGTCACCTTCACAATATTTTTTAATCATCAAACCATTCACCCAATGAATCATGGTAGGTTTTCTTCTTGATTTAACAATTTATTATAGAACCATCAATGGATTAAAATTTAAAATATTCTTTTAATTATCCACTTCTATTATTATGTGATTTTATTAAATTTATTATATGGAAATTGGTTTTCAACATAGTTTTCATAATAATTGATGGGTTTTATTTTATTTTTATTGGTTTACTCTTTGATTTCTAGGATCTCATTGTATATTAAATACTTAATGGTACAAATAATTTATAACATTGTTTTTTATAATTTATAAAAAAATAATGGGTTATAAACATGGTATTATCAAAATAATTGTATTTATATATGTACATATTTGAATATGTTTGTGTAAGGAATAAATTTATTTCTTAATGATTAGTCTCAGTTGGAAATTTTGTATAGTTTTTAATGAAATAGAAACCCACTTTATGGCATGACCCATTTAATTTGGATGAAATAAATCATGTTAAATTGTAACATAAGGACTTATTTGGAATGGGGTTATTTATTATTTAAAGTCCTGGATTATGTGGATTGGTACTTTTCTTTATGTTCTATTAATAGGTGAAGTAGTGGGATGATTAATTAATTATGAAATGAAAATTCTCGGTATACGTTGTAATTTCATAAAAAAAATCATCTTAATTTTATATATAAAGGTAATAAAAGGGTATTAAGAGGGGAAACCTCGGTATTTATGTTTTAATAGCTTAGTATCACACTGTTTCAAATGATACAATGTTGAAATATGTTTATCTTATGGGATTTTTCCCATTGGTTAGGCCAATGAGAGAAATATCAAGTTTAAGTGTGAGTTTTTGAATTTGGTGCAAGTTGTTTCCCATTATGTTGATGTATATCCATGTACTAGTTTGTCCCATGGGAACCTAGAGTCCCATGACCTAAATTTCATATTAAATTGTATTTTCTACAACATCATTATATTGATACATTTAAATATTATTATCATTGACTTATTTTTTTAGGAACATCCTTATTATAATCTAGTAGTTGTAACATTAATAAAAAGGAATGATTTACAATGCTTATACTTTTTTCAAGAATAAAATCCTTAAATTTTTTTCAAATCTCCAGTTTTTTTAGAAATTGTTTTCATTTTATTGAGATTATAGAACCTTTCTATTCACAATTCTTTCATTTTATAGAAATACTTAGAAATTAATAAAATTATTTTTATACAAAAATTAAATCATGATATTGCATATGAAAAACCTATTTTCAATATGTATTTAAAACTATTATTATAATGGATCCATGGTTAATGGTTAGGATTATAACAAGTCTGGTAGTGGCCTATTAGGCTTATTTATGCTCATGTCTATATTTATATTTTAGTTTCATGTTCTGTTATTTTACTCCAGCTTCTCTTAGATTATGTTTAGTTTTAGTATGGATCAAGACTCACAGTGTCACATAGAGTTTATTTGGTCTATTTATTTTTTTAGTTTTCTATACTACATTATTTATGTATGTCTTCTAAACATTTATTCTTTGTTCACTTTTTGGGTGACACATTTGCTATGTGGATCAGTTTTATATTATTTTAGTTCTTGGTTGTTTATTTTATGAATATTTTTTACTATTATGGATGTTCGAGTTATGGATGGTTCGTGTAAAATTTTCATTAGAAATTTCTACAGCTTCATAAACTCAATTTTCCTGGTGGAACCGTTCCCATATATATCCAGCATGATGAGTATAAATAGTTTTCAGCTTGAGGGGATCAAGAATGAACTTCAAGACATGTCTTGAATAGGTTCAAGAATACTTTGGTGTGATGGATTGGGTTGGATCAGTAATAAGCATTACCAGAGGACATCCTTTTAAATTTGGGTTGTAATAGTAGATTGGAGATTTGATGATTGTAACTCGGGAGATGCACACATAAAGAGCATCAAAAAATCTTTTATATTTGTAGCCTCAAGTTACCAAGGGAAGTTGGTTTGTGAACCATTAATTTAATTTTATCCCCATTAATTATTTTTTTAATTTTATTCAATTTGATGATATTTAAAAAGTCATTAATTTTTTAAACAGTTTTTTGATAATATTATATTCCTCGTGGGTGAAAATGGAATTTGAATATAGGAAAGAAATTATCTAATATAGAAATACATACCATATAAATCTTATTTTTATGGTTCTTGATTTTTCTCATGGTTATCACTAAGTTGGAGATGTTCTAAAAACATTTTCAGTCATTTTGTGTGTGATGAATTTTCCTTAGAACATTAATATTTTCTCTCCTTCTGTTTTTTAAATTTTTTATGAGAGGTTTAAAATTCCATTTTTATGAATTAAAAAGTGATAAATGATTCCTTTGTTTTTTTACAAAAAAAATCGTATTTAAATTAGAAAATGTTGGTTTTGAAAAAATCTTTTTCTATTTTGAAAAAATATAAAAAGGGGTATTGAAGATAAAATGTTTCTATTTAGAATGAATTAAAATTAAGAAAATTTCATGGAATTTTTGGTTTTAATAGAAGTTAGTATTTTTTTCATGGTTATATTATAAAAATTCATGGAAATTTCAATCATGATTTATATAATATTGTAATTCAATCTTGTTTCATAGATATTTTAAAAAAATCATTATTATTTAAGGCATGTAATTTTATTATTGTATTGTTTATATGGTTCCAATTTCCAGTTGATTCTTTGTTAATCAAGTTTGTGAAAATTTTATTGGATATTATTTTTTTTATTTAACTTATTCCTCTTACTAATGTCTGAGGAAGTCATGGAGAGTTAATATCATTGGGTATTTATTCCGAATTAGGTTTTTAGGAATGTGACTGAGTAGTTATCCTAACTCAAGATCCTGATCATTTTTTTGTATGAGTAGTAGGAAAACCTTTATATTATACCATATAATGCATGTGGATATTTATTGGTCATAAAAATTAATCATGGGAATATAAGGTTATTATCATTAGAATTTTGTATTATCACAAATTTTCTTGTTCATAATATATAACCATCTATTTTTATTAATGATGACTTGGTATTTTAGGGTTTTATATTAGTGATTAAGAATTTTTATTTGTTTTAAATTATTATTTGAGTCTTAATTTACTATAAATTATTCTTCTCTTATATAAATTAATTTTAATTATTTTATTCTCTTACATGAGTTATTTTGTGATTGATTCTTGGGGATATTGGTTCCTTTAAATTATTTAAGATTATGGTGGAATGCCTCCTAATTATGTACTTAGCTTGGGTTTTGGTATTATGGGTTGTCTCCAAAAATTGGTAACATAGTGAAAATATAAATATGGTGGGGAGACCACCATAATTATCCTCGTTATATCTATTATATTGATTATGTATTTGATTATATGAACTAAACCACTACACTATTGGTTTTAGTTTCCTCAAAACATTGATTCCATTGGGGGGTTTTTCTAAAAACCTTTCATTACCTTCTTGTGTGATTAGGTAGGGTACTTGGAGTATTTCCATTGTAAGTATTGATATCAAAAAAGTATATGTGTGGAAGTAAAATCTAAAATCCTTGGGAAATGGTTTTTCTTTATAGTATATCTCTTTTTGATTAGTGTTATGGATCATTTCATGATTTATATTGGGGTATTATATAGTTTTTAAGAGATTATTTATCCTTATAAGTGTTAATCATCCTCTTTCTCTTGGATGGACATATCGGACTGAGACTTTCAAGGGGAAAAATTTTTAATGGTGGGGAGAATTATCACACCCTAAACATTATGTACATTAATATTTTAGTAATTAATTTATTTCCATTCTATTCTTCGATTTGTAAAACTAAAATTAAAAATAATAATAAAATTAAATTAAATTAATTGAATTACCATTAGCACGGTTATCGCATTGTTAGAAGTAACCATCACGAACTGGTGCTATTATCCCTGTGAATTTTAAAAAACATTTTTTCATAATTTTCACATGTTTTTCTTAACTATGAATACCAATATTGTGGCTCATCGAGAGTTCCTATTAAATGGTTCACAATTGGTTTATTATTTGGGTAAATTGTGTGGAAAATATGAGATTAACACAGTTATATTAAAAAAATAAAAATTACTCTTTTATCTTCTTTTTCTTAACCATAATAAATACCTATACACTCTTATATTTCTTTTTTAAACATGAGAATCCACCTAATTGGATCATTGACCTCCTATTATCTTTTAAATTTATAGATGAATCATCTCGACTCCTGCATGAATTTGGGTCTGATCAACATGGTTTGTGTTCATATTCATTTTTCTCTCCTATTACTCTAATTATTCTTCTCTCCTTATTATTTATCACATTCATCCAAACCCTAAGGGGGGTTTCAGATTATGATATCATCTATTTCTCAGTTTTTAGTGTGTGAAATGAGTATTTCGGGTCTCTATCATCTCCTTTTTAATGCCTAAAACTATTCTCTAGTGAATCAAGTAAGGTATTCATCTCTACCTAACCAGAAATTATAGAACATTAATATAATTCCCTTTAAACTTATTTTCAGTTTATCTACTTCTAGTATTAAGAGTGTTTATTTAATTTATTAAATGAATATTATGTTTCAATATATTTTTCATTATAGGAGAAGTATTGTTTATTTTTTGTATTAGTTCACACTCTGTTATAGATTTCCAACCCATTCTAATTATTTAAGGGTTTGATTCAATTTATAACAAGCTATTTTGGAGTTTATATAAAAAAAATCAGTCATAAACTCAGCATTATAGTAATAAATGTATATATACAAAAATAAATGAATATTTATTTTTTAAGGACTAATGTTATTTCTTAATATTTAGGCCTAGTTTTAACTTTTTTACATTTTTTCAATAATGTGAAATCCCCTCAGAACCATTCCCCATATATTATGGAAAAATAATTCTTGTTAAAGTGTGACATAGTGATTATTATCAAATGGTCTTGTTTAATATTTATGTTGATTTATTATGTTAAGGGAGATTATTATTCAAGGGGGATTTGTAGGTGTAGTAGTGGGATGCTTTTTTATTTATAAAATTCACTTTGTAAGTATACCTATTTATTAAGAGAATACTCAAATTTATTGTGTTTGGATTATGATATTTTCCCCCATGATTAGGCCGCTATTGGAAATACATATTTTTAGGGTGGGTTTTTTGTATGTGATAATGATTGTTTCTTACTTAGTGGTTTTATAGTAATTTCTTAGTTTGTCCCCTAAGAACCTAAATTACCATTAAAACTATTTCATCTTTTATTGTATTTACTACTACCTCATTATAATGTTACACTTAAATATTATCATTATTGAATACTATTTTCAGGAATCCTATTTTTATAAATTAGAATATGTTATATTAATAAAAAAATGATTTATAATAGTTATAAGTTTTTCAAAATGACCTTAATATAACATGTTCCATATCTCCTGATAATGTTTTTAGAAATAAGTTTTTTATTAATTAAAATTATGGACTCTTTTAATTCAGTTTGAATGTTTACATTAAAGATAGATACTTAAAAATTAATGAAACTGATTTTGAAATGATAATTGGTATCTGGATTTTTTATATGAAAAAATTATATTCTATATGTAGTTCATTATA
Organism: Viscum album; assembly: GCA_963277665.1. Taxonomy (NCBI): domain Eukaryota; kingdom Viridiplantae; phylum Streptophyta; class Magnoliopsida; order Santalales; family Viscaceae; genus Viscum; species Viscum album. Next base: position 894,711,481 of record OY728123.1, read on the forward strand.
CCTTGAAAATAGATATCTAGTTAATTTTTATTCTTTTATTAGGGAATTTCATGGCCAGTTAGTAATGTTTATTCTAATTCTTGTATTTACATTTCAATTTTAGGTACATTTATTCAACTCTTATTTCTATTAGAGCATATTTTTTTGAGTTTAGATGGTGACTCATAGTGTCACATGGAGGGTGGTTTATTTATTTAATTTATTAATTTCTCTTGTTGGGTCAACCAAGTAGGTCTTCCTACCACTAAATCATTCTATATATTATCAACACTACCTTTTCTATGGGGATCAATTTTATATTATAATATGTTCAGATTATGTACTTTATATTTTTTTCACTGGCATGGAAGCCCAAATTAAAAATGGGTCATTATGAAACTTTAATAGAATTTTCCATTGCTTCATAAACATTATTTTGTGGTTAAAGCCTTTCCCACCTGAGTCTATATTCATTCTGAAAACTCTTTAATAGCCTATGGGAATCAAGACTGCCATTTATCTCATTTCTCAGGATGGCTTGGGGATCTAATGGAAGGATGACTCCAGTTTGTTCATGAAAAGTTATGATTTATATTTATATATTAAAAATTAGTTACTGATTCAATTAAAAATTTACATGATAAAGAAATGTGGTATAGAGAGAATTAAATAATGAATATACATACCATAATAATCTTTATATAAAGAATCACCTGTTATCACACTGATATTTTAATTACATCGGTCAACACATATAGATAATTACCCCATCACCCAAGTCATGTCGGAGTGAGGTAAGAGGAGAGAGAAAATAATTCCAAAAATACTAATAGAATTTCCTAAAGGAATAATATATCATGGAAACACATCATACCAAGTTCAAGCATCAATTCATCCCTAAAAAAATATTTCTCCACATATTTATAAGAATTGATATAGCTATAATGAGTTTATAATTCAATTAATTCGTCTAATATTGGTTCCTTTGTTAGTATATAGGGTCCCCAATGAAATAAATGCTATAAATGGTCATTAATCCCCAAATATCAGGTCATAAAATTTATCATTGCTCATTTTCAAAATGTGACAGTGGGTTTCACAAAGTGAACTTTCATCTCTCAACCAGGAGATTAAAAAACCTCCTCTTTTTCTCTTATCATGAGTGTTTTTATAGATAGAATTTGAATAATGGTTTCATGACATGAAATGTAATTCCAAATGAATTTATATTATTTTACCATTTTATATATAATTTCCATAACTAAACTCAATCCATGAGTCACCTCAAATCGTGAATCTTGATCTAGTCCCCAATTCCATCTTCTTATGTTTATTTAATTCAAAATGGAATTTAAAATTTTCATGCCTAAAATTGATAATAAAACATGTATAAAGTAAAGAATAATAAATTTAAAAACAATAAATGAATTTTACATCTAAGATATATCCATGAAATATAAACATAAAAAATATAACATTGGAGTCTTAATTTAAAATATTTCTATTTATTAAAAAAACACTCATTATGATAGTATAATTATTTTAAAAAATAGATATTTTATCATTTTAAAAAATATTTATCTGATTAGTTTTAGGATTAAAAATAAAATTACCCCACTATATAATTTGAAAATGTTGATTACAAATACCGAAATCAATTAATATCATTAAATTTATAAGTGAGAAAAATTATTTCCTAAATAATAAGTATATATTAAATTAAGAACAATTTGTTAAGAAAATTATTACATAAGGTCTAAGACATTTTATATAGGTTTTTATAGCAGAATCAATTTTTTATTATGATAACATAACCAATAAAATTCCTATTTTATATAGAAATGGTTTTGATGAATTTATAATTCACTCTTATAATCAAATAATGCAATAATTGTAAATATATTTTTAAATATAGTATATTGCATTGTTCACCTGAAATGATTTTTTTAGAAAAATCTGAAATATAATCTTATGTTAACATTTCCATTCTAAATATAAAAATGAGGTAATTGTTTTTATAAATTCACTATAATTAATTTATTATTTTTATTTGTATTTTAATATTTCAAATATAGGGAAAGGTTTTATATCAAAAAAAAATTTGTACAGTAATTATTATTTTCACTAAAAATATCTAATTAATATATTTATAAAATATTATTCACCAATCAAGATATCTTCCTATTACAAATTCAAAGTAAAAAAGGTTTCTTGAAAAAAAATCTAATTTCTAGAGACTTTTTTTATCACAATGTGAGTTTAAAATATATTACCTTTTAAAAAGAATAAATATTCATGACATAGTAATTAATAAAAATATTTTATTACATGTTGTGTTCATCATAATTTCATCATTCAGTACCCATTATGATCTCTGTATAAGTCATGAGCATTGGATAAGCACTAGTTTTAATTTTAGGTGATTAATTAGCTAACATGGATCTGGTTGAAATATCTACGTGTTTGAACTTATCATGGATATGGGATTTCTCAAAAAAAATTACATCTTGATTTAGGATAGGGATTGGTCCTGGGAAAATCCTAGTAAGGAAACAACCCATCCAAGGTCTATAAAATGGGATCTATAAGGATGTCTTTCACTTCCAGATTTTATTTCATCCTAAAATCATTATTGATTTTATATTATGGTTAATTCAACATAAATCAGCAAATATAATAGATATGTTTTAATGGTCATACTAAAAATTTATTGAGTATTTTAATTTAATTTTATAGTAGTATTTGAAACATTCTAATTAATATATTATTTTTCTAATTTAAAAATATAATGAAATATTGAGTCATTACATTCACCAATGACAAGTAAATTGTGCCCTCGGAATTTTAATTTTTAATTAATAACAATGTTATATGATCCAAACTATAAGATAACTCAAGATATAATTTTTTAATTAGGTATTAATCACTAAATTAATTTTAATAAAAATAAACTAAATATTAGGTTTGTTCCAAAACCTTATAGTTAAATACATCACATGGTTTTTTTAAGAAATAGTGTATTTTCCGTTGAGTTCGTGGCCAAAATTTTAAGAATAGATTATCAAAAATTAGTTCAAGGTTTTTAATATTGTTCCTAATTTTAATAATAGATACACCACATCATTATACATCTCTTCCCCCATAATTCGTCAACTTGGTGGTTCTGATGGAATGTTCATGTTAATAGGAGACTTCAGAGAATATTTTCTCTCCCCCTTAAAAGGACCAATGAGATCAATATTGGTACCCCTCCTAGATAATTCTGAAGTAGTACCCTCCATATAATTGTCCCATTCCATATCTATATTTTCCCTATCATACATTTCAATCATCAACAAATAATAGAATTTCTACTCACTCATGGGTTTCACTATTTCATACACAATCCATTAATTAAATCCCTCCAAGATAAAGGATGTATGTGGATTGAAAACCTACCACATTTTCTTTGGGAGACTCTTCATGTACCAAAATAGGGCCCTCTAAGACCTAAAATATATATTTTACACACAAAATGGGTTCAATTTATCTAAATAATCAATCCAAAAAACATGAACATCTCTTATCCTCAAGGTCAAAATGTGGCCAAAATTGTTTTCTTCTAGCCACCAATTCCTGTATCGCTAGTGGTTTAATTATGGGGGTTTTATAATACATCTTTCTTTTTCTTGGTGGTTTCATCTTCATATAAAACCTTAGGTACCGTACATGATGGTAATGCATTATTGTATGATGATGAAAAATATATATTGTTATCATATACTATTTTTTGATGTAATGAAATATCTAAAGATTCTAGTGGTTTTTTTCTTTACCACTATTAAATATATTTTAGTAATGATAATTTTTTTGGGGAGTCTATCCATAATGAAATAATATGTAGAATATGATAAAATAGTTAATCAATTATCGTAATCAAAAAAATCATATTTAAAATTTAGAAACTAATATTTATATTCCCATAAACATTAATTTAATAATGAAACAATCATGTCAATAGATTATTAATTTTATAAAAAGAAACAAGGTGGTATACCTACAAAAATTGAAACATATTGTGGCTAGATTAATGGCCCCATCTTCATAATTATAATGTTGAGGATTAACTATCATAATCTTTCTCATAGGTAATAATTTAATAGGATTAACATAGTTCCCATGGACCTAGTTATTGTTCTCTATTATCATCCTTATCAACACATGATTTAGGAAACTTTCGTGCATAATGTCAATGTTTTATATAGTCATTGAACTGGACCTTTAGTGGTTCTTTTGGATGAATATTTTTGAATCCCATCAGGATAACCCACCACTCAATTTTCTTATGATATTGTTATGAAAAATGAAAATATATTCCCTAAGTAAGGCATAAAATATTCCCCATGAGCTAATTAACTTGGATCCTCTTCAAAAACAATTGATATAAATGTGGTATAATATTTTATCTATCACCATTAACAAAGATAGATTTTAATGACTCTTGATATTTCTATTCATTCATACACTCTATATTTCAGCTATAGTTACATTGTTAATCATATTTTGTGATAGTTGGTTTTTCATAATCATAGGATTTATTTTTCTATCTCCAATTATAAGGGTATTATTAACAAGAGTGTCCCAGCATTATCCATTCTATCAATTGTTAACTAAGTTCATTCTCTTTGCACCACTCACTCAAACCAAAAGTGTTAACATGAGTGATGAAATATTAAGAATATAAGAGAATTATCATATTCATTAAATAAATGTAACCTTAAATATATGATTATCATATTGATTTATAATTCATTTAGAACAACATCTAACTATATTATTTCATCCAATGTTGTCTTTTATTGGGCCCTCTCATTCTAATTTACCATGTCCATCAATGTAACCCAGAAAAAAATCATAATAGTGGTCTTTAAAGATCATATAATCAACCAATGAATATCCCAAAGGAGTGTATTATCATATTTTTAGTTCTTTTCCAATTCATCACGAATAAATTTTATGATTGATTCAATTTACAACCAATCCTTTTCTGGGTGATTAACCTTAAGAACATATCTTCCACATCCACATCCACTTACTAGTATTCAGAGAGAAATTTATTGGTAGGGAAACACATACTCTATAATATCTTAATATCTCATGATATCATCGAACACTAACTATCAAATATATGGTTTCCAAAGAGTTTCACTAACCGTATTTAAAAATATTACTAATATATTATCCCATTCTGACAAAATACTTCCTTTGATACTAACTTAGTTGATAATAGATAAAAATTACTTTATTAAAAAATCCATATGAAAAACAATTAAAATACATAATAATCTAAATATCATTTCAATTGAGAATTTTTAGTCTTTTGAGACTAGATACATAAGGTACATATATTACATTTTTTGTGAATATTTCTCAATCATTTCATTATACAATGTCATCATCTAAAAATCTATCATGTTAAAATCATCCTCATGCCCTGTGAAATGAAAACAATATATTTGGGTGAGATAAAATGTTCATTAAGGTGGAAATAAATATATCAATATGTTACCTGGGGTGAGATCATAAGAATTATTGAAAATAAAAGAAATTTGGAAATAATAGATTTAAAAAACAGGGAAACATATAAAATGATTCTTATGGAAATATATGAGAAAAAATAACTCTATTTGATTAAATGTATAAAATTTAATAAACACTTAAAAATGATAGATAAATAATAAGATAGGGATTATAGAAGATTAACACAAGAAATAATTTTAGAATCAATATAAACATAGAAACACAACATTGTGGATCATGAATCCCCACATGTTTCCTATAGAAGGTAAGGTATCAAAACCAATTTATCATAGCAGATAAGGTATTTGAACCCGTTTCCTATAGACGAACTAGAATCACAACCTATTTAACATCTGTGATTGAAAATTAATACTAATTTACCCATTATCTTCTGAGATATATATCATTTCCAATTATTTAGAGTGTTTTATATGTCCCACTTATCAATTAATGATTAACCACGCACAAGTGTTAAATAAGAAAACCTCAAATGATCACATCATTAAAACCCAAAAATAATCATGGACATCAAAATAAGTTTTTATAGGCATCGTATAAATGACTACATAATCTATATCAATTGAAATCAAATTCAGTCACCCAAAATAGTAACATCATAATTTCATTTAGTGGGACAATTATAAACCTAACATCATGGAAAAATAGATCAATTTTTATATAATAATGAAAATATAATCCAAATTGAAATGGAAAGTAAAAAATATCATCTTCAAAATGAAATAAGGATTATAAAATACATTGATATATTATTATTCATCATAATAAAATGATAAAAATGGTGGTATGTGAATACTTGGTATTGAAATAATGTTTTATATATGAGAAATAAAGAGTTAAGGTGATGTGAATTACTCAGAACATATAATAATTTTATGGAATATAAAATCATACGTGGAAGGGGAATTGAATGAAGAACTAATTTTACAAGGGGGTAAAATTGAAAGTCAAACGTAGAAAGGAAATATTTTAAAACATATTTAGGGTTCATGAAAAAGTCATCCCTGTCAAATTAATACAAAATATAACTTCTATAACATTATTTATATAAACAAACTACTACCATGATCACATATTTCAGATCCTCATTCTTATAAATATCCTTTATAAATATGATTTTTAATTATTTCCTTCATGTATATTTGTTAGTTCTCATTCATTTTCAATTTATTTTGTTAGTAATCTTGATCGTTTTGAACTAGTTTTGTAAAGATATTGTTATTGTGAATTCATCTCCCAAATTTTATCATTATCTGATCACATGAGGTAATATAGTTAATTTTTTTGGTTATTTTATAATATTTTATTTTCATTCTATGTGAGTTTTAGTTATGGTTCTTATTGAAAAAATTATTAGTGATCATATTTCTATGATTTTTAACAAATAATGTTTGGTTACTAAATTAATGAGTAAAAGTGTTATATTACCAAAATAGTAAAAAATCAGCAGTAACTTATTAATATAAAATATTATTCTTCCATGAAAAAATTTAAATTTATTCCATTTTTCAAGAAGGTGGATAAACTGACCCAACCTGATTATTCTACAATATATTTGAGAGTGTAGTTATAGAAGATATACATTATTTATCATTTCATTATTAAAAACACTTATTAATTTATTTATATTTTAATATGGTGGTGAGTCATAATTGGAATATTAATAAGATGATGTTAAATGAATAATTTTTTTAGTTATAAATTCATCGATTTTCCTCTTAGTATTTTAGATCTCAGTAATTAGTTAGACAATGATAACTTACTAATAAAATTACATATCGAATGAAAATTTTCTATTTGAAAATTAAAAATAATTAAACAAAAAACATATATACTCACTAAAAACATATCTAGAATAAACTAGTAATGTCGGTGATGAGAAAATGAAATTCTTATTTTATGGAGGTGGTAGTCCGAACATTCACATGAGCAACATTTTCATATTTTTTCATAATTGGGATTATAAAATATTATTATAATGCTATAAATATATTAAAATTTCAGTATATTATATATACAAATATCATTATATATATATATGGTAATAACGGTTTGGTGGAGGTTATTTGAAAAGGATAAATACTGTAAAAGGATAACTAATACTTATATTGCTAATTGAATCCTATCTTAATGTATCCATTAGAAATGAGGGACATGAGATACATTATTGTTGATAGAAGTAGAAAAAGGAGTATAAGAAATATAGAGGATGTAATTTTGTTTTAGTTTCATGGTAATAATGAAGTAGGATTTTGATAGGAAATGGGTAGAATTAAGATCCTTTTATAGGTAAAAAGAGGGGAAAATTTTTGTATATTAACGTTAGGTATAGTGTAAGAATGGAATTGAATGAGAGTTATGAGAGTTAGGTGGTGAAATGATGGTGAGATGTATATGTGTGAATTTTTAACCTGTCAAAACGTATTTGATATGGACTTACCATCAAATTGGTTTAGTAAAATTCAACCCACATTAGATTACCCATTTCAATAATTATTAGTCTGGATTAAATATTAATCTGTGTTATTACATTATCACTAAATATAAATGATGAAAATTCATAAAAAGTTGTAATTTTATGAATAAAAATTTTTAATCCATTAAATTTAATAAAATTTCATAATATGAGAAAATCATCTATTCTATTAAAAAGTAAAATGTATTGAAAAAAAAATTTCTAAAAAATGTCATTTTAATTATTAGGTGTTATTAATTGTATTTGAAATTTATTTAAATATAAATTAGTGTTAATTTATTTTCATATATAAATAACCATCATATTATAGTTTTAACTTATAATAAATCAATTTATTTAAAAAACACTATTTTGAAATGTATTATTCTTTAAAAAATAACTCTTTTATAATGGTAACTAACATTTACCATGGTGATTTTATACAAAAAAATGAAATCCACCCAGATACATAATTTAAAATTTTTGTTTAAAAATATTGAAAGTATTATATGTTATTCAATTTATAAATATGAGAAAATTAATTTAAAAATAATAAGAATAAAATTTATTATGAACTATTTCAATATAAAAATATTACTTATGTTCGAAATTAATAAATATAGGATTGAAAAAAATATTCAAATTTATTAAATTTATAATTTAACATAAAAAATAATATTTATCCTAAACAATTCCATCATATATTTTAAAATAATTATATAATCTAATGATTATAGAAAAGGAATGCTATTTGTTAATAAAATGTATTTCATAATTCAGCTAAAAAGGTTTTTAAAAAAAATATAAATTATGATAAAATATCATTCATAAATTTAAAAACGAAGATAATTTTGTAACATTCACATCATAAAATTTAAAAAATTAATTTTTTTAGGAAACATAAAATATGGAGAAAAGATATTTTTATAAGAAAATGGGTTCTATTAGATCTACTATTCTCTTTTACTATAAATTACCAATTCATTCAGTGTTACTAAATTAATTAAATATGTAATGTATATTTTTAGTATTCAATCATAGTAAATGTATTTACTTGATATAAAAATCACATTTCTAGTAAATTCATTTTTAACCATAAATTGAATTTGGAAAAAATGACCATTGAAGAATTATAATTATTCCTGAAATATGATTTAATATTAATATTTTAGTAATTTTTTTATAATTATAATGTATTCATACATAACCCATTATTATCTCTTCATAAGTCCAAAGTATGAAATAAGATCTTTTTGCAGCTTTAGATACTAGTTTAGCTAGAATTGATCTTGTAGTAATCTCCCCAATCGTGAAATTCATCCATATATGGTTTTCTCAAACTAAAATTGCTCGATGTTATCATGGGATTTATCTAGGACAAACCCTAGTGAAAATACACCTTCTAATCTTAGGAAATTGGTTTCATAATGAATAATTCTAATTCAGATTTTATTTCCATATATCAACTATTTATTTTATAATATGCTTACATTAATTTATATTATCTAATTTAATGTCATTTTTTAATTGTAATAATAAAATAATATTGTGGGTTTTTTGTTTAGTATAGTGTGTCAACAATAATATTGAATATTTTTTATCTAAAAATAAAATACAAATAAATAGTAAGTCATTACATAATTTCATCAACATATATAAATAAAATGATAGTAACTTTATTCATATCAATGATGTCTAGGTACCTATATACTTTTTCCCTTTTAAATATCATCTTTATTAGGAAGCCATCAATATTAGAACTTTAGGTTTTGGGAGCCTATTATATCCTATGTGGATCATTTTTTTATACCTAAAATTATCCATAAATTTTCATTTACAAAAATTTCTTGCTACCTAATGTAAATATCTTATTCTAACTCAACATTAAATAAACTATATTTGACAACCATTTCATATATATTTTTCTTCTTACATTATAAAACTACTAAGACTATTATTATAGAATATAATCTTCCAATATAAGAAATGGAATCTCTAATATTCACTCCTTCAACAAGAGAATAACCCAAACAAATAAATTTACACTTAATCATATAACTACTATTTTTTAATTCAATTTAAGATTAAAAAACATCTTCACCACATTTACATTTTTTCCTCATGGTATACGGACATTATACAACCTGGTATTATTTTATATTTGATCAAAATCAACATCCATAGCTCTAATTCACACTTTATTCCCGTAATATTAGGTTATATTTTGTAGTTAAATTTAAGTGATAGGGCTTGTTTTTTTATGTATCCATAGATTTCATTTACTTTTTATTAGATAATTTTGATCAATATAGTTTTCATCACCTAGATATGCATATTAGGATTCTGATATGTTTATTTTACCACCTCATAAGCATCCTCCTCATCACTAGTCTATTCAAAATCAATGTGAACTATATGTGGCTCATTTTCTCATGTTATTCACTATTAATCCATAAATTTATCTCATTGTATTCAATTATAATATATTATTCATTTGGGGCCAAAATATTGGATTTATTTTTAATAATTTAAATCTTATAGTATTTAATCACATTAGGAAACCATTTTATCAAATATATATATATATATATATATCCCATTACAATGTATAGGTGTTAAATAATGATATGTTCATAAATATTATAATCAAATATTAAAAATTTTGAGTTCATAAATATAATCAAACAACAGCTACTAAAACTAATATGGTAAAATAAAAATATATTTCTTATTATCACATACTGTATGAGATCATATTAGGGATAATTATTAGTAAAAACATTCTTACAATTTGAAAAAAACTCACACAACTACTCTCCATAATGTTTTTACCTATTAATCTAAAACAGTATTATCCTACCCATTTTAAAAATGATTCTTTTATTTATTTCACATAATTCATTATTTTAGGAGTATAAGGAATACTATATCGGTGCTTAATGTCATGATTATTTAGGTTGTATTCAAAATATATTCTGGTAAACTCTATTCTAATAGCAGTTGTCAACATCTTAAAATGATCTCTAACTTCACTTTCAACATCCATTTTCAAAACTATAAATGTATCCACATCTTTTGAAATGAATTTTCTGAATAACTGTCTTATAAATATGATATAGTCATCAATGACTATAATGATATATATGGAACCCCTAATAGAGGTGTATCTCATAGGACTACTTAAATATGAGTTGACCGACTAAACTAATCTAATTGACTGTATCTCTACTCTTTTGTGCATCCCATGGACCATATTTCCCTTTTGACAAATTAAACAAACTATTTCACTACCTTTCACCATTATGATAGATTTAACACTTTACATTCCATTAATATTTTTCTACAACAGATTTTAGAAGGTGTATAGGGAATGAGTGTCAGATATTATTCTCCACTTTAGCAATGAGATAACAAATATTTTTTGATATCCAATTAGAAAAATATTAATTGAAGTTCATTCTCATTTTTTTTATGAGTATTATATCTTATATACATTTTATGATAATTTTTTTGTATTTTTAAAAAATATAATTAGCTCATAATATCACATAATCACCCAAAATAGGTTATTTATATGTCTATCAACAAATGACATGTCTACTTACCCTAACATATCAAACTCAATTTTAACAAAACTAATTGGTTTGAAATTAAAGGTGCCTCTATTTAAAGTGGTCTCTTTAGAACCATTATTCGCTTCAGAAATTTTCAATAAATTTGGCATATCTAGTCATTTATAATGGGAATCAAATATTATGAATCAATTTCTTTACCTTTTTTCTATATTTAATGTTCACTTATGAATAAGTGACTCTCCTGTCTTAGTATTATTATGTGTCCTCCTTCAGTGAAAAGATTATTATTTTTAACTAAAAAAATAGTCATGAATTCTTACGCATGAGGAAATTTTAGTAAAATTTTCAAAATATTTGATCAATACCTGAAACACAATTTTTAGGAGGTACAGTAGATGAATTTACCTATCCATTATGCTACATTATAGGTCAGTTTCTCTTTTTTATTTTATAACTCGCCATTATATATAAACTTTTTTGGATCCATTAGGGAGAAATATTATAAAAAACATATTATTTATTTATAAAAGTACCACATAGTAAACATTACCCATTAAATTTATTTTCTAGAAAAAATGATAGATTCACTCTCTGAATATCAGCTTAATGTTTTTTTATAACTCTTTCCATCCATTTCAATGGTTATGATGAACCTTCCTTTTTCCAAATGTATAAAATGTTCCTTATAGGGGTATCATATTCTAATTGTTCATTTCAAACCACGATTTTATATATCTTCTTCTATACCCCACATTATTAGATAACATATATTTTTCAGTTTTAATTATCACTGGTGAAGATATTAATAAAACAAGTGTGAAACATGTATAAATTTTTTTATCATAGTATTTTCTTTGATAAAAATTTCAAAATTATCATACACTTTTTTGGTGTATTTCTATACTAATGGAAACCTAATGATTCCATATTTTATCTCTTCATATTTAGATGAAACTTTCTTTCAATGGTTAGCCAATAAACTAATATTTTCAACCTACTTCACCTCAAGAATCTTGATTTAATCAGGATAGTTAATCTCTTTATAATGAAAACTATCTCTATATTTTAGAAACATTTCATACTATTTTATCATGGATTTGATATTATTATTATTTTTTACAATTTATTTCCGGTAACACATCATTATCAATTCACATCAAATGTTTTGAATATATACCATATCCTTTTTCTTTACTTATCATTCTTTATTTGTTCCATTCATCATGTTACATACCATCCATATATTTTCCACCATAACCTTCCTTATAATTAGTAGTTAAACTATAATAGTCATCTTCTTATTCACTCAAACGACTTCTCTTCATCCATATTTTAATTTTATTTTTACCTTCATAAAACATTATGTTTCCTTTTAAATATTATTATCTTTACCTTATTTTCAACTAGTCTTTACCCACCTTATCTTAAAATTATATACTCATATTTTTTAGTAACTCTAACTTAAATTATAAAATTACCCTACACTTGAATCACATTATTGAATGATTCCCCATGATGATATGTTGAAAATTTCATATTTTATGAAGTAAATCCCTTATTTCTATTGATATTATCATCACATGAATCATCCTCATACCAAAAACTTTTGGATTCAACTTCTTTGCCCATGAAATTTAACTTGTTGATGGTCTAGAATTACATATACTCTTTATAATTTTTAATAAAAACTAGAGATTTTATCATCTCATAATTATAAAGTGTATTATAATATTCATCGTGAAATAGATCTAAATTTTATTTTATTGATAATATATTTAGAGTAATTACTTTTTGATAGATTCTAATTAATTTGTGATAATTTATGTAATATTCTATGTTTTCGTCAAAACATTTTAATTTATTGGGAATGTATTTCACCATCATAAAATAGCTATAAATATTCTTATTTCCAACCATTATAATTTCGTTAATAATATCCCTTTAAATTTTTATTCTTTCTTCTTTGATATTAAAATTAGACTCATAAATACTGCTTAGTTTTTTCAACATTTCATAAGAAATATTATATATATTTATATTACTATGAATGTTGTTAGGAATATAATGAAATATTTCATTCATCAATTTCCCATATACATCCAAATTTATTTTAACTTTAATGGACATATAATATTCATTCCTTTAATATGGAATTTAATACCCTGATATTTTATGATATCTTTCTTTAAAAATAAATATAATTTATTTGATAGATTGAGATACATGGAACCGTAAGTCTAAATGAACATCAATATAGTATTCCACTATTGAAAAACCATTAATTATAAATATAATTTTGAATAACGTCATTTTGAAAATATGTAAAATGGTTTTAGATAAGTAAAATATGTTGATAAATAGGTACTTCATTTTTATTAATATATTTATATGATTAAAAAATATATCTTTCCTAAAACATTAATTGTATTTATTTATGTGAGAATATAATATAATTATTTTTGTATTATTTTATAATATAAATTTTATAAATTAAATTTTATTTTTAACATAATTATGTTATAATTATAATTAAAATTGATGAAATGATTTATTTTTCATTGAATAGATAAAAATATTGATTTTTATATAAAACTATCTTCTTGATTGAAGAATATAAAAAGTTTAACTCTATATTAAAATTATTTTAAAATTCCAATTAGTTTGTTTTCATCAATATTAATCCAATTAAAGTCATTATATTTAATATTTTTTGTATTATTCTTGTATTGAATTTTTATATTTAGAAGGTCATTTTTATTGAAAACTATTTTTTGAGATGAATTGAAAGTTTATTTTAAAATTAATATATATAATTTATAGAAATTGAATTTAATAAAATGGATTTCATTTCAGGAACTGCTATGTAAAAAAATTGGTTTTATAAAATATTTTATTTTTAGTCAAAATGAATAGTAAAAATCGCAACAATTTGTCACTTCCATTAATGCTAAAACGATTTTACCAAGGGGTTAAAAAAATTATAAGTTTATATTTTCCCATTAAAATTATATAAATCAAAATTTTTTATATATTTTGATCTGATAATATCCCACATTTGATCCTTTGGAAATTTTAAAGCATTTTACCTAACAATTATTTCATTATATTTTAATCATTTGTGAAATTCCAATTGTGTCAACTACCTCACTTATGAATAAACACCTTACTTAATCATCTTCCCACAAAATACATCATTACAGATCAATAAAAACCCTACCCCATTCTCTTAAAATATTTCATAGACACAAAATATTTGTTTTTATTCTTAAAATACCATCCAAATGGTCCTTAACTGATATCTTAAGGAAGCCTACCAAAGAAGATGTAATCAACTTACCCGATCTATTTCAATGTGTTTCTTCTTCTTCCTCATATAAATTTATTGTCTTTATAATAAAATACAAAAATAAATATATGAAATATATTGATATATTATTATGATTA
Source organism: Viscum album (assembly GCA_963277665.1). Lineage (NCBI taxonomy): Eukaryota > Viridiplantae > Streptophyta > Magnoliopsida > Santalales > Viscaceae > Viscum > Viscum album. The sequence goes on from OY728123.1 coordinate 894,726,511, forward strand.
TGAAACCTCTATTTCTGTGATTTATTCCATCAAATTGAATGGGAATGTATTGATCGTGCATATGTCTGGACTTCCACCTCAATGTATAAACACAATTCATTTTCTATAACCATATATCATGAATTTTTATTATGATGGGTTTATGGTTTATATATGGTATTTATGATATAATTATTCTTCTATAATTTTAAAATAATTTCCACATTATTACATTCTAATTTTTTAGAAAATGACAATGTCGCTCGTGTGTACGTGTGGGCTATCACCTCCATGATGCGATGTGATTTATTTTTTATTCCAATTTACATGGATATTAATATGGATATATTTAATTAACATATTTGATATAATAATGAATTTATAATGGTTAGTTATTAATTTCCTTTATATCATTCCAGGCGTCACATTTTGACAACCACATTAGTTAATAAGTGTGGTCTACTGTCTCCTTGTACAATGTGATTAATTTTTCTATATCATCTTTTTATGGATGTCTCTATATATAAATATATATAATGAATATATATGATATTTAAATCATTATTAATAATCATGGGATTATTTTTCTATGGGTAAAGTGAACAAAATGAAACTACCATTAAAAAATTCTCCTAAGAAATAAATAAGTTTAAACACATAAATGATGATTTTATATGTAATCATTAATAAATATATTATGAGATTTTATAATTTTATCATATATAATGTTATAAATATGTATAATATTTTGTTTTAGATTTATAATAAATTTTAATGTATTATTAAGGAGTTTATAGTACTTTTAATGATATTTGAACTTGATATAAGTGATTTATTTTACAATGCCATTGTTTACAAGGATTTTATATGATTAATTATCTGATGATGAAAATTCACAACATAACTCTAAATAATATCAGGAATTTTATTCTAAATTTTTTATTTCTTTAGAATACATGACTTACTTTCATTTAATTTACAATATGTACTCATGATACAAAAATAATGTGTTTATGGAAAACATAATTTATTTTTCTCTTTATTCGAAAATTATATTTCATGCATGTCAATGTTTTCTAAAAATGATTCCATGAATGATTATACTAATATCATATTATTTTTTTAGTCATTTTTACCAATGTTTTAGTTTTTATTTTTTTTAAATGATTCATTCTGAGATTTTCCAAATGTGGTACTTTTGAATTTTTATAGAAAACATGAAATGAATCATTATTTCAACATACATTACATGAAAAAAATTTGCCACTCTCTTAACCACTAATGACTTGAAGATCACTTTACAATATTACAAGGTTTTTTCAATGAAAATTTTCCCCATAACATTTGGAAAATTAATTGATTTTAAATAAATTATTTCAAATTTAGTAGGGTATTTTCATAAATAAATGTTATAGGGATCTTTAAAAGAAACATTTCATTTATGATAAAAACCGTGATATGATCTAATGATACCATCTGCATTCATTGTTTTTTCTACCAATGATGATGTTGATTTATAGATTATTTTATGAAACCTATTTCTTTTTAAAAGGATAGTGATGTTATGATGAATCCATTTTGAGTCCCATTTTTTTTGTTGTGTTATGATTTGATGAAATGAAGGATTATTTAATGATGGATGTTTTATGACCATGTGTAATGAATATTTACTATTATCATTATATGAGAGGTGGGATCGAAATCATATAGCCCTACAATTCATTGGGTAAGGATGGATATGTCATGAGAAAATAATGACTAGAATAGAGATTAATCCCAATTCAGTAAGGGACACTTCCCACTCTTGTAGTGTCATTAGTGAATAATTAGTTATTATATAATGAAACGGTGAGTAAAATAAATAATCTATGATAATCATTTCAGTGATCATTGTCTATTTAAATTATTTTATATGCTTGTGTGTATTCCATACACTTATGCCTTTTTCCAATGTTTTTCAATAATTTCTCAATTTATTTGATTTCATTATGATTTATGTATTATGAAAAGACATGATTTATTCCATGACTAAAGATTATGATCATTGAAAACAACTGTATTGTTTTCAGATGTTCAACTAATGTTTGCATACCGTCATACTCATCTAATGTTTAAGCGATAATTGATACCTTCTTTGTTCAACCTTATTGAGAATATAATCCCACCCATTCACATTTTTTTATCCCCATGTTGTGAATAATGGTTCTAAAAAATAATATTCATTAGAACGATGATATTTATGAAGAAATTAGATGGATATGTTGTAGGTCATTGATGAAAAATCTATTTATATAACTGATTTTACAAAAACAATATATCAATACATTTATATCATGGATAGTAATGTTATATATTGAATATTTATCTAATATGATGTGATATTTATGTATGAAAAGAAATAAATGTAAACATGGAGATGGTATCTTGAAGGGAATGGTTGTTTCTTCAAGCAAGTATATGCCAAATTTCCCTCCCTCTCTTATTCAAAATTTTTCAACCGTTGAGCTTATGAGGTTATGCCCACCGATGGATCCCACGATAATTCCATTATATGGGATTTCTTCACCTCTCCCCTCAAATTCATACATGATTAGATTCTCCATCGATACACCCTCATCTTCCCTTAAGTGGTTGTGCAGTTCCTGTAATCTCGATGGAGACCGTTCTAATGGGAGGTCCCTCGGTTGGATCTGTCTATTTTTCTCCTATCCCCAGTATTCCTATCGATCCTCTATGTGTGTAGACGGTGGAAAGATTCCTGGTACTATCTAGATGTGGGCTTTCCAAATGCTTTGGCCTTCCACAAGTGGATGTTGGTTGCCAGATTTAGTAGTGATAATCCTTCTCTCCCATTCTTCCATGCCTATATTATCTCTTGGGGTATAGATTCACTAATAAGGGTTTTTGTGCTCAACTTTAGATCCTTTTGTGTGGTCCTTTAATTTGAGCAAGAATTCCTAAAAGGGTGGGAACACCATTCCCAATCTTGTAGAAAGTGGTGCTTTCTCATTTTTTAGTGGATGATGGGGGGATCACATCATGAATGAATCCCCACAGGCCGCGATTTTTCTTATCTTAGAAGGGATATTACTTCCCTTTCTCAATTATTCCTTCATGAAATATATTTTAGACTCTCTCGGTTCCATTCTTTTCTTAGATAATAGGTCTCTTCAGCTCATTGACATTTAAATATTCTGTTAGTGTGTGGAAATGGATCTCTCTATAGAGTATATTGACCGTATTCTCCTCCATGATGGTGAACCCTTTTCGTGGAGGACAAAATCATTTATAACTCCTCGATTCTCTTTTTCAAGTCATGAAATCTACACAGGCACTTTGTCTCTATGTTCCAGAAGCAGCACCTCAAGACAAATGATCTAGTAGAAGAGCTTGAACCTAGCGATTCCTTTCAGTCTCTGAAGGTCACCTCTCATGTCAAAAGTACCACCTTCCCCCTTCTTATGGAGGGTGATTCTACAATCAATCATAACCAGCTGGTACCTTTTTTTTGGACTCCCCACCTTTGGTCTTAGGTCTAGATCCTCTCCCTACTTCCCCCTCCAACCTTCCTCTATTTAATTTCAAACCATATCTACCTATATTTTAACTCCCCATATAAATTTTCTCAAGGATCCCCCTCCCCAAATGGAAGGAACCAATCTGAACCCCATCCCCCCAGGTATGCAAGTTTTGAATGATCTGATCTCTTCAATGGATTTTTCAATTCCCTTATCTAATAGATTTTACAAGCTAGACATTTCATCCATGATAGTGAATGTGATGGAAAATACAGTACAAGCTCTACTCTAGGTAACTCACCCACTCTCGGTAATTCTAACCTATTCGAAAAGCATGGTTGAATAATTTTTTATGAGTCATACAAATAAGAATATGAAATTAGGCTCAAAACCAAGACGTCTTTAGTATCATTATTAATGTTTATTATCTGGAAATCCTAAGGTATAGAAGCTCATGTTAAAATGATTTATGTCTCCAGAAATTCTTACATCAATAATTTTTCCTTAATATCTCTCTTATAACCCAAAAAAACAGTATCCATGATTTCTACCTTCACTAAGAGAATTGAATTTCATCCTTTTTTACATGAGCATCAAAAAGCCTACATGTCTAGTTATTCTAGAACTCAATTAACTAAGTGGATTTAATAGTGTTTTCATATCAACACCTCACAACCCGGATCTCTTTGGGTATGAATCAGTGTTATGTTTTTTTATCTATGCAAAATGTGATATGCATTCCAAGGAGTTTATATGGAAAATTCTCATTTATTTTGTTCCAGGAGTAGTGGAATGGTTTTTTGTAGGAAACTTCAATGTCATTATTGATCCCTTGAACAATAAAAAAGGTGGTATATTTTGTACGAAATCAGGTCAGGGCTTCTCCTCTTTTATTTCTAGTAATGGACTTACGAATATGGGCTTCAATAAGGACAAATACATTTGTTGTAATAACCAAAAGGCCTAAGGCACACCTAGTGTCTCCTAGAGTGGTGCCTTTATAACATTCTAGTGACTTCCTCCTATCAGAAGGATATGATTTCCCACCTTGTCGATGATCTTTATGACCATTCCCCTCTTCACATGAGTTTTAATTCTAGGTATGAGGGGAGGAATAACTTCATATTCTCAATAAGCTAGACTTCAGAACCATGTATTCAAGATAATATTATCTCCTACTAGTCTAGACTATTATAGGGTAACCTTTGGATATGCCTAAAGAACATATTAATATGGTGAAGGAATCTTTATAATCATGGAGAAGCAGACAACCTCCCTCCCAAAAACAGTTGGAAACATTAAAAAATGACAATGATCAAATATATTCTAGACTATATGATGGATGAAGTAATGATATGTTTAGTTCCCTTATTCATACAAAGAGCCTCATCGAAGAACTAATTCATTATTAAGAACATATTTCAAGGGTTCAATCTATATATTTGTGGCTTCAATCATGTGATCAAAACATAGGTTATTTTCATTTTTGTATTAAATAAAGGAGATGTATTAGGAAGCCTAATATTATTCATAAATATGGGATGTTTAAAAATTAACATGAAGCTATTGGAGGTATGGCTGAATATCTTTTTAAATATCTCCTTTCTGGACTTTTTTATAGGATGGGCTCCCTAGGGACCATTCCCCCATATTTGATAACTTTCTCAGGGTGGTATCAGAGTTCTCCAATCACCTCATAAAAACAATTCCCAAGGGAAATGAACTATGGGATGCTATTTAGGCCTCAACCAAAAGATTTCCCCCAATATGGATGGTTTTCCAAGTTCGTTTTACATAGACAACTATTATATATTGAAGAATGATCTCTTATAGATAGTTAAAAATTTATTTCATGGAGGAATCCTCCCCTGGGAGAGCAAGTGAATCTACCCTAGTTCTCATCCCAAAATTCAAGGACCCTTCTTCAATTAAGTATTTTTTTGAAATAAGTATGTGTAACTTTTCCTATAAATCTTTTTCAAGTTTTTTCAATAGGATAATCACTCAGTATCTCCCCTCTAGGGTCTCCATGGAGAAGCATAGATTCATGAAAGGCCAGACCATTCAGGGTTCTATTAGACTAGTGTGAGAGAATATTCAAGACATTGATAAGAAATATAAAGGCTCGAACATCATAATTAATGTAGATTTAGAGAAATCATATGATAATCCTGAGTTGGAACTTATCATTAATGTATTGAACTGTATGAGTTTTTCTCCTTATTATATCAACCTCATGTTTAGATGTGTGATCTAACCATATTTCTCAGTTTTCTTTTTGGGAATAATATGGGGTTTCTTCAAATCAGTGCACGGTCTTAGACAAGGAGACCCATTGTCATCGAACATGTTCATCTTGACATAGGATGCTCTTAGTAGACTCATCACAAACAAAATACAAGAAGGTTTCGTTCTTCCTTTTCATTAAAGGTCTCATTTCCATAATTTTTCTTATATCATGTTCACATATGAAAGGGTTATTTTTATAAATGGGAGCTCAAACCCTATTCAATTAATTAATAATATTCTTGAAGAACATTGAATGTGGAGAGGGAAACTTATAAACAGGGAAAATTTTATTCTTTACATATTAAGGATTTTATAGAAGAGTTGGGATAATAGAATTAAAGCTAGTATTGGAATTAATATTAAGAGACTCTCTGTGGACTACATATAATATCAGGGAGGCTTCATATAAATAATCTTGAATAAGTTTTGGGTAGGATCTATTATCACATTAATAATTGGAAAAACGGGTTCCTCTCATTCAGAGGGAGGATCACTCTTTTAAAGAATGTGTTAACCTCTATCCCCATGCATATACATTTAGTCCTCAAGGTTTCAAAAACTATTATCAGTAATATAACAAAGCTCACGAGTAAATTTATTTCTGACTACCATTCAGAGGGCAGGTACCACTAGGCCTCATGGGCGAGAATGGATTTTCCTATTGATGAGGGTGGCATCAAGCTGTGAATCATCTCTGAAATGATGTACTACCTACATAGATGGCTGACATGGGAGGTTTTGGAGATATAAACCGTGTGGGAAAAGGTAATTATGGAAAATCATGGAATGAAACTAGGAACTATAATAATTATTCCTATTTATTAGGGAAAGAATTTCATAACCACATATCTTATTTCTAAAGCCATTCATATTGGATCATCAACCATGGAGACATTAGTTTTTGGCACGGAAATTGTTCTAGTCGTACCTAGGCATTCCTGGATGCCTAATCACAAAAATTAATATTAAAAGGGATAGTGAATATACCATTTTTATTTAGTTTTTCTTAAATAAGAATTAGTATGATGTGTATCAACTCATAAAGCATGTGAATGGGCAAGATAGGTTTCTTTAAATCCTCTACATCTGGCTCCTTTTCTATCAAGGCTTACAAACCATTGATTTGGGATTCTCTTATCAATGATTCATGAGTAAAACTCATCTGGTGAAAATATGAATCACAAAAATAAAATTTTCTCATTTACCATATAGATAACTAGGTGGTCCCTACTAAAGGGGAGGTGTTCTGAAAAGGGGTCCATATTGTTTCTAAATACTCATGATGCCTTCAACTAAGAATTGACATGACATCCCATGTATTCATTGAGAGTGACTTTGAAAACATGATCTAGGAATCAGTGGGTGATTTCATTGTCTTGTCTTCCCTATATCATCATGGAAATAAGTGGTGGTTCTGTGGAGTGGGAAGAAATATCATTGAGAACAATGAAATGGCCATCATCCTTTTAGCTGGGTACTGGTGCATTTGGGAATAAAGGTAAAAAGTTTAGCATAAAGGTCTCATATTCTCAAAAGTGGCCCTGGTACCTTGGAATAAGTGTATAATCCCCAACCCGGATGTTCTTCTAAAAAATTGGGAAGATACCCCCTCCATGAGAATAGTGTTGAGGTACAAAAACCATCATGCAAGTTATAGAGAACACCCTAGGGTCAATTAATTCATTGGATTCCTCCTATTGGTGAGTTTAAATTAAACACAGATGGAACTTTATTTAATGGAACTATGAGGGGGTGAGGGGTTGTTTGGAAACCAAGAGGAAATGTGGTTTCATCTTTCAGTTCAAACTTTGGCAGATGTGACTTCTTACAGGAGGAGGAAAGATCCTTAATCAACTATCTTTAGTTATATTTGTCCATGAAAATCACTCTCTTAACAACTGTAATAGATTCTATTATTTTCCACATCTCCCTTAAAGACCAAATCACCACTTACTGGAGCATATTTATCATATTAATAGGTACAAGCTTCTCATTAACTACAAGACTATCTTACAATACACCTGGTGAGAGGGAAACAAGGTTTCTAACTACCTTGCTTCAATGTACACTCGTGATACTGATTTTATTACTTTCTCTATTTTTGGGTCCTTACCATTAGAGTGTGTGAGTGTTTTTAGAGGTGAAGCCCCTTGGATCCATTACATCAGACTTCCCTAATCTTCTAACCTTGTCCCTAGTTTGTTGTGTTCTTCCATTATCTATATATGTATTCTTTCTCCTTTTCCTCTTCATAAATTTCAAAATTTTTTGTTAAAAAAATGAATGAAATGTTTGTTTTAATATAGTCGGTATGAAAAATGGATTACATAAATTTAGAAACTATGATTGGAAATTATTTTGGAATCCTTTAGTATAATCTTATATATATATATATATATGAGAATATATTATATTATTGTAATGAAGGGGGATCTATTTTCAAAAAAATGCTATATGTATACTATAAGTGGATGTGGTTTTATTATAGATTCATCTCTAGGTAATAATGCTAAATTGAATTGGTCAATTATATCATTGGAATAATTTTGTTGAACATTGAGAATAACCTTGATACACACTTGGTTTGACCTGGCCATGGAATATGATCAGGTTAATTAAAATTATATTTTTAAACTATTATTATGCATTTGAATAAATAATGATAATATATTAAATAGGTTAAACCTAAGGTGTCATAAATTTATAAAATCGTGTCTTGATTTAGATATCATATAAATTATATTAATTATTTTGTTCTTTCCCACTATTATTATTTTTTCACACACTGTTATTTTTTATTTTTTCAATGGATGGAATCCAAATAATTTTGGATAATGTGGAAGGTGACTATAAAGAAAATGTTTATCCTCCTATGAAATGAAATGTTATTTTATATGGAATGTAAAATCTTATTGATATAATTATAAAAATATCTCATGATTGGAATTATTTTTTTATTCTAATTGAGAAAGGTAGGAACAATGTTTTATTGAGTCATTCATGAGGAAAGGTCTTCCTTCCTTTATTTGTTCTACTACTAGACTAGTTTATGAAAAATGAATTTGTACCATAGAAAATAAATTTCCATTTTTTTTGTGTCTAAAAAATGAAATATTTATTTTAGTGGTTTATCATTTGAATGGTAAATCAGATTTATGGTATAATATTATCTAGAGCATGATGAAAAATGATGAAATTCACTCCACATAGTGGGATGGTTTTTTTATCTTAAGTTCTAATAATCACTTTTCCCATATTATTCATATGAAAATATAAAAGGAATTTCATAATCATAAGAATATGGATAATAAAATTATTAGTACCTACGAGTACAATTTTAAAATATTTGGGTGGTACACATCTGTTATTATTATACAACATTAATCTATGGTTGGTCAATTCTTCCATGTCTTAAAACCTAGTATCTGATGGGCATTACTATAAGTGACTATAATGTTTTTGATGTAATTGTTTTATGTGATATGAAGCTGGAGATGAAAATTCAAGTAACACATAAATGTCATGGTTTTGATATGAAAAAAAAACATGGAATTTAAAGGGAATTATAATTACCATAGAGGGAAGAAGATGAATTTTATTTAAGCTCTAAGTGTGGAAGGAATATTGGGGAAATTATATTTCAGAGACTGCTATATGATTTATGTATAGAATGTGCGGTTATTGAGAACATAAATTGTTCATTTAGTGGGATAATGTTGTTATCTAATGATGGAGAAAAGGTTGAAGAAACATCACCACCCACACACTAGTGTTGAAAATAAAATAAGTATGGTTATTAAGGTAAGAAATTCTCAAATAATATGGCTAATGATAATGATCGATGTCTGCAACCTCTTAATCTCATGGAAAATTTGAAATCTCATGAGATCACTACTATTTATTAGGTGTATACTAATTATGTGTTGCAATATAAACAATCAATCCACTCTATAAATGAAAATGTCTTATTTGAATATTGACCTTCCTACTCATTAAAATTTGATGAATTTTATAAGGGTATAAAAACACCACATAAATGATTAAATTTTGAATTAGTTATGAAGACCCTTAATGGAATGTTGATAAAATGTATAGTCTATAATTCTTATTAGATTTGTGTTTCTAGGAATTTAATTCCTAAAAATATCATTATTCTCCCTCTAGTTTAATTTCCTACAATCTGGGGCATGAATTGAATTTCCTTACACAATCCCAATCAATTGTTGTTGAAGGGAAGTCATGTATAATATTCTAAACTAAACATTGATCTTTTATCAATCTGATTATACATTTGAACAACCAATGGGAATAAAATCTATTATATGGGTTATTATTCCTATTTAAAAGGGTATTTATCTCATATAGTAAAAGAGAAAATCATCAACGAATATATGACTATTCTATAATAGTATGTTGATGTATTTTTATTATAGTTTCCTAGTGTTTGTACAAATTGTGATAATGAGTTTTTAATAGAATACATACCAAGATCTATACCTATTTTGAATACTCCATATATAATGATCCTAGTCATGTTACAAGAATTATGGAATCATATCTAGGAGAATAATGATAATGGATTCATTTTTCCAAGTGTATCACTATAATGTGTACCTATTTTTTTAAGATGAATGATAAATGAATGGGAATATTCATTGATAATTAGAAAATTAACTAGATCACTATCAAGAACTAGTATCTCATACCCCATATTTATTGATTTTTTGATCAACTATTCATAGATAAATATTTTTCCCATGGTTGAAATTTTATTCAAATATCACCAATTGAGGGTCAAAATTTAAGATATACTGTATACATCATTCTATAAAAGGTATATAATATTTGAATTTATAGTGATGTTGTTTGTGCTTACAAATTCATCTTCCATATTCATGGAATTAATGAATAGTGATGTTGTTTGTGCTTACAAATTCATCTTCCATATTCATGGAATTAATGAATAGTGATTTGGATATTTACCAGATCAGTTTTTGGTTGTCTTTATAGATGGTATTATTATATATTCAAAGGAAAATAGAACACCATGATAATAATTTGAGAACTATTCTTAATACCATGAGGAAGGAAAAGGTTTATGAATTATTTACCAAGTGTGAGTTTTAGAATCAAAATGTTTAATTTTTGTTTTATTTAATTTCAAGTGATGGTATATTAGAAGAACCATCAAATACAAATGTTCTTAGATATTTTCCTAGATGAACCACTGTGATGGATATCTAATGTTTTCGTGGTTTGGATGAATATTATTCATGGTTTAGAGATAATTACATATAGTTTTATAATCTAATCACCAAATTAACTTATAAGTGTTACATTTCCCTCTATATTAATAAATTTGAATAAAATTTCAAGTAATTAAAGCTAATTTAAATCAATAGACATTTTATTACATTACCCTAGAGTGGGGAATGTTTTAATATTTATAGTGATTCATCAAATAAGGGGTTGGTATGTGTCTTCATGAAAAACTATATAGTGATAGATTATGCCTATCCCCAATTTAATTTTCATGAGAAAAATTACACAAATAATGATTTAGAGTTATATTTGGAATTTTTTTTAATAAACATGACTTAGGTGTTATATTTTTATGGAAATGTGGAAAATATAAATGTCTCGTAAACATTTAATGTATATGATCACTCATAAATAGAATAACATTTTCTGAAGATGGTGTTTAGAGTTAATTGATGAGTTTGATTTCTCAATACATTACCACCCTCAAAAAATTTACATGGTGGATGATTCATGGAGTAAAAATGATCATTCTAGCTTATCTATATAAAGGATAAAAAAGATCTAATATGTCTAGATTTACAAGTAATAGATCTAATAATCATAATTCAAGGGGAAATAATATCTTGATTAACTGATTTAACAACCATTTATCTAGGTAAATATTAAATTGCAGATTAATTAAGATGTATATCCATAAAATAATTTGATAAATGTTCCTTACATCAACATTGATTGTGAGGTAGTAATAATAAATAGTAAACATGTATGTGTCTTGTCATTACGTGATTTGAAGAATTGGTTATTGAATAAATCTAATAGATAATGATTTCTTATTCATATTAGAAGTATCAATATGTATAGATATCTAAAAATGTATATATTAATGTGTAACATGAAACAGGGTATTAGAGACTATGTTTCATAGTGTCTTATATGTCAGCTAGTTAAGGATGAGAGATATAATTCCAAGGGGATACTACAATAATTACCCATATCAAAATATTAATTGGAAAAAATCCCCATGGATTTGTTCATCAAACTATCCAAAATGTATAAGGAAGATAATGATATTTAGGATATAGTTGATTTTCACAAAAATTAATCACACTTCATTATTATTAGATAAAATTTATCAAATTTTCATCTTTCTATAGAATACATTTAGGATAAGGTATGGAATCATACAGTACCACATTTTACTATATCTAATTGGTATTTTAGGTATTACCTCCCAATTCAGGTACAGACTTCTGAAATATCTAGATTTTGAGCTGTGTTCCTTTAATACTTGTCAACCTCGGTCTAATGTTCAGTTTGGGTCAACCACTAAAATCTTATATGACATTCTTAGATCACATAAAATGGATTGGAAGGTTATTTGAAATTTATACCTTTCCCTTATCATGTTTTCTTAAAACAATAGCTTTCAACTGAGAATTATGATGTCTACATATGATTCCAACTATAGAAATCAGTGTATAAATCCAATTTTATTATAAATTTGGATAATTAAATCAATTGGGACTCAATCAATTTGAGGAAATTAGATATAATTTTACATCCTTTCAGAAGTACATCATGGTATCACAATGTCGATTGAAAATTTATCCTTTTAATAATAGGGGAAATATATAATTTCATGTTTTAGAGAAATAATTACTACAGATATATCAAGAGAGGAAGGTAATGAGTTTCATAATAATAGGAAATATAATCCCTAAGAATATTTCTCCTTTAGAGAATCATGATCAATTTTGGAATGTAGCATATCACATGGAACTTCTATCAAACCACTAGAATGTTCATGATTTTTCCCATATATATCTATAGAGAATATGAAATCCTAATCCTTAACATTTAATAAACTCATAGGTTTTACCTCTATAACATGATTATCCTAATGAAGAACAATATGTAAAAATCTTTGATCATAGAGATAAAGTATTATAAAACAAGAATACACCTTAGGATAATGTTCCCTAGAGGAATAAAAAATTTGATGAAGTTACATGTAAAACTGAATATGTGAAAAAAAAATCCCCATTTGATTATATATGACTGGTAGAACTACAATGAACAAATTCATTTAATTGAAGGTATAATGTATCACCATGACATTTAATGATTTATTTATTTCTAAATAAATTCATTTATTTCAATAGCTTGTGATACATACAACCTCGATTCAAAATCAACCATGATATAGTTTATAATTATAATATAGATATTAATATGGATGTATGAATAAGAATAACCAAATTTAAGAAAAATATTTAATATATTTAGATAATGAAAATATATTGATAAAAACGTACATAATTTTTTTAATGTCACTGTATACTATAAAAATAATATTTTCCTCAAAATGATTTCTAGTTAGTTTTTGAGAAAATAATATAATTAAAATTTTCTACTTTTATGAAATTTATTTGAAAAAATGAAATTATTTTTTTAAATCATAATTTCAAATTTAATGTAGAATATTTAGATAATATTTATTTTCAATTAATAGTGAAAATTATTGATTTCTTTTGAAAAATATCATTTAGTTTAAAGAATTTGAAAAGTAATTTTCTTTTAATATTTTTATAAAACTATTTTATTTCATTTTAATTATGAATAATCCAATTAAGTTAATTTTAATAAATTTTACAAGAATTATTTAATAAAAACATTTTATATTTAAAAAACCATGTTTTTCCTAAAAATTGTTTTTCAAGAAATGTAACAATCCTGAATTATATCAATGAAATTTACCTTCCTATAATTAGTTCATATAGTATAAATCAAATAAAATCCCTTAGAAAAGATAATAAAAACATTATAAATGAATAATGAATAAAATAAGAGGTATTTCTAGAAGTTATGGAACCTATATCAATGAAATAGTAACATGCCCTTAAGAATAGTAATATGAACCTTATGAATAGTAAACTGGAAAAAAATAATAACATCACCCATGAATGTATTAATAAAATTAATGCATCTTATAAATGAATGTATGATATAATTATATCACAGTATAAGTACAAAATATTTTAAAAATTATTAATTGAGTTTTAGTACTTTTATAAGTCATAAATATTTAATTACAATTTTATAAATAATAAAATTATTTTAAATATAATTTATTTTCAAAAAAAAGTATTCATAAGTTAATATTTTGTTATTTTTTTATTTTAATATAATTTTATGAATCCTTTGTTAATTTTTCAAAATGTTATAAAATGAGTTGTAATTTTAAAATATATATTTTTCGAGCAAATGATTTTTTTAATTAAAAAATAAATTTGTCATATTTAAAAAATTATTTTTAGATAATGGAGTAAATTTTTGAAATCTACACATTTTAAAATTATTAGGTTGAAATTTTTTATTTTTCAAAAACACTTAAAATTTTTGGTGAATAGTAAAATATGACAATTTAATATAAATACTGAATACAAGAATTAAGAAGTCATAGGTGAGGTATGTATAATTTAAGCCCATAATCTCTAATTAAACATCATTATTTAAATATATTTGGGTATAATTCTCAAACTATTCATTGTCTTGAGAAAAAACAATAAACAAATGATTAAAATATTCAAAAAACACCCCTCTTCTCCACTCTAAATACCACCCCTCACTAACCTTTCTCCTCACACCATCCAAGCATAAATGATTGACTAAATTTTTCCCAATACTCCTCTATAGACCCTAACCTATGTTAAGGAGATCTTGGTCTCCTTAGAAGACGAAATCCATTCCCTTTAAGGAGGTTCTCAAGAGGATAATTGAAGAGGTAAAAATCCTTTTTTTCTTTTTTTTTTCTTTTCAATTTCTTTTATTTTCTTATCCTTACCTCACCTCTCCTTTCCAAAGATACATCATAACTCCAGTATAATTTATATAATATAATTATATCAAGTTAATTTAAGATCCATCGTTGATAAATTTATCTCTCTCCTTTATTCTATAAATGAAAACATCACATGTGATGTGTCAATTTATCATCATCATGGACAACGCATCTTCATTTTCCATTAAAGCCTTCAATGTTAGTCATAAATCCATTTTTATTATTAAAAAATATTACAATATATGTATTAAATCCTATTTCATGTTATATAACAATTATATACACATGATCTTAATCAATAAAATGAAACCAGTTTGTAATGATCCAAAAACCGACAAAATAATCTAAACGATTATCACTAGAGACTTATCTAACTATTCATCCTCATCACAAATAACCAAATGAATTATATAACCATTTAATATTATTTATGTTAATTACTAAAATATAACAATAATTATGGTGAATTATGCCCATTTTATATGAACATTATTACTTATAAACAAGTGAATTGATCATGAAAACCGAGAAAACAAACGCTCCCAAATAATGAAATTAAATTCTATAAATCATCAAAGAGGACATAAATGAATAAAATATAATTATAATAAATAAAATACATGTATAAAATGTTATTAATTTATAAATTAAAATATTTAATTTTATTATCTTTGACGTTAAGGTCAAGTGCATAACACTTTCATAAATAAGGTAAGGGTTTCTTCCCAAACATCTATTTTCATTCGTGTTATGTTTTATCCCTCTATAAAGCAATTTAATTCTCCATTATTTTTAAATAAATATTCTGAATATATTTTTTATACATTCAAAACTCATGTTTCATATCAGTTCATCTTTTCTTTATATGAAATACATGTTCTGTTTCAATATTCTCTTCTCAATTTTTCTCGATACGCAAACCCTATTAAAGGGAACGTCTCGATTTCATTCCAATTTTAAAGTATCATACATATTCTATTTTGTGAATCTATTATGTTTATAAAATCACCCATTTTTTAATGAAATAATATATATTTTCATTTCTAGTTTCATAGAACAATTATGATAAATAAATTTGAATTTTCTAAAAGAACTCTTCTTTGCAATGTAATAAAGCAGTATTTCTCTAAATAATTCCTCAATGATTTTATTAGATTATGTACATCTATTTAAACACATCTATTTAATTTTACACTATATTAAGATTTATATCTTATTTTTATTATTTTCCAAGTTTCATTAAATGGTTTATGATCAGTTTGATGATGGATGTGTTATCTTTGTACCATTCAACATCCTACTCCGAATGATTAGTGATTATATTTACCGACTAGGGGAAGTTATTTACATTTCATGATTATATGTTGTTTATGTTTAACCACATTCATTTAAGGAATTTTTTGAAATTAGTATGTTATGGGTGGGGCCCTATATATCCCCTCGATGAATCAGTATGTCTCATAAGACAAACTATATATGGTTTTGGTCGAGGCCTTACCCATTTGTTAGATTATTGGAATAAAGCCTTGACAGTAATAGATTCTTGACATGAATCCCTGATGGTATGATTATGATGTAGTGAATTATTAATTACCTCAATATTATATTAGTAATTTATTATCCATGTGAATATTTTCCTAGTATAATATCCATAGTTAAGATTACTTCTTATGTGATCATTTATATGGAATTATTTATTAAGCTTTTATTATTTCTATATTGTTCTCAAGATTATTTTATAATGGCATGTTATTTTAATCAATCACCTTGTATTATAATTTATATTATCTCTCTCTATATTTTTTACCTATACTGAGAATCTTATTTTACCCCTTTCTTATGTATTATTTTTCACATGGTTGTGAATTAAAATATTATGAATGACTTTATGGGTTAATCTAAGAGTTTTTGGGTGTTACTAGTGTATTTTCATTGTTGGTTTCACTTAAAATTTTTAATTTAATTTTCATGTATGTAATGTGGCTTCCAAAAATACTAAATTTATCAAGCCCTTTGGATTTGTGTCTTATAACTTTGACAATGTAATAATTTAAGGCACCAGTTCCAAGAAATTAGGGTCGGGGTCTTTACATTTGGTATGAGAGTAAGTTTAGTAGATACTACAAAAACTAGATTTAGAAAACATTGTCTAGGGAACATAAACCTAGGATATACATTGAGAACAAAAATAAAATAACATCCTATAATTGTGGTAAGGAGGTGATTATGTGGGTCTTCCTAGCAATACATCCATGTTTGGATTCTACAAGTGGATGTGGTTTTGGAATAGATTTACATAGGGGTAACACCTCTGATAAGGTGTATCAGGCCTTACTAAGGGTAACCTAGTACAAAAAATTGGTTGTATTATGCACCTATTTTGACACTCTAAGGAGAAATGATTAGGATAATTCACATTTTCTCTATAAACCATTATTAATGATTTAAAATTAAATATGTACCCAAATAAATAATTTTTATGATTATGTGATTAGAAATGAATGAATTTTTCAATTTATGTTATGATTTTCTATAGTCTAAAATTATGCACTATGATTTATAACCTAGTTTAGTGTATTCCATAATTTATAAAAAATTTCTACTGGAAGGAATAGAACTGTATCAATGCATGTATCCCATATAATAATTTCCCTCCTTTGTAAGATAATGATGTTAGAACAGGAGTTTAAACTGAAGCTGAGAAACTTATAACTATATTGGGATAACTAACATAGGTTATGAATAATAACCTTACCCATATAGAGAATCATAGTCCACAATGTAGAGGAACAATGTTAGACAGCTTCACGAGACAACATCCTCCATCACTCAATGGGACTGAAAACCCATTTTTAGCTGAGTAGTGGATAAGTTACATGGAAAATGTGTTTCTGTATTTTAGAAGTAATGGAAGGGAGAAGGTTATCATGGTAGTTTATTATATCCTAGGATATGTGGATAAATATTTCTTATTGATTCAAATCTGAAAGGTGGATGATGAAATAGTAAACATGGAATGAAAGGATTTTAAAGAACTTTTCTTTGAAAAATGTTAACCTCGTGAACGAAGAGATGATATGAAGAGAAAATTATTGAATCTGAGAAAAAAAGGGGAGTATAATGTTTCTATGTTTGGATCCAACTTTACATGGTTATAAATTCATGTTGCGGATTATATATGTAATCCAAATAGAATGATTGATCAATTATTTTATGGGTTAAAACTATTCCTCTATAAGGAACTGGACTCCCAAACATTCTCAACATATGATGATATAATATCATGTGCTATCAAGATGGAGAAATAATTCTTCAATTCATATGAATTTGAAATGAATAAATATAATAATGGTATGGTAGATAAAATTATAGATAAAGTAAAGAAGGGAAAGAAGGATTTCACCACATGTGATAATTGTGTATGGAAACACCATGATACTTTCTTAAAAGCGAAATTATTTTTCTTTAAGTGTGGAGAAAAATCCCACCATGATCAGGATTTTACGGCAATGAACGAATTATATAATTCATAATGCTTCAAATGTAAGGATATAGGGAACTACGCAAATGAATGGCCTATGGGACAAGAAAATATAACCCATAAAAAAGGACTAAGTTCAATCTTATGTTGTTGCAATATTTTAAGTGTAATAATCAAAGTATTTGTGTTTTTTGATTTAATAATTATTTTATGATATTCAAGTTATAATAATCATGAGATATATAAGAAATATATTTCATCACATCTTATCTTTGAATTTGGGAGCATGTATGTTTTCATTATGGTTTCATGGTGATTATGGTATTCTTATTTTTTTATGCGACAATAAGAGATATATTATTTGGGTAATATTTTCATAAGTTAATTTTGAAATTTTTCTGGCCTTCCTTCAAAATATTTTTTCATTGAATAAGGACAAACAAGATTTCGATGATTCGTAAGATTAACTACATGTGTAATGGATAAAGTAAAACATTAGAAATTATTGTTCATTGATAACATGTGATAACCTTATTAGATTTAGTAAAAATGTAATGATTAAACGAATGACATAAGCATTATAAAATTCATTAAAAGTGTTTAAGTATTGAAGAAATCATCTTGAATTTTTTTTATAGGTGTAAGGGATGATGTGAAAATAAACTGAAGAAAAACCAGAGGATGATATTATTACATGGAAAGGAATAAAGTAAGTTTATTTTCACAAGAGATTATATTAATATTAAAATAATCCATAAACTCTAGAAAAAAGGTATTTAGAAAAAAAATCATCTATTTACTTTTCCTTCTCAGAAAGAAATGGTCTTTTAACTAATCACATTATTTATGGTTTTGTGATACTTACCTTTCTAATGACCATGTTCTTTATCACTCTCTATCAAAACTTGATATTTATATTTCCATTCTCTGTCCATGTTATTGCCTTACACTAATTATTTACTACCCAAAATCCTAGTTTTGTGGTGATCACTTAATTTTCATGTCCCTCTTATTAAGAGGATATTTTATTAACCCTATTTCTGATGTGGGTTTCCCACAAAATAATTTTCATGTATCATCCTCTGATTATTTAGACCAATTTAAAATTGCGAGGGTATAATATTTTTGTAGTAGGGGATAATGTAATAACCCATATTTCTATCAATGAAATTTACCTACTATATTTTTTATCATATAGTATAAATCACATTAAATCACTTATAAAACAAAGTACAAACTTTAAAAATTGATTATTCATGAAATAAGAGGTATATCTAGAAGTTAAGGAACTTAAACCAATAAAATAGTAACTTACCCATATGAATAGTAATATGACCCCTATTAACAGTAAACTAGAGAAATTAAACGTATCCTCACATATGAAATTATAAATAAAATTTATGAATCTTATTAATGAAAGTATGATATACCTATATCATAGTATAAGTAAATAAATATTTTAAAAAATATTAATTATGTTTTGGTATTTTTGTAAGTAATAAAAAAATAATTAAATTTTTTTAATCAATTAAATGATTTAAAAGAAAATACATTTTTAAAAAAAATTATTCATAAATTAATATTTTTTTATCTTATGATTTTATGATATTTTTATGAGACGTTAGTTAATTTTTCAAAATGTTATAAAATCCGTTATAATTTTAAAATCTGTATTTTTCATGTAAATGATTATTTTAGTTAAAAGTTAAATTTATCGTATTTATAAAATTATATTAATAAAATAGAGTTAATTTTTTAAATCTACACATCAAAAAATTATACGGGTTAATTTTTGTTATTTTTATAAAATACTTGAATTTTTTGTGAATAGTATAATAGTATATTTTTTTAATAAAAGCTAAATAGATGATTTATGGATTCATTGGTGATATTTTAATGATTTAATTCCATAATCTCAAACTATAATTCATTTTATTAATATATTTTGTGATAATTCTCAAACTATTCGTTGTCTTCAGCCAAAAATAATAAACAAATGAATAAAATATTCAAAAAACACCTCTCTCGACCACCATAAATACCACCCCTCACCACCATTTATCCTCACACCATCCAAGACTTCAGGCATTCCTAAATTCTTCTCAATAATATTCAAAATCCAATACCCCACATCAATTATCTCTTGGTCTCATCAAAAGGCCACAACCAATCCCCTTAAGGAGGTTATCAAGGAAGAAAGTTCAAGAGGCAAAAATCCTCTTTTTTTCTTTTATTTTCTTTTCAATTTCATTAATTTTATTATCCTTACCTAAAATCCCATATAAAAAGAGAAATGATAAATATATTATAAATTATATAATGTAATTATATCATATTTATGTAATATTCATCATAAAACGCTTTTCTCCCTCCTTTATTCTATAAATAAAAACATCGTCCATGATGGGTCAATTTACCGACATCATCGACGATGCATCTTAATTTTCCATTAACACCTTCAAGGATGGTAACAAACCCATTTTTATTTTTAATAAAATTAAAATATATGTATTTCACCCTATTTAATGTTCTATAACAATTTTATACACATGATGTTAATTAATAAAACCAAACTTGTTTGTGATGGTCGAAAAACAGCTAATAGAATCTAAACAATTATCACTAATAAATTATC
The DNA here is from genome assembly GCA_963277665.1 of Viscum album. Lineage (NCBI taxonomy): Eukaryota > Viridiplantae > Streptophyta > Magnoliopsida > Santalales > Viscaceae > Viscum > Viscum album. The sequence goes on from OY728123.1 coordinate 894,747,516, forward strand.
TAATAATTCATCCTCATCCCTAATAAAAAATTAAAAATATAACCATTTAATATTATTTATGTTCTTTAGTAATATTCAATTCAAATTCTGGATAATTATACCCATTTTAAATGAAATTCATTACTTATAAACTAGAGAACCAATCATGAAAACCGAGAAAACGAACGCTCCCAAACAATGAAATTAAACTCTATAACTCATAAAAAGGGAAAAATGAACATAATAAAATTATAATAAATAAAATAGATATTTAAAAGTTTCATAACTAATTAATTAGTTAATTCAATTTGATTATCCTGGATGTTAATGTCATTTACAGAACACTTTCAGACATAAGGTATGGGTTTCCTCCTGAACCTCCATTTTCAATCGGGTTATGCTTTCTCACTCTATAAACCAATGAAATTATTAATTACTTTTTTTATAATTTATCTTTAATTATATGTATAAATTCCAAAATCATGTTTCTAGATCATTTCATCTTTCATTTATAAGAAATACATATTCTTTTTCAAGTTTCCTTTCTCAATTATTCCTGATATGTAAGCCCAGTTAATGGGAGCGTCTCAATTTCTTAACCGTTTTAAAGTACTATCCATAATATATTTTGAGACAATATTGTTTTTATAAAATCATTAATTTTTTCATGAAATATTATATTTTCTCATTTTTGGTTTTATGCAAACAATTATTACAAATACAAATTAATTTTCCAAATGAATTCTTCATTGCAAAGTAAAAAATGTTATTTTTCTAAAGAATTTATCAATGACTTTATTAGAGTATTTTACTCTATATAGACACCTATGTAGAACATTATGATATATTAAGGCTGATATCTTATGATAATCATATACCATATTTTATTAAATGGTTCATGATCATTTGGATTGTGGATGTGCTATCATAATACCATTCACCATACTACTCAGAATGTTTAGTGATTGTATTTAAATATTAGGGAAAGTTATTTAAATTTCTTGTGTATATGATATTTATGTTTAATACCAATTAATAGGTGGAATTAATTGTACTTAGTATGTGATTAGTGGGGCCCACTATATCCCTTAGATGCATTAGTAAATAGAACGAGACAATCTAGATATGGTTTTGGCTGAGGCCTTACCTGTTTATTCAATTCTTGGCATGAAGACGTGATAGTAATAGATTCATGGCATGGAGACTTTATGGTATGTTTAAGATGTTCTAAATTATGAATTCCCTCATTATGATATTATAAATTGATTATCTAGGTTAATATTTGACTATTATAATATCCATGGTTAAGCTTCTTTTTTATGTGATTATTTATATGGAATTATTAATTTAGCATTTATTCATGCCATATTGCGCTCAAGATATTGTTCTAATGGAATGTTATTTTAGTCATTCACCATGAATTATTATTTAAATTATATTCCAATGTATTTCTTACCCATACTGAGCATTTGAGATCACCACTTTCTTATATTTTATTTTTTTCTAAGATGTGAAGATGAATATTATGAATGAATTTTCAGGTTAATCTATGATTTTTTTCATGTTATTAAAGGAGTTTCTATGTTATTTTCCCTTTAAAGTCGTAATTTAAAGTTCATGTATGTAATCTGGTTTCCAAAATTTCCAACCTAATCGATCCATTGGGAATCCTATCTTGTATCTATAATAATGTAAAAAATTAAGGCAGCAGATCCAGGAAATTGGGATCGGGGTCTTTATATAGAATTTTATGATTTTATTTTAAAATTAATTTATGACACATGTAGAAAATTAACTTAATAAAAATGATTCTATATTTTGAATCCACGTTTAATAAATTTTCTACATATCCACATTCATTTTCTTTCTTCATAAATAATAAGAATAGTGAACACTTATCACCATATTTAATGTTAATACATGTTTATTGGGGGATTAAATTAAGAGATATGGGTATGAATTCCAATTAATCATGTATAAGTCATATTTACAGAATTAGTATTTTCTAATCCTATCCCATATTTTATCCTCTATCCATATTGATTCATTTTATATGAGAGTGATTTTACTATATTTTAAAATTTAAATAAATTCTATATGTGTCCTCTACCCCACATATTAAAGGACATCCCTCTTTTATCTTTATTAAAAATATTTCATACTTCTGGGACAATAACCCATTAAACATTCTACTCTATAATTCCTTACATATTATGTATTCTTGTATTCCTAAAATACCATTAAAAGGGCCCTTAATACAAGATTTAAAGGAGTCCTACTAAAGAAGAGGTAATCATCTTACCTAACCAAAATAAATTTATTTCTTCTTATTTATCCTGTAAATATTTGGTATTGATAATAAAATTATAGCTTCAATATCCTCAATATACTGAAATATTATTATGATTATGTAACAACCAATGTCCACCCTCTATTTTATAAAATGGGAAGGGAAAGTATTAGTCATGTGCTAGTGTATACTACTATCTCCATGTAACGATGCACTTCATTTTCTATCACCATATTTTATAGATGATTAATTTGATTAGTTTAATTTTTATATATCAAATTTATTATAAAATTATTATTTTAGAATTATAATAACATATTTAACATCATACCTTAAAATATATTGGAAAACGATAATAGCAATCATGCATATATGTGGACTACCACATCAAGGAAGCGATGTTATTTTATTCAACATTTCCAAATTTAATGGATGGTAATTATGATATATTTAATTCTAAAAATGATATATATTATATAAAAATTATTTTAGAAATGTGAATTATTATTTATCTTTTTTTCTATATATAGAAAATTAAAAACAACATTCATGTTTACATATGACTAACTATCTCCGTGAACTGTGTAATTAATTTTTCAATATCTTTATTTTTAGGATGACTGTAAATATATAAATATATATATACGATCAGTATATATGATATTTAAATCACGGTTAATGTAACACCTTATTATTTTAAGAAAAATGATTTTCAATTAATTTAGTTTTTTTAATATATTGTATTACACAAATCACTGATTTTTAACGAACCACATTATAATATGAATGTTATTACTTAAACATTATCATTATAACACAAATTTTAAATAGGGAAGTATCAATAAAAATAATAAAGTAGTTAAAATTAAATATAAATTTTTAGATAATGAAAATATATTTATAAATAAGTATATAATTGATTTATATGGTCTTTATATGCTTTTAAATTTTGTTTCTCAAAAATTATTTTTATTTTTTTTTTCAAAAAATAATAAAAAATATATTTTTCAAATATTAGAAAATTTATTTTACAAAAAAAAATAATTTTTTGTATCAACATTTAAAATATATATTAAGGTCAATTTTTTAGAATTTTATGAATAGATTATTGTTTCATTGAATAATGAAAAATACATATTGTTTTAAAGTATTTTTTTAGTTTAATTTTTTTAAATATATTATTTATTTAAAAAATGGAAAAGTAAAAATATATCAGTTATTTTATAACTAGTCAATTTTTTTCTATTGAATCAATTTAATTATTAATTTTTTTATATAAATTTTGTATAATTATTAACATTTTATAATTTGAATTTTTTTTTAATCACATCTATAGGATTAATGTTAAATTTAAATCTTCCAAATCTATGAATTTAATTTGGGAAAATGGATTTCATAATTTAAATAGAATAATTAAAATTATATAATATGTTCAACTTAGGTTTTTATCCCAATTAATAGAAAAAACAATAAAAAATTAATAAAATAGTTTTATCCGAGGTTAAACTAAAATGATATGGGTTATAATGGCCTAAAAATCAGTCCAATTAATATTTTCTATACATATTTCTACTTAATATAATTTCAGTTTCTATAATTATCCATTTTTATCCTTTTGGTAAGTTTAAAATGTGGGTATAACCTATTCTTTTCAAATCAAACATGTTTTTCCTCTCCACCACTGATAAATGGGAACCCCTCTAATATCCTCTTTACACTACAGTTCTTTGTTATTCAGAAAATACATGAACCAATCCCTTACTCAAATATATATCCATATCCTTTGGGCCTTATTTTGATTATAAAACCCTCCTATGAAGGCTTTTTGAGTTAAGTAAAGGAGGTTGTCTAAAAAAGAGTTAGCATTCATTACTTATCATTTTAAATTTATTTCTTCATCCAAAAACTTAAAATATTCTTAAAAAATGATTGCTATAAATTCCTAGGTATCTCACATATACTTATATGTTTTTCTATTGTAATTAAACTCATCTTTTTTCCTATTCCATCAAATGGGAAACGAAATTGTCAATCATTTGTATGGAATACTACCGCCTCATGAACCAATTTAATTTATTTTCCATCACCACCTCTCACTGGTGGATATAATTATAGATTTAAAGGATGTATATTATATTTATGACATAATATTACTTATGTAATTATTATATAACATCTTCCTTCAGGCCTTAAATTTTATTGAAAAATGTTAACATCGCTCATGCGTAAGTGTGGACTACTGCCTCCACAAAGTGATGTGATACATTATTTTTTTACTTCTAAAATGGGTGATAATAAGTATATGTTTAATTAATTTATATGTTATATATGATATAAAAAGTACTTTTTATTATTCATTTAATATTTAACTTTTTTAGTTCTATCCACATAGAAAATGGAAACATATTTCAAGCGTATATAAGACCTAACATATCCTTAAACGGTGTAATTTATTTTCCAATCTATAAATTTAATGGATGGCTATAAAGATATATATAATTAGTATTTAAAATATTTATGACATTATTAAAATTATGGATATGATGAAACCATAATCATTATACAAGTTCCAAATCTACAAAACCAAAACATACTTGAATAGAAAATTAGTTATTAATAGATATAGTGATTGTAACAAATAATTGTTAATGAATAGGTGATAAAATGGTATACTAGAATCATATTGTAATTTCCCTAGCCTAGCTTCTAATAAACCGGTTCCTCAAGCTGGTTCATCACATGACCTCAAGCGCACCTATATGCTAGAGGTTGCCGACTAGCAGCGATAGTCTAAGTTAGTCACGTGGGGAGACTATACCCTCTTTATCAAAGTAATACATAGAAGATAACAATATAGCTATATTAAATAATAAGAAACAACCAATAGAATTCATATCCATACATCTCCCAACTGGGTACAAACTACAAGAAATAGTAAATATGTCATGTTACACTGCAATTCCATGTGAACAAAACCTAAAATAAAGACAAAAAAAGAATCCCAAAAATGTTCTGAACACCAAGTTGAGAACCTCCTCCATGTATGTAACATGTCCAACTCAACTCCCTAATATAGGTCCCTTGTCCTTGTCCTGACCTGCAAGCATGAAATCTACCCGGGAACCCAACAGCGGCCTGAACTGGGTGTGAGTACAACTCAATTGGCCACCACAAACGGTGTCTACAAAATATCCAATACAACAGATAGTGAGTACATGTAAATATGAATAGACATTAAGGGAAAGGCAATAAGGGGGCACTATTTAAGAATCCCTACTTTTTTATTAATATTAGGATAATTGTACCAAGTTCATAATGTAGAGCATCTCATCATTTAGTTCATCATCAATATATAATCAACGGTCTAGAAATTTACCTTAGTCACCCAATATTCATGACATGCATCATTTCTCATAAGAAAATAAGTCGAGTCCCTAACTCACCAGGGATAAGCATACCGAGTAATCACCACACTTACCTTGGAGCCTCATTCTAGGTATTTTTCATTGAATACAACCATTGGGGGCATAGATCATGGGTCCAACTCCCCATCCTTGGTATTCCTAGGTAGGTTAGAGCATCAGTCCAACCCTGCCCATGGGAGGAGCACCAGTCCTTTATCCCACCACCAGTCCATCTTTAAATTATTATTTTTCTATTTACCACATTTTTACATATCACAACCTTTACAAATAATAAATATAACAATAATTTTTCACAATAATCAATCATGGAATTCAATTTTATGTCATAGCCCATTCACAATGTCGTTTTCCAATACATAACCCATTAGCCCAATTCTCTTTCCCTTGACTTACCCCATTAACCATATTCATCAATTCACTATCTATAACCCATTCCATTTGTTCAAAATTTCATACACACCAACCCTCTTTGGGTTTTCAACATAATTCATTAGCCACAAGTAACAACTTCCATTAAACTAATTTAACCCATTTTTATTACCATGCCAAACAATCCCTGGAGACACTAATAATTATAATCACAATACAATAATTCATTTCCACTCTCATATAACATTTCAACATTATTGTCAATGGATCTACATTTTTAAAATACAACCTTGATCATACTTAGCTAACTTCTATGTAAGGAAAGAATCAGTGCACCCCATGGGTGGCCCTACAAAGGTCAAGTCATCCTCTATGTGTCCCATAGGGACCTGAGGGTCTCCATTCATGAAATAGACACCCATTACACCAAATATAATCAATGGATCATAATAATAATAAGGGGTAACCAAAAAATAAACCCAATCATGCAAAAATATCAAACAAAACTATGGGATATAACTTGTTGACAACATACCTTCAATATGTTGGCAAACACCCCACTAATCGAGGCCTTAGATCCCTATTCAACCACCCTTCGAATACTCAACCTAAATCACCCCAAAAAGTAAGGGTTTAGATTTTCATATGGGGAGAAGGATGAGATGAAAATCTTAAACCAAAATGATAATAAATAGTGGGATTATCCTTACATGGATCTTCTTTTCGCAACCGATGACACTCCAAAAGAACTAGAGATGAGGGAGAATAACCCTTGGAATCTTTTAGGAGCTCTATTTTATTCCTAGGGTTTCAAGAGGGAAGAAAGGTACAAATCCTAAGTTGGGGATTAAAATATCATAATTGAATTTCTTTTAAACCTCTCAACTTTTCTAGGATGCATAGGTTACCCACACAGTTTTCCAAACCGTGTGCAAACATTGTGAGAGATATTGTGCCAAAATCCTCCTTTCACACAATTTCCTAGGAATTATAAACAGTTAACTTAACCGTGATGTAACCGTGAGAAATCCTCTGTCCAAGGATGCATGGTTACCTGGGATGATCTGTATGGTTTTCATTAACCGTGCCCAAACCATGCAACATGCCCAGAAACTCCATTTTCCTCAATTTTTGTGTCCCGAACCCCAAAAACACCCCTTAGCCTTCATATGAACTTTTAGAAACAAATATTTGACCAAATGAAGGACTTAAATTGAAAAAAAAAACAAAAACATACCTTAAAAAATCTCAGATCTTATAACCTCATCACTTTTGGATGGCTCATCCTCAAGCCGCTCTCCCTAAGAAACATTGAATTTCTAAAGAAAATAGACCAGGCCATTGTGCCCGCATATCTGACTCTCGCTCCCAAGTTTCTTCCTAGATGTTTCTATGCATCCATAAAATATGAACCAATCGTACACCTTTCCACTTAAACCCTTCTCACTATGATCCACAATATAAACCAGATGCTCCTCAAAGGATGCATCAGGCTCAAGATCAACATCATTAACATTTATCAAATGAGATGGTTTAGGATAATACTAGAAAAGTTATGCAACATGAAAAATATCATGCATCCCACTATAAATATTTGAATGAGCCAATATTTAAGCTATAGATCCAATCCTATCCATGATCTCGAATAGCCCCACATACCTAGGTGCCAACTTGCCCTGTCCTCGAATTTCCTGATGACCCAACCTTGGTTACACCCAAATAAATTCATTATCCCCCACTAAAAACTCATGAGGCCTACGATGCTGATCCTCATATGAATTCTTCCTGCTCGGAGCTATCATCATGTGCTTATGAATCCAATGAACTTTCTCCGATATCTCATGGATGAGACTCGGTCCTAACATCTTATATTCCCCATCGTCTATCCAACACAATGGTGATCTACACAGTCTCCAATAAAGTGCCACAAAATGTGCCATATAAATCACAGACTGAAAAATATTTTTGTAAGAAAACTAAAAAAGTGATAAGTTTTTTCCCATGAACCACTGAAATCCAAGACACTGGCTCTTAACATATCCTCCAAAACCTAAATATTACGCTCTGACTGCCCATCTGTTTGTGGGTGATAAGTTATACTCAGCAAAACCTGGGTACCAAGAACCTTCTGTAATCCCTTCCAGAAGTGTGATGTTCAACATGGGTCATGATCTGAAACTATGGATCTCAGCACACTATGAAATTTCACTATATCCCCAAACATAAAACTCACCCAACTTGTCAACTTTATATGTCTCTTAGATCGGAAAGAAAAGAGCTATTTTAGTCAACTGATCCCCAATGACCCAGATTTCATCATTATTCTGAGGTATCTTTGGAACTCCCACTACAAAGTCCATCATTACATCATCCCACTTCCATTATATAATTGGAAATTATTGTAACAAACCATCTAGATTTCGATGCTCGACATTCACCTATTAACAAGTAAAGTATCATGTCATGAAACCTGCAATGTCTTAATTTATCCCTAGCCACCAATACTGCCTATGAAGATAATAATACATCTTAGTCAATCCTGGATGTACATCCCACATTGATTAATGGGAATCATGCATCAAATCTTCCCACAAACACACTGGTACTACCACGTGGCCATTAACAAAGATAATTCCATCAGCATCAAAGGACCAACTAGAAGGTGACTCACCACCTTTACTACTTTCCTTCATAGAAAAACATTATGGATCAACCAACTAACTCTCTTTAACTCTGATCAAAAGTGTGGATTCAACTACTATATATGAAAGGGTCATCTTCCTGTTCCCATCCTATAACTCCAAATGAATCTCAGCAAACAAGGTCATCATTTTACATTCAAAGTTGGATTCTTGAACCACCTGATTCTGAGTCTTCTAACTCAAAGAATCCACCACACAATTCCCTTTTCCCGGTGTGTAAACCAACTCAAAATTGAAGGATTGCAGGTACCTGACGAACCTTTACTGTATAAGATTTAAATCCCTCTAAGAGAAGGTATACTTTAAAATATTATGATCAGAAAACACCAAGAATCACTATCCCAAAAAGTAGTGCCTCCAACACATTATGGAATAAACTACAACAGCTAGATCAAGATCATGTGTAGGTTTGTTTATTTCATGTGATCTCATTTTTCTCGACCCGTAAGCTACAACCTGATCATCTTACATCAGCACTTCCTCAAGTCCCACAATTGATGCATTACAGAAAAAAGTGTACATATTACTGGGTTCATGTAAGATTAGAATCGATGTGGTAGTCAACCAATTCTTAAATTCTTGAAAATAAATTTCTCACAGCTTTGACCACTCAAACATAACACCCTTCTTGGTTAAGCTTAAAACTGTTGCTTCTAAATGGGAGAAATCCCTAATGAACCTATGGTAATAACCAACCAAACCTAGGAAACTTTGAATATCAGAAACATTCTTGGGCTGCTCCCAAGACACCACAGCCTACACCTTGTCTTAATCAATTGTCACACCGCACTCAGAAATGATGTGTCCCAAGAAAAGAACTTTCCTAATCCAGAACTGTCACATTGATATCTTGGTATAAATCCTATTTTCTCTTAGCGTATTCAAGATGATGTCATGATGTCCGGAATGATCATCGGGATTTTGGGAGTGCACCATGATTTAATCAACAAAGACAACCACAAACCGATATATATAGAGGTGAAATATATAGTTCATTATCACCATAAACATAGCTAGTGCATTGTTCAACCCAAACTGTATCACCCAAAATTCATACAACCCGTACCTGCTCCAGAAAGCTTTCTATGGTACGTTAGAAGGTCTCACCCTCAACTGATGGTATATTGATCTAATTTCGATCTTGGAGAACACTGTGTCACCCCTTAGTTGGTCAAACAGATCACCAATTCTAGGAAGAGGGTATTGGTTTTTAACCGCCATCTGATTCAACTTCATGTATTTGACACATAACCTCAGTGCCCCGTCAGTATTCTTATAAAATAGCACGGGTCATCCCTATGGTGGCATACAAGGTCGAATGAATCCCTTCCGCTCCAAATCCTCTACCTGAGACATAAGATCCTATAGTTATCATGGAATAATTCGATATGGTGGAATGTAAATTAGTTCTGCCCCTAGAAGCAACATGATCATTAACTCAACATCTCTCTCAGGTGGTAGCCCCGAGAAGTCCTCAGGAAACATATCCTGGAACCAGTCCACCATAGGAGGAAATAAATGTTATTCCGCTTCTCTACCATCATGAATAATGAATGCCACATGGGTCGTGATATCTCCCAACTGCTGACAAAAATTCCATGCACAGCCTGCTCGAACATCCCACTCACTATGAAGGACATAACTTTATCCATCGAGAGACTAAACATTAATAGACATTAGTAACAATCTATATGGGATTGATACACCACAAAACAATCCATACCAAGGATGAAGTAAAAACTAGAAATCTCTGGGACAAAAATATCCCATAGTAAACGACATCCACAAACCTCTAAGGTGCAACCTTTACACCACCTTATATTCTCAACTCGCACCCCCAATGGAGTATCAAGTGACATAACTCCACTTGGACTTTCCATGGTTAGGACTAGTATTACTATGAACTATTCTAAAATAAAATAATGTGACGCACTTATATCAAATAGAGCATTTTCAAGTGTGGAATCCACAAGAATCTTACCTCAAACGGTAGAAGTTCTAGCATCACCTCCTCCGGGTGCAGACTGAAATGCGTGCAGATGGGTCGTCCCTCTTCCCTGGGATCTAGCCTGAGTACCCTTCACTATACTTCCATGTTTGTATGAATGGTATCTCCCCATAGTTCCATATCCACAACCCCTACCATTATAGCATGCGGAGCTCCAAATTCCTACCTGATATGGGGTAATTGATCCCCTACCTGCACTTTTCACTGATCTCTTCCCTCCAACACATTCCATGAATCGTGGGTTCCTGCAGACCCTCTACACATGGTCCATCTTACCACATGATCTTTACTCAATATGTAGTCTATAACTCTAACATTTCAGGTGTTCTAACCCACCACACTGGTTGCATCAAACTTGATCACTAACCTAAGAGAGTGGTTCTTTTTTCTGGATATGTTTTCCACTACATCCATGGTGGATATTCTCAAAATGGTGCTTCCTACTCTCAGAAGTTGTGCCACTAGTTCGCTCCACTAGAACTACATGTCTACATCCAGAGGCCTGTTAGAGGTTTCCTTCTGATATGGGGGCCTGATCCATCACCTCAGCAAACATCTTTAGCTGAAAGATATTTAAATGGGATCTGATGTCAGGACAAAGTCCATCTTGGAAGCACCATGCCATATCTATCTCATCTCCCACTAAAGAAGGAAAAAAATGTTTCAAGCCCATGAATCATCCTGTATACTCCATTACTAACATCATCCCCAATGTAAAACTCATAGATTCTTTATCCTTATCATGCCTTAAGGTTATTGGATAGTAATTCTCCAGAAACATTTCTTCAAAACTCATCCACATCATTCCCTCTACTTGATCATTCTGAACTAAGATATCCCACCAATGATTTTCCTAGCCCCGTAACATATAGGTCAGCATCTTAACTCACTTATTAGATAGAGTCTCCATAATTTCAAGAATTTTATTGATAGACTCTATCCAAAACTCAATTGTTTATGGTCCAACCACTCTAGTAAATTTTGGAGGGTGTTGCAACTGAAACTCCTTGGTCAACTCGACAATATTTGATGTGACCCACCCTATGTCTCATTCCATTATCTGTATAAAACGAGAAAATTTCCCACAAAACTTATCTTCCCTATAATCATGAACCACTGGTACTTCTTTCCTCACTACTAGGGGATCATTCTCAGCAACGTCCTTTGGTCACCCAACCGGCACATGCCTTCATGGTGGCATTTCTCTACAATTCCAAACACAAACATTATAGAACACAACCATGAAACTTTTACAAGGAATAAGACAAAGGATCATCACTATCCATAAACAATCCATTTCACATACACTTCCCATTGGGATTTATTAAATCTAAAACAATGCCCTCAACCATCCTTTCCAAGGCCATGGCTAACACGGGGTAACTAACTCACATGGATACAAACATTATCTTTTACACCAATTAAAAAAAATTCCTTATTCTTATTTACTCTTAAAACAATTTCATCCTCATTTACCTTTTTATTAATCACCATTTTATGATTACTACATGCCCTTTTCCACTTCCCATTTTACCCATTCATTCCATATCATTAGGCATAATTTCATTACTTAATGCATCCTAACCTTCATATCCTGCACACCCATCCCGTGTGTGTGCCTACTATAATGCATGTCACTTATCTACATAGGCTACTTGAATGATGCATGAATTCACAAACTCGTACCCATCTGGCCATGAGATAAATATCACTAAACCATCAAATCACACAACAAGGGGATCAGCCGATGGTGAAATATCATCAAAAGTAACAAAACACAATAAGAGCAACAATTCCATCCCTGGGTGACTTGGTTTTTTCCCCATACATGGGTTAGCTACTCCCAAGAGAAAGCACATTAACAAGTCCCGGCACTTTCCTAACCTCCTATCTACCATACACAAATGGTAAGAAAGGGAAAGGAACTCCTATGATACCACATTTTAACATCCCCGACATGGATGCAACTAAACTGGTTCCCCGAGCCAGGTCGTCACATGACTTCAAACATGACTTTCAATATGCTAGAGGTTTCTGACCAGCACTGAGGGTCTAAATTAGTCATGTGGGGATACTATACCCTCTTTATCAGAGTAATACATATCAGATAATAATATAACTATAAGAAACAATAAGAAACAACCAATAGAATGCATAGCCAAAAATCTCCCAACTGATTACAAATGACAAGAAATAGTAAATATGTCATGTCATGCTACAATGCCAAGTGAAAAGAACCCAAAATAAAGGTAATAATGGAATCCACAAAATAGTCCTGACTCCAAGTTTGGATCCTCCTCCAGGCAGGTCCCATGTCCAAATCAACTCCCTAGTATCGGGTCCTTGCCCTTGTCCTGACCTACAAGCAAGAAATATGCCCGGGTACCCAACGTCGTCCCAAGAAGAATGTGAGTAAAACTTAGTAGGACATCACCAATGGTGTCCAAAAACTATCTAGTCTAAGAGATAGTGCATGAAATTCAAGAGGAATGGAAATTAAGTGAAAGGCAATAAGGGGACACTATTTAAGAATCACTAATTTTCTATCACTATTAGGATTATTGTGCCAAGTTCGTAATGTACATCATCTCATAATTTAGTTCATCATCAACATGTAATCCATGGGTTAGAAATTTATCTTATTCACCCAATATTCATGACATTCATTGTTTATTATAATAGAACACGTTGAGTCCCTAACTCGCTAGGTATGATCATATTGAGTAATAATTTCACTTACCTTGGAGCCTCATTCCATGTGTTTTTCATTGAATACATCAATTGGGGTCATAGAGCATCAGTCCAAATCCCCAACCCGTGAATTCCTGGGTAGGATAGAGCATCAGTCCTAACCTACCCGTGGGAGGAGCACCAATCCTTTATCCGACCACAAATCTATATCCACATGCTTATTTATCCACTTACCACATTTATCCATATCAAAACCATTATATCTAATAAATACAAAAATCATGTTTCATAACAATCAATCATTGAATTCAATGTTATACCATAGCCCATTCATAATATGGTTTTACAATAAATAACCAATTAGCCCAATTCTCTTTCCCATGTCTCACCCCATTAACCATATTCATTAATTCACTATCCATAACCCTTTACACATGTTCAACATTCCATACACACTAACCCTCTTTGGGTTTTCCACATAATTCATTTGCCATAAGGCACAACACCCATTTAACTAATTTAACCCATTTTTATTTCCATGCCAAACAATCACTTAAGGCACTACTAAGTATAGGCACATTCCAATAATTCATTTCCACTCTCATATAACATTTAAACATTCTTTTAAAGGGATCTACATTGTTACAAGTTAACATTTCACATACTTATCTAACTTCTAAGTACGAAAAGTATCAGCGCACCCCATGGGTTGCCCTACACAGATAAAGTCATCCTCTATCTATCCCATGGGGACCATGAGGGTATCCATTCATCACTTGGACACCCATTACACCAAATATCATCAAAATATCACAATCATTATAAGGGGTAACCAAGAAATAAACCCAATCTTGCACAAATATCAAAACAAACTATGGGATATAACTTGTAGACTACCTGCCTTGAATAAATTGGCGAAAAAATCCCTAATAGAGACCTTAGATCCTTATTCAACCACTATTTGAAGCCGCAACATAAATCTCTTCAAAGAATAAGGTTTTTATATTTTCAGATGGGGAGAAGGAATAGATGACAACCCTAAACCAAAAAGATAAGAAAGAGTGGGATTAGCCTTACCCAGATCTTCATTTCGCAACCAAAGGCACTCCAAACCACTTAGAGTTGAGGGAGAATCACTATTGGAAGATCTTGGTGGCATTGGATCATTTTTATGGTTTCAAGAGGGAAGAAAATTGGAAATCTTGAGTTGGGGTCTAAAATCCCGTAATGGAATTTTTTAAAATTTCTCAACTTTTCTAGGATGCACGGTTTACCAGCACGATTTTCAAAACCATACCCAAACTGGGTGAAATATAATGTCCCAAAATCCCCCTTTAGCACATTTTCCTGGTAATTTTTCATGGTTAGCTTAACCGTGTGGTAACCGTGTGAAAGCATTTGTCTAAGGTTTCATGGTTACTTGGGATGATCTTCACAGTTTTCACTAACTGTTCAAAAACTGTGCAACATGCGATGAAACTCATTTTTTCTGTTTTCATGTCCCAAACCCATATAACACCCCTAGCCATCACATAAAATTTGGAAACAAATATTTGACCAAAATAAAGGACTTAAAATGAAACATAAACAACAACATAACTTAAGAAAAGTCCCAGATCATACACATATATGTTGTGATATATATATATATATATTAACAAGGTAATATAAAACTTATAATAAACCTATTTTTATTATATATTAGGTTTTAAAATGTATGAATAATTGTGAGACTTGAGGTACTGGGTTTTTTTGCTTCAAATTGTCTTTTTGGGACATATGTTACATTATGAATCTATATTATATTATGAGTTATATATAAATCCCTTTTAACATGTCATATAATTACTTTTTTTATTCTAATTTTATATGTTGTTTCATTTTATTTTATTCTTTCAAAATTAATTATGCTTTTTTAGTTACAAAATCATGTAAGGGATTTCTCATCTCACTTTTTATTTTTGTGGGACACATGCCATATTCATCACTTTTCTATTTTATGTTGTTTATATAATGAATATGTGTGTATTTTATGATTATTCTTACAAATATTTTATGGATTTATATATCTATATATTAATTATTCTTTTTTGGGGATCTTGATTCAAAAGTTACTAATGTGGAAAGGTTTTATGTTATAATCTCATTGTTTATCAAGATTGTTTTTGATGATGTTTGATATGATAAAATATAATGATATATATCTTATGTAACTCATTTATTTTCTTATCATATATTTATTTATTGATAATACAGGGTTTCCTTTAATATTCTTACCCTTATGTACAAGAGATGTAAAAATAATGTTTTTAAGAACAATTGACTTTATTTTTCTCTTTGGTCAAAAATATTATTTTATCCATCTATATGATTTCTTAATATTTTATATATAATATTTTTAATATTATCAAATAATTTAACAAATGAATTTTTACCCATGATTAATTTTTTTAAAATTGTTTCAAATTGATATTCTGGTTGTTTTTTGAACAAGGTACTTTATACTTTTTACCAAACAATTGAAATGAATATTTATTTTAACATGTACTGCATGGATGGAATTTCCTATAGTATTTGTCACAATATTATTTAATTCTTACCATATATGATATAAAGGAATTGTTTTGTAAAAGGGTTTTCCTTCATATTTTGGGAAATTTTTAGATTTTAATTTAGTGATTTAAAAATTGGAAGAATATTTACCACAAGAAATGTTATATTTGATCTTTAAAAATAATTTTTTATCTGAAATTAAATCCTTTGATGTTACATAATATTTCATGGGGTTATGATAAAATTATACCCTCATCATTCCTCCAATGGATGGTTTATTTTTGAGATGATAACATGTTAATGAAACCCATTCCTTTTCCATTTTTTATTCTATGATGATGAGTTGAAGTATTTATAAAACACATTCTATTTCAATGAGTTATGCTATAATGAAAATACGAAATTTTTATGGAACCTGTTTAGCTTCCATAGATTATGCCATGATGAAATAGTTATTAACCCATTTTATTTCATGGATTATTATATGATTAATATTTTATGATATTATTGAACACATATATATGATTTTCATTATGTGACATGTGGGACTTATATATCCCTCCAATGTATTGGGAAATTATTGATATCTCATCTGATAAAAATGATTGTAATAAAGAGATAACCATGTTCAATAAGAGACTTCATCAACTATGATTTTCTTGAGAGAGAACCTTCATTGATATGATGGTTTGGGGAGTGAACCCATTCCATTATTATAGTTTTGGAAATGTTCCTTGAATAATTATGAAATGATTTCCTAGGCTTATTTGTATACCAAAAATAGATTCCTTATGCCAATTTTGTGTTCTCATGGAATATGTTATTAGATTTTATTATGAAATGTGTCCTATGAACTTCCATGATTTTTTCCATGAATCAGGATTATGATCTTTGAAATGTGGGGGATGCTTTCCAAATTTTAATCTAATGTTCATATTTCCTTATTCTCTTATTATACATATGGGATAAATAGTATCTCTCTTTTTACCCTTAATGAGCATATGTGAGTAACCTTTATTATGATTCCTTCCCATATTTTATGATAAAAGATATTATTTTTCATATGTCAAAGAAAGTCTATAGTTATTAATAATATATAAGGAGATGTTATAGTTTTCTTAAGAACATTTTTTTATGTATCCATGTTTCCAAAAACAATAATTCTTTTTTGTAAACAGGCATGTTTTTATAAAATGAAGTCAATATTTGTCCAATAAGACATAATATATATGTATAAAGATAAATGGTCTCTATAGTTGGTATTAAAGGATATATTTAGTTAACCATTGGAAACTAAGATGATAAATTATTAGTGGGATCCACAATGAGATATCTAAGTATAGGAAAATATCCTTGAATTTTAGTGAAGGATAGAGTGAGTGGTACCCATGAAATGACATCCCTATCTGGATAATAAACGTATATGTGGTTCTAGAATATTTGTACATATGGGAAATAAATAAAAAAGGGTACACTATGAATTAACCCAATCATCACCCATTTCACAACAATAGGCCTACCACATTCCTAGTTTGACACTGCTGGTTAATAAGTTTGGGAACTTCCCAAACCTAATATGAACCATATTGAAATATTTGAATAGATATTGATCATGGATAACCTATGAGAAACCTAAGGTTTTATATACATAAAATATGGTTTCATGATTTACATATCATATAATTTATTTTTTAGGATTATCCTTTTTCCAGTATGATTAATGTTTCTAAAACGATAATTTTTGGTATTATTCAATGGATGGAATCTAAATTAATCATGTTAATGTTGAGTATAGTGGAAAAATTTACTATTATTCTCTAGAGTAACAAAATGTAATTGGAGTAGAATTGAAAAATATTATTTATATTCCTACATATATTTCTCAAGATACTGATCACACTGAGATTTCAAACAAAATAATGGGGGAACAACATTATATTGAGTCCTTCATGAGGCAACCTAAACCTTATTTTAGTGGGTCCTCTAATATAGTCATTTCTACGAAATGGATCTGTTCCATTAAAAATATATTTTCCATTCTCTTATTTTAAAAACATGAAAAAGACATTTTGATTTTCTATCTTATGGATGGAGAAGTAGATAAATGGTAGACACTTATCATGAATACATGGAATCCTAAAAAAAGGACTCCATAGTGTGTGATGACTTTAAGATATTATTTCTCAATAAGTATATTTCACATATTATATGTAAAAAAATGAGAAGTAATTCTATGTTTTGATATATAAGGATGATGAATCTATTAATATAGACACCCAAGTATAACATACATGGATATTAATTCATTTTAGATGATTATTCGGTACATTAAAAAATAGATGCCTAAGAACCATAATAGATTAGTGTATCTAGAAACTTGGAAAAAATATTCTATCCCGGTGAAATATCTTCATCATATCCCATAAAGATCTCTACCTTTAGCACTTATACCTAAAACATTTCTTTATAATGTAGGGAAAAGAAACATGAGAAATTGGTGAGCTCGGATTCTTAGTAAGGGAAAATTAAATAAATACATAAACATAACATGAACAAAAGGGTAGGGAACTTGTCCATAAAATTTAAATATCATAACCTGTATATTATAGATCATAATAAAGACTATCCATTCATAATATATAGATCATAAGAGAATTAAGAGCATAATTCAAGAAATTGTTGCATAGGAATAAGACATGGGATTTATGTCATTCACATTGGTTTATAATGTTGTGAACATGTATATGTATAAACAATTTCTCTCATTAAGTTAAGGACAATAGAACAGGACCCCACATAAACTTTTGGAGATACAACCAGATCCATGTATAACATTGTGAATGAATAATCAGGTTCATGCATATCCTTATGGACATTAAACTAGGTTCATACATAACATTTTGAACATGAAATAAGGTTCAATCATAATATTCTAAACATGTAATAAGGTTCATAAATAAACTTATTAACATGAACATAGGTCCATGTATAACATTGTTAACACGTAATAAGGGTCACTCATAACATTGGAACAGGTAATCAGGTTCACATGTAAACTTACAGACATGCAACCAGGTCCATGTATAACATTGTGAGCATGTAATCATGTTTATTCATAACATAGTGAACACGAAATTAGGTTCACATATAACTTATATACTCACGATTCATCCATCGTTACCCAATTCATTGGAGAGAGATATAGATCCAAACCAAGACATATAAAAATCATACATACAAGTTCCACAAGATTATAAAAAATAATTATGTCATAACCCATGAAAAAAGATATGAATAATGAACATTTAATAATATCATTACCTATGAAAAAGAGGTAGGTCTCATAGTCACCACCTTTGAAAAAATAGGGTGTAAAAATCATATAACATGTGAAAGGGAAACATGTTTTATAAACATCGTTCCATAAAAACATTAGACATTCATAGAAAGAATATGAATGGAATAATTAAATAATTTCCCCTAAAAGGAATGAGTAAGACCAACATATGTTATCTTTGATGAGAAATAATTTTGAAATATCTTTAAAATGCACTTGTTGAGGAAAATAGTGTTTCCTTATAAAAATTGATTTCTTAAAACATAAATCCTTTTTAATACCATTTTCTCTGAAATATTATAAAAAATGGCTGAAAAACGTTTGAAAATAATTACTTTGAAAATAATTTGAAAACATATAACCAAATCATGAAAATTCTTGAAAAATATTTTACTTGAAAACTTATGAAAGAAGTTTGAAAACAATTTTAGAAAACCTTTTCATTGAAAATAAATTAAAAAATATAAACAAATATTGAAAAATATAAATAATTTTTAAAATAATTTATTCTTCAAAACGTTCTTCAAGGATAATTCAAAATATTTTTTCAAAACATTTTTGAGAACATGATTTTTGAAATAAAACAGATTTCTGACCGAAGAGAGAAATACAGCTAGATTTTCATATAAACATTTTATTGATTATCTAAAGTAAAAAATTGTCATAAAATGGTACCAATACAAGGACATATCTTTAATTAACATAGTATAAGGAAACACATCAGTTTTCTTGAGATATGGATAAAAAAATCTCCTCAAAGAAGCATAGTTATTGATAATCTTGGAAAGTGATAAGATAATTTCAATAAGATCTTATCACATGGTAAATTTTGATCATAATCTCCATGTAATAAAATTAAATTAAATTAATCTTAATTGATTAATTATATAACATGTAAAAAAATATATATACACCTCCAAAATGAATTTAGGTGCATAACCAAACATGACTATCAATGAAGGAAAATTGATACAAAACTATTTTAATGATTTAGTGACTTTTGAAAATTAAACCACGTGAAATAAAGATCATAAAATGGAAATTTAAATAAACATGAAATTAATTATAAGAGAAATATAATTTATTAATGGGAATTACATACACCACAAAAGATTAGTGAGTGGCGAATAAGTAATGTATCTCATGAAAATAAAAGTGAGATGAAATCCCCTCACCTTGTGTCTTAACTATCATCAAACTCATAAAATATTCATATATAATAAATTTAAGTTTATTATACATATTTTAAAGAATAATATTATTATATATAATACCATACATAGTTTTATAATGACCTTATATTACCCTCTTGTTTATAATTATATGTCAAGGTTTCACTTTGGGTAATATCCACTTTGTTTTTCGCATGAGTCTTAATTTGTTATCTATTTGGTCCTTATACTTATATAAGAATTTCTATAATTTAAACCATGATATTAATATTATTTATATTAATTATATGTGTATTATAATAATCTATGTTATATAGATGAATGAAATGGAATACACTGTTCATGGAGACAGTAAGTTGTATGTATGCGTAAATGATGTTTCTATTTTTATATTCATAATTTAAGAAAGAAATAAAATGAAATATATATATATAATTATTATTAAAATATAATTTTACTGATATATATATATATATATCATATACATTCACTAAACCCATCCTTAATACATTCCATGTAGTGTGTGAATGAATCACATCACATTGAGGGGGCGGTAGTCCACACTTCTTCAAATGATATTATTGTATTTACATCAAATGGAAAGTAATAATGATATGTGTTTTAAAAGGAAAACATAAGATTAAATACATAACAAATATAATATATGAAATATATAAATATAGTTTCAGTCATAATTTCTTCCATGATAGGTGGTAAAGGAAAAAATGAACAACCATCATTTAGTGTGGTGGTACGTCGATGTACACATAAACAGTATGCTTGTTACCCATTAGATGGATGTGTCTATAGGTGTGGGTAAAACCATTAGTAGAAAAACATTCCAGTATATTTAGGATACTATTTTTGTTATACTAGAATGTAATAATAATATTTTAGGGGTGGATAATAGAAATAACATAAAAGATCTTGAGGAAGAATGTTACCCCTTATTCTGGTAACTCTTTTTGGGTTTCACCAAAGGGATTCCATTGACTAATTTATGCATAAATAGAGGTTGAAATTTATAGGTGGTGGATGTTTGGAAGTTATTTAGGATGATATTTTCTAAAACTATGTGGTTTTAGAGGTGTGGGGAAGAGGGAGAAGTGGCGGCCATTTATAGTGGAGGAGGAGTGGCACACTGGTAATATTTTCACAAAGCAATTACAAACCAATTATTCATATTGAAAGTGGATCCAATAATGAAAAAACTCAGTTACAAGGGAGTATAGAGTCAAATATGGACACCCAATTTCTCTTTTATAAGTTTATAGGTTGTTTTGGGCCTTAAGGATATTGGTCAGTCTCTTGTTATGCTTAATTTAACCTTAATCATTGTAATTAATTTTAATCACATTCACTAATATATTTGTTAAAGGAAAAATTTGATATTATTATAAATTATAAATTATTTTTATTCCAAATATTGAATTTATTTTTCCAAATTCCAATCACATAATTGGAAGAAATTAATTTAAAATACATCATGTAGGTGGGACGACAATGCGGGTTTGTAAAGTAAAAACGTTCAAAAGTTTGTTATGTTTTTATAGTCAATTTCAAATTGAAATTTATTATAATAAAATAAACTATATTAATTGATAAAAATATGATATATTTAAACTATAAAACCGGTCTAAAATTCAATTTACCCTTACTAATAAATTATATGAAAAAGCAGTTTGAAAATAAATTCATTATTTTTCACTATTCATTACAAATTAAACTTCACAACAAAATAAAAAGAAATTATCCTAACCTAATTTCTATGTTTATATTCAGAATATGATGTTTATATTCAAATATTAAATCTACAAATTTTCTGAAAAATGTATTTAAAATGGGTTTTCTATTAAAAAAAAAGTAAAAATACAATTATAAAAACTATAGGGTTTTAAGCATAAAATCGGGTTTGTTCTTATCTTATGTATATAAAATCAATTAAATGAATATGAAAAATTTATTATTGAATATATAATATATTTATTAAATTAATATCCATCTCTAATTGTATTTATTTTAATTTATTAGGTTATAATATATTTGTGACAATAAAAATAATAATAATTCCATTTATATTCAATCGGTTTTCATATTCATTTATAAATAATTGGTAACCTATGAATTCACATTAATTTTTTTTAAAAGTATATTTTCATAAATTATATAATATTATTCATAACCACTAATTTAATGTAAATTTTATATCTTATTATATTTAATAATTACATCATAATGATATACTATTGTTCGGTAAAACTCGGTATTCCGTGTCACGCAAGCAATCGAGAAATGTCATTGTTGCATGTAAAAAACTATAACATTAGTGTTCTGTGTGGATAAATCTATAATTAATGTTGTGTGTAGTGCATGATTAACTTGGTTTTTTGTATAAGGAAATTCAAACATAGTTATTTATTATAAAATAAACTATTTCCAGTGTTTCATGAAATTAAAATTATCAAAAAGGATATATAAATTTGAAAAACAAAATTCACAAAATTTAGAGGTGTTACATTCTACCCCCTTGAAATGAATTTCTCCATAAAAATTCATCTTTGTTATCAAAGGTTTAATTATTGAAAATTTCATTCACTAAAACCCATATTTTAAAAATAAATACTAAAACATCCCTTAAAATGGAATTTTGGACCATATTGGTTACCCTAAGAAACATATAAATAGATTTCCATATAGGTGAACATAGGTGGGAAGTGAAAAAAGTGGATATGAAATAGAAATATTACTATCATGTTATGATGGAGAGTGATAGTGAACTTGGTCAGGATACATTTAACAATCACAAAGCCAAAAATCTGTGGTTATCTAAGGGACCATTTAATTCATCAGAAATGATGTTAATAGGAAATAAAATTTGATTCAAGATTATTTTTCCTAAATTTGAATAATTTCCATAAAAATATATACTTTCATGATTTCAGGACATCATTAACCTTTATTGTTTGTTGATCCACTTAAATTCTTTCTTTAAAAATGATGTATACTTTTACATTCCTGATATACTAATAGATCATGAGATCCATGATATGCCATCCCATTTTTCATCATTTATCATTAACACAAAGTAGTTTTAACATGATATCCAATATGAATATATTCATCAAATCATAGAATTTGTAAAGGTCATGCTTGATGAAATATAACACTTTTTCAATAATCAGTTCCAGAGTAATCTGTAACATCTAATTTAATTATTCATATCCATCATATAATTATCCAAACATAATTATCTCAATGTAAAGAATTAATTAAGGGTTACTTTCCCTTAATCAAAATATCACTTTTCCATGAAATCATTTTTCTATGTCTTCATCACCATCCAATATGACCTTTTCAATCCTTAATGAGAACATATACTCACAATACTCATATATTTCATGATTAATATTACATAATCATTGAATTACCAAACATAAATACTTCATTCATCTAACTTGATTCCTAAAAAATTACATATAATTCATCAAATTATTCTTTAATACTTATTTCCTAGAATATGAATTATGAATCACATCTTATGGTTACTCAACCTCAATATAACCATTATTCTTTTGTTTAATGTAAAAAATACTGGAATAACATCACAAACCTTTCACATGTCGTTTTAGGTGTCTTTATATTCATAAGTATAACCAATACTCTTACCACCTTCCATATTCTCTTTATGATATTTTCACTTGGGAAATTAATTCGCATAAGGCCCATTCATTCTACAAATGAAGCATTAAATATGAACCTTGTTTTTTTGAGTTCTATCCATTGACTAAAACAATAATGCATAGTGTGAGAAACATTTATCATAATGGGATACCATCTAATAATGAAAAAATAATTGAAGGGTGCATAAATCATGGATTATACTTATTTAATATATGAAATCGTAGTTTCATCCAAGGTTCTTCACATACAATATATATTTAAATTATTCATTATGGTTTGTGAAGAGTTTGTGAATTCCAAAAGAATATACCCTGAGAGTGTCAAACTAGGTGTGCAATATAGCCTGTTGTCGTGTACCATATTACGCTGAGTCAGGATCAAAATATCTTATCAGAGTTGTTACCCCTAGGTACATATATTCCAATGCCACAAAAAAATTTAGTATCCATATGGGGATTTATTTCTAGGAACCCACTCACTCTAGCCTTTACCAAATTTCTATGACATTATCCAATACTTTTCCTTATAATTATACTTATCCTTTGATACATCTGTATACATATCCTTAAAAATATAACTTTAGATATCAATAATGTTTTCTCATCCTATTTTACAATGGTTGACTAAACAATTAATTTGATACAAAATAAAGATACCTAGGCTTATCATACATGTATATTACATTATTTTAGATGAATAAATGGTACATAAAAGAAATACATGCCAGAGGACCGTAATATTTTAGTATCTTTGGAAAATGGAAAAAATATTTTATACTCATGAAATATATTCAAAATCTCTCATAAAGATCTCCACATTTAGTAATTCTAACTAATAACATTCTTCATAACCTTTTAAAAGGATCCATAAGAAAGGGGTGATCTTAGATGCCTAGTGAGGGTAAATAACGGAAATGGGTAATAATAATATAGAAAAATGATTATGGAACTTGAGCATAATATTTTAAGATTATACAATGCTCATAACATTTCATAATAAAGACTGGGAGTTCATAAGACATAGATAAAAATATAATTCTGAGAATAAGTCATAGAAGAATAACCTAAGAACAAGACATGCAATTTGTGCCATGCACATTGGTTTATAACTTTTTGAACATGTATATGTTGAAACAGGTTCACTCATTATGTTAAGGACATGTGATCAAGGCCCTGCATCAACTTGTGGACAAACAGCCAGACCCATTCATAACATTATGAACGTGTAATAAGGTTCACACATAACCTTATGAACATGAAACTAGGTCAATGCATAACATTCTGAACATTAAATAATGTTCACTCATAACATTTTGAACATGTAATCACGTTCACGCATAATCTTATGGAAATGCAACTAGGTATATGCCGAAAGTTGTGAAAATTTAATAAATTTCAGTCATAAAATTGTGAATACGTAATCAGGTTTATGCATAAACTTATAGACATGCAAAAAGGTCCATGAATAACACTATGAACATGTAATTAGGTTCAGAAATAACATTTTTAACAATAAATCAGGTTCACACATAACATATAAAATCATGAGTCATCCATTGTTACCCAATGCATTATAGGGAGATATTTATCTAACCCAAGACATAAAAAATAATACATATGAGTGAAAAAATATTATAAAGAATAATAATATCGTGATCCATGAAATGAGACAGTCATCGTGAACATATAATCATATCATTACATATATAATAGAGATAGGTCTCATAATCACCACCTATAAAAGGAAGAGGGTTTCAAAAGAATATAACATGAGAAAGAGAAACATGTTTTATAAACATCATTCCATAAAAACATTAACCATTCATATAAATAATATGAATGGAAGCATTGAATCATTTCCCTAGAAAGGCATGAGTAACACAAATATATGTTATCATAGATGGTAAATAAATTGAAAACATATAAATGAATCTTAAAAAATGAAACATTTTTAAAATCCATTTTCCACGAAAATGATCTTCAAGTATCATTTCAAAACATTTTTTAAAACATTTTTGAAAACATGGTTTTTGAAATAAAACAGATTTCTGACCAAAGATATAAATACAACCATATTTTCCTAAAAACATTTTCTTAATTATCTTAATTACCAAAGAGTGGAAAATTAGTACTAATACATGGTTATATCTTGAATAAATATATTATAACAAAACTCATGATGTTTCTTGAGATATATATCATAATATTTCATCAAATAAGCATAATAAATGACAATCTTAAAAATTTATGTGATTGTTTCAATAATCTCTAATCACTTGTTAACTTGGGATCATACTCTCCTTGTAAGAATATAAAATTAAATTAATCTTAAAATAGTATGAAAATTAATAGATTCATTATATAAACTTTTAACTAGTATTATATACACCTCAAAAAATAATTTATGTGCATAACCAAACATGAGTCTCAATGAAGGAAAATTGAGGCAAAACTATTTTACAGATTTGGTAACTTTTGAAACATAAACCACATGAAGGAATGTTATTAAATTGATATATAAATACCCATAAAATAAATTATAATATACATATAATTAATTATTGTTTAGTACACACACCACCCCAAAATTAGTGAGTGGTGAATAAGGCTTGTATCTCACAGAAATAAAAGTAGGATGAAATTCCCTTACCTTATGCCTTGACTCGTTTCGTACACATACAAGATTTATGAATAATAAATTTAGGTTTATTTTAAACATTTTATATAATCATATTATTATATATAATACCATACATGGTTTTATTATGACCTTATATTACCCTATAGTAAAAAATTCTATGTTAAGGATTCACTACAGGTAATTTTCACTTTGTTTTTCACTTGTGCCTTAATTTGTCATATCATTGGTCCATATACTTATATCATGATTTCAAGAATATAGAACATGATATAAATATCATTTATATTCCTTATATTTGTATTATAATAATATATATAAAATATATGTATGAAATGGAATATATTGTTCATGGAGATGGTAAGTTGTATGTTCTCATAAATGATTTTTCTGTTTTTATTATCGCATTGAAAGAAAAAAAATAAAATGACATAAATGTATATATGTATATAGTATCATTATATTATAATTATAATGTTATTCATATCATATAATTTCACTAATCCCATACATAATACATTCTATGTAGTGTGTGAACGAATCACATCACTTTGAGGGGTAGTAGTCCAAACTTCCTCAACTGAAATTATTGTATTTATACCAAATGAAATGTAAAAAAGATATGTTCTTTAAAATGAATAAATAAGATTAAATAAATAATAAATATAATATATAACACATATATATATATAATTAGTTTTCATTATAATGTCTTCCATGAGAGTCTTTAAATGAAAAATGATCAATAATCGTTTAGTGAGGCAGTAGTCCACCATAAAGGAAAATAGTATGTCTGTTACCCATTAGATAGAAGTGTGTATAGATTTCGGTCAATAAACTAAAATTGAAACATTATAGTATATTAATAATATTGTTTTTTTATGAAATCATTTAATAATATTATTTTATGGAGTTAATAATAAAAATAACATAAAAGAACATGAGGAAGAATGTTACCTCTTATTTAGGTAACTCCTTTTGGTTTTCATCAAAGGGATTCCTTGGATAGCATTCAACCCAAATATAATATTCATGGTATAAGCTAGGGATTTTGGAAAGATATTTTTTGAGATATTTTCCAAACCTATGTTTTTTTAGATGTGTGATGAAGTGGTAGAATTGGTGGACTTTTATAGTGGAGGTGGAGTGGCACTCTTTTAATATTTTGACAAAGGAATTCCATTCATTTTTTTCAGATTGAATGTTGATCCAATAATAAACCAAATTAGATAAAATGGATTATATGGTATAAATGGGGCCATAAAATGTCTCTTTTAAATGTTTATAGGTCTTTTTGGGATTTAAGGTTAAGGTTTAGTCCATTGTTATTCTTAATTTAACCTTATTTGTTGTAATTAATTTTAATCACATTCACTAATATTTTTGATAAAAACAAATTTGTTATTATTATAAATTTTAAATTATTCTACTTCAATAAATTTAATCCATTTTTCCAAATTCCAATTATATAAGTGTCATAAATTAATTTAAAATTCATCCCGCAGGGGGGGAGATAATGAAGGTTTTTAAAGTAAAATCGTTTGAAAGTTTGCTATGTTTTTATAGTCAATTTCAAATTTAAATTGATTCTGATGAAATAAATTATATTAATAGATAAATATATGATATAATTAATCTCTAAAAACAATCTATAATGTAATTTATCCTTATAAATAAATTATATTAAAAATCAATTTTGAACTAAAATTCTGTATTTTTCTCTATTCGTTAAAAATGATACTTCAAAAAAAATACCATAAAATAATCCTAACCTAATTTTTATGTTTATATTAAAAATATGATGTTTATTTTATTATTTTAATTCTATAAAATTTCTAAAAAAGTTATTTAAAATGGGTTCTCCATTATAAAGCGGTAAAACTACCTTTATAAAAAATATAGGGTTTTGAGCATGAAATTGGTTTTGTTATTATATTATGTATATAAAGTCTCTTTAATGAATATAAGATTTATTTTATTCAATATATAACATATATATTAAATTAATTTCAATCACTAATTATATTTAATATATTTTATCAGGGTAAAATAGCTTTGTGAACATAACAATAATAATATTTCCATTTATATTTTATGGGTTTTCATATTCATTTCTAATTAATTGGTGACATATTAATTCATATTATATTTTTTAAACCATATATTTTCATAAATACTTTAATACTATTCATATAATATAATTTAATATCTTTGTTTTATATTATTATATTTTATATTAACATTTTCATGATATTCTATTTTTCGAAAAAACCGAGTCTTCCGTGTTATGAAAGTCCTTGAGGAAAGTCATTGTTGTGTATAATGAAATCTATGATCAGTTTTCCATGTAGAGAAAGCTAAAATTTATGTTGTGTGTATTGAAAGATTAACTTTGTGTTGCGTATAATGCAAGAAAAACATAGTGTTTCAATATAAAATAAATTATTTTCAGTGTTGTGTGAAATGAAAAATATCAAAAAGGTTAAATTAATTCAAAAGAAATAATTCCCAAAATATTACGGTTTTACACTTAGTTCCTATAAGGTAAATTTCATAATACATGCAATATGTGATTATGGTATTATAATCCAACTTGAATGTAAGATTGATCAATTTTTTAATATCTTAAAAATAAGTCACTGACAGGAAATATAAATATGGGACTTCCATAGCTATAAAGAAATCATTAAATGTGCTCTCATAGTGGAAATAGGGTTTGGATTTAACCATAAATCTCATTTTTTAACATGAAAATGAAACATATAATTCAATGTAATTTCTATAATCCATGAAGAGAGGAAGATGAGCCTTCTTTTACATATAATGTATATATAGAAACATAGTGGATATTATCTTAAGGGGTATGGTGAAATTATTATGTGTATAATGTAAGTTTATTTGGGAAATGAATGTTGAAGTAGTGGGAGAAATATTTCTAATAATTGAAATTCATGGAAATACCCAATAAATTCACCACTCATAGTTTCGTTTTTCAATGTAATAGTGTATAGGAATTATACTAACTTGTTTCCAAATCATATGGTTAATGATGGTGATTGATATTTGAAACATTTTATTCTGAGATAAGATGGAAAATGTCAAGTGGAATTTTTTTGGGAGGGGTATGATAACTATGGGGTTAAAGGTACCCATAACAACCACTCTAGAGCTGATAACATCTTTTTAACTATATATATAAACATTATTTTATGTCATGTGAATTTTTTTTGGGATAAAAATTCAACCCAAATGATTAGATGTTGAGTTATTTATGAAATACCGTAATAGAAGGATGATCAAATCTTAACAGTATCGTTCTTCTCCAGTTGATGTTTTTGGGTATGTTCTTACTCTAAATATTATTATTATACCTATTGTGGAACTTTATGTTGTCATAACCATGGATTTGCCTTCTCTGCATATATCCCACATAAATTTCCAAGGTAGAGAAGTCACATTTGATATTCCAAACAAACCTGTGTCCTTCTATCATTGGGATGATAAATAAGAACATCCAATGTGTATACCATTTATTGTATAGGATTTTATTCCTATCTAGAATGGTTGTTTATTATGGATAGTCATATAGAAACTTAACATTTATGATATATCTATATTTAGGGAGTTTTTTTAGGTCTTTAGAGATGAGTATACTAGTATTCCACTAAATCTTGATGTTGACTTATCAATATAAGTCAAAAATGTAGCTATACATATTTCAAAGGCTCTATAAAAAAATAGCCTCAATTGAGTTTTGTGAATTGAAGAAGAAACTGCAGGATAATCTTGAAAAGGGATTCATTCAGCCCATTGTGTCACCTTGGGGTGCACATTAACTTTTTTATTAAGAATAAATTTGGATTTATGTGACTCAAAAATCATTATCGAGAACAAAAAAATATCATAATCAATAAATATTATCCCCTACCTCATATTGATGATTTTTTAACCAACTCCCTAGAGACCAATACTTTTCCATGATTGAACATAATTTTAGATATCATCATATTGGGATTAAGGAGTATATACTCAATGTATAATTCTTCATATGGTATGGGAATTTTGAATATATAGTTATTCGTTGTGGTCTTATAAATTCTGCGATTATATTTATATATTTAATGAATAGATTCATTAGAGATTAACTTAAACAGTTTGTTGTTTTATTTATAGATGGTGTTCTTATGTATACAATGAAAAAGAAAGTGAATGATGATCACTATAGAATTGTTCTAGGGACC
Source organism: Viscum album (assembly GCA_963277665.1). Lineage (NCBI taxonomy): Eukaryota > Viridiplantae > Streptophyta > Magnoliopsida > Santalales > Viscaceae > Viscum > Viscum album. The sequence goes on from OY728123.1 coordinate 894,778,601, forward strand.
CTAAAGAATGATATAATGCATCAAAAATTTACAAAGTATGTATTTTGGCTCAAAAAGGTTTTTTTGGGACATATAATATCATGATATAGTATATCGGTGGGTCCATCAATGATGGAGGCCATTAAATAATTTCCTTGACCAACCACTATGACTATGATCTAATGTTTTCTTGGTTTGGATGGATATTATTGATTATTATTATATAATTCATCACAACTATACAATACACTCACAAAGTTAATACAGAAGGGAACCAAGTCCCTATGAGCTGATGTATACAAGGAAAGTTTCTAGGAACAGAAGAGAATATTACTTACTGCACTTGTTCTTACACTACCAAGTATTAGAGAAGGTTTTAAAATCTATACTGATCCATAAAACAAGTGGTTGGGATTTGTACTAAAGGAGAGTGATATGGTGATATATTATACATATTTAAAATTAATGGTTCTTTAATAAAATATAATAACTCATGGACTGGAGTTATCTATAGAAATGTTTTTAAAAGATATTGGGGAATTATATATTTTTTATAATTGTGTGATATATATACTATTTTGAAATTTTTAAAGTATATATTCACATTGAATTAGTTTAACATGTTTTAAATAATCTGGTTAGAAGTGATTAAAGATTATAACTACCCAATAAATTACCACTTTGGGAAAGAGATCAAGGTGGATGATACTCTAAGTGAAAAAAACCATGTTAGATTTTCAATGATGAGGGTCACAAAAGATCCAATATTTCTGTATTTACAAATGATGGATTTTGAAATTGTTAAGGAAGGGTAAAACATCATATTTATCACATATGTGTTTAACCATATATCCAAGTGAATATTAAAGAGGTTCAAATGGAAGATTTATATCTATAGAATATGGTAAGAATTTTTACTGAGTTCAACAATGGTTTTAATAGAATGATAATGTTCTATAATAGTGTAGGTGATCCATCCATATCATATTTTAAGTAATAGTCGTCAGAGGAAGCACATAGTTCTTTATTTTATATTCTTAATGGATGTAAAATAGATATATATATATTGGAATAAGTATTTATGGTGGGATGGGATAAAAAGATATATTATAGAGTTTTTATCTTGTTTCATAGTATGTTAGCTGGTTAAGGATTAGAGACAATGATATAAGGGGATGTTCTCACAACCTAACCTAATGGGGATCAAGTCTAAACTTCACCAAGCCCACCTCCATAGTCCAGGGGATGAAAACTAGCACTTAAATTAATAACTAATATGGGATTCATTTTCTTAGTGTACTATTATTCATGAACCCAACCATATACATGTATACGTATAGTGGAATAATAATAAAATATGAAACATCTATATAATTAACCATACATGTAAAAACATTAGGAAATTTATGAGTATGATAATGTATTCATAAAAGAAAAATGGGAAAATACATGCCCAACTAGAATGATGTATCAACCTAAAAAAACTGGAAAAGTAATGTTCTGAAAGAGATCATATCCATATCTCCAAGGCCAAACCATCTAATGTTGTAAAATTCAGAATGGTATCCCTATGCTACTATGTAATTGTTTCCAAATTATCCATTATTTGTATAGGATAATACACGTGTGGGAAAATTTCAAGAAAGGGTTATTATATAGATACCTAGTTATACACCCTAAAAGATAAGGGGGAGGAAATAAGTGGCAAGATATAACTAGATAGATCAACCAATAGTAAGAGAGTAATGATAAACAAAAAAAGGGATATATATTCATAAAATAATCTCAAATGAAAGATAAATGGGATTTACAGATCATATCCCCACCTAGGAAAAGATTATTCCCACAATTTTAAGTGGTCAATAACTGATGAAAATCATCTTGTATGTTTTTCCATAGAAGATACTATGTGGAAGACCCACACCTCCCTGTTATGGTACATAGTCAAGGGGGAAGAATCATCAAGTATAGGATATTTTCCTTAGTTCTTTAGGGGGTTCCACTCAGTGTAAGGTGGAATCATGACATATCTAATAGGGGTACCACTTGGTAGATAGAGGACCTTCACCCTATATGATAGCGGGTACCACTCAATATATAGAGGAGCCACTCCCTAGTTAGTTAAATTAATAACACTTTGTAGATAAAAGGACTCATGACATGGTTTATGAGGGGAAACCACTATATAGATGGATGACCCATTCCCAGGTCTATCAAAAGTGACCATTCCATAAATATAGAGCCCATACCATAGTCTATCGGGGGGGTACTAATCTGTAGAGAGAGGATATGCACCCTACTCTTTCAGGGGTGGTACCACTCTGTAGATTGACGACTCACGACCTTGTACATCATGGGGTAACACTTAGTAGATAGAGTAAATGTGAATTAGTTCATAATGGGTACCTCTATTTAGATAGATTACCCCCACCCATAGTGGAATCGGGGTACCACATAGTATATAGAGGACCCATGACCAAGTCCTTTAGTAGGGTGAGACTATAATAATCACTCATAATCACTTCCATCATTGAATACTGCATAAAGAAGTGTTAAAATCCAAACACCTCGCATCATATCAAAATGACACATATATGGAATCTATCATGTTCTATATGAAAAACCCCTTAGGATAGGCTACCAATGGAGAAAAATCTAAGTCCGAATGAATAATATATGAGAGGTAGAAGATTCCTCAAATAGGAAGGTATATGATGTGTAAGGGGACAGACATGGCATGTTGTCCCGCCTTACTTCCTGGTTGTTGCATCTCTAGTACACAACTTAATGGAAATGTATCCATATAAGGAATTTAAGGGGACAACACAATATTCCTCAACCACGTGGGGGTGAGTTATTTCTTTCTGTCCATGCTTGCATGCTTCGGGAAGTGTTCATGTACACTGGTCATGTCCACCTACACTATCCATGTACCTGTATTTGTTGTGTTCCAAGTCATTACCATGTTCATGTACTCTCTAAGTTCACATTGGGTCACCTACACTGAGTCACACAATATGTGGGGTACCACAATATATGTGTTATTTATCAAGCCTGAAACCCAAGTTAGTGAAACCATGGGCTACACTCCTTATGTTCTTCGTACTATATGGTGTGTACTCGGGTTTTTTTATAGAATATTAGATCCAATCAGTGCATTCTAGATCTACATTTTCTGACCTAAATCCCACTATCTCACCCAATAAAATCAATGGCAATATCCTCCATCCATCATTTCCATCTATCATTTGGTGGGAAATCATATTCTAATTCAATTCTAAAATCTCATACACATCTTCATCAATAAGGTTTCTTCCATTTGCCTAACCGGATCTGAAAATCCATGTTTTAATCACCCTTATACAACAATCAATCCAAATCAATCCCTGATTTTTGAAACCAATCATTTCACAAGAATCTTCCAAAAATCCTAGGGTCTGATCACACTTGTACCTTCCCAGCAATGTCAAACCATGGTCCTATAGACCAGAAGGGAATAATGTGAGGAAATATTGGGAGAAAATAATATAAAAAAGTTTCCATCAATTGTTTTCCAAGAATTCCTACCCAAAAAATTATATTAGGGATGTCTGGGGTAGGAAAATATGGCACAACGTGGATTAATTTAACAATCAATTGGAAACAGATAGACATGATCATGAAAAGGATGAATATAATCTAGATCAATGAGAAGGAATTATGATGAAAAAATTTTAATCATAAGGGGAGGAATCCAAAAATTATGATTCATACCTCAATATTGGATCATATTATGATGAATAATTATACTTTCATTGTTGGAGAGACATTTTTTCATTCGTTGCACCTTAATTCTACAGGATTTGAAGTCTCATTTCCGATCAATCACAATTCAATAATAATGGGTAGTATAAATCTTCTCTCAATGAACATAGGGTTATGTCGTTAACCATGGATATTTTATATAAAATAAAATTTATATAGGATTCAATATTAGGTCATTAAAACTAATTAATTATATTAATATATTAATTTAATTTAAATGCACATGACAATGGTTGATATATATGAATGCCCTACGTTGATTAGCTATAGGTCATCTCTATGGAAAACTCATGTTCCATATTCAACCATCATCTCATATTTCCATTTCAAGAATCCATTTATGATATATTCTTATTTTTCTGAAAACCCATACATGAATAAAATTATATATATTTAATATATTTAATAAATTAATTTTGTTTCCATTAGGAAACAAATCACATGTCATATCAATGTCTAGTTCTAAATATCTTACTGGATATATTTAAAATTCATATAAGGAAAAACCATAGTCTTTACATATGTTAAAACCACTACCCATTCAATAATGTAAATGGGAAAACACTATGATGTATTTTTTCATTAAACACCCAAAAGAATATAAGTGGAATAACTCTACATGGGTTTTAGTCCATTACCTTAAAAATTCATGTCGTTAAGTTTCTATCAAATAAGATTTATTTGTTGATCAAATTTCCAGGATATACATTAAGGATGTTTTAATGTTGAATGTATTATCATATTCAATTATATCTAACTAGGATCTGAGGTATACCTCAATGTTTTGGTGAAGACTTCCAAATGATATTTATATATAATAGAATTTTATAACTATGTATCATAATTATATATATTTTCATGTTGGGGGGGGGAATTAGAATCCTAGATAATACAATGAAATCTTGTTCTATATACATAAATAATGGTTGGGATCAACACCTTCCTCTAGTCGAGTATAATTGCAATAATAGCATTCACTAAAGCATTCAGATGGCTCCTTATAATTCCATATATGAAAATAAATGTAGATATCCGACATGATGTGATTATATTGGTGAAGGAAGGCTAATAGGACATGATAAATTAGAGGAAATGAAAATTACGCTCAGAGCTATTCAACATCACATCATGAAAGCTCAGAGTCGATAGAAAGTTTATGCTAAAAATCATCAATGTGATCTAGAATTTAATGTTTGTGGGAAATATTTTTGATGAACTTCTCCATGAAATAGTGGTATGTGATTTAAGAATAAAGGGATGTTGATCCCTAGGTTTACTGAACCCATTATGATTCTTGATCGAGTGGGTATGATGACTTATCTCATGGCTCTTCCACTGAACCCCTCTCAAATCCTAGATGTGTTCTACATATCTCTCTAAAGGATGAATATTCATAATATTTAACATGTAATGATCTCATAGTCCATACCACTATAGAAATATTTTTATTATGATAAAAAACCAATGGATATTATAGATCATTGAGATAAGGTTTTATGATACAGGACCACTTACCTAGTCAAGGTTTTATAATGAAACCACAAACATGAGAATGCTACATAGGAACATTAAGATATGATGAGGCAGAAGTATCCTCTTTTATTTTTATAAGATTTACCAAATTTTGATACATAAATTATTTTTATGGGTGCATAATCTTACACCCCAAGATTCTATTAAATATATGTATTCTGAATAAATTTAATTTCTCTGATATCTTGCATTACGCTCAGTAATTAATTTTATCGAACCATGTTATATTATTACTATTATTATTTAAAAATGAATTTTGTAAAAAAGATATTAAAAATTTTGGTATGAATAAGAATAAACACATTATGAAAATTAAATATTATGGTTTTATTTAAAGATATTATATTGATATATAAGTATTTAATTTTTGATAGTATTTATATACTTCAAAAAAACGTTTTTCCCTCAAAAAATGATTTTCCCTGATTTTTTTTAAAAATAATATAATTAAATTTAAGAAAAGTTTAGAAAATTTATTTGAAAAACTATTCTTAATTTTTGAATCAATATGTCAAAATTATCTGAGGGTGAATTTTTTATATTTTTTAAAAGTATTAATTTTTAAATGAATATGGAATATACTCATTTTTTTAAAACTCCATTATATTTAAAGAATTTACAAAGTCACATTATGTTTTAAAATGTTATTAAAATATAAATATATCAATAATATTATAAATAATCCATTTCATGTTAGTATAATAAATATAAAATTAATTTTTGATATCAAAACTTTTTAGACTTCTCAAAATTATCTCTTTGTAAAATCGTTGTTTCATCGAATCTGTTGGTTTAATTATATGTTAAATTCTACCAATTTTATTAATTGATTTTGAAAAAATGAATTAAATAATTATAATAATCATAACTAATATTATATAATAATTTTTACTTCTTTTTTATCAAAATTAATAGTAATTATTGTAAAAATGTTTAAACCATAGTTAAGGTTTAAACGAGATTACCTAGGGTTAATCTAAAATGATTATGGTTAAATTGAACTAATAACATATAAAATTATTATTTATGGCCATATTTATACCTTATATAATTTTAGGTTCTAGAATATTCCATTTTGGAGCCCTTTTTCATGTTTAAAATGTGTTATAAATTTTTCTTTTAAAACATTTCAGTTGTGTCATCTCCCCCACATATTAAAGGGAACCCCTCTCCTATAATATTTACAATCCCAAATAATTTTTTCTTGAACAATAATTCACAAAATACATTATTTAATTCCATACCACTCCCTATGGTGGATTTGTTTTTGTAATTCCACCCTATAATGCTATTGTTCTAACCAAAGTAGTTTGTCTGTAAATGAGGTGTCATTTTTAACTGATATTTTTTTTTATTTTTTATTCCGCATATTCTTCAACTAAACTGATATAATAATATAATTATCTCCCATATACTGATATATTTTAATTTTATTTTCATTACCCACTACCATTTCCTCTTTAATCAAATGTGAAACAAAACATGCGATCGTTTGTATGGTAGGCTACCACCTCGCAACCTCATATAATTCATTTTCCTTCACTTCCCCTCACATGTGGATATAAAGAACGATTTAAAGTATATATATATATATATATATCTAATATTTATGAAATAATTATACTTCTGGAATTATGATATCATATCTAACTTCTAATTATTTTAACCATTGAAAAATTATAACATCACTTGTGTGTATGTGTGGAATACCACCACCATGAAGCAATATGATACATTATTCATTTTATTTTCATAATGATTTTAATATGGATATATTTAATGAATATATATTAAATATATTATATAAAAATTATTCTAGAGTGTCGAATTAATATTTACTTTTCATTCATTCCATCCTTTAATAAAATAGAAATTGCATTCATGCCTATGTACGACCTACCATATCCATAAATAGTGAAATTCATTTTTCTATATATAGATTACATTTATGTCTATAAATGTGTATATTATTTTTATTTATGATATTTATTTCATTATAAATATTCTATATAAGATGGAGAAGTAATCAATATATAGGGACTAAAAATATCAAACCAAAATATTCTTGAAAAATGAAGAATTTAATAACTGAAATATTAATTTTAACAGTTAATTGTTAACAAAAGGGTGATAAAAGGTTATAATTAAATAATATATGATATAATATATATATATATATATTATTAAGGTATTTAATAAATTTATAATAGACCTATATTTATGATATAGTAGGTTTCAATGTGTATTGTGAAGTTTTATATGTGAGTTAAGAGAAGTTTTTGGCCTGAAATTCTCTACTTTGTGACATTTTCATCTTATGGACCTATATAAATCTATGTTCTATATAAATCACATTTCAAAAGTTATATCATGAATTTATTTATTTTAATTATATTATATGTGTCATTTAAATTTATTCTTCATGTCGATTGTGATTCAAATGTTCCCAAAGAAGGTAAGAGATTTCTCCTCTCACATTTATTTTGATGGGAGACATTACATATTCACCAATTTTATATTTTTAGTGGTTTATATAATTCCCATGAAATTATTTTTTTATTCATATTAAAATAAGTTACATTTATATATTCCTTTTGGTATATTTCTTTCATTGTACTTATGATTTAATTGCTACTAATGTTTTAAAGGTTTTATGTTTCAATCACATTTTTTACCAGGATTATTTATGATTATGTATTCAATAATGAAATATTACTATTTATCTATCAATAAAATCACGAATTCACTTATCCTATAGTTATTTATAGAGAATAAATGCATCCCATTCATTTTATTCTCTTAATGTACTCAAAACACTAATATAATCTTTTTATAAAATATCCAATTTATATCTCTCATTGGCTAAAAAAAATTTCATCCATATCCATGATTTATAAAAATGTTTTAATGAATGTATTTCTATTATCCAATCATTGTGTAATGTTATTTTTACCTATATCTACATTTTAAAAAATGAGTTTAATGGATTTTTGTTATAAATTTATGAAGTATTTGCTTTTAACCTATAATAATAAAAAAATGAATTTTTGTATTAATATGCGTGGTTTGAACATTATTTCCCACTATAATGAAAACCCAATGTTTTGAAGTATTCATTATAAGTTTCCTATTTTATTTTCAAGTACTAGTTTTCATTAATTTTTGGAATATTTTTATATTGTAAATATTTTATTTCAAAATGAAAATAATATTTTCCCAAAAAAATGTTACATGTGATCTTCTGAAATCACTTTTTACATAAGATAACATCATATAATGTTACATATTAAATACTAGGGATTTTATACAATGATATCATCCATATTCATTCACTATATGGTTTATGTTTATGGTGATAATATTTTTATTAAAACTATTATTTTTTCATGGGTTATGATATGATTCCAAGATAAAATGTAAATGAAACTTGTTTATTTTCAAAAGTTTATTCATTTATGAAATGATGAATTTTTTTTGAATATTGTTTCATTTCCATGGTTGAGGCCATGATGAAATGTTTATGAAAATAATTTCTTTTCAAAGATAATTATATTATGAATATTTTCATCCTATGGAACACATATGTAATATTTTTGTTATGTAATGGGTGGGACCTATATCTCCAGCCAATGAATTGGCTAAATATTAAGTTCTCATGAGATAAATTGGACTATAATCGAGATTAATCCTAATTAGTTAAGGAATTTTGATCACTATGATATTCTTGGGAGTGAAACATGACGAAGATTATGGTTTGGAGAGTGAAAAAATTAAACTATGTTAATTTTTTTTAATGATACCTAACTACTAAATACATAATTTTCTATTTTTATGTGTATGAAACAAATCTATGTATTATGCTAATGAAATGTTCTCATAGACCATGTAATTTTATTCCATTTTTATTCATTTATTATAAAATTAAAATCATATACCATTACTCTAGATTATGATCTTTCATATTAAGGGTATGATTTTTAATTATTAATATCATGTTCTCATTACCTTATCATCAATTATGATTATTTAATAATTGGTACCTCACTTGTTTACCCTTATTGATAATATAAGTTCACCCTTTATTATTATTTCTTTCCCAATGTTATAGAGAATGGTATTATTTACGATATATCTAATAAGGGTTATATTTACGTATAACCTAGTGGGTGATGATTTATTACACTTATAAACCAGTTGTTTATGTATACATGTTTCCAAATTCATGAAATATTGATACTCCTCATGAGTATTTTTGTAAAATTAATTGAATATTTATCTAATAAGTTGATATAGATATGTACGAAAATCTGGGTCACTATAGTTATTATTAGTGTAAATTATTAGATACCCTATGGAAATTAGGATGAGAAAACATTACTAATAAACATGAGGATAATTCTAAGTATTAGAAAATTTCCTCGAAATTTGGTTAAGGATGGAGGGAGTGTTTTACAATAGATTATATAACTATATTGATACTATAAGTGGATGTTTATATATACTTTTTGTACCTAGTGGTATAAATCTAAAAAGGGAGAATAGTTTTTTGATTCAATTGTCAGTTAGAGCATGATAACATGAATTTCTACAAACATTGTTTGACACTTCTGGGGGAAATATTTTGAACATTCACACACTCATTATGAAACATCATGAATGATTTTAATAGATGATGATCATGAATGATGTAGGTAGAACTTATGGTTTCATATATTGAAAATAATATTTCATGATTTAGACATTCTATAATTTATTTTTTCACTATTATGTGGTTTTCTACTATTATTAATGATTCACACAATATTTTTTTATTTTTATTCATTGTATAGAAATGAAATGAATTGTGTTAATACTGAGTTCCATAGAAAATGAAATTAATTTCTTCCTAATTAACCAAATTTTATTTTAGTCTGAATAAAAAGTCTCATTATTATGCTCACAAAAATTTCATAAGTTATGAATCACATTGAGCTGTCAAACGATCAATGGAAGGAACAACATTATTTTTAGTCCTTCATTAGGCAACACCCACCCTTATTTAGTGGGTATAATGATCTAAAACTTACATAGAAATTGATCAATATAAATAAAAATACATTTTTAGTTCTCCAATGTACTCAACATGAAAAAATCATTTTGACTTCCTATAATTTGGATGGGCCAGCAGATCAATGGTGGACATTTATCAAGAATATTATTAAAAGGTAACAAATTGACTCCAGGGAGTTGGATGAATTTAATGGATTATTTAGAAATATGTACATTACTTATATTGTTCTTATATAAATGGAGAATGAATACCTTGACCATAAGCATAGGTATAATGAACATGTTAGTACCTATAAGGTAAATTCCACAATACTTATGAGGTATTCATAAAGTATTATATTCCAACCTAAATATAAGTTTTATTGATTCATTAATGGATTAAAACAATCCCATTAAAGGGAGATAAATATATGAAAATTATATATTTTGGAATAAATATATTTATGTTCTCTAAAACATCAAATATAGATTGAGGTTTACCATAAATCTCATTATTTTGATAATAAAATTATGAAATAATTCAAAGGAAATTATAAAAACCATGGGGATATGAAAATAATCATTCTATTGTTCTCAAATTGTGAAAAGAAATGTTTAGGATAGATTATTAAGGGGAAATGTAAAATTTTATGTGTGTAAAGGGGGTCCTCATAAAATTGAATACTAAAGTAGTGGGAAGAATATTTCTAATGAGGATTTTAGAGATAAATCCCAACTGAATGAACCACCCACACTCCATTGATTTAAATTCATCAATTATTAGAATTATGTTATCTAGTAACCAAATTAGAAGGTTGATGATAATTATCAATAACAATAACCTTCTAGAATGAGTGAAAATGTGAAATATCATGCCGTATTAATTTTTGAGGAAGATTTTTATAATTTCATGGTGAATGGCACACTAACCATCAACTAAAAAATAATAATTTCATGTTTGACTATGGATCTACCAATTATTTTATATCTAAATAATTTTCATGGGTATAAAAATTCAACCCCAGTGATTATTAGTTGAATTAGTAATGAATCCCCTAATGGTATGGTACTCACATATAATGTCTATGAACTTTCTCTAGTTAATGTTTTTGGGAATTTAGAACCTAAAAATTTTCTTATTCACACTTGAGTTGAATTTTGTTTAATCATATTAACATATGGGATTTCCTAATGCAAATCCCACATCAATTTCAATGAATGGGAATTTATTTTTGACATTACAAAACAACCAATGATTCATTATTAGTGTGTTAATAAATATTAAATTACAAATGAGATCACATCCATTGTGTGGGTCTTGATTCCTCTTAAAAAGTGGGTTTTATCTCAGATGGATGGGGTGAATATAACAACAATGATATTAATATTTTTTGGGAGTTTATTGATTTATTTATTGAATAGTTCACTAGTTTTACATTGAATTTTTTTTTTTTTGAGTTATTAATTGATCTAATATATAGATCTATTCCTATTTTAAATACTCCCTATATAATGGATTAGATTAAGTTGGATGAATTAAAGAAGAAAGTATAAGATAATATTAATGAAGGAGTAATTCAGCCAAGTGTGTCACCTTGTGGTTCACCTATCATTTTTGTAAATAAGAAATATGTATTAATGTGAATATGTATTTATTATTAATAACTAAACAAGATCACAATCATGAATAATTTTCATATGCACCATATTGAAGAATTTTTTGAATAGCTGCGTGGTTCTCAATATTTATTCTTAATTGACCTTCATTCTGTATATCATCAATTTTGGGTTTAGAATGAGCATATAACTAGATAGAATTTGATACCACGTATGGGAACATTAACTATATTTTAATTCCATTTTGTGATACAATTTCCCATGTTATCTTCCTAGATTTAATGAAAATAGTCTTTATAGATTACGGTGAATAGTTTTTGGTAGTATTTGTAAATGTTATTCTTATATATTCAAATAGAATGAATGATAACAATTATCAGATGATAATTTTTTTGTTGATACAACAGAAGGATAAAAAATATAAAGTATTTACAGAGTGTGAATTTTTTAACCAAGATGTATAATTTTGGGTTATATAATCTTATTTGTGGGTATATCAGTGGATCCATAAAAGAAAGGGGTTATTGAACATTGACCTAGAAAAAGCATTATGAGTAGGATTCAATGAGTTATTGGTTTGGTTAGATATTATCAATGGTTTTTGGAGATTCTCTCATGTATGTCAAACCAACTAACCATGTTAACATAGAATACAGCCAAGTTCCTTTGGATGGATGGATGTGATGAAAATTTCAAGGAAAATAAGATATTCTTAGACATTGGACCTATTATTAAACTAACCTATAGTGGATAACTGTTTGTAATATATATTGATTCATCTATGAAGGGGTTGCAATACATACTGAGGAATAATTATATATTGATAGATTATGCCACATTACAACTGATTGTTCGTGTGAAATATCACCCAAATCCTGATATGGAGTAAGATATGGAAATATTTCCATTAAAGATATTGAGGTGTTATATTTTATGGGAATGGTGTGATATATAAAAATATCATAAAATTTTAATTTATATATTCACAAAAAAGGAATATAATGTGTTCTGGAGATGATGGTTAGAACTAATTAAATATTATGATTACTCAATACATTACCACACTGAGAAAGTGAAAAATGTGGATGATTCTTTGATTTGAAAATATAAAGTTATCATAATAATGTTGAGGATCACAAATGATCTAATATTTATGGTTTCTAAGAGGGTACATCTAGTTGTCGTGATGGAAGGATGGAATATTATCTTTTACAAATGAGAGATCAACCATTTATCCATATGAAGATTAAAGAGGCATCAAAAGAAGAAATGGAGTTGTAGAATAAGGTTAGAATTTTTTATACATTAAAAATTGTTTGTGATGTATTGATACGTTTTAGGAAGTTTGTACGTGTTCTATCCATATAATATTCAAATGGGTTGTTGGATGAATCCCATTTTTCTTCATTCTATATTAATCCCGGAAGTACAAAGACGTATAGAGACACAAAAGACAATTTATAGTGGTAGTGCATGAAGATTTTTATAATAGATATTTCAACTTGGTTCTTGGTATATAAACATGTTAATTTTGACAGAAAATAATTCTAAGGGTATGTGATAAATATTAAACATACAAGAATGGAAATTGGAAAACATCATAAGGAAGTTTTTCATATGTCTCTCAAAAAATGTATAAAGGGCACAATTCTAAGTGGGATATAGTAGATTTATTACAATGTTATCACACATAAATTCTATTAGAGGATATTTAATACTATATAATATTTACAGGATAAACATTATGAAAGTATTATGGTTTTTTTAGAACTATATTCTATTTTATTTGATCAGGATATGTGGTTTACCTTAATATTCTGTTGAAGCCTTCCGGAATCTCTTAATATAGAATTCAGTTTCAATACTATGTATCTCCCTTATACATATTTCTAGAATGAGATAAAAATTCAAACCCATGAGGATATATTGAGATCTTAATCTATATATTTCAATGGTTTTTGGGATCAACACCATCCTCTAGTTGAGTTTTCATACAAAAACAACTTTAACTCAACAATTTAGATCACTCCTCATGAATACCTATATAGAATGAAGCATATAATAGAGAAATGATGGGATTTTTTTGGATAATTAAATCTATTTGGAATGGATATTGATGAGGAAATGATATATAATTTCAGATATTTTGAAAAAAATATCATTGTAGCTCAGAGTCAACTGCAAAAGTTTTGCGGACAATTGTGGGCATGATCAGGAATTTGAAGGTGGTGAGAATGTTTTTCTATGAATTATTCCTTCAAATAAGTTTATGAGATTTGGGAATAATAGAAAAATAATCCCACAATATATTTTCTACTTTGATATTATTGATGAAGTATGGATAGTGTCTTATCACTTGGTGATCTCACCGAACCTCTCCCAAGTTCATGATGTGTTCCACATATCTCTCTTAATGAAGTACATACACAATCCTTGACATGTTCTGAACTCAAAGGTCATACCATTAGATCACGATCATTCTTATGAATAATTACGACTAGAGGTTTTTTATTGTATGGGGGAGTTGATATGAAAAAAGTCCACCCACCTCATTAAGGATTTATGGAGAAACCACCAACTTGTGGAAGCTAAATGGGAACCTGAGGATATGATGAGGTAGAAGTATCCTTAGTTTTTTATATTAGATTGATTTAATTTTGAGGGTAAAATTAATTATAAGGGGGTAAAATATTACACCCATATATTTTATGTAATATATTTTTTTCAAATATGTTTTGTTTCATCTCTAACTTGTGTTATACGAAACAATGAGTTTTAAAGATCTGTGTTATACTATTAATAGTATTATTTAACCATTAACATTATAAAATAGAAATTATATTTTTTGGTATGAATAGGAATAAAAAATTTAATATAAAAAATAATATTTTTAAATAATGAAAATATATTTATAAATAAGTATATATTTTTGCGATGTCTTTATATACATTGAAAATAATTTTTATTCTAAAAAATAATATTCATTTATTTTTTATTATAAAATATTAAAATTAAAAATCATCTAAATTCAGAGAATATATTTGAAAAAATAAACTTCTTTTTGGAATTAATATGTCAAAAATATTTCAGGGTGAATTGTTGAGAATTTTTTGGAAACATAAATATTTTTAAATAAATAATGTAAAAAATTATTTTTATTGAAACAATTCCATTAATTTAATGAATTTAGAAAGTTATATATATTTTTTAAGATGATTCAAAAATAACATTAGATAAATTATACTTTATATAATCCAATTTAAGTCAATATAATCAATTTAATAATTCTTTTTGATATTAAATCTTTTTATACATACAAAAGGTTTCTATTTAAAATATGTCTTTTTCATTACATCAGATGGATTATTTTTTTATTAAATTGATACAAATCATTGAATTGAATTATATAAAATAGATTAAATATTTATAGTTAGAAATAATAAAAGTATATAATATGTTCGACTTAATTTTTTATATTAATGAATAGTAAAATATTAAAAAATTAATTACCATAGTTATGGTTAAAATGGGTTTACCCAAGGTTAATATAAAAAGATAAATATTATGATTTCATAAAAAGAGGTAAAATTCCTATTTTATAGACATATATAGACACTATATCATCGTATTTTCGAGAATTAGATTTTTGGGGGCTTTGTGGCATGTTTATAGTGTGGCTATAGCTTTTTATTTTTAATAATTCCAAGTATGGCGTGCCCTTAATTATAAATGTAGACCCTATCATCTTCTAATTACACACCCAAACCCATGTTGATCAGAAACTCCATGAATAAATTACTTTCTTAAATCCCGTTCCACATCCAATATGACTTATATTTATTATTAAACCCTTCTATGAAGGCTTTTGGTTCTATCCAAAGGGGGATATCCAATGAAGAGGTATCATTCTCAACTGAGAGGTTTTATTTTATTTCTTCTTCTATGTCCTTTAAATATTAATAAAATTTGAGGATATAATAACAGAATTATATATCTTATAATCAATGATATTATGTTATTTTAATTACCCACATCAATTTCATTTCCATCAAATGGGAAACATCATTATCGGTCGTGTGTTCGACAGACTACCAAATCACGAACAGATGTAATTCATTTTCCATCACTTCATTAAACGAGTGGACATAATGATGGATTTAAATTATATATAAATATATTTTATATTTTAGAAATATTAAAACTTTTTGGAGTTATAAAATAAAATCTACCTTTTAACCTTCCAATCCATTGAAAAATGATAACGTCGTTTATGAGTATGTGTCGACTACCACCTCAATAAAGCGATGTGATACATTATTCATTTTATTTTCACATAGATATTAATAATAATATGTTTGACGAATAAATATTATATATATTATATAAAAATTATTATTTAATGATTAATTAATATTTACCTTTCTTTTATTCCATCCATTTATAACATGGAAATAACATTTATGTGTTTGTACGACCTACCATCTCCATGAAAGGTGGAATTCATTTTTATATCTCTAACATTTTTGGAAAACTAGAACCATGCATGTAATTAAAATATATGATATATATATATATCATTATTATCATTCTAGAGGTGTTTTTATAATAAAAAATTATAATTTCCAAAATTAGATAACTAAAATATATTTGAAAAATAATAATAATAATAATCAAAATGGTGATTTCATTAAAGTATTGTTAATTAATATGTGAAAAAATGGTATGAGTAAATCATATAAGGTATGATATATATATATTATTGTGTTTCTTTTATTAAATTTATAATTAACCTATAGTTATTATATTTAAGGTTTGAACATGTATGATGAATGTCGAGATGTGTGATAAGTGATTTTTTGTCCAAAATTGTCTTCTCTAGGGCATATGTTAAGTTATGAACCAATGTTATTTTATGAAGTGTATATACACACTCTTTAAAATTTTATATCATTAATTTATATAATATAATTATATTTATGGTTTCATGTAATTTTATTCTTTCATAGTTCATACGATTCAAAATTTACCAATACATGTACGGTGTTTCCCGTCTCACTTTTATTTCCATGGGACAAAATCCATATTCACCACATTTATATTTTAACAGTGTATATACATACCAAAAATATATTTTATAATTATTATTATGAATATAATATTGATTTAAATATAAATATATGGTTTTTTCTTTCAAATGTGTTATTATTTAAAATTTACCAAAGTGGTAAAGGTTTTCTGTTACAGTGTCATTGTTTATCGGGATTGTTTATGATTATGTTTATAAATATGAAATATTATTATCAATATCTCAATAAAATAATCCCTTTTCATATCCTCTAATTATTTACATATAATACATGTTTCCCTTTCATTTTCATCTTTTTATGTTCTCATATTATTGAACAATGTTTTTTCAGAAGAATAAAATTTATTTCCCTCTATTGTCTAAAATCAATTTACCTCTATGACCAGTTATATAAAAATGGTTTAAAGAAACACTTTACTATTCCCAAATGATTATATGAATGAATTTTTACCCTTCATAAATTTTACCAAAATGTTTTTAAAGGAATCATCTTCTCATCATCCATAATATGAACATTTTACTTTTTGTAGAAAATGCGAATGAAATCATTGTTTTAATATATATTCCATGAACTATATCCACCAAATTCATGACCACATAATGATTTGTAGCATAAAATATATCATTCCAATTTTATTTATGAATAAAATGTGTTCATTATTATTTTGGTAATTTTTTTCTTTAAATTAAGTGATTTCAAAATTGAAATGATATTTTCCATAATAAATGATCCATGTGATCATTCAAAATCATTTTCTATATATGTTAATATCCTTTCACATTTCTTATGATTTATTGGGGATATGATCCAATGATATCATCCATATTATTTATTTTAATAGTTTATGTTCATTAAGAAATGTTTTTTATGAAACTCATTACTAATCCATGGGTTATTCTATGATGAAATATGAAATGTTCATAAATATTATTCTTTTTCCATAGGTTACTATGATGAAAACTTGAAATATTTATGAAAACTAATTTTTTAAATGGATTATGCCATAATGAAATTTTTATTAAAAACATATCAATTTATTTATTCCAATATGATGATTTTTTATATATTCATGTGGAAAACATATTTATGATTTTTATTATGTGATTGGTGGGAAATATATATCCCACTAATGCATTGTGTAACACTTGATATCTCATGAGATACCTAGGACTATTTTGGGGGATTGACACTTGTTCAGTAAGGGAATTTTCCCACTATGAATTTATTTAGATTGAACCATGATATATACAATGGTTTAGGGATTGAACTCTTTCCAATATGATAGTTTTTGGAAATAATCCATTGATAGTAAGGAAATTATTTTCAATAATTATATATATACCACACATCTATGTCTTAGGATAATTTTATGTTCTTATGGATCATGTTCTCTGATTCCATTATAATTCATGTACTATTATATATAAATACTTATTTTGTTACTCAAAATTATTATCTTTGATATGTAGGGTATGGTTTTCAAATGATAATTTCATTTTCTCATACCCATATACTCATATTATTCTTATATGATCATCGATATCCCCCTTGTTTAACATTACTAAGATTCTTAGTTCACCCTTTCTTAAGATTCATATCCCTAGGTTATGTTGAAATATATTATGTATGTTATTTATAATAAGGATTCTATTTATGAAGAACATACCAAGAGATGATGTAATTCACTTATAATCCAGTTTCTTTGTATTCATGATACCAAAGACACTAAATAATTATGGTATTGATGCATGTTTTTGTAAAATAAATTAAATATTTATCTAATAATAGTTAATATATATGTAAGAAAATATAGGGTCATTATAGTTAACATTATGGATATTATGGTACCATGATCAAGGTATAAGGAAAAGAATTAAAAAATGATATTTTCATGAAAAATTAAATTAGTAACAAATGGAAATGATGATTTTGATAATGAATTTTTAATAAATAGTTGTTTAGATGTTATAATTGGAAAATATTTGTTATTATAACTAAAAAATTACATTTATGGTATAGAATAATAAAAAATTTAATTTATTATACATGAGGTGACATCACTTTCAAAGAATGTGGAAACCGAATTAAGGGTTTTTTGTTATAATCACATTTTTTATCTGGATTGTGTATAAATAAGTTTCCAATGATGAAATTTCAATATATACCTATAAATAATTTCATGAATTATATTATACTTAGTTTATTTAATAAGAATACATTTCCTCATTTTAACTTCCTCACATTTTGTACTCAAGATACTGAAATATTTTTTTAGTGAAAATGAATTTAATTCCCTCTTTGATTGAAAATCCTTTTTCCTCCATGTACATTTTTTTAAAAATGTTTTCAATAATGTTTTTATTGTTCACTTATGAGGGTATAAATTCATTTTTATCCATATTATAATTTATAAAAAAGTATTCTTAATTATTCTACTTTTTAATTTCATAATGTTTTACTTTTAAATTTTTAACCAAAATTTGAAAGGAATCATTACTTTATCACATATGACTTGAATTGAATTTCCAACCATGATGAATGCTCAATAAATTGACGATTTAATTAAATTTTTACTATGTTTATATCCAAATAGGAATTTTTCCTTAAGATCGGTGCTTGGAGGAAACCAGTGAACCCAATTCCCTCTTCTCATATGATCTGAATGATGAAAACTGAGACCATATGTCGATATGTTTCTCAAGGAGGGAGTATCACTTGATATGTTAGAGTAACATACCAAATCAAGAAGAATAAATCTTATATGGATGATAACAGAACTCTTTTTTCAATTAATACCTTCAATGAGAGATTTGATTCTTTCTTTCCAAATGCACCAACACCCTACACCGTGAATCACATCTCTGGCTATTTTCTCGGGACCTGCACCATTAAAGCCATGAAGCTACTTATCTAGAAAAGAGGTTCCAACATGAAAATATTCTAATAACTTTTTGAATTCCCCACAGAACCTCCAGAATTCCATGGCCCATTCACTCTCAAAGAACAGGTGATTGGAATACTCCTCCTTATTAAGGTTGCAGAAGTGGTATTTAGAAACCAGGTTAATTCCCCTTCCTTTCACGTTTTCATCTATGGGGATAACCTAGTTTCTAATTCCACATACAAGGAAATTAAAATTTGTAGGAATTCTATTATTCCAAACTATATTATTCCAAGTTTCATGCTGCTCCTAAGGAATAGAAATGTTCTGAAACTATTTAGAGAAAAATGTACTAGAATTCGAAGTAGTAAACACACACTTGTTCGGATCAAGATTTAGGGAAATAAGATAAAACGTATTCTTTTGATCCTCATCCATAATAGCACTAATAAAATCAGGATATCTTTTGGCCTCTCTGAAAGAGATTATATGAACTGGATATCATGGGAAACCAATAACCGACCCTAACCAATTATGATTCCAAAATGAAATATTGCCTCTTACTATAATCCATCATGAGTGATGATAGATGATAGAAAAAATACTTCAGATTAAAGACCATAAAGTTGAAACTGATCTATTTTCTTTCTGAAAGTCCTCGCCTGGTAAGGACAGTATTTTACACAAAAGTGTACGACCCTCCACAACCTCCTTGGAATGTTTTGTGTGAATGCAGTGAACTATATCCCCTATACTTCTAACTTTAATACCACGCTCCTAAATCGTTCTACGAACTCTATCCAATGAAGTCCAATGGAATTCCCCTAAAAATGAGTATCCCAAATAAAATCAGCAAATATGATTTCAATAGTCATAATAACCCTCTTTGGTACATTGCAATCCGAGAACACATGGATCTAAATAGACATCAACACACAATTAATTAAGTTTCCATTCGATATTTTATAAGGAATGCTTTTCAATATGATATGGTTAATGAGGATTTTAATTATGGAGAACATAGTGAGGGATGATCTACATCTCTTATGAAAATTATTTTTATGATTTTTAGTTTCCAATGATAGTATACATAAATTATTATAGAATGGATCATCATTTGATTGGTTGAATATTAATCAAATAAGATATGATATTTATATATGAAAATTATGTGTTATTGTATGGAAGGAAAATTTTCATGCCCTCATTATCCTTTAGACCTCATTATTGAAAATAAGGAAGCATAATATTTTTTCATTTATGATAGATTCTTTTATAAAAAATTGGAACTCACTTAACATTAAAAAAAATACATTATTTATAAAATTTTATTGAAGCTAATAACTTCATAAAAACTAGGATGAATTAAGAACCCAACTGAGAAATATTTCGAGATTTATGAATGGTTTTTGAGGAAGAACAAAGGAATAATTATGAATAATGAGGTCCCTATGACTACAAATTATGGACCCTTGATTCACCTCATGGTTGACTAGCCCCACCATTTGGTCCTACCTTACAGTGATAGAGCATATTTTTCAAGTGCACTATGAGGTTGATTGGCCCAACCACATGGTCTTACTCTATAGTGGAAATGTATAATTTTATTAAGACCCGTTAGGATTATTATTCCACCACATGTTCAAATAATGTAGTGATTAGGAATCTACTTTAGATGCTCCATACAGTCACTCACCCTATAATGTGGTCCAACTAAGCTTCTATAAGGTGTCTTCTTAGAATGGTCTATAATTTCATTCCACATATTATGCTTTACCATCGATTTTTATGTAAATATACAATCACACCCATTTCCACTAATTCTAAGATACCATCGAATCAAATATATGTATATATATATATACACTTCCTTTTATCCTCATAAAATCAACATGAAAGAGATGGGAAGAGAAGATAGGGAGAAAAAAACCATTGGAAAGCCATCCCATTACCAGAAATCCCTGTCACAATATCTATAGATAATGATCAGAGAACCCTATTATAAAAAAATATCATAAATTATGTTTTACATTATTTATCCTAAGAGGATAATCATACAGAGGCCATGTGCATGTGTAAAATCCTATCAAGGCCTACAAAATGAGTTCGGTCCCACAATATTTGAGATTATGTGGTGGCAAACCATGCTATAAATGGCCACATATTGGATGACCACATATTTAATGACCATAAATTAGAAAATGCACAAATCCAAACCCATAGGGTGACTACATGTGGCCCACACATCCTCAAGGAAGTAGAGGTAATCCTCATAGTGGCTGACTAACTAAAAATATCTAATCTATGAGGTCTACCTCATAAGGCCCACTTTTTGAGGTTTCTATTTGAAATAATTATTGGCTTTTCAATTCACATTCCTACATCCAAATGATATTATTATGTTAAAATGACTCTAAAGATACCATGTATTCCGATTTTAAAGTTCATAAACAAGAAAAGATACCATGAATCCCCCTATAAATCCACCCAATGTCTATTAATAGGGTGTGAAGACCATCATGATTCCTATTTATTGTGGATTCCCTTGATAAAAGTAGTCTCATTGTTGTTTTCATAGATAATTAGAAACCTCGGGGGAATCACATCCATGCATTCCCTTAATAACATGGGTCTGTATTAATTAGACACTATAAAATTCTCTTCATCCACAATGTTGTATTTATCCTCCCTTCAATAAGTATGGTCATATATAGTCAATCTCCCCTTCCTCTAGAGTAAGACACTAGTATTTCCTATAGGATTCCACAATAAAAACTCATTGAGATACCCACAACTATCAAAAGGAATGATGATAGGTGGTTGGGATTCCCATTTAGATAGAAGGCCCATGCTGGTTCCCATTGGACCAAAAATGATTCATGTTGGTGATAACATTAGTGAGACAAGATTTCAAATAGTAGGAATCCTACATGCTTATATCCCATTAAAATAATATTTTTTAATATCATAAAAGGATAATGATATACTATTATCTCACATTTCTGACACAAAAAACATCTCACATGGTATTTGATATATATATTTATTGTTCCCTTAAAAAATTCATCCTTCCTATGTATAATCCCCAACCATATTCAATTTTGGAATCATTATAAGTGAAATCCCCACTCAATTTTATGTTTTCATGAATTTAAAGAAGTAGACATCCTTATAGTACAACATGAAAATGCATGGTATGGTCCTATCACTAGAACTGAAAATGTGACAATCATAAAAAATTTCCATCGATTCTTTTTTTGATGGAATATGTGGAACATCATTCTTTGGTTTTAACCAAAAATAAAAAATTATTTGTTTCCATACCCATGGGGATATATTCCATATAAGATATTTTATGTTATTACCTAGAATGGTTGTATTCCTATGGACCCAAACATCTTATAACAGCCTAAGATTTTATGACATCATTATCATTAAATAAATTTGTTATCTAGATTTTCGGACCACACCGTGATTAGATGGTCCTCGATATACCATTGAAATATTATTATTTAATGTGGTATTTATCACTAAGTGAGTATACTTGCTGGTATGGATATGAAAAACTAAATTATGAAAATATATATTTTATAAATTTATATAATAAATTTATTTGTAACCATCGATAATCCATTTGAAGGTAAAAAATGATCATTTATTGGAAAAAACAAATTTATATGAACAATGTGTTTTTGTTATAATAAATTAAATTAATTTCTATTGCTGAGTTATTTTAATATTAAAATGGTATTCTTTTTTGTATCCATGTTTATAGTAAAATGAATTTTTACTACTTACCAAACATTAATATTTAAAAATTGATTCCATATTTGAAATAAAGGGCTAAAATTTGGTAAGTGGGCCTATTTAATTTTTTGTCACAATGACTGGTAACCATGGTAAAAAATTTCACCTTGTTAAAGATAAAATAGGTAATAATAGGATAAAACAATGAGATAAGGCCTAAAAAATATCCATAACCCATGAATTCATCCTATTTTGTATGTTTTTCTCAGTAAAATAAATATTATCTATGAGTTTATGAAAATTTCTTTCCACATGTATTTCATTAAGAAATTCATGTTATTTTAAGAAATAGATATTACAAAATTTTACACTCTTAATTTTTATTTCTCATATATTATTTCACATTGATGTAAATAAGTAATGAATGAATCTAAAGAATTTATTTTGACCATAAATTAATTAATTTTGTTATGTTAATTTATTTCAAAAAAAATAATTGATATGTTAATTACATTAACTGACTACACAACGAAAATACAAATCATGTTCAAGAAGTATAAAAATAAAGGTATATTATTTTAAATAAAATTAAATTTATATATTTTGGTTGAACTATGGAATGAGAAAATATTTATATGTAATTATAAACTATAAATTATTTTAAATGTTTATATATTAAATTGATATTTATATATTTATTTATTTGATATCAAATTAAATTAATAGTCCTATAAATTATTGTGATCATATTATATATATATATTTATTTATTTATATATTATTAATTAATTTAGAATTTAAAAAAATATTTAACAAAGAAAATTATGATGTTAAATGGTTTAAGATGTCATAAAGTGTCCCTTTTTCATCCACCTATAACCTTGATAAAAAATTATTTACACTTAAATTCTAATAACTGTGTTAATGTGATTATGAGTACATAGTGATAATGAGTGGGTTTAAGAGAATGATAAGGTTTAAAATGAATCCAAAATGAGCCTAAATATTATTTCATGATTATATTTTGACATTTTCAACTTATTTATATAATTAATTTTCTTTTTAAATTATTATACATAACAAGTACCTTAATTATATTAAAATCTTTTATGTAATTTTGTGTGTTCCATATCCTCCCTTATAAATTGGTAACTATTATCCTACATTGATCACTAGTATTTGTAATCACATATAGAAAATGATTTACTATAATACAATCCTAGTTTCCTTAAAATGATTTTCTATCTTCTAGTCTTTCCAATATAATTTCCCATTAACACATAATATCCAGGATAAATGAGGTTTCTCAATATAGGTCTATAAATCCTAATTGAGTAATTTAAATTTTACATATTATCCAAACTCGTCTAAATTTATAAATTCAAATATGAAATAAATACTTCAATATCTTAAAATTAATGAATTTTTCTTATAATAATGAAACAACCATTATCTAACTCCATTCCATTCTAGGTGAAAAGAAATTTTGCTCGTGCATACATGGGTACTATCACATCCACGAAGTGATATGATTCATTTTTCATCACCACATCACATTAATGATCATAATGATGGATTTAATAGATATAAATGATAATTATGATGTTATTATTGTTATGTAATTGGTAATTTTTATTTATTATTCATTAATTCCATCTATCTAAAATTGAAATCATCAATCAATCGTATGTATAGACTACTTTCTTCACAAAGGGATGAAATTAATTTTTTATCACCTATTTATGTTAATAGGTATAATATTAAATATAATGATGAAATATTAAACTCGTTATTTGATTCAAATTATATTTTTAATATAACCATGATCAAAATACTTGTATTGTAAATGTTGTATAAAAACATGCAAGAAAATTGACGCCGTTATCTACATGAATAGTTAATTTAATAAATAAATATTAATATGCAGGTGGTAATATCTTATAAAATAATCATATATGATATGATATTAATTATTATTTAATATTAATATAATTATAATAAAAATGTTTTTTTAGATGAGGTACAAATGTTTATGAAGTATGGTGATACGTGAGGTATGGATTTTTGTTATAATCTCGTTTATTTTTATAAATATCTCTACTATATTTCTAATGAGGTAACATTTATGGATATTATCATTTAAAATAAAATTATTTTCTTTTCCTTTGTCTATGCATGTAATTTTTATGTATTAGTACCATTTAACATTCTTTGGATCATAAATTGAATGAGAATATATTTTTAATGAAATGACGACCCTATTTCCTCTTTAGTCAATGAACATTTTCATTGAATTCCATTATCATAAA
The DNA here is from genome assembly GCA_963277665.1 of Viscum album. Taxonomy (NCBI): domain Eukaryota; kingdom Viridiplantae; phylum Streptophyta; class Magnoliopsida; order Santalales; family Viscaceae; genus Viscum; species Viscum album. The sequence continues at coordinate 894,804,586 of OY728123.1, forward strand.
AATTGTTTTGATAATGTTTTTTCCTTTAGATGAAATGTTTTAAAAAGTAAATTTTTCTAACTTTGATATAATTTTCATTATTTTAAAACATAATATTTATAAAAAATTTCCGGAAAATATTTTTTTTGAATATTTAATAATGTGTGAAAATAATTTTTTTTCTTAACATATATAACAGGAATGAATTTTTCACTCATCATGACTATTAATTGAATAAAATATATATTTACATGTATCTTTTTTTATTTTCGTGGAAATTTTTTTTCCAAAAAAATTATTGAAACATTTAGTTAAAGTTTTGTCAAAAGAAAATGAAATTTCATCATATTTCCAACAGAATGTTTGAATGATATTTTAAATGTATTTTTTATCTATGTCACCATCCTTTATATATTATTATTCTCCACTACAGTTATAATCATATGATACCATGCACTTTATTTATTCGTATGTCTTATGATGATGATGATTCTATGAAACTCGTTTAACTCCCAATGTTTAATTAAATTATAAAGAGAACTTTATGAAACCAATTTAATTTTAATGGGATGTAATGTGTTGAAATGATGAATGGTTTATGATTATATGGAACAAATAAATTTTGTTTTATTTATTATATTTGTGGTTATTTTATAACCCTTTAATTTAACTAATAATTCCTTATATCTCATGAGAAAATTTGTGAAATGAGTTGACGTTCTTGATCCACTATGGGATATATGTAGGGATACCTGATTGACTATGATATGTGTAATAAGACATGATTCTTGATATTCTATTATATGATGGGTTTTGTAGTTATACTTGACATATGATATTGATTTTATTCCAATAATGGTTCCACCAAATTATGAAATGTTGATATGCTTATTATTTGAACTCATGGGTCAAGATTGATTTGTTTATTATTATCAATATTATGACATACTAATGTTTTATTCCATGACTCAAGGATACGATCTATGAATTTTTAGGTATGATTTTTTATTTATAATTACATATCCTTATAACATAATGCTCATTTTATACTTATTTGTTATCATTGATTGACATCTCTCATGTTTTACCTTACTAGTATCTAAGATTATCCCTTATTAGGTTTTAATTTGCACCTAATGTTTGAAGAAGGATACTAAGTATGATGATTCTTGAGGGGTACCTTATATAAAGAATGATATTTTAGATGATGATGACTTTACATAAATAAAGGTTCATGTATCTACTCTCCAATTACACTAAACCATTACATTTATCAGAATTTTTTTGGAGATATATTATATATTCATAGAAATGAAAAAATATCATTGTATATTACGCTTGGGTCACTATTATTGGTATCAGAGTTAGAGATTAATGATTTATATAGATTATATTTTGAAGATTATGCCCATATGACCTGCGAAATCCTATCTTAAACATAATGTTATATAAGATGAACCATATGTGTCATAGTTTTATAAGAAGGTGTAATAGTGTTGGATATCATAGGAATAGTATTTATGATCATATGATCAACAAATATGATTATTGTAACATGATTTTTACGCTATGTTTTTTAGTCATAATCAATGTATAGAACTAGGATAATTATTTCTAAAAATTAATGTAATGGAAAATTTTATGATTTTACTCTAGAGAAACAAAAATGTTGCGGGATGTAGAATGCAGAATCCTTTTTCTATTATTAAAAAACATTCCCAGACCATGAATCATGCCATGCATCAAAATTTTCATTGGAGGGAACAACATATTTTTTATTTTTTATAAGGAAACATTCATCTTCTTTTATTAGGTCTTCAAATCCACTAGTGGCTAAGAGATGGATCTATACAACCAAGAAAATATTTTATATTTTTAATTTATTAGAGCACGAAATAATTAACTTATTAATTTATAGTTTGTGGGTGATGTTGATCAATGGTGTAATATCTGTAAATATATAATGAAAAAGTAATAAATTGGGTCCGTTTAATGATATGCATTTAATAGGTTATTATTCAGCAAGTACAACCCTAAAAATATATTTACAAAAATAGAGAATGAATTCCTTGATATTATGAAGAAGGATAATAAATCCATTATAACCTATGAGGAAAATTCAATATGTATTTCAAGGTATGCTTATGGTCTAATCACCATCCATGGATGACAAATTTATCGAATCCCTGGTCACTTGAGACCAAGTCTCTAAAAGGAATTAACAATAAGATAATTTATTTTTTATAAATAAATCATATGATAAACTACCAAGGTAGTAATGAAAATTGTATATTCAATTTATTCCCATGATTTTGATTGGAAAAATAAGATTCATTCTCACAAAATACGAGTAAATAATATAGAGTAAATATATTTCAATCACCAATATAGAAAAAATGTGGGATGAAACACCATTTTAATTTCTTGAATATAAACCTAATGTCTTTTATATATTTAATGGTTAGCGATAAGTCATTTGAATGTAGAAAGATTATAAGAAGATCGATTAATACATTAGATGAATATATACACAAAAAATGAACCACCCATAGTCCAATTATTTAAATTAAAGTAATATGTGAATTATGATTAGAGTTGAATGAATCTGAAGATTATTGATGATGAATAGTTTCAATAAAAACATAATCTAAAATAAAAATGTAAATCTCGAGCGATTATGAATCCAAAAGCTGGTAATGAGAATTATGTGTTGAATGGTATATTTATCATCCACTCTAGAATGGCTAATGTCTTATTTGATTCGTTATGTACCCATTTTTTCTATATAATGATGTTTATATGGGTATAACATTAACAGCTCAACGATTAGATGCTGAGTAAATAGTACAAACTCCTAATTGTATATTGATCACCTCTTATGTATATATGTCCTCTTTGGTTGGGGTTGATGAGAATTTTTATCAAGAAAATTTTGCGATTCTCCCTTTATTTAAATTTGATGTGATTAATGGAATGGATTGGATTTCTATATATGTATCCCATATCAATTTCCATTAAAGGGTAAAAAGATTTCATATTTATAGTAAACCTTTGATCATTGATTGATATAAGGATGAATAGAAAATTTAATGTAAATCACTTTTATATTATGGTTCATAATTCCTATCCATGAATTAAATCTACATCATATAGTTGGGGACAAACTTGAAATTGATTATATGATTATTTTATGATAGTTTTTTGGTGTATTTCCAAAATATTTTCTTAGTCTTACTTCAAATAATGATGTTCTATTTTCAGTAGAACATATATATACTTCTATGCCAATTAAAAAAAATTCATATAGAATTGAAGTAATCTCTTTTTACGAACTAAAAAATAAACTCCTAGAGAATTTAGAAAAATGACTCATACGACCTAGTTCATCACCATAGAGAGAATATATTCATTCAGTTAGGAAGAATTATGGGTCAATACATCTTTTCATTGAATATTGGGAACATAACATGATTGCTATTAAGAACATGTATCATCTACTCTATATTGATGAATTTTGATCAATTATGAGGATTTCAATACTTTTAAAAGATTTTAATTTATTATGGATATAATTAATTTATGGAAAAAAGAGTAATACATAGGATATCCGTTTTTATGAGGTATAGGGTCTTTGAATTTATTGTGATGCCATTTGGACTTACTAGATCCCATGTTATCTTCATGGTTTTAAAAAATGTAGTCATTAGAGATTTCTTTGTTAGTTTTGAGGTAGTGTTTATAATTGATTTTCATATTTGTTTTTATATTAAGTAAAACCATTAAGATCATTTTAGAATTATATGGATGACCCTGAAGAAGGAGATGTTACATGATAAATTTACCAACTATGAATTTTGGTTGTAGAATGTTTTATAATTATGTTATATAATGGGATGTAAGTGTATAGGGGATGATCCTCAAAATATGTAATCTGTTGAGAAATGGAATAGAACAACAATAGTGATTGATATACATAGTTTTTGTGGGATAACTAGATACAAATGAAAATTTTTAAGATATTTTTAAAAAATATCATATCAACACACTATGTTGAATCATAAGGGAGTCAAGTTCATGTTGTTAATTTAATATGAATATAATTTGACAGATAAAATGTTAAAGTTGGTCAGTAAAACAATTCCCACACTACCCTAATGTAGAGAATGATATTTTACATATAGTGATGTCTCAAAAAGGTAATTGGATATTCCCTTATATAGAATGATACAGTGATAACATATTCTTCCCTCCAATTAATAGTACATTAAAAAAAATTACATTATTTATAGTAGACTGTGGTAATTTTTTCTCTAGATTTCTGGTGGAATTATCATTATTGTGAATATTGTTATGTATATATAGATCCTAAAATCATGTAGTATATATTAATTCAAAAAGTGTTTAATGTGTTCCAGAGATGATGGTAGGAGATGAATAATGATTATGACTGCTCAATACACAATAACCATGGAAAGTAAAACATGGTGGAAAATAATATGAGCCATAAGTATGGTGGTTGTTTGGCCATTATGAGAATTAAAAGTGATCCCATACATATGGACTTATAGAGGATTGATTTAGAAATTCTATGGAAAGAGGAAATATACATTCATTCTCATATCAATGTTCAACCATTCATCTATGTGATGATTAAAGAGGTATAGAAGGAAGATGTAGAATTGTAGATGAAAGTGAAAAATGTTAATAAGATAAACAATTGTTATGAGGAAATAATTAGGTTTAAGATGAGATTATGTGTCCGTTAATTACCATAAATTGATAAAGAGTTATTTGATAATTCTCATAGTTCATCATTATTTATTAATCCTAGGATTATGAAAATGTTTATAAATCTAGAAGAATTTTTTGGTGTGGAAACATGGAAATGGAAATTGAAGAGTATGTATTTAAATGAATTATATGTCATAATGTTATGGATGAGAGGTAGATGTACATGGGGATTTTAGATCCATTATTCATATTTGAATGGAAATTGGGAAAAAAATCACCATGTATTTTGTTACAACTAACAATGAAATCTAAAATAAATAATTAAATATTGGTTATTTTTTATAACAATGTGAGTTCATCAAAATTTATTTCAATTACATGATAATTATCTCTTGATAAAACTACATGCATATGAATTTAATCAAGATATTTCATTGACTTCCACTCTAAATTGTATCCTATTGGGATAATTGGTGTACCTTGAGGTTTTGGAGAAGTCTTCTATAGTCTATTAAGAGTGTTATTTTTCCACTTCATATCATCCACAGAAAGATGTTTTTAATTAGAGGACCATTAAATCACTAGATGATAAATTGAGATATTTCTCTAGGGATTTCAAAGGTTGTTGGGATCAACACCATCCCTTGTGAGAATTTTCATACAATAATAGATTTCACAAGATCGTTTAGAGGGTTCTTTAAGAATCTATCTATTATAAGATGTTCATAACTCCAATTTTTTGGAATGATGCTTGTAAAAGAAATCAATTATTATAATTTATATATAAGGAAATTGTAACACCCCAAGATTCCACGGTACATTTCCCTTTGAATAATGTAATGGCGTGCATTGTATGCAACGTCGAGATTCTAACACACCACAACCAATCAAACTGTTATGAATAGTAATACCTACTTTTTGAAGTATTATAAATTTTATCTATCTAAATGGACTTCATTTTGGGATTCGTAATATCGAAATTATCTTAGGGTGAAATTTTTGTACTTTTCAGATAACTTTCATATTTTGATGAATAGTGAAAATTACTAAATTTAAATTCAAAACAACTTTTTTAATCAAAATAAATAATAGTGATAAATTATTAATTTGATTGGTTTTAAAGTATATTTAGAATATATTTTTACCATTCAATACAATGTTAGTCATTGGATTTAATTTCACATTTAAACCAGACATAAACAAGTGTCAATCTTTTGATAGTTATTATCTCTTAAAATCACGCTATTTGTTTTGACAACGGGAATTAATTTTTAAATTAATTAATGCAACTGATATATTTTTAATTTGGTAAAATCGAAATAATTTTTGAATTCATAATATCAAATATAGATTAGGCATAATTTTTGGTATTTTCCTGGAAACTTTCATTTTTTGATGAATAGTGAAACCACTAAGTAGTAGTTAGAAAACTGAATTTTTCATAAAACCTAATTTTACCGCTTCTGTGAGTGGAATTTCAAAAATCCAAGAGACACGGTTAATATAATGGAGTAAAATGTGGGTTAATGAGATGAAAATAATTTTTGGTGAATAGTAACTTTTTACTTTTATTTACCACGGTTAAAAGTAAATAGGGTAATTAAGGGTAAAAATGATATCAATATTACCCTAACACATGTCCTAATTCTATTGGACAAGTTTATCTTGACCAAAAACAACCGTAGTAGTAAACTATTATCATTTAGGTCCACTTTTATTAGATTATGACATTTATTAGTATTTAATTCAAAGAAGAGTTTAAAGAGTTAAAATAAATGTTTATTTACTAAAAAAAATTTAATATAGGGTTATACATAAGATAAATTAGATTTTCAATATTAATTAGAAAGATAAAATTATTTCCTACATAATGGTATTTTATTTATAATTTTTAGAGATTATATAATTTAATTTACTTATGACACAATGGTGATGCAGTAATTACCTAATTAATGAAATATTAAAATAATTGATATTATAAATATCAAAATAAATGTAATTTGAGTATTTTTTGAATTGCAATAATTTTCTAGGTTAATATGACATATTATTATTGATTATATAAATTTTTTTCGAAGTAATAATGTTTTTATAAATTTATCAAAAACAAAATACCCAATAGTGTCAAAATTGTCATAAAGGAGTTTTTAAAACAAATATTATATTATTAATTTATATTTAATTCCTAAAAATCTAAGGTTCGGCCAGGGGACTTATATCATGATAGGTTTATCATTAATGGACCACTTGGGGGGTCTCTTAGATGTATATAGTAAGTTTATTAACCATATAATATAAAAATACTAAGAGACATTGTAAAAGTGAAACTAATTAACTAAGATTTAATACTTAAAGATAAGGATAATATAATGACCCAAACTTGTCTAAATTATATTGGTTGAGTTCTTTTCGACCTATAACCACCTTAACCTTTAAATTATACACTTTGGAGCCATTAGAAACCGAATATGAATTTATTATAAAATAATATTTTTATCTTTTCCAAAGGTGCCCCTCACCCCTCTTATAAAATGGCACCCCCCCTTCTCACTAATTCACACATTAAAAGCCTTTTGTCTCAGCCCAACCCTGCCCAAATACTCTCTCAAATTCCCTCACTACAACCTAGAGGCCTTATTTTAATCACAATGCCAACCTAAGGAGCCCTTTTGATCAAATAAAAAGGAAGAACCCGAAAAGGAGGTAATGTTTTCACCACACTCTTTCAAATTCCTTTTTTTCTTCAACTTCTTATTCCTTTTTTATTTCTATTATATAATAATAACTCTAATATATTCTATATACTATGATGTTATTATAAATATGGTACAACCATATTCAGTATTCTATCCATACTTTGAATGGCATGTCCCCATATGAGCGTACGTACGACATACCGTCTCCACATCGTGGTGTAATTGTCATTCAATAAATTATTATTTGGATGGGTATAATAATGATGTTTAATTCTTGTTAATAATAAATATAACATGATAATTATTCTGTATATATGATATACCATCCAATTATATATTATTTTAACATCAAAAAAATGATATTGTCGCTCGTGCGTACGTACGGACTACCGTCTCCACAAACGCGATGAGATTCATTCTCCATCGTATCCATTCATCTATAATTCTCATTTGATGATTAAAAATAAAGTTTAAGAACTTGATATAATTCTGTATATGAATAACATACAACCTATCCATAAAAATCATGGCTTACGTAACGAAGAATATAAAGGAAAACGAGTAAGTAAAGACCCGAAATGACGATAATAATAAAATATTATTAAAAAATCAATGTTAAAAGATCATATATGATATCATATTAATGTAAATGATTATTTTATAATTCAATAACAATTATTTCACCATTATACGGGAGGTTAACCTACTGTTGACGAATGAAAAAGTAAAAAGTAAGGGGTTTCTTATCTCACTTTTAATACCGTGCGATTTCCATTTTTCACCACTTATTTATTGCATGTGGTGTGTATAATTCCCATGATTTTATTAATTTTATTTTATGGATATTTACATCATCATTGTATTATCCTTGTTTCATGGTTTCATGTTTCATAAGTAACCAAATCGATAAGGGAATTTGAAATTTCAATTTCCACTCATTCGGCTTTACGCATACTTTATTGATTATTTTACTCCAAGATTTTGTGTGGAATCACTATTCATTTGATTATGTCATAATTTCCACTCCCCTTTCTGTGGATATACTTTTTATACACATAATCACTCCATTGATAAATTTTAATGTCATCGGTATGAACTTGATAAGAGTAATTTTTACTCAATCTCGATTTGTTGAGATAAAAATCCAATTCATTGGTGTTGTTTTTACAAGAATATGTGTGAATGTACATTGATTGTTTTACACTGAATATCCAATAATACTTAGTGTATTTATATTTTTCACACATAATTATGTCATTGATTTATCCTTTACCTAAGGATACAGCCTTTATGAGAGATTTCCTCTCAATTTACATTCTATTGATACTTCTTTGTTGTTATACACCAAATCACTTTTATGTGGTGTATATAATGTACATTGACATAGTATATCATGAATCCCTTTATTCTCATGATATTACAACATTTTTATTACCTCAATTATTTGTATTTATGTGTCTCTCTTTTGGTCAGAAACTCTAACTAAAATACCATTTTTAAATGTTATAAAGACGTATTTATCTAAATCTTTCTCATTAATGTACATGTTTTAAAAATAGTTTTAAGGATTTATTTATATGGACATTAATGTTTTAAAATTGAAACTCTTTTTAAAAGTTTCAAAGTGGTATGGGACACTTTGATTCAAAAATCTATTTTTAAATGGCTTCTTGACAAATTGTGTGACTTTTAAATGATTTCAAGAAAAAGGGTGATATTTCTCTCAAATAGTTTTGATGATTATTTTCATCTATGCCAATATCCTTCATTATTATCGATTGAGGTTAATATGATACAATAAAATATTCCATATTGTATCGAATGAGTTCTTTTTTACTGTGGATGTGTTATTTTTATACCATTCATGGTTTGTGGATAAGTATTTACATTTCGTATTCTAGTTTTAATACCAATGTTTACATTATGTTTAAACCTTTTCATATGGGAATGCATTGGACTTAATATGTGACAGGTGGATCCCGCTATAGCTCCTCGATGCATCGGTAGGTCTCCTGAGATAAAATAGTGTCTTGGCATGAGGCCTTGATTTAATCTTAATTGTAGTCTTGGCACGAGGCATTGGCTACGTGGTTATGATTGTCTGGAATTATGCATTCCGTCATTATGAAAGTGGTTATTAATATTTTCATGTGATTATTCGACACGTAGAATATCTATGTGAATAATTAAATGGAATTATTTCATTTTATACTTTCCATATTATGCTGATGATCAAGTTTAAAAGTCTTTTGTTTTAGTTATAGATTGACTTAAATTTTTATGTTTATTTATGAATGTTTCTGCTATATTGTTATCCTTCTGAGCATTTGAGCTCACCCCTTTTAATGTTTTATTTTTCCCAGGATGTGAAGAAGTATTTTATGAATTACCATCAGGGAGTGTATGAGGGGATATGAATACAATATGTTGTTGTAGTTTTTCACTTATTGATGTAATGTAAACTTTATGAATATATCTAGTGTTTCCAAAGCTACTAAACTAATCGGTCTTTAGAGACTTGATCTTTCCTTTGATCATGCCAATGTTATGTAATAATGCACCAACTCAGGGTATCTAGGGTCAGGGTGTTACAGAAATGTTAGAAAAAGTTAGATTCAATCAACCACGCATCAGGGAAGCTTTGTGTCCATTGAAATGATCAAGTGATGTTAATCGGTGCGATATAGAGTTTGAATATGGTGATAATCCATTTATTTTATTTTATTCATGGAATATGGGGATAATAGTTTTATATATCTGAATTTTCATCCCTATATATATCTTTACATTCTAAATTATTGATCATATTTGGATGGTTCATTAAATATTTTTAATTAAACTGGATCTCTCTCATGTTCATCAAGTTTTTCATGTTTCTATCCTGAGAAAGTATGTACATAATAATTCACATATTCAAAACTCAGAAGACATACCATTGGAGAAACATCTCTTTTATGAGGATCAACAAATTCAGATTCATTATCAAAGTTTTAAAGTGATCGAGAACTATAATACTTACATGATTAATGTTTTTTGGTCAAACTAAAACATTGAGGATGATATATGGGAACTTGAGGATGATATTTAGTAGAGGTTTCCATTGTTTTTTGTATCATGGTAAAATAATTTCAATGATGAAATTAATATAAGGTAGGATTAAATTAACATCCCAGTATTTTATTATATATGTTATTCTAAAAAAATTTATCCTTTTCATTACTTCTTACACTAATTTTAGACGGACAATGACAAACAATTGAAATATTATTATTTATATTGATTGTTATTGGAAGTACATTTCATTATAGGTTATAAATAATACTAAATAAATTATGAAAATTAATTTTTTACACATGACTAGAATTAATTAATTGTTAATCAATTGGTAAAATCATTAGAATGTAGGAAGAGTATTTTTTTGAACAAATAATTTTATACAAGTAGTGTATTTTAATATTAATAAATAAAATTAATCACTATTGTTGAATAATTTTAATGAAATTTATAGATTATATATTTCTTAATTTTTTTAACATTCGTCTTTTTTTACTAGGCATGAGATAAGAATAAATCAATCGTTATATTAAAAAAATCCATAAAAAAGGATTTCTATGAGTTATCTATGATTATACTAAAACTGATTTCATCTAATATTAAAAATTTAATATTGAAAAATGCATTACATATTTGGAAACATTAGTTTCAAATTTGGTAAATATAGCCCTTTTATTTTTTCACATTATGAATATTAAAGATGGTATATTTGTTTCACCTCAATAATGGTAAAATGGGTAAAAAATGATTAAAAATTTTAGATAAAGACCATTAATATATCTTACACATATCTTTGTATAGTTTTATAATTTGTTTTACCAATATCCGTCATATATTTGAAAATATATAAATTTAATTAAAATTTCCCCTTATTATAACTTTTATATTATTTTTATAAAAGGATAAATAAAAATGTCAATTAGTTTATTTTAAAATAAAAAATAAGTTTTCATATGGAAAAATATGTCATGAATGAATATAAAATATTATTCCATATATGAATTAATTATTTTTATTTAGGTAATTTATTTTTAATTTTTATTGATGTTATAATTACCCAAATTTCTTATGTATCGCCTATATAGTGCTTCTATAATATGTAGAAAACTCAAGTTCAATGATTTAAAAAAATTATGTTTTGGATGAATTTCTATATATCAAAAATTTAATAATTAATTAAAAACTACTAATGATGGTAAATGTGTTTCTATTTTTATTCCAATTTTATTTTTCATCTCTTTTAGTTCAAATTAAATAAAATGTCCCAAAAATGACATTATTAATATTTTATCGTAACAATTATTTTATAAAATGATATGAAAAATAATAAAGCATTTCAAGAGGATTATTGTGATGGTAAATGGTTCATAATATCATACATGGTCCATTTATGAGCCACTTTTCATATCAGATAAAAATTTATAACCCTTAAACAATACAAAATTTGACAATAAGATTAAGGTAAAAAGGATCATGTGAGGGTTAAACTAAATTCTAAGGCTCAAAATGAAAAAAAAAACAATCTAAATTTTATTTTGTGATGAAATTTTGACCATATCATAATTTTCATTTAATTGATGGCCATTTTGAATCATTATTGTTGAGAAATGACCAATATATATTTGAATCTTTTTAATTAACTCCAATTGTATAATATCCTCACATAATAAAGGAAACATTTTCTCCTCCCTTATTTATAATGTTTTTTCCTTATATATTATAAAATATATATTGTAATAGTATATTAAATTCCATAACCAAGTTCTATAACCTATTGTATTTCTATAATGCCAATTGGGGTTTCTCAATGAAGTTGTATAAATCATAATAAAGTGCATTAAATATTATTTTATTAATATTCCTTATATATGTAAATAATATCCATATAAAATAACAAATCATGAATATTAAATATAATTTTTTATAATTATGCAACAACCATTATTCAACTTTATTCCATCCCATGGGAAAAGAAAACAATACATATGTGTACATGTTGACTACCACCTTCTTGAAGCAAAGTATTTCATTTTCTATAACCTATTCATATGGACTATAATAATGGTGGAATTAAAAAAATTATATATGATATTATTATAGTTCTATAATGCTGAATTAGTTTTTACATTTTCTTCATTCTATGCATAAAAAATTGTAAACATCACTCTTGTGAATATATGGTCTACCATCTATAGGAAGTGATGTAATTCAGTTTTAAAAACCACATTATATAAATAGTTATAATAGTGTATATAATTATTATATTAAAATAATTTCATGATTAAAATTTTGTAATGATGGAACAATTATCAATGTATATTTATATGGACTGCAAAATCGTAACATGCATGAGAAATAAAGTAATTATCGCCATGAATGGTGATTTTAATAAAGAATTGTTAACAAAAATATGAAAATATGTTATATGAATATAATATATAGTATGATATGCATGATTAAGGCTTTATAATATATTTATATAGAATCAATAATAATTATATCGCTGGATTGAATTCATAAGGTGCACGACAAGACTTGAGGTAAGGTTTTATATTCCAGTCTCATTTAATTTTATAATTTTCTACGCTAAATTTACATTGAGGGTAATTATATATATATATATATATTCCTTTAAACCATTTTTTTAGTATCCCAAATTTATTACTATAATTTTGAATATTTTTTCCATTTTCATATCTTTTTTATATAAATTGATAGAGAATATTTTTAATGAAAGGATGAAATTATTTCTTCTTTGGTTGATGAACATTTTCTTTCATGATTATACTATTTAAAATATTTTTATGATTGCACATATATTTAAATTAAATGATTCAGAAATAGGATTTTCATTATGATTGACTTTAATTATGATGTTTTGAAAATAAATTATTCTCAATATTTTCATAAAAAAAACATTCTTAAATTTTTACACAACTGTGAAAAGATTGTTTTCTTTTACCACATATAGAATAAATTTATATTCCAATTATTATGGTCAATATTTAATTTGAATCTCCCATTACATGTTTCTTTTAATATATTAATTAAAATGTATTTTCTTAGTATTCTGTGAATTTTTAGTTAAAATTTCATTAAATGATAATTATATTTTCTATTGTTTTCAAAAAATATTAGAATATTCATTTAAAGGTATTCTTCATCATTATCATTGTCCTTTATGAATATTTATTCATTTGTATGTATATGATCTAATGATACAATCAACATTCTTTCTTTTAATGACTGATTATTAGGATAAATCTATGAAACCCATTTCGTTCCCATTTATTAATAAATTTATGATGAGATATTTATGAAACATATTTATTTTTCATGGGTTATGATGTATTGAAATAATGGTTGTTTATAATATTGTGTTCCACATATTTATGGTATTGTTTATATGATGTGTGGATCTATTATGGCCTTCCAATTTATTGGTTAAATATATAATTATATATATAATTCGATAATTATGGGAATGATTTGATGTGATTTATCCGCTATTGGAACTCAATAGGGATGCCTTATCCACTATGATATGAAAAAAATGTTTTGATGCCTAATATTCTATTATATGATAGTATTTGTATTTAAACAGAACATATTATAATTTTACTATACCTATGATGGTTCCATACTCTTATTGAATGCTGATATGCTTATGATTTCAAATCATTGATTAGGATTGATTTTTTAATGATTCTAAAATCACCTATTATACTAATGATTTATTCCATGAATCAGGATTACGATATAATAATTTTTAGGTATTATTTTAAATTTATAATTAAATTAACTCATAAAATTATTCTAATGATATAATTCCATATAATTTATGGTTGATTTGTCTTATTTTTACCCTTATTGGGAATTTTAGATATCCCATTTTTATGATTTAATTATTCATTATGTTATGAAGAAGAGTATTATGTATGATGAGTTTATAAGGTTAAATTCTGTAAAGAATTATATTTTAGGTGATCCTGATTTTTCTTAAATAAGATATTCTTGGATCTAGTCTCCATGTATAGTAAACCTTTATGGTTATCTTCCAAGTTTATTTGGGAGATATTTTTAGTATTTATCAAACATATGTAATATATATGTATGTTATGCTTGGGTCCCTATACATCCCATTATATAGCAACACAATCAATGGTAAACTTCTATATTATTTAATATTTCTAATGAAATCATTCCCCTACCTCAGGTGATATAATCCCTCAAGATAGTTTTCACACAGCATTCATTTAAGCAAAAATACCAAATAATCCACCTAGTTTTCCATCTTCTAACTAACCATCCCAACCCATAATTGTTAGGCCACATTATAATTAAGAATATATTGAAATAGAAAATTATTTGTATGTATCGCAAAAAAATTGTTGGTAGATTTATCAACATCATCTTTAGTCTAAAACATTAAACTACTCAGAACATTACTTTCTAAAACACTTTAAAAAATAAAACTCATATTATATGGGTTTTGATTCATATTCTTACTGGATATGTGGGAATCATATTTAAGGTTTAATCCTAACTCCATAAAATTTTATGTATTCCTAAATGATGATAAATTCTTGATTAAGTATTTATCTAGATTTAAACTATAAAAACTTAAAATTTAACATCACTAATTAAAGGACAAATATATTGAATATTTGATGCATACAGATACTCAAATCAATGCATGATCTTCATCAATCATTAAAATAAGGATAAATAGTTCCATCTTGAAAATTTTTATATGATTCCCAGACATGACATTAATATATAATAGAGTCCATGAGTAGGTAAAAATTCCCCCTAATAGGGTTTGACGAGCCTTGCATCTAATCCTCCTAATCAATGAACATTATATAGCATCGCGGATGAAAGCATTGGTGATTAACTGCCTTTGAATTGAAGATCAACATGTACATATCTCATCATTGATATAGGATCAATATAGTGTTTTTTGGTTTACAAAGGAACAACCCATAAGAATTAGAATAAAATAAAAATGGTGAATCATATGTGAATTATTTATTAACAAAATATAACATTGTTGTGAAGACATCATTCCATTGTGTATTGTTTGTTTCATGTAAAAAATTGAAACCAATGTCAATAATTCACCTTTGAAATTTTTTTCTAAGAATGATAATACATATGATACTTCATTTATAAGTGATCATTTTTTGTTGTTTCTGATACACAAGTACCCTTTTGAGTTTTCCTTCTAATAAAAACATATGGAATCATCATCCACTATACGTTCTCATGCTTCAGATACCACAAAAGACATTATCCACGTGACCAAAGGTATGATATCATATATTAAGATTCTCAAAATCTATGTGGAGTGTTTAATAGTGATTTAGTACCCCTATTATGGTACTTTTCAAACCTTAGAATCCATAAATGAGGGTCACTAAGAGATTAAGTATGTGATCCCATCTTGTCAGCAAAAAGCTGAAGTAGAGTCAATGGAACCTTTCACCACCATCATCTACTTCAATATTATATCACAAAAGAGTGATAAAAAATATATCTACTATAATAGGTAGGGTTATATTAATCATAAGTTATAACATTTAAATATTAAGGGTTTCATAGGAGGAATCATTATAATTTTCATTATCGCTAATATGGTGCATCCACCATCTCATAGTAGATTTATCAAGATGTCACGGAGCATATCTCCACATGTCATATAGACTTAAGAATATTAGAGATCATGCTCGGTTTTGGGAGCATTTGTCACACCTGTCATTTCTAATTTTTTTATTTTATTAAATTCGTCAGATTTGGGTAGTTTGGTTTGAAGACCAACATAAAATTTTGGGGGTTTTATTTAAAAATGCTGGTAATGGTCTTGAGTACGTCCAGCACACCGCACTCGAAGTCGTGCGACCTCGTCCGGTTAACCGTGCGACCTGCCTGGTGAGCGATTAGTTAATTATATAATAAATTAATTAAGTTAAATGATCAATGTAAGATTGAAAGTAAAAGGTTTTAAAGATGATAATTTTATTAAGTTTCTTATTATCATTAGCATCATTCTACAAAAAAATTAAGGGTCGTGCGAGGTAACCATGCAGTTTCCCGACTCTTTAAAAATAAAAATAATCAAACGAAGTTTAAAGAATATTTTTAATTATTATGAAAATATTAATTATTGTTATTATTACAATTATCTTTATTATCGTTGTTACAATTAACATGTTAATTTAGTTATCTTTTTAATTGGATCTATTAAGATTGTTATTTTTATGTTTATCAAGAGATACACTTTTTTTATTTATTTATTTTATTTTCATTTTTCCTCCCATTTTTTTTCTCTTCTTATACTTTATTATTATTATTATTATTAATTTTTTTCCTCTCCCTCACATCCTCTCCATCCCGTCGTGCTGCAAGGATACCCCGCAAACCCTACGCGGCGTGCTTCTTTACCTCCGTTGCACCCCCTTGGTTGGCCTCCATCCGGCGAACACCCTCTCAGCTGCGCCTCCTATCCGGCGACCTCCCTCCCAGCTACGCCTCTATCTGGCAACCACCATCCCAGCCGACCTCCCCCTCAACTCGTCGAACAACCTCCCCCAGGTAACCCGTCGCGCCCCGCAACCCCCTACCCCATCGTGTTGCACCCTCTTCCAATCCTCCTACTGGCTTCCCTCCAGCCGCCCATCTCCCATTCCGCTGCCTAGACTTCCCTCACGTTGCACACAAAGCCGCCACTCAACCTCTGCACAAATTATTTCATATCCCCTTCATCTGGTCCTGTGACCCAGCTCTCTCCACAATTGGTCCAGCGCACTTCTCTCCTTGGTCGAGCACCTCCCGGCCGATGCCTCTGCTTCTTTCATTCCTCCCAGCTGAAGTCCTACCTCCAACCGCTTGCACCACTTCCTCTCTACCGGCCAACCCCATTGCAGCGGCCTCCTACCATGCACCGCAACCCTTTTCTCTGAGAATCATCTCCAGCAACCCTTCCCCTTATCTGTAAACCTCATGAAATTTCTCTTGTTTTGCACACAATCTATTTTTAGTCTGTGTTTGGTTTTCTTGCAGTGTGTTTGGAATGTGATGGGGGTTTTCATCAATTTTTTGGGTTAATTATTGATTTTTAGGTTCAATTGATTTATTTAGGGTCAATTTGGAATTTTTTGAGTTGCGGTTGATGTGCGACGGTCGTTGCTCACCATGGTTGTGAAGTCTGCTATGACAAAGTGGCTGGTTCAGCATTTAAACATTATCTGATAAGTTAATTTTATTTCTTAATTAATTTAGTGTGTTATTCTATTAATCTGTGTTGTGTGAAATTAGTTTTTGAATGAGTTTGATATGTGTTTTGATTCTATGTATCATGCCTATATGAAATGTGGTTCATTTTTGATAAAAACCCTTATTGTGACATTTGATCAGGTTTTATAAAATTTTGCATTAAGATATTGAATTGTGCAAAGGTTGAAGATCATGTTTTTATGTGGTGTTGATATGTTTTTTGTCACAAATTATGATTTGAGTGAGTCTTTAGTGTTTAAAGTCATGTGCCACATTTTTAAAATTTATTGATAAACTTTCTTAGTGGTTTGTTTAATCGCTGTAATGTTTTATTTAATCATGTAGTTGATTTATTTGATTGTGTAAGTGATGTAGATTATGTTTTAAAAGCTTTTTGGTGTACAATGATTTGTGTCACCTTGGTAAATGTTTTTATAAAATCATTCAATGTTTTATAATGTTTTATTAATGGTGTAAAACATTTTTGGAACCTATTTTGGGTGTGCTTGGTCATGAAAGAGGGTTGAGTTGGTTTTGCATCTTCAAGACGTGTTATATTTTTTTAATAATTTGTTTACAAAGAATTTAATAATTTTTAATAAAAATGATTAATGATAAAAGTTTAATATGTTTTTAACAAAAAATTATTAGCAACGCAGAAATTATTTTAATTCAGTTGGGTAAAGTCTTTTGTCGTGCGTGCTTTTTCAAATGGTTTTCGGTGTGTGTGGAAGGGTGGCGTTGGGTTTATGTTACACCCTATTTGTTTTATTTGTTTTAGTTTTACATGAAATGAGATGTTGGAACATCTTGAGCACAAAACGGGAATCTTGGGTACTAGGTGGGCGGACTAGACTAGCGTGCTAGTGATTAGGGAGTGGTCCTGGCCCAGATTCACCTAGCTGGATTGATGCTTACAACACTAACTAAATATTAGATGATGATCGGAGACCACTAGGTTATGTATGTGTTGCCCTATCTAGTGGATCGTGCACGAGAACGTATTTTTTTGTTATTCCTATACTGTTCATCGAGACGCGAGGTTTTAGGTTCCCATTCCTCTTTCTAGTACCTTTATGGCCTCTCCCACTTTTGGTGCTCCTGGACTACTATACACCCATCATCGGCATATGGTACAAATTTTGGGTTTTTGCGAAGGTTTGAGTTTTTCTTTTATGCGAGGGTGTTTTCTTTTATTTATGTTGTTTTCTTTAAATGTTCTTTCCTTATAAAAACTCTTTATTTTATGGTGTTTAAGATATTGTGTAGTTTCATTTACTTAGACTACAAATGTATTTGTCATTTAATGTATATACGTGGAACCTTTTTATTAGGTGACGTCTTATTGGGATTTTGGATCACACCCTACATACACCTTTGGGTGTATGTTGACTTTGTTTCTTGTGTATTTTAGGATGTAACATTGTGCTCAGCGATGGTGGTTCTGGTCGTTAATGGTCTTCTCATGCAGGTTTGTGTTGTGGCGTGTGGATGTTCTGTCTCTCTGGTTTCTTGGAGGTTTGAGTTTGAGTTTCTTTTGTTTTCGCTTATTTTGGTTGTGGGTTCAAGTTGTAAACATCTGATTGTGTTTTCAGTTTAAGGCCATGTTTGGTTTTCTACTTTCAGTTTCAGTTTCTTTATCTTATCAGTTGTTTTGTGTTTACTATTTTGGGTAAAATCGTTCCCATGTGTTAGTTTTGATACCTAGGCACTTGTTCCAGCCCGTGGGGATCGGGAACGCCCTTCGGGCCATGTCGTGGACCGGGTCGGGTACCGGGTCAGATGGTGACCCGGCCTGGCTCGTGACAAAATGTTATCAAAGGAGCAGGTTTTCTCTCTTGGGTTGTGATATTTGGGGATAGAGTCACGGTAGAATAGATTTAAGGTTGTCGGGACTCGACGTCCTAGCTACGAGTAAGGTGCCTGGCCATCACACCTCATGGAGGGACTCGAGATACCAAAGTTAGTTGAGTTTTGTCTGAGTTTTTAGTCTTTGCAATTAATCTTGTTTAGGGGAAATAAAAAGGGAGTAGGATCAGTGGTCTTAGTGAGCTCACCGGGTCTAGGAAGCCTTGTGGAGCCGGTCGCTGTCCGATAATACCCTCCGTGGCAGTGGCGTGATTAGCGTATGGATCCTAACCATTTGTTCTAGTCATCCACTGACACTAGTTTTCTCTTGCATCGTTCCTCGTTTCGCTGTTTTGGAATTGTGGACATTTGGTTTTTTAGTATAAATTCTTTTGTCTTGGAAAATGTTTTGGAAAATGTTTTGAAATAGAGCACTTTAAAAAGAAAATGAGGTGTGAGGTTTTAAAACTGTGGGTTGGATGTTTTGGTTTTGAAAAATGGAAAGGTTTGGTTTTGACACACCGGTTGTCAGGCCCCACCCTCCCCTCCCCTCGTGGGGTGGTGTTTGGTCGCCATGGGGAATTTTTTAAAGCTTTGTATCCACTTCTCATTCTAATGATGGCAAGACCCATGATGGGTCTCGCACAATGGTCTTTAGAATAAATCGGTGTTGGCCTTTCCTTTATGGTGGGGAGTCCGCCTAGACCTCCCCATGATGGTTTTCTAGTGTCGTCTTGGGCGTTGGTAGGTTCTTAATGGTGGGGAGACCCACATTGGGTCTAGCACGAATGTCTCTACAATGAATCAGTGCTGGAATTTTCTTTAATGGTGGGGAGTTTGCTCGAACTTCTCCATGTCTGTTTTTGAGTCTCGTCTCAAGCGTCAGTGAGTACCCAATGGTGTGGAGCCCCTCCGGCCTCCCCATGTTGATCTTTTGCTTCTGTTTTTAAACATGGCATGCTGATAAGTTATAAGAGTGTCCATTCTAACCAAATGGTGTTGTTTTCGATTAATAATGTTGGAGTTGTTTCGTCTTGTGAGGTTGGTTTTCACGGGTGTGACAGTCATTTTCCTGGACCAGTCAACTGGAGGCATTCTAGCTCTTTTGGTCGGGCGACACATATCAAAAAGTCTATTTTGAGTTTCTCGAAGATGTCTTTGAGTCACATTCTATTATAACGATGCTTTTTCCTCTCTTTTCGTGGTGTTTGTGGGGATCCCCTTTGAATCTTAAGGGAGTGTGGTTTTCTACTTTGGCCTTTGGTTCTGGTTGTGGCTTTTCTGGGACGGAAAGCTTTATGGCGGTGATAATTGTAACACCCGTCATTTCTAATTTTTTTATTTTATTAAATCCATCTGGTTCGGGTAGTTCAGGTTGAATACCAACTTAAAATTTTGGGGTTTTTTTTAAATGTTGGTAATGGTCTTGAGTACGTCTAGCGCACCGCAGTCGAAGTCGTGCGACCTCGCCCGGTTAACCGCACGACCTTCCCGATGCGCGATTAATTAATTATTTAATAAATTAATTAAGTGGAATGATCAATGTAATATTGAGATTAAAAGGTGTTAAAGATGATAATTTTATTATGTTTATTATTATCATCAGCATCATTCTATAAAAAAAATTTAAGGGCCGCACGGGGTAACTGCGCAGTTTCCCAACACTTAAAAAAAATCAAACGAAGCTTAAAGAATAATTTTAATTATAATGAAAATAGTTATTATTATTATTATTACAATTATCATTATTACCATTGTTACAATTAACACATTAATTTAGTTATCTTTTTATTTGGATCTATTTAGATTTTTATTTTTATGTTTATCATTAGATACACTTTTTTTCTTCATTTTATTATTTAATTTTAATTTTTCCTCCCATTTTTTTCTCTTCGTATCCTTTATTATTATTATTATTAATTTTTTCCCTCTCCCTCACATCCTCTACATCCCATCGTGCTGCATGGCTTCCCCCCAAACCCTACATGGCGCACTGCTTTACCTCTGTTGTACCCCCTTGGTTGGCCTCCATCTGGGGACCTCCCTCTCGCTTGCGCCTCCAGTCTGGAGACCTCCCTCATGGTTGCGCTTCTGTCTGGAGACCACCCTCTTGGCCGAACTCCCCCTCGGCCCATTACACCCCCTCCAACAAGTACCTCGCCACGCCGCGTAGCCCCCTACCCCGACGTGTAGCCCCCTAACCCC
The DNA here is from genome assembly GCA_963277665.1 of Viscum album. Taxonomy (NCBI): domain Eukaryota; kingdom Viridiplantae; phylum Streptophyta; class Magnoliopsida; order Santalales; family Viscaceae; genus Viscum; species Viscum album. The sequence goes on from OY728123.1 coordinate 894,826,374, forward strand.
GGTCGTTGCGCACCATGGCTGTTATGTCTATTATGACAAGGTAGGTGGTTCCGCATTTAAACATTATCTGATAAGTTAATTTGCTTGCTTAATTAATTTAGTGTGTTATTCTATTAATCGTTGTTGTGCGAAATTAGTTTTTGAATGAGTTTGATATGTGTTTTGATTCTAGGTAGCATGCTTATATGAAATGTGGTGCATTTTTGATAAAAACGCTTATTGTGACATTTGATCATGTTTTATAAAATTGTGCATTAAGCTATTGAATTGTGTAAAGGCTGAGGATCTTGTTTTGATGTGGTGTTGATATGTGTTTTGTCACAAATGTGGATTTGAGTGAGTCTTTAGTGTTTAATGTCATGTGACACATTTTTAAAATTTATTAATAAACTTTCTTAGTGGTTTTTTTAATCACTGGAATGTTTTCTTTAATCATGTAGTTGATTTATTTGATTGTGTAAGTGATCTAGATTAAGTTTTAAAAGATTTTTGGTTTACAATGCTTTGTGTCACCTTGGTAATTGTTTTTATAAAATCATTAAATGGTTTATTATGTTTTATTAATGGTGTGAAACATTTTTGGAACCTGTTTTGGGTGTGCTTGGTCATGAAAGAGGGTTGAGTTGGGTTTTCTTCTTAAAGACCGATTATGTTTTTTTTAAATAATTTGTTTACAAAGAATTTAATATGACTTAATAAAAATGATTAATGGTAAAAATTTAATATGTCTTTAATAAACAATTATTAGCAATGCAGAAATTATTTTAATTGAGTTGGGTAAAGTCTTTTGTTGTGTCTTCTTTGTCAAATGGTTTTCAGTGGGTGTGGATGTGTGGAGTTGGGTTTATGTTACACCCTATTTGTTTTATTTGATTGAGTTTGACATGAAATGTAAAGTTGGAACATCTTGAGCACAAAAGGGGAAGCATGTGTACTAGTTGGGAGGACTAGACTGGCATGCTAGTGAATCGGGAGTGGCCCCGGCCCAGATTCACTTAGCTGGATTGACAATTACAACACTAACTAAACATTGGATGATGATCTGAGACCACTTGGTTATGGATGTGTTTCCCTGTCTAGTGGCTCATGCATGAGAACATATTTTGTTGTGATTCCTATATTGTTCATCGAGACATGAGGTTCTAGGGTCCCATTCCTTTTTCAAAAACCTTTATGGCCTCTCCCACTTTTGGTGCTCTTGGACTACTATACACCCACCGTTGGCATATGGTGCAGCTTTTGGGTTTTGGCGAAGGTTTGAGTTTTTCTTTTATGCAAGTTTGTTTTCTTTTATTTAGGTTTTTTTCTTTAAAAGTGATTTCCTTATAGAAACTAATTATTTAAGGTTGTTTAAGCGTTGGTGTACTTTCATTTACTTAGCAAGAAAATGTATTTGTCATATAATGTTTATACGTTGAACCTTTTTATTGGGTGACGTCCTATTGGTATTTTGGCTCACACACTACATACACCTTTGGCTGTATGTAGACATTGTTTCTTGTGTATTCTAGGTTGTGACATCATGCTCAGCGATGGTGGTTCTCGTCATTGATGGTCTTCTCATGCAGGTTGGGGTTGTGGCGTGTGCGTGTTGTGTCTCTCTGGTTTCTTGGAGGTTTGAGTTTGAGTATTTTTTTTTGTCGCTTATTTTGGTTGTGGGTTCAAGTTGTAAACCCCTGATTCTGTTTTCAGTTTAAGGCCATGTTCGGTGGTCAACTTTCAGTTTCAGTTTCTTTATCTTATCAGCTGTTTTGTGTTTACTATTTTGGGTAAAATCGTTCCCATCTGTTAGTTTTGATACCCAAGCACTTGTGCCAGCCCGTGGGGATCGGGAACGCCGTTCCGGAAATGTCGCAGACTGGGTGAGGCGTCGGGTCGGATGGCGACCTGGCCTGGTTCGTGACAAAATTGTATCAGAGGAGCAGGTTTCCTCTCTTGGGTCGTGATATTTTGGGATAGAGCCACGGTAGACTGGAGTTAAGGTTGTCGGGAATCGACGTCCTGGCTATGATTAAGGAGCCTGGCCAGCACACCGCATGGCGGGACTCGAGTTACCAAAGTTAGTTGAGGTTTTTCTATGTTTTTTTCTTTGAAATTAATCTTGTTTAGGGGAAATGAAAAGGGAGTAGGATCAGTGGTCTTAGTGAGCTCACAGGGTCCAGAAAGCCTTGTGGAGCCAGGGACACTGTCCAAGAATACCCACCGTGGCAGTGGCGTGATAGGTGTATTGCCACAAACCATATGTTTCAGTCACCCGCTGACACTAGTTTTCTCTTTCATTATTCCTCGTTTCTTTATTTTCGAATTGTGGACATTTTGTTTTTTTAGTAAAAATGTTTTGGTCTTGGAAAATGTTTTGGAAAATGTTTTTAAATAGATAACTTTAAAAAGAAAATGAGGTGTGAGGTTTGAAAACTGTGGGTTGGACGATTTGGTTTTGAAAAATGGAAAGGTTTGGTTTTGATCCTTGGTGTTCTCATGGGCAACCACATGCATGAGTGTATATGGAAAGAGAAAGGTTTAATGGCATGAGGAGATGTGTTCCTGTATAGATATGAGGTGGGTGCTGGTGTGTCATGGGAACATGCATGTGCGAGGACCATGGGACACCATTGGTGTTTATACAACCCACAAGATTTGCTTCTTTTCAAAATGTTTCGTTAATGGAAAAATTGGTGTTTTAAAATATCTGGTGTTTGTGTGGTGTGTCCTTGTATTTTTTTTGAAAGGTTGGATGTGAGTCATTTTGAGTCGAGAATCCTTTTTACTTGATTGTGTCCCAAGGTTGAATTCTTATTTGTATGTTGGTATGCAAGCGTGTGGCTAGTGAACTCTTTTGAGGAGTACATCAGGGATCCCTTGGAGTGGTTCCCCCTGCACGTTTGGTGTTCGCTTGTGGTATGCTTTGACCATTGGACCAGTTCGGTTGGGTCCATGGGTTTCTTTCTTGACCAGTGTATGCCCCCATAAAGCGTTTACATGTGATTGAAGTGCGGCCATAGGAAAATCACCATTGGTCGACCCTCTAGATGATCAGATGAATCTCTTATTGAATTCTAGAATTGAACCCACCTCTCCTTTTTACAACTAAGTGGATCCTCTCGTAGTGGGGTGACATATGTGATGAGAGTTGAAGGTAGTTTTGGTGTTTTGAGTGTCTGACTCGTCAAGTATTAAGTTTGAAATTGTCGTGTTTGAAGGTTCCCCCTGGAAACGGCGAAAGGAATTCCAGTGGGAAAGGGTGAATGCGGTTCAGAATTTTCTTGCGTTTACTAGTGTCTTGAAGGGCATTGTAGTACTTTCATCGGCTGAAAGGGTCATGTTTGGTGATGTCTTGTAGTGGGAGTTCTCTATGATAGTCAAGGGTGCAGTTTGAACTCATTAATTTTAATGTTCTGTTGAGAAATGGTGAAGGAGATTCAAGTGGGGAAAGGTGGAAGCAGACGGGAGTGGTCGGTGTTGACCACTATTCTAGATGACCGTGGGTCCTTCGTTGGATTCATTTAAGAAAGGGTCTATGTCTGGACACTAGTGTGGAAGACCCAGTCACATGGGGATTCTATGGTCAATTGCAGGAATCACGTGGTGTTTAAGAATCAGTTTGAATTCCCTCTCCGTATAATGTTTCTCTCTACAGAAATGGTCATGTTATGGGGATGATTTGTGGTGTCGTGTTACCATTAAGTGTGACAAAGGGTGATGTGCATGCACCATTTCATCTCTTGTGTCGGTGAATGTTCCGTTTATGATCAGTTGGATGTCGTAATGTGTTCTGTTTGCTGGTGTTGCCTCAGTAGTAGTGTGGTTGCGTGTGACACAAAAAGGAGAAGCTCCCGTCATGAGTCTTCCATACCAGACTGCGAGGCAGGAGATTCTTCAAACATCAGGGCTCTAGCCATTGGCCTCAGAGTGAAGCTGGAGCATGGTCAGGAACCCAGAGGGTGTATGGGACCACGACTTTGTTATATCATTGGTGTTTAAAGTCAAATAAGTTTAAATCATTTCTTATAGTTGCTCTGTTCAAAACGAACCGTTTGGGCACATAAGGATTTCATGGCTTTGAGTAGGTGTGATCGTCTCGTCATCTTAATGTCCTGGGGGTTGCGTCCCACTGGATGCAATCTCTTTAGTGGTCCTTATGAGAGTCTGTGAGGTAAATCTGTCTCAAATTTGAATAATGCTCATCCATGAATGTGGAAATGCTGGTTTGTCTAGGGTCATTCTTTAGACACCCAGGTAGTCGGGCCCCACCCTCCCCGCCCCTTGTGGTGGGGTGTTTGGTCTCCATTGAGAATTTTTCAAAGTTCTATATACTCTGTTCGTTCTAATTGAGGGAAGACCCATGATGGGTCTCACACAAAGTTCTTTGGAATAAATCGGTGTTGGCCATTCCATTATGGTGAGGAGTCCGCCTGGACCTCCCCATGTTGGTTTTCTAGTCTCGTCTTCGGCGTTGGTAGGTTCATAATGGTCGAGAGACCCACATTGGGAATCGCACGAATGTCTATCGAATGAATCGCTGATGGACTTTTCTTTAATGGCAGGGAGTCCACTCGAACCACCCCGTGTCGGTTTTCCAGTCTCGTCTCGAGCGTCAGTGAGTTCCTAATGGTGGGGATCCCCTCATGCCTCCCCTTGTTGATCTTTTGCTTCTATTTTTAAACATGTCCTGGTGATATGTGATAAGAGTGTTCATTCTATCCAAATGGGGTGGTTTTAGAATAATAATTTTTGAGTTGTTTCGTCTTGTGAGGTTGGTTTTCACGGTTGTGAGAGTCGTTTTCCTTAACAAGTCAACTAGAGGCATTCTAACTCTTTTGGGCAGGTGACACATATCAAAAAGTCTTTTTATGAGTTTCTAGAAGATGTCTTTGAGTCACTTTCTCTGATCACGATGCTTTTTCCTCTCTTTTCATGATTTTTGTAGGGATCCCCTTTGAACCTTAATGGAGTGTGGTTTTATTCATTGGGGTTTGGTTCTAGTTATGGATTTCCGGGGATGAAAAGCTTTATTGTGGGGAGAATTGTCACACACGTGATTTCTAATTTGTTTATTTTATTAAATTTGTTGGCTTCGGGTAGTTCAGGTTGAATACCAACTTAAAATTTGGGGGATTTTATTTAAAAATGCTGGTAATGGTCTTGATTACGTCCATCACACCACAGTTGAAGTCATGCGACCTCGCCCAGTTAACCGCACGACCTGCCCGGTGCACGATTAATTAATTATTTAATAAATTAATTAAGTGAAATGATCAATGTAAGATTGAAATTAAAAGGTGTTAAAGATTATAATTTTATTAAGTTTATTATTATCATCAACATCATTCTATAAAAAAAATTTAAGGGATTCGCGGGGTAATCATGCAGTTTCCCGACTCTCCAAAATTAAAAAAATCCAATGAAGTTTAAAGAAAAATTTTAATTATAATGAAGATTGTAATTATTCTTATTATTAAAATTATCATTATTATCTTTGATACAATTAACACATTTATTTAGTTATCTTTTTTATTTGGATCTATTTAGATTGTTATTTTTATGTTTATCCTGAGATACACTTTTTTTCATTACTTATTTACTTTATTTTCATTTTTCCTCACATTTTTTTCTCTTATTATACTTTATTATTATTATTATTTCCTCTCCCTCACATCCTCTCCATCCCTTCACGCCGCAAGGCTTCCCCCCAAACCCTACGCGGCACGCTGCTTTACCTCCGCTGCACCCCCTTGGTTGGCCTCCATCCGGCGACCTACCTCCCGACCGTACCTCCTGTTTGGTGACCTCCCTCCTGGCTGCGCCTCTGTCCAGCGACCACCCTCCCGTCCGACCTCCCCCTCGGCCCGTCGCACCCCCTCCTGCAGGTACCCTGTCGCGTCGCGTATCCCCCTACCCCGTCTCACTGCACCGTCTTCCCCTCCTGCTTCCGGCTTCCCTCCATCCGCCCATATCCCATTCTTCCACCCAGACTTCCCTCATGCTGCCCACCAGGCTATCGATCGACCTCTACAAATGCTATTACGTCTCCCCTTCTTCCGGTCCGGCGACTCAGCTCGCGTAGCAATTGGTCCTGCGCACTTCTCTCCTTAGTCGAGCACCTCCCAACCGACGCATATGCTTCTCCCATTCCTCCCAGCCGAAGCCCTGCCTCCAGCCACTTGCACCACTACCTATTTCCCTACTAACCCCATTGCAGTGGCCTCCTACCCTGAACCGCAACCCTTTCTGAGTAGAATAATCTCCAGCAAACCTTCCCCCTTGTCGGTAAACCTCAATAAATTTCTCTTGTTTTTCACACAATCTATTTTTAGTTTGTGTTTGGTTTTTTTGCGGTGTGTTTGCCATGTTATGGGGGTTTTGCATCGAATTTTTGGGTTAATTATTGATTTTTAGGTTCAATTGTTTTATTTAGGGTCAATTTTGGATTTTTTTTGAGTTGTGGTTGACATGCTACGGTCATTGCATACCTTGGTTTTGAAGTCTGTTATGACAAGGTGGGTGGTTCCGCGTTTAAACATTATCTGATAAGTTAATTTGCTTACTTAATTAATTTAGTGTGTTATTTTGTTAAACTGTGTTGTGCGAAATTAGTTTTTGAATGAGTTTGATATGTGTTTTTATTCTAGGCAGCATTCTTATATGAAATGTTGTGCATTTTTTATAAAAACCCTTATTGTGACATTTGATCATGTTTTATAAAATTGTGCATTTAGCTATTGAATTGTGTAAAGGCTTCGAATCATGTATTGATGTGGTGTTGATATGTGTTTTGTCACAAATGAGGATTTGAGTGAGTCTTTCGTGTTTAAAGTCATGCGACACATTTTTGAAATTTATTTATGGACATTCTTAGTGGTTTGTTCAATCGCTGGAATATTTTATTTAATCATGTAGTTGATTTATTTGATTGTGAAAGTGATGTAGATTAAGTTTAAAAGATTTTTGGTGTACAATTCTTTGTTTCACCTTGGTAATTGTTTTTATAAAATCATTAAATTGTTTATTAAGTTTTATTAATGGTGTGAAACATTTTTGGAACTTTTTTGGGTGTGCTTGGTCATGAAAGAGGGTTGAGTTGGTTTTGAGTCATAAAGTCTTGTTATTTTTTTTAAATAATTTGTTTACAAGGAATTTAATACGATTTAATAAAAATGATTAACGATAAAAATTTAATATGTTTTTAATAAACAATTATTAGAAATGCAGAAATTGTTTTAATTGAGTTAGGTAAAGTCTTTTTTCATGTGTGCTTTGTCAAATGGTTTTCGGTGTGTATGGAAGTGTGGCGTTGGGTTTATGTTACACCCTATTTATTTTATTTGTTTGAGTTTAACATGAAATGTGATTTTGGAACATCTTGATCACAATAGGGGAAGCCTGGATACTAGGTGGGTAGACTAGACTAGTGTGCTAGTGATTCAGGAGTGGCCCCGTCCCAGATTCACTTAGCTGGATTGATGCTTACAATAGTAACTATACATTGGATGATGATCAGAGACCACTATGTTATGGATGTGTTTCCTTGTCTAGTGGCTCGTGCATGAGAACATATTTTGTTGTGATTCCTATACTATTCATCGAGACGTGAGGTTCTAGGGTCCAATTCCTTTTTATAGTACCTTTAGGGCCTCTCCCACTTTTGGTGCTCCTGGACTACTATACACCCACCGTCGGCATACGATGCAGCTTTTGGGTTCCTAAGAAGGATTGAGTTTTTCTTTTATTCATGGGTGTTTTCTTTTATTTAATTTGTTTTCTTTAAAAGTGATTTCATTATATAAACTATTTATTTAAAGTTTTCTAAGATTTGGTGTCCTTTCATTTACTTAGCCTACAAATGTATTTGTCATTTAATGTTTATATGTGGAAACGTTTTATTGGGTGACGTCCTATTGGGCTTTTGGATCACACCCTACATACACCTTTTGGTGTATGTAGAATTTGTTTCTTGTGTATTCCTGGTTGTGACATCGTGCTCCGCGATGGTGGTTCTGGTCATTGATGGTCTTCTCGTGCAGGTTTTTGTTGTGGCGTTTGGATGATGCGTCTCTCTGGTTTCGTGGAGTTTTGAGTTTGAGTTTCTTTTGTTGTAGATTTTTTTGGTTGTGGGTTCAAGTTGTAAACCCCTAATTTTGTTTTCAGTTTAAGGCCATGTTTGGTTGCCTACTTTCAGGTTCAGTTTCTTTATCTTATCAGTTGTTTTGTGTTTACTATTTCGGGTAAAATCGTTCCCATGTGTTAGTTTGTATACCCAGACACTTGTGTTAGCCTGTGGGGATTGGGAACACCATTCGGGCCATGTCGTGGACCGGGTCGGGCACTGGGTCGGATGGAGACCCGACCTGGTTCGTGATATAATTGATGTATAATAATTGTTCTCATATCACTTTCTCTACGAATGGATCCCACTTGCACCCCTATGTAGAAACTAGTGAGTAGGCCAATATTCATTTCCATGAATTGTAGTCCTATCAACATATTCTAGATGCACCAAGGATGACATGCCAACATAAGTAAAAAATAAACAAGGGGAAGAAAAATATTACCACCTAAAAAAATGATTCCATTATCAAACACCCTAATATTTAAAATGAATACTACTTTTGGTAATGTATTCAACACGCAACACTGAATATAAACGAACCATGATATAATAATTTAATATTATTATATTAACATGATAGATATGAATTATTAGTTAAATTAGAATATATTAATAGTATTATATTCTCTATGAAATATACGTAAATTTTCTATATAAATTGATAGATTATTATATTCACACCTCTGTTAACAAAGATATTTTATTTATTAAAAAAATAATTTCCTTCAAAAATGATTTTGGGTATTTTTAAAAGCATATATTATAATTAATTTATAGAAATATTATGAATATTATGTAATAAAATTAAAATGAATTTTTAAATTAGCATATCAAAATATACTTTGGGTAAGAATTTTGATTTTTCAAAAAGTATTTATTTTTCAGTCAATAGTTAAAATAATGAGTTTTGTAAATCTGTCAATTCATCTTAAGAAACTATGTAATATAAATGTCCATCTATGGGAGGGATGTGCCCGTAAGGGGCAGAGCGATTAGGGTTTTCTACTCGGTGCTGTCTTCTTCTTCGCCTCGCTGGAATAGAGGATCTCCCTTGGTCTTCCCGGCAGTTCGTGGTGCAGCGGCTTCATTTGCGCGGAGGGCGGTGGTTGGGGATTCGTTCTTCTCCGGTGAAGGGTTTGGTTTCCGGTGGGCTCGAGGTCGTCTTCGGCGCTTCCGCGGCTCGGAGTCGAAATCTGGTGTGACTTCGGGGTGCGGTCCTTCTCTGCGGTGATGGCTCTGGTTCTGGTGCATCTGGGTGAGATCCGGTGCGGCGTCAGGGTCTGGCGGCGATGGGGTTTTGATCCAGCGCATTGGGGCGAGATCGGGTTGCCGCGTTGTTGGAGGCGTGCTCTGGTGTGGCTATGGGGTTGCGATCTGGGTAGCGCGAGGTTGTTGTGCGATGTCGGGGCGACGGCCTGCTCTCCTCCTGTGGCTTGGGTTGTTTTCTCCCTCCGCGGTGTGGGGTTGAGATTCAACGCTAGGGCGTGTTCCTGCTCTGCGGTGATGGGGTCCGTACGATCCACTGTTCCGGCAGGGGTTCCTTGTGGGCTTGCGGATGTCTATGCGTTTCGGTTCGAGGGCGGCATCGGGTTCTGTGGTGCGGATGGTAAGGATTGTGTTGTTTCGAAGGTTCGTTATGATTGCTGTGAAGATTTTGTGTTGAAGACTGGGGTGTTGATTTGGTAATTCGATGGTATGGTGTTTCGGTTGAGTTGTGGGCTGTTGGATTGGATCTGTTGTGGTAGTTTGCAGTGGTGATGAAGTGGTGATGAAGTTGGAAGCTGGAAAGAAGCGGTTTTTTTTGATGTTGCAGACTTGTTGCTGGTTGAATGTGCTGACTTGTGGAATGGGTTTAAGGTTTTTCAGGTGATGGTTTGGTATGTCTTTGACTGTCTTTGGTCGGGACTCTTACTGGTTGTTTACTTCACTTTTTGTTCTATTTAATAAATGGTCAGTGGAACCCACTGACTGAACTTTCCTGGTAAATGTCCATCTATACATATGATTTTTTTAAAGGTATCATAAGTATTATTTATTTTTACATAATCCTATTAATTACATTTATTCCATCATTCTATGTGAGTTGTTTATAAGTTCATTAATATGATTAAAATCAAATATTTCTAAAAAAAATTAATGTGAATAATGTTTCTCTATTTTAGTTGATTAATTAAAACAATAAAAATTGATTATTTGAAGGAAATTTATAGATTATATATCTATAAATGTTGATTTAAATTCATTTATTTATGATTACTTTTCATATAGTTATTATAAGATCAATTTATTCTTGTAAAATGTAATAAACACCAATTTTTTCAAAAGGAAAGTTGTATTATTTTTATATATTAAATTCTTCCACATATATGAATAGAATTTTATAGAATGGATTAAATATTTATAATCAGAATAATTTAAATTATATAATATTGTAAAATTAATTTTTGGTTATTATGAATAGTAGAAACTATAGAAAAATATATAAATTTGTAATACAAATATGCTGGTAAAAGTAAGTAACCATAGAAAAAATGAGGATAAAATATATAAATCAGGTTTCCTTTGAATTTTATAGGAGTCACTTGACCTCAACTCTCCTAAAATCCATTATTTGTAAATTTTAGAGGCACTTTGATTAAGAGTGACATCCCATTATTTAATAGTACAGGGTATTTACATTAATGCAAGTCCTCCTCAATTATAAAAGGTCTTACCCTTTACTCTCATTTCCACACTTCCAAAACCCTTTGGTTTTTTTTGTACCTCCCCAAATCACATCCTTAATTCCCTCCCATCATTCTTAAAAGCCTTTGTTTGATTAGAAAACCAATATTGGAACACATATGTATAATCCTAAAGAGGAAGTCTGAAGAAGAGTTAATTGTCAACACTGAGATCTTTCTTTTTATTATTATTTTAACACCATAAAATATTTCATAGAGATTACACTATAATAAAAAAAAGTATCTCATGTATACTTTGACTTAATTATATTGATATTATAACATTCATTCATCTCCTATTCTATCAAACTTGAAATTAAACCATCATTTGGGTTTATAACGGGTTACCTATTCACAAATCTATGAAACTTTTTTCCCATCATCACCACTCATAGTTAATACTAGTGATTAATTTTAACCATAATATCTTTTGAAAAATGATAACACCATTATTTTGTGTCGCATACTACCACCTTGCGAATTGATGTGACTCATTTTTATTACTATTAGAACATCACATGGATGGTATATGTAAATGCCTAAAAAATAAATTATATTTTATTTATGAGAAAATGATAATTCTAAAATGATAAAATAATAATTAAATTCTTTTTTTCATGATCATTGATAAATGAAAACATTACACATCCATACATATGGCCTACCATCTCCATGATTGTATTGTTGTTCATTTTTTATTACCATATTTACTGTTTTGTTTTAAAAGTATAATTGATGTATAGAAATGATAATAATGTAAAATTTATTATTATATAGATGATGGAACAATGACACCTTTAACACCCTTAGATACACCAATTCTATTTAGATATTATGAATTGAGTGTCCTCAATACACCCTATGAAAACAAAACTAATTAAGTAATTAAATATATCATTAAAATAAATAAATAAAAATATTTTATTAAAAGGGATTAAACATGTAAATATTTATTAATAAATCAGTTAATTTATATATTTTTATTATATTGGAGATAAAATACATACATATTAATTTATTGACATCCATCTCAAAACATCATTCCTCAGGACATATGTTCTTTTATACACTTAAAATATTTTATATAGCTTATACACATCCCATTTATTATTTGTGTCATTAATACATCATAATTATTGTAATTTTAACATATAATTCAACTACATCATTCATGGTGGTAATGATTCAAAAAGGTTCCAATACGGCATAGATTTATGATTCAATATCATTTTAATCAGGATTTTTTATGCTTGAATTTCAATTGAAGAAAATTATCTTATTATTTTCAAATAAAACCCTTTAATTTTATTGTCCTATGGTTATTCAATAAATTCCAAGGTAATAGTACCATTTCCCTCTCTTTGTTAAAAAAAAGAATGAGAAATTGTTTTAATAGAAAATTGACTTCATTTCTCTATTCAGCCAAAACCCATTTCTCTACCTTCTACATTATTTATTTAAAGTATTTTAAAAAAAGATTTAATAATTTCCTATGATTATATAATTTCACACATACCCATTATTGTATTTTTACAAGAAAAATTAAAAGTAATCTTCCTATTTATTTCTAAACAAGGTACTTTTTACTTTTATTGTAAATTTTTGAAAGGAATCATTTTATTAATGTACTTTACACATACAAAACTACCCACTATTAGGACCAATACACACTTTTATGCATACATTATAATTTCCCATGTTTAAAAAAAAAAAATAATTTTCTATAATATTTATAGAATTTTTTATTTTCTCAAGATGGAATTTCAATTTGCAAAGGTGATTTTCCTCAAGAATGTTTTTAATCTTATTAATAGTACTTGAATTTATTTATGAAAAAAAACTATAATGTTTTGTAATGATTATAAATTATGTATATATTTCCCTTATATATATACCTTCTCACTCTCAAATTCATTTACATCATAATAGAGGACTTATGATCATTTCTCAATTTTTCTAAAGAAGATTTTGGATTATTTTATTGGACTAGCTTATAGAACCCAAATATTTATGGTGGTAATTCATATGTTTTTTATAATAATTGATTTCTTTATGTGTAAATAATATTCATGTACATAAAATGAATGTGATGGTTATTGATGGAATTATATATCACTCCATTTTATTTGAAAAAAATTTAGTTTTAGGAGATGTCGTATATGGGATTATAGAGTGAACATATTCCATTATGGGACTCAATTCACAATATGATGTGGTCACAGAAGTTAGCCTCGAATTATTTTTATGTGATGTTTTATATTACTGCTAAATTTCCTATGATTCAAGGAACTTATGATACTTTGTTATTTATATTATGTTTCCATGAGATTACTCACATTCGTTTTTTTATGATATAATGTTATACCATTAAATCACATTTAATGCTTCCATATCATGTTATTTTCTTACGAGCCTTTTTAGATCACCCCTATTTTATATGTATTTTCTAGGTTATCCCATGTAGTTTTTTTATTTCAAAATAATTATAGAGATCATTGTGGAGAATAATATAGATAGGTTTTATTTTATCCTCGTTTTTTACGTATTATGAACATAATATTCCAAATAAAATTTGCATCATGAAATTTAGGTTGTAATTAATATATAATTATATCAAAAATCAAGTAATTATATGTGTAAAAAACTTCAGATTCTATATTTTTTATTTTAGAAACTTATTAGTTAAAATTTTTAATCAACGATGAGAAAAGATTAGTTAGAAACCAATGTATAATGAAAAATATTAGTTTATGGATAAGTTTAAGTATAAGTCTATGTATAATAAATTATCCTAGAATTTTTTTACATTTTGTAGTGAGTGGTTTCAAAGTAATTACATCCCTATTTTTATACTACCTGTGGATGTGGCTATGGAGAATTTTTAATTAGGGGTAATTACTCTAAAATCAGCGCATTGGGAAATGACACAATTGTCACATGGTGCATGCCAATGATACTTTATGCATTTCGGGTTTGAAACTCCCATGAGAATTATTTTAAAAATTAAATGACATAATTACGAACCATCATGAAGGACTTGAATAGATGATTATCATATATGATATTAGTTAAACCTAGTGTAAATTTTTTTAACTCTAAGGTTGATTAGGGGTTTAATGGAATTTTTAACCCACTTAGGATTTATTATAAGAATGATAATGATGATCAAGAGTAATTTTTGAGATATTTATAGTAATATTAAAATAGGTTTGACTATTTGTTTTAGAAAAGAAAATTATTTGACAAATAATGCCTAATATATTATAGAAATAAATTTAATGGTACAAGTGACCTTTAGGATTTATCATATATTTTATGTTAAGATAATAATATTGAATTAATATCATATGATGTTGTGGAAAAATAATCTTCATTTAAATATTTAATGGTTATAAACTAATTTAATGATTAATGTTATTTTAGGATGTTAATCATATTTTTTTGGAATGTTTTATGGATTATAAATTATGAAAATGGGAAACCATTTTATATGGAGGCAAATAATCGTATCTGGAAAGGCTATGAGGAATCAATCCACAACTAAAGGGTGTTAAGGGTGCAGTTCTTACCACTGGCCTAGGTAATGTACTATTTAGTATGAAATTTATTTTATTTAATCAACATGGTGGATAATTTTTATATTGTTATTGGTAAACATATAATTGGAGTAAATATTTTTCAAATATTAAAATTTTTATGTGATTTATAATATTTTTGGAAAAACATTATTCAGTTGAACTCTACATAACCATTAGGTACAACAGAAAGGATTATTTAGGAAGAATTCTCTTATTTTTTTGGATAATTATATTGAAGGGTGTGAGATAACTATTGAGGTTAAAAACGTATTTCATGTCGAGGTTGATGAGGATGCTTGGGATAAAATATTATTTATTTCATGAATGATCTATGTTTCAAAATTGGTATTATTGTTATGTTTTTTAGATTAATATATTCATAATAATTTTGGGTATTATCATACCTTATGTTGATGTTCATATTGTTATCTCATAAATGAATTCTCTTTCTAAATAAATTTTTTCATTTACTAATAATATTCTCCTATGTGGAAACCAAATTATGGCATGGCCTTCATATATACCTTTACCTCTTTTTAAAATAATGTTTTAATAACCCTTTTATAATGTGGGTTTTCCACAAAGGAATTTTCAAATATCAAACCCTTGATTACAGGGAAACAGTTCAATTTTGAGTAAATAATTTATTTAAGGTTTTATAATATAACACCCTTAAATTTTAATCAATCCCTATGTTCGATAGCTTATTCAACACATAACACTGACTTTATGCAAACCATGATAATATATTATGTTAATATTATATATATGTTGCTGATTAAACATATATTCTAAATTGGAATGTTTTAAAAGTGTTATATTTCCCATGAAAAATGTATAATAGTCTAATAAAAATTTATAATTACATAATGAGCACAAAAAATTCAACAAATATATTTTATTATATAAAAAATATGTTTCCTTCATAAATGATTTTTATTTTTTGTGAAAAAATACTATAATTATGTATGGAACATTTTGAAATGTTATATAATAAAATTTACACCATTGAATGTTTGGTATTTTTGTATAATATTAATTTTTCAGTAAATTGTGAAAAATTACATTTTTTTAAAACAACTTGTAACGTATTTTTAATAAATTTTTTAATTTAAATGTCCCAATTTTATTTTATTTTTATTAAAAAGTATAAATTTTTATTTATTTATACATAATAAAAATAATTACACTTAATACATATTTATACTTAATTATAGTATATGATTATTCTTAGGCTTATAATCACATTTTTCGAAAAACATTTTTTAAAGTGCATATTGTTTATCCATTTTCATTAATTAAAATAAACACTATGGTGAATGATTTAAATTAAATTTATAGATCATATATCTATAAAATTTAAATATAAATTTATTTATTTATTATTTTTCATATAGTCATTACAATATCATCTTATCCTTGAAAATATCATTTTTTGAAAAGCTATTTTTTGACATGTCTATGGGTTTAATATTAAATTAAGATTTGTCACTTCTATGAATTAAATTAGATAAAATTGATTTTATATTTTGAATAAGAACAATTTATTATAAAATATGTTAAATAATATTTTTTCATAATGAATAGCAAAATATGTAGAAAATAGATACCATGGTAAAAAATCAAAAGGGTAAATTTGAGTAACCTTAGAGGTAAAGATGATAACATGTTTAAAACAAATTTATTTTTAATGATAGAGGTGTGTATTGGTATAATATCTCATAAAATCCATTAGTTTTCCAAAAAAATTGGAACAAGTATTGAGTGTGACTTCCCATTGTTTAATATTTTGTTTATTTATAAGAATTCCACTCCTCCACCCATATAAAAGTGGACCCAATATCCTCTCCATTCCCCACTTCCATTACGAATTCGATTAGAGATTCTATAACGAAATTAGATCCTTACTTCCCTCCCCTAATACTAGTATCCTTTTTTATTATAGATTTCGGTATCCAAGGATCGGTTATGTATGACCTCTGGGGTGGATTAGTTGTACAAAAAAATTACAAATTATTTCTCTTATGATTCAACTAGTGAATAATTAACATCTCAATCCCTGATATTTAATCTTCATCTTCACCCTACATGTGTTAACAAAAAATAAATAGAATAACGTATGGATTTATTAGTTTTGGTATAAAGACCTATTCCATTACGTGTTTTTCAGACCCCATAACATGGATTCTCAACCGTAATAGAAAGTTATTACAATTGCAACATGTTATAACCCTCAATTACAATGCTGGTTATATCCCCACAACTTCAATCAATAAGAAATAGTTGGTAATACCCCTAAACTACACCTTCTTCATAGTGACTGGTTAGACCCCCCAATCAAAATATTCTAGAAACATGTTAGACCCCCCCCAACTGCAGTATTCTTCACCAAATGATGATATTAACTATAGAATTTTCTTTTGATGATCCTCCTCCATGACCATGTTTCATGAGACATGTTCATGTACAATATCTTGTTAATTTTCATTGATTTTGTTCTTTCACAAATAATTTATGATCATAGTATGTAATTAGCTTCCTTGGAAAAAATATATCAGTAAAATATTCCCCCTTATACTAAAGTATGAGCCTCACATAACACTAAAAACTTCAATGTGAATTTATTCTAAAACACTGGTCAAAATTCATTTCTCGATTTATCCTCAATCTACTAAAAAAATATTAAAAATATATTTCATGTGCCTTTCTTCAGAAATCATGCATGTATGAAATACATTTCATGATCTTATCAACATAATATGTGAAATAATAAAATTCCATAAACTTCTCACATTCATTCAAGCATTATTTAATGTGCATGCATGTGTTGAATAGTACAATCACATTACCCTTCCATATTCATTCCATTAATGATTCAGGTTAATATTATATCTCAAACACACATATTCTTTGTGTGTCTCATCTCAAGTTCAAACGCTATTCCACTTAATCTCATGCATGTATATTATCACATAAAACTATCACATAACAGTATATGTGATGTCATTTCCTTCCTCCAAGTCATATAACTATGCTAGAATAGATATTTTTCTTTCTATATTTCATATTTTCTGAAACTAATAAATCATGTATCGTTTCACTATAACTCAATAATTCAGTGTATGTTGATCATCATTCATAAACCATAGATATACCCTATTATTATATCCAGTGTTACTTCACAAAACAACAATCCCATCACAAATCTCATCATCTCAAATAACTCACAATTTTTTTTAATTTTCATAACTTATTTAGAGTATTTTACTCATGAAATTCATCATGGAACTCTTTAAAAAATCATTTGAATGTGAATAAAAATACACATCACAAGCACATGGAACTTCTTTGAGAATAAAATTCACTTCCTCTGATAATATTGTCTCTCAATCTACTCTCATGGGGATGATTTCAATTCATCACTTAAAATGGAAAGGTCTAGGGTATTTATAGATGAATCCCATTGCCTCATCTTTTCTCACACTAAAATAGCTTGTGGGAACCGACTCACTCATTCTTTGAGAGTTCATAAATCACTATCATAGAAAATACAATAATTTCTATGCCCCGTATCTCATTGGTCTGAAAATAATTTAAACATCCAAATAATTTTTCATGTGGGCTCAATAATTTTATAATCCTAAAAATAAATAAATTATTAATCAATGCATGGTAACATTATTTGAATGAATCTTTTTGAATAACTCCCGACATATAGAAACCATCAACATGATCAGTTCAAACAATCAGGATGTTGGCATGATCAAATAGTGAATATCAATCAGATCATATTTCAAGGATTATTTTCGTATTTTTAATGATGTGGATTCAATAGATGAGTTCTTCACATCCCACATTGGTTTTGATCTATGTCTGGATTCACTTAATAACTAAATACATTCCACTACTCCATCATATGTGTTTAAGGGGTCCGCACCCGACTATCCATTGGCACCGACCTATGTCGGCTCCTCCTTCACTATTGTGCTACCGAACATGGTGGTTCCACTATTCTCCCAAGTGCTTATCCATAGGCATATTAGTAATATTCACACACACTACTAGCATAATGGATATCTAGGGATTGAATTCCCGCCTAAGTAGTAGTTATAGTCTCTTTTTCTATCTAGTGTGGTTGGAAAATAATTGTACACTCAAATAAATGAGTTATCCATTTATGTCCTTTAATAATCACCACCAATCCACTAAAACAAATTATTCTTGTATATTTTGTACACAATATGTCCTCATTAACACATGGACTTAGAATTAAGAATATAACAACAATAATTATATTTAGAGCCTCAACACATATTGAAATCTACTCAAAAAATACTTATTTAAAATCAAATTCAATTTACTCAAACAGCACATCAATATACCCCTTTATTTTTTATTTAAATACTCATATGTCAATACGGTTTCATTTATATCTCCTCCATTTTTGAAATGTAAAAAAAGTTTCATTAGGAGTTTTTATTTTGTCCAATATATCCTCTACTTAATTTTCTTCTCGAAGAATGAAACCATGCTAAAAAAATGATGTCTAAGTTAATCAAGTCTAAGTCGATGTGGGAATATTCGATTTAGAAAATTAGTGAGACGTGACCTAAGAAATATGGTTATTCATATTCTAAAATGTGATATCATTCTCAAAATCATTTCAATATCTTCATTATAGGGGATATTTGATAAATATAGTTATGATATTTCAAATAGACATCTCAACAAACATTTTAAAAAGTTCATGTGAAAGAGACATAATGATGCCTTTTTTAGCTGAATATAAACTCATTTATGATCATTTTTTTCAAAAATATTTTTATTATGAATTTGATATTGATAATCAGTTTCAAAAAATTGTGAATATTTTATAGCTTCAAATAATATATGATTTCAATCAAGGGAAACATCTATCTCCTTCAATTCCCTTCATGTTAGTACAAAAGCATTTATATAAGGGAACAAGGATGGACATTATTTTTTCTTAGAAATAACAATCAGGATGGGATTTTCCTCTCAACCTTTCTATTTATTTCTTCCTTTTGACCTAAAATTTGAAAGGGTTCACCTTTATCTCTTAAATTATTAGGATTTTCATGAAATAGTTTTTTCCATGTCCTATTTTTTCACACATTTAACACTTTATAATTTTAAAGTAATCATTTTAATATGACTTTTAATAATCATTAAATTCTTAAATTCTGAACACTTTCATTCCTTTTTATTTGTTAATCATCCAATATTATTCAAATGTTTTTACCATCTCACACAATTTAATAGTGAATGTATATTTCTTCGCTATATTAATCCTCTAATCATTTAAATTTTGTAAAATATCACTTGATAATACATCTATATATATATCATCTTTCTAAAATTCCTAACCACATCTACCAAAAACATCATTCATGAATTCATAATTTTTTTGTGTTGATAATTTAGGAATTGTCTTGGTCATAAGCTTCTATTTCGGATTATCTGAACTCATCTTCATAACATTAACCCCCCACCCCCCTTGACTCATCCCTCTTTCTTGATAATGAAATAATATATGATAATGGATAATATTAATGACATAACACTCAAAAACACCAAAATTATCCAATAAAAATTGACTTTAATGATTTATAGTAGGTTTTATAGGAAGATTTTTTATTCATTTTAAAGATCGTGGTTGTATTTTATTGGGAAGAAACCTTATACTTGAATTAATCTAATCATTCTTTTTGGATGATATTTTCTCATTTTTTATATTTTAGTCCTATTTGATCCAATATTTCCTTTCAGGCATAAATTGTTATAAATAATGAATGTACAATGAGTTTTAGTTATACTAGAATCCACCTTTTTATGGCCCTTTCTTCTCATAAGCATTAGAATATTCACTATTTAGCTCAATAGCTTTAGTGAATTCTTCTTTAGTATTATTCAACTAACTTTGATTTACAAGGCACAAAAATTATGTCTCAGGTAATTCTTCAACTTCTTAAGGTAGTCATTTTTCAATATGAATCACCCTCTTCTCAAATTCAACTAATTTCAATCAGTTTTTTTATTTTTATTAAAAAGTTTCGATTCATCCTTTTTCAAGTTATTAAATTCAAATATTTTTCCTCTTTCCTGATAACATAGAAATAGTTACCTTATTTTTTATTATTTAATACATATTAATGTCATCATTCATGAAACATTCTTTATTATAAAAGGACTTCTTTTCAATTTATTTCATCAACGTTTACTTTTCCTTCTTCGGTTTTATATTTTTTATAGGAGTATCTTCTAGATTTTATTTTAACATCTATTCTAATTCATTTATATCATAAATTTTATAACCATCAAATAAGTATCATTGTTTCATAGATTTTATTATAAAAAATATGATTCTTAGAACATATTTCATAATCTAACGCACTACTCGATGACGAAAACGCATCCATTTCCCTTATCATTTTATTTTTTTCATTGGAATTAAACCACATATTATGCATCTTGAACTTTGTTTATGGGATTTTATATCATCTTCAACTAATTTATCATCATAAACCTTACTATTTGGATTGTTTCAAACAAAATGACCATTATTATGTAAATTCCTACCTATTTGTACTTGTTTTCCCTTTCCATTATATTTTCCCCTTTTGAACATTCTTGTAAACAAGTAAATCATTTGATTGAATTCCCCTACAGATTACTCATCCTCATAATCACATGATTCATGTTCTAATTTAATTCTAGATTTACCTTTTATCATGGATGCGAAGCCTATCTCATCTCTTTCCTTCTTCTTGAATACTGGTACATTTATAATTTCATATGATGTGAGAATGTTATGATGTTCATCTAATGATATATTTTCTTGGTCTTCTAGATATGAAACCATTAAGTCAAATCAATCAGTGAAATTTCTATTTATATTTTTAGCAATAGTATAATTATATATATTTTCAAAAAACCTCTAATATTGAAAAAAACACATTTACTCATTTAAATTAGGGATAAATAGTTTCATCACAATCCATTTTTATATATTTAATAATGATTCTCCATATTTTCAACTTGAATTATTTGAATTTTATATTGCCTTCAAAACTATTTCTTAGTTCATCCAATATGTCCTTGACAGTTTGGAGATCCATCACATTATGGTATAACTTTTCTAATAAGGACATCAATGAATTAATTTTGATTCTTTAAATAAACATACATATTTATATTATCATGTTGATTTATAAAAATATCCTCATAAATAGGATGGAAACCCACTGTTGATTCATCTCTCCCGTATAGAACATAATATAGAAGATAAGTACGTACCATATTCCTCCTTCTATGGTAGTTCATTCTTTCAAAATTTGAAATACCTTAGTTGTTCACTAAATTTTAATTAACTATTTCTAATAAATATCTTAGATATTCATAGAGAACCTTCGAATTATTCCAATTTTAGTTTCCAAGTATTAGTTAGGTACCACTGAGAGGGCGATGGGGAGTGGTGAATCCTTGGAACACTATTTATACCAGTGGATTCTTGTTTGATACAAACTCTTTGACTGATTGAGGCATCGATCCATAATTTTTAATCCAAATTCTCAATATAAAAGAAATTATAAAAAAATAAATCACCACACACATAAACTTAAAAGATTCATTACAAATACCCACTCCTTGTCGTGTTTGTTAGACCACCCCACAAGGATTCACCAGTATAACACGACGTGATTAAAATAATAAATGGTTAAACCAAACAATTACATTGGTGGTTAAACCCCCCCTTCCCATCTTCAATTAGACATCAACAGTTGGTTATTATAAAGATACATCCTTAATAAATGCATAATCTTTATTTTTAGCCATGAAATTACATACTTTTACTTTTAGGTTATTTTTAGGTTTAGAAATTTAGAAAATTAGGTCATAACTCATACATAAAAAACCATATAATACAAAGTGGAAAATCTTGATCCTTATCCATTTTCCCACCATATAAAACATTTTAAAACAATATATAATTTATTTTTGGAAAACACTTCACAACAACATGACTTCATCCTTTCCTTTACTCATCATGGGAAAAAAATTAAAATGATTGATGAGCACAAAAAGATAACTAAGGAATATAAAAAAGAATGTAAAATGTTAGTCCAATGAATTAATTAAAACCCATGAAATTAATACCTTTACACAAATGTTAATTAAAATAAATTAAAAATGATTTTCACACAATAAAAAAGATATTATTTTCTCAAACAAATCCTTTAAAGCACATTAAGGGAAATTAAAAAATATTCTCAGTATCTTAGAGAATCACATTCAGAACCCATTTAATCTTGTATCAAAAATAATTAGGGCAAAGTTAAATCCATAGGAGAAAACCATTGTTAACTCTCTCATTATTACCTATTAATAAAATAAACTTTATCCATTTAATTGGAGAACTATTTGGGTTCACCCATCATTTTAGCTATAATGGGGTCACCCAATGCTAGCTGGACTGCCCCATCATACAATTTGTAAGGGGATCACCCAGTGTTATTTAGGTGCACCCAGTTCTGATGTATACTACTCAAGTACCATATTAGGAATATAAAATTTTTATTCACATGATTTCATATTATAAATCATTTGAAAAACATTTGTAAACTTGAAAAAAATTACTTTTAGATATCAAAATACTATTACTTGAAATCCCATTTTCAATATCAAAAAACTTTTTTCTGTTGAAAAACCATTTTCAACACATAAATAACCAAAAAATGGAAAAAATATTCTTTTCTGAATACATGAAATATTTCAAAGGAATCGAGAAATCAAATAATGGTAATCACAATAGAAAATTCATTATCACCGTGTACATTGACAATGTAACATTCATTTTATCATTTTTTAAAACATTCTATATAAAACATGTAAAAATATTCCTTTTGAAAACATTTGAAAATAGTGAATCACAAGACCTAAAATTTACAATATAAATATTCCTTTTAATATAGAAAAATTAAAAAATAGTTCTAAAAAAGGTACACATAAGAGAAAGTAGTTTTTATGGGATCATTAAAAGATTATTTTAGTTCATTGTACATATTTGTACTTCCAGGGTGAATAGATAATGAAGAACTATGAGACTCATCCAATATCTACATATTTTGTTCTAGTATGAGAGGAATACAAACCTGATTCCTAAAATTAATTATTCTATCACAATCAAGGTTTAATTTAGGAACATTTACCACCTTCTTTTGTAGCTCTATATCTTCCTTCTGCACGTCCTTAATCTTTACTTATATAGATGGTTGAAAATTCATTTGAGAAAGATAATATTTCTCCCCTTCCTTTAAATTTTCATGATCTATCCTTTATCAATCCATAAATAATGGATCTTTTGTGATCCTCATTATGGATAGGATAGCATGGTCTTGTCAACTCAAATCATCTACCACCTTGTTCACTTTCCTAGGATGATAATGTATATAGAAGTCATAATCAGTAATCAACTCCAACCATCTTCTCTGGCACATATTTAGCTCCTTTTTTTGGAAAATATACTTTAATATTTTATGATTAGTATAAATATCACACATTTCACCATAAATATAATGCTTACATATCTTTAATGAAAATATTACCGCAACTAACTCCAAATCATGAGTTGGGTAATTTTTCTCATGGATTTTCAACTATACTGAGGCATAAGCTATCACCATATCATTTTTTATGAGAACACATCTCAGACCCTTCTTGGATGCATCACAATAGATCACAAACCTTTCTATACTATAAGGTAGTGTTAGAACAGGTGCACTGGCTAACCATCTTTTTAGATCTTTGACATTCTCTTCACATTCCTCCACCCAAATGAACATAACTCTTTTCAGAGTTAACTTGGTTAGTGGATTAGATAATCATGAAAAAACATTCAACAAACGTCAATAATATCTATCTAAACCATGAAAACATCATATTTCAGTTATCGTTTTTGGTCTCAGCTGATATTCAATAATATTTTTTATAGATCTATAGATATCCCATCTCTTGAGATTATCTGACCCAGAAATGAAATTTTTGAAGCCAAAATTCACACTTGTTAAAATTTTAATAAAGCTTCTCCTTTATCAAGGTCTTCAGTATAATTCTCAAGAGGTATTCATGTTCATACTTGATCTTCAAATAGACAAGAATACCATTTATAAAGACTACCAAAAATTGATCAAGATATTCTCTAAAGACATTATTCATTAAATCAATAAAGATAGTTGGGGAATCAGTATGACCAAAATGAATCACTATAAATTCATAGTGTCCATAACTTTTACAAAATGTCATCTTTGGTATATCCTCCTTCTTGACCCTTAATGGATGATATCCTGAATTAAGATAAATCTTGGAAAAATATTGAGATCCACGTAGTTGGTTAAATAACTCATAAATGAGGGGAAGAGGATATTTTTTCTTGATAGTGATCTTGTTAAGTTATCAATAATAAATGTAGAGTCTCATTGATCTATCTTTATTATTAAGAAAAAAAATAGTTTATCCCCAAGGTGACGTAGTGGGACGTATGAATCCCATATCAAGATTCTCTTGGTGTTTCTTCTTCAATTCCTGCAACTCAATTGGATCCATTCTATAAGGTGTCATTGAAATAAGTATAGCACCATTTATGAGTTCTATTGAAAAAATAACTTCACTATTTGGTTGAATACCTATAAATTCCTCCATAAATACATTATCAAAAAACATACAATGGGTATATTCTTCATCATGAGTTTCTCCCCAACCATTTGAGATAAATAACCTTCCTTTATAGGAATCAAGACCCATAATATGGATGAAATTTCTATTCGAAGGTTATATCCATCCATGCATCGATAGATGATCATAAATAGATATGGAATATGACATGTGACATCCCTTCTTGGAAATTTATATGAGATCCATATAGAGAAATACAATCCATTCCAATAGTAACATCAAATTATACTATAAGAAGAATCAGAAGATTTGTAATAAGCACTTTCCAAAAATTTCAACTGGAGAAGAATTATAAACTTTTGATGTGATCACTATTTAGTTAAGAGTTTTAATATCTCAATAAACATCTAATTATTGAGGTAATATAGTGATACACATAGAAAAATCTTTAGAAATAAAAGATCGGGTGGATCTAGACTCAAATAAAACATTTTCTACTTTAGATTGGATGGTAAGTGTACTTTTCACCACTTCATTATCATACTCCACATCACCAATAGTGATTTCATGTGAATTTCCATAGTATTTGTCCTTAAGAGTTTTCTAATGTTGATAATCATCAATAAACCTTAGATTAGGGAATTTATTGGCATAATTCCCCATTTCCTTGCACTTGTATCATTGAAGTGTAGGAGGTTCATTCTGTGTAGCCTTTTCTCTGTTTGCATAATTATATATCTTTTTTACATCACTTCAGCATTCAAATACCTGATAACCTTATCTTACACACTTAAAACATTTACTAGTCCCTTTACGATAATTTTATCCCTTTTAATTATACACTTTGAGCATAAGGGAAAACTCATATTATTTTCAGTGTAGTATTTTGATTTTCCTTTGAATTCCATTTCTCTCTTCTTATCAAACCAATAAGACAGATGGGTTACTCTAATATCCTTCTCAACCTTGAGAGAATATCAAATTATTTCCTCATAGATATTAAATTCTCTTATGGGTAATGCCCTTCAGATACTTGGTTTTAATCCACTAAAGAATCAATCTTTTTTTCTCTCATGTTGGATAATAATTCTAGATGTGTACCTTGCATGTCTTGTAAAATTTGCTTCGTTGGTACCAATGGATTCATCATAATTTTTCATAAGTTCAAGGAAATACTTCTCCATGTTTGTTCATATAATACAAGGAAATTACTTATTGGAAAATAAGTTCTTGAACTTTTCCCATTCCATGGACTCAATTTCATCTCTTTGACATGTATTCTTGATAAGATTCCACCATTGATCAGCTACACCTTCCAAATGTTAGACTGTTAAGATGAATTTATCATGTTCAGAATATTTTAGAACTAAAAATATCTTTCCACTGGTACTAATCCATTGTTCATATGTTAATGGATTAGAAGACCCGTAGAATGAAGGTGGAGCTGCCTCATGAAGAACTCAATAGAATATTGCTCCCTCCTTTTCTCATTTGGAAGTCATGCATGATTAATATCTTGAAAAAGTTGTGTGAGCGTAGCTACAATATTTTTCAATCTATCTCCCATAAAATTTGGTTTCTCAGACGGAAAATCATTGCATTTCCCGTCGCATTTATAATTAACATGATTCCTTTGGGTTCCAAACATTAAGTCAAACCATGAATCATAGTCTAAGAAACACTAATCATAATTGGAAAATTCACATAATCAAGAATAAAATTTCAATTTAGGAAACTTTTGGTTTTATCCTATGTTATTCGTGGTCATTTCTAAAACACTAGGATTGTACCATATACTTTGACATATCCTTAAGGTTATTACTAAGTATTTTTCATCCTAGTTTCTAAAGGTTAACTATTCATTTCCTCTAATACCAACTATAACGACCCATACTTTAAAGGAATTGATATCACATAAAAATTGAAGTATATTAACTACAAAATATAATAAATCTATGATAGGACTATATAGGTATAATATCTTTTGAAACTGGTAAACTGGTTTATATAATATCTACATTTTCTCCCACTTATTTCTTTATAAGTAGACTCTTTTTTAACATATCATACTTAATACCCTTCTTCATGACTTTGGAAAAATATAAATATGAAAAGTTGAGCTCAAATATTTAGTAAGGGTAAACAAAGGGAATATTAATCATATCATAATCATAATACATAAGAATGTAACATTTGAAAGTCTTATCCTACATATGAAATATCGTGATATCATGTCATGGGATAAAAGTTCCTAAGAATTAATGGTAATATTTCCAAAAGTCATAAAATAAGACATGGAGATTTTTTGTAATACAGATAAGATAATAAAATCATTTCATATTAGTCAAGGAACATTTCCAAGACCATCATAGTGTACAATGTCCATTACTGAACTGGGTTTACTTGTCATTCTAGCCCATTATTACTAAACTGGATTTACTTGACATTTCATTCATGTTTATCTCATGAGATATAAATATTTTCCCAATGCATTAGAGGGAAATATTGATCCCATCCATCTCATTATAAAATCATTCTTAGGTGTTCTACATAAACAAAAATCATTCATCACAGCATAACCCAAGAAATCATAAAATAATCCATATAAAATATAATTCCATCATTAACAAAAAAATCATAGAAATATTAGGGATAGAAACACAACCCTATTTAAATAGAATAATCTTAGATGGAAAATAATTTTGATAAAATAGTTGAAATTAATGATTGAGGAAAATATCATTTCTTCTTCAAAAACATTTTCTTTTCTCTACATGCTTCACAATTTTAAAAGAAAATAATTTATTTGAAATTTAACTTGAAATAATGTAAAGGATTATTCATGGAAATAAGGCATTATGAATATGAAAAAATATGATCATGTCCTATACGTTAAATAAACATTCTCCTCACACTTTTGTTGGAAAAGTAAAAAATTACCTCATATCTAATAACGACAAAAGATTCCTTTCGTAAAGTTTAATAAAAATTCACCAAAGTGTAAAATTAACATTAAAAAATTATATAAGAATAGAAATTATATTAAATACTTTGGAAACATGGACATGGATGATAAATATAACCCAGTAAATACTGATGTATAAACAATCTGGGATAATAATATGATTGCAAAATTATACCTGACCATTAATCTGATATCCTTTGTATATATCTAAATATTCGTTATAATGATTTAAATAGTTTTATTTAATTTTTACATAATCATATTAATTTTTATGATATCATATATAATCATATTAACATCTGTTTTTAGTAACGTTTCATTGTCACTCGTTATTTGGATATTAAGTGATTTGGGTTCTTATACATGTTTTGTCATATTAGTTCATGTTCCACTTCTTAGGTTATAGTTATATAATTTAGATATTGATACTAGTATAATATATATCATATTTATTCATTTCATTCATGTATATAATCATGTTTTAATTAATATCATTTAAAATGTATCGTATCGCATCGTGGAGACAGTAGGTCATACCTACGCACGAGTGATGATATCATCTCTATAATTATTTAATGGTATATAATTGGATGGTGTATAATATTTAATAATTAGTATTATATTATAATAATCATATATAGATATTATTTCCATCATTATACCGATACACATGTGGTGGTGGTGAAAAATATACTACACCACGGTGCGGAGACGGTATGTCGTACTTACGCACGCGTGGTGATTTTATTTTTCATAGGATGAATAGAAGGTGGAATATGGTTGTTTCATAATTATAATAACATATAAGTATATAATTGATACTTATGTTATTACTTTATAATGAAATAAATAATTAATATGAATTATAAGAATAAATAAGTTTGAAAGAATCGGTAGAAGAGATAACCTATTCCTTAATGTGCTTCCTCTAAATCTCTTCTTAGAGCACTAGAGTTGGTCTTTGAAGATGACCAAAATCACTAGAATGTAAATAGGTAAGTTTAGAAGGAAAATTGATAGGTTATGGCTGAGATTAATGGATCAATGTGAAGTGGATATGTGAGGGAGGAGGTTCTCTTTTATAATTCAGGTGAGGGGCATTTTTGGAAACATAATAAATAATAATTTTTAATAAAATCAAATCCTCCAAAACAACCTCCCAAATGTACCAATTAAGAATATTAGATGATTTAGTGTTTTAATATCATAAAAAAAAATTTACCATTATTTATGTTAATTTAAACCTTATCTTTTTAATTAACACTTAGTTATTTTATTTGGATTTTAACTAGGGTAACAAATAATTCAATATTAAAAGGGTGTAATATTTACTAATTTAATTTTAAATAGACCATAAATAAATAAATTAGATCATTTTATACCATATAATAATTATTATATATTTTTTAAAGAAATTAATTATTTATAAATAATTTAATAAAACATTAATTTGATAAACAATCAATACTGTCAACTTTGACACGATTCAATTCAATGATTTTTAAAAATATTAATATAACAAGATAAATTTAAAATAATAACTTTATCATATTCCTAGGAGGTTATTATCATATATAAAATTCATTATACATGTTAATTACACCATATTATATTTTCTTTAATATTTTTAATAACATTTATTTGATATTTCTCTTAATAAAATAATTACTATAACAGTTTTGTATTATTATTTAATATGCTTATTTTTCTAATAAAAATTAAAAATAAAATAATATGATGATGATAAATATATTAGATTTCATAAGAATACTTTTAGACAAATTTATCTTCTATAAAATTCAATATTTAAAATGATATACTTATTAAATTATATAGGTGACAACATTAATATCACTTTAATTAAAATAATATAAGTGTCATAATCTCTTATATAAGGATTAAAATGGTCCATAAATCAACCCTTGGATGATTTTTTCTGAGATATAATTGAACAATAAGATTTTTTCAAGTGTTTAGATCTTTTAATTGGTATTATTATTTTAATAAAAACTATATAATTGATTCTTCATCAATTAAGTAATTTCATCATCATTAATGTATAAGCTATTAAGGTAATTATGTATTCCCTAAAAATTAAAAATAAATTACCATGATAAAGGAAAACATTTTATCTTTCAAATGATTATTTATAATCTAAATTATCTTTTGTATAAACTTATATTAAAAATAATTTATTTATTAAAATTCCTGTGATATATATATATATAACGTTTCTTTAAATAAGATAAATTAAATGTCTTAATCTTATCCAAGTGGAGTAAAATGGATAGCATTTCAACCCAAGGATGATTTAGGTCGAAAAACACTCATCCAATGAAATTAATACAAGTGTTAGGGTAATTTTATAATATTATTGTTACCCTTAATTCCCCGGTTTACCCTTTTACAATATTAACAAAAATTATCGAAGTTACTATTCATAATGCTTAAAAATAAAATAAATCTATTTTCATAATATTGACCTGATGATTCAAAAGATGGAGTTTATTTTTCAAAATTCAAAAAACATAAGTTTTAGTGATTAATTTAAAATTAATTCTGTTGTTGGAAAGAGAGAACGAGTTTTAAAAGTTAAAACATTGCAAAAGATTGAAATGTTTTTACATATGAATTAAATGTAAAATTAATTATAATGATAAAAATTATATTGAATGATAAAAATATATTATATTTATACTTTAAAACCATTCAATATTATAATTTACCGATATAAATTATTTCTAGGAAAAAAAATTTCATAAAAAATTTAGTATATTTTTACTATTAATCAAAATTTGAAAGTTATCAGAAAAATATTAGAAATTCATCCAAAGTATATTTTTATATACCGATTCAAAATAAAATTTTTATTTTTTCATATAAAAATTATTAATGTGTCAAAATCATAATTTAAAGGGGGTTATCCATTCAAAGGCGTAAAATTACCCATTAAAAAAATGGTTTTATACATCAAATAGGGTTTATTCGTACCTCATAACTAAAACATCCATTAGATGAATATAAAAAATATTTTATTAATTATATAACATATATATATCTCATTAATTTCATTAGAAATAGTAATTCACTAAAAAATACAACTATCTAATTTATTTATATTTTTCATAAATAATTGATAGTCAATGAATTCATAAGGAATTTTCATAAGTTAGTTATACATTTCACGTTAACCTAAAGGCTAGTATATAACGGTAATTTTATACCAATGGTGTCTTTAGGTTTGTTTAAACTAACGATTGCATGCAATATAAGATACTGAAGAATTAAAATTATTTAAATAAAATATTTTATACAAACATCCTGGTGTTACAATATCACATCACCAATAATGAATAATTAGTCATAATGTATGTTTACATTTATGAAAAATCCTTTTAAAATATCATTCCAATA
Source organism: Viscum album (assembly GCA_963277665.1). Taxonomy (NCBI): domain Eukaryota; kingdom Viridiplantae; phylum Streptophyta; class Magnoliopsida; order Santalales; family Viscaceae; genus Viscum; species Viscum album. The sequence goes on from OY728123.1 coordinate 894,857,853, forward strand.
TTTCATTGAAAACATTAGAAAATATTTGTTTTCCTCTAATAAAAAGTTAATTAAATATTCCTTGAATTTTTAGAAAAGACTAATATTATAAAATATAAATTGAATCATTTCAATCATTCTTCAACCAATGTATGTGTCATGATAGAGGGATAATCCTTTCATGTCTTATACTTTAAAAGAAAAAAAATCCTTCCACACTTTGGAAAAGTTTTAAGAAATGTGCTTATAAAAAATTAATTAAAAATATTCCATTTAAAGCTTTTTAAATTATGTAAAAGGTTTTTATATTTTAATAGTTAAAATGTTTTATGTATATATGATATATCACATAGTGTAATTTTGGAGAACCTTGAGATGGATGAAAAGGTTCATTGACCAGTAAATAAATAAGGTCATCTTTTCATTAAAAAGATTTTATTCATCGGTTTAACTACCAAACTGAGAAAAATGTTATAAATACATGTAAATTCAAATATTATATAGAGTTGATGAAAATATATTGGGTTTACAGGAGAATATTGATGTAATTTCCCTCCATGGAAATTTAGCATATAAAATCTTATAAATTGAGGAGATTGTAACATAAATAACTTAAAGCATTGGTAACTTTTAATCAGAACTTCCATGAAATAAAAGACACCCAATGAAATTATAAATAGAATGAATACAAATTAGTTGATTTTATATAATATCTATGTGGTTTTTTATAACAAAATGAATAAATCAATTGGTGAATATGGTATATGTCTCATGGAAACCAAAGTGAAACGAGAAACTCTTACCTTTTGTTTAATATTCTTATGCACATTTCGAAGCCTTCTATTAAATAAATATATTTTTATTACACATATATTATATAATTATAACCATATATATAATACTATATATTATTTACAAATGACATCCTATCTCCCATTTATTTACTATTCTTTTATTAAAATCAATATCTTGGGTGATAGCTTCTTTATTTTTCATGAATATTTAGGTTTGGCTTTCCAATTACTTGTAATATGATAAAAGTTACATTATCTCCAAAATTTAAATTCTGAAATAATTATACTATTTATTTATCATTTAATTCAGAATATTTTTTCAAATAAATCAATGGTGAAAAACTAATTACATCACTTTGTGTAGATGGTTGTCTGTATGTACACAGAAGTGATGATTCCACTTTTTAATGTATGAAAAAAAAGACAAATCATAATTTTCCTTTAAGAAATAATTATTATATCATATATACCATATATATAATAATTTAGTATATTATTCGTTCCATCAATGTATCACAAATTCGTAATAATAATCACATCTATTTATGGTGGTGGTGGTCCCCACATATGCAAGAGTGATGTCCTCATCATCCAATAGATTGTAATGGGAGAGGGTATTTAATATATTATAATTAAATATTATTAATTATGTCATTAATAGAATAAATAATCATTAAAAAAATATTAATAACCAACATTGATTAATGGTTATGTAAAATGAATCATATCTCATCAATGAGGTCGTAGTTCACACATACATACGAGCGATAATTTTATTTCCAATATGATGGATAATGATTTAGAAATTGAAATAATAAAAACATTCATTATGATAGATACTGGAATAATTATAATGGAACATCTATTATGGTACTTAAATATGTAAATTAATAAGTTATATGAAATAAACTAGTTAAAATGATCACCATCACTTTGAGAGAGTACCTTTTCATTTCATCTTAAGGACACTGAGGATTTCCTTTTTAGGAGACCACAACCTATATAAAATTGATATTTATGTTGATAATATTATTATTCCCGGATTTTTTTATATGGGTATCTCATGAATTAATGTTGAATAGAGTATAAGATTTTCTCTTTTATTAGTGAGGAAATGGGCACGCTTATATTTTTTCAAAACATTGAAATATTTAATATTCACGTTAATAACCATATGTTTACAAGATGGAATAATTTGGTATTAAATATCATCTAAAATCGTTATAAATCCCATTAATAGTATTTACTCATGTTTTTAGGTCATATAAACCCACACATCCTTATTTTAACTACTTATTAGCACTTTTTATCCATAATAATGAAAACCCATTTTTCAATAATTATTGGTTATAAATTTTATTAGAATGTATTAATTGGTATATAAATCATTCATGGAAAATAGTTTCCAAAAATTAACAAACATATTATTAATTTTAAATATTTTTCTATTTTAAAACACATTAAATAATATATTCTATAGAAAAATAATATATGATTAAGGACATTTTGGGTGTACTAATTATATATTAATTTAAAGTTAGTATGAGAAGAATATATTTAGAATATTTAACATTTAAAAAATACTTGTAAATTATAAATACCAATAGATTTTTTTGGAAACCCTGACTCATTTAATAAATATTTTATTTAATAACTTAAAAATTATTTAGTAAATTTTTTTACTCCATGCACAATAACATTATCACCCCTAAAAAAGAATTTAAGGTAACTATAACATCTCGAATAATTAAAAAAAAAATTGTATCATAATAATAATTTATTATTATTCAAAATTTATTTTCAGAATTAACCAAAATATTATTATATCCCCATTTGGAAATTTATTGTGTTAAAAAAGAGATAATGACATTTTTTATTTTTCTTTTCTCAAAATAATTTATATTCTATTATCGATGAAAATGGGAACCAAATTTCCATAACATTGAGTCATGGATGTGGATAGTTAATTCCCAGTTATGAAATAAATTATATTAATGTTTTATGGATGTTTTAAATTCATATTTTGTATTTTTAATTCTGTTTTACCCATTTTACCCTTACATAAGTTTTATATATTTTTTGTGTTTACTATTGATAATGACCAAAAGTAAAAAGGAATCATATTTAAAAATATTATCATATTCATTCCTAATTTTTATAAGTTTTTTAGTATTAAAATTCTTAAGGTGGGAGAAATTATTTTTAATAAGAATTCAAAACATTCAACGAAAACTATTTTTAGGAAACCATTTTTATTCATAAAAACTAAATTATATCAAAATAATGAATAATGATAAATTAATTGGAATATATATCATAATTATAAATAAAAAGGATCATATTGAACTTTATATCCATATAAAAAATATAATGGGAATTCTAAATTATTTTATTTAATTAAATGAAATTTCAATATAAGAAAAATCATTTTTTCAACTTTTATAAAAAAGATGAATCATTTCAGAAATATCAAAACAAATCACCCTATATTAATACTAATATAATGATATAAAATTTATGTTATAATTATATAATATAGTTCCTTTATATGTAATAATCTAATTATAATTTCCACAAAAAATTATAATTAAAATCATTTTTTCTATAATGAATTTTTGAAGCACAAAATGACATTTACAAAAAAATGTGGCTATATTTCTTAGGGAATGGTTAATATAAATATTTTTTGGAAAGTTTATTTAAATATATTTTATTATTTAATTATCATAATTAATACACACCAATAATAAAACTTGTATTTAATGGTTATGTTCAAATAATAATATATTATATTATATCACATCTTCTCAAAACACGATGTTCCTTATAAAGAACGATATCAAATACATGGAATTTATTTGATGAGAAATTATTATAGTATTTTAGGTTCATGCGATCACACACATTAATTCAATATTATGAGGTTTAATGGGTAATGTTATCAGGAAATCCATTATGAAACCACCCCACTTCTATTTTGGGATGTGTAAAGGCTGCAACAACCTTTTAGGTAGTTAATTCCTGATATTCACCTACTAACAAGTTAGAATCGAACCATGAATCTTAGTTAATAATTCCACACCCTTGAAAACATTTAGTTCATATAATTGACATAATGGTTATTTTAAAACATGGATGTATCGCCTATTTAGAATAATAAAATTCCCTTATCAGCTCCCTTTTTATGCTTTTAGGAACAAAAAACGATTATGGACATGATGAATCTCTCTCTAGAATACAGAAAATACTCATATTGTATTCCACTATATATGATGTCCCTAAGGGATAAAACCTCCATATCAGTTAACTACATCCTCTTTATCTGATTAATATTTTAGGGAAAATAGAGGGAGATGTTATATTTTATCTCCCTAGAACATTTAGGAAAAACATATGAATATTGACAAAGAAACATATCACGTGCTACTCATCACAATATTCCAACACTATAGGTTTCTGTGTCTTCCTACTCATGGAATCAACAACAACATTAACATTTCTAGTATGATATGATTACTAAATGTCAATATAAAAAAGATACTAGGCCCATATCCTCTTATAATGGATTAGGTCCCATAGTGGAAATATGTATTTCATGATATTTTGATGGTTTTTTACCATGAATATCTAATATAATAGAAAATTCCACTAGAAACTCGGAGTGCTTACTATTATAGCTAACTATAGTTCAGGATAGGTAGAATTATTCTTAGGGATAAAAAACTATCTATTTCTATAAGAAACCACTTGATTCTTCTGTATAATAATTACTTCGAGACAAACTGATGATGTGTTATAATATATAGTGTTATACTTAGATGGATTAGTTAATTACATGATTATTGTTATGTTTAAAATTATATTCAACTCTTCTATATCCTCCTCATAATAATATAACCAAGAAAACCTCACCCTTTAATTTCTAATTCTATCATCATTACTTCAAAAATTTCAATATCGAGGATAAATTGCCAATAACTGCCTCCCAATCCCAGAAATATCTAAATATGAATGATGGTGGTAGGTCGATCCCATGATGCCATGTCTTCTTCCTTATATAGGTTCACTAAAAATCCATCCTATGAGATAATGTGGATCATTATGTACACTTGATAAATCCATAAATTTTATTGAGATAACATGGCGTATATCTGATTCTCTATCAGCATAGTCAAGACAATGACAAGTTACTAGGCTTGATCATCACAAATCATGAAGTAATATAATATATTATCAACAAATACTATAAAAAATTGATCAAAAATTGATGAAATATTGTAGTCATCAAGTCTGTGATCATGGTTTACATGATCGTTACAACATAGGGAATTTCGATGATCATCTAATGACATACCCACTCCTATAACCATTTTTTTGTATATATGATGATATCAACCTCAATTCTAGCTACCATGACTACAACACAATATTAGGTAAAATCCTAGAACCATTTAACGGATAAGTGAAATAACTTATGATCTTATGTAGAATATAGTTCTTTATTTCCATGTTGTTACGCCTCTAATAATATTTAAATAAAATTAATGGTTCCATATGATTTCATGGAAAATAACGTAGGGGAAACCCAAAAATCTATACTATTTCACATGAATCCATTGGATAAAAAATCCACCCACCGATCAATAAACTCAGGTTGTTCTACTATTTCCATATTTTAGGGAAGGATGGAAATACTTTTACCTCATGAACCCATTTCAATATTGAACTACATTTATCACTTGACTAGTAAACTGAATAACTCTTCAATATTGGCATGATAAAATATATAAAGAACTTCAGGTATGATATTTTCTAGTGACACTCTACCACCTATATTAATGATTTCACCAAGGTTAATATCAAATCCAAATTTCATCAAATATTTCTGAAATGACTAGTCTGATGGTCTCGATCACCTTTATAGACATAGCTTCACCCTTTTGAAGATAAGAACTTAATTTTAATTTGAAATATTTTGATGTGATAATGGTAAATAGTTAAAAATACAACTTTAAATCAACTAGATTCCATCTATTTATAACTAAAAGATAGTATAGAATTGGATAGATTATAATTTCAAGGGGAAACTCCTTGCAGCTTATGATACCCTCAAATCGCACCCTTAATGGTGAATCCATAGTCAAAACCCCATCCATGATTTCAATATCCAAACCCAAGACATGTATAATTTAAGTAGATAAAAATGAATGTGATTATCCTATATCAAACAAAACATAATAAAGGATAGATTCCATAAGAATCATACCTCTTACAGTAGAAGGTCTTGATTCCATACTAGAAATAGTAGATTGAAATACATGTAATTGACCCAATCCTCTACCCTGGGCTCCAAAAAGATTCCCCTATAATCCTAATTACCATTAATACCTCTGATTCCTCATCAAAGTACGAATCCCATACCTTCAAGGGACCAATGGAAGTATTGCTACTAATCTACTAAGATGTAGTGACTACTTCTTATATTCTTGTGTTTTTTGTAATCCTCCTCCACCTCTATATTTTTTAGTGCCTATATAGAAAATTTATATGTATCCCATAATATCACACCATAGAAACTTCATTATTTCAAGAGGAAATAACCAGTGAATATCTCTATGACTTACACACTAATGCATGTTTATATGATTATGGTCCTGAGTTTTTGTATCATTTCCCTGGTTTCTATTACTACCAACGACATGGTGGAAATTATAAAAATAAAATTTATGACTAATTAAAGAGTAACCCACTGATAATCATATCGGAATAGACTTATAATCACTCTATTACTATTATTAGGTTTCCCTCAATAATGACAGATTAGTTAAAAAATGTTAGAAAAGTATCTTAAGATATACTGGATCACCTGTTACATGATCCCAAATTGAATATAACTCTCTAAGTGATTCACCCTGGCTATATAATCCACACAAAAATATTGAGAAAATTATTGTAGTTCTATAAATGGGACACATAGTCTATCACATACATTCATTTCTGTGTTAGGTATATAATGTTCCATGTTGTGTCATCCCTATGACCCTTTTTCTTAAAGTGTCTAATGAATAGATCCAAAAATCCATTTAATGAAATCTCTTCCCTAATTAATAATGTAATGTCCCACAAAATTTGTCTTGTCCCACTACCATATAAATATCACACTTAACAGTCATCTCTAAAGCAGTCTCATGGTGACTATTGATCATTTAGGTAATCATAATCCATAAATCAACATTATATGGTCCTCCCTCTATAGTGAACACTAATGGGTGTTGAAATAGGAACTCCCTCATCTGATAATACATGAAAAAATGATGAAATATTTCTTCCTATATATAGATTGCATAAAGCATATGAAAATACCATGGAGATTATCATCCATCACATTCCATAGAGCTTTAATAATCTATACGTTAACTAATCATAGTGAGTGTTTGTTAACATGTTCCTTAAATTTAATCAGATAATGAAACAATTAAATATATCTATATTTATAAACACAATGCTCATATCACATGTTTTATAATGTGGTTAATAATAGAGGTAAAATAAAAATAAAAATAACTATGTATACAATATCTGGTTATATTATGTCTTAAAAAATTAATTTCTACAATTTTAATCATATTAATTTATATATTGTTTATCATAAATTTCATAAAATTTAGAAACATATTTATTATAATTTCTTAAATAGTAAGTAAATTTGAAATCATAACCATGCATGGTAAAAAAAATTTCATATGTTCCTCTATGATGTATCCATATACACCTCATTCCATTCCATCCCATGTGTAAAATATCGTAATTCAATAACATAAGACACTTTGTGTATCAAAAAACATGAAATAACATCACAACTGTAATAATAAAACCTGAAGAATATTAATCAATCAATGGAATCATTTTATCTTATACATGGGTCAGTTACTCTCATACAAAAGCTCATTACCAAGCCGTGATACATCATATTCTCCTTTATACCTTGAAAAAAAATTAATGGAAACCCCCATAGTTAGTACAAATTTTATATTACACTGATCAATTCTCCCTCAATTTAACGTGATTAGTCTCTGTGATAAATCATGTCAACCTCCCTATAAGCAAGAGGGTGATGAATACAACCCTAGGTCTAATTAATATAGTGGTGCGACTATACCCTATGACATGTAAAAACAATCATAATTTAATAATAAGTGTGTCATATATTTCATACTTATTTAATTATAAATACTATGTTTTTATACATTAATTAATTATTCATAATGTTACATAATCGGTTTTTGAAATTTATAGGAGGAAACACCAAATGATTTGAAACAATTATTATAGTGATGATTTAATCGTGAAAATGATTTTCCCATGAAACTGATAATTGAAAGCATCCGAATAGATCATAAAACTGATGAACGGAGTTAAATCTTGGATAAATGTATATGAAAAATTCAATTTTGGATGATAATGTTATTTACATTATGATGCATTATGGATTATATGATGTGAAGCATAAATGTTAAGAAAAGATGTTTTTTGGTCCATAACTACATGTATCACGATGTAATACATACGGTCACACTATGGAACATCATCAAATCATTCATAGTGGGTTTTAGAAGATGAAACATGTTTTGAATTTTTTTGACATATTCTCATTAGATGTCAGGAATTGTATTCAAGACATGAAACCCCCTGATGAAAAAATGATAGGATTCGATGAAATACTGAACAAACACCCCTTTTTTCTATATGATGGTCTGGAGACTATTATGATTCCCTTATCAATACCCTATGGTGAAATTAAGGCTTATAAATAGATGGATATGGTAGAGGAATAATGAACATGTTCCCAATGATTCTCCATTGTGCTATAATGTTAGGTATCTTCTATATAGATTTTTGTTGTTGTTTTATTTATTTTCATTCCATGTAATCACATTACATATATGAATTAATGTGTTCCATATTTTTTAAATCTATATATATTTACCCAATATCAATTTATCCCTCTCTTTTCTCTTTATATTGTGATTTATTTCACATTGCAATGGAAAGTGATGAAACCGATGCACCTCAAAGGGGGTGGTTTCATAATATTGTTATTTTGTTAACATTAATTCTTAAATAATTTTAATTTTATTAGAGATGAATGATAGGGATGTTCATGGGTTAATAGAACACACACCCCCACATAAAACTTTTATTTTTTCCTCTTTTAAACCATGATCAAGTGAATTTTAATTTTCTATAGTGGTTTCATAGGGATTATAAAAATCATAAAAAATTAGATCACCTAAATAAAAAATTAGTTATTTCTTGACATTGATTCTCATAAATTGATATGATCCTTGTCATGCTCTATAGAGAATTAGTTAAAAAATACTTTATACTTCCCTAAGACATGGGGGTTAGAACTGGAACTGTTTCTAGTGAGCTATGTAGTATTTCAGTCACTTATTAATTTTTAAATTTTTATAAATTATTGTTTGGATTTAAAATATAAAAAATATAAAAAATTATAATTCAATTATGTATCCAAAAAATAAATATTATGTATGGGAAACTACTCATAGGTGAAAAAACAACGACAAAAGAAAGTGGGTAAAGATTAAAATAGATCTCAGGTGAAGGAACATGAAGTAGTCAGAGAACAACTACATAGAAATATAAAATGGCTAACTACAAATTTTCATGAATCCTCAGTGAAAATGAAACCTGAAATAGTGGCCAATGAGGAAGTATAAATAAATCTACCAAACGTTTCTGAGTACCCCAATTAATTTTAGGCTACACATGAAAAAATATCTACAACTAAGCCATCTGGATAACCAAACTCAGGAATAACATAAACATGTATGTCAAAAATATGAAGGCATGAATACTAATGTAAAAATGGAGAAATATTCTGATAATTTTTGGATTTAATGCAATGATAATGAGATGAAACAAGATATCCTAGTCCAAATGATAGTTGAATATACACATGACGACCAATTGATACTTATAGAAGATGAAGAAGCAACCCACATTTTAGAATTCGAATAAATATTGGGGGGAATTTAACAACCTGCCTCCATATAATTCTACTATACTCTATGAGGAAAATTCCATTGAAGTAGATATTGAATCTATACCAACTCTAGGAATTTATCCTTGAATATTAGAATTTTTTTTGAAACTAAGTTGAGAACATCCCTGTGATTTTTAAAATTTTCAAAATCAACCAGAGCATTTTTTCCATTGAAGAAGATGAAACCCAGGAAAACTATCCCATTATCGAACATATGGGGATCCTCAATGATAATAAACGTTTTTTTGAGGAATCAAATTTTGTGATCAAATATTATCATCTAGAAGAGACCTCGAAAGAAGCTTCTCATAATGAGTGATAATTTTTTTAATTAATTATTTAAATTTTAATTTCATTCACATAATATTTCCTAAAAACATACCCTTTGAAACTTATTTTTATTTAGAATAGTATGAGATGTCACCAGATAGTAATTAAGGTGATGCACAAGTCGCAACTATAGATGATGAGAATCCATACATCATTGTACCTATTCAATTAAATTTGAACCAAATGAAAAAGAGGGTTGACCTATTGTACTCTTTCAATGGAGTCTAATAGAACCAATAAGATTAAGAAAAATCTAGAGAAATCAATATATGATGGTTCCAATCCATTAAAATACCCCCACCATCATGTTACAGATAACTATTTGTACTTCCCTTCTAGAGTCAATCAAAACTAATCGCCTACTTGGGTGACTATACAATGATTTATCATTATTTTATTTTTTTCATTATATTAATTTATATTTAAATTATTATTATTATAAATAAATTATAATGTATACATATTACCTATCAATTTTGATCATATAATGAAAAGGATATTATACTTACAAGATTTTTTTTTATTTTTTAGGAATATCACATATAATTAAAGAAGTAAGAAGATATTTTAAAAAAATAATAATTCATTATGTTTAAATAGAATTCACATTGTTAATTTTAATCATGTCCTGAAAGGAATTTACATCATGAAAATGTTGTAGAAGAGATTCATGAAATAATAATTCATGATGTGAATTGATATCACATCATGAAAATGATACAAAATATAATTGGAGGAAATAGATCCAGTACTACCCAAATTGAAGTATAAAAACATAGTGAGTATGGATTTCATTTCATTGTTTCATGTAACTCTCTTTATTTTAATATTTTCAGAGATTTTTTGAATTTTGTATTCCCTATATTTTACCCTTGAACTCTAGTGTCGATATATGAGATATAACCTGTTTAGATCATCATTATTTGATGTTTACCGTTCAAGTGATTAGTTGAGTGAAATGGTAAAATGAATTTATAAGGTTAATAATTATGGAATGAATTTAAAAAATAATTATTTTTTGAGATCAATTAATTTTATAAATGAAATTGATCTTTTATTTTACTTATTTTGAATATCTAGAATTGTTATGGATTAGTTTATTTTTTATTTATTTTAATGCATAATTTCACCAACCCATATATTTTCATCCTATGAAAAAATATTAAAAAGATATTTCCTACATAATTCAATAGTATATTTAATGAGATATGAGGGAATGTTTTCTTTTAGGAAATTATTTTCAAATTATAAAAGCAATGACTAAAAAAATTAAATATTAATATGAGAGAGTAGTTATATTATTGATCCCCTTAATCGTTTATCCCACCTTTTCATCAATATAATATTTTCCCATCGAATTCATGAATGGAATTTTTTCAGAAATTAAATGAATTACATGCCTATTATATCCATTCCTATAAAACTCATAGTATATTTTAGGATATTTAAATGACTACATGTGGTGAGTGGTTGTCCATGGTATTTGAAGTTATACTTCATTTGGGGGGTCCGTGATATTTTAGGGGGGATATATATTCAATGTACATTATTTTTCACCTCACTTTGTAATAAAAATAAAATAATGTGACATTAAAAATAAAATAGATGAAAATTGGTTTGTGTCTATTAAGGATCAAAAATAACAATTTTCACACAAATGATCTTTTCACAATATGTAGTTAGGTGGTGGATGTTTGATTTCTTTTAATCATAAATTCTGATTTTTTTTAAAAAAATACAAAAAATAAATAAATAAATAAAAAGTAACCTATTATTATACATTCAATATATTGGTTTTTCTCATGTTCCTATATTGATCATTGGGGAATGGGGAGATGACATTTGAATTAGTATTTCATGGTTCATGGATTTTGATATCATACAGTATACTAAATATTCAAAACCACCTTTTTGATATTTATTTTTATACATTACCCACCATACATTAGTATCCGAGATGTTTGACCCTTAATGAAAATCCTTCATGAATTTTTTTTATTTTTTTCTTTACATGGTGGAGAGTTTGGAGTTTTTAAATCCAAATATAAGTGACATGCAGAGGAGGTATGATTTCAACTACATAAAATTTATTACATTGATATTTGAGAAAAAATAATTCGATGATAGAAAGATTAAAATTGTGGTTAACATTAATGAGTAATTAAGAAAACAAATTATGGACGGAAGAACATTATTATTATGAATGTGGGAAGGTAAAATAATTTATTAAATTTTAATCTTTAGAGAAATAGGGTTTGGAGGAAATCTTTTCTATATAATTTGAGTACTTATTTTCCATTATAAAAAAATACATTTTATTTCAGTGGAAATTTAAATATTTGTAGAAAAACAAATCCTTAAAAATATTATTTTGATTATGTGATTAAGGGAAATAATGTTATATTTATGGGGGAATTAACAGAGTAATATTTTTCATTAATATTTCGATATAAAACACTTTTTTTCAAAAAATAATTTATTATTCCTTATAATATGTATAATTAGTTTTAATTTATGGTTATAGATGTGAAAAGAAGAAAAATTCATTACATGAGATGATTTGATCATGATAATGATGTACAGAAAAAAATGAAAGCCATGGCATGAGCCTAGATCTCAAAACAAAATAATTGGAAAGAAACATAGTGAAATATTTTGGAAATGTAAAATTTATGTCTTGAATGTGATTCAAGGAATGAAAAATGAAGGATTGCAGAACTTTGATCCTTGATGTGATGAAAAATAAGTGATTTGGTCATTACTAACATGTTTCATGTTGTGACACGTATGGTCACACTGTGAAACTTCCTCAATTCACTCAGATAGGGTTTCATAGAATGAAACATGTCATCGAGGGTTCCTCTCCAACATATGACACATCGAGAATTGTATTTATAATTTGAAACCCTCATTTTAGACAAAAATAATAATTAATTTTACATAATAATTGAGGAATAACCCTTTTGTGACCACATGATGACCCAATGTCCATTATAACCCCTTATGACGTCCTTATGGTGTCTAAGGGGTATGATATAGGTTATTAAATTTGATGGAAATAAAAAAAGATAGATCAACCAGTTCATAAGTATTTATGGTTGCACTAGGATATTAAGTATCAACTATTTATGTTTTTATTTTATTTTTATTTATTTTCATTTTATGTATTAAAATTAAAAATTATAAGTCATGTGTCTCATCTTATTATTTTACCAATATATTCTCCATATTTTAATTTCTCTCTCTTCACTCCTTCCACCATGATCATTTTTACATTGAAATATCAAGTAAAAAACCTAAATCTTATACTCAGTGGAGGTTTCGCATAGTTGTTAAATATTTAACATTAATTCATAAATGATTTCAATTTAATCTCTTATGAATGGAAGGGAAGTTAAAGTGTGTGGATAATGTGCAACACATCATGAAATTCACATTCATTCATATTTTTATCCATGATTAATTTAAATTTGGTCTGCCAAAACGGTTTTTTTGCATGATAAAAATTCCTCTTAAGGTAGCGAATAAAAATCCATGTTAGATATATTAGAACTTTAAATTGAATTTAATAATGAAATAAACCATGAAAGATTATTCTAGGAGAAAGAAAATTATAAGTAACATTCATTATATATAAACTTTCATATGCATCTTGGATAGTTTTATTTTACTTTCATTTTATTCCAAAAACCCAAAACACAAAAATTAAATTTTTACCTAAAATAATAGGAACATAAAATTAATTAGATTTGCTGAATTAACAAATATTGATTTTATGATTATGATTCTCCTCAAGTGTGAATACCCTAGTCAGCCTCTATGTTGCACTGGGAAAAATAAATTATATTTTTTACCATAAGACGACTGGTACACCCAATAGTGATAAAGTAATAACATTAAATCCATTCCAATAGAGAAACATCAAAATTCAAAATCCATATAAAAAATCAAAACAAGTCAATTAATACTAAATTTCACACAATAAACATATTAAATAAAGATTCAAAAAATAATGACTCCTAAAAATAGTCAAAAATTTCATGGTTGGTCACATCTCAAAATTCCAGTCCCATCTTGTAAATAAAGAAATCAGGAAAATGGAAAATTTCCCTTCTCCTTAACTATATCCATGAGTTCTACATGTGAAGAATATGATAGCCCGAATAGTGTGTGAGATATATATAGTAAGTGGCCACCAAAGGTATCTAAAAGAAATCCAATTTAAGTAAAAATTCATGATATAATATGAAATTAAAATTCATTAAATATATAATAAATGAAAACCATATAAATAAACATCATACATTTGAGATCCATAGAGACACGTAGGGATAGCAATATATACTATTTCACAATAACATATTTCACAATACCTACCCTCAGAAGTTTCATTTCATAGTAATAATAATATTAATTTATGATATCAAATTAAATAGTAGACCCATTTATAATTCCCTTTCTCAGAGATAATTACAGATTAATTTCATTTTAGGTTTAAGAATAATATACTTTATAGGATTTATTGACATATTCATTTCATATCATACATAATAGTGAATTCTAATTTCATGACGTAAATATATATTCATATAATGTAAGATCCAAGATGAATTTTTAAACCACTAAAATATTCATATACCTTGTACAATGTGTATGAAATATCAAACTTATATGAATTTATCCAAAAATGAAAAATATATTAACTATTTTCTAGTTCATTTTATTCACCCTATTTTCCAATTATCATGAAAATAATAATGACATGATAATATTAAAATATTCAATGTTCTATTTACATTCCATTTAACTAATTTACATATAAAATATTCGAATTTACCAATTCATGTTCCATTTATGCCAAATTTCCATCTTGTATATCAATATTACCAATTACCAATTAAATTTTCAATCAAGTTATAAAGTATATTTCCAACCCCTATGGTCACAAGATACATACTATGTGATTGAAATATCAAACCTAAATTCCAATGTTCATATTTAAGGCACTAGTGTCACGACCCATCCCTCGGGGCCCATTCCGTGACTACCCCAAGCCCGTCTTCTATATGCCAAGGGCTGAAGACTAGCACAGAAAAGCCGTATCAGTAAAACGGGAAGGAATTTCCTTTAAACCTGTACAAACAAAAAATCCAAGAACACAACAAGAAGTAATCATGAAGTAAACTAATATAGTAAAAAGTGTGCTGAATGTAAAGGGGGCCGAAATACAAGCCCATCTGGAAAGTACAAGTACAACTTGAAATGAAAATAGCTCCTGAATCATCCACCGAGGATCCTACATGAAGGATAGGTATAGATTGTCTCCACAGCACTCCACGACTACCCGTCTCCTCCACGTACCACCTAGTACTAGCTCCCTCAAACCATATCCCAACTTCACGTCGTCTGCATAAGAAACAACATTGTGCGGGCGAAGCCCGTGCAGGGGTGAGTATAACAATACCCAGTAGGGACCTCGAGACCCCCGAAGGTCTCTCAGAATTCCACAAAGGAAAAACAAAAATCACGATCTCAATAATAAATCACAAATCAATGGAAATAGCTAAAACATAGTATTATCTCAAACAAGGTATGAGTGAAGTATATAAGTACATATGATTATTCTCGAAGAAAGATCATATTATTCAGCCAAGAGGCACTACTTTTGACCATATGGAGTCTAACCCACACAGGATCGATAGGTACTAACCTATGTTGACCCACACAGTATCTGATTCGCCTAGGATAGATTGGTAACTAACCCCTTCAATGACCCACACAGGATCTGACCCGCTCAGAGTCGATAGGTAACTAACCCCCACAATGACCCACATAGGATCTAACCCACACATGATCGGTATGCACTGACCCACACAAGATCGTTGAGCGCTGACCCACACAAGATTTCACCCACACAGGATCGGTATGTGCAGACCCACACATGATCGTTGAGCGCTGAACCACATAGGATCTAGCCCACATAGGATCAGTGCTGACCCACACAGGATCGATCTGTACTAACCTCTGTATGATCTTTCTCCAACCTCCACCTCAATGCCTACCACTAGATTCCCGCTCAATGCATGCATGATTCTTGGAGAACCGCTCCTCAAGCCAACGATTTTATTTCAACCGGAAAAAAATCCCATGAAGATGTATCCCAAAGGACCTACCATGTCATAACGGTCCCAACACGATAGATGGCGCGTCAATCGGACGCTCGGTTTGTGAGTTATTAGCATTTTAGCTTAGAGGGCCCGATTGGATTTGGGTTTGATCTAAACTAGTCATACTCCAACATTCTCCAAAACTCAATTGTATTATACCAAAATTAAGGTCTTGATCCAAGGATACCAACGCTATAGACGGTTCTCCAAATGGACATCTGGTTCTCAAGATACGGTCCTTTAAGAGTTTCTGGGTCCGATTTGGCCCAAGTCTCATCCAACCAGGTCAGACCAAACCAGCTAGGCTGGGCCATGGCGGGCTCGGCTTACTAGGCTGAGGTCTATCCCGGCCTATAATGGGTGTGGGATGGACCGCAAGGGGGCGTCCCGACATGCGGTGGGGCGCGACTCGTTGGGCAGTTGGTCCACTGGGCAGGTGACCAGGCCCGCTGGTGGCGGTCCGTTAGGCAGGTCGCCCGGCCATGTGAGGTGCGGCCCACAAGAGGGCGGCCCACCGTCTGCCAAGCTGGTAAAGAGGGGAGGCTTCCCCCCAGTTTCCAAAACATCGTGGAGGCCGTTCGGTTTTGTGAAACAGCGACACCAAGTGGGCGTCGTGTGGTCGTCGTGGAACCCACATAAGGCGCGGGTTCTGCCTCCTCCTCCGTGACTTCGGTCGCGGCTTCCTGCTCACCGGTGGCGTGAGACAGTGCACTGACCTTTCCTTCTACGTCGGAATGACGATCCGGCCACCTTCTCCCTCTGTCACAGCTGTAGGGCCACGACCCCTAGCTCACTGGAAGCGTGCGACGGTGTGACGCACTTCTTACACGACCGGCAGACGAGCCGACCGCCTTCTCCAACCGCCGCTGCTGTAGAGTCGTTTCCCCTTGCTCACTGGCAGCACGTGATGGAATTTCGCACCTCCTCTATGGCCCGCTGATTTCATCCACTCTAATGAAAGTCGCGGCTTAGTACTGTGGCATCCATTTGCGACATTCGTCGATGTGTCGCCTCCTTCGTAGCCAATTGGTGCCGCCGCGTCGGTGGTCCTCCACAGAGGGCGCAAGGGTAGCAAAGTAGTGGAGGGTTCGGTCCAAGTTCATCAGGCCTATAGCCTCTGTGTTAGATCATAATCATGAGGGGGGGATTAAGGGTTTAATAATCACTTGAATTAAACAAAAATCAAAACCCTACAAAGATACCTTGCAACAACCTCCTACAAAAATGAATGAATCGCAGATCAACTCGTTAGTCATTTGATCCACGTTCTTCGTATTATTCAAGAACGGGGAAGTGGAAATCATTTAAAATGAATAAATGAATAAACCACCTACCTCGAAAAACCATCGGAGAACGTTCGTGCTTGAAGATGGATCGGTGATCTGTGTTCCCGCAACAAGCTTCCAATGATGTATCTTAGACGTCATCCTTCGGTTCGGGGTTTTGGTGTCACTCATCACTACTCACCGAAACCAGCTCCGTCTTCCAAGGGTTTTCCATCTCGGCAACCCTTCAGTAGTTCGTTTCATGGTGAATCTTTTTCATCACCTCCCCCATGCTCCATATAAATAGGAGAGGGGGAGTGTAAGTAACGATGTTGGGAATTAATGGGATCTCATTAATTAAGAAGCTTCCTAATTTCCCCAACATTACTATTACATAGATTTAAGGGTCAATCCATTCAATAGCTTGACACATCTCTGGTCCCACCTACGCTTTTCCATTGGAGGATATGTTAGAAACAAAATAAAATAATAATATTATTTTATTTACATTCCTTTAAAAGTCCCAAAACATAACTTTTTCTCCAGACCTACTACGGTCAAAGTGAAGCCTCCCTCAAGCGAATCCCAGCACTGCGAATTCAACGGTACCCTCGGATTTTTAATCTGAGCACCGGTTCAAAAGTTAGAAAAAATCCACTCACGCACTTACTGAATGTTCCTAAAAAAGTTCAGAAATTCATTCCGGGCACACCAGGCCTCAAAATCAAGCACCATCAATTTTCACAGACTCATAAAAATTACATATAATTAAAAAAAATTATATGGAAAATCTGTGTCTTTACAACTAGGTTCATGTATTCATGATTCTATCATGGGTTCATAGGTAGGAACACATCATAGTGGCATGAACTCAAAGAATTAAATCACCAATGACCCAATGGGATCAATTGGAGGTCTATATAATAGGATTCATAAAATTATCCTAAATTCTAATTAAATAAGGATGCAATCATAGTTTTATAGCATGGTTTCCAGTGATATATATACTAGGATTCAAAATAGACAAATAGGCGATTCATTATACCACATACCGCATGATTGGAGAAGTGAATTCAAAGATCAATAATTTCAATCAATTCACAACACAATAATTCTATAATAATAGTAATAGACCCACCCCATCATGTTAATAAGAGAAGAATCATAGAGATTAAGAGTGGAATTAATCAATTATAAGAGAAACTCACTGAATCAAGATGTATAGTTTAAAATATAGCTCAACTTATCCTAGATTGATGTTATAGAATTATATGAAGATCTATTAAACCATTCAAAATCAGTAATCATGTTTTGTGGTTGAAAGGTAAGATTATATTTCATAAATAGTATATTATGGGGGAGATATGATTCTTCCCCTATGTTTCTTGACCACAAATGACCCAACTAATTGCCACCTACTAGTCATAATTTCTAACCAGAATGGATGAACCTGTGGAAAACCCAATAGGGAGTGAGTGGGTCTCTAATATCCATTCAATCATTTTTCAATTGGAATCTTATTGTGTTAGTGTGTCATTGGTGAGCTATTGGTGTTCTTAAAACATAATATGTGCACTAACCAATCAACTAGATAGCCTGTGGCTTGGTAGGATCTCCTCTATTACATTCCACTATTATAATTCGCTGAACATGCCTCTCTAGGACCCTAATAACCTCCAAAAAAAAATATTATACCAAGATCGAACCTAATTTATATATTTTAAAGTAATCAATTGAAAAAAGATATGTGAAATTACATTGATAATATATATGGTCTTACATCTCTAGGAAAATATCAGATTGAATTGGAATAGGTACACAATGATGACTAATGTCTTTAATAATATACAGATTTTCAAATTAAAAAAAATTAGATACACACATATAATAAAAAATGCTTAATAATATTATGTAGGTCAAAAATTACCCATTTAGAATCATTACACATATGATTCTTTAGTAGTCTAATGATAATGTACATACTATTATTTTTCTAACTCTATATTGGTTTTTGGGGAGCATGCCAAACTCGTTTATAGTCTTTTATTTTAACAATTATTGTATATCACACCAATAATATTGACACATAAGAAACAATTTCATATTTTAAAACATAAAAATATAAATTTTCTCTTAAATACATGTATGACATTCTACTACCATTTTGTATATATAATTTTTTTCAATGATAATAATCTAGTAAAACCTCTATTAAATAGTAATTTAAGGAACAAATATTATACTTCTAAATATTAATGTAATATCTTTATATAAAAATTCAACCAATCTCCCATTATTCATAGTTTTAAATTTTACTTTTAAATTATTATCACTTTGTCAGAACCTTTTTGTCTTCTCTTATAATGATTCATTGGATGTCATTTTCAAAATTATTATTATTTCTACTTCCCTAATAATTCACATATTCACCATTAATAAATCTATCAGAATATATTCCTTTTTAACCAAAATCATTTTCAAAAGTCCATAGTTTGTCTTACTCAGTTCGTGGAATATAATTTATTCCTTCCTAAGGTGGTTCTGTATAGAGTAGTTATAGTATTTGAGTTTTTTTTAAACCATTTCCTTTTTTTCATTTTGAGATATATCTGAGATAATATATAAAAAAATTATTTTTCATGAATATATATATCACATCATTTAGCATAGATATAATGACTCCATATCATCATTTCATCGATTAAATCATCAAAATCAAGATCATGGGTTTGATATTTTCCTTTAAGGATTATTTACATCTTTGGTTCATAATCCCACACTCTATCATTCTCCATAATTACACATCTCAGCCCTCTCTTTAATGCATATCAATATATCATAATGACATATATTCTAGATGGTAATGTTAATTCTTGTGAATTAACTAATATTTTATTCTTATCCTAAAAATATTCATTACATTTCATCAAACATGAATATTTGACCCATTTATATGTCAATGTGGTTAACCGGTTGGCCTATTGAGACAATTTTTTAAGAAATCACTTATAGTAACCCACTATACCATGGACTCTACATATATCTATTAATTTTTCTATTTTGTTACATTATATACTTTAATATTTATATGAATTTTAAATTGATGTTGAATGTATACATGTATTATGACAATGATATAAATTTCCAAAAGTCAAAATAAAAACTTACTAGATTTCCCAAATAATTCTTTTCCTAACCGAGTTTAAATAGAAAATAAAAAATTATAATCACTCTCATCATAAATGTTACATATTATTAATATACTATTAATGAATAACAACATACTTATATCATTAAAATACATGAATATATTATAAATTTTATCCATGAACCTTAATGGTTATATATTTAATAAATATGGAATTACTATAAACTCATAATTTCTATAATTCATTTAAAATATACTCTATTATATATCATCCTAATTCACACTTAATTGATGATAATATCGGGAAATATCAATCCTCTATGACTATTTATCTCCGTAAATATGATCAAATAAATCATCAATGTATTGTAATGAATGATTATTATTTATAGTAGTGGCATTTATATCCTAATAATTATTGAATTAACCCAATGTCCAATTCTAATTTTGTTCAAATTAGATATGGGCACCAATAGTTGTAATGCTATGAAATATAAATTTAATACAAAAAACATCTACCAATCATTCCTTAACTAAAAAAATTCATCTTTTTGAATATTTCATTAAATGTTTTATATATAGTTTTCAAAATAAGATGATTTCAGTAGAAAAAAAAATTATTCTTAGGTGTTTGTATTAGTAATTGTTTTGAATATATATTATTTTGTTACTAAAAAATATATACATTATCTATCATTAAAATTTCTTCACAATCCAATTATTTTACTTCCACTTCAACTTCTAGAAAAATTTAGTTATAGTGAACTAATATTAGTGAATATAAATAAGAATACGTTAATGTATTCTCCACCCAATATGTTTGATATTTAATACCACCTTCTCAATATATAATCTCTTCCACCTAGAAAAAAATATTTTTTTAAAATTCAATAAAAATGCACACAATGGATTATTTTAATTCCAATAATAATTAACAACCACATTTTTCTACTATGGAATATATGTGAATAAGGTAATGGTTGACATATCTATATTTCAATATGATTTCAAAAATGCTTCTTTACTAACAACGCATTTCAAATTCTGTTATGGGTAATTAAATTTTATCATCAAACATAATGGATATAAAATATATTAAAGATTTAGTACCAAATAATTTATAATATAGATGTGTATTTATAATAAAAGTAAATGTTTCAATGTTTTTCAAAATAAAAACAATAGTTTCAGTAATCACATAGGATTAGCCTCGATACCTTGGCCTCTTTTGATGTAAATTACCTTGTTATTTGATGAAATATTTTGATAAGTTCAATATATCCTTATAATTAATGGATTGGGATTTTGTATCATCTCCCTTTCTTTTTCATTCATTACAATTATCAATTTTCTATTTAATTTCATGAAAACTATCATTCCTTTAAATATGTAACATGGTTTTTCTTTCAAAAAATGATAGATATTTGAAATTCCATTATTCTTTTTACCAATTTTTATTTTTTTTATTTACATGGTGCTAATCCAACCACATTATATTTATTTTCATCCAAATAATAATACATGTTGAATTATATCTCTATCTAGGTGAATAATATGTCATATAATATTATAATGAATAATTATTTTTAGAATACCATCATTTAGATGATTTTTTTAAATACTATCAAGGAAACAATAAATCATTCTTTTTAGATTAAATACATTGTCTATATTATTCCATAAAAATAAAATAATGTTTTTATCATATGTAGAGATAATTAACTCTTCCTTAAATTTTAAATTAATAAATTCTAATTCTATATCAGGAAATTTATCCTTAAGAAACTATTTCCTAAGGAATATTATAATATAATTCATCTATTAATTATTTACATATCTACATCATCCTCAAAATTTGTATTCAATTACCATTATTAATCAATATATTAATTTAAAAAAAATTATCAGAATAACCATCTACCTTTCCTAACATGTCAAAAAACCAAATATCATTTTTAGAGAATGCTACATTGTTTATATACTATGGGATTAGTAATTTGATTTGGGGATAGAGGTTTATATTATATAATATATTCAAATATCATTGTTTCATGAAATAATGAATTCATTTTTCTATGTAGGTAGTGTTATTTTTCATATCATGATTCAAGTTCCCTATTATATTCTTAATATTATCAACTTCCACAGTAGTGGTGCTAACATGATATGGAGAGAATCCCTACATTGATATTAGGTGATGATACATATTCATTTACTTATGCTAGTATATTTTTATAAATAAATTCATACATTTACATAACTAATATATTTATAAATATTTAACTAAAGCATAAAAAAATTATGTTTGTTAAATTTTCTAAGTATTATAAGGTTTATCAAATTCTTCTTGTTATCTATGATCATCTATAATCTACATCACATGGTAAAATTTAATCATTCTATGATATAAACATTATTGAACACAACTCTAATAAACTATATATTCTAGTTAATATATTACATTGGTATAATATTGGTAAGGTCACAAAACACATGATCAAGAAGATTAGTAGTCTTACTAAAGATTTCAATATTAAGATAAAATCATAAAACATTGGAATTACTGATCTTACAAAAATTATTAGAATGACCAAAACATTTTTAAATGAAATTTCAATTTGATTAAGTAAATTCATTATGTTTTTGAAAAAAATCACTACCTATGTTATTATAGACTGATATAGACTACTATATTTAATAGACCATTGATCCTCATATCCATTAATAATATAGCTATTGTAATGTTAATAAAAAATAATTATACTATATTTCTTATGTTAATGTCCAATTGGAACATGAAAATGAAGAGATGACCTCAACCAATGACATCATACCCTAGGAAGCCAATATATGAGAATATCTAAGGGACATTGAATCATTTGGATTTTCCCTCAACCATTACCAAGCTGATATTAAACAACTAAATCTCAATAAAAACCATTTACATAATATTTTCAAGTGTATCAACCTCATCTACTGAAAAATATTACCCAACACAACCCAAGAAAGAACCACCATCACACACTTTATCCTTTGAAAGTACACTAGTATAATAGGGGGTTATGTGTCTAGACCCACGTAATTTTCATTTTTAATATTTTTTTTCTAATTAAATAATTATTATACTTAACCAGTTTTCTTATTAATTTACGAATAATTATAAAATGAGTTAGATATAAATGAGATTTTGATATGTTGAAATCAAAATATTATATTTTGGAAACATGTACTCTCAATTGAGAAAGTCATTTTATAATTACATGAATGTTTGAAATAACTATGATTTTTTAAAAAAATTACTTAATAAATAATATTTTTTTAAATATAGATTATAATGTAAATAAAATATGACTAATATAATATTTATATGGTCTAGAAATTTGTTATTTTGTTAAAAAAATGTATTTTTCAATAGATGATAATTCTGATTTTAAATAAAAAATTCTCATTTTTTTAGAATTATTTTTATAAAATGTATTTTTTTAATCTACATGTCAAAATTATCATTTGGTGTGTTTTCATAATTTTATTATGGGGTCAATTTTTTGGTTAAAGATTTAATATGGTAGAAATATATGGTATTTATTATGACAACGTAATATTGAAAAAGTCATGTCATATATAGTATAAATGTAATCCATGAGATAATATATTACCCTTTCCAAATAATGTGTTTTTAATTTCATTTAATTTTTCTTAACCCCTTACTAATTCCTCAAAAAATAAATATTATTTTTTATGTTTTTTAAATCAATTATTTATGAACATGACTCACTTCCTAATCAAGTTTGGTATTATATATATGATTTCAGTTTATAGAATAACAATTTATGAAAAAAACCTATTTGTATGAATCCATTATAAAAAACCATGTGATTCCTTTTGGTTTTAATTAGTATATCATATATATTCCAAACCTCAGATTATAAATTAATAAATAATTCACCTCTATTTTATTATAAATACACACACATCCTCTAACTCCTCTTTAGTAAAACCCCATTGAGAATAATGTTCCATACCCACTCCCACTCTAAATACATCTCAGGGTTCTCCTTTTCTCTTGATAAGATCCTACTAATATTTTATAAGTTACCCCTCTATGTAAGATACCCCCTCATCTATTTTTATTTAAAATAATTTCATTATACTTAGACATTTTAATTTCCAATTTCTAATTTTATAATTATTTTATACAACCCTTTAATAACCCTTTTATGGACATGTAATGAGAATCTTCCACTCACTCTCACTCACCCCTTCTATAACCCCTTAAGTACACATGTTATGCCATTAAAATTATCCGGTGGTTATCTATGTTAAACATATCTATTATGAAAACCCTTCCCCATTTACAGTTGTGTGTTTTCTATTTTTTATAAATATCCATAATTTATTTGGTAAATACAAGTATCTAATCCTATGTCCTTAATCATGGGGTTAAATTTGATGAATTTCATTCATATAAGGAATGAAATATGTGGCATATAAATGAATGTACGTGCTATTAATTTTATGTGTGGGTCCAGAATTATATAGCCCTCTAATGAACTGGATAATTTTTTATCTCATGATATTCCATGTATAGTGTACATGATCTTATCCAAAGAACACTATATTATGATTTATTGGTGGTTATCCCTAACATAAGATTATGATTCATGTATTATGATACTTCCACATTCCTATGATTCCCTGATATAATCATCTTATATCCAACTTTGATGATTATTTTTATGAGTATGAACACTTTTATTTTAATTTTATATTCCTATTGACGAAAATTTATAACATTCCCCATGTTATTTTTTGACAATTTACTCACTAGGATATATATATATATAAACCTTTTCATATGTATTTCTAATGGTTTTCCAATTCAGAATTAGAATATCGATGGAATGTAAGGGCATGTTATGGAGTATTTATATAGTTTTTTTTACCCATCTTTAATTTTAATGTTTTAAGTATCTAATTTAAAAATGAGACTTGGCCTCAGGATCTTATGGGATTATATTATGTGGATATTTATGTAAAAAATCCTAAATTATGGTGTATTAAAGATATGTTTTCTCATTGTTGGTATCAAAGAGAGGTTTAGTTTTTTGGGGATTATGATAGGATTATTTTAGTAAAATACATTAGGATAAGAGCTTACATGTGAAAAAAAATCCCAAAACAATGGTATTTTTTAAATTAAGATTATACCAAGAAATAAGTTCATTTTTTGGATACTACATATGGATGTGGCTCTAGCACATTATTACCATGGTGTAATAACCCTGAAAAGGGAGTATTGGTAATTAACTATATCTTCACCAGGTGAATAAAAAAGAAGAACTACTGTATGACTGGTTTAATACTCATGGGGGATATTCTTTAGTAAATTCACTATCTATTTATGAATCAATATTATGGTAACATATATTCCCAAAAAAATTATGTCTTGAATTACACTATGAATAACATATATTGAAACAAAAAAATTTATATGTTAAGGAATATATTAAGTTTATGAGTTGTCTCTTTAATGTTCAATGTTTCACTTTTATAGGGTTTTTAGTTTCAAAATTCTCTTCCCTGATTTTCCATTTATTTTTTTGGTGACTAAGAATAATATTTACCGAGTCAATCTTCAATTTGAGGAGAAATACAATGGAATACTAAATGAGTTTCCCTAAATAGTGGGAGAAAGAGTGTAGAACATTATGAAAATACATTCTAAAATTAATTCATGTTTTGATTAAAAACATGAATTAGTGGGAAAACCCCCCTAAGATGAATCTCGTTACAATTGAGACCATTTTATAACAATGGTCTCTCATATTTTTTGGATCATACGATCTCTTACTTGTAGGATAATGGATAATCTCAATTGAAAATATATTCTGCATACATAGATGTCCTATGTAATAAATGGTCATGATCAATATTCATTGACTGGATGGAGAAACTGATCAATGATTTATGTTGATAATATATATGAATCCTTGTGATGAGATATAAGAAATGGAGTGGAAATAATTTTCGTTAATTATTTTTTATAACTATTTTACACACACTCAACAAAATAATATAGAGAGGGATTTCCTTAGCCTTTGGAAATAGGATGAAGAATCCTTAGGGTGTATGAGGTGAAATTCAACAGACACGCACAATACCCCTTTGTATTTATCATTGAACATAAATGTTATTTAGACCACTTATTTGTTGGGATAAATTCATTATTATGGAAATATTTTGTGATTCGATATATTTACATATATGAGGAAATATTTCAATCATTACTCAATGTCTAAACGTAGAGAAATGAATCTCATACTTGTCATGGGTCCACAGATAGGAAGTGGTGATGAATTTAGATTCAGGTGGAGTAATGTGGAAATCGCATAGTGCCAAGAAATCAACACATCCTACTTATCAAATGTTTAGGAAGAAGAGTCATGGAATATTCCTAAATGGTTTAATGAAATTTTTT
Source organism: Viscum album (assembly GCA_963277665.1). Classification (NCBI taxonomy): domain Eukaryota; kingdom Viridiplantae; phylum Streptophyta; class Magnoliopsida; order Santalales; family Viscaceae; genus Viscum; species Viscum album. Next base: position 894,885,081 of record OY728123.1, read on the forward strand.
TAGTTACTGTAAAAAGGGTTAGTGGATAGAGAATGGTGATTGGAGAATCCCACAAATGAAATGGAAGCCTGTAATTATCCTTTCAACCCATATCCTACTCTATGGTGTTTTAACTACTTGGAAAAAGGACACTATACTAATAAATTAACTAATACATGGGTGGTTATTGATAACATATTTTAACGTACTCCATACCCTAGGAATAATGTGTAATAATATTCCCCCAAAACTATAGATTTGGATCCTAAAAAAATATTTTCTAATAATTATATTAGTTATTCATTCAAATACAGTGAATGTAATAGTTAATTATAGTTATTTAATGTCTTTTATATCCAATAGGTTTAGTCAAAAAAATCAAGAACCACCTAAAAACATTGATGTTGATCTACCTATGAAAGTGGAAAATTGGGATATTATTATATTCTGAATAAATAACTTCTCCCCTATTAATATTTTTAGGATAAACTTCCCAGAGAATATTTTGATACCCCTATTAGTGTAATTTAATGCAATTTTTTTATGGAATGAGGTTCCTTTTATATAAACAATATAATTTTACTGGCGAAAGAAGTCACCATCCATATCATGAATCGACGTATGATTTTATACAAGTTCAAGGGAGTGGATGAATATAATATGGTATCATCATCTAAATCATTGATATTATTTCCTTACGGGGAAGTGTATATAGTTTTAATGAATGATTTAAATGAAAACTTTATCCTCAATGGAACTCCCATTAAATGAGAATATGATGATGTGTTTACATAATAATTGTATGGTCATACTTTAAGCTGTGAGGTTAAGTTATCAATAGATATTATACCTACATCATTTAAAATATATAGGAATATATATACATTTAAAACTAATTAATGTGGTGATATAAAGATAAACTGTAAGAGAATCTAGAAAACTGGATTATATGCCCTATTTTTTCAATATGGGTGTGTCGATCCTCCTTATTAATAAGAATGATATGTAAATATACCTATGAATTATTAATAATGATCTCAAAAATATCTTGATATAGAATTTTTATCCTATAACAATTATTTAAGACTCATTTAATAAGCTATGTGGAACATACTGCTTCTCAATATTTTATCTATAACAGCCTTACTTTTTATTATACACTTTAAACATGCTTTATTACATAAAATTACACTTAATACGAACCAGAATATCAATAGTTATAGTGTGTTTTGGGATTATAATAATTACATGACAAATTAATACATAAAATTAAACATCTTTATTGAAAACATCTTTTGCATGACCACAACATTCCTTTGTACTTAGCGTTGCATGGGATAACCTAAGGACATACATATGAAAATGGTGAGACATAAAGACCAGTAAGGGAGTAAAAAAGGAATAAAATGGATAGTAAAATACATGTTAGGTAATATACATATCAATGGAGCATAAGAGAAATATTAACATAAAGACATGATATAGCATGATCATCATAACATGGAAATGTGGCAACAACATACATCATGAAATTAGCAAGAGCTAAGGATCATTTTACTTGGATTAGAATGATTAAACCCCCATTGAACATGAATTAGCATGTGTAAACCCTCATTTCACCTTGTGTATCCTGATATTAAACATTATCCAATGCATTGGAGCGATATCAGGGTGCACCCTTCATAATCATTTCAATATCATGTTTAAGTGTTCCACATAGATCATATAACATGTATTCATTCAACATCATCATTTATTCCCTGATAAAGGAATGTGTAATACATAAATGAAAGTATATAATCAATATGTATATGTGTATAAAGGTGAATATCCTTTATAGATAAAGGGGCATGTTATTCACTATATGATTATTTTTGCATTGAAAATCACAATGCAATTTTGGCAGCCTAACGACGTGACATAAAAATTTAAAAAAATGGTTGATGAGATAGAAGGGAGTATATAATAATATATACACAAAATTGAAATTAATGGGGTAATATAAATACATTTCCCAACATTTGTAATTTGTAAATAGAAGGTATAACATAATAAAGAAACATGAAGAAAGAGAAGAAACAGAATAACTCTTACAAAATTTGGCATGGTAATGGGTGTACATGGGAGGGATTAATGAGAGAAAAAGATGTCTATCATCATTAAAACATAATAAGGGTAGTGTGGGGGATGAGAAAAATCATACCACATCATTTTTAACTGAAAATAAAATGGTGTAACAATATAAGGAAACTTAGATAGAAATGAGATAAAAAGGAAAATGAGGTCCCTTACGGAATCCTGGCATAGAAACAGGTGTACTTAAAGGCTCGTAGAAGGAATAAATGAGAGAATAAGGGGATATAATCATTTATAAATCAAATTTAAAGTAATTTATACACTTAAAAATATATACCAATATATGAAAATGGAAATTGAAAAGACATAACATGAAAGGAATGCTTGATAAAGGAGGAGGGTGGAAGATCCCTTACTTAGATGTGTGTGATCCCAAAGGCTTAGGAGAGGCTTATTGGTAGATTGGGGGATCATTGGGAGGAATTTAATTAGTATGTTTCAGAGGTTGGTCTAGATATTAATGGTTTGAGTGAAGAGGAATGGGATATTTGGTGGGTTTATATAGGAAAGGTGGAGGAATTCTTTATTATTTTGGTTTTGGACCCGACACACTAAAATATTCAAAAACGCAAATCATATCATGGTTTTTTTCCATGGTTTCTGGAAAAGGGGAGTGGTTTTTATTATTTTATAAGGTAATTTTCCTAATTTATTAAAATAATGGGCTTGCTTATGTGGAATTGGGTCGCATTATTAATGAAATGAATTTAGAATCATAAAATATATTATACATTTTAGAGGATTCACTAAGGCTTTATAAAATAAGTAAAACAAATATAAAATCACTTTATTTTAATGGGAATCATATTTTGTGCCGAGAATACCCATTATAGTATCTATCACATCATTTTGGGGTCATTATGTTGTCATAAAACACATATTTTGTTTATATGGAATTTAATTTTTAACCAAAAATTCGATTGTCTCAGAAAATAATGAAAAATTCACCGTTGGATAATTTTGACATCATAATTCCAAAAATAATATTCATTTTATAAAAATAGTTTTCTAAATATGTGTATTTTTACTTTTAAAATGAAAACTGAAATTTATTAAAAATTCATGGGTTTTGACAAAAATAGTTTTCAAACATTAATAAAAATTACAATTGACTTCATAAAAATAATATGATCATTTATATTTAATAAAATTAATTTAATAATAATATTTTATTAAAATATTATTTTATTCAAAAATACATTAATTCATCAAAATAGATTTCCTAATTAAATTTGAATATTGACCAAAAAAATACTATCTGTGATTTAAAAAATAATTAAAAGGAACAATAATAAAATGAATGTATATTCATTGTTATATACAAAAATAATACACATAATCATAATGATAGATTATTGTTACATATCCTTTTATTACAGCAGCATATTCCCTAAGAGTATAATTTGTGATGGTGGGGATTTCTTGGGGTCGTTTGATGAACATAGTTTAGTTCACGATGTTGATGAGATTGAACTTATCCCACAAATGGTTTTGATCATTCTTATGTTATTGGATCTCGTCTTGGTATTAGTGTAGGGAAAATACCATAAATTCTATCTCCCTCGAAAGATCTGATAAATGGGCTTCAAAGGGATTGATCCTTCTAGTTGAAGCCATCAGTTCCTTTGTCTGTATCAAAAGGATTTGTTAAAATAATATATTTTTAATAGTATTGTAATCACTATTCAGTGTCTATATAATCAATGGTAATGATACTTAATGGTCATTTAAATACAATTGGACAAAAGGAGTGCATGTGTCTTCTATATCCATAAGTCATTTAAAAGCAAGGTAATTTTATTCATAAATGTTCAGGTCATTACAGTATCTTCAGTCAACATGTTATCATGTAATGCTAAAGAAGTATGATATCCCATATATATCCTTTCATAAAAGTATAGTTAACTATGATTTCATAATGATTCCATTTGGACTCACAAACATTCCATAAATATTCATGGACATAATTTATACATTCTTTATGCTTTATCCTGTTAATTTCATTGTAGTATTTATAGTGGATATTATTATCTACTCCAAAAGAATGATGTAAGGTGAGTATAATTTAAACACTATAATGATGAACATAATAAATTAAAAGTTTTATTTGAAGTACAATGAAGTAATTTTTTGGATGCATAAAACAACATTATTGGGTCATAATAGAACCAAAAAGTGATATTTATAGATCATTAAAAAAATGAAGTAATTGAATGATATCCCATACCAATATTTATTATGTGAATCCATAATTTCATTAGATTAATTAGGTACAGTAGTCAATTTTTGAGAATCTTGTCACTAGTTGCAATTCCTCTACACAAGATCACTACTACAAATACGGCTTTTATTAGTGCTAAAAATGGCCATTTACAGCACTAGAAAAGCACTGTTAATGCCGGCGAAGATAAAGGGGGGGGGGATTTATCAGCCCTCCAAAAAGCACTGATAAAAGGGTCTTTTATCAGCGCTGATAAAAGAAAACTTTTATCAGTGCTTTTTAAGCGCTGATAAAACTAAAAAAAATTAAAAGAAATTTAAAAATACTGCCAATCTCAGGGGGGGGGGGCTTTTTTACAATGCTTGAGCCCCACCTTTATCAGCACTTTCCCGCTCCTCCAGTGCCGGCAAGCACCGCCTACACCCTTTATCAGTGCAAGCCCCTCTAAATTACCCTTGCACGAGGGCCCCTGCCTCCTCCCGGATGTGATCTCGAGACCTCCCCCCTGCGCACCTAAAGCCTTTGCCACTCCCCTATATTTATTTGTTCTCTTATTTATAATATATCTATTTATTTATATATATTTTTAGATATATTTATTCGTATCGTAATATATATTTATATTAATATATATAATTATATTAATATATATGTAGTTATATTAAAATATATATATTTATAGTTATATTAATACATATATTTATAGTTATATTAATATATATAGTTATATTAATATATATATAGTTATATTAATATATAGTTATATAAATATTCATATATTGGTATTTTAAATAAAATAGATATTAGTTTTTATTTAGATAAAGCTAATATATTTTATATGTAAATATGTTTAATTATTTATTTAAAAAATTAAATTTTCAGGTGGGAATATATAAAAAAATATGTACATATAGTTATATATTTGATTATAAATAGCATTTCATTATAAAAAATGATAAAATTTAAAATACATAATATCAATATGAATTTAATACCTTGGAATGAATTCAGTCCCCACCAACAAAAATCCAATAATACCACCTTAAACGAGGCTGAAAATCCACAAAATGTTAAAAAAATCGGGGTACCTCGACTAAAAACTATGTTTTGGAGGACATTTGGGCCTTTTTTGGCCTTGAACACCCATTTAACGGGGTCCTCTCGGATCACAACAACGTAGAGCTCATCGCAGGCTTCGATTTGATATGTGGTAGAGCTCAAACGGACACCTAGATCAAAAGTTATGGCCTTTTGAAGTTCAAGTAGCGTTTTAAAAATATTTTGGATATTTTTTTAATTTTTTTTTATTTTTTTAGTCTTCAATTTGATATTAACTGGCTATTACTCCATAATAAATAGAAATTTATTAATTAATTTTTTTTAAAAATTTTTTATAAGCCATTTTCACTTAAAATCTTATATATTAAGTATATTATGTGTAAATGTGTATTTATACTTATCTAAAATATATTTTAAAATTATATATTATATTTATATCAATATAACTATATTGATATATTTATATATTTATATATTATTTCTAATTAATTTTTAATTAATTTTTTTGAAGTCGAGCCCTTTATCAATGCTTTTAAAAAAAGAACTGATAAAGACCCCCCTTTATCAGCGCTACTAAAAAAAGCAATGATAAAGGGGGACCCTTTATCAGGGCTAAAAAAGCGCTGATAAAGGGGGTACCTTTATCAACGCTAAAAAAAAGCGCTGATGAAGAGGTACTTTTATCAGCACTTTGTTTAGCACTGATAAAGGTACCCCCCTTTATCAGCACTTTTTCATTAGCGCTGATAAAGGGGTGGCGCTGGCCTTGCCCAGTTTTGTGGCAGTGGATAACTCAAATTGGGCTGAATTTTTTGTGGAATGATAAATGTGAAGATATATTTAAATAGTTAATGAAGAGGCAAATCATTTCACATGTACTCCCATTACCCAGTAGTGAAGAAGGTTTTTTGATCTACAACAATGTGTCGATAAAGGGATTTGGATTTATAATCATGCAATATAAAAATGTGATGGATTATGCCTCTCGATAATTATAAATTTAGATTCATAATGGGAGAACAATTATTTAAAAATATTTAAACCAAAATTTATCATGTGACAAAATGAACAGGGAGATTGAGAATTTTTTTATCATGATTTTTGGTATGCCAACAAGAAGATGATGAATGATAGAAGTATATGGATATGATACACACCATTTCCCATTCACATATAGAGAATGAAAAATATAAGCATGTAGTTCATTATATGACTCCCTAAGATATCTAAAGCGTATAATTCCATATGTGTTGTAGTTGATTTCCATATGATGTCATCACATTTTATTGCTACCAGGAATGATTTTTATCATGAATAACCCATGAATAAATACATAAGGGATATTTTTATACTACATACAGTGCCACTCCCCATTTTATCTGATTGGGATATGAGGATTACCTAAAGGATCTAGAGAATACTTTACCTAGAGTTGGATATCATGATGAGATTCAGAAATGATTATCACCCACAAAGGCTGGTCAGTCTGATAAAATCCTTAAAACTCCACGTTTAATTCTAATCAAAATTTTTATGGATTTACAATGATGTTGGGATCAAATCCTTCCCCATATGGAGTAATGAAATAACAAAACCATTAATTATATCATTTAAATATAACCTTATGAGGATTTTTATGAAGGATTTGGTAGATTATAATATGCAAGGATGAAGTTAAAGAGTTGAATATGAGGGGTCTTGATCTTATTTGAGAGATTAAAGATTTGGTTTAAACCACTCAGTTTTATTTGAAATGCCCAATAACTCAATAGAAAATATATGGAGAAAATAATTTATTATAGATGGATTTTGATGTTAGAGATAATGTGTTCCATCATATACCAATGTAAAATAATTTCATTAGGTTTGGGGATAAGGAAGTGTTTATTCCATGAAGAATCAACTACATATAGACTATTGTTCGCATTGGAGATTTGTACAATTGACTTGCACTACCGTAAAACCTATATCAAGTTCAACATGTGCTACATGAATCCCTCTTGAGAATGTACCTAATAGAGCCCTCTCATATAATAAATCTAGAGTACACACCCCTAAATAATTATATTTTTATTTGGAGTAGCATGTGAAAGCCTTATATCATAGAGGTGAGGGTCTATGAAATAAGAGAACTGACATTGTCAAAGTAGTGTGGTAGATCCTCAATTTCAAGGCATGTAACATGGAAACTAGAAGAGGTAATGAAACAGAATACCCCTCATATATTATAGTGTGAAAAAGAAATTTTAAGGTTAAAATTTATGAATAGTAGAAGAATTTAATGAAATGATAATTTTTAAATGAAATTACATATTGATTGTATAATTCCATTTATTTATAGAAAACATGTGCACTAAATTTGAAATTTCACACTAACATATCTTGTTAGAGTTAGATTTCCATTAACCATCAAAAAATTTCATAATATAGAAATTTTATTATGACTATTAATATTTTTAGATACTAATGAATATTATAAATTCCAATTTACATACACAAAAGAAGTGATGAAATTGAAAAATTAGATATAACTCTATGAAGAACATTTATTAGAGTTTTGAAGGAAGCTAGAATCATTATCCATTGACCAATACCATTTCCTGAATCATCATTTTAATCTCAATAAAAGTATTTTTCTACCTTAGTTCATGCTCATTGGGATCATGACTGAAAAAAAATTCATCGAACCACCCAAAAAATGTACAAATATCCAACACCTTACCATTTGGGCGTTCTCCTATGTAATAAGGGGTTATGTGTGTTGATTTTTTAATATGAATTTTTATATTTTCATTTTAAATGAAATAATTATTATTTTTATCTGTTTTTCTTATTTCTTTATAAATCATTATATAATGGGTTTGATAAAAATTATATTTTCATACGGTTAATAAAAAAATTTATTTTTTGGGAAATATATACTCTCAATTATGAGACTTTTTAGTAAATTTTAATTATTTTTAAATACATGAATTTTTTATAAAATTTTCATCTTAAATAACTATTATTTAAATATAAATGAATATATAATTTAATTATTTTTAATGAAATCATTATATGGGTCAGAAAACTATTATTGTCGTAAATCCCAGTATTTTTCAATAACTGTGAATTTTTTTGAAAAGCATAACTTTATAATGCAAATAAATATATTTATAGAATATATATTATCTCTGAAATAATTATTCCAAGTTATCCAATGGTGAATTTTTTAAAATATAATTAGACAATAGAAATTCTGGAAAAAATTAAATCGTCTATAAATATTTGGTATGTATTATGACATCATTATAGGCCGAAATTGAGTTAATAAATATTATAATGGGAATCCATGACCCGATTTTGTGACCCTCTTAAATATAGTGATTATATGTTAATTGATTAATTTTATTAATGCTTAATGAATCTAGCAAAACCAATATTATATTTTATGGTTTTAAAATCAATTCATTATGAAAATGACTCACATCAACAACACCAATGGTTTTAATTTATGGAGCTTGGTTCATATCCTAGATATATATTTAAATCCAATACTCTTTGGTAGAATCCATGGCCAATAGAAATGTGAATTTTTTGGATGGGATTATTTTATCATATAGAGTACAAAAACTCTGTATAAATATTAATAAATAATTCCCCTCTCTTTTGTTATAAATTCCACCCATTATCCCACTAATCCTCACTCAAGAACCCATTTTCATGATGATAACCCCTAATATCCCTCTATAATTACCTCTCATTTTTTTTAAAGGTGATGCCTTGTTCCAGAAAGACCAAAGAACAAATATTACTAAAAGAAAGTTTACAGGATTCGAATATACGGGCTCATATTACAATATTTTTCATTTAAGGAAATGAGATCAACAGTGAGGTCTGAAAACCAGGAAATGTCTTCACCTACTACCATGTTGTCCAGGCCATATGTAGCCATGTTTTCTTCTCGATTGACATGCATGATGATATAGTTCATATCGATAAGTGAACGATTGTATTCTATCCATCACATAGTAATCGACCATGCAAGATTAGTTATGCCATTCCAATTGTAACATCCCAGGTAAATAAAGAAATAATAAATATTCATAATTATTCATATTTGTGACTCAAATATTAATTTTACTTTAAAGGGGTTGATATGCTCGATGGCGTACCTGAAACGCAACAACGGGTTTCTTTGAAGTCTACATTGCACAATAATAATATAATATTATTATTTTAAATGGTGGTTAATGCCTAGCAGTTTTATTGGTGGGAATGAACTGAACTAACTACAATATGATTATACATGTTTGTTAAATTTATTTTACATTTATCCAATAAAATTTAGAGATTTAAATTGTTAATGAATCTAATTTTAAGCATAATTTAATTTAAAAAGTTGATTTACCACCTTTTAATGGAGAAAACTTTTTAAATATAGTTTTTTTCACTTTTATATGTTCCATTTGACAAAATAAAATTCTAATTTATAATTGGGACATCAGATTTACTTGGGTAAAATTTTGGTATTTTTCTAATAAAATTCATTTTTAGATGAATAGTGAAAAATAATGTATTTTAATTCAAAACTACCTTTTAATATAATTTATATATATTGTTATATTATCTTTTTAAATTGTTTTAAAGTGTAATTTGATTATATTTTTACCATTTAATCCAATTTTGGTCATTGGAATTAATTTCATTTTGAAATTGGACACATACAAGTATCAATCTTTTGATAGTTATTATTTCTTAAAAACACGCTATTTGTTTTGATAACAGGAATTAATTTTGAATTAATTAATGAAAATTCTATGTTTTGAATTTGGTAAAATATACATCATTTTTTAATTCATAATATCAAATATATCTTAGGCTGAATTTTTGGTAGTTTTCTGAAAAAACATCAATTTTTGATGAATAGTGAAACCACTAAGTAGTCGTTAAAAACTGAAATTTTCATTTAAATGAAATTTTACCACCTATGTGGATTTAATTTCGAAAATAGGACATACATGGTTGTTATTGGTAAGTAAAATTTTGTTTAATAAGATGAAAATAATTTTTGGTGAATAGTAACTTTTGACTTTAATTTACCGTGGTTACAGGTAAATAGGGTAATTCAAGGTAAAAATAATATTATAATAATACAAAATCACATTAAAAATTGTCCTACCCTTATTGGTTGAGTCATTTACGACCATGGGTATCTTTGGGTCGATTTTTGGATCCCATGGAGCCACTTGGGAGTGATAATGACACTTTATTTTAATTAACATAATGTAATGACAAAAATGACATAAACAAATACCTTTTAGTAAATTAATTTTTACCTAGGGTTATATAAGGTATATTTTTAAATATAAATATTATTTTTAAATATAAAATTATTTCCTACATCATGTTATTTTTTTATAATTTTTATACATCAAATAAATAAAATTATTTATGACACAATACTGATTCATTGTTTACCTCATTAATGAAGGATTTAAATAAATAAGATTATAAATATTAATACAATATCCAAAAGCTGTCCAATTATTATGGGATTATTTTATATCAAATATAATTTATCTTCTCTTCGACATTAATGTGTTTTGGACCTTTTGAAACCGAAGATAAATTTATGAGAAAATATGTTTTTCAAACATTCCTAAAGAGCCCCTCCTCCCCCTTATAAAAATCCCTCAGTTATAAACAATTTATCACACCTATCAATCCTTTTGGATCATCAATAATCTTCCCAATTAATCTCCCTACATCCCTATCCTCCTCCTAGAAGTCATACCTTAGTCAGAAGTCACATCAAGAAGTCCTTTTGTTTCAAACCAAAGGGAGTTACCCAAATTAAAGGTAACAATTTCTCTTAACTTCTTTTCTTTTATTTTACATCTCCAACCCATAAAACTATTTTTATTACCTTATTTAATAACAAAACCAATATCATAAATATACTAGGATGTTTTTTTGATAATTATTTGAACTACACTTACACACACCTCCATCTAATGGGTGAAGAACACACTGTTTCTGTGGATGACAAACTAACGCCTCATGAAACGATGATTGTTTGATTATCTCCTACCACCTCTCATGGTGGAAATTATGATGGAAATGTATTTATATATGATATATATTATGTTTATGTTTTATTTATGATTCTATATATTCCATTTATATCATACCTTTATGGTTTCCATTATGGGTAAACGCGATAATTTCATTTGAGGAAGTGTGGACAACCGCCCCCTCAAAGTGATATGACTCATTAATTCCATATGTGGGATGTATAAAGGATTGAGTTAATGATATTATATATGATATTATACTATAATTATAATATACCTACGTATAATTATTTTTTAATTCTATTAAAATGTGAAATAAAAATGAACGTAGCATCATGCCTACGAACGGCTTACCGTCTCCATGAACGGTGCATTTCATTTCATATCTCCAAATGATATGTACTATTATAAATACATGTATATACTGGATATATATTATATATATTATATCTAAATAATTAATATCATTCTTGAGATAATGTACTATTAACCACATGGACAACTTGTAAATATAAGGTGTTCATTTTTGACTCAAGTACCAAATATCAACAAAACAAACATTATTAACTTAAATGATTACATAATGTTTATAATATTGTAATAAGTGGATTAAAAGGAATAATAAACTTGAAAATGGTTCTTATGCAAGTAGAAATTAACATTTGTTTATTATTCATAAGATTAAAGGACAAATGGGTCAAGTCGGACACGAGGTATGGGACTTCATCTCAATCACCTTTAATTGAGGTATATTTTGTTTTAATAAATGATTTTATTTTATACGCTTTATAAACACCTTTTAATTTTCATTTCATTGAAAGGGAATATTTTTCAACGATGTGTTATACTAAATGAAAAAAATGTTTCTTTTTAACGTACGTGGTGACAACGACCTTTCTACCGCCACGAGTATTATTTGATCTTTGGCTTACTTAACTAGCCATAATGTTTTAAAAAGGAAAATAAAAAACATATACTCTTTTATAAATTTTGGTATTGAAAATGGTTTTTGATAATGGATTTTTTATGTCAATATATTTAAATTATATATTGTTATTAAAATGTGTAAATGTTATCTTTTCTTTATGTTTTTTTATGTGTTATGAATATGTTATGGTTCTTGGGCATTGTTACATATACAGGTGGTTCTATGATAAACCTAGGGAGGGTGAGACCAAGATAGCTCTCCAATTCATTGGGTAACGTGATAGAGGTAAACGTGAATGTTTCTCCTAAGAAATTTAGTGAATATACTACGATGTGTATTCCAAATGTAACTCCCTACGTATCTGTGATAACTACCATATAAGTATGATATAGATGCCCCAAGTTACCTTTATGATTTATGATTTTAAAGTGTTATTCATTAATCTTATTATTTCATGAGGTATTTTAAAGAGTTTATGTTTTGTATGTATTGATGGGATAATTATTTCTTTCATTATTTTATAACCCTTACTGAGCTTTTTATGCTCATCCCAAGTTTTGAAATGTTTTTCACAGGACTTAAAGATGAATAGGTTCAAGGATGGGATCAAGGAAATGTCTTGTTGTCTAAATCATGGAACTAGACATAACTATTTTTTTTAAGAGTTTTTATTTTATGAAAAAATGGATACATATTATAATTGTCTACATGTAATATTCATGTTGTTATGTAATTTTTATGACCTAATTCTCTAAAACTCTAAACATAAAAAGATCCTCAATGTGAATTATCCATTTAGTTAAAGATGGTGTAATTTTCAAGGCCAGGTCCTTATACTAAATCTCTTGAACGATGGTCGTTGAGTCACTTTAATCCAGATGTTGTTCCTACCAAATAGCTTGGAAAAAGAAATGGCATGTAACAAACTCATCATCTCATCTTCAAGGGCAGTTAAAATGCCACAATTACCCATGAAACATCCAAGAATCTTCCCAAGGTGATTTATGAAGATAACACCACACCCTGAAAGGCTCGGGTTGCCCTTAGAGGCACCATCAATATTGATTTTTATCCATATAGTGAGAGGGTCTCTCCAAAACACCTCCAGATTCTGATGCAATTGACAGAAATTTTCGTTAATCTTTAGACGGTTCAGGATTCCAAAGTCATGCACGGTGTTGTGGCAATGTCCCTTTTGCAACAAAGCAGTGTCATGTATAGAAATAAGGATCCGCATTCGACATGAATTTAGATTTAGTGAGTAATTGTTATTAATAATATCAATCTAATCAAACAATATCACATGGTGGAGTTCAGAAACTGCAGTAAGGAAATGGTTCTTGATTTGTAGAGAGCCTTCCATTTCTGTACATTTCTTTAGTTGGGTTTTGATAGAGTCAAGAATCAACCATCTAGAATTAAAAATGTCAAGAATATAGTTCCAAAGATTAGAAGTATTAGAATAAGAAAGGAAGAGTTGGTTAGCATCTTCTCTGTGTTGGTTACAAATTTTACACTTAGAGAAAATATAGATTTCAAAAGATTAGAGGAAAATATCAGTGGGGACTCTGTTATGACTGAGACGCCATATGAGAGTAAAACTAAAAGGTTTAATCCAAGGTTTATTAAAATGTTTTAGCCAGATCTAATCGTTCTCAAGGTTACATAAATAATGATTATCAAATTTTTTTGAGTTAAGCAAACCATTTTGAATTGGTTCCCAAATTAAGAAATGATCAGTGTAAGTGAAAGAGTAGTTTTCAATGACATTTATAATAGTATCAGGGAGGTGGTCATGTTTAGAGTTTAACATATCTCTGATAGCATTATTGATATTTTCAGGAGTTTGGTAAGAACATATCATAGAAATTAAAGGTGTTCCATTCCAGTTATCCAACCAGAATTTCATGGAAGAGTTTTTGGAGACCATCCATCTAGATTTATTCATAATATTAGTGAAGGATTGATTGATGGTAGGCCAAATGGAAGAAATAATGTAGTTCAAATTTCTCTCCTTAAGTATGACAAGGAATCTATTTTTGAGAAAGGTTATAGCATCTGAGGTATTATGAAGTAGGTTCCAAGTGATCTTAGCCTGAAGGGTTTCATTAAATAATTTTAAATTGTTTATACTAATACCACCATTCTCAATGGGCTTGCAACAGGTTGACCAATGAATAGTGAAAGGTTTTCTATCCAATGTACTACCAGTAGAGATGAAATTCTTAATATTGATGTTCATATTTTTAATAAGACCAATAGGCCATTTTTAGACCATCATGGAGTAAACCATCTTGGAGACAATAGTATATTTAACAAGGCAAGCCATACCTTCCATGGAGAGAGCTTTACCATTCCAAGAAGAATAATGATTTAGAATTTTGTCAATAATAGTTGCAAAGTGACATGACTTGGGCCTACCCCAAAAGATAGGAACACCGAGATAAGTGAAATGGGTGATCCTTCTTTCAGATAGCGGTCAATGTTGATGTTACATTTTCTGTTGGTAGGAAAGTTCTTCCCAAAGAAAATGAAGGATTTGTTCCAACTAATGGTTTAGCCAAAAACCTCTTCATAGTGTGAGAGTGTAGTTTTGAGATTAAGAATTTTCCTTTTATCACCTTGAAGGAAAATAATGATTTCATCAGCATAAAAAAGGTGAGTAGGAGAAATCACATTCCTAGAGATATGGATGGGTTTTAGCATATTTTGGACCACCAGAAGGTTGATTAGACGACTAAGATAGTCCTCCGCTATCGAGAAGGGGATGGCATAAAGGGTATCACCTTGTATAACACCTTTTGTGCATTTAAAGTATCCATTGGGAGATCCATTGATAAAAATGGAGATAGATGCCATGTCTAATAGAGTTATGATTGAATTGATGAAAGAGGCACTGAAACTAAAACCTTACAGGACCTTGAAGATAAAGCTCTAGTCTATAGTGTCGAAGGATTTTCTGATGTCATGTTTAATAGTTATTTTGCCTCCTCTATTTTTTTTAGGTTATTGACACACTCAAGGGAAATAAATATATAGTCTTGAATGGATCTAACATTTATAAAACCAAATTGGTTCCAAGAAATAGTTTTTTCCATGATAGTTGAAAGTCTGTTAGCAATGATTTTTGTGATTATTTTATAAAGAGTATTGATAAGAGTAATAGGTCTAAACAGGTAAATATTAGAGGAATTATCCACTTTTTGGATTAAGCTCAGAAACTGGGCTTTGAGATCATTAGGAAGAACCCCATTAGAAAAAAATGATTTTACCAGTTTAAAAACATCGATATGAATCAAATCCCAATAATGCTGAAAGAAACCATTATTGAAGCAATTCGGACCCGAAGCACTATCAGGATTCATACTAAAGACAATTTCTTTGATTTCATACTCCATCAAAGTGCTGATGAGGAAGGTGTTTTCCTCATCATTTATTACTAAAGGAATGACCTCAAGAAGGAGGTATATGTTAATATCATGACCATTGAAGATGGATTCATACTAGGAGAAAATATGATGAGCGATGTCCTCTTCATGGTAAAGTAGGTTGTCTCTATTCTTTAGAAAATTTAACATCCAATAGGCCCTCCTGAATCTTTGAAGAGAGTTATAGAATTTGGTATTTCTGTCATCATCAGTTAACCATTTAACTTTAAACACTTGTTTTCTCATATTTTCTTTAAATGTGAGTTTGGAGTTTAGTTTGACCACAATGTTTAGTTCTTGAGTAGGATCAGTGTTGAGGTTAGAGGTGGGGTTATTTTTTTGAATATCATTGAGTTATTTCTCAAGTATCATGATGCCATTGTTAACTTGTTTTGGTTTAGAGCTGCACCATGATTTTAGAGTCTTTTTGAGATGTTTTAGTTTGAGGTTATAGGTAAAGGAATCATTGTAATGAGACATTGAGGACCAAAGGTTTTAGAAGATATGGGTGCACTCATTATGATAGAAACACACATTGTTAAATCTTAAAGGCATCCTAGGTTTCATGCCTTTGGAAGAGACATTGACCAAGATGGGGTGATGATCAGAGTTAAGCCTGCAAAGAGTGGTGCTGGAGATAGTGTCCCAGTTATCTAAATCAGGGACATTTTTTAAGGCTCTATCCAATTTGGAGGCTACCACATTGTTATAATGTCTCTTATACCCAGTGTATTTCGCACCAGTGAGGTTAATTTCAATGATATTATTGTCTTCAATCGAGGCTTTCAATTCTTTCGTGGATATATAAGAATGATATGGTCCAAGTTTCTCGTTTGACTTAAGAAAGGCATTAAAATTAACAATAAGAAACCAGGGGGAATTAATGTTACTTCCTAGATATGAGAGATCAGTACAAAGAGTTCTTCTTTCTTGATATCTATTTTTAGCATAAACAAAGGTTCAGAAAGAGTGTGTACATTCAATATTAAGAGTACATGTACGAATTTGGTCAGAGATATTGAAAACGCTAATATTCTATAAATAAGAGTGAGAAAAAATCCATAACGAATCAGCATTGAGAGTATTATTTATAGCACCAATAAATACATAATTGTGTTGACATATATATAATTTTTTAGTGGAAAAAGTAATTTTAGCTTCAAAAATAGAAAATAACATAGGACGATGGGTATTAACCATTATTTTTAAAACAATGAATGTGTCAAAGTTGGCAATACAATGACAATTCCAAAAGAGTATCTTCATTTAAACCTAAATTTGGAGTTAGAACTCCCCTTTTTCTTTTTTCTGGAACTTTTGTTTCTAGTAGACCTTCTAACCTCTTCAGTGTTAGTGGCCTGTTCTTTTTCATTGCTAGATGTGATAGGATTCTTCATTTTAGGTTCCTTTATTGGATTATTCATAGTTGATTGTGTATAAATATTTGGATATAGCAACAGAGGATTGATAATTTTTTTAGAAATCAAGTTTCCATACTTCATAGAGCAATCATCACTAACTATAAGTGGAGAAATAGGTGTACCTGGAGCCCTTGAAGGAGCTACGGCCTGCTGTTGGATAGTGCCCAGGTCTGAAGGTTGGTACTGCATCTACACTAAGGTGTTATTGTTTTCCTTCATAATATTGGGTTCCAGTATCACGGGTGTAATTACATGATTAACATATTTAGTTTTTTTGTTTCATGGTTTGTACAACATTAGGATTATGTTCGACAATACTACTAAGATATTTGTTGAGAGTTGTGGGAGAAGAAAGTAGTTCATTCTCTATATTTTTGGTTTACTTCTTCATTTCTAAAGTAGAAACATTGTTAACTATGGTAGCAGTATTTTTCTTATCAAAAACTGATTTCATAGCAGGTTGAGTAAATGAAATATTAATGGTTAGGTCGGGTTTCTCCACCCTAGAATCCTCTATTGGTTGAAGCTATTTAGTGGCGTCTTTGAGATCTTGTATTTTAGGATCTTGTACCAAGTGTGCACTCAATGGTTTTACAGTTTCCAATTCCTTGGAAACAATTGCAGTCACCTTAGTTTTAACATATTGTGAAATTTCCTACATAGTTTTTGGGTTAGGTAGTGAGTTCCTAGATTTTATAGTATGGCCAGTTGAATCCAGTGTTTTATAACCATTATCATAAGTACTGTTAACATGGGTAAAGGAGTCTAAGTCATTTTTTTGTTGTTGATTTGATTCTTATCTCCAATATTAGAATTTTCAATTAATATGAAGGGTTTTTGGGACTGTCAGGTACCCCAAGTTAGAGTGTGCACATCCACAGTATTAGCAGAATTGGCTCTAGGGAAATCACAACTGTGAGGGGATGCAGTGCAATCATTACATGCAATGCACTTCGAAAGTTTATCCATCCTACCCAGGGTATGTTCAGCATTTTGTATGAGAATAGAACTTGAGATCTTATCAGTTGAATATGTATTAGGTTCTTCTTTAATGGATAACCTAATAGTGTCTAAGACCAGAATGTCAATTTCTTCTAAGAGCTCATGATCATTAATGGAGTTGTCATCCTATTCAGTAATATCAGCCCAGTTAGTAGCTGGGTTATCCCCTATGGGTGCAAAACTGTTTGATTACTTCACCCAAGTTTCAGATTTCATTTTGTGGGGTTTAGTTATATCCATCAAGGGGGATTTATCTTTCCTATTTCTCCTTATTTCCTTCCAATCATTTTCAGTTCGTTGAACTACTTGTTTTATAATCACCCTATAGTTGTATATTGTATGACCAATGATCATACAATGGTCAAAAAAGGGAGGTTTCCTCTCATATTCAATTCTAATTTAGGTTTTATAGTCATTAGAATTGAAATTAATAGTATTGGGAATATTTGAGTCATGGTTGATTTCCACCATAACTCTAGAAAAGAGTTATAAGTTTTCATTTAAGGTTCAGTGATCAATTTTGAGGGGTGATCCTATGAAAAAAACAATATGGTTCAGAATTTTTGGGTTCCAAAAGAACCAATTAAGCCCATGAAATTTGATCCAGACTTGTGCCATTATGTTTTTATAAGTACGCAGATTGAAAGTAGAATCACATTCTGAAAGTATAAGAAAACTCGTCATTAGATTAAGGTTTCATATCTTCCAAACTCTGTCTAGATCCTCTTTTATTTTTAGAAGAATGTGAAAATATCCTTTGCTTATTAGGATTAATTTCCAGTTCAACGAATTCCAGTAGTGTGCAATACGGGTATGTAATTTAGATAAAAGACAAGGGAGGTTACCTTTATGGTAGGAGATGTGGCCCATGAGAGAAAATGTGCACATTTGTGTGTATTTTTGTAGAGCATTTGGGTCCTCTTCCACCAAGAACCCATCGTCATCACGCCTTTTGAAAAGGGGAGGCTTCATCGTGATTTCTTTACTTAGCTCTGTACTCTTCAGAGCATTGAGGAACGAGATCCCCTGGGGTCTACCAGGGAAGGAACGAATGTGAGAGATATCTTTAGGGACATCTTTGTTATGTTTTTTATAACGATCATTTTTATATTGAATTCGCATCCCCAATTACACTCTAGGGTATTCACCTAGTTATAAATATCCTCAACTATGTTGTGAATTACCATGTATTTAACCCACACTCTCTAATCATGGGTTTAAAAGTGATTAAATTAATTATTATGTTGTATTATCTATGCATCTCAAAAATTAATTTACATGATATGTATATAATGGGTGGGCCTAAAATTATATATTCATCCAATATATTTGTCAACATTATTAACTCATGAGATTCCATGCATAATGCATGGGAGGTTATCAAAAGGAAAACATGTTATGATTTCATTATGGTTAACATTTACATATTCTTATATGTACATGTTTTATGTTGTTAACACATTTTTAACATCCCAATTTTGTAAAAGGGATGAATATATTCAATTGCATACAAGATAGGAAACACTGAGATTAAAAAACAACTAAATATTACTATTATGTGATGTTATAACCTAGACATTAAATTTGATATAACAAATAGTATTAACGATGTTATGAAATAAAAAATGGTCCTACTCATTTATAATAATTTATTTAATTCATATTAAATTATAAAAGTTATTTTAGTAAAGAAATTTTATTTTTTGAATACACTTTCTTCAAGAATGATTTTTATTTCTTCTCTGAGTGAAAATATAATTAAATTTTGGGTCAATTAGAAATTTCATTCAATGAAATATATATCATATATTAAATAAAAATATCAAAATTATCTTATGGTGAAATTTTGAGAATTTTATGAAATGTTTAATTTTTTAATGAATTTTGAAAATATCAATTTGTATTAAAAATGGTATTTTATTTTCCATTATTTAAAAATTAAAATTATATTTTGGAATAGTTTTATATTTTTTTATTTAATATTTATTTAAAATATTCAATTTATAGTTTTTGGGATGGATTTTTACTTGAGTTTAGGGTAAAAATATTTTATATTTAAAAGGGTCATTTTTCTGAAAAAACTCTTTCCATTGGGTCTTATTGGTTTACATTGAAATTAAATTCAAAAACATTAGATTATTGATTTTTGAAAAATATAATCCCTATTTGGAATCTTGTGATCAAAATTTAGTAAAAAATTCTATTTTATTTTTTTACAATATTAATAATAACCTTTGTAATTTTTGTTATCTTGGTAAAGGGGTAAATTAGTTAAATAATGTTAAAAATAAAATTATAAGGACAAAAAATGAAACTAAAACTTCACCCAATTTTTTTGTATGAGTAACATTTTTTTTTCAAAATAATTCAGGGTTCTTTTGTATGACTATTTATATCCACATGGTTTAGATTATGACCCTTATATTATTTTATTTAAATAAAATTCAAGGATTTCAAACTCGTGATTTTAGTAAATATTATATTTTTAATATGATGTTTTCAAGATGATATATTCAACTATAAATAGTTTCTTAAAATCTAATAGAATTATATTCATCCTGGTAATTTAATTAAATTTTTTAGTGAATACATTATTATCTTAATTTCTTACACAACAATAATTCCATAATTATTTAATTAATTGAATTTTTTTAAAAATGATTCTAAAAATAATAAAATAAATACTATATGAGATGATTAATGTAACGCACGAATTTTATAGATGAATTTGGCATTATAGGGATTCATTAAAATATATATTCAACTTTATATTGTTTTATAGATATTTTTTATTGTCAAAGTAATGAATATTGTCAAAATGGGAATTAATGGTCTTTCAAAATAAAAAATATTTAATTAAATGATTAAAAATTTCATAAAACCCAAAATTTGAACAAATTATTTTTATATGGTTTTACATGCAATCCATGATCCCTTTATGGGTATTTTGTAAATTTATAGTAACTATATTTACTCTAAAAATATTAAAATCCTTATTGTCATGGAAAGAGTTACATGGATTAAAGAAATGTTAAAACCAAATGATAAGGTTGGAAATTTAGTAAAAAATATAATTTTTACTAGATGTGATAATTTAGAACCATAATTATATTATATTGTAATTAAATCACATTTAATATATTTATAATTGAAATTTAATATATATAAATTTAATATTTTGAGAAATTCCAAGAGTGGCCTCCCCTCTCCTATAAAAGGGAACATATTCTCATTTCATCACGCATAAAGACCCTTTTAGTTCTACTAATATCTAACCAAATCCGTTCATATAATTCCACCATCCCATTCATGAGTTCTTTTGTAAGGTATAAAACCATCCTTATTGGTCTTATCGTTCATAGAAAAGGAAATTATTCAAATAAGAGGTGTTGTTTTTAATAATGATTATATGTTTTATTTCCTCACAAAACAACTTAAAATATTATTAAAATATGATAATATAATTAATCTAGCATCATCCTTAAACTGAGATTTAGTTATAGTAGTGTAATTACCTAAATAAATATCTTGTTCCATAAAATGGGAAAATAATTTATCATTCATGTGTACGAAAGACTAACCCCTCACGAATAGATAAAAATCAATTTTCATCATAGTTTCTCAGGAATGGTTATATTGATGGAATTATTGTTTATATATTATATTCATGAAATATTTATCATTTTGAAAAATAAATCATTCATTTAGTTTATTTCATTGACATTCACCAAAAATGAGAAGGCCATTTGTGCGTACATGAGGACTACCACATCTATGAAGCGATGTGATTATTTTTCCAACACTAAATTCCATAGAATAATATATATTAGTAAATTTATAGGAGTCATATGATATTGATGATATTATTATCATTATTAAAATATAAGTAATATTTACTTTCTTTCCATAATGATCATTGAAAAGTAGAAACGTTACTCAAGAGTATGTACTACCTGTCGTCTCCATGATTGTAACACTGTTCATTTTTCATATTCATATTTAATGGATTTATTTAAAAGTATAATTTATATATATAAATTTTAATTATTTCCATTTTTTTATTCTAGATATGATATAATGAAGAACACATTGAATATAGATATCATACAAATTTCATTACGGACACAAGTACCAAATATCATCAAACCATCTGATTAAACATAAATAATTATGAAATTGTAATAAAATTATAATAAGTGATATAAAAGGAATAAAAAGTAGAAAAAGGTTCTTAATGAAATAAATATTTCTCATAAGAAAAAACTAGAAAAAGTTTCTCAATGAAATAAATATTTATCATAAGTTTTTTATTCTTGATGATAAAGGATATATGTGTCAAATCACACTCAATGTAATGGACTTTATTTCAGTAATCTACTTTTAATGTTTATTTTTTAAAAAATTAAATGGAATGTTTTTTATAACATATTTGTAATAATAATATTTTCCCACTCCCATGATGAATCAATTTTTTTCCTCCTTTACATGTTTAAATTATTATTTTTAAATAAAATGTTTTTTATTTATAAGTTCACAGCTTATATAAAACATTTTTTTTCAAAATGGGAAATTTATTTTCCTAGAAATTGAATTTATGATATTTCTTAAATGAAAATCCTCTTTAACTTGTCTTTGTTTTTTCGTTAAAAAAAACTATTATTTAATATAAAAGGTTATTTTGATATCAAATATTATTTTACATATATGTTTTAAATTGTTTTTGAATGTTCTTATAATGAAAAGTTCAAGTATAAAATGTCTTATTCATGATATGGTATTTGAGTATTATATATGAAACAATTGATCTGGATATAGCTTATACAAACTTTTTGAGCCCCATTATAGCTCATGGGTGAGCTTGATATAGTTTATAAAAATATTTGATCCCCATTATAGCTCAAGAAAAATGGGTGTCAACAATATAGATTATATGAGGGGTGAGCCCAATTTAACACTCCAATGTATTGGGAAATGATTATGTTTTCCAGAAAATTAAATTGTACATAGGCTCTATTGTTAATATAATTTCATGTTTTTTGAAAGGGTTTTATAAAAATAATTCTATATCTTTCTGAAAAGGGATTTGAAATTTCTTACTACTAGTTTTAAAGACCGTATTTGAGAAAATAATTTGTGGCGTTTCCATGTAATTTTTTTTTCGTACACTCAAACAACATTAAAGGTAAAAGATAAATGTTATATGAGTTTTCTTATTTTTCTCCAAATTATTTGTTTTCTTTGTTTTTATGTACCTTACTAATAATTATTTGTTTATCCCAATTTTTAAAATGTTATTAATAGGTTTTATGGGGTATTAATTACAAAGATGTGGTCATGAAAAAAAAATGTGAAGATATGTCATGAAAATAAATCATGTTTTAATTGAAAAGGGTTTTTTTAGTAAAAAATGGATACTGTGTATTAGTGTCCACTTATAATGTTTGGATTTATTTGTTTCAAATTATATTAAATTAGAAATTTATAATATATTTTGGAAAAGAAAGTGATTTTGAGTTTTAAAATAACAATAATATGTATTGTTAAATGTGATGTCCTTATTTGGTATCTGAGTAGGGTTTAGAAGAAATTGGATACTATGATGTATTCATTTTAGGTTTTTTTAAGACTTATGTATATTATCATAGGTTTTTAATTTTAAGTATTATCATTAGACTAATGATATATGAACCACTTTTTATTCTTTATGTTAATAAATTTTATGGTGAATAATTATATTTTTTGAGACATTTATTTTTTAGTTAATTCAGGGTTTCAACAATTTGGGGTCATATAAAACTATTTTGGGGATCAATGATATTGTGGGATCCTTATATGATACTATAGAATATTTTTATGAATAATGTTTAAATTTTAATTTGTATGCATATATGATTTTATTTTGGATTTATAAGGATTCTTGTGATTTATGTAAATGATTAATGAATCTTGGAGATTATGTGATTAGTGAAATTAAATTTTCACTAAGACTTGATTATTTATTTATATAATTAGAAGATAAATGTTAAATTTAACTTGGAATAATTTCTGATAAAATTTCTTTGATATTTGAGTTTCAATATTATGTTGGACTATTTTAAGGAATTTTAAGTACTATTTTTTATCAAATGATCATTGTTGAACTTTGGTTATTTCTATTCAATTTCGGGTATTAAAGTAGTTTTTCATTATATAATTGTTTTTTATTTTTGGGGAGTTACATTATATAATAGTAAACATTTTTTATTAACGAATAAATAATGAAGGAATAGATTGTTATCTTTATTTTATTTTTTTATCAATAGAAGGTAACACTAATTCTCAAAAAATAAAAATTCATCTTGAATACTCGTCATTTGGAGAGAGAAATATTAGATTGTGTTGGAGAAATATTGATTGATGAAATTATACTTTTAATGTATGTATTTCCATATTTTGTTATTCAAGTTAGTAAAATAATCTATCGACTCCTTGAAAATGATCTTGAAACAGAAATGATGTCTTTTTACTTTTCTTACCAAGAAACTAGTGAACTTATAACCCATCAAAGAATTAATCTTTTTTTATTGTTCAATTTTTAAAAACCATGATATCTATCACTCACTATCAGTACATGGTTGCTATATTTTCTCTTCAATTTCTATGTTTTCCTAAATCATAACCAAGATATGTTTTATTCCAAATGACCTTCATACATCCTTTAGTTTCTTTTAAAGTTGATATTATATTAATTTTTTAACAATATGGGATTTCAATTAAGGTAATTTAGAAATAAAACCTCGGAAAAAATAAACAATTAATATTTTATAGGATGTAAATTTATAAATATTAGGGGGATAATATATCATCCATAGTTTTAAAAGGAAAGACTATGTTCAATATCAAACCAGATATGCAACATCGAGCTAAAACAAGCAACAAGCTATTGGTATGATGTAACCATTATAACCTAGATGTTAAATTGGAATTAATAAATTGTATTAACTTAATCATGAATTATAAAATGGTACTACTAATCAATAATGTATTAAATAATTCTTATAAAATTAATCATTTAGTTTTAGTAAAGTCGTTATATTTTACAAATTCACTTTCTTCAAGAATCATTTTTTTGTGAGAGAAAGGTATATTTACTTTCTAAAATTCTTATAAATTTTATTTAATGAATTAATTATCATTTATTAATTCCTAATATCAATAGTATCTAATTCTAAAAATTTAAAATTTTATGAATAGATTGATTTTAAAACGCATCGTGAAAAATACCAATTTTTAATAATAATTGTATTTACATTTAAGGTTTTTACAAATAAATATTATATTATGGATTAGTTTAAAATTTTAATTAATTTATTATTATTTTAAATAATCAAATTATGATTTTTGGAAATGTATTGTATAATTTAATTTAGCATAAATAAATTCTATATTTAAAAAGGTATGTTTTCAAAAACTGTTTTTATTGTGTTTTATCGGTTTAATTTCAAATTAAATTCTGAAACTTATATGTTTTGAAATTTGAAAAATGGATTGGATATTTTGGTATTAGAAGGTAAATTTTTATCAAATATTACACTATTATTTTTGGATAATTTGAATAGTAACCTTTATACTTTTTGTTACCAATTTAAATGGTGGATCAGGTAATTAAGGGTAAAAATAAAAAGATTATGACTATAAAATAACCCTAACCCTCACCCAAATTTTTTTGGATGAGTAATATTAGTCATTAATCATTAATTGTTTAGTTATATAACCATTTATATCCACATGGATTAGATTATGGCCCATATAATATTTTATTTATAGAAAAGTCAAATATGTCACAATCTTGATTTTAACAACAATAACATTTTTATTATGGTGTTATTCAGATAATTTTTTCAAATAAAATAATTGTTTAAAATATAAATAAATTTTATTCATCATGTTAATTAAATCTTAATTTTAGGGAGGAAATAATTATGTTAATGCTTTTACAACACTAATGAAGTAATTATTTAAATTAAGGAAAATTTTAATAAATTATAATAAAAATACTAAAATAAATATAATTAAAATAACCCACATATTATATGTTTTAAATTTACATATTTTAGAATTATTAAAAGATTTGGTTTGAAGTTATCAAGTTTTAATGATATTTATAAAAGTTAAAGTAATTTGTAGTGTAAAAATTGTCATCAATGATATTTTAAAATAAATAATATTTTATTAAATGATATAAAATTATTAAAAACATAAATTCAGAAAAATTAATTTTATATTGTGTAAAATATCATTAATGATCCATTTTTGGGTAGTTTGGAATTTTATAGTAAGTATATTAACACTTTGATAGTTAAAATCCATGTTGTTATAGTAAGGGCTAAAGACGTTAAATAATTGTATAAACCATGAGATAAGGGTACAACTTTAGTCATGAAACATATTATTTTTATTTAATTATAGTATAAAAAACCATAATCATCTTGTCTTATAAATAACCAACTTTTGAGCCATATTAAATTGGCAATTAATTTAATATTAATTCAATATTTTGAGAAATTCCAAGACTACCCTCCCCTCTCCAATAAAATAGAACCTCTTCTTCTAATTTCATCACATATAAAAAACTATTTTGGATAATAAAATACCTTCCCAAATAAATTCCTATAATCTACCCATCATTATGTAGCTATTTTGTGAGAATAAATCCAATCTTATGGGTCTTAAGGTGTTAAGTAATGGAGATTGTCCAAAGATGATGTATTGTTTTCAATAAAGTGTTTCTATTTTATTTCATCATCCACATCATTGAAACCTTATTAAACAATGATAAAATAATAAATACAATATCATCCATATATTGAGATATTATTATGTTAGATTCGTGTCCAAAATTCTTCTCCACTTCTATCAAACGAGAAAATAATTTATCTTTCGTGTGTACATCGGACTTCCACCTCACGAAGAGATGCAATTCACTTTCCATCCTCGTCTATTAAGGTTTGATGTAATGAAGGAATTAATGTTTATACATGATATTAATTACATTTTTTTCTTTCTTTATTGTAATTCTATCATCTTTTTTCTAACTTTTCCATGTACCAAAAATGTTATCGGTGTACATGTGTACATATGGACTACCGCCTCCATGAAGCGATGAGATTCATTTTTCATCACCAAATCACATAGAATGAAATATATAATTAATTTTAGATAATTTATATGATATTTATGATATCATGATAATTATATAATTATAATATTTACTTAACTTCTTTTTTAATGACGATTGAAAAATGGAAACATTACTCATGCATATGTATGACCTATCGTCTCCATGATTACAATGTAGTTAATTTTTGATATACATATTTAATGGATGGATTAATGATATAATTTATGAATAAAAATTGTTATTATTTAATTATTATTATTCTTTAGATGATGGACTAAGGAAGAGTGTGACTATATACATTGTACCAAAGTGATTTTGGACTCAAGTACAAAATATCATCAAAATTTCTATATGAACATAAATAATGATGAAATTACTATAATAAGGTGATAAGTAATATAATAGTAATAATAAACATGAAAAATTTTCTCAATAAATTAAATAATTATTCAATGTTTATTATTCAGGAAGATAATGGACATACATTAAAAATATGACTTGAGGTAAGAGACTTTATTTTAAAAATAATTTTTAAATTCTCTTTTTAAAAAAGCCAAATGGGATGTTTTTTTCTTATACAGTATGAGAAGATTTTTCTTCCATCATTAAGCCTAAGTTATTTTAAGCTTACTATCCAATTTAATTAGTTTATTTTTAAAGAAAATGTTTTCATTTATAAGTTCACAACTTTTACAACACAAAATTATTTTCAACACTAAAAATTTAATTTACTAAAATTGTTTATAGTGGTTTTCTCTTTAAATAAAAACACTCTTGACATTGTTTTTGGTATTTGGGTATTCAATTTTTTTAAATATAAGGGTATTTTCATATGATATAGTTTTTTACATATTTCTTTTAATTATTTATTAAAAAAATACATAATGAAAAGTTCACACATAAAATATTTTATACATGACATGCTACTTCCACATTATATGTTATATGACTGATCTTTATATAGCTTATACAAAGGGTTGATCCCCATTATAACTCAAGGGAGGGAAAAATATATCATATTTTAATTCTTGGGCCCCATTGTATCTCATGAAAATGGTTGAGGATGATATAGATTATACGAAGGGTGAGCCCCACTATAGCTCTCCATTTCAGGGTTTTAAAAGGTTTTTATTAATATGATTATCTATGTTACCGAACATGAATATTAAATTTATTTCTATGGGTTTAAAGTTATTTCTTTGAGAAAAACTTTTGCCTATTTTTCATGTGAAAATGTTTTATTTCATAAACTCAAAAAATATTGAAGTTAATGGTAAATGTTATATGATTTTCTTTATTCCTCATTGGACTAATGGTTTTATTTATTTCTATCTCCCATTATATGATTTTTTTCTCGTAAGAAGTTTTAAAATGTTTTTAATAATGTTGAAGTGATAGTATAAATAAAGATGAGGGCATGAAGAAAATTGTAGAGATATATCATGAATGTAAAACATGTTTTATTTTAAAAGGGTTTTAATTGGTAAAAACGGATATTGTATAAAAGATTCCGCATATAGTTTATGGGCTTACATTATACGAGTTTTTCCTAATTCTAAAAAACTATAACCCTAAATAATACGTTGGGAAAATAATTCGATTCTAGTTTTAAAATAACTAGATTATGTAGAGTTAAAGGTTGTTTCCTTACAACATTACCATGTTTTCATGATGTTATCATCTTATATCATGCATCTATAATCATACTTATGTTTATTACCCATTTCATAACACCATTATATACCCCTTGCCCAAAAAGTATTACTTTCATCATGTTGTGCATATATTATTCCATTATTAGTATTTATATATCACCTTTTTATTATGTATGTCCATATCATATCTTCTGCAATAATTGGAGATTTATTGAATATAAAGGCATATTTTGGTGCTTTTATATCATTTTTCAATACCCACGTTTCAATTTACGTTTTATGTACCTGATTTCCCAAACACACTTGGCCTAACTATTATCTACGATAGTATGTTGTATATCATTATTTAATAAATAATGAAATATGGTGTATTTGAATTATGGGTTGTCATATTTTTGTTCCTTGTTGAGATAATTTAATGATCCCTTCATAGATCCTTGAGAAATGGAAAATAAAGAATGTCCATAAAATCATAGTAACAGGAAATGTATAGAAGAAACTATCACATAATAAAGAGGGAATGCATAATATGGAATAAGTTATTAATAATAAAAAATAACATATAACTAATATCATGAAAGAGTAATATAACCATTGGATGTCATAGAATGAAAAATAAATGAAAAGTCATTAATAATTGGTTTCATAATGAGGTAATGTATAATTTTAGAAAACAAGATCTTATTATGTAGGCCTTAGTTGTGTGATTTTTAATAATTATATAGGAGTACGCAAAATACCACAAATAATATTAATTATGGAATGAAACATTATTTGTCTCATAAGACTAGCCCGATTAATTGATGGGGTATAAAATTCTAGTGACACCTACCACAATACATTTAAATGACATATTACATACTATTAAGGCCTCCTAATAAGACATAATTACAAATTGGATGGAATTAACCAAATTTCAATGTTATTGTTTCACAAGAGACCTATGCATGAAATACATGGAAATATAATTCTAGGCCCAAACAAAGACTAATTATATAAAAAATATAAAAATGAATATAATATCTAAAAATATACTATATAATAAGAATCACTTTTTATCAATAAACATCAACATTGGAGAACAAATATACAGAATTAATATATTTTCCATAGACAACAAATAGAATAACATTATCATAACCCATTTAGAGAAAGAATAGGGATTGTATCATTAAGAATATACCAAGAGAGTCATAAAATACATTTATGGGGGTTAAAATATAAAATATATAAATTTATTAATATAATTAGAATTTTCTTAGAAAATAAGATAACCCCACCCTTCCATCTGATAAATTTGAAAATGAAAAATTCACATAACAATGAGAATTAAATTCTAATTGATAAATCATGGTAACATGAAATGGAGGGCCAATAATATATAATTCTCATCAATGATGTAAAATTTGGGAATGTGGTAACAATTATGAAAACCATTCCTTTCACATATTTGTAATGATTGTAAAAAATCACTCATATGGAAAACATTAATAATATTTCATTATAATTTTTTATTGAAATTAAAAGTTAATAGAAAAGGATCATTAAAATAATATAAGTATGTTTATGAACATACATTCAATAATATAAGTTCTATTGATATGTAGGAGAAATATTCCACACACAAAAGAATAAAAATGTAGTACTTTCATATAGATAATTTTTAATGATATGATTACTAATGGGAGTTAAATTGGAATGAGTAAGTGGAGACTAAAGACATACCTAAAGGATAAATATGTTTTTGAATAATGAAATAGGATATAAATTAATAAATATAAATTTAATAATAATGGTGCCAAAATAAAACAGTTATTCTAAAATAAACCCTTACAACATTTTGCCACATGGTTGAACAAGCCGCAAAAACAAATTTGATTGATATACTCCGTTGTATATCTCTTTAATCCTCCATATATGGGTGTTCTAGTGTGAAAAAACCTCTATGACATGGGAATGATGGTTGGGGTATTATTTTGAAGGGATTGGTCTAGATATGGTTCCCACAGTGTGTAGAGATGTGAGGTGGGGAGGAGTTTCTTTTATATGTTTTTAGGGGTGATAATATTTTAAATATTATATATATTAAAATATAAAAAATCCTATTTTTAATTATAGTATCACACAATCGACCAATTTTTAATAAATGATAATGTATGTCAAGATTCCAATCATCAAATCAATTAAGAGATTGTTTTTGTGATATTTTCCGCCTTTCTTCTACATAAACATCATATTTTAACACATTTAACCATTTATGTAGTGGAAAGAATTATTATTGTAGAAAAACGAAAAAATAATTTTATTTTTTATATTAACAAATTTGAATATCATTATTCAAATTTTGTGACCATTTTTTTAGATTAAAAATTTAATGATGTTAAATGTTATTTTTAATAAAATTATGATTAACACACTGAAGAAATTTCTTAAAAAATACATTTTAATCATAGAAATGAATTTACTCCAAATTTATATAATGAATTGAATCCCATGATTTTTATTCGATTATTATTAATAATATGAGTTTTCTAACTTTAAAATAAGGACTAAAATTAATGGATAATTATGAATACATAATGAATATAAAAGAACCAAATTATATTTTTAATAAAAATAAAATATCTCTATTTTTCTGTAATGTAAATAATATATTTATAAATTCAATATAATAAAAATATATGAATTACATAACATTATTAAATACTTTTTTGGTTGAAGTATTTTTTTTCAATTATTAAATTATTTCGTAGTTCACAATAATTTCATAAAAGCAACAGTATTATTAAAAATGATTTTTCTCTATTCACACAAAATAAATCTTTTTATAAAATTACCTAAAATATAGGTATATATTTATTAGACATGCTGATTCCAAATATGAAGTTCAAACTTTCAAATGAATATATAATATTTATAAATACTTGTTTCAAAATACATTCTATAAAAGGATTAGCATATTTGGATGACTAGAATGTGCAATGCCATATTGGTTGGGGATTCCATATTGGTTACAGGACTACATTGATATTTTTTCATATTGTTGGAATGGATGATCATGTCATAGGATCTTTTATTATCACAAAATTTATATTTGAACTAGTTTAATGTTAGATAAAATACGTGTTGAACTTCTAGCATATTATTATTTATTTAGTTTCCTCGGGGAATATATTATTTCATAAATTTTACTTCATATATTTTCTACCTAACCAATTTTTGTGTAACTATTTTTTATTCATATACTGATTTAACTATTTATTTCATATTGTTATTTATTTTATGAATCAAATTGGGTTATCGGCTCACCAATTATACACCTATCTATATATATACTAAAGCATGCTTTTTTTTCTTACATGTCCTCTTCCTATGAAGTCATGTCACCCCATATTATGTATCACTCCACTAAACGTGAAATAACCTCCCACCCCCGATCGAGATTTACCATGGCTTCTCCCACCCCTCCCCGACTCCCCTCTAATTTCTCTAGGGTTCTCTCACCCCTCATCGAATCCCCCCTCCTAGAATCCTCTCTGTCGCTCCCCTAATTGAATCCCCTCTCCAGCCGCCACTCTGCCTCTACGGGATCCGCCTTCGGCTCCACTACCCTCATCTCATCTGTCTTCGGCTCCTCATCCTTCAGCTCCTCCGTCTACAGCTCCTCCGGTTCATGATTTCCGTCAGGTGTTTCAATGGTACCAACTGAATTTTACTGTTCTATCCTCCATGCCCTACTTTGTCATCTCTGACTCACGATTTTGCTTGGGTGTTGATACGACACCCACTACATTTTTATTGTTGCTCCATGCCCTCTTATGACATGTGCCATAACCATCTCTTTATGGTAATTCGACTTTTGTCCAACCTGCTACTCCACTCCCTCCATACCGCTGTTAACTTATCCTCCTTCAGAAACGATAGGGTTTTACCACAACCTATTTTACTTTATGTCAAGTTTTCATTTTTCTCTAATTCACCCTCAAACATGAAATTTATCCCCATCACACTGCCAAATAGTAATCCTGATGATCAATTTATGATTATGATTTCAAAGAAATTATTTTTTATAATAAATTTCGTTTTTGTGCATTATCATTATCCATTTCACAAGTTGATGCAGTGACATCTAGCTTGGTTGACTGGGTTTGATGCAAAATTATTGTAACCTAGAAATGGTGTGCTCTGACTAGAGGGATGGGATTCGTTGCACGATGTTTGGTGGACATCCATGAATGATGAGGTATGGGTCTTGGCACTAGAAAAACATCAGAGTTTCCATGTATTATCCCCTTCTCTTTGTCATCCAGCTTGGTTTGTTTGATTTTAAATGCATTCAAAAAAACTATAAATGAATATGAGACTTCCATATACTACACACACAAATATAAATGTCATCATTTTATTCTATCGATCAGTCCTCCATGACTCACCTCTTCAAATTGGCATGTGGTAGGGTTTTCTTAAATAAAAATGATATTGTTTCTTTATATCTCCCTTATATTTCTTATGTCAGGGTTTAAATTTCTTGAAATATCTACTTCCATATGACCACTATTTCAATTATCTCTGATTTCCTCTGATGCAAAGACACATATGAAGCTCAAAGCCACTAACATCTAAACTAGGTCGGTTCCACTTCCTCACAAGATATCTTATTTCTACCATAGTGTGGGGTTTCTTTTATTAAAGATCGTTAGCATCATCTCATTTGAATATTGTATGATTTATTGGTTTCAATTTATTGTATTCTTTATTGTCAAATTTTCCTTGGTTATTGTTTAGTTTGTTTGACTTATTGAATATGATACATTTTATTTGGTTTGTTATTTATTCTAATTTTATACATTATATTTCTAATTTTTCAATTTTTATGTATAGATACTGTTCAATGTGTCGGTTAAACAACAGTACAAAGGTACATTGTGGCTATGATTTATATTTTTGACTATTTTAACTATCTCCATATTTAATCCACTTTTATTTCAATATTTTTTACCACAAATTTATACATTAAATATATTCAATAAAATCAATATTAATGTAATGTTTCGATCGAGCATATAAGGGGAGATGGTGGATTAACACTAGATTTTGTAGAAATACACCATCATGGAAGGTTCAATATGATTATAATTTAATAAACTGCATCTTTTGTAACCTCACACACCCTAATCTTCACAATTAAATTCTTTTCTGTATAGATTTTGATATATTTGATTGGTTTCCAAACTATCTCCATTATGTTGATATTCACAATTACAGTGTTCCGGTTTCAATGTTCATTACTATTAGTTATTATTTGAATAGTATGTTACATCATATATTTGATTTCTCAATGGTACAAATAAATTTTTATTTCTTTTCATTTAAAATTAACTAGTACTCCGCTCGTGAAAATGCACGGGACTATTTTTTTTTTCAAATCATCTGGTTCTACATCAATAAAAAAATGTAGTCAATATAATGATTAAAATTAAATGATGATAATGAAGTGAGTGGACTTAATTTGATAAATGTAAATGGGGTGAAGACTAATGCTGGAAGAGATGGAACATGATGGAATGGGAGAGGCGGGAATCAAAGATAGAGATGAAATGAAAAATGAAGGTGGAGGCTGAGATGGAGGTAAGAGGCGAGATTGAGATAAATTATGGAATGCAAGCTAGAGAGATTTTTATGGTTTATGGATTTTAACAGGATTCAATGAGATTTCAATGATGCATTTGTGCAGATTAGAAGTAAACATGAATGGATTTCATGTGGTGTCATTGATAGATAATTAGTATCTAAAGAGAAAAATGGATCATATGATTCATAAATATTGATGTTAATTTGCATTCACTTGATAACAATTAAGGTATTGATCACCAAAATCATGTTTATGGGAATAATGGAGTCCACAATTCTATATTATTCATATTAAAAGACCTTAAGTCTATGTAAATGAAGCTACCTTGGAACTGCATCGTTATCGGTTAATTCAAACCATATATATATCCCATTTTTTCCAATCGCCTCTACATGACCCGAAAAAGGTAGTTACATATGAGATTTAATGTTTAAATATTAAAAAATTACAAGAAACATAAAATGGAAATAGAGACCAATCAAGGGTATGCCGAGCCATCAACCACTTCAAAAGTCCTGATAACATGAAGTTGAATCAAAAAAACCAATGAAGACATATTCAATCTTGATAAAACATGAGAATCAATATCATTATTATATATAAATTCCATGATTTATAATGAATAAATGAATATAGAATATGTAAACACATAAGTGCATAAAGATTACAGAAACCAAAAGTTCTCTTCCTATATTTTTGCTACTAACATTCCCAAAATCAATGCCTTTGTCTAATGGGTGATCTGCAATGCTGAGCCCAATCATGTGACGAACCCAATGACAAGGTTAGTTGAGCATGGTTATGAAATGAGAGTAAACATTTCTTTGGCATTCAACCACAATTTGTGAATGAAACATGTCAAGTAATGTTCTCAAACCTCAACACAAAAGTAGAAAGCATAAATTATATTGGTAAAGGATTGAAAATTTATTCTCAACAAATTGATATAGTAGGCATGAAGTAACATACATTTCAAATAAGAAAAGGTAAAAAAATAATACATTAAAATTGAAAAACCCATTCTGGTAGAGGATATTATGTTTTGGAACCAACAAAACAGCACTACATGTTTTCATATTCAGCTTTATCTGAAAAGAGGTGGGTTTAAAATCGAATAGTAACTAATGTTTTTCATAGTATTCAGTGTTCCCTTTGGAGTCAAACAGTCTGCATATTAATGTGTTGGATATATCCTCCATGTAATAGCTTGATATGTTCCTGTAGTAGATCAACACTGAAGGATGTTGGTTGAGAGTAATATGGTTTCCTGCAGCAGTTAAGTATAGTTGAGAAAATTGTAAATTGAAAATTAGTACACTTTATATGCTATACGTGTCAGAAAGGGTCTATTTGTTCATTAAACATGTTCTTACATAGTTTCATGTAGTCTTTAATAATGTTAATGATAGTATTAGATGTAAAAAATGTAAAATGTTATTACCAAATAAAAGATTTAATATGGTATTTAAAATACCTTGGAATAAAACACTGAGTTTTAGTTGATTTTGTCTGTTTTTTTTGTTGTAAATATCCTTCAAATGGATATGCATTTCAGGTATTGCTATTTCTTGAGTTTTAAGGCATTGTAACAATTTGTTGGAATTCATCATGAGCATCGAACTCTATTTTAGAGAGAGGGATTCATAACACATCTATTATTTAATGTAAACTTTATTAGATTTATCTGGTTGAACAAGTGAGGAATAAGCTGAAAATACAGTATGTGTTGATATCGTTGAAGGACATAAAATATATGAACACTAAGAGAATTCTTTGTGGGTTTTATCAGGATGCTATATAACTTTAACTGAACACTATGTGGACAAATTCAATCGGTAGTGTCTAAAGGTTCCTCATTATTGACATAGATTAAATAAAATACAATAGTAAAATCAACAGAATTGTAAATCATGCTTATAGATAATGTTACTTCTAATTCCAATAAGGATATTTTCCTAAAAGAAAACATAATATGAAACTAAAGATCATTACAATGGATCCAAAAAAGAATAATAAGTAGCATAAATTGTTTTCTAAATTAATATAATATTGAGTTTCTTTAACCTGTAATAAAATGTTGTATATAAATTGTACATATTACAAAAATTCAAACATGTTATTTACATTGCATATGAGGTAAGGATATAAAACATTAAAATTATGAATGAATTAAAATGTTTCTATAACTGTTAATTGGATGTGTAAACATATAATGAAAGTAACTTAGAAAAATTAAATTTTATGTCAACCCCAAACAGCTTTCCATTTGCCAGAAATCAAGAACATGTATAGTAGAAAATCTGTTTTTCCATTGACATCATCTTGGATCATCTTATATCATTTTTTCTCAAAATCAGTAATACTCAAATCAAAAAGGTGATAAAAAATGACTACAATGAATGGAAAGTCAAAAAAATAATAACAAAAAATAATAATAAAAAATAAAATACATGTCTCAATGATCAAATATAATTCATTATGCCATATTTTCTCAGATTGCAAGCCAAAAATACACATTTTTTCAAACTTTTATTTTTTTAAAGAGAAAGGAAATGAGAAAAATATTGACAATTATTAAATACTACACCATTTTAATGTAAAAAAAGTTTTAAATATTTTTTTATAGAAGGGAGACACTTTATAAAAAACGTGGATTTTTTTATTGAGACGAAATATATATATAGTACACATTGTGTGTAAAAATAAAATTATAAATATGTATTTAAATTATCCATATAGTATAATTCTTATTTCACCAAACATAAAATAGAAAATAAAAATTTAGTCAATGATTAGAAATATAACATGGTATTGGAGTCCATATAAATTAACACACAAAACACCTTACATTGAAGACCTCATGCAAGACTTCCTAGTAATTATAAAGTATAATGAAACCTAATATGTTAATGTGAATTAAAAAAAACTACATCATTACCTTGTAAGTACACATCATTTATCATTCATTTTCTTGTTCAACAAAAGAATGCCCACATGATGCACCTGTCACTACAAAATGCTGTAGAAAATTACAATAAAAAATTCCAAAAGATAAAAATTACAACTCGTTGATCCATATGTCACTAAAAATAGAAAAAAAGAAGATAGAAAATGTAGAAAGTATAACATGAAAAACTGACTAAGAATAATGGAAAAATACAAACAATAAAAAAAATACATGTGGATAATCAGATGATGTTAAGTATTCCATGTTATTTCAGTATTCCATAAAAAAAAAGAAATGTTTTAAAAATCTTGTATTTTTTTGGAAAAGAAAATGATGACAAAAATGAAAATTATTAATACAACATCATTTTGAAGGAAAATAATTGTAATGATTAACAAACTATTGAGATAAAAACCTAGTATTGATTAAATACATAAAAATTCATGCAAAATCAATCATACCTTAGAAAATCAGAGTTAATCAAAACATCAACTGTTGAAATCGAACCTATATTTCAAAAAATAGAACAATCGTCATCCAAATAAACCTTACCATAGGAAAATCAAAGGAAAATTTGAAATAAAACATCATTTTGATGTAAAAAAATTCTAATGACTAATGGTCTATTGAGATAATAACATATTACACCTTAAATACATGAAAATACATGCAACATCAAGAATACCTAAGAAAATAAGAGTTATTCAGAACCCCAACAATAGGACTCAAACCTAGATTTGTGTAAATAGAACAATAATCATCTATAAAACCCCTACCACATGCAAATCCGATGTCGTGATTCATGGAGCGCCGAGCGAGTTCCTATAATGTGGGACGAATGTAGAGAGGTGGAGGAATAGTCAGAAGATAGAGGCTTAGGTGAAGGCGAAGGCGGAGGCGGGTAGCCGGAAGGCGGAGTCGGGTAAACGGAAGGTGAAGATAGAGATTGACAGTGGGAGGTAGAGATTTAGACTAGGAGGAGGGTTGGGAATGGTGAGAACGGGAGCGCAGGAGTTGGGGAGTGTGGGGATGGAGGGGGCAGAGGGAGCAGGGGGATCAGAGGAAGCAGGGACATCTATCGAGTTGTTTATTTACTATAATCAGAAGATGGTAAATGCTGAAGACAAATAATAATCGAACTACTGAAATAGGATAAAGTATTACGGATGTTTCATTACCTTGTGTGAACCTAAAAATAATATAAAGAAGAACATAAGGGATAAGTATTGAAATCTATTAGGATAAAATAATGATTTTAAGAAGATAAAGTAAATCCTCCTGAAATGATTTTAAGAAGATAAAAATAATTTCAGACACCATAATCCTGGAGAAACCTTTCATAGTAGCCAGGCAATTGAAATTTTGACAGAATAATTATTCTCATATTCATCAGTAATGGACAGTTCTGGAACTATCCGGAAGAGTTGACACACACAATCTAAACCAATCCAAGATGAAATTGCATAAAATTATGAAGAAATATGTTGTAGGAATGGTTAATTGTAAATTTTATAAACTGTTTAAAGGCTTGATCTGGTATAAACATCACAGATATAGAATGTACACCATTGCATACAAATAGTCCGGTGATGGATGATATTAAAAATGGTTATAGATAATATTGAGAAGAGGTCAGAATAATCCCTATGAGGGTAAGCCATCTATGATACTGAGTTAATATAATCCATTTGAGGGTAAGACATCTGGGCTGAAATTATTATAATGAAGGATCACACATGAAATAAAGTTATGAAACCTACATGCACAAGAACACGAGATGTTGTAGAGCAGATTTAGCCATTTGTCTTGAAAAAATAAAACATAGCCCATTCGACCACTATTTTCATGGCATACGCTTTCTAAATCATATATAATTTTGAAATATAGGTACTTACCTTTTCAATGTCAATATCTTGAAACAGAATAAGTGGGATCTATCTTCCAAGATGCAGTGAAAAGATGCTTCAATACATCACTGAAAAGGTCAGAATAATCCATGTTAGGGTAATCCATCTAGGATGAAATTAATATAATGAAATATCATACATGGAATAGAGTTATGAAACATACATGCACAAGAACATGAGATGTTATAGAGTAGATTTGGCCATTTTTTAAGAAAAAACGGTACAAAACCCATTAAACCACTATTTGTTGGGCATAAGCATTCTAAATCATAGATAAGTTTTTAATATAAGTACTTACCCTTGTCAATGTCATCATCATCAAACATAATAAGTTGGATCATTCTTCCAAGATCCAGTTATAGAGGATTCCACTAAACATTAAATTTACAGAAAATGCAAATACTTATAAAGTGACATCAAAGAATGCAATCATCATGTTAGAAAATTTTGAAAGACCTTAACAACTTCATTTGATCAGACCACACAGAGTAACTTCATTTGACCAGAGCACACTTGAAGCATTAAGAAAATATATTTTGGATAGGAAACATACTTTATAAATACATAAATGAAAAATTTCTATAATCAATTTTTGGAATGTGTTGTGAAACAGATCCATACCTTTTTTATCCATAAATGGCATTTACATCTTCTTTGAATTCAATACCTTGATATCCCAAGTTTTATATATCATATCAAAATAGAACGTTATGAAAAAATTTAATATTATGTGTCAACTTTTGAGAAGTGTAATTTTACACAAAACCCGTGTATTTATATACCACATAATCATATCGGGCAGGAGTAGTTTCAGCCATGTGGTTGTATTTAACTATCTTTAATAGGCCCCAAATTCCTCTCCACTTGCAACATGGAAGGTACTATCACCGCCACCCATAAACAATGACCACAACACAAATCAAATATAAAACATAAATAATAATGTGATGAAAGTAATAACATTGGTAAGAATATTGTAGTTATTAGTGGAATGTGAAAAAGAAATTATGGGATAACAAAGCTGTTAAACGTCATTCATAATTATTGAAAAATAAACTATTTTTTGAACCAACTCAATTTTTTTATCATTATAAACATGCTTCATTTCACACAGAGCACACTTCATTTCACACGGAGTTCACTTCATTTGACCATAGCATGCTTGAAGCAGTAAGAAAATATATTTTGGGTAGAAACATAACTTATAAATACAAACAGGAATAAGTTCTATACGAAGTATTCAGAATGTTTTGTCAAACTAAGCCTTAACTTCTTCATCCATCCATGGCATTGCCATATTTTACAAATTCAATACATTGATATCCCTAGTTTAAATAGCATCTTGAAAAAGATCCCGAAATTATGAAAAACGTTTCTATGAAATGTGAACTTTTCAGAATTGGAATTTCACACAATACCTGTGGATTTATGTAACACATAATAATAAGGGGTAGGGGAAATTCCTACCACAATGTTGTATTTAAACATCATTAATAGGCCCCAAATTCCACTCCAATTGCAACATGGAAGATACTATCCCATTTCATCCACAAATAATGACTTGAACACAAATTAAAGATAAACAAAAATGATTCCATGAAAGTATTAATCATTATTAAGAATAATGTAGTTATTAGAATAAAGTAATATGTTCTATAAATGAATAATTAAAGTTTAAAAACCTTTAGCTGAAAAAATAGGTTTAAAAATATAATCAAGTGGGTAGTGATAGGTGTCTTATGCTTGATGCAATACACTTTGTGTCATCTAAGTAGAAGAAGAGACAATATTTCCAAGTAGTAAAATCGAGTGAAGAGGAATAAGTTCTATAAGTAGTATTCGGAAAGAGTTTTCAAACTAACCCATACCTTAATCATCCATTCATGGCATTGTCATATTATTCAAATTCAATACATTAATATCCCTAGTTTTAAATAGAATCTAAAAATAGAAAATGAAATTATGAAAAAAAGTTTTAATGAAATGTGAACTTTTCAGAAGTGGAATTTCACACAATACCTATGGATTTATGTACCACATAATGATAAGGGGTACAGAAAATTCTGGCCACAATGTTGTCTTCAACGATCCATATTAGGCCCCAAATGCCTCTCTACTTGCAACATGGTAGGGTATTATCCCCTAACATCCAAAAATAATGACCGGAACACAAATCTAAGATAAATATAAACGATTCCATGAAAGTATTAATCGTTATTAAGAATAATGTAGTTATTAAAATAAAGTAATATGTTCTATGAATGGAAAAGTAATGTTCAAAAACCTTTATCTGAAAAAAACAGGTTTAAAAATAGAATCAAGTGGGCACTGGAAAGTGTCTTAATCTTGATGCAACACACTTTGTGTCGTCTACGCATAGGAAGAGACAACATTTCCAAGTATTAAAAGATTTATATTATCAGAAATAAATGTCAAAATTCTTAATATATTTTGATCAATTACAATACATGAGTATATAAATTGTGACAACAATATGATACATCTGATTATCCAATAACACACAAGACCCCAAGGTTCTTAATATCTTCACTAACCACTACACTTAAATTGCTTAAAGAAAATTTCTTTAGATTCCAGAAATATGGAGTAAAATAGAATCATGTAGGAGGATTATACATTAGAAGAGATGATTGAACATAGAATTCAATCCAAAAATAAATGATCCAATAAGAAACAATATAAACAACATGTTATTACGCACCTTTTCATCAGCCATGAAAATTTCCTTTACAACACGGTTTTGGTCATTCTTGTGGCATCCACCCTCTTTAGCATTTCGAATGTATCACTATCATTTGGATGATAGTAGGATAAAGAATATGGGTGTCCTTAAATGAATTTATAAGAAAGGATGGTACCTCTATAACCTTGAGATGAGTATATCTCAATAAGTTGCATATAGTTTTAGAATATGGATCAAGTGTTGAAATGGAATTGGGAATTTATCTAGAACTCCAGTTATAGCTTCTTTGGTAACCCCTAGAGATTAAAAAACTATTCCATAAGAAGAAAACATCACAAGAAATTCTTAAATAAAAAGAAAAATAAAATAATATAAATTCAATCATTACAATATCACTATTGAAACAGAATAGAAAAATGGAATCATGAATCACTATTAAATAGAAAGGGGGAATTTAGTGTTCAAAATTCGTAAATAACTGACAAAGAGATAAACCAAGGAGAACCTGAGTGAATTGGATGAGTAGAAGAGTGTAGATTTTAGAGAAAAATGGAGGAGTATTTTTCAATTGTTGATTTAGGAGTTACCATATCAGAGGTACAATAAGGTATTAATCATTTTTTTGGAAAAAGTGATAGAAGTGCTAAACTGATGAATAGGGAACATAGATTTTTTGAAACAGAAAACATAAATTACATTACACATGTATTCAATCACTATTATGAAAAATAGAACTCATGAATTTATACAATATACAAGTGAGGAACAAAAATATTTCTGATAATACAATCCAGTGAATAAATCTAGCTAGACACACCTAAATTACTACAAGTTTTGATATGCTTGAACAAAAGCTATGAACCACGAAAAAAATAATATGTGAATAAATATTCTCATGGACTGAAATAGTTTTGGTAATTGATTAATTTGAAGAATAGTTTTACTATTATGACATAATAAAAATTCTTAATCAAAAGGATGTACTAAAAATTTAACAAAAGATATCAAAAACTATAGAATCTTTGAAGATGAATAGACCTGATGCAGAGGAACAACGAATAGAGTGCAGGAATGTGATCATAGGATGAGAGCTGAAGTGCAGTAAATGAAGGTCGGGAGGTAGGAGTGAAGGAGTCTGTAGTGGTGAATGGAGCGCCGAAGTGATGGGCATGAATGTTGGAGATAGGTAGTTGGATTGCTGTGAATGGAGAAAAAGACAAGGAGACAAGGAGATGAGAACTATCCGATATGAGGAGCAGTAGGAGATGGAGATGAGTGTCCAAGAGTGTTGGAGATGGGTTGCTGATTAGTGGTGTCCGTAGAAGGAGTGCCAGAGGTGGGAGTGGAGAAGAGGCAGAAACCCTAATACATGGAGAGGGAAATTGCAAGCTCGAGAGGATAGATATTGAGGGAGTGAAACCGCATGGAGAGGGAATATTGGGACGACGAGACGAGGAGTGATAGAGATGGACAGGAGGAAGATACTTTGATGAAGATCCAGGAGTGCCGGATATGGGAAGCCGAAGGTTGCTATCTGTAGATGGATCTACGGTGGCAGGTGCGGAGACGAGGCGGAAACCCTAGGATAGGGGGAGGAAAATCGTGAGATGGAGAGGGGGAAAGTCAAGGTAGTAAAATCAGGTGATGCAGGATTATTTAAGGGAATCACTGATAATGTGACACGTGTCAGGAAAAAACCATTCTTTAGTATGTATATAGATGTTTACTAATATTGTGATGATGTCTTAGAGAATTCTACAACTATTAATTCTTATTGGAATAGTATGTTCATTTATATGTTATTTTTTTATGACAATTTAAAATTTTCAAATATGATTATAGGATTACAAATGCTTTAGAGTGAGAATGGGTGATGAATCATTATTAATCATTAACTGTGTTGGGATGTTCTTGATCCT
The DNA here is from genome assembly GCA_963277665.1 of Viscum album. Taxonomy (NCBI): domain Eukaryota; kingdom Viridiplantae; phylum Streptophyta; class Magnoliopsida; order Santalales; family Viscaceae; genus Viscum; species Viscum album. Next base: position 894,929,235 of record OY728123.1, read on the forward strand.
ACATACAAGGCCATATGGGAGAGTCATGCTTCCATTTAGAGAAATACACCATTATGGAAAGGGGAGTAGTGACTCATTTTGGAGTTTTGTATCCTTAAAAATTAGTTGCAGCACTAATGTTGGGTAAGTTTTTATTATTTCATCATGTTTCAAATAGATTTTTATTTTATCATATCTGTCGCATCTCCACTACATACATATTAGTTTAGCCAGTTATTTCCAACAATTTTTTTGAACATTCAACATAAAAATATTTAGGCCTTTCTAAGCTCATATATATTAATCACTTTTTAGAGGATTGATCTATCTATTAACTTCTTTCAAACTACCCATCCATGTGAATTGATTTTAAAAAATACTGAAAAAATACACATAATGTTGTTTCAAACTGAATTTATTTTCGTCTCCCCACTCTATAGAAGTTCCAAGATGGTGAGCTAAACGGTAAGTTGAAACCCTAGATTGAATCGTTTGTTTCAACGAGTTGAGAGCTTCTTAGGAATATTCCCAAGACTATATTCAAGTAGCATGTTCAATCAGCATGCTTCTATTTAATCCAAACAAGACTACATTATATTTCATTTGACCCTTTCCAAAAATGTATCTTCCCACTACCTAGATGATCCCTTTTCTATTTAATCCAAACATACAATTTTGTTTTATTTTAATTCTTAATATATCTTTTCAATGTTTTATATCTCCATTACTATAATTCATAATTAGAAAATTTGTTTTAGCAATTATTGTGTCCCATGCATACACTGAAATATGCCCACTGTAAATTCATACGGTGCACACACTGAAATATGAAAATATCCATCAGTATGCAGACACTCCAATGAGTAAACTACTTCAATATGTAACATGCCTATGTTACACATACAGTATATATGTTTACACTACAATATATACACACTGCAATACATGTAATCCACAAATTAGCAATTTAGTATTCAGAAATATGTTAAATAGAGGGGCATAAACAATAACACCAGTGTAAATATTCTTTATGTATGCAATTTCTCAGTTTATGCTGCTAGGATTGATCAATTGGTATTTGAATTGTTTTTTTGATTTCCCTCTTGATCTGTAGGGGATCTATGTGATTATCCATCAATGAAAACTATAAATGTCAATATATTAATTTACGAGATGATCATTTATGACTTTCCAATAGTTTTCTCATGTGAAAGGGATTCCCCACGTTTATAAGTCATCAAACTGCTTTGATGACTACTTCCTCTTGGTGTTAGGCCATCATTGAGCTATGGTAGATCCAAAAGAAAAAAAAATTATTCTAGGAAGTGAAAATGAAAGGTATTATTCTTGAAGAATTATCATATATTTATAAATCTAGGAAATTTTTTTGATTAATTTTGTATTTTATGTTTTGTATTTGAGTAAAAAGTCTGGTTATTTTGTATTTCTAGACATTACAACAATTTCGATCAATGTAGATATGGGGACCCATACCCTTAATGTCTTAGATGATCCAAGAACCTTGAACATGATCCTTTATCAGACCCCTTTAAACATTCTCTCATATACTCTGATTTGATTGTAGGTAAAATCTTATGACTTGGGATATCATATGCGCCATTTAATTTTGACTAAAATTGTCTTATTTCTTTCATATGAGCCTTTTACTTTTGATATCATATGTGCCTTTCAATTTTGACTAAAATAGAATTCTTACTTTCCTATGTACCTCCCCTGCATATGATATCATGTGTCTTTTACTTTTGACTAAAATAGACTTCTTTCTTTCATAGAGAAAACAAGAAGGACCAACCCTATTCAAATCCCAGGGGTGCCTCTACAACATAGTTTTTACCATTTTAAAAGGCAATAGTTTAATATTTTACTTGTATCTATACTTCTAAATTTGGCTTTTCACTGAACATTATTCTGGCTACTTTTCTTTAATGTCTTATATATTTTCCTGTAGCAGCTATTCTGGTAAAAAGAAATAACCAGGGTTGTGTCTCTAACCATAAGCCTTTGATGACATTTTTATTTTTCCATATATTAATATTACTCTTTAGTTTCATTTTTAGAATGAAAAAACATCATTTAGTATATTACTTTTTTCATTGTAAATTAATGCTCCTATTTTTCTGGGTCTACTTATTTGAATCGTTCATAGCAAGGTTGAATTTCCTTATTAAAGATATGTGGCGACTTCCTATGGAGGTGACCTTTATTTAAATTAATTGAACTTGCATATATGCAATATTTTTTGGCATAATAAAAACTATTTTCTTATGTTTTTTCAACATTGACTATGTCAATCCCACCCTCTCTGTAAATTATTCATCATATTTTCCCTGTTCTTATTTTCCTATAAAATCGATCATAGCATATCCAAATTTCTTTGTTGGTTATATGTGACGACATCCTAGGGAGGTAATAATTATTGAAATTAATCAACTTGCCTCTATCATTGTGAAATTTATTGAAAATAATTTAACTTCCCACATTCGGTGGGTTTTCCCTGTAAATTTTTGATCCTCTTTTCCCGATTTTTCTTATTTTTTACCTTTTCAAATCAGTCATATCAAGGTCGAATTTCATTGTTGTTAGTGTAATGACTTCATTTGGAGGTAATATTTATTGAAATTAATATAACATTCATATTATTTTTTCATTTATTGTACTTATTCAACCTTCCCACATTCTTCTTCTTCTTCATTCAATCTAATACCACTCTTTCATTATTCAAAATTAGTGCATGTTTTTCAATTGGGTTCCCACAATGTCAGCCATAGTAGGGTTGAATTTCATTTCTGTAGACACAAAATTGAGGTAATATTTATTACAGTTAATAAAACTTGTATGCATGAAATATTGTTTTAACATATAATCTAACGTGTTTTTTTATATTTTCAAGCTTTGAGTATATCAATCTCACCCTCCCCATAAATTATTCATCATCTTTCCCCATTATTCTCTTATTTCCCTTTTTAAATCTTTCAAAAACTTTGGACAAGTAGGTAATGTTAGGGAATATACTATGGTTCATAGAGATCCCAACCAAGTTCGTTTTCCTTGTCCGACATGTCAGATGTTTCCATGGATGATAATATCATTTCTATAGTATTTATCATTCCCCAGGTGCAACTGTTGTAGCGAACCCAAAAATGAGTCCTTGTGGAACATGATCTTTGGGATCCATTGTTGCAGTCACACAAGAATTGAGATGTTTATCCCTCATGTTCGTTGGGAGTTCCCCTTCGACATTCCTCAACCCTTCCCATGTATACTAGATCTAATGGAATTATCAAAGTAATGGTTTCATGTTAAATATCAATTGGTCATTTACCCTGGGAGAAATACAGGGTTTCGGTATTATCCTTGACATCAATGGCTCTGTTATTATCATTTTCATTTCCATCTATTGAAAAGGAAACAGTCTTGAGGAGGAATCCAATGCTATGTTATTAGGTTTGGAGCTATGTAGTACTTATAATATCAGTATTTTTTGCATTATAAATCGACCATAAATTCCTCTTCAATTATATAGATGGGAGTACCTCCATCCAATGGAAGATCTATTGATATGTTTTAAATTTTAGGAGCCTCATCAAAAAAAAACATTGATATTATCCATACATGCAATGGGGAAAACTAAACATCTGACTTTCATGCTTCCATGGCTCCCTAGGAAGCAAAAACAGCTAACATTCATGCTTCCAAGAGTTTCCTGAGGGTGACGTTGCTCCATGGATGGTCTAGATCAGGTCTATTCAATAGCGGGTTGTGGTGTTATATATTTCATGGGCTCACATTGTTCATCACACAAAACTTGTTAGATTGAATATACTGAATCAATGTATTTTTCATTGTCTAATATTTTCATGGCATATTGAATTATTTTAACTGCATAATTTTTTGCCGTTCAGAGGTTATTTTTATGGAATTATCATTCACTAAAACATTCATTTTTCACTATAAATTGTTGATGTAGTCCCAACATTAAAATCAGGTTTATCCTTAAAAATTCCATTCATATTGCATGTTCATTTATGGAGTAACCATTTACATAAATGAACAATTGATGAGTGAACACTAATTAATAGTCCCAAAAAAAATTAATATGCTGACTTATAATATATAATATATTTAAATTTAAAATAATTTGAATCATGATGATTTTCCAATAATAAATTAATCGTAACCTAAACAAATCTGCATAGATATTAGTTAGTAAAATAGGGGAAGCTGTAACAGTATCTTCCAACAAATTTGATATCATAATATGTTTCAAGACTAATAAATATTTCATGATTTTCAATTGTTTTTATTGTAAACATATTATATGAGTTGAAAACATCACACGTAACATCACATGAATCTATGTATGAAGATCCTTTAGTGAATATTTGAGTCACATTACTAAAGGATGTGCATTCTCATTATACATGCAATCGGGAAAACTAAAAGGTCGACTTCCAGGCAGATTGCATGTTCATTTATGGAGAACTCATGAGTTATTCATATTATTTATGTATTTTACATTATAGATTTGTTTTCATGGATGACACCATGATTCCATTACCAAATAGTAATCCTATAATTGGAATATTTTGATATTATTCGAGACATAATAACACACAGATACACACACACATATATATAAATGTATTGTTTAAATATCCTATGAAAATAAATCAAGGGTGTGTGGTAATATTTTGTATCATAAAGTAATATTTATTTATGACGATGATAGGTTAAAAATATGAAATTTCAACTACATTTCCTTTCAAAGACACCACACTCAATGCAACAATGTTTCCTACTAATCCTCACCCTAACATGTAAGCAATCCCATCCACCCACTCTAGTCAAAATAAATAAACCTTGAAACTCTCTCTAGGTTTACTTCAATCATTTATCATAATCTCGCCTCTCACCTCCACCTCTGCCCTCACCTCCACCTTCAGTTTCATCTATTTCTTTATCTGTACCTCTTCCATTCCATCATGTTCTATCTCCATAACAAATAGTTTTTACTTCATTTCCTTCAATCATGGGTAGCCACATTGGGCATAGTGAGCTCTTTCATCTCGCGACTATACATAATCTCAGGAGTTGTGACCCTGATCCTCGTGTTTCTTCGCGAAGGAATTTTGCAGAAGTGGTGAAATCTGATGCCTCTCTTTCCTTTGTGGATTTTGATATATCCCTCCAGGAAGAGTCATCAAGATGGGGAGAATTTCCCATGTGGCGGCAAACCAGAATGCGGTCCAGGAAAGGGTAACCTTATTCAAATACTCCATAATTTTGTGCTTGTTAGTTTCAAAAGGGGAAAAGCTTTGGAAATTTCATGATCTCACCCAGCGAATTGAAGAGGAATGGTGTTTTGATGATTGGATAATGACTGCCATGTGGTGTAGATAATACCATGTGGTCTTTCCATCTGAGGATTGATAGAGGCGTGCATGGAGTTTGGGATCAATATCCATGAAGCTTGGGTTTCTGAAAATTCAAGAGTGGGAAAGGAACATTGATCCTACACTATTAGAAACACCTATGCTCAGGTTTGGATATGAGTATGCATGCCCAATTGGCTGTACTGGCATCCGAGGATCCTCTGGCATATAGCATCCTCGGTTAGAACCCCCATCAGGATGGACAAGCGGATTGATTATCTATGATTTGGACATTATGACAGGATCTTTGTGGAGGTTGAATGTCTAGTACATTAGTGGAGGAGGTGGCTCTCACAAAAATATATGGTACCATTCATCTTGAAATCCAATATGAGAGGGAACCCAAATTTTGTAACCAATTTAATTTCTTCGGACATTCAATAAATGAATGAAAAAGGGATACAATGTGTAGTTTGTGAAAGATGAAGGGGAATGATGTGGATATTTGTAGGAGGAAAGGGAAGGAAATTACACCCCATGACCCTCAGACTACTACCTCCAATGGGAATAATAAGGGTGACACGAATCTGGAGCCTGGACAACCATCATACTATGGGACTGCTGGTCCTGTCTCCAAGGTTCCCATAGTTGAATCCACTAAGGATGGAATGAATGTTCCTGCAACTGAGCCTCTAAATAGAGATTTGGCCAAAGAAAAAAATGTACTAGTGTAAAAAACAATGCACACCTCACATGATACATGTCCTGTTGAGGCACCTAAGGCAAGTGGTGATGCACAGGAATCTCCAGGGATGCTGAATGAGATTGGCCAGCTGAAAGCCCAGTCTGTCGAGGCCTCCCTGTTATTGATAGAAGAAGGACCTCCAAATATGGAGGTGGATACATCTAAAGAAGCATCTATGGAAGGGGATGAACATGAAGCTGTTACACCCTCCTCAGATGCTCTTTATGGTGATAAGGAGGCCGAGAATGAAAAAGGGAATTAGAAGGCACTTAATAAGTCACCCAAATATGGGCCAGAGATCGGATCATAGGGAAAAGCACTGAAGGATGCCATATGTGAGACTCCAACCCATGATAGGAGTATATTCCCACAAGCAGAAGGTTCTGAAAGGGCTGCCCAAATGAATTCTCTGCACACTAATTACATTGATCTAGACGGGGGTTTTCAAAGATACCTCCCTCAAAAGCTGCTAGAAAGAAGAACCTCATGGACAAAACTACTGAACCAGAGCAATCTGTTAATTGTTGTGGAATCTTCAGGAGACACAATGAAAGAAACGAGAAAATTAAAGAAAGAAAAGTGATGAGAACATAGTGATTTACGTGGTTTGGGAATAATCCCTACGTCCACAGGAGAGGCAAAACATTCACTACTCTGGAGCACAAAATTACAATGGATTTTCAGTGGAAACCCTAGCCCGAAAATGGGCTATAAAACAATGTAGAAGACGATCACTGTTCGAAAAAGTGGTCTGCGTCGCTATAGTGAACGACGAATGGCTTTGTCAAAAGGGCTACTGTAATGTTGACCCCAAAGTCCACACCGCTATAGTGCATGCCAGTGTCAGTCGGTCCACTCCGCTACAGTGGTCAGCAGTGCTACAGTACCAAAAAATTGGGTTGGGGACCTTCGGCCCCCAGACCCCTGGAACAGGGGCGCATTGTCCCCTAAAATCCCCAACGAGCTCACCGTGGAGCTCGCCCCGTGACAGTTGCAGGCCACAAGCATTCGGCCCAACCAGATTAGGCTACACCAATCCAAAATTAATATCTCTAGTGCTTTAAATGGTGTCTTCTGGTCTGATGTTGTTGAAGTCACACAGTCTATTGAGTATCCAAAGAGTGTCTCGACTGAAAAAAATGCTGAGAAATATCGAGTAAGTGGAAATAAGGAAGGCCATGAAATGGGCAGCATCACAAAAGGAAAGAAAAATAAAAATAAGGGAAAGAAAATAAAAATCCTGTTGAATATTCCACCACAATATGACCCTCAAACAATGAGAAAAGCCTTAAACAATGAAGATATTATATTGGAATTGCCAATGGCTGAGGAACCTCCTAACCGCCAAATCGTGACACTTTATTATGGCCTACAAACCCTTGCTTGTTGGTATTACTGAACCAAAGATTATTTTTGATAACCAGAAATCCTTTATGTGGGAGACTTTTGGGTATAATTTTGTCTCACAAAATATGCATGATTCTACTTCCAACATAGACCATCTATGGGTTTTGATGAATGAGATCATCTAAATTAATGATGTCACTACAAGGCCTCAGAGTGTATCAATTGTGTGCAACATCTCAGGGTGTCTTCTATCAACCTCGTTTGTTTATGAATCTACATCATACATAAGGATAAGGGAGCCATGGAAAGAACTTGAGGAAATTTCTAAGAATATGAATCACAAATGGGTGATCCTTGGAGACTATAACACTGTTCTAAAACTGGATGAAAAGACTGGATAAAACATTAACCTCACTGCCTCATTTTATTTCTCCTCATGAATTTATCATTTTAGTCTTGTTGAAGTCCAAATTGCTAGAGCTGACTTCACATGGAGGAGATACACTCTGAGTGGAAGGCAAGAAAGTAATCATGATAGGTGTTTTGTTCAAATGGATGAAATAAGTGCTGCAAATGGATTCTCAGGATTCACACTTCCTAAGCATCATTATGATTGCCATCCTATCATTGTGGAAGAATCTATGTAAATGGCATGGTAAAATCCTTTTCCGTTTCATTTTAATAATGGATGTCATGTGATTTTTTGATGTAGGGAAACATTGTTGGAGGCCTGGAAAACTGAACTTATTGCAAGTTCTTCTCAAAATCTGGTTGGGAAGCACAAATACACCAAGAAATTGCGGAAGGAATGGAACATGAAATCATTTTCCAATCTTGACCTGGATATCAATGCTGTTGCGGGATGTCTTGATTGCTGCCAGATCCTGAACCAAAATCAATATGAAAAATCTCAGGAAGACATTCAAGCTCATCATTGACTATATGATGTTATAATGACTAAATAATGGATAGAAAAAAATCAGATGAACATAAAATGGTTAAAGAATGGGGATAAGAACTCATTGTTCATCCATAGACTACACAAAGGGAAGAGGTACATGGCAGGGAACAAAGAACTCAGTATAAATGGTGGCATGTACACCTCTGAAAGTGAGATTTCTCATGCAGTTGTGGAGCATTTTAAGGGGCTCTACTCTGATAATGGGATGGAAAACACAAAAAAATTGGTTGAAAATATAACTCCCTACATTAAAGAGAATAATTATCCATCGTTTATGATTGTTACACACAAAGAAGAGACCAAGGATGCTCTTTTCTCTCTCAATATGGAGAGTTCCCCTGGCCCGGATGACATTACTATGAAATTTTCAATGTTTTATTGGGATATATTACAGGATGATATAACTCAAGAAATCAGGGAATTCTTTAGTCACTCCTACATTCCGTATGGGATAAATATAAGTTTCATTGCTTTGATACCCAAGAAAGAGAATACTCTTGATGTCAAGGACTTCAGACCGGTTGATCTTGGGAACACGATTCCCATGCTCATTTGAAAGATTCTTATGAACATGTTGGGGGCTTGTTAAAAATTATATCACTACAAACTAATTTGGTTTCATCCATGGAAGGAATATTCAACGATGTTTTTTCATAGCTTCGGAGGGCATAAACTTAATGAATAGGAAGATGAAGGATGGTAATTTTCCACTCAAAATTGACAGATCCAATTCTTTTGAAACATTGAAGTGGAGTTTTCTATTGGATGATCTCAGAATATATGGTTTGTACAATGATTTTATCAAGATTCTTAGAACCTTTATTAGCTCTTAAATGCTTTCCATTCTTATTATTGGAACACCCAGAGGCTTCAGTGTAGTAGAGGTGTGAGACAAGTTGACCCACATTCAGGGCTTCTCTTTTCCATTTCTGAAGACTATTTGAGCAAGTGTATCGATGATTTTTCTCACCTTGTGGATGATATTCTATTACATGGGTAGGCTTAAAAAAGGACCATATCCTCAATAAATTCCATAATTACACATTATGAGGATGATTCTGGGAAAGCTATAAGTTGGGAGAAATCCTTGATTGTCTTTGGTAATTGTTTATCAGTTATCAAACATAACAGGAATATTAAAAGTCATGGAGTTAAGAGAGGATCCCTCTCATTTAACTACCTTGGAATCCCTTTATTATAGGGGATGGTGAGGAGGCAAAATTTGAAAGACATACAATCAGGGATTGTCAACCAAATGGCTCGATGGAAAGGAAAGGCAATGTATCAAGCTGCAAGGGTATGCCTTGTTAAATCAGTGATCACATCCATGTTTGTTAACTTTTTTTTCAATCTACAGATGGCCTAGAGGGATCGTTAAGGATCTTCAAGGTAAGGTTATAAACTTCATATGGAATGGATTAGTGTATGAAAAGAAGATGGCCATGGTTTCCTGGAAGGAGTGTATTAAACCCATTGAACTGGGTGGCCTCGGAGTTGAGGACCTCATGATCTTTATTGAACAAATCATTGGGAAGTTCACACAGAGTTTGATTTCTGGTGTTGTTCACTGTGATTTCATATCAAAAAGGTTTAAAGTGATACTATTGAATACTTATAGATATAACCTTTCATCCTTGGTTTGGGCCTCCATCAAACATATCTTTAACAAAATCGTCAGTGACACAAAATGGATAGTGAGCAGCAGCTCCAATATTAACTGCTGGAGCACTACCTAGCTTGACAATTCACTGCATAATCATGTCACCATACCTGTATAGGATTAAAAAATGTCTATCAATGACTTCATTCTATAAACATCTAGTTTGTAGAGCCTGATCCATGCTCAAATTAATCTATAAATTCAAAGATACTGCTCCATGGATTGTGACACTCTCATTTGGAAACACAACTGAAATGGGAATTTTGATACCAAAGAGTTCTATTGGAATGTGGGGGTTTATATCAGCCACCAATTTTCCTAATTAGATTCAAGTATTTCTTTATTCATCCTTCCAGGTATTTAACTCTATAGAGGATATGGACGTGTATATTTCCCACACAAGATCAAATTAAAAAGGCTGGTTAGAAAATTGCTTCATTCTTTACTCTTCATCTTCATGCTGAGGAAGATATCAACCATATTTTCTTGACCTGTGGCTTTTGCTCATGCATTAAGGAACCACATAGGCTTGGTTTATGGTTTCAGACTTTAAGGAAACATGAAGTTCAATACATTCATGGTGCGGATTTGTTCTGTTGATTGCAGTGCACAGATCCAGAACATGCTACTGGAAACAACCGATTCTGTTTTCTCAACTATCTGGAATTCCCACAATACTAATCTATTTGAGGGGAAGATGGCCTCTACACGCATGAGCATGATGGATTTACAGAAGGAGGTTTTTTTCTTCCACTCTACAAACCAGAGGCATGAATAAATGTCTGCATGACTTAAATATCCTCCGACTATTGGGTGTTGCAAGTCGGCCAATGAAACCAAGAATGATAAAATTTATTCATTGGATCCCTCCAATTAACCCATGGCTTAAGGTTAATGTTTATGGAGAAGCCTTCAGTAAGTCAGGGCCTTCAGGTTGTGGATGAGTCTTCCGTACACACCGTGGCTTTTTCAAGGGATTCTTTTATCATTATGCTGGAATTGGGATGGCATATGAAGCTGGGCTCCACAATATGGTGCATGAAATTGGATATGATGTCAAATGTAATTTGCAATAATTAAGGATTAATGAGATTATAAACTTACAGTGAAGGCCTTAAATACAAAAAACAAGAGATGTACCTTAGTGAAATATACATAATTGGATTGAGTGTCTCCACAACGATAATCAACACAACATGGTAATATCACATACATATAGAGAGGCTAACCAAGTGGCAGATGTGTTTTCAAAAAAGGTAGTCATGGAGATGGACACAATGCAGTCTTTAAAGGCCCTAGATTATTGTTCTCCAATTTTGGATGCTGAAATGTGTGGTACGATGTTTTCTCATTTTTTTAGTATGTACTTGTAACTCTTGAATCTGCTTCTTCATCAGATTTATATAATCTTTTTTAGGACCTATTTTGGCTGGATCCTAAATTTCATTGGTAGTTTCTATCACATATGGATCGATAGAAACTCCATATGATTGTAGTCACATAATTGGGTATTCAAAACATCTCAATGAAATCTTGACACAATACTAATCAAAAAATATTATATTGACAAAACATGTTTCAAATGGATATCCATGTAAAGAGTAGGTATTATATATTACGATGAAAAATCCATTGAAATTTCTAAATCATGTTATGATTAATGTAGTGAATTGTATTAGTCTTATCAATGAACAAAAATCCCTTTTCATTCCATGTGTTATGTAAATGAAGTTATAGGTTTGTACTAGTATGATCTCATCACATATTGCATACCTATCATTGGTTGTTTATGATATTGTTGGAATAAATATAATATTAATTGTAACCAGAACAACAACATTAAATACATATAAATTTCTTGTTAATATATTGGTATTTACTAGGTTAATATCAATTCCAATATATTCCTTTGACTATTATATCTCTCTTGATTCTTTTTATAGTTATATTTCCCATATATATTTTGGAAGTATGTTTTACATGCATGAAATTAATATATCATCTTATATATTCAAAGATACAATTATTCAAGAATGAAATTCTCCTTGATGATATATTTTTCCCTGATTATCATTGTTTTTTTTGGATTATAGAATCTATCACGTTTTGGTTATATAATCTGTCTCTAATTTTTTATCGTAATTTACTATTATATTTCTATTATAAATATAGTTTATTTACATGAATTTTTATTGTTATTGTGTTCCAATATTAGGGATGAAACACTTACTAGATTTTGTATAATATTGATCATTCTCAAGGATTATATTTTTATATAACAAGTGGAACATATTTTAAAATATATATAAAAAACTTATTAATAGAATGTAATTTATTTTCGATTATCTACTATTAAGTATGATTCAGTAGGATTCATTAGTCTATTTATGTGAAATTTGATTTATCATATATTACTAGACCTGAAAATAATTTTACTATTATAAAATAATGAAAATTCATTTATAAAATGTTTTTTTAAGGGGTGGGGGGAAATGGGATGATAAATCTAATTCATAACATTGGGGCATGTATTAAAATGTTTTCGAAAAATAAAAATGATAAATTTTAAATCTGGATTCCCACATATATTAGTTTCGTGAATGAATTGATGTTTTGAATGATGAATTTGAGTCTTTTTTTGTAAATAAAATGTGTATTGATGAAAACATTTTAGGCCTACACGTTTTCAATAGATGTTTTTATTAGAATGTTTTATAAAAAATTTGATTATAATTATTTCAGAAAGATGAAGTTTATGAATTGGTTGACATTCAAGAATAGGTTAATTTTATATCTATATAATAAATAATCATTAAACTATATTTTATTTTTTAGAAGACATATTTATAAGTGAAAACATTCAATAAATATTATAAAATAGTAGTGTAGTAAAATAAATTCAATCTGGTTACTAATATGATTTGGAGAAACAAAATTATTTTTGATAATATTTGATAGTATTTAGGGTATAAATAGGATGTTATTCCATCCATTGTTAATGATATCTTATAGAAATTATTTGATAGTTATGGGGTTACGAATAATTCATTATAAGTATTGTGGGATAATTAAAATATGATTTCAGTCATATTTTTTATGAGAAATTTTCCATATAAGTTTATTATGTGATCTAATGGTATGTATTGTAGGAAATGTAATTCTTTGACTATTATTTAAATTTCAATGGTAATTACAATATATTTATTATTAATGGGTATTTTCTGAATGTAATCTTATATTCATATGAATAATGTGTTGTGTGGAATATGACATTCTACTTTGGATGTGTAGTGTTTCATTTTAATGTTAAATTAATGAAGTTGAACTAATGGGATTATTGATTTATAGGATTTTTAGTAAATGGGTTTGAATTCCCATAGTGCTCTCAAGGATGAGATATTTTGGGGTGGAAGTCATGTAAATTGTAATATATTAGGTCAAGTCAATATAGAGGGTTTTTGTTATTTTCTGAGAATTAATGTGATAAAAATTAATAGTTATATGAATTCGTGATTCTAGATCTAGTTTTCATTAAAATTGGCCAGGTCTGAAATAATATTTGGATTTTAGATATTAATTGATGTTACTTAGTGTAAGATCTCAAATTGAGGTATTTTCTTTTAGAATTAGGATATTAATTTCTGGGTTCAGAATGTTTTGTTTTTCTTTATTGCCTTAAAATGGGTGGTTAGATTTTATAGGAGAAAAAACGATATACTACAAATTGTTCCAAATCATTTCACAATTGGAATGTACTAGTGGACCACTTCCTAAGAAACCACACCCAGTATAGGGAAGGGTTTTCTGATCGTCACCCTATTATCCACATGCACCATTTCCTAACCACAACTATGGAAGGGGTCATGGGAAGAAAAAAAATGGAGAAGGCCAATCGTCTAGGGCATGTTGTTGGGGGTTTTTAGGATTCAACATGTGTTTCAACCAATCAAACCATACTAATGGAAACCCTTAACAACTATGTTGGGTCACCATATTTGTAATTCGAATAATTGATTTAGCCACTCATTTTTAATAATGGGATTATTCCTACAAAGGGGAAGTCAGAGGATATATAATAAAGGGTTTTTTTAATCATTTCTCACTTTTATTTATCCTATATTAAGCCTCCCCTTTTTCATTTAGGATCTATGGTTTTGAATCTAATGATTTTGGGCATTGAAATTTTGTGTGTCCCACTATGGGTGATTTGGATCCCATGATATATTCCAGTTGTTCTTATTATGTGTTTGGTTTCTATCGGCTCAGTTCATGGTCATCCTTGCTATGAGAGTAGTTTAAAGAGATATAGGTTGGATATCATTTTTTTGGGTAGTAACTATTGTGGAATGTATCTCCCTTTGTATCCTCAAATCATTAGTATATTTATTTAGTTTTTATATTTTTGAGATCATTATTTTAATACTTTCTCATGACATTATTATATCATTCTTCCTCATTTGATTTGGATCATTTATTTGTTGTCATGTGACCCTATGGGTGAGGTAAGAGGTTTTATCTCCTTCCTATGATTCAAGAAAACATATGCACTAATTTTTGATATTTTTTTATAAAACATTTATCATCATCTATGATATGTTTCAAGAAATGGATTTAGATAAAATATGGGTTTTCTCCAAATTTTAGAATAATACAGGGGTTTTTAAATCGATATTGTGTGGTTGATGAAATTTGTTTTCAAAGCATGCTTTTTATATAAAAATGGTTTTTTAAATAGTATCTAATATTATATGATCCATTTGAAACATTTTTTCATATGCGACACATGAGAGCCCTTCATTTATAGGAGTGGTTTTACTATTGGTTAATATTCTTTTTTCATTATGGTTGACTCATCAGGTATTTCATTATTCCCTATGCTTGTTTTCACTATGAAATGTTTCTCTCACACTATATGGGGTTCACCTATAAAGACCTGGAAAATTTCATGATGTTTTTTTAATTATATGAGAATTTTACGAGACCGAGAAAATTGATGGCGCGTGATTCCGAGACCTGGTATGCCCAGAATGAATTTCTGAACTTTTTTGGAGTACGTTCAGTAAACGTGCCAGTGAGTTTTTGAAACATTTGAATCGGTGCTCATAATTGAAATATGAATAAACTGTTGAACTCGCAACACCGTTATTTGCTTAAGGAGACTTTCAGCTCGATGGCAGTAGGTCAGGGGTGAAAGTTAGATTTTGGGTTTTTCATGGAAAATAAAATAAAATAAAATAAAATTTTATTTTATTTCTAATAAAACCTCCCACTTTTATGTTAAATAGGTGGGGACCACCTGAACTAAAACCCCTATTTGGAAATTAAAGGCGAGGACCACTCTTACACCCTTAAACTCCCTCTTCAATGTGGGGATGTCCCTTGAACTTCCTCCACTTTAATTATGCCAACACCACATTATTAATGGTTCCAACTCAAATTAAATTAATAAAACCTAATTTAATAAGTCGGAATTTTTTTTGGGGAAAAGTGTTGGAAAAACACTTGGAGAACTTGGAGAAACATTTCCCTCTCCAATGAAGAACACCTCCCAACGAAGAACGACCACCGGAGATCGAAGAACAAGGAAACAAACCCTGAACCGGATCGGAATCACGTTGCAGAGGTAACCAACGTGGGACGTCTTTTACAACAACGAACCGACGTCGTCGGAGGAGGCTTGCTTTGGGATCGACAAATGCCAATACGTCGTCAACTGTGGACGATCTCCAACGGAACCTTTGAGATAAAGGTTTTGTTGTTCTTTGTGGTATTCATTGAATTAATCCTCTTGATCCACTTACTACCAATCTAATGCAGAGGGAGCGTGCCAAACGAACATGACTTGATCCCTCCGCTATTCTTCATGGTTGTTGTGTTCTTTACGTCGGATAAAATTAGCGGCTACTTCTCGGGATAGCTGCACGAAACTGGGGAGGCGCGCGTCTCCGTCATCAGAAGAGGAAGAGAATGCGCGGAGGCTGGTGTTTTGGACGACAGTGGACGGGCGGCGCACGACGTGCCACCATTGGATCAAGGGGCCGCGACAGATGGCGGAAGGCGGCCAATTGGGGTGGGTGGCACGCAGGTCCCGCCTACAGCTGGCAACCGAAAGGCCGAAGGTAATTCATCAATTGGGGTGGGTGGCACGTGATCCACCCCGTGGGCACCAGGCCGGGCCACCCAGTGCGGGCCGGGTTGACCCGAACCGTGTCGGGTCGACCCAGGCCGAGGCGGCTCGGTCCAGCTGGGTCGGACCAGACCCGAACCAACCTCAACCCATTAACGCTCTTTTGGCCACAACTTTGGCACCGAGCGTCCGTTTGACGAACAATATTCGGTGTCGGAAACCTTGGAGCGAGATAGACCTTTTGGTATACCCCACTTGAGATTTGCATAATGTTGGGGTACAGTCGGGTTTGATCGAGAACGAATCCAACCGGGCCCTCAGGACTAAAGGCTAATAACTTACAGACCGGGCGTCCAATTGATGCATCATTTGTTGCGATGAGACCCCTATTACTTGGAGGTACTTTGGGATACTTCTTCATGAGACTTCGTGAAAGTTGAAGTATCGACCAGTGGCATGAGGAGCGGACCCTCCCGTAGACAGGCGATCTTAGGGCGGGAACCCTATAGTTGGATGTGACATGAGAAAGGAATCTTTCGTGGGTCTGTATTTGAAGATACCACATAGATCCTCTCCAGGAATACATGTGGGGCTACTCTAGGATCTTGTGTGGGTCTGATATACTAGGATCATGTGTGGGTCTGACGACGTACTGACGATGTACTAGGATCCTGTGTGGGTTCTTCTACGTACTGACGATGAACTAGGATCCTGTGTGGGTCTGACGATGTATTGGCGATGTAATATGATCTTGTGTGGCTCTGACAATGTACTAGGATCCTATGTGGGTCTGCAATTTGGGATCCTTCATGGTTATTCCTCTTAACAGAGTAAGATGATTTAGTAGTTACATCTAATCATCTCTACTATTGTACCTAAGTTATACCAGGTGTGAGATGAGTTCGTACCTGTGTGGTACTTTCTTTCATGGTAATACCTTGGTGGTATTCTTCTGTGTGTCGTATCTGTGTGGTACTTACCTTTGTGGTATTCCTTCCTTTGTGGAACAGTTGAGCGTTGGGATTTTGGGTTGGACCCTGTGTTTCCTCATGATTGAGATGGGTATACTGGATAACTTAGGTATATGTATGGGCCTATACCTATGTAGGGTAGTCACCGGTTTACTTTCTTTGTGGTTTATCTTTTGTGGATTTTGTGAGACCTTTGAGGGTATCAGGGTCCCTACTGAGTATCGTTATACTCACCCCTGTACAGGCTATGCCCGCACCATGTTGTGTTTGGTGCAGACGACAAACAACACTGAACGAGGTTATGGGTACCAGGACTGGACGGTGCCTGAAGGTAGACCATACGGTGTGTTGGCATGCAGAGGAGACGAGCAGAAGTGGAGTGCTGATGAGGGGATCTATACCTACCATTCAGGTAGGATCCTCGGAGGATGACCCAATAGTTGTCTTTCTCTTTCTTCAGTTGTGTTATATTTTAGTTATACTTGTACCTTTACTGTTGGGCTTGTATTCCGATCGCTTTTACTTTCAGCACTCTTTTTGGCTATACAGTTTACTTGTGTTCGTATCTTGTTGTGTTCTTGGTTGAGTGTGTTTACAAGATATAAAGACAATGTCTTCCCAGTTTTAGGGAATACATCTTTTGGTGCTAGTCGCCAGCCCTTGGCCTATGGAAGGCGGTCTTGGGGTAGTCACGGCACGAGCCCTGGTGGATGGGTCGTGACAAATCGATATCATAGGAGTCGGTTCTACCATAACATATGACTCTGATCTTTTAACGGTAATAGTGTTAAGTGTAGTGAGTGTGGTTATCAGTTTACTGAATCCAGTGTTGGTGCGGCGGCCGAAGTATCCATACACCAGGACCCTGGCTTCTGATTTTTGACTCAGTGCACGAAAACATTGATTGCGTGTGTGTATTTCACGAGTTTTCATTGTGATCTCTTTGTGTTAGCTCACCAGATATAACTTATTTACTGTAGCGCACCTGTTTCTCTTTAGGATGCCTCTACGTAGACATCCAGCTAGGGTTTTGGGTATAGTACACACTGATAGCCCACTGAGCGACGAGACCTCGGTGTAGAGACCTCTTCCATTAGAGGCACCAGCAGAGGTACCAACTGTACCATTACCCGTTGGGCCATCGATTCAATCAGCCTCAGCAGAAGAGGGTGCATGCTGCTTGAGCACGTTGCACGAGTTCTAGTCCCATTGGCCACCCAGGTTCAGGGGACAGACGGACCCAAAGGCGGCTGAGGATTGGCTAGAGGTAGTGGTGAGTCTTCCGACTAGTAGGGACACCAGCTGATCTCATGATGATCCTTGTAGCAAGTATTCTACAGGAAGCAGTAGGAAGATGGTGGAGCTTGATGCTCCAGGTTTACAATGAGGTGATTCTTCTCTGGGCAGACTTCGAGAGCTTGTTTCGGGCAGAGCTTGTCCCAGCGACTCTTCGCGCAGTGCCCATACATGAGCTTCTTCATCAGCAGCAGGGCAGTGTGATTGTGGCTCATTACTCAGCGAGGTTCACTGACCTATCACGCTACTCCACTGATATGGTGCAGGACCCATTCTTTATGCGCCGAACCTTTGGGAAGAGACTCAGGCGGGAGATCAGGGCTTCTATGATCTCAATCAGCATCCCGATGCAGGTGGGGGTGTTAGAGCGAGCCCTCTTAGTGGAGATTTTCCTTGCTAAGCAGTCACCAGCAACGAGACCCACCACCGTATGTCACATAGTGGAGTCTTCTACAGCTGGTAGTAGACATACGTCACAGAGGTCCAATAGTACCAGACATATAGATGGACGACCGAAGGATTCAGGATCTATTGTGCGGGGCACCGGAGACAGATCCAGTCATGTGTGGAATAGACAATGTTTCAAATGTGGCAGGCTGTGTCACATGGCTCGTGACTGTCCGACCCACCATACGGATGATCAGAAGAAGTTTGAGGGACCGGTCAAGCAGAGACAAAGGTTCGACCGAGGAGGTCCACATGGATCAGGCGAACGTTGCAGAGGAGCAGGTCGTGTAGCTGGCGGTGGGTGACGATTCGAGGTGTTACGGCCACCACAACTAGGAGGTCCACCACGACTGCAGGGAGCAAGTGGACAGTGGGAAACGATTGGAGGTGTTACTACCACCACCACCAGGAGGTCCACCCAGACTGTAGGGAGAAGGTGGACTGGGGAGAGCTCAGCTCCAGACAGTTGAGGCCTACGATCATGGCACTCTGGAGATGATACGAGGTACGATCTGTGTATACTCCACCTTAGTTGCATTACTTATAGACACATGTGCTAGTCATTATTTTATTTCCATTTCCCTCGTTTGGAGCTCAGAGATTCCGACGGAGCCGTTGCCTCGATCCTTAAGGCTATAGACTCCTACGAGAGTAGATTCGATGATTACGCACATGTTCTGGCAGTGTGAGCTTACTCTATGAGGTGAGAGCATCGACCAAGATCTCCTAGTAGCGACGTCAAGGCCTTACTATGTAATCATGGGTATGGACAGGATATCTACAGTTCATGCCCAGATAAACTTTATTAGGAGAAAAGTGTGGTGTGTCCGCACGGATGAGACTAGGTTTACCTTCACTGGAAAGAAGGGAGCATTTGCAGCACATGACACACTTACCCAGAGGAGAGTGCAGCCGGTCACTCATCAGTTGGCTAGCCTTACCCTCGGATTGGTTGATGAGGAATGTCTGAGCTATCCTATAGTGGTGGATCAGTACACAGATGTTTTCCCTGATGATGTTTCTGGTCTACCTCATCGCAGAGATGTGGACTTTTACATTGACTTGTACGTCAGGATGACACCGATATCCACACTAGCGTATCAGATGCCTCCCACAAAGCTTAGTGAACTGTGGGTACAGTTAGAGGACTTACTGGGGAAAGGGATTCCTCCGGCCTAGTGTTTCTCCTTGGGATGCCCTGATTCTGTTCGCCAAGAAGGTGGATGTGAGATTGAGACTTTGTGTTGACTATCGGTGCCTGAACCAAGTGTCTGTGAAGAAAAGTACCCACTCTCAAGGATTGACGACCTTTTTTATCAGATGAAGGGAGAACGGTGGTTCTCGAAGATAGACCAAAGATCAGGCTATCACTAGCTCAGAGTGCGAGATGAGGACGTGCAGAAGACATCTTTTAGATGTCGGTACGACCATTATGAGTTTTTGGTCATGTCGTTCGGCATAACCAATGCTCCAGAAATGTTCATGTGACTCATGAATAGGATCTTCAAACCATACCTAGATCTCTTTGTAGTAGTCTTCATCGATGATATACTGATCTACTTGGTTACTGAGGTGGAGCATGCCAATCATTTGCAGGTAGTACCAGACACACTCTAAGAGCCCCAGCTATATGAGAAGATCTCAAAGTTCCAGTTCTGGATCCGAGAGGTTCCCTTTATGGGACACGTCATCTCAGTGGCTAGAGTTGTGGTGGATCCAGAAAATATTGAAGTTGTACTTGCTTGAGAGCCACCCATGAGTGTGACGTAGGTACGAAGTTTCTTGGGTTTGGCCAGATACTATCTGAGGTTTGTGCCAGATTTCACCAAAGTTGCAGCACCTTTATAAGTATTGACGAAGAAGGGGAAACCCTTCGTTTGGTCGGAGAGATGCAAACATAGTTTTTATGAGCTGAGGTAGAGGATGACTAGTGCCCCCCATATTAAGGCTTCCGGAGGAGGGCGTAGGATACATAGTCTACTGCGATGCATCAGGGATTGAGCTCGGTTGTGTCCCGATGTAGGAGCGAGCAGTGATCGCATATGGTTCTCGACAGCTGAGACAACATGAGAAAAACTACGCTATCCATGGTCTGGAGTTAGCAGCAGTGGTCTTCGTGTTGAAGATATGGCGACATTACTTTATGGGAGAGCGTTTTACAGTGTACTCTGATCACAAGAGTCTCAGGTATATCATCTCTCAGAAGGACCTGAACATGAGACAACGATGTTGGCTTGAGTTCCTACAGGACCAATCCAAGATAGTCTATACTCCTGGGAAGGGGAATGTAGTAGCAGATGCACTCATCAGGAGATCTAGTATTCAGTTGCTAGGTGAGGCAATGAAACAGTTGTCCGCTTTGGAGATATCATTTGTGGATCGAGATGGATCAGCTTTTCTTCAGTCTCTTACAGTTAATCCCCCACTTCTATAGTGAGTCAGGAAGACGTAGCATGGGGACGCTGACTGCAAGGCTCGATGGGCTTAGATATCCACAGGACATGCACCTGATGGATTTTATGAAGGTGGGGAGAATGTCATCCTCTTCAGAGGATGTACCATGGTGCTAGTGTCTCTTCATGAGGAAGTATTGTGGGAGTTCCACACGTCCCCTCTAGTGGTACATCCAGAAGTGGCGAAAATGTATCAGGACCCCCGACGACAACACTCATGGTCAGTAATTAAAGAAAGTAGTAGCAGTGTTTGTCTCTTGATGCCTCACTTGCCAGCAAGTGAAGGCAGATCATCATGTACCAGTAGGCTTGGTTCAGCCTTTAGAGGTCCCAGAGAGGAAGTGAGATGAGATATCCATCGACTTCGTGACAAGAAATCCATGTACATCCAAGGTTCATTATTCTACATGGGTGATCGTTGACCGACTCACCAAGTCGGCCCACTTCCTACAGATCAGAGAGTAGGATTCAGTAGAGAGATTGGGACACCTCTATTTGTAGGAGATTGTGATGATACATGGAGTACCCTCGATGGTTGTCTCCGATCGTGATACACGTTTTACGTCCCGAGCATGGAAGGGGTTGCATGAAGCTTTCAGGACGCATTTTCGTTTGAGCACCGCCTTTCATCCTCAGACGGATGGCCAAACTGAGCAGACTATTCAGACACTCAATGACATGCTACATGCTTATGTCCTCAATTTCGGTCACAGCAGGGAGGATCACTTTACTTTAGTGGAGTTTGCATACAAAAAAACTATCACTCCACTGTTTAGATGACACCTTTTATGGCATTGTACGAGTGACCTTTCAGATCACCTTTATGATGGACTGACGCAGGGGAGTCAGCACTAGTGGGACCAGAGATGGTACGTGCTACAATAGAGAAGGTTCAGATCATCCAGGAATGGATGAAGACTACAAAGATCAGGAATAATTCTTATGCTGACAAGAGACGGAGACCTCTGATGTTCGAGGATGGTGACCATGTCTTTCTACTGGTCTCACCGCGACGAGGTTTGCAGAGATTTGGATGGGGTGACAAGTTATCTCTGAGATTCATCGGGCCTTTTCAGTTCCTCAGCAGAGTTGGCGAGGTGTCTTACCACCTAGCTCTTTCACCCCAGTTACACCGGGTGCACGACGTCTTCCACGTATCACAGCTGAGGAGATATGCGCACGACCCTTCTCACATCATCGACCATGATGATATGTACGTCGATGATGGGGTGACGTTTACAGAGGTTGCCGTGGAGATTGAGGATCGATAGGAGTAGGCCCTTCATGGGCGGTCAATACCTTTGGTGTGTGTACATTGGCAGCACGAGAACCTCCAGGAGAGCAATGAGAGCGGGAGGATCAGATACGTGCTCAGTACCCCCACTTGTTTTCCTAGTTTTGTGTTGTGGATTTCGTGGATGCAAAGCCCTAAGGTGGTGAGAATGTAAAGAACTGGAAAATTCCATGGAATTTTTTTAATTATATGGGAATTTTATAAGACCGTGAAAAATGACGGCGTGTGATTTCGAGGCCCGGTGTCCCCAGAATGAATTTATGAACTTTTTTTGGGTACGTTCAGTAGACATGTGAGAGGGTTTGGGTTACTTTTGAACCCGTGCTCAGAATTGAAATACGAGGACACTGTTGAACTCGCAGTGTTGGTATTCGCTTAAAGAGACTTTCACCTCGACGATAGCAGGTCGGGGGGTGAATGTTAGATTTTGTGTTTTTCATGGAAACGAAAATAACATAAAAAACTATTATTTTATTTCTAATAAAACCTCCCGCTTGTATGTTAACGAGGTGGGGACCACCAGAACTAAAACCCCTATTTTGAAATTCAAGGTGGGGACCACCTGACCCCCTTAAACTCCCTCTTAAATGTGGGTAAGTCCCTTGTAATTCCTCCACATTAATTATGCCAACACCAGTTTATTAATCATGCCAAATAAAATTAAATTAATAAGAAAATATTTTAATAAGATGGCATTTATTTTCGAGGGGAAAAGTGTTTTCAAAGAACTTGGATAACTTGGAGAAACATTTCCCTCTCCAACGAAGAACACCACCCAACGAAGAACGACCACCGGAGATCAAAGAACAAGGAAACCGACCCCGAACCGGATCAGAAGAACCTTGTAGAGACAACCAACGTGGGACATATTCGATGACAACGAACTGACATCGTTGGAGGAGGGTTCCTTTGGGATCGACAAATATCAATCTGTCTTCAACTGCAAACAATCTCCAACGAAACCTTCAAGGTAGCGGTTTTGTTGTTCTTCGTGGTATGCATTGAATTAATCCTTTTGATCCTCTTGCTACCAATCTAATGTGGAGGGAGCGGCCCAAACGAACACGACCTGATCCCTATGTTGTTTTTCATGGTTGTTGTGTTCTTCGCGGTGGATAAATATGGCAGCTACTTCTCGGGATAGCTGCACAGAACTGGGGCGACGCGCGTCTACACCGCTGGAAGAGGTAGAGAACGCACGGAGGACGGAGGGCGGGCGGTGTTCGGCCAGCCGCGGAGGGGCGGCGCATGAGGAGTCTTCTTTGGAGCAAGGGGCTGCGACCTTCCTGGCCGCAACCGATGGAAGATGGCGGGAGGAGGCCGGTGTTCAGCCAGCCGCGGTGGGGCGGTGCACAACGCGCCACTGGGAGAGAAGGGTCGGCCATCTAGCTGGCCGAGTTGGTCCGAGTGGGATCCGTGTGCTGCTGAAAACCGAACGACCGAAGGTTGTTTGTTATTGAATCAGGGGGTGCGCGATCCCCAGTCCCCGCGTGCGCCAGGCCGCACCGCCCAGCGTGGTCCGGGTCAGTCCGACCGGGTCGGACCGGACCCGAACCAACCTCGACCCATTAATGATCTTTTGGTCGTAACATTGGCATCGGGCGTCTGTTTGATGAACCGTATGCGGTGCCGAGAACATTTGAGAGAGATAGAACTTTTGGTATACCCCACATGAGATTTGGATAAAGTTGGGGTACAGTCGGGTTGGATTGAGCATGAATGCAACCGGGCCTTCAGGACTAAAAAGCTAATAACTTATAGACTGGGCATCCGATTGACGTGATGTCTGTTGCGTTGAGACCACAATTACTTGGAGGTCCTTTGGGATCCTTCTTCGTGGGACTTCATGGAAGTTGGAGTATTGACCAGTGGCTTGAGGAGAGGACCCTCTCGGAGGCAAGTGAGTTTATTGCGGGAACCATGTAGCTGGCTGCGACATTAGAAAGGAATCCTTTGTGGTCCTGTATTTGAAGATCCCACATGGATCTGCTCTAGGAATCCATGTGGGGTTACTCTAGGATCCTGTGTGGGTCTGCTGTACTAGGATCCTATGTGGGTATGACGACGTATTAATGACGTACTAGGATCCTGTGTGGGTCTGATGACGTACTAATTATGTACTGGGATCCTGTGTGGGTCTGACGATGTACTAACGATATACTAGGATCTTGTGTGGGTCTGAAGATGTACTAACGATATATTAGGATCTTGTGTGGGTCTGACAACGTATTGAGGATGTACTAGGATCCAATGTGGGACTGACGATGTACTAGGATCCTGTGTGGGTCTGAAAATGTACAAGGATCATGTGTGGGTCTGCAAATTGGGAACCTTCGTGGGTCTGCCTCTTAACAGAGTAAGATGAATTAGTAGTTACATCTAATCATCTTTACTACTGTACCTAAGTTATACCTGCTGTGTGCTGAGTTCGTACATTTTTGGTACTTTCCTTCATGGTAATACCTTGGTGGTATTCTTCTGTGTGACGTACCAGTGTGGTACTTACCTTTGTGGTATTCCTTCCTTTTTGGAACAGTTGAGCTTTGGGATTTTGGGTTGGACCTTGTGTTTCCTCATGATTGAGATGGGTATACTTGATAACTTAGGTATATGTATGGGAATATACCTAAGTAGGGTTGTCACCAGTTTACTTGCTTTTTGGATTATCCTTTGTTGATTTTTTGAGACCTTTGAGGGTCTCGGGGTCCCTTTTGAGTATCGTTATACTCACCCCTGGACAGGCTATGCCCACACCTTGTTGTGTTTAGTGCAGACGACGGACAACGCTGATCGAGGCTGAGGGTACCAGGACTGGACGGTGCCTGGAGGTAGACCATACGGCGTGTCGGTACGTAGAGGAGATGGGCATACATGGAGTGGTGTGGAGGCAATCGGTACCTACCCTTCATGTTGGAACCTCGGAGGACAACCCAGTAGCTGTCTTTTCTTTCTTCTATTGTGTTATATTTCAGTTGTGTTATATTTCAGTTGTACTTGAACCCTTACATTTGGGATTGAATTCCGGCACCTTTAACTTTCAGCACTCTTTTTGGCGATATAGTTTACTAGTGTTCGTATCTTGTTGTGTGCTTGGTTGAGTGTGTTTACATAATATAAGGGCAATGCCTTCCCAGTTTTGGGAATACGCCTTTCAGTGCTAGTCACCAGCCCCTGGCCTATGAAAGGAGGGCTTAGGGTAGTCACGGCACTGGCCCCGAGGGACGGGTCGTGACATCCCCATTGGGTATTCCAATATTCCCTAGGACCTTTTGTTCTAGGGAATTGTTTAGTTAAATACATCTTGACTTAAAGGTTGAGGTACTAGAGGCCTAGAAAACAAGGATCTATGTTGTCTAATGGGAGATCTCCATTTTTATTCCATTTTTTATTGGGTTTCATATGGATAAATTATGTCTTGATTGATAAAATGAACACATTTCAAATTTTCATTGACCCATGTTGTGGAATCTATTTTGGAACTCTAAAAACAGTAAATTTTTAACCATTTATTTGTTGTAAATTTAAGATTTTTTTATTATGCCATGTTTCCCATATGGGAAAAAATTGGCATTTTTTGGTAAATGACATCTATGAAACACTTGGGTGGGATACCATTGAGATTGATTAGTTTACATCTCGAAAACTCTATCTAGGGTCTGTAGAACTTGTCCTATCTGATGCAGGAATAGGCAAAGGTAAGGTGATGACGTTTCATGTTAGTTGGGATTGGGTAGATGGTGGTGAGCCAGTGCGATGTTTCCCACCCCTCACATGGAGTAGTTGTCAAATGTGTAGGTTTCATTTGGTTTTTTTCATGGATGTGTACCTTGTCTTTGGCTTTTTTTATTAGTTTTTCCAGAACCGATGTTCGTATTTAATAGTGGAATATTCCCTTTTTTTATAATTATCCACTAATAGAACTTGTTGATTTTTAGGATTGGAAAATAATTCCCTCTTGTCTCTATAGGATGCCAAGGTTCTAGTCACTAGCACTTATGGATCAATAAGTCCATTTGGGTCTTTTCGTGGTCTAGGTATAAGCCTAGTTAGATGGTTTTCGTATTTTTTGTAATGGATGTTTTGTTTAATCGAGGTCTATCTTTATGTTATATTTTCCTAGGATGTTTGGTTGATATGTGATAGTATTTCTAGGAAATAACGGATATGTTTTGAGTAACATCCTTGTCACATATCTTTTTAATTATCCATAATTAACTACATGATGTTGAGTTTTGTGTATCTTATCTTGGATTTTGATCTGAATATCAACACAGACATATATCCATTCAGTGTTAATTGATATTATATCTTGTATGATAGTCAATTACTATTTTTGGAATGTTGAATCATTCCACAAAGACATCATCATATGATTCCTCAAAAAAGTGCATCAAGAAATTCCCCTCATGTGTATCATCATAGTGATAAAAATATCATCGAGAATGTCATATAGGAAATAATTATCATGGGTTAGAATGTTATTCCTAATATGAACCAAGATAAAAAGGAAAAAGTTGGAGATGTACAAAATTAGTATGTATAAATATGGTCCTCATTCTAGATGTCCTAATATTTTATGTCTACTATTTCACCACATGAGTTTGAGGAATATATTGAAATAATTGATTATGTCTCAATATAAATGGATAAACATGAATTTTTTAAGGTTATATGATTCAAATTTATGGTAGTGGGTCATAACTAGTGGTGGTGGGACTCTATAGTTCAGGATAATCATCATGTGGTATTGAAGAGAATTTAATTCATCAACATTTTCATTTAGTTGTTCTTTCATAAATCATTATTAATGTAAAATTGTATGTTCTTTTCTATTCACCAATGCTTTCATTTAGTGACAATGTACACCATCTATTTTTCATAGTTGGGTTTTTATTCACATAATCTGGTAATATGATAAATTGAATGCTCGTAAAAACAGGGAAGGATAGTACCCTTACATATGATTTTAGTTTTATATGTTGATTTCCACAACAAACGATGAAATAGTAAAAAATATATGATAAAATATATATATTTGTTGTAAATTTTGGTATTTTTCAATTTTCTGTTCAAAGGTTTATAATTTTTTTTGGCGCAACTTGGGAGAATAGGAATTGGAAAGATAGTCACAAAGGATTTAGATGTAGCTCTGAGAAGTTGTCTCTTTCTACTCAATAGTTAATATATAAAATTTTACCCTTTACATTTTACTAGTATGGAAATTTAATAAACACTCGATCATCATTCCAAATACCTCCAAAGAATTGAAATTCTTGTGGTTTCCATGTTCATTGTAAAAAAGTATAACATGATATGTTTATGCATAGATATGGTTATGGATCATTAGACCCAATGGACATGATTGAAATGTTAGAATATTAAAAGTCGGTAGGTCTATAATCGAAGACCTTCAGAGTAAGGAAATATTTTAAAGTGTAGTGCCTATCAATAGAAGTTGATGTGGGTCTAAATACAGTAAGGGGTACTATTTTTGGTCATCCATTGATATTCGTTGATTGATACTGTTCCATCAAATATTTTTATCTTTAAATCAAGGGAATTTTTTGAAGTTTCTTGTTAATAACATGTTTGATGTTACTATGCTTGCGATGCCTCTTGACAGGCGGATGGATTATGGGGTTTTGTTTTTCTAATTTTCTATTTTCATAATAGTATTTTATTTTTTTTGGATTTTTAGTTCATTATCATGATCCTTTCAATGTTATAATCTATATGGATAGGTTAGTTTCTCAACAAGACATGGTTTAATTTTATTATCATTGGTTTTCATTCTTTGATGTCGATGGGGGATCCTAGGTATTTCAGGGAGAGTGGGATTTTATTTCTAGTAACGTAGGTCATGATATATCGAATAATTATAATCGGTTGTATACTACTTTGGATGGCCCGAATGGTGTATATTCTCTTATTAGTGAAACCTTTTTTATTTAGGATATTTTCCAATGGATTCCTAGAATACTCTTATAGTCATTGTCCATAAAGGGTGGTTGATTTATCAATCAAGCTGGTTTGTGTAAAACAACAAATTATTATTCCCTCTTAACATATAGAACTGTAATGTTGATAATGCATGAAATCTTATCGGATGACCAGCTCAAAAATGGATTTTTTCAAAAAATAGATCCACTATGGACTACCCCTATTCCCATTTCTATGAAGGAATACGGTTCTCTTCTTCATCACATAGATTATGAAATGTTGAGTTAGGTAACAATTATGGATTAGTATCCTTTTCCTCATGTGGATGATAAATTTGATCAGTCAAAGGGGGTAAAGTATTTTTCAAAAACCATTCTTTTGTCAATTTATCATCTAATCAGGGTTATGGAATTATATATCCCAAAGACTATATTCAGGATAAGGTTTGGAAAATTAGAATATATCATGATGTTGTTTTCCTAATTAATTAATCCAAAATGTTCATGTCTTGGGTGAACCAAATATTCCATCACTATCTCGAAACATTTTTTTGTATTCATGTATGATATCTTACTGTATTCAGTTTTCAAGTAAGAGCTTCATTATAATATAAATTCATATATATGAATCGTGATGACTCACTAACATTATTCAATGTTTTCAATATGAGTTTTTTCATATAAGAGCGGTGATGTTCATGGGGAACATGATTTCACTACCTGGACTCGTAGTTTATCTTGAAAAGGCTATAGTTCCCTTATAAGGGGAATAATCATTGAATATCATTGACATACATGGATTCCAAACCCTAGTTTGGTATTATTGTCCATGAAAAAAATATTTCTCACAGATGGAATCAACATTGATTACACTTACCAAGAATGGGGTGAAATTCTCAAGGGATTCTAAGTGTCCAACTACTTTGGATAAATTTCAAATGGTGTCTGACATCAGATCATGATCGGAT
Source organism: Viscum album (assembly GCA_963277665.1). Taxonomy (NCBI): domain Eukaryota; kingdom Viridiplantae; phylum Streptophyta; class Magnoliopsida; order Santalales; family Viscaceae; genus Viscum; species Viscum album. The sequence goes on from OY728123.1 coordinate 894,958,815, forward strand.
TATTTTAGTGTCTAGTATGTTCTATATTGTATATTGTGATACTATGGTAATGGAATAAGATTTTTTCATATAAAGGATGATCATATTGTTGTGTATTCTTCTCATCAGCTTCAATTGGAGTTGAAGAATTATCCTATTCATTAATTTTCGGGCATGTATGTTATGCATGATATTAGGTGTCAGTGGCATAATCCTTTCAGGGAGATGTTTACACTCAATTCTAACCACGAGATCTTCAGTTATGTATTCACATAGAAGGATGTGAACCCAAGGTAGATGTGATGGGTGGAGTACAATTAGGAATTTTAGTTTCACATCACATACACCCCATTGATAGGGAATTATTGTTCACAACCATAATATAAATGAATTTCCTTCTCATGGAATCTTAGAAGTGAATGAGGATTGAAACATTATTTAAATTTTTACTAATATTAATCTAGATTAATAGGATAATGTTTCATGTGTGGTTTTTAGAAGTGTTTTGTTTTCAACATCTCTCAATTAGTCAATTCAATGGGATCATAAATTGTATGATGTGTTTAAATAAAATCGGGATTCCTTTATAGTTGGGATACCATTCATAGTTGGTATATACCTTATGATTATATTACTTTAATTAGGATTCAGTTCATCATACCTTTATCTATCATAAGTTTAGATATTAATGGTTGTAATAGTTCCATAATGATTATTTATCCCTAAAGTATGAAGATGTACTACGACATGAGACAATATTTTTGGTTTTCAAGTATAAAGTGTGACATGATTGATTTTCTATCCAATATTTACATCTGCCAAAAGATTTTGGAAGATAACCTGAATCCTTATGGTTTGCCTCAACCTGAAGTGATTCTAGTTTGTAAATGGGATGATGTATCCATGGACTTCATAATTGTATTACCATGAATTACCAAGGATAGAATTATATTATTGTGGTTATTAATTTTTTAACTAAATAGGCTCATTTAATTATTATGAAGGGAACCATCAAAGATGGAAATATGGGTAAATTGTATGTGGTGATTTTTCTTTTCACAGGGTTCCCTCTGCCATTGTCTCTTATTGGGAAACAAGGGTCACATCCCAATAATGGAAGAGTCTCTATAATAAAATGTGGACTCATTTTTAGTTGATTAACACTTATCATATATAGAAGTATATCCCAATGAATCATTCTATATAGTTTCTGGAAGATGTGATCTATATATTTGAATAGGATTTTAGATGATATTGGGATAACCATTTGGGACTAGTTGAGTTCTCATATAATAAAATTTAAAATTCATTGATTAGAATGTCTAATTTTGAGGTTTTGTATTCTAACCCATGTAGGTAAAATAATTGTTAGTCAGAGGTGGGTGAGGAATCTCTCATGGGAACATATATCGTTCATGAGACATCCTAGAAGATTTTGAGTAAATATCAATGATTCCTGATAGCATGGAAACAATAAAAATCAACATTGGATCATAAAATACTTCTTTTATATTTTTCTATTGGTTTTTAGGTCATCTTGAATGTTTCCCATTAGTTAGGTCACCATCAGTTAGGGCCACGTGAGATGTTGGATGTGATATATGTGAGACCGTTAAAGGCCACAAAAAGTAATGTGTAGGTATCCTAACAGTTTGTGTTAATGGAATATTAAAAAGGCATCCATGATATTTTCTAGATATCTCATCTCATGCAGAACCATCACAATTTTTCCCATGTTTTTAATTGGGAGTATGTTGTGTTGGAGAGAAACAAATCAGTTATAGAGTTTCCATTATAGATTTTTGGCTCATGGATAAAGGGTTTCTCTAGGAATTTTATTTCGATCGTAATAGTGTTTTCGTGGAATGAATCAAATTATCATGAGACTTGGGAGTAAGAATTATCGACGATGGAGTAAGTAAGTAATCACTTTTTGGATCTTCTATGTTTTATATTAATTTCTACAACAATAAAGTGGTATGGTTGGGAGGTTGTAATGTCCAAATGAGTGGAATTTGTTTTGTATATTTTGGATGGTTCATTTTAGGTTTATGATTTTGTAGTTATTCTTTTGGTCAGAAAAGGGGTTTTGACTTTTCTAGGAGAATAATTGGTGAGACTACACTATGTCTAATTTGTTCCAAAACTAGGTGGAACATGTGGATGATGGCCTAAGACACCATGACTAATGTAGGGGAATGTTGGTGGTTTTTTTATGTGCAATGAAAATAATGTATAGACCACAAAAATGGTGGAGTGTATGAAAAGGCCAGTATATAAAGGACCTAGTGTACATGGCGAGTTAAGGTGGTGATTCATGATGTAGATGGTGGTGTGACCATAGAAACCATGGTCTTGGTATACTCCACAATGCCACAGTGATCTCTATTTTTCAATTCGAATGAATACTTCTTCCACCCTTTTTATGATGGAATATCACATGTTGAGGTGAAATCATATGAAATATATAAGGGTTTTTAATCAAGTATTGAAATTCAATTTTCCTTATTTTGAACCCATTTTTCATCCAAAATTAAGGATATCCTATTAGATGTTTCTTGGAAGAGCATCAAATTTTATTATATTATGGTTGCTCTAGTTCCCTAGATATATTAAAGTTTTTAATTTTATTATTTTTGGTTTCTCTCATATTAGTTATTTTTCTTCCAAGAGGGGATAATATAATAAGGTAGACATATGATTTCATTCCTTAATCATTTGGTGGTAATAATTATGGTATTTATATCCTTTTATATCATTTTATCTAGAGGAGGATGATTGTTGTTTGCTGATGGTTTTTAACCTTCTATTACTATTACTGAAATATTCATCCACATTTTCTATGGATGATATTTTTATTTTCGTGTGTTCCAAAGTCTGTGGTTTGTGGTTCCATCACAAACCTATATTTTGGTGCACCAAATATGCTGAATTTTTAAAATTTGTTTTCTATAACATGATTTTATCGATACTTGGTATGTGTGTATAAATGGTATTACATAATGATGATTTTTTGCTTTTTTCGAAAACGAATTATATTTTCATATCACTTGAAAATTGAGTTTGAATTTTGATATCAAAGAATTATCCTCATTAAAATAAGTTTCTTGGAAATAAATTATGGAATGCTATGATGACATTCAAATGTTTTGAAAAAAACAATCATGGATACCTTGGTTACATATGAGTGGGTATTACATTAGGTCATGTACTTTTTTCATAGGTTTTTACACTCATGAAAATATCTTGTGCTCCTTACTCCTGTTGGTATACGAACTCAATTATCTGACAATAAAGGGGGTTCACTAATGGACAGTATCTCTATTCCTTGGACCATGTGGTTCTAGGGACATGTTTAGTGAACTAACTCATTGAATGATGATAAAGTTATAATAGTGATAATTATCCCATACCTATAATACCTTATGGGAGATAACTATTTTTGACTTTCATTCATTGTATATGGGTTTTTATGGATAAATGATGCATGATTTTATAAATGGTATATATGAAAATATTCTTTGACCTATGATATATGGAATCTGTATTGGAATAGTAATTGGGGAATTGTTTTATAGTGATATTGATTTAAATTTGAAAAGAATTTTATTATTCCATATTTTCCAAATACTGACAATATTGAGATTATTTTACAATCAAATTTTATGCAACTCTTGGGTGGGATACTGTTTATCCCATTTATTTCACAACATAGACACTCCCTTGGGGGTGTGTAGACCTTCTTATTGTCTAATGAAGTAAGGGGAATAGAACAATATTCAGGTAGTGAGGTTTTAATTTAGCTAGGCATGGTTATCTAGTGGTGAGAGAGTGTGATGTTTCCCACATATCACATGAAATATCAATCGGATGTGTGGGTTTTCGTAGGTTTTTTTTCATGGATGTAAACATTATTTATCGATTGTTTCCTTTGTTATATCACTACCTCAATTATTTATCTATTTTCAAATATTTATTTTTGTTTTGATTCTATTTCTATATCCTATTTTGGTTGTATCATTTTGGAAAAATCATTCCCTCCTGTTGTTTTTGGATACTCAGGTTCTAGTCTCCAACATATGGGAATCGTGAATTTCCATCATGTATTGTCACAGTTCGGATTAGATACAAGTTGTATGGGTTTTACATGATAATTCGTGAAATTTATTTTAATAGAATGTATAGGAAGGGTAGAGGTTATAAAACCTATTATTTTTTAAACTAAAGCTTGTAATGGGTATCAGTTTGGAGGTATCATGTAACATTTGATCCTAATAGAGTGCTTGGTGACATGAAGGATCTATTGGGTAATCAGTATCTCACAATAAGTACCTAGTTGATCTAAACTATTCTTTTACAAGAATGAATCATTGGAAATTTCATTCAAAATCCTTATATCTTGTTTTTTCTTCCATGGAGTAGATTTCATCCATCCTACTGAAGAAGTCATTTCTGTTATACCACTTGTTATCCTTAAACCCTTCATAGGATTCTTGATTATAGGTGTATGAAATACTATTTATTCATTCTGAATATATGGTGATACATAACAAATGACATCCATATTTTTCTTTTACACACATGATTTATATTTTATTAGTTGTGTATTAATTGATTAATTCTATTAGAGATTGGTACAATTCATCAAAATGGATGAGTATTCATCTATTGTTAGTCATAGTTAATAATAGATGGCTATTTTATAGTCATTCATCATTTTGTAATAAAATAATATGAAGATATATTTTGTTCTATGTTTTTATACCATTAAGGGTGAAATTTACAGATTAATTAGCTTCGTTTAGTGTGGTTTTTGTTATTTGTTATCATTGGATGTATTTTTTGGATAACAAAATTTTATTTTGGTGAGGTTAAATCATCATTAATTATAGTAATGGTTTATTGGGGTTATTTTATAATGGGTATTTATTTTATAATTTTATGTTTTAGTTATTAAAATCTTGGATAGGTAAACATGATGAAAAATATTATAGGCTATCTTAATAAGTATTTTATTTTTTGGGCTATCCATTAAAAATGAATATAATATTTATTTTGGTAAATAAAAATTATAATTTGAATGATAAATTTTTAAAATTACTAATGTGGAATATTAATAAGATTTTATATTTTTATAAGATAACCATAATTATTGAGATTAATGTAAACCTTGAAATTAGTATTATTACATTCACATTTCATTTTAAATGACATTCTATATAGATGTTTTTAATTTTGTAAATTTACATCTTTTTTAAATTAAAAATATTCTTTCCACCAAATATCTACATACCATAACTTTTGTTAATTATGGTGTGGGATTCCTTGTAATTACATTTCATAAAATTTCATAAAAATAGTTTAATAATATAACTTCTTTTTAAATTATAATATACATTTCTTATTGAAAAATTTAATATTATTGTATAATCCTGATGAATAATTTAGTCATCATTTATGTTGATTGTGTTTGATGATTTGTGTTTTATATAAATAGTTCACATAACATGTCTCATTCATTTTATGGATTTAAAATTAGAGTTTCTTTATTATTTTCTGGGATCATTGACATGTTATTTTTCTAATTAATGGTTGGTGACATTATTTGACATGGAATATGTGTTTAAATAGATATATAATATTAAACAATACTATTTATCCACTTCTAGGACCGATAGTTATTGTTGAAACCATTCGTGGAATATAGATTTTGGATTTCTCTTAGATACATGATATTTATTGATATTATATAATTATTTTTTTAATAATTAAAGATCAATCCATTATACATGAAACTTGAATGAATTAGAAGATAAAATTACATAATTAACACAAATATATTGGATTTATTATCTATAGATAAATGCTCAATGTGCCTAAAAACCCGAATGATTTACTATAATAATTAAGTTTTTTACAAATGATTAACATATTTTTATTATTTTTTAATGATCTTTGATAACGATTAAGGGAATATTTGGTTTTATGAAAAAACTATATGTTTCATGATCTATTTATCCCGAATAATTCCTTTAGAAATGATTAAACAATCTTAATTTTATTTTCCAAAACTTTATCATAAAAACAAACATTTCCATATATTTATAATTTTTGTAAAGAGATCTTATATTATTGATTCAAAATCGTGTTAAAAAGATGAGTTTCTGAATAATTCATATATACTAATATTATTATTGTAAACAGTGTTGATGAGGTGTATAATTAATATTATTTGGTTGAAAAAATCCTTAAATTACTTAAATTAAAATTGTTTCTTTATTTTGAATAGTGAGGGATCGAAATGTTCCTTGAAATAATCATTAATTAGTTAAAGGTATCCATATTTTTCTTAATATTTTATTAGATATTCCTATTTATGAAATACAATTCAGTTTTCCAAATAATTAAATAACATGATAGATCCATGTTGTTCTAGTTAATATCATTATTAATTAATTTCAAACACCATTCATATTTCATTTTATATAATGAAAAGGTAATGATTTTTTATTTATAATGGAAATTGTATGGAATAAAGAATTATTATTTTGATGAATATCATATTTTCTCTATATTTTGGAAATAACAAGTTCATGAAATTATCACTTAATATGTCTAATAATTACATTCATAAAGGTTTTCTTTGATAGGGTTTACTCTAGTCATCTCATGTTTGTATTTATATTTACTTTGATTTTGTTTGAACATCATGTGACCTGTTCTATCTTGAGAAATGTGTGATGGATATATGTGGTGACACACATACATATGCACACACACACACACAAACATATCATTAATTACTCCTTAGGTGTATTGAGTGGCCTTAAATAGATAACTGTTATGTAAATGATTGTATGATTTTGTGTGTATATACATTATTTCCTATGTGAATATGAGTTTTCTCTAAATTATATATTATTTAGATACATATATAATTTTATTCCAAATAGAGTGATGAGTTCTATTAATGTTAAGAATGAATTCATATTTGATTGTACAACACCCCCAATGAGAATATGAGTGTCCATACAAGGGGATGATTACAGATACACAAATAAAAACTATTATAATATATATTCATAATACCACTTATATTGGATTAGTTTGATGAAGATCCTAGATTAATTTCTCCTTGGTGTTGGATATGTATACGAATTTGGTTCTATGTGTGGAATATAGATTATTTTCATAATCCTTCATAAAATTTTATTTTATGATTAATAAATTCATATTTACACTGCATTTATATAACATTATTTTATATATTCTTACAGCTACATTATTACTAACATGTTTCATGATTGGATGAATATCATAAAAATATATTTCCTATAGATATATATAATTGAGTAATCATGTTTATCCATACACTTTTTATTCACCATGTGTGTTGAGATACTATTGGTGATTCCCTATTATATATTAATTCTAACAGCTAGAATGGACATAATGGTAGACATGTATCCTATTAAAAGTAATATTTACTATATAAATAGTCCTATTATTATTATTTAGATGTTTTAGTATTGGTTATAGAATTTATTATGTATTTTTGTTATCTAGAAAGATTCTAATATTTATGGCATGTTGGCAGGATATATTTTTTATCTAATCCAATAATCCTATTTTTTACCAGACTTAGAACTCATTTATTTCCATAATTTTGATGTAATATGTAGTTTTTATAACATGTACTATGTATCATTTTTTATTCAATGTATGATATCATTTTTTGTGTTTTGGTTTCCATTTATTTTATTTCTTTTCCTATATTTTTCTTTAGAATATATAGTCTATTAATGATTCAAGATAGGATTGTAGAGGGAATCCTTCATGATAGGTAATATCAATAAATGAACATATAAATATCCTAAACTATAGATTTAGACCAAAAAATTTATTTTCCAGTCTATATAGATTAGGTAATGCTAATGTGGTTAGAAATTAACAAATTCAATTACCATTATATTGTCTAATATAGGGTTGATACAACACCCATTATTTTGTTTTAAATTTATAATGTTAAGTAAAAAACCTTATTTAACATTACTAAAATGGTGGGAATTACATTATACCCCACATTATTAGTTATTTCCTAAAAATATAATTCTATTATTAAGATTCAGTTTTGAGAATGTACAATTTTCGTTGAAATGTATGGCATGTGATCATTGAAAAACAATCCATGGAGTAGGAGGAAGACCACACAAACATATAATTTCCTAAAAAAATTAAAAATAAAAAGTTAACCCACACAAGTGGATTATTAGTGGAATAACCAATAATATATATATTCATAAAAATCCCAAATAATAAAGAAACCGTTTTTAAAAAAAATCATACTTCATGGATAATTTCAAACTCTGGCTGACTAAATGGACCAAAGGCTGGAATTTTTATTGATTTTGGACAATCCAACTTTTAAGGGAAAAGGGGTAAAAACCAAGACTTCAGGGACATAGAGACATTAACAAAATCTGAAAATAAAGAGGGTTTCAACCCAGCACAAGACTACATAAAAGTAACCCTTCCCAGCATCAATTTCAATAAGGCACGCCTCCACCAGAGCATAGCTACTCCGCTAGCTATCCCATGAAAAAAGGCATGCACCCAGTACCAATGGCGGTGCCATACCATTTCAGACACCCAAATCAAAAAATCCACACACGGCGAAGGCGACCAGCTCTATCCTCATCTGAAGTAACTCTTTATAGACCATCTAGGTTCCCCATCATGAAGCAATCATGATACCATGAAACCAACATTAATGAATATCCTGGTCAAAACCCACCACACTCCACCCGACACCCTACACCACCGTCATAGAGGCCCAAAAGTCATTCTAAGGGACTCTAATTCAAGCCATTGTCACCTAGGATTGGATGTCCCATCATCGTGCCAAGTGAACACTATCGATGGGGGGATCTGGGTCATCCTGAACCAAAAACACCGCTCTGGGAATGGATTAGCTCCATTCAGACCATGAATGAACCCTCACCAAGATCCAAAGAAGGCCAGTCATAGTGGCAAGAAAATCAGTGTGAAGATGCAGTGAAGAACCAGCGATGTCAGAGAAACAATCTAAATAATTCCAGATTCAGAGCCAGTTTCACAATCAATCTAACAAATCCAGAATCATCAAAGAAAAAAACCAACTCACAGTAATATAATCACAAAGCCTCCCCCTCCGAGGATCTTCATATTGATGTCGCGACCCACTAGAAACCCACCGGAACCACTCACGGTGATGCCAGGTTGCAGCGGAAGCACTAATCTAGAATGATTTCGGTGCCAGACGAACCAAGCCAACATAACCTTCCTAAGAATCGCCAACAAAAGGGGCGTTGAGCCGAACACCGAGCCGCACACTGGAACACCACTGAGCTGAAGAAAGGGGTGCCATACTGAGATGTCATCGATAGACGTATTCGTTAGAAGGGATCACACTATTCCGCACGCCGGAACTCCACCGAACTGATGACACCGTGATCAGGAGATGGAGAAATGAAACACAGATCCCAGACACAACACACTGAAGCCGCCTTCGCCAATCAAAGACCAGAAAGAGTTGGTCCATCCCGGTCAGAGTGGGAAGGGGGAAAGAAGAAGAGGGGGAACCCTATATTGAATCTCCACCATCTCCCCATATTGGGATCATATTGTTTTCAATGACTAATATGACGGAGGAATCATAAGATAATTTTTATAGAGACACCCACTAGGGTTGCTTAATTAATAAAATAATTAATATATTATTTAATTAATTTTACCACATTAGCAGACACCTGAGGTTCATATTATGAATGAAACTAATACATCCCATATATAATGAATAAATTATTATGGAATCAACAACAACATTATTTTATAAATCAAATTCTCACCTCAAATGATATAAAAATTCCATCATAATTATATCAATAAACAATAATAATAATAATTTCTATTTAATATATTCCTATTGAGCCTAGCCGCACCGTCAATTTCCAATCTGCTAGGAACATGTGTAACCCTCACACCACTAAATGAATGAAAAAATTATATATTTTTTGAGACAAAATATGTTTAGAAAAATTTACTATTCTACCCATGGGATTTTCCTAAAACACCAAAAATAAAAATCTTAGATAGGTATTGATATGAAAAACATAATACTTTACCTGAGTGGCCTCATAGAATGAATCATTTAATATTTAGATATAATAGATTCATGTTTGATCTTAATTAAATAAGTAAATATATCCAAATAACCAAGTATACAATATTAAACATATGATACTACATAACAATACATTTACAATCCATTTTATCATGACATAGTGTGACCAGAAGACAAAGCAAAAAAAATATAGTGTAAGACAATTCATATATTTTTTATTCCTAGATGGATGTTTACATAATTAAAGAAAGAAAATGAATATAAATTCTACTCAATATATAATGTTTTCATGGATATTTCAATAATGTAAACAAAAAACTATTTATGATTATATAAAAAACATACTATCTAGTACATCGTATGTATAATTATAAAATCCTAATTTCACTTAATAGAGTTACCGTAATATATAAAACATGTAAATCTATTATATATTAAATTATATATTTATGATTCCTTTAAATAATCGTACCTATATAAATTAAAACATTAAATTTTACTTCTTTATGTAGTTTATAACATCCATTGATCTTTAAGATAATGGAAAAATGATTCGACCCTCCAATTAAATCATGTGGAAAAATATTTATTCCTGTCAAATAAGTTTTCATATCATATCGTAGAGGATCATAAATTATATGTTTATAAACACAAGAGAAAAAACCTTCATTTCATCAAATTTTATGGTGTTATAACAAAATGTCAAAGATTGAATGTTCAAATGTATTGTGTTGTTTCACTATTAGGTAATAGGGATTCATTTGATTCATATAATGCCAAAGTATATAAATGATATTATAAAATAAAAAAAGATTTAATTTTATATATATTTCTCAATAATATGAATCCATTAATTATATTTGCCTTTTACTTTATATCATATAAAATACTTCTAATAATTCTGATTTTATCATATCTCTAAAATATAAAATATTTATTGATGTTTTTTGAATATGAATAACTAAATTTGATATTTTTGGTGTTATATTGATTATAATATACATCATTATTGTATGAAGTGCATATAAATGAATGATAAACTGAAATTTCATTAATTATAAATTCAATATTCGTTTTTATCTATTACATCAAATCACTAATGTAGATAATTCATAGAGAAAAAATTATCCTCATATATGTTCTATATTAATGGTTTTTATTTTCACACTATTAAAATTTCCACCAATGAATCAAATTTTTTATTTACACTTAAACTATAAATTATTTCCAAAAATATATTTCATTTTTCATATGTTTTTTATCAATAAGTTAGTTTTAGATTTTATATCTTGAGTCATAATTCATTTTTCAGAGTAGTCATTAATTAATCAATCAATTCTATGAATTCCACCATGTTCACAAATAAAAATCATTATCCAAATAGATTATATTTGATAAATTGTGGAAGTGATATTTTCTGACAATAATATCAAGTCCTTAGATGTGGTTTTTTGAAAATCAATAATTTGTTATCTCCAATTATGAAGCATAAAAAGAAACTTCATGGAGAACTTATATTACGATTTTTTGTTTGGTATCAATTTTTTTATCCATATAGAATGTGAAAATAATACCTTCTAAATACTAGAAACATATAGTTAAATATTTTTTGGAACATAAGGATGTTCTTTACAATAATTTATTTACTCTAATTAGGAGGTTATTCATATGATAGATATCTTCCAAATGAATAATAGACATCAAGTCATGTTCAAATCATGAGATAAAATATAGATCATCTTGATGATGTATATAGAATCTTGTCAATCCAATCTAAATATAAAATAATAACATAAACCATCCTATGATTCATTCCATACATCATTAGTAAATAACCATATTTTAGTTTTCCACACTAAAATTCTCTATAACATTTCCAATAAATGTCATATAAATTTTTCTATGTATCTTATTATGTTTATGTTTATATATCATCTTAAATAATATGAATGTTGTTTCACCCATGTATATTTTTTTGAGAACAAAATTCCAAACAATGTAATTACATAATGATTCATTAGAATTTCTATTCATGTGATTATTATGTCATCAACATACATGTAATGTCTTGACCAGGGTGCCACCTAACGGTGCCCCGAGCTGGTTTTCCGTATGACCTCAAGAGCGCCTCCCCATATGGTAGAGGCTACCAACTAGCAGCGAGGGTTTGGTAACTCATTCAGGGGTAGACTATACCCTCTTTTATCATAGTCAAAAACCAGTGGAAGTAAATAAGCAATAGAAGAAGAATATATAACTAGAACAATACCCATGTCACAAGATAAGAAAATTGGAAATACAATACTCACCTGAAAGGGAAACATGATCTGCCAATATAAGTGTCAATTGTCTATAATGTAACGAAAGTAAATACACTACGACACCCCAAGCGCGTTATGATCCATGTCTTATCCCCTCATCCAAGATCCACCCAAAATCAGAGATCCATCTCAGGGCCTTCGCCCCTATCATGTCATACAACAATATAATCTATTCGGGTACCGATCAGGTAGCCCAAATAGGGTGTGAGTAAACATATTAGGCCACCACCAATGTTGTCAAAAACCAACCCATCTAAAATATAGTGTATATAGTTCTATAAGAAATAAGTACAATGCATAAATAACCAGTTATTACATTATAATTTATTCTTATCTAACTATATTAACTCCATGGTTCCCAAGGATACCCATACCTCAATACTAACTTCATCTCTTACCAAATCCAAAAGTGTTCCCTAGGTAATATCATATATTAATACCCGCTTCTGGCCGAAGTGTGAAGTATTCTAGGTACTATGATATCTCAATACCAGATTCAACTCATGTCGGAGTTCGAATATTCTCATGCGAGGCCATTTCTCGGATTTCCATTATTTACATTATTTAATTTCACATTTATAAGCCACATTTCCAAAGATACCAATATCAAAAATGTAAGTAAGATGACCATGTTACAATTCTTACTCCTCAATAGAATGACCATGTTCCCATTATCTTTACTCATAAGTAAGATGACCATGTTACCTTACATACTTCTAAATTTATAATAACCATGTTCTCATTCTCTTTACTCATAATTATGATGACTATGTTACCATTTTTACTTCTCAATTTAGAATGACCATGTTCCCATTATTTATCACATAATTATTTTATCAATTAATTATCCACCTCAATCCCATTACCCTTTCAACAATTAGTTAAACTCATCCATTCCATTATTTAACTCAACAGTTAACTAAGTGCTTCAAACCATTAATTAATTCATCAATTAATTAATCAATATCACAATTCATATTCAAAAGTTAATTTTCTAGAATTAATTATCTCATTCTAATATCAAATTTCCATAATTAATTCCATAATTAATTATCTAGATTATATTATCAAAGGAACATAATTAATCAACAATTAATTATCTCATCTTAGTGGTTTAAATATCTCAGAATTAATCCCCTATTAAATAACTATATTAAAAAACCTACCTATTATAATAAATTTCCCCAAATTAATTATCTAATAGGTAATCCCTTTAGTATCATGATTAATTTCCCAATTAATCACCTATTTTAACACTGCTTCAATAAATAAATTGGTCAATCTAATAAATCCAAATGAAGAAAATAAATTTCTAAAGGATACTAGCAATTCTACATTTTTTTCATATACATATAAAATCCATGACTATGGGAAATAGATCTAGAACACCTACCTCGATTCGTTGAAGGATGTTTTATAAACAGAAATTCCCAAAATCCGAGTAGCACAACGATGTAGATATGAGTTCCAAATCTAAATCCCTAAACCAAAATCATGATCACGACATCACTATACAATAAAACTAGATATATATCTCCAATCCTATTTATAGATCACACCACATAGGTTTAGATATAATAAAATAGAGGATATATTCCACGAAAAGATCATGGAAATATAGAAGAATGAATGATAGGATCATCAGGATGAAATCGACTTACAAGGAGAAGATCATATCTTCAATTTGGGCTTTCGATCTCAAATAATGATGTTCATTAGGACTTGGAATACCTCCGGGGCTATGGGAGAATCTTTATTTACCCTTAGGAAAGTAAAATCCGGATTTAGGGATGTATAGTAGGTGAAATAGTTCATTAAAAGTTGAAAACATGTGAGATCCACAATTTTAGGATCTCACCATCGGCCTGTGCATGGTTTAGTCACACGGTTAGGAAAATCATGCGCTAACCATGAATTATCAACTAATTCATGGGGGAACATCCCATGAATACCACACATGACCTCTCAAACCATGCTTAACCATGTTAAAGCCACTACCTCAAACGACTATAGAGCACAAGGTTTCTCCTAGGCAGCCACATTGTTTTTAAAAACCTTGCGCCAACCGTGCACAACCTCTTCTCTCCAAAATTTTCGTTGACTTCCCCAAACACGCCCCAAGAAATAAATCCCATCAAAGGTACTTAAGTAAAAACAAAAAGTACCTTGAATTATGCTTGGGATAACTCCAAAAAAGGTTGGGATCTTATAATCTCCCCACCTTATAAGACCTCATCCTTGAGCTACACTTCCAAGCCTTTATAAGATTCCAAGCAAAAAATATTGGGCCATTGAGCCCTCATATTTTCTTCTCTTTCCCATGTTTCCTCTTATACAAATCTATGTTTCGATAACACCCAAAATATCGACACAATCATTCCCTAAAACACTTTCTCACTACGATCCAACACATGTATCGGATGCTCCTGAAAGGAAACATCTATCTCAAGGTCAACCACATCCACATCGATCACATGAAAAGGGTCTGGGTGATATCTCTGAAGTTTTGATGCATGGAAAACATCATTCATAGCATTTTATCTCTGTGGAAGAGCCAATTGGTACGCCACTGGCTCAATTATCTCCACTATCTCAAATGGTCCAACAAACTTGGGCACCAACTTTCCCTACCTCTGTATCTTGTAGTGAACCAAACTAGGAGAAACCTGATGGAATACACGATCACCCCCTATAATCTCTAGGGGTCATCTCTATCTATCTTCATATTAATTATATCTACTCCGAGTCATATCCATACATTTCTGAATCAACTATACCTTCCCAAATGTCTCCTGCATGAGAATCAGTGCCATCAACTCTGACTCACTGGCCTCTAACCAGCATAACACTGATCTACATGTTCTATGATAAATTCCCTCATATGGTGCCATATGTATAGTTTCATGATAACTTTTGTTATAGGAAAACTCTACTAAAGACATGTGATTTTCCCTAGATCCACCGAAGTCAAGAACACATGCTCATAACATATCCTCAAAAACCAATATAGTATGTTACAATTGACCATCTATCTGGGGGTGGAAATACATACTCAATAATACCTGTGTACCAAGCTATTTTTTCAATCCCTTCTAGAAGTGTGAAGTAAAGCGTGAATCATGATATGAAACTATACTACATGGAGTTCCTTGGAAACATACTATCTCTTGAACATACAGTCCTCCCAACTAATCTACTATAAAGGTTTCCCTTATAGGAAAGAAATTCACTACCTTTTTCAGTCAATCCATAGTGACCCAATAATCATAATTCTTCTTAAGAGTCTTTGGGAGATCCACCACAAAATCCATGGTCATGTCATCCCACTTCCATTCCAAAATAGTCAACAACTGTAGTAAACCACCAGGTCGTTCAGGCTCCTCCTTCACCTGCTGATAGGTGAAACATCTTGTTACAAACCCTGTTATCTCATTTTTCATTCCTGGCCACCAAAACAATTTTCCTAGGTCACAATACATTTTGGTTACTCCAAGATTCAATCACCATTTTGAGGAATGAAATTCTTGCATGAGCTCCTCTCGAATGCTCATAGGTACCATAACTCAATTCTTCACATAGATGATCTCATATTCATATATCAAACAGTCCAAAGATGTCTCCCCACCTTCAAAGCTTTCCCTGAAGGATAAGAAATCTACATCCTCATACCGTCTATCCCTGATCCTTCTCAAAAGAATATACTCCACTACAACAGAAACCAGAGTCATATGATCCTAACTCTCTTGAACCACCACATGCATTTCAACCAGTAAGGTCATCATCTTCCACACTGTACATGACTCCTAAACCATCTGAGTCTGAGTTTTCCTGCTCAATGCATTAGCAACACTATTTCCCTTCATGGTCTTATATTCCTGTTCTAAATCAAAAGACTGCATATACTCTCCCATCTCTGCTACCGAAGATTCAAATCACACTATGAGAAGATATAATCCAAGCTCACGTGATCTGTATAAACTGTACACTATTCTACCAAAAGATAATGTCACCAACACTTAATTTGATAAACCATTAATCCTAACTCAAGGTTATGTATAGGGTAATTATGTTCATGATTCCTCAACTACTGATACCCATACGCCACAAATATATCTCCCTACATAAGTATAACTCCAAGTCTGAACCCATAAGCATCACAATAAACGGTATACTCCTCACTTGACTCAAGTAGGTTCAAAATTGATGTTGATGTTAGGCGCTTCTTCAACTCTTGAAAATATATCTTAGAAGCCTCTAACCATTCAAAATTTACTCCCATTTTGGTCAAGCCCAAAAGTGGAATTTCCAAATAGGAAAATTATTGGATGAATCTTCTGTAATATCCAACTAAACCCAATAAGCTTTAGATATCAAAAACATTCTTGGACTGCTCCCAAGAGAACACTACCTAAACCTTCTCTGGGTCCACTAACACAACTTCCTATGAGATTATAGGACCCAAGAAGTGTAGCTGATCAATCCAAAACTGACAATTAGATAGCTTGGCATATATCATATGCTCTTTCAGTGTACCCAGGAAGATATCAAGATGTTGGGCATGATCATCATGAGTCTTGGAGTACACCAATATTTTTTCCAAAAACACCACCATGAACTGATCTAGATAAGGATTAAAGATCATATTCATCAAATCCATGAACACGGCTAGTTCATTTGTCAACCCAAATGGAATTACGACAAACTCATAAAGGCCATACCTGATTCTGAATGCAATACTTGATATATCAAAAATATTTACTCTCAAATGATGATACCCTAATCTCAAATAGATCATTGAGAACACATAATCTCCCTTCAATTGGTCAAAAATATCATTGATATTTGAAAGAGTATATTGGTTCTTTATAGTCATTTTGTTCAACATCAGGTAATCGACACAGAAACATGAACTCCCATCAGCCTTATTTACAAACAAAATAGGTGATCCCTAAGGCGGTGTACTTGGACAGATAAATCCATTATCCTACAACTCCCCCAACTGAGTTGTATTATCTTGATCTTTAGTTAGTGCCAATATGTATGGTGGAATAGTTACTGACACAACCCCTAACATGAGCTCAATAATGAATTCAACATATCTATCAGATGGTAGCCCTGAGATTTCGTCAGGAAAGACATCCTAAAATATTTCCACTACTGGTGGAAGGAAATCTTTCCCAACACCCCCGTTATCCAACAATAGACTAGAAACTTGGGATGTGATCTCTCCTAGTTGTTGAGTAATTTTCCATGCTTGGCCTGCCTATATATTCCATTCTCCATGATGAATATACTGATCACCCTTAGGAGATGAAAACGTAACTCTCCAATAATAACAATTAATGTGTCCCTGGCATGCGACTAGCCAGTCCATACCCATAATTAGGTTGAAGCCTGACATATAAAGAATATAAAGATCCCATAACAAATGATATTCCCCGATATCTAGTGAATATACCATGCATAGACAGATATCTCAATACTATACTCCCAATGGTGTATCTATAGTCATAACCCCACTCAGAAACTCTACTGTCAGGCTCAAACTATTAACAAGTTTTGCAGATATAAAGGAATGAGAGACATCAATATCAAACAAGGCACTACATAAAGTAGAAGATAATAGAATAATACCTCTTAGCATCGATAGTCCAGCCTCGTTATCCGAAAGTGTAGGAAGTACTGCATGTAACTATGCTGCCCCTATTCCTTGTGAAGCTGTCTAAATTCCCTACGTAGTGCCATCTACTAATGCGGGTGATCCTGGCCAGAAGCACCAAATACACTACCTCTACCTCCTCAGCTAGTAGAACTCCAACTACCAACCCAATATGGTGTAAAATACCCCCTTTCAATACTCTGACTCTACCCAAATATTACTTTAGTACCAGTCTATCATTGTGACCTATAGAATTTCTATAGATAGCCCATCTTGCTGTAAAGATCGACATTCTACTAGTGGTCAGGAATAATGTCAACGAAAGTGTTCAGACCTACCACACTAATGACAGATCAACCCAGTAAGGTCCTATCCAACCAACCCTCAGGTCAATGTACTCTTCTTCCCACTTCCATTGCTAAAGTTGTCATAACGGTGCTTCTTGATAATTTATCAATAACTACCTATCCAGCATTGGAAGCCTCTCTCAGGTTCCCTTCAACTACGAGAGACTGATTCACCACTTTTGTAAACATCTTCAGCATGAATATAGTCACTGGGACTTAATGTCACACTTAAGTCCATCCTAAAACCATTTTTCCATAGCTTCCTCATCTCCTTCTAATGTTGGCGCAAAGCGTTGATGATTTTTGTAGAATCCAAAATATTCCATCACCAACATTCTCCCCTATGTCAAATGCTTGAATTCAACAATTTTCTCTTGTCTTAGAATCTTTAGATAAAAATTTTCCAAGAACCTATCCATAATGTCCTTCCATAACATACGATCAGTCTATCCAGTTCATGCATGTATGTCCCACCAGTGTTTCCCTGATCCCCATAGAATATAAGCATCAAACTTGACCCTCCTTTCAACCGGAGTCTCCAAATGGTCAAGTATTGTCTCTATGGACTAAACCTAGAATTCAACTCCCTCAGGTCCACCATCTCTAGTTAAAGTAGGAGGGTTATGCAACTAAAACTCCCTTGTAAATTCATACATACTTTTCACAACTCGCCATGGGACTCATTAAATGAATTTCATGAAGCAAGTGAAGTTCTATCGAAACTGCTCCCCTTCAACTTAAGCTGGCATAATCGGTGCCTCATGTTCCCTAATGGGAAAATCATTCCTAGGCATGCCCCTCAGTCATCCCCTCAACATGTGTCGTGGAGGAATATTGCCTTCAATTCCAAACACACATCTCAGGTCTCATATCACAACCTTATAACAATTAGGTAAGAGGAAATAATCACAACAACCCTTTTTCTCCCACCTTTCCACACAGTCAAAATCAAGGCACTATCACTACCCTTAACCATCCTACTTCTAGGTTTTGGTTAACAAGAGTAAAAACACTATCATAATCAATTTATTATTTTGACACATAATTATTCTCATTTTACATCATTTTAGAATCTTTCTCAATTCATGTTAGGCAACATTTTTAATTTTAATTTCACAATAAGGAAAACTATTTAAGTTCAAAAACTTACCCATAACCTATTTTCCTAGTGTGCCTAAAATGATTCATGTCACAATAAACCTGAGTGACTAGAATGATGCATTTAGAACCATCTATCATGCTATTCTAGGCCACAAATCAACACTAAAAAATTATCAAAAACAATAATCATGTCACACCACATGTGCATCACCCAAGGTGGAATAATATTCAAATGTAACTGAAAAAAAACAATAACAACAATCCCACCCTGATTACTTGGGGTTTCCCTCATACATGGGTTTGAAACTCCCATGAAAAATCTCATTACCAATCCCAAACTCTTCCCATTATCCTATCTACCTTTCCCAAAATAGTAATAAAAAATAATAAGAAATAAAATTGGACCTCTGACACCACTTTGTAATGTCCTGAACTGGGTGCCACCCGATGGTCCTCTGATTTGGTTCGCCACATGACCTGAAGCGCACCTCACCATTTTCTAGATGCTGTAAAATAGTAGCAAGGTTCTTGTATGTCATTCATGGAGAGAATATACCCTCTTTAATCAGAGTAAAACACTAGTAGAAGTAAATAATAAATAGAGGAAGAATATACAACAAGAACAATACTCGTGTCGCAAGATAACCAAACAAGAAATACAATACTCAATAGAAAGGGAAAACATTCTATGATAATATAAGTTTCAAGTTTATATAATGTAATTTAAATTAGAGAAACCATGAATCCCCAAGAGGATTCTGAACCATGTCTGATACCCTCATCTAAACTCCATACCAAATCAGCGATCCATCCCAGCGACTTTTCCCTTATCATGTCCTGCAAGAATATAATCTATTTGGGTACTGATCAGTCCACCCGAATAGGGTGTGAGTACAACTTAGTAGGCCACCACCAACAGTGTTTAAAACCAGTAAAGTCAAAAGATAGTTTTTTTAGTTCTATAAGAAATAATCAAAATGAATAAATAACCAGTTATTACATTATAATTTATTATTTTCTAACTAAATTAACTCCTAGGCTCCCAAGGATACCCATACCTCAATAATAACATCAGCTCATACTAGATCCCAAAGTGTTCCCTAGAAAATATCATATCTTAATACCCTCTTCTTGATTAAGATCGAATTATTCAAGGTGATATGATATCTCAATACATAATTCAACTCATGCTGGAGTTCGAATATTCTCATGCAAGGCCATGACTCAGAGTTCCATTATTTACATTCTTTAATTTCACATTTATAATCCACATTTCCAAAGCTACCAATATCCAAAATTTAAGTAAGATGACCATGCTACCATGCTTACTCCTCAATTGAATGACCATGTTCACATTCTCTTTACTCAAAAGTAAGATGACCATGTTACCATGCTTAATTCTCAATTTTGAATGACCATGTTCCCATTATGATTACTTATAAGTATGATGAACATGTTAACATTTGTACTACTCAATTTAGAATGACCATGTTTCAATTATTTATCTCATAATTACTTTATCAATTAATTATCCACCTCAACCTCATTACTAATTCAAAAATTAGTTAAACACATCAATTCAATTAGATAACTCAACAATTAACTAAGTGCTTAAAACCATTAATTAATTCATCAATTAATTAGTCAATATCATAATTCATATTCCATGATTATATATTCCAGAATTAATTATTTCATTCTAATCTCAAAATTCCATAATAAATCTCACAATTAATTCTCTAGATCATATTATCAATGGTATATAATTAATCCACAATTAATTAACTCAACTTACCCGTTTAAATATATCATAATTAGTCCCCCAATTAATTATCTAGATCACAACCCCTAACTCTTACAATTATTTTCCACAAATTAATTATCTAATAGGGAATCTCGTTAGTGTCATGATTAATTCCCTAATCAATCACCTATTTCTACAAAGCTTCGATAAATCAATTGGTCAATCTAATAAGCCCAATTCATGAAAGTAAACTGCTAAAGGATGCTATCAAACCTAAAAAAATTTCATATACATATCAAATCCATGACTATAGGAATTATATTTAGACCACCTACCTCGATTCGTTGACAAATGTTTTCTCAATGATAATTCCCAAAATCCAAGCAGCATAATGACGTAGATATGAGTTTAGGATCTAAATACCTAAACCAAGATCAAGATCATGATATAATGATATAGTAAAACTAGATCTAGATCTCTAATCCTAGATCTAGATCACACCACATAGGGTTAGATCTATTAAAATAGGGTATGTATTCCATGAAAATATCACGAAAATATAGATGAAATAATGGGAGAAGCATTGGGATGAAATCCACTTATCGGGAGAAGAGAGGATCTTCAATTTAGGATTTTGATATCAAAGAATGATGTTCATAAGGACTTGGAATCCCTCTAGGTTGATTTAAAAACTTTCCTTTACCCTTAGGAAAGTAAAATACCAAGTTAATCTTGTATAGGAGGTGAAATATGTCATTAAATGTTGAAAAAGAGTGAGATCCACAATTTTAGGATCTCACTGTCGGCCCTCGAATGGTTTAATCGCACGGTTAGACCAACCGTTCACTAACTGCTTATTAGCCACTTATTCAAGGGGGAAATTTGCATGACTACTTCACACAGTCTCTCAAACCATGCTTTAATTGTGCTGAATCCATTGCCTCAAAAGACCATAGAGCACATAGTTTCTCCTAGGCAGCCGCAAAGTTTGTACAAACCGTTCTAAAACCATTCACAACCTCTTTTCTCCAAAATTTTCTTAGAATTCATCCAAAAACACCCCAAACCATAACTACCATCAAAGGTAATTTTGAAAAAGAAGTACCTAGAATCTCACCTGAGATAACTCCAAAAAAGGTCATGATCTTACAATACAACACCATAAATACAAAGACTCTTAAACTAAATGACTTATATTTATATGAATATTATCTAATAATTAATAAGTAATCCTATTTTATTTCATTACAAATCAAGATATTATAACTCCAACTAGTATAAAGTAATCCATAATTACACTGTTCAAATGTAAAATCCTTTACATGACCCTTTTGATTTTTAAAATTGGCTGGAGGTTCCAATACACATACTCAAAAAAATTAATGATAAGGAAAGTTGTTATGAAAAGATGTGATAGATCTTATAATTATAATAATATCATATGTGATGAAATATCATATTGTACTCCATTATCTTAATGAGTGAAGTGGATTATTTATTGTTAATATTATGAATTATTTTAAGACCCCATTAAACAATATGATACATATAGGTAGAAACGTTGAACAAAATATAATTTTACTTAATAATTACCACTACTATAAAATGGATCTAACACCATTAGGTGCATCTGAAATGATTTAAATATAGATATTATACATGGATTTAGTCTCATATTTCCTAAACCAAGCCCATTTCATTATATATGAACTCGATGAGGAATATATCTTGGTAGTAGTTTCATCACCTATGAAAATTTCCTCAATATCATTTACTATATGAAATATATATCTCTTTAAAACTAGATGAATCCAACTATACATTCATTGTACCTTGGTAACCTGATCCAAATCTTCTTTTATAACATCATATTGTGAAAAAATAACTTATATATGAGAAGAAAATCATGATTTTTTTCATGACAATCCCCATGATTATATTTCTTACATAAATATATAGTATTCTATAATTAATTATATAAGGGAACAAATTAAGAATCCATTAAATGTTTTTGTTTTATATTATTATAGAAATAATTTATATAGTTTCATTGGATAAATATCAAAAAATAAATCTTTGAAATATGTGGAAGTTTTTTAGAATTCAAATGTTGAACATAAAATTCATAAACCAAACTCCTCATAAAAGTCACACTGGGATACATCCATGTTTATATATAATGTGGTTTTTTTATGAAAAAAGTGGATAGAATGTGATAAAATTGGATTTTTAAATTCTCAGTTGAATATCCCCAAAAGGATATGACATATTAGATAATCCCATCATCAATAAACCACGTCAAAAAAATGCACAATTCTAATATTTATTCACAAAATTAAGATATTTTGATATCATAGAACATGAGCCTCAACCTAGTTGGTGAGGACTCAACAAGTGAATTCAAGAGACCCATGTTCAAAACAGGGCAGAGACATAGTTTCTGGGTTACTGTAGCAATACTGTAGCAGCACTATAGCTGTATTGTAGCAGACACTGTTCAGTATTGTAGTAGCCATAACTATTCATTCGTATGGGATTTTGGGCCACTGGTTTGGGCCTAGGGTCCTTTAAGGAATTTGAGACACCCAAGGACTTCGGGGCAGTAAGGCTTTTGGGCCACCTAAAGGCCTTTGGGCCACCTCATGGTCTTTGAGCCACCTGAAATTGTGCTTAAAGACCAAATAGACTATACAAAGAGAAAAATCCAGATGAGGATTCAGAGCAGGCACATTCACCAGAGCAGAAGCTAAGCATCAGAAAGAGAGGGTATGGAATTTTCCATTGGGACAAGCTTCTAAATGAACAAGAAGCCTAGACGAACAATACATGTGAATGTGGAGAGAAAACATCATGATGAAGAAGTTGGGGAGGATCAATTCCATGTAGTTATAGTCTGTATCTTTCCCTATGACCTATGATTCATGTAATATCTAAGACTACAGGCCTTGTAAGGGTTCCCAATTATCCCTTGAAGTGGAGTTATCAAAAATAAATAAATAAGAATGCCTTAGGTCCATTTGGGAAAGTTATTGTCATATCGTAGTACAATTATATGAAACAATTCTAATTTCGATTGTTTTACTTGAACATTCCAAAATTACATGTTTAAAACCATGATCTGATCTAACAATCTTAATAGTTTCAATAATATTGAAAAATTATAGAATTTTCATTATATTCGAAATTTTCAATAGTCTAAAAAATGTTTCTTGTCAGATTCAAAATACCATATTTATTAAAATTAGTGGTGAAGGTCATGAAGAACCTATAACCACTATATGAATCAGTAATTAATGGTCCTCAAACATCACTTTGAAATTAATCCAATATTCAACCAGAATGTTTGTAATGAACCATCCCATGTCGATCAATAACATTACCCATGAAGACTCTATATAATGGAGTTTTAAAAAAACTACAAAATAACCTCATGTATAACCAATAAATAAACAAGGTAAAACAGGAAAGAATGGTAATACAAAAAATTCGATATTCAACATCAATCTAAATGGAAAACAGAATACTGAAACCGTACTTTTCATAGATGAAAATCAATTTAACCTTCATTTACCACCAAATCATCCCACTATGTAGATGACGAAACTCAAGAGGAGTAGATAGACTATATGACTTCCTTCCCATTTCTTATGACTTTCAAAACCACAAACAAAACATCCCAAAAGACAGTGTTGGGTGTAAGTACATATCCCTTATGATTTCTCCATTGAATCATTAAAATTTCTAAAATCATGAAAAAATAGTTTTAAAATTAAAAAAACCATTTTATACATAATTTTCATTAGATATGTTTTTGTAAAAAAACATTTCATTTTCAGGAAAGTTATATATATCATCAAAACCAATATTTTTTTAAATACGAATGAAATTTTGTGAGAATAAGACAAACCATCCCTATATACCCATTAGATAAACATGTGAGAAATCAAAACATGAAATATATCAATATATGTAATACCAGACATAAAAGGGAAATCCTAATATTAGGATTTTACCTTAGAAAATACATGATAGACATAAAAATAACCCAAAACAATACATAAAGTAGATCCAACTAATATAGAGTCTGATAACTATATATCAATATCATAAACCACTAGTGGAATTAGACACACTAATTTGAAATCTACATTTCATGACACATCAATGAATACCAATGTTTTATGATTTCCAAAAAAATAAAAACATTGCTCAAATTTATGAATCATTTTTCATTGTGAGTAATATCTGATGAAATGCTAGAATTTTTTAAATCAAAGAGTTCTTTTAAAAATTTCATCCACATATAATGTGTCCAAAATAGTTTTTAATGAAAATAAATTTAAAATATAGATCTTACAAATAAAATCTAGCTTGATATCTATTGGGTCCTGAAAATTTTGCAAAGGGAAAGAAAATATTCCCAAAAATTTGATAAAGGAATCTATGTATGTTTGAATGAAGATTTTAAGGAGACATATCGAAGGATCCAATTTTGGTAAAGGTAAATAGTGTGTCGTGAACTAAGATCCCTCCATAGAACACCGTTCCACTTGGCGTTCTGCCTCGAAAACTATCCATGAACCAAGTGCTTCGCATGACAAGAATGACGATGCCAGCTCCTCTGAAAACCACGTCATTGGCAGATGGAGGCAAGGAATTCCGTACCTGGATATGATGTTCCGCTCAAACTATGTCATTAGAAAAATTGAGGCAGAGAAAACCCACCCCACATAAAATCCCTATGATCTAAAATTGTTTGTAGGCAAGGAAAATCTGGTGGTGTCCCGTGAATAGGATGAAGTCATTCACGGGACTAAGACGATGAATTTTTACACCGTGAACCACAACCCCAAAAACCTTTGTTGACCGAGTCATCCACGGGCTAAATGATTTTTCTGTAGGATTCCGTAATTGGTGTCGTGTAACCCATAGATCCAGATTCCCTAACTCTCTATAAAAGTGTAAAGACCTGAATTTTCCATGTAATGTTTTTAATTATAGGAAATTATTACGAGTCTGTGAAAATTGACGGCATGAGATTCCGAGGCCCGGAGTGCTGAGAATGAATTTCTGATCTTATTTTCGGGTAAGTTCAATAAACGCATGAGCAAAATTTTCTATGTTTGGAACCATTGCTTAGATTAAAAATCTGAGGGCACCGTTGCATCCACAATGCCAGAATTCGCATAAGGGAGGCCTTACTTTGACCGCAGTAAATCCGGAGTAAAAGTTATGTTTTGGGACATTTAAAAGAAATGAAATGAAATAATTTTATTATTTTAATTCATATCCTCCAATGGACCAGTAATGTGGGTGGGGCTAGCGATGTGTCAAGCTAATAAATGGCTTGACTTTCCAACCCTATGTAATGATGTCGTTGGGGAATTAGGAAGCTTCCTAATTGATGAGCCCCATTAAACTCCAACGTCGTTACATACCCTCCCCCTATCCTGTATATATGGAGCTTGGGAAGGGTTATCGACATAGATTTTCCAAGAAACTAAGTGCTAAAGTAGTGTTGCGATGCCAGACCCTTAGAATACGGAGCAGAACCAGCGGGAGGACAGACGACGCCGAACCAAAAACCGAAGGGTGACGTATGAGTGGTCTCATTGGGAGCCAGTTACGGGAATAAAGAACACAAAGCACCTTCAAGCATAGATAATTATCCATCGATTAGAGGTAGGGGTTTATTCAGTTATGATTTCTAAATTAGTTTCATCTTCCCCATTCTTGAATAACACAATGAACGTGGTCAACCGACTAATGGGTTGAACTATGATTCATTTGTCATAGCAGGAGGTTGTTACAGGGAATCTTGTGGGGTTTATCTTGTTTCTTAATTCAATTTTTATTAAAACCTCAACCCCCTCGTGTTACAAGCTAACGCAGAGGGTGAAGGCCTAACGAATGCGGCCCGAACCCTCCACTATATTTGTTACATCCTTATACCTCCATGTAAGACCGACAACACGAAGACACCGATTGGATACGGGGTGGATAGTGCGTCGACGCACGCTCCAAGAGGAGGCTGTGACACAAAGTCGCGGTGGTCATCGTAGTGGATGACACCATCCAACCATGGAGGTGGTGCGGTGCGCCATCACACGCAATTGAGGAACAATGGAAGCAACGTCTTGTCAGTCGCAATGACCTAAGGAAGCCGACCGATACACTAACCAACTACGGGGGACGGTGCGACACACCGTCGTACGACACTGGCGAGGTCTGCCGACACGTCGGTCGACTGCGATGGAACCGGAAGGACCAGCCCCAGCAGATCCTAAATTCCACCTGGTGGCGCGAATTGGTGCCTCCACTGCGAAGAAAAATGAAGGGCCTTCTGCCGTTTGGGAAAACCGGGGGGTCGCTCCCCCGGTGTCGGCTAGGGTGCACCCCCTTGCAGGTCGCGTCTCAAGTGGTCAGGCTGCCCCTTACGGACCATGCCCTATACGGACCGGGCTTCCCCTTTAAGGGATTCCCTCTTGTGGGCCAGGATGACCACTTTACGGGTCGGTCTGAACCTCGGCCAATCCTAGACCAGGTCGGGCCGGGTAGGTTCGATTGGGTCAGATCGGACCCGAGCCCCAAAATGCTGAAAGGGTCTTATCTTGAGAACTGGATGTCCGTTTGATAAACCGTCTGCAGCGTTGGGTTACTTGGAGTGAGACGGTTTTGAGAAACTTGGAGTATGACCGGGCTGGATTACACCTGAATTCAACCGAGCCCTCGGCACTGAAATGCCACTAATGCACAGACCGAGCATCCGATTGACGCACCGTCTATTGCGTTGGAACCATCATGATGTGCAGAATCATCAAGTTACTTATTTGTGAGACTTCATTGCTTGTTGAAATATGACTAATGGCTTAGAGAGATGTTCTCATAAGCACGCTACATACGGAACCCCGTGACTGGCTGAGACTTGATGACTGCTAACTTTTTGACTCGAAGTGACTCAACAGACCAGTGGGGAGTGCCTCTGTGTGACGCGGAAGACCCACAGTGATCGACATAAGGATTACCTCAGCCGGACATGAGTGGGAGCGCCTCTGTGTGACATGGCAGACCCACAGTGGGGAGAACCTATGTGTAATGCAACAGACCCACGATACTCGACAGGAGGAGTACCTCAGTAGTCCAAGGTTAGTGGGAAGTGTCTCTCTGTAATGCGGCATGCCCACTATATTTGATAGAGGAGGAGTTATCCAGCAGCCAAGGTGTTCAAAATTGTGACTACATATGTCTATTTTTACTACCTGAAACGCATAGAAATTTTTTTTCTATCGACCGGTCAAGGATTCAGTGCTCTGCTAATGTGTATAGCAGCACTCGGGTCAAATCCTCGGTAATGATACTTTTTTAATAGTCTTTTGTTTTTAGTTGATTGTATTTTGATTAGGGGGGTTTGTTTTTAGAGATTAATTGAAATTAATAATATATTATAATTTTTTTAACAAATTTATAATGATTGGGGTGAGTTCATCATTAGGTAGTTAATCATGTGATATCTTTGAGCTTTGCTTTATATTGCATTTAAATTAACACCCATGTCACAAGTTGATGTTGATTTAAATTCCCAAGTGTTAAGGCTTTAATACAAGTCTTAACATAACTTAGAGTTATAATATTGATCATATCTTGTTTATGGTAGTGTATTTATGGTTCCTATAACCCATGGAAACCACACGTTAAACAAAACAAGTCATTAATACATGACATGCTAACTCCAACAAACACAATGTTAATTCAATGAATACTCATCGAGCAAAAGATCTCAATCTCCTAACATACCTAAATAAAAAATCAACCAAATTAGATATTTACTCAGACATTAAGATGGTTATTAATCTGGTAATATATGTTTATGGTGATGAATTATAAAGGGAATAAAATGAAAGGGACAAGATAAGATTAGTGCGTCGAACACACACACACACGAACAATGATGATAATTAAAAAAACAAACTTTAAATTGAATGAGGAAGCAAAATAAGGGAAGGGGATTCAACTAAATTTAAACTATTTTAAGAAAATTAATATTATACTACAGAAGGTGGATGAGAAAAAGAGATATTGAAGAATAAATTTTCATTAAAACATAATTACAAAAGAAAGGACTTACAAAATTACAACAATGATGAACATAAAAGTAAATGAAAAAAAGAGGAGAAACGATCTCTCAAGTGAAAAAATGAGTATGGAAGATCCTCTTAAGCCTTTGGAAAGGCTTTTTTTGTGCCATTATGATCTCCTCTCATATGAAATGACAACCCCTATCAAAGAGAGAAGGGGAGAGTATTTATAGCCCAAGGAGTGGAATGTTTTCACTCCCAATCATTCCCTCCACTTTCAACGCCATGTTGGCTATTCAGACAGCCGAATATCGACAAATATCCTTCTTAAAAGTAGTATATAATAAAGTTGGATGACTCCTCTAAATATTTGGTAGAATTTGAACCTATTTATCCAATGTTATGGCTGGTTGATTAAACAATTTTAATCTGTCCATTTCAATAATGTCTTTTTGAAGTCCAAAATGTGATAGGTTTTTGAATAGGAATATTCCTTAAAATCAGAATTATTTCTTCAACAAAGTCTTCCTAATATATCTCATCTTTCACACAGAAAAATGTCAGCTCGATTGGAAGCTTAAATCATGAGATATGTCATGAATACTATACAGATTTTATTTCTCGTCCAGAATGGTGGGCTGAGTATAAATGAATATTTGAGACCCTTGTACTTGGATTTGGGCCTTGAAATTTTTATACAAGATTACATGTAGTGTCCCCCAAATTATTGTGGAGAATTAATGTTTTTGTACTTCTGTATTGAGCCCATTAAATCAATATTCAGGGCTGATCCAGTTAGTTTAGAGATTCATTGGTCCTTATTGTGTGGTCCATATGACCATTGAAATGGCAGAATTGTCTTATGATACCTTCTAATGAAATGTGGTATATAGAACTAGGAATCATAATGAACAAGAACCAAAAAATTTGGATCATCAGGGTGAGATTTATAAATAAAATAGTAAACTGACTCAATTGGACTACTTCGAAAAATGATCAAAAATTATACTTAGTATTAAAACATTAACATTTCACACAAATTATGCACATTTCATATAAAATATGTAAAGGAGTATATAATAATTCATGAAAATATTAATAAAATCAACTCCTCACAATTAGTTTTGTGCATGTACTCATATGTAACAAATATAAAAACATGAAAAAACCATTTTCACTCACCAACAAATAGTAAAATTTTGTTTTCTTCAATTAGGGGTGGTTTAGACTATTTCACTCATCCATTTTGAAATCCACCACAAGTTGTTACAGAAAAAATGTTCCAAAACTAATTCATTTTTTCATGCTCAAATTTAGAAATTGAAAATATGGACACTCAAAACTCACACCTCTCAAGATCATAAAATTCATTTGTAGAGGTTCACTCCTTCACCAACAAGAAGTGAAAATCATAGAGTTTGAAAAAGCTCTCAGCTTCCAATAACAATCCAAAGTGAACAAGAATCAAGAGGACTTTTTAAGGGGTTTTTCTTTGGCTATGGGGTGGTAGGAATATAATGTCCAAGAGAGAGAAGAAGAGGGTTAAAACACCAACATAGAAAAAGCAATGCACATTTTTTTGAAATATAACATGGAATGAAATGAAAACACATATTTATAAGGGACTGATTGTGTGAAGAAAGACACAATAGAGGAAGAAAATGTGAAGGAAATGAGAAGATGGAATATTTACAAAACACAAAACGTCTCCCAATAATAATATAATGCAAGTGTTCATTTTTTTCTTTTCCTTTTTATTTTTTGTTTTTTTGAAAGTTGACCTTGAAACAGATCTCACAATCATATCCCAAACCATGATTGATCTCCTCACAACACTAATTGTAATAGTTATAACCAGATCAAAGGTTGAGGATGAATTAATTTTGACCTACCCAAAACACAAACCATTTTTTCATTTTTTTTTTGATTTTTTTCATCATTTTTGATTTTTTTTGAACACTTGTCAATAACATTTACAAAATAACATAAATGGGAGTACATTATATTCACCAAAACACACTAAATGACCACCAATCCCTCACACTGAAATGGATGCTTTCCCTTAAGAAGATGATAACTCGTTAAAAATAAATAATAGGGTACCCAAAAAATTAAATCCATTTACCCCACAACTAAATTTCAAAAAAAATTATGCAATTAAAATCCATGTTTATATCGGGTGGGAAAAGGTATTTGTCTTGTAATGTGGCTATCAAAGAAATGGTTTTCATAGGCTCGAACGAGATTTAAAATGGAGGATTAATGTAAGGGAAATGGGAGGCTATTTGGCTATTGTGATTCTCATGTGGTTCAGAAAATGCCTCTATCATATTAATTCACACTAAGGTAGGAAATTAATCTCGAATGTCCACAAACTCAAGAATCACAAATTGGGGTGAAAACACACATTTTGAAAAGACGGCCATAGGTGGCCTTGACATGAAAGCAAATGTTGTTCCTCACAGTTTGAAAAAAGCATTTTCCAAATCAAAAATCGAGCATTCAAAATTTGTTAATTTTAACACAAAATTATTTATCCAAATTCCGGATGAAAATACAAAATTGGTTAGATGAAAAAATTCCTGTTAACTCCCCAAAATGGTTGGACAAAATTTCAAAACTCGATGGTGAGTAAACATGACTCATAATTTTTTTTTCGATTTTTTAAGTTATTATTTTTTTTTGTTTTTAGGTTTATATTATTGTTTTTTATAAAGATACACCCACATAAAGGAGAAAGTGAAAAAGAAAGTTTTGATAAAGAAAGTGGTAAAAAAATTTAAAGAGAGAGGAAGAAGAAGAAAGAGGTAGAGAGAGGAAGAGATAGAGAGAGAGTTAAAGGGAAAGAGGTGCCCCTTGGTTTGGATTTGGCGGGTCACTATCTCCATCTAGTGGTAGGTCAAATAGAGAAGATAAGGATCTAATGGAAGTTGATGGTGATCCAGGATGGTTCATCCTCTCATGGTGATGCTTTAACCGATTTCCATTAACCGTGAATGTCCTTTTGGAAGAGGGGTCTTGGACTTTCACTGCACCAAATGGGTAAACATTAGTAATAACAAAAGGACCTTCCCAACGGGAATTTAGCTTAATTGGGTGATGCTGAAATCAAGAATTAAAGAGCATTACCTTTTCACCTTCATGAAATACCTTTCTCAGGATGTGTTTGTCATGGATTACCTTAGCCTTCTCTTTGTACAGAGTGGAAGTCTCATAAGATTCAAGTCGAAGCTCCTCGAGTTCAGCCAATAGAAACAATCTTTCTTCACCAGAATTTTCAAGATCAAAATTACATGTTTTCATTGCCCAAAATGACTTATGTTGGATTTCAACTATAAAATGACATGCTTTACCAAAAACTAGCCTAAAAGGAGACATCCCAAAAGGTGTTTTATAGGAAGTTCGATAAGCCCAATGTGCTTCACCAAGTCTTTCAGGCCAGTCTTTTCTGGTGGGTTTTACAATTCTCTCAAGCACTCTTTTCACTTCTCTATTACATAGTTCATCCATGCAATTTTTTTGTGGGTGATATGAAATTGAAGTTCTATGTACAAAACCATTCTTTTTCAAAAGAGATTCCATGGTTTTATTACAAAAATCGGTTCCTAATTCACTGATCAAGGAACGAGGTGTGCCAAATCTGTGGAAGATGTGTGTCTTTAGGAACTCACTAACAGTATGTGAATCATCCTTTCTAGTGGGTTTGGCCTCGACCCACCTAGAAACATAATAAACCACAAGAAGGATGTATGAGAATCTATTGTAAGGGGGAAATGGTCCCATGAAATCGATACCCCAAACATCGAAGCCCTCACAAAAAATTAAAGGCTTTGGGGGG
This sequence comes from Viscum album, assembly GCA_963277665.1. Taxonomy (NCBI): domain Eukaryota; kingdom Viridiplantae; phylum Streptophyta; class Magnoliopsida; order Santalales; family Viscaceae; genus Viscum; species Viscum album. The sequence goes on from OY728123.1 coordinate 894,992,041, forward strand.
GCATTTCATTTCTCTTTGAAATTGTACCAAACTTTTGGAAAGTGGGACATGATTGACAAAACTCATGTGAGTTCTTGAAGAGTGAAGGCCAGAAGAATCCAGAGTCTAGGACCTTTTGGGAGGTACTTTGTGGTCCAAGGATTCCACCTCCGGGAAGTGAGTGATAGAATTATAATATGGAAGAATTTTCATTTTCATTGACACATTTCCTAATTACCATGTCAGCCCCAATTCACTAAAGTTTATTTTCTTCCCAAAAATAGTATTTTGAATCACTTTTCAACTTAATTTTTTGTTCTTTTCAAAAGAATTCAGGAAAAACACCAGAAACCACGTAATTTACAATTGGGGCATACCATGGTAACATTAGAGTGAGAAATGAAAGGTGCTCAGAGGGGGAATTCAGGATCAATGGTTTCAAAATGAAAATAATTAATAATTCTACTCACGTGATCAGCCACATGGTTTTCTTTTCCTGGTCTATCTTTTATTTCAATGTCAAACTCTTGGAGCATTAGGATCCATCTTATTAGACTTGGTTTGCAATCACTTTTCTTGAGTAAGAACTTTATAGCAGAATGGTTTGTGAAGATGATGATTTTGGCACCTAATAGATAGTTCCAGAATTTATCTGAGGTAAAAACCACTGCTAAGAGTTCCTTTTTAGTGACAGTGTAGTGAGATTGTGTTTCATCCAATGTTTTTGAGGCATAATAGATGACATGAGGAATTATTTCTCTTCATTGACCAAGAACAGCCCCAACAGCTCTATCAGAAGCATCACACATCAATTCAAAGGGTAAGGACCAATCTAGGGGTTGGATTATCGGGGAAGATGTAAGAGCAGTTTTTGAGTTCAATGAAGGCTCTCTTGAAAACCTCATCAAAATGGAAAGTGACATCATTTTGGAGAAAATGAGTGAGTGGGATGAAAATTTTACTAAGGTTATGGATGAATCGAGGATATAAACCAGCATGACCGAGGAATGAACGGATGTCTCGAATAGAGTTGTGTTCAGGAAGTGATTGGATCACTTCAATTTTGGAAGGATCGACTTCAATAATATCTTTTGAAACTATGTGCCCTAGAAAAATCCCATTTGCAACCATGAAGTGTCATTTTTCAAAATTGAACACAAGATTACACTTACACACTTTTGAAGGACTAGAGAGAGTGAATGCAAGCCCGACTCAAATGACTCAGCATAAATGGTGAAGTCATCCATGAATAATTCCATGCAGTTTTCAATGAATTATGATAGGATTCTCATCATACACCTATGGAATGTTGTAGGAGCATTAGAAAGGCCAAAAGGCATTCTTCTATATGTATATATTCCAAAGGGTCATGTGAAAGTAGCCTTTTCTTGGTACTGAGGTGCAATTGGGATTTGGAAGTAGCCGGTGTATCTATCAAGAAAGCAATAGTGTGACATTATAGATAATCATTCCAGCATTTGATCAAGGAATGGAAGAGGGTAGTGATCTTTTCTGGTTTTAACATTCAATTTTCTATAGTCGATGCACACACGCCATTTTTTCTTCACTCGAGTTGTGACTACCTCTCCATGTTCATTTGTGACAACAGTTATCCCACCCTTCTTAGGTACAACTTGAATTGGACTAACCCATTCACTATTAGAAATTGGGTAGATAATACCAGCTTGAAGAAGCTTGGTGATCACATCCCTAACTACCTCAAGGATGAGTGGATTGAGTCTTCTTTGTGGTTTTCTAATTGGTTTGGATGATTCCTCAAGATGGATGTGATGCATGCAAAGGGTAGGGTTTATTCCTAGTATGTCATCTATGGTCCAACCTAAGGCCTTTTTTTCCTCTAACACATGAACAAGTTTTGACTCTTCGGTTTCAGTAAATGAAGAAGAGATAATGATAGGATAAGAGTGATCATGAAAAAAGAATTCATATTTCAGGTGTTCAGGAAGAGGTTTCAGATTAGTATCATATTTAATTTGTGGGATAGACTTCTCAGGAATGGATGAAGGGACTTCAGTTTCTTCAGATTCATTTTCCTTAATATTGTCCAAGGTGGAGCAGTAGAGATCAGAGTTGATGTGGGATTCAAGAGAGTTTTCAAGTTCCTCTAGATTGATGCAGTCCATGAATGAGAGGTCCACATCAACATCGCCATTTATGACTTGGTTAATCATGCTGAAGATTTCACAAGATCCTTTGTCATTAGAACATGAAGAACATGGTGGATTGGGGTTAGATTGACTCTTATAAGTGTCCTCAGAAGCATGGATTGAGAATGGGGAGTCATCCTCAAATGGGTATCGCATGGCTTGGAAAATGTTGAACATGACCAGTTGGTCACAAAATTCCATGGATAAGATGCCTGAATGGACATCAATCTTGGTTCTCGCAGTCATGAGGATTTTTATTCCTAGAATTAGTGGAGATCGTGAAGAGTTCGCCTCACCTTCCATGTTAAGGACATAGAAATCAGTAGGGAAGATAAGATCATTGACTCAGACAAGGACGTCCTCAATTATTCCCTCAGGACTAGTTGTGCTTCGATTGGTCAATTAAATGACAACACTTGATGGATATAAGGGACCTAGACCAAGGATGGAGAATATGTATTTGGGAATGACATTAATTGAGGCTCCTAGGTCTATGAGTGCATCATCAATGTTCGAAAATCCAATTTGGAAGGGAACCGTAAAGGTACCTGGATCTTTGAACTTAATGGGTATGGAATCTTGGGTTGAAACATTTTCAAAGGTCCTATGTTTCATCTTTTGGGTACACAACTCCTTGATAAACTTAGAATACTTAGGAATTTGTTTTATGTCATCTAAGAGTATATTGTTGAATTCAACACGTCTAAACATGTTGAGCATTTCAGGATCAGGTTCAAAGGACTTCCTTGGTTTAAAAACTGCTTGAGGAAAAGGAATCAGATTCATAAGTGGAATTGAAAGAGGTAAATTAATGGTTTCAGTTTCCTTTTCAAGTTTCTTTTTCTTTTCATTTTCTAGGTCAACATTCAGAGGAGGGTTGGAGGACTTATCTTAAGGCATAGAAATTTTCATTCCCGATCTAAGTGTAATTGAACTTACATTACCCTTGGGGTTGGGTAATGGTTGAGCAGGGAGTTGGGAAGAATTGGATGGTTGCTGCTGAGTAAGGTGGGATGCAAGTTGGCCAATTTGGGTTTCAATTTTCTTGAGGCTTGAATGGGTGAAGGAGGAAAGATCTTCCACTACACATTCCCATGGTTTATTGGAAGAAGATGCTTGTCCCAGATTGGTATTTCCTTGATATTGTTTATTGGGAAAGGGATTGTATTGGTTTTGGAATTGGGAAAGCTCACTAGGATAACGGAATCATGGAGGAGGATTGTTCCTTTGAGGTTGAGGAAGAAAAGGATAAGGTTGTTGGAAGTTACCAACACCTTGACCATATTGAAACTAGTTTGGGTTTTGAGGAGGGAATTGAGGGGGATGAGATATGGGATTACCATACCTAAGGCCTTGGTTATAGGAAGAAGAGAAGGGCTTCGAGTGTGGTTGATTGAAGTTTCTAACAAACTGACCTGATAGTTGAGGAATGGTGTTCCGCTGAGCATATGCTGCATTGAGCTCCATTGGTCCAGATGAATCAGATTGATCCTATTGGAGTTGTGGACATGTGTCAGTTGGATGAGATGGAGAGTTACAGATTCCATAGTTTTTGACAGGACCAAGAAACATTGATTGTGGAGAATATGAGGATGGGGATTTGGTAGCCACAACTAGTTGTCGCAAAAGACATGTAAGTTCACTCATCCACTCAGTCATCTTGTTCGGCTCAATTGATTGATTTTCATGGGCTTTTTTGACTTGATCATGTGCTCGAGTATGGAATTGTTGTGTGTTTTCAGCAATGTTACTTACGAGATCTCTTGCTGCTGCATGAGTTTTATCAATAAGAGCACCACCACTTGCGGCATCTATGAGAGTTCTCTACATAGCCAATAACCCCTCATAGAAGTATTGGATCAAGAGTTGGTTAGGGATTTGATGGTTTGGATAGGTTTCCACATGCTTTTTGAACCTCTCCCAGTACTCATGGATTGATTCACTTGGGAATTGACATATACCACTTATTTCCTTTCGAATAGATGTGGTATGAGAAGAAAGAAATAATTTCACTAAGAATAGTCGCCTCATGTCATTCCATGTGGTTATGGAACTAGGAGGTAGGTAGTAAAGCCATGACTTAGCAGTGTCAGCTAGGGAGAAAGGGAATTCTCAAAGTTTGATTTGTTTTTCATAAACCCTTTGAGGGTTCATGGTAGAGCACACTACTTGGAACTCTTTAAGGTGGAGATATGGATCCTCACCGACTAGCCTGTGGAAATGAGGAATAAGATGAATCAAACCCGATTTGAGTTCGAAGTCAGCCTCTATGTTCGGATATTGAATACCAATAGGATAGTAATTCATATCATGGGAAACGGGTTCCTTAAGTGTTTTTTCCATAGGATTGGCCATATCTAATTCAATTGGTTGGACAAGGACTGGTTCTTGAATTATTTGATTATCTCTTATGTTTCATCTAAGTTGGAGAAGTGTTCGCTCAATTTCAGGGTCAAACAAATCCGAGGGATTGTTTGGAAGGCTACGAAGCATTCAGAGAGATTTTTGAAGAATGAGTAATATGGGTTTTTCTTTGTTTTTTTTCAATTTTTTTAATTTTTGTTTTTTTGGGTTTTTTTGAAAATAACCAGAAACTAATAAATACATAAAGAACCATCCCTAGAAATGGTGCCATTTGTAACGCATGGCTGATTGTCTCCTATCGACCGGTCAAGTTTTCGGTGCTCTGCTAATGTGTATAGGAGCACTCGGGTTGAATCCTCGACGATGATACTTTTTTAATAGTCGTTTGTTTTTAGTTGATTTTATTTTGATTAGGGGGATTTTTTTGCAGAGATTAATTGAAATTACTAATAGATTATGATTTTTTTATAAAAAATTTAATGATTGGGGTGAGTTCATCATTAGGTAGTTAATCTTGTGATATCCTTGATCTTTTCTTTATATTGCATTTAAAATAACACCCATGTCACAAGTTGACGTTGATTTTAATTCTCAAGTGTTAAGGATTTATTTCAAGCCTTAACATAACATAGGGTTCTAATATTGATCATATCTTGTTTATGGTAGTATATTTATGGTTCCAATAATCCATGGAAACCACACGTTAAACAAAACAATCATTAATCCATGACATGCTAAGTCCAACATACAGAATGTTAATTCAACAAATACTCCTCGAGCAAAAGCTCTCAATCGCTTAACATATCTAAATTAAAAGTCTCCCCAATGAGATATTTACTCATCCATTAATATGGTTGTTAATCTGGTAATATATGTTTATGGTGATTAATTATAAAGATAAGAATAAGAAAGGGACAATATAAGAGTAGTGTGCCGAACACACACACACACACGAGCAATGATGATAATTAAAAAAATAGACTTTTGATTGAATGAGGATGCAAAAGAAGGGAAGGGTATTCAAATTAATTTAAACTATTTTATGAACATTAATATTATACTATAGAACATAGATGAGAATAAGAGATATTGAAGTATAAATTTTCAATAAAACAGAACTACAAAAGAAAGGACTTACAAAATTACAACAATGATGAACATAAAATTAAATGAAAACAAAGAGAGGAGGAAGGGTATCTCAAGTGAAAACGTGAGTATGGAAAGTCCTACCAAGCCTTTTTCAAGGCTTTGGTCGGGCCAATATTATCTCATATCTTCAGAAATGCCAACCCCTATCAAGGAGAGATGGGGAGAGTATTTATAGCCTAAGGAGTGGACTGTTTGCATTCCCAATCAGTCCCTCCACTTAAATCGCAATGTTGGCTATTCAGACAAAATAATATATTGAAATCTCCTTATTCAAAGTTGTAGATAATAAAGTTTGTCGACCTCTCTCAATATTTGGAGGCATTTGGACCTATGTAGCCAATGTTATGGCTGGATGATTAAACAATTTTAATTTGTCCATTTCAATCCAGTATTTTTGAAGTCCAAAATGTGAAAGGGTTTTTCAATAGGAATATGCCTTCAAATATGAATTATTTCATCAACATAGTCGGAAGAATATATCTCCTCTTTCACAATGCAAATTATCATCTCGATTTGATGCTTACATCATGAGATATGTGATTAATTCTATACTGATTTTATTTCACATCCAGAATGGTGGGATGATTTTAAATGAATCATTTGGGTCCCTTGAACTTGGATTTGGACCTTGAAATTTTTATCCAAGATGAAATGTAGTGTCCCCCAAATTATGGTGGAGAATTAATGTTTTTGGAATTCTGGATTGAGCCCAGTAAATAAATCTTCAAGGCTGGTCCAATTTGTTCAATGATTCATTGGTCCTTCTTGTGTGGTTCATACGACCATTCAAATGGAAGAGTTACCTCATTATCGCTTCTAATGAAATGTGAAATATTGAACTAGGAATCATAGGAAACAAGAACCAAACAAGTTGGATCATTAGGGTGAGAGTTATAAGTAAAATAGTAAACTAACTCAATTGGACTACTTCTAAAAATTCTCAAAAATTATACTTAGTATTAAAACATTAATATTTCACAAAAATTATGCACATTTCATATAAAATAAGTAAAGGGAGTATATAATAAGTCATGAAAATATTAATAACATCACTACCCCTAGAGAATCCAGTGGCTGGCTATCAGTATTCAGAGTGATCCTGTGTGGATCAACATCATAATCCTATTTCTCTAGGTTGTATACCTGGTTTGAGCTTTGTTTATTTCTTCGTGAATTTTGATTGAGATAATTCTTATGGTTTTTCCTTTTTGAGTTCTGAGAGACCTTTTGGGGGTCTTGGGGTCTCTACTGGGTATTTTTATACTCACCCCTGAACGGACTACGCCCGCACCTTATTATGTCTTGTGCAGATGACGAGCAGCGGGGCTGAGGTTTGAGGGAGCCCGGACTGGGCGGTATGTAGAGGATACGGGAAGACGTGCAGTGATGAGGAGGCGAACTGTACCTATCTATCAGGTAGGATCCTCAAAAGACGACCCATTATCTATTTTCCCTTTTTTAGTTATATTTATCTTTCAGTTTTGCTTGTACTTTTATAGTTGGGCTTGTATTCTAGACCATTTTACTTTTAGCACTCTTTTACTACAGTAGTTTACTTCATAGTTTCTTCTTGTTGTGTTCTCAGACCGTGTGTTTGTTCAGGTTTAAAGGAAATTCCTTCCCGTTTTAAAAAATATGCCTTTCGGTGCTAGTCACCATCCTTTAGCCTATGGAAGATGGGAATGGGGTAGTCACAACATGGTCCCCGAGGGATGGGTCATGGAAAAGTGGTATCAGAGGTGAGAGGCTCGCAAGGCAGTGGAAGACAGGAAATGGACACGCAGTGTTACACGTGCGGCAGGTAGTGTCATATGGATCACCACTGCTCGACCTGCCATACAGATGACCAAAATACGGTCAAGGGACCACCGAGGTAGAGGTAGAGGTTCGAGCGAGGAGGTCCACAGGGTGGCAGACGTGGAAGAGGAGTTTGCCATGAAACAGGTGGTTGGTGGTGATATGAGGTTCTACCACCACCACTGCTAGGTGGTCCACCCCTACTATAGGGAGCATGAGGACAGGGGAAATCTCAGCTCTACGTAGCTGAGACCTACGACCACGGTGCTCCGGAGATGATTATAGGTACAATCTATGTCTACTCCACCTTAGCTGCAGTACTTATAGACACAGGTTCCAGTCATTATTTTGTTTCCATGACCCTCATTTGGAGATCGGAGATTCTAGTAGAGATGTTGGATCAATCCTTATGGCTAGTGACTCCTACTAGAGTGGATTCAATGATTACACACTGGTGCCGACGTGTGAGCTTATTCTAGGAGGTGAGAGCTTCGGCTCGGATCTCCTAGTAGCGAAATCAAGGCCTTATGATGTCATCTTGGGTATGGACTGGTTATCCACAGTCCATGCTCAGATTGACTGTATTAGGCACAATGTTTAGAGTGTTCTCATGGATGGGACCAAGTTTTCCTTCACTGGCGAGAAGGGAACCTTTGTAGCAGAGGATGGACCTCCCCAAAGGAGGGTGCATCCGATTACTCATCAGTTGGCTAACCATACCCTCAGAGAAGTTGATGTTTAGAGTCATATCTATCCTATAGTGGTGTACCTATATGTTGATGCCTTTCTTGATGATGTTCCAAGACTACCTCCACGCAGAGAGGTAGCCTTTAACATTGACTTGTTCCCTGGGACAACACTGATATCTACACCGGCATATCGTATGGATCCTACGGAGCTTCGTGAGTTACGGGTATAATTGGAGGACTCGTAGGGAAAGAGGTTCATAAGACCTAGTGTTTCTCTATGGGTAGCCCTGATTTTGTTCAACAATAAGGGAGATGAGAGTATGAGACTCTGTGTAGACTATCAACGCCTGAACCAGGTGACTGTTAAGAACAAGTATCCACTCCCAATGATTGATGATCTTTTCGATCAGCTAAAGGGATCCCTCTGGTTTTCAAAGATATACCTCTGATCAATCTATCATCAGCATAGGATACGAGATGAGGATATGAAAAAGACGACCTTCAGATGTCGTTATGGCCATTATGAGTTCTTGATTATGCGTTTAGTCATGACCAACGCCCCAACAGTGTTCATGGGGCTCTTGAACAGTATCTTTTAGCCATACCTAGATCGCTTCGTAGTTGTGTTCATCAATGATATCTTGATATACTCAGAAATTGAGGAGGAGCATTCCTATCATCTGTAGATAGTTCTCAATACACTCTGAGAGCACCAGATTTATGGTAATCTCTCGAAGTGATATTTATTGATACAAGAGGTCCACTTTCTGGGACACGTTATATCAGAGGCTGGAGTTGCAGTGGACCCAGCGAAGATAGATTTTGTACTTTCTAGGGAGCCACCCAGGAGTGTGATGGAGGAGCGGAGCTTCCTGGGGTTGGCTGGATACTACCAGAGATTCGTGTTTGTCTTTTCTAGAGTTGTGGAACCCTTGTCAGTGTTGACGAAGAAGGGGCAGCCCTTCAGGTGGACTGAGACATTATATTAGAGTTTTCAAGAGCTGAGGCGAAGACTGATGTGTGCCCCTATCTTGAGGCTACCAGAAGAGGGTGTTGGGTATGTAGCCTACTACGATGCATTAGGGACCGGAATTGGGTGTGTCCTGATGTAGTAGAAAGAAATGATTGCATATGGATTGCAAAAACTAAGACAACATGAGAATAACTACACCACTAATGACCTGGAGTTAGCAACAGTGGTCTTCACCTTGAAGATGTGGAGACATTACTTGATGGGGGAACATTTTATAGTATACTCTGATCAAAAGAGTCTCAGGTATATCTTCTCTCAGAAGGACCTGAACCTGAGACAATGACGATGTCTAGAGTTCCACCAGGACTACGACTTTAAGATAGTCTATAATTCTGGGAAGGGGGATATGGTAGAATATGCACTCAGTAGGAGGTATGGTCTGCAATTACTGAGTGAGGAAACATAATAGATATCCGCGTTGCAGATATCCTTCATGGATAGAGATAGAGAAACATACCTCTACTCTATGACAGTCACTCCCCCACTCCTTCAGTGAGTTAGGGAGGTGCAACTTTGGGACACTGACTACGAGGTTTTACATGCTCAGATATCCTCAGGACAGGCACCTGATGGTCTTTCTGAAGTTGGTGAGTACGTCATCCTCTTCAGAGAACATACCATGGTACAAGTGGAGCTATGGGAGGAGGTGTTGAGGGAGTTACATACGTCCCCTCTAGAGGTATATCCTGGAGTGGCGAAGATGTACTAGGACCTTTGGCATCAGCACTAGTGTCTAGGGATGAATAAGTCAATGGAAAAGTTTGTTTCACGATGCCTCACCTATCAGCAATTGAAAGCTGAGAATCAGGTTCTAGCAAGCTTAGTTCATCCACTAGAGGTACCAGAGTTGAAGTGGGAAGGAATATCTATGGACATTGTGATAGGTCTTCCACATATGTCTAGGAGATATGATTCCATTTGGATGATTGTTGACTGACTCACCAAGTCAGAACACTTCCTAACTATTCGAGAGCCGAGAGAAGTAGAGGGATTGGGATGCCTCTATGTGTAGGAGATTGTGTGACTTCATGGGGTGCCATCAATAATCATCTTTGAACGTGACGCACGTTTCACATCCCTGTTGTGGAAGGGATTTCAAAAGGCGTTCAGGACTTAGCTGCCTTTGAGCACCGCCTTTCATCCTCATACGGATGGTCAGACAGAGCGGACCATTCAAACACTGGAAGACATGCTATGTGCATGCGTCCTAGATTTTGGCCACAATTGGGAGGATCACTTGCCCTTGGTGGAGTTTGAATTAAACAATAGTTATCACTCCATCATCAGTATGACACCATTCGAGGACCTGTACGGTCGACCATGTAGATCACCTCTATGCTGGACAGACCCAGGGGAGTCAACACTTATGGGTCCAGAGTTGGAACGATCTACCACTAAGAAGGTGAAAACCATCCAGGAGTGGGTGAAGACTGCACAAAGTAGACATAATTCATATAATGATAGGAGACAGAGACCTATGGAGTTTTAGGATGGGGGCCATGTTTTCATGCATGTATCTCCTCGTCCGGGATAACAGAGACTTGGCAGAGGCGAAAACTTATCACTGAGGTTTATCAGAACATTTTTGATACTTCATAGGATAGGCAAGGTTGCATACTGCTTGGAACTTCCACCGTAGTTGGAGAAGGTGCACAATGTCTACCACGTATCCCAGTTGAGGAGATATGTGCACAACCCATCTCACATCATCGACCATGGCGAGCTGGACTTAGTCGATGGGGTGAAGTTTACGGAGTTTCCAGTAGAGATTGAGGATCGATAGGAGTGGGTCTTTCATGGGAGGTCAATACATTTGGTGTGTGTTCGCTGGTAGCACAGAAAGCTCTAGGAGTGCACATGGGATTTGGAGGCTCAGATTTGTGCTCAGTACCCCCTTTTTTTCTTATTCTATGTTGTGGATTTTGCGGAAGAAAATCCCTAAGGTGGGGAGAATGTAAATAGCCAAATTTTCCTTGTAATGTTTTTTATTTATATGGAATTATTACAAGTCTATAAAAATTGACGGCGCGTGGTTCCGATGCTCGGAGTTCCCAGAATGAATTTCTGAATTTTTTTCAGGTACGTTCTGTAAATGCGTGAGCGGAATTTTCTAACATTTTAACCGTTGATCAGATTAAAAATTTGAGGGCACCGTTGAATCCACAACGCCGAGATTCTCTTAAGGGAGGCTTTAATTTGAACGCGGTAGGTCGGGAGAAAAAGGTAATTTTTGTGACTTTTAAAATAAATGAAATAAAATAATTTTATTATTTTAATTCTTATCCTCCAAAGGACCAGTAAAGGGGGTGGGTCCAGCAATGTGTCAAGCCAATAAATGACTTAACCTGCCAACCCCAAGTAATGAATTCGTTGGGGAATTAGAAAGCCTCCTAATTAATGAGCCCCATTAAAATACAACGTCTTTACTTACCCTCACCATCTCTTATATATATGGAGATTGGGGAGGGGTATCAGCATAGCATTTCCAAGAAACGAAGTGCTGAAGGATCCCTGCAACACCAGACCCTTAGAAGGCGGAGCTGACCCAGTGAGAGGTAACGAACAACACCAAACCACGAACCGAAGGGCGACGTATGAGTGGCATCATTGGGATCTAGTTACGGGAATGAAGAACATGAACCAACTTCAATCACAGCTGTTTATCCATTGATTCAAGGTAGGGGGTTTATTCGTTTATTCTTTTTAATGATTTCCCTCTTCCCTATTCTTGAATAACATGAAGAACTTGGGTCAACTGACTAATGGGTTGACTAGTGATTCATTCGTCTTTGCGGGAGGTTGTTTCATGGAATCTTGTGGGGTTTATCTTGTTGATTAATTCAACTTTTATTAATCCCTTAACCCCCCTCATGTTACGAGCAAAAGCGGAGGGCACAAGCCTAACAAACCCAGCCCGAACCCTCCGCTATATTTGTTACAGCATTATGCCTCCATGGAAGACCGAAAAGATGACGACACCAAATGGATACGTGGTGGATAGCGCATCGACACAGGCTGCAAGAGGAGGCCACAAAAAAAGCTGTGATTGTCGTTAGAGTGGCCAACACTGTCTGATCATGTAGGAGGTGCGACACACCATCACGCGTTGCCGAGGAACAATGGAGGCTGCGGATCATCAAACGTGGTGACCCGAGGAAGGTGGCCGACACACCTGCCTATTGCGGGTGACGGTGTGGTACACTGTCACACACCATTGGTGAGGTCGACCAACATGCTGGTCGGCCGTGACAGAATCGGCAGGACCTACCCTAGCAGATCCAGCATGCCACCTGGCAGCACGACATGGCGCCACCACTACGAAGAAAACCGAACAGTCTTTGGGCATTCGGGAAAACCAGTGGGTCGTTACCCCAGTGTCGGCTAGGGTGCACCCCCTTGTGGGTTGTGTCTCAAGTGGTCGGGCTGCCACCCTCTCAAGTCGTCGACCTCCTGGACCACCACCCTCCCGGGCCACGCCCTATACGGACCGGGCCGCCCCTTTGCGGGATGCCCCCTTATGGGCTGACCCACCACCTTCATGGGCCGGGACAAACCTCAGCCCAGTGGGATGAGTCCACTAAGGCCCAGTCTAGACCAGGTCGGGCCGGGTCAGTCTGACTCGGTTGGACCGGACCCAAGCCCAACCGGGCCAAAAAACGCTTAAAGGGCCTTATCTTGAGAACTGAACGTCTATTTGATGAACCATATACTGTATTGGGATCCTTGAAGAGATATGGTCCTTTTGTCTTACTCCATGAGAGTTTTGGAGAAACATGGAGTATGAACGGATTGGATCGCACCTAAATTCAACCAGGATATCAGCACTGAAATGCCAATAACGCACAGACCAGGCATCCGATTGACCTGTCATCTGTAAGAAACCGGTTCATATTTTTGAGGTATGAGTTTCTTCCTCTCACTTTACCTTAAGTTTTTTTGAGGAAATAAGTAAAATTGGGAAAAATTACACTTTTTGTGGGTGCAGGCTGTGTACTTTTCCACACACCATGTACCTTGGCTGTGTGGGGTGAGTATAGAGGGTGTGTAGCCATGCTAGTGATGAAAGGTATAAAAACTGACTACACGCCATGTAATTTGTATTTACACGCCCTGTAGTCAGTCGGCGGGCAAATAGAAAGGCGGTGGAAGCATCTTCTAGCTGAACGACAGTACAAGCCATGTAATCAGAAATACATGTCGTGTACTCATGTCGACAGGTGAATAGTGATGTGGTGGAAAGAAGCCGCCATAGGAACAGTTAAAAAATGGAATGTACACGCCGTGTACTCAATAATACACACCATGTAGTTTTTTTTTCTCTTAAAATGGACAGTATCCTCCTCTATTCACAGAGAAGGCTTAGAACTAGAGTAGAGTTTGGGAGGACAACCGGAGCATTGGAGATCACCCGATCGAGCATCGGGAATCCGATTTCACCTCTGTCGATCTCGTTGGAACCGTACGGGTATGACCTCCCCTCTCCTTGAGTCCTTCTTACCAATTATTTCCAGAGGGGATGTTATTTACATTTAAATTGGAATTTTTTTCCTAATATCTACGCCATTCTTGGACAATTCAAGGAGCGTCGTTCACGTATACCGATCGGGGGCGATCGAGGTAGGTGTTCTGGTGTTTAAAATCCAAATGTTGTGCGTTTGCGTGTACCATTGTGCTACAAACCCATTTTTTGGTGTCGTGTGGCTGAGGCCTTGGTTGTTTTGAATACCTAGATTTGTATAGGTAATTAAATATAATAAGAAACTATTGTTTGGGATCACTGCTTGGATCCAGGACCACCCCAGGGGTGCGTTCCTCTATTTAGCCGTTTGACCAGGATAACGAAGGGTATTCCATGATTATAATGTGTTTTAAATTTCCTTGAGAGGATTTTTATATAAAATTGCATGTTTATGCTTTGGGCTCAGCCCGTTTACTCACGCCTAAGGGCGGTGTTCCTTTTAGCCTGAGGGCATTGGTTGTTTATCCTGTGGGGACGATACTACTTAGCCTAAGGGATATTTTCAATTTCGCCTGAGGGAAACACTCTTATGACTGAGGGTAGTGACTTATGTGCCTGAGGGTGAAACTTCGTACACCTGAGGGAAATATTTTTTTGCCTCTGGGAAATTACCTGTGGGTTCAATTCTAATTACCTGAGGGTAAGGGTTTGTGTGTCTGAGGACACTGACTGTTTACTTAGAAAAATTCATTGTGGTTATTTCCCTATACAGAATGATTAAATGAATATTATAATGGAAATATAACTAGTAAAATTTAGTTACTTTTAGTAATTCTTATTTTTTTGCATTTACTACTGCACACTGCTGTTGCACATTTTCACTAAAAGTTGGGCACGGGCCTTTGGTGGGTGCCTACTGGGATTTATTTCTCCACCCTGTTTGGGTCATGTCTTCGGCTCAAATAGATTACGTTTCTGTAGGTGTTGACAGGGGAAAGGGTCCCTATACATGTACTTGATTGTTGTAGAGGAGTAGGAGAGCATGAGACTGAGCTTAGGCTTGCGATGCTGCTGAGTTCCTGTTGCCCAATTTTTTTTGTTTTAATGTACCTGGTACTTTGAGCTATATTTTATTGTACCGTATTACTGTGTAACATGTTCTGGATGTTTTATTAGAACTATAGACATGTTGAATCATTATCTATATAACTGTTGGTTTTCTTTTTACTATAGTTGTTCATTGTAAATGCCTATAGTTTATTGCTTCCACTGTTGTTGTATGCTATTTATTTTATTCCATTGTGCTACACTTTGAAAAATGAGGGAAAAGTTTCCCCACTATCAGACCTGCGCCCTCACTGCTAGTTGGCAGCCTTTGGTGTTTGGGTAAATTCACTTTAGAACATGTGACCAACTAGGTTCTGGGTAGCTGTTGAGTGGCTTCCAGAACAGGGATGTTACAAAGTGGTATCAGACGGTATTCTTTTCTTTCACATATTGATTGGAGCTTTAGTCAGGGATAGTATGGAAATAGTAGTTGGTAATAAGATGTTCCCGGGAGTAGCTAACCCGTGTAAAGGCAAAAGCCAGTCTACCACATATTTTTTCAATTCTTCTAATTTTTCAAATTTTATAGCTGATTTGATTTTCACCGTTGGGTGACGCACTTGTGATTGTGCTTTTTATATTTTATCCATGGGTTCTATTTAATTTTAACCTGATGAGATGAGGGTACTCCATCTCATGCATTATTTAGGAACATGCGAGAAATCGCATGCCATACATAGTTCCATGCCATGTATGCACATTAGAAATTGCATGTTGTTGTGATAGTTGTGGTGCTAGAAAGCATGTTGTTATGACAGCTTCTTGATAAATTCAGCTATTTGATAGATTACTGTTGTGTGAGATTCAGAAGTATTGGATGCACAACTTTGGTTTTTGGGGAGTATGGTCCCACAATGACCTGAATTTGGTGGATCATTGACTTGTTACTTGTGTATAACATGGATAAGATTCCAAAATTTGATTCGTGGGTAGTATGGGCCCTCACGGATCGTAATTTGGAACTTAGGTGTTGTTTTTCAGTATTTACAGGGTTCCGGAGTAGTTTCAGAGGCTTACTGTCTAGAAAATCTAGGATACACGTTGTATAGTTCCTTGGACACACACCGTGTGATCTTCTATTTGGGAAGAAATAAAAACTTTATAAGTACACGTCGTGTACCCTCATTACATGTCGTGTAGTCTCTTCCCGTATCATAGAACGAGTGGGCGGGGAGATAGGGAAGGGAAAGGCTTGGGGATAACAAGCCGTGTACCGGTTTACATGTTGTGTAGTGTTGACCCGGAGTCTGCCCATTTAACTAACAACAGGGATGGAGGAGACCTTAAGACATACACGTCTTCCCCATCTTGGAACATGCCGTGTAGTCTGACTTGGAGACCCAGCCGTGTAGCTAACTAACACAGGTCGGTGTTACCTCTCCTTGAACATGTCATGTACCTATGGGCCACTAAGTGTAGTCCTTTCCGGTGGGAGACCGTGTGGAATTAGTCATGTGGCTGGGGAAACAGGGTTGTGTACATGTTTTGTGTGGGTGTAACACGCCGTGTGGTGTCAGCCGAGTAGTTGGTCGTGTCACAAATGACACATGCATTTGGAAATTAAACCATACACGCCGTGTAGATTACATACACACCATGTAATCTTTTCAAAAGTGATCTGTGTGGATAAGCTATGTAGAAGGACCCGAGCAAGGGAAGAAAGGTAAGGTACACACCGTGTAGTTAATATACACACCATGTAGTCTAGTTTTGAAAATCTTGAAAAGAATTCTTCCTCCTGTTCCTTTTTTTGGTCCCCTCATTTTCAGTCCTTGATAAATTTAAATCTAAGGCGTGTTTTTTACCTTTTAGAGTCATGCTGCCGAGACGTCCATGTATTGTTCACCAGGAGAGAGAAAATGAGTATACTCTAGAAATGATAGGCCATTGGCTACCGATGGATCCTTCAGTAGAGCCAGATGCGGTGCCAGATGTTATACCGGACACAGGAGGGGATTCGCAGTTTCGTGGAGGCTTCATGCGGTTTATTCAGACCTTCCAGGAAGCACCAACAGCTGCCACATCTATGCAAGATCTGACTAGTATCTTCCAGCAGCATAATCTACCTACATTTTTAGGGGATGGCGGACCACAGGTTGCAAAGTCTTGGCTGGATTCATTGAAGACTATTTTCGAACATCTAGAGATGCCTCCAGGGCGGAAGGTCAAGCATGTGACTTATATGCTGCGTGATTCTGCAAACAGGTGGTGGGATGTTACCACTCAGACAGAGCATCACAGAGACATGGAGTTGGAAAATTTTCAGACAGCCTTCTATGACTTCTTCATCCCAGATACGCTGAGGGCAGACCTAGCTCGACAGTTCATGAACCTGCAGTAGGGTGCTATGTTGGTGAGGGATTATTCTTCTCGTTTTACCGAGATTCAGTGTTTTTCACCCATTCTGGTGGGTGATGAGACGCTGAGGGCCATATGCTTTGAGGATGGTCTTCGATATGACATCTGAGCACCGGTGAATTTTTTCAGGCTACCTACGGAACATGATATTGTGAACCAGGCGCTAATTATAGAATGGAACCTTCAAGAGGCTAGGGGTGTGGGCCAGGCAGGCTCGGCACCAGTGTCTGGTACTAATTCTACTGGGAAAAGGAACTGGAAGATGAGTTTTTCACACAGTGAATGTACTAGCCAGAAAATTACTTTAGGTGGCCCGGTTAGGTGCTACTAGTGTGGTAGAGAGGGGAACAAGATACCACAGTGTCCACGTGACCCAGTGGAGTGCCGAACTTGCGGCAAGATGGGTCATCTGTAGCGCTTTTGCAGGGTGTTTCCACCAGTTTCTAGTGATGCGGTTTTTTGTAGACTCCGCATGCGTGAGCAAAACCAGCAGCTTCTTACCAGCCGGGAAACTCGAATACGTCCGGGCGTGCAGGCTGAGATGGTGGTCGTGGTCGTGGTAGCCAGACACCAGGAGCTTAGAGGCAGTAGGGCAGAACAACTTAGGGTAGCTAGGCTCTGTCGCATTGCCACGACACTGGGCAGGCTTATGCAGTGAAACTAACCCAACACGAGCATGATCTCAGACCTTCTACCGTCAGAGGTACTGTTCTAGTTGATTTTGTTTTATCTTCAAGACTTTTTGATATGGGTGCTACCCATAGATTTATATCTGTGCCCATTTTGGAGAGACTTGGGCTATGTGTTTCTTCTTCTTCTACTGTTATGACGCTAAACACTCCATTGGGAACTAGAACGGCTGGTGTACGTTAGTGTAGGGAGTGCTGCCTAGAGGTTGGTGGGTGTCACTTCCTATGGAACCTCTATGTCTTAGAGATGACATTCTATGATTTCATTCTCAAGATGGAATGGTTGGTTCCCTTTCAAGCCTTTGTAGACTGCTATCGTCATAGGGTGAGTTTCATGTCACCAGAGGGTGGAGAGTTTATATACAAGGGTGAATGGGATGTTCAGGTGAGTCGAGCTGGACTAGAGTGTCGTGAGCGAGGTGAAGTCACAACCCAAATTGTGAGGTTATATCTGCATGATCAGGGGACTTGTCAGCAGGATTTCCCTCCAGTTGTGGATTGTTTCAGGGATGTCTTCCCGGATGACTTTTTAGGTCTACCTCCAGAGCGAGAGGTGGATTTCTCTATTGAGCTTGTGCCAGGAGAAGCACCAGTTTCCATTCCTCCTTATAGGATGGCTCCACTAGAGTTTCATGAGCTCAAGAGGCAATTAGAGGAGCTACAGGAAAATGGTTTTATTCAACCCAGAACTTCTCTTTGGGGTTCTCCGGTCCTCTTTGCGATGAAGGTATATGGTACCTCAGACTATGTGTGGATTATCGAAAGATGAACATGATGACGATCAAGAACTGATATCCCTTTCCGAGGATTGATGATCTTTTTGATCAACTTCGTGGAGCACGAGTGTTCTCGAAGATTGACTTGAGATCAGGATATCATCAGCTGCGCCTGAGACCATCAGACATACCACTTATATCCTTTTGAAGCAGGTGTTTCCCTCAGAATTTGGGGATGACCTCCTTGATGGGAGGCTCAAAAATTCCAATCGGTTTCTAACAGGCTTATTCGTAGAACCAGAAACATCTAATGATTCCACATCCATTTGGACCTACATTCCAAAGGTAGGTTCTCATTAGTTTGTGGACTAATGAGGATTAGGAATTTTCATTGGTCGAGAGGATGGGAGGTCGGACTCATCACACCTTTTTTAGGGTAATTATTGTCTACTCCGGGACTCTCTTTATAGATTTAAGTTTGGTTTGTGAATCCTTATTACATTACCATTTATAAAATTAGATTTCATTCAGATCTGACAATCAATGATTAAATATGTTGGAAATTTAGAGAATCTTATATATGTATTCGAGGTTCTTCATCGATAGAGAATCATCTGTATTTGTTAGAGATTCTTGGTCAATGGTATCCTTTGACACATGTATATAGAAGTCTCCTGGTCATTATGATGACCATGCTGGTTTTAAATCCACTCAGTGTGGCACTTGAAGTTTATTGTCATTCAGAAGGACATTGATTATTTCAAATTTGGGATCGAACCCGCAGATGGGCTACCTACGTATCCTTTGTTTAGAAAACGAATCATAACCAACGTAGTTCGAGTAAGGGATTATGATGTTTATGATAGATGGCTCAAAGAAGGATGTCATAATTACTTTTACACTCTGAGCTCACGTGAGTCTAGCTCGGTGTGAGAAACAAGAGGTATTGGTAAAAATTAGACAATTGTGCAATGAAAGATACAATCATAAGAAATAATGTGGGACTTATGTATGTATGAATGCCCAGATAAATGAAGACTAGGATTTACTTCAGGGAAGAAATCCAGGAACAGGGTCCATAAAGGTATATGTGCTTCATGGAGATTTGAATACTCTATCTTGGGGCTTACTTCTGAAAAGGAGGCCCAAATTAGGAGAGGACTTATGATTGGGTTTTACTCCTGAGAAGGAATCCCAGATCAAAGGTAAATTAGGACTGGTTAAGAGAAAATAAGACTGGGGATTACTCCAAAAAACAGGGCCCAGGTTAAGAGACTTGAAAAATTAAGGGACTTGGGGCTTACTCCTGAATAGGATGCCCATATTTGAGATCGGGGCTTACTACTGAAAAGGAGGCCCAGGTTAATGTTTATGACTAGGGATTATTCCTGAAAAGGAGGCCCATGTTAAGAGAATTATGGTTGGGGCTTACTCTTAAAGAGGATGCCCATATTTAGGAATTTTAAGAATGGGGCTTACTCTTGAAAAGGATGCCCAAATTATGGGATTTGGGGCTTACTCCTAAGGAGGATGCCCAAAATTAATAAGAATTAAGACTGAGATTTACTCCTGAAAATGAGGCCCAGTTTAATGAGGACATGGGGATTACTCAAAGAAGGATGCCCTGATTCGATAATTATTATTGGGGCTTATTCTTGAAAAGGAGGCCCATATTTGAGATTGGGGCTTACTCTTGAAGGGGATGCCCATATTTGAGACTTTTATGATTGGGGCTTACTCCTGAAAAGGATGGCCAGATTAATGAGTTCTCTCATCTTAAAGGATGAGGTTGAATGAATGAAATCTCAATCTTTAGTGACATAAATATGTGTAAATCACTAGGTTTTGAGAGATATTCCATAGAATTCCCTTTAGATAAGGAAGTCAAATCAAGAAATTAGGCCATAAATGGCTTTGAAGAGTGTCTTGAAGACTGAATCTTGAATAAGAGAGGTGGAATGTCTTAAGAGGGATGAAATGGGCAAGAAAGGAATCCAAAAAGGCAGGGACGCGCAAGTCCTGGCAGGCGCGCAGGTACTGCGTGGGCGCGCAAGACCTGGTCGCGCAGGTATACATGCGCGACACATGGGTACTTGCGCGAAGGTTTACCAGCAGGGTAATACGTGAGTGAATCTTGGTTAAATCCTTTAGAATCATCTTCAGGTTCTTACAGAATAGTGGCGCGCAAGTTTTATTGAAGGAGGTAGGCGGCGCGCATGTGTGGACATTTCCCTTAAGGGCTGGCCCCTCAGGCGCACAAGTGTTGATGAGTTTCAACACTTAGGCCTTCCTCCCCCTCATTATATCTTCCGTTCTAGGTAAGAAATTACCTTAGAAGTGTTTCGGAAGCATTGAGAAGAGACTAGGGCATCGGGAGATCAAATATGAGTTTTTGGAAAAAATTATCTCTCAAATGGGGGCCCACAGGGTCTATTTATAGGCTGTAGAAGATCTCAAGTAGTTATTCTTTAGGTCAACCAAGTCACTTGAGTGACCATTAGGCGTCGCTCAAGTGGACTTGCGCGAAAGTGATGGAACATGCGTGACCCTTGTGCCTTTGAAGCTTTGTTCATGCCTTTGTCGATTTTTTATGTTTTCTTCAAAGGATGAATCAATTTATGCTAAGTCATTTTCATTTCCATTCGTTTAGAAAATGTAAAGAAAAATGTGCATCAACAAAAATCCCCCCCGTAGAGTTGGATCCAAAAGAAACGATGATGTGACTCTGAGGAAATCGAAAATCAAAAGGAAATTGGGGCATGCAAGGTATTGTGCGCAAATGAGTTTCGGGCATGTAGGGCTTGGCGCGCAGGGTCATGGCCGCATCTATAAATATGGGGCATCACTTCCATACATATCATATGGATTTGAAACTTTCGAGCTCTCGTCACGCAAGTTGCATTTTCCATGCAAGTTGCTCTGGTTCCCGATGTTTCCTTGATGTCGCGCTGCTGTAGAGGTATCTAGACCTGCACGGTGATACTTTCATGCCAAATACATGCGCGGAACATCCATACTTGTGCTCCATGTTTTAGACTTGCTCGCCTTAAATCCTTATCCATTTTTTCCAAATTTCTTCACAAATTTTATGAAAAATCAACTTACTTAAGAGTTAATTTTTCAAATCTTGTGCAGATTTAATGGCTCCCATGAGAATCGGAAGGGCTGATGGAATGGCTAGAAAGTGGATTGATGACATGATGAGCATTGTTGGCCATGATTACTATGATATCTGCGGCAGCAATCTCCCAGATTTGGCTATGTACTCGAAGAAATATCATCTTAATTTCCTGCAGAGCATCCATCTTCCTCTGTGTGGTCACTGTCATCTTCAAGGAGTCAACATTCCAGATGCAATGAATGATACGCCTGAAATGAAGCTGCACTGCTAATCCTCTATTTTGGTTATGCTATGCATTATGAGCAAGAACAATTGTGTGAACTTTCAAATTTTCCTTCCATGCCATTTCCTTGCAGATATGAAAATGGAAAACCCATGGTCTGAAATGTTTTCCGCTGCCGGTTGGTGGAGAGAAGAAAACCATGGCATCAGAGCATTATCTGAAAAGAGTACTTTTTCCAAATGGCTCTTTACTTCCAATGCTCCATTCTCAAATCCATGTTTCCATCTTCCAAGTCTCTTGGATAGAAACTGAGTCACTTTTTGAACAGCAGAAAATTTTCTCAAACCGCACTCAAGAACATCCTTTTACAATTGTTCCAAGAAGAGCTGGTATCACTGCATCTCTTATTGTATCCATTTGAATGAATGAATTCCAGGTGGTTTCTGATGAAGCTCGAGATTCCGTAAATCAAATGAAGAGTTATGTTTAAAGCCTTTATTAATACTTGAAAAAGAGAAGAGACTCCAGTCTGTGGATGTCCTTATATCACTTCTGCATCAATGAAAAACACATTCATCTTCAATAATTTGTACCTGCATTCTTTTTATACATGATTTAGATTTTTACTTAAGCCAATGGGCCTAGTAAGAATTGTTTTATTTTTACTAGGATTAATGTAAAAAACCCTACAAACTTTGAACCTTTTAATTGCCCATTATTACCTAAATCATACAAAATGTAAGTTTAGTGAGCTGGAACTTGACTTTTATTTAGAGTTCCCTTGTCTTTTGAGGGCAGTTTAAAGTCATGCATGTCGGAATAAAATAGGCTAATGTTTAAGGATGAAATAGATTTTACTGAATGAATTGGAATTCACTCAATTCCTTGACAACTCATCTGAAATCATAGTACCATACTCAAGTATGGGGGAAAAATGTAAAATATGACTTAAGAATATTTGTATCTGAGGAATGATATGAAAAAGTGCTAAAAGGAATTAGAATATGTAGTTATCAAGAATGAAGTTACCATTATTTAACAAAACCTTTAGGGGGTTGAATTATACAGGGCCTCCTAAGGGCATTGGCTACATAGTCAAATAAATAGTATCTATTGGCTAACAAATCTGTTATGTAGATTGTTGGTGAAAGGCCGCCTATGGGAACGTGTTGCATAGTCAGGAAAAAGAACTCTCAGAAATTTATTTTCCTAGTGCTAAAAGCCAGTGAATGTTTATGGAGATTCAAATTTTACAAAGTATAGAGTTTGCTGTATGGAACGAGTTACTTGAATATGGAGAAGATATTTCCAAACAAGATTATCTATGAACTGGATGGATATTACTTCTACGAAGGTCTGATCCAAACGTAGGGTAGGAGAATATAAATCATAAACTTGAATACATTCAGATCATGAAAAAAGGATATGGGACAAATATGTTAAGGATGGATACTTTTGCGGATCCCTACATACTGTCATTTAAGACCAACAAGGACAAAAGAGGATTTCTTCCTAAGAATGAAGGTACCATTATTTAACAAACCCGTTAGGTGGTTGAATTTTGGAGGGCCACCTAAGGGCATTGGCTGCATAGTCAAATAATAGTATATTTTGGATGAAAAATCTTTTATGGAGACTATTTATGCAAGGCCGCCTATGGGCACGTGCTGCATAGTCAGGAAAAATAACTCTCAGAAGTTTGACATTTTTATGAATAGAAGTCACGAAAAGGGTTATAAAGATCTGAAAATATTTAAGGTTAGTATTATGACACATAAATATGGGTATTGTCCAATGTATACAAAGATACACAGATCAATGATAACCATAATCATGTTGTGGCTGGGTCCTGAAATAAAATGTTGTACTTCACTACGTTTCCCATAAGTAAGGGAATCAAGACATACATAGTTCTTAAAGTATAGTTTGACGTCATGCGGGACAAAATGATTAGAGATCATAGTTTAGGGTCATAGATCTTGGACCATTGTAAGAAATACACAGAGTGTGTTTTCATGGGGAATTTTCAGACAGGGGACTGAAAGTGGAATCTGGGGTTAGGCCCGAAAGACTTGGGGCTGGATTCGAGGGACACTCTAATGTTCCTATGTATCCCATAAGGATGGGAATCAAGCCCACGTAGTTCTATAAATACCCTATGTACAAATTTGGTTCGTACATGTGAAGGGTGAAAGGGGACTTTAGTGCAATGATGGTTTAACCCAAGATAAAAGGTTTGGGCATTGCCATGTATACACATAGTTGTTGAAATGAAACATGATTGAAAAATAAATATAAATAATGGTTCCCTCTCAGGCGAGGCTATCAAAGAATATAGTAGTTTATTGTCGTACTGGAAAAAAGTGTTTTATAGTTTAATGTCGTATAACAAGGACGAAAGTGAACCAATGTAAAGATATTGATTCTAGGGTGGTTTCATGAATCATCATCATATGAGGTGGAGGTCAACTGATGTGAAGAGATTCGTTTTGGTCTTGAACCTTGGGAGGATGCCTACATACCCAGCCTAGAAGGAAAGGATCAAAGTCCACATAGTTCAATTAAAGAATGAATTGGTGATGAAGTTGTTCTTGGGGACAACGACATAAAAAATGGTGTTGGGACTTACACATGGTTAGCGGCCCAGAGATAGTCTTATGGTTGAGGTTTTATCTAAGCTCACGTTAGTTATAATCGGTCTGAGAAACACGAGGTAGAAACAACCCTAAAAATGCACAATTTAATGTCATATAGGTCATATTAAGGGACTATGCAGTTTAAAGTCTTGCAGTTAGGACTATAAGTGTTGTACAGTTTAGTGTCACGTAGTAGGGACAAAATACACTTTAACGTCATGTAGGACAAAAGGGGAAATGTGCAGTTTAATGTCATGCAGTGAGGACAAAAGTGTACACCATTTAACGTCATGTTTGATGTATTTGTGACTTTTTTCATAGTTTAATTTCATGTTGGACGAAAAAGGGATGATACTGTTTAGCGTCATGTTGGACGTAAGTGCGAATAGTTTAAGGTCGTATGAATGGACCATTGGTTATGCAGTTTAACGTCTTTCTGGACGCAAGGGAATTTTATATAGTTTAATGTCATATAGAAAGGAAGATGAAGGGGGACGCAGTTTAACATCATGATGGACGTATGTGAAAATAGTTTAGGGACATATGCATGGACCGTTGATGATTCAGTTCAACATCTTGCTGGACGGTGGTGCAGTTTAAGGTCATACCGGACCAACAATGATGCAGTTTAATGTCTTGTTGGACGTATGGGACTTCTATACAGTTTAACATCATGTAGTTAGGACATCACAGTTTAACATTGTGTGGGACGAATTAGGGAACTTTTTCCACAGTTTAACTTCTTGCTGGATGGTGGTGCAGTTTAAGGTCATACTGGACCTCGGTGCAGTTTAAGGTCATACTGGACCTCGGTGCAGTTTAAGGTTATAATGGACCTCATTGTACTTTAAGGTCATACTGGACCTCGGTGCAGTTTAGGGTCATACTGGACCTCGGTGCAGTTTAAGGTCATACTGGACCTCGGTGCATTTTAAGGTCATACTGGACCTCGTGCAGTTTAAGGTCATACTAGACCTAGGTGCAGTTTAAGGTCATACTAGACCTCAGTGTAGTTTAAGGTCATACTGGACCTAGGGTTATTTATTTTATGGTCATACAGGACCTAGGGTTATGCAGTTTAACGTCTTTCTGGACGGTGGTGTAGTTTAAGGTCATACAGGACCACAGTGTAGTTTAAGGTCATACTGGACCTATAATGACATATTTTGAGTTTATAAAAAATACTTCGTAAAAAATCTGGCATTGGTTGGAGTAGTGATGAGTTCTCTATCCATATAGATTAATGAATAAGCTCCATTTGAGTAGACCCTATGTATTGAGTATGGTCCTTCCCATTTTGGATCAAGCTTGGGAGGTTTCTTTCCTGGTATCATTGGAGTTCTGAGAACTAATACCAATTCTCCCTGAGTGAATGAATGAAGATGAACTTTTTTGTTAAAATATCGTGCTATTCGATTCTGATAGACATCCAAGTGGTGCAAAGTGCACAATCATTTCTCATCTAAAATTTCCAATTCATTCAATCGCTTTTCACTTTGGGTTCACCATTTTCCCCCCCAGATTTTGGGGATAACCTCCTTGATGAGAGGTTCAAACATTCCAATCGGTTTCTAACAGGTTTGTTCGTAGAACCGGAAACATCCAATGATTCCATATCCATTTGGACCTACTTTCCAAAGGTAGGCGCACATTAGTTTGTGGACTGATGATGCTTAGGAATTTGCATTGGTCGAGAGGATGGGAGGTCGGACTCATCACACCTTTTTGAGGGGAATTATTGTCTACTCCAGGACTCTCTTAATAGAATTATGTTATGTTCGTGAATCCTTATTACATTACCAAGTATAAAATGAGCTTTCCATCAAATTTGACAATCAATGATTAAATATGTAGGAAATTTATAGAATCTTTTATATGTATTCGAGGTTCTTCATCGATATAGAATCATCTGTATTTTTTAGATATTCTTGGTCAATGGTATCCTTCGACACATTTATATAGAAGTCTCTTGGTCATTATGATGACCATGCTGGTTTTAAAGACACCCAATGGGGCACTTGAAGTTTATTGTCATTCAGAAGGACATGGATTATTTCAGAGTTGGGATCGAACCCACATATGGGCTACCTACATATCCTTTGTTTAGAAAATGAATCATAACCCATGTAGTATGTGTAAGGGAGTATGATGTTTATGATTTATGGATCAAAGATGGATGTCATAATTACTTTTACACTCTAAGCTCACGTGATTCATGCTCGTTGTGAGAAACATGAGGTATTGGCAAAAATCAGACAATTGTGCCATGAAAGATTCAATAATAAGAAATAATGTGGGACTTATGTATGTATGACTGTCCAGATAAATGAATATTAGGATTTACGTCAGGGAAGAAATCCAGGAACAAGGTCCATAAAGGTATTGTGCTTCATGGAGATTTCAATACTCTAACTTGGGGCATACTTCTGAAAAGGAGTCCCAAATTAGGAGAGGACTTATGATTGGGTTTTACTCCTGAGAAGGAATCCCAGATCTAAGGTAAATTAGGACTGGTTAAGAGAAAATAATACTGGGGCTTACTCCTGAAAAGGAGGCCCAGGTTAAGAGACTTGAAAAATTAAGGGACTTGGGGCTTACTCCTGAAGAGGATGACCATATTTGAGACTGGGGTTTACTCCTGAAAAGGAGGCCTAGGTTAATGTTTATGACTGGGGATTATTCCTGAAATGGAGGCCCAGGTAAAGAAAATTATGGTTGGGGATTACTCATAAGGAGGATGACCATATTTTGGAATTTTATGATTGGGGCTTACTCCTGAAAAGGATGCCCAGATTAGGGGACTTGGGGCTTACTCTTAAGGAGGATGCCCAAAATTAATGAGAATTAATGCTGGGATTTAATCCTGAAATGGAGGGCCAAGTTAATTAGGACTTGGGGCATACTCTTAAGGAGGATCTCCAGATTCGAGAATTATGATTGGGGCTTATTCTTGAAAAGGAGGCTCATATTTGAGACTGGGGCTTACTCTTGAAGAGGATGCCCATATTTGAGACTTTTATGATTGGGGCTTACTCCTGAAAAGGATTCCCAGATTAGTGAGTTCTCTCATCTTAAAGTATGAGGTTGAATGAATTAAATCTCAATATTTAGTGACATAAATATGTGTAAATCACTAGGATTTGAGAGATATTTTACATAATTCCTTTCAGATAAGGAATTCAAATCAAGAAATCATGCCATAAATGGATTTGAAGAGTGTCTTGAAGACTGAATCTTGAATAGGAGAGGAGGAATGGCTTAAGATGGGTGAAATGGGCAAGAAGGGTACCCAAAAAGGCAGGGGCGTGCAAGTCCTGACAGGCGGGCAGGTGCTGCGTGGGCGCGCAAGACCTGGTCGCGCAGGTATACATGCGCGACACATGGGTACTTGCGCGACGGTTAACCAGCAGGGTAATACTTGAGCGAATCTTGGTTAAAGCCTTTAGAATCATCTTGAGGTTCTTCCAGAACAGTGGCACGCAAGTTCTATTGAAGGAGGTAGGCGGTGGGCAAGTGTGGCCATTTCCCTTAAGGGATGGCCACTCAGGAACACAAGGGTTGATGAGTTTCAACACTTATTCCTTCCTCCCCCTCTTTAGATCTTCTGTTCTAGGTAAGAAATTACCTTATAAGTGTTTTAGAATCTTTGAGAAGAGACTAGGGTACTGGGAGCTCAAATAAGAGTTACTGGAAAAATTTCTCTCATTTCAAATGGGGGGCCCACAGGGTCTATTTATAGGCTGGAGAAGACCTCGGAAAGTTATCCTTTAGGGCAATCAAGTCACTTTCATGACCATTAGGCGTCACGTAAGTGGACTTGCGCAACAGTGATGGAACCTGCGCGGCCCTTGTGCCTTTGAATCTTTGTTCATGCCTTTGTCGATTTTTGATGTTTTCTTCAAAGGATGAATCAATTTGTGCGAAGTCATTTTCCATTCCATTCATTTAGAAAATGTGATGAAAAAGGAGCATCAACAAAAGTCCCCCCTCAGTGTTGGATCCGAAAGAAATGAGGATGTGACTATGAGGAAATCAAAAATCAAAAGGAAATTGGGGCGCACAGGGTATGGCGTGCAAATGAGTTTCGGGAGTGCAGGGCCTGGTGTGCAGGGTCATGGCCTTTGATCGCACAGGGTACGGTGTGTAGGGTCCTGGCCGTGTCTATAAATTGGGGGCCTCACTTCTGTATAAAGCATATGGATTTGAAACATTCGAGCTCTCGCCGCGCAAGTTTCATTTTCCGTGCATGTTTCTATGTTTCCCGCTGTTTCCTTGATGTCGCACTACGGTAGCGGTATCTAGACATGTGCGGTGATAATTGCACGCCAAATACTTGCGCGGCACATCCATACTTGCGCACCATGTTTTAGACTTGTGTGCCTTAACGCCTTATCCATTTTTTCCATATTTCTTCACAAATTTTATGAAAAATAAAGTTACTTAAGAGTTAATTATTCAACTCCTGTGTAGATTTAATGGCTCCCAAGAGAATCAGAACGACTGATGGACTTTCTATCAAGCGGATTGATGACATGATGAACATTGTTGGCCATGATTACTATGATATATGCGATAACACTCTCCCAGATTTGGCTTTGTACTCGAAGAAATATCATCTTAATTTCCCACAAGGCACCTATCTTCCTCTGTGTGGTCGTGGTCATATTCAAGGAGTCAACGTTCCAGATGCAAAGAACTATATGCATGAAATTTAGCTACACTTCTACTCCTCTATATTGGTTATGATGTGCATTAAGATCAACAACAATGGTGTGAACTTTCAAATTTTCCTTCCAAGAAATTTCCTTGCAGATATTAAAATGGAAAACCCATGGGATGAAATGTTTTCCACTGCCAGTCGGTGGAGAGAAGACAAACCTGGTATTAGATAAATATCTAAAAAGAGTACTTTCTATGAATGGATTTTTACTTCCAATGCTCAATTCTCAAATCCATGTATCCATCTTCAAAGTCTCTTGGACAGAAATAGAGTCACTGTTTGATCAGCAGAAAATTTTCTCAAACTGCACTCATGAACATCCTTTTACAATTGTTCCAAGAAGATCTAGTATCACTGCATCTCTTATTGTATCTGGTTGAATTAATGAACTCTAGGTGGTTGCTGATGAAGCTCAGGATGCCGTAAATCAAATGAAGTGTTATGTTGAAATCATTTTTTAATTCATGAAAAAGAGAAGAGACTCCAGTCTGTGGATATCCTTCTATCTATTGTGCATCAATAAAAAACACTTTCATCTTCAATCATTTGTACCTTCATTATTTTGCTACATGATTTATATTTTTACTTAAGACAATGGGCCTAGTAAGCATAGTTTGATTTTTACTAGGATTAATGTAAATAACCCTACAATCTTTGAACCTTTTAATTGTTCAATATTACCTAAATCATACAAAATGTATGTTTACTGAGCTGTAACATGACTTTTATTCAAGGTTCCCTTGTCTTTTTTGGGAAGTTTAAAGTCATGCACGTCAGAAATAAAGAGGCTAATATTTAAGGTCGACATAGCTTTGACTGAATGAATTAGAATTGACTCAATTCCTTGACAAATCATCCAAAAACATAGTACCATACTCAAGTATGAGGGAAAAAAATGTAAACTATGACTTAAGAATATTTGGATCTGAGGAATGATATGAAAAATAGCTAAAAGGAATTAGAAGAAGTAGTTCCCAAGAATGAAGTTACCATTGTTTAACAAACCCGTTAGGGGGTTGAATTATATAGGGCCACCTAAGGGCATTGGCTGCATAGTCAAATAAATAGTATCTTTTGGATAACAAGCCTGTTATGTAGACTATTTATGCAAGGCCGCCTATGGGCACATGCTATATAGTTAGGAAAAATAACTCTTATAAATTTACTTTCCTAGTAATAAAATCCAGTGATAGTTTATGGAGATTCAAAATTTTCAAAGTATAGAGTTTGTTATATGGAAAGAGTTACTTGAATATGGAGAAGATATTTCGAAACAAGATTATCGAAGAACTGGATGGATATTACTCCTACGAAGGTCTGACCCAAACATAGGGAAGGAGAATATAAACCATAGTATTGAATAATTTCAGATCATGAAAACGGATATGGGACAAATATGTTAAGGATGTCTGCTTTTGCGGATCCCTACATACTGTCATTTAAGTCCAACAAGGAAAAAATAGGCTTTCTTCCAAATAATGACGTTACCAGTATTTAACAAGCCTGTTAGGGGGTTGAATTATGCAGGGCCACCTAAGGGCATTGGCTGTATAGTCAAATAATAGTATCTTTTGGCTGACAAATCTGTTATGGTGACTATTTGTGCAAGGACGCCTATAGGCTCGTGCTGCATAGTCAGGCAAAAGAACTCTCAGAAGTTTCACATATTTGTGACTAGAAGTCAAGAAAATGGTTATGAAGATCTGAAAATATTTAAGGTTAGGATTATGACACATTAAGATGGGTATTGTCCAATGTATACAATGATACACAGATCAATGATAACCATAATCATGTTGTGGCTGGGTCCTGAATTAAAATGTTGGACTTCACTACATATCTCATAAGGATGAGAATCAAGCCATACATAGTTCTTAAACTACAGTTTAACGTCGTGTGGGACAAAAGGATTAGAGATCTTATTTTAGGGTCATAGAGTTTGGAACATTGTAAGAAATACATAGTGTGTGTTTTCATGGGGACTTTTCTGCTAGGGGACTGAAAGTGGAATTTGGGGTTAGGCCCAAAAGACTTGGGGCTAGATTTGAGGGACACTCAAACATTCCTACGTATCCCATAAGGATGGGAATCAAGACCACATAGTTCTAGAAATACCCTATGTACAAATTTGGTTTGTACATGTGAAGGGTGAAAGGAGACTTTAGTGCAATGATGGTTTAACCCAAGATAAATTTTTTAGAAATTGCCATGTATGCACGTAGTCTTTGAAATGAAACATGATTGAAAAATCAATGTAAATAATGGTTCCCTCTCAGGTGAGGGTATCAAAGAATATTTTAGTTTATTTTAATATTGGACAAAAGTGTTGTATAGTTTAATGTCGTGTAACAAGGATGAAAGTGAACCAATGTAATGATATTGATTCTAGGGGCGGTTCACGAATCAACATCGTATGAGATGGAGGTTAACCGATGTGAAGAGATTGGTTTTGAGCTAGAACCATGGGACGTTGCCTACGTATGCAGCCTAGAAGGTAAGGATCAAATTCCGTGTAGTTTAATTAAAGAATGAATTAGTGATCAAGTTTTTCTTAGGGAAAACGACCTTAAAATTGGTGTTGGGACTTATGCATGGTTAGTATCCCAGAGAGAGTATTATGGTTGAGGTTTTCTCTAAGATCACGTGAGTCATACTCATTGTGAGAAACAAGAGGTAGAAAAAACCCTAACAATGCACAGATTAATGTCATATATGACATATGAAGGGACTATGTAGTTTAAAGTCTTGCAGTTAGGACTATAAGTGCTGCACAGTTTAGTGTCATGTAGCGGGGAAAATGTACAGTCTAACGTTATATAGGACAATAGGGGAACTGTGAAGTTTAATGTCATGCAGTGAGGACAAAAGAGTACACCATTTAACGTCATGTTGGACGTATTAGGGAATTTTTTTCATAGTTTAACATCATGTTGGACGAAAAGGGGACGATACAGTTTAGCATCATGTTGGACGTATGTTCGAATAGTTTAAGGTCGTATGCATGGACCATTGGTTATGCAGTTTGACGTCTTTATGGACGTAAGGGACTTTAATATAGTTTAACGTCATATTGAAAGGATGATGAAGGGGGACACAGTTTAACGTCATGATGGACGTATGTGAAAATAGTTTAGGGTCATATGCATGGACAGTTGATGATTCAGTTTAACATCTTGTTGGACGGTGGTGCAGTTTAATGTCATACTGGACCACGAATGATGCAGTTTAATGTCTTGCCGGACGTATGAGACTTCTGTACAATTTAACGTCATGTAGTTGGGACATCGCAGTTTAACCTCATGTGGGACGAATTAGGAGAACATTTTCCACAGTTTAACGTCTTGCTGGACGGTGGTGCAGTTTAAGGTCATACTGGACCTCGGTGCAGTTTAAGGTCATACTGGACCTCGGTGTAGTTAAAGCTCATAGTGGACCTAGGTGCATTTTATGGTCATACTGGACCTCAGTGTAGTTTAAGGTCATACTGGACCTAGGGTTATGCAGTTTAAGGTCATACTGGACCTAGGGTTATGTAGTTTAAGGTCATACTGGGCTTAGGGTTATGCATTTTAATGTCCTGCTGGACGGTGGTGTAGTTTAAGGTCATACAGGACCACAGTGTAGTTTAAGGCCATACTAGATCTATAATGATATATTTTGTCTTTATTCAAAATATTTCTTCAAAAATCTGGCATTGGATGGAGTAGTGATAAGTTCTCTATCCCTTGAGATTAATCAATAATATCCATTGGAGTAGACCCTATGTATTGAGTAAGGTCCATCCCATTTTGAATCAAGCTTGGGAGGTTTCTTTCCTGTTATCATTGGAGTTCTGAGAACTAATACCAATTATCCCTGAGATAATGAACGAAGATGAACTTTTTTGTTAAAAGCTTGTGTTATTCGATTCTGATAGACTTCCATGTGGTGCAAAGTGCACAATCTTTTCTCATCTAATCATTCCAATTCATTCAATCACTTTTTAGATTGTTCATCTGTAGATGATTGATCACAAATGGAAACTCTGAGCGAGGGTAGTTGAACTTCAATTGGCAAGACTTCTTCCTTTCCATATACCAATGAATATGGAGTTGACCGCGTTGCAGTGCGGGTGGTAGTCCAATAATCCCATAAATAATGAAAGAGTTTATCAGGTGATGACTTCTTATCTCTATCCACCATCTTTTGTAGTATATTTGAAAGAGTCTTGTTGAAGGCTTCTATTTGTCCTTTGGCCATTTCATGATACCGAGATGAATGGATGGATTTGATGTTGTATTCATGATACAACTTCTTCACCTCGGATGAACAGAAGTTGGTGCCATTGACCATCCATATGGTATGAGGGACACCATATCTGGTAATGATGTTAGACTTGATGAAGCTAAAAACGCATTTAGAAATGACGTCCTTGAGAGGTATTGCCATTGCCCATTTGGAAAAGATGTCAGTAGGAGTATGAATGTACTTAAACTGCTTGGCCGTAGCTGAAGGGTAAGGTCCCACCACATTCATTCCCCTTGTGGAAAATGGCCATGATTATTTAGCTGTATGAAGAAACTCTAGAGTTTGATGAATGAAGTTGGCATGTACTTGGCATGAATGACACTTCTTTGTGAAATCAACACAATCTTGTATCATTGAAGGCCAAAAGTATCCAAGCCTTCGAATATGATCAGACAGTTTATGTCCATATTGGTGGGCACCACAGACTCCTGCATGAACTTCTTTCATGACATCCATTGTCTCTTCACCATCAATGCATCTGAAGAGAAATGCATCAAAACCACATTTGTAGAGAATTTTTCTAGGTGATCTGGGCTATCATAAAGAGTAAAACTGACCACATGTCGCCATATTTGTTCTTTCTCGGCTCTATCAAGTGGAAGTGTTCCATTTTGAAGGTATTCCCTGTTAGGTGACATCCATCCTGTAGTATGACCATACGGTTCAGGAATGGGACTAATTTCATTAATTTCCACTATTCTGATTCGAACATAAGGTGAAATTGCACAACGGTGGGCAATACTGATGGTTGTCTCGTCCCGATTTGGATCTGACAGAGCTGTGTCTATATTAGCCAGTGCATCAGCTTGAGAATTTTGTGATCTTGGGACATAAAAAAATTTCATTTCCGAAGGGAATTCTGCCATTAACTCTCTGAAGTAATCATACAAAGGGATTAGTTCTTCTTTTCTGATGGCATAATCCCCATTGACTTGTTTGATTACCAGGTCGGAATCACCTTTCACCTTTAAGTGATTTACTTGTTCTTAAAGCGCTAATTACTAGCCTATGATGAGAGCTTGGTATTCTGCTTCATTCTTGGTACCACCTTCCCACAATAAGAAGGAATAAGGTAACATTGCCTTTTCTAGAGAAATGAGCACAATTCCTAAGCCAACTTTGTTGAATTTAGGATTTTCCATTTTCCTCCTTGTTGGACTTCTGGAAGCACCATCAAATTACATTTCCCATGCTAGAGGACATTATTTAATAGAGAAGACATCATCATCAGGGAGTTCAATATCTGAAGATGTGTCTTCCACTGAAGGGTGTTCATCTAGGAAATCATCTAGAGCTTGGCCCTTTATCGCCTTTTGAGACACATAATGAATATCAACTTGCTGCAAGAAAAACTGCCCATCAGGCCAGACGTCCAGTAAGCATTGGATGACTAAGGATGAATTTGAGCGGGTTATTTCGAGATACCAATTGGACCTCGTGATGTTGCAGGTAGTGTCTCAACTTCTGAACTGCAATGATTAATCCCAGGAAGCACTTCTCAAAACATGAATACCAGTTTTCTGCTTCAAGAATAGTCCGACTGAGATAGTAGAGGTTGTTTTCATTCCTAGCATCATTCTTTTGAGCAAGAAATGCACCCAATGATCACTTTAGAGCGGTCACGTAGATGATAATTGGTCTTCCATAAAAAGGTGTCATGAGTACCAGTGGACTCAAGAGGTATTTCTTGAGAATATCGAATTCTTCTTGACATTCATCAGTTCACTAGTAAGTGACTCCCTTCTTCATCAATTTGGTGAAGGGTAAACGTTTTCCTGCAAAATTGGCGATGAAACGCCGAATATAGGATAATTTTCCTTGAAATCCTTTTAATTATTTCAAATTTTGAGGAGGTGACATACCAAGGATTGACTTAGTCTTCTCAGGATCGACTTCATTACAACGATGGCATACAACAAATCCAAGAAATTTTCATGAGGTTACCCAAAAAGCACATTTTAAAGGGTTCATCTTCAAATTATAGTGTCGAAGCTTGAGGAATATGACTTCCAAATCATCCAAGTGATTAGAATGTTGTTTGGATTTAACCACCAAATCATCTACATAGCATTCAGCAAACCTCCCTAAGAAGGGTTTGAAGATATGATGAATAGCACGCTGATATGTTGCACCTGCATTCTTTAAGCCAAAGGGAATTACTAGGTAGAAAAACACACCCTACAGGGCTTTGAAGGCTATGGATTCCTCGTCTTATGGGTCCATTCGGATCTGATTATGTTCGGAATATCCATCCATGAAGGAAAGCTCTTCATAGACAGCTATTGCATAAATTAAAAGTTCTATAATCAGAACTGGGAAATCATCCTTAGGATAATGCCGATTAAGATATCTAAAATCAATGCAAACTCAAATTTTCCTGTTCTTATTCTTTAAAGGGACAATATTATCCAACCACTTGGGATACTGAAATTCTCTGAAGAAGTTAGCTTTGATAAGCTTATCCACTTCAGCTTCAATTTTGCAAGCATAAGTTGGATGTGTTCTTCTCGCGGCTTGCTTAAATCATCGATGTTCTTCTGGTAAACCCAAATGATGAGTAGCAACATCAGGATCATGCACGATCATTTATGTATAGTTACACGCAAATATATCTCTATTTTTCTTTAGAAAAGAAATATACATCTTTTGCTCTTCAAGAGTCATGGCTGCACTGATTAAAGTGGGGCATGGATCTTCTTTTGTACCCAGATTTATTTCTCTGAGTTCATCCACAGTGGTAGAGATACCCTCTTCAAATGGTGGAGGAGCATATCTAAGATCTTCCTCTTCTTCTTCTTCATGTGTTATTTCTTCCGTTTCTAATTTCATAGTTGATGATAAAGTAGAATTTTCATGATCAGAAGAGATGTCAAAATTTTTATATCTTGAAAAAGAAGCTTCCATTTCCGACCCGATTGATGATGAAGGGCCTTCTTTGGGTAATAAATAGGAGATGATGGATTGAGAATCAACATCATTGTTCACCTCCATTGTCGCTATCACTTCTTCTGGCCTGGTTAGCGAAGTATAGACTTGCTGGATTTCAGCAGATGAAATGAAGACGTCGCCATTTGTGCTTTCATCACTTCTTGGCGAGTTACCAATTTCTCCCATGTTGTCTGGCTCGATTGTCGTAATTGACATTATGCATCTTTCCATAAGATTATTTTGATTTGGGTCTATCTTGTCAATTTGACTGATAAAAAACACATAATCTGTACTCACATTTGTAAATGGATTTACTGGAATCTTCTCCAAACCATATGGAGCATTAACTTTGGTAATCTCCTTTGTTGTGGATTTCTCCCTTCCCTTCATGTGATAGAATTCCG
The DNA here is from genome assembly GCA_963277665.1 of Viscum album. Taxonomy (NCBI): domain Eukaryota; kingdom Viridiplantae; phylum Streptophyta; class Magnoliopsida; order Santalales; family Viscaceae; genus Viscum; species Viscum album. The sequence goes on from OY728123.1 coordinate 895,028,868, forward strand.
CCTCAATTTATTGAGACTCACATGTCTTCAACGAGGCCTTATCACCATAAAATGTCCCAACTTGACCATCGAAACATTATTTGAGACATTGATGGTATGGTGAAGGGATAGCCGCATGATGATGTAGCCAGGGTCTTCAAAGCATGATTTTGAAAGCTGAGTCTTGATCAAAAACCATGAAATCCGAATTAGATACAGGATCTCCAAAGTGAGTTCTGAGTGTAACTTCATCTAGTGGTTCTTGTTCATTTTTATCATATCCTTTTAACATCATGGTAGAAGGAGATAAATCAGATTCTGTGAGGCCCAATCAACGAAGTGTACGAATGGGCATGAGGTTGACTCATGAACCATTTTCAATGAAAGCTCTTCGGATGTCTATGCCATTGACCATTCCAGATAAGTAAAAAGGTATAATATTCCAATTCACAACATCATCTTCATCTTTATCAGTAAAAGATATTATTGCATGGAATTCTGCAGGATTTATCTCTATGTGATAGACTTCAGCTGCAGTAATTTCATTTTCAAACTCCTGAGGACTTGACAAAGCCTCGATGAGTGATTCCCAAAGATCTTTTGACAGATTCAGAGCATCCAGAATTGATAACATGGCTGGTACATGGGCCAAGTGTTTCAATACATCATACTTTTGATCCAGAGGTCTGCGTTTCCCAATAGAAATATGTGGTTTAGTAGGTACCTTGGAAGCATATGCTTTGGAATTTGATGCATATTGTATTGGGAAAGGAGTTGGCAACATTCCTAGTTTTGGAAGATTAGACCAATTAGATCAATTTACTTGCTTGGAGGAAGAAGATGGAACCTTCAACCGGTCTTCCAAAATAACTGTGCCAGGACTGAATTTTCTATTGGTAGAAGAACTTGCTTGTTCTTGCTGAGCTCACTAAAGGGCTCTACATCAAGTTTCTGTTGCGTACACAGTTCTAGCAGGGGTATAATTGGAATAGCGGCTTCTGAAAGATTCAAGTCTCCCCCTGTATCCTGAGCCCTTGTACTTCCTCTGATTCCCTTATTTGATACAGGGAATTCAGGCTCATCGAAATCGAGACTACGACTGGCATATGGATCCGTTAATTGAATCATATTAACAGAACTGAAGATTAACTCCTCGTCTGATGAAGACTCTACCTGATTAGCCTATTTAGGTTGCGCCATTTGGTGGGGCAGTGCCCATGGCTTTGAAGTAGATGGCATGAAGTCTTCCAGAGTCAAAGACAACTTAGGCTTTGACACATACTCATCTTCTTCTGATTCTTTTTCTTTCTTTGAATCATGTCGTTTCTTTGAGGACTTTCCCTTTGATGAAGAGGGTTTTGCCGCAACATTCATGGAATAATACACAATCAGTTTCTTTAATTGTGTTCACAAAATAGAATGAGTTCGGTTGATTGTCTTTCTGACCATCCAATCATCATACTTCTGTGCAGTTTTGCTTTTGACTTCTTGCCATTCGCCTTCCTCCTCTGGAACATTAGCAGTAACATATGCTACTTGAGCTGAAGAACCTTTCACTTTGACTTGTCCTGAGTCGACCATCTTTTGCAGGAGGTCTTTGAATACAAAACACTCCTGGATGGGATGCCCCAACATTTGATGAAAAGGGAAATAATTGGGACGGTCTTCATCTCCTTCCTTGTTTGTCCTGTTGGGCATTGGCAATTGAACCAAATTATTTTCCAGAGCCGAAATGAAATAGCCATGAACATGTTCAATTTGGAAAGAGTAAACTTTTCTTTTCAAGTATTCAAATTATTTTCGTCTTTGATCTCTTTGATTATCTTGACAAAATGGCCTTTGTTTTTGGCGCTCATGAGGTGGAGCCCTTCGGGAATATGAAGGTTTTGAAGTAGAAGTAGGTACATGTGCTTACTTAAGAATAACTATAGCAGTATCTGCTTTACCCATTCTCCTTCCTGGAGTTGATGGAATTACACGAGCATTAGCCTTAGCCTATATCAGGGAATCTTCAATCTGCTGAGCGATTGAAGTAAGGTCTTGAACCCCTCTTGTGTATTTCACAGGGATCAATGACGTGCGTAACTCGTCACACAAATTTTCCACATAGATTGGAAAAAAATTCTTGAGGGAGTGCTAATCTTATGGAATATGTTAATCCCTTCCAGCGAGCAATGAAATCTGAGACCCTTTCATCATCCCTTTTCTTACAGTTTGTAAGATCAAAAACTGTTGTCTTTGGAAATGTTGAGATGAATTGAAGAAGGAATTGTTGATGGAGATCTTCCCATCCAGTAATTGACCGGGATTACAAGCTTGTATACGAGAAAAAGGCTGGTCCTTGCAATGTCCGTACGAGAAATCTGAGTTTTACTGCTTCTTGCTACTTCAGAGTACCCATCATAGGATCACAACAAGAAACGAAATGCGTCAAATTCTGTTCAAGGTCACATGATCCATTGAAAATAGGGAATATAGGGTTTCCAAAACCGGATGGAGGAGATATTGAATCTACCCATTCAGGGTAAACTTTCATTTCTGGTTGAACCTGCACATGTTTCCCTTCTATAGTTTCTAAAAACACTGTTAATGACTCAATGGTAGTTATTAACTTTTGAGAACCATCCGGTTGAACTTGGAATTGGGTAGGTGCAATGACTGGGGCTTGGAAATATGTGATGTTTGGTGCTACAACTGATGGTAGTACTTCCAATTTTTGTTGCACTTGACCCGTAGGATTAGACATGTGAGAGTGTACTGATAAAGGAGGATATTCTTGAACCATATCAGTAGCTGCAACAAACTCCCTTGGATGATGGACTCCACCATGCTTAAGAAGAAAACTACCCAGAAGTAGTTCTGCATTCATCCTCCTTAATTCCTTCATTTCTTCCTCCTATTGTGCAATCATTTGCTCTAGTGAGAGCGATTGGCCTTCTCCAGAGGAAGGATATGTAACCTGATTCTTTCCCCTTCCATTGTTGGATCCTTTTAGAAGAGGGTGAAGTGGGTTACGCGAAGGATTACCTAGGTTATGAGTAACCCTTCAATTTCATGTATGCACACCTTCTTTATTTGTGTCAGTGCATACATCTTCTTGAGCAGGAACCTCTTTATCTGAGTTCCCTGAGTGAGCCACATCGCATCCCTTCTATCAAAATTTCTCTGATATTGTCTTTTTTCCATGTCTTTGATGAGACATTGCCTATTTTTGATTCGATCCCTCATGAACTTCTTAATGAACTGTAATTTGGAGAGAATCTCATGATAATTTTGCTCTTCGTTCCTCTTTAGGATTCTTCCCCAATTGAGAAAAGACCAACTTTATCTGAGGAGGGGATTGATGATTTGAAAAAGTCCCCAGTCCAGTGGAGTGGGGCTATTCCTGCTATTCCCGCTTAACTCTTCGAATCTTATTTATTGATTCCGAGGGTTGGTTTAAAAGAGTCCCCAGTCTGGCAAGCTGGTGTGGCTCTTGACATGTTATATCTGAGACTTTCTTAAAATCTCTCTTGATCTTGCGGACCTTGGTCCGGAAATTAGCTGGATGCATCAATCGACATCCACTTTTATCACCTGGTTTAAAAGACCATTGGATGATTTCTGACACTTCAGTCACTTGGTGATGTGCTTGCTCCAAACGAGAGGCCTGTTCAATATTCTCATTTCCTTGATGCAGGATAATTCAACAACTTGTTCTCTGTATTCTTGATTTTTAGAGAAACTAGTTGAGGCCTATTCTTGGGAAATATTTTGATTACAAACAAATCCCATTGACTGTGGCTAGCCATGGGAAATAACATTGCATGAGACCATTTTTGGGGGGATTTTCTAACTGGAGAGAACCATGAAATGTAGTGCTCCATGAACACCCCATCCTCTATCATGAATACCAGATGGGGCATTGGAAATTAACTAATGCAATCTTCTTAGTATGCCAAGGCATGAATGCTGAAGGGCTCTCTACTGCTTTTCAGCCTTCGGATATCAAGAGACTGATAGAGATACCAAATCAATATGACGTTGTAACCCTTCAATTATCTTAAGATGATTTTCATATTCATCATAATATAATACTTTCTTCTTCAACTGACAAAGAGTTTTCCATATGTTGAGAAGAATATCATGAATTCCATCATCCATGATCATTTCTGGAATTTCATACTGAGTGTCATCCAGAGGCCAAAACATGACTGGCACTTCACCTTTCACCAGTTGTTTTCTCATGTACAACATTTCCTCTTTATCATTTGATGAAAATTATTCTACCTATTTTTACTAGAGCTGGTGCTTCCTTGATGCATTATTGGATTCAATAGGATTGGTAGAGAAATCACTGATTAAACTAGAAGATGCATGACTTAGGGGTGGTTTGGAGAATGACCTACACCCTGGGAAATCTATTGATTGAGAAAGTATTTAACCTTCTAGAAATGAAGCATCAGACATGACTAGTTTCACATTTCCAAGTGCCTCAAGATAAGAGGGATTTCTCGGCACTACATTGTCCACTAGAGCATTTTACAGGAAATGTGAAACACTACTATGGAGAGGACTTTCATAGTGAAATTCATCATCATGGGGAGGACCACCATAATGGGATACTACAAATGATGAGATCTCTTTCTCCTTGGACTTTTGACCACACAGAGGGTTCCTGTGGCTCTCATCTCAAGATGAAACTTCGAGATCGACCGAATTTTCATCAAGAAATCCTTCATGAGGAAGTGTCTATTGATGACCTTTGGAATTAATGTTCCCACTATTGGGAAATGAGGGATTAGAATCTTGAATTACAATATATAACTCTCTGAGGGCTTCAAGAACTCCATCATCGAGCAAGGACTTGTTACAGATTGGCTCTTGATCTCCTGACTGTGTTGGGCGGGTATTTTTCTTAGATGCCTTCTTACCCGCTTTGGAAACCACTTGTTGAGGAAACTGGCTTCTCTGAGCAGGTGTATGTTCCTGATCAGGAAATATGTCCAGATTAGGCTGACAATCTCCACTCAAATCAGGTGTATGTTCCTGACATGGTTGTTCGTATGATATGGGGGAGTATGCCCCACAACCCTCTTGGACTACAACAGATGTGTGTGTCTATTCCGGAATGAACTGTTCATATGTCACTCCACTGGAAGGGATAGATTTATGTGTCTTTCCCTAAGATTCCACTGAAGCTGTTATAATATCCTAACAGGCATCCAGGATATGAGCATGAATTTGCTTCTACTCTTTCACCCTTGATAGAATATGCTTGGTGACTTCAGCTGTCGGAATGGGGATATACGTCCATTCTATGATTGGAGTAGGTGTATGTACCTGCTCTTATCCTCCTTTTCTTGTTAGTGAATCCTGAAAGTACTCAAGTATGGGGGCAGAGAGTTGAGTCTGCCTCCTATTTGCCATCGTAACTTTCCGACTAACTTCTCCGAATGCTACCAAGCGAAACTATTGGTAGGATTGATTAATACTAGCAGGTGTATGTGCCTGCTAATTGAACTTCACCGAATGTGGTTGATGAGCTCAACCATATGTAGTCAAATGAGCCTGGTGACTAGATGAATATGTATAAATAGGTGTATTTTCCTTCCTATAGTACTCCACCGTAATTGCCTAGCGGGATTGGCGTGATGCTGCCAGATGAGTCTGCTGGACAGTGGAATTAAAATGGGCAGGTGTGTGTGCCCGCTCATTTCTTTCAACCAAGTTAGGTTGGTGTATTTCTCCAGAGATGGAAAAGATGAGAACCTGCTCACTGTTAATCGGTCATCACCTCTGGTGATTCATCTTGCCGGTTCAGGTTTGAGGAACATGATCAGAATGCCCGGAGTCGGCACCCTCATCATGTTGAGGGCGTACTGCCACACGAGTATGGCGGTGATTTTTGATAGGATCCCTCAATAAGGACTCCTGCTTCCTTGAATTAAGGACTTATGGGACTTGTTCATTCACCTCCCTAGAATATGGGAGTGAATGGTGATTGTGTTCTTGGGATAACGACCCAAAACAGTTGGAGATGGCGGTTAGCACCGCCTGCTTCTTGATCACTGGTCATCATTTTTCGGACAACCTGGGTGATTTGTTTACTTGGAGGGCTTTTCAGGAATCCTCCAGAGTTGGGATGGTACGGTGTTGACGGTACTCCTTAACCAGCGCATTTGATACCCAGCTTTGAAGACGCTGAGTAGGTGATTTCATCCTCAGAGTGGACGACGATCCAGTAGGAGTAGCAGTAGTGGCATTCATAGCAGTGGTATTCACAGGTGTGAACATGAGAGCTGCCATTATGGAAATGCAGATGATCTTGTAAAAGCGTGCATGTTTGATATAGCAGACATAATCAAGATAATAGCAGCCACTACATCTTTTGGATGAGAACATATGTCAATGATTGTTTTTGTTGGCCCTCTCATTAAGTTTTAAATAGGGTCCTAACAAATAGGTAAACCATCATTTTAACATGGTTAAGGATTCACGTCGGGTTCAACATTTTTTTGTTTCCCTCGGAATTTGGGGATGACCTCCTTGATGGGAGGTTCAAAAATTCCAATCGGTTTCTAACAGGTTTCTTCGTAGAACCAGATACATCCAATGATTCCACATCCATTTGGACCAACTTTCCAAAGGTAGGCGCTCATTAGTTTGTGGATTGATGAGGCTTAGGAATTTGCATTGGTCGAGAGGATGGGAGGTCGGACTCATCACACATTTTTGAGGGGAATTATTTTCTACTTTGGGACTATCTTTATAGATTTATGTTATGTTCGTGAATCCATATTACATTGTCAAGTATAAAATGATCTTTCCTTTAGATCTGACAATCAATGATTAAATATGTAGGAAATTTAGAGAATATTTTATATGTATTCGAGGTTCTTCATCAATAGAGAATCATCTGTATTTGTTAGAGATTCTTTGTCAATGATATCCTTCGACACATTTATATAGAAGTCTCTTGGTCATTATGATGACCATGCTGGTTTTAAATCCACTCAGTGGGGCAGTTGAAGTTTATTGTCATTCAGAAGGACATGGATTATTTCGGACTGGGGATCGAACCCGCAGATGGGCTACCTATGTATCCCTTGTTTAGAAAAGGAATCAAAACCCACGTAGTTCGAGTAAGGGAGTATGATGTTTATGATTTATGGCTCAAAGAAGGATGTCATAATTACTTTTACACTCTAAGCTCATGTGAGTCATGCTCGGTGTAAGAAACAAGAGGTATTGGTAAATTTCAAACAATTGTACCATGAAAGATACAGTCATAAGAAATAATGTGGGACTTATGTATCTATGACTGCCCAGATAAATGAAGATTAGGATTTACTTAATGGAAGAAATCCAGAAACATGTTCCATAAAGGTATATGTTCTTCAGGGGGATTTGAATACTCTAACGTGGGGATTACTTCTGAAAAGGAGGCCCAAATTAGGAGAGGACTTATGATTGGGATTTACTCCTGAGAAAGAATCCCAGATCAAAGGTAAATTAGGACTGGTTAGGTGAAAATAAGACTGGGGATTACTCCTGAAAAGGAGGACTAGGTTAAGAGACTTGAAAAATTAAGTGACTTGGGGCTTAATCCTGAAGAGGATGCCCATATTTGAGATAGGGGCTTACTCATGAAATGGAGGCACAAGTTAATTTTTAAAACTGGTGCTTATTCCTGAAAAGGAGGCCCAGGTTAAGAGAATTATGGTTGGGGCTTACTCCTATGGGGGATGCCCATATTTAGGAATTTTAAGATTGGGGCTTACTCCTGAAAAGGATGCCCAGATTAGGGGACTTGGGGCTTACTCCTAGGGAGGATGACCAAAATTAATGAGAATTAAGACTGGGATTTACTCCTGAAATGGAGGCCCAGGTTAATGAGGACTTGGGGCTTACTCCTAAGGAGGATGGCCAGATTCGAGAATTATGATTGGAGCTTATTCCTGAAAAGGAGGCCCATATTTGAGATTGGGGCTTACTCTTGAAGAGGATTCCCATATTTGAGACTTTTAATATTGGGGATTACTCCTAGGAAGGATGCCCAGATTGATGAGTTCTCTCATCTTAAAGGATGAGGTTTAATGAATGAAATCTCAATCTTTAGTGACATAAATATTTGTAAATCACTAGGTTTTGAGAGATATTCCACATAATTACTTTCAGATAAGGAATTAAAATCAAGAAATCAAGCCATAAATGGCTTTGAGGAGTGTCTTGAAGGATGAATATTGAATAGGAGAGGTGGAATGGCTTAAGAGGGGAAACATGGGCAAGAAGAGAAACCAAAAAGGCAAGGGTGCGCAAGTCATGGAAGGCGCGCAGGTACTGCGTGTGCGCGCAAGACCTGGTCACGCAGGTATACCTCCGCAACACATGGGTACTTGTGCGACGGTTAACTAGCAGGGTAGTACTTGAGAGACTCTTGGTTAAAGCCTTTATAAACATCATTAGGTTCTTCCAGAATAGTGGCACACAAGTTATATTGAAGGAGGTAGGCGGTGCGCAAGTGTGGCCATTTGCCTTAAGGGCTGACCACTCAGGCTCGCAAGTGATGATGAGTTTCAACACTTAAGCCTTCCTCCACCTCTTTAGATCTTCCTTTATAGGTAATAAATTACCTTATAATTGTATCAGATGCTTTGAGAAGAGGCTAGGGTGCCTGGATCTCAAATATGAGTTTCTGGAAAAATTTCTCTCTCAAATGGGGGGCCCAGAGTGTCTATTTATAGGCTGGAGAAGACCTCAGGAAGTTATCCTTTAGGGCACGCAAGTCACTTGTGTGACCATTAGGCATCGCGCAAGTGGACTTTCCCGACAGTGATGGAACTTGCGTGACCCATGTGCCTTTGAAGATTTGTTCATGCCTTTGTCGATTTTTGATGTTTTCTTCAAAGGATGAGTCAATTTGTGCTAAGTCATTTTCCTTTCCATTCGTTTAGAAAATGTGACGAAAAAGGAGCGTCAGCAGCAGATATGGTATGCATGAGTACTTGGTTATGACTTTTGGACTCACGAACGTGCCAACAGTTTTCATGGCTCTGATGAATCATGTGTTCCATACTTATCTATATTCATTCGTGGTAGTCTTCGTGGACGATATCTTGGTGTACTCTCACACTCGACACAATCATGCCACCCATCTTGGGATCGTTTTGAGTACACTGAGAGAGAATCATCTATATTATATTCTCTAAAAGTGCCACATTTGGATGGACCAGATTCACTTCCTAGGTCATATCATCTTAGAGGTAGGAGTTGTAGTAGACCCAGAGAAGGTGAGAGCAGTAGTTTCCTGGGAGCAGCCTAAGAACATGTTTTAGACAACTAGTTTCTTAGGGTTGGCCAATTACTAAAGACACTACATCTAGTACTTCTCCCGCTTAGCAGCACAGTTGACAAGTTTGACTAAGAAGGGTGTGAAGTTTGTTTGGACAGAAGCTTGTGAGACAGCCTGTCAGGACCTGAAATGAAGGTTGACATCAGCACAAGTCCTGATACTTCCATAGCAAGGAAAGAGCTATACAGTTTACTGTGATGCATCAGGTATTGGGCTGGGAGCTGTGTTGATGCAGGGTGATCGAGTTGTTGCATACGGGTCTTGGCAGTTGAGGCCACATGAGAGGAATTACCCGACGTATGATCTCGATTTGGCTGTCGTTATTCACGTGTGGCGTTGTTGGATACATTATCTCTTGGGAGAACATTTTGTGGTTTTCACCGACCACAAAAGTCTCATGTACATCTTTACTCAGTGTGACATGAACCTGAGACAGTGAAGGTGGGTTGAATACCTTCAGTCCTTCGATTTTGAGCATGCCTATACACCTGGTAGGGGTAATGCAGTAGCTGATGCACTGAGCAAGAAGACTCAGATACAGGCAGTACATGAGGCAAGTGGTGAGTGGCAGCTTATAGCTTTGTTCTCTGAGATGCATTTTGAGGTGCACGACAGTCAGGGGAAGGCCTATCTTTGTTCCTTAGTTGTTCCCTCTACCCTCCTGGATAGGGTGAGGATGAGACAACTATCTGACTCAGAAGGCCTAATTCTTTAGGATTCAGTGGCCAATGAGGACCCTCCTCCTGGTTGGTCGATAGGCGATGATGAGATACTGTGTTTCCATGGAAAAGTGTGGGTTCCATGGGATATACGCGAGGAGCTGATGTGAAATATTAATGCTTCAACTTGGTAAGGTCATCCCAGAGTTACCAAGATGTACTGTGACTTGATACGTCTGTATTGGTGGCCAGGTATCAAGAGAGAAGTAGCTGGTTTTGTTTTGAGATGTTCCACCTTTCAGTAGGTGAAGGCGGAGCATCATAGCCCAACTAGACTATTACAGCAGTTACCCATTCCAAAGTAGAAATGGGAGGATGTCACGATGGACTTTGTGACAGGGTTGCTGAGGTCACCTTGAGGCAATGATGACGTGAGGGTTGTTGTGGACAGACTCACGAAGGTAGCTCACTTTTTTTTCGATCAATTAGACCTTCGATGTTGACGAGATCAGATGGTTTTATGTACTAGAGGTCGTATGTCTTCATGGGGTACCTTGTTCTATCATTTCAGATAGGGTCTCCCATTTTACGTCTCATTTCTGGCAGGGTTTTCGGAGGGCACTGGATACACAGGTGCTTCTGAGCATAGGTTACCACCCTCAGACTGATGGTCATTCAGAGCATACGATATTGGTGCTAGAGGACATGTTGCATGCATGCATCCTAGACTTTGGGGGCTCTTGGGAGTATCACATACCCCTGGTCGAGTTTTCCTATAATAACAGTTTTCAGGAAACTATTGAGTTGGCACCATACAAGGATTTATATGGTAGGCCATGCTGATCACCCTTTTGATGGTTGGAGGCATGTGAGGTAGCTTTCATGGGAACACTTCTCGTGCAGGAGACTTCTGAGCAGGTCCAGTTGATTTAGAAGTGGATGGCTACCGCATTATCTCGACAGAAATCTTATGCCGATCACCGCAGATGACCCTTGGAGTTCGTGGCTGGGGATCAGGTTTTCTTACATGTTTTTCCGAGGTTGGGACACAGGCGTATCAGGAGACAGGGTAAAATTTCACTGAGGAATGTGGGCCCATTTTAGATTCTAGAGAGAGTCGGGCCAGTTGCCTATCGGTTGCAGTTACCACAGAGGTACCAGGCCATGAATGACGTCTTCCATGTATCTCAGCTACGTCGTTATCATTCATACCTGTCTCACGTCATTCACCTAGAGGAGGTTGAGCTTCAGATCAATACATCCTTTGAGGAGAATCTGATTCATATCGTGGATAGGAGTACTAAGGTTCTCCGAGGTCGGTCAGTTCCTCTCGTATAGGTGCTATGGAAGCATGGCGGATTGCAGAACGAAACCTAGTAGCGGGAGACCGACGTGCATGCTAAGTGGTCAGAGTTATTCTGAGCTTTATCTTCACCGCCCATGGAAGGGAAATTCAGGGAAAAATTTCTCTAAGGGGGGAAGTTTTTAAGAACCTGGTTCTTATTTTTGAGGCATGGGTTTCTTCCTTTCACTTTTCCTTAAGTGTTTTTGAGAAAATAAGGAAAATGGGGGAAAATCACACTTTTTGTGGGTGTATGTCGTGTACTTTTCCACACGCCGTGTACCATGGCTATGTGGGGTGAGTACACAGAGTGTGTAGCCATACTGGCGATGAAAGGTATAAAAACCGACTACACACCATGTAATTTTTATTTACACGCCATGTAGTCAGTCGGTGGGTGAATAGTAAGGCAGTAGAAGTAGCCGCCAGCTGAGCAACAATACACGCCATGTAATCAGGAATACACGCCTTGTATTCATGTCGATAGGTGAACAGTGTTGCGGTGGAAAGAAGCTACCATAGGAATAGTTAAAAAATGGAAATTACACACCGTGTAGTTTGTTTTATTCGCTTAAAATGGGCAATACCCTCCTCTGTTCACAGAGAAGGCTTATAACTGGAGTAGAGTTTGGGAGGATGGATGGAGCATTGGAGGTCACCCGATCGAGCATTAGGAATCTGATTCCACCTCTCTCGATCATTTTGGAACCATATGGGTACGCCCACCCCTCTCCTTGATCCGTTCTTACCAATTCTTTCCTGAGGGGAAGTTATTTACGTTTGAACGAGAATTCTTTTACCTCAGATCTACGTCATTCTTGGACAATTCTAGGAGCGTTGTTACGTATACCCCTCAGGGGAGATCAAGGTAGGTGGTCTGGTGATTAAATTCCAACTGCTATGAATTTGTATATACCATTAAGCTATGAACCCATGTTGGGGAGTCATGTGGCTGCGACATTGGATGTTTTGAATACCTAGATTTATATAGGTAATTAAATGTAATAAAAAACTGTTGTTTGGGATCACTGCTTGGATCCAGGACCACCCCAGGGGTGTGTTCCTCTGTTTAGTCATTTGGCCAGGATACCCGAGGGTAGTCCATGATTATAATGTGTAATGAATTTCCTTGAGAGGAGTTGAACATAAAATTTCATGTTTATTCTTTGGGCTCATCCCGGTTACTCGCGCCTGAGAACAGTGTTCCTTTTAGCCTGAGGGAATTGGTTGTTTAGCCTGAGGGAAAGGTACTGCTTAGCCTGAGGGAAATGTTGTATTTTTCTTGAGGGCAACACTCATATGCCTAAGGGCAGTGACTTCTATTCCTGAGGGTGACACTTCGTACACCTAAGGGCAATATATGTTTGCTTGTGGGTAATTACCTGCGGGTTCGGTTTTGATTACCTGAGGGTAAGGGCTTCCGTGTCTGAGGACACTGACTATTTTCTTAGAAAAATTCAATGTGGTGATTTCCTTATAATGAATGAATAAATGAATATTAAAATGGAAATATAACTAGTAAACGTTAGTTTCTTTGAGTACTGCTTAGTTTATTTCATTTACTAATGCACAATGTTGTTGCAAATTTTCACTAACAGTTGGGCACGAGCCTTTCGTGGTTACCTATAGGTATTTATTTCTCACACCTTGTTTGGGTCATGTCTTCAGCCCCAAAATATTACATTTTTTCAGGTGTTGATAGAGGAAAGGGTCCCTATGCAGGTACTTGGTTGCTGTAGAGGAGTAGGAGAGTACGAGACTGAGCTTAGGCTTGCGATGCTACTGAGTTCCTATTTCACTATTTGTTTTTTTACTATACATGGTACTTTGAGCTGTATTGTGTTGTACCGTATTACTGTGTAACATGGTCTTGATATTTTCATAGAACATGAGACATGTTGCATCATTATCTATATAACTGTTGGTTATCTTTTACTACAGTTGTTCATTGTAAATGTGTCTGGTTTATTTCTTCTGCTGTTGTCGTATACTATTTATTTTATTCTGATGCGCTACACTTTAAAAAATGAGGACATAGTTTCCCCACTATCAGACCCGGGCCCTCACCGCTAGTCGGCAGCCTATAGTGTTTGGGGAAATGCGCTTGAGGTCATGTGACCAACCGGGTTCGGGGCACCCATTGAGTGGCTTCTCGAACCCGGACGTTACATCATCTGTAGTGTTGAAAACCTCATGATGAGGCGAATCATTGGGTTTATTATTTGTGAGACTTTTTTCTAGTTGAAATATGACTAATGGATTGTGGAGAGGTTCTCCCAAGTGCGCTACGTATGTAACCCTACGACTGGATGAGACTTGAATATTGCTGACTTTTTGACATGGAGTGACTCGGTGGCCCAGTGGGTAGCGCCTATGTGTGACACGGTAGACCCATGGTGGGGAGAACCTCTGTGTGATGAGGAAGACCCATTGTACTTGATATGAGGAGTAACTCAGCAGGCCATGAGGGGGAGTACCTCTGTGTGACGCAGAAAACCCATGATGGGGAGAGCCGCTGTGTGAAGTGGAAGACCCACGGTACTTGATAGGAGGAGTACCTCAGCAGCTCAAGGTTAGTGGGAAGCGCCCTGTGTGACACGACATACCCACTGTACTCGATAGAGGATGATTTCTCCTACAATCGAGGTTTTATCCATTATGACTAGGGATGTTGCTTGTTACTACCCCTAGAGAATCATGTGGCTGGCTATCAGCATTCAGAGAGATCCTGTGTGGGTCAGCATCATAATCCTGTTTCTCTAAGTTGTATACCTGGTTTGATCTGTGTCTATTGCTTCGTGATTTGTGATTGAGATCATGCTTGTGGTTTTACTTTGTTGAGTTCTGAGGGAATTTTAGGGGTCTTGGGGTCCCTACTAGGTATTTTTATACTCACCGCTGTATGGGCTATACCTGAATATTGTTGTATCTTGTGCAGACAACGAGCAGCTGGGCTGAGGTCTGAGGGAGCCAGAACTAGGTGGTACGTGGAGGAGACGGGTGGATGTGGAGTGATGATGAGGCGATCTTTACCTACCTTTCAGGTAGGATCCTTAGAGGATGACCCAGTATCTTTTTTCCCCTTTTTAGTTGTATTACTCATTCAGTTGTGCTTGTACTATTATAGTTGGGCTTGTATTCCGACCCCATTTAATTTCCTCACTCTTTTACTACAGCAGTTTACGTAACATTTTCTTCTTGTTGTGTTCTCGGACCATGTGTTTTTTCAGGATTAAAGGCAATGCCTTCCCATTTTAGGGAATATGCCTTTCGGTGCTAGTCTCCATCCCCTGGCCTATGGATGGCGGGCATGGGGTAGTCACGGGACAGACCCTTGGGGACGGGTTATGACAAAAAGGATCTCAAGGGAGACTGAAAAAGCGATGAAAAAACATATCTTCAAATCCTTCAAGAAGAATGACTTCAACGATAAATTATAAACAAAGTGAGGAACTGAGAACGATTCCCAGAAGGTATAAACCTGCCTCATGGAATTAAAGAAGAACACATAATAATAATCGGTATATCGCAAACCTAATTTTTTTGAACCATGACTCATATATCCTTCGTGGATGAACTTACCGAAAACTATAGAATTAATCCCTATTCTTCAAATTCGCATCCTATTTAGCACATCACTATGCAGATGGAACCCTGTGTTGTATATCAACTAGCTACGCGGAAGGAACATGAAGCCACATAGCACCATGCTACGTGATCATAAATTTCTCCCTTATAGAAAAATTCTATGTGGATTGCATATAGGTCTGCATACCATCATGGTACATGGATGGTCCCTCCACCTGTGAAGCAACATGCTACGTAGGGAAGTCCCCATCCCACATGAAGAAACGGTACACAGAATGGGGTACCCTCAGATGTTCCACCATTCGGCTTCCATCATATCCTTCTATTTCCATCATATCATCCAAATCCCCTCTGTGAGCTAGTCTAATAGAATTAGGAAAAATCATCTTATGAAGCCACTAGAACCGTATGATAAGACTACTAGGCACATTAACATGCCCTTTTGAGTTTACATACCCATGGTAAGTGGAGACATGTAGGTAATTCTCACAATGTCATGGACCACCATAATATCACAAAGTTTACATTCACATAGTAACCTAGGGTCTAAATATGGGATACTCACACATACATCCCCATTCTAGGTACTAAGTGAAATCACTATATTTTTCCTCCCATGATAACCAGTGATAAGGAAAAGAGATCACACTCGCATTTCCTTTTGACAAGGAACAATGCTTCTCCCCATTCTTGGGAACCAAAAGGGAAATCCTCCTATGGTACGTCCCTGTACTTTATCACATGAGGTTGTACATTCCCCCCTCTTTTCCTCATTAGAAGACACATCCATATAGATCACCAAAACTGAATATCCTGGATATGAAAACAAGGGAGGAAATTAGAACACTCAAATCCCCCCTCTCCCTTTGGGATCTTTCTTGGTCTCTTCTGTCGTCCTCCTTCTTTTCCATCAGCTGAGATGATAGTGTGTGGTTTTCTAGATCTACTGCTTCCTCTTGTTTCTCACATCGAGCATGACTTATATGGGCTTAGAGGTTAGTGATGATAAAAACATCCACACTATACATGAATGAACTACGAGAACACCGATTCCTTCTCTGATCAAGATACATAGGACAACTACTCAAGTCACGAGCTCAAATGGGCCTATTCTGAGGTGTAAACCCCAACTGAATGAACTAAGAGAACTCTGATTCATGATCATATTAGGATACATAGGATACCTTCTGATGGACCAGAGCTCAAATGGGACTCATCTAAGGTGTAAACCCCAAATGAATCAACTAAGAGAACTTTGATTCCTTCTCTAATCAGGATACGTAGTATGCCTATCTATAGGCCCAATCTTAATGGTCCCCCTCTATGGTATAAGTCCCAACTCAAACCAAACTATGGGGGTTTTGATACCTAACTAAATAGGACATGTAGGAAGACTCTCTAGGGTCCAAAATCTTTAACCAAATCACCCTAATGTTCATCGGGCCATATCCCCAGTTAGGTCATATCCACCAAGGAGACCATGTCTCTTCTGGGCATCTTGGGTAACTTCAAAATAAATTACACAACAAATCTTGACTAGTCATCTTCTGCCTAGTCGTCCATGCCACATGACATTAAACTACATGTATGGGTCCTTGTCACATGATCATAAAAGGTGATGTGTCCTGTAATGTGACACCAAACTACATGGAATTTGATTCCACTCACGAGGATACATAGGAAGCCCATATACTGGGTTCAATTTTGACATCAAAACAATCTCCATCCCCCAAGATGAAAATAAAATCCAGAACACATAATCCTATGGATTAAATCATCATTATCTCAACAAAATACCAAATAATCCATAATTTTTCCATAAAAGGGTAACATCGATGAAGAACCTCAGATAAAAAATAGATGTATTTATCAATGGGGAACCTTGGATACATATAGATGATTCTGAACCCATGCATACCTCTAACTTATTCTTCTACACTATGGGTACACCATTGAAACATTCTTGAGAATGAGCCAAGGATTCAAAAACATATTAACATTTCTTAAATCTATAAGTGAGTCCCGAAATAAGCAATAATTCCACCCAAAAGGGTGAGATGAGCCCGAATTCTCATCCTATCGACCAATGTGATTCCTCAAGTGTCATTGGGAAAATTATCCAACGAGTGCTTGTATTTGGAATGAAGGTCCATGAATCATGGATAAGAGGGTCTTTGGGTGTTTCCGACTCTGCGAATAAACTCTTTGGTGACCATATAAGGACATCGTACCCATTGTGGGCTGATTTCTCTAATATTGAACCCCCTCCAATCACCCGTCAGGACCACTAAACCATGGAAACTATTTTATGATACAATAAGGATATACTACCTAGTCTTGGTTAGACCATCTCTCCCACTAAAAAGTGTCCATGATGTGAATTGGGTTGAAACAAAAATGGTGAACCCGACGTGAATCCTTAAATAAGGTGGCGATGTAACACTGATGTGAAACCCTCCATAACAACAAATGGTTGGATACTATCTTTCACGTGTTTACCCATATATGAAAATAAAAATAGTGAACCTGACTTTAATTCTTCACTAAGGTGGAAACATTACCCCACCTCAAGCCCCTTTCGAATCAAAAAGGAAGAGGGCCAAGTAAAATCATAAATTTTTTCATGTGATCAATAGATTCTATGGTGACATGTTTTTGTCTATGCATGTTACATATATTGTATGTCTCTAGAGAAACAAATTAAACCAAATGGAATCCTCAATGTTCCTATAGACACGTGTGATGATTAACGCCCCAACGGAGTCTTCCACAAGGAAGAGGACTCTAGCACCCATCCAGTGTCTTCAACATTGGGTTTCAAAGATGTGGATCCTAGAGTACCACCAGAAGGGTAATCTCTCCATGATCGAGACTACAAGACATGACCTCTAATAAGTGAAAGCTCTCCAGTCACCTCTTTAGCTGCGAACAGCATTCCCGCACAAGGCAGACCCCCTGGTTGTCTCCAATCACTTCGAAAGCCTGTTATTAGAACGCGATAATGAGTACCTCCCTTACCTTAGGGTGGTGGATGAGGATGTTTCAAAAAACATTGCCCTTATGTATAGAAACCCCGCTAGAGGGACCCTTCTGGATAATATCTTCACCATCACAATTCGACCCAATATCCTTACTTTGAAGAGAATGTCATACTAAGGGCACCTGATAAATTCCCAACGACATAGGCCCCTTAGATATCCCGATGAGGGTGTAAAACTTATCACTGGGAATAGGTAATCACCCTTATTCCTATGGAGTAGATCTACCGAACAAACACAAAAACATACTACGAGTAGGTGTACACTCCTTCTCCCTCTACTAATTCTCTCCATGCATATAAAACATCAAATTGTGAGAAAATACATATCCCTACTCATGCTCTCTAGTCTCGCCCCGAAATCGGGGTTGAAAAGTTTTAGTAGTTGAAAATATCTATTGATGCACAAGAAGACCGCTATCCAAATGGGGTGGTGACCAGCTACAAGAAGTCACAAATTCCTACTGATGCATCCCAAGCCTTCCATTTAAATAGAGTGGAAAACTATGGGTAGTCATAGAAAACTTCTAGTGCATATGAATCCCACCAGTAAAATACGGTGGAAATCAACAAGAAGATGAAAATTCCTTCCAAACACAATGAATCCCACTAGTTAAATACGGTGGAAATAAAATATAAGTAGATTCAAATTCTGATGGATTCAAATCAATCCCTTAAGAAAAATACAAATGCAAACAATCAGACACAAATTCCATCTCACAAATATAAATCCCACCAGTCAAATATAGTAGAAACATGGGAAATTAATTGGCATATACCAAATATAACTAGTGTTCAGACTCGTTCCTCTTCCCCAATACAGGAGAACATCATGTATACACTAGAAACCCATAGAGGACCAGAGTAGGATAAAAATTCTACACCGACATTGGAATGGTTGTTATACCTATTGCAGCCAAATATGTATCTCAACACATCCTAGCAATGATTAAGGATCAAACATAAATTCCAAACATTATCCTCCAATACTATCAAGAATTCATCGCATATATAGAAAAAGCGAGGAGTTGGTCCCATGATCCCATCTCCCTGGGTGGGGTGATTCATCCACAAAATAATATGGTTACTCTAGAGAAGACTTGCATCCCTACTCCAGTCCATGAGGTTCGATGAATATATTTCATGATACAAAGACAACCCGATTGGGAATTAACACCTGTTCCAACTGGGGGACACTGGTAAAACATAGTAGCTACTCTGGGTTAGGAATATATCCTTACCATAACTCAATATTCTCATCGGAATATCCCAAAGACATTGTGAGAACCAATCAAAAAGGGATCCTTATATAAAATCTGTTACCAGTAGCAGGCGGTTCTAGTTTCCCGCAAGAGTGCCAACAAAAATGAAATGTTCCAAAGGCAACTAGGAAATGAAGAGAATACTAATGATTCTAATATTCTGTAATATAGAGTTCTTGATTCCATAAGAAATATATCAATATAATCTCAAGATCCTGTCAATACATTACAAAATTATGGAGGTGTCAGTAGCAGTTGCGAAGGCCCTCCCTACGAACTTGTTACTGGTAGCTCTAATAGTCCTCCTCATAGCACCTATGGTGGCATACTTCGTGCGAATGAAATTATTTATTAAGAGAGACTATTTTCTAATGAGTGTCATGGTATAACTCCCCTTTAATAGAATATTGAAAAGAATGAAATACCTCCCATTTATGTTTCCCACCCTTTTGGTCCTCCCTAGGGTATACACCATATATATTATTCTCCATACGGTCAGACATCAAGCCATGATGGTAGTCCTCACCATTATGGTATTCCTCTCCATTATAGTTGTTTCTACAAAGGTCCTCCCTGTAGTGACATCATACAATGATAAGTTTCTCCCTGCATTTTAGTATATCCTAAAGGTCCTCCTCAGGATGCACACTATAGATATTCTCCCTATAACCCGATATCAAGCTATGATGGTAGCCCTCTCCATGATGATAGTCATTGGGAAGGCCCTCCCCGCAATGATGCCAAGCAGCAAGAAGGTCTTCTCCCTACTTTGGTCTCCATGAAGGTCCTCCCCAGGGCATACACTATGGAAAATATCCATATATTTAGACACTAAGTTGCGATGGTAGTACTCTCCACCCTAGCACTGGCTGTAGTGGTCATCCCCGCAGTCCAAATTCACATAGGCAAGGAGGTCCTCCCTTCGCCGATCCAAATATGAGAAATCCCTCATATTCAAAGGTTCTTGGAAGGACGGGGTCAGATACACTATAAATTCTATCAATGAAAAGAGACATACTTTCTTATCCAGGAGATGACTTGAGTCCACAGTCATCCTCTGAGCCACCCCGCACCATTCATGCACTAATGAAATCCCTACTAGCCTCACTACTCAGGATGATATCATGATAATGAATAAAATTTGGGCACAACAAGTAGAGGAATCCCTAACATAATAACAAAACAATATGTTGCTCCTGAGAATATCACTAGCTAGGGACGACATACCAGTTATGTTCGGGCCCACAACCACTTCTCAGTTCATAATTCCAAAAGAGTTGTCAGAAGAATGTACACACAAAATTCACCTTAATATTTGGAAAATACTCATCTAGTTGAAAATGATATTTCTATCCTATGATGGGTATGTAGACTATGTAAGTATATTAGGGGAGATTCATCCGAAAATATTTCTAGAATCCCTTTCGTCTGCACGGTATCCAAAACCAGAATAGATAAAGAAAACCTTGAATTGGCCTTCCTCCACATGCTGCACAAATTACATCACCTCATCGGTGATGCCGCATCTGGTGTCCACATATGAGGGTGGGGAGAAAATAGAGATCTATGCTTAACCCCCACCCCATCCATTTGAACACATTAGAAGTGACATCTTGTAATCTCATCATCCCAAGATGACAGTTAAATGAAGTCCCTACTTACGTGAGGTAGAATGATCGATAAGAACCATCCTTGAGTAAGTCTCAAAAGCATTAGGCCCGATGAGAGAAATCCATAAAAAAACTCCAAAACCAATCCATTGAGAACATTCAGTAGAATTCTCACCCAATAGAAGCTAACCAATGAGCATTGATCATGTCCTTAGAAGTAAGTAATTCACGTGAAAATATGGCACTATATCTATCTCTAGCCCGCATGAGAATGCGTGAGATCAGGAAGGTGGTGCTAGTAGAAGAAACCACCGTCGTATGGGAGAAACCTTATCCCATAGGGTTGGAGGAATTTTTAACACAAAATTCCCCCATAAGACCAAAAAATCAGGGACGATACATGCCAATAGAAGAATGGAAGCAACACTAGGCCACAGGTCTGGTGGAATTTTTACCTCAACCACCAACCCAGTGGATGTCAGTCATTTCCTACCTGGGGTGGAAAAAAATAGAGTTTTATCTTTTTGTACCATCTTTCAACTCATGTCCCCCAAGAAGAAGGTGTACTACCAGGTCATATCAAGGCTCCCGTGGATTCACTCTTTTCCAAGAAACTCTAAGAGGATTCAAAAATGGAAGGACATGGTCCCAAAAAGGGAGTAAGAAACTCTTCTACCATTTGGAACGTGGTACACCACCTAAAATTTAGTATACATTAGTGAATTCCATGGAAGTTAGTCCCACAGATCTCACTGAGAACAATACAAATGATGAGGATGCAAGAGAAGATTGTTCCCTCCCGAAGGTGGTCCACACAAAGCTTAAAGGTGTTCGAACCCAAAACCAAAGAGAAACGCTAAATTTGGGAACTCCCTAAACCAATACATCATTACCTCCTTTGAGAATCAATAAAAACCATAAGAATAAGAGGAAGGTCCTGTATGGACCACCTCCTCCTCCCCTAGAAAATTAGTCACTTACGCTCGAGGAAATATTCACTCAACAGGAGGAAGAAATGAAGAAGCTTAGACATATCAATACTAAGATACTCCAGATAATACGTCCTACCAGGTACATTCCCCACGTAGAGCTTCAACATACCCATCCAGCAGATGTACCTATTCCTAATAGGATCATCCCGAAGAATGAATCTAGGCTTGAATGTTTGTCTAAGGAAGCACTAGGACCATCAATCTATTTGAATCTAGAAACCTAAGGATATCAGGATTTCCATCTACTGAGAAAAAAACCAAATAATACCTAGGAAAATATACAAAGGATTCCCCTGGCTGATTATCCACATCATGTACCAGCAGAGCCAACAAATCCAATCTTTCCTCCTACTATACCAACCCATGCTCAAGTCCAATAGGACATGCATCAAGGGATCATGAGCACCATCAAGTCACTAAAATCTAGATATGAATCCATGGAAGGAAAGAAAACACCAATAAAAATAGAATGGAAACCTTACCTAGATTGGATAAGACATGTTATTCCATATCCAAATTTTGAGAACCTCATATTCCCATTGTTCAATGGCTTAGGTAACCCGTAGAAGCATTTGATGCACTGTTCGTCTTACTCTGACCCCATTATAGGAACCCCAGAGCAATAAGAAGAAGTGAAGATCAGATTCTTTGTGCGAACTATTCAAGGTTCAGACTTTGTGTGGTACACCAATTTTCCAAATAACTCAATAATGGGATGAGAGGATATACGACACTAGTTCCTATTAATGTTCAACTCAACATTTCAAAAAACAACAGTTAGTGACCCCACGAACTATAAATAGTGAGATTATGAGAGAGTTTCATACTTCATTTCCATATGTAAGGGTTTAACTTACTCCTTGAACCAACCACACCCCCAAGATGAGATGCTGGCCTTGTGCATCGATAAACTTCATGATGAGCTGCGAACAACCCTCATTCTGGTTAAATATACAAGTTGGTTTTGGGACTTCTCCACCATTTCTCAAATAATAGAAGATTCTATTCAATGGACTAATATCAAGTCCTAAGAAGCCCCATCATCCCCAAGGAAAAGTGAAGGAAAAGCTAAAGTGGCTTCTGTTACACTTAATCCACCCCTTGCACCGTCTTTGGTTCCTAGGCCTATACCAAATTGTGTAGGGCCCCCTAAAAATCAGAAACCAACCTCACATCATCAAGGCGAGTGAAGGGGGGATAGGTGAAATCAATTATTGGAATGTAATTTGTTTTTACTCATTTTGAGATGACCACGTCTGTGGCTACTTCATAACCTCCATGAATTACAATTTTCTCTAGGTACTAGAGCTAAAGAGGACAGATGAAGTATGACTTGATGACTGGCTAGGTTATTGTCCCTTCCACTAGATATTGGGAAAAAAAATCCAAGAGTTCTTTTTCTTTATGGACCTCTTACACAGAATGATAGATTTTGGGAAATTCAAGCTGGGACCACCACCAGTACAAGTGGCATATAATTCCATCACAGACCCAGATGAATAAGGATAGTGGAAAAACATTGTGAACAAAAAGGATAAAATATAGATAGTTAGATGACTCAAAAGATAGTTAGATGATCCCATGGCATACTCTAAGAAATATTGAAGCAACCAACTATTCCCCCAATCGCTACTGATGCAATGAAACCAAAATATTCAACCCCAAAGTCCTCTAAGGGTCAACTGCCCAGAAAACAGTCCAATCAGAAGGGAGGCATGAAAGTGCAAGAAGATGAACTTGTACTAAGGAAAAAGTTGGTTTTGAAACTTTCATATTTCATGCCATCAGATCTGAGAGTATGGGAAACACCTCACCAAACGACACCACTGGAGGCAGATGATGAGGTAGTGTATTCCTTATATAATGAACTGATTTTCAGCTCCATTAATGTCATCCACTTAATGGATTCCTTCTCCGATTATGAGAATGGTTATAAAATAGAGTTCCATACACCTAATCAGGGAGCTGATGGAAGAGGCCAAATAAGTCAGGGATATCAAGGGTGACGTTGTCATGGAAGAAATCAAGCTCATGGCCATACCCCCACTCAAACTGCTAGTGTTTCAGAAACCTATTAATGGAACCTCCAATGTACCCAATAGGGATAGGAAAATTATCCAACCCCTGTAAGAAGCCACCCTGATCCAATATTTCTATAATAATCATTAGAAGATCAATATGTGACTAAATTCCCTCAGCATGTGGGAAGAGCTGCCTGACCCAATCCATAAAGGACAGAATCTCATTCAGCTCCAATCCCAAGGGCTGAACCATCATCATTTAATGATCAAGCTCCTAAAGATCATATGAAAGATCATTGCCAATCTGGGAAGCACCATCCATTAGATTATAAATATGATTTTATGAATCTATTAGCCTCAGTACAAACAATATTATCCATCCTAGATGCACTAAATATATTAAAAGACCTTAGAGAAGCACTCATAGATGATTTGTTGAATCCCCTAGAGATTGAATCCAAGGTAACAACCATTGAAATCTACCAGAAGAAGACCAAGCCGGCAGAATTCCATTCGATTATCTCTTTTAAAAATCAAGATGAAGATGTAATCATGGAAGGGATATCAAAACCTTATATGTATCTGGTAGGATGAATGGTTTCGATATCTAAAAAGTCTTCATTAGTAATGGTTCTAGAGTTAATCTACTACCACTATGAACACTTCATCTGCTGGGCTGCATTGAGGATGATCTGACACCCTATGTCACAAATCAATTGGGCTATGACATAAGTGAGTATAAGCCTTTAGGTCAAATAAAGTTAAAAACCCAATTCAGTGATATCATAGACCATATAGATTTTTTTTGGTTAGGAACCTTCAACGTCATATTGGGATGGCCCTCGATGTATCAATACACAAGAATTCCCTTCTCTTACCACTAGTGCCTCAAATATAGAGTTAAGGGATAGGGTGGTATGTTTCATACCAATAAGGCCCCATATGACTTCTATGAGTCACACTACATTGAAGAAGGATTCTATGAGAAGTAAGGGAAGAGAATATCGGTCGATGGTATTGATTGGGTTGCCTCCCAAAATGGTTTATAAATAGTTCTCACTGAACCCCTCAAGAAGATAAGAGATGAATATGTAATTCCCATTGATAAATATGAATTCCTGAGTCCAAATTAAGATGATTACTTAGCTATCTCCATGATCTCAGTTATGGACACTAAACCTGACAGTGATGAAATGTGCACTAGCTCCCAAGATGAGAGTGAACACTCTGATGAAAATACCCTTGATCCACCCTTAGATCTCTATAAAATCCCTACCTCACCTAAGAGATTAGAAGAGGATTAAATCACCCATACACCCCTCTCTCAATCCTCTTTAGGGGATTACCCGCTATCAGTCATATTGGACAAAGTCGTGTCATCTCCCAAACAACAAAATTGCAACTCTTCTCTCAACTCTGGGGAGATTGTATCAAGAATTGTTTCCCCATCGTAATAAGAAGATGATGATGATTTAGAGGAGGAAGAAGAAGAACAAGACCTTAGGGATAACCCTATAGTATTTTAGGAAGGAATGTCTACCACCATTGATGAAATCAATGAAATCAACTTGGATATAGAAGAAGACCTGCAACCTACTCGGATTAGTGCAGTCATGCCTTCCAAATAAGAAGAGGTATACACCTATTTCCTAATGAATAATTGATATGTTTTCACTTAGAACTATACGAAAATGAAAGGTCTGGATACTGAGGTGTCCACACACCATATCGGTCAATCGAAAGGCCATCAGGGCTACAGGCAAGCCACCAGAAGGACACACATGACACATACTTCCAAAATAGATGATATAGTTGAAAATATTATCAGATACAACTTCATTTGGGAAATTCAATATCATATATGTCTTGACAAAATGATCCCATTAAAAATAATAGTGGGTAGATTAGAGTCTTCATCAATTTCAGGGATCTCAATCATCATTGCCCGAATGATGATTTCTCAGTCCTGATCACTGAACTGCTGATCGATTTAACTACTAGATATGATTCTCTCTCATTCACGGATGAATGTTTAGGCTATAATAAAATATGAATTGATCAAGAATATGAAGAACCCACCACCTTCAGGGCTCCCTAGGGATTGTTTTGATATAAGTTGATTCCCTTTGATTAGAAAAATTTCAGGGCCACATATTAGCACACCATGCATCACATTTTCAAAACCTTCTTGGGAAAGTTCATCGAATGATATATTGATTATTTGGTGGTTAAATCATGAAAAAATAGGACCACTTTATAGATCTTGAAAATTTCTTCAATAAACTATGACAAAATAGTCTGAAAATAAACCCCTTAAAACATGCATTCAATGTTACCTTAATAAAATCCCTCAACATAGTCATATGCCACCATGGAATCAAATTTGACCCTATAAAGACAAAGTACATCCTTTACATGTCACAGCCCTACAATATCATTGAGTTGAGAGGACTTCAAGGGAACTTGGCTTAAATTTGATTCTTCATATCCAACCTTATAGGAAAGAGTTTTCCTTTCACTAGGTTGATGAAAAAATGGGTTGCATATCAGTGGATAAAATAATGTTAGGAATCATTTGAAAACCTCACGAAATATATTCTAATCCCTCCAGTGCTAATGCCACCTATTGAAGGAAAACCACTCATCTTGTATGTGACTGCCTTGGAGAGATCACTGGGCACGTTCCTTGAACAGAAGAATGATGCCATTAATGACAATAGCCTATATTATCATAGATGAACTATGATTGACAATGAGACTCATTATTCAAATATCGAGAAGATCTACCTAGTCCAAGTCATTCTAGTCCAAATTCTAAAACAATATCTAATGAACTATAATGTCCATTTGGTCTCTCTTAGAAACTCTCTCATGTACATTCTTAGTCTTCCGATGTAGATAAGTTTCTTGTCATAGTGGGAGGTCATCCTATAGAAGTTTGACATATGGTTCGTGCATTAGAAAACCATAAAATTCAAGGTTTTAGAAGATTTTATGATAGAGAAACCCTTGGAAAACATGACGTCATTTGATGCAGAACTACCCAATAAAGAAGTATTCTCTATTCAAGAGGGTTCCCAGACATGGGTGATGTATTTTGATGGAGCATCCAGAAGCTTGATAGGAAAAGTATGGAAGCCCCAAGTTCATCAAAGTGGGACTAGGAGTCGTACTCATATCTCTAGAAAATGAAGTCATTCCATACTCCTTCCAACAGTCAGAAGGATGAAAAAACAATTAAGTAGTGTACCAGGATAACATTGCGAGCCTGGAACCGGCCCTTCAAGAACAAGAAGAGCACTTAAAGATAATAGGTGACATGGAACTAGTCATCAATCAAGATAATGGTGACAATGACATTAAGAAATAGGATCTAATAACTTTTATGGACCACATACAAGAATTTATGGCAGAATTTCCATCAGATCCAACCAAAATATATATTCCCCGATCACAAAATGCAAAACTCGATGTGTTAGGAAATGCAGCCACAACATTGTTCGATCTAGACCTGGATGAAATAGTTATCAGAATTTCCCATCGTTGGATGGTCCTACCATTCATTCAAACCATGAAAAATAAAATCAACTAGATTAGTCTCATCATTGGACCTTATGGTCCCACCGCCACTTGGACGACTTCAAATGAAAATTTACACCAAAAGGGATAACTCTCACTAGATAGGGATGGAAGGGAGAAAATCCAAAGACACGAAAAAGTCTTTATGATGTGTGATGAAAAAAACCAGAAAAAGGTTATTTATAAGCTAGGACTTGATTGGATCCTTCTCAAGTGCATCTATGGGGAAGAGACTGCCGCCATCAATGAGATTAGTCTCATCACTGAACCAGATTTTGTGTCCCTCATACGATACTGATGGAAAATGGCACCAATTTATACTCCATTGAATTGGATAATTTATACAAGGAGTATGGAATTATGTCCAACCATTCATCCCGCTATCATACAGTGGCCAGGAGAGAAATATAGGACTTCATCAAGACCCTATCGAATATACTCCAAAAGATGGTAGACATGGACCAGAAATCATGGCCGGAAAAGATCCTACATGATTTGTTGGATTACTGGACCATGAACTTCACCACCACTCAAAAACCATATACTCATTAGTATATAGGATAGAGGTGTTCCTAACCATCGTAGTTCAATTACCATTACTCTGCATTACCATCTGTGATCAGTTATCCACATATAAGTAGTCCCAGAAATGATTTGATGTGTTAGAGCAGTTGGATGAGAGAATATTTTATACTATGTACCCTTTTAAAGTTTACTAGAACCAAATTTCATGGACCATAAATAATGTTTTTTGCTATTGGTCTTTCCTCGAAGGAGAGTTAATGTTGGTCTTAAAAACTCCAATGATACTCGAGAAGAAGCCCAAAAAAATGGAGCCAAAATGGTATGAACCATATTTTATACACATGTTCTACTCTAGTGGAGCATATTCTCTAATTTCTATGGATTAAAAGATCATCAAAACTCTTACCAATGCATGGTTTCTGAAGAAATACTTTGTCTAATCATGCCAGATATTATCCATGATGCAAAATGTTAAACTACTCAGCATATATGTCCTTTCTACATGATGCTAAACTACTTGGCCAAAGGGTCCTAATCGTAAGATGTTAAATAGAAGGATATAATTTTCTTTTCCCTTCACATAAAGTGATATTCTTCCTAGCTACAAGACACTAAATTTAATAACAGCATATTCATCCATGCCACACACTGTTAAATTGCTTAGAATTATCATCCTAATCGCATGACATAAAACTATATGATGAAGTCATCCTCACCACATGATGTTAAAAATGCATGGCCAAATCATACCAAACACATGACATTAAATTGTATTGGGATAATTATTCTATAATAAATTATTCATCGCACATGAGTTAGATCTGTGTGGGAGAAAGACCAAATACACCTAATTCCATGTGAGATTCTGATCCACATTTGAAATCTCTTTCTATAGAACTATGTGTGTCATTATTACTTCCCTTCCAGGATACATAGTTATTCCCAAATTCCCATCTAAGTCTAGCCACCATATAAAAAAAATACTCACCTCCTTGTGTGTGGTCCAAAACTATGTAGGGAGACCAATTACTAGAACTACGTGTGGATTGATTCCTACACTCATGGGATATGTAGTGAATCCTAGATTATATATCTTATCCCATACACCATTAAAAAATAAAAATTACCCCAACCTATGCATGAGTCTGACTGGTATAAGGAATTTTAGAACTACATGTGGCTTGATTACTACCTTTTCAGGATACGTAGTGATTCCCATATTCCACATCTTGGACCAATCACCATCCAAACCAAAAATAATCCTTTTCTATGTATATGGATTAGGCGTATGTATGTAATTTCTTTTTATAACTATGTGTGGCTTGATTCCTACTTTAGCAGGATGCATAGTGATGCTTGAATCCCATATCCTGGTACATCTGCCATGAAAAAATGCCTCCCCCCATGTATAGGTCAGACTTGCGTAGGGAAATTCACAAAACCATCCCTTGATTTCTTCTCATCAATATAGAGTACATATTTATACCTGGGTATCCAAAATGTAGGCATAACTATGATACATGATCAAGGGGTAAAATGTCCCCATACTTTGTTATGTTACCATTATAGAGTGGAGTAATATTTCTTCATCCCTTGTTTCTCAAACTGAGCATAGTTCACCTAGGTGTAGGAATTTCAGTAGAGGGTTCCCCTCAGACATACAAATCCATTGCATAATCAAAACAAATCCCTAACAACACGACGTTAAATTGCATGGACAAAAAGAGTCACAACCATGCGCTATTAAACTATAAGGTATATCAAGAACTACATGTGTCTTGATTCATAGTATGAAAAGATATATAGTGAAACCTGGGACTTCCAGGGACCAACCACATGGAATGAAAAATACCCCCATTGCCTGTCTGAAAATTTAAATATGTGCTAATGTTTCCAAACCATGATTCCCACAACAAGGACTAGTAAAAGGATTACGCCTCCCCTACATACGATTCAGATCTATGTAGAGGATTTCGTACTATATAACTAATCATGGTATGGATATTTATTATGTACCTAGATATTACCTTTTCGTCCATTAATCTTCCTGACCTGAGAAATATTAGATCCCCATACCCATACCTAACTATCAGAAATGGACGGTTATTGTCCTAAGGACACCATTGTTTAACTATACAAACAATTCCCCTTTAGCTTTAGACACGTGACTGTTGTGGGGTGTGGGAAAAAAATATTTTACTAAGTTAAGATATAGTTTAGTGATTAACCTAGGTTGTCTCTAGAGAGGATCGCACAACAATCAAGTTGTCACCTTAAAATTAGAGAAATAATTGAGGTTGTTTTTGAAATTTTTTGATTTAGAAAAGAAAATAATGAAACTAAAAAAAGTAAAACATTAAGATAAAATTGATAAAAAAGTGATTTAATACTATTATATGACATGGTGATAAGGTCATGGATGATTTTCCAATTGTAATTCTATCATAGTTAAACTTATCCAATTCTCTTCCACTGAGTCAATAAAAGTGAGAATCCATAATTGCTTCTTCTCACTCCCTTGTTCAAATAATAATGGTGAGAATAAACCTAATTAAAATCTTAGATTGGTCTACTCTCCTTCCATTGTGTGATATAGTTTTATATAACACCCTCAATTGACATAGTCAATTCCCAATCGAGTCTTGTTTATCCCAAACAATCAAGAACATTCACTACTCCTCACACATGTACCGATGATCACCAATTACTTCACCACTAAGAACTGATCTATTCCATCTTATATAGACCAAATCCTAGTGGAGGTATAAATTTATCATTGATCAAATAAATAAACTTAAAATAATCTAAAATCAAATACAATTTTATATGATAATGAAAACAGTTATAAGAAATTGAAACCGATTTTTCAAAAGAGAGAAAAGGATCTTAAAACATTAAGTACATGAACTCAAGAATTACACAAGTAAAAACATATTCCTAACCAATAAAATAGAAGTCTACCCCACCATGGTAAGGGTAATTGTGAATAAGTTTGAATAATAATTCATTACAAAACTAAGAAGAATAAAAGAATGAAAACAAAGAACAGAAATTTTACTCCCCCAGGATCTGTTTTCCAGAAGTATTATTATGTTATTACCACCATAAAACCAAAACTAATATATATATCTTCTTATAATATGTTTTTAATGAAGATTTATATTGACCCTAAAATTTTCAAATTCATTGGACATGTTTAAAGACAGATATAGATAAATCAATAAAGCTGACTTTTCATGGCCACAAAACACTATTTCACCCACTCCACTTAGACTTGCTCAACAGATGCCTTAAGAAGATTATTAAATTATGAAATTTAATGTGAACCTTCAATTTTTATTCATATATTGAACCCATCAATAATAAAATCATTTAAAGGTTTGCAATATGAGATATGTTTGATTTAATACGGTGGGGTCCATTCTTCCAGCCAGAAATATTTCTCCAATGGATTTATTTTTCTTGGCCATTGTGTATAGAATTGGGTCTAATTATCAAAGAAAAAGATGAATCCCACTAGAAAGGAAATACTAAAAAAATAATCACGTAAATTTTATCATAGTTTTAATAGTTATTCCAGAAAAACAAAAGCTCTAGAAAACTATCAATTTTGCAGAATTAATGAATTTTCAAAATGAAGCCCAAAATTCACCGAAAAACTAGAATGATGAAAATATACTCAAATTTAAAAATAGGGAGGTATTAAGTCATTGAAACACATAGGAAAAATAAGGAAAATATTAACTCTATCAATTCCTACACACTTTTCACTTAGACTCTTAGTCAAGTAAACATCTAAAGTAAACCAAAGAAAATTTAATACTCATATCTATGAGATCCAGCATTTTAACACCAAGAAACAAAATATATCATGCCTCCTAAAAAACAATTATTTAAGGTTCATTATTTCAGATCATTCAATATATCTCCTCTTCATTTATCCTCCCATGCATACCAAACACTTACCTAACATTCATTTTAACTCTTCACATAATTGTCAATTTTCAATAGTGTCTTTCTCATCCTAACACAAATAAGGGTCACCATAGGCTTGATAAATTCCTACATCTCCACATCATGTGAGTGAGGGACTTGTTTTTATCATGAGGAAATTTCAGGGTTGTTCTATGTCTTCTAGTTGGTAGGATTTAGATGTTAAAAATTCTGAGGCTGAATGAGGAGGAATTGCATTATTCTAATTTTCAATCAAGTATGGTCTCCTCATCACTCCCCTTAGTAGAAAATAATCTCCTTCATCATGAAAACTCAAGGAATGATCACTCATTTAATCATTTTAGAAAAAACATTTCAATCTTCTCAATCATTATGTTTCTTGAATGATCGAGAAAAGGCACAACTTTCTTCCTCCATTAGAAGCTCTAGAAATGGACAACTTCTCTTATCATGAAATCTCTAAAAAAGGAAAAAATTTCAAAATAATGATTTTATTTCAGAAACAATAAAATATCTTCAATATTTTATTTTCACCCAATGCATCTCCAAATAAGTTATCACAATACCAGACATCTTCTCCCTCACTTAAGTTCAACTAGATCGGGCAATTTCACTTCAAGAGAAGGTTGGATAGGGAAAATTGTCTTGTAATGTGGCTAACCTAACAGACTGTTCTTGGATTATAAGGGTTGTAAGGATTAAATGTACAAGTTAGGCCATAATGAAAAGTATTCATTTTAAAATGGGACTTTAAAACCAAATCAATTCCTCAATCATTTAAAACACAGGTACCTCAAACCCTCAAGTTTTGATAGGAATAAATCAAATTATAGTTAAATCAACCATTATTTTGTTCTCTCAAGAAGTGAGGTGAATGTAAATAATATGAAAATAGTGGTTCATAAGCATCATAAGAATGTTATTTTATAGATATAGGGAATGATATGTGGCATGGTATTTAAAAATTACTGTACTTTTCATGAAATTTCTGATGATTTGAACATGAAACAGTCATTTTTAGCATTCATTTAAGCTCAGTTACATGGAATAAATTGTTTCACTCATGGAAATGGGTCTTAAAAATTTCCAAGATTATAATTTCTTCTTAAAAGTATAAAAAACCAACAAAAATTGAAAAAACCTTTAAAATTTGAAAAAACACACAATTTTTTTTGAAATAGGAAAACAAACAAAAAATAAAAATCCCGAACTAAAAAGGTTAGCTCCCACACAATTAAATTATTTATTGTCCACAATGCATTCAAATGGATGTAACATGTAATAAAATTTGAAAAATTACTCATAGAAAGTAAGAAAGTGTAAAATAGTGGTACAACTTGGTGGATTTTATTGATAAACAGGTTGGAGGAGTGTGATCGCCTCCACTAGATCTGGTAGAATGGTACCATGGAATTAATTTAGCCGATGTCCATTTACAGTTGATGGATCCTATGCTCCATACTTCTCAATCTTCACAACACAAAAAGGATAAAAATGCGTAACTATTAATGGACCTTTCCACATGGAACAAATTTTACCTGGCATCATCTTGAGTCTTGAGTTGAATAACAACATCGTGTCTCCAGGATGGAAGTATTTTGGTTGAATTATCTTATCATGAGACACTTGTTATTTCATTTTAAATCCTAGAATTTGAAAAAATATTATCTTTTAATTTCTTCTAGCTCCTACAACTGCAATCTTCTCTCTTTTCCAGCACTTTCAAGATCTAAATTCATCTTTCTCATAGCCCAATATGACTTCTGCTCCAATTCCACTAGAAGATGAAACTTTTTCCCTTAAATCAACCTATATGGAATCATTAAAATTGGGGTTTTATATGCTTCACTGTAATCCCATAATGTATCTTCCAACTATTGTATCCAATCTTTATTGTTTGGATTAACATTCTTTTCCAAAATTCCTTTGATTTCCTTATTGGACACTTCAGCTTTCCCATTAGTCTTTGGATGATATGGAGTTGATGTTTTATGATGAACCACATACTTATTCATTAAAGCCTCCAAAATCACATTACAAAAGCATGTCACATGATCACTGATGATGGATTTGGAAACTCCAAACATATAAAATATATTATCCCTAACAAAATCACAAACAGTTTTAGCATCGTCAGTCCTGGTGGCTTTTTCTTCTACGCATTTGGAAACATAATCAACTGCAAGCAAGATATAAGAATTTCCAAATGAAATTGGGAAAGATCCCATAAAATATATCCCCATTCATAAAAAATCTCACAAGAATTCAGTGTCTTTTGGGGAATTTCTTATCTTCTTGAAATATTTCTATAAAATTTACATTTTCACACCTTTTTCAATATTTATGAGCATCTTTAAAATGGGTGTGCCAATAAAGTATAGATTCTAAAACCTTTCTTACTATCCTAGGAGGTCCTCAATGGCCTCCACAATATAAAGTGTCAATAAACATAAATACATAATCAATTTCACTTTATGGAAAACATCTTATTATCACTTGGTCATTGAAAATCTTCAAAAGAAATGGATCATCCCAGATCTAATATCCAGATTCAGATTTAATCATTTTAATTTGGTAGGAATTTAAATGAGGTGGGTCATGAGATGTTACTAGATAATTTACCATATCAGCACACCAAGGCACTTATCCATCAATCAAGTACAACTGGTCTCCTAGAAGGTGTTCATTAAGTGGTTCTTTGTAGGGAATTTTAGCTTCAGAAATGTTGGACAGTCACCTTAAGTGATCAACCACTTGGTTATCAGATCCCTTCTTGTCTTTGATTTCTATGTTTAACTTCTGTATTAATAGCATTCATCTTACTAACCTTAGTTTAGATTCTGCATTTTTCATCAAGTAACTAAGAGCCACCTGGTAAAAAAACACAGTGACTTTAGTTCCATGTAGAAATGATCTAAATATTTCTAAAGGAAATAAAAATACTAAAAATTCTTTTTCTGTTGTTGTGTATTTAATTAATGCCACATCTAAGATTATTCAGGAATATCCAATGAATTTTTGTCTGCCCTCAATTCACTGTTAAAGGACTGCTCCTACTGCTTGGTTTGATGAATCGAAATGTAGCACAAATGGTTTTTCCCAATTTGGTGGCTGCATTACTGGTGGTGTAATCGATCTCATCTTCAAGTTATCAAAGGATTACATAAATGTAATATTGAAATCAAAATCAGCATATATCAAAAGTAATGTAGATATAGGGAGATAAATCATACTAAAATCTTTGATAAAACTCATATAAAATTTTGCATGTCCTAAAAATGATCAAACATGCTTCACACAAGTTGGGTAAGGCAAATAATTTATGAATTCAATTTTTGTTTTATCAACTTATATTACCTTTTTGGAAATGACATACCTAGGGAAAATTCCTCTGTCAACCATGAAATGAACCTTTTCAAAATTCCAAACAAGATTATTTTTAATGAATGTTTTCAAAAAATTTCTAGATATTTCAAACAATGGTCAAAATAATTTCCAAAAACTCTAAAATCATCCTAGAAAACCTCCAAGAAATATTCAATATGATCAGAAAAAATACTTAACATGCACCTATTAAATGTACTTGGAGCATTACACAATCCAAGTGGAATAATTTTGTATTAAAAAGTGCCAAAGGGACAAGTAAATATAGTATTCTCTTGATCATCAAGAGAAATAGGTACCTGGAAATAACCAGAAAATCCATCCAAAAAGAAATAATGAGTTATCCCTACCAATATCTCTAAAATTTGGTCAATGAAGGGGATGGGGAAATGATATTTTCTAGTGACCTGATTCAACATCATAAAATCTATGCACACTCTCCATCTATTCTTAATTCTTATAGGGATTAATTAATTCTTCTCATTCCTCACAATGGTTAGGATAGGTTTGTTGGAACAACATGGATGGGGCTTACCCATTGTGAGTATGAGATGGGATAGATGATCTCAGCTTCCAATAACTTCTCAATATCCT
The DNA here is from genome assembly GCA_963277665.1 of Viscum album. Lineage (NCBI taxonomy): Eukaryota > Viridiplantae > Streptophyta > Magnoliopsida > Santalales > Viscaceae > Viscum > Viscum album. The sequence goes on from OY728123.1 coordinate 895,064,728, forward strand.
TCTTCACAACCTCTATCAAGGTGGTGTTCAGCCTCCTTTGGGGTTATCTGATAGGTTTGGAATCTCCCTCAAGAATAATTCTATGCGAGCATATTTTTGGGTTGATTCTAGGTATATCACCTAAACTCCACCCTATTTCATGGAAATTATCCCTCAAAATCGCAATCAATAATTTTTCTAGGGTTTTAGATAAATTATTAGTAATTATCACTAGTAGTTTATCTCCCTCCATAAGGTAAACATAATTTATATCATTGGGAAGTGGTTTTAATTAAAAATTTTGGGGATGGTTATGGGATGAAATTAAGTTGAGATTCTCCACATATAAAGGGTATACATCCTACACATAAGAAATCATAGCATCATATTCATCATTTTAAAAATCATTAAAGGAATTAGATTTTACCTCTTCCTCCCACATGAAATCATAATCTCCAAGAGTTTTGGAATTCTCATGTTCAATTATATTTTCAATGGTTAAAGTCTTTCCTAAGGATAAGAATTCATGGAACATACCTATGAAAAGAGGGAGTGACCATTATATGGGTGCCTCATGGATTAAAAAATATTTAAGTGGACAATGTTATCTCCAAACTCCATGGTGAGGGTCCCTTTGTGGAAATTAATGATGGTTTTGGATGTCTCTAAGAAAGGTGTCCCCAAAATGATGGGTTAGTGTTATGGGATACTATAATCGTCCATATTCATCACATATAAATTAGTTTGGAATAAGAGATCTTTGAATTTCACCAAGACATCCTCTAAAACTCCTTTTGGGAAAAATGTGGATCTTTTTGCAAGTTGGACCACCACTCTTGTATGCTTCAAGTCTCCCATCTACAATGAAGTGTATACTTAGTGAGAAAATACATTAATAGAAGCACCTAGATCACACAAAGAATTAGGGAAATTTAAAGAACCCATGGTGCATGGAAAGGGAAATGTCCCTGGATATTGACATTTAGTTGGGAAATATGGTTTGATAAGGGCTGAGACACTCCTTAACAAGTTGATCCTCTCATTTCGTTGAAGTATCCTCTTCTTGGTGAAAAGATATTTTAAAAATTTATCATATTTTGAATTTTATTGAGGGCTTCAATTATGGGATATTGATTTCCACTTTCTGGAAGGTGTCTATAATTTCTTTTTGAACGATTCTTACTACAACCTATTTGATTCAGTCATCCGTGATGGAAATGGTGGGGGTATGTCATTATTCTCTCTTTTTACATTTTGAATGGTTTTCATGTCTCTTTTTCCTTGTACTATCCTTCTCCTCCTCCTTTTCATTCTCTTCTTCTTATTGAAATTTCATAAAACTTTCAAAATTTACTACTTCATTATCCCTTAACTCAATTTGTCTTGTTTGAGGATCAATGGTGTCTAGTGGTGGGAGTTATTTTCCACTTATTTTTGTTATTATGAAGAAATTTTCTATTGGATTTGGGATTTTTTGGGATGGGAGGTTTCCTAGGATTTTTGTTAGTAAGTCCATGAGACTTTCAACTTTGTTGGAAAAATATTTTACGGTTTCTTTCAGCCCATCAATCTCAGATTATTGCTATTGGTTTTGAATTGGAGGTTTTTCACTAGTAGATGGATTCTTATAGGGTCTCTGGAAAGTGGGTGGTTGTTGGTTAGAAGGTTGGTTATAAAATTATTTTTGTTGAAATAGTGGTGGGTTCTGGAATTGATTTTGGAATGGGGTTTGGTTTTGGAACTGATTTTCATACATGGGTCTAACTTGAATCTATTGATTTCCAAATCCATATTGGGATTGGTTTGGCTCTCTACATCCTTGATTTTGTAGAAATTTCCTCAGTTTAAAGGATACTACACAACTTTCTATTACTTGTATTTCAGTATACTGGTCAGTGAAATGATTAGGTGATGAGCATAAACCACATACCTTAGCTGGTACTTGTTGGTCACCCAATTGTTTCAAGGCCATATGTCTCACCAAACTAGTTAGCTATTCAATCATATTTTATAATAATGGTGATGGATGGGATGTTATTACCTCATGAATACCTCTTGTGATAGTACGTCTTGTACTAAATTATTGTGCGTTTTGAGAAATCGTCTCAATCAATACCTTGGCTTCTTCTGGTGACAAGTCAATCAATGTTCCTCCAGATGATGTGTCTATAAGGTTTCTATCAATGTAAAGTAATACTTGATAAAATAATACAATAATGTGATGGTCCTCAATTTCTTGATGGGGGTAACTGGCACATTGTATTTTAAATCTTTCCCAGTACACATAAAGAGTTTCTCTAGATGACTGCCTGATGGCATAGATTTATTTTTTTGATGGCCATGCTTCTATAGGTGGTGAAGAAACTTTTCATGACTTATAACGACCCATACTTTACGTACATTGTTAATACTTCAAAATTGAAGCACACTTATTACAACATATGACAAAACCACAAAGGACCGTATAGGTATAGTGTCTTTAGAAACTGGGAAACATAAACAACTGGTTCATAAATCTTCTACAGTGTCTCCCATTTATTTCATCATATCTAGGGTCCCTTTTAGCATATTCTACTTAATATCCATCTTCCTGACCTGGGGAAAATAAAACATAAAAGGGTGAGCTCAAATGCTCAGCAAGGGCAAATAAAGGAAATAAAAATCATATCATATCTTTTTGAAAATCAAAACCTGCAAAAGAGATCATAATATCTTAACATGGAATAAATCATAGAAGTGAAAATGAGATCCCCATAATCATAACATAAAACTTGAAACTTTGTGGCATGCACACATAATCATGGAAAATCATTTCTTGTTAGTCATGACTCATTGCCAAGACTATCTTAGTGGACAAAGTCCCTTTCTGAACCGAGTTCACTCCTCGTTTCAGTCCTGTATCACTGAACCGAAATAACCTTCCGTTCCAGCCATGTCTATCTCATGAGATATAAAATCTTTACCCAATGAATTGGAGGGAGATATAGGTCCCACCCATCTTATAATGAATCCTTTCTTATGTGTTCCACATAATCATAAATCTTACATCATCACATAACCCATGTAATAAAAATGGGATTCTTAAACAACATGACATCATAAAACAATTCATATAAGATAAAGGAATTCATAAAAATAATTCCATCACAACATGATCAAATCAATTTAATAATAGGGATAAAAACAGAACCCTTTATTATCTTAGATGGAAAATAATTTTGATAAAACACTTGAACTCCATTCTTGAAGAAAATATCCTTTCTTCTTCAAAAACATTTTTCCTTTCATAACATGTCATACAACTTTAAAATAAAAGAAGTTGATTAAAAATAAACTTGAAAACTTGTAAAGGAAGCTTCTTTGAAGTAATGTTTTAAAAATCCATTCATGCCGTATAAGTTAAAAAAACATTCTTCGTACTTTTGTCGGAAAAGTCAAAAAGTACCTCGTACGGAAAAACGACAAAAGATTCCTTTCATATTCTTTACTAAAAACTCACCTAAGGGTAAAATTGGATTTAAAATATTTCAAGTGGATGGAAACAATATTACATATTGAGGGAACATGGATGTGGATGATAAAATACACCCCAGTAAATACTTACGAATAAACAATCTCGGATAAAAATGAGATTGTGATATTTCCCTTACCTTAGGTCCGATTTGCTTTGTTCATGTCCGAAGCTCCTGTATAATGGTTTAAATAATGTTATTGACTTATTCCAGAATCATACATATTGATATGAGATCATATATGGTCATATTATTAGCTTCTTGTTAGTAATATTTCATTGTTACTTGTTACTCGGGTCTTTATAACTTTTTGTTCTTATGCGTGTTTTGTCGAATAAATTCTTATTCTTATCTTTAGGTTATAGATAATTCATTTCCAGAATGGTATTAGTGTAGTATATACCATATTCATTCATTCAATTCATTTATATAATCATTATGAAATGAAGATCATGTAGAACGAGTCGCATCACATCGTGGAGACGGTATTCCGTACGTACGCACGAGTGATGATATCGTTCCTATGATCGTGGAATTGTATTGGAGTATATATATATATTATTTCAGTATCAATATTACTTAATAATAATCATATATAGTTACTCATTACACCATTATACCCATCCTTGTAAGGTGATGGTGGAAAATAGATTACACCACGGCGTGGAGACGGTATTCCGTACGTACGCACGCGCGGTGATTTCATTTTTCCGTAGGATGGATAGAAGGTGAATTAGGGTTGTTTCATATTTATAATAACATATCAGTATGTAAGTAATACTTATGTTATTACTTTATCATGAAACAACTAAAGAAGAAGAAGTTGAAAAAGAAAGAAATTGAAAAGATCGGTAATGGATATTACCTCTTCTTTGGAACGCCTTTTTGAATCCTCCACTTAAGGAACTAAGATTGGTCTTTGGAGAAGACCAGGACCTCTAGAATTATTCTAGGGAAGTGGAGAAGGGAAAATGGCAGGGGTTGGCCGAGCTTGAGTGCTCAAATTGGTGTGAGGAGGAGGGGGAGGAGGTGCCCTTTTATAAGGGAGGAGAGGGGCACCTTAGGAATATCTCAAAATATTATTTTATATTAAAGTCAAAATCGGTTTATAATGGTTCCAAAGGGTCTTATTTCGAAGATAAAGTGGGGATGGGTCGAAATCCTATCAACCAATAGGATTTAGACAAGTTTAGGGTATTATTTTAACCTTATCAATTAGATTTAACTCTAAGTTAATTAATTTAACTTTTACCGTGTCTTTTTGTTTTCTTTCACTATATGGTTAATACACTTACTATAACATGCCAAACGAACCCCAAATTGTTTATTATTAATATATATATCCTTATCTAAGTCATTTGGCCGAACCTTAGATTTTTAGGAATAAAATAACAATTAATAATATAATATTTGATTTAAAAACTATTTTGTGTCAATTTTGACACTATTTGATATATGATTTTTGTGAAAGTCATAACAGAATTATATGTTCGAACCAAGTTGATTAAATCAATACTAATATATCATATTAACCTAGAAAATTAGTGGAATTCATAAAAAGTCTCAAATTACATTTATTTTGGTATTTATATTATCAATTTTGTCAATATTTCATTAATAAGATAATTACTGCATCATCTTTGTGTCATAAATAAATTAAATTATTTGATGTCTAAAAATTACAAATAAAATACCATCATGTAGGAAATCTTTTTTATCTTTCTAATGAATATTTACAATCGAATTTATCTTATGTATAACCCTATATTAAAAATGATTTACTTATTAAACTTTGATTTTAACTATTTTAACCCTTCTTTAAATAAATTAATAATAAATGTCCTAATCTAATCCAAGTGGGCCTAAATGGTCATATTTTATTCCTAAGTTTGTTTTTGGTCGAATTACACTTGTCCAATAGAATTAGGACATGTGTTAGGGTAATATTAATATCATATTTACCCTTAGTTACCCTATTTACTATTAACCGCGGTAAAAAAAAGTAAAAAGTTACTATTCACCAAAAAATTATTTTCATCTCATTGAACCACATTTTAGTCCTTGATATTAACCGTGTCTCTCGGATTTTCGAAATTCCATTCACAGAAGCGGTAAAATTAAGTTTTATGCAAAATTTAGTTTTTAACCTACCACTTAGTGGTTTCACTATTCATCAAAAATTGAAAGTTTTCAGAAAAATACCAAAATTTCACCCTAGGCTAATTTCGATATTCTAAGTCCAAAAATGAAGTCCATTTTGAAAAATAAAATTTATAAAATTTCAAAAAGTGGTTATTACTATTCATAACGGCTAGTTTTAATAGCATATTGTTGTTTAGTGAAACTCGGTATTGCGTACGACGCAAGCTATCGAGAAAGGTCGCGATTGCGTGTAAAGCAAGCCAAGCAAGTGTTGTGTAGAAAAAGATTCCTTTGATGATTTATATAACATAAAAGTCTCAGGTGTTACATTCTACCCCCCTTAAAAAGAATTTCGCCCTCGAAATTCGTCACTTTGTAACAAACAGATGAGGATACTTCTCCCTCATCATATCCTCAAGCTCCCATGTAGCTTCTTCAAGTTGGTGGTTCCTCCATAAAACTTTCACCAAGCGAGTGGTCTTGTTTCGTAGGACTTTTTCGCTACGATCCAGAATCTCTATCGGCTGTTCTTCATAAGAAAGATCTTGCTCCAGCGGTACAACTTCTGAGCTGAGTACATGTGAAGGATCTGGTATGTACTTTCTCAGGAGAGATACGTGGAACACATCGTGAACTTGAGAGAGATTCGGTGGAAGCGCCAATCGGTAAGCTACCTTCCCAACACGATCCAGTATTTCAAAAGGACCGATATATCTAGGGCTCAACTTCCCCTTCTTTCCAAATCTCATAACCCTCTTCCAGGGAGATATTCGTAAGAACACTTTATCACCCACTTCAAACTCTAGGTCTTTTCTTCGGTTGTCGGCATAACTTTTCTGTCGACTCTGAGCTGCTCTTATGTGTTGTTGAATAGATCGGACCTTTTTTGCCATTTCATCAACGAGATCAGGTCCTAATAGCTTTCTTTCCCCAACTTCATCCCAGCAAGTTGGAGTCCTGCATTTCTTTCCATAGAGAGCTTCATAAGGAGCCATCTGAATACTGGAGTGAAAGCTATTATTATAAGAAAATTCCACCAAAGGTAGGTGTTGATCCCAACCTCCTTCGAAATCCATAGAGCAAGATCTCAACATATCTTCTAGGGTTTGAATTGTTCTCTCAGACTCACCGTCTGTCTGGGGATGATAAGCAGTGCTGAAACTCAACTCTGTATCCAGAGTATGCTGAAGACTTCGCCAGAACTTCGAGGTAAATCTCGGATCTCGATCAGATATAATAGAAAGTGGTACTCCATGCAATCTTACCACTTCCTTTACATATATCCTGGCAAGCTGATCTAGAGAGAAATCCTCTTTAATAGCAATGAAGTGTGCAGACTTTGTAAGACGATCAACTATGACCCAGATAGCATTATTGCCTTTGGATGTTTTAGGAAGTCCTGTGACAAAGTCCATAGTGATGTTTTCCCATTTCCATTCGGGTATGGGTAATGGTTGTAACATCCCCTTAGACTTCTGTCTCTCAGCTTTAACTTGTTGACAAACCAAGCATCGAGAGACATATTCAGCAACATCTCTTTTCATGCCATCCCACCAGAAGTACTCTTTCAGGTCCCTATACATCTTCGTGCTTCCATGATGAATAGAGAATGACGAACTATGAGCCTCATCCAGAAGCTCATTCTTTAATTCGGGGATGGGAGGAACGCAAACCCGATTCCTGAACTTTATTATCTCATCACAATCAAGGTTGAATTCAGGAACATTTCTCACCTTCTTTTGTAACTCGACATCTTCTTTCTGTGCCTCTTTAATCTTCACATGTATAGATGGTTGAACATTCATTTGAGAAAGATAAGATTTTTCCCCTTCCATTATAATTCCAAGATCCATCCTTTGTAAATCCATAAATATTGGATCTTTTGTGATCCTCATCATGGATAAACTAGCATGGTCTTGTCGACTTAATGCATCTGCCACCTTGTTTTCTTTCCCAGGGTGGTAATGGATTGAGCAGTCATAATCCTTAATCAGCTCCAACCATCTTCTTTGACGCATATTCAACTCCTTTTGTGTGAAAATATACTTTAAACTTTTATGATCAGTATAAATATCACACCTTTCACCATAAAGGTAATGCCTCCAAATCTTTAATGCAAAGATTACCGCAGCCAACTCCAAATCATGTGTTGGGTAATTTTGCTCATGGATTTTCAACTGTCGTGAGGCATTAGCTATCACCATATCATTTTGCATAAGAACACACCCCAATCCCTTCTTGGATGCATCACTGTAGATCACAAACCTTTCTCCACTACAAGGCAGTGTGAGCACAGGTGCACTGGATAACCTTCTTTTCAACTCCTTGAAATTCTCTTCACATTCCTCTGTCCAGACAAACTTAACTCCTTTCCGAGTCAACTTGGTGAGTGGATTAGATAATCGTGAAAAATCTTTTACAAAACGTCGATAATATCCAGCCAAACCAAGAAAACTTCGGATCTCAGTTACTATTGTTGGTCTTGACCATCTTTCGATAACCTCTGTTTTTGCTGGATCCACAGATATCCCCTCTTTTGAGATTATGTGACCCAAAAATGCAACTTTTTGAAGCCAAAATTCACACTTGGTAAATTTGGCATAAAGCTTCTCCTTTCTCAGGGTCTTCAATATAATTCTCAAGTGATCTTCATGCTCTTCCTTGCTCTTTGAATAGACAAGAATATCGTCTATAAAGACTACCACAAATTGATCAAGATAGTCTCTAAAGACTTTATTCATTAGATCCATGAAGATAGCAGGGGCATTAGTAAGACCAAATGGCATCACTATAAATTCATAGTGTCCATACCTTGTACGAAAAGCCGTCTTTGGTATATCCTCCCTTTTGACCCTTAATTGATGATGCCCTGAACGACGATCAATCTTGGAAAAGTATTGAGCTCCACGTAGTTGGTCAAATAAGTCATCAATGCGTGGGAGAGGATATTTGTTCTTGATAGTGATCTTGTTAAGTTCTCGATAATCAATTCAGAGTCTCATTGATCCATCTTTCTTCTTAACAAATAGAACAGGTGCTCCCCAAGGTGACGCACTAGGGCGTATGAATCCCTTATCAAGATTCTCTTGGAGTTGCTTCTTTAATTCCTGCAACTCAATTGGGGCCATTCTATAAGGTGTCTTTGAAATAGGCAAAGCACCCGGTACGAGCTCTATTGAAAACTCAACTTCACGATTTGGTGGAAGACCCGGCAATTCCTCCGGAAAGACATCATCAAACTCCCGTACAATGGGCATATTCTTAATCGTGAGTTTCTCACCAACCATTTGAGATAAATAACCTTCATTTAGTGGAATCAATACCCATAAGATGGAAGAAATTTCCACTGGAAGGTTATGTTCATCCTTGCATTGGTATATGATCGTAGATTGATCTGGAATATGAAATGTGACTTCCCTTCTTTGGAAATTGATATGATCTCCATGTAGAGAAAGCCAATCCATGCCAAGAATCACATCAAATTCCACTAAAGGAAGGATCACAAGATTTGCAGGAAGCACTTTCCCACAAACTTCGATCGGAGAAGAATTATAAACTTTTGATGCGATTGATGTGCCATTAGGTGTTGTCACAGCTAACTCAACATCTAATTGTTGAGGTAATACGGTGATACCCTTAGAAAATTCTTCAGAAATAAAAGAGTGGGTGGATCCAGAATCAAATAAAACATTTGCTACTTTAGAGTGGATGGTAAGTGTACCTTTCACCACATCGTTATCGTACTCCACATCGCTGATAGAAATTGCGTGTGACTTTCCTTTGTCTTTAGCCTTAAGATTTTGTTGACGTCGACCATCATCATCAACCCTTGGATTTGGGCATTGATTGGCATAATGCCCCATCTCCTTGCACTTGAAACATTGAAGTGTAGTAGGTTCATTCTGTGTATCCCTTCCTTTGTTTGCATCATTAGACATCTTCTTCCCATTATCACGGCATTCAAATGCCCGATGACCTTCTTTTCCACATTTAAAACATTTACTTGTCCCTTTAAGACAACTCCCTCCATGTTTCTTTCCACACTTTGAGCATAAGGGAAAGTTCATCTTCTTTTCAGTGTGCTCTTTAGATTTTTCTTTGAATTCCACCTTCCTCTTCTTATCAAACCCATGTGACTGATGGGTTACTCCAATCTCCATCTCGACTTTGAGAGCACATCGAACGATTTCCTCGTAGCTATTGAAGTCCCTTATGGATAACGCCCTTCGAAGACTTGGTTTTAAGCTACTAAAGAATCGATCGATCTTACTCTCAGGTTGGATAATAATACCAGAAGCGTACCTTGCAAGTCTTGTAAAATTTGCTTCATAGGTACTAACAGATTCATCATCCCTTTGCTTCAGTTCAAGGAACTCTTTCTCCATATTTGTTCGGAGAATACGAGGGAAGTACTTATTGAAAAATAAGTTCTTGAACTCGTCCCATTCCATAGACTCAATTTCATCCCTTTTCCTCGTATTCTTAACAAGATTCCACCATTGATACGCATCTCCTTCCAAACGATACACTGCTAGGATGACTTTATCATGCTCAGAACATTGAAGAACTGAAAATATCTTTTCAGTAGTACTAATCCATTGTTCAGCAACTAATGGATCAGTAGACCCGCTGAAAGAAGGTGGACGCTGCCTCATGAAGGATTCAACAGAATGTTGCTCCCTCCTTTGCTCGTTTGGAAATCCTGCATGATTCATAGCTTGAGAAAGTTGTGTGAGCATGGCTACAAGATTTTGCATTCCAGCTCCCATATCGTTTGGTTGCTCAGGGGGACAATCATTGCATTGCCCATCGCATTCCGCATTAACACGGTTCCTTCGGGTTCCAGCCATTGACTAAAACCAAGAAGAATAGTGTGAGCAACACTAATTATAATAGGAAACCACATAATTCAAGAATAAAATTTTCATGCTTATGGTCTTATCCTAGGTTATTCATGGCCATTTCTAAGATTGTGTTCTATGCTTAGACTTATCCTTAGGGTTCTTACTAAGGCTTTCACATCCTAGTTTCCAAAGGTTGACTATACCTTTCCTCTGATACCAACTATAACGACCCATACTTTACGTACATTGTTAATACTTCAAAATTGAAGCACACTTATTACAACATATGACAAAACCACAAAGGACCGTATAGGTATAGTGTCTTTAGAAACTGGGAAACATAAACAACTGGTTCATAAATCTTCTACAGTGTCTCCCATTTATTTCATCATATCTAGGGTCCCTTTTAGCATATTCTACTTAATATCCATCTTCCTAACCTGGGGAAAAGAAAACATAAAAGGGTGAGCTCAAATGCTCAGCAAGGGCAAATAAAGGAAATAAAAATCATATCATATCTTTTTGAAAATCAAAACCTGCAAAAGAGATCATAATATCTTAACATGGAATAAATCATAGAAGTGAAAATGAGATCCCCATAATCATAACATAAAACTTGAAACTTTGTGGCATGCACACATAATCATGGAAAATAATTTCTTGTTAGTCATGACTCATTGCCAAGACTATCTTAGTGGACAAAGTCCCTTTCTGAACCGAGTTCACTCCTCGTTTCAGTCCTGTATCACTGAACCGAAATAACCTTCCGTTCCAGCCATGTCTATCTCATGAGATATAAAATCTTTACCCAATGCATTGGAGGGAGATATAGGTCCCACCCATCTTATAATGAATCCTTTCTTATATGTGCCACATAATCATAAATCTTACATCATCACATAACCCATGTAATAAAAATGGGATTCTTAAACAACATGACATCATAAAACAATTCATATAAGATAAAGGAATTCATAAAAATAATTCCATCACAACATGATCAAATCAATTTAATAATAGGGATAAAAACAGAACCCTTTATTATCTTAGATGGAAAATAATTTTGATAAAACACTTGAACTCCATTCTTGAAGAAAATATCCTTTCTTCTTCAAAAACATTTTTCCTTTCATAACATGTCATACAACTTTAAAATAAAATAAGTTGATTAAAAATAAACTTGAAAACTTGTAAAGGAAGATTCTTTGAAGTAATGTTTTAAAAATCCATTCATGCCGTATAAGTTAAAAAAACATTCTTCGTACTTTTGTCGTAAAAGTCAAAAAGTACCTCGTACGGAAAAACGACCAAAGATTCCTTTCATATTCTTTACTAAAAACTCACCTAAGGGTAAAATTGGATTTAAACTATTTCAAGTGGATGGAAACAATATTACATATTGAGGGAACATGGATGTGGATGATAAAATACACCCCAGTAAATACTTACGAATAAACAATCTCGGATAAAAATGAGATTGTGATATTTCCCTTACCTTAGGTCCGATTTGCTTTGTTCATGTCCGAAGCTCCTGTATAATGGTTTAAATAATGTTATTGACTTATTCCAGAATCATACATATTGATATGAGATCATATATGGTCATATTATTAGCTTCTTGTTAGTAATATTTCATTGTTACTTGTTACTCGGGTCTTTATAACTTTTTGTTCTTATGCGTGTTTTGTCGAATAAATTCTTATTCTTATCTTTAGGTTATAGATAATTCATTTCCAGAATGGTATTAGTGTAGTATATACCATATTCATTCATTCAATTCATTTATATAATCATTATGAAATGAAGATCATGTAGAACGAGTCGCATCACATCGTGGAGACGGTATTCCGTACGTACGCACGAGTGATGATATCGTTCCTATGATCATGGAATTGTATTGGAGTATATATATATATTATTTCAGTATCAATATTAATTAATAATAATCATATATAGTTACTCATTACACCATTATACCCATCCTTGTAAGGTGATGGTGGAAAATAGATTACACCACGGCGTGGAGACGGTATTCCGTACGTACGCACGCGCGGTGATTTCATTTTTCCGTAGGATGGATAGAAGGTGAATTAGGGTTGTTTCATATTTATAATAACATATCAGTATGTAAGTAATACTGATGTTATTACTTTATCATGAAACAACTAAAGAAGAAGAAGTTGAAAAAGAAAGAAATTGAAAAGATCGGTAATGGATATTACCTCTTCTTTGGAACGCCTTTTTGAATCCTCCACTTAAGGAACTAAGATTGGTCTTTGGAGAAGACCAGGACCTCTAGGATTATTCTAGGGAAGTGGAGAAGGGAAAATGGCAGGGGTTGGCCGATCTTGAGTGCTCAAATTGGTGTGAGGAGGAGGGGGAGGAGGTGCCCTTTTATAAGGGAGGAGAGGGGCACCTTAGGAATATCTCAAAATATTATTTTATATTAAAGTCAAAATCGGTTTATAATGGTTCCAAAGGGTCTTATTTAGAAGCTAAAGTGGGGATGGGTCGAAATCCTATCAACCAATAGGATTTAGACAAGTTTAGGGTATTATTTTAACCTTATAAATTAGATTTAACTCTAAGTTAATTAATTTAACTTTTACCGTGTCTTTTTGTTTTCTTTCACTATATGGTTAATACACTTACTATAACATGCCAAACGAACCCAAAATTGTTTATTATTAATATATATATCCTTATCTAAGTCATTTGGCCGAACCTTAGATTTTTAGGAATAAAATAACAATTAATAATATAATATTTGATTTAAAAACTATTTTGTGTCAATTTTGACACTATTTGATATATGATTTTTGTGAAAGTCATAACAGAATTATATGTTCGAACCAAGTTGATTAAATCAATACTAATATATCATATTAACCTAGAAAATTAGTGTAATTCATAAAAAGTCTCAAATTACATTTATTTTGGTATTTATATTATCAATTTTGTCAATATTTCATTAATAAGATAATTACTGCATCATCTTTGTGTCATAAATAAATTAAATTATTTGATGTCTAAAAATTACAAATAAAATACCATCATGTAGGAAATCTTTTTATCTTTCTAATGAATATTTACAATCGAATTTATCTTATGTATAACCCTATATTAAAAATGATTTACTTATTAAACTTTGATTTTAACTATTTTAACCCTTCTTTAGATAAATTAATAATAAATTTTCTAATCTAATCCAAGTGGGCCTAAATGGTCATATTTTATTCCTAAGTTTGTTTTTGGTCGAATTACACTTGTCCAATAGAATTAGGACATGTGTTAGGGTAATATTAATATCATATTTACCCTTAGTTACCCTATTTACTATTAACCGCGGTAAAAAAAAGTAAAAAGTTACTATTCACCAAAAAATTATTTTCATCTCATTGAACCACATTTTAGTCCTTGATATTAACCGTGTCTCTCGGATTTTCGAAATTCCATTCACAGAAGCGGTAAAATTAAGTTTTATGCAAAATTCAGTTTTTAACCTACCACTTAGTGGTTTCACTATTCATCAAAAATTGAAAGTTTTCAGAAAAATACCAAAATTTCACCCTAGGCTAATTTCGATATTCTAAGTCCAAAAATGAAGTCCATTTTGAAAAATAAAATTTATAAAATTTCAAAAAGTGGTTATTACTATTCATAACGGCTAGTTTTAATAGCTTATTGTTGTTTAGTGAAACTCGGTATTGCGTACGACGCAAGCTATCGAGAAAGGTCGCGATTGCGTGTAAAGCAAGCCAAGCAAGTGTTGTGTAGAAAAAGATTCCTTTGATGATTTATATAACATAAAAGTCTCGGGTGTTACATGACTAATATTAACAAGTAATTCAAATCATTCACATATCCTGGTTTTAATCCATACAACCATTCTTTGATATCTAATTCTAATGAAAATTGTAACACCTTCCACCGTACCTATTCCTCAGCTACTCCTCAGGGTCTGAAAGTAGAGAAGACATGCGTGAACTCTTTAATATGTTTGTTTGGGTCTTCCCCTACCAAGACATTAAATTTTTGGAGCAATTGAATCATGTTAGTTTACATCTAAAAATAATTTTGTAACACTGGCATGGAAAGTTGATTGTTTTGATAAAGGAATTGTCGTGCACAAAGGTCTCTAAGTGTTTGGTTTTTATTTTTAGCCATGATGATAGGCTCATAGTGAACACTGGAAGTTTCACACGGGTCTACAAGAGAAATTTCCTCAAATTAAGATTGAAAAATAAGGTTTCTAAGTCTATTCAAGAAGTTTCTTTCAATTTCAGGATCTATGGCAGAAGGGTCAGGGTTTGTACTTCTAGTTATGTAATATAAGAAAAACAATGTTGGCACTACCGCACTGGAAATGTCGCAATGTTTTGACACTTTCCTATCATGGGGTGTGGAATGAAAATATTTTGATAAGTTAAAATATAGTATAGTGATTAACCTAGTTTTTCTGTTGAGAGGAGCGTACAACAATCAAGCTATCACCTTAAAATTATAGAAATAAGTGAGGTTATTTTTGAAATTGTTTGATTTAGAAAAGACAATAATGAAACTAAACAATGAAAAATATTCAGATAAAATTGAAAAAAAAGTGATTTAAAAATATTATATTAGATGGTGATCAGGTTAGGGTATTTTTTCCAATTGTAATTCTATCATAGTTCAACTTATCTAATTCTCTTCTGCTAAGTCGATAAAAGTGAGAATCCACAATCGCTTCTTCTCACTCCCTTAATAAAATAATAATGGTGAAAATAAACCTTAATAAAATCTCATATTGGTATAATCTCCTTAAATTTTATGATAGAGTTGTAGAAAATACCCTTAACTGACTTATGAAATTCCCAATCAGGTCTTGTTTATCCCAAACAATCAAGAACGTTCAATATTCCTCACACACATACCGATGATCACCGAGTACTTCACCACTAAGAACTGATCTATTCCATCATATATAAACTATATCCTAGTGGAGGGAGAAATTGATCATTGAAAAAATCAATAAAAATAACAGATTCTAAAATCAAATACAACCATATATGATAATAAAAATCGTTATATTAAATTGAAACAAATTTCTCAAAAGAGAGAAAGGATTTGGTAACATGAAGTGAAAGAACTCAAGAATTAAAAAGGGGAAAAAATATCCTTCTCCAATCACAAAGAAGTTTACCCCACCATATTAAGGTTAATTTTTAATAAGGGGGAAGAAGAATTCATTACAACAAAAATAAGAATAAAAGAGAGAAAACAAAGAACAAAAATTTTTCTCCTCCAGAATCTATTATCCAGATGTTTTCTTATGTTATTCACACCATCCGTTCAAAAATCATATAGGTATCTTTTTATAAGATGTTTTTAATGAATTTTTCTATTGATCCTAAAAATTTAAAAGTCATTGGACATGTATAAATAAATATATGTTCGAATTAATGAACATTACTTTTCCTGGCCGCCAAACACTATTTTATCCACTCCATAGGACTCACTCAAAAGATTCCTTAATATGCTTATTAATTTATTAAATTTAATGTCAGCCATACCATTGGATTAATCTATAAAACCCATATAGAATAAAATCATTTTAAGGTCAGTAATATGTGATATTCCTGAGTTAATATGGTGGGGTCCATTCTTCTAGCTAGAAATATTTCTCCACTTGATTTATTTTTCTGGACCATTGTGTGTAGAATTGGGTATGGGTCCAGAAAAAAATTTGAATACCATGAGAAAGGAAATCCTAAAAAAACAATCACATAAATTAGATCATAATTGTAAAAGTTATTCTCAAAAAACAAAAGCTCTAGAAAACTTTCAATTTTGAAGAATTAAGGAATTTTCACAATTAAGCCCAAAATTCACCAAAAACACTAATATGATGCCAATATAATCAAATTGACTAATTGGGAGGGATTAAATAATTTAAAAACATATGAAAAATAATTAAAATATTATCTATATCAACTTTTCATAAGTTTCCTACAAAAAGGTCATGCTTACTAAAGGTATATTCATCCTTATGAGGGGCCTTTCCTACTTTTGTATGCCCATTGCCTCCCAAAACTCACATCATCCATCCTGATTCAAGGGTCCCTGGAATCATGTTATAAACATTATTCCACCACTCATGCTTTGGGAATACTAGAATATCCTATCCTGATTATCCCATACATACACAAGATTCCTTTGATATTTCTTCCCCACAACATGACGTTAAACTGTGCTACCCACATCCTCACCGCATGATGTAAAACTATTTGTCCTAACAATGTTCTCACCTAAGAGGAAATTTCATATAGACATACATAACCTACCATGAATCGTCTTAAAACCACATTTTCCTGGACACCTATTCTTTCAAGATATATAGGGAAGTTTAGGTTTTTATCATGATTCAACCACCCCAAAGTAAGGGGAAATAATACAACCACCTCCCCCTAAAAATTGACTAAACCTACACAGGGGAGTGTTCTATGAAGAATTACATGTGTTTTGATTCCTATCCTAGGAGGGTATATAGTGATGCACGAAACTAATAACCCATACCTAGCCACAGAATGCTAAAAATTTCCCCTTTTCACGTAGACTATGTCAAAATAGAAGTCTCCAAAATAGGCCCAATTCATAGGACTATCTCAAGAATAATCACATGTACCCATCTCACACCGATTCACCTAAATCCTTTCCACACAACATTAAACTCTAAATAAATTGTCCTAATCATAGTACATTAAACTGTACGATGAAACGTCCTGGCCGCATGATGATAAACTGTACAATATCAGTCCGAGTACAAAATGCTCATTTCATTGATTATTCCATCCGTAGTGGGTGAATTGAAACCCTCACCGTCCCTTGTTTCTTGCACTAGTAATGAACTATGTGATATTAGGGAGTTCAGAAGGGAATTCCCTATAGAGTTATGGAAAATCAATCCATGATGAGTAGTCCTCAGAGTATAACCTTAAAAGAAACAATATCGTTATTTTTCCCTATGATAGAGAGCCCAATGTCATAAACATATGATATTAAACTACATGACACCCCAAATGTAGCCAAAATTCCCCAAGTCAAATTTTTTGACACCGGGATCTTCAAACCCATGTCCAACTCCAGCAAGGGATTCAAAATGCTCCACCCTACATTTCAGTTAGATCTACGCAAGGGAGTTCCTAACTCCGTTGATAATCATGGAATGAATGTTTCTAACATATCCAGAAACATTATGTATATCTATCCAACTCTATGCTTTGAGAAATTTTAGATCTTCATACACCTCCTAGGTTATCAGGAATGGAAGGCCAGTGTCCTATGGACACCTTTGTTTGACTATTCACATAATGTACATGTGGCTATACATAAGTTTCCTACAAAACGACCTATCAATCAGATACAGATGCATCCTCAAGAGAGGATTTTACTCTTTCCATATGCTTAATGGATTTCAAGCCCCGTATCATTTATCCCCATCTAAAAGTTCTTGAAATTGCGGCTTATACTTTCATTCCTAACCACATATTGGACATATCAAACTACCTTATCCTAGTTATCATCTTGTTACACGGGGAAGGGATTCTGTATCAATGTCCTAATCACATGAAATTAAAACTACATGATAATTGATACTCAATTCCCATACTCAAGCCTCGATATGCCAAATAATGTCTTCACCTCATGATCTTATTCATGAAATGAATGGACACAAGAAATTCCAACATGATTCCCAAAAATACTATCAAGATTATATAAAAAGAAACAAAAATCCCCACCCATATGTCTGAATTTGATCCACTTATGGTTGAATTATAAAATAATTACATCCATCTTGATTCCTATCATTATAGGATACACAGTGAAACCTGAGCCTCATACTTCTGCTCCATCCAGGAAACAAGGTTTTCCTTTACTATGCAAAGGTCAGACTAATGTAAGAACCACCTTGCTCACACTGGTATGGGAAGTACATCTATACCCATCCCTAGGAAACATCGGCCTGAAATTCCCCCTTTCATATTCATTCACCCCTTCAAAATATCATGCTCTATATCCTGAAAGTTCCAGATCCTCATAATCATCCATGATCATCAAAAATGGATGGTCAATGTCATGTGGATAGATTTTCTTGACTATGCACACAATGCATCGATGACTCTTCATAAGTTTCCTATAAAATATCCTATCAACTAGAGACAAATTGATCCCTAGGAGAATATTTTCATACATCCATATTCCCCTATTAAATTTATGTCCCACCACACTCATTGGTTTTGAAAACCCACATATTACAGTTTAAATACATTCTCCCCCTTCATGCCTGAAGATGATAGAACATTTATGGTCATACTTCCAAAAAAGGGAAAATCGTTCACTCCTCTAGTCAAAGTGAAGTGACTTCAAATTGTGAGTCTCGAATGTGTCGGTTGCATGGAATCAAATTTCACCATGTTCCAACCCTCCTTTACAAAAGTAAAATTCATGTGGTAGCCATTTTTAGACTGAAAT
This sequence comes from Viscum album, assembly GCA_963277665.1. Classification (NCBI taxonomy): domain Eukaryota; kingdom Viridiplantae; phylum Streptophyta; class Magnoliopsida; order Santalales; family Viscaceae; genus Viscum; species Viscum album. Next base: position 895,083,716 of record OY728123.1, read on the forward strand.
TGATATAAATTCCCCTAATACTTCCATACATTGTTCCCCTAATAGGTATGGTCTTATAACGATAAATAAACCCAAATTTCCATAAATTTTCATATCCATCGAAAATGGAAGGCTGGTATCATGTGGAAACATTTTTTTGACTACGCACACAATGCCCCCATTAACTATGCATAAGTTGTGTACAAATCAACCTGTCAACTAGAGGAAAATTCATCCTCTTGAGAGGATTTTCCTAATATCATATTCCACATAGATCCCATGCCCCATACCATATCCTATATCTAGGAATAAAAAATTAGGGTCAAGAAAAATCTATTATTCAGGTCTGAAAGTTATTAGGACATCCTTAGTTAATTATTTTTAAATTGGGGCCCTCACCCTAAAAATCATGGTCAAAGCTATTTGAACTAAAACACCAGTAATGAGTGTCCAGTTGGAAATAATTTAAAATACCCATGAAAAGAGACACAAAACTCACCAGGATAAAAAAAACCGAAAAGGGTACAATTGACAAAATTTGAGTACCTGGTCATTAAACCTACACTCTGTATGGTTTAGGAAAAATATCAAGCAACCCAAAATTTGAAAGAGACATAAAACATTTTAGGTTGAAAACCCACCAAGTGTAACCTAATCAAAAATCAAATTATACCCGCTAATCCCACACCAAAATTAGACTTAGTACAAAATTTGGGTTATAATAGAAAAGAAACAAAGTTCATATGGTTTTACATGTATCCCTAGAAATAGTAAAACTATGCTCGCTGATTCTCTCAACTCAATAAAAAAATTAATGCATGATTTTATTATTTCACTGATCCTAGTTTGTAATTCAAATTGGAATCTGATTGAGATTACTATTTAAATGTGGTCAATGATAAATGGTTGAAATTTCAGGAAAGGTGGAATGAAAAGCAATGGAGAGAAAAATGTTTCAATTTTGTCAAGTAAAATGAGAAGGGTGATGGGAGGTGATGGCTTTCCTGTAGTGCTTGTTGGTTTTGCAAGGGTAGCGATCAAATTAAAATTTTTGTTTGGTAATCTTTACTAATTAGAAGGGTTTAATATAGTATAAGTTAAGGGTAAAAGCCATATGGATGAATCTGTTTCATAGGGGGATCACTGGTTCTAGACCCTGAGAGGAGTCCTTTAAATCTATATTAGTGTTTGGTATTTTTACTTAATTTATAGTTGGGAGTGACTTCAGTTAATTAACGAGGGGTTAGGATCATGTTCAAGTATCTGGGTAAAATATGATCTTTAATTCTAATCTTGGAAGGTTCCTAAGGTTTATACTGGGAAGAAAATGAAGGTCTCTAGTTGAATTTGGTCAAGCAACCATGTTATTCCCAGGAAGTAACTATTCTGTGACCAGGAGATAGTAACAACCTAGGTGCTTTAAGTTTGGCTTCTTTAGCAGAAAGTTTCCTAGGCTAGTGATCATAGCCTAGTCTACTTCAATCAGGATATGGTTGTTTGGTTGAATATCCCTTAGTTAGGGAAATTTAGATAAATGTGATAAATTTTAAGTGTTTGTCCCAGTTACTAATCCCTTAGGGTTTCTATGTTTAGAATGAAAGGTTAATTATGCATGAAAACACATATACTCTTGATCCCTACTCTAAATAGGTTTATTTATTCATAACGGTTTGAAATTCAATGAAATAAATAAAATAAATCATGCTTGAAATGTTGGTTGAATTTAATTGGATTGAAATAATGAAATGGGTTCAATCATTAAAATAGGGAATGAAAACATGAAAAAAAATGAATCACAACTTAACTAAATATGCTTACTTGGAATAAAAAAGTAAAAATAAATATAACCTATATCAGAAATTGAGGATGCACAATGAGAATAGAAATAATGGGGATTTGAAGGAGTTGAAGAAAAATAGCTCCATGGATGTTGGATATATTAAAAATGTAAAATATGATGAAATTTAGATTTTTTTGGGAAAAGAGATGAGTAGACTTTAATGGGGGTGAAAAGGGGAAGAAACCCATCCGTGACTATTCTAAAATGCAATGTTGTACTATTGTATTTATTGGGAAATATCATGATGATGTGTACTGGAGGTACATGTCATGTACCTTTGATCCACATAGATCTACATATATTTTGGATCTCCCGTGTACCTTGTGCCTATCTAGAGAATTTATGAATTTTGACTGAGAACATGTTGTGTACTGGGTGTTCACAACGTGAACAGGAATCCTGCTATCCCTTCGCGCAGATTTCACTTGGATTGTTCACTAACTTTTTTGAATAGAATCACATCGTATCCTGGGAGTTCATGATATGTAGTGTCTATCTTCTTTCTGGCTTCGTGGCTTGGTTATAACTTTTCTTCACACCCTGGTCATGCTGTGAATCACTCGTACACATCGTGTACTGACAAGTCACAACGTGTTCTGGAAAAAAATCTACATTTTTCTGGCCTTATTTCTTTAAATCCCAGGAAGATTATTCCAGAAAAATAGAACACATACCACAACAATTATCAAGTAAATCAATAAAAATCTAGAATTAAATGATAGAAAAAAGTAAATACAAACTTATCTTATCAAATCCCCCCACACATGAAAAATATATTGTCATCAAGAATGAATGTATCAAAAAATACTTCAAAAATGGATAAGTAATTTTTAAAACAAGAAAAATTCATTTTGTCCTGTAATTAAATTTTGGTGTAAGTAGAAAAAGTTCAGTTTCAAGAATTAACCATGCATAGAATGTTATTTGTGCCTCCTAGTCTAGCATTTCAAAACAATTTATAGTCTTTTAATTACAACCTTTTAACTGTTACTAAAATTATATACCAAATTTTAATTTACCTCACCCAGATTTTCTATCATCACTCAGGGTAAAATGAATGTAGAGGTATGCTCGTACCCTGAGTACATGTTCCTAACTATATACTTGCACTGGTTCTATCATCTCTAAAATTAAAAAACAAGTAAAAATTTAATCATGAGGGCTTCAACAATAGGGTTCTAATAACTTTGAGGCTATGGGTAGGTAGGTAAAAAATTGAAAATCAAGCATAAAAGGAGGGTAAGATCGGAAGTACAATGCACAAGTGACAAGACAAGTGTGATAAAGTTCCTCCTTCTATTTGGTCAAATCCATACTCCAGCAGCTCGGGATGGATCTATATATGTATCAAGAATGTATATAATGATGATTATGTTCCTTTCCTTTTTTCTTTTTCATTCCTATTTTTCAAATATCTTGTCTATGCCAGATCTCACATCCATCCCCTAACCACATATGATCTTTTGAGGGATTCATCGGTCCGGAAAATGATGATTTTTTTACATTCTTAGTACAAAACCCATATCAATTTTTATTTTCTTTTTTAATTTTCATAGGAATATAAAAACAATTAAATGCAATAAAATCGATATGGATTACAACCAAGTAATCCAGCAAGCAAACCATACATCTCTAAAAAGTAAAAACATCCCATGTTGTCTGAATTCCTCCCACGTACTTGTTCAATGGTATCCTTATGCATTATACAAGGAGCAGGGTAGGAAGGGAAATGGGCTTGGAATAACTTCATCCTAAAAGGCCATTCATGGAAACTATGGGCTAAAAGAAAAACATATGTAAGGTGGGTCTCATTAAACATGGACATCAAAGATTACCTCAATAATTTTAAATTTATACTTGTTAAGTCATCACTTTGATAAGATCCTAGTGCAAGTTATAGTAGGTTGACATTCCCCAGGTATCTCTCAAGAAAAATTCATATACAAGAATATGAAATTAAAGGCTTATATTCCTCTCGGGCAATGAGAAAAAAAATAAAACAAGCAATTACAATAGCCATAAATCATATGTAATGTGTCAATTAATCATAATTTCAAAAATTTTGAAATTGAATAAATATTCTAAAATTAGAAATCAATATAAAAATTTTCCAAACATGAGTAAAACATGATTCTTAAAAATTTTACAGTTAACTTTGTCTTTAATTCACATGGGCATAATGATTTTTATGTTTAAAGCATGATTATTAGTGTGAAAAATTACTCTTAGATAAGTGAGAACAAAACAATAATTCAAGTGTATCAAAAGTGAAATCATGAGAAATCCCCACACACATAGAAAGATATAGATTCTCCACTTTCCATGAAATGGATGCGGGAGTGGTGTAGCATTGAAATTTTAAAAGAATTTTAAATGGAATATTTAACACAATTGAAAAGGGGAATTGAGGTATCCTTGTATAAAGTGGTATGAAATGGGGGTATTTGAGATTTCTTAACATTAAGTCCATGTTACCTACAAAATGGGTTAGAAATAAATTCCTACACTTGATAAAATGATAGTATATAGGTTTAAATATTGTGAGAGAAGAGTAAAACTGTAGGTGCACAGAGTAAGAAATAGAGATAATCATTTTTATTGATGTTATAAAATTTTTACAATACAGTTCCATGATAGAATCAAAATGAAAAATGAAAAGGATGCAACAATGAAGACACCATCTAAACACAAGATCAACTATGGGTTGCCTCCCATAAAGCACTAACTAGACGTTGTCAGCCAGTTGGGTGGACCTAAATTTATTCAGTGGGTCCATCGGCATAGTCACTACATTATCTCTTACAGCTTATAGAGGCTCTATCTTTAAGTTATCATGGTTTCATTCATGGTTTTATTACCTCTGGGGAAGCCGTGTAAGCACGAACGAGAAGAGGTATTAATGGAATCATGGGACTAGGTGGCTGCTGCTGGTGAATATCTTAGGAAAGGTCATGAAGTTGTTGGATAACATCGATGACTTATTGGAGTAATCATTTTTCCAAAATAGTAGGGGGAATTATACCATTGAGAATTTCGGAAGATTTTGAGGAGCTAGAAATAGTTATGAAAAAAAATAAAAGGCATAACAATCAACACAAAAAATAATGTGAAAAAAATACCATGTGTGTAGATATAAAATGTGATTAAAAATAGTGGTAGAATAATGAAAAAAATGAACAGACATCATGATCACAAAAAAGTCCCAAAAGGGCCCAAAAAAGTAGACAATAGAATGATTAGGGGTCCTGGCCAAAAATCACCTCCAGTGTCATCCCACTACCAGGAGGTGAGACAAGCTGTTCGGCTGGACCAGCTTCTACAACAGTAGTAGTAGTTAGTAGAGCAATGGATGTAGTGGATGGTGGGGGTGGCGGTTCTAGGTAGCTAGGTTTGGGTGGGTGGTGGAGAGGTACCGATCCATACAGAGGCTATGTGTCTAGAAGTTGGATCCACAAATGGTACCTTAGTAGTGGAATTAGTGGATATGCCCTTGCCTTGCTGATCATGATCTTCTAATAAATCTTACTATGGGTCAGGAAGGTTTTTGGGGAGTTCATATGGGTAAAGGGGGATGTGGGGGTGGTAGGGGATTATGGGCCAGAAGAGGTGGGCAGTGATGGTGGATTAAAATCGGTGGGCTCTTTGAATGGTAGGTAGAGATGAGTTAATAACTAGCACAAGTTTGAGAGAATGCGATGCTGGTTCATCCAGATATTAGAAAGGGTGGGTAGGTTGGTTTTAATAATGGTAGTGTAGGTAGAAGTTGGGGGAGGAATGGGTGGTATAGGTGTAGGTTGTAGGTTCTGGGAGCAGCAGAAGCACGTTGGTGGGTGTACCCAAATTTAATTTTAGCATCAACAATGATCATTCTGAGATCCGTCATGATAATAAATTTCTGTATCTTCAGAATGGAGTGAAGAATGAAAAATAAATAGGGGAATCTCGAAACCATATATAGGATCATTATATGTTGGTTATAATTAATTTAATTAATTGAGAAGAATTACCATGATGGAATTATTCCTCTGTCGATGATTCCGGTCACGATCCAGTGCAATCGGTCGTTGAATCGTAGAATCCAAGTGTATGATTCCTATAGAGGTGATCCACACGTGCTCCATGTATCTCTGGACAACGCCGAAGGGATCTCCAATTTCTAGCGTGGAGGAGCCTTTTCTTGTGATGTCCTCCTTCGATCGCCTTGATCTGATATAGGTGGATCTCTCTCTCGTAGCTTGAGAGCATTCCTGGTGGAAAAGGAATTCTCTCTTGGATTGAGAGCTTTTCCAAATCTACTGTGCACAACCACACAAAATGGATAGGCTAATAAGAAATATATAATTTGTATTTTAATTACATAGAATAATAAAATTAATTAATTACGTGAAAGTATTTATTTATTTTATTTAATTCTTAGTAATACCATGTGTCTTAATAATAATAGGTGAACCTTATTAGCACTTGACATTCAACTAGTGAATTACACATAATATTATTTAATTAAATAAATAATTTTATTTCTCACGATTCCCTAAAACTGCACGACATGTATATATTAATATACATGGCTTGTACTTTTTTTCAATTTTTCCTTATTTCCACAAACACATTTATTAGACCTTCAATAATGGCTATTTATTTCTAAAATAAATATCACTGCATTACTCGCTAATAAATATATATTACTTTTCCCACAATATATTATCTCGAATAACTAGTGTAGAAATAAATGAGATCAGGAATCCTTGAATAATTATTAAACCACAGTCGGGAATAATCTTTATTCAACTTTTTAAATTAATATTTAACTGTGGTACTTGGACACACTTACTGTGTGACCCTCTAGGCCTCTTTCTCAGTGGAATTAGGTGGAGCCTACCTAAAGTCCAAGGTTAGCATCTTGGAACATGCCAAGGAACCCATAGAGAAAGAATTTAATGCCACAATGACATGTCACCTCCTACGAATGCTTACCATGTAATGTAATCCCTTAGTCATGATATCTCGAATCTAGCGGGTTGCATGCTAGTGACATCAACCCATGTGCTCAATTATTCATTATTTTACATTCTAGAATTGAACTTGACCATTCCTCACCATTTCCATGGGTTTATTTAGGCTCTATCAATTCCATCAACGGTCCTGAGATATCTACTTCCATTATGGAACATAAGGGACAAATCCTTTCTCGTGTTATCTATTAATGCTGTATTACTCGTGACACACCCAACATATCCTACCTCTATGTGAAAAGTGTTTCATCACAATTTTTGTCAATAAATCTAAGTGCACGAATTGTAATACCCATTAATAATAATCTTAAAGTCAATGGACCAATAAACACACTTGCAGATAGGAACATCCAATGACACTATGAAATGTGGATTTCCTACTGGCGGGTCTCATTCTCATAATATCCTCCTGGATATTACCAACGGATCACACCATGAGAAGGTGCCTCAATGTTTTATCAGTCCTCACCCCTAATGGCCAGAATTATTTTTTCCGCTCAAATAACATAATCCAGCCATAGAATATATCTTCAGGGATAGTGTTTTGGCATTTCCGGGTTCTCATCATAGTAGGGATATGCTATGACTCTTTAATGAAATAGGTATCCTCAGGACATTATCACATGCATTGTCATGCATATGAACAATCAAGATGTGATAAGGTATTTGTTAATGAATAAAGTACAAAGTAGTTGGTTCTAGGCCACCAACTCCAACAGACTCCCACTTGGACTAGATCCAACTGCTAACAACCTTAAACATGCTAGCTCTCACATGATATTCATGCTTCTACTGAGATAGGCCTTTTGTCATGGGGTCTACCATATTCACTTCCCTGGACACTCTGCTCACTACAACTTCACCCATTTCATATAAATCCCACAAGAGGTGATACATTCGATGTATGTGATTTTTCCGTTGATGTGGGCTTGGTTCTTTTTCAAGAGCCACCGCGACAGTATTATCACAATACAATGCGATAGGATCTTTACTTCTAGTCACCACATCAAGCTCCTGGAAAATTTCCGAATCCAAATGGCTTCCATGGCTACATTATAAGCCACTATATATTCAGACTCCGCTGTAGAATCGACGACAACTAGCTGCTTTGAACTCTTCGAGCTCACAAATCCTCTATTGTGACAGAAAACATATCCAGATTGAGACTTCAGATAGTTCTGATCTGTCTAAAAACCAGCATCAGTATACCCTCTGATGACAAGCTCCTCGTCTCCTCCATATACAAAGAACATATCCTTAGTTTTTCATAGATACTTAAGGATAGTCTTAACAGAAGTCTGATGTTGTTCTCCTAGATCTGCTTGATATGTACTTACCATTCTCAGTGCATAGGCAACATCAAGACTAGTACATAACATGGAATACATGATTGATCCTATAACCGAAGTGTATGGGATCTTACTCGTTCTATCTTTCTCCTGTTGTGTCTATGGACACATTTTCATAGAATGATGTAGGCTATGTGAAACTAGAACCAATACCCTCTTGGACTGTTCCATACTAAATCTCTTTAGTATCTGGTCAATGTATGTACCCTGAATTAGTCCAAGAAGCCTCTTGGATCTATCGTGAATGATCGTGATCCCTTGATTGTAGGCTGCTTCACCCAAGTCCTTCATGGAGAAACACTTGTTCAACCAGTCCTTAACTGACTGTAAGACTGGTACATCGTTTCCAATAAGCAACATGCCGTCAACATATACTACTAGTATAATGATCGAATTCTCATTAAACCACTTATAAAAACATGGCTCACATTCATTCTTAATAAAACCAAATTCCTTTATAGCTTCACCAAATCGAATGTTCCATGACCTGGATGCTTGCTTAAATCCATAGATGGATTTCTATAACTTGTAAACCCGTTTTTCTTCACTTGGCGTCACAAACCCTTATGGTTGTGTCATATAGAAATCTTCCTGAAGGTTCCCATCAAGGAATACTGTTTTGATATCCATTTTCCAAATCTCGTAGTCATGGTAAGCTACTATGTCAAGTATGATTCTTATGGATTTAAGCATGGAAACTGGCAAGAAGGTTTCATCATAGTCAATTCCTTGATTCTGTCTGAATCCTGTAGCCACTATCCTTGATTTATAGGTTCTAACATTACCTTCCATGTCCAGTTTCCTCTTAAATACCCATTTGCATCCAACAGGCTTTACATCAACTGGCTCATCGAATAGAACACAAAATTATTTTTGATACATGGAATCCATCTCAGAATTCACATCTTCTAGCCATGTTGCAGCTTCTGAGCTTTCTATCACTTCCTTGTAGGAGAGAGGTTCATCATTTTCCAACAATAATGATTCACCATCCTCAGTGACTAGGAATCCAAATCTCTCTAGTTCCTGTACCTCTCTTGATCTCCTGCGTAGTACTTGTGTTTCTGGAACCTCTTCCCCGGGGACTTGTGGACCTTGTCCTTATACCAAATCTTGTGTATCTTGAGCATCAACTTCATTGAAGTCAATCTTGCTCCCACTATCCATTTTGATGATGTGCTCTCTATCAAGAAAGATGGCTTGTCTGGAGACAGTCACTTTCTTATCTAAAGGGTTATATAGGTAATATCATTTCGTTTCCTAGGGATATCCTATAAAGATACACCTCATGACCTGGGGTTCTAGTTTGTTGCCCGAGAAGGCCTTAAAAAATTCCTTGCATACCCATACACGTGTGTCCGACAAAATGGGTTTCTTTACACTCCATAACTCGGAGGGAATTACATTTTCTACCTTAGTTGGTACTTGGTTTAATGTTTATGCTGCAGTTTGTAATTAATATCCCCAAAAGGATAATGGAAGATCTGCATGAATCATCATCGACCTCACCATGACCAACAAGGTGTGGTTCCTACTTTCACTAACACTATTCCAATGTGGTGTATAAGGAGGAGTGTGATGAGATAGAATCCTAGACTCCCGTAGAATATTGATGAACTCTTGGTTCAGATATTCTCCACCTCGATCCAATCGATGTTTATTTATCATCTAACCATGTTGATTATCTAATTCATTCATGAATTCCTTAAATTTCTCTAAGGACTCTGAATTGTACCTCATTAAGTATACATATCCATATATACTTAAATCATCAGTAAAAGTAATGAAGTAAGAATATCCACCTCTAGATTCTACTGGGAATGGTCCACACACATCCGTGTGCACCAATCCTAGAAGATCTATGGCTCTTTCACCTATCCAATGAAATGCGGATTGGTCATTTTGCCTTGTAAACAAGCGTGACATATATGAAGTGGATTCAGCTCAGTAGAGTCTAAATAGCCATCCTGGCAGAGCGTTGTTAAGAACATCTCATTTACATGACCAAGATGGTGATTCCATAACTGGGTGATGTATGAGTCATGTGAGTTTGTTTCGTTATCGATTGTCAACACTTGGTTTTTGTAATTTAATACATACAAAACATTAATTAAATGCGCTATAACATAACATGTGTTGTTATTATAAATGAATAAACCCTTATTTAAAAACATGAAAATAAATCCATCCATATCCAAACATGATACCGAAGTTATGTTTTTAGTAAAACTAGGCACATAATAATAGTTATGTAAAACCAAAATTATCCCAGTTGGCAATGAGAGGTGGTAATCGCCAGTAGCTAATGCAGCCAGCCTTGCACCAACGGTAGCTCGATGATCCACCTCTCCTCTGGAAATCTTTCTAAACCTACTTGGATCCTAAATTTGAATACAGATGTGAGCCCCAAAAACTGTATCTAATAACCAATGTGTAGAAATGGAAAGATTAAACTCAACAATGAATACACCTTTATCATCCCCATTCTTCTGGGTGCAGTTCCTATTCTAGTGGCCTTGCGTTCCACATGCAAAACATACTGCCTCCCATTCCTTTCCCTGCCTCTAGATCTTCCCCTTCATGGAGGGACGGTGCTCGCGGGCTTCAGACTATTTATATGTCTTTGCCCCCTTTTCCTTTTCTGTCCTTTTCTTATTCACCATAAGGACTGCGGGTTTGCCATGCCCCATGTCCTTATCTACCTGGAGAATTAAGGTAAGAAATTCTGATAGACTCTTCTCATTGTTGCTCATTTTGTAGTTGACAATAAAGCTAGAGAAGGTCTTGGGCAGTGATGATAGGATGAGATCTGTACGCAACTCATTCAGGAACTGAATCCCTAAGATGTTCAGGAATTCAATGTATCCAATGAACATGACTACATGAGGCCCAACTGTCATAGACTCTCCAAGATTAGTTGTAAACAAAGCGTTCGCGATCTCATATCTCTCTTGTCTCTCCTTCTATTGATAGAGATCCTTAAGTCGAGACATCATGCTATACGAGTCCATGTTTTCAGGTTGCTTCAAGAGCTTGTTAGAAATGGTCTATAACATGAAACATTAGACATCTGTGGCATCATCCATATGTTTTTCATAGAGAGATAGTTCCTCATCACTGGCCTCTTTTCTAGGCGTAACTGAATCAGGATCTTCTAGCACATACAATTTCATCTCATTGTGAAGGATGACGCATAAACGCCTCTGCCACTCTTGGAAATTGGGGCTAGTGAGATGGTTTTTCTTCTCATGTATAGTTCAAAATTATATGTTTGAAGTCATTTGTCATTCCATTTCTACAAATTAAATGATCAAAGTTTTATTACTTTATTATGATAAAACCGAGACAAATAAATAAATTAATACTTATTAGTCTCCCACTATTTTATTGAAATCCAATAACCCTCACCATTGACTTCGTAATATTATCTTTCTTGAATATTCTAGTGGCAATGATCCATATTTCTCATCACATTACCTCAACTAGGGTTGGTCAAGCAACTTAAAGGGTTTTAGGTAGGCATTCCAAATGCCAACTGCATTAAATCACAACTCTTTGATCCGCTGAGTGGACTCCCCAATCCTGAAATCCTTTTATTTTGGATTTCCTCAACCTTTGCCTCTTTGTCACACCAAGTACTACTGTGGCAGTCAACCCTTGATGTGAACCAAGTCAAGTCAACCCAAATCCTTGAATTTTAATTCCCCGATAATTGAAAGCACCCCAACTAGGGTTGGTTAAGAACTTTGAAATATGGTTCGATTCTAACCAGGATTATGGAATGCTATACCGACTTAATATTTATATGAGTGATTTTACCCTTATATGTAATTTTCCATTTTATTATCTTTGATTACATGCTTGTTAATATTTAGTGGGATATACTTAAGTGATTAACCATGTCTAAGATAATATTTACACATAAGATGGTCTTATTTTACTTCCATCTTGTATGGTTGTTTAATTCATTAATTGTGTGATCATGACAACACACCCTACAATAAATAAACCATGAAAATGACAGAAATAAAATAAATGGTATGATCATGATCTTTTACTATTGAATAGTTTATCTATAAGTTGATAAACTAACCCAAGACCTAGGGGAGAAACACTTTGAACCTTTCGATTTCGTGTTTATATCTTTCCACCTGTCAACCTTTGTATCTCCTTGGATTGGTTTCACCTTGTCTCCTGACTTGATCCGCCTCCATGATCTTAGGGGCTCCATCTATTACAAATTCATTTATCTTACATGTAGGTGAGGGGTAAAAAGGAGTTTTTACATAAAAGAAACCTTGGGCCTAATGGCACTACATATTAATGAGGAGAAGGCCTGCAGGACAACAAATTTAATTTCAATAAATAAATTAAAATAAACCAATAACATACAAAGGTCTTGGTCTAGATCATGATCATACATACATGAAACGATATTTATGCATAAAAAACTAGCATTAAATTCTTTAATCATTATTGATTAAGATAAATCACACTCAAATCAATTAATTTATCTTTAATTAATCAATCCTTTTATCTAAAACCCTTTTCTGAATTTCATTGAGATTCTCATACATCATAATTTTAAAAAAATAAATTCATTTAAAATTATCTTTGAACGTAACTTGTACCTTGGAGTAAATTCCGTGATTTCCCGTTCATAACTACCGAATGAGTAGAAGTGAACATTACACAGATGTTAAATTGAACACACATATATAAAAAACCTATCATGTATTGTGCCTCAGCTTCACGCCTGCACTATGGTACATGTCTCAAGGGTTTATATAATATAATAATAAATTTTATTAAATCTGAGGAATTTGGATTAGTACACGGTGTGCAGTTCTGACTACACGGCGTGCAGTTCCGACTACACGGCGTGTACTTTTGTTCACCGTCTATCAGAAGTACATTCCCAGGGACGTGGCCTGTAGATGTACTTCAGAAATCGTCCAAGTACATGGCATGTTTAGTGGTACACACGCCGTGTAGTTTCCACATTACACAATTTCTATCTAGGAAAGCTGTGTACGGGGTACATGGTCCAACCCTAACCCGAAGGGACTACATGCCATGTTTAGTGGACCACACAGCGTGTAATCTGGAAACCATGCCCCACCTGTTCATGGCCAACACACGGAGTTTTAAAGACATAGATATGATCCATATACACGACCTGATTTGGCAGACCAGTCCAATGCATTGAACTTAGACTACACGATGTGTACTTCTGAATACATTCCAGGTATTCTGATGTTGTATGGACAAGAATTTTTGGCACCTCCAGATGAGATCCTTTATTTTATTTTAATCAAAAATTAAAATAAAAGGTTGTTTCTATAAGGTTAACGAGAAATGAGAGAGGAGGAACAAATCTTGAGATTCAGATTTGATTAACGATTAATCATGAATTGAAGCAACTAAATTATTAAATGTGTAAATCACCAGAAGAAAACTAAATAATTATAATCAATGATATGACTCCCTCTAATACCACATGTAGGTTCTAGGAGAATCAGAAGCACGTTGGTGGGTGTACCAAACATTAATCTTAGCATCAATAATGATCATTCGGAGATCCGTCATGATAATAAAATGTCGGATCATTAGAATGGAGTGAAGAACGAAAAATAATGAGGGGAATCCCAGAACCATATATAGGATCATCATATGTTGGTTATATGTAATTTAATTAATTGAAAATAATTACCTTGATGGAATTATTCCTCCATTGATGTTTCTGGTCATGATCTGATGTGATCCATCGTTGCGTCATAGAATCCAAGTGTAGGATTCCTCTAGCGGTGATCCACATGTGCTCCACGTATCTCTAGACCTCTCCAAAGGGATCTACGAGTGCTAGCATGGAATAGCCTTCGCTTGCAATGTCCACCTTCGATCACCCTGATCTGGTAAGGGTGGATCTTTCTCTCGTAGCTTGAGAGCATTCTTGGTGGAAAAGGAATTCTCTCTTGGCTTGAGAGATTTTCCTAATCCGTTGTGCACAACTACACAAAATGGCTTCGCTAATAAGAAATATATAATTGGGATTTTAATTACATAGAATAATAAAATGAATTAATTACCCAAAAGCATTTATTCATTTCATTTAATTATTAGTAATACTGCGTGTCTTAATAATAATAGTTGAACATTATTATTACTTGACATGCACCCAGTGAGTTACACGTAATATTATTTAATTAAATAAATAATATTATTTCTCATGATTCCTCAAAATTACATGGCATGTATATATTAATAAACGTGGCGTGTAATTTTATTTTTCCATTTTTCTTTATTTCCTCCACCACATTTATTAGACCTTGAATAATGGCTATTTATTTCTAAAATAAATAACACTGCATTACTCGCTATTAAATATATATTATTTTTCCCACAATATATTCTCTCGAATAACTAGTGTCGAATGAAATGCGATCAGGCATTCATGATTAATTATTAAAACACTGTCGGGAATAATCATTATTCGACTTGTTAAATTTATATTTAACTGAGATACTTTGACACACTTAGTATGTGACCCTCTAGGCCTCTTTCTTAGTGGCATTAGGCGGAGACATCCTGAAGTACAAGGATATCATCTAGAAAAACACTAAGGAACCCATATAGAAAGAAGTTAACACCGCAATGACATGTCACCTCCTATGAATGCTTACCATGTAATGTAATCCCTTTGTCATGATATCTCTAATCAAGCGGGTTTCATGCTAGTGTCATCAACCCATGTGCTCAATTATTCTTTCTTTGAGTTTTCGGAATTGAACTTGCCCCTTCCTCACCATATAAATGGGTTTATTTAGGCTATATCAATTCTATCAAAGGGATTGATATATCTATTCCCTTATGGAACAGAAGGGACAAATCCTTTCTCGCATTATCTATTATTGAAGTATTACTCATGACGCACCCAACATATCCTACCTTGCTGCGAACAATGTGTCACCACAGTTTTTGTCAATACATCAAAGTGCGTGAGTTTTAATACCTATTATTAATAATCTTAAAGTCTAAGGACCAATACACACACTCGCAGATAGGAACATCCAATGAAACTATGAAATGTGTATTTCCTACTTGCGGATCTCGTTCTCATAATATCCTCCTAGATATTACCATGGGCGCACACCATGAGAAGGTTCCTCAATGTTTAGTGAGTCCTCTACCATAATGGACTGTATTATTTGTGTCCATCAAATAACATCATCCGGCCATAGAACATATCTTCAAGAATAGTGTTATGGAAATTCCAGGTTCTTATCATAGTAGAGATCCGCTATGACCCATTAATGTAACAGCTATCCTTAGGACATTATCACATGAATTTTCATGCAGAAGAACAATCAAGATGTGATATGGTATTTTATAATGAATAAAGTAAAAAGTAGTTGGTTCTAGGACACCAACTCCCATACAGGTGAAGAGTGTGGCTGGATAGGTAGGTTTACTACAACAGTCGTGGCAGGTGGTGGCTCCTGCGGTGCTGGGTCCTGGACGCCAGGTGCCTAAAAATATTTTCCATACTCCCTCACCAACATATGCATCTTATGAAGCATCAAAATATCAATCATCTAGATGGTTCCTATGGAGGTTAGGGGCTGTGAGGCATCAAATACACCAAGGTATCTGGATAAGTGTGTGATGAAGGGGCCTCCCATCAAAGTGACGCACTACCTTTGGGTCCTAGTCATGAAGTACTAGAAACAATGAGCATCCATGTTGATGGTTGGACCTCCCATGGGTGCTTCTAGAATTATAATGTCTACCTGGATGACGCTGCCATGAGTCTCATCCTAGGAAAACCATCCACATTCCATGGCTCAATTTAGGATATACAATTCTAGACCCCACATCCTAGTAGACTTCATGATTTAAGGATCATCATGTAACTCAGGACCAGAAGCTATAAATGGCCATAAATATGGTGCAACCTCTAGAGATGGATGTAGCTGCAGTATAGGGTAGATGTCGAAAATGATGAACTCTTTAGTAAAGATATCCGTCCTGACCCTAAATTCTATGAAGGTAATCTTGTGGGGTCTTCCAACCATGTTAACATGCAGACAGACGATATCCATTTCAAACGTGGCTAAGAACTCCAGAAAAATATCCCAAATGGTCTCCTCCCATACATGGATAATTCTGTCGATGTGTAGGGTCTCCAAGAGGTCCTGAATAGTATCGTTGATGTTCTGCTGGGCCCGGACGCCATGTGCAGTATCTTGTTGGTATAAATGGGGTTTTCCTGTAACTTGATAATATTAACCTGATTTTGTGAGTTAGTGAAACAAAGAACATGGTGTAGGTGTAGGTTTTCATCGCTAGATGTAGAGGTTGTCTCATCCTAAGGAGTAGGGGAAACACAGGCTGTAGGTGGTGTAGATGTGTTGGCAAGTGAAACATGAGGACACTTGGCAGCTGGCTATTCCTCTGAGGCTGAGGATGAAGAGGACTATGAAGAGGAGGAGGAGGATGAGGTATGGGGTAATTTTTTTTGGGACAAAGATGTAGGGAGATGGTGCACGAGTTAGGGAATAATGCATGAGTGAGGGGAGGATGGTGGGATGGGTGGTCGGGTATGGCACTGTAGGGAACGAGTGAGGTGGAAGGAGAAAAAGATGTTGGCATGTGTTGGAAGGGAGGAGGAGAGGGGAGGGTGGTTGGGTGTGGCTGAGTGGGAGAATGGGGGTCGCGGGATACAAATGGTCTAGGAGTTGTGGGAGGGTGGCAGGTCATAACATATGTGTTCACAAACATCATTTAAAAAAACATTACAATGTATGCGACTTGTATGGTTTGGTCACATTGTGTACGAGGAGAATAAAAAGGGAATTTTGGAAAAAGGGCACACAATGTTAATCAATCATACACAACGTGTAATGAACTGTTTTTCTCCTTTTGGTGCTTCTTCGTTGCCTCCATCTCGTGCCTATCTGAGACTCTTCTAAGATGACCATATTCTAACCTAGTATAAGATATCATAACCTGGGATTCCTCCTACTCAGCGCTTCCTTTACAGTCAAGAGATTTATTTCATTTAATCTTAAGTGAATTTGAGGTTGGTGACACAACCTTCACAAAATGGTTCTACAAAAATATTCAGCCTTTTACCATTTCCATTAAATGGTGGTCCTACTTCTCTTTGGATTTTGTTGGTGCCATATGGAAGGTATTGAATTACTTCTAATAGACCCAACCATCATGACTTCAATTTTATAGTAAATAGCTTCATCCTTGAATTAAACAACATTACTTTATTCCCAAGGATGAAGGTATGACATAAATGTGATGATCATTCCATTTATTCATCTTCTCCTTATAAATCCTTGAATTTTTGTATAAATATCTCATGATTTCTTCCAATGTAGATAATTGTAACAACCTTTCTTCTATTGGATTTTCTGAATCCATGTTCATTTTCTTGATCGCCTAGAAGGAATGATGCTCCAGCTCCATCGGAATATTACTTGGTTTTCCATAAACCAATATGAATAGGGTGGTTCCTATGGGTGTTTCTAGGCAGTTATGTATTCCCATAGTGTATCTTCTAACTTTAGGCTCCAATCACTCATGGTTGTGTTCATAGTTTTCTCCTTGTTTTGATTCACTTCCTTGTTTGAAAACTCAACCTGACCACTTTTTTGTGGGTGGTAGGGAGTTCCAGTGTTGTATATAATGCCACAACTTTCTAGAATATTTCTCATAGGTTTTTTGGTAAAGTGTGTTCTTAGTAACCTCGGAAATCTAAAGCATGCAGACACATTTTTTATGTGAATTTTCATGACAACTTTTTTCGTGTCATGATATGTAGCTTTGGCTTCAACCCACATGGAAATGTAATCAACTACAACCAAAATGTAGTTTCTTCGATGTGATTTAGGGAACAATCCCATGAAGTTTATGTCCCAAATTTCTAAAAAATCACCTTCTATGATTGGGTTTTGTGGAATATCATTCCATTTGAAAATATTTCACATCTGCTGACATCTTCCACATCGTTGGAAAAATCCCCTCATGTCTTGATGCTACATAGGCTAGAAAAATTCACTCAGACAAATCATGGACACTGCATGCTCATGTACATGGTGTCCACTAGTTGGAGACATGTGACACATCTCGATTACACTGAATGTCTCTTCTTCTAGGATGCATCATATCAAACGTCCATCAGCACAACACTTGAATATCAGAGGCTTATACCAATTATAGTGCTTGGAATCTAAAAAAAACTTCTTTAACTACAAATACATGATGTCTTGATGATGGAATCCCATGGATAGATAATTATACATATATGAAAACCATGGTTGGGCCTTGATACTGAATAAGAACTCATCCGAAAAATCCACTTTGATATCAACATCATCGTCTTGTTTAATGATGGAGAGAGGGAGTCTAGAGAGATGGAATGTAATTACATTATCTGTTCCTTTTGTATCTATGATCATGATGTCAAATTCATGCAGTATAAGGATCCAACATATCAACCATGTATTGGCATCCTTATTGTTTATCAGGTACCCGAGGGCAGTATGATCAGTGTGAACAATGAATTTAGTCAGGACAAGGTAAGGAAAAAACTTCTCAAATGAATACACGATAGCTAAGAGATTTTCTCTATATTCGTGTAGTTGATTTAATCTTCATTCAGAATATGAATTGCATAATAAATTGGATAGAAGTTTTTTTCAATGCGCTATACTAGCAAAAATCCTACAACAAGGCTACTGACATCACACATTAATTCAAATTCTCTCTCCTAATTTAGTTCAATAATTATTGGTGATGCTATTAGACTATTCTATAGTGTGTTAAAAGCTTACCGAAAATCCTCAATTAATTAAAAGGGATCATATTTTTAAAATTAGTGTTTCAATGGATGGGAAACTATTCAAAATACTTCCCAAATCATCTTTAAAATCCAGCATGGCTTAGAAAAATTCTAACCCCCTTAGCGATTGAGGGTTCTGGTAGATCTTTGATGAATTTGATATTGTCTGGATCAACATCAATTCCTTCCTTGGAAACATTGTGACAAGGAATATTCCTCCTTGTACTATAAATACTCATTTCTCCCAATTTAGGACCAGAAAGTTTTCTTCCAAATGCTAGAGAAATAATTCCATATTGCTTAAGTAATCGTAAAATGATCTCCCATAAATTGAGAAATTTTCCATGAAGATTTTGTGGAATTCCTCATACATATCATGAAAAATGTGTGTCATGCATCTCTGGAATATTTTTGTAGCATTTAACCTTCCAAATGACATTATTTTATAAAAAAGGTACCAAATGGGCATGCGAAGGTGGTTTTAGGGTAATCAGCAGGGTCGACTGCAATTTTGTTGTATCATGAATATCCATCCATGAAATTGTAGAAACCATGAACTGAAAGTCTCTCTATTATCTGATCCAAAAAAGGAAAGGGAAAATGATCCTTTCTTTTTTCTAAATTCAATATTTTGTAGTCCACAAAAACTCTCCATCAAGTGATGGTGTGTGTTTAAATTAGTTCATTTTCATCTATTCTTTCTAACATGATTCCTTTATTTGGAAGAAATTATAGGGGGATCACCTGTTCACTATCCGAGATTGGAAAAAATGATTCATACATCCAAGAGCTTCAACACTTCGATCTTTAAAACCTCCTTCATCGGTGGTATGAGATTCCACTGAGGTTTTCATTTTGGTTTTGCATCCCCTTTGTGTGAGATTCTATGGGTTCATTCGGTTGTATTGATCCCTTTTATATATACCACTCTCTAGAAAATTGATTGATTTTGTCTTTTTAGAACATTAACCAATTTTTCTTACTTCACCTTGGATAGTGATAAGTTGATAATTATTTGCAAAGAGGATGAATTTCGTAAGTAAGAATACTTCATTGTACTGGGTAGAGGTTTTAGTTCTAACTGGGGTAGCTAAATGATGGAAGGAATGAATGGTGGCATGATCTCTCTTATGAGTGGTTCAATAAATCTTACTTCTTCAAAATTGTATTCTTACTACTTTTCTAAGGATAAATCTTCACTTTATTCCTCAATGTCCATGTACTCATCTCCTTTCTGACTGAGAGAGATGGCATCACAATTCGTAGTATCATCTGAGTGTTGAGAAGCTTTAATTAGGTTGAACACTACTTGTTCCTCTCTAACTCTAAAGATCAGAGGTCCTTGATTTATGCATATCAAATTCTTACCTTTTTCGAGGAATGGTAATCCAAGAATGATAGGGACGTCTCCTTCTTCTTCCATGTCTAGTACTTGAATGTTTATTGGTAAGATACATTTTATGAATTTGACCAAAACATCTTTGAGAAAGCCTCTAGGATATTTCACAAAATAATCAACTAGCTATAATGATACCCTTTTTTACTTTAAGTTCTTGGTCTATGAGATTGTGGAATACACTCATTGACATCAAGTTAATGTTGGCTCTAAGATCGCATAGTGCTCTTCCAAACATGCACTCTCCTATTGCACATGGAATCAAGAAACTGCCAGGATCTTTCATCTTCAGGGGGATTTTCTGCTTCATGATAGTAGAGCATTCCTCATTCAAGGATATGACTCATAGATATCCTATTTTCTATTTTTTTTGATAACAGGTCCTTGATAAAATTTGCATAAATGGTCATATATGCAATGGATTCTACAAATGGTGTATTGATGTGGAGTTCCTTGAACATATCTAGGAACATTTTGTATTGTGCCTCCTGCCAAACATGTATTTCATTCTCCAGAAAGGAAATTGGTGGCTTTTTTAGAGGTGGGGAAACATAGATAAGTTCGTTTTATTCTTCAGGGGTTTGGATATTATTGGATATCACTTCTTCTTGAGGTGAGGTGTGAATGGATTCATCAACTTCTAAATCTATTACTAATTAGTTCTTATGATTTTCTTATTACGTTACTTATTTTTCCTGTTGAAAGTCCCAAATTTTCCCACTTATTAGCACTACATTTTTGGATCCCACTCTTGGGAATGTCTTAATGTTACTGGATAGAGAACCTAGTAATCTTTCAAATAAGGTATTTGAGATTTGGCCCATTTGAATTTCCAGATTCCCCAAATAAATGCTTTTATTTTTCATCTATATCTACTGGGTTTTCATTATTTGATCAATCATTTGGAAAAAAGTAGCTAGGAGATTTTCTATGTTACATGGAGGTGGTTGCCGAGCAGGCCTTGGCAAGGCAGGTTGAAATTGCTGTTGTTAGGGTCTTGGTTGGAAAGGTTATTCCTACATTGGTTCCTAAATTTTTTGTTACGGTCCCGAATCAAGGTTTATTGGTGGATACCCTGGTAGTCCTTGGTTGCGGAACTAGGCCTAACCACTTCGTATTTGAGAATAGTCTTTATTGTTTCGAGGTTTCTATTGAGAAGGAATCACTTGATAATATTGTTGTTGTTGCTGAATAAATCGGTTTTGTTGACTGTAATTAACATAATTACAATCTTGATGATCTTTATATCCTATCTTACAGTCTTGATATATGTGCGGGCCACTGTAAATCTCACAGGACTGAACTTCCATGAAGGGAGTAGGAGGGTGTTGTGGTTAAGGTCTTGTAGCAAGCATTTGAAATGATTTAAGTTTACTTGTGAGTGCCTCCACTTGCGCTACTAATCAGGTATTCTCATCAACATGGTGGATTTGACACCATGTTGCTCCAAAATCACTTTTTCACAGACTGGTATTATGAGAGACATCATCTACAATTGCTCTTCCGAATTCATGGGTCTTGAACATTAAACCTCAATCAGTGGCAACATCAAAAACTATTCATGCCACTGGATGGAGTCGTTGGTAAAACAAATGAAACTAAATCCAAGTGTTGAGTCCATGGAGGGGAAACTTCTTCATATGTTCCTTAAATATATCCCATGATTCCCTTGCAGATTCTCTATCTGAATGAGTGAATTTTTAGAAGTCATTACGGAGCTTCCAAGTCCGGATTGGTTGGAAATACTTATCTGAAAACTATTTGGAAATATTGTCCCATGTCGTGATTGACTCAGGAGCTTGTCTTATGATCCAGTCATTAGCTCTGTCTGTTAATGAAAATAGGAAGATGCAGAGTCTTATAGAATCAAAAGATACTCCATGGTTGTGAAAGGTGTCTTAAACCTCCAGGAAGTTGGAAATGTGTTCAAAGTGATCTTTTCTCTAAATACCACTATATTATCCCATGTTATGTATCATATGAATGACTCCAAACTTGATCTCAAAGGTGTGGGATTGTATTGGGGGATTAACTATGCAGGGTGTCACACCATGGATCAATGGCAGGCCATAATCCATGTTGGTATTTTCAGGGTTTATTGGGTGTTCTCCTATAATGATTTGATTGGGGTTCAGTGGTTTGAGTCTCACACAGTTGTGTTTCACAGCCATTACTGACCGATGATGTGAAAATAAGTACCTTTTGATCACAAGATCAATGTTCGAGGGTTTTTTTGAGTCAAGTTTCTTTGAAAGATTTATGGGACCTTAGTATATGCACTGGTGGAAAAGAGGATTAAAAGGTGTTTGGAAGGAGAATAAAGAAAGAGGGTTAGGAAAGGTAATCCTAAGTCTTAAAAACATTGTTCTTCATAGAAATGGTGTTAGTCCGTAGCAACATCACCAAAATTTGATGACTGTCCTATAGCGTTCGTTGGTTTTGCATGGGCGGCGGTCAAATTAGAATTTTGGTTTCCCAAGATTTACTAACTACAAGGGCGTATTATTGTAGATGTGTGGGGTCATACCCATGGGGAGGAAGCTATTTCAAATGGGGATCATTAGATTTAGACTCTGAGAGGTGTCCATTCAAGCTATCTTGGTGTTTTGGATTTGTACTTAATCTCTAGTTAGGAGTGACTTCATTTAATTAATGGGGGACCGAGATCAAGTTTGAGTATCTGGGTAAAATATGATCATTAATTATAATCTTAGTAGGGTCTTAAGGTTTAATTTTTGAAGAAAATTAAGGTCGCTAGTTTAATTTGGTCAAGTCACCTAATTATACCTAGGAAGTGGCTATTCTATGACCAGGATATAGTAACTGCCTAGCTTCTTTATGTTTGGCTTCTTTAGTAGAAAGTTTCCCAGTCTGGTGATTATAGCGTAGTCTACTTCAATTAGGGTAGGGTAGTTTGGTTGAATTTCCCGTGGTCAGAGAAATTCTCACAAATGTGGTTGATTTTAAGTGTTTATCCCGATTACTAATCCCTTAGGGGTTCCATGTTTATAATTAAAGTTTAATTATGCATGCATACACATCTACTATTGATCCATACCCCTAAGAGTTTTATCTAATCATAGAAGTTTGCGATGTGATTAAATGAATAAAATAAATCATTATTGACATTTTGTTTGACTTTATATGGATTTAAATCATGAAAGGGGTTCAAGTGATAAAAAAGGGAATGAAAACATGCAAACAATGAATCACAACTTAATTAAATATGCTTACTTAGAATCAAAAGAAGAAATGATTCTAACACGTGTTGTAAATTGAGGATGCATGATGGGAATTGAAATAATGGGGATTTGAAGGTGTTCAAGAAAAATATCTCCATGGATGATGGATTGATTAAAAATTTAAAATATTAAGAAATTTAGATTTTTAGGGGAAAAGAGACAATGGAACTCAAACGGGGGAAAAACAGGGAAGAAACCCATCCAAAACTGTTCTAAAATGCTCTGCCGCACTACTGTATTTATAGCCCAATATCATCATGATGTGACTAGATGTAAACATCACGTACCGTAGTTCTATGTAGATCTATGTAGATTTTGGATCTCCAGCGTACCTCGCACCTATATGGTGTATTTATGAAGTTGGATCAAGAATATGTCGTGTACCGGGTTTTCACAACATGTACCGACATCAAGTTGTCCCTTTGCATAGATTTCTCATGGATTGTTCTCTAACTATTTTGACTGGTGTCATGTCGTGTCCTGGGAGTTCACGATGTGGAGTGGCTATCTTCTTGCTGGATTCATGTCTTGGTCACAACTTGGCTTCACGGCTTGGTCACAATTTGAATCACTAGTACACGTCATGTACTGACAAGTCATGATGTGTTCTGGCAAAAAAATATGCATTATTTCCCTTCTTCCATTGAATCCCATGAATCTTATTGGTGAGAAATGGAACATATACCACATGCATTATGATGTAAATCAACGAAAATATATAAATAAATGATAGAAAAGATTAAATAGAAATTTGTCTTAACATGGGATATGCACAATCTGGAGTCTCTCGTCGATGTAAAAACAAAGGTGGTGTAGGGTTAACCAATAGTGTACAATGAGGCCCGACTTTCTGTTTCCAGCAGGTTGATAACCATCCGACATGGGCTGTTAAGGGACTGTTTCAATGTAGTCATTTTTTCAGATTCATCTTCAACCATTGGATGTACTTGTTTCATAATGGTTCTGAGGTCTCACCCTTTCAATTTGACAACCTCATAATTGCCACTTGATTATGCTATTTGAACTTTCAGTGTAGCCATGTGAGCCTCTAACACCTGCAGTTACTCTGTTTGGTTGATCACCTAGTCATGATAATTCTCCTCCTCGAACTCCAGATGGTGAAACTCATTAGTAATATCCCATAAAGTTTTATTTTGATGGTGGGATGTGTTGAATCGAGTAAGGTTTCCTTCACCAGTAGTGAGATCCTCTCAGTATATGATAATCATGTATGAAAGAAGATGAAATTGTTAGTAATCAAAGAAACCTGATCCTAAATTAGTGAATGACCATCAAAAGTTATTCTCCTCAGTAGAAATGTATGTCAGTGGAGTTTATGAGGAAATAGCATAGATCTGATTGCACTCCCGTTTCAGTACAGTTTTATGACTCCTAATTGTACCAGATCATTGGTTCTCCCCCTCCACTATGATAGTTATATAGTCTGGCAGTTCCATCATGAGAGATAAAAGTTCCCTGAGTTGAGTCACCAAAGCGGGGGACTTCCCCCCAATTGACGATTCAGTCTTTGAGGCTAAGGGTTGGGGACTGACTACAGCTTCATGAATGTCTGGCGATGTCCCACCCAGGCTAGCTTCAGTTGGGTCGCCGACCATGCCTGCCAAATGGGTGGGGTCTGAGTCGCTCTCCATAGGGATATCTTATATAGATGAGGTCCCTTTATGTCACGTACAACATTGAGTGGAATGTCTTCATACACTAGGAAAATGAAAGGATGGAACAACAGACACAGTGGGAGCCGGACTGGAAATAGTCAATGCCCTCTAAACTCATATATTTGGTTTGGCCAATACCCCATCAGGGTATCAGGTCACCCACCGTTGGGAATACTCCAATGATAGAAAGGTTGGATATAATGTGGGAGGAATAAGGATGTCCATATTATCATCTTACAACATATTTATCAACCATAATTGGAGATAGGATTACAGGATGTGATTCTCCTTTCAACTGAGCAGCAAGGAGGGTGGTAATATGATGCAGGCATTCGAATTTCTAGAGATCCTATAAGGGGTGCAGGTCTTGAAAATAGTCACTATGTCTATATGTGCGGTCAAGATTCCATCCCAAATCACTATGATATAAGAGCGTTATTCTAAGGAACCCCTCCCGTAATCCATTATTAACCCACGGGGAACAACATAAGGCATAAAGGATAATTGAGTGATATCACTTAGAAGTTCAACCGCACCATCAATGCCCAAGGATTTTTCATTTACAACATCCATGTTGAGAAGGGTTGGGAATAAGTCGGAATGAAGAACCATAGTGGTATGTTGATACTCATAACAGAAAAATGCTCTACCATCCAGCCATACAAAAATTGAAATGTCCTGCTAAGGTGATGTGGAGGATTTCCCCTTATATCTGTATCAAAAATTCGTAGATACGAGTAAGTGTGGGGATGAGTATGTTAATTGGATATATCTATTCTAGGTTATCCTCCATCATTAATGTTCAATCTCTAACACTGTTATAAACATCACGAGAAGGGAAGAGACATCCACTCAATAACATGGAAAAGAAACCTTCTATCATGAGCTTTGGGGAAATATCTGACTAGATCTCGTAACCCCAGTGGTATAATGACCTGATTTAAGGGTAGCATAGCAGGAGCCTGGAATATTTCAGGATTGTTGAGTTTTATTTTTTCGACTGTGAAGAACTTTCAGCCTCATCCCACTCTCCAATAGAAACAACCAAATCCATTTCTAGAACAAAATAAGCGAGCGTACATGTAGTGGATGAACAAGAAATCTATCTTCCATAACTATTAAATTCGTCACCAATGGAAAACCTTGTGCAATATTCTCCTAGGTATTGTCCATGGGCAATAATTCATTATACATGTCTCCAAGAAGAGGGATTCCCCCAATCCGGTAAATATCCCATAGACTAATTCCCACATCACCATATGATAAGTGGAAGGTATTGGTACTCAAACACTAGAGACTATGTAGTTCGGGAAGTACCTCACATGGTGAATATATAGAAAACTGGGAACCTATACAGCCTGATATAGATTAACTATTCGTAATTGATCATGGTATTCCATGAAGTTGTAGTCTACCCAGAATACCCAGGTCCATTCGTTAGAAATGAACCCCTAGATCACATGTCCCAGTTGTAGCTCCATCCTCTATTTGAATCTCCTCTTGAAAGTTTAACGATGGATGGGTATTCCTAAATTACTGACTATAAGGATTTATTATAGTCATGTTGGCCACAATGTTTCCACATGAATCCATTCAGAATGAACTTTTCCTATTGACACGAAACATTCATGATCTCTCCTATGGTAAATATGTTTTCCCTATCACACCCCCATGATGTCTCAGAATTAATGATAAGGCCTCCTATATCATCTTGGGGAAAGGGATCATCATCTTTGAGTCCAAAATTATAAAGTTGAAATAGAATAGATAGTGGATAAGATATAATATCTGAAGAATAAAGATCTATGAGAATAACCCCTTGAGGATTAATGAAATAATGAAGGTTATCCTAAATATACTCAACCATAGATGCCCTTTTTTCTGGTTTCTTCTATTGAGATAAGTGAAAGATCCATTATTTTACTTTCATCAAAAGACTATGAAAAATTTTAGCCCAATAAAATTTAGAAAATGGATCAAAGTGGTCTGCATACTAAAGTCCGTGCATGGTTCGCAACTGATATCACCTATGAACCACTAGTTTGCGGAAACCCCTGAGGCACTGGCTAGCGAGGCATTGGACAATGAACCAATCAATTTGTGGAACAAGAAAGCTATACACTAATCCTTAATAAATGGGAATTCTAACTCACCATTCGAATATTAAAAGTCTAGTTCACATAATATAAATTTAGTGAACATATGAGGGTGCCTGTGAAGGGTTTGAATGTTGAGGGATGTAAGGATCAATTTATGGATGAAGGTTACCACAATGGGAGATGGTTCACAGAAGCATAGAGGGATAGAGCGATTTGCGGAGTGCTGAGGTTTCCAAGAAAATAAGTAAATGAAAAATGAACATTACCTGCCTATATATGAGTGTTGTCCCCCCTATCAGTCCACCTATATTCCGCAAATAGTTCAATTTAGGACTACTTTCTACATCAGAATAGGCTCCTCTTCATCCTGACTAGAACCCATTCTGATGGGATATTTTTTTGGTCCTAAAAACATTACAAAGGGAAAGAAAATACTCCCACAAATTTTATAGAGGAAGCAATGTTTGTTCTATTAAAGATTTTAAGGATACATGCCAAAGGAGCCAATTTTGGCATAGAGAAACAAGGTTTTGTGAACCACGGTCCCTCTGTGGACCACCGATCTGGTTGATGGTCTACTAAAAAAACTATTATCTAACCTAGTGGTTAGAAGGATGATAATGATGGAGTTATCTTCTCCTCAAACCGCATCATTGGAGGAATGACGGTAGATTATTCCACACCCACGTATGACGACCCCCCGTGAACTGTATTGTTGAAAAAATGGTGGCAGAGAAAATCCACCCCGCATACTATCCCGTAGAACTAAAATGGTTCATAGGTGAGGTGAATCCTGTGGTGTCCCATGGATGAGAAGAAGTCATTTGTAGGATTGAAGTTGTGATTTTCTCTGATGCGAACCACAACCCCACATGCCTTTGTTGACAAAGTCGTCCACGGGCCGAATGATTTCCCTATGGGCTTCTATAACAGGTGTTGTGAAATACATATATCTAGCTTCCCCAACACTATATAAAAGGATCTCAAGGGATATTGAAAAAGGTACAAAAAAAGATATATTGGAATATTATGGGATGAAAGACTTCATAGATGAACAATTGACAAAGTGTAGAACTGCCAATGATTCCCAATAGATACAAACTCGCCACACGGTATTAAAGAAGAACACATAATAATAATGGGTAGAACATGAACCTAATTGGTGAACAATGAGTTATGTGTTCTTCAGGGATGATCATCCTGTAAACTACATAATTAATATCCCTTCTTCAAATCGACATCCCGCGTAGCAAATCGCTACGCAAATGGAACCCTACGCTGCATAGAAACTTGTTACACAGATGGAACTAAATGCCACATAGCACCATGGTACACATCCAAAACTTAGTCCCACATAGAAAAGTGATATGAAGATCACATATAAGTCCATACACCATCATGATTCATGGAATGCTTGTCCACCCACATAGAAACATGCTACGCGAGGATTCCCCACCCCGCATGAACAAATGGTATGCTGAATGGGGTACCCTAAGATATTCCACCCTTTAGCTTCAATCATCTCCTTCTTTTTTTTCATATCCAATAGATCCCTTATGCGATCCACACTAATAGAATTAGGCCAAATCCTCTTCCAAAACCACTAGACCCATATGATAAAAACAACAGGTGCATCAACATGCCCTTTTGAGTTTACATACCCATGGTAAGTGGAGAAGTGTAGGTAATCCACACAATGACACCGACCACTGGAATATCTCTATGCTCAAATTTTCCATGGTAACCTGGGGTCAGACCATGGGATACACACACATACCTTCCCATTCTAGGGAATAAGGGTAATCACTGGATTTTCCCTTCCATTAGAGCCAATAATAAATAAAAGAGATCACACTTGTGGTTCCTTTTGACAAGGAATTATGCTTCTCCCCTTTCCTAGGATCAAAAAGGGTACCCCTACCGAGGTAAGCCCCTAGCCTTTATCGTGGGAGGTAGTTCTCTTCCCCCTCATAACCTCGGCTTGGGACACATCTAGATAGGTCACCAGACATGACTATCCTGGATTTCAAAACAAGGGAGGAAATTGGAACACTCAAAGACCCTATCTCTCCCTCTCCCTTTGGGCTCTTTCCCCATCCTCTTTCATTGTTGTTCTCCTCCTTTTTCCTTTGCAATGAAGAGAAAGTGTGTGGTTTTCTATATCTAATGCTTCCTCTAATTTCTTAAATAGAGCATGAATCATGTGGGCTTAGAGTTTAATGATGATCACATCATCTACACCATCCATGAATGAACTATGAGAACTTTGATTCATGCTCTGACGAAAATACGTAGGATGCCTGCTCAAGGACCGAGCTCAAATGGTCCTCTTCTGAGGTGTAAGCCCCAAACAAATGAACTATGAGATCTCTAATACCTACTTTGATTAGGATATTTAGGATTCTTTCTCATGGAACGAGCTCAAATGGGCCTCCACCAAGGTGTAATCCCCAACCGAATGAACTATGAGTACTCTAATTACTATACAAATCAGGATACATAGGATGCCTATCAAAAGGCCCAAGCTCAATTGGAAACATCTATGTTATAATTCCAAACTCAAACCTAACTACAAGGTCTTTGATTCCAGACTGACTTAGATACGCATGAAGCCTCTTTGAGGTCAAAACCTGACACACAAATCACCACAATGTTCTCCAGGCCATATCCCCAATAGGGTCATATCCACCCAGGATACCATATATATTCTGGGAATCATGGGATGCTTTAGTGTAATTCCCACACTAATCTTGAATATACATATTCTTCCTAGATTTCCTCACCACATTATGTTAAAATTAATTGATGGGTCCTTGTCACATGACCATAAAAGGTGATATTTCCAGTAAAGAGACACCGAACTACATGGAATATAATTCCTCTCATGAGGATACGTAGAAAGACAATCTTGGGGGTTCGATCCTAATATCAAAACAATCTTTTCCCCTGGATGAAGATAAAATCCATAACACCTCATCATATGGCTTAAATCACCATTTTATTAGTTAAAGACCAAAGAATCCCTAATGTGTCCATAAAAGGGTAACATCAATGAACATCCCCGGATACATACATATATCATCATCCACACAAAATGCCTATTACACAACCATGTGATCATGACAGAAATATGAATAATATCAAAGGAGTTCAAAAAAAACCTCTTAGCAACCTACACTATAACATATTGGTTTATGCAATAGTGATCCCACTACACACCAAATTATATACACTCTGTGAAATTGTCCAATTTAGAAAAAGTAAAAAAAACTAAAAATATCTCCAAATGACCCATTACATGATTCACTATCCATAAACATTAATGTATAGTGTACTAAAACCCAAATGGTGTTATAATTCTCCCCACCATAAATGATTTCCCCCCAAGAATGTATGCAAGACTATAAACCCACAAAAAGATAAGTCCACTTCTACCTCACCAACAATTCGTGCTCTAATGTATTCTAGTTATCCCATCCTTGTATCCATATTTCACAAACCAAATGAATTATTTTCCACATAGTAACTTCTCCAGGATAACCATAACATCAATCGGTTTCTAAACTATAGTTTTATTGATATTAAGATAAATTTCCTCCCATTAAATCATAAGGGAAGGGTCTGATAGATATTTTCTAATTTGGAAATTACGAAAAATGTGATGAATAAAATTCAGTTGATATGGAGCGAATAAAAGATATTCCAACCTTCCAAGATGAAGCATGATCAAAAATAGGTCCATGGACCTCAGTGCTAACTTACCATGTAGACACATCTAACAGTGTATCAAGAGAGGTTATACACATATAATTACCTAAAAGAAAACCTCAAACTCTAGAATGTAATGATGAAAGTCCATATAGAAATAGTGATTACATTGTTCTTTAAAAAAAATTCTCAGAATCAACCTCACCTTTCCTCTTATATCATTAAAAAGGATCAAAAGAACTGAGGACCACTCTTCTAAATATACTCAAAAAAATAGAGATCATCATAGA
Source organism: Viscum album (assembly GCA_963277665.1). Taxonomy (NCBI): domain Eukaryota; kingdom Viridiplantae; phylum Streptophyta; class Magnoliopsida; order Santalales; family Viscaceae; genus Viscum; species Viscum album. The sequence continues at coordinate 895,115,162 of OY728123.1, forward strand.
CACCCATACAATTCATAAATGGTCACTACCTTAATCATAGAATGATAAATAAATTTATAGGGAAATTTATATATATGAAGTCACTTTTCTTAAGAAACACTAAAGTCATGTATACATTCTCTATGTATATCCTAATGAACTTGAAAATACCTCTCTATCTTGCCATCAGTATGATGATGATATTTCAGGATTAACATCAAATGGGAACCCATCACATATTGACAGCATAAAAGAATGGATGTTAACCTCAATACCCTTTTAAAAAAAAAATCATGGAGTATTCACCATGATGTATCACAACAAAATTTTCATACAAGTGATTGATCTAATCAGTATTCATCATCACCTTGAAATAAAATAAAGATAAATTTTTGTTACTCAACTAATTTTCACTTAAATTGAATTCTATACACTAGGATTTTAAAGATACTGGATGATGAAGTCCATTGAAATCTCATCTCACGTCCATACTGATATAGGTAAAGGTTGAAATAGATTAATAGGTCACTACTTCTCTTCCTTAATTCTCTATCAAGTAAGAAATTGTTACATGGAATATTAAATCCTCAAACTCATTCCTAGCCACCAATATTGACATCTCAAATCATTATACATATTGGTATTTCTAATGTGCATAGACCAACAATTCCAATGTCTATATTCCATAATCTCATTCTCCATTGATATCGACATGAACAACCAAAATCATAAACAAAATGTACTAATGGAAGAATAAGAACACTCACTTGAGGTGTACCTACCATTTATAATTTTCAAATTTAATGAAAAAATAGACATGGTTGAGTTAAAACCACTAATAAAATGACTAGTTATCCTTCAACGAAGTTATGAATGCATGTTCACCTGCCTATTTCACACTAATGATTAATCAGTGAACAAACTCATCAGAGGCCCCTCTTGCGATGATTCATTCATGGATTCTATCGAAATTTTCCTACTAAATGAATCAGTGAATACATTACCATTTATTGGATGAAACGAAATATCAAAATCATATTTATGGAGAACCTAAACCCATAGTCTATTTGAAAAGATAAAATCCCTATGAGGAAAAATGTATTTCATTATTTTATGGTAAAAATAAAACACATAATGCTCCCCAAATAGATAGTGATCACACATTTGGTGTTCCTACATAACCACTGAAAACTGATGATCACGTGTAGGGTATTTATTCACATGATGGTGTAACTATTGGTATCCATAGGACTCCACCTAGTCTCTCTTCATCAAGAAAACCGAATCTAATAACTAAGGCATCAAATAACCCACTATATCATGATTCTTGTTCTCGATGAGTCAAAACTGAAGATGAAGTCAACCCCACCTTGAGTTAAATAAATGATATTTGATACATTCCTTTATAGTAAAAAATTACACCCATGTGATTTAAAATTTTCATTAGCGATGGAATGTCCGCAATGTCATGGAAAACTGCCTGTAGTAACTGATAAACCCCAAGAAACTCCATATCTTAAGTATATTTTAGAGCTATTAACAAGAAATTACCACCATTATCATTTCATGATCTACTGATATTCCCCAAATAGATATGAAAACATTTTGAAACGTCAATTTTTGTACCTATATTTCACACTTGGAAAGCATCCCATTCGAGAAATGACATTTCAAGACATTGAGGGTAATATCCAATTGATCTCAATGATCCTCATATAACATGGAGTAAAAAAATATAATAAAAAAACATGACTAAGAATGAGTCTAAAAATCAATTAATGATCTGGGTCATCAATGATGTAAACACCACATGAGCATTAGTGAGATAGTGTAGAATAACTAGAAATAAGAAACTCACATTCCATATCCTAAATCATGTATTAATTATATCCACTTAATGTGAATTAAAGTAATGGGTTCTTGACCAGAGGATACTCTCAGAAAACCAATTATCCCATTAGTTTTGATCAAGGTGATAATTAATTATTGGAAAGGTAAATTTATTCTTAACAGTCGACTGATTTGGATTTTTATAATCAATGAAATGCCTGAAGATTACATATTCATTAATGTAAAAGCTAATAGATGAATTACAAGGATACCTTTTAGTTTGAATAATAACATTTATCCTAAATTATCACAATATAGACCTTAATTTCCATCAACTATGAACCATACAAGTAATATGATGACATAATAATTTGAATCATACCAGAGAGAAGGTCAATAGTTATCTAGACCTCTCTCTATGGGGGAAAGAATAAAAAAATAATCATAAAATACCTCAGGGTATACGTTCACTATATCAGGAAGTGGTATGATCATGTGAGAGTATAATAAATCAAGGAACATCTATGATAACATTCACGAGATCAGAACATAATAAGGAAAAACATACAGCACTCTCTCAGATCTATAATCCCAATCACCCTTGAAGACATAAGAGACCCCATCGGGATAAAATATCTAAACTCATTAAAAATAATAGTTGATCAAGGACTTTAATATAATAATACAATCCATGCTATTAACTTGGTTCAAAATATAAATATCAGGAATTATAAATTCCAACACCACTTTAAATTAATCTATCATCACCAACGAATCAGCAAAGTCAATTCCTTGTTCAAAAATCTATCCCAAAGGTGTGGAGTGATACAAAAAGAATTGTAAAACCTCAAACTAAAGGACAAAAACATAAACCAAATTTGATGACATGAAATGCATGACTATCACTAATATCTATAAAATCTATCAATATAAGGGATGAAATAAACACCATAACACTAACAGTAGATGGCCCTGCCTCAAATTCAACTCAGGAATACTATATTGTATTGAGACTTCCTATCTCAAATCCCAATAGTTCTCCTCAAGACAACACCCACCACGATTGATTGGATTAAAACATACTTGTGAACCCTTTGAGATAGTGGATCCATCCTTTCTGACTATGGAAATCATCCCACAAGAATTCCTAAAATTATCTGATTGAGTAAAAAGATGAGAAGTCTTTGGTACTTCAATATACTTAGGCTTGGAATGAGTAATCAACCCTCTTTGATGGAAAATAACATGATGATGTCCCAATGAATCGCAGAACAATAGTCCCAATGAAAACTGTGAACCCTTGAATTTTATTTTTGGGACAGAATATAAAACATGGATAATAGCTATAGAAACTAAACCTCCATACAAATACATTCTCCAAACTATGTTTGTCTCATCTGTAGTCTCTTTATACAAAACAACAAACAATGATTGAAGGAATATGGCAATTATAAACAATATTATATAATCCATATTTCATATCTCAATCTTCCATACTTTGAGGTATACATTAGTAATAAGATCAGATTCTACATGTACCAACATGATAAAATTGGTGCAATACTCCAAAATTGTAATATTCCTCTACTCCATGGTTAAAAATTCACACGACTTCTCCACAAACAACATATCTGGATAAATCTAATAATTTGATATTTTCTCGATGGATATCTATGTGAGATCCTTCTGCAACATAACTTTGATGATAAATTCCCACCAACTAATACCTATAATTCCATGAATTTATATGAAAAATCCTAACTTAGAGTCCTCAAGTGTTTTTAGTAAATGGATTATACATTAAATATAATAAATAAACTACTCAAATACCTAGGATACATTATCACCAATGATGATAGTTTGATACTTCACTTTAAATTTTGAGCCATGATCCACCCCTTGTCCCTTATTTCTAATACCATATAGTCCTGGAGTCTGAATAGTTCATATTATAGTTTCCAATAAAGAATATTCCACCAGAGGATTGACCTATAGAACTTGTATCATAGGTTCCTTACTCAAAATCAGAAGATATATTCTGGGAAAATTTTCTATTTATGAAAAAATAAAATAACAAATATATTAGAGAAACAATTTCCACATCATAAAACCAGCTATAGGGACCTATAAATATTTCATTAAATTTTTTTCATGTTTTTATAAATTTTATGAATGAATTAAAAATATAAATAGTGGAATAGGTTCACATAAGTAATCCAAATATCATTTCCATTCAGATAACCTAAATGAAAATGTCTAATGTTTGGAAAAAATTGTTGACCACCCATGGTTACTCGAGTTCACACACAGATGTGAGTTAGCTAAGAACCTCCACACACGTAATACTTGAATTATAATGGTCTTAAAACATGTTTACCAAATAATTTGAACCAAATCCATGTATTTTTATAAGACTACTTAATGGGTATTCCTTCTAATATAATTTTTTAAAAAACCAACCCGTTTTGACAAGAAACATCAACTAAGATAGTCATGTGTAGGGGAGTATCATAAAAAATAACAAAAAAATTTCATGTAAAAAAAAGAAAAAAGTGGGAGGAAGATTACATATACATGAGATGTAAAAAATGACATGTAACAGTTAATATTTTATTTTAAATGAGATAATAAAAATTTGAAACACCATGTGATCATCATTCAATACCAAAATGCCCCACTATAAAGATGATGATTCCAAAGATAAGCTATTATACTAAATGATTCCCTTGATATTACATGTTTGTTATGAAATTATATCTAAAAACCAAAATATAATGGTTGGGTGTTATCACATATCCCACAACGAGTTCACTAATGATTTTTTATAAAGTCTATTATCATGAAAACATTATTTATATCCATAAAAAACTAGTTTCTAATGAATTTTCCTATGATAAAACATTTTTTTATAAAATTTATTTTTTCCAATAAACCATTACCCATCCTTATAAAATATTAATATTTCATATATTTATATATAAGTAGGTTATAATAATAAAACCCATCCATGGATTAAATATGAGATAAACAAGTGAGAAAACTGATTCCAAAATAAACTAACAACTATAAAACCATGCATAAATGGAAGAGGAAATGATTGTTATCTAATGAATGGTAATATGTTCTAGACATAAAAATAATCCTAATACAAGAATAAAATGGATGTTATAGATATTTATTCCCATAGAGGACTTTCAATATCACAACACCTCTATAGGAATGACACAAACTAATTTGACCATCACATTTCGGGTTGCACCAAAGGCCCCAAATGTTCATTGATTTATAAAAAATGATTTCAAAAACATTATCTAAATAATTAAATCATTTTCACCATGAATCATATTTTATACCATCCATGAAAACACATTTCTAATTTAAACTCCCATTAAGTAATTTCATACACACATAGTGAGTCCAAAACCATTTCTAAATAAAATTCATTTAAAAACATAAATCTCATTGAATAAATACCTTGATATAAAATTCAAAAATTTAGTAACACAATCAAAGGGATTGAACATGACAATAATGTTATACAATAATTATAACCATTTTATGGATACACCTATATAAAGTGTGTAGAAGAATCACCAAGAATCAATCTCTCAATGCATAGGGTTGATCCTGATGAAAGAGTTGATCCAATGCCTTCAAAAGTATCTCTTGGGAACTTAAAGTTTTATGGATAAAATTGGTTGAATAACTAGTTCTGAGGTATCCTTGGAAATAATTTCTAGTCAATACAATAAAACACCATTGAATAACCTCATGTACTACTCCACATAGGCAATAGTCCACACTATTGATCCCTTTATTGATGTCGTAGTCACCCCTGGTATAATGGCCTCTAGAAACCATGTTATGAAACTCGAATAGATCTACCTATATATGGTAATGGGAATAATTTATTGATTCACACCATGTTAAATCCATAATAAAATTGGTAGAGGAACTTATTGACCCCTTATATTATAGCCATACACTATGGTGCAGTCATGACTTGTCCATAAAAATCTCCCCATAAAAATCAAGTTTCCGTATCATAGAGCCAAACTACACATAAGGAATATTCTATGGATGGATGGCCATAGATCATATATTCAAAAAAAATTATAAGATCAAAAATTCAGATCACGTGACAATACATTGTATCCTACTATTCAACATCATAATTATACTAAAATATGCTATGGGTTATACACTCCATGATAATGTCCGCTAAATAAAAAATCAAGAAAAAATAAGTTCACCTAAAAAAAGCTTAGTATATGAAGTAATAGCTCTTAAAAAAAAGATAGCATATCAAAACCTATAGGGAATCTCACCATTCACATATTTCATAAAAACACCATTTTTCATTTTTTCAATGTCAATAACATTCTACTATAGAAAATCATAAATTGAAAAAATAAAATGATTTGTATATATGAAGACGTTGGATTTATTCATTGTTTATATATATAAGGAAACAATCACAATGATTTCTTCCATTATAATAATTATTTTATATATTTTCTTTTATATTATGGACTTGATTGTACATTCTGTTAGTGTATTTAATATACACTATATTCCTAATTTCTTAAGATATTTCAATCATATATATATCATAACATGTATTCATAATAATGAAATATAATTCATTATTTTTTAAATATGAAATTGAAATAAACATTATTCTTGTAATGAGAAAATACTGACAATTTTCTAATTCTGAAACCAATCCATAATAAAGAAATAGCTCATTATTGGATGCCTCATACTTAGAAAATCAAAAAGCATTAACTAAAAATTTATATACTTTTCCCATTCAAAATATTTTCTAATTATAAAAATATTTTTTCAAACAAATTTTTTGATGAATAATCGATAAAAAATAACCATTAGTTAAAATTTTAGATGTTGATTTCTATTGAATTCACAACCAAATGTTGACAATGCTTCTCCTTGAATTTTTTTAAAACATAAAAAATGTCATGGATTTTGTTTTTTGTTAAAACATTAGGAGACCACAAAATTATATTATTTAAGTATATCATAATCTATGATAGAAATATCTTTTCATTATTAACATGTTTTATACATTTTTATAAAATATATTTAATTAATATATTATAGTTAAATTAAAAACTCAATATTTTAATAAATTTATTGATCGAAAAAATATTTTTCATTATTTTTTGAATCATAAATAATATTATTCTCATGTATTATATATTTTTATTGGCCATAATTATAATATTATCACATTTTATACAAGCATATTTATGTGTAATAACCCTTTCCATTTTTCTTCAAAAGGAAAATCTCAAATTTCTTCCTACAGAATACTATATTACTAGATTTCTTATCTAAATTTAACGTTGATAAAATAGAGATATTTTTTAATGTATTTCATAAGTTATTCAATTTTATTCAATTCATTCATATTCTAATATCTATGAACTAATATTTTAAAAATGTCATCCCTGATGGGTTATCAAGGACATGTCAATTGTTTTCCTTCAAAAGAATCTTACACAAAGTATTTAAGGATATTTCATAGTCTTAGTATTTTCATATGTACCATAGTAATATTAGAGATAACTATAGTTTTGTATAAAATCATTATTATTTCATATTTTATTCCAATTTATATGCATCCAACTATTTTTTAATTAAATGAATAATCTGTTGAACCATTATGATAACATAATATTATTAAATTACTCTTACCATTACAAAATATATTTTATTGATAAGAAATTATTATTAATATAGATAAATAATTATATAAATCTATATTTTAATAGCATGAATAAAGTATGTGAAAAACATTTTGATAATTTTTTATAAACATATTAAACATAAAAACTCCATAAGAGAATAATCAGTCAGTAACTAATCATCCTCATATTATCTAGATTGAGAAAAAACCCAAGATCTAGTGTGTAATTAAGGAACAATAGGTCCCCCACTCTAAATATTGTGAAATAAATTAAATTTTTAGTATTTCATTAGTACACATTTATTATTACAAGACCACTCATAGAAAATGAACAATCACATTCCATTGACATTTTTTGGCTTAGTGTTTTAAACAGTTAGGATTGATATTTTACTTGTAGAACCCATGATCAATGTATAAACTGATTTTTCCCACTATATAAAAAAATATTATTCCAAAAATGATCTTTAAAAACCACCAATAAATTCGCCACATAAGATGATTTTATAGAAAAATATACAAAATACATCCTTTCATATCCAGTGGAAAATTGAATCCTTTGAATGGGTGATGTAAAACAATCAGTATGGGTAAAAATAGGATATAATAATAAATGGTTATATGTGACCATATTATGAGAACGTGGTTATAATAAAGACACTAATTAAATTCCTAACCATTTTTGTTAGAGTCCGGGTTTTCCTGAAACCTTTTTTCCTGATCCAGTTTGTAGTGACTTGGAGCAGCTTCATGAAAAGTTTTAGTTAGTTTTAAAATTTTATAGTAAGATATTAGGCGTTTATAAAAGGATTTTACAAAATAAGGAATTAATTTAATTTTTAAAAAACAAAATTTGGAATTTAATTTGGAATTTTTGAAAATTAATCTATTTCCTTATATGTGTTTTGGGAATCTGGAAATGATAATAATCAATTTTATAAAATATTTATATGTTATATTAATAGAAAATTGATATTTTCAATGGAGTTTTTACACTTACACATGAAATTGGTGTTGCATAAGGGTAATAGTGGTTTTAATGGATTCTATAAACAGAAGAATTTATTTTCATAGGATACATAATGGTAAACTATTTTTGAATATTTTTTAATGGTTACAATGAATTTTAGTTGTTTCATAATGATAAATAAAGTAACATTTATGAAAAATTTAGTTTCTACATGAGGATAGAGTAAACATCCATTTTTTAAGGGTTATTCTATTTTTAATATGGTAGTTTAATTTTAATTCACTTATTTGAAAGTGTAATGGAGAGATTCCACATGCTACATAAGGGTTACACATTTGAGATAAATCTCATGTGGGTGTAAGAGTCACCTTCCACAAGGGTTGTACATAAATTCTTAATATTGTGTAAGGGTATGTTTAGGATCACTTAATGGTACCCTAGATTCTAAATAGATAATTTATAGGTATCCATCTTGTTATTTAAGGGTATCTTGAAATGTTAATAAGGGTACACGATTTTTAAGTGCCATCCTGAAGCCTATGTAAGGGTGAATCAAGTTATAAAAACTTCATATATTGGTAACATGAATTTTCTAAATCCTGTATAATGGTATAAATCTATGTAAGGATAAACCCTATTACACATACACAACATATATGAGTCATGGATGAGTTGTGTAAAATTCTCAAAACCCCAATTTTCTTTCTCTTATAATTTTTTAATAAACATTAAAAGAATTAAATGTCTAAAAATAAATGTATTGATTTTTATAAATTTCTTAAATTACATATAATGTTTTCAAAGTTTTTAATTATATTAAAATTTTGATTTTGTTTGAATGAAATTACAAAGGGGAATAAAATATATAAATTTTATAAAGCATCAGAGGAGGGATATACATGAATGTAAAAAGCATTTTTCTTCATCTCATTAGAGTTTCTTTTCCTTTATCATGGGTTTGGGTTGTCCAAACCACACATTCTGGTTCTAAAACAAAGGTGTATGTTCTAATGAGGCTTAATTTAGGTTTCTAGGGGCTGATATCTTCTATGTATCTCTTATATTTTATGCAAAATTGACACTTATATATTGGGAATCCATCAAATTTAATTGAGTTTTATGTATAGTAGGGATCATGTTATTGTTTATCAATTGGGTAAAGACAAGCATAATGAACATAATTAGTTGTTTATCTAAAATGGAAGGGTATAAGGGGTTATAATATATTTTTTTAGAATTTATTTATGTAGAAGATAATTATTTCCCTAGAAAATATTTTCACTTGTGTAAGGAGTAATTATTCTTATTATCTATTGTTTTTCTAAATGTTATAATTGAATAATTTCCATAAAGAGGGAATAAGATTATCACATGAAGATTATTAATATTATTATCCATGATATTAATGATCCATGATTTCATTCCAGACAATAGATATTATGAAATGTTCTTGGAGCCATTAATATTTTCTTTTCATCAAAAATATAGTGGTTAAATCACATATCATGAACAAGTTAAATACCGCAATGGTTATTAATGAACTGGATATGAATAAATCATATGTTATTGTGTTTACCATTTACCCTTGAAGTTTATTGATGTTATGTTATGTGAAATGGTTAGACTTATGGGTTTACTTTTTGTGTGTGTTTGACATGTAGTGTTGTTCTTGTGGTTTGTGATGAATGAATACACAAATGAAATTAAAATAGTTTATATACTTGTTCATTGTCTTAGAATATTCCAAGTGATAATGGAAATCATGAAAATTGGTGAGTTTTGATTTAATGAATTCGTGTTAGGATAATTAATTTGGGATGTAAATAAATAAAATTTAAATGTGATGATGATTTTTAATTTGAAAATGAAAATATAATTAATTATCATGGGATATGATTGTATTGGTTATTGTTATTTATGAACTATGGAAGCGATTTTTGGTTTATTTACTAAATGAATTGAATGGTAAATGAATGAGTTGGTGAAGCATAAATGGCATTGGTTGTAATAATTTTTTTAAATTTTATGGGATGTATGGTAAATTGATTGATTTTTAATATGAAATGAGTGGGAGAATAAATGATATTGGTTGCTAATGGGGATTTTTTTATATTTAATTAACATGAAATGTGTTAGAGATCATGTATTTCTATTTTTGGCATGCTTGTTTGGAGACACATTTTTTAATTCACAAAAATTCTGACAGAGGTTATGAGTCATTTTTCCTGATGTTATGAGTTATATTTTATTCTTGATGAAAAACTACAGGTTAATATTATATATATGATAATTATATATTATATTTTCATTAACATTTATATATTCACCCCACCAGATTTGAGCATTATGTGCTGACACCCAAATGTTTTTGGGGTACATTAGCTAACAACCAGATGGTGAGGATGGGTGGAAGGATACCCTCTTCCTAGATTATTCATCCATGAGTCATTATTATACAAAATATATTATTTATTATGTATTATTCTTCACTTTTGGTTTTTTTTGATGAGATGATTATTTTGTTCATAGTTGGGTTCATGCATGGTAGATGTTTATAATTAGGTTGATTTCATTTATTTTCAAGATATTATACTAATCCTGCCATGGGAGTGGTCGGGATGTGCAATGAAGGTCCATATGTCTTTTTGTGGGTAGTGATGTGGTGGAATATGCATCATCATGAAATATGTAATATTATTTCTTATCTGTATTTTCATGAGATTTTATAGAAGGTTCGAGTGTCTTTATGTGAAATTTTATGTGATGGGGAAGGTGACTTTAATCTGGGTAGTTGTATAGATGAAATGTTATAACCATGATATATAATATTTGGGTGAAAGCGGGTCACACCTATGGGAATGTGGTGCGATGTGACATTTTTATCGATATGATTTTTATTATGCTACAATACATGGATGTGTTATTTAGTCAGCATGGACTAGTGAGGATGTTATTTTTTAGTAGACTTGTTTTGGTTTTATTGGTTCTTCTTTTTTATCAACCGTTCATTATTATTATCTTCTCACATGTTCATGAGAAAATTTATGCAAAATATTAATGAGTATACATGTATTCCCATACTTTGTATATATAAAATATTTTTCTGCTTTCCAAGAGGAATTTAGGTATAATGTTGGATATTGCAAGCTTGATCATTGGAGCTATCTTGAAGTTTCTTCTATAGTGTTACCTATATTTTTTAACATGATGACACTAGTTTATATTTTTTAACATTGACCATTATTTTTTTTGTGGTTTATGTTTTTATTTATATTATGTAAAGTGTTTTTATTGTTGTTTAATCATATATAATGTCACGAACCATCCCCCATGGCTCATGTCATGACTACCCCAAGCCCACCTTCCATTGACCAGGGGCTGGTGACTAGCACTGGAAAGGCTTATCCGAAAAAGGGAAGGCATTTCCTTTAAACCTTTACACACACAGACAGGGCATACGACACAAAGAAAACCAAAAAGGAAAGAATGTAGTACAACCACCAAAAAGTATTTCCACTAAGAGTAAGAGGTGTAAACTGAAAGTAAAGGGTCCATAATACAAGTCCAACTGAAAGGAAAGTACAACAAAATAAATATAAGATCCAGAGGTTTTCCACCAAGGATCCTACTTTAAGGGAAGGTACAACTCACTGTCAGATGTCACTGCAGCACACCATGTCTATTGATCCACCTTCGAGCACTGTCTAGCCCTGGTTTCCGAAGATCCTAGTCAAAGCTGTCCTTCGTTTGTGCATGAAAAAATAGGTGCGGGTGAAGCCTGTGTCGGGGTGAGTATAACAACACTCAGTAGGGACCCTGAGAACAACTCTAGTCTCACAGAAATTCACAAAGGAAAATATCACTAAGAAAGATCTCAAAGTAAAGCACAAAGAAAAAGGCACATCTCATACAAGGTATAACTTAAGTACAGAAGTAAAGATGATTAGTCATAAAGCTATATTATCTTATTCTATTGAGAGGCTCTGCTGATGATCCACAAAGGGTCGTTCTACTGTTGATCCACAAAGGGTCGCTCTGCTGCTGATCCACGATGGGTCACTCTCTGGATGATTCGTGAGGGGTTGCGCTACTGCTGATCCATGGAGGGTCGCTCTCATGATGATCCATGAAGTTTCAATCTTATGTTGATCCATGAAGGGTCTCTCTTATGTTGATCCACAAAGGATCGCTCTTTTGTTGATCCACGAAGGGTTGCTCTTCATTCTTCACATCACAGTCTGCCACTGGATTCCCACAATAATAATGATTGATTTCCGAAGGATCTTATCCTCAATCCATATATCATACCTCATCCTCCATGAAATCCCATTTAGAGTAATCCAAAGAACCTTCTCATCGTAAGTGTCTCAACACAACAGACGACACGTCGAACGGAAACCCAGTCTGTAAGATATGGGCATTTTTGTAAAAAGGGCATGGTTCGATTCAAGTACGATCCAACCTGGATATACGTCAATAACTACAAAAAACCACATACAGTATCACAGAAAGACCGCCTTGTCTCAATGGTCCTCATGCCGTAGACGGCGCGTCAATCGGATGCCCGGTTTGCAAGTTGTTGACGCTTTTACAAAAAGGGGCGGGTTAGGTTCGGGTCCGGTCTGGCCCGGTCGGACTGACCCAACCCGGACTCAGCTCAACCCGGGTTCGGTCTGTTGGGTTGCGGGTCCGGCCCGACCATATGGGGTGGGTCCGGCCCGCTGTCTTTCCCAGTCCTCTAGAGGCGGACCTATTCATCACCCGGTCAGGAGGCGGATGGAAGCCGCGTTTGGTCCCCCACTTGCCCTGCGGTTGATGTAGGGTAATTTTCTCCATTGTGGTCAAGTGACCATGGATGCACCACGCGGCCCGCTAGACTACCGCAAGCAGTCACCTACTGAGTGCCGCCAGCTTGCCCGAGCGGCCAAGATGTGGGCTGCCCCTCAACGTGGTTCCGGTTGGCGCCATTCCTCCACGCTGTTTTGGCCAAATGGTCGCGGCTTTATGCCACCATGATGTTCCAAAGGGCGCACTATCTCCCTCCACCCATGGGTGCCACCACAGGTCACCACCGGCCGGGGCCGGCACATCAGTGGTTCCTTCTATAGGCCATCATATTTTCTCTAGTGGTTCGTTTCTTGAGCCGTCTATGCCTACATAACCATAGGGCTGCTACCTTCACTTCGACAGCTTCAAACATTCCTTTCAACCATTTCAAGAATTTCATCCATGAAGAATTCCCAATAACACACAAGTCAGAGGGACTCGATACTTGTTCATATCAGCCCACACCCTCCGCATTAGTGGTGTATAATCAAAGGGAGGTTTTTGGGATTTCAACACATGAATCTACCCCAGCCTTCAAGTCCCTGAAATTTAACAACCATCCCTCAAGAACACACGGTCCGTAGATCAACCTATTCATAGTTTGATCCACGTTCATTGTTTTATAACGAAGAAAGGGGAATGAACAAAAATCACAAAAAAACATAACCCCTACCTCGTTTGACATTCGTTTCCGTAGCATTTTTTCCTCAAGGTTTCAAGAGGTTAATGTCATCCATCGCTTTCCAGCTTCGCTCATTGAGGTATGTCAAATTCTATGACTTTCCTCTAGTGTTCATCATTCTTCATTGGAGAGGAAACTCACCAGAGGTTCTTCAAAGAATTCCCCACAGTTTTATTCCTAACTCTACAACGCATTAGCTAATTAAAAAGGAACACGTCACAATGTTTCTATTACTCTACGATGTTGCATCATTACACTGTTTCATTTATGAAATAGCGTAGCTATTACACTGCATATTAAAAATTCATTATGGGGGAATCCTTTAATGTTCCCCATAATCACCTCATCACCGCACCGCAGCGCCGTTGTCTTTTGCTCAACAGTTGAGAAAATAAATAAAATACCATTTTAAAGTTATTTTATTATTTTCCAAAAAAGTATTAAAAAATAACTTTTCCATCTGACCATTGTCGGTCGGAGTTAAGTCAATTATATGTGAATCCTAACATTACGAGTTCAATGGTACCCTCGTTTTTTCCATCTGAGCACCGGTTCAAATCTTAGAAAAATCTGCTCTACGTTTACTTTAGTGAACTGAAAAAAGTTCAAAATTCTGTTTCGGGCTCAGTGGGCTTCAGAATCACATGCCGTCAAAGCGTGTGGTCTAGAAATAATTCCATATAATTAAAAAAATTACACATAAATTTTGAGACATTAAATTATACCCACCTAAGGTCTTTACATCCCAGAAATCCAGAACAAGGGATAATCAAACATGTGGGGGTAGTGAGCATAAATATGAGCCTCCCACTCCCATGTGATCTCCTAGAGATTCCCGTACTGCCATTGAATGCGCACTGGAGGAATCAATTATCTATAAATGACCCTCTCCTGTCAATCCTCTATCTCTACCGAAATCTCCTTAAACATCCCCCCATCATCAATTTCCAACTTTTCCCAGTTGATAACATGCAATGGAACATGCACATACCTCCTTAGCTACAACACGTGAAACAAATCATACACTCAGTGAATCTGTGGGGGAATAACTTGGCTGTATGCTACCTCGACTACTCTGTTCAGAATCTGGAAAGGTCCGATGAACTTCGAAGATAACTTGCTGCCCCAACTAAATCTATGTAATCCCAATCAGCGTGAGACCTGAAGGAAAAGACGGTCTCCCTCCTCGAACTCCAAGGGTATCTGTCTCCTATTGGCATAAGAATTCTGTATGCTCTATGCAGTCCTCATCCTCTCATGGATGATCTGCACCTTTTCAGTGGTAGCCCGTACCAACTCTATACCCATGAGTGCTAACACTCCTGGGTCTTTCCATTATAGAGTTGATCCGTATGGCCACCCATACAAGGCCAAAAACATTGCCATAATAATGTTGGAGTGAAAACTATTGTTGTACGCAAACTCCAGCAGTGGTAGGTGGTCCTTTGAACTATGACTAAGATACATGACACAAGCACGAAGCATGTCCTCCACGGTCTGTATGGTTAGCACCGTTTGACCATCTGTTTGGGGGTTAAAATCTAGGCTCAAGCATAGTTGAGTCATGAATGACTCCTAAATCTCCTTCCACAACCAGGATGTAAAGCGTGCGTCATGGGCTGAGACGATCATCAAATGAACCCCATGAAGCTGCACTATCTTATTGACATAGAGGTTCCCCAAGCCCTCTACCGATCCCTTCTCTCGGATGGGTAGGAAGTTATATGACATTGCAAGTCGGTCAATGATCACCAAGGTAGAGTCATGGCCCCAGGAGATATGTGGTAACCACGTCACGAAATCCATGGAGATACCATCCCACTTCCACTTCAATACCTCATGTGGATGTGTCAAGCCTACTAGGATATGATGCTCGGCTTTCACTTGTTAACAAGTGAGGCATTGTAAAATGAACTATACCACCGCTTTCTTTATCCTTATCCACCTGTACTGACATCAGAGTTCTGATACATCTTTTACACAGTAGGATGTATCGCCAAAGGGGATGTATAAAAATCCATCAACACCTCCTCCCGTAACATCACTGGTACTATGGTGCATCCTCTGAAAATGATAATGTGTTTCCCACCTATTGAAAATCCATCAGGATCCTGTCCTAAGGATAAATGATCACGTTGGGCCTCACATTCAACATCCATAAGTTGTGCCTCCCTAATTTTCTATAATAGTGGGGGATTGATATTCATATACTGAAGGTAAGCTAATCCATCACTATCTACGAATGATATTTACATCGCGGATAACTGCTACATCGCCTCACTCAACAGCTGCAAACCAGACCTCCTATTTAGTGTGTCTACCACCATGTGCCCATCCCAGGAGTGTAGAATATCTCAAATTCATATTCATAGAGAAACTCTATCCATTGATGATGTCTCATGTTCATGTCGTTTTGGGAGAAGATATACCTGATACTTCTGTAGTCGGAGTAGATGGTAAACCGTTCACCCATCAATTAGTTCTACCACATCTTTAAGGAAAAGACCACTGCTACTAACTATAGGACATGGGTCATGTAGTTATGCTCACTCTGTCTCAACTACCATAATCCATAGGTGATCATTTATTTCTCCTACATTAGGACACAACCCGGTCCAGTCCCTGATGCATCATAGTATATCACGTAGTCGATGCCCTCTAGAAACCTCAAGATGGGAGCACTGGTCAATCTCTACCTCAACTACTAAAAGATCTGATGAAATTTCTCTATCCTCAAGAAGGTTTTTACCTTCTTCATCAATGATTTAATAGGTTATTCTACTCTGTTGAAGTTAGTTACGAACCTCCAGTAGTACCCAACCAACCCCATGAAACTCCATACCTCAGTCACACTCCTAGGTGGCTCCCATGAAATCAATGAATTTATCATTACTGGATCCATTGAAATTACAACCTCTGAGATGACGTGTCCTAGATAGTGGACCTCACATATCCATAATTGGCACTATGTGAGCTTACCATAAAGATGGTGCTCTCAGAGTGTATCCAGGACTATCCACAGGTGTGTAGCATGCTCCTCCTCCGACACCGAGTACACCAAGATGTCATCAATAAAGACTACCATGAAACGATTGAGGTATGGTTGGAAGATTCTATTCGTGAGTCCCATAATCAAATCTGGGGAATTTTTCATGCCAAAAGGCATTACCAAAAACTCATAGTGGTCGTACCAGCATCTAAAGGCTGTTTTCAGTACGTCCTCATCCCATACCTGAAGCTGATGATAGCCTGATCTAAGTTCGATCTTCAAGAACCACCTCACTCCCTTCAGATAATGGAAGAGGTCATCAATCCTCGACAATGGATACTTGTTCTTCACGGTAACCTGGTTCAGGCACCGATAGTCCACGCATAGCCTCAATCTCCCATCTGCCTTCTTGGAAAACCACACCAGGGCTGCCCATTGAGAAACACCGGGACTTGTGAACCCCTTACTCTGCAAGTAAGCCAGCTGTATCCTCAAATCATGAAGCTCCATTAGTGCCATATGATATGCTGATGTAGATATCATTTTCATCCCTAGGTACAGATCGATGCAGAAGAAAACTCCCCTATAAGGAGGTAGTCCTAGAACGTCCTTAGGAAAGACATCCTCATACTCATCCACCACTATAAGAAATATTGGACTCCTCTCATCCACCACACCAAGGGTGAGGCTAGATAACTAGTGAGTGATTGACCACACCCTCATTTAAGAATTTCCATATGATACAGTAAAGGTTTCCTTCTCACCGGTGATGGAATACCTGGACCCATCCTCGCGGACACACCAAAATTTTCACCTAAAACAGTCAATCTGAGCATGGACTATAGATTACTAATCCATACCCAAGATGAAATCATAAGGCCTAGACACTTCTACTAGGAGATCCCATCCAAATATCTCACCTCCTAGAGTAATCTCACACTACCATAATCAATGTGTAATCATCAAATACCCTTCCGTAGGAGTCTCTAATTGTAAGGATCGAGCCAAAGGCTCCACAAGAATCTCCGAGCCTCGAACGAGGTCTGTGGAAAGGAAAGAGTGACTGGAACCTATGCCTATATGAACTGTAACTAAAGTGGAGAAGATATAAATTGTATCTATAATCATCTCTAGAGTGCTGTGGTCATATGCCTCCATCACTTGAAGTAGGACTCTCCCCTATCTACTGGCTCCTTTAGCCCGTGGTGGACCACCTAGGGTTGGGGGTGGTAGTACCTCGAACTATCATCCACCATCTTCTAATCAAACTGCTCCCCTTCCACATCCAAAACCCATCTGATCTCCTCACTCGAACCTTTTTAACTGTCTCGGTGGTCCCTCAATCGTCTGCTGATCATCTGTGCGGGATGTTGGATAGTCGTGAGCTATGTTCCTCTATCCTCTACAAGAGTAACAAACTATGGCCCTCATCTAACCTCATCTTCCTCATGAGCTCCACACCTATGACTCGACATCTTGGGGTTGTCCTCCAGATGGTCTGGACCATTTGGCCCTCTATGTCGTCTGCCTACTGCCTACTGTAGATGACTCATCCACCTATCATACGATGGTGGCTCTCACCATTGGTGCCTACTCGGCTAGGAATCTCTCCACCAGTAGAGCTTTCTCTAGCACTCCAAACTATATCAGGATGATGAGTGAAATCATCGATGCCCTAATCTCCCATCAAAGTCCCTTCTCAATGGTCCAATACTGGAAGAAAGTGTCTCATACAATGTCGGTGGAGTAGCGGGACAGGTTGATAAACCTTGCTGAGTACCGGGCCACAATCAGGCTGCCCTGCTGTAGGTGCAGTATCTCTTGAATACACACTCAACAGAGTGTCACTGGTATGAAATCTGACCGGAAGAGGCTCTTGAAGTCCAACCAGGAAAGGGTCATCTCCTAGTGTGTCTGGAGCATCAGGCTTTACCATCTACCTTCAGTTCCTTGAAAAATGCTAGTAGCTAGGACCACCATCTAGTTTGTAGGTGTCTCTACCAAGTGAAAAACCTACGTAACTGCCTCCTTAGAATCCTCATATGCCTGAGGAACTGTCTCTCCTTGAAGCCTCATAGGCCTCTATCTCTGGAACTCATGAAACATGCTCAGTCGGCGTGCACTTTCTGTTGGTGGGGCTGGTAGCAACTGATACTCTACTGGTGGTGGTGCAACTGGTACACCACCTGAAGGTGTTATCGCTATAAGCAGTCCCTGTACCGATGCCTCATCGCATAGTAGGCCATCATCGTGATATCTCACTGGAATTATGGTTGGCTGTCTTCATGTAGGAATCCAGTAGGGAAATAGATGCTCCATATTCAATAAGTTATACCAAGTGTGCTAAATCAAAAAAGATCAAGATGAAAACATTTTCCAAACACATGTAACCATTGTTTTTGTGTACTAAGTCAAAAAACAGAATTCAGGGTCCTAGTGTATGGATACGCCGGCCACTGCAACAACACTGGACTCCCCTGACTGAAATCCGAACTCAAGACACTTAACAATATTTTTCCCATCGAAAATACAGACTCCTAGTTATTATAGTAGAACAAAATGCCCCTCTAA
This sequence comes from Viscum album, assembly GCA_963277665.1. Lineage (NCBI taxonomy): Eukaryota > Viridiplantae > Streptophyta > Magnoliopsida > Santalales > Viscaceae > Viscum > Viscum album. The sequence continues at coordinate 895,134,720 of OY728123.1, forward strand.
CACCACTTTGTCACAACATGTCCCCCATGGCCCATTCCATGACTACCCCAGGCCCGCCTTCCATAGGCCATGGGCTACTAACTAGCACCAGAAATACATATCCAAAAAAGGGAAGTCATTTCCTTTAAACCTGCACACACACCGATAGGGCATATTGCACAAACAAAACCACAAAGAAAAGAAGGTTTCACAACCACCAAAAAGTACCACCACTGAGACTAATAGGTGTAAAATGAAATTAAAGGGGCTATAATACAAGCCCAACTAAAATGAAGCTAAAGAAAAATAAATACAAGATCTGGAAGTTTTCCACCAAGGATCCTACCTGAAGGGTAGGTATAGCTCAGTGTCGGATGTCACTACAGCACACCATGTCTACCAATCCACCTCCGAGAACCGTCCAGCCTTGACTCCCCAAGGTCCTAGTCAAATATGTCTGTCATTTGCGTAAGACACAACAAGTGCGGGAGAAGCCCATGCAGTGGTGAGTATAACAATACACAGTATGGACCCCGAGACCAACTCGAGTCTCATAGAAATTCACAAAGGAAAATACCACAAAGAAAGATCTCAAAGTAAATCACAAAGAAGAAGACATTGCTCACTCAGGTATAACATAAGTATATAAGTAAAGATGATTAGTTGTAAAGATATATCATCTTATTATATTGAGAGGCTCTGCAGTTTATCTACGATGTGTCGTGCAGCTGCTGATCCATGAAGTGCCACTCTACTACTAATCAATGATGGGTCGCTCTATGGCTGATCCACGACGGTTCGCGATACTGCTGATCCACTAAGGGTCAACCACATGATGATCCACGAAGGGTATCTCTTATTCTAATCCATGAAGGGTTTCTCTTATACTGATCCATGAACGGTTTCTCTTATGCTGATCCATGAAGGGTTTCTCTTCATTATTCACATCACAACCATACACTTGATTCCTACACATAGCATGCTTGATTTCTGAAGGATATTCTCCTCAAGTTGTCAGTCATACCTCAACCGCCACGAAGTCCCACATAGAGTAACTTGAAATACCTTCTCGTCATATGGGCCCCAACCTAACAGACAGTGTGTCGAACAGATGCTTGATCTATAAGATATGGACTTGTTTGTAAAAAGGGCCCAATTGGATTCGAGTCTGATCCAACCCAGTTGGCACCGCCATTCCGATGGGCTCCTCGGCGGTTCCTTATGTGGGTCACCAGAGTTTCTCTAGTGGTCTGTTTCTTGAGCCGCCTACTCCTAAGAGATTGAAGGGATTCCACCTTCATTGTGATAGATTCTAAATCACCATGTCACCATTTTGATAATTTATTCCATGAAGAATGCACAAGAAGACACAAAGTGGAGGGACTCGGGCCTTGTTCGTGTCAGCCTACACCCTCTGTGTTATATGTGTATAATCAAAGGGAGGTTTTTGGGATTTCAACACAATAATTTACCCCTCCATTCATGTACCCAAAATTTAACAACCCTCCTGCAAGAACACACGATCTGCGGATCAACCTGTTCATGGGTTTATCCACATTCTTTGTTTGAGAATAAAGAATAGGGAAAGAACAAAAATTACAAAGAAAACATAACACCTACCTCGTTTGATGTTAATTGAAGTAGCGTTATGTACTTTAGGGTTCAAGAGGTTGGCATAATTCATTTCTTCCCTGATTCATTCTTTGAGGTACATCGAAGTCGATGATGTTCCTCCGGTATTCGCTGTTCTTAATTGGAGAGGAATTAGGGAATTTACCATGACATTAATTCCCAACAATCCAACTTGTTATCTAATTAAAAAAGAACATGTCACAGTGTTTTAGTTATGCTTTGACGTTGCGTCATTACGCTATTTTATTTATGAAACAACGTAGTTGTTACACTATATATTAATGATCCATTAAGGGGATTCCTTTAATATTCCCCATAGTAGCCTCTTCTCCACACCACAGAACTGATGTCTGCTTCTCAATGGTTGATAAAAGAAATAAAATAACTTTTTAAATATATTTTATTATTTTTCGAAAACTATGAAAAATAAATTTTCCATCTGATTCTTGCATGTCAACCTAAGTCATTTCTAGGTGAATCCCAATGTTCTGTGTTCAACGGTGCCCTAGAATTTTTGATTTGAGTACCAGTTCAAAAGTTAGAAAACCCGGCTCACATGTTTATTTAAGTGAACTAAAAAAAGATCAATATTACATTCCAAGATCACTGGGTCTCGGAATCAGGTGCCATCAAAGCGTGTGCTCTCAAAATAATTCAATATAATAAAAATATTACACAAAAATCCCAAGACATTACATTCTCCCCAACTTGTGGTTTAACATCCCCGAAATCCAAAACAAGGGGTAATAAAATAAGAAGTGGTATTGACCATGAATCTGAACCTCCTTCTCCCTTGTGATCTCTTAGAGATTCATGTGTTTCCATTGAATGCGCACAAGAGGAATCGACTATCCACAAAGTACTCGATCATCTCGATCCTCTATCTCCAACAGAATCTCCGAAAATGTCTCCCAATCGACAATTTCTAGATCACCCAATTCGATGACATGAGATGGATCCTACACGTACCTCCTCAGCTACAACACGTGAAGAACATCATGCACCTAGTGCATCTATGGGGGAAGAGCTAGGTGGTGTGCCACCTCTCCAAATCTACTCAGAATCTGGAATGGTCTGATGAACCACAAGGATAACATGCCGCCCCGACCAAATCTCTGTAATCCCCATCGCGGTGAGACCCAAAGAAAAACATGGTGTCCCTCCTCTAACTCCAAGAGTCTTCATCTCCTGTCAGTGTAAGACTTATATATGCTTTGTGCAGTCCTCATCCACTCCTGGATGATCTGTACCTTCTCAGTTGTAGCCCATACCAACTATAGACCCATAATTGCTGACTCCCCTAGGTTTTTCAAACATATAGGTGATCTGCATGGATACCCATAGAAGGCCTAAAATGGTTCCATGACAATAGTGGAGTGATAACTATTGTTGTACGCAAACTCAACCAGTGGTTGGTGGTTCTCCCAACTGTGACCAAAATTCATGACACAAGAAAAAAACATGTCCTCCAAGGTCTTTATGGTTCACTCCGTCTGACCATTTGTTTGGGGTGAAATGATATTATCAAGTTATGTTGAGTCCTGAACGCCTCTTTAAACCCCTTCCTAAACCATGATTCAAATCGTGCATCATGGTTTGAGACGATCATCGAAGGCACCCCTTGAATTGACACTATCTCTTGGATGTAGAGGCGTCCCAAGATCTCTACTGATCTTTGATCCCAGATGGGTAGGAATTGATATGACTTGGTGAGTCGGTCAATGATTACCTAGATAGAGTTGTGGCCCCTAGACGTGAGTGGTAACCCCATAACCAAGTCCATGAAGATACTATAGCAGTTCTAATATGATACCTCAAGTGGATGTGTCAAGACTGCTAGGATCTGATGCTCGTATTTCACTTGCTGACAAGTGAGGCATCGTGAAATGAACTCTACCACAACTTTCTTTATCCTTGTCCACCCACATAGATGTCATAGGTCCTGGTATGTCTTTGCTACACTCGGATGTACTGCTAAACGGGATGTATGGAACTCCCTCAACAACTCCTCACATAACGTCACTGGTACTATGGTGGGTCCTCTAAAAAGGATAACGTGCTTCCCACCAATCAAAAATCCATAAAGAGCATATATTGAGTAAAACTGAGCACGTTGGGCCTCACAATCAACATACACATGTTGTGCCTCCCTAACTCGCTATAAGTGTGGGGGAGAGACACTCATTGACTGAAGGTAAGCTACTCCATCACTATCCACGAAGGATATCTGCATCATGGCTAGCTACTTTGTCGCCTCACTCAGTAGTTGCAAACAATACCTAATATTGAGTGTGTTTTCCACCACATTCCCCTTCCTAGGAGTGTAGAATATCTCAAATTCATAGTCCTGGAGGAACTCCATCCATCACCGCTGTCTCTAGTTCAGGTCCTTCTGAGAGAAGATATTCCTGAGACCTTTGTGGTTGGAGTAGATGGTAAACCGTTGACCCATCATGTAGTTTTGCCACATCTTCAAGGAATAGAACACTACTGCTAACTCCAGGTCATGGATTACATAGTTCTACTCATGCTGCCTAAACTTCCATGAGACATAGGAAATCACTGATCACTCCTACATCATTACACAAACCCATTCTGGTCCCTAATGCATCATAATATACCACGTAGTCGATTTCCTCCTTTGGTAACCTCAAGACAGAGTGCTAGTAAAGATCTTCCTCTACTGCTGGAAGATCTACTAGAATTTCTCATTCCACACGGAGGGGTTTCCATTCTTCGCCAAAGCTGTATTAGGTGCTGCTACTCTGGAGAAGTCGAGTACGAACCTCCGATAGTACCCATCCAACCCCAGGAATCTCAAAACCTTAGTCACACTTCTAGGTGGATCTGAAGAAAGAACTACCTCTATCTTTGCTAGATCCACTACAATTCCATCCTCTGATATGATGTGTCCCAAAAACTGGAGCTCTCATATCCAAAACTTGCACTTCGAGAGCTTACCATAATGATGGTGCTCTTGGAGTGTATCCAGAACTATCCACAGGTGTGTAGCGTGCTTTTCCACCGACATCGAGTACACAAAGATGTCATCAATGAAGACTTCCATGAAATGATTGTGGTATGGTTGGATGATCTTATTCATGAGTCCCATGAACACTGCTGGGTAATCTGTCACGCCGAAAGGCATCACCAAAAACTCATAGTGGTCGTACTAATATCTAAAGGTTGTTTTCAATACATCTTCATCCTATACCCAAAGCTAATGATATCTGGATATGAGGTTTGATCTTTGAGAAACACATCAATTCCCTCTGCATATCGAAGAGGCCATTAATCCTCGATAGTGGATACCTTTTCTTCATGATCACCTGGTTCAGGCCCTGGAAGTCCACGCATAGCCTAAAGATCTCTTCTTCCTTATTTGAAAACAACATTGGGGTTGACCATGGAGAAAAACTAGGTCTTAAGAACCCCTTCCTCTGTATGTCCTTGAGATATACCCTCAATTCAAGAAGCTCCACAGGAGCCATCTGATATGCCGGTGTGGATATCAGTGTCATCTCTGGGTACAGATCAATGCACAAGTCTACCTCCTTGTGAGGATGTAGTCTCAGAACATCCTCAGTAAATAAATCCTCATACTCATCCACCACTATAGGAAATCTTGGACTCCTCTCATCCACCACACTGAGGGTGAGTCTAGCCAACTGGTGAGTGATCACCTACACGCTCCTTTAAGAAGCGGTTACAAAAATTTGAAGGCATTGATTCATGGAGTTGGTAGTCCTCACATATAGACTATTGATGATCCATTTTTTATTATTGGATGAAAATGAATAAAGAATGATTGTACCATTTATATAGTAACATATTGATATATTAATTATAATAACATCATTTTATTATACTTATTATAGATGTTTTTAGAGAAGAATATTAAGAGGAATATTAAGAGGAAATACAAAATTTGGTAATACATACGTTGAGAGATAGAGTTTTCTCTTTGAAATATCTATGGAAATAGAGGAATTATACTAACTAATGGTGAATAGAGGCTTAAGAATGTGGGATAAGCTTTAATAAGGAATTAAATATTGGATTTTGAAGACAAAATTATATGGTAATGATGTAAGATGATTTTTTATGATCCTCTTCTATAAGTGATGTGGAGGGAAATTTTTGATGCAGTTTTCAGATTTTCAATAATGAAAATTTATTATTCAGTGGTAAAAAGATTAAAAAGGAAAATTGATAAAGGGAAATAATTTTTTTTCAATTAATTTATCAAAAAACCAATGGGTGTAATGTTTTCAAATTTTTTTGGGTCATTTACTAATTGATTTTTTTCTATTTATACATTTGTGAAGGTAATAAATTTTTAACCATAGTAATTAATTTTATTAAATTAAATTAAATTTTATATCTTTACCAAATTTGAAACATATTTTTTAATTTTTTTTAATATTTTTATGAAATTTTATTTATAATAATGTGAAGCATTTATTTTAAAATAAACACACATATCAAATAAAAATAGTTTTTAAGAAAATTGTTTTATAACAATCTATATTTATGTATAATCCATAGTTATCAAAATTAAAAATTTATATGACAAAAATCATAATATTATAGGACTAAATTTTTTATGTATCATTTAAATCTTGATAAAATAGAATTTTATCATTAAAATACACAATAAAAAATGATTAATACGAGTTTTGTTTGAAATAAAATATTACTTTTGTATTATAAGGTCAAACATGTGTTTTATTTTTTAAAAAATATATTTAAAATGGATAAAATTATTAGTCAAATTAAAAATATATTAAAAAATCTAGATCATTCCTATATACTAAAAATGGTTTAGAAGGCATTGGTTTGGAAAGACTACAATATTTTACTATTCATTTATAAATCAACTATCTCATAAATATCAAAAAAATCAAACTATTCCAATTATGGTATAATTAATTAAAAAATGAACCTTATTTAAATAATTAAAATTCTAACATATATAAATACTATATTTAATTGAAAATAAAATATATAATGAAAAAAACTATAGACAACTTCATTTTTTGATACTTTTTAAATTATTATTATAATTCTTATGGATTTATAATTGATTACATTTATTTTATTTAATATTAGATTTTTTAAAAGATAAACTTCAAACTATTATTTTTCTAATATGTTGTATCTTATTGTCATCCACTATTTCATGGGAAAGAAACTATTGCAATTTTTTTAAAAATGGAAAAATTGTATAGTTAAACTTTGGGTTACCGAATTCTCCTCCCTTGAATCAATTATGTCCATACACTTTTATTTGATACAAAGTATTGAAAGATTATAAGTCTATATAACGGATGGAAATGACTCTATATTTTATTTCTTGTGATGATTTGTCATTACTACCTTGGGTATAATGAGATAACTCGTATTTTCACTTATTATAATCTTATACCTAATAATGAGTTTCTCTCATACAGTTTGGTCAATATAGACCTAAGGTTTTTCTATTAATTCCAATATATTATGATTAAATTTTTTATAGGTATTTAAAAGTAAACCTCATAAAAATAGGGGATTATAATTTTATTTTAGATTTATTAATGTTGTATCCTATTCTTGTAAATTATCATTGTCTATATGTAATAAGAGATAATCCATTTCCATTGATACAACAATTTGACTAATGGATGGATAATGTGATTTTAAATATATAATATAAAAAATAATCAATGAATAGATACTGAATCGTAATTCAATAATTGAACAACTATAATTGTTATTAATAAAATGACATCTTCTTATCAGGGTGGTGATTCTCTATTCATATTAAACATTTATGGTAAAAATGAGTGGGTAGCATAAAGATAAATTACAAAATTTATAAGTATTTAGTGAATAATCAATGCTCCTCACCCCACATAATCATTACCACTCACATCCATAGTTTCTGTTTTATATAAATTCTTTTATATCTGAAGTTGAAAATGTCTATGATACTTTTTAGCCTTTATATTATAAATTATAATTTTCTAATTCCCAAGTTCTCAAAATATTATCCATTGAACTATCCATTGTAACATATGATGAAGATTATTTCCCCCATTTTGATGAATGAAATATTCATTTTGGTCATAATTTTGTTACTGGATTACCTTTATTACCAAAGATGAAATATCATCAGATTTACATTGCGGTCATCCCCTTTCTGTCTCTTCCAAATATTTTTTATATAGAGGATATTTAATCTTGATTCTGTAGTCATTTCATCACCTTGCTTACATGAGACTCCAACATTATTTTTTTACATGTTTGATATTTTTACTATGTTAAATTAGCTAATCAAAATTATTGATAGTTATTTATTTATAATTAGATGGTTTCAAAATCCATCTCTTACCTAATTATGTAATAATTGGGATAATACTTGAATTTATAATGGAATCCATTATTTAGTTGGTTCCATCAGGCTTTGACCATTAATAAAACCAAAAGGAGTTAACAATGGAGATGAATCATTATCATCATAATATAATGATGTTATTAAAAATCATCATTGGATTGTTTTACTCAATAAGACCCATAGATTAAAATTCAATTTAACCAGAGTAATTTTTGGATTAGTATAATATTCTATTGGTTCAGTTCTCTCATAATCCTTAACTAAATTCCTCAAAAAAAATTTCATTATCAGTTCAATGTACTATTATTTTTTGGTCACTTAACTCATAATTTTTAATGTAATTCCTTTCCATGACTTGATCAGATGGGACTTGGTCCACAAATACCCAAGAAAACCTCAAATAGGCTAGGGTTTGGGGATTAGCTCTGAGTAACTATGTCACTAACAAGGGAGTAATTACCTATGTACATGTATACACACACACACACACATCTCTAAGATCACAAAATTTTAAAATGTAAAAACCACTAAGAAAAAAATACATACATACATCTATATCCCATAATCAGAGTACAAAAGGAGTATTGAAAGAGAAATAAGGGAAAACCAATTCCCACCAAAGAAAAATTTAAAAGTGTCCATCCTACTTAGAAGGATGTGATCAATGTAAACTATAACTATTGGAAAGATCCTCATCCCATCTCTGGTAAACACCTTGGTATGTAAATCTCACTAAGCTTCACTTTTCTATAGTCCTCTGTGGACTCTATTGAAAGGCCGGTGGTCTGGAGAAGACACAAAAACTATGTGGGAAAATCACATGTAGGGGTGAGTATAAAAAAAATCAACAGGCACCCCAAACCCCCCAAAAAAGGGGTGAAATTGAAAGGAAACAGTCTGATCAACCCAGTAATAGCGTTCCCCAATTGAGAGAGAGAAACTCCATCTTGAACCATCCATGGCTGTACATGACATGTCATCTTGGTCAACAAGGGGTGTCAACCCCAACATGTGACAACACCGTAACGACTCCTAAAAATCACATAGATAAATGCGTCTCAGACTCCAAGTCTCAGAAGGTTCTTACCTCATAGATAGTAACAATATTTCTACTCGAGGCTCCAAAGGTAGTACATAAAACCAAGTGAACACAGTCCACAAGCTCAACCATCCCAGATGGAACTTTTCCAAGAGACGAACTCCATCGGGAACAACTCTACCATTCCTAATGGTATATCTGAGAGAATATACATCATTAGGAATAACATACTAGGTCCACCACTAGAGTTCAAGTCATCATTACTTTTCACCTATCACAAGACAAAGAAACCCAAGTGAATAGGCCCACCCCTCACTGCCGAAAATAGTTGAGGGAGAACTTATACAGATTATGAACTATGTGCATCCTCTATAACGTGAGAGAACAGAGGGACCAATGCATTGCAACTACCCTACAGGCGAGGGAGTACTTCTCCTAACTAACCCACAAATCCTCTATCACTCTTATATGGAGTGGCCCACACGTTAGTCAGTCGAGGAAGCATTAACCCATATCATGGTATTGTTCATCTCAAGTGGAGGGGACCACTCCTCTTAACTATATCCCACATCCAAGGGAGCTCCGAATCCAATGGAGGACCTTCTCCCTAATGCTACTCAGAGATAGGGGAGTACCACTCCAAAACTGAGGACCCTCCCCCTAATCTAACATGAGAGTACTACTCGGAGATTGGGGGACCTGCACCCCAGTATGGTGGGGGATTAACACTCCATTGATCGATGAGCCACATCCTATACCGGTAGGAGATTAATACTTAGTGGCTAGAGGAAATGCACCCTAACAGGACCAGAGAGTACTGAATCTACCGTCTTTTTCATTATGGGGGGCCCGCACCCTGATACAGTAGGGGAGTACTAACCCCAGGCCAGGGGACCCACTACCTTATATCAGAGGGGAATCGACTCCTCCAGAACAACAGGTATGGAGGACCTATGTGTAATGACCCAGAACTTCCGTGGATTTTTTTTAAATACATGGGAATTTTACGAGTCCGCAAAATCTGATGGTCGGAAATTCCGAGTCCCGGAGTACCCGAAATGGTCCGTAGAAGTTTTTTTAAGCTTAAATTAATGTGCGTAAGCAGTTTTAAAAAAAAGTGGAATACATCTTAAATGGTTATTCAGATCAGAAATCCAAGGGCACCGTTGCGCTCAGGATGGCAGGTTTACTCTAGGCGCGACTTAATTTTAGTCAGCATGAGCCTCCTGTGAGGAATCCCAAAAAGTCATAACCGTAAATAAAATAATTAAACAAATTATTTTATTTTTCAAATGCATATATCTCAATAAAGGTATCTCAGATGAAAAATCCAAGAACACTGCTAGCATAATTTATTTAAGCAGATACTAACATTGGCCAGCACGGGCCCCTAGAAAAAGTTAGTTTTTTCCCGCAAATAAAATATTTAAGTGACAATAATTTTATTGTAAAATTCATAACTTCTAAATGGTAACATGGATTCAAAATCTTACAGTACCATTGGGTTCTTTGGGGTGTGTTTCACCTAGGCAGAGCCTATCCTCGATGGCAGTTGGTCGAGGGTGACTGATAATAATTTTTCAAACTTTTTTTCGGGTACGTTCAGTAAACGTGTTAGCGGTGTTTTGTAACTCTTGAACCATTACTCAGAATTGAAATATGAGGGCACCATTGAACTCGCAACACCGATATTCACTTAAGAATACTTTCACCTTGATGACAGATGGTCAACGGTAAAAGTTAGATTTTGGGTTTTTATAATAAAATTAATAATATAATGTGATCTAACACTTTATTTTTTTAGCTTCCATGTGGAGTTAGGGTGGTTAAAACCTCCTCAAGGGAGTTGGAGGTGGGTCCACCACACCTTAACCTCCCATGAGAGGTTATGCTGGTGGGGCCCACCCAAACTCAACCTCCTATGTGAGTATAAATGAGGTGGGGACCACACGGGGCTTAACTCCCCTATTAATGGGAGGAGAGGAAAACCTCTCAACTCCCCTCAGTAATGAGGGGTTGGGGGCTCTTGGAATCCTCCCATTAATTGAAGCCAACACACCTCTTAAATTGTGCCTGCATAACTTAATTGGCTTGTTTCTTTTAATTTTAAATAACTGTAACGTTGGAATTTAGGAAGGTTCATAATAAATGAACCGTCATAAATTTCAACGATCGTTACCTACCTCCCTCCCTATAATATATATAGGAAGCTTGGGAGAATGTTTTTGGACGACTTCACCAAGAGACGAAATGGTGGAAATGTGACGCGACACCCAACACTTGGAGGATTACGCTATCTTCAATGAAGAATAAAAAATGCCGACCTTCTTCGACTTCTTCCTCAGACACCTACCAAGGTGGAGTATCGTCCACAAGCCGACACAACTCGGGTTTGGAAGTGCTTGGTGGACGGGACGAACGACAATCCTCTACGTCTTCATCCCGCGACCTCACCGTAGACGCCCGACAATGCTGGTAGGGTTTTATTACATGTTGATATTCCCTTTTCTTATCTCTATCAATGATTGGAAATGAATTATTGCGGATGTATTATTGATCATCTTCTCCTCATGATGAGCCAAAAGATACCTCCCTAAATGCGGAGGGTGCGGGCCAACCTAACATGGCCCAACAGCCTCCGTCGGGTTTTCTCTCTTCTTGTGGCGTTCTTCAGCACGACGATGCGACAATGGGGCGATGATGGCGGAAACGATAAAGGCCTTGCTACCAATGGCCTCCGCAAATCAAGCCGCCCCCGTGGTGCACCGGTGCTCCCGGCCGAACACCGCTGGCCAAGTGGCATCTCGGCCGAACCCGCGTCCTTCCCCGCGCGCTGCCTGGCACCCACGCGTGCTGCCCGCACGCCCCCGTGGCCTGCCCGACCCTGCCAGAGCCCTGCCTCGAGCCCCCATATGCTGCCCAGCGCACTGCCCTGCGAGCAACCTAGCCCCCCCCCTGCGTGGCAAAACGCCCCCGCACGCTCCCTCTGCGCCCCCGCGGTCTGCCCGGCCCCACCGGCATCATGCCTGGTGCCCCCGCACGCTGACCGCGCCCCCACGCGCTTCCCCGCGCACTGCCCGACACCCACGCACCCTTCCCGGCGTGCCCGCGGCCTGCCCAACGTCCAACCGTCCTGCCCGGCACCCCTGTGGCCTACTCGCGCCCTGCGTGGCCTGCCCGTTGGCCTCCCGACCTCCTGGGCCGAGTCTCCCCCGTCCATGCCCCACACGGTGCGGGCCGAAATAGCCCCAACCTTCGGGCTAAGTCATCTATGTGGCGAACTCCGGGCCGAACCACCCCCGCAGTCCGCTGGGCCAGGCCGAGGGGACCGCGTCAAAACATAGCAGGCTGACCCGCCCAATGGGCCGGTTCATACCCAGCGAGGATGACCGGGTCGACCCAGACTAGGTGGAGCCGAGTCGGTCCGACCGGGTCAGACCGGACCCGGGCCCATTACTGACCCTTTACCTTCTTGGGCCATACCTATGGCACCGGACGTCCGTTTGACGAACTGTCAGCGGCGCCGATATTCTTGGATCATAGCCTTCCCTTTGAGTATACCCCATTGGTGGTCAGGTTATAGTTGAGTCACGATCAGGATGGTTCGTACACGAATCTAACCGGGCCCCTGAGACTAAAATGCTAATAACTCACAGACTAGGCGTCCGATTGATGCGCCGTCTATTGCGTTGCGACCCCTATGACATGGCGGTCCATTGAGATACTTATACATGAGACTTCTTGATAATTTTAGTATCAAACAGTAGCTCGTGGAGTGGATCCTTCCGGTGATGAGCAGACAGAGTGCGATGACCTAGTATCTGTAGACCTGATGGCTGCTTGACCGATTCGAGTCGGAGTGACTCGACTAGACCAGTGGGGAGTGCCCAGTATTTGGCGGCACACCCATGGTGGACGGAGCGCCCGGTAGTTGGCAGTAGACCCGCATTACTCGATAGGAGGATTACCTCTGTAGGCTATTAGGTGGAGCACCCGGTATTTGGCAGCAGAACCACGACAGATGGAGCGCCTGGATGTTGGCAGTAGACCCGCGGTACTTGACAGGAGATGTACCTCAGCAGTCCATGGTTAGTGAGAAGTGCCTCGGTGTCATGACAGGCCCACTGTACTCGAAAGAGGAGGAGTTCTCTAGCAGCCATGGTTTCAATAATGAAAATCATGGCCTGAGCTGAGTCAATACCCTTTGTGTTTTCCTCATGATCGAGATGGGTTACTTGACAACTTAGGTATATGTATGGGCATATAACTAAGTAATAGTTATCTGTTGATTTCATACCTTTTGGTTTATCCTTGTTCAATTTTGTGAGACCATTAGGGTCTCTGGGACCCTACTGAGTATCGTTATACTCACCCATGCCCGGGCTATGGCCGCACCTAATTGTGTTGGATGCAGATGATAGATAGTGCTGACGGAGGCCGAGAGCGCCAAGAATGGACGCCACCCGGAGGAGGACCTTATGACATATCGGTACAAGGTGGAGTCTGATGGACATGGAGTTCTGTAGAGGCCATATGTACCTACCCTTTAGGTAGGAACCCTGGAGGATGATCCAGGAGCAGCTTTCACCTTTCAGCTTTTTGTGCCTTTTTCAGCTGTACTTGTTTTCAGTTGTATTTTTACTTTACAGTTGGGCTTGTATTCTGGCCCCCTTTACTTTTAGTACACTTTTTATACAGATTTTAATTAGTGTTTGCTTCCTCTTGTACTCTGGTTTTGTGTGTTTGCATTTTATAAAAGAAATGTCTTCCTAGTTTTAGGGATTTACACGTTTGGTGCTAGTCGCTAACCCCTGGCCTATAGAAGGCGGGCTTGGGGTAGTCACGATAGGGACCCCAGGGGACGGGTCGTGACAAATTGGTATCAGAGGATTCAGTTCTACCGTGGAACTCAGGACACTAATTTCTCTTTTCTTTGAAGAAATAGTGTTAAGGGTACTATGTGTGGTTTTCATTTCAGGGAGTCCAGTGGTTGTGCGGGCGACCGACATATCAATACACCAGTACCCGGACTTCTTATTTCTGACTCAGTGCACGAAAAAACTGATTGCATGTGTGTTTTCAAATGTTTTTCATTATGTCAGCTCAAGCAGGTCAGCTCATCTGGTATAAACTTTTGACCGTGTCACATCTGTTCAGGATGCCTCCACATAGACAGGCAGTTGGAGTTCTGAGAGAGTACATGATGACGCCCCCCGAGTGATGAGGCTTTGGTGTAGGGCCCTCTTACCATGTTGGAACCATCGGGTGGCGTACCAATAGCACCCCCACCCATTGGGCAATAGTTACCACCAGCCGCACTGGCGAACGGTGCATGCTGACTGAGCGCGCTTCACGAGTTCCAGCAGCAGAGGCCTTTGGGGTTACAAGGAGATATAGATTCCCAGGTAGTAGAAGACTGGATGGAGGTGATTTCTAGAGTTCTCCACCTTGTTGAGACACCCGTACATCAGATAGTGATCTTAGCTACTAGTGTTTTCCAGTAAGTGACCATGAGGTAGGTCTGCATAGTGATGAGGCTTCGATACATGGACGGTTGCCCGAGATTATACCTTCACGTAGTGTGTCAGCTATATCACTGCCTGTTGGTCAGTAGTTACAACTGACGATACCGGTAGATGACACATGTATGTGTAGTGCCTTACACGTGTTTCAACATCAGATACCCCTCAGGTTCCGAGGTGATCCCGACTCACATTCGGCTGAGGACTGGCCTGAGGAGGTGGTAGAGAGTTCTCTAGAGCTTGTACAACTTTTTCAAGATGACATGTCAGTACTTGAGTATTCATCGAGGCGTACCGATCGTTCTCGATACTCTATGAATACGATACGAGCAGTGATTTGGGGCTCGGACTACCGAGAGATGTGTGTTTTAGGACATCTGAGCCAACACCTTTTTTTAGATGCTAGAGAGAACCTTTACGGTTGAATGTTCTTTGGCTGAGAGGATACAACCAGTGAATGTTAGTAGTGGGAAAGCAGGAAACTGGCACCAGTCTCAGTGACATGGGCATGCAAGATGTCTCAGGAAGAGTATGTGATAGGGAAAGATGAATCTGCAGGGAAGCAGACACAGAATCAGAGCTAGGAGAGCATCATGAGGTGGTGTACATTTTTAAATGTTACAACCACCAACCTTTGTAGTCCTCTCTAGGCTCAGGGAGCAAGAGGGAAAGTGAAGAGAGTAGCTACATGCAGTCAGGGAGTGTGACCCAAGGGCTCTAGGAATTATTCGAGGTATGGTCTGTGTCTACTACTAGATGCCATATCAATAGACCTAGGTGCCAATAATTCCTTCATTCCAAGAATCTTGTCCCAAACCTAGAATTTCCGGTTGAACCGTTGACGTGACAGTCACGTCTGGAAATTCCTTTGGGGGGAGACTCGATAATCACACTTACACCGATGGTCTGATCTGACCCCTGAGGCGAGAGTTTCGGTTGGAACCTCTTAGTGGAAGCATCAAGGACTTACAACGTTAGTTTGGGTATGGACTGGGAAACCACATTTCATACACATATTGATAGTATTAGGAAAAAAGGTTGTGGTTTATCTACAACATTGAGATGAGGTTTTCCTTAGTCGGCAAAAAAGGAAATCTAGGCAGCACAGCTTAAAATCATGCATAGAAGGGTGTAGTCGATCATCCTTGATTCATCTAACCTTAACCTCGTGGAATTAGGAGTTTTGAGTTTTCAGTTCCAAACAGGAGTGACAGAACATGGGGACATCTTTTCAAAATATGTTTCCAGGATTACCCCCTAAAGGGGGAGGGATGTCTGCTTTGGATGGATACTACTGAAGGTTCGTCCCAGACTTCTCTAGAGATACAGCACCACTATCATCCTTGACAAAGAAAGGGAAACCCTTTATGTGGTCAGAGAGATTCTAGAAAATCTTTCAGGACCTGAGGAAGAGGATGACTAGTGCCCCCATATTGAGGCTTCCAGAGGAATGTGTAGGGTACGTAGTCTACTGAGAGACATCAGGAACTGATCTCGGGTGTGTCCTGATGCAGGAGTGAGCATTGATCATGTATGGTTCTCGATAGCTGAGACAACATGAGTAGAACTACTCTACCCATGACCTGGAGTTAGCAGTAGTGGTCTTCGCCTTGAATATGTGGCGACACTATCTTAGGGCCGAATGTTTTACCGTGTACTCTGACCACAATAGTCATAGGTATTTCTTCTCTTATAGGGACCTGAACATGAGACAACAATGATGGCTTGAGTTCCTCCAGGACTATGACTCCGAGATAGTATATACTCCTAGGAAGGGGAACGTTGTTGCAGATGCGCTCAACAGAAGGACTGGTATACAGCTACTAGGAGAGTCGACAGAGAAGATGACTGCCTTACAGATATCCTTTGTAGATAGATATGGAGTAGCCTATCTACAGTCTCTTACAGTCACTCCCCCACTTCATCAACGAGTCAGGGAGGCGCAACATGTGGATGCTTACCGTGAGACGTGATGTGCACAGATATCCATAGGGAAGACACCTGATGGATTTTCTGAAGGTGGGGAGCATGTCATCCTCTTCAGAGAACGTACCATGGTACCAGTTGCACTTCCGGAGGAAGTGTTGAAGGATTTACACGCTTCCCCTCTAGAGGTACATCCAGTATTGATGAAGTTGTACCGGGACCTTCAGAGATAGCAATAGTGGCCAGGTATGAAGAAGGCAGTAGTAGAGTTTGTCTCACGGTGCCTCACTTGCCTGCAAGTGAAGGCAGAGCACCAGGTACCCACAGGCTTGGTTGAGCCCTTAGAGGTCCTAGAGTGGAAGTGGGTTCCGATATCCATGGACTTCGTGATGGGTCTTCCACGTACATCTAGGGGTCACGACTCTATTTGGGTGATCATTGACCGACTCATCAAGTCGTCCCACTTCCTACCGATCAGAGAGCAGGGCTCAGTAGAGAGCTTGGGCCGCCTCTACGTGCAGGAGATTGTTCAGTTACATGCAGTACATTCTACAATTGTCTCCGACTGTGACACATGGTTTACTTTTTAGCTATGGAAGGGGATGAAGGGGGCATTCGGGACATACATACGTCTGAGCACCTCCTTCCATCCTCAGACAGATGGTCAGACGGAGAGGAACATTCAGAACCTCAAGGACATGCTCCGTTCATGTGTCCCCGACTTCGGACGTAGCTGGGAGGATCACTTACCTTTGGTAGAGTTTGCCTACAACAACAGATATCACTCCACCATCGTTATGGCACCATTTTAGGCCCTGTATGGTCAGCTTTGCAGATCGCCACTGTGCTGGAAAAACCCAGGGGAGTCAGCACTAGTGGGACCATAGATGGTATGGGATACCACGAAGAAGGTGCAGATCATCCTGGAGCAGATGTGGATTGCACAGAGCAGACATAAGTGATATGCTGACAGGAGGCTGAGGCCTCTAGAGTTCGAGGATGGCGACCACATCTTCATACGGGTCTCACCTCGATGATGTCTACAGAGATATGGCCGAGGTGGAAAGTTATCTCTGAGATTCATCAGACATTTTCAAGTCCTCAACAGAGTTGGCGAGGAGTCTTACCGCTTAACTCTTCCACCTCAGTTGCACCGGGTGCACGACGTCTTCCAAGTATCTCAACTGAGGAGATACGTTCACGTCCCTACTCACACCATCGACCATGGAGAGCTGGACATTGAGGATGGAGAGACTTTCATGGAGGTTTCAGTGGAGATTGAGGATCGACATGAGCGGGTCCTACGTGGATGGTTGATACCTCTAGTACACGTACGCTGGTAGCATGAGAACCTCTAGGAGAGCACATAGAAGCGGGAGGCTCAAATGCGTGTTCAGTACCCCCACTTGTTCCCATAGATTGATTTGTAGATTATACGGACGTAAAGCCCTGAGGTGGGGAGAATGTAAAGACCCAGAATATCCGTGGATTTTTTTTTCAATATATGAGAATTTTACGAGTCCGCGAAATCTGACGACACGCGATTCTGTGGCTCAGAGTTCCCGGAATGGTCCTTCCATTTTTTTAAGCTCAAATTAATGTGTGTAAGCAGTTTTCCTCAAAAATTAGAATAAATCGAAAACGGTAACTTGGATTTGAAATCTGAGGGCCCCATTGCGCTATAGATGGTGGGTTTGCACTAGGCGCGACTTTATTTTAGTCGGCACGTGCCTCCTGTGAGAAATCCCAAATATGGAATAACCGTATATAAAATAACTAAATAAATTATTTTATTTTTCAAATGCTTATAACTCTCAAACGGTAGCTCAGATTAAATATCCTAGACCACCGCTGAACTCAGGAGGGCATTATTTAGTTAAGAAGATACTAACTTTGGTCTGCACGGGCCACCAGAAAATGTTATTTTTTGGCTGCAAGTAAAATATTTAAGTGAAAATTATTTTATTGTAAAATTTATAAATTCTAAATGGTATCTCGAATTGAATATCTGAGAGTACCATTGGGTTATTTGGGGCATGTTTCACCTAGGAATATCTTAACCTCAATGGCAGTTGGTCGAGGGTGAATAATAATAATTTTCTGAACTTTTTTTCGAGTACGTTCGGTAAACGCGCGAGCAGCATTTTGTATCTTTTGAACTAGTGCTCAGAATTCAAATCTGAAGGCACCGTTGAACTCGATGTGCGGATATTCACTTGAGAAGACTTTCACCTTGATGGTGGATGGTCGAGAGTAAAAGTTAGATTTTGGGTTTCTATAAAAAAGTTATTATAATAAAGTGGGCTAACAATTTATTTTATTTTTAGCTTCCATGTTGAGGTTGGGGGGTTAAAACCTATCGAGGGATTTGGAGGTGGGGACACCGCACCTTAACCTCCCATGAGAGGTTATGGTGGTGGGGCCCACTCTAACTCAGCCTCCCATGTGAGGATAAATGAGGTGGGGACCACACTGGGCTTAACTCCCCTATTAATGGGGGGAGAGGAAACCCTCTCAACTCCCCTCATTAATGAGGGGGGGGGGGCTCTTGGAATCCTCCCATTAATCAAAGCCAATGCACCTCTTAAATTGTCCCATCGTAACATAATTGGTTTGTTACTTTTAATTTTAAATAAATGTGACTTTGGAATTTAGGAAGGTTCCTAATAAATGAACCATCATAAATTCCAATGATCGTTAACTACCTCCCTCCCTCTACTATATATAGGAATCTTGGGAGAAGGTTTTGGGATGGCTTCACCAAGCGAAGAAACGCTGGAAAATTGACGCGATTCCCAACACTTTGAGGATTACGCCTTCCACAACGAAGAACGAAGAATGAAGACCTTCTTCGACTTCTTCCGAAGACACCTACCGACGTGGAGAATCATCAACAAGATGACAAAACTCGGGTTTGATAGTCCTTGGCGGATGCGATGAATGGCGATCCTCCACGTCTTTTTCCCGCGACCTCACCGTCGATGCCCGACAGTCTATGTAGGGGTTTATTACATGTTGATATTCTTTTTTGTTATCTCATTCAATGATTGGAAATGAATTATTGCGGAAGTATTATTGATCATCTTATCCTCATGATGAGCCAAAAGATACATCCCAAAATGTGGAGGGTGCGGGCTAACCTATCA
The DNA here is from genome assembly GCA_963277665.1 of Viscum album. NCBI lineage: Eukaryota > Viridiplantae > Streptophyta > Magnoliopsida > Santalales > Viscaceae > Viscum > Viscum album. The sequence goes on from OY728123.1 coordinate 895,154,340, forward strand.
TGGCCATACATCTTCCGTCGATTTTTCTCTCTCATTATGGTGTTCTTCGGTATGGCGATGCAGCAACGAGGTGACAGTGGAGACAAGGACAAAGGCCATGCTACCCATGACCTATGAAAATTGCGCCGCCCTCACGGTGCACCGGTGATCCCGGCCAAACACCGCCGGCCGAGCGGCGCCCTGACCGAACCCGCAGACTACCTCGAACACTTCCCGGTGCCCCCTTGCACTGCCAGCGTGACCCCGCAGCCTTCCCCGGCCCCACCGACGCCCTGCTCGGTGCCCCTGTGCGCTGCCCGCTTCCCCATGCGTTGCCCCGCACGCTGCCCGACACCCCCGCGCACTGCCCATCGCCCCCACGCGCTACCCGCGTTCCCCCGTGGACTACCAGGCCCTTCCAGCGCACTGGCAGGTGCCCCCACGGGCTACCCAAGACCCCAGCGGCCTGCCTGGCGCACCCGCGGCATGCCTGGTGTCCAGCCGGCCTGCCCATGCCCCGCGCGGCCTGCCCGCTGGCCTCCCTGCTGACCGGCCTCCCGGGCCGAGTCGCCCAGGGCCACGTCCCACGCGGTGCTGGCCAAACTGGTCCTGACCCTCAATGTTGTGACATGCCCACTATACTCGATAGAGGAGGAGTTCTCTAACAGCCGTGGTTTCAATAATGAAAATCCCTGTTTGAGATGAATCAATGACCTTTGTGTTTTCCTAATGATTGAGATGGGTTACATGATAACTTAGGTATATGTATGGGAATATACTTAAGTAATGGTATTCCGTTGATTTCATACCTTGTGGTTTATCCTTGTTGAATTTTATGAGACCTTGAGGGTCTCAGGGAACCTACTGAGTATCGTGATACTCACCCCTGCACGGGCTACACCCGTACCTCGTTGTGTTGGATGCAGATGACGGACAACGCTGACGGAGGCCGAGAGCACCAGGAATGGATGGTACTCGGAGGAGGACCTTACGACGTATCGGTATACGGTGGATTCTGACGGACATGGAGTGATGTGGAGGCTATCTGCACCAACCCTTCGGGTATAAACTCCGGAGGACGATCCATGAGATGCTTTCAACTTTCAGCTGTTTGTCCTTTTTTCAGTTGTACTTATTTTCTGTTGTATTTGTACTTTACAGTTGGTCTTGTATTCTAGCCCCCCTTTACTTTCAGTACACTTTTTATACAACTTTTAGTTAGTGTTTGCATCCTCTTGTACTCTAGTTGTGTGTGTTTATGTTTTATAAAGGCAATGCTTTCCCAATTTTACGTATTTACGCCATTGGTGCTAGTCGCCAGCCCCTGACCTATGGAAGACGGGCTTGGGGTAGTCACGATACGGACCCAGGGGGACGGGTCATGACACTGAACCCTGAAAAAATAGGGTATTATGAACTCCAAAGATAGAGGAACCATTCCCTAACACGGTAGGTTAGTACCAAATCAACCTATATGTCATATATGGAGGACTTTCACCCAAGTCCAATAGGAGACTGCTATCCGTCTCCATGAACATCATGGAGAAACCTACACACTAGTCCATCAAGGGAGTAACACACCCAGATGAAGCTACCCAAAGGTAATGAACATGTGCCCATAATGTGGGGAGTCCCATGTCTACATATGAATAGAGGTAAGGGAAATCCACACTCTATTCCATTAGGGGGTAAAAGTCCCAACGTATCTCTTCATGAACCAAACTGATATTTAACATCATCTTATCACATCTTCATAAGAGTATTACTTGATTTATGCCACCTCATATCAGGAAAGATGAAACGGAGGCCACCATTGTGTTTTATGTGTAAAAATACTTAGGATAGACTACTCACAATCATGAATTTGAGTCCCAGGGAAGAAGATATGGAAGGTAGAATATCCCAGGAGGATCTCTTAGGAGTATAAAATGTGCACCAGGACACACATGGTGTGTGAGCCCACCCAAGAAAGAAGTTGTGTATCCTATATAAACTATTTACCAACCCATGTATGGGTACAAGTCATGAAAATGAGGTACATTCTGTTTCCCTCATCACTCATCCCCTGGCCGTGTTCCACTTCAACATGAACCGACCAACCTTGTCCTTTACACACCGTGTATCCTATACTATATGACATGTTCATGATAAATGGACAACTACCTAGTAGATTTACCATGTCTGTATACCAAACCCCATGTTTGTGTACCTTATCCATGTGTTAGTACATGACCATGTAGTTTTGCATGGCTAACCCAAGCTATGTCCCATGATTACACGGTTTAGGGCACTATAAGGTGTGTAACTCCTATACATGGCATGTAGTCCCAAAAATTCACTTACCCAAATAAGAAGAGATATATGGACTATTTCAATTAACTACACATCATGTATATGGTCATTCCAGTGGGAATCAACTCCAAAAACTATATATTTTCACCAGTTTACCCCAAAACCTGTAGATCTACCTATAGGTGATCTCTAGAAATTGTATGTGGGCTCTAGAACAATAAAAAAAATTCTTAAACAAGGGGATTTGAACCAAAAATCAATTACACCTACCTTTCCGATGAAACACTGACGTTTTAGATGAATAATGATGTCTGGATTGTGTTTCTCCTTGATACGATGATGATATGCATCAGAAACAGAAATCAGAATCACCTTGATTCTCTGATTTGTTGTGTTTCCATCCACTATACAAAGAGGGGGGAGGAGGGGGAGAAGAGAGTAACTCCTACATTGGTGAACTATGCGTCAAAGGGTTGAAGGGGGGGGGGATAAAGAAATTGGTTTTAATTAAATCAAACCAATTAAATCCCCTTTCATGCCATGCCACGAAAACATACCCAGATCGAAACTCTCGGCACATATGAACTTAGGTTGCGCCTATAGTAAAAATGATGTTACAGACTCAACTAAAGTCTTAGAAATTCGATCTCAGACAACAAATGATAGTTATCTATGTTTTAAGATAAACTTTTCCCGCTCAAAAAAAATATATTTAAATTTTTTAATATCGCTTCATAGAGGCTCCCTGTGCCCCAATTTCCCACTCCAAATCAACACCCTACATAGAAAATATTCTCCGGAATAATCCAAATCCTTACGGGTCAAAACCAGAGTCATTACTTTCTCCCCACATTAGGTATTTTCATCCTCAAAAATCGAAAGCCTAAGCATAAGGTATGAAACTGATCTCCCCACTGGACTCTCACACCAGCGAGATCACCAAGGGTTCTTGTGCTCCTTACAATCACACACACAAAGGAACCACCAAGATCAAAAAAATCTTATTTCTAGATTTTACCAGGTCAACATTGTGAATCAAATGGGAACATGTATCCTTAGCTCTAACAAGTGGGAAAGCACCATGCACCACAATCCATCTGCAGTCATGGGGTCTAGTGGTACACCACCTCTCTCACCTAACATAGATACTTATAGAAGCCCAAAGTTAAAATCCACCCCTTTATGGATAGTACAATAACCTCCTCAATCGTTTTTCATGAAAGGTTGATGTTGGACATGTGATGGTATTCACAAACAAAAAATTGATACCCAAGAGTAAAAACTCAGTCTTACCAGGCCCTTCATCTACAAACCTCCAGCTATAAAAAAACTCACCAAAATAGTAACACGACCACACCCACTAGTGGAATACCATCTCACCATGTATGGTATGCAACCAATCCACACTGCAGAAACATCATAGGGTCCAACTCCCCAACTAATGAATAAATCTAATAAATTCTCTCCCACTCTTATGGACACCAAGCTATTGTGGTCGAGCAGGGAAACTCTACAGGAAAGGAAATGACCTACTCTGACACTCCATCACATAACCTGACAATAAACATACAAGTATACATAACTCATCATCCAAAACTCGATAGGATCCACTTTGGTAATCATTGACTCACTCGCACAGTTTCGGTCACATCATAAAAATGAATCTCTGGGGACAGCGTCCCCGTTCCTCTTGAGTTCAAAGATACCCCAAACTGCACCACATCCTCCCTGAGTGTGTTGTGTAAAAATCTTAATCCAAAAACATGGGGTTACTAATGAAAAAAAACAAAGGGTTACCCAAATGTACACTGGGAATTATCAAGTACTCTATCACTACAACCATCATGTGGTTTTACCGATTCCCTACGTCACCTTGGTTAAAACTAAAACATAAGAATAAAGGAAAGAGTATCCACAAAAATGTACAAAAATTACTGCTGTAGAAGTAGATTGGACACATATTGTACCTTTATTCATCCATGGATATTTTTGGTCAAATTCCATTACAGTATGTAGCTATCCTCACCCACACCCTCCAGCTCCATGAGCCTATTGTGGAACACCTAGGTGTGGTGGTGGGAACACTTCCAACTTCATGCCACATCCTACCACTCTTCGATCTACACCACCTCAACTCCACCTTTCGAAACATCATGATCCAAGTATTGTATCTCTTAAGAAGTATTATCAGCTGGCTCCCTCTCATAAGCACAATAGGTCAAAAAATATCCAATGAGATCTCCATAGCCATTTCAAGATTAACATCACCTATCCTATATTTGACCAGATCCTCGACACTAATCCTACACTAAAGGCCCACATGTCTATGTCTAGGAATGGGTATGCCTCTAGTACCGTGATTCTATTAAATGTCATCTACTAGCTCCTGCAGATGCCTTAACCTCATGACCACTATAACTGGTCACATCTATCTATTCCTCATCTTGGAAACATTCCACCACTAGAGCTCACTCCAAAACTCTCACATAGATTGGAATGAAAAACCGAATCTAAAATGCTAGGATCTCCCAATGAAAGCCTTTCTTGAAGGTTCATTCTTTGAAGAATGGATCCCAAATCATATCCATGGAGTATTGTGACAATTCTATGAACCTCATTGAAAACATTACTACTCTCATGCTACCCTAATGAAGCTGCAGAAGATCCTAGATATTCACTAATCTCAACATGGCTGGGTAAAACTCTTCTCTGAAGATTTTCTCAAACTTGTCCCAAGTGAGCATCACCTCATCAGGATACTGTATCACCAAACACCACCATAACCTAGATGAACCCTACATAAGGCTCTTTGCTAGGACTTCCATCTGATTTGGAGGTGTCCTCACTAAGAAGAAAACTTGTGCGACTACCTTGAGTCAATCATATACTACTTGAGGGGTCTATATCACCTCGGTACCTCATAGGTTTCTCCCTCTGGAACTCGTGTAAGTAACTCATCCTATGCACATCCACGACCTAAAATTCCATTAAGAAATACTTCTCAATAGGTGGCGCCACTACCGGTGGACTAACCAGAGGTAACACCTCATAATTAGTGTCCTACAATAAATCCTCTTCACAGGGTGTATTTTCATCACAATCACACCATAAAATATTTTTTTCTATCATCGCGAAGATATACTAAAATAGAATCAAGATGCACTAGGGTAAAAAAGTATATTTGGGTATCTGACTCAAGAAGGGAAATGAAAACCAAAAACCTAGTCCTATATGATGTGTGTAAAATTATTTATTAGAAATGAGTTTCATAATGTACCAAGTCAAAAAGTAGGTTGTCAAGGTCCTATTTAAGGGATATGTCAAATGCCGAACCAACACTATAACCTCTGGACTAAGAGACAAACATGAAACGTCCTAACACTATCTCTATTAAACCCAAACCATGTCAATAAGCTGCAGTTACAATGTGGAACCAACCACCTATGATACCACTCCATCACGACCTGACCCGATGGGGCTCAGGACATGACTACTCATGCCTACCTTCAATAGGTCAGGGCCTAGAGACTAACGTTGAGTAGGCATATCAATAACATGGGTGGGATTTCCTATGTACCTATACACACACACACACACACACACACACACATATTCATGCTCACAAAATGATGAAATGTAAAAACCACTAAGAAACCAATACATGCATAAATCTATATCCCCTAACCCTAGTACAATAGAAGTACTGAAAGATAATGAAGGGAAAAAATTCCCACCAAAGAAAATGGTAAAAGCATCCAACCTGCTTAGAAGGAGGGGATCACTATCAACTACAACTACTGAAATGATCCTCGGCCTAGCTCTTGTAAAAAACTAGGTCTATCTAGCTTACTAAGCTACGCCTTCCCGGGGACCTATGTGGACTTTGTCGAAATAACTGTGGACTATAAAAGATACAAAACTTGTGCGGAAAAAACCCGTGAAGGGGTTAGTATAAAAACACTCAATAGAAACCCCAAAACACTAAAATAAAAAGGGAGAAACTAAAATGAAAATGTCCGCTCGACCTAGCTAAAGGGAACCCCAATCGAGAGAGAAAAATCTATCTCGAACCATCCTCAGTTGTGAATGAAAATTAAGCTAGGTCAACCAGGGGTGTCAAACCTAGCATGTGACAATACCACGTGGAATCTTAGAAATCACCCAGATATAGTTGTCTCAGACTCCAAGTCTCATGAGGTTCCAACCTCATTGATAGTAATAGGATTTCTACTCGAGGCTCCAAAGGCAGCACATAAAACCAAGAGAACACACTCTCCAATCTCATCCATCACAGATGGAACCTGTCCAAGAGATTCACTCAATAAAGAATAGCTATACCATTCATAATTATATATCCAAGAGAATGTTCTCCATTAGGAACATCTTACTAGGTCCAGCTATAGTTTCAAGCACCATAGGTCCTATCTTCGTTACCTTGAACCCTGTGTATGCTAAAGAAACGCACGTGAAGAGTCCCACCCATCACCACTGTACATAGTTAAGAGAGAACTGCTCTAGACTATTCACTATGTGAATCCTTTCTAATTAGAGAGAACCTAGGGAAAAATGCCACACCACTACCCCATAGTCGATGGAGTAATGCTACAAACTAACCTAAGAAACCATTATCTATTCTATAAAGAGTGGCCCCAACCTCAGTCCATTGAGGGAGAACTAACACTTATTTTGGTATCATTTATATCAAGGGGAGGGGCCTGCTCCTCATAACTATATCCCACAGCTATGGGGGCTTCAACTCCAATAGAGGACCCACTCTCCTCTATTACTAAAATATGGGGGAGTACTACATAGAAAGTGAGGACCTTCACCCTGATCCAATTGGGGATTACTACTTAGAGAATAGACAACCTGCACCCTAATATGACAGGGGCATACCACTCTGTGGATTGATGACCTGCATCCTAACCCTGTAGTATAGTACAACTCAATGGCTAGAGGACCCGCACCCTGGTAGGACATGGGAGTAAAAAATCTTCTAGATTGTTCACCATGGGGGAACCACACCCTGACATCGACTAGATGTACTGACCTCAGGCTAGAGGACCCTCTCCCTAACAAATAAGGGGTGTACTGACTCTGCCAAAACAACACATATGGATGAAGAATGCCTTGAATGATAGAAAAGTACAAAGTCCTAGGATAGAGGACCCATGCCCTAACATGATATGGGAGTATGAACTCTACCAATATGTCATATATGAATAACCCACTATCTAGTCCAATAGGGGAGTACTTTCAATCTTCATAAACATCTGGGGAAAACATGCACCCTAGTCCATCAGCGGAGTAAAACCCCTGAGGAAACTACACAAAGGTAACAAACCTACACCCATGATGCGGGGAGTCCCATATCTACTTAATAAGAGAGTTAAAGGAAACCCTCACCCATGTTTATCAGCGGATTAAAATTCCCAGTGTCTCTCTTCACGAAACAAACCAATATCCAATATCGGCTCATCTCAATTTAACTAGAGTCTTGATCTATTTATACTACCTCATATCTTATAATCTATAATAGTGGAAATAATTTTATTCTATGTGGAATATCAATCAATATAGACTAGTCACAAGCCTGAATCTGAGTCCTAGGGAATAAGATATGAAAGCCACAAGATCCCAGGAAGATCTCTTAGGAGTACATGACGTGCACCGAGAGAAACATGGCATGTGAGCCCACCTGATCACCTAGAAGTGTATCCTATCTACATGGTTTACAGACCCATTTATGGGTACATAAAATGTAATGGAGGTATATGTCGTGTCCCGCATCACTTGGCCCCTGGATGTGTTCCTCTTCTATAGGGACTGGCCAACTGTGTCCCTTACACACCATATATCCTATACTACATGGCATGTTCATGCTAAATGGACACCTTCCCATGTCGTTTCTCATTTCTATGTACCAAAACCCATTTCGATGTACCTTGGACGTGTGTTAGTATAAGTACATGTAGTTTCATATAGCTAACCTATACCATGTCCCAAGATTACACATTTTAGTGAACTATATGACTTCTAACCCCTATAGATGACATTTAGTCCCAAAAGATCATCTCCCAATAATAGGAAGAGATACACGCTTGTGTAACTGATCTACACACCATGTAGACAATGATTCCATTAAGTAATCGCCTAAAAAAACCTAATATTTTCCCCAGTTTACCCCAAAACATGCAGATCTACCTAGAAGGGATATATAACAATTGTATTTGGGATCTACAACCTTAAAACAATGCATAAACAATGGGATTTAGATAAAAACAAAAATACACCTACCTCATTGGTGAAATGCTGAATCTTTTAATGAGGAGAGACACCTGTATCATGCTTCTTCTCACTCTGAGGATGATCTCCATCATAAATGGAGATCGACATCACATTTATTTGTCGATTTGGAGTGTTTCCATCCATGGCCCAAATAGGGGAGAGGAGGGGAGATGAGAGGTGATCCTCCTTTGAAGCACGACATGTGTAAGAGTTGGAGGGGGAGAAGGAATTGGTTTTAATCAAATAAAACCAATTAATTACCATTTCATTCCATGTCACCCAAACCACCCCCAATCAAAACTCCCAGTACAGATGACATTAGGTCATTCCTAGGGTAAAAATGACGTTTCAGACCCAACCATGCTCCATGAAATCCGATCCGAGACTCTAAATTATATTTATTTATGTTTCAAGAAAACATGAATGTGCATGAAAAAATATATTTAATATTTTTAATATCACCACACCGAGGCTCCCTAGGCCTTGACTTCTCACACCGACTCAACGCCTAACTTCAGAAATATTCTCTGAAATCTTCCAAAGTCTTACAGGTCAAAACCTGAGTCATTACATTCCTTAAAAAAATTACAATAGTTCTTAAAGTAAATATGGGAAACAAAATATTATCCATCATAACCACCTATCCATTTTTGTATTATTAGGATAATTCATCATGCACCAGAGTAAATATTTAGTTTATGATCAAGACGAATTTTTTAGCATGGTTACATCTAGGTAAATATGTGACATAGTTTCATCAATTTTCCAATGTATATAAATAGTTTTAATTTCTATGAAAACCATTAACTTTAAACTTTACCAAAAAATTAGTATGTTATCATATATTTATATAGATCACATAGATATATCCCAAGGGTTTTACGTACTGAGCACTAATTATGATACCAAGAAAATAAAATATTCTATATAGCCAACATAAAGTATTATTTATACCTTGAAATAATAACCATCAATTCTATAAAAATCCTTCATTTTCATTATAAATTCATATTTTTATTCAATTGATAATACCATAACAACTTAAGTTATCTACATCCTCTATGGTTAAAAACTAAGACTTCCCAAGATATTCCCTCCTCAATCTAGTGGTAAAAACTAATCTTTACATGCTTTATTTGATACAAAATAATAATTACAAGATGATTATCACATAATCTATCAGTTAAATTTCAATAACCATTTCGGTTTAGACTTTTAGACTATTAGGAAAAAATATAAGAAAATAGATATTACGAATTGAGTCTTCAATATCACATAGAAATTTTCCATAGAAGACAATATTATATGTAAATCATATATAATTCATCCTTTCATAAACTACAAAAAAATGTGGAGATTTTAAATGGTGATATAAAATAATCTGTATGGTTAAAAATAATTTAACAAAATAAATTATCATAGGTGATCCTAAGATGATAACATGCGTATTTTTTTCATAAAATAAAACCTTTCCCAAATAATTATAGATCATTAAACATGAGTCATGTAGTGAAAAAAGAGATAACATAAGGAATGAATGATAAATATAAGCAAACATTATTCATTTAATAGGAACCATGAAACAATAAATTATTCATATGAAAATCATAAAACTATGATATCTTTCAAATGACTCACAAACATGAATATATGGGATCAATACATTCAAGAGTATAAAACAATAATCCATGCCTAGGAGGAAACATTATTGTACCCATGTATACATTCCCTTCGTCTGTCAAACACTTATAATATTTTGTGTGAAAAATTATATTATTACAATGAATATATATTTCAGGAGATTTAAGCTTTTATAAAATTAATTTGAGGAAAATACAGGACCCCACAATTCATTCATCAATACAAACTTATTCCACTTAAAATTAATCATTCATCATTTTATAAAGAACCCAATTAAATAAAATGAGTATCAGTCATTATAAAATAAGGACCCATTACATTCCAATTAGTTTACTATCCATTTCATATGAACTCACAAGAAGAATTCATCAATAACTTCATCAATAATTATACAATTCCAAATCCATGGAATTTTTTTCTGTATCCAAATACATAATGTGACATTCATGGTAAAAATCATTTAGTAAAGTTAATAAAACATATGATATCTACACATTATAGATAAAGGAATTATGATTATATCAAAAAATTGTGATTATAAGTAGATGTATGTGATATTGGTTAATTCCATTCAATTAGAGGAATGAATTATAGAGTCTTTATAGAGGAAACCATTCAACAAAAAAATATAGTTATATACCTGTTATTAATAGACAATAAAAAAGTTTGGATATCTAATTCAACAAAAATATAAGGATATTAAATTATATATGTAGAGAGAATACATGAATGTAGAAGTTTTAGAATATCCTTAATGAATCATATGTTATGTCAAAGTATGCGTATTTAGATGAAAACAATTTTTAAGAGAATTAGAAAAATTAACATTGAAAATAAGAAACATACATTATCTTTTTGAAAATTGTTTTACATATTCAAATATATTATCAATCAAGGATAATATAATTTTCCAATATAAAATTACAAAATATTATAAGGGAATTATCATTGAAATATTCAATGATGGTAGAAATGCTTGTTATACAGGAAAACATTTAAAATAGATTCTTTTAATACCTTAATAAGAAATTCCAATGAATTTAATGTTAACATCTCATTAAAAAGTTATAAAGAATGAATATATGTAGATAATGACCTTAATAAATTATTTATTCATAGATAATGATATTATAAGTATATATTAATGAATTTGTAAATAGAAAAAGAGTGTATCTCAAGCAAGAAGAAGACATGGTACCCATTTCACTTATATGAATCATTTCTTTTAAAATACTATATAAAGAGGAATTAAATTTATAGGGAATCTTTAAAACCCAATGAATTTCCAAATAAAATTATTTTAGGTTTTAATAATAATTAAAATTATCTAGATAGATTAATTGTCTAAATATTCTTCATTATAATATAATATTAGTTATAAAACACTTATAGTTTGAGTTATATTTGAAGAAAAACCATTAAAGGGAAAAGTGTTTCAAATTGAACATAAAAAATAAAAAATAAACAAATTTCCACATATATTATAAAAAATAATTAATATATACACCATATATAAAAAAATTGGTACATAAAAAGTATGATGTCCCAATAGGTAGTAATAGAGACCAAAAAACCCTTAAAAGTAGTATAATAATTGAGATATGATATAGTTGATATATATGTAATAATAATTAACTATAGAACCATATTATATAGGAATTAAATAAATTATAAATTATTCATTTGTTATAATAAAAAATAATATATTATTAGAGTTTAAGAATAATAATTTTTACTCAATTGAATGAAACTAAGATTAAAAAACTCTTATGACCATGGTATCCATTACTCAGAAGATGAGAGCATTCCCATAAGTACAATGATATTCTATTTTAAAAAAAAATCCATTTTAAAAAATTATAATGAGTGGAAATATAAACTTGTCCCTCTGATGAATAAGTTAATTAAGAATTTAATTAGACCATTCCATATCATTTCCATAAGGACCATTTTTGGCTTTCCCATTTTCAAGTGATTAGACCTACCTATAGACATTAATGACAATGTAATCAATGGATGCAAGATAACCCATGAAATTAATTCAATAACAAGTTAATTTCCTCATGATATGAGAAGATTCTACTCTGATTACTTGAGCAATGATAGAAAGGTCACATGCTAACAAAATTTTATTCCAGCCAATATTCTTATCCTTCTCAATGGAAATAATGAAACCCAAAATACAAGCCTTAAGAGAAGAAGAACATACACAAGAACCATACAAGAATCCTAAAATATACCCATTATGATATCTAAAGATAGAACTGAAACCCGAAGGACTTGTGTTACCGCTTAAAGAACTATTAGTGTAAATTTTTCTCCACCCTATAAAAGTTAATTGATAAAAAACATTAAGCATGCCATAAAGTGCATGGAAATTTCCAATAATATAACGAATCCTAAAGACTGAATGATCATGAAATGAATTATGGAAACATCCATTTTGGAAGTAATTAGCTTCTTTGATCGCCACCAACAATTCAGTCAATTCCACTTGAGGAATCAACATAGCCTACTCATGGATATATTTATTTTTATATTTTCAAATAATGAAGAAAAATTCCTCTACAGAAACCTGGAAGAGATTAATGAGATGAGGGTAGGGGGATAACATGACAAGAACTTGATGAAATCTAATATTCAAGAAATATAAGGCAATTCAATCTAAAATAAATCAGAAACAGATTTCAACATAGATGATGCAATGTCACAACTCAACGTAATATAATTGATATCGTACCTATGATTATTAAAAAGGGCACATGAAGATCATAACAATTTTCCCCAAATTTTCAATAAATGACTATTCGAGAGTTTCACATGCACCAAATACCAAAGAATAATAGAATGATAAAGCTGAATGAAACCCCTATTTTTTTTTGAGAAACTGAATATAAATATTTTAACTAGGAGAGATTCATATAAAACATATTAGAATTAATTAATCCACTCACCATAGGTTTCCAATATAAAAAATTAGCCCAATGTAAGAACTGGTAGCTATGAAAGTTGGCTCTAATACTATCTGGAAATGTATCATGATCATTTCATTAGTCTGAAATCAAGAGATTTACATTCTGATTTACATCATCATCCATGAGGTAATCCACCAAAGGGAACATATCTAATTTATAGTCATGAAATTAAGGGATGAGTCTATACATACCAACCACCTAGAATGTAAATCTAATTTAGAGTAGATGGATTTGAAGAAATAGAAAACTAATGAATTCATATGGAGGAGGATCCGATTTTTGAGTTTGAGAAGAAATATTGAATGAGTAAAAAAGGCCTCTGACTTACTGTTGAAGATTCACCATATATAATGTGATTTTAATTATTTATTGAATAACCAAATATTTTTAATACCTAGTCCACAAGAGTCATTGGGCATTCAACAATTTTTTAGGCAATATTGATGAGCCTCCTTTCCAAAATAGTACCTCTCTAAATAAAATTATTAATAGATATACCAATACTCTTAATAGAACCCATGTTATATTGATGAACCACAATTGAATTGAAAAACTATGAAGTCATAATGGATTTCACTAAACAAATTCATCCATCCATGGATAGAGATTTACCCTTCATGTAAGAAATCTGTCTTCTTCTTTGGATGATGATACCCACAAGGTAATAGGTCCTTGGTCATCCCCATAACATAGGGACACCATGATAAATAAAACATAGGGACAAATCCCAAATGCCCAATTCACTCATAGTTTCAATCATTATGGAAAATGGAATTCCCCTAACAAAGTAAATAAAATAATTTTTCTAGATATCCACATATCCCGAGACATCTTCCTAATGAAAATAGAAATTCTTAGTATTCTTGAAGTTTATTATCCCCTTGAGTGAATAAGATTATTTCATCAGTATAAATGAGATGGGAAGGAGCCGAAATTCCCTCATCAGTACTAATGGATTTTAATTTCACATTACTATCCAAAATGAAAAAAATGATTACTAAGACAATCCTTATCGTATGGAAAAAAGAAAAGAAGAGGGGGGTCATGTTTCTTAACACGCATAGAATAGAAAAATAACCTTAAGGAGAACAATTAACATGAAAAAAATATAATTTAAACCTAAAAATATTTTAACCCAATTTATGAAAAACCCATCAAAACAAAAAAAGAGAGGATAATACAGATGAAAGTCCAGTCCATAGTATCAACTGCCTTCTTAATGTCAGGTTTAATGTTATATTTCTCCCTCTAATTTATTTCTTAATAATATTAAATCATTAAAAAGTAGTAATGAAATAGTCATGAATAGTCCAACATATGATGAAGCCAAATTGATTTAGGGAGAAATTATTTCAGATTGAGGCCAACATGTTTGAAGAACCTTATTGATGATATTTAGATGGTGTTGACCAAAGTAACTGACCCAAATAGATGAAAATAATTGTAATTCTCCAATTTAGTAATAAGGTAATGGAATTGAGAATTCAACCCACATGGGAGGTAACCATCTTAAATTAAATTAAGGATAATCCTACATAAATAAACGTCAATTGTTTCCTAATAGGATTGAAAGAAAAAATATCTGAATCCATCTGGACCAGGAGAATATTCAGAATTTAGACCAATAACAGCCTCCTTTATCTCAAAATATATTATGATAGATGTGAGCCCATAATTATCCTCCTAATTAATATGATTTGGAATGATGCCATCCTTAGGCACATATATGACATATGAGAAATTAAATTGATCCATATAATAAGAAACCACATGATTATAAAGATCATTCCTATTTTCCATAATCTAATCACCATTTTTAGTAAAGGATATTTTCATGAAGACCCTCCTATATATTTGAAGGAAATTAAAGAATTAAAAGTTTCTCTCACCATCTATGAGGAATTTTTATTTAAATGTATCCCTCTGTATTGCGTCTTTGAGAACAAGATGATTGTTTATCTTTAATGAGACATAAGCCTCAGTTATAATTCCATCAAAGAAGTCATTACGAGTACTCTACTCTTGAATATATTGAAGTGAGTCCATGATGCAGGATATTTAAACATCAAGAGAACTAAATTAATCCTTGATCCATGATTTCATATTTCTTTTAACAGATTTATGTTTTCATACACATGAAATAGGATCATTACCAATGTCAATAGAAGTCTAGAAAACCTGAACAATTTTACCACATTCTGGATGAGTCACCCAATAATTTTTAATCCTAAAGGGAAAGGAAGGATTGGAATCATTAATGATAAAATCACCAATATTTTTATGATGATCAGAGTCGAGTCTTGACAAGGTTGTATAGGTGATTGAATCTTATAAATCTAGGACTGCTTCATTAATAAAAGCCCTTTCGAGTTTTCTAGGGACTATACTATTGATATGTTACCTATAAGAATTGTACCTAGATCTAATCAAGTTGATTTTGACTAATCCATTGAATTCATGCAATATATGAACTCCTTTGAGGAAATGGAATTGGTCACAACACATAATTTTTCATTACGATTCATGATTGAATGAAAATCACAAAAAATTGCCTATAAAACAGAAATAATTTCATTTAAGAGATTCAATCTCCAACCATAATCTCAAATGATCTAGATACCTATTATGGGAAAACAATGATGTAGTAGAATTTATGAATTACCATAAATGTAATAGAAAAGGTAACATTATGATCACTGGAGGCAACTAAATAGGGATCAATGTTAGAGGAATGAGTAAGGACCCATAAATTATTAACTTATTCTAAGAAACTATTAATATACAATAAAAGAAAATCAATGTTTTCATGACCAAAAACTCTAGAGTAGAAGATTATATTAGACTCAGCAAACTCAATAAGGATATTTTTATACTTATGAATGTGTAGCCTATGGGACTTGGGTGTCTCATTATTATCCAAAATTTTATAATTCAAGAATATGTTTATCTTTTGAACTTGAATCTAGAGTTATAACCCCCATTATTTCCACCCACATACCTTTATTTTGAAAGGATTGGGTGGTCTTCATAACATACTTTAAGGAATTTGAGTGGTTTGAAGTAAATAGATGATATATAAACCTTTAAAAAAAATTATCCTTTAACCAGTGATACATTAATTATTTAGTTAATAGAGGGGAAAACAACATTATCCAAACCCATGGAAGGATCCACAAATGAATTATCTATTTGAGTAGTCTCCTTGGTGTTAGGTTCTAAAAACTATAGTGTGTGATACTAAATAGATAGATCTATATCAAAAAATTTACCCAATTTAGTAGAACACTATAAAATAGGAGTTACTATAATGAAACCCAAATTAACCTCCAAAGCATTAATAGAGGGGAAACAATCCTTATATCATACCAAGGAGGCATCTAAGATTGACTGCTCTATTTGAGTAATCTCATTGGTTTTAAGAACTACATCCTATAGTGTATGATTCCATGAAGAATGATCCCAAATAGCAGGATCACCCACAAAACCCTATAGTGAAAGAGTCACAAAAAATTAGTTTGAATTAACGATAAAAAAGCATCCATATTTAGAACTGGAGAATCCAACTCAATTTTCAATAGAATAACTAGCTCACTGATATCCTATGAAATTTTGATATACAAATAATTCTCCTCGAGATCATGATGTATAATATAAACAAGTTCATTAAAGTAATGTGAAACATATAAGTCTAAAGGCTTATCATCCGAACAAGTAACCCCTATAGAAGAGACTCTAAGCCCTACCATATCCAGTTAACAAGGGATACAAGGGAGAATTTCATCATCCTCTACAATGTCATCCAAAAATGTATTCAATTTGGTCAATGGTAGGGAAGGTCATACCTATAGATTATCTATCATAGCCATGGTAGAAAACCTTTCTCAAGAACCACACCATTTTTTGTAGTTCCTATTGAATTCCTTCTGATCGTTATAATTAGATACCTCCCTAACATTCCATTGAATTACTCAACATTTTTAAATCAAATTCCCCATCATCTTGATAAAATCTCAGAATAGAGGAATTTTCTCATACTCAATATTGAACTCAATTTTATTTTCATTTTCATCAAGAATAATAGAATCTAGAAATTTTGAGGCCAAATTAAAATCTACTAGAATTCAAGAAAAAAAGAAGAGTCCCCATTCAGTCATATGGTGATCCATCTTGATAGGAGTACCAATGAAGGATTAAATATCCTTGAGGATTTTAGGGTTCCAATATACCTAATTTGAACCATGGGATCTAATACAAATTTGAGCATTGAATTGAATCTGTGCAATAGGATTAATGTTGTAATCCCATTATAAAATTCTAAAGATTCGTGGCATGAGTTTCAGATTACCAAGGTTCTACACCATGTGTAGATCCTCAAAACTATGAAAGACAATATTAAAATACACTCCTACAATCAAAAGGATTTTCCAAGCATGATTTCTCTATAAATGAGTTATTTGATTTATTAGAATAGTATAGGATGATGGAAAGTCTCCCTTCAAATAAATTATATGACCAATAAGTGATAATTTTCAATGATTAAACATTTGCTGAAGAGCCTCTAGATCATCCACAACCAATTAACTAGCATCCTAAATTTGATGATATTAGTGGATCAAGAAAAATCCTACCTAATAAGATAAATAATACCTAATAAAACCTTTTCAAATTATTTTCCCACCATCCTCAAATGAGAACCACAATATGTTTCTATGACATGATAATAGAAATGATAATCATCATTGAAGGCGAATTACCACCATGGTATCCATTGAATTGAAGGAAATTTAAATAAAAAAAATATTAGATTGAAATAATAAAGTAAATGAATAATTTAAAATATGATCATTAGGGAGTGGTCAGATCAAATTAGTGTTTTTATAGTGTGTAATAAGAAATATGTATCAAAAAATTAATTTTAGGGAAAAAACTTACCTTGGTAAAAACTCATTATTACCACATTTTTACATTCATGGATTGTCAAATTAGTTTTTTATGAACCATATAATGTACCAAGTTCACCTCTATTTCATATTATATGGCTTATCTATTGACATATGTTATTTAATTATTATACAGTTTTCCCTTATGTTGGTTTCACTATTTTGTTCGGTCAATTATTATGTAACTCTTTCTATATATTGAAAATGGTAATTTTTTTTGTAAAATTGATTCATATTCTCTAGATTTATTATGATTTACTTAATTTATAATTTTACTAAAATAATATTAAAATAGTTTTATAAGTTCTCATAATATATTCAAATTAGTAATAGTAACTTCAGATCTCCCTTTTTCGTGGTTAAATTTACTATGATAGTTTATTGTTAAGATTACTTATAAAATATCTAATATAACATTTATATAAAATTAAATAATAATAATAATATATAATATTAAAATTAAATGTGTTTAAATATTCACCCCTTATATAAATGTATATCATCATTCATGTACATGTTTAGATTGACCAACATGTGAACATGTTGTAAATTATGGAAACAAATGATTAAGGGTTGATTTAGATATAATATTAATATAATAAAAGTATAATTAAATTATTTTTACAATGAAAAAGTAGTGAAAAATATTTTAAAATATTTATAATAATATGAAAGATGTAGATGAAATTAAAGAAATATATCACATTCATGGTGGTAGTAGTCTGTACAGACACATCTATGGGGTATAATTTTTTTCATGGAATTGTTTGGAGGTATGGAAGGGATTATAATTTAAGATTCACAATACTTTTAAAAATATAATATGAGTTCATTAATTAAACATTTAGGACTATCCATGTTATGTGGTTAAGAAAATTAATACACGTCATTCATTAAAGTTAAGTCCACACCTATGCATAATGACATTTTTATTTTTCAATTATTGTGGTGTATTTACTATAAATAATAATTTTTTATTTTTTATTTATAAATAAATTGTATATATAATACATAATAATAAATTCTATAATTATAACCATCCATGATAAGTGGTTATGAAAAATAAATGATGTCTAATCATGGATGAAGTAGTTCACATATACACAATATTTATATTCCTTCATTTTTTATGAGTTTATGGAAATTAAAGAATAACCATTAATAAATTATTATAAAAAAATCATGATTTATTAATAAAACCAATGTCATTATATTATCTTTTTATAGACATATTGGATTTGGATTATTAAGAATAAATGATTATGGAGGTGGTAATACCAAAGTCCAGAGTTTGAGTTTTCCATTTTAAATCCCCTTATAAATTGAGGATTTAATATAATTAAATGTGGCAGGAGGACTCATGAATTCTTATAGATTCTAATAGGAAAATTTTTATAGTTTTTAGAAGAAATTACAGGTGAATCTGTATTATAATGTGGTGGATGGATCCCCTTTTATTAATGGAGGGGAGGGGAATTTTTGAAGCGCGCGTTGCATTTTCAATAATGTAAATTTACTATTCATTGGAATAGGATATAAAAGGGATAAAAGAGGAAGTGGTTCTATGGTTTAATATTGAGAAACATAAACCATCTATTTTTAATCATGTTTTTTACATATTTTGGGTCATTTACCTTATGAAAGTTAAATGATAATATTTTTTCTTTTACTAGGGTAATGAATTTTTCATCAATAGTAGTGATTTTTAATGAAAAAATTAAAATAAAAAAATTAAAATAAATTGAACCTTATGATTTAAAATTTTAGTATTATTTTTAAAAATATTATTAATAACTGTTTGAAACGTTAATTTTAAAATAAACACACATATCATGCTTAAATAATTTGTAGGAAAAGTGAGTTTTCAAGATCAAATCATATGTGTAAGGCATTGTTATCAAAATTAAAAATAATTATTACATTAAAAAATTATTATTAAAAAATTCACATAGCTTTAAAATCAAACCAATTCCATGTTTTATCATAATTTTACTTAATTAAAAAAGAAATTTTTTTATTAGAATTAAAATAGTACCTTTGTTTCATAATGACAAAAATATTTTTTAGAAAAGTAACAAAATATCATCAATTTTTTTAAAATTAACCCTTAAATACATTTTTTATTGATAAATCATGATCATTCTTATACTATGATAATATAAAAAATTTCATTGTGTTAGTAAAGATTTTAGTTTTTACAATTTATCAAAAAATATAATATCATAGTAAAATAAAAAAAATAATACTAAATCAATCTTGAAATAAAGAATCTAAAAATAAGATGATTATAAAAAAATAAATTTATTAAATTAACAAATTTATCTTTTAAATTAAAATAAAATATATTAAAAAACTAAATTCAATGAAAAATTATCTATTAAATCATTTAATGTTATTACCCTATTTTTTATTCATCTGTAATTTATTTGGATGTTTTAATTTACTATATGATATAGAATTATTTTTTTTCACAATTAGTATATATATAAATATCATTGCAAATTTTAGTTTGGTGTTGTGTGGGGAACATGTTATCAATAGAGTGTTTATTTTAAGGGAAAGAGCACATCGTAATATCATTGGTTGTTACAACATTCCACCACTATGTTCCACAACCATTTCATCAATATAAAAATTTGAACTCAATTTAATAAATATTTTAGACCCTAACATATTTAAATAATAGTCATCTATTATATTCATTCAGATGACTCTAGAATAAACCAATATCATGGTAGAAGAAAATTAACTCCTATGTTTTTATACCCTGCATGAAATTTATGGTATGAACATTATTTATTAATAATATTTATGATATATATTAAGGTATAATGAAATTACACATCCTATAAATAATAAATATTTATACATTTAAATAATAATATAAAAAATAAATGTAATATTCCCTTTATCACTAAACATTGGGTATTAATAATATAATTTCAAATATATTTTTTCAATTTTTTCCTTTTTTAATTCATAATAATAATCATTCATATATAATATATAATGAATAATAATTTAATATAAATAAAAAAAATATTTATTTTTCTCTCATTTTATGATATATTTATTTTTTTCAATGTGGAAAAGTCATTATATATGAAAAGAATTATCTCTACTAAATTATCTATTTAATGAATGGTTATATTATACACTACAGATCAATATTTAAAATATTACATGTCTAATTAAATTCATTAAATTAAAAATAATAAAAACAATCTATATTTAAGAAACTTTTATTTCATATCACAAACTATGACTTTAAAAATCATATGTAACTATATAATATAAAATTATGATTTTTTTAAAATAAAAATATATTAGCCTTTTTTTAATACCCTAAAATATAGAACACATACAATATCACTATAAGATATAGTATTTGGAATATTAAAACATGAAATAATATTCTACCATTTATCGATGTCATGTTCCACCTTTTGATACATAAAAATTGGTCATATGAAAATTTAGTTCTTAAAAAAAACTACTAAAAAAAGATAATTCCAAAAAGAAAGTTGATCTAAAAAACCTGATGTAATTTTTAGAATGTATTATCCTTAATATGGAATAATTTACCCAAATATTCGAAATATGTAATATTTCCTCTAATATTTTTGATCTCATAATATAATATTGAATGTCAATAATCGATTCAAATGGTTGGGCACTATCACATGTTACTCATAACATGAACCGGTATAGTTTTTATGATTATTGAATGTTTTATTTATCAAATATTAATAATCTATAAAAAATTTAATAATAATGATGATTCATGAGAAATGATAAACTATTTATGATGCCTTTGTAATTATGATATCACAAATTTTAAACTCTAACATTGTCACATGATATGATATATGAATCTCATACACATCAGAATATGATACATGAACCCTAACTCTACCTATGATATGAATCGAATTTATATCACTACTTAAAATTTAAATAAAGTATAATATATAAGTAAATAAATTTTAGTGCATTCATATTTTATCAAAATTTTGAACTCAACATGGAAAATATTTTCATTAAAGTGATTAGGTAATAAAAAAATGGTGGAAGGAATATTTATCCAAAATAGAGATATGAAATATATTAAACATTTAAAAAAACATTCAATTTTATATTTCAATTTCAAAATCAATTAATATAATTAGTATCCAAAATTGTGTTCCAATTAAAGTGTTATCTTAAATGATTTTATGATGTTAGTGATATATGGATCGGTAATTCAACTAAATATACATGATGGAGAATGATAGACCCCATAAATCTTATTTTAACAAATAATCTTGGAATTATTCAATATTTTTAGAACCATTTTTACAAATGGACCTTATATGGTAATATATTAAAGAAAACTATTAATCAAAACGTGATTTTCTCCAATGTAGGTGATGTGGTTCTTCCTGATTGATGAAATTATGATATTTTTACATCAATATCATTTTTGTATGGAATGATAATAAAAATTAAAATAGGAACCCCCATGTTAATCAATAAGTATGAACCATTTATTTAAATCCAACCATGTCAGTAATAACACTGGAAATCAATTAAATATAATCATGCGGAAAAAACAATATTATATTGCTAAAATTTCCACCTTTTCCATTATACATTCTTATAATATTAAATTTATGTTATATCAAGATTCATCCCAATCAAATATAGAATGATATTATTTATTTATTTTCTATACCTACTAAGAGTAAATAAAATTAGAAAATATAAAATAATTTCCCATGAGTGGAATGGAAAACATAGGATTGGTGAAACATAAAGAACCTATTGAATGAGTATTTAGAACATTGTCGAATGATATATCACTATAAAAAAGGATTCCATTATATTATAGAAATTAATTTCCCCTATATCAACCATGATTATACTAGTACTAAAAAATTATTATATACAAATCCATAAAATTTTATTGAGTGTTGAATTTTTTTTATTAAATTCTTCTCCCTCTTGTGAATTACTAAATCTTCCAAGAGATGTCGATCAGAAGGAGTGCGTAAAAATAATCACTGTGAAATTTTATTATAATTTTAAATCTCATGTCACACATACTTTTTGATTGATACAATATAATTTATTATGGTTGTTTATCTTATAAGTAAAACTCTTATGAATTAATATTGAACAACATATACTAACATTCCATTTATGATATCCCACATTGCATAATGTTTTTCCCATGATTTATTTAGGATGCAAGAAAATTTTGGGATTTGAATTCTTTATGGGCCTAATATTTAATGATCTCACAAGGATATGAAATTGTAAAATTATTATATTTAAAATAATAAAATGAATGAAATTAGTGTTGTATCATAGACTCATCATAATATTTTAAAGAAATTATGGAAAGGTAACATCATCATGAATACAAACACATTCTAAAAATTAGTAACATTCATTTACCCTAGGATATCAACAACATTAATAAGTGGATTTTGAGAATAAAAAATATTTATATATATATGGCTCTCTATTTTCAAACTAAATTTGAGATTTTGGAAGTATATTTCAAATGATATCAAATTATTTTGATCAATTATGTGGAAAATAATAAGGAATAATTTTATAAATATTTCATGGGATCAAATATTAGTTTATGACCTCTAATTTATCTTTTATATAGAACAACATGGTATTATTGAGATACAAGAGTAGAAATATTCATTTTTATAATATTTAAGAACATTTTTCTAGCTTAATAAATCTATTAAAAAATAATAATCAGTAGATTTATTTTAATTATCTCATATAATATTATAATTCATTAATTATTTGATGTTATATTTTAACATCTTTATGGTGATAATCTTAATATAAATATAATCAACTCATTTTAAGAATACGTCATTAATTTTAGTTTACCCATCTAATTTTTTGAAATTAAAAATTTAGTTTTTAACATTCAATTTTATTATTAATTTTCTAACATTGTACAATATATTCTAATAATAGTTTTTATTAATGTGGATAATTTTTTAGATTTATATATTTCATATATGTTGATAAATAGTTATATTGAATATTATGAATTAAATTTATTTCTATCCATGTATGAAAATATCATTCTCCGATGATCTAATATTTTCTTAATCTAAATAGTATAGTGGAATTTCTGTATTTTTAAAATGTTTTTTAAAAATTATCAAAAATGATTTGGGACAAATTTTTTTATATTTTTTATCAATAAAAATGTAGAAATAGGGCATGACATGAAATTGAATTCAGGATAAAACATTCACACTATTCCCCAATCATTGGAATTATTATACAATAAATTGGAAAAAACTGTTATTTGTAAAAAAACATACACAATTTTAAAAAATAAGTAATGTTAACCATATTTTTTTATTTTTTTAAATTCAAAAATTTTTATTTAAATCATAAATCCAAAACCATATTTAATGTCATATAATAATTTCAAAAAACTTCACAAATAATATATATATTTTAATTATAATTTCATTATAATATTATATATTTCTAAAATTGAATAACATAACGTAGTCATGTATAATAAAGATATTATACATTATTTCAATTTTTCATATTTTTTAATATAACTTCATTTTGATGACTCATTAAAACTAATGAAAATATATCACATTTCCCACATCATATTATATTAAATTAATAACCATTATAATGGAAAAAATCATTTAAAACATCCAATGTCAATCATTTTCTAGAACACTCATCTAAATTTATAAAACCCAAAATAATAATTATTTTATTGACTTGTAGTTTTTATTACAAAATTTATAAAAAATTTCATAATGTTTCTAGTTATACCGTAGGATTAATAATTCAATGGACATAATTGTACATGTTTATGAGTTATTCTCCGAAGGATCTATATAATGAAATGAAAATTTCAATCAATATCAAATTTCTAATATATATTTCTAAGAGACAACCAACCATTTTCATTACATATAATGGATTTTTTCTAAGATAATTGTTTATTTAGTCACACTATATAAATTCTCAAATGCCATTATCCATTAAAATAGAATAAAACTAGTATATTATTTATTAGTTTTGACTGTTGTTCCATTATGCTTAAAAAATCATATTTCTTATTCCATTGTATCATTCAATTTCATATCTATATCACAATTTTTAATCACATTCACTGTTATATATTTTAACTAATATGGTATTTCTCCTCAAAATAATAATATTGAATTTATATTAATTTAGTTATTCATGACCATTACAAGAAAAAAAATTAATCCCCCCAAATTACTCAAATCATATTTATATTCAAATATACATATTTTTGACCATTCATTATATATTAATATTAAAAGATTATTACTAATTTTATTTCTTAATTGACTATAATATCATTTTAAAGAGTATTCTTCTTCAAATTTTCAATATTATACTATTAACCATCCTAATTTATAAAAAATTAACTGGTTTTCATTCCCCATTTATTTTGAATAATTCTTGCCTTATTAATATAACAAACCATAGATAATATAATGTCACAAGATTTATGTACAAAAAAATATAATAATATATTCATTTTATGTGACATATAGTTTATATTGGACTTGATGTTATTATTATTAGTTCACTATGGCTGAAAAATGTTAGGATCATTTTTTGAAAACCTTGAAATAAAATTTTACATCTACTTTTCGAGGTAGCAGATAATGAATTAAATTTTATAGTGTTTTAAAAAATTATTTATATTAATATATATAAATGAAAATAATTACAATTGGAAAACATATGGTTATGTGAATGAATTAGAAAATTATGTACCCATACAAATATATTTATATATATATATATATATATATATTCATTTTTTTCCTCATTTGGATATCATTAAGGATATTTTCCATATATAAATAAAGTATTGAATTTATTATACTCATTTCAAAAATAATGAAAAATATAATAATTGTCTTATATATATTTCTTTGAAAAAGATCATCAGATTAATTGTACGAATCACCATGGATATTTAGGTACATAATCTACCTTTTTAGATCTATCTTATTTCTAGAATCTCATCATGTTGAATCATGGTAGATTATATATTCTATAGGTGAATCATGAATGAGATTTATTATTCATTGGTTTTTGGATAATTGATCACGTATTTTCACATTATGAAAATATTTGGGTTATTTAATTTTTTTTGTTTAATGTATATTTATCTTATTATTTCCATAATGGTTTACCATAAAATTATTTTTAATTATTTTTGATTTTTAATGAAGGGTTTTCATTGAATATAATTTTTTTATTTGAAATTATTAAGTGTAGAATTTCTATTTTTTATATTTTTTTAAAATGGATCTATATCATAGAATCATTTTTTGTTTCTTCGTATCTTGATACAAATTGTTAATTTTTTATTATATAATCATGAAATTTATTTTATGAAAAAGTTATTTCTTATAAATTGTGTGATTTCTTAATATGGTTTCATGTATAAATTATATATTATCATAAATCAAAAATAAAAATAAAATATATTTTATTTTTATTTGTGTACATAGAAAACATTTTTTTGAAGTAAAATGATTCATAAATTAACATATATTTAGAACCTAAAATGAAAAGGATGTTTTGGGAAACAAATTGAATCATTGTAAAATGATTTTTAAGGTCTGAAATTTGCATTGAGGTAAACACCAATGATATATAACATATGTGGTATGGGGTAATGAATTAAAAAAAATCACATAAAATATAATCCATCCTATGTTATGTTATTTTCATTGGAATGTATTATTTTAATGTTTTTAATTTTAATTTTTAATGATCCCTTTTTCAAATATGAGAAAATGAATTTGGCTGAATGTATAATATGAGATTGAATAATTTCATAGGAGTTAGTTTAGAATTATACATAATATTTTTTGTATATTTAAATGTTGTTTAAAATATGTTATCATATTAAAAATAGATCATATAGAATGTTTTGGGATCAATCATACATGGTATTTTATACACAAATTTGGGGGTAAAATACAATACACCAATACATTACAATATTTACCTTTTAGAATATTTTTTTTCTATATTTCTTTATATGAATAACAAAGATAAGATTACACGACATGAAAAATTATGCATGTATTTTTCTCTATAGAACACCAAATTTATCTTGTGTTACACAGAACAACAAATTTCATTGACGAAATGCGTTATATCAGAGACTATGTTTTACTGAATACTATTAATATTATTATTTAATATAAAATTACCATCTAGAAGGTAAATTATAATTTTTAAATAGGAATAAATAACTTATGAAAATATATTATTTACACATA
Source organism: Viscum album (assembly GCA_963277665.1). Classification (NCBI taxonomy): domain Eukaryota; kingdom Viridiplantae; phylum Streptophyta; class Magnoliopsida; order Santalales; family Viscaceae; genus Viscum; species Viscum album. The sequence continues at coordinate 895,181,790 of OY728123.1, forward strand.
TATAAAATGATTTCATTATTTATCAATTGATTAGAAATGATAATAAAAACCAATTGATTGTAAAGGATTTGTTTTAAAATAACTATTATTATGAACCCTAAAGAATTTTGTTTCAATAAATTAAAATAATTTGAATTTATAAATTATATTAATGAAATAAATATATTATATTAATGAAATAAATATATTATATATTCAATAAATTGTTTTTGTAATTTATTATATTGATTTTATAGGCTTAATATAAGGATGAATCCAATTATATTCATAAAAAACTATATTTTTCTAAGTGTATTTAGGGCAGAATTTAAAGAAACACCTATTTTAAAATAAATTTCGGAACATTTATAAATATTATATCACAAAATAAACGAAAAAATTTAAATAATATTAAAAAACCCATTTAATAGACATATTTTAACCATATAATCTATTATAAATAATGTAGTTCATTATTTGAGGAGAAATATATAAGGAAGGCCTCCCAATATTGTTTTCCTTTTAATATTTACAAGAATTCCACTCGTCCTCTACTATAAAATGGTACTCAACCCCTCACTTATTCACACATCTCAGGACATTTGGATCATCCAAAACCTGAAAAAATAAACATAAAACATCTCTATCGTAGTACTATAATCCTCATGTTGTTCAAAAATATATCCATATATGGATTTTGGTATAATCCAAAAGGAGTTTCTCGAAGAAGAGGTAACATTCTTCAATGATAAATTTTATTTTATTTTTTATCCAATCATTAAATTATTCTTATATATTGATTATATAATAACCTAAATATCTAAAATATTATTATACATTTATTTGTTAATCGTATGACCCACAACTACAACCACTTTCGTCAAATGTGATATGTAATAATCATTCATCTGTACGACAAACTTCCTCCAAAGGAACTGAGGTTGTTCATTCTTCCATTTCCACCATTCAAGGTTGAGAAAAATTATGAACATATAATAATTATATGATATATATGATATTAATTATTTCTTTATGATTATTTGATTTTTATCTAACACACACCATCATAATTCCCATTTTGTATGAATACACTAATATTGTTTGTCGGTGTGTGGAGTACCACCTCATCAAAGTGATGCGATTCATTAACACATTACATGGAATATACTAAATATTATTTTAATGAAAACATGTTATATATATGAAATTAATACATTAATTTAATAATAATACATATATATATATATATATATATTATTTAATTTTCATTATTGTAATAGGACAAGAAAATGCGAATAGTGTTCATGCATACATACCACTTACTATCTCAGTGAACGGTGTAGTTCATTTCATGTCTCCAAACATTATGGATTACAATAAACACATAAATAATGATTATATATAGTTTCTAAATCATGTTTTATATTATTTATATTATTAAATCATGATCTATGTAATAAGAAAATAAAACAAGTAGGCAAAACATACATGAAAAATATGGTAACTAACACCCGAAAGATGAAAACAATGGAAGATTATAATGACTGGGTAATTATATGTTATAAAAGGATTATATATGATAAAATAAATGTTAATATGTTTATGGTATTAGTTAAAAACTTTCTTAAACCTATTATACAATATTTTAAACAGCATTCAACCAAATAGGAATGTAATATCTATGGAGTTCTATTCTCACTATTATTTCTGTGAGACTTATTCCTTATTCACCAATCGTCTCTTTTTGTGTGGTGGATATACTACCCTATGAAATGTTATATCAAGAAGTTACTTTATTTAATTATATTAAATGTTTCAATCTATGTTATAATTTCAGGGGTACTATGATTCAAAAGTTAATCAAGTATTAAGATATTTTGTCTCAATTTACATTCCTTTGAGACTTATTTGTTAGTATAGAGAAATTATCCACAATTTGGTGTATATACTAAAAATTTATTAATCAATATCATTATTTAATCATAATTTTTTTAATTTTAATTATCTCTTCAAAGGGATTTTTTCTTTAAATTTCAAAGTGGTAAAAGTTATAATATAATCTGAATTCCTTTTGTGATTTTTTTTCTCTCTATGGAAACAATAAATTTATTATAATTATTTTTCATTGTAACCTATATTTATTTTTATATTAATATTATTTTATAATGATATTATTATTTATTAAAAATTATAAATTTTTTCATATATATGGTGTTTACTTTGAATGATATATAATTTATTGGGGAAATATTGATAAATCTATATACATTACTTAATACACGTATTTGATAAAGAGCACTATTTATGGTTTAAATTATATACTAAATATATTAGGAATTTTTTGGGCATACAATATATGATATATGGACATATTAATTCATGGCCCTAAATGCATCATTAGTCTAATTAGATTATGGAAATTGGTGAAAAATCCATCATACTTGTTTCCAAGCAGTTCAAATCTGTCTAGAGGATAGATATTGACAATAACTATCTTGAGGATAAATCTTGATAGTTCAGATGCTATTATACCCACACAATTATACTTTCTTGAGGATAGATCTTGACATTAGAAATATTAAGATAGATATTTATAGTTTATACACCCTACATTATGTATTACCTAATTATTATCATTCCATGTGATTATTTGATTTGTTATACTATCCATGGTCATGTTTCAAAATAATGTGATTATTTATATTTCATTATTAGAGAATATTTTATTATCGACATATTAATTATTCTTATTTATTATATATTTCTTTCACCATACTTAACCCTAACCGAGCATTTTTTTCTCACCTTTTTTTGTTTCCTTCCACCAGGATTTGAAGAATTATTGTAAGAGTGATATGAAAGAATATGATATTTGGGAATAATAAAATCTTAAAAATAAAAAATAATATTTTAATTAATGTATTCAGTTGTAAAGTAAGAATCATGTATTTAATTTTGTTCTCCAAAACTTCTAAACTTTTCGATCCATCTGGATTTGATTCCTTATAATCAAGACAATGTAATACAGTAATGCCCTAGATTGGGGCTTCTAGGATTGAGGCATTATAGTTGGTATTATAGAATTTAGTATAAAAAATGGGAAATATATTTATAATAACATTGATTAGAAAACATAACCCTATTATAGACTATGAGGATAACTATAGGAGAACATCCCAAAGATAACATGTTTATGATAATGAGATTATATATGAATATTTTTTTTCAATTTATCTTATCTATTTCACTAGTTTTTTGAATTATAAATTATGTTTAATAATGATATGATCTAATATAAAACATTAACATTTTTAGAAATAGAAATTTTATGGAATAATGGTGTCAATAATTTAGGAAAATGTAGAGGTTTCCCTATTGTGGAATCCAATATAGTTTATATTGAAACTGAACTAGTTATTGATATATTATGGAATCATAGTCATGCTATGAAAAATTACGTCTCCTAAATGGAGAAACATATTAAATAGTGATATTATCTTATGCTATATAACATTATGTTTTAGTGGACCCTATAATATAGTAGGAATAATAATACATTGGAGTCTGATCCATGGATTAAATATTTGGGGAAGATCATTATGGCCTCAAGATGTGGTGAAAATTAAAAGGTAACATTTGTAGTGTATTTTATCAAAGGCGATGATAGTAAATTTTGGCTGTTTATCCATAATACTATGAGGAATATGAAATATAACTCATTGAATTGGATGAATTTAAGTATACATTATTAGACAAATATTTCCCTCACCATAAATAAATTGAGATGAATAAGTAGTTCATTTTCTTAAAGAAAAATGTATAAAAAAGGGTGGAAGAGTATGGGGATAATTTTACAATGTTATCTAGTTATGATACTAATTTTATACAAAACAAGGAGGGAAATATTCACCACTTATTTTAATTACATAAGAAAAGTCTCTAAAGAGTAATGGTATCTCAAAAGTTTTCTTTGTGTGAGAAAATAATTTTATGTTCAATCAATACAGATAAATAGTTATCCATGTATTATGGATTTAATTTGATGAAAGATAAGAAGAGGATAAAAATGGAAAATAATTAATAAAGGGAATAAGGTAAAGAATTATTTTCCAACATGTCATAACATTGGATAGAATCACCTTGGGAAATTCTTGAAGGGATTTGGAGTCTGTTATAAATATTGAAAAAAGGGTCACCAGTCAATAGAGTGAAAAGGGATGAAATAAAAAAAATGATATTTAGTGTTTTTACTATAGTGAAATGGGGAACTATGCAGACAAATTACTTAAGAGTTAGTGGAATCCTAGGGATCAAATTTAAGCTTATGTTATTAATACAACCAAAGTGGAATGATTAATTTGATTATATTTCGATTCAAAAATTATGTTATTTGAGTATTTTATCAATGATGTACTGGTTATGAGAATCATAAATATATAAATAAATTTTTTAATAAATTAATATTTAATTAAGTATTTGAGATAAATTTTTGAATGGTACCATGAAATGTGATTTGGTTGCAAGTTAAACTTTTTGAAAACAAATGGTTAAGTGAATTATAATGCTTAAATTTTTATGGATGTTGAGAAAATGACATTTTTATTAGGAGATGATTAATATGGATAATATAAATTGGATAATAATAACTGCCTTGGAACTGATTATAATGTTTTGGATCTTGATATTTTGGTAGATACATGAGGATTATAATTTATTAAATATATTAAGTTGATCTTTGGACATGGTTTTGGAGGTTAATTTATTACATCACCATATGACACAGCCTGTATTAAGAAATGATGTAGAAATAGTTCAAGGAATGAAAAAAAATTATAATATTGTGTTTATGAAGTAGAATCACATATTCCCTTATATTCATATATAGAGAAATAATTCCTCAACTCTTGGAAAATGGGCTTCAAATAAAAATTTTGTCCTATTATCATTTTTTTGATGATATAAATAAACCTTTTCACATTTTCGGATTATAGAATTCCAGTCCTAACCCTTCCCTAGATCACTGAATTTATTGTGAACAATGTTTTCTTCCAATATCCAGAATGACATGATGGTTATATTTTTCATCAATGTCAAATTTTCTATTTCCCAATAATTCTCTCTTTTATGGGAATATTTTTACTTGACCTATTTACTTCCATTTATCTTTTATTAATGATTATATTTTCATAACCATTTTATGATGTGGTTTTTTCTAAAATATTATTTCCACATATTGAACCCTTTTTTACCACGATCAAGTTTAATTATAAAAGGAGAAATTTATTTAAGTTGGGGAGAATGTTACACCCCATGTCTTTGTAATATTTTCCTTTTAGATTAAATTTAATTGTGTTCTGAAATTTATTTATATGAAATTCCACGTTTTTATTAAGCTACATGAATCATTATTCATATATTTCTCTATATAAAACTCCAAATTTAGCTTGAATTACACATAATAATTACTTAGATGGATTGCATTTTATGCAAGACAGTTTTTACCAAATACTATTAATATTATTATTTTAAATAAAAATTACCTCCCAGATGATGAATTATTAGTTATAAATAGGGTTATATAGATTATGAAAATATATGGTTTATAAAAATATAAAATTAATTCATTGGATATTAATTAATAATAAATGAAAATAAATACAAATTAAATGCAAGGAAAATGTTTGTATAGACAAAATAATTATGCCCCAAAGTAATTTTTTCTTAATAAATTAATTAATTTATATTAGTGAATGATATTAATTATATATATATATAATATTAAATCATTGTTTATATATTCATCCAATCTGTTTTATAGGCTTAATATAAAAACAAATCTGATTTTATGCATAAAAGCTATATTTTTCTAAAGGCAGTTTTTCGACCTTTTAATGCCCTACCTATTTTAAATCAATTTGTTTGTAATTTTATAAATATTATACAGAAAATAAACTTAATTTTTAGAACAATAATTTCAATATTACCTTAGGGAGAACTTTTTTTTTCAGAAGTATCATTTTTTGACAAATAGGAAAAAATACTGAATTTAAATTGTAAACTGAATTTTTGTCTAAATAATTTATAGTGTTAAATTATATTTTAAGATATTTTAAATAATTATTATACAAAATTTACATATATTAATAAAATTTAGTTCATTTGAATCATTTCTATATTAGAATCAAACATAAAAACTTAGTGAACTTTTGAACATTTTCACTTTAAAAACCCAATATCCAATTACATTTGTGGGATTAAATTTAAAATAATTTTTAGCACTTATGTTATTGGAATTTGTAAAAATGGATTCCATATTTGGAATAAGAAAAATTTATAGTTACTCTAAGGAAAATATAGTTTTTTACCAAAAATATTACTTAATGAAATAAAAATTAATTACAGTGATTAAGGTGAAAATGAGTTTTCTTAGTGGTTAAACTTTATTAATAATGAGTGCTTTGTGGAATCTTCATTCCATAATCCCAATATAATATCATTCAATTTTGAAATACCTCTAGACTATGTGCCTTTTTTGATTATATCTAGATATTCTTGTTATATGTGATCTTTCATATTACTAGGTGGAGCTAACTATATTTATATCATTATATGCTTTTTGGTTTTGGGGTGTCCCACAGAGTATTGTTATACTCACCCCTACATGGAATTTTCTTGTACATTTCATGTTTTTTGTAGATGTTCCACCTTTTGATAGAGTCCTAGATAAATCCGGACCCGACGATACATAGTGGGACTTGACAGGCTGAGGTGTGTTTTTATGGATTTTCACAGTTCTCACCAATACACACATTTTAGGTTGGACTTGTGTTTTCAAACTCATTGTGGTGGTATTGTATCTTGACCTGTTTACATCCCTTTACTTCCCATCATTCTATAGTTGTATTATTTAGATGTACGCATGCTTAGCTGTTTATATTTTTTACATTTCAACGTTGTATAGGATTGGAGATGTGTGCATATGTATAGGTATATCAATGATGGCCTCCCATGTTAGTGATATTCCTACTCGGTTCTAGTCACCAGTCCCTAGACTAATGGAGGAATGATTGGGGATTCACATCATATGCCCCTCTAGTACGGATCATGAAATAATTTTCTATTGATTACAGCTCAATTTTCTGATATGATCTTTGTATGGGATAATCATCCCATAATCCTTCATTTAGGAAATTTTCTAATGCTATGAACAAAAAAAAATTTATGAGGATTATATACTCTCTCTTTGACATGTATTATCCTAAGTCACTTTAGTTTGTTGTATTTAGTGTCTCTTTAATGTTATTATTTTATGGGTAATATGATTGAATATTTACCAATTTCGAATAGGCGTTAGGTTACAATCTTCTTTATTTCATTATTGTTTAACTTTATAGTTATTTGGAAGGTAAAACCATTATTTAACATCATCTATCCATTCTCTAATGATTATAATTCCCCCAATTCTTATTAATGAATCGTTGAGATATTCATTTGTAAGTGCTATCAATATTTTATTTTCCATTAGTTTGGAAATCATTGTTTTCCATATCCATGTTTTATAGAATGTTTTTCCAAAATGATACTTTAAAAAAATAAATGATTACCAAAATCTATTTTTTAGGGTCATTTACCTTCATTAAAAAAATTAAAATAAAATCTTAATGTTTTCTTAATTGATCACCTCCGACTCCTACTAAAGAATAATGAAAAAAAATTATTTTTAACATATATGACATGAACATATTATACCACCATATTGATCATTATATTATTTAATCCATCAATTATTATTTTTAGGTCCATTTCAATAAAAATTAATTTCAAAATCATTTGTGTTTTTTTAGTTATGAAAAATGATTTTCACAGTAAAAATAATATTTTCCGAATGAATGTTTTAATAATATTTTAATGTCACTTCTATTCATTAATGTCCACAGCCATTAATCTTACTAATGCTCCACTGTGAAAATGTTTTTATGACACCATCATGATTATTTATCTAAATGGGTTATTGTTGTTTTAATGATATTTCTATGGAACCCATTAATTTTCCCTAGGTTAGTCATGTTTTAAATAGATTTTCATAGAATCTATTAAATTTTCAATAGAAAATAATGTTATTAATGGAGTGATGATTATTTCTATGATTTTTATTTATGATATGGTTCTTATATTTTTTCCATGATTTATAAATCAATAGTATATCTCATGGGTGAGAAATATATAGCTTATAAGATTTGTTTTAACCCCCTTATAGCTCATGATATTAGGGGTTAAGCCCGATTATATCCCATGGGAGATACTATTATAGTTTATATGAAGGGTTTATGTATGGTACTATCCTTAAAAATTATTGAATCTGGTGATTAATTTATTAAATATATGATGATTTTTTTGTTTTATACAATTAGGAAAAAATATTAAACTGTAATCTCATATATTACAAGTGGAAACTTCTACATAGTTATTATATTTTCCATAAAGAAGTATTTAAAATAAAATATGATTTTGTTTCCCCATAAACTAATTATATTTCATAATTACCTATTTCATATCCCTACTATCAATTAAAACCATTATTTTTTTAAAAAAATTGGTTTGATCACAATAATCACTATAAGGGAAATAAACATAAAGGAAACCATTGGTCTAGTGAAAAAGATAAAAAAATAGTAATTTTTTACCATTCAATCAATGTATTTTAGAGAATGAAAAAAGAAAATTAAACATGTTAATAAACCCATATTTTCTCAAATTAAATCCTTAAAACCTATATAAATTATATATAAATAATATAGTTATCCCATGACATTATCTCAAATGTCACTCTAATAAATGGACTAACCATCCAGTCAACTTCCATACATGTCACACTTCTAAATAGAATAACCATACATTCCACTTATATACCTAATTCATGGTTGAGTATCATTTAAAACATATCATTTTTTTAAAATGGAACCACCAATTATCATAAGGAATTCTCCCGAATCAAAAAATGATCATAAATTTTGAATGCATGTTTCAGAAAAATATTCTTTATGGAAAATATCTTATTTTACAGGAAAATGGATCACATGAAAATGAGAAAATGTTATTTCAATAAAAAATGTATGATTATAAAATAATCATTAAATAAAATATTATTCGTGAATTTTGTAAGAACCACTTATGTTTTATATGTTAAAAAGAAACATTTTATTAGTATTTTTTAGAAATGTCATAGAGAAAATCATTTGGAAAATAACAAAGTGATTGCATTAAAACCATTTTGTAAAAATTATAATTTAGTTAATTATGAATTTAAATAACCATTGGAGAATAATAAAAATATTTTTAAAATAAATTATAGAAAACTTTTACAATGAAGAAAAATATTGTTTTTTGGATGATTTATAAAGATAATTTTTAAAAGAAAGTCATTTATATTGAGGCCAACTTTCGATATAAGTAATTTATCATCCATAATAAAAAAATGTTATTTATTTAATATATTTATTACCAATTTCATGTTTATTATTAATTTTGTTTCAATTATTACAATGATATAGATATTTACTTAATTAGTTATGTTCACTTCAGACGTTTGGATGATATTCATCACATAATCCCAAAATGACTAGGCATATTGAAGAATGTCAAAGAGTTAATTATTTTATCATATCCCAAATAATAAAAATGTAATAATTATCATAATTTTACATAAATAATAATATTTAAATAAATCATGAATAATGGTTATGAAATATTTACCACATTATAAGAATAGAGACGGATGGCATACTGTATGCTCGAGTAAAGTTTCCATTTTTCAAATTACATTATGGATTGAAGGTAAGTATTTTTTTACCGTAATATTATGATTATAATATGATACATAGAATGTTATATATTTATATGATTATATATATATATATATATATCATCCATGTGATGTGGTTGTAAGAAAATGAATTACATCACTTCATGAAGGTGATAATTCACACGTAAGAATGAACAACATTAGCATTTTATATTGAATGGAAAATTAAAATTGTAAATTATATATTAACACTTAATTGTTTTTTATTTTTCATTAATATCATATTTAAAAATCACTTCAATAATTATATATTATTAGATGAGATGGTGATAAAAATTAATTGCATCAGTTCTGGAGGTGGTAGTTCGCTATAAACACAAATGACATCTTCATTTCCCATTTGATGAAAGTTTAGTTATATATTGGTTATTGTACAAACATAATAACATATTTTTATATATTGGATAATACTATTATAATTTTATTATGGTTGAATAATATTATAATAAAGTTGATGAAAAAACAAGTCTAAAATAGTTAGTTGAATACTATACCACTTCTCTGGAAACCTCCTTTGCATAACACATTAAGACCTATAGTGATGGTTAATTTCATAAAATAAGACCACTTGAATTAGGGGATTTATTCAAAGAACTAATTTTAACATATATTTATAGAAAAAATGGTTTTTATGTGTAATTAAATGATAAGAAGACGTTACCTTTTATAAGAGACGGGAGGGGTAGTCTTGGCGTTTCTCAAAAAAATTAATTTAATACAAATTACTTTTCAACAAAATATCACTAAAAATTATTTATTTTGAGTATATGATGATTATGGTTTGAAATTATCTCATCCAATATTTCTTTTACAATTTAATGTCACACCGTAGCCATGTCAGTTGGTTTTAACAATATTTTAGCCACTTTAATACGTACCAGGATAACTAGGATCTTTCCGATTTGAGGGTGATGATACTTAATAGAAATGGAACATAGTTGATATTATAAATAGTATCCTTTTCTATGACCTTATTGGGATATTTTTAATAATTTTATATCATTTCCTAAATTATTATATCTTACAATATAACACTTATGTCACTTTTAGGACTATTCATTACATTAATTTAAATAATATCAACATAAAATGTATAATTAAAAAATAATAATTTAAAACTTCCTTATAATGTTTATATCATTTAAAAAATTCATTTATTGAATTTAATTTCTAATCAATATTTAATTTAAAATTTTTCATAACATTTATTTAATTTTTCTATTAATTGAATAACTCCGGTTTAACATCCCAAGGTTTTGAAAATAAGTTTAATATTGAATGCAAGAAACACTAAGTCTCTATAAAACACCACTTTGTTACAACCAAGCTAGTAAATATAATTTTTCCACCTCTGTGTTTTGAATTTTGAAAAACTGACATAAACAGTCGCATTGAGTAATATATTTAGAGTATGATAGGATCAACTTACATTTTGGGGGAATAGTAACTTACACTTATAAATAATAACTTACCCTTATGAATAGTAACATAACCTTATGAATAGAAAATTACCCTTATAAATAGTAATATACCCTTTCGAATAGTAATATACCCATTCAAATAGCAATGTCACCCATGTGAGTATAAATAAAATCTAGGCACCATATAAATGAGAGTTGATATTTTAAAAAATAATAATAAAGTGTTTATATTTTTGTGAGTAATAAAAATTTATTTATAATTTTAAATTAATAAATTTATTTCAAATAAAATTAATTTTCATAAAATGTATTCTTAAAAAAATTAGGATAATTTTATGAGACCTTAGTTAATTTTTGAAAGTATTATAAAATCAGTTTTAAATTTAAAATATGCATTTTCAAGTAAATAATAATTTTACTTAAAAATTTAATTTCACTTATTTAAAAAAATTATATTTATAAAATGGAGTTCATTTTTTAATTATAAATTTAAAGAAATGGTTTGGGTGAATTTTTGGTATTTTTTCGAAATACTTGAATTTTTGGTGAATAGTGAAATTCGATAATTTATGAAATATGCTAAATAAATGAATTTCTGCATCATGATTGAGTCATAACTGATGTAAATGACAATTGGTTTTAATTCACATGCACATATTACTATTCTTGGTCACAAGAATCCAAACTATTCATAGTCTTGTGCCAAAATAATTAAATAACGAATATGATATTCAAAAATAACCCCTCTCCTCCACTATAACCCCCCCTCACCCCCTCTTCTCTTCACTTCTTTGAAGCCTTTTTCCTTGTCTAAATTCTACTAAAATATACTCCCAATCCCCTCCCCCACATTTAGTATCCCTTGGTCTCACAAAATGACCAAAACTGCTCCCCTAAAGAGCCTCTCAAGGAAGATAACTTCAAGAGGTAAATTCCTCTTTTCATTTCTTTAATTTCGAGTTCATTTCATTTATTTTTCTTTCCTCACATCATTTTGTCACAATTTCATGATAACTCCAATAAATTACATGTACTAAGATGTTTTTATGTTAATGTAAAAATTCATCATCATCTCTCCTTTCCCCCTTTTTTCACTAGAAATGAAAATTAATGCTTTGAATGATGGGAAGTTGCAAGACTTTGTATATGAAGATATAATTCTGAAATTTGGGAAAAGGATTTGTGTTCCAACTATACCCGAGCTAAAAAGGGTGTTATTGAATGATTCACAAAGTTTAAATTTCTCTATATATCTTGGTAGCACTAAGATATATAGAGATTTGAGGGAACATTTCTGATGGGATAACATAAAGAGGGAAATTGCAGATTAGGTATCCAGATGATTATTCTGTCAATAAGTGAAGACCGAATAAAAAAATACTAGAGAATTAATGCAACCTCTACCTATTCATACATGGAAATGGGATGATATAAATATGTATTTTTTAATTGGATTACCCAAAACATCAATAAATAAGGATGCAATATTGTTAACTGTGGATCGAATTACGAAATATTCACATTTCCTCATTATAAGAGAGGATTTTCCAATGGAGTTCCTTGCACGACTCTATATAAATGAATTTGTGAGACATCATGGAGAACCTCTCTCAATTTTCTCTGATCATGATCTATAATTTATATTTAAATTTTGGAAATTTCTTCATAAATATTTGCATTCAGAGGTTCATTTGAGTAGTTTTTATCACCCCCAAACTGACAGGCAATCAAAAAGGACGATCCAAACTTTAGAAGATATGTTGAGATCATGCTCACATGATTTTCAATTTATGGGAGATCAATATATAACTTTTTTTAGTTTTATTATAATAATAGTTTCCATTTTAGCAATCAAATGGATTCACATAAAGCATTGTATTGAAATAGATGTCGTATACCAACATGTTGGGATGAAGTCGGTGAAAGGAAGCTTGTGGGTCGAAATCTTGTAGAGGAAACAACAATGAAGGTAAAGACTATTCAAACCCATATCAATATAGCTTAATGTAGATGAATTATCTATGCTGATAATCGAAGGAGGGATTTGGAATTTCAAGTGGGAGATCATGTTTTCTTGAAAGTATCTCCAAGGAAGGGTGTTATAAGATTTGGGATAAAAGGGGAAGTAATCCCCACATATATTGGACCTTTTGAAATTCTAGAGAGAATTGTAGCTGTGACTTATCATTTGGAAATTCCGACTATCCTACCTAAAGTGCACAATGTATTCCATTTCTCATTATTGAGAAAGTACATGCCATACACAATGCATGTACTCACATCTAAATGTATAGAATTTTAACTTGACTTATCTTACTATGAAGTGAATATCCAGATTCTGGACACTAAATAACAGTTGTTAAGGATTTAGAAGACTCATCTGGTAAAGGTTTTTTGAAAAAATCATAAAATTGAAGATGCAAAGTGGGAGCCAGAGGATATTATGCTGAAGACCTACCCAAATCTTTTTATGAGGTTACATTATGAAATTTTTTGGATGATTTTTTTTGTAGGGAGAGAATGGAACACCCCAAGGTTTTGAAAATAAATTTACTATTGAATGAATGAAACACCAGGTTTCTAAAAAACACCACTTTGTTACAAAATAAAGAGAAATCATAAATTTTCCACCTCTTTGTTTTGAATTTTGAAAATTTGACACACACGATTGAATTCAGTAAGATATTTACAGTATTATAGGATCAACTTATATTTTTGGTGAATAGTAACATACCCTTATTAATTCTAACTTACCCTTATGAATAGTAATCTACCCTTTCTAATAGTAACCTCACCCATGTGAGTATATATAAAACCTAGGCACCATAAAAATGAGGGTGAATATTTTAAAAATTATTAATTAAGTGTTGATATTTTATTGAGTAATAAATATTTAATTACAATTTTAAATTAATAATTTTATTTAAAATAAATATCATTTTCATAAAATTGATTCTTAAATAAATATTTTTGTTTCATATGAATTTAATATAATTTTATGAGACCATAGTAAATTTTGAATGTATTATAAAATTAGTTTTATATTTAAAATATGTATTTACAACTAAATAATGATTTTATTTAAAAATTAAAATCCTATTATTAACATTTTCTGATAGAATGGAGTTAATTTTTGAATTCTACTCATTGAGAAATGGTTAGTGTGAATTTTTTGTATTTTTCCAAAATACTTGAATTTTGGGTGAATAGTGAAATTTGATAATTTACGAAATATGCTCAATAAATGAATTTATGAATCAAATTTGAGTCCTGGATGATGTAAATGACCATTGGTTAGAACTAAAATGCACATATTAGTATTCTTGTTCCCAATAATCAAGACTATTCATAGTCTTGAGCCAAAATATAAAATAATGAATAAGATACTCAAAAATCACTCCTCTCCTCCACTATAAATCCCCATCCCCCCTCCTACTTCTCTTCACTCCACTCAAGCCATGTTACTTATCTAAATTTTGCTAAAATATTTTAAAAACCTCTTACCCCTCATAAATTATCCATTGGTCTCATAAAAAGGCCAAAAAATATCATTAAATGAGGCACTCAAGTAAGATAACTTGAAGAGGTAAATTCCTATTTTCATTTTTTTATTTTCAAGTTCCTTTATTTTCTATTCCTTTCCTCACCTCCAATTCTCCAAATGTTATGATAACTCTAGTACCTTACATTTACTAGAATTTTTTTATAATTATGGAATAATTCATCATCATCTCTTCTTTCGCCTATTTTTTTTTGCTAGAAATGAAAATACCATCCTAGATGTGTCAATTTATCACATTCAAGGATGACGAGTTTTCAACATTTGTTACCATATTAAATTTTTGTTATGAAACCGTTTTTATGGTTGAAAAAGATCATAATATATGTAATATTTCCTATTTAACATTCAGGAATCAATTTTTACAAATTTTATTAATTTATAAAATAAAATGAGTTCGTAGTGATCGAAAAACCACCAAATTAATCCTAGCATTTATCATTAAATTTTATTATAATGATTCATCCTCACCGAAAGTATCCAAATAATTTATATGACCATTTAAAATTATGTACTAACATTAAAAACATATAATATCAATTCTATAATTCACGTCTAATTTTACATTAACTTCCATACAAACAAACCGATCATGAATGCTAATGAAACGAGCAATCACAAACGAGGATATTAAATCTCTTAACCCATAAAAAGGAACAAGAATGAACTTAATAAAATTATAATAAATAAAATTCATATCATATAGGTTCTAAATTCAGTTATTAATAATTCTAATATCATATTCCATGACCTTAAGTTCAAGAGCAGAACATATCCGGACATAATCTATGAGTTTTCTATGGAAACCTCTATTTTCATTCGGGTTACTCTTATTCTCTACATACCACAATTAGATTATTATTTATTCATATTTACTCCTCATAAATTCTGTGAGAATGTTCTTTATATGTGTACCAACTAGAATCCTACTTTCATTTATGGGTAGTTATATGTTTTTAAAGGATCTTTCAAATTTTTTTCCTGAAATACAAGCTCCATTCAAGGGAATTTCTAAAATTCTTAACTATTTTCAAGGGAACTATATATTACGTTTTTTGAAACAATTATCTTTCCAAAATCACTAATTTTATTACAAAAATACTATCTTAATTCACTTCATGTTTTATACAATTAATATCCCAAAAATAACTCTTCTTTTCAAAGTAAAAGAGTATTTATCTCAAAAATTACTCAATGATTTTATAAGAGTATCTTCATCTATTTCAACACTCATTTTGATTGTTATGTATTATTGGGATTAATATTTTATGATATCATATTACGTATTTAATTTAATGATTTACTATTAGTTTGACTATGGATTTGCTATCTTAAATCCATTCACCAATTTACTCAGAATTGTTAGTGTTTATGCTTAATGTTTGGGGAAAGTTATTTAAATTTCATATGTTAGTTTCAATATAAATGTATATGTTGTTTATTTTTATCCCCATTCATATGAGGAATGCAATGGAATTAGTATGTGATGGATGGGGCCCACTATATCACCTTTATGAATCGGAAGGTCTCATGAGAAAAACTACGGTCTTGGCAAGAGGTCTTGAAAAAATGGTTATTTATGGTCCTGGCATGAGGCCTTGATGGTTTGGTTATGATGTCTGACATTATAAGTTACCTCATTATGAAACTATTAATTGAAATTTCATTTAGTTATTAGAATAGTATAAAAACCAAGATTATGATTTATTATGGAATTATTTATTCAGCTCTTATTCCTTTCATAATGTGTTCAAGTTAATTTTTAAAGGCATGTGTTTATAGTTAATCATGATGCTGAATGTTTATGTTTATAATATATTCCAATTTATTTATTACCCTTAATGTGAATTTGAGCTCACCCCTTTCTTATGTTTCATTTTCCTAGGACATGAAGAGGTATATTATGAATGACATGCAGGGATAACCTAGGAGTTATGGAAGTTTTCAAAAGAATTCTTATATTGTTTTTCCTTTAAAGTTATTATGTTGAACTTATGTATGTTTCAGGTTTTTCAAATCTACTAAACTATTCATTTCATTATGAAACAACTTTCTTGTAATCATTCCTATGTAATGAAATAAGTTACTAACTCCAGGAAACTGGGTTCGGGGTATTTACAGTTGGCATCAGAGGATGTTTAGTAGAAAACATTGAAACAATATTTAGAAAATGTAGATTAGTGAAAAAGTCCCTAAGATAGACATTGAGGATAAACATACAAGAACATCATTTAATTTTGGTAAGAAATATATTATATGGATATTTCTAGAAGATACATCCATATATGGATATTACAAGTGGATGTGGTTCATGTACATATGTACCTTGGAGTAACAACTATAACAAAGAGTTTTAGGCTTAACCTAGGGTATCTTGGTACATGACATCATGCCTTACTATGCACCTTTGTTAACAATCCCAAGGGATTTTCTTTAAAAATTTTCATTTTCATTAAAATCCATTATGATGGATTTAAATGAAAGTTTTTACTCAAGGAAACTATGTTTATGATTATGAGATTAGCTATGTACAAGATTTTAAACTCTGCCATGTATTGTTCTACGTTGAGATTATACATTATGACTCATAAACTAATCTATTTATGCCTTTATTTAGAAATATAACCTAGTGAAAGCAATGGAAATCGCATGAACGTGCGTATCCCATGTAGGTATTTCCCTCTGATGTAAGATAATGATATTGGCTCTGGTTCTGAAACTGGTACTGATCAACTTATAAATTTACTAGGACAACTAACTCATGTTATGAAAAATAAAATTACCTATATGTAGCATCCAGATGTATAATGTGGAGGATCTATGTTAGACCACTTTATGTGACAATATCATCCACCATTCAGGGGGACTAAAAACCCATTCGTATGAGAGCAGTGGATAAGTTAATTAGAGGAGATATTTCTCTCTTTGGGATGCAATGAAAGAGAAGATGTGGTCATGGCGTTTTATCATCTATTGGGAGATGTGGATCAATGGTGTTCTTTAATTCAAAACACAAAGGAGGAGGAATAAATAGAGGAAATTTAATGAAGGGATTTTAAGGAAATCTTCTTAGAAAAATACTTCCCTCACGAACAGTGAGATGATACGGAAAGGCAATTTCTAAATCCGAGGCAAAATAGGATGAGAATGATACAATGAATGAAGTTAACATCACAAGGTTATCAAGACATGCTATGGAATACATACGTAATCCATGGAGAAAGGTTTATTGATTCTTTTATATTTTAAAACCATACCACTAAATGTATCTAGTCTCCCAAATTTTCTAATCATATGAATATATAGTCTCATGTGATATCAAGATGGAGAAAGAATTCTCTAAGTCTTATTATTTTAAGGGAAATCAAGAGAATAAGGGGAATACTGAAAACACTGGAAAAGGAAATAAGGAAATGAGGATTAAGGGAAGAGTTGACATTCCACCCTATGATAACTGTGGGAAGATACACCAAGGTAATTCCATGAAGGGTATGGGTGTTTGTAACAATTGTAGTGAAAATTGCCACCTATCCCGGTATTGTTAGGGGAAAAAAGAATATAAAAATGTTTAATGATATAATTTTAGGTAGAGGGGAAATTATCAAAATGAGTTTCTTAGGTGTCAAGGACACTTTCTCCAAATAATTCCAAGGGAGAAAGACCAAGATCATGTGATCACAACAGCTGATATTGAAGTTTCCAATGATGTGGTGGTAGGATCTTTAATTGTTTCCTAAACTTAGACAATGATTTATTTGATTATGGATTATCACATTCTTTCATATCTTCCCAGTTTCCAATAAAATTAGATATTTCCAACTTGATTTAATAAGGATTTCTCAGTCAAAACTTTTAAGGTAAGTATCATTGCAACAAAGATGTATTAGGAAACCCCCATTATGGAATATAAAAATTCTTTATCTATTGATTTTATTATCAAAACCCTGATTGAATTTGATATAATCCTTATTATGGAATGGATTTCAAATCTTGATGTGAAAATATATTGAAATAAGAAGGAGGTTACAATTTTTGAGAACGATATAGAATCCCTTATATTTAGAGCAGATTATTCACCATCTGATTCTTAACTAGATCCACCCCCAGTAGCTCTACTGAATGAAATTATTGGGGAGTATGAGAACTCAATATCTATGAGTGAGTAATGGAATATTAAAATTTAGGATTTAACTATTGTGAAAGAATATATGGATGATTTTTTAGAGGATTTACCTTGACATCCTTCGGAGTGGGAAGTTGAGTTCTCTATTGATTTAATTCCAAGTTCAAGGACTATATCAAAGACTCATTAGAGAATGGCCAGTGTAGAATTAGTAAAATTGAAGAAACAACTAGAGGAATTGAGTAATAAAGGATTTATTCTCCCAAGTGTCTCTCCATGGAGATCCCCTTCTCATTTCGTTAAGAAGAAAGATTGATCTATGAGGTTGTGCATTGAATACAGGGAGATCAATGCTATAACAATAAAGAATAAGTATCCCCTACTTCTCATTGATGATTTATTTGATCAGCTTCATAGAGCCCAATATGTTTTGAAGATTAACCATCGATCTAGATATCATCAATTGTGAGTGAGCCAGGAAGATATTGCAAAGACAATATTTCGAACTAGGTATGGGAATCACAAGTTTACAGTAATACCTTTTGGAATGTCTAATTCACCCTTAGTTTTTATGATCTAATGAATAGATTTTTGAGGAATATCTTGATGACATTGCGGTGGTATTTATTTATGATATATTGGTATACTCTAAATTCTATTAAAATCATGAAAATCACTTTCAGATTATTCTGAAGACTCTTAGAAGAAAGGAATTATATGGGAAATTTAGAAAATGTGAATTTTGGATTAAATATATTTTCTTTTCTGGGCCAAATAGTCTATAAGAATGGAATATTTAATGATCCTTCGAAGACAAAGACTATTTAGGAATAGAATACTCCAAAAAACATAATTGATGTGTGTAGTGTTATTGGTTTATCAAGTTATCATCAACATTTTGTTCAGAACTTCCCCCATTTAGCCAACCCAATGACCAAGCTTACACGTAAAGAGGTTAAGTTCTTATAGATAAAATAATGTGAGGAATGTTTTGAAGAATTGAATAGGAGATTAGTGAATGATATGATCCATAATCTATCATTGGGGAATGGTGGATTTGCGATCTATAGTGATGCATCAAAGAAAGGACTTGGTTGTGTCCTTATACAGCCCGAATGGCCTGAAGGCCTCTTTTTTATTTTATTATAGATAATCCTCAATTTTAATGGATAAAGGGGAACCCCTACATGACCCATAGGCCCAAGGAACAAGTAATAACATGACGTGAAGGTTAATACATGACCCAAAGGCCCAGAGGAAAAAGCCCATTACATGACCCATAGGCCCAACCCACTAGAACCACCCCTCCCCAACTCATGCATCATTGATCCCCTAGCTCCCCACCTTTTCATTACTGATCAACTAGCATTGCCCCGTGAAAAGCTGCATAGTTCGAGGTCCTGATGGCGATTTCCATACCCTCTCATTCTCCCAATCTGGTTAGCTCTGCATCATGTGGCTGCTATATGCTCTAATCCTCTTTTGGGGCCTGCTCTGTGTGAACTAGGCTACTCCATAGTCTCCATGGTCTGAATGCCTTTGTTGACTCGAAGGCCCTAAGACCCTTAGGCCCAAACCGATGTCCTGAAGGTGAAAATCCAGTGAATACTTCCAGCTGATACAATACAAAAAATTACCTTCTACAGTACTACTACAGTAACCCATAAATTCGCCTCCACCCGATTTTGAACCTAGGTCTCTTGGATGCCAAGTAGGAGCCCTTATATAATGATATTGTTATTGCCTATGTATCATGGAAGTTAAAAATTCATGAACATAGCTATCAAACTCATGAACTTGAGTTAGTAGCTGTAATATTTTCTCTGAAGATATGAAGACACTATCTCTATGGAGAAAGGTGTGTGATATATACAAATCACAAGAGTTTAAAATATATATTCCCACAGAAATAACTGAAAATGAGGCAAAGGAGATGGCTCAAAATACTCAAGGATTATGATTGTTTAATACAATACCACCAGGGGAATGAAAATAAGGTATGAAATACATTATGCAGGAAGGATCATAGATCCCTAAACAAAATGGGTATTGAAATGGATCCTGTGTTTATGAATCTAGTAAATATGGATGCGAGGATTATCAAAGAATGTGAAATGTCATTACTTTTTCAATTGTATGACCAACCATATTTATTATAAAGGATTAAAATCTCTTAACATGATGATGATAACCATAAAAAAAATTAATTCTTTGAATGATGGAAAGATTCATGACATCATATATGAAGATAGAATTCTGAAATTTGGAAGAGGTTTTGTGTTCCAGCTATACTCGAGCTAAAAAGGGAGTTATTGGATGATGAACATAGTTCATAGATCTCTATAAAACCTTGTAGCACTAAGATGTATAGATATTTTAAGGAACATTTCTGGTGGGATAACATGAAGGGGGAAATTGTTGATTAGGTATCAAGATATTTAGTCTATCAACAAGTGAAGGATGAAAAAAAAACATCCTAGAGGAGTCATTCCACCTCTACCTATTTCTACATGGAAATGGGATGACATCACCAAGGATTTAGTAACTGGATTACCTAAAAATACAAGAAATAATTACGCAATATGGGAAATTGTTGACCAACTTACGAAATCTTCACATTTCCTCGCACTATGGGCAGATTTTCCACAGGAGCGCCTTGCACGACTCTATATCGATGAAGTTTTAAGACATAATGGAGTACCTCTCTCAGTTTTTTAGATCATGCTCCACAATTTACATCGAAATTTTGGAAAAGTCATCAGAAATCATTGGAAGTGAGCTTCGTTTGAGTGCTTCTTATCTCCAAAAAACTGATGGGTGAATATAAAGGATGATCCAAACTTTATAAGACATGTTGAGATCATGCGCACATTATTTTCAAGGTATTTTAGAAAAGTATTTACCTTTTGTGGAGTTTTATTACAATAATAGTTTCCATTATAGCATTCAAATGGAACAATATGAAGCATTTTATAAAAGATATGTCATACACCAACATGTTGCGATGAAGTTGGTGAAAGTAAGGTTATGGGTCCAAATCCTGTGGAGGAAACAAAAGTGATGGTAAAGAATATTCAAACCCATATCATAGAATCTCAAATCAAGAAAAAGATCTATACTGATAATCGAAAGAAGGATTTCTAATTTCATGTGGGAGATCATGTTTTCTTGAAAGTATCTCTATGGAAGGGTGTTATAAGATTTGGGATTAAAGGGAAACTAAGCCCTATATATATTGGATCTTTTGAAATAATATAGAGAATTAGAGTTGTGGGTTATCATTTGTCAATTCCACCTAGCTTGTCTAAAGTACACAATGTGTTCCATGTCTCATTATTGAGAAAGTACATGCCAGACCCAACACATGTACTCACTTTTAATGGTATAGAATTGGAACCTAAATTATCATACTGTGAAGAACCTATCTGGATTATGGACACTAAAGAACATTTGTTAAGGAATGAAATGACTCGACTGGTAATAGTGCTTTGGAAAAATCATAAAATTAAAGAGTCAAAGTGGGATCCGGAGGATCTTATGATGAAGACCTGCCCAAATCTTTTTATGAGGTAACATTCTAGAATTTCGAGGATGAATTTTTTTGGGGGGGGGGGGTAACAAAACACCACAAGGTTTTGAAAATAATTTTAAAATTGAATAAATGAAACACATAGTCTCTATAAAACACAACTTTGTTAAAACCTAACCACCAAACATAATTTTTCCACCACTGTGTTTTGAATTTTGAAAAACTAACATACACGGTTACATTCAGTAAGATATTTAGAGTATGACATGATAAAATTACATATTTGTTGAACAATAACTCACCCATATGTATAGTAACATACCCTTATGAATAGTAATATACCATTTTGAAAAGTAACCTCACCCATGTGATTATAAATAAAATCATGGAAATATATAAATGAGAGTCAATATTTTAAAAATTAATAATCTAGTGTTGATATTTTTGTGAGTGATAAATATTTAGTTACTATTTTAAATTAATAAATTTATTTAAAATAAATTTCATTTTCATAAAATGTATTCTTCAATAAATATTTTGTTTATATATGAATTTAGGATCACTTTATGAGACCTAAGTAAAAATTGAAAGTATTCTAAAATCAGTCTTTAATTTAAAATATGTATTTTCAAATAAATAATAATTTTATTTAAAAGTTATATTTATCTTATTAAGATTTATTTATGATAAAATGGAGGTCATTTTAGAACTCTACATGTTGAGAAATGTTTTAGGGTGATTTTTTGGTATTTATCCAAAATACTTTAATTTTCAGTGAATAGTGAAATTCAATATTTTGTGAAATATTCTAAATAAATGAATTTCTGCAACATTCTTGAGTCATATCTGATTTAAATTACCATTGTTTGGAACTCAAAATAACATATTACTATTATTGGTCATAATAATAAAGACTATTCATAGTCTTGATCCAAAATATTAAAATAATGAATAAGATATTCAAAAATCACTCCTCTCTTCCACTATAAACCTCCCTCGGTCCTTCTTCTATTCACCACTCTCAAGCATTGTTAATTGCCTAAATTATGCTCAAATATACTCCCAAGATCCTCCCCGATGTAAAATATCCCATTTTTTCACAAAATGACCAAAACCTCTCCTCTAAGGAGGCTCTCAAGGAAGATAACTTCAAGAGGTAAATTCCTCTTTTCATTTCGTTTTATTTCGAGTTTCTTTATTTTATTTTTCTTTACCCACCTCATTTAATAAAATTTTTATTATTACTCCATTAAGTTAAATGTACTGGAATGTTATTATAATAATTTAATAATTCATCATTATCTCCCCTTTCCCATATTTTTTTACTAGAAATGAAAACACCATAAGAGATGTGTTAATTTATCATATTCAAGGATGATGAGTATTCATCTATTATTACAATATTCAATTCTTGTCATGAAACCATTTTTTATTGTTGCAACAGATCATAATATATTTAATATATCCTATTTAATGTTCTAGAATCATTTTTTGTACACATGGTATTAATTTATAAAATAAAATGAGTTCATGGTTATAAAAAACCACCAAATTAATCCAAGTGTTTATCATTAAATATTTATGTAATGATTCATCTTCACCCAAAGTAACCAAATAAATTATATAATAATTTAAAATTATATATGTAAATTAATAAAATATTACATCAATTATGTAATTCAATTCTCATTTTACATTAACTTACATACAAACGAACCGAACATGAAAGCTAATGAAATGAGCACTCACAAACTATGATATTAAATCTCTTAACCCATAAAAATGACAAAAAATGAACTTAATAAAATTTTAGTAAATAAAAAACATGTCTAATAGGTTATTAATTATTTTATTAATAAGTTTAATTTCATATTACATGACCCTAAGTTCATGAGAAGAACATATTCAGACATAATGTATGGGTTTTCTACGCGAACCTCCATTCTCATTCGGGTTACACTTATTATCTACTTACCTAAATTAAATTATTATTTATTCATATTTTCTCGTCAATAATTTTGTGTGAATATTCTATGTATTTTTATCAACCATAATCCTACTTTTATTTATGGGGAGTTATACTTTTTTAATGGATCTTTCAAAAATTATCCCGAAATACAAGCCTGATTAAAGGGAATTTCTCAAATTCTTACCTATTTTCATGGGAACTCTATAATCTGTTTTTTATAAACTATTAAATTTATAAAATCAATAATTTTATTATTAAAATACTATCTTACTTCACTTATGGTTTTATACAAATATTATTCCCAAAGAACTCTTCTTTTCTATGTAAAAGAGTATTTCTCTCAAGAATTACCCGATGATTTTATAAAAGTATCTTCGTATATTTCAAAATTATTGTTGTTTTTGATGTATTATTAGGATTAATAGTTTATTATATCATATACCATATTTAATTTAATGGTTTATTATTAGTTTTAATGTAGATGTTCTATCTTAAAATCGTTCACCAATTTACTCATAATGGTTAGTGTTTATGCATAATGTTCGGCGAAAGTTATTTACATTTCATATGTTAATCAAAATAAGAATGTATATGTTGATTATATTTATCCCCATTCATATGAGGAATGAATTGGACTTAATAAGTGATGGGTGGGACCTGCTATATGTCCTCAATGCATCAGTAGGTCTCATGAGACAAACTATAGTCTTGGTACGAGGCCTTGACAAAATGGTAATTTATGGTCTTGACATGAGGACTTAATGTTATGGTTATGATGTTTGGAATTATGCATTCCCCAGTTATGAAACTAGTAATTGAAATTTCATGTGGTTATTCGACTAGTATAATACCCATGATTATTCATTGTTATTTCGTTATTTATCTTTCTTTTATTCCTTCCATAATGTGTTCAAGTTTATTATTAAAGGAATGTGATTTTAGTTATTCAAAATGACTAATGTATATGATTATGATATCTTTCACTATATTTAATACCCTTTCCTGGCATTTGATATCACCCCTTTCTTATGTTTAATTTTCCTAGGACATGAATAGGTATATTGATAATGGCATGTAGGGATAACTTAGGAGTTATGGATGTTTTCAAAGGAATTACTATATTGTTTTTCCTTTTAAGTTGTAATGTTGAACTTATGAATGTATCTAGTTATAAAAATCTACTAAAATATTCCTTCCATCATGAAAGTACTTTATTTTATTCCTTCCTATGTAATTAAATAAGGCATAGACTCCAGGCAACCAGGGTCGGGGTATTTACAGTAGGTATCAGAGGAAGTTTAATAGAAAACTTGGAAACTAGATTTAGAAAATGTAGATTAGGGAACAAAAACCTAAATTAGAGTTTGAGTATAAATATACAATAACGTCCTAGAATTTGGGTAAGAAATATATTACCTGGATCTTTCTAAAAAATACATCTCTATCTAGATACTAAAAGTGGATGTGGTTTAGGTATAAATGTACCTAGGAGTAACAACTTTGATAAGGAGTTTCAGGCTTGACCTGGGGTATCCGGGTATAAGATAACATGCCTTACTACGCACCTGGTTCGACACTCCTAGGGGCTATGCTAAGTATAATTCACATTTTCACTACAAGCTATTATGAAGGATTTAAATATACATTTTTCCTTAAAGAAACCATGTTTATGATTATGAGATTATTTATGTATAGGATTTCAATTTTTTCTAAGTATTTTTCTACATTGTGATTGTGCATTATAATTCATATCCTCATCTATTTTATACCATTATTTTAAAATGGATCCTATTAGAAGGAATGGAAATCGTATGAATGCGCATATCCCATATAGGTATTTCCCATAGATGCAAGATTATGATGTTGGGTTTGAATTTACAACTGGTGTTGAGAAACATATATCTATATTGGGAAAACTAAATTAGGTTATGAACAATAACCTTACCCGTATACAACATCTAGATCTGTAGAGACCCGAAGCTTGACGTACATGGAAATTACATTACTTTTGCGGAATACTTAATACATAACAAAAACAGACACACAAGGACCGTAATAGTTTAGTGTCTTCAGAAACATGGAACGTAATCTTGTAATCGTGGTGAAAGATCTTCAACATCACCCATAAAGATCTTACACTTTTTGTTTCCTTACCGAAAACATTTCTTTTGATCCTGGGGGAAAATAAAACATAAAAAAGGGTGAGCTCAAATGCTCAGTAAGGGTAAGCATTGATAAAATAAAACATACCATATACATTTGAACTTAAAAACATGAACATAATGTTTAAACATCAAAATCTTGTGCAACGGCATAAAACATGGAAGTACATAAGGCATAGATTACAATAGAACATAAACCATGATAAAATATCATGGGAATAAAACATGTAATTGTGGCATCCATTAAGCACATGTAATGATTTCCATAGTAGCCAAGGCATTACTGGGAAGACCATCTTAGTGGACAATGTCCCATTCTGAATCGAGTTCACTCCTCATTTCAGTCCTGTAACACTG
Organism: Viscum album; assembly: GCA_963277665.1. NCBI lineage: Eukaryota > Viridiplantae > Streptophyta > Magnoliopsida > Santalales > Viscaceae > Viscum > Viscum album. Next base: position 895,208,751 of record OY728123.1, read on the forward strand.
AACCGGATTAACTTACCATTCCAGCAATGACTATATCATGATATATAAAATATTTACCCAGTTCATTGGAGGGAGATATAGGTCCCACCCATCTCATAATTAAATCATTATTATATGTTCCACAATATAAACATAAATCATTCATCATAACCCAAGAATAAAATGGGTTTCATAAACATCATTCCATCATAATGTAATCCGTACAAAAATTTGGATATAATTTCATCATTAGAAAATTGAAACCATGTAAATCATAGATACATGATACTTGAAACATACACATGTGAAACAATATCATCTTATATGAAAATGGTTTTGATAAAACATTTGAAATGAATTCTTGAGGAAAATACCCTTTTTTCTTCAAAATCATTTTCTTTTCTCACAATGTCATTCAATTTTAAAATAAAATAATTTTGTTGATAATAGTCATGAAATATTTTGGAGTAAGAATCCTGAAAATAACGCTTTATAAAACTATAAAAATCCTTTCATGCCATATACGTTAAAAAACATTCTTCTCGTACTTTTGTCGGAAAAGTAAAAAAGTACCTCGTAACGTAAACAAAAGAAAGATTCCTTACATACCATGTAGTAAGAGTAAAAAATCGGTAACAAGGACTTTTAACATACATGAAAACACATTTATAAAACATGGACATGGATGATAGAAATAACCCCAGTAATTACTTACGAATAAGCAATCTCGGAAAAAAATCAGATTTGCAAAATTATCCCTTACCTTAGGTCCGATATGCTTCGTACGTATCCGAAAATCCTGTATAATGATTTAAATAATTTAATTGACTTATTACGAAATCATATTAATTATTATGATATCAAATATGGTTCACTTATGACTTTATATTACCCGTTCTTTTGTAAATTCCATGTTAAAGAGTGTTTTGGGTAAAATCATTTCATTTGTCGTCCGTGTTTTGACTTGTAATTAATCATATGATTACTTAGATCATGATTACTTATTTAAATAATATAAAAAATTATTTATATATAATATATATTCATAATATACATATATATTATAGATCGATAAATGGAATGAAATATACAGTTAATGGAGACGGTAGGTCGTACGTACACATGAACATTGTTTTCAATTCCTCATTGAATTGAATGGAATTAATTGGATGACATAAATATATAAATATATATATATACATAAATCCAGTATCATTATTATGCCATATATTTCATTATTAATTATTATATATACTTTATAATAATTCATGAATGGTTAATCTTTGAGAATAAATCTCATCGCGTCGTGGAGACGGTATTCCGTACGTACGCACGAGCGATGATATCTTTCCCATGATCGTGGAATTTTATTGTAGATTATGTATACTATTACATAATCAATATCACTTTACAATAATCATATATATTTATTATTTACACCATTATACCCATCCATGTAATGTGGTGGGGGAAAATAGATTACACCACGGCGTGGAGACGGTATTCCATACGTACGCACGCTTGGTGATTTCGTTTTCCATAGGATGGATAGATGGTGAAATAGGGTTGTTTCATACTTATAATAACATATCAGTATATGAGTGATACTGATGTTATTACTTCATAATGAAACAACCTAAGAAGAAGAAGTGTAAGAAGAAATAATGTTGAAAGAATCGGTAACAGACATTACCTCTTCTTTGAAGCGCCTCTTTGAGACCTCCTCTTAGGGAACTAAAATTGGTCATTGAAGAAGACCAGAACCTCTAGTATGTTTATATGTAAGTGGAGAAGAGAATTTGGCAGGATTTGGCCGAGTTTGAAGGCTGAAAGTGTTGTGAGGATGAGAGGGAGGAGCTGCCCTTTTATAAGGGAGGAGAGGGGAACCTTTGGAATAACTAAAAATATTATTTTATTATAGAGTTAAATTCGGTTTTTAATAGTTCCAAATTGATATATATCTATGATAAGGTGGGGATCTGTAGAAATAATCTCATCCAATAGAATTTAGACAAGTTTTGGTATCAATTTTAACCTTATCATTTAGATTTACCTAAATGTTAGATAATTTAACTTTTACCGTGTCTTCATGTTTTCTTGAACTATAATGTTAATAAACTTACTATATCAAGCCAAACTAACCCCAAGTTGTTTATTATTAATACATATAACCTTATATAAGACATTTGGCCGAACCTTATATTTTTAGGAATAAAATAACAATTAATAATATAGTATTTGTTTTAAAAACTATTTTATGTCAATTTTGAAACTATTTGGTAATTGATTTTTGTGAAAATCATAACAGAATGATTAGTTTGAAAAAAATTTAATTAAATCAATAAAAACAAGTCATATTAATATATAAAATTATTGGAATTAATAAAAAGTCTCAAATTACATTTATTTGGGTATTTATAACATCAATTATGTCAATATTTCATTAATAAGATAATTACAGCATCATCATTATATCATAAATAAATTAAATTATTTGATATCTAAAAATTACAAATAAAATACCATTATGTAGGAAATATTTTTAGATTTCTAATGAATATTTATAGTCTAATTTATCTTATGTATAACCCTATATGAAAAATGATTTAGATATTAAACTTTGATTTTAACTATTTTAACCCTTCTTTAAATAAATTGATAATAATTTTCCTAATCTAATCCAAGTGGGCCTAAATGGTCATATTTTATTCCTAAGGTTGCTTTTGGTCTTATTACACCTATCCAATAGAATTATTACATGTTTTAAGGTAATAATAATATCATTTTTACCCATAACTACCCTATTTACTTTTAACCGTGGTAAATAAAATTAAAAAGTTACTATTCACTAAATATTATTTTCATCTCATTGAACCACATTTTACTTACTGACATCAACCATGTCTCTCGGATTTTTGAAATTCCACTCACAGAAGCAGTAAAATTAAGTTTTATGAAAAAATTCAGTTTTTTAACTACCACTTAGTGGTTTCACTATTCATCAAAAATGAAAGTTTCTAGAAAAATACCAAAAATCAGGCCTAAGCTATATTTGATATTATGAATTAAAAAATGATGTTTATTTTACCAAATTCTAAACATATCAGTTACATTAACAAATTTAAAAATTAATTCCCATCATCAAAACAAATAGCATGTTTTTAAGATGTAATAACTATCAAAAGATTGACACTTGTTTATGTCTGGTTTAAATGTGAAATTACATCCAATGACCAACATTGTATTAAATTGTAAAAATATATTATAAATATACTTTAAAACCACTCAGATTAATAATTTATCAATATTAATTATTTCTATTAAAAAAGTTGTTTTTAATTAAAATTTAGTAATTTTCACTATTCATTAGAATATGAAAGTTATCCGAAAAGTACCAAAATTTCACCCAAAGCTAATTTCAATATTATGAATCCAAAAATTAAGTACATTTTGAAAGATAAAATTTATAAAATTTCAAAAAGTGGGTATTACTATTCATAACATCTAGTTCATAATAATATTATAATAATATCTCGTTTAGTGAAACTCGCTATTGCGTACAACACACGCTATCGAGGAAGGTCGTGATTGCGTGTAATGCAATCCAATTCAGGGTTTTGGGTTGTGAAAGACTCCTTTTTTGTTGCGTATAACATAATCCAACCATATTTCATTTATATATTGAATATATATATATATATATATATATATATATATATATATACACTCAATGTTGCGTAGAATGACTATTATCAAACGATCTTGAAATTGTCTGTAACACAATCTAAGAATAGTGTTGCCGATACTACAAGCTAATACTGTTTTCTGTATAGAACAATATAATCTTGTTGTAATATAAAACACATGACATCAAATAAATTAAAAATAATACTTATCAAAAAATATCGGGTCGTTACATTCTACCCCCCTTAAAATGAATTTCGCCCTCGAAATTTGTCGGGGCAATAAATGGTTTACTACTCGAAAGTTTCTTTATTAGAAACCCACATCGTAAAAAGGAATACAAAAACTTGGATTTAAAAACTAAAGTATGAAACTTAACGGTTTCCCAAATAAATTAATCACTGGGTTTCCACATAGGAGAACATAGGTGAAAATATGGATATGGAATAGAAATCTAACCATCATGTTCTAATGGAGAGTGATAGAGAACACGGCTATGAAAAATCCAACAATCACAAAGCCATAAATTTGTGATGACCTAGGGTACCATCTGATTCACCAGATATAAGGGCACCAGGATAACATTTTTGGTTTTCAAGAGCATTTCCCTAAAGTTGAAGAATTTGAATTAGAATACATTATTTTGGTACAATCTCCCTGTTGTTCATGCCTTGAACAATTTCCACTTCATCTCTTAACGAAATGAAGTTGAATTTGTTATTCGTGAAGTGTTAGTAGATCATGTGATAGAATGACGGGTCATTCCATCTGTCTCAAACAAAAGGATAGAAAAAGTTATTAAATATACATAAGTTGATCTATAGTGAGATTAATCATATATGGTTCCTAAAATGGATTTGTACTTCATATATGATACTGCTTAATATAATAAAACTAGTTTCTACTAAACAGGGAATTCCTGTAGGCCAGTGGTAGGTGATAATGTCCAGTCACACATCAGTTGTGGTTTCGATTCCCATAGCCTTGTCCAATGCGATGGGTTGTCGCCCATCCTGCAGGTTGTCATTTTTCTAAAACTACATTACTATAGCATCCCATCAATAATATTGAAAAAAGGTTCTATCATAAAAACAATACTATCTTATGTCCAACATAATCCATTCCAATCATTAATCTTATCCATAATATTGCAGTCCATTGTCATATTATAGTGAAAATGATTACCAGAGATTTCATATAAGAAGCATGTTAATACCATCGTTGATCCCCATATATCATAAGATATGTCTTGATGGTCACATTCCAAATGTTCTAAGGCCTTAATCATGTATTCTCTTGAAAAATGAATACCCATTGAATCTTAGTGAAAACATGAGTGCTATCAAAAGATAACCCTTTCCACATACCAAAACACCAAAATTCTATATACTCAAACCATGATATAACTATTTCCTTATATCAGTCATGAGCTCATGAATACTGTCAAACATTTCATTTTCTCCTTATACCTTCATTATGCGCATATCATCTTCTTTCCAAAAATATCTCAATCACTTTCCATGGTTACCGGTACCATAAAATTATTGAAAAACACAATATACTAATACAAAAATATTCTAATAAACCATAAAAGTACCTCAAAAACATTATTCATGAATACCAATACATAAACACTTCAATCCATACTCTTCAATTATTGTCCTAGAAAAATTCCTTCCTTGATTTAGAAGTGACTTTTTAGGTCAGGTCATTGAGTTGGGTAATGCCCATGTTCTCCACAAATAAGACATTAAACTCCATAACAGTCTGTCACTATATGACCCTTTTCTCCACAATGATAACATTTGTCCCTCCATTTGAGGTATTCCTCAAGGTTCTTCTTCCCTTATTTACAAATCTCAATCTTCCTTTCTTTATGCTCCTCAACATGCGAACATGCATAAAAGTCTATCTTCCTCTTATTTGATGAATTAGGCATACCACTAAATTTCACCTTGTTAATCATATATAGTGATGACTGATTCGGCATAATCACAATATCTTTCTCTCTAGGAATTACACAATCTTGTTTCTCATAGTCACCAATTTTTCCATTGTATTCAATGTTAACCGAATTCCTTCTGGTTCCCTCCATTGACTAAAACACAAAAAGAATTCTGTGAGAGGAAAAATTCATGCTAGAGAAAACAACATAGTAAAGGGGGAGTACCCTCAATATCTAACATCTTAGGTTAAATTCAAAGATTGTTACCATAGTTTAAAGACTATATCATATACGTATACTTATCCTTAGGGACATCCCTAGACATACCTTAGAAATATCTCTAAGAATTTCACTATCATTTTCGCATCCTAGTTTCCAAAAGTTGACTAAACCTTTCCTCTGATACCAACTGTTGAGAACCGAAGATTGACGTACATGGAAACTACATTACATTGGTGGAATACTTAATACATAACAAAAACAAACACACAAGGACCGTAATAGTTTAGTGTCTTTAGAAACTTGGAACGTAATCTTCTAATCATGGTGAATGATCTTCAACATCTCCCATAAAGATCTTCCAATTTTTGTTTCCTTACGTAAAACTATTCTTTTGATCCTGAGGGAAAATAAAACATAAAAAAGGGTGAGATCAAATGCTCAGTAAGGGTAAGCATGGATAAAATAAAACATACCATATACATTTGAACTTAAAGACATGAACATAATGTTTGAACATCAAAATCGTGAGAAACGACATAAAACATGGAAGAACATAAGGCATAGATCAAAATAGAACATAAACCATGATAAAATAGCATGGAAATAGAACATTTAATTGTGGAATCCATTAAGCACATGTAATTATTTCCATAGTAGCCAAGGAATTGCTTCCAAGACCATCTTAGTGGACAATGTCCCATTCTAAATCGAGTTCACTCCGCGTTTCAGTCCTGTAACACTGAACCAGATTAACATTCCGTTCCAGACATGTCTATCTCATGAGATATAAAATCTTTAACCAATGCATTGGAGGGAGATATAGGTCCCCCCATCTCATAATGAAATCATTCTTACTTGTTCCACAATATAAACATAAATCATTCATCATAACCCAAGAATAAAATGGGTTTTATAAACATCATTCCATCATAACGTAATCCGTACAAAAATTTGAATATAATTTCATCATTAGAAAATTGAAACCATTTAAATCATAGAGACATTATACTTGAAACATACACATGTGAAATAATGTCATCTTAGATGAAAATGGTTTTGATAAAACACTTGAAATGAATTCTTGAGGAAAATATCCTTTTTTCTTCAAAATCATTTTCTTTTCACAAAATGTCAGCAATTTTAAAAGAAAATAATTTTGTTGAAAATAGTCAGGAAATATTTTGGAGGAATCTTCATGAAAATAAGGCTTTATAAAATGGTAAAAATCCTTTCATTCCGTATACATTAAAAAAACATTCTTCTCGTACTTTTGTCAGAAAAGTCAAAAAGTACCTCGTAACGTAAACAAAAGAAAGATTCCTTACATACAATGTAGTAAAAGTCAAAAATGGGTAAAAAGGACATTTAACATACATGAAAACACTTTTATAAAACATGGACATGGATGATAGAAATAACCCCAGTAATTACTTACGAATAAGAAATCTTGGATAAAAATGAGTTTTGGAAAATTATCCCTTACCTTAGGTCTGATATGCTTCGTACGTATCCGAACCTCTTGTATAATGATTTAAATAATGTCATTGACTTATTACAGAATCATATTCATTATTTTGATATCATATATGGTTCACTTATGACTTTATATTACCCGTTCTTTTGTAAATTCCATGTTAAAGAGTGTTTTGGGTAAAATCGTTTCATTTTTCGTCCATGTTTTGACTTTTAATTAATCATATGATTACTCAGATCATGATTACTTAATTCCAGAATATAAAACATGATTTATATATAATATATTTTCATAATATACATATATATAATAGATCGATAAATGGAAGGAAATACACCGTTCATGGAGATGGTAAGCCGTACGTTCGCATGAACGTTGTTTTTGTTTCCTCATTGAATTGAATGGAATTAATTGGATGACATACATATATATATACATAAACCCAATATCATTATTATGTCATATATTTCATTATTACTTATTATATGTACTTTATAATCATTCATGAATGGTTAATCATTGAGAATGAATCTCATCGCGTCGTGGATACGGTATTTCGTACGTACGCACGAGCGATGATATCGTTCCCATGATCGTGGAATTTTATTGGAATTTATGTATACTATTACAGAATCAATATCACTTTAAAATAATAATATATAGGTATTATTTACACCATTATACCCATTCAAGTAAGGTGGTGGGGGGAAATAAATTACACCATGGCGTAGAGACGGTATTCCGTACGTACGCACACGTGGTGATTTAGTTTTCCATAGGATGGATAGATTGTGAAATAGGGTTGTTTCATACATATAATAAAATATCAGTATATGAGTGATACTGATGTTATAACTTCATAATGAAACAAACTATTAATAATAAGTGGAAGAAGAAATAAAGTTGAAAGAATCGGTAACGGACATTACCTCTTCTTTGAAGCGCCTCTTTGAGACCTCCTCTTAGGGAACTAAAATTGGTCTTTGAAGAATACCAGAACCTATAGGATGTTTATATGGAAGTGGAGAAGATAATTTGGCAGGGGTTGGCCGATCTTGAAGGCTCAAAGTGGTGTGAGGAAGAGAGGGAGGAGGTGCCCTTTTATAAGGGAGGAGAGGGGCACCTTTGGAATAACTAAAAATACTATTTTGTTATAAAGTAAAATTCGGTTTTAATAGCTCCAAATTGATATATTTCGAATCTAAGGTGGGGATGGGTCTAAATACTCTCATCCAATAGAATTTAGACAAGTTTAGGTATCAATTTTAACCTTATCATTTAGATTTATCTTTAAGTTAGATAATTTAACTTTTAAAGTGTCTTCAAGTTTTCTTACACTATAAGGTTAATAAACTTACTATATCAAGCCAAACGAACCCCAAGATGTTTATTATTAATATATATAACCTTATCTATGTCATTTGTCCGAGCCTTATATTTTTAGGAATATAATAACAATTAATAATATAGTATTTGTTTTAAAAACTATTTTATGTCAATTTTGAAACTATTTGGTAATTCATTTTTGTGAAAATAATAATAGAATTATTAGTTCAGAAAATTTTTATTAAATCAATACTAACATTTCATATTAACATATAAAATTATTTTAATTCATAAAAAGTCTAAAATTACATTTATTTGAGTATTTATAACATCAATTATGTCAATATTTCATTAATAAGATAATTACTGCATCATCATTGTATCATAAATAAATTAAATTATTTTTAGTGTAAAAATTACAAATAAAATACCATTATATAGGAAATATTTTTATATTTATAATGAATATTTATAGTCTAATTTTTCTTAGGTAAAACCCTATATTAAAAATGATTTAATTATTAAACTTTGATTTTAACTATTTTAACCCTTCTTTAAATAAATTGATAATAAATGTCCTAATCTAATCCATGTGGGACTAAATGGTCATATTTTATTCCTAACATTGTTTTTGGTCGAATTAAACTTATCCAATAGAATTAGGACATGTGTTAGGGTAATAATAATATCAATTTTACCCTTAACTACCCTATTTACTTTTAACCTTGGTAAATAAAAGTAAAAAGTTACTATTCACCAAAAATTATTTTCATCTCATTGAACAATATTTTACTTACTGAAATCAACCGTGTCTTTCAGCTTTTTGAAATTCCACTCACAGAAGCGGTAAAATTATGTTTTATGAAAAAATTCAGTTTTTTAACTACCACTTAGTGGTTTCACTATTCATCAAAAAATGAATGTTTTCAGAAAAAATACCAAAAATGAGGCCTAAGATATATTTGATATTATGAATTCAAAAATGATTTTTATTTTACCATATTTTAAGCAAATCAGTTACATTAACTAATTTAAAAATTAATTCCCGTCGTCAAAACAAATAGCGTGTTTTTAAGAGATAATAACTATCAAAAGATTGACACTTGTTTATGTTTGGTTTAAATGTGAAATTACATCCAATGACCAACATTGTATTAAATTGTAAAAATATATTCTAAATATACTTTAAAACCACTCAAATTAATAATTTATCCCTATTAATTATTTCGATTAAAAAAGGTGTTTTTTAATTAAAATTTAGTTTTTTTCACTATTCATCAGAATATGAATGTTATCTGAAAAGTACCAAAATTTCACCCAAAGCAAATTTCAATATTCCGAATCCAGAAATGAAGTCCATTTTGAAAGATAAAATTTATAAAATTTAAAAAAGTGGGTATTACTATTCATAATGGCTAGTTCATAATAATATTATAATAATATCTCGTTTAGTGAAACTCGGTATTGCATACAACACATGCTATCGAGGAAGGCCACGATTGCGTGTAATGAAGGCCAAGTCAGGGTTGTGTTTTGTGCAAGACTCCTTTGCTATTGCGTATAACAGAATCCAACCATATTTCATTTATATATTGAATATATAAATATATATATACAGTCAATGTTGCGTAGAATGACTATTATCAAACAAACTTGAAATTGTGTGTAACACAATCTAAGAATAGTGTTGGGTATACTGCAAGCTAATACGGTTTTGTGTATAGCACAAGTTAATCTTGTTGTAACATAAAACACATGACATCAAATAAATTAAAAAGAATACTTATAAAAAAATATCGGGTTGTTACAAAATCCACAATTTGGGGGAGCAATGTTAGAATATTTTATGTGACAACAACCTCCATCATTTAATGGGACTACAAACCCATTCGTAGCGAAGCAGTGGAGAATGTCATTAGAGAAGGTATTTGTTGTTTTGGGATGTAATAAAAGAGAGAAGGTTGTCATTGAAATTTATCGTCTATCAAGAGATGTGGATCAGTGGTGGTCATTAATTCAAAACACAAAGGAAGAGGAAGAAATATAAGGAATGTAATGGAGGGAATTTAAAGAAATATTCTTAGAAAAATACATCCCTCATGAACAAAGACTAGATATAGAAATAATGTTTTTGAATCTGAGGAAAAAAGAGGATGAGAATGTTTAAAATTATGAATCTAACTTCAAAGGGTTAACAGGGCATTCCATAGACTACATATGTAATCCAAGGAACAATATTTATCGATTCTTTGATGGTCTAAGTCCATTCCTCTAAAGGGATATAGTCTCCCAATGTTTCTCATCATATGAAGATATAGTCTCATGTTATATCAAGAGGGAAAAATAATTATCTATGTATTATGATTTTAAGGGAAAGAAAGGGAAGAATAGGGATGCTAAAAACTCTAGAAAAGGAAATAAAGAAATGAGGAATAAGGGAATATTTGACATTCCACCCTGTGACAATTTTGGGAAGAGACACCTTGGTACTTTCATGAAGGGTATGGGTGTTTTTTAAAAGTACAGAGAAAGAGGACACCAATCCTAGGATTAGTAGTGAAATAAAGAAGCTTCCAATGTTCAATGGTACAATTTTAAGGAGAGGGGAAATTATGAAAATTATTGTACTAGGTGTCAAGGAAGTGTTCCCTAAAGAAGGGAAATGGAGCAAGGCTAAGCTTATGTGATCACAACTATTGATATTGACGTTTCTAATAATATGGCAGAAGGTACTTCAATTATTTCCTTAATCATAGACAATGATTTATTTGATTCTAGATCAATTAATTATTTCATATATTCCCAGTTATTAAAGAAAATTAGATATATCCAATTTGATTTAATATGGGAGTTGTTAGTCAATACTCATAAGGGAAGTATCATTGGAACAAATATGAGTCAAGGAGTCCTCATTATGGAATATAAAAATGATTTGTCTATTGATTGTTTTATCATAACCTTCATTTACAATGATATTATCATCAGTATGGTCGGTCTTTTGAATCATGATGTGAAAATATATTTCAAGAAGAAGGAGGTTACCATTTTCGAGAACGATGTAGAATCACTTATCTTTAGAGCAGAAACTTTACCATCTGATTCTTATCTAGATCCACCGCTAGTAGGTTTACTAAATGAAATTTTTGGGGAGGATGAGAGCTCAATATCTATGAGTGAAGAAAGTTATATTCAAATTGAGGATCTATCTATTGTGAAATAATATATTGATGTTTTTTCGGATGATTTACATGGACATCCTCTAGAGCAGGATGTTGATTTCTCTATTTATTTAATTCCTGGTTCAAGGCCTATATAAAAAACTCCTTATAGAATGTCCACTGTGGAATTAGTAGAACTGAAGAAATAATGAGATGAATTTAATGATAAAGGATTTATTCTCCCTAGTGTCCTTCCATGGGGAGCCCCTATTCTTTTTATTAAGAATAATATTGTATCTATGAGGTTGGGCATTGACTCTAGGGAGATCAATGCTATAACGATAAAGAATAAGTATCCCCTACCTCACATTGATGGTTTATTTGTTCAACTTCATGGAGCCCAATATTTTTCAAAGATTGACCTTTGATCTGGATATCATCAATTGCAAGTGAGGAAGGAATATATTCCAAAGTTATCATTTTGAACAAGGTATGGGTATTATGAGTTTACAATATTACCTTTTGGACTGACTAATACACCCTCTATTTTCATGGATCTAATGAATAATGTTTTAAAGGAATATCTTGATGACTTTGTGGTGGTATTTATTGATTATTTCTTAGTATACTCTGAAAGATATGAAGATCATGAGAATCACTTGCACACTTTTATGAATACTCTTAGAAGAAATGAATTATATGGGATGTTTAACAAGTGTGAATTTTTTCTTTAATCAGTTTACTTTATTTTCCACATTATCTCTAATGATGGAATATCTATTGATCTTAAGAAGATAAAGGTTGTTCAAGAATTTCCTAATCCAACAAACATAACTGAGGTATGTAGTTTTATTGGTTTAGCAAGTTATTAACAAAATTTCATCCATAACTTCATCCATTTAGCCAATCCAATGACCAATCTTACTCGTAATGTTGTTAAGTTCATATGGAAAAAATATTATGAGGAATGTTTTGAATAATTGAAGAGGATATTAGTGAATTCCCCAATACTGACTCTACCATTGGGTAATGGTGGATTTGTGATATATAATGATGCATCGAAGAAAGGAATTGGTTTTTTTCCTTATACATAATGATAGAGTTGTTTCCTATGCATCATGGAAGTTAAAAATTCATGAATAGAGCTATAAAACTCATGATCTTGAGTTAGTAGCATCAATCTTTTTTCTGAAGATATGGAGACAATATCTCTATGGTGAAAGGTGTGAGATATATATGAATCAGAAGAGTTTAAAATATATCTTCTCACAAAAATAATTCAACATGGGGTAAAGGTGATGACTTTAACTACTCAAGGATTTTGATTGGTCAATACACTACCACTCAAGGAAGGCAAATAAGGTGGAAGATTCATTATGCAGGAAGGATCATGGATCCCTAAACAAAATGAGAATTGAAAGAGATCCTATTATTATGGATATAGTAATGATGGATGTGGGAATTATCAAAGAAGGAGAAACATCGTTATTTTTTTCAATTGGTTGCCCAACCGTCTTTATTATAAAGGATTAAAATATCTCAGCACGATAAAGGGAACTTTCAAAAGAAAATAAATAACGTGAATGATGGGATGTTTCAAGACTTCATATATGAAGATGGAATTATGAAATTTGGTAAGAAGCTTTGTGTTCCAGCTATAACCGATCTAAAAAGGGAGTTATTGGATGATTCCCATAGTTGGAATTTATGTATACATCCTGCTAGCACTATGATGTATAGATATTTGAACGAATATTTCTGGTGGGATAAATTGAAGAGTGAAATTTCAGATTAAGTATCAAGATGTTTTGTCTATCAATAAGTGAAGGCTGAATGACAACATCCTAGAGTAGTTATGAAACCTCAACCTATTCCTACATGGATATAGGATGACGTCACTAGGTATTTTTAATTGGATTACACAAATCTCCAAGAAAGAAAGATTAAATATGTGTAATTGTGGATCGACTTATGAAATATGCACATTTCTTCACAATAAGGGACGATTTTCCATTAGAGTGCCCTGCAAGACTCTAAATCAATGAAGCTGTGAGAGTTCACAAATAACCTCTCTCAATTGTTTTGGATCATGATCCACGATTTACATTGATATTTTAGAGAATTATTCAAAAAACATTGGATACCGAGTTTCATTTGAGTACTACATATCACCAACAAACTGATGTGAAAATAGAAAGGATGGTCCAAACTATAGTAGACATGTTGTGATCATGCTCACCAAATTCGTAAGGTATGTGGGATCGATATTAACATTTGGTGGAGTTTTCCTACAATAATATTTTCCATTTTAGAATTAACATGGCACCATATGAATCATTATGTATAAAGGGATGTTTTACACCAACATGTTGGGTGGAAGTTGGTGAAAGAAAGCTTGTGGGTCAAGAGCTTGTGGAGGAAATGCTAGTGAAGGTAAAGACTATTCAAACCCATATCAAAGCAGCCCAATGTAGGCAAAAGAGATGTGCTGATAATCGAAGGAAGGAATTGAAATTTCATGTAGGAGATCATGTTTTCTTAAAAGTATCTTCGCGGAAGAGAGTTATATGATTTAGGAAGAAAGGGAAACTGAGCCCCAGATATATTGGTCCTTTTGAAATTCTAGGGAGAATTGGAGCTGTGTATTATCATTTGGAAGTGCCACCTAGCTTTTCTAAGTACAAAATGTGTTCCATGTCTCATTTTTGAGAAAGTACATGCCAGAAACAACACATGTACTCACTTATAATGGTATAGAATTGGAACCTGACTTATCTTATTGTGAGGAGCCTATCCAGATTCTAGACGCTAAAGAACATGTGTGGAGGAATTAGACGAATTAGCAAGTAAATTTTCTTTGGAAAAATCATAAAATTGAGGATGTGATGTGGGAGCCTAAGGATCTTATGATGAATACCTACCCAAATCTTTTTATGAGGTAACATTTTTAAATATTGAGGATGAAGTTTTTGTGGGGGGGTGAGAATGTAACACCGTAAAGTATTGAAAATAAATTTAATATTGAATGCATGAAATTCGGAGTCTCTATAAAACACCAAATTGTTACAACCTATCCATAAAACATAATGTTTCCACCTATGTGTTTTGAATTTTAAAAAACTGACATACGGAGTTGCATTCAAAAAGATATTCAGAGTACGATAAGATCAACATAGATTTTTGGTGAATAGTAACTTACCCTTCTAAATAATAACATACCCTTCTAAAAGTAAATGTACCCTTTAGAATAGTAACCCCACCTATTTGAGTATAAATAAAATATATCCACCGTATAAATGAGAGTGAATATTTAAAAAATTAATAATGAAGTGTTGAAATTTTTTTGAGTAATAAATATTTAATTACAATTTTAAATTAATAAACTTATTTAAAATAAAATCCATTTTCATAAAATTTATTATTCAAAAAATATTTTGTTTTCCTATGAATTTAGGTTTATTTTATGAGACCGTAGTTAATTTTTTATAGTATTATAAAATCAGTTTTAAATTTAAAATATGTATTTTCAAGTAAATATTGATTTTATTAAAAAATTAAATTTCACTTATTTTGAAAGTTATTTTTATAAAATGGAGTTCCATTTTTTATTCTACATTCTAAGAAATGGTTAGGGTGAATTTTTTTTATTTTTCTGGAGTACCTGATTTTTTGGTGAATAGTGGAATTCAATAATTTATGAAATATGCTAAATAAATGAATTTGTGCATCATGATTGAGTCATGGATAATGTAAATGACCATTGGTTCCAAATAAAATTCATATATTACTATTCTTTGTCCCAAGGATCAAAACTATTCATCGTCTTGTGTAAAAATAATAGAATAATGAATAAGATATTTGAAAATCACTCGTCTCCTCCACTATAAAACCCCCTCACTCCCTCTTCTCTTCACTCCTATCAAGCCTTGTTCCTTGTATAAATTATACTAAAATATACTCATAATATCCCACCATATTTCCCTCAGACCTTGGTATCATAAAAATACCAAAACCCCTCCTCTAAAGAGGCTCTCAAGGTAGATAACTTCAAGAGGTAAATTCCACTTTTCATTTCTTTTATTTCGAGTTCTTTTCTATTATTTTTCCTTCCTCACCTACTTCCCTCCAAATATTATGATAGATCCAGTAAATTACATGTATATAATCGTGTTATGATAATTTAATAATTCATCATCATATCTTCTTTCTCATATTTTTTTACTATAAATGAAAACACCATCCGAGATATGTTAATTTATCACATTCATGGACGATGTGTTTTCAACTTATATTACCATCATAAATTCTGGTAATTAATCCTTTTTTATGGTTTAACAAAATAATAATATATTTAATATATTCTATGTAATTTTCTAGAATAATTTTTTTACACATGGTATTAATTTATAGAATAAAATGTGTTTATGGTGATCGAAAAACCACCAAATTAATCCAAGCATTTATCATTAAGATTTTATCTATTGACTCATCCTCACCCAAATTAAAAAATATATATTATATGATCATTTAACATTATTTATGAAAATTAATAAAATATTAAATCAATTCTAGAATTCATTTCTCATTTTATATTAACTTCCATACAAACAAACCGATCAAAAAAGCTAATGAATTGAGCAGTCACAAACGATGATATTGAATCTCTTAACCAATAAAAACGACCAAAAATGAACATAATAAAATAATAATAAATCTAATAAATTTATGATAGGTTCTTAATTAAGTTATTAGTATTTATAATTTTATGTTTCAGGACATTATGTTCAAGAGGGGAACATATTCAGACATAAGGTAAGGGTTTTCTACCCGAAACTCCATTTTCATTCAGGTTACTATTATTCTATACTTACCTCAATTAAATTATTAATTATTCATTTTAACATTTCATAAATTATGTTTAATGTTATATATATGTGTATCAACCATAATAATACTTTCATTTATGGGTAGTTTTTTTTAATATATTTCAAAAATTCTTCCCGAAATACAATCCCAATTCAAGGGATTTTCTCAAATTCTTAATTATTTTAAAGGGAAGTCTATAATATGATTTTATAAACCATTAAATTTATAAAATCACAAATTTTATTATTAAAATAATATATTAATTAACTTCTAGTTTTATACAATTATTTTTTCAAAATAATTCTTTTCTAAGTAAATGAGTATTTATCTTAAGAATCACTGGATGATTTTATAAGAGTATCTTCATCTATTTAAACACTCTTGTTGATTATTATGTCTTATTGGGATTAATATTTTATGATATCATATATAATTTTTAATTTAATGGTTTATTATTAGTTTTAATGTGAATGTGCTATCTTAAAACCATTCACCAATTTACTAAGAATAGTTAGTGTTAATACTTAATGGTCGGGTAAAGTTATTTACATTTCATATGTTAGTATCAACACGAATGTATATGTTGATTATGTTTATACCCAATCATATGAGGAATTCATTGGACATAGTAATTTAAGTGTGGGGCCCAATATATCTCCTCAATGCATCGGTAGGTCTCATGAGACAAACTACGGTCTTGGCATGAGGCCTTGACAAAATGGTTATTTATGGTCTTGGCACGAGGCCTTAAATATATGGTTATGATGCCTGTAATTTTGCATTACCTCATTATGAAACTCGTAATTGAATGTTCACATGGTTATTAGACTAGTAGAATACCCATTATTATACTTTATTATGGCATTATTTATTCATATCTTATTCCCACCATAATGTGTTGAAGTTTATTTTTTAAGGTATGTGTATTTAGTTACTCACCATGCATAATGCTTATGTTTATAATATCTTCCACTGTATTTCTAATCCTTATTGAGAATTTCAGTACACCCAATTCTTATGTTTCATATTCCTAGGACACGAAGATGTGTATTATGAATGACATGTAGGGATAATCTGGGAGTTATGGATGTTGTCAAAGGAATTTATATATTTCTTTTCCTTTCAAGTTGTAATGTTGAACTTATGTATGTATCTAGTTTTCCAAATATACTATACTATTCATTCCTTCAGGAAAATAAATTCTTGTAACCATGCTAATGTAATTAGATAAGACACTGAATTCAAGAAACTGAGCTTGGGGTCTTTACATACTGCATTAACACTGTATAATCATTTAAGGTAGTTATTTATTCACTAAAAATTAAATATATATTACCATTATGATGTTAAATCATTTTTATTTTATAAAATGACTTATAGTTTGACATATCTCTCTAATTAAACTAAATCAATAGTATTGAACTTATTAAAAATAATAGTACAACATTTTTTAATTTTCATTAAATAAAAATTTATAAAGGTTATAATCATATCCAAAAGGAATCAATTGGTAATATAACCAATCTGTGAATGATTATGGAAAAATATTACCAATCCAAAATAATTTGGGCAACTATTAGGATCATTTTCTAGTCTATATCATTTTTTATCCCTAATTGAAAATAAGGAATTTATATTAGAAATTTAAAACATAGATGTTGTATAATTTAGTTTAAAAATAATCGTAAAAAACACAATGAAAACTTCATTTTGGAAAATATCATTTTTAAATTAGAAATATTTCAATAATAATTTTGATATTTAAATATCTATGAAAACTATAATGGGATAATTGAAATTAAAAATGATAAAATAATAATTTTTGACTAATCCAAAATTTTCAACATGTAAAAAAATATAGTTTTCAGAAAAAATTAATATTTTTCACTATTCCTTGAAAAATAAAAATTTTCATTATATTTTGTAAATTTTCATCTTAAAATATTTTTGACATGATGGATTAAAAAATTAAATTAATTTTTTCAAATATATTTATGAAAATTAAAAAAATTAATTACTATAATTACCCATAAGAAGCTATGAACATAATTTTGAGGAAAATTTTGTTTTGAAGAATAAAATTACATTACAAAAAATATAGTAATTATTAAAAACAATTAATTAATATATTATAAATGATTAGGATTAGAATATATATAATAAATCAGTTAATAATATTCATTTATAGCAATTTAGTAGATACATCATAATGGGAACATTTAAATAATAATATTATGTTATTCATTTAAAATCGATGTGACATATCTTATACACTATCAAAAATTGTGTTTGCTTTTAAAAATATCAAGATGTCACATTATGTCATGAATCCCTCCCCACAAAGTTTACCCACATGGTCAGAAATGGGAGAATATAGATAGTAACCCCGAGTCTAACCTTTAGTAGGCCCTGGGTTGGCGACTAGCACCAAGGGTATAAAAACATGTAGATGAGAGACATTACCCTAGAAGAAAAACACATGAAGAAGAGATAGATAAGATAGATGACATGAAAATCTTGATAAGTCTACACTATAAAGGAAAAACCAAGTAAAAATATGCAATTTCATGCAATAACTATTACAATTGAATAGGAAAATTGTAAGTACCGAAAAGAAAAGTAAAAAAGGCAGCAACCACGAAGCCCAAATAGCTCCAGCAAACCATAAGTTAGTAGTAACCTTCCTGAACTACAACATACTCAAACTGACCTGAAAAATAGTTTATATATACATAGGGTGAGTATAACATTACACTCCATAAGATTATCCTTATATCCTCTCTTGCAAGTGTAAAAAAGAATTCTAAATCACTGTGAACAATAAGTGAAACTTACTCGTCACTTAAACATGTATACTATGTTCTTAGCCTCACCATGGATACTATCTCTAAGTATTTCATAAAAAAGAATATATTATAATAAATAATATCATGGGTACCCCACTACAACTTCCCCAGTGGTTTTCTTCTTTTCCCCAATTCCGCACGTCCTGAGCATCTCTCTCCAAAAAGGATATCCAGTAGACACCTGGGAAAAGTACCACAACAGGAAGCTCATGCATCACACCACCATATAAACATAACCAATGAAACCTTGTAGATTCTGAATCCACCCTATCCCACATAACATGTCTCATACATTAGGTATTATATCTCAAGCCATTGCAGCCCATACACCGAGTAAGGACCCTCAATCCATTGCAGCTCATACATGTTATAACTATAGTGTCCTTTAAGAAAATATATCCAAAATATATGTGTTTGAAATAACTAAAATCCATTAATGTAACACCCCAAGATTCCACATAACGTTTCCCTTTGAATAATGCAATAACTTGCATTGTACGCAACTTTGAGATTCTAACACACTGCGACCAATCGAACTAGCCGTTATGAATAGTAATACCCACTTTTTAAAATGTTATAAATTTTATATTTAAAAATTGAATTAATTTTTGTTTTTAGAATATCGAAATTAGCTTATGGTGAATTTTTTGTATTTTTCTCAAAACATTCAATTTTTGACGAATAGTGAAAAACACTGAGTTATTGTTTAAAACCGACTTTTTATTTAAATAATTATTTTTTTTATTTAAATTTATTTTAGTTCAAAATAGATACATAATACCTATATAAGTTAAATTTAATTCATTAGATTCATTTTATAATGAGATTAGATATATAATAATTTTATTGAACTTTTTACCGTCTTTTACACACCTCCTAGGATAATTTACAAATTTGCATAAAACATAATTTTACTGATTCTGTGGGTCGAATATCATAAATCTGAGAGACATGGTTAATATCAGTAAGTAAAATTTGGTTCAATATGATGAAAATAATTTTTGGTGAATAGTAAAATTTTGCTTTTATTTACCATAGTTAAAAGTAAATAGGGTAATTAAGGGTAAAAATGATATCATAATTACCCTAACACATGTCCTAATTCTATTGGATAAGTATAATTTGACCAAAAAGAACCTTATTAATAAAATTTTATCTTTTATGTCCACTTGGATAAGATTAGGACATTTATTATTATTTAATTTAAAGAAGAGTTAAAAATTATAAATTCAAGTTTTTCGTAACTATTTTTTTTAATATTGGGTTATACATAATATAAATTAGACTATAAAAATTAATTAGAAATATAAAACGATTTCATAAATAATTTTATTTTATTTATAAGTTTCAAACATTAAATAATTTAGTTTATTTATGACACAATGATGATACAGTAATTACCTTATTAATGAAATATTAAAAAAATTGATATTATAAATTCCAAATAAATTTCATTTTAGACTTTTTATGAATTAAAATCATTTTCTAAGTTAATATGAAATGTTAGTGTTGATTAATTGTATTTTTTTGAAGCAATAATGCTGTTATGAGTTTAACAAAAACAAAATAGCAAATAGTGGCAAAATTGTTATAAAAGAGTTTTTTAAAAAAATATTATATTATTAATTGATATAATATTCCTAAAAATATAACGTTCAGCCAAAGGAAATATATAATGATAGGTATATAATTAATGAACCACTTTAGGTTATCTTGGTTTTTTATAGTAAGTTTATTAACCATATAATATAAAAATAAAAGAGTCATGATAAATGTCAAACTATTAAACTAAGAGTTAAATCTAAATGATAAGGTTAAAATGATGACCTAAACTTGTCTAAAAACTTTTTTTTGAGAGGATTTCGAGTCATACCTACCTTATACTATAAATAAATCATTTTGTAAGCATTATAAATCGAATATAAATTTATAATAAAATAATATTTTATGTTTTCCTAAGGTGCCCCTCACCCCTCTTATAACAAGGCACTCCCCCTTCCCTCAAATTCACACATTCAAATCAAGTTGGCTCGGCCAAACCCTGCCCAAATATCCTAATAAATTTCCCCCCTCACCCTAGAGGCCTTCCTTTTGTCAGAAATCCTAGCCAAGGAGCCCTTTTGATCAAATCAAAAGGAAGAACCCAAAGAAGAGGTAAATATTTCATCCCCTCTTTCAAGTTCTTTTCTTCTTCCACTTCCTCTTTTTCTTCATCCTAAAATAATAACTCCAGTATAATCTATATACTGTGATGTTGTTATAAAAATCATACATCCATATTCATTGTTCTATCCATCCAATAAATAACAAAGTCACCATACGTGCGTACGTACGGCTTACCGTATCCACGTCGTGGTGATGTTTGTTATTCAAACACTTCATCTTTTGGATGGGTGTAATAATGAGTATAACTGATGTAAATAATAAATAAAACATGATAATTATTCTGTATATATTATATAACATCCAATTATATATGATTTTAATATCAAAAAATTATATTGTCGCTCGTGCGTACGTACAGATTACAGTCTTCACGAACGCGATGAGATTCATTCCCCATCGTATCTATTCAAGTCTAATTTTCATTTTATGATTAAAAATAATGTTTAAAGACTTGATATCATTATGTATATGAATAATATACATCCCATCCATATCAAACATGACTCATGTAACAAATCATATAAAGAAAAATAAATCAATTAACACCCGAAACGATGATAGTACTAAAATATTATTTACAAATGAATATTAAAAGATTATATATGATATCATATTTTTGTATATGGTTCATGTATAACTTAATAACTATTATTTAACTATTATACAGGATGTTAACCTACCCTCGACTAAGGAAAAATATAAGGTAAGGGTTAATTTTTCAATCTCATTATTATTCGAGGTTGTTTTTACATAAGTATCTACTAGGACCTATTTATCATCCAAATCCGTGTTTTCTTAAAAATGTATTTCAAAACATTTTTACTATTTACTAGACTATGGGTAAAATTCCTTTATAACCTTATTTGACTTTATATGTTTTGAATGGAATCTTTCCGTCATTTTCCAAAAATGGTCCTTTTAACATTTTCGACAAAATTAAGGTAAGAATGTCTTTTTTTAACTTATACGACGAGTGAAACTATTTTCCGCCGTTATAACATCGTCAAAGCTTCTCTTACAAGCTTATAGAAATATTTTCAAAACAAAAGTTTTCTTTTATAATCTTGTGAATAATAAATTATTTCAAAATATAAATATATTTTTCTCTCAAATAGTATTGATTTCATCTATATCAACATCCTTTGATAAATTTTGAACTTTTTTGAAGTTGATTTATTATGATACAAATCATCCATATTTTATTGAATTTTTTGTGATATGTTTGACTGTGGATGTGTTATTTTTATACCATTCATGGTTTATGGATAAAGTATTGACATTTTGTATGCTAGTTTTAATACGAATGTTTATGTTATGTTTAAACTTTTTCATATGAGGAATGCATTGGACTTAGTATGTGACGGGTGGAGCCCGCTATAGCTCTTCGATGCATCGGTAGGTCTCATGAGACAAACTAGTGTCTTGGCACAAGGCTTTGAAAAAATATTATTTGTAGTCTTGGTACAAGGCCATGATTATGTGGTTATGAAAATCTGGCATTATTCATTCGATCATTATGAAAGTGGATATTTATATTGCATGTGATAATTTGACTAGTAGTATATCCATGTGAATAATTAAATGGAATTATTTGATTTTATCTTTTACATATTATGCTGAAGTTAAAGTTTAAAATTCTTTTGTTTTATTCTTATACATTGCCTTAAATGTTTATGTTTTTTTATGAAAGTTTCTGCTATATTGTTATCCTTAATGAGCATCAAAGCTCACCCCTTTCTATGTTTTATTTTTATTAGGATGTGAAGAAGTATTTTATGACTGACCTGCAAGGATAGTCTGAGGGGATATGAGTGTGGTAAATGGAGATAGTGTCGTTGTAGTTTTTCATTTTATAATTTAATTTAAAACTTATGAATGTATCTAGTATTTCAAAGGCTACTAAACTAGTCGGTCTTTCGGGACATGATTTCCATATAACCATGCTAATGTTACGTAATAATGTACCGAATCTGGGTAACTGGGGTCGGGGCATTACAATTACAGTCCTATTCACACTTATATGGTGAAAACTAACCATTTTTTGTACCAGTATAAGTAACTACAAAGAGAATATAGTGGGGAAAAAGGGGGTAGTCAACCATCCATCCTCCCACTAGGATGGTGGGGAAAACACCAACCCAGGGTTCATATTCATTGAGGTGTTAGTTTCCCTTACCGATAGGGTGGAGTAGCGTATATAAAGATAAAAAATTAAAGGATATTATATATATTACAACCACAGTATGAGCATAACCTATTATTAGACTCAACTGCAGATAATATCTCTCAGACTCTCGGCTTCCACTGCTACGAATAAATATCCAATAAACATACAACCAATTAAATAACTACATTAAATTAACATATCCCTTTTTATTTGTTTCACTTTACATTAATTAATTCTTTATCCATTAATAAACCATTACCATTTCCACATTTCCTTACATTATCATCACAAAAATGTTCCATTAAATCCACAGATAACCAATCCATGTCCATTATCTCTCAGAAATATAACAAAAGCATTACATACCAGTAATCTCCAACCCCACTGGTTAAACATCATTTATTCAATAACATTTCCACTTTCCATATTTCTAGGTATTATAAGAAAACATTATATGCTACCAAACACAAGGGTGTCAACATGATGAGTAGATAAAAAACCCATAAAGTATTTTTCACCTATATAAGGAGAGTAAACCCATCTAACCATGACAAGATAGACAAGGAAAACACATGGAATACCCTGCGCATCATCACCTCCCATGGAAGGAGAGAAAGAAACATCATCTGAATCAAGAAGTGGGGAAGGTAATGAATATAAAAAAATAGAATCAATATGAATCCAACTTTAATATCAATGTGTAAGACCAACATCAATCATTCTATAATCTCCAATGTCCTCCCTGGCACCTACATGCATAACTGATGCATCTCTCCAATGCAGACATTAATTACTGCCACATCAACTGGGCCTCCCTGCCCCACATACTACAACCTCCCTCTAGGCTCAGCCATACTTTTCTTACATCACATTCAGGCCTCCCCACCCAATATACCACAACATCTCTCTAGGATCATCTATCCTAGACAAACATCACAAGCAGCAAGAAAAAAACATAGTAACTAGGATCATGGACCTTAAACAAGGAATTTAGCCTTCACACACAATGAGCTATCATAGATCCAAATCACAAGGCACTTGGCCTTCATAGGAAATCAGGACACTTAATCCCTACAAAAGAATTGTCTTTTATCACACAATTGGTTATTATTCCATCTGGAATTAAACGATTAATTATTCCTAGGTTCCAACTACGGGCATCTTAAAAAATGCTATCAGAAGCTATAACAAATTAATTATGATATTAATTTATCACACCTTAATGATTTATCAACAAGACTAAGGTTCACTAACCAATTCCATTATTCATTCAGATCTACATCAATTTGATCAACATCAAATTACAATAATAACAACCAGATTCAATAAAAATGCCTCTTTATATTTTAGCCAATTAATTATCAATTAATCATGGCTTTAGGTTCTTTCCAAATTTACATCAAGAATGAAATAATAAATCAATAATGGAATAGATATCACACTATCTAGAAAATCAAGAGGTAAATAGTTATCATGGTAAATAGAAACATCATCGTTAAGCGATTGATCCCAATTATTCAATCCGGTTCAAGTATTTAATTAGGTCATTATCATTATGATCCAATTGGATAATTCACACTAACACTATAACTTCATGTAAATAAATAGAGAAGAATCAAATAACCTACCTCAAAAGGCCAGAAACATCTTTCAAATGATAATGAATCTATATAAAAGAGCCTAATCACCCCTCCCGCAACAACTGCATCAACCTGAGGATGCCACAACACAACCGCACCAACTAACCACTAAGAAAACATTGTTAGAAAAATGGATATCACACAACTTCACATGGAAAAGAGAAATGGAATAAAGGATTCGAGAAACTGAAATAATGGAGGTAGATAATACAAAATATTGAAGATGGATTCATATAGATTGAAGGAGAATTCTAAGAATCGTTCAATGATGAAGGAATCCCAAAAACACAAAAGAGAGGGTCATCGGGCTACTTGGGGTCAATGGACAGTGATATAAAAATAGGTTTTTTGAAAACCCAAGTGGCTGAAATGTTTTATAAACATAAATCTATGTGATATTGCATGACATGAAATCCACTTTTAAGACGTGTAAAGCCTCGAGGTCAGTTTCCACTAAAAAACACATCGCCTTAATTTTTTATTTTCTTTTTCAAACTCAAAAAACTTACATGTCTTGAAACCTTATTTCATGTCTTGAAACAACCCCTGAAAATGGATTTCACGCCATGTAATATAGTTAGACGATGTGTAATACCGCCCCCTTTATAGCTTTTACTTAACCATACTTCTACAAACATCTTATGAGCCTCCTCTGAGAACTTCAATATTAGAAAACACACAAAGGGTAGATCCATGTAGATCAGAGACCTTACATCAAATGCCTCTAAAAAACATTTTCATCCTCGATAATAGAAAACCAACCCATAGAGGAAACATAAAGGGGTCATCTGAACAACCACCCTATGAGATACCTCTCAATGATTTCACCGCCACAGGATCTCACCACCTCTCTATGGAATAAGCACAAAACCAAGGAAAAAATACAACCTATTCCAAAACAATCTCCTAGGTGAGATACCTATAAAAAGAGATCATGAAAACACAATCAACAAGAGAAAACCACTTTATAAATTGACTGGGTCTACAACCATAAAACAAATGACGTTACAGGAGAATAACTAAACATCCAATAGCTCTGGGTACTGAGTGATTATCTATGACTCACATTCCTAGGTACTATCCTACAAACCATTGTGTTTCCACAAGTCATGAACCATGGGGATATCACGCCTATTCAGCACCTTCTACCGGGGGTCATGGATCTCTACAGGCTACTCCTCGAAGGTCGCATCATCATCAAAATCATTCACCTAAATCGATGACATGAGAGTCATCATGAAGATAACGACGATGATGAGACATGTGAAAAACATCACATATTTGGATCATATGTGGGGGATGTGAAATCTGAAACATCATGGATCCAACATGATCCAACACCTAAAAAGACATAACAAACCAGGTAGAAATATTACACCCATGACCGAACATTCACTTCCCATGATGGGGAGTAACCTTCAGGAACACATGATTCCCTACACCAAACTCCAGAGGTTTCCTCCATTGATCGGCGTAAGATTTATGAAGATCTTAAACAGAGTTCATCCTGTGATTAATCAGCTAAACCATATCTATCATATTTTGTACAGGTTATGGCATGAGAATTACCGACACCATGTCCCTAGTTTAGAACAATGGAGAATGGAATGGTCATCCACACAAGGATTAAAATGACTCCATACAAATAGTGGAGTGGAAATAATTGTTGTAAGTGAACTTTACCATGGGAAGGTTCCTCATCCAAAAACCTCCAAAATACCGGAAATATGAATGAAACATGTCTTCAAGAGTCTAGATATTCCGCTAAATCTGACCATCCATCTGCGGATAAAAAGAACAT
Organism: Viscum album; assembly: GCA_963277665.1. Classification (NCBI taxonomy): domain Eukaryota; kingdom Viridiplantae; phylum Streptophyta; class Magnoliopsida; order Santalales; family Viscaceae; genus Viscum; species Viscum album. Next base: position 895,236,025 of record OY728123.1, read on the forward strand.
CAAAGGCATAGCTGAGAAAAAAATAATAATAATGGAGGCCTCTCTACACCCTGGATGTAAAATGAGGATTTTTATCAGAAATGATAATCCTCCGGACTTCGTGGAGTCTAACCACCTCCCCCAGAAACTGCCTTGAAAAAAACTCTATTGATATCGACTCCTTGATCACTATAATGTGGGATGATTTCATCAAATGATCCACTATCACCAATATAGTGTCATATCCAAACCTAATATCGAGGTAAACTGATAACAAAGTCCATCGAGATGTCCTCCCACTTCCACGGGGGAACATCTAATAGTTAGATAAAACCATCGAGAACATGGTGGTCGGCCTTAACCTTCCGGAAAATCAAACGTTGAGACACTAACTTTGAAACTACACTCTTTAAACCGGGACACCAAAACCGACCTCTCAAGGCTCATTATATATGTTTTCAGGCTAGGATGTAACACTAAGGGTGGAATATGGAAATCTATAAGAACCACCTAATGCATCACCAAAATAATGACAAGCCATCCATGAAACAAGACTCAGTGTTGTGCATCATAAGACCAACCATTAGGTGTCTCGCCACAACCAATTTGATCTCTCCAAACCTCCTCCTCAAGATCCCCAAACTGAGATTCCTCCAAATACTGCAACATAGATGACTGCACCATCAACTGAAAAAGACACCCGCTTCCCCATACTTCTCCCATATATAGGTGCCAAACTGAAATATCTTCCATTACCATCCATGAATCACTTGATTCACGCACTACAATACTGACTGACTTCCTTCTGAATGGATTGATCACAAAATTTCCCTTATCTGGTGTATACAAAATCTCAAATTCATAATCCAATAAAAACTACATCCACCGACACTAGTGAAATATCATGTCATGGTGGGAGAAAACATACCTCATGAGTCTATGATTGGTGAATACCACAAAGTGCTCACTGATGATGTAATGTCTCTCTATCATCCAAGAAAACACAAATGATGCTAACTATAAATCATGGATGGAATAGATATTCTCATTGGGATGTAACTACTAACACCCATAAGAAATTATTTATCTCTACTACATCAAAACAAATCCTAACCCAAAATGTGAATCATCAAATAAAAACTCAAAATGAACTCCTTCTTTTGGAATACAAAGAACTGGAGAACTAAAAAACTTCCCCTTCAGATACTCAAAAAGTTCCTAACACTGATCATTCCAAAAGACCGACTGATTATTTTTTGTCAAAGCTGTCAGAGGAGTCACATAATTGAGATAAATAGACTATGAACCTCATATAATATCCTAAAAGACCCAAGAAACTTCAAACCTCTTCCACTGCCTTGGGGTCTTCCCAATAAAGAACTACTTATATCATAAAAAGATATAAAACTAATCCCTATTAGGATATAATAATCCCTATGAAAAAGACTTCTTGAGCAGAAAACTCACACTTTGAAAAATTCTCAAACAGCTTCTGATGATGAAGAACTCCCAAAATGGCATTAAGATGGTATGCATGATCCAATTCAGATGTGGAGTAAACATGGATATCATCAATCAAAAACACCATAAACTTATCCAGGAACTCACAGAACATAGAGTTCATTAACCCCATGAACACAATAAGAGAATTCATCACACTAAATGTCATCACAATTAATGACATCACACTGAACTCATAATTGCCATGATGATAATGGAAACAAGTCTTCCAAATATTCTCATTCATTACATGAATCAGATGATTTCCTGACTATAAATAGCTCTTCAAGAACCAACTTTCACCCATCAGTTGATTGAATAAATAATCAATCTGTGGAAGAGGATAGTAGTTATTCATTGTCACTTGGTTCAAGCGGAAATAATCGATACACAACCACAAATTATCATCATATTTCTTCAGGAAAAAAAACTGATACACCCCACAATGACACACATAGACCAACAAAAACACACCACAATAGACCATCGAGCTGTATATGTAGATCCTGTAACTCAGATGATTCCATCCTATACAGATACATCAAGATAAGAGAAACTAAATGATGTAGCTTGATCTCAAACTCAATATCTCATTGATGGGGTAACACTATAGCCTCTTTTGGAAAGACACTGGGGTACTCTTCCATGACCTTGGGAATTTCAAACTACTGAACTAACAATGAAAATCAAATCAGCTCACCCATCAAGGATGACAAGGAAGAAATACTCCTCTGACCCATCCGAGGGTGTCACTCACCTTCAAGCATTGCTGGTTCTCCATCCACATTGAAGAACATAACTAGCCTCCCGAAGCAATCAATGATAGCATTCACCAAATACAATCAATCCATGTTGTGGATGAAATCATATGGTTGTATCTATAAAAATAATAAATCTCCAAAAGAATGGTACTTCTGTAGAACTAGCTCATAGTCTCTATATACTTCAAACAGGTTAGGTCAACCTCCATCTAGAGTAGTCAACACCAAGGGCACCGAAATCCTCTCTATCTCAATTCTCAAATAATGGACAAGGGAAGGTGATATGAATAATTGTGTCATTCTTAAATCGAACGAGGCATGCGACCAAGTATAAAAAAATAAAAGGGTACCATGAATGAAGTTTCGCTCACCTGGCACAGGTAGTGATAAAGCATGAAGGTGACCATGACCTGCTCTATGACCTCTTCGGCCATGATGACGAAAAACTCTATGGCTATGATATATTATATGAGCATAGAGAGCATCCTAGGGGTTTTCCTCTTCCTACCCCACCTACACTATACTGATCTAAAACTGGTGAAACCTGTAGCTGCTACCTTGGATGGAACTGCCTCAACAGAGGAACCTGGAGAGGAACACCTGGTGCACGTTGACTGCCTAGAAAGGTCGGGCACTATCTCTTCTGATGAACTCAGTCTCCACAAGAAAAACACATGTTTAATACTTTGTCATAGAATTGAGAGATGCTACCCTCAATGAAATTAGATGATGAGGGATGTGAAATACCACCGACTAACCAGAATATCTTTTATAATGAATCCTAAGAAACCTGGACCATAGCTATGCTTCATGATAATTCATGATGACAACCCTATCATGATGATATAGTTCGGTCTAACATCCTCTCAATAAAATTTGATATTTCCTGCACCTTATGATACATCTTTAGCATAAATGGGGTGACCAAGCACTGGATCCCTAAATGAAAATCCTCTTGGAAATGCCTCACACCAGCCTCCTCATCTAGAAATAGTTCCGAAGCATTTCAAAAAAGGTTCCTAAAATTAATTCCATACTCTCACACACTGGATCTCCCCTGATGAGGTGTAAGAAGTTCCTAGTTGTTGGATTCATTCGTAGTCAAAGAAATAAAATCGGCTCTAAAATGGTCTTGAAACTCCTCCCATGAGACTATCAACTCCTCATGATCTCCACATAACAAGAACCACCACTTCCTCATTACCCTGTACTGCATTATCACAACCAATGATACCCAGTGCTCCTTGTAAACATAAATTTAACTAAAGGCCATCTATACCACATCCAACTAATCTTCTACAATTTCATCTGAAATGGAGATGTAATTCCTCTACAAAATATTGCACTGAAACTATTGGAGTTTCCTCCTCCAACTGTCATATTCGTCAACCTCTACGCTACGATGATCTATTGCACAACTTGCTGAACATATTCTATGTGAACCTGATGAGAACATTGACCTCGAGACATACCTACAAAAGAAAAAGTAATTAGAGCTCCTAAACATGGAATATGAATGAATTTAAAAATACTTATTTTTTTCATTTATTCATTTTAGGTTAGCCTATCCCATGGTCTACCCATTAAAACACATGAGAAAAGAAGAATGATGGATGATCGTTTCCTTGGTCTCTTACCTGAAACTAGTATCAGTTCATTTAGTAGCCAAAGTAAGCTTAAAAGTTTGTCCAGCAGATCACATGGGGACCTAAATTCCTATGTCTCAGCCAGTATCCCATGTTTACAATGCTCTCTAAACATATTTGGTACTATTTACCTACCAACCCATGAAACCTCACCTTTTCCCAGCTCCAAAATCCATCCTATTCCTCAAACACAAATCTAATACCACTATGTAACAACCCCCTCTCCACAATATTTACCCCTCGTAGGTTGGCAATGGGAGAATAAAGACAGTGACCCTCAAGTCCTGCTTCATGTAGGCATCGGGTTGATGACTATCAGCAAGGGTATAATAAACATGCATACTAGAGGCATTAACCACTAAGATAAACACATGAAAAAGAGAGATATACTATATATGATAGCCAACTCTTACTCATACTACAATATGAATGAAAACCCACGTACACATATATAATTTCATGCATGAACTACTAAAACTAAAAGGGAAAACTTCTAGTATCAAAACCAAAAGTAAATACGATGGTGACCATGAAGCTCAAATAACTCCTACAACCTACAAGCCAGTAGTAACCCTACAGATCTCCAACTTGCTCCAACTGACCTTAAAAACATTTTATATATACATAGGGTTAGTATAACAGTATACTCAGTAGGATCCTCCCTAGAGCCTCCCATTAAAATGTATTGAATGTATGCTAAAGCACATTGTACAACAAGTGAAACTCACTCATCACCTAAACATGTATAATATGTTCCCAACCACACCATGGATAATCTCACCAAGTATCACATAAAATATAATATATTAGAATAATAAATATCAAGGGTACTATTTTTCCACTTCTCCACTGGTTTACCATTTTTCCCAAATGTCACATGTCTTAGCATCTCTCTCCAATAGGCTAGCCCGTGGAAACCTCAGCAAGAACCAAAAAACATACCCCATGCTTCAACATTCACCTCATGCATCACACCATGATATACACATAACCAATATAACCAGGTTGTTTTTAGAAACCACCACAACCAACATAACAAGTATAATACACATGGTATTATACCACAAGCCATTACAACCCATACACCATGTAAGGATCCTCTAGCCATCACAACCCATTCACTTTATTCTTATAGTAGCCATTATGAGACAATATCAAGAATATATTTTTGTGAAATAACCACAACCCATTACAAACCTCTTTAGACATTTATGGGAAAGACTAAAAGTCATGCATACCAGAACGTGTTACTAACAAGAGAAGAGAACAGGGCCAAAGGGGCTAGTCAACCATCTATCCTCCCACAGAGATGTTGTGGAAAATACCCCCAGCGCTCAAAATCCCTAGGGTTTCAATTTCCTTAACTGATAGTGTGGTGTGACATATATAAATACCAAAAGTAAAAGATAAAATATAGATTATAATCACACTATGTGAATAACCTGGTATTAAAATCAACTACAACTAATGTCTCTTAGACTCCTGATTGTCACATCTAAGTCTGGATATCCTATAAATATATAACCATTTAACGAGCTACATTAAATTAATTTTTCCATTTTTATTAGTTTCAATTTCCATTAATTAATTCTTTAACCATTAATTAACCATTATCATTTCCACATTTCTTTAAATTAGCATCATAACAATGTTTCATTCCCTCAAGGCATAACCAAATCAAGTCCATAGTTCCTCAGAAATATAACCTCATGATTTCATCCCAGCAATCTCCAAACCCATGGGTTAAACATTATTTATTAATTTATTCAACAACATTACCACTTTCCATGTTTCCAGGTATTCTAAGAAAATATTATAAGCTACCAAAACCAAGGGTATCAACACAATGAGTAGATGAACTCCCCATCACGTTTTTCCACCTAGAGTAGGAGCGTAGACCCATCCATCCACAATAAGCTTAACACAAAAAACAAATGGAATACCCCATGTGTCTATGCCTCCCTTTGAAGTTGAGTATTAAAAAAAATCTTACTCAAGTAGTGGGGAAATTAATGTAGATATGAAAAAATAGATTAAATACGAATAAAACATTCATATAAACAGTTAAACTCATCTTCAACCCGCTCCATAATCTCTGGTTTCCTCCCTGGCATCCACATGCATAATCCAATGCATCACGCCACTCTAGAAATTAACTGTCGCCACAAAAACCAGTCATCTCTGCCCTACACACCACAACAACCCCATAGAATTTTCTGTAACACCCCGACCCCAGTATCATAGAGTCGGTGCATTATTTTAATACATTATCATGATTACAAGGAATCAATTCCCGAAGGACCAATCAGTTTAACAGTCTTGGAAAATATATTAATACATGAACTTCACATTACAATTTAAAACATAAAATACAACATACATAGTTCTATGATAACTCCATTATTCCATCTAGCTTAACCCTACATATCAATCATAATACACTTCTTGGAAATACTAGGAAAATGAAACATGAGAAATGGGTGATCTCAATCTCTCAGTAAGGGTAAGAAATACAGCGGAAGATAAAATAAATATTAACCATGGTGAATAATTGAAAACACATGCCTTTACCATTAATAAACATGAACACTTTTATGACAGAAATAAGAGATTAGAAAATAATGACATAATAAATCATAATCATGGGTATTCTACTACTCAAATGACAACATGAACCATCAATATTATTTTCATAATTAGGGAATGTATAATTCCAGGAATTCTGAAACAATTTTTCAAGGCCTCGGCCAATACGTCTAAAAATTATTAAGGCCTTGGCCAAAACCATATATCAAATATTGGGAAAGGCCTCGGCCAATTCCACGTCTAGTTGTATCATGATACCAACAGATGCATCGATGAGCTATATCAGGCTCCAACCGTCACTTACTAAGTCCAATACATTCCTCATATGAAAATGTTGAAATATAACATAAACATTCGTATTAAAACTAGCATACCAAATGTCAATACTTTAACCGTAAACCATGAATGGTATAAAAATAACACATCCACATCAATGAATATCACAAAACCTTCAATATAATACGGAATATTGTATATATAATAAATAAACATCAAACAAGTTTAAAATCCATCAAAGGATGTTGACATAGATTAAAATGATCAGTAAAATGCTTTGAGAGAAATGCCCCCTTTTTATGAAATTGTTTAAAATTCTCTCAATTTATAAAGGTGTCATTTAAAAGAGATTTATAAATAAAAGTGTCCCATACCACTTAGAAACATTTTAAAATAATTATCATTTCAACACCTTCATGTCCATATAAATAAATCCTTAAAATCATTTTGAATACATCGACATTAATTAAAAGGGTTTAGAAAGATAAATCTTTAAAACATTTAAGATGATGATCTAGTTAAATAGACCCTCCCATAAAACCATAAAATAAACCTTTTTAAAACATTTTTATGAAATATGGGTATCGATGATAAGTATGTCCCAGAAAATACTTTCACATGAACAATCTCGAATAATAATGAGGTTGAGGAAATAACCCTTACCGATTAGGTAACTTACGAAACATACACCCCAAGGAAGAAGGATCATACAATGAAGATGTATATACCCATAAGTTAAATTATATTACACAAATAATACAATAATGGTGAAGTACATACACCACATGCAAAAAATAAGAGGCGGACAATGGAAATCTCACGAAATTAGAAGTGAGATAAGAAACCCCTTACCTTGCACTTTCCTTTGGTCGAGGGTACGTTTAACCTCCTGTATAATGACCATTGTATGTTATTAAATTATACCAGAACCATATTCATATTTATTATATCATACATGATTCATTTATGACTTTATACTATCAATTTAATAATTATTTTCATGTTAAATTAACATTTTGGGTAATAATCGCTTTCATTATCGTACATGTTTTAACTAGTTATTCTTGATTGTATCATTTAGACCATGATTTAAATACTTCCAGAATATAAAAATTGATTTATATATCATATATATTTAGAATAAAAATATTTATAATAGATATATATATGAATTGGAAAACACTGTTTATGGAGACTGTAGGTCGTACGTACATATAAACGTTGTTTCTGTTTTCATATCGTATTGAACGGAAGTATGTAAATAAGTTATATGTAAGTACATAGATATATATATATATATATATATATATATATCTAAATTAGAATTATTATTTCATATATTACATACTTATTATAATCATCGATGAATGGTGAATGTGGAAATGAATTTCATCGCGTCGTGGAGACAATAATCCGTATGTATGCACAAGCGACAATATCATTTCCGTAATGATTAAAATGAGTGGAATTTGATGGTATATTAATTTTATAGAGAAATTATCATGTTATTTTCATTATTTATATACATATTACTCATCATTTTATCCATCCAAATAACATAGTGTCGAATTACAAATTACACCACAACGTGGAGACGGTAAGCCGTACGAACGCACGCATGGTGACATTATCATTCATAGGATGAATAGAATAATGAATATGGTTGTGACATATTTATAATAACAACACTCTATATATAATATAATGGAGATATTATTTTAGAATAGAAACAAAAAAGAAAGAGGAAGTGGATGAAGATAGGAACTTGAAAGAGGTGATGAAATATTTACCTCTTCTTCGGATTATTCCATTTGATTTGATCAAAAGGAATACTTAGGTTGGATTTATGACTAAATGATGGCCTCTAGGAAGAATGTAGTAATATTGATAGGGTATTTTTTCAGGGTTTGGCCCATCCAAATGGCTTTGAATATGTGGATTAATGATAAGGGGGAGTACCCTTTTATTAGAGGGGTGAGGGACACCTTAGGAAAAGCTAGAAATATTATTTTATAATAAAATACTTTTCATTTTATAATGGCTCAAAAAATAAATTATTTAAAGTATAAGGTGGGGAGGGGTCTAACAAATCTCAACCAATAGGTTTTAGACAAGTTTATGTCACCATTTTAACCTTATCATTTTGATTTAACTCTCAGTTAAATAGCTTGACATTTACCATGTCTCTTTGTATTTTTATATTAAATGGGTAATAAAATTACTATAATCTTCCAAGAGAACCCAAAGAGGTTAATTAATGATATAATTATCATTATATAAGTCCTTTGTCTGAAACTTAGATTTTTAGGAATATTATATCAATTAATAATATAACATTTGTTTTAAAAACTCTTTTATGTCAATTTTGACACTATTTAATAATTAATTTTTTTAAAGTTATAGAAACTTTATTAATTAGAAATAAATTAATTAAATAAATCCTAACATGTCATATTAACCTCAAAAATTCATGGATGGAATCAAAAAGTTCAAAATATATTTATTTTAACATTTATAATGCCATTTATTTGATTTTTTCATTAATAAGGAAAATAATGCATCATGATTGTGTCATAAATAAATTTAATTATTAAATGTCTAAAAATTATAAATAAAATACCATCATGTATTAGATATTTTTAGATTTTAATTAATATTTTTAGTCTAAGCGATAACATATTCAACCCTATGTAAAAATTGGTTTACTAAAAGATATATGCTTATGTCATTTTTGTATTTACATTAACTTAAATAATATAAAGTGTCATTATCACTTACAAGTGGCTCCATGGGGTACCAAAATAGACCACAGGATGCCCATGGTCAGACAGGAATCATCCAATAGGGTTATGTCACACGTTAGTGTAATTTAATATTATTATAATATTATTTTTTTACCTTTATTTTCCAGATTTACCCTTTAACAACCATAAATAAAATATTTACTGAAGTAATTATTCAAAATATCTAAAAATAAAAGTTACTTATTTATGCTATTTGGACCTCCTAGTTCTAAATATGGAATCAATATTTATAAATTCAAAACATATAAGTGTCATAAATTAATTTAAAATTAATTCCCGTTGTCAAAATAAAAAAGTGTGTTTTTAAGAAATAATAACTATCAAAAGATTGACACTTGCTTAAGTCCAGTTTAAATGTGAAATTATGCCCAATGACCAACATTGAATTAAATTCTAAAAATATAATATAATTACACTTAAAAAACACTAAATGGTATAATTTATCACTATAAATTATTTATATTAAAAAAGTTGTTTTTAATTAAAATTTAGTATTTTTCACTATTCATCAAAAATTGAATGTTTTCAGAAAAATATCAAAAAATCACCCTAAGATCATTTCGATATTATGAATCCAAAAATGAAATCCATTTTGAAAGATAAGATTTATAAAATTTAAAAAAGTGGGTATTGCTATTCATATTGGCTAGTTTGATTGGTTGTGGTGTGTTAGAACCTCGATGTTGCGTACAATAAAAGTTGTTGTATTATTCAAATGGAAACATACCGTGGAAGATTGGGGTGTTACATTCTTCCCACTTCAATAAATTGTGTCCTTGGAATTTAAATCCGGGATTTAAAACTAGGGTACTTTCATTTTAAAATATCTTAGTTGAAATCCCACATCGAAAAATGGATTAATGGGGCTCCATTTTAAAATAAAGGTAAGTGTGAGGGTTACCTAAAATAACACATACTATGGTTACATGTAAGAAAACATGGATATGGAAGAGAAAACTAACCATCACGTTCTGATGGAGAGTGTTATAGAATATTATTAGGATAAATTAAACAATCAGAAAACCATAAACTATTGATGGGTTAAACGGTATTTGATTCCCCAATAAGAAAACTAAACAGAAAATGTTTTTGTTTTATGTTTATTTTCATTAAGATGAGGAATTTATTTAAGATATTTGACTAAGAACATAAAGATATATACTATATGTTTTGCATAGATTCATCCTTTAATAAATTTCAACCACTAACTCATATTTCACTCTAAAAGATAATAGGATTAAAAAATATTCTATTTATCCTAATCGTATAGGGTTTAAAAAAATGAATTTATAATCATTTGTCAGACTGTTTTATAAAAAAAGAACTACAATTTACAAACCAGGACATCACGTAGGTTAGTGGTAGGTGATTCACCCTCATCGCCCTTCGGTTGCGGGTTCAAGTCTCGCGGCCTTACCAGACATGACGGGTTGTCACCCGACCTTCAGTATGTCCTTTTTATGATAATCCAAAAATAATCTCAAGAAACGAGTTAATCTTATCAATAGTATCCAATGTAAATCATAATTGATTCTGACCATTACACTTATCCAAAATAATTCTATCCAAACTCACAGTCTTAAATTTATAAGGAATGTAAACACAATGAAGATCCTTTTTTCACATAATAACATGTGAATACTTTCATCATGAATTTTTTTAAAACACGGTAATACCCAGAATTATCATAAAAACTTATTGATTCCATTCATTCTCCCTTATTCCTTATAGAATACTGGATATAATCATTATTTCAAAAAAAAAAATGTTGCATACTCCAACAAAAATGGAATAAAAAAACAATTAATTAGTTTCAAAGTAGTCAAGAATATCGAATATAATTTATCCAAATAAACCATCTCATATTAAAAAATTTCTATCTCAGTATCAGGACCATATTAAGGTTTATCTTTCCTCTAACCAGGAATTCTCCAAAAAAGTTTAACATTCTGTTGAGTAACTTTTCATAGTACTATAAAATCTCAAATCCTCAATGAAATAGTACTGTAGTACAATCCTTATTTATTTCCATAATTCATATAACTGGTACGTTATTGATACAACAATGAAATGACATAATTATTTTATAATAACATAAGAACACTAATCATTCATCTTCATCAGTTATAGTATCACAACTTGATAATTATCCAATAGCATCATTTGGGGCATACTCTGATGATTTGGACATTGGTTCGCGTAGTGTCCCAAATCCTTGTAGATGAAGCATTGTAAATTTGAAACATTTTTATTACCCTTATATTCATGTACATGGTGTCCTTTCTCTCCACACTTATAACAAAATCCCATTCCCTTCCAGAAAGTTCCAGGGTGTTTCTTCCCACAGTTATCACATATGGGAAAATTATTCATTTCCCTCTTCCCTTAATACATCATTCTCTCTTCCATCCATTTCTTATCTTTCTTCCCTTCAAAGCCATAGGACTCAGAGAATTATTTCCTTATCTTATTAACACATGATACTATTTATTCATATGATGATAATAAGTGGGAGACTATTTACCTTCTAAATATTGGATTAATACCATGAAATATATGATCCTTTTTAATCATTCAATCATGCGTATTGCTAGAGTTCTCATTCCTTCTACTGGGTTACATTTCTAAACAATGGAATATACAAGATTAATTTATCAATTGGAATACATAATTCAAGACATTTAAGGAACTTAACATAAATTTAATAGTTTATGGATATAATCCATAATCATAAAAATGTTTTCTTTAAGATGGTATATACTCATAAATCCATAATAATGGTTTTGAAAGAAAATGAGAATTATCCTAAGCATATCCCCCGGTAGTGTCGTAACCAAGAGTGCAGCAAGACCCGTTTTCGTGCACCAGTTCCCATTCGTGTCTAGCTCAAAGCGGTATTTTCGGGTTTTACCCCTAAGTACATCTGTGCCAGAGCCACCTCTACCTGCTCGTATCCAGACAGGGATGTATTTCTTGGAAAACTCATAAAATCTCTACTATACCAAAATTCTATAAAGTTCTTCTATACTAATCCTCAAATTCTATATTAGGGCTATGTGCTCTAATAAAATTTTATCTAAATATAGTTTCCAAGGATTTTACTAAACTTCCGATGATACCAACTATAATACCCTGACCCTAGTAGCCCAGAGTCCATGCATTATTTTAATACACTGGCATGATTACAAGGAATATGACCGATCAGTTTAATAGTCTTAGAAAATAGATTGCATACATGAACTTCACATTACAATTTAAAACATAAAATATAACATAGATAGTTATTTGATAACTCAATTATTCCATTTAGCTTAACCCGACATATCAATCATAATACACTTCTTAGAAGTCCTGGGAAAATGAAACATAAGAATGGGGTGAGCTAAAATGCTCACTATGGGTAAGAAATATAGCAGAAGATAACATAAATATTAAGCATGGCGAATAATTGAAAAACACGCCTTTAACATTAATAAACATGGACATTTTTATGGAAGGAATGTGAACTTAGTAGATAATTACATAATAAAACATAATAATGGGTATTCTACTCGTAGAATGACCACATGAAACATCAATATTATTTTCCTAATGAGGGAATGTATAATGATAGACATTCTGAAACATTTTGTCAAGGCCTCAGCCAAGACGTCTAAAAATGATTAAGGCCTTGGACAAAACCATATATCAAAAATGAAGAAAGGCCTCGGCCAATTCCATGTCTAGTTGTCTCATGAGACCTACTGATGCATCGAGGAGCTATAGCAGGCTCCACCCATCACTTACTAAGTCCAATACATTCCTCATATGAAAAGGTTGAAATATAACAAAAACATTCATATTAAAACTAGTAAACGAAATGTCAATACTTTAACAATAAAACATTAATGGTATAAAAATAACACATCCACATCCAAAAATATCACAAAACCTTCAATAAAATATGGGACATTGTATCTATAATAATGAAAATTCAAAAAATTTTAAAATCCATCAAAGGATGTTGACATAGATGAAAATGATCACTAAAATTCTTTGAGAGAAATACACCCTTTTTTGTGAAATCATTTATAAGTTTTACAATTTATAAATGAAGTCATTTAAAAGTTATTTTTGGATAAAAGTGTCCCATACCACTTTGAAACATTTTAAAAGAAATATCATTTCAAAACTTTCCTTTCCATATAAATAAATCCATAAAATCATTTTGAAAACATTGACATTAATTAAAATGGTTTAGAAAGATAAATCATTAAAACATTTAAAATGATGATCTAGTTAAATTTACCCTCCCATAAAACCTTAAAATATTCATTTTGATTTTTTTTATTAAATATGGGTATCTATGATAAGTATGTCCCATAAAATACTTACACATGAACAATCTCAGATAATAATGAGATTTAGTAAATAACCCTTATCCATTTGGAAACTTATGAAACATACACCCCATGTAAGAAATATCATACATTATTATGTAAATACCCATAAGTTAATGTATATTAAAAAAATAATACAATCATGGGGAAATACATACACTTCATGCAATAAATTATTGGTGAAAAATGGAAATCTCACGAAATTAGAAGTGAGATAAGAAACCCCTTACCTTGCACTTTCCTTTGGTCGAGGTTATGTTTATCCTCCTATATAATGACCATTGTATGTTATTAAATTATACCAGAACCATATTCATATTTATTATATCATACATGATTCATTTATGACTTTATACTATCCATTTAATAATGATTTTCATGTTAAATTAACGTTTCAGGAAATAATCGCTTTCTTTATTGTACGCGTTTTAACTTGTTATTCTTGATCATATAATTTAGATTATGATTTAAGTACTTGAAAGATATAAAAAATGATTTATATATCATATATATTTAGAATATAAATATTTATAATAGATAGATATTTGAAATGGAAAACACTGTTTATGGAGATGGTAGGCGGTACGTACGCATAAACACTATTTTTGTTTTCATATTGTATTGACCAGAAGTAAGTGAATAAGAAATATGTAAGTACATAGATACATACATACATAAATATATATATTTACAGTAACATTATTATATCATATAATACATACTTATTATAATCATCGATGAATGGTGAACGTGGAAATGAATCTCATCGCGTTGTGGAGACGACAATCCGTACGTACGCAAGAGCGACAATATCATTTCCTTAGTGATTAAAAGGAGTGTAATTTGATGGTATATTAATTTTACAGAGATACTATAATGTAATTTTCACTATTTATATACATATTACTCATCATTATATCCATCCAAATAACATAGTGCCGAATAACAAATTACACCACAGCATGGAGACGGTAAGTCGTACGTACGCACGCATGGTGACATTATCATTCATAGGATGGATAGAACAATGAATATGGTTGTGTAATATTTATAATAAAATCATAGTATATATAAGATAATAGAGATGTTATTTTACAAAAGAAACAACAAAGAATGAGGAAGTGGATGAAGGAAGGAACTTGATAGAGGTGATGAAATATTTACCTCTTCTTCGGGTTTTTCCTTTTGATATATTCAAAAGGGCTCCATAGGTTGTCTTTCTGACTAAAGGAGGGCCTCTAGAATGAATGTATGAAAGTTTAGAGGGTATTTGGGCAGGTTTTGGCCGAGTCAAATGGAATTTAAGGTGTGAATTAGAGAGAAGGGGGAGTGCCCTTTTATAAGAGCGGTGAGGGGCACCTTAGGAAAAGCTAGAAATATTATTTTATAATAAAATAATATTCGGTTTATAATGGCTAAAAAATGAATTATTTAAAGTATAAGGTGGGTATGGGTCTAAATAATCTCAAAAAATAGTTTTTAGACAATTTTAGTTCACCATTTAAACCTTATCATTTATATTTAACTCTTAGCTAAATATTTTGATATTTACTATGTCTCTTAGTATTTTAATATTATATGGTTAATAAACTTACTATAAACTTCCAAGAGAACCCCAAGAGGTTAATTAATGATATAAATTTAATTATATAATTCCTTTGGCCGAACCATAGATTTTAGGAATATTATATCAATTAATAATATAACATTTGTTTTAAAAACCCTTTTATGTGAATTTTGACACTATTTAATAATTCATTTTTTTTAAAGTCCTAAAAAAATTAATAATTAGAAATAAATTAATTTAATCAATCATAAAATGTTATATTAACCTATATAATTCTTTGATGTCATCAAAAATATTAAATTATATTTATTGTAACATTTTTAATAACATTTATTTGATTCAATCATTAATAAGGAAAATACTGCATCATCATTGTGTCCTAAATAAATTTAATTATTCAACGTCTAAAAATTATAAATAAAATACAATTACCTGTTTAATATTTTTATATTTCTAATGAATATTTATAGTTGAAGAGATAACTTATATTACCATATGTAAAAATTGTTTTACTAAAAGATATATGCTTATGTCATTTTTGTGTTTTCTTTTACTTAATTAATATAATGTTTCATTATCACTTAAAAGTTGCTCCATGGGGTCCCAAAATAGACCAAATGATTCCCATGGTCGGAACTGAATCATCTAATAGGGTTAGGACACGTGTTAGGGTAATATAATATTATTATAATATTATGTTTTACCCTTATTTACCGGATTTACCCTTTAACCATGGTAAATAAAATATTTACCGAAGTAATTATACAAAATGTCTAAAAATAAAAGTTACCTATTTACAAAATTTGGACCTCCTAGTTATAAATATGGAATCCATTTTTTTAAATTCAAAACAAAAAAGTGGCAGAAATTAATTTAAAATTAATTCTTGTTGTCAAAATAAAAGGCTTGTTTTTAAGAAATAATAATTATCAAAAGATTAACACTTGTTTAAGTCTAGTTTAAATTTCAAATTATTTCCAATGTCCAATATTGGATTAAATGGTTAAAATGTAATCTAATTAAAATAAAAAATCTCAATAGTATAATTTAGCACTATATATTATTTAGATTAAAAAATCTGTTTTTAATTAACATGTTTTATTTTTCACTATTCTTCAAAAACTGAATGTTTTCAAAAGAATATTAAAAATTCACTATAAAAGAATTTAGATATTCTAAATCCGAAAATGAAGTCCATTTTAAAATATAAAATTTATAAAATTTCAAAAAGTGTGTATTACTATTCATACCGACTAGTTTAATTGGTTGTGGTGTGTTAGAACTTCGAAGTTGCGTACAATGAATGTTGTGGCATTATTCAAAGGGAAACGTACCGTGGAAGCATGGGGTGTTACATTATCCATCCCAGGATGACGTCACATCCAGAACTCCCCACACCAAACACCAAAAAATCATTCTAGGCTCCGCCATCCGAGTCTCAAATTACAAATAACAGGATAAAAACATAGCAATTTGGCTCTTGTCCGTAAAACAAGGCATTAAACCTTCAAACACAATGGGCTATCACATATCCAAATCACAAGGAAAATATCCTTCTTAAGAAATATGGAATCCTAGGACCTAAAAATGAATTATCTTTTATTACACAACCAGCTCTTATTCCATCTTTAATTAAATGAATCATTATTCACAGATTCCAACTACGTGAAACCTAAAAAACAAGCTGTCACAAGTTAATAAAAAAAATTAAATAATTAATTTTTCATGAATTTAATCATTTATAAAAAGAGAATAAACATTATTTAGGTTCATTAATGAAATTCCATCATACATGAATATCTACATCAATTTGATCAAAATTAGATAATAGTAACAACAACGGGATTCATTAAACATGTGTATTGATCATTTAGACAATTAATTATCAACTGATTATGTCTTTAAGTTATTTACCAATTTCCATCAATATCAACTGGCTAAATCAAGAAAGGAATATATATCATGCTATCTAGAAAATCAAGAGGAAAACTATTATCATGGTATAAAGCAAAAACATAACTACTCGATCGAGGATGCTACGACACAACCTCGCCAACCACCCACTAAGAAAACTATATTAGAAATATGGATATCACATGATATCACATGGAAAAGAGAAAAATATGAAAATATATTGGATAAACAGCAAGAATAGAGATAGATCATTCCTATTATTGAATACAAATCGTTACGGATTGAAGGAGGGTGATAGTGATCATTACTTGATGAAGGGATCCACAAAACACTGAAGAGAGGGTAGTCAGGTTTCCTAGAGAGGAAGGAGAGTGATTTATCCATAGGGTTTTTGAAAACCCAAGAAGATGAAATTTTTTAAAAACATACATTAGTGGGGTATTACACGATGTGAAATCCCCTTTCATGTCGTGTAATGCCTCGAGGTCGGTTTCCACCAAAAAATGTGTCACCATAATGATTTTTTTATTTCTCAAACCGTGAAATCTTACACATAATGAAACCATATTTCACATCATGAAACAACCTGTGAAACATGATTTCACATCATGTAATTCAAGTAGATGATGCGTAATCCCCATTTCCTACTATTACTTAACCGAACTTCTCCAAACTTCTTACAATCCTCCTCCGAGCACATAGATCTTTAAAAAACGCAAAGGGTCGATCCATGAAGATCTGGGACCTTACAAATTATAACCCACTTTTGGAAATTTTTTCCACAAAATTTTTATCTTGGGACTAATAAAAATGTTTTTACCATTCAAATATTCATTATTGAATTCCCTCATCTTAAATAGGATTATTAAATCCTACAGATGATATGAGGAAAAATAATGTCATAAAGTCACATGAGATAATAAATTCTAGGTTTTCATGAATGAAAATATGAACATGTAAGGGAAAAATAAAATATATGGACTGATAGATAGTGATATATAACATTATCATGAGGAGGTTGACCTGGAAAAAATCCTAATTCTTTGATGGGGTAAAAGGAAATTGATTTGAAGGTATGAAAAGTAAAGAGATAATGTTTTTTCATTTAAACCACTCATGGTTGGGTTGGATGATATATATATAAATTATATATATAAGATATTTATATCATTATTATATATTAAAATTCATTATATAATATACAATTCGTTTCATTTCCATTCCATAGTAGATATGATAACGTCGTTCATGTGTATGATGGACTTCCACATCGAGAAGAGATATGATTTATAAACTAATTCTTTAAATGGAAGGTAATAAGTATAATTATAATTAATAAATGTGATATAAATGAAAAAATTATTAAATTAATCACATATTTAACTTTGTGAAAATATAATAAAATTTTTTATTTTTTAAATATTCACTCACTAAAAAAGTGACCATGCATTTCGTGTGTGTGTGGACTACCTTGTTCACGAAGAAATGTGACTCGCTTTTCATGACCACAATACATGAATTATATATATATTTATATTTAAATTTATAATATGTTATATATTATATTTTTTTAATTATTTAATGATAAAATATTATTTTTCACTTTTCCATAATGATAGTTGAAAAATGTAAATGTTACTAATGTGTACGTATGACTTACCATCTCAATGATCATAACATAATTCGTTTATCAATGAACATGTTTCATGATTGGTATTGAATGTATAATTGATGAATAAATATGGTAACTATGTGAATATTTTTATTTTGGATATGTTTTAATAATTTCCTATTTTACTATATTCAACCTACCAAAATAATTTATGACACATTAGTCGAATGGGGTAAAAACATCTATTGTAAACTTAATTTATTATGTAAATGTAAAAAAATGGTAATAAGTGAAATAAAAGCAATAATAAACTTGAAATATGTTCCCAATAAAGTTAATCATTAACATAATATTATTGTTTAGGATGATAATCACACATGTGACATGTTTGAATCAAGGAAAGGGGCTTCGTCTTAATTTACATTCATTGAGTCATATTTTTATATTATACATATATACTATTTCAAGAGGTGTATATAATACCCCTTTGAAATTTTAAATCTTGAATTTCCCTATTATCATTCTATTTATAGTTTTTTAATGTTATTATTTCCTGGGGAATATGATTAAAATATTTTCAAATTGATAACGGGGTTTTCTCTTAAAAAATTTATTTTAATGTTTTTTTACAAGTATTTATCATCCATGTGTATATTTTTTATGAGTGATTTTATGAAAATATATGTATAGGTATAAAATATTTATAAATTATATTTTATGTCATTTTTAATTTATTTTTAATGTATTTCAAACAGAATATTTTTATCTATTTTATACAAAACATTTTGAGAAATGAAATGAAGAATATTCTATTCATAATGTACATGGAGACTATGAAATTTCATCCACCCTGGAGATTATATTTTATTCTAGATTACATTTTAATAATTTATGTTTTAATTAATAAAAACACTCTCCCTATTTTTTTGGGTATTTCAGTAATAAATATGGTGTTTAAAAAGAAAAGGTTATTTTTATCAGAAAGGTTTGATATGGTTTTCAAAGAGATTTTAAAATGGTTTTATGATGAAAGTATTTTATTCATGATGTGGTTATTCAACATTATATGAAACAGCGGATCCCATTATATTTTATACGATGGTTTCATCCCCATTATAAATCACGGGTGAGACCTATATAGATTATACACTGGTTTGATCCCCATTACAACTCATGAAAAATGGGCGAGAACTATATAGCTTATATAAAGGGTGATCCCATTTATAGATCTCCAATTCATTAGGTTGCGATTATAATAAAATTTGGATATAAGGTTATAGTAATTAAAATGTTTTTTAATGTGTTGTTACAAATATGATGCACTGTGTCACTAGTAAGTGGTTTTTAATTGGGTTTTATGGGGTTTAAATTATTTATTTGATAAAAAAGATCTTGTGTATTTCATGGGAAATTTAGTTACATCATACACTCTAATAGAATTGATGATGATGGTAAATTTTATTTTATTTTCCCTTTTTTCACTAGACTAATGTTTTTCTTTCTTTTTATGCACCTTACTAAGAATTTTTTGATACTATAACAATTTAAAATGTTTTTCATAGGGTTTAAGGATTGGTAATAGAATATTCGAACTCATGCTGAAATATGGGGAGGTTTTCCATTAGTATATATCACGCTTTGTTGTATAAGTTTTAGATTATTGATAAAAATGGATACAAAATAGAACTGTACACTTTTTAATGTATTGTTTTTTATATATGAGTTATTGTGTAATTCCTTAAAACTATAAACAGGAATATATCCTCATATATAACAGAAATATTTTTTTTATGAAACGTAAGATTACGAATATGATAAGGTCATGTCATTATGGTTGGAATCAAATTATGTTTTAGATAACATTAGAGGTTAGGATAATTTTAATCTTATTCCCTTGAATTATTTAACCATATGGATATGTCGATATGATATAGAATTTTATGATTACCATGTCTCTTCATCTAAACTATGTATGTTTTGAATGGTTTTAAAAATAGAAAACTTGGGAGATGTAGTGGTAAGGCACCAAGAGTAAAAAATCCTTCCAAATCAACATCCCATGATTTTTGGAATTAGAACAAAAAAATTTACAAACATTATGGATTAGTTAAAACATGAAACAAACTATGGTGGTATCCTTGAAGGAGAGGAAGCCTATCTACCATGACGAAACATTTCTATAGTGGATATTTCATGAGGCCACACCCCAATCTATTATCTGGTCATCAAACCTTGTGGTAGCTTTGTAGGACTCCGAGACACCATGAGAGGGGAGGGGTGAATCAGGGTGGAAACTTTTTCTTCTTAAAGTTGTGGATCTTTTTCCCATGGTAGTAGTAACGACTTAAACCTGTATGATGGATATTATTAGCTATTAAAAATTCACATGTAGAGAGATGACACAACTATTTTTACTTGGTTCACCACTAAGGGCGACGTCCAAGGAGAATACGTCGACAAGTTGTCGGTCGTACTAAAATTCACAATGCTTCACTAGCTATAGATTACAAATGTTCGGGTATAGTCACTCTATCCCAGGCTCACTGCCTTTACAAAAGTTTAGGGATAGCACACTACGTCCCTCGGGTCAGTCCCGTTGATTCCCCCTGGCTCACTGCCGTTGGTGAAATCCCACTCAGTTTATAGACTTGAAGGTCTCTTCAATATATTTGCATTGAAGTCTTTGTCTCCTATTCAGCATGAGACTTTGCCTGCATCAGAGTCCTGAGTTGATGCTCTTTTGTATTCAACCTTCCACATTTGTGCATTAACTGAATGCATTGTATCTTCTTCTTCTCTTCCTTCGATTCTCAATACTAACACCCGAGTGTATTGATATATTCCCCTCTTTCTGTGCATATTTGAGATTAGTAGCACGAACTGTTCTTCTTCTCTTCGCAAAACACAATGAGGATGTTAAACACCAGTCATGTGTGTGTGGTACCACTTCTATTCATAAAACCAGATTGTTCATTGTTCTTCCGTCTTTTCAAACGAATGCATCATCTATTGAACTAAAGGTATAGAGAAATCTTTTAGATTTCGTTCAGCTCTAAAAGGACGGGCCTACTCCAACAGCAGCTGGCGCTTTTCTCTAAGCCTGTCGTGCAAGTCCCAATACGGCGCGCAAGTCCAAACTAGCGCGCAAGTGTCACCAAAGCACTTGCACGATGCTTCCTTCCCCAACTACAAACATGCACGACCCACTTCTTCTCTCTCCCAAACCGCCTTGGGCGCGCAACCAACAACCGGCGCACAACCTCTACTTGTGCGACCCAACTACCACTAGCGCGGCTCAAACACCTACATGATGAAAGCTCTAAAAATCTCTAGGTCTTGAACTCCGTATGAAATGAAGAGGGGTCGACCTGTATTTATAGGAAAACTGGACCCCCTGTGTGGAGGCGCGCAAGTCCCTCATTGGCGCGCAAGTGTCATCTCCCGTAACCTCTGTCGCGCAACTCACATGCGCGACCAAACCAAGACTTGCGTGACCTTCTTTCCTTAGCCAAATTTTGAAGTTATGTTCTTGGAAAAAAATAGGCGCACAAGTCCAAATCCTTCTAGGTACCAGCGCACAAGTTATTTCACGGCGCGTATGTCCACTTGCGCGACCTAACCCACACTTGCACGACCCTTATCCCTTTGCTATATTTTGATGTTCTGATCCTCAAAAACATATGGTGCGCAAGTTTCCTCTCCTTCAACTGTAAGCCGTGAAAGCCCCTTTACCAAAATCACTTTTCTTCATTTGTTGATTTTGAGGCCCTGAAATTTAGCAAACACTGGAAAACGGCGCCACCTTATATCTTCTCTTTTTGTACCGCCTCTAGAACATTTATTCCTCGGTCGACGTTCTTGAAAAAAACATAGATCATTGACCACAACTCTTGAACTCGACATGCCACAATGGAATCTCTTTTGTCAACAAATTTGTATGTCTTTTGTTTGCATTTTCAACAAGCACGATCACCTCAACAACACTTCTTCTTGGTGATCTGTATCCTTCAGCAACACTTCTGCTTCTATCACAAACTCCACTATTGTGATATGTATTCTTTGAAGGCATATCTTTAGTATCATTATCCTCTATGACAATGTGATGTTCATGGATATCTCAGAATTCCAATCATTGTAACATTGTCTTCTTCATCAACCGTCATAATCTACTTCATGAAAACCATGTGATTAAATTCATCAAGTAGTCTATTTCATGGTTCTTTATCAAAACCCATTGTTCTCATGCAACAATGAGGAATTTCATGGTCTTCATCCAAAAACCCCATTCTTATTTAATCATCCTTAGATGGAACCTTAGATGGATTACACCTCACATTATTCATTGTTGTAAAAAATGTATCACCTTTGACACATGTTCATTGAAATTACGATCAATACAACAATCGTCTGAATCACTATTCCTCTACTTCATCAGAGTACTTCATGATCTCCTTCATTTTGATCATCCATTCCTCCATTTCATTGGAGTACTTATTGATCTCCTTCATTTTGATCTTCATTGACAACTATTTACAACAAATACAATCTTATACACAATGTGGTTCCAACAATCTCCCCCTTTTTATTTTGTTGTCAATACCTTATACATCTTCTGAAATGAATTTTTCAATGTCAAAATGGGAATCTTCTCTTCAATAAACTCTTCTTTTCAAACTGTCATTTCACATTCTCTCCCCCTTATTGAGAAGAAATACAAAGCTCGTGGTAGGGAGGGTATCAATCCACACTTAATCAATGTTTCATTAATCATTTCACTCTAAGTCTACATGATCAATGCTCGATGTAGAAAACAAGAGGATTTGATTAAGTCAACAAGGCTATCCATTATTCACAGATCATGATACCAACATGAGATGAGAACTCATGTATTTTGTCTTCAAGGGTTTACCACTTTTATTTAAGGTAGAAGAAAATCAACTGTGATAGGGAATAATCAACCTGAAACTCCTGCACTCACATAATCAAACAGATCAAAAATAATAATAAATTCAAGTGCAATTGGCAGGATAAGTGGCCTTGGAGCACTTCCATTTTTTTATGTCACTGATCAATTCAGTTACTCCCCCTTTGTAGAATGATCATTTATCTAAGTAACCAAGGGATAGAGATTGAGAAATGGCATACCTTCTCCTTTGACATGTTCTTCAAGAAATTCACAGAGTAACTGCCTTTGAGTCCAGCTGGAGTTGATATTGATTGAAATAGTGATTATGGAAGCTTATTCATTTTTCTCCCCCTCAAGGGAAAAACTCCTCATCATCATCATCAAGAGTGATCGTTCATCATCATAATATTTGAATATCAATTGAAGAATCTACTAATGATGGAAACTTCTTTATCTTGGCTATCAAGAGTTGACAACATTCACTACTTTTCAGGTTCTCCCCCTGAGAGCATGCTTCACCTTCAATTCCCTACATTATTAGCACAAATACAATACACAAATGATTACAAGAATAAGGTGGTTCCTCTTTGCCTCAACAACAAGAGCTGCATGGTTGAGGTTCTTTTCTCAACCAAGTTTCTCTGTTCAATCCATTCTTCATGCCTGAAAATTTCAACATATGTTCTGATATGTATTGATGTGACATGGCTCTTTTCACATTCTCTTCTGCTTTGTGTGGAGAATTATTCTGCTTAACATCCACCATTAATGAAACATTCTTACTCCTCTTAAGGAATGCTTCTTGTTCTGGTATTAAGGTTAGTCAACCTTGTGCACTGTGACCAGATTTCTTGCATCTCTCACACAGAACATCTTTGACACGTGTTATTCTCTTAGTTTGGAATCTCTCCTGCACTCTGTCTTCATAACGTGAAATATTTCCTTTTCGTTTAGCACTTGCCTTGTCCTTTTCATCTTCAAGTTTCCTCATTCTTTTCAAATATTCTGTCCAAATGACCAATATGTCATTTGGATCTTTTGTGGCAGGTTTGGATCTTGCACATGGGTTCATCTAAGTTTCATCCCACAATGTTTTCCTTTTGGATGAAGGACCCTTCAATTTCATGGATCTAAAATCCTGGGTATTCTCAGTTTCCATATTTGAGATCTTCTTGGGGAAATATGTGTTCTCATTATTCTTCTGATTTCTTCCCAAGGAATATTCCTCCTTTTTAGCTGGCTTGTGTGGTCTTCTATTCTTATCAGCTCTGGATATTTGTTGACATAGGCATGCACCATTCTTGTAACCACTGCCATTGCATACATCACAGATGTTATAAAGAATTCCAAATCTGTTTGCTGTAAACAGATGCTTCTGGACCTACAGATGTTTCTTCTTCATCTCTGGATTTGTTCCCTTTGATACATGCATTCTTTGTGCTTTTTCGTTAAAGGGATTATACCAACAATCCAGTGCACAATGCCCAAATCTGTTGTAGCACCAACATTGACCCACAAACCTTGCCTTCTTTTTATCTTCTGTACGAGGTTGTTGGGACTTATTCTTAATCTTTTCTCAATTTGAGGAACCAACTTCCTCCTTTTTCTTCTTATACACCCTAGCCAGGGTGGAAGGTTTCTTCTTCTCACCTTTCCTCATCCATACTTGTTTATATCTGTTCTTCTAACCTGCACTGATTGTAGGAACGTATTTAGAAACATGAGTACAAGATGGTTTGGATGGTACCTTCACATTCTCAGTTCCTTGTGATAGATAAATGATTTAAGTGAAGATCTTCTTATCACATGTGGAGGTCTTTTGACAACAGAATCCTCTATTGAGCATTGAGTACCAGCCGCAACTGATTCTTGATGTCGATAATCAAGAGTTGTCATAATCTTCTTGTCACATGTTGGAGGTACTTCATCTTTAGATTCCTCCTACGAACATTGAGTACAAGCATCACTCATTTCATTCTTTTGTGAAGTCTCAATATGTGTATTCTCAATCATGGTCAGCTGGGCTTCCAATTTTTGACCCTCAATATTGATGATGATCTTCTAATCTTCAATCATGATCATCTTCTCTTCACAAGACTTCTTCAATCTTTCAACCTCATCTTCATGCATCTTAAATTTGTTTTGTAACAAAGAGTTAAGTTCCCTGAATTTAATGGAAGTTTCTTTCAAACAAAAACTCTTGAATTCATTGCTCTTCTTCAACTCAGCTTCATGTGCATAGATCTTCTCTTTTGGAGTCTTATTGACTGCCTCGTTTTCTTCAAAGACATTAACCTGTTTGGTGAGCTTCATACTTTCCAGAACATTTCTTTCTAACCCCTTTTCTATATTGTCGACTTCTCTTTCTAGTCGAGTGATCTCAACCTGCATAGATTGGAATAGGCTACAAATAATAGCAACCCTTTCTTTAGGAATATCATGCAGATATGTTTTGAGTTTTTCCTGAATGCTTGAATTAATGGTGTCATGCTTTCTTCTAGAAGAATCCTGAGCCACCTACTTGATACTTTGCAAGCCCAATGTTTCTTCATTATTGGAATGTCATGTAGAACAAGACACTGAATCTTCTTTGGATATGAGGGACTTCTTCAGCTGCTTCGTCTCTTTCTTTTTCCTGTTTGTCATCGTCTTACTAGATGTAGACTTCTGCTCAGAAATGGTTGTGTCATTATCAAGACTGCTCTTCATTGTCGACTTTAGGAAAGAACTGCAAATCCTCTTCTGACTACGATTACTGTATAGTATCCAACATACGTTAACCTTTCACTCTGATACCACTTGTAGGACCCCGGGACACCCTGATAGGGGAGGGGTGAATCAGGGTGGCAACTTTTTCTTCTTAAATATGTGGATCGTGTTCCCAAGTTGGTAGGAATGACTTAAACCTGTATGATGGATATGATTAGGAATTAACCATTCACATGCAGAGATATGACACAACTATTTTTACTTGGTTCACCACTAAGGGTTACGTCCAAGGAGCATATGCTGACAAGTTTTCGGTCGTACCAAAATCCACTATGCTTCACTAGCTGTAGATTACAAATGTTCAGGTACAGTCACTATGTCCCTAGCTCACTGCCTTTACAAAATTTTAGGGGTAGCTCCCTGCGTCCCTCGGGTCACTCCTGTTGAGTCCCCATGGCTCACTGTCGTTGGTGAAGACCCACTCAGTTTATTGACTTTAAGGTCTCTTCAATAGATTTGCATTGATGTCTTTGTCTCCTGTTCAGAATGAGAGTTTGCTTGCATCAGAGTCCTGAGTTGATGCTCTTTTGTATTCAACCTTCCACTTTAGTGCATTAACTGAATGCACTGTATCTTCTTCTTCTCTGCCTTTGATTATCAATAATAAAACCTGAGTGTATTGATATATCCCGCTCTTTCTGTGTAGATTTGAGATTAGTAACACGAACTGTTGTTCTTCTCTTTGCAAAACACAATGAGGATGTTAAACACCATTCATGTGTGTGCGGTACCACTTATATTCATAAAACCTGATTTTTCATTGTTCTTCTGTCTTTGCAAACGAATGCATCATCTATTGCATTGAATACCTACTTCTTTTATCTCCCAAACTGCCTTTGGCGCGCAGCCAACAACCGGCGCGCAACCTCTACTTGTGTGACTAAACTACCACTAGCGCGGCTCAAACACCTGCACGATGAGGGCTCGAACAATCTCTAAGTCTTGAACTCCGTATAAAATGAGGAGGGGTCGACCTATATTTATAGGAAAACTGGACCCCCTGTGTGAAGGCGCATAAGTCCTTCATTGGCACACAAGTGTCATCTCCCGTAACCTCTGTCGCGTAACTCACTTGCGCGACCAAACCAAGACTTACATGACCTTCTTTACTTATCCAAATATTGAAGTTATGTTCTTGGAAAACAATAGGCGCACAAGTCCGAATCCTTCTAGGTACCAGCGCGCAAGTTATTTCACGGCGCGCAAGTCCACTTGCGCGACCTAACCCACACTTGCACGAACCTTATCCCTTTGCTATATCTTGATGTTCTTATCCTCAAAAACAAATGGTGTGCAAGTTTCATCTCTTTCAAGTGTAATCCACGCAAGCCCCTTTACCAAAATCACTTTTCTTCATTTGTTTATTTTGAGGCCCTGAAATTTCGCAAACACTGAAAAATGGCGCCACCTTATATCTTCTCTTTTTGTACCGCCTCCATAACATTTATTCCTCTGTCGACGTTATTGAAATAAACATAGATCATTGACCAAAACTCTTGAACTCGACATGCCACAATGGAATCCCTTTTTTCAACAAATTTGTATGTCTTTTGTTTGCTTTTTCAACAAGCACGATCACCTCAACAACACTTCTTCTTGGTGATCTGTATCCTTTAGCAACACTTCTGTTTTTATTAAAAACTCCACTATTGTGATATGTATTCTTTGAAGGCATAGCTTTAGTATCATCATCTTCTATGACAATGTGATGTACATGGATATTTCAGAATTCCAATCATTGGAACATTGTCTTCTTTATCAACCGTCATGATTTACTTCATGCAACCCATGTGATTCAATTCATCAAGTAGTCTATTTCATGGTTCTTTATCAAAACCCATTGTTTAAATGAAATAATGAGGAATTGCATGGTCTTCATCCAAAAACCCCATTCTTCTTTAATCATCCTCAGATGGAACCTCAGATGGATTACACCTCACATTCTTCATTGTTGTAAAAAATGTATCACCTTTTACACATGCTCTTTGAACTTACGATCAGTACAACAATTGTCTGATTCACTATTCCTCTACTTCATCAGAGTACTTCATGATCTCCTTCATTTTGATCGTCCATTCCTCCATTTCATTGGAGTAATTATTGATCTCCTTCATTTTTATCTTCATTGACAACTATTGAAAACAAATACAAACTTATACACAATGTGGTTCCAACAATCTCCCCCTTTGTATTTTGTTGTCAATACCTTATACATCTTCTGAAATGAATTTGTCAATGTCAAAATGAGAATCTTCTCTTCAATCAACTCTTCTTTTCAAACTGTCATTTCACTTTCTCTCCCCCTTAATGACAAGAAATACAAATCTCATGGTAGGGAGGGTATCAATCCACACTTAAGAATTGTTTCATTAATCATTTCACTCTATGTCTACTTGATCAATGCTCAATGTAGAAAACAAGAGGATTTGATTAAGTCAACAAGGCTATCCATTACTCACAGATCATGATACCATCATGATATGAGAACTCATGTATTTTGTCTTCAAGGGTTTACCACTTTTATTTCAGGTAGAAGAAAATCAACTGTGATAGGGAATAATCAACCTGAAACTCCTGCACTCACATCATCAAATTCATCAAAAAAAAATTTCAAGTGCAATTGGCAGGATAAGTGGCCTTGGAGCACTTCCATTTTTTTATGTCACTGATCAATTCAGTTACTCCCCCTTTGTAGAATGATCATTTATCTAAGTAACCAGGGGATAGAGATTGAGAAATGGCATACCTTCTCCTTTGACATTTTCTTCAAGAAATTCACAGAGTAACTGCCTTTGAGTCCAACTAGAGTTGATATTGATTGAAATAGTGATTATGGAAGCTTCTTCATTCCCCCCCCTCAAGGGGAAAACTCCTCATCATCTTCATCAAGAGTGATCCTTCATCATCATAATATTTGAATATCAATTGAAGAATCTACTAAGGATGGAACTTCTTTATCTTGCCTATCAAGAGTTAACAACATTCACTAATTTTCAGGTTCTCCCCCTGAGAGCATGATTCACCTCTAATTCCCTGCATTATTATCAGAAATAAAGTACACAAATGATTACAAGAATAAGGTGGTTCCTCCTTGCCTCAACAACAAGAGCTGCATGGTTGAGGTTCTTTTCTCAACCAAGTTTCTCTGTTCAATCCATTCTTAGTGCCTGAAAATTTCAACATATGTTCTGATATGTGTTGATGTGACATGGCTCTTTTCACATTCTCTTATGCTTTGTGTGGAGAATTTTTCTTCTTAATATCCATCAATAATGAAACATTCTTACTCCTCTTAATGACTGCTTCTTGTTCTGTTATTAAGGTTAGTCAACCTTTTGCAATGTGACCATATTTCTTGCATATCTCACACAGAACTTCTTTGACACGTGTGATTCTCTTGGTTTGGAATCTCTCCTGCACTCTGTCTTCATAATGTGAAAGTTTTCCTTTTCCTTTATCACTTGCCTTGGCCTTTTCATCTTCAAGTTTCCTCCATATTTTCAAATATTCTGGCCAGATGACCAATATGCCATTTGGAACTTTTTTGTCAGGTTTGGATCTTGCACATGGGTTCATCTGAGTTTCATCCCACATAGTTTTTCTTTTGGATGAAGGACCCTTCAATTTCTTGGATCTATAATCCTGGGTCTTCTCAGCTTCAATACTTGAGATATTCTTGGGGAAATATGTGTTTGAATTATTCTTCTGATTTCTTCCCAAGGAATATTCCTCCTTTTTAGCTAGCTTGTGTGGTCTTCTGTTCTGATCAGCTCTGGATATTTGTCAACATAGGAATGCACCATTCTTGTAACCACTTCCATCGGATACATCACAGATGTTATAAAGAATTCCAAATCTGTTTGCTGTAAACAGATGCTTCTGGACCTACAGTTGTTGCTTGTTCATTTCTGGATTTGTTCCCTTTGATACATGCATTCTTTGTGATTTTTCGTTAAAGGGACTGTACCAACAATCCAGTGCACAATGCCCAAATATGTTGTAGCACCATCATTGACCCAAAAACCTTTCCTTCTTTTTATCCTTTGTATGATGTTGTTGGGCCTTATTCTTAATCTTTGCTCTATTTGAGGAACCAACTTCCTCCTTTTTCTTCTTATCCATTCTAGCCATGGTGGAGAGTTTCTTCTTCTCACCTTTCCTCATCCATACTTGTTTAGAGCTATTCTTCCAACCTGCACTGATTGTAGGAACATATTTAGAAACATGAGTACAAGATGGTTTGGATGGTACCTTCACATTCTCAGTTCCTTGTGATAGATAAATGAGTTAATTCCAGATCTTCTTATCACATGTTGGAGGTGTTTGGACAACAGAATCCTCCATTGAGTATTGAGTACCAGCCGCAACTGATTCTTGATGTGGATAATCAATAGTTGTCATAATCTTCTTGTCACATGTTGGAGGTACTCCAGCTTTAGATTCCTCCTACGAACATTGAGTACAAGCATCACTCATTTCATTATTTTGTGAAGTCTCAATATGTGTATTCTCAATCATGGTCAGGTGGGCTTCCAATTATTGACCCTCAATATTGAGGATGATCTTCTGATCTTCAATCATGATCATCTTCTCTTCACAAGTCTTCTTCAATCTTTCAACCTCATCTTCATGCATCTTAAATATGTTTTGTAACAAAGAGTTAAGTTCCCTGAATTTAATGGATGTTTCTTTCAAACAAAAACTCTTGAATTCACTGCTCTTATTCAACTCATCTTCAAGTGCATGGATCTTCTCTTTTGCAGTCTTATTGAATGCCTCGTTTTCTTCAAAGACTTTAACCTGTTTGGTGATCTTCATTCTTTCCAGAGCTTTTTCTTTCCAACACATTTTCCATATTGTCAACTTCTCTTTCTAGTCGAGTGATCTCAACCTGCATATATTGGAATAGGCTACAAATAATAGCAACCCTTTCTTCAGGAATATCATGCATATATGTTTTGAGTTTTTCCTGAAAGCTTGAATTAAGGGTGTCATCCTTTCTTTTGGAAGAATCATGAGCCACCTGCTTGATACTTTCCAAGCCCGATGTTTCTTCATTATTGGAATGGCATGTAGAACAAGACACTGAATCTTCTTTGGATATGAGGGACTTCTTCAGCTTCTTCTTCTCTTTCTTTTTCCTATTTGTCATGGTCTTTCTAGATGTAGACTTCTGCTCAGAAATGACTGCGTCATTATCAAGACTGCTCTTCATCATTCACTCTGTCCCAGGCACACTGCCTTTACAAAAGTTTAGGGATAGCTCACTGCGTCCCTCGGGTCACTCCCATTGACTCCCCCGGGCTCAATGTCGTTGGTGAAGTCCCACTCAGTTTATAAATGTGAGGGTCTCTTCAATAGATTTTCACTGAAGTCTTTGTCTCCTGTTCAGCATGAGACATTGCTTGCATCAGAGTCCTAAGTTGATGCTCTTTTGTATTCAACCTTCTACTTTAGTGCATTAACTGAATGCAATGTATCTTCTTCTTCTCTTCCTTTGATTCTCAATACTAAAACCCGATTGTATTTATATATTCCCCTCTTTCTGAGCAGATTTGAGTTTAGTTGCATGAACTGTTCTTCTTCTCTTCACAAAACACAATGAGGATGTTAAACACCAGTCATGTGTGTGTGGTACCACTTCTATTCATAAAACCAGATTCTTCATTGTTCTTCCGTCTTTGCAAACGAATGCTTCATCTGTTTCACTGAAGGTATAGAGCAATATTTTAAATTTCTTTCAGCTCTAAAAGGACGGGCCTACTCCAACAGCAGCTGGCACTTTTCTCCATTCCCGGCGCACAAATCCCAATACGGCGTGAAAGTCCAAACTGGCGTGCTAGTGTCACCAAAGCACCTGCGCGAAGCTTCCTTCCCCAACTACAAACTTGAGCGGCCCACTTCTTTTCTCTCCCAAACCGCCTTGGGCACGCAGCCAACAACCGGCGTGTAACCTCTACTTGCACGACCCAACTACCACTAGCGTGGCTCAAACACCTGCGCAACGAGAGCTCGAACAATCTCTATGTCCTGAACTCCGTAAGAAATGAGGAGGGGTCGACCTGTATTTATAGGCAAACTGGACCCCCTGAGCGGAGGCACGCAAGCCCCTCATTGGAGCGCAAGTGTCGTTCCCGTAACCTCTATCGTGAAACTCACTTGCGCAACCAAACCAAGACTTGCGTGTCCTTCCTTCCTTAGCCAAATTTTGAATTTCTGTTCTTGGAAAACTAGACCCCTCTTCTCTTTTTGTACCGCCTCCAGAACATTCATTCCTCTATCGATGTTCTTGAAAAAAAACATAGATCATTGACCAAAACTCTTGAACTCGACATGCCACAATGAAATCTCATTTGTCAACAAATTTGCATGTCGTTTGTTTTCTATTCAACAAGCACGATCACCTAAACATCAATTCTTCTTGGTGATCTGTATCCTTCAGCAACTCTTCTGATTTTATCACAAACTACACTATTGTGATATGTATTCATTGAAGGCATAGCTTTAGTATCGTCATCTTCAATGACAATGTGATCTGCATGGCTATCTCAGAATTCCAATCATTGGAACATTGTCTTCATCATCATCTGTCATGATCTACATCATGCAAACCATGTGATTCAATTCGTCAAGTAGTCTACTGCATGGTTCTTCATCAAAACCCATTGTTCTCATGCAATAATGAGGAATTTCATGGTCTTCATCCCACAACCCCATTATTCTTTAATCATCCTCAGATGGATTCTTAGATGGATTACACCTCACATTCTTCATTGTTGTAAACAATGTATCACCTTTTACACATGTTCTTTGAACTTACGATCAGTACAACAATCATATGAATCACTATTCCTCTACTTCATCGGAGTACTTCATGATCTTCTTCATTTTGATCTTCCATTCCTCAATTTCATTGGAGTACTTATTGATCTCCTTCATTTTGATATTCATTGAAAACTATTGACAAAAAATACAAAATTATACACAAAGTGGTTCCAACAATCTCCCCCTTTGTATTTTGTTTTCAATACCTTATAAATCTTCTGAAATGAATTTGTCAATGTCAAAATGAGAATCTTCTCTTCAATCAACTCTTCTTTTCAAGCATTCATGTCACTTTCTCTCCCCCTTATTGACAAGAAATACAAAGTGCATGGTAGGGAGGGTATCAATCCACACTTAAGAAATGTTTCATTAATAATTTCACTCTAAGTCTACTTCAGCAATGCTCGATATAGAAAACAAGAGGATTTGATTAAGTCAACAAGGATATCCATTATTCACAGATCATGATACCAACATGAGATGAGAACTCATGTATTTTTTCATCAAGGGTTTACCACTTTTATTTCAGGTAGACGAAAATCAACTGTGATAGGGAATAATCAACCTGAAACTCCTGCACTCACATCATCAAAAAGATGAAAAAAAATTCAAGTGCAATTGGCAGGATAAGTGGCCTTGGAGCACTTCCATTTTTTTTATGTCACTGATTAATTCAGTTAATCCCTCTTTGTAGAATGATCATTGATCTATGTAACTAAGGGATACAGATTGAGAAATGGCATACCCTCTCCATTGACATGTTCTTCAAGAATTTCACAGATTAACGGCTTTTGAGTCCAGCTGGAGTTGATATTTATTGAAACAGTGATTTTGGAAGCTTCTTTATTTTTCTCCCCCTCAAGGGAAACACCCCTTATCATCTTTACCAAGAGTGATCCTTCATCATCATAATCATTGAATATCAATTGAAGAATCTACTAAGGATGGAAAATTCTTTATCTTGGCTATCAAGAGTTGACAGCATTCACTACTTTTCAGGTTCTCCCCCTGAGAGCATGATTCACCTTCAATTCCATGCATTATTAGTACAAATACAATACACAAATGATTATAGGAATAATGTGGTTCCTCCTTGCTTCAACAAAAAGAGCTGCACGGTTGAGGTTCTTTTCTCAACCATGTTTCTCTGTTCAATCTAGTCTTCATGCTTGAAAATTTCAACATATGTTTTGATATGTGTTGATGTGACATGGATCTTTTCACATTCTCTTCTTCTTTGTGTGGAGAATTGTTCTTCTTCACAGCCATCATTAATGATACATTATTACTCCTCTTAAGGACTGCTTCTTGTTCTGGTATTAAGGTTAAGCATCCTTTTGCAATGTGACCAGATTTCTTGCATCTCTCACACATAACTTCTTTGAAACATGTGATTCTCTTGGTTTGGAATCTCTCCTGCACTCTGTCTTCATCACGTGAAAGTTTTCCTTTTCCTTTAGCACTAGCCTTGGCCTTTTCATCTTCAAGTTTCCTCATTATTTTCAAATCTTCTGGCCAGATGACCAATATGTCATTTGGAACTTTTGTGGCAGGTTTGGATCTTCCACATGGGTTCACCTAAGTTTCATCCCACATAGTTTTTCTTTTGGATGAATGACTCTTCATTTTTATGGATCTAAAATCCTGGGTCTTCTCAGCTTCCCTACTTGAGATCTTCTTGGGTAAATATGTGTTCGCATTATTCTTCTGATTTCTTCTCAAGGAATATTCCTCCTTTTTAGCTAGGTTGTGTGGAATTATGTTCTTATCAGCTCTGGATATTTGTTTACATAGGCATTCACCATTCTTGTAACCACTGCCATTGCATAAATCACAGATGTTATCAAGAATTCTAAATCTATTTGCTATAAACAGATGCTTCTGGACCTGAAGATGTTGCTTCTTCTTCTCTGGATTTCTTCTCTTGGATACATGCATTATTTGTGATTTTTCGTTAAAGGGATTGTACCAACAATCCAGTGCACAATGCCCAAATATGTTGCAGCACCAACATTTAACCACAAACCTTGCCTTTTTTATCTTCTGTATGAGGTTATTGGGACTTCTTCTTAATCTTTTGTGCTCTATTTGAGGAACCAACTTCCTCCTTTTTCTTCTCATCCACCCTAGCCATGGTGAAGGTTTATTCTTCTCACCTTTCCTCATCCATACTTGTATAGAGCTGTTCTTCCAACCTGCACTGATTGACGGAACGTATTTAGAAACATGAGTGCAAGATGGCTTGGATGGTACCTTCACATTCTCAGTTCCTTGTGATAGATCAATGAGTGAAGTCATTATCTTCTTATCACATTTTGGAGGTCTTTTGAAAATAGAATCCCCCAGGCCTCACATATATGGGACTCTCAACTACATTTATCTCGCAGACACCTGGTCTACACACCACATCACTTAACAAACACACATGGGAATAAAACACATCTCATCCTGAAAACACTTGGGAACACATCACATCTCATCCCGAAGACACATGGGAAATAAAACTTGCTCGCAAACACCTAGGCCTCACAAATCACAACCTACCCGAAGAATGCTGGACTATACCACCTGGAAGATGGAGCAAGGAAGAGTGGGTGGCCAACCATCCATCCTCCCACTGTGATGTTTGGGAAATACAACCTCCCCCGTGAAAATGGGGGTGTTTGGTACATAGTTCTCAACTAGGGTTGTGTGTGTATATAAATCACAAATAAATACATGTATATATATATATATATATTAATAATAAGAACTCAATACCAACCCATTTTAATTATGACAACTACTACCTCTACCTAAATTTATCAATATCAACAAGAATCACTTCATATGTTGATAAATTAATGATGCTTAACAACAAGCCCCAAATTCATTTCATACCCCTAGCCCATTAAATTAACAATTTTTCATCCTTTGTTAAATTGTTCATTTATTCATTCCATCTCTACCTGAGAAACTACTAAGAACAACTGAAAACAAGAAATAGAGGAAAATAATCAACACCACCAATGTCATTTTAGAAGGAAAAGAGCCTTCTAGTTTAACATACTTCACATTTAATATCTGTTAACACCCATTCACGCTATAACAAAGTACCAATTTTGAGACATAGAGTGAAGATTTTTTCATGCAACTCATAGATAAATGTCTGGATAATTACCCATACCAACCAATGCCATCATCATTCATCAAGGTCATTCTATCCAATCCATCATCTCAATGACAATGAACCCCCCAACTCACATACTCAAACAACACAACTCACCAAAACCACACTCTACATCCCTAAAACATAACCACACCACACCCATCACATCCAACAACACAAACATAGCACACCCCGATAACATCCTTTCTATAGAACACTGTCCATCCAACCCACAATCAAACAATCTCTCAACCTAAGATTATATTACCCCACTGTACCACCCCAAATCACACAAACAATCCCACAACCATACCACCAGACAAACCAAAAAAATAATATTAATATTTCACAAGGATCTGGTCATTAATTCGACATGTTAATTCATGGGTTACCATATAAACTAGGTTATCCTTGGGCATCCATTTAATAGCCATGTATATGTGGTTAATAGTTTTCATGTTGAAAAATTCATCCATATCATTCACTACATAGATCATCTCATGCACAAACAAAGACCCCAAATGACCATGATTTTTAGTGGCCGATTAGCCCATAAAAAACAATGTAAAAATAATATTAAAATAGAAGAATGAATCACTTTTTCATATCCCAAAACCTTGATAATCATATTCAATTATATTTATTTATTTTTTATTCTTCTCTATTCATAATGATAAATTCATACACCCACCCCACATGATACACAAATAAGAGAGAGTTTAATGAATCACTACCTCAAAGAAGAACAAATCAACACTTCCTTATTGTGCCAAAATAGTGGGTGTGGATGTAGTGGTAAGAAGATCCAAGGGATGGAATATAATGCATGAGTCCTTAGGGAAGAAAGCATTGGGACACTCCATGAAAAAGGAAAATTCCTAAGGAATATGATATCTCAGCTTTAGAATGGATAGATCCTAAATCAGTGGGAGAAACCATTTTTAAAATTCATTAATGGTGGATCTTGACCAAAAGCATATGGCTTGGAATGTCAATGGAAGCTATAGGGATTTTTAAAATTGATACGATTTGAAATGGCCCCAAAACCATTAAATATTGTATTTTACTCATTTAGCCTCAAAGGAAATGTCAAATGGGTGAAACTGGAAAATCTAGAGAATTATGGGATTTTGACAAACTGTTGAAAATGAATCGTTGTTGGGTGAGTCATCGGTGGTGAGATATCCCTAGAAAGATACTAATATGAGTCACTAGTGAAATCTACCAGTGGAAGTGTCATCATTTGGTGAGTTACTTTTGGATGACTCACCGCTATTGACCTACTGGTGAGACCTACCATCAGCAATTCACTATTGTAAGTAACCAGTGTGAGTCACCGTTCTGACTCACAGGTCCTTACTCATTGGTTCTGAATCACCATTGCGAGTCACCATTGTGACCTACCATCACCACCTAATAGTGGATGACTGACTGTCATTTGAGATACCATTAGAAAAATGAATTTTTGGAAAACTCTTGAATTGAGTTACCGTGACCTCCCAAAACACTACAAACACTATATTTTCAAAATTTAATGGACCAAAGAGGTCTGAGACATCACATAAGACAGAACTCAAACCATTATTTCCCTTGATAATTCAAATCCAAATCAAAGGGAAAAGAGTTTTATGAACGACCACCCCATGAACACCGCTACTGACATCAATGATCAATGATAAACCACTCTGTGTTTTTTTGAATGATGGAGTGAAACCTCGATATCTAAGAACACCTTCATAGACATCTGTTAATCCAAACAAAAATAAGACACACCATAAAAGAACAAAAACGACACTATCTAAACATATGAATCATAGAATCCCATCCTCCATTTCAAGATACTATACACTCTCAGTGGAACTGACTCACCCACACGATTTTAATTGCATCATCACTAATGCATCTCTATTAGGAATCTTGTCTTCCCCTTTTCACATGTTAGGATTTTATAACACATTACGGAACATGGAAACAACACATTTCATAACAAATATGGGTCAAACATCACATTAAAAGGTTGAAAAGAGAAGGAAAAAACGCAAAAAAAAAAAACTCTTGTTACTGGGCATGCATATGTGATTCTCGCTCCCATGTACTCTCCTCCAGGCCACCATGACTCCACAACACATAAACCAAAGAAATGGGCTTCCCATTACGCACCTTATTTTGATGATATTGGATCTATACTGGCTGCTCCATTAACATCACCTCTTCCTAGATATTCAATACATAAAAGTCGATGATATGGGAGTCATCATGTAGATACTGATGAAGATGAGAGACGTGAAAGACATCATGGACCCTCTCTAACTACGGTGGAAACTCCAACTGATATTCAACCTCACCAAATCACCCCAATACCTCAAAGGGTCTTATGAACCTCAGATAAGGATTACACCCTCTAACAAAGAACCACTAACCATGTATAGGGGAAACCTACAAGAATACGTGGTCCCCAACATCAAAATCGATGGGCCTCCACCTTTGATCGACATATGACTTCTGCCGGTCCGGTGCTGCCTTTACCAACTCACGAACAAGCTGAATATTCTCAGTCATGCTTTTCAGAACCTCAGGGACAAGAAGAGTTGTCTCCCCAATGTCTGTCTAGCACAATGGTGAATGACATGGTCTTCCATAAAAATCCTCAAACAAATCCATGCTAATGGAAGAGTGATATCTATTATTGTTAGAAAACTTTTCCATGCTAAATTGTTGTACCTAAGATCCTCTAATGTCCATGTGCATGAACACCATATATCCTCTAATGTTTTGATAGTCTGTCATGTCTACCCCTCTTTCTGATGGTGGAATGTAGTGTTGAGGTATAACTGAGTGCTAAAAGCATGATGCAATCCCTGCCAAAATCACGAGGTAAAATATGCATCCCAATCCAAGAAAATAGATCTTGTAGCTCCATGAAGCCTCACCACCTCATCCACAAACATCTTTTCCACGGAATCCACTGTGATAAAATCCTTAATTTCAATAAAGTGATATGATTTAATCAATCGATCTACTACTACCCAATTAACATTTTAGGATCCCTGATCACTCAGTAACCCTGTGATGAAATCCATTAGGATTTCATCCCACATACACTTGGTAATAACTAAGGGATAAAACAAGCAACCATAAATACTTTGCTCAGACTTTACTTGCTGGCACCTTATGTACTTCGCTACAAACTCATCGACTACATGTTTTATCCCAAGCCACCAAAAATGCATCCTCAAGCAATGAAACCTCTTGAAAACTCATAGGTGTACTGCTATAGGTGAGATATGAAACTCACAAAGAACTTCCTCATGCATCGCCACCAAAACAAAAAACCTCCCACAAAACAGCATCTGATTATATCTATCTTCTGACCATCCCTATGAAGCATCACCTTCGCCAACATGAACATCCATCACCTATTCCTATGAGAATCCCCATTGAGAGTTCGTCACATAGTACATCATAGAAGACTGCACTATCATCTGAAACAAACAGCCTCTGTTACCATCCATTCCTACATCAATGTGCAAGGCTGCTAACTCCACCATTGCATTGAATGAATTAAATGATTCCATAAATACCTCCATCTATGACTTCCTTCTCAAGTAATCAGCCCCAACCTTCCCCTTTCCTGAGTTATAAGAGATATAGAAATCATAGTCTTGAAGAAACTCCATCCACCTCTACTGTCACTTGTTCAGATCTTTTTGGGAAAATATATTTGTCAAAATCATGTGATTTGGGGAGACCACAAATCACATCCCAGTGAGATAATACTGAAAGATCTTTTGCAAAAACATGACCGATGTTAGCTCCAGATCATTGGTGGTATAGTTACGTTTGTGGGGATGTTAAAGCCTAAACCCATAAGAGATAAGTCCCCATTATTGCATCATCACACATCCCATTCCTAGATGAGAATTATAAAAAAACCTAGAACATATCCCCTTCCTTTGGTAGATGGAGCACTAGATAACTGGCCAACATCCCCTCAAGATAGTTGAAGGCTGCAAGGCACTGCTTTATCCACCCCAAATCCTAGTCCATTCTAGTTAAAACTGTCAATGGAGTTGAAACTCGAGAGAAATTGGGTAAAAACCGATGATAATAACGTGTCAGACTGAGAAATATACAAACCGTTGCAACATTATTAGGTGATTCCCAAGAAGATACTACTTCAACCTTTGACAGGTGCACTGATACACCCAGATGGGACACCACATTCCCAGTGAAATGCACCTCTCATGTCCAAAACATGAACTTAGAAAACATTCCATTGAGATGGTGGTGTCAAAGGACCTCCAAGAAATTCCAGAGATACATGGTATGCTTCTCCTCTAACTTTGAGTAGATCAAGACTTCATCAAGGAATATGACGATAAACTGGTCTAGGAACTCATAGAAGATGGATTTCATAAGCCCGATAAACACGGCTGGTTTATTTGTAACACCAAACAACTTGAATACAAACTCAAAGTTGGCATACCTTCATCTGAAATAAGTCTTCAGGATATCACCCTCATTCACCCTCAAATGGTGATATACAGACCCCAGATTGATCCAAGAAAATCAAATTTCCCCTCCCAATGGGTTGAAAAGATCACTTATCCTTAAAAGAGGGTAATTATTATTGAATGTTACTTGATTCAACCTCCAAATGTCTATACACAACCTCAGACCACCATCCGCCTACTTTGAGAACAACCCCAGAGCACCCCATAACAACACACTAGGACAGATAAATACCTTATTCATCAGATCATCTATTTGAATCCCCAACTCTCGCAACTCATATGGTGCCCTCTGGTAAGGATGCATCAAATTCAGAGAACACCGGGTAACAAGTCTATCCCGAACTCGACATCACGTTGAGGGGGTAGTGTCACGAACTCATCGGTGAAAAAAACACAGGAACTCCCCAACAACCCTAGGGACTTCAATGTCCACTATTTCCACAAACAACTCAACCATTAGGGAAAGAAAAGGATCCACACACTGAATTCCCACCTGATAGTTCCAATCACTGATGAAAGCCACATGCTGAACATCAACGTCTGAAAACAAGAATCTTCTCCAAATGTCGACAATAATGGGATCAATAGAATAAAATTAGTAGATACAAAGAATTGAATCATATGTATTCATATTTAGCAAGAAAATATCACCATGGGACTGATGCAACCCCATCCTCAAACTACATCCTCATAACATATCAAACCAGATGGTCAGACCTCCAACTGGTGTAATCAACACCAAGAACACGAGAAGCCTCCCTACATCTATTCCTAGATCATAGAATAGACTGGGTGCAAAAAAGGAGTGTGAATCTCATGAATCAAACAAATCATAAAAAACGGTATTAAATAAGCTGGTCAAACCGTGAATGATCTTTGAACCTAATGGAACTGCAACCTATAATATGTGTAACTGACCATGCCTATCTCCAATTACCCTATAATGATCACCACCCCCATGACCACGCCTGAGTCGAGGTCCCGTAGGAACACCTTGATGTCAGACTCTCCCTTCTCTGTCACCCCTCAGTGGATCATGAGCCTACTGTCACCATTCTTTAAATGACCTAGCCAGTAACTATTGTTATGGCTGGCATGGAACCTGTCCACCTCCACCATGCTAAGCTCAAATAGCCAATGTAAACTAGTTCTGAATATGTCCATAGACTCCACAAAAGAAACACATTGGACCTAAGCCCATTGGAAAGGAACAGGTACCAGAAGGAAGAA
Source organism: Viscum album (assembly GCA_963277665.1). Taxonomy (NCBI): domain Eukaryota; kingdom Viridiplantae; phylum Streptophyta; class Magnoliopsida; order Santalales; family Viscaceae; genus Viscum; species Viscum album. The sequence goes on from OY728123.1 coordinate 895,278,441, forward strand.
ATGGAAACTACTGTGGTTGAAACCCCACAGGTCAAAACCTCTAAGACCCATATGCCTGAGACATATTATTGGAAACCCTACATCTGGATGATCCCTGATGTCACCCCTCTCTCAGAATAAATCCTTGAAAGTGCATATGATCAATCACTTCCACCTTCTTCTGAACCTCCATGTATATCGAAAGAGTAATGGGGGAGGTTGTGTACTAGATAAAAGGACGAAGTGCCACCTCTAGGAATATCTCACGAGACTCCTTATCTGAAAACAGATCCGGGAAAAAATGAAGGAGATCCTGTAACTTAATCCTCATATCCCATACCGACATAGTCTCATACTAGAGGGAGATTAACTCCTGCCTCTTCTCAGCCATCATGGTCAATGGAAGGAATACTTCTTTGAGCATCTTCTCGAAATCAACCCAAAAATGTAATCCTCCTTACTCTTCCATACATATATCATTTCCCACTAACACGTAGGTCCCCACAACTAGATCACTTCCAAAGGATCCCAACACTCCGTCAGAGCCCATGCTTAACTAAATGTTATCTCATGATCCTTGAAACATCTCTCTATCTCAACATCTGAAGAACAATCTTCTTAATTTCCCAATGCATGTTGGTAGACATCATGTAACATTCTCTACCACTAGTCTTAATCCTTTGTTAGATCAATTCTCCTACGATCATTCGGGTTGGCCTAATGATCCCCAACTGCCCGATCCACATGTGGATAATGACCAGTTTCTATAACTAAAAAGGAAAATAAGGAATTCCTAAGCCTGATTAGTGCGGAATTTTATTTATGAATCATTTTAATTCATTTGACTCATTTTGTTATCCATTTAAAATTACCCTAAAATACCTAATTTAGACAAGAACACAATTAATTATGTTTCATGTTGCCTTCCTAGTATCTCTACCCTACAAACAGTGTAGCCTCACTTGGTTGTTCATTAGGCTCAGAGTTCTTTCATCAAATCATGTGGGGACCTAAAATCACATTTCCTAGCCAATATTTCCTAGCATATTTCATGCAACGAGATCATATAACACTATTTCCCTACGAGCCCATGCAATCCTTACTGTTTCCAACTCCAAACTCCATCTTATCTATCAACCATACCTTTGAAACCTTTTTTTCATGAACCCCTTCCTCCAAAGATACTCTCTCAGGTTGGTAATGAAAAAAGGGTGATAATGAACCCTGCGCCCCACCTCTAGTGGACCCCAAGGTGGAGACCAGCATCAAGGGTATAAAAATATTACAAAAATGGATGGAGTTACCCTTTTTATAGTAACAAAGATTGGGAGACAAGATGTAACATCTCCAAAACAACTCCCATACATATATAAAATAAAAAAATACATCCTTCATGCATGGTTTAAAATTAAATTATTACAAATACAATGACAATATCAAAAGAAAATACCCAAAATTCAATCTGGGAAGTGACATAGCCACTGTCCCAAAGTCTAAGCTATTAATTCCTAGTATGGTCCCCGTATTCCTCCTAGAAACCTGAAATCAGTTTTATATCATAGGGTGAGCATACTGGCATACTTAGTTGGAAAAAACAATGTCTATCATGCACAAGTGGGAGAATAATATTATTGCTCCATGGAGAAAATAGAATAACTAACACCACCTAACAGGGTATTCTATCCATCCCCACCTCACAAAGGCACACTCACCAAGTAACCCAAGATATGAAAAGTAATATAGTAACCACCTTGATGATAGGGTACCCCATACATCTTTCCCACTAAATAGCATCTCTCACAGCCTAATGAAAAATTTCATAGTTCTCCCACCTCTTATAAAAGAACTATGTCACAACCTACCCACACACACTTGGGACTCAAAACTACGTCTCAAACACACACACCTATGACACATACCACATCACAACCTGACGGTACACACATGGGACTCACAACTACATCTCACCTGCAGACACCTTGGAAACATAGAACCTCACATCCCAAAGACACATGGGAACACAACACATCTCATCCTGAAGACACCTAGTAACACACCACATCTCCACCCAAAGACACCTAGGAAATACAAGTCACCCACATACACCTAGGCCTCAAGAATCATAACATGCCTAAAGAATCCTATGCTATCCCACCTGGAAGAGGGAGTATGGAAGATTTGGTGTCCAGTCGTCCATCCTCCCACTAAGAAGTTTGTTAAAGATACCCTCCCCCATGACAATGGGGGTGTTTAGCACATAGTTCTCAACTATGGTGGAGTGTGTATAAAAATCACAAGGAAATACATGTATATATATAGTAATAAGAACACAAGAACAACCTATGGGATTCATAATAACCACTACCTCTACCTTCATTTATCAATATTAGTTACAGTCACTTTGGATGTTGATAAATGAAATCCACTTCACACCAAACCCAATACTCATTTCATACTACCATCCAATTCAATTAACCAATTATCATTCATTGTTAAACTAGTCATTTACGCATCCCATATATACCTATAAAACTAATAAGAAGAACTGAAAATGAGAAACACAGGAAAATAGTCAACACCACCATAGTTATTTTAGAAGGAAAATATAATTCAAGTTTAACACAATTCACATTTACTCTCCATTAACACCAACTCATGATATAAAAAAGTACCAATCCTATGACATGGAGTGAATATTTTTTCATTATAATCATGGATAAATGATGGGAAAATTACACTTACAAAACACTTCCATCATCATTATTAAAATTCATTCCACCCAATCCATCATCTGAACCATAATAAACCCCGAAATCACAACCGCACACAACAAAACTCACCACAACCACACTCATCACCCCTTTTGTATAACCACACCATACCCATATCATCCAACAACATAAACATGGCACAACACGATGGTAACCCTGCATCATAACACAACCCATCCACCCCAAAATCAAACAATCTCTTAACATGATATTCCATTACACCACCCATACCACCCCACAACACACATAAAATCCAAAAACTGTACCACCACACAAAAAAACAAATTTAGATATAACAAGTTTCAATTATTCAATTCCACTTGTTAATTCTGGGGTTTTCAACGATATTGGGGTATCACGGGGAATCCATTTATTAGCCATGTATATATGGTTAATAGTTTTCCTCTTGAAACCTTTAGCCAAGAAAAAATCATTCATTCTGTAGATCATATTGTGCCCAAACAAAAACCAACAATGAAAATGATTTTCAGTCGGTTAATAATGAATAAAAAAAAATATCAATAAAACAATAAAATAGTATAATGCACCACTTTTTTTCAGTCCCATATATTGATCTTCAAATTCAGTTATATTTATTTATTTTTCATTCTTTTACCTTCACAATGAGACATTAATACAAACAACCCACATAATACACAAATAAAAGAGATATGAAGGAATCCCACCTTTGAAAAGAACCAATCAACACTTCCTTATTATTCCAAAACTAGGGGTACACATGAAACGAGAAGAACCTATGAGGAAAACACGATCCAAGGGCTACAACACAATTAATGACTCATTGGGGAAGAAAGGTTCCGGGAACTCCAAGAGAAAAGGAAAATACCTAAGGAATAGGAGATCTCGGCTTTAGAAAGGCCACATCCTAAATTAATGGGAGGAACCATTTTTAAATCCATTAATGGTGGATCATGACCAAGACCACATGGTTTGGAAGGTCAGAGGAAGATTTAGGTTTTTTTAAGATAGATACGATTGAAAACAGCTTCAAAAACCCTAAAATATGGTATGTAACTCATTAAATGTCAAAGGAAACATCAATGGGTTGAAACTAGAGAAAATGGAGAATTATGGAATTTTGAAAAACTATTGAAAATGACTCACCATTGGGTGAATCACCATCACGAGTTAGTGGTGGAGAAGTACCGCTCGAAAGCTACCTGTGTGAGCTACGAGTGGATGAGTCACTGTTGGGTGACTTACCATTAGATAACTCACCGTTGACGACCTACTATCATAACCAGCCATTGTGACCTGTCATTAGCGACTCCCCATTGCGAGTCACCAATGCGAGTCACCATTCTAACTCACTGGTACTGACTCATCCGTCCCGACTCATCAGTCCTAACCCACAGTCACGATTCACCATTTTGACCAACCATCACCACCTACCAGTCTACAACTCACTGTCAGCCAAGATACCATTGGAAAACTATATTTTTTTTCTAACTCTTGATATGAGTAAGCATGACCTCCTAGAACACTCCAAAAAATGGATTTTCACAAAGTAATGGACCAGAGAGGTCTAAGTCATAACATTATAAATATAAAACAATCACTAAAAATAATTATTTTAATACATATCTAATTTCATGGATCCTCTAATAAATTCATGGATTACATTAAGTACCTCAATTTATATTTATTTTAATATTTTTAATATCCTTTATTTCAATATTCCACTAATTGTATAAGTAAATCAACAGGGTTGTGCATGAAATTATGCAAATAACGAATGAATAAGAATTTATGTGGTTCGAAGATGTTATATTTGAGTCGTGGACATACTTTTGTGTTTATTTTAATAAATTGGGGCACCTTTCATTGATTTGACGCAGTGTGTCTCAGAGAAGGAATGAGAAGGAAATGAGGAAGGTGGATTTTTTGATCATGATTGATTGACAGTTATTAAATTGAATCCTCATGTGGGGGATCAAATTGATGTCTTCATGCAAGGGGATCACATAACGGTCACAGAGCCTCTGGTTGCAGTGATATTTGATATGTTGGGGATTTAATTGTATGAGAGGCCATCTATGTACATTTCTACTACTTTTGTTAATAAATGGATTTAAACTGAGTAGAAGGTGCACTTGGCTACAAGGGAAGGCATCTATCTTGTCTATGGAAAAAGTTTAGCTTTCAAATTGGTATGAGGTGCTTGATTCTAAGGGGAAAACACATGAACTTTGTGGTTCACAACAGGTCATTGGGACTGATATGTATGAAGGACAAGGATTCATTGCAGATGATACCATGATCCCATGTGATTTTTTCTAGACACCTAAGATGCCTCTACAAGTTACATTGACCGATACAAATGTCTCTATTTTTTATGGTAGATTAAAATGTGATTTGGGTTTTGTTATTTATTCTGAGGATATTATGAATTTGAAGAATGTCATGTCTCTATGTGATTATGATTCTAATTTAAAAGATGATATCCCACACTGTGATGTGTGGGAAGTGATTTCTGGGGTGAGGGATGATATAGAACTGGTTTGAGATGTTTGTGTTGGGTATGATGAGAGTGTGGTTCAGGACATGCACCAAATTTTAATGAGGAATGAAGGAGTATTTGGTGAACAATAATTTTCTAAGGTTTCTTAATGATTGTTCTTGGAGGACAATAATTTGCAATCGCAATTTATGTGATGAAACTTTGTGCAGCCAAGTGTTTTGGATATGACAGTGTAGGATCCATATGATGGGGATCATGAAACCACCAAACAAAAAAAATTAATTTTCAGGAGGAGATTCAAAAAATTCCAAGTTGTTTGTAAATTTATAAGAGATGTGAGAATATTTCTGATGATGGTAAAATGAATGTTTTTTTATAATTCCTTGACTTGTGGTAATGCCTCAATTATGGATATCATTACACATGGGAGGAAAAAGGCGATTGATATCAAGGGATTCATTTTTTCTTACCAAAAGAGATGGTTGAGGAAGGATTATTCCAAAATGCTAAGGACTATTTCTACCTGGTCCAATTCTAAAGAATAAAAAATGATTGCTGCTGATCCTAAACAAGGATTATTTATCAGGTATTCTTCCAAGGACCAACAATATTTGGATCAGCAAAGGCTCAAGGAGATGTATACCATGCTCTTCAAGAAACAACAATATTCAAAATCTTAATGGTAGTTGGCTGATATTGGTGTAGTGTCTGACTATTGCTATGGTAATGATATTGACGCTTTTGATATGTAGTTTTTATTTGGTCATGGGTTTCATGGCCATGTATCTTACATGTTATGCTCTATACTTTTTGTTGTTAATAGATTTATGGGGGCCGAGAATGCTTAGTCCTACACCATATTTGTAACACCCCTATATTTCATAGTAATCTATCTCTTTAAATTAATTTAATAGCTTATATTTCTTGCAACACCAACTTGGCTAGTATTATACGCAATATTGATTTTCTACAAAACAACACATTAGTATTATAATTATTTAAACGATAAATTTATTTATCAATTAAACATTGTAATATGAATGGCATGAAATAAATTTTAAATGTTATTTATAATGTTTTCACATAAATAAAACATATTTATAATGGAATGTATATGTTTTGTTAAAATACATATATATTTAGAAAATCTATTTTCTTAAAAGAACTACTATTTATGTCCTTTTTATGAACAATAATAAAATTAATTTTAGGCACTCCTAAAATTTGAATCTGGTAAAATAGATTTTCTTTTTGAATTTGGAATATCAAAATTAACTTAGGGTGATTTTTTGGTATTTTTATGAAAACATTCAATTTTTTATGAATAGTGAAAAATAATGTATAGTACATAACAAACGTCTTTTTTCATTTAAATAATTATTTTCAATTATAATTTTATCCCAAAGTCAAAATAGATTCATATTACATATATTATTCTAATGTAAGTCATTTGAGTCATTTTATAATAAGATTAGATGTATAAAATTTTATCAAATTTTTGAACGTATTTTACCTACCTTCTAGGCACATTTTCAAATTTCCATAAAATGTAATTTTACCGCTTCTGTGAATTGATTTTCAAAAATCTGACAGACACATTTTTCATCATAATGTAAAATCGGATTTAGTAGGATGAAAATAATTTTTGGTGAATAGTAAATTTTGATTTTTATTTACCATGGTTAAAAGTAAAGAGGAAAATTAAAGGTAGAAATAGAATTATAATAATATAAAATTACCCCAAAACAAGTCCTAATTATATTGTATTTGTTTTTTTTCCAAAATAATCCTTATGAGAAAAATAAGATCCCTTTTGATCCATTTGGGTAAGATTATGACATTTATTATATTTTATTTGAAGTGTTAAAAGTGTTAAATTCACATTTTAATAAATAAAACATTTTTAATATTGGGTTATACATAAGATAAATTAGACTATAAATATTCTTTATAAATATAAAACTATTTCCTAAATCATGTTATTTTATTTATGATTTTTAGACATTAAATAAATAAATTTATTTATGAAACAATGATGAGGCAATAATTACGTTATCAATGAAAGATTAAAATAATTGGTATTATAAATATTAAAATAAATTTAAATTGAATCTTTTGATACCATACACAAATTTTATTGGTGAATATGACATGTTAGGTTTGATTAAATGTATTTTTTTAGAAGGAATCAAGTTATTATGACTTTAACAAAAAAACCAAATAGTGTCAAAATTGACATAAATGAGTTTTTAAAACAAACACTATTTTATTAAATTATATAACAGTCCTAAAAATATAAGATTAAGAAAAATGATTTTGATAATGAGGAATATATCAATAATGAAGTAGTTAAGGTTCTCTTGTCCTTTTATAGTAACTATATCTACCATGTATTATAATAATACAAGAAGACATCATAAAAGTTAAACTATTTAACTAAGGGTAAAGTCTAAAATATAAGGTTAATATGGTAACCTAAACATGTCTAAATCCTATTTTGTGAGAATATTTTGACCCATACCCACCCTAGTATCTAAATAAATCCATTTGGATCTATTAGAAACCGAAAAATAATTTTATAATAAATTAATATTTCAAACTTTTCCTAAAGTGCCCCTCACCTCTCTTATAAAAGGGTACTTACCCTTCTCTAAAATTCACATCCGCAAATCCATTTGGCTCAACAAAACCCGGACCAAATCACCCCCCAAATTCCCTTAATTCAACTTAGAGTTCTTTACCTTGATCAAAAAGCCAACCTAAGGAGCCTTTTTGTTCAAATCAAAAGGAAACACTCAAAAACGTGATAATTATTTTTTCACCTCTTTCAAAGTTCTTTTCTACTTCTACTTATTTTCTTTTACCATAATAAAATAATAAATATAGTACATTATATATTCTGAGATTTTATTATAAATATGGTTTAACTATTTTCAATATTCTATATATCCTATAAAAGACAAAGTCACCATGTGTGCGCATGTAAGACTTACTGTCTCCACTTCTTAGTGTAGTTTGTTATTTAATGATACCTTATTTAGATGGGTATATTAATTAGTATAATTGATGTCAATTATGAATATAACATGGTAATGATTCTATATATATATTATACCATCCGATTAAACACATTTTCACCATCAATAGAATGATATTTTCGCTAGTTCGTAAGAACGACTTACCGTCTCCATGATGTGATGAGATTCATCTTCAATGATCACCATTCAAGAATTTTTATTAAAATGTATATATTGATTAAGAATGAGTTATATGAAATAATATTTCTACTGTAATAATATATATTTATGTAGATAAATATATTCCATTTACTTACTTCCATACTATATGATAAGAAAACGGACACAACATTAATGCTTACGTGCGGACTATTGTCTCCATGAACGGTGTTTCCACATCATATATCTATATATTATACATATTTATATTCTGAATATATATGATATATAAATCATTTTTATATTATGGATGTATTTAAATCATTATTTAATATATACGATCAAGAATAACAAGTGAAAACACATATGATAAAGAAAGCGATTATTACTTGAAATGATACCTTAACATGGAAATTATTATTAAATGGGCTGTACAAAGTCATAAATGAATAATATATGACATCATAAATTTGAATATGGTTCTGGTATAATTTAGTAACAAACTATGGTCATTATACATGAGGTTAAACATACCCTCAACCAATGAAAAGTACACAGTAATGGTTAATTCCTCAATCTCATTATTATCCCCGATTGTTTATGTGTAAGTATTTACTAGGAAATATTTATCATCCATGCCCATATTTCATAAAAGTGTTTTAAAAAGTAATATTATAAGGTTTTAGGGAAGGGACACGTAAACTAGATCATTATTTTAAAAGTTTTATGGTTTTATTTTTCTAAAACTATTTAGTTCATGTCCATTTTTTCAAAATGATTTTTAGGATTTATATATATAGACATGATTTTTTTAAAATGTTAATTATTTTTCAAAATATTCAAAGTGGTAAGGGATACTTTGATTCAAAAATATATTTTAAATGAATTCCATTATAAAATGTGTCACTTTTAAATGATTTCATGAAAAAGGGATATTTCTATAAAAGAGTTTTACTGGTCATTTTCAACTATGTCAACATCCTTTATTGGATGTTATTCTTGATTGAGGTTTATTTATTATAATAAAATCCTCTATATTTTATTTAATGAGTTATGATATGTTTGACTGTAGATGTTCTATTTTTATAAAATTCATGTTTTATGGTTAAATTATTGACAATTCTTATGATAGTTTTAATACGAATGATTATGTAATGTTTCACCCTTTTCATATGAGGAATGAATTAGAAATATTATGTGATGGGCATAGCCTGCTATTTCCCCTCGATGCATTGATAGGTCTCATGAGAAAACTAGTGTCTTTGAATGGGGAATTGATAGAATATTTGTTAATTTTCTTAGCACAAGGCCTTAACATAGTAGTTATTATGCATGACGTTATGCATTCTCTCGATATGAAATTAATTATTACATGTAATTATTCGACTAGTAGAATATCCATGTGGATATATATATTGTAATATTTGATTTAATTTTTCCATATAATGGTCATGTTTATTGTTTAAAAGGATGATGTTTTTATTATACATGTTAACATAATAGTTGATAGCTTCTACTGAATTATTTTCCTTTACTAAGCATCTGATATCCCCCCTTTCTTATGTTTTATTTTCCTAGGATGCCAAGAAGTGTTTTATGATTGATATGAAGGGTTAAGCTATCGGAATAATGACGTTATCAAAGTATTATCCATGCTATATTTTATGTTATAAATTTTAATGTTATGTTCTTATATGTAATCTATTTTCCAAGACTACTAAACTCATCAGTCTATCCGGACTTGATTCCTTGTAATCATGAAAATGTATTAAAATAATCCATTGGATATGGGATTCTGGGGTCAGGGGGTTATAGTTAGTATCAGAGGAAGTTTAGAAACAACCTTGGAAATAGATTTAGAAAACATATATTAGGGATCATAACCTAAGATAGACTTTTAAGGATAGTTACAGAAAAACCCCCTTTGATAAAGATCAAAGATAACCTAGGATTAAACCTAAGATGTTATATATTGAAAGAAACTTCCCTTGATTATGTGGTTTTCTTCAATGAGATGTGTTTCACACCCTGTGCTTTCTAGTCTTAGTCAATGGAGGAAACTAGAAGGAATTGGATTAATGATGAGTTTGTTGGAAATATCTGATGATTTTGAGCAACAAAATTGGATAATGACTGAAGAGTTTGATATTGTGATTATGAAGAATCAGTTATCAAGATATATGATTAACAATGAGATATTTGATGAACTTCCTAACACATTGCATAAGAGGATGATGGACTTTTATAAATTTTCAAATTTTAAGAAGCATAGAGGAATGAAGATTCGACTTCCTACATGTCAAGAGGAAGGAAAGAAGAACCTTGAGGAATATCTGAAATGGAGGGGAAGATGTTATCTCTTTGGGAAAATGTTTATAGAGTGACCAATTGTTATGGAGTTAAATGTCTCATTTTTGGAAATCATGGGCATTTCCCAACTCAATGCCCAAACATAAGAATCTACCTATAAACCAAGGAAGGACCTATTCCATGCCAACTATTAAATTTTAAGGATTGAAGTATTTATGTATTTTGATCCAAGAATTATGAATAAGTGAATTCTATAAGGACTATCCGGTTTATGTTTATCTCTAAGGATTTTTAAGAATATGTTGAATAGTTTTAATGGACATGAAAATTTATTTATGGGTAAGAAAAATGTTTACAATGCACAATGCTTCAACTATAAGAAAATGGGACACTATGTGAATCAATGTCTAAATCATAAAATGAATATACCCCAAAATCCACTATTAGATCACAATCAAGATCATGCTTATACCATGGATGGAGGGGAATGATGAATTTGATTATGTTGGGATTAATGAATTTTGTCATTTGAGTATTGTATCAATGATGTAATGGTTATATGAATTATGCAAATAAATATGGATTTTACTACAGTACTATTTCATTGAGATTTTGAGATTTTATGGTACTAAGAAATGTGACTCACTAGCAAGTTATTTTTTTTAAAATACATGGTTGGGGAATGATAAACCTTAATATGGTCATGATACTGAGTTAGTTATTTTGGAATAAAAGATGATTTATTTGGATAAATTATTTTGGATATTCTTGAATACCATGGAACTAATTAATTGTTTGTTTATTCCATCATTGTTGGAGTTTACAAAATTTTTGGACTTAAGGAGTATATCCAGTATTTTATAAGGAATAAGGGAGAATGAATGTATTCAATACAATTTTATTGTAATTAATGGTGTTACCATGTTTTAAGAAAATACATGACAAAGGTATTCACATGTAATTATGTGCTAACAGAGATCTTCATTATGTTTACCTCCCATATAAATTTTTAGATTGTGAGTTTGGACATAGGTATTTTGGAATAGTCTAAAGGTTGTAGTGGAGTAAGTTGAGAACTTGATATTTTGTTTGTGGATAAAGTATAATTTATTGGTTACTCTAACCTAATCTTTTAGATTTTAGTAAACATACAGAGGATTAATAAAATACTTATGGACATTATGATTTATCAAATGTACTTTAGGTGTCAAAAATTAATTTTTGAACATTCATTTCCTAGTGTACAGGATGGAGTGAAAATAGATCAAAGCACACCTAAATTATGATATTATAATTATGAAAGGTAACAAAATCAAGTATGTTTTCTTGAGTTCTTATCTTGATAGTAAATTAATCCATCCTATTAAAAAAATAGTATCCAAAAAAATGTTTTATCCTCATAAATTATGTTTTGTTGAACTGATGATACTTTAAATCATCATAGATTGATGGCTTTGAGGCCCTCAATTTTACATTTTTTGGTCACTTTTTTGTGATTGATGAACTCAATCACTCCCTATAAATATTTACATTTTCCCTAGAATTATCTGTCCTTAATTTCAACCAATGTTATCTTATTCTAAATTCTAATTTTGTGGTGAAATTTTCATTTCCCTTTCCCTCTTATTAAGATTAAATTTTTATTAACACTAATTCCAATGTGGGTTTTCCAAAAATGTATTTTCTATGTTCAACCTTTTATTTTCAAAGAACAATTTAAAATTGTGAGGATGAAATTTATAGAATGAGGAGAGAATGTAACACCCCATGATTTTTAGTAAGTTGTCTATTTAATTTAATTTAATAGCTTATATTTCACGCAACACCGACTTGGATTGTGTTATAAGCAATAATGAGTTTCTATGAAATAATACATTGGTATTATAATTATTTAAACGATATATTTATTTATCAATTAAATATTGTAATATGAATGGTAAAAAATTAATTTTAAATGTTCTTTATAATGTTTTCAAATAAATATAACATATTTATAATGAAATGTTTACGTTTTCTAAAAATAGTTATATATTTAGAAAAACTATTTTCCTAAAAGGACTACTTTTTATGTACTTTTGTGAAAAATAATAAAATGAAATATAGATAGTCATAAAAATTGAATTTGGTAAAATATACTTCATTTTTGAATTCAAAATATCAAATTTATCCTAGGGGAAATTTTCGGTATTTTTTTGAAAACATTTAATTTTTGATGAATAGTGAAAAATACTACATAGTACATAAAAACCTTCTTTTTCATTTATATAATTATTTTTAATTAAAAATTTATCTTAAAGTCACAATAGATAGATAATAAATATATTAGTCTAATGTAAGTCATTTGAGTCATTTTATAATAAGATTAGATGTATAAAATGTTATTGAGCATTTTAACGTCATTTACCCACCTTCTAGGCACATTTTCAAATTTTCATAAAACATAATTTTAACACTTCTGTGAATTGAATTTTAAAAACACGACACACACGGTTTTCATAAGTAATTCAAATGTGATTCAATAGGATGAAAAAAAAAATTTTGAATCGTAAATTTTGATTTTTATTTACCACGGTTAAAAGTAAATTTGATAATTAAAGGTAAAAATAACATTATAATAATATAAAATTACCCCAAAACATGTCCTAATTATATTGGATAGGTTATGTTTGGCCAAAACTATAATTATTAAAAAAAATATGATCCCTTTTTATACATTTGGGTAAGATTAAGACATTTATTATATTTTATTTAAAGAAGATTTAAAAGTGTTAAATTCAAATTTTAATAACTAAACCATTTTTAATATAATGCTATACATCAGTTAAATTTGACAATAAATATTTATTAGAAATATAGACATATTTTATACATCATAGTATTTTATTTATAATTATTATAAATTAAATAATTATATATATTTATGACACAATGATGATGCAATAATTACCTTATTAATGAATGATTAAAATAATTGATATTATAAACATTAAAATAAATGTAAACTTAATCTTTTGATGCCATACACGAATTTTATAGATGAATATGACATATTAGGGTTTATTAAATTTATTTTGTTTGAAATATTAAATTTTTATGACTTTAATGAAAAAAATAATAATTAGTGTCAAAAAATTGACATAAATGAGTTTTTAAAACAAAGAATATTTTATTAAATTATATAATAGGCCTAAAAATATTAGAATCCTCCAACTTTTTTATATAATGTTATATATTTCATTAATGAACCACTTTAGGTTCAATTGTAATTTTAATGTAACTATATTAACCATGTATTATAATAATACAAGAAGACATCGTAAAAGTTAACCGATTTAACTAATGGTTAAGTCTAAAACATAAGGTTATTATGATAAACTAAACATGTATAAAACCTATTTTTTGAGAGGATTTATACCCACCCACACATTATCCTATTAATAAATCTATTTGGAGCTATTATAAACCCAAAATTAATTTTATAATAAATAAATATTTCAATCTTTTCCTAAAGTGCCCCTCACCTCTCTTATAAAAGGGTACTTACACTTCTCTTAAATTCACGCCTACAAAGCCATTTGGATCGGCCAAACCCTGACGAAATCACCTCCAAAATTCCCTAAATTCAACCTAGAGTTCTCTACATTTATCACAAAGCCAATCTAAGGATCCTTTTTGTCCAAATCAAAAGGAAACACCCAAAGAAGAGGTAATTATTTTATCACCTCTTTCAAAGTTCTTTTCTTCTTCTACTTTCTCATTATTTGTTATTGCCATAATTAAAAAACTAAATCTAGAAAATTATAATTTCTGATATGTTATTATAAATATGGTAAAATTGTATTCATTATTAAATCTATCCTAGGAATGACAAAGTCACCATGCGTTCGTACGTACGACTTACAGTCTCCACGTCGTGGTGTAGTTTGTTATTCAACACTACATTATTTAGATGGGTATAATAATGAGTATGATTAATGTAAATGATTAATATAAAATGGAAATTATTATTTATATATAATATACCATCTATTTAAACACAATTTCACCATCAATAGAATGATATTGTCGCTTGTGTGTACGTACGACTTACCGTCTCCACGATGTGATGAGATTCATCTTCAACGATCACCGTTGATGAATTTTTTTAAATATATATATATATATTGATTAAGTATGAGATATATGAAATAATATTTCTACTTTAATAATATATATTTTTGCAGATAAAGATATTCCATTTACATACTTCCATATTATACGATCCGAAAACATACACAATGTTCATGCGTACATACCAACTACCATCTCCATGAATAGTGTTTCCACTTCATATATCAATCTATTATACATATTTATATTATGAATATATATTATTTATAAATCATGTTTCATATTATGAAAATATTTAAATCAGGATCTAATTGATACGATCAAGAATAACTAGTGAAAACACGTATGATAAAGAAAGAGATTATTACCTGAAATGTTACTTTAACATGAAATTTTTTATTAAATGTGTAGTACAAAGTAATAAATGAATCATATATGTTATAATAAATATTAATATGGTTCTGTTATAATTTAATAACTTTCTATAGCCATTATACAAGAGTTTAAACATACCCTCGATGAAAGGAAAGTACACAGTAAGGGTTAATTTTTAAATCTCATTATTATATGAGATTATTTATGTGTTAGTATTTACTGGGAAATATATATCATCCATGTACTTAATTCATAAAAATGTTTTCAAAATTAATATTTTAAGGTTTTACGGAAGGGAAACTTTAACTATATCATCATTTTAAAATTTTTTATTGTTTTATATTTCTAAAACAATTTAATTAATGTCCATGTTTTCAAAATGATTTTAAGGATTTATTTATATGGGCATTATTGTTTTAAAATTTTAATTGTTTACAAAAGTTTAAAAGTGTTATGTGACACTTTTATTCAAAAATATGTTTTAAATGACTTCTTTTATATAATTTGTCACTTTTAAATGATTTCATGAAAACGGGATATTTCTCTCAAACAGTTTTACTGATCATTTTCAACTATGTCAACATCCGTTATGGGATATTATTCATGATTGAGGTTGATTTATTAAAATAAAATATTACATATTGTACTGAATGAGTTATGATATGTTTTAATGTGGATGTTCTATTTTTATACCATTCTTGGTTTATGGTAAAAGTATTGACATTTCATATGCTAGTTTTAATACAAATGATTTTGTTAGGTTTCACCCTTTTCATAAGAGGAATGCATTGGACATAGTATGTGACGGGCGAGTGCCGCTTTAGCCCCTTGATGCATAGGTAGGTCTCATGAGAAAAAATATTTTCTTTCCATAAGTCCTTGATAGAATATTTGTGAATTTTCATGGCACAAGGCCTTGATGTAGTAGTTTTTATGTCTGGCATTATGCATTCCTTCGATATGAAATTAATTATTACATGTGATTATTTGACTATTAGAATATCCATGTTCATGTTTATATGGTAATGTTTGATTTATTTTTTACATATTATGTTCTAGTTTATTGTTTAAATGGATGATGATTTTATTATACATCTTTCCTTAAAAGTTTATAGCCTCTGCTGAATTATTTTCACTCACTGAGCATCTGAGCTCACCCCTTTCTTATATATTATTTTCCTAGGATTCCAGGAAGTGTATTATGATTGATATTTAGGGTTAAGATATGGTAATAATGCATTTATAAAAGGATTATCTATTTCTTATCTTACGTTATAAATTTTAATGTTATGTTATTGTATGTGATCTATTTTCCAAGACTGTTAAACTAATCGGTCCTTCATGAATGGATTCCTTGTCATCATTATAATGTATTAAATTAATGCACTGAATTTGGGATTCTGGGGACTAGGCATTTCTTTAGTTTTTCTAATTTAATGGCCTTATTTTATTGGTTAGATTTAAATAATTATATTTAGTTATTCATTTAAGCCTAATGTGGTGAATCTTCTACACTATTGGACAAAATGTTTTCATTTAAAAATCATGGGATCTTACAGTTGATCCCCAATTACAGATCACTAATGCATTGGGAAATGATTATGTTCTCTGGAAAATTATATTGGATGTCTTCCATGATGTTTTTCCAATTTTATGAGTTTTTTAGGGTTATATGATAATGATGATCAAATATACCAACATATTTTATCTATGCCTAATATGGGTTTTTAATGATAGCATTAAACATTAATTATCTCAAATTGGATCCGGATTATTGATTATTGTGACTATTTACTTTGTAAAATCTTTATACCATATTTCATGATTGATGATTCATGTATTGATGGGTTTGATTTATTTTATGATTTTCTAATGCACTCTGATTGTGTAGTTACAGAGTTATTAACATCATATGAACACTGATGATATTCAATTTTTAATGATTGTGTTTACTATTAATGGGAAATTTAGATCTCCCACATTATGTTTCCTTTACCCATGTTATTAATAATTTTGATGAATGATTTATTCCCAGAAGTGTTTTATTTCGATAATGAGGATGACCTATTATAGAATATGTAAAACTCAGTAAGGTGGGAAAAATACACTCATAATGCCATGCATATTGTTTATGTAATATATTTTCCTAATTATATAAAACTATAAATCTAAATGTTACTTACGTATTTCAATAATTAAATATTTCCTTTTTATCATTTATGTATTGTATGTGAAAAGGGTCGAATTAATCAGTATCCAATATATAAATGTGATGTTAATAAATTTGGCATCATATCCTGAAGGGAGGGTCTGTGGATTTTATAGTTTTTATCCATAGAAAATATAGATATCTATTTTTATTAGGTTGTTTTCCTAAGAGGTTATATTAATATCTATAGATACCATTTTAGTTTTATAAGATTAAGTATGATCACATGTTCAATGGCTTAGAAACCTCTCTGAGGTTTTATGAGATGAGACATTAAAATGATTAATGACATTTTAGGGGACATTTTAATTGGTGGAATTATTTCTACATCTATGTTTTAAAATTATGTATGAATTAATATTTTTTAGAATTTTTTTTGTAATTTCTATCCTTTTGGATTTATATGATCTTTGATATTGATGTAATTATACGAATAGAAGTTTTATTATACTGATAATGATGTGATTAATATATTATTTGGTGACTAAGGGATTAATATACGTTATAATGTTTATAGAAATATTTTTAGGCTTGGATACTAAATGTTTTGAGATATCAGTTGAGGTAAAACATACTTTTAATTTTTTGGTTTTATAGTAATTATTTCATTTGAACATTGGGTATTAATATTGAATTTTGTATATTAATGTTTCCATTCATCATATGAATTTTTACCTATTTTGTGAATTATCATACCATGTGCTATAAAATGTGGTTTTAGATAATGTCTAAATATTAGAAAAATATATTTAAATATCTTATATGGTTATTTGATCCTATGGAATTTTTAATTTACTGCTTCGGGCATAAAAATATTCATGAATTCAATGTTTTCGAATTAAAATTTTAGTTTTTTGTGTAAATTGATTATACTATGAAATTCAAATTATCATGTATGTATATTTTATTAGATTTTTGGTCTAAATGGAAAATAAATTCCGGAACACTATGAAATGGATCTTATAAAAGATATATTATACTATTAGATTCATATCTGATGAATCAATGTTCATTTAAATCATTACAGAGTTATGGTTTTGACATCGTTAACATTATATTGATCATTCAGTTTCTAATTATCAATGATCCATATCACCCCATATTTATTTATTATTTTTATTCATCTTAAAATTATAAAATTCCAAAAATAATTTCCTACTTGGTATCCTATTTATGCATTATTATAGATGATCTTAAAAACCCCAATTCTCTGATATCAAGATGATTTTTTGTTATCCCTTTTTAAGATATGGTTTTTCAATAAAAGTATTTTCATAATTCAAACCGTAAATTATTGAGAGGAAGAAATTTCTTAAATGGGGAAGAATATAACCCCATGATATTTAATGAAATGAATATACGTTTAATAGAAGATTTAACATGTAAAACATAGATTAATAAACCCTATGATATATTTCATTAAACAGGTTTGAGTACGCACAACCCCATTATAAATAAAATGTAAAATTGAATGCATAAATATTAAAACATAGTGTCTGAATATTACTAAATAGTGTATTAAAATTATATTTTTTACACATTTATAAAACATATTCAATTCTCATATATTGATTATAAAATAAAATAAGAATCATTTTAAATAAAGATAAATGTTTTCTTAAAAAAACAATATTTCTCTAAAAGGAGGTTTCTTAATGATTTAATCACAACCATTAAAATTACGTTATATGAATTTTATAAAATTTATTTTATAAAATTTTATTAAATTTTTAACTTATATATAAAAATTTCCTTGGGGTTTTTTGGGTATTTTTTTCAAAAAATAATGATTTTTCATTAAATAGGGAGAAATAATTATTTTTGAAAAAAGTTCATATATTTTATATAAATAATGTAATTTAAAAGTACCATTATTTTATTGTTATTATTATTTATAATATAAGTATTATTTAGTTATATTTAATCCTCTGAATTACATTTAAATCAACATTATAGTGGGTTTATTTATTCTTATTTTGGATTAAAAAACGCGAGTTTTCTAAAAATTGTTTCAAAGTGCGTAATGTTTTAACATAATAATTATTTATAATATATAGTAAAGAGGATTTATTTAAACTAAATTTATATATTATTTATTGATAAATATAAATTTATATTCATTCAATTATATTTATTAGTCATTGAGTTAATATAATATTTTATTTTTCTTGATAAATTAAAATCTTGAAAACTGGATTTTTCATTGAGTCTCTTGTTTCTATTTAAAATTAATATTTTACAATTATATGAATATAGTTTGGTAAGTATTATTTATTATTTTTAATCAGATTTATTATGTTATCTATTAATGTTGACATCATTTTCAGTATTAATGAATAGATAAAACATTAATAATAGTGTACTGTAATTAAGGGATAAACAGATTTATCAGGGGATAAAATAAAACAATAAGAGATAAAATAAACTAATCACATGTCTAAAATATACTTTATTGACATATTTAGAATTTAGAAATGATATATATAAATAATAGTCAATTTTTTTCCTTGTGGAATTAATTTTTTTGGGTACAACACATTATTTTTAAAAATTACAAGTGTACCACTAAACATTCGTATAAAAGGAAACTGCCTCTCATATCATATTCTCCCCATTAATACCCTTTGTATAATCCATTTCCTGAAAAAATATTTTCCATATTTCTCTCCACACATAATTTATTCATTTTATTAACTATAAATCCTTCTTTAGAAGTATTTTGGTGAAAACATCAATAGGTTTTCTGTAGAAGTAGTATCATGCGTAAATGAGTATTTTTAATTTATTTTTTCTTTTCATCTCAATAAAACCATTTTATATATTTATGATATAATAACACTAGTATATAAAATAGGATGATATTTTTTTTATATTAACTTCATAACCTAAATATATCTACTCACCCATCAAATGGGATACAAAATGGGCCTTTGTTTTTATATAGGTCTACCACTTTGAATCTATTGTCATTTATTTTCCTTCATCACCTCTCACAACTTGTTATAATGATATATTTAACGTATATATATAATATTTTTAGTATATTTATACTTATGTTAATATTTTTAATATAAATACATAAAATATATATATTATGTATTACAATAACTTTTTTTACGATTTACCTTTGTTAAATGTAAGTTATCCATTCATTTTCACTCAATTAAGTGATATGATCATTGTATGTGTTAATCATCTCAAAATAATTTATTTGGGACATTTTCTGATGTTATACTCCTAAATAATTTTATGTTGTTCATTTATTCCCCCTTTTATATTTAATATCATTAATATCTTTACGTTCATGATATCTAATCTAATAATTTGATTGTGTTTGGGGGATTATGATTGAATATTTACCAATGTGGAAAGGATTTATGATAAAATTTCCATTCTTTTGGGATTTTTTAGGTATAAGGCAATTTCAGATGAAATAATATCCTAGAACTAAATATATTTGTTCTAAAATAGTAATGTATTTTTTAACCTTTTTGAAATTTATTTCCTCCCATTATTTCATTAAAAACATCAATAATATTGTTTTTAAGTTATACTGATCCTATAATTTCTTTTAGATTAGGAATCTTTCTTGTTCGTATCAATTTTTTCTAATTTTTTTTCAATAATATTATTTTTTAAATGTAAAATATTTGAAGCATATATTTTACATGATATTTTTACTTATGTTAAAATAATTTCATCAAAAGGAAACCCCAACATTCTAAAAATGGGTCAATTTTGTATCATTTTACAAAATGATTGAAAACAATTATTATTCTTAGATTATATGACATGAAAATATATTAAAACCATCAAGAACGTTATTTTATTGGTAAAATCCATAATTTCATTCAATGTTTATTTTAAATATAATGTATTTTCAAAATATTTGGTGATTTTTTTTCAAAATGTTATTTTCAATGTGTAAAGGGTATTTTCATCAAAAAAAATTAATGACCATTTAATGCTATTTTTATTTATCTATATAAAAAATACATGATTTCACTTATGATATACTAGGTGTATTATTTATTAATACCATCCTAACTCTTTCACTATATGGATTATTATTGATTCAATGTGTTTTTTATGGAACCTGTTACTTTTTGACATAATAATCATGTTTCAAAGAGATTGTCATAGACCATTTCTGTTCTATGGTAAAATCATGTTATGAAATTAATAATCATTATTTCAAAATGTATTATTTAATTAATGTACTTATAATTTTTTTAAAAAGTTTTTATCCCAATTATATCTAACGGGTTAACCCGATACAAGTGAAACGATAAATTGAGCCCCATTATAGCTCATTAAATGAAGACTTGAGCCCTATAATAGCGCATGATATGAATAGTTGATACCCATTATAGATCACGAGTTAATATGATATAGATTATACAAAGGGTTGGTCCCCATTACAACTCTCCATTGAACTGGTTAATGATTATGTTCTTCGAAGAATTATATTGGATGTCATCCATATGATCATTATAATTGTATGGGTTCTATAATGGTTATATTGTGAATTAACCACATGATACGAATAAGATATCAATTATTTA
Organism: Viscum album; assembly: GCA_963277665.1. Taxonomy (NCBI): domain Eukaryota; kingdom Viridiplantae; phylum Streptophyta; class Magnoliopsida; order Santalales; family Viscaceae; genus Viscum; species Viscum album. Next base: position 895,300,418 of record OY728123.1, read on the forward strand.
TAAGTGTTTATAATATTTACAGTTACTTTTTTTGATAACACATGCCTCATGATTATTGTTTCATATAACTCTTTCCTTTGGAAACCCCTTTTTCAATTTTTCATGATTGATGATTCAGGTATTCATGGGTATGATCCCTTTTATGATTTTCTCATTAATTGTGACTATGTTTTCACACTATTATGACCATATTACCCTCAATAATGACATTAATATAGTAATAATTATACAAATCCTTAATTAGAATTCGAGCACAAACTTATTATAATTTAGTTTCCCCATGTTATAAAGAATATTGATGAATGATTTATGTCTAGAAGGGGTTAATTGGAATGATGATGACAACCTCATATGAAATATACAAAGCCTGTTATAGTGGAAAAAATACTCTATAAAAGACATCGGTATTGTATATGTAATATTTTATCCTAACTCAATAAGTAACTAAACATTAAAGGCCATTGGGTATGTATCTAACCCAATATTTTTTTTCTTTTGATGATGTAGTGTTTTTGTCACACCTGTCATTAATAATTTATATATTTTATTAATTTTCTTTGCATCAGGTATTTCAGGTTGAAACCTGACTTATAATTTCGAGTTCTTTGTGTTTTGGTCTTATTTGCGTCCAACACAACGCGGTCGAAGCTCCGCAGCCTCGCCTGGGTCGCCGTGCGACCACGCTCGGTTCACCGCACACCTTTCTGATGTTTAGTTAACAAGACAAAATGAAATAACAATTGTTTTAAATATAATAATAATAATATCACTTGAGATTAATATTATCATTATCTTAGATAATAATTTAGTTTAGAGTATTATTTTTATTATTTTCATTTTATTATGTTAATTATTGTAACGTTTATTATTTAATTCATTATGATTTTTTATTACCTTATTATTATTATTAGTTATACTTTTAGTTTTATTTAGTTTTATTTTATTATTGTTATTATTATTATTATTATTTGTCCTTCTTACTTTTCTTTGAGTAGGGTTTCCCCCCCTTTTTGTTGTTCGCCAATTCGCCCCCACATGAGCTGTCCACGTCCCACTGCCCTCCACACCACCGCATGGACCCTTCCTACTCTCCTTGTCCAGCTCAAGCCGCAACACCCCTGGAAACCCCATGTCGGCCGGCACACCCCACAACTCCCAAACGACCTCCCTCACCTTCCCTTTTTCTAGTGTCAACCCCCCCGGTTATGTCTTCATCTGGTTTGTTTTCTCTTTTATTTTGAGTTTGGTTGTTTTTTCCCTTAGCGGGTATATGTTCTAACTTTGGGGTTTAACTGGAATTTTTCAGTTTGAATTCATGGTTGCAGGTTTGCATTAGGTTCTTTGTGGTGCGAACGACAAGTGATTGATGTTTTGTGCCGAGTGTTGAATTATTCATCACTGAGGTAGGTGGTTCCATGCCATACCATCCTTAGATGATTTAAATTGCTCCATAATTAAATTATAATGTGTTCTAATGATAAATTCTGTGATGCGAAATTTATTTTGGGCGTGCTTAGATATTCATATTTGATGAATTTGAATTGTTTTTATGCAAATTCCAATGTATTTCGCATGCGTTGTGTTGTTGAAATCTTTAGACGTATATTGGTTAATTGGTTAAGGTGTGAAAATTGTGTTTTGGAGAACTCATGAGGTGCAAGGGTGATTAAATTGTGTTTTTCTTTTAAAGATGATAAACTATTTTGACATGTTGATTTTTAATACGAACCTTGAGTATGTTCTAGTGGTACGAATGGGGTTTTAGAAGGGTTAGGATGTAAAATTGATTTTCAAATGGTTTCGACATCTAAAATTTGTGTGTTTTAAACTAAGACCTTGTAGTATGCATGTGTAATGTTTTATTAATTGAGAAATTGTTTATTTAAGTGGCGTTTGATATGTGAATCATGGTTGGGAAGTTTTTTGTGGTTGTTTGGTAGGTGCTAAATGTTCTATCAAGTTCTTTGAGGTGTCTGTGTAATTAAATTGATATTTTCAATGAAAATGAGTCACTTTGGGTGTGTTGCCCGTGTTTCATACTTTTGGAATTAAAATGAAAATTGTTTGAACAATGGAAAAACATGTTTTGGTTTGTATTTTCTATAATTTTGGTTTCAAAGCGACGTTCCTATATGAAATCGAGTTTTTCTTTATTTTGTAAACCTTTTATTTCTAATTTGAAGTGTTTTATAAATTGTTATTTGCACTTATTAAATTATATGTGGTGTGTGGAAGTTGTGTTTGACAGAATTATGTGTGCGTAATGTTTTTTTAGAGGGATTATTACATGTGAAACTGGGCATGTCTCATGTGAAAACCCTTTTGTGCTATTTTTAAATGTTCTTCAAATTGTTTAAATAGTTTATCAAGTCATACAAGAGATCCGAACTATGTTATAAAAATTTTTTGGTGTGCGTGTGTTTTTTAAATGGTGTTTGGGTATGCAAGCGGTGACGTGTATGTGTAATGTTTTTTTTGGATAGGGATATGTGAAAGTGATATACATTATGTGAATGTGAAACTTGATTGAGCACAAAGGAAAACCCTGGGTATCTAGGTGGGCAGAGTAGAACTAGTGCGCTAGTGAGCCGGATGGGTATCGTCCCTGTTTCACTTAGCTGGATTGATGATTGCAACATTAACTAAACATATGATGACTGGGGGTTGTGGCCTTCTAAGCCACGTTTTCTGAGTTTTGTGGTCTTCTAAGCCACGTTTATGAGGGTCTTGGTTTATAAGCCACGTTTCACTAAGACACGAGGTTCTAGGGTCCCACTCGAGCTTGATGAACCTTAGGGGATTTACCCATAGTGCTCTACCATCTATGGCGTGGTGCCTTCCTTCGTCATATGGAGGACCACTTGGGTGTGATTATGTCTCTGTGTGTGTGTGTGAGTATGTGTGTGTGCCCATAATGATCTTTTCCCTTCCCCTTTAAAATCGTCTTTGTGAAATGAGTTCTTTTTAGAGTTTTTCCTTTAGAATTTAGCATGTAAATATTTTTTTAAAAGAATTTTGAAATTATAAGTTTGAATAAGCACATTAAATTGTCCTTTTGATGTTGTGGCATGGAACCATTTAATTGGGTGACGTCCTACTGGGATTTTGGATCACACCGTACATAAACCTTTGGGTGTATGTAGACTTTGTTTCTTGTGAATTCCAGGCTGTGAAATCATGCTCAGTGATGGTGGTTCAGGTTGTAGTTGGCCTTTTCACATAGAGTGGTGTTGATGTGGAATCTCTTTTACCGGGAGGTCAGTGTAAGAGTTTAAGTTTTCACTATCGTCTTTTCATTTAGTTTTTGTTCGAGTTGTAGACTACAAACCTCTTCATAGTTTAACGATGTGTTTGGTTGTCTATTTTTTTGTTTTAGTTTATTTATCTGGTTAGTTCTTTTTCTGCCTTTTATTTTGGGTAAATAGTTCCCTTCAAATTTTTGATAGCCGAGCACTTGTGCCAGCCCGTGGGGATCAGGAACGCACTTCGGGCCTTGCAGCGGACCGGGTCGGGCGCCAGGTCGGAAGGCGACCCGACCTGGTTCATGAAAAAATGGTATCATAGGTCAAGGTTTGCTCTCATGGGTCGTTTGATTTTGGGATAGAGTCATGGTGGACTTGATTTAAGGTTGTCGGGAATCGACGTCCTTGCTACAAGTAAGGTGCCTGGCCAGCACACCACGTGGCGGGACTCATGTTACCAAGGAATGTTGGGGTTTGTCTGAGTTTTTGGTCCTTGCAGTTAATCTTGTCTAAGGAAAATGAAAAGGGGTATGGTCAGTGGTCCTTGTGAGCTCGCAGGGTCTTGCAAGCCTTGTAGATCCAGGGACGATGTCCTATAATGACCTTTGTGCTGGCGGCGTGTCTGGCGGGTGGCCGCCAACCATACGTTCCAGCCACCCGCTGACAAAAGTTTTCTCTTGCGTAGTTTCTCGACTCTTTGTTTTGGATTCGTGGAGATTTGGTTTTTAAGTAAAAATTTTTTGGCCCTGGAAATTTTTTTCAAATGAAGCGCTTTAAAAATGAAATGGTGTGTGAGGTTTGGAAGGTTTGGGTTGGATGTTTTGGTTCTGAAAAATGGAATGGATTGATTTTAATCCTTGGTGTTCTTGTGGGAAACCACATGCGTGAGTGTATATGGGAAAAGGAAATGGTTAATGGCACGAGTGGATGAGCTCCAGGATGGACATGAGGTGGGTGTCGGTGTGGAACCGGATCATGCATGTGCAAGGCCCATGGGACACCATTTGTGTTTGTGTAACCCACTATATTCATTTCTTTTCAAAAAAGTTTTGTTAAAGGAAAATAAGGTGTTTTTAAATAACCAATGATTGTGTGGTGTGTCCTCGTATTTTTGAAAGGTTGTATGTGTGGCATTTCGACCTGAGAATACTTTTTGACCGATTTGTGTCTTGAGTTTGAATTCTTATTTTTATGTTGGTATGTTTTCGTGTAGATTATGAATTCTTTTGAAAGTTCTTGGGGAAGCCCTTTTAGTGGTTCCCCCGCACGTTTAGTGTGCGCTTCTGGTATGTGTTGACCACTGAACCAGTTTGGATGGGTCCATGGATTTCTTTCTTGACTAGTTCACGCCCCCCATAAAGCGTTAATATGTGGTTGAAGCGTGGCCACAGGTAATCCGTCGTTTCCCAGCCCTCCAGTTGATTAAACCGGGGACTCTCCCTTTTGAGTGATAGTGCTATGTGTTTCCCATTTTTTGGGTAAGTGGATCCTCTCACAATTGGATGAAAGGCACGAGGGAAATTGATAGGTTTTTGGTTTCTTTGATCCGACTTAGTTTTCGGGTATGAAGGTTGACATAGTTTCATCTGAAGGTTCCCCCTGTAAGCGATGAAAGGAATGACAGTAAGGAACGGTGAAGGTGGTTCGGAATTTTCACTATTGAACACTTTCTAGAAGGACTTTGTAGTACTTTCATCGACTGCAAGTGTCATTCTTGGTGACGTCTTGCAACATGGGGTCCCTTTGATAGTCAACGGTTGTTTGGATGCAGTAAAGGAGACTCCAGTGGAGAAAAGGTGGAAGCAACCCAGAGTTGTTGGTGCGGTCTATTGTTCTAAATAAACTATGGTCTTTGGTTCGTTTTGTTTAAGAAAAGGTTCACGTTAGGCCACTAGTGTGGTAGACCTAGTCACATGGGGATTCTATAGTCAATTTCAGGAATCACGTGTTGTTTAAGACTCAGCATGAAGTCCACCGTATAATGTTCCTCTCAACAGTAATGGTCATGTTCGGTGGCAATTTGTGGTGTCATGCTCTCATTCAGTGGGACAAAGGGTGATGCACATGCACCATTGTAGCTCTTGTGTTGGAAAATTTTTCATGTATGATCAGTTGGATGTCGTAATTTATTGTGTTTGATGGTGTTTTTGCAGTAACAGTGCGGTTGCATGTGACACCAAAAGGAGAAGCTCCATTTGGGACTCTTCTATGCCTGACTGTGAGGCAGAAGATGCTTCAAACATCAGAGCTCCGGCCATAGGCCTCAGAGTGAAGCTGGCCTGTGGTTAGGAACCCCGATATTATATGGGACCGCGACCTTCTTTCTGTCATTAGTGTTGAGATTGGAAGCAACATAGATTGTTTTCTATGGTTGTTCTGTTCGAATGAGTTGTCTGGTTGCATAAGGTTTTCGTGACCATGTGGAGGAGTTTTCGTCTCATGCATTAAAGTCTTGGGGGTCGCATTCCACTGGATGTAATTGCTTTAGTGGCCTTATGGGTTTTGTTGAGTAAATCTGTCTCAAATCTAAATAATTCTCATCCCGGAATGTGGAAATGCTGGTTTGTCATGGGCTATTCTTTGGAAGCCCCGGTAGTCAGGCCCCTCCTTCCCTACCCCTTGTGGTGGGTTGTTTGGTCAGCATCGAGATATTTTCAATGTTCTATACCTTCTGTTAGTTCTAATGGTGGGGATACCCACATTGGGTCTCCCACGAATGTCTCTAGAATGAATCATTGATGGACTATTACTTAATGGTGGGGAGTCCGCTCGAACCTCCCCATGTCTGTTTTCCAGTCTCGTTTCAACTGTTATTGAGTTTCTAATAGTGGGGAGCCCCTTGGGCCTCCCCATGTTGATCTTCTGCTTCTGTTTTTAAATATGGATTTGTGATAAGTGATAAGAGTGTTCCGTGGACGTGGTTTGACCTTTTTAGTTCATTTTACCCAAATGGTGTGGTTTCGGTTTAATAGTGCTTGAGATGTCTCATCTTGTCAAGTTGGTTTTTGCGGGTGCGAGAGTTGCTTTCCATGATCAGTCAACTGGAGGCGTTCTAGCTCTTTGGGGTGGACGACACATATTTGAAAGTCTTTTTACGCTTTTCATTATTTTGTCTTTGAGTCACTTCCTCTGAGCACGATGCTTTTTTCCTCTCTTTGCTTGATGTTTGTAGGGATTCCCTTTGAATCTAAAGGGAGTGTGGTTTTCTGCTGTGGGGTTTGGTTCTGGTTGTGGGTTTCCAGGGACGAAAAGCTTTATGGTGCAGAGAATTGTCACACCCGTCATTTCTAATTTATTTATTTTATTTATTTTATTTGTTTCAGGTATTTCAGGTCGAATCTTGACTTATGATTTTGATTTCTTTGTGTTTTGGTCTTGTTTGCGTCCAGCGCAATGCGGTCGAAGCTACGCGGCCTTTCCTGGGTCACCGCGCGACCACGCTCGGTTCACCGTATGCCTTGCCGATGTTTAATTAATGAGAAAAAACGATATAACAATTGTTTTAAAAATAATAATAATATAACTTGATATTATTATTATTATTATTATCCTGGATAATAATTTAATTTAGAGTATTATTATTAATATTTTCATTTTATTAAGTTTATTATTGTATAGTTTATTATTTAGTTAATTAAATTTTTTATTACATTAGTATTAGTATTATTATTATTATTAGTTATACTTTTAGTTTTATTTAGTTTTATTTTATTATTATTATTATTATTCCTTCTTACTTTTCATTGAGTAGGGTTCCCCCCTTATTGTAGTCCACCGCTTCACCCCCACTTGAGCTCTCCGCGTCCCGTCGCTCTCCACACCGCCCCATGGACCCTCCCTGCTGCCCTTTTCTAGCTCAAGGCACAACCCACCTGGAAACCCCATGCCGGCCGGCAAACCCTGCAACTCCCGAACGACATCCCTCTCCTTACCTTTATCTGGAGTCAACCCCCCTGGTTATGTCTACCTCTCATTGTTTTCTCTTTTATTTTGAGTTTGGTTGTATTTTTTCCTCAGCGGGTATATGTTCTAACTTTGGGGTTTAACTGTATTTTTTAGTTTGAATTCATGGTTGCAGGTTCGCATTAGGTTCTTTGTGGTGCGAACTACAAGTGATTGATGTTTCGCACCGAGTGTTGAAGTCTTCGTCACTGAAGTAGGTGGTTCCATGCCATACCATCCTTAGATGATTTAAATTTATCCTTAATTAAATTATAATGTGTTCTAATGATAAATTGTGTGATGTGGAATTTATTTTGGGTGTGCTTTGATATTCATATTTGATGAATTTGAATTGTTTTTAAGTAAATTCCAATGTATTTCACGTGCGTTGTGTTGTTGAAATCTTTAGACGTATTTTGGTTATTTGGTTAAGGTCTGAAAAGTGTGTTTTCAAGAACACTTGAGGTGAAAGGGTGATTAAATTGAGTTTTTCTTTTAATGAAGATAAAATATTTGGACGTGTTGATTTTTATTACGAACCTTGAGTATGTTCTAGGGGTGCGAATGGTGTTTTTGAAGGGTTGGGATGTACAATTGATTTTCAAATGGTTACAACATATAAAATTTGTGTATTTTAAACTAAGACCTTGTAGTATGCATGTGTGATGTTTTATTAATTGAGATATTTTTTATTTAAGTGGCGTTTGATATGTGAATCATGGTTGGGAAGGTTTTTGTGGTTGTTTGGTAGGTTCTAAATGTTTTTTCAAGTTCTTTTAGGTGTATATGTAATTTAATGGAGATTTTCAATGAAAATGAGTCACATTGGGTGTGTTGGCTGTGTTGCGTACTTTTGGAATTAAATTGAAAATTGTTTGATCAATGGAAAAACATGTTTTGGTTTGTATATGCTGTACTTTTTGTTTTAAAGAGACGTTCCTATATGAAATTGATTTTGTCTTTCTTGTGTAAACCTTTGATTTCTAATTTGAAGTGTTTTATAAATTGTTAATTGAAGTTATTAAATTATATGTGGAGTGCGGAAGTTGTGTTTGACATAATTATGTGAGTGCAATGTTTTTTTAAAGGGATTCATTCATGTGAAACTGTGCATGTCTCATGTTAAAACACTTATTGTGATATTTTTAAATGTTCTTCAATTTTTTCAAATAGTTTATCAAGTCATACATGTGATACGAAATATGTATAAAATCGTTTTGGTGTGCGTGTTTTTTTAAAATGGTGTTTGGGTATGCAAGCAGTGACATGTATTTGTAATGTTTTGTTTGGTTCCGGATATGTGAAAGAAATATACATTATGTGAATGTGAGACTTGATTGAGCACAAGGGAAAACCCTGGGTATCTAGGTGGGCGGACTAGAACTAGTGCGCTAGTGAGCTGGATGGGTATCGTCCCTGTTTCACTTAGCGGGATTGACGATTGCAACACTAACTAAACATATGATGACTGAGGGTCATGGAATTCTAATCCACGTTTTCTGAGGTTCGTTGTCTTCTAAGACACGTTTCTAAGGGTTGTGGTTTATAAGCCATATTTCACCGAGACACGAGGTTCTGGGGTCCCACTCCAGCTAGATGAACCTTAGGGGATTTACCCATAGTGCTCTACATCTATGGTGTGGTGCCTTCTGTCGGCATATGGAGGACCACTTGGGTGTGAGTATGTGTGTGTGTGTGTGAGTATGTGTGTGTGTGTGTGAGTATGTGTGTGTGTTCCCATAATGAACTTTTCTCTTCCTCTTTAAAATCGTGTATGTGAAATGAGTTCTTTTTAGTGTTTTTCCTTTAGCATTTAGCTTGTAAATATTTTTTAAAAGAATTTTGAAATTATAATTTTGAATAAGCACATTAAATTGTCTTTTTGATGTAGTGGCATGGAACCTTTTTATTGGGTGACGTCCTACTGGGCTTTTGGGTCACACCCTACATACACCTTTGGGTGTATGTAGACTTTGTTTCATGTGCATTCCAGGTTGTGACATCATGCTCAGTGATGGTGGTTCAAGTTGCAGTTGGAATTTTAATGAAGAGTGGTGTTGTTGTGGCCTCTCTTTTACCGGGAGGTTATTGTAAGAGTTTTAGTTGTCAATGTCGTCTTTTCTTTTAGTTTTTGTTCGAGTGGTAGACTTTAAACCTGTTCCTAGTTTAAAGGCATGGTTGGTTGTCTATTTTTTTGTTTCAGTTTATTTATCTGGTTAGTTCTTTTTCTGTCTTTTATTTTGGGTAAATCATTCCCATGTTATGTTTTTACCCGAGCACCTGTGCCAGCCCGTGGGGATCGGGAACGCCCTTCGGGCCTTGCTGCAGATCGGGTCGGGTGCCGGGAAGGATGGCGACCTGGCCTGGTTCTTGAAAAAATGGTATCATAGGTCACGAATTGCTCTCTTGGGTCATTTTATTTTGGGATAGAGTCACGGTGGACTTGAGTAAATGTTGTCGGGACTCGACGTCCTGGCTACGAGTAAGGTTCCTGGCCAGCACACCTCATGGCGGGACTCAAGTTACCACGGTATATTGGGGTTTGTATGAGTTTTTGGTCCTTGCAGTTAATCTTATCTAAGGGAAATGAAAAGGGTTAAGGTTAGTGGTCCTAGTGAGCTCACAGGGTCTGGCAAGCCATTTGGAGCTGGGGACGCTGTCCTAGAATGGCCTTCATGCCAGCGGTGTGACTGGAGTGTGGCCGCAGACCATACATTCCAGCCACCCGCTGACATAAGTTTTCTCTTGCGTTGTTTCTCAACTCTTTGTTTCGGATTCGTGGAGATTTGGTTTTTAAGTAAAAATGTTTTGGTCCTGGAGAATGATTCAAATAAAGTGCTTTAAAAATTAAATGGTGTGTGGGGTTTGGAAGGTGTGGGTTGGATGTTTTGGTTTTGAAAAATGTAATAGTTTTATTTTAATCATTGGTGTTCTCATGGGAAACCACATTCATGAGTGTATATGGTAAAATGAAATTGTTAATGGAACGGGTGGATGAGTTCCTGGATGGACATGAGGTGGGTGCCGGTGTGGCACAGGAACATGAATGTGCATGGCCCATGGGACACCATTTGTGTTTGTGCAATGCACTAGATACGTTTCTTTTCAAAAATGTTTTGTTAAAGGAAAATTTGTTTTTTTTAAATAACCGGTGATTGTGTGGTGTGTCCTTGTATTTTTGAAAGGTTGTATGTGAGGCGATTCGAGCTGTGAATCCTTTTTGACTGATTTGTGTCTTGATTTTGAATTCTTATTTTTAAGTTGGTATGTTTTCGTGTAGTTAGTGAATTATTTTGAAAGTTCTTTGGGAAGCCATTTCAGTGGTTCGCCCGCACGTTTAGTGTGCGCTTTTGGTATGTCTTGACCACTGAACCAGTTTGGTCGGGTCCATGGTTTTATTTCTTGACTAGTGCATGCCCCTCTATAAAGCGTTAATATGTGGTTGAAGCGTGGGCACAGGTAATCCGCCGTTGGCCAGCCCTCCAGTTGATTAAAGCGAGGACTCTCCCTTTTGAGTGACAGTGCTAAGTGTTTTCCTTTTTTTGGTTAAGTGGATCCTCTCACAACGGGATGACTTTCATGAGAGAAATTGATAGGTGTTTTGGTTTCATTGATCCGTCTTAGTTGTTGGGTATGAAGTTTGACATCGTTTCGTCTGAAGGTTCCCCATGTAAGCGATGAAAGGAATTCCAGCAGGGAAGGGTGAAGGTGGTTCAGAATTTTTAGTGTTGACCAGTGTCTTGAAGGGCTTTGTAGTACTTTCATCGACTGCAAGTTTCATGATTGTTGACGTAGTGCAATGTGGGGTCCCTTTGATATTCAACGGTTGTTTGGAAGCGGTAAAGGAGACTCCAATGGAGAAAAGGTGGAAACAACCCGGAGTTGTTGGTGCGGTCTATTGTTCTAAATGACCTCCGGTCCATGGTTTGTTTCGTTTAAGAAAAGGTTCGCATTAGGCCATTAGTGTGGAAGACCTAGTCACATGGGGATGCTACAGTCAATTGCAGGAATCACGTGTTGTTTAAGACTCAGCTTGAAGTTCTCCATATAATGTTCCTCTCAACAGCAATGGTCATGTTCGGTGGAAATTTGTGGTGTCGTGCAATGATTCAGTGCGACAAACTTTGATGCACATGCACCATTGCAACTATTGTGTTGGAAAATGTTTCATGTATGATCATTTGGATGTCATAATGTATTGTGTTTTCTGGTGTTGTCTCGGTTGCAGTGCGGTTGCATGTGACACAAAAAGGAGAAGCTCCGTTCGGGAGTCTTCCATGCCTGGCTGCAAGGCAGGAGATTCTTCAAACATCAGGTCTCCTACCATAGGCCTTGGAGTGAAGTTGGCGCGTGGTCACGAACCCTAGGAGTGTAGGGGACCCCGACCATCTTTATATCATCGATGTCGAGAGTGAAAGAAACATAGATTGTTTTCTATGGTTGTTCTGTTCGAATGAGTCGTCTGGTTTCATAAGGTTTTCATGACCATGTGGAGGAGTGTTCGTCTCGTGCATCAATGTTTTGGGGGTCACGTTCCACTGGATGTAACTTATTTAGTGGCCTTATGGGGGTTTTGAGTAAATCTGTCTCAAATATGAATAATTCTCATCCAGGAATGTGGAAATGTTGGTTTGTCTTGGGTTATTCTTTGGAAGCCCCGGTAGTCAGGCCCCTCCCTCCCCGCCCCTTGTGGTGGGGTGTTTGGTCACCATCCAGAAATTTTCAAAGTTATATACCTTCTGTAAGTTATAATGGTGGGGAGACCCACATTGGGTCTTGAACAAATGTCTCTAGAATGAATCAGTGCTGGACTATCATTTAATGGCAGGGAGTCCACTCAAACCTCCCCATGTTGGTTTTCCAGTCTCTTTTCGAGCGTTATTGAGTTCCTAATGGTGGGGAGCCCCTCGGGCCTCCCCATGTTGATTTTCTGCTTCTGTTTTTAAATATGGCTTGGTGATAAGTGATAAGAGTGTTTCGTGGATGTGGTTTGACCTTGTTAGTTCATTTTAGCCAAATGGTGTGGTTTCGGTTTAATAGTGCTTGAGATGTCTCAGCTTGTCAAGTTGGTTTTTGCGGGTGCGAGAGTCACTTTCCTTGATCAGTCAACTGGAGTCTTTCTTGCTCTTTGTGGCAGGCTACACATATCGGAAAGTCTTTTTAAGCGTTTCTTGATGTTTTCTTTGAGTCACTTCCTCTGAGCACTATTCTTTTTCCCTCTCTTTTCATGATTTTTGTGGGGATTCCCTTTGAATCTAAAGGGAGTGTGGTTTTCTGCTGTGGGGTTTGGTTCTGGTTGTGACTTTCCATGGACGGAAAGTTTTATGGTGGAGAGAATTGTCACACCCGTCATTTCTAATTTATTTATTTTATTAATTTTCTTGTCGTAATGTATTTCATCTCGAAACCTGACTTATGATTTTGAGTTCTTTGTGTTTTGGTCTTGTTTGTGTCCTACGCAACGTGGTCGAAGCTGTGCGGCCTTTCCTGGTTCGCGACGCCACCACGCTCGGTTCACCGCACGCCTTGTCGATGTTTAATTAATGAGACAAAATGAAATAACAATTGTTTTAAAAATAATAATAATAATATCACTTCATATTATTATTATTATTATTATCTTGTATAATAATTTAATTTAGAGTATTATTTTTATTATTTTCATTTTATTAAGTTTATTATTATTAAGTTTATTATTTAATTCATTAAATGTTTTTATTACCTTATTATTATTATTAGTTATACTTATAGTTTTATTTAGTTTTATTATTATTATTATTATTATTATTATTATTCCTTATTACTTTTCTTTGAGTAGGGTTCCCCCCCCTTTTTGTTGTCTGCCGCTTCCCCCCACTTGAGCTCTCCACTTCCCGCCACCCTCCACACCGCCACATGGACCCTCCCTGATCCCCTTGTCCAGCGCAAGGCACAACCCACCTGGAAACCCCATGCTGACCGGAACACCCCACAAATCCCGAACAGCCTCCATATCCTTCCCTTTTTCTGGCGTTGACCCCCCCGGTTATGCCTTCCTCTCATTTTTTTTCGATTTTATTTTGAGTTTGGTTGTTTTTTTCCTCGGCAGGTATATGTTCTAACTTTGGGTTTTAACTAGAATTTTTCAGTTTGAATTCATGGTTGCAGGTTCGCATTAGGTTTTTTGTGGTACGAACAACAAGTGATTGATGTTTCATACCGAGTGTTGAAGTCTTCGTCACTGAGGTAGGTGGTTCCATGCCATACCATCCACAGATGATTTAAATTTCTCCATAATTAAATTATAATGTGTTCTATTGATAAATTGTGTGATGGGAAATTTATTTTGGGCATGCATCGATATTTATATTTGATGAATTTGAATTGTTTTTAAGTAAATTCCAATGTATTTCATGTGCGTTGTGATGTTGAAATCTTTATACGTATTTTGGTTAATATTTTAAGCTGTGAAAATTGTGTTTTCAAGAACGCTTGAGGTGCAAGGGTGATTAAATTGAGTTTTTCTTTTAATGAAGATAAAATATTTTTACGTGTTGATTTTTATTACGAACCTTGAGTATGTTCTGGGGGTGAGAATGGGGTTTTAGAAGGGTTGGGATGTACAATTGATTCTCAAATGGATACAACATCTAAAATTTGTGTGTTTTAAACAAAGACCTTGTAGTATGCATTTGTAATGTTTTATTAATTGAGAAATTGTTTATTTAAGTGGAGTTTGATATGTGAATCATGGTTGGGTAGGTTTTTGTGGTTGTTTGGTAGGTGCTATATGTTTTTTAAAGTTCATTGAGGTGTCTGTGTAATTAAATAGAGGTTTTCAATGAATATGAGTCATGTGGGGTGTGTTGGCTGTGTTGTGTACTTTTGGAATTAAATTGAATATTGTTGTAACAATGGAAAAACATGTTTTGGTTTGTATAAGCTGTACTTTTAGTTTTAAAGAGACGTTCCTATATGAAATCGATTTTGTATTTCTTGTGTAAACCTTTGATTTCTAATTTGAAGTGTTTTATAAATTTTTAATTGTACTTATTAAATTATATGTGGAGTGAGGAAGTTATGTTTGACAGAACTATGTGTGCGTAATGTTTTTTTCAAGGGATTATTACATGTGAAACTGGGCATGTCTCATGTGAAAACACTTATTATGCTATTTTTAAATGTTCTTCAATTTGTTTAAATAGTTTATCAAGTCATACAAGTTATCCGAACTATGTTATAAATTGTTTTGGTGTGCGTGTGTTTTTTTAAATGGCGTTTGGGTATGCAAGCAGTGACATGTATGTGTAATGTTTTGTTTGGTTTGGGATATGTGAAAGCGATATACATTATGTGAATGTGAAACTATATTGATCACAAGGGAAAACCCTGGGTATCTAGGTGGGAGGACTAGAAATATTGTGCTAGTGAGCCAGAAGGGTATCGTTCCTGTTTCACTTAGCTGGATTGACGATTGAAACACTAACTAAACATATGATGACTGAGGGTCATGGTCTTTTAAGTCACGTTTTCTGAGGTTCGTGGTCTTCTAAGCCACGTTTCTGAGGGGCGTGGTTTCTATGCCACGTTTCACCGAGACACGAGGTTCTAGGGTCCCACTCGAGCTAGATGAACCTTAGGGGATTTACCCATAGTGCTCTACCTTCTATGGCGTGGTGCCTTCCCTCGGCATATGGAGGACCACTTGGGTGTGAGTATGTGTGTGTGTGTGTGAGAGAGTATGTGTGTGCGTGAGTGAGTGAGTATGTCTGTGTGTTCCCATAATGAACTTTTCTCTTCCTCTTTAAAATCGTGTTTGTGATATGAGTTCTTTTTAGTATTTTTCCTTTAGCATTTAGCTTGTAAATTTTTTCTTTAAATGCATTTTGAAATTATAATTTTGAATAAGCACATTAAATTATCTTTTTGATGTTGTGGCATGGAAACTTATTATTGGGTGACATCCTACCGGGATTTTGGATCACACCATACATACACCATTGTGTGTATGTAGACTTTGTTTCTTGTGCATTCCAGGTTGTGACATCATTCTTTGTGATGGTGGTTCAGGTTGCAGTTTCCCTTTTCATACAGAGTAGTGTTGATGTGGCCTCTCTTTTGCTGGTAGGTTAGTGTAAGAGTTTTTGTTTCCACTGTCGTCTTTTCTTTTAGTTTTGGTTCGATTTGTAGACTTTAAACATGTTCATAGTTTAAAGGCGTGTTTGGTTCTCTATTTTTTTGTTTCATTATATTTATCTGGTTAGTTCATTTTCTGTCTTTTATTTTGGGTAAATCATTACCATGTAATTTTTGATACCTAGGAACTTGTGCCAGCCCGTGGGGATCGATAGCACCCTTTGGGCCTTGCCGTAGACCGGGTTGGGCACTGGGTCAGATGACGACCTGGCCTGGTTCGTGATAGTTTGGATGAAAAAAAATCTAGGTAAAATGCTATCAAATCCATAAATGTAATTTTTTTGAATTAAGAACATGATCCATGGGTGAGGGTCAAGGGATTGCATTCAACATTCAATATAAAATATTTCCATGAAATTTTTTTCATAGAGCATGATTTTAATTACAAAACTCATAATACAACCATTAAAACATTTATAACCAGATTAACAAATGGAGAAGGAATTAGATCCACAAAATTATCATTGTAATAATCATTTTCCAACTCGATAAAAAATTAGGATTGTATCATTAAAAATTATCCCTTATAGAGCATATGAAAAAACAAGGGTTGTTGACATTGATGAATTAAAAATACAATCTGATATCATTAAAAACATTACGAAGGAAAATAACATTTTCAAATTGAAAATTTCATTTAATAACATAAAATTCAGAAAATAATATGAAAATACTTTTATTTTAAAATTAAATAAGTAACATTTAATGAAATATCCAAGTTGAATATTGGTCCGGATTGAGGTAAAATCCATTCATGATATAAATGTTAAAAATATTGATTCTATTTAGACATTTTGTAAGGGGTGGAAAGAGTGGCCTCTTTGGGAAACATTAAGAAATTTCATTTATATAACCATATAAATGAGCATGAGAGATAATATAAAATAGATTTAGGGAAACATTTATTATTATAAATTAACATATATGAAAACATGTTTGAAAAAATGGATTTGAAAGAACAATATTTCATATCAGAATGACATCACAAGATCAGTGTCACATTAAAACAAAATCTTTGACATTTCATGATTCAATAATTGTGTAAATAGAAACTAAACAAGTAAAAAATATACATAACCTTAGGAAAATAAAAAAATACGTGGTTTGATATAATATAATAATATCATATTCTCCAATATAACTTTGAAAATAAATAATGCTAAAAATGAAGGAGATTGTAACATTAAGATGAAGGTTCTAGATGTTGTGGAAGCATGTGATGGGAAGGGCCCAACAATTATTTTTTCTATAATCGATGATCAATCAGAGATATATACAATGATGAATTCCGTGATCCATGGAATTGAGTCAAATAAATAGAAAACGAATTATAGTGCCGAAATAGAGAAAGGGGATTATGAAGTATTATTTATAATTAATTTAATTAAATAAATAATTAACGTTTTTGGAATTATTTCTTCCTTGATGAATCTGGTGATAGATCTGTAGTCGATAGTCATTGAATTTTAGAAACAAAGTATAGATTTTCTCTAGTAGTGATCCATACGTGTTCCTTAAATCTCCATACATCACTAGAGGAATCTCTATGCTCTAGCAGGGAAGAACCTAGCACATTCATCGTCCGCTATTGATCAATTTGACAAGTGATTGCAAAGAGTTATCATTTATCCAATGGAGGAGGATTGTTATCCATTCTTAGGAGAATTCTTGGAGAAGGGAGATCTCTAGTATTGATAGTATTCTCTAAATCTGTTATTCACAACCATGATAAATGAAATTGGATCTATTAAAAGAATAACATAATTACGTATTTATATTACTAGGGTTAAAATAAAATAATTTCACACGTGACCTTAATTATTTATCTAGTCCTAGAAATACCCCATGTCAAATAATAATTATAATATCATTATTTCTAGACATGTGATAAACATAAAAATTAAAATTAAATATTATTTAATTAAATAATAATTAATATTTATTATTTATCACCAGACTATTAAACTCGGTTCTCTATTACACCAAAAATATTTATTGAGCCTTGAATAATGTATATTTATTTATTAAATAAATAACACTACATTATTTTATAATAAATAAATAAATATTATATTCAATAAATCAAAAATAAATATTTATTAAATATTCCTCTCACAATATCTTCTCTCAAATAAATAGTGATGGAATAAATGGGATCAAGAATACATGAATAATTATTAAAACTTGTGAAATAATAATATTTATTCAACCTATTAAATAATAAATAATAATAATGTATTATTTAACTAATATTTTGGATACACATAGTGTGTGCATCTATAGGCATCTTTCTCAGTGGCATTAGGTAAAGAATCCTAATGTCCATGTTTATCAACTAGAAACACACCAAGTCACCCATATAGAAATAAATTAATGTTACAACAACATGTTACCTCAAACGAATGCTTACTATGTTATATAATCCCGTTATCACAATATCTCAAATTGAACAGGTAGTATTCCAGGGCCATCAACCTATATGATCAATTATCACATTCATTGAAATTTAGGAAATAGAACTTGACTATAGAACACCATGTACATGGATTTATTTAGGATATATCATTTCTATAAAAGGTCTTCATACGTTATCTTCTGTTAAATAACATAAGGGATAGATCCTTTCTCTCATTATTCATTAATGCAATATTAATCATGACACACCCAACATATCCTACTTCTTTGTGAATATCTATCATCATAGTTTTCATCAGTAAATCAAATTAAATTACTCATAATACTAATTAATAATAATATTAATGTGTATGTACCAATACACACATCCACATATAAGAACATCCAATGACACTTATAAATGTGGATTTCCTACAGATAGGTCTCGTTCTCATAATATCCTACTGGATATTTCCAAGGGAGTACACCATGAGAAGGTGCCTCAAATTCCTATGAGTCTCCACCCCTGATATCCTATATCATTTTTTTCAATCAAATTATATGATCCATCTATAGAACATATATTCAAGAATAGCGTCCTAGTAGTTTCGGGTTCTCATTATAGCGGGGATCTTCCATAAACTTTTAGTGTGACACATATTATTTGGAAATTATCACATACTATGTCACACAAAATAAAAAACATGATGTGATAAGTAGTTTATTAACATTCAAAACAATGAACACATGTTTATCAAAATGTATATAGAAGTTGGTTCCAGGGAACCGACACGAAAAACACCTACTTGAACTAGTCCAACTGTTAACAACCTTCAGTTCGCTAGTAGTCAAATGATACTCATGCCTATGATTTGATATGACTTTAGTCAAGTGGTGTTACACGTTATCCTCTATGGGTAATATGATCATCATAACATCACCCCTCTGATAGAAATCCCTCAAAAGGTGATACTTTTGGAGTATATGCTTTGTCTGTTAGGGTGAACATGACTCTTTTTTCAGAGACACCGCTGTAGTATTATTACAATACAGTGTGATAGGGTCTTTACATCTAGGTACCATATCAAGTACATAGACAAAGTTATGAATTCCAATGGATTCTGTGGAAAAATCATAAGAATATATATACTCGGACTCCACAATAGAATCAGTGACAAATAGCTTCTTTGAATTCTTCCATCTCACAACTCCTCCTTTGAGACCGAAAATATATCGTGACTATGAAATCATATCATTCTGATCTATCTAAAAATTAGAATCAGTATAACCATGTATGACCATCTCCTCATATTCTCCAAACACCAGGAACAAATCCATAGTTCATCTTAGACTCTTAAGGATAGCCTTAACTGTAGTCCAATGATGTTCCCCTAGATCTGATTGATATATGCCTACCATGATTAGTGCATAGGCAACATCAAATATAATACATAACTTGGAATACATTATTTATCTTATTGCTAAGGCATATGTAATTTTACTCACTCTCTCTTTCTCATGTTGGGTCTGAGGACGCATTTTCTTAGAAAGTTATAAACCATGAGACACTGGAACCAATCCCCACATGGATTATTCCATAAAATATTTATTTAGTATCTAGTCAACATACATACTTTTAATTAGCCTAGGTATCCTCTTGGATTTTTCATGAATTGTAACACCCAGCGATTTTTTGAATTTTGTTTTGAATTAAGTTATTTTTTTTATTTTTCACTTCACGCAACACTAAAAATAGCTTTTCACTAAGTCAACCACTCCCTTCACACATAGCCAAATTGGTGTATGTTACAAAAAATACAAACATGGAATATGTTACATGAAATCCCCACATGGTTTATGTTACACACAATCCTAACATGGAAACGTTACATGGAACAACTAGGTTAGCATATGTTTCATGAAAGATTTACCTTCCCCGATGGCTTGCCTAACACAGAAGACCGAGTGTAACCTAACTAGAATATATTATTAAAAATATTATTATAATGAGATATAACCAATAAATTAAGTTGATGTATTTTTATATTATTGAATAAATTATTAAAATATCTGTTTTATAAAAATACATTATGAATTCAAATGTTACCAATTAATTATAAATGAATATGAAAACCGATTGAATATAAAGGAAAATATCATTATAGTCACAAAGCTATTTTAACATAATAAATTAAATTAATTAAAATTGGTAAGTGATATTAATATAATACATATGTTATATATTAAATCAAATATTTTTTTATATTTATCCAATAGATTCAATAGACGTAAGATAAGAAAAAAACCCAATTTTATGTTTAAAAGCCTATCTTTTAATTATGTAATTTTTTACCACCTTTTAATAGAGAACCCATTTTAAGTCCATTTTTTCAAACATTTATAGATTTATACTGTCAAAATAAACTTTTTATTCAGAATTAAAATATGAAAATTAGGTTAGGATAAATTTTTTGTATAGTTATGTAAGGGTTCATCTATTAATGAAATGTTAAAAATACTGGATTTTAATTCAAAACTGCGTTTTCATCTAATTTATTTATAAGGATAAATTACATCTTTAATTGGTTTAATATTTAAGTTAGATATTAATTTTACCAATTAATCCAATGTAGGTAATTGGATATAAAAGCATAGAAAACCTTTGTATGATTTTAGTTTAAAACCCCGCAGTGGCATCCCGTTAGTGGGATTAATTTTAAATTAATTTCTATAATGTCACAACATGGGATCGACTAAACAGTTCCCTAATCTAGTTGGTCACATGCCATCAAGAGAGCCTCCATGTATTCTAGAGGGTTATGACTCCCAACTAGGTTATGGTAAGTCAGTCATGGGGATACTATTCCCTCTTTTATTAGAGTAAAACACCAATGAAATCAAATAACAATAACAAGTGCGAAATCATATAAATAATTAGAACAATACCAATTTCACATGATAGTCAAAACATGAAATACAATACTCAACTAAATGGAAAACATGATATGATAATGAAAGTGTATAGTGTCTAAAATGTAACTGAAACTAAAGACAGAATGACTCCCTTGTGGGTATCGAACCACATTTGGTTCCCTCACCCATGCTCTACTCCCAAACAGAAACTGATCCCATGGCCATACCCTTATTCTGCCCTACAATAACAAAACCTGCTTGGGGGCCAATCAAGCGACCTGATTAGGGTGCGAGTAAAACTCCGTAGGTTACCACCAATGTCGTCTAAAGAATTTCCAGTCAAAAGATTGTGTATGAAACTCTATAAGGCAATAAATAAAATGAATAATTAAACAGTCCTCACATTGTCATTTATTATTTATTTATCACATTAAACTCAAGTTTTATTCATGTCTGCTGCCAATTCAGAATCATCATTATCATTAGTTTGTTGTAGAACTCTATCTCCAATACTCAACATCTCTATTAGTGTAGATTTATATTTCTCACACCCCTCTTTCTCAATCGATGAAGATCACTATGTCCACCACCCGACATCACAGGTTCTTGTATGAACTATTAGGGTAGAACACCATGTCTAATGCCTCGAATTCACAATTGGTCTAGAATTCCATGTCCAGAACATAGTATCTCAATCATTTACATAATTCATTATTTTATAAGAATTAACCACATCATTCCTTTTATAATCCAATGATTAGTTAACCCATCAGGTAACTAAGTACACAACCCCTTAATTAATTCAGCAATTAATTTATCAATCAACACAGATCTTATCCCATAATTAATTCTATATAATTTATTATCCAATCCAAATCTAAACATTTCATAATTAATCTAATAATTAATTATATTAATCAAACATCAAGGAATGTAATTAAACCACAAATAATTATCTCAACATAACCAAATCATTGTCTCATAATTAATACCCCCAATTAATTATCTCAACACAACAAAATTAATATCTCAAATGATAAATAATTTCGCTAAATACATTATCTATTTGGGAAGGCCCTTAGTATCATGATTAAATCATAAATTAATCATCTATTTCACCGAAACATCAACATGTCAATTGCACATTCCAAATTGAACTAATTTAGGAAAAAAATTACTAATGGATTCATGAAAATCATTATTCTCTCAAACACATATCAGATCCATGACTATAGGAGTTCAATGTAGACCACATACCTCTGTTTGTTGACATATGCTTTCCTAGAAAACCCCCCAAAATACGAGCGGTACAATGATATCGATTGAAATTCATATCTAAATCCCTAAACCCAAAATTTGGATCAAAGGCATCAAGATATTGAAAATCTAGATCTAGATTAAAAATCCTTGATCTAGATCTCAATATATAGGTTTAGATATGTGGAAAAAGTGGAGATCATTCATAAAAAGATCAATAAATATAGAGGAAAGAATGAAAGAAGCAACGAGATGAAATCCACTTTTTGGAAAGAGAGAATATCATCAATCTGGGATTTAGATCTCAAAGAAAGGTGTTCTAATCACCTTGAAATCCTTCTAGATGGATCTAAGATCACTGTGAATTCATCAATCCTAATCCTAGGTTGAAATAGTGGGGGATCAGGTGATTTAAAAACCAATTTTTAGATAATAAATACTTGTAGGCACAATTTCCATGGTAGGGGCACATAGTTAGGGTAAAATATTATCCAACAGTGTGGACCTCTCTGTCTAGGTGCACATGGTTAATCCTAAAGAGCTATAAGGTTTATCAAAACATGCTCTAACAGTATAGACCCTCGCTACCTAGGGTCACATGATTACCTGGGTTTTGGATCACAATTTGTCAAACCTTGCGCAAACTGTTCACAACCCTCTATCCATTATTTTTTCCTAAAAACACACCCAAACACACCTTAAACCACAACTAAAAAACAACGGTACTTAAAAATAGAAAAAAGTACCAAAAATAGCACGAGAAGAATCCATAAAAATTCGAGATCTTTTAATCTCCCCACCTTATAATAACTCATCATCAAGCTGCACTTTCTAGTTTCACTAAGATTCAAAGACAAAAATATTGGGACATTGAGGCCTCATATATGTTTCTCATTCCCATGTTTCCTATTGCACACGTCTATGTTTCGATAACACCTGAACAATTAGCATGGACATTCACCAAAACACTTCATCATTGCGATCTAGAACACGTATCAGATGCTCATCCAAGGACGCATCTATATCAAGGTCAACCACATACAAATCGATTACATGATAAGGGTCTGGGTGAGACCACCATAGTTGTGAAACATGGAAAAAATCTTGTATAAAACTGTATTTCTATGGAAGATCCAATCAGTATTCCACAAGTCCGATTCTATCCACTACCTGAAATGGTCCCACAAACCTGGGCACCAACATCCCCAACCATAACCGTGAAGTAAAGTGTCAATTAAAGATTTGAAACTGTTGTCCATGGCACCCAATGCAAACAAACTATCTCCAAAACATACAGTTCCATCAACTATTCCACTGTGATGGTTTCCCTAATAGGAAATAAATGTGATAGCTTTTTTAGTCTATTTATAATGAACCAAATAGAATCATTCTTGCTAAGAATATTAGGAAGGACTACCAAAAAATGAATATTCATGTCTCCCCACATCCATTCCAGAATAGTCAATGACTACAATAGTCCTCAAGGTCAGTGATGCTCCACTTTCACCTGTTGACAGGTTAAACATGTTATCATGAAACTTGATGTCTCCTTTTTCATGCCTGGCCACCAAAACTATCGTCGTAGGTCATGGTACATTTTTTTTCACCCCATGATGTACTTACCACTGAGAGGCATGAAATTATTACATGATATCATCTCACATGCTCGTAGGCACAAAAAACTTATTCTTCACATATATGACCTCATCCTCATCTATCAACCAGTATGAAGGTGTCTCCCCACCATCAAGGAATTCCCTCAAGGCTAAACACTACAGATCCTCGTACTACATGTCCACAATCTGTCTCAAGAGTGTATACTCCACTACTACTGAAACCAAAGTTATCTGATCCTTACTTTCCTGAACCACCATATGCATTTCAGACAACAAAGTCATCATCCTCCACTACTCACTTGACAAATGTACCATCCGAGTCTGTCTTTTCCTAATTAAGGCATCAACCAAACTATTCCCCTTTCCAGGTGTATATGCTAGTTCAAAAACAAAGGACTGCATATACGCTACCCATCATCATTGCCAGAGATTCAATTTGCACTGTGAAATGATATAGCTCAATATTTTCTGATCTATATGTAAACATTTCACCCAAAATATAATGTCTCTAACACTTAAGAGCATAAACTTATACCACAAACTCGAGGTCATTCATAGGGTAATTTTGTTCATGTGGCCTCAACTACTAAGACCCATACACAACGACTCGATATCCCTACATCAACAAAACTGTATGTCCTATCCTAGAAGCATCATAATACACTGTGTAATTCTCACCTGACTCAGGTAAGATCAAAATTGGTGCTGATTTCAAGAGCTTCTTCAACCCCTGGAATTCATTATCACATGATTCAATCCATTCAAACGTTATCCCTTTCTTGTCCATTCCTGAAAGCAGCACTTCCAATCGGGAAACATCCTGGACAAACCTCCTATATTATCCAACTAATCCAAAAAATATATAGATATCAAAAAACTTCATGTGATACACCCAAGAAACCACTTCTTGGTCTTTCTCTAGGTCCAATGCTACACCTTCTTCCGAGATGATATGTCCCAAAAAGCACACATGGTCAATCCAAAACTGACACATAGATAGCATGGGATATAACTGATTCTCTCTCAGTGTACTTAGGATGATGTCAATATGTTCGGCATGATCATCATGAGTCTTAGAGTACAACCACATGTCGTCCACAAAAACCAACACAAACTGATCGATGTACGAATGAATGATCCTATTCATGAAGGCCATAAAGACTGATGGATCATTTGTCAATCCAAACGGAATTATGATAAACTCATAAAGTCCAAACTTTCTTTTGAAAGTAGTACCCATTATATTTGATGTCTGAACTATCACCCTATGATACCTTGATCTCAAATTGATCATTGAGAATAAAGAAGACCCCTTCACCTAGTCAAATATGCCATCAATATACATAAGTAGATATCTGTTCTTCATGATAATTTTGTTCAGCTTCCATTAATTGACACACAAATGTAAACTCCCATCATCCAACTTTGAAAACAATACAGGTGATCCCCAAGGTGACATAATTGGACAGAAAAACCCCCTATCCTCCAATTACTCCAACTGAGTCTTGAGATCTTGAAGCTCAATCAATGCCATTCTGTAAGGTGGAATAGATACTAGATCATCCCCCAGCATGAGTTAAATAGTGATCTCCACATCTCTCACGGGTGGAAACCCTAAGAAGTATTCAGGAAAAACATTCAGAGACATTTCTACCACTGATGGAAGGACGTCTTGCCTACCAATACCATGATCGAGAAAAAGACTTGAATCCTAGGTTGTGAGGTCTCCCAGCTGTAGAGTAATCGTCCCTGCTCAGCTTTCCTAGATATCCAACTCTCCATGATGAACATATTGGTCACCCTTATTAGATACAAAGGCTACTCTCCTGTGGTAAAAATTAATGTGGTCTCAGTATGAAACTAACCATTAGATACCCATAATCAAGTTTAATCCCATCATATCCAGGATATTGGGAACCCAATGAAAATGATACCATGCGATCTCTAGTGAACATCCCTTGCATAGAAATATATTTCATGATCACGTTCCCAATAGTGCATCTATATCCATTACTCATTTTATAGACTCAACCCCCAAACTCAATCCATTAACATGAATTTAAGATATAAAGGAATAAGAGGAACTAGTACCCGATAAAGAACTAGATAAATTAGAAGATACTGGTATATTACCTCTCGCAATTAATGGTCCATCTTTGCTTGTCACGACTATAGGATACACCTCATGAAACTTTCCAGCCCCTCTCCCTTGTGGCACTGTCTATCTCCATTGAGTAGATCCACTCTATCGATACAGACACTCATACCCTGAAGCACCACGTCCACGACGTCCACCTCCAATTCCAGTAGAACTTTAACTACCATACCTATATGGTGTTTAAGACCCCGTTCTCACACTCTAAACATGTGCAGCTACTCCCACTACATCATCTTGTCACTTCTTCCCACAAAACTTTTATAGGTGCCCCATCTTACCGAGAAATTGGCTCTCCAATGGTGGTTAATGAAAGTGTATGTGATAGTGTCCTATCTTACCAAACTGGTGGAAAAGCACATGAGTAAGGTCTGGTGCAACCATTCCTCCTCACTATCCACCTTGATTTCTAGTATCCCGACGAAGGTTTTCAAAACATCGCTTCTTTCCCTCAAAAGGTGCACTCCCTGATTGTCCATTAAAAGCCACCTATCCTATAATGGAAGCCTCTTTTAAGTTCCCATAAAATATGGGAGCCTGATTCACAACTTCTGAGAAGATCTTCAACCTAAAATATTCACCCATGACTTAATTTCAAACCTAAGTTTGTCCAAAAATTGTTTTACTGAAGAAGCCGCATCTGCTGCCAAAGATGGGAAAAAATGGTGTAAATTTGTGAGAAATTCAGAATAATCCATTATGACTATGCTTCCATGGGTTAGATGCATAAAATTTATGCCTTATCTTGTCTCAGTGTATCTATATAGAAGATCTCTAAGAACTTCTCTTTAATGTCCTTCCATAACATATCATAAGTTTCTCAAGATCATATCTGAATGTACCACCAGTTATTTGCTAACCCCTTTAGCATCTAAGCATCCAACCTGACCCTCCTCTCATAGGGAGTCTCAAAATGGTCATGCATAATCTCTATGGATTCAATATAAAATTCAGCTACCTCAGGTCCACCCTATCCAACAAAATTCAGAGGGTGTGGTAGTTGAAACTCCCTTGTCAACTCATACATACTTTTTAGAACCCTCCCTTGGCCTATCTCCATGAATTTAATGAAACTATTAATTTTCTCTTGGAACTTCTCCCCTTCATCCTCATATCACACCAATAGTGCCTCAAGTTACCTATATAGAAGTTTGTTCTGAGGCATACCCCTCGGTCATCACCTCAATAATCGTCTAGGAGGCATAAACTCTACAATGACAAACACATGTCTTAGGTATCATAACTCAACCTTGTAACATTAACGTAAGATAAAAAAAGAAACACAACAAGTTTCAACATATTCTTCCCCACTTCGTGCCACATGGTCTACACCAAGGAACTGTCACTACCCTTAAACATCCTACTTCTCGGTCTTGGTTATCAAGGGTAAGAACATTCTCATTAAAACATTTCTCATTTAGACGCCCAATTATTTCCAATTTGCCTCATTTTTTTCAATATTTATCAATTCATGTTAGACACCATTTTCATTTAAATCTCAAAAAAAAGGAAAATAGTTCATGTTCCAAAACATAATTATAACCCGTATAAGCGTGACTACCTAAAATGATGCATGTCACAATAACCTTGTGTGCCTAGAATGATTCATGCAGATGAAACTCCCGTGCAGCTTCAGGTCACGAGTTAATACTCAATAAAGATGAAACAAAATTATCACATCACACCAAAAGTGCATCACTGAAGGTGAAATAATTCCAACTGAAACAACAAACATCAATGAAAACAATATCACCCTGAGTAACCAGATTTCCCCCTGTACATGGGTTTGCAACTCCCATGCACAAGCTCATTATCATGCCGCAAATCTTCCTAGTCTCCTATCTACCTTTCCCAAAATAGTAATACAAATGAATAAAACTGAATGAAAACTCCTTTGATACAACTTTTTAACATCTTGACCTGGGTGCCACTAAACAGCGGCCCAAGCCGGTCAGTCACATGCCCTCAAGCACGCCTCCCCATATACTAGAGAGTGCTGAATAAAAGTGAGGGTCTAGTAAGTTATTGATGTGATTCCTATACCCTAGTTTGTCAGAGTAGTACACCGATAGGAGGAAAATAAAAATAACATGTTCAGAAGCATATAAATAATCAAAACAATACCAATTTCACACGATATACCAAACTTGATATGCGATACTCAACTGAAGGAAAAAATGATTTGACAATGAAAGTGTCTAGTGTCTACAATGTAACTAAAAAAATACACAAATACTCCAAAATGGGTCATGAACCACATATGGTTCCCTCACCCACACACTATTCCAAAACAACAACCTATCCTCGGGCATTTCCTTAATTCATCCCTACAATAACAATGTCTTCTCAGGTGCCGATCAGGCGGCCCGAGTAGAGTGTGAGAACAACTTAGTAGGACACTACCAATGGGGTCTAAAGTATGTCCAGTAAAGATATAGTGTATGAAACACTATAAGGAAATAAATATAATTCATAAATAAATAGTCATTACATTGTCATTTATTATTTATTTGTCACATTAAACTCAGTTTTGATTCATGTCTATAGTTTAACTCACAATTCATCATTATCATTAATTTGGTGAAGAATGCAAAATCTAACACTCAACATATCAATGAGTGTAGATCACCATGTCTCACAAACCTCTTTCTAAATTAGTGTTGATTACCATGTCCACCACCTAGCATCACAATCACTTGCATCAACTGTTGGTGGTAGAACACCATGTTTAACTCCACAAATTCTCAATTGGTCTAGAACGCCATATCTAGCACCTAATTTCTCAATAATTTACATTATTTATTAATTCATAATAATTAAACACATCATTCCCACACTAATCCAATGATTATTTAAACATATTAAAGTCTATTAGTTAACCCAACCGAAAAGTAAGTACACATCCCATTAATCAATTCACCAATTATTTAATCATTCAACACCGATCTTATTCCATAATTAATTCTCCAAAATTAATTATCCATTCTCAATATAAAATTTTAATAATTATGCTCACAATTAATTATCATAATTAAACCACCATTAATTATGTCAATATTGGAAAATGATTGACTCATAATTAATTCCCACAGTTAATCATCTCAACACAACCAATTCAATATCTTCAATAAAATATCTCAAATTATAAACAATTTCCCCAAATCAATTATCAATTTGGTAAGCCCCTTAGTATAATGATTAAATCATCAATTACTCATCAATATCTCCAAAACATCAACATGTCAATCGCCCATTCCTAATTGACCCAATTTCGGAAAAAAATTACTAATTGATTATAGAAAATAATTAATCTCTAAAACTCATATAAAATCCATGAATATGGGAGTTTGATTTAGACCACCTACATCAATTGTTTGGAAGATATTTTCCCAGTGGAAATATCCAAAATATTATCGGCAGAATGATGTCAATCAAAATTTGGATCTAAACCCCTAATCCCAAAATTTAGATCAATGGCATGAAGATCTTGAAAATATAGATCTAGATCAAAAATCCGAGATCTATATCTCAAAACATAGGTTTTTATCTATGGAAATAGTGAATATATTTCATGAAAAGATAAAATAAAAATACAGGAAAGAATGGAAGAAGCAATATGATTAAATCTACTTACAGAAAAGAGAGATGATCTTCATTCTGGGATTTATTTCTCAAAGAACAGTGATCGAATTTCCATTAAATCCCTCCTGAAGGCTCTATGATCACCTAGAATTCATCAATCCTGATACTAGGTTGAAATAGAGTTTATTCTAGGGTTCAAGTGATTTAAAAACTAATTTTAGGATAATAAAAACCCACACGCACAGTTTCCTGGGTAGGGGCGCACAATTAGGGTATACCGTGCACCAATAGAGAAGACCTCTAAGTATAGATTTGCACGGTGACTCCTAAAGAACCACAAG
This sequence comes from Viscum album, assembly GCA_963277665.1. Classification (NCBI taxonomy): domain Eukaryota; kingdom Viridiplantae; phylum Streptophyta; class Magnoliopsida; order Santalales; family Viscaceae; genus Viscum; species Viscum album. Next base: position 895,330,035 of record OY728123.1, read on the forward strand.
GTGTATCAAACCATAGTCGAACTATGTGGATCCTCACTGCCTAGGGTCACACAGTTACCTGGGTTTACACACACAATTTTTCAAGCTTTGTGAAAACCGCGCAGAGCCCTCTGTTCGTTAATTTGTTTTTTAAAAATTCACCAAAACACACTTCAATCCACAACTAAGAAACAATGGTACTTAAAAAAATCCAAAAGTACTTGAAAACGGCTTGAGATGACTCCATAAAATGCTAGGATCTTATAATCTCACCACCTTAGAATAGCTCATCCTTGAGTTTCACTCCTGAATTTTACTATGATTTTGGGCCAAAAAGATTGGGCCACTGAGCCCTTATATTTTCTTCTCCTTCCCACATTTCCTATTACACACATCCATGTTTCTATACATATTATGCATCAGAACAGTATTTCCTCCCAACACTTTCTCACTGGGATCTAGAACACGTATAATATGATTGTCAAAGGACACATCTATCTTGAGGTCAACCTCATCCACATCAATTACATGATAAGGGTCTGGGTTATACTACCACAATTGTGACACATGGAAAACATCATGCATAAAACTGTATTTCTATGGAAGAGACAATTTGTATTCCACTGGCCTGATTCTATCCACTACTTCAAACGGTCCCACAAACATAGGAACCAACTTTCCCTACCAGAAGAGTGAAGTATGAATCATGATATGAAACTATAGTCCATGGAACACGATACAAAATAATTACCTCCCGAATATACAATTACCCCATTTGTTACATTGTGAAGTCTTCCCTGATAGGTAATAAATGTGATACCTTTGTCAGTATATCCACATTGACCCAAATAGAATCATTCTTCCTAATAATATTTGGAAGAACTACCCCAAAATCCATAGTCACATCAGCCCCCTTCCATTCCATAATTCGCAACAGTTGTAATAGACCTCCAGGTCGTTCATGCCCCGCCTTCACCTATTGATAGGTGAAACATCTTGTCAAAAAACTTTCTATCTCCTTTTTCATTCCTGGACACCATAACTATCTTTGTAAGTCAGTGTAAATTTTTGTCACCCCAGGATGTACTTCCCACTTTTTGGAATTAAATTCCCACGTGAGAGCCTCTTGCATTCTTGTAGGAACCAAAACTCAATTCCTTACATAGATGACCCCATCCTCATCTATCAACCAGTTTAAAGGCGTCTCCCCATTTCCTAGGAATTACCTCAAGGATAAGCACTCTAGATCCTCATGCTACCTTTTCCTGATTTATCTCAAGAGTCTAGACTCCACTCCTACTAAAACCAGAGTCATATGATCGAGACTCTCTTGAACCAACAAGTGCATTTCATCCAGTATAGTCATCATCTTCCACTCTGCACTCTAATCATATACCAACTAAGTTTGATTTTTCCTACTCTAGTAATCATCACACTATTCCCCTTTGCAGGTGTGTATACTAGTTCAAAATCAAATTACTACATATACTCTACCCATCTTCACTGTCGAATATTCATGTAAAGCTATGAAAATATATACCTCAAGCTTTTTTGATCTGTAAACACTATAAATTTTTCACCCAGAAGATAGTCTCACCAACACTTAAGAGGATAAACTACTACCTCCAACTCGAGGTTGTGTGTGGGGTAATTTTGTTTTTGTGGCCTCAACTTCTGAGACCCATATGAAATGACTCGACCCCCCTACATCAAATCAACTCCATGTCCAATCCCAAAAGCATCACAATACATCGTGTACTCACCTGACTCAGGTAAGAAAAAATTGGTGTTGATGTCATTATCTTATTCAACTCCTAGAAATAATTATCTCATGATTCCATCAATTCAAACTATATTCCTTTCATGGTAAAGCTTGAAATAAGAATTTCGAATTGGTAAAAGTCCTAGATGAACCTCTTGTAATATCCAGCTAATCCATAAAAGATTTAGATATCAGAAACATTCTTGGGCTACTCCCAAGAAACCACTGCTTGAAAATTATATGGGTCCACTACCACACCTTCATCTGAGATGATATGTCCCAAAAATAATACCTGTTAAATCCAAAACTGACACTTAGATATCGTTGCGTATAATCAATGCGCACTCAGTGTACTTAAGATGATGTCAAGATGTTGGGCATTATTTTCACAAGTCTTATAGTACAACAAGATGTCATCCACAAACACCACCACCAACTGATCTAGGTATGGGTGAAATATCCTACTCATCAAGGCCTTAAACACTTCTAGAGTATTTTTCAATCCAAACGACATTATGATAAACTTATAAATCCTATACCTTATCCTGAAAACAATAATCGATATATCATAATTCTGAACTCTAACCTGATGATGCCCTGATCTCAAATCAATCATTGAGAACACACAACCCCCTTAATCTGGTAAAATAGGTCATCGATACATGAATGTGGATATTGGTTCTTCACAATCATTTTTTTGGCTTCCAGTAATCAACACACAAATGTAAACTACCATCAGCCTTCTTTTCAAACAACACAGGTGATCCCCAAGGTTACGTACTTGGACGAATAAACCCCTTGTCCTCCAATTCCTCCAGCTGACTCTTGAGCTCTTGAAACTCTATTGGTATCATTCGGTAAGGAGGAATAGATACTTGCTCATCCCCCAAAATGATCTGAATAGTGAACTCCACATCTCTCTCCGGTGGAAACCCTAAGAAGTCTTCAGGAAAAACATCCTGAAACAGTTCTACCATCGGTGGAAGGACATCTTGACTACCAATCCCATCATCGAGAAAAAGACTAGAAACTTGGGCTATGAGCTCTCCTAGTTTTTGATTAATCATCACTGCTCGACTTTCCTGGATATCCCACTCTCCATGATGAACGTATTGGTCCCTCTTAGGAGATACAGAGGTCACTCTCATGTGGTAAAAATGGATGTAGGCTCGGTATAAGACTAAACAGCCTATACCCATAATCAGGTTGAATCCTGTCATATTAAGGACATATGAATCCCAAATAATATAATCCCCTTTGATCTCTAGTTAATATCCCTTGCATAAACAGATATTTCGAGATCGTGTTCCCAATAGTGTATCAATATTCATTACTCCCTTTATAGAATCCACCTTCAAAATCAATTCATTAAGAATAATTGTAGATATAAATGAATGAGAGGCACCAATATCAAACAAGTCACTAGATAAAGTAGAAGCTACTAGAATAGTACCTATCACTGTCGATAGTCCAACTTCACTCTCCACGAGTGTTGGCTACACCGCATGTAACTGTCTATCCCCTCTCCTATGTTGTGTCATCTAACTCCCTTGAGTAGCACCACTCTTCTGATATGGTCACTCATACCCTGAAGCACCACATCCACCACTTCTACCACCTCTTCATGTAGAACTCCTACTGCTAGACCAGTATTGTGTAGAAGACCCCACTTCCACACTCTAAATCTGTACAACTTCTCCCGTAGCACCAGTCGGTCAGTACTTCCTGCAAAACTTCTATAGGTTCCCCATCTTGCTGAAAAATTGGAACTCTACTTGGTGTTGGGGACAATATTTTCAATAGTGTCCTGGCTGACCAAACTCGTGGCAAAGCACATGAGTAAGGTCCGGTGCAACTTTTCCTCCAGACTGTCCACCTTGCTTTCCACAGTTATGACTAAGGTTATCGTAATGAAACTTCCTGCTCTTAGAAGGAATACTCCATGTTCATCCATTGAAAACTATATGTCCAGTACATGAAGCCTTATTTAGGTTCCCCACTGAGATAAGGGCCTGATTCACCCCTTCTAAGAACCACTTATTGTAGAGACCCGAAGATTAACGTACATGAACATTACATTACTTTTTCGGAATACTTAGTACATAACAAAAACACACACACACAAGGATCGTAATAGTTTAGTGTCTTTGGAAACTCGGAATGTAATCTTCTAATCGTGGTGAAAGATCTTCAATATCTCCCATAAAGATCTTCCCCTTTTTTTTACCTAGAACTTTCTTTATATCCTGGGGAAAAGAAAACATAAAAGGGTGAGCTCAAATGCTCAGTAAGGGTAAACAAAAGAAAAATCAATCACATCATATTCATAAGAACATAACTTTTGGAAATCTTAACCTGCAAAAGACAGAATAATTTCATAACATGGGATAAATCATAGTAGTGAAATGTAATCACAATAATCATAACATAAAACATGAAACTTTGTGGCATTCACACATAATCATAGAGAATCATTTCTTGTTAGTCAAGACTCATTGCCAAGACTATCTTAGTGGAAAAAGTCCCTTTCTGAATCGAGTAACCCTCGTTTCAGTCCTGTTTCACTGAACCGGTATAACCTACCATTCCAGCCATGTCTATCTCATGAGATATAAAATCTTTACCCAATGCATTGGAGGGAGATATAGGTCCCACCCATCTTATAATGAATCCTTTCTTATGTGTGCCACATAATCATAAAACATACATCATCGCATAACACATGTAACAAAAATGGGATTCTTGAAAAATCATGATATCATAAATCAATTCATATAAGATAAAGGAATTAATAAAAATAATTCCATCACAACATGATCAAATAAATTTAATAATAGGGATAAAAACAGAACCCTTTATTATCTTAGATGGAAAATAATTTTGATAAATCACTTGAACTCCATTCTTGAGGAAAATATAATTTCTTCTTCAAAAACATTTTTCCTTTCATAACATGTCATACAACTTTAAAATAAAAGAAGTTGATTAAAAATAAACTTGAAAACTTGTAAAGGAAGTTTCTTGGAAATAATGTTTTAAAAATCCATGCATGCCGTATAAGTTAAAAAAACATTCTTCGTACTTTTTTCGGAAAAGTCATAAAGTACCTCGTACGAAAAACGACAAAAGATTCTTTTCATATCTTTTACAAAAAACTTACCGAAGGGTAAAAGTGGATATAAAATACTGTAGAAGGATGGAAATAATATTACATATTGATGAAACATGGATGTGGATGATAAAATACACCCCAGTAAATACTTACGAATAAACAATCTCGGATAAAAATGAGATTGTGATATTTCCCTTACCTTAGGTCTGATTTGCTTCGTATGTGTCCGAACCTCCCGTATAACGATTTAAATAATGTCATTGACTTATTACAGAATCATATTCATTGTTATGATATCATATATGGTTCACTTATGACATTATATTACCCGTTCTTTTGTAAATTCCATGTTAAAGAAGCGTTTTGGGTAAAATCGTTTCATTTATCGTAGGTGTTTTGACTTGTTGTTCTTGACATCATTATTACTTATATCATGATTTACTTACTTCCAGAATATAAAATATGATTTATATATCATATCTATTCAGTATATATATATATATAATAGATAGATAAATAAAATGAAAAACACCGTTCATGGAGACGGTAGTCCGTACATACGCATGAACGCTGTTTTTCTTTCCTTATTGTCTTGAATGGAAGTAAGTAGATGAAATACATATATATATATATATAAATAAATCCAGTATCATTATTATGTCATATATTTCATTAGTACTTATTATATATACTTTATAATCATTCATGAATGGTTAATCATTAAGAATGAATCTCATCGCGTCGTGGAGACGGTAGTCCGTACGTACGCACGAGCGATGATATCATTTCCATAAATATTGAATTGAATTGGAGTGGATTATAAAATATATAAGAATCAATATGATGTTGTAATAACTATGTATAGTTATTCTTTACACCATTATACCCATCCATGTAAGGTGGTGGTGGAAAATAGATTACACCACGGCGTGGAGACGGTATTCCGTACGTACGCACGCGCAGTGATTTCTTTTTCCGTAGGATGGATAGATGGTGAAATAGGGTTGTTTCATACTTATAATAACATATCAGTATATGAGTGATACTGATGTTATTACTTCATAATGAAACAACCTAAGAAGAAGAAGTGGAAGAAGAAATAAAGATGAAAGAATTGGTAACGGTAATTACCTCTTCTTTGAAGCGCCTCTTTGAGACCTCCTCTTAGGGCACTAAAATTGGTCTTTGAGGAAGACCAGAACCTCTAGGATGTTTCTAGGGAAGTGGAGAAGAGATTTTTTCAGGGGTTGGCCGAGCTTGAGTGCTCAAATTGGTGTGATGAGGAGGGGGAGGAGGTGTCCTTTTATAAGGGAGGAGAGGGGCACCTTAGGAATATCTCAAAATATTATTTTATATTAATGTCAAAATCGGTTTATAATGGTTCCAAAGGGTCTTATTTCGAAGCTAAAGTGGTGATGGGTCGAAATCATATCAACCAATAGGATTTAGACAAGTTTAGGGTATTATTTTAACCTTATCAATTAGATTTAACTCTAAGTTAAATAATTTAACTTTTACCATGTCTTTTTGTTTCCTTTCACTATATGGTTAATAAACTTACTATAACATGCCAAAAGAATCCCAAATTGTTTATTATTAATATATATATCCTTATCTAAGTCATTGGGCCGAACCTTAGACTTTTAGGAATAAAATAACAATTAATAATATAATATTTGATTTAAAAACTATTTTGTGTCAATTTTGACACTATTTGATATATGATTTTTGTGAAAGTCATAACAGAATTATATGTTCGAACCAAGTTGATTAAATCAACATTAATATATCATAGTAACCTATAAAATTAGTGTAATTCATAAAAAGTCTCAAATTACATTTATTTTGGTATTTATATTATCAATTATGTCAATATTTCATTAATAAGATAATTACTGCATCATCTTTGTGTCATAAGTAAATTAACTTATTTGATGTCTAAAAATTACAAATAAAATACCATCATGTAGGAAATCTTTTTAGCTTTATAATGAATATTTACAATTGAATTTATCTTATGTATAACCCCATATTATAAATGGTTTACTTATTAAACTTTGATTTTAACTATTTTAACCCTTCTTTAAATAAATTAATAATAAATGTCCTAATCTAATCCAAGTGGACCTAAATGGTCATATTTTATTCCTAAGTTTGTTTTTGGTCGAATTACACTTGTACAATAGAATTAGGACATGTGTTAGGGTAATATTAATATCATATTTACCCTTAGTTACCCAATTTACTATTAACCGCGGTAAAAAAAGTAAAACGTTACTATTCACCAAAAAATTATTTTCATCTCATTGAACCACATTTTCGTCCTTGATATTAACCGTGTCTCTCGGATTTTCGAAATTCCATTCACAGAAGCGGTCAAATTAAGTTTTATGCAAAATTCAGTTTTTAACCTACCACTTAGTGGTTTCACTATTCATCAAAAATTGAAAGTTTTCAGAAAAATACCAAAATTTCACCCTAGGCTAATTTCGATATTCTGAGTCCAAAAATGAAGTCCATTTTGAAAAATAAAATTTATAAAATTTCAAAAAGTGGTTATTACTATTCATAACGGCTAGTTTTAATAATATTTTAATAGCATATCGTTGTTTCGTGAAACTCAGTATTGCGTACTACACACGCTATCGAGGAAGGTTGCGATTGCGTGTAATGCAAGGAAAGTCAAGGATGCGTGTTGTGCAAGCTCCTTTTGGTGTAGCGTACAGCACAAGACATTAATAAAATTAAAAAGAATATTTTTCATAAAATCTCGGGTTGTTACATTCTACCCCCCTTAAAATGAATTTCGCCCTCGAAATTCGTCGGGGTTATAAATGGTTTACTATTTGAAAGTTTATTTAATAGAAACCCACATCGTAAAAAGGAATATCAAAACCAATCTTTAAAAAAAAAATTATGAAACGTAATGGTTACCCAAATAAACTAATCACTGGGTTTCCACATAGGTGAAAATATGGATATGAAAGAGAAATCTAACCATCATGTTCTGATGGAGAGTGGTAGAGAACATGGCTCTGGAAAAGCCAGTAATCACAAAGCCATAAATTTGTGACGATCTAGGGTACCATCTGATTCATCAGATATAAGGGCACTAGGACAACATTTTTGGTTTTCAAGATCATTTCCCTAAAGTTGAAGAATTTGAATTAGAATAAATACTTACTTTATTTTGGTACAATCTCACTATTGTTCGTGCCTTGAACAATTTCCACTTCATCTCTTATATAAATGAAGTTGAATTTGTTATTCATGAAGTGTTAGCAGATCATGTGATAGAATGACGGGTCATTCCATCTGTCTCGAACAAAAGGTTAGCAAAAATTATATACATAAGTCGATCTATAGTGAGATTAATCATATATGGTTCCTAAAATGGACTTATACTTCATATATCATACTGCTTAATATAATAAAACTAGTTTCTTCTAAACAGGGACTTCCTGTAGGCCAGTGGTAGGCGATAAAGGCCAGTCGCACTTCGGTTGTGGGTTCGATTCCTACATCTTTGTCCGACACGATGGGTTGTCGCCCGTCCTGCAGGTTGTCCTTTTTCTAAAACTACATTACTAGAACATACCATCAATAATATCGAAAAAAACTTCTATCCTTAAACAATACTCACTTATGTCCAACATTATCCATTTCAATATTTAGGCTTATCCATAATACTGCAGTCCACTCTCATAACATAGTGAAAACGATTACCAGAGATTTAATACCATCGTTGATCCCCATATATCATAAGATATGTTTTGTTGGTCACATTCCAAACATTCAAAGTCATTAATCATGTATTCTCTTGAATAACTTAGTGAAAACATGAATGCAGTTTAAAGTTAACACTTTCCACATACCAAAATCCTCAAAATTCTATATACTCAAACCATGATATCACTTAGTCCTTATATCAATCATGAGCTCATGCATACAATCAAACATCTCATTATCGTATTATCCCTTCATTATGCGCATATCATCTACTTTCCAAAATACCTCAATCACTTCGAATACCACATTAGACCAATACATAAATATTCCAATACACCATAAAAGTACCTCAACAACATTATTCTTGAATACCAATACATAAACACTTCAGTCCATCCACTTCAATGACTGTCCTGGAATAATTCCTTCCTTGATTTAGAAGTATCTTTTCAGGTCAGGGCATTGAGTTGGGTAATGCCCATGTTCTCCACAAATAAGACATTGAACTCCATAACAATCTGTCACTCTATGACCCTTTTCTCCACACAGATAACATCGGTCCCTCCATTTGAGGTATTCCTCAAGGTTCTTCTTCCCTTCTTTAGAAATCTCAATCTTCCTTTCTTTATGCTCCTCAACATGCGAACATGCAAAATAGTTTATCTTCCTCTTCTTTGATGAATTAGTCATACCACTAAATTTCACCTTGTTAATCATATATCGCGATGACTGATTCAGCATAATCACAATATCTTTATCTCTAGGCATCACACAATTTTGTTGCTCATAGTCACCAATTTGTCCATTGGATTCAATGTTAACCAAATTCCTTCTGGTTCCCTCCATTAACTAAAACACAAAAAGAATTTTGTGAGAGGCGAAATCATGCTAGGGAAGACAACATAGTAAAGGGGGAGCACCCTCAATATCTAACATCTTAGGTTAAATTCTAAGATCGTTACCCTAGTTCTAGGACTATATCCTATACGTATACTTATCCTTAGGGGCATCCCTAGACATACCTTAGAAATATCTCTAGGGATATCACTAACGTTTTCGCATCCTAGTTTCCAAAGGTTGACTAAACCTTTCCTCTGATACCAACTGTAGAGACCCGAAGCTTAACGTACATGGACATTACATTACTTTTGCGGAATACTTAGTACATAACAAAAACACACACACAAGGATCGTAATAGTTTAGTGTCTTTGGAAACTCGGAATGTAATCTTCTAATCGTGGTGAAAGATCTTCAATATCTCCCATAAAGATCTTCCCCTTTTTTTTACCTAGAACCTTTCTTTATATCCTGGGGAAAAGAAAACATAAAAGGGTGAGCTCAAATGCTCAGTAAGGGTAAACAAAAAAAAAATCAATCACATCATATTCATAAGAACAAATCTTTTGGAAATCTTAACCTGAAAAAGAGAGCATAATTTCATAACATGGGATAAATCATAGTAGTGAAATGTAATCACAATAATCATAACATAAAACATGAAACTTTGTGGAATTCACACATAATCATAGAGAATCATTTCTTGTTAGTCAAGACTCATTGCCAAGACTATCTTAGTGGACAAAGTCCCTTTCTGAATCGAGTAACCCTCGTTTCAGTCCTGTTTCACTGAACCGGTATAACCTACCATTCCAGCCATGTCTATTTCATGAGATATAAAATCTTTACCCAATGCATTGGAGGGAGATATAGGTCCCACCCATCTTATAATGAATCCTTTCTTATGTGTGCCACATAATCATAAAACATACATCATCGCATAACACATGTAACAAAAATGGGATTCTTGAAACATCATGACATCATAAATCAATTCATATAAGATAAAGGAATTAATAAAAATAATTCCATCACAACATGATCAAATAAATTTAATAATAGGGATAAAAACAGAACCCTTTATTATCATAGATGGAAAATAATTTTGATAAAACACTTGAACTCCATTCTTGAGGAAAATATCCTTTCTTCTTCAAAAACATTTTTCCTTTCATAACATGTCATACAACTTTAAAATAAAAGAAGTTGATTAAAAATAAACTTGAAAACTTGTAAAGGAAGTTTCTTGGAAATAATGTTTTAAAAATCCATTCATGCCGTATAAGTTAAAAAAAACATTCTTCGTTCTTTTGTCGGAAAAGTCATAAAGTACCTTGTACGAAAAACGACAAAAGATTCTTTTCATATCTTTTACAAAAAACTTACCGAAGGGTAAAAGTGGATATAAAATACTGTAGAAGGATGGAAATAATATTACATATTGATGAAACATGTATGTGGATGATAAAATACACCCCAGTAAATACTTACGAATAAACAATCTCGGATAAAAATGAGATTGTGATATTTCCCTTACCTTAGGTCTGATTTGCTTCGTATGTGTCCGAACCTCCTGTATAACGATTTAAATAATGTCATTGACTTATTAAAGAATCATATGCATTGTTATGATATCATATATGGTTCACTTATGACATTATATTACCCGTTCTTTTGTAAATTCCATGTTAATGAAGCGTTTTGGGTAAAATCGTTTCATTTATCGTAGGTGTTTTGACTTGTTGTTCTTGACATCATTATTACTTATATCATGATTTACTTACTTCCAGAATATAAAATATGATTTATATATCATATATATTCAGTATATATATATATATAATAGATAGATAAATAAAATGAAAAACACCGTTCATGGAGACGGTAGTCCGTACGTACGCATGAACGCTGTTTTTCTTTCCTTATTGTCTTGAATGGAAGTAAGTAGATGACATACATATATATATATATATATACATAAATCCAGTATCATTATTATGTCATATATTTCATTAGTACTTATTATATATACTTTATAATCATTCATGAATGGTTAATCATTAAGAATGAATCTCATTGCGTCGTGGAGACGGTAGTCCGTACGTACGCACGAGCGATGATATCATTTCCATAAATATTGAATTGAATTGGAGTGGATTATACAATATATCATAATCAATATGATGTTGTAATAACTATGTATAGTTATTCTTTAAACCATTATACCCATCCATGTAAGGTGGTGGTGGAAAATAGATTACACCACGGCGTGGAGACGGTATTCCGTACGTACGCACGCGCGGTGATTTCTTTTTCCGTAGGATGGATAGATGGTGAAATAGGGTTGTTTCATACTTATAATAACATATCAGTATATGAGTGATACTGATGTTATTACTTCATAATGAAACAACCTAAGAAGAAGAAGTGGAAGAAGAAATAAAGATGAAAGAATTGGTAACGGTAATTACCTCTTCTTTGAAGCGCCTCTTTGAGACCTCCTCTTAGGGCACTAAAATTGGTCTTTGAGGAAGACCAGAACCTCTAGGATGTTTCTAGGGAAGTGGAGAAGAGATTTTGGCAGGGGTTGGCCGAGCTTGAGTGCTCAAATTGGTGTGAGGAGGAGGGGGAGGAGGTGTCCTTTTATAAGGGAGGAGAGGGGCACCTTAGGAATATCTCAAAATATTATTTTATATTAATGTCAAAATCGGTTTATAATGGTTCCAAAGGGTCTTATTTCGAAGATAATGTGGGGATGGGTCGAAATCCTATCAACCAATAGGATTTAGACAAGTTTAGGGTATTATTTTAACCTTATCAATTAGATTTAACTCTAAGTTAAATAATTTAACTTTTACCATGTCTTTTTGTTTTCTTTCACTATATGGTTACTAAACTTACTATAACATACCAAACTAACCCCAAATTGTTTATTATTAATATATATATCCTTATCTAAGTCATTTGGACGAACCTTATATTTTTAGGAATAAAATAACAATTAATAATATAATATTTGATTTAAAAACTATTTTGTGTCAATTTTGACACTATTTGATATATGATTTTTGTGAAAGTCATAACAGAATTATATGTTCGAACCAAGTTGATTAAATCAACATTAATATATCATAGTAACCTAGAAAATTAGTGGAATTCATAAAAAGTCTTAAATTACATTTATTTTGGTATTTATATTATCAATTATGTCAATATTTCATTAATAAGATAATTACTGCATCATCTTTGTGTCATAAGTAAATTAACTTATTTGATGTCTAAAAATTACAAATAAAATACCATCATGTAGGAAATCTTTTTATCTTTCTAATGAATATTTAAAATCGAATTTATCTTATGTATAACCCCATATTATAAATGATTTACTTATTAAACTTTGATTTTAACTATTTTAACCCTTCTTTAAATAAATTAATAATAAATGTCCTAATCTAATCCAAGTGGACCTAAATGGTCATATTTTATTCCTAAGTTTGTTTTTGGTCGAATTACACTTGTCCAATAGAATTAGGACATGTGTTAGGGTAATATTAATATCATATTTACCCTTAGTTACCCAATTTACTATTAACCACGGTAAAAAAAGTAAAAAGTTACTATTCACCAAAAAATTATTTTCATCTCATTGAACCACATTTTCGTCCTTGATATTAACCGTGTCTCTCGGATTTTCGAAATTCCATTCACAGAAGCGGTAAAATTAAGTTTTATGCAAAATTCAGTTTTTAACCTACCACTTAGTGGTTTCACTATTCATCAAAAATTGAAAGTTTTCAGAAAAATACCAAAATTTCACCCTAGGCTAATTTCGATATTCTGAGTCCAAAAATGAAGTCCATTTTGAAAAATAAAATTTATAAAATTTCAAAAATTGGTTATTACTATTCATAACCGCTAGTTTTAATAATATTTTAATAGCATATCGTTGTTTTGTGAAACTCAGTATTGCGTACTACACACGCTATCGAGGAAGGTTGCGATTGCGTGTAATGCAAGGCAAGTCAAGGATGCGTGTTGTGCAAGCTCCTTTTGGTGTAGCGTACAACACAAGACATTAATAAAATTAAAAAGAATATTTTTCATAAAATCTCGGGCTGTTACACTTATCCATAAATATATTCAGATGGGACCTAATTTCACACCTAAGTTCGTCCTAAAGTCATTTTATCGAATAAGTCTCATATGTCCCCAAACATTGAGCCAAACACTATAAATCATTAAAATGTTCGGCATAATCCATTATGGACATGCTTCCATAGGTTAGATACATAAACTATGAATTATTATCTTTTCTCATTGTCTCTGGATAGATGTTCTCCAAGAACATCTCCAGAAAGTCCTTCTATAACTTATCATCAGTCAATCTGGATCATACCTTAATGTCCTACATGTTCTTTGATGAACCTCGTAGCATATATATATCCAACCGGACCCTAATCTTAGCTGGATTCTCCAAATGGTAAAGTATCATCTATATGGATTCAAACAATAATTCAGATCCCATAGGACCACCCTTTCCAATTAAAGTCGAAGGGTTTTGTCACTGAAACTCCCTTATTAACTCATATATGTTTTTAGAACCCACCCTGGTCCCCTCTCCAAAAATTTCATGGAACGAGAAAATTTCTCTCAGAATTTCTCACCTTAATCCTCATCTATCACCAATGGTTCCTCATGTTCCCTATCTGGAAGTTTGTTCCAAGCCATACCCCCCAATCTTTCCCTTAACAAGAATCATGGATGCATAAACTCTACAATTCCAAACACACATCTTTGGTCTCATAACTCAACCTTATAACATTTACATAAGAGGAAAAAAGAAACACAATAAGTTTCAACATATCCTTCCCCATTTCATGCCACATAGTCAACACCGAGGCACTATTACAACCCTTAACCATCCAACTACTAGGTCTTGGTAAGGAAGGGTAAGCACATTCTAATTAACAAGTTTCTCATTTAGACGCCCAATTATTCTGAATTTGCATCATTTTTTATCAATATTTATCAATTCATGATAGACACCATTATCATTTCAATCTCACAACAAGGAAAATAATTCATGTTGAACAACTTACCCCCAACCTGGTTTCTCGTGAGTTACTAAAGAGATGCATGTCACAATAACCCTGAGTGCCTAGAATGATGCATGCAGACTCAACTCGCATGCCTCTTCAGGCCAGGAGTCAATACTCAATAAATCTCATAAAACATTATCACATCTCACCATAAGTTCATCACCCAATTTGAAATAATATCCATTTGTAACAACAAATAACACTCACAATAATATCACCCCGAGTACCTGGATTTTCCCTCGTACATGGGTTTTCCACTCCCATGAATGAGATCATTACTAAGCCATGAATATTCCTAGTATCCTATCCACCTTTCCCAAAATAGTAATACAATAGGAGAATAAATAATGAAAACTCCTCTGATACCACTTTATAATGTCCTGATTCGGGTCCCACTAAACGGTGCCCCAATTAGGTCGGTCACATGCCCTAAAACACGCATCCCCATACAGTAGAGGCTACTGACTAGCAGTGAGGGTCTGTTAAGTCTTTCATGGGGAGACTATACCCTTCTTTATCAGATTAAAATACCAATGGATGAAAATAACAATAACAAGTGTAGAAGAATATAAATAATTAGAATTATACCAATTTCACACGATAGTTAAAACAAGAAATACAATACTCAACTAAAGGGACAACATGATATGACAATGCAAGTGTCAAGTGTCTACAATGTAACTGATAATAATGACATAATGACTCCCAAGTGGGTCCTGAACCACATTTGGTTACCTCACCCATGATCCATTCCAAAATAGTAACCTATCCCAATGCCTTTCCCTTATCCTTCTATAAGGCCCCGACCTTAAACCTTACTTAATATTGAATTAAATGAATAATTCACATTGAGGATATTTTCAGGTTTAGAGTTTTAGAGAATTAGGACATAACTGTTACATCTCAAAATATTACAAAGTAGACTATGTTTCCATAAAATAAAAACTCTTAAAAATAAACATGTCTAGTTCCATGTTTTAGATAGCATGACTTTCCCATGATCCCATCCTTGACCCTATTGCACAATAAGTCCTGCGAAAAACATTTCAAAAAACATTGGGTGAGCATAAAAATCTCATTAAGGGATACACAAAGAATGAAAACTATTAGTTTATCAAAACAACAAGAAAACCATGTATACTTTATCAAAGGAATACTTTTCACCTTTATGAAGTAGTAAAAAATCATCACTGAATAAAATATCATTACTTACCGTATTGTAACTAAAGGATTACAATAAAATCCATATAATGAACACATAACATATAAAGGTAACTTGGGACATAAACATACTAAAGTGGAATAACCATACGGTCGACTTCCACACATATCACTTAATGGAATAGCCATACGGCCAACTTCAATACATACTTAATGGAATAGCCATACAGCTGACTTCCATATCCAATTCATTGAAGGTTATAACGTTACCACCCGTCCTGGTATTCACGGCACCACCCGTCATATGGTTCATCACGTAACCACCCGTTAAATGTCCAAGTACCATTATAAAATCATAAGACATAAAACAAATATAATGGAAAGAAAACATTTCCACACTTTGATCACAATATATCACATAAATATAATGACATAACAAATCCATTATGAAAACCATTTTCAATACCAAAATACATAAAAGAGTATGATATTTATTTCATTTAAAAAAACATTATGGCTTGTTGAGGGAGCCAAAGACCAAATAATACATGCGGCGGCGGAAAAGGTCGTTGTCACCGCGTATGTTAAAAGAAACATTCCTTTTTGTCGTTTAGTAAAACGCATCGTAGAAAAAGGTTCCTTTTGTATAAAAGTAAATGTCAAAGGGGTTTATACACCGTATAAAAGATAGTTGTGTATAAAATGAAATCTGCCTCAATGAAAGGAGATTGAGACGAAGTCCATTAGAAATATCATATTTTAAATAAAATAGATCTATTATGTGTATTCATTATAAGTACACATAAATAAAATACAAATACAAGATAGGAAATAATAATATAATGACATAATCTGAAATTAGGAGATTATCCCAAAAAATGGAAATTGGGTTAAGAAGTTCCCTTACCTCGGGTCCGACTTGACTCGATCATTATTTAACGTCCTGAATAATAAACTTGAGTTTATTTCTACTTCATTAATAACCTTTTTCAAGTTCATTATTCCTTTAATATCACTTATTTCAATGTTATAAACATTATGTAATCATTTAAGTTAATAATGTTTGTTTTGTCGATATTTGGTTCTTAAGTCGAAAGTGGACTTCTTACAATTACATGTTGTTCGTGTGGTCAAAGGTTCTTTATATCCAGAATGAAATTCCTGATTTGGATTTCATATATATCATATATATCCAGCATATACATGTAATTATAATATTTGATATTCATTTATAGGTAAGAAATGAAATGCACCGTTCATGGAGACTGTAAGCTGTACATACGCATGAACGCTACATTCATTTCTATGTCATATTAATGAAATTAAAATTAATGAGAGTTATGTATATTTTAATTCCAGAATTATATTAATAATTTAGATGTAACATAAATCATATATATTCATTATATATATGTACTTATAATAGTACATTACATTTGGGGATAAGAAATGAAATGCACCGTAAATGGAGACGGTAAGCCGTACTTACGGATGAACGCTACTTTCATTTCTATCTCATACGTTAATGGAAAGAAAAAAAATAATGATATATAGGTATATTATAATTTCAGTATAACATCATATACAATAACTTTAAATCCATCCTTTATACGTCCCACATATGGCATTAACGAATCAAATCACTTTGAGGGGGCGGTAGTCTGCACTTCCTAAAATGAAATTATCGTGTTTACCCATAATGGAAACCATAAAGGTATAACAAAAATGAAAGATACAGAAGCATAAGGAAAACATAAACATAATATATATCATATATAAATAGAGTGACATCTTAATTTCCACCATTAAAGGTGTTTAAAAGAAGATTGAACAATCATCGTTTCGTGAGGCAAAAATTCGCTAACCAGAGAAACATTATGTTCTTTAACCGTTAGATGTAGATGTGTGTAAGTGTAGCTCGAATTATTATTATAACAAAACCCTAGTATTTTGAAGATACTGGAGTTGTTACAAAAGAAATGAATAAAAAGAGTTTAGGGGGTTGGAGAAGAAAAATAAAACAAAATAACACATGTGAAGACATTACATTTACTCTGGTAACTCTCTTAGATTTGAACTCAAAGGCTTACTTGGGAAGCCTTCTGCCCAATGTGAGGCTTCAAGGTGTAATAGAGGGATGTGGAGAGACAAAATGGTTAGGGGTTGACCGAGACAAAGGCTTTGGAATTGTGGGTAAGGTGGTAGAGGTGGGGGCCTTTTATAAGAGGAGAGGAGCGACACTCTTGGAAAGTAAGGAAATGTAACTTTATTTTAGAATGGGTTTCGGATTTTAATGGTCCCACATTGATTTTTTTAGAGGATAAGGTGATAAGGGTTCTAAATCCGCCCATACAATAGGTTTTGGACATGTTTAGGTCTTGGATTTTTCATTATCTTTCCATTTTATTTAAATCGTTAAATAATGAGGTAATCAATGTATCATCACTGTGTCATAAATAATTTAATTTATTTATTGTCTAAAAATTATTAAAAAAAATATCATGATGGAGGAAAAACTTATATCTTTCCAATTAATATTTATAGTAAAAAATATGACTTTTATAACCCCATGTAAATTGTTTTTTAGTAAAACAACTCATGTTTGTGACATTTTTATTTTAACATTAAATTAAAAGATATTAATGTCATTTTACAACTAAAGTGGCTCCATGGGGTCCCCAAGTTGACCCATGGATTTTATTGGTCTTCCATGAAAAATCCAATGTGGTTAGGACATGTTTCAAGTTCGTTTCATATTATTACAACATTATTTTTACCTTAAATTACTCCAATTACCTCTAATCGCGATTAAAAACTTAATAAGTTACTATTCACCATAAAATTATTTTAATCCCAATGTACCAAATTTTACTTATTAATGAAAACCATGTATGTTGGATTTTTTAAATTCAAAACACAGAGGTGTTAAAATTTCATTTAAACGAAAAATCAGTTTTTTTAAGTACCACTTAGTGGTTTCACTATTCATCAAAAATTGAAGTTTTTCAGAAAAATACCAAAACATCACCTTAAGCTATATTTGATATTCCGAATTCAAAAATGAAGTCTATTTTACAAAATTCAAAACATATAAGTTGCATTAATTAATTTAATAATTAATTCCCTCTGTTAGAGAAAATAGCGTGTTTTTAGGAAATAATAAGTATCAAAATATTGACACTAGTTTAAGTCCATTTTCAAAGTGAAATTAATTCCAACGACCAATATTGGATTTAATGGTAAAAATATATTCTATTTTTAATTTAAAACCAATTCAAATGATAATCTAATCATATAAATAAATTAGATTAAAAAGAGGTTTTGAATTAAAATACAACATTTTTCACTGTTCATTAAAAAAATGAACTTTATCAGAAAAATACCAAAAATTTACACAAAGTAAATTATGATTTCCTGATTCTAAAAAAGAGTTTTATTTGGTCCAATAGAATGTATAAAAGTGACAAAAAATATATTTAAGGACGGTTCTCCATCTAATGGCGATAAGTGAACCTTTAGTGAAAATTAGGGTATAAAAGCCTAAAATTGAATTCATTTCATATTTTAAGCCTTTATATTTTATTGGATAAATTTGAAAACATTTGAAAACATATATAATCATATTTTAGTTATTTCTATCCATTCCCGCCAATACAATGGCTATGTGTTAACTACCATTTAAAATAATATTATTTTTTTACTAGTGTGCAACGTAAGATTTCAATAAAACTCTTTGTTGCGTATCAGGTACGCTATCGAACATAGAAACCCATTTAAAGTAAAATTAATATTTAATTCGTAAATATTAATAAATATGAATATTCTTTATTATTTCTTTACCTGGGATGTTACATCCTTCCCCCCTTTTGGGAATTACTTCCTTGCAATTTTATTCACTTATCAAAATAAGTGGGGGTATTTATCCCTCATAGCATTTTCAGATTCCCATGTTGCCTCTTCAACCATATGGTTGATCCACAAAACCATTACCTGGTGGATTACCTTATTTCACAACACTTTCTCTCTTCGGTCAAGAATCTGGACAGGTAGTTCTTCATAAAAGAGATTCTCTTCCAACTGAACTACCTCTGGGTTCAAAACATGACATGGATCTGGCATATACTTCCTCAACATCGAAACATGAAAAACATTGTGTACCTGAGATAAACCCGGAGGTAAAGCCACTCGGTAAGCAACTGATCCAACTTTCTCCAAAATTTCATATGGTCCAATGAACCTTGGACTCAGCTTTCCTTTCTTACCAAATCGCATCACACTTTTCCACGATGAAACTTTGAGAAAAACATGACCACCTACATCAAAAGATAGATCCTTCCTCTGGTTATCCGCATAACTCTTTTGCCTACTCTGAGCTGTTCTCATGTGTTTCTAAATCAACTAAACTTTTTTTTCCAAATCTTGTATCAATTCTAGTCCCATCAACTTCCTTTCACCCACTTCATCCCAAAAAGCTAGAGTTCGACACCGCTTCCCATATAATGCCTCAAACGGTGCCATCTGTATACTAGAATGAAAACTGTTATTATATGAAAACACAATCAAAGCAAGATGTTGGTCCCAACTTCCCTGATAATCCATCGAACAAGATCGTAGCATATCCTCCCAGGTCTGAATTGTTCGTTCTGACTGCCCATCGGATTGCGGATTAAAAGCTGTACTAAAATTTAATTCAGTACCCAACGACTTCTGAAGGCCTTTCCAAAAGTTAGAAGTAAATCTGGGATCACGTTCGGACACAATGGAGAGAGGAACTCCATGTAACCTGACTATCTCTTTAAGATACAAACAGGAAAGTTGATCTAGTGAAAAATTATCTCGTATAGCACAGAAATGAGTAGCTTTAGTCAATCGACCAACAATAACCCAGATTGCGTTATTGCCTCGAGATGTCCTCGGTAATCCCACAACAAAGTCCATGGATATATTTTCCCATTTCCAATCTGGAACTGTTAATGGCTGAAGCATCCCTTTCGGTAACGGCCGCTCTTCCTTAACCCGCTGACAAGTCAAACACTTCAAAGTAAAATCAGCAATATCCCTTTTCATTCCACCCCACCAGTAATACTCCCGCAGATCTCTGTACATCTTAGTACTGCCAGGATGAACTGAAAATGGGGAACTATGAGCCTCACATAACAGCTCATTCTACAACTGTGAATCACAAGGCCCACATAATCTCTTTCCAAACCACAAAACACAATCATTATCAATGTTGAATTCTTGCAACTTACCCTTCTGAACCAGCTCTACCTTTTTCTGCGACTCACTATCTTCCCTCTATGCTTTCTTAATTCTGTCTGATAGGGATGATCTCACTGATACCTAAAACAAAATAGAAGAAATTCCTGCACCAACATCATCCATGCCAAAGCTATCAAATCCTTAACCAAAGGATCACGTTCCAAACACAACATTGTTAATGAAGCATTACTATTTTGACTCAAAGAATCAGCAACTTTATTTTCTTTTCCCGGATGGTAATGAATTGTACAATAATAATCCTTGATTAATTCCAGCCATCTCCTCTGTCTCATGTTCAATTCATTCAGAATGAATATACACTTAATATTTTGTGATCAGTATATATTTCACACTTTACCCCATACAAATGATGCCTCCAAATTTGTAAAGAAAAAACAACAGCAGCTAATTCCAAACAATGTGTAGGGTAATTTATCTCATGAATTTTCAACTGGTGTGTAGCATAAGCAATTACCTGATAATTCTGCATACAGACACAAACAAGTCCTTTCAATGAAGCATCACTGTAGATAACAAACTCACCATTCATGGATGGAAGTGCCAAAACAGGTGCATTCACCAATCTTCGTTTCAACTCTTTAGTCAACTAATCCATCAGTGCAACAAACTGTTTAGTTCTGATTCTGACCATCTCAGGATACTGATTTGAATGGTCATTTCCCTCTGTATGCCTTCCCAGAAAAGTTGTTCTATTTCCTCTAGGAAAAACCATTCTTAACACTGAAATATCTTAGGCGAAGAAACATGGTAATCTTTAAATGCTATATCATTTAAATCATACCATAAATTAACTTATAATTTAACACTTTTCTAACTCCTAATGTTGTCTAAACCGACCTCTGATACAAACTACAAGGCCCCGACCTTAAACCTTACTTAATATTGAATTAAATGAATAATTCACATTGAGGATCTTTTTAGGTTTAGAGTTTTAGAGAATTAGGACATAACTGTTACATCAAAAAAGATTACAAAGTAGACAAAGTTTCCATAAAATAAAAACTCTTAAAAAGAAACATGTATAGTTCCATGTTTTAGATAGCATGAATTTCCCTTGATCCCATACTTGACCCTATTCCACATTAATTCCTATGAAAAACATTTCAAAAAACTTGGGGTGAGCATAAAATGCTCAGTAAGGGATACACAATGAATGAAAAATATTAGTTTAGCAAAACAACAAGAAAACCTTGTATACTTTATCAAAGTAATAATTTTCACCTTTATGAAGTAGTAAAAACTCTTCACTGAATAAAATATCATTACTTACCCTTTTTTAACCAAAGGATTACCATAAAACCCATATATAGAACACATAACATATAAAGGTAACTTGGGACATAAATATACTTAAGTGGAATTACCATACGGTCGACTTCCACACATATCACTAAATGAAATAGCCATACGACCAACTTCCATACATAATTAATGTAATATCCATATGGATGACTTCCATACCCAATGCATTGGAGGTTATAACATAACCACCCGTCCTGGTATTCACGGCACCACCCTTCATATGGTTCATCACGTAACCACCCGTCTAATGTCCAAGTACCATTATAAAACCATAAGACATAAAACAAATATAATGGAAAGAAAACATTTCCACACTTTGATCACAATATATCACTTAAATATATTGACATAAAAAATCCATTATAAAAAAAAATTTCAATACCAAAATACATAAAAGAGTATATGGTATTTATTTCATTTAAAAAAACATTACAGCTTGTTGAGGGAACCAAAGACCAAATAATACTCGCGGCGGCGGAAAAGGTCATTTTCACCGTGTACGTTAAAAGAAACATTAATTTTTGTTGTTTATTAAAACTCTTCATAGAAAAAGATTACTTTTGTATAAAAGTAAAAGTCAAAGGGGTTTATACACCATATAAAATATAGTTGTGTATAAAACGAAATATGCCTCAATGAAAGGAGATTGAGATGAAGTCCTTTGCAAATATCATTTTTTAAATAAAATAGACCTATTATGTGTATTCACTATAAGTACACATAAATAAAACACAAATACCAGATAGGACATAATAATATCATGACGTAATTTGATAGTAGGATATTAACCCAAAGAACGGAAATTGGGTTAAGAAGTTCCCTTACCTCGGGTCCGACTTGACTCGATCATTCTTTAACGTCCTGAACAATAAACTTGAGTTAATTTATACTTTCTTAAGAACCTTTTCCAAGTTCATTATTCCTTTTATATCACTTATTTCCATGTTATAAACATTATATAATCATTTATGTTAATAATTTTTGTTTTATCGATATTTGGTTCTTAAGTCGAAAGTTGACTTCTTACAATTACATGTTGTTCATGTGGTCAAAGGTTCTTTATATTCAGAATGACATTCCTGATTTGGATATCATATATATCATATATATCCAGAATATACATGTAATTATAATATTACATATTAATTTATAGGTAAGAAATGAAATGCACCGTCAATGGAGACGGTAAGCCGTACATACGCATGAATGCTACTTTCATTTCTATGTCATATTAATGGAATTAAAATTAATGAGAGTTATGTATATTTTAACTCCAGAATTAGATTCATCATTTATATGTAACATAAATAATATATATCCATTATATATATGTACGTATAATAGTACATTACATTTGGGGATAAGAAATGAAATGCACGGTTCATGGAGACAGTAAGCCGCACGTACGCATGAACGCTACTTTCGTTTCTATCTCATACTTAAATGGAAAGAAAATAATAATTATATAGAGGTATATTATAATTTAAATATAACATCATATATAACAACTTTAAATCCATCCTTTATACGTCCCACATATGGCATTAACGAATCAAATCACTTTGAGGCGGCGGTAGTCCGCACTTCCTAAAATGAAATTATCGTGTTTACCCACAATGGAAACCATAAAGGTATACCACAAATGAAAAATACCGAAGCATAAGGAAGACATAAAAATATTATATATCATATATAAATATAGTGACATCTTAATGGACACCATTAAAGGTGTTTAAAAGAAGATTGAACAATCATCATTTCGTGAGGCAGAAATTCTCCAACCACAAAAACATTATGTTCTTTAACCATTAGATGTAGATGTGTGTATGTTTATCTCGAATTATTATTATAAAAACACCCTAGTATATTTAATATACTATATTTTTTAAGAAATAAATTAATAAAAAGAGTTTAGGGGGTTGGAGAAGCAAAATAAAACAAAAGAACACAAGTGAAGACATTACCTTAAAATCGGGTAACTCTCTTAGATTTGAGCTCAAAGGCTTCCTTGGGAAGACTTCTGCCCAATGTGAGGCTTCAAGGATTAAGAGAGGGATGTGGAGAGTTAAAATGGGAAGGGGTTTTCTGAGCCAATGGTTTTGGAAGTGTGGGTAAGGTGGTAGAGGTGGGGGCCTTTATAAGAGGAGAGGAGGGGCACTCTTGGAATGTAAGGAAATGTTACATTATTTTAGAATGAGTTTCGGATTTTTAATGGTCCCACATTGATGTGTTTCTAGGATAAGGTGATAAGGGTTCGAAATCCACCCATACAATTGGTTTTGGACATGTGTAGGACTTGGTTTTTACATTATCTTTCCATTTTATTTAATTCGTTAAATAATGAGGTAATCACTGCATCATCATGGTGTCATAAATAATTTAATTTATTTAATGTCTAAAAATTATTAAAAAAAATCATGATTTATGAAATCGTTTTATCTTTCTAATGAATATTTATAGTCAAAATTCTGACTTGTATAACCCCATGTAAAAATTGTTTTAGTAAAACAAATCATGTTTGTGACATTTTTATTTTAACAATAAATAAAAGGATATTAATGTCATTTTCCAAATAAAGTGGCTCCATGGTGTCCCCAAGTTGACCCATGGATTGTATTGGTCGTCCATGACACATCCAAGGAGGTTAGGAGATGTGTCATGTTCATTTCATATTATTACAACATTATTTTTACCTTAAATTACATTAATTACCTCTAATCGCGATTAAAAACTTAATAAGTTACTATTCACCAAAAAATTATTTTAATCCCATTGAACCAAATTGTACTTCTTAATGAAAACCATGTATGTAGGATTTTTTAAATTCAAAACATAGGGGTGGTAAAATTTCATTTAAACGATAAATTAGTTTTTTAAGTACCACTTAGTGGTTTCACTATTCATCAAAAATTGAAGTTTTCCAGAAAAATACCAAAACATCACCCTAAGCTATATTTGATATTCCAAATTCAAAAATGAAGTATATTTTACAAAATTAAAAACATATAATTTTCATTAATTAATTTAATAATTAATTCCCACTGCCAGAGCAAATAGCATGTTTTAATGAAACAATAAGTATCAAAAGATTGACACTAGTTTAAGTCCATTTTCAAAGTGAAATTAATTCCAACGACCACTATTGGATTTAATGGTAAAAATATATTATAATTTAAGTTTTAAACAAATTTAAATGATAATCTAATAATATAAATAAATTAGATTAAAAAGAGGTTTTGAATTATAATACAACATTTTTCACTGTTCATTAAAAATGAACTTTATCGAAAAATAGCAAAAATTTACAAAAAGTAAATTTTGATGTCCCAATTATAAAAAAGAGGTTTATTTGGTCCAATAGAATATATAAAAGTGACCAAAACTATATTTTATGATGGTTCTCCATCAAATGTTGATAAGTGAACCTTTAGTGAAAATTAGCGTAAAAAAACCTAAAATTGAATTCTTTTCATATTTTAAGCCTTTATATTTTATAGGATAAATTTAAAAACATTTAAAAACATATATAATCATATTATAGTTATTTATATCCATTCCCGCCAATAAAATGGCTATATGTTAAGTACCATTTAAAATAATATTATTTTATTACTAGTGTGAAATGTAAGATTTCAATGAAACTCCTTGTTGCGTATCGGGTACGATATCGAACATAGCAACCCATTTAAAGTAAAATTAATATTCAATTCGTAAATATTAATAAATCTGAAAATTCTTTATTCTTTATTTACCTTGGATGTTACACCTTCCCTGCAATAACAATGACTTCGTGGGTGCCAACAAGGCTGCCCAAGTAGGGTGTGAGTACAACTCAGTAGGACAACACCAATGGTTTCTAAATAAATTCCTGTCAAAAGATTGTGTAGGAAACTATATAATGAAATAAATACAATGCATAATTAAATAGTCATCACATTGTTATTTATTCTTTCTTTGTCAAATTAAACTCAGATTTGATTTATGTCTCTAGTTCAACTCATAATTCATCTTTATCACTAGTTTGGTGTAGAATGCCATGTCTAACACTAAACATCTCAATCAGTGTAGATCACCATGTCTCACACCCCTATATCTAAATTGTGTAGATCTCCATGTCCACCACCCAACATCACAAGTGCTTGTATCAACTATTAGGTTAGAACACCCTGTTTAATACCCCAACTTCTCAATAGGTCTAGAATGCCATGTCTAACACCTAATTTCTAAGTCATTTACATCATTCATTAATTCAAAAGAATTAACTACATAATTCCATTACTAATACAATGATTATTTAAACATATCAATGTCTATTAGTTAACCAAAAAATTAACTAAGTACACAACCCATTAATTAATTTACCAATTAATTAATCAATCAACATAGATACAATTAAATAATTAATTCTACACAATTAATTATCCAATAAAAATCTCAACTTATCATAATTAATTTCACAATGAGTTATCTTTATCAAACATCAAGGCACATAATTAAACCAGAAATAATTGTCTCAACATAGCCAAATCATTATCTCATAATTATTTCCCCCAATTACCTATCTCAACACAACCAATTCTATATCTCAAATATAATAAATCAAATCATAAACAATTTTCCCAAATCAATTATCTATTTGGGAATCCCATTAGTCTTATGATTAAATAATAAATTAATCATATATATCTCTAAAATATCAACATGCCAATTTTGAATTCCTAATTGACCCAATGTATGAAAATAATGACTAAGGGATTCTTAAAAATCATTAATCTCTCATACACATATCAAATACATGTCTATGGGAGTTTTATTTTGACCACCTACTTCGGTTTGTTGATGGTTGTTTACCCAGCAAAAATCCCAAAAATATGAGTGGAACAATTATGTGGATTGAAATCGGAATCTAAATCCCTAACCCAAAACTTAAATCAAATACATCAAGTCCTTGAAACTAGAGATATAGATCCACAATCCTATATATAGGTTTCAACACAAAGGTTTAGATCTATGGAAACAGTGGAGATCATTCCTGAAAAGATCAAAGAATGATATATGAAAGAATATAAGAAGCAATGAGATGAAATCCACTTCTGAGGAAGAGGGAGGATCATATATTTGGGCTTTAGATCTCAAATAATAGTGTTCAAATCACCTTGGAATCCTTCTGGAAGGATCTAGGATTGCCTATAATTTGTTATGCCTAAGATTAGGTCGAAATAAAGTGGTTTTGGGGGGGGGGGGGTTTGGTGATTTTAAAACTAATTTTTAGATAATAAAAATACACACGCATAGTTTCCAGGGTAGGAATCCATAGTTAGGGAAAACCGTGCACCAACCATGTAGACCTCTATGTCCAGCTTCACATGGTTACTCCTAAAGTGTTTCAAATTTTATTGATCTGTGCTCTAACTGTGCGGACCCTCACTACCTTAGGTCACATGGTTACCTAGGTTTAGGCGCATGGTTTTTCAATCCGTGCATAACCATCATCCCATTATGTTTTCTTAAAAACTCACCCAAACAAACCTCAAACCACAACTCTGAAACAACGGTACTCAAAAATAGTAAGCATTACCTAAAAACGGCCCGAGATGACTCCGTAAAACTTCATGATCTTACAATTTCTTTCCCTTATGTGATTAGAATTTGGAAACATTGAATCCATATTTGGAATCATCATAATTTATAATTTAAAATAAGTTAAAATTTATTTTTTACCAAAATTATAGGAAAAGAGATTAAAATTAATCGCAGTCGTTAAGGCCAAATTAAGCTTAATTATGTAGTAAACCATATATTTAAGACCCAAAACAACCTAAACACATGTCCAAAACCCATTAGCTGGCCATATTTCGACCCTAACGTAAATTTTATCATCTTTGGTCCATTATTTGATCCATTTTCAACATGAAAGACATGAGTGTAATTCTCTCTTTAAATATTTACAAGAGTGACACTCCCCCTCTACAATAAAAGGAAATCACCTCTACCAATTCCTCACACCTCTAAAACCTTTTAAATTTGGAAAATATATGACCATTTACCTCCCAAAAATCCTCCCTTTGTTCGACAAGATTATCAAGGAATCCTTTTGGCATAAAAAAATGAGTTAGCTGATTAAAAGGTAACGTCTTCTCCTAAGCTCCTTTCATTTATCTTCACTTTTCACCACTCCAATATATTTATTTCATTATTACGTGACAAAACCATCATCATACATATACTAGTATGTTTTTAGGTAGATAGTTCCAACAAAAAATACACACACCTCTCTCTAATGGATATTGGAGATACTATTTCTGTGTACGGTGAACTACTGCCTCACGAAACGATGATTGTTTATTTCTCCTTTACCACAAATCATTGTGGAAATTGTGACAGAAAATATATTTATATAATTCATATATTGTATTTATTATTTCATAAAGCTTATTTATTACTTTTACATCACATATCTCTTTACTTTCTATTTTCTGTTAATACGATTATATTGTTTGGGGAAATGTGGACTACCTCCCCCTTAAAGCGATGTGATTCGTTCACACACCATATAGAATGTATTAAGGATGGGTTTAGTGAAATTATATGATATATACGATTTAGTCATGATATTTAAAAAAATTATATATACATATATATATATATATATATACATATGTCTTTTACATACATTCTTTCAATACGGTAATAAGAACAGAAACATCATTCATGCGTACGTATGACTTACCGTTTCCGTGAATGATGTGTTTTATTTTGTACTTATTTATGATATAGATTATTATAATATAAATATAATGGATATTCTAGATATTTATATCATGTTATAAATTCTGGAATCATGATATAAGTATAAGGATCAATGATATAACAAATTAAGACTCATGTGAAGAACAAAGAGAATATTACTCGAATTGAAACCATTAAATAGGATCATTAATAAGAAGGAAATATAAGGTCATAATAAAACCATATATGCTAATAGATATAAGAAAATTATTCTATAAAATATTTATTATAAAATTTTATTTATTATACAAGATGCTTGTAAGAGTACGGAGAGAGTCAAGACATAAGGTAAGGGGATTTCATCTCACTTTTAATTTTAGTGACATACATGTTTTCTTCACCACCATTTCCTTTAGTGTGGTGTATTTACAAACCATTATTGTATTATATGTGAACTATGAATAAATTTTGGGGCATTCACATGTCCATTTTTTGATACTTCTTTAATGGGGTTTATCTTTCAAAAGTTAGCAAATCAGTAAATCAATTTTTTCTCAATTTTCCTTCATTGAGACTAATGTTTTGTTAGGAACCTAAA
The DNA here is from genome assembly GCA_963277665.1 of Viscum album. NCBI lineage: Eukaryota > Viridiplantae > Streptophyta > Magnoliopsida > Santalales > Viscaceae > Viscum > Viscum album. The sequence continues at coordinate 895,359,627 of OY728123.1, forward strand.
TTCTTTTTTGAGGTGTATATACATCCATTTAACATTTTATATCAGGAATATACTTAATTTCAGGATATATTAAGCTTCATGTAATTTACTTTCTTACATGGAGAGTATGTTCCCAAGTTACATAGTTATAAGAGTCTATTGAGACAATCATATAGTTTTTTTCGAGATTATTTATGTTTATTCATCCATTGATGAAATATTATAACCCATATATCATGAAATTATCCAATGTTAATCTCCTATAGTTATTCATGATATATTAATGAATTTGTACCATTTTTTACTCTTTAGTATATAATATAGTCAATAAATTGTTATTAAGAAAGCTTGAATATACACTCATTTCGATCGTAAATATAGGTTTTCTAAAAAAAGATTTCCAAGAATATTACATAATTATATTATAATATATAAAGACACTTTTACACTTTTTTTTCATTTAAAAAATATCTTCAACGGAATATTATTTTCACTTTTTGTACAAGGATCTTTTCTAAAATTTTTACCGTGTAAAAGGAATGTTCTTTTGACCTAATATGACATCTAAAAATTTACCAACCATAATTTATGTAAAACTACATTTTAATTTTGAAAATGTTAATATTTAAGAATTTTTAAAAATTCATTTTCAATAAAAATGTTTTTCAAAATTCTTTCAAAATTCATGTATAAATTTTCAAAGGAAAAAGTTTTCAAAATGATTTCAAGCTTCTTTTATAAGATTTAAAGAAAAATGGTTTTCAAAATTTTTTCAAGATTATATTATAGTTTATCAAGTACAATGAATTTCAAAATGTATTGAAACTACTTTTTTATGATTTCAAATTGTTTTCTATGAAAATGGTTTTTAAAATTTTTTGAGGCATATTTTTTATGTTTTCAAGGAAAAAAGTTTTCAAAATGATATCAAGCCTTATTTATATGATTTCAAGGTATTTTCTAAGAAAAATATTTTCAAATTGTTTAATGTATTAAATTTTTTTTTCAAAAAATAAAGGATATTTTCCTCAAGACATGTATTTAGAAAATATTTCAAAATTATTTTCCATCTATGATGCCATATATTGATGTTAATCATTCCAATATAAAGGTTTCATTTATATCCCTTCTGTGAATGGGGTTATGCTTAATGTCATTATATTTATGAAACCCATTTATACTTCATGGGTTATATTTATATGAAATCCATTACTCATTCACAGGTTATGCTTTTGATGGAATTATTATGTAACCTATAATTTTTCAACAGGTTATGATATGTTTACATGTTTATGAAACCCATTTCATTTCATGGTTTATAATGTCTCTATTTATGATCACGTGGAACATGTATTTATGATTTAATTATGTGACAGGTGGGACCTATATCTCCCTCTAATGCATTGGTTAATGATTTATATCTCATGAGATAAACTAAGATGGTCTTAGGAGTGAACAATGATTAATATGATGGACATGGGAGTTAACCATGACTACTAAGATTGTATGAGGAGTGAACTCAAGCTACCATGATGTCTATGTGACTAATCCATGACCACTTTTATGGTATGTGGATTGAACCAATACTATTAATATGGTCTTTTAAGTGATTCCTTGAATACTTGGAAATCATTACATGCTTATGTGATTTCTATAATTCCATGTCTTATTCCTATGTGATGCTTTCATGGTTAATGATATTCATTTTATATGATTCTTGTATTATGAACTTATAATCATTATGAAATGATTTAAGTTATGATGTTTGATATGTAGGGTATGATATTCTATTTTTTAGGATCAATTTATCATACCCTTATACTCATGTTTACTCTTACATGTCTTCCTTGTTTACCCTTAATGAGCATATTAGCTCACCCCTTTTATGTTCCCCTTACCCCAAGTGATGTTGCAATGTACTATATTTGATATGTCTAAGAAGGGTAAAAGTCAAGAAGAACACAGTGGTAGATGATGTTTCTCACATATGTGGACGTTTTTATGTTTCCAAGTTTCCAAATGCACTGTACCGACTACGGTCATTGGGTGTCAGTTTGTATAATGGTTTAATATTCCAAAAAGTTATTCAATGTTAATGAATTGAAAAATTAGGGTCACTATAGTTGGTATGAGAGAGAAGTTATAGTTATCCTTTGGAAACTATGATATCAAAACATTAATGAGAACCCTAAGGACATGTCTAAGGATACGTATAAGGATGAGTTAACGTTTATGAAAATATCCTAGAATTTTGGCAATGGATAGAGTGAGTGGTTTCCTAGAAATACATCTCTATCTTGATACTGCAAGTGGATGTGGCTATGAAACACATGTTCCTAGGGGTAACAACTTTGATAAGATGTTCTGGGCTTGGCTTAGCGTAATCTGGTACATGACAATTGGGCTTACTGCACACTTGGTTTGACACTCCCAGGGGATATTCCTTTGGAATAAACAAAATCCTCAGAAAAATCATGAAGGATTTAGATATAAATTAGTTATGAATAACCTACAAAAAACATAAGGTGTTATAGATTATGTAAGGTGTCATGATTTTGAAATCATGTAAGTAATTCTTTTCATGACTATGTGGTTTTTTGATATAACAAGAAATTCTCACACTATGCCTTTGGTTTTAGTCAATGGAAATAACCAGAAGGAACCCTATTAATGTTGAATGTGATTGAATGTTTTATAATGACCAATAATGTTGTATTATCACTTGAGTGATAGATGTTGTGATCATGCCTCATTAATTTTCATGGATCATGATTAACAATGTTTACTTTAACTAACTCTTAGACTCACTAAGGAAGATAAAGAAGGAGTTTGCTGAGAGGTCAGGTAATGAGACCATGGAGGAAAGAAGATTAAGTTTCCTTTGTGTTAATAATGTGGAAAGAATCACCTAATTTAATTTCATAGATGAAAAAGAATGTTTTTTTACTATAGAAAAGAATGACACAAAACATGTGACTGAAAGAAAAATAAAAAAGGCTTTGGGTAATGAAATGGATGGTAATTTTGGCCTCCCTATGTTGTCATCAAACTTTATGTGTTTTAAGTGTTGAGAAAATGGTCATTATATAACCTAATGTCCCAAGAAGAATGTTCCTAAAGATAATCAGTAAGGTGGTGTGAGTAATGGTTACATTGTGGATGATAAAGAGACTATTGATGAAATGTGAAAGGTATGAGTATTTATTATTAATTGTTTAAGGATGAAGTAATTTATGTATTTATATATTTAGATTCAAAAGTTATTAATAATAAAATATAAAAGGTTTTTTGTAATTATATTTTTTTTCACTTAGTATTTAAACGTTTTTGTTGGACTATTGAATTGATTTAATGACAAGATGATTTTTTGACCACGGGAAGGAAACCCTTAATTTGTTCTTTATGATAAGATAATGTAGTAGGGATAAAGGTACACATGATATGAATAAGTGAATTGGAAATTATTGATTACCTTGGAACTAAGTAAGGAATTTTCTTAGGAGTTTTATGCTATCACATATGAAGTTTAAAATATTTTTAGATTTAAGTATTGAATCCAATATACATTAGAATGAGGAAGAATGCATGTTTTCCAAAAGGATTTATGGTAATTAAGGTTGTTACCATGTATCAAGGGAATACACAATGTGGGTATTAACATGATAGGAATCTGACAACCATGCGATACTTTGTGATATATGAGGGATCATTTTTATGTGTATTTTTTGACTTTCTTTCTATAGTTTTAAAATTTCATATTTTAGAATGGTTATAAGATTAACTATTTTTGGAAAATTTATGTTGAACTTCAGATGAACTTAGTAATATTAATGTGTTATATCTCCATATGTGGATTTATTCATATTGGATATCATATTCAAACTACTCTGTGTTGATGATAATAAATGAAAAATGGGATGGAATATCATAGATCTCATGATATGTTAGTACTTCTTGAATGAAAAAGAAACTTTCCTTTTTAGAGAAAGAGCTGAAGCGCATCAAAAAAATACAAAGGGTTACATTTTCCTAAAATCATGCAAGTATATCTTTTCATGAAAATTCATTATCTTTATGAAAAAATATATTCAAATTTTTTTTTGTCTTCGTACTTTGGTTTCCAAAGGATCAGAAGGTCCCTTAGTTGATTGTAGATTTATGGATTTCTATTTTTTAACTTTCTCTCAAACATTTTCTTTATAACTCTGCATCATAATATGATGGTATGATTTCTCTTCCATGTACATGTTTTCACATTCCACATATGTTTGCCTTTGTGGAAATCTTTTTATGAGTTACTTTGGGTAACCATTATGGTTTCAACCTTCCCTTTTAAGGGAAGTATTAGTATCCATTTTTATGATTTGGGAATGTTTCAAGTATTAATCCTTTGATAACCCAGATTAATTTCAAGTCCGAAATTCATTTTATGTGTGTAGAATGTAACAACTTGAGATTTTTCGTAATTTTTTTTTCAAATTAATATAATCTTTTGATATTTTTCACTTCACACAAAACTGAAAATTTCTTATCACCACGTCAAGTACTCATTTCACACAGAGCCAACTTGATGTATGTTACACGAAATCCCAACATGGATATGTTACTTGAAATACCATTGGAATATGTTATAATTAATACCCAATTGGTGTATGTTACACGGAATAACAAGGTTACCATACATTACATTGCATATTGACCATCCTCGATGACTTGCGTAACATGAATGACAGAGTGTAACCTAACTATAATATATTATTAAAAATATTATTTTAATGAGATATAACCTAGAAATTATGTTAATGGATATGAATAGTACTGAAGAAATTATTAAAATATGCACTTTACAAAAATACAAGATAAATTCATAGGTTACAAATTAATTATAATTGAATATGAAACCCGATAGAATAGAAAGAAAAATATCATGATAGTAACAAAGCTATTTTAACCTATTAAATTAAATTATTTCAAATTGGAATGTTATATTCATAAAATACATATGTTATATATTCAATAAAATATTTTTTATATTTATCCAATAGATTCTATAGACGTTAGATAATAATAGACCAAATTATATGCTTAAAAAACCAATATTTTAGTTAAGTCATTTTTACTGCCTTTTAATGGATAACCCATTTTAAATCCAATTTTTGAAACGTTTATAGATTTAATTTTTAAATATAAATATTATATTTGGAATCGAAACATAAAAAAAAATTAGGATAAATTTCTAGTATATTTATGTAAGGTGTCACCTTTTAAATAAAAGTTAAAAATGCTAGATTTTAATTTAAAACTTCTTTTTTATATAATTTATTTAAATGGTTAAATTATATTTTTAACTGTTTTAATCATTTAGTTAGATACTTTTTTTTAAAATTAATCCAATTTATATCATTATAACCAATTTCACATTTAAGATGGATATAGAATCATAGTAATCTCTTGGGAGTTTTTACTTTAAAACCCCACATTGTTGTCCCATCAGCGGTATTGATTTTAAATTTATTTCTTCCACTTATGTGATTAGAAATTGGAAAAATTTATTTCATATTTGGAATCATCATAATTTTTAATTTATAATGAGGTCAACCTTTTTTACCAAAATGATTAGTAAAAGTGATTAAAATTAATCACAGTGGTTAAGGCCAAATTAAGCTCAATTAGGTAATAAACCTTATATTTAAGACCCGAAACGACCTATAAACAAGTAAAAAACCCATTTTATGGACATATTTAGACCATATAATCAATTTTATCTACATTTTTCCATTATTTGATCCACTTTCAACATGAAAAACTTGGTTGGAATTCTCTCTTCAAATAGTTACAAGAGTGCCACTCCTCCACTATAAAAGGTCACCACCTCTTCCCATTCCTCACACCACTAAAAACGTTTACAATAGAAAAATATCTACCAAAGTATCCTCCAAAAAATCCTCCCTTCTACCTTGAATCATTATATTGGTCAGAAAAATTCTTAAGGAAATTTTTTTACATAAACCAAAAGGAGTTACCCTATTAAGAGGTAACATATTCTCTCAATCTTCATTATTTTATCTCCCATATTCACCCTCCACTATATTTATTCCATTATTGTTTAAAAACTAGTATCATACATATAATATAATGTTTTTATGTTGAGGTTTTTATAAAAAATTACAAAAACCTCCATCTAATATATATTGAACATACTGTTTCTGTGGAAGGTGAACTACTCCCTCACAAAACGATGATTGTTCATTTCTCCTTTACCACCAATCATGGTGGCCATTATGATGGAAAATATATTTATATAAGTCATATATTATATTTAATATATATTAATGTTTATTATTAATTTTATAACACATATATCTTTACGTTCCATTTGGGGTTAATAAGATAATCTCATTTGAGGAAGTGTGGACTACCACCCCCTCAAAGCGATGTGATTCGTTAACACACCACATGTAATGTATTAAGGATGGGTTTAGTGAACTTATATTATATATATAAAAAGAATTATACTAAAAGAATTATATATATATTCACATACATATATACATATATGTTATTTAGATACTTTCATTCAATACAATAATAAGAACGGAAACAACGTTCATGCATACGTATGGCTTACCGTTTCCATCAATGGTGTTTTCCATTTAATACTTATTTGTTATATAGATTATTATAATATAAATATAATGGATATAAATTATATTTATATCATGGTATACATTCTGTAATTGGGATATAGTTATAAAGATCAATGATATAACAAATTAAGACGCATGCGAAGAACAAAGAGTATATTACACGTAGTGAAACCTTAACATAAGATCATTAATAAAAGGGTAATATAATGTCATAATAAAACCATATATGATTATGGATATAAGAATATGATTCTTTAAAAGACTTATAATAAAATAATATTTATTATACATGAATCATTTATGAATACAGAGAGAGTCAAGACACGCAGTAAGGATATTTTATCTCACTTTTAATTTCTGTGAGATACATGTTATGTTCACCACTATTTCCATGGGTACTATGTATATAAATCCCATTAATGAACTATATGAATATTATAATTATATTTATGGGTATTTACATGTCCATTTTATGATCCTTCTTTCTAGGGGTTTAACTCTCCAATGTTACCAAATCGGTAAAACAGTTTTGTCTAAATTTGGCTTCTTTGAGACTCTGGTTTTTTTATGCACCTAAAATTATTTTTTGAGGTGTATATAATTCAATTTTATATGTCATATCAATAATATACTTATTTTAAGGATATATTATGCTTCATGTAATTTAATTTCTTACATAGAGAGTATGATCCCAAGTTACCAAGATATAACAGTTTATTGAGACAATCTCATCATTTATCCGAGATTCTTTATATTTATACCATATTTAATGAAATATTATAACACATATTTCAGGACATTAATGAATTTAATTCTAACATGGATATTCATTATATATTAATGTATTGGTACCATTTTATACTATTTGTTACATAATATAGTTATTAATGTTTTTTTAAGAAATCCCGACATTACCACCTTTTTGGTAGGAACTCTAGGTTTCCTAAAAAAGGTTTTCCAAGAATATTATACCATTATCTTATAGTATCAAAAAGAAACTATTAAACGTTTTTATTTTACCAATCTCTTCAATGGAATTTTCTTCCCGTTTTATGAACAAGGAACATTTCTAACCCTTTTGTCTGTGCAAAAGTTATGTTCTTTTGACCTTATATGACATGTACAGATTTACCTACCATTATTTATTCGAAGCCCTCTTTGCATTTTAAAAGGGTAAATATTTAAGAAAATATTTTGAAAATATATTTTTATGAAAAATGGTTTTCAAATTTTTTTCAATCTTCTTTTATAAATTTTCTAAAAAAATGGCATTCAAAATGGTTTCAAGATTCCTTTATAATTTTTCAAGTACAATTATTTTTAAAACATATTCAAGATATTTCTATACGTTTTAAATGTGTTTTCAATGAAAAAGTGTTTTAAAATGTTTTGAATCTTATTTAATAAGTTTTCAAAGGAAAAGATATTCAAAATGATTTCATGACTTCTCTGTAAGTTTTCAAGGTATTATATCAGAAAAATATTTTTAAATGGTTTGATATATTAAATATTCCTTTTCAAACAAGAAATGATATTTTACCTAAGAATAGTTTTTAAAAGATACTTTAAAATTATTTTCCATTTTTGATGACATCTATTGATGTTACTCATTCCAATGTAAAGGTTAAATTCAAATCATTTATATGAATAAGTTATGCTTAATGTCAGGGTATTTATGAAACCCATTCCTCATTTATGGGTGATATTAATTTTAAATCTATTAATATTTCATCAGTTATTCTTTTAATGAAATGATTATGAAACCTGTAATTTTTCCATAGGTTGTGATATGTTTACATGTTCATGATACCCATTTCATTTCATGGGTTATGATATATATCTTTATGATATTGTAGAACATCTATGTATGATTTCATTATGTGCTAGGTGGGACCTACATATCACTCCAATGAATGGGTAAAGATTTATATTTAACTAGATACACTAAGATGGCCGTGAGAGTGAACCTTGACAACAATGATGCCCATGGGAGTAAACCATAACTACTATGTTGGTTTGAGGTTTGAACTCATGCTACTATGATGGGCTTGGGAGTGAAACATAACTACTATGATGGTATGGGGAGTGAACCCATACTACTAATATGGTCTTGGTAGTGATGTATTGGCTATTATGGAAATAATTATATACTTATGTGTTTTCCAAAAATCCAGATCCTATTACTATGTTATTCTTTCATGGATTAAGATATTTATTTCATATGATTCATTTCTTACAAAATGCCTTCATTTATTCCATGATTTTAGTTATGATATTTGATATGTGGGGTATGATATTCTATTTCTAGGATCACATTATCATACCCTTATACTCATGTTTATGCTCACATGTATTCCATGTTTACCCTCACTGATAATTTGAGCTCACCGCTTTTATGATTCCTTTCCCCCAGGTTCTGATGAAATGTACCATGTTGGAAATTCTTAAGAAGGGTTATAGTCAAGAAGAACCTAGTGGGAGATAATGTAGCTTACATATATACTAGTGTTTATGTTTCCATGTTTCTAATGTGTCTATACCAACTAGGGTCTTTGGGTATTTATTTGTATAATTTTTAATTATTCCAAAAAATTTATGTAATTTTAATGTTTTGAAAAGTGAGGGTATCTTTAGGAATGATCTTGATAAATAGAATTTAGGCTACTTCACCTATGTATATCATCGAGAAACACTTTTTTAACCAGTCCTTAACTGACTATAATAATGTTATCAAGTTTCTAATAAGTAATTTTTCATCAACATATACTACTTGGATAATAAACTCCTTTAGACTAAACCACTTGTAAACACACAAATAATAATCATTATTAATGAATCCAAATTATTTATGGTCTCACAATATTGAATTTTCTATGACATATATTCTTGAATCAATCCATAAATGTATCTATAAAACATTTAAATCCTTTTGGAATCACCTACAGTCATAAAACATTTTGATTATGTCATATAAACATATTGAAAAATATTCACATTAAGGAATTAAATTTTTACATCCACCTTCCAAATAACATAGTCATTGTAAGCTTCAATATAAAGTAGAATTCTAATGGATTTAAACATTAAAACTGGGAAAAAGTTTTCATAATAGTCAATTCCTTAACATATTTTAATCCCTTTCGCCACTAGCCTTGATCTATAGGTATTAACTTTACCTTTCATGTCCAGCTTCCTATTGATACCCAATTACATCTAACATTCTTTATATAAACTAGCACATTGATCAAGACACAAACTGGGTTATGAAACATAGAATCTATATCTGAATTCATGGATTCATCCCATCTTGTAGCTTCTAATATCTCTACTATGTCCTTATAGGACAAAGGTTCATCATTATAAACCAATAAGGAATCAACATATTTAGTCACTATAAAACCACATATCTCTAGTTCTCTTACCTGTCTTACAATTAGACACAATACTTGTGTTTTAGGAACTACTTCATCCATCAGAACCTGTGGAATCTGTTCCTTTACCAAATATTGTGTATCTTGAGCATCAACTTCATTTAAGTCAATCATTACCCCACTATCCTTTTTTTAGGATGTGATCATTGTGAAGAATTATGGCTTGTTTGGTGAAAATAACTTTCTTATCGGAGGGGGTGTATAATCCATATCCCTTTATTTACTTGGGATACCCTATAAAGATACAATTTTTTCCATAGAGTGCTAGTTTGCTTCATGGAAAGCAAATAATGAACACCTCACAACCACATACACATGTATAAGAAAAAATGGGTTTCTTTCCACTCCATAACTAGAAGTGAATTCCATTTTTCACATTAGTTGGTACTTGGATTAATGTGTATTTCACAGTTTGTAATTCATATCCACAAAAAGATAATGGAAGATCTGCATGACTCATTATCGACCTTACCATGTACAATAATTTATGGTTCTTCCTTTCACTATCACCATTCTACCTTGGTGTATAAGGCGGAGTGAGTTATTATAGAATCCCAAAAGCCCAAAAAAAATTGATAAACTCTTGTCTACAATATTCACTAACTCGATCCGATCAAATCTTCTTAATCATCATACAAAGATGATTAATTAATTCATTCTTGATTTCCATTAATTTATCAGAGGAATAAAACTTATACCTAATCCATTATATATCGACATATCTACTCATGTCATTAGTAAGAGTTATGAAGTAAGAATATCCACCTCTAGCTTCTACTGGAAATGGACCATGCACATCAGTTTATACCAATCCTAGAATTTTGGTGGCCCTGTCACCCTATCAACCGAATAGTGGGTTATCCATTTTTACTTATAAACAAGTATGAAATATATCAAGTGGTTTTAGATCATAAGATTCTAAATAACCATCTTTATTGAGCTATGTCAAACACTTCTCATATACATGAACCTGATGGTGATGCCACAATTAGGTGTTATATAATTCATTTGAACATGATTTGTTATCGATTTATGAAACATGATTTTTTCAATTTTATAAATAAAGACTGTTATTTAAATGTGTTCTACAATAAAATATTTATTCCTTATAGAATAAAAAATTCTATTTCCAAATTTTAAAATAAACCCATCTATGTATAAACATGGCACATAAATTTTATTCTGGGTATCTTAGGTACATAACAGCAATATAATAAAACCAAAATCATTATTTTTAGCAATGAAAGGTGGTATTCACCAATTTCTAGAGCATCTATACTCTCACCATAGGTAGCTCGCAGATCCACCTCTCCTTTTTAAATCATTAGGAACATACTTGGTTCCTGCATTTGGATATAGATTTGAGCACCAAAAGATGTATCTAATACCCAATGTGCATAATTAGAAAAATTACACTTGATAAAAAACACACCTTTAACTTCCTCTTGATTCTGGGTGTTGTTTCTCTTCTAGTGGTCTAACATTGAACTATTTAAAAAAACTGCTTCCTTTTATATGATCTACATTTGGATATTCTTCTTCTTAGAAGGATGATTCTTGGGAGTTTTTGAATTTTTATAAGTCTTGGGAACCTTTTACTTATTCCTAAATTTCTTATTCACCATAAGAATAGTGAGTTTATCATTCCTAGTTTCCTTATCCACTTCCCGAATTAAATTAATATGTTAAAAAAGACTCTTATAATTATTTATGATATTATAATTGATAATAAAACTGGAGAGTGTCTTAGGAAATAATGGAATTATGATATTTGTATGCAACTCATATTGGAATTTAATCCGTAGGAGTCATAGGCAATCAATGTGGCTGGTAAGATTGACTACATGAGTTCCAGTTGGTAAAGAATCTTCAATCATAGTTTTGAAGAAAGAATAGGATATCTCATACCTCTCTTTTCATTCCTTGTCTTGATAGAGGTTTATAGGTGAAAAATCATGCCATATGCATCCTTATCCTCATGTTGCTTCAAAATCTCATTGGACATGGATGATAACATAATTCACTGAACATATATGGATTCATTCATATGCTTCTAATATAGAGATAACTCTTAATCACATTCCTCATTACTAGGATCAACTAGTAGATGTGCTTCAAACACACACAATTTTATTTCATGGTGAAGGATGGCACATAAGCGCCGTTTCCAATCATGGAAATTTGTGCTAGTGAGATAGTGTTACTTATCATTGATGGATCAAAATAATATGATTGATGTCATTTTATTTTTATTTCTACAAAATAATATGGGCATAATTTTAGTACTTTATATAAAATTTATATAAAAAAATAGATATAATATTTTTTAGTGGCAAATTATTTTATCAAAACCCAATAGCCCTACCCATTGGATTCATAATATCCTTTTTTCATGGAAATCATAGTTTCAAGGATCCATATTCCCCTTATCATTACCCCAAATTTGGTTGGTCAAGAAACTGAAATGGTTTTAGTAAGGCATTCCAAATGAAAGCTTCATTAACTCAATCTTTCTTGATCCGTTGAGTGGACTCACCAATATTGAAATCATTAAATTGGATTTACTCAAAAAAATTCAATTAGTTACAGAAAGTCCTACATTCCAATCAACCCTTAATATAAACCAAGTTAATTCAACCAAAAATCACAAATTAAAATTCCCTAATAGTTGAAAGCACTCCAACTTTGGCTAGTCAAATGCTTTAAACTATGGTTTTATTTTAACTGAACTAATGGATGGTTATAATAAAATAATATTATTGAGGGGATTTTACCATTTTATGTGAAAATTTCAAATTATTATCTTTATCATATTATTGTTAATATTAAGTGGATTTATATATGTGATTTACCATGCCTTTGATATTATTTTTGTGTAAACTAGTTTATTTTAGTTCTATCTTGCATGTTCATTAATTTCATTAATTATGTGATCATGAAAAAAATATTCATAATGAAATAACCATGAAACATGAAATAAAAATAATAATAAATGGTTTTTACTAGTTTTTGATAAACTAATCGTTGACCTTGGGGAAAAACACCTTGAACCAGTTAAGGTTTGTGTTACAGCTTTCTACCTCTCCACCAATATATATCCTTGGATTGGTTTCTTCTCAGTCCTGAACTTGAACCACCTCCACTAGCTTGGGATCTCAATCCATTACATATGATTTTTCTCACATGTAGTTGAGGGGAAAAAGGTTTACATAAAAGTAACCATGCACAGACATGACCTACATAATGAAAGGATAGAAGGAACACAAGCCAAATATATAATTTAATAGTAAATTAAATAAAACCAATCATCAAAAAAGGTCTGGTCTAGCTCATGATCATCCATATTCATGGAATGAATTACGAATTTAATAAAAATATCATTCAATTCTTAATCATTTTTATTTAAGATAATTCATTTTCAAATTGACAAATTAATATATTTAATTAATCTCTCCTTTTATCTTAATTCTCATATGAATTTTATTGATATTCTCATCCATTATAATTCTACAAAAATGAAATAAATTCATTAATAATTAAATTTGTACAAAAACGTACCTTAGAGGAAACACGGTGAATACACATCGCATTCTTACCAACATGTATTATACCCATATACTGTTTTACACTTGGGACATATGAAATGCATGACTTATCAAATAATTTCTAAATGTGTACTTAATAGTTTATTACACTAATTACATGGTTTTTTGTTCACATGTTATGCTTAAATGAATGTAGAGTAAGAACTTGTAATAAAACTCATACTTGATATGAAGATCTGAAAATTACGAAGATATTAACTAAACATTTAAATATTTATATATATTAAAACTTATCTTATAGAATGTCCTATATTTATGACCACGAACAAGTACATGTCTCGATGTTTACATAGTAAAATAAATAAATTTTAAATCTTTGTAACTTGATATAAGTACATGGAATATAGATCTGATCTATATGGCATGCACACCTCTCACCATCTATCTAAGACACACGCCTAGGGAATTAGTGTGTAATATGTACCTTATAAAATTTGGAGTACATGGAGTATAGAATGGGAAACATGCTATGTGAACTCCATGTTACGTGGTCACTAGTCATGTGGGCTATATATGGAATACATGGCCCATCTAAGACTCAATGGGACTACACACCTTGTTCGTGGTCTACATGGTGTGTAGTCCGACCGATCATGTGCCATTAAATTCTAGAAAACACATGGTGTATTATTTGTGCAATTAATGAAATAATTAATGCATAATATTTAATTGGTTACCAATTCAATTACAATTCATTTAAAGTGACTACACAACATGTATCTCTAGTTACATGGTGTGTAGTCTGGTGTTGTTGGGCCGAGAACCTTGGCACCTCTGCATGAGTTCAACAACTTTATTTTAATCATAAAATTAAATGCTTGAATTATATCTACGAGAAATGAAGGAGGAATAAACTAATCATTCAATTCAGATTAAAAGAATGATTAATAAAGTATTGAAAAACTAAATTAAAATGTGAAAATCAATAATTATCATATATAATTATAAATAATTATGTGATCGCACTGATACCACTTGTAGGTTCTTGGCACAGTGGATGCATGTGATGGGTGGGGCCCAACAATAAATTTTTCCATAATCGATGATTGATCCAAGATCTATATGATGATTAATGATATGACACATAGAATTGGGTCAAAGAAATAGACAGTGAATAATTTCATCGAAACTAATAAATAAGACCATCACATATTATTTATAATTAATTTAATTAAATATAGAATTTCATTTATTAAAATATTTTCATCATTTATGAATATGGTGATAGATCTATGTTCCATCATCGTTACATTATATAAAACAAGTATATATTTCCTCTAGCAGCGATCCACATGTGTTACTCGAATCTCTAGACATCACCAACAGAATCTCTGGGTGCTTGCAATGTAGATCATTGCACTTTTGTCAACCTCCTTTGATCGCTTCGAGAACTTCTTCAAAAGAATTCACCTTAATTTGATGGAGGAGGATTTATCTCCATTTTTGCAAGTGCTCTTAGAGAGGGGACCTCTCTGGTCTTGAAAGGATTCTCCAGATCCATTGTGCACAACCAAAACAAATGAAATTGGATATATTGAGAAAATAATATAATTGGGTATTTTATTGTTAGGGTTAAAATAAAATAATTGCATAAGTGAACATAATTATTTATTTCATCATATAAAAACATTAAACCAAATAATAATAATATCATTATTTCTTGACATGTGCTAAACTTCAAAATTATAATTAAAAATTAGTTTATCAAATAATATTAAAAATTTTTAATTTATCCCCAGACCATTAAACTCGTCCTACAATTCCTCCACAATATTTATCATCCATTGAATAATGTCTGTTTATTTTTTAAATTAATACCACCACATTAGTCATCAATAAATACATAAGTTTCATATTTACTAAATAACAAATAAATATTTATTAAATATTCCGCTCAAAATATATTCTCTCAAATAAGTAGTGACATAATAAATGAGATCAAGTATAAATGAATAATTATTAAACCATGAGTGGGAATAATATTTATTCAACCTATTAAATAATAAACAATAATATATTATTTAAATGATATTTTGGATATACTTAGTGTGTGAACCTCTAGGCCTCTTTCTCAGTGGAATAAGGCAAAGTAGCCTAATGTCCAGGGTTGGTTCTAGCAAGATGGAAAGACACCTATAAAGAAACAAGTTAATGCCAAAATTACATGTAACCTCATATCAATTCTTACTATACAATAAAATCCCTTTTTCACAATATCAGAAATCGAGCTGGTTGCATGCCAGTGCCATCAACCTATATGATCGATTATCTCTTTCATTGACATAAGGAGAAAGAACATGCCTATAGAACAACATGTCCACCAATTTATTTACCCTATCACATTTCCTTCAAAGGTCAGGATATATTATCTTCTGTTAAAAAATATAAGGGATAAATCCTTTCCCATATTATTCATTAATGTAATATGAATCCGGATGTACCTAACCTTTCCTACTTCACCGCAAACATCTATTATCATGGTTTTCATCATCACATAAAAGTATCTGACTCATAATAATCATTAATAATAAAATTAAAATATATGGACTAATACACGAGTCCACATGTAGGTACATCCAATGCCACATATAAATGTTCATTTCCTACTGGTGGGTCTCGTTATCATAATATCCTACAAGATATTACCAAGAGAATACACAATGAGAATATTACTCAATGTTATATAAGTCTCCCCATGATAACCTATATAATTTATATCCCTAAAATGATATCATCCTACTATAGAACATATATTCAAGAATAATGTCGATGCACTTCCAGGTTATCATCATAGCAGGGAACTTCATTGACCATTAGTGAGACAACTACTCTTAGGACATCATCACATACTATGTCACTAAGAATAAAAATCATGTTCTGATAAGTATTTTTTTAATATTAAAAACAATAATACATTATTATGATAAATTACATAGAGTTTTGTTCTAGGGAACCACCTCCAACAAAATCCTCTTACAATTTGTTAATTTTTCAATTATAATCCCAATAAAATATTAATCTAAAATAAAATTTTATGTATCAAGAAAATAATTATATTCATGAAATATCATGTCAAATGGGAAGAATATAGAACTCATAAAATAATATTGGTTCATACAATTAAATTTATGTCCCAAGGAAAGAAAATTTGAGATGATTAACCCTTACAATGATCATACAATTGAATTGAGAGTTAATAATTGCATATATTATTTGAAAAAATGTTAACTAACTCAAATAATTGGAAATATACTATAATAAAATTACATTTAATTTCACACATTGTACTATCATATTAAAAAAATAAAGAATTAATAAAACTTACTTTAATGAAATGGAGTTATGAAAACAGTCACCATATTGAAACTGTCATGTAAAAACACCTTTGATAAAATAATTAAACATTCAATATAAAATACCATGAATTATGAGATAATGGTTATATAAAATTTAAAATGTAATTCATATGAAATATATTGAAAATTTGGTTGTATAAAATAATATATGCTTCAACAAATGAAAGTTGATAGAAAATCACATACTGAATTGGTAATCACTGGATCAAAACATCATGAAAGAGAGAAACTCATATTTATTTATTAATGCAATTAATTTTCTTATAAATAGTCATTAAACAAATTCATGGATGGTAAATACATCACAAAATAAAAATATGTAGTCAATATGAAATACATATCATACAAAAAAGTGAGATGAGAAATCCTCAGCTCATGTCAAGACATTTCATATATTTCCTTTAACTTATGTATAATAAGAATATATAAAATATTAGATTTAATAAGAAGAATTTACCCGATAAATTCCTTATACTTAAATTATTTAGTTTTTTTATTTTAATTTTATAATTAACTATTTAATCACATAAGTCCACATTTGGTGTTTTGAGGGCGTTTTACGAATATTTGGAAAATGAATTCTTTATTTTGTCCATGTTAAAAGAGTTAATTGTTCCATATTATGTACAAAAAAAATAATTTTATTTTCTATAATTATATTATAATTTTAATACCAACTATGAATAATGGTTATAAAAATGAACTATGTTAAAATCATGAATATGATAGGTCCTACGTGTGAAGTAGAAGAACTTCCATTTTTCAAAAGTCATTATGAAAATAATTTGTTTATTTTTTATCATAAAATAATGTTTATAATATCAGAAATATAATATTTTTTATTTTAATAATTTTATACATATAATAAATATTATGTGGTGACGAAAAAAATTGCATCGCTTCATGGATGAGGTAGTACACATGTATACACAAAATCTAATATCATATTTCGGGGAATGGGAAGGTAAAAAGTTGATGAAATATTTTCTTTTAATAATAATAAATATTTCTTTAGTATAAAAAATAATCATCACTTCATTAATTATAAATATTCATGATATTCTATTTGAAAAATAAATTAAATCATTTTGTGATCAAGTAGTCCCTTATACACATGACTGATGGTTTTTTATTCCAATTTGATGAAATATGAGGTAGATTTTGTTTTTTTAATTAACATAGAAAAATTAACGTATATTGAATATAATGGTATTATTATACTAGTATGGTTAAAGATTATTTTATACATGTGGAATAAGAAACAAAATAAAAACCCTTAGTTAAGAATGATGCCCCTTTCTTTAGACAACATCTTTAATATTATGCCTAACTTGTTTCTCTATTAGACTTCTGATCATTTTGTGATTATAGGATGTGGGGAGGTCTTAATGGAATTTATTTTAGATGGTATTTAATAATAAAAAATCAATTTATTGTTATAATATGTGAGGAGAGTTCGCAGAATTTTATATACTGGAGGGAGGACACAGTAGGATTTTTTAAAAGGAAAATTTTTACCAATATTTTTATACATTCTATGGTGATAAAAAATAAAAAATTATAGATATTTATATTATGTATGTTTTTTTATATGAATTTATAATGTAATATAAAAAAAATTATGGTTATTTTAATTCTTATCTTTTTTACATAATCCATGGTAAACCCATTTTCACCTTAACCGTGATAAAATATTTTTACTATTTTCACTGTTTATTCTGAACAATTATCTTGAAATTATAATAATTATAAATTATTTTGATTAAAAAATAAAATCAATATTTTCAAATTTAATTCATATAAATGGGATGATTTAATGTTAAATAAAAACCAGAGACATGATGGAAAAGTGAATATTCAGGAATTTTATTTTTCATGCATAAGAGGATGATATATTAGAATTATTTCTTGTAATAACAATTGTATGGATTTAAAATATTCTTCCTAGATATATAATCTAAAATTTAATTAACATTATTCCTTATAAGAGGTTATTTTAATTATCTTAAAGGAGAATCATTACGCTGATTAAAATAATTTTTTGAAAATTATGTTCTTCATCATAGAAATAAACTTCTACATAGATAAATTATAATGATGATTAAAATAAAATTAATTAATTTACATTAAACTAGTGAATAATTATTATATATGAGTCAAATTCAAATCATTACTTGACATTTAAATTAATTAATTTATTGAATATAAATTAGTGTATTTGAAAATTTGTTATCTTTAACTATTCACTAAAAAATCATTATATTCCAAAAATCCATAATGTAAACCTATGATAATATTGATTTTTTTATTTATAAAATTAATTTTATTTTATCTAATAAATTTTCCAATTTACCAAAAATTAATTATAATATTTTCTCACTAGAAACAATAAAAATAATTTTAGAAGAAAGAAAATTTCATATAAATTTAATTACATTACTAAAATTCATTAATTATTTACTATGAATATATGAATAAATTTAAACTATGCATGAAATTTATATATTGATTTTATAAATTATTGTATACTATTTATAATCTCAAATTCAATGGATTGGTTGTAATAGTAATATTCTAAAAATTATTTTTTGTTCCAATTATGTATTGTTTGGAATACCTTGTATGCTATCTTATATAGTTTCATTTCCAAAATATCAGGGTTTTACATCCTACCACTTTGATAAATTGAATCATTACTGTTTGAACATGATTTATGTATTAAATGGTTTTATATTTTTAAATAATTTTCTTGAAATATCATATCATAAAAAGTGTTAATGAAACATCATCTTGACATGAGAGAAAAGGAAATACAAATGTCTCTTGGAATATAACATAACCATATTTATAAGAAGGAATGAATTAGTGGGAAGTGAATAGATTAAATTGGAATAAATTTGTAATTCCATAATAGTTATGGATAGTTATAGATACCACATATCAAAAAATGTGAATGATAATGATAATGTTAGTAATCACAAAACCATAAAATATAGAGGTGTGGAAAATACCATCAATTCTATCATAAGTGACGGTAATAAGAAAAACATTTAGTTTTAGATCCATTTTTTAGAAATGAGGTATTGATTAATGATATATAAAATAAACATATATAAAATAAAATTAATTTTCAAGTATAATTTCATCTATTAATCATTTCCTACAAAAGTCTAATATTTTATTCCAAACAGTGAGTATTCATGTTGATATCTGGCACCATGAAGCATCAAAATCAACTTCTAATAGATCTTAAAATACCCAAATATATGAAGGATATTCCTCATATATTTAGATATTAAATAATACAAAATAATTTATCACAATGAGTTATACATCCCTAAATAATTATACCATCACGTCATTTATTTCTAAAAGTCAACAGTAATACCTAATGATCAAACAAGATAATTTCACAAATAACTGTCCTAAAAATAATTCAAATTAATCCAAACCATTTTTGAAAACTAAATTTTATACTTTATTTATCACAAATTATTATGAGGTTGATTTAATATCTATGACCAAATAACACCAATAACATTCAAATTCTCTAACCAAGAAATGTATATGACATAAACATATAATATTTGTGTTATATTAATAATTTTCATGAATAACATGTATCAATATAATGAAACAGTAAAATAATATATTATTCCAAACGATATTTCAACCTCTTTTACATAAATAAAATTCAAAATGTTCTATTTTCATTAATAATATAATTTTCCCCAAAATATAAAACTTCTTCATTAGTCGTATAATCACCAAATCTGTTTTCAATCCCATGGATATCACTATCATATTATCCGAAATATTAATAATCCAATATTACATCAATATAAATGATATGATAAACCCAAATGGTCATGAATACTATTAAATAGTTATGGTATTCTTCCTCAAATAATACATTAAATAAATCATAATGGTTATATATACCTCAACATAATAAATCATTCCCAAATTTTATTAAGGACCTAGTATTTCATTACATAAAATCTAAAATGTGGTCTAAAAGTAATTGAACTTATGATATACCATCATATGATAACCAAATGATGATATCCATAAATATTAATATAACCTCTATTGAAAATATAATAATGTCAAATTTTATGTCAAACCTATTATAATACCGAATTTAACAGCCCTAAACCTGCACTAATAGACATGGGATTAAGAAAATTATCAATAAATATTTGGAGTTGATACTGATAATTTCGACCCATTTGTTTTCAAAAAAACATTATCAACATCAAATTAGAGACACTGGTTTACTTACATACCTATGATCCATTTAGGTTTAGGTTTTTGAGAGGTAGGGAAACCTTTTAAAAACATGGATTCATAAACAATTAATAAATAAATATAAAAATCATAACCCAAAATAGATATCATATCATATTCCATATTATATCTTCATTAATTACACAAAATTTTTCAGAAATGGAACCATTGTAAAAACAAATATTTAACATCAGTCTTCATATCCTATTGAAAAAACACACATAACAAGGGTGAGATCAAATACTAAGTAATGGTAAACATAAGAATTAAAGATTGAATGTCATCTTTGTGAATAATATAATCTCAAGGGTATAATTAAATAATCAACAATAATGAAGTTACAAATATGGAACTCATACACATCAATAATTGGATCATTAATCATAATATATTCCATAATGTCATAATAAAATAATGATTCATTTGAATCAATTACAATGATCCATGTGAAATAAATATTGATCAAATGATTCAATAAAACATATTGAATGCATAAATAATATTTTTTGGTATTGTGGAAAATCATTTATATAGATATCTTACACAACCCTTACAAATGTATTAATCATACAGTTTACTCAAAAAACCAAAGTAGAAGATATATATCAAAGGGAAACCATCTTATAATATATTTTAGGATCAAACATGAGATATAATGGGTCTAAACTCAAGGTATACAAAATTTCCAAGGACCAAATCATAAATAATGCACATATATCCTTAGGATTACCATAAAAACAACCATTAATAATTTTATAAATTTATTAAAATCTTAAAAAAGAATGAGTTTTTATAAAATATCATTGAAACAATAAAAATACATATAGATAATGAATGTGGATGTTATAATTAAAAATTATTCTCCATAAATCAAAAGTAATATCAATGGATGATGATGAAGATGAATTAAAATACCATTATAAGATCAATAAAAACACACTTGTTGAAAAAAAACTTGTCACCTTGCAAATAACTCTTAAAAACTAAGAATTTCCAAAGTATTGCGGAAATTATTTTCATTAATGGTGAACAAGGAAAAATTTAATGTCATATTCATAGAAAACTATTTTCATGAAGTTGGTAAAATATATTCAAGATATAAATCAATAAAATAAACATTTTTTCAATCATTTGTTAATGAGATTGAACTAAAACCCATTTTTAATGTGATACGAAATATCCTTTAAAAAAAATTAAAATAATGTGAAAGATCAGCTAAAATATATTTATGAAATCAATTAAGTTTTTATAGAATTTTTTAAAACAGTTTATATGACATGGATATGGAATACAATAAAATCTAATATATGAGAGAATACAAGACCAGTATAACTTACAAAAAAATTTCATGATGTTTGGTTATTCATTAATGGTGGAAATAGAAACTAATCATTAAAAAAATCACCAAAGGGTAATGATAGATATTTTTTTATGAAAATGAGAACATCTGATTTCCTCCAAAGGGTCCTTGAACATAAATAATCATAAAAAGGAAGGGGATTGTAACATAAGGATTTTCCTTGTTTGTAAACATTTGAACCGTAATCCCCATAAAATATTAACACCATATGAAATTTTATATATCCTTCTAATAAATATATTAATGATATATAATTTCATTTTTGATGAATATACACCTCCTAAAATGATATATGTTTACATGATTAATTGAATTTCTCAATGAAAGGTAATATTGATGAATAATCCTTATAATGATCATATCATTGAATTCTGAGTTACAAAATGGAGAGATTAACTGTAAAAAATTAAAAAATATATAAAAAAAGTTTAAATAGAACAGAAATAAGTTATATTATGTTTAATATTTAATCATATCATATCCAATACAGTGAATTCTAAAAAATATAAAATAAAATAATTGAGTTATGAAACCCCTTACCACTTGGTATCATTCATTTCAACCCATATTGGAATAAATAATTAAAAATAAATATTCCAACACCATGATGTATAAAGGATTAAAGATATATCACATAAAAAATTTATATAAAACAATTAAAATAAATTATATGTATAGTAATAATATAATCCTCATTGAATTAAAATTACGATGAAATCCCTTATAACATTTTTCATTTCTGTAACAAAACATTATGAAAGAGGGAATCTAATATTTAATAAAAAAATCAATATAATATTATATAAAATAATAATAACTTTTATTATGGGGTATTAAATATAACAAATAATTAATATAAGTGGTGAATATG
This sequence comes from Viscum album, assembly GCA_963277665.1. Lineage (NCBI taxonomy): Eukaryota > Viridiplantae > Streptophyta > Magnoliopsida > Santalales > Viscaceae > Viscum > Viscum album. Next base: position 895,383,166 of record OY728123.1, read on the forward strand.
GAATATGTCTCACAGAAATAAAATTTAGATAAAAAGCCATTACCATGAGATCATAGATTCCTGGTTGGTCCGTTATCTTTTGTACAATAAAATTATATAAATATACAATTTTTAATTATTTATAATAGGTTTAATAACACATAATGGAATAAATATTTTTATTTATTTTAAGTATATATTTAAATATTAAATTAGTTATGTCCATGTTGGGTGTTTGGAGGTCGTTCAATCCATATTTTCAAAATGGTTTAGGTTTGTTGACCATAGTCAAATGGGACATTGTTAAATAATAACCGTAATAGTAATAATCATGAAATAATTATCATTTTAATAAATCAACTATTATTTTAAGATGATATATTAATAATTTTCAGGAAAATTCATCTACATTACAATCACAGAGATGGTAGGTTGTATTTAATCATGGGAGACGTTTCCATTTTCTACAATCATTATGGAATTATGTTAAGTATTATATTAAATTATATTTATGATAATAAAATTTTAAATATCATATTATTTATTTAAATTAATTTATACATATCATCCATGTGATGTGGTGATGAAAAATAATCGCATCACTTTATGGAGGTGGTAGTCCATAAGTATGCACAAACAACGTTACCATTTTTTAGTGAATCAAAATAAAAAATTAAATGATATATTATATAATTAAAATGATTAAAATTTCATGAGTAAGTTGTATAATTATTAACACTAAAATTATATATTTTTTATGATTGGTGATGATGAAAAAATAATCGCATTGGTTTTTAGGCTGTAATCCATCACACACACCAATAACGTGTTCCTTTCGCATTTGACTAATGTGGAAATAGATTTTGGATTCCACATAAACAAAATAAAATAACAAATATATTGTAACAACCCATATAATTATAAAATAAATTGTCTTCTTTTTTAAATTAAATAGTTAAATACATTATAAATATATAATTAAATAACTTATATTTTTAAAAAATAAGGAATTTATACTGATGGAATAGTAACGTGACCGTTGGAATAGTAACATGAAAATTAGGAATTTTAGTTTGGCCTATAGAATAGTAACATATCCTATGATAATATAAATAACATTTATGTATCATATAAGTGTATTCATTGTATATTTATATCATGGAATAAGTAAATAATTGTTCTCATAATTATAAGTTATGTATTGGAATTTCTGTGAGTCTTAAATATATAATTACAATTTTATAATTAATAAAATGTTTTAAAATAAAATATTTTTTCACAAAATGGATTCCTAAATTATTATTTTCTTGTATTATGGTTATAAGATAATTTTATTAGACCTTGATTAAATTTTCATGTTGTTATAAATTCACTTATAGTTTGAAAAGTTTTATTTTTCAAATAAATTTCGATTTTATTTAAAAATTAAATTTACTATATTTAAAAAATTATTTTCAAAAAAATAGAGTTCATTCATGAATTATACATGTGGAAATATGGTTGGATTTAATTTTTTGGATTTTTCTGAAATACCTGAACTTTTGTCAATAGTGAAATATAATAATTTATAGAATAAGATAAATAAATTAATTATTGAATCATGGATGATGTTCTTCTAAGGAAAGAACCCTTGGATTGAAATAAAATGCACTAGTTACTATTATTTTCATAATAACCAACACTATTTTTTGTCTTGAGAAAAATAATAAAAAAATTATTAAAATAATGGAATAACCCTTCTCTCCGACACTATATATACCACCACTCACCCCCTCATATCCTCACACCTCTAAAGATTTGAGACTTGTCAAATATCTACCCAAAATTATTATCAAGACTCTTCCCCACTTTAAAGACTGGATGGTCTTAGCAAAATTTCAAAACCAAGGGCCGTAAGGATGTTCTAAAGGAAAAAAATACAATCGGTAAAAACCCTCATTTATTTTTCATTTATTTTCTTTTCAATTATTTTTCATTTCTTATACTCTTTTGACTCCACTTACCAAAGATGCATAAACAATATATTAACATATATATAGTTTAATTTTATCATTTTTTGGGAAAAATTTATAATCATACTTTTTCTCCTATCCCTTTATTCTAAATAATAAAAACATCATCCATGATATGTTTAATTACCGACATCGTGGATGATGTGTTGTAAATTTACATTACAACCTCCATTTCTGGTCAAAAACCCAACTCAATGGTTAAATAAGGTTTTAAGGTGTATAATATACCCTCTTTTGTGTTCTTTAATTAACATATATAGATAATATTTAGTTATATAAAGAAACTAGTTTTTGGTTATCGAAGAACCGCAAAAGTGTTCTAAACAAATATCATTAATGTTTTATCAAATGAATCATCATAATATCTGAAAAATTGATATATGGTATAATTTAATGTTCTATAAACTTTTAAATACCATTACATTTCACTTCTATAGTTTCTCTTCCATTCAAAAAGTAAATCCATTACAAACTGACCATCGAAACCACTTAAATAACACACCCAAAACAATGGAAATAATAAAGTACTACTTATTAATGGTCTAAAATATGTTTCGAGAATATTATACATGTAATTATGAATATGAATATGGTTATTTCATATATTAATAACACTCTTTAATCCATTATATAATAGGTTTGAACACATTTGAATTAATACTGATATGAGATAAGGGAATTCATAACCCTATTTCAATTGTTTGGGTTAACCTTATCCTTCATTAATTATTTGGTATTAATATTATTTTTGTAATGGATTTGTTTATATTTTGTTATATTATGTTTATTTATAGTGTATACACATATTCCTTTAATTTTATTATTTCTCCCTTCAATTATATGATATTTGTAAGGGACTTTAGTTTCAAAATCCTTTTAAATTCCTCTTCATAAAATTACAAAAAAGATTGTTTTTTATATATGATATGAGAGGGTTATCCCATTTTTTGGATTATTAATTACTATAATGATTCCTTTATAGGTTTCATAGTAATTTTTGAAGTATACGATTTCATTATTATCTACATTTTTTTATATTTAAAAAAATAGGGCGATTTTTACAAAAGGTTATTTTGATATGTGATTGTTTGTTCCTCATGGTTGTAAATGAGTAATCATGAGTTTTATTCCTGATATGTTCATTGGGAATTTTTATTTTTAGTTGAGACCATTATAGATCAATATATTATTGTTTGATCCCCATTATAGCTCATGATATATTGGGTTGATCCCATTATAGATCAATATATGATGGGTTGAGCCCCATTATAGCTCTCAAATGAATTGGGAACTCCGGAGATGGAACATTACTTAATGGTTATTCCATTTGTAATGGTGAATGTAATAGTGATATTTTAATTATGTTCTAAGGTAACTGCATGATGTTTCTATGCATGCTAATGAGTTTTATCAGTCTTTATGTTATCACTTGACTAGCGATTTATTTCATTATATCCCTTAAAAATGTTTTTGTGCTCAAACCAAGTTTTCAAATGTTTTCATAGGTTATAAGAATGTGTAAGAGAAATAAGAAAGTTATATAAAATTTTATGAAGATTTTTTCAAGGAAATCATGTTTTATGTTAAATGTTTTATATTATGGAAGAAATTTATATTGTTTTAGCAGTATCCACTCTATATAAAAATGGTATGTTATGTAGGTATTATATCATAAATATATAAATATATAAATCTAAAAATATCTTCAATGTGAAAGAAATTATTTTTTGAGTAAAAATGAAGATTATGTAATGTTTAAAGGCAGGGTCCTTATAATTTCTATCAATGGACATTTTGATATATTTAGGGGTAGTATGGTGTTAATAAAATACAAAAAAATGATTTTAACTTTATGGTTAATTTAAAATGGTATTACACATGAAAATTACCTTGTTTCTTCATCAAAGATATGTCTGTTCAGAATGGTTTTCCATAGATAAAATAGAGAAGTTGAAGTAGGAAGGTGCGGAGAGGCTAATATCAGTCGGAATGTACATCCTGGAATGGTGGGAATTGGAACAGAGGATTTTGTTATAGTAAGGGCTTAGTTGACTCATGAGATAAATGTTTGTGGTGTTCATGCTAGAGTGTAACCTGATCTACTAAATAGGAACATGTATTTTGTGGAGAATTTCATGAGGCAACATCCCACATCAATCAGTGGATTATTTGACCTAGTGGTAGATGAATGATGTATCAATGATTTGGAAAAAATATTTAATATCATGGTATGTTCAAAAAACCAAAATGTAACCCTAGACATTTATTGATTTGAAGGTGAAGCTGATCAATGGGTGTCTATGGTTACTAATACCGATGTAAAAGATGATCTTGATACTTTGGAATGAGATTATTTTAAGAGTATTTTTCTAGAAAACAATTTTCCTAAAACAATTTGACTCATAATGGAGAAATAATTCTTGGAATTGAAGCAAAAAGATGATGATTCCATGTATTTATATAATGAAAATTTTATGATACTCACCAGGTATGTTACAAATTTTACTCGGGGATTTTATTTAAATATTAATACATTTTACTCTCATTTGAAACCATTTTTACAAAGTGCTTTGGCCTAAAAAGAGTTTAAAATAATTGAAAAACTAGTTTGTTGTAATGAAAAATAAGATATGGAGTTTGTTGACATGTTTGTGCCTCTTAATGACTAGAATAAGAAGCGGTTAGGTTGAAAGGCATTGGGGATGAATTCATCAAAGAAATCATGAGGTAATAAAATCAAGTTCTGTTCTACTCAAAAGTGTGGTAAAAATAATCCTTGAGAATTCCTCATAAATTCTATGAACTGTTACTGATGTGGGTAGTTTGGGAACATGTCTCTTTTTTACAAGGAAAATGATCCAAAAATTAATGATATTACTATGGTGAGATGATTTAACTATAAGAAATTGGGTCATTTTTCTATCATGTTTCCATAGTTAGTCACTCCAGTGGGAAGTAAACAAGATTGGAAGCATAAGTGTGTGGAAAAATCCTTTGTAACTACTTCAGTAGATGTTGATCCATAAAATGTAGTGGAACCAGTTTGATTTATTATTTTTACTGAATATTCAAATGAGTTTTTTGATTTAGGGTCAACACATTACATCATTTAGGGGAAAAATTATACTAAATTTGAAATTCAACCTCAAGAAATGAATCTTAAACTCACGGTAAAAATTCCTGGATGAAATATTTAGGCCAAAAAAATAAGAATATACCTATATTTGTTTAGATAGAGCTAACTTAAATACCATATTTTATTACCTCTAGTAGAGTTTGATGTTAATCAGGGTATAGGTTAGATTTCTATTTTATCATGCTAAGATTTTTATAGAGATAAAGAAGTTGGTTTTCAAAAAGAGTTTCATTTTGTGTAAAAGAATGAACCCATACCATTTATAACATATCAGGAAGTGAAGAATCAGTTCAAATATGGAAATGGAAGTTATCTTCTATATATTCCTAAAAATAAATGAACTATTTAGATCAATGATGAGACAGTGGTAAACAAGTATCTTTAAGTTTTTCTAATGGTTTTCTCAGTGTTTTTCCAGAATGAGAGGTTGAGTTTACTTCTAACTTATTTCCTGATTCTAATCAAATTTCTTAAACCTGTTGCAGGAATTATTAGATAAGGGGTTCATCTAAACTAGCACTTCACAATGGGGTGATACTATTTGTTTTGTTAAAAAGAAATATAATTCAATGTGAATTTTCATTTATTAAATATTCTTCAATACAATAAATATTAATATCAAGTATCCTTTTTCTCATATCGATGAATTGTTTTATTAGATCTGGGATGAATAGTATTTTTTGATGGTTGACCTAAGGTTGGGGTACCATCAGTTGAATGTAAAAGATGTATAAATTATGAAGCCCACATTTCATACTAGATATGGGGATTATAAATTTTTAGTTATGATATTCAGGATAAATAATGTACCTTATGTATTCATGTATATTATAAATATAATATGTTATAAGTTCTTGGATAAGTTTTTGGTTATGTCTATTGATGGAACTCTGGTATATTCTAAAAGAAAAGAGTAGCACAAATGACATCAAAGGGTTCTATTAAAAACATTAAATAAAATAAACTATATGGAAAATTTAGAAAGATTGAATTTTGGTTATAAAAAATTTATTTACTTGGTCACATTATTTTGAAAGATGGCATAAAATTTAATCCTTCTAAAACAAAAGTGTTTGACGAATGGTAAAGACCCAAAAATATAATCGAGATTTGTCGTCTTCTTGGTTTAGATGGATATTATCAGACATTTCCTGAAAACATTGCACGGTTATCTGAACCACTGACAAAGCTAACTCGAGAAGGTGTTAAAATTAATTGGAAAAAATAATGGGATCATTGTTTTTAGGAATTGAAAAGAAGATTTGTGAATAATCCAGTTTGAGAACTTCTTTATAGAGATGGTTATTTTTTCATCTATAGTGATGCTTAGTTGTAAGTAAATGGTTGTGTCTTAATAAAGAATAGTCAGGTAATATGTTATGATTCATTTTAGTTGAAACAACATTAGTTAAATACCCTACACATGATTTGGAATTAGATGGTGTTGTTTGTTCATTAAAAATTTTGAGGCATCATTTCTATGGAGTAAAATGTGAAATATATACCCACCATAAATATTTGAAGTAAATATTTACATATAATGAATTGAACATGAGACATATAATATGGCTGTAACTAATCAAGGATTATGATTAAAATATTGGTTACCATACTAGAAAAGAAAACAAATTGGTTGATTCTATGAGGTGGAAAATTAATGGTACATTAACCATATTATGCTTACCACATGACCCCCTGGTTAATGAATGGATAAATTTTGACATGGAAGTTTTTGGTGTAGGATACTACTCTGCTTTATTTTAGGTGTCAGTGTAGTCATCTCTCTTAGATAGAATTACGCAAGAGAAAAAGGATGATGGTGAGTTACATAAAAAGATAGAATTGGTAAAGAAAGGTAAGTTTCCAGAAACTAATGCTAATATAAATTTTATTTTGATATTCTAAAAGAGATTATGTGTGGTTTGTGATTCCCGGCTGAAGAAAGTATTTTTGCCCGAATATCATACTTCCCCATTTTCAGTTCATCCTTGCATCACATAGATGTACATAGACCTTTGAGAGTATTATTGGTGGGATGGAATGAAAATAGATATTGCTGATTTCAACATGTAATGATTGACTTATCAATAGGTTAAAACAGAGTGGTAGTTATAGAAATGGAAGCTTCAGCCTTTTCCAATTCCATAGTGAAAATGGGAAAATATATCCATGGAATTCATGGTGGTGATACCAAATACTTCTTGAGGTAATAATGAAAATTGGGTTATTTCTGACCGAATAACTAAATATTCACATTTCATTCCTATTCAATACACTATTTCATTGTATCAACTTTATCAGTTGTACCTCAAATAGATTTTCTGGTCTCATAGAGTAAGTCTTTATATTATATGTGAACATGAACCTAGGTTCACTTCTAACATTTGTAAAGGCCTTTAAAAGTCATTTGGAATAGAATAAAATTTCATCATAACCTTTAATCCTAAATTTGTTGGATAAACTGAATGAATAATTAAGACATTGGAGGATATTCTTTGAACTTGTTTAATGGATTACTTGGGATATTGGGATCATCATAGTTCATTTCTTGAGTTTTCTTATAATAACAGTTCTCATTCAAGTATACATATGGCACCTTTTGAAGCATTATATAGGAAGTAGTGTCGAGCATCAACATTTTGGGATGAATTCAGGGAAAGGAAGTTGATGGGACTATAATTAGTAGAGTAAGTATCTGAGAAAGTAAACATGATTCAAAAACACATAAGGACAACTCAAATCGAATATAAAGGTTATGTAAATAATAGGAGGGAAGAAATTTTATTTGAGGGAGGTAATCAAGTTTTCCTTAAAATATCTCCACAGAAAAATGATATACATTTCAGTGAGAATGGAACACTATGACCACGATTCGTTAGAACTTTTGAAATCTAGGATAAAGTTATACCAGTTTCCAACCAAGTACATTTTCCTTCGAGTTTATTTCAGGTACTCAATTTTTTTCATGTTTTAATGTTGAGAAAGTATATACAGATCGATCCCATGTTTTGAGCTGATGAGTAGTTAGAATAAAAGAGAACCTTTATTATGAAGAAAAACATGTTCCGAATCTTGATTTAGAGACAAAGTACTGTGGAATAAGGTCATTCATTAGGTTATGTTTTTTAGAGAATGGACATAGTGGAAGAAGAAATACATGAATCTGAGAATGATATGAGGGAAAGGTATCCTCAATTGTTTAATATGTGATTAAAAACTACGAGGATGCAATTCCCCAAATGTGGGGAGAATGTAACAACCCAGGTACTTATAAAATATATTTTTTATTTTGAAATTAAATAGTTAAATCCATTATAAATTTGTAATCAAATAATTGATATTTTTAAAAATTAAGGAATTTATACCGATGGAATAGTAACTTGAACTTAGGAATAGTAACATGACCATTAGGAATATTAATTTGGAAAATAGAATAGTAACCTCACCTATAGGAATATAAATAAACATTATATATCATATATGTGTAATCATTGTATATTTATATCATGGGAAAAAAATATTTTGAAAATTATAAATTAAGTGTTGGCATTTTAGTGATTCAAATATATTTAATTACAATTTTATAATTAATTTAATGATTCTAAATAATATAAATTTCTATAAAATAGATTTATAAATTATTATTTTGTTTTCTTATGGTTATACAATAATTTTAGGAGACCATGATTAGTTTTTAAAGGTAATATAAAATCAGTTATAGTTTGAAAATTAATATTTTTTGAATAAATTATAATTTTATTTAAAAATTAAATTTATAATATTTAGAAAATTATTTTAGAAAATGGAGGTCATTTTTTAATTCTACACATATAAAAATTGTGGTGTAAATTTTTGTGATTTTTCTGAAATACATGAATTTTTTGTGAATAGTGAAATATTATAATTTACCAAATAAGATAAATACATGAATTATTGAGTCCTAGATATTGTTCAATTTAGTTAAGAACCATTATATATAGATCACATGAAATAATGACTATTTTTTTGTCATAATGATAAACACTATTTCTTGCCCTGAGAAAAATAAAAAAAAATATTAATTAAAATAAAGGAAACCATTATCTCTTCCATTATAAATACCATCCTCACCCCTCTTCTCCTCACACCTCTCAAAATTTTAGCCATATCAAATTTATTCTAATTATTGTTAAAAATCCTCTTCTCCACATCCAATACATATTGGTCACACCAAAAAGCCAAAACCAAGGTCCCTAAGGAGGTTCTCTAAGGATGGTAATTCAAGAGGTAAAAATCCTCATTCATTTTATGTAAGATCCTGACCTTTTATAGAGTCATCTAGAATGTGTTTTCATTTAATATTTGAAGATTTTAAGTACCATTAACAATGAGTAGTGTATTGGAGTGCATTTGGGTGAAATTATAAAGAAATCTAAAGGAAAGTGGGTTGTGCACGATTTGTGCATTGTTTCAAAAACCGTGTGACAAAACCTAAAAAAGCATTTGAAACTGGGTAAAGAGGTAAACACTATTTGCACACGATTTGAAAAACCATGTGAACAAACCATACCAACCATGAAAAAATATACACAGGGGTTCGCACAGTTGGTGGATGGTTTTCCCGAACCGTGTGCCTCTGCCCAGGAAACTGTGTGTGTGGGATTTTTATTCGGAATTTTTTTTTTAAAACCACCCAAACACCTATGACTTCCATAATTTTGACCTTGAATACATATTGGAAAATTCTAGGTGTTTAAAAACCTCTCGAAGAGATTCCAAGGCGATCTGAACATCGTTCTTCAATATTGAAATCCTAGATTAAAGATCCACTCTCCTCCCGGTAACTGGATTTCATCCCGATACATCTTCCGTTCTTTGTCTTATCTTTTCTAGATCATTTAATGGAATATTTCCACTATTTTATTGGATATAAATCTATGAATTAAGATATATATCTAGTATTTTAGGTTTAGATATATATATATGAAAGATCCTGGTGCCTTTGATCTTAATTTTAGTTTTCGGGAATTAGATCTGGAGCTTAATTGACAATGTTGTTCCGCTCAGATTTCAGGGATTTCTGTTGGGCCAAATTTCATCAAAACACTGAGGTAGGTGGTCTAAATAGAACTCCCAGAGACATGATTTATGATATGTGTTTGATTTTATGAATTTTCTACATTCCCTTGAAATTTAAATTCTGAAATAGAAGTAATTCAGAATATGTATTTGACTTGTGATTTTCCTGGGTGGTTAATTGATAATTGATCACAGAACAAATGAAGGGGATTTCCCAAATTGATATTTTTTTGGGGATTTGTTTTAGGATGAGAAATTGTGTTGAGATATTTAATTTTTGTAATAAGATAATTAATTTGTGGGAATTAATTATGGAATTATGTTTGGATTTGTAAGATAATTAATTTTGAGAATTAATTATGCGCCAAGAAGATGACTAAAGATAATTAATTGGAAGAATTAATTATGTGTCATGATGTGATCAAAGATAATTAATTATGAGAATTAATTATGACCTATTGGGTTTTGGTATGAATAATTAGACGTAAAGAATTAATTATGTAAAGAGAATTTTTATTACTTATTAATTAATTAATGAATTAAATAATGGGTTATATGCTTAGTTAATTGTTGAATTAACTAATGGAATTTAAAATGTTTAACTAATCATTGGACTTGTAAATGTATAAGGTAAAAAATTCTTATTAATTAAAGAATGATTAAATGGATGATATTTTTTTGTGTTAGGCATGGTGTCCTACGCCCATTAGAAGTTGGGACTTGGACATGGAGTTCCTCTCCAATAGTTATCCAAGCTTGAGATTATGGGGTGATAGGCATGACGACCCAAACCGAATGAGAAAATGAGTGATAGGAATGGATACCTACACAAAATTAGATTTTTGGTTCAAGACATGATGACCTACTCCAAATTATTAATTATAATAATTAATTATGATTCCATGAGATTTGTGGTTCTAGGAAAGACGACCTACACCAAATGATTAATGATAATAATGAATGATGATTCAATGAGGGTTGTGGTGTTAGGAATGATGACCGACACCAAATGATTAATGATAATAATGAATACTGATTATACTGAGAATTGGGGTGTTAGGCATGACGACCTACACCAAATGATAAATGATAAGGAATAATGATTCGAATGGGAAACACGAATTTGAATTTTCTTAATTTGATGATTAATGATTAAATGACAATGTGATAACTGTTTAAATTATGAATAGTATTTATTTCTTCTTAAAACAACATGCACTATATTTTGACTAGACCCGTTTTAGACACTGTTGGTGGGGGCCTACTGTGTTGTACTCACACCCTATACGGGTGGCCTGATCGGCACCCAAGAAAACATTGTAGTTTCAATACTGAATAAGGGAAATTACCTGTGATAGGTTGCAGTTTTGTATTGGAACATGAGAGAGAGAACTATATGTGGTTCATGACCTGTTTTGGATTCGTTATTTCTTTACATTCGATTGCATTTTAGACAATTTACATTTTCATTGGCATAGCATTATTTGCCATTCAGTTGAGTATTGTATTATCAGGTTTTTTCTACCATATGACATGGTATTATTCTAGTTAGTTACATGCTTTTGTACTTGGTTATTTTTTTATTTACTTCCAATAGAGTTTTATTATGATAATAGAGGGTATATTCTCCCCAATACCGACTTACCAGACCCTCAATTCCAGTCTTAACCATCTGGCGTATGGGGAGGAACGCTTGAGGGCATGTGGCCAACCGACTCGGGGCACCGTTCTTTGGCTCCCGAGTCGGGATGTCACAAAGTGGTATCAGAGGAGTTTTTTTTTTTATTATTATTATTATTATTATTCTATCTTACTATTTTGGGAAAGGTAGATATAAAACTATGAAGAGTCAAGGATTAGTAATGAGATCATGCATGGGAGTTGCAAACCCATGTATCGGGGAAAACTTTTAGTACTCAGGGTGGGAATGTTGTGATGGTTGTTTGTTGTTACAACTGTATATTATTTCACCTTGGGTGATACACTTATAGTGTAATGTGATTTTTTTTTTGAAAATTGTTTAACTTTTTTTGTGGACTAAGGAGGCATAATACTTGAGTCTGCAAGCATCATTCTAGGCACTCGGGGTTATTGTGACATGTATCATTCTAGTAAATCACAAGAAACCAGGTTATAAGTAAGTTATTGAACTTGAAATGTTTTTCCTTGTTTTGATATTGAAACAATTATGAAAAAACAAGAATAAATTGGTGTTTAAGGAGAACCATAATTGATGGAATAAGAATGAGAAATTAATTAATTGTTGTATTAAATAATTTGAGATAATGGGATATGCCTCCATGACACTTGTTGAGGGAGAGACTGAGGGGTATGACCCGTAATGAACTTCCAAACATGGAGATTGAGGCACTATTGGTGAAAGTTGAGGATGAAGGAGTGAAGATCTGAGATAGAATTGCCTGTTTCATACAACTCATGGAGAGTGCCCAGGGTGGGTTCAGAAAAGCATGTCTGTGCTGACAAGGGAGTTTCAGTTATAGAACCATCCTACTTTTACTGGAGATGGTGGGAATAAATGAGCTGAAATTTTGATTGAATTCCTAGAGACGATAATTTCCCATTTGGAGACTCCGACTAAGAGGAGGGTCAAGTTGGTTGCTTTTGTGCTGGGGGGTTCCGTGAAGTGCTGGTGGGACATTTAGGTAAAATCTGGATAGACTGGTGAGATGTTATGGATGAAATTTTTGGAGAAGTTATTGAAAAACTTCTATCCAGACCAGATGAGGTAAGAGAAGGATTTATAGTTTATGCATTTGAAACAAGGAAGCATATCAATAATGGAGTACGCTGAACGTTTCATAGATTTAGAGTGTTTTTCACCTTATCTGGCAGTAGATGAGGCTTCTTTTGCAAAATGATTTCAGGATTGACTTAAGTGTGAAATCAAGTCCTAGGTGAATATCATTAAGCTGAAGAAATTTACAGAAGTAGTTAATTAGGATCACATTTTATAGGGGAACCTGAAGGAGGATTCTAGTACTAGACTAGTAGTTGGACGATTAGGGAGGGTACCTTCCAAGAGGAGGAAGTTCCATCACGATAATCTTAGTCAGGGCAGTGGAAAGAAAGGTGGAAAATCAAGAGAAATAGTTACACCGAATATTTCTCATGTGATTTTCCACCAGTGTGGTAGGTAGGGACACTATCGTACACATTGTCCTTGAACACCAGTGGAATGCTGGTTATGTTGAAAGATATGACACCTTTATATTTTCTACATGATGTAATGGTAGGAAGGTGCTGAGGGAGAAGCTGCTCAGAGTCAGAGTGTTGGAAGTAGGTCTTCTACACCATATAAATCTAGCAGTTGGAGTTCTATTGGAAGAGTCGATATAGGTAGTGGACTTGGTACTTTAGGGTATGACCACCCATATGATCATAGTGTTTCTCCTCCGTGGAGTCAGACGACACAATAGAGAAGATGGTTAGGATAGTTAGATGCATTGCAACCTACACTTATGGAGAGCGAGGTTGGTCTATCGATAGTGAGAGGTAATATTCTATTTTCCTCTACATTAGCTACTACTTTGTTTGATACTAGGGCCTCTCAATCCTTTATATCTAAAAACCTTGTTAATGGATTGAGCCTGGAGGTGGAGTCTGTACGTGGGATGATGAATATCAATACACCATCAAGAACACACACTAGGGATATCTATATATGGAAGGGATATTCCCTAGATATCGGAGAGTATTGTTTACTTTGGGATATCTAAGAAATTGATATAATGGTATTCATCCTGATTACGGGTATGTAGTGGCTAATTGCATATCGAGACCACATATATTGTTACTATATGAGAGTGACCTTTTTATCTCTTGAGGGTGACCTATATATTATTCATAGAGAATGAGATATCCATGCAGGCCAATCTGGGCCAATAACTCAGCAACTGGGATAGCTTATTTCCTAAGTTTCTACTCTTTTTCTTGATGATGGGGGTGGTAGGAAAGATGTCCTTGCACCGGTAGTAGAACTATTTCAGGATGTCTTTCCTGCTGTCATTTAGGGCCACCACCTGAGATAGATGTGGAATTCACTATTGAGCTCATGTCAGGGGATGATCTAGTATCTATTCTACCATAGATAATGGCCCTGACAGAACGTCAAGAGCTCAGAACGTAGTTGGAGGATAAAGGGTTTATCCATCCAAGTACATCACCTTGGGAATCACCTATTTTTTTTGAAAAGAATGCCAAAATGAGTCTATGCTTGTGTGTCGATTACCAGAATTTGAATAAAATTAATGTGAAGAACCGATAAACTCTTCTGCCTATCGAAGATCTTTTTGACAAGATGTAGTGGGCTAGTGTGTTCTCAAAGATCAATATGAGATCCGGGTATCATCATGTGAGATTTTAGACCTCTGATATACCAAGACCTACTTTCAGTAGTAGGTATGGACTTTATTAGTTTTTCATAATTCTGTTTGGGTTGACTAATGTTCCACATGTGTTTATGGGCTTGATGAACATGATCTTCCATCTATACTTAGATTAGTTTGTGGTGGGTTTGTAGATGTAATCTAAGTGTGCTATAAGACTCATGTCGATCATGATAAAAATATTAACATAGTCCTAGTTACACTGAGAGATCATTAGATATACACCAATATATCTGAATGTCAGATTTGGATTGAAAAGGTACACTTTTTGGGGAACATCATCTCAGGAATATGGTGTGGGAGTGGACCTAGAAAAAGTGCAGGCAATAGTTTCTTGGGAGTAGCTCAAGAATGATTCTGATATTTGAAGATTCTTGGGATTTAATGGTAATGAAAATAGGTTTATCCATGACTTTTCCAAAATGGAATCACCACTTAATATTTTGAAAAAGAAAGGGATAAAGTTTTTTAGATAGAAGCATGGGAGAATTGTTTCTATGAGTTGAAGAAGCACTTGACATCAGCACCAATTTGGGTATTACCTGAGTCAGGTGAGGAGTACATGGTGTATTTTTACTCTTCAGGGATTGGTCTCATAGATGTGTTGATGCAAGGGGATATAGTCATTGCTTATGGGTCTCGATAGTTGAGGCCACATGAATGGAATTACCCTACCCATGACCTTGAGTTGGAAGTAGTTCGGAGACACTATCTTTTGGGTAAAATGTTTATAGTTTTTATAGATCACAAAAGATTTAAATATGTCTTTTCATAGCGTGACTTGAATCTTTGACCGCAAAGATGGGTAGTGTATATACAATCCTATTATTTTGAACCGACATACACACTCAGGAAGGGGAATTGTGTGGATGATGCCTTGAGTAGAAAAACATAGACATAGTTGGAACATGAGTTGAGTGCAGAGTGTACGATGATGACTTTGTTGGTAGAAATGCATGTGTTAGTTGAAGAGAGTGAGGGGAGGATGGATCTAGTTTCTATAGCAGTGTAGTCTACACTCATGGGATGGACCAGAGATAGGAAGTACGAGGATCTAGAGTTCTTATCCTTGAGGGAAAGCCTTGAAGGCGGGGATACAACTTCATACTATAAAATATAAGAGTATGAGAGCATCTATGTTAAAAAATAATATTGTTTTTCCTATGAGTATGTGAGACGAACTCATATGAGAATTTCATGATTCAAGGTCGGTGGTACGTCATGCGGTGAAAAGAATGTACCTTGACCTTAAACAAATGTTTTTGTGTCCAGGCATGAAAAATAACACAGTAGGGTTTATAATAATATGTTTCACCTCTCATGTAGTGAATGTATAGTATGAAGGACTTGGAGGCCTATTGCAGCCATTACCTATTTCGTAATGGAAGTGGGAAGACGTAACTATGAATTTTGTGGTAGGACGTCGAAAGACTCTTATGAATAATGATGATATTTGGGTCATTATGGATTGACTAATGAAGGAAGAACACTTCTTATATATCAAAGGAACCTTTATACTATAGCAGTTGGGAGAACTTCACATGAGAGAGATACTTCGTTTTCATGGGGTTCCATGGACAATAGATAGAGAGAGTGATTCTTGCTTTACTTCATGCCTTAGGTAGGGTTTACAAAAGGTTATTGATACACAGGTTCTATTATGTACGAACTTACACCCATAGACATATTGGAATTTGGAGCTAACCATACAAGTGTTAAAGGATATGTTGTGAGCATGCATGCTTGACTTTGGTGATACTTGGGAAAAGCACTTGTCTTTAGTGGAGTTCTCCTATAAAAGTAGTTATCAAGAAACTATACAAATGGAACCATATGAGGAACTATATGGTATACCTTTTATATCACAGCTATGTTGGTTAGAGGCAGGTGAGTCAGAGTTGTTGGGACCATGTCTCGTTCAGGAGACGTCGGAGTAGGTGTAGTTAATTCGAAAGTGCATGAATATGGCTCAGAGTAGGTAGAAGTCATATGATAATAGAAGAAGACAACCCCTAGAGTTTAAAAAGGGTGATAATTTATTCCTTCCGGTGTCAGCTAGATTGGGTCACCATAGGATATGGAGGCATGGCATGTTAGCGACTAGGTTTGTGGGACCGTTTGAGGTGCTGGAGAGAATCAGTCAGGTGGCTTACTGATTAGCACTTCCACAGAAATTTCGTACTATGTATGATGTTTTCCATGTGTCAAAACTATGCTGGTATCAACTAGACCCTCATTATGCGATTGATGTGGAGGATGTTTACCTCGAGATTGATGCGTGCTTTGAGGAGAATCCGGTCTGTGTAATGGGTCACAGTGATAAAGTGTTACAGGGAAAGATCATGGTGTTAGTTCATGTGTTATGGAAACATGGAAATGTTCAAGAGGAAACTTGGGAATGTGAAGCAGACATGAGGGCTAAATGGACCAACCTTTTTGGCTCGGAATCTTAGAGAAGATCGAAAGTGCATCTCAAGGATGGCCTGTTATAAGGTGGGGAGATGGTAAGATCCTGACCTTTTCTCGAGTCATCTCAAGTGCATTTTTAGGTACTTTTTAAAGCTTTTATGTATTATTAACTTCGACTAGTGTCTTGGGGTACGTTTGGGTGAAATTTTAACGAAAACTAAAAGATAGTGGGTTGTGCATGGTTTGCACACGGTTTGACAAACCCTGTGACCAAACCATGACAACCATCCAAAAATGGAAAAAGAGGTCTGCACGGTATGTGAACCAATTTAAAAACCATGTTAAAAAACCATTACAAACATGATAAACTAGATATAGGGGTCTACATGGTTGGATAAAAGTTTTCCCTAACCCTGCACCTCTTCCCAGTAAACTGTGCATGCGAGATTTTAATTCTGAAAACCCTTTTTAAAACCACCTGTTCACCCAGAGCTTCTATGTTTTTGACCTGGGCTCAGGCTTGAAAAATTATAGGTGTTTCCAAAAACTCTTGGAGAGATTATAAGGAGATACGAACTCTGTTCTTCGAGATTGGAAGCCCGGATTAATGATCCGCCCTCCTCCTAGTAAGTGGATTTCATCTGGATGATTATTCAGTTATTTATCTTATCATTTATAGATCATTTCCTGGAAGATCACCACCGTTTTCATGGACCTAAACCTATGAGTTAATATCTAGATCTAGGATTGTAGATCTAGATCTATATTTTCATGATCTTTATTTCTTTTATCTTAATTTTGGTTTTAGGTATTTAGATCCAGAGCATGATTGACGACATTGTGCTGCTCGAATTTTGGGGATTTCTATTGGGATAACTTCAATCAAGAATCTGAGGCAGGTGGTCTAAATAGAAATCCCATAATCATGATTTATAAGATGTTTATGAGTTTATGATTTTTTTGGATTCCCTTGATAATTTAATTCCAAAAATAGATTAATTAGGAATATAGATTTGACTTGTGATTTTCCTTGGTGGTTAATTGATAACTGATCAACGAACAAACGAAGGGGGTTGCCCAAATTGATATTTGTTTTAGAGATTGGTTTTGGGTTGAGATATTGTATTGAGAGATTGAATTTCTGTAATACGATAATTAAATCTAGGGAATTAATTATGGAACTATTTTTTGGCTATGTAAGATAATTAATAGTGAGAATTAATTATGTGCCAATAAGTTGACCAAAAAAATTAATTGGGAGAATTAATTATGTTCCATGATGTTATCAATGATAATTAATTGTGAGAATTAATTATAAATTGTTATTTTTTTATGAATAAATAGTTGTAAATAATTAATTATGGAAATAGAATTATGTTGATTGATTAATTAGTTGAGGAATTAATTAATTGGTTTTATGCTTAGTCAATTGTTGAATTATATAATGGAATTTGAAATGTTTAAATAATCATAGGATTAGTAAATAAATAATGTGGAAAATTATTATAAATTATAGAATGATTAAATGGATGAGATTGTGTGGTGCTAGGCATAACATCCTAGACCGATTAGAAGTTGGGAATTGATCATGGAATTCCTCCCCAATAGTTATTCAAGCTTGAGATTATGGGGTGATAGGCATGAAATCCTACACCGAATGAGAAAAGGAGTGCTAGGCATGACAACCTATACTCAAAGAGATTTGTGGTTCTATGTATGAATACCTACACCACATGATTAATGATAATAATGAATGATGATTCAATGCGATTTTTTGTGCTAGGTATGGAAACCAAAACCAAATGATTAATGATAATAATGATTGATGATTCAATGATATTTGTGGTGATAAGCATGAAGAACTACAACAAATGATTAATGATAATAATGAATGAGGATTCAACTGAAAATTGGGATTCTAGGCATTAAGACCTACACCAAATTATGAATGATAATAAATGATGATTCAAATGGGAAACATTAATTGAAATTGGACTAATGTGATGATTAAATATTAAATGATAATGTGATAACTATTTAAATTATGCATTGTATTTATTTCTTCATAAAACTACATGAACTATCTCTTTACTGGGCTCATTTTAGACAACGTTGTTGGTGGCCTACTGAGTTTTACTCACACACTATTCAGAATTCCTAATCTGAACTCCAGCAAAAAAATTTGTTGTATGACTAAATAATGGGAAGGCACAATGATGGGTTGCAGTTTGGGATTGGAGCATGGGAGGGGGAACCATACGTGGTTCAGGACCCATTTTGGAGTTGTTTTGTCTTTACTTTCAGTTTAATTGTAGAAAAGAGGGTTTTTCATTAGCATAACATGATTTACCTTTCAGTTGAGTGTTATTTTCTCTAGTTTGATTATCACATGTCATGGTATTGTTCAGGTTCTTTACACACTTACATACATGGTTATTTTTTATTTCCTTTCACGGGTGCTTTATTCTGATAAAAGAGGGTATATTCTCTCCATGACTGACTTTCCAGAACCTTTCTGCTAGTGGGAACCCTCTGGCATATGGGGAGGTGTGATTGAGGGCAAGCGGCCAATCGGCTTGGGGAACCATTCAGTGGCTCCGAGGTCAGAACATCACATTTTTAATTTATTGTCATTTCATTTATTTTTCTTTTTTCTACTCTTTTCACCTCCACTTATACAAGAGGAATAAAATATATAGTATCATATATATACTATAATTATTTCATGTTTATATAAAATTTTATCATCATACTTTGTCTCTTCTCACTTTTATTATAAAAATAAAAACATCGTTCGTGATGTATCGAATTACCGACATCATGGATAATGTGATTTCAATTTCCATTAACGCTTCAATGTCTGGTAATAAAATAATTTGAATTGTTGAAACATGTTAAAATGTGTGTTATATAACCTCTTATATGTTATTTAATTAACATATATGCATAATATTTAATTATATAAAGAAACTAGTCTGTGATTATCAAATAACCACCAGAATGATCTAAATAAAAATCAAAAAATGATTTATCTAATGAAAAATAAATATATCTAAAAAAATGATATATGGTATAATTGAATGTTTTGGAAAAATTTAAATACCATTTCAATCCACTTTTGTATTTTCTTATCAATTGGTAAAGATATTCAATTACGAACTAACCATGGAAACCATGTAAAGAACACACGAAAACAATAGAAATAACAAAATATTACTTATAGATTGGTCGAAATATGTTATGAGAATATAATATATGTAATTATGAATATGAATATGGTTCTGTAATATATTAATTTCACTTTTTAAACCACTATACAGGTGGGTTGAACACTTTTTAATTATGATGAACCCAAGGAAAGGGAATTCTTAACCCAATTTCCTTTCTTTTGGTTAAAATTATAATTCATTAATTATGTGTCACTATGATTATTGGTGTAATGTTTTTTGTTTATAATATGTTCTATTATGTGAGTCTATAGTTTATACAAATACTCATTTAACTCTATTAATTCTCACATTAATTATATGGTATTTGTAAGGGACTTTCTTTTCCAAATCCTTTTAAATGGCACTTTACAAAATTCAAAACAAATATTATTATTTAAATACAGTATGAGAGGGTTATCTCATTTTCCTGATTCTTTATTACTGTAATGATCCCTTTATAAAATTCATACTTATTGATGAATTATATGATTTAATTAATACGTGTGATTTTTTTATATTTAAATAGGGTGATTTTTACAAAAAGCTTATTTTGATCTGTGAATGTGTTTTTATCATGGGTTTAAATTTTTTATCAAGAGTTTAATTCATGATATGTTTCTAGGATATTATTTATGATGAGTAGATCCAATTATATCTTAATATATGATTGGTTGTGCCCCATTATAGCTCAAAATTTGTTGTGTTGAGCAAATTTTAGCTCAAGATATAATAGGTTGACCCCCATTATAGCTCTCCAATGAATCGGTTACTCCGTAGATGGAAGTTTACTGAATGGTTAATCCATCTATATGTGTGAATGTAATATTGATATGGTAAATATGTTCCAAGGAAACAACATGATGTTTCTGTGCATTCTAATGAGTTTTTATTAAAGGTGTTTTGTTGGTTTTTATTTTATCACTTGATAAAGAATTTCTTTCTTTATATCCCTTACTGATATTTTTGTGCTCATCCCATGTTTTCAAATTATTTTCATTGGTTATAAGGATGTGTAAGAGAACAAAATAAGTCAAGTTAAATGTTATAAAGACTTTTTTGAAGAAATCATGTTTCATTTTAAAAGTTTTATATTTGGGAAGAAACATAAATTACTTTAGTAGTATCCATTCTGTATAAATCTGGGATGTTATGTATGTATTATGTCCTAATTATCTAAATCTATAAACATAAAAATAATCCTCATTATGAATGAAAGTATTTTTTTTACTAAAACTCAAGATATTGAAATGTTTTAAGGATACGCCCTTATATATATGGTTAATATTGGTTTCATTCCACATTTAATTGAAGAGTATATGGATTTAGGGTACAAAATTAACATAATAAAATTATAAAATATGGTAGATATTAATTGTATTATACCTCTAATTCATACCGACCTCTTATGATTATTCATAAATCCTTCCTATATTGGATTTATAATCAATAAAATTCTACTTGGACATGTTAGGAGAATTTTTATGGAATTATGGATGCTCATCATAAATCCAAAAGTATATCAATTAGTAAATAGGGGAGGAGAGTGGTTTCTTTTTTATAAGTGGGGGAGATGACAATGATGGAATGTTTGAGAATAAAATGCTATAACAATGTTTTTCACATGAGAAATGATGATAAGTAGACCATAAATGATCCTTATATTATATATGGTCTAAATATGGGTATCCAATGTAATTTATAATTTTTTAAGGAAATTTTAACCATTATCTTTTTAATTTAACTACCAGGTAAACTTGTTTTACCATTATTTTGGGTTATATATTTTTTTATGTTTTCACTATTTATTAAGTAAAAATAAAGTTCATCTATTAATATACTATAAATTATTCTGATAATAAATAATTAACCTAGTTAATTGAATTAAATTCACATAAGTAGTATAAAATAATATTAAACAAAACCAGTAGATCTGAAGAAAAATTAGGTTTTCAGGAAATGTATTTTAGTGAATAAGATGATCTTACAACTACAATGTGAGTCGTAGTATTCATTATATGAATCTAAATAATTTAATATAGACATATATTTTATAAATTCCATTTTAATTATTGCTTAATTAGGGTTATTATAGTTATTGTAAATTGATAAATGTTATGGGCTTGAAAATAATTCTCAAAAAAAAATCATCTTTAGGCATCAAAATAATCTTATTATGAATAATAGTATAAATATAATTAAATGATAAATAATTTTATTAAATATAACTACAGAATAATTATGTTAATTTAAATAAAATTTAAATCATAATAAGAAATTATATTTTATAATTTATTGATTATAAATGATTTTATTTGAAAATCTGAATTTTCCAAAAGTCATTGAAAAATCACTATTGGCCAAAAAATTCCAAAATTTCAAAGTAATTTAATATTGATATGTTGATCTAAAAACATAATTTCATTTTATGAAATTAATTTTATGAAATATGTATAAATTATTTATAATACATTCTTACAAATATAAAATAAAATTATTTTTGATGAAAACATATTTTTAAAGAATATAATTAATTTTCTAAAAAATGGTGGATTATTTTATAGGAATTTATGAATAAATTTATATTGAGTAATATGTATATATATTTATAAAATTAATTAATATAATTAATAACTTCCAATTTAATATAACATTTATGATGGTCATATTTAAATAATAAATTTTCATGGTTCATTTATGTTTAGTGTTGTGTATCATTTATGTTATCTAACTTAGTTTTATTTTATAAAATATAGGGGTGTTACTCCCTAAAACCTTTGCAAATATTTTTCCTAAACATTTTAACAATATCTATGTAATCAAAGGTTTTACACTTTACAATATTTTTATTGAAATCCTACATCATAATAAGGGTTCATGAAACCTCATCTAGATAAGATAGAAATATGAATAAAAAGGTCACCTGGAAGAACACAAAACTAGTTTCAAATGTACAAAAACAATAATGGGATGTGAAAATATTGACATAGATGAAATAAATAATTACTATATAATTATGTAGAGTGATATAAATCATCCAATCCAAGAAATGGAATGATCATAAAAAATTTAGCAACCGAAAAACATTAAAATAATGTAGGGAAAATAAGATAATCGATTTTATCTCAAATGATTATAATATAAATAAAAAAGTCATCAAGATTCATTTCCTAGAGTATGGAAATTATTTTATCATCTAGACTACGAGGATATGGTAAATATACTATTTTGACTAGTATATTTTTACAATTTAGCCAATTCCAACAACAATTTCATTTATTTATCCAAATGATGAGTATTTATGATGATTTTATTACCCCTTCAAAGAAAAAATAATATATAATGTATTGAATAATACCAAAAATATAAAAAGATAATCCTTTCATATGTTGAAACATGAAGTAAATGGTTATAATTAGATATGATATTTCCTAATATGAAGAAAAATTCATATCACTAATCATTAAAATTAAATAGTAATAACCATTATTCAAACTAAATCATTTCAAATATAAATATCCTGAAAATTATTTAACATATTCCTAAATATGGCTGAATCATAAATATTAGATGTGTACAATCACATATTCTTATATTTATTACATAACTTTTACCTATAAATAACAAAATTCCCTTTTAAAATCTTATACCAAAAAAGTATATTCTTTAATCATTTAATCTCTATAATAAACTATTTATTCCCATTAATAACAAGAATTTACATAAAATAATTGAAAAAAATATGCATAAAAAATATAAATAAACCATTATTCAACCAATAAAATACCATAACTATTTTTTAACTTAATCATATAATGTTCCCTAAAATAATGAACTTATTCATTAGTGAAATAGTCACCTAATATTTTTCAATCCCATATTTAGCAATATCAATGGATCCTAAATCATAATAAACCATAATTACCTCAACATAAATTATATTAAAAATACTAAATGAATCACATAACATTAAAAATAAAATTTATTCTCTAAATGAATATTCTCCTTAAACCCAATGGTTAAATATACATCAAACCAATAAAACATCTCACTGAATGACATTAAAAACCTCAAAATATCAATATATAAAACCTAAAATGTGGTTTCTATTATATAGAACATATTATCCACATTAAAATTCTAAATACATTATTTAATCCATAACAATTAAATACCTTATTATGAAAACACCATAATATATAATATTTTATAAAACCTACTATGATACAAACTATAATAGCCTCAAAACTGCACTGCAAGATCCAGTGCTTATAACAATTTACATATCAAGTTTTTAATGTCGATAAATGTGACCTAATTAAATAAATCAAATACTTATTAACATCAAAATTAATATATTGGTTCATA
The DNA here is from genome assembly GCA_963277665.1 of Viscum album. Taxonomy (NCBI): domain Eukaryota; kingdom Viridiplantae; phylum Streptophyta; class Magnoliopsida; order Santalales; family Viscaceae; genus Viscum; species Viscum album. The sequence continues at coordinate 895,407,740 of OY728123.1, forward strand.
TATGTTCACATGGTCCAATTAGGTTTTGGTATTGGATAATTTTGGAAAGCTATTAATAAATTGGATTTACAAACAACTGGTTCATAATGATCAATATCATCTCCCACTATACCCATCTAATCATATTCGATATAATTTCATGTACTTCTAAAATAGAATTATTAATATATGAAATATATCTAAAAAAATAATTTTACATAATTCTTCATAACATGGTGAAAAATAAACATAATAAAGGATATATTAAATAGTCAGTATGGGTAAAGATAAGAATTAATAATTAAATTTAATTAGTTATTTTGATATTATCATAAAGGGTATGATTAAATAATCCAAATTCATGATAATAAAAAGTTTATTAAAACCCATCAATACTTAGATCATTGACCAGGAAAAATTCTATAAAGATTTAACAATTTCATGATTCATTGTTATCAATAATCATGATCTTTATGATATCAATCTTGCTAAAATGAATCATTAAAACCCATAGAATGAATAAATATAGTGTATTTGTATTTGGAAATATCATCTTTATAAATCCCTTATATAACACATACATAAACCATTCAAATGAAATAAATATATGATATACTTCTATAATAAATGAATTAGATTACTATATGGACACACCCATCATAAAATCTATATCAGGATCACCCATGAGGTATAATTGGTCTGATCACATCGTATAAACAATTCCTATAATGATAATGTTAAAAAGTACATAGAGATTTAATTTAATCATAAAACTCATAATAACTAACTAATTCATTCAAAAAATAACTAACATCTAGAAAATGAATGGGTTACATTAAAATATCAAAAATGAATTTGTAATCCATATATATAAATAATTATTATGTAAAAATTAAATAATATCCCCATATGAGAAAAAGTGACATCATTGTTTTTTGACTTTTATTAATAGAAATAACATTAAAAGATCATTAATTTTTTTGAGGAAAATAACTTTTAAATATTAATATTAATTTTACATACTAAAATTTCAAACTAATTTATGAAAAAAAATTCATCAAATGTAACAATATAATTTTATAAAGGAATATTTAAATAAAATAATATAAGGTCCCAGCATTAAAATATTACACAATCATGAGATTAGTCAATAATTTAACTTTAATTCACATCAAGGATATTTTCATGTTAATAGTTTTAGATAATTATGTCTTAAATATTACATAATTGACCTAAACATTACTTGTGGGTAGTTACACTCTGTATCCACTTTTTCCACCAAATGAAATCCTTTAAACAAAACATTATTTTTTTTCTTGATAAAAATATTCTTGAATTCTTCATTTCTATTACGCATAGTTATACCCTATGGAAAAAATTTCAAAAACCTGGTATGGGAATAAAAAGATCAGTAAGGAAAATACAAAAAGGAATAAAACCATTAGACCATGAATATTTAAAACTCAAGAAAAATTTTTCACAAAATCATACTTTTCACCAATAACACATAAACTATTTAGACTATATATATTACAATAATAAGATTCCTAAAAAACATCATAGAAATGATAAAAGATAAAGGTAAATTGGGGAATCTATATCATACATACATTGTAGCTTTCAAAACTACATAGGGAGTAACCATCACAGTTGCGTTTGGAATACCCATCACAATATATTCCCTAAATCTCTAAGGATAAACCATATCATTTACCTCCATCACATTACCCAATGCTTTGGAGAAATATCAAGGGCTCACCCACCCATGATTTACCATGGAACCACCCATATACGAAGTAATTTCGAAGAATCATAACATAATCATTACACCTAAACCAAGCATAAAGGAAAAATAACATTTCCACTTTCAAATGACATTTCATCAGTAAAATCCATACACTCATAAATGAAAAAACATTATTTTAAAATAAAATGGTAAAATGGTAAATTAAACATAGATACATAATAGAGACATAAAACAATGAAATTCCATTCATGATATATATATAAATAATATTTAAATCTATTGAAATAATAAATCCCCTTTTAAAACACAATTAACAAATTTTAAAACGGGATTTTGAATCAAAATTTCCAATACCACTATGGAACTTTTGAATGGAATTTACAATTTAAAACACTCATGTACATAAAAATAAATCCTTAAAACCATATTGAAAATAGGTACATTTATAATAATGATTTAGGACAATAAATCATTAAAACATTTATAATGGTGTTTTAGATAAAGAGTACTGTACAATTCGGAACATTAAAATTATACACAAAATGGTAGTATAAATTTTTAAAAGAAATTAAATATAATGATTATAGATATAATATGGATACTAAATGTAAAATGGGATGTCCATATACACTTTATTAGGAAATAAAGCTGCATAACATCAAGAAATTTCTCAATGAAAGGATATTAAGGTGAAGTCCCTTACTTTGAGTCCGAATCATCATGTACAGTAGTTATGTTCCTAGATAATAAACTTGTGTTAATTTCTACTTGAATGGGAAATTTTTTAATGTTTATTATTTATTTCATATCAATTATTAACATGTTATAAAAATTAAATAACTATTCATGTTCATATCGGACGTTTTGTCGACATTGGGTACTTGAGTCAAAAATGATATTGTTTGGATGTAAATTGTCAATGTGATCAAAAATACATCATCTATAGAATATTATTCATGAAATAAATATCATATATTTTTAGTATATATTTATTTATAATGATCCATAATATTTTGAGATAAGAAATGAAATGCACCGTTCATGGAGACGGTAGGTCGTACATATGCATGAATGCTACTTTCATTTCGTTGTCATATTAAAAGAATTAAAAATAAATGATACCTTAGTATATTATAATTAAAGTATAATATCTATGTTATATATTTTATATAAGTTCATTAATTTCATCCTTTATACATTTCATTTATGGAATGTACGATACATATCACTTTGAGGGGGTGGTAGTCCACACATCCTCAAACGAAATTATCATATTTAAAAAACGCGGAAAGCATAAAGATAAGTTTTAAATAAAATTTAAAGAATAATAGAGACTATATAAATATAATATATTTCCTATATAAATATTTTTTCCATCATAATATCCTATGTGAGAGGCGTTAGGGGAAAATTGAACAATTATCGTTTTGTGAGATAGTAGTAAACCTGAAACAGAAATAGTATGTTTTATATGCATTAGATGGAGGTGTGGGTAATTTTAGGTCTAAAAAATATCATAAAGTCATACTATTATATTTTTTATACTGGTTTTGTTATAAAATAATGGAATAAAGAGAGGTTATGGGGTTGGAGAAGGAAAATAAATGAAAGGAGTTTGTGAGAAGACGTTACCTCTAAATCAGGTAACTCCTTTTGATTTGTGTTGAAAGGATTTATTCAATTACCTTATACCCATGTAAAGTATTCTATTTATAAGTTAGGTATTTTTGGGTATTATTTAAGAATAATTTGGAAGAGACAAAGGAATTTATATGTCTGAGTTAGTGGGTAGAGTTGGGGGCCTTTTTTAAGAGGGCGGAGGGGCACTTTAGGAAAGTCTTGAAATATTATTTTTTTTAAATTCATTTTAAAATTATAATATTTAAAAAGTTATATTTTTATAGGTTAATAGGATGATGGGTCTCGATCCCCTAAAAAATTTATTTTATATAAGTTTAGGTCACAAATTTAACCTTATCTTTTGGCTTTAACCCTTAGTTAAATAAATTAACTCTTACCATGTCTTCTTGTATTTTTATACTATATGGTGAATATAGTTTCTATAAAATACCAATATATCCTAAATTTCATAATTAATGAATATTTTAAAATTATATATTCCATTTTTCCAAATATTATATTTTTATTACTATTATATCATTTAATAAAATAGCATTTGTTTCAAAAACTCAATTATGTCAATTTTGACGCTGTTCAGTATTTTTTTTAAAGTCATAAAAACTTGTATGTTGACATAAAAACTACCTTAAACCAAATAAAAATGGAATAGTATTACATAAAATTGCTGGATGGCATCAAAAGTTTCAAAATAAATTTCTTTCAATATTTATAATATCATTTATTTGAAACATTCCCGAATAAGGAAATCCCTGCATCATCATTATGTCATAAATAAATAAATTTATTTAGTGTTTCAGAATTATAAATAAAATACCATGATGTAAGAAATATTTTTATATTTTTAATTAATATTTATATTAAAATAGATCCATTATATAACCCTATAGTAAAATTGATTTAGTAAAAAGATACATGCTTACGTTATATGTCTCTTTACTTTAAATTAATTAGTATAACATGTCATTATCAAACACAAGTGGATCCCAAATTAGAACGGTTAAACCTAAGGATTTTTTTGTTCTCCAATGACTCATATAGTAATATTAGGAAATGTTTTAGGGTATTTTTATATTGTTATAATATTATTTTTACCCTTATTTACCTAATTTACCCTTTAATTGTGGTAAATAAAAATTATTACCGAAGTTACTATTTATAATGTAAAAAAATAAAAGGTACCTATTTAAACAATTTGGACCCTATAATTAAAAATATGTAATCGATTTTTCCAAATTAAAAACACATAATTTATAGTAATTAATTAAAAATTAAATCCCACTGTCAAAATGACAAAAAGGGTTTTTAAAAAGTAAAAACCATCAAAAGATTGACACCTTTTTATATCAAATTTAAATATGAAATTATTTAAAATTACCATAATTTGATTAAATTATAAAAAAATAATCCAATAACACATTAAAATAAATTAAAATTATAACATAACTATATCAAAAAGTTAGATGAAAATGCATTTTTGAATTAAAATGCAGCATTTTTCACTATTCATTAAAAAATGAATTTTATTAGAAAAATGTCAAAATTCATCTAAAGTAAATTTGTATTTCATGATTATAAATAATAAAATTAGTTCTTGAGAGATAACAATTTAAAGTTAAAAAACTTGATTTAATGTGGGGTCTCCATCAAATGGCGTTAAAAATGCATTTTTTGAAAAATTCATCTTTTTATGTTTAAAATTTATTTTTTTCTTATATCTTGTCTAAAAAACAAATATTATGAATTTTAAACATCAAGTTGATTTTATATTTCATTAATATAATCCAAAAAGAGTGACATGGTTTAATAAAAAAAATTATTTTAATTTAAATAGGTTTTCATAAAAACACATCCTTTATATTCAATTGGTTTTTATTTCAGTTTCTATTAAATTTGGTAACCTAGTAATAATTATTAAAACATTTTTAAACAATATTTTTATAATTTAGTTGATACTATTCATTCCCATGATTCTAACAACTACTTTATAATGGCAACATTTAAATAATAATTTTTAGTTGTTTGTTTAAGGTCGATGTAGAATATCATGTACACTATTGAACATAGTGATTCATTCTTACAACTTAGGATGTTATATCCGCCCCCTTTAATAAATTTCATAATCAAAATTTGAATTTGGGGTTGGTAACAAGGGTATGACTTTTCAAAATACCTTTATTACAAACCCTCATCGGAAAAGAGATTAATAAATCTTCCTCTTTAAATTATAGAAAGTGATGTATCCATGTCACCCAAGATGTCACATACTAGGGTTAAATATTGGAAAACATGGATATGGAAGAAAAAATAATCATCTTGTTCATATGGAGAGTGATAGAATACATTATCTAGAAAAAGTTAACAATCATAAATCAAAAAACAAGTGATGGGTTAAAAAATCATTGATTTTACAATAGGAAAAGTAAACAGAAAACATTTTTGTTTTAATATCATTTTCATAAATATGAGGAATTTATATAAGTGATTTACTAAGAACATAAAGAAACATACTTAATTTTTAATTAGAGTTTCATCCTTTAATAAATTTCTACCACAAACTCATCTTTTTCCCGAATGATGAGTATTCAAGATGATTTGGTCAAACCTAAAGCACTAGAATCAAATTATAGAGAATAAAATAATCAATAAAAGATTAAATATCTTTTCATCCTATCTTGAACCATTAACCAAATCTTAAATGTTTAGGATAAAATAAGAAAACTCCCCCAAAATAATAAACCACTTTATAAAGAAAAACATCTTTTAATATACAAAATTAAAAAGTAATATCTAAAGTTCAATAAAGACCATTCAACAAATAAATTTACTTAAAATTTCTAAAATAATCTAAAATAAGATTGAAACCCAAAATTTAATTGGATTTTATCACATATTCTTCTAGGATAATTTTTAACATTTATATCCAAATAACATCAACCAATCATAATGTCTCATACCAAATATTAATTTCCTAGTAACATATTCTCCAATATAGGTTAATAACTTCCATAGATAACCTGAATCTCCATAAGTCCACAATAAAAACATGGATTCTTAAAAAATAAAATTCAAACATTACTCTATTAAAATCAAATAGTGTCTTATTTACCTTATTCATATAATAATCACAAAACAATGAACGTATTCCAAAATAACATTCATCACTCAATACCAAAATCAATTTCCAATACCAAGGATATCCATTTGAAAAAATATATATCCTCCAAATCAACTTATTATTAATCCATAAGAAAATTTAACTAAAAAAAGTCATTCAAAATAGGGACTTCACATAGGCTAGTGGTAGGAGAGACACCGTTGCTTCCCTATAGTTGTGGGTTCGATTCCAGGAACCTGATAAGACGTGAAGAGTTGTCACTAATCTTGTGAGTTATCCCATTTTATTAAACATAAAATGATCATACTTTGTTTTAATCATAATCTTTGTATTATACCTCTCATTTTCATCCCAAATCATAATGACCTCAATATATTAATTCAGGAAGACATATATATATATTAAAAAAAATATCCACCATAAGATTTAATAAAACTATTCGCAAAAGAATGAACATCATTCCTTGATCATGGTGTCCACCCGGTTTCATAACCATTTTTTTCACGTCGATATAAGGTCCATTAATTGAAATAATGATTTAGAGATTCTCAAAAATCACTTGCTTCTTTTTTCCAGATAAAACATGTTAAAAATGGGTCATATGTGTGTATGTAGAGAAATATTTTTTGAAAATACTCTTGTATGAAATATAATTTCCAAACACTAGATAAGAATTTATTTTTATAAAACATTCAGACCGAGTTTGAGTTGAAAATTTCAGTCAATAGTCCTTTTAAAATACCATTATTATGTGATGAAATATAATATTTTAAAAGAAAATATAAATAGGTTGCACAAGGGTCTCCTTCTTCATAATTTTTTTCAAAATCATAATGTTATTCATAATCTCGTGATAAGGTATAATATCTAAAAAATCCTTGATAATATTTATCTTTTTTGAAAATATGAGAATATTTGGAAAATAATATTTGATTATAAATGACCCATAATCCATGATGGTATCAGGGTATAGTGGAGTTGTTTGATATGTCAAAAAATTACTTACATGTGATTTTTATACTAGAAAATGTATTAAAGTCATCTGAATATGACATTGAAATAATTATTTCAAGGAATTAATCATGAAGAGATAAGAATATTTTTTGAGATCCTCCTCCTTCAATTTTTAATCAACATTCCTTGATATGAAAAAGTTATATGAAAAATATTTAACCAAAATAATAGACATATAATGTTAATATATGTTTATCCAAAACTCATAATCCCTAAAGGTGTCTAAACCTCCATCTGATACCAACTATAATTCCCCAGCCTGAAAACATTATATAATCTCGAGATAAAAACATAATTTGACTTTTATTCACATCAAGGATAATTTTAGGTTTAGATTTTTATTTAATTATGCCATAACTATTACAAAATAGTCCTCGATATTAAATCAAGGACGTTACTCTCATTATCCACTTTTTCCACCAAAGTAAACCCTTTAAACAAAATATAATTTCTTTTTATTTATAAAATTATTATTTAATTATTATAATATAGTTTCTATCCTTATAACCTATTGAAAAAATTACAAAAAACATGGGATGATCAAAACAGGCTGATTAAGGAAAATAAAATAAGGAATAAAACTGTTTGTCTATGAATATTTCAAATGCATGAAAACATTTTCCCAAAATCATAATTTTCACCCATAAAACATAAAATATTTAGCTTACATCATGTAATAATATTATTCCTAAAAGACTTCATAGAAATAATAAAAAAATGTAATGTCTAAAATCCATATCATAATGACATTGTGGCTTTCACAGTTACATAGGTAGTAACCTTCATAGTTACATTTTGAATACCCATTGCAGTATATTCCCTAAATTTATTAGGAGAAGCCTTATTATTTACCTCAGTCATGTCGCCCAATGAATTAGAGAGTTATCATGGGCTCACCAGCCATTGGTTTATCATATAACCACTCATATACTTATGTAATGCCCCATAAATATAACATAATCATAACACATAAACCAAGCATAGAGGAAAAATAACATTTCTACTTTGAAATCATATTTCATATTTTCAAGCTGCACACTCATAAATGAAAAGAAATTATTTTAAAATAAAATGATAATGTTGTAAAGTAAAAAATCAATACATAATAATGACATAAAATCATGAAATTCCATCCAAGAAGTATATATTAAAAAAATATTCCAAATTATTAAAATAATCCATCAATTTTTAAAACACAATTAAGACATTTTAAAAGAGTATTTTTGAATCAAAGTGTCTGATACCACTTTGAAACTTTTTAAAGGAATTTGCACTTTAAAAAAATAATTTAAATATAAATAAATCCTTAAAATTTGTTTTAAAATTTGTAAATTAATGAGAATGATTTATAAGAATAAATATTTCAAAAATTTAAAATCATGTTTTAGATAAAGACTACATTACAATTTTTCAACATTTAAATTATAATCCACTTGAAATTAGAACCTTTTAAAAGAAATTAAATATCATGAGTATAGATATAATATAGAAAATTAATGTAAAAGGTTATTTATATACACTTTATAATAAAATAAGGGTACATACCATCAAGAAATGTCTCAATGAAAGGAGATTGTGATGATGTCCCTTACCTTAAGTCTGACTCGTCACGTAAAATTGTTATGTTACGAAATAATAAACATTGTTTAATTTCTAATTTATTGAGAGACCATTTCTTGTTTATTATTTATATAATATTTCATAATAATATGTTATAAACATTACATAACTATTTATGTTTATATCATATTTTTTGTCGATATTGGGTGCTTGAGTCCAAAATGAACTTGTATTGAAGTTAGTTGTCCATGTGGTCAAAATTCCATCATCGCCAAAATATTATTCATGATTTAAATATAATATATATCTGTTATAAATATTTATTTATAATATTCTATAATATTTGTAGATAAGAAATGAAATACACTTTTCAAGGAGAAGGTAGGCCGTATGTATGCATGAACACTACATTCATTTCGTTTTCATATTAAATGAATGAAAACAAAATGATGAATAGGTATATAATAATTAAATTATAATATATGTGTTATATATGTTACATAAGTTCATTAACTTCATCCTTTATATGTTCCATGTATGGCATGAATGAGTCATATCACTTTGATGGGGTGGTAGTCCACACTTCCTCAAACAAAATTATCATATTTAAGAAACATGGAAATCAAATAGGTATGTTCTAAATAAAAATTATATAAGCATATAGACAATATAAATATAATATATATTATATATAAATATAGATTCCATCATAATGGCCTCCATGATATGTGGTAGGGAAAAATTGAACAATCATCATTTTATGAGGCAATGGTTCACTATAAAGAGAAACAGTTTGTTCTATATCAATTAGACGGTGGTGTGTGTATGTTTAGGTCTAAAAATTAGCATAGAAATATAATAGTATATTTATGATACTTATTTTTTTATAAAATAATTGAAAAAATAGAGGTTATGGGGTTGGAGAAGGAAAATAAATGAAAGGAGCTTGAGAGAAGAGGTTACCTCTGAATCAGGTAACTCCTTTTAATTTGAGCCAAAATGATTTCTTGAATTGCCTTATTGACAAGGTAATTATTCTAAGGGAATGGGAGGGATTTCGGGAGATTATATGAGATGATTTGGATGATCCAAGGAGCTTTAGAGGTGTGAGTAAGTGGGAAGAGGTGGTGACCTTTTATAAGAGGGAGGAGGGGCACTTTAGGAATGTCTTGAAATATTGTTTTATTATAAATTTATATTCGAATTAAAATCGTTAAAAATTGATATATCTATAGTATAAGATGAGTATGGGTCTAAATACACTCATCCAATTTGTTTTATACATGTTTACGATAGAAATGTAACCTTATCATTTGGCTTTAACACTTAGTAAAATAAATTAACTCTTAACAAGTCTTCTTGTATTTTTACACTATATGGTTAATATAATTTCTATAAAATGACAAGAGACAATAAAGTGGATCATTAATTACATATGTTACATTATTTAAGTCAGTTGGCCGAATATTAGGTTTTTATGACTCTTATATCATTTCATAAAAGATTATTTATTTTAAAAACTCGTTTTTGTAAATTTTGACACTATTTAGTAAATTATTTTTTCTAAATTCATAACTAATTTACTAATTTGAACAAAATAAACTAACTCAAAGATAAAATGTAAAAATATTAAATAAAAGTTTTTTATGATAATTTTTTTAAATTATATTTATTTCAATATTTATAATATCATTTATTTGGATCTTTCATTAATAAGGTAATCACTGCATCATCATTGTGTCATAAATAAATAAATTTATTTAATGTATAATAATTATAAATAAAATACAATGATGTAGGAAATATATTTAGATTTACTATTTATAGTCAAAGATATTTGTTACATAACCTTGTATTAAATATGTGTAATGCATATTTTTATAATTCAGTTGATAGTATTTATTCCCGTCATTCCAACGGCTAGGTTGTAATAGTAACATTGAAAAAATAATATTTAGTTTTTCTTTTAACCTCGATATAGTGTATCATGTACTCTATTTAACATAGTGTTTCTTTCTTAAAACTCGAGATGCTGCAAATAATGGCTTGGACTATGGAATTTTTTTTTTATTATGTACATTTTTAAAAAAAAGAATTTTCAAACTTTTGTAAAGTGAGTATCATGTGAAGCATTTGGAAAATGATAAGAAATTTCCCATTATTTATTTTAAATTAAGGTTTAATATCATCTAATGTATCCTTTGGTAACAATTAATGTATACAATTGATCATTTTTAATACATTTGTAAAACAATGATATTCAAAATAATGATTCCACATCTAAAATAATAAACAATATCGATAGCACTTACAAATAACTTTCTTAACTTTTATTTATTCAATAATGGTGAAAAATGAAAAAAAAAATTGTAAACGACATAAATAATTGTTGTAGAATCTAATATATTTAGTTTTTGAAAATAATAACTTATAATTTACTCTAAAAGAACATAAAATATGAACAGTCTATAAAATAAAGGATTTTGTAAAAAAATAATTTTTCACATTGTTATCTTTTCAATCAAAAGTCACAAGAATTAATATCATCAAATAAAATTTTATATATCAAGAAAAAAACATGATTCATTATATAAAAACTATATGGGTAAAATATATACTTTATAAAAAAATTGGTGCATATCAATAAATGTACATCCCAAGGAAATGGAATTTCATATGAATAACCCTTACAATCATCATATCATTGAACTGAGATTTAATAAATTGATAATATATACATAAAAAATAGAAAACAAATTAAAAAATTTAGAAAAAATTATTCAATTTTATTCCATTTGAAAAATAATCATAGTGTATATAACACAATGATGATATAATATAAACCAATGAATTAACATTGAGTTATCAAAACACCTACCACTTATTAGCATTCATGTCAACTACCCTTGGATGAAATAACCAAAATTGAATCATAAAATGACATGAATTATCCAGGATTCATAATATAATATGTTCAATGGGAAGTATATACTGTGTATAAAAGAAATTATGTCTATAGAAATTATCTAAGTCTTAATGGAGGAAATTTTGGATGAAATAGCTTACTACGTTTTTAATATATGTATTACAAACTATGAATGAGAGAACCTAATATGTAATAAAAAATAAAAATAATATTAAATAAATTTATCATAGAAGAAATCATAATATGTATATACATAATTGAATAAAAATAAGTTCTGAATATAATTTTTTTATAGAAATAATACTGAGATGAAGAACCCTTACATCATGTTTAAACATTCCTTATATGTTCATAAACTCATGTCTAGTAATATTATATTAAATTTTTTATTCAACAAGAACTTTTTCCAATTTTAACACATAATACATAAATGATTTATTTTATTTATTTTACTAAATGTTTTAAATATTTATTCATTTGAGTCCACGTAAGGTGTTTTGAGAGCCTCTGGTCCCTAATTTCAAATAGACTTCAGTATGTAGACCATGAAAAATACGCCATTGTTACATCATATATAGAATAAAAATAATTACATAATAGTAATTTTAATAAGTCATATATTAGTAAAAAACCCATAAAAGGACAATTGTTAGGAAAAATGTACTATGTTAAAATCATGGAGATGGTAGGTCATATATATGCATGAGCAAGACTTCAATATATCAATTATCATTAATTAAATAAGGTGTGTTTTATTTTATTATCATTGAATTTTAATAATATCATAAATATAATATTATTTCTTTATAAACACAAACACAAAAACCCACACACACATGTACATCATTATAGTGACGCAGTGATGGAAAAACATCACCTCACATCTTAGATGGGGTAGTCCATACTTATGCACGAATGACATAATTATTTTTTAATGAAAAGTAATGGTAAAAATTAAATGATATATTATTTCTTGATAATTAAATATATTTATTGAGTACCATATATAATTATTAATTACATCCTTATAAATAGTTGTTAATGGTGATGTTGATAATTGAATTACAATGGGTCATGATTCATTAGTCCTCCAAATACATGAATACTCCCTTCATTACCCATATTATTGAAGTGGAGATAGATATATATTATATAATTAACATAATAAAATATTTTTATATAGTTTATAATGGTGTTATAATATATTCATGGTTGAAGAACATTTGGAGGCGGGGAAAGATGAAACATAACAAACATTCCTTGTTATGAATGATACATCTACTTCAAACCACATCATTAATGTTACGACTTAATCACTGCTAAATATTATTTCTTATAAAAAAGGACTATATTACATGGAATGTGAAGAATTAATGGTATTTAGTTTTTTAATGAATTATCCATAATGATTTTATGTTTCGAATAGGGGTGGAGAGTGTGTGGTCTTCTATTAGCCGAGGAGTGAAAACAATTGAAATTATTGAAATGAAAATGTTATAAAACAATTTTCACCATATTAAAGGCTCTAAATTAGACTATTTTTAATAATTAGATCATATATTGTTGAATATAGTTATATATAATGTAATTTAGAATTGTTTTTATCCATTTTAACTCGTACCCGTTTAGTTTAAACACCGAGTAAAGAAGTTATCACCATAGATGTGGTAAAATATTTGAACTGCTTCGAATAATCATTATGAAAATAATTAGCGGAGAATATTATGAAATATAAGTTACAATAAGTAATTTTATTGGAATCATTTTATAAAATTCAATTGAAAAAAATAATATAATTTAATTTATAATAAAACTTGCATACATAATGAAAAATTGGGTTTTCATGAAAACTATGATTTAAACATATAATAAAATTATATTAAAATTATTACTAGTAAAAATGATTACATGAATTTAAATTAATATTTATAGATATATAATCATTTCACAATATGGGTTATATTTATTAGGTGAAATGAAAAAACATTATGCACTTTAAAATAGTTTTTAGAAAGACATTTTTATAAGGCCAGTAAAAATTAAAATAAGATCTAGTATAACAATGATTAGGATTTATATAATAGGATTGAAAATGTATAAAAAATAATAATTTTACAACAAATAAAATTCAAAAATGGGATTTTAAATTGGAAATCATTATAAAATGAAATTTCCATATTTAAAAATTGACATTTTCACTATTCACTGAAAAAGAAATTTATTCCAAAAAATCCCAAAATTTCTCTTAAATTTAATTTTGATAATATGATTAAAAAATTGAAGATTATTTTTTAAAATAGAATTTAATAAAAATATAGAACTTATTTATAATACTTTTTTACAAAACTAAATAAAAATATATTTTATAAGAATCATTTCTGTAAAGAATATAAAAGCATTTATACAAATAGAATTATTATATACTATCAATTAATCTATAAATTTATATTTATTTGTAAATATATATATATATATAATAAATTAGTTAATAATATTCATAACATCCAATTTATAGTAATGGTGTAATATCCCCAACCGAGGAGACACTAAACTAGTGCCGCGAGCCGAGTCATCACATGAAATCAAGCACACATCCCGTTATGCCAAATATTTCTAACTAGAAACAAGGGTTTAATAAGTCATGTGGAGATAGTATACCCTCTCTACCAATAAGACTCAACATAAAATAATTAAATTATGGAATAAATATATGATATCCAATGAACATGCATAATAAATAATTTACTTAAATATGTACAAGACCTCAACCAAACAATAAACTATTTCATGTCATGTTAAAAAGTCTTGAATTGAAAAAAAGTTTAGAAAATAGTGGTACTACCAAAAAGTTCCTTAATCCAATTCTAGATCGTTAATCATTAGTGGCCCAATCCCTACTTAACTCCCTAGAATAGTTCCCATGCCCTTTTCCTATCCTGCAACCATGAGATCTGCTTAGATACCAAATGGAAACCTGAGCGGGGTGTGAGTACATCTCAGTAGGACACCACCAAAGGCATATAAAAAATAACTAGTCTAAATATTTAGTGCATTAAAGTACTAATTAAATGAAAATAATACAAGGAAATCTCATATTACATCACTTAACAACCTTTTCTTTAACCATTTCTATCATTTTTACCATTTTGATCATTTATAACATCTTCATTAAATAATCCATTTTCATCACATGTTCCACAGTTTTGTAGTATACATCACCTAAACATTGTACAAGTTAATAAAAACTCTGAATAAAGGTAATATGATAAGTCTCTATCTCACCAGTGATAAACATGTCACATTAACACATTATCCTCACCTTGAAACCTCGATACGGTTGGAATGAAATTGTTAGGGGAATAGATTCTCCATCCTATTTCCTAAACATTTCATTTTAGGGAGTAGTTTAAAACCTCAATATAACTCAACCTGTGGGCCTAGAACCTCAAGTTAATACCAACACTACCAAGCCATGTGCACATGCTTATTTATCAATTCACCACACAAATACCATATCACAAACATACACAACCACGATAATCAATATCAATAATCCATAACCATCAACATGGGATTTAATACATTGGCATAACCAATTAACACATTTTCCATTTATTTTACTTTGTTGTTTATCCCAATTCCTATTTAATGTGCCAAAACTCATTAAGAATATTCACCAATCCACATACATTACACCATTTAACATATAAAAAATTTCCATATGTTATTCACTTAACCCATTCATCATCTCCAATGTATTAACCCATTAACCATTTCCCATGTATTAACCCATTAATCATATTAATTAATTTCCTTGTGCAACCCATATATATGTTCTTCAATTCACAATACATTTCCTTGTTAACATGTTCATCATTCATATGTACTAATCCTTTTAGGAATTTAAACAAAATTCACAAGCCATTAAAATTGTCTCTATTAACCCATATACCTCATTTATCATCCTAAAGCATTATACCATAAACCAATTACACGTTTTCGATTTCAAAATTCATATAACCCATTACTATTCAACCCGACAACCCTTTATACTTTTTATGTAATGTTCTGGATTTCAACGAGTATTATTTTTAAATAATACACGTATTAATTTCGAGACCAGCTGTTGCGATGACATGGTATTCTAAGTCTAGGAGTGCCTGGAATAAATTCGTGAAGAATATTAAAATAATAAATAGCACACACAAAAACTTTTCTTGAAAAATGTGGATAACTTCTAATAATTTTACCGAATAAGAAATTTGAAGGCACCATTGTGTTTTGAATAATGATTTTAAGTTAGGCACATCCTAAAATTGGTCTTCACAGGTCGTATGTGGAATGTATTCATGGGTGGTTAAAATTAATAAAATATTTTAAGAAAAATTACATCATTTCATTTATTGATACAGAAATCCATAGAAAACTTTTGCTTTAAATAAATCCTTTTTAGAGATCCAGGTTCAGTCTCATAACCTTGGATCCTCTAGAGACCCTATAGAGAGTGATCAAGAGAATTCTCTTAAGTAGGTGATGAATAAACATTTAATCGGCAACTAAAGAACACTGATTATGATAGTCTCACTAAACCATATTATGTGGAAATATTTATTCATCAGTGATCAATCCGAATCTAGGTAGTATGTGTTATTTTGATTTCTTTTCCCCATTCTTGAATCCTACTACGAATGTGGACTAATCCATGAATAGATTTCCCCATGGATCGATCTTATTTCCTGTCTGTGGGATTTATTTGGAGTTAATTCTTGAGATTCGATGGATTCCTCTACCAATCTCATGGACAACAACCAAGATTGACATAATCATTGGTGTAGGTTCGTCACTCTCAATTTCATGTTTTTTATCCCTCGATTCATGTGATATTTATTCCGAGTTTTTCATTCTTCCCCGACGTTGATCCCCTTTGGGAACAATAGATCATCACACCTTTCATTTATGTCACGACAATCTGAAACCATATATCTAAAATCGGGGTGACTTGATGGAGGTGTGATGAAGGGTGTGGTAGAGGATCAAATGGTAGTGGGTGTCGAATATGAATTCATCAATGATAAATAAGAACACGTTAGATTGAATTTTTCGAGTCTATAGGAGGCCCATATATCGTAGATTTATTGTAATAGTGGAAAAGTGAGGTCAAATATGGAGTTTTGAGGTGAACGGACCACTAGATTGGAATTCGGGTGATCGAAGACACAAACAAGAGGAAGAAGATGGGTTTCTGGAAAAATTAGATCCACACGGTGTGTAGTCCCCCCTTGGATGAAATCAGTGTATACATGGGAAGTACATGGACAAAGTGTGTAATCCCCACTACACGTCGTGTACCTATCTTCATCATGACATAGTTTAGAATGACATAATCCATTGAAAACATGTAGTACTTGGGGTCAAGGGAAATTACTTGTGACCCTACTAAACACTATGTAATCCTTTCTACATGGATTGAGCTACTTTTCCTCTTTATATTGGACACGTTTCGTTAGGGTCCATCCACTTATTTGTTTCCCTGAAGGTTGGTATGAATCGTTTCATACTCATAGTTATGAGATCCTTTTATTAGAAATTTCTGGATAGATTTGTTGGAATCCCATAAGGATCCTGAAACATGATAATCTATTCATTTCTTCGTACCCTAGGTGTAGTTATTGGTATCGACATTACCAACACTACATTGGTGTTGATCCTCTACATAGAGGGTTAATCCAAATTGAGTTTTTGGTACCACCCAATGGCCTTGGATATGATCCTCATATATTGTATCATATCTTTCTTTAGATCAATCTATGTTTCCTTCTCATGGAGAGACCCAAATAGAAATACCTCTCAGATAGATTTCGATAGTGCTATTAGACTCAAGAGTGTGTTCTCATAGAGAAGGGATTTGTGTAATCTTTGATTTGGAAATACTTTTGATGGAATAGTATGTTTCTCTCTTACCTCTATATTGTTTTTCATGGATTAAGTATATATGGATAGTATTTTTATATGTGTTGAAGACATATATATGTGTGGAGATGACTGTTTCTTTACTTCCTTTCATTTCGTTGTGGATTCGAGGTATCATACTGAGTATTTTCACACTCACCCTTGTACGGGCTAATCCCTCACGTGTTGTGTCTTGTGTAGAAGATCAACTTGTTAATGGATTCCTAGTAAGACTGGGACCAGATGATACTTTGTGGGAATGGATAGATCGAGGTGTGTTCTTACAGCTATAGACAATAGTCCCAATACCTTGACATATAGGTTGGCCTTGTTGTTACAAACTCTTTTTATAGGGATTGTATTGTAGACCTATTTACATTACATTACTTCCCTTTTTACTCTACATGTGAGATGTAGTTTTAATCATGAATTTTTTACTTTTTGGTTTTTAAAATTCATCATTTTGATGGCTTGGAGATGTGTGTGTGCATACATGTACATATTCAATGTCTCTCATGTTAGTGATATTCCAACTTTTTTCTAGTCACCAACCTCTGGCCTATAAGAGGTGGCCTTGGGGAGTCACTACATGGTCCCCATTGGGAAAGGTTGTGACATTGTGGTATCAAAGTCGATCAGTTCTACCTTAGGATTAAGAGTTTGTGAGATTGGTTTGGGGAAACATTGTTAAGAGTGTCGATTTTGGATTTGAAATTAGGGACACCCGTGCTGGTGTGGTGGATGATGTAACCATACACCAAGACTATAATAACCTACTTTTTGGCTCAGTATATCAGAATTATAGTTATAGAGAAAATAATAGTACATGCATCATATATGAATGGGTTTTCATTTCCTTCATGAGTCAGCTCTCCAAATATACTCATTGACCATGGTAAATATTTTTTACTTAAAGGAATCCTCTACAATGCAAACTAGATAGGATTTAGTAGATTGATCAAGAGGATGATCCCCTCATTGAAGAGGCATCATTACATAGAACAGTTCCCCATATGTTACCTCTAGTTGAAGCACTATCCATACCTCCACTTGTAGAGAAGTACATGGTACCCATAGTACCAACAGATGATGAGCGCAAACATAGCGCGCTTTGAGAGTTTTAGTGATAGATACCCCTCAGGTTCCAAGGTTATCATGACCCACAAGAGGAAGAATACTATATTGAGGTGGGAACCCAAGTTTTTTATCAATTTACGACACCTGTGGATCAGATGGTGGTCCTAGCAGTGAGACTTCTACACAGATCAGTATAATGATGGTGGAGTTTTCTTACCCAGACTTATGATGAGTTGAATATTTCATGTATAGAGTTCAAGAGCCACTTTATAAAGGAGTTATCACTAGTTATGCTAAGGTATATGCATATTCATAAAGTTATATAGCTTCAGTAGGGTAGCATGTGAGTGGATGATTGAGGCTCAGCAACCATACCATGTACCTGATGGATATGGTTTGAGATTAGTAATATAGGGATCGAACATTCAAGTGATGTCTATGTAGATAAATACAAGGTAGGGAAATCCCTACGAGAATTACTGCTTATTTGGGGTGCTTGAGTTAGATTGTGTGGTTGAAATATTCTTCACTGAGCAGATATACCTGATGACAGTCAGGAGTGGGTAGGAACGAGCAGAGTCTGTGATGGTAGGGATTTGACATCAGTCCCAGGGACCTGGACATGGGAGATGCTTTAGGTGAAGGTCCCTAGAATGTGGATCTGTATTTTAGGGATCACATGGTGGGTCCAGTTACCCTAGAGAGAGGCGGTGCTATTTATGTTATGGCATGGGACTTCTCACTTGAGATTTTCCAACCCACCGTTCTGCTAATAGGGAGACTATGGATTTACCACCGAGGCAAAGACAACAAAAGGAGAAAGTAGGTCCACAGGGAAGTTGATGTGGTAGTGTTGTTGGGAGCACATCAGGAGGTGGTTGACATTTTGACTAGTTACCACCACCACCCCCATGTGGTCCGCACCAGGCATAGGGAAATGGAGGGTTGGGGTGGGGACAGGTGCATGCGATCAAGGCATAAGACCCATGGGTTCCAAGAATGAGTCAGGGTATCATTTATGTCTTTTCTAAATTAAATACAGTACTAATATACATATTTTATTGTTATTAATTTATATCCCCATATCTTTTATGGGACTACGATATTCAGGTTCAACCATTAACTCAACCCTTATTATTGGAGACACCTACCAGAGATGTTGCGATGATCACACACTTATGACAACAGTGTGACCTGAACCATGGAGGTAAGATTTTTAGTTGGAACCTCTTTGTAGCAGCATTAATAACATAAGAAATCATTCATTGTATTTATTGGAAATCTACAATCCATGCATATATTAACAGTTTCATTCAAAGGTTGTGATGTTTCTGTAGTGATGTTATGGGTTTCTAGTTTTCTACAATGGTGGCAGAGTATGAGGACATCTTTCCTAAAGATGTTCTAGGCATACATCACCAAATAGATATAGTATTATAAATTGATTTAAAACATGGGATGACATCAATATCTGCACCAAAATATCAGATGGATCTTGAAGATCTTCACCAGTTGACGGTGCAGTTAGAGGACTTGTAGTGGAAGGACATCGTGAGACCCAGTGTTTAACCCTGGTCAACTCTAGTTTTGTTTTCAAAATAGGAAGACAGGATCTTGAGGTTGTGTGTGGACTATCAATTCTTGAATTAGGTGATCATGAATCAGGGATAATAATGATCCAATACTGAGGATCAATGAACTCTTTGATCAATTTAGAGGGTCCTGATGGTTCTTGAAGGTCGACCTTTGATCAGGCTATCACCAACTGCAAGTACGAGATGAGGATATACCGAATATGACCTTAATACATCGTTATGATCATTATGAGTACTTGTTGATTACATTTGGTATGATGAAAGTCCCATTAATTTTCATGGGACTCATGATCTTGATCATTCATCCTTATATAGACCGTTTCGTGGTATTCTTCATTGATGATATCAGGTGTACTCGATGTCTGAGGGGGATCACCCAATACAGTTAAGGATAGTGTTAGATGTACTCTAAGAGCCCCGGCATTATGGAAAACACTTGAATTTCTAGTTCTATTTTAATATTTTCCACTTTCTGGGTCATGTTT
Organism: Viscum album; assembly: GCA_963277665.1. Classification (NCBI taxonomy): domain Eukaryota; kingdom Viridiplantae; phylum Streptophyta; class Magnoliopsida; order Santalales; family Viscaceae; genus Viscum; species Viscum album. The sequence continues at coordinate 895,428,828 of OY728123.1, forward strand.
TCTTAGAAGATGGAGTAGTAGTGGACTCATCCAAGGTCAAGGTAGTGTTAGCATGTGATCCACCTAAGAGGATAATGAAGGTGTGGAGATTACTCATGATAAGAGGCTATAAATGGAGATTCATACTAAATTTCTTCAGGATATCAGCACCTATAAAATCATTGACATGAAATTGGAATCATTATAGGTAGACAAAAAAGTACCCACGGACTTTTCAGTAGTTGAGGTAGAGTTTGAAGAGGGCTCTGATCATGAGATTTCCAGAGGAAGGTGTTGAGTACATGGTATTCTGTGATTCATTTGGGACTGAGCTTGGTTATATCCTAATGAAAAGGAATGTGGTGATTTGAGATGGTTCATTCCAGTTGATACCACATTAGAAAAACTACATGACCAATGATCTGGAGTTAACAACAGTAGTCATCGCATTGAATAAGTGGTGACACTAATTTATGGGGGAGCACTTTGTCATTTACTCTGATCATAATAATCTTAATTATATCTTCTCTAAGAAGGTTCTAAAATTGATAAAGATTCAATGGATAGAGTTACTATGGAACTGAGACTTTGATATTGTTCATAATCTTGGGAAGGGGAACATGGTAGTATATGATCTGAGTAGAAGATCTAGTTCACAATTTTTGAACAAGGAGTCAGAACAGTTTCCCTCATTGATGTTATCCTTGGGAATGGAGATAGAGAAGGTTACCTACAATCAATTTTCATCACCAATCCACAATTATAATGAGTCTAAAAGGCATAAATTGTGTATATTGACTACAAGACTCTACATTATTAGATGTCTAAGGGACATGCTCTTGATGGATATTCAAAAGGTGGGGAGCATGTTGTTCTTTTTAGAGGAAACACAGTAGTGCTAGTGAAATCACATGAGGATATTTTGAGGGAGTTTCATACATCCCCTTCAGTGGTAAATCTAGGTGTGGTGAAGATGTACCAGGACCTCTGACATCTGTTTTGGTGGCCATAAATTATGAAAGGAGTGGAAGAGTTGAGTAGAGATCTTGGGATGCCTCTAAATATAGGATATAGTTTGACTCCCAGGAGTTCCATATATGATATTTTTCAGATCATGATGCTTTATTTACATCCCAGTTGTGGAAGGAATTACATGAGCCATTTGGGATTCTGTTACTCTTGAGCACAACATTTCACCAAGAAAATGATGGCCACAATGAGCAAACCATCCAGGTTCTTGAAGAGAAACTACGATCTAGCATGCTAGATTTTTTTCTTAGTTTAAAATATCACCTACCATTAGTGGAGTTATTTTAAAACAATATATGCCATTATACCATTAGTATGACACCATTCAAGGCTTTTTATGAGTGACCCTATAGGTCACCACTTTTATGGAATGACCATGATGATTCAACACTCATGAGCCTAGAGTTGGTGCGAGCTACAATAGAGAAGGTGAATATCATCCTGAAGAGGATGAAGTCTACACAAAGCAATCTGAAGTCTAATGACGATAGATGATGGAGGCAATTACAGTTAATGGAAGGAGACCATTATTATGGGTTTTACATCTATTTATATTAAAGATATTTGGTTGGGGAGACTAGATATCTCCAAGGATTATATACCCTTTTCATATACTCTGTAGAGTCGATGAGGTGGCATAACTCTTATCTATACCCCCACCGTTTGACTAGGTACAAGATGTACTCCTCATGTCATAGTTGATAAGGTACGTGATTTAACTACTACACGTCATTGACTAGGGAGAGATGGAGATCGAGGATGAAACAACGTTTTCTGAGTACCCAGTGGTGGTTGAGGATCGGCAGGAGATGATCCTTCATGGAAAATGGATTCATTTTGTGCATTTTCAATTTACACATGAGAATCTCCAGGAGAGAACTTGGTAGTGGGAGGATCAGATTCATTCATAGTAACCCCATCCATTTGAGTAGATTTTGTTTTGGATTTATGGGGATTTAAAGTCCCGAGGTTGGGAGAATTTAATAAACCATATTTTTCATGAATAATTATTAAATAATATATAGTTGAATTTTGAATCTATCTTCTATGACAACATACAGTTTTGAGGCCCAGTGTAGCGAAAAGAAATTATTGAAGAATATTAAAATAATAAATAGCACACATGCGCAGATTTACTGAAAAAAATAGAATATCTTATAAGTGGGTTCCTAGATTAGAAATATAAGAGAACCTTTTCATTCTGAAAAGTGGCTTTACCATAGGGATAACCTAACATTGGATGGTGTGGATATTCTATGGAAGGTCATCACAGGAATTTAAAATGGATAAAATAATTTATGAAAAATAATTTTAATTCATTTGTTTACACAATGATAAAGTGACAGGGTTATCTTTAAATAAAAACATTTATTAGAGATCCAGAGTTAGTCTCATAGCCCTGTAATCCACTAGAGTCCCTAGAGAGAAAGATATGGAGAATTATCTCAAGAAAGCGTCGACGGTACATCAAATCTGTGATTGATGAACACTTAACTTGATGGATATTGCCAATAGAAATGATGCGATGACCGTTATTTGTTAGCGAGCGATCCAAATCTAGGTAGAATGTGTTATCTTGATTTAATTTCACTATTCTTGATTCCCATAGTGAACACAAACTAATCCAAAAATAGATTGGCCCATAGATTGATCATATTTTAATGATGGGTTATTTTTCTAGATTTATTGGGATTTGATTCTTGAGATTTAATGGATTCATATACCATTATAATCGTGAAGAACAAATATTGACACAAACATTGATCAAGGATTGTACCTCTTTATTGTTTTTCTCATTTCTCCCTCGATTCTTATGTTGTTATTTATTAGTTCTTCAATCTTTGTTGTCTTTGAACACCTTTGTTAATAATATATTATTTTAACTTTTATTCATGGTGCGATGATACAAAACCATAGATCCAATATCTGTATGACTCGACAAATTTGCGAAAGTGGGTGCGATGATGGATCAGATGATGGTGGGTGTTGAGTCCACATTTCTTGGGGATAAAAAAGAACACATACTCTTGAGTTTTCTATGCTGATTGAAAGCATGAATCCCATTAATTTGTTGTTAGAGTACAAAATAGAGCTCATATATTGAGTGTCGATGTGAACAGTACACTTGAATGGAATCTAAGTGATCAAAGGATCGAGTTGGAGGAAGAAGACGAGTTTCTCAAAAAACCCGATCCACACGGAATGTACTCCGTAACTACATGTTGTGTTGTACCCCATGGACAATCATGGAATGTACATGGGATGAAAATGGAAATTGGGTGGGGTACATAAGTTCACTACACGGTGTGTACTCCCCCATATGGATTGACTTGTAATAGTTACACGGATTACCCCGTGTACTGGTACATGATCATGGATACACTTGTTGATGTCATGTACTGGAGCAAGACTGAAGTAATACGGTGAACCCCAGATGCAAGGACACAATGTGTAATCACCTCTACAATCTATGTACCAATCATCTAATTGATAGAGGCCATTGATAACAGGCAATACCCATGGTCAAGGGACACAGTGTGTGACCAAAATATCTGTTGTGGACCCCTTTCTACATGTCTTAAGGCACATGTCCTCAGTATCTTGGACAAGTTATTTAGGGTGGATCTTCTTTTTTTCCCTAATGGTTGGTACAAATAATTTCTTACTCCTAGGACTCTGATACCCATTATAGGAATACTTGGATAGAGTTTTTGGAATCCTCCACGAGGCCTAGAAAATGATCCTATATTCATTTCATTGTTCCCTTGGTGGATTTCTTCGTATTAACATGACCAAAAATACTTAGGCGATGATCCTCTATATTGAAGGTTAATCTAAATTGAGTTCTGGGTATCACCCCATGGACCTAGATGTGTTCCTCAAATGTTGTATCATATCTCTCTTTAGATTGATCAATATATCCTTATCATGGTGAGACTTGACGAGAAGTACCTCTTGTACATACTTAATAATTTCTATCAAACTCATGAGTGAATTATCCTAGATTAATTCCTTATGGAATCTTCAAACTGGAAATCGTAGTGCTGGTATACTATGGTTGGGGATTAGCTATTGACTATGTGTCTTGGATTGAGTATATCTAGATATTATTATTATATGTGTTGTAGACATGTACCTGTGTAGAGATGACTATTTCAAACCTGTGATTTATTTCATTAAGGTTTCGAGGTGTCTTACTGAGTATTGTTATACACACCCCTACACCAGAATTCCCCATACATGTTTTGTTTTGTGAAGATGAAAAAACTTTCAATGTATTACTAGGATGAATAGGACCAAATGTTGCGTTGTGAGACCGAACAGACTAATGTGTGTTTCTATCGCTATAGACAACTGTCCCAGTACCTTTACATACAGGTTGGATTTATGGTTATATACAATTTTTTTGGATTGTTTTCTAGACATATTTACATTACATCCTTTCATACTCTGGTTTTGGGATATAGTTATTTGCATGCATTGGTTAATTAGTATTTTTTACATTTCATCATTTTGTGGGATTGTAGATGTGTGTGTGTGTACATGTATATAGGTAATGCCTCCCATATGAGTGATATACATACTCGGTGCTTGAAACAGCCCCTGACCTATTGGAGATGGGCTCTGGAAGTTGCGGCACGGGTCCCAATGGGATCGGTCATTAAAATTACTAACCCTAGCCACAAATATCATTATTACATTTAAACTCATGAAACCACATTAACACATTTTCATGGGCTCTATGTTATCATGCATAAACTCTACGCTTAACCTTAATAATTTCAAGGTATGGGATTCTTGGAACACCCCATGGGTGGCCTTAAGTCATTATAATAATCCATAACACATCCCACATGGATTTTGAGGGGTCTAATTCATTATTTATCTTACCATTTTAGTGAATTTACACAAGGTGAAGAATTCACAACAAGAGGGAATAAATATATCAACACACTTGTATAAATCTATATCAAAACCATGGGATATATCTTGTAGACCACCTACCTAAAATTTGATGATGAACACACTATTAATCATAGACTTATATATCGAACAAAAAACCCTTGGAATCCCCAATATAGAATCCACTAGAAAAAGAGGGTGTTAGGGATTCAGAAGAAGATAATCCAAGATACAAGCCATAATGCAGAAAAGAGAGATAATTGAGAGATTATAATCATTCAGATCTTAGATTTACGTCCAAAAATTCTCACAATGGACATGAATATATAGAGAAACACCCATGAGAATAATGGGTAAATTTGGTCCATCATTTGAGCTGATAGGGGAGGAAATGATGAAGAAATTCAGTGGGGATCTAAAAATCCCGTAATGGAAAAAACATAAATTTTGAAAATTTTCTTGGGGGGGGGGACACGGTTTACACATATGGTTTGAAAAACCATGGGAAAACCGTGCATGAGACACTATCCAAAGGGTGTGATGTAACATGGTTACCTTGGGAGCTCCACAATGTTTGATAACCTTTCAGACCGCCTTTTTTCCAAAGTTTCACTATTTGGACACCCTGTTTCACAGTTTGTACTAACCATGCAAAAAATGTGAAACATGCATAGAATGTAATGATTTTCATTTAATTCATGTATTGTCCATCCATGAAACCCTGAAATTCCTCATAAACCCATGAATACTCTCATAAAAAAAATAGATTGAAAGTGAAATTAAACAAGTACATTCATTCATGATGTTTGAGATCTTACAATCTCCCCAAATTTTAATAGCTCATCCTCGAGTAGCATTCCCCAGCATCATTGATATTTCTAAACAAGGAGATCATGACACAAGGCCCACTATCCACTAAAATTTCCTATTTTTTCTGTATATAATTACAATACTACCTTATAATTCGAACCAAAGGTATGGCCTTTCCCCGCCAGACTTTCTCTCTATAACCCACATCACGAATTAGATACTCCTCATAGAATGTAATGAAATCAAACCTACCCTACCACTACAAATCCATTGGGGAGCCTTCAAACCAATTCCTAATTCAACGAAAAATACAACATATCACACAAAATCATACCCTCATGAATGAACCAATTAGATCCCCATCGATATGATCCTCTTCGTAACTCATGACCCAAATAATTTGGTGCCATTTTACTCTTCTTCCAAAAAACTAACAATGACCAAAAATCGATATCACCCAAAGGAACACACAATATTTAAAACCATATTTTCCAAATTAATTTGATCCACCAATCGAGTCCCATTGGTACAATTCTATAACTGTACTTCCATGATGCAACCAAAACTCTCAAGTCACTCAACCGATTAAACCCATCCCAATGATCGCTATGTAGGGAAACTCACCCAAATGGTGATCAATCGAGTCCCTATGAATCGAAAAACAAGTTACATCATCATAAAACTAATTTAATGTTATTTTTCTCTCCACCATTTTCCATTATTAGGTACCCCCACTATTGAAGTAAGTTCATCAGAATATCAACTCGACATTCAAAACACACTTGATGTGTTCCAATAGACCACACCCAAATATCCATGTAGAAGAAACATTTTATTGGCATCTAGTCTCACCATTGTAACCCCCGGGTGGACATTTCTACCCCTTCACTATGAGGGGTAAGATCAACTATATCACACTAAAGTACGAATTCATTCTAAATGGAACAAGATGCTACAACATCAAAATTGAGGTGGCTCATGCTCACCACACCTATTCCATTTTTCCATTAAGTGCCGGTCCACCCATAATTAGCATTTCAAAAAATAACTATCTTCCTCTAAGAACACTCTACCACATTTTAAACATCCCAAGGTTCTAACTATCATGAATCCGGTCACTATCATCCAACCCACCAATAGAGTTCAATCCCTGGATTCTGTAAGAATTCCCCCATTATGAAATCTATGGCCTCTAAACCCTCATCGGGCTCCACCACTCTAACCACATTCCCCACACAATAACTCGTACCATTCATACACTAAATAAATATGTATATGCTTACACTCAAACCCACTCCAAAAATTTTAAATTTACTTCTTATCCCAAAACCTCCACTGATGGAGATTTACCACTCTCCACATTCATCCCTTACTCTATGATGAATCGAGATTTCCCCAGCCAGCACATCTTAGAAAACTTAGCTTCATCATTGGAATGACACTACATAAGATGGAAAATGAGAATTAAAACATTATGACATTCTAATAACTCTAAAATACACATACCTGAGTACTATTTCTATTTTTATTGGACATATATAACCCAACCTCTCTTGCCACAAACTATTGTTGTGTCTCACAATTTCATTTTATGACTAGACATGGGAATATAAAATTTCATTCAGAATGACCCTAATCCCAAATATATTTTTTTCTTAATAATATACCATAATAAATGCTGATGTAGCCTCTCAGAGAAAGCCAGCATGCACCTAATAGGTTCCATATTAGAATCTCAGGGTCACTACATGAGATCATCTTTCTACTCCCCAAATCCTACACCGACCTATTACTCCCCACCTTAGGAGTGTAGTTACCATCTCCTTACTCTAGAAACCACAACCATCATGGATAACATTTGATCAAAATATGAACCTCAAGATTACACATGGCTATCTAGATCCTCCCAAAAAATAAAACAAATGTCACCGAGAGCTCATTCCTCATGTACGTGAATGGAAACCACAATCTTCTTAGACACCCAGTCCATCCTGAGGACCCTACTTGAAAATCATAGATGGTGTACATCCCACCATCTAGTTACACAAATTCTGTCCCCATGAGCGTATACTCCATGATGTCCCTCATCCAACCAAAATAACTTCATGTTTCTAAGAATAAATCCAGATCATCTCAACTTACCTGGGATGATGTCAAGATACTGAGCATGGTCTTCACTAGCTAGAGTACTCTTATAGGTTTTCAATGAACACCAGTTCCAACTTATACATTACTATTTTATCATCCCACTATTTGTCATGATGACCTACCAAGGTGTTCAAGCTTACTTGTAGAACAAATCTCATCAGTACTTAACAACCACTGCTCAATCGTGATTCACTACCCAGACTCATAACAGCTCCATGGACATCCTCCAAGCATCTGTGAAACATCAATTCATATGGAACAACATCCCCCACACAACTTAATTTTTTCTATAACAACCATGGTAGTTAAAAAACAAACACAACAATCTAACACACATGTGTAAACCAATGAACACTCACATATACATGCTTTCCACTTTGGTTTTACAGAGAACAAAATGCACTAATCCTAGTTGAAATCACGTTTTTCCAGCATGTGCCCACATCTAGACCACGTCAGATCCCTCAAGGTCTCACATCCTCCCATGAAAACTCACATAAACTAACTTTAGTTCACATAATCTACAAACCACCATAGCCAAGGCCAAAACCCACTTACTCACATGACCATGCCTTTTGGTCCATCAACCCCAACAACACCATGTAATCCTCAATATATCACCAAAAAACCAACCCATGTAAACAAACATTCTCTTCAACATGACCACCATCACCTCAGGTGTCACCTTCAAAAAAAAATCATCAAACCATGATTCATTCCCCCTTGTCTCTTCTTCATTAAGGAAATATTGAGGAATACATTAATCATCATCGAAATAGATAGGAACACATTCCATGTTATAAAACCCTTCGATACTAACCTTAAAAAACTACAAGAACAATGGTTCCCTTATGATTGAATAAGGGCACAACTATACCATTTACCAAAATATGATGGTACTCATTATTCATCGATTCCACTGTTAGATAATCTCACATGGTTCATATTCCAAGGAACATGCATCACTGGGCTATCCTCATATAAGGTAACCCTTGATTTCCCTAAAAATATCAACACGTAACCACAACTCATGTCATATCACCGAACTGTCCACCTCCCCACACAAACCTCTAAGATAAACCTAAGGAAACACTCTCTGTGTCAAACTAACAAAGTCCCAAACATCCACATATATGACACACACACGTAATAAATATGAACCCCATTCAACCTCTCTCATACATAACCTTGATGGAAAAATGACACCAACCCCTTCAACTATATTCTGGAAAAGTAAAATCCATTGTTCCTATTTCCAATCCAGAAACAACATTTGATAAAAAATCAATGTTCGTGAATGAAACTCTCACCCCATTTCTAATACCCACTACACCTAGCACACTAAGAGAACATTTCCTATAGGTTCTACACCAAAGATAAACCTACACATACATCGACACCACAATCCAAAAAACCTCTATGGGGTCCCATACAAATCTCCCAAGGTCCCTACTCACAAGGTCCCCAAAATAAAGGTACCATCCATAAGGTGAAAAATACACTATGTATTGTCCCAAACCACAAGAGTATCCACACTCTCATTATGAAACAAAACCTCGAGACCCAAATTCCATAACCTTCTGAGGGTTTCCTAATAACATCTCATATTATATATCATAACCAACATATCCTCAGAACCCAAATCCATGGCCTCAAACTAGGGCACTCTAACTACCTGATACCACCTATATAATGGGTCCAATTGACAATACAAGGAATACCCACTAACCAATTCTCCCTAATGTTCCACTATTACACATCAATTAATAATTAACTTGAATATTTTTGAACTCAAGATTTCTCATTTTAAACTTCCCATTCACCTAATGTTTAAAAAGACCCTACCATATTAATGACCATACTTCAAAACATCATCCTCAATAAACACATCAAAGAATGGCTGATAGAATTAAACCACCTATTTAAAATATCTTACACTATCAACCTTAAACAACCCAATTCGAATACATTATCACAATGATCATAATAACACATAGAAAACAACCATATATTATCCCTACTATGGGTCATGGTGGACACAGGTTAACCCAAATTATATAATCACAAAAAATTCATAAATATTTTTAATCCATTTCCCATTTGACAACAAAAATATTTTCACATAGTCATATTCCACCATTAAAAACAAGTTTTAATAATGATTTCGACTCATTTTCACCTTTTATTAGGAAAAATTAATTAACCATTTTACCATTACTAAAAAAATTCATCACTTTTAGACAGTATTCAATCTTTACAATTTATCACAACCCAAAATTTTAACTCGGTCCTAAAATTTCAAGATACAAACTATTATTGAACTATTTATTTATATTATTTTTATTTTCCCATTTCAATCACCATTATTAGACACCATTTTTTAATATTTTCGAAGGAATTAAAATTAATTCTACTATCGATTCCCCACATACCCATCTTGTGTGTTCCTATCATGATGCATGCCACAAATATCCTTAGGTTCCTAAAATGATGAATGAATTCAAAACCTCCTTCCATTTAGATCATGAGGAAAATATAATAAATTGATCCCATAACACAAAATGTGCATCACAAAATGGTGAAATATCATGCAATTGTAACATCACATATTGAGAACAATAATTCCTATCCTATTGAGGTTGGGTTTTCCATCGTATATGTGTTAGTTACTCCTAACAATGAGATCTTTACCAAGGAATGACACATCCAAAAATCCGATATACCATACCAAATAAAAAGACCATATAATTGAAGTATTATGATAAAACTTTATAAAGACCCTGGCCAAGGAGACACTAAATTAGTGCCCCAACCAGAGTCTTCACATGACCTCTAGTGCATCTCCCTATATGCCAGAGGATTTCAATTAGTGTAAAGGTTCTAATAAGTTTCATGGGGATAATATAACCTATTTACAATATGAAGTCAAAATAGATAATAATTAAATAGCAGAAATAATATATAATATCCAATGAATAAGTATAACAAACAATTTCTGGTATAGGGTATATGTCTACAACCAAATAGTAAAAAGTGTCATGTCATGATAACCAGTGCCAAAGTGAACAAAAACCCAATTTAAAGACAACCATGGAACTCCCATGTAGGTCATAAATGTAATTAAATATCCCCAATTATCCACGTACCAAGCCCATATCAGCTCCCTAGCATATAGACCTTTCCTTTATCAAGGCCTACAATCATTATATCTTCCTAGGTATCCAAAAATGACATGAGAAGGGTGTGAGTACCACTTATTATTCCATCACCAGTAGTTTCTATAAAATATAAAATCTAAAAAAATAGTGCACGCATGTACAAATTAAATGACAACAAAACAAAGACAACTCAGATTCTATTAGTTAACATTATTTACTATAACCCTTTTAGTCATTTTTACTATTTCAATTATTTATTCCATCTTCATTACATAATCTATTTTCATCACATGTTTCATGGGATAGGCATATACGTCATATAAAAATGGTTCTAAGAAAATCAATCCCCGTGAATAATGGAATAATCAAAGTCTATATCTCGTTAGGGATAAACACATCACATAAACACATTATCCTCACCTCAAAACCTCAGTCTAGGTGGAATGAAACCATTAATGGAATTGTTCTTATGTCCCCTTACCTAACTCGTTCATTTTGGGGTTGAGTTTAGAGCCTCAGTCTAACCCGACCCATGGGCGTAGAACCTTAAGTCAATACCCAAACTACCATGACATGTGAAAATGATTATGCATCTATTCACCAAAGACATACCATATCACAACCAAGAGAAACCAATTGAAATAGAAATCATAATCCATAACCATCGACATGAGAGTTAATACATTTCCATTACCCCTATCATATTTTCCATTTATGTCACATAGCTGTTTATCCCAATTACAGTTTCTTATTCCTGAACCCAATAAAAATATTCACTAATCCCCCTAAAATTACACCATTTATCATATTTAACAATTTTTATATGTTAATTCACTTAACCCTCTCATTATCTCCCATGAACTAACTCATTTATCATTTCATATGTATTAAACCATTATACATATTCATCAATTCCCTTATACAACCCATTTAAATGTTGATCAATTCACATTCTATTTCCAAGGTAACATTTTCAACATTAATATACATTGATCCTTTGAATAATTTAAGAATATTTCATAATCCATTAAACACCATATCAAATAACCCATTTAAGTCATTTATCATTCACAAGTCTTAGACCATCAACCAATTACCCTTTTTCCATTTCACAGTTTAAATAACCCATTAGTTTTAAACCCAATGAGAACTTATGCCATTAATAACCGAAGGAATAACTATAATTATTCTTATTCATCTCAAAAAACTATATTAATATTTTCTTCATGGGATCTATGTTATCATGAATCAACTATACACTTAACATTAAAAATCTATATGTTCAGGAATGTCGGCGCCCCCTGTGGGTGGAACTAAATCAATATAATCATCGTCAATGCATCCCACAAGGATTAATAGGTGTATAAATCATTATTCAACTAAACATTTTATCGAATATTACTCAAGGTGACAAATGATCAACCTGAGGGAATAAATATCACAACACACATGCAAAAATCTTTAACAAAACTATGGTATACAAATTTTAGAGAACCTAACATGAAATTGATGATGAAGGAACTATTAATCATAGCCTTAGATCATGATCTAAATTCAATTTGAAGACCCATACTATAATCTATTAAAAAGGTGTGTTTTAGGTCTTTTCAAGAAGATAACCCAACATTCAAGGCCTAATATAGAAATGAGAGATAAGAGAGGGATAATACTCACATATATCTAAAATTTCTATCCAACAATGATTGAAATGAGAAGGAATCGATGGATAACGACCCTTGGGAAGCTTCAGTCAATTTTATTCGTCCTTATGGCTGAGAGAGGTTCAAATGAGGGATAAATTGGATGGGGATCTAAAAATCCTATAATTGAAAAACTGTAAATTTTCCATATTTTATGGGGGAACATGATTAAACAGAACAATTTGAAAAAAAACAACAAAAACCATTCTCAAGAATATTTTGATATGGAGTGAGTTATAATAGTTACCTAGGGAGCTCTGTATGGTTTGAAAACCCTGTACCAACTTTGTAAAATGCTTATGTCCAATGTATCACGGTTTGACCACCCCCTCAAATGATATTCATTAACCATGTTAAACCCATGAAACTTGAAAAAATTGGGATTAGTTTCCATTCATAGATGTCTCGGACCCCCATTACATGCTCGTGCATACTCATACACCCATAAAGCATCCCATTAAACAAAGGAAAGGGATTGAAACTAAAATTTAAATAAGGACATTCATTCACAATGTTTGGGATTTTACACACGGTTCAAAAATTCATATGTAAATAATAATATTTTGTGGTATGTTTATGTTTTTTGTTTCATATATTATATGATATCTAACATAGTTTTATTTTATAAAATTTCATGGTTTAACAATAAATTGGTCATATATTCATAATATGTGAAAGAAAATAAAGTGGTTGATGTAATTATTTAGATGGACCATTCTATATTTTCCATAACGTGGATTGAAAGTGAACTTGTAATTATGTATTATCAATTATGGAATAAGAAATTTCAAGGATAAGGGTCGAATACTATATTTTATAGATTAATGTTTGACAATTTGTCCATGTGAATATTAATGATGTGAAAAAAGATGTAGTTATATAGTTGAATGTGAGAAATTTTATAACGTTCAAGCATAATTGTTATTGAATGATATGGTTTAATAACCAAGTATGTGACATATCCACACCATATTTGAAGAAATATTTATTGGTTAATTTTAATAGTTTTTCATTCTTCGTTCATCTTGTATGCACAATGATATATAAGGACATTAAATAATATTTTATACGGGGAATTAAAAATTAGGATACAGAAGTGTATGTATCTCAATTCCTAGTATATAAGAAAGTTAATATTGAGATATATAAGTACAAGGTATTGTTACAACCACTACCAATAACTCAATCAAAATGGGAAAAAATTACATAGATTTTATCACATCTCTTATAAAATCATCTAAAGGGAATAATGATATTTGGGTTATAGTTGATCACTTTACAAATTCATCATACATAATTTTTCTTAGAGATGACTTATCTCTTGAAAACAATTGTGGGTTATAAATTATGAAAGGTGTTAGATTCAATATTGTACCACATTATATTGTATCTGATCAGTATCTAAGGCTGATTTAGAAGTTATAGAGAATACTCTAGTAGGATCTAGATATAATGTTTAGTATTAATACAACATATCAACCTCAGATAGAAGGTTTGTTTGAGAGAACCATTAAAACTAAATAGGAAGTATTAAGTGATTTCTCTATATATTTCAATGGTGGTTGGGATTAGCACACTGTATTAGTTTAATTTTTTTTCAATAATAACATTTAACCAATAATTCATAAGGATCTTTATAAATACCTCAATGATAGGATGTGAATAAATCATACATAATGTACTGAAATTAGAGAATGAAATCTATTATTACATGATATAGATTATGAAATGGACGTGAGTGTTAGATCTATTATGTATGATATATGAGATGATAAAATATGATGAAAATGTTATAATGAAAATTTTTGGTGATATTTAGAGTTCAAATATATTGAAAAAGTATTCCTATTAATATTTCCATGGAATAAATTCATAACAGTTTGGTATAACGGAATGTTGATCCCTAGATATATGGGTCCCTTTGAGATTATTTATTATATTGGGACATCAACTTATCGATTAGAAATTGCACCTAATATCTACATAGTTCACGTTCTGTTCTATGTATCTCTCCTAAAAAATTATATACATGAATATTAATATATACAGAACATATAGGTCATTTAAGTGTAGCATGAAATATCATATTAATATCATTTAGTTGAGATATCGGATCATAGATAAAAATTGTTACACAACTACACCAGTTGTTTAGTCAATTTTTTGTCGTAAAGAAATAAATAAGAGGTATCAACATGGGAAAATGAGGATGTGGTGAGGCATAAGTATCAATTATTTTTAATATGTGTGAAATATAATTTTAATATGTAAATTTATTTTATGTGGTATAATGTAAGACCCATATATTATTTGATATAAAAAAATCATTTAACCAAAAACGTCTAATATATGTTACCTAGATTCTGAATGAGTTGAAATAAATTATATAATTACAACCATGACATTAAATTCAATGAATGAAATTGAATAACTAAAACTATGGAAGAGATGTTTATTTTTTTATGATGAAAATAAATTTTAATTAAATTAATTACATTCATTAAAATTACATCCCCCTAAATAGGTATTTATCTTTTTTTAAAAGAATAATATAATTAATTTAAAAAAAAAATTAGAAATATTATTTTAGAAATAGTATATAATATTTGGGATTATCTTATTTAGTTTATCATATTTTGAAGGATTTTTTTATTTTGGAGTGATTTATTTTCTAGTGAATAATGAAAAAACAAATTTTTTGAAGAAAAATATACATTCCATTAAATAATTAAAAATGATATGAGTTTTTAAAAATTTGAAAGTAAAAATAATACTATAATATTGTTAATAATCCATCTTATATCATTTGAATCAAGGTAATCGTTGAATTTAGTAGATGAATCATTTTATACATAGAGTTCATATACCTTAAAATAGGTTTTTGTTTTATTTTTTGAGTTTCGATTAAATTAATTTGTTCTACTATGGTGAATTTTAAAAAAAGATTCCATATATAGAATTATTTTGTAACATTTCTTTTAAATAATACCCTTTGATTTTTTTCATATAAAATTTTAATATTGGTAAATCTGTTTCACCTTGATAAGGGTAAAATGAGTAATATTTTTTAACACTTTTGGGTAAGGATTTAATAAATATCTAAAAATTTTAGTTATCCTATTGTATGAGTAGGTTTTATACATAATAATCTATGTATCAAATATATTCCCAATCAGTACTATTTTTCTTTTATTATGAAAATTTTATTTATTTATGAAATGAATAAATTCAAAATATCACTCTCTTGAAATTATTATCATTAAAAAAATCACATAAGGATAAAATTTGATTAAGTTTGGATCTAATTTTTAATATGAAATTTCAATATATATTTTTATCATCGTTACTTATTGATTATATTTAGTTATTTAATTATTAACTTAAATAGCTACTGAATTCCATATAGTATTTATTCAACTAATAAAATAAATTAATTTAAAAATATTAAAAGCAATAAAACTCTATTGAAATTTTTTATTCTATGAATTTTATATAAAAACCTACCATATTATGTATTTTTAGGTTAATTTGATTCAATTTTTTTTAATGTTTTCTACAATGTAAAATTAAATGAATAGTTCAAAAATTGAGATAAATGATATTTCAAAATAAATAATGTTTCATTAACTAAAATAAAATTAATAAAACCTATGTTTTCCAAGATAAGGGGATATGGTTGAAAATATAAACCATGGTCCAACAATGTGTCAGGTTTACTTTTTTGGAATCATTCTATACCCTTACGGATTGGAAATATTTGACAGCGTTTTAGGAGGAAAAATTTTTAATGAGGTATTAAAACTAAGTTACACGAGTTATAACATCCCCTAAAATGAATAAAATATTACTAAATTGGAGAAATAAAACACATACAAAAAATATTTATTAAATTTATCATTTTTATCTTTATTAAAATGTAAATTATTATTTTTTAATTAATACATTATGTAATTACAAGAGACCCCCTCTCCTCACTTATATAAGTGATACGCTTCACCTATCTTCCTCACTCATTAAAATACTTCTAAATAAAAAAACCAAGAAGGTTTATATTATAAAAATACATATATATGATGTGTAATTTTCGGTATTCTTATAAGACAATTAATGGTTCATTAAGAATAGATCTAAAGGAGTCCTACATAGTAATTGGTAATCATATTACTAGACCACTTTCGATTAGTTACATATTCTACATCCTATAAATATAATGTTTCAATTAAAAAATAATAAATCTAGTGTATTCAGTATAGAATATTTTAATTATTATGATGTAATGTCTATTAACAACTATATTCCAATACTTTGGAAAATTATAACATCGCTCGTGTATACATGTGGAATACCACCTCCACAAAGTTATGTGAATCATTATTCACTTCTATTATACTTAGATGGTAATAAGGAAATATATAATGAATATATATAACATAAATGACATATTAATGATTTTAAATAGTGAATAATTATTTTATTTCATTTTATTACATACATTGATATTTTAAAATATTTTTTATTTCTAGGTACAACATACCATCTCCATGAACAATTTAATTAATTATTACAACTCAACTTTGTATGAATATATATATATATATAATTATTATATATAAAATTTATATAATAAAAAAATATGGAGGTGATGAAACCATGATCAATCTATAAGGACATAGACTTCTAAACAGAAACATGCATGAAAAACGAAGTATTTGTCACCCAAGATAGTGATTTTAATAAAAAATTAATAATAAAAGAGTGATATAATGTTATATGTAAATTATGTACGGTATGATATATAAGATTATGGTTATTGAGTTAATTTATAATAAATATATGTTTATCATATAATGAATTCAAGCATGAATTAAGAACACCATGATTTGAGGTAGGGGATTTACTTATAAATGCTATTTTTTTTGGATTATTTATGCCTAAATTTAAATTGACAAAATTGTATCTTCCATATCCAAATAATCTATTTATTATATAATTTACATATAAAATATCTAAGGAATATTTGTTTCACATTATTTATTCTCTCTAAATATACTCAAGAGACCAATAGTAATAAATTTACGAAAATCATAATTTATTTATCTCTTTGGTCAAAAATAATTTTTATTTCATGTCTATATTTTCCAAAATAAAATTGAATTTTTTTCATATAGTATACAAATGTGGATTAAATTAATTACCACCCATGTATTAATTTTTACTAATAATTAAAAAAGGGGTCTTCTTTCCATTTTCTAAAAAGGTACTGTGGAATTTTTACTAAAAACGTGAAAGGAATATTTGTGTTAATGTATATGGAGTGAAAACAATTTCCCTCAATAATGGCTATTCAATTCTTTAAATAATATATTAAATTTTTCTAAGGATATTTTAAATAATTTTTTTTCATGATTTTTAGATTTTTTTATATTAATTAATTGATTTCAAAAATTATAAGTTTACTTTCCAGAAAAAATTTTCCAAAGATCATTTAATGGAAATTTCACACATGTTAACATACTTGATGATAATTTTGATTTTTTGGGTATATGAACCAATGATTCATCTATTATTATTTACATGGATGGTTAATTATTAAAATTATTAGGTTATTATGAGTACCATTTATTTGGTTCATGTTATCCAATGTTGAAATAATGAAAAATTATTGAATGCTATTTCATTTTCAAAAATTATATTATGATGATATGATGAATTTTTTATGATATTGTGGCACACACATGTATTTCATTAGGTGATCAGTGGTCCAAGGATTATATTTCCCATTAGTACAATGGGTATTTCTTTACACCTGATTTAAGAATTTCTTAAAACAAGTCATAGTGCTTTCTACACTAGGAAAAAATGTTGACTAGATTGATTCAGTATGGGAAAAGGTAGGGATTGTTGATCCAAAATAGGAAATATTTTATGATACCTAATTTATTATAATATGCGAAATAGGTTTTGAGGCTCCATAAACTATGATTTTATGGCCTCAGTGATTAACTAAGACATATGAATTGGTTTCTTTACTTATGACGGTGGAACAATGTTATAAATTATTTTTGTAATTATTATTTGAAATCATGGATTATGATTTATTTTTTATAATCTCGTACCCTTATGATTCATGAATTTTGAAATGATAATTTTCTATTCTCTAACTCATTTTTATGACCTATGAAATATTGTGTATGATCATTGAATGTTATGTTCATGATCTCATAACTATATGGGTTTCTTCAAAATTCGCCTGATCATCAATTTTTACAACTAGGTTTACCCTTATTAATCTTATGAATCACTGTTTATGAAGATTCCATTCCATGTGTTATGATGAAATGTTTTAAGTTGGGTATGTGATAATAACTATATGATAAACGATGATGAATACACATACAAACAGTGTTTGTGTCTCTACTCTCCAAATTCATTAATGTTTTATGTTTTTGGAGTAGATAATAATGGCATGTATTGAATAATGTCTTAAGAATTTGTTATATTTATTTATATAACCCTTGGTTCACTACATTCACTAGAAGGATATAAATTTTTATCCTTAGGATGATTGAAAATCTGTCAAACATTTGTTTTATTCAATGTAGTTCTTATTTAAATTCACATTTATTCATAGAAATGATGAAGAACACCGACATAGAATTCACTATGAATATTTTTTCTGATCAATTATCATTATGGTAAAGTCCATATAGTTTTAAACATAGTATACTATGTATGGTTCCTTTTAATGACTGATATAACATCATTTACATTATTTTTTCGAGAAAAATGGAAAAATCTTCATCTGGTACCACATCCATTTAAACATTGTCGGGTAACTTTTAACTAATTCATGTTCATATCATTCATCCACATCATTATAATATTTTATTCCAATTTCTTATGCAAACAATCCATCTAATACCAACTGATTGGAATAGTATATCTAGTATTCATCTGTAAAGTGTTACCTCAAAATGTGTATATGATATTCATTTAATTTCTAAATGGATTATCATAACATAAAAAAGTTATATCTTTAATATGGAACCCCATCACCATTTATATAGGATTAGAACCTCCAAAATCCTAGGGAAATTCATGAACATCTTTTAAAATTTAACACTCATTTTTTTTAAAACGCATCATTGAATCATCCTATAACTAAATAAATTCAATTATAATAAATTAAAAGATATATTCCTAAGACTCATCCATAACATACGTCATTATATTTTCAAGTGACACAGTCAAAATCAAGATCATCATTGGTGATTTTTTTAATATTTAATGGAACACATAAAATCAACTCAGTTTATAGGATTACAAAATAATTATAAATTACTTTGAAATGATACAACATAATACCACTCAGTCTTCTGGTATATCATTATATAAGCACGTATGAACAACAAAGATTCATATGTTATTATTATACATCTTCCCATCATCCAAAAAAACATCATAGAAATTTTTAAGTTGTCTTCTATTTGAAACATTCATCATATGTTGAATTAATACTAAATATTAAATGGACATATTCATACCACAACTATTATAGAATTAACATCATACAAATGAGTATGTTTGATTTCTCCAACTAAAACTACATAACTGTTGAATTAAAGACCACTATATAATTATCATGTAACAATATAATATTTTGAATTCATATATTTCCATATGATAAATATGGTAAAAATATACCCATCCTTACAAAATATTAATAGTGTTTTTGATAAATAATAACCAATATCATTGTGAGAGACCATATGATGATATTCATCCAATGGAATTTCCCCTAAATTACAATTTACATTGATAAATTTATATGATTGGTAATATTTTCAATTGATTGACTGATTATACGTTGTACTAAAAGATCCACAAATATTCACAGACAACATATAAAAACATATTTGACCGGTAACATCTACACTTCACACCTCATACATATATGTATTCTAATATACTCCATATAAATTCATTGAATTAATTTTTTAAGCATAAATATTTTTATTCTACTTTATATTTAATAATTATTAATTTTATATCTATGTACACATGGTATTAAGATTATTATGTATATATAACCAACACCCTATTTAAATTCATATAACTCCCTTTCTGCTAAACCTTGTATACAAGATGTGATTATCCTTTAACACAAAAAATTATCCTATTACCTTGGACTGATAAACTTTAACTAATTGAATCAATTCAATAAAATAAAGCCAATCATATATGTCAGAAAGATATTTTTATTAAACTAAAAAATATATTACAATATTTGTATGAAAAAAAGGAAATCAATTTTGAGAAAAACGACTTCATTCATGATAATCAAAACCAATATCTTCTTGCCATCTAATATCTTAAAAAAATCATCAGAACTCTTGGTCCCAGTACTCAAATATACTTCTAGACCAGTTTGAGATGTGCCAGGATATGATTTTTCTATGGAATTATTTTATTGAGGTTGACCAATTTGTTTAACAAATTGTTTTACTTATTTAATTTTTTTTATTCTTCTTCATTATTATTCATTCATTCATAATTATTTTCATGATTTATGGGGTCCTTGTTATCTCCATATTTTATGTTCATCAATATAAATTTCATATTTTTTCAATATCTGGATGGCTAGAGTGGTTTGAAATATTTAAATAAATGAGATACATAATCTATAACAGGATTGAATGAGAGTATTCTTATTTTTTAGCTCTTTTGTGATATTTTTTATGAGTTTATACTTGTTTTTTTTTCCTCACAGAAAATAATGGTTAATAGGAATATTATTTTTGTTGCAACAGTTGTGATTTTTTAACCTATTTTGAATCCTTTCTTTAACTCACCATATATAAAATGCTATGAACATCAATATGGATAAAGAATCATTATCTCATGTAATTATGTTATTTTTTAAACTCCTTATAATGGGATAATGATGCCATATAAAATGAAATGACCTTGAAAATATGTTGTGGTAGAGGTGTTGGTTGGAATGAATTGTTATGTGATGATGTTTTTCAAAAAATGTGTTTTGGTAATGTTATCATTATTCGGGATGGTATAGTGATATTACAGAGCTGTTCTATTATGGGGAATGTTTAGTACCGAGTTGTGGTGTTGGGTTGATGGTATTGAATGTGCAATGTTTCAGATATCATGATATCTTAGACGAATCTTGTGGCGTCGTTTTTTTGAGGTGGATATGTTGTTGTGATGGATGGAATATGTTGATATATATATTTTTAAATTCATGAGGGATATTTGTAGATGTGTTTTTTGTGGTATCCATATTGTGATGGAACATAATATTAAGGATTAAATTGAAATGTAATGGTTTGGTAATTAATTATTTGTCATTTTAAATTAATGTGTAGTATTAAATGAGTGTGTGGGATGTAATTAATAAGTGACAATTAGAGTAACGAATTTAATTGATGTTTTATCATGTTTATATTGGTTGTAAACTAATAAATATTGAAGATAGTTAATTTGAAAATGCTTGACAAAATATGGATTTTTATTTTTTCTTAAGGGGGTCTTGTATTTGTTGTGGTAATTGTTATTGATAGAGGTCAGGAGATTTTGTTCTTGTGTTGGGAGCTATGTTAGTGAAAATGGAAGGGAAACCATAATTTTTTTACCATTTGATTTTATTTATCACTATATTTACTATAATTTATATTAATGATCCCTAATAGATAGATAACCAAACAAATGCCTAAAGGATTTTCATTCTTGGTGTTCTCCCAAACATATAGGTTGGTGGTAAATTAGATTCCCAGATAACACCTCTTCTATCCACTTCCATTAATAGTAGAGATGATAAAAACTTGTTCGGGACATGCTTAGTAATGATGAATGATGGTCTTGAACATGCATAATAATAAGAATACGTGTTATGTTTTGGGGTTCATGCATTATAAAATGAGATAATAAGTTTTATTTATATCAAATACAAGATACCATAATTAAATAGTTAGAGGATGATCTAGTGATAAAAATATTTGAAGATACAAGAAAAATATAATAAAACATAGGAAGGTAAGGTATGTAGGAATAAAACCAAAACCATATCAAAGAATGATGAATATGAAATGTGATGACACAAAAGGGATAGGATCATGTGATGCTTTTTAGTTGAGAATGTGTTTTGAAAATCAATAGGGAAGTGGTTGTGAGGTTCCTTAATTTATAATATTTCTGTTGATATATTACTATACATTGATTCATTATGTTGTGATAGCGAAATAGTGGTGTTTTTATGGATATGTGATGAGATAGTTGGTTGTTGGTTCGGTATATTATCACTAGTGATTAGGTATTTTCATTTCATATTTTCATTAGTGAAATGAGGTATAATAATTAAAGGTGTACATTTTATGGTCACCCAACACACACACATAGACACAAATAAACAATTATTCATCTTTCGAAGAGGAATCAGGTATTGAGATTTATATTGGAATCATGGGTGCTCGAGATATTGTTGTGTTTCTTCTGTAGGGTTTTCTTTTTTGGTACATGATTGTAGATCATTATTTTTAATTCAATAAAATTGTTCATGCATTGTGTGATGGTTTTAATCTCTATTATATTATGTGAGAGAGTAGTTATCGGTTGATATCCTACCTCATAATCCTACATTTCTATTGAGGGTAATATCTATAATATATGTGATTTAATTTATACCTTCTAGGATATTCTTCATCCCTAAGCCTACATGAATCATGAAATTGGGTTCATTATCTCTCTTCTATCATTTATAGATCTTGAGGGAAACCATTGGGGTGAGGGGTTAGGAAAGAGTGGTGTTAATGGTTTGGGATGAAATATATAGCAGATAATTCTGTTATACACTTGTGATGTTTGAATAAACTAGGAGAAAAATAGTACTAGTAAAGAATGGGGAATGACATAGGCTAGTGAGACTAATATAGATGCCTTATTTTTGGGATCTCAAGATCTAATGTCGGGATTATGTATCTGTTATAAAATTGAGTGAACAATTATTAGTTAAAGGTTTTATATATTAGATAGGTATATTCACCATTGTTGTTTTCTCTTGTCCTTATAAATTGTAATTTTTTAGAAAATTAAAACCTAAATTGATAAATTATCATTGATATTCCATGGTTCCATGTTTATGAATTCCCTTGTTATTTTATAAATGTTTACCATTTATAATCACTGTGTAGTCCTGGAAGTGTATGTGTATATGGATGGTCTAGTTGATCACTATAGTGGAAATTTTATTAATAATAATGGGTCATGTATAGAGAAAATTCATATTTTAGCAACATACCAATGCAATAAATGTGAGGAGAATCTCTATTATAGAGATAGAGATCATGTTGGAGGAGAATAATTTTGGTATCATTCCCATTCGTGGCCCATTTATATTCTAGAATCCATTCGATGGAAGCTAGATGTGACACGTAGTAGGTTAGTAGTGGATTTTATATCTTGGTGATTATTAGGAGGTGGATGATTCCTAATAAGATATTCATAAAGAGTTTCATTTTGATTATCTTATCATCGATGATGATGAAATAAATGAGTTATAGGCTTCAATCCCTTCATTAGAAAAAATAATGTGTGTAGGAGCACAATATTTAGTTGAAGGTAAATTTTAATTTCTCTATAAATCAATTTCTAGATGAGAATTCCAAAGCATGGATTCTTGTAGACACACTTCACCTAGTGATAAAACATTCACTCAATCACTTTTTGATTCCCACATATATAGAGATAATGAAAATAGAATACATGGGGGATGTGATATGTGTATTGGGAGGATAAATTCAAGATGGATTCATGTTGGGAATCATTAGTACAATTAATTCTAGTTTTGAATCATAGTTTCTGAGAAGATTCAATTATTATTGTTTGGGATCCAACCACTCTATTCTTTCTTAATGTATTATAGGGAAAAAACATGATTGTCTATATGAGACATTCTATTTACATTTTATCCCTTTAGGGGTCATATTCATTAAAATAATTGTTTCTATATTTATCAGGGATGTAAATGAAGTATAGATGAAAAGCCTCATTATAGTGGATGCATCAGTTGCCACCATCTTAGTTTCACCAATAAGGTCTACTGAAATTTCATTAGCTGTAGGGTTATCTGGTTAATGCTCATTTGACATGAGATAGATCTAAAATACATATTCTTTGGGATTGTTCTCTTCATCAAAATCATCAATTAGGGCATCATAAGGGTGTAATTCAAAAATATTTATGGGATTTGGGGATAGGAGTTTGCATACCATGGTGATGCCAATATCTATTTAGTTAGTGGTTGTTTGATATCCAATCTGTGTATATTCATCATTTATTTCGACCTTTTTCAATTATTGAGATTACACCCTTTTATTTATCTCACAGTATAACACATGATAGGTTTAGACCATACGTGTCTTATTGTTCCAAAGGTGAGATATATTCAAATTACGGATCATGCATGTTTGTTTAATTAATGAAGTGGGTGTGTAGTGAATATAGAGAAATATTAGATGATGGGGGTATAATTATGTATGTTAGAAACTACCAGATGATTTTATCCTTGAAACCAATTTTTTATATTAAATGCATGAATTTGTGAATTATATAGAATTGATGGTTGTATCATATAATGGAATAGGACAATGAGTTGTGTTCCTTGGTGTGTAGAGATTCTAAATCGGTTAAATTTAAACAATGAATCATTTAATATAGTTAAAAAACATTTTTATTGAATCTAATGAGATTGAAGATCCCAATTTCACTGATGAGTTTCAAATTGTCTTCTCAGATAATGGTGTGATGAAACACCCATGATTATCCATCCAATTTATAATATAGTTACTTCAAGAATATTCGATGATTTCTATATATCTTTATCCGTGAGCACAAATAAAAATTAAGGGAAGTCTAAGACCATATTTATTACTTTAAAACTGAGGATTTAATCCAACTATGTATGAAACAATGCATGATTTTTTAAGGAAAAACACTATGTCTGATAGTATATAAGATATGTAACTCTGAACATAATCAAATAGCCGAATCTTATTTAAATTTGATAATTATAACCCAACTAATACATTTTCAAGAATTAATTTAATGAATATTATTTTAATATATATAATGGTGATAGTAATTTATATTATATTAATAAGGACTATTTAAATAGTCACTCAATTGTTTTTAAAGTCATTTTATTTTTTCATAAAAAACCATTTTCTTCAAATAATTGTGCTTATTGCATTATCTGAGTGAATATTATAATTAATTTTTGTAATATTTCAAAAAATAGTTTCATAAAATAAATATAATTGTTAAAAACAGAAATCAAGTTTTAATTTAGGTGAAAAATTGTGTTTTTTCGGAAAATATTTGGTTTTCAATAAATAATAAAAAATATTTTTTTGTAAAAATATCATTTATTTAATATAAATTAACATTTTCAAAACTGAAATTATATTTTGAATTTTATTTTATGTAACATAATTATTTTTTATTTATATTTAAAAAACAAAAAATCTATTGAAACAACTTTATATTGTATTTTAGAATAATTTAAATTTTTGGGTTAAAAACAGGACTTTTATGGAAAAAATTTTAAATTACATAATTTTTCTAATTTTCTAAATTATTAAAATTAGTTACAAATAGATAATGTTTTATATGAAATTTATAGATTATATTCCATTAAATGTTAAATGAGTTTCATAACATGGTTATTATTATTCATATCATTTACTTGAAACCAATTTTTTTCTAGAAACATTTTGAAAATTAAAATTTAACTTCAAAGTAGAAATTTTGAGGAAAAAGTGGGGAACCACAATAGTTTGAAAAAACATTCAGTAAACATAGAAATAATACACAAACTCATTAAATAAAATACTAATATTGGTTGAATCATACCCCATATATATCCCCCATTTAACTACAACTACCTTTTAATATAGATCATTATTAATAGGGTCCTACATGTGGTTTGACATCAAATCAAAAGTTTGGATATATTAATCAAGGTTGATCATACTTCCATTGAATACCTGATCTATAATGAGGTCTTTTTTGTTAATTCAGTCCCTTTTCTTTAAAAGTACGATTCTTAAAAACACCCTTTTTCATCGTCTCCAATGTTTTTGTTTTAAATTTAATTTTTACAATTATATGAATTGAATTCGGTAAAATACATTACATACATAGAATCATATCTTCCAAATTAGTTTTCAAGTTCAAAAATATATATAGGAATAAAAAAATTAACTTGGTAAACATATATTTACAACAGTATTGGAAAAATAATGAAAATAGTTAATGTTAAATGGTAAAATATTAAACTACTAAAAAACTAATACTTTAAATGGGTGGTTGATGTGTTTCTAGACCATAAAAGTCTATTTCAACATTAATTGTAAATCTAATTTGTTTGAATTAATTCAACCAAAATGTGGATGGATTTAAAAATAAAATTATCATTATTTAACCACTTAAAACCACCCCTCCTCAAGTATAAATAACACTCATCACCACCCCCTTTATCCTCACAAGACATGAATCACATAAAATATATTAAAAAACCATTGGTCCCCAGTATAACAAGATATATGTGCTACTGGGATAAAAAATAATAATTCTATAGTATTTAAGGGGTCCTTGAAGGAGGCGATATTAATGAGGTAAATTTCTCAAACCACCTCTCCTAATTTATTTTATTTTTGTAAATTATCCACTCCTCCTTCATCTATCAAGGAATGATAACTTTAAAATAATGTATATAATGGAATTATTTATTTAATATGGAATATATTATATCCATTCATTTTCTAATCACCAATTATTTAAAGAAACGAAACCATTATCGCAATTATGACAATTTACCCTCTCTTGGAAAAATGATTTTAATTCATTTTCGATTACCACCTTCATAGATGTTGATAAAACTATTATTATTATTAAATAAATTTTAATTGGAATATCAATACTTATTTAATTTTCTATAACAAATATATACACATAATATTAAATAAAATGAAGTTATTTTGTGATGTCTTCAAACACCACCAAAAGAAAGTAAACATTTATCATTAACATTTTATCAAATGAATAATCCTCATGTAAGAAATAAGAGTTACATTTGGTTATATTTAAAATTAGATTAGTTAATGAATACTATTTAATTTAACTTTTATATTTTTATTTCCATTTTATAAGAACATTCATAATTATACATAAGTGACCCGACCATGAATCCATGAAATAAATTATTCTGAAATAAATATAATAATGAAATATAATTAATTAAAAAGGCTTAAGATGTTATAAATGTTCCATATAAGGTAATACGAATGTTAATATAGTTAAATAATGATTTAATAACATTAATTAAACAATTATAGATGTGGTTAAACTATTAAAAACTAAAGAAAATCATGTGAAAAGGGTTTCTCATCTTACTCTTACATCAATGAGATATATTCATATTCACCAGTTCTTTGTTTTTTGTGGTGTATATACTTATCATTGGTATATCATATCATTAATTTAACTTTCTTCATAGTATTAAATTTTTTAGTTGATAATTATTACTTTTATATTGCATATGATTCAACTAATTTTAAATTATAAGGGAATTATTAACCTAATTTCCATTATTTGGGTCAAAACTATACTCTATCGATAATTTCACCCTAAAAATATGTCCAAATTCAAATATTAATATCTTATGATGTATTTAAAAAAATTAATGTTTATTTGAAGTGGATTCACATAATATTTTCTTTTGTTTAAAGATTACATCAATGATATGTTATTTGTACAGGATTGTTTAATTATAAAACCTCATCTTAAATGTTTCAAATATTATTTGTATAATTTATTATATATTATATAAATTTTTTTAAAATTATCTTTATTATATAATATATATGTAAATGAATGTTCTAAAATTTTAAATTTTAAATTTCTCACAAATATTTTCAAAATTAGATCATTTTAAGGTGTTTTATAATGGAATTCGTAACACAATTTCCATTATTTTGGTTAAACAACAACTTCATTGATAATTTCATTCTATGATTATGTGTTCAATGAATTTTTATTTTCTATGATGTATTTAAAAATTTTTATGTGGAATTATATAATATACACATAAATGATTCTTTTTATGAATGGTTACATCAATGATATGATATTTGTATGGGACATTACATAAAAAATGTGATTTTAATGATTGTTTTAATAAATAAAAAAGGAATGTTTTTTACTTATGTGACATGAATCGAATTATTTAATTTAATTTCAATTTAATAATTATATTAATTCATTACATGTTGAATAGTTTTTTTCAATGATTTTTTTTTCTGTTTTATGTTCATAGTTGTTTAAAATGTTAAATTTCAAATGAAAATTTTAATTTCATTATAGTGTTTTTTCATCCAATATTTGATTATATTTTTATGTTTTGGTTGGTTGTAATTGATTATAATGATGAGTGGTTAAATTAATAACCCATTATAGGTTTTTCTATGATTAAACAAGTATTGTTGGCTATGTTATTAATCCATAAGGGGTGGTTCTGTGATAATACAAACACGGCTAGATTTTCTATAACCACCACTTCATTATGTACTCTAGAGTTGGAGGTTGATCATATTTGTTACTCCATTTTTAATAGTGATATGGAAAATTATTTCCCACTTTACATACTAAAAACTTATTTTATTTCAAATTTTTAATGAAAATTGATTGATTTTCAAATGGCATGATAATGATATATTTGAAAATATGATTCCTTTTTCAGGGTGAAAATGTATGTCTTTGTAAACTTGTTTTATATCTTATTACTAGAATAATGGTTTCATTTCATTATTCCCCAAATTGGGACTTTATATTTATCCCATGTTTTAGAAAAAAGTTTCATATGATTTACGGTGGAATAGAGAAAAGTATGAGAAGAAGGAAAAAATTGTGAATATTTTTCATGACTAGAAAGAATGTTTTATTTTAAAAGATTTTGTTTTATGAAAAAATTGGTAAAATGTATATGTTTCCACATATAATTTCTGGTTTTCCCTTGTACGAGTTAGTCACAATTGTCTAAAACTGTAAAAACAAATGATCCTCAATATTATAATAATGAGTCTTCTAATTTAACATCACTAAAATATGTAAAGTTTATGGTAAGGTACTTAATATTGGTACTTTAGGTCAGGTTAGACAACATATAAGAATATAATGTTTCCTTGTAAGGTTTTCATATGAGTGAATGATATCATTATGGGATATTATGTTTAATGGTGATTATAATTTAAAAGTCATAGACACCCCTTTAGTGGTTTAAAGTGATGGATTTATAGGAGATTAGTTATATCTTTTGAGATTGAAATTATAATGTCATTAAATTTATGTATATATTTTTTTAAGGTTATATTATTATATATTTTTATCGGTATTATATTTAGAATGAAATTTTCCATTTTATAATGAAATATTCCATTAAAAATATTAATGATGTTATTTTTAATAGATTAAGGATCACTTATCAAGAAGTAGGGAATGTGATTTTTCACAACATTGATATTAATTTTATATGATTTTATTATCTCAATTATTGAAAAAGATTATGAAATTTTTTTTCATGCCACTCTATGTATTCAAATAACCTACAAGAAACTATTAGTCTTATCTAAAACCATTTATTTACTCAGATAATTTTATAGGTCTATGTATCTTTATCATTTAATTTAAAAATAAAAACTATACCAACACTCATAAAATAGGGAATTACACAATAGACATAAAATTTTTCATTTTTTATGTTGGGTATCATGTCAAAATAGAAATGGGAATAAACGAAATCCTGATGTCTGCATTTAGGGTTTGAATTATTTTCTCATGTTCCTTGAATGAAGTTTTTTTCAGGTGATATTGATGAATCATAAGAATATAATTCATATATTTTATTATTTTAATGAATTATTAAGGAATAATATTGTAATGGTCCAGACCTCTCTCATCCATTACATAGTGAATATTGGGTGTTTGAGGTGTTCCGGGAGGTCAAGGTGACATATCACGAACACTTTTCCAAATTTACAATTCTGTGAACAGTTCCATCAGTGTATCAGTAAACTGTAATAGTAAACTCTCTTTCCTTTTCAAAATTTCTAATTCTGTGAACAATTCCATCCCTGAATAGTGTTCTAACGGTGAGGTTCATGAATAGTGTTCTATTAGTGAGGTTGATGAACAATTTTCTATCGGTGAGGTTCATGAAAAATGTTCTAACGGTGAGGTTCATGAACATTGTTTTATCGGTGAGGTTCATGAAGAGGGTTCTATCGGTGAGGTTCTTGAAAAGCGTTCTAACAGTGAGGTTCATGAACAATGTTCTAAAGGTGAGGCTCATGAATAGTGTTTTATCGGTGAGGTTCATGAACAATGTTATATCAGTGAGGTTCATGAACGATGTTCTAAAAGTGAGGTTCATGAAAAGTGTTCTATCGGTGAGGTGCATGAATAGTGTTCTAACAGTGAGGTTCATGAACAGTGTTCTATCGGTGAGGTTCATGAACATTGTTCTATTGGTGAGGTTTATGAATAGTGTTCTAATAGTAGAGTTCATGAACATTGTTATAACGGTGAGGTTCATGAACAATGTTCTATCGGTGAGCTTCATGAACAGTGTTCTATCGGTGAGGTATAGTGTTCTAATAGTGAGGTTCATGAACAGTGTTCAATCAGTGAGGTTCATGAATAGTGTTCTATCGGTGAGGTTCATGAACATTGTTCTATCGGCGAGGTTCATGAATAATGTTCTAACAGTGAGTTTCATGATCAATGTTCTAATGGTGAGGTTCATGAACAATGTTCTACAGGTGAGGTTCATGAACAGTGTTTCCAACTTCTTACAGTTCCACCCCTTTAGAATTTTTCATTGACGTAAAATGATTTTAAAGCCTCGTTTTAAGGACTCTAAGGCCGATTCAAAGGCCATAACTACTATATTAATTATTCATAGGGCTCATGATGTGTTTACTCAGTCAAGCCATGTTGTTTAATGTGATCATCTTTTAATGGAAAATTATGTGTATCTTAAACCTCCACTCCGTTAAATATTCTAAAGGGATGGGATTTCTTCCTCCCTAATTCTTTGTCCTCATTCTTAGGTGTGAGATTCTAGAACATCCCATTTTTTCTCATTTGAGTTTCACAATCAAACCTTCCTCCTCGAATTGGTTCAACCAAGCTATATCGATCAATCTTCGATATAAGGTTTGTTTATTGTCGTTATTTTGGGGTTCATCTTCTCCTAATTATCCTTTACATATTGCAAAATGAAATCCCCATACATCTAATATAGTTTTCTAGGGTTTTGGTTGGTGCGGTCGTACCGTGGAATTCTTGGGTGGATGTAGTTGTCGCGAGAGGGGGATCATGACTCGTTTTGTGGATAAATAATGTCAAGAACTGTTTAAGGTAGTGGATTCGTTGCATCCCTCTTCTTTTACATGAAACTATACCATTAGCATGTTTTATCCCACTAGATGACAATGAAATTGACAAAATAAATATTTGACCTAGATAAATAAATTCATATTGATCGCATGTTGTTGCCTCATATTTTGCTGGACAGTGTGATATCTATGCTTTCTTTGTTTAGTTGTTATATCCTGATGGAAATTGGTAATGAACGTAAACAGAAATTAATTGATAATTGTTTGGTTAAAAGATAAAGAGTCATGTAAATGAATCTAGTTCTCCTAGTTTTGTTTTTATGTCAATAAAATTCTCATAGTAAGCATGTTTAATTATTTTTTTATATCTTACCGATTAGGTTTCCCAAATTTGGAACCTATGAGTAATAAATCGGTTAATTCAATATAAATTAAAGAACTGATTGTTTGATAATTCCTTGAACGGTTCTGAGTTACCCTATTAATTGTTAAAGGTCCAAGAGCCCAATTGTTAAGATGTTTTTTTCCCTGCTGCTTGTGATGTGATGTGATCCTGGATGGGTGTTGTGATATGTGGGGGCATGGATTCCCTTTGGTTGTGGTAGCAGATGTATCCTAGAGTGGTGAGATGCATCGGATTATGCATGTGGGTGTCAGAGAGGACACTAGGGATGATGGAATGGGATGGATGGTATTGTTGGATTCTTACTTATTATTATTGGGTTTTTATCTTCTTTACTTTTCCCCACTAATCAAGGAAGATGGTCTTACTTACCCTTCTTTCAAAAGAGTGGAAGACATGCAGGGTATGCCATGTGATTTTCGTGTTTAGCTTCTCAAGGGAGGATGGGTGTATCCTCTTGCTATAAGTGGTAAATACTCGACGGGTAGTACATCTAGTACTGTGTTGATACCCCTTTTGTTTAGTAGTATAGAATTTTTTTCTATAATACCTGGGAATATGGGAAAGTAATTTTGTAATGAATAATTGAATAAATGGTGTTATGCTATTGGGTTGGAGTTTGCTGGAACATAATGATGAGGATGTAATTTTGAAGGAACAATGGATTTTGGGTGTGATGCTAATGAAATTTAATGTGGAATTGTTCACGGTTAATCAATGTTTAAAGAATTATGTAACGTAATGTGGAACTGATAAAAATGGAATGAAATAATATAATAATGATCTTTAAATGGTTGTGTGCTTACGGGATACCTAGTCTTCGAAGTAGCAGCCCAAAGACTGAGAGATGTTAGATGCAGATGTGTCTATGACTAGGTTATGCCCATAGTGTGGTTGTGAGATATGGTATATCCTGTACTCTTTGTGTTTCTATATGCTACTCCACCCTGTCAGTAAGGGTGACTAACACTCCAGGGATTCTGAGCCCTCAGGGGTGTTTTCCCCAACATTCCGGTGGGGGTATGGATGGCTGACTACCCCCTTTGTCCCCACTCTATTCTCTTGGTAGTTACTTGTGCTAGCAGACACATTGGTTATTTTTCTCCATATACATTTGTAGAGGGCTATAATGGCTTGTGGTTATTCACACACATATATTCTAGATATAGTTTTCTACGGACTACTACTTGTGTAATGTGTACAGGCTGTGAAGGCTTGAGGATCCTTACTCGGTGTATGGGCAGTAATGGATTCAGATATAATACCAGACACATGATACACATTATGCGAGCTGTGGGGGCTCCCAGAAACTACTTGGTTCCTTTTTGGTGTGGACGCGGTGGTTTTGTTGGATGAGTTTCATATTGTTGTGCTTCGCCCAGGTGTCTGCGGGAAGGCCTTTTTGGAGAGAGATACCCAGGACATATGACATTGGGGAAAAGAGGCAAACCAGTAGGGGAGTAGTTGCGGGGTACCCTTGAAATTATTTATTATATGATATATTATTGTATTATTTACTTTATGAGAGTAGCCATGGTGATGCTGGGAACATAGTATACCTATTTAGGTGACGAGTTAGTTCAACTTGTTGTTCACTATGCTTTAGCTTGCTTTCATTAATTTTGCACGAGAGGATTCGGGGAGGATCCTACTGATTATACTATTATACTCACCCTATGTATATACAAATTTTTTTCCAGGTCACTTGGAGAAGGTTGGAGATCAAATTGGTTACTACAATCATGGGGTTGCAGGAGCGGTTCGGGCATTGGTTTTTGATGTTTTTACTTTCTTTTGGGTACTTGCAGTTTTTCCCTTCATTTTATAGTACTTTTTATGAAATTAAATTTGTTCAGTTGGGTTTTATTTTATATTTCAGTTCTAATTTGTAGTTGGTTGGTGTCTATCGTATCTCTCTCTTCCACATGTGTTCTATTAAATGGTAAATCCTCCAATTTGTGTTTTTACTATACCCTCGGTGCTAGTCTCCATCCCGTGGCCTACTAGAGGCGAGACTCAGGGGTCATTATCTCCCTTATCACATTGTCAGCCTAGGAGGGGTACACTTTTTCGGGAGGGGGTTGTGACAGAGTGGTATCAGAGGTCTGTTTTAGGTATAGGATGAAGTTTGGAGTTAGGATCAGGTGAGGTTGCATGGGTTGGTAGGGAAAAGATGTAATTCATGTTTAGTAGGTGATGTAAACACATGAGACCGGATGATACATAGAAATTTAGGGCCCCCTATGATTTGATGTATGGACCTTTATGTTTACAATGTCTACTACATAAGGTGATACTAGTTGTAGGTTAGAGACCTAGGAAAGGATCATCTATCATTCTTCTTTGTGCCTGTTTTTGAATGGGTAGACCTTGGGATATGTGAATCTCAAATCAATGAAAGAAAAAAATTAATTAATTAATGTTGAGTCTTCCATATTCCAGGTTTAGGAACTCTAACAGTTTGTTATTTTATAGGTATGGATCCAGGTCAACGTCCTTGTCAGGTTTTTGTAGAAAATTTTCAGTAGGCTATTCCAGCAGATCGTCGTAGGGTAGAGGTTGATGACGACGACACTTGGAGGAAGACACTCCAAGAGTTTCAGCGCTAGAGACTGCAGAAGTATGAGGGCTCCATTTTAGATGGAGTCACGGAAGACTGGTTAGAGAAGGTCGATATTGTATTCAATTCTATCCTTGCTCAGAAAGAGCACTGGGTGTCCTTGGTTGTGATGACGCTATGTGGAGTGGCGAGGCAGTGGTGGTTCATTTTCCTCAGGGATAGCGAGGAGTCAGCGATCTCATGGGAGGAGTTCTAGGACAAGTTTAGAGTCGAGTTTCATTCTTCGACCATGAAGGTGTCAAGTCACTAGGAGCTTCATACCCTTTGACAGGGCAGCTCTAGTGTTCCAGGGTTTGGGATCCATTTCAAGAACCTTTTACGATAAGCTTCAGACCTATTTCTAGGTAAGGAGGCCAGGGAAAGGAATTTCGAGGAGGCTTTGCATCCAGAGATCCAGCGCCAGATCACCCCATTTATGCTGATGACATATCTTGAGGTGATGGCAAGGGAAACGTTTGTCGAGAGGACTTTGACTTGGACCAGATCATCACGAGAGGTGAATCATCATGATTCCTCACGAAGTAGAGCTATGGTTCGGTGTTACCGATTCTCTGGGAAGAGGAGTTTTCGTTCAGTCAGGGGTAGTTCCCATCCCTTCACATTTTGTTTCTCCATAGGCAGTAACTCTCAGGACTATTCCAAGGGATCAGGCTCATGTTTCTCTTGTTGTGGTCATGGTCATCAGTAGAGGGAGTGCCTGATCATTCAGAGCAGTCATCGTGCACCAGGTGCTACGCTCTAGGTTCCACCATTGAGGCAGTTCCAGCCGAGGGAGCAGCAGCAGGTTGCACCAGCCTTAGAACAGTAGAGGGTAAATGGGGTAGTCAAATGACATCCCCATGATGCTCCCCCTCCTCAGAGAGAAGAGAATGGCCATGGTGGTGGTCGTCATTAGGGTTAGAGAGGCCGTGGAGGAGGTCATGGTCAGCTTCATGCTCAAGCGTTGCTAGCACCAGGAGAGCCAGCCGTTGTTCGAGGTACCCTTTCCTTGTTTTATACCATTGTGTATGCCTTGTTTGATTCAAGAGCGACACACTCCTTCATATCACCTACCCTTGTCCATTATTTGGGACTTGAGGTAGAGAGGCTTCCAGTGCCTTTGGCGTTGACTACGCTAGTTGGAGGTTGAGCTGACTTGTTAGAATTATGTAGAGACTGTGAGCTAGTGTTGGGGAAATACCGCTCTTGGTGAGATTTCCTATAATTACGAATACAGCCATATGATGTCATCCTTGGCATGGATTGGTTACATTCGGTGCAGGATATCGTGGATTGCATCAGGAAGAAGGTCGTTTTCATTGGTGAGGATGGAGAGGAAATAGTTTTTGTTGGTGATCGATATCCTTATATGGGTCATAGACGCATTCCATCCTTATCATCCATGAAGGGTGAGATGATGACGAGTTCATCATAGGTTCCGCAATTGGCATTTCCTAGTGTCATAGAAGAGTACCAAAATCTCTTTACAGAAGAGGTTGTAGCATTACCCCCTTGATGAGAGATCGAGTTTGGGATTGAGCTACAATAAAGAGAATCTCTTATCTATATATCTTCATATAGGATGTCCCCTTATGAGTTACGAGATATACATATACAACTTGATGGTCTGTTATAGTGCGGCTTTGTTCGACCAAGTGTGTCGCCGTGGGGTGCACCAATTTTGTTCGCGAAGAAGGCTAACAACAGTTTGCGGTTGTGTGCCGATTATTGTCTCTTAAACAAAGTAAAAAATAAACAATCTATTTCCTCTTCCATGGATTGATGATTTATTCAATAAACTAAAGGGTTCAAGGTGGTTCTCAAAGATACACTTGCAGTTGGGATATCATCAGATGTGTGTGAAGGATGAGGATATCCCGAAGACCGCTTTACTTTGTCGTCATGGGCATTATGAGTTCGTTGTAATGTTGTTTGGCATGAAGAATGCTCCAATTGTGTTCATCGGTTTGATTAATTCTATGTTCCATGTATTCCTGGACAACATAGTGGTAGTTTTCACATATGAAATCCTTGTGTACTCCACATATGAGGAGCTCCATACATAGCATCTATAAGCAATTTTGGGAGTTCTTCATCAACATCATCTATTTGGGAAGTTGTCAAAGATTGAGTTTTGGGCTCGATAAATCCGTTTCTTGCGGCATGTTGTGTCCCAATAGGGAGTAACTGTGGATCCATCGAAGATAGAAGCAGTTGTTTCTTGGGAAGTCCCCATGAAAGTGTCAGAGGTGCGAAGTTTCTTTGTTCTTACAGGCTACTGCAAGAGGTTCGTAGCCGATTTCTCATGAGTTGCGACTCCTCTGACATCTTTGACCAGGTAGGATCAGGAATTAATATGGACTAATCAGTGTTAGGAAACATTCCAGGATCTAAAGGAGAAGTTAGTAAGTTCTCCAGTTCATTGTCTTCCAGCTGAGGGAGTTCAGTTTGATGTTTTCTGCGACGCTTCACATCTGGGGTTAGGTTGTGTTCTCATGAAGTAGAGGTCAGTTGTTTCTTATGTGTCTCGACAGTTGCCTCCCCATGAAAGTATCCATGCCTCCCATGATATTGAGTTTTCAGCCATGATGTTTTCTCTAATGTTGTGGAGACATTACCTCATTGGTGAGCGCTTTGTGGCTTTCACCGATCATAAGAGATTAAAGTATGTTTTCTCCCAGCATGACTTGAACTTACGACAACGTCAGTGGATGGAGTTCATACAGGAATATGACATCGAAATATCATATACACCTAGAAAAGGGAATGTAGTAGCTAATGTGCTAATTCAAAAGTCACTTAGTGATGTTGTGCGTGAATCCGGTGATTCCGGGATAGTATTGGAAGAACTTTCATCATTACATCTTGATATGGGAGATGTTGGGGGTAGCGGTTGTCTTTTTCAGAAGACGGTACAGTCATCCCAGATGCAGAAGGTGGAATATTCCCAGTTGGGGGATTTGTATGTGGAGGTCTGGAGAGACTGAGTTGTTTATGGTGAGTCCGTTGATTGTTGGACTGAGGATGAACAACACCGAGTGTTTTATCACAGAAGGATTTTTTTTCCATTGATGATGCGCGAGACGGTTCTTAGAGAGTTCCATAGTTCTCCTTTAGTGGTGCACCCTGGTGTGAAAAATATGTACAGAGCCTTGAGGAGTCAGTTTTGGTGGATTGGGATTAAGCGTGCGGTTGTAGAGGTTTTTCCTCGATGATTGCTCTGCCAGAAGGTGAAGGCCGAACATCGTGTCCCTGGTGTTCTACTCCAGCCATTAGATATTCCGCAATGGAAGTGGGAGGACTTCTCAATGGACTTTGTCTCTAGTTTACCTCAATCTCTAGGAGGACATGATGCTATTTGGGTGGTACTGGAACATTTAATAAAATCGGCCCACTTCATAGCAATCAAGGAGTTGAGATCAATGGAGGTTTGACGAGGTAGTATCTAGAGGAGGTGGTGAGAGTTCATGGAGTCCCAAGGAAGATCATTTCTAATCCAGATCCTCATTTTACCTCCAGGGTGTGCAGAGGTCCCCAACATGATTTTGGTTTTGAGCTACGCCTTAGCACTACTTTTCATCCCCAAACGGATGGTCAGATAGAGCGAACCATCCATACTCTTGAAGGCATGTTACATTCTTGGGTTATTGATTTTGGAGGTTCATGGATAAGGCTCTTACTCTTGGTAGAGTTCACTTACAATAATAGTTTTCACTCCACCATTTATATGGCACCATTTGAAGAATTTTATGGACGGCCTTTCCATTCTCCTTTGTGCTAGACTGGGGTCGGAGAGTCAGAAATTCTCAGACCAGAACTAGTGTAGAATATAACAGAGATGGTTTAGGTGATTCGTGATAGAATGAATATAGCGCAAGATCATCAGAAATCATATGTTGATCAAAGAAGGAGACCATTATAGTTTAATGTTGGGGATCATGTGTTTATGAAGGTGAATCCCCATCGTGGGCAAGAAATGTTTGGTTGTGGGATTATGCTTTCTCCCCTATTTTTTGGCCTTTTGAGGTGTTGGATCGTGTTAGAGCTGTGGCATATCGAGTTGTACTTCCCTCACAAATGAGTCGGATACATGATGTTTTCCATGTATCACAGCTCTGTCATTACCATCATGATGACTCTAACATCATCAATTGGGGAGAGATCGATGTTGATAATGATGTGACCGTTGAGTATTGACCTATGGAGATCCAAGACTGTAAAGAGAAGGTGTTGCGCGGACATTCTATCCAATTGGTTAGTGTCTTGTAAAAAAACGTTGGCATGGAGGAGAGTCCCTGGGAACGTGAGACATAGATACATGCTCAGTACCTAGAGTTGTTTGATGTTTAACTCTTTTCATGTAACAATGTCCCCTTTTTGTTTAGAAATTTCATTTTTTGTATTATGAATTTTTTTGTTACTTTTGTGGGTTTCACTCTTTTGAGAGGTATCTCGATGGGTGGTTGTTCGGACCCTGTTTCTTTTTCTTTAGGTGGGTTTTGAATTCTAGAGGATGATAAAGTTTGAGAGGTATCTGATGTAATGTCCCAGACCTCTTTGGTCCATTACGAAAATGGGGTGATTTAGGTGTTCCGTGAGGTCAAGGTGACTTATCCCGAATAGTTTTTCAAATTTCCAATTCTGTGAACACTTCCATTAGTGAACAGTTCTATCGGTAACCTGTAATGGTAAATTCTATTTCCTTTTCAAAATTTCCAATTCTGTGAATAATTCCATCAATGAACAGTTTTATAATGGTGAGGTTTAGGAACAGTGTTCTAATGGCGAGGTTCATGAACAATGTTCTATTGGTGAGGTTCATGAACAGCGTTCTATAGGTGAGGTTCCTGAACAATGTTCTAATGGTGAGGTTCATGAGCAGTGTTCTATCGGTGAGGTTCCGGAATAGTGTTCTATAGGTGAGGTTTATTAACAATGTTCTAATGGTGAGGTTCATGAACATTGTTTAATGGTGAGGTTAATGAGTAGTGTTCTATCAGTGAGGTTCATGAACAATTTTCTATCAGTGAGGTTCATGAACAATGTTCTAATGTTAAGGTACATGAATAGTTTTCTATCAGTGAGGTTCATGAACAGTGTTCTAATGGTGAGGTTCATGAACAGTGTTCGATCAGTGAGGTTCATGAACAGTGTTCCATCAGTGAGGTTCATGAACAATGTTCTAATGGTTAGGTTCATGAACAATGTTCTAACAGTGAGGTTCATAAACAGAGTTCAATCAGTGAGGTTCATGAACATTGTTATATTGGTGAGGTTCATGAACATTGTATTAATGGTGAGGTTCATGAATAGTGTTCTATCGGTGAGGTTCATGAACAGTGTTCTATCGGTGAGGTTCATGAATAGTGTTTTATCGGTGAGGTTCAGGAACAATGTTCTATCAGTGAGGTTCATGAAGAGTGTTCTAACGGTGAGGTTAATGAACAATGTTCTATTAGTGAGGTTCATGAAGAGTTTTCTAACGGTGAGGTTCTGAAAAATGTTCTAATGGTGAGGTTCATGAATAGTGTTCTAATGATGAGGTTCATGAACAGTGTTCTAATGGTGAGGTTCATGAACAATGTTTCCAGCTTCCTATAGTTTCACCCCTTTAGCATTTTCCATTGACGTAAAGAGCATTTAAAGCCTCATTTTATAAACTCTAAGGCAGATTCAAAGGCCATAACTCCTATATTAATTATTACTATGGCTAGGGATGTTTTTACTTGATCAAACCACGTGTTTTAATGTGATTCACTTTTAATGGGAAATTAAGCATATCTTAAACTGCCGCTCCATTAAATCTTCTAAAGGGATGTGATATCTTCCTCCCTAATTATTTCTCCTCATTCTCAGGTGTGTGATGCTCGGACATCCAATTCCATCTCATAGGAGTTGCACAATCAATCTTTCCTCCTCATATTGGTTCCGCTCTATTTTAATGCAACCAAGTTGTATCGATCAATCATAGATATATGGTATGTTTATTTTCCTTCTTTGGGAGTTCATCTTTTCTTGTTTATCCTTTCCATATTATAGCATGAAATCTCCATAATTTTAATAGAGTTTTATTGTGGTTTGGTTGGTGTGGTCGTACTGTGGTATCCTTGGGTGGATGTAGTAGTCGAGAGAGGAGGATCGTGACTCGTTGTGTGGATAAAGAATGTCAAGATCTATTTGAGTTAGGGGATTCGTTGCTTATCTATTCTTTTACATGCAACTGTATCATTAGCATATTTTACCTCACTGAATGACAATGGAATTAACATAATAAATATTTAAACCGGATAAATAAATTGATATCAATCATATGTTATTGCCTACTATTTTTCTAGATAGTGTGATATATAAGCTTGCTTTGTTTAGCTATTAGATCATGATAGAAATTGGTAATGAATGTAAAAAAGAAATTATTTTATAATTGTTTGGTTAAAAGATAAAGAGGCATGTAAATGAATCTAGTTCTCCTTGTTGTATTTTTATGTCAATCAAAATGGCGCACTAAGAATTTTTCATTATTTTTTGATAGCATACTGATTAGGTTTACTGAATTTAGAACCTATAAATAATAAATCGGTTAATTCAAGTTCGATTAAAGAACTGATTGATTGAAAATTCCTTGAAGGGTTCTGAGTTAC
This sequence comes from Viscum album, assembly GCA_963277665.1. NCBI lineage: Eukaryota > Viridiplantae > Streptophyta > Magnoliopsida > Santalales > Viscaceae > Viscum > Viscum album. The sequence continues at coordinate 895,470,661 of OY728123.1, forward strand.
CCTCTTGATTGTTAAAGGGCCAGGAGCCCAATTGTTAAGATGTTCATTTTCCTACTGCTTGTGTTATGATGTGATCCTGGATGGGTGTTGTGATATGTGGGGGAATGGATGCCTTTTGGTTGTGGTAGAAGATGACGTCCAGAGTGGAGAGATGCATCGGTTTATGCATGTGGGTGTCAGGGAGGACACCAGGGATGATGGAAGGGGATAGATGTGACTGTTGGATGCTTTCTGATTCTTATTGGTTGTTTTTCTGTATTACTTTTTCCCACTGCTCAAGGCAGCTGGACTTAATTACCCTTCTTACAAAAGAGGCGAAGACAAGAGGGGTATTCCACATGACTTCCATGTTTAGCTTCTCAAGTGAGGATGAGTGTATGCTCTTGCTATAAGCGGAAAAGACTCAATGGGTAGTACATCTAGTACCGTGTTGACCCCCCTTGTGTTTAGCAGCATAGAATGTTTTTCTAGAATACATGGGAATGTGGGAAAGTAATTTTGTAATGAATAATTGAATAAATGGTGTTAACCCATGGGGCTGGAGTTTTCTTGAACATATTGATGAGGCTGTAATTTTGAAGGAACAATGAATTTTGGGTGTGATGCTAATGAAATTTAATGTGGAATTTTTCATGGTTAATTAATGTTTAAAGAATTAAGTAACGTAATGTGGAACTGATAAAAAGGGAATGAAGTTATCTAATAAATATTTTTAAATGGTTGTACGCTTATTGGATACATAGTCTTAGAAGTAGCAGCCTGAAGTCTGAGAGATGTTACCTGCAGATCTTTCTAAGACTAGGTTATACCCATAGCTTACTTGTGAGATATAGTATATCCTGTACATTTTGTGTTTCGATACGCTAATTCACCTTATAAGTAAGGGAAACTAACACCCCAGGGATTCTGAACCCTAAGGGGGGGGGGGTGTTTTCCCCAATATTCCGATGGGGGGATGGATGGATAACTACCCCCATTGTCCCCACCCTCTTATATTGGTAGTTACTTGTGCTGGAATACACATTGGTTAGTTTTCCCCATATACGTGTGTAGAGGGCGGTAATGGATTGTGGTTATTCACACACATATATTTTGGATATAGTTTTCTATGGACTAATACAGGTGTAACTTGTATAGACTATGATGGATTGAGGATCCGTACACGGTTTAAGGGTTATAACAGCTTGAGGTATAATACCTGACGTATGATACACATTGTGCGAGATGTGGTGGCTCCCAGAAACTACTCGGTTACTTTGGTGTGTGGATGTGGAGGTTTTGTTGTAGTAGGTGCATATTGTGGTGATTCTTCTAAGTGTATGTGGGAAAGCCTTTTTGGAGAGAGATTCTTAGGACGTACGACATTGGGGAAAAGCGGCAAACCAGTGGGGAAGTAGTAGTGGGGTACCCTTGAAATTCTTTATTATATTATATATTCTTGTATGTTTTACTTGATGAGAGTAGCCATGGTGAGGCTGCGAACATAGTATACCTATTTAGGTGACGAGTTAGTTTCACTTTTTTTCACTGTGCTTTAGCATGCTTTCATTACTTTTGCATGAGAGGCTTCGGGGAGGATCCTACTGAGTATACTGTTATTCTAACCCTATGTATATACAAATTGTTTTTCAGGTCACTTGGATCAGGATGGAAATCAATCTGGTTTCTACACGCTTGGGGTTGTTGGAGCTGTTCGGGCATGTGGTTGTTGCTATTTTTACTTTCTTTTGGGTACTTACAGTGTTTACCTTCTAGTTATAGTACTTTTTATGACATTACAGTTGTTCACTTGGGTTTTCTTTTATATTTCAGTTCATAGTTGTAGTTGGTTGGTGCCTATCTTATCTATCTCTTCCCCATGTGTTCTCATAGAGGGTAATTTCTTCCATTTGTGTGTTTATTATACCCTCGGTACAAGTTTCCAACCCGAGGACTACTAGAGGTGGGACTCAGTGGCCATTATCTCCCTTCTCACATTGCCGGCCCAGGAGCGGTACACATTGTGGGGAGGGGTTAATGGAAAAGACGATGAATCAAAGTTATTGGATTTAGAACAAATTATAATTAAGGATGTATTTATGAAATGAGTTTTAAAATTTATGATATAATGATATTTTATAATTTTTACTATAATCATGGAATACAAAATGACAGTGAAGTTGATTTTTTTTGTTAAAAAATTGGTAATGTATGCTAGATTAAATTGATACCTTTGAAATGTGCTAGAATGGTTATAATTCTGGGAGACATTTATGTTTGAGGTACATGTAAGCCTTAATTTTATGATGTGAAAAAATTTATATATGGAGTAATGAATAAAAATTTTGTGGAAATATTTTCAAAAGGTAAAGTTTTTATTTTTTAGTTTATATGATCTATGATTTTGAGGTGACTATGGGTTATTACTTATTTGGAATGAAAAATTAAATTTATGATATAACCTTATAGGATGAAGTATTTTCCTTAAATATAAAAAAATTAATGTTATTTATTATGATGTTTTAACAATTTTATTCAATTTTAGAAGGTTTATATTAGTATTGTTTTAGAAAAATGAAAACCCATGGGTTGGGTGAAAACATGTGAAGACCAAGGTGTTTGAACCAACAACCAATGTTTGATAAGGATGTATCGCCTACCACTAGTCTACATAATGTACTAGTTACCATATTTTTTTCATTATTTATATTATGTAAAGGATAATGGTTAAGGTCATTTTTGGATTATATATTTTTTAAATATACAATTAATGGATTTGGAAATGATTTGGTGATTAGGTGAATAATGTTATGTCGAAAGACGTTCAATATTTTAAGAACCTAATATTTTTAATACAAATAGAATCTATGGGATTTATTTGATATTTAAAGGTTGAATGATGTTTTGAAACATATATGATATACACTGAATATGGTTATTTATGTAAATGATTAGTTTAACTTGATGATTATGTGATTAGGGAAATCCCATTTTAGTAAGAGGCTAAAGGAATGATTGATATTATTTATATATAAATACTAAATTTATCTTGAAAGACTGTGTGACTAAATTCTTATAATTTATTGGATTCAATTTTAGTCTAGAATATTTATCTCGAATTTTTCAGATATTTATTTGTTGAATGATATATCTTGGACATTTGGTATTAATGTTTAATTTTAAAGATTAAATTTGTTTTTCATTGAATGAAGGTTTACTAAATATGGATACATATATTATCATTTAAAAAACATTTTTTAATTCATATAGATAAGAATAATATATAGATTTTTGGATTTGGTGATAAGTATAAGTTGAGTCTGATGCTTTCAGTTTAAAAATTTATCTTTAATACTCTTTGAACTGAGAAAAGATAATATTGTGGAGGAAAATGACTAAAAGATGAAATTATACATTTAAATTATGTTTCATTATTTTCAACATATATTTAGTCAAATAATTCTTCCATCTTAGGAAAATTAATTTGGAAACAAATGTTATCAGTTTTGTTTTTTTATTGATAAATCAATGGCCTTTTAAAACATCATAGATTTATTATTTTGTTTTGGTTAACTTTATCATGAGAATTTTCACTATCACTATATATTTATACTTGAGCATTATCTTCTCTCTTAAAATTCCATAATTTACTATATTTATTCCTAGTATGTGTTTTCGCAAGGTACATTCATACTTTTATTGCACTCTTTTTTAAAATGACATTTTATTGCACCTTTTTATGATGTAGGTTTTCAACAATGGTATTTTCAAAAGTAAAACCCGTAGTATTTAACAAAGAGATAAAATTTAAATGAATAAATTTATTAAATATGGGTGGAAAGAAATATACGAAGATAATTAGAATAAAAAACTTGGTTTGATGGCATTCAAAGACATGAACCAACAAACATAATCAAATAACATAATGTTATTATTTAAATTGGACCATTTGTCCTAGACATTAAATAGTTTAGAATGAATAAAATTAAATTAATTTTGAAACATATAAGGGTCACAATTATTAATAATTTACTCATAACTTCTATGTAAATATCCAATCAATGTTTTAGTAATGTCATTTTGTTTTTCAATAAATAATTTCATCAAAAAATGGTTCTCAATAAATTTTATTAGTGAATATTATTATTTATTTTAAAAAATATTAGAAATTTAATTTCATAAAATAATTTTTTTTATGAATCATAATATAATTTTTTACATACGTTAATGTTATTATAATTTTCAGAAAATACCGGGGTTTCAGTAAATAAATAAAAATACTGATTTCTATATAAATATCATTTCTTTTTAGTAAATTTAACAATTTAAAATCCCCATTATGTATTGTATTTTATTTAACGTAACATAAGTATTAATTAGTTATATTTTATTCACATATATTATTCTTAATCTTCCTAATATTGTATTTTAGAATATGTCAATTTCTAGGCTTAAAACATGTATTTTTCTAAGAACTATTTTAAAGATAATAATGTTTCTAATTTTATTTATTAATTAAATGTAATTTTTAAAGGAGAATGTTTGAAATTAAATTTAAATATAATTTATTATTTTATATAATTTTTTTCCATACGTTGATTATTATTATTCATTTAGTTAATATAAAAATATATTCTTCTAGAAAAATACACTTCTTGAAAACATTTTTTTTCATCACATTGGTGGGGTTTGTTTTAAATTTAATTTTTAAATATATATGAATTTATTCTGTTCAAATTTATTATATATTTATAATCAGGTGTTTCAAGTTATTTTTTATTTAAAATTTATTTCTTATCTATAAAAAAAATTACTATGGAAAAAAAGTCTTGTCACATTATAGATACCATAATGAAAAAGGATAATGTTTAAAGGTTTATGCATAAAAACCCTAAAAAATACTAAATTAAATTGGTGTTTGGTACATTTAACGAAAATAACTAGACTTTAAAATCGTATTTATCAATCCAATTATTTTTAGTTATTTCAACCAAAATAAAGGTAGCTGTAAATATAAAATAATCATTATTTAATCAGTTAAGACCAGCCATTCTCAAGTATTAATACCACCTTGAGCACCCCCTTTATCCTCAAAAGGGATGAAACTCATTAAATATATTCCTAAAAGTATCCTCCCAATTCTACCGATATCCACGTGCTACTTTTATCACCAAAATATTAATTAAAATGTCTTTAAGGGGTCCTTCAAATGGGTGATATTGAAATGGTAAATTTCTCAAAGCACATCTATTAATTTCTTTTCTTTCTCTACCTTCAGAACCACACCTTCACCCATAAATGAATTATATATCTATAAAAATACTTATACATTAATTATATGTTTCTAATCAAATATTTTATTTCCATTCCTTTTCTCATCTCCTATAATATAAAGAATCATAACCAATATCTCAATATGGAAGTTAATCATCTCTGTGAATAATGATTTTGTTCATTTTCCATTACTGCCGTCATGGATGGTCATAAAGGTATTATTCTAGTTAAATAATATTTTAATATGTATATAATAACATACTTAATTTTTTTGAACTAAAATATATACATAATAATAAAATTAATGAAACTAGTTCGTGATGTTTGGAAAAACCACCAAGATAAACTGAACATTTATCATTAACTTTATTGACAAATTAATAATCCTCTTGTAAGAAATAATGATTCTATATTGTATGTTTAAAAATTATTAAATGAATTTATAATAATTAATTTCATTTCTATATTTTTTTTTCCATTTTCCCAGAGCATCCATAATGACACACAAGTGAACCAACTATGAAATCATGAAATGAATGCTCATGAAACAATGTAAATAATGAAATATTAGTAATGAATAAATTGTTAGATGTTATAAAAGAATCATATAAGGAATTATAAATAATTATTTACTTTTTTAATGAGTTAATAAAATTCTTTAAACCATTATACTTGAGTATATTCTTTGAAAAAATAAAGTGAAGTGTGAGGAATGGGTTTCTCACCTCACTATTACTTTTGTGAGATATATTCCTAATTCACCGTATATTTATTGTGTGTGGTGTATATAATTCCCATTGATATAAAATATAATTATTATAATTTTATTCATTGTATTAGGTGTTTCAATTGATAATTATTTCTTTTATTGTGGATATGATTTGACATATTACAAAGTGTAAGAGAATTACTAACCCAATTTACCTTATTTGGTTTAAAATTGTAATTTATTGATTATGTCATGATGAGATTATGTGTTAAATGACATTTTATTATTTTCAATTGTATTGATAATATTTATTTGGATTTATAGTGGATACTTGTAATCAATTCTTTTTTTTAATTACCACCTCAATGATATAGTATTTGTAAGGGTATCATTAAATAAAAAACCTTGTTTTAAATGTTGTGATGATTTATTTTATAAAATTTTCTCTTGAATATAGATGATTTTAAAATTATATTTGTGTATTAGTTTATATGGAAATTATTTTTTTAAATTTTAATTTTCAAATTGTTCTCAAATCATTTAAAAAAGGGACCCTTATATGGTGTGATATAAGATAATTCTTAACCCAAATTCCATTATTTCGGATTAGATTCAATTTCATTCATAATGTTTGCTAATATTATATGTTAAATGAATTTTTTTTTAATTTCTTTTCCAAATTTCAATGTGTATTTAGAGTAAAAAATAATATATTTATGATTAATGCTCACTTCAATGATATGACATTTTTATGGGAACATCATTTAAAAAACTACTTTTATTGTTTTTTTATAAAAGGCAAATGGAATGTATTTTACATATATGGAATGGATTTTTTACCTATTTCATGTTGTATTAATATTTTGATTCTTATATTGATTTTTATATGGTTAATTTAAAATAACTTTTTCCCACATTACGTGCACAAATTCACAAATTCATTATTTCAGAATGAAAAGATAATTATATTCAAAATGTGTTTTAATGATGAGTAAATTCATGATTAATGTTTATGTTATGGTTATTTGGAAACATTAATCATTATGGGTGGTCATGTTATTAATCAATTATGGTTGGTTACATGATAATCCAATGACATGTGGTTGAGTCATTAACCAATGATGGGTGGTTCCATAAAAAACCAAAGACGATTCATTATGTTATAACAATCCATTGCATTGGGTACTCCAGAGTGAGATGAGGAACATATTAGAAACTCCATATGTAATATTGATATTGAAAATGATGTCCCAAGTTACCATGATTTAACAACATTTCAAAATATTTAGTGTGGAATTGATGGAATGATTAAATTAAGTGGAAAACACTGATAATCTTTCATAAAGAGAAAGCATTTTTTTAAAAGCCTCTATTTTCTAAATAAATTTTATACTATGTATATATGTCCACATATAATGTATTGATTTACCATGTTTGAGTTTGTATTAACAGTCTAAAACTCTAAACAAAAATTATCCTTCATATTGTACTAATGTCATTTCTTTTTTAAAATCACAAGAATATGTATTATTTAAGGTTGGATACTTATAGTCTATATCCCCTTTGGGTTCTAGGATATTTTTCACTGAGAAGGAATTATGTAGTATGAGTTGGTTCATATACTACAAAAAGACTAATCATGTAATTATTAACAATTTTCCCCCATTATAACGACAAATGATCAATATCACTAGATGTAGAGAATTTTTTTGTTTTTTAAGATGAACATATAATAAGGATATCACAAGATTTGGGTGGAAGATGGAGATATCACAAAGGATGTGTTCAATTTAGGAATGAGAACATTGTTTTTTTATCATGATTTTTGGGGTTTTGAATTCACAATATGTGTTAATTTTTCTTATGAAATCCATGTTTTTTAATCCATAGAACATTTTATAGTCATGATCATTGAAGTTATCCTTATATACATGGGGATATAGGAGGAGTATGAAATGAAACTATGGATCATTTTAATGACTCTTCAACACTACTAGATATATAAGAATTTTTTTATGTGTATGTTCTAGTTATGACTGATGGATTTCTATTGTCATTTATTGTCTCATAAAGGTGTGATAATGGACATATAAAAAATGAAAGTTTTATCTGGGAAAAAATCAAGAATGTGGAGGAGGTTCAAAGATTAAATAGTCTAAAGAACTATTATTAGAGGTTTATATGTATTTTAACTTTGATTTAATCCCCTTGAATAACATTGAAAATGAGAGAGTAGGATTTAATATGAATTGCTCAATTTCATGATGCTTTTGACTCCATAATGGATAGGATGATCAGTTCCCTAGTGCTTTAGTTACTAGAGTATCATATGATGTTCTCGGTCTTCTTTTATTCTTATAATATTATTGTGGGATGTACATTGAATTAATAAAATGGTGGGGATCTTTTAGTCATCTCAGAGGCTATTTCCATCATAGAGAAACTATTACACCAATGACACAAAGTATGGATATTCCATTTTTTTCATAAAACTGAGGTGACATTACTGAATGGATGAGTGTTTTATTTTCATCACATACCATAAGGGTCTCATTTATGTTTTCTCAAGTGGGACCAGAATCGAGGAACGCAGGGGGGATTCTAAAAGATTATAATTTATATGCGTTCTATACAAATTTTAATGGAATTATTGTGCCTTATATTATGAGTATGAAGTTATTAAGAAATTCCTTATGAGTGTTCAATGATTATTGGAGACACATAATAGAGTTTATAATGATGTATCTCAATATAGATGTGGATAGTGGTAGAGGTTTTCATTATCACATGACTACAAAATTATCTTTTTTGTGGTGGGAGGAGGAGTATCACGGGGAGACACATAGGTATAAGAGATGTGAGACTATGTTTTCCATTATGATGTTATATAGTTGAGGATAGAGTGTGGTAATATCTAGATGGTATTTATGGGATGTCTATTTTATTCATCGGAAATACTGGAGAAGTTCTTCCAAACATCTCACAAGTAACACATAATGGTGTATCCATATGTTTATAACATAATTTAAGGCTTGTCCTATGACTTATGGGGGTTGATATTATTATTTTAGTGGTGGAGTTCTTTGAATGAGTTATAGTTTTTTAGGTGAAATCCATGGACCATGTTGTTGTCGGTTTTTTGTAGGCATTGGATGTCCCCAGTTGTATGTCGGAGGTTACTTCAATGGATTATATCGCCAAGTTATCTTGGACCAATGGATGGCTTGGTAGTATTTTTGATATCATGGAATGAATAATGATGTCAACTAATTTTATGATTACTAGGATTCATGTTCTATGGATGAGTTTTCAAAGAATTACATGTAAGATATGTACATCTTAATTGGGTGATGAGGATTATAATTTTGGATGAATATTTTCGTTTTACCATGAATTTCATTAGAGGATGGGAAAAAATTCTACTCTATGATAAAACATACCACTATATTCCATCAATAGGTAGATTAGAAGATATAACACACAATCCATATGTATGAGGATATGTTCCATTCATCTATCATAAATTTGGGAAATAAAATTTTAATTCATGTAAAAATTTAATATGTTTTCTAAAAGTAATACACATCATCCACCCATCATAATTGCACTAATTATTATTTAATGGATAAAAATTTATTTCTTTTATGTTCTTACCCATTTATATACATCTAAAAATCTGTGGACCAAATATAGGGCATAGAATTTCATATAACACTTATGTGGTTAAGGAGTGGATACATGTGGAAAATGATCATTAAAAGTCCTATGTTGATCATAGCGATAGGAAAGTGGAGTTTTAGGTTTGAAAATTGTTATTCTATTGGGTTTTCCATCATTGGGGTAGGTTATAATTGGTTTATGGATTAATAATTATACTCAATTCATCAATACTCATTAGTTTATGTGATGATTGGTGTGGTATCATATCAGTTTGTAATCACACTATTGAGGGTAACAATCCATGATGAATTTAACATATATCAGATCTATTCTTATATTTATAGTTTCTTCAATGTCATTGACTTGGGAGAGATGGATATCATGGATGAAATGATGTCCATGGAGCGATAATTTGAGATCCATGTCCAATATTATATAGTTATTTGAGGAAATTTCATAACCATGATTTGTGTGAGTGGAGGAAATATTTCATAATGGAGAGTATATTGGAACAAGAGACAAATATTCATTGTCAATATAATGATATTTATTAAGATTTGGTTTTGTATTTCCTAGACCATGGAATTTGTAACAGTTCATTTGGTACTGTTAATTCAAATTAGTAGTCATTTTGTTATGTGATTATATGGGGCTATAATTTGTTCTTTGAAATTTATCTTATTAGATGTTTTTTTGAACCTTTCACTTCCACATTTTCCTACGTAAAGGATTTTTTATGTGTTTGAAATCTTTCCATGGATCTATAATTGGGGTCCATTATTCTTGAAGAATTTTTTGGGTGAGGTATTTGATGAAACTACTAATGAATTACCAATTTTTTCCATTGTGGTTTTGCTATGGAAGATTAATGGGGTTTATATATGGAATTATATTGTATATAGTGTTTCATAGAGTGAGCCATATTTCATGATGTTAATGTGTATCAATGTGCGGTTGATCAAGAGAGGTTGGTTCATGGATGGTGGTCAAATGTAATGGTTTCAGAAAGATATAGATACATGGAATGATTTATTACCGATGAAGCTTTATCGTGCACGCTCTCAAAAATATTTATAACTATGTGGAGCACAGGGGTTGTCCTAGGTCGTTCTCTTGAAGATATTTTGTGGTCAATCAATCACTACTTCTAATTCAATTTTTTTATATTTTTTTTATTTATAATACAACACTAAATTAAATTATGGTTTGAGAAATGAGAATGAATGAAAAAGGAAAGTAAATATGAAATGCATGATGGAGACAGAATGAATGCTGACTAAATAAAAAGGGGATATTCCCTAGAGAATCACCTAGATTGAACCTTCATAATATCATTATTAATTTAAAATTTAATTAATAAACCCAATCCATAGTATGTGTGATTATACTCTTGTGTATGTTGTTGTGAATATATAGTACACTCAAGATTGCAGAGAGACCACATATCCACCTCCTCGATCGAGGAAAAATATTACAGAAGAGAAAGTTAAGTCTCAAGTGGCAAGTGGAGACACAAAGGCGCCTTAAACACTAATTTCCCCCTTGAAATAACTCTAATAAAATAAGAAAAAATTAACATGAATGTTCAATGACTTGGGTTCAACACTGGATTGATCCCTTTGGAAGTTCCTTGGGTTAGTTACTCATGATCATGAGTATGAGATATCATAGTGGAGAAGAATGAGGTGGAAAAAAAGATTAAAAAATGAGAATGATTTGAAGAATAGAAAAATATATTAAAAATTAATAATAATATTAAAATTGAAAGAAACTATAAAACAATGGAAAATGGCCACACAGAAGTGCCAATGCTTTGATAAGGGGTGACAATACATATTTACAGGGAGAATAGGTGAATGATTTATCATAAAAATTATACTCTAAATGATTTGGTGTGGATTTCCCATTAAATGAATGAATTTTTAACAAGTTTATCTATAAACTATGTTCTACAATGTCTCCTCTGTTTACCCTACAAATATTAGATTCATTGGCCCGAGGATGTAGGAGTTATGTCCAATTTAATCTGAGACATTTTATATGTCCATTTGACTAGGAAAATTCAAATTATTCGACTTCCCTAGACATTATGACCCTCCAAAATGTCGGTTCATGTGTTGGAACCTTAATAAATGTTTTTCTGCACTTGATTTTTCTATCTCCAGAAAATATGGTCCATTTTGGATGAATTTGCACGATGTTATGAATTTATTACCCAATGGAACCGTTTCTGCCTCATGAGATGTTTCGTCTTCCACATGTTTTTAGCATTCCAATAATGAATTAATGAGGGTATTTTGACTTTGAATTCTTCATGGACGCTCCTTATTGAATCATATTTCATTTAAATCGGTAAATTATGAATTTGGAGGTATGTGCGCCGAGTTATGCTTCCGTTACGTTGGTGGGTCCCATTCTATCCACCCGGAATCTTTCCAAATTAAATGATTTTTCAGGCCTCTAAATGATCGAATCATACATTCCACTTACATAATACAATTTAGGAAATACAACATTGAGTTTCAAAAAAAGATCACATAATTTGGAATTATGAAGTAAATTTTATGATGAAAATACCCCTATCATAAAAATCTATCAAATTTCCAGATTTAACCATTTTTTGCATTTGAGCTCAAAATACCACTAAAATCTAAAAATTTGAAAATTGTTCATATAATAACAATATGGTGGGTTTATAAATAATTATTTACAGTATAAGATGTATGAAAATGTGAGCTTCATCACTCCCCCACACATAAACATTGCACTCCATGGCAATCATCTTACATCCAACTCAAATTCCACACAACAATCAAAAATGAGAAAATATCAATGATCTTTTACAAAATAGAATTCTATCTTGTATCATATAAAAAAAAAATTCTCTCTCATATTCATTTAAATCATTAATAATTTTGAAACCTCATAAATCAATCCATGGCCCTATCATAAGCTACATCACATTTAATTTTATGTCACTCTTTACTCAAGGAAAATTAAATCTGGAGTTATGCGCGTACAAGAAAATAGATTGTATCACCATAAGCTTGTGAAAATTTTTATTTCTCCACAGTGTGAAACTCAAAAATTAATTAAATCATGCGGGATTCAATTAAAGGTACAAATTATTCTGTGGCTTATGGTTTGTGGAAAATTGATTGAAAAAGTTTTAGGCTAGAAAGAGGAGGTAAGACACTTAATTACAATGAATTAATACTCAACTGAAAACATAGGATCAAACTCACTCAAATCCCAATAGGAATGTTAAACACAACACCCCCCAATTTATGTATGAGATGGAACATGATCCAATCAGTGATTATAATGAATGATATCATCTATGTTCTCTTTTTTTCAATGCTCTAGAAAGGCATAACTTTATATTCTTTTTTTCAATTTCTTTTTCAAAGAGGATGAGCTGAAAATTGAATACAATGAATGAATGAAAATTCATGCCATAGATTTTTGATAGGGACATGAGTCATAAAATAATGTACAGTGATGAATTCAAACTCATCTCCATTTTTTTATTTTTTTGAAGAAGAAAGGGATGAAACAAATATAGACAAATGAAATGACCGCACATGCACAATTCTATTATTATCCACTGCCCAAAATATTGACACAAACTTCTCAATACCCATAAATGACACAAATCCCATTGAACACACACGAAAGGCCCTTCCCCCACACTCAAACATTAAATATCCATGAAAAATTACTAAATGTGCATGTAGTTAAGGAAACATTTTCTTGAAATGTGGCTTAAACCTATAAGTAAATTTTTGGTATCTAAGGGATTAAGAAGGATAAATGTAAAGGTTAGTCTCAATATAAAATGTGTATATCCAAAGAGATTCCAAAATCATTTCAAATACATTCCATGAAATCCAATGTGTCGAAAGAGAATATTCACAAATTCTGGTTATCACACAAAATACATGTTTCCCTCAAGAAGGTGTAGATATTAGGAAGAATATGTAAAAGGGGGTTAGAATACCTCATAGGATTAGAAAAATATTTTCATTCAGTGTTTCATGGGCATAGATTTCAAAAATCATTCAAACTCATAAATATGCATGAAAATACATTTCAAGGGAAAAAAATTCATATCAAAAATTATTTAAAATCTATTATTTCAAAAATCATTTTAACACTTTCAAAATCAATTGAGGTGTGAAAAGTGATAATAATATTCATTAAAGCTCAAAAATCCAAAAAAAATTAAAAGAAAACAAGAAGAACTATGCATGTTGACACTCCCCCACACATAAATTTACTACTCCTCATATCAACTCAAAAAAAATTTAAATTTAAAGGTTGAAATGACAAATTAAGGAATGATACATCCTGACATTATTTTTGAAGTGGATTCCTTGAGTTATGATCCTAGCAGTAGCCACTTTAAGACTACAAGAGAGAAATAAAAATACATAAGAAAAATAAATAAAAAGAAATAGAAAGGGAAAAGAAAGGAGATTATTCATGATTTAGACCCCCAACCAGGTACATGGTTTTTACAGCCCCTAGTTTGGAATTTCAGCGGATTATCTCTAATTAGAAGGTGGGTGTGGTTTCTTTGAGATAAACCACCACATGTGGATTTTCTCGGTTTCCATGAGTAGACACCAATAATGGAGAACCCCAAAGAATATAAGAATGTTCCCAACCCCTGAGATAAAATATAAAAATAATTTATGGTCCATAGTGGGTGGGAAAACAAAATAAGGGTGCTCCCTGTGAACTTCTATGGTGTCATTCTCTATATGATATGAATGTTGATGTAATGGAGGTAGTTGCACCACCACCATCTTCTCCATTTATTGTTCCTTGATCACCACTACTTTGGTGGTTTCTTTTGTTTCATCCAAGGTATTCTCCATTTGTACTATATCAATAATTATAGGAAAGGAGAAGTCAGAAAACAATTCATTTTAAATAATATTAAAACATGATGAATCAATTAGGAAATCATCCCTTTCAAGTATGTCATCTTGGAAATTGATCTCTTCAAGAATGGCCATTGGAAAATCAATCATAGCAGGTGAATCTTCTTTATTATCTTCCAAATTAAGAGAGGGGTAGAATTTTTCTGATGTTTGATCATCAAGGATGGAGAGATCATGTTTCATGTTATCTTGGACACAGATATTCCATGATTTTTCCAAAAAAATGCTGATCTCCCATCAGTGCATCATTTGGAATGTGTACTTATTGGACCTCCTCAAGAAATGTTTGAGTGTGAGATGATGTGATTAATTATTTTAGTAGATCCTTCTCACCCGGATCAGGTTCTTTGACATAAAAAATTATTGGTGCAATCTCCTCGACCACTTCTTCTTGTTCAGGTTCAGGTTCAGGTTCGGATTGCCCCTCGGATGTGCGTACATATTCAGCAATCCATTATATTTGGATCCCAAGGTTTTGAACTTTATATCTAATCCTACTAAATTGTGAGTCATGTTCATAGAATTGTTTTCCGAAACCATAGATTTTTCAGTCCACGAATAATAATTTGTATTGAAAGACATCACGAACAAAGAATATTTTTTTAGTTTTTGAAATTTATTATTTTATTGTTGTTTTTTTAAATGAAAGAGAAATTATTTACACAATGTGAATAAAAATAGTGAATTATAACCAATTTTCTCCCCGGAAATGGTGCAAATATTATGAAGCGTTATCATGCACACTCTCAAAAATATTTATAACTATGTGTAGCATATGGGCGGACCTAGGTCGTTCTCTTGAGGATCTTTTATGGTCAATCAATCACTACTTTTAATTAACTTTTTTTATATTATTTTATTATTTATAAGACAATAATAAATGATATTATGGTATGGGAAATTAGAATGAACCAAAAAGGAAAGTAAACAACCAATGCATGATGGAGACAGAATGAATGCTGACAAAATAGAAAGGAGATATTCCTGAGAGAATCACCCAGATTGAACCTTCATCATCTCATAATTAATTTCAGATTTAATTAATAAACCCAAAACATAGAATTTGTGATTATCATCTTCTATATGTGATTGTGAATATATAGTACACTCAACGATCACCAAGAGACCGCATATCCACCTCCTCGATCGAGGGAAAATATTACAAAAGAGAAAGTTAAGTCTCGGGTGGAAAATGGAGACAAAATGTTTCCTAAACCACTAATATACCCCTTGAACTAACTCTAATAAAATAAGAAAAAATTAAAATTAATGTGAAATGACTTGGGTTCAACACTGGATTGATCCCTCAGGATGTTCCTCGGGTTAGTTACTCATGATCACATGTATGAGAGATCACGGTGGAGAAGAATGAGCTAGAAAAAAATGATAAAAAATGAGATGATATGATGAATATAAAAATATATTAAAAATGAATACTACTATTAAAATGGAAATAAACTACAATACAATGGAAAATGGCCACACAAAAGTGCCAATGCTTTGAGAAGGTGTGAGGATACATATTTATAGGGAGAGGAGGTGAAAGAATTCTCTCCAAAATAATTATCCAAATGATTCAGTGTGGATGTCCCCTAAAATGGAAGAATTTTTAACATGTTTATTCCTAAAAGATGTTCCAATAATTCTCCTCTGTTCAACCTTAAAATATTAGATTCATTTTCCCTCTGATGTATGACTTATGACTAATTTAATCCAAGACATTTAATCTGTCCATTTGACTAGGCAAATTAAAATTTTCAACTTCCCTGGACATTATGACCTTCCAAAATGTCGTTTCTCACATTGTAACCTAAATAAAAGTTGTTCCCCACTTGAGTTTCTGTCTATCGCAAATTATGGTCCATTTTGGATGATGTTTCACAATTTTATATATTTATTACCAAATGTAATCGTTTATTCCTTGTGAGATGTTTCATCTTCCACATGTTTTTAATGTTCCAATAATGACTTAATAAGTGTATTTTGACTTTCAATTAATCATGCACTCACATTATTGAATCCTATTTCCTTTAAATCTTGAATCCATGCATTCATTGGTTTGTTTTCTGAGTTATGCCTCCGTTACGTTGGGGGGTCCCATTCTGTACACCCAGAAACATTCCAAATTAAATGACTTTTTCATGCCTCCAAATGATCGAATCATACTTTCCTCCTGATGAAAACGATGTAAGAAACACATCATAGAGTTACAAAAAAAATAATCACACAATTTTGAATTATAATGTAAATTGTATGATGAAAATACCCCTATCATAATAATCTGTCAAATTTTTAGATTTAACAATTTTTTTCATTTGAGCTCAAAATACCACTAAAATTTAAAAATGTGACAATTGTTCATACAATGACACTATGGTGGGTTTATAAACAATGAATTACAGTATAAAATGTATTAAAATGTGAGATTTATCACTCCCCCACACATAAACATTGCAGTCCTGGGCAATCATCTTACATCCAAATCAAATTTCACACAACAATCAATAATGAGAAAATATAAATGATCTTATCCAAAATAGAATTCCATCATGTATTATATATAAAATAAAATTCTATATAATTTTCATTTCAATAATTAAAATTTGTTCAATATCATAAATAAATCTATGGCCCTATCACAACCTACCTCACATTTAATTTTATGTTACTCTCTACTCAAGAGAAATTAAATCTGGAGTTATGCGCGTACTTTAATATCGCATGTATCACCATAAGCTTGTGAAAAATCAAATTTTTATACATAGTGAAACATGAAAATGAATTCAATCACTAGGGATCTAATTAAAGATACAATTACTCTGTGTCTTAGGGTTGGAGGGAAAATTATTGAAAAAGATTCAGGCCAGAAAGAGGAGGTAGGACTCTTAAGTACAGTGCATTAATAATCAAGAGAAAACAAAAGATGAACCTCATTCAAATAACCTTGATAATTTAAAACACAACACCACCCAATTTATGTATGACATGGAACATGATCCAATCAGTGATTATAATGAATGATATCATCTATGTTCTCCATTTTTTTCAAAGCTCCAGAAAGGCACAACTTTATATTCTTTTTTTCCTTTTCCTTTTCATATAGGATAAGCTGAAAATTGAATACAATGAATTAATGAAAATTAATACCCTTAATTTTTGAGAGGTACATGAGTTATAAAAGAATATACAATGAGGAATTCAATCTCATCTCCATTTTTTTCATTGTTTTGGAAGAAGAAATAGATGAAACAAATAATGCACAATGAAATGAAGACACATACCCAATTATCTTATTATACAGTACCCAAAATATTGACACACACTTTTTAATACCCATAAATGATACACATCCCAATGAACACACATGAAAGGCCCTTTCCCCACACTAAAACTTGAAATATCCATGAAAAAATACTAAAAGTTCATGTAGGTAAGGAAAAATTTGCTTGTAATGTTGATTAAAACTATAAGGCAATTCATGGCATATAAGGGCTTATGAAGGATAAATTTAAAGGTGAGTATCATGATGAAATATGTCTAGACAAAGAGATGCCTCAATAATTTCAAAAAGATTCCATGAAATCCAATGCTTCGAAAGAGAATATTCAAAAAATTTGGTTCTCACACAAAATTCATGTTTCTATCAAGAAGGTGTTGGTATTAGGAAGAATATGTAAAAGTGTTTTAGAATACCTCACATGATTGGAAAAATATTTTGAGTTAGTGTTTTATGGGCATGGATTTTAAAAACCAGTCAAACTCGTAAAAATTAATGAAAATCCATTTCAAGGGAAATTAATTCATATGAAAAATAATTTAAATTCCATTATTTCAAAAATCATTTCAACTCTTTAAAAATCAATTGATGTGTGAAAAGTGATAAGAACACTCATTAATGCTCAGAAATCCTAAAAAAATGAAAAGCGCAAAAGAATAACTAATCATGTTGACACTCCCCCACACTAAAATTTTACTACCCCTCATATCAGCTCAACAAAATATAAATTTAAAGGTGGAAAATCCAAGGTCAGGAAATATAAATCCTGAAATTATTTTTGAAGTGGATGCCATGAGTTATGCTCCTAGTAGCAGGTACTTCAAGACTACATGAAAGAAACAAAAATACATTATAAAAATAAATAAAAAAAATTATAAATGGAAAATAAAAGATATAATTCTTGGTTTATACCCCCAAGAATGTGCTAGGTTTTTAAATCCCCTAGTCAGGTAGTTTTAGTGGATTATCCCCAATCAGAAGGTGGGTGTGGTTTCTTTGAGATAAACAACCACATGTGACTTTTCCCGGTTTCTATTAGTAGACACCAACAATGGAGAACCCCAAATAATTTTAGAATGTTCCCAAACCATGAGATAAAAAATATATATATAATTTAAGGTCTATAGTGGGTGGGAAAATAAAATAAGGGTTCTCCCTCTGAACATCTGTGGTGTACTTCTCCATATGATATGAATGTTGATGTAAATGACGTAGTCACACCACCACCTTCTTCTCTAGATATTGTTCCTTGATCACCACTACTTAGGTGGTCTCTTTTGTTTTATACAGGGTTTGATCCATTTGTACTATATAAATAATTTCAGGGAAGGAGAAGTCAGAAAACAGTTCAGTTTGAATAATACTGAAACATGATGAATCAATTAAGAAATCATTCCTTTCAAGTATGTCAGCTTGGAAATAGATCTCTTCAGGAATGACCATTGAAAACACAATCGTAGATGATGAATGTTCTTCATTATCTTCCAAATAAAGAGTGAGGTAGAATGTTTCTGATGTTTCATCATCAAGGATGGGAAGATCAGGTTTCATGTTATATTTAACAAATATATTCCATGATTCTTCCAAAAAATGTTGACCAACCATCAATGCATCAGTTGGAATGTGTAATTATAAGACCTACTCAAGAAATGGATGAGTTAAATATGATTTGATTAATTATTTTAGTAGATACTTTTCACCAGCCTCAGGTTCATTGACAATAGAAATTATAGGTGCCATCTCTTCAACAACTTCTTCTGGTTCAGGATCAGTTTCAGGTTCAGATTACCCCTCGGATGTGCATACGTATTCATAAATCCATTATATTTGGCTATCTAGGTTTTTAACTTTTTCACTAATCCTATGAAATTGAGCATTAATTTCATTGCAAACATTTTCCAGAACATGATATTGTTCAGTCCATGAATAATAATTTGAATTGAAATACATCATGAACAAAGAAGGTTTTTTTAGTTTTTGATATTTAAGATTTTGTTGCAATTTTTTTAAATGAAAGAGAAATTATTTACACAATGTGAATAAAAATAGTGAAAGAAAACAACTTTCCCCCTAGAAATGGCACCAATTTGATGAAGTGTTATCGTGCACGCTCTTAAAAATATTTATAACTAAGTGTAGCACATGGGCTGACCTAGGTCGTTCACTTGAGGAGCTTTTTTGGTCAATCAATCACTACATCTAATTAACTTTTTTTATATTTTATTATTATATATAAGATAAAAATAAATGAAATTATGGTTTGAGAAATGAGAATGAAATAAAAATGAAAGTAAACTAGCAATGCATGATGGAGACAAAATGATTGTTGAGAAAATATGAAAGAGATATTCCCAAGAGAATCACCCAGATTGAACCTTCTTTGTCTCATTATTAATTTAAAATTTAATTAATAAACTCACTCCATTTTATGTGTGATTATCCTCTTATGTATGTGGATATGAATATATTGTACTCTTAATGATCACTGAGAGACCACATATCCAACTCCTCAATTGAGGGAAAATATTATATAAGAGAAAGTTAAGTCTCGGGTGGAAAGTGGAGACCCAATGGCGCCTTTCCCACTAAGATCCCCCTTGAAATAAATCTAATATTATAAGAAACAATTAACATGAATGTGAAATGACTTGGGTTCAACAATGGATTGATCCCTCGAGAAGTTCCTCGGGTTAGTTACTCATGATCACAAGTATGAGAGATCACGGTGGGGAAGAATGAGCTGGAAAAAAATGATAAAAAAATGCGAATGATATGAAGAATAGAAAAATATATTAAAAATTAATAATACTATTAAGATGGAAATAAAATACAAAAAAATGTAAAATGGACACATAGAAGTGTCGTTGCTTTGAGAAGGGGTGAGGATACATATTTATAGGGAGAGGAGGTGAAAGAATTTTCTCTATAATCGTACTCCAAATGATTCTACGTGGATGTCCCATTAAATGGAAAAAAATTTAACATGTTTCTTCATAAACTATGTTCCATAATGTCTCCTCAGTTCACCCTCCAAATAGGATATTCATTGGCCCTCAGATATAGGTGTTATGGACAATTTAATCCAAGAAATTTAATCTATCCTTTTGAATAGGTAAATTCAAATTCTTCAACTTTCCTGGACATTATGCCCCTCCAAAATGGCGGTTCAAGTGTTGGAACCTTAATAAACGTTAGTCACCACTTGAGTTTTTGTCTTTCCTCCAAATAAGGTCCATTTTGGATGAATTTTCATGATGTTATAAATTTATTACCCAATGGAACTGTTTATGCCTGGTGAGATGTTTCGTCTTCCACATGTTTTTAGTGTTCCAATAATTCCTTAATGATGGTATTTTGACGTTAAATTCATCATGGACATTCCTTATTTAATATTATTTCCTTTAAATATAGAATCAATTAATTTTTAGGTATGTGCACTGAGTTATGATTCCGTTACGCAGTGGGTCCCATTTGGTCCGCCCGGATACCTTCCAAAATAAATGATTTTTCGGGCCTCCAAATGATCGAATCGTACTTTCCTCCTGAACAAAAAGATTTAATAAATACATCATAGTGTTTCAAAAAAATCAAACAATTTTGAATTCTAAGGTAAATGTTATGAAGAAAATACCCCTATCATAAAAATCTGTCAAATTTCCAGATTTATCCATTTTTTTCATTTGAGCTCAAAATACCACTAATAGGTAAAAACGTGACAAGTGTTCATACAATAACACTATAGTGGGTTTATAAACAATTATTTATAGTATAAAATTTATGAAAATGTTAGCTTCATAAACTATTGATAATGTAAAATTAATAATATTTAATATCCATGGAATTATAATTTTTTTAATATAATAGTACATAGTATGAAAAAAAATTTCACATCCTAATTGATTAGGTTCTTGAGGATTTCACTTTTTGAAATACATTTGCATGTGTTTAATTGTGTTTTAAAAACTAAAAATAAATTCTAACCCATATAATATTTTAATTATTCTCTCATAATTTAGAAGCATTTATATGCCCTTGTATTTTTTGGAATTTTTTCATCCTTCTTATGATAGAATCAATCCTCCACTTCATTTGTTTTTTTGGAATCCAAGATGAGTTTTCCCTTCTTTCATAGGGTTTTTTTCATATTCATCCATCTAGTATTCCCAATTGAAATGTTATAATGGTATTCTATTTTTTTTGGATCTATTGATTTTCGAGCATATATGATTTTATGTTGATAAATTTTTCCTTGTTTTTTCATAGGTGTCTATCTTTCTCCTATTTCATTATTGAAAATTAATTATTGAATCTTATATTAGGGTGGGGGTAGTTGTTCTATCATGTTTAGGTGAATTTGTGGAAATTTAAAGCTTGATTATTCCATTAGAATAATTGTATTGGAAAAAACATAAGAAAATAAGTAGAATAATCATGAAGTTAAGGTCACAATAAAATTCTATTACATTAATGAATTCTATAATATTTATTACGAGTTTATAATATCTATTTAAATTATTTAAAATCATGGTTACTGGAAGCCTTATTTAGGTTGTGGATGTTGGGATTTTTTAGTATTTTTATGACACAATTCTTGAGATCACCATATGTAAAATGATAAGAAAATATATATTGAAAATGAAATAGATAACCCTATAAAATAAGAGTTGTGTGAAAATACCCTTTTGGGAGGTGATGATATAATATATAATTATATCATCTTGAAACTGATTGTTGTTAATGGTGGATGTGGAAGTATGTTATTATTTGATGATGTTCTTATTGGTAACCTATTATGGTCAGGCCAATAAATATATTTACTGTATGGTAAAGGTGGCGAACATTTTGAATAAGGGATATAACATAGGAAGAGTTATAATTATCTATTGATAGTAGGGGATGTTTGATTATTGAGCTACAGAGATGACATGGTAGTATTTGTGTAACTATTGTGATTATTTGGATTTTTTTTGCTGATATGTCGTAGGGGTAAAAGTGGATACTATTGAAAATCATGCATAATTTTTAATTTTTTCCATCTATATTATCCCACAAAAAATGGAATGTAATGTTAGAAATAAAATTAAAATAGAATGTGGTAGTAATTAAATAGGTTTTTATAAAAACTAATTTATTGAAATGAATTAGTTTTTAGGATAAAATTGATGTCATATAATGATAATTAATAATGAAATTAATGATTTAATATAATTATTTTATTTAAAAAATAATAATTCTTGAAATTATTCAATATTAAATGGGATGATTAATTGTTTATTGGGTGTGAAATGTCATTTTTTTGTGTTTATATAGTGATATAAGTTGTTTATTGTACATTTTTTTAGACATTGTGGTGGTTAAATGGGTTATTATTTTGAAATTGGACAAGAACATGTTGGTTAGATATTGGTTTATTTCAAAATAACTTGAGTTTTATGTTATTAATATACCCAACCCACCCATGTTGAATAATCATACTAACAACCAATTGTTTTGGATCTGAGTGTTTTCCCCAACATCCATGTTGGTGGGGAATCTGATGGATGGATACCCCTTATCCATGATCTTACATTAGTGGGAGTGATTTTTGCATTTTATGTTTTACATTTTTAATGATGATAGATAGTGTTAGATATTCCATGTGATGATGAGGATACATTATTTTTTAGTTTGGATGTGTTGTAAGGTGTGGGAATAAAGATGATTACACTCATGTGCTTGAAAACTTTCATCCATTATTATGTTATGATGTCGTGAGGTGGATATTGGTTAACTATATCTCAAGAATTTTTTCCAGGGGGGTTTAGGTTGTTAGGGATAGATACTGACCCATTATAGATATGTTTAGATATTTTACACGACGACCTTGAAAGGATGTGAGGAAAAAACGTAAACAATGTTGTGTAATCACATCAAATTAGTAGGTAAGTGGTTGTTGGGAATTTTTTTTTATATTCCCTTCACTAGCATGTTATTATAGTTTCTCCCTAATACTTTTTGAAATATATTTTTTCATTTAAATTTAATCTATTATATAATTTTCAATACACTAAATATCTATTTTATCTTATGTAGCACATAATACTAAGATTATCATGTGTTACATGCAACAATGAGTCTGAAAAAAACATGGCATATTATTACAATATCAATATATTTATCTGTTAGGCATTTTAATTCGGGGTATGATTATGATGAAACAAATTATGAAAATATATAGCGTACACATGTATATAAAATTACTACTTTATTGACCAATTAATTAAAAATGAAAATAAAAACAATTTGAATGTGAAAAAAATATTTTTATCGAGAAATATTGTTATGAAAAGAAACATTGTGTACCTCAAAAAATTAAAAGAACAAATTTTTTTGTGAATTATTTTAATGAAATTAATATTTTATATATTCAATAATTTATTAAACATTCATCCATTTCATTTTCTAGAAAAGAGACAATAATAAATCAATTCTTACACTTAAAACTATATTATTATAAAATTATGTTTCCCTCATTTTTTACACTTATATTAAAATTACTATTTGAATATTTTTTAATATTTACATCAAAAAATACATATATGCTCAAATGAGCATATGAAAATTACATTTGGGTTAATTTTTTATGATTTTTTTTAAATAAATGATTTTTTGAAGAATTGATATAAATAATAACTTTTAATGGTACACTATTATTTTGATTTAGGATTTATAAAATAATATGTTTTTAAATTTATTTATAGTTAAAATAGATCATCAATACATTTATTTAAAATTTAATTCATAGTAATCAATTCAACATGGAAATTTGATATAAAGGATTTGTAAACATTGGAACACTTTCTCTTTGAAAACATGATTTCTCATCACATTATGGGGTTATTTTTAAAATAAAATTTCCCACATTTTTTATTTGAATTAAGAAAATCATATTCCTCATTTTAAATGAAAATAATTTACATTCACTAATAAAATAAATTATTTTTTCTCAAAATGAATATGTAAAATATTCCAAAATAAGTTCCATGGGGAATGTAAAATTTGGTTTACCAGTGGGCTGAACTAAAATGATAGGTATTAGAAAGAAAAAAAACTCAAATAAAATATATTGGATAGAAATATTTTTACCACATTATGTAAAATTATTGAGAATACTCCATTGTTTCCTTTCCATTATAATAAATTTCATACATGTTTTTATTTATAAAAAATTATAAGTATTCTACTCACCCAACTTATAAAAGGCCAGCCCTCTCCGCCCCACTTTACTCCTTGAAACCATTTGGATCCTAAAATCCATACCCAATTCACCTTCTAATATCCATCCTCACATCCCAAATACATTTTTTTGAAGAAAATATAACCAAATATTTATTTTTATAAAAACCCAGGATGTTAGCCAATTAAGAGGCAATGTTCATCAATGATTATTTTTATATTATTTCTTTCTCCACATAATTATGTTATTTTTAAAACAAGTTGATATAATAAAAATAATATCATTCATATAATGGTAATTTTTCAATGTTATGGGGACAACATATATCCATCTACAGATCCATAAAATTGGTTACAAACTCTTCATTCATGTATATGGTGGGATAAAACCTCATTAAACGAAGTAATAGTGTCTAACAGAGATATCAACAACTTGATTCTATAGAAAAATCATTAACCACGTCTGATGAATTTCAAACCCAAGGAGGAACTTAATAAACCCTTCACGACATTTATAACCAGACTAATTACTTCAAAAAATCATACATCCATGACCATTATGTGGTTTTCCCAGTAAACAATTTTCTATCCTAAAAAAAGGATAAACTAAAATTGGTTGAAGATGAAAAGAACCCAAAAAAGAGGTTTAACTAAAACCCAAAGATGAATGTACCTGAAAAAGGTAGGATATTACAACCTTTCCAATATATAGTAGATCTTCCCCAAGATACTCAAAGAATCAAAGTGTGGTCTCAGTGAACAAGCCTGACCACTATGATCACATATCAAATTCCATCTTCCATATAATCTATTGAACACACCTAATCTACCTCTATAATTGGAATAGATGTATAGTATTTTATTGGATATAATACTCACCATGGTCCAAAATATGTATCAGCTAAAACTAGAAAGAGTAATCTACACCAGAATAGATGCCATCAACATCTACCCCATGGGAAATGTTGGGTTGATTTCTTTAAATATATGATATCTGAAACTTTTCAGGGATTATATATTATTTTTGTGGAAGGTCCAATAAAAATTCCACTGGAATTTCCCTTTATACTATATGAAATGGGATAAAAAAACTATTTTATATATTTTTTCTATTTAAAAATATAGTATTAACCCATATTCGGAGACACATGAAGGATAACATGATGACCCACCACAAATAGTAGAGGTCGTCTCAACTGGAAAACAAAATATATTATCCAACTCAGCTTGGTATCCAACCAAATCCTAATGAAATGAAACTACTAAAACACATTATGTATAACACTAGGCCCAACAAGTGTTGGTACACCAACCTCCAAATAATAAAAAGGTAATTAACATGACCTACCACACACATCCTCAAAATACTCTATATGGATTGATTCGTAAAAGAATTTATTACTTTCAAACTCTTCAAGTGACATATGATGCTACCTTGAACCACTAAAATCCACCACATATGATCATAATATATTCTCTAAAATCAAAATCATCCATTTAAATTGGATTTCAATTTAGTGATGATACGTTATAGTATGAAGAAACTTATATCCAATTCCCTTATAAAGAACGTTCCAAAAATCTTATGTGAAATAAGGAAGTTGATAAGAATAAAATATCCTTAGAAAATTGAAAAACTGTCTTATCTCATACTTAATGACTATCCAACTCATCAATAGTGAAAATATAATGGATGGGAAATAAGTGTGTGGAATTTATTAGTATATCAACGAATACCCTTACTACATCATTAATTATATATTTTTGGGTAATGCTATCACAGAATTACACTAAAAACATTGAATCTCCACTCTGAAATGGACAGAGTTTGCAACAACCATACTAGCACATGATGCTCACCCTTCATGATTTGACAGGTGAAATACATCTCTACAAATATTGCAACCTCAGTTTTCATTACTTTCCACTATACTCTTTAAATTGATCACGATTGATATTTTTTAGAACATGGAATACCACCCAACAATACGCGTGGTACTCTCTCATCAACACCTCACGCAATCCCATGAGATCCCATACTCGACCACAATGAAGAATAATATCCCATCGGCAAGAGAACCTCCAGATAGTAGATCCCTACAGTACAATCCATCTATTTGTGCTATGCCCTATGTATCATAGAGATTATATGTAATTATCCATTAAAACATAATGGGTAAAATAGATGTCGATGTCAACATTACTTGTACCTAGTACTCTGAAACAACAAGATGCTTGTCGAAAAAGAGTTCCATCATCTTCCACTCATCCCAAGACTTTAAAAATTACACTATCTTTGGATTACAACTCAAGGAATCTAGAATTACATTTCCATTGCTAGTATATAATCATACTCGATATAGAAGGATTACAGATACTCGACCAACCTCTTATGATAAAGATTTATTTCCAGATATGAAAAGTTATACCTGAGGCTCTGGTTGTCCATGTAAAAGAAATATATATCACATAAATTTTAGTGTGTCTAGAATCTAAAGGGTTGTACCAGGACATCTAATTCCAGATAATTAGTAGGATAATTCCTCTAATTCACTATCAGTAGTTTGGATTTATATACAACCACCCGATCCTCCTATACTTTTCTAAGTCAAACTATGGATGCATCATAGTATAAAATATATTACTGAAATTGTATAGGTTAGTTGAGGATCAGTGATGAGGCCATCCTTCCCTTCATCTCCCAAAATGATGTCCCATAATAATATTTCAAAAATAAAATCACCCCTTTCTTGGTCATCCTAGAAATATGTGCTGCCATTAGTGATAATTCCTTGATGAAGGACTTATAAATAAATTAAAATATATGAAATATATAAATATATAAGACATTATCAGGACGATCCCGATATACCATGACTACAACTGACTCTAGGTTCACTAAAAATACATCCTTTAATATGACAAGACACATGATGTTCAATTTATTAATCAAGAAATAAAATTTTGTTAATGTGGTGAAAATTATACTCTCTTTCAATATACTCAATATTATGTATAGATGTTGGGAAAAATCATATGTTGATTAGGATATCATACTTAATCGATAAAAAACACCTCAAATAGATCTATAAATTAATGAAATATATAATACATTTTGTACATTAATACATCATATGTGTTCACCAGACCAAATGGAATCACCATGAACTTTTACAAGACATACCTAAAAAAAGTAGATCGAGGAATGATTGATTGTCCCACTATCAACTAATGATACCATGAACTAAAGTCAATTTATAGAAAATCATGGTACATTTTATATTATTTAAGGTTTCATTTATTTACATAAAGAGACGGCTGTTTTGAAATTTATTTGATTCAATATATGCTAGTCAACAAACCAATTAAAAGTCTCATTTTTCCTTCTTGGTGAGAATCTTTGTTGAAACCCATGGTGAAATACTACATTTCATGAAACCTGTATCTTTCAAATATTCAAATAGAGAATTAAATTATTGATGCTCCACTGGTTCCATCCTATAAGGAGTAAAAAACCCCGACTCTTCTCCAAACACTAACATGATCATGAACCAGATATCCCACCCATGTGGAATGTTATAGAACCCTCTAGTAAAAAATCCAAAATAGGCCTACCAATGGTGGAAAATTATACTACTACATTCCACAATAATATGTAGATTTACCTGGTTTTAAATACACCATAAAATCCATTATCGATTGAGTTGTTCCTATATGACCAGCCTTAAGATCCACTCACCCTAGTGAAAATATCCACCCACATTTAGAGATAGAAAGTTAAATCTCCAAAATATTTTGATATGAGACTTGTATAGAACAATCCAATGCATACCCAAATCAAATACAAAAACTCATTTCCGACATAAACATTCCTAAAACGAATTCTAAGAAAAAATTTATTGAAAAAATGCCATAAAACATTTAATATTCCCTGTTCATACTCCCAATAGTTCATCAATGTTCAATAAAAAACAAAATAATTCCCCAACCAATCCTAATCCATTTAAAAAAAGATAATTTAATATAATATGATGATATTGTGTAAAAAAATCTAAGGTAGATGAAACTAGAATGAAACCTCTAATGGTATATGGTGATGCATCTAAACTAGATGGAGCAACCTTCATAGCTAATAGTTGAACTTTCACGATGCTCTGGGCACTAGTATGACTCTCCTGTGTTGTTCCCACTTCATGGTACAATCGCTCCTGCAAGAGTGAACCACATCTCATACCATGTCCTAAACCTCTAGTGGAAATATATTTTTGATGTTTCTGATTGGTATTTTAGTCCTTCCCACTCTAGTTCCAGTTATGACCCCTTATATTTCTCTTCTAATACATTCCCCTACAATAAATTGGTATGTGGCCCAGCCTGCCGTAAGTATGACACTCCAATGTTGGGTACAAACTATGAGGCCACCTGTGGCCCAAAAATAAAAACTAATAAAACTGTACCAAAATATGGTCCTGAGATGTCTTCTCATTAACTTGACTACATGGACTTGAACTTCCATATTGATAACTGTCATAGTGGTGCTTCTTTTCACTAGAAAAAGAGGCCCCAATTTTCCATTCTGAAACATCATGAGTAATGCTTGATGCCTCTTTCAAAATCCATTCCATGATGTGAACCTGATTCGTCATGTATGAAATATTACTGAAGAAAAAAATTATCCCCCTTTGACCTGATCACATAGAGAAAACCATCAAGTACATTATTTTCCCTATCTATCTCATTATCTACTATAAATAGAGAAAATAAATAAATGATGTGGAAATTTCTAGTTTAGTCCATTGCAGACATACCCTCTTGGGTTAGGTTCATGAAATTGGGATCCTTATCATATTTCAATGTTTCAAGAAAGAAGTATATGAGAATCATTTTATTTAATTCCTTAAAGGATAACAACCATTTCTTCCATTATTTTTATAGAATTTCCCCCATTATTGGCATGCCCATGAAGAATGTATGCAACAAGCTTCACCATCCTTTTTTAGGGGTTTCCAGGTGCATAAATAACATCTTAACTAACTTGGTTCTAAGATTGGCCACCTGGGGGCCTCCCTCACCAATGAATGCAGGATGATTCTATAACTAAAAGTCTCTCATTAGCTCATACATTGACTGTATAATGTGAATATTAACTATTTCAATTGATCCCACATACCATTGGATGATCTAAATAAATGAAAATCTATATTATATTAAGGATATATAGGACGTTATGGTTCACTTATGATATGATCGGGCTTCTTGACACTATTATGTTTCATACTTTTAAGTTGATTCTAACTACCCTAACTTTTTTAAATGATATTTGATTCCTGAAAATGTTTGGTATATTATTACACAATAAAAAAAGATGTATATATATTTTAATCTGACCATAGGGTTTTTACCGTTATATGACTGTTGGTCAATTATAACCATTTGTCAATATAACTGTTGGAAACTATTCTCGTCAGGTTTGGATTATTGTTTATAAATAGAAATGATAATGGTTAATTAATGTAGAAAGAACAGTTGATGGCCTCATCTATTAGATTTGTTCCTTATGAAGCCCATCTATCAAAACATGGGATGGAGGTATCATCTTGGGGACTTTCTCTTAACTAAGACCAACTTGAGCTTTAACATGTTCAACTGGAATGAAATCACCCAAGGGAGAAGTTAATGTTTCTGGAGACTACCACTTAGGCGATGTCATCCACGCCACCCAAGAGTCTATCCCCATCGCACACCTTACACATAGGTAGTATGTGGGAGTTATAAGGGGTCATGTGTGAATGTCTTAGTCAATTAAATTTTAATCCCTTTGTTTTAATCGCATTTTTATTCCATTTTTTCCATTTTATGAATAGTTTTTTTCCTAAAAATTGATATGGAATTTGATAAATTGATTCCCTTGGGTAAAAATTTTACTTTTTCAGAAAGATATAAATTTTTAAATTAAACTACGGTTTCATTAAATATGTTTTTATAATTAAATAGTGTTATAAAAACCCTCCTTTTAAATTTCAAATGATAAAATAATTTTAATTTTTTATGTGTCGATATATTTTCACTGTGTATTTTACTATGATTTTTCTATCCGCTATTATTTTTAATAATTAAGTATTTTTATAGTGAAAAGATAAATTTAACATATTTAGAGAAATATTATAATAAAGTTAATTTCATTTTATGAATTCAGAACATCGATATTAGGTAACAATGAATATATGAGAATTTTATAAAATATTTTTTTCAGTGAATAATAAAAATACACTTTTTATGATTTTTGTATGTTTAATGACATCATAATGATTTAGTTTATAATAAAAAATGCGGTTTGACTCATGTGAATTAAAATATTATATTAGGTGTCCCAAGTGGCCAATACCATGGGAAAATATCCTGGGCAATCCCATGGTTTTGCAAATAGCACTACTAAGGCGTTCACGTAAATTAATAAACAACTACCTCACTTTTTATATATAATACCCAAGAATTTCAGCATTATATTACATTCCCAATTACCTATACTTGATTCTATTCTTTCATTACCTCCCAATGATTCCTCCCAAGGTGTCTTCAAGCCCCCAAGGTCTCGATCATCGATTTTTAGGTGACACTATTCAAGGTAAAGAAAATATCAACTTCTTTTTTATGTAGTATGTCTTTCAAATTTCCATATCATGTTTTTAGAACACTTTTATCCTATAAATTTATTGTATTAAGATTCATGTATGAATGGGATACCCCTGTACCATCTTTTATTAATGTTTTATAAAACCATGTTTAATACCCTTATACTGTTGGATTTTCGGAACAAAATTTCTCTCTTTTCATCAAGAAATTATGTTATTTTATTTTGTGAATACAAAAACCACTATCTTCACTAGGATTATTAACATAGATTTTAAAATTATCTATTTTAATTATCATATTAACATTCATTAAACCCACCTTCCATTTTGTGGGTTTAAAATGAAAAAAAATCTTATTTTTAAGCACTTTTTAAAACACCAAGAATTTGAAATGATAGTCATTTCATTAATTCAACATAGGTTATTTTTGAGATGTTTTTTTATGATCTATGTGGATCAATTTAATTAATACATATTAAGGGTACAACCTGATATCACTCCAATGCATTGGGTAAAGAATTAAATCTCTATAGATGACAAATTTTATGATACCTTGGTGAATTACCATTGTAATTTTCATAACACCTCAGTGATAAACCTTAGATATATTCTTATGAATGTTTAATGTAAATGTTGTATCCATATTTCCAGGTTATGATTAAAGTTATCTTATTTATGATATGAATAATGTTCTCTTTTTCTTACCATATTGATATTCATCATGTTCTTAACAGTATCTCTCAAGATCACATGTAAACTATTTCACATGTTTTCCCTTACTGGGTCTTCTTCTCACCCTTTCTATTGATGTATTTCCCCAGGTTATGAGATTAAATAAATGTACATAGGATTAAACTTGAATAATTCATTGAATTGTAATAGAAGAATTTTTTTTTTGTCATCATGTATTATGTACCTTTTTTCCAAGACACTAAAATTGAAAAGATCTTCTATTTTTAAAATTATACGTAATGTTTTATAATAAAAATGCATGATTTCTTACTTGGTATCAAAAGATGATTTAGTTATTTGTGGAAATTATGATTTTAAAACATTAGGAATAACCCTAGATAATAGTATTAATATAGGAAAATTTCCTGGTATTTTGTTAAAATATTAATTAAGTGGTTTCTGAATAAATAAATCCCTATCTGGATACAAACAAGTCGATGTAGGTATGGAACAGATGTATCTAGGGGTAAAACCCGAAAACACCACATTGAGCTAGACTCAAAAAAGAACTAGTGCATGATAATGGGAGTCGCATAACTCATATTTTTAAAATACTGGGAATTTTTTTTGGTTAATCACACACTTTTTATGAATCATTATGATGGATTTATAGAAAGTTTGTTTGTTTTTAAAAAATAGAATCTGTAAGCATGATGTCATATGAAATAAATATTCCCATAGAATTATAAGATTATAAAATGAAACATGTTTGTAAATAGGGTCATATTCTTTTAGAAAATGTTAATAAATATGAGGAACCGTTTAAATTGTGAGGGAAATAGACCATGTACTGATGAACCTCTGATGGAAGTCGTAATGGAAACATTTAGGAGAATTTTGATTCAAATAACTCAAGTTAAGGACAATAACTTGAATCAACCTGAGAGACTGATTTCACTAGAGGGGAAAAAATTTCCATTGATTACATTATGAATTCATGACCACCAAAATTTAGTGTATCGATGGACCCATGGATTTCGTAACATTGGATAATCTCTATAAAAATGATATTTTCTGTAAATCATTGTTCAGAATAAGAGAAAGTCACTTTGGTTGTGTAACGTTTAAAGGGAGAACCTAATCTGTGGTGAGACCAGATTAAAAACATGAGTCCAAAAGGTATAATGAAGCTATGGAGTGGTAATATTTTAGGGGAATATTAATTAATAAATATTTCCCTCATTTGCTGAGAATGAAAATGGAGAAGGAATTCCTTGAACTAATGAAGAAGGAGAATGAATATATTAACAGGTATGAGATAAACATCACAAGGATTTACCATTACACCTATGTAATTTTCTTGGATCCTAGTGGGTAAGTTGATAGATTATTCAGTGGACCCAGAACACATCAATAAAAGAATCTTTCAAATTGAGACTATGAAGACTATGAGGAGATCGTGATGAGTGCTATGAATGTTGAGCTAGAGTTTGGTGAGACACAACAGTCTCACAAGTCAAATGAAAATAAGAGATTCTTGGAACCAAAAATTGGATGGATATTTAACTATGGAAGAGTAGAAAATCAAGTGAAACATTCCACATGCAATAACTGTGGGAAGAATCATTCAAGGAACTTATTTCTCGAAGGTGGGAAGTGTTACAAGTGTGGAAGAGAAGTCCATATTTCTTGGAACTATCGTTGTGAGGTGAAGTGTCAACTTCTCAACTCTAATGACAAAGGCATGATGTTGTATGCCATACCTAAAGACCAATGCTTCAAGTGGGGACATCTTGAGAACCTTTCGAATGTCTATATAAATTTGAGGACAATGGAGGGGAATCACCATCAACCTCAGCATAGGCCAAGGGAGAAAGATCATGCTTTTTCTATCACGATGGATTAGGTTGAAGCTCTAAAAGATGTGGTGGTAGGTATACTTGTTGTTCTCTTATAGCTACCAATCACTTTGTTTGATTCTAATTATAAGAATTCGTATATTTCCTCCATGTTTTCAAATTATATAGAATCAATCACAAAAATTCTAGAAGTTGTGTTATCTGTCAGGACTCTTGTAGCTATTATCCATGAATCCATAGTGTTTAGAAACTCTAGTATTAACTTTGGTGGGAATAATACCATTGGAAATATTGTAGTAATTACGATGATAGAATTTGATATTATTGTATGTATGGAATTAATATCAAATTAGAATTGTAATATCAAATGAAGAAGCAAGGAAATATCAGTAGTATTTAATGGAAAACCTAATTTTTTTCAAAGGATAGATATCTCAACAAGAGTTTTGTTTAGAAGAACCACCTGTAGCCTTATTTATGTAGATGATCAGTGAAGATGCAGAAGTAAAATAATGTGTAAAAATAGAGATTACTCACATCATTATGGAATACATTAGTGTGTTTCCTTAAGAGTTACCTAGACCTACCCCAGAAAAATAGGTAGATTTCTCCATTGAACTTTTGTCTGGTTCTAAGAAGATATCAAAAAACCCATATAGAATGGAATATTTGGAGCTAGAGGAATTAAAGTAACAACTCCATGATCTTTTGGAGAAGGATTCTATCCATCCAAGTGTGTCTACTTGGTGATAAACCACTCTCTTTGTGAAGATGAAGGAGGGATAAATTTAGGTATTCCTTCATTATAGGGAACATAATGAGATCAAATTGAAGATCAATTAACCCTTCCCAGAATTGATTATTTATTAGACCAACTTTGTGGGGATCAATTCTTCTCCATGATTGATCTATATTCTAGTTATCATCAATTTTGGGTGAAGAAAGAAGATATTCCGAAGAATTCCTTTTGATCATGATATGGGTAGTATGAGTTTGTTGTGATTCCCTTTGGATTGAAAAATACTCCACCTATTTTTATGGATTTGGTGAATAGGGACTTCAAGAAATATCGTGATAACATTGTGGTAGACTTTATTGATGATATAATGATATATTCCAAAAGGCATGAGAAAAATGAGGATCATCTAAGGGTGATACTAAATATTTTGATGAAGGAGAGGTTATTTGGAAATTCTATCAAGTGTGAGTTTTGGTTAATAAAAGTTACTTTCTTGGGGAAATTCTTAACCACTGATGGAATATCAATTGACCCTGCCAAGACAAGGGTTAGGGAGGAGTGGCCTCATTATAAAAAAAATAACTGATATTCATATTTAATTTGGTTTGGATGGTTATTATAGGGGGTTTTTGAAAATCATTTCACAACTTTCTAATCCACTAACCAAGTTAACTCGAAATGGGTTTAAGTTCATCTGGACAAAGGAGTGTGATGAATTTTTACAAGAGATGAAGAATATATTGGTTACTACAACCTTGATAACTCTACCCACTATGAGAGAAGTATTAATTATTTTTATGGATGCATCTCTCAAATGGATTGGTTGTATCCTTATAAAATATGACAAGGTGATTGTTTATACATCTTGACACTTGACGCCACATGAGCATAACTATCCTACGCATGATCTAGAGTTAGGTTTAGTTTTTTTTTCTCTAATGATATGGAGGAACTATCTTTATGGGGTAGAATGTGATATATATATATATATATACCATTAATGTTTGAAGTATATTTTCATGCAATAATAATTTACCATGAGACAAAGGATTTTTTTTAACATCTTAAGGATTTTGATTATTCAATGCATTTTTATCCCAAAAGAGTAAACAAAGTCACTGATGAATTATATAGGAAAACCCGGTTGTGCTGATATTGATGAGGATTCTAGAATATCCTTTGATAAAATAACTATTAAAATTAGAAATTGGAATCATAAGGTAAGTGGAATCATCAACCCTATCTCTAATGATTTATCATCCATAATTATTAGAGAAGATCATGATATATCGAAGGGAATATCCTTTGTTACAGAAAGAGTTATACACTGTTAAGAATGGTATGTTTCTTGAGTTCAATATTGATAAATAAGGTGCACTAATATTTCATACATGGATATGTGTTCTATCTATTCTAGAAATAAATAAGGATCTGATGGATGAAGCTGATAGCTGTACATTATCATCACTTCTTATAATTACAAAAAATTTATAGAGACCTTCGTGATCATTATAGGAAAAATAAAATGAAAATGGAGATTGTTGACTACACTATAAGGTGAATGGTCTGTCAAAATGTTAAGGAAGATAGACTGCTTCGTAAAGAGGTGTTACAACCACAACCCATTCCAGCATAGAAGTGGGACAATATTACTAGGGAGTTTATCATTAGTCTCTTGAGAACTTTAAAAGACAAAAATGTGATTTTCATTATAGTGGAACATCTCACCAAGACTACCTATTTTATCTTTATAAGCGATGATTTTTCTCTTGACCGACTGACCAACATATACATGAAGGAAGTGGTAAGGCTACATGAAGATCCACTTTCTATCATATCTTATCTTGATCCTAGGTTCACAAAAAATTTCTACAAAAGTCTTCAATATGTTTTGAGTACTGAATTCAATTTCAGTACGACCTATCATCCTCAAAAACATATCCAATCTAAAAGGACTATTCATACACTTGAGGACATACTGAGAACATTATCAATGGAATTTAAAGGTGTATGGGATCAACAACTCCTATTAGTTGAGTTCTAATTCAACAACAACATCCATTCAAGCATTAAAATGGAACCCTATGAATCTATACATGGGAAGAAATGCATAACTAATACTTGTTGGGATAACGATGATAAGAGAAATATTCTTGGGCTAGATCTTGTGAAAGTGATGATAGAAAGGGTTCATGCCATCTAAGAACACATTTAGGGTGCTCAGAGTCGAGAAAAGAGCTATACTAAAAACCTTCAAAGGGACTTGGAGTTTGATTTTGGTGACAACTTTTTCATTCAAATTTCACCATGGAAGATAGTTATGTGATTTTGGAAGAAATGGAAGCCTTCCCACATGTACATTGGCCCTTATAAAATCCTTGATCGCATAGAAGTAGTGTCATATCAGTTAGAACTTAGAAAAAAATCAATCCCGTGTTCATGATTTTTTCCCCTATCTTTCTCGAGTAAGTACATATCAGACCCTTCACATGTACTGAATCAGGAGGTGGTACAACTAAAAAAAGATCTCTCTTATGAGGATTAGTTGGTGGAGGTCTTGGATAGTAGGGAAAAGGTTATATGCAACAAGACTACCCACATCACTAAAGTGTTATGATAGAATGACATGTATGAAGACGCGATGTGGTAAACAGAGGAAACAGTGAGGCAGAAGTACATTTACCTTTTCTCAACTGAGAGAACAAGTTGACGTTTCATGGATGAAATTTCTTAAGTGGGGATGAATGTAATGACCAATATTTTTAAATGATGATTGTTTCCTGAAAATATGTGTTATATTATTACACAAAAAACTATAAAGTAATAATAATTTAATGTTAATATATGATTTTAAACATTATATGACCCTTGGTTAATTATGAACATTGGTCAATATTACCATTATAATCTATACTCTTAATTTTATGATTACGGTTTATAAATAGAAATGATAATGGTTAATTAATGAATATAAAAGAGTTGGTGGCCTCATCCAGTAGATTCTTTCCATATGATGCCCATTTATCAGAACCTGGGAGGGATGTAGCAATTTATGGATTTTCTCTTAACTAATCCCAAGCTGAGTATCAATATGTTAATCTTGAATTAAATAGCATATGGGAGATGTTCAAGTTACTTGAGATTATCATTCAGGTGATGTTATGCAAGCCACCCCAAGATTCCATCACCATGACACACCTTTACCTTTGGTCATATGTGGGTGTTATAGGGGGTCATGTTTTACGGTCTTAGCCACATAAATTGAAATCCCTTTATTTTAATGAAATCTTTATTCCATCATTTCCATTTTAATAATAGTTTTTTATGAAAAATTGTGATGGAATTTGATACATTGATTTTTTTCGGGTAAACAATTGATCTTTTTAATAAAGGTATAAATTATTGTATTGAATTAAGGTTTCATTAATAATATTAATTATAATGAAATAGTGTTATAAAAACACTCCTCTTTAATTAAAAATAAGAATTTTTTTATCTTTCAAGTGTCGAAAAATTTTACAATGCATTTTCTATCCACTATTATTTTTAATAATTACGTATTTTTAAAGATAAAAGTTAAATATATCATACTTATTGTTTTATTATGATAAAATAAATGTCATTTTTTAAATTCTAATATTCTAAATTTGGTTACAATTAATTTATGAGAATTTTAAAAATTATTTTGTTTTTCGATGAATTGTAAAAATACAGTTTTATGTTTTCAGTATGTTTAATAATATCATAATGATGTAATTTGTAAAATAAAATTCGGTTCGACTCAAGTGCATTAAAATAAGATAATAGGTGTCCTAAGTGGACAATATCGTGGGAAATCCCATGGTTTTGCAAATACCTCTACTGAGGTGTCCTCAGAAATTAATAAAAAAGTCCCCCACTTTTGCTCTAAATACCCACCCATTTATCAACTATATTTCATTAAAAACTCACTACCCTCAAATATCTAAAGGTATTACATCCCAAGGACTCCAAACAATATTTAATCAATCCCACAAGGTCCCGATCTTCATGTTTTAGGAGTCACTCTTCAAGGTAATGAAAACTCAATTTATTTTTCATTTTTGATTCTCTTTTATGTGGTATTTATTTAAACTTTTGATATCATGTTATTCTATCCATTTTAATCTATCCCTTTACTATATTAATATTCATTTATTAATGAGAGAACCTTTTCTGTCCCTTTTTATCATTTTCTAAAACCACGGTTTATACCATTATGCTATCAATTTCTCTCTTTTTATCTAAAAATTGTTTTATATTACTGTGTGAATACCCAAACTTATATATTCTCTAATTGTTTTCACATATATATCAAAATGATCTATTTTAATTTTGGGATTACCATATAGGAAACCCTATTTCCTTTTCTATGGGTTTAAAATGACAAAAGGATATTATTTTTAAGAACTTTCTATAAAACCTTTATTTTTAAATGAACCCAATTTCTTTTATTCTCCAAAGGTTATTTATGAGATTTTTTATTATGATATATGAAGATTTGATTAATTAATACATAATAAATGTGTGCCGAGATAACACTAAAATTCATTGGATGAAGAATATAATCTCTAGTGATGAAAGTTTTTATGATACCTTGGTGAATAACCTTGGTAATTAATATGAAACCTTATTAATAAACCGTGGTGATATGCTTATATATTTATGAAGTAAATATTTTAGATGCATTTAAAATTTATGATTCATGTTTTTTATGATATTCCTAGTGATCAATTTTTTCATTCGATGTTGATATTCTTGAAGTTCTTATCAATATCTTTAAAAATCACAAGTAAATTATTTTACTTGTTTTCCCTTACTGGGCCTTCTACTCAACCATTTCATTAATGAATGTCCTAAGGTCACAAGATGAATGAAATGTACTTAGGATGCACCATGAATAATCTTGTCAGGTGGAATAGAATAATTTTTTATGTTTTCATGTATTATGTAACTTATTTCGAAGACACTAAACATTTAAATATTGACTCTTTGTAAAATGCTATGTAATGTTTTGTAATAAAAGTCAGGATTCCATAATGATGAAGAAACATTTTCTATAAAATAAAAAAACACTCCTTAGAACAGTATATAAAATTATTATACAAGTATGTGAATCACCCATAGTGAAATAATGTGAACTGTATATATTAATTATCATGATCAAGAATACCATAATAATGAAATCATATTATCCCCTATACTTGGGTGAGCTACTCCCATACACATGATGATTACCATATACTGAAACATCCTAGTCCCATTTACAGCATTTCAAAATTATACCATAATAGAAAAGAAAACATAAACTCCTCTAAAGCCACTATGTAATATTCCCCAATCCAGCACTTTCTTATGTGGACAAACTAGTTTGGTTGCTGGACCTCATGTATAGTCCCACCCCTATTTTAGGGGATTCTTACTAGCAGTGGTGGTGTATATATAATAGTGGGGAGAATATACACCTAGTATAGAGTTGCAATTTAGTGTAAATAAAAAAATATGGGAGTGTTCTAAATAATAGAAATAGAACATTACAGATGATAAATCAAACAATAAAATTTGACCGAAGAATCCAACAATAATAATAGAATAATGTAATGGCAGGCTGGAATGTCACTAAAAATCATGCTAAAAGTAATATATATAAAATTACATGTTTACATTGAAAAAAAAAAATTTACTCACTCCCATATCCATGCTATAACCCATCCATGAATAATCAATAAAAATAAGTTCTTTTTCTATTTCCCAAACATGCGTAATTCTAATCTACTCAGGTTCCAAATGGTGACCTAATTAATTTTTTGAGTAAATTTCACTATGTTAAAACCACCACATGTAATCAAAAACCATTCTTATAGTATGTGAATGAAATAAAGAAAAAAATAATGTGTATTGATTATTAAATTAATATAGTACAATAATCAACTTTCTTTAGAATTATGAAATAATATATTTGATCTTGTATGAATACATTTTCAAACAAAACCACAAGTCCATGGAATAATCACATATTAGAGAATATACCTATGTATAATCATTTCAGAATAATCCGAACATGTTGGACCAACATTTTATTATAACCATGAATGTACTTATACTAATTATTGCATAAAAGGCTAATCCTTATGAGAATTACATCACAAACGGTTCTAGGCCACTGTATAATAATTTTAGTATATCTAGTCCAAGACCTATGAGCATTGAAACATGTCTAGAACATTTTTAAATATAATTATTTACAAATAATTAGGTCATACCATTTAATAATATTGGAATAAACCTTCCATTCCCTATAATCATTACAATATAAAATATTACATATGTAATAATAGCAACAAGAACACAACATTAAATTATAAACCACAAAGGTCAATTCAACCAGATTATTTTATCAATCAATTCACTTTCATTAATCGTGTTACATATTAATACATTAACATTTTTTTATACACAACCATATCATGTCAATATATCACAAGTTATTTCAATAAACCAGTACTCCATTTTCTATGTGACCTTATCACAAGAAATCCCCTAAATTTTCATGCAATTATAATGTATGTTTTTTTCCAACAGAAAGCTTACCAGCATTAAAGAGTATGATCACCCAATGGTTAACTAAAATCCATGTATCATAACTATAGGATCCAATGTGTTCAGATGAGTAGTTGAAAGACATAATTATCACCACCCAATATTATGATTGTTGATACACTTGTTGTGTAAATGGAATAACATAATATTTCACAGACATAAACAAACAGAAATATAGACTAGTATTTTTTATAGACCAAATACCATTTTCCAGTGATAAAATAAACACTCACAAAAGGGAACACTAATAAATAAAGAATAGTAATGAGATAAAAATTGATACGTATATCACAAAATAATTAAGATAAAAATATGATTCAACAATGATAAAGAGATCACATTTTTATAATAAAAGATAGTATAAGAAATGGGAAAATAAATCTGAAAAATTTCATTAGAGATTAAAATATTTACGGAGATGTCTAGGAGAGAAAAAATAATTCCAAAATCACCTTGAGTCAGCCTAGTTTTCAAGAGATATGGATTCTTATTGGATGATAATGAAAAATATAACAAAATTGGCTTAAAATAACTGGTCATGATATATTTGTGAAGTTAAAAACATTCATGATACAAATTTATTGACTAATATGATACACTAATAAATTCATTTCCTTGGGTTAAAATAACCCAGATCAACTATTTTAAGGTGTAACATGTTTTCAAATCAAGTAAATGTTTCAATATCTAAATAATTTTATGAAATATTCCACACAACTAGTTGAAATCATTTAACATTTTGAAAACACAAATGTGTCCAATAGACATATAATAACCTAGATTCTATAGAAAAAGCCCAAACAACCTATTAATCATTCCAATCACATGGATAACCCAGATATTCAAATTGAAACAATTACACTTGTACTCCATTAAATCGAAGAAACACATATCCCCAAAAATTAGTCCATTTTCCATGGAAAACATATCCATCCCCAAAGAAAAGGCTCGACGACAATGGTTTAAAGAAAAATAATACCGAACTAAAGGAGGCTAAAAAATGCAAATATGGATATACCGAGAAAAATAAACTGTTATATAGATGATTAGTAACCACTCATAAGAATTAGGACTATCATATGTGATGGATGAATATGTGTTTGGGTATTTGAAATGAATATGAAAATATTAAATAATATATTTTATTAATATTGAAATGGTTATTTTATGAACCACTTTTAGTTTCCTTATTATGTTTTTAAATTTTTATAAGTTGTGTAATTTTTTATTTTCCTATGATAAAATGAGATTTGTGTGACAACTTTTTCTCATACATATATTTATTCTACATAATCAATGATAACTTCTTTTAGACATAGTGGTGTGTGTGGGATGGTTTTATAAGACTACCTATATTATTGTATACACTCTCCCTATAGTAGAAGATTTATTTATTCATAAATATTGTTTATCCAGACATTACTAATTTTTTATATTCATACATCCCTAAAAGATATCCTTTTTGTGATTTTGAATTCACATCGAGTGGAGGTGGTTTAGTGATAGAGTCTGATGTAGTAGAGTTTTTACACTTGGGTCTTGTTATCTTTTGTATTTTCAGAAGTATTCTTTGAATTTTTCATCATATTTCTATATTGATTTTTTCTTAATCATTTTTATTTTTTTTATGTCCAGTGTAATGCATAATTTTTAACCATCGTTTTTTCATATTTTTTCATTTCTAGTTTGTATATATTCAAAGGAAAACAATACTAAAATGATCCCATAATAACTTTGAATTTATATCTAATATTTAGTGTCTTGGACATGTCACAAAATATTAGTAAAAAGTCATCCATATCACAATCAAATTAATAGGGGTGATAAATTTTTCCATAAATAT
This sequence comes from Viscum album, assembly GCA_963277665.1. Classification (NCBI taxonomy): domain Eukaryota; kingdom Viridiplantae; phylum Streptophyta; class Magnoliopsida; order Santalales; family Viscaceae; genus Viscum; species Viscum album. The sequence goes on from OY728123.1 coordinate 895,514,087, forward strand.
GATAGTTTTATCCCATAAATTGTTTTATGAATGGAAAATAATAAATTTAATAAAATAAAATGCTGTATGGATTTTAGAAAAAACAATGGCTACCATATAATTATTTTTCAATGTTTTTATATTCAAAACTATTTTATTATATGAAATTGGGATATAATTAATTGTTATAATTACTAGATGATTAAATAGTATGATTAATATGATTAATATATATATTTTAGATCTAAAATTTAACATTTTTTACATCAACCTTTAATTCATAGTATATATCCTGATAATTAATGTCATATTTTCCCAAATTTCATAACATATACACAAAAAAATTACTTCATTTCATATTATTTCACCTTTATGCACTTCCATCATATCACATTTTTTAAAATTTCAATCAAATGGTAAATGTTGTATTTGTAAAACATGAAAATCATGGTGTTTCAACTATGTGTGTGTAATATAATGAAAAAATTAATTTAGAATTACACCTATAAATATTAATAATCAAAGTTTATAATATATATATTTATCGAATATAATATTAGTAATGACATATAATATATTTTCTCCGTTTGTTTTATAAATATTAAAACACTATTTCATTTCTGTAAAGGCTACAAAAGATTCTCAAAATGATCTTATAACCCTCAATGATCGTTTTATAGAATGTTCTCAGTAAATGGTTTATGGTTTTAATATCATGATTATAAATACATTTTAAAAATTCATAATTACAAAATTATTTAATGAAATTATTTTCTATTTATTTCAATACCAAATTAGTAAATCATGGTCAAATGAAGAAATTTTTGATAATTTTAAAACAACCATTTAGTATCATTTACATTTATTTTTATGAATTATGGAGTACTGTATCTATTACTTATTTATCAATAATTAACCATTATAAAAAATATTTCATTTAAAAATATTGTCATATCAACATAATTTTTGTAAAATGATTTCATTTTATAAGAATTAGGATATTTCCATAAATTCCACCAATAAGAAACCAAACAAGTTTTGACCTTTTATATCTAGAAATCTACAATTTATAAATATATTTACTATATTATGTATACCTTTATATGTATTTAAAACATTATTTGATTCCCATATATACAAATGATTCATTTTTATAGGATTTATGTTGCACATTGATAGTAACAATTTCCACTCTATACATTTTCTTATACAATTTTACCATGAGTAAATTAATATCATGTTAGTTGGGTTCAAATGTAATTTCATATGAAAAAATATAAATTTAGAGTTATATATTTAATAATTTAAGTAACAAAAAATTATGAAATACATTATACTAATTATGGAATAAATAGTCTTGGAGTCATTGAAAATGTCATCTATAATTTTGGATTTGAAATAACTAATGTATTGATAATATATAAATTTAATGTAAAATGAGGAAACATTATACACACTAAAAATGTGGACAAATTATGGGGATATGATATTACTTATTATCTAAAATATAATTGGGAATTTTCTCATGTTTTCAAAGATAGAAGGAATATTTCACAATAATCAGAGTCAAGAATAAGAAAATTCAAAATGGAAAATATATAATAACATATATATTTTACATAGATCACATAAATTGATGTTTGTCTTAGTATAACATATCATAAACTCAATAACATACAAAATAATGACCCATTCATCAGATTTTAATTAAAATCATTATTATAGTATTACAACTCATAGAAAGTCCCAAATATCATCCCCTCTTCCACGTACATCTTTAGAAGATGGTTAAAAATTCATTATGTTAACACATGGGTAAAAATAAAAATTTAATATATAAAAGAATGAAAAAAACAACAATATGTGTTCTCTATATTTCTTTAATATCTATATCATAATATTATCTAATATTCTTAATAAATCAGTACATCTACACTTAATATTAAATTTAATTTTATCTAAAAAAATTTCACCAAAAAATCATTATATTAAATTAATTCAGCACCGTTATATATTGATGTTGGTTCATTATGATATCTTATATTCACTGATTCCCTATTGTCTTATCTGATACAAAACATCATATATATCATTTAAATTTGGTATTTCAAATAGAAAAATCATATAAAATTCAACATCTTACTTCCAATTTCTAATATATATATATTCTATTGTTTCCAATGGAATCATCGAAATAGATATTAAAATGGGTCGTTAATAGATGTTATATGAACTTCTTGACCATGTTGATAATTCAATATCATTAAATATACTATAATTATATATATTTCAATATATTACAGTGTTGTATTATATTTCAATTCAAGTATGGTTGGATTCATTATTAATTGATAGTTGTATCTATGTTTGATGGAAGGAATCACATTGTGATCTTTAGATATGTTTATAGATATCAAGAAACTTATCATTCATGTATCTATTTCCTTAATCATATAATATCCATAATAGAATTGTATATTTAGTAATTTATTACTTTGTTATTAAAATATGTTCAAATTAAGGATTTTCTTGATCACTAATCATGTTGTGGATTGAACCTATTCCACAGTATTGATATCATAAAATAAAATGGATAATTAAATTCAATATACATATTATCATGGATTTACATTATTTCCTTTATGTGAAAAAATAATTATGGAATTCCAGTTCTATCACAATTACACTAACAGTTTCTCATTAATATGTTTTCACCCTTCCCACATCTTGAAAATAATATAAAAAATAGAGATGAAATACAACATATGGGAAATTAACATTATATATGGAACCTTTCCATTCCTTGGATTTTCACCATGGAGTCATTATTTTTATAAAGAAATATTATATTCATATAAAAATTGGTTCATGGATTACAATCGCAACTCATTTTATACAAATTACAAACTACTAAAAATGACATCAGATAGACTTCAAATTAACATAAAATTATAAATTATAACCTATATTTTAAATATTCTGAAATGATGGATTTGGATTTTAATTCTCCATTAGTTACATCATGAACAATTATTTCTATACATAATCCCCTTTTTTAGTACTATACATCTATAGTCATTGTCCCCATTTCCTAAAATAACTAAAATAGTGTTTTTAACAGAATTGAAAATGTACAAGATTTAAAAACGTACATTATTATAGAAAATAATAAAATACCCATTAACATGATTTACATGCCTATGTAATTCTATAAACATTTTTAGATATTTAAAATCATATAAAATTGTATAATATCATCTATTTTTTTTCTAAGAATTTTTCACTCTTCATAAAAAATTACATGGATATTGTGGTATGTTATGTTCCTATAACAAACAAAGGATACTTCCCTAAATGAGAAAACAATTAAATTGTTCAATTATGTATTAAATGATAGGGCATGTCAATACATATCAGGTATACAAAATTTGTTTAACCAAAATATTCAAATGATACTTCTTGGACACTTTTTAACTCAATGGATTAGTAATGATATCTACTACTCATTTATCAATTCCAAAAACATATAATTACATTGAATTTTTGCAATACTAATGTGATAACCTGTTTTGTCTAAGTGTGTGTGACCAAATTCAATTTATATTATAAGGTTCAATTTTTGTTAGACTAAAGAAAAATTGGGTTTCTCATCATATAAACAAGATCGTACAATTAATATTTTATCCTCTTCAACTATGTATAAGTATTGTTAACCAAAATATATATTTCTCTTTTCATTTCTCATTTATAGTCATTCCTACTTCTAGGTTAGCATGCCAATATAATATCAACCGATTAAGAATGATATTATATATAAGGATTATAAATAACAATTACATTCCACAAGATTTTAATATGATAAATTGAAAAATCAATATCTACACCATCATTGATTTAATGTATAGTTTAATTTACTAGGAATATATCTCATCAGTCTCTATCGTTATTAATGTAAAAGGGGGTTGGAAAATATCAATACATTTTGTGATGAAATACCAAATTAAAAGTGTTTCAATATATAATAGAGAGTGGGTGCGACACAATAGTGTCATTTTATTTTTAATTTATAAATAAAATTGTTTATATTGTATTCCACAATGTATTTATAAAACGAATCAAGCAAAATAAATTTATAGTTGGTCAAGAGAGGGCCTTAAATGAACTGTATAATTAGTCCCCTTGAAAATATGGCATGATCAAAGGTAGTAATAAATAAATTGATTCATTTATTTAATAAAAAAAATTCTATGTTAAACCATGTGAAACGAGGGTTAGAGTGATCCTATCAAAATAATTTATAATATTCCCTTGACTCATTATCAATTGTACAACACTAAAAACCAATGGTATCTTTATTATCAATTTCCATTTAAATATATTCTATGATGTTTTAATGATATAGTGAACAATATATAATAATTTTTACATCATTAATATCAAATAAAATTACATAGGGTTAAATGATTATTGATCTTGTAATAATTGAATGTTTAATCCTCTGAGTGGTTTTTTCATTCGATTGATTTCATTGATGTAAATAATTTAGATCCTTAAAATTATTTAATGTGAATATTCCCCGTTATATTGTGGGAAGTAGATAATTAATCAAATTTTACATCAATGGGATATATGGAGAGATCAATAACCAAATTAGGGTTATTTAATTTTCCAATAGAATTTGATAAATCAAGAGTCTACAAAACTACAGGATTATAATGAATGTCATTATATTTTGTAGCTTATACCCCACTTGAAGACACACCGGGTAAAAATAACATTCTAAAATTTTCTGATAGACAACTCTTCATTGAAAGTCCCTCCTTTAAAAACAAATGTCTATGTTCTAATATAATTTTCCTCTCATAATGCTTTTTGGAGAGTTTCCCATATTCTACCTAAATAGAATAACAAGTGGTAGATTATTACACTACCATAAAAATGCCAGTTGGATCTAAACAATTTTTGAAACGTAAATATACAATATATTAATGTTTAAATTTTATTTTCCCTCATTTAAATAAAGATAAATAATTTATAATTTATCATATAATATATTATAATATAAATTATTTCTTCCCTGAATTATTTCATGATGTACCTAATTATCCCATAAAGAGAAATGCCCTAAACCCAAATGAATTTCCATTTTATCACCTTGTTTCCTCACGGATTTCGGGGATGACCTCCTGGACGGGAGATTCAAACATTCCGATCGGTTTCTAGCGGGTTTGTTCGTAGAACCGGAAACATCCAATGATTACACATCCGTTTGGACCTACTTTCCAAAGGCAGGCGCTCATTAGCTTGTGGACTGATGAGGCTTAGGAATTTGCATTGGTCGAGAGGATTGGAGGTCGGACTCATCACACCTTTTTGAGGGGAATTATTGTCTACTCCGGGACTCTCTTTATAGATTTAAGTTATGTTCGTGAATCCTTATTACATTACCAAGTATAAAATGCGCTTTACTTTAGTTTTAACAATCAACGATTAAATATGCAAGAAATTTAGAGAATCTTTTATATGTATTCGAGGTTCTTCATCAATAGAGAATCATCTATATCTGTTTAGAGATTCTTGGTCAATGGTATCCTTCAAAACATTTATATAAAATTCTCTTGGTCATTATGATGACCAGGCTGGTTTTAAAGCCACTCAGTGGGGCACTTGAAGTTTATCGTCATTCAGAAGGACAGGGATTATTTCAAAGTTGGGATCGAACCCAAAAATGGGCTACCTACGTATCCTTTGTTTTCGAAAAGGAATCATAACCCACGTAGTTCGAGTAATGGTGTATGATGTTTATGATTGATGGCTCAAAGAAGAATTTCATAATTACTTTTACACTCTAAGCTCACGTGAGTCATGATCGGTGTGAGAAACAAGAGGTATTGGTAAAAATTAGATAATTGTGCCATGAAAGATGCAATCATAAGAATTTTCTTGGGGATTATGTATGTATGACTGCCCAGATAGATGAAGGTTTAGGATTTACTTTTAGGGAGAAAATCCATGAACAGGGTCCATAAAGTTATATGTGCTTCATGGAGATTTGAATACTCTAATCTTGGGGCTTACTCCTAAGGAGGATGCCCAAGTTAGGAGGTGACTTATGATTGGGTTTTACTCCTGAAAAGGAAACCCAAATCAAGGGTAAATTAGGACTGGTTAAGAGAAATATAAGGGGGCTTGGGGTTTACTCTTGAAAAGGAAGCCCAAGATTATGACTGAGTCTTATTCCTGAAAAGGAGACCCAGGTTTGGGATTAAGGTTTGGGTCTTACTCCTGAGGAAGATTCCCAAGTTTGGGAACATTAAGAATTTGGGGCTTACTCCTAAAGAAGGATGCCCAGATTAAAGGATTTATAACTGGGGATTATTCCTAAAAAATGGAGACCCAAGTTAAGGATTCTCTCATCTTAAAGGATGAGGTTAAATGAATGAACTATCCATAATTAGTGACATAAGGATATTTAAATAACTAGGTTTTGAGAGATATTCCACAGAATTCCTTTCAGATAAGTAAGTCAAATCAAGAAATCATGCCATAAATGGCTTTGAAGAGTGTCTTGAAAACTGAATCTTGAAAAGGAAAGGTGAAATGGCTTAAGAGGGGTAAAATGGGAAAGATGGGCACTCAAAAAGATAGGGGCGCGCAAATCTTGAAAGGCGCGCAAGTCTTCCGTGGGCGCGCAAGTGTTGGTCGCGCAGGTATACCTGCGCGACACATGGTGTACTTGCGCGATTTTTCAACCAGCATTGAAATACCCGAGCGACTCTTTTTTAAACCCTTTAGAATCCTCTTGAGGTTCTTCCAGAAAAGGGACGCGCATGTTATATTGAAGGAAATAAGTCGGCGCGCAAGTGTTTGATATGTTTCAACACTTAGGCCTTCCTTCTTCTCTTTAGATCTTCCGTTCTAGGTAAGAAATTACCTTAGAAGTGTTCCAGAAGCTTTGAGAAGAGACTTGGGCGTCGGGAGCTTCAATCCGAGTTTCTGGAAAAAAGATCCTCTCGAATGGGGGGCCCACAGGGTCTATTTATAGGCAAAAGAAGACCCCGGGCGGTTATCGGGCGGTTACCACTTAGGTCGTGCAAGTCACTTGCGCGACCAAGAGTGTCGCGCAAGTGTACTTGCGCGACAGTGATATAACTTGCGTGGTGCAGTTGCTGTTGATCCTTTGTTCATGCCTTCGTCGATTTTTGATGTTTTCTTCAATGGTTGAATCACATTGAGCTCAGATATTCCCTTTTCCAATCTTTAGATTCTGTGACGAAAGGAGTGTCAACAAAAGTCCCCCCTCAGAGTTGGATCCGGAGAGAAATGAGGATTTGACTTTGAGGAAATCGAATCCATTCAAAGGAAAAAGGGGGGGCACGCAAGTCTTCAGTACGCAGAGGGCGGCGCGCAAGTTTGCATCGCGCAAACCTTAAGCGCTCTGGGTACAGCGCGAAGATAGGCTTCCTGGCCTATAAATACACGGCCTCACCTCCGTACAAGTATCTGGATTTCCGAACTTCATACCTTCTCGAGCTCTCGCCGCGCAGGTCACCTAAGCCGCGCAAGTCTCTTTTCCACTGTTCCCTCGCTGTCGCGCTCCTGTAAAGGTATTCGTACTTGCGCGGTTTATACTTGCACGTCAAAAACTAGCGCGGCACACGAAATACTTGCGTGCCACTGTTTAGATTTGCGCGACTTAATGCCTTGGCCATTTTTTCCGAATTCTTTCACAAATTTTATGAAAAATAAACCCATTTAAGAGTTAAATTTGTTCAACTTTTGTGAAGATTCGATGGCTCCTAAGGGAATTGGAACGGCTGATGAACTGGCTAGCAAGCGGATTGATGACATGATGAACATTATTGGCCATGATTACTATGATATCTGCGACAGCACTTTCCCATATTTGGATAAGTACTTGAAGAAATATCATCTTAATTTCCAACAGAGCATCTACCTGTCTCTGTGTGGTCATGGTCATCTGCAAGTAGTCAATGTTCCAAATGCAAACAATTATACACCTGAGATGCAGCTGCACTGCTACTTCTCTATTTCGGTTATGTTGTGCATTAAGAGTAACAACAATGGTGCGAACTTTCAAATTCTTCCTCCATGTCATTTCCTTTCAGATATGAAAATGGCAAACCCATGGGCTGAAATGTTTTCCACTAATGGTTGTTGGAGAGAAGACAAACATGGTATTAGAGCAATATCTGAAAAGAGTACTCTCTCCAAATGGATCTTTACTTCCAATGCTCCATTCTTAAATCCATGTATCCATCTTCCAAGTCTCTTGGACAAAAACAGAGTCACTGTTTGATCAGCAGAAAATTTTCTGAAACCGCACTCAAGAACATCCTTTTACAATTGTTCCAAGAAGAGCTGGTATCACTGCATCTCTTATTGTATCCAGTTGAATGAATGAATTCCAGGTGGTTGCTGATGAAGCTCGGGATTCCATAAATCAAATGAAGAGTTATGTTTAAAGCCTTTATTAATACTTGAAAAAGAGAAGAGACTCCAGTCTGTGGATGTCCTTCTAACTCTTGTGCATCAATGAAAAACACTTTCACCTTCAATCATTTGTACCTGCATTCTTTCATTACCTGCTTCAAATTTACTTAAGCTAATGGGCCTAGTAAGCATAGTTTGGTTTTTACTAGGATTATTACAAATAATACTACACACTTTGAACCTTTTAATTGCTCAATATTACCTAAATCATACAAAAAATGTATATTTAGTGAGCTGGAACTTGACTTTTATTCAGAGTTCCTTTGTCTTTTGTGGGCAGTTTAAAGTCATGCAAGCCGGAAATAAAAGGGTTAATGTTTAAGGTCGAAATAGATTTGACCAAAATGGATTAAAATGGATTCAATTCTTTGACAATTTATCTGAAAACATATTACCATACTCAAGTATGAGATAAAATATGTAAACTATGGCTTAAGAATATTTGAATCTGAGGAATGATATGAAAAAGAGCTAAAAGGCATTAGAAGAAGTAGTTTCCAAGAATGAAGTTACTATTATTTAACAAAACCCGTTAGGGGGTTGAAATATGCAGGGCCACCTATGGGCATTGGCTGCATGGTCAAATAAATAGTATCTTTCGGTTGACAAGTCTGTTATGTGGACTGTTTATGCAAGGCCACCTATGGGCACATGCTGCATAGTCAGGCGAAAAGAACTCCCATAAATTTACTTTCCTACTGCTAAAAATCCAATGAAAGTTTATGGAGATCCAAATTTTCCAAAGCATAGAGTTTGTTGTATGGAAAGAGGTACTTGAATATGGAGAAGATATTTCTGAACAAGAATATCGAAGAACTGGATGAATATCACTCCTACGAAGGTCTGACCCAAACGTAGGGAAGAAGAATAAACCATAGACTTATATATTTTCAGATCATGAAAAAGGATATGGGAAAAATATGTTAAGGATGGCTATTTTTTTTTGCGAATCACTACATACTGTCGTTTAAGACAAATAAGGACAAAAGAGGCATTCTTACAAAGAATGAAGTTACTATTATTTAACAAAACCAGTTAAAGGGGTTGAAATATGCAGGGCCACCTAAGGGCATTGGCTGCATGGTCAAATAAATAGCATCTTTCTGCTGACAAGTCTATTATGTGGACTGTTTATGCAAGGCCACCTATGGGCACGTGCTGCATAGTTAGGCAAAAGAATTCTCAGAAGTTTGACATTTTTGTGACTAGAAGTCATGAAAAGGGTTATGAAGATCTGAAAATATTTAAGGTTAGGATTATAACGCATAAAGATGGGTATTTTCCAATGTATATAGAGATACATAGGTCAATGATAACCATAATCATGTTGTGGCTGGGTCCTGAGTTGAAATTTTGGACTTCACTACTTATCTCATAAGAATGAGAATCAAGCCATACGTAGTTATTGAAATGTAGTTTAACGTCGTACAAGATGAAAGTATGAGAAATCTTAGTTTAGGGTCATAGAATTCGGACCATAATAATGAATACATAGTGTGTGTTTTCATGAGGACTTTTCCGCCAAGGGACTGAAAGTGAAATTTGGGGTTAGGCCCAAAAGACTTGGGGCCGGATTCGAGGGATACTCGAACGTTCCTACGTATCCCATAAGGATGGGAATCAAGCCCACGTAGTTCTAGAACTACCCTTTGTACAAATTTGGTTCATACATGTGTAGGGTGAAAGGGGACTTTAGTGCAATGATGGTTTAACCTAAGATAAAAAGTTTAGGCATTACCATGTATGCATGTAGTATTTTGAAAATGAAAACCATGATTGAAAAATCAATGTCAATAATAGTTCTCTCTCAAGTGAGGAAATCAAAGAATATTGTAGTTTATTGTCGTACCGGACAAAAGTGTTTTATAGTTTAACGTCATATGACAAGGACGAAAGTGAATCAATGTAAAGATATTGATTCGAGGGGCGGTTTCACGAATCAAAATCATATGAGATGGTGGTGAACCGATGTGAAGAGATTGTTTTTGGGCTTGAACCTTGGGAGGTTGCCTATATACCCAGCCTGGAGGGCAAGGATCAAAGTCCGTGTAGTTCAATTAAAGAATGAATTAATGATCAAGTTGTTCTTGGGGACAATGATCTAATTAAAATGTTGTTGGGACTTGCACATGGTTAGCGGCCCATAGAGAGTGTTATGGTTGATGTTCGCTCTAAGCTCATGTGATTCATACTCGGTGTGAGAAACAAGAGGTAATAACAACCTTAACGATGCACAGTTTAATGTCATGCAGGACATAAAAAAAGGGACTATGCAGTTTAAAGTCTTGCAGTTAGGACTATTGGTGCTGCACAGTTTAGTGTCATGTAGCAGGGACAAAATAACAGTTTAATGTCATGTAGGATATATCAAGGACTTTCTGTACAGTTTAGCGTCATGTAGTTAGGACGATGGGGACAATACAGTTTAACGTCATATTGGACGAAAGGGGGATTGTGCAGTTTAATGTCATGCAGTAAGGACAAAATAACACACCATTTATGTCATGTTGGACGAAAGTGCGAATAGTTTAAGGTCATATTCATGGACCGTGGATGGTGCAGTTTAATGTCATGTTGTACCTTTGATGATTATATAGTTTTAACGTCTTTCCGGACGTGAGGGACTTTTATACAGTTTAGCGTCATGTAGTTAGGACGTCACAGTTTAACGTCTTGCTGGACATAAGGGATTTGCAAATAGTTTATGGTCATATACATGGACTAGGGATGATGCAGTTTAAGGTCATGCAGGATGGTTTAGGGAACTTTTTCACAGTTTAATATCGTGTGGGACGAAGTTGCAGTTTAAAGTCATACTGGACCGTTTCTGTATAGTTTAACGTCATATAGCAAGGACGAACTGGTGTTGTACAGTTTAAAGTCATGTAGCTAGGACTAAGGTGAACCAATATGAGGATATCAGTTCTGGGGACGTTTTACAGTTTATCGTCATGATGGACGTTGGAAGTGCCACACAGTTTAATGTCATGTTGCTAGGACACAATATAGTTTAATGTCATCTCGGACTAAATATAGGAACTTCTGTACAGTTTAATGTCATGTAGATAGGACATAATACAGTTTAGTATCTTTTAGGACAAACATGAACCAATGTGATTGTTTTGGATCTGGGAACAACATTTTGTGTTTATACAAAATACTTCTTCATAAATCGGGCATTAGTTGGAGTCGTGATGTGTTCTCCATCCATTGAGATTAGAGAATACGCTCCATTGGAGTAGACCTTATGTATTGAATAAGGTCCTTCCCATTTTGGTTCAAGCTTGGGAGGCTTCTTTCCTGGTATCATTGGTGCTCTGAGAACCAATACCAATTCTCCCTGAATGAATGAACGAAGACAAAATTTTTTGTTAAAAGCTCGTGCTATTCGATTCTGATAGATTTCCAAGGGGTGCAAAGTGCACAATCTTTTCTCATCTAATTGTTCCAATTCATTCAACCGCTTTTGGGATTACTCATCTCTAGATAACTGATCACAAATGGCTATTCTGAGTGAGGGCAATTGAACTTCAATTGGCAAGACTGCTTCTGTTCCATATACCAATGAATATGGAGTTGACCGCGTTGCATTGCGAGTGGTAGTCCGATAAGCCCATAAAGCATGAAAGAGTTTATCAGGCCATGACCTCTTATCTTTATCCACCATCTTTTGCAGTATATTTGAAAGAGTCTTGTTGAAGGCCTCTATCTGGCCATTAGCCGCTGCATGATATTGAGATGAATGGTTGGACTTAATGTTGTATTCTTGATACAATTTGTTTACCTCAGAAGAACAGAAGTTGGTGCCGTTGTCCGTCAATATGGTATGAGGGAAACCAAATCTAGTAATGATGTTAGACTTGATGAAGCTAACAATGCATTTAGAACTGACTTCTTTGAGAGGTACTTCCTCTGCCCATTTGGAAAAGAAATCAGAAGCAGTAAGAATGTACTTAAACTGCTTGGTCGTAGCTGAAGGGTAAGGTCCCACCACATCCATTCCCCATGTGGAAAATGGCCATGAGTATTTAGCTGTATGAAGCAACTCTGGAGGTTTATGAATGAGGTTGGCATATACTTGGCATGAATGACACTTCTTTGTAAAATTAACACAATCTTGTATCATTGAAGGCCAAAAGTATCCAAGCCTTCGAATTTGATCTGACAGTCTATGTCCAGACTGGTGGGCACCACAGACTCGTGCATGCACTTCTTTTATGACAGCCATTGTCTCTTCACTATAAATACATCTTAAGCGAACTCCATCAAAACCACGTTTGTAGAGAATTTTCTCGAGGTGGTTTGAGCTATCATAAAGAGTAAAATTGACCACACGTCGCCGAATTTGTTCATTCTCGGCTCTATCAGGTGGAAGTGTTCCATTTTGAAGGTATTCCCTGATAGGTGACATCCATCCTATAGTATGACCATACGATTCAGGAATGGGACTAATTTCATTAATTTCCTCTGTTCTGATTTGAACATAAGGTGAAATTGCACGACAGTGGGCAATACAGATGGTTGTCTCGTCCCAATTTGGATCTGCTACAGCTGTGGCTATATTAGCCAGTGCATCAGCTTGAGCATTTTGTGATATTGGGACATAAGAAAATGTCGGTTCTGAAGGGAATTCCGACATTAACTCTCTGACGTAATCATACAAAGGTATTAATTCTTCTTTTCTGATGGCATAATCCCCATTGACTTGTTTGATTTCCAGGTCTGAATCACCTTTTACCTTTAAGTGATTCACTTGTGCTTGAAGTGCTAATTCCAAGCCTGTAATGAGAGCTTGGTATTCAGCTTCATTATTGGTACCACCTTCCCACAACAAAAAGGAATAAGGTAACACTGCCTTATCTGGAGAAATGAGCACAATTCCTAAACAAACTTTGTTAAATTTAGGATTTTCCATTTTCTTCCCTGTTGGACTTCTATAAGCACCATCAAAATACATTTCCCATGTTTGAGGACTCTCTTGAATAGAGAAAACTTCCTCATCAGGGAGTTCGATATCTGAATATGTGTCTTCCACTGAAGGATGTTTAGCCAGGAAATCAGCCAGAGCTTGGCCCTTAATTGCCTTTTGAGACACATACTAAATGTCGAACTGCTGTAGAATAACCGCCCACCTTGCCGGACGTCCTGTAAGCATTGGACGACTAAGGATGAATTTGAGCGGATTATTACGAGATACCAATTGGACCTCATGATGTTGCAGGTAGTGTCTCAGTTTCTGAACTGCAAAGATTAATGCTAGGCAGCACTTTTCAATACTTGAATACCAGGTTTCATCTTCAAGAATAGTTCTACTGAGATAATAGAGACTATTTTCATTCCCAGCATCATTCTTTTGAGCGAGAAAGGCACCCAATGATTGCTCTAAAGCTGTCACATAGAGGATAAGCGGTCTACCCTAAACAGGTGTCATGAGTACTGGTGGACTCAAGAGGTATTTCTTGAGAACATCAAATGCTTCTTGACATTCTTCAGTCCACTGTTAAGTGACTCCATTCTTCAATAATTTGGTAAAGGGTAAACTTTTGCCTGCCAAATTAGTGATGAAACGTCGAATGTAGGCTAAGTGTCCTTGAAGTCCTCCTAATTCTTTAAAATTCTGAGGAGGTGACATACCAAGGATTGATTTGGTCTTCTCAGGATCGACTTCAATACCACAATGGCGTACAACAAAGCCGAGGAATTTTCCTGAGGTTACCCCAAAAGCACATTTTAAGGGGTTCATCTTTAAATTATGTTGTCGAAGATTGTGGAATATGACTTCCAAATCAACCAAATGATTAGAACTTTGTTTAGATTTAACCACAAAATCATATACATAGCATTCAACAAACTTCCCTAAAATAGGTTTGAAGATACGATGCATGGCGCGTTGATATGTTGCACCTGCATTCTTTAAACCAAAGGGCATCACCCGGTAACAAAACACACCTTGAGGAGCTCTGAAGGCTGTATATTCCTCATCTTTTGGGGCTATTCGGATCTGATTATATCCAGAATATCCATCCATGAAAGAAAGTACTTCATAACCAGCCGTCGCATCAATTAAGAGTTCTGTAATCGGAACTGAGAAATCATCTTTAGAACAATACCGATTAAGATCTCTGAAATCGATGAAAACCCTAATTTGTCCGTTCTTCTTCTTTACAGGGACAATATTAGCCAAACACTTGGGATATTGAACTTCTCTGACGAAGTTGGCTTTGATTAGCTTATCCACTTCAGCTTCAATTTTGGAAGCATAGGTTGGGTGTGTTCTTCTCGCGGCTTGTTTAAAACCTCGATGTTCTTTTGGTAAACCCAAATGATGAGTAGGAACATCAGGATCAAGCCCAGGCATTTCTATATAATTCCAAGCAAAAATATCTTTATTTTTCTTTAGAAAAGAAATATACATCTCTTGCTCTTCAAGGGTCATGGTCGCACTAATTAATGTGGGGCGTGGATCTTTCTCTGTACCCAGATTTACTTCTCTGAGTTCATCCACAGTGGTAGAGATACCCTCTTCAAATGCTGGAGGAGCATCTCTAAGATCTTCCTCTTCCTCTTCATCATGTATTATTTCTTCCGTTTCTACTTGCAAAGTAGATGAAAAAACGAAATTCTCATGATCATAAGAGATGTCAAAATTTTCACATTTTGAAGAAGAAGCTTCCATTTCCGACCCTATTGATGATAAAGGGTCTTCTTTGGGAAATAAAGAGGAGATGATGGATTGAGAATCGACATCATTATTCACCTCTGGTGTGGCTATAACTTCTTCTGGACTGATTAGCGAAGTATAGACTTGTTGGACTTCATCACCACTTATTCTTTCATCACTGCTTGGTAGGTTACCAATTTCTCCCATGTTGTCTGGCTCGATCGCCGTAATTGACATTATGGATCATTCCATAAGAGTATTTTTATTTGGGCCTATTTTGTCAATTTGACTGATTGGTAATACATAATCTATACTCACATGTAAAAATGGATTTATTGGAATTTTCTCCAAACCATATGGAGCATTAACTTTGGTAATTTCCTTCATTGTAGATTTTTCTATTCCTTTCATGTGATAAAATTCCGCCTCAATATATTGAGACTCACATGTCTTGAACGGGGCCTTATCACCATACAATGTTCCAACTTGACCATCGAAACAGTATTTGAGACATTGATGGTATGATGAAGGAATAGTTGCATGCTGATGTAGCCAGGGTCTTCCAAGCAAGATATTGAAAGCTGAGTCTTGATCTACAATCATGAAATCCGAATTGGATACAAGATCTCCAAACTGAGTTCTGAGTGTAATTTCTCCCAGTGGTTCTTGTTCATTTTTATTATATCCTTGTAACATCATGGTAGAAGGAGATAAATCAGATTCCGTGAGGCCCAATCGACGAAGTGTACGAATGGGCATGAGGTTGACTCCTGAACCATTGTCAATAAAAGCTCTTCGAACATCTACACCATTGACTTTGCCAGATAAGTACAAAGGTTTTGTGTGTCCATTCACAACATCATCTTCATCTTTATCAGTAAAAGATATTACTGCATGGAATTCTGCAGGATTATTCTCTATGTGATAGATTTCAGCTGCAGCAATTTCAGCTTCAAACTCCTGAGGACTTGACAAAGCTTCGATGAGTGCTTCCCGAAGATCTTTTGACAGATTCAAAGCATCCAAAATTGATAACTTGGCTGGTACTTGGGCCAAGTGTTTCAATATATCATACTTTTGATCTAGAGGTCTGCGTTTCCCAATAGGAATATGCGGTTTATCAGGTACCTTGGAAGCAGATGCTTTGGAAGCTGATGCATCTTGTATTGAAGTTAGCAATATCCTTGGTTTCGGAAGATTAGACTGATTAGATCCATTTACTTGTAGATATAAAGAAGATGGAACCTTTAATCGGTCTTCCAAAGTAACTGTGCCAAAACTGAGTTGGCCATTGGGAGAAGAACTTGCTTGTTCTTTTTGAGCTTGCTGAAGGGCTCTACCACGGGTTTCTGATGCATATACAGTGCTAGCAGGGGTAAAATTAGAGTAGTGGCTTCGGAAAGATCCACGTCTTCCCCTGTATCCTGAACCTCTAGAACCTCCTCGGATTCCCTTATTTGATACAGGGAATTCAGGCTCATCAAGACTGGAATATGGATCTGTTAATTGAATCATATTAAGAGAACAAAAGATTAACTCTTCGTCTGATAAAGACTCTGCCTGGTTATCCTGTTTAGGCTGTGCCATTTGGTGGGACGGTGCTCGTGGTTTTGAAGTAGATGGCATGAAATCTGCCAGAGTCAAAGACAATTTAGGATTTGATACATACTCATCTTCTCCTGATTCCTCTTTCTTCCTTGAATTGCGCTGTCCTTTTGAGGATTTGTCTTTTGATGGAGGCTTTACTGCAGCTTTTTTAGGAGACACAATTGGATTCTTCAATTGTGTTCGCAAAATGGAATGGGTCTGATTGATTGTTTTTCTGACCATCCAATCATCATATTTTTTTTTGCAGTTTTGCTTTTGACTTCCTGCCACTCGCCTCCTTCCTCTGGATCTGTAGCAGTAATACACGCTACATGAGCTGAAGAACCCTTCAATTTGACTTGTCCCAAGTCGACCATCTTTTGCAGGAGGTCTTTAAAGACAAAACACTCCTGGATAGGATGCCCCAACATTTGATGAAAGGGACAATAATTGGGACGGTCTTCATCTCCTTCCTTGTTTGGCCTCTTGGGCACTGGTAATTGAACCAAATTATTTTCCAGAGCTGAAATGAAGTAACCAGGAACTTTCTCACATCGGAAAGAGTATGTTTTACTCTTCATATCTTCAAATTGTTTTCGTCGTTGATCTTTTTGATCATTTGGACGAAACAGCCTTTGTTGTTGGCGTTCAAGAGGTGGAGCCCTTCGAGAAGATGAAGGTTTTGAAGTAGAAATAGGTACCGGTGCTTGTTTAAGCATAACTGTAGCAGTTTCCTCTTTACCCATTCTCCTTCCTGGAGCTGATGGAATTATACGAGATTTAACCTTAGCCTGTATAAGGGAATCTTCAATCTGTTGAGCGATTGAAGTAATGTCTCGAAACCCTCCTGTGTATTTCACAGGGATCAATGGCGTGCGTAATTCGTCACGCAAATTTGCCACACAGATTGGCATCAATTCCTCCTGAGGGAGTGCTAAACTCCGAGAATACGTTAATCCCTTCCAATGAGAAATGAAATCAGAGACTCTTTGATTCTCCCTTTGCTTGCAGTTTGTAAGATCGAAAACTGTCTTTTTTGGCAAAGTTGAGCTAAACTGAAGAAGGAATTTTTGACGAAGATCCTCCCATCCGAAGACTGACCGGGATTTCAAGCTTGTATACCAGACAAAAGCTGGTCCTTGCAAGGTTCGCACGAAGCATCTGAGTTTCACTGCTTCTTTCTGCTCTGGAGTTCCCATCATAGGATCACAACAAGACACGTAATGCGTCAAATGTTGTTCGGGGTCGCCTGATCCATTGAAAGTAGGGAAAACAGGGTTTCCAAAACTGAATAGAGTAGAAATTGAATCTACCCATTCAGGGTAAACTTTCTTTTCAGGTTGAACATGCGCCCGTTTCCCTTCCATAGTTTCTAACCGAGCTGTTAATGACTCAATAGTAGTTATTAACTTTTGAGAAACATCAGGTTGAACTTGGTTTTGGGTAGGTGCGATGAATGGATCTTGGACAGATGTGGTGGTTGGTGCTGCAACTGATGGTAGTGCTGCCAACCGTTGTTGCGTTTGACCCGTAGGATTAGACCTCTGAGGGTGTACTGATAAAGGAGGATATTCCTGATCCATCTCAGTAGTTACAACAAATTCCTTCGGCTGTCGGACTTCAGAATCCTTAAGAAGAAGACTACTCTGAAGTAGTTCTGCATTCAACCTTCTTAATTATTTCATTTCTTCCTCCTGTTGTGCAAACCTTTGCTCTAATGAGAGCGATTGACCTCCTTCAGAGGAAGGGTGAGAAGTAACCTGATTCTTTACTTTCCCCTTATTGGATCCTTTTATGAGAGGGGAAGTGGGTTACTTGAAGGAATACTCAGATTTTGGGTAAGCCTTTGATTGCGTGTGCGTACACCTTCTTCATTTAGGTCTGTGTGCGCAACTTCTTGAGCGGGAACCTCTTCGTCTGATCCCTCTGGTTGAGCCTCATCCGGTGAATCAGCAGCAACGACATTGATGACATTAATGGATGCATATTCCATGGAATCCTTTCTATCAGCATTTCTGTGATATTGTCTTCTTCCATGTCCATGATGAGACATGGCATTCCGTTGACTTGATCCCTTAGGAACTTCTTGGAGAACCGTCACTTGGAGAGAATCTCCTGATAGCTTGGCTCTTTGTTCCTCTTGAGGCTTATTCCCTAATCGAGAGAATACTGACTTTCTCTGAGGGAGGGATTGAGGATTTGAAAAAGTCCCCAGTCCGGTGGACTGGGGATGTTCCTGCTGCTTCCGCTCAACTCCTCGAATCCCATTTGTTGACTCTGAGGGTTGGGTTAGAGAAGTCCCCAGTCTGACAAGCTGGGGTGTCTCTTGACATGCTATGTCTGAGATATTCTTAAAATATCTCTTGATCTTGCGAATCTTAGTTCAGAAATTAGCTGGATGCATTAACCTGTATCCACTTTTATCACCTGGTTCAACAGACTGTTGGATGATTTCCAAAACTTCTGTCATTTGATGACGTGTTTGCTCCAGACGAGAGGCTTGTGCAATATTCTCGCCTGCTCGATGTAGGAGAAATTCAACAACTTGTTCTCTATATACTTGATTTTGAGAGGAACTAGTTGAAGCCTGTTCTTGAGAAAGATTTTGATTATGAACAAAGCCCATTGACTGTGGTCGGCCATGGGCAATAACATTGCATGAGACCATTTTCGGCGGGCTTTGCTGACTGGAAAGAACTGTGAAATGTAGTGCTCCGTGAACACCCCATCCTCTGATATGAACATCAAATGGAGCATTGGCAATTAACTGACGCAATTTTCTTAGTGCGCCAAGGCATGAACGTTGAAGGGTTCTTTGTTGCTTTTCAGCTTTCGGATACCGAGAGACTGATAAAGATTCCAAATCAATCTGGCGTTGTAACCCTTCTATTATCTTAATATGATTTTCATAATCACCGTAAGATATTAATTTCTTCTTCAATTGAAAAAGAGTCTTCCATATGTTGAGACGAATATCATGGATTCCATCATCCGTCAACATCTTTGGAATGTTGTACTGGGAGTCAGCCAAAGGCCAAAACATGACTGGTACTTCACCTTTTTCCAGTTTTTTTCTCATGTTCAACATTTCCTCTTTATCATTAAATGAAGATTCCTCTACCTGTTTGGACCAGAGTTGGTGTTTCCTTATTGCTTCATCGGATTCAACAAGATTGGTAGAGAAATCGCTATTCATGCTGGAAGATGAATGACCCAGGGATGGTTCGGAGAATAACCTGAACCCCAGGCTATCGTCTGATGTAAAAAGAGTTTCACCTGCCGATAGTAAAGCATCAGACATGACTGGTTTTACGTTTTCAAGTGCCTCGAGATAGGAGGGCTTTCTCGTCACTACATTTCCTTCTGAAGAATTTTCGAGACAACGTGAATCACTACTACGGAGAGGACTTTCGCTGCGAAGTTCATCACCATGAGGAGGACCATCATGATGGGTTATAGCAAAAGATGAAATCTCTTTCTCCTTGGTCTTCTGACCACACAGAGGGTTCCTGTGGCTCTCATCTGAAGAAGAAACTTCAAGATTGACCGAACTTTCATGAAGCAAGCCTTCATGATGAAGTGTCTGTTGAAGACCTTCAAAATTAATGTTCCTGTTATTGAGAACTGAGAGAGTAGAATCTTGAATTCCGACAGATAAATGTCTGAGGGCTTCAAGAACTCCAGCATCGAGCAAAGCCTTGTTGCAGATTGGCCTTTGATCTCCCGACTGTGCTGGGCGGATCTTTTTCATAGATTCCTTCTTACTCACTTTAGAAACCACTTGTTGACGAAAGTGGTTACTCTGAGCAGGTGTATGTGCCTGATCAGGAAAGATGGTCAGGTTAGGCTGACGATCTCTACTCAAATCAGGTGTATGTGCCTGACTTGGTTGTCCGTTTGATATGGGGGAGTATGCCCCATAACCCTCTTGGACTGGAACAGATGTGTGTGTCTGTTCCGGAGTGAATCGTTGATGTGTCACTCCACTGCTAAGGATAGATTTATGTGTCTGTCCCTGAGATGATGCTGAAGCTGTTATGATATCCTGGAAAGCATCTAGAATATGAGCAGGAATTTGCTTCTTCTCTTTCACCATTGACAAAATATGTTTGGTGACTTCAGCCGCCGGAACGGGTATATACCGGGCTTGGAGTAGGTGTATGTGCCTGCTCCTGTCCTCCTTTTCCTGTCAGTGAATCCTGACAGTACTCAAGTGTGGAGGCAGAGAGTTGAGTCTGCCACCTGTTTGTCGTCGGGGCTTTCCGACTGACTTCTCCATGCGCTACCAAGCGAGACTGTTGGTAGGCTTGATTAGTATTAGCAGGTGTATGTGCCTGCTGATTACACTTTTCCAAATGCGGTTGACGAGATCCATCATATGTAGTCAGACGAGCCTGCTGACTAACTGGTGATGTATAAGCAGGTTTATGTTACTGCCTATGGTACTCCGCCGGAATTGCCTGGCGGGATTGGCGTGATGCTGCCGGACGAGTCTGCTGGACAGCGGAATTAAAACGGACAGGTGTGTATGCCTGCTCGTTGTTTGCCACCAAGTTAGGTTGGTGGACTTCTCCGGAGATGGCAGGGATGACAACCTGCCCATTGTTCATCGGATTCCGTCTCTGGCGGTTCATCTTTCCTGCTCGGGTTCGAGGAACCTGAGTTGAATGCCTGGAGTCGGTACCCTCATCATGTTGAGGGCGCACTACCGCACGAGTCTGGCGGCGATTGTTGATGGGAGCCCTTGGGAAGGACTCCTGTCTTTTTGAATTAAGGTCCTGCGGGACCTGCTCATTCACTTCCTCAGAGTAAGGGAGTCAATGGAAATTGCATTCCGGGGATAACGACCCGAAACGGTTGGAGACGGTAGTCAGCACCGCCTGCTTCTTGATCGCTGGCCGCCGTTGTCCGGACGACTAGGTAGAGTTGTTAACTTGGAGGGCTTGAAGAGTGGCCTCCAGAGTTGGGATAGTACCATTGCGACGATACTCCTTAACCAGCGCATTAGAAACCCAGTGTTGAAGACGCTGAGTTGGTGATGTCATCCTCAGAGCGGACGACGTTCCAGCAGGAGTAGAAACATTGGTTTTCACAGCAGCAGACCTCACAGTAGAGGTGTTCACAGCAGCAGCATTCACAGGGGTGAATTTAAGGAAAGCCATTTTGCAGAAGATCTTGAGAAAAGAGTGCATGTTCCATATAACAGATATAATCAAGATGAATCCGGCCACTACATCTTTTGGATGAGCATATGTCAATGATTGCTTTGTTGGCCCAAGGGGCCTAACAAATAATAAGAACATCGCTTTAACTTGGTTAAGGATTCACGTCAGGTTCACCATTTTTGTTTCATCACGGATTTTGGGGATGACCTCCTGGACGGGAGATTCAAGCATTCCGATCGGTTTCTAGCGGGTTTGTTAGTAGAACCGGAAACATCCAATGATTCTGCATCCGTTTGGACCTACTTTCCAAAGGCAGGCGCTCATTAGCTTGTGGACTGATGAGGCTTAGGAATTTGCATTGGTCGAGAGGATGGGAGGTCGGACTCATCACACCTTTTTTAGGGGAATTATTGTCTACTTCGGGACTCTCTTTATAGATTTAAGTTATGTTCGTGAATCCTTATTACATTACCAAGTATAAAATGCGCTTTACTTTAGTTTTAACAATCAATGATTAAATATGCAAGAAATTTAGAGAATCTTTTACATGTATTCGAGGTTCTTCATCAATAGAGAATCATCTATATCTGTTTAGAGATTCTTGGTCAATGGTATCCTTCAAAACATTTATATAAAAGTCTCTTGGTCATTATGATGACCAGGCTGGTTTTAAAGCCACTCAGTGGGGCACTTGAAGTTTATCGTCATTCAGAAGGAAAGGGATTATTTCAAAGTTGGGATCGAACCCAAAAATGGGCTACCTACATATCCTTTGTTTTGGAAAAGGAATCAGAACCCACGTATTTCAAGTAATGGAGTATGATGTTTATGATTGATGGCTCAAAGAAGAATGTCATAATTACTTTTAAACTCTAAGCTCACGTGAGTCATGCTCGGTGTGAGAAACAAGAGGTATTGGTAAAAATTAGACAATTGTGCCATGAAAGATGCAATCATAAGAATTTTCTTGGGGCTTATGTATGTATGACTTCCCAGATAGATGAAGGTTTAGGATTTACTTTTAGGGAGAAAATCCATGAACAGGGTCCATAAAGTTATATGTGCTTCATAGAGATTTGAATACTCTAATCTTGGGGCTTACTCCTAAGGAGGATGCCCAAGTTAGGAGGGGACTTATGATTGGGTTTTACTCCTGAAAAGGAAACCCAAATCAACGGTAAATTAGGACTGGTTAAGAGAAATTTAAGGGGGCTTGGGGTTTACTCCTGAAAAGGAAGCCCAAGATTATGACTGAGTCTTATTCCTGAAAAGGAGACCCAGGTTAGGGATTAAGGATTGGGGCTTACTCCTGAGGAAGATGCCCATGTTTGGGAACTTTAAGAATTTGGGGATTACTCCTAAAGCAGGATGCCCAGATTAAAGTATTTATAACTGGGGATTATTCCTAAAAAAAGGAGACCCAAGTTAAGGATTCTCTCATCTTAAAGGATGAGGTTAAATGAATGAACTCTC
Organism: Viscum album; assembly: GCA_963277665.1. Lineage (NCBI taxonomy): Eukaryota > Viridiplantae > Streptophyta > Magnoliopsida > Santalales > Viscaceae > Viscum > Viscum album. Next base: position 895,537,466 of record OY728123.1, read on the forward strand.
CATATTTAGTGACATAAGGATATTTAAATCACTAGGTTTTGAGAGATATTCCATATAATTCCTTTCAGATAAGGAAGTCAAATCAAGAAATCATGCCATAAATGGCTTTGAAGTGTGTCTTGAGAACTGAATCTTGAAAAGGAAAGGTGAAATGGCTTAAGAGGGGTAAAATGGGCAAGATGGGCACTCAAAAAGATAGGGGCGCACAAATCTTGAAAGGCGCGCATGTCTTCCGTGGGCGCACAAGTGTTGGTCGCGCAGGTATACCTGCGCGACACATGGTGTACTTGCACGATTTTTCAACCAGCATTGAAATACTTGATCGACTCTTTTTTAAACCCTTTAGAATCCTCTTGAGGTTCTTCCATAAAAGGGACGCGCAAGTTATATTGAAGGAAATAATTCAGCGCGCAAGTGTTTGATATGTTTCAACACTTAGGCCTTCCTTCTTCTCTTTAGATCTTCCGTTCTAGGTAAGAAATTACCTTAGAAGTGTTCCGGAAGCTTTGAGAAGAGACTTGGGCGTCGGGAGCTTCATTCCGAGTTCTGGAAAAAAGATCCTCTCGAATGGGGGCCCACAGGGTCTATTTATAGGCAAAAGAAGACCCCGGGCGGTTACCGGGCGGTTACCACTTAGGTCGCGCAAGTCACTTGCGCGACCAAGAGCGTCGCGCAAGTGTACTCGCGTGACAGTGATATAACTTGCGCGGTGCAGTTGTTGTTGATCCTTTGTTCATGCCTTTGTCGATTTTTGATGTTTTCTTCAAAGTTTGAATCACTTTGAGCTCAGATATTCCCTTTTCCGATCTTTAGATTCTGTGACGAAAGGAGCGTCAACACACCTATGGATGGATGATCATGTATCCATAAAGAATTTATCTATGTATATCCAAGGGTATTCATTACTTAATTTCTAGAATCTATTTATGATATCAACTCCATAACCAGTTAGATCCTATTGTATAAATATTTTTATTCCCATTGCCTATATTTTTTTCACTAAATAATTACAATCAATCGATCTTTTTTACTAAAAAGTATCATTTAAAATGACTCATGACACTCCATTTTATTCCAATTAACATCTTTTCCAAATTTATAAAGAGTAATTGTTCCCAAATAGTTCACCTTTTATTTAGAAAATAAACATACCATCATAATGAACTTCTTGAAAAAACTACAATTTTTAACTCTTAGTGTAGATAACTATTGTTAAATCCCTCACAAAATTATAAAAATTATATTTCCCACCCAATGGACGATATGGGTTATTAATTTTTTTGGAGTGGTTTTTTATTGGTTAGTAAACATTACATGAATTGAATATAAAATAATCAGAATTAATTAAATATATTTGATATTCTATGTATCCAACAAAAATATAAATGAAAATTGGCACACATCACTCTAAACCATAAGGATTCCACTTATAAACTTCCATATAATTTCCTCATATTTTATTGATTCATTAATATATATATATACATATTATTTTTGAGTCAAAGGATATCCCAACACTGACATACATGACTGGTAATAAAAGTGGTAAAATTGATTAAGTACATCATATTACTTATAAATATAATATTTTATCATCCATAATTAATGAACATAATAAGAATAAGTTGAAAATAATGTTCACATCCAATATTGATTCCTTTTAGGAATCAATTATAAGAATAAAAATCTTTTTTAATTTGGGAAAAGAAGTTTGTGAATGAATTGGAAAAGCTCATACTCCTACATTATTAAATTTCTTCATCATGTACCTATGAGGATTGGGATTGATTATGTGATATCATTGAATTATCATAATTTTTTTTAAATCATACATATAATTATTATATATAAAATAATGAGATATATTTCATTTATAAATGATGGAAACTATTATCCTATGATCATTTCATAGAAAATATCAGAAATGTTTTTATGGGATAATATATAATTTAAATAATTCAACTAAACATTGTAGAGTATACTACCTAATTGAGGTCATTCTTTTCATGTTTCATTCAAAATATAATAGGAGTTTAAACATGACTACATTATTAAATTTATATTATCTAAAATATAACTCTTTAATTAATTATCATTGAGATAAAATTGTTTCCCTCAGATTGATGTACTTATATCCCACGAATTTACGTCAACTCTTCAATAATTTACTTATCAAATTCAGAATCCATTACATTGGATAAAATGTAAAACAATTAAAAATATTTCCAAAAAATATGATATTATCTATATATACCATCATAATTAATTTATCATCCTCCATGATTTTTCACATCAAAGTTGTCATCAACCCCCCTCTATTATAGACAATCATTCTGACATATGTATAAGTCCACGCATACGAAGCCAGAGTTACATCATTTATTAAATAAAAAATCTTTTTGAATAAATATATATATTTGAATATGTATATATAACAAGAATTATTATTTGTTTTTTATTTATAATAGTTCATTAATGAAATCTATTAGAAAATTGTATTTCTATCTATTTAATAAACACTGGAATTTAATGAACATCCACTAAATGAAAGAGTTTTATTGATTTCATCCTTTTATCTATAGAAATTTATTATTCAATATAAAATCCTTCATGTCATGTATATCCATTAAAAAATTTAGTCACATTGTTCCTGACAACTCAATCACGTTGAATAGGCCTATTTTTAAAGAATCATTTTGTAAAAATCAAATTATGATGTTTATATATGTTCAAAATATCCCATTATTGAATTTTATCAATTTTGTTTAACATTTAATGTTAGAATTCATCATGTGGTTCCAAATATGGAAATTTTTCTAATAATGTTTTATCTACCTATAAAAAAAGGTAAATTTAACTCTCCATATCATTCTATGGGTGTGAATTGGAGTATGGTTATCACCAATAATGTTTCAACTGATTATTTTAAGACTTCTTCTTTTTGTTCGAGCCATATGTTTAATAAAACCATCAATTTTGATTACATAATATTTTTTTGAGTCTTAATTATATTTTTAAACAACAAGTTTCCCATAAGTCCAGACATATATTATATTCATCATTCTAAAATTCTTGAGGAAAAAATATATTGGATTATATATAAATTCATTTAAAAAATACACATAACTATTGATGAGAAATATTTTCAAAGTTTTCATTAAATATTTATATCCTTTAATCATTGAGGATTATCCAAAAAATATAATTTTATATTTCAAATAACCATACATTCCCTAGTTTCCCTCAATATTCTAAATTTAACTTTCAATTCCGAAAACAAAATATAATACTTTTTGATGTTTCTAACTTGATATTTAATATTTCATATATGGTTACATCATTTCCATGACTAGTAAAGTTTGTATTTTTAGTGTAAAAAACAAAAATCAACCCTTCGTTATTATTTTCTTGATTCACACCACTTTAAATTAATAATATCTTGAACATGTTATTTACAATATGATTGAATCTATAAAATAATATAATCTAGTTAGTAGTTTTCAAAACATATACTTCATGCATTATGTAATGGTTCTATCGATAATTTTTGACTTCAATAGTTGTTTATTGAGATCCATTATATTTTATTTTGATATTTGTTGACGTTGAATTTTCATTTTGAACTCTTAATTATAATATTTTAATTAATTTTAATAAATATATATTAGTCTTTATAGTTATATCTTATCCAAGTATGTTGTTGTCTATAAAAAATAGAAATAAGCATTTATCCCCATAAATTTAACCTTGATTGATTCAACCATATACATTAGTGTGGAGAATATTAAATTAATTTGAATCTCTATACTTATTTGGATGGTAAGGGTATCTCACTACCATTCAACTCATGAATAAATTAGAAATATTTTATATATCATTTTTAGTATTTCAATGTCAATAAAAATAATTCAACTTTGATAGATTCTATATACATCATGATTTATTATTCCCGAATGGCCTGAAGGCCTTAATTTTTATTTATTTTTTATAAACCCCCTTTCAAGGGATGAGGGGGAACCCTTATAAGGCCCGTAGGCTCAGAGATTACATGGCCCACAGGCTTAGGAGATTACATGACCCAAAGGTCTTAGGAAATTCAACCACACTATCTACAAGGATCTGCCCCTCCCTAGCATATGCATCATGCTAGTATCTCACCACCTTCGCATGACCATTTGGATAGTCTTCTCGTAAATGAAAATTTTAGTCCCGATGGCATATCCATACCCTCTCATTCTGAAAAATCCATTTGGATCTAATCTGGTGAGTGCACCTTCTCATAATCCTCTTCTGGGGATGCTTCTTTTTTTAGTGTGTCTGGGGAAACTGCATGTAGCCCGAAGGCCATGAGTTTGCTTAAAGGCCTTAAATGTGGCCCTAAATCCCTACTGACCCAAAGGCCTAGGTGGTCCAAAAGCCTCAAGGACTCCAAGGCCAAATCGGTGGCCCAAGGAGAATAGTTCAAGCTACTACAGTACCGAACAGTACCTGCTACAGTGCCTGCTACTGTACCCGCACAGTGTACTGTTCTGCTACCGTACCTATATAGTGTACAGTTCTGCTACAACACCCACAAAATGTATAGTTCTACTACAGTACCGCACAATGTACGGTTCTTCTACAATGCATGCTACAATGCCTACTACAGTACTGCTACAATACTAGAAATGTGCCTCTACCTGGTTTTGAACCTGGGTCGTGTTGATGCACTTAAGGATAGCTAACCAACTGGGATGAGGCTCATTTTCCATGATTTATTATGACCATTCATGTAGTGATAATAATAGATAACCTATTATATAGTAAATATAATATTATTTATATTATTAATGTTCTCATACATTTATCAATTCATTCTTCGTTAAATCATAATATTTTTCATAACCTATCCTGTGATAGTAAAAAAATTATAAGAATGTAACTTTTAATTTAGAGTCACCAAACTCATAAAAAATCAAAAAATCATATCAAATACCATCAACGTATAGAAATTCCTTATTCCATATTTCAAATCTTGTCAATTTTGTTTGAAAATTACTTTTAGAATTGGAGCTCGATAACTCATAAAATGAAAAGTCCCATTAAATATTACCATCACATTATTTATTAGATAAATATTACCCATCATCTGGGAAGAATTACTAGTTTGAATAATTAGATTACAATTTTTCTCGAAAAAATTAAAGGATCTGTCTATAATAACATAGTCTTACAACTTTTTTAGCTTATTCTCTATTTAAGAGAAAGTAGAATGTGGTCATATATATGTTATGAAAAATTCAATTGTAATCTAAAAAATAATAAAATTTAAATTCTTCTTCTTCCAATGGTTAAAAAAATGTAATCATGGTAAATGAATTTTATTGACATATATTTGTTATAATGATTCACTGATAGAAAATATTATAAATTATATTCCTAAAACTAAAAAATGTATTCATTAAACATGAAAAATTGAAACTAAATATGATTTTTTAATCTTTATGAGATTTTAGAATAATTTCAATTTAAATAAATTTATTTTCTTTGATAACATATTTCACATGCTACATAATTTTTTAATGAATAATAATACATTATTAAATTATTATCATATAAATGTGAATTTTATAACTATCCATTAATGTTAGAGTTATTAATATTATTATCAGATATAATGAAATCAATCGGATTGAAAATTATATATATAATTTGTAGAAAATTATTTATTTTCATAAAAATAAAAATTTTCATTATAAATTCATATTTATGTTTTTCTGTGAAAAATGAATTGAATAATTTTTTTTACTTTTAAAATATTTTTTTAATAAAGCTAAAAAATGTTATGAAATCATCTTCGAAAATTTTCCAAGAGTATTTTTTTTGAACTTTCTAAGAAGTTTTATTTTTTGATAAATAGTGAAAATAATTTTTTTTTGAAAACTGCATCTTCATATTAGGAATTTAAAATGTTACATTTGGTTTTAAAAAGGTTTTAAATGTATCATTAGTTTCATTATATAAAGATATTCAAAAATAAATAATAGAAATCTACTTTCTATTATGTATTTTGATAAAAAACGTTTATACATAAGAACATAATTTATTCCAAAAACCACATTTCATCAGATTTTTTGCATTTAATTTAAAATTAAATTAGTCCACTTAAATGAGGTGAAATTGGTAAAATCAATTTAATATTTTATGTAAGCATAATTAATATATTTTCTTATGGAAAACATAATTTTTTGGGAATATTAATATTAAGCATATTAAAAAACGGTCACCTTTGTAAAAGAGGAAAAATTCGGTTATAACCCTAGGGTAAAACATTACTATAACACTAATAAATGAATTTATCCTATTGGATGCGTTGTTTTTAAATATTGTAATCATTGTAATGATACAGAACATAGTTCAAATACTTGTAATGAAATTTTGAACACTATATTTACATTTGGGAATATGAGTTATATTTTGTCCAAAGAAAACTATTTTCAGGCCTTTCCATTAAAGGGAATGGTTGAAGATTCCATTATCTTTTGTATTTCAAAAAAATTATAAAATCCATCAATTATTTATTATTTTACCAAAATAGACTATTGAATCTAATTTATTACATTATCTCAATATTTTATAATTTTTACTCGTAAATTGGGTATTTTTGTAAAAAATATATTCATAAATTTTGTGTTCATATATAATTTGTATATTTTTCCACTAACAGAAATTAAATCTGATAAAATTTATCAAAAAATTATTATAATAATATTTAATATTTGTTATAAGGACACTTTTATATTTTTTACATAACTCTTTTATCGTCGTAAAATGTAATGTTATTTTGTTAAGGTTAAAATTGAATTAAGGCAATTTTAAGAAATCACATGGCCTTAAATGTCTCCACCAGTTTCCAAAATGTCATGTGTAGATTATATATCAACATTATCACATATTATCATCAAATTTCGGGTTCCTTGGTGAAACATGATATCATAATGATACCTATATTTTAATCATTTTATTTAATTCTAACTCCATCACATACCTCCCCAATAAAAGATTACCACCTCTCCTCTCTTCTCTGCATGTCATAATCATTTTAGCTTAGCCAATCCTAACCATGATACCATTATATATTTCATACACTTATCTTAGTAATTATGAAATTCCAAAATGACCTTACATTCAATGGAAAAGGTGTATTCCATATTATTTTTATCAATAGATACATTGTTAAATCACTTTCAATGAAATCCTAAGATGATGGAGGGGTTTAATGATACAATGTCATTGTTTACAAATACATTTTTTGATTATGTTACCATTGATGTAAATTTGTAATATAATGATAAAAACTATTATTAATATAATTATACTCTAATTATATATCTATATAAAATTTTTCCTTTCATTTTACTCTCATTAGGTACTCAGGAGGTTAGAAGATATGGTTTGTAGACATCTAACTCAATTTACCACCTCAGCTAAAAATGAATATTCTACATTTAATTTTTTTAAAATTTTATTTTTATGTCACTTTATTAGTATTATATGTTTGTTTAATGTAATTTTAACCCATGATTTTCTTTTTAAGATATTTTTTTAAATTAATCATTTTTTATGAAACAGAAAAGGTACATATAAAATTTTAAATTAAACGTGAATGAAATAATTTCTTTAACATACACAATATGAACAGAACTGACGTCCATAATGTCATCCCAATTTTTTTATCTTATTATACATAATTCCATGTTTTATTCAAAATAATTTTTTTCATAATATTTTTATTCATTTTTTCTATTATGTGCTTTCAAAATTAAATGTTATTTTCTCAATAATATTTTCATTAGATATTTTAAGATAATTTTCATCTAATATGACATTCATTGATGCTACTTAAGATTTAATAGTGATAATATACATTGATACCATAATTATTATTTATCTACAAGTCATATTATTATGATAATTTGTTTTTATAAAACTGTATTATTTTCCTTTGGATATCTTATGAATAAATTTTTATTTTTTATTGAAAAAGATTTTATTTTTTTGGTTTGAATATATAATTGATGAATTATTATTTTGTGGTAAATATATGTTTTTATTATGATTAGGTTTCTGGAGGGACCATTATTATATAACCCTAATTGTGTTGGGTAATTATTTATATCTCATGAGATAGTAAGGACTAGAATGTTGAGTGAACACAACTTGGTAATGGATTCATTCTAATAGGATAGTCTTGGGAGGGAAGATTAACTAATGATACATTGGATTGAAGACTAAATCCACTCAACAATGATATTCTTAGATGATAGTATTCACTAAAAAATATTTGAATATTTATTATTATGTGTATTCTATAAATATAAGAAATTTTCCAATGTTATTTTCTTATAGATCATGTTCTTTGATTCCTTTATGATTCATTTCATATGAACATACATGTATTGTATTGTGATTCATGATTATGATACATTAAATTACATATATGGATTTTAAATTATTATTATTATTATGTTTTCATACCCATTGTCTCCCATTATATTTAAGAGATCATTGATATCTCTTTTTTTTACCAATACTCGGTATCTTTGCTCACTCCATCATATATTTTCATTCACCATGTTACATGGATTGATTTTACGGGTAATATTAATAATTAGGGTATTAATTATAGAGAATATGGTGGGATATGATTATGATGCAATAAAAAATCTTTTTAGGTATTTATGTTTCCAAATATATTAAACCTATATCATTATTTTGTTTATCTAAGTGTCATGTAATGAATATTCATCTATTATGATGTAATATCTATGTAAAAAAATGTGGGTTTTGGAAGATTATACCAAAGAAAGGTTTAATATCCCTTATAAAATTATAAAATGATACATTAGTGAGTATCCTTAGGGTAGTCCTATTAATAGGATACCATTAAATGTTATGGTATAAAAAGAGTATGGTTTTCCTTGAAATACATCCTGGTTGTCACAAACCAAGATGGTCATCAATCCTTCACAAAACCCAACCTAGTATGTGGGATTGCTAGAAGTGAATTATTTATCCCCATGGGATGAAAAATAGTATCTTAGCATCATAAAACATCATTGGTAATGATTTATCCCATGTCAATCCAAAAAATAACTAAACATTAATGAAATAAAACCAAGAAACTTCATTATCGTGTAATTATAGAAAATCTATGACACATGTAAATTCAAAAAACAATTATAACTATAAGAAAAATAAATGAAACTAAAATGGGTAGTGGATAGGTATACCAACAAAAAAATCCATTTGGTATACAGGTTCCCACCCCATCCACCACCACCACCACTTGTAAATGAAGGAACTACTAGCATATAGAACCACCACCTCCATTATAGGGAACCATTCCTTTACATGGGTCAAACATAATAATGTCTACATACACCTAAGGGTGTCTGCATGGTGTGAATTAAATTACTATTATGATAGAACCAATAGAGATTATTTTTATTAATATTAATTGAATAATTAACATGATGGTTTTAAAAATATGTAAAATTGAATTTAAAAAATTCACTGAAATTATATGAAATGTAAAGAATATAACAAGATGAGAGATACACATAAAATTTCCCTATTATAAATCCCTATGTCACTAGTTCTATAGGGGTTCTAGGATCCTCATACATGTAGTGATCACACTATCTCTCATAGGAAACAATCCTGTTCGATCTGCCAATCCCCATCACATGTATGTTTAGTTAGTTATTTAACATAATCTATGTTAAGGGGACCATGTCTCTTCCCTTATGACTAACATAATGTACTATACCTAGTATACCGACCTAGGTACCTCAGATTCTCTTATACTGAATATAATTCCCTACATCACATTGACAACATGCTACACAAACACAAATCCATAAATTGGAAAAAAATAAAAACAACCCATTTTAGTAGAAAAATCATTATTAAATCCATATTCTCATAAAAACCCACAGAAAGCATGATTTTTATCACCAATATGACATCTAAAACCAATTTTGAAATTATTCCAAGAATAATAAAATCGTTAAATAATTCTAAAGCATGGATCCACCTACCACTTACAAGGAAATCACCCAAAACTAGTTAGAAACATTAACATCACCAAATAGAGACACTATAATGGCAAGAGAACACCACATCCATCACGGTTTATACCAATGATTATGGTTTTACCCATTATAGTGAAACCAATCCACATAATAATATATAACCCATGAAATAAGGGAGAAGAGTCTAATAAGAATTATGAAAATAATAAATAAGAGTATTACTTTGAGAATTCATGAATATTCCAGACAAAAACACCCAATATTTTGAATCCCATGGGAGTAGGGGGAAAGTATGTGGAATGTATAGGGGTTGTAAATATAAATGGGTAATGTTAGGGGTGGTTTTAGTTTAAAATTAGGGGTTTAATTTTATGAATTTTAATATTTTTAACTTTCTTGCATGTCTCATAGTTTGTAGACACATTTTTCAAACATTGAAGGAACTATGTGGAACATCTATCAAAGAGGAACAATGGCTGCATAATTTTCCTAGAGGAGTCACATTATATTTCTCATAACTATGTTCCCTAGATAGATACATTATCAAAAGCACAATGTTTTTTATAAAGTAATTCAAACATATGGTCTAGTCCATTTGACCTATGCACTGCCACTATATAGGGAACACAATTTCCACTAGGCTGGAACATTGTATATTCTAACTATGAACCCCCTATTTCTCAACCCAAAGAAACTATTTTTCTCAAAAACACATAATAAATATATTAAATAAATACAATACATAAAATAATATGAAAAATACTTCAAAATTACATCAAATGTTTGAGAATTTTCCCCACCATGAAAACAATACACCCTCATAATGTCAATTTGATGACTACTCAGAGAAAAAATGAGGATATTTCTCTTTAACCCAATAATGTTTCTCACACGTGTCATGGTCACCGTTTACATATATCCAAATAATCCAAACCAATGGTTGGAAATCCCTTGATTCACTCTCATGTTAGAATTTACAGCCTATACATATCACTCAAACATAGAAAAATCATTTTCCAACTCCAAATCTTCCCAATTCAGCATGTGGGACAGTTCTGGATAATACTACTTCAACAGTGAGAAATAGAACACATCATGTATCTAATTCAATTGGATAGTTAATGATAATCATTATAAAACCTTTACAATTCTCTCGATAATCTCAAAAGGAATGACATGCCGTGAAGTTCAATTTCTATGTTCACCATGATGATGGGGATCGAACCGAGCATCCACCATTAGAAATAGTCGATGACCCACTAAATATTACAAGACTACGTTCTGTAGATCTGATTATGAATTAAGGTGGCTATTTAACATCAATAATTCCTTCAGGATCAAATGAACATTGTTAGATGTATCATTCACATAGCTCGGTCCCCAAAATTATTTTTCACCAACATCATTATAGCACAAAGAAGACTGATATAGCTTCACATAGAGAACATGAAAGGGATCCATTTTATTCATGTATTGGTAGATAATTATTATATGAAAATTCATCAAATCCAAAATGGTTATACCATGATCCTTAGAAATTGAACGCAAAAGCTTAGATCGTATCTTTAGGAACCTAGTTTTCCCACTTCATATGACAATCCATTTGAGAATGGTATAAAATGATCAAAATGACTTGATGTACCATTTCCATAGGATGGCCTTCCCAATACTGTGAGGTAAAACATGTTTACATTTACAAAATAATAGTTGACTATACACCATGAAGCCTCACTATCAAAATAATGTAAAACCAACCCAAATAATCCACCTTAGTTAAATAATTGATTTGAATGAAATGTGATGATTTAGTTAGATAGTCAATAACCACCCATATGGAATTCATTCACTAGGGCGTGTGATGTAATACAATTTGAAGTCCATGGATACCTCTTATCAATTTCAAGAATGAATGGGAAGTGTCTAGAGAAAAAATTATGTCCACTGGATATTTTCATTAACATACTAGAATATATTACATATAGAAATAGAGTCATGTGTATATCATCTCATTCATGGCTACCAGAACGAACGATGAAAATAAAAAAAATATTGGTAGTATTGGTATGGATAGACCACTAAGACTGGTGGTGATCCATCATCCCTACCTTAGACAAAGATAACAACACCACAATGAGACCCTTGAATCAAATAATTCCCTTATGAGAAGATGAATATTCATTTTGAGTCAACCCATCAATAAGAAACTATGTAGAATTATAGGACACATCATAACTCAGTTTCTCTTACCAAGTCATATCTAAAAAGGAGGGTATCAACCGAACACTATCTAGGAATGTGCCCCCACTGTGATTCTCATTTTCTACATTCATCTAGGTGAAAATCCCTCATTAATGTCTACACATCACTATACACTTCTATATCATTAATTGGTTTCGTCATTATTTGGGAATGTGCTACCACATTCCCTTTGTCCTTGGTAAATTCAATATCATAGTCCAACACCCGAGAATACACAACTCATTGGTGCTACCCCATATTTGGATCAATATAATAGTAAACATTTTTTATTCACATTTAATCAGAGTAAATAAAAAATTTATCCCTGAAAATATAGTGATTCCATGTCTTTAAGGAATAAATCACCACTACTAATTCAACATCATGGTATGGGAAATAACATTCTTACTGTTAGTGTTGGTGAGTTCTATACTCCACCACAAGGTCATGATATATCAACACCCACCCAAGACCCTTACATAAAGAATCAAATTATACCACATATATTTTTCCATATTATGGTAAAAGCAAAATAAAATAAGTTTTCAAACAAATCTTGGGTTATTCAAAAGATTCCTCACATTCTAGGATACATTAAGAACATACCCCTTTCTAGGTAAGTGAGTTCATTGGAGTAGTGTGGTGAGTGAAATATTGGATAAAATTATAATAATACCCTGAAAATCCCAAAATGATCCTACTCTCGGTGACATTCCTCGGTTTCTCCAATGAAATTACTGCATCAATCTACTCGAGGTCAACAATAACCCCATTTTTTGAAACCATGTAGCCTAGAAATATTACATAATTGATTCCAGATTTACACTTGGATATCTTAGCATATAAATGGTTATCTAAAAGATTTTACAATGTGATCATAAATTGCTACTCATGTTCTCCCTCAGCCCCATAGTAATCTAGGATGTCAACCACAAAACCATCACAATAGATTTGAGGTATTGAAAGAATAAAATGTTCATGAGTTCATTGAAAAATTATAGAGAATTTTTCAACATGAATTGCATCACCAAATTTTGAAAGTCACTGTACCGGCTTTAAAAATATGAATTAGGAATATATGTTTCCCAAAACATGACATGATGATATCTAGAGTGAAGGGAGATCTTGGAGAACCATCATGTCTCCTTGATATGATAAAATTAGTCATCAATGGATATTTATTCATGTTTGTTACCTTATTCATCTTTTATTAGTAGATGTAAAATCAAAGGGATCCATAATACATTTTTTGAAAAACACATTGGTGGTCCAAGGTGAGACACTTATATGGTTGAATCATTTGGATTATAAATTTTCTAATTGTACCATTAGTTCCCTCAACATGATGGGTGCCATAAGATATGATAGAAGAGATATAACCTATGTTCCTCACGAAAAATCGATGGTGAACTCCAAATCACATTTTAGAGGAAACACCCAAAAATCATTAAGAAACACTTTTCGGAAATCATCTACCACATGAGTTATTTCAAACTCATGAATTATACCACCATCTTGCATTATGAGATAAGATACCTAGAAAGCATGACTTCCCAACTCCATTTGTATATCCGAAGAGTTCCATCATTGAGGATCCCATTCACCTTTAAAAATATTATTACTTTCATAAAACACCACATAGATCACTCACTAGAGATAAAAGTCAATCCCCCTTGAAGTGCACTATCCATTCTATACTGAAGATTACATCAAATAGGTCTAAATATAGAACCAAGAAATAATCTTCTTTCTCGTCCCATGAAAAAAGATAGAGAACATAAAAACATCTAAAACACTTCCCTCTCTTATTCCCATGTTACATCACTAACTCCATTGCATAGGGAATATGATTTGTTTTAAATTTTATCAGTTCAAAAAGACATGTAGAAATAAAGTAATTAGGAGCACTTATGTCAAATAAAACAACACATATAGATGATTCAATAAAACCAACACCTCGAACTATTATAGGTCCGACATAAGATTCAACTGGAACCTAATCCATCAATGGAGTTTCTTCATCTCTACCAAATCCTAATAATGATTATAGACATTATGCTCCACCTTCAACCAACTCTACCAATATGTATATAAAACCATACTACCACACCAAATAGTCTAATATCCCATATGCCTTGATGCACCAGACTCAGATGGTAATTCATTATGGGGAAAGGAACTGACAACACCCTAATTCGACATACCACTATTATGAAACCACTAAAAGATCCCCATGATCCCACATTGATGGCAAGTCTATGTGGAATTAGATATGATACCCGCATGTGCCTCTACCTTCTACAATTATTGTACAAAACAAAACTACCAATAGTGGTCATAAATTATAGATGTTAGGATGTGTATCGTTAGCTACCACCTGCCCTCTTCTCCTATATTTCATTCTTATTATTCATTTCTGATGAACCTCTATTGCCCTGGCCTACTGCCAAAACATTACAAGTAAAACTAGACCATCCTTTTTGATCAATATTCATCAGGGTTCAATCAACTATCTCATCATACCCCATAAACATGTACAAGATGACATTGGAACAAATGAAAGGACACAACCACATCACAAAATGATGATCCTTTAACTAATCAAAGGAAACCACCTTGGGTGTGAAGTAAACTAATTCAGAAAAGACATTTCCATGTACCAACATAGTCAAATACACCTTATGAAGATCTTGAAACTCTCAATTCTATACAAGGCCTATGGTGTTATATAAATACTATTCATTAATGACATACTTTAAGTACGTAGATCTTGTATGATCATGTTTCCACACCTAAAACACTAAGTCCCACCACCTTCTATTAGGACCATCCGATATTAATGAAGAAAATTTCACCTTGACTGCATTTGGAGTATCAACGAAATCAAATATCATATTGATCTATTAAATACAATTGTCTAGCTTCTATGGGTCTATGATATATAGGAAGGAAGGAGGTTTCATCATGAGTAACTTGTGAGATTCATCCTTCTTTGGACTGGGTTTGACATTCTTATAATAAGAAAGACTAGATCCGTCTCCATTATGAAATGCTTGGAAAAACCAAAACATGTCTTCAACTAATATATAATAAACTTGTGAGGAAACATTCTCTTCGATATACTCTTGTAGTTACACATGATAACTATTAAGAGGCATGATAACAAAACAAATAATATAACCACGAAAACTATCAATACATCACCGCAAAAAACATCATCAACGGAAACATCAACACATCCATAAATCAAGAAAAGACCATGACATGAACAATTACAATTCAAATCACTCCACACCAACTCTGTGTTCACATAGGGTGTGAATCATATACATCACACCTAATATAGGAATTAATCAAAATAGAAAGAATCCATTGGTGACCCAAGGCTTATAACGAGGTGTGTTGGCCAAACACCCCACACACAACAAAAATAACAATCCTCAATAGTCCTAACTCTTGTCTATATAGATTATACCTAATAAAATGACCCAACAAAAGGGGAAAACAAACTCGTATACCTTTTTTTAAGGATCCAGGATAGGCTTCCATCCAACCCAACACCCAAAACAAACTGTGGAATTTCCCAAAGGGCATTCATGGACCCCATGAGCTTTTAATCAGTGCCTTCTTCATCATGAAAAATATTTGGTGATGATTTAATGAATTCAAACAAACCACTAATAAAAACAATAAATAACAAGAAATGAATAAACTTCTATATCATATCATGATCCAATATCCACAACACAAGTAATGTCAAACACATTAAAATTATCAAAGAATAAAAATTATCCAAAATGGGCTGAAGATAACTAGACTATAAAAATCTTTATGTGGTATGCATGTTAACACCCCATACCACTGCCACCAGACCCCCCCAATGAAGGAAACACTAGCACATAGAACCACCATCACCACTACGAGGTACCTTCCATTTACCTGGGTCAATCATAATATGGTATACATACACCCTAGGTTGTAAGTGTGGTGTGATCTAAATACCCCGTAGGATAACACCAAAAGTGAATTTATGAATTCACATAAACTCACAAATCATCACACTAGATTTATGAAAAAATAAAATAATATTTTAATAAAACACACATTGAAATTAAAAGGAATTTAATGGTAATAAAATGATCAATGTAAATAATAGTATGGGAGCCATAGGAAATCCATAAGGACACTACGGTAAGAAGGGTAGTACGATTTTCAAACATCCATTTATCAATCCATATCCCAGATTCAACAGTCTTGCTCAATTTACCAATCCCTATCACATGTTTGTTTAAATAGTGATGAAATGTAATCCTTGTTAGAGATAATTGGCCACCACCCAACCAACATTCATAACAAAATAGATTTAGTATTCCTACCTAGATAAATAGGATTCCATTATTATCAATACCACTCTTTTCTCCAAAAGAACTACATCATACACAAAAATATCCAACAATTGAAACAGACATAACAAACAACCAATTTCAATAAAAAATCTATTTTTAATCCATACACACACCAAAACCCCTATAAATAATGATTCGATCTACCCACACAGTGTCTTGAATCCATTTAGAGAACAAATAAACAATAATTATATCATCAAATAATGCTAATTCATGGAACAAAAAATCAATTGGATGTAAGTCACATAAAACTATTGGGAAACCTCAACTCCACCTATGAGTGACCCTATAAAGTCATGAAAAACCACATCCAACAAGATTTTACCTGAAAAATCATATTTGAACCCATTCTAGGGAAACAATACACTAGATAGAATATAACACAAGAAATAAGAGAGAAGAGGACAAAAATAAGGAAGAAAAAAGGAAATGAACAACTTATATGGATATTTATTGGATATTACACAATAAAAAACAAAATATTGAATCTCAAGGGAACATGAAGTAATGGGGAGAAATGAATATGCATGGGAAGTCCAAATGGGGTGAGGTAGGGGTGGGTTGGAGTTAAAATCAGTTCGGAGTAGTTTAAGAAATAAAAAATGTAAATTTTATGGTAGGCCACATTGTTTGGATGCATGGTTTTCCAAACTGTGTGAGAAATGTACGAAAATTCATTATATGTTGAAATATGGCCACATAATTTTTCTTAAAGGGGTTAAGCCCATAAACCGTACTATAAAACTAAGATAGAGAAACTTTTATAGGTGTACAAATAACCCTAGATCACCACATGCCCGTGAGATAATCAGTTTGAACTAGATAGTGTAACTGTCCATGGTGCTCAGTTTCCACTAGCCTAGTGCATGGTTTATTATTACCATTATCAAACCATTAACCTCCATATAAACAGACTTAAAACCACTATATTACTCATAAAAGACTCAATAATTTAATTAAATTATAATAATACCAAAACTAAAATTAAAATTACCTCAAAATAACACAGTAGAAGTGACTCCTCTCATCATACTATAAGTCATTATTGTTTTGTAATAGATGAATCTTGGGGTAGTAACCCCAAATATAGATGATTGAGAACATTAAAACTTTCATTATTGATCATGGTGTGTGCTTAATTAGTAAGAACTGAGTTTGACACTCCGTAGGGATAATCATAGATTAATATATATTTTCACTAAAAACAATACAGATGGATTTGAATAGACATTGAATTTAAATGTTCTTGTTTAGAAATATAGTTTCAATAATATTAATTTATTCTTCTTTATTTATAAATAATATAAATTAGTTTCCATTATAATGTGGTTTACCGCTATTCTCGTTTTCTATCGTAGTGTTATTCTTCTTTCTAGTCAAAGACTATAACCCAGAACAATTGTTTTAATGATGAATGTGATAGTAAATGAAATGAATATCCTTTAGAGTATCCAAATGATGTTAGAATGAGAATTCTTTTTTTTCTATTCCTACATAAAATTGTAAATCTATGAATCATGGTTGGATTCTAGGGGATAAATGGAGAGAACATTGTTTTGTTGAGTCCTTTATGAGAAATCATTACCTTCCATTAATGATTTTTCTAATCCATATATTCTTATGAAATGGACCATTAACATTGAAAATAATTTTTCCATTCTCTAATGATTGTATCAATAATGTTTTTAAATAATCTTCTTATCATTTAGAGGGAAAATAAGAAAATGGTGGAATTGTTTCATGAATGTGATGAAACTAGATGAAATTTACTCCACGGGATGGTATGCGTTTTAGATCTTAATTGCAATAACTATTTAAATTATCTTATTTTTAATAAAATAGAGACGAAATTTCTTGAGAAAAATTTAAATGATGATGATTCCATTAGTGACTATAGGGAGGATATAACAATATAATGGATGAAAACATTTGATATTATAAGTCGACTTAAAAATTAATAATTTTATATTGTATAGTGGTTTAGAAAAAAGTCTCTGATGTGAGTCACTATTAGGGAAAATCATCATATATGGGAATATAATTTGATGTGATATCAAGTTATAAATAGAGATTGGGGTTACCCTCCAATATCATGGTTTTTATTGGAATGGAATGTAGGAAATCAATTGATATTCTATAAAAATTTGGGTTGAGGATTATATTTACTTCATGATTAAAGTGAAGAAGGAGTCATGGGGGATAATATATCAAGGGGAGAGGAAATGTTTTTATGTGGGAAAGGGTATTCATCGGGGAATCAAATGATAATTTTAAAGGATGAATATTTTATCTATTTATTATAATAGATATAAATCTCCATAAAATTGACCACCCACACTCTAGTGTTTAAAATTCAATGATTATGGGAATTATGATAACTAGTTCTCATATATGAAGGTTAGTAATGATAATATTCTTAAGAAAACTCATAATCCAAAGGATAAAGTGAAATCTCAGGCAATCTCTAATTCTGATTTGGGTTACTATAGTTATGTTTTGAATGTTACACATTACATCAACTCTATAATTTATAATTCCTTATATTCTTATGTATATATAAACTATATTATATCTATATAAATTTCTAAGAGGGTCACAGTACCACATAAATGATTATATTTTGAACGATCCATGAATACTATTACTATTATGATGATCACATCTATTATCTATGGTAATCATCTAATTATAGTTTGTGGGAATGAACATCCTAAAAATCTTGTTTTATCCCTCTAGTTTTATATTATGTTATCATAGAAATGGATTCTATTGGATTTATTTACACAAATCCTAAACAAACTAAAGAAGAAGGGAGTTGACATTTATTATTCTGAACAAACCTCTTAACATCTATCAGTGTGCTGATAAATATAAACATTAAATTGAAATTGAATCCATTATATGGGTATTGTTTTTAAATTAATTTGATTCTTATCTCGTATGGATGGAGAGAAACTAAAAATTTAATATATACATAATTTATACTAGTTTTTAATATATTTTTTCAAAATAATTTGATATTCTCTCACAAAATTTTATTTTTATTTTTCATTAGAAATCATTATTTTTGCTACACCTATTATATAGAGAACATATTGAATGACCCAAATAGTATTGTAGTAATTGAATACCCAAAATAAGGTGAATCGCGATAAAGTATTCACTTGGTGATGTTCATTACCATTGATGTGAACTTGTTCATTATATTTTAAAGAATGTTGGATCAACAAGTCTCTCTATTGATTATCAGGAGAAAGTATAGAACATTATCATAAAAATGTATCCACTTCCCATTATAACTTATTTATTTGATCAAATGTGAAAATATAAGTACATTTTGAAAATTGAAAATCATTTTGGATACTATCAATTAACGGTAATGATGGTGGATATACCCATAAAATAAGTCTTTAAAAGGTTCACCTACTATGAAATTATAGTGACGATGTTTGGTCTACTAATTTCCTTTCAATCTATATGAATTTTATTAATATAGTCAATGTAGATTACCTTTATCTGTTTGTGGCAGTTGTTATAGATAATATTCATATATATTTTCTTTCCATGCATGGGAATTAATATCACTAGATGATTGTACAAAATTAACTATAAAAGTATAAGATGTATGTAATATAAAAAAATGGAACATTTGGATTGAAACAGTACTATTTTTTTGTTATATAATTTCAAGAAAGTATATTTGTTGGTCCATTAGAGATGAGTTTTATTTATTATTGGCTCATTCTAACCATAATTAATGAGATTCATAGTTTATATGGTGTTATTGGATATTATCGACACATTGTGGAGAATTTTTTTCGGATCCCTAATTCACTCACTACGATACATATAAAGGGAACCAGGATCCTTTGGAAAGATCAACGTGTATAAAATTTCAAGGATCTAATTTAAAGGAAAGTAAATGAAGATGATCTTACACAGCCCTTAAATAAAAAATATTTTGTGATAATTTGCGATGCATCAATAGAGGGAATAATATGAATACTCATATAGAATAATACAGTGGTAGATTGTGCCTCATGATAATTATTGGTTGATTAAAAAAAATTCCTAACTGATGAAATGGAGTTAGATGGAATAATATTTTTAAATATCAAATGAGGGAATTATTATTATGGAAAAATATATAATATATAAAAAGATCATAAAATTATAATGTATATATTCAATTTGAATGATATGAATATACACTTGAGAATATGATAGGAGTAGATAATTGAATATGAATACTCAAAACATTACCATAATAAGATAGAGAAAATGGTCACCACTACTTTGAGTCAAAATGATCATGCAAGATTATGTTGGATAATTATCAAAATAGATATAATACCTTTGGATTATCGAATGATGGAACTAGAAATTTTTAAGGAAGGGGTTAAATCATATATTACTTAAATGAGTGTTCATGTATAAATCCTTGTGTGAATTAATAGGATATAGAAGGAAAATGTGGAACATTATAAGATGGTAAAAAAATTTATAAGTCCAACTATGATATTATGGAATGATAATGTTGGGGAACATTGTATATGTTCCATCGAAAAAATTGATTAATGTTATGTTGTGTGAGGGTAATAGTTCAAAATTCTTAACTCATTTTATAAGTATGAAAATATAAAATTATCTAAACTAGAATTTTTTTCATGGGAAACCATATAGTGAGATATTGTAGAGTTAGTATCACAGTACAATTTGTTACATCAAATTATGAATTATTGATATAATCATTATGGGATGTTATAACCATTACCCATATGAGAATAAAAATTGGAATATATCACTATGGATTTGACCATCTAAGTCCAAAAAATTATAATGGAAATTATAATATTATGTTTATTTTCAATCTCCTAATCAAGTAAATACACATTATTTCTATTAGTGAATATTTAACCCATCACAATCTTATCGAGATAAAAATTAAATAATTTGTAAGCTTCCATATATTAAAAATGTAATGGCCTTGACCTCTCCGGCCTATTCCTTTGTGAAAATTAGGTGTTTGAATTATTGTAGGAGATCATGGTGACTCATTTCAATAGTTTTCCAAAATTCCAGTTTTCTTAATGGTGAGTCAGGACTGGTGACTCACCAAGGGTAGGTCATGATGGAAACTCGTGATGTTGACTCACACTGGTTGCTCAAACCGGTAGCTCATAGTGGTGAGTCAAGAATGGTAATTCCAGAGAGGTTAGTCGCAAGGATATATCGTAGAACAGTGAATCACTGAATGATGATTCGCCAAATGGAAGCTCATTGAATAGTGACTCAGTGAATGGTAACTCACTGAATGGTGACTCACTAAACGGTAGCTCACTGAACGACACTCACTGAATGCTGACTGATCGTATGGTACCTCACTGGATGATTAATCATTTAATAGTGACTCATACACTGATGAATCATCCAATGGAGACTCATCCACAAATGACTCACCAATGGTGACTCACATCATTGTTAGTCTTCTCTAATAGTTTTTCAAATTTCCCTCTTTTTCCAGTTCGTCCCACTTCCTACAATTTCTCCCTTTTAATGTTTCCTTTGATATAAAATTATTATAAATCCTTATTTTAGGATATTTAAGACCAATTCAAAGAATATAAACCATATCCTTGAATTTTATAAAAATCCTGAGGCTTTAAATTAGTCAAAGAATGTATCCAAACTTGATCCACCATTGACAAAAAATAGAAAACATATCAAAACAACTACACTATTTATTTCTTATGATGGACGACATATCTTAAACCAATTTTTTATACTTATTCTATCTTGGTAATAGATGCCCTGAACCCTTCTTACCTTCATAATCGAGCACGTTTCCACAATTTTTGGATTGTGTTTCCCATGTGTTTTTCCTACTGCATGCACGCCTTCTTCTGTGTATCCTAGAGGTGTCGATCATCTTTCTTCCAGGTAGGTTTTCCTTAATCTCTAAATTTTTTTTATCATGTGGGTTGGGAGTATGAATTCTTCCTTATTAATGATAGTTGAATCCAAATTAAAAAAAAAGATAATCAAATCGGAATAATATCATTATAGAAGGGCTAGGGAAATAGTGATGTATGACCTTATTTTTTTATGGTTGTTATTTTCATTTGTATGGGTTATATGCCTACTAAAAATCATGGTATTTGGGGTACTTGGTTGCATATATAATGTTTACAGTTTCATGTATTCCTTTTTCTGGTTAAAAAAAATAATGAAATCAGTTAACCTTGTATATTTGTCTAAAATATATAGATGTCCCACGGTTATACTGTTTCTATGATGACACCTTTAAATAAAGAAGTTGACTTGATTAAATACCCTTTCCTTATGAATATTTAAAGGTGATGTTATGTGATATCTTCTATGGTGTTTGGAATGGTTGTGGTTGTTGTGTATGGGATTTATGTAAGGTGTGGTAACTGTAATGTGATGTGTGTGTGGAAAGTGGATGATATGTGGTTATGAAGTGGGGTCGTGATAGTTGTAATGTTACAGTAGGGATGTAATGAAGGTTATGGTATGGATTTAGAACAAGGTATCTAGAAGGGGATGTGGCTTTAAATTGGCGATGATGTGGGGTTATTGGTGAAGAGTAATGGGTTGTTGGGTGGTGCTACATTATGTGTGTTGGGTTTTGTATTGTGTGAATTAATTATAGCTCCATGAGAAGTGTTGAACAAAAAAATAGAATATATTTTTGGGGGAAGATTCTTGAAAAACAATTCATTTGGAATGGAATGTGTAATGGGAACAACTAAGGAGTTAATGAAAATATTCTATATTATTACTGAACCAATGTGTTGTTAATATGAGATTATTCTATACTTTTGAAATCTATTAAGTAACTAATTGTGGATTTAAATCATAATGAGACTTATGGATTGTGTTCTGCTTGTATGATGTTGTAATTATGCTATTTTCGTGGTTCTTTTACAACCACCCAAGTGTCAATAAAATTAATGCTCTATGTTAGTAATTTCTATTGGGAATAATCAATGAGTAAATTTATGATGGGTTGGGTTGATTAACTTGATGATGACTATGTATAAACAAATTGGTTGGAAATATGAAGTATGATGTCCTTATAAATGAAATGGGTTTCCTAATGATTGTTTATTTCATAAATAATGTGGATAATAAAGTTAAAATTTTTGATAATATAGAAAATCTGGAATGTGGCATAAATATTGAAAACAAATTATGTGTTGTGCCTTGTTTGTGGGTGTCTATGAATTTATATGTGATAGTGATTGTGTGAATAATCTAAGATGGTTTTTTCTTATTATAAACCCATTAGATGGTCTTGTGTGATATAAATCAAAATATATATACATGTATTTCATTATGTTTTTTATATGTACCCCACCCTAGATGAGAACTATGTGGCGAATACACCCATTTTCATAAGGGAGGGTGTCTTTCCCCATATCGTGGTGAGAGGATGGATGGATGGTTACATCCTATTACATGATCCCTCTTCTAGGAATTGGTAGCACATGATTCTTAAGGCAGGTTGTGGTGTGTTTTACGAGGCCCAATTGTTTGTGGGTGACTTTTGTTTTTCCATGTGTCTTTAGAATGAGGTGAGGTTTGTGGTCCTAGTGTCTGTGGGTGAAACGTGATAGGTTTGACGAACATGTGTTTATGAGGGAGATGAGGTTGTGGTTTTTTCCTAGGTTTATGTGGGTTGTATGTGATGTAATGATATTTATTTTCCCAGGTTTCAGGACTAGATCTAAGGTCCATGCGTGTGCGGGTGGGTTTTGATGTGGGGTTTTTTGGAGATTATGGAAGCACGAGGATTTTTTCCATTTGGGTATGAATAGTTAACCAATGGGAAGTGGTGGAGGGTAAAAAACATTGATGTTCTTACTATATCAGTTTACATGACTTACATTATTTATTTAGCATGCCTTTGTGAGGTTGGGGTTCCTATTATACCATGTAAGGTGCTTTTGGGATTTTGTTTTTTTCTCTCAGGGGCATTAGTATGCTTCTCCACATATGCATGAGAGATTTTGGGTTATCCTACTGAGTATACATTTATGCTCACCCTATATATATAAAAACTATTTTCAGTTTTCTAGGAGGACTTTGTAGACTATGGTGTACACTTCTATATCAGTATTTTGAGCTATTGTTGTGTTGTTTCCTTAGATTTTATTGTTTTGGTCATTCTTTTGGAGACTTTTATATGTATCATTTTATATTTATACATGCATTGTGGCGGTGGTTTGGATTTGTTATATATATGTAACAGAGATCTTACAGTTTATTCCTCTTATCACTCAATCTTATTTTCTTATAAAGAGTAATACCTCTCATACTATGAGTTCTTTCTACCCTTGGTTCTGGTCTCCACCTCGGGGCTTACTAGAGGTGAGACTTGGGGGGTCATTATCTTCCTTTATTCACTGCCATCCCAGGAGGGGTATCATTAGAGGGAGGGGTCATGACAAAATTGTATCAGTTGTGATGGTGGAGATATTGGATGCGGTTTGGAGTTTGGCACAATGCTGATTCAATGGGTTGGTATGGAAATAGTGTCATGTTATCTTGGTGCATGACATTATCCAAGGATACTGACTAGGACATGGTATTTTAGGGCCTCCATGACCCAGTTCATAGATTACGAGCCTAAAAATTGACCATGTGAGGCTACGCTGTTTTTCGGGTATAGGCCTTAGGAATGTTACATACATCATGATGACTTGTGTTCTTATTTTAATTTGGTGTTATTTGGATGTTAAAATGAATTAAATAAGTCATGAAATTTTTTGTGTATTTCTATGACTTTTCTCAAGCTATTATTATGAAATCATTCATTTATAGTTACTAAATTATTTATGTATCCAAAAATTGAGGAGTAATGTGATGGTTAACATTCTTAAATTGTTTATCTGAAATATTTTTGTGGGCTGCATGTGTTGTTTCCTCTCCTATAAATATGTGATTCTTAATAAAATGGATTTTTCTTCCTTTGTTATAAATTTGTGACATTCCATATAGTTTTTTTAATGTTTAAAATTATTAGAGAGTCATGCTTAGTGTATCTTATTGGGATCAATTTATAAATTTTGAGATCCCTTATAAATCATGGTTCATAGATGTATACTTCACAATGGCATGATAAAATATATTATTTTGAACCCATGGTTAGAATTATTCTATTTTCCATATGAGTTAATATTCCTTTCATTTCTTCATTTTGTAATTTATTTTAAGCATGTGATGCTGATATGACTGAAAATGTGGCTTTAGACATTTAAATTCGTAAATATAGGAAAATAATAACATAATTTCTTATAATTCTTTTGAATTTTTAATCCATAAAGAATAATTTTCAACTTTTGTTTCCTTAATTTCATTTCTACTATATTTTTTAACTATATATTTTCAGCATGTGTTATGAAATAAAATCTTGTGACATTTATCTCTAAACATTAAAAATTATTAATATGCTTTGTGGTAAATTCTTGAGACTTAAAACTATTTAAATGATTAAATTTATTATTTTATGAATAATAAGAATTTTTCTGTTGAAATAACCTTTCATCACATGCCATGCTATGAGTAGTTTGTTATGGGAAGCATGTCTAAGATCGAAATCATATTCATGGTAAATAGTGATATTATAGTAAGACATATTTGAAAATATACCATGATAAATATTATATATAAGTATAAAAATGTTATTATTATTTCATTATCAAAGAATAATTTTCAGTAAAATGTAATGATTTAAGAATATTTAGCTTCAGAATGATAAAACATGAAGTATAGTAATACAACATCTTTAGTTTCAGTTTTGTTTTCGGAAATAATGTTTTCATTAAACATGAAATGGTTAAATATAGTTTAGTTGAAGAATTATTAATCATAATAAAAAATGTGAAATAATTTTATACATGATGATTCTGACATCATGTTGTTTATGTAAAGTAGTACATGAGTTCAACACAAGAACATAACATGATGATTTTTTCAAAGGAACTTAAAAGTGTTTTTCCTTGATAAAAATACAAACCAAGAAAATATGGTCTAACCATATTAAACATGGTGTGTGATATAACATGTGTATAGTTTTTTCATCAACTAGGGTGCATGTTTGAGGTATTTAAATTCCATACATGTTGTTTCACTAGTGTTATTTTTGGTTTCATTATTATCATTTCATTGATGTGTTGTTATGACTTGCTAAAAATAGAAGTTGTTGGAAACCATGTTTAAGCTCTGATTATTGTAGATTATGAGATCCTTGATATGACCATTTGGTTATACTCACCTTTCCATAAATGGTTAATCACTTATATATGGATAATGAACAAATTTACCATTGAAAATTTAAAATTTTCTAAATGTACCAATGTGAAATAATACGAGCTAATAATGTAAGACTATGAACAATTCTGGAAGATGTTATACATTGGTGTTATCTTTGGTTGTTCTTTTTGTGTTCTTTTATGTGGTGTATGATTAATATTATTCAACCACATTATGGATGGATGACCTGATCCTTAATTGATATTCATTATAAATTTACGTGATTGAAACCATGCAGGCGAGTCAGTGCCACCCAGAGTGGATAATATCATGGCATGGGAGAGGGAATTCATAAATTGGTGTGATTTGGGGTTTGTTTCGGTTGATAACTATGATAGTTGGTTGGGGAAGTGTCGAGGATGATATGGATCATGTGTTTATGTTAAAAGGGACGTTTACAGTGGATGGTAAATGGGTGTGGTGATGTGGTTTCATGAAATTCATGGTGTATGTTTTTGATAGTTGTTGAGTTTGGGGGTAGTGGTTTTGTTTTTCAGTAGTAGTGATGCATGGTGGATTATATATATGGTTATCATGATGTTTGGAATTGTCTTTTATTTGTTATTTGTTTTGATTAGGATTATTAAATGCCTCACCACCAATAAAAATGATTAATCACTTTATAATAAAATGGTTTTTTTAGGAATCGTGAATGAAATGAAGATGGGATTGCCTACCATGTGTAATCTATTTTTTATTAATGAAGGGATGATATGGTTTGACTGTTATATAGTTTATTGGGTTTATTTTTATTGATTTTATATTGGTGGAATATGTTGTGACCTCAAACATATGATGAAAGGGGAAATTATTTCCTGCAGCAGGACACATTATAAAACGACATGTTTTAAAACTATACAGGTGAGTCTGTTCCACCCAAATCAGATAGTATCGTGGTGTGGTGGATGAGTTCCATTGATTTGTAAGTTTTTGGTAGCTATGTATTAGTTAATATATGTTTTATTTTTTTAGGGGAATAATATTAGAAACTCTTGCATGTAATGACATGTATCTGTGAAAAATAGGAATTGGAATGTAAAACCTTTACTCTTTCTTCATATGCATGTTCCAAGAAATTAATGTCTTAACGACAAAAAAAATAATTTGGAACTTTTATATGATAGTACATTTAAAACTCGTGTCATATTCGTGATGTATACCATATTATAATTAGAGTTTCCAAATTTTTTATATTAATTTCTACTGATATTAACTTAGTAAAGATCATGAAGGAGATGTGTCAGTAGAACAAAATAATGTTTTTTGGAATGTGATTCCTTCTAGTTTATTTATGTAGTTATAGGAAACATGTTAGAGAAGAGTTTATTTTATAAAATATTTTGAATGTTTTTTTCACAATGATCAGTTTGATAAATTCCATGTACAAAAGACATCAGAATTTTAGTTTTAACTCAAAATGGTTTTCTTAGCCTACTATGTTTGTTTCAATACAAGGGTTTTCATGGAAATGATTTTACATGTATTCTATGTTTTAAATGTTTTTAATTTTAAATTTTTCTATGGATGAGTAGATAATGATGATTAATGTATAGATATTCATGAAATTGTATGTATAAGTGAAGTAATTAAATTAAATGGGGTAAAATAATGTGAAGGATTTTTTTAAATGTTCTCCCTTCCTTGGTGTTATTATTGTTGATTAATTGTTATGCAATTCATACTGGACATATTATACATATATATATATATAGCCTTGTTCTGTTTGAGAGGTATCTCCTCTGGGATATTGTTTCAAGGTATTATATAGGCTTACACTTTTTTTCCATTTCAATTGTTGTGTTCTAAATATATTGAGATTCAGGGGAGGTATCTCATGTGTTGTTCAGACCACCATTCTATTTCCTTCATGTTTTGTTTCAGTTCTCGAGGATGAACCATTCCCATGGTTTGGGTGGTGGAGAGGCATAGTTCCGTAGAGCATGGAATTCCCTTTTTAAAAATTTCAAGGATGTCTATTATGATGTTGTGGGTGTTTGTGGAAACGGGTCTAGTTATTGATAGTGTTTCATGTGTGACAACATTCATAAGAGGTTTCTTATAGGGTGGTTGTTCGTACCACTATTTCCCTTCTGGGATTGGTTTTAAATACACGAGGGTGATAGTAGTTTGAGTGGTATCTTATGTAATGGAATAGACTTCACTGGTCCATTTCATCGTGAAAATGAGGTTTTTAAGTGTTCTGGGAGGTTATGGTTACTCATTTCAACAGTTTTCCAAAATTTTAGTCTTCGTAATGGTGAGTCCGGACCGATGACTGGCCAATGGTAGGTCACGACGGTGACATGTGATGGTGACTCACACTGGTGACTCATACTGGTAGCTCAATACAATGGGTCATGAATGGTAATTCAAGAGTAGTGAGTCTCAACAGTATATCACATAATGACGAATCACCAAAATATATCTCATCGAAGGTACCTCACTGAATGGTGACTTAGTTAACGATAGCTCACCAAATATAGATTCACAAAATAGTGACTCCCCAAATGGTAGCTCATCAAATGATGACCCATAAAAAGGTGACTCATACAATGGTGACTCAACCCCTGGTGACTCATCCAATAACGACTCAGCCACCAGTTACTCACCAACAATGACTCACCTAACAGTGAGTTATTTCCAATAGTTTTTCAAATTTCTCTCCTTTTCCAATTTATCCATTTTCCTATAGTTTCTCACTTTAAACGTTTCATATGACATAATATGATTTTAAGGAAATTTTCTAATATATTTAATACCAATTCAAAGACAATAAATCATATCCTTGAATTTCAAAAAATCTAGGGCTTTTAATTAGACAAGGAGTGTGTCTTGACTAGATTTGTCATCAACAGAAAATCAGAAACATATCTAAATGGATATTTTGTTTAGATCTTTTGAAGGCTGAGATATCTTCTATTGTTGTTTTTTACTTCTTGTTATCTCTTGGTGTTAGATTCCCCTAACATCTCTTCACTTAATAATTGAGTAAGATGATGTAACTTTTGGATCATGTTCCCTGGGTTTTTTTCCTGATGCATACATGCCGACTTCTATGAAAAAAATAGGTGTCAATCATATTCATTCCAAGAAGGTTTCCCAAAATCTAACTCAATTTTGTATCATACAGGGTTGGTGTAGTAATAATTTCCATGTGGGGATATTTGAATCCTAATTAATCAAAGATAATCAAATCAGCTTAATTTCATTATAGAGGGACAAGGGAAAATGTGTTATATGCTTTGATTTTTAATGTTTCTAGTTGTTATGTTGATTTTTATAGGCTATATTACTACTAAAAATCATGGTCGTTGGGGGTCCTTGGTTTCAAACATAAGGTTTATGGTTGCATGTTTCTATTCTTCTCGATAAACAAATTCATGAAATCGGTTAACCACATATATTTAGGTAAAATAAATAAGTTCCCATGATTACACTATTTCTGTGATAACAACATTCAATAAAGTGTAGTTGAATAACTTCCCCTTCATTAAAAATATGAAAAGGTGATGTAATGTGATATCTTCTATGGTGTGCATAATGTTTGTGTCTGGTGTGTATGGGATTGATGTAAGGTGTGGTAGCTATGTTGTGACATGTGTCGGGAAAGTGGATGATATGTTGTTGTGAAGTGGGGCTATGATAGTTTTAAGGTTAAAAAGGGGTTGTGATGATGGTTATTATGTATAGAAGTGAAATAAGGAACAAAAAAGGAATGTGAATGTAAATTGGTGATTATGTGTGGTTATTGGTAATGAGTAATGGGTTGTTGGGTACTATTACTTTCTGTGTGTTGTATTGAGTGAATTAATTCTAGTTCATTGGGATGTATGAAAAAAATAGAATTTCTGTTATTGGGAAGAATATTTATAAAATTGTTTATTTGGAATGGAATGTGGATTGTGACCATCTAGGGAATGAATGATAATAGTTTGTAGTATTACTGAACCAATGTACTATTAATATGGAATTATTTGTTATTTGGGAAATCTGTTAAGTACCTAAATGTGTCTATAAAGTATAATGAGACTTATGGATTTTTTTCTACTTGTGTGTTGTTGTACTTATGCTATGTTGTTTATCCTGTTACAACAACCCATGTGTAAATGTAATTAATGTTATATGTTACTAATTTCTAATAGGCATGTGTAATGAATACATTAATGATGGGTTGTGTTGATTAATATGTTGATGCTTATGTATAAATAAATGGGTTAGAAATATTAAATATGATGTCCCTATAAATGAAAAGGGGATTCTTAAAAATGTTGGTTTCACAAATCAAGTGGATAATAAATTGGAAATTGTTGATAGAATAAAAAATCTAGAATATTCTTGTAAGATTGAAAACACATTGTGGGTTATGCCTTGTTTGTTCGTTTTTATGCATTTAGAGGTGGAAATGATTATGTAAACTATGTGAGATGGTTAGTCCTTGTTAAAAAAATGTAGGATGGGCTTTGTTCTATAAGTCTAAATGTAAATACATGTATTTAGTTGTTTTTCTACACACACCCCATCCTAGTTGAGCACTATGTGTTGAACACCCCTATCGTCATGGGGGAGGGTGTCCTTCCCCAAATCACAATAGGAAGATGAATGGATGGTTACATGCTCTTCACTAATATCTATTCTAGGAATTGGTTGACCAAGATTATTTAGGAAGGTTGTGGTGTGGTTTACGATGCCCATGTGTCTGTGGGTGAGTTGTGTTTTCCCAGGTTTCTTCAGGATGAGGTATGGTTTGTGGCCCAAGTGTTTGGGGGTGAGATGTGACAGGGTTGATCAATAGTTTTCTATTTGAGAGATGAGGTTGTTTAAATTTCCTAGGTGTATTTGGGTGGGTTGTGATGTGGCGAGATTGATTGTCCCATTTTTCAGGACTAGCTCTGAGGCCCAAGTGTCTACGGGTGGGTTATGATGTGGGGCTTGTGGAAGAGTATGGAAGCACGATGATGTTTTATTTAGGGTATGAGTAGCTAACTAGTGGGAAGTGGTGTGGGGTACCGAAAACATCAATGTGATTACTATTTTACTTATGACGACTTTTAAAATTTATTGAGAAATACTTGGTGAGGATGGAGTGGCTTTTATACCTTGTTATCTACTTTTGGGATTCAGTTGAATTCTCATAGGAAAATTAGTCTTATTCCCCACTTCTACGTGATAGACTATCAATTTTCCTATTGAGTATACTTTTATTCTCACCCTATGTATATAAAAACTATTTTTAGGTTTCTAGGAAGACATTGTAGGCCATGATGGATATTTAAAGCTCTGAATTTGAGTTATTGTAGTGTCACTACCTTAGATTTTATTTGATTGGTATTTCTTTTGGAGACATATATATGTCGTAGTTTTAATTTATACATGAATTGTGGGATGGTTTGGATTTATTTTTTATATATCATGGATTTGTTTAAGTTTGATTCTTCCTATATCTTGACCTTGTTTTCTTATAAAGGGTAATTCCTCCCATTTTGTGATATATGTGTACCCTTGGTTCTGGTCGATGACTCGGGGCCTACTGGTGGCGAGACTCCGGGTTCCTTATCTCATTTTCATATCTTCTATCCCGGGAGGGGTTATGACAATAAAATTCTCTTGTATATGATCAGGATCTATGGATTACTTCAATGTTGTGGTGAAATCATCAATAATCTATAGATTTAGTGTTAATATTCAGTACAACTTAGAGTCCTCATATATATTTACATTCTAAGAGAACTATTTCGAACCCAAAATATTTGTTTATATCTTATTCAATAAAATCAATGTTGGATTGAATAAACACATTTACATACTATAGTTTTCTTATGATAGTATCTCTTAATCGGTAATTTAGGCATCTCTTTATGAATAATAATATGGATGGAAGTGTATAACACAAATGTGAAAGGATGAAATTGGATAAATACTAAAATTGGGACCTTAAATAGCTAAAAATGGAAGAAAATGATAGAGTCATTTAGGAAAACATAATGGAAGCTTAGTGTCAATGGAAATGTTTTGATAAAAACTATCATAAATATTTAGAATTCATATTTTATGACCAATTATTCATATGAATTTCTCAATGTAATATTTTTATTAGATTATGAAAGAAGGGATAAATGAGAATTATAAATAAAGGTCCTTTTAAGATTATGGATTGATTTAGATTGAAATATTATCACTTGTCCCTTAAAATAATCCTCTCTCAAGGTCACAACGTGATCCACATGTTTATCCAAAGGAAATACATACTAGATACTTCACATGTACTCAACATAGTAGTTATAACACTACATCAAGATCTTTCTTATAAGGAATAGCTGATATAAATATTAAATCATATAGATAATGTTTTGTGTAACATATCTACTCACATGGTAAAATTTATCTAGAGGAATCATAAATTTGAATAATATACAGGGGAAAATAAGGATGTGATCAAAAATATATATCCTTTTTATTTTTATATCATGGTGAAATAATTTCATTGGAAAAATTAATTTTAATTTTCTATAATTTATCATATAGAAATTTTTGAGGAAATCTCTCCCAACAAAAAATAAATTTATTTTATATATTATGTTACACTCAATACTGAGTTTTAATAAACTAAAATATAAAATTAAAATATTGAAATTTAAACAGAAATATTATTAAATAGAAAATTAAATTTGAGGAATTCATTGGAATAATTTCATTGTAACAAAACTGGCCTAATAGTTTTATATAAATATAGCATATTTATAATTCGGTAATTGGTTTTTTCTAAATTCCTTATATGCATAAATTTTTTGTTCATCATAAAAAATGATTATTATTGTTTTCATTGATCATAAAAAATATTAATATATTCTAAATTGAGGAAATATATTTGAAAAAGGTAAACTATTTTTTTTGATAACAATGTGTCCAAGTTAGCATACAATGAATTTGTTGATAATTTCTTAATAATATCAATTTTTGGCTGAAAAATAATTTTTTTGAAAACTATATTTTAATTTAATACACTTAAAAATATTCATATTATATTAAATAATATTGAAATTATAAATATTTCTATTAAAATATAAATATTCCAATTTATTTCTAGAGAATCAATTTTTTTATTTGGAATTTCAATATGACAAAATTTATGATATGAAAAAATTTCCTTCATAAAACCTCTTTTCATCGCATGTTGTGGGATTAACATTAAATAAAATCATTCAACTTCTATATATTGATGTTAGTAAAATGTATTCCACATTTTGAATTATCATATTTAATATAGACAAATATAGAAAAATTTTATTTTTTTTCATCATGAAAATTGACTAGAATAAATATTAGTCAGCTCGATAAAAGTTGTAATATAAGAAAACCCATGGGGTAAAAATTGAAAATACCCCAATAAAATTATATTACTATATTTTTTAAGTCGTTTTCAAAAAAAAATATACCATAAGGTGTAACATAATGTATTTTAAATCAATATTCTTAATTTATGAACACTATGATGACTTTTGTGATGATAAGTTATAATTTATCCATATTTTAAAACATGTTTGGATAATTTCAATTAATTGAATGGTTAGAAGAATCTATTTGGTTTTGGATTCGTCAAAATACATAAAACCTTCATGTTTTTATGTATTAATAGAAAAATTCATTAAATCCAATTTATTACATTATTTCAATGAAAAATAATTTATACTCTTAAATGCGGTATTTAATTAAAAACAATTTTCATGTGTTATGCTTTCATATACTAATAGTTTTTTCTACAAAAAATAGAAATTAAATTTGATAAAATGAGTTTTAAATTTAGAATCAACATGTTAAATAACTAATGAAAATTTTATTTTTTTCATATATTTATGTGATCATATTAAAAATATATGTACTCACAGTTAAGGATAAAATGTGTTTAAGGTAGGTTAAATAAAAGTTAAATCATAATATATATCCAACAATTTCCCAAAAGTGATTGGATGGGTTTATATCAACCCAATCACATGTTATAATTCAATTTGGGTTTACTTAACCCCACAAGATATGACTATGATATATAATATTTAACCATTTAAGTAATAACATGAGTGTCCATTCCATACCCAATAAAATGACACCACATATCCTCTATTTTACATACATAATGATCCATCAATATCAAATATTCCCTGCCATAATACAATCATATAATTAAACCTCGCATACTATTTCTTTTGGTCTTGAAAAAATAACAAAATACCACTGATTAAGATTATATCTATTTGAGTATTCTCATCAATGATGATGTTAAATTACTTTCAATTCATGCCAAACTCAAGGTAAGGGTTTTATTTTAAAATCTCAATATAGACCAGTATTATTTATGAATAGGATGACAATGATGAAATTTGATGATCTACATTTCATGTATTATCAATAATTTTCTAATCCATTGTTTACTTATGTATATTATAAGGTTTCCATTAATTTCCCAATATTTATTTACAAAAGAGATAAAAATAATGATAGTACAGAAAACATACGTTATTTCTAACATCATTTTTAAATTACTTTTGTTCCATATATATGATATCTATTTTTTTCAAGTTTATTTTTATAAATTTTAAATTATATTTTAAATACATGGGTAATAATTTTTTACTTATTAAAAAAAATTAAAATTAGAAATTATCAACAATTTCCGAATGATATACTTTTAAATTGTAACTGAAAAACTAGTGGAATATATGAAAAAAACATTATAGTAATATAATTTACCTCTATCAATACTTGTCAATTTTTAGAGCATTCTTAAAAAAGTGTGAATTTTAATTCAAAACACTATTTTCGCCATATTACATTGAAAATTAGTTTAAAAGTTAAATAATTGATCCCAAAATGAGAATGTTTTTTTCCAAAAAAAAATTTCAAGTGGTATTTTAAATTATTTGTATTCTATGTTCAAATGCATTGACGATACATATGAATTATTTGGGATTTGATCAAATTATAACATCCTAATTTCATTATATTTATTATTATGATCATGATGATGTGATGTTCATGAAACAAATTTTTCAATGGTTTAGGCTATGATGAATCGATTAAATTTTTATGAAACCCATTTCTTTTTCAATGATTATTTTATTTGATTAATTATATAGGATCTTATGGAACAAAAATGAATGGATTATCATTATTTGACTAGTGGGACCATAATTATATTTCCCTATATTCCATTTAGTAATAATGGATATAAAAATAGATAACAAGGTTTATAATAAAGAGTGAAACTAGTTCATCAAGAGACACATTCCACATGTATAGTCTTGGGAGTGAACCACCAAAAAGAATTTGATGGTTTGGGGAGTGAACAAAATTAACTCTGACAGTCTGGGTGTTCATCCTCCACTACAAAGAATATTATATTATATTATTTTGTGTATTCCAGAATCTTATGTCTTTTCATATGTTTTTCACTTATGGATCATGTTTTTTTGTTTTACTTATGAATAATTGTTATAAACATCTATTATTTATTCAATTTTTAATGATTATGTTCTATGTATATTCTTGGTATTTATATTTCAATTATTAAAATTATAGTTTCATACCATTACGTTCATTTTATGTATATGTTATCATTGACATCCATATTTTACAATTGCTGAGCATTTAAGCCAACCCATTCTCATGATTACTTTTACAATGTTATGAAGAATGGTTCTATGTATGATATTTCAATAAAGGGGGTTTTTTATAAATATTTTTTGGGAGATAGTGTAGAAATGTTAGGAAACATTTTTTTCCTATCCATGCATCTAAAGACACTAAAACAATAGGATTATTGTGTGGATCAAACTTTGATATAATGAATTGTATTTTATTAAGATGTAATGATTATTTTTGAAAATTATGGTTCCTAATAATTTTCTACTCTAATATATTAGATATGTTTTGATTATCTTAATAGAAATCAAATTACTTATCCTATCAAGTAATATTTATTTTCGTCCATATGTGAAAATATTTCACTTCTATAGTCACCAAATATTCTCATCAAAAGTTGAATATATATTATACATTAAAATTTTATATTTAAGCCTTTATTATATATAATTATTAATTTATTATAAATTATCATGAATTTATAACATTATTCATTTATCATATTAACTAATACAATTAAATTTAGATTTATTTATTATATTGATTAATTATCGTATCAACATCTAATTTTACCCTATTAATTGGGTATTGTAGCACTCGAAATACCCTTAACATTTCATGTGCCGCATTCATCCATTTTCATTAATACTTTATCTATCAAAATTATAATATGTTTCTTCTTCTAAGAGTATTGTTTTTTAGTTTCAAATTTATATGTATTTCTCAAAGATAAATATTCAACTTCAACTATATCAATATTTATATTTTTATTCATGATAATCAAATTTTGTTAATTATTGATGCCTGTCTATTAAAAAGTCATTAACATACTATTAAAATCATTTTCCGGTATCGTATTGTTATTTTAATGTTTCCCCAAAATATTATATAGGGTTAAATTTCAATGTCATTATTAGTAATATAATATGTAGATTCTAATAGAAATCCATTAATATTCAAATTCTTCATTCAATGTATATCAAGTACCCAAAGAGGCCCTTGAAAATCCTCATTGGGATCATAAACTCCCTCTCATTGGTTATCCTTTACTAAATTACATATTATTTAACCATTATAACCATTATATTATGTGTTATTTCTATGATGAACTCAGTAACAACACCTTATAACGGATCTCAATATCATCGTCTTCCTTCTATATCTCCACCACTTTCCTATGAACATTATTTTTTCTTTTATACCCGGAATTACTTTTCATTATATGGAAAAAATGTTTCACATTAATGATATTAATAAAAATGCACTATCCAATCCATTTGATAATATCATATATCACAAGGAAATAATTATAAACATTCTATAATGAATATAATCTAGTTTTATCTTACCACCAAATAATCAATTTCCTCTTTAAAACATCATTACCCCAAGCTGTAAAACATCTATGTAATATTTTTTACAATTTTAGTATCCTATATCTATTCTTTCTTCATTTATTTTATTTTATGTTATTTAAATGAATCATCAAATAAACATTATCATTTTACACCAATTACAAATGACAACAATTTTATAGTTTGTTCGTCTAGAGTTAATTCACAAAAATATTCTTCATCAATTGCTTCCACCATTACATTTTATATATGTGGTAAATTCATTATTATTTTATTTATTATGTTATAATATTTCATTTCCTGAAAAATTTCATGAATATCCCCCACACCATCTACAAGACTGTTGATTAATTTTTCATTACATTCATATGAATTTGATAATAAATTAAAAAATAAATTTTGATTATCATTCAAATTTATATATTTCATATTAAAATTTAATTCAAAAATAATATCATGATTATCCTAAATTAATTTAGATACTTAAGACCTCATTTCATTCCTATATAAATTATTTTATATTGTAATGTACATGGAATTCAAAGAACTGCCATCCTTGTTCAACAATTCTATTATTGTTTTTTGTATTTAAATTTTCAAATAATAACTTATATTAATTTACTATACTAATTCCATGTAAATATCATTCATATTAAAAAAATTATAAGATTCTTATTTTTTATCCAAAACTATAATATCGCAACAATTTGATAAGTGTACTATGTTTGCATCCATAACAATATATTTAACAAAATTATGCTCCAAATTATTAATCAAAAAATATTATTGATTTTACATAAAAATTTAAAATTATATTTACCACTACAAAAATTAATTGGGAGGTTAGTTATAGTTTCTGGATAATTAATATTCTCCCTTGCTCAGTTGGATGTTGTACTCGTGCAAAAAATAGGCTTTGAATCGATGAGAATTACCACACAAAACTAAATCCAAATTAACATTAATTATGAAACATGGACACATATAATTATTATGGTTAATATATATATGGATACAATCAATGATAACATATCATTGAAATGTTTATATGGAAAATAATCTATAACACCCATTGATAATAGTGTGTATTCCTCTTTAAAATATATAAAGTTTTTGATAATTGGATATACACACAATATAGACCAAAACTGAAATAAAAAGTGTTTATAATAACAATACAATACGCATTTCAATTTATTCAAATGAATCATGATTATAAAAATAATTTTTTTTCTAAAATATTATTTTTTTAATTATCATAGGAAAATTTCATTTATATTAATTTTTTTTAAAGTATATAATTTAAACAAACAAATTTAATTTTATGAATGTTATATGTAAGATATATTTATTATTTGAAAGTATTATTTATTAAAATTAATTAGTAACTTCCACGAACTCATTATCTAATAATAATGAGTACTACTTTAACTATTCATACCTAAAAAATGTATTCTCACAAACATCTTATTTATTATTTTTCTAATGTTTATCACAATTGAAAATTGAGTTTAAATAAATGAAATATTTATATATATATTAAAACCTATTATTTTTCATTCAATTATAATCAAGTGATAAGGAATAGACATTATTTTTTTATCATTATAATTGATTTTTTTTAAAAAAAATTATTAATTTGTTTGTTATGTGTACATAGATTAAAAGTAGTATGTATTATGGTTAGAAATTGATTCTCACAAACCGAAAATAACAATTTGAATAAAATTATAATTTTTTAATAAGGAAAATTTATTTTTTGGTGGTAAAAAATATGTTACAAATGAAAATATTATGGAACATGGTACAAACAAATATAATTTAAAAGGTTTAGATTATGGGATAATATCAAAAAAATTGCATCAAATTGTCTCTAAATTATTTTTTGAAGGAATTATAAACCTCCAACTATATTATCCTCATTGAAGAAATTTCATTATAAAAATTCCATTATTATTCCACTACTAATATCATTATAAATTATTATTTTAAAAA
The DNA here is from genome assembly GCA_963277665.1 of Viscum album. NCBI lineage: Eukaryota > Viridiplantae > Streptophyta > Magnoliopsida > Santalales > Viscaceae > Viscum > Viscum album. Next base: position 895,577,507 of record OY728123.1, read on the forward strand.
AATGTCCCCTCTAAAATATAAAATGAACACTCCTTATTTCTCTTGAAAAAGTAACATTTACATTTAAATTATATTGAATACTTTTTATTATTCTCTACTTCAATAAAATCATTTATATTTGGGAACAACAATTCCAGTTATGGAGTCCCAAACACATCCTTTTGAAGAGCCTATCTAAGAGGATATTAAACTCCTGATTGGTATTGTAGTCGTTTCCATAATAATTAATTTATATATTATTCTTATATATCTTATATTATATATATTATCGATTCAATAATTTTTTAATCTTTATTCTTATATTAAATTTATATTATTACTATATGATAACATCTTCGTACCCATTCTATCTTTATAATGTAATTTTATTTTGTTCAGTTTTACCTCCTATATGAATGATGTAATGATGTTTTCATCATGAATGAGTAAGAATATATAAAAATGGAAATATAATATAGAAATTATTAATTTAATATTTTTTTCATATTTATGTAAGGGTAATATATATGTTCCTAAATAATATTTATTAATTTAATTGAATCGATGTTAACCAAAAGTGTTTTTTAATAGTTCCAAAAAACCCTAACAATGTCTTCAATAAAATAAAACAAAATAAAGAACAATATAAACATAATATGAAACATCTTCATGAAAATTCGGTATTTAATGAACCCATATAAAGGAAAAAGGACCTGAAAAAAAATTGAAATTTGGATAGGAAAATAGAACATTATAGCATAAAATTAAAATTTTACAAAAAAATTATTATATACATAATCATGTAGTATAAATGATCAGTTTCATGTTAAGTAACAATCAATAAGATACATATATATATGAAAAATTATAATATATATAGATATTGAATGTGTCCGACCCAAAATATTTCTATGTATGGGGTTCCCTTCCAATAAGGAATTGCATTCTTGATATTTATGGATAAATTCCAGTTTGATAAAATTCAATATTATATCTCCCTAAAAAACATCTACTTCCTAATAATTATGATATTTTATAATTTTAACCTTTCTTGGAATAATATAAATTTCATTTACTTCCTAATTATATTAAATGGATTAATTAAATTAAAATTGACATTATCTCTTTTATATGGATTGGAATATTTTTTCATTAATGTCAATATTTGTTATATTAGTTTATATAATTCCCTATAAGTATTGAAATTTCATTTTATGGTCACTATATAACATATTTTAATTTTTATAAAAAATATTAAAATGAATTATTCTAATTTTTTCTCAATTAATAATTTCCCAAATTCCTTTAAAATGTTTGATAGAATCTCATTTTTAATGATTATTAGAATAATGAATTTTCCAAAATTTATAAATGTTCATCCTTATGAATATCTATGTTCGTGTATTTTATGTTTAGAAAAGTAATTTTTATTTGTATATATTTATTAATTTTCCATTTAAAAATAAAATTTATAAAATGAAAAGAATATTTTTAGTTGTTTATAAATTCATTATAGTTTTTATAATAGTGTTTCTCATCATTGGAGAAATCTATTAATTCTTATATTTTATCAGTGAGGATATTAATTATTGAAACTATCAACATTATTTTAAGATATGACTTTTTATTGTGCTATGTAGTTGTTTATATGAAACCTGCTTCTTTGGAATTTGATCATTTATTAGTAATGAATTTTTGGGAAATTTCATGTTCATGTAAAACACACATTTTTATGTTTTATAACTCATATTATTACTTATAAGATACTCATGAGTGAACCCATTCGACAATGTGATAATGTACACAAAATATATTATAATGGGGGCGATCATAATCCCTAAAGAGAAAACTCCAATAATGTTATAATGGATACGATAGTGAACCATGAGAATAAAATTACTTAAAATTAAATGATTTATGGAAATGTTGCATATATAGACCTTATAAAAACCTTATTTTTACATGGTCCATGATTTATAGATTTTTTCTCCATACCCCTGAATCAAATGTTTTACATTTTTAAAATTATTTATTTTATGAATCGTGGTTTATAATCTATGATTTATTGGACATGACTCTCACTTTTCATGTGTAAAGCCATTGACCATTTTCTCAAACACATATTCTCAACTTATACTCACTTGTGATCTTTTAATGATCCATATTACAATTATCCATATATAGAATTTGGTCTCACTCGATGAAAATTTTCCACTACCCATGTTTTTAAGAAGTGTATTATGAATTATATCTCTTTGACTTATTTCTCATTAGATTTCTCTCTTAACTCTATCTTGTTAGGAATAATAAGTTGAATTATATAGGACTCCAAAATTCTCAATGGAAGTAATAAGTATGTATAAATAGTTATATATAATTTCTACGTAGTTGATCAATATAATAGAAATTCACTTTATATTTTTTCAGGGATCAAGAAAAGGGTTATTTCTATATATATTTTCTTGATGGGGAAGTTGATCATCAGTGGATACTCATTAACAATATGATGTGCGAGGAATAAATTAACTCTATAGAATGATGGTTGGTTAAGAATGTATTTTTAAGAAAACATTTACCTTAAAATTTTCAATTTAAAATCTGAAAAAATTCATAAGTCTAAATCTGATTGAGGATATATCTAGTGGTTCATAACAGTATAACCTTAAAAGATAAATAATCCATGCTCATATTTTTAACATAAACCCAAAAAAGGAAAATTTATTGTTTCATTGGTTGATTTATCTTATTTTACATAAATTACGTAACTAAATTTCATTTTTTAGAGACAGATAAATTATTTGATGTCATATCTGAGTATAAATGGAAATGAGAAGCATTTATTATCATATTTTTTGAAAAAATATCCTAGAAAATATTACATTGGGGAAACACAAATAAAAATCCCATAGTTTAAAGAAGAATGTTATTCATACATTACTAAATTGTTTATTGATGAATAGAGAAAATATCATTTTATTTGTATGTAGATACCTAATGTGATGAATGAAATGTTATCCAGAACCTGAATACCAAATAGATATAAAGAGTACAACCAATCTGTTGGATGAAAAAAATGATTAACCCAATCCACCACTAACTATAAAATGAATTAATTTTAAGTAGTATTTTAATTATTCATATTATTTCTCCAATATTATTATTAATGATAGTGACTAACATCAATAAAATCCCAATGATTATGAGAAAGGAAACGCTTTTGGAATCACAACTACTGAATTAGGTAATATAATTTTTCTCGAAAAAGGTACAAATTACTATCACTATATAATTATAAATATTTTATCTCAGCTTTGTTCTACCAACACCATTATATCATTGAAAACATCAAATATCATCAAATCCCCATAGTAATGGAATGATATTCCATTATTAATGAAAACTCTAAAATGTATGATATTTTAATCCCATATATAAAACTATTATCTGATAGATGTTTATTAGAATAATTTTTTTATGAATATAATTATTATATCTTTGGTAAAAATATAAACAAATTTTTGTATGGATTGTATTTATCTGTAAAAATCCCATGGAAATTTCTGGGATTTTAAAATCAAATTTTATATTTTGAATCATCCCATGAACTCTTCTTGATGTGAATATGACTATTAACTCCATATGGAAGTAATATCTATTGTATGGGGATTGTTATCTAACAATAAGGTATATATGGCTCAAATGGTTTGGGGAAACCCAATAGTGAAGACATGAATATTGTTAGGGAATATGTCAATTTATTTCTAGAATACTTTCCTAGTCTTCCTCTAACTTTTGAGGATGTATTTACAATTATACTCATACTTAATGTTAAACCCATATTGGAAAATACTTAAAAAATAACAATTATTAATATTTTTAAATAAAATAATTAAATCTGGGAGAATCTAGGAATATTTTTATTACTCCATAGTTCCTATCAATGGTGTGAATCAGAACCATATATTAATATAAAATATGGATAATCAGGTCTCTAAATTTATTATAGCATCATTAAAATGATAATGATTAGGAAATGGAATAATACTCTCCATATTAATGAGAGTTTCAATAATCATTGAGGAGATGAAAACTTATAATATATTTATATTCAATATACACACCACGTATGAACAATGTTACGAGTTATGAATGGTGGTGCATGAATATTATTGGATAACTATTTGTTATACAAATTTTTTCACAATCATCATGGATTAAATTAATAAATTCATTAGATATTACCTAGATCCACTTTTTATTTTCATTATAAATAATATTCTATTATATGAGATATGAATGGTGGAGCATGAATATCATTTGATAACTATTTTAATGAACTTGATGAAATATAGATTATATTAAAAATTTACCAACTATTATTATAATTATATAATTTATCATTCATGGGTATTGTAATCACAAAATACGTTATATTTTTTGGGTCATTAGAAGATCAATGTAATTTGGAAATGAAAATGAATAACCATTTTAATTAAGATACATAATTTTCGTGCATTCAATAAATACAATCTAAAATTTATGGGAAATTGATCTCAATTTCTAAATTCACTACCCAAGTTTACATGTAATCATGTATTGTTACCTTTGATATAAAAATGGGATAAATCATTCATGGATGTAAATTCTTGACCCGAGAGTCACACAGAGGTGCCCCGAGCTGGTTGGTCACATGACATTAAGCACTCCTCTCCATAAACTAGAGGTTTCCAACTTGCAGTGAGGGTCTGGTACATAAATAATGAGAAGAATATCCCCATTTTATTAGAGTAAAACACTAGCGGAAGTACATAAGAAATTCAGGAAGCATATATATTCATAAACAGAACAAATTTAACAAGATAACTAAAACATAAAATAGAGTACTCAACAGATTTTGAAACATTCTATTCCAAAGTCTGTGCCCAAGTGTCTGAATTTCTACAAAATGTAATGTCACAAATGACTCCCAAGAGGGTCACAAAAAATTTCTGGTTCCCTCATCCTTGTTCCATCCCAAAATAATCAATCTAATGTGGGGCCATTTACATTAACCTATCCTATAAAAATAATGACTACTCATGTACCAATCATGTAGCCCGAGTAGGGTGTGAGTACAACTCAGTCATCCACCACCAATGGTGTCTAAAAACATTAAGTCAAAAGGTATTGTAAGTAGTTCTATGATGAAGATAAGACACTGTATAAATAAACAGTTATCAAATTATCAATTATTTTTTATTTAATCATATTAAATCTATGGTTCCCATGGAAACACATACCCCTATACTAGCTTTGACTTGTGTCAGAGGCCAAAGTGTTCCCTAGGTAATTTCATATCATAACACATTCTTAGACTCTTTTAGGTGCTAAAAGTATTCAATGTTGATATGATATCTCATTACCTAATTTGAATCATGCTGCAGTTTGAAGTATTATCATGTGAGGCCATATCTTGGAGTTCCTTTATTACTATTTATTAAATTCACACATAAATGAAAAAGTTACCAATAAAAAATTCATAAGTTAGATAACCATGTTACCGAACATACTTCTCAAAATAATGACCATGTTCACATTCATTCACCCCTAAGTACAATGACCATGTTTCCTTTTATATTTCTCATTTGAATGACTATGCTCCCATTCCATTACTCAGAAGTATAATGACCATGTTACCATTTCTACTTCTCAATTTAGAATGACCACGTACCCATTAATAAAAAACAATTCATTCATAATTAATTATTCACCTCAATTATATTACTATTTCAGAAATTATTTAAATACATCAATATCCTTAATTAACTCCCCATTAAATTAGGTAAGAAAATCCATTAATTATTTCATCAATTAATTAATCAATAACAAAATTCATATCACCTAAATAATTTTACCTTGGTTAATTATCTCATTCTAAATATCAACTATTCATAATTTAGTCAACAATTAATTATCTAGATCATAATATCAAGGCACATAATTAATTCATGGTTCATTATCTCAATCTATCAAATTCAATATCTCATAATTTGTCCCCTTGTAAATTATCCAGGTTAAAACCCCTAATTCTCATAATGAATTTCCCCAAAATTAACACTCCAATATGAAAACCCCTAATTATCATGAATAATTACTCAATTAATCATCTATTTCAACAATTCTATGATCAATAAATTGGTAAAACTAATTATTCAAATTTAGGATTTCAATTACTATACAAATCTGGCAATTCTACAAGTTTTCATAAATTCATCAAATCCAAGACAATGGGAATTAGATTTTAGATCACCAACATCAATTCTTTTATGAACGTTCATTCAAAAAAATCCAAAAAATCCGAGAAGCACAATGATATAGATCTGAGATCCAAATCTATATCCCTAAATCTAGATCAAGGTTATCTAAATATAATAAATCTAGATCTAGATCTATAATTCTATATCTAAATCTCCCCAAAAAGTTTGTAGATATAAATAAATAGTAGATAAATTCAACTAAATGATCATGGAATGAGAGAAGAATGATCGGGACATGCACTGATATGAGATCCACAAACCAAGAGGAGAGTATATCATGAATTTTTGATTTGAGTCTTGATGAATGGAGGTCGTCTGGACTTAGAACCCCTGTTGAATGCTCTCAAATCATCTAAAAACATCCCATCCTAAGAAAAGGTGGAATAGGATGTGTTTCGGGGGATTGGAGGATTTTAAAAAAAAATTAAGGTGATTAATAATTGCATGCACTTTTTTTGGGAATGGTTGCACGGTTAGGTAAACTGTGATCCAACCATACCACCCTCGATATCCAAGGTCACCTGGTTACCTAGGATTGGGAATACATTTTTCCCTAACTATGTTCCAATTGTGCACATCCCCTTTTCCTTAACAACATCCCAAAAATCCACCCAAACACACCTCGGGCCCTAACTCTAATCAAAGGTACATAAAAACAACAAAAAGTACATAAATGTTTAGTAGAGAAAACTCCAGAAAATTTAAGGATCTTACAATCTTCCCACCATATAATCGATCATCCTTGAGCTATACTTCAATGGTTTTCTATGATCCTAAGCCAAAAATATCGGGTCATTGATCCCTCATGTCTGATTACCATTCCCATGAGTCCTCTTTCACATGTCTATATTGCCATAACACACGAACTATTAGCAAGATATTTCCCCACAACACTTTCTTCTTGAAATCCAGAACACATATCAGATTCTCCTCAAAGGACGTATCTATCTCCATGTCAACCGCATCTACATTGATCATATAAGAAGGTTCAAGGTGATACCTCCATAGTTGTGACACATGGAAGACATCATGAATAGTGTTGTATTTCTATGGAAGATCTGATTAGTACGCCAATGACTTGATTCTCTCCACTGCCCCAAAAAGTATAACAAACCAATGCACCACCTTTCCCTACCTCTGTATCCGGTAATGACCCAAACTAGTCAATAAGTGAAGGTGAACATGACCACCTGATGTAAACCATATGGGAAATATTTTTCTATTATCATACGACTTCTGCCAACTATGAGCCGTAGCCATACATTTTCGTCTCAATTATACATGTTATGATGTCTCCAGTATGAAACTCAGTCCTAATAACTCTGACTCACCAGCTTCAATCCAGGCCTACCATAAATATCATTGTGTGGTTCCATCTTTATAGTTTCCAGGTCACTATTGTTATTGGATAACTCCACAAAAACCATGTGCTTCTCCAAAGACCCACTGAAGTCAAGAACATATGCCTGCATCATATCATCAAGCACCTGTATAGTACACTCTGACTTCCCATCTATCTATGGGTGGAAATCCATACTCAATAAAACCTATCTACCAATATATTTATACATGAATTAAAATAATCCAGAAGTAAACCATGAATAATGATCTAAAATAATAGTCTATGGAACCCCATAAAGACATACTATCTCCCAGATAAAATTTTCTCCTAACTTATCTACTAAAAGGTTTCCCACTATAGCTAAAAAATGCACAAAAATTTTTAGTCGATCCAAAATGTCCCAAATATATTCAATTTTCCTAGGCTTTTTTGGAAGAACCACCAAAAAATATATTTTCACGTCATCCCACTTCCATTCCGGAATAGGAAATGGTTATAGTAAACCTCCAGGCCGTTGATGCTCTGCCTTCACCTACTGATAGGTGACATGTTTTCTCAAAAACCCTACTATCTCCTTTTTCATTCCTAGGTAGAAAAACTACCATCGCAGGTCATGGTATATTTTGGTTACACCTGGATGCACCACTCACTTTGATGAATAGAAATATCGCATGAGATCATCTCATATTCTTAGAGGAACAACAACTCAATACTTCACATATACGATATCATCCTCATCTATAAACCAGTTTGATGGTGTATCCCCTACTTCAAAAATTTTACGTTAAATCTAAGCACTACAAATCCTCAAACTATCTATAACAAATCTATCTCAAATGTGTAGACTTTAGTGCAGCTGAAACTAAGGTTATCTTCTCCAGAATCTCATAAACAACCACATGCATTTCAACCAAAAAATTCATCATTTTCCACTCTACACTCGACTCCTAAACCATCGGAGTCTAATCTTTCATAATCAAGGCATCAAACACATGATTTAATTTCTCAAGATTACATTCCAGTTCGAAATCAAATGACTACATATACTCTACCCATCTCTACTGATTAATAGTAAAATCATGTTGGGAAACATATAATTCAAGATCTTGTGAATAGTATAAACTATAAACTATTCTCCCAAGAGGTAGTTTTACCAAAACATATGATCATAAACCATAACTACCAACACAATATTGTGTTTAGGGTGATTTTATTCATGTGGCCTCAACTACTGAGACCCATAAGCTATAACTCGATCTCCCAAAATTAGAACAACTCAATGTATGATACATGAATTGTCACAATAAACCATTTAATCTTCATCTGACTCACGTTGGATCAATATTGGTGCCAATTTCATCCACTTATCCAACTCCTAGAAATTATTCTTGCATGATTCCAACTACTCAAACTTTATCACCTTCTTGGTCAATTATGAATGTGGCACTACAAAATGGGAAAATTCTTCATTGAATCACTTGTAATATCCATCTAATCCAAGAAATATTTGGATATTGAAAACATTATTTGGTTTCACCAAAGAGACCACTGGCTGAACCTTATCTTTGTCCAATGAGACTCATTTCTCTGAGATGATGTGTCCTAATAAGTGTACCTTATCAATAAAAAATTGAAAGTTAGATAGCTTAACATATAACTAATTTTCTCTAAGTGTACTCAAGATGATGTAAAGATATTAGGAATGATCTTCATGATTATTTGACTACACCATGATTTCATCCACAAACACCACAATAAATGGATGCAAATATAGATGAAAGATCATGTTCATTACAACCATAAACACTACCAGTGCATTTTTCAACACGAATGAAATTATGAAAAACACATAAAAGACATACCTACTCCTGAAAGCATTCCTCAGTATATCAGAAGTCCAAACTCTCAACTGATGATACCCAGATCTCATGTCAATATATGAGAACAAACAAGCCCCATTTAACTAATCAAAAATATCATTGATATAATGAAGAGGATATCAGTTCTTAACATCCATCTTGTTCTACTTCCAGTAATCGACATAGAAACAAAAACTCATGTTATACTTATTTGTGAACAATACAGGTGATCCCCAAGGCAATGTACGTGGATGGATAAATCCTTTATCCTTTCACTCCTTCAAATAAATGTTGAGCTCTTGAAGCTCAGTCGGTTCCATTCTGTATATTGGAATATATTGTGGCTCAACCGCCCCAACATGAGCTCAATAGTGAATTCAATGTATCTCTTAGGTAGAATCCATGATTAGTCTTTTTTAAGGAAATCCAGAAATAGATCTAATACTAGTGGCATGACATCTTCCCAAACAAACCCCACCATCGAAAAAAAGGTTATAAATTTGGGACGTGATCTCTCTTAGTTTCTGAGTAACTTTCCCTTCTCATCCCACTTAGATATCCCACTCTCCACGGTGAATATATGAGTCACCCATTGGATATGTAATCATAACTCTATTATGGTAACATTCGATGTAGGCTCAGTGTACGACTATCTAGTCTATACCCATAATTGGGAGAAAGCTTTTCATATCAAGAATATAGAGATCCCACAAAAAATGGTACTCTCAAAACTCAAGAGAACATCCCTTGCACAAACAAATGTCTCTAGATCATACTCCCAAGGGTGTATCTGTAATCATTACCACACTCAGAAAATCCATCTCCATGATCAAACAATTAACAAGTTTTGTAGATATAAATGAATGAGAGGCACTGGTATCAAATAAAGAACTTGCTAATGTAGAAGCTACGAGAATAGTACCTCTCACTTTTGATGGCCTAGCCTCACTCTTCACAAGTGCAGGCAACACTGCATGTAATTATCTGGCCCCTCTTCTCTATGATGTTTTCTAAATCCCCTGAGTTGCACCACTCTGATGATAAGGGTGATCTATCATTGTAGAACCACATCCACTACCTCTACCACCACATATAGTAGAACTCCAACTTCCAGACCGATATGGTGTAGAAGACCCCTTTTCCACACTCTGAATATGCCCATTTTCTCCCTTAGCACCGATCGATTACTAAGACCTACAACAATTTTTCAGGTATCCAATATTATCGTAGGACTGAAACTCTACTAGTGGTTGTGGATAGTGTTGAAGATAGTGTCTCAACCTATAACACTGGTGAAGGATAACTCCAGTAAGGTCCTATCCAACTGACCCTTTTTTTCATGTACTCTTCTTCCCACTACCCCGACTAATGTTTTCATAATGGTGCTTCCTGCTCTAGGAAATCGCATCTCGTGATCGTCTAGAAACAACTAAATGGCCAGTATTTGAATTCAACCTCAGGTTCCACGCACTTATGAAATTATTATCTACAACATTAGAAAACCTAATTAGTCATAAAATATTGGATTGAGACATAATATCACACTTATGTCAATCCTGAAAATGTCTCATTGTAGCTTCCTCATCTTCTGCTAATGCTGGAGTAAAGCGTTGAAGGTCTGTAAAGGGTCAAACATAATCCATCATGGGCATTCTTCCCTGGGATAGATGCATGAACTCTATATATCTATCTTTTCTCAGCATCTCTTGATAGAAGTTCCCCATGAAACTCTCAAAGAAGTCATTACATAACATATTTTTAGTTTTTCCAGTTCGTGCATGAATGTCCCACCAGCACTTTGTTGATACCCATATCATATAAGAATATATATTTACCCTTATCTCAATCGGAGTCTTCTAATGGACAATTATTGTCTCAATGGACTGAACCTAGAATTCACCTACCTTAATTCAACCCTCTTTAGTAAAATTCGGAGTGTTCTACAACTGAAACACCCATGTCAACTCAGACATAATTTTCACAAACCCCATTGGGAATCATTCAAAAAGTTTCATGAAACAATAAAATTTATATAATAACTACTTCCATTCATCTTCAACTAGCACCATAAGTGCCTCATGTTCCCTGACTGGAAGGCCATTCCTAGCAATGTCCCCAGATCATCCACTCAACAAGCATCATGGAGGCATATTATCTAAAATGCCAAACATACGTCTTAGGTCTCACAACCTAGCCTTATAAAATTATAGTAATAGGAGTAACCACAAATGGTCATCATTCATTTTATTTAATAAACGGAAGGGGGACAAGGAAAGAACACATGAAGCAATAAGATGCCTCCAGAGGAGGGCGCCTACAGAGGTCTAAAGTAGTGCAGGACCGGGGCATCTCCTCTTATCAGGATCAACCCTTAAATTGAGAAAGAATGATCATCCATGGGAAAGTAAACATGAAGCCCTTTTTTTCCATAGAATCAAGGAGGTATCCACATTTCCCTCTCCCTCCAGGTGTGCGAAATCACAGTTTCATTGCTGGTAAGCTTCTTGCTCCTTCCCAAAACATAGGATAATGACTAGAGAGAATTCCTATTACTATACAAGGTATCAGGGAGAATAAGAGAGTTAGTCTAAACCATTTCAAGGATAATATTATGGAACCTCCAATGATGTAATCCCATGATCATAGCTATCACCTCAGCTAGAAGGGTTTGTACTCTACCAAAGTGCGTATAAAAATCAAGGATAACTCACCCCATAGGATCCCAAACAACACCACCACCAGCTTTCTTGTCATTCATGTATAAAGAACAGTAAAATTTGAGATTCAATCCTATTGAATGTGGGAAACATCTAACCCAGTGTCCAGAAGGGTTTGTACAGGCCGCAACAACATCAACCTGAAACACCGTGAGAGAGGTAGCCTCACACAATTTATGGAATGTGGGAATGATGTAATGGGGATGAAAATTTATTATGTGCACTAAGTCACTTCCAGTAGAATGAAACCCTTTGGTTTTGGCCTTGTTCTGAGCCTTCTAGATACAAAATCACCCAGAATAAAGGATGAGGTCATGAGCCTTCCCCCTGCGGCCCTTCGTTCTGTACACCATGCAACCAAGGATCAAAGAAGGAGAGGTCCCACAGAGCCACCATAGAGAGCCCAGTGAAATCACCAAAGGACATACAACCATGATTCACCCACTAACTACCAAAGAAGAGGTGGGATGATATCTCTTCCCTTAGGACCTTACAACACACACATCTGGAAGCTAGCTAATCCCTGAACACAACACATTATCTTATGTAGGCAACACCCTATTCCTAGTGCACCAAGGAAGGAATTTATCCTTTTCCAGAGCCTCTTTAATCCATACACCTAGTCCCCATGGGTCATGGAGGCCTACAATAATGGACATTATTCTGTAGTCCTTCAAGGTGAATGTACCCGAAGACAATGTAGTAAAATTACATTTGTTTGGTTAATCCGAGAGACCAATAATATCAAAGGCCATATGTTGTTCCTTGTCCAACACAGCACTAATAAACCTTGTGTGCCTGATCACGTGATTGAATGTGATATGGGTGACCAGACAACTGAGAAATTTGATGACGGTACCAAACGAGTTATAGTGCCAAAAATAAATATTTCACTCTCCCACAGTCTACCTGGTGTGGGGTTAGAGAACATGCATGTGGGAGCCAATAAACTTCCTGATATACAACTGTCACTCATTAGAACCAAGCACCCACCTCCCCTCTATGAGCTCATGCAACTTCCCCAAAGAGAGAGGGCCTCAATGAACTCCCACACCATCCTCCCTCGCATGCCATGCAACGTGTCCTTAATAATCATAACACTGATGACACCTTCCTGAACAGGCCGAGAAAGACTTTTCCATGTTGCCCAATGCTTCATCCCATCCACATGTGCATCCCAAATAATGGAAGATAAAATGTTATAGAGCTTAGAAATCACCCCCTTCAGGACCCTGGAGTCTTCTAGTGCATGGAATGGGATGGATTTAAGGATACAATTAACCATGGTTATTCTACCTCTGAATGAAAACAAACAATTCTTATAGGTATGAATACAACCCATAATTTTATCAATGATATGGTTAACGTGATGAATCAACATCCTATCAGGAGAGACCGGAGCTCCAAGGCACAACATAGGGAAGGATAAATGCCTCATACTGAGGCTCTTACTCCAAGACAACACCCTGATATCCATGGAGGATTTTGGGACATAGATGGTGATCTTATTGAAATTAATATCCTATCCCCTCCAACGACAATAGTCAATAATGAATTTTTTAAACACGTGAATAGACTTCATACCAGAATTCATGAATATAATAGTGTCATCCGCAAACATTAGGTGGGAAACACTTCCTGAACTGAGACATCACTGGTAAGGAAAAATGGATCCATGCATGGAAGACCTGTTTATGAGGAGGCTTAGGACATCATGAGATAATATGAATAGTATTTGAGGGAGAGGATCCCCCAACCTCAGTCCACACACAACCATGAAGAAACCAAATCTCTTGATAATGAACTAGATTCCCATCCACAAAGAACTGAAACAATGAAAAAAAAGATCCATAACCCAAGTAGAACGCCCCTACCTAATAAGACATTAATGATAAAATCCCAATCAAACCGATGGTAGGATTTATCCATATCCTTATTTACCACCATGTTAGAATTATAAACTCTAGTATGGATTCCGTTAATGATCTCTTGGGACAATGCAATTTCTCCTTGAAAGGATCTATTCTTCAGAAACCCATGCTGCTGAGGAGAAACCCATTGAGGTAGGAAGAAGCTAAGCCTATTTTTGAGGATAGAAACAAGGATTTTGTTGGTGAAATTACACATAATGATGGGGTGATATTGGTGGAGTAGGGATGCGTTCATGATTTTTGGAATAAGAACAAAAGTAGTCACACTGGCAGCACGAGGGAGGTAACCACATTGGAAGAATCCCTGAATTGAAAACACAACATCATCCTTAACAGTAATCCAGGAGATGCAAAAAATGGAGCCCGAAAATTCATCATGTGAAGGGGCACTATCTTAGTTCAAATGGTCACAATCCCTGGAATTTATACCTCAAGTTGAATGGCCTCAATCATGGAACTCTCCTACCCAGACAGAACCCTTGAAATAACACCAGTGATTTCCCCATTCCTGCTAGGATATCCTTCGAGCATCCAGGATTTGGGGCCTACTAGAAGGTTCTCAAAATTGGCCTTCTCTAAAACACCAACAATATCCTGGTCATTGGTGAAAGTGCCATACCCTATCCATAAGTTAGGATGATAGAACCTCTATTTCCCTTGATGCATTCATGAAAGAATACAGTATTGTGTCCCCCCTTACACAATCATATCACTCTTGATTCATCCCAAAAAATACACAACACTCTCAAAAGCATATTAGGAAAAAGGTTCATTTAAGCCTCTAACTCCCCAATGTGGCCTTCGCTCCATTCCAGTTCATGACTGGACTCTACTCTCTCTGTCTCTGCCTTAATGATATCCAAATCACACGACGAAGGGTAGAGATTACCAAACTAAACCCATAGGTCCTCCCTGAGGTGATGAAGTTAATTTTGTAAATGTTACCATGCATTCCCATGGATGGGTTTAATACAATAAGAGGCCATTGTTGGAATATAATCCTGGTATTTAGTCTACAAGGGGGAGAAACATAGGCTCGACCACCTGTCACATCCCGGGGAGATCTCAAGTAGGAGAGGAGAGTGAACAGAATTACTACGAGCCAAATTAGAGACCTTAACATTTAGAATGGAAAATATATCATGGAAATTGGTGATACAATGGTTCTGTATACTTCAATAGTGGTGGGAACCCCTTTGGTTGTTACACCAGGTAAAACACCTCCTTGAGAACCGCAAATCCATAAACCCTTTTCGAGACATAAACTGAGTGAACTCCAGACATGACCATCGAAGAAAGGGACCCATTCCCTTCTTCTTACATGGATCCTCTATCACATTAAAGTCAACCCCACCACCCATGGAGAGGTCCCCGGAACAATAGATTCTATCTCTATCCATAGCTGGGCATGAGAACGTGTGTCACAACTGCCATACACAATGAAAATGAAGAATGACTGCATATCATCTCTGATTTCCGTAGTGATAATTTGAGCTTGAAACTGAACCATAGAGACATGGATTGTTGTATTATAGAAAACCCATGTGGAGGGTCTTGAGGAATTAGATTGCATTGAGCCAGATATTCTGATTCTTCTAGAAAAATCATGAATTCTACCTCTGCCTTGTATAGGCTCTAGAACCGTAACCAGAGAGATCTTCTTGGACTGAGCTTCATTGAAAATGTAATATGTTTTCCCCTGGGAACCCAAGACACATGAATTCCATACCAGTAAGGTTAACAATGATAAATTAAGTAACTAGATTGGTTCCCATGAAGCTTAGACACTTTGCTGGAAATGAGTGACTAAACGTTGAGCTGCAGGTGAGATCTAGTTCTCGCAACAATTCAATATAGAGGGGGGATGTAGGAGGAGAGGGGTAGGAGGAATGTAGAACAATTGGGGATTAGGAATCATACCTGTAGTCTAAGTGGGAGAAGAATATAGAATATGAGGGCCGACAATAGATGGTGGGACAAATGAATGCTCCCCGCAGGGATACTCTCAGCCTGACAGAGGTTTGGGGCTAGCAAACAAAGATCCACAACTTAGTCGGAGGGACCAACCCATAAGAGGGGGAAGAAGGAGATCACTCCAATGGAGAATCTTCATTAGGCCCATATGAAGCCTTAGGGAGAGAAATCATCAAGATGATAGAACCTGGATTTGGGAGAAGAAGGGGCCTGAGGGGAGGTCAAGAAGCACCATACATATCGCAATACTTGAGAGATCAAAGAAAATACGAGAGGATCCACTTGAAGAAGGATCCCCCAGAGGTCTAAATAGAACCAGAGCCATGAAAGGGTCTTCAAGGGCTGACTCAAAAGAAGGAAACTCCAACTCAAAAGGGCCTCTACCAACTGCACCCACCAACATGGGAAGGGACCCGGAAGATGGGGAATCCAGACCAGCAGGAGATGCCTTAGTCCAGAATTACCTAACCGAGGAAGCACCCATGCTAGAGGAGGGATTTGATGGACCCAATGGAATGAACTTTCCCAAAACATCCTGACATTTCCTATTTAATACAAAAATCATGTGACCTTCAAGATTTCAGAAGTAGTAGAAATGAGGCATCACTAGGTGGAAAAGTGACTAGCACCATTCAAAACATTCGTGAATGGATAGTTGGATCTGCTCCAAAATGAGTGGGAGAGGAAATGTCCATGTACAAATTGATCTGTGCCACTAAATCATCCTCCAAAAGAAGAGTCTACTGATATGCGTATAGAAAAAAATGCAGATAATATCCTATGTCACACAGAATAGCCACATTCTGGAAGTGGAGGGGAATACCTTGAAGGAAGATCCACATTGGTGCCCTCCAAAAATCACTTCCTTGGTGTGACTCCATATCCCACCGAATCAAAGGGAACCAGAACCTACCCAAGGCCCTAGAGGCATTGCACCATGCTACGATTTAATATGCTTCTAAGCCCAAAATAATGTAGAAGGACCTACGATAGACAGACGAGACCTGAGCCGCAACCTCTAGATCCCACGAGCCAAAAAAAATGAAAAATGCGGTGAGCGTAGGCTGATCTGTTCCAAAAATAGATACCAGAGTCCAAAGGAGTTAATCTGAGGGTGCATGGAAATAATCCGACCAGAAAACCTGGGAAGGTCCCGATTCCTCTTTTTGAGTGGCCCACGAGACGGGGGAAATCTCTGAGAAGTATGGAGTAGGCAAAAAATGATGCTACATGCAGAGGTAATCCTTAAAAGAACCTCCCATTTAGGAGGGGGAAATCCCTGGACACCTTCCAGGGAAGAAGAAGCTTGCATAGCCCTCGAAGAGCTCGGGTCAAAGGGAGCCAAAATAGGTAGCACTGCCAAAAGGGCGTCGGGTGAGGGAGGGATGACAGTTGAAACATTTGAATCCCAGGGAGGTACGTTCGGTAGAGAGCGAGCCATTCCACTCGATCAACCAATAACCACAAGTGGTCACAACATGGTTTTGGTTAACAAGGGTAAACATACTATCATAACCATGATTCCTATTTAAGAACCACATTATTCTTAATTCGCTTCATTTTTTCATTTTAATCTTATAAATATGGAAAATTATTCATGTTTAACAACTTACCCATAACCCATTTTACCCTGCACATCTAAAATGAAGCCTTTCACAATAAACATGTCATGAAATAACATAGGTCCACCATGATATCATCACCTGAGCTCTTCCAAGACAAGGCTGAAGGAGCGTTACTGAACCCCATTGGTTGAAAACTAGTGTTATGAATCAAAATAAAATAAATGGGAATTGTTATACAAAAAAATAAATAACTAGGATCAAAACAAATCTAAACAAGAAGAAACTAAACACAACCTAAATCTCAGATGAATAAATAAATATTTTTAGATACATGCTACAACTGAAAAAAAGAAAATATATATATGAGTGGAACTAGAAGAACAAAACCAAACCGCTACCAAGTTATCTTCACATGACCTCAAAGTCACCACAACAAACATGACTGAACTGCTCCAAAAGTTGGTTCGAACTAGAGAACCTGAACTAGAAGGGGAACATGCAATGATACTCTGGTCTACCAACATCGAAAGGTATAAGTATGGTTAGAGATTTACAAATTAGTAGGAAATCACCTCAAAATCCATATAGTTCACTTCTTGGAACAATACACAAACACTAGATTGAAAAATACAGTTATATAAAAATAATTTTTTCCAATTTTATTAAAAAAACATAGCTTTACAATTTTTAAAACCCAATACACTTCACCTTCCATTTTCAAGAAAACATTGTATAACCAAAAACCAAACAACATAATATTAGGGTTGTGCTGAAAATAAATAAACAAATAATGCAAGATAGAAACTAATGCAACATAAAGTAAAAAATTAGATATAAATAGTAACGAAGGGTGAACCTAAATATAAATATAATACCACTGGATGTACCCATTTTGGAACCACCTACCAGAATATGGTGAATCATGTATGTCTATAACCAACTACCCGCCCTCAACTAGACAATCTAGTGGCACATCCCACCAGGAAAATCTATAATCTAGGGGTAGCAACCCATCTAATTACGGTTGATCAGAAACCATCACTCAGTCCTCTAAAATATTCCACAAAACCCATGGTAATTGTAATACTGTGTATGTAGGAGGCCCTTGAATTCATGACTCACCATACATGCCATCACCGCACTTTCCAACCCCAATCACGAACACCTTATATGGTAACCTATAAAGTTATATCCCTCCTATAGAGGTGCCCCATATATCTATATATATATATATCACATCATACAAAGTTCTAACCAGGCCTTTAAATCATATAAATATCAAAACCATTTCATAAAACACCTTGAATTTCTAAACGGGCATTCACACCATCCAAATCACACTATTTTTAAAAATCAACCCAAAACACCACATTTAGAATCATAATGAAAAACTTTCCATTATGTTTCATATAACCCAAATACATTTAACAAATACATTTCCAAATCTTTTCTAAAACCATGTGTAACACCACATTACCATGAATATTCCAAATGAGAATTTATATACTTCAGTAAAAAAAGAAACCTTATAAATCGTGCCAAAAATGCCCCATTTTTCCATTTGCACACCCAAAATGATTACCATTTCCAAATCTTCTACTTTTTTTCAAATAACCACAAATCCAATTTCATAAAACTCACACTGTGAAATTAAGGATTTAGATATCAATGAACCTACCAAATCATCACACAAACCACACTTTACAAATCACCACATACTACACATAAATACTATTTCAAAATACAATCATTTTAATAAAATATCTCAAATGGTAAAACACCACCCAACCACCCAATTTTAAAAATAAATATTAATGGACATTTTACCATACTTATTTGGAAAGAATACACATAAATAGAAATCAAGGATCATATTAAAAACCATTTTAACAAATTCTACCAACACAAAAACACCATAATAAATTAACTACATCAATCATGGTAGTTTTAATAATATTTAAAAAATTTAAAAAACAACATTTGGCATTTTATCAAGACATTGGGCATATATACACAAAGGCATAAAAAAGAAAACACATTAAAGGATATTAGTAACAATTTATACCAACATAAAAATGCTATTATAAGGTAACTATACATCCTATGGATGTGTGGATCATAATTAAAATTTATTTGAACACATGCAAGAATCCATTGTTTTTTCTAAAAAAGAAAACAATGGAAACACCTACCTCAATGGAATGCAAACACAATGTAACTCTGGAAGAAGGAAGATTATAATCCTGTAGATGATCTAAAAATGATATAACACATGAAAAATGAACCAAGCTTAGACATTGACCATTTGGGTGTGGCTAAGTGGGAAACATCATGTGAAAACAATATAAAGGAAGTAATACGCATCATCGTACCACGATTAACTTTTTTATTTCACCCTTATACTAATGTCTTAAACAAGGTTTGTATTGAAAATTTCAAGTATAATAAAAACTTTTAATTCACATTTGATTCATTAATTTTGTGTATAACACTTTTAAAAAGGTCAACATTACTTATTTTCATTATTACATTGTAGGTGGAGATTAATTGGTGGACCTATGATGAAGTCTATGAAAAATGGGACAATCTGCATAGGATCCAGGCACGCTAGTCAACTAAAACGAATAATGTTACCTAAATTTGAATCCAAATGGGAATAAACATTGTGGTATGGTCCATATGTTAATGATCTACACTTCATATGAAGGAACCCAAGCCTAATTGGTCCATGAAGAGTCCCATAAGAACTGATCTGTCCAATAAAATGAATTTTCATGGGGTCAAAACATTGCCTATGTATTTTGGTAATATATCTTATTATATACCATATCTGGTTTCTATATTTGACATGGTGGTAGAAAGGTTGTTTTTAAACAACTCATTAGTTTTTACAATGTTATTTAAGACTTTAGGACAAACTAAAACCATGGACCAAACGGATTCTTGAAATCAGGGTTCCCAAAAACACTTCCCACTTTTCCTATAAATTGGCACTTTGGGCACCACCTTATGGAGTATGACCAGGAGGAATGTTACTACAATTTTGGGATCCAAAAGGATTATTATAATAATACCTATACATTCTGGAGGCTATGGTAACTTCTAATTCAACATCTTCTTCTACCTCCCCTCACATGGATTTTTTCACTCCTTCTGATCACCCGTGGAGGAGCATAATGTAAATCCCAAGAATCATGTTTGTAATATTTGAATAATCATTTAACTTCCAAGTTTTTATGTTGTTTTTAATAATACTATATTATTATTTAATTGATTTATATACTGTTATGTCATGGTCAACACATATGATCATGTTTGGGGGTACCCCTTCATGTTTTGTTTCACACACCGTTCGCCACTTCTTCTTCCCCCTTTGAATTGTAGTGTTTGTGTGGTTCACATTTTTTAATTGAACTCACATAAATAAAATCATGGACATTTACATTCAATTCATGGTAACAAATTTAAATAATAAACAAACCTGGACAGCGCATCGAGTTTTTCATGTGTTGCCTTGGTGAGTTTTGATTATGAAGTCAAACACACATCACCCAATCATTGGCGGTATTCGGTGAATCATTTTGTGTTTCTGACCGAACCATAGGAGTTATCCTAGTATAAAATTAGTAACATTATGGTTCTAGGTGTTACAAACCAGGTATTAAAATATCATAACCCTATATCTTGAAGCGATGAAGGATGAGCATCACAAGATTCCCCCGGGTAGATCATGTTGAATTACTTTTGTCAATTTTTACTTTATTTTTATCACTTTCCTATTTATTTTGGCATATTAAATCATATAACAGAAGTTTAAAAAAATCCAATTCCACTTATCTTTTAATAATCACATCCATAATTTTAAATTATTGTTTTAAGGATCCGTCGACAGACGACCTAGGGTTACTGCTATACTGCAGAAATTCTAGAAAACTAATCATATAATTAGACAAGCAAGACATTGTGATCAAATTATGGCACTATTTCTGGGCGAGCCAAGATCATTTTATTTTATTTATTTATTTTTCTATTTAATTTCTACTCATATTCATATCCCATAACTACAACTTTTCTTTTTTTAATTTTTATTTGTATTTGTGTTTTCTATATCTCTATCTCTCTCTAAATATATAGTATAACATTCTATTATCATTTCTCCTTTATTTTATTAAGGGTTTTTTAATTAATATTCTATAAAAAAACAAAAAAAACAACAGACATCAAATCAATCAAACTAGACATCATTATTTCATGATAAGATCAGGAAAAGAAAAACTACATGAATTTGACCCTAAAATTGAAAAGACACTTCACTCAAAAATTACCAAATCTAGAGTTGGTCAATCAAGTAACACTTAGGAAAACCTTGTGTAACCTAAAGTGTTCCAAAAACTGTAAAGATCCGGAAATTTCAAGGAAAATTTTTTCTTAATTTTTTTTGGAATTTTACAAGAACGCAGTTTCTGACGGCGCCTGATTCTGAGGCCCGGTGTGCCCGGAATTAATTTCCGAAGTTTGGCTCGGGTAAGTTCAGTGAACGAGCGAGCGGGAATTTCTATCATTTGAACCGGTGCCCGGAATCGAATTCCGGGGGCACCGATGGAACCACAATGCCGGTAATTACTTAGGAACTCCTGTTCTGGAGTTGCGTTTTCACGAGTGTTGATAATAAAAATTGTGGAAGTTAATTTTATAACTACACTAAAATTTTTATTAACTTACTCTAAGAGTTAGCTCATGGTGGAAGTTTGGTAACCACCCATCCTCCCTTGGGAGGTTATGAGGGTGGTGGGTCCCACACGAACCCCACCTCTTCATATCCTCTAAAACCCCTCAACTCCCACTTAAATGATTTTAACTTAGTTATAACTTATGTCTTAAATGAGTTGATTTTAATGTGGTGAGTTGTGTGAGTCTTTTGAATTTCAAACACTTGAATTTCAAAAGCCATGTGAAGTTAATTAAATAAGTGGAGAACTTATTTCTTTTGGTTGGGTTGTGTTGTTTGAGAGCTTTTGGAAAGAATGCTTAGAAGTCTTGAAGTTTCTTCATCCTCTTGACAAAGAACGCGAAGAACAATCGGACATCGACGAAGAACGCCACGTTCTCGGGAACCGTCTTCCGCGACGCCCTACCCGCAATACCGACGATGTCTTCTTCCGCGACATCTCTTTTCGCGACGCTGAATCTCGTCACCTCTTAAATCAAGGTAGGGGTTTTAACTTTTTAAAGTTATGTGGATCTATCCATCGAACTTGAAGGTTTATATTTGTCGGGCCTTGATTCCAAATCTTTTTATTTAATTTAAAAGATTGTGAAAGTTTATCATTCATTAAAGGCCGATTGTTAGCAAATAACCCGATGGGGCCGGACCGCACGAACACGGCCGACCCTCCTCCTTTCTTGTTGATTTTGTTGTGGATTGAAGCGGGTGTGGCGCGGTGCCTTCACACTGCGCAGGATCATGCGGAAAGAAATGTGTGGCGCCCTCGCGCCGCGTCGTTAAATAATGCAAGGACGCGACGCTGTCGCGCCGCATCGAAGAAAGTTGAAGGCGCCGCGGCCGGAGCAGGGCCGCGGTGGAGGGGCGCGGTGCCGTCGCACCGCGCCGGACAACGAAGGTCGCGGCCGGTTCCGGGCCGCAGCGGAACGAGAAGACTGGCGGCCAGCCGGGCCGCCGGTGTCGGAAGCCGGAAGGGGGACCGGCCTTGCCGGTCCCGTTGAGGAAGAACCGGCCGGCCAGGTCGGGCCGGACGGAAGGGAGAAAACCGGGGGAAATAATTTCCCCCGGCCAGCCTTAATGGCCCCCCCCATTATGAGGGGGGACCGTTTCACAAAGGGGGGGGGGGGGCAGGCGGCCCCCCGTTTTCTCGAAGGAAGGCCCCCACGTGAGGGGGGGGGGGGGGCGTTTTTCTTGAGGCGCGGCAGGTTGTCGCGCCGCCAGCTGAGGAAAGGCGGGGGCTTTGCCCCCCGCGCGCGGCACACGAACGGCGCCCAGGCCGCGCCGCCGCGCCGGACCGCGCCGCCGCGCCGGACCGCGCCGCCGCGCCGGACCGCGCCGCCGCGCCGGACCGCGCCGCCGCGCCGGACCGCGCCGCCGCGCCGGACCGCGCCGCCGCGCCGGACCGCGCCGCCGCGCCGGACCGCGCCGCCGCGCCGGACCGCGCCGCCGCACCGGCCCGCGCCGCCGTGCTGCCGCGCCGGGCCGGGTTTTCCGAGTCGGTCCGGGTCGTCGGGCTGGATCGCCGCCAGGGGTGGGTCAACCCGGTTCGGCCGACCCAGGGGGGGTCGGGCCGGGTCGGCCCGGGCCCAGACCCCCAGTTCCGGACCACTTTTGGTCAAATGCCCGTATCTTGGGCTACGGGCTTCCAAACGACTCGTCGTCAGCGGCAACGCGATCCTTGGATCGAGACGGTCGATTCGGTATACTATACTCATGGTGCACCTTCCTTTTCGGGGGCCTACGTGGTTAAAACTTCATAGTTAAGCGTACTTGGCCAAGAGTAGTGATCAGAATGGGTGACCTCCTGGGAAGTTTCCCAGGGTGGGTGTGAGACGGAAAGACCAATAACTAACAGATCGGGTGTTCAATTTACGCGACGTCTGTTTCGTTGAATTCCTTTTGATGAGATGGATCTTTTGGCATACTTCGCCCGAGGTTTGGACGCAGGTGGAGTACGGTTGGGTTGGTTTTGCCTTAAAAACCAACCGGGCCCCTGTAACGAAAAAGCCAATAACTCTCAGACCGGGCATCCGATTGACGCGACGTCTGTTGCGTTGAGTTCCTGTTGACGATACGGAACTTTTGGCATTCACCGCCTGAGATTTGGATGCAGATGGATAGTGGCCAGGTTGGATCGCACAGAAATCCAACTGGGCCCCTGAAACGGAAAAGCTGATACCTTTCTGACATAACCTCTGTTTGAAGAACCGTCAGCGGCGTTGGGGATCTCGTTGAGAAACGGTCCTTATGAGTATACCCTATGAGAGTTCAGGGTACAGTTGAGATACGGCCGGGTTTGGTTCGCTCACAAAACCACCCGGGTCCCTAGGACGAAAAGGCTAATAACTCACAGACCGAGCGTCCGATTGACGCGCCGTCTATTGTGTTGAGACCCCTATGACGATGCAGTCCTTTGAGATACTTCTTCGTGGGACTTTGAGATACTTGGAGTATCGACCTGTAGCTCGTGGAGCGGACCCTCCCAGTGACGAGCGTGCAGAGTACGGAGACCGTGTAACTGGATGAGACCTGACGACTTCTTGAACGACTCGATTTGGAGTGAGTCGACTAGCCTAGTGGACGGAGCCCTAATTTCTGAGGTGCAGACCCATGGCGGATGGAGCACTACCTGTGTGACAGTGCAGACCCGCGGTACTCGTCCGGAGAGTTCCTCAGCAGGCTACTAGGGGGTGTGCACTACTGTGTTTGGGTGACATACCTCGGCGGGAAGCACTACTGTGTCTGGGTGGCTGACCCGTGGTACTCGATAGGAGGAGTACTTCAGCAGTCTTAGGTTAGTGAGAAGTACCTCGGAGTCGTGACAGGACCACTGTACACTCCAGAGACGGAGCTCTTCAGCAGTTACGGTTTCGATAATGAAAATCCTGGTTTGAGCTGAGAATTTTTACCTTTGTGTTTACCTCATGATTGAGATGGGTCACTTGATAACTTTGGTATATGTATGGGCATATACCTGGGTAGTAGTTATCTGTTGATTTCACAATCCTTGTGTTTCCTCATGATTGAGATGTGTTACTTGATAACTTAGGTATATGTATGGGCATATACCTAAGTAGAGGTTATCTGTTGAGATCTTCTATGTGGTTATTGGTTTTAGTGAGACCTTGAGGGTCTCGGGGTCCCTACTAAGTAATGTTATACTCACCCCTGCATGGGCTATGCCTGCACCTCGTTGTGTTGGTTAAAGACGACGGGCAGTGCTGACAGAGGCCGAGTGTTCGAGGACTGGACGGTACCTGGAGGTGGACTAGACGACGCGATGGTACCCAGAGGAGGACCTCACGATGAGACGGTACCCAGAGGTTGACGTGACGACGAGGTGGTACCCGGAGGTGGACCACTGGGCGGGAAATACTCGGAGCGGACGGTGGGACCCGAGGATCGGAGGAGCTATCTGTACCCACCCTTCGGGTGGGATCTCCAGTGGACAGCTGGATGTAGCAGCTTTAATTTTCAGTTGTTGTTTTCCCATTCGAGTTGTACTTTACAGTTGGCCTTGTATTTCCGGCCCCTTTTTACTTTCCGCACTTACTGTTGTACTCAGTTATTACTTAGTGTTTACTTCTTCCTCTTGTACTCTGTGTGATTGTTTACTTTACAAAGGCAATGCCTTCGCTTTTTACCGGGATTTACGCCTTGGGGCTAGTCGCCATCCCCTGGCCTATGGAAGGCGGGCTTGGGGTAGTCACGGCACGGGCCCCAAGGACGGGTCGTGAAAAATTGGTATTAGAGGAGTTCGGTTCTACCGCTGAACTTATAACTCTGATGTTTCTTTATGTGAAGTAATAGTATTGAGAGTACCGAGTGTGGTTTTCAGTTCAGAGAGACCAGTGTTGGTGCGGGTGGCCGATGTATCCATACACTAGGACCCTTACAACTGATTTCCAACTTTGTGCATGAAACACTGATTGCGTGTGTGTTTTCAAAAGTTTTCCCTTAAAACAGCTCAAACCAGGTAAGCTCACCAGGTATAAACGTTTGACCGTGTCACAATGTTTCTTTCAGTATGCCTTTTCATGGACGACCAGCTAGAGCCCAGAGGGATGTGCGTGCTAACAGCTTGTCGAGCGACGAGGCTTCGGTACAGGGCCCTCTTGCAGTTGAGGCACCAGCGGAGGCACCAGCAGTACTGCTACCCGTTTGGCCACTGATGCCACCAGCCCCAGTAGTAGGCGATGCATGACGCTTGAGAGCGCTGCACGATTTCCAGCACCAGAGGCCACCCAGGTTCCGGGGAGAGACGGACCCGCAGACGGCTGAGGTTTGGCTGGAGGCTGTGGTTAGAGTCTTCAGGCTAGTGGGGACGCCAGCAGACTTCATGGTGATCTTTGCCACCAGCCTCCTTCAGGTAGCAGCAGGCAGGTGGTGGGCCACTTGTTTCAGTTTTGCGATGGGATGAACTTCGCATGGGAAAACTTTGAGACCTTCTTCAGGGTGGAGTTTGTGCCCGTAGACAGATGATGGAAAAGTCCAGGAGGACCAGACTAGCAGTTAGACGATCTCGGGTTTTAGGACCGGTGGTGCGGGGCACTCTGGGTGGGAACAGAGCTTGGCGTGCTAGAAACAGGTTGTGTTACTCAGGCGGCGGAAAGGGTCACCTGGCACGTGATTGTCCGACTCCTCGTACAGTTGATCCGCAGGCTTTGGAGGAGCCACCAAGGCAGTAGAGCTCCGGGAGAAGGTGGACAGGAGCGGAACTAGTGGATAAGTTCCTTGTACTTCTAGTTCCATGTTGCTGTTGTATTCGTGTCTTGTACTATGAGATGCAATAATAAAAAGACACTTATCTTTGTTTGCTTTCCTGTCTTTTGTTTGGTTGATACTGAGTGGTCCCGGTTAAAACTGTTGACTTGACCCTCACTTTCGAGATTTCTACTGGAGGAGACCCAGTGATCTCACACTGATGCCGATAGTGTGACTCGACCGTTGGAGGCGAGAGTGACAGTTGGATCTCTTGGTAGTTACATCGAGGCCTTACGACGTCATCCATGGAATGAATGCATCATTCATGTTGGAATTGACTGTATTAGGCAACGAGTGTGGTTCATCCAGGTGATGAGACCAGATTTCTCTTATCGGCAAAGAAGAAATCATAGCAGCTCTTGTGAGACTAAAGGAGGTACAGGACATCCAAGAGAGGATGAAGACTGCACAGTACAGTAAGAAACAGGAAACCGGTGCCAGTCTTAGAGACTCGGGCGTGTTAAAGAAGAGGAAGCTTAAAGGAGAGATGAGTTTACGAAGCAGCAGATGTGGAGGCAGAGCTAGGAGTGCAGCATGAGGTGGTGTACATCCTAACATTGTACAACCACCCGCCTTAGTTATTCCTGCCAGGCTCAGGGAGCTGGAGGGTGGAGGAAGAGTGCGGCTGCATGCGGTCAAGGAGTGTGACCCAATGGCTCTAGAAATGATTCAATGGACAGTTTGTGTCCACTACTAGCTGCTGTAGTAACGGACGTCGATGTGAATCATTCCTTGCTTTCACAAATATTGTTCCAGACCTAGAGTTTCTGGTAAGCTGTGGACTTGACCCTCACGTCTGGAGATACCTTTGGAGGAGACTTGATAATCACACTTACACCGATGGTGTGGTCAGACCCTCGAGGCGAGAGTTTCGGTTGGAATCTCTTGGTGGCAGCGTCGAGGCCTTACGACGTTAGTTTGAGTATGGAATGGGCAATAACTGTTCATACTCAAATTGACGGTTTTAGGAAAACGTCGGGATGGGTTTTCCTTGGTCGGCGGAAAAGGAAACCCCAGGAAGTGCAGGGTAACTCTTGCACGGGAGGGTGCGACCGATCACTCTTGAGTCGGTCAACCTTACCCTCGTGGCAGCAGCCTTTCGAGTTCCAATTCTAACAGAAAATGGAGACCTCTGGAGTTCGAGGATGACGATCACGTCCTTATATGGGTCTCACCTCGACGTGGTTTACAAAGATGTGTCCAAGGCGGAAAGTTATCTCCGGGGTTCGGCAGACCTTCTTAGGTCCCCAGCTGGGTAGGCGGGGTGGTTTACCACTTGACCCATTCACCGCAGTTGCACTAGGTGCATGACGACTTCCACAAATCTCAACTGAGGAGATAAGTGCTCGACCCTTCACATACCATCGACCATGAGGAGCTAGACGATGGCGATGGGGTGTCTTTCACGAAGATTCCAGTGGGGATCGAGGATCGACAGGAGCAGATCCTACAAGGACGATTGATTCCTCAGGTGCACTTTATTTGGCAGTACGGAAACCTCCAAGTGAGCACATAGGAGCGGAAGGCTCAGATGCGTGCTCAGTACTGCTTTTTTGACCCTAGTTTGTGTTGAAGCTTTACAGGGACGTAAAGCCCTGAGGTGGGAGTAATTTAAATATCCGGGAATTTCAAGGAAAATTTTTTCTTAATATTTTTTTGGAATTTTACAAGAACGCAGTTTCTGATGGCGCCTGATTCCGAGGCCCGGTGTGCCCGGAATTAATTTCCGATGTTTGGCTCGGGTACGTTCAGTGAATGAGCGAGCGGGAATTTCTATCTTTTGAACCGGTGCTCGGAATCGAATTCCGAGGGCACCGATGGAACTGCAGCGCCGGTAACTACTTAGGAACTCCTGTTCCGGAGTTGCATTTACACGAGTGTTGATAATAAAAATTGTGGAAGTTTATTTTATAACTACACTGCAATTTTTATTAAATTACTCTAAGTGTTAGATCATGGTGGATGTTGGGTAACCACCCAACCTCCCTTGGGAGGTTATGAGGGTGGTGGGGCCCACACGAACCCCACCTCGTCATATCCTCTAAAACCCCTCAACTCCCACTTAAATGATTTTAACTTAGTTATAACTTATGTCTTAAATGAGTTGATTTTAATGTGGTGAGTTGTGTGAGTCTTTTGAATTTCAAACACTTGAATTTCAAAATCCATGTAAAGTTAATTAAATAAGTGGAGAACTTATTTCTTTTGGTTGGGTTGTGTTGTTTGAGAGCTTTTGGAAAGAAGGCTTAGAAGTCTTGAAGTTTCTTCATCCTCTTGACAAAGAACGCGAAGAACAATCGGACATCGACGAAGAACGCCACATTCTCGGGAACCATCTTCCGCGACGCCATACCCGCAATACCGACGACATCTTCTTCCACGACATCTCTTTTCGCGACGCCGAATCTCGTCACCTCTTAAATCAAGGTAGGGGTTTTAACTTTTTAAAGTTATGTGGATCTCTCCATCGAACTTGAAGGTTTATATTTGTCGGGCCTTGATTCCAAATATTTTTATTTAATTTAAAAGATTGTGAAAGATTATCATTCATTAAAGGCCGATTGTTAGGAAATAACCCGATGGGGCCGAACCGCACAAACACGGCCGACCCTCCTCCTTTCATGTTGATTTTGTTGTGGATTGAAACGGGTGTGGCGTGATGTCGTCACACTGTGCAGGATCATGCGGCAAGAAACGCGCGGCGCCGTCGCGCCGCGTCGTTATATAATGCAAGGACGCGACGCCGTCGCGCCGCGTCGAAGAAAGTTGAAGGCGCCGCGGCCGGAGCGGGGCCACGGTGGAGGGGCGCGGTGCCGTCACACTGCGCCGGACAACGAAGGCCACGGCCGGTTCCGTGCCGCGGCGGAACGAGAAGACCGGCGGCCAGCCGGGCCGCCGGTGTCGGAAGCCGGAAGGGGGACCGGCCTTGCCGGTCCCGTTGAGGAAGAACCAGTCGGCAAGGTCGGCCCGGCCGGAAGGGAGAAAACCGGGGGAAATAATTTCCCCCGGCCAGCCTTAATGGCCCCCCCATTATGAGGGGGCCGGTTTCACAAAGGGGGGGGGGGGGGGCAGGCGGCCCCCCGTTTTCTCGAAGGCAGGCCCCCACGTGAGGGGGGGGGGGGCGTTTTTCTTTAGGCGCGGCAGGTTGGCGCGCCGCCAGCTGAGGAAAGGCGGGGGCTTTGCCCCCCGCTCACGGCACACGAATGATGCCCAGGCCGCACCGCCGCGCCGGACCGCGCCGCCACGCCGGACCGTGCCGCCGCACCGGCCCGCGCCACCGCGCTGCCGCGCCGGGCCGGGTTTTCCGAGTCGGGCGGGGTGGTTGGGCTGGGTCGCCTCCCGGGGCGGGTCAACACGGTTCGTCCGACCGAGGGGGGGTCGGGCCGGGTCGGCCCGGGCCCAGACCCCTAGTTTCAGACCACTTTTGGTCAAATGCCTGTATCTTGGGCGACGGGCCTCCAAACGACTCGTCGTTAGCGGCAACGCGATCCTTGGATCGAGAAGGTCGTCTCGGTATACTATATGCATGGTGCACCTTCCTTTTCAGGAGCCTACGTAGTTAAAACTCTATAGTTAAGCATGCTTGGCCAAGAGTAGTGATCAGGATGGGTGACCTCCTGGGAAGTTTCTCAGGGTGGGTGTGAGACGGAAAGGCCAATAACTAACAGATCGGGCGTCCGATTTATGCGCCGTCTATTTCGTTGAATTCCTCTTGATGAGATAGATCTTTTGGCATACTCCGCCCGTGGTTTGGACACAGGTGGAGTATGGTTGGGTTGGTTTTGCCTTAAAAACCAACCGGGCCCCTGCAACGAAAAAGCCAATAACTCTCAGACCGGGCATCCGATTGACACGCCGTCTGTTGCGTTGAGTTCTTGTTGACGATACAGAACTTTTGGCATTCACCGCCCTAGATTTGGATGCAGATGGATAGTGGCCAGGTTGGATCGCACAGAAATCCAACCGGGCCCCTGAAACGGAAAAGCTGATACCTTTCTGACAGAACATCCGTTTGACGAACCGTCAGCGGTGTTGGTGATCTCATTGAGAAACGGTCCCTATGAGTATACCCTATGAGAGTTCGGGGTACAGTTGAGATACGGCTGGGTTTGGTTCGCTCACGAAACCAACCGGGCCCCTGGGACGAAAAGGCTAATAACTCACAGACCGGGCGTCTGATTGATGTGCCGTCTATTGTGTTGAAACCCCTATGACGAGGCGGTCCTTTGAGATACTTCTTCGTGGGACTTTGAGATACTTGGAGTATCAACCTGTAGCTCGTGGAGCGGACCCTCCCAGTGACGAGCGTGCGGAGTACGGAGACCGTGTAACTGGCTGAGACCTGACGACTACTTGACCGACTCGACTTGGAGGGAGTCGACTAGCCTAGTGTATGGAGCACTACTTTCTGAGGTGCAGACCCATGGCGGACGGAGCACTACCTGTGTGACAGTGCAGACCTGCGGTACTCGTCCGGAGAGTTCCTCAACAGGCTACTAGGGGGTGTGCACTACTGTGTTTGGGTGACAGACCTCGGTGGGAAGCACTACTGTGTCTGGGTGGCTGACCCGTGGTACTCGACAAGAGGAGTACTTCAGCAGTCTTAGGTTAGTGGGCAGTACCTTGGAGTCGTGACATGACCACTGTACACTCCAGAGACGGAGCTCTTCAGCAGTTACGGTTTCGATAATGAAAATCCTGGTTTGAGCTGAGACTTTTTACCTTTGTGTTTACCTCATGATTGAGATGGGTCACTTGATAACTTAGGTATATGTATGGGCATATACCTGGGTAGTAGTTATTCGTTGATTTCACAATCCTTGTGTTTCCTCATGATTGAGATGGGTTACTTGATAACTTAGGTATATGTATGGGCATATACCTAAGTATAGGTTATCTATTGAGATCTTCTATGTGTTTATTGGTTTAAGTGAGACCTTGAGGGTCTCGGGGTCCCTATTGAGTATCGTTATACTCACCCCTGCACGGGCTATGCCCGCACCTCATTGTGTTGGTTGCAGACGACGGGCAGTGCTGACAGAGGCCGAGTGTTCGAGGACTGGACGGTACCTGGAGGTGGACTATACGACGAGATGGTACCCGGAGGAGGACCTCACGACGAGACGGTACCCAGAGGTTGACGTGACAATGAGGCGGTACCCGGAGGTGGACCACTGGGCGGGACATACTCGGAGCGGACGGCGGGACCCGAGGAGCAGAGGAGCTATCTGTACCCACCCTTCAGGTGGGATCTCCAGTGGACAGCTCGACGTAGCAGCTTTACTTTTCAGTTGCTGTTTTCCCTTTCGAGTTGTACTTTACAGTTGGGCTTGTATTTCTGGCCCCTTTTTACTTTCCGGACTTACTATTGTACTCTTTTTTTACTTAGTGTTTACTTCTTCCGCTTGTACTCTGTGTGATTGTTTACTTTACAAAGGAAATGCCTTCCCTTTTTACCGGGATTTACGCCTTGGTGCTAGTCGCCAGCCCCTGGCCTATGGAAGGCGGGCTTGGGGTAGTCACGGCACGGGCCCCGAGGATGGGTCGTGACAAAAACACTCAAAAACTTGACCCAATTAAACCCAAGACAACATGGATGCAAATAATTGAACCTTAAAATAACTGAACACATCAGATGTGGAGTACCAACCTGCTTACAACCAATATACTGAGGAAGCATCCAACATCGAGCTAAGATCAGGCCTAATCCACCTACTTCCCAAACCCTGTGGTCTTCCTGGTGAGGACCCTCACAAACATCTCAACGATTTTCACATACTGTGCTCCACCATGAAACCCCAAAATGTGTTTGAGGACCTAGTTATGTTTAGGGCCTTCCCTTTCTCCCTTGATGGTGTAGTCAAAGTCTAGCTATTTTTTAGAGTCCCAAATCCTGACGTACATGGAAATTACATTACTTTTGTGGAATACTTAATACATTACAAAAATAGAAAGACAAGGACCATAATAGTTGGTATCTTTGGAAACTCGTAAAAAAATAATCTTCTAATCACGGTGAAAGATCATCAACATCTCCCCTAAAGATCTTCCTCGTTTGTTTTCTTACCTAAAACCATTATTTATACCCTGGTGAAAAGAAAACATAAAAAGGGTGAGCTCAAATTTTTAATAAGGGTAACCATAGATAACATAAAACAATCCATAAACATTTGAATGCAAAAACTCTAACATAAAATCTAAACCACAAAATCTTGAGCAATGACATAAATCATGGAAGTACTTGAGGAAAATATCATAAAGGAACATCAATCATGATAAAATAGCATGGGAATAAAACATTTAATTGTGGAAAAACATTAGGCACATGATATTATTTCCATAGTAGCCAAGGCATTGCTGGATAAACCATCTTAGTGGACAAAGTCCCTTTCTGAATCGAGTTCACTACTCGTTCCAGTCCTATAACACTGAACCGGATTAACATACCATTCCAGCCATGTCTATCTCATGATAAATAAATCTTTACCCAATTAATTGGAGGGATATATAGGTCCCACCCATCTCATAATGAAATCATTATTTCGTGTGCCACAAAATAAACATAAATCATTCATCATAACCCAAAGAATAAAATGGGATTCGTAAACATCATCCAATCATAAAATTATTCATATAAAACAAATGGATATCATTTCATCAAAATAAAAGTGAAACCATGTAAATAATATAGACATTAAACTTGAAACATACACATATGAAATAATTTTATCTTAGATGGAAAAAGGTTTTGATAAAACACTTGAAATGAAATCTGGGAGAAAATATCCTTTATTCTTCAAAATCATTTTCTTTTAAGAAAATGCTATGAAGTATTAAAAGAAAAGAATTTTGTTGAAAATAGTCATGAAATATTGTAGAGTAAACATCATGAAAATAAGGTTTTATGAAACTGTAAAAATCCATTCATGCCGTATAAGTTAATAAAACATTCTCCTCGTACTTTTAACAGAAAAGTCAAAAAATGTACCTCGTACCATAAACAGAAGAAATATTTTTTACATAACATGTAGTAAAAGTAAAAAATGGGTCAAAATTAATTTTAATATTCATGAAACCATTTTTTGAAAACAGGGACATTGATGATAAATAAAACCCCAGTAAACACTTACGAATAAACAATCTCGGATAAAAACGAGATTGGAAAAGTTATCACATACCTAAGGTACGTTATGCTGCACACGTATTTGAAACTCCTGTATAATGATTTAAATAATTTCATTGACTTATTATAGAATCATATTCATTATTATGATATCATATATGGTTACCTTATGATTTTATATTACCCGTTCATTTTTAAATTCCATGTTAAAGTAGTATTTTGGGTAAAATATTTTTATTTATTGTACGTGTTTGGACTTGTTGTTCTTGATATTATTATTACTTATATAATAATTTAATTACTTCAAGAATGTAATTATTTATTTATATATCATATACATTCAATCTATATATATATATATAATATAGATAAATGAAATGAAATACATCGTTCAGGGAGACAGTAGGCCGTACGTACGCATGAACACTGTTTCCAATTCCATGTTGACTTGAATGGATGTAAGTAGATGACATATATATATATATATATACATAAATCCAGTATATTTATCATGTCATAAATTTCATTATTATTAATTATATATACTTTATATTCATTCTTGAGTGGTTTACATGGAGAATGAATGTCATCGCGTCGTGGAGACGGTAATCTGTACGTACGCACGAGGGATGATATCATTCCCATAATTATTGAATTGAATTGGAGTGGATGATATAATATCTCAGAATAATTATGATGTAATAATAACTATATATAGTTATTCTTTACACAATTATACCCATCCAAGTAAGGTGGTGATGAAAAAACTGATTATACCACGACATGGAGACGGAATTCCGTACGTACGCATGCGCAATGATTTCGTTTTCCATAGGATGGATAGAAGGTGAAATGGGGTTGTTTAATATTTATAATAACATATCAGTATATTATTGATACTGATGTTATTACTTTATAATGAAATAACTAAATAAAAAAGAAAAATGAAATAATTGGTAGAAGAGATTAACTCTTCTTCAACGCACCTCTATTATGCTTCTTCTTAAGGCACTAGAGTTGGTATTTTGAGAAGACCAGAACCTCCAGAATATTTATAAAGAAGTGGAGAAGATAAATGGGCAGTGGTTGGCTGAGCATGAATGCTCGAAATGTTGTGAAGAGGAGAATAAGGAGGTTCCCTTTTATAAGGGTGGAGAGGGGAACCTTTGGAAACATTAAAAATATTAATTTATAATAAATAAAACACCACATAAAGACCACAAAAAATGACTCATTTTCTAAGATTAGGTGATATATGGTTGTAATATAATCAAACAAAAAAATTTATACATTTTGGAAATTTATTTTAAACTTTATCAACTTGATTTACCTTTATTTAATTTATTTAATCTTATTTCTGGTAATAATATTCTAAATTTTAAATTGTTATAAATATTTACATATGTGTTGTGAATTACCCATAATTGGGTACTTTATGACATTTTAGATCATATAAATTTCAATTTATAATTTTTTAATATTTATGTGATTTTTAAACAATTTAGTAATAAGTTATTTTTATAAAATAACAATAGTGTTCATTTTGACACTATTCATTTATTTGAATTTAAACAAAATCCACACAGATGATATATTTGATGAAAAATTCTTAATAGATTACTAAAATGTCATATTCATCTAGAAAATTTGTAGAGACAATTAATTAGTTCATATAATGTTTATTTTAATATTTATTAAACCATTTATTTGGTATTTCTCTGAATAAAAAATTACTATATCATTTTTGTATAATCACTTAATATACTTATTAGTCTCATAAAAATTAAAAATAATATCCTATGATGAAGATAAATATAATATATTTCATAATAATACTTTTACTCGAATTTATCATCTTAAAATCAGAACATTTAAATTGTTATATTTATTAAACTATGAAGGTGACATCTTTGACATCATTTAAAATAAAATAATATAAATGTCCAAGTCAGTTTTATAAGACTCCAAATGGTCCAAAGATAAACCCTTGGATGATTACGGTATATATATACTTGACCAATAATGTTTGGCCATGTTTCTCATCCTTTTGATAGGTATTATTATTTTAATAAAAACTATATTATTGATTTTTCACTGAATAAATAATTTCTACATCATTATTGTATAAGATTTTAAGGTAATAAAATATTTATTAAAAGTTAAAAATAAATTACCATGATAAAGAAAAAAAAATTATTTTTCAAATGAGTATTTATAATCGAAATTATATTCTATATAAGCTTATATAAAAAAGAATCCAATCATTAATGTTTGAGTGAGACATTTCACTTTCGTTTAAATAAAATAAATAATAGGTCTTAATCACGTACAAGTGGGTTCAATTAGATTCCATTTCGACACAAGTATGATTTTGGGTAAAATATAATCATCCAATTATATTAGGACAAGTGTTAGGGTAATTTTATAATATTATATTTTCATTTAATTTCGCGAATTTCCATTATCTATGGTAAATAAAATTTACCGTAGTTACTATTCATAATGACTAAAAATAAAATGTATCTTATTAAAATAATATGGACTTACATATTCCTGAAATGGAATCCATTTTTCCAAATTCAAATCACAGATGTTTCAGAAATTAATTTAAAATTAATCTCGTTGTTAAGAAAACATGTTTTAAAAGTTAAAACATTGCAAATGATTGAAATGATTTTACCAATGAATTCAATCTAAAATAACCGATAATTAAATAAATTATATTAAAAGGTAAAAATACATTCTATTTATACTTTAAAGCCATTCAGTATTATAATTTAACCATATGAATTATTACAATGAAAAAAGTTGTTTTTAATTAAAATATAGCGTGTTGTTACTATTCATTAAAATATAAGAAAGAAGAATTTTATTTTGTAAAATTGAACTTATAAACATGTCAAAAACTAGATTTAATGTTGGTGCGCCATCAAAAGGCGGAGAAACTACATTTTAAAAAAATATATTCATTTTACCCAAAGAAATTATTTTGTTCTCATACCATGTTCTATAAAATGTGTATGATGAATAATAATGTCATAAAATTAAAAATGTAGTTACTACTATTCATAATGGGTAGTTCATAATAATGTTATAAAAATATATAATTGTTTAGTGAAACCCGCTATTGTTTACTACATACGATGTCGAGGAAGGTCGCGATTGCGTGTAATGCAAGCCAAGTCAGGGCTACGTGTAGTGCAAGCTCCCTTCTGTGTTTCATATAACATAATAAAAAATCATTTCATTTATACATTAAACAAAATCTATACTTAATTTTTCTTAGAATTATTTCCAAAAAATGAACATGAAATTGTCTGTAACATGATTCATGAATAGTGTTGTGTATACTATAAGATAATACGGTGTTGCGTATAGAACACACAAATTGTGGAGTAGCATACAACATAAGACATAAATAATAATTCTCATAAAATCATGGGTTATTACATTCTACCCCTGTTAAAATGAATTTCTCCCTCAAAATTTGTCGGGGTTCTAAATCATTTAATACTTGAAAGATTCATTTATATAAACCCACATCGTAAAAAGGAACACTAAAACTTAATTTTAAGAAGTGAAGTATGAAACATAACACTTACCCAAATTAACTCATCCTTGGGTTTCCACATAGGATAACATAAGTGAAATATGGATATGGTAGAGAAATCTAACCATCATGTTTGTATGAAGAGTGGTAGAGATCATGGCTATGAAAAGGCCATCAATCACAAAGCCAAAAATTTGTGATAATCTAAGGTACCATCAGATTCATCAGATATGATGGCACAAGGACAAAATTTTCCATTTTCAATATCATTTCCCTAATGTTGAATATTTTTTTAATTAAAATAAATTCTTACTTGATTGTGGTAAAATCTCACCACTGTTTGTGCCTTGAAAAATTTCCACTTCATCTCTTAAATAAATGAAGTAGAATTTTTCATTCTTGAAGTGTTAGCAGATCATGTGATAGAATAATGGGTCATTCCATCTATCTCAAAAAAAAAGGTTAGAAAAAGTTATTAAAAATGCATAAGTCCATATATGGTGATATAAATCATATATGATTCCAAAAATGGACTTATACTTCATCTATCATACCTCTTTATAAAATAAATACCGTTTTTACTAACCAGGGTCTTCCTGTAGGCCAGTGGTAGGTGATAAAGGCATGTCGTACTTTGGTTGTGGGTTCGATTCCAACATCCTTGTCCAATGTGACATATTGTCACTTGTCCTGCAGGTTGTCCTTTTTCTAATACTACACTATTCTAACATTACAAAAATTATATTGAAGAAAAAGATGTAGCTTTAAACAATTATATCATATGTTTAACTCAATTCATTCCAATCTTTATGCTTATCCAAAATACATCGATATGATCTCATAGTAAAAAAAATGATTACTCAAACGGTCACATAATAAGCAAGTGAATTCCATCATTTATCCCCTATATATCATAAGATATATCTTTTTGATCGCATTCCAAACATTTGAATACCTTAATCATGCATTATCTTGAAACATAAATTATCATAGAACCATAGTGAAAACATGAATGCTGTCAAAAGGTAACTCCTTCCACATAGAAAAATCCAAAAAATTATATATACTCAAACCTTGATATCACATTGTCCTTATATTAGTCATGAGCTCATTAATACTATCAAACATTTCATTATCTCCTTATCCCTTCTTTATGCGCATATTAGGTGCTTTCCAAAAATATCTGAACAACCTTTCATGGTTACTGGTACCATTCAATATATACTTTCAAAAACATAAGGAAAAACAATAGTGTAACAATCTTCAGATGTCTCTTTATTCTATAGTACCTTGAGATTACATATACAATATTACTCTTAATAAACATGTAATCATCCCACTACTATCTTAAACCATTGACCGATCTGGAACAATTCTTTCATATCTCATATCATTTGTAGTCTATTCATCATCATTAACATAAATATGACCAATACGACCATGATGATTCTCTTCATGAGACTTTCCATTAGGGCATTGGTTTGCATAATACCCCTACATTCCACATTTAAAACATTTAACCGTTGTTGATGTCTTAACAATACCATTATCCTTGTCCATGGTGTTAACTGAACCTTTTTCTTTACAATTACTGGCTTTGTGTCCTTAATTTCCACACCAAATGAATATTCTAGTTCCTTTGAAACATTCTCCCTAATTCCTCTTCCCACATGATTTACATGAGGGAAATTGAACTTTCATTCCTCTACGATCATCATAAGACCCCGTCTTTCTCTTATTACCTGAGTCGGGAAACTTACCAAAGATGAGATTATTGATCATATTATGATATTTTTGATAAGGCATAATAACAATATATGGACCTCCAGATCCAATTTCATTTGTTTTCTCATGAAGAATATCATTCCATTATCCATCATATCCTCGATTATCGTGAATCTTCCTGTTTCCAGCCATTTTATAAAACTCAAAAAAATTGTGTGAGAGGAAAAAAATCATAATCAAGGGGAAGTAACTTCAATATCTAACATCATAGGTTTAATTATAATATCATTACCGTAATTCTAGGACTATAATATATACTTATAATTATCCATAGAGACATCCCTAGATATACCTTAGTAATATCTCTAGGTATTTCACTAATGTTTTCACATCCTAGTTTCTAAAGGCTGACTAAACCTTTCCTCTGATACCAACGATAGAGACCCAAAGCCTGACATACATGGAAATTAAATTACTTTTTCAGAATACTTAATACATAACAAAAACAAACACATAAGGACCTTAATAGTTTAGTTTCTTTGGAAACTCATAAAAAATAATCTTCTAATCACGGTGAATGATCTTCAACATCTCCCATAAAGATCTTCCCATTTTGTTTTCGTACCTAAAACCTTACATTATATCATGTGGAAAAGAAAACATAAAAAGGGTGAGCTCAAATGCTCAGTAAGGGTAATCATAGAGAACATAAAACAATCCGTAAACATTTGAATGCAAAAACATGAACATAAAATATAAAAATCAAAATCTTGAGCAAAGTCATAAATCATGGAAGTACATAAGGAATATATCATAATGGAACATGAATCATGATAAAATAGTAGGGGAATAAAACATTTAATTGTGTAAAACCATTAAGCACATGATATTAGTTCCATAATATCCATGTCATTTCTGCCAAGAACATTTTAGTGGACAATGTCCCTTTCTGAATCGAGTTCACTCCTCGTTCCAGTCATGTAACACTAAACCAGATTAACAAACCGTTCCATCCATGTATATCTGATGAGATATAAATCATTACCTAATTAATTATTTCGAGATATAGGTCCCACCAATCTCATAATGAAATCATTCTTTCGTGTAACTCAAAATAAACATAAATCATTCATCATAACCCAAAAAATAAAATGGGTTTCATAAACATCATCTCATCATAACATAATCCATATAAAACAAATCAATATCATTTTAACAAAAGAAAAGTTAAACCATGTAAATCATATAGACATTAATCTAGAAACATACACATATGAAACAATGTCATCTTATATGGAAAATGGTTTTGATAAAA
This sequence comes from Viscum album, assembly GCA_963277665.1. Taxonomy (NCBI): domain Eukaryota; kingdom Viridiplantae; phylum Streptophyta; class Magnoliopsida; order Santalales; family Viscaceae; genus Viscum; species Viscum album. Next base: position 895,618,370 of record OY728123.1, read on the forward strand.
CACTTGAAATGAAATCTTAAGGAAAATATCCTTTATTCTTCAAAATCATTTTCTTTTTAGAAAATGACATGCAATTTTAAAAGAGAATGATTTTTTTTGAAAATAGTAATGAAATATTTAATATTAAGCTTCATGAAAATAAGGTGTTATGAAACGGTAAAAATCCCTTCATGCCGTATAAGTTAAAAAAACATTCTCCTCGTACTTTTAATAGAAAAGTCAAAAAAGTACCTCGTAATGTAAACAAAAGAAATATTTCTTACATACCATGTATTAAAAGAAAAAAATGGGTAAAAAGGAATTTAATCATACATGAAACCATTTCTAGAAAATAGGGTCATGGATGATAAATATAACCCCAGTACATACTTATGAATAAACAATATCAGATAATAAAGAGATTGGAAAAGTTTTCCCTTACCTTAGTTCTGATAAGCTTCGCACGTATCTGAAACTTTTTTATAATGATTTAAATAATATCATTGACTTATTAAAAAATCATATTAATTGTTATGATATCATATATGGTTCACTTATGATTTTATATTACCCGTTCTTTTGTAAATTCCATGTTAAAGCAGTGTTTTGGGTAAAATCGTTTTATTTATCGAACGTGTTTGGAATTATTGTTCTTGATATTATTATTACATATATAATAATTTAATTACTTCTAGAATTTAATTTTTGATTTATATATCATATATCTTCCATATATATATATAATAGATATATAAATGAAATGAAATACACCGTTCATGGAGATGGTAGGTCGTACGTACGCATGAACGCTGTTTTACTTTCTAGGTTGACTTGAATGGAAGTAAGTAGATGACATATATATATATACATAAATAAATTATAATTATCATGTCATATATTTAATTATTATTAATTATATATAGTTTATAATAATTCATGAGTTGTTAACATGGAGAATTAATCTAGTCGTGTCGTGGAGATGGTAATCCTTACGTAAGCACAAGCGATGATATCGATCCCATAATTATTGAATTAAATTGGGGTGGATGATATAATATCTCAGAATCAGTATGATGTCATAATAACAACATATTGTTATTATTTACACCATTATATCCATCCATGTAAGGTGGTGGTGGAAAAACAGATTACACCACGTGGTGGAGACGGTATTCCGTACATACGCACGTGCGATGATTTTGCATCCCATAGGATGGATAGAAGGTGAAACGGGGTTGTTTAATATTAATAATAACATATAATTATATTTTTGATACATATGTTATTACTTTATTATGAAACAACTAAAGAAGACGATGTCGATGAAGAAAGAAGCTTGAAAGAATCGGTAGAAGAGATTACCCCTTCTTCAACGCACCTCTTTTAAGCTTCTTCTTAAGGCACTAGAGTTGTTCTTTTGAGAAGAAAAGAACCTCCATAATGTTTCTAGGGAATTGTAGAAGGAAAATGGTCAGTTTTTGGTTGATCTTGAAGGCTCAAAGTGTTGTGAGGAGGGGAGGGAGGAGGTTCCCTTTTATAAGGGTTGGGAGGATCACCTTTAGAAACCTCAAAAATATTAATTGATAATAAATGAAACCCCACTTAAAAACATCCAGAAATGACTCATATTTGATTATTATATTATATATAGTTTTAATCTCATAAACCAATAAAATTTAGGCATTTTGAAAATTTATTTTAAACCTTATCAACTTGATTTACCCTTATATAATTTATTTAATCTTATTTGTGGTAATAATATTCTAAATTTTAAATTGTTATAAATAATTACTTATGTTTTGTGAATTACCCATAATTTGGTACTTTATGATATTTTAGATCATATAAATTTCCATTTATAATTTTTAAATATTTATGTGATTTTTAAACAATTTCATAATATGTTATTTTTATAAAATAATAATTGTGTTCATTTAGACACTATTCATTTATTTGAATTTAAATAAAATCGACACAGAGGATATATTCGAACCAAATTGTTTAATAGATTCCTAACGTGTCATACTCATCTAAAAAAAATTTGTGGAGAATATTAATAGTTCCTATAATGTTAATTTTAATATTTATAAAACCATTTATTTCATATTTCTCTTAATAAAACAATTAGTACATCATTTTTGTATAATCACTTAATATACTTATTAGTTGCATTAAAATTAAAAATAAAATACTATGATGACTATAAATATAATAAATTTCATAATAATATTTTAACTCGATTTTATCATCTAAAATCACAACATTTAAATTGTTATATTTATTAAATTATGAAGGTGACATCTTTGACATCATTTAATATAAAATAATATAAATGTTCTAATCGGTTTTATAAGACTCCAAATGGTCCTAAAATCTACCCATGGATGCTTATGGTATATATATACTCGACCAATAATGTTTGGTCAAGTTTTTGGTCCTTTTTATAGGTATTATTAATTTAATAAAAACTATATTATTGATTTTTAACTAAATAAATAATTTCTAAATCATTAATGTATAAGATTTTAAGTTAATAAAATATGTATAAAAAATTACAAATCAATTAACATGATTAATAAAAAAAATTATCTTTCAAATGAGTATTTATAATCTTAATTATATTATGTATAACCTTATATTAAAAATATTTCAATCATTAATGTTTGAGTGAGATATTTCACTTTCCATTAAATAAACTAAATAAAAGTTCTTAATCAAATACAATTGGGTTCCATTAGATACAATTTCAACCAAAGTATTATTTAGGGTAAAATATAATCGACCAATTATATTTGGACAAGTGTTAGGGTAATTTTATAATATTATATTTACCCTTAATTGCCCGATTTAAATTTAACTATAGTAAATAAAATTTAGCGTAGTTACTATTCATAATGACTAAAAATAAAAAGTAGCATATTAACATAATTTGGACCTACTTATTCAAAAAATGGAATAAATTTTTCCAAATCCAGATCACAGAATTTGTAGAAATTAAATTAAAATTAATCCCGTTGTAAAGAAAATGAGTTTTAAAAGTTAAAACATGCAAAAGATTGAAATGATTTTACCAATGAATTCAATGTAAAATTAATGCTAATGACATAAATTAAATTAAATTGTAAAATTATATTCTCTTTATACTTTAAAACAGTTCAATATTATAATTTAATGATATGAAATATTACAATGAAAAAAGTTGTTTTAAATTAAAATATATCGTGTTTTTACTATTCATTAAAATATAAAAGATATCAGAATAATATGAAAATTTTGTCCAAAGTAAATTTTTATATCCTGATTCCAAAGAAGATTTTTATTTTGTCAAATTGATCTTATAAACATTTCAAAAACTAGATTTAATGTGGGCGCTCCATCAAAAGGTGGCAAAACTGCATTTTTAAAAAAAAATTCATTTTACCCGAAAAAATTACTTTGTTCTCATACCATGTTCTATAAAATGTGTAAGTTGAATTATAATGTCATAAAATACAAAATTTAGTTACTACTCTTCATAACATCTAATTTATAATAATATTATAACAATATATCATTTTTTAGTGAAACCCGGTATTGCGTACTACACACGCTATCGAGGAAGGTCATGATAGCGTGGAATGCAAGCCAAGTCAGGGCTGCATGTAGTGAAAGCTCCCATTGGTATTTCATATAACATAATCAAAACTTATTTCATTTATACATTAAACAAAATCAATACTTAATGTTGCGCAAAATAATTTCCATAAAACAAACTTGAAATTTTGTGTAACACGAGCCATGAATAGTGTTGCATATACTACAAGCTAATACGGTGTTGCGTATAGCACAATCTAATTTTGGTGTAGCGTACAACACAAGAAAACAATATTAATTCTCATAAAATCTCATGTTGTTACATATATTATCTAACTACAATAATTGGGGGTTGAAATGACCTTAAACAAATCTTTCTAGGGAAGTTATTCCCTACCTCCTGAACTACATCGATTAGAAAAGAAATATGTGGAATTAGGAAATCTCAAGGAGAGACCCTCCATGAATATTTTAAGAGATTCAAAAAACATTTATCATGTTTCTCCCACCACCAAATTAGTGAACAATTTATAATTAAATTATTTTATGAGATACATTCCCCAATGGATCATTTGATGATAGATACGTCAGCTGGTGGTGCCCTTGTTGATAAAACTCCTTCTACCGCTCGTGACATAATATCCAACATGGATCAAAATGAAAAACAATTTGGAACACGGAAAACTGAACCAACCCGAGGATTTCATGGGCTAAGTCATTCAAACCTATAACAAAATTTATACAATAAACTAAATGAGATTCATACCCTTAGATGGAAACTAGCTCAAGCACATGGTTTCTCACTCTCTACTTCTATTACATTACATTAAGTTATTTGTTCTGATAACACTCATTTTTCTGACCAGTGACCACAACTTCAGGATTCATCAGAGTCTTATGCATCTGTATTCCCCATGATTCCTTTTCAGCATACACCACCCTTCATGCAAGAACCAATTAGGCTAAATCCATTCCTCGGGTGGAAGGCACAACCACAGTACCAACATTGAGGCTACCCAAGCTACCATAAGAAAAATTGGCATCAACAAGGAAAAGGTATGATATCCTATTATCCCACAACATCTTGGAATAATACTCCTCCTCCTCCCAAATGTAAACCAAGACTTCATAACATGGTGAAGCAAAAAACATCTCTAAACCTCTAGATCCAAAAAAACACACGATCACCTATTCAATACGTATGAACTCAAGTGGGGAAATTGGAAAACACTATCAGTGAGATCAAGATTTAATGTTCTGGAAAACTAACATCCCGTACCATTTCTAATTCGAAGGAAAAAAGAAAATATATGTGTAATTACACATTGTAGTTGTAAATAAGTTTTTTTCTACTGATTATACACAATAGATATGTCCCCTTATTGAAAACGCTCTTTCTCAACCCATAAATGATTCTAGTGAAGAAAAAAAAACCAAAAGGGTAAACCAATTATCAACAAGGATTCCCATGAACAATTCATTCCTCTTCCTTTCCCCCAAAGACTCACTAAATCTAAGAACAATATTGATAATGACATTGATAAGGAAATAATGGATACATTTAAAAAGGTGCCAGTTAACATTCCTTTATTAGATGCAGTTAAAAAAAATCCCTAAATATGCTAAATTTCATAAAAATATTTACACCCATAGAAAGTGAATAATAGGGAATTAGAGAGTCATCTTGGTAAGGAATGTCTCAGCCATGATTCAACTAGCAATGCCGACCAAGTGCAAGGATTTGGGAACTTTCACGATACCTTTCACCATAGTGGAGACATTATTTTCAGATTTGATGCTTGATTTAGGTTCTTCAATTAATGTAATTCCTTACTTGGTGTATAGTTATCTTCATGTTATTGAGATTCAACTGATAAAAATCATAGTGTAACATGCTAACCAAAGCACAACAAGCCTACCAGGAGTGGTCGAGGACGTCCTTATAAAAGTAAAGAATCTCATCTTCCCTACCTAATTTAATATTTTGAGATAGAGGATACCCAAACCAAAGACATACCCTTCTCATACATGGGAAGACCTTCCTCAAAACAGAAAATAAAATCATCAATTTTCAAAATGGTAAATTCTCCATGGAGTTCTATGGATAAAAGGTATGTTTTAACATCCTTGAGGATATGAAACACCCCATTGAAGAGAAGTCCACTCTTCAGATCTATTTGATTGAAGTTCTCTCAAATGATAGAAACATATACAATTCTTTCTGTGACCCATACTATGAATCTTTTTCATATTCTTCACCTTTGGATGATTTTATATTTGATTCATGTTTTGAGTGTTGTGTGGGTTCTAAAAATGTGTAAATTTTGTGTTTTAATTTATGAGTGTGTTCATTACGAGCTACCCATGACCGTCGATGATTATGAAAATCTCATTTCATTTAATTCCTTATCTATAGAGAATAAACATGAACAGATAGATAGTTTAATGGATCTCACTCACCATAAATCACCTCCATCAATAAAAAAACCACCGGTGTTAGAACTTAAAACACTTTCATCTAATTTAAAATAATTCTATCTTGAGTTTATTGACCAATTTCCGATTATTATTGCCAATGATATCTTTCAATTGCAGGAATCAAAACTGATACATCTTTTGAGAGAGTTTAAAAAGTAAATAGGATGGAAAATGGATGATTTTACCAATATTATCCCATTTATTCGTATTCACCATATAATTTTGGATGATGAGGCTAAGCCTATAAGTCAGGCTCAACACTGGATGAATCCCACTCTCCTTGAAGTGGTAAAACTAGAAGTTAGTAAATTACATGATATTGGGATCATTTAACCAATATCTGATTATAAATGGGTTAGACCATGTCAAATTGTTCCTAAAAATAGGAATGGTTGTTGTGTCAAATGAACAGAATTAATTGGTACCAACACGTGTGAAAAATATTTGGTGAGTCTGTATTGAATACCATCAACTGAATCAACCAACACAAAAGGATAACATTAATCTACTTTTCATTGACCAAATGTTAGAATGATTGGATGGTAAGTCCCGTTATTGTTTCCTTGATAGATATTAGAGTTATTTTAAAATCCATATAGCCCTTGAGGGTCATGAAAAGACAACATTTACAAGTCCATTTGGAAAATTTTCATATAGAAGGATGCCTTTTGGTCACTGTATTTATCCTGGTACTTTTCAGCATTGTATGTTGAGTATATTTTCATTGTACCTTGATAATTTCAGGGAAGTTTCTATGGATGACTTCACAGTTTATGGAAATTATTTGGATGATAGTTTTTCACACCTATGTTTTATCCTCCAATGTTGTATAAAAATAGATATTGTATTAAATTATGAGAAGAGCCATTTCATGTTGATCGAGTGATAGTTCTTTGGTATGTTATTTCAAATGAAATAATTCAAGTGGATAAATAAAAAATTGAACTAATTTCAATCCTTCCATGTCCAAAATGTTTTCATGAGGTGCGATCATTCTTGGGTCGTGCTTGTTTTTACCGCCTATTCATTAAAGACTTCAGTAATATCGCACTTCCCATGGCCTGATTATTAAAAAATGATTCTGAATTTGTGTTTGATAAAAATTGTGAGGATGATTTAAATTCACTAAAAAGGGGTTTCATATCACATCCTATTATTTGAACACAAAGTTGGGACCTCCCCTTTGAGCTTATGTTTGATGCCTATAACTTTTCAGGTGGGGTAGTTTTATCCAAAAGGGTTAAAAAGGCTCCTCATTTCATTACGTATGCCTCATGTACCGTTGAACCTACCCAAGAAAACTACACAGCCACTAAAATGGAGTTCTTCCTATTGTGTTTTCCTTGGGAAATTCCTTTCATATCTTATATGGTAAAAAATCATTGTCTTTTCTGGTCATGCTACCCTTCATTTTCTCCTCACGAAACCTAAATCTAAGAACCACCTTATTTGATGGATGATCAACCACTTTGAGTGTGACCATGAGATTAGAGATAATAGAGGATTGGAAAATGTGGTAGCTGACCATATTAGTATGTTTTCCCCACCATTGGACCATCTTGTTGACCCACCCTTCCCCATTGGATAATTCTCAATCATGAGAACCTTTGTGATATTGTGGACCTTACCCCCTAGTATGTGGATATTGTGAAATTTCTAAAACAATATTGGGTCCCCACTGATTTCATAGCTTCACAATACAAGAGTCTTAAGCATTATTCTTGATGGTACAATTGGGATGACCCATTATTTTAGAGAATTTTTTATGACCAAGTTTTTTGTCGGTGTGTCATGAACCATGAGTTCACCTCTGTTTTGACCTTGTTTCACACTTTGGCCTATGGGGGTCACTTTCGCTCTCAATGTACGACTCAAATGGTCCTTGACTCATGTATTTATTGGAAAAAATTATATAGATAAGCCCATCAGTTTTTTAAGTCCTGCACTAGATGTCAATTCACAGGGAACATCTCGAAGAGGAATGAAATGCCCCAAAAACCCAAGTTATTTTGTGATATTTTTGATGCATGGGGTATTGAATTCAAGGTTCCTTTTCCAAATTCATTTGTCTTTGTGTACATATTCTTGGATATTGAATATGTATCTATATTGGTGGAAGAAAATACCACCATGACAGATGACTCTCGATTGGTTGTTTATTTTTTGAGTTCCCAAATTTTTATTAGGTTTGGTTTACTGAGATTCATCATTTTTTATCAGAGTTTAAATTTTTTCAATCACAACATGAAAAATTTCATTCATAAGTACGGGTTTGTTCATAAAGTCTCCACACAATATCACCCCCAAAATAATGGACAAGCATAAATCTCAAATCGAGATGTTAGCAAATCATGGAAAAAATGTTTCAAACAAATAGGAAAGGATGCAGTTTACGCTTGGAAGATGCACTTCGGGAATACCATAAAACTTTTAAAACCCCAATCAAAATTTCACCATATAATATTGTTTTTGGGAATGCTTGTCACCTCTGAGTGGAGGTAGACCACCATGCACATTAGGATGTTAAAAAATGTAATATGAATCTTTCAAATTCCGGTGAGCATAGGAAGCTACGAATTCAAGTGTTGGAAGAAATTCGACATTATTCATATGAGAACTCCCAGATCAATAAAGATAATACAAAGTCTATCCATGATAGAATTATTCATCAATGGAAGATTCATATCGATGAGAAAGTCCTAATGTATAATTTTAGGCTAATTCTTCACTCAGATAAGATTCATTATCGATGGATCAGTCCTTATACCATTACTGAGGTTTACAATTTTGGTGCTATACAATTTTTCCATTAGAAGAGTGGAGAGAGTATTAATATCAATGGGTAGAATCTGAAACACTTTTAAGAGTGTTTTCAAAATCATCTCATGGAGGAAATCCAACTAATAGATGCCACATATGACACCACATAGAATCTTGTCCCTTATCTCTACCATTATTTACTTGTCTATTTATTTAAAATGCTTTTATTGAGGTTATTATATCTTTTAGGGGTGGGGGATGGTGACAAGTCATAATTAAGATTAAACAAAACAAAACAAAATAAACAAAATCAAAAAAATTAAAAAAGAAAAATGTATTTTCATTTTTGATTTATTTTCCTTATTTTATGTTTTTAGATAAAAATTTATTTTAAAAATAATACACAAAATCATTTTTCATTCTTTGAGTCGATTGTGTGGAAAATTCAATTATTGTTTGAAAAATGTTTTCAAAAGAATGTTGATATGGAATATTTTTCGAAATTTTTTATTTTCAAATAATTTATTGGTGTTTAATGGATTTTTGAATCTCATGCCTTATTTGCACTGAGCAATATTTTAATCTCTTACTTGAGGGACATTATAGGCCGTTTATTGTATATTATTCCCTTTAATCACTTTAATGAATGTGTCAGGTCATGAAAGGAAAATAGAACTATCCTTTATTCTATTTGAAGCCATAAGATTTAAGTGTTCTAATTTTATGATAGATGTAATCATTCATTGAAATGTCCAATGTACAATTATCCTCTATTTTTTCCACCTTTACATTTTATCCTTCATAAGCATTAGAGACAATGAAATGCCTGCTAGGTAGTTAAATTACATGCTAATTTATCCCTAACTATGCATATCTTATGTAAATATTTTTTTTTAGAAATTGTGGGATAGAGGGTGTTTCCATGGGAATTCTGGGAAGAGAATCATTGTTATGAGTTGATGTAAATGGTGCCTAATTTTTCCCTTGAAATTAGGTTCACAAGACATATTACATCATTGTTTTACACATGTTTCCCACTTTTTCTCCAAATAAACTTTATATTAAGAAAATAGTTCTGTATATTGAATAAAATATAACAAAAGAATAAAATGGTGAAAAGATGATGTTTAATCATTATTATTAGTAGCTTGGTTGTGACCCACACAAATAAACAATGGGGATAGTGAGTTGGAGGTAATGCACTTTGGGAGGGTTTGAGTGTGTACATTCATTATGAACACTTGCTGTATTTTGACATGTTTTTTACATAAGAGATTAAACACTCCTATTCTACCTCATATTTTTAAACATTAAATCCTATAAACCTCTGAACCTTAGAATAAAACTTTTGGAAGTTTTTTAGAGTAGCACACTAGTTTCTACCGGTAGAGAACAGATAATCAAGAAAGAATATAGTACGATCACACCAAATCTAGGAAAATATAATAGATCCTCTTTCATATGTTCCTTGAGTGAAGAGGGAAAATCTTTAGGTGAGTTATGTTACACCATGTTTCATGGATGAATAAATGAAGTTGAACAAATACAAATATGGGAAAAGAAAAATTATAGGAAAATTGATTCCATAAAAAAGAAATGATGAATTTAATTTCAAAATATTCTTGGATGTTTTCAAACCTTTTATATAGGAAATTTTCATGATTAGGATATTATAGTTTTCTTAGTAGTGCAGATGTTTAGGTGTGGGGGTGTGATTATACCACGATTCACTATTTTATTTCACCCTTATGATGATGTATTAAACTGGTTTTTTATTGAAAATTACAAGTATAATAACAAATTGAACATCATTATTGATTTAATTATTTTGTATTTAAAATTGTAAAAAAGGTAAATGTTACTTGTTTTGATAATTAAAATGTAGGTAGAGGTGATTTGGAGGACCCATGATGAATTCTAATAAAAAACGGCCAATCTGCACATGATCCTAGCAAACCAGAGGACTAAAATGCATACTACTATTATAATGAGAACCCAAATGGGAGGAAACTTTGTGGAATGGTACAAATGATAATGAGCCACATTTAATATAAAATAATCCAAGCCCAATTCATCCATTAAGAGGCCTATACAAACTAATATGTCCAATAAAATGAATATACAAGGGGTCAAAACATTGCCTCTGTATTTTGACAATATCGCTAATTATATGCCATATATGGTTGGTAATGTTTACATGGTGGTAGAACATGTTTTGACCAAAAACTCTATAGTTTTTCAAAAGGGATTTAATATTGTATGACCGTCCAAACCCATGTACCATGTGGGTTCCCAAAACCAAGGTTCCCAAAACCACTTCCCACATTGCCTATAAACTGGCAACTTGGGAACCCCATTTTGGAGATAGACAAGGAGGAAAGGTGCTGAAATTTTGGAGTCCCCTTGGAGTCTTCTAATTATACCTTGACATTATGTGGGATATGGGAAGTGCTACTTCAACATATTCTTCTTCCCCCCTCCCATGTATTTCTAAACACCATGGTATCACTCAGGGAGGAACGCGATGTAAATATCAAGATTCATGTTTTTAATATTTGAATGACCATTTTAATTATAGGTTATTATGTTTTTTTTCATAATCATTTTTTATTTTTTTATTGATAAATCTACTGTTATTCCATTATTAACTCATATGATCATGTTTGGGGGTACCCATTCATGTGATGTTTTACACATCATTCACCACTTCTTCTTCCCAATTTAATTGTAGTGTCTGTGTGGTTAAAATTGTTTAATTTAAATCACATAAATAATATCATGGAAAAGTACATTAAAGTCATGTAAACATATTGAAATAACATACAAACATGTATATTTCATCGAGCTCTTCAGGTGTTTCCTTGGTGAGTTTTGGTTATGAAGTCGACCACATATCACCCAATCATCGGCGGTATCTGGTGAATCATTGGGTGTTTCTAACCAAAAACTAGGATGTATCTGAGAATAAAATCATTAAAATTATATTTCAGGGTGTTAAAAACCATTTATTAAAAGATAATAACCCAATCTCTTGATATAATTAAGTATGAGCATGAAAATATATCCCCGGGTTGATAATGTTTAATTACTTTTGTTAACTTCCTCTTTGTTTTTATCGCTTTCCACTTTCTTTTGGCATTTTAAAACATATAACCCCAAGTTTTCCAGAATTAAATTCACATTTTATTTTAATAATCAAAACAATATTTTTTTTAATTAATGATCTATGGCTCCGTTGAGAGATAACCTAGGGTTACTGCAATACTGCAGCAGTTCTAGTAAACTAACCATTTAATTTGACGCGCTTGACAACATGATCAACTAATTGGAGGGGGATATACCACTGGAGGTGGAGGGTGGTTCCAGAGGGGTCACATGCTAGATAGGGGGCCATTTACAGTGGGTCACGCATCCGAGAGGAGGTCATTAGTGGTTTGTTGTCTAGACAAGGTCGGTGTCAGTTGGTCATGTGTTGGAGAGGAGGATGGTTGGCTGGGAGGCACCAGAGAGGCGGGAACCTAGAGGGGTGATCTCCAGAGAGTTTCTCATCAAAGGAGGGGGTTTTTGTGGAGAGGAACACATAGGTAGAGGAGAGGTAAGGGGGTCATGTGGGTGTGAGAGAAGAGGAAGGCAAAGTCCCCATTTAAGGTATCAAAAAAATTAAGAAAATAATAATAACAATAATTATGATAGTAATAATATTATAATAATGATTATTATTAATACATTATATTAATTTTATTTCCCCTTACTTATTTAATTTTATTTTTAATATTATTTATATTAAATCTATTTATTTTAAATATAGGGAAACCACATGGTCACCACGCAGGGCTCAAGCCACCATACGTAAACCGTACAATATAGTTTATACATTCCAAAAGCATCTGCACGATTAACTCGGATGTCTGCACAATTTCTATTTACTCTGTAGTGCTGATACACTAACCTAAAACCAACCACATGTTCTAAATATCAAAAATTTATATCAGGTCTCAAACCCAAAACTCACCGAAATACCCAATACCAAGAAAAAGATAAAATTAAAAGAGGATCCAAGGTTGGGGTGTGACAATTCTACCCACCACAGACACTTTATGCCCCCAAAAAGTCACCATGACAAAGGATAATTAAAACGTGAGTCCGTACTTGAAACTAATGGGAGAGAAATAAAGAACATCAGGGTTACTATTCCCTCCACAAGTCACATCCTACTGATCAAGAATGACCCATGACACCAACGAATTGTAGAACATAAGAGGGTTCTTCCCACGATAATGGCTCAGCTAGCACGAGAATTAAAACTCCAAAACACCACCTCGGGGATGGGGGCCAACACGGGAACTCCCAAACATTCCAAACCAAATTTGATAAAATGAGTGAAACAACTCCACCACAAGAACTAAAATCCTTTCACACACCAACCAGACCCCCAATATTTGGTTAAAACATACAAAAAGAAACTCCGACTAAATAATAGACTGGAAACACCATTAACCTTTTGAAAAAACATAAAAATCTCTAAACATGCACCATTAAACCAAAACCATCCAATACAATGGCCGATCACACAATAAAAAAATGAACAGTTCATAAAACCATATTTAGAATATATGAAACAACTTGGGTTTTGATAGAGCGAGATCCTCACACTATTAAAAAAAGATATGAACTTACAACAAAAGGATAACAAGAATAATGAATCCTTAAATGTCTCTATGACAAAACAAATGAAAAAGAACCAAGCTAAGGTCTCACATACCCCTGGTATCCCAGACTATGAATGAGCTTCACCCAGAGACTTGTGCCTTAGGTTATGATGACTGAAGCACCTCCATCCTCATAGTCATGTATGAGCATCACTCCGTCCTTACCCCTTCTTTGAGAAACACATCTTATAGAACTTTTCTAGGTGACCCAAATGTCTGCAATGATATTAGGTCTTTGTAGTGATGTGACAAGATGGATTTGAATTCCTAGACCGGGAACACTGATGGAATACCCGAAAACAGTTTTACAAAAAAAATAATCTGAACTAATGAGGATAACTCCTTAGGAATAGGTTATTGTGACATCTTCTCCTCACCAGATAGCGTACCTTCTCAAGAAAATGGATAAACCATATTTCAAATTTCCTGTTATTTTAGAACCAACTCATCAAGGAAAGATTCATTTACCATATTCTCAAAATGATGGTCCTTAGAAGAGAGGACCCACTCCTTGATCTCAATATAAAGACCCCTGATGAATTTATTTGCCTTCATAAAATAATGTGATGCCACCTCCAGAGTGAAGGAAACCAGGTCCTTAAAGTGGGCAACCTAGGCTTTCACCGACCACTGACATTGTTTAATACATACCAGTTCTTATATTTTCATCATCTTCACCTCCTCAAGTACAAAACATCAGATGTAGATAGACATAAAAACATCTCTGTTTCTGACGCTTTCATAGGGGTGAGTGCATCCATCTGTCCACAGAGGAGGACGCGATGCGCTGTTGCCCGGCATTCCCGCCTTCCAATGGCGGGTGGCATTCGCTCCTTATTCAGGGACGTCTGTTCCTTAATCGAAACGGGATGATGGGATGTCAGTTCTTCCTTCTGTGGATTCCTACTCAGAACTCGTCACCTAGTCTGGGTCTCCCTCATAGATTTAATACTTTGTTCATGAATCTCATTCCCGGTGCCATATCTTTATGGATGTCGATTAATTACACTACTTCTGTCAAGACTTTCCATAGGGTCTTGACATGGTAGCGACCTTCGTTTGGAGTAGATGGAAACATCAGGCATGTTGGGGCATCTCTAGGTGCGTGGACATTAGGGGACCTATATTCTTCCTCATAATAGGGCATCTCAAGGGTGCAGAACTCGATTCATCCCACGTCGAATGCGGGGAATCATATTCCATAGGCATGTGTCTGAGGTTTTCCTCAGCTTCCCATGTCCAACACAGGGTATTCCGCAAGTTTAACATCTTACGGAGATGGTTAAACCAAAGGCGTGTCTTCCGAGGTTTTCCTCAGGCATATCATGTTTATCACGAGGTAGGCCGCGAGTTTAACGTCCTGCGGAGATGGTTACACCAAGGGAGTGTCTTCCAAGGTTTCCCTCAGGCATCTCATGTTTATCACGAGGTAGACCGCGAGTTTAAAGACTTGTGGAGACGGAATGAGGGTGATCATAACGTCCCATAGAGACGTATCAGATTGGTATATCCCAAAGAGAGATCACCTGGAAGATGGATGGATCAAAACACCCAATGATGATAGATCCGAGGTGGTGCACTCCCTAAAGGGGAGATGTCACACCTAATGGCCGATCTGAACACCACTGAGGGCAGATCAGGGGATGTGCACCCCAAGATGGGGGACACCATGGATTACCATTGGCTGGGATTGAACCTCTTGGAGGTTTCCTACATACCCTGTGTAGAGGACAGGGATCAAAATTTGCATAGTTCAAAGGGGTGATGAATCGGGGTGTAAACAGAGGACAAAAACCCGGAGACATGTTGTGGCTTATGCGGGGATAGCGGCCCAGGTATTGCTAGGAGCAATGAGGAGGGTGGATGACATGATCCCACCAGGATGTGGAGGCCCAGGTAAGAATCAGGGTGGATGATGGAAGCATGAATGAAGTGGAGGGGGTGAAATGGGACCATCACAAGGGAGACTATGAAGTTGGGCTTGAGCCTCGAAGAGACCTCCTACGTATCCCCGTGGTAGGGAATCAAAGTCCGCGTAGTTTGGGATGGTGTGCCGGAGGACCGACGTGAATATGGACCTTGGTCGGATGGGTGTTGTCAGTGAACCAACTTGAAGGTGGACCTTGGTCCAATGGGCATCATCAGCGAACCGATGTGAATTGGGTCGGGACGACCGGGTGATGGGATTGAACCTTATGGAGGCTTCCTACGTACCATGCCTTGACAAGGATCAAAGACCACATAGTTCCGAAGGGGCTTCGTCGGCGAACCGACGTAAAGGTGGACCTTGGTCCAGATTGTGTGGGGCTTACACACTAGGCTGCCCAGGTGATGGTGACCTGTCGTGAATAATGTTGGTATGACCAACCGGTGGTGGACATGAACCTCTGGGAGGCCTCCTATGTACCATGCCTTGACATGTATCAAAGACCACGTAGTTCAGAGGATGGAAATCTTCAGCGAACCGACGTGAAGGCAGACCTTGGTCCAATGAGGGATGGGCTTGATCCTCGGGGAGGTTTCCTACGTACCATGCCTTGACATGGATCAAAGACCTCATAGTTCAAATGTTTTCATCGGTGAACCAACGTGAAAGTAGACCCAGGGGTCTACTAGTGGTGGGCTTGAACCTCGTGAAGGATTCCTACGTACCATGCCTTGACATGGATCAATGTCCTTGTAGTTCGGGTGGTGACAACGGCTTGTCGTCGGACTAGAAGGCAGTTTAACGTCTTGTTGGATGAAGGTAGAACTCGATGTGAATTGGATGACGGGTGGGCTTGAACTTAGTGGAGTCTTCCTACGTACCATGCCTTGACATGGATCCAAAACCTCGTAGTTCAAATGGGTGTGTAGTTTAATTCCATGTAGGATAAGGGAATACAGTTTAATGTCATGCTGGACAAGAGCAAGCAGTTTAACATCATGCTGGATGAGGTATTGTCATGGCCAATGCCAACTCTAAGCCCACGTGAGTCATGCTCGGTGTGAGAAATAAGAGGCAGTAAGGACCTGACGATCACGCCGCGAAGGGTGCGTCCGTGAGAAGTGAAGAGGGGCTTACGCGTTAGACGTCCCATGGTGTTGGGAGTTACTCCAGGATGGAGGCCCGAAGAAAAGGATGATGATGGTTTCGGGCTTGAGCCTCATGGAGGCTTCCTATGTATCCCCATGGCAGGGAATCAAAGTCTCTGTAGTTCTTCTAATTACGGCTCACCACCGATTGGGGGCTTCAACGGCATACCGCTGGATTGGGTCACAACGGCTTACTGCTAAATTGGGTGTCAAAGGCATACCGCTGAATAGGGTCGCAACGGCTTACCGCTGGATTGGGACACAACGTCTCACCGTTGGACAAGGATGTCAACGGCTTACCGCTGAATGGGGTCGCAACTGCTTACCACTGGATTGGGTGTCAACGGCTTACCGTTGAATGGGTCAAAACGGCTTACCACTGGATTGGCTGTCAACGACTTACCGCTGAATATGATCACAACGACTTATCGCTGGATTGGGTTTCAATAGCTTACTGCTGAATAGGATCACAACATATTACCTCTGGATTGGGTCACAATGGCTTACTGCTGAATTAGGTGTCAACGGCTTCCCACTGGATTGGGTCACAATGTCTTACCACTGGAGAGGGATGTCAACGGCTTACCGCTGAATAGGATCGCAATGGAATACCGCTGGATTGGGTGTCAACGGCTTACAGATGAATGGGTCACAACGGATTACCGCTAGATTGGCTATCAATGGCTTACCACTGAATAAGATCGCAACGACTTACCGCTAATTGGGATCACAACAGTGGATGGGGGATTACGTGAGGAAGCTGCCCGGGTGCTGCTAGGGAGAGACAATGCTGCATGGGGATTACGCTAGGAAGCTGCCCGGGTGCCGCTATTGAGCGGAAATGGTGAATGGGGCTTACTCTGGGAAGCTGGCCGGGTGCCGCTATGGAGCTGGAATAGTGAATGGGGCTTACGCTCGGTAGCTTCCTGGGTGCCGCTATGGAGCGGCAATGGTGAATGGGGCTTACGCTAGGAAGCTTCCCAGGTGCCGCTATGGAGCGGCAATGGTGAATGGGGATTACACTAGGGAGCTACCCGGGTGCCTCTATAGAGAGGCACTGGTGAATGGGGCTTACGCTAGGGAGCTGCTTGGGTGCCGCTATGGAGCGGCACAAGTGAATGGGGCTTACGCTTGGCAGCTGCCCGGGAGCTGCTATGGAGCGGCAATGGTGAATGGGGCTTACGCTAGGAAGGTGCCCGGGTGCCGCTATGGAGCGGAAATGGTGAATGGGGCTTACACTAGGAAGCTGCCCGGGTGCCGCTATGGAGCGACACTGGTGAATGGGGATTACGCTAGGGAGCTGCATGGGTGCCGCTATGGAGCGGCACTAGTGAATGGCGCTTACGCTAGGAAGGTGCCCGGGTGCCGCTTTGGAGCGGTACTGGTTAATGGGGCTTACACCAGGGAGCTTCCTGGGTTCCGCTACGGAGCGGCACTGGTGAATGGAGCTTACGCTAGGTAGCTGCCCGGGTGCGACTATGGAGCGACACTGGTGAATGGGGCTTAAGCTAGGGAGCTGCCCGAGTGCCGCTATGGAGTGGCACTGGTGAATAGGGCTTACGCTAGGAAGTTTCCCGGGTGCCGCTATGGAGCGACACTGGTGAATGGGGCTTACGCTAGGAAGTTGTCCGGGTGCCGCTATGGAGTGGCACTGGTGAATGGGGCTTACGCTAGGGAGCTGCTCGGGTGCCGCTATGGAGCCGTACTGGTGAATGGGGATTACGCTAGGGAGCTTCTCGGGTGCCGCTATGGAGCGGCACTGGTGAATGGGGATTAAGCTAGGGAGCTTCCTGGGTGCCGCTATGGAGCGGCAATGGTGAATGGGGCTTACGCTAGGAAGCTGCCCGTATTGGCTTCCTCATGTCTAGCCACGAGGGCATCCCAACTCACTGGTGAATTGAAGCCCTCACCTGTGCACTAGTGCGCAAGAGGGATAATGCCATGGGGCGTTGAAATTATGCCACTGTAATCATGGAATTAGGCGTCTTATGTTAGGAGCATAAGGCACCTCTTATTTGGAGTAAGAGGCATCCTATGTTTGGGACATCGAGATTACTACAGTTTAGAGTCATGTAGAAACGACTGTTGGCTTCTTATACTAGGAGCATAAGGAATCTCTCATATATGGCAAGAGGAATCCTATCATTTGTTAGATAGGGAGTGTTACAGTTTATAGTCATGTAGATAGGAATATTGGCATCTTATGCTGGGAGCATAAGGCATCTCTTTCTTGGAGCAAGGGGCATCTTATGTTTGGATCATAGGGAGAATACTACAGTTTAGAGTCATGTAGGTAAGACTGTTGGCATCTCATGCTAGGAGAATAAGGCATCTCTTGTATAGGGAAAGAGGCATCTCTTGTTTGGAGTAAGAGGCATCATATAATTTTTTAGATAGGGGGAATACTATAGTTTAGAGTCATGTAGGTAGGACTATTGGCATCTCATGCTAGGAGCATAAGGCATCTCTCGTATAGGGCAAGAGGCATCCCATGTTTGGAACATAAGGATTACTACAATTTAGAGTCATGTAGAAAGGACTATTAGGAATAAGGTGCCTAGAAATGGTTGGTGTTGGGACTTATGCAAGGGCGACCCTTTCTGGTTCAACTTGGCATAGGAGCCAAGTGATTGGGTTGGGAGGAGTTTCCAGAGAAACGGTTCGACTCAAGGTACTCGGGGAATTGATGATGAGAACCTCAACTCATGACATAGGAAACAAAACAAGATGAATACATCATCTGAAGGTGTTTCATGGTGTGTGGATGAGTGTATCATGTCATGGTATTCCATAGGTTGAAGGTGGGAGAGCATAAGGGTGAAATGGAAAATCCCGGAATCCCGGCCCAAAAAGTTTGCAGTGCGACTCTCCATTTTTCATGGTGGTATGTGACGGTTGCGAAGGGACCGGCCCGGAGGGCTGGGACCGCTAGTCGGCGCTGACTTTGAGCGGGGGCGCGGGGGCGCAGCCACCATGGTATGGACCGGTGGGCGCGATGGTAAGATCCTCGCGAAGGACAAGTCTTCACGAAGTAGCTTTGCGGAGCATAGCCTCACGGAGCAATGGTCTCTCACGGAGAAATGGGGTCTCGAGGAGCTTGGTCTTGAGGAGCAGCATCGCGGAGCATTGGCTCACAGAGCATTGTCTCACGGAGGATGGTCTCGCAGAGCAGCATCGCAGAGCATGGACTCGCGGAGCATGGACTCACGGAGCTTCGTCTCGCGAAGCAGCAACGCGAAGGAAGCTGCTCGTGGAGCATGGCCTCGCGGAGCCGCAATGCAGAGCTTCGCTCGGCCGCCCAAGGGGCGAAGTGGTCGTGGTCGTCCGTCCGGAGAAGGGGGGTAACATGGGTATTTATAGGAAAGGGGAACCGCGATGCAAAGATCATGCGGCATGAAGAGGGAATTCAGTTGCTTCGCGGCGGGTCGCGAACGTCAACCTGATTCGCGGAGCGGTACCACCTACTCTGCTTCGCGGCATGTTCGCGAACGTCAGAACGTTAGCAGAGAGTTACCGCCTCCTGTACTTCGCGGTGGGTCTTCGCGGCGCGTCGCGGACGTCATCTGGGTTCGCGGAGCATCCCTCCACATTGCTTCGCGGCGGCGCTCCGCGATCACAAAGTGGGCTTCGCGAATGGGCTTCACGAACCAGTTTTCCAGCCCAACTTCAAATGTCCATAACTCCTAATCCGTAGCTCAGTTCGGGCTCTGCGACCTACCAAATCGTATATGAGGAAACGTTCTACGATCTTGGATCATGTATGGAAGCATTTGGAATATTTTGGGAACACGTTTTCTGGGGTCAATAATCACACGTCATCGTGACTTGCAATGATGGTGTGGCGAACAGCTCTCATTCATCCAAAGATGGACATTATAATAGATCCAAAATAGTATTTACTCTGATAGCTTCGGGAGGTCCCAAAACCTTAAAGACAGAGTCAACCTCTTCAAGAAACCTCACTTCCATTATTTTTCCATGATCAATGAGAAGGATAAGAAAAACAAGGGAAGGATCAAAATCTTGGCATGACTCATTAGAAAAATTAGGAACATTTCTAGGTGTCAGTTTCGGAATAGAATATAAATCATAAAACCAAAAACTATATCATGATGAAGCACAATAAAAAAGACAACCTCAACCCAAAAAAAACTCCCTCTAAAACCAGAAAAATATAAACTCATAAAAACATCCCTTTCAAAAAAATACGTTTGGAAAAACAAGGCTAAAACATTGGTTTAAAATAAAAACCCATGGAATCCCATGAACCATATCACATATGTTCCTTCATTTCCATCCATATGTTTCAACACAGACTTTCCACACATATAACCTCACATGGAAAAACATCCATAAAGATAACCAAGGGTCACACTAAATCCATTTTCTTATCAAGTCCAAACATTTAGAAAATTATCAAAATGAAATAATTTAAATTTAGAAACACATCATAATGATTTAAATCCTTTTAAAAGAAATAATTTTAATTTCAAAAACCCATTTAATTCTCAAAAATACAATTACACTGACCAGAAACAATGATAATGACAACATTCACCAAACTGTCAGAATGAGGAACTAGTAGTTATCCTTAACTTGGTGACATGGTAGTGAGTCATTTCATATGTAATAATCAACAACTAGATGGATATTAAACTATGTAAATGGAATCCACATGGGTCACTACTCAATGTGAAATCATGACATAACACCTACTTTCCTCCATTGTCAACCCTCAATCATAAAAAAAGAAAGAAATCAATTACCATACTACACCTGGTAACTCATGTCTCGTCATGAGCAGTAGTGATCAGAAACCAACCCAAAACCTACATCTTGAGTCCCGATGGTCCTAATATCCATATTCTAGACATTTCAAATAATAAGGACCTACTCATATACCATTTTTACACAAACCTACTTGGGTCTACCAGGATCCGATCATTAGAGCCAATATGCGACAAGGCCCAAGAGGCGTCCTCAATCCCACGGGTTGGAAACTAGCACCGGGCGTAAAATAATAAATGGGAATGATTTTGGTAAAATTAAATAACCATGATGAAAAAAATCAAGAAAGAAGATACTAATAACAACATGAATATCAAACGAATAAATAAATAGGTTCAGATACATGATACAATAGAAAAAATAGAAAATACATACATGAGTGGAACTAAATGAACAAAACCAAACTACTTCCAAGAGATCTCCACATGACCTCAAAGTCACCACCATCAACAAGACGGAAACACTCTGAAAGCTAGTTCGAGCTAGGGTGCCTGAACGAGAAGGAGAACCAATAAAAAACTTAGGCCTACTAACACTAAAAGGTTTAGGTATGGTGTGAGCATTACAACTTAGTATAGAGTCACCACATAATCCATCTAGTTCATTTCTAAAAATAATTCATTAATAGTAGTTTGGGAACATTATTATATAAAAATAAGTTTGTCACAATTTATTAAACAAACATATAATTCCCGTTTTTGAAACCCCGGACACGCAACCTTCCATTTTAAAAATAAAATACAATTTTATATCCAAAAAACCAAACCAAATAATACTAGTGATGTGTGGAAAATAAATAAACAAATACTGCAAGCTGGAAACTAATTCAATAGAATGTAAACAAGAAGATATAATTATTTACCATGAGTGATCCTAAATGTCCCTAGAATATCTATATACGTACTTGATTTATAACCAACTTATAGTGTATGGTGAATCCCCTAAGTCTATAACCAACTGGCCACCATCAACTGGCTAATCTGGTGGCACATCCCACCTATCCTATCTAAAATCCATGGGGTACCAACCCATCTAATCAGTGTTAATCACCTACCATCACTTGATCCTCTCAAAGATTCCTAGGAACCCATGGTAATGTTAATAATGTGTATGTATCATGCCCTCTCACACATGACTCACCTTACCTACCATCACCCTACTTTCTTGCCCCAAATACGAACACCCTATATGATAAACTATAAAGGGATACCCCTCCTATAGAGGTCCCCCATATATGCACACACACACACACACATATATATATATATCTCACATCATACAGAGTGACAAACAGACCGTCACATCATATAAAAATCAACACCATTTCATAAAAAAACATGAATTTCCAACTAGGAATTCAAACATTCCAAAAATCACTCTTTTCTAAAATCAACACAAAACACCATTTTTAAAAGGCACAATACCAAATGGGTCTTTAAGCTTCAGACACCCCAAATACATTTACCAAAGAAATTTCCAAATAATTTCAAAAACCATGTGAAACTACACTTTCCCAAGAACATTATAAACAATCGTTTCCAAACTTTAGTAAAAAAATATAACATTATAAAACATGAAAACATGCCCGTTTTTCCATTCACACACCCAAAACCATCTAAATTTCAAAATCAACCAGTAGAATTCCAATAACCCAAAATCCAATTTCACATAACTCACAAATATGCAATTGAGGATTTAGAAATCAATAAACCTAACAAAAAATACACAACCCATTGATTACAAATCAGCATATCCTATACGTAAATCCCGTAACATAATCCAAAAAATTTAATAAAACATTTCAAATAAAAAATCACCACCCAAACACCCAATTTCACTCATAAAGATTAATTGACATTTAAGAATACACATTTGTCATGAGAACACATAAAAATAAATCAAGGGACATATCAAACACCATTTTTAACAAATTCCAAAAGAACAGAAACACCATACGAAATGGACTATATACATCATCGAGGCACAAATCATATTTAAAAAATAATAAAAACAAAAGTTGGAATTTTATCAACACATTGGTAATATATACACCTAGGGATAAATAAGAAAACACCTCAACATCTATTTTTTTTTAACAATTTCTACCAACATGAAAATGTGATGATAATTTATATATGTTCTCTATAATGGTTAGAATCATAATTAAATATTTCTTGAACACATTAAAGCATCCATGGTTTGTGTTGGAAAGGAATAGGATGGAAACACATACATCAATTCCATGAGAAAGAAATGGAACTCTTGGAGAAAGAATATTAGGGCCTCGAAGACAATCCAAAAACCCATGAACAAAAAAATCACTAATAATAAATTCAAACAATTACTGTTTCCAAAATAGAGAAAAACCACATGAAACCCCATGAAACGAAGTAATTATCCCTAGAGGGGGGAGATACTACCAGAGGAGGAGGGATACACACTGGTGGGGTCACAGGCCAGAGAGGGGGCCATTGGCGGTGGGTCACATGCTAGAGAGGAGGATGGTAGAAGGTCACACATTGGATAAGGAAGGCATTTTCGGGTCCTTCACCAGACAGGAGGACAACATGTTGGAGGCATGCACGAGAGAGGAGGGCATCAGGAGGGGCGATCTCCAGAGGGTTGTTCACTGGAGGAGGGGAGTACGCAGGGAGGGGAACACTCCGGTAGAAGAGAGGTAAGAGGGTCAAATGGGGGTGTTGGAGGAGGAAAGAGAATATCCCTTTTAGGGTTTCTAAAATATGGGAAATAATAATAATAATAATCATCATCATCATCATAAAAATAATAAAAATAATGATAATAATAATAATATTATTATTATTATAGTTACAAAATTCTCTTAATTTCATTTCTAATTTATTATTTTATTTTATTTTTTATTTTATATTCAACAAACTTATTTATTTTAAATATCAAGAAACCAGACAATCACCCCACACGACTCAAGCAACCGTGCGCGAACTATGTGGTAGCTTCTGTCCAATCAAGAAACAGCCACATGAGTATCTGGGCTGAACATACTATTTTCGCTAATCGTGTGGTTCCCATTCACTATCCTAGAACCTAAGAATATTTCCAAACAAAAAAATTTTAAACATGGTCTCAAACACAACCCTCGAACAAAAGACCCGAGACTCAGAAAATGATAAAAATAAGAGGATCTGAGTACGGGGTGTGACAAACCATGGGTTCCTAGAATGATGAACGAATACTCAACACCCGTGCCATTAAAATCCATGAATAAATTCATAGATATCTCAACAACATTTATCACAAAAAGAAACATGTGCCTCACCCAAGGTGAAATAATATTCAACTATAATAACAAAAACAATTAACAGTAATCCCAACATGATTACTTGGGTTTCCCCCATACATAGGTCTGAAACATCCATGAATGAGAACATTACCAATACTCAACTCTTACTATAGTATCATTTACAGCTCTCACCAAAATATATGAAAAAATAATAAGAAATAAAATTGGACCTCCAATACCAGTTTGTAATGTCCCAAACCAGGAGCCACATGACGGTGCCCCAATCTAGTTGGTCACATGACCTCAGTCGGGCTTCCCCATATTCTAGAGGACACTAACTAACAACGTGGGTCTGGTAAGTTTGTAATGGGGATACAATACCCACTCTTATTAGAGTAAAACACCATCGGAATTGCATAAGAAATTATAGAATAATATATAATCATAAACATTACCAATGTCATAGGATAACCAAAAATTAAAATATAATACTCAACTGAAAGGGAAACATGCTACGCCAAAGTATGTTCCAAAGTTTCGGAATTTATACTAAATATAAAGGCACTAAAAACTCCCAAGTGCATCCTGAACAATTTCTGGTTCATTAATCTATGTTCTATCCCCAAATTAGTAATCTATTATAACACCCTTTCCAATAATTTTTCCTACAATAATAAAGTCTTTTTGAGTACCGCATATGCATACCAAGTAGGGTGTTAGTAAAAATCAGTAGGCCACCACCAATGGTGTCTAAAAAAATTCCATTCAATATATAGTGTAATAAATTCAATGAAAAAAATTAGACAATGTATAAATAAACAGTTATCACATTACTATTTATTATTTATTTAATAATATTAACTCTAGTGTTCCTGGGGATAACCATAATTCTATACTGGATTAGGCTCATGCTGGAGCCCAAAGTCTTCACTAGGTAATATGATATCTTAACTTCTGCTTCAACTCATCATATAATTCAAATTATTCAAAGGTTATATGATATATCAGTACATGATTAGACTCATGTCTGTGTTCAAATTATTATCATGTGAGTCCATTTATTTGAGTGCCTTTGTTACCAGTCATTAAATTCACACATAAATTCCAATTTTACCAATAAAAAATTCATAAGTAATACGACCATGTTACCATTCATAATTCTTAATAAAATTATCATGTTCCCATTCCTTTAACAAAAATTAGAATAACCATTTTACCATTTATACTTCTCATTTGAATGACCATGATCCCATTCCTTTACTCAAAAATATAATGAAAATGTTACCATTTATACTTTTCAATTTATAATAACTATGTTCCCATTATTTCACACATAATTAATTCATAATTAATAATTAAACTCAATTCCCTCACTAATTAAATAATTATATAAATACATCAATATCGTTAATTAACTCCCCATATAATTAGGAATGTAAATCAATTAATTAATTATTCAATTAAATAATAAATAATAAAACTAATTTCCCAAAATTTGTTTTTTCAAAAATAATTTTCTCATTATAAATCTTAAATCTCCATAATTAATTGAAAAATTTATTATATAGATCATAATATCAAGGAACATAATTAATTCCTGATTACGTATCTCAATCTAGCCAATCCAATATCGTATAATTAATCCCCTTATTAATTATCTAGATTAAAACCCCTAATTCTCATAATCAATTTACCCCAAATAAAATATCCAAAAGGAAAACCCCTTATTCTCATGATTAATTACTAACTTAATCATCTATTTCATCAATTCTTAGATAAATTAATTAGTCAACCAAATTATCCCAATTTAGGATTTGAATAGATAAATAAAGATATAAATTCTACAATTTTTCATACCCACATTAAATCCATTACTACGGGAATTATATTTTAGACCACCTAGATCAATTCATTGAATGATGTTTGTTCAAAAGAAATCCCTAAAATCTGAGTAGCACAAAAACATAAATATGTGTTTTGGATCTATATCCATAAAACAAGATCAAGGATAACAAGTTCTAATAAATAAAGATTGAGATATAAAATCAAAGATCTTCATACCACCAAAAAAATTTAGATCTAAATAAATAGTGGATAAATTCCACTAAACGTTCATGAAAAGAGAGAAGAATTCTCGTGAAAGGCATTGAGATGAGATCCACCTACACGAAGAAGGGAGGATCTTCGACTAAGACTTTGAATATTGAAGAACAGAGGTCAGATGATGTTGTAACCCCTCTGAAAAAATCCAAAACCATCATAAAACATATAGTCCTCAGATAAGGTCTAATTGGATGTGTTTTTGTGGATTTTAAAATAATTTTATGGTGATTAGTAACTTTTTCATGGTTTTATGGGCAGGGGAACATGATTAGATAAAACGTGCGCCAACTATGTGGCCCTTATTGTCTATGGTCGCACGATTGCCTATATTTGGGAGCACAGTTTTCTCTAAATGTGTGCCAACTGCACACAACCCCTTTTTCTTATTGTTTTTTCAAAACTCCACCCATATACTCCCCAAGTCATAACTCCAATCAAAGTTACATAAAAAACAAAAAGTACCAGAAATTTCACCTGAGAAAACTATAGTAAAGGTCGGTATCTTACAACAGATCAAAACAAAGGGTTGAAAAATGAACCTTTTCTCTTAATACCATATAATAGGGATTTTTTTTGATACATAGTAATGACTTAAATGTGTAATGTACATATTCACATAGAATATGTTTAACATGTTCTAAAGGAGATAGTTTGAGTTAACCAAGGGTTATGGTTTCACAATACATTATAACTGTATTAATGAAAATCGTGTGGATGATGTTTTTGGTATGGAGGATAATTCTACCTTATCAATGATGAGGACTACAAGATTCCCAATAATCCGTGATTTATACATCATATACTTTGAAATCATAATTTCATGGGATAAATGAAAACATTCTTAATTGAGTTTTCTAGTATAAATCTATTTTAACATCAGGGAAGTAATGACTAATGATATGAAGCTATATAAGATGTTATGTACTTTTTTAGAGTTTTTTTCTTTTTAATGGTTGTATTATATCACTTGGGAAATGAATATGATTATACAAATTTCTATTAAATAATATGGTGTTGTTCAATGATGAATGTATCAAATCAGTTTATATCCATCTTGGATATACAAGTATGTCTATAGATATCTAGAATCATTTATGGTTGGAAAACAATATTAGGGTTATTTTATGGTATATATCATGATTATTCACATACTAATATGTTAAGTCTGTGTGACCATATTTTAAGATGAAAATAAAACAATTATTTATAACTATATTGAAATAGTAGAACATCATCAAGTGTTTTTCATTATGTGTTACAAAGACATCTAAATTACTACATTCTATTTGGGTTGTCGTTGATCACCAAGCACAGTAAGAATATTTCATAACTATTCATGATGTTTTCTCATGTGATCATCCTTTCTGGGAATACAACATGGGGGCTGAGAGGATTCATGGAGTTCATCATTAAATTATATCAAATTGGTATCTATTATTTTCTTCAATATTCTAGAGATGATTTTGAAAAGCACTAAATTTGATATTTAATTTTATCACTTGATATCAACCCCAAACTTGTGATAATTCTCAATGTAAAATTAAAACTATGGAAGATATATTGAGATATATTATAATTGAATTAATAGGAGGTTTAGCTAAAAAACATCACCTAGAATAGTTCTTAATTAATAATTAATTCCATTCAATTTTTCTTCTTGCACAATTTGAGGCTCTATAGGGTAGGAGTTGTAGAAAAATAACTTTTTGGGAAGAAGATGAAGAGATTATGATACTAGCATAGAATCTTTATAATAATATATTAGAGAATAATTAAACCATTCAATATTATATTAATATTTAACAACCATGTATGAATATCTAAAATGATAATCGTTTATTATATTTTTTGATCGATTTTGGAGAAAAGGCATTCCTTAGAATATCACTATGGAAAGTGATTATCATATTAATTGAGAAATGCAATTATACCCAAGACATATTTATACATTTGAACATCGATGATCATGTTGGGAAATGTCCTATTATAATTCACATTGAAAAAACCATAGTTGTGTACATGTTGTGTTCCATGAAACAAACCAATCTGGGTCAACTAGAGATGTCATCCATGAAGGTCGTTCATCCAGTGATGTGCAATGACTAAACCAATAAGTCTAATTTACAACCAACAGAATTAAAAACACTAATGTAAAACAAGGATTAAAATGACACAACCCTAATACACACTTATCCACAAAAAACATATTAAACTCAAAATAAACAAGAGAATACTAAAATTATCATCCATTTGACGAAATGTTACTACTAAACTATCCAACTATGAAAATGATGAGAAACAAGAGATGTCGGTGAATTACAGTAATCCCCTCCCTTTACCCGCAACTTGTAAAACCATATCTTAAAATTTATAATTGAAAAGTTATTGGTTGATATCAATTTACTGTATGATTTCAGAAAAAAAATCTACTTAAGGATTATTATGATATAAAGTCTAGGTCATCCTTAAAAAATTAAAATAAATTTTCCATGATTTTTTTGTAAAATATAAGTCAGTTTTTTATAAAATCATTATTTATTCACTAATGAATGGATTTTTTTCAAGTATAATTAGAAAGAATGACAACATTAGAACATCCAAACATGGATACACCAAATAATATCATTTGATAAATAAACCATGGAATATACCATAATGTGACAAAATAATCATAAATTAAAATTCACAAAAGAGGTCTCTGACCTATGTGAATATATAGATAGACATAAAAATAAAAAATAAGCATAAATCTATTAATATCCTGATTTAAATGATATCATGTACAACCACTATTTATCAATATTTAAACTCTAGTGGAATAACACACACCTAGAGTGACATGTCTATTTCTCAACACAGTAAAGGTTCTATATGTGATATGTTTTTGAAAGTCCATTTGAAAACCATTATATCCATTAAAAAATAATTTTCATATAAATTCACAATTGATTTGATTATTGAAACCCCCTTTTAGAAACAAAACCATAATTAAGGAATTCAATATAAAAGTTAATTTTCATAATACTATTTTAATGAATGTCTACATTTTGACATGAATCCATTGAAAAAATTTGATTTTGATATAAACTAAATATATTAAATTAAAAACCCAAAATAATTAACATGAACACCCTTTAATTAAAAAATTTGAACCCTTTGGTAGATACACATAACTCAATAATGGAGGGAAGTTCACTGTTAATTATTCTCTTAGGAATAGGTTTGAAGGACTATAAAATGGGGAATGAATAAATCTTTTAGTTTCGCCCATGTTTCCTATTAACTGCGATAAATTATGTAATAATAATTGGATTCAAAGGGATTTTGGATTTTATACCCAGTATAGAAAGCAATTGACTATGGAGAATACCACCCTACCATACTACATGACCTCCAGAGAATAAGACAAAATCCATATCCACACCACATAAATAGGTTTTTATTTATGATTAATATGCCACTATAAGAGGCATGCATATGTCATTATCAATTAAATTGGTTACTGGAATCCAAAACACATATATCAACTATATCTTATTATCTAATATCAAGGTGTATTCTTAGCCAATGAACAATGTTACTACTACCAAAAAAAATATAACAGAAAACCTCACTTATAATAGACTACATACCTCATCCATTACCTCATAATAATAATGATGAACTGAAAATAATTCTTAGGCCTCATCCCATCCTCCATGGGGAACACATCATGAAAATGGTAGTGCAAAAAAAAGAAACACCACTCAAACACAGTGTCTTAACATTATAGTCAACACCATAGCCATTCCACTCTATGACACAACCACCATCTAGGAAAAAAAATAAAACTCCATATTACCTCTAAAAATCATTTTATTAATTTCTTTATTCTAGAAATACATTCAAACAAACGAAAAAAACAATCCTCAATCTAAATAATAACCCTGACATAGAGGGAATCAAATTTCCCCCATATTTAAATATTTCAAACTTGAGAAACCCCAATAAACTCTTGATAGAAACATAGAATTGTCCACTGCTACTTGACCAATGATTATCATCCACATGTATCATATATCTCTAATTTTAACATAAATTTCACTAAAAATAATGGAATTTTTTTCACAATGTAATTTTTCTCAGTGATGAAAAATTTGAACCATTTCCTCAATAAAAATAGTGTTTCCCTCAATATTAACATCCTCTCATTAATTCATATAGGAATTTTATATTTGATAACTCCTCAAATAAGAAACATGAAAAAAATAATTAATTGATGTCAAACAAGAAGGATATTTTGATATGTTATTTCACCATTCATATTTAGTCATCGTTATATGGGGGGATTATAAACATGGATTCGAATATACACTTCATAACCAGGTGATGGTGTTTCAAGAGAGGTGAGAATTAATTAATTTACCAATCTAAAAACTACAAATATAAAGGACTATGAATAAGGTACAAATAGTATTTCTATTAACATTTTTTCATGAGAAATATGTCCTGCATAAACATCACCATTTCTATCATCACATAAATAAGGATCAAACCCATAAAATATTCATCTTCAAATACTACCCAACACAATGGATATCTATATTTCCATCCATTAAATAATTATAATTTATTCATATTCATCAAAGCCTAAAAAGTATTGATAATATAAAATTAATCCAAATGAAGATGATTTTTTCAAGAACAACCAACATCGATCAAAATATTTTAGTGCATATCCTCAAGAACATGGAAATATTTAATCTTGTATCAATACATTTGTGGTTGATATGCCATTATTAATTTCAATAGGGATCCCATAAAATATTTCAATCCATTTAAAGAACCCTCATGTTAAATGTGGGTCCCTATCAGAAAATGATAATTTAGTGAACCAGATGATGTACCACAACCCTCGGACATATAAGTTCCAGAGCTACCCTAATTTATTCCACTCATTGATTTAGAGGAAATGATCTGATTTCATAATTCAATCAATGATCACCCAAATCACCTCCTTACCTATAAGATTCTATGAAAAACTAAAGTCGAAGGCCATGGAGATATATTCCCACTTCAATAATAGAATGGGATTTTTTTAACAAACTAGTAGGTCTATAGTTCTCCAATTTAATTCTATAATAAGTAAGGCTCCATGAAATTAAGTCTAAAATCTATTGTTTCATCCTTGGACACCAAAACAAATTCCAAAAATCATGATAATTCTAGGAATCCCTAATAGGCATGCACCAGTAAAACCAATGGATAATTTTCATCAATTCCTACCACATATATATATGAATGAATATCCACACTTGAACAATATATTGCATTAATTGGAGACCAATACTATTATCCTGAGTTCTCCCGACCCTTCATGATTCTACTGAAGAATTTGAAATCATATATGTTACCTCAATGAGTCAAACTCACTCATAAAATGGTTTGGTATCCTTAAATGAGGAAAAGAATACCGTTATACCATTTTATTCCACTCTAAACTCATCTCAGCAAAAAAACACAAAAGATTACATTACAATAATGATTTTATCAGGGTTTTATTCCATAATTTTATACTCAACATATCATGGAAAAATTTTCCTCTCTAGAGAGTATATGAAATTTCAATATAAAATGTCCAATGATACTCTTAAGGTATCTATCATTTGTTTGAATGCCTCTGTAAAAAACTATACTTATTTCACATATTCACATAACATAATATTAATCATTACCCCACATGAAAATGATACCACATTTTTTGTTGGTGTATATTTTCTACCAACCAATGATCATTTGTAGTGTAGTTCTTCTAATGAGGTCACAACTTGAGAGAGACATACGATACCACCTTCTTCCCCAACACCCAGAGACACCCTAAACCCATTCCCCAAGAAATAATGTAAAAATCATAACATGAACTCAATATTATAATATTTATAATTGGAGTAGAATTCAACCTCAAAATTCACTTGATAATGATATATGAAAGCCTTTATAAGTGAATATTGTCATTAGATATGAGATCCAGGAGTATAACTAAAAACATATCCTATTATAATCATCTAGTCCC
This sequence comes from Viscum album, assembly GCA_963277665.1. NCBI lineage: Eukaryota > Viridiplantae > Streptophyta > Magnoliopsida > Santalales > Viscaceae > Viscum > Viscum album. The sequence continues at coordinate 895,651,149 of OY728123.1, forward strand.
ATGAATCCCCAGGTCACAAACATGTTTTTGGGTTTCTCCCAAGAAATTACTACCTATGGCATTTCAGGATCCCTAGAAACTCCCCCTTATGATATAGAACTACCCAAATACATTACACCCTAGATCTAAAATTCACACATGGAGATATTATATAAAATATGTGTTCTATAAAATGTTTTATTGATGACTTCCAAATGATCCATGTGTTCCACCTCTAACATAAATTATGCTAAAAAATAATCCATCAACACAACTATCAATGTGTAGAAGAATACATGAATGATATGATTCATTAAACTCATAAACACACATGAGAACATGTGAAACTAAATGGAAGATCCACAAATTTTATATCCCCATAATAGTTACAAATTTCTATTACTGGTATATCATCCTCTAAGAATCCTAACTGTTGTTACCATGGTTGATAGTAAATCCTTGAAAACCAATGTGCATCTCTGAGTTGATCAAAAAGATCCTTAATCCTTGGAATGGTAAAGTTTCTCTTATCAAACAAATCAATTATCTATTTTTAATACACATAATGTATAAGTCTCTTATCTTCCATAATGGAAAATAGGATAGCCTAATAAAAAGTTTACATGTTATGATGAATAAATCACATCACCTCAATGTTCACAAGAGAAACCTTATATTATATTAATTTTTATTTTTCCATGGGATAACATGGAAATTCAATAGGAATCATACATAGAATGTAAAGACCCCAAATCTAATATAATGATTCCAATGGTCATATTATTAAATCTTTATAGATACAAGATTGCTTATCCCAGTGTATAAATTTGTTTATACGTCTGGATAAATGAGATACATAAACAAATCCCATGTTAAATTGGAAATATAAAATATATATCTTAAAAATGTTCTTCAATCCATGATGTTATTTCAAATATTCATATTATTATAATGGGGATATGAAAAAATTTAATGGTTTTCATCCAATTCTCAGTAAGGGTAACATATACTATAATATATCATGAGTATTTGTGGAATCATCAATATAGAAACGTATGTAACTAAAAATACATGTCATTTAATCGATATCATGAGTACAAAAATGAAACCATATATAATATTATTTCACTAATATCATGGAAAATAATACCTAAATTATCAATGAATAAATTTTATAATTTTATACATCATAATATTAGACATCATGATATCTCTACTATCAAATCATTGCCCCATTACAATATAATCTCTATGTAGGAATTCACCAAAAACCCATTTTAAATTTTTTTAGTAAATTTTCACATGACAATAATTTGTTCATTTAATTGATATATAATTACGGGTTCCACAACCAGTTATTTTTGAATTAATTACTCATATATTCAGTAATCAATTATTTTAATAAAATGTATAACTAAAACATTATCTATATTTAGTTAAGAATACTTATTTTATATTATTTTGACAATCAATCACATAATAGTATATAAAAATTGTTAAAATTTTTTTCTACAATAATATCCACGATACAAAGAAAATGGATATTTTTGATAAATATACTGTAAAATGATTGGACTAAAATTAATGTTTCATTGAATTGTTATTTTCTAGAAAAAAAATAAAGATATGAGATATGGCTGTCAGAAAAAAAAATTTGTAAAAAATATTATTATAATGAATGTAAGAAAATTGAAACTAAGGATTTAAAAAACAATTTCAAAAATATTATCTTTTAAATAAGTATAGATTTCACATATAATAATTATAATGGATTAAAATGATTATGGTGGTGAAAAATTCAATAAACACTGTATACATAAAAAACTATTCTATTTGACATTTTTATAGAATGGTGAAAATGTACCTTTAGAAAAAAAATTAAAAATATTATTATCAAACCACTTAAATATTCAACGAAACAAAATAACCCATATTAAAATTTTTAATAAATTAATTTGACTTTTATTACATTTTTTTTTGAAAACAATGTACGTGGAAGAAAAATATACAAGAAGAAATAGATAAATAAGTTTAAATTTTATTTTAAACATTCTTTTTGAATGATTTAAATTATTTAAAAAACGAATATATATATATATATATGTATATATATATTATTTTTAAATACCTTTATGGGGTAGTATGTACATAACATTGATGAAAATGTTTTATAACAGAAAAATATTCCTCTATGAAATGAAATTGAGACATAATCCCTTACAACCATTAAAATTCCTAGGATAATACCCACATATGATAAAATAAAAATTGAATCATAAAATAAAATTAAATATGATTCATTTATGATATAAAATTTAAAATATTGTTTATATTATCAATATAAATTAAATTAATCACATAAAGATAAAATGTTACTCAATAAAGAAAATTTTATATAAAATCCCTTAACATTAGTTTTACATTGGTCATATGTGATCTAACAACATGAATACTAAATTTATATTGGATATGCATACATTAAAGAACCATTTTATCATCTATAATATCATATATGATCTATTAATAATATTTAATACACATTTGTTAATAATATATTATTATTTTCATTATTTCGAGTGTTTACTGCTTTATTATCAAAGTATTTTTTTATTAGGGGGTCTTTATACTTGTATTTTTCACATGGTTAAATCATCTCAGGTAATTTTTTTAAAATATAAATTTCATATATATTCAATATATATATATATATGTATTTAGAATCATACTAAAAATATACATACAGAAAAATAAAGTATACTATTCATAGAGAATGAAGGATGTATGTACAAATGAACATTGTTTTCATTTTTTGATAAATGAAAAAAAAGAGGTAACTAAAAATTGAAAATTAAATAATAATAATTATTAAATATATATCATATATATATTCATCAGATATTACTTTATTACTATCCATGTATTGTGTAAATGAAAAGTTGTTCACATCGCTTCATGGAGGTGGTAGTCCACACGTACACAAGAGAAAGAAATATTATTTTACAACTTATTGTAAGGTAAGTGAGTATATATGATATTGTAAATGTAGAATCATAATGATTAATTATATGTCTTATATATATTTTAGTTCCATGTTTTTATCCATACAATTGAAATGGTGATGAAAAATGAATTACACTGCTACGTAGAGACAGTAATCCATACATATTCACACATGATGCTTTTAAATTTATGTAATATGGAAGCGATATAGAATATTGATGAACCATAATAAAAATTACTACTCATAATATTTATTTTATGGGATTTATTATTTTTGTGTCATCACAAAAAAATTTGAATAGGTAGAAAAAGAGATAAAGTAGAAAGAGTTGATAAAAATGATTACCTATTCCTCAGTAGAATTAATTGAGATATCTTCACATGGGTCATTGATTTGGTTATTTGGAATGATCAGAACCTATAAAAAGGAATAATTGTATCGATAGTTTTAATGGATAGGGGTTATTCATGTTATATGGCTCAATGATGGGAAAATAATTGAAAGAAATAGTGTGATTTTTATGTGAGGGGTGTGCATTATTAGAATTTAATAAATTATTAAATCAATATAATTAATAAAAGTAGTTATAATTATAATATAAGAAGATTAGGAGTTGAAATGACCACATAAAATCCAATTTGGTATAGTTTTAATTTTTTCTCACCCTTATCAATTAGTTTTAACACTTCTTAACCGTTTTTACATTTACAGTAATATTAATTTTTTCCATTTATTATATTCCATTAATTTTTCCATAAAATTAAAAAATTACCATTTATGGACCATGATTGATTATACCTTATTTAATTCACTTGGTTGAAACCATTATTTTTAAGATTTTTTTATAATTGATGAAAAATATCATTTATTAAAAAATAATATTAATATCATTTCCAACACTATTTATTTAATATGACATTAAATGCATCACGAGAAATATGAATATCTCATAAATTAACTCCACAAATCCCTAGCATGTCATAAATTCCTAGTAAATTTGTAGGAACATTATCTTCTTCAAATCATATGTCATTGTTGATTCTTAATACCATTTTTTTAGATTCATATTAATTTAGTAAAAATCATGTCAATGTCATGTATGAATTTTATAAAATTATTTCATCACATAAAAAAAGATAAATGAACATTTAATGATACATCTTATTTTGAAAATGAACTTTTTAATTAAATATAACAACAAGTTATCCTTTGGTAAATATTTTTTTGTTTATTAAAATAAATAGATTGAAAATTTTGAATTCTCAATAAATGAAATAATATAATGGTAAAAATAAAATCCAAATTGAAAAAAATGAAATATATTATAACATTTTATGATTATTAATGAAATTGGTCCATCCCATGAATCTATGTCTGGTGTTAGTGTCATTTTATAGTCATTTTAATATTATTATGGTTAATTAATTGATTTGTCCTTACGGTTGAGATAATTATTTACTATTGTTAGTATTTATAATGAAAAAAATTAAAGGGATATTTTTACCAAATTTAGACCAATAGATTCTAAATATGTAATATCTTTTATGATTCAATTATTATAAATAGAGGAAATTAATTAAAAATAAAAGCACAAAACATAATTGAAATCAATGTTTTTTAGAAAATTCATCTTTATGTAGAAAAATGTTTTATAATAAAAAAATAATAAACTTTACTCTTATGGACACAATTGTATTATCCTTATTATAATATAACTATTTCTACATAAATTTTTTAAAATAATGACACATTTTCATGGATTAAAATAAAAATATTGTTTTAAAAAAAATCTTGTATTTTTCATGGTTCAAATAAAAAGAATCATTTTCATAAAAATATGAAAATATCACCCAAATATAAATATGATATAATGATTTCAAAAAGGGTACAATTTTTAAAAAATAATTTTTTTTTATAATATCATGAAATTAGACATAATATTTTCTTAAAAAATATAGGAGAATCAGTTTTAATGAAAATGGATTTCTGAAGCACAAAATAACCTTAATAAAAATTGAGTACATATTTACAAATCATTAATCAATTAATTTTTATTTAGTAGGTCAATTATATATTTCAAATCATTTTTAATACTATTCAGACCCTCAAATTCAATATCTTGGTGAACATAATATTTCTAAAGAATTTCATGGTTCATATAAAATCAGTGTCATGGATCCAATATGTTATAAGATATACTGTTATTACATTAAACTTTTGGGGGGTTACAAGGAGGAATATCAATAGTTAAATAGAACACTCTCTAGGTTTCAAAACTATAAAACTCATCCATATATTGATTGGGATATGAAACCACCACTACGAAATTGGATTTCCTAGACAATAGATAATAGCATCAATGAACATCTGCAAAAATTGGGAATGATATTATTCTATCATAAGGAACAACATGCCATTCCTTACCAAATCTGATGTCTCACTCAACTAAAATTAAATTAGAGACTCCATCAAGATATAAACCATTATATTGGAAAAAAGTTGTTATTTTCCATAACAATGATTATCAAATCCACGCTAATAATAATTTCAAATATATCATGAATAATAACCACGAAAGAACACAACACATCAATGTATGTTATTGAAACCCAACATGTGGTACATTTAGAACCTTATTTGGTCATCTTTCCTATGGGTGTATATTGATCCAACTAAAATGGAATGAGTTCCAATCATAATCATAATACATCAATTAAATTTAATAAAATAAAATTATTAGTATCACCTATATCAAATAAATCTACTTCCGTAGAGTATTAATTAAACACTATAACTCTTGTAGTAGTTTTCACTACCTCAAATTGCATCAATACACACTCCAATACATAAATAAATATATTAATTACACCTAAATAAGCTTTATCAGAATCAGGAACGTCCCCCTAAGATTTGTATGAAACCCGCAACATTTTGAGGCTTCAGAATACACCTTTGAATACATTTGTGTGAGTAGATTCAGCCTTACAACCTTGGACACCCTTCCACAAAAATGAAAATGATTTATAGATAAACTACAATGGTCATATGTTCAAGTAATATGATAATGTTTGTCAATATATGACTAGGACTAACAAAATGATTTTATATAACCTACAACCATCTCGATGAATCCCCAGAAGCTATTCCCAATGAAAACTGAGCACCATTTAAATTCCTTTTCTGGCTAAAATAAACACTTTAGCTAAAAATAATTTTAATATAAGATCTACCTTGAAATATTTTCCTATCTATGTCTAACTCTACCAAATCCACTTTCTGAATCACCTTTTCAATGGTTGAAAGGACTAAGTGAATCAAAACATACCAAATATTACCCCAAAACCCTATCCCATCCCATGGAGATTTGAGTTAGTTCTAGGTTACATGATTGAGATAAAGGTGGAACAACTAAGTGAAATAGGCAGAATACTATAAAAATATACTCTACAATTATTAAAAAATTATAAATTTGTAGGTCATAATAGAATGAAATGTTTCTAGGTTAAAAATTTTATGGATTATATTCTTGAAAATGGTCCATATAGGATCCTCATGTGACATAGATTTAATAATGAAGCCAAAAAATTTCCTCCCATGTCCTTTAAGCATATATGTTAAAAAACCTAACGTAGAGTCCTCTGGGGTTTTCTGAAAAAAAATAGTATCTTATAAATATTATGAATACACTCTTCAAATACATGTTTTACCATATCACCAGGACATATGGGTGGATTATTCTTTGTAAATTATGAGTCTTGATCCACCATTCATCATTGGTTTCCAATAAACTCTTGACATATAGACATACTAATTTGGATAATAGTTTCCACTAGAGACGTGATTACTGGAGGATTCAAATGAAGAACATGTAACAATTAATCTTCACTCAGATTCAGAAGAGTACACGCATGAGATATATTCTTATAATAAATGAAAATAACTTATGATATTAAAAGAAAATTAAAAAAATCAATAGTATAATGTCAGTAATATATTAAAAAAATATGAAAATAATACATTCATTTATTATAATAAATGAATAATAAACCACAAAATGAACATTTATAAAAAATAAAACCCAAATATAGTTTATAAAAATACACTAAAATACAATGTCTTATGTTTTTGGAAAATTCCCTAACCATCCATGAAATCTCTTGTACATAAAATAATGTGATCTAACTTGAAATCCTTATAGTGTTACTACCCAAATTCATATTTTCCAAACTTCAATTTTTTTAGAATATCAATAATACCGACCATGTATCTAAAATTTTAGTCTAGGTAAACTAGTTGATATATTTTTCTATTGAAACAACCCAATTCATGTAGAAAAGTCACTCTTAAAGGTCTGCCAAATGATGAGGTTAAATGAAAAAACAAAAAAGTATCATGATTGGCCAGAATAAATCAAAACATTATAGTACAAAACTATGGAGAAATTCCAACCACGATACATATAACTTCAATCCAATGTATAAAACATTTTATATACCAATAAAATAATAAAATGATCCTCTATGATACCATCAATCACAACCAAAGCATCCAAATTAAAAGATGATTGGAAAAAGAGAATCTAAAAAACAATATCACACCCCTAACAATACATGCATCCTGTAAAAAAAATCTAATAATGTCCAAAGGAAAAATAATAATAATGGAACAAATGACCTTATGAGTTTGTGAATTAATCCAGAATATTTATTATTTCATAAAAAATTTACTCCATCTTAAAAAAACATGTTTATAAATCATTTTCACTAGATAATCATTTTTTGTAAAATTTCATTTGTTTTTATAAAATACATTAATATTCATACAAGAAAAAGTTTGAAATGTCTAATTTAAATTCCAAGAGTGAATAAGTAATACCAATCAACGATACACTATATAATAATAATGAGATAAATCAACCCTATAAAATACCATTGAGTGTAAAACCCTGAAAAAATGACAATAATCAGGATTGGGATCAAGAATGTGGGAGTACATAATCATATATATAAAGAATCAATAATCACTAAGTCATGAATCATGTGAATTAAATGAATATCATTCCCTATTATAGTATGTGAATATTATACCTCTAGTGTTATAACTCACACTTATAGTGACAATCCCTATTCATAATGTAAATAATGTTACGAAGGTGGTGGGTTTTCAAAATACCATTTCAATACCAAGATAATTATTTATAAAAAATAATCTCATTGAATCATATAATCATTCATGCTTAAGTAATAATTTTATAATAAAAATCATATTTAATTCAATGCATCAAATACTGAATGTGAAAAAAAATTAAATCTATCCATTAAAAAAATCAATATCCTGAAAAAGTTTCATTTTGAAACCAAATAAATAAATTTCATTGTTGAACACAAATTAATTCACATGAATATAATTTAAATCAAGTTATAAAATATTTTTCTAGATTCACCTAACTCTAAAATGGAGAGGAAAACACTACGAATTAATATCCCAAGGCTGGGGTTGAATGACAACCTAATGGGGCTAAAAGGCCTCCACTGGATGCACATGGGTAGCACATGATTTAAGAAAAAAGTTGAATAAACATTAGATTTGAATGGATTTGTGTTTTTGTACCTAGTTTAGAAAAACTAATATCAGGATACAACCCACAATACTGCACCATATAAAATCAAAACCATGACATTGTACCCCTATTTATGCTAATTTCATTATGTTTTTTTGTATATGACAGTGGCCCATCCTATAGACAAATTCAAAAATCACCCCTGGTCCAACTTTAATATTGAAACCCTGAAACTATCCTCTATAAGATCCAATGTCCTTAGGGAAAGTCTATGGTGTAACCCTTGATCCATGTCCAATATATAAAAAAATGCACATGATAAATATCACTCTAGTAGGACTACATGCCTTAACATATTCTTTGACAACATTGATATCAAACAAAATAGAAGACATATGTTCCCCTACTCGACATTGAAAGTATGATGAAAATGGAAGTGTAAGAAAAAAAAGGTCCTCTCAGAAACCTTGAAAAATTAGACCGTCCACACCACATACAGTTCCCTCTATGCCATAGTAGATCCCATCAATGGAACACCACCCTATAAAAATCATATCACATCTAAAAACTTGTGCTTTCAATGTTTATTTCTTACAAAACTATATAAAAACCCAAGAAGAAAACAATAATATAATAATGCATACCATTGACCCAAATTGAATCAAATTACCTATATCACAATTAAGGAATTGCAATCACAACCCATCACATATACACTAGGCGAAGATTATATTTCGTAATCAATAACTTTCTAATGTGGAAGGGGAAAAAGAAACTATGGTTCACAGGAATAAAGTACTATGAAATAATTCTAAAAACTTAGAGAATATTTAATTTTATAATTATTTTTATGAGGATATAATGTGGGGAAATGAATATGTGATAATGTATGAATAAAATAATTTATTCCACCAATGTCACAAAATTTCAAGGACAAAATTAAATAATGCTGGGTAAAAAATATATTTTATGATTTTTTTGTATTCCTATTTAAATAAATCCACAGTGTACAATACTTATTGTATTTAAATCACCAAACAAAATTCAAAAATTACTTATTATTTTAAAAATATAAATACATGAAATGACATTAAAATGTAACATAACATGAAAAATGAATGATTTTGTAACATAATATTTTATAATTCATATTGAAAAATACCATTTATCTTGATGAAATTATTTCTATGATTAATATTTTTTTATAATATGATACATAAAAATAATTATATCATTAAAATATTTTTAATAAACTCAATATATGATAAGAAAAATAAATCAGTAATATCCATGAAATATTTATGAATGTGTATGTAGTAATACATTAACTAATCTTGGATAAAAAATTTATCATTAAATAAAATTATTTTTGTTTTACATATTATATTGAATTTTTTTTAAATCATTTTTTTGGAAAAATAGTTTCTATATTTATATTTGGTAAATATAATTTTTATTTAATTGTTTTAATATGATATGGAATGTATAAATTTCAATTGTATGACTAAAAATATTTTTTGTAATTTGTTTTCTTATGTTTTACATATTTTTTATTTCTATTATTATCACAATAAGAAATTGATTCAATTGAAATGGTTTTCATATTTGGAATCAACATATCCATATTTAGTGGTAATTTATATTTTATTTTTTATTAAAAATTAATTACATGGAAAAAAATTTGTCAACATTTCAAAAATTAAAATAATTTAAATTAATCAAATAGAGGGATAGACTCTAAAAATAACACCCAACATTAACACTAATTCTTATTATAAGGCCTTTAGTATCCTACAATTTTTTGACTCCTTAATTTATAGTTTTTGATCTACTATACATTAATATGAAATTATATTTATCTTCATAAATGAATTTTTACAAAAACAATACAACACATTCTCATCTATAAGAATTCCCCACAAAGACCCCCCACAAAAGATACCATTCCCTATAAATTGTAATTACTACCTATGAAATCATTCCCATTTTAATCCGGTCTCACATTAGTAGACTTATTGTACTATGATGGATTCCCACACCACTCATTTCCTTATGGATTTCTAATAGGGTAATTCATTATCATTTCAATATTTCAATTAAATATTTAAATTTCAATTAATTTGATATTATTACAAAAACATATAATGTTATTAATATTTCATTTTTATAATTTATTATTGTTTGTTTTAGTTTTAGCAATAAATAAAATAATATTTACACATTAAAATAATGAATTACCTATAAATCTAAAAGAATAGTGATATTATTCAGTAATTAATTTTTTATTTTTTTATTTTTCATGAATTTTAATTTATATTAATATATTAATCATTGAAAAATTATTTTTATTGGATAAATGTTTAAAAATAAAATGTTTTTATTTTTAATTACATGCATATTATTATTAAGACTCCCATTAAATGACCATATTACTCTGAAATTATATAAACCATAAAATAATAATAATTAATAATAATGAGGAGGTGATTAGCCAATTAACAAGGAACTAGTATTAGAATTTTCTAATCGAAGCTTGCATGGAAATATTGATTGGTTGACAATGGTTGATTATGTTTAATGATTAAATATTAAAATATACTTAATAATGAGTACTAAACTAATGGAATATTGTAATTAAATGATGAATATTATATGTATTTATTTCAGTAATAAAATTAAATTCATCATATAGTGAAATACTACACCTCTGACTATGTGAATGTTCAACGTAAGGGTTTTATTTAAAATATCACATTATATTCAATAATGTTTTTATATAAATATATATTTGAGGATTCTAAATGTCTTGTCACTATAAAAACCAATATTTTTTCTTACATTATTGTTCTTTTTATGGTGATTATAATTTTTATCATTTTTATTCCCTTAGATTTACAATTCAACAAAATGAATAGTTTAAGTATAAATTAACAAATATCTCTTATATAATAAATAATCCATATACACCATGTCTATATTATTTATATTTAATTATTGAATTCTATATCTATAAATTAATGACATGTTTTTGTTTCATTTTTATGGCCTGAATCATTTATAAAATTTCTGTAAAATGAATCTTATTAATGTAAAGAGAATGAATATTTTTATATATTCTTTACTAAGGTGTGAAAATAATCTCATTTTTAGGATTTCTCTATGAAATCCTTTTCACAACAATATATTTACCATTTTTTTTAAAAATTAATTAGATGATCTTATGTATTTTAAATGTAATTTCTATAATAATTATTTTTCAAATTTATTAATTTTAGTATACCTTTTTAATATAAAAAGTATATTTCTTATTTTTTGTTAAATAAAATATGAAATGATCTAATAAGACATTTTTTACATCAATGAAAATGAAATTTTGTGTTTTTATGATTCAATTATTATATTCCATACTTATAACATCAATATTATTTTTATGGATTCCTCATTGTTATTCTTTATGAATATTTTTATGAAACCTATTTATTTCCCACTTATTAATTATTCAATGATGAATTTGTGAATTTTTTTAACATTATGTGGAACATATATGTACATGTTATTTTTAATCTTACAAGTATGTCTATTTTAAAACTGAAAACATTAGGTGAATCATTATATATTGTAAGATGATATGTAGGGAATTGTGTAGTGAATCCAATCAACCACGAGAATTGAGAAAACCCATTATGGGAGTGAGTGGTGATCCAAATCCACCTAGGGTATCTATTAAAAATTTTAATATGGATTTGGTACTAATCCTTGATAAATGATGGTCGTATTTTTAAATTAGACTCATTTACTATAATTTAATTCCAAAATTATGTTTTCATTTCATAGGATTATTTACCTATGTCTACACACCACTATTAAAGAAGCTTTATGTTGTTATGAATCATCATTCTATGACTAGTGGTCTATAATCACTCATTTATTTGTAATGACACACTTCTGCTAGTTCTATTTTAATTGATTATTTTACGATAACTATATTAACATCATATTCTCAAATATTTTATTAAATTTATATTGTTTATCTTTACTATTACATAACGTTTGAGCTTGGTATTTCCAGTACATCCTTCTCCATGTTAGGAACAATGGAATTTTGAAAGATATATCTATAATTGTAACTCATTTGTGCAATATATATTATATATATTCAATATTTTGATCAATAAAATTATTATATATCTAATCTCCATTTATATTATATAGTTAGTATCTAGGCTATGTTTTTTCATGAGATATAATGAATATTCCACAAAAATGTTTTTATATTCTTATATGTTGTGTTCATGTCATTTAATAATAAACATATAACATTAATGTCATTAATATTATTAGTACAAGATAAATAATCATACAAGGATGATAATAACTTTCCATATTATGCTAATATCATTCTTAGAGGTTTATAAGTTTATTTAATATTGGGATTTATTTTTATGACATTGTAATACTGATTGAAAATTAAATACAAAACATCAAAGGGTGTTCTCTATAATTTTTTGATCTCCAAATTATAAATCTCTTTAATATCCACCTAACTCACAACTTTGAATCCAAATAAATATTATAATTGAATTAAATCCCACATCTATATTTAATATTAGATATTCAATAAATTCCTCAGCTTGTTCCCGCACTTTTATTTCATTATGATATCCCTTATTCCCTATGACTCAATTGTATTCGTATATATTATTGGTTAAAATATACCATAAGAACATATAATTTCAGATTAAAAATTTATATATTATTAATCATCAAAAATATTATATATAAAATACATCACATTAAATATTAATAGCTAAATCAATATTGTTGAAAATAAAATGTTTAATTGATACATTTTTTAATTACTTCATAACCATTTTAATGTGTGGAGAAATAATATCCTCTGAAAACCTATTGATTTTACAAATCACTCTATAGAATTCTGTATTCTTGTGTGGTGTTTTGGATTCCTCATCAATTACTAGTTGTATCATGTTATTATAAAATGCCTAATAGAATAATTCATATTCTATTAATAATTATCTCAATTATAATATTTTATATCAATCCAATTTAGTTACATTTTATCCTTCAGTAGGTGTTTCATTTATTCATAATTTAATGTTTTTATCATTAAGTCTTTCAATACATATAATATTTGTCACTATAGTAGTTGCATGGTGATCTTCATTGACGGTGCGTTTATCATTAAATAAACACTTTCCATTAGATATGCATATATTTAAATATTTTTATAGAATTTATATCACTCCCATGATGTTAAATTACTGTATGTATTAACACCATCTTGTCAATAATTATTACATATGTCTATATGGAATCATCACCATACGTATATCAAGAAAATCACTTACATTTCATAGGGAAAATATTTTTTATTTGAATTTACAATTATATATTGGAGTTTTCTATTTTTGGAAATATCTATCATCACATGATTCTTGTGATCATAGTGTGATATGAACCCCAAACATACACTATGTCCATGTAATCTCATATACCACACATTCAAATCTAAAAAAAACATTCCAATATAATTTTATTTGATAAATATCCAACATTATAACCCAATAATGAATAATTTTTAATTAATTAAAAACTATAAAATAAATTGACTGAATTTAACTTTTGAATTATTTATTTCCATATTAAATAGATAATTATATATTTGGAGTTTTAGGGACAATTTTATTATAAAAATAGGAAGTGAAATGGTATCTAAAATTTAATATTAAAATTAATTTCACCATATATAAAGGAACAAATAAAATTTGAAATTATTTTTCTTAATGGATAGCATGGGTTGTGATATTTATTTCTTTTGTGATTGTTTATTATAGTTAATAAATAAATTATTTATAATTAAAACTATTTAATCAGAATTATTTCATCATATAGTAATGAATTTATCAATGATTGATATAGTTTATAATTGAGTAAAAGGTAGTAATTATTAATTCACAAATCATTTTTTCAGGTTTTACATAGAAGGATTAGAATAGTTTAATTTGATATATATATATATATATATATAATTTATTTTTGTATTATTTTTATGGATGATAGATATTTGATTGAGATATTTAAAAGATGATTATGATTCTATAAATTTAGGGAGTTATACAGTGAATATTTTTTACTACCCAAAAAAGAACTTTTGTATTATAAATAATGATGATTAATTGAATAATGTCAATAATTGATGGAGAATTTTATGAATGTAAACTAATTAAGGTGGTATTATATTAATTTTTTTTACAGGGATAATGATTTCTTTTAATATCAAATGATATATTCAATGTCTGTTTATAATGATATAGTATTTTGGATTTTTTTTAATAAAATGGATAGCTTTTTTTTATTACCGAAAATGTAAAATGTAGAATATTGATGAGTTTCATGAATAATGGTTTTTCTAATAATGGTGTTTTATTGGTAAATAAGATACTATGTACAATATATTTGTATCAAATTTATGATATACTGAGTTTATGGTATATTTCATAATAAGAAGTAATTATAGAATAATTATTAATATAATTTTTATAAAATTGAATAAATATGTGTTCCTTACTAGTAGAATGAGAAATAAATATCCAGAGTATGAATTGGATATAACTATATAAACGGATGGGTTGGTAAATAATCATTCTAGTTGAACTGTGATAATATTTTGGGTAGATTACTAATACTATGGATATTATTACTTTATAATAACATATGATTCATTCAAATAATGCTTTATGGATTATTTGGAAAACCTTCAAGAACCTAATATGTTTGGAAATTTTGTTTACTTGGTAATAATATGGAGTGTTTTTTATATTTTAATTACTATTTTCCAACCATTTTATATGTAAGTATTATATATTTTTTAAAATAGCATTAATTACATGTTTTGAAATAGATAATACATTTTATTGCATGGGAGTGATCCAAGGAGATAATATTGTCTATTGTGTCACTCACCAAAACATGCACATGAATATTTATCTTCAGATTATATATATCATGATTTAGTAAAATTAAAGGATTAAATGATTGTAGAAAATATATTGTAGATACCCCAACTATAGTGGTTTCGTAGAGACACACTTCCTCGTATTATTGGAGTATTTTCCTATCATATAGAGACCAGTTCTCTTGGCCTACAAATTATTTCATCAAATTTACTCAATGAATATATATTAATTTCATAGAAAGAATGTATTTTATTTTTAATATAAAGAAATAATAAATAATTTAGAACATAGTATATTTAAATTTATATATCATCCAATAAAACGCGGTCTTTTAAAATTGTTTTTTTTATGTTTTAATTATGTATATATAAAACAAATATTTTCACTAACATTATTTCAAAATAATAAAATAAATTCTCGTTTTGGATTCAACATGTTTAAATTTATTAATGATTACTTTTCTACATTTTTTTAAAAATTATTATTTTTAGGTTCACTAGTTTAGATTTCTATTTTTAGAAAGAATATAATTTTGTATGATTTTTCAATAAATTAAGAATCACATAAAAATTTAGAAAAACTATAGATTCATTTAATAAATAATATATATAATAATATATTAAGTTGAACATAGAAATTTTATACTTTTATGTTTTTAACTAAATTAATATTTGTTTATATTAAATCATTTATTTTTGAATTTAATACAAAATAAACATTAAAAAAATCATTTTTTTGAGATTTTACATATATAAATCTCTTTATAATTTATACTAAATGGATTTTTTCATGAAAACTCAAAAAAATATAATATTATTCCACAAAAACAATTTGAATATAAAAGTATGTTTTTAAAGGAACGAATTTTGATGCATTACGTGCATAAATACAAGAAATAATTTCTCTAACACCTATAGTTTTTTTATAATTTTTTTTCATATTAATTATAACCATTTTATAAATAAAAAATAATTTTAAATCGTGACCATGAAATATAGTTTCCAAGGGGGAATGTGGTGTTACTGCAGTATTGGAAAATAAGGTAAAAGTTTATTAACATAGTGGAAAGGTTAAAAATATGAAAAAATACATGATATTTTATGGTGGAGGGTGCCTCAACCTAAAAAAATTATTCAGACTATTATTTTCTATTTTAGGATCCTTTGGCATTGAATAATAAAATTAAATTATGGAAATGTTAATAGATTTTGAAAAATGTAACACCCTTTACTTATAAAAGGATCTTACCTCCTACCCATTTCTCCAATAATTATAAATAATTTCATCAAGAAAACACTTCAAATAATTCTCCTAAAAAACCTCCCCATTCTATAGAATAATTTTTCAAACCAAAGGACTATAATGAGGATCCTTATAGATTTTCCATTGGTATAAATTCCTTGATAGAGGTAATACTCTTAGTCAAAATTTTCTAAGTTCATTTCTTTTTCTACACCCAATTTGTCCCATCAATCCGCGAGAGTATTATAAAAATATAATTTTTTACAATTCAATTATTTTATTATTCTAATTGATAATCTATATTATACCATTCTTGAAAATCATCAAGAAGTATTAGAATGACATCATTCATGGATATTGACTAAGCATTCTAGAAGGAATTATTCTATTTTCCATCATCGCCTCAAATTGAATTTTTAATAAGGTTATTTAATTATGTAATATGATATATAATAAACATAATTGTAAAATAGAACCTAAAATTATTTTATTTCATACCACTCTCTCATTTTATAGAAGAAAAGTTTCTCATATATATGTAAGTATATATTTATACATCCACCAAATGGAATGTTACATTTTCCATGACCAACTAACACAAATGAATTTGAAAATTTATTTAATTTGTAAACATGTTATTTTAATATTCATTAATAATATATAAAAATAATTTTAGGCATTCTATATATGTTTTTAATATGAAATGTTTTTTGTAACTATAACTACCTGAAATGGGCTTATTTGGAAGCCTCCATTATTTTTGGACTATTTTGAGATATCCATTGAAAAAAAATTAGTTTACTTATAATGGAATAATGAAGTTAGTATAACTCCAAAATTACAGATTTAATTAAGATATTTTATAAAGTATTTGGATACATTCAACTTAATGACATTTTTATAATGAAATTATATAAACTACCTCGAGCAGTTGACATAAGTGGAGACTATATGATAAATAGAAAAATAATGATAAAAAATAGAACAATAAAATATAAAAATAGATTAATAATATTATGTGGTATATATTTCATGAATATAAATTAATTATTAAAGATGATATAAAGAAGTTATAAGAGAATTTGGGAATAAAGCAAGGGATAATCCATATGACTATCACTACAAGTTAGTTAAATGTTATCAATTTATATAGTGATTTTATGAAATATCATTCAAATTATATGGATATGTTTTTTATGTATATATACCATTATTCTTGGAAAATTTAAATTTTAAATTATGGGATTATACATGTTTTGACTTTCTTTTGAAATTTCTACTTTACTATAAACCTGGCATATAGTGCCTTTCATATTTATCATCTCATGTCACAAAACATCAATATAAAATGTTTTTGAAAGATGAATTTTAAAAACAAATATCATTAATATATTGAAAAACCTCTTTGTTCAATTATTTTTTATGGAAAATAATAATTTCCTTTTATTTTTCAAAATTCATTTTGTTATTTCATAAATGATCCACCCAAGAGGTTCGTTTTTATTATATCCTATCTAGATCATTCCCATGTATCTAATATAGTAGGATGATGTTTTCAAAACCAAATTCAGATATTCATTAATGAAATACCAAAACAAATTAATTACATATTATTTTGGAAATATTTAGGATTTCACATTCCATTAGGATTTGTGTTAGAATTAAGAACACCACATCCATTTAATGGGTTTGATCATTCATATGATTAATTTATAGTTTATATTACTTATTTGGAACACACAAACAAACACACACACACAAACACATATATGGTTATAGTTAGGTTATGTGAGGGAACAGAATTATTTAGTTCTCTAATGAAAATTGTAAATATTTATATGTCATGATATGTTATATGTGGTATTAGGGAGTGAACCAAATCCACCATGGGGCCGTTTACACATTATTATGATGGTTATGGAGTGAACCTAAACATAGTTTTATGACTTCTTATCTTATATTGTTTGCATATATGCCTTCATTCTATGATATTATGATTTTATTTTCTTGTGAAATTTTAATGTCATTCGATCATTATATTTTTCATATAATGATATTCCTCTTGACTATAGTGTTAAGTTTTATTTCCATGTTAATTACCTTACTTGGATTTTTGTAGGCTCTTTCCCCATTTTATTTTAAATTTGGTATCAAATATATATTTTATTTATCTATGGGATTCAATAGTACTGTGATGTGGTTGAAATAATTATTCAATTTTAACATTAATGATGATTTATTTTGGTTTCTAATCATATACAGACAGTAGGAATTAAGATCCTTAGTCTATAATTGACTGATATACATGTGAAAAACTATAAAATAATGAGTTTTATGTATTATATTACTATAGTTAGTATTCATGGAAGGAATAGTTATTTTTAGATATTATTATGAGTGAATATAAGTGAAAACTACAACGACATATGCATGTATAAATGAAATTTCCTTTGAATAAATTAGTTGTTATGTAATAGTTATAGAAAAAAAATCCACCACATTGGTAATTTATACAAATTATAAAATATACCAAGTCATATTTAATATAATATTTCATATCATAACCTATTATAATATATCTATTGTATAGTGACCATTATTATTAGTATATAGAATGAGTTTCTAGGAATATTAATTGACACATATGGATTATGTGGTGGACTTTACTAGGAGGATTTTACCCTATGAAACACAATTATAAGAGCTTATGTTGGGGTCATAATAATTTGGATTTTCCCTTGAGAAAGGGTGCTATAAGATTTAACAACTAAAGATCATGTGAAGCCTTTTAGATGAGATGTTCAAGAATAATAAGTTCATTACCCAATAAATTTCATTGAACCACACCAAGAGGGAAGCACCATTAAACACCATAACCTTATGGAATACACTAGTGTACTAATGGGTTATGTTTTGAGACCCAATAAGTATGATTTTTTGTCATGAACCGTCCCCCAGGGCCAGTGTCGTGACTACCCCAAACCTGCCTCATAAAGGCCAGGGGCTGGCGAATAGTGTCGATGGCATCAAACTGCAAGTGGGAAAAATTTTCTTGAGTACCTGTATACAGACACATTCCAAACCACATCCCATCACACAGAAAGGGGAAAACAAGTATCACAAAAACATGGATGAGTGCAAGTCCAAATGAAAGTGAGTGGGTCAAAATATAAACCCAACAAAGAACTAAAAACAGAAAGTACAAAAAGGTAAATTTGATGGCCATCCACAAAAAACCCCACCTGATCATGAGATTAGTGATGATATTGGATTCCAGAGTACTATGTCATGTTCGTGTAGTCCTACTAGTCCCCTCTATGTCCGATTCCACCAACTCAATAGTCATAGCATCCATTAGTCTCGACTCCAAGTGCACACCCATTGAAACATCAGTCATCTGAACCAGACACAACACGTGTGGGAGAATCCCAGGAAGGGGTGAGTAACATATTACTCAGTATATACCCCCCAAAAAATGAAATATCACACCACAAATCCTGAGAATAAATCATTAAACACAATACAACACACACCAGGTACATTCTAGGGTTGGGATAATGGAAACATCAGTCACAACATCAAATACCTCAGCTGCTGGAGAACTAATCCTATAATGAGTATAGTGGCTCTGCCAAGACACGAAGAAGTGATTCCCACTAACGTAGGACTACTTAGTTACACCTCCCCACCACAAACCATTGGACTTCTAAGTCACGGAGAAGTACATCCCACCGTGGGCCAGCAAAGTCCCACAGAAGTGCTTCCCAATAATCTTTTCTAATTGAGGTACTCATAATCATCTAGTAACATGGCACTGAAATGTCACAATGAAGTTATTCCCACTATAGAACTGTAAATTCATAGAGAAGTTCTCGCCATTGGGCCATAGATGGGTCATACAGAGTCGAATGTCAGCAGTCCTCAGGTCTCAGCCAACTGTAGAGTTCCGTATGTAGTTCCCCATGGAGAACTGATCCTCAAGCCATTATCCAAATATCAAATACCATTAAAGTCACCATAGAGTGTTCCAAAATCTCCTTCTCACTAAGAGGGTCCCAACACTGCTAACAGCTCATCCATCAGATGCCTGGTTTGCAAGATACAGTTCTTTTAGAAATAAGGGCAAGGTTGGATTCATGTATGATCCAACCCGACCATATGTCAAACCCCTCCAAAAACTAATGTAGAGTATCTCATAAGGAACACCTCATTGCAAGGGTTCTAATTCCACAGACGACACATTAATCAGACACCCGTTCTGCGAGTTATTAGCGTTTTAGTAACAAGGGGTTTGTTGCGTCCGAGCTAGGTCTGACCCGGTCGGACCAACCCGACCAAACTAACCCGAGGGTCCCACATACACTGGTTTCAAATCAACTGACTCAACTTGACCTGATTTGGGTCTGGGTATGTTTGGTCCAGTAGGGCCAATGGGCCAGGACAAATGGCCCTTGTTGGACCCAGCACGGTTTGGCGAGAGGGTCCTCCCTACCCGGTTGCCCGGCGGCCCGCTCTAGTCCAGGCCGGCCCGCTGGGTGGAGTTTTGGCCTGCCAGTGCGGGTTTGGCCCACTAGGTGCTATGCATTATAGCCCAAGGTTAACTAATTTCTAAGATAATCATGGCGTTCTGATTTCAACGATTCCCTCATATTTTCGACCGAAGCACCGGTTCAATAGATAGAAAATTTCATTCACACGTTTATAGAACATATCTTAAAAAAGTTTAAAAATTAACTTTCACCCTCAACCCATATCGGTCAAAGTTAAGCTCTGCCTAAGGGGGACATTTCCCCATGAGTTCAACTGTAAACTCAGATTTTCAATCTGAGTTTCCTTTTAGGAGTTAAAAGTATTTTAAAATAAAATAATTGATTCTTATATATTTTATTCACGACCAAAAACTAACTTCCACTATTGTCCCATGCTAGAAGATATTGGGTTCATCCTAAGGAAAGCATACCCTCACAAGTTCAGCAGTGGTCTCAGATTTTAAATAGAAGTAACTGTTCTTGAGTTATAAGCATTTGAAAAATAATATAATTTTATTTAATAATTTTATTTATTGTTATTCCATTTTTTGGTTTTCTAACTAGAGGTTTGTGCCAACTAAACATATGTCGCGCCTAGGGTAAACCCGCAATCCTGAACACAATTCTTCGATCAGATTTCTGTTTGGGGAAACTATTTAAGAGTTATTCCATATTTTCAGGAAAACCACTCACACACGCTATTTAAAGATTAACATTTTTTGACTGATCATTCTAGGTTCTCCGGGCCTCAGAATCGCATTCATTCTTAGCTTCTACTCTCAAAATAATTCATTATAATTAAAATATATATATATAAATTTTGGGAAATTGCATTCTTCCCACCTTAGGTCTTTATGTCCCCAAAATCCAAAACAAAGGTAAATCAAGAAAGTGGGGGTACAGAGCATGAGTCAGAGCCTCCTGCTCTCTTGTGTTCTCTTGGAGATTATTGTGCTATCACCAAATTATCACTAGAGGAATCTACCATCCATGAAGGACATGCTCCCATCGATCCCCTATCTCCACCGAGAACTCCGCAAATGTCACCGCATCATCAATGTCCAGATCTCCCCAGTCGATGATGTGCAATATATCGTGCACGTACCTCCTCAGCTACGAAACATCAATAACATCATGCACTCAGTGAATCTGTTGGGGAATAGTTAGGCAGTATGCCACATCATGAACTCCACTCAAAAACTGAAAAGGTCTGATGAAACTCAATGATAGATTTCCTCCCCAGCCAAATCTCAGTAATCCTCATCGATGTGAGACATAAAGAAAAATATGATCACCCTCCTTAAACAACAAGGGTCTCCAAATCCAATTGGCATAAGGCTTATTCCTACTCTATGTAGTTCTCATCGGCTTCTGAATGATCTTTACCTTCTTAGTAGTTGCTTGTACAAACTCTGAAACCATGAGTGCTAACTCCCCTGGGTCTGTCCAGCATTGGTGTGATTTGCAAGGTCACCCATGCAAGGAATCAAATGGCGCCATACTAACGATGGAGTGATTTCTATTTTTGTACACAAACTCCACTATTGGTAGGTGGTCCTCCCATCTGTGACCAAATTACAACACACAGTCATGAAGCATGTCCTCCAAGGTCTGTATGGTCTGATCTGTCTGACTATTTGTATGGGGATAAAATGTTGTGCTCAAGTGTGATGGAACCTGATGCACATATTTCACTTGCTGACAAGTGAGTAATCATGAAATGAACTTTTCCACCACTTCCTTCATCCTTAATAATGAGTACTGACATAGGAGGTCCTGGTACATCTTCTTCACACTAGGATGTACCTCCAAAGGATATGTATGGAATTCCCTCAACACCACCTCCCGTAACATCACTAGTACAATGGTGCATCCTTTGAAAATGATTATGTTCGACCAACCTATAGAAAATCCATCAAGAGCATGTCCTATGGATATGTGATCATGTTAGGCCTCATAGTTAACATCCACAAGTTGGGCCTCCCTAAATCACTGAAGGAGCGGGCGAGTGATAGTCATAGACTAGAGGTAATCTTCTCCATCGTCATACATGAAGGATATCTGCATCGCGGCTAGCTGGTGCATCACCTCACTCAGCAGCTGTAAAACAGACCTCTTGTTGAGCGCGTCTTCCACCACATACCCCTTCCCATGAGTATGTACTACCTCATGGTCATAGTACTGTAGGAACTCCAACCATCACCAATGTCTTAACTACTGAAAATCCTATAAGAACCTTTACATAATACCAAAAGGAAACCCCTTTTGACTGATTGATGTGCCCATAGACCCTTTGATAGTTGGTACCCGCCCTCCACGACCACTTAGTTAAGGTGCTGGTAGTCCACACATAACCTCGAACAGTAGGTCTTACTAATCCCTTCCTCTGCAAGTACTCCACCTAAGCCCCTACTTGTGAATCACTATGAAAGACCATATGATATACTAATGTTGATATTGGTCCCATATCAGGGTGTAGAATCATACAGAAGACCCTCCCCCTATGAGGAGGCATTCCTAGAAAGAACATTGGAAAGGATGTTCCCATACTCTGCCACTACTATTGGGAATTGAAAACATAAAACACATACTGCCACAAGGTTGAGGCTAGCTGACTCAAGAGTGATCAGCTACACTTTCCTATGAATAAGTTTATCATGTGCTTCTAGGGATTCCTTTTTCTTTGACGAGGGAAAACCGCATTCCCAGACCAGAGATATACCTCATTATTTTTCCTAAAATGTCAATCTAATCATGAAATGTGGATCACCAGTACATAAAAATACTAACATCCTAAGGCCTCGATGCTTCCACCAAGTGGTTTCTACTAAAACATTAGCCTTATGTGCCAGATCACACCATCAACGTAATTGTGATTATCAAGTCTCCTCTCAATGGTATCTCCAGACATAGGGATGAAGTCAATAGTTTAACGGGAAACTCTAGGTCTTGAACATGATTTGTGACAATAAGGAATGATTTTTACCAATTTATATTAATACAACATCTTGTAGTAGACACATACCATACCTTGAATAATTCTTGGATCCATTGGGTTATACTCCTTATCTACAAGCAGTTACACCCTTCCCCTATCCACTAGCTCCTTCCGCCTTTTGGGGACCACATTGGGGTGTTAGTTGTAACATGTCGAAATTTATACCTTCTCCTACTACTATCCTGACTCCTATTCCATGTCTACTACAATGCATATTCATCTACCCCCTTCACTTACTCCTCACGAATTATTTTTCAAATCCAAATCTCTGAGACTAATGTCAGTTTTATGCTTTCTCACTGCTAACATTAACTATCTGTATATTCTCACCCATGTAACTTTCAACCACAAAGGTTATCTCTAGCACCCTAAAATAAGTAAGAACACACAATGTAATGGTTCTAGATCTGATTTCCCTAAACAAATCTCTCTCGGAGTTCTGAGCCCTGAATCACTGGGAATATAATATTCAGAAAGTACTTAGAATGGTCGGTACACCTCGATGAACACTCACCTATGGACATCTCATCCAGATGAAGCTGTAGAAGCTCTTGGGAACACATAACCCTTAGATTTTTATGGAAAGATAACCCTTATCTAAGAAATTTTCTCATGTTGTTTCAATGGAAATGTCACCTCATCGTAATATTAGGGAAATTTAAACATTGTCATCACCATGTTGAGACATGTAGAAGCCACACTGTCAGGACTGACATCTGATATAATGGTGCCCTTTCTAGATGGAAACTCAGTGACCACCTCAATCCAGTACTTATCCGCCTATGATACAGGCTCACCATAGAATCTGATGGTTATCTATCACTGAAACTCATTTATGGCACTGAACCTACATGTTTCCTCTACTCGTAGCACCTGTATGAACTGATGACCAATGGGAAGTTGTATCTTTGGGATACCTCCCAAAGGTACCAAATCGGGAAACTGTCCATGTACTAAAGCCTCATCACTCTATAGACCATCCTCATGGTCAAACATTGGAATCTTGGATAACTGTCTCCATAGAGGCATATTAAAAGAGAATCAAGATGAACCATGGATTAAAGGACATACATTGTGGGATGACTCAAAATAGATCAACGAAAAACCATTTTCCAAAGACATGAAACTAGTGATTTCATGTACTGAGTTGGAAAATAGAATTCAGGGTCCTGGTGTATGGATAGATTGGCCATCGTACCAACACTAGACTCCCTGGACTGAAATCTGAACTCAAGACACTTAACACTATTTCCCCCATTGAAAAATACAAACTCTTATTTCTTCTGGTTGAACTTACCACCCTCTAATACAACTTTTTAACGTCCCGTCCCCCGGGGCCCGTGCTGTGACTACCCCAAGCCCACCTTCTGAATGCCAGGGGATGGAAACTATCTCTGAAGATGTCAACCTACAAGTGGGAGGCATTTACCTATGTACCTGTACACACACACATTCCCAACCACATCCCAACACATGAAATGGGGAACACAAGTACCTCTAAAACAAGGATGAGTGAAAGCACAACTAAAAGTGTGTGGGACAGAATAAAAAAACAATAATGAAATGAAAACAACAAGTACAAATGGGAAACTTTGATGGCCATCTTTAGAAAAACAAACTTGATCATGAGAGTAGTAAAGCTATTGGAAGCTGAAGTAGTATGTCCTGTCTACCTGGTCCTACTGGTCCATGCCTAGTTCTAGGCCACCATGTCCACCTTCGTAGTGTCCATCAGTCTAGTCTCCCTGAGCACCCCCATTCAAACATCATTCTCCTACACCAGACCCAACATATGTAGGTGAATCCCATGAAGGGGTGAGTAACATAGTACTCTGTAGGGACCCAAAAATAAATATAGGAAATACAAAAAATAAATTCCTCAAAATGAATCACAAAATGCAAGGCACTTCACACCTTGTATATTCTAGGTTAGTGATCGTCGAAACAACCATCATAAAATCAAACACATCGACTGCTGGAGAACTCTTCCTCTAATGAGTATAGTGGGAATGCCAAGTCACAAAGAAGTTCTTCCCACTATCATTATAATACATAGATACATCTCACCACCATGTACCATGGGCCTGATAAGTAACAAAGAAGTGATTCCCACTGTGGGCCTCCAATGTCACAAAGAAGTGCTTCCCACTAATCTTGGCCAACTGAGCTATAACTCATCCCATAATGTGGACTTCTAAAGTCAAAGAAAAGTTCTTCCCATAGTGAGCCCGCAATATCTCAGAGAAGTGCTTCCCACTAGACCATAGTCGAGCCCTACATAGTCGAAAGTCATTAGTCCTCTGTTCTCAAACAACCACAGGGTTCCGTACAAAGCACACCTCACAGAACCAATCCTTAAGAAATTCTTCACATTTCAAATTCCATGATACTCACCATAGATAATTCCAAAATATACAAATTTTTGAGAGGGTCCCATGGTCGTAGAGAACTCGTCAATTGGACAGACAGTTTTCAAGATACATGTGTTTCAGTAAAAAGGGACTGATTTGATTCGAGTCTGATCCAACCTGACCATATGCCTACCCCTGAAAAACTCCCCATAGAGTATCTTAGAAGATCCGACTCATCGCAAGGGTCCTCATACAGTATACATCATGTCAATCAGACACCTGGTCTGCATGTTATTAGCATTTTAGTAACCCGGGGCCGGTGGTGTCCGGGCCCGGTCCGACCCGGTCCGACCAACCCAACTAACTCACCCTGGGGTCCCACATACCCTAGTTTAAAATTTACTGACTCAACCTGACCCTATTTGGGTGTAGGTCGGTCCGGTACGGTCTGAAAAATTGGCCTGGCCCAATGGCACTCACTGGATCTGGCCTGGTTTGGCCAAGGGTCCACCTCGTTGGGTCTCCCGACAACCCGCTCTAGTCCGGACCGACACGAAGGGTGTGAGTTAGGCCTTCCAGCATGTGTATGACCCATTGGGTGTGTGTCCACCCATTCAGTGTGGGTCCATCTTGCCCATCAGTGTGGGTCCGGCCAGCTGGGCATGTGACCATCCCGCCCATTGGGGGTTCGGCCCGCCAGCCTGAGGTTAAGTCATTTCTAGGTGAATCCCTGTATTTCAAATTCAATAGTGGCCTCTAATTTTTGATCTGAGAACCAAGGGAAAAGTTATAAACCCCGCTCACACCTTTACTAAACTTACCTTAATAAAAGTTAAAAAATTAACTTTCACCCTCAACCTGCACCGGTCGACATTTTGTGTTGCCTAAGGGGAACATTCCTCCACGAGTTCAACGGTAATCTCGTATTTTCAATCAGAGTTCCCATTTAAGAGTTATAAATATTTTAAAATTAAAAAATTGTTACTTAATTATTTTATTCACGGCCAAAAACTAATTTCTACTATTGGCCCACACTAGCCGATATTAGGGACTACCTAAGGAAACCATACCCTCTCGAGTTCAGCGGTGGTCTCATATTTTTAATTTGAGTCACCGTTCTTAAGTTATAAGCATTTGAATAATAAAATATTTTTATTTAATAATGTTATTTATGGTTATTCAATTTTTGGGTTTTATCGCTGAAGGGGTATGCCAACAAAACTTAAATCGCATCTACGGTAAACCCACCATCCTGAATGCAACTATGCCCTTAGATTTTTGATCTGGGAACCCATTTTACAGTTATTACACTTTTCAGGAAAAAAACTCACATGTTCTATTTAAAGCTTAACAGTTTTCGACGGTTCATTCCGAGCACTCTGTTCCTCAGAATCACATGTTGTCTCAGCATCTAGTCTCGAAATACATCCATATAATTAAAAAAATTATACAAAAATTCCTGGATATTACATTTTTTAAAGAAATAATTTTTTTTATTTGTCGCTTTTTAATATTACATTATCAATTTTTATATAAAGAGTTTGATAATTATTATTTTGATATATATAGATTAAATTATGAAACCTGATGGATAAATTCCGAAAATTTCAAAAATTACATTTTTTATGAAATATTCATATTAGATAATAATTAATTGATTAGAGATTATATTATATTTAATATTTTCCCACAGATTTTTTATATGAATTAGAATGTGGTTAATATCATAAAATATATATTTTCTAGTGAATATGGATTTTTATTTAAAAGTGGGAATTCTAATATTAATATTTTTTAAAAATTAAATTCTATTTTTCAAAATAGCACATTGAAATTTAAAAAAAAATTAATTTTTAAAATATTCTATGCGAATTGATTTTTTTGGGTTGATATTAAGAGTGGTATAAATATAAAGTCAGTATTTCAACATCATAATAGTACATGTGAGGTAATAAATGTTATATAATGAATCCCAGACCAAATATAAATATAAACTTTAAAAATATGAATTTTTATTTATAACTAAATATTTTTATAATATTTTAATGAATCCTAAAAAACATATATTATATTTTATTTTTTATAATAAATTATTTATAAATACCACTCACATACACATTACAATGGGAATTATATTAATATATTCAATTCAAAGAATTATAATATATTAGAAACCACTCCTCCTTGGGAACAATTGTGGGCATGAAATATTGCATGTTTTTTAGTATTATATCATATTTATTCCAAAACCTATATTTATAGATTAATAATGAAATACACTCTATTTTTCTAAAAATATAAAACTTAACTCACAATCACCTTCACTAAAAATCCATTGAGTGTGAATTAATTCTTCCTATACATCTCAAAATAGATCCCATGGTGTTCCCAAGATCTTAATGGAACCCTCTCAACTGTTTAGAATCACCATCTTATAGTAAGGGATTCTATCCTCCTCCACATTATTCAGTCGCTCTCTTTATAATAATTCATTTTATTTACAATTTTCCATGTAGGAATTTTTTTATTAATACTAAAATTATCTATATTTATTAAGTATTTTTTAAAATAGATTTCCTTTTAAATTGATTAAACAGTTCCATTAGACATTATGTATGCCTATTATGCTACTAAAATTACCATGTGATTTTACATGATTTTTTTAGTTAATACCCATCCCCAATTGCACTCCAGGGTATTCACCATGATGTAAATATTCCTAATTTATTAGGGATATCGATTTATATTACCTAAACTTCATAATATAGGGATAAAAAGTAACGAAAGGTGTTCTTATTTTATATGATGATTTGGAATAGTAACACATGTACATGTTATGAATGTGACAGGTGGGACTATAATTGAAGATCAATTAATAAAAATTAGAAATTTATATTTCTCATGAAATTTAATATGTGATACATGGGGGGTTATCCTTATAAATATATATTATGATGTTTTGATTTTTACACATGACTTCTTCTCATGATTTCATGTTTTATGTTATTTCCAAATTCCAAAGTGGACATGACGTTATCATCATGTCATGGTATAACAACAATTTTTATAACCCCTCATTTATTTTACCATGATGTCACTAATGAGTCACATTTATTAGTTTAATCATTTTAAGATTTAATAATTACATTAATAGGATTAATATCTCTCCCCATTATTATGTTTTCCCCTAGGTTATCCCTCGATGTTTTTGTTTTATCATTAAACGTAAAAACATGCAATAGAGTTTTAAAGAATTATTGTGTGTCCACATATATGGTTTTTATGTTAAATATTTTGTTATCCAATGACACTAGGTATTTTAATATTTCCTTATAGTACTATGTGTTACCTCATATAAATAATTTTTAATTACAGATTATTAATGATATGGGTTTTCATAGCTTGCATCAAATAATTGTCGAGTTATTTTTGAGTATTATGATTATAAAACCATTTAAAGAGTCTCAATGATGATCCTCAATATAGTAAAATATTACTAAATTATAGTAAAAAAGTGAGTAACTGGCTTCCATGAAAAATAATCTATATCAAGGGACTCCAAGTTGACATGGATCTATTAAAATTATTCATGTGATTAATAATCTAGATAAAGGTGTATTTGGAATCACATTTAACTTAACATAGTTCAATATATAGAATCTGTTTTGAACACCTAGTTTCAAAACACATGAGGTATTTATTGTTAAATTCTTGATCTTATTTTAAATTTGTTTGAATAGAAAAATAATTTCCTTAAAATTTTTTGTCATGAAATATACTTTTGATTACATATATAGAAACAACGAAATTAATATGTTATAGAATGTATTAAATTTATGAGTTATCCCTTGCATTGTAAATGATTACCACTAATGTTTGAAATAATTTTGGAAATTTCATCTTTAATTTTCCCTTTTCTTTAGCCAATCACTAGAAATATGATGGATGATGCCAAAAAAAAAATGCGATAGGAAATTTGACGACCACAAAAATAATTTTCCCAACTTAAAAAGAGTAATATTGAAGGACATCAATAAAAATATTACCAAATTATATCATGGTTTCAATATGAACTTGAATAGTAAGGAAAACATACATCCCCTTACGAAATATAATGTTGTAAGTGATAACTTTTAATGATAATTTCCTCCCACAGTGAATGGATTTTACAAACCTTTAATCATAAAACAATCAATCAACTCTAATAATAAAATCATCTTTTTCATTAAATTCTCTTATCAAGATAATCTCATAATTGTATGTTATACTATGGAGGTGTAGTTTTATGAATAGTGGATATTGAACAAATATACATTGATTGAGGAAGATTATTCAATAATGTAGTGAAATGAATTTTAGAAAATGGTGTTTTATAAATATTTTCGATTTTATACCCTAATAGAAAATTGTGGGAGATCCTTTTCCACATTCAAAAAATATTATAATCACAATGAGACCTATAAGGAAACTTTTACATGACATGTGTGATATACCTAAATTCTTATTATTAACCCAAAAAGTAATATTTTCTGCTTCTTTAAGGGGAGTATGATTAATCTTTGAAGGTAATTAATGATTTGAGAGTTTTAAATATTTGGGGAAATTGGCTAACATTAGCCAAAAGTTGAAATGATGGTCATTGAATCGTTATAATCAAGATATATGATATCGAGAATGGATTTTAAATCTTCTAACGTTGTGGTGAAATAGTGGTGGGATAAATGTTTAACACCACATTTATGAAATGATAGGGAAAAAGATCCTATAAATTTTCAAAAGGGGACAAGGAAATTAGTTTGGCTTCAAATGTAATAATAATAAGATAGTGAATTATGATGTGAGAGACAAAAAAATGTGATGGATTGAAGGAATTATCTTTTCAAACCATATCCTCATGTCTATTCTTTAACTACATAGTACATGTAAACTATACAAATCAATTAACTATGAAATCTTTTGTCAATGATATAATACTAAAAATACATTCATGTACAAGAGACAAAGTGAGAGCCTATGTCTCCCAAATATTGGGGAGGATCCTAGAAATGAAATTATGACAAGTATAATAGTAATTCATTCAAGGGTAAAAAAAGTAAAATTTCACCATCTCTCTATTCATTAATTCAAATTTATTATAGGTTTTGAAAAACCACGTCCAATTATGGATGTGGGGATATTTGTGAAATTCAAGAATTTGGAAATTATTGTATCTCATGTGTACAACTTCACCCTTATCAATATTTGAGAGATGAAATATAATGACCATGACCCCATTATCCTAAAGATGGTCACTCACATTTTTACATTGGGATAGAATCATGATTGAAATCACAATGAATGATTAGTTTTTTATATTTTGGAAGCTATATTACATCCATGAACCATACATTATAAATTAAAACATATAATAAAAAAATTAAAATCCTTTTATAATTCCATTATTCTTCTATAACAACCACACATATCAGTGATAATACATATATTGGAATATAGTAAAAAATAAAACATAAGAAATGGGTGAGGTCAGATGTTCAGTAAAGTTAGGTGTATTCTAGAAACTATTAAGAATAAAAAAAATTATCATTATGTACATGTGTATAACTAAAACAGAAGACACTCAGTATAATATTTAGTATAATATTGAATGAGTAAATAATACCATATAAAATAATAACATCATCTAGAAAACATAACCATAGATATTCTACTAGTCAAATATTCACCTAGAATTTCAATAACTAATATCATAAAAAGAGAATGCATAATATCAGACATCATAAACATAATTTGAAGGATTCATCCAATAAATGATACATAAATGGGTAAAAACCAAAACTAGTTTTTCTCATGAGACCTACAGATGCATCGATGAGCTATAACTGGCCTCGCTTGTCACTTATTATGTCCACTTCATTCATAATATGAAATGGGTGAAACATAACTGACATAAATATTCATATTAATACATGAACATAATATGTTAATACATTAATGATAAACCATGAATGGTATCAAAATAGAAAATCCATAGTAAAACATATCATAAACCCTTAAATACAATATAATAGATTGTATGATAATAAATCAACTTAAATTAAAAATAAAATACAAAAAAGGATGTTGAGAATGATTAAAATAATCTAATAAAATAATTAAAAACATATTGAGAGAAATATCTCTTTTATAGTGAATTTATTTTAAAAGGGGAAGTAAATTTTAAAATAAAATAATTTTGGTGAAAATAATACATTAATCTTGTAATTGAATATTTACTACATCAAGGCTTCATGATGGTAGTAAAAGATGCTCATTCCTTATAAGTTGAAAATAATAATTCTTTTAATATGATTTTCAAAAAACTTATAAAAATATAATTTGGAAAAGGACAAGAAAATTCCCATAAAACTATCCTAAAAATAGTTGAACATGGGTAAAAGACATAAAAATTGTTTGGATAATATTAAATATATTTTGTAATATATTTTTATGAAACATTGACTTATATGATAAATATTCCCCTGAAAATACATATATAAAAACAATCCTGAATAATAATGGGGTTGTAAAATTTATCCATTCCACTTTATAATCAGTAGAATAGTATTCCCCATAAAGGAAAAGAAAATATATATATATAAAAATACAATAAACATCTTAATAAGAGTCATAATATATAATCATGGGAATTATATAAACCAAACAATAATTTGTGTATAAGGTATGTGTCCCATAGAAACAAAAGTGAGACACAAATCCCTCACTATTTGAGTAACTCTTGAATCATGATCTCCATGAAAGAATAAAATAAATTGAAACATTAAATATCATTAAATAAATGAAATTCAGGATATAAAATTACATTGGGAAATATATTCCCCACAAAACGTAAATAAGTGGTCATTATCACATATATCTCACAAAAATAAAGTGAGACAATAAATCCCTTTCCTTGTACATTCTATTAGATGAATTAGCATTAAACTCTTATATAATAGTTTAAAACAAGTTATTAATTTATACAATAACCATATAAATATTTATTATATCAAATATGATCCACTTATATTATCGATTCTCCCAATTGATTATAATATTTTTTTATTACCCTTATTGTAGGTTTTGACTACATTATTTTCCTATGCATGTTTGGTCAAGTTTTTACTGTTTCATATAAATAGGTTATATTTATTTAATACAAAGAAATATATTTTAATCATTATATACATCATAATAATAATAATTTAATGGTTAAAATGGAAAATGAGTCAAATCACGTCATGGAGAAGGCCAATTGTATGCATGTAGAAGCAATATAATCATCCCATTAATGGTGAAAGTGTAAATAATTGAATGGTATATTAATTATAAAGAATCAATATCAGGTCATATATAGTATTTATATACACTATACCTATCATTACACCCATTCATATAATATAGTGTTGATAAACAGATTACACCATGACGTGGAGATGGATGGTCGTATGTACGCCCACACAATAATTTCATTTTTCATAGGATGGGTAAAAGGTGGGATATGGTTGTCAAAATATCAAAATAAAATATCAGAATATATATGATACTATATTTTTTAATTTATAATGTAAAAAATACATAATGAGTATGTTGAATAAGAAATAACGTTAATGGAGTTGGTAAATACGACTACATCTTCTTTAGAGAACCTTCTTTGGATATCCTCTTCAGGAAATGATTGTTGATCTTTTGAGAAGACAAGAAAGACTAAGATATGGATAGTGAATCTTATAAGTGAAATTGTAAAGGTTTTGTTCATATAGAAGGCTCAAAGTGGTGTGAGGGAGTGAGGGAGGATGTTCCTTTTTATAAGAGAGGGGAGGGGCACTTTAGAGACCTGTCAAAATATTTAATTAATATAAATATATATTTGATTTAAAATAGATACAAACTATTTTATTTCTAAGATAATATGAATATGGTTTGAAATAATGTGAAAAAATTATTTTTATACATGTTTAGGTCAGAATATGATTCATATGTTTTTGGAAATAACGATTAGATAAACCTTTATCTCTTAGTGTGACAACTTGGATTTTTTACGCTTTAGGGTTAATATAGTTACTATAAATATCAAAAAGAATCCTAAAAGGGACATTTATTAAATAATTAACATTATGATAGTCATTTGGAATAATTTTCGACTTTTATGAATTTGATATCATTTAATAAAATTTTATTTATTTTATTGTATCATTTATATAAATTTTGATGCTATTCATTATTTTTCTTTTTAATGATATCTTAAAAATGATTTAACTTCAAAGCAATACTTCAAATACTTCACTAAAATTTCAATGTTTTCATTAAAATTTGTAGATGTTATTACTTATGTCATATTTTATTTATTTTCATATTTGTAATATCATTTATTTTATATTTCCATTAATTAAACAATTACATTATCATTATTATGAAAGTCTTTAATGAAATTATTTTTCTCTATAATAATTAAAAATAAATTATCCTATTGAATATAAATTCATTATATTTTAGTTTAATTTTTATATTCAAATTTATCATCTGAATAACCATTTAATAAAAATGAAATAATTATTAACTAAAAGTATGGTATTTTCAACTTCTCATTAAATAAAATATTATAAATGTTATATTCATACCAAATTGGCATAAAAATAATAAAAGTTTTTAAAAAATATTATTTTGGTAGAAACCCATTTATCAGATTAAATTGTGAAATGTTTGAGGGTAATTTTATAATTCATATCATATTATTTTTTCCTTTAATTACATGAATTACCCTTAACTATGTTAATAAAAATATTACTAATGTTACTATTCATATCCCAAAAACAAAAACAAAAAATTCTACATAATTTGGAATAAACGATTTCAAATATGGAATCAGTTTTTTGAAATTCAATACATATAAGCTATAATAAATAATTAAATATTCATTACGCCAACTAGAAGAGAAAATGAGTCTTAAAAGTGAAAATGTTAAAAAAAATGAAATGTTTTTATATAAAAATTCAATGTAAAATTGATTCCGATGAAATAAATTGTGATATATGATAATAATAGAATAATTATACATTAATACCATTGAATCTTATAATGTAATACTATAAATTAATTTGATGAAAAATGTTGTTTTCAATTAAATTTTTTACTTTTCAATATTCATCAAAAGATGAAGTTAATCAGACAAATAACAAAAAATTAACCAAAGTAAATTTTTATATGAATTTGTAAAAAAAATATATTTATCTTATAATGTATGATATATCAGAGTTTTGAAATTTAGATTTAAAATAGGTTCTCCAATAAATTGAGGTAACACTTCTTTTGGACAAATATATGTTTTTTGTAGAAAAAATTTAGTTTGTTTGTATATTATACCTATAAATTATTTTTAATGAATATATAAAATATTTTATTGAATATATAATATATAT
Source organism: Viscum album (assembly GCA_963277665.1). Classification (NCBI taxonomy): domain Eukaryota; kingdom Viridiplantae; phylum Streptophyta; class Magnoliopsida; order Santalales; family Viscaceae; genus Viscum; species Viscum album. The sequence goes on from OY728123.1 coordinate 895,687,241, forward strand.
ATTTTATTAATATCCTTTAAAAATTGGAATTAATTAGATTTATTATGAAAAAAATGACTTTGGGATCATAAAAATAAAAAAATATTTCTTTTATATTCAATTATTTTATATTTTTGTTAATAAATTGGTAACAAATGAATTAATATTATATTTTAATACACCATAAATTTTCATAATGTTAGTTAAAATATTAAAAATAATAATTTAATTGCTAGGTTTTTGAAAGTAAAATTTTGATAATAAATTTTTTTGTTTGATTAAGCTCGTCGTTCAGTGAAATGTGTGCTAATGAAAAATTTTATTTATTTAATAAGTGACATAATGTAAAATATCAAGATGTTAAATTATAACCTAGATCGATAAATTGTGTCCCTGTAATTATAACTTGGGATAAAGAACTATCGTTTTTACTTTTCAAAATGTATTTATTAAAATCCCACATTGGAAAAAAGGATTAATGAGAACTCCACCGTAAAATAAACAAAGGGAAGTTCATTAGAGATAACAAATTCTAGGGTTACATATAGAAAAACATGGACATAGAAGATAAATATAACTATAATGTTCTTATGTTGATTGATATAGAACATGATCAGGAGAAAGATGAAAGTTACAATTCTATAAATATGCAATGATCGAAGGGACCATTTCATTATCAGAAACTAAGGTTCTAGGATAATATTTTTGTTTTCAAGAACCATTCCATATATTTTAAGAAATAATTATCATCATATACTATAAACAAAAGGATACATACTTACATGACATGTATAGTTATATCCATTAATAAATTACCACCAACAAAACATATCTTTTTGTCTTAATGATGCCTATTTTACATTAATTTTTCATGAATGAACAATTAGAATAATATTTTTTGGATAAAAAAACCAAAAAAATATAACTATATTTTTGTCCTTGGATTATACATTAACCAAAAAAAATATTTTTGATAATATAGGATAATTACCTGAAATTAATCTCCAAAATTAAGTAGTAATATCAAAAGATCATCATAGATCATTCAGAAAATAATTATCCTCCCTCAAATATAATATAGACTAGGATTGGAACCCAAAAATTAGAATCATTTGATCACACAGTCTTCCAAATAACATCAATCACTCTTAAATAAAATAATTGTCCAAATATAATAATATGTAAGGTTTCCTAACAATTTAACTAAATAAAATAAATCACTATCAATCCACAATAAAATTGTATTTGAATCTAAAATATTGTTAAACATTTTCTCATAAAATTATTATGATTACTTGAATCAAATAGGATTCAAATAATAATTGTTGTCTTGTAGAATATAATTAATCACTTAATCAAAAAATAATTTTCCAGTTAAATGGTTCTGATAAAACCCAATTATCACATAGATATTTTAACAAACAAATTCTCACTTTATCCTGAACATCACTTAGGCTAGGGGTAGGAACATCACCATTGTCAACCATGGGTAGTAGGTTCAAGTATTTTGGCCTTTCTAGATGTGGAAAGTTATCTCTCAACATGCGGTTTGTCCTTTTTCAAACAATATATAATTATAAAATTCTAGAAATAACCCTAATATATTCAATATTAACAAAATGTTTTAACCTCAAAAAATAACATCCACTGTTAATTTTTAATCATTCGATCCTTGAGACCCATCCAAAATAAATCTATCCAAATTAATCATAAAAAAATATATATAAAAATCCAAAATTAATAACAACATGAAATTATAAATACAACATAATGTACCTATTATTATCACATACCAAATATATGAATACTGTAACAGCCCGAGATTTTATGAAAAATATTCTTTTTAATTTTATTAATTTCTTGTGTTGTATGCTAAACCAAAAGGATCTTGCATAAAACACATCCTTGACTTGGCTTGCATTACACGCAATCACGACCTTCCTCGATAGCGTGTGTAGAACGCAATATCGAGTTTCACTAAACAACGATATGCTATTAAAATATTATTTTAACTAGACGTTATGAATAGTAATAACCACATTTTAAAATTTTAGAAATTTTAGCTCTCAAAATGGACGTCATTTTTGGATTCGAAGTATCTAATTTAGCCTAAGGTGAAATTTTGGTACTTTTCGGATAACTTTCATATTCTGATGAATAGTGAAAATTACTAAATTTTAATTAAAAACAACTTTTTTAATCGAAATAATTAATAGTGATAAATTATTAATTTGAGTGGTTTTAAAGTATATTTAGAATATATTTTTACAATTTAATACAATGTTGGTCATTGGATGTAATTTCACATTTAAACCAGTTATAAACAAGTGTCAATCTTTTGATAGTTATTATCTCTTAAAAACACGCTATTTGTTGTGACAACGGAAATTAATTATAAAATTAATTAATGCAACTTATATGTTGGGAATTTTTTCAAATAGAAATCATTTTTGAATTCGGAATATCAATTATAGCTTAGGGTGAAATTTTGGCATTTTTCTGAAAAACTTCAATTTTTGATGAATAGTGAAACCACTAAGTTGTTAGTTAAAAACTGAATTTTGCATAAAACATAATTTTACCGCTTCTGTGAATGGAATTTAGAAAATATGACAGACACGGTTGATATCAGTAAGTAAAATGTGGTTCAATGAGATAAAAATAATTTTTTGGTGAATAGTAACATTTTACTTTTTTACTGTGGTTAATAGTAAATAGGGTAACTAAGGGTAAATATGATATTACTATTACCCGAACACATGTCCTAATTCTATTGTATAAGTGTAATTCGACCAAAAAAAACCTTATGAGTATAATATGACCATTTAGGTCCACTTGGATTAGATTATGACATTTAATATTATTTTATTTAATGAATTGTTAAAATAGTTAAAATCAATGATTAATAAGTAAATTATTTTTAATATGGGGTTATACATAAGATAAATTCGACTATAAACATTCATTAGAAAGATACAAATATTTCCTATATAATGGTATTTTATTTGTAATTTTTAGACATTAAATAATTTAATTTATTTATGACACAATGATGATGCAGTAATTATCTTATTAATGAAATATTGACATAATTGATGTCATAAACACCAAAATAAATGTAATTTGAGACTTTTTGTGAATTACACTAATTTTCTTGGTTACTATGATATATTAGTATTGATTTAATCAACTTGGTTCGAACATATAATTCTGTTATGACTTTCACACAAATCATATATCAAATAGTGTCAAAATTGACACAAAATAGTTTTTAAATCAAATATTACATTATTAATTGTTATTTTATTCCTAAAAATCTAAGGTTCGGAAAAATGACTTAGATAAGGATATATATATTATTAATAAACAATTTGGGGTTCTTGTGGCATGTTATAGTAAGTGTATTAACCCTATAGTGTAAGAAAACAAAAAGACACGGTAAAAGTGAAATTATTTAACTTAAAGTTAAATCTAATTGATAAGGTTAAAATAATACCCTAAACTTGTCTAAATCCTATTGGTTGATAGGATTTCAACCCATCCCCAATTTAGCTTAGAAATAAGACCCTTTGGAACCATTATAAACCGATTTTGACTTTAATATAAAATAATATTTTGAGATATTCCTAAGGTGCCCCTCTCCTCCCTTATAAAAGGGCACATCCTCCCTCTCTTCCTCACACAACTTTGAGCCTTCAAGCTCGGCCAACCCCTTCCAAAATCCCTTCTCCACTTCCCTAGAATAATCCTAGAGTTCCTGGTATTCTTCAAAGACCAATCATAGTTCCCTAAGTGGAGGATTCAAAGAGGCGTTTCAAAGAAGAGGTAATATCCATTACCGATCTTTTCAATTTCTTTCTTCTTCAAATTATTCTTATTTAGTTGTTTCATGACAAAGTAATAACATCAGTATTACTTAAATACTGATATGTTATTATAAATATGAAACAACCCTAATTCACCTTCTATCCATCCTACGGAAAAATGAAATCACCGCACGTGCGTACGTACGGAATACCGTCTCCACGCCATGGAGTAATCTATTTTCTGCCACCACCTTAATTGGATGGGTTTAATGGTGTAATGAGTAACTATATATGATTATTATAAAGTGATATTGATACTGAAATGGTATAAATACACTTCAACACAATTCCATGACCATGGGAACGATATCATCGCTCGTGCGTACGTACGGACTACCGTCTCCACGACGCGATGAGATTCATTCTCAATGATTAACCATTCATGAATGATTATAAAGTATATATAATAAGTACTAATGAAATATATGACCTAATAATGATACTGGAATTATTTATATTTATATGTATGTCATCTACTTAATTCCATTCAATTCAATAAGGAAACGAAAACAGCGTTCATGCGTACGTACGGACTACCGTCTCCATGAACGGTGTATTTCTTTCCATTTACTGATTTATTATATATATGTATATCCTGAATATATATATATAAATCATGTTTTATGTTCTGAAATTAAGTAATCAGGATCTAAGTAATCATATGAATAATTACAAGTCAAAACACGGACGACAAATGAAACAATTTTACCCAAAACGCTCTTTAACATGGAATTTGCAAAAGAACGGGTAATATAAAGTCATAAGTGAACCATATATGATATAATAACAATGAATATGATTCTTTAATAAGTAAATGACATTATTTAAATCATTATACAGGAGGTTCGGACACTTACGAAGAAAATCGGACCTAAGGTAAGGGAAAATATCACAATCTCATTTTTATCCGAGATTGTTTATACTTTACTATTTACTGGGGTGTATTTTGTCATCCACATCCATGTTTCCTCAATATGTAATATTATTTCCATCCACCTACAATTGTTTAAATCCAATTTTACCATTCGGTGAGTTTTTAGTAAAAGATATGAAAGGAATCTTTTGTCGTTTTTCGTACGAGATACTTTTTGACTTTTCCGACAAAAGTGCGAAGAATGTTTTTTTAACTTATATGTCATGAATGTATTTTTAAAACATTATTTCCAAGAAGCTTCCTTTACAAGTTTTCAAGTTTATTTTTAATCAACTTCTTTTATTTTAAAGTCTTATGACATGTTATGAAAGGAAAAATGTTTTTGAAGAAGAAAGGATATTTTCCTCAAGAATGGAGTTCAAGTGTTTTATCAAAATTATTTTCCATCTAAGATAATAAAGGGTTCTGTTTTTATCCCTATTATTACATTGATTTGATCATGTTGTGATGGAAATATTTTTATGAATTCCTTTATCTTATATGAATTGTTTTATGATGTCATGTTGTTTAAGAATCCCATTTTTATTACATGGGTTACGCTATGATGTATGGTTTATGATTATGTGGCACACATAAGAAAGGATTCATTATAAGATGGGTGGGACCTATATCTCCCTCCAATGCATTGGGTTAAGATTTTATATATCATGAGATAGACATGGCTGAAATGGTAGGTTATACCGGTTCAGTGAAACAGGACTGAAACGAGGGTTACTCGATTCAGAAAGGGACTTTGTCCAATAAGATAGTCTTGGCAATGAGTCTTGACTAACAAGAAATGATTCTCTATGATTATGTGTGTATGACACAAAGTTTCATTTTTTAAGTTATGATTATTGTGATTACATTTCACTGCCATGATTTATCCCATGTTATGAAATTATTCTGTCTTTTGCAGGTTTAGATTTCCAAAAGTTATGTTCTTATGAATATGATGTGATTGATTTTTCTTTTGTTTAACCTTACTGAGAATTTGAGCTCACCCTTTTATGTTTTCTTTTCCCCAGGATATAAAGAAAGGTTTTAGGTAAAAAAACGGAAGATCTTTATGGGAGATATTGAAGATCTTTCAACACGATTAGAATATTACGTTCCGAGTTTCCAAAGACACTAAACTATTACGATCCTTGTGTGTGTGTTTTTTTTGTAATGTACTAAGTATTCCGCAAAAGTAATGTAATGTTCATGTACGTTAAGATTCAGGTCTCTATAGTTGGTATCAGAGGGAGGTTTAGTCAACCTTTGGAAACTAGGATGCGAAAACGTTAGTGAGATTCCTAGAGATATTTCTACGGTATGTCTAGGGATGTCCCTAAGGTTAAGTATACGTATTGGTCATAGTACTAGAACTACGCTAATGATCATAGAATTAAACCTAAGATGTTAGATATTGAAGGTACTCCCCTTTATTATGTTGTTTTCCCTAGCATGATTTTTGCCTCTCACACTATTCTTTTTGGGTTTTAGACGATGGCTGGAACCCGAAGGAACCGTGTTGATCAATGCAATGGGAAATGCAATGATTCTCCTCCTGAACAAACAAATGTTATGGGAGATGGAGTGCAAAATCTTATTTCTATCCTTACACAAGCTATGAATCATTCTAGACTTCCAAATGAGCAGAGAAAGGAATAGTATTCTATTGAGTCCTTCATGAGGCAACGTCCACCTTCTTTCAGTGGGACTTCCGATCCACTTGTTGCTGAACAATGGATCAGTACCACTGAAAAGATATTTTCAATTCTTCAATGTTCTGAACATGATAAAGTCATCTTAGCAGTATATCGTTTGGAAGGTGAAGCTGATCAATGGTAGAATCTTATCAAGAATACGAGGCCAAGAGATGAAATTGAGTCCATGGAATGGGAAGAGTTCAAGAACTTGTTTTTCAGTAAGTAATTCCCTCGTATTCTTCAAACAATGATGGAGAAGGTGTTTCTTGAACTAAAGCAAAAGGATGATGAATATGTTGGTATATACGACGCGAATTTTACAAGACATTCAAGGTATGCATCTGGCATTATCATCCAACCTAAAAGTAAAGTTGATCGATTTTTCAGTGGCTTAAGACCAAGTCTTTGAAGGGCATTAGCTATAAGAGACTTCAGTAGCTATGAAGAAATTGTGCGTTGTGCTATCAAGGTAGAAATGGAAGTTGGTGTTACATATCCATCTCATGGTTTTGACAAGAAACGAAAGATGGAGTTCAAGGAGAAATCTCAGAATAATGGTGAAAAAAATATGAATGTTTCCTTTTGCACAAAGTGTGGAAAGAAGCATGGTGGAGATTGTCTTAAAGGGACTAGAAAATGTTTTAAGTGTGGAAAAGAAGGTCATCGAGCAGCTGAGTGTCGAAGTAATGCAAAAAGGGATTCTAATGATGTGAATCAAGCAAGCACTGCAGATAACACACCACCAACACTTCAATGCTTCAAGTGCAAGAAAATGGGGCATTATGCTAATAAATTCCCTAATACAAGGGTCAGTGATGATCAACATGAGCAATCACTGAAGGAAAAGGACAAAGGGAAGTCACATGCGATCAATATTAGCGATGTTGAATATGACAACGATGTGGTGGAATGATTAAGTGTTTATGTAATGGGATTCCAAAATAATGTTGTATCATGGAGTATTGGAATATTTATGTATTGGTCTAATGTGGTATTCAAAGTGATTGAGATATTATGCGCATAATGAAGGGAAACGAGAAAATGAAATGTTTAACAGTATTCATGAGCTCATGATTGATAAAAGGACTAAGTGATATCATGGTTTGAGTATATTGAATTTTGAGGATTTTGGTATGTGGAAGGTGTTAACTTTTAACTGCATTCATGTTTTCACTAAGGTATTCAAGAGAATACATGATTAAGGACTTTGAATGTTTGGAATGGGACAAAAAAAAAACATATCTTATGATATATGGGGATCGACGATGGTATTAAATCTCTGGTAATCGTTTTTACTATGTTATGAGAGTGGATTGCATTATTATGGATAAGCTTAATGATTGGAATGGATTATGTTGGACATAAGTTAGTATTGTTTAAGGATAGAAATTTTTTCGATATTATTGATGGGATGTTATAGTAATATAGTTTTAGAAAAAGGACAACCTGCAGGACGGGCGACAGCCCATCACATCGGACAAGGCTGTGGGAATCAAACCCACAACCGAAGTGCGACTGGCATTTATCGCCTACCACTGGCCTACAGGAAGTCCCTGTTTAGTAGAAACTAGATTTATTATATTAAGCAGTATGATATATGAAGTATAAGTCCATTTTAGGAACTATATATGATTAATCTCACTATAGATCGACTTATGTATATAATTTTTGCTATCCTTTTGTTTGAGACAGATGGAATGACCCGTCATTCTATCACATGATCTGCTAACAATTCACGAATAACAAATTCAACTTCATTTATTTAAGAGATGAAGTGGAAATTGTTCAAGGCACAAACAATAGTGAGATTGTACCAAAATAAAGTAAGTATTTATTCTAAGCAAATTTTAAACTTTAGGGAAATGATCTTGAAAACCAAAAATGTTGTCCTAGTGATCTTATACCTGATGAATCATATGGTACCTTATATCATCACAAATATATGGATTTGTGATTACTGGCTTTTCCACAGCCATGTTCTCTACCACTCTCCATCAGAACATGATGGTTAGATTTCTCTTCCATATCCATATTTTCACCTATGTGGAAACCTAGTGATTAGTTTATTTGGGTAATCGTTACATTTCATACTTTAGTTTTTAAAGCCAAGTTTTGGTATTCTTTTTTACGATGTGGGTTTCTATTAATGAAACTTTCGAATAGTAAACGATTTATAACCCCGACGAATTTCGAGGGCGAAATTCATTTTAAGGGGGGTAGAATGTAACAGCCCGAGATTTTATGAAAAATATTCTTTTTAATTCTATTAATGTCTTGTGTTGTACGCTACACCAAAAGGAGCTTGCACAACACACATACTTGACTTGCCTTGCATTACACGCAATCGCGACCTTCCTCGATAGCGTGTGTAGTACGCAATACCGAGTTTCACTAAACAACGATATGCTATTAAAATATTATTATAACTAGCCGTTATGAATAGTAATAACCACCTTTTAAAATTATAGAAATTTTAGCTCTCAAAATGGACTTCATTTTTGGATTCGGAGTATCGAATTTAGCCTAAGGTGAAATTTTGGTACTTTTCGGATAACTTTCATATTCTGATGAATAGTGAAAATTACTAAATTTTAATTAAAAACAACTTTTTTAATCGAAATAATTAATAGTGATAAATTATTAATTTTAGTGGTTTTAAATTATATTTATAATATATTTTTACAATTTAATACAATGTTGGTCATTGGATGTAATTTCACATTTAAACCAGTTATAAACAAGTGTCAATCTTTTGATAGTTATTATCTCTTAAAACCCCGCTATTTGTTGTGACAGCGGAAATTAATTATAAAATTAATTAATGCAACTTATATGATGAGTATTTTGTAAAATAGAAATCATTTTTGAATTCGGAATATCAATTATATCTTAGGGTGAAAGTTTGGAATTTTTCTGAAAAACTTCAATTTTTGATGAATAGTGAAACCACTAAGTGGTAGGTTAAAAACTGAATTTTGCATAAAACATAATTTTACCGCTTCTGTGAATGGAATTTCGAAAATCCGACAGACACGGTTGATATCAGTAAATATAATGTGGTTCAATGAGATAAAAATAATTTTTTGGTGAATAGTAACTTTTTACTTTTTTACTGCGGTTAATAGTAAATAGGGTAACTAAGGGTAAATATGATATTACTATTACCCTAACACATGTCCTAATTCTATTGGATAAGTGTAATTCTACCAAAACAACCTTATGAGTATAATATGACCATTTAGGTCCACTTGGATTAGATTATGACATTTAATATTATTTTATTTAATGAATAGTTAAAATAGTTAAAATCAAAGTTTAATAAGTAAATCATTTTTAATATGGGGTTATACATAAGATAAATTCGACTATAAATATTCAATAGAAAGATAAAACTATTTCCTATATAATTGTATTTTATTTGTAATTTTTAGACATTAAATAAGTTAATTTATTTATGACACAATGTTGATGCAGTAATTATCTTATTAATGAAATATTGACATAATTGATGTTATAAACACCTAAATAAATGTCATTTGAGACTTTTTATGAATTCCAATAATTTTATAGGTTACTATAATATATTATTATTGATTTAATCAACTTGGTTCGAACATATAATTCTGTTATGACTTTCACAAAAATCATATATCAAATAGTGTCAAAATTGACACAAAATAGTTTTTAAATCAAATATTATATTATTAATTGTTATTTTATTCCTAAAAATCTATGGTTCTACCAAATGACTTAGATAAGGATATATATATTAATAATAAACAATTTGGGGTTCGTTTGGCATGTTATAGTAAGTGTATTAACCCTATAGTGTAAGAAAACAAAAAGACATGGTAAAAGTTAAATTATTTAACTTAAAGTTAAATCTAATTGATAAGGTTAAAATAATACCCTAAACTTGTCTAAATCCTATTGGTTGATAGGATTTCGACCCGTACCCACTTTAGCTTCGAAATAAGACCCTTTGGAACCATTATAAACCGATTTTGACTTTAATATAAAATAATATTTTGAGATATTCCTAAGGTGCCCCTCTCCTCCCTTATAAAAGGGCACATCCTCCCTCTCTTCCTCACACAACTTTGAGCCTTCAAGCTCGGCCAACCCCTTCCAAAATCCCTTCTCCACTTCCCTAGAATAATACTAGAGGTCCTGGTCTTCTTCAAAGACCAATCTTAGTTCCCTAAGTGGAGGATTCAAAGAGGCGTTTCAAAGAAGAGGTAATATCCATTACTGATCTTTTCAATTTCTTTCATCTTCAACTTCTTCTTATTTAGTTGTTTCATGAAAAAGTAATAAAATAAGTATTACTAACATACTAATATGTTATTATAAATATTAAACAACCCTAATTCACCTTCTATCCATCCTACGAAAAAATGAAATCACCGCGTGTGCGTACGTACGGAATACCGTCTCCACGCCGTGGTGTAATCTATTTTCCGCCACCACCTTAATTGGATGGATATAATGGTGTAATGAGTAACTATATATGATTATTATAAAATGATATTGATACCGAAATGGTATACATACACTTCAACACAATTCCACGACCATGAGAACGATATCATCGCTCGTGCGTACTTACGGACTACCGTCTCCACGACGTGATGAGATTCATTCTCAATGATTAACCATTCATGAATGATTATAAAGTATATATAATAAGTACTAATGAAATATATGACCTAATAATGTTACTGTAATTATTTATATTTATATGTATGTCATATACTAAATTCCATTCAATTCAATAAGGAAACGAAAACAGCGTTCATGCGTACGTACGGACTACCGTCTCCATGAACGGTGTATTTCTTTCCATTTACTGATTTATTATATATATTTATATCCTGAATATATATATCTAAATCATGTTTTATGTTATGAAATTAAGTAATCAAGATCTAAGTAATCATATGAATAATTACAAGTCAAAACACGGACGACAAATGAAACAATTTTACCCAAAACGCTCTTTAACATGGAATTTACAAAAGAACGGGTAATATAAAGTCATAAGTGAACCATATATGATATCATAACAATTAATATGATTCTGTAATAAGTAAATGACATTATTTAAATCATTATACAGGAGGTTCGGACACTTACGAAGCAAATCGGACCTAAGGTAAGGGAAAATATCACTATCTCATTTTTATCCGAGATTGTTTATACTTTAATGTTTACTGGGGTGTATTTTATCATCCACATCCATGTTTCCTCAATATGTAATATTATTTCCATCCACCTACAATTGTTTAAATACAATTTTACCCTTCGGTGAGTTTTTAGTAAAAGATATGAAAGGAATCTTTTGTCGTTTTTCGTACGAGGTACTTTTTGACTTTTCTGACACAAGTACGAAGAATGTTTTTTTTTAACTTATACAGCATGAATGGATTTTTAAAACATTATTTCCAAGAAGATTCCTTTACATGTTTTCACGTTTATTTTTAATCAACTTCTTTTATTTTAAAGTCGTATGACATGTTATGAAAGGAAAAATGTTTTTGAAGAAGAAAGGATATTTTCCTCAAGAATGGAGTTCAAGTGTTTTATCAAAATTATTTTCCATCTAAGATAATAAAGGGTTCTGTTTTTATCCTTATTATTACATTGATTTGATCATGTTGTGATGGAAATATTTTTATGAATTCCTTTATCTTATATGAATTGTTTTATGATGTCATGTTGTTTAAGAATCCCATTTTTATTACATGGGTTACGCTATGATGTATGGTTTATGATTATTTGGCACACATAAGAAAGGATTCATTATAAGATGGGTGGGACCTATATCTCCCTCCAATTCATTGGGTAATGATTTTATATCTCATGAGATAGACATGGCTGAAATGGTAGGTTATACCGGTTCAGTGAAACAGGACTGAAACGAGGGTTACTCGATTCAGAAAGGGACTTTGTCCACTAAGATATTCTTGGAAATGAGTCTTGACTAACAAGGAATGATTCTCTATGATTATGTGTGTATGCCACAAAGTTTCATGTTTTAAGTTATGATTATTGTGATTACAATTCACTGCCATGATTTATCCCATGTTATGAAATTATGCCCTCTTTTACAGGTTTATATTTCCAAAAGTTATGTTCTTATGAATATGATGTGATTGATTTTTCTTTTGTTTACCCTTACTAAGAATTTGAGCTCACCATTTTATGTTTTATTTTCCCAAGGATATAAATAAAGGTTTTAGGTAAAAAAATGGAAGATCTTTATGGGAGATATTGAAGATCTCTCAACACGATTAGAAGATTACGTTCCGAGTTTCCAAAGACACTAAACTATTACGATCCTTGTGTGTGTGTTTTTTTTGTTATGTACTAAGTATTCCGCAAAAGTAATGTAATGTTCATGTACGTTAAGCTTCAGGTCTCTATAAATACATTGATCACTAAAATCCAAAAATAAAACATGAATGCTTGCAAATTCATAAGAAATAATTACTGAAGTATAATACTTATATATCTCTTGATTCTTATAATAAGAATATTATAACATAATTATTGACCTAAAAAACACCAATAAATTAATTATTACACTTAGACTATACTAATAAAATATGTTTGTCCTTGATTACTTTTAATCTTAAGAGCTATATTTCCATGATGCTTAGAACATTAATTTACATAGTTCCCCATTTCATTATTGTTAAATCATTGCACATTAGAAGCCTTTTCTTATCCTTGTAATCCAAAACATAAAGGTGATTCTCTCTACACTTGCAACTGGTTTCCATTACTTTTAATCAAGTACCAAGTTGATTATTTTGACAATTACATGTAGGAAAACACTTCTTTCACATCTTCCCTCAATCCAAATTTTTCACAACTATTATCTTATTCTCTTGAATCCCTTTAATGAAATAATATTTAGATTACTCTATTCATGTACTTTTATTACATGATACTATGTCCTCATATGATGATAATATTTGGGAGACTCTTTCCCATGAAAATATTGTCTTACGAACGTGAATGATATGATCCTTCTTACTCTTTGGATCACATGCTTCTGTGAGGTTCACATTCCATCTAGTCGTCACCATTTCTAAATGAAGACATACACTAAATTAGATTCTAAATTGAAAGTCATAATTTTAATTAATCAAAACACAAAACAGAAATTGGAATTTGTGGATAGCTAATTTCACAATTATAAACATGGTTTATTTGGGTACATATTTACTTCTAAATATTTTATAATAGATCATAAAAAAATTAATTATCCTAATAATATCCATGAGGAGTGTCAAACTAGGAGCCCAATATGTTTTTTGTTGTGTAACAAGTTACGCTGAGTTAGGCCCGACGTACCTTGTCAAATTTATTACCCCTAGGAACATCTTTCGTTGAACCACACCCACTTGTAGTATCTAGGAAAGGTTGTATTGGTAGGAATACCCATATAATATCTAAATTACTAACACTCTAGGATGTTTCTCTATGCTTATCCTAAAGTCCACCTTAGGTTTATGTTCCTAATCATTGATTTCTAAATCTTGTTTCAAATGTTGATACTAAAATTACTCTGAAACCAACTATAACGACCCCAACCCTTATTGCCTAAAGCCATTGCATCACATTATTACATTGGAAATGATACATGATAGGAATACCAAAGGAAATTTTTTTTTAAGTTTTGGATGAAAGATTATATATAAAAAGGTTTTTTTACAAATAAAAACATAAAATATTATAATTAAAATCCATTGATAATTCGAATATTCTAGTAGAAAAACCCTTCAAAATTTATATATTGGAATCTTTGGAAGAATAAAACATAATAAAGGGGTGAGATCAGATGATCAGTAAGGGTAAGAGTTCAACAAAAGCTATTTTGAATAATAAAGACATACATTAGGCAAATTTGTATTACTAAAACACAAGCCATTAAACATAATCTTGAGAATAAATTTGAATGAATAAATAATACCATATAAAGTAATCACATGATCTAGAGAAAAAACCATGGATATTATAAAATTATAATAATCACATGTAATATCAAAAGCTAATCTCACAATGAGGGAATGCATAATTTTGGACATCATAATCTTATCGTTAGGGCTTCAGCCAAGACACTATACAAAAACTGGTGAAAAACCAAACTAGTTTTCCAATGAGTCCTACCAATGCATCGAGGGGCTATAGTGGGTCCCACCTATCACTTACTAGGTCCAATTCATTCCTTATTTGAAAAGGGTGAAACATAACCAACAAAAAAATTCATATTTAAACTAGGATACTAATTGTTAATATATTAAGAATATACCAAGAATGGTATCAAAATTGAACATCCATAGTCAAACATATCATAAACCCTTCAATACAATATGATTTATTGTATCAAAATAATCAACCTCGATTAAGCATAAAATCCAAAAAAGGATGTTGGAATATATTTAAATAATCTAATAAAATCATTATAAACCTATTAATAGAAATAATAATTTTATATTAAATTTATTTTAAATAGGTTATGAAATTTAAAAAAAAACCCTTTAGTGAAACTAATCTTCTAAGATTATAATTTAGGCTTCCAAAAAGAAAGGTTTCATGATAGTGGTAAAACTTTCTCCTGACATATATGATAAAAATAATCATTATTTTTGTATTTTCTTAAAAATTGTTATAAAGTTGTTAATTTGGAAGAAATAAAAATGATTACTTTCAAACCACTTTATAAAAGTATAACACAGGTAAAATAGTTAAGTTATTGGTAGGATAATAATAAGAATATTTTTTAAAATATTTTTAAGTATCATAGACATGGATTATAAATATTCCCCACCTAATACATACATATAAACTATGACGACCCATCTTCACCATGATGAGGGAAGGGACATCAGATTACTAGACCCTTCCTTCATCAAGTTGACGGAGAGATAATGACCCCCGAGACCCACCTTCAATAGGTCCTAGAGTGGTGACTACCAACAAGGGTATATAATCATACACAAGATGGAATGAATTAACCTTTTTTTAATAGGATCTGGAGATAAGATAGTAAATCCCAACAACCCCAAAATTGGGTGTGAAAGTAAAGACAAAAGAAAACCATTCCCATATTCATTTACAAAAGTAAATACTGCAAAATACAGGGAGACTACAAAGATAATGTACCAAGGAAAATAAAAACAGTAACAAAAACTATACAACTGTCTGAGCTAGTACAGTCCCACAAGATCCCAGAAGTCCTCCTGGGAACTTGAAAGCAGTTTCATATACGTAGGGTGAGAATACAAGTATACTCAGTAGAGAAATACAAAGACTCTCGTGCACAAGTGAGGAGGCATTCTAATTCCCTATGAGAAAGAGACAACCACAGAACCTAGCGAGGGAAAATATCCACCCGAGACTTACAAAGGCACACTCCCCAAATAACGCAAGTCAAATAATGTATAGTAATAGCACATCGATGTTTGGGTACCTCGTACCACTTTCCCACTAGTTATTGAATACATCGTACGCATCCAACCAATCTCGCCATTCTCACCGCAGTTCCACTATCACACCCCGCCCGCACACACCTAGGACACAACCACACATACCGAATCTAAAGACCTGGGCTGAAACCACCACATGAAACCACACCCGCAAACACATGGTCCAGAACAACTACTGCCATGACCGTATACACCTGGGCCTCATCCTGAAGATTCTTGGCAACAACCTGCCCGCACTAACCTGGGCCAACCACAAAAACTACCCTGCCCAAAGAATCTTGGTCTATAATGGACCTTAGGCCATCACAGCCAGCCCAAAGAATATTGGACTATTCGGGAAAGGGAGAGGAAAATGAGCTAATAACCAGCCACTCATAGGACTGTTGGGAAAAACACCCTCCCGCATGAAATGGGGGTGTTCGGCACTAAGTTATCCACTTGGGTGGGGCACGAATAAGAAACATAAAAACTACATATATATGTATAGTTAACAAGCAGTCATCCCAACCAAGGGTTCCCAAAGCCATCCTAATCACAACACCCTTGTTACTATTCATTCATAAAAGAAGCCACAATACTCGCTGCCAATCTAGAACTCATTCCCAAAATAAATTCCTCGTTTAACCCATTAATGGTTTCATGTTCAAGGGATACCATTTAAGAAAATTCTCAACTACTGGGAAACTAACAGGCATAACCAGAAGACAAGAAAAGAGAAATAGCCAAACATCAATTTAAGCATTCACACCCGGTTCTCTTGTGAAGTCACAACAACAAAGGGATAAGTGATATCCTTCAAAGTACTAGAACCAAACCAATCCTCGAGATATATCCCCACACCATTTCAGATTCACAACCAACAACCATGCCACAATAGAGGATCCCAACCTCTCCCACATCATCCCACAAGCATCTAACAATACGACACATCAACTACCAAAACACAGTAGGGAAACTTCCAGGTTCAAATCCACCATTCACTAATTTTTCTTCTTTCTATTTTTGGTTATCCAGGGGGATCACACAAGGGTTTTATTCACTGTTGATTAATTTAATCATCATATTTCACATAATTAACCAAATTCCCATGTTGGTGTCATTCAATTATCACAGAATACAAGGGTTCATTAGTGCACTAGGATTGAACACCAACGACCATGATTTTCAGTGAGCATAAGCCCATACAGTTCACAACGCAAAAATAATCAAGGGTAAGGAAAAAGCATCAGAACATCGATCACAATCCCACCCTTCATTCATTAAAAGTCCGTTTGTTATCTTCATTAACGTTTGGTTTAATCCATCCTGCATAACCAATAGGATACTCTCCCAGCATGATACACAGTAAGGAGAGATGAAGGAAAACCCTACATGGATGATCAAGGATCAATGTTCTTCTCCACGCGCCAGGAACGGGGGATGTGCGACTTGCAGCGGAGGAAAGTCGGGGACTCCAAGGGTGAGAAGAAAAGCTTCGGCATAGGCGCACCACTTTCCTCGAGAAGGGGTAACTCAAAACACACCAGGAATAAAGGAGAGGAAAAAGATGAAAAAAGAAGAAGGGATTCCCATGAGATATAAGGATGCGATCCAATTGACACGAGATATGTAATTTTGAATAGCTATAATGTCAGATCGTGGTTTCACCATGCGGTTGGGTGGTTACACATGACTGAATTAAGTTATATTTAATGATTCCATCGGAAAAAGGTGGTAATAGTTAAAACATTTAATGGTTTTTATATAAACAGAGGGGCACATTTGGCGGACACACAGCTGGGTTCGTTGGGGGTCGCCCCACTCTTGTGAATTTGAACCTTGATTATAGGCTCAAAAGAAAACGACCTTGAACCACTTCAAAAAGGTTAAAAAAAGGTAACAGTAGTGTTACGAGAGAACTGTAGAAAAAAACCCAAAAAGGCTAGGTGACACCGATCACATCGCACCAATCGTGCCACACACTGATCGGTGACACCGATCGGTGAGGCATTTATCGGTGATAAACTAGTCGTGGCACACCGATCGGTCACACACTGATAGAGTTTCCTACCACCGAGATGCCACCCTTAGGATCCAGATTTTTGCAAAGGGATGGACCATGACGGTCTGGGCCATTACATCAGATACCTCTAAAACTATTCTCACCCTTGAGAATTAAAACCAAACAAGAAGAAAAGGAGGGGGCCCGAACAACCTCCTCGAAAGTTACCTATCGATAGTGAACCTCATCGACATATAGAAACACCTCTCCATCAAGAAACCATGAACCATTAAATGGG
This sequence comes from Viscum album, assembly GCA_963277665.1. Classification (NCBI taxonomy): domain Eukaryota; kingdom Viridiplantae; phylum Streptophyta; class Magnoliopsida; order Santalales; family Viscaceae; genus Viscum; species Viscum album. The sequence goes on from OY728123.1 coordinate 895,705,469, forward strand.
TTAAGCTCTCTTGTCAAATGGGTTAGGGAGTTTCTTCCTCCATGTCATGATACTATCTGCTTTGGGCGGCACTTACTCACCAGAATGGGATTAATCGCATCCACATTAATGCATCTTCATTAGGGATCGGGTCCTCCCCACCCTGCTGTCAGGACTTTTCACATGCATCTAGAGAATAAGGAAAATCATACATTCCATAGTTAAAAAGGTAAAGTGTTCCATTATAAACAAGTACAAAAAAACAGGACAGAACACAAAACAGATCTAGGTACTAGGCACGCATCTGCGTCTCCCATTCCCAGGTACTTTCCACGAGCCCTCCATGCATCCACAACAAACAAACAAAAGGAATTGTCCATCCATAGAGCACATTCTCCTCACGTTACTCGATCCCCATTGGCCTTTCAAAAAATGTCACGTCATCCTCAGTGTCCGGATTTTCCCAGTCGAGGATGTGTGAATCATCATGCGGATACCATCGAAGTTGTGAAACATGGAATGCATCATGTATTCTCAGTAGAGGTGGTGGTAACGCTAGTTGATAAGCCACTTCTCATACCCGCCGCATCACTTAGAAGGGTCCGATGAACCTTGGAGAATGCTTACTCCCCATTTCGAACCTTCCTTGTCCACATTGAGGGGAGACCTTCAAGAACACGTGGTCCCCAACCCCGAACTCCAAGGGTTTCCTCCTATTATCGGTATATGAATTCTACCGATCCTAAGCCGCCTTCATCCTCTCCCGTATAAGATGAATCTTGTCTTTCATGCTCTGCACCACCTCTAGGCCAAGAACACTTGTTTCCCCTACCTCGAACCAGCACACGGGTGAGGGACATGGCCTTCCATACAAGGATTCAAACGGAGACATGCCAATGGTGGAGTGATAACTATTATTGTAGGAAATATCTACCAGAGGAAAGTGTCGCACCCACAATCCCCCAGAGTTTAGAATACATGCCCGTATCATGTCCTCCATTGTATGGATGGTGCGATCTATCTGTCTAACTGTCTTGGGGTGGAAAGTAGTGCTAAGACATAGCTGGGTGTCAAAAGCATGCTGCAATACTCTCTAGACTCATGAGGTAAACCGTGCAACCCTCTCATAGAATATGGACCTCAGAACTCCATTCAACTGCACCAACTCATCCGGATACCTCCGTGATAAGGTAGCCACTTTTCCTTATTCCTTGATCGCCAGAAAGTGAGCCAATTTCATCAACCGGTCTACCACTACCCAGATAGCGTCACAGCCACCATGAAGATTGGGTTTCCTATGATGAAATACATCAATATGGCATCCCAATTCCACTCAGGGATGTCCAAAGGCTGTAACAAACCGTATGGAACATGGTGTTCAGGCTTCATCGGCTGACACACTAGGCACCTGGCCACGAACTCTACCACCACCCACATTACCTCGGGTGACCAGAATTGACCCCTCAAGCCCCAGTACATCTCGGAAACTCTCGGGTGAACTTCTTGGGGTGAGTTGTGGAACTCACCAAGAAACATTCCGTGCATCGCCTCTGGGAGACAAAACTCTCCTCATAAAAGAATCTGGTTCTGACCATCCTCCATCCACCCTTCCGGAGCATCACATTGGTTAACCTGGTCACGCATAACTTCACTTTCTGATTCTTCCCACTGGGACTCCTCCACCTGTCGTAGTAGAGAAGACTGCACTGCCATCTGATATAGGCAACCTCTCCCACCATCCATCCTTACATCCAGGTGCAGGGCAGCCAACTCCTCCATCGCCTTCTAAGCATCTGCCAACTCTCGAACTGCATCCTTTTGCGACTTCCTTCTCAAGGAATCATCCAACACATTCACTTTTCCTGAGGTGTAGGAAATATCAAAGTCGTAGTCCTGAAGTAACTTCATCGACCTTCGCTGTTGTAAGTTCAGGTCTCGCCGGGAGAAGATATACTTCAAGCTCTTGTGATCCGTGAAAACCCCAATGTGCTCCCCGATGAGGTAATGTCGCCACAAATTTAGTGAAAAAATGACCGCCACAAGATCCATGTCGTGGGTGGAAGAACTACACTCATGAGGACGCAAATTTATAGAACCATAAGAGATCACCCCTTGTCGTTGCATCAGCACACACCCGAGGCCTCGTCCTGAAGAATCATATAACACCTCATACGCCGCCCCTTCATCTGGAAACCTCAGCACTGGGGCACTTACCAACTTCTCCTTCAAATAGCTAAAGGATGACTGGCACTACCCATTCCACACGAAAGCCTGGTCCTTGTTGGTCAAAGCTGTCAAAGTTTACGCAACTCAAGAGAAGTTGGGAACAAACCTCTGATAGTTACCTTCCAGTCCAAGGAATCTACAAACCTCTTCCATGTTTTTGGGTGCTACCCAAGAAACAACCACCTCGACCATAGATGGGTCCACCACTATCCCTTGCTCAGGTACCACGTGCCCAAGGATGTTCACTTCTAGCACCAATAACTCGAACTTGGACAACTTCCCATAGAGTTGGTGTTGACAGAGGAATTCTAAAACCATTATCAGGTTCTCAGCATGATCCTCCTATGTCCTTGAGTAGATCAGGATGTCGTCAATAAACACAACTACGAACCTGTCCAGATATTCCCAAAATACGGTGTTCATGAGCCCATGAATACGGCTGGAGCGTTTGTAACGCCGAATGGCATGACCACAAACTCAATGTTCCGATATCTGCATCTGATGTTAGTCTTCAAGATATCACCCTCCTTCACCCTTACCTGGTGAAATCTCGACCACAGGTCATTCTTGGAGAACCAACCTGCCCTTTTAACTGATCAAAAATTTCATCTATCCTCAGGATAGGGTAACAGTTCTTGACTGTTACTTGATTCAGCCTCTGGTAGTCTATAAACAGCCTGAGACCACCATCTTCCTTCTATGAAAATAAGAGTGGAGCACACTATGGAAACACACTTGGTTGAACAAAACCCTTCTTCATCAGATCATAAATCTGAATCAGCAACTCCCGTAACATTGAAGGTGTCATCCGGTAGGGAGCCATCAAAATCGGATGGGCACTAGGTTGTAAGTCTATCCCAAACTCAATATCACGTCGAGGGGGTAGAGTTTCCACCTCCTCAGGGAAGACGTCCATAAACTCGCTGAAGATACGTGGGACATCCACCATCTCTACATCCACCGACTCCATTGATAGTTAAGCTAACAAGGAAAGGAGGGGCTCCTCTCGCCTGCTGCTTTTCTGGAAACCCCGCTCACCGATGAAAGTTACATGTCATCCGCCCAAATCTGAAAACCCAACCCTTCCTCAGAAGCAGTAAATGATGGAATAGACAGAGAACAACCATTCTATTCCTAGGATGTCATCAAATGGATATATCGACAATAGTAGAAGAGACCTGATAGACTGATGTGGCCCTATCATCAGTTCACACCCATGGAAAACATAAGACAAGTCGGTCTGACCTCCGACTGGTGTGCTCAGCACTAGGGGCACTGGAAGTCTCTCAGCATCTAAACCCAGAGAACATGCCATACTGGGTGCAAAAATTGAATGCGAATCTCTAGTATCAAACAAGGCATAGGAAAGAGTACTAAACAGGCTGATCATACCTCAAACAACTACTGGCCCTTCTAGAACCACTGCCTCTGCGGCGTGCAACTGTCCAAGACCAGCTCCCCTTCCTCTCGGCTATCGACCGCCTCCTCGACCATGCCCTAGTCGAGGTCCTTGAGGGGCATCCTGAGGTCGACCTCCTCCTGCAACACCTTCCCTCAGGGGGAGTGGGAGATTGTTTCCCCTATTATTGCTGCTGAAAGGGTCTAATTGGGAACTACTGCTGCTGAGGTGGGCGCGGAACCTGCCAACCCTCTCTATACTGTACATTGTCCGGGCACTAATTCTGAAGGTTCCCATAGCTTCGACAGATGAAGAATATCGATGATGGTCTTGAAAAGAAAGGGTGACAGCCAGGATATCATAACTGGAACTACTAAGGCCTGCATCCTACTAGTCGAAACCTAGAGGGTCCTGACGCTGGAGGCCTACTGCTGACGGCTCTCCCCTTCGACGAGCTCAACTGGATTCCCTCTCATGATACACCTCCCAACATGTTCATCCTCTCCACCACTTCATACTTCTTCTGGACCTCCATGTACATCAGTAGGGTGAAGGGATTAACAGAATAATGAAGAGAAGTTCAAAGTGCTTCTTCCAAATGTCTCACCCGAGACTTCTCATCTGGAAGGAGGTCCAGAGCAATGCAGAGGAGATCCTTGAACTCGATCCCCAATTCTATCACTTACATGCTCCCCTGCTAAAGGGAGAGTAGCTCATGCCTCTTCTCAGCCTTCATCATGGAAGAGTGGAATTCCGCCCAGAACTCCTTCTCGAAGTCAGCCCACGTAACCTCAGTCTCCATCTTCTCCCCAAGATAAAGCGTCCACCATTGACGCACTGCTCCATGCATCTGGCTTATAGCCAGAGGAATCCAGTACTCCGTCGGAGCTTGGATCAAGATGAAAACTATCAGCAGCTCCTCTATCCAGCACTCTATCTCTATATATGATATGTTGCGCTCGTTCTTCCTAAGGTTCTGCCGCTGAAAGGCACGAAGCATCCTCTGCCACTGATCGTCTTCCTCTTCTTGGTAAGCCCTATGTCGATCATCCAAGTCAACCTCTGGGGCCTCGATCACCCAAACTACTCATGGACATCTCCTGGTGCCATAACTGCATGGTAAACAAGGAATTCCTAAGCACGGGTAGTGTAGAATATTGTTCTTAAATTTTCTTAGATTCTCATTCATTTTAAATTCCCAAAATTCCCATGAAACCCAAGAACACAACTTATTATGATGCATGAACCATTCCTAGGGTCTCTACCCTACAATCAGTGTATCCTCACTTGGTCGTTCGGAAGGCCCGGAGTCCTCGCATCGGATCAAGGGGGACCCTAAAATCCCATGTCCTAGCCTGTCTTCCCTGGCCTATTTCATGCACTAAGATCACCCAACATTGTTTCCCTACCATCCTATTCAATCCTCACTGAGCCTAACTCTAGACTCCATCCTATCTCTCAACCACTGCCTCTGAAACCATTCTATCATGAACCACCATCACCAATATGTGGGAAGGGATAACAGATTGTTGGACCCTTCCTTCTTCAAGTTGAAGGAGAGACAATGACCCCCGAGACCCGCCTTCAATAGGCCCCGAAGTGGTGAATATCACCAAGGGTATATAATCATACACAAGATGGAAGGCATTGCCCTTTTTTTAATAGGATTGGAAGATAAGATAGTAAATACCAAAAACACCAAAACTGGGGGTTAATGTGAAGACAAATGAATCACATTCCCATATGCATGTTACAAAAGTAAATACCGCAATGTACAAGGAGACTACAAAGATGAAGTACCAAGGAAAAGAAAAACATCAGCTGTAACTGCACTAATGTCCAAGCTAGTATGGTCCCGCACAATTCCTAATGTCCTCCTGGGAACCATAAAGCAGTTTCATATACGTAGGGTGAGCATACAAGTATACTCAGTAGGGAAAACCAAATACTCTCATGCACAAGTGAGGAGCCATTCTAATGCCCTGTGAGAAAGAGACAACCAAAACAACTAGAAAGGAAAACTCTCCACCTGAGCCTCACCAAGGAACAATCCCCAAATTACACAAGTCCAATAATGTATAGTAATAGCTCATAGATGTTTGGGTACCCTACCACACTTTCCCACTAGTTATTGAAGACATCATATGCTTCGAACCAATCTCACCATTCTCACCTCAGTCCCACTGCCACACCCCGCCCACACACACCTGGGCCACAAACACACATCCCACTCGCAAACACCTAGCCTGCAACCACCACATGAAAGCACGCCCGCAAACACCTAGGCCAGAACAACTACTGACACACCCGATGCCACCTGGGCCTCATCCCAAAGATTATCAGGAACAACCTGTCCTCACACACCTGGGAAACCACCACAACTACCATGCCCAAAGAATCTTGGGATATAATGGAACTCATGTGGTTATAGCCTGCCCAAAGAGTATTGGTGTATTCAGGAAAGGGATCAGAAAATGAGCTAATAACCATCCACTCATAGGAGTGTTGGGAAAAACACCCTCCCCCATTTAATGGGGGTGTTCGACACTAAGTACTCTACTTGGGTGGGGAACGAATAGGAAACATAAAAACTACAGATATATGTATAGTTAACAAGCACTCATCCCAACCTAGGGTTCCCATATCCAACCTAAGAACAACACCCTTGTTACTATTCATTCATAAATGAAGCCACAACACTCACGACCATGCCACAACTCATTCCCAAAACCAATTCCCCATTTAACCCATTCTTGGTTTCATGTTCAAGTGATCCCATTTATGTAAATTCATCACTATTGGGAAACTATCAGGCATAACCACAAGCCATGAAAAGAGAATGATCCAAACAACAATTTAAGCATTCACACCCAGTTCTCTTGTGAAGTCACAACAACAAAGGGATAAGTGTGATCCCTCAAAGTACTGGAACCAAACCAAGCCCCGAGATACAGACCCACACCATTTCAGATTCACAACCAACAACCATGCCACATAAGAGGATCCCATCCTCACCCACATCATACCCAAAGCATCAAACAATATGGCACACCAGCAACCTAAACACAGTAGGGAAACCTCTTGGTTCAAATGCACCATTCACTAATTTTTCTTATTTCTATTTTTGGTTAACCGGGGTGATAACAGATGGTTTGTTGTTCACTGGCCATTCATTTAATCGGCCGAGTTCACATAATTAACCATATTCACTTGATGGAGTCATAAAATTATCAAATAAGACAAGGTTTCATTAGTTCTCAAGAATATACCACCAACGACCACGATTTTCACTGAGCATAAGCCCATACCGTTCACACCTTAAAAATAATCCAGGGTAAGGAAAAAAGCATCTGAACATTGATTACACTCTCCACTTCATTATTTAAATGTAAATTTGTTATCTTCATTAACCTTTGGTTTCATACATCCTGCAGAAGAAATAGGATACCCTCCCTGCATGATACAAAGTAAGGAGAGACGAAGGAAACCCTACTTGGATGATCAAGGATCGAAGTTCTTCTCCACGTGCCAAGAACGGGGGATGCACAACTTGCAGTGGAGGAACGACGGGGACTCCAAGGGTGAGCAGAAAATCTTTGGCATAGGTGCACCACTTTCCTCGGAAGGGGGAAGTCAAAACACCCTAGGAACAAAGGATAGGAAAAATCAGAAATAAGAATAAGGGATTCCCGTGTGATATAAGGATGAGATCTGGTTGTCACGGGATATGGAATTTTAAAAGGCTATAAGGATGGATTGTGGTTTCACCACACGGTTGGGTGGTTACACACGACTGAATTAATTTATATTTAATGATTCCATCGGAAAAATATGGTAACAGCTGCGACATTTAATGGTTTTTATATAATCATTGGGGCACATTATGCGGACACACAGCTGGGTCCATTGGGGGTCTCCCCACTCTTATGAATTTGATGATTTATTATGGTATCCAAAGAAAACGTCCTTGAACCACTTCAAAAAGGTTAAAAAAAATATAAAAGTGGTGTTACTGGAGAACTGTAGAAGAACAACCCGACAAGGCTGGGTGACACCGATCGCGTCGCACCAATCTTTCCACACACCGATCGGTCGCACCGATCGGCGAGGCACCGATAGGTCGCACCGATCGTGCCACACACTGATCAGTTGCACTGATCGGTGAGGCACCGATCAGTGACACACCGGTCATGGAACACTCATCGGTCACACACCGATCGGTCGCACGCCGATCGGTCGCACACCAATAGAGCGTCCTACCACCAAGACACAATCCTTTGGATCCATATTTTGGCAAATGGATGAACCATGAGGGTCTGGTCCATGACATAAACAATCATAAATAATAATGAGATTATGAAATTAACCTCTATGACTTTATAATCAATAGAATCATATACCCCATGAATGAATGAAAATTATATCTATATTTAAATAACACAATCTTCCGGATAAGACTCATAAACATCTTCCATAATGAATATATACACCACACAAATGAAAAGAGTAGTATATAAGTTATGTGTCCCACAAAAATAAATGTGAGGCGAAAATACCTTACTATTAGAGTAAATTTAGAATCATGATATCCATGAAACAAGAAAATAAATTTTAACATTAAATATCATGATATAAGTGATATTAGAGATATAAAATTTAATTGAGAAATATATAAACCACACAATAAGAATAAGTGGAGATTATCACATATATCTCACAGAAATAATGTGATCCCAGAAATTCCTTAACTTGTACTTTCCTTTCATTTAGTGTGCTTTAACAACCTGAATAATGGTATGAAAAATGTTTTTCATTTATTAGAGAACCACATAAATATTTATTATACCTTATATGATCCTCTTATATTATATTTTCTCCAGTTTTATAATAATATTTCGTTGTTAACCTTGTTTCGGGGGTTAACCGATTCATTTTCCTACGCATGTTTTGTTATGTATGCCATGTTTATTATAAATAGGATATATTTATTTCATATTCATAATTATATTTAATTCATATATATTATATTTACTCATTATATACATATTTATAATTGTAATTTAATGGTTAACATGTAAAATGAGTCTCATCGCATCATGAAGGCAATTGACTGTATGTACGTACGAGCAACAATACCATTCTTTTAATGGGTAAAGGGTAAATAATTGAACAATATATTAATTATAAATAATAAATATTATTTCATATATAATATTTATATACATTATATCCATAATTATACCCATCCAAATAATTTAGTGGTGAAAAACAGATTACACCACAGTGTGAAGACGGTAGGCCGTACATACGCATGCATGGTGATTTTTTTTCATAGGATGGATAAAAGGTTGGATATGGTTGTTACATAATAAAAATAACATAAAATAATATATATTATATTGGGATTATTAATTTATAATTTCCACAACACATAAATAGTATGTAGAAGAAGAAATAACCTCAAAGGACTCTATAAAGACGATTACGCCTTCTTTAGCGAACCACCTTTGGATCTCCACTTAGATACACTAGGGATGATGTTTTGAGGATGAATAAACCATTAATAAGTGTCTAGGAATTATTATATGATAAATATTCTAGATGTTTTTGAGCTATAATGATCCAAGTGGTTTGAGGGGGTGCGAGAGGAGATGTATTCTTATAAGAGAGGGGAGGGGCACTTCAGGGAACTCTCCAAAAATTAAAGTAATAAAAAGTAATTTGCGATTAAAAGTAGTTAAAATGATAGGATGATTATGGGTAAAATTACTCTCAAATAATGACATTTAGAAATGTTTATATCACAATATTAACCTTGTCATTTGTAATCAACTATTAAATAAACCCTTTAATTCTTACCGTGACAAATTGGAGTTTTTTCCCTTTAGGGTTAATTTAAATACTATAAAATAAAAAGGATACACAAATGTATAGTTGTTGAAATATTTAAACTTATTATAGTTATTTGGAATAATTATATATTTTTATTAATTTTTTATCATGTAATAAAAAATTATTTATTTTTATGTATTATTTCTTTCAGTTTTGATACAATTAAATATTTTTCATTTTAAAATTATCCTACCAATATGATAACTTCTAAAAAAACATATTATATATCAAAAGAAATTTCTTGGTTATTTATTACATTTTTATGTTATTAATTATGTAAATTTATATTTATTTTAATATTTTTTATATCATTTATTTTATATTTCCATTAATTAAATAATTAATTAATCATTATTATGAAAGCCTTTAATTAAATTATTTTTTCACTAAAAACTAAAAATAAAATATATTGTTAAATAAAAATTTATCATATTTCCAATTAAAACCTAAATTATATTTTATCATCCTTATAATAATTTATAAAAAATATAATACTTATTAAAAACATGAGTACTTTATTTTTAGCTTATCAAGAAATAAAATTTTCTAAATGACATATTTATGACCAAGTGTCTCAAAAGACATTTAATTTCAGCCTAATGTTGATTTTTGTAGAAAAAACCTATAAATTTAAATTAATACATGAATGAGGTTTATTTTATAGTATTTATAATATAATTTTTACATATAAATACCGGACCTACCCTTAAATACAGTAATAAAAATATATCTAAAGTTACTATTCAAATGCCCAAAAATAAAATGAACATATTTTAATAGTTTTTACCTTTAGATTCAAAATATTGAATAAATTTCTAACAATTTAAATCATATAATATTTTTTAATTATTTTAAAATTAATCTCGTTGATGGGTTGAGAAAATGTGTTTTAAATGTGAAAACGTTCAATAGAATGAAATAATTTTTTTATTTCAAAATTCATTGTAAAATTTATTATAATGATATAAATTGGATTGAGTGATAATAAAATAATCTAATTATACTTTAAAATAAATCAAAACATTAATTTAATTATATAAATTATTTTGTTTGAAAACTGTTGATTTGAAGTAAATTTAGTATTTTTCACTATTAATCAAAACATGAAATTTATCAGAAAATTTAAAAAAAATAAACCAAGTTAATTTTTTTTCTTACACATTAAATTATAATGTTTATTTATAAAATATAATATGTAAAAGTGTCAAAAATGGGTCATAAAATAGGTTAACCATTAAACGGTAGTAAAACTGCCTTTAAAGAAGTATAGGTTTTTATGCATAACATTGGGTTTGATCATATCTTATGCCTTTAAAATCTACTGGTTGAATATAAAAAATATTTTATTAAATATATATATTATAAATTTCATTAATATCAATTAATAGTTGTAATTAATTTAATTTAGTAAGACAAACCTCTTTTGGGAACACAAAAATAAAAATATTTCCTTCCTATTTAATTGGTTTATATTTTTGTGTTTTAATTAATTGGTAACCAATGAATTCATAATATATTCTTATAAACCATATATTTTCAAAATTGAGTTAATTATATTCACAACTTCTATTTTAACGACTATGTTCTAAAAGTAACATTTAAATAATAATATTTAGTTTTTTGTTTAAGCTTGATGTTGCATACAATGAAAGCTATCAAAGAAATTGAATTTATTTAAGAAGATACATACTATAAAATATCGAGGTGTTACATGAATTCCCTAAAAAACTTATGATAAAATATTAATTTTAATTTTATTAAATTTTTGGTATGTAGTGGATTTCCATATATAGAGAAAAGAAAATTTGAAAATAGAATTAAATAACCCACCATATCATGAATTTCCATATGATTCTATAAAAGTTTATGAATGAGGATGAATCTCATATAATATCATTATCTAAAGCATGGATATTATTTCCATATTGGAAATATAACTCTATAAAATCATTAATACAATAAAAAATAACACCCTTGATGACATTATAATTTGAAGGGAACATGATAGTTTTTTCTGAGGAATTCTATGGTATTCCACAAAGATGAGAGGTTGAATTATCATTTGAGATTATACATCAATATTTTCATATATTAAAGACTCTATGTATAATAAACATGGTTTAACATGAAATTTTTCTAAAAAAACAATTGCAGAATCTGGATAATTGATTTATATGTCCATGTGATTCTCTAAGGGGTAAACCATTCCTCTTCATCATGATGATGGATGGGTCAATGCACATATTCATTGATTATGATTATCATATCAGGATCATGAAAAAGTAAAATTAATCACTACCATAAATTGATTATTTTTTCAGTATATTACATTGATCCTCGTAGATTTAAATTACAGATGTTTTTTCATGATATCTTCTAGTAATGGTTGGCAAGATGATATCCCCAAATCAAATTTTCGTACAAGGTATCGACCCAATGAGGTAATAGTGATTACATTTAGAATCCATAATGATCTAGCTCTATTCATAGGCATAATGAATATATTACTCATATATTTCAAAAAAATTATGAATTTTATATAAGTAAGTATATTATTGACTCGAAAAGAATTGAAGAACATATCATGCATTATAACGTTGTGAGAAATACCATGGAAAAGGAATATATGTTGGAAAATAAATTATATATAAGTTTTGGTCTGAGTAAGGAGCATTGATGGGGAATGTTATCACCAGTAAAAGTATAGTAGTGTACCTTCAAAAAATATGTTCTATTGTGTAGAGACCTGAAGCTTGACGTACATGAAGATTACATTACTTTTGCGGAATAATTAATACATAACAAAAACAGACACACAAGGACCGTAATAGTTTAGTGTCTTTAGAAACATGGAACGTAATCCTATAATCATGGTGAATGATCTTCAAAATCTCCCATAAATATATTCCCCTTTTTTTCTTACCTAATACCTTTCTTTATATCCTGGGAAAAGAAAACATAAAAAGGGTGATCTCAAATGCTCAGTAAGGGTAAGCATGGATAAAATAAAACATACCATATGCATTTGAACTAAAAAAACATGAACATTAAAAATCTTGAGCAACGACATAAAACATGGAAGTACATAAGGCATAGACCATAATGGAACATAAATCATAATAAAATAGAATGGGAAAAAAACATGTAATTGTGGAATCCATTGAGCACATGTAATGATTTCCATAGTAGTCAAGGCATTGCAGCCAAGACCATCTTCGTGGACAAAGTCCCATTCTGAATCGAGTTCACTCCTCGTTTCAGTCCTATAACACTGAACAAGATTATCTTACCGTTCCAGCCATGTCTATCTCATGAGATATAAAATCTTTACCCAATTCATTGGAGGGAGATATAGGTCCCAACCATCTCATAATGATACCATTCTTATGTGTGCCACAAAATCATAAATCATACATCATTTCATAACCCATGTAATAAAAACGGGATTCTTAAACATCATTCCATCATAACATAATCGATATAAGATAAAAGGACATCATAAAAATAATTCCTTCATAACATTATCAAATCAATTTAAAAATAGGGATAGAAACAGACCCCTATATTATCTTATATGGAAAATAATTTTGATAAAACACTTGAACTCCATTCTTGAGGAAAATATCCTTTCTACTTCACAAACATTTTCCTTTCTTAACATGTCATACAATTTTAAACGAAAAGAATTTGATTAAAAATAGACTTGAAAACTTGTAAAGTAAGTATCTTGGAAATAATATTTTAAAAATCCATTCATGCCGTATAAGTTAAAAGAAACATTCTTCTCGTACATTTATCGCAAAAGTCAAAAAGTACCTCGTACGAAAAACGACTAAAGATTCCTTTCATATCTTTTACTAAAAACTCACCGATGGGTAAAGTTGGATTTAAAAAATTGTAGGTGGATGGAAATAAAATTACATATTGAGGAAACATGGATGTGGATGATAAAATACGGCCCAGAAAATACCAAAGTATAAACAATCTCGGATAAAAATAAGATTGTGATATTTTCCTTACCTTAGGTCCGATTCTCTTCGTAAGTGTCTGAACCTCCTGTATAATGATTTAAATAATGTCATTGAATTATTCCAGAATCATACTTATTTTTATCATATCATATATGGTCATATTCTTAGCTTCTTATTAGTAATATTTCATTACTACTTGTTATTTGGGTGTTTATTACTTTTTGTTGTTATGCGTGTTTTGTCGAATAAATTCTTATTATTCTCTTTAGGTTATAGATACCTCGTTTAAAGAATGGTATTAGTGTAATATATATCATATTAATTCATTAAATTCATTTATATAATCATTATGCAATGAAGATCATGTGGAACGAGTCGCATCACATCGTGGAGACGGTATTCCGTACGTATGCACGAGTGATGATATCGTTCCTAGGATTGTGGAATTGTGTTGGAGTGTATGTATACTATTTCAGAATCAATATAAATTTATAATAGTCATATATAGTCATTATTTACACCATTATACCCATGAAAGTAAGGTGGTGGTGGAAAATATATTACACCACGACATGGAGATGGTATTCCGTACGTACACACGCGCGGTGATTTCATTTTCCGTAGGATGGATAGATGGTGAAATTGGGTTGATTCATACTTATAATAACATATCAGTATATTATTTATACTGATGTTATTACTTCATAATGAAACAACTAAATAAGAATAAGTGGAAGAAGAAATAAAGATGAAAGAATCGGTAACAGAAATTACCTCTTCTTTGATGTGCTTCTTTGAGACCTCCTATTAGGGCACTAAAATAGGTCTTTGAAGAAGACCAGAACCTCTAGGATGTTTCTAGGGAAGTGGAGAGGAGAAATGTTCAGGGTTTGGCCGAGCCTGAAGGCTCAATGTGGTGTGAGGAAGAGGGGGAGGAGGTTCCCTTTTATAAGGGAGGAGAGGGGCTCCTTTGAAAAAACGAAAAATATTATTTTATTATAAAGTCAATTTCGGTTTTAAATAGCTAAAAATTGATTTATTTAGAAGCTAAGGTGGGGATGGGTCGCATTCCTCTCATCAAATAGAATTTAGACAATTTTAGGCTCCTATTTTAACCTTATCATTTAGATTTAACATTAAGTTAAATAATTTAACTTTTACCGTGTCTTGTTGTGTTCTTACACTATAAGGTTAATAAACTTACTATAAAAATCCAAACGAACCCCAAGATTTTTAAAATTAATATATATAACCTTATCTAAGTCATTAGGCCAATCCTTAGATTTTTATGAATAAAATAACAATTAATAATATAATATTTGTTTTAAAAACTATTTTATGTCAATTTTGACACAATTTAGTAATTGATTTTTGTGAAAATAAAAACAGAATAATTAGTTCAAAAAAGTTAATTAAATCAATATTAACATGTAATATTAAGCTATAAAATTAGTTTAATTCATAAAAAGTCTTAAATTACATTTATTTGGGTATTTATAACATCAATTAGGTCAATATTTCATTAATAAGACAATTACTGCATCATCTTTGTGTCTTAATAAATTATAATTATTTATTACCAAAAAATTCTAAATAAATTCCTATGATGTAGATAATTGTATTATATTTATGGATAAAATTTATGTTCTATGTTTCATAAAGTTTATCACTAAATTAAAATTATTATACTTATAAGATTTAAGAAAGTGACATGTTGTCACATTCTTTGGATTTAATAATAATTAAATTATTTTCATGGAAAAAAGTCCATTAAATGAATCTAATCAGACCCTTAGGTGATATGGGTCGACTTTTAGACATCCAATAAGGTTTTGACAAGTGTTAAGGTAATTTTATAATATTATATTTACCCTTAATTACCCGATTTACCTTTAACTATGGTAAATAAAATTTACCGTAGTTACTATTCATAATTCGCAAAAATAAAAAGTAGCTTATTAAAATAATTTGGATCCACTTATTGCAAACATGGAATCCATTTTTCCAAATTAAATACACAAAAGTTTCAGAAATTAAATTATAATTAGTCCCGTTGTCGAAAGAAAACGAGTTTTTCTTTAAAACATTGCAAAAGATTGAATTGATTTATCCTACGAATTCAAGGTAGAATCAATGATAATGACATACATTATATTAAATGGTAAAAATATATTCTATTTATTATTTAAAACAATTCAATATTATAATTTATCCATATAAATTATTGCGATGAAAAAAGTTGTTTTTAATTAAAATATAGCGTGTTTTTACTATTCATTAAAATTTGAAAGTTACCAGAATAATATGAAAAATTTATCCAAAGTAAATTATTATTTAATGATTCCAAAGAAGAATTTTATTTTGTCAAATTGAACTTATAAAAATGTCAAAAACTAGATTTAATGTGGGTGCACCATCAAAAGGCGGCAAAACTGCATTTTTTGAAAAAAACTTATTTTACCCGAAAAAATTATTTTGTTCTTATACCATGTTTTAGAAAATGTGTAAGACGAATAATAATGTTATAAGATTCAAATTTTAGTTAATACTATTTATAATGGCTAGTTCATAATAATATTATAATAATATATCGTTGTTTATTAAAACACGGTATTGCGTACAACACACTCTATCGAGGAAGGTCGTGATTACGTGTAATGCAAGCCAGGTCAGGGTTGCGTTCTACGCAAGAATCCTTCGTTGTTTTGTATAACATAATCCAACCATATTTCATTTATAAATTGAATATATATATATATATATATATACTCAATGTTGCATAGAATAACTATTATCAAAATTGTCTATAACACGATCCAAGAATAGTGTTGCGTATACTGCAAGCTAACACGGTGTTGCGTATAGCACAAGGTAATCTTGGTGTAGCATACAACACAAGAAATTAATTAAATTAAAAGAATATTTTTCATAAAAACTCGGGGTGTTACATTTTACCCCCCTTAAAATGAATTTCACCCTCGAAATTCGTCGGGGTTATAAATGGTTTACTACTGGAAAGTTTGTTTAATAGAAACCCACATTATAAAAAGGAATTCCAAAACATGGCTTCAAAAACTAAAATATGAAATGTAACGGTTACCCAAATTAACTCATCACTGGGTTTCCACATAGGAGGACATAGGTAAAAATATGGATATGTAAGAAAAATCTATCCATCAAGTTCTGATGGAGAGTGGTAGAGAACATGGCTATGAAAAAGCCAACAATCACAAAGCTATTTATTTGTGATGGTCTAAGGTACCATCTGATTCATCATATATAAGGGAACTAGGAAAACATTTTTGTTTTTCAAGATCATTTCCCTAAAGTTGATGAATTAAAAGAAATACCTGCATGATTTTGGTATAATCTTACTGTTGTTCGTGAATTGAACAATTTCTACTTCATCCCGTAATGAAATGAAGTTGAATTTGTTATTCATTATGTGTTAGCAGATCATGTGATAGAATTAAGGGTAATTCCATCTCTTTCAAACAAAAGGTTAGTAAAAGTTATAAGTCCATCTTATGGTTAGATTAATCGTATATGGTTCCAAAAATGAACGTATACTTCATATATCATACCACTTATTAAAATAAAACTAGTTTCTTCTAAACAGGGACTTCCTGTAGGCCAGTGGTAGGAGATAAAGGCCAGTTGCACTTCAGTTGTGGGTTCGATTCCCACAGCCTTGTCTGATGTCATGGGCTGTCACCCATCCTGCAGGCTTTCCTTTTTCTAAAACTATATATCTATAACATCCCGTCAATAATATCGAAAAAACATTCATCCTTAAACTATACTAACTAATGTCCAACATAGTCCATTCCAATCTTTAGGCTTATCCATAATACTGCAGTCCACTCTCATAATATAGTGAAAACGATTTCCAGAGATTTAATACCATTGTTGATCCCCATATATCATAAGATATGTCTTGTTGGTCACATTCCAAAAATTCGAAGGCCTTAATCATGTGTTATCTTGAATACCCATTGAACCATAGTGAAAACATGAATGTAGTTAAAAGTTAACACTTTCCACATACCAAAATCCTCAAAATTATATATACTCAAACCATGATATCACTTAGTCCTTATATCAATCATGAGATCATGAATACTGTCAAGCATTTCATTTTTTCCTTATCCCTTCATTATGCGCATATCATCTTTTTTCTAAAAATGTCTCAATCACTTTCCATGGTTACCGGTACCATAAAATTATTGAAAACCACAATAGACTAATAAAAAATATTCTAATAATCCATAAAAGTACTTCAACAACATTATTCTTGAATAACAATAAAAAAACACTTCAATCCATCCTCTTCAATGATTGTCTTGGAGTAATTCCTTCCTTGATTTAGAAGTAACTTTTTAGGTCAGGGCATTGAGTTGGGTAATGCCCATGTTCTCCACAAATAAGACATTTAACTCCATAACAGTCTGTCACTCTATGACCCTTTTCTCCACATAGATAACATATGTCCCGCCATTTGAGGTATTATTCATGGTTCTTATTCCCTTCTTTAAAAATCTCAATCTTCCTTTGTTTATGCTCCTCCACATGCGAACATGTATAAAAGTCTATCTTCCTCTTATTTGATGAATTATGCATTAAACTAAATTTCACCTTGTTAATCATATATCGCGATGACTGATTCGGCATAATCACAATATCTTTCTCTCTAGGCATTACACAATTTTGTTGCTCATAGTCACCAATTTGTCCATTGGATTCAATGTAAATCGAAATCCTTCTGGTTCCCTATATTAACTAAAACACAAAAAGAATTCTGTGAGAGGAAAAAATCATGCTAGAGAAAACAACATAGTAAAGGGGGAGTACCCTCAATATCTAACATCTTAGGTTAAATTCTAAGATCGTTATCGTAGTTCGTATACTTATCCTCAGGGACATCCCTAGACATACCATAGTAATATCTCTAGGGATCTCACTAACATTTTCGCATCCTAGTTTCCAAAGGTTGACTAAACCTTTCCTCTGATACCAACTGTAGAGACCCGAAGCTTTACGTACATGAACATTACATTACTTTTGCGGAATACTAAATACATAACAAAAACAGACACACAAGGACCATAATAGTTTAGTGACTTTGGAAACATGGAACGTAATCCTCTAATCGTGGTGAAAGATCTTCAACATCTCCCATAAAGATATTCCCCTTTTTATTTTCTTACCTAAAACCTTTCATTATATCTTGGGAAAATAAATCATAAAACAGGTGAGCTCAAATGCTCAGTAAGGGTAAGCATGGATAAAATAAAACATACCATATGCATTTGAACTAAAAAAACATGAACATTAAAAATCTTGAGCAACGACATAAAACATAGAAGTAAATAAGGTATAGACAATATTGGAACATAAATCATGATAAAATAGCATGGGAATAAAACATGTAATTGTGCCATCCATTAAGCACATGTAATGATTTCCATAGTAGTCAAGGCATTGCTGCCAAGACCATCTTAGTGGACAAAGTCCCATTCTAAATCGAGTTCACTCCTCGTTTCAGTCATGTAACACTGGACCAGATTAACATACCATTGCAGCCATGTCTATCTCATGATATATGAAATCTTTAACCAATGCATTGGAGAGATATATATGTCCCACCCATCTCATAATGATACCATTCTTATGTGTGCCACAAAATCATAAATCTTACATCATTTCATAACCCATGTAATAAAAATGGGATTCTTAAACATAATTCCATCATAACATAATCCATATAAGATAAAAGGCATCATAAAAATAATTCCATCATAACATAATCAAATCAATGGAAAAGTAGGGATAGAAACAGAACCCTATATTATCTTAGATGGAAAATAATTTTGATAAAACACTTGAACTCCCTTCTTGAGGATAATAACCTTTCTACTTCACAAGCATTTTCCTTTCTTAACATGTCATACAATTTTAAACTAAAAGAAGTTGATTAAAAATAAACTTGAAAACTTGTAAAGTAAGCTTATTGGAAATAATATTTTAAAAATCCATTCATGTCGTATAAGTTAAAAAACATTCTTCTCATACTTTTGTTAGAAAAGTCAAAATCTACCTCGTACGAAAAACGACCAAAGATTCCTTTCATATCTTTTACTATAAACTCACCGAAGGGTAAAATTGGATTTAAAAAATTGTAGGTGGGTGGAAATAACATTACATATTGAGGAAACATGGATGTGGATGATAAAATACACCCCATTAAATACCAAAGTATAAACAATCTCGGATAAAAATGAGATTGTAATATTTTCCTTACCTTAGGTCCGATTCACTTCGTAAGTGTCCGAACCTCCTGTATAATGATTTAAATAATTTCATTTAATTATTCCAGAATCATACTTATTTTTATGATATCATTTATGGTCATATTCTTAGCTTCTTTTTAGTAATATTTCATTACTACTTGTTATTTGGGTGTTTATTACTTTTTGTTCTTATGCGTGTTTTGTCAAATAAATTCTTATTCTTCTCTTTAAGTTATAGGTACCTCATTTCCAGAACGGTATTAGTGTAATATATATCATATTAATTCATTCAATTCATTTATATAATCATTATGCAATGAAGCTCATGTGGAACGAGTCGCATCACATGATGGAGACGGTATTCCGTACGTACGCACGAGTGATGATATCATTCCTAGGATCGTGGAATTGTATTGGAGTGTATGTATACTATTTCATAATCATTATAACTTTATAATAGTCATATATAGTCATTATTTACACCATTATACCCATCCAAGTAAGGTGGTGGTGGAAAATAGATTACACCACGGCATGGAGACGGTATGCCGTACGTACACACGTGCGGTGATTTCTTTTTCCGTAGGATGGATAGATTGTGAAATAGGTTTATTTCATACTTATAATAACATATAATTATATGATTTATACTGATGTTATTACTTCATAATGAAACAACTAAAGAACAATAAGTGGAAGAAAAAATAAAGATGATAGAATCTGTAACGGAAATTACCTCTTCTTTGAAGTGCTTCTTTGAGACCTCCTTTTAGGGCACTAAAATATGTCTTTGAAGATGACCAGAACCTCTAGGATGTTTCTAGGGAAGAGGAGAGGTGAAATTGGCAGGTTTTGGACGATATTTGAGGCTCAAAGTGGTGTGAGGAAGAGGGGGAGGAGGTGCCGTTTTATAAGGGAGGAGAGGGGCTCCTTTGGAAAAACTAAAAATATTATTTTATTATAAAGTCCAGTTCGGTATTAAATAGCTTAAAATTGATTTAATTAAAAGATAAGGTGGTTATGGGTCTACATCCTTTCATCCAATATAATTTAGACAAGTTTAGGTTCCTATTTTAGCCTTCTCATTTAGATTTAACATTAAGTTAAATAATTTTACTTTTACCGTGTCTTCTTGTGTTCTTATACTATAAGGTTAATAAACTTACTATAACAAGCCAAACGAACCCCAAGTTTTTTATTATTAATATATATAACCTTATCTAAGTCATTTGGAGGAACGTTATATTTTTAGGAATAAAATAACAATTAATAAAATAATATTTATTTTAAAAACTATTTTTTGTCAATTTTGACACTATTTAGTAATTGATTTTTGTGAAACTCATAACAGAATTATTATTTCTAAAAAAGTTAATTAAATAAATATTAACATGTCATATTAAACTAGAAAATTAGTTTAATTCATAAAAAGTCTTAAATTACATTTATTTGGGTATTTATAACATCAATTATGTAAATATTTCATTAATAATACAATTACTGCATCATCTTTTTGTCATAATAAATGATAATTATTTAATCCCTAAAAATTATAAATAAATTCTTATGATGTATATATTTGTATAATATTTCTTTATATTATTCATGTTCAATGTTTCATGATGTTTATCACTAAAGTTAAATTATTATACTTATAAGATTTAAGAAAGTGACATGTTGTCACATTCTTTGGTTTTAATAATAATTAAATTATTTTCATGGCCAAAAGTCCATTAAATGAATCTAATTCGACCCTTAGGTGATATGGGTCGACTTTTAGTCATTACATAGGATTTTGACATGTGTTAGGGTAATTTTATAATATTATATTTACCCTTAATTACCCGATTTACCTTTAACTATGGTAAATAAAATTTACCGTAGTTACTATTCATAATTCCCAAAAATAAAAAGTAGCTTATTAACATAATTTGGATCCACTGATTCCAAATATGGAATCCATTTTTCCAAATTCAATAAACAAAAGTTGCAGAAATTAAATTAATATTAATCTCATTGTCGAAAGAAAACAGGTTTGTCTTTAAAATATCGCAAAAGATTGAATTGATTTATCCTACGAATTCAAGGTAGAATCAATGATAATGAAATACATTATATTAAATGGTAAAAATATATTCTATTTATACTTCAAACCCACTAAATATTATAATTTAACCATATAAATTATTGCGAAGAAAAAAGTTGTTTTTAAAGAAAATATAGCGTGTTTTTACTATTCATCAAAATATGAAAGTTAACAGAATAATATGAAACATTTATCCAAAGTAAATTTTTATTTCATTATTCCAAAGAAGAATTTTATTTTTTCAAATTGAACTTATAAACATTTCAAAAACTAGATTTAAAGTGGGTGCGCCATCAAAAGGCGGCAAAACGGCATTTTTTGAAAAATACTTATTTTACCCGAAAAATTTATTTTGTTCTTATACCATGTTTTAGAAAATGTGTAAGACAAATAATTATGTTATAAGATTCAAAATTTAGTTAATACTATTCATAACGGATAGTTCATAATAATAGTATAATAATATATCATTGTTTAGTAAAACCCGGTATTGCGTACAACACACTCTATCGAGGAAGGTCGTGATTGCGTGTAATGTAAGCCAAGTCAGGGTTGCGTGTTTTGCAAGAATCCTTCGTTCTTTCGTATAACATAATCCAACCATATTTCATTTATACATTTAATATATATATATATATATACTAAATGTAGCGTAGAATAACTATTATCAAAATTGTGTGTAACACGATCCAAGAATAGTGTTGCTTATACCGCAAGCTAACACGGTGTTGCGTATAGCGCAAGGAAATCTTGGTTTAGCATACAACACAAGACATTAATGAAATTAAACGAATATTTTTCATAAAATATCGGTGTGTTACATATTGAATGGTGACCCATTCAATCATTTGTGTGGGCGATCCATAATTTACAAGGACTAGCCTTGTAATATTATAAATTTGAGAGAATGATCTCATGAATGTGAATAATAATGAAGATGATAACTTAGAATGAAGTGATATTTCCCTTAACTGATGAATTTGAGAAAAGGATTAATGAGTTAGTGAATATTCTAATCACTACACCAATAATCACATTAACTACTAGAGGGGAAGGATTTTTGATCTATAGCGATGCAGAAAAAAAGGATTATGTTGGGTACTCATGAAATATAACAATATTATACCCTATGACTCATTTTAATTAATGATATATGATAATAATAATATAAAATATTATTTTTAATTGGATTAACTTATTTAAGAAATAATTATTTGTATAAATTATCTCTATGGTGAGAATTCTGATTTATATAGGAATTAAAAAAAATTCTAAATTATATATACACAATAAGGGAGATCAATAAGTGCTATTTATGGTTGATAAATTTTGTTAGGTACTATTATTTTTCATTCTATTACTATTTTGGGAATGTAAATAATTTGGTAAATGATTTGAGTAGAGGGGATCCTAGAACCCTATCCATTATGATGACTAGAATAGATCCAATCATATTGGACATGTAAAGGACAAATATGAGAATAATAAAGGTATATTAATCCCATAATTCTCAATAAATAGATATACCATCCATTCCTAAGAGGATCATGGTGGTCCAATAAATATAACGGGGATAAACATGAGATGGTATTCAATATTTTGTATTTTAACTATGATAATGATGGACTGATATGTTTTAGAACATGATTATCTCTCACATAAAAAGCAGGAATGAACAAGGAATATTTGGATGATATACAATGATCATTATTGTATATTAATCTTTATCTCACTATGATTTCTAGAAATATGGGTGAAAATATCATGTGATATAACATATTGATGGACATGGAGAGTTTCTATTTAAATGCTTAGTATGAAAACAATTTATTGCTAAATTATATAAGTGTAAGGGTAAATTGAAACAATATCCCATAAATGTATGTAAATTGAAAAAATTATCTTGGATTTCATTATAGGACCCCTTATGATAACTGATGAAAATAAAACTATCTGGGTAGTATTTAATCTCCTTATATAGTCATAATATTTTATTGGTATTTGGGAATATTTTTCTAATGAACAACTAAAAAAGATATGCATAATCTATCAAGTAAAATATAATATAATCCCACCATCAATTAAATATGACAAAGATCTATGGTTTACCTAAAGGAAGTATAGAATACTTTAGAAATAACTAGATAAATAGATAATTTTCTATACTTATTATCACCCTCATATGGATGTCTTTTCAAAAATTACAATTTAAAATCTAGAGTATATGAATATATCATGTTCAATTTATTACTAATGATGTCAGGATAAATATGTTACCCTTTAAGATTTATCATATAACTGTAGATTCCATGTTTGTATTTAAATGGATCCTTACGAGGCACTTAATGGGAAGATATTTTAGGCTACAAGTTATTTGAGAATGTTAGTGAGAAAAATAATATTTGACATAATATTATTAGTGAGATAATAGAGATGGTTCAAACTATTCAACCTGATATGATATGAAAATGAAGTCTATAGAAATTATTTCTAGAAAACCATTAATGAGGGCTAGATTTTTGGGTTAGATAAAAGGTTCTCATTCATATAACTATATAGATGAAATTTAAAATAATTGATAAGAACAAGATGTTTAGTCCTTTATATAATGGCCCCCCTTTTGATACGTTATCACATCAAAGTAGTGGATTATCATCTAGAACAACAGCAAATAATATCTCAGATATATGATGTTTTTTATGTATCCATATTATTTATGTTCATACCATACCACCATATGTAATAAATTTAATGTTGGTACCAATGGAGAATGATCATTCATACAAGGATTAGTTTTTAAAGATATTATATCATAGAGAAAATGATAAACATAACTAAAAACCCACGTAGTAAAAGTACTATGGTAGAACAACATGTTTGACTTAGTAACATTGGATCTAGAAGAGGAAATGAAATAGAAAAACCCTCATCTTTTTTAGTGCATGAAATGAAATTTTTGTTGTCATATTTTTAAATGTGGAAGAATGTAATGAATCTAAATATTATAAATTAAATTACATTGGAAAATATTTCTTATAATGTAATATTGATGCACCATTAAACACATATATTATTATATAGAAATTATAAAATATTTAATTTCATTTTTAAAATAATAATAGTAATCATAATCATTGATGTTATTGTATTTATATAGTTTCTTTTTATTATTAATATATAATAATGTTTATGATAATTTCCAATTGACAATGATAGAAGAATTATTTTCCACAACCAGTTTATGATGTCCTATTAAGGACATTTATTGAAGATTCCACGGGAGATGGAATAATTGATCTTTTCCATTGACTAAGATAATGATGAGATACATTAACTGAATATAAAAAAACTATTTATAATAGATGTTCCAGTTTATGAAGATCATGATATAAATATTTTTCTCCAAACCATTGTATAAAATCACAACTATCATAAACATCACTCGTAGGGAATATGCCGATGTAATAAGGTATCTTGTATATAGAAGTAAGAAAGATGAATTTCTATATTATTATAATGAAATATTTATTATAATAATACCCTTTTGATATTATATTATCAATGATTATATAATGAGCATGGTAAAAAATATTTTTCATGAAGAAGAAAATAGTATTTTAAGAAAATATATACTATCAATTTAGAAACTCCATAGATTACATCATGAGTTTGTGAATAAATTTTGTAAATAAATTATTCTTATTATATAATAAATATTTAAATATAAATTATATTATAATATAATTTAGTGAAATGTATTATTTGTATCGTTAAAAAAATTATAACATCCTTCATTTTTTAATTTTCCTGTAAATATTGGTTTTAATTTGAATGTTCTCTTATTTTGAAAATTATTATGATAAAATAAATATTACTTTTTTCATAAACACAATGAAATTATCCAATGATGACTATTTTATAATTTTATGTGACTATCAAAATTTTGTGTAGAAATTAAATACAGTATAAACATATTGTATGTATTATAACATCATAATAACATAAAATATATTTAATTAATTACATGAAATTCATTATTTTTCAAATATAGATTTTCCCTTTAAAATAATAAGTTTATAATGTTATTTCATCAATATTATTATATGTTAAATATTCCTCCATTACATATATTCAATTTTATATATTTATAATCCATTATTTGTAAATAAGGCTCACTTCCATATTACCAATCCTACTATATTAACAGTTTTTAATATTATATTTATATATTTTTAAAAACCACTCATTTTTTGAATTAATAATGGGAGAAACAATGTGAATGTTTTTTGAATTTATTATTTAATCATATAGTGCCTAATAAAGTATTTTATCTTTTATAAATGAACACCCCTACCTTTTCTTATAAATAACCACCCAACAACCCACTCCCCTTCTCTCAATGCCTAATGATAATTCTATTATATACACATCTCAATCCTTTCTCGGTCCCTAAATTTTTTTTCCAAATATCTCACAATGAACCTCATATACTTTTAGAATCATCCTCACAAGATAAGTGATTCTCTCCTCCACCTCATTATTCATGAATTATCTTTATATCTTTCTACATAAATTCAAATTTACTATTTTGTAATGTGTTGTTAAAATTACATTTTACTCTTAGTATGATTACAATGTAATTATAGAACACCATCCACTCTCATTAAAGACTTCTATAAATCATTATTTACACCTGTTATGCTATCGAAATTACCACATGATATCCCTTGGGAAACCATTTTTGGTGAATACCCATAACTATATAATGTCTAGTGTATTCTACTATATTTCAATAAATATAATTTATTAGGTACTTCATTATATAAAACCCATTCTCAATAATCGTGTGAACAATGTGATGAAAATTGTTCTCTTGTTTTATGATGTATATGCAATAATAACACTTATACATTATATGATTGTGACATGTGAGCCTCGAATTATATTTTTATTTAACGTAATGGGTACTCTTTTCATCTCATGAGATACTATTTTTAATGAAAATGATTATATGCTAATCATATTGTGTTTTGATGTCTCTATGTTTATCATTAAATTATGGTTATGATGTCATGTTTTATGTTATTTCCGCATTCATATGTTTCCTTGATGTTATCATAATATATCATGTTTCAATGTTCATGTTTATGATTTTCACCCAATTTATGTCTATCTGATATTCAAATTTACTAAAATTTATTACTTTATTTATGTTATTATTTGATGATTCCCTTATAATTCATTATAGCTAACACTTTTAATATATTCTTTCCCAGGTTATAAAAACCCAAAAATAGACATTACATAATATTTAGTTTTATTTCCTTAACTAATTTTGATATATTTTATGATCTTTATGTTTTTGAGTTTTAAAAAATTAGTCTACCACCTTTAGATAAATAATTATTACATCACAATGTATTCACGTTTTACAATGAATAAATTTTTCCTACAAAACAAATATTTGATTATATTAAAATTTCTATTTCATAAAATATCATCATATTTTTCATTTTTGACATCATCTATATCACTACACATATTAAAAATTCTTTGATTTTTTAAAATATAGAATGATCACAAAATTATAATCATGGGGCAAAAAATAATGATGTAAACACATGTTTCCATGATTACTCATAACAATTATCATCATTCAAAGGTTAACTCGATCTTTGAAAAGAAATTATTATATCATATATTAGAATATATTAATAGTACCACTAATAAAAATATTATAATTATTTAAGTAAAAAATAAAACTCAATAAATGTTCTATGAAATAATGAAAACTCATGAAAATGATTTCAAACATTTATACATTTCACCCTTATGAGGAAGCATATTATTTCAATTTGAAATTATTCATTTTACTACAAATTTTAATTCATAATAATTCCATAAAATCTAGATCCACAATAGATAATTAACATGGGTTAACTGAATGATAATAATCATATCAATATTAAAAATGGAATAAACATCACCATTACAAATGTGATAACCTGTGTGAATCGCATTAACCTCTTATGAGATATATAATATGATATCAATTACCATTTATGCAATTAATGTGAGATATATTATGGTATCACCCATATAATGATTATGATAGAACCACCCATCCTCATAAATAAATCAGACACACCTTAACAAAATCACTATACCTGAAATATTTCACTATAAAATCATTCATTCCACCCATAAGAATGAATTTTGGGATAATGATATATCTATTTAAATTAATGATACATTTTCAAAACTAGAATACATAAAATAAATGGATTTAGAATATATATAATATATATATATATTCTTATTATGTTATAAAAAATAATTAAAAAGTGTTACGATGTCATGAGAATTCATTGATTCTATATACATTAAAATTAAACCCTTCTTTTTCATTTTTTAGAAATCCGTTCACATAAAACTCATAAAAATAATCTTATTGAAAATAATTAAATGGATGTTAAAAATGATGTAAAATTTCTTTTATAATTCTATAATTTCCATACAATTACATTGATAAAATTATATTAATAATATGTAAGTGGAAGAGAAATATTTAAAAAATATATCATTAAAACATTGCTTGAAAGATTCTAAAAGTAAATAATCACATATGTTTAGTCCATTATGTCATATAAATTCATATTAATCCAAAATAATAAACATATGAAAAAAATTCATCCTAAAAAATAATATATTAGATGTTTATTTTCACTTTTAAATTATTTTACTCCTTGTTATATTAAATTACATAATCAATTAAGTTCATGTCATATTTTGGGATGTTTTTCAACCCATATATCCAAAATGAAATTTTTATGATGAATATGGCCCTAAGGGAATTATAAATAATTAAAAAAAATAATAATTACACAAATATACTTTTTATAAATAAATTATTCTTTTAAAACTGACCACAAATAATGTTTATGAATAATGAACAACATTAAAATCATACAGACGGTATGGCGCAAGTATGCAAGAGTAACATTTTTATTTGTAAATTACCTTGATAGAAGGAAGGTATGTATTATCTTATATAAGAATAAGGATAATTATTTAATAAAATACAAATAGTTTTTTTGAAAAAGTTACATATATCTTCCATTTGAAGTCGATATGAAATACAAATCTTATTGATTCCTATAGGCGGTAATCCACACATATGCACAGACAATTTTGTCATTTTTCAATGAATCATATTGTAATAAATTATAATATATATTATAATTAAAGGATTATTAACATTTATTTGTAATCATATATATTTTTAAAATAAATCATTATAAATTTCCACAAGAAGTGGTGATTTAATATGAAATAAATCGGTTCGTCGGGTGGTAGTTTATTTTACACAAAAAATGGTTTCAAGTAAAATATGATAGAATAAATATTTGTATATTAGTTATTCAATTATAAAATAAAATTTATGTTTATTTCAGGTTTTTATGATATTATATTAACATGTTTGAGTAATATTTAAAGGATTTTCAAGAAGAAACAAAACAAAAAAATTCAGCTAAAAGTTCTACCTCTTCATTAGTAAATTTCCCTTTATTTAAAAAAATCCTCACATAAATTAATACTTATAAAATAAAAAATATAATTATATGAGGGATTCTAGTCAGATTCATAGGTTGGTATTTTTCAAAAAAAAATTATTTTTATTTCTGAACAAAATAGGAGACCATGTTGTATTTTATATGAGAGGGGATGTGCACACTTAGAATTACATAAAGTATTAATTTTAATTATTAAATAACTCCCAATTGGTATTTTTATAATATATATATATATATATGATGAGTCTAGATAATCTTATACATAATCAAATTTCAATAATTGGTTATTTTTTCATCCTTGACATTTTTACCCATTTATTAGCTATTTAGATGTTTACTATAGAGAAACCATTGGGTCGAGAAGAATAGTAAACCAAGATAAAATATCGCATAATGTTGGTATAATAGTATAAAATATTTTTGAATAAAATAAATGAAATAAGACCATATTAGAATGAATAAACAAATGCGATACTATAAAGACAGAAAATCCAAGCCCCAAATAAGCTAAACAAGTACGTATATAAAATCCCCCAGTGACTAATAATAAAAACTATACCAACCCGAACTGAATCCAACAGAAAAAAAGGAAGACATATTTCTACAAGATTATATTATATTTACATGAATCTTATAATTCCAAAGATAGAAACTCCCAAAACCATATGTATGGTGTGATCCAAATACTATAAGGAAACTACAATAGTTTCTATATAATGTATGATATAAAGAATCCAAAAATTCTAAATAAGAAAATAGTTTTAAAAATAATTATAATAAGTTATATCAAAATTTAAATCATTTTCCCATTCATTTTCAATAAATCATTTCACATTTTCAAACTATATAATATTCATATAGATGTTATAAAATAAGAAATAATATACACAAATCAAGTCGTCAACATGAAAACACATATCTACGAATAAACATATTCTATGATTCTATATGATACAACCTCTAGAGAAAACTTTCATGAATTAAATTCATGATAAAAACTAGAATCCAATAAATATTATTAAAAAATAGTCTCACATTTGGGATTTAGTGTATTTGAAACTGTGCACTATATACTAAAAATCCTAAAGTGCAATGACATTGGATCCAACCAATATCATGTCACATCAATCAAAATCACAAAATGTTACCTACTAGTGGATTCATATAAATAGTAATGTGATATATACCTATTTACATATTCACCAATGGTTCTAAATGTGAAATATTCCAGATTAATTTCAAAACCATTATAAAAATATTATAAAACAATTTTAATGATATGAGTATCCACATTGTATTTTCCAAATCCATTTCCAAGTAATGAAAATCCATTTTCAAAGAAAATCCATATTTAAAAATTGTTGACATTCCATGAAATCCATTAAAACCACATATCACATAAAATCAATGAAAAAAATGATGTAATTTATCATGAATGAAATGAAATTCCAAAAATTAACCAATTTTTTATAACACCTTCCTAAACCTGGTAGAAACATAGATACCCTCGACAATGGTTACCAGTAGCTATGAGAACGAAATTCGAAATACCAGTGACATCATGAAACTATAAAGGATGGATATCAAAAATCTTAATAAAATAGTAGAAAAATTTGATATCATAACCAAAGGAAAAGGAGGACTCGAAGGATTAAATACCTAGAGAGAAACAACCCATCAACAATGTTGGTAAACTGTTGAATAAAGCTAACTAGAAGGGAGTGAATCACCCAAAATCTATTATAGAGAGAGTTTACATCATGTTCATTGAATCATAAAATTAATAAGGTTGAAATCACTCATGAAGAACACTAAAATACCAAATTGTGACTTTTATATTGTTTGTAACTCTATATCACATGTTTAATCTACCAAGATCAAGTACACTGAAAAACAAGTCCCCATTTTATTAAAAACCCAATAAATTCCATTACATGATGTGAGCCTGTAACATGGTTTATAAACCCCTCATGATATGTATCAACTTTCAAGAATTTTCCATATGATTATTGGATGATTTTTAATACATTTACAAAGAACATAATCACTTAGAAGACTACATAATATAAATTTTATATATAAAAATACAAACCACCATTACTATTAACTGAGCTCAAAAAGAACACTTAAATGAAACTAAGATATTTGTACCTATAATCTATTAATTAGAATAATCATATTTTCCCAAAAATTGGGTCATTTTTCTGAAAATATTTTCTCATTCATCAGGAGTCCAAGGATGCACCCAATAAAAAAGGAGAATAATTAATGATTTAGGATAAATACATTAAATAAAATAACAAGATATTGAAATATCACAAAAATAAATGCTTTATACACCCAAAAATTCCCCAAGAACCCAGTTCTACATAAATACAATTCCACTAATCCCTAATAAATGATTACCACTCAAACGTCACAAGGCTATTATTCTAGATATACATAATCTGAACTGGATGCTCAACCAAATAAGAATCCTCAAACATGGGATTGATCAATATCCTCTAATCCGATCACATGGGATGGATTTGGTATATATATCATAATGTAAGAAACCTAAAACACATTGTGGATAGATTACAATATATATGCTAAGTGAAACTGATATTCCTCCTACCATATTTTTTACACGATATCAATTTTCCCCAAAAAACATTATTCCATGTTAACCATTGTACCCATCCATTTTTTCCAAGGTATGTGATAATCTTGGAAAACATGATCAAAAACCCCAAACGACAAAGGATACCTATGATTATATGGATATTATTTTTGACAACACTGTACCACGATCAATCTTCTCCTGATCAAATGCAGCATATCTGGAATATCTAAAATGAGGCTCATCCCAACCAAGGTCCTCTCTCCCAACTCATCCCAACAAAAGGGAGGTCTATATGGCCAACCAAAAATTCCTACAAGGGAACCATATTTATAAAATCTAGATAACTATTTATGTAATAAAATAAATCCAAAGGATGATTAATTTCCCAAGATCCTCTAAAATTAATAACACAATCTTGGAGAAAATCCTCTCGATCCTGGATAGGAAAATAAATCTTCCCACCCATATTTGGATGATATGTTTTTATTAATTTAATTTGGTATACCGAGACTCATTTAACATATTATAAAAACTGATCTTGAACCTCAGTTCTCTGTTATAGATAAGAATAGATGACACCCTTTAAAGCTTCACAATCTCTCTGTTGTACTCTCCCTATGATTTTCTACAATCATCACTTCCATAATTGGTAGGAAATTATTTTATTTCACATGCATGTCAATGAAAAACCAAATCAAATCCCTCAAACTATTATTATATGATTAAAAATGATGAATTTAATGGATATGTAATCACACATATATTCCAAAATATGTAAGGGTTTTGAATACCCCATAGGTCTCTAATGCTCAGCCATAATTATCTTACATGTAAGGAACCACGATACAAACTCCACAATTTTCTATATCATCCCCAACCACCAATACTTATATACCATATCATGATAATTCTTGGTAGTTCCTAGGAGCATAGACCAAAAAGAATAGTGTCCACTATCCAAACACTCTTCTTGTAGGGAAACAAAAACAACCCACATACTACATATCATAGTGCTCCACTAGGATTCCAGTACCACTCACCCAACATATCCCCCCAATAAAGTCTTTTATACACTTTTTTTACTCAGTGTATGTCACTGGATTGAGCTGGAATCACTCTTAAAAATATTAATCAGCATTTATTGAACCCATGTACATCTTTCTACCAACCCCTTACACATCAAAACATACACATGTAAAAAAACTCACCATTGAAAAATAATGAAATTATTGATTCATGGCTTGTGTTAGTTATTTTCTTCTCCACAAAATACTAATCACATTACCTTTCCCATGTGAATAATAAATATAAGTATCAAAATTATGAAGTAACTCAACCCAGTGTCTGTTACAAATCCAGACCCCTTTGAGTGAAAATTTATTTTAGGCTCTTATGTTCAAAATATACTATAACCTACTCCCAAAGAGATAGTGATTCCATGTGTTGTGTTCATGCACAACCAATGCCACCTCCTGACCATGGGTATGATAGTTCTTCTCATGAGGGCCTATATAGCATGTGTGATAGACCTCCACCATTATTCCCTATATTGCCAAACATCCCAAACCTATAATTGATGCAAGGAACTTCTTATCCTTATCCATGTTCAAGAAAAACTAAAAAGTTCACTTAGTAAAACTAACCTCCATCTACACAAAATATATCTCACACTTTTATATCCATTCAAACATTACATCCTTATGGGTTGATGTTATCATCAAAGATGTGATCTTGGATAATTCATTAAGAAACCATCTATAGTAACAAGATAAAATCAATAAGATTCATATCTCAAACACATTTTTTGGATGATATTAGGACATATCAACATATACCGTTTTAGGATATACTAATATTCCCCTCCTAGATATCAAATCCCCTATAAAAATTACAATTTGGATATGAAACTCAAATATTTAATTCTTATCACACATATGATATTTAATTAATGTTTAAATACTGATATCCAAAAAGTCTATTTTAACCATCCTTAACCATGAATAAAAAATAATATCATAAAAAAATGCCACAATAAATTATTCTTATATGTAATGAATGATATGTTTCTTTAAATCAATAAACACTATTGGAGAATTAGTGAGGCCAAATGGAATAACGAGAAACATGAACATTATTTATTGAATCTTAAATGAAGTCTTAGATATATCAAATTCTCAAACTCCCAACTTGTTATATGTTGAAAAATGTTTAATCATATAAGAAAATGATCCCGACTAAGATGATTAATGTGAAAATCAATTGGTGGAAATATAAATTTATTCTTAATTGTTACCAAATTGAACATTTGAAAATCAATCTAAATTCATAGGCTCTCATATTCATCCTTATGAAATTAGACATTAGAAGCCCATAATGAAAATCTAGGAAAAATAAATCCTTTATCCTCAGAAATCTCAAGAACAATCTTATGTTTCACAAACTCAACAGGTTTTATATTGTAATATCATAACAAAATGGGAATTCCATTAGGGAGAAGGTATATGGTAACGAAAAAATATATCGATGGTGGTAAATAAAAAAAAGTAATCAAAATTTCATTGAAAACCCAAAAACCACTATAAGAATATGACCTCCATAAAAAGTAATAACTGCATCAATAAAATCTCTTAACACTAGCATGAGATTACCCTGGTATATAGAAAAACTGGTCATACCCTTCCGGATCTAGAGTCTCAGTCATCCTCGAAAACATAGGTGGAACCATATGTAGAAAAGTACTAAAATTAATGGTGATAACAATCTATTTTGGACATAAAACTATTTATCAAATCCTTTCTGATAATCAAGTCGAAGATTTCATGATTGAGAACAACAAAGACCCATTATACCTCATTGTATGATTTCATCAGCCGACATGTTGGAAACATGAAACACTGTTCAGACCATTTAACAAAAGATGTGGAAATTTATAAAATGTATGATATCATATTTGAAAGTAAGGAAAACGTGTTAACTTACATTAATAGTACAAAATAATGAGTATCACCTATATAAAACAATTCTGAAACCATAGATGATGAGATAAATACAATAAAACTAATAGTAGTTATCCCTTCATTAGGATCTTCTAGATAGTACTATAATACATAAAGGTGTCCAATAATAGATATAAGAGAATCTCCATTGGGAAAAGTATTATTTTCACCACCCTTGAAAAAAAATATGTATGAATAAGTGAACCCTTGGTAAAAGTGGATCGTGCACAAATTTACTAAGATATGTTTTCATAGAAATTATATAGATTGACAGATTATCTTAAATGATGAAAATCCTTTGTAGAATCTTCACATTTCCTCTTACTGTGACCCCTCTATCTATACTGGTAGCAGACAACCTACTACAACCATGTCAGATTCAATAAAACAAGTCCTGACAAAAACATACCATTCTTACACTCCCTTTACTATCCAGAATGTCCATTGTGGATAACCAATGATGTAACTGAATCTCCACAAAAACACTTCCTCCATGCTATTTATTCATTATATACTGTTCCATATAATCTACCTCCACATTTTTTGAATGGAAGATGAGTTTCAACATCAACTATATATCATGTTTCAATAAAATCTCAATCCTTTTATCCCTTTGGTACTCATTATTTAAAATATTTGGCGTGATATGCACCAACAAAGAAGAATGGGTAGAATACTGAATAATGGTATTATCCAACTACTATATGTTATGAAACTCATGGGACTTAATTTAATACATTGTATTAGGATAAGAATTATGATTAAATATATTCTTGAATGAATCCTAGGCAATATACTCATGTGAAAAAACATGGAAAATGGAATTCCATGATCTCCATCCCAATAACTCGAATATATAAATGAAAAAACCCAACTTTGAGAATTTATGATTCATCAGGAAGTTGATGATCCATTGTATATACTAAAGGAACTCCTTTGATTTCAAGGGTCCTTTACCGTGACTAAAACTATAAGGTGCTGCATAGTAAATTCAGAGCTATGATCCACCATGTGTCTTGTGCTACCGATACCCACATTAAACAGTTTCTGAATAGGGTGGGTAACAGATTCTTCCAATGCATGGTCCACTAAAGAGTTCAATTACATAGACTTTCATGCATAATTCTCTCTTGGATTTCAGGGAGATCATTGTAGAGACCCAAATCTTGACGTACATAGACATTACAAGAATTTTTATGAATATCTAATACATAACAAAACATACACCAATGGACTGTAATAGTTTAGTGTATTTGGAATCATAGAATATAATATTCAAATCATGGTGAAAGATCTTTAACATCTCTCATAAAGATATTCCATTTTTTTCTTACCTAAAACCATTATTTATATCCTAGGGAAAAACACATATAAAGGGTGATCTCAAATGCTCAGTAAGGGTAAGCATGGAGAAAATAAAATAAACCGTATACATTTGAACTTCAAAACATGAACATAATGTTTAAACATGAAAATATTGAGAAATGACATAAAACATGGAAGTACGTAAGGTATAGATCATAATGGATCATCAATCATTATAAAATAGCATGGGAATAAAACATGAAATTGTGTCTCAGAATTATGCACATGATATGATTTCCATAGTAGCCAAGGCATTGCTGGTAAGACCATCTTAGTGGACAAAGTCCCTTACTGAACCGAGTTCACTCCTTATTCCAGTCCTGTATCACTGAACCATATTAACTTGCCATTCCAGCCATGTCTATCTAATGAGATATAAATATTTACCCAATGCATTGGAGGGAGATATAGGTCCCACCCATCTCATAATGAAACCATTCATACGTGTTCCACAAAATAAACTTAAAACATTCATCATAACACAATGAATAAAATGGGTTTCAAAAACATCATCCCATCATCACATAATCCATATAAAACCAGTATATTATTCATTATAAGAAAATTGAAACCATGTAAATCATAGATTCATTATACTTGAAACATATACATATGAAATAATGTCATCTTACATGGAAAATGGTTTTGATAAAACACTTGAAATGAATTTAATGAGGAAAATATCCTTTCTTCTTCAAAATCATTTTATTTTAACAAAATGCAAAGAAATTTTAATAGAAAAGTATTTTTTTGAAAGTATTCATAAAATATTGTAGAGTAGGATTCATGAAAATAAGGCGTTATAAAACCGTAATAATTCGTTCATGCTGTATAAGTTAAAAAACATTCTCCACGTACTTTTGTTGAAAAAGTCAAAAAGTTCCTTGTGTGGTAAACAAATCTAAGATTCATTTCATAGCATGTGGTAAAATTAAAAAAATGGGTAAAAAGGACTTTAAAAATACGTGATTTTTTTTAGAAAACATGGTCATGGATGATAACAATAATCCTATTAAATACTTACGAATAAAAAATCTCGGATAAAAATGAGATTGGAAAAGTTATCCCTTACCCTAGGTCTGATATGCTTCGTACGTATCTGAAACTCCTGTATAATGATTCAAATAATTTCATTGATTTATTACAGAATCATATTCATTGTTATGATATCATATATGGGTCACTTATGACATTATATTACCAGTTCTTTTGTATATTCAATGTTAAAGAAGTGTTTTGGGTAAAATCGTTTTGTTTATCGTACGTTTTTGAACATGTTGTTATTGATATTATTATTACTTATATCATGATTTACTTACTTCTATAACGTAAATAATTATTTATAGATCATATATAATAAGTATATATATATATATTATAGATAGATAAAGGAAATGAAATACACCGTTCATGGAGACGGTAGACCGTACATACACATGAACGTTGTTTTACTTTCGTTATTGACTTGAATGGAATTAAGTATCTTTATCATTTCATATATTTCATTATTATTCATTATATATATTTTATAATCATTCTTGAATGGTTAACATGGAGAATAAATCTCATCGCGTCGTGGAGATGGTAATCCGTACGTATGAACGAGCGATGACATCGTTCAAATAATTATTGAATTGAATTAGATTTGATGATATAATATATTAGAATCATTATGATGTTATAATAACCATATATAGTTATTTTTTACACCATTATACCCATCCAAGAATGGTGGTGGGGGAAAAACAGATTACACCACGACGTGGAGATGGTATTCCGTACGTACGCACGCGCGGTGATATCGTTTCCATAGGATGGATAAAAGGTGAAATGGGGCTATTTCATATTTATAATAACGTATCGGTATAATAGTTATATAGATGTTATTACTTTATAATTAAACAACTAATGAAGAAGAAGTTGAAGAAGAAAGAAAACTTGAATGAATCAGTAGAAGGGATTGCCTCTTCTTCGACGCACCTCTCTTAAGCTTCCTCTTAAGGAACTAGAGTTGGTCTTTTGAGGAGACCAGAACCACTATAATTTTTATAGGGAAGTTAATAAGGGAAACGGTCAGGGGTTTTCCGAGGTTCAAGTGTCAAAAGGGTGTGAATAGAAGAGGGAAGGGGTTCCCTTTTTATAAGGGAGGAGAGGGGAACCTTTGGAAAGACCAAAAATATTATTTTATACTAAAGTAATATTCAGTTTATAATTGCTCCAAATAGATTCATTTCAAAGCTAGTGTAGTTATGGGTCCAAATAGTCTCAACCAATAGGTTTTAGACATGTTTATGTTACTATTTTAACCTTATCATTTAGATTTACCTCTAAGTTAAATAATTTAACTTTTACCGTGTCTTCTTGTTTTCTTACACTATATGGTTAATAAACTTGCTATAAAAATAAAAAAGAAACCGATGTGGTTAATTTTTAATATATATGACCTTATCTAAGTCATTTTTCTGAGCCTTAGATTTTGAGTAATATAATAACAATTAATAATATAATATTTGTTTTAAAGACTATTTTATGTCAATTTTGACACTATTTGGTAATTGATTTTTTTGAAAATCATAACAACATGATTAGTTAGAAAAAAGTTAATTTAATCAATACTAACATGTCATATTAACCTTGAAAATTAGTGTAATTTATAAAGATTCTAAAAATATATTTATTTGGGTATTTATAACATCAATTATGTTAATATTTCATTAATAAGTTAATTACTCCATCATAAATCAGTCATAAATAAATTAAATTATATAATGTGTAAAAATTATAACTAAAATACCATTATCTAGGAAATAATTTTATCTTTCTAATGAATATTTATAGTAGAATTTATCTTATTTATAATCCTATATTAAAAAATATTTAGTTATTAAACTTTGATTTTAGCTATTTTAACTCTTCTTTAAATAAAATAATAATAAATGTACAAATGTAATCCAAGTGGACCTAAATGATAATATTTTATTTATGAGGCTGTTTTTGGTAGAGTTACACTTATCCAATAGAATTTAAAAGTATGTTATGGTAATAATAATATCATTTTTACCCTTAATTACCCTATTAACTTTTAACTGTGGTAAATAAAAGTAAAAAGTTACTATTCACCAAAAATTATTTTTATTTAATTGAACCACATTTTACTCCTTGATATTACCTGTGTCTCTCGGAGTTTCTAAATTCCACTCACTGAAGCGGTAAAATTATATTTTATGTAAATTTCCAAATTCTCCTTGGAGGTGGGTAAAAGATGGTGAAAAGTTCAATAAAATATTTATATATCTAAAATTATTATAAAATTACTTCAATGAATTGCATTGAACTTATATAGGTATTATATATCAATTTTGACCTAAAATAAATTTAAATAAAATAAATAATTATTTAAATAAAAAGTCAGTTTTTTAAATAGTTACCCACTGTTTTCATTATTCAACAAAAATTAGATGTTTTCAGAAAAATACAAAAAATTCACCCTAGGCTAATTTTGATATTTCAAATCCAAA
Organism: Viscum album; assembly: GCA_963277665.1. NCBI lineage: Eukaryota > Viridiplantae > Streptophyta > Magnoliopsida > Santalales > Viscaceae > Viscum > Viscum album. The sequence goes on from OY728123.1 coordinate 895,745,370, forward strand.
AATGATGTCCATTTAGAAATATAAAATTTATAAAATTTCAAAAAGTGGGTATTACTATTCATAATGGCTAGTTCATAATAATATTATAATAATATCTCGTTTAGTGAAACTCAGTATTGCGTACAACACACGCTATCGAGGATGGTTGTTATGGCATGAAACACAATCCTAGAATAGTGTTTGTGTAAACTGTAAGCTAATACGGTGTTGTGTATAGCACAAGAGAATCTTGGTGTAGCGTACAATAGAAGAAATCAATGAAATTAAAAAGAATATATCTCATAAAATCTTTGGGTGTTATATTCTACCCCCTTTAAAATTAATTTCGCCCTCGAAATTCATCGGTGTTATAAATCGTTTACTACTGGAATGTTTCATTTATAGAAAAAAACATCATAAAAAGGAATAATAATTCCACATTTTAAAAAGGAGCATTAGAAACATAATGGATACCCAATGTATCTCATCATTGGGATTCCACATAGGAGAATATAGGTGAAAATATCGATATGGAAGAGAAATCTAACCACCATGTTTAGATGAATAGTGGTAGAGAACATGGCTACGAAAAAGACAAAAATCATAAAGCCATAAATTTTTGATGATCCAAGGTACCATCTGATTCATCAGATATGAGGGCACTAGGACAAGATTTTTAGTTTTCAAGATCATTTCCATAAAGTTGAAGAATTTGAATTAGAATAATTACTTACTTTATTTTGGTACATTCTCACCGTTTCTCGTGCCTAGAACAATTTCCACTTCATCTCTTAAAGAAATGAAGTTGAATTCGTCTTTTTCAATGTTTTAACAGATCATGTGATATAATGATAGGTCATTCCATCTGTCTTAAACATAAGTTTAGTAAAAGTTATCAAATATACATAAGTCCATCTATGGTGAGGTTAATCATATATGATTCCAAAAATGTATTGATACTTCATCTATAATACCGCTTAATAAAACTAATTTCTACTTACCAGGGACTCCTTGTAGGCCAATGGTATGCGATAAATGCATGTCGCACTTCAGTTGTGGGTTCGATTCCCACTGCCTTGTCTGACGCGACGGGTTATCTCCCATCCTACAGGTTGTCTTTTTTCCCTAAAACATCACTATTATAACATTACAAAAAAATATTGAAAAAATTTCTAGCTTTAAACAATGCAATATGATGTCTGACATTATCCATTCTCGTCTTTAGACTTATCCAAAATACAACCTTCCAATATAATAGTATAAAGAAAAAGATTACTAGAAATGTCATTACCCAAGCATGCGAATACCATCATTTATCCCCCATATATCATAAGATATATCTTGTTGACCGCATTCCATTCATGTGAATACCATAATAATGTATTCTCTTGAAACATGAATTACAATATAACCACAGTGAAAACATGAATGCTGTCAAAATTTAACTCTTTCTATATACCAAAATCCAAAAATTTCAATATACTCAAACCATGATATCACTTTTTCCTTATATCAGTCATGAACTCATTAATACTATCAAACATTTCATTATCTCCTTATACCTTCATTATGCGCATATCATATACTTTCCAAAAATATAACATTTCCGGGTTACCAGTACCATTCATCATATAATTTTAAAAACTCAAGGAAAGATAACAGTATAACAGTCCTTAGATTTTTCATTATTCCATAGTACCATGAAAATACTTATACAACATTACCCTTGATAAACATGTAATCATTCCACTACCTTCTTAAAAAATTGAACGATATTCATCATTTCTTTCATCTCATATATCATTTATAGTCTCTTAATCATCATCCACATAAATACTACCCATATGACCATGCTAATTCTCTTCATGAGATTTTCCCTTAGGGAATTGGTTTGCATAATGCCCGTACATTCCACATTTAAAACATTTAACCATTGTTGATGTCATAGAAATACCATTATTCATGTCCACTGTGCTAACTGAACCTTTTCCTTTACAATTACTGGGATTGATTCCTTCTTTTCCACACCCAAATCATCTTCCAGTTCCTTTGAAACATTCTCCCTGATTCCACTTCCCACATGATTTACATGAGGGAAATTAAACATTCTTTCCTATATGATCATCATGAAACTCCATCTTTCTCTTATTATCTGAGTCAAGAAACTTACAAAAGTTGAGATTATTGATCATATTATGATATTTCTGATTATGTGTAATAACGATATGTGGACCTCCAGATCCAATTTCATTTGGTCCCTCTTGAAGAATATCAATCCATTGTCCATCATATCCTCCATTATCGTGAATCTTCGGGTTTCCACCCATTTTCTAAAACCCAAAAAGAATAGTGTGAGAGGAAAAATAATAATCAAGGGTGAGTACATTCAATATATAACATCTTAGGTTTAATTCTAATATCATTTCCAAAATTCTAGGACTATGACCTATACATTTACTTAACCTTAGGAACATCCCTAGACATACCTTAGAAATATCTCTAGGGATCTCACTAAAGTTTTCACATCCTAGTTTCCAATGGATAACTAAAAATTTCCTCTAATATCAACTGTAGAGACCTAAATCTTGACGTACATAGACATTACATTAATATTTTGGAATATCTAATATATAATAAAAACAGACACCAAAGGACCGTAATAGTTTATTGTCTTTGGAAACTCAGAATATAATCTTCTAATCTTGGTGAAATATCTTCAACATCTCCCATAAAGATAATCCTTTTTTTTCTTACCTAAAACCATTCTTTATATCCTGTGGAAAATAAAACATATAAAGGTTGATCTCAAATTCTCAGTAAGGGTTAGCATGGAGAGAATAAAATAAACCTTATACATTTGAACTTGAAAACTTGAACGTAATATTTTAACATCAAAATCTTGAGCAATGACATAAAACATGGAAGTACGTAAGGAATAGATCATAATGGATCATAAATCATGATAAAATAGAATGGTAATAAAACAATTAATTGTGGAAATCCAATAATCACATGATATTATATCCATAGTAGCCAAGGAATTGCTTCCAAGACCATCTTAGTGGACAAAGTCCCTTACTGAACCAAGTTCACTCCTCGTTACAGTCCTATATCACTGAACCAGATTAACTTTTTGTTTCAGCCATGTCTATCTCATGAGATATAAATCCTTTCCCCATGCATTTGAGGGAGATATAGGTCCCACCCATATAATAATGAAATCATTATTACATGTTCCACAAAATATACTTAAAACATTCATCATAACCCAAAAAATAAAATGGGTTTCATAAACATCACCCCATCATCAAATAATACATATAAAACAAATTGATATTTCATCATAAAAAAGTGAAACCATGTAAATTATAGAGACATTATACTTGAAACATACACATATGAAATAATGTCATCTTAGATGGAAAATTTTTATGATAAAACACATGAAATGAATTCTTGAGGAAAATAACTTTTGTTCTTCAAAATCATATTCTTTTCAAAAAATGCCACGAAATTTTAAAAGAGAAGTATTTTTTTGAAAATATTCATAAATTCTTGTAGAGTACGCTTCATAAAAATAAGTTATTATAAAACCGTAAAAATTCGTTCATGCCGTGTAAGTTAAAAAAACATTCTCTGCGTACTTTTGTCAGAAAAGTCAAAAATTTCCCCGTGTGGTAAAAAAAAGTATGATTCCCTTCATAACATGTGGTAAAATTCGAAAATGGTTAAAATGGACTTTAAAAATACCTGATTTTTTAGAAAACATGGTCATGGATGATAACAATAACCCCAGTAAATATTTAAGAATAAACAATCTCGGATAAAAACGAGATTAGAAAAGTTATCCCCTACCGTAGGTCCAATTTGCTTCATACGCATCATATCCCTTGGTATAATGATTTAAATAATTTCATTTACTTATTAAAGAATCATATTCATTGTTATGATATCATATATGGGTCACTTATGACTTTATATTACCCGTTCTTTTGTAAATTCCATGTTAAAGCAGCGTTTTGTGTAAAATTGTTTTATTTATCGTACGTGTTTGGACATGTTGTTATTGATATTATTATTACTTATATAATGATTTACATACTTCCAGAATGTAAATCATGATTTATAGATCATATATAATCAGTTTATATATATATATATATACTAGATAGATAAATGAATTGAAATACACCGTTCATGGAGACGGTAGACCGTACGTACACATGAATGATGTTTTCCATTCCTTATTGACTTGAATGGAAGTATATAGATGACATATATATATATAAATAAATAAAGTAGATTTATCATGTCATATATTTCATTATTATTCATTATATATACTTTATAATCATTCTTGAATGGTTATCATGGAGAATGAATCTCATCGCGTCGTGGAGACGGTAATCCGTACGTACGCACGAGCGATGATATTGTTCCAATAATTATTTAATTGAATTTCAGTGGATGATATAATATCTAAAAATATGTATTATGTTATAATAACCTTATATAGTTACTTTTCTACACCATTATAACCATACAAGACTGTTGGTGGTGGGAAACAGATTACACCATGGCGTGGAGACAGTATTCCGTACATACGCACGCGCGGTGATTTCATTTTCCGTAGGATGGATAAAAGATGAAATGGGGTTGCTTCATATTTATAATAAAATATCAGTATATTAGTGATAATTATTTTATTCCTTTATTATGAAACAACTAAATAAGAATAATATTAAGAGGAAATAAAACTTGAATGAATTGGTAGAATATATTACCTCTTCTTCGACGCACCTCTTTTAAGCTTCCTCCTAAGGCACTAGAGTTGGTATTTTGAGGAGATAAGAACCTCTATATTGTTTATAGGGATGTTTATATGGGAAATGGTCTGGGTTTGGCTGAGATTAAAGGCTCAAAAGTGTGTGAAGAGAAGAGGGAAGGCGTGCCCTTTTTATAAGGGAGGATAGGGGAACCATTGGAAAAACATAAAATATTATTTTATAATAAAGTCAAATTCGGTTTATAATAGCTAAAAATTGATTTATTTGGAATATAAAGTAATTATGGGTCGAAATCATCTCAATCAATAGGTTTTAGACCAGTTTAGGTTACTATTTTAACCTTCAAATTTCGATTTATATATAAGTTAAATAATTTATCTTTTATCGTGTCTTCTTGTTTTCTTACACTATACGGTTCATAAACTTACTATAAAAATTATAAAAACTCCATGTGGTTCATTATTAATATATATAAGCTTATATAAGTCATTTTGACAAACCATTGATTTTGAGGAATACAATAACAATTAATAATATAATACTTTTTTTAAAACTATTTTATGTCAATTTTGACACTATTTGGTAATTGATTTTTGTGAAAATAATAACAACATGATCAGATAAAACAAAGTTAATTGAATCAATAATAACATGTCATATTAACCTATAAAATTAGTGTAATTCCTAAAAAGTCTCTAATTACATTTATTTGGGTATTTATAACATCAATTATGTTAATCTTTCATTAATAATCTAATTACTGCATCATCATTGTGTCAAAAATAAATTAAATTATTTAATGTCTAAAAATTATAAATAAAATACCATTATGTAGGAAATATTTTTATATTTCTAATGAATATTTATAGTCGAATTTATATTATGTATAACCCTATATTAAAAATGTTTTAGTTATTAAACCTTGATTTTAAATATTTTAACTCTTCTTTAATTAAAATAATAATAAATGTCCAAATCTAATCCATGTGGACCTAAATGATAATATTTTATTTCTAAGGTTGTTTTTGGTCGAATTACACTTATACAATAGAATTAGGATATGTGTTATGGTAATAATAATATCATTTATACCCTTAATTACCCTATTTACTTTTAACCGTGATAAATAAAACTAAAAAGTTACTATTCATCAAAAATTATTTTTATCTTATTGAACCAAATTTTACTCCTTGATATTAACCGTGTCTCTTGGAGATTCTAAATTCCACTCCCAGAAGCAGTAAAATTATGTTTTATGTAAATTTTCAAATTCTCTTAAAGGTGGGTAAAAGACGGTGAAAAATTCAATAAATTTTTTGTATATCTAAAATTATTATAAAATGACTCCAATGAATTATATTGAACTTATATAGGTATTATGTATCAATTTTGACCTAAAATAAATTTAACTAAAATATATATTTTTTTTAAAAAAAGTCTGTTTTTTAAATACTTACCCAGTGTTTTCACTATTCAGAAAAAGATGGATGTTTTCAGAAAAAATACCAAAAAATCACCCTAGGATAATTTCGATATTCAGAATCCAGAAATGAAGTCCGTTTTGAAAGATGAAATTTATAAAATTTCAAAAAGTGGGTATTAATATTCATAACAGCTATTTCATAATAATATTACAATAATATATCGTTTAGTGAAACTCGGTATTGCGTACAACACACGCTATCGAGTAAGGTTGCTCTGGCATGCAACACAAGCCTAGAATAGTGTTTGCGTAAACTGTAGGGTAATATGGTGTTGTGTATAGTGCATTCAAATCTTGGTGTAGAGTACAATAGAAGACATCAAAGAAATTAAAAAAATATATCTCATAAAATCTCAGGGTGTTACATTCTACCCCTATAAAATGAATTTCACCCTCGAAATTCCTCGGTGTTATAAATCATTTCCTACTTGAAAGTTTCATTCATAGAAACCCACATCGTAAAAAGTAATAATAAATCATCATTTTAAAATGGATCGTAAGAAACATAATAGATACCCAAAGTAACTCATCACTGGGTTTCTACATAGAAGAATATAGGTGAAAATATGGATATGGAAGAGAAATATAACCATCATATTTAGATGAATAGTGGTAGAGAACATGGCTATGAAAAAGCCAAAAATCATAAAGCCAAAAATTTGTGATGATCCAAGGTACCATCTGATTCATCAGATATGAGGGAACTAGGACAACATTTTTTGTTTTCATGATCATTTCCCTAAGTTGATGAATTTTAATTAGAAGAATTACTGACTTTATTTTGGTACAATATCACCATTGCTCATGCCTCAAACAATTTCCACTTCATCTCTTTAAGAAATGAAGTTGAATTCATCTTTTGCGATGTTTTAACAGATCATGTGATAGAATGATAGGTCATTCCATCTATCTCAAACATAAGGTTAGTAAAAGTGCGTAAAATCTATATAAGTCCATCTATGGTGAGTTTAATCGTATATGATTCCAAAAATGTTCCGATACATCATAAATAATAACGCTTAATAAAACTAGTTTCTACAAACTCGGGACTTCCTGTAGGCTAGTTGTATGCGATAAAGGCGTGTTGAACTTCAGTTGTGGGTTTGATTCCCACAGCCTTGTCCGACGCGATGGGTTGTCTCCCATCCTACAGGTTTCCATTTTGTTTTCCTAAAACATCACTTTTATAACATTACAGAAATAATATTTAAAAATGTTCTAGCCTTAAACAATACTATCTGATTGTAACACCCCAAGATTTTATGAAAAATATTCATTTCATTAATGTATTATGTGGTATGCTACACCAAAAGGAGCTTGCACAACATGCATCTTTGACTTTCCTTGCATTACACGCAATCATGACCTTCCTCGATAGCGTGTGTAGTACGCAATACCGATTTTCACTAAACAACGATATGCTATTAAAATATTATTAAAACTAGCTGTTATGAATAGTAATAACTACCTTTTAAAATTTTAGAAATTTTTCCTCTCAAAATGGACTTCATTTTTGGATTCAGAATATCGAAATTAGCTTAGGGTGAAATTTTGGTACGTTTCGGATAACTTTCATATTCTGATGAATAGTGAAAATTACTAAATTTTAATTAAAAACAACTTTTTTAATAAAAATAATTAATAGTGATAAATTACTAAATTGAGTGGTTTTAAAGTATATTTAGAATATTTTTTTTACAATTTAATAAAATGTTGGTCATTGGATGTAATTTCACATTTAAACCAGATATAAACAAGTGTCAATCTTTTGATAGTTATTATCTCTTAAAAACACACTATTTGTTTTGACGATGAGAATTAATTATTAAATTAGTTAATGTAACTGATATGTTTAGAATTTGGTAAAATAAACATCATTTTTGAATTCATAATATCATATATAGCATAGGCCTAATTTTTGGTATTTTTCTGGAAACTTTCATTTTTTTTGATGAATAGTGAAACCACTAAGTGGTAGTTAAAAAAACTGAATTTTTCATAAAACTTAATTTTACCGCTTCTGTGAGTAGAATTTCGAAAATACGAGAGACACGGTTAACATCAAGGACTAAAATGTGGTTCAATGAGATGAAAATAATTTTTGGTAAATAGTAACTTTTGACTTTTTTTTACCACGGTTAAAAGTAAATACGGTAATTAAGGGTAAAAATGTTATTATTTTTACCCTAACACATGTCCTAATTCTATTGGATAAGTGAAATTCGACTAAAAACAACCTTAGGAAGAAAATATGACCATTTACGCCCATTTCGATTAGATTTGGACATTTATTGTAAATTTATTTAAAGAAGGGTTAAAATAGTTAAAATTAATGTTTAATAAGTAAATCGTTTTTAATATAAGGTTATACATAAGATAAATTCGACTATAAATATTCATTAGAAATATAAAAAGCTTTACTAAATAATCTTATTTTATTTGTAATTTTTAGACATTAAATAAGTTAATTTATATATGACACAACGATGATGCAGTAATTATCTTATTAATGAAATATTGACATAATTGATGTTATAAATATCCACATAAATGTAATTTGATACTTTTTATCAATTCCACTAATTTTCTAGGATAATATGACATGTTAGTATTTATTTTATTAACTTTTTTAGAACAAATCATTCTGTTATGAATTTTTCAAAAATCAATTACCAAATAGTGTCAAAATTGACATAAAGTAGTTTTTAAAACAAATATTATATTATTAATTGTTATTATATTCATAAAAATATAAGAATCGGCCAAATGACTTAGATAAGGTTATATATATTAATAATAAACATCTTGGTGTTCGTTTGTCTTGTTATAGTAAGTTTATTAACCTTATAGTGTAAGAACACAAAAAGACACGGTAAAAGTAAAATTATCTAACTTAAAGTTAAAACTAAATTATAAGGTTAAAATAGTAAACTAAACTTGTCCAAATTCGATTGGATGATAGTATTTCGACCCATACCCACCTTAGCTTCGAAATAACTCAATTTGGATCTTTTAAAAACCGAATTTTACTTTATAATAAAATAATATTTTTAGTTATTCCAAAGATGCCCCTCTCCTCCCTTATAAAAGGGCACTTCCTCCCTCTCTTCCACACACCACATTGATCCTTCAAGCTCGGCCAAACCCTGCCAATTGCTTCTCTACACTTCCCTAGAGACATTCTAGAGGTCCTGGTCTTCTTCAAAGACCAATTTTAGTGCCCTAAGATGAGGTATCAAAGAGGCGCTTCAAAGAAGAGGTAATGTCCGTTACCGATTCTTTCACCTTTATTTCTTCTTCCACTTCTTCTTCTTAGGTTGTTTAATTATGAAGTAATAACATCATTATCACTCATATACTGATATGTTATTATAATTATGAATCAACCCTATTTCACCATCTATCCATCCTACAGAAAATGAAATCACCGCGCGTGCGTACGAACGGAATACTGTCTCCACGCCGTGTTGTAATCTAATTTCCACCACCACCTTACTTGGATGGGTATAATGGTGTAAATAATTACTATATATGATTATTATAAAGTGATATTTATTCTGAAATAGTATACATGCACTCCAATACAATTCCACGATCATGGGAACGATATCATTGCTCGTACGCACATACGGAATACCGTCTCCACGATGCGATGGGATTCGTTCTACATGATCTTAATTGCAGAATGATTATATAAATAAATTGAATGAATAAATATGATATATAGTACATAACTACCATTCTGGAAATGATGTATCTATAACCTAAATAGAATAATAAGAATTTATTCGACAAAACACGCATAAGAACAAAAAGTTATAAACACCCAAATAACAAGTAGCAATGAAATATTACTACTAAGAAGCTAATAATATGACCATATATGATATCATAACAAAAATTATGATTCTGGAATAAGTCAATAACATTATTTAAATCATTATACAGGATGTTTGGACACTTAAGAGGCAAATCGGACCTATGGTAAGGAAAATATCACAATCTCATTTTTATCCGAGATTGTTTATACTTTGGTATTTACTGGGGTGTATTTGATCATCCACATCCATGTTTCCTCAATATGTAATATTATTTCCATCCACCTACAATTTTTTATATCCAATTTTACCCTTCGGTGAGTTTTTAGTAAAATATTTGAAAGGAATCTTTTGTCGTTTTTTGTACGAGGTACTTTTTGACTTTTCTGAGAAAAGTACGAGAAGAATGTTTTTTTAACTTATACGACATGAATGGATTTTTAAAACATTATTTCCAAAAATCTTCCTTCACAAGTTTTCAAGTTTATTTTTAATCAAATTTTTTTAGTTTATAATTGTATGACATATTAATAAAGGAAAAGCGTTTTTGAAGTAGAAAGGTTATTTTCCTCAAGAATGGAGTTCAAGTGTTTTATCAAAATTATTTTCCATCTAAGATAATATAGGGTTCTGTTTATATCCCTATTATTACATTGATTTGATTATGTTGTGATGGAATTATTTTTATGAATTCCATTATCTTATACGAATTGTTTGATGATGTCACAATGTTTAAGATTCCCATTTTTATTACATGGGTTATGCAATGATGTATGATTTATGATTTTGTGGCACACATAAGAATTGTATCATTATGAGATGGGTGGGAACTATATCTCCCTCCAATGCATTGGGTAAAGATTTTATATATCATGAGATAGACATGGCTGGAATGGTAGGTTATACTGGTTCAGTGAAACAGGACTGAAACGAGTAGTGAACTCAGATCAGAAAGGGACTTTGTCCACTAAGATAGACTTGGTAATGAGTCTTGACTAATAAGAAATTATTCTCTATGATTATGGGTGTATGACACAATGTTTCATGTTTTAAGTTATGATTATTGGGATTACATTTCACTATTATTATTTATCCCATGTTATGAATTTATAATCTATTTTGCAGGTTAAGATTTCTAAAAGATATGTTCTTATGAATATGATGTGATTGATATTTCTTTTGTTTAACCTTACTGAGAATTTGAGCTCACCCTTTTATGTATTCATTTCCCCAGGACATAATGAAAGTATTTAGTTTTTTAAAAAAAATAATATCTTTAAGGGATATGTTGAATATCTTTCACCACGATTAGAAGATTATATTCCGAGTTTCCAAAGACACTAAACTATTACGGTCCTTGTGTGTGTGTTTTTTTATGTACTAAGTATTCCGCAAAAGTAATGTAATGTCCATGTACGTAACGCTTCGGGTCTCTACAGTTGGTATCAGAGGAAAGGTTTAGTCAACCTTTGAAAACTAGGATGCGAAAACGTTAGTGAGATCCCTAGAGATATTTCTAAGGTATGTCTAGGGATGTCCCTAAGGATAAGTATACGTATAGGATACAGTCCTAGAACTACGGTAACGAACATAGAATTTAACCTAAGATGTTAGATATTGAGGATACCCCCTTTATTATGTTGTTTTCCCTAGCATGATTTTTGCCTCTCACACTATTCTTTTTGGGTTTTAGACGATGGATGGAACCCGAAGGAACCGTGTTGATTAATGAAATGAACAATGCAATGATTGTCCTCCTGAACAAACAAATGTTATGGGAGATGGAGTGAAAAAACTTATTTCTATACTTACACAAGCTATGAATCATTCTGGACTTCCAAATGAGTAGAGAAGGGAACAATATTCTATTGATTCCTTCATGAGGAAATGTCCACCTTCTTTCAGTGGGCCTTCTGATCCACTTATTGTTGAACAATGGATCAGTACCACTGAAAAGATATTTTCAGTTCTTCAAAGTTCTGAACATGATAAAGTCATCTTAGCAGTATATCATTTGGAAGGTGAAGCTGATCAATGGTGTAATATTATCAATAATACGAGGAAAAGATATGGAATTGAGTCCATGGAATGGGATGAGTTCAAGAACATATTTTTCAATAAGTACTTCCCTCGTATTCTTCGAACAAATATGGGGAAGGAGTTTCTTGAACTAAAGAAAAAGGATGATGAATCTGTTGGTATATATGAAGCGAATTTTACAAGGCTTGCAAGGTATGCATCTGGCATTATCATCCAACCTGAAAGTAAAGTTTATCGATTTTTCAGTGGCATAAAACCAAATCTTCGAAGGGCATTAGCTATAAGAGACTTCAGTAGCTATGAAGAAATTGTGTGTTGTTCTATTAAGGTAGAAATGGAAGTTGGTGTTACATATCCATCTCATGGTCTTGAAAAGAAACGAAAGATGGAGTTAAAGGAGAAATCTCAGAATAATGGTGAAAAGAAGATGAATGTTTCCATATGCTCAAAGTGTGGAAAGAAGCATGGTGGAGATTGTCTTAAAGGGACTAGAAAATTTTTTAAGTGTGGAAAATAAGGTCATCGAGCAGTTGAGTGTTGAAGTAATGGAAAAAAGGGTTTCTAATGATGTGAATAAAGAAAAGACTATAGAGAACACACCACCAACACTTAAATCCTTCATGTGCAAGGAAATGGGGCATTATACTAATAAATTCCCTAATCCAAGGGTTAGTGATGATCGACATGAACAACCACTTAAGGAAAAGGACAAAGGGAAGTCACATGTGATCACTACTGGTGATGTTGAATATGAAAACGATGTGGTAGAATTATTAAGTGTTTATGTAATGGGATTCCAAAATAATGTTGTATATAGTGTTGTGGAATATTGGAATATTTATGTATTGGTCTATTGTGGTTTTCAATAATTTTATGGTACCGGTAACCATGGAAAGTGATTGAGATATTATTGGAAAAAAGATGATATGTGCATAATGAAGGGAAAATGAGAAAATTAAATGTTTGACAGTATTCATGAGCTCATCACTAATATAAGGAAATAGTTATATCATGGTTTAAGGTTTTGGTATGTGAAAAGAGATAACTTTTGACAGCACTCATGTTTTCACTAAGAGTAAATGGGTATTCATTTTTCAAGAGAATACATGATTAAGGCTTTCGAATGATTGGAATGTGACCAACAAGACATATCTCATGATATACGTGGATCAATGATGGTATTAACATGCTTGATATATGAACTCTTTGGTAATTGTTTTCACTATAATATGAGATTGGACAGCAGTATTTTGGATAAGCCTAATGATTGGAAATGATTATGTTGGACATAAGTTAGTATTGTTTATGGATAAAAGTTTTCGATATTATTGATGGGATGTTATAGTAATATAGTTTTAGAAAAAGGACAACCTGCAGGACGGGCGACAACCCATCACGTCGGACAAGGCCGTGGGAATCGAACCCACAACCGAAGTGCGACTGGCCTTTATCGCCTACAACTGGCCTACAGGAAGTCCCTGGTTAGTAGAAACTAGTTTTATTTTATTAAGCGGTATGATATATGAAGTATAAGTTCATTTTTTGAACTATATACGATTAATCTAACCATAATATGGACTTATAACTTTTGTTAACCTTTTGTTTGAAACAGATGGAATGACCCATCATTCTATCACATGATCCGCTAACACAATAACAAATTCAACTTCATTTCTTTAAGAGATGAAGTGGAAATTGTCCAACGAACGACCAACGGTGAAACTGTACCAAAATCACGAAAGTATTTCTTCTAATTCCAATTTCATCAACTTTAGGAAATGATCTTGAAAACCAAAAATTCTGTCCTAGTACTCTTATAACTGATGAATCAGATAGTACCTTAGATCGTCACAAATTTATGGCTTTGTGATTGCTGGGTTTTCCATTGCCATGTTCTCTACCACTCTCCATCAGAATATGGTGGTTAGATTTCTCTTCCATATCCATATTTTAACATATGTTGAATCCCAGTGATTAGTTTTTTTGGGTAACCGTTACATTTCATACTTTTGTTTTTAAAGATTGGTTTTGGTATTCCTTTTTACTATGTGGGTTTATATTAATGAAACTTTCTAGTATTAAACCATTTATATCCCCGACGAATTTCGAGGGCAAAATTCATTTTAAGGGGGGTAGAATGTAACACCCCAAGATTTTATGAAAAATATTCTTTTCATTAATGTCTTATGTGGTATGATACACCAAAAGGAGCATGCACAACACACATCTTTGACTTTCCTTGCATTACACGCAATCACGACCTTCCTCGATAGCGTGTGTAGTACGCAATACCGAGTTTCACTAAACAACGATATGCTATTAAAATATTTTTAAAACTAGCCATTATGAATAGTAATAACCACCTTTTAAAATTTTATAAATTTTACCACTCAAAATGGACTTCCTTTTTGGATTTGGAATATCGAAATTAGCTTAGGGTGAAATTTTGGTACGTTTCGGATAACTTTCATATTCTGATGAATAGGGAAAATTACTAAATTTTAATTAAAAACAACATTTTTAATCAAAATAATTAATAGTGATAAATTATTAATTTGAGTGGTTTTAATGTATATTTAGAATATATTTTTACAATTTAATACAATTTTGGTCATTGGATGTAATTTCATATTTAAACCAGATATAAACAAATGTCAATCTTTTGATAGTTATTATCTCTTAAAAACACGCTATTTGTTTTGACGACGAGAATTAATTTTTAAATTAGTTAATGTAACTGATATGTTTTAAATTTTATTAAATAAACATACTTTTTGAATTCATAATATAATATATAGCTTAGGCCTAATTTTTGGTATTTTTTTGGAAACTTTCATTTTTTGATGAATAGTGAAACCACTAAGTGGTAGTAAAAAAAAACTGAATTTTTCATAAAACATAATTTTACCACTTCTGTGAGTAGAATTTAGAAAATCCGAAAGACACGGTTAATATCAAGGACTAAAATGTGGTTCAATGAGATGAAAATAATTTTTTGTGAATAGTATCTTTTGACTTTTTTTTACCACGGTTAAAAGTAAATAGGGTAATTAAGGGTACAAATGATATTATTATTACCCTAACACATGTTCTAATTCTATTGGATAAGTTTAATTCGACCCAAAACAACTTATGAATAAAATATGACCATTTAAGCCCACCTGGATTAGATTAGGACATTTATTATTAATTTATTTAAAAAAGGGTTAAAATAGTTAAAATCAACGTTCAATAAGTAAATCATTTTTAATATAGGGTTGTACATAAGATAAATTCGACTATAAATATTCATTAGAAAGCTAAATATATTTCCTACATAATTTTAATTTATTTTTAATTTTTAGACATTAAATAATTTAATTTATTTATGGCACAACGATGATGCAGTAATTATCTTATTAATGAAATATTGACATAATTGATGTTATAAATACCCAAGTAAATGAAATTTGATACTTTTTAGGAATTGCACTAATTTTATAGGTTAATATGACATGTTAGTATTTATTTTATTTACTTTGTTAGAACTAATCATTCTGTTATGGTTTTTACAAAAATCAATTACCAAATAGTGTCAAAATTGACAAAAAATAGTTTTTGAAACAAATATTATATTATTAATTGTTATTATATTCCTAAAATATAAGGTTCGGACAAATGACTTAGATAAGGTTATATATATTAATAATAAACAACTTTGGGTTCATTTGGATTGTTATAGTAAGTTTATTAACCTTATAATGTAAGAACACAAAAAGGAACGGTAAAAGTAAAATTATCTAACTTAAAGTTAAAACTAATTGATAAGGTTAAAATAGTAAAATAAACTTGTCCAAATTCTATTGGAAGATAGGATTTCGACCCATCCCCACCTTAGCTTTGAAATAACTCAATTTAGATCTATTAAAAACCGAATTTTACTTTATAATAAAATAAAAGTTTTAGTTATTCCAAAGGTTCCCCTCTCCACCCTTATAAAAGGGCACTTCCTCCCTCTCTTCCTCACACCACATTGAGCCTTCAATCTCGGCCAAACCCTGAAAATTTATTCTCTCCACTTCCATAGAGACGTCCTAGAGGTCCTGGTCTTCTTAAAAGTCCAATTTTAGTTCCCTAAGAGGAGGTATCAAAGAGGCGCTTCAAAGAAGAGGTAATGTCCGTTACCGATTCTTTCACCTTTATATCTTTTTCCACTTCTTCCTCTTAGGTTGTTTCATTATGAAGTAATAACATAAGTATCACTCATATACTGATATGTTATTATAAGTATGAAACAACCCTATTTCACCATCTATCTATCCTACAAAAAACGAAATCATCGCACGTGCGTACATACGGAATACCGTCTCCACGCCGTGGTGTAATCTATTTTCCATCACCACCTTACTTGGATGGGTATAATGGTGTAAATAATTACTATATATGATTATTATAAAGTGATATTGATTCTTAAATATTATACATACACTCCAATACAATTCCACGATCATTGGAATGATATCATCGCTCGTGCGTACGTATGGAATACCGTCTCCACGATATGATGTGATTCGTTCTACATGATCTTCATTGCATAATGATTATATAAATAAATTGAATGAATAAATATGATATATAGTACATTAATACGATTCTTGAAATGATTTATCTATAACCTAAAGTGAAGAATATGAATTTATTCGACAAAACACGCATAAGAACAAAAAGTTATAAACACCCAAATAACAAGTAGCAATGAAATATTACTACTAAGAAGCTAAGAATATGACCATATATGATATCATAACAATAATTATGATTATGTAATAAGTCAATAACATTATTTAAATCATTATACAGGAGGTTCAGACACTTATGAGGAAAATTGGACCTAAGGTAAAGAGAATATCAAAATCTCATTTTTATCCGAGATTGTTTATACTTTGGTATTTACTGGGGTGTATTTTATCATCCACATCCATGTTTCCTCAATATTTAATATTATTTCCATCCAACAAAAATTGTTTATATCCAATTTTACCCTTCGGTGAGTTTTTAGTAAAAGATATGAAAGGAATCTTTTTTCGTTCTTCGTACGAGGTACTTTTTGACTTTTCCTAGAAAAGTACGAGAAGAATGTTTTTTTAACTTATATGTCATGAATGGATTTTTAAAACATTATTTCCAAGAATCTTCCTTCACAGGTTTTCAAGTTTATTTTTAATCAACTTCTTTAAGTTTAGAATTGTATGACATATTAAGAAAGGAAAAGTGTTTTTGAAGTAGAAAGGATATTTTCCTCAAGAATGGAGTTCAAGTGTTTTATAAAAATTATTTTCCATCTAAGATAATATAGGGTTCTGTTTATATCCCTATTATTACATTGATTTGATTATGTTGTGATGGAATTATTTTTATGAATTCCTTTATCATATATGAATTGTTTGATGATGTCACGATGTTTAAGATTCCAATTTTTATTACATGGGTTATGCAATGATATATGATTTATGATTTTGTGGCACACATAAGAATGGTATCATTATGAGATGGGTGGGACCTATATCTCCCTCTAATGAATTGGGTAAATATTTTATATCTCATGAGATAGACATGGCTGGAACGGTAGGCTATACCGGTTCAGTGAAACAGGACTGAAACGGGGAGTGAACTCGGCTCAGAAAGGGACTTTGTCCACTAAGATAGTCTTGGCATTGAGTCTTGACTAATAAGAAATGATTATATAGGATTATGTGTGTATGCCACAAAGTTTCATGTTTTATGTTATGATTATTGGGATTACATTTCACTACTATGATTTATCCCGTGTTATGAAATTATGATCTCTTTTGTAGGTTAAGATTTCCAAAAGATATGTTCTTATCAATATGACATGATTGATATTTATTTTGTTTACCCTTACTGAACATTTCAGCTCACCCTTTTATGTTTTCTTTTCCCCAATACATAAAGATAGGATTTAGGTTTAAAAAAAAGAAGATCTTTATGGGAGATGTTGAAGATCCTTCAACATGATTAGAAGATTATATTCCGAGTTTCCAAAGACACTAAACTATTACGGTCCTTGTGTGTGTGTTTTAGTTATGTACTAAGTATTCCGAAAAAGTAATGTAATGTCCATGTATGTCAAGCTTCGGGTCTCTACACTGATGGCCGATATAATCCATTCCATTCTTTATACTTATCCAAAATACATCCTTCCAATATCATAGTATAAAAATGATTACTAGAAATTTCATTAACCAAGAAAGTGAATACCATCATTTATCCCCCATATATCATAAGATATATCTTGTTGATCTTATTCCAAACATGTGAATACCTTAATCTTGTGTTATCTTGAAACATTAATTACCGTAGAACCCTAGAGAAAACATGACTGCTGTCAAAAGTTAACTCATTCCACATAACAAAATCCCAAAATTTCAATACACTCAAACCATGATAGAAATTTGTCCTTATATCAGTCATGAGCTCATTAATACTATCAAAAATCTCATTATCCCCTTATCCCTTCATTATGCGCATATCATATACATTCAAAAAATATAACATTTCATGGTTACTGTTACCATTCATCATATACTTTCAAAAACTCACAGAAAGACAATAGTATAACAATATTTAGTTTTTTAATTATTCTATAGTACCATGAGAATACTTATACAAAATTACTCTTGATAAACATGTAATCATTCCACTACCTTCATAAACCACTGACTGAGCTTCATCATTTCTTTCATCTCATATATAATTTGTAGTCTCTTCATCATCATCCACATAAATACTACCCATATGACCATGCTGATTCTCTTCTTCAGATTTTCCCTTAGGGAATTGGTTTTCATAATGCCCATACATTCCACATTTATAACATTTAATCGTTGTTGATTTTTTAGCAATACCGTTATCCTTATCCATTGTGTTAACTGTACCTTTTCCTTTACAATTACTGGAATTGTGTCCTTTTCCACGCCCAAAGAATCTTCCAATTCCTTTGAAAAATTCTCCCTGATGCCTCTTCCCCCATGATTTATATGAGGGAAATTAAACTTTCATTCCTCTATGATCATCTTGAAACTCCATCTTTCTATTATTAGCTGAGTCGGGAAACATTCAAAAGTTGAGATTATTGATCATATTATGATATTTTTGATTAGGAATAATAACGATATATGGTCCTCCAGATCCAATTTCATTTGGTTTCTCATAAATAATATCATTCCATTGTCCATCATATCCTCCATTATCGTGAATCTTCCTATTTCCACCCATTTTCTAAAACCCAAAAAGAATAGTGTGAGAGGAAAAAATCATAATCAAGGGGGAGTACATTCAATATATAAAATCTTATGACTAATTCTAATATCATTTCCATAATTCTAGGACTCTAAGCTATACTTATACATAACCTTAGGGACATCCCTAGACATACCTTAGAAATATCTCTAGGGATCTCACTAAAGTTTTCACATCCTAGCTTCAAAAGGATAACTAAAACTTTCCTCTGATACAAACTGTAGAGACCCAAAGCTTGACATACATAGACATTACATTAATTTTTTGGAATATATAATACAGAACAAAAATAGACACCAAAGGACCATAATAGTTTAGTGTTTTTGGAAACACAGAATATAATCTTCTAATATTGGCGAAAGATCTTCATATCTCCAATAAAGATCTACCTTTGTTTCGTACCTAAAACCTTTATTTATATCCTGGGGAAAAGAAAACATATAAAGGGTGAGATCAAATGCTGAGTAAATTTATGGATGGAGAAAATAAAATAAACCATATTAATTTGAACTTCAAAACATTAACATAATATTTAAACATTAAAATCTTGAGCAATGATATAAAACATGGCAGTACTTAAGGAATATTTCATAATGGATCATAAATCATGATAAAATAGCATGGGAATAAAACAAGTAATTGTGGAAAACCATTATGCAGATGATATTATTTCCATAGTATCCAAGGCATTGCTTCCAAGACCATCTTAGTGGACAAAGTCCCTTACTGAACCAAGTTCACTCCTCATTCAAGTCATGTATCACTAAACCGGATTAACTTTTCATTTCAGAAATGTCTATATCATGAGTTAAAAATATTTACCCAATGAATTGGAAAGAGATATATGTCCCACCCATCTTATAATGAAATCATTCTTACTTGTGCCACAAAATAAACACAAAACATTCATCATAATGCAAAGAATAAAATGGGTTTCATAAACATCATCGCATCATCACATAATCCAAATAAAAAAAATGGATATTTCATAATAAGAAAAGTGGATCCATGTAAATTATAGAGACATTATACTTCAAATATACACATATTAAATAATTTCGTCATAGATGGAAAATGGTTTTGATAAAACACTTGACATGAATTCTTGAGGAAAATATCCTTTCTTATTCAAAATCATTTTCTTTTCACAAAATGCCCTGATATTTTAAAAGAAAAGTATTTTGTTGAAAATATTAATAAAATCTTGTATATAAAGATTCATGAAAATAAGGCGTTATAAAACTATAAAAATCTGTTCATGCCGTATACGTTTAAAAAACATTCTCCGCGCACTTTTTTCGGAAAAGATAAAAAGTTCCTCGTGTGGTAAAAAAAGTAAGATCCCTTTCATAAAATGTGGTAAAATTAAAAATCGGTAAAAATTACTTTAAAAATACATGATTGTTTTTAGAAAACACGGTCATGGATGATAACAATAACCCCAGTAAATACATACAAATAAACAATCTCGGATAAAAATGAGATTGGAAAAGTTATCCCTTACTATAGGTCTAATATGCTTCGTACGTATCCTAAACTCATGTATAATGATTTAAATAATGTCATTAAATTATTAAAGAATAATATACATTGTTATGATATCATATATGGGTCACTTATGACTTTATATTACCCGTTTTTTTGTAAATTCCATGTTAAAGCAGCGTTTTGGGTAAAATCGTTTTATTTATCGTATGTGTATGGACATGTTGTTATTGATATTATTATTACTTATATAATGATTTAATTACTTCGAGAATGTAAATCATGATTTATGGATCATATATAATCAGTATATATATATATATATAATAGATTGATAAATGGAATGAAATACACCGTTCAAGGAGACGGTAGACCGTACGTACGCATGAACGATGTTTTCCTTTCCTTATTGACTTGAATGGAATTAAGTAGACGACATATATATATATATATATATATATATATAAATCCAGTACATTTATCATGTCTTATATTTCATTATTATTCATTATATATACTTTATAATCATTTTTGAATGGTTAACATGGAGAATGAATCTCATCGCGTCGTGGAGACGGTAATTCGTACGTACGCACGAGCGATGATATTGTTCCCATAATTATTGAATAGAATTTGAGTGGATGATATAATATCTCAGAATCAGTATGATATTATAATAACCATATATAGTTATTTTTTACACCATTATACCCATCCAAGAATGGTGGGGGTGGAAAAACAGATTACACCACGGTGTGGAGACGGTATTCCGTATGTACACACGTGCGATGATTTCATTTTCCGTAGGATGAATAAAAGTTGAAATGGGGTTGTATCATATTTATAATAACATATAATTATATTAGGAATACTAATGTTGTTACTTTATAATGAAACAACTCAATAAGAATAATAAGTTTAAGAAGAATGAAAACTTGAATGAATCGGTAGAAGAGATTACATCTTCTTCGACGCACCTCTTTTAAGCTTCCTCTTAAAGCACTAGAGTTGGTCTTTTTAGGAGACCATAACCACTATAATGTTTCTAGGTAAGTTGAGAAGGGAAATGGGTAGGTTTTGGATGAGATTTAATGCACAAAATGGTGTGAAGAGAAGATGGAAGGGGTGCCCTTTTTATAAGGGAGGAGAAGGGCACCTTTGGAAATACCTAAAAATATTATTTTATAATAAAGTAATATTCAGTTTGTAATAGCTCAAAATTAATTTATTTCTAAGATAATGTATGTATGGGTCTAAATAATCTCAACCAATAGTTTTTAGACAACTTTAGGATACTATTGTAACCTTATCATTTAGATTTACCTCTATGTTGAATAATTTAACTTTTACCGTGTCTTCTTGTTTTCTTACACTATATGGTTAATAAACACACTATAAAAATCCAAAAGAACCCCATGTTATTAATTATTAATATATATAACCTTTTCTATGTAATTTGGGCGAACCTTAGATTTATTGGAATATGATAACAATTAATAATAAATTATTGGGTTTGAAAACTTTTTTTGGTCAATTTTGACACTATTTGGTAATTGATTTTTGTGAAACTCATAACAACATGATTAGTTCTAAAAAAGATAATTGAATCAATAAAAACATGTCATATTAACCTATAAAATTATTTTACTTCATAAAAATTCTCAAATTATATTTATTTGGGTATTTATAAATCACTTATGCTAATATTTCATTAATAAGGTAATTACTGCATCATCATTGTGTCATAAAAAAATTAATTTATTTAATGTATAAAATTTATAAATAATATACCATTATGTATGAAACAGTTTTACGTTTCTAAATAATTCTTATAAGTGAATTTATCTTATTTATAACCATATATTAATAATGTTTTAGTTATTAAACTTTGATTTTAACTATTTTACCACTTCTTTAAATAAAATAATAATAAATGTCCTAATATAATCCAAGTGGACTTAAATGAAAATATTTTATTTATAATGTTTTTTTCGTCGAATTACACTTATCCAATAGAATTAAGACAAGTTTTAGGATAATAATAATATCATTTTTACCCTTAATTACACTATTTACTTTTAATCGTGGTAAATAAAAGTAAAATGTTACTATTCGCCAAAATTTTTTTATCTTATTGAACCACATTTTACTCCTTGATATTAACAGTGTCTCTTGAATTTTCTAAATTCTACTCATAGAAGCGATAAAATTATATTTTATGTAAATTTTCAATTTCTCTTAGGATGTGGGTAAAAGACGGTGAAAAGTTCAATAAAATTTTTATATATCTAAAATTATTATAAAATGAATCCAATAAATTACATTGAACATATAAAGGTATAATATATAAATTTTGACCTTAAATAAATTTAAATAAAATATATAATTATTTATATCGAAAGCCATTTTTTTTAAATAGTTACCCAGTGTTTTCACTATTCAGAAAAAATTGGCAGTTTTAAGAAAAATACCAAAAATTCACACTAGGATAATTTCGATATTCCGAATCCAAAAATGAAGTCCATTTTGAATGATAAAATTTATAAAATTTCAAATAGTGGGTATTACTATTCATATCGACTACTTCATAATTATATTATAATAATATCTCGTTTAGTGAAACTCGGTATTGCGTACAACACACGCTATCGAGGAAGGTTGCTATGGTGTGCAACACAATCCTAAAATAGTGTTTGCGTATACTGTAAGCTAATACGGTGTTGCGTATACTAAGAGAGAATATTGGTGTAGCGTAAAATAGAAGGCATTAATGAAATTAAAAAGAATATATCTCATAAAATCTCGGGGTGTTACAATCATCTCATAAGCATTGCCTATCAAAAGTCAAAACCCAATCAGTGATGGTAAAATTACATAAATATTGTACCAACTTCAATTACATAATTTAATTATTAGATATATGTATAAAATAATGAAACAAAAAATATTACAATGTAAAAAATTACATCAATTTCAATAAATCCATTAATAAGATCTGATACATTTAATTTAAATGACCTAAATCTCCATGAACCAAACATTGTAAAATTTCATTGACCACCCATGGTAACTTGGATTCTGTTGTAGATGTGAGTTGGTCAATCCCCATTGTTTAAACCACTATATGAATTCAAATGGTCTTAACTTATGTGTATCCATGAAAGAAAACCAAATTAGGTTGTGTGAACACACAAAGGGATGAGAAACATGTTGATTCAAAATATTAGTGAACCAATTTGGGATAGCTAGACAATAAAAATGAAATAAAGAGTCACATAGTATAGTTACACCAACATAAGAGAAAAAAATTATAAATGTTACAAAAAATGCATAAATCCAATATAAAATGAGGGAACAAATAATATAACACAATGACAAACCATCCAATCTAAAAATTAGGATAATCTAAAAAAGTATGACAAATCATAATGCGGTCAACTTTCAATTCTAGAACAACCCAAACTGAAGGTACTGATAATAAGAGAATACACAATTCTATAATATTCCCATCCCTTAAACTAAATCTTACAATATAACATACAAAAATTCACAATAGAATAAGTAATGTGTGAGCCAAATCCTAGTTGAATTCCACCATATTTTCTATACAAGGTATAATATTATGAATTCAACAATTCTCCCTAAAAACAGATTTACAATACATATTTTTTAATTTTAATCTATTTGTATGTCATTTTATCATTGGTTTTCTTAAATTCCATTCCTATTTTAATACCTGAAAACATGAAAGTATATTTGATGAAAGATGAAGGCATATTCATATATCAATAGGTAAAAAGGTAATCATTTATCCATGAAACAACCTACCATGAAAATCAATATGATAAAAACCCATATTCAAAACATTTAGAAAAATAAATGATAGAAATAATCATGTTATAAATACAAATACATAAACAACAACATAATATTTGGGATCTAGAATATGTGACACAATGTACTAGAAACTAAAATTCCTAAGATGGAATTTTTTTTTGATCTAATTGATATCAAGTCCTCCAAATCGATATCCCAAAAGGTTACATCCTATTGGTTTCAAACACACACTAAAGATACACATGTATATTTCCAAACACACCTAATTTTACCAATATTAAATTGTTCAAATTCATTTAAAAACCATGGTCATAATTTTTTGCATCATTTTCAATGAAAATAAGATCTGCTTTTGATTTTAAATTCCCATATACAATTAAAAAAAATCTATTTTCAAAGAGAAAAACTTTTTTAAATTATTTTCCCTTCCAAGAAATCATTTAAAACAACATACTACATATAATCAATTTGAAACAAAAAATGTCAATAATGGAATGTAATTCATAAAAATAACACATTTTATAAAATCACACCCACATCATGGTATAAACATAGCTACCTTCAACAGAGATGACTATAAACCAAGGGAATGTCCTTCAAAAGACAAGGAACAATAAGGAACTAAAAAGGATAAATAGAAAATATGATACGATCAGAAATATAAAACCAAACGTCATAAAAAATACTACCATAACCAAAGAGAAAGAATAACCAGAAGGATAATGTTACTGTAGAGAATCCACCCAACAACAATGGTGATCAATCACTGAAGGAAACGATCCAGAAGGTAGGGAGTCACCCAAAATCATGAAGCGAGAGCCTTTAGGTTGATAGAAATGAAGCATACAAAGAAAGAAAAAGGAAATCACTTCTTTATCACATTAAAAGATCAACTCATTATTAATACAGAACATATAACCGAATTTAACATCATAAAATCTAGGAAGCATAAGTAGATCAAAAAACCCATCATCATTTTTTTAACAACCCAATATTTTCAATTACATGTCATGAACCATTTACACCGTGTGTTTACCCGTTATACTATTTATCATGTACATGAAATCTAATTTGGGAAAATTACATGGTATATAACCAATTTACATGGTTTTTAATCACCAAACTGATAATAGAATGCCCAAAATCGCACAAGAAAAGACAAACAACTTTGACTGTTCTCCAAACATGGGGAAAGCCCATCAAATCCATTAACACATGTATTACTGGACCCAATTAATTAAAACAAACATAAATTCCATAACATTTGGTCATTTACCTCGTTATATATTAACAATCCTTAGGAGTTCCATGATTCACTCAACAAAATATTAAAATAAGTAATGATATGGGAAATATATATGAAAGGCAGTAACATGATATAATAATTTTCATGATAACAATGTTTTTTACCCTTTAAGTGTCGTGATTGGTACTGTAAAAGGAAAAGTAGAAATTAATGGACCATTGTTGATATTTTTAACTATATATCAATCTCTTGGAATGTTATTTGTTATTTTTAAATTTTATGTCATTTTATATAATATTGATTATTATAAATAATCGTTATTTTCATTTTTAGAAATACATAAAATATTAAAATATATTTTATATCTAAATCATTTAATATGTATAAAAAATTATTTTTAATATAATGAGAATATAGTTATTATATGTTCACCAAATTAATTTTTTTGATTATTTTATATAATTAGAGAATATATCATTTGGATTAACCCATAATATAACCAAATTTAACAAAAAATATGGTATTGAAATTTCAGATATTAAAGGCATAATATTTTATGTATATGTATATAATTGGAAAATAAATAATTTTAATACAAAATTATATCACATTTAGAATCATAATTTTAATCAGTAATGATTATTATGACATTGAACAAGTTAAAAAAATTGTTTACCACAACATATGATTAATGTCATTTTTGAAATTATCCATTTAATTTGATTTTGAAAACAACAAGATGGCATATAAATTTTAATATAATCTGTTGAATCATCCCCAATTTGTTATATATATCTAAAAAATTAGTGAAATAAAATAAATTATTTAAATTATGTTACATTTAGTAATATTAAAAGAATTTATTTTTTTCTATAAAAATTGAATATAAACATTATCAATATTACATAAGAATATAAGTTAATTCATTAATCAATAAAACGTATAATTATAATACCATGATGAATAATTACTAATATATCAAATTAAAATTTATAAAAATAAAAAAATTTCTTCATCATTTTGAAAAATATTAATTTATATTAAGAGGAAGAAAATGAAATGTTTTACTCTATCTTTTAAACGTATATTATAAATGTAAAATTAATAGTTTTATTGAATGATGATACCATATTTTCAGAAACAAAAATTTACATAGGACATCTAAACTCATTAAACATGATAAATAAAAGTTCTATGGTTATTTTACAGACCATATCATATTATTTTTAGCCTTATTTACCAGATTTAACGATTAGGTGGAGATAATTATATACTATGGTTATAATTTATAATGAAAAAAATAGATATTTATTAAATGTGGAAATCAAGATTCAAAATTTGGGATTAATTATATTTATTTTAAATTTCTAGGATTGGAATAAATTAATTAATGATTAAAACACAAATTTCAATGTAAAACAATTTTCTAGAAAAAATACCTTTTATGTATAAAAATGAGGGTATAAAAATGTAGGTCATAAAATTGAAAAAATTTAACATAATAGGATAAAAAATGTTATCATAGAAATAATTTGAATTTTATTTTCTTAATAAAAATTTTTGTTTAAATTCCAGAAATAAAGATGCAATTTTTGACAAAAAATTTAAACATTTCTATATTCACAAGAAAATTAAAATTTTCAAGAAAACCCTAAAAAATAAATCATAGAAAATTAAAAAGTTATTTTTCAAAAAAATAAACCCATTTTATAAAAAAATATTTCAAAAGTAATATAAAATGATTATTTTATCCTCTAAAAAAATAAATAAAAATGATTTTTTAAACAAAAATTGATATTTCTAAACAAAACTAAATTATTATTTCAAAATAAATAATCGATAAATGTTTATAGTGAATTGATATTTGTAAAATATTTCATAATGTTTTTAATCCAATTAATACTCTCTATTTCAATGACTAGATAATAATTATTTTAGGTTAAGAGTAATATTTGATGGTTATTTTAACCTTAGTATATCATTTTGTTTTTTTATTAAGCATAATGGTCATATTTTAAAATATAAGGGTGTAAACTTATCCCACATTTACTAAATTCCATCATCGTAGTATAAAATTGAACTCATGAATATATAGTTTGAAAATTGAAAATACTTTTTTTGAAATACCACATACAAAAAATTATAATTTTACATCCTATTGAAAATAGAGAAAATGGTTATATGAATGTCCTATATAATAACCCATTCTAGGTTTCCTAATATAATAAAGGTACGGGAAAATAAAAATATTGATAAGGAGGAAAAATATAATTTTCAAATATTGATAGAGAGTGATATAAAAGATCAATAGTAAAAAAGAGAATGATTGTGAGAAAATAAACAACCACAAAACCATGAAACAATGTGGTGTCACAAAGTCCCTTAAATCATGAAAACGAATATAATTGGAAAACATTAATGATTCAATGTTATTTTCCATGAGTTTAGGAATATAATTACCATATAGACTAAACGTTTTGTTATATATAAATATTTGAAAAGTATAATGTCATACATTATAATATTAACACCACAATATATTCTTTTTATCCAATAAAGTATTAGTTAATATTTATTAATCATTCTATAATGAATAATATAAACATTTAATATATTCCATAATTCCAGAAATTATAACACGATATTCCTTATATATTTAGAAATTAAAAAAAATTGATAGCATAATGTTTGATAATTAAAAAAGACCACTAAACATTCATAAGATTAAATATAAATCTAATCTCCCAAAAATCATTAATAAAACCCAAGGACCAATATAGATCAATTTTTAAACATCTAAACATAAAATTATTCTAAATAATACACTCTTTCTTAAAAGCCAAATTATCATAAGTATTTGATCATATATTCTTCCAAGATTAATTTATCATTTAACACATATTAACATTATTCCCATATAAAGTTATATACCCAAAAATGTAGATTCCTTAGTAATATAATCTCCAAAATATGATAATAATTTCCATTAACATAACAAATGACCAAAAATCAACATTAAAATCATATATTATTATATGAAATATTCCAATTATTATTCATAAAATAAAACCCTATAATAGGTTTTTTAACTTACTCATTAAGGGTTCTAAAAATTTTCAATTCATTATAAAAAACATTAATCACATAAACACAAAAAAACATTCCAATCACATTGTTATAGATAAAAAAAATTTCCAAAATAAAAAAAATCCCATGATTACCAGAACCTGAAAAATAATATAAACACTAATGTTATATAATAACATTAAATATATGTGAAAAAAATATAAAGGAATGTTTTATAAAATAAATTATTCACTAAAATTCATTCTATAACCAAAACAAATGGTTAAAAATATATATCACAAAATACACTTACAAAAATTATAATTTTATCATATAAAAAAAGGAGTATATAAGACACCGATATTTTGAGAAACCATAGACATATAAACCCATTATGATATCTATAACTTCTCATTTAACCTCACATTAAAGAATCTTAATCTCCAAATTTATCGAATGATTTATTATTATAACTAACATTAGGTCTTGTCATCAAAATTATTTAATCTTGCATTTTAACTCATGAATTAATTTTTTTATATTTGAATATATTTTTGGATAAATGTTTAGTGAATTATAAAATCACCAATTAATAATTAAGTATTACATCACATTGTCAACACTTCTATATAGTATCCATTTTCCCATAATTCAAAACATTTATGTTATACCATGTTTTTAGGGAAATATTTAACAATTTTCATCTTAAACTCATTATTATGGATAATAATCCATAAAACCTAGTGAAAAAAGATTTTAAATTTTGGTATGAGAACCAAAATATCAATATGGTATATAAAAATGAATAAAGAATAATTTTTGTTCATTAATTCAGATAAAAATATCCCTCTCTACAACTAATCATTGATCTTTAAAAAAACATTTTCTAACCCATAGAATCAACGTCTCTGCCAAAATAAATGCATAAAACTATAAAAAATAATAATGTCATAGTAAAACTCAGAATGGTTTCTTATAATTAAATATATATAATATGAGAATTCTAAAAATTTATATACATTTAACCATTAAGATTCATTATATAATTTTATTTTAATAAAATTGGATTTCTGAATTTTTTTTAAATCATTTGATTTATATCAAAACACATACCATTCATGGATAAATAAAGTGGTTATCCCTAAAGATAATTTTTATATCAACCTTAAATTCATTAAAATAATTGTAATAACCATCATGGTTAAAAATGGAATAAAATTCATCGTCCCAAATGTTATATCATTCAAGGTAAGATCCATTCACATATTCGGAGGAACAAAATCGATTAACTCCATCCCATTTCCCAATTAATTCGATATTTATAATGGGATCAAATATATGAAATTTATAATAGATGCACACATCATCCATAAAATTACTAATAACCATAAAATCATCATAATAAATGAAAACATCAATTATATAAAATTTATTAGCACATATAAGAAATCATTTTGGATATTGGTATTTCCCTCCCCATTAAAATATTTTTTTTTAAAATACCACATAATAAAATAATGGAAGGTTATCAATAATGAAAACATGGATTAATAGAGTAGAATGCAATAAATATAATGGTTTTGACTGTGTGAAAAGCTATTGATTCCATATACAATACAATAGCTTATATCTGTTTTCTTTTTTGTCATCATGGTATATATAAATAAATTAAAAACATTCCATATGGAAACCTTCAAATGTCAAAATATAGATCAAATTAAATTTATAATCCTTTTTTTCATCTTAAAAAATATATTAATTTTTTTTTGAAAATGGAAAAGGGTTATAATTATGGGGAAGATAAGTATTTAAAACATTTAAAATGAGTATTTTCCAAAAATGTGTCCCTTAGATAGAGATTGAATCATCATGTACGTTTGTTATCCTCATTAATAAAATATTTCATCCAATTTTTTTATTTTTTTGCAACCTATTTCATTTTATTATAATATTTATTTTGATTTGTTACCATGTTATATTTAAGTATATAATCATTTATTTCATGTTTGTGGGTTTGATGATATTCAGATAATATCTCCAAAATTACTTGGATAGGTTAAATAAGATAAATAAAGAAATTATTAAATTTTATCCATAATAAAAATACTACCATTATTATAAATTTAACACATGGAATATAATTTTGACAAAAATCATGGATATGGTTTTGCAAAACGAACTGCATTACAATCAGGAAGATAGAAGGGTGTACATATGTATGAGTAACATTTTCATTTTTGATGACCACAAAGGAAATATGGCATGTGTTATGTTATTATTGAAATATAACTATAAATATTAATTATCCTAGGAATTATATAAATACACTAATACATATATTCAGTTTTTTAGTGATTAAAAATGAATCAAATCACCTCATGGTTGTTTTAGTCCACACATACAAAGGAATAACATTATCATTATTAATGAATTGAAAGGTAAAGAAATATGTGATATATCTTATTTAATGAATAATAATTATTTTAATAATATTATATAAATAAATAAAATCAATTATTGTAAAAATAAGTAACATGTAGTGATGGAAAACCAAGTATATTAGTTCACGAGGCAGTTGTCCACCGTACACACTAATGAGTGTTCAATATTCCATTTGATTAAAGAAGTGGATCTATGTAGGTTAATCTATTATATTAAAAACATTGTAATATATGGGATATAATTAAATTAGGATATCAAAATTTATAATTAATAATTTAAGTATGGGGTTCAATAATTATGACAAAAACATTGAATAAAAATATATACATATTCTTTATACGAATTCCCTTGAATTAAACCTCATGACCTCTGAGGATGGTTTTATTCCTAAAACCAAACCACTAGAATGAGTGGATAGATTCTAGGAATGTTTTTCGTTACGTATTTAATGATTTAAAAGTCTTAATATATTGTAAATAAAAGTTAATATGAGCCTACCTTTTTTGATAGAGGGGAGGGAGACTCTTAGAATTCATAGAAGTAATAGATTATTTTAAATTATTTTTCATGTAATGATAGATTAAATATGATAACTATAAAATATATGATTTAGGTGTAGTCAAAATCATCTTTTTAAAAATAAACCTATTTTGGGGAGTTTTATAATATATGTTTTTTTTAACTGCCAATAATTATTTTTTTATTACAATAAGCGAATGATAATTACTCTATAGTGTTCAGTATCGTTACTGTAAAATAATTATATTCCAAAAATTGAAAATGGAATATACTTTCATCCATATTCCAATAAAATGGTAAAATATAGGTTTTTATGAATTATAAGTCATAGAATAAAAGATTTTTTTTAAATAACAAATTTTCATTTTAGGAAATACAAGAGATCTTAACTATATAATTTTTCCAACTAGAGATAAATGTTCCTAAAATATAATTACATCAAATATAAGTTTTATATTGCATTATTATACACCCCTAATAATTATTTTTAAAATTTTTATAACATTTTAGGCCTTATCTTCAAGTTTAAATCACCTGTTAACAAATTTTAATATTATTTGTGGTAATAAAATTGTCAATATTAAACGAATTACATTTTTATTATTAGTAACAGTTAGACTATAAATTTAATTTTCAAGAAATTTTATGAAATTTATCATCATAATTTCTCTCAAGAATTGTATTTATGAAATTTAAATAATTAAATGAAATATTATATTACATATATTATCATTAATTACAATTTTGAGACTATTTAATTAATTTTATCGTAAAAACAAAATATTAGAAAATAAATGTTAATATGAAATTTTAATGCATTCTTACATGACATATTTATAAAAAACTCTTGGAAAAAAATTGTTCGTTTATATTTTGTTACATTTTGGTATTTTTAAAATCATTTATTTTATTATTCTATTAATTGAATAATTATCATGTATGTGTTCTATAAGACCCGAAGGAAATTATTTCATCACAAAAAATTAGAAAAAATAACATTAGAAAAAATCTATTTACCTTTGAAAAAACCATTTATAACGAATAATATATTGTATTTTCCATAAAAAATATTACTAATATTAAAAGTAAGGAATATTAAATTTTTACTATCCATTTACTTCAATGTTATAAAGGTAAAAATAAAATAAACATTTAAGAATGATTCCACATTATACAATCATAGATTTTAATAGAATAAATGAAATCATAAAATATAATACAGTATTGTTTTAGGGTTATTTTTTAATCATTATCAAATTATTTTAGTCCCTAATTATCTTATTTACCATTATCATGGTGATGATTATTTATAATGGTTACTAAAATAATGAACAAAACTATAATGAAAATAGTTATGAAATTATTCCCCCAGATTTCTCATTTCTTATATTTTTATTTCAATATTAAATTTAAAAATTGGATGAAAATAATATAATATTAAATATCAACATGAAAAGAAGAACAATTTTTAGAAAAGTTTTTTATATATATAAAAACTTGTGTTAAAAAAATAATAATAAAATTTATTGAACTGAACATAATTGGATTTTACAAAGTAGTTGAGAATTAATTGTTAAATGAACCAACTATTAAAAAGGGTATTTGTAAATGGTGAAAATATATAGTTTTATATAAAAAATATATTCAATATTTACTAAAAATTAAATCACTTCATGAAAATCCCAAAAATATACTCTATTATATTTTTGTCATGCTTATTTTTAATTTGGTACCCTTTTATAAAAATAACATTTCAAAAAAAAATTATAAATTAATTATGTTATACACATAAAAAATCAATAAAATCTTATTTTTAAAACATAAATTTTATTTTTTAAAAAATTAATGATTATTTCAAAATAATTAATCATTACATTTTCATTGAGTGGGAAATTTATATATATATTTAATAAGTTTTTCATACATTTTACTTCAATGACTTGCATATAATGGTCATATTTAAATAATAATATTTCTTTTTTTCAGTTAATAATGTCGAATAATATTATATACAATATGGAATATAATGGTCTTATATTAAAATATCTATGGTTATACATGTTATATAATATTATTTTAGAATAGTGATGGAATGTAAAGGGAATATTAATGAGTTTCATATACTGTTATCAAATCACTACATAATGTTATTTTTTATGCATCAAATTTCCCAAAGACACTTGGCCATTGATTTTTTCATAATATTTTATTGAACCTGTATTTATGTATTACTTTGTGAAATAAGGTTTATTGATGATATGAGTTGTTATAAAATCCACATGGGATAAGTTAATGTAACATATAACATGAAAAAATATTATAATACAGAGATATTGTGATTTTCCATGAAATTACATTCTTATATGGATATTAGAAATTGGATATAGTAATGGAATAAAGGAACCAAGTGTTTTCATACATAAAATGGGCATGTCGGAAAATATCTCAGATTTCACATAGTTTACGATGATTGGTCATAATTCATAACACCTCTCTAGAAATACCATGTGGAAATGGTTTACATAATTGACATACTATTTAGGAACTATTGTGAAGTATTTAAAAAATTTAGGATAGAGAAACTAATTAGAAAATTAAAATAAATAAAATTTATTGAAACATATAGATTTATATGTTAGTTTCTTCATATAATTATTGTGTTATTTATTCTTTTTTTTAATATTTCCCTATTTTATGTTTTTTAATCCCTATCTTCTCATCCCAATATCTAATTTAATTTAAAAAATCCATTTCTATTGGAAGAATCATGTTAAAAATAAGTGAAATGGGAAATGGTATGAATTATCTAAAAACCCCTATCATTTTATTGGATATAGGAACCTCAAACACGTTATTCCAGAATTTACTCAAATTATAAATATTAACTTGAAACATGTGGAACTCCATCCAAGGAAGCATGTTATAGTTGAGGCCTTTATGCTTTATATACCTTATACATTTATAGAAACATTGGATCCTATAATAATTTAATAATTTATTAACTCCATTGATAATATATTCTTGGTCCATGAATTATTTCAACACGAGAACTTCACTTTAGCCATTCTCTACATTTTGGGGGAGGAATATCAGTGTTGGATACTGATCATGTATATAAATCCCATATAAGACATTGAGTATAAGGAGTTGGTGTAACTTCATTAGGTTATTTATTAGTAAATATTTCTATCACACTATTCACATAAAAATGATATTGAGTTTCATTAACTCATGACAATGGATAATGAAAAAATAAGATCATATAAGGTAACATTTACAAGTATTTATGATTTTCTTCTTATTTTTAATTAAAATTTAATGAAAAATATATAGATTCATTAGTTGTATAAAGTCAATTATATGATTTTCCTTGGGGATTTAAGACATTTAAATATATAAATATGTTCTTGAATTTTCCCTAAATGTTGATATGTAATGGAATGATTCCCAATGATATCGTTAAACTTAAGACAAAATTCAATGAATTATTTATAACACTATGGGATCAAAAAATAAACACCAGGGTAGTAGTATTATCCAGAACCCCACAATTTTTATGTTTTCAAAGATGAATCATGGAATTATTTAATTGGTCATATGAAATATATAATCATTTCAATATAGGTGCATCAAGAAAACACATAAAGATATGTGTTGAATAATCCCAAAATTTGATTGAAGAGATGAATTTATAGATCAATCCATATAGGGTTTTCAAACATTTTTACTGAATTTAAGATTGATAATATGAAATAAAATTCACTCATCCATTTATTATCAGATGTGATTAATAAAAACAACCCTTATGACCAAGAGCGCAACAGGATGATTTTTTATTACTACCAAAGTGGTGGATAAAGAGAATGATGTGATGAAATGTATTCTACGTAATCATTCATTACTAGAGAATTAATATCAATCATAGTTTTATAAATTTCATCATATCATTCATTTTTATTATTACTATTCAAAAAACACAACAAATCATGAAGAATGAATTATTATAAATGATAGAAAATGGTGATACTGTTGTATTTCAAGTATATAAATCCACTGTAATATTTTTTGTATAAATATTATAGAATTAACATTCAAAATCCTTCCAATATAATTTTATAATATAAGGTTAATTGAATATAAACATTTTTATATGTTACAAATGAACTATCATGGAATATAAATAAATTTCCATACCCTCAAGAATCCTCATATTTTATACATGATTCAGGAGGATGATGAATAATGTTTTGAAACATCATCATAATCATTGATATTTTTACTTAGAAGAATCCATAACATGGTAAAATTTACAATAAAAAATGGGAAAACATTTGATTACATGGAAATTATAGTGGACTATAATTATGTATTCCATGGATTTTTTGTAGAAATTCCTCCTCATAGAGTGGATGAGTTCTCAATTAAATATATACATACATATCTTCAGATATCGATGAAATATCATAGAAGACCCCCCATTTCACTATATAAACTGAATGTACAAATATAAGAAAATATAGTCATAGGTTTCATATATATCAGTACATAGTCATGGGGTCGACTAGTTTTCTTGGTCATGGATAAGGATTGGTAGATGGATCTATGTATCGATTCTCATTAACTATAAGTGATCATTAGAAATAATATGTACCTAATACATTGAACTGATGACTTACTCAATCAGTTATGTAGAGGTAAATACTTATCTAATATGGAGGTTTGATCTAGATAAATTTAGTTATAAGTGATGAAGAGAGACATTCCAAATACATCATTTTCTTATTTTTTCTAGGCACAAAACTTTTATAGACATTCTATTTGGTCATTGGAATCCTATAATGACGTTCATGGAAAGAATTATAATATTCATTAGAGATCACCAAGATAAATTTAAGGTGACCATTATAGATGATATATATATATATATAAAATTTAATTTGGATAATGATTAAAATTTTTATACAGTGAAAAGTATCTATGAAAGAGGAAGTAGTGTTCAGAATAATATAAATTTCATTTATGGATAGAGAAATTATCTTCCATGTTGAATATAATCCAAATTATTTGGATATATTTGGATCCTTAAAAGAGGATTTATTTTTTGGTAAATTCCATGAACAAAATGTTTTAAATAGATTCATAGTTTCAATGGATTATATAGGTAAAATAAGAGATTTTTTATGGAATTATATAGATTTTAAACTCATAACCATTCATACATTTAAGGGGGTGATGTATGTCATGATAGATGAATGTGATGAGAGATTAATGGTGAAAATGAAGAGGCTAACTATATCACCTAAACTAATAGTACCTCCATGATGGAATTAATTTTGATAATAGTTATTATTCAAAAAGTATTCATGTTGTGTACTAATGAAAAATGACAATTTAATTACCTAAAAATCAATATAGATGATTGGACATGGGAAAATTTATTTTTACCATGATTTATATATACTTGTGGTATAATATTAATTCAATATTCTATGGAATTATAACTATATATCGAAGGGTGATATATATATGGGCCATAATAGATTAAAATATATATTATCGTAGAATGATATCAATATTAAAAACTAAATATTGTTAGAGATATATTAGGATTTTGACCACTTAAAACACCAATATTCCTAAAGGGTGAATAATGTGTGAAATGTAATCAATAGAAAATACCCTAAAAACATATCTGCAGATACCATTATGATAGATCCAATCATAATGGAATATAAATGGATGGAAATGATTATAATAATGAAATTAAAAACAATCCTTTATTTCCAAAATTATTTCTCATTCATCTCATCTAGATAAATATTAAATGATTAATGGAGTGATGTAGAAATGATGAATACTGTTAATTTAGTAATAAAAGGAAAATAATTAGAGTTAAACATTAATGATGAGAAATTTCTGATATTTTGGATGTTATTTTATGTTCATTTAGAGAAAGAGATTAAAAATGGGCTAATGAGTGAATAATGTTGATTAACAATATCATCCCCTAGAAAATCAAATTCTGTATACAAGTCATTATGAATATTATTTGGGGAAAAATGTGTTAAATGTGATTATATAGTATAAATAATTTTTAATATTGTTTTATTAGGGGATTATTGGGAGGAAGAAAATACAAATGGATGATTCAACCATTTCCTATTCCTAAATTGTAATGGGAAAATATCACTATAGATTTTTTTCATCAATATTATAATATAATTCAATGGAAAAATTATATATGGTACACGGTGGACTATCTTAAAAATAATTCTCACTTAATATCCATTTGAGAGGACTTCTCACCTGATCAAAATACAATGATATATATTTGAGGTTTGTTAAGGCTCTATGGAGATTACAAATGGTTAAATTTGATCGTAATTGGTAGTTCCCCTTAGCATACTGGAATAACTTTTATCACACTCTAAAGAGTGATTTGAACATCAGTATGGATTACCAAGCCCAAACAAAATTCAAATATAATAAAATCATCCAAACACATAGTAAAATATTTTTAAATATTTCTCTTTTCATAAAAAGAGAATAAGACCATAATCATCCATTAGCCATGTTATTTTACAATAATAACTTCCACTCAATCATTGAAGTCTCTCTATATAAAACATTAAATTGGGTGAGATGTAAAAAAATTCATTCTAGGATGATGTAGGAGGAAGAATGTTTCTAGGACAAGATATATTACTCCAAATGGATGGAAAGGACCAAACTAATCAGAAAAACTTCATAACTGTTTAGAGTAGATAGAAAAATATTCTAATAAAAAATAATGAGTCACAGAGAATAATTTTTGCAAAAAGTGTTCCAACTAATATATCCATGGAAGTGGTCAATGATCATTGGGAAATAGTGCAGGATATATCCTAAATATGTTTTACCATTTGAGGTTTAGGAATGAATTTATATCTTATAATATCGACTTGTGATATAGAAACCCTTTCTAAATTTCATTATTTGGACCATGTATCCCTCCTTTGTAGTTACATATTTGATCCCTCCCATACAATTAACCTATAGGTGGTAAAGATGATGGATGGTATGTCTTATGAGGAGTAGCTGGTTAAGATAATAGACAATATAGAAAATGTTATTTTCAGAAATAAGACTGACATTGTCATGGTGAATTGGTGAATCCATATAGTTGAAGTAGCATCATTCTAATATTAAGACACAATATTATATAATTATATAGATTGGATTCATCATAGAGTATTGAATAAAATTTCAATGATGAATTTTCTCTATTTTGGAAGATTGTAATGAACTAAAAATTATATACATAAATTTTATTTATGATTATGTATGTGTGGAATATATGACATTGTTTAAGATAATAACTAAAATCAATATATAAATAATTCTATACATAATATTTTTTTAATTCATGATTTTGAATGCATTTAAAAAATTATTTATTTTTATGATCCTAAATTTGAATCTAATATTTATCACCTAATGTATTTTGATAATAATATAAAAACAAACATTTTTGGATACATCATTAGAAACATTTATAGGAATAAATTTTCTAATATCTCTACAGTATTTTATTTTTTAGTTTAATTGTGAAAAATTGTTTTTTTAATAAATTATTTTTTAATGATAGTTTTATATGATAAGATTGATTAACAAACATATAATCAATGGATAATTTTTTATGGAATTAAATTATTCATTATTAAATATTAGGATGAACATATAAATTATATGAATACAGTTTTTTCATTGTATTTTTTTTTTCATAACAAAAAACTTATCAATTAAATTAAAAATATTTGGAAAAATTAATTTCTTATTAGTATGAAATCCGTAAAATATATATACTTTGTAATAAATTTTTTATTGAGTTAAAAAATCATTTATAATCATGTCACAAACATAAATTTTATTACTAAAATAAACCTTTTCAATGAAACATGTTTTATTCGCTATGTGAGAGAATAGAAAAATTTATCTCCCAAACATATAGATATTTTATTCCCTAAAATTATTTACATAATTCAAATATGCTTTTTCAAATTACTGAATTATTCTAATTTATGAATTATCTATTAAAATTAGTCATAAATTGGGAAAATGGGGTTACCATGGGTAGGGTAAATTTGGGAAAAAGTGGTATAATATATTACAAATGGTTAAAACATGTGAAAAAAAGAATTATATTGGATGGTGGTGGGAGGATCGACCATATATATCCCCCACACCATTTTTGGAATATTTGATTCATTTTTATAGGAATTATGTAATGTAATTATTGATAATTAATTGGTATTTTAAAAAGATTTACTATCTTTAAATATAAAATGAGGTGACCCATCAAGATTTCAATACTAACATTAATGATTTAATCCATATAAAAAACCTCTCTATTCCCTCATAAACATATTTCCTATTCCATTTAAATCATGTCATTACTAAAAGCCAAATCCAGGGATACATATTGAGTTACCCACGATAGAACATCCAATGGAGAGGTAATACTATCAAACCACCATTTAGATGATATTTTCTTCTAATACACTCTCCAAGAAACCTCAATACATGAATGTATGGTAACACCATCATTTTATCCATCGATAAGTTTTATAAAACTAATTTAATATTTATTTCATACTTTAATAACAAATTATCTTGAAAAATGATCATTTGGTAATTCATGTGTGCAGACTACAACATCCATAAATGACATGATAAATATTTTACTACCACTATAAAATGTATTTTCAAAAATGATATTTTTTTATCAAATATGAATTTTATATAATGGTTATAATTATATATTTTTAATTATTTCATTTCATAACCCCACTATTCCCTAGAAAATTAATGTGTTCTCTGATCATACCAATAGAATATCACATCACCAAAATGACACTTCTTGTTTACCAATACCACCTATGGTGGATGACATAAAAAATTTATTAATTATTATGAAATTTTATTTTTTACTCCATTAATATTATATATGAATATATATTTTGTATTTTATATTTATCAATGAAAATATTTCTTCATAATGAAAATATTCACCTTAAATGGACATGAATGGACATTTCATAATTGGTGAATATTATTGGATATACATTAAAACTATATATGTACTATTAAAATGTTATAATAAATGAAATAATCCTCCATAATTATTGAGATTGTTATGACATTTTACATTACTATTTCTCACATCCAATATACAGTTCTAGTAATAAATTATTTAAATTATGTACCCAGAGTAACTGACGTAGTATGAAACAAATGAAAGAACTAATTATAAATGAATAAAATAAAGAAAAAAAATTTAAAATAGATGTATAATGTTTATATTTTTAAATATAAAGAACCCGCTTTATTTATTTTAAAAGTTATGAATAGTTAAAACGTGTATTCAAATATATGTAATGGATCATTTGTTACACTTTATTTACATCTCACTTAAAAGTAATATTAATTTTTTATCTATTTTATCCAATATTATTCACATGAAAATATTTTTTTATTTATATTTTTATCATATATATACCTATGTCAAATTTATTTTAATTATTTGAGTTATATAATGATTTCATTCCCCATAAAAATTATAACATTAATGGAAACCTGATATAAGAGAACACTCATATTTCTTGTCTAAAATAATGAAAAAACAATATAATATTTTTTAATCCTTAAAATCTTATAAAAAACTAATTATTTTATAGAGAACCCTATTTTTTGAATTTATGGTTTATGAAAAAAATATGATGATTCATTCTTTTAAATTAAATTTAGATATTTCATAACTGATCCACCCATGGGGATTATTTAAAAATCTCATCTCTAGATATTTTTCATGAATTTTCAATATTTTCATAACAAATAAAAAGAATATGTACAATTTTTTATTATGAATTCCCTTGATAATTTAATTCAATCTTCTTCTAGAAATCAGTAATTTTTTACTTTGGTTATGTTTGAAACAAAATTATGAAACACACTTTCTTCTCATGGGTTTTGTTGATATTATTATTTATCTAAAATTATTTCAACTGGTGGGATGAATTTTTATATTTTATTACAAAAAGGGTGGGACCAAAATTATATTTCACTCCAATGCATTGGGTAATGATTTACACCTCATGTGATTTAACATAAATGATTAGGGAGTCATCATTATCAAAATTGAGACTTTT
This sequence comes from Viscum album, assembly GCA_963277665.1. Taxonomy (NCBI): domain Eukaryota; kingdom Viridiplantae; phylum Streptophyta; class Magnoliopsida; order Santalales; family Viscaceae; genus Viscum; species Viscum album. Next base: position 895,787,558 of record OY728123.1, read on the forward strand.
TAATATTTATCATAATATAATTGGAATATACAATGGGAATAGGTTCATGATTCTATTTCATTTATTGTTCCTAGATATACCACAATTCGATGATATTATCATTTATATTTTATATTCCTTTTTACCAATATTTTTATTATATTAATTATGATGTCATATTATTCATCTTGAATCTCATTTTATATTATTATATTTGTGTTATTTTACTTGGAAATTAAGACCAACCTTTTCCTTATATATTTTCTAAAGGCTATACTACTAAATTTTGTTATATTAATGGTTGTCAGGATAACTATATAGATTTATAAATAGAGATTTATTTTATTTTTAAGATGGTGTATTAATGTAACGATCATCCAAATATAAAAATTCACTAGATATTTAGTTTTCATTTCTTGTAAATAAATTTAAAATTTATTAATTAAATTTAATTTAAGGATTTGGCCTATGTAATTATGGCCACCATCATTCTGGGTTTGCATGTATTTATTTTCTTTATTTTCATCGAATTAATTTTTTAACTTCGTATTATAATTTTTTTCAATATATGATTCTTAATTAGTTTTAAAATATAATTGAATGTTTTTTTAAATTTATTATTTATTCACATTATGGAAAAATAATTACTAATTATAATTAAATATATCATGACACTTGATTCTACATTATTGAAATGAATTAAATCCTATGAGGTTATGTACCTATCTAGAATGAGTATTCAGAAATTAATCCCAAGACTTCATAATTTTAAAATGTTATTGTATGATTTATTTTATAAAATTGTTATATCTTGTAAAAATCATGATTTTTAATGTAAAAAACACATTATAGAACTCAATTCGTTTTTATATTACTTCTTTACGTTGAAACAATATGTACTAGAGGGTTTTCGTATGAAATGTGATTTGAGGATCTCTATTGGATCTTGATTTCCTTCACATACCTATTATAATGTTAGATTAGTACAAGAAGTGTATACATGAAACATTGGATTAATTTATAAAATTTTTATACATGTAATTGAATTACAAACTGATATTATTGCCCATAAGTGTGTTTTGATATGTTTTTGTGTGGGTGTTAATAAATGTATATCAATATGTCATCGGATTGGTTTTAAATTCTTATTAATTTCATTGATTCATTTTAAAAGGAAGGAATAAAGGGAATTTTTGAATATTATCATCTATGAATATAAATAAATAAATATATATATGTATAGATTGATATAACTCTATTAATGAATATTCCTAGTATTCCTAATGATTATATTGTTTATCCTTTTTATATGGTTATTGAAATAAATATGTATAGATAAATTTCTCATGGGATAAAATCTATAAATATTATATAATAATAAAAAATTAATTGGATATAAATATGTAATTTTTCCTTGATAATTTACATAATTAGATAATAATATTATTGTTCTTATAAGTAGAATAAATTTTAATATTCTTAAAGAATTGAATCCATGTTTAAAATTATAACATTAAAATATATAAATTTTATGCCATATTGTGTAATATGTGAGGTAATGTATTAGATTATATGAAACATCCAAATAACATAAATTTATTAAAACTTACATTCATAAATGGATGATTTCAATATTTATTTTTTCAAGGGATTGAACTATAATGGTATGGAAACAACTGTAGAAAAAAATGATAAAAGTAGATTTTTTATGGTATATATTTATGAATATTTTTGGACAAAAATTTTACATGAAAATTTTATTACAAGTTTTACATAAAAATATTTGTCCTAAAAAAGGAAAAATGACTATTCTATAATATAAAACTCATTCTACTAAGCATAGAAACTATATATATGACATAATTATTTTTGGAAAAAATAATTTTTACAATAATATAACTTTATTGTAAATATAAAATTATATACAAGGTTATATTATTGGACCGAATAACCTTTATAGTAGTGAAAAATAATTCCAAAACATTATATGTTTAGAAGAGTGATAATTATATTACATGGCCATTTGATTTATAGCATTGTTGGGGATGTCAATTCTATGTTTACTTAATAGGATTTTAAATAATTCCAATAATGAAAATATTCAAAATAATTTGTTATAATCAAATTCATCATAGGGAAACATATTTCATTTTTGACACCAAAACGGAACCCTTTCTCATTTAATGTGAAATCACCATTTTTTCTAAACTTCTTATATATGTGTTGGATATATTGAAACAAAATGAATTTATATAAGGTAACAAGTGGAAGAGATTTTAGTTTTTCATAATAGTCAGTGATAATAATTAGGAGAAAAAATTGAACTACATTTTTCATATCACATCTCATAACTTGGTAACCGATTAAAGTGTCTTATTTGGTTGATTTATATAATGTCTTTCTTGGAGGCACATTTCATGAATATCTATAGCTTGGGCCTTTTATTTTATGAGGTTCTATATTTATTAATTACATTATAATCCATGTAATAAATTAAATGGTTGAATCTCATTTATACACATTTTAAATAGTTATAGGGAAATTAAATAAACATGTGTAAAGGATTCTTTACTCTATGAATATCAAGACACAAAATGTAGTTTGGATAGAGGAATGGATAAAATGTATATATTTTTTAGTTATGTATTAATATATGAAATCATTTGAGATTTTTTCCGTATAGTTATGAGTATATTATATATTACAAATGGAATGTATATGATTATTTTTTGGACCATATGGAATGATATGGTAATTCAGACTATTTTACATTAACTAAATCATGGGATTTTATAATCACATAGAGAGTAAATCATTTAGGATTTTAATGTGATACTTTTTCAAAAGTGTATTTCAGAATAATATTATCTTCTAAATTTGATTATTATTTCATTAATAGAGAAAAAACATGTATCTAAACTTCTTACACCTGTGGAATATTTCGTACATGTATATACATTAGATTTATATAGCCTTCCATAAATGAGATATATGGGAGTCAATATAAATTTATTTTTAGGGTGAAATCTAATATTATTTACATTATACTATATTTTAAAAAAGTATTTCAGAAAATGGAGTACCCAATAAATGATATTTTATAACATTATTTTTACCATAATATGTACAAAGTGGTATTAAATGTTAATTTTTCTAATTAATGGATAGATTTATAGGTTTCACATTCAATTATAGATGAAAAAATAGTTTAATTTATATAATACGTATCATCTATCATGAATAGAAGATTATTTTAACGGGATGAATAGTGTCTTGAAGTTCTATATTCTAATGATAATGAAATGGAATCACTAGGTAAGGGTGAGGAATTATGTCCATCCATTAGAAACATTTATGATACCATGAGAGTATATCTAATTCATAGTGATATCATCTGGGGTGACTAATCCCATAGATATTATTATATAATTATTGAATTATACAATTTTCATTGAATATGAATCATACATATATGTATTTATAGATGATATTTTTATTTATAAATATTTTAAGGAAGATAATGGATGTAATGTTGTGATTATCTTGGTGATGTTGTGGGATATATGTAATTATATCATTATATCCAAATATTTTTTTTCGTTAGAATATTTTATAAAGAAAAATATTCAGTGATTCTGATTTTTGTGTACTTATAGTAGGTAAATAAATAATCATAATGAATGTATCCCATTAATATAATTATACTTTAATTTTTTCTTAGGGTATCAAGATTTTATAGGTTATATATCAACAATTTCATAAAAATGATCACCGAAAACATAGTTTAATCATAAGAATATTATCTTTTAGATGTATTATTTATTCTAAAGTGATAATAATAATTAATTTAAATACTTGTTTATATTTTGGAATTTTCATAAATTTATCAGGAGCATGATAGTTTGTAAATTATGATCCATTATGATCTAAATTAGGTTATTTTATAAACTATGAGAAAATGTTATTGTTTATAGAAAAATGTAATTTTGACCACAAGTGATAAACTACCGCAAACCTGAGTTCGAAATGACATTCATCAGTTGTGTCATGTATAACTAGATGTATTGCATCTTTAGTGAGAGTATTATGTTGTAAATTAATCATGATAGTATAAAGTGTATTTTATCAAAATAAAATGTATACATGGTTAATAGTATATGGGTTATTTATTATATATATATATATATATGTTTAGATAGATTATATAATAGGTGTGTGAAAATTCATATAACATGCCTTTTAAGAATGGATATGCTGGTAATGAATTCTGATGAAGCATTTTAGTGGATGAAGATGATGTCAAATATTTATAAGAAATATTAAAATGATGTGTAATATATTGTGTAATATCATATTCTGATTAATTTTACTCATATTTTTCAATTAAAGGGAATGAAAATAATTGAGAATGTAAAGGAGTATGTCAAACGAAAAATTTATTTTAGTAGTCATTCATGATTTTTATAATTACATATTTTATAAACTATATTACTAAGATTATAATAGTTCCCTTATGTCTAAGAAAATAGTTATTAATGTACATTTATAATATACATTGGGTATTTCATCAATTGATTATGATGATATACCAATATTTCAAATGATGTTTCGTATTGAATGTAATTTGAATGAGATATTGAGATTAATTACATAGAATTTAACATTTCCATTAGTAGTTAACACAAATTTTTGGTTAACATAACATTTAAAACCCTTACTAATGCCAATGTTAAAATTTAATAATATCTTTGCTGATTTGGAGTTTATTTACTACAGTAACCATAAAGACATGTTTCTATCAATGGTATTTTTATTTAAAACATACAAAATTTATGTCGTGACCCCTATCTCCAATTCTAATTTTCATAGGATTACAATGAAAATTGAGTTAAAATAACCCCCAAATACCAAATATAATATATAGAGAGTTTAATTCTAGAACAATGTTATATAAAGCACATTCATGGGATAAATTACCCTTATACTATTTTATAGAGTTATATATAGTATAAGAATCCATTAACCAAAACCATTTAAAAATATAATATAAATCTCAATGTATAAAATGTAAAAAATAGATATAAGAGAAAGGAAAACTAAAATTTGAAACATAAAAATACTTATTACTAACCACTAAGAAATATTAGTTTTTCAACAAATCCAATATCATGTACAACATGCGTTAATGATGAAAAAGAAAACTTCTGCATCATAAAAAATATATACAAAAATGGTGGGAATTACATTTATAATATGAATGATCCTCACTTAAATCTACCATATACGATATAATATAAGAATATGAAATTTCAATGGGTGACCATATGAAACAAACTAATCAAATAATTATGTAATACATGTTTGTCATCCTCAACAGGGAACACTCACAATGTAATATATACATATAATCTATTATATATCCATCACATATATATAAATTATGTTCCCCTAATTTCAATTCCCTGTGATATTTTCACTATAATCCCCCAACTCCAGACATGTTGTTCTCAACCATTCTAGAAGTATATACACCATGAATCCAATAAAATGGTTTTATAGAAATTGGTGAACCATATGTGACCAATCACATCATCATAATCCTCATTACATGTAAAAACCATGAGTTGTTTAGAATTTTATTACTTCATGTGAAAATATATTATACCACAATCCATCACATCCCATGTACATAAAATCATTGGAATCCTTAAACACCAAGAACATATATGATTATGTTTTATACCTAATTTAATTATAACCTACACATAAATGTATATTATAATTGATATATATCATAGCATGGTTATAATTTCATAGTATATCTCAAGACATTACTGACATTAAATTTCCAATACATAATTACTTCCCAATGGAGGCCATTGGAGTTATAATTCATTCATCTATTTCCTCAGTAAATATTTTTCTGCAACCCCCACCCCCTCAAAACATTTGGATATATGTTAATATACCAACAATGATAGGGTAGCATATGAGACCATAAAATAAAAATAATATCACAAATATCCACATAAATAGAAACTACCTTAATAGAGACTCATGAACCACTATCATCACATATAGAATTTGGATTCCACTAAGAAGTTCTAGATCTCAAATAAACAAGCATACATATTCCATATAAATTAATGGATTAAATACTATTATTCCATTTTTATATTCAAGGCCAGGAAATTTTATCAATAAATCTAGATCCCTCAAAATACAACTCTTTTTTCTTGTATACTCAATTATATTAATCCTAAACCCAATAATTCAGAACTAATCCTATTCTGTAATATGTTCATTTAATATATTCAAAATAATCAATATACTATTGGAGTTATCCAAATTAGACACATGAATTCTTTACATCCATCACATATAATAAACTATTATATAGTATTTTGAATTTTTTTTTTGATATATCATCCATCTCACAAGACATCATCAATGAATAAACTATAATGTAAAAGTATAGATATGAATTCCCTCCATGGAAATCTCCCCTGATACCTTGTATCGCATAACACTAATCATGGTAAAATATATCCTTACATCGCTAATATAAATCCTCAATGCATCCCCAATATCCTATATCATTTCTCATTAAGGATCCAAACTATATCAATGTAATCAAAAAACACATAATGTATCTATTCATTATAGTTCATCCATTCATATTGATAATATTTTCCACACTCGAAAATGGTACCACATATTATAATTGAGGAAGTTATACATAATGCAATCAATAATTTTTTTGACAGGCCTTAGTCGATTATTTAATATTAAGGGACCATTTCAAACACACCATTAAATGGAATGTTTATTAATCATATGTTTTCTGTGAAACGAACTTTTAATTGAAGTTTCTACAAACAAATATAAAAAAAATAAGAAATGATTCATGGATTATAACCGTATTTAATAAAATAAAAAGGGACATAAGTAATCTACTAATTACAAATTAATTTAAATTGCAACATCATATAATTTATTTACAAAAAATGTATATAATTTTGTGTTTCTAAAAAATCCACAACAATATATTTTTAATAAAGTATCACACTACCTAATAAAAATGTTTAAAATATTCAGAATGAATGAAAAACATATGATAAAAAATCGAACAATTTATTTATTTTTCGTAAAATTAAATATCATCTATCTATCATGTATAATAATTATATTATTAATTATATACTTCCATTTATTATAAAAATAATTCTCTATATTAAAAATTATGTATTTTAACACTCAATTTTGTGTTTACCCATTTCTCCTTCAATGATAATTTCTCACGTAGAAAGCATAAAATATTATACTAAATTATGTATTTTTACATATATTAATATATGATTAGAATAAATATAATATATTTATCATGTTTATTTAATCTCAATGAATATTAATATATATCCATTTCTTGCAATAGAAACCAATTTCAACTCTTGAAAAATATGATAATTTGATAATGAATATTATATAATATGTTATATTTTTATTTCATTCTTGTTTAACTATTTCCTTTAGTATTTATGAACTGTATTTCATGTGATTAATAAATTTTTATTTCATTAAGGTTTATAAATCAAAACTAGAAAAGATACTAATGAATAGAGAACCCACACCCTTTACCAAATGAATGGATAATTAATTGAATCTCTACCTCAGTATATAAACTAATTCAAATTTTTTTCCACAATTAAAAAAAGTGTGGGAAATGGGATGGAACATGTAAGAGGTTCCTATAAAAATGGAAAAAGATATACGAGGTGAAAAAAATGAAAATTATCATCACAGATACATAAATATAAAATAACCCAAATGATAAATGGTATAGAATCCATACCATATAAACAGTAGCGACAATTATTTATCAATAGAGGAAACCTGGCCAGGATTACCTTTTTATTTGTTTTTTCAATAAAAAATCATTGAATAAAGATATATTTAATTTCATGGAAATTAATGATTTAAGTTATTTAATTATTCTACTTGAATATATATTTAAATCCCATTATTATTATTGTTACAATATTTACATTAAATGATGAATTTATTTCAAACTCATTTTTGAAGTATTATATTTTAAAGAAAAAAAAATTCATCTAAATGATCCATCCAATTATTTAATTAGATTTAACACCTGATGTTTTTTACTACATGTTAAATCATTTACCACTTTACTAGGTATCTTCTATATGAAGAAATTGACTAACTGAAAAATGGATCATCTAATGAGTTCAAGGATCAACTACACTATTAGATCAATCCATGAAAGGAACAACTGACTAATTCCTTAATGGGACACATAGACCACTTGAAAAAACTGTATATTCATGATATTACCAAACACCTCTTTAATGGATCAACAACATGGCCAAACCAATTTTTGAAAATAAAAAACAAATAATGGAACAGGTAGTGGTCCTACCACTTAAGAGCATGACCTCACAATCAGTGGAATGACCACATGAAGAAAATTTTATGCAAATTCATAGATGGTATTGGTCACAATCCCCAAAAATTAATTCTTAGAAATTAAAATATAAAAGGACATGTAATTCATATATCATAAATTAGATAACTCTTAAAAAAACTTCACCCTCATGAATTCAAAAAGAATGAGATGAAGGGATATATGTCAAAAAACCACCTCATCAGATAACTATAAAATATATCTCTATAATAAGATCATCACCAACCATTGAATAAGAAATTTATATAACCATGAACCATGAAGTACGTAAAAATTACCATTAAAAAGTATATTTAAAAAAAACATGTCACCAACAATGGGAAAAATAAAAAATTAATAACACAAATGATATTGAGGAGAAATATAAGTCTCCCACTTCAATGTTCTCTTATATAGTATATTATTCCACAAAAAGTCATGAAAATATTATTTTAACATTATATGGAAAACATTTTCATTATGGTATTGAATAACAATAGGCCATTACATGTAGGGAAAATGCCATGAACATCCATCTAATCCTAATTGATTTTGTGATAATAATCACAAAGGTATCAGTGAAGCAATAACATATGTACGATTTCATGAATACGGACCATCTATATGGGAAGTGCTAATAGATACATAATATCTCCAATATAGGTCAATACCTCAAATAGTAAAACAATTAAAAGAAAAATATTGCTCCCAATTATTATCCTTCAATACCAAATATGTGAAAAGAAATTTCGAAAGATGTCATATTCAATGTAAAACATCAAATCCCTCTTCTTATAATCAACATAATAAATTTATTGACCTCTTTCGTTGTTCATATTCTCACAAATTACCTTTAATGTATCATTCATTATAATACCCAATTTTATTCCATTAATATTTGACTCAATATTTGTAGTGTATTATAATGGATACCTATAATTTCATCCATATAGTTCCCCATAGGAAAATAAAATAATAATGGAGAGATAATTATTATTGTTATGAAGATATACTACATGTAGGTATTTCACTTTTGGTCCTCTAAAATAAATAATCCATGAATAAAACATGTTCTCTATAACCTAGATTGTATGTTATTTCTAACCATCCAACTACTAATGAGAAGAAAACTTAATAAATAGAAGGGAGACAAAAATATATCTATGATCTCGCTACACCTTGAATGTGAAACTTGGATCCTGATAATAGATAATCCTATTTTGAAATCAAAAAGATTCCCATTATCTCTACATGGTTCTTCCTTAATTAAACATAAAAAAATTTTAACTCCTTGATTAGTATGAATTGAGATAAGATTTTCAAATTTTCCAAAATACACTTATAGTATCATAAACACCCTATGATTTTGGTAAACAAGTGATGTTGTTTATTTAAATGTACTCTAACTACATCTTGGTATCATGGATTTGCTGAAGGAGACTATATAGATAACATTGCATGAAATTCATATTCCTGAAAACAAAACAGTGAGAGACAAAATCCACAATTAAGGGATTCATAACGGACCTCGATAACTATTCTATTAGAGTAATATAAATAGTTAACATAACTTGATGAACCACCAAGGTTGGAATATTTATGTCTTATTCAACCATATTGATCATCACCAAAGTGGTGAATTTTTTCGATGGAATAATATCCAACTCTTTTAACAAGAATATCATTCATTCAATGAATCTAAAAAAACTACCAGATACACAAAACTAGGGCCTTAGAATAACCTGTGTGGGACTTCTCCACATAATGAATTAATGTTGACTTCACTGAAATATGATAAATACAACCCACTAAATCAAATTATCTCTTATTTTTGTTCAATTATTGTACATATTTCATCACTCTCCAAGAGTATCCAGACTCATACACAACACCACGTCATGAAATCATTATCATGAAATCCACCAAAAAAATCTAATTACATGGTCTAAAGTAAATATAAATTTTATAGACCTCCTTGAACTATATAAAAAATCAATACATAATATTTATATTCTTTTGGGAGAAGACCGATTTCATATTCTTGTGATATATAAAGAACAAAAAATGTACACCAATGTGGAAATTCATCAACTTCATTAGGAAGAACACTATGGTGGTAAAGTAATGATCATTTGTGATGTAGATACATTCATGAAATATAACTACCGTTACTGATAAAGTGTAATATTCCTATGCTTAATCAACAAAAAACTAATTCATTACGGTGAAGCATCACTGTAATCCTTGAAATCATAACCGTCCTTCAGAAGACAAGGATACTAATCACTAACTGTCATTTCAATAAATTTATTTATAGCACTTTGGAATAATTCTATCCACATTAACTAAATATCCTTAACATGAAATGGTGTTAGTACAGTCCCAATATGAGATATGTATATAATAAACCTCCTTTTACATCTATAAAGATCATGGATACATTACAACTCTGAAACATTCATGGGAAAACAAAGAAACCTCTATCTAAAGAATCAATGAATTTATAAGAACTACACATTGAGGTATGAAATTTCTCATGAAACATACCTCATGGCCCGTGAACCAACAATTAGGTATCTTCTCGAATAAATGATAAACCAATGAACACCCAACATTTATTATAAATGATATATATTGTAATACTCAAATACTAAAATCAGGATGCAATAGTTTGATTATCAACATCCATTACATATATCATATGTAATCCTGACCACAAATCAGTATTGGAAAATCTACCACACCCATTCAAATGACCCGATAATTAACCGATCCATTGAAGATGTATTTTTTCATCACTATCGCCTAATTCAAGAGAAGATAATTGATGCACAACCAAATAGTGTTATATACATTCATGGAAATAGAATTATAGGACCGTATTGGGACACACAAGGATGAATTATTCATCTCCTCAAGTGAAAAAAAATCTAAATATATAGAGAATATATTTCACATGGGGCCATATAATATAGAGATATCAATATTAGACAAATTAATAGTTCAAACTATATCCCAAATTGATCACTCAATGAGGGGGTAACATAAAATCCCCTTTGAGTAATGTATAAGGGTAATATTAAAAAAACATAGGGAAATGAAACTGAAAAATACTAATTTACCATAACATAAAGATATCAATTAAATATGATAGAGACATAAAATTATAATGTTCCATTCGAGGTTTTATCCAACCCAAAAAACTACTTGATCTTAATCAGCGTTATAAAATATAATGTGTCTGTTAAGGTAATTAATGATAACCTACACAAAATACATCCCATTCATGAAATAGAAGATGTTAAATGTCTATATATATAAACATAAGAATTATCCAAAAGAGACGTTCTACTAATGTACCAATTAAAATTCTCTACACACATCATATAATCTCTTTCAACTAACAACTTCTATAGTTAACGCATACATAACATTAATCCTCTTGAACACATGTAATAACCTATAGAATAGTGTGTGTGATGTAATGTAGTGTGTGGAATCATAATGAAAGCAGTCATAATCTTGTGTATAAAAGATATTTATTTTACTCTGTACATATTCAAGCTCACTATATGATGACAAGGAGAAATAAATCATGTGACAATGTTCATATCCTTTACCTATCCACCCTTGATAGTAAATAATTAAGAGACTACACTATTACATCTATAACATAGGAATAGGGATAACAAGGGGTTTCCCCCTCATTTCAACATTTCTTCACAGTTTATAATAATTAGGAGTTACATTCCATTATCTTACTGGCTTAAACTACAGTAACCGTTTTTCTTGAATATGGACCCAAGAAACATGATTAATGTTGAATGTGTTTTGAAAACTAACTTATGGTGTCTATGAACTATAAAATAATTAAAACAAAACCAATAAACTGACAAGGTTATTGTAACAACTAGATGTTTTAAAAGAGGTTGTTGAGTGGTGGAACCAATACCTCATTGACTAAAATATATTCATTTGACTTGGAAACTTATTAATGGAAAAAGATAATTCCTATAAGAGATAATAGTTTCTTTTGTATCATTTCATATTGATACAATCCATTTTTGTATATATTTAATTATCCATTTAAAATACATTATTATAATTCCTTAACATAAAAAAGGTAGCATGGAATTGGATCATTGGACACAATTCCTCCGAACTTTTTTTATCCTTAACCCACTCATCTAACTGAAGGTATAAATCACAATGTAGGAGGTTCTATTAGTGGATACTATACCCAAAAACATAGAAACTCCCATGTTAATGGGAAATGTTCCTCTATTGAGAAGTCACCATATAAGTCTGAGATATAAATTGTTCTCGAAAATTATCCCTCAACAAGTCCCACAAAGAAGAATATCCTCTGAATACCAAAATAATAAAATCTAAAATTGATAAGTTGTACTATACAACATCTTCATAACTAATTAAATGTATAGAAAGATTCCAATATAAATAAAAAAAATTAGAACTCCACATACTACCATCCAATATATATTCTATTGATTTGTAATGGATCCTTTAGGAATCTACATACCCTATTTTCGGCACTTTGGTAGCACCCTTCACCAAGTGTCATTGTACTTAACCTCCACTATGTCGTGATTTTCTGGAACATCCTACTTATTTTCTTCAACATGAACCTATCATAGACATTACCATATATAATTATATTCCAAAATTAAAATTAAAATAATCCATAACAACTATATATATTTTATGTTTATTAATTTATAGTATCTTTTTATGTTTCCCCTTTTTCTATCATATTCATGCACTTGAGTAACAAATCATAATTTATATATTTCACAAGATATGTACCCAACAAGATGATTTAAATTTCTTTGTATGTACATTTAATATAAATTTTACTACATCATATCATATCTATCCTCAAAATAATTTACACTATCTAGTCTCCCTTGATTATATAACCCACTGATATGACATCATATTTTTTCCCTATCAACCCATGCAATATAAAAAGGTCCTACTTCCAGGATCTAATATATCTCTTAACCATCACCTTTGATACCACTTTTACCTAACCCCTCCCACCAATGGTACCCTACGTGGGATGGTGACAAATTATGTGATATAATTACCACCAAATGTAGCCTCTAATATTCCATTATTTTGTGAGTATAGCCAAGGTTTTATAAAACACACACAAATCAGTCCTAATATCAATATATATTTATGGAGTAATAGTTATGATAAGAATCCAAGAACCACCACCCTATCTAAATATATAATAAATACCAATTAATGTAATGTATTATATAAATGAATACAACTTATATGAAAAATGTTAGTACCAATTGTAAAATCCTTGGAAACAACCAAAAAGATCCAAAATTTATTCTTCTACTCCACAAGATAGTATCTCCTAGATCTATCACCAACAAGATCTTATTGACTAGAATATATATATATTGTGTGAGAATAAAATTTGTAGAGACCCGAATCTTGATGTACATAGATATTACATTACTTTTGCGGAATACATAATACATAACAAAAACAGACACACAAGGACCGTAATAGTTTAGTGTCTTTGGAAACTTGGAACGTAATCTTCTAATCGTGGTGAAAGATCTTCAACATCTCCCATAGAGATCTTCCACTTTTTGTTTCCTCACCTAAAACCTTTATTTCAATCCTGGGGGAAAATAAAACATAAAAAGGGTGAGCTCAAATGCTCATTGAGGGTAATAATGGATAAAATAAAACATACCATACACATTTGAACCTAAAAACATGAACATAATGTTTAAACATCAAAATATTGAGCAACGACTTAAAACATGGAAGTAAATAAGGCATAGATCATAATGGAACAGAAATAATGATAACATAGAATGGGAATAAAACATGTAATTGTGGCATCCATTAAGAAAATGTAATTATTTCCATAGTAGCCAAGGCATTCCTGCCAAGACCATCTTAGTGGACAATGTCCCTTTCTGAATCGAGTTCACTCCTCGTTTCAGTCCTCTAACACTGAACCGGATTAACTTACCGTTCCAGCCATGTCTACCTCATGAGATACAAAATCTTTACCCAATGCATTGGAGGGAGATATAGGTCCCACCCATCTCATAATGAAATCATTCTTACTTGTGCCACAAAATAAACACACATCATTCATAAAAACCCAATAAATAAAATGGGTTTCATAAACATCATCCCATCATCACATAGTCCATATAAAAGAAATGGATATCATTTCATAATAAGAAAACTGAAACCATGTAAATCATAGAGACATTATACTTGAAACATACACATATGAAATAAGTTCATCTTAGATGGAAAATGGTTTTGATAAAACACTTGAAATGAATTCTTGAGGAAAATATCCTTTCTTCTTCAAAATCATTTTCTTTTCACAAAATGTCATGAAATATTAAAAGAAAATAAATTTGTTGAAAATAGTAATGAAATATTTTGGACGATGTTTCATGAAAATAAGGCTTTATAAAACCTTAAATGTCCTTTCATGCCATATACGTTAAAAAACTTTCTTCTCGTACTTTTGTCGGAAAAGTCAAAAAGTACCTCATAACGTAATCAAAATAAAGGTTCGTTACATACCATGTAGTAAAAGTCAAAAATGGGTAAAAAGGACATTGAACATACATGAAAACACTTTTATAAAAAATGGACATGGATGATAGAAATAACCCCAGTAATTACTTACGAATAAGCAATCTCGGATAAAAATGAGATTTGCAAAATTATCCTTTACCTTAGGTCTGATATGCTTCGTACATATCTGAACCTCCTATAATATGATTTAAATAATGTAATTGAATTATTAAAGAATCATATTCATTGTTATTATATCATATATGGTTCACTTATGACTTTATATTACCCGTTCTTTTCAAAATTCCATGTTAAAGAGCGTTTTGGGTAAAATCGTTTCATTTGTCGTCTGGGAATTGGCTTGTAATTATTCATATGATTACTTATATCATGATTACTTAATTCCAGAATATAAAACATGATTTATATATAATATATATTCAGAATATACATATATATATAATAGATCGATAAATGGAAATAAATGCACCGTTCATGGAGATGGTAGGCCGTACGTATGCATGAACGTTGTTTTCATTTCCTCATTGAATTGAATGCAATTAATTGGATGACATACATATATATATACATAAATCCAGTATCATTATTATTTCATATATTTCATGATTACTTATTATATATACTTTATAATCATTTATGAATGGATAATCATTGAGAATGAATCTCATCGCGTCGTGGAGACGGTATTCCGTACGTACGCACGAGCGATGATATCATTCCCATGATCGTGGAATTTTATTTGAGTGTATGTATACTATTACAGAATCAATATAACTTTACAATAATCATATATAGTTATTATTTACACTATTATACACATCCATGTAAGGTGGTGGTGGAAAATAGATTACACCACGCCGTGGAGACGGTATTCCGTACGTACGCACACGCGGTGATTTCATTTTCCATAGGATGGATAGATGGTGAAATAGGGTTGTTTCATACTTATAATAACATATTATTATATGAGTGATAATGATTTTATTTCTTCATAATGAAACAACCTAAGGAGAAGAAGTGGAAGAAGAAATAATGGTGAAATAATCGGTAACAGACATTACCTCTTCCTTGAAGAGCCTCTTTGAGACCTCTTCTTAGGGCACTAAAATTGGTCTTTGAAGAAAACCAGGACCTCTAGGATGTTTATAGAGAAGTGTAGAAGAGAATTGTTCAGGGTTTTTCTGAGCTTGAAGGCTCAACGTGGTGCGAGGAAGAGAGGGAGGAGGTGCCCTTTTATAAGGGAGGAGAGGGGCACCTTTGGAAAACTAAATATATTATTTTATTATAAAGTCATATTCGGTTTTAAATAGCTCCAAATTGTCTTATTTCGAAGATAAGGTGGGGATGGGTCGATATCCTCTCATCCAATATAATTTAGACAAGTTTTGGTTCCTATTTTAACCTTATCATTTATATTTAACTTTAAGTTAAATAATTTTACTTTTACGGTATCTTCTTGTTTTCTTACACTATAAGGTTAATAAACTTACTATAAAATGCCAAACGAACCCCAAGTTATTTAATATTAATATATATAACCCTATATAAGTCATTTGGCCGAACCTTATATTTTTAGGAATAAAATAACAATTAATAATATAATATTTGTTTTAAAAACTATTTTATGTCAATTTTGATACTATTTGGTAATTGATTTTTGTGAAATTCATAAGAGAAATATTAGTTCTCACAAAGTGAATTTAATCAATACTAACATGTCATATTAACATATAAAATTATTTTAATTCATAAAAAGTCTCAAATTAAATTTATTTGGGTATTTATGACATCAATTATGTCAATATTTCATTAATAAAATAATTACTTCATCATCATTGTGTCATAAATAAATTAAACTATTTAATGTCTAAAAAATACAAATTAATTATCATTATGTATGAAATCTGTTTAGGTTTCTAATGAATATTTATAGTCGAATTTATATTATGTATAACCCTATATTAAAAATGATTTACTTATTAAACTTTGATTTTATCTATTTTAACCCTTCTTTAAATAAATTAATAATAAATGTCCTAATCTAATCCAAGTGGGCCTAAATGGTCATATTTTGTTCCTAAGGTTGTTTTTGGTCGAATTAAACTTATCCAATAGAATTAGGACATGTTTTAGGGTAATAACAATATCCGTTTTACCCTTGAATACTCTATTTACTTATAATCGTGGTAAATAAAAGTAAAAAGTTACTATTCACCAAAAATTATTTTCATCTCATTGAACCACATTGTACTTACTGAAATCAAATGGGTCTCTCGGATTTTTTAAATTCCACTCACAGAAGAAGTAAAATTAAGTTTTATGAAAAAATTCTGTTTTTAGCTACCACTTAGTGGTTTCACTATTCATCAAAAAATGAAAGTTTCTAGAAAAATACCAAAAATTAGGCCTAAGCTATATTTGATATTATGAATTTAAAAATGATGTTTATTATACCAAATTCAAAAAATATCAGTTACATTAACTAATATAAAAATTAATTCCCTTCGTCAATACAAATTGCGTGTTTTTAAGAGATAATAACTATCAAAAGATTTACACTTGTTTATGTCTGGTTTAAATGTGAAATCACATCCAATGAAATACACTGTATTAAATTGTAAAAATATATTCTAAATATACTTTAAAACCACTCAAATTAAATATTTATCACTATAAATTATTTAAATTAAAAAGGTTGTTTTTAATTAAAATTTGGTAATTTTCACTATTCATCAGAAAATGTAAGTTATCCGAAAAGTAGAAAAATTTTACCCTAAGCTAATTTCGATATTCAGAATCCAAAAATGATGTCCATTTTAAAAGATAACCTTTATAAAATTTCAAAAAGTTTGTATTACTATTCATAATGGCTAGTTCATAATAATATTATAAAAACATCTCGTTTAGTAAACTCGGTATTACGTACTACACACGCTTTCGAGGAAGGTCGTGATTGCGTGTAATTCAGTCAAGTTAGGGTTGCGTGTTGTGAAAGACACCTTTGTTGTAATGTAAAACAAAAGACATCAATAAAATTAAAAAGAATATTTCTCATAAAATCTCGGGGTGTTACATTTTACCCCCCTTAAAATGAATTTCTCCCTCGAAATTCGTCGGGGTTATAAATGGTTTACTACTCGAAAGTTTCTTTAATAGAAACCCACATCGTAAAATAAAATAAAAAAACCAATCATTAAAAGCTAATGTATAAAACATAATGGTTACCCAAATTAACTAATCACTGTGTTTCCACATAAGAGAACATAGGTGAAAATATGGATATAGAAGAGAAACCTAACCATCATGTTCTGATGGAGAGTGGTAGAGAACATGGCTATGAAAAAGCCAAAAATCACAAAGCTATAGATTTGTGATGATCTAAGGTGCCATCTGATTCATCGGATATAAGGGAACTAGGATAACATTTTTGGTTTTCAAGATCATTTCTATAAAGTTGATGAATTAAAGGAAATACTTACATGATTTTGGTACAATCTCACTATTGTTCGATAATTGAACAATTTATACTTAATCCCTTAATGAAATGAAGTTGAATTTGTTATTCGTGATGTGTTAGAAGATCATGTGATAGAATGACGGGCCATTCCATCTGTTTCAAACAAAAGGTTAGCAAAAGTTATAAGTCCATCTTATGGTTAGATTAATCTTATATGGTTTCAAAAATGAACTTATACTTCATATATCATACCTCTTAATAAAATAAAACTAGTTTCTACTAAACAGGGACTTCCTGTAGGCCAGTGGTAGGTGATAAAGGCCAGTCACACTTCGGTTGTGGGTTCGATTCCGACAGCCTTTTCCGACGTGATGGGTTATCGCCCGTCCTGAAGATTTTCCATTTTCTAAAACTATATTACTATAACATCCCATCAATAATATCGAAAAAACTTCTATCCTTAAACAATACTAACTTATTTCCAACATAATCCATTCCAATCTTTAGTCTTATCCATAATACTGCAGTCCACTCTCATAATATAGTGAAAACGATTACCAGAGATTTAATACCATCGTTGATCCCCATATATCATATGATATGTCTTGTTGGTCACATTCCAAACATTCGAAGGCCTTAATCTTGTATTCTTTTGAATAATGAATACCCATTGAACCTTAGTGAAAACATGAATGCAGTTAAAAGTTAACACTTCCCACATACCAAAATCCTCAAAATTCTATATACTCAAACCATGATATCACTTAGTCCTTATATCAATCATGAGCTCATGAATACAATCAAAAATCTCATTATCTTCTTATTCCTTCATTATGCGCATATCATCTACTTTAAAAAAATATCTGAATAACCTTCCTTGGTTACTGGTACCATTCAACATATACATTCAAATACTTTTAGGAAAAACAATAGTGTAACAATCCTTAGATGATTCTTTATTCCATTGTACCATTTACTATACAACATAACTCTCAATAAACATAAAATCATTCCACTACCTTCTAAAACAACTGACTAAGCATCAACACTTCTTTCAGCTCATATATCATTTGTAGTCTCCTCATCATCATCCACATAAATACTACCCATATGACCATGTTGATTCTCTTCATGAGATTTTCCATTAGGGCATTGGTTTTCATAATGCCCGTACATTCCACATTTAAAACATCTAATCATTGTTGATGTCATAGCAATACCATTATCCTTGTCCATGGTGTTAACTGAACCTTTTCCTTTGCACTTACTAGCTTTGTGTCCTTCTTTTCCACACCCAAAGAATCTTCCCGTTCCTTTGAAACAATCTCCCTGATTCCTCTTCCCACATGATTTACATGAGGGAAATTGAACTTTCTTTCCTCTATGATCATCATGAAACTCCATATTTCTCTTACTATCTGAGTCAAGAAACTTACCAAAGTTGAGATTATTGATCATATTATGAGATTGATGATTAGTCATAATAATGATGTTTGGACTTCCAGATCCCATTTCATTTGGTTTCTCATGGATAATATCATTCCATTGTCTGTCATATCCTCCATTATCTTTAATCTTCCTGTTTCCAGCCATTTTCTAAAACCCAAAAAGAATAGTGTGAGAGGAAAAAAATCATGCTAGGGAAAAAAACATAGTAAAGGGGGAGTTCCCTCAATATCTAACATCTTAGGTTAAATTCTAAGATTGTTACCGTAGTTCTAGGACTATATCATATATGTATACTTATCCCTAGGGACATCCGTAGACATACCTTAGAAATATCTCTAGGGATCCCACTAATGTTTTCGCATCCTAGTTTCCAAAGGTTTACTAAACCTTTACTCTGATACCAACTATAGAGACCCGATGCTTTATGTACATAGATATTAAATTACTTTTTCGGAATACATAATACATAACAAAAACAGACACACAAGGACCGTAATAGTTTAGTGTCTCTGGAAACATGGAACGCAATCTTCTAATCGTGGTGAAAGATCTTCAACATCTCCCATAAAGATCTTCGACATTTTCTTTCCTTACCAAAAACCTTTTTTTAATCCTGGGGGAAAATAAAACATAAAAATAGTGATCTCAAATGCTCAGTAAGGGTAATCATGGATAAAATAAAACATACCATACACATTTGAACCTAAAAACATGAACATAATGTTTAAACATCAAAATCTTGAGCAACGACTTAAAACATGGAAGTACATAAGGCATAGATCATAATGGAACATAAATAATGATGACATAGCATGTGAATAAAACATGTAAATGTGGAATCCATTAAGCACATGTAATGATTTCTATAGTAGCCAAGGCATTGCTGCCAAGACCATCTTATTG
This sequence comes from Viscum album, assembly GCA_963277665.1. Lineage (NCBI taxonomy): Eukaryota > Viridiplantae > Streptophyta > Magnoliopsida > Santalales > Viscaceae > Viscum > Viscum album. The sequence goes on from OY728123.1 coordinate 895,808,422, forward strand.
GACAAAGTCCCTTTCTGAATCGAGTTCACTCCTCGATTCAGTCCTCTAACACTGAACTGGATTAACTTACCGTTCCAGCCATGTCTATCTCATGAGATATAAAATCATTAACCAATTAATTGGAGGGAGATATTGGTCCCACCCATCTCATAATGAAATCATTCTTACTTGTGGCACAAAATAAACATAAATCATTCATAAAAACCCAATAAATAAAATGGGTTTCATAAACATCATCCCATCATCACATAATCCATATAAAAGAAATGGATATCATTTCATAATAAGAAAACCTAATCCATGTAAATCATAGATACATTATACTTGAAACATACATATATGAAATAATTTCATCTTAGATGGAAAATGGTTTTGATAAAACACTTGAATTGAATTCTTGAGGAAAATATCATTTCTTCTTCAAAATCATTTTCTTTTCACAAAATGTCATGCAATTTTAAAAGAAAATAATTTTGTTGAAAATAGTCATGAAATATTTTGGAGAAATATTCAGGAAAATAATGCTTTATAAGACCATAAAAATCATTTCATGTCGTATACGTTAAAAAAACATTCTTCTCGTACTTTTGTTGGAAAAGTCAAAAAGTACCTCATAACGTAAACAAAATAAAGGTTCCTTACATACCATGTAGTAAAAGTAAAAAAATGGGTAAAAATTAATTTTATCAAACATGAAAACACTTTTATAGAACATGGACATGGATGTTAGAAATAACCCCAGTAATTACTTACGAATAAGCAATCTCGGATAAAAATGAGATTTGAAAAATTATCCCTTACCTTAGGTCTGATATGCTTCATACGTATCTGAACCTCCTGTAATATATTTTAAATAATGTCATTGACTTATTACAGAATCAAATTCATTGTTATGATATCATATATGGTTCACTTATGACTTTATATTACCCGTTCTTTTGTAAATTCCATGTTAAAGAGCGTTTTGGGTAAAATCGTTTCATTTGTCGTCCGTGCTTTGGCTTGTAATTATTCATAAGATTACATAGATCATGATTACGTAATTCCAGAATATAAAACATGATTTATATATAATTTATATTCAGAATATACATACATATAATAGATCGATAAATGGAAATAAATACACTGTTCAGGGAGACGGTAGGCCTTACGTACGCATGAACGTTGTTTTCGTTTCCTCATTGAATTGAATGGAATTAATTAGATGACATACATATATATATATATAAATAAATATAGTATAATTATTATGTCATATATTTCATGATTACTTATTATATATACTTTATAATCACTTATGAATGGTTAATCATTGAGAATGAATCTCATCGCGTCGTGGAGACGGTATTCCGTACATACGCACGAGCGATGATATCGTTCCCATGATCGTGGAATTTTATTGGAGTGTATGTATACTATTACAGAATCAATATCACTTTAAAATAATCATATATAGTTATTATTTACACCATTATACCTATCCATGTAAGGTGGTGGTGTAAAATAGATTACACCACGGCGTGGAGACGATATTCCGTACGTACGCACGCGCGGTGATTTCATTTTCCGTAGGATGGATAGATGGTAAAATAGGGTTATTTAATAATTATAATAACATATCAGTATATGAGTGATAATGATATTATTAATTCATAATGAAACAACCTATGAAGAAGAAGTGGAAGAAGAAATAAAGGTGAAAGAATCGGTAACGGACATTACCTCTTCTTTGAAGCGCCTCTTTGAGACCTCCTCTTATGGAACTAAAATTGGTCTTTGAAGAAGACCAGGACCTCTAGGATGTTTCTAGGGAAGTGGAAAAGTGAAGTTGTCAGGGGTTGTCTGAGCTTGAAGGCTCAATGTGGTGTGAGGAAGAGAGGGAGGAGGTGCCATTTTATAAGGGAGGAGAGGGGCACCCTTGGAAATCTAAATATATTATTTTATTATAAAGTCATATTCGGTTTTAAATAGCTCCAAATTGATTTATTTCTAAGATAAGGTGGGGATGGGTCTAAATACTCTCATATAATAGAATTTAGACAATTTTATGTTCCTATTTTAACCTTATCATTTAGATTTAACTTTAAGTTAAAAAAATTTACTTTTACCGTGTCTTCTTGTTTTCTTACACTATAAGGTTAATAAACTTACTATAACAAGCCAAACGAACCCAAAGTTGTTTATTATTAATATATATAACCTTATCTAAGTAATTTGGAAGAACCTTAGATATTTAGGAATAAAATAACAATTACTAATATGATATTTGTTTTAAAAACTATTTTATGTCAATTTTGATACTATTTGGTAATTGATTTTTGTGAAACTCATAACAGAAATATTAGTTCGTAAAAAGTGAATTAAATCAATACCAGCATGCCATATTAATATAGAAAATTATTTTAATTCATAATAAGTCTCAAATTACATTTATTTGGGTATTTATAACATCAATTATGTCAATATTTCATTGATAAAATAATTATTGTATCATCATTGTGTCATAAATAAATTAAATTATTTAATTTCTAAAAATTACAAATTAAATATAATTATGTATTAAATCTTTTAAGATTACTAATTAATATTTATAGTTGAATTTATCTTATGTATAACCCTATATTAAAAATGATTTACTTATTAAACATTGATTTAAACTATTTTAACCCTTCTTTAAATAAATTAATAATAAATGTCCGAATCTAATACAAGTGGTCCTAAATGGTCCTATTTTATTTCTAAGGTTGTTTTTGGTCGAATAACACTTATCCAATAGAATTAGGACATGTGTTAGGGTAATAATAATATCATTTTTACCCTTGACTACCCTATTTACTTTTAACTGTGGTAAATAAAAGTAAAAAGATACGATTCACCAAAAATTATTTTCATCTCATTGAACCACATTTTACTTACTGAAATCAACTGTGTCTCTCAGATTTTTGAAATTCCACTCACAGAAGTGGTAAAATTATGTTTTATGAAAAAATTCAGTTTTTAGCTACCACTTAGTGGTTTCACAATTCATCAAAAAATGAAAGTTTTCAGAAAAATACCAAAAATTAGGCCTAAGATATATTTGATATTATGAATTAAAAAATGATGTTTATTTTACCAAATTCAAAACATTTCAGTTAAATTAACCAATTTAAAAATTAATTCCCGTCCTCAAAACAAATAGCGTGTTTTTAAGAGATAATAACTATCAAAAGATTGACATTTGTTTATGTCTGGTTTAAATGTGAAATTACATCCAATGAACAACATTGTATTAAATTGTAAAAATAAATTCTAAATATACTTTGAACCCACTCAAATTAATAATTTATCACTATTAATTATTTCGATTAAAAAGGTTGTTTTGAATTAAATTTTGGTGATTTTCACTATTCATCAGAAAATGAAAGTTATCCGAAAAGTACAAAAATTTCACCCTAAGATAATTTCGATATTTGGAATCCAAAAATGAAGTCCATTTTTAAAGATAAAATTTATAAAATTTCAAAAAGTGGTTATTACTATTCATAATGTCTAGTTCATAATAATATTATAATAATATCTCGTTTAGTGAAACTCGGTATTGCGTACTACACACGGTATCGAGGAAGGTCGTGATTGCATGTAATTCAGCCAAGTTAGGGTTGTGTGTTGTGCAAGACTCCTTTGTTGTAACGTACAACAAAAGACATCAATAAAATTAAAAAGAATATTTCTCATAAAATATCGGGGTGTTACAAAATTTATACTCAGTATTGTACAACTAGAATCCTCTCAGTAAAATACGGTAGAAGTATATTAAATCATAATGAACAAACAAATTTATCAAACTAATCATGTAGATATATAATACTAGTTTCCCATCATAAACCTGTGTTAATCGCAAAGTAATAAATACATGTAAATAATTATATATCAAGAGAATAATAAAAAAATGGTTGTACCCATCTTCCAATTTGAAAATAGTTTTCAAGTCTCATTCCCATATGAAACATATCGTATTCATAGGAATTATATAAGTAAATTTATCCTGTATCCATGCATATGTGTCATATACATTGCTTTACACTTTTTAACCTACAGCCTTATTATCACCATAATCCCTAAAAATTCCCTTTTATATTGACGGAAAACATAAAATCCTATTTAAATTCATAATAAATCAATCCATCATAGCCTGTGAAATCACACTTGTGTGATGATATTGCTACCAAGAACCTATATATGTCTGTTTTATACCACATGCCCTACATCCATCATGAAGATTTATAGAAAAACCAATATCAATTACACCTTATATAAGAATACAACCTAGATTCTAATTTATTATGCATTTGGATTAATAAATATAAATACTACACAATGTATTATAGGGGAGATTGATATGTCATCAATTAGATTCCTCTCCATCATATATGATGAAGAAAACAACCCATAAATCATTTGGGGGTTGGATTTTCTATTGTTTTGGATGAGGTAGAAAATTAAATATTAACATATATATTATCATATACACCATACCAAGGGTTTGTACATAGACATAGAATCACCTGCCACTATATTCTCATAGGTCACACTCATGGAAATTAAATTGTCAATATATCAAATAATAATACAAGAATAATTGTTCAGTATTAATTAACTAGGTAACTAATACTTCATATTATTCCATTTTCATTTTCGACATTTTAACATTATTTATATATATCACTTCATTTAGAATTTTAATTCTTCCAATAATATTGTCGTGGTTGTAATCCTCTACTACAATATCACAAACAACCACATTATATTATAAATTATTTTATCATTTTACAAATGATCTTGGTACTCTTGGATTCATCATAGAAAACATATTAATGAATTATAAGCCATGTATAGAGACAAGTTGTATATATAATCATGAATCAAATATGAAATAACAAATATCCTATAGTTAAACAAGAAATCATTAAACTTGATCTATATGTATAAAGGAATGAGCCCATATCTGTACTCCACCCAGTTACCTTTTATAAAATACAATAATTCATAGTATAATAAATCAAACTATCTTTTAAATAGAAAAGCACTACATACATGGGATTCCATCCCATTTTTCATCACTATTCCCAACCAGGTGAAATTTGGAATAAAATATATCAATGATAAAAATTATATAGAGAATACATAAATATTAAATTTATTTTCCATACAAAAGAAAAGGTAACTGATGTCATGAATTGAAGAATTTATACCTACTCTAATATATATTATGTTCCTTCACCATCATAAATATATTATTTATCACGGAACCATTTTAATTCATTAATGAATTTTATAGTGTACTATTCATCCATTTTTAGAAATGAGGAATATGAATTGAAGTAAATAAGAATAGTATTATAAAAATAAAAAATGAAAATTACATTATTTTCGTATTTAATAAAATGAAGGGAGTGGATTTTAGCCTACTTATTCCTATTTTGTTAAATTACAACATCGTTCATCCTAATGTTTTATTAGTTTGATGTAGTAAACCATGATAAAAATTACACAAGTGATTGTTTACATGAATATATCTCACTACCAAGTGAAAACTAATATGTATATGCAAAAAAAGAACCAAATAACTAAAATTAAAAATTATCTTCATCACTCATTAACTAATATTTGAATTTTGAAACAAAAATAAATCAATAAATAAATCACACCATAAATAAATTTATAGTTTAGAACATCACTATATGATTTACCTTTAATCCTTCACATATAGTTTATAGTTTAGAAAGATAAACAATTTATTCAACAACATGTGATTTCTAAATATTCAGATATCATTGTTATAAAGAGATAACTTATTTTACACTTGAAATTATTCTTATAGAAAAGATATATCCAAATATTTTCAAAGATTCATATTCAAAAACATGAAATTTTAAAGGAATATATTACCATTATTCTACAACATGAATTTTGATGTTATATTCTCTTCCTAAGAGATTTATCAAATTATGTGTTAATTATCAAAAAAGAAATTAACTAATTTTTATCTTTTCATGTATAATCACACCCATTTTGAGACTAAAAGCAATATCAATGATAATTAACACATATTATATAATGAAACTGACAAGTAATAGATCACATTGTTCATGACAGATATGATTCATCATTTTTTCCATAATGTAACGTAGAGTGGTACACATGATGGAACTCACATGGTGAACACATACAAAATGAATATGGTTTCAAAGTCTGATTAGAAGGTTAGGATCATCCATACAATCAAGTAAATAAATCAAGATCCTCAAATTAGAAAACACATTTTAAAGACAATAGATATATTCACATATCTATCTATGAAACTCTTCCTTTCATTTCTATATAAGATGGATTTATTTATGATTTCTTTAAGCACCCCCAAAATGATACATTTAATGAATTAATAATATAGAATTCAATGAGTTAATTAACCAATGTGTATCACGATTTTTAAAAAATATTTATCAATAGTATTTCCATAAATCAATTAAAAACACTAGTATATGTCAAATGGTGAATTTAATATATTTTCAATAAAATATACATTTTTATACCTAAGGGAGAAACCTACCACTAGATGCACCGACCTTGGGAATAAAAAACATTATATAAAAATGGATATTAGATGATTGATGTCACACTCAAACCCAGAACCTTGTGGTCGTGGTTATTTTATTTATATTTGAGACTTTTTTAAAAAAAAATTAAATTTGTTTTAAAAATAAATATCAAAATGAAAGAAAATAAAATAAAAAGAAAATGATTAAAAAATTAAAATAATGATAATATTATATTTATGAATAATAATTATAATATAATTAATTTTATTATTATAATATTTATTATTGTTATTATTATTAGTATGGTTATTATTATTATTAGGGTTTAAAAAAATCATCATGGAGCCCCCTCCATTTCCTCTCCCCCATGCGACCTGACCCCTCCCTCTCCTTACATCTTTTCCCCATTCCCTCTCCTAGAAACATGATTCCCCCCATCCTCCCTCTCATTCGTGCACATGTGACAGGCCTCCTCCCCTTTAATGGATCCTCCTCACGTGGTTGGTCCCCCCCCACCTTCCCCCACCTACTCGCATGGCACCACTCCCTCCACCACTCCTCATTGTCATGCGCCACCCCCCTCCGAAGATCTCCCTCTCTGCCGTTGTTTCTTCCCGATTTCTCTAGGATTCTTGGTTTGATAGTCAAGGTAAGCTCCTCTCTCCCTCCTTCAAGTTTCCTAATATGATTTGGTCTCCCCATCTAGTTGAATCTTGAAATTAAGTGAAATGAATCTATGCTCCACAGACTCTCCCCTTGCTGATCCTGGCCTCATTTAGGGTCTCTCTTGAAACCCTTCTCTTTCGAGGCAAGAGACACATCTGAGCATCATTTCCCTTTCTCGTCCTATTAATGTTTCCCTTCATTATTCATATTTCATCCTTTTCCTTATTCGTGTGTTGATTCTATCTGGAAGAGTGGATTTTTTGTGCTTCTTTCAATATTAGGAGTTCGATCTCAATGATGGTGGTTTCTTTATCCCCAAACTACTGCATCCCTTTTCTGACCACATATTCCATCTCTTATATCCTGGTCAAGTCTGGACCGATGGTTACTCCATGGTTTCGGGATAATTGGAATGGTGGAAGAGGTATTTATAGGCGCTCATGTGTCATCATGATCAAGGTTTTGGTTTCCAATTTCAGTTTAGGCGAGATGTCATTCCTTAGAAACACCAGCCGCTCATATCCTTACACTAACCCCAAGGAACTCTTCTCCACTCTGAGTTGGAGCTATAATTGTGGTTCCTCAAAGGGTTTGGGATGTGGGATCTAGCAGTGACTAATGATACTCGCACAAATTTTTTGTCATAGTTTTGGTGAAGATATGTGTGTTCCTTCTATGGAAATGGATTTTATGAGGTTTGTTCAGTGATTATTTCAACTTATGCATCTGATATGGTTTTTTATGTCATAGTCATACCTCAGAAATGGTGTGGTGTTCAGATGACGACAATGATAGTGGTGTAGATGATGGCATGATGTTCGAGTATGTTGGAGACGATGAAGGGTTCTTTAACGGTAATGGTGACAATGAACTCCAGTGGAGATCACTGGTGGTCTGGTTTGATGCAGACTATGTGGATGTCACGTTCATCTTGAGACTCGAATAAGGGTGAAAGACTCAAGGGGACGTGTGATGAGACAACTTGTATAACGTGATGGATCGTGATTCCTTAATTTTGAATTATTAATTTTGTGAATTTTTGGATCGTTGTAGTGGTGGTAGGGTTTTTTTGGTGTGTATTTTGAATTTTATTTATGTCGTGTTGACCATCAAAGTGGGATGTTCAGTTTTTTTATGGTTCAGACTTTTCAAAAAATGGTATTCTTAAAAAAATAAAAATTGGATTGGATTTGGTCTCTAAAACGTCCTATAAAATTTGGATGAATTCTAGGTATGGGATAACTCTGATTTCATTTAGTTCTTCTATTGTAAGGTGGTGTAAATGTGCATCGGGACTCCATTATACATGTTCCATCAACCAACATATAGGGAAAGGTGGTTTCGAGTGTTTTAGTCTTCCTCCTCCATCCGAGATGAGGTTTAAATCTAGTTTCGTTGTATTGCACCCTTTATTTAGGGTCTACTAGTGATTATGTGACCTGAGGGGGGGGATTATTGTTGGGTGTTGCAATAGATTCCAAGGGTTCATAGGCATATTCCTATGTATGAATATATATATATATATATATATATATATATATATATCATCCATGTGTGGGTTCCAATAAGGAACAAGGAACACATCCATCGGTTTAAGGATATATATATGTGTGTGTGTGTGTGTGTGTGTGTGTGTGCGGAAGTGAATGTATGAGAATGGGCTGGTGGTCAAGTTACAAAGAACTGAATTCAAAGTGTTGTCTTGTTCTACTTGAGGTAGGTCCCTTATATTTGACTCGATAAATAATAATACCTTAGTTTCATCTTAAACTATATAGTTTTTATGAGTTTCTATATTTAATGATAATACATACATTGACTGAAATGCTGAAACGAGATAAATGGAATTTTGTTTAATAAATTCTTGTTTTATAATAACACCTCTCCAACAGTGGTTCACTACATTTAAAACAAAAAGTAATGATAGATGTTATATTATGGTTAGTGTGGATTGAGTTCTTTATATGTCATCCGACTGACATTGATATAATTAATTTTATTGAATGGCCCTTAAATGTTGTTAAATGATGTTTCCCATGCGAGTTATTGGAATTCTATGCCATGTGTGACAGTTTATAAAATGGAATAATCCCTTGGGTTATCCTATTAAATAGATCATTAATGGATTTGGAGTTGGACATCCTTAGGTGTGCCTTATTACCCCATGTAACATGATGTTAATTATGAAATTGATTTTTATATAAAATGATGAATTATATTAATGAATTTTAATGTTATTTTCTGATTTTTGAGTTGTTGGTAATGTTTATATTATGTGTTGGACCTTACTGTACTGGTTTTGGGCTGTTAGAATCAAGAACGCCTATATGCACATGCATTTGGTAGGAAATAGATATTCCCTATTTGTAAATATTTCTTCATGGGATTGGAAATATGTGTAATTTAGATATGAGTATATATATATATATATGTGTGTGTGTGTGTGTAAATACATGTACATCTATGTTCCAAGGGTCGGTTTGAGTAGTCATCGACAAATAATGACATGTTTAAGGTAGGTTCACTATGCTTGACCCTTTAAATTGAATTCTATAATTTCATTATTGTTTTTCAAATATGTTTTAAATTTATGTAGTATATATATAATAATTTCAATATGGTTGTCCTAGATAGAAATATTCTTGCGTTCAATTTTCATACTTTATAAATATTCAAATGTGTGTTTTTTTTGTTTTTATAAGCCCTCAACCCTGTTTTGAAAAATGTAATACATTTCTAATTATCAATTGGTTTTAAATGTTAAATCTTTAAAAATGAATTTCTCAATTGTTTTAAGAGTGTGAATTATTTCCTAGGTTATTTAGCATGTGTATAATAGTTTTTCAAGATGGCTTGAATAAATATGGGTTAGTGTGTGATTTTAAAAAGGGGAAGTTTTGTGTTTTGGTTAGTTTAGAAAAAATATAGGGGTTTTGTTATGAATTTTAGGTTAATTGGTAATTTTTATTTCGTAAATAAAATATTTTTTTCAGATTGTTTAAATATAGTTTTTAAAAGTGTGGTTCTTAAGTTGTTTAATTATGTTTTTAATAGTTTTTTGTAAAGCTTTGTGTGTTTATGATTTTTCTAAAATGACAATATAGCTTGTAAAGTAATGAGGCCCATTTGGAACACCGATAATGTATTTAAAAAGTGAAAAACCCCTCTTGAGGCATTCCCCTAGTTTGAGAAATGTGATTCAAGTGTTAATATGTGATTTTTTATCTGTTCCTAGTGTTGAGGCTTTTGCATTGTTGTGTGACATGAAAAATGGGAATTTACCTAAGGAAGGAGATCGATGGTGAGAGTTTGAATGTGTTTTGGATAACGAAAGTGTTGTGTTTGTATCTATTTTCTTAATAAAACATGATCACCATTTTAAATTGATCACATGGGAAACCCTAGGTACCTATGTGGGAAGACTAGGACTAGTATGCTAGATGATTCAAAAGCTGTTTTTCTTGGTTTTTTCAACCCAAATTGATGTTGTGTCACTAAGTAAACATTTTATATCATTGGAGACCATAAGAATTTTCAATATTTATTCTATCTAGTGGATTTTACAAGAGAAAAGTGTAGGTTTTGGTAACTATACCATGTTTCATTGTTGTATGAGGATCCTAGGACTCCAACCAACACTAGTTGCTTAGGGATTGCCCATGGTGCTTTTAATGTGATTTTCATTTCATTTGCTTCTTGATTCTTATCTATTTTGAGAAAATAATATTTTAATTTTTTGTTTCTTTCCTTCATTTTTAAATGTTAATGCATGCTTGGGGTCTATTTTGAAAATTTATTGGGAGAGAAATGTTGTTGATAAAGATGAAAAACTTGTTACTTGAATTCGAAAAGATTAAAAAACATTATTTTATTGTGACTGGTTTTTAAACTAGCATGATTTGGTTTCTTTTTTAAAGGTAAGGGAATAGGGAATTGTTATTCCTTGAAATTCATAGTAATCATCTATATTCTCCCACCAATTTTATCTTTTCAGTTTTATGTTCTAGTTTTAGATCTCTCTTGTAACGAGTGTGGTTCCATATCAGGTGGTGACCCACATTGTCATTTGGAAGTACGTTTATCTATGTGAATTTATCTTGTTCACACATCAAGTTTTGATCTATTTTATTCAGTCTATAGTTATTTATTGGTCATTACATTGTGGGGAAAAATTATTCCCAACTATTTTACTTTGGTGTACGACAATAGTTTTCAGCCCATGGGGATCAGGTACACCATTTGTGCCTTGTCGCGGGCCAATTAATGTGATCAGTTCAGGGTAGACCCGGGTTGGTTCATGATAAAATGGATTCAAAGATAGGTTCTTGTTATTTTTGGAGTCATTTATCATGGAGGTTATGAATTTTGGGACTCGAGAGGTAGGTTTGGGAAGGAAATCACAAACCCTTTCCTGTCATGAGCCTTAATTTTCTAAGGGTCGTCCTAGATTTGAATTTTTCTTTTGATTGGTTTGTCTGGATAAGGTGTGAAAAAGGGAGTGATCTGATGTTACATGATGAGATTCCATGTATTAGTGATCCATGTACATCCAAAGTTCATGGTTACGATACTTCCTATGGATAATTCTCCCTTGGGTTGGAATAGGCACTACTTCCTTATTTTTGGAAATTTTCATGTGAGTTATGTTTTTGATTAGTTTTGGTTGGCAAGAGTATATTTCAAAAACAAAAATGTTTTACAAAAAAAGGGTTTCAAAAGGAAAAATCAAAAGTGTTATGGATTTTTTTTAGATTTCGAAAATACCTTTTTAAAAGGTGAGATGTATATTCTTTGTAATTCAAGATTTCAAGTTGAATGATAAATTTTTGGAAATGGGAAGTTTTTTTAATATACCCCTGGTATTTATATGAATGATAACATATGTCGGTGTAATCATGTGGTGAGTGGATAGTTGGTGGTATGTGTGGATGAGTTCTTTATATAGAACAAGGATGTCCATATGTAAGATTTAATGGTATACCAATGGTTGATATTAAGGTCATTTTTTTTCTGAAATATTATTTTCAAATGTGGTGATTCTAATGTTTTGAATAGTGAGTGGGAAATTTCATGGTGTTATCATTCTATGTTTAAATTTTTTGTCTCGTCTCTTGGTTTTTACATTCTGAAAATGGGGTTGAAATGGTGATTTGTGTTTGGGTTTTGTTTTGTGATTAAAGCGTGGAATTTTGATTTATGATTTGTTTTGATTGAGCATAATACTTCTTGTTTTTGAGTATGCCACCCAGAAAAGTCCCAGAAGATTCTAGTGACTCTCTTCTAGTTTTTAGTTCTATCCATTCTACTAGTTGAGTGGTGTAATTGAGTCTTTTTTATGTTGTTTCTTATCTTATATGGTGATCATGATCCGTTGGAGGAAGAAAAATTTCTTGATGAATTAACTAGTGGTTTAAGGTTATTTGAAATTCATAAATCTATGAGTGGCTCTGCTGGTTCGAGTTCATTTAATGTTTTAACTCTATATTGATAGAAGTGCTGGATCCTAGAATCGTTGCATGATGGCATGTCTTGTAAGGTATTTACGACCACTTTGGACCGATTTTTTATGCCCGAGCCAGTGAAGGTGAGGAAATTGGTAGAGATTTGGAGCATCTAGTAAGGCCAATGAACAATAAAGGCTTACATCAGGAATTTCCATGGGTGTTCCCTTTTCTATTGAGATATCATCATAGAATCTACTCATGTTACAATTTTTTGGGGTATCCATCAAAGGTTGAAGGATCAATTATTTTTTGCGTTCGAGAGGATTCCCCTTCAAATGAAGAGAGAGAACTAGGGGAACCAGTTTCATAGAATCCATTCATTCAATCCCATATTTTATTAGTCCGGAAGCTCTCTTGTTTACTTTTATTGTTGTCTGTTTGCATACTTTACGTCACCTTGTTTTCATCCTAAGAAGGATTTCTGTTAATGTGGCTCTTTGTAACACATAGGGAGGTTCTTCTAGTGGCATAATCAGAATGAGAATCAGTCATAGGATCTCAGCTTCTACCTAGGAGGTAGTAGATGCCTTAGAAAACTGAGCACTAGACACAGGCCTCGACATAAATCTTTTTAATGGTCAGAAATTCCAAGGGGTATGGAAAACCTTGGAAGGTATTTTTTCTCCAATTCTAGAATAAGAACTCTTTAATTTCCTTGTAGCAGTATCTTCATCATTGATGGTTTATTGTTGTAATAAGCATAGTGGTATTATTCCCTCATTGTTGCAGTTTTTCTTTTATTGCTCCAATTTGGTTAGAAGAAGGATGTAGTGAAATCATTTTCTTTTAAATCATGTGATTATACCTACTCAAAAGTGAGTATCGGAATGGTTTTATTTCTTGAGTGTTTATCTCTTTTGTGTATTTCTCTTGTTTGACATAATTTTCGTCTTGGAAATACTATTGTCTTGAAAAATGATAATCTTTGGTTCAATTAGCCATTTGTTTTGAGCTCTTTCCATGGGTTTTCTCATGTGTCGGGGGTTTTTGGTATGGATTGAATGTTTCCATGTTGGTATGTGCTGGTTAGCATAAGGTGGTCGATTTCTAAATGGTGGGGAGACCCACTAGGGATAGTGTTGTGGTGTCTTCGAGAGTTAATATATGTGGAGTTTTGTTCTTTGTTACTGGTTTCAACTTCTGTTCAAGTTAATATTTGTAGAGTTAGCCCATGCTAAGGGTCTCAATGTGGGTTATGCTATTCATTTTCTTGGGGTGGGGAGAAACATCCTTGTTTCTTGATAGATATTATCATTACAGTTTCCCATAAAATTGGTTGGGTGTGACTGGTGGAGTAAAAAGCCAAAATGAGTTCATGATTTCATTGGCCTCATTTTGTTTCAAACTCGAGTTTGATTCCTTATTTGGATGCGTGAAATTCTTAGGGGCATAATGTTTTTTTGGTGCGGATAATTTTCACAACCCAACCTAGCACCTTACGGTTGAGGTTATTTTATTATATTTTAGTCTTTTATTAAAAGTTTAATTTTTCTAAAAAAAAATTAAAATCAAAATGAATGAAAATAAAATAAAACAAAAATGATTTCAAAATAATAATAAGGATATTATTATTATTATGAATAACAATATTTTTAATATTATGTTTATCATATATAAAAATTATTATTATTATTATCAAGGTTATTAATGTTATTAGGGTTTAAAACCCCTCTGTGGAGACCCATCTCGTTCATCTCACTCGTGCGATATGACCCCCTACCTCTCCATGTATCTCGCCACCCCACCCTCCGCCTACATAGTGACTACCCCTTCTTACCACACCTCCATGCACCCACTTCTGGCCTCCTACCATCTAGTAGATCCTCTCCATCTGGCCATTCCACCCCCACTTCCCTTCCCTGCTCATGTGACCCAGCTCCCTCTATCACTCCTACATGTCGTGCATCATCCCCCTCTGATGAGCTCCCTCTCCATCGAGTTTTCCTCCAAATTTCTCTAGGAATAGTGGATAGTCTGTCAATGTAAGATCCTCTCTCTCTCCTTCCCATTTCTAGCTGTGACTAGGTCTCTCATTCTACCTATGAAATTTAGTTGAATCCTAGGTATGGTATAACTCTGATTTCCTTTGTTTCCTACATTGTAAGGTTGTGCGTAAGGTCCATCGGGACTCCCATATAAATGTTCCAGCAAACATTCCTATAGGAGATGCAGTTCAGAGTGTTGTGGGCCTCCACCACCATCTAAGGTGTGGGTTAAATATATTTTATTTTTTTCACATAATTTCATTAGGGTCTACTAGTTTTTATGAGACCTAAGAGGAATTTTGTTATGGTGTTTTGATCGATTCCAAGGGCACACAAGCATATTCCCAAGTATGAATATATATAGATATAAATATATCTTAAGATTGCAGGTTCCATAATGGCATGGGGAAAACATGCATCAATTGAAGGATATATATCTATATATATATGGAAGTGATTTCATTAAATATGGATACATATTGATATATAAAGAACTTAATGACAAGCGTTGGCTAGGTCTGCTTAAGTTTGGGTCCCTATCATTGACTATTTATTTAAGAAATCATTAGTTTCTTCTTTAAATAAGTTGTTTTTTTGAGTATACTAGTTTCATGGAGCAATATATCTTAAAGTAAATACTGAAATTAGGTAAATGGATTTTTTTTGATAAAGACATGTTTTATAACAATACTCCTCCAAAGGAGTTTCCCTTCCTTCAAAGCAAAAAAGTAGTGATATATGTTATATTATTTTTAGTATGGTTTAACATATTCATATGTCTTCCTGCTAATGTTGTTATTTCATGGCACTAAAATTCCGTTAAATTATTTTTCCCATGTGACTTATGTCATGTATGTTCTATGTGCGATAGTTGAAGAATCCCTTGGGTTTTCTTTTTTAACATAACATGAATGGATTTTTCCTTTGAGACCCTTAGGTGTTTTTTACCCCATTTCACGAGATTTTAATAGTTAAATTTATTTTTATGTCAAATTATGAATTAAATGAATTAATCTTGAATCAATTTTGTGATATTTGAGTATTCAGTAATTTTTATAGGTTGTGTCGGACCTCATTGCAGTTGATTCGAGCTGCTTGTATCAAGAATACCTATATGTAAATGCATAGGGTAGGGAATATATATATATATATATATGCCATCATTGAAAATATTTCCCATGGAATGGGGAATATGTGAAATGCAGGTAGGGGTATATATATATGTACAAATTCTTGTGCGTGTATGCACCAATGGTCAGTTTGAGTGGTCGTTGTAAAATAGTGGCATGTTTAAGGTAGGTTTCCTTTTTCCGAACAGTTAATTTGAATTCCATAACTATTTTATTGTTTTAAAATTTTGTTTCATATTTATTTATTATATATATAAGCCATGTGATATGGTTTTAATTGTTATAAATGGTTCTTCATTCATTTTTCAAAATTAATAATGTTTCTTAATGTGTAATTTTCTTGTTGTTATATTCCCTCAAACCTCTTTTGAAAATGTAATACATTTATAATGATCAATTGGTTTTAAATTTTTAATATTTAGACAATATTCCTATGTTGTTTTGATTATGTAAAGTATTTTCAAGTGTATTTTGTGTGTGTATAATAGTTTCAAAGTTTGGAATGAATATAGATGGGTTATTGCGTGAATTTAAAAATGGGAAGTTTCATGTTTTGTTTAGTTTAGAAACGATGCGTGGGATTTGTTATGAATTTGAGGTTAAATGTTAATTTTAATTTGTTAAAAGTTATTATTTTTTAAGCTTGGTTTCCAAATTGTTTTTAAATTTTGGGGGCCTTGGCTGTTTAATTGAGGTTTTAAAGGGTTTTGGAAAGTGTTGGGTGTTTATGATTTTTCAAAAATTACAATATTTCTTGTAACGTATTGAGGATCATTTGGAACATTAAGAATGGATTTCGAAAGTGTAAAAATCCACATGGGGCATTCCCCAAAGTTTGAGAAATATTATGCAAGTGTTAATAAGTGATTTGTGATATGTGCTTAGTGTTGAGGCATCTTAATTGTTGTGTGATGTGAAAATGGGAATGTGATTAAGGAGGGAGATAGATGGTGAGAGGTTGAATGAGTTTTGGATAAATAAAGTCTTATGTTATTATATGTTTTATTAATAAATCCTTGTCTATATTTGATATATAGAACATGGAAATCCTTAGGTACCAATGTTGGAAGACTTAGAATAATATGCTAGATGATTCAGAAGCAGTTCTTCCTGGTTTCGTCTAGAAGAATTGATGGTGAAACACTAACTAAACATTTTTGATGATTAGAGACCCCAATAATTTAGTATGTCTCACCTATGCATTGTATTATGCACAATAATAGTGTGGTTTGTGGTTACTATACCATATTTCACTAAGATACAAGGATCGTAGGTCCCAAACCAACACTGGCAGTATAGGGATTCCGCATGGTTCTTGTAATGTGGTTTTCATCTCAATTGTTTTATGGTTGTTCTCTCTTTTATAAAAACCATATTTTATTTTATGTTTCATTTCTTCATTTTGAAATTTTAATTCATGCTTGGGTATATTTTTAAAATTTAGTGTGAGAGAAATGATTTTCTTGAGAACGAAAAAATTGTTACTTGAATTTGAAAAGAATAAAAAGCAATATTTTATTATGACTTATTTTCAAACGTGATTGATTGGGTTTCATTTTTAAAGGTAAGGGCATAGGGTATTTTTATTCCTTGGCATTCCTATAGAGTATCTCAATGCTAATTCATACAATATCTTTTCAATTTCATTTTCTACTTTTGGATTGCTCTTTCAGCGATCATGGTTCCGTGTCAGGTGGTGACACATGAGGTGACTTGGAGGCACGTTTGGTTGTGTGATGTTATCATATTTCCACTTCTAGTGTTTATCTAATTTTACAGATTATATTTATTTATTTTTCATTCCTTTGTGGTCCAAAATCATTCCCAACTATTTTATATTAGTGGAAAACACTAGTTTCCACCCTATGGTTATTGAGAATTCCATTCGGCCCCTGTCACCGGCTGACTCAGGTGACTGGTTCAGGTTCGACTTGGTCTGGTTTTTGAAAACTGAAGAAAAAACACATGATATAATTGAAAAACTATTTCCTGTATTAGTCACCTGGTAAAAATATCAACTAATAGAGTAAAACATTTTACCATAATACCTAATGACTATCCACATGAAGGGTCCGTGAAACCACATGAAAATAGTGTACGACCGTGAATCCACAAAACATATGAATAAATCATTGGTTGAATTAAAAAAATTTAAACCACATTACAAAAAATTATACAACAAGAAGTACCACCGACCACATGGTTGGTGGACTACCAGCCTGAGTTGATAGAAAAAAAACATTTAAAAATGAAAATATATTTTTGGATGAACAATTTCATGGTAATGCAATTATTGAAAAACTCAGGATCTAAATTTGTTATTCCAAACCAATATCACTAGAAGGATTTAAAATATAATTCAGAATAATAATAATTGATAATTTTTTCATTGAATAGTTACATTTAAGAATATTATATATTAGGGGATATGATAGAGTAAAATTGACTCTGGAGGATGAAGAAATGGACTAAATTAATATTACCATACTATATGAATCCCACTTATTATATATTCTTATAGAGATTAATTCACTAGGATTTTCCCATGAAAAATACCATACTAAGATTACATATATGAAACCGAAGGAAAACTATTTTCTTTTAATGTTATAACTTATAGAGATCATGACAGAAAACACGTTCATCGAACCACCCTAGAAGCTTCCACCATTCCACTCCTGAACCACATGGAATATAATGGAGTAATTGGGGTTATGTATATATAACTTATGAGTATGAAGATTAATATTTTTAAATGAAACAATAATTTTATTTATGCACTTTTATTGTTACATTTTCAATGATTATATAATGTGCTTTGTAAAAACCAGAATTTTATATAAATAAATAAAAATTATATTTCTCAAGAATATACAGTTTCCATTAAGACACTCTATTCATATAATAATGAATTTTATAAATTAATAACTTTTTAGAAAAATATTTTTATTACTGTATAATATTTTAATTATATATTATATAAAATTTAAGGAAGTTGAAAGTAATTTTTCTATGTGTGAGAGAGTGATTAATATCATAAAACTAGTATTTTTGAGATTGTATGGATTTCATAAACAGAAAATTATCATATATTAAAAATTATATTTTAAAAATTAATATTATTTCATAAATTATAAAGTCAAAATTAAAAAAGTGTGAAATTTTCATTATTTAATATGAAAATCAACATTTTCATTAAAATTTAAATATTATACAAAAACACTATCGATATGATTCCATCACACTACCGTAAATGTGATGTACAAAAATTCATAAAATTCAACCAAAACCAAATATATAAATATATATCCTTGAGAACTATGCATTTTTAGGTTATTTTTTTAATTTTCTCAACCCATAATGAATCCTACAAAACCTGTATTATATTTTGGGTATTTGCAAGCATATCTTTCTGAATATGACTCACATCTACATCGAGAATGGTAATTTTTCTAAATTCAACATTAATGGAAATATAAAATATTTAAAATTACTCATCTTAGATAGAAACCTTGCAATGAACCCATTGGATGGTTGGTGGGTTTTATTATCATTTAAAAATATATTACAAGACCTATGTTTAGAAATTAATAAATAAATGCCCTCCGTTTTTTATAAATACACACCCCTCCTCTCATTCCACTTCATTCATACCCAATGTATAATATATTTACTCTCCCTTTTTTTATCAAATTTCCTCCATTATTTAACATAATCTCTTTAGGAGATCCTTTGATGCTTTTAGATGTGACCTCTCAATGTAAGATGTTCTCTCTTCTTCATTTTACTTAAGAACAAGTATTAAGTTATGATTTTTTTAATTCCAACTCTTCATGTTTGAATATGATTTTACACATACATTTAATAACATTATGGTGCCCATTTAATTTGATACCACCATTAACATTAAATACAACCTTCTATAAACCTAATAGTTCTGTCATTATACTACTGAAAATATAATGTGAATTTCAATTAAAAACTTCTTTTCTATGTATGTGCATTCCCATTTTAACATAAGGGTATTCACTAAGATATACTAATATAAGATTTATTTAATTCATCTAGTTATATATCCCATAAATCAAAATCATGTGATTATAATTTAATGGTATCCTTATATTGTATGATCTAACTAGTAGATAAATGTATGTACATGATATGAATATGAAGGGTGGGATCAGAATTATATATCCCTCCAATTCATTGTGTAATGTTTTTATCTAACTAGATTTCATGTATTGTTCATGAGTGGTTATCAAAAGAAAAATATGTCATGATCTATTCATTTTTAGAATTTACTAGTATATATGAAGTCATGAATTATGTATATGCAACATTCCAATCTTACCATGCCTTTATCATTTTATATCATCATTTTAAGCATAGGTTTAGGATTATGACCACATTTTTGTCACCTTTATATTCCTCTTGACTAATATTTATTACTTTCATCATTTTATTCTTTTATAATTCCATTATAAGAATTAACCTCCCATTTCTTATGTGATCCCCAATGTTAATAGGTAAAAATTTAGAAGGTCAATGGATTTATAAAGGAACGAAAATTATTATTATTTTGATAATTTTGTTGTATCCCAATTTCATGTTATGATATGATTCATCTAAATTACCAAATACAATAGGCCATTCAATAATTTTGTATCTTATAAAGTGTATCACTTGTGATAAATTATAAAATAATGGTGATGAGTTATATGTATTTTCATTATTTATATTAGTGAAAGGCGAAGATATTTTTTGGAGATAAAGAGTACAAAAGTGTAGGGAACAAAGTAAGGATAAGAAAAAACATATGAAAATAACCATAAATTATAATTAGTTGTAGAATGTGTTGTTTCCATGCATAAAAAACTCTTTCTTGATATGATATGTGGATGTGGATATTTCCTTGTTGAACCTAGGGGTAGTATCCCAAAAAATTAAACATTTGGAATTAAATTGATCATCACCTATTTAATCATAATGAGGACTTATAATAGGCATATTTTAAAACTCCTATAGGATTTATTATGGTAAAATAGAGAATTACTATGAACCATATTGAAGGAAATAAACATTCCTATAAAAGTGTGAGTCAGTAAATAGAAAATGGATAACTAATACTGAATCCTAGAAAATCAATGTGTATGGAATGAATTTCATCTATATTTCATTCTATCAATATTAATATCATCCATTTTAGTGGATTTATAGTTTTAAGAATTTAATCCCTAATATCCAATTAACTATAGTCAATTCCATGAAATGGGAGGAAATGAGTTAACAATATTTTTGATTTTCGTTGCCCAAATGAGATATCCCTCGGCAAGGGAGTAAGATTCTAGAAATTTGTGACATTACTTACTTAGTATAATCATTTTTTGAAAATAAACCTTTTTTTGGTGAAAACTCCACATCCAACAAATATTGAGAAAGTTACAATTGGAGACTATTATGCAATAAAGGCCGATCGAATTCAACAGGTATTCTGATCAATTATTCATATAATTACAGATTTCATCTATTTAAAATATATTCAACATTATTTAATTATCTATGAAATAGATGACAATTATAGTTTTTTATTTTATGGTTGTAGAATAAGATCAATTGTTGGGGTTGATTGAGAATACAAATCCAAAAGAATGTGTAGAATTTATTTATTAGATAAAATTGTCAAAATTCATTTCTGGAAATTTTTTCTCCGCACCCTATGTATGAAAATATAGAGGTATTTCCTCCGAATAAGGGAAAATAATTACAAATCCATAAAGTATTATAAGGAGAATATCAAAATACTGGAATGATACACATTCAAAATTTTCATTGATCATGAATGTATTGTTGAAAACTTCTTTGGTTGCCTATAGGCGTGTTATTATAAATATTGTTAATTCTAGGCATTAATAGGTATGCTGAAATTTTTAGATGTCATTTCATTATCTTAATTTTAATTGGTGAATGAGAATGGTTTCATGGAAATGAAGATAGAATGTGTCTATTGTATTTTAATTATGTATGTGTGATTGAGAAATCAAATGGGCCTAACTGATTCCAACACCCAAATTATCAAAAGTGTGGGATGGATATTTCTTGATATTACCTGAAGGGTACCAGTAAATATATTAGGGGTGTGGAGTATGAAAAAACTATATAGATAATGATGATATGAGAAGCCGTCTAATATGATGCAATAATTTAATACTATAGTAAACCATTAGACTTATTTACAATTTTTTAACATGATATAATAAGGAAACTAAGGGAATAAGTGCACAATGATGAGGGTTTTTTACGATAACTAATGCTTACAAACTCTAATGAACTGAGAGGTAGGGTGAGCTCATGAAATCAAAACATATAATGTGTATCTCAGAATAATTTTTCTAACATGTATGATGGTTATTAATTAAATATTAATGAACCTACAATTTTAGTACACCTATAATTTTTTTATATCATGAATATATGTAAAACTATTCAAACTACACTTTAAAATATGGAAGATGAAATATATATGAAAGTTAAAAATAAAGAAATGATTTAATATCCAGTATTTTTTTAAACAAAATTTCCATATTTTGGTACAAAACATCCCAATGAACATTATACTTCACCCATTAGTATAATTTGATGCAATTATAGGTATGGATTTGATTTTCTTATATAGATCCAACTAAAATTGTATTGATAATGAATTATCCTTAATTATCATGAATCACCCTCTAACTCAATACAAGTTAAAAGAGGAGGATGATTCTATTTTTGAATCATCATCTAATGCATGGATATTATTACCCTATGATGAATAAATTAAATATATAATTAATGAAAATATGGAAAAGATTTTAATTTATGACATCTTCATTATCTATGAATATGATTACATGTCTCTCTATGAATATCATGTTCTTCCTCTAAGCCACAAGATTAAGTTATCAATCATGATTATACTCGATGTTTTTCAAATATCCAAGACTAAAAATGGAATAGCCACTATTGATTAGGAGGATATAAATAGAAAGCTAAAATAGAATATGTATAAAGGGTTTATA
Source organism: Viscum album (assembly GCA_963277665.1). Classification (NCBI taxonomy): domain Eukaryota; kingdom Viridiplantae; phylum Streptophyta; class Magnoliopsida; order Santalales; family Viscaceae; genus Viscum; species Viscum album. Next base: position 895,831,349 of record OY728123.1, read on the forward strand.
CACACATGTTTTTATCACAGGGAGAAACATTCCTTTTTAATAGGAATAAGGATGGGTCAACACACCTATTCAATTATTATAGTCCTCGTAATAAGATAATGAAAAAATGTTGATAATACCATGGATTTATGACTTGAGGGAAAAGGTACATGGAACCTGTACACCTCCATGAAATATCCTTGGTCAGGTTATTATCATATAATGGGGATGAAAGATAATATCACCAATACAAATTTACATATATGTTAAAGGTACTACTAGTTTATTTTTTGATGAAATTTGGAAAAACCAATCCTCCAATTATGATCCTTGAATTAATGTGTATAGTATTTTGTTACTTTGTCAAGGGATTTGTGATTTTACATATAGAGGATATTCACATAAAACATAAATGTATGTAGGGGAATATGGAGTATTTTTATGTTTTATTAAATCCCTTGTAAATGGAATGGTTTTATACTTTGTACATAAAATGTAATTTTTTGATAGAGAATGTAGCATTTAGGCTTCATGTTATCACAAAGAATGGGATATTTTTCAGTTACTTTAAAATAAAATTATATTGATTATGGGAGAAGATTAATATTTTATGTGGAGATACAAAGTTTCCTTTGATCAAATTCGTAAAAAAAATTATTTGTGAGAAAATTATCTTGATTATCAAGCCCAAGAAATGATAACTTAGAAACGGTTAAATGTTTTCTAGAAATATTAATGTGAGTAGATATTTATCATCTCAAATATAAGTCAAATTACTGGACAATTTCCCATATATAGATTTAATTGTGATGGATTTTTGATCTACAAAAACGAAATCCAAAAACCTTTAGTTTTCAACTCTTAAATGATAAAAAAGTGATAACCTATACTCACACCAAATAAAGATGCATGAGATGTACTAATAACATGATATAGATTAGATTCTGTGATCATCTCATTGAATATTTATAATAATTATCTCTATAAGAGGAAGTGAAATATATATATTCAATATAAACAAATCATGTATATATTCATAAAATTGATTCTCAAAATTTTCAAATGAATGTGGTTTGGGAGATCTTTAATTATGAATGATCAATCTATTACTATCCTGGAAAGATGAACAATGTGGGAGATGGGAAAAGTAGAAATGATCATAAAACCTTAACCCTAATGATGGTTGAATGAAATAATCTCTTTATAGAAATGTAGACGATATATATTTTAATAATAAAATGATCACAAACATACCATTCTCATATAATTTATCGAAAATCTATTTTTGAGGGGATCAAGGAATCCTAAAATTTAAATAAAGAGTTACAATGAAATTTAATTAATATTCCATGGTTTAATATTCATAATTAATTATTTTTAAGGTGTGGTACCTAGATATGTGTCCCATCAAAACCAGATTTGAAAAGGGAACATTTGAATGATTGAAAAAGATTATCTTTATTTATTTATATAGAAATCATTACGATCTATAATGATACGAAGAAAAAATTGGTGGAATTAAACAAATATATCAATTTTAGAATTTTTGTCTCAAAAATTCATATAAAAATATGTCAAGGCTGAATGAAATATGTCTACGGGTATAATGTAACTATTTTCCATACCGGTATATAAATTGGAATAAATGGTAGAAAATTAGATTATAGGGATCTCCATGAGATACAAGGAAAATAAATTTATATGGGTAGTCATCAACCCCCAAACAAAGTCATATTATTTCATTAATCTGATATAAGATTTATATTTTTTAAAAATCACCAATATTGATGTAAGGTATGTGGTACGAGGAAATGGAGTGTTACTCTCAACTAAATTTGATTGTGATCTATGGTTTGTTTTGACATTATAGATAATAATTCAGTCAATGTTATATAAAGAATAGAATTTTTATACTGCTTATCACACATAGATGGATGTTCCATCTAAGATAACCATAAGAATATTGAGTATATGATAATATATTTTTCAATCGATATACAAGGTTGTTGGGATAAACACATTCCCCCTAATGGAATTCTCATATAAAAATATTATAATTTATAACATTATATGGGATCAAAACGGGGATATGATTTGGATGTATTTTCAGAGTACAATATGATGGGATGCTATTAGAGATATAGTGATTAGGGAAAGGTATATTATACAATAGAATATATAATATTTTTAAACCATTCAATTAAATACAAAATATTGAATAATTTAGAAAAAATATACTCAAAAAATCGTTTATGTGACCTTGATTTTTGGGAAAAAGGTAATGTATTCATTTATATATTAGTAATAAGTAAATTGATAAGGTTTCTGAAGAGGTTAATTAAAAGTACTAGAAAAATACTCTCCTTTGAGTTCCTTGATCCCATAAGATATTCTTTCTATTGAAAATAAATATCAATTAACCTATCAATATAACATAACCTATTCCTTGTATACCTTATGGGGACATAAATATTGGACCCATCAAATCTATTGAATCTTAAATGAATTGGCTTTTCAAATATGAATGGATCCTTGGATTACTATTTAGAACCTCTTTTATTATGATAAATGTGGTCTCTAATGAAAAGGAGTGTCCTGAAAGAGTCTAGGGATCATTTGGAGCTAGGTGTTTTTGAAAATGGGAAGGAACACTTAGACCCACTTTTAGTGCATAATTACAACTAAACTCATGACTCAACATTGCAAGTCAACTACTACACTAGGGAATCCACACAGTTTGTCTAAAAAGGTGTGTGTAAGACCACACACCTTTGTGGAAATTTAGGTGTCTTGGGATAATGGGTTTCAACCAGCTTTAAAATGGTTTTAAAAACCATGAACATAGCCCTTGAAGGTTCACCCCTTATATATTGTGGGCATATAGTTGCATCACAGTTTAACAAATCTTGTGGCTACAACATGTGTCCTTGTAAATAGTGGTCAAATAACCTTTTCCGCTTGAAAATTTTTACACCCAAATTTCCAAATCATTATAATAACGTTTAGTGGACCACACATAGGGAATTTCATCCTCTACTCCACCTTCCAATTTTGATTCCTCTTTCATCTGATATTTGATTCATTCACCAACAGGTGAGTTGGAATGCTTATGGTGAGCTCTTTAATCCTCTTCCTTCTATTTGATTTTTCACATCTCCTGTGTTTTTCTATTTAGGTGCGAAATACTTTTCCCTATTTTAACGGAATGTGTTGATTATTCAGATATCTCCCATTCTAGTATTATTCAATGGTCAAAAATAGAAGAGGGGAGTGTAATGAAACTAAAGAATGTGGTATATATTATTTCCTTAAGTTCTGTTACATTTATATATTTTTCCATTATATCACGCACCATACTCTGTTGAATATTTCTATTAAATTTCTAATTAATTTAATTAAGTGGTATTACTATTCCTAATATGATCCTATATAGAAGTGAAGAAAGATTTTTCGGCTGTTCTCCTAGTCGTGGGCTACATCTTTTGGTGTTTTGAATCCTATACTAATAAATGTTTCTCTTTCCAAAAAAAATTAAATGGCCATAATATGTGTGCTTCTCTTTTAATATTTTTTCCATGTATGAATTTAAATAATAATTAAATTTCCATGGGTAATATTAAATGTCGTTTTATTTATTCATTTTTCCTTATATCATTTGAATTTTTCTTTATGATTTTTTATTTATTTCATGAAAACATTTCATTACCTGATAGTTATCACATTGAATAAATTCAATTGGATATCATGATTAACATGTTGATATTTTTATGCCATGTAGAGAATATGTGATCATGAGAACAATGTGTTGCTTTCTCATGAGTCAAGAGTGAATTAGGGTTCCAACATAAGAATGCTACAGAAGGGATCACCATCTTCAGATAGGGAACTATTCGAAATGATTGGAGCGAAACATGGTTTGCCTAAGAAGGCTTCTTTAGGAGGATTATTTATACTCATGAATGACACCGACTATATTTGGGAGGAACCATGGGAACTCTTGTTCGAAATATGGTTACGCCATGCCTCAAATACTCAATCCCTTATGTGTGATAGTTGGGATTGTCTCAGTGGTTGGTGCTTGCACCATGCCATGAGTGACATGTGGGACTCCTCATATAAATCACCAGGAATGGGCTCTATTGTATTGGTTATTTTCGGAGGTCATGTAGGGACACATAGGACCACTTTGAGGATCTCCATGGATAGGATTAGGAATCCCAAACTGGATTTTATGGTTACCATTCTAGGATTTCATGTTCTTATTTATTATTTTATTATCATGAAAATGCTTAACCATTGAACTAAGGACACATATTCCTAGACAAATATCATTCTTGGGGTTCCTCCACAATGGATACATTATTTATGATGACCCAAGTTCATACCATAATATATTTTTATAGGTTCATTTGGTTTAGAAACTTCTGGCTTAGCCCAAAGTAGGTAGTGGAGATCTTGTATCTAGTTGGAACACGTACCAATATGTTTAAATATTTATATTTCATTTAATTACATATTTTTATTACACTCATAATCATATATTTAATGGACTTAATTGATCGAGAAACCATTTGTGGTGTAATACTGAGTATATCTAACAACCTTATTCAGGAACCAATGGTACACAAGAAGGAATAATGAATATATGTATAGATAAAAGAATCTTCCATTTCAGATTCTTGATTTTAAATTACAGGATGGAGTACCAGAGAAGGGGATCCACCATATGATCATGATGACAGTAGTTACATTTTTCAAATTTTTACATTTTTTGTAAAGAATGTTGAATATGTATGTCTCCCTAGTACCATTTTCCCCTATTTTTTCATTATTACATGAAATTATCATCAACACCATTTTTTATCTATTTATGATTCAGATTCATCCTATTTATTATATTTCAAGGTTTATTATTATTACTATTCATCTATTGTGTGTTATTACTACTTATTTTGTTATTTCTCATTTATAATATACCATTGTACATTTCTCTGACATATGAAGGAATATCCTCCCCATAATCGCATCTCAGGACCTCAATGCTAGTCGAAAAACTATGTTGAATGGGGTGGATAGAATTATGTATCATTTCCCAATTTATTTAGGTTCCACTAAGAGTCTTCTTGTCAATGATTCTATAATGTGGTATCGCATGTACTATTTACTTTTTCCTAACTCTTTGTTTATTAGAAAAGAGACTGGTAATAATGGAATTTGGTAATGGACATATGTCTTGGAGTAGGTAACACACATATCGGGGAACCCACATTACATGGGATGAGTTATTGATGTTATTGGTTTCTTACAACTAAATTTGTTCTAATATCACCATTTGGAGATACACAAGATGTGTGAATTTATTACTATTGAAATTATTATAATGGAATTTATATACCATGGTCTGATGATATGAGGTTGTATAAAAACCATGGTTTATATTCGGTACTCATGGAATTAAATTTATATCATTTGCACATGAAATATCTATATTTCACCATTCCTTTCTTTGGATTCATGTGTCTGATGTGTGTGTGTTGATACTCTGTTTCATCACACTACTGAAAAATTTAAAAAAGGAAATTCATTTAAAAATAGAGGATAAGATAGATGAGGGATGGAAAGAATCACTATGACATAAAGAGAAATCGGGTCAAGGTACCCCCGAGCACCGTCGGATTACAAGAACCTACATGCCACCTAATTTCATGACCAAAAAACATTGCATAGGGTTTCATATTTTCCTATCAATAGATCTTTTGGGTCTTCATTTGGAGATACGAACTTCCTCGAAGGCTGATTACTTCTATGATCACCATAATGATTTTCTCATGTCCTTTGAAACCTCTAATGTAGTTTCCTAACATCTAATGATAGGGAATTAAAGTTGGATAGTGATACTTCAATCCATTTATTGTCAAAAATTATTAACACTTTGGTGACCTATTCACCTAACACCCTGATTTAAAAAGACTAGCATGATTCACCGTTCATAAAATAGGAACTTGCACTACCCACTTTTGGAAAATACCTCTTGAAACCATTGAAGGATTTAGAAAAGTATTGTGAAAGCGTAATTATCTACATTGTTATTCCTCTATGGTGCTACCAATTCACCCAATCCTACTTGAGTGGAGACCCCTTGTGTGTTCCACCTTGGTTCACCTCACCTTTCGACCTATGTGAAACTTTCATGGATAATCCCTCAAAGACACTCATGGAAGGGCCTATTCTTCTTTGTATACATTGTCTAAAAGTGACCATGTTGAAACGTCCACCAAGACCTCCTAATTTACCAAACCATTGGGAATGGAACATCAAAATGTCTCCCATTTTGAATTAGATTTTTACAGTATGAGGTTTCCCACACATGTACTAGCAGAGGGTAAGGTTCCTCGAGGAATATGTAGATTTGGATATTTATAGTAATGTGGACCCTTACAAAAAGGAAAATGTTCCGGAGTTCCTGATCTCAAATTTCGGGGATAGGACTCTGCCCATCCCATCTCATTTCTGTGACCTGGAGGCTTCAGTTCCCATCAGGGAGGGTAAGGATCATTCTTGATTTTCCATTTAGCATGGAATGACATCCGCCTCTAGTTGCAGATCCAATTTCAAGGTCACTCTTCGAGAGTTAATCTTCTAGATTTTCATGTATGATGTTTCAGTATTTCTCCTCTCAACCTCTACATCCTTCATTCCTTCATTACCTTGGACCCATATCCAATGTAAACTGAAGAGTGGGATGTTTTATATCCCCATCCTCTTTCATCGTATCCATGACATCTTCCACCAGTGATGGAGAAAAATTGTGTGGTTTTTTGAACCACTCATGTCCTATTGTTTCACACACATCGAATCAATCACATAGTCTTACAGGTTTGTGATGATAAAAATACATGCATGATCCACAAATGGGCCTCCACTTAGGTGTAATCCTGAAACGGATTGAACTGCTAGAACTTTGATTCCTATTCAAATCAGGATATGTAAGAAGACAACTTAAGGCTGGAGATTAAGGGTTTTCCACCTCATAAGTAAATCTAGAGTTAATTAAACAAAATCTCCATGATTTAAGACATCCCTCATGGACCTTGTTACATGGGAATCATTTTCAGGAATAATCCCCAATTTATTTCTCTTAAAGGTATATAATCCCCCACGCGACACACTAAATTACATGGGATTGATTTAAATTCTAATGGGATACATAGGAAGCCTCCCTAAGGTTCATACCCAACAACCCAAATCAAATATTTTCTTTATGGGCCATATCACTCGTAGAGTCTAATTGAATTTGGAAACTCATATCTCTTCCTTTTTTTATGGGATTCTTCTTCATAAGTCGCACGCCGAATGATTACTATGATCTTTTTTAATATATGTTACTGAAAAATGATGTTATACTATATTGTTGGGTTCTCATCACATGACCTTAAAAGGTATTATGTTCCCCATTATGTGGTACTGAATTACGTGGGTTCTAATTCATCTCATAAGGATATGTCGGTAGCCAATTTATGGGTTTGATCCCAACATTAAACAATTCTCATCTCCTTGGATGATGATAAACTTTAGTGTGACATTTATCTACCTGTATTAGAATATACTCTAGTGTTCCCCACTATGCGGCTATATAACCAGCATCATTGGAATAACTACCCTAGAATCTCTATGTTGTATATGAGAAAATATCTCCATCAGTGAAGAATATTGAATACATACAGATGATTTTGAATTACAAACATGTTAATAATTTATAACTAATGTTTGGATAACCAAAACCATACTCGGGAATTAATTAAGGATTCATGAACAGATCATAAATCTATAAGGGAGTCCCTGAGTAGGGAATAATTCCCCCAAAAGAGTGTGATGAGCATGATGTACCATGATCTCGACCAATGTGAGTAATTAAGCATCATGGGTCAAAATCCCTAATGATCACCTAACATTAAAAAGAAGGACCCTATTGATATAGAACCATTGGGTATTTGTAGTTCCACGAATTAACCAGTTGGAAACTGTTCTGAAATAGAAAACCATTACGGTTATGAAATATGAGGGAAACAACAAATGGTGAACCAGAAATTAATGACTTAACTATGAAACTTCCTCTAACAAAATGTATTTACTATTCAATCTCCATCGAGCCATTTTATTTTACAATGAAGTCACATTTCTATCAGAAAAAATAAATAGTCAACCCGACCTGAATCCGAATACAAAATGATATTATCAACTACTTTTATGGACCCTTCTTCTATCAAAATGAAAGAGGTAATGAGAAGGAAATAAATCACACATGATTTCATACAGAAAAATTCTACTTTAATAGGGTTTTCTTAATTGTGCATACCGTACACACATGGACTCATTTGTCAAAACACTCTTTGATATAGTAGATTCCTTCAAGTTTTCACATGTGAATTCCTTGGCTAATACTCTGGATGGATCCTTTTCTGTATGAAGGATTCCATCACCAAATTTGTTTCTTCCACACTTGGTCACTAACATGATGGTTTGAGAGTACTGTCAGCATGGTACCATAGGGACTCTGTAGGATGACATACATGACCTCTAGCTTAAAACTCATCCCCAGTCGACTGGTCAGTGATGAACAGTACTCCTGAAGAAGATGGAACTGACTACCATATTCAACCATTTTAGGATTTTATCTCGAGAACACAATAATCAGTCCCTCCATATTTTTGAGTGGTGGGTCAGGAGGCAACTTATGGGATCATCCCGAAGACATAGTGGTCCTTCCCTAAGGCTACTTCCAACATTATCCACCGCCAATTCCACATGGAAGTAAACCATGATCATGATGAGTGTGTTACCTTCGACTATCTGTCCTAGGTCCCTCAAAACTAGGCATGAAAGAAATCCTGCCAAGGATGAAAACCTACCAATAGGGATTTGGAACTTACCTTTTCTCCCTATGTATAATCCCACCAACCTATTTTAGTGTAAAACAACATGTGGGAACATACACCCATCTTCCTTCATCCCATCATCCAACAGACTCATCTACCACCAACCATCCAATCCTACCATTAAAATATGGAAGAGTACCATGAGTGGGGACGTACTCTCACTTAGAGTCATATAGCCTACCATCAGACTCACCTATAATCATTCAAAGAATAGAGCCAACTCAGTTTTGTTGTAACATTAATATTAGAACACACGTCTACCTGCACCCACCAATCCTGCAAACAACCTCATTGGGAAACTCCTAGAGAATTTAGTCGGAGATTCCCAATGACAAGCATAGGTAAGACTCAACTCTCAACCACGACACGTTATAACTGTTAGTATCCATTGGAAGTAAATATAGGAAACGAGCAGGCAAATAGACATACTCCAGGCACATAATGGATGTGTATCCCCATTCTAGCCACTGAAGCCACCAAAAACATATTTTTAATAATGAAAGGGAAGATGTAAATCCCTTATCATATCACATAGACCTTAAAGTATAATATCAAGGTGAAGACAGTAGTTCCCTAGGGATAGATACACAACTCTATCCCCAAAAATTGGGGGGATGATTAGCATGACACCCCAGAGTAGACACCTACCTATTCTCCCATCCAGGAGGTTCATGGGGAAAATATTATTATATCATATGGAAAATGGATTGGGAACGGACACCTGATCTAATAGGAGAGAATAGGCCTATTATAGTGGCCACTCTAAGGCATGAATGTACAACGACCCATGACAACCACATCTCCCAGAATGTGACGCCAACTGCTTGTAAGAAGGCATCTAAAATAACGTCATATCAAAAAAAGTTGGAGGATCAAGATCCAATATTAAATCTTGATCCTCTCAATTCGGGTGTTCTGAAATCCCTTAGAAATTTATATGTGGTAGATCAATATCCTACCCTCCTATTACCAAATCATGGGATATATAGTTTTTTTTCTGAAGTTTTCCATTAGACACTACCTCATGAAGCCTTGCTTCATGACAATTCGGTTAATCTTGACAGCCTTTCACTTGATTAGAGCCACGAAAACCCTCTGTGTGGCCTGTAGACTAAGGAGAAAGATGGGAATCCCCTTTTTGTAATCCAATATGGGTTTCCGTCCCATGATGGAATTCAATAAAAAAATACCTCACCGTAGTAGTGATTCACATTGTCTAAAGAATTGTCCAATTGACAATGTAGTGATGAGAAATCCCTCTTATCGTGAGGAGATTGAAAATAAAAGGCCATACATGTCATATAACTTGTCACAATTAGGTGAAATCCTTTCTCTACTTGAGAACAACTCAATGTGATGTCCATTCTATGAACTTCCCATGGGTAAATTTACTTCAAATATAGTGTACAAAATACTAATCGATCAAATTTCCTATGGTAAAACAATCAGTAAGCATCCACTCTGGTTAGACCAGATCTAGGAAACTCTAGTGAAAGATGAAGAAGATTTGCTAAACATGAAGAAATATCTAGCTAACGATGACATATTATTTTTGTTTTAGCATTTACACACCTCTCAATATAGAATTCCAAATGTTTCAGAAGAATAATTTAAGCACAATATCCACCTAAACATATGAAAAAAAATCATCTTCACCTAAAATAAAATATATTACCATATGATGAGTATTAAACTCATGTAAATGTAATAGAAGGGTTGCAATGCCAATGAGACTCATTGTCTCCCATTGATTCTCGACATCCAATGTTAGAGAGGAAACACGGACCCCTTAAACATAAATGTCTCGAGGCATTAATGAGGATAAAAAAGATGATCAAAGATACCCAATTTAGTTTTCACATTAGAGAATGGGCTCCACATAGATAATTGAATTTAATTGCCTTCCCAAGCCTGTAAAACCCACAAAATGTGGTATCATGAAATTTCATTTCCCCATGATGGCTAAAAAAGCATATTCTGTTCATGACCAAAGATTTGATTAACAAGAACATGTGTCGACCGAATTTCACCGACATCAGGGTTGAAGAGATAAGTGTGATGAGATACTATTTCATCAAGAATCTAAGAACATCATGCATGCCTCCTTCTTAGAAGATTTTAGCTATCAAAATGTGAAAATGTATGAAATAGAACAATTGTCTTCCAAAATGGGCTATTTGACTAAGTGATAGATAATTCACCCATCCCATATTTGAATAGGAATCCATAATATCTGAAGAGAGGATGTGTTCATATCAGCCATTGTAGTTCTAGAGCCACCCCAGCCCATAAGGTTGGGGGCTTTTTAAACTAGCCCTCACAGCTAATAAACATATCCCAAAGGGTTGAGAAAGAAGAACCAGAACAACCCCATCCCTTAGGGATGGGGGATTTTTCACATTGACATTATCCTCTTAAATGGAAATCATTTATATCCCGATTAGGGAACAAACCACCTAATTAATCCTCTCAGTTCATGCCATCCTATAATTCAATACTCTTACATTTAACACACATGGAATAACTATCAAATTATTCCCTTTAGGTTACTATCTGTAAAATAGTTCATGGGGAATCAATGAAGAAGAGGAAAAGGTCATGTGGAGGGAGAAGAAGAATGGGATCTCATAGGGATGTGATGTACTATGTATGTGTAAATGTCATCAATTCCATAAGTGAATACCCACCAGAACATAAGACTGGTTTAGAGGATTATGAAGAATATGTTCATGTTCATGAGATGGTATACACAAAAACAAATGTAAAGGGGTAATATACCAGAAACTAGAGGCTTAGCCTAAATTTGGTTGTCCCCTTGAATAATCAACCTCTAACTCTTCGAAAAGAACCTAAATTGGGAAAAGATAAGGGTTATACCATGTCTCACCTTCCTCCTCGAGAGGGTCAATCCCATTAACTAGAGGGAAGATTTTCTTAGATGGAAGTGGAGATAAGGGAATGTATAAGACTCAATTCATAGTTACTCTGAGGTAGCATTCCTGCGCGCTATACTGCATAACCAGATCCTCAACTTACACTTATAGTGGGAGATCCTTACCAAAGAGGGTCTGTTGCAACCACTGATTCATATAATCAATTCTATTCATTGAAAGTGCAGCCAGTTGAGGGTCAAGAACATCTCTATCAGTCTATCCCTATTGGTCTCCCATGGCAGATACCAGTGGCATCACCACTATTGGTCCTAGAAGTCTCTATACTCGTTCATGATCTAGCTGCATCACCTATTTAGGTCCTGAAATAGATGGGCATTCTGCAAATTCTTATAAACATAATTTAGTCATTAAGAACTTGATTGGAAGCTATAAAAGGATGGATTACACTAGTATAGCTAGAGAAGAAGGCTTATCCCGAATTGGTGGATCCTACCCCTCCCCTGCCAAATATTGGTAATCCTACATTTCTAATTTTCAATGGCTTGAGAGATATGGAGAATGACGTGATGCATTTCATCTCTTGTTTCAATCCCATGATGAGAACCCATGAGAAACAAGAGGCAGTGAAACTGAGACGATTTATGAAATCAATATAGGGCCCATCCTTTGTTTGCGACACAATATTGAAGTCTCGATCACTCGCTTGATGGGATGATCTCCATCAGAAGTTCTTTTCCCAGTTCATCTCAACACTATAGAATAAAATAGTCTTCAGTCACACAAACAAAACGAAAATAGAGAGTAAGAGAGTCTCATATTTAAATGCTCAGAGTAAAGGATTAACATATTACTTGAATATACATATCCCTCAAGAAGAGTTATTTCCCATTTGTGTAGATAATATTTGTGACAGACTACACACACCATTGATCCATTTAAAATTCAAAGGAGGGTATCAGGATCTGGCTACAATTTCTCAACATATGGAAAAATCAATCATAGATACCGAATCTATGTCTCGTGTAATCCCATTATCTCAGGGTTGGAGAACATGAAAGGGACATGTTTCTATAGTTAAAATTAGGCCGGACCATGTACCCGATCCTACCTCAAAGCATGCACAGTACCACATGGATACACCTCCTGGGTATCAATATAAATGAATAACTCATCAATACGATCCAAGTGATCAGATATAGAGATAGTTTGAGGAGTTGAAAAACAATGTCTATTCCTTTCAGAAAGACCATGTATTAGGATAATTCATCTCATATTTGGAAGTCAACTTTGTTATGTTACCAAATCACAATAACCCTTAAATGGAAGGAGACAATGGTCTCCCAAACTATTTTACCTTACATCAAATATTTGGTCATCCCATCCTAGATATTTTTTAAATACCACATTCAAAAAATTGTTGATTCTGGGCATGTAAATTGGACGAAAACATCAGCCCAGGTATCATGTGTTTCAACCACCAATCTAGAGGAGGAAAGCGAGTGGAATAAAGTTAAAAGCAAGAATACACAAAAGTTCAGTTACTTGACGGTCAGATAGAAAAACAACTGAACTCATTCCATTCTCAAAATATAGTTGAAATTGCCAATTGTGCTCTTAAAAATTATGCTACAACAATTCTAGCTTTATTAGAAGCCCCATCCTTAAAATTCCAATCCTCAAAGAAGAAACATGGCCAGAAATATAGAGAAAAAATAGAAGAATACGAGCTCAGGTCAAGGATGAATTTATCCATGAAATTAGTGTATTTTATACTAACCATCTCTAATGTACAAGCACCACCCCACAAAACAGAACAACAACATTCAACCTATCAGGTAGAATCACTATTAGATGAGGAGTTTTTCTTTTTTTCTATCAATGTTATTCACTTATCGTATCTCTATATACAGGATTATTATGATTATGAACCTGATTTACCTATACATAACTGAGAAACTAAAGTAAAATTTCATCAAGGTAGGGGGTACTTGGGAATACGTGATTGTGGAATGATCCACTACCTAAAACACACCCCTTCCCGAACTATTTATTTAGGTTAAACTCATTGGAGCACTCCAGTGAGCTCAGAAAGAACATGGGAACTCCACCATACATGATACAGTCATCCAAGACTTGATTAAATTATAAGAATGATTATAGGTTACTCTACCACCTTCTCATCAGATAGGCAGACTCAGTCAGCCTAATCCACTAAGAGTAAGAACATTTTCATCTCTAACCTCAAAGGATAGTCCATCCACATCAGGATCACTGGCTCTGAGAGAACCTGTGAAAGAAAATCTCAATGTAGGAAAACACATAACTCTAGATAAAAATATGACAATTTGTAGTAATTTTCCCTTATACCAAAAAAGATATCCATCCTAGATGATTTGAGATTTTTGAAGGTCGTCTAGGATGAACTCATCATGGAATTTTTATTCCATTAGAAATTTTAAGTTGAGGGTCCTACCAAAAAGGTTCATTGTATAGGGAAATGATATGAAACAATTCCATGTGATCATATCATTCATAGACCAAGATGGGGATGATGTCATGCAAAGACACGTTAGTCCCCTTTACCAATCCACTAGGACTAATGAATCTTATGTCTAATGAGCCTTCGTTGACTATGGCTTAGGATTCAATATCATTCTGATACAGATATTTTTCTAGTTGGGTCACATTAAATCCCAATTTTCCACCTCCACTACGATGTTAAAGGGTTATGACAAAATAGAGAAAGAACCACTCAGTGATATTGCACTCAAAAATCAGTTCAGCGATCTTCAGTTTGATTCAAATTTCAAGGTTGTTTGGAAAGACACATCATTCAATATTATTCTTAGAAGACCTTGTCTACATCAACATGAAATCACTCCTTCATCAAACCACCAATGTATCAAATATAACATCAATGGTCAAATTGGTACATTATATGGTGATAAGGCCCCATTCAAAACCTGTGAATATCAATTAATTCATGTAGTTTTCTTCAACAAGGGGTGAAAATGGTCCATGGTATATGATGTTATAAGAATCAATGCCCTGAGTGGTTTGGGGAAATCCTCAACCAAACCATTCCAGAATCTTAGTGTATATTACATGCTACCAATTACATAAATTGAAAGGGTAGATCCAAATCCAAGAACTCATTTAGTGGAATATATAATTCAGTTGTTCCAACTGAATCTGAAGGCACAAGATAAGTCATTAACTCTCTAAGTGATGATGACTGCTTAGATAAAAATTCCTTCACTCCATCCCACAAGTGTAAAAATACTCTAATTCATCATCCAAAATGGAGGATGTTGTCACATTAATAGAAATAGACAAGTATGTTGATTCTAAACCCTTTAATTTCCCTTCAGATATTTAATAAGACTGTTCATCATCAGTTGAGCCAGAAATGGGTTCCTCCTCTTTAGGATGTCCAAATCCCGACTCTGCCCATACCTTTGAGATTATTTCTTCATCACCTATCCTCATAGATGAGTCTAAAGAAGTAAACCCTGAGGAAGTGGAATAATAAAAAGATCTTGGGGACACACTTCTAGCATTTTTTGAAGGAATCTCCTCCAATGAGGATTAACTTAGAGAAATAAATTTGGGTACAGAAGAAAATCCACAACCCACTATGATTGGTGCAGCCATGACTATCGATGATAAAGAGATGGATAACCCCTTTAAGAAGAAACATCAGGATGTGTATAATAATAATTATCATTATTTAATTTATAACCATGATTTATTACATAAACATGCACTTAATAAAACTTATAATATCAAGAGTTCTTGTGTCTTTTGGGATTAGGTACATTACATAACAACTTAAAACATGGAATAAACATCATTATGGAAAAATTATTTTGAATGACCAGAACATTCCTTCGTACTTAGCATAACATTGGATAACCTAAGGACATACATAATAAAACATTGATCTATAAAGACCAATAAGGGAGTAAACAAGGTATAACAAGAAGAATAAACTACATGTTAGGCAATAGGTATATCATTGGATCATAAGAGAAACATGAACATAATGGTCTGATATATCTTCATTATCATAACTTGAAAATGTGGAAACAATTTAAAACACTGCATCATTAATATAATTGAATCAGGTAAACCCCTATCCCAACATCATGGACAATAGTCCTATATTGGAATCAGGTAAACCCCTATCCCATCATGTCATTTCATGATTATAAACAATAGCCAATGCAGAGGAGCGCTATCAGGGTGCACCCTTCATAATCATCACAATAGCAAGCTTAAGTGTGACACATAGATCATATAACAAGGATTAATTCAACATCATCATTTACTCCATGATAATGGAATGTGGAATTCATACTTTTATGTCACCATTCTATATGTATGTGTTCATAAATGTGAATACACTAGATATAGGAATGGGTTTGGTTTAAAGAGTCATAGGGGGGATTAATGGGAGTGAAAAAAAGATACCATGAAGTATAAATAAAATGTAAAGTAAGGAGGTTAGGAAGAACATACCCCAAATAAATAAAATTAAAATTAAAAGGAATGAAATAAAAGAGGTTCTTGAAGAAAAAGAAAGGGGGTAGATCCCTTACGAAATTTTGGCATAGTAACAGCTTAGCTAAGAGTCCAAATGAGGGGGAATACATGATCCATAATTCACATAACATAAAATGTATAGTATGAAATTTATTATAAAAGGTTGAAAAAATTAACCAATTGAAGTTAAAAAGTATAATTTCAAGTAGGGTTCTTGAATTGAAAGGAAGATAGAAAGGGGAGGATCCCTTACTTGGATGTGTGATCCCAATGGTTTGGGGAGGCTTCTATGGACCTTGGGAGAATGTTGGGAGTAACATAGGGAGTAATTGATAGAGGGTGGTCAATATTAAAAGATCTTGAGTGAATAAAAATAACATCTTGGGTGGGTTAATATACGAAATGTGGGTGAATTCTTTGTTATTTTGGTTTGGGCAGTACACACTAATTTATTCAAAACCAACAAAAATACCATGGTTTTTGTAAAAGGATATTGGTATGCATTATTTTATAAGTATAAGGTCTAAATATATTAAAATACTTCCCTTCCTTATTTGTAGGTGAGTTTCACTTTTATGGAAATGATTAATAATTATAAAATATTTTATATATCTTGGAGGATTCACTAAGGATTTATTAAATAAATAAAATAAAGGTAAAGTTACCTTATTTTAAAGGGAAAACATATATTTTGATGAATATACCTTTTATAGTATTTTATTACAACACTATTGGGTCATTCTGAGGTCATAAAACAAATTATATATTCATACAGTATTTGATTTTTACCCAACACATTGACTGTCTTAGATAATTATTAAAAAATCATCATTGGATAATTTCAAGGCCTTGATTCCAAAAATAATATTCATTTCATCTAAATATTTTTTCAAATATGTGAATTTTCACTTTTTAAATAAAAAGTGACATTTATTGTAAATTGATAAGTTAAAAAAACTATTTTCAAACCATAATAAAAATTACATTTGACTTTCTAAAAATTATACGATGATTTATATTTAATAAATATAATTTAATATATATATTTTATTAAAATATTATTTAATTGAAAATTCCATTAGTTCATCAAAATATATTTCTTAATTGAATTTTAATATTAACCAAAAATATTATGTATGCTTTAAAAATCATTTCGAATTTAACAGTAATAGAATGAATGTATATTCATTATTCTATATAAAAATATTGTGTATAATAATAATGCTAGGGTCATTTTACACGTCCCTTTATTACACCCTCATACTCCCTAAGATTAAGTTGTACGATGGTGGGGCTTTTGTGGGGCCGTTCGGTGAACATTGTTTGGGGCGTGATCCCGATGAGCTAGAAATTATCCTATAAATAGTTTTCTCATGATTAAGTTATTGGAAATCAACTTGGTCTTTGTCCTAATAAAATCCCAAAAAAGATATATCTCTCATAAGCTCTAATAAGTGGGATTCATAGGGTATGTTCCTACTGGACGAGGCCATAAATTCCTTTGTTTGGGTCAAAAGGATTTGTTAAAACTCTATAATTATACTAGTCATGTGATCACTATTCAACAATAATATTATCAACAGTAATGGTACTTAATGTTAATTTCAATTTAATAGGATATAATAATAAAAAAGCAGAACATTTGTTTTCTATATCCATAAGACATTTATTTAAAAGAAATGGAATTTTATTCATAAATTTTCATGTCATTACAACCAAACCCGTAAGAAATTTCACCCTCAAAATTTACTTTTCCAATAATAAAATAAATGAGGGTAACTCTGCCTCATCACTTCCTACGGTTCCTATGTCGCTTCTTCAAACTTTTAGTTTCTCAACAATTTTTTGATGAGGGGAATTGCATTATTTTGTAGAACTTTTTCTCTATGATCAACGATCTTCATCAGATTCCTCATAGGATAGGTCATTCTCTAAAGGTAACACCTATGGATTCAGTACTTGTGATGGGTCATGTATGTACTTCCTCAAGAGTGGTACATGGAATACATCATGTACCTGAGACATGTTCGGTGGGAGTGTTAGTCGATACGCCACTACTCTGATGCAATCAAGGGTCTCAAAATATCTGATGTACATTGGAATAAGATTTAACTTCTTCCTAAATCTCATAACTCTAATCCATGGACATATGAAGCGGAATACCATGTCTCCCTCATGAAACTCTAGGTCTCATCAACAATTTTCATCATAGCTCTTTTTTCAACTCTAGGAATCCTTGATGTTCATCCTGATGGTCTAAACCATCTCCACGTTTTATTCAACCATTTTTGGGCCTATATTTTTTTGTTCCCCAAATTCATCCCAACATAATAGTGTTCTGTATCTCTTCTCATGGAGAGATTCATATGGATCCATCTGGATGCTTGAGTGGAAATTGTTGATGTAAGAGAACTCCAGTAAACGAAGATGTTGGTCCCATCTCCCTTTCCAATCCATTGAGCAAGATCTCAGCATGTATTCAAGGGTTTGGATCGTCTATTCAGATTGGCCATCAGTTTGAGGGTGATAGGTCATGCTGAATTTTAACTCAGCACTCAAAGCATATTGGAGACTCTTCCAAAAGATAGAGTTGAATCTTGGATCTCAATCAAACACAATCAATAGTGGTAATCCATGCAGCCTTACCAATTCATTAATGTATATATGTTCCAGTTGGTCCAATGAGAAATCATCTTGAATTGTAGTGAAGATTGCAGTCTTTTAACGATGTTCGCAAATAACCCAAATATCATTTTTTCCTTTGGATGTCTTTGGATTTCTGGTGGCAAAGTCCATAGTGATATTTTCCTATTTTGAAGTTGGTATGGGTAATGTCTGAACTATATTCTTAGACTTATTCCTATAAAACATCAGTTGTTCACATACCAGGTATTTTAATGTATATTAATTAATCTTCTTCATCATGTTATCCCACCAATAGTGTTCCAAGATATCTCGATACATCTTTCTGTTTCCTAGGTGAATGGATAAATTCGAACTGTGTGCATCATCAAAAAGTTTATTTAACTCCATATTTGATAGAACACATAGTATTGAACCAAATCTTACAATAAATTATTCATTAACATTGAAATACTTGGACTTACCTTATCTTATAGTTTATACTTTCTTCTAAAACCCCACATCATCTTTTTGAGCATCCTTTAACCCTTCCAAAAGATATGGTTGAGAAATCATTTGTAAAATAATGGTGACGTTCACTTCTTTAAGATTCCCATGTCCTTATTCATCAAATCTATGATTATAGGATCATTTTTAATTCTCATAAATGATATAATTGATGGGTCCATTATTAATATATAATCCACCATCTTGTTCACTTTCCCAGTGTGGTAACATTTTGAGCATTCATAATCCTTGATGAGATCGAACAATCATTGTTGTTGCATATTCATCTATTTTTGTGGGAATAAATAGTAGAGATTTTTGTGATCTATATATATTTCATACTTCTCCTCGAAGAGATAATGACTTTTTATTTCCAACTGAATGATCATATCTGATAACATTAGATCATGTGTGGGATAGTTTTCCTCATGAATTTTCAACTACGTTGAAGCATAGGCAATGAATTTGTCATTCTGCATCAACAAACATCTTGGGCCCTTATTCAAAGTATCATTGATTATTATTAAAGGCTCTCCACTTATGGGTAGTTTGACCATATGGGAAGTGGCAAGCCTCTTCTTAAACTCCATGAAGATTTCTTCACATTCATCATTCCAATAAAAATTGACTCTCTTTCGAGCTAGCTTGGTAAGAGGGTTTTATAATCATGAGAAATTTCTCAAAAATTAGAAGTAATATCTAGCTAACCCCAAGATGTTATGGATATCCATCATAGATTTCGGCCTCTTCAATATATCGATTTCTTCTTTTGGAAGTATCCACATATATTCCATTTCTTGTGACAATATTCCCTAATATTGAGACTTCCTTCAACCAAAACTCATAATTTCTATACATTACATAGAGATTCACTATTCTCAAGTTCTCTAGAATAGATCTAAGATTCTTCTCATGAAACATGGTGAGTTTGGAGTGTAACACCCCCAAATTTCATAGTACGTTATTTCTTCAAAGTAATTCAATAACTTGCACTACACGCAACACCGAATTCAAGCGCACCATAACGTACCAAACAAGCCGTTAAAAAGCGGTTATGAATAGTATTAAATGAATTTTGAAATTTATATAATAATTATAATGTTAGAATCCATATGATGAGTTTCTTATACATAATGTAAGAATAAATACATTTTTTCAGATCAAAGAAGTATTTTTCAAAAAATGCAATTTTACCGCCTTTTAATGGAGAAGCCTTTTTAAAACCAATATTTGAAACATTTATATATTGAATTTGACAAAAAAATATTCTTTAGAATCAGGAATAATAATTTAGTTTCAATAATGTTTTTGTGTTTTTCTGATAACATTCATATTTGCGTGAATAGTGGAAAATAATATATTTTAACTGAAAACAGCTTTTTAAATCAAAATAACATATATTTGTTAAATTATACCTTTTAGTGGTTTGGAAGTATAAATAAATTTTATTTTTACCATTTAATACAATGAAGTTAATTGTAAGTAATTTCACTTTGAAATTGGACATAAACAAGTGCAAAACTTTTGGTAGTTATTATTTCTTAAAAATACGCCATTTGGTTTTGACAGCGGAAATTAATTTTAAATTAATAAATGAAACTTATATGTTTTTAATTTGAAAAAATGGAAATTATTTTTGGATTAATAATATCAAAATTATCCTAGGGTTATGTTTTGGTATTCTTTTTGAAAAATTCAATTTTTGATGAATAGTGAAAAACACCGAGTTATTGGTTAAAACAAAATTTTTATTTGAATACATGTTTATTTTAGATAAATTTATTTTATGTAAAAATAGATACATAATACCTATATAAGTTCATTGTAAATAATTGGAGTGATATTATAATAATTTTAGATATATAAAAATTTTATTGAACTTTTCACCGTCTTTTACACACCTCCTATGAGAATTTGAAAATTCACATAAAACATAATTTTACCACTTTTGTGAGTGGAATTTCGAAAATCCGAGAGACACGTCTAATTTCAAGGAGTAATATGTGGTTCAATAAGAAAGAAATCAATTGTGGTGAATAGTAACTTTTTACTTGTATTTACCACGGTAATAAGTAAATTGGGTAATTAAGGGTAAAAATGATATTATTATTACCATAACACATATCCTAACTCTATTGGATAAATATAATTCTAGCAAAATGAACCTTAGGAATAAAATATGAACCTCTTTGGTCCACTTGGATTAGATTAGGACATTTATTATTATATAATTCAAAGAAGAGTTAAAAGTGTTAAAATCAAAGTTTAATAACTAAAACACTTTTAATATAGGGTTATAAATAAGATAAATTCGATTATAAATACTTTTTAGAAAGATAAAAAGATTTCTACATAATGGTATTTAATTTATAATTTTTGGAAATGAAAAAAGATAATTTATTTATGACACAATGGTGATACAGTAATTACCTAATTAATGAAATATTAAAATAATTGATATTATAAATATCCAAATAAATGTAATTTGAGACTTTTTATGAATTAAAATAATTTTATAGGTTAATATGACATATTATTATTGGTTATATGAATTTTCTTTGATGTAATAATTCTGTTATGAATTTATCAAAATCAAAACACAAAATAGTTTCATAATTGACATAAAAGAGTTTTTAAAAACAAATATTATATTATTAATTGATATTATATTCCTAAAAATATAAGGTTCAGCCAAAGGACTTATATAATGATATTTCTATCATTAATCGACCACTTGGTGGTCTCTTGGAAGTATATAGTAACTTTATACACTCTAAAATATAAAAATACAAAGAGACATGATAAATGTCAAACTACATAACTAACAGTAAAATCTATAAGATAAGGTTACTATAGTGACCAAAACCTGTCTAAAATCTACTATTTGAGTGGTTTGTGACCCAAACCCACCTTATACTTTAAATAATCTACTTCGGAGCCTTTATAAATCTAATATGAATTTATTATAAATTAATACTTTAAGTTTTTTCTAAAGGGCCCCCCCTTATAAAAGGACACCACATCTAACCAATTCGTCACACCTCTATAGCCTTGTGGCTCAGCCATAAACAGACCAATTAAGCTCCCTACATTCCTCTCCTCCTCTTAAAAGGATTACCATTGGCATAAGGCATTTCAAGAGTCCTTTTTGGTTCAATCCAAAGGGAGTTACCAAAATTAAAGTTAACGATTTCTCTTAGCTTCTTTTCATTTATTTTAATTCTCCGACCCCTAAACAATTATTATTATTTTATTTTGAAACAAAAACAGTATCCAAAATATTCTAAGATATTTTTATGAGAATTATTTGAACTACAGTTACTCACACCTCTATCTAATTGGTGAAGAACATAATGTTTCTGTGGATGGCCACAAAACGCCTAACGAAACGATGATTGTTCAATTATCTCCAACCACCAATCATGATGGCCATTATGATGGAACTATAATTAAATATTATATTAATGATATTTATTTTATATATAAGCTTCTTTAATTCCATTTTATAGCATTCCATTATTTGTTTCATGTTGTATATATATACGATAATTTCATTTGAGGAAATGCGGAATACAACCCCCTCAAAGTGATATGACTCGTTCATACCATACATGGAACATATAAAGGATGGTATTAATGAACTTAAATAACAAATATAAGATATTATATTCTACTGGAATAATAATATACCATTTTATCATTTGTTTTTTATTCCTTTTAAACTGAAAAATGAAATGGAAGAAGCGTTCGTGCGTACATACAGATTACCGTCTCCACGAACGCGACAAGATTCATTTCCCCATAATATCCATTCAAGAATAATTCTCATTGTATGATTAAAATTAATGTTTAAGGACTTGATATCATTTTGGATATGAATAATATAAAACCTATCCATAAAAAACACGGTCTACATGATGATGCATATAAAGGAAAACAAATCTGTTAACACCCGAAACGACGATAATACTAAAATATAAAAAACAAATCAATATTTAAAGATCATATATGATATCATATTTATGTATATGATTCTTGTATAATTTAATAAAAATTATTTAACTATTATATAGGGGGTTAAACTAAACTCTATCAAGGAAAAGTACAAGGAAAGCGGTTTTCATCTCACTCATTATTCCCATGAGATTCGTGCCATATTACCACTATTATCTTTTGGGTAGTGTATGTACTGCCCATAATTGTATTCATTGTGTAATAAAATTTAATTTATGTGTATTTACATATTCATTATATTATATCTCTTTCATGGGGTGTATGTTTCTTAAGTTACCAAATTGGTAAGGGTTTATTTCATAATCTCTTCATTATCTGAGGTTGTTAATACGTAATTATCTACTGGGACCTCTTTTTCATCCACATCCATGTTTCATAAAAATATATTTCAAAACATTTTTACTATTTACTAGACAATGGGTTAAAGTCATTTATACCCTTATGTGTTTTGAAAGAAATCTTTCTTTTGTTTTCCAAACAAGGCACTTCTTGACCATTTCGGCAAATTTAAGGTAAGAATGTTTTTTTTATCTTAAACGGAGGGTGCGGCTATTTTCTACCGTTATAAACTCGTTGAAGCTTCCCTCACAAAATTATAAGAATATTTTGAATGTAAATGTTTTATTTTATAATTTTTTGACTTTTAAATTATTTCAAAATGAATATTTTAAGAATTTGTGGAAGGTACTCTATATCAAGATCAAAATTTTAAATGTTTTAATGATTTATCTTTCTAAATCTTTTTAATTAATGTCCATGTTTTCATAACAATATTAAGGATTTATTTATATGCCCATGAATGTTTTTAAAGGATATTTTTTTCAAATGTTTCAAAGTGGTATGGGACACTTTGATTCAAAAATAAATTTTAAATTACATCCTTAATAAATGTGTGACATTTAAATGATTTCAAAAAAGAGATATTTCTCTCAAATAGTTTTGATTTCATCTATGTCAACATCCTTTGATGAATTTTAAGCTTATTTGATGTTGATTTATTATGATGCCAAACTTCCTTATTGTATTGAAGGTTTTGTGATATGTTTGACTGTGGATGTGTTATTTTTATATCATTCATGGTTTATGGAGAAAGTATTGACATTACGTCTGCTAGTTTTAATACAAATGTTTATGTTATGTTTAAACCTATTCATATGAGAAATGAATTGGCTTTAATAAGTGACAGGTGGAGACCTCTATAGATCTTCGATGCATCGGTAGGTATCATGAGACAAATTAGTTTCATGGCATGAGGCCTTGACAAAATCTTATTTGTAGTCTTGGAATGAGGCCTTGGCTACGTGGTTATGATATTCTGGCATTACACATTCCATCATTATGAAAGTGGTTATTGATATTTCATGTGATTATTCAACTAGTAGAATATCATGTTAATAAGTAAATGGCATTATTTCATTTTATTTCTGCCATATTATGCTGAAGTTCATGTATAAAAGGATTTTGTTTTACTTATAAATTGCCTTAAACGTTTATGCTTATTTATGAAATTTTTCGCTATATTTTTATCCTTACTGAGAATTTGAGCTCACCCCTTTCTATGTTTTATTTTTCCCAGGATGTGAAGAAGTATTTTATGAATGACATGCAGGGATAGTTTGAGGGGAGATGAGTGTGGACTATGAAGACTATGTTGTTGTAGTTTTCATTTTTTTTAATGTAAACATTATAAATGTTTCTTGTGTTTCCAAAGCTACTAATCTAATCGATCTTTCAAGACTTGATCTTTTGTGATCATGCCAATGTTATGTAATAATGTGCTGAATCTGGGTAATTGGGGACGGGTCGTTATAGTTAGTATCAGAGGAAGTTTAGAACAAACCTTGGAAGCTAGATTTAGATGAAATCTGATTAGAGCACATAGACCTAAGATGGACTTTGAGAATTAGTATAGTAAAACGTTTTAGAATTTTGGTATATTCAAGATTTTGTGAGTTTTTCGAGAAATACATCCCTGTATGGATACGAGAAGGTAGAGGTGGCTCTGGAATAGATGTACCTAGGGGTAAATCCCAAAAACACCGCTTTGAGCTAGACTCAAACGGGAACTGGTGCACGAAAACAGGCCTTGCTGAACTCTTGGTTACGACACTCCCGGCGGATATGCGTAGGATAATTCTCATTTTCATTACAAACCATTATGAAGGGTTTATGAGTATATAATTCCTCAATGAAAACATCTTTATGATTATGGATTATATCCATAAACCGTTCAATTTACGTTAGGTATTTTACAAGTTTGGAATTAGTCATTGCAATTCATAAACTGACCTAGTGTATGCCATTGTATAGAAATGGCACCCAGTAGATGGAATGTGAACTCCAGCAATACATATGATCCAAAGAGTAAGAAAAATCATATATTTCATGGTATTAAGCCAACATTTAGAAGGGAAATTGCCTCCCACTTATTCTCAACATATGAAGAAATAGTATCATGTATTAATAAAATAAGTAAATAATTCTCTGAGTCCTATAGCTTTTAAGGAATTCAAGAGAATAAAAGGATGGAAAAGAGAAACATGGATAAAGGGAAGTGGGAAAAGAGAAATTTTACCTTATGTGATAAATGTGGGAATAAACACCCTGGAACTTGTCAGAAGGGAATGGGAGTTTGTTATAAGTGTGTAGAAAAAGGACACCATGTACGTGACTGCAATGGTAAGAAAAAGGTTTAAAATGTACAATGCATCATCTGCAAGGAGTTGGGACACTACGCGAATCAATGTCCCATTCATAAGAGTATACCGAAAATGATTTTATTGGATAATAATCAAGTTATGATACTAACACATATGAGGAGGAATGATTTGAGTTATTATGTTGTTATTAGGGAATTATGTCATTTGAGTGATGTATCAACAATGTACTGGTTATAATAATTATGGAGTATATAAGGATTGTACTGCAGTACTATTTCATTAAGGACTTGAAATTGTGTGGAACCAAGAAAAGGGACTCAATAGTAGGTTAAATTTTTGGAAAATATATGGTTGAGAGAAAGATAAACCATATTATGGTTCTGATACCGAGGTAGTGATTTTGAAATAATACATGATTGATTTGGATAAATTATATTGTATATTATTAATTACCTTGAAACTAATTAATGATTTGTATATTCCCTCATTTTTTGAGTTTACAACATTTTTGGATAGAAGGAGTATATCCGGTATTCTATAAGGAATAAGGGATCATGAATGTAATCAATAAGGTTTTATGGTAATTATGGATGTTGCAGTGTTTTAAAAGAATACATGATTAAGGTGTTCAATGTTATTACGTGGAAAAAGGATCTTCATTGTGCCCACCTTTCTTATATATTTTGGACTGTGTTTTTGGACATAAGTATTTTTTATAATTGTAGTTTGAGATTTTTTTGTATTGCCATAAAAGGATAACCCGGAGGTCAGGCGGCAACTCGTCGCGTCCGGTAAGGTCGCGAGACTTGAACCCGCAACCAAAGGGCGAAAATGGTGTATCACCTACCACTAGCCCACGTGATTTCCTAGATTGAATAATGTAGTACTTTTAAAAAAAATTCTGGTTGATGAATTATAAATTCATTTTTTGAACCCTATACGAATAGGATAAACTGAATATTATTTTTAAAATCTATTATCTTTTAGAGTAAAAGTTGAGTTTGTGGTAGAAATTAGTTAAAGGATGGGACTCTACTTGTCACGTATATATTTTTCTTTTTCTCTTATTCTATGAACAAATTAATTCTTATACATTAGTAAAGGGATCTTAAAACAAGGAAAAAAAGTGTTATCCTAATACCATATGTTTTGTTGAACCGATGGAATTTTAAATCATCATAGATTGTTGAATTTAAGGCCCTCAATATTACAATTTGTTTTGTGATTGATGACCTCGGTCACTACCTATAAATATTTACAGTTTTCCTCCAATTATATGTCTCTAATTGCCAACATTTTTCTCCTAATTGAGTTTATAATTTGGTGGTGACCCTTTCATTTCCCTTTTCCCCTGATTAAGACTAAATTTTATTAACCTAATTTCCTATGTGGGTTTTCCCACAGATATTTTCTATTTGAAACCTTTTATTTTCTAAAAAATAACTTCAAATTAAGAGGATGCAATTTATTGAAGGACGGAAGAATGTAACACCCCATGATTTCATAGTACGTTATTTATTCAACGTAATTCAATAACTTGCACTACATGCAACACCGGGTTCTAGCACACCACGACTTACCAAACAAGCCATTTAAAAGCAGTTATGAATAGTATTAAATGAATTTTGAACATTGTATAATGCTTTTAATTATAGAATCAATATTATGTGTTTCTTATACATAATGTAAGATCAAATACATTTTTTAGATAAAAGAAGTATTTTTTAAAAATTGTAGTTTTACAGCCTTTTAATGGTGAAGCCTTTTTAAATCCAATATTTGAAACTTTTAAATATTCAATTTAACAAAATAAACTTCTTCTTTAGAATTGGGACATAATAATTAAGTTTCAATAAAGTTTTGGTGTTTTTCTAATAACTTTTATATTTGGGTGAATAGTTAAAAATACTATATTTTTACTGAAAACTACTTTTTAAATAAAAATAATTTATATTGTTAAATTATATATTTTAATGGTTTGGTAGTATAAAAAGATTATATTTTTACCATTTAATGCAATGAAGTCCATTTTCTGTAATTTCACTTTGAAATTGGACAAAAACAAGTGCCAAACTTTTGGTAGTTATTATTTCATAAAAATACGCCTTTTGGTTTTGACAGCAGGAATTAATTTAAAATTAATAAATGAAAATTATATGTTTTGAATTTGGTAAAATGTAATTCATTTTTGGATTGAAAATATCTAATTTATCCTAGTGTGAATTTTAGGTATTTTTCTGAAAACATTCAGTTTTTGCTGAATAGTGAAAAATACCGAGTTATTGGTTAAAACCGACTTTTTATTTAAATAATTATTTATTATATGTAAATTTATTTGATGTAAAAATAGATACATAATACCTATATAAGTTCAATTCAATTCATTGATGCCAGATTATAATAATTCTAGACATATAAAATGTTTATTGAACTTTTCACCGTCTTTTACCCACCTCCTAGGAGAATTTGCAAATTCACATAAAACAAACTTTTACCACTTCTGTGAGTGTAATTTTGAAAATATTAGAGTCATAGTTAATATCAAAGAGTAAAATTTGGTTCAATAAGATAAAAATATTTTTTTGTGAATAGTAACCTTTTAGTTTTATTTACCATGGTAAAAAGTGAATAGGCTAATTAAGGGTAAAAATGATATTTTTATTACCCTAACACATGTCATAATTCTATTGGCTATGTATAATTCGACCAAAAACAGCCGTAGGAATAATATATGAACTTCTTTGGTACACTTGGATTAGATTATGATATTTATTATTATTTAATTCAAAAAAGAGTTATAAGAGTTAAAATAAAAGGTCAATAACAAATACATTTTTAATATAGGGTTATACATAAGATAAATTCCATTATAAATATTATTCAGAAATATAAAACAATTTCCTACATAATGGTATTTTATTTATAATTTTTAGACATTAAATAATTTAATTTATTTATGACACAATGGTGATGCAGTAATTGCCTAATTAATGAAGTATTAAAAAAATTGATATTATAAATATACAAATGAATGTAATTTGAGAATTTTTATGAATTCCAATAATTTTATAGGTTAATATGACATATTTTTATTGGCTATATTAATTATATTCGATGTAATAATGCTGTTATGAATTTATCAAAAACAAAATACCCAATAGTGTCAAAATTGACATAAAAGAGTTTTTAAAACAAATATTATATTATTAATTGATATTATATTTATAAAAATATACGGTTCGGCCAAAGGACGTATATAATGATAGGTGTATCATTAATGGACTTCTTGGGGGTCTCTTAGAATTATATAGTATGTTTATTAACTATATAATATAAAAATACAAAGAGACATGATACATGTCAAACTACTTAACTAAGAGTTAAATCTAAAAGATATGGTTACTATAGATACCCAAACCTATCAAAAATATATTGGTTGAGAGGTTTTAGACCCATACCCACATTTTACATTGAATAATCCACTTTGGAGCCTTTAGAAATCGAATATGAATTTATTATAAATTAATACTTTACGTTTTTCCAAAGATCCCCTCCTCCCCCTTTTAAAAGGACACCACTTCTAACCAATTCCTCATACCTCTAAAGCCTTTTGGATCATCCAACTTCTACCCAATTAATCTCCCTACATCCCACTCCTCCTCCTAGAAGCCTTACCTTAGGCAAAAGGTACTTCAAGAGTCCTTTTTGGTTCAACCCAAAGGAAGGTACCCAAATTAAAGGTAACGATTTCTCTTAGCTAATTTTCTTTTATTTTACATCTCCAACCCCTAAACTCTTCTTATTATTTTCATTTGTAACAAAATTAGTATCCTAAATACACCAGGATATTGTTATGATAATATTTCGAACTACACTTACACACACATCCATCTAATGGGTGAAGAACATAATGTTTCTGTGGATGGAAACCAAATGCCCCACGAAACGATGATTGTTCAATTATCTCATACCACCTCGTATGGTGGCCATTATGATGGAACTATATTAAATATGATATTTATGATTTTTATTTTCTCTATAATCTTCTATAATTCCATTTTATTGAATACTATTATTCGTTTCATGTTGTCTATATATATGATAATTTCATTTGAGGAAGTGCGGACTACCGCCCCCTCAAAGTGATATGACTCGTTCATACCTTACATGGAACGTATAATGGATTTTGTTAATGAACATAAGTAACACATATAAGATATTAAGTTATAATGGAATAATAATATAACTATATATCATTTGATTTTTATTCCTTTTAAAATTAGAAATGAAATGGAAGTAGCGTTCATGCGTACGTACGTATTACCGTCTCCACGAACGCGATGAGATTCATTTCTCCATCATATCCATTCAAGAATAATTCTCGTCTGATGATTAAATGTAATTTTTAAGGACTTGATATAATTCTGGATATCAATAAGATACTACTGATTCATAACAAACACGATTTATGTAATGATTCATATAAAGGAAAACAAATCAGTTAACACCCGAAATAAAGATAATACTATAATATTATTATCAAATAAATATTAAAAGATCATATATGATGTCATATTTATATATATGATTCATTTATAATTTAATAACAATGATTTAACAATTATACATGAGTTTAACCTACACTCTATCGGGGAAGAGTACAGGGTAAGGGGTTTTCATCTCACTCTTTATTCCCATTAGATTCATGCCATATTGCCACTATTACCTTTTGTGTGGTGTATGTACTGCCCATAATTGTATTATTTTTGTAATACCATTTAATTTATGTGTATTTACATATTCATTATATGATATCTCTTTAATGGGGTGTATGTTTCGTATGTTACGAAATTGGTAAGGGTATATTTCACAATCTCTTCATTATCCGAGGTTGTTTATACGTTATTATCTACTGGGACCTCTTTATCATCCACATCCATGTTTCATAAAAATATATTTCAAATTTTTTTACTATTTAATAGAAAATTGGTTAAATTCATTTATACCCTTATGTGTTTGGAAAGGAATCTTTCCGCCATTTTCCAAACAAGGTAAAATTTGACATTTTCAACAAATTTAAGGTAAGAATGTTTTTTTAACTTATATGGAAAGTGCGACTATTTTCTACCATTATAAACTCTTCAAATCTTCCCTGACGTGATTATAAGAATATTTTGAATTTAAATGTTTTATTTTATAATTATTTAACTTTTTAATGATTTCAAAATGAATATTCTAAGAATTTATGAAAGGCACTCTTTATTAAGATCAGAATATTAAATGTTTTAAAATTTTATCTTTCTAAATATTTAATATTAAGGTACATGTTTTCAAAATGATTTTAAGGACTTACTTATATGGACATGAATTTTTTGAAATGAAATTTCTTTTCAAAAGTTTCAAATTGGTATGGGACACTTTGATTCAAAAATCTCTTTTAAATTACTTCCTTAATAAATGTGTGACTTTTAAATGATTTCAAAAAAGAGATATTTCTCTCAAATAGTTTTGATTTCATCTATGTCAACATCCTTGGAGTGATTTTACGCTTATTAGAATTTGATTTATTGTGATACAAAACATTCATATTGTATTGAAGGTTTTGTGATATGTTTTACTGTAGATGTGATATTTTTATACCATTCTTTGTTTATGGAGAAAGTGTTGACATTTCGTATGCTAGTTTTAATACGAATTTTTATGTTATGTTTAAACCTATTCATATGAATAATTCATTGGAAATAATATGTGACAGGTGGAGCTCTCTATAGCTCCTTGATGCATCAGTAGGTCTCATGAGAAAAGCAAGTGTCTTGGAATGAGGCAATGACAAAATCTTATTTGTATTCTTGGCATGAGGCCTTGGCTATATGGTTATGATAGTATGGCCTTATGAATTCCAACATTATGAAAGTGGTTATTGATATTGCATTTTATTATTCGACTAGTAGAATATCCACGTGAATAAGTAAATGACATTATTTCATTTTATTTATTCCATATTATGCTAAAGTTCAAGTCTAAAAGTCTTTTGTTTTAGTTATACATTGCCTTAAATGTTTATGCTTATTTATGAAAGTTTCTGCTATGTTGTTATCCTTACTGGGAATATGAGCTCAACCCTTTATATGTATTATTTTCTCCAAGATGTGAAGAAGTATTTTATTAATGACCTGTAGGGATAGTATGAGGGGATATGAGTGTGGAATATAGAGAATATGTTGTCGTAGTTTTTATTTTATGATGTGATGTAAACTTTATAACCTTATCTTGTCTTTTCAAGGCTACTAAACTAATCCATCTTTTGAGACATGAGATTTTGTGATCATGCCAATGTTATGTAATAATGCATCGACTCTGGGTAACTGGGGTTGGGGTGTTATATGGATTATATTAGAATATCATCTATAAATACTACCACAAGTTTGTCAAGGGTATTCTCTAATGACTCTATTCATCAATTCCATGAATTTTTATAGAGAATTAGTGATTAAAAAATCAATTACAATAAGTTCATAGTTCCCGTACCTTTTACAAAAAATAGTCTTCGGGATATCCTACTTCTTCACAATTACATGGTATTATCCCAACCGAAGATCCACCATGGATAAGTATTGTTCTCCCAATATCTAATCAAACTAGCCACCAATTCATGAAATAGTATACATGTCCTTTACCAGGATTTTTTGAGCTCATGATAATCAATTCAATGTCTCATTGACCCATCCTTGTTCTTTACTAAGAGGACAGGTTCACCCCATGGTGAATCTCTTGGGCATATAAACCATTTATCTTGATTCTCCTATAGTTATTTCTTTAGTTCCTCAATATCCACAACATCTATTATATATAAATTATCAGATATTGGAAACACCCTAGTTATAAGATCAATCTTGAATTCAATATCACTTCAAAGAGGAAGTCCAAAAAATTCATTAAGAAACACATCATAGAATTCCCCCACAATAAGCATCTATTCAAGGATGGTTCCTTCTTTAGAATATATCATATGAGTAAGATATGAATGTTCATATGGTTGTAATATCCATTATTGAGATGACAGTGCTAAATAATATTCATCCTTATCCTTGAACATGTATAAAATTAAGGGTTGATTCACTATATGGACAGTGATTTCCCTCTTACAACAATTTATGTTGGCTCCATATAGTGGAAGCCAATCCATGAAATGAATTGAATCAAATTATAAAAAGGGATGAATGATGAGGTTCTTTGGGATGTTCATTCAAAAAATTGTGTTATTGGAGGATTCATATGCATGGTATTCTATAATTGCACATTTTTCTATTTTCACTGACATATCTACTTCCTTTCTTTATGGTGCTATTTGGATTGTTCTATTAAACTTTCGAGATATAAAAGAATTTTTAGAATGAGAATAAAAAATTACATTCTCTATTAATGAATGAATAACCAGGGTACATATCACCACTTCATTGTTAGGATTTACATAGGTGGCAGTGATGGAAAAAGATCTTCCTTGCTGCCTTGAAGGTTGTTGGTTGCCTCAAAAAACCCTTGGATTGGGGCACTGGTTCGCAGAGTTCCTTGGTTCCTTGTAGTTGTAGCAATGAATAATGATTTGATGATGGAACATAGAATTACATTCCTCTATCATAATATTGGGGTTTTCATACCATTAATAACTAGAAAAGATCCCTTACTTCCTGCACCTAATGAATTTCTTCATCACCTTCAGGCAATTTATAGGGTGCTTCTTTTCACATTTTTGACAAGCGGGCTGATGAAATTTTTTAGCACTGTTGGATTTACCCATTAGATCACCAGAATTAAATTCCCTCTTTTTTCTTCATATCCCTATGATATTGTTGAGATTCACTAATATCCACCTCAACTTTTAGGGAACATCAAATAATCTTCTCATAGCTATCAATGTTGTTGATCGCCAGTGATTTTCAGAGGCTACGTTTTAGCCCCCTGAAGAAGTGGTCCACCTTGAATTCAAGGGTAATGACAAAAGCAAAGGTGTATCGTGAATGTATAATGAATTTTTCCTCATACACCCTAATGGATTCTTCATTATTTTTCTTGTCTTCAAGGAAATATCATTCCATCATATTATGGAGGGTGTGGGGAAAATATTAATCAAAAAACATTTTCTGGAAATCCTTCCATCACATAACCATGATCTCTTTTTCAGGATTCATATTTCTTATCAATGTCCCCCATTGATCAGATTCATCCTCTATAAGATAATAATCCTTAATAACCTACTCATGTTCATAACATTGAATGATGGAGAAGATATTCTCACTGGAGTTGATAAATTGTTCGGTGATTGAGGGATCTGATGATCAATTTAAAGTAGAAGGCCCTTGCCTAATAAATCTCTCAATTACGACTTGTTCTTTATTAGTGGGGGTTTGATGTTCCTCTTGATCCAGGATTCTATTCAAAAAATGAGTTAACTAAGATTTTTTCATGACAAAGTTTTTGATTCCTTTTCCCATAAGATTGGGCATCTCATTAGAGCCATCATCACATTGATCTTCACATCGGTTGTTTGCACAATTCCTCCTATTACAGGCTATTGTCTAGAATAAAAGGAAAATTACGGGTAAATATTTTAAATTATTAAAAACATAATGGGTAAATTAATGATATTAAATGGTTAACATACAAATTACATTTATCACCTTAATAAAGGAATTTCCAGACATTGGTATATGTTATCCATGATATACTTCCTAACGTGTATTATTTCCCACAACTTGTACCCCAGGGCCCATAATGTGACTACCCCTAGCCCACCACCAATAGGAAAGGGGTGGTATACTAGCACTGAGTAGGAAAATCCGACAAATGGGAGGCATTAGCCTATATTCCCGCACACACGCACACAACTCCCAACAAATGATGTTGGGAAGTAAAAATTCAAGGAAGTTGTGCAATAAGACCAATAAGTAAAATAGATCTAGTGTGAAAGAGAATGTAAAGAACAAGATATAATACTTGTCCAGTATAGAATCCCACCATAAGAAATACAGAACATAAGTAAAACCCCATGTCCCTGAAGATCCTCTATCAAGAACCCTACATAAATGGTAGGTGATGAGTAGCTGCCTGAAGCTATAGGAGTACGACTTGTATGTCTGATCTCATTGAGAACCACTTAATCCTAGCTCACCATGGAATCTGTCAAAGTTTCTAACATATAAAAAATACATAACATGTTCTGGAAAATCTCATGCAGGGTTGAGAAAAAAAATACCCAGTAGGACACCCTGAAACCAAAAATGTGAATCATAAATAAAAAGCAA
The DNA here is from genome assembly GCA_963277665.1 of Viscum album. Classification (NCBI taxonomy): domain Eukaryota; kingdom Viridiplantae; phylum Streptophyta; class Magnoliopsida; order Santalales; family Viscaceae; genus Viscum; species Viscum album. The sequence continues at coordinate 895,866,808 of OY728123.1, forward strand.
CAAAGAAATGAACAATCAGATCATAATTTTTATATGCCTATAAATATACAAAGAATATTCATATATAATCATTTCTTAAATTAAGTATCATAAGGTTCCATACTCATATCTATCAACATGATTCTAATTATAGGTTTGAAAGGAAACAGATAAAATTAGGAGAAACACACTCCATGAACATAGCTATCCAAGATGGACCCCGTCCAAGAGGTACACTCCATCAGGAAAAAAATCTACCATTCCTAATGGTATGTCTGAGAGAACATTCTCCCTCATGAACATCCTACTAGGTACATCTATAATTCCCAGTAACGGAGGTTCAGTTATCACTCTCTTGCGCCCAACACAAGACTAAGGTAACCAATGTGGAGAGGATCTCCCACACCACTGTACATCGATGAGGGATCCCTAATCCTAACCATATAAAAAATTAATATACCACTCTTATAATTATTGGAACACACCTTATTACATTGAGTGAGTACTAGATCCTATATAGGTAATGTTCTCATCAAGTGGATGGGTCTGCTCCCCGTAATTGTGTCCAACATCTGAGGGAGCTCCAACTCCAATGGAGGACCTGCTCCCCACCACTACATGGGATGGGGGATGGAATCTCCATAAGTGAGTACCCACAACCTTTTCCCAAAGGGGAGTAAGACACATGTTGGATTTGAAACCTAATCCCACAGGGGAGGACTACTTCATATGTTGAGGACCCGAACCCTACTCGGTTGGGGATTACTACTCACTGACTAGAGGACCCGCACCCTGATATCACAGGGAAGTACCAACTATGTAAGTTCATGTGTGGAGAACCCACACCCTGGAACAATAGGGGAGTGATGACTCTTATTATGGTAGACCTGCACCCTACACTGTACGGGAGTTCTGACTATATGTATATTAGATATGGAGGACTTTTTCCCTAGTCGTATAGGGGAGTACCAAATCCACCGATATAGGACCTGGTCCCTGGTCCCACATGGGAGTAACTACTCTTCCATCGAGAACATATTCAGAAACCCATTCCATAGTTCCTCAGGTGATTAAAACCCTCTAGAGGAGGCTACCCAAGGGAAACAAACCTGCTCCCACGATGTGGCGAGCCCCAACATTACAAAATGCGCCAATTCCTTATCAAGTGTTCTTGTACCTGTAATACCTACTACTCAAACCATTATTCCATCTATCAACCTCCATAAAATCTCACTTTATGTATCTCAAAATGTCCTTCTCTTCACATGAGTCTGAATGCCACTGACGGCTCCTCAAACAGACACTCCGTTTGAATGTTATGGGAATTTTAGTGAAAAGGGGCAGTCGGGTCCACCGACTATACCCAATCCACTGGTTTGAACCAAACCTGTTGGGCCTAGCTTAGACAATCTAGGTCCGACCCAACCCACTTCACTAGCCCATATTGGTGCCGGACCATCTGATCTAGCTCAACCCCCTTGGACGCGAGCCGGTTCAACCAACCAGACGTGACGGTATACTGCTTCTGCTATGCACCATGTGGTCGGCTCAACCAACAACAGATCCCTCCAAAGGCATGTACCACGGCTCCCATTTACCATTCCACAGCTCTATGTCATGACCACCTCTTCTTGGGAAACTGCATAGATGTGGATGCTACCACTACCATGGTTCGCCGCCTCGGCCGTCCAGCACGCGACTATCACTGCCAGTGCTGGCGCGTAGGAAAGCCCTTCCGCATGCCATTGAACGGGCTCCAGTGGTCCGTTCTCCATATGGAAGACGTTCCATAGTGTTAAGGTTTCACCCTTCACTGCTAGGTATTAAAAAACATGACACTATCCCCTTCTGGTGTGAATCTATTCGCATGCGATATTACCTGCATCGCCTCGATTCGATCATCACCTTCGTCATCTCACTGTTTTGATGTCATGTCTATTCTAGATCCATGATTTTAGATCTTTTCACCATGATATAGTTGCACAATTATCAATCATTCATCAAACTATGAATAAGGCGAAGAATGTGGGGGGTGGTGGGGGTGGGGGTGGGGGAGTACAATAAGCAAGACGAGGATCGAACCACATTCGTTTGTTCGTTCCATCCACGATATGATCTATTAAAAGGATAAAGAAAATTAAGAACAAACTAAAAATAAATCAAATTATCATCAATCCCCAATAATCCCCACAAGGTGAAACCCATGCTGTATTAGTACTAATGATACATGAATCGATCCGGTCATCGATCAATTCACATTCTTCATAGGAATTCAAAGATGGGGAAATGATGGAATTTAAATAACAACACCTACCTTATGTTGGAACAATTGTAGTCATATATTGAATTTACATTGCCTCGTCAATCCTTGTTCCATTGGCGTTTTCCAATTCATCTATTCTTGATTCAATCCAAACATTTGGTATGTTTTCACTATCGAGATAGCCTCCTCCTCCTTTCCTTAGGGGAACTCCATATAAATTCACCAGCATTATGAATTCTAACACTGGGCCCTATCTCCGATTAATATAGGAAACATGCTAACATGTTTACACATTTAAGCATTTCAGAGTTACTATTTTTCTTTGAAATAATGTCACCATGCTACTTCATTTATGAATGGAGAAAGGGTTTCTCCGTTGCTGCGTCGCAGCATCGCCACGATGCTAAAAATTAAAAAGGAAATAAAATAAACCTCATTGTGATTATTTTACTCTCCTTAAAAAAGTCCAAAAATTTACTTTTACAATCAACCAACATCGGTCGATGTTTGGGTCATCCTAAATAAAGAACACCCTCATGAGTGAGTTATAAGGATTTGAAAAAAAAATAATATATATTTAATTATTTTATTTATGGTCACATCCCAAAAATTACATTCCACGGTTGGCCAACTCCGGCCAATGTCTGGCTCTGCCTAATGAATGAAGGCCATCACGAGCTTAACAGTGGTCCCATATTTTCAATTCATGTCACTATTATTGAGTTATAAAGACATTAAAAATAATATACTTTTATTTTATAATTTTATTTAGGGTTATTCCATTTTAAGATTTTCTCGATGGGGACTCATGTCGACTAAACTTATGTCTCGCTTAGGGTAAACCCACTGCTCTGAAGGCAACAGTTCCCTCATTTATCTGATCTGAGTACCCATTTTAGAGTTATTCCACCCTTTTAAGAAAACCTCTCACACACCCAATTTAAAAACATAACATTTTTCAAATGACTATTTTAGGAACTCCGGGCCTCGGAATCGCAGACCATCTCAGTTCTTGGGCTCACAATTTTCCCATGGAATTTAAAAAAACCAGGTTTTTAGATTCTCCCCACATTAGTAATTTTCATCCATGAAAATAATAATCATACACTCAAGGGAGGAAAAATGTGCCTCCCTCCCTTAGAGCTATAATGGAAAATGAAGTCGAGTAGAAATAATCCACTATCCAAACTAGGACATTATCCAATGATTTTTCACAAATATCACTTAGAAAACACAAGCCCAAGGGACATTCCCATCATACCTTAATATTGGGTCTCAAAAAATCCCCTTTTTTCTGTGCATATCCTGTGCGATTGTCTCTAAGGTCTCAAACTAATCTCACAACAAAAAGCAGGAGAACTAACTATTGTGTCCATTAAAACGGAAAAGAAAAGGAAAATACATATTTCATAACTCGAATATATCCTGGAGTCTCTGGGTTATAAACCATGACGGCATACAGTTGTATATTCCCACGTCCTCCAGCTCCCTAAGCCTGGCATGGACCAGCTACTGCTCTTCCAGCTCCACTTCCTCAGCCACCATCTTGTAGAACTCATTGCTCCAAGTGATATATATACCAAGGTAGATCCTTAGCCGGCTCTTTATCTATGGTGTGATGGGTCTTACAATATTTAATGAGAACCCCCTAGAAATATCAAGCATAACACCGCCTCTCCTATGATTCATCTATTCCTCAGCACTGCTCTTGTGCCACAGTCCCATGCGTCTGAGTTCATGCATGGTTGTGCCTCCTACGCTGTGATCCCATCACTTGTCGTCTGCTAGCTCATGGAGACGCCTCTGTCTCATGAAATTTTTTGTGGATCACATCCATCAGTTCCGCACGTAGAAACCTCTTCACCACCAGGGCTCTCTCTTCCATCCTAGTATAGGTGTTTATATTTATTAGAACCAACAATGCTTTGATATCTATGCATAATCTCTGGGCGAAGGATTGAGAACTAAAAAATGGTCTTGCACCATGTCCAGTGAGTACCGCGACAAGTCCGTGAACCTCACTGGAAACTCCAGCACTGTCATGATTCCTAGATGATGCTACAAAATCTCATGGATATTTATTCACCTCACCATTTTTGGGTAAAATTATTCCCTGGTGAATCATTCGAACACTTTCCATGTGAGTTTCACCTCATCATGTGACTGTATAACCAAGATCCCCCAGTGTGACACTAAATTCTGAAGAAGGCCCTCAACTAGGACAACCATATGATCAGTAGGTTTCCTCACTAAGTGGAAAACATGAGTGACTACCTCAAGCTAGTCATATTTTTCTTGGGGGTATGGATCACCCCAGTATCACAAAGATCACGGCCTTTGGAACATATATAGAACACTCAACCTATGTGCATATTCTAATCTCACAGAGCACCACAAAGTTCTATCCCTCCCTTCACTTTTTCAATTAATCAAATGTCTTCACAAGACATGACACGTGCCTGCAAAGCCTGTGTGGGGGTGGGTAATACAATACTCATTTGGACACCACAAAACCAAAAAAGTAAAACTCTAGGGAAAACCCACAAAGAAATTCACATTCATATCCACATAGGTATATTACCATATATATACCAGGAACATCCATAAATACCTATTCTAGAACCTAATAATAATATGGTTCCAACCTCATATATAAAAACATGATTCTCATCGTAGGATTGAAAAGAACCAAATAGAACTACGAGAAACACTATCCATGAGTTCAACCATCCATGAAGGAACCCTTCCGAGAGGTACACTCCATCAGGAATAACACTACCATTCTTAATGGTCCATCAGAGAGAACGTGCTCCATCATGGACATCTTATTAGGTCCATATATAATGCCCATCACCGGTGGTTCAGTCATTTTTTTCTTATTCCCAACACAAGACTAAGGACACCCAATTGGAGAGGACCACCCTCACCAATATACACAGATGAGGGAGTCATTCTCCTAACCATCTCGTGAAACCTACACCACTACTATAAAAAGTGACATGCACCTGATTCTATCTAGGGATGACTAGTTTCTATTGAGGTAATGTTCTCATCAAGTGGATGGGCCCGATCCTCTCAATTGTGTCTGATAGCCGAGGGAGCTCTAACTCTAATGGAGGACTTGATCTCCACTACTACTCAGGACAAGGGAGTGAAACTCTGTAAGTGAGGACCCTCACCCAGATCTCATAGGAGAGTAAGACTCTTGAAGTACCCTCCCCATGATCCCACAAGGGAGTACAAATTCATAAGATGAGGACCCCCACCCTACTAAATATGTGGTACTACTCAGTGACTAGAGGACCCGTTCCCTGGTACGATAGTAAAGTACCGACCCTTTTTGTTCACGTGTGGAGGACCTGAGCCCTGGAACAATAGGGGAGTTCCAAATCTTATCATAGAGGACCTGCACCCTACCCTATAGGGGATCTCTGACTCTATGTATGTTAGATTTGGAGGACTCACACCCTAGTCCTATTGGGTAGTATTGGATCCACGGACTGAGGACCCACTCCCTGGTCCCATTGGGGAGTAACTACTCTTACTTGATGAACTTCTTCTTGAACCTGCACCCTAGTCCCTCAGGAGAGTAACACCCCAATGAGATGCTACACAAAGGAAATAAACCTTGTCCCATGATGTGGGGAGTCCCAAATTTATGAAACACATAGATTAATTCTCATGTTTTCTTATACTGGGAGAACCTGCTCCAAAAAACTGTTAGGTCATCTGTTAACATTGACAAAACTCACTTAAAGTATCTCGAAAGGATCGACTCTTCGCAAGAGTCTCAAAATCACATATGGATAAACAAACGGACACTATGTTTGAATTTTATGGGAATGTTAGTGAAAATGGTATGGTTTGGGTTGGGACGGGTCTAACCCGACATGACCCGGTCTGTCGGGTTGACCTGACACATTGAGCCTAGTCCAAACCATCTGGGTCCGACCAGGAACACTGTTTAGGCCTGGGGAAAGCCCATCTGATCCATCCCAGCCCACATAGACACATACCAATTCCACCACCCGGATGCGGCAGTCTACCACATCCACTCGGCGCCACACAACTAGCTCTGCTGAAAACAAATCCCACCCACAACATGAACCGTGATTCCCACTGACCATGCCAAATATTGATGCCATAGCCTCCACTATGTAGGTATTTGTGCCGACGCGGCTACCACCACCTCCATGGCATGCTGCCTCTACAGTCCAGCACAGAGCCACCACTGACATCCCTAACACGTCTGTAGCCCCTTCTATATGCCACCTGACAAACTATTGTTCTCTGTTATTTGATCCGAAGGATGTTCCTATGTCCTCAGGTTGTTTTCTTTACTTCTAGGTATTCAAAACCATTCCATGATCCATTTTCGGTGTTAATCCATTCTCATTCGATATCACTTTCATCGCCTCGATCTGATCATCATCGTCGTCATTGCGCCTCGTTAATTTCGGGTCTATCTCAGAACCAAGTCATCCGATTGTTATTCCAATAAATAGTTGCACAATGATCGATCGTTCGTCAACCAGTGATGAAAATGAAAATTGTGGGGGGGGGGAAGCAGAATATGAAACTGAAGGATTGATCCTAAACCTTTTTTTCATTCCAGCCTCAATATGATTCATCAGAAGGATCTAGATAATGACAAAAAAACCAGAACTCAATCAAAATATCATCAATACCCAATAAACCTTGTATGGTGAAACCCATACTGAAACAATATGAATGATCCATGAATCGATCTATTCATCGAACAATTTATATTCATTGTAGAAATTCAAAGACAAGGAAAATATGGAATTTAAATAACAAACCTTATCTCGAGTTGGATCGCTTGTAGACATAGATTGAATTCATCTCTCCATGTTGATACTTTTTCCATCAGCGTTCATTGATTCATCGCCGCTTGATTTAATCCCGACCTTCGATCAGTTGTTGTTGGTGAGAGACAAACTTCCTCCTTGCCTTAGGGGAGCACTAAATATATTATCCATCATTATTAATTCTAATGTTGGACATTGTCCCTAGTTAATAGAGGATACATGTTTTAGAGTTACTATTTCTCTTGTTAATAACGTCGCCATTATTCTTTATTTGTGAAAGAATAACGGGTTTCTCCATCATTGCATCACAACACCACCACAATGAGAAACATTAAAAAGGAAATAAAATAAACATCTTTATGTTTATTTTATTCTCTTATTAAATTGCAAAAATTAACTTTTACTCTTGACCTGCACCAGTTCAGGTTTCGGTCCTCCTAACGAAAGCACACCCTCACCACCTAAAAATACTCTCAGATTTCCCATCCGACATACCATTTATGAGTTATAAGGATTTTAGAGTATAATAATATTTATTTAATTATTTTATTTATGATCATGTCCCCAAAAATTACTTTCCACAATTGGACCACACCGGCAAATATTAGGCTCTGCCTAAGGAAAGAATGCCCTCACGAGCTCAATAGTGGTCTCATACATTCAATCCAAGTCACCATTCATGAGTTACAAAGACATGGAAAATAAATTAAATTAAATTAATTGTTTTATTTATATTTATTCCAAATTTGGTTTTTTCTCACTAGGGACCCATGCTGACTAAACTTATGTCACACCAAGGGTAAACCTACTACTCTAAACACAATAATTCCCTTATATTTCGTATTAAATTATCCTTTTAAGATTTATTCCTCTTTTTTTAGGAAAACAGCTCATGTGTTCTATTTAAAAAATTGACATTTTGATGGATCATTCTATGGACACCGGGTTTTGGAATCGCATGTCATCTCAGCACTAGGTCTCACAATTTTCCCATGATTATTAAAAATATTTGTGTCAATACATTCATATAGGCTTTTTTGTTCCCTTAAAAATGGTAAATACTATGATTATGAATTTACCAAAGAATATCCCTAGGGAGTATCAAAACCAAGAGTGCTACAAGGACCATTGTCGTGCTCCACTTCCCGTTCAAGTCTAGTTCAAATCGATGTTTTTGAGTTTTACCCCAAAATATATCTGTGCTAGAGCAACTTCTATTTGTTCATATTCATACAGGGATGTACTTTATTGATAAACCACTTAATCTATACTCAAAATTATTTTTTATATTTTTTCATAAGCATAGTCTTACCACTATGTCTTTCAGTGTATTTTTCTAATCCTAATTCCAAAAATTTCTAAACCTATCCACTAGTACCAACTATAATAACCATGATCTTTATTTCATATTTAAACATGATTTATTACATGAAAATTCACATTATAAAACTCAAAATATTGAGATTACAACATTATTTTGGGATTAGAAACATTAAATAACAACATAAAACATGAAGTACACCACTTTATTGAAATAATCTTTTAGAGTGACTACAACATTCCTTCGTACATTCCATTTCATGGGCCAACCAACGGACAAACGTAGGAAAAGGGTGAGATATAAATCCTAGTTAGTGGGTAAACAAGGAATAACGTTAATAAAACAATACATGTTAGAAAATATGCATATCAATGGATCATAATAGAAACAGGAACATATAGTCATGATATAACATGATTATCAAAACATAGAAATGTGGAAACAACTTAAAACACTACACCATTAAAATAAAGGAATCCGGTAAAAACCTATCCCAACATGGTGGAAAAAAGTACTATAATGGAATTAGGTAAACCCATATCCCAACATGATGTATCATGATACTAAACATTAGCCAATGCATTAGATCACTATTAGGGAGGACCCTTCATAATCGTTTCTATATCAAGCTTAAGTGTGCCACATAGATCAAATAATAAGGATTAATTCAACATCATCATTTATTCCATGATCAAGGAATGGATAATTAATTCATGTATGTAATAATTAAATATATATGTTTTCATAAAGGTGAATACCCTTGACATGGGAATGGATATTTTCATCAATATATGATTATTTTTAGCATGGAAAATTGTGGAGAAATTTTGGCAGCATAACAAAATTATATGGAAATTAATAAATTAGTTTGATGAGAGTGAAAGTGGTATATCATCATTTATACATGGATGAAAAATAATGGGATCATGGTAAAAACATACCAACATGTGAAATGTTATTTAGACATATAATATGAAGGAAAATTCTTGAATGGAAATGAGAAGAGAGAAATCCCTTAGGGAATTTTGACATAGTAACATATGGTTTGAAAGGATAATAGTGGGGATTAAGGGGAGTGAAAGGAAGATAGAATCATTTATACATAAAATTTATAATAATTATGTATGTAATCAAATATCCAAAATCAAGAAAATGAAAATTATAAGGCATTACATAAAAGAGGTTCTTGAAGAAAAAGGAGATAGGGAGATCCCTTATGAAATTTTGACATAATAACGAGGTAGGTAAGGGTCAAAATGAAGAGGAATAAGTGATACCTCATTCAAATAACTTAAAATTGATAGTTTTTAATTGATTATAAATGGTTGAAAAAAATAATCAATTGAAATTAAGAAGACTAGTTTCAAACTGGGTTCTTGAATTGAAAGGAGGACAGAAAGGTGATGATCCCTTACTTGGATGTGTTATCCCAAAGGAATGGGGGAGTAATCTTGGGATCATAGGGGAACCGTGGGAGAAATATTGGGAGTAATAGTTAGAGGGTTTTCAATCTTGAAAGATATTTACTGAATAAAAATGGGAGCTTGGGTGGGTTTATAAAGGAATGGTGGGGGAATTATCTATTATTTTGGTTTTGGACAATACACACTAATATATTGAAAACCACAAACCATAACATGGTTTTTCCCCTGGTTTCATGGAAAGGGGATCATTATTAATTATTTTATAGAGCTGATGTCCGATGATATTAAAATATTTCCCTTACATATGTGGTGGTGAGTCACACATTCAAGGAAATGACTTTAAAATCATAAAATATTTTATATGTCTTTGAGGATTCACTAAGGACTTATAAAATAAATCAAAAAAAACCTGAAATTAATTTATTTTAAAGTAAAAACATATATTTGTCCTAATATACCTTTTATAGTATTTTATTACATCACTCTTTGGTCATTATGGTGTCATAAAATAGATTATATATTTATAAGGTATTTGATTTTTACCCAAAAATTCGACTCGCTCAAAAAATTATGAAAATTTCACCATTGGATAATTTCACAATCTTGATTCCAAAAATAATATTTATTTATCTAAAAAATTTCTAAAAATGTGAATTTTCACCTTTAAAATAAAAATCAATATTTATTAAAAATTGATGGGTTTTTTTCAAACCCAATTTTCAAACCTTAATAAAAATAACATTTTACTTTATTAAAATTATTTGATCATTTATATTGAATAAATGTAATTAAATAATAATATTTTATTTACATATAATTTAATTCAAAAATCAATCAGCTCATCAATATATTTATCATAATTGAATTTGAATATTAATCAAAAATACTATTTGTGCTTTAAAATCATTTACAAAGTAAATATAATAGAAAGAAAGTATATTCAATATTAAATAAAAAAAAAATTTACATAATCATAATGCTAGGGTATTTTTACATATCACGTTATTACGTCAGTATACTCCCCTAGAGTAAGGTGTGCGATGGTGGAGCTTTATTGGGGCCATTCAGTGAACATGGTTTGGGTTGTGATATCGATGAGATTGAACTTCTCCCATAAATTCTTTGGATCATGCTTACGTTGTTGGATCTCTACGTGGACTGGGTCCTGGGAAAATCCCAAAAAATCTATCTCCCTTGGAATCTCCAATAAATGGGCTTCATAGGGTATGATCCTACTAGTTGATTCCATCACTTCATTTGTGTCTGTAAAAAGGATCTCTTAAAACCCTATATTTATGCTAATCATTTGACCCCTATTCAATGACTATATTATGAATAGTAATGATACATAAGAGTCATTCCAATCCAATTGGATATAATAAAACAAAGGGAGAGGAGGTGTTTTCTATATCCATAAGACATTTAATTAAATGAAATGGAATTTTATTCATAAATATTAGGGTTATTTCAATGTATTTACTTATAATTTTATAGAAATTATAGGCCTTTACCATGAGGTGGCCACCCATTATTTGGGTTTTCATAAGAACATCCGGTTTAGAAGCAGAATATAAAACGAATATAGGATAATCAAGCCTCTAAAATTTATGCTGAATTATACAAGCTTATCAAGGTCGAAATCATCCATGAGGTTTAATAACTGAAATGGAAAGCCATCATTTTCCATGTAAAAGAGATGAATTTGAATATCATATTCTACATTGACTTCAGAGATCTCAACCCTCATTGTCCAAAAGATGAATTCTCAATTCCAATTACATAACTCTTGATTGATGCAATAGGTGGCTACAAAGCCCTCTCCATCATGGATAGTTACTTTGGGTATAACAAAATCTGCATAGCCCCTAATGATGAAGAAGCCACAACCTTCAGATCCTTTCAAGGACGATTCTACTGTTGGGTAATGCCCTTTGGCTTAATGAACTCCGGTGAAACATAACAAAATTTTATGCGTCACATTTTCAAACATGTATTAATGAATTTTGTTGAATGCTAAATTGATGATCTGGTGGTCAAGTCCTAATAATGTCCATATCACCTGGTTGACCTAATAACCCTCTTCATCAGGATTTAACAACATGATCTAAAGATGAACCCCATTAAATTTGTTTTTGGGTAACCTCGTTAAAATTTGTCAACATCATTGTTTGACATCGCTACATTAATGCCTACCATGATAATACTAAAGATATCCTTTGATTTTCACCTCATCAAATCATGATATAGTTAAGTGTTATTTAAGGAAACTTGACCAACATTTAGTTCTTTGTAGACAACATCACAATCAAGTGTTTACCCTTCAACAAATTGATAATCAAGGGGGTCACTTGTCAATGAACCAATGACTGCCAAGAAGAATTTGATACCATTAAGAAATACCTATTGAGACACCTAGTATTAATGCCACCTATTGAAGGAAATATACTCCTTCATTATGTGGTAGACATGGAGTGATCATTGGTTGACTTCCATGCACAATAGAATGATGTCGATAATGAAAACTACCTTTACTACCTCAGTTGAAATATGTTCGACCGAGATACTCGATATTCAGGTATTGAGTAGAGCTTCCTGGCCTTAATATTTTCTATCTGGAAGCTAAGGAATTACATGAAGCACCACAAGATCCACTTGGTTTCTCATAATAACCCACTAAAATTTATCCTTTGTCATCCTAGGATGACATGACATCTAGAACAGGGGGAAGTTATCCTACAATAGAATGATAGATAGTTCATGCCTTAGAGAGAAGTGAAAGGCCAAGCCTTATAAGACTTCCTCACTAAGAATCCATCTATAGAAGAGAATTTATTAAATACTAACCTACAAGATGAAGAAATATTATATATTCATGAAAACCCTAGAATATGGGAAATGTATTTTGATGGTTTTTCAAGGAGTCCAATAGTGAGGAGGATGGATGGCCCTAAGCTTAAAAAATTTAGGTTGGGAGTTGTTCTAATCTCCCTAGAGAAGAAAGTGTCTCCATATTAATTCTTTTAATCAGAAGGAGGTACCATCAATGAGGTAAAATATTAGGCTCTCATTGTAGGAATATAATTGCAACTCCAATTACCAGCTAACCACCAGAAATCGAAAGGTGAGTGAGATTTGATAATCAAGTAGATCAACAGGGATTATGCCATAAAAAATGAGGATCTAATTCCCCCATTTTAGTATGTATGGTGCTTAATGGTAGAGTTTACCATAGATCTAACATTGGGTCACATCCCAAGATTATAAAATTCTTAGGTATATGTATTAGTAAATGTAGAAAAAATTTTGAAAGATCGAAATCATGATGAAACAGTCAACAAAATTTCCCATTATCGAGTATGTTCACATTTTTTTTAGATTAGAGATGATGATATGGATGTAATCTGTCCCATCACGAACCCATATATCCCTACAATGGGATGGATGACACCCCTCTTAGAATATCTCCATGATTAAATACTTCTACCATATAGGTTTGGAAGAGAGAAGATGTGGAAACGAGCAACAAATATCACTACTTACGATGGCCCAAATCACTAGAAAATTTTCTATAAAAAATGATTTGATAGCATCTTCATCAGATGCATTGATTGGAGGAGACTATGACTGTCATGGATGAAGTAGACACATGATCCTATAGTTCCCACCAGTCTAGGTATAGGGTTTCTGATCAAATCTGAAGACTAGGATACTTATGGCCTTCAACGATACATGATTTCAAATAATTCACTATGAAGTTTCATCCCTTCCAAGTGTGTTCCAATTTCAACTAAAAATCCCTTGAGTATATATATATAGCTAAATACTCCTAACCATTTTACACATGTGGAATGTATTTTTTTGCACCATATCCTCTAGATACGGCTACACAGTATGTGTATAGCCATAATGATACTAACTTTTCTCCCAATGGGCTAGGGCAATACCTCTCAATGAATTCAGAGCCAAAAGAATAGTTAAGTCCATTATATATAACATCATTACAAGAGTTATTGTCCCTCAAACCATTTTGATGAGAAATGACTCCAATTTCTAGTCTTCTAGTGTAGAAAATCTATATCAGAAATACAATATCAAATCCAACCATTTTTTCCACTAACATGAAGCAGCCAATGGACAGATATAGACTTTTGACAAGACCTTGTCAAACATAATCAAGAAGATGGTGATTAAGGATAATAAATCCTAGAGTAATAAGATTTGTTATTACTAATGGGATTACTGGACTACTACACATACTTCTACGTGAGAGACTCAGTACTCGTTGGTGTACAGAACATAAGTAGTCATTCCAATTGAGGTTCAGTTTCTATCACTCTATATTTCTATTTTTAACTCGCTATATGTAGATGAATAATATCATAAATGACTGGATGAGAAGTTATTGGAAGAAATTATATTGAATGTATTATATCATTTGGATGACTATCGGAATCGAATAGAGAGATCATTCAACAAGAAGGCCCACCTGCATTCATTCCCTCACCAACAATTGGTATTGGTCCTTAGGACACCGATGATACCTAGAATGGAACCTCCAATTATTGAGCCAAATTTGGAAGGACCTTAATCCATTAATAAGGTCCACATTAATAGATCTTATTCCATAATATCAATGAATGGAAAACTCACTACAACTCTAACCAATGCAACAGTTCTAAAGAAGTACATTTTGTAATCAAACATATTTTGTCAAAGTTATAAAACCTTATACTATCTAGAAAAATATACATCCATGATACATGATGCTAAACTGTGTAACATAACTGTCCTTATTATATAACAATAAACTACTTGACATGTGGTCCTAGCTACAAGATGCTAAAACTCATAGCCCCAATTCTCCTCACCACATGACATTAGACTGTATGGTTAATGTCCCCCTTGTTTGATATTATGATATCCCTAATATAACATGAGTTGATTTTCAATGTGGTCCCTCAAAATATGAGTATCTTACATGCACAAACCTCACTCATATCATTTCCACTCCATAATAAATCTTGAACTCCATTTATCCCTATGTTTGGATCAAACCTGCATGGGGAATTACTTCAATAACTATATGTGTCTTGATTGTTACCCCTATACGATACGTAGTGTCACTTGGGTCTTATCGCTTGGTCTAGAGACAATGTTTCGTTCACATCAAGTGACCCACATCATTACCACATGATGATAAACGACATGGAATTTCATGAACTATGTGTGGCTTGATTCTCATTCCAATGAGATACGTAATGACACATATATCTCCAATATTAGGCCCATCCACAACCACAAAAAATTCCCCTTTCCCTATGTACAATCCAAATCAATAATGTGAACTATTTAAAAACATATGGATTAATTCTCAGACCATATATTACCTTCATCCCAACCATTATTCTAGAATGTATATGAAAAATATTAAAGCCTTGTTCCTCACATGAAACTTCATTTGGTGCCCAGAACCCTATAATAAACTACATATCGCTTGATTCTCATACCATTGAGATATGTATTCACACCCAGATCTCTAATCTTAGGTCCGACTACAATATTTAAAAAATGCCTTTAATTATTGTGCATGAATAAGATATACACAGGAATCATGTCAAGGAACACATGAGGCTTGATTATCACCTGAATGAAATATGTTTTGATGCACATACATTCATTCATGGGACCAACCACAATATTTTCATCACTTTACATCATTTCACCTTTGTCCTTCCCATACGAGGTTAAACTGTCTATAATTCCTTGAACTATGTGTTCCTTCATACTCACTCAAGTGACATATATAATGAGGGAAAGGCTCTAAATCTTGTGATCAGTCAATACAAGATGTAAAAAATGCATCTTTTCTCCCATGTACGAGTCAGATCTATGTGAGGCGATTCAATATGAGCTCTCATATCATTTATAAACTTGTATTCAATGAAACCCCCATTATCATCAACTTATGAAATCAATTATAGCGGGATAACATTATTTAATAACTATATGTGTCTTTATTCTCACACCTATAAGATATATAGTGATGTTTATATCTTTAATCCTAGTCCCAGCAACATCCCAACATAGAAAAAGAAAAAACTATCCCATGTACGAGTCATATATACATGGGGAGACCCGATACGAGACCTAATTTTGTTCATGAACTTCTATTTGATAGAACTACGTGTGGATCAATTATTTCTCAGACAATATTCTTTGTGACTCTTAGTCATTACACCCTCGTCCAGTGACAATATTTTTTTTCCCATCAAAATTTCTGACATCTTTTTCGTAAGATGTTAAACTACAAACCAACATCTTAACCACATGAATCCAAACTGCATGATACCTCTAGAACAACATATGTCTTGATTATCATCCGGTTGAGATACATAGTGAAGACCAGGTCTTAAATACCCTTCCCATCCAAGGGTTAAATGAAAACGTTTCCCTCTACCACATACAACTAAAATACTATACAAGTGATTTTATTTTGAGTCATTTCTATAGAGATCCCTCTAAGGATACAAGATTTGTCCCAATTCTACATATGATTCAAATCTATAAAAGGGAATCCATCCTCATATCCAATATCAATAAAAATACATACCTTTTGTATTGTGAATTCCCACATTCTCTTTTCATACTTCTAATCATGAATAATTTTAGATCTTTATAATTTATCCATGGCATCTCCAGGTAGAATTTCCAATACCTAAGAGATCCTTTACCTGACTATGCATTATGATTCCTAGTATTCCTTGCATAAGTCACCCACATAATGGGGTTTATCATCTTAAGGATTCCACTATTTGACTATGTGGTATGCGCCCCAACTGTCCTTGCATAAAATATCCACCATAATAGGGTTTTCGACAATTTTTAATTTTTTTCATGGGAGACGCCTCTTATATACCTATAAGCATTAAAGAATATATACTAGAATCATTAAATCTGAATACATCCCTTTTATATGTTTATCATATCATTTCTACTGACCTGAATGTCTCAAAGAACCTAGTTTACATTTCCCCCTTTACTTGTTCAAATCATAATATAATAACCATGGAATATTTGACTATATATCATCCATTATTTCCATAATATGTTGGTATTAGTCATATGACCTAACAAAACATGAATCATACTTCCAATGTTTAGGTCAACCCTTTTTTGAGAGCCTATTCCCCTCAATTCTTTGGAAATCCACACTTGGATTCCCCTTCGGTATTCAGATACCTTTCTCCACAAAACAAACTCTATTCATAGGTAAATAAAAATATCTATAAATTTTAATCAGATTTTAGTAATATATTCTCAGAAATCTATAGTGCTCCATTACCTGACTATGCAATACGCGCCCTAGTTGTCCTTGCATAAATCCTCCCACATAATGGACCTGTCAGCCTAAGGATAACATTATTGACTATACATTATGTTTCCTAGTTCGACTTGCACCAAACAACCCACATAATTGGTTCTTAAAAAAATGGTAACTTCGTTCTTGGTATATCCATCCTCTAATTCCCCTAGAAATTTTTTCCACATCATTCTTTAGATATGGGAATCCCCAAATCATAGATTACATCTCTCTCCTTCTATACTTGAATATTGTATCACATTTTGACAGAAAGTATAAATAATGGGGATACTATAAAAACATTGGTCAAAGACAAATAACTTAAATTAAAATCCACTAATGTCCTTTATAAATGAATTTAAACTGCAAAAACCCTAATGTCATTACTGTATGAATTGAAAATGCACAACCCCTAATGTCATTATTGGATAAATTGAAACTGCACAACCCCCAATTTTCTTGTTTCAGGACATGGAAATTTATAACCCATAGTTTCTTTATTTCATTACATGAAACTACACAACCTAATTTCATTGTGGGATGGAATTAAACTACACATCACGATACCTGAAATCCCCTTCCTGGAAAATTGTACCCTCCTTCAGACATCAAATTTTTTTAAGAGTGTATTCTTATTCATCACCTAAGATTTAATGGATGATTACATTATTATTAGACATACATCCTTGTAAGAAAAACCAAAACGGTCTTCAGAAATCAAAATATCAAACATTCTATATTCATCAGTAAAATAATGTCAGAATTCAAGGAATCCCTATTACCAGACTATGCAGTTTGTTCCCCTAGTCATCCTAGAAGAATTTTCCCACATAATGGGATTTTCAGCAAGGGGATAGCATTACATAACTACAAATTACATGCCCCAGTTGTCCTTGAATAAAATAGACCTTATAATGGGGTTTCAACAAGAGTTAACTTAATTCATAGGAGAGACCTTCTATATTCTTGAATACCATTTTTTAGATTTCAAGATCACAAAATTGTCAAAATATCCCCCTTGGAAGTATCTAAATAATATCAAAACATTCATATCCATCAAAAATTGATTGTGTAATAATTTCAAAATTCAAGATCAAAGAATTTTTACCTAAAACATTATCTTTATTAGTCTGATATTCAGGACTTTAAACATCCCAAAAAATAGATGTAATGATCATCGGGATGAAAAAACGAAAAGGGAACTCTGGGAACAATTCGAGTCTCACCACACTAGACCTATAATCTTTATGGTTTAAGCTATATTGAGAAAAAAATCATAAAAGGCCTAGATATTATTATTTTTAAAACCAAAAAAGGAAAAGGGGTCTCCTAAGTAATATTCAAAAATCACCTACTATGTATCCTCTATATTGCGCTTATAAAAAACAAGGGTGATAAAACAAAGTCACAATGTTTATAGAGTTTTCCATACAACCCTAGTAACATTAAAAATATGATCAATAGGGCCCATTGTTTTGGTAAAATTTTATGCCACCCCATCCATATCTTTATAAATATAATTTGACGATATGAAAATGAAATTCTATGAAAATTTGTGTTGACATTATTATTATATGAAGAATGAAGGGATGATGAAATATATGATTGGAAACAAAAAATTTCATTTCGGTAGAAAAATAAGAAGAACTTCCAAAAAATGGAGTCTCTCTAACTTATACTAAAAAGCCTTCAAAAATATATCTTCATCTGCTGAACAACCTCAAATGGCTCATCAATTTCTTATAAAAGTTCATTCAGCTGACTAGGTTCAGTCTCCCCAACATGGTAAAGTGCTTCCCTGATAGTCACAATGGACTTTGTCCCTTCTTTTTGGGCTTCTCCTAAAGAATAGTGATGTTTTTTGAGTTCCGATTAAGTGGTAGGTAATTCTTGATGAATGAACCCAACTTGAACAGTCTACTATTTAATTTTCCAATAGAATTATCCCATTATTCTAATATGATTGTCATTTATATGGGATAATGTAACTTAGAAGTTTTTAATAATTATGATAGGTTTATCCTTGATGATATCTCACTGAATATTATGATATTTCTCCCACCTAGAAATAGTCTCCTTCACCGTAGTGTGGTTTAAATTATAATCAAATCCACTGAATCCCAACATGTAGAAAAAAGAATAAATCCATCGGATTCATGATGGAAGTTCATCAAGGGGAACCTCAAAAATTATTTTCCATATATTCCTCCAAGATTTGTGGTGTGTGATGTAGATAGCATTTTGTTACATAGGATTCGATTCAGAGTCACTGTAGTATTTAGGGATGTACTCCCAAATCAGTGCACTCAATGAAGTGCCATGTTCTTCTCCCTACTATATAGTGGCGAGTTTTCCTTCCGATGATTTACAAGTTGCTACATATGCTTCACCCTCATACCTATACAAAAAACCGGATAATCCTAAATTTCGAATTAAAATCACAGTTAGAATAAAAAATAATGGAATGAGTGGGGAAAAATCACAATAGTTGGTGATACATACCCAATAATAGGTTACTAGACTTAGTAAAATCCTCCAAAACCATCATAGCCATAATAGTTTGGGATGTCACCTCTTGTTTAGGGACACTCCCATGGGACTGCCTAGGATCTACCAGATAATAGTCAGGAAGGTTCATATTTCAATGTCAACCTAAGCTAGTTCCCCCTCAACTATGGTATTGAGAGTGATTTCAACACCCTCTCCTTGCACCGTCTCTCTGAGAGTTTTGTAGATGGATCTAGACATCCCAACAAATCATTATTTGATAATATGTAATGCTAATATTAATTTGACAAAAAATAAATACTCACATCCATTTGGTTCAATATATAGTGGCCCCAATTCTTCAAAAGTAATAGGAATATTAGTATGTTCTAGTAATTCATTAATAGGCATGACAAGATTCATCAAGGAGTCTATTGAATTCCTATTCCATGTGTTAATCTTGAATTTGTAAACACTTGGATTGTTTGGATCATGATCATATGATGATGACTTAGGTCCCCGAAAAACATCCTTTGTGCCTGCGCAGGGCCAACATCATTCATCTCATTATTCTCTAGTGCATGATATAAAACAAAAAAATTATAGAAATTTAATTCATTCATTGATATATATCTTCTCATGAATAACTACCAACATACGAGATGCCTCCTATCACTCTACATTAGTGGTAGGAGTTGTGGGATGAAAATTGGTATATCATCTGACCTTGACATTTTTTCCATCAAAGGATCCTTTTTACACGCATGAATCAACACATGGTCTTAACAACACTCCATGGTTATATGAGTCCCATTATGAACTTCCATGAGGGAAGAAACAAACGGAGTTCTTATAAGCCCAATAATTTTAAACAATAGCTATGGATGAAGCCAAGATCCATGATATAAGGAAGACATAACGCTGATGAAAAAGCACGTAGACAAGGACTTCATCCTTCAGTGTCCTTTATAATTCATATTCTTTAAAGTATGACTAGCATCAACTTCCTAAAAAAATATGTATTACAGGTGGTAACTCCCCCTCTATATCATCTTCCATGGACTATTGGCCTATAGATAGTTATCCTGGTTCAAGGGGTGACCCATATCCCTGATCACAGTACAACCAGGGCTATACCATGGAGAAAAAACCTCAATTTATTTTCCATTACCCATCTAAAAATTAAAATGTTATTTCCCCTAAGAAAAAATTCTTTGGTAAAATATAATGGAAAATAAGAAAATAGTTCAAGAAAAAGAGAACTTATATAATCAATATCAACAATGTCAATCCTTTCCTCAAAAAATTATTGATCGATCCCCTCACCAGCACCATGATCTATCATATCCTTCACTCTCCATGTGGAAGGTACCCAATCAGTAGTTTCATAGAAAATAATCTCTATTTCTTGAATATATACTCCCACTTTAGAGGATTATCTTCAAATCAAATATCATAAATGGCATTGAGATCTCATATTCCTAGAATATGCAACACCTCACATAAGACCTTCCACATAGTTTCTTTATCAAAAGAAAATTCCTACCATATTTGGAATACCTCTAGTCTTATGTATATAGAATAGTTGTTGGCCTGCCGAGAGGATGATCTGGAAACCTTATATTTAATGGGATTCCTAATTCTTGCGGTCATAGATGGTGGTAGATAAAATGGATCCCGATGGTCTTCATGGCGATGGTGACTTGATCGCCTAACAGCATCCTCAGTTGGTAATGATGGTGTAGCCCTCTTGATTCTGGTAGGTGGATTAAATCATTCATAAGGTCATTTGATTTGACTAAGAGACTCGCCATCCTTACTCTCCAACTCTGATGACTGATTCTCTAAAGGAGATAAATCACCTTCCAAACGAGAAGGTTATTTCCTGCTCCGACACATTATGCCAACCCAATGAAATGAATTTTAAGAACCCCATCAGGGTATGATAAACTCCAAGCATTAGTATGAAAGGCCATCAAACTGCTTTGTCCATCAACTACATGTAGATTAACATCTTCCCTTGTTATTTATATAGATATATGTAACCATATATATCGATCCATTATCATATGTTTTTCTAATATAATGTGCATTGAAGGGGATACAATAACATGTTGTAGGGAATTGGAATGCAAATCTGCAAGGAGCATAGGCTTCACATATGACTTCACCATCAATGCTTGTTGGTACCAAACCATCCAAAAAGGCTAGACTGTATGTTATTTGCTCTATTTGTTTCGTCTTATCATCAAAAAACCTCCCTGTTGGTATATTTTTGTAAGTAATGAAGTTGAACCCCTTAAATAAACTTTGGTTTTTTCGAGTTTCCTGTGGTTTTAAGGATAGAGATGAAATACTAGAGAATTATGATAAGAATTGTTGGAACGAGAACCCATGGAATTGGATACAACTCCACATAGAAGAATCCGAAAATTAAAAACAATCCATCTACACAAAACCTAGAATGGTCCTGAAATTCTAAAAGGAGCCTTCCCTCCAAGAATGTGCAATAAGATCCTTTTAGTTTTTTCCAAAAGTGTGGTGAGAAACCCACCATTTTATTTTCATCTAGCATGGATGCTATAAAAATTATTCTAGACCATATACGTCCTTTGGATTCATAGATAGGAAATAGATAAATACTGGTCCATATATCCAGAAAATCGATGAGATGTGTATTGGAAATAAATTTGGGGTCAATTTTATATCCCCACACGACAAACTCTACTTTTTCTAAAACCATACATAAGGATTCATGTTCTCTTCTCTTTACCACATTGGGATATCTCATTCTATGGATAAATATCCTCTATTGTGTGGGGATTTACCATCATGATATTGTGGGATACTTTTAATAGATGACATGCTAAAAATGGTGTCCTATCAGTGTAATTACACCCTACCTTTGGAGGAATTAATTCATCATACATATCTATAAGGATTAGATCCCCTTAGATATTTTGAATGTCCCACAAACTGATTCTCAATTATCCATGTGTCGAATGGAAAAAAAAATTCTACGGACTCCACCAGCTCAGCAGTTCATGCACAAAATCCCCATTCCTATATATGTAGGTCATCCATAAACATATATCCTCTTAAATTCCAATGATTTCAAGAACTTTTTTGAATTATAAAATGGTTTTTCTTACCCAGTACGCTCACATCCATGTGTAATTAACATCTCCTCATGGGTGAAAGTACCAACCTTTCTTCTATCCCTTCGATTGATCATCATGTGAATCTAAAAGAATAGACGAATAATCGTTCAAAATTAGTTCATCTATATATGGTTTCATATTCGTATCATGAAGGTTGTGATGCATAAAATAGGCATGGGAATTTGTCCCAACATTATATGTGTATGCGCTAGAAATGATGGTGGATGAGATGTTCTTATTGTCTTGAAACGAAGAGACTGTGAGATAAGTCTTCAGATCCAGAATATAGACTTCCCAAAAATGGTGGTAACTGTAATGTGGAAGACAAGTACACTTCAGAAAACCATGATGAAATTTATTTGGATTCTCTTATAGATCATGAAGTGTGGTATTTTAGATGTCATGTTAATCATGCCCTATGTTCTTCAACATTTCCTCAATTTGATTTCTAGCGAATTCATCAGTAGTTATGCTCTTATTGGGAGTCACTGAACCTGAAAAAAATACATCATTTTTATTTCTGAATAGGTTCATTTTGGAATTTTCTGAAAATAATGATAATATTGAAAATCCATTGTGGTGCGCAATTATATATGGTAGGAAAGTGTCTCCCTCAATGTTCAACATGTAAGTATCTCGATCAAAAACATACCATATCCGCACTAGCAGAATCTTTAGCATGAATATCTTCTGCATTAAAAACATTCATGGGGAGAGCTCAAATTTTTGAATTATCATTGTTTTTAATCAATGTGAAGACCCTATTTATTGATGAGTAATTATACCAATGCAGTTTTCATACACAATAGACCTACTCGAATAACCAAACACATATTTCTATATAATACATCTTTATTTTTAATCTTTTTACCTTAGGATTCGAGCCTTTTTTCATTCAGATTAAATATTGAGGGGGGGGGGATTTGCATGAAACTGTGTTTCAACACATGGATGAAAACGTGAAAAAGGGAAATTCCATAGAAAAGGAGGTGTAGATAGATGAAGAATAGAAATAATCAAAAAGTCTTGGAAATAAATTTTCTCGAGGAACCCCCAAGAACCATCAGCATGAAAGAACCCACATGCCACCCACTTTCTCTACCAAAACCATCTCGCATGGTTTCATATTTTCCTATAAATAGACCCCTGGGGTCTTTATTTGGAGAGAAAAAATTCCCCATAGGCCGATTACTGCTCAGATCTCCCTAGTGCTTCACTCATGATCTCTAAAACCTCTAATGTAGTTTCTTAACACCAAAGGATGGGTATTTAAATATGGATAGTGATAATTATGTCCATTAAGTTTTAAAATTAGTATCACATGCATGAACAATTATCCCAACCCCCTAATTTAAAATGAATAGTGTGACTCACACTTCCTAAAACTGAAACTTACGCTACTCGCTTCTGGGAATAACTTTAGATACTCTTGAAGGATTGAGCCAAGTCTCACCCAAGTGGGATTGTCCATGTTGTTTGTCACCTATGGTGCTACCAATTAAACTAATCCTAATTTCATAGAGACCCATTTCATTGTTCACCCCTTTCATGGTATTCGTTGGTTCACATCACATTTTAGCAGACGAGATCCTTTCTTGAAGCCTCTCTCAAAGCCACTCAGGGTAGAGCCTCTTCTTCTTTGGATCCCTTATCTAAAATCGACCATGTTGAAACCTCAACCCATACCTCATTATATACAAAACCATTTGTGAAGACACATTATCATGTCTCCCATTTGAATTTGGATTTATGTGTTAAGAGGATTCCAACACTTGTCCTACCAGAGGGTAAGGATCCTTTAGGAATATGTAGATTTTGATTTCTATGGTCACGTGGAAACTTACTTTAGGGATAGTTCCTTTGAGCTTTTGATATCAGATTCTAGGGATAGGACTATGTCCATACATTCCCATATGTAAGACCTATAGCATCTGGTTCCCAGATGGGAGGATGATGAAGAGACATTCTTTTTTATTCAATATGGAATGTGATATTCCTCTATATTCATAACCAATTTCGAGGGAACTCCTATAGAGGTAAGCCCCTAGACTTTAATGTACGAGTTCTAATTCTTTCTCCACTCTACCTCCACCTCTGACATTCCTTCCTAACCATGGACCCATGTCCAATGTAAATTGAAGAGAAGGAAGTTTCTTAGTCCTAACCTCATCCACCGTAGCCATAGTCTCTTCCACCAGTGATGGAAGAAATGTGTATGGTTTGTTGAATGTTTAAAAAAATATTGTTTCTCACTCCAAGAATTATTGACATGGTTAAAGAGTGTTGTAATTATTACAATACCCACATGACCCACCCAATCAAAATGATCTTTGAGAACTCTGATTCCCAACATAACTAGGATATATAGGAATCCTTCCATTGGTTTGAGCACCGCATCATCTCAACCATGAAATGAGAATTCATTCTCACAAAAATAGGCCTCCTCCTAGGTGTAATACCCATATGGATTGAACTATGAGAACTCTGATTCCTGTTCTAATCAGGATACGTACGAATTCCCCTTAGGGGCCGAGCTCAAGGGATATCCTCCTCCAAAGTAAACGATGAGTAAAGTACCCAAAATCTCCATGAGTTATGACATACCTAATGGACTATGTTACAAGGGAATCCTTTTAAGGAATAAACCCCAATTAATTTATCTTAAATGGATACACTTCCCTATGAGATGTACCAAACTACATAGGATTTTATTTCCATCCAAATGGGATATGAATGAAGCCTCCCTGAGGATCAAACCCAACACACAAATCAACTATATTATCTCTGGGCCATATCACCAGTAGAGTCTAATTTAACATAGAAACACATATCCCTTATTGGTTTCTTGGGCTTCTTAGGTCTAATCACCCACATCAACCTTTTTTACAGAAACCTTCTATCTAGACGTCCCTACCACATAATTTTAAACTATATAGTTGGGTCCTCATCACATGACCATAAAAGGTATGATATGCCCTGTTAAGTGTAACCCAACTATATGGGCTCTGATTCCTTTCACAAGGATACATTGGAAGGCCATAAATGGGTTCAATACCCACATCAAACAATTCTCATCTCCCTGGATGATTATAATCTCCATAGTGGCATTGGTCTGCGTAGATGACAATAAACTCTAGAGTGCCCCACAGTGTGGATAGAAAAATAACTTCATCGTAATAATGACCAAAAATTCACTAAGACGTATATGAGTAGATATCTCCATCAATGAAGAAAATTGAATACATACATATGATTATAAATTCCATACATTATAATAATTGATTGCTAATATTAGGATGACTCACATCATACTTGAAAACTAATGAAGGATTTTTAAACACATCTTAACCATATAAGAGAGTCCCTGAGTATGAAATAATTCACCCGAAAAGGGTGTGATGAGCCGGACTTCCAATCCTCTCAACCAATGATAGTTCTAAAGTATCGTGGGTCAAAATCCATAATAAGTACCTTCCCTTGGAAAGGAGATCTATATGGATATGTAACTATTGGGTTTATCTGGTTCCATGAATTAACCCATTTGAAACTGTTCGGAAATAAAAAACCATTATGCGGTGTGAAATCTAAGGAAAAACAGCGTTCTCTATGTGAATGACTTAACTAAGACTTTTTCTTTAGCAAAAGGGATGTATTAGCGAGTATCTGTCAAACCATTCTGGTTCCCAATAAAGTCACATTTCTATCAGAAAAAGTGTGACTTTTTTTAAATTGAATTTATATTTTGTTTATATAGGAATGAGATAATTGACATAATTAAAGATCCAATAGAAACCTAAATGGTTTTTCCCACATAGATTTATGGGGATACCATAATTGACCAATTATGTAACACCTCGAAATTTTGTGATTTTGTGAATTTATTTTTTTGAATTAAACTTATCTTTTGATATTATCAATTCACACAATAATGAATATATGTTTTTTATTATAGAAAATTAATATATTTGGATTAGGTTTTATGCAACACCGAGGGAATCTTTCACATCATGCAACACCGACTTGGTATGTGTTACTCATAACACCGAGTTTCTATGAAACAACACTTTAATATTAAAATTATTTAAATAAGATAGTTATAACCTATCTAGTAAAATTTAAAATTGAATAGTAATACCAAATATTTAAATATTTTTTATACTAGTTTTGGTATTGAAAAATATAATTTATGGTAATGTCTTTATATGTTTAAAACTACTATTTTCTCAAATGAATTTCTTTTCATGTCCTTCTATGAAAAATAATAAAATTAATTTTGGACACTCATAGAAAATTATTTTGATAAAATAAACATTATTTTGGGATTCATAATTATAAAATTAACATACGTTGAATTTTTAGTAATTTTCATTGAAGTTTAATTTTTTATGAAAAGTTAAAAATATTGAGTCCTAGTTAAAAAGTAATTTTTTTCATTTAAATAATTATTAATTTTTTTAAAATTAATTATAAAGTAACAATAGACCAATAATACATGTATTAATACATAGAAGTTCATTGGAATTATTTTCATAAGAGAATTAGATATAAAAAATTATAGTACTTTTGAACGTCCCTTTTACCCTCCTTTTAGCCACATTTGCGGGATTAACTTTAAATGTAATTGTATCACTTAGGTGAATTATGTTTCAAATAATGTACATACATGTCTATGATAATTATGAAAATGTGGTCTGAGAGGATAAAAATAATTTTTGGTGAATAATAACTTTCGAGTTTTATTTACTAAGGTAAAAGGTAAATATGGAAATAAAAGGCAACAAAATAATATTATAATAAATTACAATTACATAAAACTTTTTCTAGTTTCATTGGATAAGTGTATTTCAACCAAAATCAAATTAAGGTTAAAAATATGATCCTTCTTAAGCCACTTGGTCCAGATTATGACCTTTATAATATTTTATTTATAGGAGAGTTGAAATTGTCATATTCAAATTATAATACCTATATCATTTTTAATTATAGGTAATATAAGTGATATGGTCAAATATAAACAGTCATTATAAATAAAAAATATTTATATACAAGAAGATAATTTTTAATTATTTTTATATGTTAAATAATAAAATTTAATTGGGACATAATGATGATGTTGTAGTAGATTTATTAAAGAAAGAGTCAAATAAATGATATTAATTATATTAAAATAAATATCATTTGAGATAATTTATGTGATACATGAATTTATTTTATGACTAGGAAATGTTAGGTATTAGTTAATGTAGTTTTTTAAGGAATCAAGTTATAATTTTTTTAAACGTCAAGTGATAAATAGTGTCAAAATTGACATAAATGAGGTTTTAAGAGAAATATTATTTTATTAAATGATAACAAATTCATAAAAATATATATCACGGCCGACTAACTAGGATAATTTTAATAATATCAATAAATGATGTAATTAGGGTCATATTTGAATTTTATAATAACTATATTAACCATATAATGTAAAAAAAGTCAAGTTGTCATGGTAAGAGTTAAATTGTTTAAATAGGGTTTAAATCCAAAAGAGAAGGTTAGGTTTGTGACCTAAACATTTCTAACAGTTATTTGTTGAGGATATTTTGACACACCCTAATCTTAGACTTGAAATAGACCAATTTATATCTATTTTAAATATAAAATCAATTTATAAAAATTAGTAGTTTGGAGTTTATTAAAGTGTACCTCCCCAAATTATAATAGGGAACCTATCCTTATCATTTATTGACACCAGCAGTCATTTTGTGAAAATCCAAAGGAGACACTCAATGCAGAGGTAATTGTTTTACCAACTCTTTCAAAGTTCTCTTCTTCTTATTCTAATTCCCTTTCCTAAGTTTCTTCCATACTAGAGTAATAAATCCAGAATCTAATACTTGGTTTTTTTTATTATGGTACATATATATCCATCCTTTTATCCATCCTATCAACAATAGAATCACCATGTGTGCGTGCATACAACATACCATCTCCACTGTGTAGTGTAAACTATTTTCATGAATAATTAATTTTTATTGATATAAAGGTGAATATAAATGATTTAAATAAGTAATATGACTTCATAAAGATTTTGTATAATTATTATACCATGAAATTTCATACCATTTAACATTTAAGGGAATGATACCATCGGTCATGCATACATATGACTTACCGTCTCCATGACTTGATGCGATTCATTATCCATGTTAAATATTCAATAATGATTATAAATTATATATAATAAATAAAAATGAAATATATGAAATAATAATCCTAATTGAATATATATTAATATTCCATTTACTTTCTTTTATTCAATAAGATATGAGAATGGAAATAGTGTTCATGCGTATGTACGACCTACTGTCTCCATGAACAGTGTATACCATTTCATATATATATATTATTTATATTCTGAATATAAATGATATATAAATAATTTTTTAAATTATGTATGCAATTAAATCTTGATCTATGTAACTATATCAAGAATAACTAGTCAAAACCCATATGATAAACAAAGCAATTATTATCTGAAACATTGCATTAACTCGCAATTATCAGTAAATTGGGAATTTAAAGTCATAAATGAATCATATATGATATCATAAATATTATTATGATTCTTATATAAGTTAATAACATGTTTAAAACCACTATATAAGAGTTTCATACACTTATGGAGGTAATCATATCAATGGTATCAGTATTTTTGTCTCCCCATTATTTCTATGAGACACATCCATCGTAAACTACTTGTTTATTATACATGGTGTATATACTACCCAAGAATGTATTATATAATTATTATACTTAAGATTATGGTATTTTAATATTCTTATAATTTTATTTCTTCAAAGGGGTATAGAATTCTATTGATTATAATTTTATGAGTTTTTTATTCAGAATGTCTTCCATATTTGGGATTATTTTGTTTTGATTCTCCGTTGGAAAATATTTATCAATCACATCAATGTTTTTTAAAACTGTTTTCATAAAATGTTTTACTATTCCCCTATGGATTTTTAATGTCATTTTACCCATTTTTTACTTTATTTCACATTTTGAAAGGAATCATTCTTTTGTTTTCCAAACGAGTTACTTTTTGACTTTTCATGAAAAAGTACAAGAAGATCATTTTTTAACTTATAGTTCACGACTATATTTTTATGCATTCATGATTCCATTTTACATAGAATATTTCCATATAATATACATATGATATTTTCAAGTAAAAAATTTCTTTTAAAATTACACGTAATTTTAAGGAATGAAAACTATTTAACCAAAGAAAGGATATTTTCCTTAAGAATTGTTTAAATGATTTTAATGATTCCTTTATGTGTTTTTTATGTGATTTAAAAGAAAAGGGATTTTAAATTTTTTTTTAACAATTGATTTTTAATTAAAACTAATTTTCATAGTGGTCTTTAAAAAACACTTCCCCACCTATGATGACATAATTTGTTATAGTTTACGTATACCATTCATATTATTTCGGGAATGGTTTATTTTTTGATTACATTATGTTTATGAGTCCCCATTATTTTCATGGGTAATTTCTTATATGAAATTATTTTGAAACCTATCTTTTTTTCATCAGTGATTATATGATCACATGTTTATGAAATCTATTCCATTTTATGGGTTATGATATTATTGTTTATGATATTGTTTCACATGTATGTATGTTTTCATTATGAGATATGTGGGACCTATATCTCCCAATGATGCATTGAGTAATGGTTTATATCTCTTAGGATAGAAACGAAGGAACTTTTCCACCAATATGGTTATGTAATTGAACTATGACTACTAATATGGTATGCGTATTGAACCCATACTACCTATATGGACTTGGAAGCAGTGCCTTGAATACTATGGAAATAATTATTATATGATTATGTGTCTTCCATAATTAAATATTTTATTCCTATTCTATGAATCCATGACTCATGTTCTTTGTTTCCTTATGATTCTTGTTTTATGAACATCTAATCTTTATTCTGTGATTCATGTTTATGACCATTGATATGAAGTGTATGATATTTTATTTTCATGATCAAGATCCCATACCTATATTCTCATGATTATGTTTACATGTCTCTATAGTTTTACATTAGAAATCATCTAAGATCACCATTTATTTTTTTTATTCAGAAAGTTATAAAGAAAAATTATAGTTTGGGGTACTATAGGGGATGATCATTATGGGAGACGTTGAATATATTTCACCAAATTAGAAAAATGTGATCCTTGTTTCCAAAGACAATAAACTATTTTGGACCTTGGGAGTGATTTTGTAAAATGTAGAGATTATTCATCTAAAAAGGATGTAATATCCATGTACATCAAGCTTGGGTAATTATACATGGTATCAAAGGAAGTGTTTGGAAAATGTTTTTAATATAGGATGAGAAAACCATAGTGATATCCCAAGGGATATTTCAATTGATATGTCTTTGTATTTTAATAAGTATAATTCTAATAATAAAGAAAAGTATAGGAAATTGTATTGGAATTTTGGTAAATGATAGAGTAAGTGGTTCCCTAGAAATAAACCCTATCTGGATACTACAATTTGATGTGGCTCTGGAAAATTTGTACAGTGGAGTCACAACACATGTAATGTTTATTGGGTATGACTCGATCATAACCTAGTACACAACAATGGGCCTTGCAACACACCTAGTTTGACATAACCAGGGGATACACAATGGAAATTCACAGAAAATTCCCGAACCATTATAATGTATTTAAATATAATTTTTCTACGAATAACCTAGGATAAATCAATGGTGTCATAGATTAAGGAAGGTGTCATAATTTTGATATCAGATAAGTTATTTTTCATGATTATTTAGGTTTTATTGTGATAAATGATTCTTACACTATGCTTTATGATTTTAGTCAATTGAGGTAATCAGAAGGAAATGTGTTACCATTCTCTCTAGTGAAAAATTGGTGACTATACCAAATGAAATTTCGTAATGACTGGAGAGAAAGATATTGTGATTATGATGAATTAGTTATCGTGATATATAATTTATGAGGTTAACATTACTGGTATTCCTAAGTCCTAAAATAGTATATGTTTAGGGATGTCATTATGGATAATTCTAAGGATAAGTAATTTTATTGGAAAATCTCTTGGAATTTTTGTAACTAATAGAGTAATTTTTTTCCTAGTAATATGTTATTATTTGGATACTACAAGTTGATGTGGCTCTGGAACAGATGTATCTTGGAGTAACAAATTTGACAAGGTGTGTTAGGCTTGACTTGCTCATAACATGGCGCACAACAACATGCCTTGCTAGACTCTTATTTTGACAGTCTCATGGGATATGCATTGTAAATTCGCAAAATATTCATGAACCATCATTAAGGATTTAAACATAATTTTCTAATGAAAAATGGGGAAAACCTATAGTGTCGTAGATAAAGGAAGGTGTCATAATATAGATATCCTATAATTGATTTTTCCAAATTATTTTGTTTCCATTATTTATAATGTTTCTTACACTATTCATTATGGTTTTTTACAATAGATTGAA
This sequence comes from Viscum album, assembly GCA_963277665.1. NCBI lineage: Eukaryota > Viridiplantae > Streptophyta > Magnoliopsida > Santalales > Viscaceae > Viscum > Viscum album. The sequence continues at coordinate 895,899,174 of OY728123.1, forward strand.
TGAGAAGAAAATGGGTAACATTTAATCTGGTGGACAAATTGTGACTATGTGCAAACAAATTGGATAATAACTGGAGATTATGATATTCAAATTATTCCAATTTAGTTATCATGATATATGATTAAAAAGGTGTAATTTATAGGTATTCCTATTTCATGAAATAAGATGAAGATATACTTTTATACATGTTCAAATTGTGAGGAACATAGAGGAAAATAGATTCATCTTCCTACATGTCAAGAAGAAGGGATGAATCACCTTGAGGAATACCTCAAATGAAAGGGAAGATGTTATATGTCTATGAAAAGGTTTATAGAGTGACAAACTGTCATGGAGTTCAATGTAATATCTATGGAGAACACTAGAATTACCCAACTCAATTCCCTGAACTAATAATATACATCTAAATCAAAGGAAATATTCCATGCCAATAATTGAATATGAGGGATTTCATAGTTTATGTATTAGGATTCTATAATTATTTAATATATAAGGATTTTTCAGTTTATGTGTTTTTCTATGGGGATTTACATGAATATGATAAATGGTTCAAACATACTATATAAGTGATACTAAAATTATGATTAAGGGAAATATAACCATTAATATGTTCCTTGTGTCAAGATAATGATGTTTGGGTCAAGATATATTTTATATGAACAATAAAATTGGATTATACTAGTTTCTTGGGAACTAATTATGGATTTATTGTCCTATGGGTTATGCTATCATGGATAAAGTATACAATGATTTCAGGTGTAAGGAATATATCCCATAAGTTTTGGAATAAAGAAACATTATTGTTTTCAGTAAGGGTATATTGTAGTTTAGGTTATTACCATTACTAAAGTGAACACATAATGAAGGTGTTCACATTTTTGGAATTTCAGAAAGAATAGATACCTTATGATATATGGGAGATAAATGATGGTACAATTCACTTCAGTGCTTTCTAATGTTATTGATTTTAAAATTTCAAAAGTATTGTATGGTTATAAATTTATGGAAAGATTATGTTAAACTTCATATGATTTTTTTGGTAAATTATTATCTAATTATAGGTGGACATTATCATATTTGATAAACTATTCTAACCTTTTGTTTGACATAGGGAATAACCTATCATCCTATATGTGGATCACATTATTCGTTAACGATTCAGGAATGCCTAATTCAACTTCATTTCTTGGAATAAGAGAAGTAGAGGAAATTCATCAAGGCATAAGGAAAGGATTGTATTATACGTAATCAAGTAAGTATTTCTTCTAATTCTTCAACTATAGAGAGATTAATCCAAAATACAAAAAATTCATCCTAGTACCTTTATTTTCAATGAATCTAATGGCCCCATAAATCATAACATATTTTTGGGTTTTTTATTATTAAATTTATCAAAACCTTTTTCTCTATCAGTCTCCATTATAAGATGATATTTATATTTCTCTTCAATATAAAATTTTTCACATTCCTCATACATTGTCCTATGTGGAAACCCAATGAAGAGTGACTTCAGGTAACCGTTATGTTTCTAATATTCCTTTTTAAAATGAAGTTTTATTATTAATTTTTTTATGTGGGTTTCTATGAAATAACCATTTAATCTTGATATAAACTAGACAAATATCGAGGGTGAAATTCATTTAAGGGGGGTATAATATAACAGACCTGATAGTTTTTTATTTTTTGAATTTATTTTTACAAATTAAATTAATTTTTTGATATTTTCACTTCTAGAAACACTGAATATAGATTTTCCTCATTATATAATAGCACTATGTTTGTATTATGTTATAGGATACAATAAGAGAACCTTGCACCCCATGAAACCCAATCTGGGCTTACGTTACATGAAATATTGTGTTTTTGTGAAACAATACATTACTATTATAATATTTTAAATAATATTTTTATAAACTATTCGTTAAACATGTAATAAGAATAATAGTAACTAATTTTTAAATATTAGTTATAATGCTTTTGATAATAAAAGTATAATTTTGGGTAAGTCTTTATATGTCTAAAAATACTATTTTCTAAAATGATCAGATTTTCATATCCTTATTTGAAAAATAGTAAAATAAATTTTAGACACTCATCAAAATATATTTTGAATAAATAAAAATTATTTTTTTAATTCATAATGATAAAATTAATAGAGGGTGAATTTTTAATATTTGTTTGTGATGTTTTATTTTTTGTGTAATTGTGAAAAATACTTCATCCTAGTAAAAATCTATGCTTTTCATTTAAATAATTATTAATTTTTCATATTTGTTTTTTCAGTCAAAATAAGTCAACAATACATGTATTAATATAATGTAATTTATTAGAATCCTTCGTATAATGTAATTAGGTATAAAACAATATTTTACTTTTAAACGTCTCCTTTACATACCATCTAGCCAAATTTGCAAGATTAGTATTAAACCTAATTTTATGGCTTATATGAATTTAATTTCAAAAAATGGACATACATAGTTATAGTAAGAAGGAAAAATTTGGTCTTATAGGATCAAAATAAAATTCGTTGAATAGTAAATTGTGATTTTTATTTACCATGGTTAAAGTTAAATATGGAAATTAAAGTTAAAAACAATATTATATAAAAATATAATTACCCTAAAACTTTTCATAATTCATTGGTTATGTGTTTTTCAACCAAAATCAACCTTATGTTGAAAATAAGATCCTTCTAAAGCCACTTTTGTATGATTATGACCTTTATTATATTCAATTTTATGGAGAGTTAAAAATATCATATTCAATTTATAATAAATATATAACTTTTAATTAAAGGTTATATAAGTGATATAGGAAACAATAAATAGTCATTATAATGATAAAATGTTTTTATACATCATAATTGTTTTTTATTTTTAGAGGTTAAATAATTAATTTTTTTTGACAAAATTATGATGTAATAATAGTATCATTAATGGAAGAACAAAATAAACGATATTAATATTAATAAAATAAAAATAGTTTGAGATATTTTATTCCAACCAGGAATTTTTTGGAAGACCGTGTCATTTAAGAATTGTTTAATTTAGTTTATTTAAGGAATAAAATTGTGCTGTCTTTTTTAGAAACTAATGTGATAAATATTGGATAATTGATATAAATGAGATTTTAACATTAATAATATTATATAAAATGATATAAAATTCGTAAAAATATATATCAATAAAAAATACCTATTATAATGTTAAATATTTCATAAATGATCCAATTGGGTTTTTGGGAATATTATAGTAACTATATTAACCATACAGTATAAAAAGACAAGTCATAACGGTAAGAGTTAAATTGTTTATCTAAGGGTTAAATCCAAAAGATAAGGATAATTTTATTACCTCAGCATGCCTGAAATTCATTGGTTTAGGAAATTTTAAAAAACACTCATCTTAGACTCCAAATAACTCACATTGGATATATTTAAAATCGAATATCAATTAATAATAAATTAAATGTTTTAGAGTTTTCTAAAGTGCCCTTCCCCCATATAATAAAATGGAACATCTCCTTATCTTTTATTAAATCTTTTAAATCCCATTTTCTAGGCTAAAACCTACCAATTTCTCCTCCCATATTCCCTCATTTAATACTATAAGCCATAATTTGGGCAGAAATCCAACATAAGGAGTCCTTTTTTGCAAATCAAAAGGAGACAGTCAAAGAATATGTAATTGTTTTACCAACTCTTTCAATGTTCACTTCTACTTTTACTCGCTATACCTAATTTATTTCCAAAATAAATGAATAAATCAGGAATATAATACATTATGATATGTTTTTATGATTTTGGGATGACCATATCAATCCTTTTACCGATCATAGGAAAAACATATCACCATGCATGCGTACGCACAACTTACTGTCTTCACCCTATGATGTAGACTATTTTTCATCTATACATTATTTTGACGGATATAATGATGAATATAAATTATTTGAATAATTAATATGACATGATAATTATTTTTAAAATTAATATACACTCCAATTTAATACCATTTAACCATTAATGGAATGATGCATTCGATTGTGTGTACGTATGGCTTACCATCTCCACGACGTGATGAGATTAATTCTCCACATTAACTATTAAAAAATGAGTATAATGTATATATAATAACTAATAAAGAAATTATGAAATAATAATTATAATGTAATTATATATATATATCATTTAATTGCTTCTATTCAATACGACAAGAAAAAGAAAACATCGTTTTTGCGTACGTACGACCTACTATCTCTATGAATGGTGTATTCCATTTAATATATATATATATATATGATAATTATATATGATTTATAACTCATTTTGTAAAATTATTTAAGTAGTTAAATGATGATCTATGTAATAATATCCAAAATAACTAGTCAAAACACGCACGATAAACAAAGTGATTGTTATCTAAAACGTTACTTTAACATGGAAGTATCAATAAATAGTTAATTTTAAGTCATAAATGAATCATATTTGATATCATAAATATTATTATGATATCGTTATATGTTAATAATATGTTTTAAACCACTATATAGGTATTTTATAAATTTATAGAGGGAATCAGACCTACGGTAATGGTATTTTTGTCTCACTTTTATTTTTGTGAGACACATGCCCCATACACGACATGTTTCCTCTACATGGTGTATATACTACCAATGAATGTATTTGAAGAGTCTCATATAGAAGATTATGATATTTCCATATTTTTATAATTTTATTTCTTACACGGGGAATTTGATTTTATTGATTAAAATATGATGAGTATTGATTTAAGAATCTCATCCATATTTGGGATTATTTAGTTTTACGTATCTATTGGAGAATATTTATCATCAACATATATGATTTTTAAAAATGTTTTCATATAATTTTTTACTATTATCCTATGAATTTTTAATGTTATTTTTTCCTATTTGACTTGACAACATGGTTTGTAATTAATCTTTGGTTCATTTTCCAAATGAGGTACTTTTTTTCATTTTAAGAAAATATATGTGAAAAATGTTTTTTATCTTATACGAAATGAATGGATTTTTACCCATTAATGAATCCTTATTTCCTTGAATATTTCCATATAATCTTAAAAGGTCATATTCATATAGACTGTTTTCTTATAAAATTGTGTGTCATTTTAAGAAGAGAAAACTATTTTAACAATGAAAGGATATTTTCCTTGATAATTGTTTTAAATTATTTTCATGATTTTTTTATATATTATCAGTGTATTCAAAAAGAAAGGGGTTTTGTAAATATGATTTGTTTTAAAAATTGATTTTTAAGGAAAATTAATCTTCTGAGTGGTCATTCAAAATCCATTCCCACCATTGATGATATACATTGCTATAGTTCAAGAATAATATTCATATTATTTCATTGAAGGGTTTATGTTTTTATGGGATAATGTTATAAAATCCCCCATTACATGGGTTATACTTTAGATGAAATTATTATGAAACCTCTCTCTTTTTCATAGTTTATTATATGATTAAATGTTTATGAATCAAATTGCATTATATGTGTTATAATATGATTGTTAATGATCTTGTGGAACATATATGTATGATTTCATTATGAGATGGGTGGGACCTATATCTCTCTCTAATGCATTGGATAAATATTTATATCTTCTGAGATTGACCTGAAGAACCTTGTCTAACATGATTGTTATGGAAGGAAAAAATGACTACCAGGTTTGTTATGGGAGTGATCCATGACTACCAAGATGGTCTGTGAAGTGAACCCATACTACCAATATGGACATGGAGGCAATTCCTTGACAACTATGGAAATCATTATTATATTCTTATGTGTCTTCCATAAATCAATGTTGTATTCCTATGTTATGCCACCATGAATCATTTTCTTTATTTGATCCTGATTTATGTTCTCTTTAAATTGAATAATTATGTCAGGATTCATGTTTATGATATTTGTATGTCAGGAATGCCCTTCTATCTTCATGATAATATTCTCATACCCTTATTCTCGTTATTTTGTTTACATGACTCCATTGTTTACACTTTCCAAGAATTAGATCTTAACCAATATATGTTTTCTATTCATAGGGTTATAATGAGTTCTTTTAGGTGGGTATACTAAAGGGAAATATATTTATAAGAGATATTGATAATCTTTCACCAAATTAGAATAATGTGTTCCGTGATTCCAAATACACTAAACTATTATGGTCCTCTGGAGTGCATTTGTAAAATGTAATGAATATTCATTTAAAAGCACGTATTATCCATGAAAATCAATCTTTGTTCATTATAAATTACACCACAATATTTTTGTATTGATGAATGCCAAGGGAAATTGAACGGTAGAGAATATATGTATATCAGGGATTATTGTTCATTCAATCGAATAGCTATACATGGACCATTACATCCTATTACCATATATAATGGTTAAATCATAATTACATGACATTCTAATTTATGTTTATAAATATTATGTCCCTTTATAGACATAGAATATCTGATTAAAATAAATGTAATTAGATATAAAAATCTAAATAAATATGAACATATTTTAAAAATAAATTTATTAAAAATAAATGCTTATCGCTAAATGGGACACCAAATAATAATCAGAGGGTGTCTTCAACTATACCTTGTATTTGATATTTCATGTACCAAAACCATTTCCTGGTTGTGAGGGACCTTTTCATTTAATGGACCTTACTTATGGGATGTAGGTTGTGTTTCCAATCATCCACCTGTTACACTTCCATATCACATGGACCAAGATTTAAGACTAAGAAGAGGGGTGTGGATCACTTATACGAAGACATTGTTCTTATCCTTTCATGGTATCACATTTCCTAACTATTATAAATATTTAATGATATTTTATATTAGAAATTGATGATTTTTTACTATGTGATATCCTCATGACAAATGTCGATAATGTGGTGATTTTCATGCTCCAGAGGTGGTGGGCATGATCTAAGCATATTAAATCCTTTATTTCCACATGAGGAACCATCTATTGATCATAAAATGGTTGATTAATATTAGTTATGTGAAAACATAATCCACATTATATAGTCAGTACAGGGTTATCATAGACCTACCCCTGTTGAGGAAGAGCTAACTCTGGAGTTCTGGTAGCATCAACCTACCACCTTTTCGGTGGATGGAGTGTCTCTGGCTACTGAATCATAGATGGAGTTCATACTCTAACTATTAGACTATAATGAGATACCTCCAGATAAGTGCGTTAATATCCGTACACACATTCTATGTGACTTTGAAAAGTGTTGGTGGGATAACATATCTCAAGATGATCTTCACCATTTTATAGCACAGAAAGACTTTCATACATCCTTCTATGATAAATTATTTCGGCCGAAGATGATAGAGGAACATTCTAGGAAGATTATGTGTATTCATAAGTGATTTATTTTCATGATAGAGTGTTTTTAGAGATTCATTGAGATTATTCTTTTTTCATCAACTCTAACCATTAGCAAGTTAGTGAATATGAGACAATTTGAGGAAGAGCTTGTGTATGTTATGAGATTCAAGGTGAACATCTTCTAATTTTGAACTATTTCATGGATTGTGATCCATTACATAATTATATTATACAACCTAAGGTAATTTGGAAATGTAATCCTAGTATGTTCTTTTCTGAGGAAGGGAAATGTTTAGTCAAGAAGTAGGAAGATTCATTTTGAGGGTGAATATGGTGGAAGCATCAGCCGGGTGACATGAAACAAAAACTAAGTGGTGTGTCACTAGTAAAAAAATCCATGTCATAAAAACTATAATTTACAAGGAAACTAATCAAGGATCAATATTTTGGTGGGAGGGTCACCTTAATCAATTTTCCAAATTACATCCTCCACAGTCTAGTGAGACATGATATGTACCAATTCCACTTTGGAGTATATGTTATACAACTCCACATCATGCTATTAGTTGGAATTATTCTGGAATATCATGTCAATGAGTATTCCATTTCTAATGTTTTCATGCTTTATACGCTCAGTGTAAGTAGATATGGCCTTTTTAGGTATGTTAGGTTTCATACAAGGGACACGGTTCAAGCGATATATATATGTAGTGAAGCCTATTGATGTGGAGATGTGTCTTGGTACTTATTAAATATGTTGTACTATTCTTGTACCCTATACTCTAGTTTCAGGAATTTTTCATATTGGTTCATTGCAATATTTTAATATTCTATGTTTCTAAGATGTCTGGGCATAGAAATAGATAACTCTAGTGTAGTAATGAATCTCTACACAATATAATGAGTTCATTCAGAAATTATATCCAAATTCCATTAGATACCCCTTGAGAAAGGTGGGTATAGTTTACATTAAATTTTATTCATACTAACTATGAACGACATCAATTTCATTCTCAGTATGGATAATATATTTCCTCATCGAGCCCATGGTGATTGTTATCACCAAAGGTGTTCTTTCCAACACCCAATGGTGGCATGTTTATCTATAAGGGAAAATGAGGTATCTAGGAATGTCGATATAGATATTAGTGTAATAAGATAAGAATTTTGACAACATTGATGGAAAATATCATTGAGATATATTAGGGAATATGTTTAGTAGAAACCAATCATATTTTGGATAGATTTTTTGTTTTCACCCATTATAATTTATTTGGCTTATCTATTAAAAGAGATGTGGTGTTCACTATCAAGATAATTCCTAATGTGGAACCCTTTTCAACTACTCTCTATAGGATGTCACCAACCAATATCTTGGAATTCAAGAAGCAATAGGAATACATGGATGGAAAGTGTTATATGACCCAAAATATTGTTATTGGGTTCACTGATCCTTTTTTCATGATGGTGGATGATACTATTAGGTTGTGTGTAGATTAAATAAGTTTGAACCAACAAACGTGGAAGAAAAAAAATCCAATGCCTTACATAGAAAACCTCACAGACCAAATCAGAGGAGACTTAGTTTTATCAATGATTTATTTCGGTTGGGATACTATCTGGTGAACGTTTTGCAATCATAAATACCATGTACATTGTTCTAGATTAGGTGCGATTTGTATGAGTATCTGGTAATTAATTTCAAAATTTTTAATGAAATAAAATTCATTATGAATTAGATGAATCTATTTTAACAACAATAAATGGATTCATATGTTGTACCCTTCTCATCACATAATAGTTTTAGTATCTTATCCCAAGAGAATATCACCCCACTAAATCCATATCTTGGGGAGGTTAATGAAATTTCTCAATACATCAAGGCTACCACCAATGAGATGCATATGGAGGTCCATACCCACCATGATAATCATAACTAATGTGAAAACCCAAATATATATATGAATATCTAGAATAAATGGTTCATATCCAGACCATATTGATTCAGGAATCCAAAACGAGAGCCCACCTAGGGAATCTGGTCATGAAACTCTACGGAGTGTCCAGGTCACTACTACCATGAACTCCTCGATGGATTTTGGCAAATTATGACATCATCTATAAGAAAATTCCACGTTATTTATATCCATAATATTAAAAAATTTGGATATATTCCATTTAATATGGAATATTATAAATGAAATGCCAAATTTATAGGACTATGGGAATTTTAGTCACCTTTAACCCTGAAATAACATCCAGTTTCATCAAGAGATAAGGAATGAAATATGATTGTAAATTATACTCTAAGGGAACCAATATATATTATTATGTGAATCACATCATTACATTTAATCAATAATTTAGAAATGATGATTAAATCCGTTAAAGTATTGAAAATGAGATATATGTGGATATATTCTCTACCCACGCATCATCCAACATTGGTGGAGCCATATCTATACAGTAGAAGATTACTCAGTTCAAATAACAGTACTATATCTTTAATATATCAATACTGAGTTACTATATGGATGAAAATCCTTTGAAATGGTATTCATATTGAAGACCCCGTATCTCCTTCAATTGAACCTATATAATGTTATATATTTTCTAAATCTATAATAGACTTATCATTCCACCCAATATAGTTGAGATGATGTAAATTATTCAATTCTATCATAGTATAGATCGATGGAAAAATCTTCTAACAACTGAGAGGACAGTAGGTATTAATTTAGTAAACTCATATGAAATCAACATAGATTGATAAATATAAGGAAATATACGATTGAATTAATTCCCAATATGAATTCTCATGAAGATCAATGTGCAATGGTAAAACTAGAGAGGATTCCTTATCCGGAGTGGGTGGATTCAAATCCTCTCTCTCCCTACTTCTGGATCCCATACATCTCAATATATGATAGATTGGATGATCCATAAGAGTATCTAACTCAATTATATTTCATGTGTGTTCTAGTGTTTGGATCCCCAGGAAAACAATATGATTTGAAACCCTAATGCTTTAGGTAGACCATGGGAGGATCAACCTTGGTTTGGTAAAACAATATTTTATTTAGGATGATATCATGATCCAATTATCTCTATTAGAAATTCCTTTTAAAATGTAGGTATACATTGAGGAAACAATAAATCATTAGACCCAAAAATTTAATGCATCAGTAATATAGGGGAGTCATTTATTTTTCTAAATTATATAAGGGGTTGATATATTCAATGGAAAGAAAAATTCTATAGGAATAGTCACTATAAATATATGTAGAATGAAGTATTAGATATTTTTTCATATATTCTTGTTCATATGATGTACAATGGTGGATTCGAGAGTGTGTGACTCTAGAAAACCCTATAGAGGATTCTATTCATAGAAACATGAAATGATATTATAATGAATCAACAACATATATATGGTATTCAGTGAATGATGAAGAAATATTTTTCAAATTGATTCTAAAAAGGAAAAATTGTTGTGTCCTTGAAATTATGAAGTATAAAATTTATTTATTCCATAATCATCAAGTACGTGGGTTCTTTACCATTTCATTGGTAGAAAACCAAATCCTATTTATAGAAATCATGAAGTGGAACAAAAGAGGGTAGGATGAAAATCTAAATTAGTTCCCTTATCATCATATGATGTGTCCCACATTCCATGGTTTCATCATTATCAATTATCTACCATACAAGACGTTCAATGATGGTCATCTGAAATTGGATGAACCCATATAACAAGATTCATGTGTTTGAATCACATTACTTAACGAAGGAAAAGAAGTTTTATGTGTGTCAACCCAGTAAATTGGAGAACTAGAGCTGACCCTCCAAATGAGAAAATGTGCACCGACCCACCAAATGAAAAAATGGGCACTGGTTCAACATATGGTCAAATTTTTTCCTACCCACCAAATTAGAACATGGCTATCTACCCACTATACTAAAGAATTGGTATCATCCCACAAAATGTATGAATACACATCATCCCTCTAAATCGGGAAACCCATGAAGAGGATCATCAGCTCACCAACATCACCATCAACAAGATATCAACCGGGTATGAGTAAATACCTACTTATTCTAATGAGAACACTATTGATAGGTATTGTACTTTTGTATAATCTTTTGAGCCCTATTTTGATGTTTCATCCTCTACTTTGGGAATTGGTGAAGAAGGCTACAATGATACCCTTCTTACATCAACATAAGGAATTATTCACACTATTCAGGCCCCAAAGTGTATGTTTTATGGATCATATTCACAAAATCAATTGAAGATCCTATCTTTCGGGAATATTTTTCTAGACTCATTATTTCCCACATGTTCTACCATAAAAATGTTAACAGGTCTCAACAATTATTCTACATTCCCTCTCAATGAGGATTGCATGTCCATCATTATAGAGGAAAAAACACCCAATTGAAATATGTAAATAAGGGTCTAAATGAAGTAATTATAAATATGTGTCATATAATGTTTTGGGTTTTATGAATATATCCAATTACAGATGACTTCATTTTAGTGAAGAACCCAATTCCATAGGGAGGGATTGTTATTTTGAAATTTTCACTAGATCATTTTGTGAATTCTGCAACATGTTAAACCTCACTCAATCCCATGGGGATGTTGACATTATGATATATTAATTTCCCAAACCCCAAATGGCTAGGGGTATTTATATACTTTCCACATGTTCATCATGTTCATTCATGATTTTTCTCGACCTTAATTGTTTTCACAATGTCTATGAAAGATTAATAGTTCCCCAATCAATTGGAGACACCACTAAAATCTAGGTCCTTCAATTCTTCAAATTCACCTACTAAATTGACCAAGATTATGGAACTACCTATTTTGGTTGATATTTAATCCATTTTTCCATTCCAATAGAGTCATATGTAATCGAATGGGGTATAATTTCAATCATTTATCACTTTATGATAGACAAAGGATTGTATACTCCTTCAGACAAGAGCACATCCACATTAATTATTCCAGTTCCATGGGAAATTGTTTTATGAATCTCCCATGAATTATGATACTATAAAATAAGGATATGATAGAATATTGAAAATAATAAACATACCATTTATAGTTATGACATAAAATAAAGGGTATCTATATCTTCATGTATTAGATTATAATTAAAATTCATAAGGGATATTGGATCCATTTATAACCAAATCTTAGTATCTTTCATTAATAAATAATGAGAATTATACACATAGAATATGAAATCAACTAGGTCTACCATTCCAAAATGATAAAAAATATATGTCCAATTCATTTAAATTATTCGATATAGACACATACATAATATACTCATTGGGGAACAACCTTCTCGAGCATCTAAGAATATAGAGACCCATGGAGGTTGTCATTAAGGATCATCCCAAATATTTTCCATACCATAATTTTTTGGGACATGAAATAGAGTAAAGATCTATTAGTATATAGTAGACCCAAAATCTATTTGATGGAGTCATGACAGTCTTATATAATCATATGAATCGTGTTATAAGAATGTGAATTATTTTCACTCTATCAGATTGCAAGAATTACTGATGACTTTTATCAATATGTTCAATGTCTTAAGAACTTAAACTATGAGGAATAGTTGTCTTTGTTATAAGACCATAAAATAAAAGACACTATAGTCATTTAAATAGGATAGTAAAATCCATAACCCTCTTTGTTGCATAACCATAATGGGAATGGCATATGGTCATAGTCATAGGAGCTTAAGATACACGATAATATTGTCCTTTCGTTAGACTATAAACTACATAACATTCGTTGATGCATGAGCCTGAATTCCTAACATATGATCTTATTTGAATGACCAAAAACATCAAGATAATTTATTATAATATAAAATAATTCAAACTAAATATCCTAACAACACAGTCACAATACATTAAATTTTCTGACAATATCCTTTCTGCATGTCGTGAAACTGCACGGTAAGGTCTTTGTCAGAAAATATAATCATACCTAAAATTTTGGTTTGTGCTTGGCTAGATCACAATACTTGTTTCATTTCTCCCAAAACACCTCCATTTTAGAAACATGTGTGTCATGAATAACATATAAATGGGATACACCATGTTGAACATACGATATGTCCTGGTCCGAACTAGGAAGCAAGGAAAATTCACCCTTTCCTGCATATAAATAATGATATATTCTAGGAATCCCACATGTGTCCTTTCACTTTTGGGGACATATTAATGATTAAAAACCATACATGGATTTATTACTATCCACACAAGATTTTTAGTGATATTATAGTTATATAAACTGGTCCCAACCACATTACAAAAAGTGATCATTTTTCCTTTCCTCCTATATTCAATATCATTCCATGTAGAAGATCATAATTAATATTCCATAATTGAGTAACTAGTCATGAAAATAGAGAAGTAACCATCCCTATATGTGATCTAGATATATTGTGGTACTTTTTATGCCTTGTACAATTCCAGTCCAAATGTAACCTATTTTCTTAGACACATACCTTCTACACATCATTAACCTAATCCAAGGTATCTCATATATTCACTAACCACCATTAGCTATTAGGAATATGATCCTCCTACATTATAAGAAAACATTGTTTTGGTTTTTCATAATATTCATCATATTGTCCAAGAGTAATTCATTCCACCAAATGGTCTTCCTGCTGAAGGAACCATCTTCTTAAAAAATTATTTCCATTACTCTTGTATGCATTGATGGTGTCATAACAGAAGTATCCTTTTAGTAACACCATGCCTATATGTTAAATATCATGTATCATGATCCAAGAACCCCCATGGAATTGGTTTATTATTTCCTAACTCACATATGATTTATATCAAATAATCTATAGCCTGATAATACATATTCAATTCATCACATCCATACTCATTCTCAATGATTTGATACATGAAAATTAGATCAACCAAAAGTCCTTTTGTCATGACTATACAAATTATATAGGTCATTTTAAAATAACTTTAGAAGGAAAATACCGTATAATCCTTGTGAGAATACATAAAAATATATGAACATTTCATTGGAACATGATATTAAAAATTATTCTCACCATTGGTTCTAAGCATATGATTCCTTGGGAAAATTTCTCAGGAATCCACATGTCACAAATAAAGGATGCCTCTTATGAGATGATTTATTGAATTCATAGACATTGTTAATGGGAATTCATGAATTATTATTTTTTGTATTGGGTAACATATGTTCATTATCAAAAGGTTTTAAACAACATGGTTATTGTCACTTTAATGTTGTAAAACATTACACAATTTTATACATCAAATGATAAGACCACTATCATTAGTGATGGGCTGACACTACTCATCAATTCAATAACTACATGGGGTATTATTACCACGTTTATGAGATACATAGGGACTTCTATATTATTTTTCTTGGGCCCTTCCACAATATAAAAATTTTCCTTCTATCCATGTGTGTCTGAACCATACTAGGAATGTCCATTATATTAACTATGTAATTATTTATTCACATCAGGATGAGATATATGCTGATATAAAAATACTTTATCTTGGTCAAATTTGTGAGAAGATTATATCCAATCAAAAGGATTTCCATCCAAAATAATTCTATCCTTTTCCATGGAAAATATTCCATTCATGATAAAAAACTAGACGTCTAGGGAAATTTAGAACTCCATAAGATTTCCATGGTCATCAGTAATAAAATTTCAGATTTTGGGTGGAATCATTTTTTAACAATGAATTATAAACCCCATTTTTGGTTTGCATAATTATTCCACTAAATGGGTTTTCATTAGGATGCACCATCATCCTTAGGATAAACCTCATCAATCTCTTTGTGCCATGGAATTATAGTAGAGGGAAATGCTTTCTGTACTAGGGTTGTAGACATTCATCAAATGATTGTCCCATGTCATTCTTTGGATCTAGAATCCCATAGATTTAGTTTTACAACATACTCTATCCATGTTTGAAAAATATGGATGAAACATTCATGGTAATATAACTATTCAATAGAAAATAATTAATCTATCATTTAAAGATAAATGTTCACAAATTGAAACCCCTCACATCCTTTTCCTAAGATATTAAACTTCACAGTGTCTATCCTTATTAGATGAATCAAAACTATGTGACTGTTTCCTATAACATGAGGGCAAAAACCTATGGTATCCGTCTTTAACTATAACCATTTTTAGCACAACATATAAATTGATATCAGATTTCATGATATGTATAGTGATACAGAGTCCCTATGTCTTTAAAAATTGAAAAAAATTATACAATGAATATGATACTATATTCATGTGAATTTGGACCCTTAGTATCCTATTCGAATTGATTTTCTGTAAATTAATGGGGTTGATGTCCTACCCTTGAAATTGGTCGAATCTATGAGACCCTAAACATTGTCTATCATTTATCATTATCGCATGATGTTAACATAATGGAAATCTTTTCCTAGCCACATGACCGTTAAAATATGGAAATTATTGTCTGTTTTACATGTTTTTAAACTACTTGAGAAGGTTGAACACAATTGATCTTAACCAATATACATGAGGCCACCATATTTCTTGAGTTCTAGATTCCCTATTTGTTAGGTATGGATTTACCTTCCCATAATTCACGGTTAATTCATCTTGAATAAGTATCATGTTTAGATCATGATTTTATAACCATGGAATATTCCAAAACCTTTCGAAAAACTACTCATCCCCACAACCCACTAAAAACATTTTTATAGTTGAATCATCAGGTTCCTTGTGTCCATCAATACAACTAGTTTTCTGTAAAATTGTAATTTTGGTGAGAAGGATTGGTTAATGCAAGGGGAACCTCACAAGAAATGATAATTAATTGAATATTTTACTAAAAATAATGTGAATCATCCCTATTAAACATTTTGGTCCTAAATGAAAAGTCCAATTGAACCCCATGTACTATTCACATATTGAGTGTGGTAATGGTCAGCTAACTACCACCAATCACCATTGAATGTATGTTGAATTATTTTTTCACTATTAAAGATAGTTATTTTATTTATTTTTGTATCTAATTCATATTTTGATATTCGAGGACATGATTTAATTTTGAATTTATACTATTTTCAAATGGAACAAGAATGTTTTTCTGTTTTATTTCATCATACTATGCAACTTCAATTCCTTCTTCTGGACCAATCCTGAACTAATCCCCATTGATGGGGTTTCTTGTTATTTAATTAGATCCACTTGTGTCTCTATATTAAGACGAAGCTTTAAATTAAATTCCCAATAATGTCATATTAGTATTTCCCAATCTGTGTGACCTTAAATCCAAAAAAACTATCATTATTAGCCTTACAACCCTATTGGTCATGGATGTAAGACCATAAAAGGATAAAAAAAATTCAATGATATAATAACATAAAATATTGTAATCATAAATCAATGAATCATGGAACTAAACTAAATAGAAAATTCATTTATCATAATTATGCTAAACAGTATGACACTCATCCAAGCTACAAAGAATTAAACTATGGATCATGGTCCCTATCACATGAACCTAAACTATAAAACATCTTTTTCCATGTAACATGGAATTAATGTACATGACATATTTTCCATTTCAAGTGAACAATTACCTAAATGATATCCTTATCCATATAAATTTACCAAGTATATTATTGCTATCTATAAATTTAATGTAGGATTTAATACACTAATTATAAGTAAACTCATATCTTTTATCGTGGGTATTAGATTTATAGACTCAAATTATTCTAATCCCATACTAGGTTAAAATATTATAATCGACCCTATTTAAGGGAACGATCTATATAGGGTTTATATCCATTCATGGGGATTCATTGGTTAGGGCAATATATCATGCCCATGAATTCCATGTTCTATCCAAACTATGATGTACATTTCCATCTTTCCTTTAACAGGAGTTAGACCATTGTAATGAAAAATTCAAGAAGAACTATATGTGGATTGATTTACATACCATGGGATATGTTGTGACAATCATAATCTTAAATTTTAGTCCTACATGAAAATTTGCACAAATTTTTACAGTGTATAACAATAACAGCCAAATCTATATAAATATTTCCGAAATTAGTTAAATGCAATGACCCCGCAAATTCCCTGTCACAAACACTCGTAAAATTCAAATGATTTTTTATTTGTCTATTTTCTGTCATGATAATTACGACTCCTGTGATCTTAGAGAACCAAGAAAGTCACTATGACTATTCCACTTGAGATGAAGTCCTTATTCAATTATGGGAAACATAGTCTGGGATGAAGGATTTTATATTTCCTAGTGCCAGTCTATAAAACAAGAATTTTAACTGCATATCACCCATGTATATACCATATGAAATTAGTCTAAATGCTAAATGGTATGAGCCCAGTGACATAAAATGAGGTGTTCATACCAAAAAATATCATCTATAATAGTAATGACCTCCCTATTGACATCAGGTTTATCCCTTAAATTGAGGTATAAACATCCTCACTCCTAGTTTATTTGCAAATTATATTTTACCAAAAACCTCAAAATCTTGTGTTCAAATATGTTCCACCTAGAAAACCACTTATATAAGACCATTTTAAAATTCCTTAAATTTACATTCCAAATTGATATAGTAAACACAATGTTAAAAACCCACAAAGTGATCCCTATGAAAATTTTTATTTTCAACTCAATAGATATAGTACCCTCACAACATTGGAATAAAATGAGTATTTAAAATAAAGGGAAATGAAATAAATCCATTTAGGATTAGAAAACCTGAAGGGAGTCTTGATCAAAATCAAATATCCTTCCCTCTAGGACTCCACAATAATTTACTAATAAAAAACTATTGTGAAAAAATGTATAGATCACCTAGGGAACATCCTTCAGCATAATGAGGAAACAAAATATGCATGTAAGGTCCATTAACAGAGGAAAAATATAGAAAATAATTTCACCTATAGATTTGTTGAGGGTAATAAGTCTTAATTTATATGAAAATAATATTAATGTTTTATATATCCTTCATAAACGTAAATAGCATAAATTGAACAAAAACATTCGGAAATGTTTTTTTTCATTATATTCAAGTCCATGCAACATCCCAAGGGAAACATGGGTCATTACCCATGAATCCACAATAATGTGATCATATCCAATCTATTAAAAATTATATACATCAATTTGATATATTTCTTCATCAATTAACATATAATAAAAATATTATACATCTATATATTAGTTTGATCAACATATGAGTCCCTTTAAAAGGGTTATGTGTGGATTGATTCCTATCTTCATGGGAAATGTATTGAATCCACATCTTCTATCGAGGTTCTATCTACAACTCCACTTTAATTCCTATCATTTTTTCTATCATTGAATATTGATATGTCTTCATTTAGGATATTTAGGTCATTAGTTGAGTTTACTCATCTTACAGTCATATAATATTATAGAAATTTTCTCCTATTAATATCTAATATTACAATAGTCCATATTATCCTCTTGGTTACATCGAGAAACCTTGTATTAAAATTTCAATTTTAAAATGAATCCCCTTATTGGTGAGCTATATCTGAATCCCACTAGATAAATTATTAATTAATTATTGTTCCCAACATTAATAATTGAATAAGATTCTTTTTTCTACAAAACAAATCCAATTATATTGTGGGGATATTTTTTGGAATTAAAAAACCCGCATTGTGCTCTTTTCTACACAACCAATGAATAAATTTACCATAGATAAAAATTTATTTTTTGAGTATAAATGTGTCTCCATGTTAGTGGAAATAGAATATTTTATTTCCTTGTGCCCCACTTTTAGTACCCCTTTTTTTATAAGGTTGTATTTTTTGTCAATATTTTTCAATAAAGATCCAAATGAAGAAGGATATGAAGAAGAACTCCAATGGTATTGAGAGTGGTAAACCATACGATGCTCTGCTAAATTATATTTCACAAATATCATAATTTTGGAGAACTTGTGATGCAATCCTTATGAAGTAATGTGGGAGAAAATGTGATGCCAATCATATTCAGTTCTGATTGGAAAGAATGAGGTTTCTGGAAGACAGTGAAGTTGAAAAATTTTCCATTAAAACTATGAAAATTCTAATGGTGATCGATCAAAGACATTATATCATGACATAAAAAGTTCACGATGACATAAGATGATTTTTAAAGAAGAAATATGTCAATGATGAAACATGGGTGTTCTTACCAAAAAAGATATTTGAGGTTGTGACATTTCAAAGAGTATGCAAAATTTTTGGACCTCCAAATTGGGATGTTTTTGGAAATTGAGAGATTTAGGCATAGAAGTGAATGAGATATGGAATGTCAATGGAAATTGGAATTGGAAGAAAACAATGTACCTCATAACATGGACCACACACCATGTCCGGAAATAGTTCGTGGTCGTGTACCATGTACCAGGAAAGATACACATAACAGTTCAATAAATGGCACATGGTACAAAAAAGTGGATCACCAAAGAAGGAGTTGTGCTAGGTTGGATGGATCATCGTTGGGGGAATAGATATTGTATGTGGACAGGCCAACATACAGTGCATGAATGGTTAATGGTACGTAGTAAAGCTTAGCAGTACATAGTGGAGGCTTACAGTATGCAGATGGAGCTCATTATGCGGTGAAGATTGTCCCACACTGAAAATTTGGAAAAATTGGATTAGTGAAATTTATGGAGTAATTTTTCTATATAAGGATAGGTAATACCATCATTAATAAAGAGAGTGAATTCGATAAGAAAAGATCATAATTTTAGAAGAAATTATCTTGGTCCAAAACTAATCTTGCAGGAAGAATTATTCTAGGGGAAGTGGTACACGGGAGAGATTCGACATAGAATGAAGGTGTACACAGAAGATTAAAAGGTTTGTGGAATTGGAAGGTGCGGTATACAGAATAGATTCTATGTAGAAAAAATTTTATATGTTAGATGAAATGATTCACAAAATTTGATGAAGAAGTCTACCACAGGATGAAACAATTATCAAAATAGAAAGGAATAGACCACAGATAATGGAATTCCATGGTAGTATAAGATGTATGTAGTAGTGGTATGTGGAGGTGGTATATAGAGGCAGTACGTAGAAGAAATATGTGGAGTATGAGTGGTAAGCATAGCAGGCACAATACATGGAGTAGGTGTGGTACGCGGAGTAAGCGCGGTATGCTGAGAAGACATGGTACATGGAGTAGCTGTGGTATGATGAGCAGGCGTGGTATGTGGTGAAGGCGTTCTATGCTAAGTAGGAACGGGTCATCGATAAGGTGAGGTACACAAATCAGAGATAGTCCTCATAATCAGGGATGGTTCAAGGAAGCGAAAACAACCTACAGAATGAGGGACAATTCAAGAAAGTGGCAGTAATCATATCAACGATGATGATGTTAAGCTAAGGTGGTCTTCATTTCATAAAAAATAGAATAGATACTTGTGATTCTATCTAAAAATAACAATAATTTTTAGTTCATTTAGTTATTGAACTAAAGGAGATTATTGAATATAAAAGGGAATCATTTTGGGACTTTGATGCAAGCAGTGTCTCATGTTGCATAGAGACAATAATTTCCATGTAAATCTGTTGAAGAGACCATTAAGTCGCTAAAAAAGTGAGACATATCCAAAGTTAGTGAGTAAGGGGGAGTACATGGAATTGATCTAAGGGAATCTGTGAGCTATCCTTGATCCTTTGTTAAGGCAGTGTTCCTGGGATAGAGTGACTATTCTCAAACTTTGGTAATCCATAGTTAGTGAAGATTAGTGGATTTAGGTATGACTATAAATCATTCAGCATATTCTCCATGGACGTATCCGTTAGTGGTGAACCAAGTAAAAGTGATGCATTGTCCTTATACAAGTGAATGTGTTAATTACTGCACATATCCATCATATGTGTTTAAACAAGTTCCTACAAATGTGGGAACAAGTTCTAGTAAAAATGGAAAAGGATAACACCATGATTCCCCCCCCCCTTCAGGGTGGTCTAGGGTCCTTCACCATTAATTATCACATACCAATTGTTGTAGATTCATAAAAAATCATTCTAAATCTTACAGTGTGGGGGTGGGAAACACACCCTAGATATTGTTTGTGCATTCAAATGATTTTTTATAGAAAAGGTGTTTCAGCCTAGAAACACATTTTTGTGGGTCTTATGATATGTTGTGGAATCATGAAACACCGCTAAAGGGTTTATAAATAATATATAGGGGAATATATTTCTTCAAATTCTTCGATTCATCTTGATGTGGGGCCCAAACAAACTTACAGATCCAAATTAATCACTGTCAGTGTTGGAGTTGGTGCCCTAGAGAACAACTTTTTTTTTCTTTATGGTAAACATGTATTCATTGGATGAATATTAATAAAATCCTTATCACATCATGATTCTTCTTCTACATTACTTATTATATGATAATGTCTTAAGAATATCTATCACGCTAAAAGATCATAGTAGATCCCTGCTATGATGTGAACCCGAATGTGCCACGACACTATTCTTGAATATATTTTCTATGGCTGGGTGATATCATTCTAATGTAAACAAATGATACAGGCTATCAGGGGGGACTCATGAGTCTTTGAGGTACCTTCTCATGGTGTGATCCCTTAGTAATATCAAGGAGGATATTATGAGAACATGACCCACAGGTAAGAAATCCACATTCATAAGTTTCATTAGATGTTCATATCTGAAGACGTGTGTATTGGTTATTAGACTTCAACATTATTTTTAATGGGTATTATAACTCACACACTTAGATGTATTGACAAAAACCATGAAAAAATACCTTTTCAGCTAGGTAGGATATGTTGGGTGTGCCACTAGTAGTACTACATTAATGAATAACGTGAGAATGGATTTTTCACTTCTAATGAAGTAGATTTATCTGTTCCTTTGATAGAAATGATATAGCCTAAATAAATCCATGGCTATGGTTTTCTCTAGGAATGTTCAACTCCGGGAAGTTAAATAATGAGAAATCAAGCACATCGGTTGATTCCAATTTCATGAAACTAGCTTGATTAGAGATATTTGGATAAAGGGATTATATTACATAGCAAGAATGCATATGAGGTGACATGTCATTGCGACATCAACTTCTTTATCTTGAGTTCCATAACCCATTCCTATGAAGTATTCTTGGACATTAGACCCACCCACCTAATTCCAATGAGAAAAATCCCTAGAGGTTCAAACACTTAGTGTAGCCAGTATCTGAGTTGAATAATTTTTTATTAAACATATGGAATTAATATAATTTCATATTTTGGTATAATAATTATTCATGTATGCCTGATCATATTTTTTTTGTCACTAGTTATTTGAGAGAATATATTACAGACACAATATTTATTTATTGGTTAATAATGTAGTTATATTTATTTTAAAAATATATAGTAATTATTCATAGTCGGGTTATGGGTATGGTGAGAAATAATATTAAACATTATTTGATTAAATAATATTTAAATATAACATGTTTGTTATGAACATTTCATCGAAATAATAGCATTTCTATTATTATTTGACATGGGGATTCACATGGAATAATAATATAATTAATGACACTTGTGATAATTAATTATTATAACCTAGCGAATTAAATTCCCCATTATGATTTTATTCTCTAATTATACAAGGGTTCATTCCATAGGATGACCAATAGTTGTGTGGAAAACATCCTGAGAGAAAAGATCATGATCTAGAGAACTCTCCCCTCTCTTAGAATTCTCTCATGAATGAGAGATGTTATCCTTTATTGGATCTAGGCAAACCCTTTGGAAGCGATTCTCAAAGATATCAAAGGAAAACATCACAAGTGCAAGGATATTCCATGATAGCTCCTGGAGACTCCTTGGACAACATCTAATGATACATGGAGCACATGTGGATCACCACTATAGGATTCCAATCCTTGGATTATACATCGCAATGAAACCGCACCTCAGACCCATGGTCGAACGCATCAACAAAGAAAGAATCACCTTGTAGGGAATTCATTAATTTAATAAAATTAATTATAATGAAAATATATTGACCCTTTTTTCTTAGTTCTTGGTTCCCTCCTTTGTCATTTATCTTTGATTCAATTCTGTGGATACTATTATTTATCCTTATATTGTTCTTGGATTAATCATCAATCATGGAAATATGTAGAGTTGGGTACATGACCATCCTGTGCTTCTGCTGTGTCAGGAACGTTCAAGCGGTATCAAAGTGGTCGTATATTCAATTATAATTATTAAAATAATTCATTTATTTATTACAATTTAGTAATTTAGATTGTTAATTCATGTTAAATAATTATTATAATATGAATTTTGAGACCTTTTCTTCCTCTTCTGTTTCTCACATATCTATTAAATGAATAACGTTTTGATTAAAATTACATCAAGGATCTCATCAGGTCTAACTGATGATTTTCCCCAGGTAAAACGATAAAACACGATGTGTATTAAGAATTACACGTCATGTAATCTTCCACACCTGTCGTGTAATTCGGATTACACACCATGTTGTTGTGTTCAACACTTCTAGAGTAATTTGGAAATTACTCAAGCTATGTAGATTATTGATAAGAAGTGTAGTCAATTCGTGCACTACATGTTGACCTGGACAGACTGTCACATGATCATCTGGACTAAATTCCCTATGGCACAATATACATGGCATGTAGTCCCTTCAAATCAGGGTCAAGTCATGTATCCCATTAATGGATTTCCCGGAAGGTGACCGTGTAACTTGGTACATGGTGTGTGGCCCTACTAGACACACTATGTACACTGAAGATTTCTGAGGTACACCTCACAAGCCATTTCCCTAGGTGTGTACCTTAGATGGACAGTGAGGATGGTACATGACATATAGTCGGATCTAAACACCGTGTACTTATTTCAAAATATGTAGATTTAAAAATTAATTATTATATTATGTAAACCTTAATACATGTACCATTTTGTGGGTATAAAGTGGGGACACAAAATGTGATAGGTGTTTGATATATATATATATGTGTGTGTGTGTGTGTGTGTGTGTGTGTTTAATTAACATATTCATAATGTTCAAGGATCTTCATATCATTTATGGATTGTATTATAATTATAATTCTCTCTGTATGCTACATGTCACATAGAATAAAGTGTATACATGTATAAATTAAATTTGGTTTGTTTTGTACAGGTATTCACAGGTTCACCTCCAAGGTACAAGTTATGTACGATGATATGGAAGAGAATCTCAAGGAAATTCAGAAAATTATTAAGTTAAAAATGAATAATTAATTATATATAATGATTAATCGATTCGAGCATAATTTATCGTATTAAAAAAAATTAATGTATTGAAAGATAATATTATTAAATGCGTAACTCATTGTATGTATGTGTATGATCATGAGCTAGACCAGACATTTGTTTGTGATTGGTTCCCTTTTAGTTTATTTATTTAATTAAAATTGTTTTTCATGTGTGTCGTATCCTCATAAATATATAGGGCTTGCATGCCCATGGTTTCTTTTATGTATACCCCATTGTACCCCTCACCTGCATGAGGGTTGAAAGCATATATAATGGATAGATATCCAAATATAGTGGAGGTGGTTCAAGTTTGGAGCTGAGGAGAAACCAATGAAAGGAGATACAAAGGTGGATAGGTGGAAATCTAGAAACACGAACCATAAATGATTCAAGGAGTTTTTTCCCTAGGACATGGTTAGTTTATAAACCCCTAGATAAACTAACAAATAGTAATTATAATGGTCATACACTTTATTTATTTATGTTAGTAGTATGATTAATTGTTTTTTGATGATTGACTCAATCACAAAATTAATTGACTAACCAGAAAAAAATATGGAACTAAAATAAAATTTCATATGAATAATTATTTTCTATAATCTTTAATCACTTGAGTATATCCCACTAAATATTAAGAAGCATGTGAAAAGATAATAAGTGGAAATTTACACCTAAAGCATAAAATACCTCAATTAAATATTATGTTGGTATAGACTTCCAGTACTTCGATTAGAATCGAACCATAGATCAAAGTGTTTGAACAAACCTAGTTGGGGTTCTATCAATTGTCGGGGAATTATAATTTTATTGTTCGGGTTGAATTAACTTAGTTTACATCAAGGGTTGAATTCCCTATAAAGACATAGTGAAACTGAGAGGAAAAGATTGAAGAAATCAAAAATCAAGGATTCCAGGATTAGGGAGTCCAGCCAATAGATCAAGGATTTGTGAGTCAATATAGATGGAATTTTGAATACCTACCTAAAAACCTTTCATGTTACTTGACCTACCCTAGTTGGGGTAATGTGAATAAAAATATGGATCCTTTCCCCTAGATTGTCAATGAAATAGGATATTTTGATTCCAATTGTGAGGACTATTGGATTTCAAAAAAAAAGAGTGGGTGACAAATGGATATTAATTTAATTATTTTTATATATTCATCAAGATAAATAACTAAAAAAAATTTCATATTATTTCTCAAAATAGCATAAAAATGAGATCAAACATATCATTGTGATCCATACTCGAGAAGGAAAACCTTCTCACTAGAACTAATTTCTAGGAGTGGAAATGGTTCATTCGGGTTATCCTTCACCATGAGAGGAAACTTTATGTGATGGAAGAGAATTTACCAGTTGTTCCTAGAAATGAGGCAAGGGATGAGGAACTCTCTATGTACGAGAAACATTTGAATGACACTACATATTCTCAATGACTCAAGCTATCACCCATAACCAATGAGATATTTTAGCAACATGAGGAAATGGACGCTTATATAATAATGTATCACCATTGGGATCTCTATCAAGAGAAGGAAAGACCAGAGAGGTATGAGATCTCTAGCACATTGTTCACTACTAAAATTGGAGAGTCTATGCCTACTAGACCACATGTAGTTAAGCTTAATGGCTACATTGAGTGTCTGGACATCTTAAGGATTAAATTCCCATATTATTTGTGTACATATATCATACTATCATCGCTACATAAGAACTTATGTAATTTTATTTTGTATTATAATATGATAAATAATGAGAAGAGTCTATTAGAGATTATTACCCTGATTTTCCAAGTTCATTAGAACATGGGGTGTGAAAAACATACATCTGTTATGGTGAATAGGAAGATAAATTAAAATTAAAAGGGGCCTATGATTTATAAACAATATAAATCCTCCAAGCATCGTCCGAACAAGAAGAAGAAGATCCAATGGTATGGAACGGAAAATGATGCAATATGATTATCATGTGGAAAGGCCGGCCAATGGAAGAGGAACTTCACCTAGAGGAAAAGGGGAATCCAATGGTGTGTTATTTATCGATTTCAATCTTCCATTTCTAATGACTGTGTATTATATATAGCTTATGGGGCTCACATATTTATTTAAATGTAGGAACCCAGTAGATTCTTGAAAATTTGAAGAGGAGAGGTGGATCTGCAAGATACCAATGGTTCAGGGATGGATACTCACTACAATGGTGACTACAACATCACATTGCTGATAATAATGATTTTGGGTTTACATGGATGTTATTATGTACCTATTCTTACCATGAACATAATTTCTGTATCGAGTTCAGTTACATATGGATTTACTTTCATGTTCAGAAATAAATGTTGTTACTTTTATAAAGACAACATATGTAATGGTATGGAGCATTTAAATAATGGTCTATGTGTATTAAATTAAGATATCCAATGTTGTGAATTGATAACAAACCAAGTTCATATGACTTGTAGAACACCAATTTGTGTCATCACAATATTATTTATGTAAATGACTACCATTTGACAAATCTCTATCAAGATGGTTTTTTATACTCTTCTAAGATAAAAACACATGATAGATCGAAGGCATTCTTATAAGAGAAAATGACCAAACCACTATTTGGTGGATTGGTTGAAATATCCATAGAGCTTCCAGGGTTGGTTCAAAGTGACATATATGGACCATTTATAGTAGTATCTAGAGTTGGATAATCATATATAATAACTTTTACCGATTTCTTGAGTAGATATGGCTATATTTACTTAATGAGGTATAAGTCAAAGTCCCTTTATAAGGTCAAGGATTCAATAATGTAGTAGAGAATCATATTTGTAAGAAGATAAATGGGCTTCGATTGGATCAAGGTGGAGAATATATTAACCAAGTGCTCATTGACCTTTTACAAAAGTTTGGGATTCTATCTCAACTCACTCAACCTAATACACCACAATGTAATGGTGTTAAGGAATGATAAAATTGTACCTTATTAGACATGGTTAGGGTGACGATGAGTCATGTAGTTCTTCGATTTTCTTATTGGTGATATGCATTACAAACTACAAAATACACATTAAACCAATTACCATCTAAGGTGAAAAATGGGATTCCCTTCGATCAATGGAGTCGAAGGAAACCCACATTGTCATGTCCACATTTATGGGGATGTGATAAATTTTTTATGAGATTCTCAGGAAACAAACAAGCACCCCGTGGCAGAAAGTATATCTCTACAAGATATCCCAGGGACAGAAAGGGATACTACCTATACAAAATCTTGAACAAGAAAGTGATTGTTTCCAGACATGTTGTCTTTCTTGAGTGGGAGCACATCCTAAAAAAGGATAGCGAGATAAAGATTGATATTGATAACTTTTATGCTCAAGATATTCAATAGTTTGTACATGAACAATTTCGAACGGTCCCCATGGAAGTGGTAGTTCATGAAACACCAGTACTGCATAGGAAGAAAAGAGAGGAAAGGGAACCAAAGAGATATGGTTTCCTTGTCACTAGGGACGGTGACTCATTATTATGGACAATGATGAACCTCTCTCCTATAATGAAAAAAAGACAACTCAGAAACTGAAAGGTGTCTAGAAGCTATGAATTCTGAGATGGATTCCATGTATAACAACCACGTTTGGGATCTGGTCGATGCCCCATTTGTTGTAAATCCTATTTGGTGGAAATCTGTATTCAAGAAGATACTAGACATGGAATTTCATGTTAGTTCATATAAATCAAGGATAGTGGCTAATGGTTTTAAACAATGTAAGAATCGACTATGATGAAACTTTTTTTCCAGTTTCCATATTAAAATCCTTAAAAATCATAATTTCCCTAGATGCTTTCCATGACGATGATATTTTGGTAGATGGGTGTGAAAACTACATTCCTTAATAGGAACCTTCAGGAAGATTTCAATATGACACAACTAAAAGGGTGTGTGAAGGGTATTCATGTTCCAAAGATCCATTCATGGATTAAATCAAGCTTTCAGGTCATGGAACATTCGATTACATGAATCAATTAGAGAATTTGGTTTCATTAATAATGAATATGAGCCATTTTCATACATGAAATATTATGGGAATGCAGTCATTATCCTAGTAATATATGTTGGTGACATATTGCTTATTGGAAATGACATACCAGTCTTGCAATCAGTCAAGGACTAGTTGAACATGTGCTTCTCCATAAAGAGCTTAGGTGAAGAAGCCTACATTATATGGATCTAGATCATTTCTGATAGATCTCATATGATACATTGACTATGTCAAAGTACATACATAGACCAGATACTAAAGAGAGTTAGTATGGAACAATCCAAGAGGGTATTGGTTCCAATGTCACATGGTATACATCTTTACAAGAAAATATGTCCACATACACAACATTATATAGATAGGATGAGTAAGATTCTAAATGCTTCAGTGATAGGATTTATCATGTGTTCCATGTTATATACCAGAAATGATGTTTCCTATGAACTGAGCATGGTAGGAGGATATAAATCTTATATAAGATAACAACATTGGATAAATGTCAGGATTATAATTATGTCTCTGAGAAAAACTAAGGATATGTAATATTGTATGGAAGAGATGAACATATTTTCATTAGAGGGTATGATGTTGCTGGTTTTCAGATAGATCTGAATGATCTGAATTCGCAATCAGGATATGTTTTCTATCTCAATGGATGAGCTGTGATATGGAGAGTTCAAAGAATCTAGTTGTCTCTAATTCTATAGTAGAGTTAAAATATATTGTGGCTTCTGATTCAACAAAGGAAGTCGTATGGATTCAGAACATTGTCATGGAGCTTATTGTGGTACCTAGCGGTAAGGATCCCATTACATTGCATTATGATAACACTTAATTGGTGACTCTTGCAAAGGAGCCAGGGTCACATAAATGGAAAAATAACATACTCTGAAATTATCACATATTGAGGGATTTATTTCAAATGGGTGAAGTTGTAGTGAGTAGAATGTCCCCAGAAGAGAACATGTTTGACCCCTTGACTAATGACTTATCTTAGGAGAAGCATGAATTTTATGTGAGAGCTAGAAAAATGAAGGTTGTTAGTAGTTGGCTCTAGTGCAAGTGGGAGTTTTTTGGAGTTGGTGCCCTCAAACCCAAATTCTTGGTATTTCATGATAAACCTATATTAATTGGATGGTTAAAAATAAATACCTTATCACATCATGATTGTTCTTCTGTATGACATAGAATATGATAACGTCTTAAGAACAGTTATCAAAATGAAAGGTCCTAGTGGATCCCTACAATTATGAGAGCCCAAAAGTACCATGACACTATTCTTGAATATATGTTCTATGGATGGATGATATCATTTTAAGGGATAAAAATGATACAGGATATCAGGTGTGGGGACTCATTAATCTTCTAGGAACCTTCTCATGGTGTGAAACCATGGTATTATCCAAGAAGATATGATGAGAACAAGACCCTCCAAAATAAATTCTCATTCATAAGTGTCATTGGATGTTCCTATCTTTGGATGTTTGTGTTGGTCGTTAAAATTTATTATTATTATTAATGGGTATTATGACATGCACAATTATAACTATTGATGAAATCCATGATGACATGTGTTCGTGGTGAGGTACGATATTTTGGGTGTGTCAATAGTAATAATACATTATTGAATAATGTCAGAAATGATTTATAAAATAAACGGAAGAAGATATATCATGACCTTTGATGGAAATGATATATGCTAACTAAATCCACAACCATGGGGTTCTTTATGCATGTTCAATTCGGGAGGTCAAATATTATGAATTAGAGCACATTAGTTGATGGCACTTGTATGAAACCCACTTGATTTGAGATATCGGTACAAAGGTATTATAATACACTTTAAGTGTTCGTTGAGGTGATATCAACTTCTTTCTCTTGGGTGCCTTTACCCGTTAGTAAAAATTTATATTTGATGTTAGGAAATCCCATCTAATACCAATGAGAAAGAGGCCTAGAGGGTCACATAGTATGTGTAGACAGTATATCCGTTACGTTATTTATTATTTAACGATTTGGATAAATATTATTCCTGGTCGTGGTTTAGTAATTATTCATCTATGGCGGACCAAGTTATTAGTTCGGTGAGAAATAATATGAAATATTATTTGGTTAAAAAATATTTTATTTATAACGTGAAAGTAAAGCACATGTCATGAAAATTATATCATTACTATTACTATTTGACATAAAGTTTCACATGGAATAATAAAATAAGTAATGACACTTGTGCTAATTATTTATTATTACCTAGTGAATTAAATTCTATGTTATGTTATTATTCTCAAATTATCCAAGCGGTCATTCCACCAACTGGCCAATAGTTGGGTGCACAACATCCTTGGAGAAAAGCTCTCGAGCCAGAGAACTCTCCCATATCCAAGAAATCTCTTAGGAATGAGAGAGATCCTTCTCCTCCTGATCTAGGATAACACTTTTGAAGTGATTATCAAGGATATCGAAGATGGACATCATAAGTGAAATGATCTTCTCCACTAGCACCCAGTGACTCCTTCAATGATGTCTAGAGATACATGGAGAACATTTGGATCACTACTAGAGGATTAGTATCATTGGATTCTAAATCACAATGAAATCACACCTTGGAACTATGGTCAAACACATCAATGAAGAAAGAACCACCTTGGAGGTAATTCCTTAATATAATTAAATTAATTATATTCAAAATATATTGATCCTATCTTTTTGGTTCCAGGTTATCTCCCCTGTCTTTTGTTTCTATTAAATTCCATGGATACTGGTGTTTATCATCAAATTGATCTAGGATTAATCATCAATCATCGAAATTTGAAAAGTTGGGTACATGCCCATCCTACACTTCTTCTTCGCCTGATACCTTCAGTTAGATGTTCCAGAAATATAATAATTATATTTGAATTAGCATGAAAGTAATTTTTGATGCAACCCTCATGTACGTTCCTCACACATATCCTTTACAATACATTATATTAGATATCCTTAACTAAGGACCACCATCATATATATAAAATAAACCCTCCAAATATAATATTTAGAGGATGGACAAACTCCTGAATAATAAACCAATATTAGAGATCTAATCACACAACTCCTTTAACCATATATTATATCCCTTTTTTAGTGAAATATTATGTATATCCTTAATGTGGATGAGGTCCCCACTAGGGATAAATTCCTAGGAATGCCTCTATATAGATTAACCACATTGGATATCCCCCATATGGGATAACTACATGGGTGAGCTTCCAGCTAAGTGACCCACAAGGGTGATCCCCTAACCAAAGTAACACATGTGAAGGCCCCTAAAATAATGAACCACTTCCACGTTCCCCCAACCAGAAGAACAAAATAGTTGAAAAAAACCATAGTATAAGCCCCAAACAAATCTATGAATCACTTATATTTGAGACCCTCCTCGGGTTTCCATAAACATTGGAATACATCTGGGTTGATACCCCAACCAAACCTCAAAATCAACATGATTCTAGATACAATTCAACGTTCCAAATGTATGGGAATCCAACTATGTGTAACCTTCAATAAAATATTAAAATTAGATTATTCCTAGATCATTCACATGGTTAAATAAACAGGGGTATCATCCTTCGAGTGTTGCAAAACCAATCTTCCCAACTGGCATGAGTCGAGATAATTTTAATGATTTCGAAAACATGGTCATTCTCTTATGTGTAATCCCACATAGAACCTCCAAATTACCCTAATGACAGATCCTCTTCTTGGATATAGTATCATGGGAGTCCTCCAATGTGTAAGTGTCACAAACTAGAATGAGTACCTTGGTAACCCAATAACTGATTTGGACTTAAAAACAACCCGAAGGGATCTCTCGATCCCCACAGATCGACGAGTAACAACTGGAATCATATAATATGAAAGTGGGAATCAATTTTCCACAAACAATAGTGGAACCAAGGCATGCTAGTAAATATAAATATAAAATAAACTCCACTAGGAGTAATTTACCAGAATAAAAAAAGGCATAGAAAGCCCAAAGTACTACCACAAGAGTACCAAATGGGAAAAACTACCCAAGTATGTGAGAACACAACTCACCATGACCAAGGTTCAGTAATGGGATCCAAATCCAAGAGATCATGTCCACTTTCTCGAACCATGAAGAAGAAAGTGCACAAACACCAGAAGGAAAAAAGTAGTGTGTGAACCTAATCCCAGTATGATACCACCAATGATTCCATAAGAGATTCCAAATATTGATTATACAAATAAATGACTTCAAATTCAAAAATAAATAGGCTTGGAAATTTAAAATCATATTTAAATGAAACATGTTATATAGTATCACAATGATGGAAAATACTTTTAAAGAACATGCATTACTTTACAAGATATGAAATATTTCTAAAATAATGGCTTGAGTGAAATAGTTAAATAAAACTATTTCTGTAAATTTAGTAGGAATATAGAGAAGTTAAAAATCATTGGAATATATTTATTTCTCAAATATAAATAAAAATAAAGAAACATGTTCATATTCCAAAATTTACGATATTATTTCCAAGTATTGGACTGTGTACTCTCTAAGTGAAATCAGCAATATGGGTGCACACATGTCCCCCTAAAACTGGACAAAGGTGACTCGTCACCCTCCTGTCAGGGATGTGACCCACCAAATGTATGTTTTAGTATGTTGTAATAGTTTACAATTTCTCAAAATAACTCACCAAATAACTGAATCATGCATCTGAACTTACACAATCAATTATGGGAAATTTATTTTAAGACATCCTGATTTATCATTAAATCACATCATTTCATTTGAATGCGAATTTTCCATTTAGAACCAAAATGTGGTTCATTCAAAATCATTCCTCTTTCACAAGATAAAACTCTTGGGTTTGTATCAAATCATTTCAATCCCTTTTCACATGTTTGAAATCCATTCAAAACAAATTACATGCATTTCACAATTTATTTACATAAATAAATTCAAAATTTTATTTAAAACCACTTCCATCAAATCCACAATTTATTGTAAACAATTTAAATCAACCAACTTCTATAAAACACACCACCATTCACTAGAATTGTGGGTCTACCATATTCCCATGTAAGAAAATTTCAAATATCTGAATTCAATAAAATTTTGTTTTATCAAAACAATTGAATGAAATTTCATAAAATAGAATTTAAATTATCAATTTAAATAAATCACAAAATGCAATGGTAATAAATTGTCTAGTCCGGACCGAACCACATACCTCTTCCCAAAACTCAACACTCACAATGAAACCCATGAACAAGACTGAAGGTGGGGTAGATCTCAAAACACAAACATGAAGCATGATCAAGCACAACATAGAATATAACCATTAATTCCATGATGATCCATTGAAATTCCAAGAAAAGAGAATGGGAGAAACTTGAAAAATGAGGGAGAACTCTTTCCTAGTAATTACACAACAAGTGTAGTGATGATTGAATTCCAAAATAATGGATTCATAAGGGCTATAAGGTTTCAAGATCCCATGTGGAAAAGCCTTAGGTCGAAGGAGATTAAATCGAAGAGGAGACAAAAACAAAGACTAGCTATAATGCATATTTTAAAAACACATTCTGTGTATTACATGACATGTAATCCCAATACATGTCATGATATACATAAATTTCATTACCACAAAAAAACATTTCACATCAAATTAAATTCTAATGCATCAAATTTAAAATAAATTATTCGACATGTACCCATCAATACAGGAATCCATTCATTACTTGTTTTTAGGACCATTGCACGACGTGTAACCCTACAACAGGATGTGTAACCATTTGTAAGCCTATATGAAAAATTCATTTCAAAGGTGAGAATCCGACAAATCTCTAACATCACCATTACAGGAATCCTCCAAATTCAAAATCGACCCTAACCCATTGACGGAAAGTAAAAAATGTTGGAATGGTTTAAGGAGTACTTGTCGTAGTGATAACTAGATGTTATAGTATTACCCAAACAAACCTTCAAATAAAAATATAAGCTCTCATGTAATGTGATTTATCATATAATATCTCTTGATTCTCAAACTAAGCATGTCTCATTTGGTCATAGAGTTATTTGAAGATCATCAAATCTGAATGATGAAAGTCCCATCATTGTAGGAATCTTATATTGAGGTTTAATCTGAAACCATTTTAAAGAACAATGTTTTATTTGATTCCTATATTTCATTATATATGTAGGATGCAAAATTGTGATCAAAACCTGATGTTATTTACCCTTTACCCATTTCATCAATATATATTGGTTTTAAACCCTATTTTATTACAATATGTCGGATCCCATTTGAGGATTTAATCCCATGTCATTTCCCATTTATCCATTTCATCAAACTATGTGGGTTTTGATTCATGTTTTCATATAATATGTAGGATTCCTCTTTTAGGTTAAATACCTACATCAAAACACAATAACATCCACCACTATGACGATAAACTCCAAAGACCCAACTATTCAATTTTAAACTAAAGAATAATAAAATAAAAAAGAGTGTGATGGTGAACCTCTAGACGTTTTTTGTTATATACGTCATCTCAATTAGATTATTAGAATGTGGTTTAGTAATATTTAAATTGTATCAGGAAAGGATTAACAAATACTTATTGAATAATTAAGATATTCTCATTGTGGGAAATAATTATCCCTAAAAGGGTGTGAAATACCCATCATCCCATAATCTCAACCAATATGTTTTATAATATGTTACATGAAATGTCATTATTACTTTTTTCCTAGTAAAAAAAGGTTATAATTAAATCTAAATGAACGAAGGACTGAAATATGTTGGTGTTTCAGAGTGATATACTATATAAATACCGAACTTATCTCTGTTAAGTGAAATTATTAAGAATATCCTTACCTCCTAATTATAATATATATAAAAATACATTAAACTTAGGTATTAATATAATAGATATATTAGTTAATTAATTATTATCATTGCTTATATCTCTTTATATCCATAATCTTCAAATTTACCTAGTCTCTACATGATTTCATCCCACTTTCACTATCACGTGTCTGGGTTCATAATCTTATATACTAATTTTGTGATTATGATTTCTGTTTTTATTAATCTTTAAATGTAATTCATGAATAGATCATCTTTTATACTAAATAAACATTTCAATATGGTTTATCATTTTTAAATTTCCATCATCTAATTCTGTGGTTATATACAATAATGATGAAATTGATGTTGATCATGATTTGGTGATTGATAATGAAATGTATTTTTTCTTATTTAATGAGATAAATATTGATAAAAATATAATATATATATATATATATATATATTATTCCATCACTATATATGTTCTCATTTTATTCCATGACATAAATTTAAAATATTTTTTCATTAGGTTGACAAACCATCCCAAAAATGATTACGTCATATTGAATGTTTATGCGGGGGTTTAGTTTTCATATCATTATAATGAAAGAATAAAAATCTTATTTGGTTCTTAATAGTGTGATATATTTTAACTACAATGATGTTGAAGAATAATAAATTTATATTGTAATATGAAACAATTTCAATAAAATATTTTCTTCTTATGTCACTTATTTATAGAAATTATAATAATGATGCTCGTAGTTTATTTATATCATTTTTTGGATATTGTATTTTTAATTCCAAAACCTTAATTATATGAAATATATCATATTTACCAACCGTTACAGTATTATATAAATACTTTTTTGGTAGTGATTCAAAATTGAACATGTTACATCATTGAGGGATTAGTCTAGATAACGCATGAACAATATTATTGTTTCTCATAATAGATAGGTTATATGAATAAAAAATTATAATAAACATAACAATGTAACATTAAATTATTTAAAAAATTTTAATATCGTTATATTTTTTGGATATAATATTTTTTAAATATGATAGTTTAGAAGAAATTTTTATAGTTGAGAATAGTGAGGTTGCTACTTGAATGTCTCGCTAAAGATGAAGGGACTCAGATAACAATGAAAGAAAAAGATTTCAATTTCATGGGATATTGTTTTTGGGAGAACATAGTTTAATATATTCCATGATTAATTATGAGGTATGATGTGTCTTGAAGTGGTAATGATTTCCCAATTTTATATGTGAAGGAAAATGTTTTTTTTAATATGTTTATGGTTTTCAATAATTCCTTAATAATTTAAATATCTAAATGGAAAACAAAATTTATAAATAATAGGGGATAAATTTGTTGTTTATTATGATTCTCATCATCAATTATAGGGACTTTATAAAAAAATTGGCTTTCACACTATATTGAACTCAAAATACCCCTTTTAAGTTTACATTGGTAATTAATTCCTATACTTAGTAGTTATTTTGATTGGAAATGATTATTATTAGATAATCTATAAATTCTTGACGTCTTATTATATATATATATATATATATAATAATATTATTATATATTATGTTTCAATGTATGAAATGTTAAATTGAAAATAAGCACACATAATACTGTAAAAAATATATTCCTATAAAAATAATATTTTTATGATTTAAATTTATATATATATGATAAAAATACTTGTTTAATAATTTCAAGGAAATAATTTGATTTATAATGAATTTAATTATGGATATTATTGTTACCATTCATTCCAATATCAAACCTAACCATGATCATCGTTGAATTAATGAAAATATATAAGAAATCTTCTATATTAAATTTACATTTTAGTTCGTTATAAAGATATTTTCCCTTCAATTTTTAAGGTCAATGAATATTATAACATGTATTTTTTTATTCCTAATATTCATATCTTATTACTTACATTATTCTAAAATATTGTTCATTTTTTTACATTGTGATAAAATTAATGAAATTAAATTTTTGTAAAAATATCATTTTTTTCTAAAAGTCATCCTCTTTAGAAATTGTTTTTTATTTTCATAAAATTTTTATATTTAATTTCATAAATATAAAATTAATTTTATTTTGTATATATATTTCCATTTTTAAAATATAAAAATTTACTTTTTTAATGAAATCATAAATTATAATATAACACAATTATTATCAAAAAATGAAATTTTATAATATTATCTAATATTATTCATATTTGAACTCATTTTAATACTAAATTGTTGTTAAACAATTATTAATTTAAAAAAATTATCATTCCTAAAATTTTTCATTATATAGTTATCATTGTCACCCAATAGGTTAATTTTAGCATCATAATTTTGTTTAAAATGAATAATCTTATTATTCATTTTACATTATGTAATTAAATATTAATCATTTATAGAGATTCCATTATTTCCTCATAATTTTTTTTCATAAATTTAGTACTCTAATTCATTTAAAATATTTCAATTTTAAGGTTTTAACCACCGTAATGAACCATTTATTTTTTTATCTAAATTAATCAAGGGTTCATTTAATTTTGTTCTGTGATGTAGAGAATGAAATAAAACTAATATAAATTTTTAAAGGTAATCAATATTTATAATTTATTGGTTTTACAACCCAATTATATAATATGAATCCAAAAATATTTTAACAATATAATTTAATATTCACCATTGGTAACTCATAAATAACAATATACCACTAGGTGTTCATCGGTAAATTTTGGATGTGGTAAGAGATTATTCTATCAGAAAAAAATATCATATGCACTTTTTATTTGGAGGAATCCCATTCATAATTCCACATTTAATTCTATATTTTTTTTATCTTGACATATAATGAATAGCTACCTAAAATATTATAAAATATTTAATACAATAATGCTACCACTAAGTTATTTTATAATTTGATATCTCATAGTTTCTGAAGACATAAATGAAAAAGGATAATATTAAATATTATGTGAAAATTAAATACATTCTCCTTAAGTAGTATTCAGTATATGATATTGTTAATCTTATTTAGTTTTGGTGACAACCTCTACAATTGGTATAAGGATTGGGACATTGATTCATATAATTCCTAGCTCACTTGTAAGAGAAAAAACATATTTTTATAGCGTATATCTTTTTCTTATACGTGTCATTTAGATAAACTTTATCACCTGATCTGATGTTATATTCTATCTTTTTCTTTTCCCATGTTTTTGGTACATTTACTATGTTCACAATTTATATCATATATCACGATACATTTTTTTTGGAATAATCACTTGATTTCCCACTCCATATTCAATTTGTTTGGGTTGTTTAATGGGGGTAATCTATATATTATCCCTCAACCAAATAATTACATCTAGTCCACCCATTACAAACTAAATTTTTAACAATATTTAGGATCATTATAATGTAATTATCACATTAATCCTTTGGAATATTTACTCTCATCTTGTCTCACATTGCAACAAAAACATGTTAGCCAATAGTTTTTAAAATTCAACTTGTATCAGACCAGGATCCACCTATATCACCATCACATATCATTAATAGAACAACGTAAGATTAATTTAGTTGGATAATTTAAATCTTATTATCCTAATGTGTAAAATAGAGATCCAAAATGTATAAGAATTTATAAATATAAGTTTATTAAATATCATTAATTGATGATATTAATATCAAACATGGAAACAATATATTATCCTATTAGATGGATAAAAGGGATCCTAGAGGTTTAAGGGGGCCCAATTAGAATTAATCATGGTAATAACCAATTTCAAGATCAAAACACAATTGGTTAAGGTACTAAATGTTAGGTAGAGAAATGAGGAGACTGTCATGGGTAGCCCTCAAAGTGATAAAATGTGAAACCTTATTCCCCTCATTCATATTATAAGAACATCCATCCATTTATTGATGAAGGGATTACATATGTGAATCAGATATGTAATAGTGCATTGATAGAGAAAATATTTTTAATTAATTAATATTTAATATCATTTTTTTAAACCCACAAAAGTGTTCCTCTAAGATTAATTGTTTAATTTTTATGATAATGGTATTATTTTGAGCTGAATAGTAAAAATTGGCCATTTTGGATTCTTAATAGTTTTAAATTATTTATGTAGTTTGGCCATAAAATTATCTACATTGATCAAAATTTAAAAATTATTTCTTTTCCAGATTCTACACATCCAAGGATGCATTTACTAGTCTTGGACTAAAAGCTAAATCGGTCATATGGAAGCTCAAATGAAGCTCACAAATGGGAGAAAGAAAATTGTTTTCATTTCTGCCTAGTTTTGGTGTGGGATCCATAACTAATCAATTATGGGCCCCAAGATTGTGAAATTAGGTATTTGAACGCACAAGGAGTTTTGGAGAATCTTTTATGAAGGATGAATCGAGTTAATTGGTCGTTTATGGGGTCATTAAATCACCCTAATCCGGAGGATTTCGTTTTGGAGAGTCTGACTGGACAGAATAAATTCTCAGAGTAAAATGACCATAACTCTTGGCATAAATGTCCAAATCCTGTGAGATTTTGAGGGGACACGTCCAAGGGAATTATGAACAACATTCAATAAGGTATCAATGCGTGAAGATTTCAGTTATTGGGGCTACAATGCATCAATATCCGGGGGACAAATTCTGGCTACAAAAGGAGGAGAGCTCCACCCTCTCAAAGCATCCCATTCTCCACCCCATTACATCCGGGACACCAAGAAGGAGAAATTTTCAGCTTTCTCTTTTATTTTTTTTATTTTTCATAGTTTTTTAATGCCTTCTTTTTCCCCATTCAACTCGATTACCCATACCATGGTGGGGTAAACATTTGGAGTGATTGGGGAAGGGTTGGTTTTCTACATTGTAATGCTTGAGTTCTTTGACGCAATTGAATAAATTTCTTTCTTCTTAAAAGTTGTTTTCAATTTATTATAGTGTATTTTATTATCAACTGTGATCATTCTTGAATATTAATTCCATTATTTATTTTTTCCTTGGTAAAATAATCATAATCTCCCTCCACTAATTTCTAGTTTATATACGATGGAATAAACCAGGAATTAGTGGTGAAGTACTCGATGATCGTCAGTACGTGTAAAAGGTGTAGTGAATGTTCATGATTGTTTGGGATAAAAAAACCCTATCAGGTATTGCCCATTTCAATTAAGGATATTAAATACAAATATTTTACACATGGAAGGATAGTTGACCAAACCAAGATCTTGGTAAGGTTTTCTCTCACAATAATAATTTACCAAGGAAGTGAGAGGAAATGATTGTGGAAACTCACTTTAATAAACTAAGAAAAAGAGGTTAGAATTAAATTGAACAAGGATTGAATTATAATTAGGAAACTTAACCTGACCTAATCACCCTTTTAATTTCATATTTTTTTTCAATAATTCTAATTTCAAATTTCATTTCAAAAACACAACATTGTTTTACCCTCGTTTTAAAGTGACAACTCGTTTTGTGTGCACTCCTCTTCGGGTGACATCCTAGGGAAACCACTTCACTAAATTCTAACTTAGGAAATAATTGTTTTGACACGCCCTACGACAGGTGTGCATCAAACTTGGCGTCGTTTCCTGGGAGGTAGTTCCACAATTTAATTGTTAATATTTGACTTTTTTTCAATTTTAAAAAAAATTAAAAAAAAAATTCCATGTTGTTTTAAAATGATTATTTCTTTAATTCAAGGAACAATTACCCACCAGTGCGAGAACCAATTATTGAATCACCTTGGTTTGTAGAGTATAAATTCTCTTTCCTGGGTAATCAAATTCTGGGAGCTCGAATCCAAATCATCACAGAGGATGAATTGAAGGATCTCATTGAAAACCGTAAAGAGAACCTCGAATACCCAGTATTGGAGGGATTGACCATAGAATTTATTGAACTTTAGGATTATTTTCCAGAATTGTATCAAAAAATGATCAAAGTGAAACACCAAGAAGAAGAATTTCACAATGATATTGAATCTTGATTTGAAAGAATTATTCAAATGGTTTAAAACCTAGAGACGTCAATAATGTGGATTGCGGAACAAGTACATGCATCCCATGATCAACAACTAGAGCTAGAACTAGAACCAGAACCAGAAAAATTGATGGAAGAAGTAGCAACACAAATCCTTCAGGTTGAAGAACCCATGGAGGCCTTGACAAAATTAAAAAAAGATCCATTGAGCCCAACTCAATCAATTTTAGAGGAGATTGATAAAGAAGATTTAGCAATTGAAATACATATGGGAGATAAAAAAGATCTGGATAACTTCTGGAATGAGTGTGAGGAACTTCTTGATCCAACTATTCCTCATAATATAAATGATTCTGAAACATTTAATGAACAAACCAACAAAGCAGTGGAATTTGAAGAGAAAATAGAGGAGTCTGACAACCTACCTCTATCTATCAAAATTCAACTCCAAGAGCCACCTCCATTTGAAGAAGAAATTGAATCCAAACAATCTCAGGGATTTAATCTTTTCATAAACTCATTATCTTCTGATTTTGTAGAAACTGAATTTAGTATTACCACCCCTTGTTTTGATTTTTCTGATTCATCCAACACTTTTATTTCCTTGGAGGGAGAATATTCATCTGAAGATGAGCATCTGGATCACCCCAAACCTATTGAACATTTAATGGAGGGAGTACATGAGAAGATCAAAGTGGTTTTTCTGGAGGGAAATGAGACACAAGAAACATTCTTTGAATGGTAAGAATTTTATATTGAGACTTCATGTTTTAATTGTTTTCAAATAGAATTAAAATCTAACATTACCTTTGATTTTTCCACAGATGTATCGTACCTTCAGCAACCACTAGAGAAAAAAAGAAGATGTTGTTCATGCAGAACCCAAGAAAGTGGAGGAATCAGTCATTATCCTAACCCCACCATGCATGTTGTATCTCATTATAATGGGGGTGGACTTGGTGCATTATATCCATGGAGTCCTCAACAAAAATTAACAACTACATGATGGAAAGAAGAATTTTTGTTGGTTCATGAGCAAGAAACCTCACCCACCATCAGATTGGGCATAATCGAATAGAACTTCCCCTCTGAAGGAAGTCAAAACCCAGGGCCCACTTGGGGGATTAAACCAAGTTTTGTCCTTATATTCTCATCCTATTTCTATTTTTATTTATTTTAATAAATATCTAATGTTTCCTTTTGTTCTTTTATTCTGTCGTTTTTCAGAGTTCAACACTTAGGATCTTAACTCAACGTTGCACTGCGAATAAATTAGGTTGTACCTCTCCTTTATACTTACTTGATTTTTTTGATTCATTATAAAATTGTCTTACATGTTAAATCCACATCAATTCATTGAGGACACTGTATCATTTAAGTGTGGGGTAGGGAACCATTATGTTATAATATTTTCATTTGATGTTTCTTTTCACAAAAAACCAGTTGTGTGTTTTCAAATTTTTGTGTGTTTATTTTTCAATTTTTGCTGTGTTTCTGCAACTTTTGAGCTGAAATGATTATCAATACAATTTTTGAAACCCATTTCAATGAGTGAACCAATCTATTTCATGAAGCTTAGCTTAAATGAATGCTGAAATATCTTTGTTTCGAGTTCAACTCTTTTGCAATTTCATGTAAAGTACACTGATTTTTGAAACCCATGCCATATTTCAATGTCTATATCTATAAAATCACTTTCCTATGAGGCTTATGATCTATTTTTGTCATATTCTTTTCATTCACCTCATTTCTTGAGAGAACTATACCATGATTGATTTAACCAGAATTTGATTTATTCCTTTCAAAACCTGAGGGTTTGGGGTACGTGTGGTTTAAATGATTGAGGCATTTATTTGTTTTGAAGCCCCCTTTTAAAAATAATCCTTTTCATTATGGCCCACATTTACATTTATCCTTCATTGTAACCCCTAATACCCAGGATTTTCCTACTAGGTTAGCCACATTTCAAGCCAATTTTCCCTATCCCACCTTCTCTTGAAGTGAAATTGCATTATCTAGTCAAACTTATGTGTGTGGGAAGATGTCTTGTGGTTTACTACCTCATTTTGTTATACATTGGGTGGAAAATAAATTGTGTAAGAGATGTGTGTGATGCTGAAAAAAATTTCTGTTGAAAGTTGTTCCTTTTCTGGAGCATTTATGACAATAGAAGTTGTGCCTTTCTGGAGCTTCCAATGTAAAAAAAGTTGTGCCTGTTTGGAGATTTCAAGAAAAATCATGTTTTAAAGGATTGAAATTTTTGCTGCTGAGCTGATTGAATGTTAATGGAGCCTATTTTCTACAAATGGTAAGTGAAGGAGACCATACTTGAGTAAAAATTAGAATCATGCAATTTTGCTTCAAAAAGAGCCAAGCCCTCCTTTTTCAGCCTTAGAATGTTTAACATCTATATCCTACCAACTCGAAGCCACAGAATAACCCTAAAAAGTCCTCATGAGAAACACATGTCCTTGACTCAAATCAGGTGGAGAAGTAGGAATTTATCAAACCTATGGTG
Organism: Viscum album; assembly: GCA_963277665.1. Classification (NCBI taxonomy): domain Eukaryota; kingdom Viridiplantae; phylum Streptophyta; class Magnoliopsida; order Santalales; family Viscaceae; genus Viscum; species Viscum album. Next base: position 895,943,381 of record OY728123.1, read on the forward strand.
ACTCTTATGTGAGTTTTGATGAGAAAATCCTTTTTTAGCATTTACATTTGTGAGATGAGAGAAACTTAATGTGAGGTAGGTGTTTTGTGTGCATGGGATAAGAAATAAAGTGGAAATATATTAAAATCATAAATGGAGAACTTGAAATAACTTTTTTTGATGAGGCATGATATCTTTTTGTTTCTTGAAATTGATTTGATAGATCTCATTGATATGGGTGTTGGATTTGATTTGATTTAATTTTTACTTGTCAAGGAGTCCAAGTGCTAAGTGTGGGAGAATTGATAGAGAAAATATTTTCAATTAATTAATATTTAATATAATTGTTTTGAACCCAATAAAGTGTTCCTCTAAGATGAATTGTTTCATTTTTATGATAATGGTGTTATTTTGAGATAAATAGTAAAAATTGGCCATTTTTTATGATTTAACAGTTTTAAATTTTTTATGTAGTTTGGCCATAACATTATCTACAGTGGTCCAAATTGAAAAATTCAATCTTTTCCTGATACTACACATCCAGAGATTCATTTACTATTTTTGGACTAAAAGCTTAATCGGCCATATGGATGCTCAAAAGAAGCTCACAAATGAGAGAAAGAAAACTATTTTCATTTCTGCCTAGTTTTGGTGGTGGATCCATAACTCATCCATGGTGAGTCCAAAGATTGTGAATTTCGGTGGGTGGATGCACTAGGCGTTTTGGAGAATCTTGTATTAAGTAAGAACCGAGTTAATTGGCCGTTTATGAGGTCATTAAATCACCTTAATCCGGAGGATTTCGTTTTGGAGAGTCTGACTGGACAGAATAAATTCTCAGAGTAAGACGGCCATAACTCTTGGAATAAATGATCAAATCCGCTGATGTTTTGAGGGGACACGAACATGGGAATTATAAACAACATTCAAGAAGGTATCAATGCGTGAAGATGTCATTTAATGGGGCTACAATGCGTCAACATTCAGAGGAAAAATTCTGGCTACAAAAGGAGGAGAGCTCCACCCTCTCAAAGCATCCCATTCTCAACCCCATTCCTTCCGGGACACCAAGAAGGAGAACTTTTCAACTTTCTCTTTTATTTATTTTATTTTTCATAGTTTTGTAATGCCTTCTTCTTCCCCACACAACTCGATTACCCGTACCATGGTGGGTTAAACATTTGGAGTGAGTATGGAATGGTTGGTTTCAACATTGTAATGCTTGAGTTCTTGAACGCAATTGAATAAATTTCATTCTTCTTCAAAGTTGTTTTCAATTTATTATAGCAGATTTTATTATCAAGTGTGATCATTCTTGAATATTAATTCTGTTATTTATTTCTGCCTTGGTAAAATAATCATAATCTCCCTCCACTAATTTCTAGTTTATATACGATGGAATAAACCAAGAATTGGTGGTGAAGTACTCGACGATCATCAGTACGTGTAAAAGGTGTAGTGAATGTTCTTGATTGTTTGAGTTAAACAAAACCCGATCGGGTATTTCCCATTTCAATTTATGATATTATATACAAATATTTTACACATGGAATGAGAGTTGACTAAACCAAGATCTTGGTAAAGATTTCACTCACAATAATAATTTCACCAAGGAAGTGAGAGGAAACGATTGTGGAAATTCACATTAATCAACTAAGAAGAAGAGGTTTGAATTAAATTGAACAAGGATAGAATTATAATTAGGAATCTGACCCCGACCTAATAACCCTTTTAATTTAATAGTTTTTCAATAATTTTAATTTCAAATTTCATTTCAAAAACACAACATTTTATTACCCTCGTTTTAAAGTGACAACTCGTTTTGTGTGCAATCCTCTTTAGGATATATCCTAGGTCAACCACTTCACTACATTTTAACATAGGAAATAATTGTTTTCCCATGCCCTACGACAAGCGTGCGTCAAGCATGGTGTCTATAAATGGACGTGACATGAGTTACAAATGATAGTTGAATGTGTTGACATTGAAGGTAATATAATTTTATTTGATTTATAGTGTTAAAAAATAGTGAGGATGAAACATGCCTCTACCAGATGTGTGTATCCTTATGAATATAGTAGGAAAATAAGGTTCACTAAAACTTTTTTCCATATAAAACAACTCACTATATAAAAATGAGTCTATATATCCCATTAATATTGAGTTTGAGGCCATTATTTTAATAATTCTAGTAGATATACTGGCCTTAAGGGAGAATTCTCTTTCTGGATAGAAGAATGTTCCTTCCATCAATTAAATTTCTCATGGAGGGGAAATCATCACACCATTTTTGAAGAACATACAATTCCATAACTAAAAATGTATTCCTTTATACCATAATTCTCCTTGATATGGGTAAGCCATTAGGGAATCTATTATTCATCACCTCCCAATTACACCTGAAACATGCAGCAAGAAGGATGAGTCATGCTTTATTTTTATGGTAATTTTTACTCACACTATTGAACCCTCAATTGATTATGTCACTTCATGCAGTAATATGACATGAAATTATATTTAGTTAATTTAATTATCAATACACTATAATCATAATATTGAATTTGAAAAATAGATAAGAAGTGGTTTCCTCAATAGACTTCCATAAATTGATTTAGTAGGAATATAATAGGATCCTTTTATGAATCTATGGATTTTCCACATATATTACCTGGTTATATAAAAAAATATAATTGTTTTAGTGAATATCATTATTGAATATGATTCTACCCCAAAATTGGTATACTATTTTGCATTTCACATATGATTATACTCCATGACAGATAATGGTCTTAATGTGAAGCCTGTGAAAAGGAATATATAATTTAATTCTATCATTATGATACTATGAAAAAATTAACATTTTTCATGATCCAAGATTTATATCATGATATATAGGTAAAGGATAGATTTCATAAAGAAAATTTCCATTACTAAGAATACTTGGAATCCAAGCCCACCACTGGCCTATTAATGATCCCGTGTATTAATCTCTCCATGATTGAAATAAAATGAATATTGTAACTCCCCAGGTAAATAAAGAATATGAAATTTATATATTTATCCTTTTTTTGAATAAAATTTTAATATTAATTTAAAGGTAACGCTATACTTGATGGCTTACCCAATACGCAACAATGAGTTCCTTTGAAATCTTACGTTGCATTCTAATAATAAAATAAAATTATTTTAAATGTTAGTTAACACGTAGTCATTGTATTGCCGGGAATGAATATAAACAACTAAAATATGATTATATATGTTTGTTAAATGTTTTTACATTTATCCAATAAAAGATAAAGGCTTAAAATACGAAAAGAATGAAATTTTAGGCATATATACTCTAATTTTCACTAAAGGTCCACTTATCAACTTTTGATGGCGAACCGTCATTAAATATAGTTTTGGTCACTCTTATACATTCTATTGGACCAAATAAATCTCTTCTTTATAATTGGGACATCAATATTCACTTTGTGTAAATTTTTTGGTATTTTTCCGATAAAGATCATTTTTTTAATGAATAGTGAAAACTGTTGTATATTAATTCAAACCTCTTTTTAATCTAATTTATTTATATTATTAGATTATCTTTTGAATTGGTTTCAAAGTTAAATTAGAATATATTTTTACCATTTAATCCAATAGTTGTTGTTGTAATTAATTTCATCTTGAAATTGGACATAAACTAGTGTCAATCTTTTGATACTTATTGTTTCATAAAAACACACTACTTGCTCTGACAGGGGAAATTAATTATTAAATTAATTAATGAAACTTATATGTTATTAATTTTGTAAAATAGACATCATTTTTGAATTCGGAATATCAAATATATCCTAGGGTAAATACTTGGTAATTTTCTGAAAAACTTTAAATTTTGATGAATAGTGAAACCACTAAGTAGTAGTTAAAGAAACTGATTTTTCGTTTAAATGAAACTTTACCACTTATGTGATTTGAATTTCAGAAATACGACATACATGGTTGTACTTAAGAAGTAAAATGTGGTTCAATGGGATTAAAATAATTTTTTTGGATAATAGTAAATTTTAAGTTTATTAATCACAATTAGAGGTAATTAGTGTAATTTAAGGTAAAAATGATGATTTAATAATATGAAATGACCTATAAACATGTCCTACCATCCTTGTATGTGTCATGTAAGACCAAGAAAATCCATGTGTCAACTTGAGGACCCCATGGAGCCACTTTTGTTGGAAAAGGACATTAATACCTTTTTATTTAATGTTAAAATTAAAATGTCACAAACATGTGTTGTTTTACTAAAACAACTTTTATAGGGGGTTATACAAGTAAGATTTTTGACTATAAATATTCATTGGAAATATAAAAATATTTCCTACATCATAGTATTTGTTTTATAATTTTTATACATTAACTAAATTAAATTATGTATGACACCATGATGATGCAGCGATTACCTCATTATTTAATGATTTAAATAAAATGGAACGATAATGTAATCTCTAAGACCTACATATTTACAAAACCTACTTTATGAGTTTATTTCGATCCCTTATCACCTTATCCTCGAAAAAAACCATTGTGGGACCTTTAAAATCCGAAACCCATTCTAAAATAAAGTAACATTTCCTTACTTTCCAAGAGTGCCCCTCCTCTCCTCTTATAAAAGGCCCTCACCTCTACCTCCTTACCCACACATCTCAAACCTTTGGCTCGGACAACCCCTACCCATTGTTTCTATAAAAATCCCTCTATTACTCATAGAAGCCTCACTTTGGGCATAATTCTTCCCAAGGAAGCCTTTGAGCTCAATTCAAAAACAGTTACCTGATTTAAAGGCAGTGTCTTCTCTTGTGTTCTTTTGTTTTATTTGGCTTCTCCAACCCCCTGAACTCTTTTTATTCATTTCTATTGTAACAACTCCAGTATATAAAATATAATAATATTTTTTTATAAGAATAATTCTAGCTACACTCACACACACCTACATTTAATGGTTAATGAACATACTGTTTCTGTGGATGGCGAATTTCTGTCTCACGAAACGATGATTGTTCAACACTCATATAACACCTTCAAAGGTGGCCATTAAGATGTCACTATATTTATATATGATATATGATATTTTTATGTTTTACTTAAGCTTCTGTATTTTTCTTTTGTGTAATACCTTTATGGTTTCCGTTGTGGTTAAACATGATAATTTCATTTTAGGAAGTGCGAACTACTACCCCCTCAAAGTGATTTGATTCATTAATACCATATGTGGGATGTATAAAGGATGTATTTAAAGTTATTATATATGATTTATGTTACATATAAATGATGAATATAATTCTAGAATTAAAATATACATACCTCTCATTTGGTTTTAATTCCATTTATATGACATAGAAATGAAAGTACTGTTCATGTGTACGTACGGCTTACCGTCTCCATGAACGGTGAATTTAATTTCTTACCTCTAAATGATTATGTAATATTATAAATACTTCTATATTCTTGATATATATGATATATATGATATATATGATATCCAAATCATGAATATCATTCTGGATATAATGAACCTTTGACCACAAGAACAACATGTAATTGTAAGAAGTCCACTTTCGACTTCAGAACCAAATATCGATAAAACAAACATTATTAACTTAAATGATTAGTTAATGATTATAACATGGAAATAAGTGATATAAAAGGAATAATGAACTTGAAAAAGGTTCTTAAAAAATTTTAAATTAACTCAAGTTTATTATTCAGGACGTTAAAGAATGATCGAGTCAAGTCAGACCCGAGGTAAAGGATCCAACCTCTCTCTTTCTTTTTAAGTACTCTCTTTTAGGTCATTTATTTTAAGCCCATATTTCTTATGTTTGGGGATGTTATTTTATATTCCTCATACTTTACTTTTAATGTTCATATTATGGGAGACACTATTCGATCTCATAAATCCATTTTTGGAAGTTTTAAGTGGTGTCGTTAGGCTGCCGAGTTTTCGTAATGGATTTTTCATCTCACTTTTATTCTCGTAACATTTATGCTACATTTTCCACTATTTCCATTGCGTGGTGTATGTAATGCCCATTATTATACACTTTGTGTAGTATAATTTCATTTATGGGTATTTAAATTTTCATTGTATGACCCTTCTTCCATGGGGTGTACTTTTCAAAAGTTACCCAACTCGGTAAGGGGATCTTTCACCCTCCTTTTTTTTAAAAGACTTCTTTTGTTATGTCTTTTAATTCACACACTATTATGTTGGGATATTTTCTTCTATATCCTTATATATGTAAATTTTATTTCCAATTGATTAGATAACCTTTATCTCTCTCATCAACCTTTTTTGTAAAATTTTATGTGAAGTAGTTAAGCTATCGAATTTTAACAAGGGAACTTCTTAACACAATTTCGATTTCTTTGGGTTCAACATGTAGTTATTGAATATGTCATCCTTTGAATATGTGTGAATGACCATAGATTGTTTTACACATAATATCCTCTTATATTGGGTGTATTTATATTTGTCACACATAGTTATGAGATTGATTTATCCTTAATTTAAGGATACCTTCTTTATAATGGATTTCATCTCATTTTACATTTCTTTTGAGTCTTCATTGTTGTTATGCACCAATTAACTCTTATATAGTGTGTATACTGTCCTTTGACATATTATATCATGAATCCCTTTATTCTCATGATATTATAAAGTTAGGATTAAATGTTAGTCTGAAATTATTTATATTCAAGAGTCTCTTATATTGTTAAAAACTCTTTCACAAAAATATCATTTTAAATCTTTTAAAGATTTATTATTCTAAATATTTATCATTAATGTCCATGTTTTCAAAATGTTTTTCAGTATTTATTTATATGGAAATTAATGTTTTAAAATTATAATTCCAATAAAAGCTTCAAAGTGGTATGGGACACATTGATTCAAAAATCACTTTTAAATGGTTTTTGAAAATGGATTGATACCTTGGAATTACTTATTGTGATTGAAAATGAAATGTTGTTATTTAAATGTTTATATTTTCAATATTTTATGTGTAATGATGGTACTTGGACATTTTACTGGTGGTTACATGATAAACCATATGACCGGTGGTTCCGTGAATACCAGGACGGGTGGTTACGTTATAACCTCCATTGCATTGGGTTTGGAAGTCGGCCGTATGGAAATTCCATTAATTATGTGTGGAACTCGACCGTATGGTTATTCCATTTAAGTATGTTTATGTCCCAAGTTTCCTTTATATGTTATGTGTTCTTTATATTGGTTTTATGGTAATCTTTTGGTTATAAAAGGGTAAGTAATGATATTTTATTCAGTGAATAGTTTTTACTACTTCCTAAAGGTGAAAGTTATTACTTTGATAAAGTATACATGGTTTACCTGTTGCTTTGAAAAACCAATAGTTTTCATTCTTTTTGTATCCCTTGCTGATCTTTTTATGCTCACCCCAAGTTTTTTTGAAATGTTTTTCCCAGGACTTAATGTGGAATAGGGTCAAGGATGGGATCAAGGGAAATTCATGCTATCTAATACATGGAACTAGACATGTTTCTATTTAAGAGTATTTATTTTATGGAAAATTTAGTAGAAGTGACTACTTTGTAATATTTTGAGATGTAATAGTTATATCCTAATTCTCTAAAACTCTAAACCTGAAATGATCCTCAAAGTAAATTATTCATTTAATTCAATATTAAGTAAGGTTTATGGTCGGGGCCTTATAGTTGGTATCAATGGTCGGTTTAGTTAACTTTAGAGGTTAGGGTATTCTCTAAGCATAAGTGACATTACCATAATGGTTAGGATTTCAGAAAGAGTCCTAGTTTTAGATAATGTGAATGAGTAAGTATATCTTAGTGTTTATCTTCCTCATTAGTACATGATGGTTTTGTTGATATACTCACACTGAACTTTTTGGTTTTAGTAAATGGCTGGATCTAGCAGGCACCAAAGTAATAATGGATGTGAAGGAAACTGTGACAGTTTTCTGAGCGAGAAACTGAATGATATAGGAGATGCAATGAGAACTCCGGTGTTTATCCTCAACAAACTATCTGGAGTCATGATTGACCACCTAAACCTTGGTTATTTCTATAAGGCATCATATATGCGAGAAACAAATCCCAACGGAACTACAGTTAATAATCATAATGGTAAGTCTGTTAAAAAACCAATGTGTCAAAGATGTGGAAAGAAACACCTAGGAAAATGTTTCAAAGGGACAGAAATATGCTATAGATGTGGAAATGAAGGTCATAAAGCAAGAACCTACCATGGAAAAAGGAAGAATCCAGTTGACTCGAGGAAAGGGAAAGAAGCTCTTTCTAAGGGATCAATTGAATGTTTTAAATGTGGTGTGCATGGTCATTATACAAAAACATGTCCTATGAAGATGTTTCCGGAATGGGATCACCAAGATCGTACAAATATTCTTTTACCAATACCTAATGCCATTCCGATTGAGGATGAAGAAACTGACAATGACCAGTCAATGGTATGGATTACTTCATAACATTTGTTTTCCTATTTTGGAATCTGAGGATATGATTCATGATTTTGTTTGTAGGAAAGAAGTATTTCAGAATAAAATGGAAAGGAATGGTTAATGGATCATGAATAATGTTTAATGAGTAAGAAGTCAACATATATGGGCTTCAAGAGTTATGGTGAAATTCTTAAGAGTATTAAGTCTCTTTTGATGATGGGGTTACATTAGAAGACTTTTTATTGTATGTGTAACCCTGATGATTGATATATGAAAATTTTATTCAAGGAATAGTTATATGTTCTTTTGTGGACATAGTTATAGAGAACCATTTGGGTTTATATGATCCTTACTTTTGAGGTAATTATGGGTTACTATATGTTATGATGGAAAGTGAAAGGCATGAGATAAAATTGATGTTAAATTATGTTATGGTTTTTTTGATGATTTTATCTCTTTTTGGGGAATGATTTGAGAATTATATTGTTTGGAAAAAGGAAAACACGCAGACCGTGTGACAACCCGTCGCATCGGACAAAGCTGCGGGAATCGAACCCACAACCAAAGTGCGACTGGTATTTATCGTCTACCACTGGACTACGTGAATTCCCTGGTTAGTTTGACTGACTCTTTTTAGTTAGATTATTTTATGAATTAAGATTAAGTTGATTTCGGGTTATCTATGGAAGTTTATTAACCTATCATGGAGGATATGTGATTAGGTTAATTACTTTTCAATACGAGACATTAATAGAAACTGATGTTGTTTAGAGATATATGTTACGATTTAACTTGGAAGACTATGTGACTAAATCCATCAAATATTTGTGTTTTAATCTTAGTTTGGTTTTCTTTGAATAATTTTAGGGACAAATTGTTTATCGAATGCTCCTCGTTGAACTTTGGGGTTTGTTGGACAAATTTTGGAGATAAAGAATAGATTTTCATTTTATAAAGGGTTATACTTTTCGGGATTATCAGATCTTGCACTAACATTTTTTTTTGGTTTTGGTTTATGTATAAAGACATGGGAAGTATATAGTTCTCTTTTGTGTATTATGTGATTCTCTAGAAGTTTATTATAGTACTCTTAAGGTGAATAGGTCATCCTAAATACTCATCTTTTGGATAAAATATGAGTTTGTGTAAGAAATCTAATAAAAGTTGAAAGTCAACCTGATAAGTAATTATGTTTCCTTCGGAATAAATTCCACAATAAAAAGTAAATTAAAACAAAAATGTTGTCTATTAACTTTTCCTACTGGGGAATCAGATACCGTTTAACCCATCACAAGTTTGTGATTTTCTTATGGTTAAATTTCTCCAAAACATGTTTTCTATCACTCTCCATCAGAAAATGACCCTATGTTTTCTTCTCCATGTCCATGTTTCCCTACATGGAATCCTAGTGTGGGTTAACTCAGGTGACCTCTGTACTTCTCTTTCTTTATTTTAAAGTGATTGTTTTATGGACTCTTGTTCCAATGTGGGACTTTCAATGAAGCTTCCGAGCCCAATTTTAAAATTGTGAGGACGCAATTCCCAAAAGGGGGGAAGGATGTAACACCCCAGGTAAATAAAGAATATGAAATTTCTATATTTATCCTTTTTTGAATAAAATGCTAATATTAATTTAATGGGAATGCTATGCTTGATGTCTTACCCAATACGCAACAACAAGTTCCTTTGAAATCTTACGTTTCACTCTAATAATAAAATAAAATTATTTTAAATGTTAGTTAACACATATCCATTGTATTGGCTGGAATGAATACAAATAACTAAAATATGATTATATATGTTTGTTAAATGTTTTTACATTTATCAAATAATGGATAAAGGCTTAAAATATGAAAAGAATTCAATTTTAGGCATATATACTCTAATTTTTAGTAAAGGTCCACTTATCAACTTTTGATGGCGAACCGTCATTAAATATAGTTTTGGCCACTCTTATAAATTCTATTGGACCAAATAAAACTCTTCTTTGGAATCGGGACATCAAAATTCACTTTGTGTAAATTTTTGGTATTTTTCCGATAAAGATCATTTTTTTAATGAATAGTGAAAAATGTTGTATATTAATTCAAAACCTATTTTTAATCTAATTTATTTATATGATTATATTATATTTTGAATTGGTTTAAAATTTAAATTAGATTATATTTTTACCATTTAATCCAATCGTGGTCATTGGATTTAATTTCATCTTGAAATTGGACTTAAACTACTATCAATCTTTTGATACTTATTGTTTCATAAAAACACGCTATTTGCTCTGACAGTGGGATTTAATTATTAAATTAATTAATGTAACTTATATGTTTTGAATTTTGTAAAATAGAAATCATTTTTGAATTCGGAATATCAAATATATCTTAGGGTAAATTTTTGGTAATTTTCTGAAAAACAATAATTTTTGATGAATATTGAAACCACTAAGTAGTAGTTAAAGAAACTGATTTTTCATTTAAATGAAACTTTACCACTTCTGTGATTTGAATTTCAAAAATCCGACATACATGGTTTTCATTAAGAAGTAAAATTTGGTTCAATGGGATTAAAATAATTTTTGGTGAATAGTAACATTTAAGTTTATTAATCGTGATTAGAGGTAATTAGAGTAATTTAAGGTAAAAATAATGCTTTAATAATATGAAATGACCTAGACACATGTCCTACCCTAATTGGATGTGTCATGGCCGACCAATACAATCCATGGGTCAACTTGAGGACCCCATGGAGACACTTTGGTAGGAAAAGGACATTAATACCTTTTTATTTAATGTTAAAATTAAAATGTCACAAACATGTGTTTTTTTACTAAAACAATTTTTATATGGGTTTATATAAGTCAGATTTTTTACTATAAATATTAATTGGAAAGATAAAATTATTTCCTACATCATAGAATTTTTTTTTATAATTTTTATACATTAACTAAATTAAATTATTTATGACACCATGATGATACATCGATTTCCTCATTATTTAACGATTTAAATAAAATGGAATGATAATGTAAAATCTAAGACCTAAACATGTCCAAAAACTATTGGATGAGTTTATTTAGAACCCTTATCACCTTATCCTCGAAACACATCAATGTGGGACCTTTAAAATTCGAAACTCATTCTAAAATGATGTAACATTTCCTTACTTTCAAAGAGTACCCCTCCTCTCCTCTTATAAAAGGCCCCCACCTCTACCTCCTTACTCACACCTCTCAAGCCTTTGGCTCGGCAAAACCCTTCCCATTTTGTATCTACACAACCCTATATTACTCCTAGAAGCCTCCCATTGGGCAAAAGTCTTCCCAAAGAAGCCTTTGAGCTCAATTCAAAAATAGTTACCCGATTTAAAGGTAGTGTCTTCTCTTGTGTTCTTTTGATTTATTTGGCTTCTCCAACCCCCTAAATTGTTTTTATTCATTTCCTTTTTAAAAAATCTATTATCTTAAATATAATAGGATTTTTTTTATAAGAAGCATTCTATCTACCCTTACACACACCTACATCTAATGGTTAAAGAACATACTATTTCTGTGGATGGCGAATTTCTGCCTCACGAAACTATGATTGTTCAACACTCATATAACACCTTCAAAGGTGGCCATTAATATGTAACTATATTTATATATGATATATAATATTTTTATGTTTTACTTAAGATTATGTATTTTTCTTTTGTGGAATACCTTTATGGTTTCCATTGTGGGTAAACACGATAATTTCATTTTAGGAAGTGCGGACTACCGCCCCCTCAAAGTGATTTGATTCGATAATGCCATATGTGGGATGTATAAAGGATGGATTTAAAGTTATTATATATGATGTATGTTAGATATAAATGATTAATATAATTCTTGAATTAAAATATGCATACCTCTCATTTGGTTCTAATTCCATGTATATGACATAGAAATGAAAGTAGCGTTCATGCGTACGTACGGCTTACCGTCTCTATGAACGGTGCATTTCATTTCTTACCTATAAATGATTATGTAATATTATAAATACTTGTATATTATGTATATATATGATATATATTATATCCAAATCATGAATATAATTCTTGATATAATGAACCTTTTACCACACGAACAACATGTAATTGTAAGAAGTCCACTTTCGACTTTAGAACCAAATATCGACAAAACAACCATTATTAACTTAAATGATAATATAATGCTTATAACATGTCAATAAGTGATATAAAAGGAATAATGAACTTGAAAAAGGTTCTTAAGAAATTGGAAATTAACTCAATTTTATTATTCAGGACGATAAAGAAAGATCGAGTCAGGTCGGACACGAGGTAAGGGATCCAACCTCGCTCTTTCTTTTTAAGTACTCTATTTTAGGTCATTTTTTTAAGCTCATATTTCTTATGTTTGGGGTTGTTATTTTATATTCCTCACACTTTACTTATTATGTTCATATTATGGGAGACCCTATTTGATCTCATAAATCCATTTTTGGAAGTTTTAAGTGGCGCCGTTAGGCTGCCGAGTTTTCATAAGGGATTTTTCATCTCACTTTTATTCCCATAACATTTATGCTATGTTTGCCACTATTTCCTTTGAGTGGTGTATGTACTTCCCATTATTATACACTTTTTGTAGTATAATTTCATTTATGGGTATTTAAATTTTCATTGTATGACCCTTCTTCCATGGGGTGTACTTTTCCAAAGTTACCCAACTCGGTAAGGGGACCTTTCACCCTCCTTTTTTTTAAAAGGCTTCTATTGTTTTGTCTTTTAATTAACATAATATTGTGTTGGGATATGTTATTCTATATCCTTTTTTATGTAAATTTTATTTCCAAGTGATGATATCCCCTTTATCTCTCTCGTCAACCCTTTTTTGTAAAATTTTATGTGACGTCGTAAGGCTGTCGAATTTTACCAAGGGAACTTCTTAACCCAATTTCGATTTCTTTGGGTTCAACATGTAGTTATTGAATATGTCATCCTTTTAATATGTGTTAATGTCCTTTGATTGTTTAACACTTAATATCCACTTATATTGTGTGTATTTATATTTGTCACACATAATTATGAGATTTATTTATCCTTAATTTAAGGATACCTTCTTTATAATGGATTTCATCTCATTTTACATTTCTTTTGAGACTTAATTGTTGTTATGAACCAATTCACTCTTATATGGTGTGTATACTATCCTTTGACATATTATATCCTGAATCCCTTTATTCTCATGGTATTATAAAGTTCGGATTAAATGTTATTCCAGAATTATTTGTATTCAAGAGTCTCTCATTTTGTTAAAAACTCTTTAACAAAAGTATAGTTTTAAATGTTTTAAAGATTTATTATTATAAATAATTATCTTTAATTTCCATGTTTTCAAAATGGTTTTCAGTATTTATTTATTTTGAAATTAATGTTTTAAAATTATATTTCCAATAAAAGCTTCAATGTGGTATGGGACACTTTGATTCAAAAATCACTTTTAATTGGTTTTTGAAAATGGATTGATATCTTGGAATTACATATTGTGATTGAAAATGAAATCTTGTTATTGAAATGATTATATTTTCAATATTTTATGTGTAATGATGGTACTTGGACATTTTTATGGGTGGTTACGTGATAAACCATATGACGGGTGGTGCCATGAATACCAGGACGGGTGGTAACGTTATAACCTCCAATGCATTGGGTATGAAAGTCGGCCGTATGGATATTCCATTAAGTTTGTGTGGAGGTCGACCGTATGGTTATTCCATTTATGTATGTTTATGTCCCAAGTTACCTTTATATGTTATGTTTTCTTTATATGGGTTTTATGGTAATCTTTTGGTTACAAAAGGGTTAGTAATGATATTTTATTCAGTGAAGAGTTTTTACTACTTCCTAAAGGTGAAAGGTATTACTTTGATATAGTATACATGGTTTACTTGTTTCTTTGAAAAACTAACAGTTTTCATTCTTTGTGTATCCCTTGCTGAGCTTTTTATGCTCACCCCAAGTTTTTTGGAAATGTTTTTCACAGGACCTAATGTGGAATAGTGTCAAGGATGGGATCAAGGGAATGTCATGCTATCTAATACATGGAACTAGACATGTTTCTTTTTAAGAGTTTTTATTTTATGGAAATTTAGTAGAAGTGACTACTTTGTAATCTTTTGAGAAGTAATAGTTATATCCTAATTCTCTAAAACTCTAAACCTGAAAAGACCCTCAATGTTAATTATTCATTTAATTAAATATTAAGTAAGGTTTAAGGTCTGGGCCTTATAAATATAGTTCTAAAGAACGATGATATTAAATTATATTGCCTTCCATAAATGGAATAGGTACCATCTTGGAATGGTTCTGTACTTAAAATATTTACCCACAATGAACCTAATCTAATTATGTATACCTTATATATCATCTCATGCTATCTTTACTTGTAGGTAGTGAATTCTTCCCATGACACTCTTGAAATTGATATCCCCATCATCTGCAAACATAACATTCCTGGACCTTCCAAACTTTTGAAATATCCTATCGAATATAGTCCCACTTATAATAGAAGATATTATTTTTTTGAACTCTCTTGGAATATCTGTTGTACCCTTGATATGATGTTGTACAAATTTGGGGAAATTGGTATTAACACAGTTGACAAGGGTTGTCCAGTCTTCAAATGAACAGAAATGAATTTTCTAATTTTTAATGAAATTATAGATTATTTTTAAAACATCCTATATTTTAGATATGTAAAACAAAAAATGATAGATCATGTTTCTAATGTTTTTATTGTGGATCACATCCTATGGTTTCATGAGCTGCATTCTACCCTTTTTACACACCGTTCAAGGGAAGAGTTTAAAATAATGACACTTCACTTCGCATAGTTGATTATGGAGACACTCCAGATTAAATAGTTCTCCATAAAATTATTAAATAAAAATATAAAATTTATATTTCCATTATTATTGAACACCATGAAATTAGTGAATAGGGGTGGTAAATTTCATTGAACTAAGTCAAGTGATAGTAGGGAAGGATGTTTCCATACTGATGACCTCTATCAAGAAAGCTAATAAGAGCATCCCACACCAGAATAAAGATTCTGTGAGATAGTGGGTATCTTACCTCATCCCTATATAATACATGAAGAATCCGCATCTCCTCAACATGAATACAGTAAAGAACTAAGGATAACATAACATCAGAATCACCAATAAAATACGTAGGAAAAGAATCCCATGTATGACATCAACATGAGATTAAAATTACAATTCATACTATCATGTTATTTGTCCATATCGACATTTATTAAAATGATGGAACACGTTGTATTCTTATTTAGGTTGTTAAAAATTTCATGGAAAAAACATATAGAGAAATTGAATGACAACCCCATGATGCATCTCTAATATTTTAAAAATATCCACTTTGGGATGATTAATGATAGCCTATTGTTGATAACACTAAATTTGAAAATATATTCTGTGGTTTAAAAAACAATGTGCTTATAATGTGTTATGTATTAGGGATCCATAACTTTTATATTAAGAACTTGAGTGGTCAAGAAAGTCGGTCGAGGTATTCCACCTTCATAAATGATACCCTGAATATATTTCACTAGCTCCCACATAATAAAATCATAATAGAAAACATAGAATGACTTAGGGAATCAATTGGGACTTAGAGAAATTTTATTTTTCACAGATATAATGTAATCATTGATTTCCCTCTTATTAGTAGGAAGGTCAATGAACATGTTGGATTATATAGTAACCATAAATATCATAGAAATCGAGAGCTATTTGTTTCCCATTGGTTATCTATTCTAAATGCATGGGTTTGTTCCTATAAGTATGTATTTAAATTGTGTCTCAACTATAACTCAAAAAAAATCAATCTTGTTACTAATGACTATATTATGCATGAGGATGTTTGATATTCTCACCTTACTATTATCCTTTAATAATTAATGAAAATATATAGTGATTTCATCTCATTATTTAAGACATGTGGACCTGGGTAATTTTCAATAAATATGCTCTTGTTCTTGGGGAATCTACCTTATCGTGGTATTTTTATGATCTATGTTAAACATGTTTTTTCATCCCACCTGATTTCTAGAAAGGAATATATATTTTTTATATTTTTTATATAATCATAATCATTATGATATAAATTGTGGTTATTATTCGAGTAATACATGTCCCTTTAAAATTCTATGCTCCATGCGGATGACAATAAATGATTTTATCATTATTTTATTGAGATATGATTTCTGGAAAACATGAAAAAATAGGGTTAATGGGGAAAGTGATTTGAGATGTTGATGTTTTCAATATCTTACTTTATTGTAGGATAGGTGGTGTAAAGAGTAGGGTGTTATGAGAGTGCCTAAAAAGGTGGGGAATTTTAGATTTAAGTTATGGATAGTATTCTTCAAGAATTACTAATAAATCGTCGAGAATATATTGGGTTCTATTTCTCTCCCTTCTGATATTTTAACCACATGTATTAGTCACATGAGTAACCCATATTTAGACTACTGTTATGAGTCATAAATGAAACATTGACTTGGAGAGACTTCATGGGGAAGACTCTACATCTTTATTCCCCAAATAGTCTAATAATATTTTAATGTCACCTCAAATGTACCAATATATAGCCCATAGGTTGAGGAATTTTGGATCATGCAAAGAAATTTCCATTGCAGATTCATCCAACTTATTATAAAAGAACAAAAAATTACATGAATAAGAAACTGATTATAAATTAATGTTTATTTATTTATCAATAATGTTGAACATAACAATATGATACATTATATTCATCAGATCAATATGTATTGATTTTAGTGTTCTCTATATATACTATGTAAGCTCCCATGTAATGTGAAATATTTGAGAGTTGGGAGGGTTCATTCATGGTTTCACACAAAACCACAAGACAATTCCTTTTATTATGAATATCATTTTTGATGATTTCATTCTTCACCTAGTCCACTATTATTAAAACATTCTAGATAATTATATTTAAAATAATGTATGTTATGTATTGTTTTGGAGTATAAAATAGAAGTTATGGATTTATGTGACTGTAGTGTGTTCAATTAATTCATAGAATTTTTTCTTGTAAGAAACACTTGATGGATCCAATAGTGTCCTGAATAAATAATCCAGACTAGTTAACTCAAATGAGAATAAAGAATGGTAAGATTAATAATGGAAGCAGTTGTATATAAAGAGATGATATCATCCTAAAGGACCCGAGTCTCTCATCATAGGACCCATGGGGGAATGTAGGTGATGTTCAACCATCACGCTATGAGGAGGTTCCTTTTCAAATAAAGGGATACTATTATTAGAGAGGAGGGGGTAGACCCATCCTGGGTTTGGATAGTAGTCATGGATTTGAGACCAATAAATCCATGGAGTTCCCATCCATATAAGTGGAGGATATTTATTGGGGGTAACTAACCTAAAACGATATGATTTAATAAATGGTGTGGGATGATACAAGCTCTAAAGAATGTTTTTTTCCAAAGGATGAAAGCAAAAAATGGCCAATATACCATATATAGGGCCCTTGAAATTAAGAGAAAATAGATAAAAGTATGTCCAGACACTAGGAGAGGGACCTTGAGGCCTAAATACATCTTCATGAAAGATTATGAAGTATTTAATTGGATAATAAAATAATATAAAACTGATTAAGAGTGGAATATATATTTTTCCCCTCCTTAACCTTGACCCCACTGTTTATAGAAGAAAAAAAGCGATGGTTGAGGATTTTAGTGGACCACTTATTCACAGAACCATACCATAGTGGAATCAAACAAGTGAACAATACACTAATATAAATAATATAAGTATAAAATAAATTTTTCATTACCATGGATAAACTATAGATTGACGAATGTATGATGTAGGCCTGGAAGATGTATCCACACCCCATCATGGGGAGGGCCTTTGTCCTAGTGAAGAATAATTATACACATGAACAAGTTGAATCACCATTTCCCCATTGATTTAGGGAACTGTAAAAAATCCTCCATAATTCCTTCCTTGGAAGAGTGAACCACAAAAATAGATTTTAGATTAAGATAAAACACACTTTCGAGAGATTCTAACCCCCAAGAAAAAATTAATTCCTAGATCGTCAGTAGAGGTTTGATTTATTTCCCAAAATAATCCACTACTATAAACTTATTGAAGTCCACCCAGATATTATAATCCCTATCTGGATAGATAACCACTTGGTATCCCTATAAAAATGATATATGATGATCTACCATTAAATATTTATAGATCATTGTAATAGAGGAAAGATAAGAAACATTTGAAGAATAAATAAAATAATTCTCAAAGTAATTGAGAAGCATTGATATGTTGGATGGGTGAGGAGTGATGGTGATTAAGAGAAGAAATATTTTATAAAATTGGAAGGTGAGGCATGTGGCATCATGTTATAAAATATCGGAAATATCACCTCATACACCTATATAGGAGGAACCAATGTAATTTTCATGAAAATTTGAATAGAGGGAGTCATGTGTTCTTTATTGTCAGGGGAACATATGAGATTCATTTAACCATTCAGTGAACCCAAATTAAAATTCCTAAAATATTTTATAACCTGTATTTAATGAATTATAGGGTCTCAAAATTCAACATTCCCTTACCTAAAAATAGTTATCACTCCTAAACCATATGACCAAGAGTATATATACTCTGATCATATAATCTCAATAACAAACCATTCCAAAAACATAACTGAATCCTAATATCGTAATCCATAATGATATTATATATTACTTTAAAAATTACTTTATCATCAGTAATTAATATTTAAGGAGAACATATTCATAAGACCACATAGTCATCCATATTTATAATAACCCATAAAATGAAATGAACTTATCAAAAAATATTATGAATCATTTATTAATCCCAAGGATATGAATTATTTTCATACATAATACATAAAAATGAGACAAAAATTTATTTTATAAACATCTTGTATACATTAAACATATTATTTATCTGACCTTAAAGCATATGTTATTCAATCACCACCCCCCAAAATTGGGCAATTTCAGAAGACTACACTTTTATATTACTAATTCAATTATATATATATATATTTCCATACCCTTTATGTAAATAATCTGAAGAAAAATAATAGATGTTTAAAAATATCCTCATTGCATTATGAATATAAAATAGTATCACAAAAAATATATAACTTACTAATGGGAATAAAAAAGTTATTTAATATTATTAAAATATAAATCTCATAGAAATAGGTAAGACTATGAAATTCTCTATTCTATTAGAATATGAATAAAATAGGTTAGTCAACAATTTTATTATTATCCCTTATAAATTTATAACGCGTAGTTATTTCTAGAAACAAATAATTCTCTGCTAATTTTTGGGGAACTTATTTCAAAATAACACTAAAACCAAAATGAATACAATAATATACAAAAATTGAATTTGAAAACAAAAATACAAACATGTAACCCCTTATGAGACATTTTTTAACATGAGATTGTTTTGGATAAACATAGGACCCCCTTGTTCAATACATGGTTATCTATAATTAGTTTTCAATTATGTTCTATAATTTAATCAGTTATCAATATTCCAAAATCCATTATAATGTTTTGTAAAGACAATTTTAAAACCCATTAAATTTACTCCATGAGTGTCTTGGAAGGTGATAGTTTTAGGAACACTTATTTTATACAATGGTTATCGTTGAGTCAATTCACAAACAAACATATTCTGGGTGATTAAAGAATGTTTCATTTGTACCACAATAACATTTAATTTCAAGTATCCATATTGTTATTTATTTCTAGGAAAAATGGATAATATCTATTTTACTAGAACATTTGGATGTTAGATATTACATAAAATTATTAATGGGTTTTTAATAATGGTTTTATTACCGTAATCACCAAATAACATTTTAATTATTATCTTCAAATCAAATCATATATTATTCCATAGGTTTTTACACATTCGATATTATGATCATAAATATATTTTCAACCTTAATATTATCATCAACTAACATCCTAATATCTAAATTTGTATAAACCTTTCATTTTTATCCTAATGTGACTCCCATACCCCCGCACATTGAACTGATTCTCATAAATTAAGATGTGAAATTACATTCTCAATTCAAGTAGTAAAATCCCGGATAATATGAAAAGAGTTTAAATAATCAAATATATTATTTAAAATCATACATATGAACTGTCATTTTTGGATTATAGAAATAGAGAATTATGAAAAACATATATTGAAAAGTATCATGTTCATTTTATATAATTGAAA
The DNA here is from genome assembly GCA_963277665.1 of Viscum album. NCBI lineage: Eukaryota > Viridiplantae > Streptophyta > Magnoliopsida > Santalales > Viscaceae > Viscum > Viscum album. The sequence goes on from OY728123.1 coordinate 895,964,187, forward strand.
ATTCTATATTATATATGAAACTAATAATTAATCGAAGGTACTAAATATTTCCCGTAAATTCAATCACTATTTTACTCTTCTTAACATGACATTTATATCACATTTATCCTTAACCTTGTAAAATGAAAAACAAAAGAATTTTTAACCACAATCACTATGTATGGGAAACTTATAACTAAAACGATCATGGAATAAAATTACATAAATTAACTCTGGAACACATAAATAAAATTAATCTATAAAGAATATGTAACATGGACCCTGATATATACATGAGAAGTAAATAAAATGGGGATATCAATTATACTGAACTCATACTAATAGAATGCATAATGTTGGACATCAAGACCCTAGTCCCAAGTCCCTATGAAAAGTCGACATACATTTCATTGAGACATTAGTTAAGGATTTGTGAGAGGTTAACATACTATTATGGGATGAATCATACACAAAAAAAAACTCTATTGGTCTTCTAATACATGTTGATGAATCATGGTGTCATATAATATCAATCCCCAGCCCACACTATTTTATGATCAATTCTTTATCAAAAAGAGAATATTAATAAATATCAAATTATCATCATTTTCAATAATCATCTATATTTAAATAAAAATATATAGAATTCTAATGATTTTTCCAATGTCAATAAAAAGGATAACCTGATGACAACTTATCTAAATAAATAAGGTGAGAACATTTTATATAATGGTTTATGTGGTAGTAATGTATACCCCTAGGAAACAATAATATAATACCACATAATAAAATCAAATCATATAATGTAAAATATTAGATAAAATAAAATCAAATAGTTCTCATAACTATACGATTGAAAATTGGGATTACAAAAATCCTTACTATTGATGTAACACTAGAGTCACTAAACACATGAATATGAGTACATGATAATGATAGTAAATCCCATTGAATAGTTAGGAAATAAAATTCATGGTATTTTAGAACCATATAACTCCATACAATGTGAAAAAGGTACATACATGTATTATGGATCAAAGAATGTGAATTGATGTAAAGAAAAACATAACATACTAGAAACCCTAAAATCAAAACCCAAAAAAAAGAGAGTCATGATATTGAAATGGAAATACCACAATTAAATAATAATTCATGATATGATATTTTAAATAGGAAATATACACACTATATAAATGAAATGAAGTGAAAAAATAAAATAATTCTGTATATGATGAGATATTTAGAAGGAAATAATTATGTCTTGTTAAATAATTCCATAAACAAACATTGACCTCCTAAGTCCCAAAAAAATACATATGAGTTAATTTAGAAACGTTCTCAAATCAATTTCCATTAATACACTTCATAATTATTTATCTATTTTATTAATTATTCTTAATTTACATATCATTTGTTTATAGTTTTGATCAAATACAATAGATTTGTAATAGTGGAATCTTCATTTATACTTCCTTAAATGTTCATTATTACAATACAATCTAAGATAGTTAAATAGATATTCAATTATAGCTTATAATGTTACAAATTAATTTCATGTAAATTTTGGTTATGAATGGTGATGACCGAATTGATGATGATAATGTTTCTTTGATTCATTATGAAAATAATTCAATTTTATTAATTAATGTGTAAAATTTTATCATATAATTATTAATATATATATATACCTTGTTAACAATAAAATTTGTTATCATAGTGTTTCATGACATGAAATGATATTATTAATTGATTAGGATACTAAAATTATCAAAACATGAGAGTAAAAAATATTTAATGAAAGATAATGTGTTGGATTTGTTGTAGTTTCATTATACAAGAAGATGAATTATCTTATTTTAATCATATTAGAGTGATTTTTTAGAATTATTTTTAATTATATAGAATAAGTAATGTAAATGAATTTTTGACATAATTTGAATAAAATATTATCATCTTAGCATGCTTATTTAAAATGATTAAATTAAAGATGATCATTGGATTTTAAAGTCATTTATAGGTTGTTCTATTTTTCATACTAACACCATATTGATATTATTATAATAATATTAATCTGCTAATACCATCCTAGGATATATCCTTTTATGTGGTGATTGAAAATTAAATGGTTTCCATTTTGGAGTTGGTAATCCATGCAAGGTATGAATTATTATTTGGTTTTTTATAATATAGTTGGTACATGAATAAAAACTGATAATAAAATAAATAGAAAAAAATTTATATAAATCATTCAAAAGATATTTTCCCATTGTGGGTATAGAAAAATTGAGATATTATTATCATGTTCTTAATAATTTATTTGATATTAATCATATGGTGGTCTTGAATTTTTATTGGAGTCTCCTTAAATATGGTAGACTATGAGTAACATCTTACCCCTCATCATTATATTGATTTTAGGTAGAAATAATACTAGGCCTTAGGATACATCACCATGATTCCAAAGTCTATAAATTAATTCAAAGAGTTTCATTAGAAATTTGGGGATGTTCTGCCATAAAAAATACCATCATAACTATAACCATAACCATTAATCACTACATGATTCATTAAAATAAGGTAAGACATGTCAATTCATAACAAAACAAATAAAACAATATCAAATTACCATGAAGAAAATAAGATCAAAAATCTACTAAAAAGAAGAAGAAAACCTATAAAAACTAAAAAACTACAAGGACACACCCTTGTAAACTCAAAAAAGCTCAAATATCGAACTCTAAAATCCATTCCAAGTACCTTGAAGAACCACCAAAATAATTATGATACATTCGCTTTACATATGTCCCAATAAAATTTGTACTCAAATTTCGAAATTTAACCCTGAAGAGGTTGAGTAATGAAACTCAATATGTTTTCCCTAATGACTTCCGCACTCATTCCACTTGGATAGAAATTTTTTTCACATTTATATAATTTGTTTTACATAAAACACATTAAAACATTTTAATAATTTTTATCAAAACCAATAATTTTATACTCAAACCATTTTCAATAAAAATCATATTTTTTGGGAAATCAATCAAAAAACTCATTCATCAATTTTTCAGATAATATATTTTAATAATACATTCCATTTAATGTGTTCAATATTCTAACTATGCATGCAACCATGGAAAAACATAAACTAATGATTAGTGAGTTATCATTTCACCACGATATCACTTGGTGAACTTTTTTGATGGGGGAAATTTCACACCTTTATCTATCCTGATAATGATGAGGGAAACTTCATACCCTTAACTATCATAATGCACATGAACACACACAATCCATTATAATGAAAACATATTCACAATCAAGCATTTAAATTCATTTCAATAAGATATTAATTTTTTTGAAAGCATTTCCATCAATCCATTTTACTGAAACAGTTTTTTTTTCATTTTATTATATTTATTTTAAATTCCATAAACCAGGACCTTTTTTGGAAAAATATTTTATAAAATCTATAAACCATTATTAAAACGGGTTATACCATTCCTTTCACATTAATTTCACAATAAAATTATCTAAATTAAACAAATTTGAGACTAATCATTTAATCTATACCAATAACAGTCATGAGTGAAGCCTCGCAGCTTAGAAATTATGGCCAAAATAAATAACATCATAGATTCATCAACAAAACTAATTTGTGTCCCATTAATCCCACCCTAGACCATGTTACCAAACATAAAAACATTCAAAATTCGTAATTAATGACATTAATTAACATGGATATATCCCCAATGGATTAGATATATGAATCCAAAACATGGGTAGAATATTAAATCCAATAAAAATGTCTTAGAAAAGAGGAAAAAAATAATTCCATCCATCAATGTACCCATATTTTCTAATAGATTACTCCCAGAATGACGAGGAAAGTCTCTGTAAATGTATAGAGGAGGAAAGAAAGAGATAGGGTAAAAATGGAGGGAAATGGGTGGTTTAGAGGTAAAACAGAGTATGATACAAATTTTATCGATCTAAATTTAAACTGTGTATGTTTGGGTCTCAATGTTAGGAAAACAGTGTTCCAAATGTGTACCAACCAATTCCTCAAAACACCCTTTACAAGGATGGATCACATAGAAAAGAAAAATTGAGTTCCAACCATGGTTTTCTATTTGTTCCATATTACACGGATACTCCTTGGGTGGTATCATGGTTTAAAAATACTGTTCACCTACCTAAATCCAAATGAATCACTTATCACATTTTCTTATAGGTCTTTCATGGTTTGTACTAACTGCTTTCAAATTAAACACCACCTTATAAGCCAAAAACATTCCAAAAATACTGCAATATCTCATTTACATCAGTCAAAAACATTAAAAACGTCATATAGAAAAATATAATGTTAAATTCATGAAACCATGGGTCTTATATTCTCCACACCATTGGAAATTCCTTCCTCAGAATGTGGAAAACCACCATTATCTTGAAAGAGTTCGGGACATTGCTCGACCATATCATTCTACCCTTTAGAAGTCTCTTCCCAAATATAACCATGATGACATAAAACCTGAATGAGACTGATGATTTTCCCATTAAATAATTTCTCTTTCATAACCATAACATATCTCGACAAATGAACCAACAAAGAATTCGAATCTAGGTCAACATGATCCCATGGAATCACATGGTCAGGATCAGGCCGGTAATTTTTTATCTTAGATACAAGAATCAAATTCGATATTACACTGAACGTTGGTGGAAATACCAACTGATATTCCACCCCACTATCTCATTCTTGTATTTAAGAAGGTCTTGTGTGTCGAGGAGATAACATGAAAAATTTCCCAAAATGCTGATGACCAATCCTTAGAGAGATCCCCGAGGGAAAAATAATCGCATACCTCAAATAAAAACAACTATAAATAATGATCTGCATACGATTTACAACTACTATAATCTGTCTCCATTATCTTCCCTATCAACTACATCTTCTCCATTTTCATTTAGACAAGGCATATCACAACCTGTGAAGTCTCACCTATTTCCACCCAAAATATTAGATAATGATAAGGACACTCATATAATGCTTCAATATAAGATATCTGTTTTGAGCCCTAATAATAGTTGTTATAAAAAACTAACGGTACATTCTCCTCACATGAGGCCCCAACATATATTAAACAATCCCAAAACATTTATTCCAATATTTTCATCATTCATTCCAATTTTCCATCATTCTGAGAATGATATGACATAGTCATAGGAAACTGAATCCCAAGGACTTTCTCTAAGGATTCCCATAAATGATATGTAAAACATAGATTTCTATCTGACCCTATCAAAACTAGTATTCAATTACTATTTATAACTTCTTGGATAAATATTTTTCAAAATTACTCCCCTATATAAGATGCATGAATAAGTATGAAATAAGCTGATATTCTAATCCAATCCAACATCAATAAGATAGAATCATATTTCCAAACCAGTCTTAGAAGACCTTTCATAAAATCCATGGAAATATTCTTTAATTTACATAATGTAATATATAATAAATGTAACATACCTGGTGGTCACTAATGCTCTTCTATAACATGCTGACAGGTTAATCATGTAGAAACAAACTCATCCACATTCATTTTCATGTACACCTCACAAAACTATGATTTCAATGCCGAAGACATAAAATTTATTCATGGATGATCATCAAATCTTGAATTATAGTATACATGAATATGTTTTTCCTAATAAGTCAATGGTACAAACATCTGACTTTGAATCCACAAAATTGAACTCCCATCTATTGTATATCCCTCATTGGTCTCCCAAAAAATGGTGTTTTGACCTCATAGCCACACATTTTTAAGTGGATGTGCATTCCACTTGATCTATTTCAATGAAATCAAGAACACAAGAAAATGGAATAAGAAATGAAACATCACCTCAGTGATCACATTACAAGGGTATGTTGGCCATCACCAACATCAACTACCACTATTTTGAAGCTTATTTTTCAAACTAACCATATAACTTTCTACTCAATCTATCTTCCAAAAAAATTTATATACCCAGTGTATACATTATTTTAATATTAAAAATTTTATGATACTTCATCCATCTTCCATTTATGAGAAAACATGTTTCATGATCCTATGGTCTGTAAACATTGTAATGTTCTCTCCTAGGAGGTAATGAAACCAAGTCTTCAAATCATGTACTATGACAGTGAACTAAAAATAATAATTTGGTTAATTTATCTCAACAAACCATATCTATTGTGAGCCATACGAAATAGCATGATCTCTATTCAGGAGAACACATCCCAACCCAGATTCTAAAATATCCAAATACACCACATAATTTTTTCCAGATTGAAGAAATATTAAGATCAGTATTGTTGTAATTAGAACCATTATCTTAGGAAATAAATTATATCAATCCATTTTCCAATGTAATGGATCATTATTCATTTTCAAATCATTCATTAGTGTGGATTGTTATGAAAAATCAAGAACAATGTGTCAGTGATAACCAACTAGTCCAAGGAAACCACATATATCAATGACGTTACTTGGTGTTTCCAAGAGGAAACAACTTATTTCTTTCTAGATCCACATAATCACCTCATTCAGATATTAGTTTTCCAAGGAAATGTAATCCTTCTATCCAAAAAATCACTCATTGATAAATTGGCATATATACAATGATCTTTCAAATTTCATAACTTGGTCATGAACTTGTGTTCATGCTCAGCCCTTGTCTTTAAAGACAATAAACTTTCATCCATAAACACCAGTAAAATAGAGTATAAATATCTTGGAAATATTATATTCATATATTTTACTAAATCTATAAACATATACTCAAAATTTACATATCTACATATAGAAGTTCTATTTGGAATACCCTCCTTCTGAATCCTCATTTGATTATTTCATGATTGCATATTAATTTTATACAACCAATGGGATACCTTCAATTGATCTAACATATAATAAATCCATGGAAGTGGATACCAATTCATTATCATAACATGGTTAATCATAATATAATCTAATGACAACCTATGATTTTTATCTTTTTTTTTTGAAAAAAACATTGATGGTGCCCATAGGGATGTGCTAGGATGAATGAAACCAATTCATTCAATCACATATTACTATTATTTAAATTCCATTATTTATGTAGGTTATATATGATAATATGTATGGGAAATAGTAAAAGTCCCCATTTGGAGATCAATCATAAAATCCACTTATATAATGGGTGGAAAACCTTGAAATATTTTGCGAAAAACATCCTGAAAATGATCAATAACTACGGGAAAACCCATATTCTCGACCTTGTCCATGGATTCCAAAGTTAATGTTTTCAAAATTGTATGGGGTTATTCCAAATTATCGTGCCAACAATCTTATTTCACCTTCCTTTACATTCAATTTTCCTCAAATGAGACTATCACTACCATTATCCATTATAAAACTATCTTTTTGTGTATAATAGTTCATGTGATATTGAACATAGTCATCCAATCCATAACTAGGATTATATCATATACATCAATATCAAGAATATATATTTACCATATAAACTCATCTCCATAAAAAGTAACAAAAAATGCTCTACACATAAAATCTCAACATTATCATTGACCCAGAAGTGTAAGATGTTTTAAAGAAAAGGAGTCATCTCATCCTGAAAACATAGAAAATCAAAAGAAATAGATGGAATAAACAAATGGGATGAATCCATTTTTTTAAAAAAAATTATTAAGGGTAAAGTACATAATCATTGTACCTCTCTCCATCGATGATCCATATTCATCATCCAGAATTACTTTCTCATCTCTATATAACTTCTTAATCACTAAACTTTTTTCTTTATTGCCTAGTTTTGATTGAATTGCCCGAGGAGTCATGGTATTTCTTGAATCACCATAGCCAAGTCAGTTCTGATGATGAAATTTATTCTTCTACCCTAATCTTGTCAAAGCATATGACTTCTGTGAAATAAGAGTTGTTTCCCAAGCACCCGACCTCATAGCACTATGACAACAGTGCAAAAGATTACCTATCTATTTTCAATTATGGCATCATCTAGGTGGTTCTAGACAATCTCACATAATTTGATCAAAATATCCAATATCACAACATATACTCTTTCTCTTCGGCTTATTAGGATGATTTATAGATCCATCCATCTGATTATGAAAAATCACACCATCATAGAAATCAGTGCCCCTCTTCCTCTTATTGCTAACATTTGAGTTCCCGCCATTTCCTATATGTATCAACATGCTCCCACCACCCATAGATCATGATATTTTCCTTTCTTCCAATATCACTGTAATTGACATCTCTATATAATCTATTATACAAATCATGAATATCATCTACCTAATATATTTCCCCATACCCAATTAAATAATGTATTTCTTCATGGATGCACTAGCTACAATGTTATCAATAATGGGGAAAAATTCCAAAAGTTAGCCTCATACTATGTCACTGAGAGTCTCTCATACTTCAAGCTAAAAAAGTTAATTTTTCGAGAAATATTGAACGCATGTGCATAGAATTGTTTGGTAAAAAAGTCATTAAATTCCACTCATAAAATGACTTGGACAAAATTATCTTGAACTACTAAATGCCAATGCTGAAATGTATGATTATCTAGAATTTATATTTCTAACTTTTCATTCATATCTACTTGTGTTCCATGTAAATTGAATATAGGATTTATCATATTCAGCCATAACTCTTCCTTATCCACTTCGGAATCACCCAACAATATTAGAGGATTATTCATCTTTAACATACTATAAGGATTACATTTTTCACGACCTTTTCTCGGGGCCTGTTCTGTGACTACCCCAAACCCGCCTTCCATAGGCCAGGGGCTGGAGACTAGCACCAAAGGCGTAAATCCCGAAAACTGGGATGGCATTGCCTTTATAAATGTAACAAAACACCAAAGAGTAAAAGCGGAAGTAAAACACTAAGTACAAAAGAATGTGATGAAACGTAAATGGGTCAGAATAAAAACCCAACTGAAGTACAGCTACAACTGAACGAAAGGACAACATAAAAAAGACAAATAGCTAGAAGAAAGGAAGCAGCTCCTTTTTCATCCTCCTCGGATCCTACCTGAAGGGTAGGTACAGATAGTGCAGCTCCTGGATCGTCCACCACAGATCCTACCTGAAGGGTAGGTATAGATAGCACAGCTCCTGGATCGTCCACCACAGATCTTACCTGAAGGGTAGGTACAGATAGCGCAGGTCCTCAATGCTCTCGCCCGTCAACCCCCTCCGAGTGTCATCTCACCGTGAAGTCCGCCTCCGGATACTGACTCGTCATGTGGTCCACCTCCAGGTACCGTCCAGTCCTCAAACACTCGGTCTCCATCAAAACATCCCATCGTATGCAACCAACACAATGAGTTGTGGGCATAACCCGTGCAGGGGTGAGTATAACGATACCCAGTAGGGACCCCGAGACAATCAAGGTCTCACAAAAACCAACAGGGATAACCACAAAGAAGATCTCAACAGATAACCTCTACTTAGGTAAATTCCTATACATATAACTAAGTTATCAAGTAACCCATCTTAATCATTAGGAAACAGAAGATTATGAAATCAACAGATAACCACTACCCAGGTATATGACCATACATATACCAAATTTATCAAGTGACCCATCTCATTCATGAGGTAAACACAATGCTAATAGACTCAGATCAAACCAGGATTTTCATAATCGAAACCGTAACTGCAGAAGAGCTTCGTCTCTGGAGTGTACAGTGGTCATGTCACAACTCCGAGGTACTTCTCACTAACCTACGACTGGTGAGGTACTCCTCCTGTCGAGTACCGCGGGTCAGCCACCCAAACATAGTAGTACTTCCCGCTGGGGTATGTCACCCAGACATAGTAGTGCACACCCCCTAATAGCCTGCAGAGATACTCTTTGGACGAGTACCATGGGTCTGCACTGCCACACAGTAGTGCTCCTTCCGCCATGGGTCTGCACCCAAACAAAGTAGTTCTCCGTCCACTGGGCTAGTCGACTCACTCCATGTCGATTCGGTCAAGCATTCGTCAGGTCTCATTCGGCTACACAGTCTCCATAATCCGGACGCTTGTCTCCAGGAGGGTCTTCTCCACGATCTACAGGTCGATACTCCATGTATCTCATAGTCCCATGAAAAAGTATCTCAAAGGACCACCTCGTCATAGGGGTCTCAAAGCAACAGATGACGAGTCAATCGGACGCCCGGTCTGTGAGTTATTAGCCTTTTCGTCCCAGGGGCCCGGTTGGTTTTGTGTACGAACCAACCCAACCATATCTCAACTTTTCCATGAACTCTCATAGGTTAATCTCATAGGGATCGTTTCTTAACGTGATCTCCAACGCCGCTGACGGTTCGTCAAACGGACGTCCGGTCTGAAAGTTTTCAGCTTTTATGTTCCAGGGGCCCGGTTGGATTTCGGGTACAATCCAACCCGGGCACTATCCAGCTGCATCCAAAACTCAAGATAATAATGCCAAAAGTTCTGTCTCATCAAGATAAACCCAACAAAGTCGACGGTACGTCAATCGGACGTCTGGAGATAAAGATATAAGCGTTTCCGCTCCGAGGGCCCGGTTGGTTTCGTATTCGAACCAACCTGGCTATACACAAAGTTCTCTAAAACCTTGACTGTAATATTTCAAAATGAACGCCTCGATCCAAGGATCTCTATGCAACTGACAGTGCGTCGATCGGAGGTCCGTGGCCCATGATATGGGTGAAAGACCGAAAAATGTCCGGAAGGGGGTGTTTCGGGCCCGGACCGTTCTGGCCCGAGACCCCCTGGGTCGACCCGAACTGGGTCGACCCACCCGGGTCTGGGTCCAGCCCGCTTGGGCGCGGCCCGGCCCGGCTGGCGCAGCCCGGCTCGGCTGGCACGGCCCGGCCTGGCACGCTGGCCTGGCCCGGTGTCTCGACCAAAATGGCCGAGCCGAAGCGCAACGGGGGGGGGGGGGGGGCACCTTGAATGAACCATGGACTCGTGTGGGGCCACCCCATGGCAACACACGTGGCTGAGCGACATGTCCCACCTCCCTTGGTCCCGCGCGGTTGCGGGACGAGCGGCCTGCCGCCGCGGCCCTCCCCGGCGGCGCGCCGGGCCCGCCGCCTCCTGGGGGCCGGCCGATGCCTGCGAGGCGTGCCAGTGGAGTCTTCCGCAAACCACCGGACGTGCTCCGATGGTCTGGTTTTCTCGCCGCCTTCTCCAACGGTCCTCCCGGGACCCAACCTTTACTGCGGAGGCTTCAAATTTACCTTGCGGCCCCGTTTGTCGTCGCCCGTCAATCAGCGTGCAACAATCAACCAGCGGAGTCTTCAATCACCTCCGCGGCCCCGACTCTGACCGCAGTTTCATTCAGCCTCAATGGCATGGCTTAACAGAACCACGCTTCTTCGTCGCGTTATTTCTTGTTTCCATGCGGTGTTGTTGCACAGCGCCGCCTCTATTTGTGCCGCAACGAATAAAAACAACAAAGGGGGAGGAGATTCGGCCGTGTTCATGCGGTCCGACCTCCTCCCGTTAAGATGGTAACAAGCGGCCCAAAAGACAGAGAACAACAAGGATTTTTCACTAACAAAAGAAATCAACCCAAACAATTTTCCCCAAAATCAAGAATTCTCAACCAGCACCATAATCTTCGCGGATCAACATAATATTTAGTTGATCCGCGTTCTTAGATTTAGAAGGAAGTAAACAAGGGTTCACTAACAATCACAAATAAATTCCCCACCTTGAGCGTAGTCGTTGAATGAGGTTTGTCGGGGAAAGGGACGTCGTGGAATTGAACGTCGCGGAAGAAGACGTCATGGATGGAGGATCATCGGGTCGTGGAGAAAAGATTCGTCAGCGTTGCATCGTCGATCTCCGAGGATCCGACATTCTTGTCGACCTTCGTCGGAGGACGGCGTTCTTCGCGTTCTTCGCATTCTTTGCGTTCTTCGACGAATAACGAAGAACATCGAGACTTTGTGCTGTTCTCTCCAAAATCCTCCCGCACAACCAAAGCAACAACAATAAAGTAAGGGTTACCTTATTTTATTACTCACGCCAAACATTTTTAAAATTAAAAAATGAATCAAAAAATTAACTCAATTAATTGCAACGTTTTAAACCGAAAATTTAATAGAGGCGTTTATTATAAATATTAAATGCAATAGTTGACTTACAATTAAAAGGGGTGGTGCGGGTGCGTTACCTTAATCAAAGGTGGGGGTTTCATGGAAGTTGAAAAGGTGGGGCTCTGTGGTCCCCACCTCACAAATATCCTACCTAGAGGTGTAGGATATTGTGGCTCCCACTTTAACCTCTTAAAATAGGTTAAACAACTTAAAATAAAATAAATTGGTTGCACCATTTTATTTTATACATTTACATAACCAGAAAATTTGGTAACCACACCCGAGAAAACGCAACTCTGGAAAAGGTGTTCCTAAGAAATTACCGGCACTGCGAGTTTATCGGTGCCCTCAGATTTCAATTTCGAGCACCGGTTCAAAAGTTAGGAAAACCCGCTCATTCGTTCACTGAACATACCCAAGCTAAACTTAGGAAAATGATTCTGGGCACACCGGGCCTCGGAATCAGGTGCCGTTAGAAACTGCGTTCATGTAAAATTCGAACGAAAATTAAGAAAAAAATTTCATTGAAATGTCTGGGTCTTTACAACATTTCCTTGATTCATCCTTTCAGTTTCCTCTATCCATAACCCGAATATCTTGGATTATACTCAGATGTATCCATTGGTCCACATGTGGCTCAGGTGCAACCACATTCTCAATAGCCTCATCTAGTTAGTTTCTTCGATTCCTATATGGTTCCATTTTCAATAACAAACACCATAAGTCAAACTCTTTCTCAAACAAAGTCTTAACAATCTCAAATTTACCATATTACAACTATTACAAAGTTTATTTCCCAAAATTCCATAAATTCTATGTGAAACCATTTTTTGAGAATTATAAAATGGTTTTGAAAATCAAACCAGTTTCAAAAATACCACTATCAATCCATTTTCAAAATCGTACATTGGAAATCATTCATCAATTCATTTAAAACATAAAAATTTCACCAAATGATAAAAGAGTAATCAAAAGTATATAAGAAATCCTAGTGTGATGTAATTTCTATCTATTAATGTGATGCTTTTATAATTGGATAAACCCCTGAAAATGATATTAAAACTCTTATTAGTGTCTCCAAACCACTTTTATACCACGATACCTGGTAACATGAAGTGCGTAAAAATTTAGTTATCTATATCTTTTTTATTCTCTAAAGTTGAATTCCAAACAATACTACTTCTTTCAACTATCCCAACTCAAGGACTAATCAATAAGTATTTTTCAACTCCACGACAGACAAAAAATACCATTCATACCAACATAAAAGAAGAACTGGCCATGACTAATTATACATTCAATTCAAGGACCAAACATGATTATATCATTTGAAACATCCCTCCCCTCCTCATTGGATTGAGTTGAGGTGGAAATAATACTTGGCCTTAGGGAACATCCCTAATACGCCGAAGTCTTGGAATAATTTCTAAGGGATTGATCAATAATTTTGGGATGATTTTCCCATTACAAACCAACCCATATAACCATTAACATCAATCACTACATGATGCATGATAACAATGTATGAAAACTAAATTTGAAAAAACCACTGAATCTAAATTAGAGTACCACGCAGAAACCAAAATAAAAAATCAACTACATGAAGGGAGAAAAAACCAAAAAAGCTTAAAGACTCCAATGACACAAACATGGAAACTACCAAAAAGATCTAATCTATAACCCCAAAAGTAGTACATAGTTATCATGAATCAAAACTAAATAAATTTAATACATTCACTTTACCATTGTCCTGAGAAATGATATCTACAATCCCACTAATGTTACCAAGCAAGGGGTGTATAATGAAACTCAGTAGGATTTCCTAAATTGACTTCCATACTGATGGCACTATTACAGAACAAGTTAGAAATTTTTTATAATGAACATAAATAAAAAACATTAAAAAATTAATAATTTATATCTAAATGAATAATCTCACACCAAAATCACTTTGCAACCAAAACATTTTTCATGGAATGAAATCAAACAAGTCATTAGACCATTTATCAAATCCCATTTTTTATATAATCCAATCCATTCCACATATCTACATATCAAACCATTCAGGAAAACATGTACATAAATATACTCATGAGTGGTGATTCATTATTGAAGAAATCCGTCACCGGGAGATCCTTTTTAAAGAGGGAGTTTTCATACCATAATCCATCCCAGTAATGATGGGGGAAACTTCATACTCATATCCTTCCCAAGTCACATGACCACACAAAATTCTTTATGCCATAAACAAATTCCAAATAAACCATTATAATCAATTTCAATAAAAAAAAATTTTTATTGAAAACATTACCATCAAAACATTTACATGAATCTAAAAAATTAAAATTTTATATTCATTATTTTAATATCTATATACAATGAACATTTCATTAATTTTTTGTCTGAATTCCAAAAACCATCCCTAAAGGGGCTTTCTACCAAGAATTATATATAAATTTCATAATAAATTTAATGAAATTCCTAAAATTTGAGATGAACCACTTATTTTCTAATAAGTGTTTTCTAGACTAAAGCCACCAGCATTGGAAATTATGGCCCAAATAAATAATGACACGAATTATTCAACAAATATGGGTTGAATATCCAAAAATTCGCATTAGATCTTTTTTCCAAAAAATTTGATCATTAAAATATCATCATTACTTTCAATAACCAAAATAGATATATCCCCAATGGATCATATATATGAATTGAAAACACCTAATAAGTTTATATATATGAAAAATTAACATGAACATAGATTTACAAAGCACTTAAGCCTTCAAAAAACCATGATATGAAAACATATTGCAACTCGATCAAAGGGGATAGTCCCCACAACCATTGGGAGGTAGAAACAAAAAAAATTAGGGTCAAAAGTAGAGGAAAAAGTGTGGTTTAAAGGTAAAACCAGGCGTGGTACACTTTTGAAAGATCTAATTTTAAACCATGCATGGTTGGGTCACAAAGTTAGAAAATTAGTACACTAACGATGTGACATCCACAGCCTCCCAATACCCTTCGCATGGTTGGATCACGTTGTTAGAAAAATTATACTCCAACCATGTTTTCTCTATGTTCCACTTTTCTTTTTTACTCCTTAGGTGGCCCACAGTTTGGAAAAACTTTGTGACAAACCTTGTGCCTTCCTAGAGCCCACTATCTCACTTTTCATGGTTTCTTGGTGATTTTTCATGGTCCAAGTTTACCATTCTCATACCATTCACAATCATAAAATCTCCAAAACATTTGAAAATTCATCACAACCCTCCCAAACTTCACCCAAACACATTACATACATAAATGTGTACTAAATTGAAACCATGGGTTATACACATATAATATAAATGAGTGAACATGGGAATCTATTACTAGTAGAGGGTAATTGGGGGAGTAAAATTATAGAGTTTCATGGAGGAATTTTTATGTTAGGACTTTAATTCTGTGATGAATATGTTATCATTTTATTAAATAAGGAAATGGTATTTTTGGTTGTGAATTTACAATTTTCAATAATTTGATCACAAAATTTAATGGTCAATAGCTCAAGAGAATAAAAAAGTAATGAGGACACATGACATGGTAGATCAAAATCATAGAAATTCATTTCTAGGCATGTTGTTAAATTATTTAAATCTTCTAAATTCAGTTAACCTTAGTTTATCACATTTACATTTACCTTGTTAAATATATTCTATACATAGAAATTAATTTTTATGAAAAAGATTAATTTTCCCCTATTAAAATATTATATATATATATATATTCATATTAGAAAATAATTTTATCAGAGATTATACTTAACATCATGAAATTTATTTCTAAAATAATCACATTTATTTTTGTAAAATGAGTTTTTTCAAAATTAATGGTTTTATGATTTAAAATTTAAAATAATATTAAATTATCATGGTTTCTAATTTTAGTGACATAGAATTATTTTTAATAAATTTAGTTAAATTAATAAGGATAACATGGAAATAAAAAACGGATCCTCACTGTGAAAATAACTAATTTTTTAAAAGAGATAAAACAATTATTATTTTAATGTTAAATTTTAGTTAGTTATAATGCTGATTTACAAAGGTTTTATATGACCATGTTTCAATATAAAATGAATAATAATATTTCTAAAATTCATATTATTTCCCGATTTTTATAAAATTAATTATATTCTTATTTTACGATAAAATAATGGGAATTAGATTTTTCATAAATCCTTCTTTTAATAAATAAAAATCATAAATTTCAATAAATTATTTATAATAAATACTATGTCAACATGTATATATGGAATTAAAAAAATGATATTCATTTTTAATGATTTTAAACCAAAAAAATCAAGTTCTTTAATAAAATCAAGAAATATAATGAATAATGTTATTAGGAAAATGAATTTTTAAAATATTGAAAAATATTATTCTTATGTAATGTTATTTACAAATTAAATTATTATTAAAAAATTATTGTTAAAAAATATTTTATTAGTGAATATATTTTCTTTGAAATTGAAATGTGTTAACATAAATGGTGATTTTATAGAAAAATTAATTTCTTGACAAAAAATTATATTATTAGTTATATTAGGTAAACAAATTTAATTCCATTAATTTTAATGGTATCCTTGTTTATCATTATAAGAAAATTCATAAATTAATTTATAATATTCATTCATTTTAATTAAGTACATAGGTTGTAATGGTCTTGATTAAATATTTATATAATATCTCAATATATCATATTTTCATTTAATTTTGGAATTGTTTGAAAATAAAACTATTGAATTTAAATATATTATTTAATGTTAATGATATATTAAAATTGAATGGTTCTAAACAATGACTAGTATTTATTTATAATGATTCATTATTTATTCTTCTGGTGTCATTTTTTATTGTTTCCATGTATTTATGATTATAATATGGTATTATATAATATCTACTAAAACATGCTCCATTTCATGTCATTCAATTTGGTATGGTATAAGGAATCATCCTTCAATTTGTATGTATTATTCAACTATGATGATTTAATCTTATTATTCTTATTCCAGATGTTTTAGCTCTTTATTTTCTATTTTTTATTACCCTATGATATACTATTTATTAAATATAGATTAATTTGACTTAAATAGAAAAATATTGACATATAAATACAAAAATTGTGTTTCATTTAATGATTTATATATGTAATCCAAAAAAATACCTCATGATTTAATCGCTGAGTTTTCTAATTTTTTTCCAAATCATTATATAAGAATTAGAATGAGGCATATCTTGTTATAGTTTTGTATGGAAACAATTTTTTTTAGATTCTATTGAATAATTGAAAATTAATTTTCTAATTGATTATATAAAAAAGTTCTATAATTGAATAAATTTTTTGAATGAAATATAATTCCCATGAATATAAAAAATGGGGATATAACTTAGTCAGTTCTTTTTTAATGTTAGGTAAGTGTTGATCATTGGAGGAACATAGAAGAAAGCCACTATAAGTGGTGAAACATAGAATTTACAATTAAAAAGAACCCCAAAGTGATATATCTAGACCTCCACACCACACATACATATAGTATAATAATGGAATATTTGTAAAATTATTATCATAGATATATATTTATGTGGATACAATGAAAATAATAAAATATTGAACCACTTTTATTAATGATACATCATCATTTAATGACACATGGGATTTCATCATTCATACCATTATAGTCGTCTGAAATACAATTCACTCAATGTACGAGGAGGGATCATTTATGATGAAATAATAATTATACTTACTCCACAAGTAACTTTGGTTAAGTTATCACCATGATGAATACACCACCACAACTATAAAAAAATTTCCATATAAGGGGTGTTATGAATATCTTTGAGAAGAAACAATGAACATCAAGAAAAAATTGGAGTAATTTTATTTTATAACCCACATTAAAAAATGTAGTTGATTCCATGAATACTTACGTAGTGTTAAAAGGGGACTCATTTTTAAATTAATTGAGAGACAATTTCCATGCATGGAAAGGAAAACACACATTGATAAGGTATAATCTTAATGAAAATAATGGTTAATGTAGTTGATGGTAATAAATAGTTTGTAAAAATTCCAAGGATTTCATTTCATAAAAGTTTATGTGTTATGAAATAGCATAGGATATGATGTGATAAACATACCTTGTCTAATAATCAATTAGTTAACATCATGATCACATCATATATTCTATAAGGTACACTGGGTGAAAAATGATGATTAGAAAAATAACTTTATTAGTTTATTAAACATATTTAATAAGGTTTCATACATTATAATGTCACATAAACATATTCACTCCATTTTATATCATATTTTTCCATGAATTTATCATTATTTTTGGGCATCTCTCCTTGATAATGTATGAGATATAATTTTTCCTGTAACTATAATATTTAACAATGAAATTATATATATTAATATAGATTTATTGGTGAATAATATCTCTTTTTACTGTAAGATATTATTTTCACCATGATTTCTATATTAATCTTATTTAAAAATATCTTGAACTTGAAATATCTTTATGTTGTATTTTTAGCCAGTTGACAACAACATGTCAGTGTAAAACTGAAGGGATATTTTAGAAAGCTTAATTCAGTTCATATGATATAATTAACCTAGAAATTTTATATTTTATCGTCAGTAACTATGCATGTTAAATTGTATTTGAAAATTAATTCTTTTACTCGAAGGGAAGAGGTCCATTTCAATATCTACTACATTTAGGGTTATATAACAACTTTTATCCACGTATGAGTAGTAGGAGGGGGTATGAATTTTTTTTTCAAGGGATATATTTTAGGGAGATTGTGTAAATAAATCCCCAATATTTTTTCCTATTTCTATCCAATGATTTAAAAATTATATTTAAAAAAATCTAATATTTTTTCCCTAACTATTATATAATGAAATAGTCTATTCGTTTTTAATTTATCATTTGGCATCTTTACATAGTTATGACTAGTTTTTAATTTTGGGACGTTCTTATTTTACATGTTATAGAGTCACACATATATTGGGATATCATAAAATATGAGAATGAGTAAATGGAATCTCATAATATACTGAATATTTAAAATGGAAAATTACTTGTGTGGACTATAATTTACTAAAATATCGGCTAATCAATTATTCATTTTTCTAATAATAAAACATGAAACTATATTTTCTAAACATTTCATTTTAATAAAATTAGGTTTTACCATAATTTAGTGTTTAGTTTATTTCAATAACACTCAGTACACCTTTGTGCATGTTAAAATAAGAAATTTAGTTCGACATCAAGATCCCAATTACAATATAATAACTTTTTAGTTAATAGTAGGATGAATAAAATTATAAATTATTAAATCATTACCAAGTAGGAATTAGTGAATATCTATGGAAGAACACTATTTCAAGAAAAATAATGTAACTTAAATCCCTAATGATAAATTTATCTCCCCAGACAATATCATAATAAATGACGGGGCTAAAAATCACCTAATAATAATATCGGACCCACACCTACTGGGTCACTCCCAATGAAAGAACAAGTATAAAGTCATAAATATCTACAGATAAATCCCACTGTTTTCCTTAAGACAATTTAAAATATCATATATATATATATATATAAACATATCATCCACACATGTGTGCCATTAATCAACCCAGGACCTCACAGAATAAAACATGTTCTAGAAACATGTCTCAACCTAGTGTACAACCCCTAGGTAATCCTATCGAGTGGGAAACAAATTTCTAATAGTATTTTATTATTAGGGTAATATCAAAATTCCCATGTTTGAGAGTGAAACCATATATCTTCAATTTGGACTTCCCGAATCAATCTGTCAATTATTTAAATCACCATTCTCTATTACCCATTAGTGTATAATAGATCACATATACTCTCTTAAACCCCTTATATCTATAGTATATTAATAATCTTTATTCCCATATCATGTTATTCTGATGGAATAATATCCCACTTCACATTCATAATCAAATCCATTCTTAATCCACCATTAAGTAAAAAACATACCTTTATCACATTAGAGAGATTCCCTAATTCCAATACCCCTATTCAAACCCATATAGTTTAGTCCAAATACACCTATCCATCCCATATTCCTACCAATGAAAACACTACATTATTCATTGTACATTATAGGTGGTGAAACTCATCTTCAACTATTATCATCAAACTAGATTGATATAATTTATTCTCTAGTATCACATAACATATCATTAGGATAACCATTTTAATTTTTCACTCCATCTAAATAGATGGATCAATGTATTCTTATACCATCACCGAATAAGTAAATCCATTAGAATTTTATAGTTCTTGGGTCCCTACTTATCTTATAATGTATTTATTACCTAATGCTAATTCATTGCAGGCATAGTCCTTAAACATTAGTTCATGTATCCACCATAGCGCTTATCACTCAACATTGATTTTCATGCATTTAAATTCTATTCAATTAATTTATTAATGTATATTTTTAATAGTGGTGACAATGTATATCTGATGATACATGATAACCATTATAAAATCTAGATATTTTTTCAAGGAGAACATACTTCATATATAGTTACATCAACATCAATAATTTTCATCCACCCTTATCAATTAACATCCAAATAATTTCCAAAAATAAATCTACACATTGTTTAATATAACAATACATTAAATCAAATTTAATTATGTGTTAGAAATTATATGAAATTATTAATATTAATTCAAATATGCTATATTTACTAAAATCTCACCAGTATATATCCCAACATCAAAACCACGATGAATTAAACCCTAGAATATCCTTTGTATACCTTCAATACCATCCCATGTCAAACAACTAACAATATGTATATGACAAGTCACTAGTTTCATTAATTTTTTTGAAATCCCTGTACCAGTTTTCTAATAAATAGCCAAACACATGGTCCATGTATCCTCAATTGTACAACCACATATTCTAGAGGATTATCTCTAGTCGTGAGAGTGTATCTTGTTATATTTGGGAGACTATACACTCAATGATAGTGTATTAGATATTGATAATAAATAATAAGAAGGAGTATAAATGACCAGGTATAATAATAAAGTAAAATTGCATCAGAAGTTAACTAACAAAAAAATAAGTAGATACATAAATACTAATAGTATCAGACATAGATGATGTGATGATAGAAATAAATTGAAATATATGAATATGGATGTAGGATTAAAATATCGTTCCATTATATAGAATTGAAAAAACAACTAGAATATCTATCTTATTGAGAATCCCAAGCACTAGATCAGTCACCTACCTATACGATCCAAACCTATATGGAGTTATAGCATACATGTTTTGGTGCTTAGATTTTTCCTAATTTGTATCCATGAACCCTCTTCGAGTACCAAATTATACTCGAAATAGGGTATTACTAAAAATAAATAAGACGGGATTTTTTTTCTAAGAAAAATACAAATTCTGAAAAAAAAATGTTTTTTACATGTAAAATAATTAAATATATAAAATAAATATAAACCATTTCAACATTGGGATCCATATGGGATACCTATATGACCCTATATACTTTTTCATACGCACGATTTATCTATTTACAAGTCACTAAAATTATCCTAGGACCTGTGGAATATTTTTAGGGGTCCATGTATTATAATTGAAATGGACCCATAGGAGACCCATGTAAACTGTGGTATGACATGTTTGATCCCACTCAGACGGTTTAACCAATAAAATTAGCTATGGGTAATGAGTATAATCCTTGGTTGAAATAGTATCAATTCACTTTAATATTTTTTTTATCTGAGATCTATGAGATTTCCAAAGTAATATCATGTTAGACAAGACATGAATCAAAATATTTATCTAAAGGAAGTCTGTATCTGAGGATATCAATCCAAAACGATGAATATTTTCAAGGAATTATTATTTACAATGTATATAAGTGAATCATATACCTCTTGATAAATAATTGACCTACCTAATAAATTGACAAAATCAAATTTTTTTGGCTCACATTGTTTTCACATCATTGAGTATACTGGAATCCCATAAGTTTTACAAAATAATTCTTTGTCGGGATTCAAAATCTTACTCATTAAAAGACACACAAATAACAATTTCATAATTTTATTTAATAATAGTAAAATGAAATTACCAGTAATAGTAATAATTAGAATATTGATGTTCCCTTTTCAATTTTCAAATCAATTAATTCATTTATTTCCTTCTATTAGTGAATGAAGAACTAAACACACCGAACATGTGTTATAGTTTTTTGAAGATACAATTTGAAGGGAAATTACCCAATCCCACCAATGGTATAGTTTGGGTGGTGGTTTTAAACATTGAAACCAGTCAATGGGGTCTAATAACAATGATATGTTGAGTCTTTGAAAACCATTTGATGTAATATTTTTTTTAATTATTCATAGAAGTACTATCATTTGGAACAATGTCAACACAATATAAACATTTTAATCATATATTTAATGCTAATAAACCACCTAACATAGAATTATAGAAGACTAGACATATTTTATTAGCATAGTCCATGGATTAAAATGAAAAAATAATGGAAAACCACAAAACTTCCAAAAAATAGGGAATATAAGTTCAAATAGAGATCATTCTAATGGTAATAATATATTCTTATAGATTAAGTATGGTGAGATTTATATATATCTAGGGGAATATAATGTGACACTAAAAGGACAAATTGTAACTAGATAATGGAGATACTTAAAATAATATAATACAAAATATGGGAAATTATCTTGTGGTTTCTTCTATGAAATTTGGTAGGACGAAGGAGAAAATAAACTATTAATGAGAAGATGGGAATGATAAATTTTCATGATTTATATTTGGGTGAATGGTTTGGCGGAAAAATTTAACAAAATTTGGTACAACAATGCGTAGATTCTATCCAAATATAAACCCATTTCAAGGTTCATGTTCAAAATTAGAAAAAAAAACATGCATGAACCATGGTTTTTGAAATATATTAAGGGACACCATTCTACGGTTTAGGCACATGTTTAGGTAAACCTTGATAAAAGTCTATAATTTAATTCAAAAACAATATTATGGTTTAATAGAGTTGTGCGGTCCATTTTCATGGTTTGAGTAACAATAATTCATCATCATATGGATTCATAATTGAGATCTAATATTTATTCTAAACGTACACTTTCCATGAACCTCAAATAGTCTCTCAAAAAATAGAACCACGTGCCTCACAAAAAGATATAACAATCTAAAAAGTTCCATTAACCCTTCACTCAAACACATTAAGGTATAAAATTAGTTATATAAAAAATTTACAGAATCTATACCTCTATAGAAACCATAATCATTAAACCTCAAATCCTTAAATTAACTTTTACCTGAGTTTACATTATGAGGGTAGATGAGTTGCATCTATTAATTACTCTAACCATCAAGAACTTATATTGGACTCACATTCCAATGTTTTTTCCTAAAAAAATCCATGATACTATAATATCTAAACAAGAGGAATATTCTTATTAAACATGGAATTTATGCCATATTTGATAATATAAATAGGACAACCCTTTAAATAAACATCAAACTTTGGTTCAACATCCCCACGATGATAATATTGACATACTAAAAAGTCTTTTTTATTTTCAAGATGGCAACATTAAGGATAATTGGTAACCACATACATCACAGAGGAATCCAAATGTACATTATTATTAAAAAATGTTTGAAATTCAAAACCAACACCGAACTCACATAGGCCTCAATCGAAGCGTCACCATGTCAGCCGAAGTCTTGTCGCTTCCATCCACCATCATCAACCACTATCATCTTCGACATCGAAACCACCCAAACCACTATAGCCATTGATCATAGTAACCAAATCATGGGAGAAAGAAACTTCAACACAATCCAAACATGAGATTTTGCAGACAAACACAACAAACCATCATCGTCTCCCGTATCACCATGAGAATGGAATGAATTCCCATCGAAAAAAATCATTCACCATTGATAAAACCCAACAAATGAAAACATATTGAATATGGAAAATGATGCCCAAATAACCAACATCATAGAAGTATAGATCCAGATCATCATAAAAGGGAAACCGAAACCATTATCACAAATAACACCACTGACTGCAAAGTCTCACAACAAAAAGGCTCTTGATTACCACCGCTCAAGGCACGACTAGGAAAGGAGCAGTGGAGATTGAAACTAGAGTAGGTATTTGAGTAGCTGAGGGTTCGGGGTGATGATGAAACTGAATCAAGAAGACAAACTGGAAAAAACTGCCATGAGTGTTCCTAGAAAAAACATCAAACGACACACCACAAATCGTGAAACCACCTTTTAACCCCCACTCCATATCAAACCTCGAGAGGAGTGAAGGACCTCAAAGTCAGGTATGGTTTGAATGACCAAGGGTTCCCACATCAAACATACACGACGATTCCATCAAATCGTCCCTGAAAAAATACCCACAATAGGATCACTAAAAACTAGGGAGAAAGATCCCACCACAAAGAGAGATAGAGGAAAGGGGAAGTAAGGGAGGAGGCACGAAGACCTGACCCCCACCTCAATTTCTCTATGACCACGACAATAATGGAGATATGGATTAGTCCTAGAGTTTTTAGTATCTATTAATTTTTGGATTAATTGTACTTGTTTTGATGCCTCATGAATTAGGAATTTTTATAGATAAGTTTTCTCCCTTGCCTCTAACTAAAATTGAGTGAATCGCAATGACCTACTATAGAGAGAATTATAAGGAGACATTTGAATCAACACTTGGAAACTATTTCTATAAGATAATTGGTAAGTAGGTATATGATATTAACAAGAGACTCTATAATCATGAACAGAAGTGTGGATAATTTTATATAGTATTGGTATTGTGATCATAGATTGACTACTGGCCTATTTGTGGTATGATGTACTCAAAAATACATGTGGTCAAGGAGACATCTGAAATCCCTCCTAGAATTTATTAAAAACCATATATCATTATTTGGTATAATTATATGTGGGGAAACATGAAATTGATTGATCTATTAGACATATAACCTTCCAAGATCATGAAAAAAGAAGTTTTCCCAAATTGGAAACATGTAGGTGTCCTTCATTAACCTATCCATGGTTACCTATATAGTGTTACTAGATCGAGGTGAATTTAAAAACCCCATCCTGAAATATTTTTTTTACGTTGTTCCATTTAAACTATGGTATGAGTGACTGTTATAACAAGATAGTGAGTCATATTTATTACACAATCAATTATTAATAGTTGTAACACCACTTAACAATGTATATATCCTCAATTTCAATCATTTACTACCAATAATGGCCATGAAATTAACAGTATATCATTATGAGTCTTTGATATACATCCCACAAAGAACCATGATACGCTTGAACAAACTCTTCTAATGTGTCTTCAGCTACCTATACATGTCTCTCAATATGTGGTGTCTCATTATCATTGATGACCTAACTAGAAGGTGTTCCCTCTATAGAAACACATTCCCATATGACCAAGCCTTAAATATATGATGTTTTCCATGTCTTGTCATATCTATAAGTGATTAATTCACAACTAAATCTATTAAAAATAGATTCCCATTAATTCTTGAACATCAAGATGCATGTTGGAAAGGTGATACATCATATCCAAGTCACATGAAGTGTTCTAAATAGAATTATTTTGGTTGATATATTTCAAATCATTAACAACTATAATTCCCTTACATAGTGTATATGTAATATAACCACCGAATCACCAAAGATGATTGATCCTCCATTAATATCAAAGGATCGTTTCATGTTGAGTAATAATGTCCATAAGAAATTTATGGTTTGTGTAAAAAAAATTCCTCTAGTCAGTAATATATTCAACAACATAAGGAATGAGCAACACATACTATCTTCAGATCATGAGGTGGGTAATTATGAACATGTGTTTTCAATATAACATACCAATACACCAATACTTATTCCCATTGAATAAAAAAACTCACAGCCTAATGATAAATGCATCTCAGTAATTTATATATTCATTTTAGGCTCATGTAAAATTATGATCTTAACTAATGTCTTCCATATATTCAACTCATGATAGGCCTTTTGAAGTGATTTAATCCATATAATCATTTAACCATTCTTGTTCAAGAATTTAACCGGTGTTACAAGGAATGAAATGTTCAATATTAAATGTCAATTGTAATTGGGTAGCCACAAGAAACACTGTCTAAATAATATGCTTGGTGGTGTCTTCAAGGAGACAATGGATATCACCCTCTATATACCCACAGATACCCCTACGTCAGTTATATTTTTACATGAGAAGTTAACATTGTCAATCCATGGGTTTAAATTGATGATCATACAATATAGTATATTCTATATCAGTGTAATTTTAGAAATTTCATTATGTGTGGATTGATCATGTCATGTCTAAATGTACCAAAAGATATCAACCTTGAAAATAAATATAAATTATTTAAAATATGGGTGAAAAAACCAATTCATAATGTCCATGAAAATATGGGGTTTATTGATTAGATAGAATAGAATAAATAGTTACTCAAAATGTAACATATGTATTTTTTAAAAATATTACAATATGAGAAGTAGTTTATATGAAAAAAATAAAGGTTAAGTCACCTATGAAATAACATGTGATCTTGTTATAAAAATGAATTCATAATTATAAATGATGCTTTTCTCAAAAAACATTTTTCTATTGCACTTTACAAAAAACATATAAAATGAATTCCTTCCACTTTTAGATACTAAATATGGTAAAATTAATTCCTTGTTTTGAATCATCATAGTATTTTAATTAAATACATGGAAATTAATTTTTGGTCACAATGAATTATAAAAATTGTAAAACATAGACTCCTTGCTAAAATTGTAAATTAGATTAACATAGTTTACATATAAGTTTTTAAGAAAATATATTTTCATAATAATTTTTTTTGGATGACAAAATTTATACCCTTATCTCCAATGTCTCTTTTTTTCATTTTTAGAACTTTTTTATATTAAATTTTCTTATAGAATAATTATGTAAATAATAAGATATAATTCCACCTTATTTCTTTTAAATATATATTATATATTCACTAAGGGAAAAAAGAAAATGGTTAATGATTCAAATTGGTTATATTTTAAAAAATTAAATTACTTTAGTGATGGTGATTATGTTTAAATTTTATGTAGCTTTATTATTTCAATAATTTCATAGGAAAAACCAACTAATTGATTTTAAAATTTTAAAGGGGTATAAAATAAATTATTAAATATATAATAAAATTAAAATAATTTTAATGAATAGTTTTCTTCCAATTTTTTCAGATATTTATTAAATCATAAAAATGTGTGAAAGTTGTATATTTTAATCCCACCCCTATCTTGATGTATATAATATCAAATAAACGAATAATGTCAAAATTTACAATAATGGAATTTTATATCGTGTAATGTTTTTTTAAATGTATTCAAATACATGAAAGACATAAATTCATACATGTAATGGGGTATGATTTATAATATCCATAGTTTTTGACTTATGGTAATATTTTAGTCCTTATGTATTGTTCATTTACATTAAATTGTAAAACTATAATACCAATGTAATTGTCAAAAAGGGTTAAAAAGTGTTAAACCAACATAATAAGGGTGAAAACATCACATAAATTTTCCCAATTTTATTATATGAGTAGAATTCAAATCACCCTCCTATTTTTATAAAAAAATATTATGTCGGAGACATTTTAATTATATAATTTATTTATATTAAAATAGTATGAAATTCTATGAGTTCCCAAATCATCATTCATAAATGGCACCAGATTTTCTCTATTATCCACACATAATGATCTATACTATTCATACAAGACATTACAAAACTCATCATGTCACACAAATGAATTATTTTAAAGGTATGTTTAATGTAATTTATATTCATGCTTTTTGTAGGGGATTCTCATCAATTTTTGGATGAAAGAGTGTGTTTGAAATATTTGTGCCAAACTCTAAGCCCATTTCCATATTTAGAAATAAATTTTTTTCTTTTATAACTCATTTTTTTCATAATTTTCACCCATTCCACTTCCCACATCACCTCCCCTGACCTATTAAAACTACCATATCCATTTCTACGCCTCATTAATCCAAAATCATGGAGGAATTTGTTGATTTATTCTGGATTTGGGCCAACCTGTGAGCCCATTTCCTGTTTAAAAAATCATTTCTTTCAAATCACATTCAATTTCTAATTTTCTTTAGTTATTCAACCTCTCATCCAAACCCAACATCCCTAGTCGAGCCTCCATGTTCGTTTATCCCTATTTTGAGCTCATATTCTTTGCGGATTAGTGAAAATTTCTCAAGCGTTCTCAAAGCATCCATATTTGAAAAGGAAATTTGTTTGTTTCATAAATCCATCATTTTTTACTATTTTCCCCCATTTTAGTTCCCATGTGACCTCCGCATTCTCATTTAAACCTCCATATTAGTTTTGGATTCTGGTAGATTCACCTATTGGTGTATTTTGGGAGATTTCATCAAATATACTCAAGTATGTGAGTTTCCTCTCTTGTTCCTTCCATTATTAGAGGGTTTATTCCATTTTTCTAGAAGCCTGAAATGTCCAGAAGTTAGGTCTTCATACCAAGGGACTATTTTGGTGTTTCATGGTCCAATCTTGTGGTTTTATGTTTGTGTTCACTCCCTTGTGGTACGGCAATGGTGAAGTTGAAGTTTAGCACAAGGATTTGAGAGTCATGAAATATATTGTAGGTGATTCCATGTGTAAGCATTGTAGAATGAGTTGGATTGATTGATTTAATATTTCTTTTTATGTTCTTATATCATTATTTTTAGTGTGAAAAATATTTTTGGTATCATTTGTCAAGCGATTTATTTCTAAGTGCCAATTTTTCATGAGAATGGGTGTTTCTACTTGTGCATTTCATGTTGTACCCATTGGTGTTGTTTTATAATTAATGGAAGGACTATATAAAAATGTTTTAGTGTTGAATATTCGGGTTTTCTGTAATAATGGTAGGAATTTTTTTATTAAAATAGTGATTTTATATCTATTTTATATGAGAAGTTTTGTAATAAGTTTTTTAATTGTTTTACAGAAATTCTAAGCATTTGTTTGTGTTATACAAATGGTGAAAATCATGTTTAGATTATGTTTTGAGTATTTATGAACAAAAAATTTATTTTTACGTGTAAATGGATTTTGGTAGCATGTATAACTTGATAGATCACGAAGTGGGAAATCTGGGTATCTATGTGGGCGGATGTGTACTAGAATGCTAGTGATCTTTAGTGGTTTTATCCTTGTTTCACTTAGAAAGTTTGAAGTTTACAACACTAACAAAACAATGATGATGATGATGTTAGGGACCACTACAATATGGGTGAATCCCCTACTAGTGGATCAAGCCTGAGAATGGATATTGTTATGATTACTTTCACACTGATATGCAAGGTATAGGGGGATTATAACTAACTTGGGCCTAGTTGTGTTCCCATGTTGAGCACTCATTGACTATTGGGAAGTTGTCATTTGATTATGGTCTGTTTGGATGGAAAATTCAGTATCTTACATGTTCTATTTAAATGTACATATTCTTTAAAGGTACCCACTTTAAAAACCATTTTCATTTGAAATATGCACCTTTAGAAATTATAGCTACCATTCTTTATATATAACACTTGTGTTATTTTTATCTTATAATTCTTGTCACAAGGAATCTTTGGGTGGTATTCTATTGGGATTAGGATCACACACTACATAATCCATTGTGTGTAAGTAGAATTGGTTATTTTTGACACAGGTAAGGGAAATGCATTTAGAGACAACAGTTCAGGTTTTTAGTTGCTTCCGTTATGTGGTGTTGTGGAGACAACTCATGGGAGATGACTCGTTCTAGTGTGGTGGTCATTGAGTGGATATTTCTGCTACTTTTATAGTTTGGGAACCCTTTTGTCAGGTTAAAAAACCTTGTATTTAGTTATTAATTTTTAGTTAAGGCTTTTTTGGCATTAATTTCTATATTCTATTTATTAATTGTTTTTGGTTGATTTATATATCCTAATTCGTGTAAATTATTCCAAACCATTATTTATCATACCCAAGAACTTATGCCAACCCATGAGGATAGGAAACGCCCTTCAGGCCTTTCCATGGGTTGAGTTTGGTGCCATTTTTTTTGGCGACCAGATCTGATTCATGACACATCCATGACATTCAATCCAATTTTGTAGAGGAATGTTATTATTATATTTCAATCCTATGATGGATTTCTATGCTAAAAAATGTGGTTTTCATAAGAAGAGGTGTTGTTTTTAAATGAGCCTT
This sequence comes from Viscum album, assembly GCA_963277665.1. Lineage (NCBI taxonomy): Eukaryota > Viridiplantae > Streptophyta > Magnoliopsida > Santalales > Viscaceae > Viscum > Viscum album. The sequence goes on from OY728123.1 coordinate 895,994,757, forward strand.
TTTTATTTCTTCTCCCACCACCTAAAAATATGTTTAATCCTTTATGCTATAAAAAATTCAATATATTAAATCTAATGTGACATTGTTATGTTATTTAAATAACCTATATACATATTCTCATCCATAAAATGGGAAAATAAATAGTCATTGATTTGTATAATGGCTTAACACCTAACAAACTGATTTATATCATTTTCCATCACAACCACTTATTTATGATTACAGTGATGTATTTAATCTATATATTTATATATGATATTATTGACATATTTCACAGTCTAAAATGATAATATATCATTTACATTCATACCAATTAATTTTTAGGAAAATGATAACGTCATTCATGCATATGTCCGGACTACTACCTCAAAGAAGAGATGTGATTCATTTTTCATCACCACATCAAATAGATGATCTATGTATATATATATATACTTCTGTATTTATGACATTATGATCATTTTAGAATGTTAAAACAATCATTTCCTTATTTTCATAAGGATCCTTCAATATTATAAATGTTACTCATGCATATGTACGAATTACCATTTCCATGATTTTTACATAGATAATTTTCAACATCTATATTTTTTAAATGTATATAAAAATTTAGTTATTTTTAAGAAATGATAATTATTCCTTGAATTTTATTTTGGTGATTATGTAATAATTACCTATTTTACCATAATCAAACTACTGAATAATTTTGGTTATATGAATTATATATCTTCCTATCATTTGATAAGAATTTATTTATTTATGAAAATTAATATTACATGGTAAAAAATATAAAAACTGAAATTATAAATTAATTAATTTTTCACAAGTCATTTACCAAGATAAAAATTCATATTATTTAGGATGATAAAAAAATATGTGAGGAGTCGGACCTGAGATAAGGAATTTAATATCAATTTCCATAAATGAATGCTTATTTTATCATTTCACATGTAATTTCTTTTGTATAGTGTAAATTATTCCCCATTAGTATTTTATATCATGAATAATTAATAATTAATGGTATTTATTGTTTTAATTAAAATTATTTCATCCATCTGGTTTTGAAATTAATGTTAACAAGTGTTAATAGGTTTCATAACTCAATCAAATTTCATTGGGGTATATTACTTAATTATTATATTTGATAATATAACATTATGTGTTTAATGAATTATTATTATTTTACGTTGTATTTTGAATTTTGTGTGTGTGTCTAATTTTATATAAACAATCATGCCATTTATTAATTTAAACATCAATCATATGATATTTTTAAAGGAATAAGTATGAATTCAATTTCCATTGACACGTATTTGTTAAAATATAGATACATACATTTATGTAGAGAATAGAATATTACATTGATATATTTAACAAGAATATATATTTATTCATGATTATTAATGAATCATTTATTTTTAATATTTTATGGGAAATGTTTAAATGAGAATTAGATCTTAGTTCTCTTCTTGATCAGAAATAATTTTATTTCATATCTTTATATTCAAAAATTGATTTATAGTAATAATTTTTATTAATAAAATTATTTATTAATGAAATTTTGTACCCAAGACAGAGTTTTTTTAAGAAAAATAACACGAATCTTATATTTCTTTTCCATAAAAACTACATTTTAGATTTAATTGAAATTTTGAAATGAATTATTTTTTATCATACTAGATATAAAAATTATTTAACTATTTTAATTACCACTAATATCATAAAATATTTCTTTACAACTTTACAAGGTTTAATTCAAATTATTTTTTTCTAATGTTCAAGAAATTTATCTTTAAAGTGAAAATATTTTTCCTCATTAATGTTAGAAATGATCATTTTATATTATTTATATTGAAAAATAGAAAAAAAAATTATTATACACCACTGGGGATATGTTTTATTTATACTATACATAATAATTCACTATTTTTTGTAAAAATAATTACTAAGGAGTGTATTTAAATTCCAATTCCTCATTAATTTTTTTTAATGAAGTTAACCTAAAATAATTAATTTCATGAGATTATTGGAAATTAAATATCTCTTAAATATAAATATTAGTAATCATATATTTTCTTATTTCATAAATCAAATGTTATTATTACATATACTGGTTATCATTGAATGTATTTTGATTGAATATAGAATTATTGAAAATATGTATTCATTACTAAATAGAAATATGTTTCGATAATGTATAATTTACATGAATTGAATCAATAATTTAATGCTTGGGAATGAATGAGGAATGGATTTAATAGAGGGGCATAGAATTATATAAACTATAATGAAAAAACATGTCTCCAAATACCAATATGTAATATAGAAAAAATAGGTTTATGGTGTTTACCTACTAATCTGTTGGACTCTCTTGGAATAAGTTATTAGTGGTACAGATTTAATTATATCTAATATCATTACATCCAAAAGTTATCATTTCTTTTATTGAGTTCAATTTTTCTTATCCTTCATTTTAGGATATTCATATTGTTTGTGGGTTTATTGGTTCTCATGTTATTGATTTAATGAAAGTTTTTTTGAATTTTCTACCTTGTAATATTTATTATTACTTATATATTCATGATATATTCTTATATAGAAAACCCTTATTGAGCATATGGTATATATGTTATGTTGATTACTTTATCATTGTTATAAATAATGAATAATTTAATGAGATCAAGGAAAAATAAATTTTACATTCAATATATTATATTTAATATTTTCAAATGTAATGTGACATTCAAGTATGTTCCATGTTACCAAGACAACTAATCTATTTGGTCCTTAGGAATGTGACCACAATTATCTTATACAAATGTAGTAATGTAACCACTAGATCAGCATTACTGGAGATTGGGTCTTTACAATTGTTATCATATGAAGTTTAGTTTAATCCTTGGGGACTAGATTTTGGATGATTAAGTTATAGAACATTATCATGAGGTGGGAGTTGATAATAATAATAACTATAATATAAAATCCTAATTTTTTAAAGGTACATACTATTTAGGTTTTCTAGCAATGCATTCCATTATGGAAACTATAAGTGGATATAGGTTTGGAACAAAGGTGTGTCATTGTAATAACCCCAATAGAGTTTTTCAAGTATATAATGGCCACTATTTTCATTAATGTTGAGTGTGACCATAAAATACACAATTTTTGACACTCATGACGGAAATTATTGGGTTATTTATGATTTTATCAATTTTTTTTAATTTATGAACAAAACGCATGGAAACCTCTAATATTACATAATTATATGGGATAACTCTAAAGTGAATTTGGTTAATAATTCTAAGTTTAATAATATATTTTAAATAATAGATACAAGTATTATGATTTATATGATAGTAGTTTAGCATGATTATGGATATTTTCGAAGAAATTAATGATAAAACAACCGTTGGGATTGGTATGTGTTTTAGTGAAAATATTTTTTATGAAATAATTGGTTTATATTTTTTGGACATAAATACAATGTTATTGACAACCATTATTGTTAATATGATCATTTATGTTATTTTTAGAGTAGTTAATTATGATTTGTTTAATATTTTGGATGAAATTATATTTTTAGATAAACTTATTGGATAAAAATTTATTTGATGAGAAATTTTAAATTAATGATGTTAATAAAATTTTTGGGAATAGTATAGGAATTATATTTATATAATATTATTGAATGGGAAACCCATATGATGGGAAGACACTTATCGTAACTGGAACTACCGTGGGGCCTAAATAGAAAATTTATGAGTGATAAGGATGTCATTCCGATTGTTGTTCTATATGATGTAAAGGTTAATATGAAATTGTTTTTACATAAAAAAATTTATGTATCAGTACTAATGTAATGGATTTTGTTTATATTTGAGTTATAATGATGAGGTTTTATAATTAATAAATTATATTGGATATAATTTTCAAAGCATTTTTTTTGGGAAATATGTTTTTGGCACATGGAATACCATTTCATTATCTTATAGATTATATAATATGATAAATGTTAATTTTCGTATATCAAACATAAAAATCATATTTTATATTCAATAATTACAATGATAAAAGTTGTGTAAATAGATTGAAGAACAACCAAATTATCAAATTGGGATTATGAATACATAATATATGATGTAATTATATTTTATAGTTTTCCCTATCATGATAGAATAATAATTTCTCAACATTAATAAAATGATCTTGAATTTGAAATATAATAAATTTTCCATTATTTGTAATAAATAAATTTCTTTTTTAGTTATGAAAAACTATGTCATTATGGTCATTAAATTTATAAAAAAAGTTCATGGTCACTCTTAATTAGTTTTTATGAGTTAGTATTCCCCTCTACAACCTTGTTTTCAGTTTCCATAAATTGTATTCTATTTAGAATCAAATTATTATTTTATTCTCTATGATCTTCATATTTCTCATTCCCTATTTTCATGTGAACATTTTATTAATTCATTTAAGTTGTGGATTTTCCATTCAGGAACTATCAAATGTAAAACTCTTTATTTCCTTGTGAAAAATAACAATAAGATGATTCAATTTATTCATGTCTGAGATAATTTAACAATATAAGGTACTAAAATAATTATATTTTTTATCGTATATAAAATGAAACCATGATCTTAAACAACTGACAAAATATTTTATATAATTATGATTTTTAGATTGTTTTTTTTAATTGGATAAATTAATTTAAGAATTATATATAAAATTCCTAACCAATAGAAATGAATTGTTAAATTATTAAAAAATAATCACTATACTTTTTTTAAATTCATTTTAATAAAAAAATGATTTCCTCAAAAATTTAATTTATTTCATTTATTGGGAAAATTTAATAATTATTTTTTGAAATATTTAAAAATAATATTTATAATATTTCCTCCATTTTTGAAATTATAATAACAAAATTATCTTAGGTTAAAGTTTTTTCATTTTTTATAAAGCATTTATTTTTTGTAAATACTAAAAATTTCATTTTTTATAACTATCATTTAATTTTATAAAAATTGTCAAATGATATTTTTATTTTGATCCTCATTTGAAATAAGATAGTTTGAATTATAAGTAATCATATTAGATACAGATTAATAAAAATTATGAAATCTCTTGGTATGCATGATTTTTTAGAATGAAAGGGAATTTGTTTCTTGAAAAAATAGTGCATCAACTCTATTTCTGAGATAATTATAAAATAAATATTTTATTCATAAATAGAATGAATTTTTTTAAAATGGATTCCATAATTTTATTCAATTTTTTAAATAATATTTATTAATTCCAACATATTTGTGGTTTGTTGTGAATTTTATACTGTAAAAATTTGTCAATATGATTAAACTGTAAATTAGATTAACATAGGAAAATACTATGTCATAAAGATAATAATTTTTTGATTTATAATGTTATTTGAAGAAATGTTTTGACCCATATCAAATTAGGCTACATTTTGTTTGGTCACTGGTCCATGGATGCATCCAAAATAATTATTTAAGTAGTGAATAAGATATAATTGCGATATCGTGATTTTAATTCTATATTATGTGTCCACTAGAAAAAAAATCCCACAATGAATGAATTTAAATGGTCATTTCAAGAATAAGGATTGTACTTTCACGAGGATAATTTGTTGATAATTTTTAGTAATTATCTAATTATCTTTTATGATTTTATACTAAGGACATAATAACAATTTAATTAGAATATAAAATGTTAAAAGAGTTTAAAAATATTAAATAAAATATAATTTAACAAAATTATTATGTTCAGAAAACCACTTGGATAGGTATACCCTTATAGGTATATTTCAATGATATATATATTTTAAATAAATCATTTTTATGCTTTTAAATTCAAATTAACTGAATAGTTTCAAAATTGACATTTATAATAGTTTACAATAAATAATGTTTAATTAAATGGTTAAAATGGAATAAAATAGAATATTTTCCTAGTGAAATGTAAATGGATTATAATATCATTGTTTATGCACTTTTTTATTATTTTTATTTTTATGTTTTACTTATTGACCCTAAAATAGAAAATACATTAATAGCATGGTAATTGTCAAAAAGGGTTAAAAGTGGTGAAGATAAAACAATAATGTTTAAAATGTAATAAAAAAATATACCATATTTATTGGATGATATTATTTCAAATTCAAATCATTAATCCCTATAATACTCACTTTTTTTATAAATTTTAATATGATTGTTACTTTATAAAAAATTATTACTTACAAAATTCCATGAGTGAAACTCTTCTCTCTGATTAAAGGGAATACTCTTCTCTCTTTCCCATAGTTCTGAAGACTTTTGGTTTAGAAATTAGTCTCTCAAACACCTTCCTTACTTCATTTATCATGTCATTTATTCCTTGTTCTGATAATAATTTCCATATAGTAAGGCCTTTAGTGTATACCTAAATAGTTTTTAGGAAAATAAAGTATCCTTATTAACTGAGAGGTTTTTTTATTTCTTATCTAGTGTACTTAAAATAATAGAAAACCATTATGATATAATAAAAATGGTTCCGAAATGTAATGAGTTGTGTTTTTGTTAGTTTAATAAGCTATATACATATTCTCTTCCATAAAATGTGAATGGAAACTGCCATTTAGGAGTCTAGAAGACTAAGACATCGTTATGTAAGTTAATTACATTTCCATCACCACCAATCAAATATTGTATTAACAATAGAATACATATATATATATATAAGATATTATATAAATATGTTTCACTCTTAAAAAATAATATATCATTTACTTTATTACGTTTTCATTCACTGAAAAATGATAAGGTATTTCATGCATACATGCGGACTACTAACAAGATGAGGTAATGTGACTAATTTTTATAAAATAAATTAGAATAATAATATATATATGTTTATTTAAAGAAATAATATTTTATTAATTATATGATGATAATTTTGGAGTCAATAAAATCATCACCATCTTTTCATAATTTCCATTGAAAAATGTAAACATTACTCTTATGTACATATGGATTATCATCTCTATGATTATAACCTAATTCAATTATATAATCATTTTTATTGATTGATTTTCAATGAATAATTGATGTAAAAAATTATCATTATTTAATTATTTTTTTATGTGATTGAACAATGACCACTTTTAACATAATGAATCTACCAAAGTAATTTTAAATGATTCCTCGAAATATTATCAAAATGTCTCACAAGATCATAATTGATTTTATAAATGAATAAAACATTTTAATAAATAAAATAAAATGATTAGTAATTATTAAAATATTTGTAATTACAATAAATATTTATCAAATGTTTACTGTTTTGGATGATAAGGAACATACATGACTAGTCACCCCTAAGGGATAGGCATTTTATATCAATTTCTTTCATTGAGTAATATTTTATAGTTATGAGCCGAATTTTTTTATATGTTGTATATCTTTCACATCATACATGTAATACCAAGAATCATGTATAATTTATTGTATTTTAAATCTCAACTCAATTTATTTCATCCAAGGGATTTTACATGAATATTACCATGTGTCAAGGTGATTCATAGGTCAAATTATTTTAACTCTATTATATTGTTTCTTTATAGTATTTTATATTATAATAATATATGTCCGATTTCATTATATTAAGTTATATTGTATTTCCACTGGTTTTATGGGAATTTATATTGGATACAAATAATTAATTCATAGACCAATTCACACTTCAGTGATGTAATCATTATAAGGGAATTTGTCTCAATTTCCACTATATTGAGAAATATTTTTTAGTATACACATATATATTTTGTGTAGTGTATATAAAAACATATTGAGATATTTAAAATGGAAATATATTTCATCAATGTAATTAATGATTCAATTTATTTTAATCTTTTAAGATTGATGTTTAAAATAAAAATTGATCATATTTCTATTTTTGATCAGGCACATTTTTATCCATATCTATATTTTTAAAAAAATGTTATAAAAATTCACTTTTATTAAAAAATGATTAATTAAAGATATTTATAACAATTTATTATTTTTTTTTTGAAAAAATATTTTTTTTATATTTTGAAAAAGGAATATTTTTTAATATTCAAAAATCTCAATGAGATATTTGTTTATTCATACTATCTATGAAAATAATTTCCTCCATTATCTCTACTCATTACATTTTATCATCTAATACTTGTTTACAATGATATTTTTGATGAATTTTTTTTCTTAATATTCTTAATATTATGGTTATTGAAAATGATTTTGAAATGAAATGGGCTCTTTCATGAGAAATGTTTTTAATAATTTTTTTATGATACATCTATTCCTCAATGAAAAAAACATTTATGTCACATATAATCCTCTAGGTATTTCTTTAATTGATACAATAATTATTCAATATTTTAATGGTTTATGATTGTTTTTAATTTTGATATTTTTGAAATTCATTATTTTGATTAATTTTTTGGTAATTTAATTACCATTGAATCATTAACATTATTGTGATCATTAGATATTAAATTTTCCATAAATATCTATATTTTTTATCTTATATTTTCTTATAATTCAGAAAATATATAATTTTTATATATGATGTGTTACATTTAATGTTATTTTATTGAAATGGGATGTAAAAATAATTTGTATTCTTTACTCAATGCTATTTTTTATAATTATTATTTTTCACACATTAATTTATTTATTAAATATATCATCAATGCATTCAGAATGTAGTAATGGGTGGAGTCCAAAATAGTGTAACTCCTCAATTCATCGATGAGTTACATGGGATAAATAAATAAGATATAATTAAATGGGTTTACATTTTATACCTTTCCATTGATTATACATATTTTCCACAAGGTCTTTTTGATATAAATGTCATGATTTGTAAGAGAATGGTTTTAAATATTAATCATTTCCTTCCATTTGAATTTGGTTATTATTAACCATGACTTTACGACACTGATTTTATCAATGGATTCATTCTAGGATCATGTTATCAATAAAATGAAATTTGACTTCATTTATTTCTTATTCCATATTTGTTATTCCATTCTTATTTATGATATATTTTTGGGTATTTATCTTTTATTAATCATATGGTATCGCTGTTTTTTGGTTTAAATTCACTATTATATAAGTATGGTATCATTAAATGAATTTAATGATGGAGTATTTGTTACATTCACTGTGTTTTATTTCATGTTTTCAAATGTGATGTGGGATTTAAGCATGTATAAAGTATACCAAGATTAATAAATTATTCCTTCATTTACGATTAGATCACATGTATCTTATGGAAATTTAGTAAATTGGTTACTAACTCTAGTCTACAAGATATGGGTTTGTTACATGTATAAGAAATATATGTTTTTTAAATATTGATCTGTTATATCCAAGGGTCTGACTCGCACCTGGTGATAGCCTGAACATAAATAAATCATTGAGAAGAATCTATCTCAATGAATCTTGCCAAAATATTGTCCAAACGTGGATGCGGGTACTAGTTCATAATTTTATTTTAATTAAACAACCATTATTCCACACATATCCCCAGGTACCATCTTCCTTCTTATAGAAGAGAATATTTGAACCTCAATGAGAAGTACCATGTTGTGTAAAACCATTGGTCACTAAGTCCTCCAACTAAATTTTTTGATCTTGTATATTATTAGAATAATTTTTCATGGATGAATAAATATAAACCCTTCTCATGGAACAAAATAAATGGTGAACTCAAGTTATCTCTAAATATTTAATCATGGAAATCGTTAGGAAGGACCTCTCTAAATTGGTACAATATTGGAGAAATTATATCATACCATATGAAGAATAGAAATTAGGGAAAATACCCTATCCATCGTGTGAAGACCAGGTACCACATGAATATAAGGTACATCCCATTTTCCATTATGATAATAGCTACCACCCTCAACTAATGATAGCGACATCATTCCTTTGTAAAAATCAACATGATTTTGAAAGGTAACAAAGTAGTATATATTGGGGATTTTTTCAAATGTCATATACTCGAGGATGAAATGGATCCACAAAAAATGGTAACTACTAATCTTGAGTGGAAACTCATTCCATGAAATTATGTTTTTTACCATACTCATAGTAAAGTAAAAAGAACCATTACCCCTAAAATTACTTAATGTTGAACCCAAGTGTAACCATTAATGAAGAAGGTACTAAGGAGAATGAAATTAAAATACCCAAAACAATAATTCTAGAGCTGATGATATTATGATCATACCTCATAATGAAGATTTCCTGAAACACTGCATTTTAGTTATATGTATCCCTATATGTAACTAAAAAATTACATAATCTTATGTTGCAACCTAACCTCCTTGATAAGGTCTACTGTATTTCTACTAGACACCATATGTCTATATTCATCATCCTCATCAACCACCATGACCAATATATATGGTAGATTTCCAGCTCTCGTCCATTCATGGTTTCATTGATACTAATTTAGAATTTAGAAAATTTATCTATCATTTTCAACAAGGAAACTATATAATGGTCTTAAAAAATTTATGTGTAATTAAATTTCTACTAAAAGACTAAAACTCTACTAGGTCTTTCTCATCCTAAATATTCATGTTCCCTAACCATCCATTCTAATGGAATTTAAAATAGCTTGAATTTCTGACACTTTGAACATCATATCCCACTTGGGAAGCCATAAAGAATTTCATTCAACCACTACATGAAGAACAAACCTATATAGTGGTTACCACTACTGATACCATCATATTATCATAATTTTCACCCAGTGATAAGGTCATGGTTACCTATTTTAGATATAATATATAGTTTAAATTTTTATATCATAGTTCATATAACATACCTAATCCAAAACTCCAGTCATCTCTCCCTGGAAAATTTATCACGACCATAATTTGGTATAAATAATAGAAGATCAATAGGGCTAGATGAATATTGCATGGAAAACATAGTAAATTGGTAAATGTGTAAGGATTATTGATAATAATTACCTAAAAAGGAATATGATAGAATTAGTCATATAATTAACACTATAAGCCCCTCAAGATTCTCAATGATCAAAAGAATAACCATTAGCTATGGTGCAGTATCCTTTGGATCAATTTCCATTGAAAATGTATGATGGTGCTGGTGTCATAACTCCCTTTTCAACTCTGACATTATCAATATTGTCCATTGAGCTACCTCTATAGACTATACTATATATTGTAAACACAAAACATTTTTAATATTAGTTCCAAATCCCTATATGGTATGTGGTAAAACATGAAGTGATGTTGGTGGTACTACTTGCATGTCAGATCCTACCACATTAAGGGCATGATCGTTGTGGCTTCCTAGTGCTCAAATGTATTCCATAATTGAGGAATAGATCTACAATTATAAGAACATGAATTAAAACTGATACTAGATAGAACAATTTTATAATAAAAAGAATGGACTGAAACATTTAAAGAGTTCCATAGATGTTCTATAAAACCTCACATTTCTAGGGTATAATCATTAAGTGAATCTATGTTTTTATTATAAAAACATTTTTATGTGGAGTTATAATAAGATTTTATATTATAATAAAACCATTATATTTTTTTATTATATTTCCCATATAATTGCTACCATTTAGTTTATATGTTGGAATAATGGATTCTTTTACGTAATAGTTGACTTAGATTTATTATTATTCCCATGTTATAAATACCATGCAATTATGTTTTATAACTATCAATGAACATAACTAAAATAATCCTTTTCTATCAGGTAATAGGATGAAATAAATAAATAAAATATGGTTCAATTATATAAATCCCTATTAGCAATATACATAGACATAAAATTTATTATATCCCAATTTAATTCAAGTAATTAAATCCATCTAACACTTCATCCTATTAAACTGGGTTTTAGGGATTCAACATGTCATAATTGGTTAGTTTATCCACCAAAATTTTTCTATGAGTGTAAACAACATATATATTTATGTAGAAACATTGCTTAACAATTTTTTTTTTATTTTTCCAAAAATAATATATGAGAAAAATCAAAACATTAAAAAAATAGGGCACATTCAATAATCAAAAATCAATATTATAATGAAACATGAGGTCATTGTCATATTAATGAAACCTAGAGACCTATGATCTTATAATTATGTAGGAGGTAACATTTACATCCCATATGGTCCCAATGGTGAAATGAAAAATCTATATACATTAGATCATAAAACACATGTTTTTCCTAATAATGGTAATTATAGAACTTTTACAAGAGAAATCCAGATCATCAAATCAAATCAATGGTAACATAGATTTCACCTTGAATATGGGATACCTACATCCATGTATGTCCTATAAAAATATTATTACATATAAATGTATCCTATCTTGCAACCCAAAATATTATTTCATGGAAAATGAACCCACATGAATACTACTTTATGATATAATGAGTTCATTTCATACTTAACTAACCAAACCTGGGGGATAAATGGGCACAAGGGCGCCTCCCTTTACAACAAAATGTTATGAATTGTATCAAGGGTGTATGATGCTTTAATGGGAATATTATACAATATATATCATAGCATTGAATAATATATAGTGATAATGAGGCATAAGTAAAAATTATAAGGAATTGTAATATTGAAAAATGTTTGAGGAAGTAAACCATGAAGAAAATAATAGGATACCTTAATAGAAATAGTATCATATATAGATGTTCTAATGAGTTTAATAAAGTGAAACATGGAGAAATAGTCATAGAAAAAAATATTAAAAATATATAAAATACCGAAAATAAGAAAAAAATATATATCCCCATAAGAATAATTACCCCTAGCTGAGTCACATTCACTTAAGATCCCAATGTAGAAAGGTATCATGTATCTATTTCTAGTTTCTTCCACTTATCCTTACCTGTATCCAGGATGTTTGTTTAGGTAAAAAATAGTTTCATGAATAGGGCATGAGTATAAGATAGCAGGTTACTGCAAATTATGAATATTAAATATCCATTTTGGTAATATATAAGGTATAAGTTTGTATGTATAACAAATAATGTCAATAAATAAATATAATACATGTCGTGATCAGGATCCACATGGGATAAATTGTCACACCAAACCTATGTAGTCCTAATATTGATTACTCTAGATATAATACATTAGAATTTATCATAGGACTAAAAGAACATATTGAATCATCTATTTATTATAATAAAAAAGGACCAATAAAACACCCTTGTCATCCATTACAAAAAAGGCTGATCCCACACACAGATTTCAAATGAGAAGATAATATATGATGTATGAGTTTAATTCATTGAGTGAAAAGATATCATTTCACCCAAACATCATCTAACTAATATCAAGGAAAAATACATGGTAATCTTGAATGATACTTGATTGGATTCCTATGAGATAATATAAGGTTGTACATATTCATAGAAATAATGAAGGTTAAAGATAGGTAATCTATGACATTATAATTTCCATATTATATAATTTATTCATAATCCTCATGATAAGGTATTCAAATATCTATGATATTAAATTATTCAAACTATATTGTCTTACATGATATCCAAAAATTTAATTATTTAGAATCCTATGAGTTGTCCTAGGTCATTCTAAGTTGGGAACAAAATTATTAATCAAGAAAAACACCCCATTAATTATCTTATAATGTTATATAATAACAGTCTTGCTATACCATTAATAATTATCATTAGAAAATTGATAGACCCCGATCATTTTAAATTTAATTAATTGATTAATTTAATTACTAAATGTAATGAAAAATAAATCACAAAAAATAATTATTTATATTTTCAGATTATAAAATTGTTGGGATCATTAAACAATCCCACCTAAGGGGTGTTCAGGATGATGTTTTTATCTTATAAAATTTTCAAGGGGGTAAAAACAACTCTAGCACATGGATTAAACATAAGTTAAAAGGGATAATAATTTTAAATGTGAAAATAAAATGTTATGGAGTGCACCATAATAGAAGACATTATAGTCATGTTATACTTATAGGAACCCATGTGTTTTATATACATCGTCAAATGATTTTAAGAATTACTAAACATCAAATTAAAAGCCAAGGATCATAAAGTCAAGTGTCTCTGAAGACTAGGTACATAATAAAACACTATAAAAAACTTTTTATTTAATCTCCAAAATGAGATCCTATATTCCATTATGATAGCACATTTTCATAGGATAACATGGGGATAACATGAACAAAGTGATGAGTTAAAATCCCATTAAGGTAAAAAACATAGTAATAATGCTTTAGCACATGGGTTATAAGGCATGGAATAATGATATAAAAATGTGTGTAACATGTGAAATCATAAAATATAAACACGGGATCATATAAACATGTTTTCATAATAATTTATAAACAAAATAAAACATAAAATTATCAATATACATGTCTCAATTCACATAGAGGAGTAGAAGTCAAGGTTGACCACCAAGTCTTTTGCACAGGGTAGCATGAGTCATGGCTAACCGCCAAGACTGTTGCACGTAACGTATCATGATACTAAACTTTAACCAATGGATTGGTGTTCAATCAAGAGGCACCCATATTAAAATTTTAATGAATATTATTCCCACATAAAAAATAATACCTAATCAAGCATACATAAGCATAAGTGTAGCCATGGAATGAAATGGGTATCGTAATCAAGCCATAAATCATAATTTAATGGGCGTATCATAAAATTTTCCATGAAAATAATAATTAAATCACTAATGTAGATTCATATTGTATAATAAGAATATATCATAATAATTTATTCCAATTTTAAGGAGTAACATGTAAATGATTTTTTGACAAACATTAATATTAAAACATTTTAGTGCGGTCTAATGAAAATATAAAAGTTCATTTAAAATAGAAAAGGTGACAATATTTTATCTAAAAATATAAGTGAACAAGGAATTTTTTCATGATAAAAATATTTTTTTTATAAATATAATGGTTTCTAAAAAACAGATCATATATTGTACTTGAAAATGGCTATGAATTTGGCAATTTCTTTTAAAACTGGATTTCTTTTCAGGAATTATTGAGGAGGGAATCATTTAAAAACATTTATATCCCCAAAAGAGAATGATGGATGGATATTGAAACATTATTCTAGATATTATACATAGTATTTATAAGTTTTAAATAAATAAAATGAAAAATTTATTTGGATAAAAATAATTATAGAGCAACCCAAAGGAATGTTGGATGTTCGGGTAGAATCCCTTACAAAATATTGACATAGTATTAGGTGTACCTAAAAGGGATTAATGAGAGAGAAAGAGGTTTATATTCTTTTATACATAATGAGGGATTTATGAGGGAGTTGAAAATTCATACCCCATCACTAGGAACTACACATTAAAGGACATAACATAGAGGAGATTTTTGAATAAATGTGAGAAAAAGAGGATCCCTTACCTAATGTCAGATGGTGTTCTTCGCATGATCGTAATGACACGAATAGTCAAATTACATTCATTAATTAATAAATTAAGAACCTAAAATACATTTTATTTTTTTATTATAACCTTATTAGGTTCATCTATGTCCTTCGGATTAGTTAAGAGGTTCAATTTCATTACTTGGGAGCGTTTGCATCCTTGGTTTTAATGATCAGTTCACTTAAATTCAAGTTTGGATAAACATGTATGATGAGAATGGTTTTCTTTAAATCATGTTCTATGACATTAGTAAACATAAAAAATACTACATAGTTATAAATTTCATTTGGTTATTTGGAGTGAATTTGAATCATTATATAAAACATTAATGGTAAATGCTTGGATTGATTTGATGATTTTTCTCATAATTAACTTGTTTTGTATTATTATTATCCATATTGTGGGAAAATGGATTATAGAACATAAAAATGATAAAATAAATATTTAATAGTATGGTTCAACTGTAAAAATGGTTTCATGATAAGAATTCAATATGGTAATATAAATTGATAAGTCGTCATCCTTGAATGTGATAAATTAACACATCTCAGACGGTGTTTTCGTATCATTCATATAAAAGAAGGGGAAAGGAGTGATGAAAATGAATTATAACATTATCATAAAAATATTATAGTACATGTATGGTAATTTATTTTTCAAACAATTTTTATTATGAGAGTTTTGGAAATAAAGGAGACCAAGGGAACATAAAAAGAAAATGAATGAAAAGAAAAGAGGAATTTACCTCTTTATTTCATCATCATTAAGAGCCTATTAAGGGGGGAGGATATGGCCTTTTGAGGAGACAAAGGGATTCTGGATGTGGGGGAGGATATTAGGTAGATATTATGATAGGATTTAGGGGAGGCACAAGTCTTGAGAAGAATGAATAGTAGAGGGAAGTGTGGGTTCTTTTTATAGTGGAGGGGAGAGGGTTTTCTTAATATTTTAATCATTAGTTTATTATTTCTTCATAGGAAAATAAATAGTGGTGATTACATGAACAAAAATAAAAATAAGTTAACTTGAGTTAGAACCAAGGGTTCTTAAATAATATGAACATAAACCATGACACAATAATTAATGTATTTAGCTTTTTTTTAAATTATCGTATTTCACTATTCATCAAAAATTCATGTATTTTAGAAAAATCCCAAAAATTCACCTTAACCATTTTTTTACATGTATAATAAAATAATGAAATTAATTTTTATAAAATAATTTCATAATAATGATTAATTTAGTTTTTAATTAAAATCATAATTTATATGAATTATACAGGTTTTAAATATATAAATGATTTTATATTGCATTCAAAAATTACATAAGGTCTTAAAAACATATCTTAAAACCAAAAGACATAAAATTGTTAATTTAAGGTCACCTGTTAGGGAAAATAAATATTATTTTAAATTAATTTATTAATTGTAATTAATTATTTATGACTTATAAAAATACCAATACTTTTACTATGGCCATATTATCAATTGTTAGATGCCAAAATTTTATTTATACATTCACGAGTGAGGTTACTATTCTTTTGGGTGATTTAATACTCATAATAGTAATATTAATATTTATAAGGGATTGTTACTATTCATAATGATAGGTTAAAATTCACAAAAAATTAGGTTTTTTCGTTCGGTCTCCAAACATCTTACTAATCCTAACTGTGTATGTCATATTTTCCAAATTCAAATCACAAAAGTGAAAATATTATGTTTAAAGGTCACATAGTACATAGTTGTTCATTATTTGGTGATTTCATGTGATTATATGGCATAATTATAATATTGGAATTTCCGTTGATAAAACATTGGGTCATTAAATTATTCCCCCATTGTGAAATTTCTCCCTCAAAATTTTAGTTTACATTCTAATCCATAAATAGGTGCATGTACTTTTTCTTCATTGCCTCCTCCAGTACCCATGTTTCCTCATCATACTTATGGTTCCTCCATAGTACTTCAACTTGGTGAGTAGTCTTGTTATGTAGAAAATAATACCTACGATACATGATAATCACTAGCTCCCCCTCATAAGAAAGATCATTCTCCAGTTATACCACCTATGAATAGAGTATATGTGAATGATCTAGTATGTACTTCCTTAAGAGTCAGAAATAAAAAACATCAGGTACTATAGACATGGTAGGTTGAAGTGCTAGTTGATAGGCCCAACCTTAACACGGTCTAAAATATCGAAGGGGTCGATGTTCCTAGTAATTAACTCTCCTTTCTTCCTAAACCTCATGACCTTCGTCCATAGAGGTATGAATTTAAATACCACATCACCAACCTCGAACTCAATGTCTCTTAAATGATTATATACATAACACTTTCGACATCTTTGGGATTCCTTGATGTGATTCTGAATGGTTTTCACCTTCTCCTCCTTTTATTTGACCATTTTAGTTCCTAACAGCTTACTCTCACCAAATTCATCCCAACACATTGGAGTTTTTCACATTTACGCACAAAGGGTTTCAAATGGGGCCATTCAGATGCTTGAGTGGAAGCTATTGTTGTAGGAGAATTCAACCAGTGGAAGATGTTCATCTCATCCCTCATTAAACTCTATAAAACATTATCTCAACATATCTCCCAGTGTTTGAATAGTTCACATAGATTGGCCATCAGTTTGATGATGATAGGCCGTACTGAAGATCATTTTTATGCACAGAGCATGTAAGATAATTTTCCAGAACATCGAGGTAAATCTCAGATCTCGATCAGATATAATAGATATTGGTCTTCTAAGCATTTTTACCACATCATTTATATAAATCCATTCATGTTTATTTAATTAGAAGTTATATTGAATTGTGATAAAGTGTGTTTCCTTTGTAAGACCATTCATAATGACCCATGTAGCATTGTTTCCTCTGGATGTCCTATGAAATATAGTGAAAATGGACATAGTGATGTTCTTATGCTTACATTTTGGTTTGGGTAATGGTTGTATCTTCCCCTTATACTTCTATATTCTTGACTTCACTTGTGGAAATGTCGAGTAATTTGATGTATACTCAGCAATATGATTATTCATAATGTTCCACCAAAATTTCTCTCATAGATCTCGATACATATTTGTGCTACCTGGGTGAATAGAGATTTTTGAGATATGTGCATCATTAAAAATCTCATTCTTTATCTTGAGATCAGGTGGTACACATAATCATGACCCAAATCATACAACTCCTTCCACATCAATCATAAAATCATAGGATTTCCCATTTCTAATGGCTTCCACCCTTTTCTGAATTTCTACATCTTTTCTTTCAGCATTCATAATTTTATCAATGAGGGATGGTTGAAAAATCATTTGAGAGAGGATTGATGATGTTCCTCCCTTATTGATTCATATATCCATCCTCTAAAAATATAATAAAATTAGATAATTTTTAATTCTCATCATTTATAAAGATGTTGGATCCTCTCTACATAGATCATGCACCACATTGTTTACCTTACCATAATGGTAGAGGATTGAGAATTCATAATCCTTGATGAGATCTATCCATCTACATTGGAACATATTATTCTCTTGTAATGTGATTATATGTTTGTGACTTTTGTAATCAGTATATATCTCACACTTTTTCCCATAGAGATAACGCCACCAGTTTTTGACGCAATGATCACAACCGCCAACTCCAGATAATGTGTAGGATAGTTTTTCATGTGTATTTTCAGATGTCTTAATGTGTAGGCTACCAGTTTATCATTTTTTATCAACACATATCCTAATCCATTATTTTATGAATCGATGTACACCAAAAATGATTATACACTTGTTGGGAGTGTGAGTATTGGCACAGTGATAAGCCTATTTATCAACTCTTTAAAGCAGTCTTCACGTTCTTGAGTCTAGAAAAACATCACTCCCTCCCGTGTCAGCTTGGCCATTGGGTTTGAAAATCATGAGATGTTCTTAAAAAATCTTCTATATTTCTATGTTAGACCCATAATGTTATGGATCTCTGTTATTGATATTTTCCTGGGGTACTCTTCAATTACCTTTGTCTTGGAAGGGTCCACAGATATCCTTTTTCTAGAGATAACATTACCCAAGAATGATAGTTCCCCCATATAGAAAATACATTTACTATACTTTTCATATATATTCTCCGTTAACAAAGTCTTTGTCACATTATTCAAATTCTCCTCGTGTTTCTCCTTTCTCTTGGAATATATTTTGATATCATCAATAAAGACTACCAAAAATTTGTCGAGGTAATCTCAAAGGACTCTATTAATTGAATCCATGAAAATCACTAGACCATTAGTGGGTTTAAAGGGCGTCATTATGAACTCGTAGTGTTCATACCTCATTCTGAAGGAAGCCTTAGGATTATCTTCCTTCCTCACCGTTAATTAGTGATATCATAACTGAAGGTCTACATTAGAGAAAAAACTAGCCCCGCAAAGCTAATCGAACAAGTTATATATCTATGGCCTGGGATACATGTCCTTTATAATGATTTTATTGATCTCACGATAATTAAGGAAAGTGCATATTGATCCATCCTTCTACTTGATGAAGAGTACTGACGTACCCCCTGGTGATGCACTGTGGCATATAAAGCCCTTCACCAAGTCTTAATATCTGCTTCTTCATCTCTTTCAACTCTATGGTGCCCATTCTATACGGTTTATATGATATAGGTCAGATCTAGGACTATGTTTGATTGATAATTAAACCTATTGATCTGGTGGAATGTAACTCTCAGACCCTAGATTCCTAGAGTCGGTGCATTATTACATAACATTGGCATGATCACAAGAAATATCAAGTCTCGAAAGACTGATTAGTTTAGTAGCTTTGGAAACACTAGATATATTCATAAAGTTTACATTATGTCAATAAGTGAAAAACTACAACAACATATTGTCTTCATATACCCTCATACTATCCCAGCAGGTCATTCATAAAATACTTCTTCACATCTTGGGAAAAATAAAACATTGAAAGGGGTGAGCTCAGATGCTCAGTAAGCATAACAATATAGCAGAAACATTCAAAAATAAACAAAAAAATTTAAGGCAATGTATAACTAAAACAAAATACCTTTAAACTTGAACTTCATCATAATATGGCAAGGATAAAATGAAATAATTCCATTTACTTATTCACATGGATATTCTACTAGTCGAATAATCACATGAAAATATTAATAACCACTTTCATAATGACGGAATGCATAATGCCAGACTATCATAACCACGTATCCATGGCCTAGTTCCAATACTACAAACAATATTTTGTCAAGGCCTAGTTCCAAAACACTAGTTTGTCTCATGAGACCTACCGATGCATCAAGGAGCTATAGCAGGCTCCACCCGCCACATATTAAGTCCAATGCATTCCCATATGAATAGGTTTAAACATAACACAATCATTCATATTAAAAATAGCATACTAAATGTAAATACTTATCTAAAAACCATGAATGGTATAAAAATAGCACATACACAGTCAAAAATAACTCGTTAGATACAATATGGATCATTATATTGTATCATATTAGCCTCAATCGAGAATAATGAAGAATATTGACATAGATGAAAATAATCATCAAAACTATTTGAGAGAAATATCCCCCTTTTTCATGAAATCATTTAAAAGTCACACTGATTGTCAAGAATCCATTAAAAAATAGATTTTTTAATAAAAGTGTCCCATACAACTTTGAATCTTTTAAATGGAGTTTTAATTTTAAAACTTTAATGTCCATATAAATAAATCCTTAAAACCATTTTTAAAACATGGACATTAATGAGAATGATTTAGAAGAATAAGTTTTTAAAACATTGAAAAATGGTATATTAGTTAGAGTTTCTAACCAAAAGAGAGACACTTGAATACAAATAATTGAGGTAGTAATTTTTTTTTAATATCATAAGAATAAAGGGATTCATGATATACTATGTCAAAGTACATTATATACACGACATAAAATTCATTTGGTGTATAACAACAAAGAAGTCTCAATGGAATGTAAATTGAGAAGAAATCACTCATAAAGGTCGTATCCTTAGGTTAAGGATTAATCAACGACATAATTACGTGTGAAAAATATATATACACTAAATATGATTGGATATTTAGTGTAAAACAATCAAAGGACATTCACACATATTCTTGTAAAAACAACACCAATGAATTGGATGTTTATCTCAAAAAATAGAGATTGAGTACAAATTACTCTTATCAAGTTCATATCGATGACTTTAGAATTTATCAATGGAGTTATTATGTGTATAAAATGTATATCCACAGAAAGGGGAGTGGAAATTATGACATAATAAAATTAATAGTCATTCCACACATAATCTTGGAGAAAAAAAATCAATGAAGTATGCGTAAAGCCGAATGAGTGGAAATTGAAATTTCAAATTCCCTTACCGATTTGGTAACTTATGAAACATGCACCCATGAAATAAGGAAAATACTATGATGATGTAAATATCCATAAATTAAAATGAATAAAATCATAAGCAGTACACACACCACAAGAATTAAATAAGTGGTGAACAATGGAAATCTCATGGAATTAAAAGTGAGATAAGAAACCCCTTACTTTGTACTTTTTCCTTGGTCGATGGTAGGTTAACCTGATGTATATTGGTGAAATAATTTTTATTGAACTATAAAAGAGTCATTTAAATTAATATGATATCATATATGATCTTTTAACATTTATTTGTTAATAATATCTTAGTATTATCGTCATTTTGGGTGTTAACTTACTCGTTTTCCTTTATATTCTTTGTTAAGTAAGCCATGTTTTTTATGGATAGGTAGTGTCTTATTAATATCCAGAATTATATAAAGTCCTTAAACATTATTTTTATTCATCAAATGAGAATTATACTTGAATGGATACGATGGAGAATGAATCTCATCGCGTTTGTGGAGACGGTAGTCCGTACGTACGCACGAGAGACAATATCATTCTTTTGATGTTAAAGTAATATATAATTGGATGGTATATCATATAGAAAGAATAATTATCATGTTATATTTATTATTTACATGAATTACACATCATTATTATACCCATCCAAATAATAATTTATTGAATGACAATTACACCACGACGTGGAGACGGTAAGCCGTACGTACTCACGTATGGTGACATGCCATTCAATGGATGGATAGAATACTGAATATGGTTCCACATATTTATAATAACATCACAGTATATAGAAGATACTGGATTTATTATTTTATAATATAAATAACAAATAAATAATAAGTTGAAGAAGAAAGGATCTTGAAAGAGGGTGGTGAAAACATTACCTCTTCTTCGGGTTCTTCCATTTGATTTGATCAAAAGGGATCCTTAGGTTGGCTTTATGATCAAACTAATGCCTCCAGGTTGTAGTGATGGAAGTTGAGAGAGTATTGTGGCAGGGTTTGGCCGAGACAAAATTCTTTTAATGTGTGAATTAGTGAGAAGGGGGAGTGCCCTTTTATAAGAGGGTGAGGGGCACCTTTGGAAAATCTAAAAATATTATTTTATAATAAATTCATATTTGGTTTATAATGGCTCCGAAGTGTATTATTTAAATTTTAATGTGGGTATAGGTCAAAAACCACTCAACCAATAGAATTTAGAATGGTTGGGTCATTATATTAACCTTATCATTATGTATTAACTCTTAGTTAATTAGTTTCACTTTTACGATCTCTCTTTGTATTTTTATATTATATGGTTAATAAACTTATTATATAAATCCAAGAGGCCCCCAAAGTGGTCCATTAATGATACACCTATCATGATATAAGTCTCTTGGCCAAACCTTAGATTTGTAGAAATTGAATATAAATTAATAATATAATATTTGTTTTAAAAACTCCTTTTTGTCAATTTTGACACTATTGGGTATTTTGTTTTTGATAAATTGATAACAGCATTATTAATTCGAAAAAAAATTATATAATCAATCCAAATATGTAATTTTGAACTAGAAAATTATTGGAATTTATAAAAATTCTCAAATTACATTTATTTTTATATTTATAATATCAATTAGTTTAAATTTCATTAATAAGGTAATTACTGCCTCACCATTGTGTCATCAATAAATTAAATTATTTAATGTCTAAAATTTATAAATAAAATAACATTATGTAGTAAATCTTTTTATCTTTCTAATTAATATTTACAAACGAATATATCTTATCTATAACCCTATGTTAAAATTTTTTTAGTAAATAAACATTGATATTAACTCTTTTAACTCTTGTTTGAATTAAATAATAATAAATGTCCTAATCTAATATAAGTGGACCTAAATGATAATATTTTACTCCTACCGTTGTTTTTGGTCGATATACACTTGTCCAATAGTATTAGGACATGTGTTAAGGTAATATTAATATCATTTTTACCCTTAATTACAATATTTACTTTTAACCGTGGTAAATAAAAGTGAAAAGTTACTATTCACCAAAAATTATTTTCATCTCATTGAACCAAATTTTACTCCTTGAAATTAACCGTGTTTCTCGAATTTCCGAAATTCCACTCACAAAAACTGTAAAATTAAGTTTTATGAAAAATTCAGTTTTTTAACTACCACTTAGTGGTTTCACTATTCATCAAAAAATGAAAGTTTCCAGAAAATTACCAAAAATTAGGCCTAAGCTATATTTGATATTATTAATTCAAAAATGATGTCTATTTTACCAAATTCAAAACATATTATTTAAATTAATTAATTTAAAAATTAATTCTTATCGTCAAAACAAATAGCGTGTTTTTAAGGTATTATAACTATCAAAAAATTGACACTTGTTTATGTCTGGTTTAAAAGTAAAATTACATCCAATGACCAACATTGTATTAAATGGTAAAAATATATTCTAAATATAGTTTAAAACCTCTCAAATTAATAATTTATCACTATTAATTATTTCGATTAAAAAAGATGTTTTTAATTAAAATTTAGTAATTTTCACTATTCATCAAAATATGAAAGTTATCCGAAAAGTATCAAAATTTCACCCTAAGCTAATTTTGATATTACGAATCTAGAAATTAAATCCATTTCGAAAGATAAAATTTATAAAATTTCAAAAAGTATGTATTACTATTCATAACGACTAGTTTGATTGTTTGTGGTGTGTTAGAATCTCGAAGTTGCGTACAATGCACGCCATTGCATTATTCAAAGGTAAATGTACCATGGAAGATTGGGGTGTTACATTATCCCCTCCTTCAATAAATTGTTTCCTCACAATTTTTTTAAAATTGGGCTTGAGAATATAATGGAAAGTCCCACATCAGAAAAAGAGTCAATAAAACTATCACTTTAAAAGAAAGGAAGAGAGGTATAAAGGTCCCCCAAGATAACCCATACTAGCATTCCATGTAGGAAAACATGGGTATGGACGATAAACTAAGTTTTGTGTTCTGATGGAGAGGGATAGAAAACATGATTAGGAGAAAGTTAACAATAAGAAAATCACAAAATTGTGTTGGGAAAAACGGTCATTAGACTCCCAGTATGAAAAGTAAACGGACAACATTTTTTGTTTTAAGTTATATTACATAAGGACGAGGAATTAATTTATGATATTGACTAAGAACATAAAGAAATATATTTACTTTTTAAGTATAGTTTTATTCTTTAATAATTTTTTACCACTAAATCATTTTTTTTCACAATGAGTATTCAAGAAGACTTGGCCACAATGGAAGAGCTAGAATAATCTTCTATAGAAATAAATGATCCACGTAGCATAATCTATATATTTACCTTGTCTTTAGAGATTAATCAAAACCAAAATGGTTAGAATAATATATGATGATCCCCCAAATGGATATTACATTAGAGAAAAAGAAACAGTAATCTTAATTTCTAAAATTAAACCATCAATAACCAAATGTTAAATAAATACCATTCAATAATAAATTGTACTTAAAATCCTTCAATATAATCCAAACTAATATTGAAACCTAAAACTTATAAGAACGCAGTCTTCCACATTAAATTGTATCTCCAAATGAAATTAATTACTCTTAAATTCACATACTTAAAAGTAATTAAACTAATGATTTCCATAAATAATCCAAATCACTATAAATCCACAATAAAAACATAGATAAAAATCCTCCATTAATCCTCAAATGAAATCTCATACTAATCTATTTTCTTTGGGTATATAGTTTTCACAACAAAGAGAACAACTTCCAAAATAACATTTATCACTTAATCACCAAATCATTTTCCTATACTAAGGGTATTCATTTCATAAGACATAAGATCCCAAATCATATTATTATTGATCAATAAAATCATTTAACTAAAAATAATAGTCACACTACCCAGGGACATCACGTAGTCCAGTGATAGGAGATAAACCCCAATCGCACTTTGGTTGTGGGTTCGATTCCCACATCTTTGTCCGACACGACGGGTTGTCACACGGTCTGCGTGTTTTCCTTTTTCAAAAACTATATTTTTTAACATTAACAAAATGAGATAAATACCTCAAAATAACCATAACATAATTTAACCACAAATCTTATCTCATACCTTGCCTTTTCATCCCAAATTATAATAACTTATAGTTTCCTCAAACTCAACGATCATATTAAACCAAATGGTAATTTATAACTATATCCACAGGAGAAAAGATAATTCTTCCTCAAATATCCTTCTCACATGGAAAAGTACAGGGTTAAAAATACAAGAGAACATTATTCCAAAGTAAACCCATCAACAAGGAGCACAAATACTTTTAAAACATTTCTCCAACTATTTATTTCCACATAGCTTCTTCTTTGACCAAGAAAATATCCTATAGAACAGGAAATTCACTTGGGTAATGGCCAGGTCCCCTACATTTACGGAAAATGACGGTAAATGGATTCTTGGGACCATTTTTATCTTCTTCCATAGTAATCTTCATTTTTCTTCGACAATTCTTCACTTTATGTCCTTCCATACCACACGTAAAGCATTTCTTTTTCCCATTGAGACACTTTACTAGGTGTCTCCTTCCACATTTCATGCATGATGGAAATTGAGGATTACTTTCTCCATAGTCTCCACTACTAGAGCTCTTATCATTCATCACCTTTCTCTTCTTTATTGTCTCCGAGAATTGGTTAATATATATATTGTTGATCATATATTTGGAAAATTTATTTGGCATAAAGACTATATCTTTTACGCCTATAAACATTCCATTTTCTTGCTCATTTCCACCACTGTTCCCACCTTGTACATCATTCTCAAAGTCACTATGACTTCCTTGGAATCCATCCATTGACTAAAACCAGAAAGCATTGTGTGAGTAACCGTAGTCCTAAAATCATTTAGAGATTAACATGTCACCATATTATCAATTTGAAACACATTATGTTTAACCAAGTCCATTTACTTTCATCTTATATATATAATACTTCAAATCGGTTTGTAAATAAAATTTAAATTATCCTAATCATATCCCCCGGGAGTGTCGTAACCAAGAGTGCATAAAGGCCCGTTGTCAGGCACCCGTTCCAATTTGAGTCTAGCTCAAAGCGGTGTTTTCGGGTTTTACCCCAAGGTACATGTGTTCCATATCCGCCTCTACCTGCTCATATCCATATAGGGATGTATTTCTCGGAAAACTCCCAAAATCTCTACAATACCAAAATTCTAGGAAGTTCTTCTATACTAATCCTCAACGTTCATATTAGGTCTACGTGCTCTAATCAGAGTTTATCTAAATCTAGCTTCCAAGGTTTGTACTAAACTTCCTATAATACCAAATGTAACGCCCCGACCCTAGATACCCAGAGCCGGTGCATTATTACATAACATTGTCTTGATCACAAGAAATATAAAGTCTAGAAAGACCGATTAGTTTAGTAGCCTTGGAAATAGTAGATATATTCATAAAGTTTACATTACATCAATAAGTGAAAAACTAAAACAACATATTGTCTTCATATCCCCTCATACTATCCCTGCAGTTCATTCATAAAATACTTCTTCACATCCTGGGAAAAATAAAACATTGAAAGGGGTGAGCTCAGATGCTCATTAAGGATAACAATATAGCGGAAACTTTCATAAATAAACATAAAAATTTGAGTCAATGTATAACTAAAACAGATGACTTTTAAACTTGAACTTCAGCATAATATAGCAAGGATAAAATGAAATAATGCCATTTACTTATTCACATGAATATTCTACTAGTCTAATAATCACATGAAAATATTAATAACCACTTTCATAATGATGGAATGCATAATTCCAGACTATCACAACCACGTAGCCCAGGCCTCGTGCCAAGAATACAAATAATATTTTGTCAAGGCCTCATCCCAAGACACTAGTTTGTCTCATGAGACCTACCGATGCATCGAGGAGCTATAGCGGGCTCCACCCATCACATATTAAGTCCAATGCATTCCAATATGAAAAGGTTTAAACATAACGTAAACATCCATATTAAAACTAACATACGAAAGGTAAATACTTATCCACAAACCATGAATGGTATAAAAATAGAACATCCACAGTCAAACATAACTCATTCGATAAAATATGGAAGATTTTATTGTATCATATTAACCTCTATCGAGAATAATGAACGATATTGACATAGATGAAAATAATCATCAAAACTATTTGAGAGAAATATCCCCCTTTTTCATGATGTCAATTAAAAGTCACAAAATTTGTCAAGATGCCATTTAAAAATTGATTTTTGAATAAAAGTGTCCCATACCACTTTGAAACTTTTAAAAGGAGTTTTAATTTTAAAAATTTAATGTCCATATAAATAAATCCTTAAAACCATTTTTAAAACATGGACATTAATGAGAAAGATTTAGAAGAATAAGTCTTTAAAACATTTAAAAATGGTATTTTAGTTAGAGTTTCTAACCAAAGGAGAGACACATGAATACAAATAATTGAGGTAATCAAAATTTTTTAATATCATGAGAATAAACGGATTCATGATATACTATGTCAAAGTACACTATATACACCACATAAAAGTGATTTTTTGTATAACAACAAAGATGTCTCAATGGAATGTAAATTAAGATGAAATCTCTCATAATGGTCGTATCCTTAGGTTAAGGATAAATCAACGACATAATTATGTGTGGAAAATATAAATACACTAAATATGATTGGATATTCAGTGTAAAACAATCAAAGGACATTCACACATATTCTTGTAAAAACCACACCAATGAATTGGATGTTTATCTCAACAAATTGAGATTGAGTAAAAATTACTCTTAGCAATATCATACCGATGACTTTAGAATTTATCAATCAATTTATTATGTGTATAAAATGTATATCCATAGAAAGGGGAGTGTAAATTATGACATAATCAAATGAATAGAGATTCCACACATAATTTTGGAGTAAAATAATCAATGAAGTATGTGTAAAGCCGAATGAGTGGAAATTGAAATTTCAAATTCACTTATAGATTTGGTAACTTATGAAACATGCACCCATGAAAGTAGGATAATACAATGATGATGTAAATATCAATAAAGTAAAATGAATACAATCATGGGTAGTACACACACCACATTAAATAAATAAGTGGTGAACAATGGAAATCTCACGGAATTAAAAGTGAGATAAGAATCCCCTTACTTTGTACATTTTTCTTGGTATATGGTAGGTTAACCTCCTCTATAATGGTGAAATAATTGTTATTTAATTATACAAGAATCATTTACATTAATATGATATCATATATGTTCTTTTAACATTGATTTGTTAATAATATCTTAGTATTATCGTTATTTCGGGTGTAAACTTACTCTTTTTCCATTATATTCGTTGTTATGTAAGCCGTGTGTTTTATGTATAGGTTGTATCTTATTCATATTCAGAATTATATCAAGTCCTTAATCATTATTTTTAATCATCAAATGAGAATTATACATGAATGGATACGACAGAGAATTAATCTCATCCCGTTCGTGGTGACGGTAGTCCGTACGTACGCACGAGCAAAAATATCATTCTTTTGATGTTAAAATAATATATAATTGGAGGGTATATCATATATACAGAATAATTATCATGTTATATTTATTATTTACATGAATTACACATCATTATTATACCCATCCTAATAATAATTTATTGAATGACAATTACACCACGGCGTGGAAATGGTAAACTGTACGTACGCACGTATGGTGACATTCCATTCAAAGGATGGATAGAATACTGAATATGGTTGTACCATATTTATAATAACATAACAGTATATAGAAGATACTGGAGTTATTATTTTATAATAGAAATAACAAATAAAGAAGAAGTTGAAGAAGAAAGGAACTTGAAAGAGGGTGGTGAAAACATTACCTCTTCTTCGGGTTCTTCCTTTTGATTTGATCAAAAGGGCACCTTATGTTTTCTTTATGATCAAACTAAGGCATAAAGGTTCTAGTGAGGGAAGCTGAGAGATTAGTTTGGTAGGGTTTTGCCTATCCAAAAGGCTTTTAATGTGTGAATTAGTGAGAAGGGCGAGTGCCCTTTTATAAGAGGGGTGAGGGGCACCATTGGAAAAGCTAAAAATATTATTTTATAATAAATTCAAATTCGTTTTATAAAGGCTCCAAAGTGTATTATTTAAAATTTAAGGTGAGGACAGGTCGAAAACCACTCAAACAGTATAATTTAGATAGCTTTGGGTCATTATATTAACCTTATCTTTAAGTATTAACTCTTAGTTAATAAGTTTCACTTTTACAATGTCTCTATGTATTTTTATATTATATGGTTAATAAAATTACTATATAATTCCAAGAGACCCCCAAGTGGTCCTTTAATGATACACCTATCATGATATAAGTCTCTTGGTAGAACCAAATATTTTTAGGAATTGAATATAAATTAATAATATAATATTTGTTTTAAAAACTCCTTTATGTCAATTTTGACACTATTGGGTGTTTTGTTTTTGATAAATTCATAACAGCATTATTACTTCGAACTAAATTTTTATAATCAATACTAACATGTCATATTAACCTAGAAAAGTATTTTAATTCATAAAAAGTCTAAAATTACTTATATTTTAATATTTATAATATCGATTATTTTAATATTTCATTAATTAGGTAATTACTGCATCACCATTGTTTCATAAATAAATTAACTTATTTAATGACTAAAAATTATAAATAAAATACCATTAGGTAGGAAATCGTTTTATCTTTCTAATTAATATTTACATTCTAAATTATCTTTTGTATAACCCTATATTAAAAATTTTTTAGTAAATAAACATTGATTTTAACTCTTTTAACTCTTCTTTGAATTAAATAACAATAAATGTCCTAATCTAATACAAGTGGACCTAAATGATAATATTTTACTCCTAAGGTTGTTTTTGGTCGAGACACACTTGTCCAAAAGAATTAGGGCATGTGTTAGGGTAATATTAATATCATTTTTACCCATAATTACCCAATTTACTTTTAACTGTTGTAAATTAAAGTAAAAAGTTACTATTCAGAAAAAAATATTTTCATCTCATTGAATCACATTTTACTCCTTGATATTAACCGTGTCTCTCATATTTTAAAAATTCCACTCATAGAAGCGGTAAAATTATGTTTTATGAAAAATTCAGTTTTTGAACTACCATTTAGTGGTTTCACTATTCATCAAAAAATCAAAGTTTCTAGAAAAATACCAAAAATTAGGCCTAAGCTATATTTGATATTATTAATTAAAATATGATTTCTATTTTACAAAAGTCAAAACATACCAGTTGCATTAATTAATTTAAATATTAATTCTCGTCGTCAAAGCAAATAGCGTGTTTTTAAGAGATAATAACTATCAAAAGATTGACACTTGTTTATGTCTAGTTTAAATGTGAAATTAAATTCAATGAACAACATTGAATTAAATGGTAAAAATATATTCTAAATATACTTTAAAACCACTCAAATTAATAATTTATCACTATTAATTATTTTCATTAAAAAATTTGTTTTTATTTAAAATATAGTAATTTTCACTATTCATCAAAATATGAAAGTTATCTGAAAAGTACAAAAATTTCACCCTAAGATAATTTCGATATTAAGAATCAAAAAATGAAGTCCATTTCGAAGGATAAAATTTATAATATTTCAAAAAGTAGGTATTACTATTCATAACGGCTAGTTTGATTGGTTGTTGTGTGTTTGAATCTCGAAGTTCCGTACAATGCATGTCATTGCATTATTCAAAGGGAAATGTACCGTGGAAGCTTGGAGTGTTACATGGAATACCATAAAACTATTTAGGGAATACATAAATATAAACCCTCACGATGGGCATGTGTTCAAGCCTGATTCTCTCCTTTATCTCAATTATTTGAGCTAGACATTATTTCTCAGAAGGAATTAATATCCAAACATGAGACAATAATTCTAATAGAGATTCATATTCCTTCATACATTGTATATAATTGGAGGATGCTTCAGGATGTGAAAAGTGATCTTCTATTCGTGATTGTTAATGTTGGCTTTGTATAATGATAGCCAACCCATTCCCTAGATTACATCGAACTCCACTAAAGGAATTATGACTAGATTTTCTAGGAGGTTCGAACAAAAAAAATTTATCATGGAGGAGTTATAAAGCATGGATGCAATAATTTCCCCACTCACTATTCTCACATATAACATATCATCCAAATTTTGGGTTGGTGTTTAAATAATTATCCTAAACGTCTAATATATGAATGAATGAGAAGAACCAGAATCAAATAGTACATTTTCTATTATTGAATGAATAACTAGAATACTTTTCACCATATCGTTGTCTAGATCTACCTCATCTGTAGTGACATCATAATCCCTTCCTTGTTTCCATGGAGGTTGTTGTTGATTTTCTCCAACATCCCTTGGCTTAGGGAAATTGTTTTCATAATTCCCATGCCCCATGACGTTATAACACTACACCACTAGCTGAGAGTTTATTTAAACATACCTTTCATCTTCCAAATTAGTGGGATTCTTCATATCCTACCAGAAATTGTTATCCATACATCCCATCTTTCCTCATTTGATGTAATTTTTGGGTCCCTTTATACAGTTCCGAGGATTCTTGTTCCCATAATTTTTTTACACGTAGGATGGTCGGGATTCATTACATCATGGAATTTATTTTTGGAACATCCCAAATTATATTCCATTTTCCATTTTTTTCACTGGGCCCTCGATACCAA
Source organism: Viscum album (assembly GCA_963277665.1). Classification (NCBI taxonomy): domain Eukaryota; kingdom Viridiplantae; phylum Streptophyta; class Magnoliopsida; order Santalales; family Viscaceae; genus Viscum; species Viscum album. The sequence goes on from OY728123.1 coordinate 896,027,496, forward strand.
TGAGAGTCTCCTATATAAATTTCAACCTTAAGGGCACAACGTACAATCTCTTCAAAGTTGTCAAAATCTTTAATCACCATTTATTTTCATAGTGTAATGTCCCGACCCAAGTTACCTAGATTTGGGGCATTATTTTAATACATTGGTATGATTACGAGGACTCATGTCCTGAATGAACAATTAGTTTAGAAGTCTTGGAAAATAGAATACCTACATGAATGTTACATTACACATTCTAACATACAACACAACATAAATAATCCATTGACAATTCAATTTTTCCCTTTAGCTTAACACTGTATAACAATCACAATAAACATCCTAGAAATCCTGGGAAAATAAAACATAAAAAGGGGTGATCTCAAATTCTAAATAATTTCATGCAATAAAGAAGAAGATAAATTAAATATTAAGCATGGTGAATAATTGAAAACAAATGCCTTTAATAGTAATAAACATGAACACTTTTATCGAAGGAATATGAGCTTAGTAAATAATGACATAATAAAAAATAATCATGGATATTCTACTAGTCAAATGACTACATGAACTATCAATATTATTTTCATAATGAGGGAATTTATAATGTCGGACATTCCGAAATATTATGTGTAGGCCTCGGCCAAAATGTCTAAAAAATGATTAAGGCCTCAGCCAAATCCATATATAAAATTGGGAAAGTCCTCAGCCAATTCCACGTCTAGTTGTCTCATGATACCTACTGATGTGTCGAGAAGCTATAATAGGCTCCACCTATCACTTACTATGTCCAATACATTCCACATATGGAAACTTTGAAATATAATATAAACATTTGTATTAAAAATAGCATATAAAATGTCAATACTTTAACCATAAACAATGAATGGTATAAAAATAACACATCCACAGTCAATGTTATCACAAAACCTTCAAGACAATCTGAAAGATTTGTGTCATAATGAATCTACTTCAAACAAGTATAAAATCCATCAAAGGATGTTTATATAGATGAAATCAAAACTATTTGAGAGAAATAGCCATTTCTTTTTTAAAAATTCATTTAAAGTTACATAATTATAAGAGGAAAAATTTATTTCGACAATATTCTTACAAGATTTTAAGGGAAGATTTGATGATGTTATAATGGTGGAGAATAACCGCACCCTCTATATAAGTTAACAAATGACATTCTTACTTTAATTGTGTCAGAATGGTCATAATGTACCCTGTTTAGAAAATGACTGAAAGATTCCTTTAAAAACATATAAGTTCAAATAAGGGTATAAATTATATAAACCCATTGTCTATTAAATAGTTAAAATGTTTTCACATGCATTTTTATGAAACATGGATGTGGATGAAAAAGAGGTCCCAGTATATAATTACGTAAAAAAACCTCGGATAATAAAGAGATCGTAGAATTAACCCTTACCGATTTGGTAACTTACAAAACATAAAACCCATGAAAGAAGGATCATACAATGAAGATGTAAATAACCATAAGATAAAGTATATTAAACAATGAAAACAATCATGGGGAAGTACATACACCACATCCAATAAATAATTGGTGAACAATGGAAATCTCATGAAATTAGTAGTGATATAAGAAACCCCTTACCTTGCACTTTCCTTTGGACGAGGGTACGTTTGAACTTCTGAATAATTACCATTTTATGTTATTAAATTATAACTGAACCATATTCATATTTATTGTATCATACATGATTCATTTATGACTTTATACTATTCATTTAATAATGACTTTCATGTTAAATTAACGTTTCTGGTAATAATCACTTTCTTTATCTTATATGTTTTAACTTGTTTTTCCTGATCGTATCAATTAGATAATTATTTAAATACTTATATAATATAAAAATGATTTATATATCATATATATTTATAATATAATTATTTATAATAGATAGATATATGAATTGAAAAACACTGTTCATGGAGATAGTAGGCCATACGTACGCATAAACGATGTTTCTGTTTTCATATCATATTGAACGGATGTAAGTGAATAAGTTATATGTAAGTAAATACAGACATCCATACATAAATATATATATATATATATATATCTACAATAGAATTATTATGTATTATATTACATACTTATTATAATCATCGATGAACCATGAATGTGGAAATGGATCTCATCGTGTCATGGAGACGGTAATCCGTATGTAAAAGTTGTGTAATTTGATGGTATATTAATTTTATAGAGACATTATCATGTTATATTGATTATTTATATACATATTATTCATTATTATATCCATCCAAATAACATAGTGTCGAATAAAAAATTACACCACAGCGTGGAGAGGATAAGCCATACGTACACACGCATGGTGACATTATCATTCATAGGATGGATTGAATAATGAATATGGTTGTGCCATATTTATTAAAACATCATAGTATATAGAAGATACTGGATTTATTATTTTAGAATATAAACAACAAAGAAATAGTAAGTGTAAGAAGAAATGAACATGAAAGATGTGATGTAATATTTACCTCTTCTTCATGTTCTTCCTTTTGATTTGATCAAAAGGGATCCTTAGGTTGGCTTTATGGATAAATAAAGGTCTCTAGGATTACGGGAGGAATCTTAGGAGGATATTTGTGTAGGGTCTAGCCAAGAAAAATTCTTTACGGTTTGAATTATAGATAAGGGGGAGTGCCTTTTTATAAGATGAGTGAGGGGAAACTTAGGAAAAACTTAAAATATGATTTTATAATAAATCTATATTCGGTTTATAATGGATCAAAATTGATTTATTTTGAGGCTAAGGTGGTGATGGGTCTAAATAATCTTAACCAATAGGTTTTAGACAGGTTTTGGTCACTATATTAACCTTATCTTTTAGATTTAACTCTTAGCTAATTAGTTTGACATTTACCATGTATCTTTGAATTTTTATATTATATGGTTATTAAACATAAAATAAAAAGTCAAGGGAACCCCAAGTGGTTAATTATTAATATATAAGTCATTATATAAGTCATTTTGACGATAATTAGATTTTTATTAATATTAAATCAATTAATAATATAATATTTGGTTTAAAACTCTTTTACGTCAATTTTGACACTACTTAGTATTTTGTTTTATCAAAATTCAGAACAGAAATATTACTTCAAACAAAATTCATTTAATCAATCCTAAAATGTCATATTAACCACAAAATTTATTTTATGGCACAAAACATTCAAATTATATTTATTTTAACATTTATAATACCATTTATTTGATTCTTTAATTAGTAAGAAAAATACTGCATTAGTATTATGTCATAAATAAATATACTTATTCAATGACTAAAAATAATAAATAAAATACCATTATGTATGAAAATTTTTTATCTTTCTAATTATTATTTATAGTCGAAGAGATAAAAAATATAACCCTAAGTAAAAATTGTTTTTCTAAATGATATATGATTTTGTCATTTGTGTATTTACATTAACTTAATTAATATAAAGTGACATTATCACTTAAAAGTGGCTCCATGGGGTCCCAAAATTTACCCAAGGATTCCCATGGTCGGAACTGTATCCTCCAATAGGGCTAGGACATGTGTTAGGGTAATTTGATATTATTATAATATTATTTTTACACTTATTTACCAGATTTACCCCTTAACCACGGTAAATAAAATATTTACTGAAATAATTATTTCAAATGTCACAAAATAAAAGATACATATTTACGTAATTTGGAACTCATGACTCTAAATATGGAATCCATTTTTCTAAATTCAAAACACAAAGGTGGTAGAAATTAATTTAAAATTAATTTCCGTTGTCAAAAAAAAAAGCGTGTTAACTGATTCGTTTTCCTTTATATACTTTGTTACGAAAGTAATGTTTGTTATGTATATGATGTATCATATTCATATATGATATCATATTAATGTATATGATTATTTTATAATTTAATAACAACTATTTCACCATTATACAGAACGTTAACCTACCCTCGACCAAAGAAAATTACAAGGTAAGTGTTAATTTCACAATCTCTTTATTTTCCGCGGTTGTTTTTATGTATGTATATAATGGGACCACTTTATCTTACACATCCATGTTTCTTAAAAATGTATTCTGAAACATTTTTACTAATTAACAGATAATGGTTTAGAGTCATTTATACCCTTGTTTGACTTTTTAAAAGATGTTTATAGAGGAATATTTCTGTCATTTTCCAAACATGGTCCTTTTATCCTTTTTGAAAAAATTAATGTAAGAATGTCCTTTTTTTACTTATACTGTGACTGCGGCTATTTTACATAGTTATAAAATTGTAAAAACTTCTCTTAATTTCTTATAAGAATATTTTCAAAATAAATGTTTTCTTTATAATTATGTGACTCTTAAATGATTTCAAAATAGAAAGAGATATTTCTATAAAAAAAGTTTTGATTTCATCTATGTCAACATCCTTTGATGGATTTTAAGGTTATTTGAAGTTGATTTATTATGATAAAAAACTTCCATATTGTATTGAAGGTTTTGTGACATGTTTGACTATGGATGTGTTATTTTTATACCATTCAAGGTTTATGGATAAAGTATTGAAATTTCATATGCTAGTTTTAATACGAATGTTTTTTTGTTTAAACCAATTAATATGAGGAATTCATAGGACTTAGTAGGTGACGGGTGTATCCCACTATAGCTCCTCGATGTATCGGAAGGTCTCATTAGACAATCTAGTGTTTTGGCAAAAGGCCTTGACAAAATCTTATTTGTAGTCTTGGCACAATCCCTCTGATACCAACTGTAACACCCTGACCCTAGAAAGCCCATATTTGGTTCCTTATTACGTATCACTGGCATGATCACAAAAAATTAAGTCATGAATGAACGATTAGTTTAGTAGCCTTGTAAGTACTAGATACATTCATAAGGTTTTCATTACATCATAAAATGGAAAAATAGAACAACATGGTCTCCATAAACAACATTGAGGTCCCATGGACTATCCCTACAGGTCAATCATAATATACTTATTCGCATCCTGGAAAAAATTAAACATATAAAGGGGTGAGCTCAGATGCTTAGTATGTATAACAATATATCAGGAACTTTCATAAATAATCATAAACATTTACTGAAATGTATAAAACTAAAAAAAATCCTTTTCGACATAAACATCATTATAATATGGAAAATATAAATCAAAATAATTTCATTTACATACTCACATGGATATTCTACTAGTCCAATAATCATGTGTAATATCAATATCCACTTTCACAATGATTGAATGCATAATGCTGGAATTTTATAACAACATAGTCAAGGCCTTATTCCAAGAATACAAATAAGATTTTTCCAAGGCCTTATGCCAAGACACTAGATTGTCTCATGAGACCTACCGACGCATCGAGGAGGTATAGTGGGCTCCACCCATCACTTACTAAGTCAAATGCATTCCTCATATGAAAAGTTTAATACATAACATAAATATTCATATTAAAACTAGCATATGAAATGTCAATACTTTATCCATAAACCATGAATGGTATAAAAATAACACATCCAAAGTCAAACACATCACAAAAGCTTCAATAAAATATGAAAGTTTTTATAATAATAAATCAACTTCAAATAAGCTTAAAATCTATCAATGGACGTTGAAATAGATAAATAAAAACTTTTTTTAGTGAAATAAATATTTCTATTTTGAAATAATTTAAGAGTCACATAATTATAAACAAAAACTTTATGCTGAAAATATTCTTATAAGATAGTAATAGAAGTTTAGATGATGTTATAACTGCAGAAAATAGCCACACTCACTGTATAAGTTAAAAAAATACATTCTTACCTTAATTTTGTCCAAAAGGATAAAAGGACCTTTTTTGGAAAATGACAGAAAGATTTCTTTATAAAGATCAAATAAAAAGTTAAACATGGGTATAAATGACTTTAACCGATTGTCTATTAATTAGTGAAAAATATTTGGAATAAATTTTTAAGAAACATGGATGTGGATGATAAAGAGGTCCCAATAGATACATATATTAAAACAATATCAGAAAATAAAGGGATTGTGAAATTAACCCTTACCTGGTAATTTTCCTTAGTCGAGGGTAGGTTAGCCTCCTGTATAATGGTTAAGTAATTTTTATTAAATTATAAAATAATCATATACATTAATATTATTTCATATATGATCTTTTACTATTACTTTGTTAATAATATTTTAGTATTATTGTCATTTCGGGTGTTAACTGATTTGTTTTCCTTTGTATTCATTGTTATGTAAGGATTATTTATTATGGATAGGATGTATATTATTCATATTTCGAATGAAATTAAGTATTTAAACATTATTGTTATTTATCAAATGAAAAGAAGTTTTGAATAGATACGATGGGGAATTAATCTCATCGAATTCGTGGAGACGGTAATCTATACGTACACACGAGTGACAATATCATTATTTTAATACTAAAATTCTATATAATTTGATGGTATATCATATATAAAGAATCATAATCATGTTATATTTATTATTTACTTCATTTATACTCATTATTATACCCATCCAAATGATTAAGTGTTTGAATAACAAACATCACCACGACGTGGAGATGTTAAGACGAAAGTATGCATGTATGCTGACTTTTTTATTTATAGGATGGATAGAACAATGAATATTGTTGTACAATTTTTATAATAACATAACACTATATATAATATACTGGAGTTATTATTTTATAATTGAAACAACAATGAAAGAGGAAGTGAAAGAAGAAAAGAACTTGAAAGAGGCGATGAAAAATATTTACCTCTTCTTCTGGTTCTTCCTTTTGATTTGATCAAAAGGGCTCCAACGGTTGGCTTTCTGACTAATGTAAGGCCTCTAAGATGAACGGATGATAGTTGGGAGGATATTTGGTGAGGGGTTGGCCAATCCAAAGTCCTTGATGGTGTGAATTAGAGAGAATGGGGAGTGCCCTTTTATAAGAGGGGTGTGGGGAGCCATAGAAAGAACTTAAAATATTATTTTATAATAAAATCATATAATGTATATAATGGCGCCAAATTGATTTATTTTGAGTATAAGGTGGTTATGGGTCAAAATCCTCTCAACCAACTTGTTTTAGATAGTTTTGGGTCAATATATTAACCTTATCTTTCATATTTAACTATTAGTTAATTACATTGACATTTACCATGGCTCTTTGTATTTTTATATTATATGGTTAATAAACATAATATAACAAGCCACGAGAACCCCAAGTGGTTAATTATTAATATATATGGCCTTATATAAGTCATTTGGCCGAATTTTATATTTTTAGTAATATTAAATCAATTATTAATATATTATTTTTTTTAAAAACTCTTTAATATCAATATTGACACTATTTAGTATTTTGTTTTGTCTAAATTCATAACAGAATTATTAAAAAAAATTAATTTAATAAATACAAACGTATCATATAAACCTATCAAATTTTTGTACGGCATCAAAACCTTCAAATTATTATTATTTTAACATTTTTAAAACAATTTATTTGATTCTTTCATTAGTAAGGAAAATATTGCATCATCATTGTGTCAAAAATAAATTAAATTATTCAATGTATAAAATTTATAAATTAAATACCACTATGTAGAAAATATTTTATCTTTGTAATTAATATTTATAGTCGATGAGTTCACATATATAATCATATGTAAAAATTATTTTACAAAAATATATATACTTATGTCATTTTTGTTTTTACTTTAACTTAATTAATATAGAGTGTCAATATCACATACAAGTGGCTTCATGGGTGTCGCAACCCATCCTTGGGGCCCGTGCTGTGACAACCCCAAGCCTGCCTTCCATAGACCAAGGGCTTCTGACTAGCACCAAAGGCGTAAATCCCTATACTGGGAAGGAATTGCCTTTAGAAAAGTAACAAACACAACAGAGTACGCAACTGAAGTAATCACTAAGAAATACTGTATACAAAATTAAATGATGAAAGGAAAAGGGGAAGGAAATACAATACCAACAGTAATTACTGATCAAATAAAAATCTAGTACAACTGCAGAAAAGTAAAACAACAACCACTGAGTCGTCCTCCGGGAATCCCACCTGAAGGGTGGGTACAGATGGCCTCCTCAGCACCTCAGGTCCGTCCGTCCGCTCCATGTATGTCTCACCAAGTGGTCCACCTCAGGGTACCATCTATCTCTACAAGTCTCCTCCTCGATCAGTGTTTTCCTTCGTCTGTATCCAACACAACGTAGTGCGGACATAGCCCATGCAGGGGTGAGTATACGATATTCATTAGGGACCCTGAGACCCCCGAAGGTTTCCCAGAATCCACAAAGGATAAACCACAGAAGAAAGATAAAATAACGAAGTATCAACCAACTCTACTTAGGAATATTGTCATACATATACCTAAGTCAACAATCCCAGTTCAGCTCCAACTCTCGAGCCAAAGCACAAACCAGTCCACACAGGAAAGAAGTCAATCACATCGATGATAATGATTGAATGTAAAGACTCAGCTCACACAGTTATATATCTTTCATATAGCGATAGAGATTATCAGATATAGTCACTGATTCATCTAAGCTGTCGGTCCCACATAGGATACTAGACCAGCTAAGCTGTCAGACCCACGTAGATTACTAGACCAGCTACTCTGTCAGACCCACTCAGGATACAAGTACAAAATTCAAGATATCAGACCCACTTAAGATACAAGTACATTAGTCATCGATGTAGAACCCACGGAGGATTCCAGTTTAGTTTTCCTCGTCGTCAAAACCACCGAGGATTCCAGTACGGTAGTCATCGCAATCGCAGCCAGCTCTAGGGTTCCCACACACAGCATGCCAGATTCCAGGAGGGTCTAATCCTAGAGCCAAGGGGTTGATACATCAACTATCACGAAGTCCATATTTTATGTATCCTGAAGTTCTATCTCGTCAAAAGAAGCCCATCGCGACAGATGACATGTCAATCAGATGCCTGGTCTGAGAGTTATTGGCTTTTATGTTCCAGGGGCCCAGATGGAATTACTCTCATTCCAAACCCGGCTGCTTTCCAATGTCGTCCAATACTCACTAAGAGTATCGAAAAATGTCCATCTCGTCATGAGGATCCCAGTGCCGCAGACGACATGTCATTCAGACGCGTGGTCTGGAATATATTCGAATTTAAGAAAAACCGGCCCAGCCCATCAAGCCCAGTGGGCCGGCGGGTCCGCCCTACCCGCTTTTGCGGGTCTGACCTGGATGGGGGGTTGGCCCGGCCCAGTGATGCATGGACCAACCTAGGGGGGAACAGCCCAGCCCGGCGTGGTGTGTCCTGGCCTGGCGGCAGGCAGCCCGGCCTGCGGCTGGCCGCAGCTCGACCAGCTGGCAGAGCCGGTGCGGGGGGCACGACCCCCTCGATATCCCAAACCAGTGGTGCTGAGCGGTGCCGCCCCTCCGTTCTGGCTGGAATAAGGCGGCCGGTCTTCCTGACGTGAGCGGCCCATAGGGGTGGGCATCGGTTCTCCCATGCGGCACCTGTGTGTGTCGCGACCTCCTTAAACCCGGTCGGCAGGCGGTCGGCCGGTTCGCCGCCGAGTCATCCCGTAGAGCACGGGCTGCGATTCTTCGCAGCGCAACGCCTTAGTGGTGCTGCGGTTCTCCAGCCCAGATGGCTACGGACAGCCGGTTCGGTTCATCTGTCGAGCGGCCCACTAATGCGGGTTGCAGTTTCTTCCACGCGGTCGGTGCGTGACCACCACCTCCTGTCGCTGCCGCCTCTGGTTTCCATTACTTCTAGTCCTCACCGCCTCCCGTTGCTGCCACTAAAATATTCATGAACCATCTGAGGGTCATCAGGCCTTGTGCGTTTGGCCCGTATCCTCCATGTTATGCGATATCAATTGGCCGAAGATAATACAAGCATTCACCAAGGATGGGATATAATTTCATTCACTTAAAATTATATCAAACCTTGTACCTCGTAATAGAGGTTTGTTCGTCGATGAGTCGCGGAAGACGAGTGTCATGGTAGTCGGGCATCATAAAAGACGTCGTTGCGGAGAACGGTTTCGTCCCATCAACGTGGGAAGTCATTGTCGTAGATGGCATTCCGCGCGAGCGGTTTCTTCTACCTTGATGTGGAGGAAGAAGAAAGGATGAAGGCGTTCCTCAAGATCTTGTTTCCGTGGGAATGAAAAGTTTAGAGACATTTCTTCTCGTTCTTCGAGTCATGGAGCGTTCTTCGCTGAGACGAACACTTCTTTCTAATTCTCCAGAGGTTTCCCCACCGAAATATTTTTGAAAGAAAATATTATAATAATTATTCCCTATTTTAATAGAATTTACATACAATTCAAAACAATTCAAAACAGGTACCAATTAATTTATGAAGATATTAATTAGATAGGTTGGCACATTAAATGGGTGGGAGGTGGAGAGGCTCCACCATAATAAATGAGAGGTGTTGTCAAAATAAATAAAAGTGGAGTTAATAGGGAGTTTAAGAGAAGTTGAAGGGTTAGGGGATCGTGTGGGCCCCACCACACATTATCCTCTCATGGGAGGTTATGTGGGTGTGGGCCCCACCTTTAACTACCACTTGTAGGAAATAACCACCATTTATAAATAAAAATGTGTACAACAATATTATTTAATTTATTATAAATACCCAAAATAAATTTCTATCATGCATAAAACACAACTGTGATAAAGGACCCCTTAAGCGAATACCAGCGCTACGAGTTCATCGAGGTCCTCGAATTTCAATTCTGAGGAATAGTTCAAAATATAAAAAAAATCACTCGTACTTTTACTGAACGTACCTAATCAAAACATGAATAATTGATTCTGGGCACACCGGGCCTCAGAATCATGTGCCGTTAGAAACCGTAGGCTCGTAAAATTTCAAAGTATTTAAGACAAAAAATTTCCATGAGATTTGTGGGTCTTTACATAACCCCTACCTCAGGGATTTAGGTCCCCGTAAAGTTACAACACACACTAGGGGAACAAATGGGGGTACTGAGCTCGCATCTGAGCCTCACGGTCCCAAGTGCTCTCCTAGAGGTTCTCGTGCTGCCAGTGAATGCATACTAGAGGAGTCGGTCATCCATGTAGGACTCGCTCCTGTTGATCCCCGATCTCCCCCAGAACCTCTGTGAATGTGTCCCCGTCATCAATGTCCAGCTCCCATTGTCAATGATGTGGGGCGGGTCATGCACGTATCTCCTCAGTTGAGACACGTGGAAGACGTTATGCACCCGGTGCAAGTGAGGTGGAAGGGCCAGGCAGTAAGCCACCTCGCCTACTATACTGTGGACCTGGAAGGCCCTATAGAACGTCGAGATAACTTTCCTCCTTGGGAAAATATCTGTAGACCTCGTCGAGGTGAGACTCGTAGGAAAACGTGGTCTCCATCCTCGAACTCTAGTGGTTTATGTCTCCTGTCAGCATATGACTTCTATTTGCTCTGTGCAGTCATTATCTACTCCTGGATTATCTGCACCTTCTCCATTGTAGCCTAAACCATCTCCAGACCAACACGTTCTGACTCCCCAGGGACTGTCCAGTACAGTGGTGACCTGTAAGGTCGTTCGTACAATGCCTCGTAAGGGGCCATCCCAATGGTGGAGTGGTAGCTGTTGTTGTACACAAACTACAGAAAGGGTAGGTGATCCTCCCAGCAGCGAGAAAAGTCAAGGACACATGCACGGAGCATGTCCTTGAGAGTCTGAATGGTCCTCTTAGTCTGACCGTACGTCTGAGGATGGAATGTGGTGCTCAAGCAAATCATCTTCCCAAAATTGTCTTGTAACCCCTACCAAAGGCGGGAACTGAAACACCCATCTGGATCAGATATGATAGTCAATGGGACACCCTGAATCCGTATGATCTTTCTAATGTAGAGGCATCCCATGCTCTCTACTGAGCCTTGCTCTCTAATCGGTAGGAAGTGGGCCCACTTGGTGAGACAGGCTACGATCACCCAGATAGAGTCGTGTACTCTGGATTTACGTGGAATCCTAGTCACGAAATCCATGGATATCCCATCCCACATCCACTCTGGGACCTCTAAGGGATGTACAAAGTCTGCTTGTACCTGGTGCTCTGTCTTCACTTACTAACAAGTGAGGCATCATGAAATGAACTGGGCTACTGCCTTCTTCATACTCGGCCACCAGTTCTGTCATCTGAGGTCCTGATACATCTTCACACCTCATGGATGTAACACTAAAGAGGATGTGTTGAACTCCCCCATCACCTCCTCCTGTAGTGAATTGGGTACCATGGTACGTCCCCTGAAGAGGATGACGTGCACCCCTCCTTCATAAAATCCATCAGGTTCCTGCACTGAGGATATCTGTGCACATCACGGATCACAGCCAACGTCCCCACACTGTGCCTCTCTGACTCACTAAAAGAGTTTAGTGGTGACTTTGAGATACTGTAGAAAAGATGCTCCATCTCAATCCACAAAGGATATCTGCAACGCGGCCAGCTGCTCTGTCGCCTCTCCTAGCAGTTGATTTCCCGATCTCCCACTAAGACCATAAACTTCAATATTCTCCTTCCCAGGAGTATAGACTATCTAAAAGTCATTGTCCTGGAGGAACTCGATCCATCACCATTGTCTCAGGTTTAGGTCCTTTTTGGAGAAGATGTACCTGATACTCTGGTGGTCAGAGTGGACTATGAAGCACTCGCCCATCAGATAGTGCTGCCACATCTTCAAGGGGAGACCACTACTGCTAACTCCAGGTCATGGGTAGCATAGTTCTTCTCATGATGTCACAACTTCCATGAACCATATGAGATCACTGATCGCTCCTGAATCAGGACACACCCGAGTCTGGTCCCTGTCGTGTCGAAGTAATCTACGTACCCTACGCCCTCCTCTGGTAGCCTCAATATGGGCACACTGGTCAATCTCTGCCTCAGCTCCTGATATCTCTACTGACATCTCTCTGAACACATGAAGGGTTTCCCCTTCTTCATCAAAGCTGAAAGCAGTGCTACAGCTCTAGAGATTTATGGCACATGTTTCTGATAGTACCGAGCCATATCCAAGAAACATCGCACCTCTGTCACACTACTGGGTGGCTCCCAAGAATGTATTGCCTCAATCATCGCTAGATCCACTGCAACTCTAGCCTCCGAGATGACGTGTCCCAAGAAGTGATCCTCTAAAATCCAAAATTGGCACTTCGATAGTTTACCATAAAGTTGGTTCTATCAAAGTGTATTTAGTACAACCCGCATGTTGTAGGCGTGATCCTCCTCAGTAGTCGAGTAAATCAGTATTTCGTTGATGAAGACTACGACAAACTGATCAAGGTAATGCTGGAATATCCTGTTCGTGAGACTCATGAACACTGCTGGAGTGTTGGTTATTCCGAAGGGCATAACCAAGAACTCGTAGTGGCCATACCGACACCTGAATACCATCTTCTACACATCCTAGTCTCAAACTATGAGCTGGTGATAGCCTGACCTGAGGTCTATCTTTGAAAACCATCGTGCTCCCTTAAGCTTATCAAAGAGATCGTCAATCCTCGGGAGTAGGTACTTGATCTTCATGGTCACCTGATTCAGGCGACGGTAGTCGACACACATTCACAAGCTCCCATCCACCTTCATGGTGAAAAAAATCGGAGAAGACCAGGGTGAAACATTAGGTTCAATAAATCCCTTCCCCTGCAAGTCCTACAGCTGTACCCGCAGCTCACAAAGCTCAGCGGGGACATCCGATATTCTGGAGTAGATATCGGTGTTGTCCTTGGATATAGGTCAATGTAGAAGTCTACCTCTTTGGGAGGAGGTAGTCCTGGAACGCCGTCAAGAAAAACGTCTGTGTACTGATCCACCACAACAGGAAAACTTGGACTCCACATGTCAACCACTTCAAGGATGATACTACACAACAAATGTGTGATTGGTTGCCCTCTCCTCTGTGTAAGTCCATCCTGCACTGCAAAGGCTCCCTTCTCGCTGGTGAAGTTGAACCTGGTCCCATCCATGTGGACACACCGCACTTTTCTCCTAATACAATAGATCTGAGCGTAGAATGTTGATAACCAATCCATACCCAAGATGACGTCGTAAGAACTCGACGCCACTAAAAGAAGATACCAGCTAAATCTATGAACTCCTAGAGTATTCTCACACTGCCGGCACAAGTTCGTAATCGTCGAGTCTGCTCCCATATGAGTCTCTAGCTGTAAGTATTGAGCCAACAACCTCGTCAGAATATCTGAGCTCCGAACAAGGGCGGAGACAATAAAATAATGACTCGCAACAGTGTCTATAATCACTGTAGAAATGGCGGAGTAGACCTAGATAGTACCTCGAATCATCTCAGGTGAACCGTGGTCCTAGGCCTCGACTACCTAAAGCTGAGCCCGTCTCTATCCGCCAGCTCCCTGTGGTGGCGGTGCTTTATCCTGAAAACGTCGTCCACCACCTACTGCTCAGCCAGCTCCTCTGCCACGTCCGCCTGCTCCCGGTGGACCACCACGGTCGAAACTCTACCTCTTCCTGGGAGGTCCCTCTACTGTCTACTGCTCATCCGCATGGTGGGTCGGACAGTCTCGAACCATGTGACCTTGCCCGCTGCTAGCATTGCACTGCCAGCTCCTCGAATAGCCGGCTCTGTTTCATGTGTCCCGCACAACCGAACCTGTATCCTGAGGTCGCCCACCTAATGGCCCGGTCCACTTGGACCTCTGCGAAATCCGTCTACTGCTGGATGCAGAATACTCTTCTACGTTTAGCCCTGTGGTGGGTCTCTCTACTGGTGACTGCTCAATGAGGAAGCTCTCCACTAGAAGGGCTCGGTCCAGTAACCCTGCCTGTGTTGGGATGGTGAGGGGAATCGTTGAAGCCCTAATCTCATGCCTCACTCTCTGCTCGAAGGTCTGGTCCCTAAAATACGGGTCCCATGCCATATCCATGGAGTAGCGTGAGAGGTCAATGAACCTCGCAGAGTACTGTGCTACTATCATGCTACCATTCTACAGATGAAGTAAATCCTGAATCCACACCACATGAACGGTGGCTAGAACAAACTCCGATCGGAAGAGACTCTCAATGTCCGTATAGAGTAAATATGCCTCGTTATGCACCTGGAGCATCAGGATCCACCATCTCCCTGCTGTTGTGTGCAGGTGACTCGTGGTAGGGATCACCATAAGGTAGGCTGGTGTCCCTACCAATATGAAAACTATGACGATAGCCTCCAGCCAATCCTCAGCTGCCTATGGGTCCATCTCTCTGCAGATCCTAGGTGGCCTCTGTCGCTGGAACTCATGGAATGCACTCAGACGTCATGCAATCTCTACTACTAGGACTGGTGGTATCAGTGGCCCAGTGGGTAGTGGTACCGCTGGTGCCTCTACTGTGATGGGGCCATGCACTAAGGCCTCATTGCTTGTTGGGCTACAATCTCGTACGTAACTCATAACCCTAGTTGGCTAACATCGTGGGGCCATCCTGAAAAGAAACAGGTGTGCCACGGTCAAATAGTATACATGGTGAGATGAGACAAAGTAATCACCAAGAAAACTTTTGAAACACACATGCAATCAGTTTTTTGGTGTACTGAGTCAGAAATCAGAGGTCAGGGTGCTGGTGTATGGATACGTCGGCCGCCACACCAACACTGGACTCCCTAGGCAGAAAACCAAACTCAATAATCTTAACACTATTACTTCACAGAAAAGCATGAACAGATTCCTGAGTTCTCTGGTAGAACTTACTCCTCTGATACCAATTTGTCATGACCCGTCCTCAGCGCCCATTCTGTGACTACCCCAAGCCCGCCTTCCATAGGCCAGGGGCTGGCGACTAGCACTAAAGCCATAAATCCCTATACTGGGAAGGCATTGCCTTTAGAAAAGTATCAAACACAACATAGTATGCAACAGAAGTAAGAACTAAGCAATACTATATACAAAAGTAAATGCTGAAAGGAAAATGGGAAATAAATATAAGCCCAACAGTATGTACAGTACAACTGAAAAGATATTACAACTTCAGTAAAGTAAAACCAAAACCATTGAGTCATCCTCCGGACATCCCACCTAAAGGGTGGGGACAGATGGAATCCTTAGTAGCTCAGGTCTGTCCATCCGCTCCGTGTACGTCTCGCCAAGTGGTCCACCTCTAGGTACCGTCCAACTCCACAAATCTCTTCCTCGATCAGTGATGTCTGTCGTTTTTATCCAACACAATGTAGTGAGGGCATATCCCATACATGGGTTACTATACGATACTCAGTAGGGACCCCGAGACCCCTGAAGGTCTCCCAGAATCGATGAAGGATAAACCATAGAAGAAAGATACAATCACGAAGTATCAACCAACTCTACTTAGGTATATGCCAATACATATACCTAAGTCATCAATCCCAGTTTGCCTCCAAATCTCGAGCCCAAGCACAACCCAGTCGACACAGGAAAGAAGTAAATCACATCGATGATAATGATTGAATGTCAAGACTCAGCTAACACAGGTATACATCTTTCGTATAGCGATTGAGATGACCAGATGTAGTCACTGATTCATCTATGTTGTCGGACCCACGTAGGATACTAGACCAGCTAAGATGTTGTACCCACGTTGGATACTAGACCAGCTACTCTATTGGAACCACTAAGGATTCAACTACAGAAGTCAAACTGTCGGACCCACTTAAGATACAAGTACAATAGTCATCACAGTCGTAGTCAGCTCTAGGGTTCCTGAACATAGCACGCTCGATTTCGGTAGGGTCCGGTACTCGATCTAAGGGTTCGATACATCAAATATCACGAAGTCCAGAGTCGATGTATCCCGAAGTTCCGTCTCGTCAAAAAAACCCATCGCGACAGACGGTGTGTCAATCGCACGCCCGATCTGAGAGTTATTGGATTTTCCATTCCAGGGGCTCGGTTAGAATTACGCTCATTCCAAACCCGGCCATTTTTCAAACTCATCCAAAACTCACTTAGAATATCGAAAAGGACCGTATTTTCACGAGGATCCCAATGTCGTAGATGGCGCGTCGTTCGGACACCCGATCCGGAAGATATTCATGTTTTAACGAAATGGGCCCGGCTCATCAAGCCCAGTGTGATGGCGAGTCAGCCCAACCCGGTTCAGTGGGTCGGCCCGACTCGATTAGGCGGGTCTGACCCGGCTGGGGGGGGGGGGTCGACTCGGCCTGGTGATGCGCAGCCCGGCCCAATGGGGAATCGCCTGGCCCGTGGAAAGCAGCCCGTCCCGGCCATGCGGTAGGCGGCTCGGCCCGCGCAACGCGACCCGGCCCACGGCTGGTCATGGCTCGGTCAGCTGGCTGAGCCGGTGCTGGGGGCGCGACCCCCCCCCCCCGATTTCCCAAACTGGCGGAGCTGCCCCCCTATCCAGTCGGCCGAAGCAGTCTGGTCTTCCCAGCGTGAGCGGCCCACACTGGTGGGGCGCAGTTCTCCCGCGTGGCACCTGCGGATGTCGCGACCTCCTTCAACCCGGCCGATAGGCGGCCGACTGTTTCGTCACCACACCATCCCGCAGAGCGTGGGACGAGGTTTTTTGCAGGTTGAAACCTTAGAGGCACCGCGGTTCTCCAGCCCAGCTGGCTACGACCGGCTGGTTCGGTTCATCTGCCGAGGGGCCTGCGGATGCGGGCCGCAATTTTCTCCACGCGGCCACTGTGCGGCCGCTGCCTTCGGTCGTCTTCTCCTCCATTCTCTTCCTCCTCTCATCGCTAGTGCCTCCCATTTCCACCGCCAAAATATTCAAGAACCATCGGAGGGTCATCAGTCCATGTGCATTCGGCCGCACCCTCCGCATTAGGCAATATGAATTGGTCGAAGAAAATACAAGCATTCACCAAGGATGGGATATAATTTCATTCACGTAAAATTATTTCAAACCCCCTACCTCAGAATTGAGGTTTGTTCATCGGTGAGCCGAGGAAGACGAGCATCGTGGTAGTTGGGCATCGTGGAAGATAGCATCAGAGAGAACGATGTTGTCCCATCAACGTTGGATGTTGTTGTCGTAGACGGAATTCCTCTCAAGTGGTGTATTCTCCCTTGAAACAGAGGAAGATGAAAGGATGAAGGCATTCCTCATGATCTTGTTCCGGTTCAAAATAAAAGTGGAGATAAATTTCTTCCCATTCATTGAGTCGTGGAGCATTCTTCACGGAGAGGAACACTTCCTTCTAATTTTCCAGAGGTTTCCCCACTAAAATATTTTCCATGGAAAATATTATAATAAGGCTTCCCAATTTTAATAGAATTGTCGTGCAATTCAAATTGATTCAAAAGAGGTGCCAATTAATTAATAAAAATATTAATTAGATAGGTTGGAACATTCAATGGGTGGGAGGTGGAGAGGATCCACAATAATAAATGAAAGGTGTTTTCATAATAAATAAAATGTGAGTTAATGGAGAGTTTAAGGGAAGTTGAAGGGTTAGGGGATTGTGTGGGCCCCACCACACATTATCATCTCATGGGAGGTTATGTGGGTGTGGGACCCACCTCTAACATCCCCTTGTAGTAAATAACCACCATTTATAAATAAAATTGTGTACAAAAATTTTATTTAATTTATTTTAAATCCCCAAAATAAACTTCCATCCTGCACAAAACAAAACTGTGATAAAGATCCCCTTAAGCGAATATTGGCGCTGCTAGTTCATCAGTGTCATCATATTTCAATTACAAGCACCAGTTTAAATGATATAAAAACCCACTCGTATGTTTACGGAACATACCAGAACAAAACATCAAAAATTGATTCTGGGTACACCGGCCGTCAGAATTAGGTGTCGTCAGAAACTGCAGACTCGTAAAATTTCAATGTATTTAAGAAAAAAATTCCTTTAAAATTTCATGGTCTTTACAATGGGGTCCCAAAATAGACCCATTGATTCCCATGGTAGGACATGTATAATCCAATAGGGTTTGGACACGTTTTAGGGTAATTTAATAATATTATTTTGTTATTTTTTACCTTTATTTACAGGATTTACCCTTTAACCATGGTAAATAAAATGTTTACCGAAGTAATTTTTCAAAATGTATAAAAATAAAAGTTACCTATTTACACAATTTGGACCTCCTAATTCCAAATATGAATTCCATTTTTAAAAATTCAAAACATAGAAGTGGTATAAATTAATTTAAAATTAATTCCCAGTGCCAAAATAAAAAACGTGTTTTTAAGAAATAATAACTATCAAAAGATTGACAATTGCTTAAGTCCAGTTTAAATGAGAAATTATTTCCAATGACCAAAGTTGAATTAAATTTTAAAAATATAATATAATTAATCTTAAATAAAACTCAATAGTAAAATTTATCAATATATGTTGTTTTTATTAAAAATGATTTTTTAATTAAAATTTAGTAGTTTTCACTATTCATCAAAAACTGAATATTTTTAGAAAAAATACAAAAAAAATCACCATAAGATTGTTTCGACATTCTAAACCAAAAAATGAAGTGAATTTTGAAAGATAAAATTGAAAATATATAAAAAAGTGGTTATTACTATTCTTAACGGATAGTTTGATTGGTTGTGGTGTGTTAAAACTCGAAGCTACGTACAACAAATATTATTGTATTATTCAACGAAAAGCGTACCATTGAAGATTGGGGTGTTACAATCTCCCCTCATTCAAATAGTTTCATCATCAAAATATATAGAATATTAATTTATAAAAAGACTCAGGTGGGTCTTCATCATAAGTTCCTCGGGTTCCCATGTTTCCTCTTCCATCTTTTGGATTCTCCATAGAACATTTACCAGACAAGTCATCTGGTTTCTCAGCACTTGTTCTCTTGTTTCAAGAACCTTCACAGGCTCTTCGAAATAAGACAGATCGGGTTCCAGTTCTAATTTCTCATAGGTGAGTACATGCATTGGGTCAGGCATGTATATTTTCAATAGTGATACGTGGAACACATCGTGAACTTTTTAGAGACTTGGCAGCATTTCCAGAAGTTAAGGTACAACCCCAATTTATTATTGAATTTTGAAATGTCCCATTCACCTGGGACTTAATTTTCCCTTCTTACCAAAACTTATAACACCCTTCCATAGAGAGTCCTTCAAAAAAACATGATCTTCTACCTGAAATTCTAAATTATTCCTTCTGTTATCAGTATAGCTCTTCTGCTTACTTTGAGCTACTTGGATGTGGGTTTTGATTACCTTCACATTTTCCATCGTTTCCTCCACATGTTCTAGGCCTACGAGTTTTCTTTCACCAACATCATCCCAACAGGTTGGTGTGTGACATCTCTTTCCATATAACTCTTTATATGGTGCCATCTAAATACTTGAATGGAATATATTTCTATATGAAAATTCTTGTAGAGGTAGATATTGGTCCCACAAACCTTGAATGTCAAGTGTGCATGATCTCAACATGTCTTATAATGTTTGAATAGTCCGTTCTGATTGTCCATCAGTTAGTGGGTGGTAGGAAGTTCTCAAATGAAGTTCAGTATCCAGGGATTTCATAAGACTTTTCTAGAATCTTGATGTTTAATGGGGATCACAACTGTAAATAATCGGTAGGGGTACTCCATGATGTATTAAAACTTCATTAATATAGAGTCCTGCTAAATGATCAAGTTGTAAATCATCTCTTATAGCAAGAAAATGTGCTGACTTGGTAAGATGATCAACAATGACCCATATTGCATTGTTCCTTCTAGGAGTCTTTGGTAGTCCCATGAAAAAGTACATCCTAATATTATCCCATTTCCACTCAGGTATGCAAAGAGGTTTCATGAATCCTCCAGGCAATTGCCTTCAATATTTCCCATATTGAAAAACCATACATCTTTACACAAAATCAGAAATCTCACTCTTCATGTTTTCCAACGAATAACGTTCCTTCAATTCTCTATACATCTTAGTGCTACCATGGTGTATAGAAAAATTAGAACTATGATCGTCATCCAACAATTCCCATTTTAGATCCGGTATATCGGGGACACAAATTCCATTCCAAAATATGAAAATTCCATCTCCATATATGAAGTCACTCAATCTCCCATTATTCATGGCTTTAATATTCTTTTGAATCTCTTTATCACAGTATGTATAAGGTACTAGAGTTATTATTTTGGTATAGTAATAACAAAGAAAGTGTAAGTGGAAGAAGAAAATAATATGAAAGAGGGTGGTGTAATCATTTCTTCTTCTTGAGGTTCTTCCTTTTTCTTTTACCGAATGGGATCCTTAGGTTGGATTTTGACAAAAAAATACCAATATGAATGTATGATAGTTGGGAGGATATTGGGCAGGGTTTGGATGATCCAAATAGATTTGGAGGTGTAAATTTGAGAGAAGGGGAAGTTCCCATTTATAAGAGGGGTGAGGGGAACCTTAGGAAAAACTTATATTATTATTTTATTATAAATTCATTTTAGGTTCCTAATAGATCCAAAATGAAATCTTCAATGTCTAAGGTGGGGATGGGTCGAAAACCACCCAACCAATAGGTTTTATACAGGTTTGGGTCACTATATTAACCTTATCATTTAGATTTAACTCTTCGTTAAATAGTATTCCATTTACCAAGTCTCTTTGTATTTTGTCGGTTCATTATTTAAATACAGTGGTATGATTACAAGGATTCAAGTCATGAAGTACCGACCAGTTTAGTAGTCTTCTAAAATAGATTACATACATGAATGTTACATTAAAATTTATAACATACATCACAACATAAATAATCCTTTGACAACGCCATTGTTCCCTTTAGCTTAACCCTGCATAACAATCATAATACACTTCTTGAAAATCCAGGGAAAATAAAACATAACAAAGGGGTGAGATCAGATGCTCAGTAAGGGTAAGTAATACAGTGGAAGATAACATAAATATTAAGAACGGTGAATAATCGAAAACACATGATTTTCTCGGTAATAAACATGAACACGTTTC
Organism: Viscum album; assembly: GCA_963277665.1. Lineage (NCBI taxonomy): Eukaryota > Viridiplantae > Streptophyta > Magnoliopsida > Santalales > Viscaceae > Viscum > Viscum album. The sequence goes on from OY728123.1 coordinate 896,049,442, forward strand.
TGGAAGGAATATGAGCTTAGTAAATAATGTCAGAATAAAACATAATCATGGATATTATACTTGTCAAATGACCACATGAACCATCAATATTATTTTTATAATGAGGTAATGTATAATTTCAGACATTCTGAAACATTTTTTCAAGGCCTGGACCAAGATGTCTAAAAAATAATTAAGCCCTCAGCCAAAACCATATATCAAATTGGAAAAGGCCTCGGTAAATTCCACATCTAGTTGTCTAATGAGACCTACCGATGCATCGAGGATCTATAGATTTCTCCACCCATCACTTACTAAGCCCAATACATTCGTCATATGAAAAGGTTGAAATATAACATAAACATTTGTATTAAAACTTGCATAAGAAATGTCAATACATTAACCATAAACCAAGAATGGTATAAAAATAACACATCTATAGTCAAATATATCACAAAAACATGAATACAATATTGAAGATTTTTATCATAATGAATCGACTTCAAACAAGTATAAAATCCATCAAAGGATGTTTACATAGATGAAATCAAAACTGTTTGAGACAAATATCTCTTTCTTTTTTTTTTAAATCATTTAAAAGTACATAATTATAAGGGAATTTTTTTTTTGGAAAATATACTTGTAATCTTGTAAGGAAAGCTTTAAAGATCTAATAACCATGGAGAATAACCACACCCATTGTATAAGTTAACAAAATATATTCTTACTTTAATTTTGTCAAAAATGTCGTAAAGTACCTTGTTTGGAAAATGACTGAAAGATTCCTTTAAAAACATATTAGTTCAAATAAGGGTATAAATTACTTTAACCCATTGTATAGTAAATATTAAAAATGTTCTGAAATAAATTTTTTACATACATGGATGTGGATGATAAATAGGTCCCAGTAGATACTTATGTAAAAACAACCTCAGATGATAAAGAGATTGTAAAATTATCCCTGATAGATTTGGTAACATACGAAACAAACACCCCATGGAAGAAGGATCATAAAATGAATATGTAAATACCGATAAGATAAAGTATATTACATAAATAATAAAATAATGGGGCAGTACATACACTACATGCAATAAATAAGTGGTGAACAATGGAAATCTCACGAAATTAGAAGTGAGATAAGAAACCCATTACCTGTCACTTTTCTTTGGTTGAGGGTATGTTTAATCTCCTTTATAATGACCATTGTATGTTATTAAATTATAACAGAACCATATTCATATTGATTATATTATACATGATTCATTTATGACATTATGTTATCAATTTAATAATGATTTTCATGTTAAATTAATGTTTCGGGTAATAATCCATTTCTTTATCGTACGTGTTTCAACTTGTTATTCTTTATCGTATCATTTAGATAATGATTTAAATACCTCCAGAATATAAAACTTGATTTATATATCATCTATATTTAGAATATAATTATTTATAATAGATAGATAAATGAAATGTAAAACACTATTTATGGAGACGGTAGGCCGTACGTATGAATAAACGATGTTTCTGTTTTTATATCGTATTGAACAGAAGTAAGTGAATAAAGTACATTTCAAGTAAATACATATATATATATACAGTAGAATTATTATTTAATATATTACATACTTATTATAATCATTTATGGATGGTGAACGTGGAAATGAATCTGAACGCGTCGTGGTGATGGTAATCCGTACGTACGCACGAGCGACAATATCATTTCCTTAATGATTAAAAGGTGTGGAATTTGATGGTATATTAATTTTTTAGAGACATTATCATGCTATTTTAATTATTTATATACATATTACTCATCATTATATCCTTCCAAATAACATAGTGTCCAATAACAAATTACACCAGAGCGTGGAGACGGTAAGCCGTACGCACGCACGCATGGTGACATTATCATTCATAGGATGGATAGAATAATGAATATGGTTGTGCCATATTTATAAAACATCATGGTATATAGAATATACTAGAGTTATTATTTTAAATTATATGCAACAATGAAAGAGAAAGTGGAAGAATAAAGGAACATGAAAAAAGGTGATGAAATATTTACCTATTCTTTCTGTTCTTACTTTTGATTTGATCAAATGGGCTCCTTATGATGGATTTATGACTAAAGGAATGCCTCTATGATGAAGGGAGGAAAGCTGGGATTATATTTTGGCAGGTGTTGGATGATCTAAATTCTTTGATGGTGTGAATTAGAGAGAAGGTTGAGTTCCCTTTTATAAGATGGGTGAGGGGCACCTTAGGAAAAACATAAAATATTATTTTATATTAAATTTATTTTCAGATTATAATGGCTCTAAATTGATTTATTTTGAGACTAAGGTGGGGATGGGTCGAAACCTCTCAAAAAATAGGTTTTAGACTGTTTTGGGTCACAATATTAACCTCATCTTTTAGATTTAACTCTTAGTTAATTAGTTTTACATTTACCATATCTCTTTGTATTTTTATATTATATGGTTAATAAAATTACTATAACATGACAATAGAATCCCAAGTGGATCATGATTAATATATATGCCCTTATCTAAGTCATTTGGTAGATCCTTATATTTTTAGGAATATTAAATCAATTAATAATATAATATTTTTTTAAAAAACTCTTTAATGTAAAATTTGACACTATTTATTATTTTGTTTTATATAAATTCATAGCAGCATTATTACTTAAAAAAATTCATTTAATAAATCTTAACATGTCATATTAACCAATAAAATTCGTGTATAACCTCAAAAAATTCAAATTATATTTATTTTAAAATTATTAATACCATTTATTTGATTCCTTCACAATTAAGGAAAATAATGCATCATCGTTGTGTCATAAATAAATTTAATTATTCAATGTATAAAAATTATAAATAAAATACCATTATGTACGAAATATTTTTATCTTACTAATGAATATTTATAGTCGAATAGATAACATATATTACCCCATATAAACATTATTTTAATAAAATATATATACTTTTGTCATTTTTGTATTTACATTAACATAATTAATATAAAGTGTCATTATCAATTAAAAGTGGCTCCATGGGGTCCAAAAATTGACCCAAAGATAACCATGGTCGGACATGTTTCATCCAATAGGGTTAGGACATGTGTAAGGGTAATTTAATATTATTATAATATTTTTTTTACCCTTATTTACCGGATTTACCCTTTAACCATGATAAATAAAATATTTACCAAAGTAATTATTCAAAATGTCTAAAAATAAAAGTTACCTATTTACAGAATTTGGACCTCATGATTCTAAATATAGAATCCATTTTTTGATGTGAGATTATAAATATGAGATTTTAAAATGTCAATCCCAAAGTTTTCAATCCCAAATTTAAATTTCAAGAATGCAATTTATTGAAGGGGGGAAGAATGTAACACCCCAATCTTCCACGGTATGTTTCCCTTTGAATAATACAATAGCGTGTGTTGTACACCGCATCAAGTTCTGACACACCACATCCAATCAAACTAGCCGTTAAGAATAGTAATACCCACTTATTGAAATTTTATCAATTTTATCATTCACAATGGACTTCATTTTTGGGTTTTAAATATCTAAATTATCTTAGGGTGATTTTTTGGTATTTTTCTGAAAACATTCAGTTTTTATGAATAGTGAAAATATACTAAATTTTAATTAAAAACAATTTTTTTAATCAAAATAATTTATAATGATAAATTATAGTATTTAGTGGTTTTTAAGTATAATTATATTATATATTTACCATTTAATACAATGTTGGTCATTGGAAGTAATTTCACATTTAATCTGGACTTTAGCAAGTGTCAATCTTTTGATAGTTATTATTTAATGAAAACACGCTTTTTATTTTGACAACGAGTAATAATTTTAAATTAATTTTTGATACCTCCATGTTCGGAATTTAGAAAAATGGATTCCATATTTAGAATTAGGAGGTCCAAATTGTGTAAATAGGTAACTTTTAATTTTATACATTTTGAATAATTACTTCGGTAAATATTTTATTTACCTTAGTTAAAGCGTAAATCCGGTAAATAAGTGTAAAAAATAATGTTATAATAATATTTAATTATCCTAAAACATTTCATAACCATACTGGATGATACATATCTGACCACAGGAATCCTTTGGTCGATTTTGAGACCCCATGAAGCCACTTGTAAGTGATAATGAAACATTATATTAATTAAGTTAAGGTAAATACAAAAATGACAAAAGCATCTATATTTTAGTAAAACAATTTTTACTTAGGGTTATATATGTTATCTCATTGACTATAAATATTCATTAGCGACATAAAACGATTTCCTACATAATGTTATTTTATTTATAATTTTAATACATTTAATAATTAAATTTATTTATGAAACAATAATTATGGAGTATTTTCCTTACTAATGAAAGAATCAAATAGATTGTATTATAAGTGTTAGAATAAATATAATTTGAATGTTTTGATGCCATACACGAATTTTATCGGTTAATAAGACATTTTAGTATTGATTAAATGAATTTTTTAAGTAATAATGATTTCATGAATTTAGATAAAACAAAATACTAAATAGTGTAAAAATTGACATATAAGAGTTTTTAAAACAAATATTATATTATTAATTAATTTAATATTTCTAAAATTCTATGGTTCGGCCAAATGACTTATATAAGGCCATATATATTAATAAGTTACATCTTGGGGTTCCCTTTCCTTGTTATTTTAAGTTTATTACCCATATAATATAAAAATACAAAGAGACATGGTAAATGTCAATATAATTAACTAAGAGTTAAATCTAAATGATATGGTTAATATATTGACACAAACCTGTCTAAAACATATTGGTAGAGGGGATTTCAACTCATACCCACAATATCCTAAAATGAGAAAAATTTGGAGCCATATTAACTGAATATGAATTTATTATAAAATAATATTTTATGTTTTTTCTATGGTGCCCTCACACCTCTTAAAAAAGGGCACTTCCCCTTCTCTATAATTCACACATTCAAAGCATTTGGCTCGGCCAACCCCTACACAAATATCCTCCCAACTTTCCTACCTTCATCCTAGAGTCCTTCCTTTAGTCAGAAATCCAATCCATACCAACGATTATATAAAATTTAATAATGGTTATAACGATGAGATCAGTAGATAAATAATATTTATATGCCTTAATGGGAACTGATTGAAAAAACATTGTTGCAAGGATACTTCCCTTAAGATTTTTGACTAACAACTCCCTTTTTAAATAAAATTAGAAATATCTAATTTTCTTAGAAAACTGGGAAGATATGAAACAATGAGATGATCCATAATCAAATAAAGCATTGGCAAAACTTGAGAAAACCATTAAATTACCTACCATCATGTCATTTGGAGCTTCAACCTCTACAGTATTGATAGAATAAGCTTGGCCTTGATCCATTGGTCTTTTATAAGGTAAGTTCCCATGATGCTTAGGACATTCATTAAAATAATTACCCCTTTCTCTACAATTGTAGCATTTAACATCGACAGCCTCTTTCTTCCCCTTGTAATCATGAGCTTGGTGGCATTTTCCCCCACAATTGTAACAAACTCCAATTTCCTTTTGACAAGTACCATGGGGTTTTTTCTTACATTTACTATAGGGTGGATATTCAACTTTCCCCTTCTTCCGTTTATTTCCATTTCCTGAGTGTTTAGAAGATCTCTTCTTCTCCTGCTTTGCTTTAAAGTCGTAAGACATAGAGAATTACTTTTCTGTCTTAATAGCACATGATAAAATATCTTCGTATGATGAGAAGGATTGTGAGAGTAATACTCTATGGAGAAATGGTTTAAACCCATCAAATAATCGATAAATCTTACTCTTTGGGTTACGTATATAATCTGTTGTATTCCTTGCTAACCTTGTAAAGTTAGCCTCATACATTGTGACATTCCCATCCTCCTTCTACCTCAGACTCATAAATTGTCTTTCCATATCCGCTCGATGGTCTTGAGGAAATTATTTTTCTGAGAAAATATATTTATACTCCCTCAATTCAATACTTGATACTACATCATCTACCTATGTGTTTTGAATCAATGACCAGAATTGAATTAAATGGTAATAATATAATATAATTATAATTAAAAATCACTCGATTGTATAATTTATCATTATAAATTATTTAGATTAAAATAGTTGTTTATAATTAAAATTTAATATTTTTCAGTATTCATCAAAAAACTGAATGTTTTTAGAAAAATACCAAAAATTCACCCTAATATAATTTCGATATTCCAAACCCAAAAATAAAGTCCATTTTGATAGATAAAATTTATAAAATTTCAAAATGTAGGTATTACTATCTTAATGGCTAGTTTGATTGGTTGTGGGGTGTTAGAACTCAAAGCTACGTACAACACACGCTATTGTATTATTCAATGGGAAACGTACCGTAGAAACGTGGGGTGTTACACATAGAGTCAGATTAAGTCTTCTAAAAAATAGATACACCATTCCTTTCATGTTTATGACAGATCTATAGGTGTACCTTAAAATCCTTGAAATATTTTCTTTATACAGATTGACTCATCTTCCTTCTGCTTGAGTCTGATGAACTGTATTTCCATGTTGAGATAGTGGGTTTGGGGAAAATATTTATTAAAAAACATTCTATTCAATTCCTCTCAATCCATGGAGTCAATTTCCTACTAGGGCATCATATTCTAGATCAGTTTCCACCACTAATCATCTTCCCCATCAAAATTATATACCGTCAGCACAACTTTCTGTTCATTTAAGCACTGGAGGATAATGAATATCTTCTTAATGGAGTAAATAAACTGTTCCATGAGTAGGTGATCATAAGATCCATTAAAAATGGGAGCCCTTTTATGCAAGTACGATTCTATGGAAACTTGATCTTTTATTTGGGGAGGAGGTCCATCCACACAATTCATGTTATTATTCATAACATGAACAAGAAGACCAAGTACTATCATCATGTTTTAAGAACCTTCTCCCATCATATTTGGGATATCATTAGGTAAATATTCCCATTCCCTATTACATTGATTATTATCTCATGTTATTAGATTCCCTTTTATTAAAAAATAAAAATAAATTACAATTAGAGGGCTTGAATACATAGTTATTGAGTATAAAATGGAAACTTGAACAAAAAAGGATTAATATATAAAGGTGAATTATATCCTATCTTGTGATTCCATAGGTTTAAATATATATTATACTTTGTATATTTATTGACTTATATCCTAATGGGATTTTTTATTCCCTTAATAATGGTTTGTACTATACTCATGAATTTAACAAAGAATATCCCCAGGAGTGTCAAACTGTGAGTGCAGAAAGGCCAGTTGTCGTGCACCAGTTGTCGTTCGAGTCTACCGTAGAGCAGTGATTTCGGGTTTTACCCATAGCTAAATAAATTTCAGATCCACCTTTACTTATTTTTATCCAGAGAGGGATGTATTTTCTTTATAAACCACTTACTCTATACTTAACAAAACATTGTGGTGTTTTCCTATACATAGTATCATCATTAGGGTTCTTCTAATGTGCACTATCACTAATCTACAAAAATAAATATTCCATAATTTGATACAAACTATAGTGACCCTATCCATTTTCATATATAATTACATGATTTGATGCACAATTAAACCTCAAATAACATGAGAAGGATCATAAAGTCTCATGTCATGGGAAACTAGATACATTATCAAAAATTATAAAAACAACTTTTTATTTAATCTCCATAATAAGATTTTATCTTCCATTGTGCTCATGAATATTCATACGATAACCTAGGGATAACATGAACAGAGGGATTACCTAAAATCCTAGTAAGGGAAACATCATAGTAACAATGCTTTAGCACATGGGTTAGAAGGAATTCCATAATGATATAAAAAGGAAAGGAACATGTTGAATCATAACATATAAAAATGGGATCATATAAAAATTAAGTAAGAATAATGTGGTAGAAACATAAAATGTAACTTTATAATGATTCAAGGCTTGTTATACATATTGTGGCACAAGTCAATGTTAACCACCAAGACCATTTCACACGTTACCATAATTCAAGGCTAACCGCCAAGACCGTTGCAAATAATGTCTCATTAGAATCAATATTATCCACTTTATTGGAACACTATCTGCGTGATCACATCTTAACATGTTCATTAATATGATTTCCGCATTAATAATCATACATAATCAATCATACATAAACATAAGGGTACCTATATAAGGAAATGAGTATCGTAATGAAGCCATAAAGAATAATTTTATGGGAAAATCATACTAGTCTCCATGATAAACCAGAAATAGATTAAGATTGGAAATTCATAAGGTATAATATACATATAACATAATATGTGATTACAAAATTAAGATAAACCATGTAAAATTGTTTTTAAAAGCATTTAAAATTAAAAGAGTTTAGTGCGGTCTAATAAAAATATCAAAGATCATTTAAAATAGAAAATGGAATAATAGTTTATATAACAAAAGAAGTGAACCAAGAAGGTTATCATGTTAAAAATAGTGATTTTATAAATATAATGGTTTATTAAAAATAGATCATATATTGTACTTCAAACTGGGTAAGAATTCAGGAATTTCTCTTAAAATAGGTTTACTTATCGGGAAGTATTGAGTAGGGAATAATTTAAAAACATGTACATCCCTAAAAGAGAATGAAGGAAAGAACTTGAAACATGAATTTTTATTATATAAATAGTATGAATAATTTTTTCATAAAAATGAAAGATAACTTCATTTGGATAAAAATAATTATAGAGTAGCCTGAATGAATGTAGGAGGTTCGGGTAGAATCCCTTTCAGAATATCGCCATGGTAATGGGTGTACATTGGAGGGATTAATGATAGAGAAATGAATTTATATTATTCAATAAATTATTAGAGAGGAATAGAGATGGTTCAAAATCATACCCCATCAATAGGAACTACACATAAATGTATATAGCATAGAGGATATTCTGGAATAAATGGGAGAGAGAATGGATCCCTTAACTTCAGTTTGAGGGTGTTATTCACTTGATTTCAATGACCTGAATATTCAAATTAGGTTGATTAATTAATAATTCAAGAACCTCCAATATATTTTATTGATTTATTATAACATTATTAAGTTCATCCATGTATTTTTTTGATGTGTTAAGAGGTTTAATTTCATTGTTTGGGAGTGTTTGACTCCTTAATTTTGATGATGAATTCACTTATAATCATGTTCGTATAATCATGTATGATGAGAATGGTTTTCAAGAAATGAAGTTATATGACATTAGTGAACATCCATAATAATACATGTTTATAAAATTCATTTTTTATTAGGATTGAAAGTGAATTATTATATAAAACATTAATGATAAATGGTTGGATTAATTTGGATATTTTTCTCATAATTTACATATTTTGTATTTTAATTTTACATAATGTGTGAAAAAATATTCCACAGCATAACATAAGATAAAATACATATACAATAGTCTAGTTCAACCATAAAATTGGTTTCATGACCATAATTGAAGATATTAATAAAAATTTATAACTTTTTGTCCTTGAATGTGATAAATTAACACAACTCAAATAGTGTGTTTTTTATTTCATATAAAAGAAGTGGAAATGAGAGATGATAATGAATTATCCAATTACCCTAAAAATTTATAGTAAATGTATGGTACAATATTTTTCATACCATTTGGATGATAATATGTTAGGAATGAAATGATATGAAAGAAACATGAAAAGAAATTGACAGAAAATAAAAAGATAAATTTACCTCTTCATTTAGTCTTCCTTGAGAGCCTCTTAAGGGGAATGGATTTTGACTTTTGGGGAGAACAAGGGATTATGGATATGGGAGAGGATATTTGGGAAATATTTTGGAAGAATTTAGGGATGTAAAAATGGATTGAGATAAATTAAGAGAAGAGCAAAGTTTGGGTGATTTTTATAGTGGAGGGGAGGAGGATTTTCTTAATATTTTAATAATTAGATTGTTCATTATCCATAATAAAATATATAGTGATGATTCCATGAAAAAATAGTAATTAGTAAATTTTAGTTCAAACCAATGTTTCTTACACCAGTAGAATATCACCCATGACTTAGTAATTAATGTATTTAGATTATTTTGTAAATTATCATATTTCACTATTAATAAAAAATCAGGTATTTCAGAAAAAACACCAAAATTTCTACCAATTTTTTATTCGATGTCTGCAATACAAAAATTAAATCCATTAATCAAAAATAACTTTCTAAATATGATTAATTTATTTTTAATTAAAATCATAATTTACATGAAAAATATAGATTTCAAAATTATAACTGATTTTATAATGCTTTAAAAAATTACACAATGTCTTATAAAGTTATCTTAAAACCATAAGACATAAAAATGATAATTTATGAAAACATTTTAGTGAAAATAAATTTTTTAATAAATTAATCAATTAATTTTAATTAATTATTTATGACTTATAGAAATACCTATACTTTTTCTATGGTCATATTATCACTTGTAAGATTCCTAACATTTATTTATACATTCAATGGAGAGGTTATTATTCTTTTGAAAAATTAAATATTCATAAGGTCCATATTTCTATTAAAAAGTGTATGCTACTATTTATAAGGTTATGTTGTTATTCACCAAAAATTATGTTTCTTCCATCGGACTCCATACATCATACAGATCGCAACTGTGTATGTCATATTTTTGAAATTCAAATCATAGAAGTGATAATATTATGTTTAAAGGTAACATAGTACATAGTAGTTTATTTTTCTGTGATTTAAAGATATTATATGGTGTAATAAAAATAATGTAATTTCAATTTATATAGCATTGGGTCCTTCTAATAATTTTCAGGAAAGGTAATAGACCACCTATTTTTACTCCTTCTTAGACTTGAAATCCATTATCCACAAGAAATTGGTGATGGAAATAGAAAAAATGGAACAAATACTAAAATGAACTAATAATAGTTAATAAAATATTTTCATGAAGATCACTCAAAGGGTAGAAAGGAGTTTTTATTTAAATAAGTTATAGAAATTATAGACATAATATTGGGGATCCAAATTTATGAATACTGATTGAAAAGGATTTTGGATAAGGTAGATAATCTAAATCCTAGAAGATTGACACGTGGAATCTGTCATGTAGGTGTCACTATAAAAATGAGGAGGATTATGGGGAAATATTTTTTTAAAGATATGTGGGGGAAAATTTATCTGTATTGTTTTTTTAATATGGCACATGGTATTGTGTCGCGAGATATTAATACCTAAATATTACATCTTTTTGGATGAATATAATTTAAATTTCCAAAACAGATTAATTAAGATTTTAAAAGTATAGTGTCTTTATAAAATGCATAAAAATAATATAAAATATTTAAATATATTTAGAATAATCTATAATGATCTTCCCATTTAGTACTCTCCCAAATAAAACCTATTTAAAACTATTCTTCACAACCAAGGGAAAGGGCCCATAAAAAATAGTACTCCCAAACGATTAGTAGGGGTAAATAAAGGGGATATATAATCATAAAATGAACATAAGGGTATGAAAATTTGCGAATAATATTCGAAAACTATGCCTTTAAAATAAAATATCATAATCACATGTCTCAACATATGTATTACCCTATGTTTTTAATAGAGAAAACATTGTTCGATAGTGAATGTGACACTCAACACTAAGCACAAAGAAATAATGATTATGTAAATATGATTACTTAAACCTTTCCATTAAATTTCCATATACAATTATTATTAACCAAAATGTTAAATTAAAATATTTTATAATTATTTTGATAACATCTTAGTAAATAATCAATCCATTTTTTAAATTATTTTTTTGTTCTTCAAAATATGTTATCGTCAAAAATGTTTTTTGAAAACATCTATAAATAAATTTTATAAATATTTCATCGATGATTTAAAAAATTTATTTGATACAAAAAATTCTTTTTTTGATTTTGGCATATTAAAATTGGCTTAGATAGGAAATATTGTACTTTCAAAAAATATAGGCTTTTTAGAAAATAGTGAAAAATAATGGTCTTATGAAAAATTGTTATGTATTTTGAAAAAACAATCAATTTAATAGTAAAATTTTAATTTTAATATTTTTTTCATGATAACATAAGTAAATTTTAGTTATATTTAGTTCAATTAATTACATTTACTTTATCTTTTTCCCATATTTTACTATATGTTTATTTTTATACATAAAACACATTTTTCTAATATATGTTTTAAAATGAATAATGTTTCTCCATTTTAATTTATGGTAAATAACCAGTCATGATAAATGATATTAATGAAACTTTTAGAATATATATCTATCTTTATGAAATGAAATTCCTATAATAATTATTTCTAGTTATATAGTTAATGAAAATTAATCTTTTCCTTAATTTTTTTGGAAAACCACTTTCAATCATGCTTACGAGTTTTATATTAAATTAAAATCTTATACCACTATGAATGTATTTTTATAAAATGGATTCAATATTTTTAATCATAATAATTATAGTTATTTAATTTTTTCAACTTAAATTTTGGACAATATGAATAGTAATGGTATTAAATAATATTTCACATGTATAAATAAAAATAGGTTAATTTAGAGTCAAAATAATATAAAAACACTATAAAAAAGTAACCCTAATTTTATGAATATACATATATATATTTTTCATTTATATTATTATTATATTTATTACTCATCGTATTATAAATGATTAAATAATAATTTCAATAAAAATCATATCTTGATACAATACTACACAAATTATATTTTTGGGTGATATTAAATTAAGACATTTATTTTGATGAATTAATGTATTAATGAAATAAGTAATATTTTTATAAAATATTATTATTCAATAATATTTATTAAATATAAAAAATCATGTAATTTTAATAATGTGAGATGTAATTTTTATAATGGTTTGAAAACTATTATTGTCATAAAAAATACAACATTTCTCAATAAATACTGATTCTTATATTTAAACTAAAAATACATATATTTTGATGATTAGTTGAAAAAAATTAATATTTTTTTGAATCAAAATATTATAATTATCCAAGGTAAATTTTCCATAATTTTTTGAGCCATTCAAATTTTGAAGTAAAAAATTAAAAACGTTATGAACATATGGTGTGTATTATGACATCATAACTACCCAAAAGGTTTGTGATAAATACTATAAAAGGTATCAAGAAACAAAAATATATTTTCCATTATAAAATAACTTGATTTTATTTTTATTTGGATTATTTTATAAGGCTTTTATAAACCCTCCAATACCATTAATATAGTTTCAGGTTTTTATAATCATTTCTTCCAAAGTATAACGCCCCTCAATATAAGAAATCATATTATTTTTTTATGTTCCATTGTTTGATTTAAAAAGTAACAAATATTAACCATATTTGGAATAAACTATAGAATAAAAAATCAGAAAGGTTTTGTTTTTGGTTATTTTATTGTATAGTGTCCAAAGCCTATGTTTGAGAAATGATAAATTAATCCCCCACTTTTCCTATATAAAACCACCCAATATCCCATTCTTCTTCATTAAAACTTTTTGGATCATGTTCATACTCTAACCTCAACTCCATATTGACCTCCCAAAGAACCAACAATCTCTCAAGAAGCCCCTCTGTACCATTTAGACTCACACAATCTAGTAAGGGATCTTTTCCTTTCTCATATTTATTCAAAAATCTTCTTTATCGTGAGTACTTTAACATCATTTCATCAATATGGGATATATTATTACATATCCCAATTAAATTTACTTTTTCCAAAATTTTGATATACCCATTATATTTCTATTCACTAATTTTTATGAATTTTTAATCAAAATAGTTGTGCTACCAAAATTTCTAAGTTATTTTTCATGCCAAAACAACTATATTGTCAACACCATACCCATTTTCTATCAAGGTTATTAAACTTTACACACAAATACCTCATTGATATGGGATTATATATATTAATTAAACACTCCCTAATTTGAGAAAAAATTATTAAAATGAATGAATTCATGTTGTATGTCCTATATTTCATACTTAAGATTATGAATTAAATGAATGTGATGGGTGTGACCAAAATTATATCTTAATCCAATGTATTAGGTAATGTTTAGTCTCATGATATGTTAGTATGGGTTAGGGAGTGAATATATATTTTTTATGGGACTTTTTCCATCATGATGTCTTAGAAGTTATCCATGATCTTGTTTATGATGCCATATTTTATTTATTTTCCACATTTCCCATGTTTATTTTATCTTGTAATATATTGTCTCATTGTTAAATTTTATAGTCCCTACACTTTATTTTTCCCATTTATATTCCAATTTTCTAGCATATATCCACTAATATCATGTTTATTATCTTATTTGGATTTGTAGCTCACCACTTTCTTTTGTGTTTCCCCATGTAATACCATGTAGATTTAAATTTGATGTAATTTTATAAGAATGCCGAAGAAGTTTTCAACATTGTTGTTACATCCCTTGTTGAGGATGTTATCCTATTTTATTAATTCCAAAATACACTATAATAATATATCATCCATGTTTTATTAAGTGAAATTTTATTTTAAAAATTATTTATTAATATATAATAAAGTGTTTTGTTTTTATAGTTAATATGATATGAAAAAATTAGTTAATTTTAGGATTAGGAATAAAAAACACTACCGAAATCCATAAGGATGATACTATATATAATAAAACATCCATAAATTCTGGTAAGTATAGATTAAGTAGATTATCATTAAAATAAATCCATGTCTGGATACTACAAGTGGTTGGGATTCTTTAATAGATGTACCTATGGGTAAAATCTCCAACAAGGTGTGTTGGGCTTGACTCTCTGTAACCTGGGACACGACAATGGTACTTACTACACTCTTGGTTTGACACACCTAGAGGATATGCTTTGGTAAATTCATAACATCATTATGAATAGTTATTAGTGGAAAAATTCCCATAAGAATATATGTTTGGAAATAGATTTTGGATAACATATATAAAATCATAAGTTAATTAAATACATGTAATTTATATGTTATCCCATTACTGTTATTGGATTTCCCGTTTATGTGTTAAATAGTTAAATGATAATAATCCCAAATTTCCCCTTTATTTTAGTCATTCATTGAAAATAGGAATATTTGAGTTCAAGTTTAAATTATGAGGGGGGCATTTATTAGTGGGGGGTCTATAACACCACATGTTTTCAAAAGAGAAATCTTTTTTCAATGGCATAAATGATAATCAACAACAATCCCAAATAAAAAACAATTATATAAATATGAATATTTTAACCTTCACATTAAATTTTCTAATATAATTATAATTATCTACATTATGAAATATATATATTTGTCTTAATTTTTTTGATAAATTCATTGTAAATAATCAATGAAACTTTTTAAATGTCTCGTTGTTCTTAAAAATATGTTTTCATCAAAAATGTTTTTTAAAAGTTTTATGAAAAATATTATAATTATTTTTTATAGTATTTAAAATATTATTTTTAAAAAATGAACTAAATTTTTTGATATCGACATATCAATAATGTCTTGGTTGAAATGTTTTTATTATCAAAAATCATAGATTTTTTTGATAAATAGTGAAAAATACAATTTTTAGTAAAAAATGTCATTTATTTTGTATAATTAATTAATTTCAAAGTAAAATTATTATATGATTGTTAAGTCTAGATAACATGACAATTTATTAGTTTTATTTAATTCAATAAATTACATTTAATTAATATTTGTACCATATTTTAGGATAAGTTTATTTTTAAAATTTAGAACACATTTTTCTGATGACTATTTTAAAATGAATAATGTTTCTAAATTTTAGGTTATTTTAAGTTAACATTTATGAGAAATTAAATAAAATTAATTTTTTGATTATATATCTATCATTTTTAATTGAAATTCTTATAATGATGTTTGTTAGTTATAGAGTTAAAGTAAAATAATATTATTCTCTAAATTTTATTTTTTTGGAAATCTTCTTTCTATCATGCTTGAAGGTTTTATATAAAATAAAATCCTTACAACTATGTGAATTGAATTTTATAAAATGAATTCATTTTTTTTAATAATCATAATTTATAATATCCAATAATTTCTACTTAATTTTTGGAATATATGAATTGTAATTTTAGAAAACATTAATAACAATGGTAAAAACAAAATTGGTTAATTAAGAGTAAAAATAATTTAAAAAAGACTTGAAATAGAGTAACCCTAAATTTATAAATATATATATATATATATATATATATATATTTCATTTTCATTGAAATTATTATTACATTTAGTACTTATTTTTATACTTTCAAAAGGATTAAATAATCTGTTTGATAAAAATTATATTTGATAAAATAATACACAAATTTTATTTTAATGTTATATTGGTGAAGACATTAATTTTCATGAATTAATGGATTTATGAAATATATAATATTTTCTTGATATATTCTTATAAAAAAATGTTATTAGATTTAAATGATCATTTAATTTTTATGAAGTCAAATTTAATTTTTACTGATGTTCAAAAATTATTGTTGTCAAAAAACCCATATTTTAAAAATAAATAAATATTATTATATTAAAAGTGTGTTTTAAAAATAATTCAAAATATATTTATATAAATTGAATATTATTTTCGAAATCAGAATGTCAAAATTATCCAATGGTGAATTAATCTTACTTTTCTAATTCTAGTGAATTTTCATGTGAAAATTAAATACTATATAAATATATGGTGTGTATTACAACATCATAATGACCCAAAATCAATGTAATAAATACTATAAATGGTATCCAATATCAAATATATGTCTTCAATTTAAAATAATTTGTTTTTATTTTTATTATTTTAATTTTAAAAATATGTTATGAACCCTCCAAAACCATTAATATATTTATGGTTTTCAAATTATTTCATTAAGAGTGTGACTCACCTCCACAAAATAAAAACTTTAATTTTATTATTTTTGTCCCTTGGACTTATAAAATAATTAAAAACAGACCCATTTGGTGGAATCTATGGGTAAAAACAAGGGTGTTTTTTTGGTTTTTCTTGTTTTTATAGAGTCCAAAGCCTATATTTGAGAAACAATAATGAAATCCCCCTATTTCTTTATATAAACGCACCCAAAATCCCCTTCCACTTCAATAAAACTCCTTTTATCAAATAAATAATCTTCCCTAAAATCTCGTGTGTCCTCCAATGGTTCCTCAATGCTCTCAAGAAGTATCACCCATGCATTTATAGTGACACACTCAAGTAATGGATATTTCCATTTCACCTATTTATTCAAGTATATTCTTTACCTAGTGTCTATTATATTCATTTTCTAATGATGGTATATGTTATTACATATCCCCAATACTATAAAATTGATTTACAATTTATTAGAGACCCATTTCTCTCTCATTATAAAATATTCATTAATTTTTATGTGACACCATTGTGATACTGAAATTTCACCACGATTTTCCATGCCAATACAATTGTATAGTGAATACCATAGCCATTTCCTATCAAAAGTATTCATATTTATCCAAATATAACACTTATACATGGGAAATACATGAATTTATTCCACATACCTTTATCATGGAATAAATTATTGAGATAAATTAATTTTATGTTGTATGATTTAGGTGGGAAACTTATGCATGAGAATGAAATGAAAGTGATTGGATCAAAACAAATTATATATTTCTCCAATTAATTGGTTAATAATTTTTCTTTTGAGAAGTTATGTTATGATATGGAGTGAAATTGTTTCCTTTATGGTACTTGTTTCCATCACGATGTCTTTCCAGTTATCCTTTACCAATGTTTAAAATATCGTTCTTTTTTACCACATTTTCCATATTAATATTTCCATGCTATATAATGTCTCATTGGTAATGTTTATGATTAGTAATCTTTTTTATTTCTAATTGATATTCCTATTTTATAAAATGTATCACAATAATCCAGGTTTTTCCCTTACTGGGATTCATCACTCATCGATTTCTTATGTTAATCCCGTTGTTATAATTTGTATTTTTAAAAGCTATGGAATTTTAGATGAAATCAAAGGATGTTTTTAATAATGGTGGTGTATACCATGTTTATGATGTTTTTCTATCTACCTAATTCCCAAAGAATCTATAATTCTTGATCATCCAATTTTAATTAAGTAAAATATTATGTAATAATTCCTGTGTTAATGTGAAATAAGTAGAAGGGATATTATAACATAAATATTGGTAGTTCATAAGACATTAATCACAATTAAATCAAAGATCATGAGGCAAAATAGAATAATGATATCATAAAACATATAATTTTGGAATAAAAATACGAATAGAAAATAAATTTTATAATAGAGAAGCCTCACTAGAGAGTCTATTATAGTGTAATGGGATCACTCTAAAAATCATCAAATTAGTTAAAAATAACTCTCAAGACCATCATTAGGGTTA
This sequence comes from Viscum album, assembly GCA_963277665.1. NCBI lineage: Eukaryota > Viridiplantae > Streptophyta > Magnoliopsida > Santalales > Viscaceae > Viscum > Viscum album. Next base: position 896,068,004 of record OY728123.1, read on the forward strand.
CTGTCTCTTACTGAATAAGGTTTTTTCCCCATTCATGTCCTTTTTAGGAAATGTGATATAAATATTTACCCAATTTATTCAACAGAGATATAGGTCCCACTTGATATATAATGAAAATCATATATATGTGTTTCACAATATCATAAATCATTTATAGCATAAAACCCCATTAAATTAAATGAGATTCAAAAAAATTTCACCAAATTATGACATGAATAAAATAAAAAGGGGTCATAATAATTTAATTTTTTTATCATAGCATTAGCTATGGAAAAAATAATTGGGTTATATAAAACATTTATCATAGAATAAATCCTGGAATATAAAACTTTTTCATTAAAATATATGTATCTTTATAAATTAAAAGGTGAATTATAATTTTATCTGTTGTCAATAACACCAGTAAAGCATCAGAAAAATCAATTTACAACATCTTATATGAAGAATATTATTTATTGATCGCATGGATAATTTCATGGAAAAATTAACTTTTCATTGAAAATTAATTTTTAATAATTTAAAATCATAAAATATTTTGAAATATTTTTCATTTATAATTACATTGAAATCATATAAATGATGGATTAAAAATAATTCAAATAATTTATATAGAAGAATATTAATTATACATTGAAAAAAATTCATATAACATAAATAATTTTGATAATTTTTTTGAAAATAACTATTAAAAAATATTAATTAGTATTTAAGTCATTTACAGATATTGACATAAGAATATACTACTCATGTCATGAAGGTTTAAAACATATATTTCTATCTACAATTTTTATGAAATAAAAATGGAACTTATTTGGGAATCAAAATTAATATTCCATTAATATTTTTTTATAAAATATAAAAAACTCATAAAATGTTTTAAATAAATAATTTTAATAGTGGTAAAAAACTTTTGGGAGAATTGTCTTGAAAACATGTTTTTCAAGGAAAATTTCTTTTCGATTGAAGGGTTAAAAAAGGATATTTTTCATAAAATAATTCTTTTAAAATCATGGGTAAATAATGGTTAAAATTTTAAGGTACAAATGTATTATAATTACATATCTTTATTGGAATAAATTTCATTTGTATCTTGATATATGGATCATATTAAATTTTCCTCAAAAACAGAATCATAAACCATCCAGAAAAAATAATGAGATTGTTACCTAAATGTTTTACTAATTTGGTAACTTTCAATTTTATAACCCACCAATGAATAACATTAAATGAAATATAAAATATATTGAGGGTGAAAAAAAAAATTTATATTAAATTTAAAAGGATTTTATATTCACATCGTAATTGTATATACATTTATAACAGGACAAATGTTTTGAGGAATTAATATTGAGACAAAAACCCCTTACAGTTTTGGTTTCATTTAAACCATAAGCCACATTGAAGAGAGATACTAAAATTAATATTTAAATGCCAATATGTTTTTTTATATTTATCATAAAATAAATTTATGGTTAGTATATACACCAGATAAAATAAATAGGTGGTGATTATGACATGAGTCTCATATAAGTAGAATGTGTAAAAATATCACCTACCGCTTTTGTAATCCATGATATCATAATACTCAATAGAGTTCCATCAAATGAGACAATAAATATCATAAATATATTGAATATAATGATAAAATATTTCAATGGGGTAGTATATAAACCACAGAAAAAAGATTGGTGAATTTTCATTTGTCCCCCACAAAAAAAAGGATAGTCTATAAATACCTTACCTTATGTCTAAACTACATTCATAAATGTTTTATCCTCATGTATAATAAATATAAGTTTATTATAAATCTACACAACCAAAATAATTATATATATTATTCCATATTTTCATTTATGTTTAACCATTTGTTACTTTTTTATTTCTAATCCCATGGTAAAATCATATGTTAATGAATAACAACTTTATTCAATTTTTTGATTTGTTAATTTCAGTAATCATACTTTCATCATGGTACCATAATATCTATAATAAAAAAATAAAATAATTATAATATCTATATGTTTACTTTAATTATATGTCCAAGCATCAAATATGGTTTTGATATATAATGTAATGTAGGACCATTGAGATAATAGTTCATATGTCTGCATAAGTAACGTTTACATCATTTAATGGTCACAATGGGAAATAGGTATGTGAAATTTTATACATCAAAACTAATCAGAATATCATATAATTTAATTAAATATACTTATAAATATCATTCATGTGGTGTTTTTATTAAATTATATAGTAACATAGATTCATGGAGGTGGTATTCGTCATATACAAAATAGATGTTATCATGATTCAATGAGTTATACGTTATGAAAAAAAATTATATATTATATTTTTAGAATGATAAATATTTCATGATTATGAAACAAATTCTAATATTTAACAGATATTAATTAACTTTATCTATATTAATTTCCATTTAAAGTGTTAGTGAAAATGACTCACATCACCTCATGAGGTGGTAGTCTGCCGTATACATGAATGAAGTTATTGTATTTCAAATGGAATGGAAATTAAAATTTTATAAATGATACAATGACTCTTGTGGTATAATTATGTTATAAATATTATATATATATATATATATTATATTCGTCATATATCATAACTGTGAGATGTGTTAATGGAAATATAAACAACATCAGTTCATGAAGAAGTAGTCAGGTATACACATGAAAAATTTTCCTTTAACCCAATTGATGGATATGGGGATTATTGTAGGTAAATCCCTTAACATAGAAAAATATCTGCATATGTATAATATTGTGTTTATTTTATTATCATTGTTTAATAATAACTAAGAGAGGTGGAGGATCAAATAATATAATCCTCTTTGGACATCATTTTCTTTCTTCAGATGACATACTTAGGTTTCACCCAAATTCCTCCCATGGTTAGGTTAATTGTAAAATCCATGTAATGATAGCATAATTATTTCAACATTTAGTCACATTTTTTAAATATATAAAAGCTTAATTTAAAATTAAGATTTTTTTTCAAAAAATAAATTATAATTTTCAATTCAGCATGTCAAAATTATCATATTATTATTTTTTGATATATTTATCAAATAATTGATTTTTAATGAATAGTTTAAAGTAATGGTTTTATTTAAAATATAATTTTATATAAATGTTAAAAATTAAAATTCCTAACAGCTATAAAATATTATTAGTTCATTTTTATTTATATTAATCCAGTTATTTTTTAGTTTAATTTTGTATAGAATGAATTAAATTTGTTTTACAGAAAAAAAAGGAGTGGCATTTTTTCGATAAACATTTTTTCATGGAATTTTATCAGATTAATTTGAAATAAATTTCTGAAAAATCAATGTTTTGAAATTTAAAACATGTATTATATATTTTCAGTTAAAATTATATATTTATTTATGTGTAATCTTTTATTTTTGATCTGTATGAATAATAACTTTGGTAAAAGTAATTATGATGAGGAAAGATAAATTAGTTAATTAATGTTAAAAAATAAAATGAAAATACCCTAAAAGTTGCTATAATTTTATTGGATGAAATATATTCAAACATTAACACATTATTTTAAAATTTGATTTATTTAATAGAAAATTTTCAGTGAAATTTTATTTGATATTATTTAAAATAAAAAAAATCAAAAAATGTGACTTTCTTTTGCTTAAATATATCTTATGTGTCTAAATGGATAAAAGTTTGGTAAATAACGAATATAAGTGTCAATATTGAACATAATAAACTTATTTTTAGGAAAAAAAATTATTTATTACTTTTGTGGTCATTTGGATGACGTTATTATATTTATAATATCTTATTTAAAGAAAAAACCAACTTGTCACTTTCATATTTTACATAATGATATTATTTTTTGATATGGTGTTTTTATGAAGATATATTATACAATAGATATTATTTTTAAATTAACAATATTTATCTACATCATGGTATTTTATTTTTTATTTTTTGTTATGAAATAATTACCTTATATAATTATACTATGATGATTTAGTAATTATTTTATTAATGAAAAAATAAAATAAAAAAACAAATAATATCAAAATAAATATAATAATAATTAATTAAAATGATCCAAAAAAATTAAATATTGGTATGGAATACTTTGGGAATATTAAATTTTTTATTTTGACTTAATCATGATGTCTTTATTTTCATAATGTCAAAGTAATGAATAGTGTAAAAACACAATAATGAAATTTTATCAAAATAATATATTTTAAATTTTATCAAAATAAAAAATAATATATAAAAATACAATATTATTATTATTATTCTAAAATTTACTTAATTTTTCATTTATTATCCAATTTATTCTTTATATATAAATATCAAACCCATTTATTGTTAAAAAAATTGTTACTATAATTAAAATTAAAATGGGGTAACTAAGGATAATTAAAATGATAATGTTTAAAATAAAACCAATACATGAATAAATTTTGTTTGATAATGAAATTCAAACATTATCTCGCAAAATATTATAACAACTAGACATTTAGAATTATATGGATAGAAAATTAATTTATTATAATTTATTATTATGGTAATTTACAAAAGTGCCACTCACTTCAATTATCAATGTGCACTCCTTACTTATTCAAATTTCACCGCATTGGGCATTATATATTAAAAATAATCAATACTTTTATCTTATTAATATCCTTAGTAATGTAGTTTATGTTCTAGTCTTTCAAAAAAAACCAACCCCATAACCCTTAATAAGTGATCTATAGGTAGTCTGCCGAAGAAGAGGAAGTCATTTGTACCAACACATTCAAGTTTATTTTTTACTCAACTTCATCATAAAAATTTTATTACTCCCAATGTAATAAATTCTATATAATATATAATATGATATTTTATTATGGTTATGGGACAACCATATTCCTCATTTTACACATCATACAAAAAATCATCGCTTGTTTGTATGTATGAAATTTTGCCTTTACGTAGTGGTGTGATTTGTTTTTCACCACTAATTTACATGGATGGTTTTAAGGAAGAATATTATAGATATATATACGATAATTATTTCAATATATAAATTCTTTGTATTCATTTCATCATCCACCTTTATAATATTTCACCCTTTAATTGAATGATATAGTTTCTTAGGCATACATATGACCCACCATCTCCAAGATGCGATGTGATTCATTTTATAAATTTAAAATTAAATAATTGTTCTAAAACTAAATTAAATGTTTAAATAATTATATTTTTTTAATAGTTACATATTTCTGTAAATTTTGGATATATATATCAAACGTAAAAGAACAGGGACATTCATAAAAAATTATAAATGAGAAAACTATGCAGTTAAAACCTAAAACAGGGGAAATAAAGAAAAATTACTAACAAGAGGGTGGAAAGGTTATCTAAAGGGATCATATATGATATTATAATTATAAAAATATTTCTGCAATTAATTAATAATATTATTCAAACCATTATACCTGACATTTGAACATGTTTGAAGCAAGTCCAACCTGAGGTAAGGGAATTTCTTTTTGAAATCTTCTTTTAATGATACAAAAATTTTTATTAGATATATTTATTTTAACATATATTAAATGAAATTATTATCCATAATTTAGGAAGAATTATTAATTTTATGATTTCTTTACATGATTATAATTTTATTTATGAATTCATTTTTATCATTAATTTGTGTTTGGTTTTATAAAAATAAATGTTCAAAATGGAATAATTATTTTATTTTAGAACGATTCTAATTTTATTTATGATTAATATATTATGATCATGTTTTGATTCATAGAAATTGTTAATATTAAGGTTGGATCTATGATAAACCAAGTGGGGTGGGCCTTTTATAGATATCAGAAACATTGGTTAAAGAGATAGATTTAACTGATGAGGTTTCTCCTAATTTATTATGGGAATATACATTGAGGGTTATTAAAATCCTAACCATGATTTTTACTCCCTATATAGTCATAAGAGGAACATTATATGTTATGGTGATATAAAAATGAAAATACAAGTTTCAATTTCAATAAGTTTATTTAATCTTTGATTTTATAAGAAACATAAGATTTCATAAGGTAATCCAATGGGTATATTTATTATTTTTTAAAAGTATAACATTGTGAAATGTGTTCATGGGTTTATATGTATTTATAGACTAATAGATTCTTTCAAAAAAATTATTTTCCTTAATGATAAATTTGGGCTCAAAACATATTTTAAAATAATTTCCAAATGGTATAAGTATTGTTAATAGAAAAGAGGAAGTAAATTCTTGGTAATATTATTCATGAAAATGAAATCCTATTTTTTTGTAATATTATATAATATAGATGAAATGGATATTGTTATATAAGTATCAACAATATTTTCATGTCTATTTTTTTATTAATTATGAAAAAATATATCCAAAATTAAAAACCTAAATGGTCATTGGGAAAGAAAATTGAATCTAGTCTAAAGTCACTAGAATGTGTAATTATTAAGAATGAGTCCTAGAATTTATTATAAGTGAAAAATTTAGACAAATATTAGTGTTGTGATAATGGTAATAGAATAACCATAAGTTATTTTTACTTTATGGTACTGTTGAAATTTATCACTTTTAAAGATTACCATGTTCCTTCTTCTATGATATGGTTGTTCAGAATAGTTTTCCAATGAAGAAATAGGGAAACTAATGTAGGATGGAATTGAGAGGATGAGATCCTTCAGAATACAATTCCTGGAAGGGTGGGAATTGGAACCGATAATTTTTTAATAGTAATGTCATTGTTTAAACAAGATATAAATGGCAGTGATATCCATCCAAGAGATTATATTGATCAACCAGAGATGAAAATTCTAGTGGTGGAACATTTTATTATGAAGCACCCACATGTTTTTAGTGGATATTTGGACCATGTGATATAAGAATGGAGGATTAAATCCAGAAATTGATTTTTTAATTTATTTTTTGTTCCTACCATCAAAAGGGTAGAATTTATTTTTACCATTATGAAGTTGAAAAAATCCAATGGCAATTTTTTAGTAATATTAAGGATAGTGAAGAGATTGATTCATTGGAATGAAATTAATTAAAAATTATTTTCATTGAAAAATATTTTTCTAAATAGATTCATTATTGGATCAGAAAAAACTAATAGAATTGAGGTAGGATGAGGATTTAGTGGTTGTATATGAATAAAATGTAACTCGGTTGAAAATGTGTGATCTGAATTTCATTTAATATCTTATTAGTAAAATAAAAAACATTCACATAGAATTAGATCCAAAATAATAAACGGAAGTGAATTTTCATAAATGAAAATGTTACAAAAAAATGTTCGATGAGAGGATAAGGTGGAAATAGGGGTTTTTAATGATCAATTTTTCATTGAAAACAAGTTAAAAATAGGTCATAGTGATAGAAAAATGCAAATAATACATAAAATAAGTTTCACAATATGAAAATCATGTCTTCAGTTTCTTAGAATATTTGTAGTGAATGCACTGGGGAATGCCTTTTGAAGATTGAAAACTGTTTTTTTTTTGTGGTAGGTTTGGGAATATGGATCATAATTGAAATGAATTATATTATAGTATTGGTAAGACTAATTATGATATATAGTGAGTAAAATATTTTAAATTTTGTGAAATAGGGTGTTATGAACATATTTCCCAAAGAGTGACCTGAATGGTGGGATGTATCTAGACTATTTAAAGAAATGTGTGGTGTAATCCATTACAACAACTTCAAAATAAGTTGTACCAAAAAATAGAGTGGTATCATGTACTTTTTTTGTTTATTCATATTGTAAAAATGTATTTTTTTGATACATGGTCTATACATTCATTAATTTATAAAAAACATCTAGGAAATTTAAATTCTATCTCAGGAAAAAAATACATAAATTAGGGTAAAACATATTTGGGAGATATTAATGAAAAATGAAATTAAAATCATCATAATGTCGTTGTCTGAGGAAAGAGATTACATACAATACATATTTTCATCACCTAGTAGAATTAGATGTTATTCTGTGCACGTATAGGATTTATATTTACCATAATATGATATATTATTGAGGAAATGATGTTGTCTTTCAATAGGTGTTTTATCTTGTATAAAAGTACGAACCCATCCATTTAATAACATATCAAAAATCTAATGAACAATTAAAATATAGAAATGAATGTTATAATGTACCAATTTATGAAAATAATTGAACTATTCAGATTGCGGATGTTTCACTAGTAAATGTGTACCTGGATGTTTTTGGTTAAGAGTTTTCAAATGTTCTACCTAATTGTGATGTTTAATTTACTATTAATATATTTTTTGATGCTAAACTAATTATAAAACCCATTATCAAATTGCTAAATTAGAACTTATAGAATTCAAAAAGAATAAAAAGAGTTACTTGATAATGGTTTTATTCTACATATAACATTACCAGGTGGTAATCGTATTTATTTTATAAAAACATAGATTGTTTCATGATACTTTTTATTGATTATAGATCATTGAATAAAATCAATATTAAGAACATGTATCATTTTATTCATATTAATAAATTTTTTGATCATCTCTTGGGAGATTAGTATTTTTCAAAGTTTGACATGAGATTCGGGTACCATTAACTAAATATGAAGCAGTTGACATTCTGAAAATATCATTTGATACTAGATATAATAATTATGAGTTCTTTTCTTCATTTTTGTTTTAAAATTGATTTTTTTGTCTATGGATCATATAAATTGGATCTTTCAAGAATATTTGGACAAGTTTGTGGTTTTTTTATTAATGATATTTTGGTTTCTTAAAACATTAATTAGGATCATGAAAACAACTATGGATTTTCTTTAACCCATTATTAAATTATGTTATATGAAAAACATGTCATATATAATTTTTGGTTATAATAGACTTATTTCCCTGGGAATAATATAAGAATATATGGAATTATATTTTATCCATCCAAAACTAATGTTTTTGATGAATGGCCTATAACTACAAACTATATTGAGTTTCATAGTTTTTGTAACATCCCAGTTCTGGAAGCCACCCAGAGGCACCCAGTTCCTAGTTAGTCACATGGCCTCAAGCGAATTTCCCCAAACGCCAGAGGCTACCGACTAGGAGCGATGGCCTTGGGTGTGATAGTGGGTAATCTATTCCGTCATTGGAAAAGTACATAGTGAAAGTAAACAACACAGAATAGTGGAAGTAATAATAGTCCATACAAAAATAAACATCAGAGGACTGAAAGAGTAAACAGGAGCACACATATTTAACAATGATGCATGATATGTATATATGTCTAGGAAAATAGCCAAACAAGTCACAATGATGAAAAATTACTAAACCAAAGTAGAAAAGTAAAACAGATGAGAGACTCCTCATCATCGTAAGCCCCGTCTTGGTCCCATGCTCTCCAGCTCCACAACAATCAAGAACCTGAAGTAGAAGGGTGCTTGACCTTATCTACACCTGCAACAATATAATCTGCTTGGGCCCAAAAGAATGGCCTAAATGGGCTGTGAGACAAGGTCCCAGTTGGCAACCACCCAAAGATCTGGGCCGAATCGTTAGTGAATATATGGAATGTAAAGTACAATATGTAGTAACAGAAAGTAGTAAACAGAATAATACATAGTAGTAACAATCTACAACTTCTATCATATAATCTACAAACAAGAAACAACCACTAAAGAAAGTAGAACAAAAAGGTAACCTCTAGGTAGTTCTCACATTCTAACCCCTAAGATTCAACATACAAGTACTAGAAACCCTCTGGGAAGCACACACAGTCTCACCCCTCAGGTTCAGCTAAGGAATAGACTCCTTGAGGAAGCACTCACCGTCAAGTCCCCATATATTCTCGTATCATGCTAAAGGCTCTATGGGGAATCACTTAATGAAAATCCCCACTATGGCCCACGTCGAGGAACTACAGACTCTCTGAGTAAGCACTCAATGTCAATTACCTTATGTGGTATCGCATCATATTTAAAGACACTATAGAGAAGCCCTTACATCCATTCTCCACATGGTCCACTACACTAGGTTCTCATAGCCCTGTGTAAAAGAAACATGCATAACGTGCGTATCTCCCCAAGGAAACCTCATAAACTAATTTTCTATCATTCTAATGCACAACAACATAAAAGTTCAATAGTTCAACTATCCTACAACTTGGCATGGAAACTGGAAAACACCGGACAAGCAAAACAAGCATGGAAAAACATCCAGAGCACAGAACAATTTACCATATTCACTAGCAATGTCGTCTACACAGGAATATCAGCAAGGCAAGCAAACAACAAGGGATAAACAGAAAACAGGGAATACCCCATTCAAGGGTATTGGTGGAATTTGCACAAAATATTCACAGAATTACTACAGAAAGGCACAAACAACCTACCTTGATGCTAGGAGAATGATATATGTGAACCACAATTATTGATTCTCCTTAGAACGTTGAGTATCTGAGAAAACACCAAAAACCCTCAACCCATGATACCTCGAGAAAGATGAGAAATTTGAAAATGATGCTCTATGAGAAGGAAGAACTCCCCGATGTGGTTATAATGCAATTGATGGCGGCTGAAACAGAGATCAGACGGAGGCTCGAGAATCCAAAGAAGAATTGCAGTCATACGGGTTGCTCTCGGACAAAGAAACTAAAGAAGGGGTTTGTTCTGTTTGTCAGGTGTGACCCCGGTGTGTTTAATGAAAACAAAAGTACACGACGTGTACTTATTGGGGTATACGGTGTGTAATATGTTTTTCCGTATTCCTCTTTAAGAGGCCGCCACATCTCCTCGACACACCGTGTGTGTGGCTCGAACACGGCCAGCACACAGCTTCAAGTGGCAAGGGAGTACACGGTGTGTACTCAGAAAGTACACAGTGTATACTTCAAAAATTTCCAGAATACCCATTTTTCTAAAGAACCCAAAAAAAGGTATGACATAGCTGAAAAGAATATCCAGGTTCTTTCAAACTTCCCCCCTTAAAGAAATTTTTCCCTGAATTTTTCTAACGAGGAGGAGAAGAAGAATCCTCGAACAGCTCTGGCCATTATGATCGTACATCAGCCTCCCTTTCCCAAATCTGGCCATGTACTCGTCCGTGCTACAATAGCACCCATAAAAGAGGAACAGACCACCCATGGAGGACCTTCGTACTACGATCAAAAATCTGGATAGGATGCTCCTCAAATGATGCATCGCTTTGAGCTCAACCTCCTCGGGCTGAAAGACATGAGACGAGTCTAAAAAGTAACATCGAAGCTAAGAGACGTGTAAGATGTCGTGCATGGCTCGGTACCTCTGAGGTAACTAAAATTGATAGGAAACCGGCCCGACACTCTCTAATACATCAAACAGCCCGACGTACCGTGATGAATGCTTACCCTGTATGTGAATCCTTTTATGTCCCATCTTCAGTGCGACATGCAGGAAAACTAGATCCCCGACCTCGAACTCTAGAAGTCATATCCGCTGATTAGCATAAGGCTTCTGTCGAGACTGTGTTGTAGCCATCCTCTTTCGAATCAACTCTATCTGCTCTAAGGTCTCCTGAACAGGACAAGGTCCCAGCAAAGCTACCTCTGCAGTCTCCATCCAGTATAGGGGTGATCGGCATGGCCTACCATACAAAGCCTCGTAAGATGACATCTGAATAGTCACCTGAAAACTTTTGTTGTAGGAAAACTCCACGAAAGGTATATGCCTCTCCCAAGAACCAACAAAGTCTAGAATTCTTGCTCGGAGCATATCCTCAAGCACATGGATCGTACAATCGAACAGGCCATCAGTCTGGGGATGGTATGCTATTCTCAAAAGTACCTGTGTACCCAAGGCCTTCTGAATTCCCTGCCAGAACCGAGATGTAAAGTGTGCATCCCTGTCTAAAACAATGGAGTGTGGAACTCCATGAATACGTATAACCTCTCGGATGTACAGTCGTCCAAGATCATCTACACTGAAGCTTTCCTTGATCGGTAAGAAGTGATCAACCTTCGTAAGACAATCGATGACAACCCAAACATCATCGTTACCCTGGAGAGACCTCGGAAATCTGGTCACGAAGTCCATCACGACATCGTTCCACTTCCACTCCAGAATGGGTAACTGCTGTAAAATGCCTTTTGGTCACTGATGCTCCGCCTTCACCTGATGACAAGTAGAACACTGCAAGATGAAACTAGAAACATCCCTCTTCATACGAGGCCACCGGTACTGGCGGTGAAGATCCCGATACATCTTGGTGACGCCAGGATGAACTGCCCAAACTGAGGAATGAAAATCTTGCATCAACTCCTCATGTATATCTGCTAGCACCCATACGCGTTCCCAGAAACACAATATCTCATCCTATCCCACCATCCATCCAGGATGAGGGTCCTCTCCTGACACACTCTCTCGTATGACTAAGCCTTTTGATTCTTCTAGTAGCCTCATTCGTACCCAATCATGAAGCGTAGAGGTAACAACTACATAAGATAGGAAAGTTTGTCCATGTATGTCGTGCACCTCTAGATGCATCTCAGATAACAGATCCATAAGCTTCCACTCACTACTGGCCTACTGAACTTCCTGAATCTCAGTTCTCCTCTTCAATGCATATGCCACTGCGTTTCCCTTTCCCGTCATATAGGTAATCTCGTAATAAAAATACTGAAGATACTCAACCCACCTACACTATCTCAGATTCAGTTCACGCTGAGTGAATATGTACTTGAGACTCTTGTGGTAAGTGTAAACCTAAATGTGCTCTCCTAGAAGGTAAACCCTCCAACAGCGTAAGGCATGAACAACATCTGCCAACTACACATCGTGCGTCAGGGAGTTCCTCTCATGTGGCCTCAGCTTCCGAGACCCGTACGCAACGGCTCCATCTCCCTTCATAAGCACAACACCCTTCCGGATTCCTAAATCATCACAATAAATAGAATAGATCTTGCTTGGCTCTGGCAAGACTAGTATCGGTGTTGATGTCAACCTTCCCTTCATCTCCTGAAAATCTGACTCACAAGAATATGACCATATGAACTTCTCCCCCTTCTTGGTCAGACCTGTCAACAGTGCTGCAAGGCATGAAAAGTCCTGAATGAAGCGTATGTAGTATCTAGCCAACCTTAGGAAGCTCCGTACCTCAATGAAGTTCTTCGGCTGCTCCCAAGAAACTACAGCTCTCACTTTCTCTGGGTCTACAAATACTCATACCTCCGAGATGACGTGACCCAAGAAGTGAATCTGGTCCATCGAAAAGTGGCACTTTGAGAGTTTAGCATAATGCCTATTCTCTCTCAGTGTACTCAGAACAATCTCAATATGGGTAGCATGGTCGTGTCGAGTGTGATAGTACACCAAGATATCATCCATGAAGACCAGGAGAAGGAATCCAAGTAAGGATGGAACACCCGGTTCATCAATGCCATAAAAACTGCTGGCGCATTTTTCAGACCGAATGGCATGACCGTATTCTCGTAAAGACCATACCTTCTCTTAAAGGCTATCATAGGTATTTCTGATGGTCTAACGTGCAACTAATGATAGCTAGACCTCAAATCGATCGTTAAGAATGTGTGGGCTCCTCGAAGATGATCGAAGAGATCATAAATCCTTGGCATGGGATATCGGTTCTTGACCGTCAACTGGATTAACTTCCGATAATCCACATAGATCCTAAGGGTAATTTCTTCCATCTTCGCGAACAGGACAGGCGAACCCCAAGGAGATGTACAGGGTTGGATTAAACCCTACTCCTGCGATTCCTCCAAATTCTTCTTGAGCTCTTACAAATCATGTGTAGCCATCCTATAGGGAGGAATGGACACCTGTTCCGCTCCTGGAACGAGCTCAATAGTGAAGTCTACATCACGTTCTGGATGCAAACCTAAAAAGACCTCAAGAAAGACGTCTATGAAAAGATCCACGACTGGAGGGAAGTACAACTGTGAAGTCCCCTTATCATCCAGATAAAGACATGAAATCTGGTCTGTAACCCTTCCTAGCCCATGATGCTCGAGTCCTGCATGACTCACCTGAACATCCCATTCTCCTCTATGTAGAAAAGATTAAATCTATAGTGAATTGAAACTCACCCTGTGGCGATAATAGTCGATGACTTCCTGGAAGGGAACCAACCAGTCCATCCTGAGAATGACATCATAGCCTTTCATCTCTAGGACATAGAGGTCCCATACGAAACGATACCATGTAACCTCGAGTGGGAACTCTCTTCACTGACGTACACTAGATGTCCTCGTCCCCAAATGTGTGTCCAGGGTCAACAAGTCGGCAGAAGAAAAGATGCAGAGCTCAAGGCTCCCCAAAACAGCAACAGAGATAAATCTATGCGTAGCACCAGTATCTAAAAGAGCTGAAGATAAAACTGAGGCTACTAAAATCTTACCTCGAATGGTAGAAGGTTCGGGATCCTACTCCTGATATCTCTGATCCACCGCAAAAGTACGGCCTACCCTGTGGCCCTGTGACCCAGCCAGACCACTCTGAGATGATCCTCCCTGCTGACGCTGAAGTACTGGTGACTTACAGCCACGACCTCGACCTCCACGTTGACCCGAATGGTAGGAAGAACTCCAGTATCCTGACTGGTGAGAAATTGGTGCTGCTGCTCCTGAATGAGGAGTCATGGAAGAACCCCCATCACCAGCAACTGGTGAGAAAACCTTGAAGAAACACTGATGGTGAACCATCTTACCGCAAGATCGGCACTCCACTAGGTCTCTCTGGCACTGCGGCCTCATGTGCCCTGCCCCTCCACACTGGAATCATATGACCTAGCTACCTGAAGATGTATCTCACCTCCTCTGATCACCATGCATAGTCTCCCTACGGTGCTTCCTGGTGTCAACTAGAGGAACACTAGCTCTGGAAGCAGAACCTCTCGGGCTCGCAGCTCCAGAGTCTCTCAGATTGTGCTCCGCAATCAGTGCCTGGTTGACGATGGAAGTGTTTTAAGTCAACTGGAAGATATTCGGCTATGATCGGATATCCCTCCTGAGACCATCCTCAAACATCCATTCCAACAACACCCCACTTCCATCCTAGAGGGGTGTGAAACACTACATCTCAGTTAAACGAGAGGAATACTACATGACAAAAAGAGTACCCTACTCTAGACTCATGAACTCCCGGGCTCGATCGACCCTCAGGATCTCCAGATAGAAGTAGTCATAGAACACGTGCTGGAACTCCTCCCAAGCCATAACCTACTGATGACCCCCCTGTGAGATCAGGTCCCACCACTTCTTGGCGGAGTCTCGGAGCATGTAGGTAGCAAGATTGTCCCGCCTCTCTGGATGTTTCTATAGATTCTCAATGGTAGTCAGCAGGGCTTCCAGCCATGACTCTGCAGCCTGTGGTCCTCCTTCCACAGAGAAAGTTGAAGGATGCTGCTGTTGAAAAACCCATGTCACGTCTTCCATAAACGTGGTAGGAGAAGATGATCCCAAAAAGTTCTGCATCATCCTCATAAAACCATACCTGAACTTAGCATCAGTGCCTGAAACTGGTATAACAGCCGATACCAAGGCTGGCCCGATCGGAGGATCAGCAGGAATTCCCTGATCAGCCATTTCTGGCATCTGATAACTTCTTGACAACTGACGAACAACCGGAGGACATCTCAGAGGCATGGCTCTGAAAGATAAAAAGAATAACTTAGATTAGAAAAACAAGGATAGAGAACAAAATAAGTACAAAATAGAAACAGGAGAAGGAAACACTCAAGATATACAAAACATGACTACAGGGTGTGTACTTAACTCCACTCCCCTGACCGTGTCTCCTTTCACGGCTAACCCACATGGTCTTCTTAAACTGAGACTACACAGCGTGTTCCCTATGGACACAGTGTGTAGCAGACAAGGTTTAAACAACACGTGTTGTTAGTTACACGTCTGACTACACGGATGAGACTACATGGCATGTTCCGAACAAACACGGCGTGTACTTGATGATTTTCCCTACCAGTGTTGTTGGCGACACGGCCAAGTACACAGCTGACCCTTACACGGCGTGTTCCGAACAACCACGACTTGTATAAGAGGAGAGAACACCAACCCATGTGGTTCATGACACAGCTGGGTTATGAGGACAAGGATAAACTTCGTGTTTATACAAAACACGGCGTGTATGGCACGAGCTTCCCCGACCCGTGTTGTTAGTTACACGGTCGGGTACACGCTCACTACTACACAACATGTACCTACCATACACGACGTGTTCTTGGAGGTTTTTAAAAACCCGTGTTTCTGCTCACACAGTCAATGACACGGTTTTAAACTACACGGCATATATATATAGATTACACGCCGTGTATTCTGGGGTTTTTCAAGAAGTAACTCTAAAACTGTACAGAAGCCCAGAAAACACTGAAAAACGAGCATGAAGATGCCAAATTCCAATTCGTGAGGGCCCATACTCCCCACGAATCAAATCTTGGCATCCCATACAGTCATAAATATGGAAAAAAAAGCCAATGATTAACAAATTTCCGATTTAAAAGGGCCCATAACACCTCAAGAAGAAAAAATTGGCGTTCATTTACACAAGGTACAAAACAAACAACCTTTCTATCAAAATGTAGAGATTATATCAAGCATCAATCACAGCAGCTTGCATAATCTACACAAAGTATATCACAACAACATGAAATTTCTAATGCACCCTATATGGGATAACATGAATTCATGGCATGTGATTTCTTACATGTTTCTATTTGATTCATGAGATGGCATACCCCCATCTCATCGGGTTTCGACAGAAATAGAACCAGAATAGTAACAACAGTAACAACACAAAGCATGTGAATCACTCTAGGTGAAATCAGACCAATTGTGACATAGCAAAACCAGGAAACTGTAATAAACGTGGTATATTGGCTTTTACCTATACACGGGTTAGCGACTTCTAAGAACAGCTTAACACCAAGTATCGAATTTTTCTTATCCATGTATAAATCCTCCAAACAGTAAATCATGAGAAAAGAAAACCCCTCTGATACCACTTTGTAATGTCCCGGTTCCGGAAGCCACCCAGAGGCGCCCTGTACCCGGTTGGCCACATGGCCTCAAGCACATTTCCCCAAATGCCAGAGGCTGCCGACTAGCAGTGAGGGCCTTGGGTGTGATAGTGGGGAAACTATTCCCTTTTTGGAAAAGTAAATAGTGAATGTAAACAACACACAACAGCAAATGTAATAATATTCCATACATAAATAAACAGCAGAATACTAAAAGTGTAAACTGGAGCACACATATATAACAATGATGCATGATATGTTTATATGTCTAATAAAATATCCAAACAAGTCACAATGTTGAAACAGTACTAAACCAAAGTAGAAAAGAAAAACAGATGAGAAACTCTTTAGTGTCGCAATCCTCGGCTTGGTCCCATGCTATCTAGCTCCACAACAATCAAGAACCTTAGGTAGATGGGTTCTTGCCCTTATCTACACCTGCAACAATATAATCTTCTTGGGCCCAAAAGCATGGCCCAAACAGGGTGTAAGACAAGGTCCCAGTAGGCAACCATCAAAATATATGTGCCTAACAGTCAGTGAATATATGGAAGGTAAAGTACAATAAATAGTAACAGTTAGTAGTAAAGAGAATAATACACAGCAGTGACAATACAAAACTTCTAGCATATAATCTACAGAAAAGAAACAACCACTCAAGAAAGTAGAAAAAAAGGTAACATCTTGGTAGTTCTCATAGTCTAACCCATAAGGTTAAACCTACAAGTACTAGCAACCCTCTTGGAAGCACACATAGTCTCGCCCCACTGGTTCAGCTAAGGAATAGACTCTCTGAGGAAGCACTCACCGTCAATTCCCCCTATAGTCTCGTATCATGCTAAAGGCTCTTTGGGAAAGCACTCAATGTCAATTCCCCCTTGTGGCCCACATCGAGGAACTACAGACTCTCTGAGGAAACACTCAACGTCAATTCCCCCTATGGTCTCGCATCGTAATTAATGACACTCTGGAGAAGCCCTTATGTCCATTCTCTCTATGGTCCACTACACTAGGTTCTCGCATCCCTATGTAAAAAAAACTTTCATGACACGTGTATCGCCCCATGTAAACCTCATGAACTACTTGGCTGTCATTCTAAGGCACAACAACATAATAGTTCAATAGTTCCACTATCCTAAAACTCTGCATGGCAACTGGAAAATACCAGACAAGAAAAACAAGCATTGAAAAACATCCAGAGCACAGTACAATTTACCCTATTCACCAGCAATGACCTATACACAGGTATATCAGCAAGGCAAGCAAACAACAAGGTCAAAATAGGAAACATGCAATACACCGTTCAAGGGTATTGGTGGAATTTTCACAAAATATTCACATACATCCTATAGAAAGGGACAAACCACCTACCATGATTCATGGAGAACGATATATGTGAACCATGATGATTGATTCTCCTTAAAACGTTGAGGATCTGAGAAAACGTCAAAATAGATCAACCCATGATACCTCAAGAAAGAGGAGAAATTGGAAAACGATACTCTAGTAGAAGGAATAACTCACCTCTGAGGTTCCAATGCAATTGATGGCAGTTAAAACAGAGATCTGATAGTGCTTCAGGAATCCGGAGAAGAATCACGACCGTACGAGTCGCTCTCAGACGAAGAACCTGAAGAAGGGGAGTGTTCTGTCCGTCAGGCGCGACCCCGATGCGTTTAATGAAAAAAAATAAAGGTCACAGCTTTTACTTCTGGGGTACATGGCGTGTAATATATTTTTCCTTACTCCCCTTTAAGCGGCCGCCACATCGCCTCTACACACTGTGTGTGTGGCTCAGACACGACCATCACATTGCTTCAAGTGGCAAGGGAGTACACGGTATGTACTAAGAAATTACATGGCATGTACTTCAAATATTTCCAGAAAACCTATTTTTCTCAAAAACTCAAGAAAAAGGAAAGTCATACCTGAGAAGAAGATCTGGGTTCTTGCAGTTTTCATAGTTTAGTGGGTTAACACGTATAATTTTTTGAAAAACATTCTCCGTTTATAACCCCTACCTAAGATAAGAATAAAATAGCCTAATTTTTTATAGGCAATGTAATGTGGTTATTTCATTATGTAATTAGAAAGTATATTGGTGAAATCTCCAAATTTGGACCTACTATCGAGGAATGATGTTTTTTCAAATACATAGATTCTTTATTAAAGATAATTGGTTGTGTTATGATGTAGAATTATTATGTAATTACATATGTTTAACAACAATAGAAATATAATGATTTAATTTATAACACACATGATTTGGAATTACTACCTATGGTTTAAGGTTAAAAATTCATAGACATATTTTAGTTAGACTGTAATGTGGAATGTATAAAGATACTAAAATATTAACCTATATATTTACCCAAAATGTTAAACTTGATTTAGGGATGATTGCTGGAACTAATATATGATTATTAATTCATGATTCGTTATCATCTAGTAAAGAAAAAAAACATTGATAGATGCTTCGAGTATGAAAAATAATGTATCATTAACCGTATTATTATTCAAACATGACCCTGTGTATAATGATTTAGTGAATTTTGTCCAAGATGTTTGGGATGAAGGAACAAACTCTCTTATTTTTTAGTAATCGATGTAATTGACTCTACTATAGATAATTATGTAGGATCTAAAGGAACATTTTGAGTTAAAAAATGTTATAATTTGTTTAAAATGGCATGTTTCTGGAATTTATCATGAATAAATATTGTTTTCTCATATAAAAGAAGATATTATGTGTTTATTGTGATTTAAATTAAATGAAATATTTGTTAAGTGAATCTCATATTTATCTATTTTTAGTTCCTTATTGAAACACTATGATGTATAGAGATTATCAAGATTATTGAAATTGGGATGGAATAAATAGTGGTAATGTAGAATTTACCATGAAATCCTTGATTACTCAATTGTGAAATGAATGACATTAATTACCAAAGGGGATGCATTATCCATCTATAGTTTCAGAGTGAAAATGGTATAATATATCCATGGATTTCATAGTGGGATTACAAAATACTTCTCTAGGAGATAATGTGATTTTGGATATTATTGATCAACTAACTAAATATTCACATTTCATCCTATTCGAGACACCCTCCCTCTCGATAAATTTTATCAGTTTTATCATATAGAGATAGTAAGGTTAGAAGGATTTTTCCTCTCCGTTGTTTCTGATCATGATCCAATGATCACTTATAACTTTTGGAATGTCATTCATAGGTCCACGGAATAGAATGAAATCTCAACACAACCTTTATTCCTTAGCATTATGCACAACCATAACAAATAATTTAGACATTGTAGGAAATGGAAAGTATTTGTTCAAAGGATTAATGGGAAATTTTATATCAGTATCCTTATTTTTTTGAGTTTTTTTATAATTTTAGTTTTATTTATTTTATACAGATGAAAACGTTTTCTGTATTATATGTAAAATAGTTTCAAACGCTCTATTTTTCAATTAAATATGGGAAAACATATTTTTGGGACCAGATTTGTTATAAGAAATGCGTGAGGAGTAGATTATAATTTAGCAACAAGTGAGGAAATCTCCAAAAAAAAGAATAATATATATGCATAGAACTGAAGGAATGATCAGTCATTCAAGGTAGGTGATCATGTAATTCTAAATATTTATCATTGGAAAATCCTTTTGTTATGTATAATATGGATAAGAAGAAGATACAAGAGGGGGATGAACTATTGTACTTTAAAAACACTGATGAATTGGAATCATCTCACAACATGCAATGATTATTTATTTCAATATCTTGAATTTTACTATGTAATATATATAAATGAACTCAATAACACAATGATGTATAGTGATAAGGGGAACAAATATCCCATAGTACAATGCATATATACTCTCTTTGTGAGTTTAGTGATTTTACTAGTATGTCCTTTTAATCGGTACGTCAAAAAATTAGTACCTATAGTTGATACCCTTACAATAATGATTTTAAAAGTCCTTGTGGTTCTTTTATATAAAACTAAACTCTCCTACTATTACTATGATAATATGATACTCCTTTACTTCCATGACTAAATTTTAGCAGCACATACTCAATAAAATAAATCAAGATTGATTTGATTGAAGATAAATATTTTTCTCAAAATTACAGAATGAAACTAAACAATGAATATTATATTAAATAACATTAAAAAATATAAAAATAATCATCAATGTTAGTCACAATTTTTAACACCCCAAGCTACCATGGTACGTTTCCCATTGAATAATACAATAGCTTGAATTGTACACAACTTCGAGATTCTAACACACCGCGACCAATCAAACTAGACATTATGAATAGTAATACCCACTTTTTTGAAATTTTATACATTTCATCTTAAAAAATGGGCTTCATTTTTGGTTTCAGAATATCAAAATTTTCTTAGGGTGATGTTTTGGTATTTTTCGGAAAACATTCATTTTTTGATGAATAGTGATAAAAACTGAGTTATTGTTTCTAGAAAACATTATATTTAAATAATTATTTATTTTATTTAAATAAATTTTAGGTCAAAATAGATACATAATACCTATATAAGATCAATTTAATTTGTTTGAGTCATTTTATAATGCGTTTTGATATATAAAAATTTTGTTGAACTTTTTACCGTCTTTTACCCACCTCCAAGGAGAATTTGAAAATTTGCATAAAACATAATTTTACTACATATGTGGGTTGAATTTCAAAAATCCTAGAGACACTGTTAATATCAGTAAGTAAAATGTGGATTAATAAGATGAAAATAATTTCTGGTGAATATTAACTTTTTACTTTTATTTACCACAGTAGAATGTTAATAGGGTAATTAAGGGTAAAAATGATTTCATAATTATACTAACACAAGTCCTAATTATTTTGGATAAGAATAATTCAACCAAAAACAACCTTAGGAATAAAATATGATCTCTTAGGTCCACATGGATTATATTTGGACATTTATTATTATTTAATTTAAAGAAAATTTAAATATGATAAATTCAAGGTTTCTTAACTAATTTTTTTAATATAGGTTTATACATAATATAAATTAGACTATAAATATTCATTATAAATATAAAATTATTTCCTAAATATTGGTCTTTAATTTATAATTTTTAGTCATTAAATAATTTAATTTATTTACGACATAATAATGATGCAGTAATTACTTTATTAATGAAATATTAACATAATTGATATTATAAATATCCAAATAAATGTACTTTTAAGATTTTTATAAATTCTAATAATTTTATAGGATAATATGACATTTTAGGGTATATTAAATGAATTTTTTTCGAAGTAATAATACTGTTATGAATTTATGAAAAACAAAATAGAAAATACTGTCAAAATTGACACAATAGAGTTTTTAAAACAAATATTATATTATTAATTGATATAATATTCATAAAAATATATGTTTTGTCCAAAGGAAATATATAATTATAGGTATATCATTAATTAACCACTTTTAGTTTTTTTGATAGTTTATTGTATGTTTATTAACCATATAATATAAAAATACAGAGAGACATGGTATATGTCAAACTATTTAACTAAGAGTTAAAACTAAATGATAAGTTTAAAATGGTGATATAAACTTGTCTAAAACCTATTGGTTGGGAGGATTTAGACCCATCCCCACCTTATCCTAGAAATAAATTATTTTTAAACCATTATAAACCGAATATTAATTAATTATAAAATAATATTTTATGTTTTTCCTATGGTGCCCCTCACCCCTCTTATAAAAGGGCACTCCCCCTTCCATCAAATTCAGACCTTCATGGCCATTTGGCTCGGCCAAACCCTGACCAAATATCCTCTAAAATTTCCTCCCTTCATTATAGAGGCCTTCCTTTATTCCAAAATCCATCCTATGGAGACCTTTTGATCAAATTAAAAGGAAGAACCCCAAGAAGTGATAAATATTTCATCATCTCCTTCATGTTCTTTTCTTCTTCCACGTCCTCTTTCATTGTTGTCTCCATTATAAAATAATATATACATTATCTTCTATATACTGTGATTTTATTATAAAAATGGTACAAACCAATTCATTTTTCTATCCATCCTATAAATAACAAAGTCACCATACGTGTGTACGTATGGCTTATCGTCTCCACATCGTGGTGATGTTTGTTATTCAAACACTTCATCATTTGGATGGGTGAAATAATGAGTATAACTAATTTAAATAATAAATATAACATGATAATGATTCTTTATATATAATATACCATCAAATTATATATGATTTTAATATCAAAATAATGATATTGTCGCTCATGCATACGTACGGATTACAGTCTCCACAAAGGTGATGAGATTCATTCCCCATCATATCCATTCAAGTCTAATTTTCATTTGATGATTAAAAATAATGTTTAAAGACTTGGTATAATTCTGGATATGAATAGGATACATATAATCCATAACAAACATGACTCACGTAACAAATCATATAAAGCAAAACGAATCAATTTACACCTGAAACAACGATAGTACTAAAATATTATTAACAAATGAATATTAGAAGACAATATATGGTATAATATTTTTGTATATGGTTCTCGATTAATTTAATAATGATGATTGAACTATTATATTATAGGTTAATGTACCCTCGTCTATGGAAAATTACAAGGTAACAGTTAATTTCACAATCTCTATATTATCTGAGGTTGTTTTTTCATATGTATCTACTGGGACCTATTTTTCATCCATATCCGTGTTTTCTTACAAATGTATTTCAAAACATTTTTACTATTTAATAGATAATGGTTTAATTTCATTTATACCCTTTTTTGACTTTTTATATGATTTTTATAAATAATATCTCTGTCGTTTTCCGAACAAGGTCCTTTTAACCTTTTCGGAAAAATGATTGTTTGAATTCCTTTTTTTAACTTATACGGTGGGCGCAGCTATTTTCCCGCCATTATAACATTGTTGAAGCTTCCCATACAAGATTATAAAAATATTATAAAAAAAGGTTTTATTTTATAATTATCTGACTCATAAATGATTTCAAAATATAAAGAAATGTGTCTCTCAAATAGGTTTGATTTAATCTATATCAACATCATTTGAGAAATTTTACACTTGTTTGAAGTAGATTTATTATGATGAAAATCTCCCATATTATATTGAAGTTTTTTTTATATGGTTGAATATGGTTGTTTTATTTTTATACCATTCATGGTTTATGGATAAAGTATTGACATTTCATATTCTAGTTTTAATACGAATTTTTATTTATGTTTAAACATTTTCATATGAGGAATGCATTAGACTTAGTAAGTGATGGGTGGTTCCCGCTATAGCTCCTCGATGCATCAGTAGGTCTAATGAGACAAACTTGTGTCTTGGAACAAGGCCTTGACAAAATCATATTTTCTGTCTTTCCACAAGGCCTTGACTATGTGGTTATGAAAGTCTGGCATTATGCATTCCATCATTATGAAAGTGGCTATTGATATATCATTTGATAATTCGACTAGTAGAATATCCATGTGAATTAGTAAATGACAATATTTTATTTTATATTTTCCATATTATGCTGAAGATCATGTTTAAAAGAATTTGGGTTTAGTCTTATACATTTCCTTAAATGTTTATGCTTATGTCTGAAAGTTTCCTCTATACTCTTATCCTTACTGAGCATCTAAGCTCACCCCTTTCTATGTTTTATTAATTCCAAAATGTGCAGAATCATTTTATGACTGACCTATAGGGATAGTCTGAGGGGATATGAGTGTGTTCTATGGAGATAGTGTTGTTGTAGATTTTCATTTTATAATGTAATACAAAACATATGAAGTTATCTAGTATTTCCAAGGCTACTAAACTGATCAGTCTTTCAGGACATGATTTCCATATAATCTTGTTAATGTAATATAATAATGTACCGACTCTGGGTAACTGGGGTCGGGGTGTTACACAATTTGATCAAATTGTAAAATAGAAACTAGTAGACATCTGTATTATCATGTATACTTGTAAAGTGTAACTCTAAAAAATGAATTTTCAAAATTTTAGATGAACATTCAACAATAATATATGGTAGTAATTATGAAAATATCATTGTATTGGTCAGATAGATATAAAAATGAGAGAAAAAAATTTGTATCTTTGAAAGTGATGGTACGTTTTTATTTTGAAGAACACGTCTTCAGGTATGAATCTATATTGTAAGTGTATATTCCTCTATTTTAATAAGATGTTAATCTTAATATTTATATTTCAGGTCATATAGTTCCAGTTAAAACAATACCCAATGTACAACATAACAAATACTAAATATTTGAATCAAAAAAACATTCAAGAGAGTCATAATATCCCGTAGAAATTGGAACGATTCAATATATTGAGAACATGCCTTTTAATAAGTTATAAAACTACATTGAAATGATATTTACTTGTAACGATATGGTTGAATAAATCAAAAATAATATCTTCACATAGATAATATACTATTTAACAGTAAAACATTTGGTTCCTCCACAGAATGAAAGAAAATAAAATATAGTGTTGAAAATGAATGGTTTTTCCCAAATATAGTTATGATGAAAATTATTTTTATCCCATAAACATATGGTTTTATCCAAAAATATAGTTTTTACCCATAATTTTCTATGTACACAGTGTATTTGATCTAGATATTTTATTAATATTGTTGGTTTCACAAACAATACATTACATTTGAAAATGTATTTTATGAAAAGTGCTTCTAGAATACATTCAAAATATCTCTAGAATACTTAATCAAATAACCCCCCATATATCAATGAGTTCACAATGATTCAAAAATAAATATTCTAATGATTACCAATAAATTAGTATTTATTTAATTATTCCATAAAAAATAGTGGAAAAAACATACGCAAACAGGGGAACATGGTTAAGGTGGCATGAAGTAGTGAAGCATGAGGGAATCCCCTGTTATTAGGTTCCCCCCTCGGTGCTCAGGAAAATTTGTATTTGGGAAAAATTAGACACCATCACCTTTCACTTCCTTGGAAACAAGATCGTTTTTGACCATTTTTTACTCTCTCTAGGTGCGGAGGACCTGTATATTGTTGTTGAGAGTACTTATAATGTTTCTTATAATATAAGAAATTTACCATGAAATAGAGCCTATGTCCTTTAGAGATTTATGAAAAATGATAGTGTTTGTTTCAACTTTGTATAGAATGATATTTCATAGGTTGCATGAGACTAACCCTATGATCATAGCCTTCTCCTCGTCCTAAAGAGAGTGTTTTTAGCCTATGTGAGCTGTGAAAGACAAAAAAATAGAACCATTATGGTCATGAACAACACACCCCCACCTGCATGCTACCTATGCAACATAATTCGACCGTGTAGATCATGAGACCCTTGAGGGGAGGGTATGAGCGGACCTAGTGGCCTTAAGAACTGATGTTCATGGATTAAATATAAGGACATAACAATTGTAGTGATATTAGAGTGTGGACCCCCCATCCATTTATTTTATTTTATTGAAAAAACACTTTGAGGGTAAGTGAAAACCTACAAACCAGTACATGTGCTTCAAGTCACACCCTCACATAACCCACTTTAAATAGAGACTAAATAGATTCATATTATTTTAATGTTGTCATCAGTGGGAACTTCATGTTTCCTTATTCTCTATGTTAGAAAATTAAACACTATGGGAATCATGTTTCACCAAAATATCTTTCTTCGGTTTTCAGAGATTTCTTGAGTGATCTCCTCCCTTAGGAAGTCCTACAAATAGAATTCCTATGATTTTGAGGAAGTAATAACACATTTTTTGGGTTTTTTATTGATTTCAATTATATATAGAGATCCATGATGATCCCTTTAGAGGAGACCCTTGTAATATATGAAGGTTTTGGGCATAGTGGAAGCACATGGGTGGATGTGCCCACATGGATTTTTGTCATTAACAATGATCAATCCGGGATCAATACGATGATAATCACCAGTTTCCATGGATCGAATCATAGAAATGAACAGTGAAACGAAAATTCCTTGAAAAACAATGTAGGATCGTTACAGGTTGATTATAATTAATTTAATCAATTTAAAAGAAATACCTTTTGGTGTTCTTTATTCGTTGAGGTTCTTGATCACGTTCTTATGTGATTCATCATTTCATCATAGAAGCAATGTGTAGGCTTCCTCTAGTGGTGATCCACATGTATTCCTCATATCTCGGTACATTGCCAAAGGAGTCTCCGGGTTCTAGAGTGGAGAAACATTTTCTTGTGTTGTCTGCCGTAGATCATCTTGATCTGATGGAAGAGGATCTCTCTCGATCATGAGAGCGTTCTTGGAGGAAGAGGTTCTTTCGGCCATGAAAGAATTCACCAGAGTCGTTGGGCACAACGATTATCTTGTGTGTTGTAAAAGAGTTGGGTTGTGAGAATATTTATAATCAGGTTTGAGGTTGTAGAGTTATGAAAATAAATAAACGTGTTACATGTTTTATTTATTTCATTGACTCTTATTTAAAACCCCATTTTGAATAATTAATTTTTTCACATTCCCCCGTGCTGATTATAATAAATATCATTTAAAACAATATTATATCCTCAAGAACTCGACTGGAAAAACTGCACGGCGTGTATTAATAAATAGAGGGCGTGTATTATTTTTCATTTAAAACTACACGGTGTGTACATTCAATGTACACGAAATTTATATCTTTTTTTCATTTATTCATTTACTTTCCATAAATAAAACTACATGGTGTGCAATTATTAATACACGGCATGTACTTGTTTTCCATGGAAAACTACACGGCGTGTTATCTTTGATACACTGCGTGTATATCTTGTTTTTTGATTCCTTCTTCCTACTTCATTAAAAATATTTAGGCTACCTTGAATAATTATTAAACCACATATGGGAATAATCTTTATTCTACTTGAGATACTTGAATACACTTAGTGTGTGACCGTCTAGGCCTCTTTCTCATTGGCATTAGGCGAGCTTGCCTAAAGTCCATGATTACAGTCTAACAGAGGGTCAAGGCACCCAAGAGAAAGAAGTTGACGCCTCATTGACGTATCAACTCATACGAATAATTACTGTGTAATTTAATCCCATTGTCTTTATATCTCATCAAGCAGGTTTCATGTCAGTTTCATAAACCTATATGATTGATCTATCATTCTTTGACTTCCTGAAATAAACTCATGGTTTACACCATGGCCATGGAATTTAATGCGACAGTTCTATTTCAATCAAAGGGTAGAGATATCAACATCCATAAATGGAAGGGACATATCCTTCCTTGAGTTATCCATTAACAACACATCACTCGTGATGCACCCAATGTACCCTACATCCTTCCAAGTGTCTGCATGACGGTTTTCATCAGTAAATCTATGTGCGCGAGTCATGACATGAGTTAATGATAATATTCCAATCTAAGGACCATTACACATGCTCATAGATAGAAATGTCCGATGACACCAGGACATGTGGAATTGCTACCGGTGGGTCTGTTATCATAATCTCTCATTTTGGAGATTACCAAATATAAACTCAGTGAGAGAGAGTCTCATCTTCTTACGAGTACTCGCACATAACGGTCTGTATACTATGTGTCCTATCATAGTATTCCATCCAATTGTAGAACATTATTTAAGAATATTGTTATATCATTTCAAGTTTCTCATCTTAGCGGGGATCTTCCATGACCTTATCAATGCAACAAATATTCCAGGACATTATTATATTATAGTCATGCAGTACAATGAACAATATATAATAAGTGAACATTCATGTAATCAAAGTACAAAAAAATTGTTTCTCAGGACACCAACCCTTACAAAATCCTACTTAAACTAGAGCCAACAACCTAAGACTTTTAGTCCTCTAGACCTCACATGATGATCATGTTTCTGCTGCGTTAAGATTATAGTCAAGGGATCCTCCACGTTGTATTCCATGGAAATATTGCTCACTACAACATCACCTCTCTGAGAAAAATCCCTCAAGAGACGATAGTTCTGAAGTATCTGATTTGTATGCTGATGTGTCCTTGGATATTTTGCAAGTGCCACCGCTGTAGTATTATCACAATATAGTTTAATAGGATCATTACTGCTCGGTACTACATCTATCTCTTGGATGATACTTTGAATACATACTGCTTCTTTATCTACCTCAGAAGCTACTATATACTCGGACTCTACTGTAGAATCATCCACCACACATTTCTTTAAACTCTACCAGCTCACTGCACCTCCATTCAAACTGAAGATGTATCCAGTCTGCGACTTCATGTCATCTTGATCAGTTTGGAAACTAGCATCTACATGTCCTCTGATGACTAGTTCCTCATCTCCTCGAGAAACTAGGAACATATCCTTAGTACGTCTCGGAAACATAAGGATAGTCTTGACTTCCATCCAATGGCGGTCTCCTAGATCAGCTTTATATCTGCCTACCACACATAATGCGTAAGAAACATCTAGCCTCGTAAATAGCATAGCATACATGACTGACCCATTCGCGGATTCATAAGGGATCCTTGCCATTATCTTTCTTTCCACATATGTCTTAGGATACATTTTCTTGGAAAGATGAATGCCATGTGACATTGGAAACAATCCCCTCTTGGACTGTTCCATACTGAATCTCTTCATTATCTTGTCAATGTATTTACTTTGACTGAGGCCCAGAATTCTCTTGGATCTATCACAATGTATCCTAATCCCAAGAATATATGCTGCCTCACCCAAGTCTTTAATGGAGAAACATTTATGAACACATGCATTAATTGACTGTAAGACAGTTATTTCGTTTCCAATTAGTAATATGTCATCAACATATACTATTAGGAAAATGAATGAACTTCTACTAATCCTCTTGTAGACACAAGGCCCACATTCATTCTTAACAAATCCAAATTCCGTAACAGCTTCATCAAAACGAATTTTCCATGACCTTAATGCTTTATTTAATCCATAAATGGATTTCTGAAACTATCATACCTTGTTGGCATCCATTGGAGTCACAAACCCTTCATGTTGTGTCATGTAGACATCTTCATGGAGGTTCCCATTATGGAATGATGTTTTGACATCCATTTTCCAAATTTCAATTTCATGGTAAGTGGAAATGGCCAATAGGATTCTAATGGATTTCAGCATTGCAACTGGTGAAAAGGTTTCATCATAGTCAATTCCTTGACGCTGTCTAAATCCTTTTGCAACCAGTCGTGCCTTATAGGTGCTGACTTACCCCTCCATTTCCAATTTCTTCTTGAATACCCATTTACTACCAATAGGATTTACATCAACTGGAGGATCTACCAAAATACAGAAATGGTTTTGGTACATGGAATCCATTTTAGAATTCATGCATTCTTGCAATCTTCAAATGTTTGTGCCTTCAACTGCTTCCTTGTAGGTAAGAGGATCATTAGTTTCAACCAATAATGAGTCACCATCCTCGGTTAAAATAATATCATATCATTCTGGTTCTCTCACATCTCTCATGCTCCTATACAGTTCTTATGTCTCTGGAAAAGATTGTTCTTCCAAGGGTCTTTGTGGAATCTATTCTTGTTCCAACTCTTGTCTATCTTGAGCCTTGACATCATCGATGTCTGTCTCACTCCCACTATCTATTTTGGATATGTGCTCCCTCTCATGGAATATAGATTGTCTTGCCACTGTAACCTTTTTGTCTGAGGGGTTATATAGGTAATATCCCCTTGTTTCCTTGGGATATCCTATAAAGATACACTTTGTGCCTCGGGGTGAATGTTTGTTACCTGAAGAGGCCATAACAAATGATTCGCTACCCCGCACATGTAAATTCGTTAACATGGATTTGCGTTCACTCCATAACTCATATGGAATACCATTTATCGATTTAGTTGGTACTTGGTTTATTATGTGTTCTTCTGTTTTTAATCCATATCACCAAAAGGATATTGGAAGACTCCCATGACTCATCATTTATCTCACCATGTCCAACAGGGTGTGTTTCCTCCTTTCACTTACACCATTCCACTAAGGTGTATAAGGAGGAGTGAGTTGACATAGAATCCCAAACTCCCGTAAGAAATTAATGAAGTCCTGATTAAGATATTCTCATCCACTTTCTGAGCAGAGTTTCTTAATCTTCTTACCATGCTCGTTCTCAACATAATTCTTGTATTATTCAAACCGGTCAAAAGAAGCTGACATATACCTCATTATGTAAATATATCCATATCTACTAAATTCGCCAGTAAAACTTATGATGTACGAGAACACACCCCTTGCATCAACTGGAAATGGTCCACACACATATGTGTGAACTAATTCTAGAATCTATTTATCCCTTTCACCTTTCCCATTAAATTGGGCTTTGGTTAGTTTGCCTTGTAGAAACGCATGACATACACCAAGTGGATTTAGTTCGAAATAATATAAATACCCATCATGATGTAATTTTGTCAAACGTTTCTCATTTAAATGACCTAGCCGGTGATGCCATATTTGGGTGTTGTATGAGTTATGTGAATTGAATTTTTCATCGATTTCCATTACTTGGTTTGTGTAGTCTAACACATAAAGGTCGTTATATAAATGTTCCCTAAAAAATGATATCATTATAAAAGTAGAAACATTAATTTATAAAAATGAACATGAATCCATCAGTATCTAATCTGGATACTGAAATATTGTTTTTAGTAAAAAAGGAATATAATAACAACCCCTTAACACCAAGATCATTCCAGTTGGAAATGTGGGGTGTTAGTCCCCGACACCTACAACAGAAAGTCTGGCTCCGTTGGCTGCTCGTAGATCTACCTCCCCTCGATCAATCTTCCTAAATCTACTTGGTTCCTGTATTTGGATACAGATGTGAGCACCACAAGCAGTATCTAATACCCAATTAGTAGAAACAGATAGATTAAATTTGATAACAAACTCAAATGAAGCTTCCCCTTGCTTCCTTAGCTGGGTGCAGTTTTTCTTCTAGTGGCCTGTCTTGCCACATGCGAAACAAATAGCATCATGTTCCATTGCCTCCCCTTTGATCTTACTTTTCATGGAAAGCCTTGAAGAAGCTTTGGGATTAAATCTATTGTCCTTACCTTTCCTTTTTTTCACCATGAGTATAGAAGGCTTTTCATTCATCATGTCATTGTCCACATGGTGAATAAGTATAAGAAGATCAGCCAGAGACTTGTCAATATTGTTCATGTTGATGTTCAAAACAAAGTTTGAGAAGATCTGGGGGAGTTGTGCGAGAATAAGATCGGTACCCAGTTCTTCGGGGAGTTTAAACCCTAGAACCACTAAGCGCTCAATGTAGCCAATGAGCTTCACTACATGAGGCCCAGCTGGGGCACCCTCTCCAAGCTTGCTCTGTAAATAGAGCCATGGAGATCTCAAACCTTTCATATCTTGCCCTCTCCTGGTATATACCACAGAGGTTATTGAGCATGTTGTAGGCATCCATGTCTTCATGAGACTTCATGATCTCCCTAGACATTGATGACAACATCAAACATTGAATGTTGAGTGCATCGCTCAAATGTTTATCATAGACCAGGAAATCTTCATCACTCGCCCCTTGGGTAGGAGAATCAGGAAGTGAGGACTCCAATACGTAGAAATTTTGTTCATGGCATAGGATAACCCAACGGTGCCTAAACCATTCATGATAGTTACTACTGGTGAGGATATTTCCTTTATCCAGAATTGATCGCAAAGAAAATGTGGTTGACGAGTTTTTCATTTCGATTCTACAAATTAAAAGAGATCTTTTATTAGTACATTCCGGATTAAATTTTATGAGATATAGTAATTTTTTTAATTAAGTCTCCCACTATTTTATCAAGTCCCAATAGCCCCCACCATTGAACTCAGAATTTCCAGTTTCATTGAAATTCTAGTGGAAAGGATCCATATTCCCCTTCACATAACACTAACAAGGGTTGGTCAAGTTACATGAAGGTATTTGGGTAGGTAGGTCTTTGCTAATTGTGAGCTTACAATTCCTTGATCTGTTGAGTGGACTCCCCAATCCTGAAATCCTGACTTGGATTTCCTCAACTCTTGCCTCCAATATTACACAAAGTCTAGCAAGGGATACTCCTCTTGATTTAATATGGATATGTCTACCCAAAACCTTTTATAAGGGATTCCTTTATAAAAGTACGTGTCCAAACAAGGGTTGTTCAAACACATAGTTTTATTGAGTCTTTCCATTAATCAAGTAATGGATGGCATGTTTTGACTAAATATGGTATTGAGGGATTTTAAATTTTATGCAATGTTTCGGATTATCACATGCTTGTTAATATTAAGTGATGCTTATTTAAGTGATTAACCATGTTCCGATAATGTTTACGCATAGTCTGGTTTTTATTTTATTCCATATTTTCATGCTTGTTTATTTCATTAATTATGTGATCATGACTACACATACATAATAAATAATCCATGAATTCAGACAGAAATAAAATAAGATTGTATGATCACGAGCATCTATTGGTTAGCTTATCTAGCAGTTTTGATAAGCTAACCCTGACCCAATGAAAAACACCTTGAACCTTTGGTTTGTGTTTTTCAGCTCCCACTGGTCCATCTTTGTATCTTCTTGGGTTGCATTCACCTCATCTTTGGGTTTTGAACCATCTCTTCTGGCTTGCGAGATCCTCCATTACATGGGTTTACATTAAAGAAACCATGGGCACGCAGGCCCTACATTTTATTAGAGTCAGGATCGTAGGCCAAGAAATTTAAATAGATTTAAATGAAACCATACACACATACAAAGGGTCTTTGGTCTAGCTCATGATTATCCATTGCATGCAATGACATTTATGCATATTTAGAATTCAAATTATTTTAATCTTTCTATTTATTCAAGATAAGTCGCACTTGAATTCAATTAATTATGATATTATAATTAATCAATTCATTATCTTAAATTCCTTTATGAATTTCTTTGAGATTCTTCTCGTCCATATTCCTTATACAGGTCTTTGCACTTTAAGAGGAAACCTGGTGAAATTTATGTAAAGTACATGGCGTGTAGTTTATATTTACATGGCGTGTATTTATTTTCACCCTTTATACAAAGTACATGCCGGGGGATTTGGCGTGTTCTCTGTTATTTGGAAATTTTGGAGTACACGGCCTGTAGATAAATCATACACAGAGTGTACTTCTTTGTTATCTGGTAACCAGCTTGGAAATCTCATGTACATGGAACACAGCTTCTCCTTGTACACGGTTTCACCTGAACCATATTGGACTACACGGCGTGTTTCTCCAACATACACATCGTGTATTACTATTTTCCATGTGATGTTCATTTCTAGTCAACATGGCATAATCAATACTTAGGCATACTCAATTGACATGGCATGGTTTGGCGGACCAATGCTGGTTCGTTGAACCTATGTACACGACGTGTAGTTTTTATTACGTGTCATGTACTCCCGTGTTGTACAGAGAGAAAGAGAGGCTCCCCCGAATGAGTTCCTCATTTTTATTATAATAAAAATTAAAATTAAAAAGTCGTTTCTGTGATATGAATCGAGAAACAAAGGGGTAAGAACGGATCTAGTTTATTCAAATTTATAGAACGATTTATTTATAATTGATTCAAATATAACTGTGTAAATTATCAATGAAAATTAAATAAATATAATCAAAGTTTTAACCTCCCTCTGATACTAATTGAAGGTTCTGAGCGCAACGGAATCACGCGGGTGGATGTGCCCACATGGATTTTTGTCATTAACAATGATCAATCCGGGATCAATCTGACGATAAATGCCAGTCTCCACGGATCGAATCATAGAAATAAACAAATAAAAGAAGATTCCCGGAACCACAAAGTAGGATCATTACAGGTTGATTATAATTAATTTAATCAATTTAAAAGAAATACCTTTTGTGTGTTCTTTCTTCGTTGATGTTCTTGATCATGTTACGATGTGATTCGTCGTTGCGTCATCGAAGCCAAGTGTAGACTTCCTCTAGCAGTGTTCCACACGTGTACCTTGTATCTCGAGACGTCGCCAAAGGAGTCTCCAGGTGCTAGAGTGGACAATCCTTTGCATGTGTTGTCAGCCTTAGATCGTCATCATATGATGGAAGAAGATCTCTCTCGGTGTTGAGAGAGTTCTTGGAGGAAGGGGTTCTTTCGACCTTGAAATAATTCTCTAATGTTGTTGTACAGAACGACTCTCTTGTGTGTTGGAAAAGAGTTGGGGTTGTGAAGATATTTATAATCATGTTTGAGGTTGTAGAGTTATGACAATAAATTAACATGTTACACATTTTATT
The DNA here is from genome assembly GCA_963277665.1 of Viscum album. Classification (NCBI taxonomy): domain Eukaryota; kingdom Viridiplantae; phylum Streptophyta; class Magnoliopsida; order Santalales; family Viscaceae; genus Viscum; species Viscum album. The sequence goes on from OY728123.1 coordinate 896,103,378, forward strand.
TATTTCATTTACTCTTATTTAAAAACCCATGTCGAATAATTAATTCCTTGACATGCACCCACACTGTTTATAATAAATATCATTTAAAAAAATATTATATCCTCAAAATCCCAACTGGAAAAACTACATGGAGTGTATTAATAAATACACGGCGTGTAGTTGTTTTTCATCGAAAACTACACATCATGTAAATTCAATGTACACGGCATGTATATCGTGTTTTCATCTATTCATTTCCTTCTTATAAATAAAACTACACTATGTGTAATTATTAATACACGGCGTGTACTTATTTTCCATGAAAAACTACACGGCGTGAAATATTTAATACATGGCATGTATATCTTATTTTTCATTTCCTTCTTCCCCCATCATTAAAATGACATAGGCTACCTTGAATAATTATTAAACAATGTATGGTAATAATCCTTATTCTACTTGAGATACTTGAGTACACTTAGTGTTTATCCCTCTAGGATTCTTTCCCGTTGGCATTATGCGAGCTTGCCTAAAGTCCAAGATTACTGTCTAGCAACGGGTCAAGACACCCAAGAGAAAAAAGTCAATGCCACATTGATGTATCACCTCAGACAAACACTTAATGTGTAATTTAATCCATTTTTCTTGATATCTCATCAAGAAGGTCTCATGGTAGTGTCATTAACATATATGCATGATCCAACATTCTTTGACTTCTTGAAATAAACACGTAATATACACCATGGCCATGGAATTTAATGCAACAGTTCTATTTCAATAAAAGGGCCAAAATATCAACTTCTATAAATGGAAGGTACAAATCCTTCCTCAACTTATCCATTAAAAACATGTCACTTATGGTGCACCCAACATACCCTACTTCCCGCCAACTGTCTGTGTGACGGTTTTCATCAGTAAATCTAAGCGCATGAGTCATGACATGAGTTATTGATAATCTTCTTGTCTAAGAACCATTACACATGCTCATAGATAGAAATGTCTGATGACACCAAGACATGCAGAATTTCTAAAGACGGGTATGTTCTCATAATATCCCATCTTGGAGATTACTAAGTGTGAACTCCTTGAGAGAGAGTCTCGTCTTCTTACGAGTACTCGCACATGACAGTCTCTATATTAAGTGTCCTATCATAGTATATCATCCAACCGAAGAACATTATTTAAGAATTTTGCTATAGAATTTCAATGTTCTCATCATAGCGGGGATCTTCCATGACCTTATAAATGCAACAAATATTCTGTGACATTATTATATTATAGTCATGCATAACAATGAAAAATATATAATAAGTGAAGATTCATGTAATAAAAGTAAAAAATAGTTGGTTCTCAGTACTCCATCCCTTACAATATATGGGTATAAACTGGCCTCAATGAAGCATATTCTTTGAGCGAATATCCTTGGAAATGAATAGGTGAGCCTCCCCTACTTTGGTTCCAAAATTTGATATTACGTTTCTATACAATCCATCTATTAAGAGGCCATACAATCAGTACATGAGTATAGATCTTAGAGTAACAAGTGGAATCATACCCACTAATAATATCAGCATCTCATCAACATCTGATAGACATGACCTAGTACTAGAGAGTGTGTTCTTCTAAATCCACCCATGCTATCTGTGCATGCATGAAATGATTTTTGTCTGATAGGTTTCTCACATTGAGGCCCCCTTCCTGAATAAGCCTATACATCATAGACTAAGAAACTAAAAACCTTTTTCCATATGGGACAACATCTATGATAAAAACTTCCCCAATTATATGAATATAATTTAATACACCATTCGAGACATTTAATGCTACAAGATAATGTGTAGGATTGGATGAGTGGACGCTATTGAAAAACACTATCTTACATCCAAAGGATAATTAACGATTTTTCCAATTAAGAACATAGTCTGTGATCCTACTCACAAGGATTCAAAGTGACGATTTTGAATATTTGTAGACGAAATTGTGTGGCCAAGATAGTCCATGAGAAATCATCTTCTATTCAGGTCTAGGTTGTTGTATAAATAGTTAATTGGCTCGTCCGAGCATCTATTAGACCTATAGAGGCTACTCTTTACCCTATCGATTATGTACCCACTCCAATGATAGTAATCATCAAGGACCTTATTAATTACTCTAACCAATATCTTACTGGTGTTAATGAATATAATCATGTCATATTAAAAAATAATTTAAGAGATCTCATGGGGGTTTATCATGTTTCAATAATAAAGGATAACTCCCTTAAGAATTATCTTGTTAATGAGTCGAATTGGTAAATATTGGGTGAGGATAAAAATTACAGGATAAATGATATCTCCTTTTCTCAGACCAAGAGTAGCCTTAATTAATCCATGTATTTTTTTCACTAATGATATGTCCGTCCATAGGGAACTAAAGCACCTAAACATGAGAACAGAGGCCCATGATGAGAAAAACATACTTGATAAAAAGAATTTGATAATTCCAAATTTAATTATATCAGAGGACATATTCATATCAATTTTGATATCCATGTTTGACTAATTATCCTTGATTTTAGTATCTATGACCACCACTTGTGCCAGGGGTATGGATCCTTGGATGGATCAGGATTTGATGAACTATTGTTTCTCCGTATAAACAGAGAGTGGAAAATATATAGGTATCCTCTTATTGATGACAATATAATGAATTTTTTATATAAAATTACACATACTCACCAACCTATAATGATGGAGGGAGGATAGATCATTCATTTTGGGAATGAGAACTAAAGAGGTTGTGCAGGCGACATGTGGTACGCTACCTCCACGAATGAAATCTAAGATATCCCTTACGATGTCACCCAAAACCACATTCTAAGACTCCCAATAAAAAGAAACCAAAATTAAATTAGGTCATGAGGATCATTTGGGGTTAAGGACCATCATGGACTCAGGAATTAATTTCTATATAGGGACTTTTTTCTAGAGTACATTATCCTGACTTGAAAATATATTAGGGATCACATCATATAACTCAACATTCTCACTCAGGTACACTTCTTGAATTCATATATTTGTTCCTATAAGTATATTTTTGAAATAATATAGGGCCATATCACCAATGAAATCATGGTATTAATAATTGGATCCATCCTTCATTAAAATATTATGTTTTATGATGCATATTTTCCCCTTAATTCATGCAGTGAAATAGTCAGTGTTCTTATCACCTTCACACATCCATTCAATTCTCAAGTTCTCTCCCACCATATTTTATTGTCACATGATCATATCTCCCATTCAATCCTTATTACCGATGATTTTTAAGAAAATCATTTCATTCTAAATCATCATTGAGGCTATGTTTCAGCAGATCGATTTCCTTCTTGATTGAATTGTGGTCCTTGGAACATGGAGGATGCTCCATAACCCACAACCGATGATCATGTTTGAGTCAAATAATTTTATTTTGATGATCTGTCCATGTGTCTCCCTATGTAGGTTTATTAAATGAATTACTAACAAAATATTTATAGAATGTAATATGATTTCATTGGTGGGAGAATTAAAAGCATCCATAACCCTCATGCTTGGTAGAAAAGGAGACCAAGAGAGGTGAATGATCAAAAATTCCCCAAACAAGATGAGTGACCATGCATTGGGTTTGACATATATGAAATGAAAATTATCCAAACATCTATCAAGGTGAATATTAGATTGTTTACCCCCTATATTGTTACTACACAAAGTGAATTGATTTTCCATCTATCCCAAGTCCATCATCCCCTCACCATCCACGAATTAAAGGAAATACATACTAGCCTTTCTATGAAAATCCCCTCTACCATTCACTTCATATGGGATTAATATTACATTGAAGTCCCCTAAAACAATAAATTGAGAGTCTCTTGGATCCATATAATGTAATCCTTGACATAAATATACTCCTATTTTCATATCAGAAATTCCATAGATGAAGGAAAAAAATAGGCTGCTATTGCCTATGATAAATGTTTTAGTAATGAATTGAACATCTACTTGTATCAGATCCACTGAAGTATTGTTATTATAGAAGATCAAAATTTGAATAATTATGGTATTAACAAACATGAATTAATGAATTTTAATTCTACATTAAAACTCAACTATTCTGTAAGAGATTTTATTGGGATCAACATTGACAAAAATAAAGGTCTTTTTCTTCCTTTCTTCTGATGATATGTAATCTATGTCAAACATGACACCCAGGATGTGAGTGTTCCAAATGATGATAGGTATCATTAAATCTATAGGCACTTCTCTTTGTCTGTAACAACCCGAGATTTTATGAGAATTATTCCTGTTAATTTATTTGATGTCTTCTATTATACACTACACCAAGATTAGCTTGTACAATATCCAACACCGTATTAGCATGCAGTACTCGCAGCACTATTCTTGGATTGTGTTACAGCCAATTTCAAGTTCTTTTGATAATATTCATTCTACGCAACATTGAGTATATATATATATATCTATTCAATGTATAAATGAAATATGGTTGGATTTGGTTATACAAAACAACGAAGGAGTCTTTCACAACACGCAACCCTGACTTGGCTTGCATTACACATATTTTTGACCTTCCTTGATAGTGTGTGTAGTACGCAATACCAGGATTCACTAAACAATGATCTATTTTTATAATATTATTATGGACTAGACGTTATGAATTGAATTAACTACATTTTAAATTTTATAACATTACTATTAATCTTACACATTTTCTAGAATATGGTATGAGAACAAAATAATTTTTTCTTGTAAAATATGTATTTTTAAAAGATTGCATTTTTCCCTCCTTTTGATGGCCCACCCACTTCAAATCATGTTTTTAAAATGTTTATAAGTTTAATTTGACGAAATAAAATTCTTTTTTGGAATCAGGATATAAAATATTAATTTGGATAATTTTTCATATTTTTCTGATAACTTTCATTTTTAATGAATAATAAAAACACGCTATATTTTAATTAATAACAACTTTTTTTCATCACAATAATTTATATGGTTAGATTATCTTTTTTATTGGTTTTAAAGTGTAATTAGAATATATTTTTACCATTTAATCCAAATTTTTTCATTTAAACTAATTTCACTTTGAAATTGGATATAAACAAGTATCAATCTTTTGATAGTTATTATTTCTTAAAAACATGCTATTTGTTTTGATAACGGGAATTAATTTTAAAATTAATTATTTCCACTTCTATGTTTTGAATTTGTAAAAATATACATCAATTTTTAAGTTGTAATATCAAATAATTCCTAAGCAGAATTTTTGGTATTTTTCTGAAAAACATCAATTTTCAATGAATAGTGAAACCACTTAGTAGTAGTTAAAAAACTAAATTTCTCATTTATATGAAATTTTACCTCTTCTATGAATTGAATTTAAAAAATATGAGAGACATGATTAATATCAAGAACTAAAATGTGGTTCAATAAGATGAAAATAATTTTTAGTGAATAGTATCTTTTTACTTTTATTTACCATGGTTAAAAGTAAATAGGGTAATTAAGGGTAAAATTGATATTATTATTACCCTAAAACATTTCCTAATTATATTAGATAAGTTAAATTAGACCAAAAACAACATTATGAATAACATATGACAATTTAGGTCCACTTGGATTAGATTAGGACATTTATTATTAATTTATTTAAAGAAGGGTTAAAATAGTTGAAATCCAAGTTTAATAACTAAATCATTTTTAATATAGGGATATACATACGATAAATTTTACTATAAATATTAATTATAAAGATAAAAATATTTTTTACCTAATTGTATTTTATTTATAATTTTTTTACATTAAATAATTTAATTTATTTTTAACACAATGGTGATGCAGTAATTACCTAAATAATGAAATATTAAAATATTTGATGTTATAAATACCCAAATAAATGTAATTTGAGACTTTTTATGAATTCCAAAAAATTTCTAGGTTAATGTGACATGTTATTATTGAATTAATGAACTTATTTCGAAATAATCATGCGGTTATGATTTTCAGAAAAATCCATTTCCAAATAGTGTCAAAATTGAAATAAAATAGGTTTTAAAACAAATATTATATTATTAATTATTATTATATTACTAACAATCTATGGTTCGGTAAATATACTTATATCGTGATAGGTGTATCATTCATGTACCACTTGGGGGTCTCTTGGATGTATATTGTATGTTTATTAACTATATAATATAAAAATACAAAGTGACATGATAAATGTCAATCTAATTAACTAAGAGTTAAAACTAAAAGATAAGGTTAATATAATGACCCAAACCTGTCTAAAATCTATTGGATGAGATTATTTCGAACCATCCAAACCTTAGCTTCTAAATAAATCAATTTTGAGCTATTAAACCCCGAATATGACTTTATTATAAAATAATATTTTAAGTTTTTTCAAAGGTGCCCCTCTCCTCCTTTATAAAAAGGGTACCCCTTCCCTCTTCTCTTCACACCCTTTTTGAGCCTTGAAGCTCTTCCAAACCCTGCCCATTTCTCTTCTACACTTCCCTAGAAACATTCTGGATGTTCTGGTATTTTCAAAAGACCAACTCTAATACCTTAAGAGAAGGCTTAAAAGAGGTGCGTCGAAGAAGAGGTAATCTCTTCTTCCAATTCTCTCATGTTTCATTCTTCTTCTACTTCTTCTTATTTAGTTGTCTCATTATAAAGTAATAACATAATTATTACTTATATACTGATATGTTATTATAAATATGAAACAACCCTATTCCACCTTCTATCCATCCTACGGAAAACAAAATCGCTGCTCGTGCGTACGTACGGAATACCGTCTCCACGCCGTGGTGTAATCTATTTTCAACCACCACCTTACTTGGATGAGTATAATGGTGTAAATAAATAAATATATATGATTATTGTAAATTGATATTGATTCTGAAATATTATACATACACTTCAATACAATTCCATGATCATGGGAATGATATCATCACTCCTGCGTACATACGGACTACCGTCTCCACGACGCGATGAGATTCATTCTCCATGTTAACCATTCATGAATGATTATAAAGTATATATAATAAGTAATCATGAAATATATGAAATAATAATTATACTGGATTTATGTATATATACATGTATTCCATATACTTAATTCCATTCAATTCAATAAGGAAACGAAAACAGCGTTAATGCGTACGTACGGCCTACCGTCTCCATGAACGGTGTATTTCATTCCATTTATCAATATATATATATATATATATGTATATGATGAATATATATTACATATAAATCCTATTTTACATTATGGAATTATGTAAATCAGGATATAAGTAATAATATCAAGAACAACATGTACAAACATGTACGATAAAAAAACGATTTTACCCAAAACTCTACTTTAACATGGAACTTACAAAAGAACGGGTAATATAATGACATAAGTGAACCATATATGATATCATAACAAAAAATATGATTCTTTAATATATTAATGACATTATTTAAATCATTATACAGGATGTTCAGATATGTATGATGCATATTAGACCTAAGGTAAGGGATAATGTTGCAATCTCAATTGTTTTCTATATGAGATTGCTTATACGTAAGTATTTACTAGGGTAATATTTGTCATCCATGTCCAAGTTTTATAAAAAAATTTCATGTATGTTTAAAGTCCTTTTCATACATTTTTAATTTTACTACATGGTATGTAAGGAATCTTTTGTCGTACGAGATACGTTTTTGACTTTCTGGCAAAAGTATGAGAAGAATGTTGTTTAACTTATACGTCGTGAATAGATTTTTATGGTTTCATGATGCCTCATTTTCATGAAGCTTCCTATACAAGATTTCATGATTAATTTCAAAAAAACCCTATTCTTTTAAAATTGCATGGCATTTTGTGAAAATATAATGAATTTGAAGAAGAAATGATATTTTCCTCAAGATTTCATTTCAAGTGTTTTATCAAAAATATTTTCCATCTAAAATGAAATTATTTAATATTTTTATGTTTCAATAATAATTCCTCCATTATTTACATGGATTTATTCTTATTATGATGAAATTATATCCATTTTATTAAATAGATTATATTATGATGGCATGATGTTTAAGAATCCCATTCTATTACATTGGTTACTCTATGATGTATAATTTATGATTTTGTGAAACATGAAAGAATGATTTCATTATGAGATGGGTGAGACCTATATCTCCCTCCAATTCATTGGGTAAAGATTAATATCTCATGAGATATACATGGCTGGAATGGTAAGTTTATCTGATTCAGTAATACAGGACAGGAACGAGGAGTGAACTCGATTCAGAAAGGGACTTTGTCCACTAAGATGGTCTTGGCAGCAATGCCTTGGCTACAATGGAAATCAAATAATGTGCTTAATGGTTTCAAAAATTGCATTTTTTATTCCCATTATATTTTTCATGATTAATGTTTCTTTATGATATGTGCCTTACTTCCTACCATGGTTTACGTCATTGCTCATGATTTTCATGTTTAAATATTATGTTCATGTTTTGAAGTTCTTTGTTTTATTTTCTTCATGATTACCTTAATGAGCATTTTATCTCATCCTTTATATGTTTTCTTTTCCCCAGGATATAATGAAAGGTTTTAGGTAACAAAACAAAAAGGAGAAGATCATTATGGGAGATGTTGAAGATCTTTCAACATGATTAGAAGTTTATATTCCAAGTTTCCAAAGACACTAAACTATTACTGTCCTTGAGTGTTTGTTTTTGTTATGTATTAAGTATTCTGAAAAAGTAATGTAATTTCCATGTACGCCACGCTTCGGGCCTCTACAGTTGGTATCCACGAAAAGGTTTAGTTAACCTTTGGAAACTAAGATGTGAAAACATTAGTGAGATCCATAGAGATATTTCTAAGGTATGTCTAGGGATGTCCCTAAGGTTAAGTATAAGTATATGTTACAATGATAGAATTACAGTAATAATCATATAATTAAACCAATGATGTTATAGATTGCAAGTACTCCCCCTTGAATATGTTGTTTTTCTAGTACGAGTTTTGCCTCTCATACTATTCTTTTTGGGTATTAAGAAATGGCAGGAAACATGAGGATTCATGTTAATGAAGAATATGATGGACAATGGAATGATATTATTCATGACAAACCAAATGAAATGGGATTTGGAAGTCCAAAAATCATTATTATGCCGAATCAGAAATCTCATAATATGATCAATAAAAATAAATTTGGTAAGTTTCCTGACTCGGCTAATAAGAGAAAGTTGGATTTTCATGATGATCATAGAGGAAAAAATGTTCAATTTCCCCAATGCATATCATGTGGGAAGAGGCATCAAGGAGAATGATTCAAAGGAACTTGAAGATGAATTGTGTGTGGAAAAGACGGACACAAATCCAGTAAGTGAAATGGAAAAGGTTCAGTTAACACCATGGAGAAGGATAATGGTATTTCTACAACATCAACCATGATTAGATGGTTTAAATGTTGAATGTATGGGCATTGTGCAAACCACTTCCCTAAGGGAAAATCTCATGAAGAGAATCAGCATGGTCATATGGGTAGTATTTATGTGGATGATGATGAAGAGACTACAAATGATATATGAGATGAAAGAAGGGTTGAAGCTTGGTCAACGGTTTAAGAAGGTATTGGAATGATTTATGTTTATCAAGAGATATTTTGTATAGGTAATGGTACTATGGAATAAAGACACATATAAGTATTGTTACACTGTTGTATTTTCTAAATTATTTGAATGTATATGATGAATGGTACCGGTAACCATGAATGGTTATTCAGATATTTTTGGAAAATAGATGATGCGCGAATAATGAAGGGATAAGGAGATAATGAGATGTTTGATAGTATTAATGACATCATTACTGATATAAGGACAATGTGATGTCATGCTTTGTGTATATAGAAATTTTGGGATTTTGGTATGTGGAAAGAGTTATCTTTTGACAGAATTCATTTTTTCACTAAGGTTCAATGGGTATTCATTTTTCAAAAGAATAAATAATTAAAGTATTCACATGTTTGGAATGTGACCAATAAGATATATCGGGGATAAATGATTGTATTCACATTCTTGGTAGATGAAATTTCTAGTAATTGTTTTCTATATAAAATGAGCTTGGAAAGAATTATTTTCGATAAGCCTAAATATTGGACTAGATTAAGTTAGACAGCAGATAGTATTGTTTAAGGATATAAATTTTTGATATTATTTTTGGAATGTTATAATAGTATAGCTTTAGAAAAAGGGACAACCCATAGGACGGGTAACAACCCATCGCGTCAGACAAGGCTGTGGGAATCAAACCCACAACCGAAGTGCGACAAGCCTTTATCTCTTACCACTAGCCTACAGGAAGTCCCTGGTTAGTAGAAATTAGTTTTATTTTATTAAGTAGTATGATAGTTGAAGTATAAGTTTATTTTTGGAATCATATACGATTAACCTCACCATAGATGAACTTATTTATATTTGGTAACTTTTTCTAACCTTTTGTTTGAGACAGATGGAAAGACCCATCATTCTATCACATGATCTTCTAACACTTAAATAATGACAAATTCAACATCATTTATTTAAGAGATGAAGTGTAAATTGTTCAAGGCACAATCAACAGTGATATTGTCCCAAAATCAAGTAAGTATTTATTTTAATTATTCTTCAACTTTAAGGGAATGATCTTGAAAACCAAAAATGTTGTCCAAATTTCCTCATATCTGATGAATTAGATGGTACCTTAAATCATCATATATTTATGGATTTGTGATTGATGGATTTTTCATAGCCATGTTCTCTACCACTTTTCATCCGAGCTTGATGGTTAGATTTCTCTTCCATATCCATATTTTAACTTATTTTGTCTTATGTGGAATCACAATGCCGAGTTACTTTGGGTGACCATTATGATTCTAACTTACCTTTTTAAAATGAATTTCTAGTGTTCCTTTTTACAATGTGGATTTCTATGAAAGAAACTTTCAAGTAGTAAACCATTTATAACCCCGATGAATTTCGAGGGCGAAATTCATTTTATGGGGGTAGAATGTAACAACTCGAGATTTTATGAGAATTATTCTTTTTAATTTCATTGATTTTTTCTATTATACACTACACCAAGATTAGCTTGTACTATATGCAACACCGTATTAGCTTCCAGTTTATGAAACACTATTCTTGGATTGTGTTACACACAATTTCAAGTTCGTTAGATAATAGTCATTCTATCCAACATTGAGTGTATATATATATATATATATTGAATGTATAAATGAAATATGGTTTTATTGTGTTATACAAAAAACTAAGGAGCCTTTCACAGCAAGCAACCCTGACTTGGCTAGCATTACACGCAATCACGACCTTCCCCGATAGCGTGTGTAGTACGCAATTCTGGGTTTCACTAAACAACTATATATTGTTATAATATAATTATGGACTAGCCGTTATGAATAGTAGTAACTAAAATTTGAATTTTATAACATTATTATTAATCTTACAAATTTTCTAGAATATGGTATGAGAATTAAATAAATTTTTCGTGTAAAATATGTATTTTAAAAAAATTGTAGTTTTCCCGCCTTTTGATGGCGCACCCACATTAAATCTTTTTTTTCATGTCTATAAGTTCAATTTGAAAAAATAAAATTCTTCTTTTGAATCAGGATATAAAAATTTACTTTGGAAAATTTTTTATATTATTCTGATAACTTTCATATTTTAATGAATAGTAAAAACACGCTATATATTAATTAAAAACAACTTTTTTTTCATCGCAATAATTTATATGGATAGATTATCATATTAATTGGTTTTAAAGTATAATTAGAAAATATTTTTACCATTTAATCCAATGTTGGTCATTTGAATTAATTTCAATTTGAAATTGGATATAAACTAGTATCAATATTTTGATAGTTATTGTTTCTTAAAAACACGCTATTTGTTTTGATAATGGGATTTAATTTTAAAATTAATTAATGAGAATTATATTTTTTGAATTTTTAAAAATAGAAATCAATTTTTAATTCTGAATATAAAATAATTCTTAGGCTGATTTTTTGGTATTTTTCTGAAAAACTTCAATTTTCGATGAATAGTGAAACCACTGAGTGGTAGTTAAAAAACTAAATTTTTCATTTAAATGAAATTTTACCACTTCTGTGAATTGAATTTCGAAAATCCAAGACACATGGTTAATATCAAGGAATAAAATGTGGTTTAATGATATGAAAATAATTTTTGGTGAATAATAACTTTTTACTTTTATTTACCACGCTTAAAATTAAACAGGGTTATTAAAGGTAAAAATGATATTATTATTATTACTCTAAAACATGTCCTAATTCTATTGTATAAGTGTAATTCGACCAAAAACAACCTTAGGAATAAAATATGACCATTTAGGTCCACTTGGATTAGATTAGGACATATATTATTAATTTATTTAACGAAGTGTTAAAATAGTTAAAATCAAAGTAAAATAACTAAATCATTTTTAATATAGGGTTATACATAAGATAAATTCGACTATAAATATTAATTAGAAATATAAAATGATTTTATACGTAATGGTATTTTATTTCTAATTTTTAGACATTAAATAATTTATGTTATTTATGACACAATAGTGATGCAGTAGTTACCTAAATAATGAAATATTAAAATAATTGATGTTATAAATACCCAAATAAATGTAATTTGAGACTTTTTATTAATTAAAAAAAATTTCTAGGTTAACATGACATGTTATTACTGAATTAATAAACTTTTTTCTAACTAATAATGCTGTTATTATTTTCACAAAATCCATTACCAAATAGTGTCAAAATTTACATAAAATAGTGTTTAAAACAAATATTATATTATTAATTGTTATTATATTACTAAAAATCTATGTTTCCTCCAAGATGCATATATCATGATAGGTGTATCATTAGTGGACCACTTTGGGGGCCTCTTGGATGTATATAGTAAGTTTATTAACTATATAATATAAAAATACAAAGTGACGTGGTAAATGTCAATCTTGATAACTAAGAGTTAATACTAAAAGATAAGGTTAATATAATTACCCAAACCTATCTAAAATATATTTGATGAGATTATTTCGACCCATACCCACCTTATATTCAAAATAAATCAATTTGGAGCTATTAAATACCGAAAAATGACTTTATTATAAAATAATATTTTATGTTTTTTCAAAGGTGCCCCTCTCCTCCCTTATAAAAGGGAACCCCTTCCCTCTTCTCTTCACAACCTTTGGAGCCTTGAAGATTGGAAAACCCCTGACTATTTCTCTTCTCCACTTCCCTAGAAACAATCTGGAGGTTCTGGTATTCTCAAAAGACCAACTCTACTTCCTTAAGAGAAGGCTTAAAAAGATGTGCGTCGAAGAAGAGGTTATCTCTTCTTCCGATTCTCTCAAGTTTATTTCTTCTTCTACTTCTTCTTCTTTAGTTGTCTAATTATAAAGTAATAACATAAGTATTACTTATATACTGATATGTTATTATAAATATGAAACAACCCTATTTCACCTTCTATCCATCCTAAGGAAAAAGAAATCATCGCGCGTGCGTACGTACGGAATACCGTCTCCATGCCGTGGTGTAATCTGTTTTCGACCACCACCTTACTTGGATGGGTATAATGGTGTAATAAAATAACTATATATGATTATTGTAAAGTGATATTGATTCTGAAATATTATACATAAAATTCAATAGAATTCCACAATCATGGGAATCATATCATCGCTCGTGCGTGCGTATAGACTACCATCTCCACGACGTGATGAGATTCATTCTCCATGTTAACCATTCATGAATGATTATAAAGTATATATAATAAGTAATCATAAAATATATGACATAATAATGATAATGTATTTATGTAAATATATATGTATGTCATCTACTTAATTCCATTCAATTCAATGAGGAAACAAAAACAACGTTCATGCGTAAGTACGGCCTACCGTCTCCATGAACGGTGTATTTCATTCCATTTATCAATATATCATATATTTATATATATATATATATGATGAATATATATTACATATAATTCATTTTTTTCATTCTAGAATTATTTAAATTAGTATATAAGTAATAATATCAAAAACAACAGGTCCAAACATGTAGGATAAATACAACGATTTTTTCCAAAACGCTACTTTAAGATGGAACATACAAAAGAATGGTTAATATAAAGTCATAATTGAACCATATATGATATCATAACAATATATATGATTCTGTAATAAGTCAATTACATTATTTAAATCATTATACAAAAAGTTTCTATACATACAAAGCATATCAGACCTATGGTAAGGGATAATGTTTCAATCTCAATTGTTTTCTATCTGAGATTGCTTATACTTAAGTATTTACTGGGATAATATTTATCATCCATCTCCATGTTTTATAAAAATGTTTTCATGTATGTTTAAAGTCATTTTCATCCATTTTGACATTTACTACATGGTATGTAAGAAATTTTTTTTCTTACGAGAGACTTTTTTGAATTTCCGGCAAAAGTACGAGAAGAAGGTTTTTTAACTAATACGGTGTGAACGGATTTTTACAGTTTCATAACGCCTCATTTTCATGAATATTCCTATAAATGATTTCATGATTAATTTCAAAAAACCCCATTTTCTTTTAAAATCGAATGGAATTTTGTGAAAATAAAATGATTTTGAAGAAGAATGGATATTTTCCTCATGATTTCATTTCAAGTGTTTTATCAAAAATATTTTCCATCTAAAATGACATTACTTAATATGTGTATGTTTCAAGTATAATGTCTCCAGTATATACGTGGTTTGATTATTCTTATGATGAAATGTTATCTATTTTTTTATATGGATTATGTTATGATGGCATGATGTTTATGAATCCCATTCTATTACATGGGTTATGCTATAATGTATGATTTATGATTTTGTGGCACACGAATGCAAGATTTAATTATGAGATGGGTGGGACCTATATCTCCCTCCAATTCATTTGGTATGGATTTATATCTAATGAGATAGACATGGTTGGAATGGTATGTTAATCTGGTTCTGTAATATAGGACTAGAACGAGGAGTGAACTCGATTCAGAAAGGGACTTTGTCCACTAAGATGGTCTTGGCAGCAATGCCTTGGCTACTATGGAAATCATATCATGTGCTTAATGGTTTCCAAAATTACATGTTTTATTCCCATTCTATTTTATCATGATTAATGTTTCTTTATGATCTATGCATTACATACTACCATGTTTTATGTCATTGCTCCAGATTTTCATGTTTAAATATTATGTTCATGTTTTGAAGTTCAAATGTATATTGTTTGTTTTATTTTCTCCATGCTTACCCTTACTAAGAATTTGAGCTCACCCTTTATATGTTTTCTTTTTCCCAGGATATGAAGAAAGTTTTTAGGTAAGACGACAAAAAGGGGAAGGTCATTATGGGAGATTTTGAAGATCTTTCAACATGTTTAGAAGTTTATATTCCATATTTACAAAGACACTAAACTATTACGGTCCTTGAGTGTTTGTTTTTGTTATGTATTAAGTATTCCGCAAAAGTAATGTAATGTCCATATACGTCACGCATCAGGCCTCTACATTTGGTATCAGAGGAAATGATTAGTTAACCTTTGGAAACTAGGATGCGAAAACAATAGTGAGATCCCTAGAGATATTTCTAAGGTATGTCTATGGATGTCCCTAAGGTTAAGTATAAGTATCGGTTATAGTCCTAAAATTACGGTAACATTCATAGAATTAAACATATGATGTTAGAGATTTAATGTACTCCCCCTGGAATATGTTTTTCCTCTAGTACAAGTTTTGTTTCTCATACAATTCTTTTTGGGTTTTAAGAAATGGTGGGAAACAGGAGGATTCATGTTAATGAAGAATATTATGGAAAATGGAATGATATTCTTAATGAGAAACCAAATGAATTTGGATTTTGAAGTCCAAAAATCATTATTATGCCGAATCAGCAATCTTATAATATGATCAATAAACCTAAATTTGGTAAGTCTCCTGACTCAGCTAATAAGAGAAAGATGGAGTGTCATGATGATCATAGAGGAAAGAAAGTTCAATTTCTCCAATGTAAATCATGTGGGAAGAGGCATGAAGTAGAATGTTTCATAGGAACTGGAAGATGCTTTGTGTGTGGAAAAGAAGGACACAAATCCAGTAAGTGCAAAGTAAAAGGTTCAGTTAACACCATAGAGAAGGATTATGGTATTTCTATGACATCAACAATGATTAGATGTTTTAAATGTGGAATGTGTGGGCATTATGGAAACCAATGCCCTAATGGAAAATCTCATGAAGAGAATCAGCATGGTCATATGGGTAGTATTTATGTGGATAATGATGAAGAGACTACAAATGATATATGAGATGAAAGAAGTGTTGATGCTTGGTCAATGGTTTAATAAGGCAGTGGAATGATTTATTTTATCAAGAGTTATTTTGTATAGGTAATGTTACTATGGAATAAAGACACATGTAAGGATTGTTACGCTAATGAGTTTTCTAAATTATTTGAAAGTATATAATAAATGGTACTAGTAACCATGAAAGGTTATTCAGATATTTTTGGAAAATAGATGATGTGCGCATAATGAAGGGATAAATAGATAATGAGATGTTTGATAGTATTAATGATCCCATGACTGATATAAGGACAATGTGATGTCATGCTTTGTGTATATAGAAATTTTGGGATTTTTGTATGTGGAAAGAGTTAACTTTTGACAGCATTCATGTTATCACTAAGGTTCAATGGGTATTCATTTTTCAAAAGAATACATGATTAAGGTATTAAAATGTTTGGAATGTGACCAACAAGATATATCGGGGATAAATTATTGTATATACATTCTCGGTAGATGAAATTTATAGTAATGATTTTCTTTATAAAATGTGTTTGTACAGAAGTATTTTCGATAATCCTAAAGATTGGAATCGATTAATTTAGACAGCAGATAGTATTGTTTAAGGCTATAACATTTTTATATTATTTTTTGAATGTTATAATAGTATAGTTTTACAAAAAAGGGACAACCCATAGGATGGGTTACAACCCATAACGTCGGACAAGGATGTGGGAATCGAACCCACAACCGAAGTCCGACATGCCTTTATCACGTACCACTGGCCTACAAGAAGTCCATGGTTAGTAGAAATTAGTTTTCTTTTATTAATCAGTATGATAGATGAAGTATAAGTCCATTTTTGAAAACATATACGATTAACCTCACCATTGATGAACTTATGTATATTTGGTAACTTTTGTTAACCTTTTGTTTGAGAAAGATGGAATGACCCATCATACTATCACATGATCTGCTAACTCGTAAAGAATGACAAATTAAACTTCATTTCTATAAGAGATGATGTAGAAATTATTCAAGGAACAAACAACAGTGAGATTGTACCAAAATCAAGTAAGTATTTCTTTTAATTATTCTTCAACTTTATGGGAATGATCTTGAAAACCAAAAATGATGTCCAAATGTCCTTATATCCTATGAATTAGATGGTACCTTAAATAATCACAAATTTATGGCTTTGTGATTGATGGCTTTTTCATAGCCATGTTCTCTACCACTCTTCATCAGAACTTTATGGTTAGATTTCTCTTCCATATCCATATTTTCAATTATGTTGTCCTAGGTGGAAACCCAATGCTGAGTTACTTTTGGTGACTGTTATGATTCGAAATTCCCTTTTTAAAATGAAGTTTTATTATTCCTTTTTACGATGTGGGTTTCTATGAAAGAAACTTTCAAGTAGTAAACCATTTATAACCCCGACGAATTTCGGGGTTGAAATTCATTTTAAGGGGGGTAGAATGTAACAACCCGAGATTTTATGAGAATTATTATTTTTAATTTCTTTGATGTATTATATTGTACACTACATCAATATTATCTTTTACTGTACGCAACACTGTATTAGCTTGCAGTATAGGCAACACTATTCTTGGATTTTGTTACACACAATTTCAAGTCCGTTTGAAAATAGTCATTCTACACAACATTGAGTGTATATATATATATATATTCAATGTAAAATTTAAATATGGTTGGATTCTAATATACAAAACAACGATGGAGTCTTTCACAACACACAACCCTGACTTGTCTTGCACTACACGCAATCGCGACCTTCCTCAATAGCGTGTGTAGTACGCAATACCAGGTTTCACTAAACAAAGATATATTGTTATAATATTATTATGGACTAGCCGTTATGAATATTATTAACTAAATTTTTAATTTTATAACATTATTATTCATCTTACACATTTTCTAGAAATTGGTATGTGAACAAAATAAATTTTTCGTGTAAAATATGTATTTTTAAAAAATTGCAGTTTTCTCGCCTTTTGATGGTGCACCCACTTTAAATCATGTTTTAGACATGTCTATAAGTTCAATTTGACAAAATAAAATTCTTCTTTGGAATCATGATATAAAATTTACTTTGGATAATTTTTCATATTATTCGGATAACTTTCATGTTTTAATGAATATCAAAAACCCGCTATATTTTAATTAAAAACAAATTTTTTTTTCATCGGAATAATTTATAACGTTATATTATCTTTCTAATTGGTTTTAAAGTGTAATTTGAATATATTTATACCATTTAATCCAATTTTGGTCAATGGAATTAATTTTACATTGAAATTGGAAATAAACAAGTATCAATCTTTTGATAGTTATTGTTTCTTAAAAACACACTATTTGTTTTGATAATGGTAATTAATTATAAAATTAATTAATTAAACTTATATGTTTTGAATTTGTAAAAATAGAAATCAATTTTGAATTCGTAATATCAAATTACTCTTGGGCTGAATTTTTTGAATTTTTCTGAAAACCATCAATTTTCGATGAATAGTGAAACCAATTAGTGGTAGTTAAAAAACTGAATTTTATTTAAATGAAATTTTACCACTTTTGTGAATTGAATTTCAAAAATCTGAGAGACAAATTTAATATCAAGGACTAAAATGTGGTTCAATGAGAGGAAAATAATTATTGGTGAATAGTAACTTTTTACTTTTATTTACCACGATTAAAAGTAAATAGGGTAATTAAGGGTACATATGATATTATTATTACCCTAAAACATGTCCTAATTCTATAGGATAATTGAAATTCGACCAAAAACAACCTTAGGAATAAAATATGACCATTTAGATCCACTTGGATTAGATTAGGACATTTATTATTAATTTATTTAAAGAAGGGTTAAAATAATTAAAATCAATGTTTAATAACTAAATCATTTTTAATATAGGGTTATACATAAGATAAATTAGACTATAAATATTAATTAAAAACCTAAAAAGATTTCCTACCTAATTTTATATTATTTATAATTTTTAGACTTTAAATAAATTAAGTTATTTATGACACAATGGTGATGCAGTAATTACCTAAATAATGAAATATTAAAATAATTGATGTTATAAATACCCAAATAAATGTAATTAGATACTTTATATGAATTACAAAAATTTTATACATTAATATGACATGATAGTATTGATGTAATGAACTTTTTTCCAACTAATCATGTTTTTATGAGTTTCTCAAAAATCCACTTCCAAATAGTATCAAAATTGACATAAAATAGTTTTAAAAATATATATTATATTATTAACTGTTATTATATTACTAAAAATCTAAGGATTGGCAAAGATACTTATATCATGATAGTTGTAACATTTAGGGGCCACTTGGGGGTCACTTGGATGTATATGGTTGGTTTATTAACTATATAATATAAAAATACAAAGTGACATGGTAAATGCCAATCTAATTAACTAAGAGATAAAACTAAACGACAAGGTTAATATAACGACCCAAACCTGTCAAAAATGTATTGGATGAGATGATTTCAAACCATCCCCACCTTATCTTAGAAATAAATAAATTTTGAGCTATTAAAAACCGAATATGACTTTATTATAAAATAATATTTTAAGTTTTTCCAGAGGTGCCCCTCTCCTCCCTTATAAAAAGGGCACCCCTTACCTCTTCTCATAACACCCTGTTGAGGCTTGAATCTCGGCCAAACCCTGCCCATTTCTCTTCTCCACTTACCTAGAAACATTCTGCAGGTTTTGGTCTTCTCAAAATACAAACTCTACTTCTTTAAGAGAAGTCTTAAATGAGGTGTGTCGAAGAAGAGGTAATGCCTTCTTCTGATTCTCTCATGTTTATTTCTTCTTCTACTAATTATTCTTTAGTTGTATCATTATAATGTAATAACATCAGTATTAAATATATAATTATATGTTATCATAAATATGAAACAACCCTATTTCACCTTCTATCCATCCTACGGAAAACGAAATCACCGCACGTGCGTACGTACGGAATACCGTCTCCATGCCGTGGTGTAATCATTTTTCGACCACCACCATACTTGGATGGGTATTATGGTGTAAATAAATAAGTATATATGACTATTGTAAAGTGATATTGATTCTAAAATATTATACATACACTTCAACACAATTCCATGATCATGAGAATGATATCATCGCTTGTGCGTACGCACGGACTACTGTCTCGACGACGCGATGAGATTCATTCTCCATGTTAACCATTCATGAATGATTATAAAGTATATATAATAAGTAATCATGAAATATATGATGTTATAATGATACTGTATTTATGTATATATATATATGTATGTCATCTACTTAATTCCATTCAATTCAACAAGGAAACGAAAACAGCGTTCATGTGTACATACGACCTACCGTCTCCATGAACGGTGTATTTCATTCCATTTATAAATATATCATATATATATATATGTATATTATGAATATATATTACATATAATTCATGTTTTACATTATGGAATTATGTAAATCCGAATATAAGTAATAATATCAAGAACAACAAGTCCAAACATGTAGGATAAATAAAACGATTTTACACAAAACGCTACTTTAACATGGAACCTACAAATGAACCATTAATATATAGTCGTAAATGAACCATATATGATATCATAACAATAAATATGATTCTGGTATAAGTCAATGACGTTATTTAAATCACTATACAGGCGGTCTGGATACGTACGAAGCATATGAGACCTAAGGTAAGGGATAATGTTGCAATCTCAATTGTTTTCTATCCGAGATTGCTTATACGTAAGTATTTACTGGGGTAATATTTATCCTCAATGTCCAAGTATTATAAAAATGTTTTCATGTATTTTTAAAGTCCTTTTCATCCATTTTGACTTTTACTACATGGTATGTAAGGAATCTTTTGTCGTACGAGATACTTTTTTGACTTTCTGGCAAAAGTACGAGAAGAATGTTTTTTTAACATATACGGCATGAACGGATTTTTATGGTTTCATAATGCCTCATTTTCATAAAGAATACTATGCAATATTTCATGATTAATTTCAATAAAACCCATTCCTTTTAAAATTTATTGTCATTTTTTGAAAATAAAATGATTTTGAAGAAGAAAGGATATTTTCCTCAAGATTTAATTTTAAGTGTTTTTTCTAAAATATTTTCCATCTAAAATGACATTATATATTATGTTTGTGTTTCAGGTATAATTTCTCCATTATTTACATGGTTTTATTCTTCTTAAGATGAAATTATATCCATTTTTTTATGGATTATGTTATGATGGCAGGATGTTTAAGAATCTCATTCTATTACATGGGTTATGCTATGATGTATGATTTATGATTTTGTGTCACACGAAATAATGATTTAATTATGAGATGGGTGAGACCTATATCTCCCTCTAATGCATTGGGTAAAGATTCATATCTCATGATATAGACATGGCTAGAATGGTAAGTTAATCTGGTTCAGTAATACATAACTGGAACGAGGAGTGAACTCGATTTAGAAAGGGACATTGTCCACTAAGATGGTCTTGGAACAATGCCTTGGCTACTATGTAAATCATATCATGTGCTTAATGGTTGACACAATTACATGTTTTATTCCCATTCTATTTTACCATGATTAATGTTTCTTTATGATCTATGCCTTAGGTACTACATTGTTTTATGTCATTGCTCAAGATTTTGGTGTTTAAATATTATGTTCATGTTTTGAAGTTCAAATGTATATGTTTTGTTTTATTTTCTCCAGGCTAACCCTTACTGAGCATTTGAGCTCACCCTTTATATTTTTTCATTTCCCCAGGATATAAATAATGGTTTTAGGTAAGAAAATAAAAAGGGTAAGATCATTATTGGAGATGTTGAAGATCTTTCAGCATGATTAGAAGTTTATATTCCAAGTTTCCAAAGACACTAAACTATTATGGTCCTTGAGTGTTTGTTTTTGTTATGTATTAATTATTCCACAAAAGTAATGTAATGTCCATGTAAGAAAAGCTTCGGGCCTTTACAGTTGGTATCAGAGGAAATGATTAGTTAACCATTGGAAACTAGGATACCAAAACTTTCGTGAGATCCCTAGAGATATTTCTATGGTATGTCTAGGGATGTCCCTAAGGATAAGTATAAGTATAGGTTATAGTCCTAGAATTATGGTAATGATCATAGAATTTAACCTCTGATTTTAGATATTGAAAGTACTCCCCCTTGAATATGTTGTTTTTCTAGTACGAGTTTTTCCTCTCATACTATTCTTTTTGGTTTTTAAGAAATGGCAGGAAATAGGAGGATTAATGTTAATGAAGAATATGATGGACAATGGAATGATATTCTTCATGAGAAACCAAATGAAACGGGATTTGGAAGTCCAAAAATCATTATTATACCGAATCATAAGTCTCATAATATGATAAATAAACAGAAATTTGGTATGTTTCCCGACTCAGCTAATAAGAGAAAGATGAAGTTTCATGATGATCATAGAGGAATGAAAGTTCAATTTCCCCAATGTAAATCACATGGGAAGAGGCATCAAGGAGAATGTTTCAAACGAACCGGAAGATGATTTCTGTGCGGAAAAGAAGGACACAAATCCAGTAAGTGAAAAGGTAATGGTTCAGTTAACACCATGGAGAATTATAATGGTATTTCTACAACATCAACAATGATTAGATGTTTTAAATGTGGAATGTATGGGCAATATGCAAACCAATGCCCTAAGGTAAAATCTCATGAAGAGAATCAGCATGGTCATATGGGTAGTATTTATGTGGATGATGATGAAGAGACTGAAAATGATATATGAGATGAAAGAAGTGTTGAAGCTTGGTCAATGGATTAAGAAGGTAGTGGAAGGATTTATGTTTATCAAGATATATTTTGTATACGAAATGGTACTATGGAATAAAGACATATATAAGGATTGGTACACTATTTTTTATAAATTATTTGAATGTATATGATGAATGGTACCGGTAACCATAAAAGGTTATTCAGATATTTTTGGAAAATAGATGACGTGCGCATAATGAAGGGATATGGAGATAATGTTATGTTTGATAGTATTAATGAGCTCATGACTGATATAAGGGAAATGTGATTTCATGCTTTGTGTATATAGAAATATTTGGATTTTGGTATATGGAAAGAGTTAACTTTTGACAGCATTAATGTTTTCACTAAGGTTCAATGGGTATTCATTTTTCAAAAGAATTCATGATTAAGGTATTCACATGTTTGGAATGTGACCAACAATATATATCAGGGATTAATGATTGTATTCACATGCTCAGTAGATGACATTTATAGTAATTGTTTTCTTTATAAAATGAGCTAGGATAGAAGTATTTTCGATAATCCTAAAGATTGGAATTGATTAAGTTAGATAGAACATAGTATTTTTTAAGGCTATAACATTTTGATATTATTTTTGGAATGTTATAATTGTATAGTTTTATAAAAAGGGACAACCCATAAGACTGGTGACAACCCATCGTGTTGGACAAGGCTGTGGGAATTGAACCCACAATCGAAGTTCGATAAGCCTTTATCACCTACCACTGGCCTACAAGAAGTCCCTGGTAAGTAGAAATTAGTTTTATTTTATTAAGAAGTATGATAGTTTACTCATAAGTCCATTTTTGGAATCATATACGATTAACCTCACCATATATGATCTTATGTATATTTGGTAACTTTTTCTAACCTTTTGTTTGAGACAGATGGAATGACCCATCATTCTATCACAGGATCTGCTAACATATAAAGAATGGAAAATTCAACTTCATTGCTTTAAGAGGTGAAGTGGAAATTATTCAAGGCACAAACAATAGTGGTATTGTATGAAAATCAAGTAAGTATTTCTTATCATTATTCTTCAACTTTAGGGGAATCATCTAGAAAACCAAAAATGTTGTCCAAATGTCCTCATATCCGATGTATTATATGGTACCTTAACTCATCACAAATTTATGTCTTTGTGTTTGATGGCTTTTTCATAGCCATGTTCTCTACCACTCTCTATCAGAACTTGATGGTTAGATTTCTCATCCATAACCATCTTTTCACGTATGTTGTCCTATGTGGAAACCCAATGCTCTGTTACTTTGGGTGACCGTTATGATTCTAACTTCCCTTTATAAAATGAAGTTTTAGTATTCCTTTTTATGATGTGGTTTTCTATGAAAGAATCTTTCAAGTAGTAAACCATTTATAACCCGGACAAATATCGAGGGCGAAATTCATTTTAAGTGGGGTAGAATGTAACAAATGGAGATTTTATGAGAATTATTCTTTTTAATTTCTATGATGTCCTCTATTATACACTACACTACGATTAGCTTGTACTATATGCAACACCGTATTAGCTTGCAGTATACGCAACACTATTCTTGGATTGTGTTACACACAATTTCAGGTTCGTTTGATAATAGTCATTCTACGCAACATTGAGTGTATATATATATATTCAATGTATAAATGAAATATGGTTGAATTCTATTATACAAAACAACGAAGGAGTCTTTAAAAACACGCAACCCTGACTTGTCTTTCATTACACACAATCGCAACCTTCCTCGATAGCATGTGTAGTACGCAATACCGGGTTTCACTAAACAATGATATATTGTTATAATATTATTATGGACTAGCCGTTACGAAAAGTATTAACTAAAGTTTTAATTTTATAACATTATTATTAATCTTAGACATTTTCTAGAATATGGTATGAGAACAAAATAAATTTTTCATGTAAAATATGTATTTTTAAAAAATTGCACTTTTCCCACATTTTGATGGCACACCCACATTAAATATTGTTTTTGACATGTATATAAGTTAAATTTGACGAAATAAAATTCTTCTTTGGAATCAGGATATAAATATTTACTTTGGATAATTCTCCATATTATTCTGATAACATTCATATTTTAATGAATAGTAAAAACACGCTATATTTTCATTAAAAAAACTTTTTTCCATCGCAATAATTTATATGGATACATTATCTTTTTAATTTGTTTCAAAGTGTAATTAGAATATTTTTTTACCATTTAATCCAATTTTGGTCATTGGAATTAATTTCACTTTGAAATTGGATATAAACAAGTATTTATCTTTTGATAGTTATTGTTTCTTAAAAACACGCTATTTGTTTTGATAACGGTAATTAATTTTAAAATTAATTAATTCCACTTCTCTATTTTGAATTTGGTAAAATAGACATCAATTTTTAATTTGGAATATCAAATAATTCTTAGGCTGATTTTTTGGTATTTTTCTGAAAAACTTCAATTTTTGATGAATAGTGAAACCACTTAGTGGTAGTTAAAAAACTGAATTTTTCAGTTAAATGATCTTTTACCACTTCTATGAATTGAATTTTGAAAATCGTAGAGAC
This sequence comes from Viscum album, assembly GCA_963277665.1. Taxonomy (NCBI): domain Eukaryota; kingdom Viridiplantae; phylum Streptophyta; class Magnoliopsida; order Santalales; family Viscaceae; genus Viscum; species Viscum album. Next base: position 896,129,247 of record OY728123.1, read on the forward strand.
ATGGTTAATATCATGGACTAAAATGTGGTTCAATGAGATGAAAATAATTTTTGGTGAATAGTAATTGTTTACTTTTATTTACCATGGTTAAAAGTAAATAGGGTAATTAAGGGTAAAAATGATATTATTCTTACCCTAAAACATGTCCTAATTCTATTGGTTTAGTTTAATTCGACCAAAAACAACATTAGGAATAAAATATGACCATTTAGGTCCACGTGGATTAGATTAGGACATTTATTATTAATTTATTTAAAGAAGGGTTAAAATAGTTAAAATCAATGGTTAATAACTAAATTATTTTTAATATAGCGTTATACATAAGATAAATTCGACTATAAATATTCATTAGAAATATAGATATATTTAATACCTAATGGTATTTTATTTATAATTTTTAGACATTAAATAATTTATGTTATTTATGACAAAATGGTGATGCAGTAATTACCTATATAATGAAATATTAAAATAGTTGATGTTATAAATACCCAAATAAATGTAATTTGAGAATTTTTATGAATTCCAAAAAATTTATAGGTTGATATGACATGTTAGTATTTAATTAATGAATTTTTTTCGAACTAATCATGCTGTTATGATATTCACAAAAATCCATTACCAAATAGTGTCCAAATTGACAAAAAAATAGCTTTTAAAACAAATATTATATTATTAATTGTTATTATATTACTAAAAATATATGGTTCAGGAAAAATACTTATATCATGATAGGTGTTTCATTAATAGACCACCTGGGGGTCGATTTGATGTATATGGTATGTTTATTAACTATATAACATAAAAAAACAATGTGACATGGTAAATGTCAATCTAATTAACTAATAATTAAAACTAAAATATATGGCTAATATAATGACCCAAACCTGTATAAAATCTATTGGATGAGATTATGTCGACCCATACCAACCTTATATTCTATATAAATTAATTTGGAGCTATTAAAAATCGAATATGACTTTATTATAAAATATTATTTTAATTTTTTCTAAAGGTGCCCCTCACCACACTTATAAAAAGGGCACCCCTTCCCTTTTCTCTGAACACTCTTTTGAGCATTGAAGATCGGCCAAACCCCACCCATTTCTATTCTCCACTTCTATAGAAACATTCTTGAGGTTCTGGTCTTCTCAAAAGACAAACTCTACTTCCTTAATAGAAGGCTTAAAGGAGGTGCGTCGAAGAAGAGGTAATCTCTTCTTCTGATTCTCTCAAGTTTCTTTCTTCTTATACTTCTTATTCTTTAGTTGTCTCTTTATAAATTAATAACATCAGTGTTACTTATATACTGATATGTTATTATAAATAAGAAACAACCTTATTTCACCTTCTATCCATCCTACGGAAAACAAAATCACCCCGTGTGCGTATGTACGGAATACCGTCTCCACACCGTGGTGTAATCTGTTTTCGACCACCACCATACATGGATGGGTATAATGGTGTAAATAAATAACTATATAGTATTATTGAAAAGTTATATTGATTCTGAAATTTTATACATACACTTCAATACAATTCCACGATCATTGGAACGATATAATCGCTCGTGCGTGCGTACGGACTAACGTCTCCACGACGCGATAAGATTCATTCTCCTTGTTAACCATTCATGAATGATTATAAAGTATATATTATAAGTAATCATGAAATATATGACATAATAATGATACTAGATTTATTTATATATATATGTATGTAATATACTAAATTCCATTCAATTCAATAACGAAATGAAAACATGGTTCATGCGTACGTACGGACTACCGTCTCCATGAAGGATGTATTTCATTACATTTACCAATATATAATATATATATATACGTATATTATGAATATATATTACATATAAATCATGTTTTACATTCTGTAATTAAGTAAATTAGTATATAAGTAATAATATCAAGAACAACAAGTCCAAACATGTACGATAAATAAAACAATTTTACCCAAAACGCTACTTTAACATGGAACTTACAAAAGAACGGGTAATATATAGTCATAAGGGAACCATATATGATATCCTAACAATAAATATGATTTTTTAATAATTCAATGACATTATTTAAATCATTATACAGGAGGTTCGGATCCATACGAAGCATATCGGACCTAAGGATAGGGATAATGTTGCAATCTCAATTGTTTTCTATCCGAGATTGCTTATACGTAAGTATTTGCTGGGGTTATATTTATCATCCATGTCCAAGTTTTATAAAAACAATTCATGTATTTTTAATGTCCTTTTCATCCATTTTGACTTTTACTACATGGTATGTACAAAATCTTTTGTCGTACGAGATACTTTTTTGACTTTCCTACAAAAGTACGAGAAGAATGTTTTTTAACTTATACAGTGTGAACAGATTTTTACGGTTTCATAACGCCTCATCTTCATGAAGATTCCTATAAAAGATTTCATGATTAATTTCAAAAAAAAATCTTTTAATATTTCATGGAATTTTCTGAAAATAAAATTATTTTGAACAAGAAAGGATATTTTCCTCAAGATTTCATTTCAAGTGTTTTATCAAAAATATTTTCCATCTAAAATAACATTATTTAATATTTTTATGCTTCAAGAATAATGTACCCATTATTTACATCGTCTTATTCTTCTTATGATGAAATGATATCCATTTTTTATATGGATTATGTTATGATGACATGATGTTTAAGAATCCCATTCTATTTCATGGGTTATGCTATGATGTATGATTTATGATTTTGTGGCCCACGAAAGAATGATTTCATTATGAGATTGGTGGGAGCTATATATCCTTCCAATGCATTGGGTAATGATTTATATCTCATGAGATAGACATCGCTGGAATGGTAAGTTAATCCTGTTCAGTAATACAGGACTAGAATGGGGAGTGAACTCGATTCAGAAAGGGACTTTGTCCACTAAGATGGTCTGGGCAGCAATGCCTTGGCTACTATGGAAATCATATCATGTGCTTAATGGTTTCCACAAATACATGTTTTATTACCAATCTATTTTATCATGATTAATGTTTCTTTTTGATCTATGCCTTACGTACTACAATGTTTTACGTCATTGATCAAGATTTTGATGTTTAAATATTATGTTCATGTTTTGAAGTTCAAATGTATATGGTTTTTTTATTTTCTCCATGCTTACCCTTACTGAGCATTTGAGATCACCCATTATATTTTTTCTTTTCCCTAGGATATAAAGAATGGTTTTAGGTAAGAAAACAAAAAGGGGAAGATCATTATGGGAGATGTTGAAGATATTTAAATATGATTAGATATTTATATTCCTAGTTTCCAAAGACTCTAAACTATTACGGTCCTTGAGTGTTTGTTTTTGTTATGTGTTAAGTATTTAGAAAAAGTAATTTAATGTCCATGTAAGTCAAGATTTAGGCCTCTACATTTTCCCAAGGCATATTGGTCACTTTCAACTAAGGGCAGAAGAAATCTCAAACATGTCTATATTCGGATCTCATAAATACTATGATCTGTTGAGAAGAATTAAGCATTCCTCTCATCCCATTGGACAATGACTATTGGGGTATTTCATTCCCTTCACAATCATAGGATGCATGAAATAAATCTCCCATTTTTTGGAGGTGATTGATCTATTCCTTCTAATAGTATTCCACTAGATGGAATATTACTTGAGGGAGGATTAATTCAATGAGGCTCTCATGATCATATTATAATTCACTGTAGGGGGACCTAGGAGGATGGAGTACTACATAGAGGGTCTAGCATACAGGGTGGAAGAAAAAATACTGGTAGATATTTTGAAAAGAATAGGAAAAGAACTTGGATCCTTTAACTGTCAGGAGACCCTGTTGGGGAGATACATCGACTTGATCTCACTCATTTACAAAAAAACCATCTCCTGGCTTAGGAATGGGGTGTTGGTGGATTATTTTGAATGTGTTTTTCCATTATTAGACTTCACCCTCTTGTTTTAGCCAAATGTAATTTGATGATTTTTTCTACACACTGGACAAGGATGACCTTGATGTTAAGAGAATGTGAAAAACATGGGAGCGACAGGGTCAAAGATAACAATCATGACCTGACCCTTGATGGGTCTTGTGCTACATCTACCCCGATCCCACCCCATAGGCTAGGGTTTTGCGACAAGTTCCAAAGGAATAACTAAACTCGAGGATGCCTTCGACTAAAGTACCTATATGCACATACCCACAAACACCTCAATGAAAAAATGCAGAGATATTAAAAGCTGAAACTGAATTGCATGCACACATATATCCCAAACTATAGTATAGAAAAAGTATTGATGAAAAAAGGTTAAGAAAAGTTCCCACCAACAAAATGATAAAAAATTATCTGACCTACTCATAAGGAGGGGATCACTACCAAAATTAACTGACAGAAATCGTCTCATCCCTGCTCCAGTAACACCTTGTTCGGTTTAGCTCACTAAGGATCACCTGTCGTGGGCCCTTTGTAGACTCTGTCGAAAGGAATGTGGTCTACAAATGACACATGATATATATAGGAAACGATCACATAGTGGTGACTATATAAATACTCAATAGGATCCCCAAAAACACAAAAGAAAATGGATTGACTGAAAGGTAAAATCCCACTCGACCAAGCTAGAGGGAACCCCATTGAGTGGGAAACTCCTTCTCAATTAATCCTCAACTGTACATGAATTTTCACCAAAGTCAAAAGAAAAATATATAATAGTTGTGTAATGAATGAATCCATCCTATAAATCAACCCAATAAAAGAGTGAATGTAAACTCGTCCAAACACAAGGAGCTTAACATGGTGAGAAGATGAAACTATTGTTGAGTCTTTATTTCCCGTAACAGAAGATTTGTCTCATTAATCCATGTGAAGGTAAACATGGAAATCATGTGAAATACCCCAAGTGTCTTTTTCTATCTTGGAAAGAGAGTAACTAAAGGAAAATTATGGCCACAGAAGTGGTATGTATACTCAGTCCACAAGGGGTGTCAACCCAGAATGTGACAACACCACAGGGGCTCCCAAAAACCTCACAAAGATATACTTGTATCAGACCACATTTCATATGAGGTACCGACATCATAGTCAAAAATTGGATAATATTAGAGGCTCTAAAGGTTTAAATATAAACAAGGAGTACAAAATCCATGATCTCTACAATCCCAGATGGCACCCATCTAAGAGAAAAACTCAATTGGGAACAACTCTACAATTCTAAATGGTATATTTGGGGAACGTGATCCATCGGGAACAACCTATATGGTCCGTCTCTAGTGCCCAGCACCAGAGGCTCTTCCATATCTAATATACACACTATTAAAGGATAAAGAAACCAATATGAGAGGACTTCTCCTCACCACTACCCTCCCAAATAGGATGTACATATCTACACCATGATCCACGTGCATATTCTATATGAGTGGAATGTTGAGGGACTCATCCCTTGCCACTACCCTATAATTGAGCGAGTACTAGCTCATATCTAAACCATGATACCTCTATCAGTCCTGTCGGGAGTTTCCCACACCTCCAACCATAGAATGAATAGTAACTCCTAACTAGGTATTGTTCACATCAAGTTTAGGATCATGTTCCTCATATATGTATCCCACATCTGAGAAAGATCCAACTCCAGAAAAAGGAAATACATACCTGAAAAGAAGATCTGAGTTATTACAACCTTCCACCCTTAAAGTAATTCATCCCTGGATTTCCCTAACGAGGCGGAGAAGAAGAATCCATGAACAGCTCCGGCCACTGTGATCGTACATCGGCCTCCCTTTCCCAAGTCTAGTCCTGTACTCGTCTATGCTGCCATAGCACCTATACTAGAGGAACTGATCGCCCACGGAGAACATTCGTACGGTGATCAAAAATCCGGATAGGATGCTCCTCAAATGGTGCATCTGCTTCGAGCTCGACCTCCTTGGGCTGAAAAACATGAGACATGTCTGAAAAGTAATGTTGGAGGTGCGAGACGTGGAATACGCTGCGCATGGCTCGATACCTCTGAGGTAACTACAACCGATAGGCAACCAGCCAGACTCCCTCCAATACCTCAAACGGCTCGACATTCCATGGTGAAAGCTTACCCTGTCTACAAATCCTTTTGTGTCCCAACCTCGGTGTGACACGTAGGAAAACCAGATCCCTGACCTCGAACTCCAGAGGTCATCTCCGATGATCAGGATAAGACTTCTGTCGAGACTGTGTTGTAGCCATCCACTTCTGAATCAACTCTATCTGCTCTGAGGTCTCCTAAACAAGATGAGGTCCCAGAAAATCTGCATCTCCGGTCTTCAACTAGCATAGGGGTGATCAATATGGCCTACCGTACAAAGCCCCTTAAGGTTCCATCTAAATAGTAACCTGAAAACTGTTATTGTAGGCGAACTCCACTACAGGGATATGCTTCTCACAAGAACCACCAAAGTCTAGAATGAATGCTCAGAGCATATTCTCAAGAACATGGGTCCTACGCTTGGACTGGCGATCAGTCTGGGGATGGTATGCTATACTCAAAAGTACCTGTGTACCCAAGGCCTTCTGAATTCCTATCCAGAACCGAGAATTAAAGTGCAAATCCCTGTCTGAAACAATGGAGTGTGGAACTCCATGTAGAGGTAAAATCTCCTGGATGTACAGTCATCCTAGATTATCCACATTGAAGGTTTCCTTGATTGGTAAGAAGTGAGAAACCTTTGTAAGCATGTCGACGACAACCCAAACAACATTCTTACCATGGGCGACCTCGTCAATCCAGTCACGAAGTCCATCACGACATCGTTCCACATCCAATCCGGAATGGGTAACTGCTGTAAAAGGCATGTTGGTCGCTGATACTCCGCATCCACCTACTAACAAGTAGAACACCACAAGACAAAACCAGAAACATCCCTCTTCATACTTGGCCACCAGTACTAGTGATTAAGATCCTGATACATCTTGGTGATGCCAGGATGAACTTCCCAAACTGAGGAATGAAAATCTCACATCAGCTCCTCGCATATATCTGTTGGCACCCATACGCGTCCCTGTAAACGCATGATCACATCCTCGCCCACCATCCATCGAGGAAAAGGGTCCTCTCCTAACACACTCTCCCATAGGACTAAGCCTTCTAAGGTTGATCGCTGACTCATTCGTACCCTATCAAGAAGAGTAGAGGTAATAGCTACAAATGATAGGTAAGTCTATCACTATATATCATGCACCTCTAGATGCATCTCAGAGAACACATCCATAAGCTTCCACTCACTACTGGCCTCCTGAACAGCCCGAATCTAAGATCTCCTGCTAAATGCATCTACCACTACATTTCCCTTTCCAAGCGTATAGGCAAGAACGAAAAGAAAAGACTGAAGATACTCGACCAACATGTGTTGTCTCATATTTAGATCACGCTGAATGAAGATGTAATTATGACTCTTTTGGTCAATGTTAACCAAAAAGTGATCTCCCTAAAGGTAATGTCTCCAATAGAGTAAGGCATGAACAATGGCTGCCAACTCCAGATCATGAATCAGGTAGTTCCTCTCATGTGGCCTGAACTGTCGAGACCCATACGCAATGACTCCATCTCCCTACATAAGCACATCACCCAACCCAATACCTGAAGCATCACAATAAACAGTATAGCTCTTGCCGGGCTCTTGCAAGACTAGTATCAGTGCAGATGTCATCCTTCCCTCCAGCTCGTGAAAGTCTGACTCAAAAGAATCTGACCATAAGTACTTCGCCCCCTTCTTGGTCAGACCTGTCAAAGGTGCTACAAGGCATGAAAAGTCATGAATGAAGTGTCTGTAGTACCCAACTATCCCTAGTAAACTCCATACCTCAAAGAAGTTCTTCGGCTGCTCCCATGAAACTGTAACTCTCACTTTCCTGGGGTCTATAAATACTCCTGCCTCCGAGATGACGTGACCCAAGAAGTGAATCTGGTCCATCCAAAAGTGGCACTTCGAGAGTTTATCATAATGTAGATGCTCTCTCAGTGTACTCAGAACGATCTCAAGATGAGTAGCATGGTCGTGTTGAGTGTGAGAGTACACCAAGATATCATCCATGAAGACCACAACGAAGGAATCCATGAAAGGATGGAACAATCGGTTCATCAGTTCCATGAAAAATGCTGGCGCGTTCGTGGGACTGAACGACATGACCGTATACTCGTAAAGACCATACCTACTCATGAAGGCTATCAGAGTTATATCTGATGGTCTAACACACAACTGCTAATATCCGGACCTCAAATCAATACTTGAGAACACACGGGCTCCTCGAAGATGATCGAAGAGATCATCAATCATTGGAAGGGGATATCAGTTCTTGACCGTCAACTGGTTTAACTTCCGATAATCCACATAGAGCCTAAGGGTACTGTCTGCCTTCTTCCCAAATAGGATAGGATAACCCCAAGGATAAGTACAGGGTTGGATGAAACCCTTCGCCTACAATTCCTCCAACTGCTTCATGAGCTCTTGCAACTCAGGTGTAGCCATCCTATAGGGAGGATTGGACACCAGTGTCGCTCCTAGCATGAGATCAATAGATAAGTCTACCTCACACTCCAAGGGAAAACCTGAAAAGTCCTCGGAAAAGACGCCTATGGAACGATCCACGACTAGAGAAAAGTTCAAATATGAATTCCCCTGATAATCCAGATAAAGACTAGAAATATGGGTCATAATCCTTCCTAGACCATGATGCTCAAGTCCTGCTGGACTCGCCTGAACATCCCATTCTAATCTATGAAGAAAAGATTCACCCTGCACAATAACAGTCGATGACTACCTGGAAGGGAACCAACCAGTACATACCGAGAATGACATAATAGCCTCTCATCTCTAAGACATAGAAGTCCCATAAGAAATGATAACCTGCAACCTCGAGAGGGAACTCTCTACACTGACGTACACTAGATGCACTCATCCCTAAAAGTGTGTCTAGGGTCAACAAGTCTGCAGAAGAAAAGATACAAAGCTCAAGGCTCTCCACAACAGCAACAGAGATAAAGCTATGCATAGCACCAGTATCGAAAAGAGATGAAGTTAAAACATAGGCTACTAAAATTGTACCTTGAACGGTAGAAGGTCAGGGATCTTGCTCCTGATAGGTCTGCTCTACAGCAAAAATATTTCCTGCCCCGCAGCCCTATGACCCTACGTGACCACTCTGAGCAGATCCTCCATGTTGACGCTGAAGGATTGGTGACTGACTGCCACAACCTCGACCTCAACCAAGGCCCGAACGGCCGGAAGAACTCCATTTTCCTGACTAGTGAGAACTGGTGGTGCTACTCCTGAATGAGGAGTCATGGAAGAACCCATGTCCCCAGCAACTGGTGAGAAAACATGGCATAAACGATGAAGGTGCCCCATCTTTCCACAAGATCATCACTCCACTGGGTCTCTCTGGCACTGGGGCCTCATGTTCCCTGCACTTCCACACTGGTAGCATATGACCTGGCTACCTGAAGATGTATCTCGCCTCCTCATATCACCGCGCGTAGTCTCTCTATGGTGCTTCATGCTGTCAACTGGAGGAACACTAGCTCTGGAAGCATAACTTCTCTGGCTCGCAGCTCCGGAGTCTCTCAGATTGCACTCCACAATCAGTGTCTGGTTGACGATGGAAGTGATGGATGTCAACTGGAAGAGATTCACCAGTGAGCGGATCTCCTGCCTAAGACCATACTCAAACATCCTTGCCAAGAACACCCCACTTTCATCCCGGAGGGGTGTGGAATGCTACAGCTCAGTGAAATGAGAGGAAAACTCCATTACATAAAGAGTACCCTGAACTAGTCTCATAAAATCCCGGGATCGATCGGCCCTCAGGGTCTCCGTATAGAAGTAGTCGTAGAACACGCGCTATAACTCATCCCAAGCTATAACATGCTGATGAACCGCCTCTCTCGAGGTGTCTCTAGAGGCTCGAAGACAGTCAACATGGCTTCCATCCATGACTCTGTAGCATGTGGTCCTCCTTCCCCCGAGAAAGTGGGAGGATGATGCTGTTGAAAAACCCGCATCAAGCCTTCCATAGACTTGGTAGGAGGCGGTGACCTCTAAAAGGTCTGCATCATTCCTCGTAACACCTTCCCTGAACTGTGCATCATCTCATGCAACTGGTATAACAGCCCGTTCTAAGGCTGGCCCGACCAGAGGATTAGCAGGAAGTCCCAGATCAGCCATTTCTAGTGTCTGCTCACTGCCTGACAACTAACGACCAACCAGAGGACGTCTCGAAGGCATGGCTCTAAAAAATCAAAAACATACATTAGATTAGGAAACCTAGGACATAGAACAAAGGAGTAAAAAATGGAAATAGGAGAAGGAAACACTCATGATTTTCAAAACATGACTACATGGCATGTATAAAGCCTACACGGCCTGTACTTAACTCCACTCCCCTGCACGTGTCTCCTTGCACGGCTAACCCACACGGCCTTCTTAAACTGATACTACACAGCGTGTTCCCTGTGGACACGGCGTGTACTCGACAAGGTTTCAACGACCTGTGTGGTTAGTTGCATGGTCGACTACACGGCTGAGACTACCCTGCGTGTTCTGAACAGACACGGCGTGTACTTGATGATTTTCCCGACCCGTGTTGTTGGTGACAAAGCCAAGTCCACGGCTGACCCTTACAGGGCATGTTCCGAACAACCACGATGTGTAGAAGAGGAGAGAACACTAACCTGTGTGGTTCATGAAACGGCCGGGTACTGAGGAAAAGGATACATGGAGTGTTCATACAAAACACGGGGTGTATGACACGAGCTTCCCCGAACTGTGTTGTTAGTTACACAGCTGGGTACACGCTCACTACTACACGGCGTGTACCTACCATACACAGCGTGTTCCTATAGTTTTTTCATAACCCATGGTTCTTCTCACATAGTCAGTGACACTATTTAAAACTACATGGCATTTATATATAGAGTACACACTGTCTATTCTGGGTTTTTCTAGGCAGTAGCTCTGAAATTGAACCGAATCCCAGAAAACACTGAAAAACGAGCATGAAGATGCCAAATTCCAATTCGTGAAGGCCCATAATCCCCACGAATCAAATCTTGGAATCCAATAAAGACATAAATAAGGAAAAAAAATCACTGATTCACCAATTTCAGATTTAAGAGGGCCCATAAAACCTCAAGAACCAAATATTTGGGTTCATTTACACAAGGTACAAAACAGACAAACATTATATCAAACTGCAAAGATTATATCAAGAATCTATCACAATATCATGCATAATCTACACAAAGTATATCACAACAACATGCAATTGCTAATGAACCCTAGATGGCATGACAAGACTGTAGGGCATGTGATTTTTAACAAGTGCATATATGATGCAAGAGATGGCGTACCCTCATCTCATCGAGTTGCGACAGGAATAGAACTAGAATAGTATCAACAGTAGCAACAAAAACCATGTGAATAACTCTAGGTGAAATCAAAACAACTGTAACATAGAAAAAACTGAAAGCTATAATAAGCGAGGTAAATTGGATTTTCCCTGTACACTGGTGAGCTACTTCTGAGCACAAATTAACACCAATTACTGAATCCTTCCTACCCCTAGATAAAGGCTCCAAACAGTAAATCAAATGAAAATAAAACCCCTCCTGATACCACATTGTAACGTCCCTATTCTGGATGCCACCCAGAGGCACCCCATACCCAGTTGGTCACATGGCCTCAAGCGCATTTCCACAAACACAAGGGGATGCTGACTATCAGCAAGGGCCTTAGGTGTGATAGTGGGGAAACTATTCCCTCATTAGAAAAGTACACATTGAATGTAAACAACTCACAAAAGTGGAAGTAATATTAGTCCATACATAAATAAACAGTATAAGACTGAAAGAGTAATATGGAGCACAGATATATAACAATGATGTCGGATATATATATATATTTCTAGGAAAACAGACATACAAGTCATAATGCTGAAATAGTACTAAACCAAAGTATAAAAGAAAAATAGATGTGTGAATCCTCGGAATCGCAAGCCTTGGCTTGGTCCCATGCTCTCCAGCTCCACAACAATCAAGAACCTGATGTAGAAGGGAGCTTTCCCTAATCTACACCTACAACAATATAATCATCTTGGGCCCAAAATCCTGGCCCAAACAAGGTGTGAGACAAGGTCCCATTATGCAACCACCCAAAGATTTGTGACTAACAGTCAGTGAATATATGGTAGGTAAAGTAAAATAAACAGTAACAGTAAGCAGTAAGCAGAATAATACATAGCAGTATCAATCCACAACTTCTTGCTTATAATCTAGAAACAACAAACAGCCACTCAAGCAAGTAGACCAAAAAGGTATCCTCTGGGTAGTTCTCACAATCTAACCCCTATGGTTAAAACTACAAGTTCTAGCAACCCTCTCGGAAGCACACACAGCCTCGATCCTCTGGTTCAGCTAAGGAATAGACTCTCTGAGGAAGCACTCACTGTTAATTCCCCCTATAGTCTCATATTGTGATATAGGCTCTCTGGGGAAGCACTCAACGTCAATTCCCCATGTGGCCCATGTCAAGGAACTACAGACTCTGTGAGGAAGAACTCAACGTCAATTCCCCCTGTGGGATCACATCGTAATTAAAGACTCTCTGGAGAATCCCTTACGTCCATTCTCCCTATGGTCCACTACACTAGGTTCTCACAGCCATGTGTAAAACAAACATGCATAAGGTTCATATTGCCCCAAGTAAACCTCATGAACTACTTGGCTATCATTCTAAGGAACAATATCATAACATTTCAACAGTTAAAATATCCTACAACTAGGCATGGCAATTGGAAAATGCCAGAAAATAAAAACAAGCATGGAAAAACATCCAGAGCATAGTACAATTTACCCTATTCACCAGTAATAACCTCTACATAGGCATATCAGCAAGGCAAGCAAACAACAAGGGAAAAACAGGAAACATGCAATACCCCGTTCAAGGGTATTGGTGGAATTTGCACAAAATATTCACAGACTTCCTACAGAAAGGCACAAAACACCTACCATGATGTTAGGAGAACAATATATGTGAACCCTGATGACTAATTCTCTTTAGAACGTTGAGGATATGGGAAAAAAATAAAAAATTCTCAACCCACGATACCTCGAGAAAGAGGAGAAATTGGAAAACGAATCTCTAGGAGAAGGAAGAACTCACCGCTGCGTTTCCAATGCAATTGACAGCGGCTTAAACAAAGATCATACATAGGCTCTAGAATCTAGAAAAGAATCGCGACCGTACGGGTCGCTCTCAGATAAAGAACCTGAAGAAGGGGTGTGTTCTGTCCGTCAGGCACGACCCTAGTGCGTTTAATAAAAAAAAGTACACGACATGTACTTCTGGGGTACACGACGTGTAATCTGTTTTTTCGTACTCTGCTTTAAGCGGCCGCCACATCGCCTCTACACACCGTCTGTGTGGCCTGGACACAGCCAGCACACTACATCGAGTGGCAAGGGAGTACACTTCCACGACGTGTACTCAGAAAGTACACGACGTGTACTTCAAAAATTTCCAGAAAACCCATTTTTTCAAAAACTCCCGAAAAAAGAAAGACATAACTGAAAAGAAGATCTGGGTTCTTAAGGTTTTCATATTTATGTGGGTTACCACATATAGTTTTTTGAATAACATTCTTGGTTTCTAGCCCCCTAACTAAGATAAGAATAAAATAACCTAATTTTTTATGGATAATGGAATGCAGTTATTTCTTTCAATAATTAAAAATTATATTGGTGAAATCACCAAATTTTGTCCTACTATCGAGGAATGATGTTTTTTCAAATACATGGATTCTTTATTAAAGGGAATTGGTTGTGTTATGATGTAGAATGATTATGTAATTAAATATGTTTAACAACAATAGAAACTACATGATTTAATTTATCCTACACATGATTTGGAATTACTAGATATGGTTTAAGGTTAAAAAATTCATAGACATATTTTAGTTGGACTGAAATGTCGAATGTATAATGATACTAAATGATTAAATTATATATTTAGCCAAAATTTTAAACATGATTTAGGGAGAATTTCTTGAACTGATATAGGATTATGATTTCGTGATTCATTATCATCTAGTAATGAAAAAAACATTGATAGATGCTTTGAGTAAGAAAAATAATTTATCATTAACCGTATTATTTTTGAAACATTACACTATGTATAATGATTTAGTGAATTATGTCCTAAATGTTTAGGATGAAGGGACAAACTCTATTATTTTTTAGTTATCGATGAAATTGACTCTACTATATAGAATTATGTATTCTCTAAAGGAACATTGTATGTTTCAAAAAAAGGTAGAATTAGTTCAAAATGGCATGTTTCTAGAATTTATCATGAATAAATATTATTTTCTCATATAATAGAAGATATTATGTGATCCTTGTGATTTGAATTAAATGAAATAGATGTTAAGTGAATCTCATATTAATCTATTTTTATTTCATTATAGAAACACTATGATGTATAGTGATTATCCAGATTATTTCTGCTGGGATGGAATAAATAGAGGTAATGTAGAATTTACCATGAACTCTTTGACTACTCAATTGTGAAATGAATAACATTAATTACCAAAGTGGATGCTTTATCCGTCTCTAGTTTCAGAGTGAAAATAGTATAATATATCCATGGATTTCATAGTGGGATTACAAAATAATTCTCTAGGAGATAATGTGATTTGGGATATTATTGATCAACTAACTAAATCTTCACATTTCAACCTATTTGAGACACCCTGCCTCTAGATAAATTTTATGAGTTTTATAATGTAGAGATTGTAAGGTTAGATAGATTTTCTCTTTCCGTTGTATCTGATCATGATCCTAGGATCACTTATAACTTTTGTAAAGTCATGCATAGGTCCTTGAAATAGAATTAAATCTCAACACACCCTTTATTCCTTAGCATTATGGACAACCATAAAATATAATTTAGACATTGTAGGAAATGAAATGTATTTGTTCAATGGACTTCTAGGGAATTTTATATCAGTATCCTATTTTTTGAGTTTTTCAATAATTGTAGTTTTATTTATTTTATACAGATGAAAACATTTGCTGCATTATATGAAAAATAGTTTCAAACGATCGATTTTTTCGATGAAGTAGGGGAAAATATATTTTTGGGACCATATTTGTTTTAAGAAATGGGTGAGGAGTAGATTATAATTTAGCAACACATGAGTAAATCTCAATAAAAAAAGAATAAAATATATGCATAGAACTGAAGGAATGATCAGTTATTCAAGGTAGGTGATCATGTAATTCTAAATATTAATCATAGGAAAAGTGTATTTCCTTTTGTTATGTGTGATGTGAATTAGAAGAATATACAAGAGGGAGATAAACTATTGTACTTCAATAACACTGATGAATTGGAATCATCTCTCAACATGCAATGATTATTTATTTGAATATCTTGAATTTTACTATGTAATATATATAATTAAACTCAAGAACACAATGATGTATAGTGCTTATGGGAACAAATATCCCCTAGTACAATGCACATATACTCTCTTTGTGAGTTTAGTGATTTTACTAGTATGTCTTTTTACTAGGGACGTCAAAAAATTAGTACCTATAGTTGATACCTTTACAGTAATGATTTTATAATTAATAATGGTTAATTTATATAAAACTAAACTCTACAAGGATTAATATCAGAATATTATACTCCTTCACTTCCATGACTGAATTCGAGCAGCAGATACTCAACTACATAAATCAAGATTGATTTGATTGAAGTGAAATATTTTTATCAAAATTACTGAATGAAACCAAAAAATTAATATTATCTTCAATAAAATTCAAAAATAAAAAAATAATCTTCAATGTTGTTAAAAATTTGTTACACCCTAAGCTACCATGGTACGTTTCCCTATGAATAATGCATTATCTTGAATTGTACACAACTTTGAGATTCTAACACACTGCGACCAATCAAACTAGCCGTTATGAATAGTAATACCCACTTTATGAAATTTTATAAATTTTATCTTAAAAAATGGACTTCATTTTTGGTTTTAGAATAAAAAAAATTAGCTTAGGGTGATGTTTTGGTATTTTTTTGAAAACATTCAATTTTTGATGAATAGGGATAAAAACTGAGTTATTGTTTAAAGCAAACTTTTTATTTAAATAATTAATTATTTATTTAAATTCATTTTAGGCCAAAATAGATACATAATACCTTTATATTTCAAATTTAATTCATTGGACTCATTTTATAACGAGTTTTGATATATAACAATTTTATTCAACTTTTTACCGTCTTTTACCCACCTCCTAGGAGAATTTGAAAATTTGCATAAAAAATAATTTTACCTCTTATGTGGGTTGAATTTAAAAAATCTGAGAGATGCGGTTAATATGAGTAAGTAAAATGTGGTTCAATAAGATGAAAATAATTTCTGGTGAATATTAACTTTTTACTTTTATTTACCAGAGTTAAATGTAAATAGGGCAATTAAGGGTAAAAATGATATCACAATTACACTAACATATGTCCTAATTCTATTGGATAATTATAATTCAACCAAAAACAACCATAGGAAAAAAATATGATCTCTTAGGTCCAGTTTTATTAGATTAGGACATTATTTGTTATTTAATTTAAAGAAAAGTTAAAAAAGATAAATTCAAGGTTTCTTAACTAATTTTTTTAATATAGGGTTATACATAATATAAATTAGACTATAAATATTAAATAGAAATATAAAATTATTTCCTAAATAACAGTATTAAAATTTTAATTTTTAGACATTAAATAATTTAATTTATTTATGGCATAATGATGATGCAGTAATTACCTTATTAATGAAATATTAAAATAATTGATATTATAAATATCCAAATAAATATACTTTTAGGATTTTTTGGAATTATAAATATTTTTGGTTAATATGACAAGTTAGGATTGATTAAATGGATTTTTTTCAAAGTAATAATGCTGTTATGAATTTATGAAAAACAAAATAGCAAATACAGTCAAAATTGACATAAAAGGGTTTTTAAAACAAATATTATATTATTAATTGATATAATATTCTTAAAAATCTATGGATCGGCCAAAGAAAATGTATAATTATAGGTATATCATTAATGAACCACTTTTGGTATTTTAGACAGTTTATAGTATGTTTATTAACCATATAACATAAAAATACAAAAGACTTGGTAAATGTCAACCGATTTAACTAAGAGTTAAATCTAAATGATAAGGTTAAAATGGTGATCTAATTTTATCTAAAACCTATTGGTTAGGAGGATTTCGACCCATCCCCACCTTATCTTCGAAATAAATCATTTTGGAACCATTATAATCTGAATATTAATTTTTTATAAAATAATATTTCATGTTTTTTCTATGGTTCGCATCACCCCTCTTTTAAAAGGGAACTCCACCTTCCCTCAAATTCACACCTTCAAAGCCATTTTTCTCAGCCAACCCCTACACAAATATCCTCTCAAATTTCCTCCTTTCATCATAGATGCCTTCCTTTATTCATAAATCCAACTTAAGGATACCTTTTGATCAAATTAAAAGGAAGAACCCAAAGAAGAGATAAATATTTCATCACCTCCTTCAAGTTCTTTTCTTCTTCCACTTCCTCTTTCATTGTTGTTTACATTCTAAAATAATAAATCCAGTAACTTATATATACTGTGATATTATTATAAAAATGGTACAAACCTATTCATTTTTCTATCCATCCTATAAATAATAAAGTCACCATACGTGCGTACGTACGACTTACCGTCTCCACGTCGTGGTGATGTTTGTTATTCAAACACTTCATCATTTGGATGGGTGTAATAATGATTATAACTGATGTAAATAATAAATATAACATGATAATGATTTTGAATATATTATCTACCATCAAATTATATATTATTTTAATTTCAAAAGAATGATATTGTCGCTCGGGCGTACGTATGGATTACCGTCTCCACAAACGTGATGAGATTCATTCCTCATTGTATCCATTCAAGACTAATTTTCATTTGATGATTAGAAATAATGTTTAATGACTTGATATAATTATGTATATGAATAAGATACATTCAATCCAGAACAAATATGACTCACGTAAAAAATCATATAAAGCAAAACGAATCAATTAACACCCGAAACGACGATAGTTCTAAAATATTATTAACAAAAGAATATTAGAAGATCATATATGATATCATATTTTTGTATATGGTTCTTGAATAATTTAATAACTATGATTTAACTATTATACGGGAGGTTAATGTACCCTCTACTAAGAAAAAGTACAAGGTAAGGGTTAATTTCACAATATCATTATTATCTGAGGTTGTTTTTATATAAGTATCTACTGTGACCTATTTATCATCTGCATCCGTGTTTTCTTACAAATGTATTTAAAAAAATACTATTTAATAGAAAATGGGTTAATGTCATTTATACCCTTTTTTGACTTCTTATAATATTTTTTTAACGGAATCTTTCCGTCATTTTCCAAACAGGGTCCTTTTAACCTTTTCGACAAAATTTAGGTAAGAATGCCTTTTTTAACTTATACAGAGGGTGTGGCTATTTTCCCTCCATTATAATAACGTCGAAGCATCCCCTACAAGATTATAAGAATATTTTTAAAACAAATGTTTTATTTTATAATTATGTGACACTTAAATGATTTCAAAATATAAAGATATGTTTCTCTCAAATAGTTTTGATTTAATCTATATCAACATCCTTTGATAAATTTTACACTTGTTTGATGTTGAGTTATTATGATACAAATCTTCCATATTATATTGATGTTTTTGTGATATGTTTGACTATGGATGTGTTATTTTCATACCATTCGTGGTTAATGGATAAAGTATTGACATTTCATATACTAGTTTTAATATGAATGTTTTTTGTGTTTAAACCTTTTCATATGTGGAATGAATTCGACTTAGTAAGTGATGGGTGGTGCCCGCTATAGCTTCTCGATGCATCGGTAGGTCTTATGAGACAAACTTGTGTCTTGGCACAAGGCCTTAACAAAATCTTATTTTTTTTTCTTGCCACAAGGCATGGACTATGTGGTTTTGAAAGTCAGGCATTATGCATTCCATCATTATGAAAGTGGCTATTGATATTTCATTTGATAATTTGACTAGTAGAATATCCTTTTGAATTAGTAAATGACATTATTTTATTTTATATTTTCTATATTATGGTGAAGTTTAATTTTAAAAGGATTTTTTTTAGTCTTATACATTTCCGTAAATGTTTGTGCTTATTTATGAACATTTCCTCTATATTGTTATCCTTAATGAGCATCTGAGCTCACTCCTTTCTATGTTTTATTATTTACAAGATTCAAAGAAGTATTTTATGACTGACCTGTAGGAAGAGTCTGAGGGGATATTAGTGTCTTCTATGGAGACAGTGTTGTTGTAGTTTTTTATTTTAAAATGTAATATAAAACGTATGAATTTATCTAGTATTTCCAAGGATACTAAACCGATCGGTCTTTCGGGACATGATTTCCATATAATCATGCTGATGTAAGGTAATAATGCACCGACTCTGTGTAAATGGGGTTGGGGTGTTACAAAATTTAATCAAATTGTAAAATAAAAACTAGTAGACATCTGTATTATCATGTATACTTGTAAATTGTAACTCTGAAAAAATGAATTTTCAAAATTTTAGATGAACATTAAACAAAAAGATATGGTAATAGTGATGAGAATATAAGTGTGTTGATCAGATAGATATAAAAATGAGAGAAAAAAATGTGTATCTCTGAGAGTGATGGTACATTTTTATTAAGAAGAACACATCTTCAGGCATGACTCTATATTGTAAGTGTATATTCCTCTATTTTAATAACATGGTCATCTTAATATTTATATTTTAGGTCATATAGTTCTAGTTAAAACATTATCCAATGTACAACATAACAAATCGTGAATATTTGAATCCAAAAAATATTCAAGAGAGTCATAACATCCCTTAGAAATTGGAACGATTCAATATATTGAGAATGTGCCTTTGAATTAGTTATAAAACTACTTTGAAATTATATTTACTTGTAATTATATGGTTGCATAAATCAAAAAAAATCTTCAGAAAGATAATATACTATTTAACAGTAAAACATTAGTTTCCTCCACACAATTAAAGACCATCAAATATAGGGTTGAAAATGTATGGTTTCTCACAAATATAGGTATGATGAAAATTATTTTTATTCATTAAACAAATGTTTTTATCCAAACAAATATTTTTTTACCAATAATTTTCAATCTACACAGTGTATTTGATTAATATATTTTATTAAAATTGTAGTGTTCACAAACAATATGTTACATTTTAAAATGCAGTGTATGAAAACTGCTTCTAGATTACATTCAAATTATGTATGGAATACTTTATCAAATAACCCCCCATAGATCAATGAGTTCACAATGCTTCCAAAATAAATATTCTAATGATTATCAATAAATTAGTACTTATTTAATTATTCAATATAAAATAGAGGAAGAACATATGCAAACTGGGGAACATGCTTAAGGGGACATGAAGTAGTGATGCATGAGGGAATCCCCTCTTATTAGGTTCCCCCCTCGGTGCTCAATAAATTCATATTTGGGAAACATAAGACACCATCACCTCGAACTTCCATATAAACAAGATGGTTTTTGACCCTTTTTTACTCTCTCTAGGTGCAGAGCACCTGAATATTGTTGTTGAGGATACTTATAATGTTTCTTATAATATAAGAAATTGACCATGGAATAGTACCTATGTCATTTAGAGAGTTATGAAAAATGATAGTGGTTGCTTCCACTTAGTAAGGAATGTTATTCCTTTGGTTTCATGAGACTAACCCTATGATAATAGCCTTTTCCTCAGCCTAAAGGGAGTGTCTGTAGCCTATGTGAGCTGTGAAAGACAACAAAATAGAACCATTATGGTCATGAACAACACACCCCCACCTGCATGCTGCCTATCCAACAAGATTCGACTGTGTAGATCATGAGACCCATGAGGGGAGGGTATGAGCAGACATAGTAGCCTTAAGAACTGATTTTCATGTATTAAATATAGGGACATAAAAATTGTATTGATATTAGAGTGGTGGAATAATTCCATTTCTTGGATAGTCTAACCATGTTAATGTGCATGATCCTAGTTCTCAAGATAAGAGATCTCCCTACAGTAGGAACCTCCACTTGTCGAGCTCGGTTTCTAGATATCCAGATGCAACAACATCAGGAGTTCTACAAAATTTCCCAGCCACCATTTTAGGACCACCATAAACTACTCATTGGATCCACCAATCCAAGAAGGTATCACCATGGAACTCTTTAGAAGAGAAGTCAGTAATGTCTACAAAATCAATCCATATTTTGTGCGACCAATCAACTTAAAAAAGATGGTTTGTTCATTCTTATTGACTATCCTTGAAACACTAGAACATAGAGACTAAATAGATGCATATTATTTTAATTTTGACATCAGTAGGAACTTCATGTTTCCTTATTATCTATGTTAGAAAATTATACACTATGGGAATCATGTTTCACCAAAACATCTTGCTTCAGTTATCAGATTTTTCTTGAGTGATCTTCTCCCTTAAGAAGTCCTACAAATATAATTCCTATGATTTTGAGGCTGTAAAAACACATTTTATGGGATCGTTATTGACTTCAATGATATAAAGAATACCATGATGATCCCTATAGAAGAGACCCTTGTAATATATGAATGTTCCGGGCACAGCGGAAGTGCGTGGGTGGATGTCCCCACATGACTTTTTTTCATTAAAAATGATCAATCCAGGATCAATACGACAATAAATGCCTATCTCCACATATCGAATCATAGAAATGAAAAAAGAAAATAAAATTCATGGATCCACAAAGTAGGATCATTACAGGTTGATTATAATTAATTTAATCAATTTAAAAGAAATTCCTTTTTGGTGTTCTTTATTCGTTGATGTTCTTGATCACATTCTGATGTGATTCGTCGTTGCGTCGCAGAAGACAAGTGTAGACTTCCTCTAGCAGTGATCCACACGTGTAACTCATATCTCATGATGTCGCCAAAGGATTCTCCAGGTGATAGTGTGGAGAAATCTTTGCTTGTGTTGTCCGCCTTAGATCGTCTTGATCTGATGGAAGAGGATATCTCTCAGTCTTGAGAGCTTTCTTGGAGGAAGAGGTTATTTCATCCTTTAAAGAATTCTCTAGAGTTTTTGTGCACAATGATTCTCTTGTGTGTTCGAAAAGAGTTGGGATTGTGAGGAAATTTATAATCAGGTTTGAGTTTTTAGAGTTATTGCAATAAATAAATGTGTTACATGTTTTATTTATTTCATTGACTCTTTTTTAAAAACCCATTTCGAATAATTAATTTTTTGACATGCGCCCACAATGATTATAATAAATATCATTTAAAACAATATTATATCCTCAAAATCCCAACAAGAAAAACAACATGGTGTGTATTAATAAATAAACAGTGTGTACTTTTTTCAGTTAAAACTACACGGTGTATACATTCAATGTATACGGACTGTATATCTTGTTTTTATTTATTCATTTCCTTTCCATAATGAAAAATACATGGTGTGTAATTATTAATACACGGCATGTACTTGTTTTCCATGAAAAACTACACGGCGTGTAATCATTAATACACGGCGTGTATATCTTGTTTTTCATTTCCTTCTTCCTCCATCATTAAAATGATTTAGGCTAACGTGAATAATTATTAAACCACGTATGAGAATATTCTTTATTCTACTTGAGATACTTGAATACACATAGTGTGTGACCCTCTAGGCCTCTATCTCGTTGGCATTAGGTGAGCTTGCCTAAAGTCCAAGATTACTGTCCAGCAACGGGTGAAGTCACCCAAGAGAAACAAGTTGACGCCTCATTGACGTATCACCTCATACAAATGCTAACTGTGTAATTTAATCACATTGTCTCGATATATCATCAACAAGGTTTCATGGCATTGTCATAAACATATATTCTTGATCAGTCGTTCTTTGACTTCCGGAAATAAACTCTTCGTTTACACCATGGCCATAGAATTTAATGCGACATTTCTATTTCAATCAAAGGGCCGAGATATCAACATCCATAAATGGAAGGGAAAAATCCTTCCCCGACTTATCCATTAACAACATGGAACTCTTGATGCACCCAACGTACCCTACTTCCCTCCAACTATCTTTGTGGAGGTTTTCGTCAGTAAATCAAAGTGTGTGAGTCATGACATGAGTTTATGATAATCTTCCTGTCTAAGAAACATTACAAAAGCTTGTAGATATTAATGTCCGATGACACCAGGACATACAGAATTTTTCAACTGGTGGGTCTGTTCTCATAATCTCCCATATTGGAGATTACCAAGTGTGAACTTCATAAGAGAGATTCTCATCTTCTTTCAAGTACTCGCACATGACTGGCTGTATACTATGTGTCCTATCATAGTATTTCAACCAATTGTAGAACATTATTTAAGAATATTGTTATAGCATTTCAATGTTCTCATCATAGTGGGGATCTGGTATGACCTTATCAATGAAAAAAATATTCCAAGACATTATTATATTATAGTCATTGAGAACAATGAACAATATATAATAAGTGAACATTCATGTAATCAAAGTACAAAAAAATTGGTTCTCAGGACAACAACCCTTACAAAATCCCACTTGGACTAGATCCAACTACCTGCGACTTGTAGTCTGCTAGACCTCACATGATGATCATGTTTCTGCTGAGTCAAGGCTTTAGTCAAGGGGTCTTCCATGTTGTCTTCTGTGGAAATAATTCTCACTGCATCTTCACCTCTCTGAGAAAAATCCCTCAAGAGATGATACTTCCGAATTATCTGCTTTGTCTACTGATGTGACCTTGGATATTTTTCAAGTTCCACCGCTGTAGTATTATCTCTATAGAGTGTGATAGGATCCTTACTGCTCGGTACTACATCCAGCACTTGGATGAAGCTTCGCATCCATATTTCTTCTTTACCTACCACAAAAGTTGCGATATACATGGACTCCGCTGTAGAATCTGCTACCACACTTTTCATTAACCTCTTCCAGCTCACTGCACCTCCATTCAAACTGAAGATGTATCCAGTCTGTGACTTCATGTCATCTTGATCAGTCTGGAAACTAGCTTCTATATGTCTTATGATAACTAGTTTCTCATCTCCTCCATAAACCAGGAACATATCCTTAGTACGTATCAGATACTTAAGGATATTCATGACTTCCATCCAATAGCGGTCTCCTAGATCAGCTTGATATCTGCCTACCACACTTAATTTGTAAGCAACATCTAGCCTCGTACATAGCATAGCATACATGAATGACCCAATCGTGGATGCATAAGGGATCCTTTCCATTCTATTTATTTCCTCATGTGTCTGAGGAAACATTTTCTAGGAAAGATGAATGCCATGTGACACTAGAAACAATCCTCTCTTGGACTTTTCCATACTGAATCTCTTCAGTATACAGTCAATTTATATACTTTGAATCATGCCCAAAATTCTATTGGATCTATCATGATGGATCTTGATCCCATGAATATATGCTGCCTCACCCAAGTATTTCACGGAGAAATCTTTATGCAACCATGCCTTAACTGACTGTAAGACAGGTACTTCGTTTCCAATTAGTAATATATCATCAACATATACTATTAGAAAAACAACTTCACTTCCACTAAACCTCTTGTAGATACAAGGCTCACATTCATTCTTAAAAAATCCCAATTCTGTTACAGCTTCATCAAAACAAATGTTCCATGACCTTGATGTTTGCTTTAATCCATAAATGGATTTCTACAACTTGCATACATTGTTGGCATCCTTTGGAGTCCCAATCTCTTCATGTTGTGTCATGTAGACATCTTCCTGGAGGTTCCCATTATGGAATGTTGTTTTGAAATCCATTTTCCAAATTTCAATGTTGTGGTAAGTTGAAATGGACAATAGGATTCTGATGGATTTTAGCATCGCAACCGGTGAAAAATTTTCATAATAGTCAATTCCTTGACGCTGTATAAAACCTTTTTCAACCAGTAGTGCCTTATAGGTGCTGAATTGCGCCTCCATGTCCAGTTTCTTCTTGAATAACCATTTATTACCAATAGGATTTACATCAACTGGAGGATCTACCAAAATAAAGACTTGGTTTTGGTAAATGGAATCCATTACAGAATTCATGGCTTCTTGCCACTTGGTAACATCTGGGCCTCCAATTGATTCCTTGTAGGTAAGAGGATCATCATTGTCAACCAATAATGAGTCACCATCCTCGGTGACAAGAAAACCATATCATTCTAGATCCCTAAAATCTGTCATGCTCCTACATAGTTCTTGTGTCTCTAAAATAGATTTTTCTTCCAAGGGGATTTGTGGAATCTGTTCTTGTACCAACTCTTGTGTATCTTGAGCCTTGACTTCATCGAAGTCTATCTCGCTCCCACTATCTCTTTTGGAGATGTGGTCCCTCTCAAGGACTATGGCGTGTCTTGCCACTGTAACCTATTTGTCTGAGGGGTTGTATAGGCAATATCCCCTTGTTTCCTTGGGATATCCTATAAAGATACACATTGTGCCTCGGTGTGAATGTTTGTTACCTGAAGAGGCCTTAAAAAATGATTCTCTACCCCCACACAAATAAATTCGATAACATGGATTTTATTCTACTCCATAACTCGTATGGAATACCATTTATTGATTTAGTTGGTACTTGATTTATTATGTGTTCTGCAGTTTGTAATGCTTATCCCCAAAAGGACATTGGAAGACTCGCATGACCCATCATTGATCTCACCATGTACAACAGGGTGCAGTTCCTCCTTTCACTTACACCATTCCACTGAGGTGTATACGGAGGAGTGAGTTGAGATAGAATCCCAAACTCCCGTAAGAAATCAATGTAGTCCTGATTAAGATATTATCCTCCTTAGTCTGAGTGGAGTTTCTTAATCTTCTTACCAATATGGTTCTCAACATCATTCTTGTATTCATTGAACCGATCAAAAGAATCTGACTTATACCCCATTAAGTAAATCTATCCATATCTACAAAAATCTTCAGTAAAAGTTATGAAGTACGAGAACCCACCCCTTACTTCAACTAGAAATGGTCCACATATATCTGTGTCGACTAATTCCAGAAGCTCTTTAACCATTTAACCTTTCCCACTAAATGGGGCTTTGGTCATTTTTCCTTGTAGACACACATGACATACACCAAGTGGTTTTAGTTTGTAATAATCTAAATACCCATCTTGATGTAATTTTTTCAAATGTTTCTCATTGACATGACCTAGCGGTGATGCCAATGTTGGGTGTGGTATGAGTCATGTGAATTGACTTTGTCCTAGATTTCCGTTACTTGGTTTGTGTAGTCTAACACATAAATGCCATTATACAAATGTGCCCTACCAAAACAAATGATATCTTTATAAAAGAAGCAACTTTCATTTCCAAACATGAAAATGAATCCATAAGTATCTAATATGGATACTGAAATAATGTTTTTAGTAACCGAAGTCATATAATAACAACCCTTTAACACCAAGATCATTCCATTTGGCAATGTGAGGTGGTAGTCCCCGATAGCTACAACAGCAAGTCGGGCTCCATTGGATGCTCGTAGATATACCTCCCCTCGATCAATCTTCCTAAATCTACTTGGTTCATGTATTTGGATATATATGTGAGCACAAAAATAAGTATCTAATAACTAGTTAGTCGAAATGGATAGATTACATTTGATAACAAACACACCTGAAGCTTCCCCTTGCTTCCTTGGATGGGTGCAGTTTTTCTTCTAGTGTCCCTTCTTGACACTTGTGAAACAAACAACATCATTTTCCCTTTCCTCCCCTTTGATCTTCCATTTCATGGAAGGCCTTGAAGATGCTTTGGGCTTAAATCTATTTGACTTACCTTTCCTTTTATTCACAATGAGAACAGAAGGCTTTTCACGCTTCATGTCATTGTCCACTTGGTGAATATAGATAAGAATATCAGAAAGAGACTTCTCAATGTTGTTCATATTGAAGTTCAAAACAATTTTTGAGAAGCTCTGGGGGAGTGATGCAAGAATGAGATTGGTAACCAGTTCTTAGGGGAGTTTAAACCCAAGAACCTCCAAGCACTTAATGTATCCAATGAGCTTGACTACATGAGGCCTAGCTGGGGCACCCTCTCTATGCTTTCTCTAGAATAGGGCCTTGGAGATCTCAAACCATTCTTGTCTTGCTCTCTCCAGGTATATACCATAGAGGTGCTCGAGCATGCTGTAGGCATCCATGTCTTCATGAGACTTCATGTGATCACTATACCTTGATGACAACATTAAACATTGAACGTCTAGTTCATCGCTCAAATGTTGATTATAGACTAAGAAATCTTCATCACTCACCCCTTGGGCAGGCGGATCAGGAAGTGAGGACTCCAGCACAGAAAAATTTCGTTCATGGCGTAGGATAACCCGAAGGTACCTAAACTATTTCTGATAGTTAATGCCGGTGAGGATATTGTCGTTATCCAAAATTGATCTTAGAGAAAATGTGGTCCGACGAGTTTGTCATTTCAATTATACAAATTAAATGAGTAGACTTATCAGTACTTTCTTGATTACATTTTATGAGAAATAATTTTTTTTATTAAGTCTTCCACTATTTTATCAAGTCCCAATGGCCCTCACCATTGAACTCGGAATGTCCAGTTACTTTGAAATTCTAGTGGCAAGGATCTATATTCCCCCTTGCATAACCCCAACAAGGGTTTGTCAAGCTACTTGAAGCTATTTAGGTAGACAGGTCTTTTCCAAATATGAGCTTATAGTTCCTTGATCTGTTGAGTGGACTCCCCAATCCTGAATCCTGACTTGGATTCCCTCACCTCTTGCCTCCAGTATTACACCAAGTCTATCAAGGGCTATTCATCTTGATGTAATATGGATATGACTACCTGAAACCTTTCATAAGGTCTTCCTTTAAAAATGTAAGTTTCCAAACAAGGGTTTGTCAAACACATAGTTTTATTGAGTCTTTCCATTAATCAAGTAACGGATGGATTGGTTTGACATAATATGGTATTGAGGGATTTAAATTTTTATGCAAAGTTTCGGATTATCACATGCTTGTTACTATTAAGTGATGCTTGCTTAAGTGATTAACCATGTCTCGATAATTTTTACACATAGTCTGGTTTTTATTTTATACCATCTTTTCATGCTTGTTTATTTCATTAATTATGTGATTGTGACTACACATACATAATAAATAAAACATGTAATCAGACAGAAATAAAATAAGATGGTACGATCATGAGATTTTATTGGTTATCTTATCTAG
Organism: Viscum album; assembly: GCA_963277665.1. Classification (NCBI taxonomy): domain Eukaryota; kingdom Viridiplantae; phylum Streptophyta; class Magnoliopsida; order Santalales; family Viscaceae; genus Viscum; species Viscum album. The sequence goes on from OY728123.1 coordinate 896,157,681, forward strand.
AGGGTTGGATAAGCTAACCTTGTCCTAGGGAAAAACACCTTGAACCGATGGTTCATGTTTTGCAGGTCCCACTTGTCCTTATTTTAATCTTCTTGGGTTGGTTTCGCCACAGCTTCGGGTTTTGAACCGTCTCCTCTGGCTTTGGAGATCCTCCATTACATGGGTTTGCATTAAAGAAACCATGGGCACAAAGTCCCTACATTTTATTGGAAGAAGGTTCACATGCCAACAAATTTAAATATATTTAAATGAAACTATACACACATACAAAGGGTCTTTGGTCTAGCTCATAATCATCCATAGCATGCAACGACATTTACACATATTTAGAATTCAAATTCTTTTAACCGTTCTATTTATTCAAGATAAGTCGCGCTTGAATTAAATTAATTATGATCTTATAATTAATCCATTCTTTATATTAAATTCATTTCTGAATTTCCTTAAGATTCTTCTCATACATATTCATTGTATAGGTCTTTGTACTTTAAGAGGAAACCTGGTGAAATTTATGGAAAGTACACAACGTGTAGATTATATTTACACGACGTGTATTTCTTTTCACCCTTTATCCAAAGTACACGTTGGGGGCTTTGGCGTGTTCTATGTACTTTGGAAATTTTGGAGTACACGGTGTGTAGATAAATCATACATGGAGTGTACTTCCTTGTTACGTGGTGACCATCTTGGCAATCACATGTAGGCGAAACATGACTTCTCCTTATATACGGTTTAACCTAAACCGGGTTGGACTACACGGCGTGTTGCTCTATCATACATGTCGTGTATTCTTGTATTCCACGCGCCGTTCATTTCTGGTCAAAACAGCGTAATCAATACTTAGGCATACTCAATTCACACATCGTAGTTTTGTGGACCACTACTGGTTCGTTGAACTTATGTACACGGCATGTAGTTTTTATTACACGTCGTGTACTCATGTGTTGTATAGACAGAAAGAGCGGCTCTTCCGGATGAGTTCCTCGTTTTTATTTTAATCATAATTAGAATGAAAAGGTCGTTTTTCTGATATGAATAGAGAAACGAAGGAGGAAGAGCATATCACATTTATTCGGATTTATAGAATGATTTATTTTTAATTGAATCAAATATAACTGCGTAAATTATCAATGAAAATTAAATAACTATATTCAAAGTTGAAACCTCCATCTGATACCAATTAAAGGTTCCGGGCGTAGCGGAAGCACGTGGGTGGATGTGCCCACTTGGCTTTTTTTCATTAACAATGATCAATCTGGGATCAATACGATGATAAAAGCCAGTCTCCATGGATCGAATCATATAAATGAACAAAGAAAATAAAAGTCCTGGAACCACAAAGTAGAATCATTAGAGGTTGATTATAATTAATTTAATAAATTTAAAAGAAATACCTTTTGGGTGTTCTTTATTCATTGATTTTCTTGATCACGTTCTGATGTGATTTGTCGTTGCGTCATAGAAGCCAAGTGTAGACTTCCTCTAGAAATGATCCACACGTGTACCTCGTATCTCGGGACGCCACCAAAGCAGTCTCTGGGTGCCATCGTGGAGAAAATATTTCTTGTGTTGTCCGCTATAGATTGTCTTGATCTGATGGAAGAGGATCTATCTCAGTTTTGAGAGCGTTCTTATAGGAATAGGTTCTTTCGACCTTGAATGAATTTTCCAGAGTTGTTGTGCACAACAATTCTATTGTGTGTTGGAAAAGAGTTGGGGTTGTGAGGATATTTATAATCAGGTTTGAGGTTTTAGAGTTATGAAAATAAATAAATGCGTTACGCATTTTATTTATTTCATTGGCTGTTATTGAAAACCCCATGTCGAATAATTAATTTTTTGACATGTGCCCTCACTGATTATAATAAATATCATTTAAAACAATATTATATCCTCAAAATCCCAACTGGAAAAACTACATATAGTGTATTAATAAATACATGGTGTGTATTGTTTTCATTGAAAACTACACGTCGTGTATATCTTGTTTTCATTTATTCATTTCCTTTTATAAAAAAACTATATGACATATAATTATTAATACACATCGTGTACGTGTTTTCCATGAAAAACTAAACGACGTGTAATATTTAATACAGGGCGTGCATATCTTGTTTTTCATTTCCTTATTCCTCCATCATTAAAACAATGTAGACTGCCATGAATAATTATTAAACCACGTATGGGAATAATCTTTATTCTACATGAGATACTTGAATACAGTTAGTGTGTGACCCTCTAGGACTCTTTCTCATTGGCATTATGAGAGCTTCCTTAAAGACCAAGATTATTGTCTAGCAACAGGTCAAGGCACCCAAGAGAAAGAAGTTGATGCTGCATTGACGTATCACCTCATATGAATGGTTAATGTGTAATTTAATCCATTTGTCTCATTATCTCATCATGCAGGTTTCATGGAAGTGTCATTAACCTATATACTTGATCTGGCATTCTTTGACTTCCTGAAATAAACTCATCGTTTACACCATGGACATGGAATTTAATGCAACAGCTCTATTTCAATCAAAGGGCCGAGATATCAACTTCCATAAATGGAAGGAAAAAAATCCTTCCTCAAATTATCCATTAACAACATGTCACTCGTGACGCACCCAACGTACCCTACTTCCCGCAAACTGTCTGCGTGATGGTTTTCGTCAGTAAATCTAAGTGCGTGAGTCATGAAATGATTTAATGATAATCTTCCTGTCTAAGGACCATTACACACCCTCATAGATAGAAATTTATGATGACACCAAGACATGATGAATTTCTAATGGCGGGTCTGTTATCATAATCTCCCATCTTGGAGATTACCAAGTGTGAACTCCATGAGAGAGAGTCTCGTCTTCTTACGAGTACTCGCACATGACAATCTCTATACTATGTGTCCTATCATAGTATGTCATCCAACCGTAGAACATTTTTTAAGAATATTGTTATAGAATTTCAAGGTTCTCATCATAGTAGGGATCTTCCATGACCTTATCAATGCAACAAATATTCCAGGACATTATTATATTATAGTCATGTAGAACAATGAACAATATATAATAAGTGAACAGTCATGTAATCAAAGTACAAGACAGTTGGTTCTCAGGACACCAACCCATAAAATATATGGGTATAAGGTGGCCTCACTGAAAGATATTCTTGGAGCAAATATCTGAGGAAATGAATAGGTGAGCCTCCCCTACTGTGGTTCCAAAATTTGATATTACTTTTCTATACAATCCATCTGGTAAGAGGCCATACGATCAGTACGTGAGTATATATATTAGAGTAAAACGTTGAATCATACCCACTAATCATATCTGCATCTCATCAATATCTGATAGAAATAACCTAGTACTAGAGAGTGTGATCTTCTAAATCCACCCATGATATCTAATCATGCAAGAAATGATTTTTTTCTGATAGGTTTCTCACATTGATGCCCCCTTCCTGAATAAGCCTATACAACATAGACTAAGAAACTAACTACCTTTTTCCCTATGGGAGAACATATAAGTTAAAACCATCCATGATTATATGAATATAATTTATTACACCATTAGATAAATTGAAGGCTATAAGAGAATGTGTAGGAATGGATGAGAGGACGCTATTGAAAAACACTATCCTACCTCCAAAGGACAATTATCGATTTTTCCAATTAATAACATAGTCTGTGATCCTAATCACAATGATTAAATGTGATGATTTTGAATATTTCTAGAATAAATTTAGTGGCAAAGATACTCCATGAGAAATCATCTTCTATTCATGTCCAGTTTGTTGCAGAAGGAGTTAATTGGCCCATCTGAGCATCTATTAGATTACTAGAGGATTCTCTTCACCCTATCGATTATGTACCCACTCCAATGATAGTAATCATTAAGGAACTTATTAATTCCTCTAACCAATCTCTTACTGGTGTTAATGAAGATAATCATGTCATGTTAAAAAATAATTTAAGAGATCTCATGGGGGTTTAACCTGTTTCTTTAATAAAGGATATCTACCTTAAGAATTATCTCGTTAATGAGTTGAATTAGTAAATATTGATTGAGGATAAAAATTATAGGGTAAATGATATCTCCTTGTCTCAGACCAAGAGTAGCCTTAATAAATCCAGGGATTTTTCTCACAAATGATACATCCATCCATATGGAACTAAAGCACCTAAACATGAGAACAGAGGCCCAATAAGAGAAACACATACTTGATAAAATGACATTGACAATTCCAAATTTAATTCTATCATAGGACATATTCATATCAATTTTTATTTCCGTGTTTGATCTATGATCCTTGAGGTTAGTATCTATGACCAACTCTTGTTCCAGGGGTATGGTTCCTTGGATTGATTGGGATTTGATGAACTCTTGTTGCTCCGTACAAAAAGAGAGTAGAAAATATAAAGGTATCCTCTTATTGATGGCACTAGAAAGAATTTTGTATAGAACATTACACATACTCACCAACCTATAATTATGGAGGGAGGATAGATCATTCATTTTTGGAATGATAACTAAAGAAGTTGTGCAGGAAACATGTGGTAGGCTACCACCACGAATGAAATCATAGATATCCCTTATGATGACACTCAAAACCACATTATATGACTCCCTATAAGAAGACCCAAAAATTAAATTAGGTCATGAGGAACATTCGGGGTTGTGGACTATCATGGCCTCATGAATTAATTTCTATATAGGGACTTCTTCCTAGAGTACATTATCCTGACTAGAAAATATGTTAGGGATAACATCATATAACTCAACATTACCACTCATGTACACTTCATGAATTCATATATTTGTTCCTATAAGTATATTATTAAAATAATGTTGGGCCATATCTCCAATGAAATCATGGTATTAAAAATAGAATCCATCCTCCATTAAAATATAATTTTTTATGATGCATCTTTTCTCCTTAATGAATATAGGGAAATAGTCAGTGTTCTTATCACCTTCACACATCCATTCAATTATCGAGTTCTCTCCCACCATATGTTATTTTCACATGATCATATCTCCAATTCTATCCATATTACCTATGATTTATTAGAAAATAATTTCATTATAAATCATCATTGAGGCTCTGTTTCAGTAGATAGATTTCCTTCTTGATTGAATTGTAGTCCTGGGAACTTGGATGATGCTCCATAACCCACAAACAATGATCATGTTTGAGTCACATAATTTTATTTTGATGTTATGTCCATGTGTCTCCCTAAGTAGGTTTATTAAATGAATTACTAACAAAATATTGATAGAATGTTATATGAGTCCATTGGTGGGAGAAGTAAAAGAATTCATAACCCCCATGCTTGGTAGAAAAGGAAACCAAGAGAGGTGAATGATCAAAAATTCCCCAAACAAGATGAGTGACCATGAATTGGTTTGAAAGATATGAAATGAAAATTATCCAAACATCTATCAAGGTTAATATTGGATTGTTGACCCCCTATATTGTTACTACTCAATGTGAATTGATTTTCCATATATCCGAAGTCCATCAGCCCCTCACCCTCCATGAATTGAAGGAAATACGTACTAGCCTTTCGATGGAAATCCCCTCTACCATTCACTTCAAATGGGATTAATATTACATTGAAGTCCCATACACCAATAAATTGAGAGTCTCTTGGATCCATATAATGGAATCCTTGCCATAAAGATACTCTTATTTTCATATCAGAAATTCCATAGATGATGGAAACAAATAGGCAGATATTGCCTATGATAAATTTTTTAGTAATGAACTGAACATCTACATATATCATATCCACTGAAGTATTTTTTATATAGAAGATCAAAATGTGAATAATTATGGTATTAAAACGCATGAATTAAATCATTCTAATTCTACATTAAAACTCAACAATTACTGGAAGGGATTTTGTTGGGATCGACAATGACAATAATAAAGGTCTTGTTCTTCCTTTCTTCTGATGATATGTAATATATTTCAAACATTTCACCTAGGATGAGAGTGTTCCAAATGATGATAGGTATCATTGAATCTACAGGAGCCTATCTTTGTCCCTAGGCATATTGGTCACTTTCAACTGAGGGCAGAAGAACTCTCAAACATGGTTATATTCGGATCTCATAAATACTCTGATTGGTTGTGAACAATTAAGAATTTCTAGAAGATTTGAGAAGGCCTACATGAGATATATATCCCCTCTCATCACATTGGACAAGGACTATGGGGTATTTCATTCCCTTCACAATCTGAGGATGCATGAAATAAATCTCCCATTTTATGGAAGTGATTTAGATATTCTTTTTAATAGTTTTACTCTTGATGGAATATTACTAGAGGGAGTTTAAATTCAATGAGGCTCTCAAGATCATATTATAATTCACTGTAGGGGGACCATGGAGGATGGGGTACTACATAGAGGGTCTAGCTTACTAGATGGAAGAAAACATACTGGTAGAGATTATGAAATTCCCTTCCCATGGGAAAGCATATGGACCAAATGGATATGAGATTTTTGTGGGGGAGATGTGGTCGTCAGATATATGGTACCAAATACAAGATAATAGAAGTATCTCTAACTAGAAATGAATAAGAAAAGAACATGGATCCTTTAACTATTAGGACACCCTGTTGGAGAGATACATAGACTAGAGCTCCCTCATTTCCAAAAACCATCTCCTGGCTTTGGAATGGGGTGTTGGTGGATGATTTTGAATGTGTTTTGATATTATTAGAGTTCCAATTATTGTTTTAGACAAAAGTAATTTGATGATTTTTCCTACACACTGGACAAGGATGGCCTTGTAGTTAACAAAATGTGAAAAACATGGGAGCAACATGGTCAAATATATCTATCATGAACTAACCCTTGATGGGGCTTGAGATAAATCTACCCTGATCCCACACCATAGGCTAGGGGTTTGTGACAAGTTCCAAAGGAAGAACTCTACTCGAGTATGCCTTTGCCTAAATTACCTATATTCACATACCCACAAACACCTCAATGAAACAATGCAGAGATATAAAAATCTGAAACTAAAATGCATGCACACATCTATCCCAAACCAAAGTATAGGAGGAGTATTGATGTAAAAAGGTTATGAAAAGTTCCCACCAAAAAAAAGTTACAAAATTATCTTACCTGCTCAGAAGGAAAGGATAACTACCAAAATTAATGGACATAAATCTTCTTATCCCTACTCCAGTAACACCTTGTTCGGTCTAGCTCACTAAGGTTCACCTGCCATGGGTCCATTGTAGACTCCATAGAAAGGAATGTGGTCTATAAAGGACACATGATATATGCGGGAAAATATCATGTAGGGGTGCGTATATAAATACAGAATATGATCCCAAAAAACCCAAAATAAAATGAAAAGACTGAAAGGTGACAGCCCAATCGACCTAGATAGAGGGAACCCCATCGAGTGGGACACTCCGTCTAGATTCATCCTCAATTCTACATGAATTTTCACCTAAGTCAAAAAAATAATCAATAAAAGTTCTGTAATGAATCACTACATCCTAAAAATCATCCCAATAAGAGAGTGAATGTAAACTCGTCCAAACACAAGGAGCTTGACATGGTGAAAATATGAAACTCTTGTCGTGTCTTTATTGCCTACAACAGAAGAGTTGTCTCATTAATCCATGTGAAGGTAAACATCGAAATCATGTGGAATACCCAACATGTCATTTTCTATCTTGGAAAGAGAGTAACCAAAGGAAATGTATGGCCACAGAAGAGGTATGTATACTCAGTCCTCAAGGGGTGTCAACCTAGAATATCACAACACCACAGGGGCTCCCAAAAACATCACATAGATATACTTGAATCAGACCCCATGTCTTATGAGTTACCAACATCATAATCAAAAATAGGATAATATTAGAGGCACTAAATGTAGAAAGACAAACAAGGAGTACAAACTCCATGATCTCTACAATCCCAGATGGCACCCGTCTAAGAGAAACACTACATTGGGAACAACTCTACAATTCTAAATGGTATATTTGAGGGAATGTGCTCCATCGGGAATAACCTATATGGTCCATCTCTAGTGCCCAGCACCAAAGGTTCTGCCATCTCTAAAATACACCTTATTGAAGGATAATGAAACCAAAATGAGAGGACTTATCCTCACCACTACCCTGCCATTGAGGAAGTACATCTCTACACCATGCACCGTGTGCATATTCTATATGAGAGGAAAGTTGAGGGACTCGTTCCTTGCCACTACCCTATAGTTGAGAGAGTACGAGCTCATATCTAAAACAAGATACCTCTATCACTCCTGTAGGGAGTTTCCCACACCTCCAACCATATATGGAATAGTAACTCCTAACTAGGTACTGCTCACATCATGTTTAGGATCATGTTCCCCTTATATGTATCCCACAGCTGAGGGAGATCCAACTCCAATGGAGGACCCGCACCCTGAAACTACATGGAGATGGGGGAGTAATACGCCGAAAGTGATGACCCATTACCTTATCCAATAGGGTAGTACCACTTATGAAGGACTCGCACCCTAATATAATAGGGGTGTACCGCTTCGTAAATTGAGTACCCACACACTAACCCAATAGTGGTGTATAACTCAGTGAATATAGGACCCACAACCTGCTAGGATTTGGGAGGACTGACTCTACCATGTTTTTCACTATGGGTGACCCACACCCAGACATGACATGGGAGTACCAACAACAGGCTAGAGGACCCTCTCCCTGACATAGCTGGGGAGTACTACTCTGTGAGGACTGATGCCCTAACCCAGTAGTGGAGTACCACTTAGTGGCTAGAGTAACCACACTCTAGTAGGATAGAGGAATAATAAATATTAGAAAAAAACACATATGGAGGACCTTCCCCATGGAACAACATTAGAGTACTGACTCCTAGGATAGAGTACCCACACCATAAACCATTAAATGAGTACTGAAAATTATTGAAGTCCATCAATGATGCCCAGAATCTCAGTTTCTACCCCGAACTCTCAAGTCTAAGGAACTCAATCACTATACCTTGATATTATCCTCTTTGGTAGGCACTTACTCAACTGAATGGTTTAAGGTCATGTTAGAAGGACACATGGTTTCTAACCCATGTATGGGTACACACAATCTATAAGAGGTACATAGAGTGTCCATATTCAACTTGCCCTTATCCATGTAGTCCAACCTGTGTACATGTATTAGACCCCTTTTCTGTATACGAGACCCAATTTCCGTGTACCAAACCCCATATCCATGTACTTTGGCTATGTGTTAGTGCAAAACCATGTAGTTTTCACACGGCTTCCAAAGCCTTGACTCATGGCCACACGGACTAGGGTACTACATGGAATGTATCCACTATACATGATGTGTATCCCCCAAATATTATCTTCTTCAAATAGGATGTAATACATGATGTGTGTCAATAGACTACATTCCGTTTAGTCATAAATAAGAGGTTAAAATTCCCTATTCACCCTGATTCAACCAAAACCCCATAGATATTCCTAGTAGAGATCATATACAATTTCAATGGGGCTCTAAAACCTTAAAAAAATAAAAATGGGATCAAGACTACAAATCAAAATTGCCTACCTCAATAGTGGAATGTCAAAGCTTCGGTTGAATAATGACACCTGAATCACTCTATTTCTCTATTTGATGACGATCTTCCTAAAAAACAGTGATCAATGGAACATTTCTCCTATGATTCAGTAGTGGTTTCCTTACTCATCATGGGATGAGAAGGGAAAATGAGAGGGAGATATATGGTGTCCCCTTGTGTAATTCCAACATGAGGGAAGGGGGTGTAATTAGGTTAGGTTTTAATTAGTCAATTAAATTCTCATTTAATTAATTAAACCACCGTTTAATTCCCCATAAAAAAATATGGTGTAGAAAACTTTATTTCATTCATAGTGTTAACACAATATCCCAGACACAACACCGTCCTCAAAAATAAAATCAAAGACTCTAAGGGGGTGTTACTTATGTTTCCAATTAAATTGTGTGCACATGAAAAAACATATTAAATATTTTTAAAAATCAACATGTTGAGGCTATCCTGGAGTTAGAAATATATGATGACTCAACTTGTAGAATTTGGAATATTCTTGAAAATATTACAAAGTATTATAGGCCATAAAATAGTTCTCTACATAACTACCACCTTTAATACATTTAGTCCTCGAAAAAAAAGGACTGGCCAAGAGAAAAGGAACTGAGCTCTACTTATGATACTTCTATTCCAGTAAGCTCAACAAGGGTTCTTGAGTTGCTTCAAAGAACACAGTCAAGGAATGAATTCCATGTAAAATATACTCTTACATCTAGATACTACCTGGACAAAAATATGAAACAAATGGTAAGATATCTCATTTTCTATGACGTGTGTAAAAAAACCATGCACCACATTCCATCTATAGCCATGGGGTCTAGCGGTACACAAACATGCTAAACTGATGTTGATAATGACAAAAATCCACAGCTCACATCCACCCACGGATAGAATATCTCACAACCTCCTTAATAATCTTGTGCTCATGGTTGATGCTGATCACATAACGGTACAAATGAACAATACTGGAGGTCAACTCATAGAACCTTCATGGAAAGCACTTAGAATTCCCCACATTTGTTTTCTCCTCTTAGAAGGAGGGTATCCCAAACCAGAAAACTTTTCCACACCTACTACTTGTATACCAGATGAGTAAGAATGGTAGGCCACCAATCCATATTGCGGAAACATAGTAGGGTCTAACTATGCCTTTATGGAATGATTCTATGAAAGGCTTCGCACTCCTCAACCTCAAGTCAGGGAGACTCATTCACCTCACCTTGACACTATCCTCTTTGGGGGGCACTGAGTCGCCTACATAGTTTTATCCATATCAAAAAATCGTGTCTTGTTTGGGGAAAGACCTCCCTTTCTGGTGAATTCAAATCTACGTTGAACCACACTAACACATGGTTTTACCGACACCTCATGTCACCCTAGTTTAAGACAAGACCATGAAGTGGAGAGGAATGTTTACCCAAAATAGTGTCTAACAATTGATCCTAGAGAAAGTAGAAAGGTCACATGGTGTACCTCTATTCATCCTTGGAGAGTCTGGGTTATAGGCCTCTATGACATGAAGCTTTCCTCTCTCATGTCCTATAACTCCATGGGACTAGCGTGGAGCCCTTTATTCTACTACCCCAGCTCCTCTGCCTCATCCAACTTGTTGCAGAACTCCCTTCTCCAATAACTGCCTCTACCAAGGTGGTCCGTTAGCCAGATCCCTCTCAATAGCACAACTGGTAGGAAAATATCTAGTGACATTTTCCCGGTCATCGCAAGCATAACACCGCCTCTCCTACGACTAGAATGTTCCCTAGCACTGCTCCTGTGCTATAAGTCCACTTGTCTATGTTTGGGCATTAGTATGCCTCTTCTTCCACAATCCCATCACATGTTGTTTAGTAGGTTTTGTAGACACCTCATCCTCATGACTACCACCTTGGGACACAACCACTGGTTCATCTGATAGGAATATCTCCAATATGAGAGCTCACTCCAACACCCCAACATATGTTGGATTATACAACAGAATCATAGATAATTGGATATCCTACTATAATCCATGTTCGATGTTCCATGAAATGAAAAATGGATGTCGAACCATATCATGGGAGTATCGAGATAGGTCTATGAACCTCACTGAAAACATTACCAGTTTCATGCTACCCTATTGTAGCTGTAGAAGCTTCATGATATATAATGATCTCAAAGTGGCTAGGTAGAACTCTTCCCTAAAGAGTTTATTGAATTCCTACCATGTGATTGTCACCTCCTCACGAGTTTGCATCACTAAACTCCACCATCGTCTGACCAAACCCTGTAGAAGGCTCACTGATAAGACAACCATCTAATCAGGACTTGTACTCTGTAACACCCTGAGATTTTATGAAAAATATTCATTTAATATTATTGATGTATTGTGTTGTATGATACAACAAAATTACCTTGTGCTATACACAACACCGTATGAGCTTGCAGTATACACAACACTATTCTTGGATCATGTTATACACAATTTTGATAGTAGTTATTCTATGAAACATTGAGTGTATAAATATAAAAATATATATAGTCAATGTATAAATGAAATATGGTTGGATTCTGTTATACGAAACAATGGAGGAGTCTTTCACAACACGCAACCCTATCATGGATTGCATTACACTCAATCACGACTTTCCTTGATAGCGTGTGTTTTACGCAATACTAGGTTTCACTAAACAACGATATATGGTTATAATAATATTATTGTAACACCGTAAGATTTTACAAAAAATATTCTTTTTAATTTAATTAATGTCTTGTGTTGTATGCTACACCAATATTACCTTGCGCTATACGCAACAACGTATTAGCTTGCAGTATACGCAACACAATTCTTGGATCATGTTATACACAATTTCTAGTTCATTTGATAGAAGTTATTCTACGCAACATTGAGTGTGTATATATATATATTCAATTTATAAATGAAAAATGGTTGGATTATGTTATAATGAAACAAAAAAAAGGAGTCTTGCACTATACAAAACCCTGACTTGGCTTTCATTATAGGCAATCGTGACCTTCCACGATAGCGTGTGTTGTACGCAATACCGAGTTTCGCTAAACAATGATATGCTATTAAAATAATATTAAAACTAGCCGTTATGAATAGTAATACCCACTTTTTGAAATTTTATAAATTTTATTTTTGAAAATGGACTTCATTTTTGGATTCAGAATATCGAAATTATCCTAGGGTGAAATTTTTGTTTTTTTCTGAAAACATTCAATTTTTGATGAATAGTGAAAACACTGGGTTACTATTTAAAAACAGACTTTTTATTTAAATAATTATTTATTTTATTTAAATTTATTTTAGGTCAAAATTGATACATAATACCTATATAAGTTAAATGTAATTCATTGGAGTAATTTTATAATAATTTTAGATATATAAAAATTTCATTGAACTTTTCACCGTCTTTTACCCACCTCCTAAGAGAATTTGCAAATTTACATAAAAATTAATTTTACCACTTTTGTGAATGGAATTTAAAAAATCCTAGAGACATGGTTGATGTCAGTAAGTAAAATGTGGATCAATGGGATGGAAATAATTTTTGGTCAATAGTAACTTTTTACTTTTTATTACCAGAGTTAAAAGTATATAGGGAAATTAAGGGTAAAAATGATATGATTATTACCGTAACACATGTCCTAATTCTATTGGATAAGTGTAATTCTGCAAAAAACAACCTTAGGAATAAAATATTACCATTTAGGCCCAGTTGGATTACATTAGGACATTTATTATTAATTTATTTAATGAAGGGTCAAAATAGTTAAAATGAAAGTTTAATAACTAAATAATTTTTAATATAGGATTATACATAATATAAATTCGACTATAAATATTCATTGGAAATCTAAAACGATTTCCTACATAATGGTATTTTATTTTTAATTTTTAGACATTAAATAATATAATTTATTTATGACACAAAGATGATGCAGTAATTATCTTATTAATGAAATATTGACATAATTGATGTTATAAATACCCAAATAAATGTAATTTGAGACTTTTTATGTATTCCACTAATTTTATAGGTTAATATTACATGTTAATATTGATTTAATTAACTTTTTTTGAACTTATCATTCTGTTATGATTTTCACAAACATCAATTACTAAATAGTGTGAAAATTGATAAAAAATAGTTTTTAAAACAAATATTATATTATTAAATGTTATTTTATTCATAAAAATCTAAGGTTCGGCAAAATGACTTAGATAAGGTTATATATATTAATAATAAACAAATTGGGGTTCGTTTGTCTTGTTATCATAATTTTAATAACCTTATAGTGTAAGAACATAAAAAGACACGGTAAAAGTAAAATGATCTAACTTATAGTTAAATATAAATGATATGGTTAAAATTGGAACATAAACTTGTCTAAATTCTGTTGGATGAAAGGATTTCGACCCATCCCCACCTTAGGTTCGAAATAAATCAATTTGGAGCTATTTAAAACCGAATATTACTTTATAATAAAATAATTATTTTAGTTTTTCCAAAGGTTCCCCTCTCCTCCCTTATAAAATGGAACCTCCTCCCTCTCTTCCTCACACCACATTGAACCTTCATGCTCGGCCAACCCCTATCAAATTCTCTTCTCCACTTCCATAGAAACATCCTAGGGGTTCTGGTCTTCTTCAAAGACCAATTTTAGTGCCCTAAGTGGAGGTCTCAACGAGGTGCTTCAAAGAAGAGGTAATGTCCATTACCGATTCTTTCAACTTTATATCTTTTCTACTTCTTCTTCATTAGTTTTTTCATAATGAAGTAATAACATAAGTATCACTCATATACTGATATGTTATTATAATTATGAAACAACCCTATTTCACCATCTATCCATCCTACGGAAAACGAAATCACTGCGCGTGCATACGTACGGAATACCGTCTCCACGCCGTGGTGTAATCTATTTTTCCAACACCACCTTACTTGGTTGGGTATAATGGTGTAAAGAATAACTATACATAGTTATTATAAAATCATACTGATTATTATATATTGTATCATCCTATATGATTCAATTCAATAATTATGGGAACGATATCATCGCTCGTGCGTACGTACGGACTACCGTCTCCACGACGCGATGAGATTCATTCTCCATGTTAACCATTTATGAATGATTATAAAGTATATATAAGAAATAATAATGAAATATATGACATTATAAAGCTACTAGATTTATTTATATATATATATATATTTATGTCATCTACTTAATTCCATTCAACTCAATAAGGAAATGAAAACAGTGTTCATACGTACGTACGGCCTATCGTCTCCATGAACGGTGTATTTTGTTCCATTTATCGATCTATTATATATATGTATATTCTGAATATATATTATATATAAATCATTTTTATATTCTATAATTAAGTAATCATGATCTAAGTAATCATATGAATAATTACAAGTCAAAACACGAACGACAAATGAAACAATTTTACCCAAAACATGGAATTTACAAAAGAACGGGTAATATACTGTCATAAGTAAACCATATATGATATCATAACAATGAATATGATTCCGTAATAAGTCAATGAAATTATTTAAATCATTATACAGGAGTTTCGGATACGTATGAAGCATATCAGACCTATGGTAAGGGATAAATATTCCAATCTCATTCTTATCCGAGATTGTTTATTCGTAAGTATTTTCTGGGGTTATTGTTACTATCCATGTACATGTTTTATAAAAGTGTATTAATGTATGTTTAAAGTCCTTTTACCCATTTTTTACGTTTACTACATGGTATTCAATGAAATTTTTTTTTTACCATACGAGGTACTTTTTCACTTTTCCGACAAAAGTACGAGAATAATGTTATTTTTAACTTATACGGCATGAAAGGATTTTTACGGTTTTATAAAGCCTCATTTTCATGAAGCTTCCTCCAAAAGATTTCATGACTATTTTCAACAAAATCCTTTTCTTTTAAAATTGCATGGAATTTTGTGAAAAGAAAATGATTTTAAAGAAGAAATGATATTTTCCTCAAGAATTCATTTCAAGTGTTTTTCCAAAACTATTTTCCATCTAAGATGACATTATTTCATATGTGTATGTTTCAAGTAATATGTCTCTATGATTTAAATGGTTTCAATTTTCTTATGATGAAATGATATCAAGCTTTTATGGATTATGTTATGATGGCATGATGTTTAATAATCCCATTTTATTACATGGGTTATGCTATGATGTATGATTTATGATTTTGTGGCACACGAAAGAATGATTTCATTATGAGATGGGTGGGACCTATATCTCCCTCCAATGCATTGGGTAATGATTTATATCTCATGAGATAGACATGGCTGGAATGGTATGTTAATCTGGTTCAGTGTTACAGGACTGGAACGAGGAGTGAACTCAATTCAGAAAATGACTTTGTCCACTAAGATGGTCTTGGCAGCAATGCCTCGGCTACTATGGAAATCATGACATTTTCTGAATGGTTTCTACAATTACATGTTTTATTCCCATGATATTTTATCATTCTTAATGTTTCTTTATGATCTATTCCTTACGTACTTCCATGTTTTATGTCATTGCGCAAGATTTTGATGTTTAAACATTATGTTCACGTTTTTAAGTTCAAATGTATATGGTATGTTTTATTTTATCCATGATTACCCTTACTGAGCATTTGATCTCACCCTTTTTATGTTTTCTTTTCCCCAGGATATAAATAGAGGTTTTAGGTAAGAAAAAAAAGGGGAAGATCTTTATGGGAGATGTTTAAGATCTTTTACCATGATTAGAAGATTACGATCCAAGTTTCCAAAGACACTAAACTATTACGGTCCTTGTGTGTCTGTTTTTCTTATGTATTAAGTATTCCGCTAAAGTAATGTAATGTCCATGTACGTCATGTTTTGGGTCTATACAATTATGAACTACCCTTTATGAATAGTATCATCTAAATTTTGATTTTTATAACATTATTATTCATCTTACACATTTTCTATAACATGGTATGAAAACAAAATCATTTTTTCGAGTAAAATAAGTTTTTTTAAAAAAAATGTAGTTTTGCCGCCTTTTGATGGCGCACCCACCTTAAATATTGTTTTTGATATGTCTACAATATCAAATTGACAAAATAAAATTCTTCTATAGAATCAGGATATAAAAATTTACTTTGGATAAATTTTTCATATTATTCTGATAACTTTCATATTTTAATGAATAGTAAAAACACGCTATATTTTAATTAAAAACAACAATTTTCATCGCAATAATTTATATGGTAATATTATCTTTTTAATTGGTTTTAAAGTGTAATTAGAATATATTTTTACCATTTAATCCAATGATGTTCATTGGAAATAATTTCCCATTGATATTGGATATAAACACGTATCAATCTTTTGGTAGTTATTGTTTCTTAAAAACACGCTATTTGTTTTGATAACAGGAATTAATTTTAAAATTAATTAATTCCAATTCTATGTTTTGAATTTGGATAAATAGATATCAATTTTTAATTCGTAATATAAAATAATTCTTAGGCTGAATTTTTGGTATTTTTCTGAAAAACTTCAATTTTCGATGAATAGTGAAACCACTTAGTGGTAGATAATAAAACTGACTTTTTCGTTTAAATGAAATTTTACAACTTCTGTTAATTGAATTTCGAAAATCTGAGAGACACGTTGAATATCAACGACTAAAATGTGGTTCAATGAGATTAAAATATTTTTTTGGTGAATAGTAACTTTTTTCTTTTATTTACCACGGTTAAAAGTAAATACGGTAATTAAGGGTAAAAATGATATTATTATTACCCTAACACATGTACTAATTCTATTGGAAAAGTTTAATTCGACCAAAAAAAACCTTAGGAATAAAATATGACCATTTATGCCCACTTGGATTAGATTAGGACATTTAATATTAATTTATTTAAAGAACGGTTGAAATAGTTAAAATCAATGTTTAATAAGTAAATCATATTTAATATAGGGTTATACATAAGATAAATTAGACTATAAATATTCATTATAAATATAAAATTATTTACTACATAATGGTATTTTATTTATAATTTTTAGATATTAAATAATTCAATTTATTTATGACACAAAGATGATGCAGTAATTATCTTATTAATGAAATATTGACATAATTGATGTTATAAATACCCAAATAAATGTAATTTGGGGATTTTTATGAATTACACTAATTTTCTAGGTTAATATGACATGTTATTATTGATTTAACTAACTTTGTTCTAACTAATAATTCTTTTATGATTTTCACAAAAATCAATTACCAAATTGTGTCAAAATTGTCATAAAATAGTTTTTAAAACAAATATTATATTATTAATTGTTATTTTATTCATAAAAATCTATGGTTCGGCCAAATGACTTAGATAAGGTTATAAATATTAATAATAAACAACTCGGGGTTCGTTTGACTTGTTATAGTAAGTTTATTAACCTTATAGTATAAGAAAACAAGAAGACACGGTAAAAGTAAAATAATTTAACTTAAGGTTAAATCTAAATGATAAGGTTAAAATAGAAACCTAGACTTGTCTAAATTCTATTGGATGAGAGTATTTCGACCCATCCCCACATTAGATTCGAAATAAATCAATTTGGAGCTATTAAAAAACCGAATATGACTTTATAATAAAATAATATTTTTAGTTTTTCCAAAGGTGCCCCTCTCCTCCCTTATAAAAGGGAACCTCCTCCCTCTCTTCCTCACACCACTTTGAGCCTTCAAGCTTGGCCAACCCCTGCCCAATTATCTTCTCCACTTACATAGAAACATACTAGAGGTTCTGGTATTCTTTAAAGAACAATTGTTTTTCCCTAAGAGGAGGTCTCAAAGAGGCACTTCAAAAAAGAGGAAGTTCAGATACGTACGAAGCATATCGGACCTAAGGTAAGGATATCTTTTCCAATCTAATTTTTATCCGAGATTGTTTATTTGTATATATTTACTGGGGTTATTGTTATCATCCATGTACATGTCTTCTAGAAATGTTTTCAGGTATTTTTAATGTCCTTTTTACCCATTTTTTAATTTTACTACATTGTATGTAAGGAATCTTTCTTTTGTTTAGGTTATGAGGTATTTTTCTGAATTTTCCGACAAAAGTACGAGAAGAATGTTTTTTTAATATAATATGGAATAAAAGGATTTTTACGGTTTTATAAAGACTTATTTTCATGAAGCTTCCTCCAAAATATTTCATGACTATTTTCAGCAAAATACTTTTCTTTTAAAAATCCATGACAATTTGTGAAAAGAAAATGATTTTAAAGAAGAAATGATATTTTCCTCAAGAATTCATTTCAAGTGTTTTATCAAAACCATTTTCCATCTAAAATGACATTATTTCATATGTGTACGTTTCAAGAATAATGTCACTATGATTTACATGGTTTCACTTTTCTTATTATGAAATGATATCCATTTTTTTATATAGATTATGAGATGATGGGATGATGTTTATGAAACCCATTCTATTCGTTGGGTTATTATGAATGATGTATGTTTATTTTGTGGCACAAGTAAGAATGATTTCATTATGAGATGGGTGGGACCTATATATCCATACAATGAATTGGTTAAAGATTTATATATCATGAGATGGACATGGCTGTAACGGTAAGTTAATCCGGTTCAGTGTTACAATACTGAAATGAGGAGTGGACTCGATTCAGAAAGGGACTTTGTCCACTAATATGGTCTTGGTAGTAATGTCTTGGCTACTATGGAAATCATAACATGTTCTGAATGTTTGCCACAATTGCATGTTTTATTCCCATTATATTTTTTCATGGTTGATGTTCTATTATGATATATGCCTTACGTACTTCCATGATTTATGTCTTTGCTCAAGATTTTGATGTTTAAATTTCATGTTCATGTTTTTTCTTCCAAATGATTACGGATTGTTTTATGTTATCTATGTTTTCCCATAATGAGCATTTGAGCTCACCCTTTTTATGTTTTATTTTCCCTAGGAAATAAAAAAAGGTTTTAGGTAATGAAACAAAAAGGGGAAGATCATTATGGGAGTTGTTGAAGATATTTCAACATGATTAGAAGTTTATATTCTGAGTTTCCAAAGACACTAAACTGTTACGGTCCTTGTGTGTTTGTTTTTTTATGTATTATGTATTCCTCAAAAGTAATGTAATGTCCATGTATGTCAAGCTACGGGTCTCTTTAGTTGGTATCAGAGGAAAGGTTTAGTCAACCTTTGGAAACTAGGATGCGATAACTTTAGTGAGATCCCTAGAGATATTTCTAAGGTATGTATAGGGATGTCACTAAGGTTAAGTATAACTAAAAGGTATAGTCCTAGAATTACGGTAATGATCTTAGAATTAAACCTATGATGCTAGATATTGAATGTACTCCCCCTTTATTATGTTGTTTTCCCTAGCATGATTTTTTCCTCTCACACTATTTTTTTGGGATTTAGACGATGTCTGGAACCCGAAGGAACCGTGTTGATCAATGCAATGGAAAATGCAATGAGTTTCCTCCTGAACAAACAAATTTTATGGTATATGGATTGAAAAATCTTATTGATATACTTACACAAGCTTTGAATTATTATGGACTTCCAAATAAGCAGAGAAGGGAACAATATTCTATTGAGTCCTTCATAAGGAAACATCCACCTTCTTTTAGTGGTACATCTGATCCACTTGTTACTGAACAATGGATCAGTACCACTGAAAAGATATTTTCAGTTGTTCATTGTTCTAAACATGATAAAGTCATCTTAGCAGTATATCGTTTGGAAGGTGAAGCTGACCAATTGTGGAATCTTATCAAGAATACGAGGTCAAGAGATTAAATTGAGTCCATGGAATGGGATGAGTTCAAGAACTTATTTTTCAGTAAGTAAATCCCTCGTATTCTTCTAAAAAAGATGGATAAGGAGTTTCTTGAACTAAAGCAAAAGGATGATGAATCAGTTGGTGTATACGAAGCGAATTTTACAAGGCTTTTAAGGTATTCATCTGGATTTATCATCCATCCTGAAAGTAAAGTTGATTGATTCTTCAGTGGCTTAAAACCAAATCTTCTAAGGGAATTAACTATCAGAGACTTCCGTAGCTATGTAGAAATTGTGCGTTGTGCTATCAAGGTAGAAATGGAAGTTGGTGTTACTTATCCATCTCATGGTTTTGACAAGAAACGAAAGATGGAGTTCAAGGAGAAATCTCAGAATAATGGTGAAAAGAAGATGAATGTTTCCTTATGCTCAAAGTGTGGAAAGAATCATGGTGGAGATTGTCTTAAAGGGACTAGAAAATGTTTTAAGTTTGGAAAAGAAGGTCATCGAGCAGCTGAGTGTTGAAGTAATGGAAAAAGGGTTGCTAATGATGTGAATAAAGAAAAGACAACAGAGAACGCACCACCAACACTTCAATGCTTCATGTGCAAGTAAATGGGGCATTATGCTAATAAATTCCCTAATCCAAGGGTTAGTGATGATCAACATGAGCAACCACTTAAGGAAAAGGACAAAGGGAAGTCACATGCGATCAATATTGGCGATGTTGAATATGACAACGATGTGGTGGAATGATTTTGTGTTTATGTAATGGTATTCCAAAATATTGTTGTATATAGTATCGTAGAAAATTGGAATATTTATGTATTGTTCTATTGTGGTTTTCAATAATTTTATGGTACCAGTAACCATGGAAAGTGATTGAGATATTTTTGGAAAAAAGATTATATGCGCATAATGAAGGGATAAGGAGAAAATGAAATGTTTGACAGTATTCATGAGCTCATGACTGATATAAGGAAATAGTTGTATCATGGTTTGAGTATATATAATTTTGGGGTTTTGGTATGTGGAAAGAGTTAACTTTTGACAGTACTCATGTTTTCACTAAGATTCAATGAGTATTCATTTTTCAAGACAATACATGATTAAGGCCTTTGAATGTTTGGAATGTGACCAACAAGACATATCTTATGATATATGGGGATCAATGATGGTATTAACATGATTTTTATATGAAATATATGGTAATAGTTTTCACTATAATATGAGAGTGGACTACAGTATTATAGATAATCCTAAAGATTGGAATTGATTATGTCGGACATAAGTTAGTATTGTTTAAGGATAGAAGTTTTTTCGATATTATTTATGGGATGTTATAGTAATATAGTTTTAGAAAAGGGAAAACATGTAGGATGGGTGACACCCCATCACGTCGGACAAGGCTGTGGGAATCGAACCCACAACCGTAGTGCGACTGGCCTTTATCTCCTACCACTGGCCTACAGGAAGTTCATGTTTAGTAGAAACTAGTTTTATTATATTATGTAGTATGATATATGAAGTATAAGTCCATTTTAAGAACCATATATGATTAATCTCACTATAGATGGACTTATGTATTTTTGATAACTTTTATAACATTTTGTTTGAGATAGATGGAATGACCCATCATTCTATCACATGATCTTCTAACACTTCACGAATGACAAACTCAACTTCATTTCTTTAAGAGATGAAGTGGAAATTGTCCAATGAACGACCAACGGTGAGACTGTACCAAAATCATGAAAGTATTTCTTCTAATTCCAATTTCATCAACATTAGGGAAATGATCTTGAAAACCAAAAATGTTGTCCTAGTTCCCTTATATCCGATGAATCAGATGGTACCTTAGATCATTACAAATCTATGGCTTTGGGATTGATGGCTTTTTCATAGCCATGCCCTCTACCACTCTCCATCAGAACATGATGGTTTGATTTTTCTTCCATATCCATATTTTCACCTATGTTATCCTATATGGAAACCCAGTGATGAGTTTCTTTGGGTAATCATTACATTTCATACTATAGTTATTAAAATTAAGTTTTATTATTCCTTTTTATGATGTGGGTTTCTATAAATAGTAAACGATTTATAACCCCCGATGAATTTCGAGGGAGAAATTAATTTTAAAGGTGGTTAGAATGTAACACCCCAATATTTTATGAGAAATATTCATTTAATATCATTGATGTATTGTGTTTTATGCTACATCAAGATTACCTTGCACTATACGCAACACAGTATGAGCTTGCAGTATACACAACACTATTCTTGGATCATGTTACACAGAATTTTGATAGTAGTTATTCTACGAAATATTGAGTGTATATATAAAAATATATATATATTCAATGTATAAATGAAATATGGTTGGATTCTGTTATAAGAAAAAATAGAGGAGTCTTTCACAACACAAAACCATGACTTGGATTGCATTACACACAATCACGACTTTCCTCGATAGCGTGTGTTGTACGCAATACCAGCTCTCACTAAACGACGATATATGGTTATATTATTATTATGAACTGGACATTATGAATAGTATCAACTAGATTTTTAATTTTATAACATTATTATTCATCTTACACATTTTTTAGAACATGGTATGAGAACAAAATCAATTTTTCAAGTAAAATATGTATTTTTCAAAAAATGTAGGTTTGCCGCCTTTTGATGGCGCACCCACCTTAAATCATGTTTTTGACATGTCTATAAGTTCAATTTTACAAAATAAAATTCTTATTTAGAATCAGGATATAAAAAATTACTTTGGATAAATTTTTCATATTATTCTGATAACATTCATATTTTAATGAATAGTAAAAACACGATATATTTTAATTAAAAACAACTGTTTTCATCGCAGTAATTTATATGGTTAGATTATCATTTTAAATGGTTTTAAAGTGTAATTAGACTATATTTTTACCATTTAATCCACTGTTGGTCATTGGAATTAATTTCACTTAGAAATTGGATATAAACAAGTATCAATCTTTTGATAGTTATTGTTTCATAAAAACACGCTATTTGTTTTGATAACGGGAATTAATTATTAAATTAATTAATGCCACTTCTATGTTTTTAATTTGGAAAAATAGACATAAATTTTGAATTCGGAATATCAAATAATTATTAGGCTGAATTTTTGGTATTTTTCTGAAAAACTTCGATTTTCGATGAATAGTGAAACCACTTAGTGGTAGATAAAAAACTGACTTTTTCGTTTAAATGAAATTTTACCACTTCTGTGAATTCAATTTAGAAAATCTGAGAGACACGGTTAATTGCAAGGACTAAAATTTGGTTCAATGAGATTTAAATATTTTTTGGTGAATAGTAACTCTTTACTTTTATTTACCACGGTTAAAAGTAAATAGGGTAATTAAGGGTAAAAATGATATTATTATTACCCTAAAAAATGTCCTAATTCTATTGGAAAAGTTTAATTCGACCAAAAACAACCTTAGGAATAAAATATGACCATTTAGGCCCACTTGGATTAGATTAGGACATTTAATATTAATTTATTTAAAGAAGGGTTAAAATAGTTAAAATCAATGTTTAATAAGGAAATAATTTTTAATATAGGGTTATACATAAGATAAATTCTACTATAAATATTCATTAGAAAGATAAAAATATTTCCTACATAATGGTATTTTATTTATAATTTTTAGAAATTAAATAATTTAATTTATTTATGACATAAAGATGATGTAGTAATTATCTTATTAATGAAATATTGACATAATTGATGTTATAAATACCCAAATAAATATAATTTTAGGATTTTTTTGAATTCCACAAATTTTCTAGGTTAATATGAATCGTTAGTATGGATTTAATTAATTTTTTTCTAACTAATAATTCTGTTATGATTTTCAAAAAAATCAATTACCAAATAGTGTCAAAATTGACATAAAATATTTTTTAAAACAAATATTATATTATTAATTTTTATTTTATTAATAAAAATCTACGGTTCGGCCAAATTACTTAGATAAGGTTATATATATTAATAATAAACAACTTGGGGTTCTTTTGGCATTTTATTGTACGTGTATTAACCTTACAGTGTAAGAAAAAAAGAAGACACGGTAAAAGTAAAATTATTTAACATAAGGTTAAATCTAAATGATAAGGTTAAAATAGAAATTTAAACTTGTCTAAATTATATTGGATGAAAGGATTTCGACCTATACCCACATTAGCTTCGAAATAAATCAATTTGGATCTATTAAATAACCGAATATGACTTTATAATAAAATAATATTTTTAGGTTTTCAAAAGGTGCCCCTCTCCTCCCTTATAAAAGGGCACCTCCTCCCTCTCTTCCCCACACCACTTTGAGCCTTCAAGCTTGGCCAACCCCGGCCCAATTATCTTCTCCACTTCAATATAAACATTCTATAGGTTCTGGTCTTCTTCAAACACCAATTTTAGTTCCCTAAGAGGAGGTCTCAAAGAGGCGCTTCAAAGAAGAGGAGGTTCAGATAAGTACGAAGCATATCAGACCTAAAGTAAGGATATCTTTTCCAATCTCGTTTTTATCCAAGATTGATTATTATTATATATTTACTGGTTTTATTGTTATCATCCATGTACATGTTTTCTAGAAATGTTTTCATGTATGTTTAATGTCATTTTTACACATTTTTGACTTTTACTACATGGTATGTAAGGAATCATTCTTTTGTTTACGTTACGGGGTATTTTTTTGACTTTTTTGGAAAAAGTATGAGAAGAATGTTCTTTTAAAATTATACGGAATGAAAAGATTTTTATGGTTTTATAATGCCTTATTTTCATGAAGCTTCCTCCAAAAGATTTCATGAGTATTTTCAGCAAAATACTTTTCTTTTAAAAATGCATGAAAATTTGTGAAAAGAAAATGATTTTAAAGAAGAAAAGATATTTTCCTCAAGAATTAATTTTAAGAGTTTTATCAAAACCATTTTCCATATAAAATGATATTATTTCATATGTGTATGTTTCAAGTATAATTTCACTATTATTTACATGGTTTCACTTTTCTTATTATGAAATGACATCCATTTATTTTATATGGATTATGAGATGATGGGATGATTTTTATGAAACCCATTCTATTAGTTGGGTTATTATGAATGATGTATGTTTATTTTGTGGCACAAGTAAGAATGATTTCATTATGAGATGGGTGGGACCTATATCTCCCTCCAATGCATTGGGTAAATATTTATATCTCATGAGATAGAAATGGCTGGAATGGTAAGTTAATCTGGTTCAGTGTTACAGGACTGAAACGGGGAGTGGAATCGATTCAGAAAGGGACTTTGTCCACTAAGATGGTCTTAGAAGTAATGACTTGGATACTATGGAAATCATAACATCTTCTGAATGGTTTCCACAATTACATGTTTTATTCCCATTATATTTTGTCATGGTTGATGTTCTATTATGATATATGCCTTACGTACTTCCCTGATTTATGTCTTTGCTCAAGATTTTGATGTTTAAATTTCATGTTCATGTTTTTGGTTCCAAATGTTTATGGATTGTTTTATGTTATCTATTTTTTCCTGTACTGAGCATTTGAGCTCAACCTTTTTATGTTTTACTTTCCTCAAGAAATAAATAAAGGTTTTAGGTAAGGAAACAAAAATGGGAAGACCGTTATGGGAGTTGTTGAAGATATATCAACATGATTAGAAGTTTATATTCCGAGTTTCCAAAGACACTAAACTATTACGGTTCTTGTGTGTCTGTTTTTGTTATGTATTAAGTATTCCGCAAAAGTAATGTAATTTCCATGTACGTTAAGCTTCGGGTCCCTACATACTCAGTATGTGAAAAAATCGCATTACTACCTCAAGCTAGTTATTTGGTGCTTGGGTGTCTGGATCACCCCTATACCTTACATGTCGCTCCCTTTAGGACTCATATAGCACACCTTGCCTATGTTCTTCCAAAGACTATATTTCCAGTACAACTTGCTCTTCAAAAGGTGGTGGCTCTATCGATGGACCACCAAGAGGTATCACCGCCGAACTAGTTCCTTGCATTGAGGACTCATCATGGGGCGTATTTTCATCGCAATCATGATGTAGAATCCTATTTGGCTATCATCAGAGTGGCATCCTCAAATAGAATGAATATGCAGCATGGTTAAAGAGTATATCAAGAAAGATGACTCAATAATAACAAGAAATACATAAAACATAGTATTATATGATACAAGTAGAATTATTTTCCCCAACGAGCTTCACTCTTATATGTCAAGTCAAAAATAAGGTTATCACAGTTCCAATACAAGGATACGCCAGCCTCCACAATGACACTAGAAACACTGGACTGGGAGATGAACTCGAAACATCATAAATTGTCTCTATGCAACCGAAAAAATACTCTTAAGGGGAAAAGTTTGATAAAATTCCCAAGGAACGATCTTTCTCTGATACCACTCTGTGATGACCTAACCCTTGATGGGGCTTGAGACTCGACTACCCCAAGCACACCCCCATAGGTCAAGTGTTCGCGACAACCAATGAAGACATAACTAAACTTGGGGAGTCCATTGCCTGAAGTACCTATACCCAAGAACCAAAAAACACCTCAATTAAATAGTGAAAAAATATAAAAAGAGAAACAGAAATTCATGCATACATTTATCCCAAATCAGAGTACAACAGACATACTGAAGTAAAAAACTAGAAAAACAATATCCCACAAAAAGCAAAATCATCTGACCTGCTAAGAAGGATGGGATCACTTCCAAAAGTAACTGCTGAAAAGATCATCATCCCAGCTCCAATAACAACTCAGTTAGTCAAGATCGCTAAGCTCTTGCTGCCTCAGTTTCTCTATGGGCTCTGTTGAAGGCATGTGGTCTGCACAAGACCAAATACATGTGCGGGAAAAGACCATGTATGAGTGAGTATAAAAATATTCAGTATGCACCCAAAAGCCCCAAAAGAAAATGGAGGGACCAAAAGGTGAAAATCCCCTTAACCTAGTTATAGGGAACCCCATTGAGAGTGAAACTCCATCTCCAATCATCATCGACTTTATATGACATGACAGCTAAGAAAAAATAAGAATCTCCAAAAGGAGAGTAAGGAAAAGACTATGTACCACAACTCAACCCAAAAATAGAGTGAAATTAAAATCATCCAAACACAAGGATCTCAACATAGTGAGAAGATGAACTTCTCATCAAGTCTTCACAACCTATAAAATGGCCATTGTCTCATCCAACCATGAGAAGCTAAACATTGGAAGAATGTGGAACACCCCACGTGCATTCATATATCTTGGAAGGAGAGTAACCAATGAAAAGGTATGTGCACAAAATTGGGATGCATTAATTGTACTCAAGGGGTGTCAAAAATGAATGTGACAACACCACAACAGATCACAAAAACATCACCCAGATATACTCATATCAGACCTGACGTCTAATGAGGATCAGACCTCATAGTCAACAACATGATTATATTTGTGGCTCTAATGGTAGACACAAAACCATGAGTATAAACTCCATATGATCTTCTATCCTAGATGGGACCCATCCAAGATATACACTATATAAGGAACAACTCTATTATTCTGAATGTTACATCCGAGAGAATGTGATCCATCGAGAACAACCTATATTGTCCAGATATAGTGAAAAGCACAACAGCTTCTATCATTTCCAACCTAAGCCCTGCATAAGGAAAAAGAAATAAAAAGTATAGGATCTCACCTACCCAGAGCCCTGCCATTGAAGACATATTTCTCTACATCATACACCACATGAATCTTCTCAATGAGAGGAAACAGAGGGACCCGTTCATCACCACTTCCCTATAGTTGAGGGAGTAATAGCTCTTATATAAACTGTGAAACCTCTATCACTCCTGTAGAGAGTTTCCCACACCTCCTTCTATCAAGCCAGTAGTAAATTCAAACTAATTATCATTCACATCAAGTGGAGGGCCTACTCCATGTATTTGAATTATTAAATTGAGTGAGATCCAAATCCAATGGAGGACTCTCTCCCAATAGCTATTCAGATATTGTGCAGTACTACTTCGAATGTGAGGACCCACACCCTGATCCAATAGGGGGTACCACCCATGAAGGACCCACACCCTAATATGACAAGGGATTAACAATTCGTAAATTGTGGACCCGCAACCTAACCCAATATGGGAATAATAATCAGGGACTAGAGGAATCGAACCCTTGTAGGATAGGGGAGCTCTAACTCTACCAACAAATTCACTATGGGTGATCCCCCACATAGACAAGACATGGGATTAATGATCTTAGTATAGAGGACCCACTCTCTAACACAATAGGGGAGTACTAATGTATGAGGAAATGAGTCCAAACCTAGTAGGGGAGTACCAATCATTGGTAAGAAGACCCAAACCCTGTTAAGAAATGGGAGTGCCGACTCTACCAAAACAACATATATGGAGGGCCCGTTCCCTGGAATGATAGGGGAGTACCAAATCCTTGGATAGAGGAACCATACCCTAAACCACTAAGGGAGTACCAATAGTTCTATATGTCCATCAATAATGACCACCATCCCACATGTATTCCCTGAACACCATGTGCTAAGGAACTCAATGACCAAAGCTTTATACTAACATCTATTGTTGGCACTGACTCACCCGCATAGTTTTGGGTCTCATCATAAGGACTCCTCCTGGTAGGGAAAGACCTCCTCTTCCTCATGAGTCCAAAGATATGCCAAGCCATGTCTCATACCAAATAACTATCCAATGGTAAAATTTCCCGAACCCACAATTTTCAGAGTCCTGTACCTACTAAACAATGAGGTAGGGAAACCTGTGCCCTGGTGGCATAGGGGTCTACTGGTCCCACCATCTCTCTCTCTAAGAACAACACCGATCTCGAGTATTGGTCACACACCACAAAAAGGATAATATAGATTATTAAAAATCATGTAGTAACCCTACCATGGGTAGGGTACCGACATTCTAAAGTCAATGGGAAGGGTACCAAACCCAATTTAAAACTCATGATTCACCCTTATCACTGCAAATGTTTTTTGCACCGCTACCTAGGTTTCTAGATTGAAGCTTTCCTCCTCTCTCTCTTAAGCTAGAAAGGATGGAACAATAATTTTCTAGGCTAAGAAAACACTCAAGATAGGCTACTCTAAAGATTAAATATGAGTCCCAATGAAGGAGATATAGATGGAGGATAATCTAAAATAGATCACCTAGCAGTACATGGACTGCACTAGGGCACACACAGCATGTGAGTCCACCCGATCACCTGGTTGGGGGACTAGATTTAATAGCTTCAATCCCATTATGGGTTTATGGTGTGTACAAGATGTACATGGTGTGTCCCTCATCCACCATCCCTTAGACATTTAGTTAATCTCGTGTTAATTTAAAAAACCACGCGTCTGTGTACTTTGAACGTGTGTTTGTGCACGACCATGTAGTTTTCAAATGACTTCCCAAGCCATGTACCATGGCTACATGG
The DNA here is from genome assembly GCA_963277665.1 of Viscum album. Taxonomy (NCBI): domain Eukaryota; kingdom Viridiplantae; phylum Streptophyta; class Magnoliopsida; order Santalales; family Viscaceae; genus Viscum; species Viscum album. Next base: position 896,187,623 of record OY728123.1, read on the forward strand.
ATTGGGGAACTGCATAGCCTGTAACCCCTATACATGACATGTTTCCCCAAATATAATCTTTTCCAAACATGAAGTCATAAACGACATATGTCAATGGTCTACATGACGTGTATTCAGTAATTCCAGTCAAGGAATAACCCGCAAAAAACAAAAAATCACCCCAATTCAACCCAAAACCCATCGATCTACACAACATCGATCACATAAAATTTAAATTGGATTCTAGAACCATAAAACAAAGAAAATAAAACACAATCAGGTCTAGAAATAAAAATTTCCTGCCTCAATGGTGGAATGTCAAAGCTTCGATTGAAAAAATGTGTCTAGATCTCTATATTTCTCAAACTGTTGATGATCTATGTCAAAAAATAGGATCAATGGAAGATTTTTTTATGATTTTGTGTTGGTTATCTTCCTCTCCAAGGGGGGTGAGTGGGGAACTAGAGGGAGAGATGATACCTACCCCTATGTCTCTCCATCATGAGGGAAGGGGGGTACGGTTTAATTAATTATTTAAACTATCATTTAATTAACTAATCCACCATTTAGTGCCCCATGAAAGAAATTTTGTAGGTACACCATTATGTCTCTCCTAGGGTAAACGTGATGTTCAAGACTAAACCAATACCTCATAAAACTGATCCGAGACTCTATGTGAGTGTTATTTACATTTCAATAGAAACTATATGCATGTGAAAAAACATATTTAATAATTTTAAAAATCACCATGTCGAGGCTCTTCGGGCCCTGCATACCTATTCCGACTCAGCACCCGGATTTGGAAATATTCATTAAAATATTCTATAGGCCAAAAATTAGTACTCTACAATATCATTGTTCCTGATAAGTGAGTATATCACCTAGTGATAGATCTGGTCTAGTATATTAAGGGAGATCTTCATACACCCAGAAAAATGAGCTAATGAATAATCAGTACAACTCAATGTGCATTCATATACACATATAAATACTATAATAGAATCCCCAATAGCATTAATAAATGGACCATTATAGAAGGGTAATGGGAGGCTTTACAGATGAACTCAAACCACTACATGTGAATGCTCCTTGCCCTTATAAGTCATTATTTACCAATGTGTCATGTTGAAACACCCACATCCCTATGTTCATGTATATTTTCACCGAGACTTTATAAATTTTTCCTCTGATGAAAACACCACAAAAAATGATTTTTTTTTGCAGTGAAAAGATTTAGGTTGGAAACTCAAATCCCCATGAGTCGATGATTCATTTGAAAACCATTAGAGGAGGATTTTAATATCTAAACCTATAAACTAAGGTCCAGTTGAGGTAGGTGTAGTTTTCATTATTGGGTGAGATAGGATCCTCTATTATTTAATAGGGGCTATCCTTCAAAACCACCATAGGGACCATGTGGATCTATGGGATGGAGGGGCATGTGAGTGAATAAGAGGATCAGAACAAGGCATAACTAAATGAAACTACGATAAGTAGATCGAGAGAAGGATCACATGGTGATTCAACAATCCCCATGGGAATATTGGAGAGAAATGATGAACTAGGGTCGAAGGACGTCATAACGAGCATCACATTCTGGGGATGAGTGGAAGCTGTTGGTGAAATGGTTGTAGAAGTTTGAAATTTTGAAGGTGTGTGAGTCATGATCTCCCAAGCTAAGAAATCCATGACGTCTATTATATTCTAACTAATAATATCATCATCATCATGAAATTGAGTAAAAATAAAACTTATTAGAAACATAAATATGGGTGTTTGTGATCATCAAAAGGAAAAACATATTAACAAAATTTTTGAATCAAAAAATGATAAATAATATTCCCATTTTAATGATCCCAAAACCATTTTAAAAAATAATAAAATAAATATTAAAATTATGACATGTTAACAGAAGAATAATTACAAAGAAATATATATAAATAAATAAAAATATCATTTCTCCTCTTTTATATTTCAAACTATTTGTTATTTAAAATATAGTTTAAATTTAAATTTCTCCCATATAAACATCCCATACTTATCCATATTTATATAAATTTTCACCCAATTTGATAAATAATTAATCACCTCCCCCTTTTGGTGAAGTCAAACATATCAAGGTAACATGTGGAAATATGAAATCCCTATAAATTTAAGCTTCTTTAAAAATATTTAATAAGGTTCTCATGAATAATATAAAATGTATTTTTTAAATTCAAATAAATAGGATTTAAATGAATATATAAATCGCACTCACAAACCTATTTGATATAAAAAAGTAAAATACTTGACAATAACTCCCCCTAAGTAATAGAATATAGTATATTCATGGAATTAATATATTATAATGCTGTTAATTTTTTTCACATGTCATATTTCAAAAAATATTTCTTACTCAGATTAATAGTCTAGTTTATCTTTTGGAATATGGTCAATAGTGAGCATTATAAATATGCTTTTATAAGATAACCATTCTGATAAAATTTCAAAGGATACACCACATAAAAAAATTTCATACAAAACAATTTATTACTCACTTTAATTAATAAAACAACTTATAAAAAAAATTAATTGAATTGTAAAAAGTAAACAATAATAATAAAGAAGAGTCATACTATTATAATGGATATGATCTATCATCTGAACCTTCCAAACATTGAAAATTTCCACCTAATTATTCTAAAACGTTTGATAGATATTCTATTCTATTATGAAAATCTATAGTTATTTGATAAATCGGTGATGGAAAAAATTCATCAACCAAAAATTATTTTAGTTGATCGAGTCCAAATTTGTAATGGATTCAGTTATGAGTAATTATATCTGGACGAACATTTAGATTTTGAAAATTCAAAAATCTTATTTCCAAATTTAATATCTTTTCACCAGCTGATAATCCATTTATAGTTCCTCATATGACAATATTGATGCATCCAAATCATTACATAACTACATGTTTTCTCTATAAAAAATACTAATCTTAAAAAAAATTCATCATAAAGAATTACCCTTTTGAACATTTTAGATGATAAAACATATGGTTCTTCATAAATATGATATTACATACCATTTTAGATGATTTTTTAAATGAATCCTTAACATATGAAACTGAATGTTCTCTGAAAGAATTAGAAGAAGGATTACAATTAATTTTCTTTTATTATTGACATTCCTCTAAACATGATGTTCTTAGTCGATTCATTTTTCCTAAATTTATTTCAGAAGTCATTGAAAAAGGTATTTGGAATAATTAAGAAAAATAATATTAATGGATTTAAAGTAGAAAATTGAAGTTTCTTAAATATAAAATAAGACTTTTTTCTAATGAAATGCATAAAAAATTTCTAATTCATGAATCAATAATACAGAATAGTCATGCAAGATTTAAAACTAATAAATAATAAAATATAAACCTACATATTATTAACCAAGTGTTATATTATATAATGATTAAAAAAAATTTATACATGTTTGAAGATTTAGTAAATATATTAAAAAATTAAAAATTGAAGTTGACATGGTTTATAAATATAGGAAATATTATCCAATTAGATATTAATAATTTATCTCAACCTATATAAAGCTGATAAAGAAAAATAATCATATATATGAAAATAGAAATAAAATACACCCTAGATTAGAGATTCAAGTCATAGGGATAATTGATAATGAACTACTTCACAATTGATCACTCCATTTGATGAGATTTTCATATATCACCCATTCAACCACATTAGTAATTTATCAATGTATTTATGTAGTGTATTAATATAACAAATCAAGAATAGGTTCCTTGTGGTAACAATATAAATTTGGCTCCAACAGTGATATAAATATTATTTTTTGATAATTAGATCTGATTTTTTTGTAGAAATCATACTATACAAATTAAAAAATATTTCTAGCAATAAAAATTCATAACATCATAAATTTACGTTTAACAAAAGAATCCTTAATTTTCATAATCTCCATTAATATGAAAATAAATATGTTCAATAGTAGATGTTATTTATCTATTTTAACCAAGAAAAAAATAATTCCAATATAATTTTGGCATATAACCATTTCTACTGATTACATGTATTTTTTTATGATGTTTATCTTTTCCAAGATTTTGATTATAACAATTTTAACTTTTAATAAGAATACTAGGATTTTGTTCTAAAGTATTTACATAACTTAAAAATTCATTAATTTTATCTTCATGTAAATCACAAGAAATTTTTGAATTATTACATTTGAAAATCTGATATTGTTTTTGAAAAAATCTATTTTTCCATAGAAAGAGTTAAATAATATTTTCTATGATTTTATGGTATATTATTAATGATTCAAACATATCAGGAAGCATGAAACAATACCTATTAAGTTTATCCTAATAATGATTTTATAAATTATAATTTTGAGTGAATGAATATTGTACACCATCTGTATGAGCTATAAGACATATATTTCCCATTTAATTTTTATATTTAACATCAGAGTTCAGGGTTGATTCTACAATTAAATCATAAGTAGAACTAAAATTATTTTCATAAACTTTTCTCCTTTTCATTAATAATAACTCTACATTGAGATTTTGAAATTGGAAATTTCGAATTTATGTGACCTTTTTTCCGCCCATTTATAGAATTTATATTTCATTTCCTTTTACTTTATCCACTTGTATAAATTTTCAAATATTTTGGAGAGATAAGATAAATAATTGTGTGATTTTGTATAGATTGAACCAAAAGTTTCATTCATAGTATTCCAAATATATGATTCATCATTTTTGAAAGAAAAATTAATTTTAGGTCTATCTTTCATATTCGGTTTATACATCATCAATGTACCAATAATTTAATTCACTACCAATTTCAAAAATATTCTATACTATCATATCACAGAATATATATCATTCCATTTTGTAGGTAATCATTGATCCCTTTTATTTCAATATTTCATTAAGAAATTGGATTACATAATGATGAAACATTGTTTACTATATCAGTTAATCTCTCATTCATTTGAGTGATTCCTTCGAAATCATTCATTCTAGATATAAAAAATTACACTTTGCAGTAGTATTACTTAATATTATGATATTATGAGTTCCATAATTGGAAACATGAATAGTTTTACACATTTAATATGTTTTAGATAATGGAGATACTCTATTAAATTCATCAATTTCTAACCTGCAAACAATATCATTCATTGATTTTGAATTGCGATCATATTCTTTTTCTTGATTAATATCCCATTTTTTACAAATTTCATTAAGAATATCATAGGGCTTTGAGACATTTAAATACACTCATATCCCAAGGTAGTTTAAATATAAAATCCATTGAGTTATCTAACTACCATAATTATCACTATTAATATATGGACAATGAATCACTTACATAACTTCTCTACGATAAGTCATTCTATGAAATTACTACATCTGAATCATTTTCCTAACGTTGTTAGAGCCAAATGAAATCTTCATGTATTCACGAGAGACACAATATCTTTTAGCACTTCATTTTTTACTTTTTTGATTTTTCTGAAACCCCAATCGATATAAAATAAAATGATAGAGCTTTATACTCAAATATCACTTGTTTTAGTTACATTATATTCATGAAAATGAAGAATAATATCATTGTAGAGTCTTTTCTTAGATAATTAATATTGATATTGAGAATAAAATGACTTCCAAAAGGAGAAATATATTTATTATAGTCTAACTACTCATACCACTTTTTGGGTATGATATGAATACTATATAGATACAAGAGGGTTCATGTCGAATTTTCACCCTTTAAAAACATTGATTAATTTATATCCACCCTCTTAATGTGTAGATATTTTTTATTTTTAACTCTTAAATTTTAATATGCATCAGAAATAAATAAATCCAAGAACTCTTCCTTGTACAGTGGTTCATGGAACAACGATCCCTATGTAAACTCCATAAAAACTCTCATAGTGTGTTTTGTGGGTTTACTATTAATTATTTCTACAAGGGACTTCAATAAATTTTTAATGAAATTTGATACCTTTAAACTAAGGCTTTTACAAGGCCTTCTAGTTCATTTAAAATGAATAAAATTATCTAATTCTTAGTAAAATAAGCATATACTCCATATCAACCAATCGTGAATATGAGTAGCTGATACTTCAATAAATCAGTAGTGATTTATTTTATTGGGGAAACAAATTCTGATTATAGTTACTTCATGAAACTGAAAGATGTTTTTTAAATTCAATAAAGTAAAGAATTTTCCAAATAATCATCAACATTATAAAGGATTTCATCAAATGATAAAAGAAGAACTAGTAGAAAGATGCATAAGTATATAATCCTCCAATGTTTAACTCCAAAAAATTAATTATTGAACTTTCTAAAGAAAATGTCACAATAATATAAGAATGTACTGAAAAAACAAAATAAATTCCATAAAATTGATATAAACATGTTTGTCTCCAAAGTGTAGCTCTAAAGGCATTGATACACTATTAATTACAGGTACAAAACATCTCATATAACCCAATTTAATTTGTTTATATTTCACTTTTTTAAAAATGGGATTATTTCAATATATATACTATCAGTACAATTAATCTAGGTCTAACTAGCTTTAGAAATACCATATAATAAATCATGAATATTTGAACTCAAAAATCATTTAGGAGAGTAAAAAATTGTCATAGAAATTAGAACGATATAATCTATTCAGAAAGATACTTTTAATCAGTCGCAAAACATCATTGAATCTATTTTTACTTTTGAAAAGTCTATTTTTGAATGCACATATAATATATTTAAATAAAAATTGATTGATGTATAGTAAAATGTAGGGTTCCTCAACATTATGGAAAAACACAGAAATAATGGTTGACAATATTTGTTGTTAAAAAAAATTTAGTTGTTGAAAATTACATTCATTCCTTAAACATCGTGTTTCTTCAATATGTAGTGTTGTTACTATATTCTTTTCCAATAAAAATGGGTTTATGATCCAAATATCTTATTCCAAATATAGGCTTCTCGTGCCTTATGTTACATTTATAAATCTTGGGTATGAATAGTGTTTTCATAAAATGTCTTAAACACATTGAAAACACTTAAATGAATATTCTCATATAGATCAATGACTTTATTATGTTTCTAGAATATATATTTGAATTAATATTATCATACCTAATATCATTTAACGGTTAACAAGTTTGTAACAATAAATTTTTTTTGTGATCATAATAACAAAAAAATTATCATAATTGCTGAATCAACAAATTCTCACCATGTAGTGGTAATAAGGTAAAACTATGTTTACGGTTCATAAAACTATATGAAATTATGGAGAATGTTGGATCAGTTGTATACCGAGTGGACTAGCGACTAATATTTTTTTCCCAGGTGGAAAGTGTTTTCAATGTTTCAATGTTATCAAGGTAGGTTTTGGAATCACGTTATATTATTTTACTCGAAGTAGTTCTGTTGTAAGATAAAATTTCATATGAGGAACAACCATTTCAGATTCATGACCATAGTGAGTAAGTATAACTGAATAAGTAAATTCTCTTGCATAATGTATTTTGGGTAAACCATATGGTTGAAGAATTAAAATGGGAATCTAAAAATTCTACGAGATATAGGTATCATCACTTGTTTAATAATGGATTAAAATTATAAGGATGCAATTCTCCATTGAGTAAAGAATGTTACAACCTAGGTAATGATAGAATAAATCTTTTAATATTTAGTCACATTTTTATAATATTAAAATTTTTAATTTTCATAATATATAATTTTATTTTCTAAAAATAAATTATATTTTTATATTCAATTTTTATATTATCTTAAGATTATTTTTTTTGGTTTTATGAAAATATTTATTTTCCAATGAATACTTAAAAATAATGGTTTTATTGAAATTTTTATTTTATTTATAAAGGTAAAAATTAATATTTGTAGTAGTTTTAAATTATCATTAATTAATTTATATTTATATTAATAAAAATATTATTTTTAATTTGTTTTTCTAGAATTTAACATAGAAACATTTAATAATTTTTTAGGGTGGCATATTTCTAAAAACCATTTTTCGGTGCATTCTATCTATTTAATTTTAAATTAAATTCAGCCACTTCTGTTTTTACGAATATTGAGAAACTGGACACCATTTATGGAGTTATAGTGTAAAAATATAGTAAATTTTACCTTTTATTTTTATTCAATATCAATCGTAACTTTGGTAATTTTTACTACCATGATAAAGGATAAATCAGGAAATTATAGATAAAAAATGTTATAAGATTAATCTAAAATATTTAAAAAAAAAATTTGGATGATATATATTATACCCTTAAAACAAAATGTTATAATTTGAATTATATAATGGATAGTTTTCCTTGAAAATATTTTTGATATTATTTAAATTAATGAAATTAAAAAATGTCACTTTATTTGTATTAAACAACTCTTCTATGTCCACATGGTATGAAATGTGGGTTATGAGTGAATGTGAGAGACCCTTCTGAACTTATTTAACATATTTTAATGATAAAATATTTCTTATGACTTTTGGGGACATTCGGATGAGATTATGATATTTATAATTATTTGTTTAACGAAAAGACAATATAGTCACATTAGAATTGTTAATGACAATATTATTTTTAATATGGGGTTTTCAAGAAGATATTAGCGGCTATAGATATTTTATTGAATGATAAAATATTTATCTACATCATTCTATTTTTTTTAAAACAAATTATGTTAAAAAATAAATACCTTAAATATTTATACAACGTTGATGCAATAATTATTTTAATAATGAAACAATCAAATAAATCATATTAAAAGTATTAATATATATATATTCATAAAATATATGGGTTATTAACAAATTTTTTGGATGATTATGACATATTAGGGGTGTATTATGTTTTTTTGTTTGATTTTATCTGGTTTTATTGACTTTCTTAATTTTAATGTGATGAATAGTGTCAAAATTGACAGTAATGATATTCTCATAAAATAACATTTTATTAAATTATTAAGAAACCATAAAAATATTTATGAATAAAAATTGATTATTATTTGTTATAAAAACTCTTTAATTTTTATGTTATATCCCAATTGGAATTTTTATATAAAATCTAAATCTTTTTAACTTTAATTTATTTTTATAATAATTAAAATAAAAAATGGTTAACTAATGATAATCAAAATCATAAGATTAAAAAAAATAAAACATTTCTAAAATTTATTTGATGATGATATTATAACCTTATATCATATTATATTCAAATAAATGGTCTTTTGTTTTTATTTTTATTAAAGAATAATTTATTACAGTTTAATATTTTGAAAATTTCTTAATGTTCACATCACCTAAATTATAAAGGGTCTACTTCCAACATTTTACATAATGATCGTGATCCTTATATATCTACCAAAATCTGTAAATTTATCTCTCCAACATCCTTAGTTAATACTTTAGGTTTTTTCCATCCAAATGACCAACCCCATATTTCTTAGTAAGTGATTTAACAGAATCCCACCAGAAAAGAGGTAATCATCTCTAACAACACTTTATAGTTTATTTATTTTTTGAATTCCAATTAAATTTTTGTTCACAAGATAAAATAGTAACTACAGTATCACATATAAGATTATATGTTATTATGATTATGGAGAAAATATATTACCCCATTTATTAATCCAATAAAATCAAAACCATTGCGTGTTCCTACGTACTAAATATCATCTCCATGCATTGGTCTATTTTGTTTTTCACCAGCACTTTACGAGGACAGTTTTGATTATTTAAATAAAAGATATATTTGATAATAACCACATTATATATATTATATAATTCAATATAGCATCCAACTAATTACTATTTCTCCTGTCAATGGAATAATATTGTCACTCATGCCTACATACAACCAACCATCGCCACAATGTGATGTGATTCATTTTCCACATTCAACATTTAATAATGGTTCAAAAACTACATTAATTGATTAAATAATGATTTTAGTAACATTATTATCATTCTATAAATGAGGGACCTATATCCAATGGGAAATAACAGGAACATTCCAAACATAACATTTATGCGATAACAAGGGAGCTGACACCAGAATCAAGGGTAATAATGAAATATTATAAAAAACAGGTTGTAAAATGATAAAAGAGGGTTATATATATTATCATAATAATGATTGTTTTTTTCATAAATTAATAACATTCTTTGAACCAACATAAATAATAATTTAACATGTTTGAATGAAGTTAAGCATGAGGTAATAGTCGTTCTCTAAAAAATTATCCTTTCATGTTAAAACTCCTTTTATAATAAAAATAATTTTAAATTAAATTTAACCATTAGGTTTTACTACTTTCATGATGAAAAAATATTTTGATGGTTTATTTATAATTTTATAAGTTTATTTCCTAATAAAAAATTTTCATTTATAAGTGTTCGACTTCTAAAAAATAAATGTCAACTCAAAATGAAAGGATTATATACATTAAAAATGTTTTAATTTTTATGTATCATTTATGTGTTATGATCATGATGTGGTTCCTAGGAATTGGTATGATGATTGTTGGTTTTTGGATAAATAGAGGGTGAGTGACCCCATTATAACTGTCCAATGCATTGGGTAATGAGACTGAGTTATTCAATGCTATTTCCCATAAGATAACATGTGAATATATTTTTTGGTAATTCCAAGGGTAACCATTATGGTAGGTACCAATGTATCTTGGAGAGATACATTATATGTAATTTTGATATGAAAATAATGTCACAATATACATTTTTAATATATGTTTTCATTCCATTGTTTTATGATAAACTTATATTTTCCTAAGATAAGCTAAAAAATTATGTTTTATTTGTGAAAATTATAACTTTGTAAAATGGATTGATGAATTTACAAGAATTTATATACTAATGATTAATTTAATTCATTTTATATAATTTAATATGACTTTTTTTCTCATCCAAATTTTTAATATGCTTTTCATAGAAAATAAGGATGAGTACGAGAAATTATGAAGTAAATAGTAGAGAATATTTTTCATGAAAAAAAAATTAATTTATTTTTAAAAATGTTTTATATTATTGAATTAATAAGAAATATTTTAATAGTATACACTTTTTATGCTAATCGGATTTTATGTATGAATTATGACAAAATTATCTAACAATATATACCTAAAAGTTCTTTTCGAATGAAAATAAATTCTTTTATAATGTAACTAGATTATATAATTATTAATGACGGGTCCCTACTTTTATAAGTTAACTACGCATTATAGAAATATAGGATCATGTTTGGATGTGATTTTGGAAGATAATGGATTAAAAAAATGGGTTTATGGTGTTCATTGAAGAGGAGAGGTGTTGCATTTTCATAAGAGAAGTGAGTATAACACTTTTTATTCTGTTAAAATAAAATTGTTTACCCTTGATTTTTTCATAATACAATGCATCAAAATTGAGTAATATATTGGCTTTGACAAGATGTTTTTGAAATATATCCACACAAATTGTTTTTAGACAGGTTTTTTGGTTCATTTAAACACTAATATATTATTGTATTACACACGGTAAGCCCAATTTTCTTTAACCCTGTAATCTAATTTTTTTCATTTTATAATATTCGTTCTTCTTGAAAAATATTTTGATGTTATTAGATAATATAGATTATAATGGTAGAAATAATGGATATTATTTTTTGAGTTTACATTAAAATTTGTGTCATAGTTGTATTTAAATTTAATCCCATAGAGATGAAGAGAGGGGGGGGATTCTTGGAGAAAATCATTAAAAGTTTAAAGGTATTTATATCAAAATTGAAGATTTAAATTATTAAAGTGAACTAAATTAAATTAATATATTTATAATAAAATTGTTATAGATTTAAATAATATTTTTAATAAAGTTTTTTTATAGATATTTTATATAAAATGGTAGATTTCAATTAAAATTCATTATTTATCACTATTAATCAAAATAATTATATTTTATGAAAATTCCCAAAAACAATCCCTATTATAATTTTGATATTATTATTTCAAAATATTTTCATTGTTATTTCAAATATGTTTTCTAGAGGTGTCAACAAATTAGTTTCAAATTTACTTCAAAAAATTAAAGATAACCCACTATTTAGTAGAAATGTTTTTGAAGAATACAATTGAATTAATGCTTATTACTTATCTAGAAATTGAATAAGATGAATTATAATTATATGATTTAATATTTATTATATAAATTTCATTAAAATAATTTACCATAACTATATCTTTTTATTTGTTTATTTAATATTATTTTTTCCCGTAAAGATAATATTTGATAAAATAATTTCCATTAAATCCGAATTTGATCATTTCATTTCAGAATTATTGGTAAAAAATTAATTCATGTTTAAACCACATAATATTTATAATTTAGTTGATAATATTAATACCTTTCATTCCAAATTCTAGAATATATCCCTCATTTTTTATAATTTTTTTTATTTCACAATTTTTAAACTAACTATTAATGATATGCCAATATAATATCTGTGAATCATGTAACACATGTTAAAATTGTTGTTTTTTTATTGTACGATAAACAAGAAATTTCAGTTAATAGAAAAAATATGAAATAATTAAATTGGTTTTCAAGAGAAAATACTTTACAAAATCACACTTTGTTGCATACTACCAACCTTAAAATGAATTTCACCATAGAAAATTTCCTTATTGGTTGCAATAGATAATGATTCTTATAGATAATTACAAAATAATGTTCCCATCATGAATCCTCATGTTAGGGGATTTCTCATAAAAAATTTACCAGGTGATTTTTCAATGCTTGTAACACTTAAATGATCTATAATCCCAATCAATTGTTCCTTATGAGAAAGCTTAAGATCCAACATTACGACCTCTGAGTTTAGTTCATATAAAAGATCAGTTATGTAATTTTTTAGGATAGGTACATGGAACACATCTTGAACCTAATATTGGTTTTGTTATTACATAAAAAGAGAATATATTTTCCTGATATGATCAAGTATTTCAAGGAGACCTATATACCTAGGGATATGATTTCCCTTCATTCATATGTGGAGAAACTCAAAGATTGATCTTTTTAACTAGTTCAAATTCTAGTTTGAATTAATAGTTATCATCATAAACTTTATATAATAATTATGTTATACATACATGTTTTTGAATTGACCTATCATTCTCTTGCATCCCATCATCTTGCTCAAGTCCCAATAGTTTTATTTCATCAACATCACTCCTGAAAGATGAAGTTATACAATTTTCTACCGAAAGGGGTTCATAAGGAGCCATCTAAATATGATTGATTAAATGATATTATTTCATTAATATTCAACATAAGGAATATGTTAAACCCAAGCACCTTTTAAATTGATAGAATATGATATTTGAATGTCCTCTAGGGATTGGATTATTCTATCAGAACATCCTCCTATCTATGGATGATATGTATTTTCAAAATATAACTATATAGAAATGGCTTACTAACTATATCCTAAAAATAGTAAAGTAAAATTCATATCTTGATCATATAAAATTTAATATAGTACCCCATGCAACAATAAAACATCCTTAATTTACATTCTATCAATTGGATATGGAGTGAAATCTCCTCTAATTGAAATGATATTTTCTGAATTAATAAGTTAATCAGCTACAACCTATAATTACCTAAAATTCAAATATAAGATATACCCTAGTGGTTAAATTTACCTTAAATAATAATTTCACAATGTTTTAAGGAATTCTAAATTAAATTAATTTTTCATTAAAACATATACCAACCGAAAGGGTTGTATTAGCAAAAATGTCCCATAAAACATCCTTAATCTTCACAAACTCGCATCATATAAAACATCATTGTGGTGTTAATAAATTTTAATATATGATAAAATATAAAATCAAAATTCTTTTATGGTATCCATAAATAATATGTTTTTATCAGATGAAGACATATATGCTTTAAAAATTAACCCAATTATTATATGATTGCTGATTCTTACAACAAAAATAACAATACTCAAATTATTCTGAACCATATTTCATGAACCCGAATTAAAATAAATTTCAGTTATTTCACTTAATATCCAGTAATAAAATATTTCACTCATTTTTATTGTGGATAAAACATCATTTTTTGAATTATATCTGATAATTATAATATTCCCCAAATATATGACATCGATCTAAATGATAAATTTTCACTATATGAATTTTTCCACTCCGATAACTTCTTCCACCACATTTGAGATATTATTTTTAGTTATTATTCTTAAATAATTTACATTTTGGTATCTGGATCATATTTAATATATGGATATTAATGCATGAATATACGAAACAATGATTCATCCCCATATTAGATGCTTTAGGATTATCACAAATGATAATGTTGTTAATCATATATTGTGATAACAGATTAATTGTAATCACAATATCTATTTATATAGTAACCATGTAATTTGTATTATCATATTCATCGAATTTTTTTCAAAATCTATGTTAAAATTATTCCATTTGGTCCTACAAATTGAAACTGAAAATATACTTCTTAGAGAAACAATAATCATAGTGGGAAACAAGCGAATAATGAAAATGAACTTATTGAATTTATTATTAATGTGGAGTTATTTTATAAATTAGAACCATTATGCATAAAATAGGTAATTCATATTAATTATCTATTTATATAATTAATGATTGTTCATAATTTGCTTTTAAATTTCCAAAGCATATCCACAGGGACTGTAAAAATAGGAATTGATAAAATCCTATTATCATGCACTCGGTGATGATCATGTACAGTTTAATGAAATCATTTCAGAGTTATTACACCCTAGGTACATCTGTTCTAGGGAAATTTTCTCTTTTATGATCCAAAGAGCGAGTTATTTTCATAGAAACCCCATGACCTATCCGTATCCAAAATTATGATACATTTTATAATCAATTTATTTATTAAGACATATCCTTAGTTATACACCAAGACTTATCCTTATAAATATCCTGACGGATATCACTAATGTTTTCATACGCTTGGTTCCAAAGGTCAACAAAAATATTTTCTCCAATAGAATCTAAATCATTTTATGATTTTCATTCAAAGATATTAAATATTTTTAATTGAATATGAAATATAATAAATAAACACATTTTTATGGAACATTATACATTAGTGTCTCTGGATACTTAGTACAAATTATTCTAATTTATTGAAATATATTCAATATATCACATAATTATCACCCCCTTTAGTACTCTACACAAAAATTTTCATCTTGAAACATTTATTCATATCATAGGGAAAGTAAAATTAATAAAGAGTGAGCTTAGATGATTAATAAGGGTATACATGGGAGATATGTAATAATAACATGTACATGAGTGTATGAGAACATAAAAAATTCATTTTGAATACATAACATCACTGTAAAATTTAATATTATTAATTCATGTAATATTGATTAAATTTTATGGAGACATGAATCATAAATAAATGAATGGACATGAGCCATATGATAAAAAATTAGCATAAGTTATGGAATTATGTCATACACATCGTAATAAAAAATCATTTCAATTATAGTCATGTATCACTCCCAATAATCTCATAATGGAATGTTTTTAAAGGCCAAATCATCATAGTAGACAAGGTTTCTACAAAGAAAATAAAAATATAAGGAGTCCTTTATTGAACCAGGTTATCTACTAATTCCATTCCTATCTATCTCATTTGGTGAAATTTTTACCTAATTCATTTTTAAGAATATATATGTACCAAACATTACATAATGAGAATCATATATATGTGTTCCAAATGATCCAAAAAATTCATCAAATAATAACCCATGAAATCAAATGGGTTTTATACACATTTCAGGATTTCATAACCTATGTAGAGGATGCCGATTTTGTATTCATTTTATCATTTCAATATATAATAACCCATGGAAAAAGAATATAATTTTATTATTATATATCCCATTAAAGAGAAAGAAATTTCCTAAACCTATGGTCATTATAATCCTTTATGAGAAAGAAAAAAATTGTATCGATGGTTTATATACCCAAAACATCATAACTTATATCAATGGATGACATCATTTATGGAGAACTATTTTGAATGTTCATGATGAACATATATATTGAAAAATAAAATTAAATTGGGAAAATATTAATAGTTAGATTTCATAAAATATTTTGGAAATCCATTTATTTTAAAAAAACCATAAAACCATATATATATAAATGACTAAAATTCATTAAATAAATTTCATGATGAAAATATTTGGTCAAATTTCAAGAAATTTATTTTAAAACATAAAAAACTTTAAAATATTTTTATTAGAAAAGAATATGAAAAATATTAGTGATTCTTAAAGTCATTGAGTCATTATGAAATCACGAAGTACTACTAATGTTTTTCATATTAAAAAAAATATTTTTTTATATTTCTGGTAAAACAATTGTCATTGTATTGAAAATGACATGAATATTCCATTAATAGTTTTTTAAAAAGTCAAAAATTGATGGAATTAGTAATTAAACTATGTTTATATTTTTAGAAATATTTTTTAAAATATTTTCTTCAAACGTGGATTTGGATGAAAAAGGGTTTTCGACAAAAAAAGATAAATATAGATAAATTTAAATAAAATTGAAATATTAAGTACATAATGATATTAAAAGGAATATAACCCATGTATTATCATGACATAATGAAAGTATAAGAAAATTAATGTGTTTCCTGAGAGATGGATCATATGATTTTATCCTTAGAAAGATAATCATAAACATTTTAAAAAATGAAGAGATATAATATAACATATTTACAACATTGGTATCATTGAATAGTAAGCCCCATTAAGGATTAAATTTAAATAATTCATAAAATATCAGGATAATTATATTATTTTATACTAATATATGTCAAATGGTTTTATATGAACCTCTTAAAAGATGATAGGTGCATAACGTAGCATCTATCTCATGGAAGGAATATTGAGCCCAAAATCCCAAATTATTTTAGTAACTACTAATCCTTATAGCACATGGATATTAGATAATAAAATGATTATTTAAATCTAAATAATTTTTAATAAAAAATCATAAAATAAATTTATGTTCGGTATAAAAAATACAAAAAATAAAGAGTTTGTAAATATAGTATGAGTCTCACATAAATAAAAACATGGGCATAGATCCCTGGACGCTTTAGTAATATATTGAATAATAAGCCACCATAAATAGTAAAATAAAATAAACAATATATATTATGAAAATAATCATATTAATTATCTAATATGTCATGGTTGGAGCATATACACAAAAAAATTAAAATGGGTATTGAATTTCCATATGTCTCTCGAAAAATGAGAATTTAGAAATATCATACCATGTGTCTTGAATTCATTTGAAAACATTAGAAAATAATGTATTATAAATATATGTTTATTTTTTAATAATCATATAACCATAAATATTTAGGTTATAACACATATTATTTACATGTGACCATTCATTACCAGTTTGTTAGTAATTCATTGTTTAAATCATGTTTCATGTATAACCACTTTATTTTCGACATATAGATTGATTTTTAATTTTCATAACTCTTAAATTGATCAAGGATCAATAATATAATTAATAATAATATTTTTATATTAATAATATTTTTACGTAAATTCGAATTTTATGATGAATCATGAAAAAATGTTTTGATAACTGATGTACATTACCATCATAGAGACAATAATTGGTACTTATGCATTTGTAACATTTCCATTTTTCGATATTAAATATGTAAAAGAGTCAATAAATATTTTAACATAAAATAAAGATCATAATATGATATTATTTCATTGAATATAAATAATAATATCATCCTTGTGGTATGGTGATGATTGGGGAGAGTAAAATCTCTCAGTGTAGATGGTAGTCCACATGTACACAAACAAAGAATTCACATTCCAATGAGTGAATATTTATACAGGAAAATGATATGTTGTCTATTAATAATGATAAATATTTCATCAATATGAAAATACTTTATTTTTATCATAAATATTCATTAAATGTGCCATTATTATTTTCTATGTAACGTGTTACTGAAAACAAATCACATCACATTGTGAAGCGGTCATCAGCTAAACATATGATCAATGCAATAATTTCCCCAATTGAATGGAATATAAAATGGTATATATTATAAAATTAATACATATATATAGTAATTATAATATATATATATATATATATTTTATTCATCATAATACCTAACTGTGATAAGTGGTAATCAAAAAATGAATGACATTAGTTCGTGAGGTAGTGGCCCACTGTACACACGAATGATGATTTCATAACCCATTTAATTATATTTCGGGATGGATATGGTCATGAAATTTACATTAAAAATATGGTTATATTTATTATAATTAGTTTATTATATCATCATGTTAGAATAGTAATATAAGTATTTGTAGGAAGAAAAATGATAAAAATTGTCTTTGCTGAACATTACCTCTTTATAAGGTATCATCCATAAGTTTCTACTAAAAAGCCATCCTAGGATCATATTTTGTTATAAATAATGCTTTTTTGATGATATGATGGATTTTAGTATGTTATTGTTTTAGGTATTTTCTGAACTAATATTTTTTTATAGTGTCTATAAGATGGGAGAGTGGGTGTCCATTTATATAAGAGGTGAGTGGGTCACTACTAATATTTTGAAAAGTGAAATAGTACCCACATATTAATCAAGAAAAATAGATCAAAAATGGATTATTAAAGTGAATTAGATATTATTGAGTCTCTATATGTCCATTAAAATAGATTAAGAGATGTCATTATGTCATTTTAACCTTTATCTTTTTTACTTCAACCCCTGGAAAACCAATTTCAACAATTTCAATGGTAAATAATTTATTATGATTTTACATGTCGCGAAATGTCTTCTTAAAGAATATGGATGGTTTGAAATGGATATTAGAACATCCTTCCTTGAGATGAAGGAGATATAATGACCCCCTGAGTTCCAACACCAATAGGCCATGGGTGGTGACTAGCACCATGGTATTGAAATCTCACAAAATGGGAGGCATGACTATTTTATAGTAACAAAGATCAAGAGATATGATGTACCAACCTAAAGAATATCCAAGATATATACATATATAAATAAAACAAAATCCATATCACAAGCATTATTAAATTAAAACTATTAAAAATACTAGGGAAATCCAAGCTAAGTGCCAAAATAAATCAAAGCAGCGACACATAAACTGTCTCCAACTTTTGAGAAAGTAAGGTCAAGCATGGTCCATATAATCTCCCAAGAAACCTAAAAATAGTTTTATTTACATTGTGTGAGCATACAAGTATACTCACTTGGAAAAAAAAAGTCACCCATCCAAAATATAGAGAAGAATACTAAAGACAATGTAAAAAAAAGAACAGAAACACCAAATCACCGAACAAGGAATACAATCCACCCCAACCTCATCAATGGATTCTCACTAAATAATGCAATCCAAGTGATTAAATATAAAAATAAAATTGAGATTTTGGAAACCCACACCACTTCCCACTAATTAACTTATCATCCCTAATGACAAACATCCTAATGCTACCATTCTCTTCCACAATCCCAACATTCACGACCCACTCACACACACCCAGGCCTCAAACCACACACATCCCACCCACAAACACATGGTCCACTATAACACCGCAATCCTTCCTATAAACACATAGACTTCACACATACCACACTTTGCCAGAAAACACATTGGCCTCATCCCTAAGACACCTGGGAAACAAACCACCTCTCACATATCCATTGTCATATATCTGGTAACATACCTCAATAAATAACGACATACCTGAAGAGTCTTAGGAAGTAAAATACTAGAAGAGGGAGCATAGTGGAGCCAATACCATCCATCCATCCTCCGACTAGAATGTTGGGAGAGAACCCCCCCCCCCCCAATCATTGGGGGTGTTGGAATATATTCCTCAACATGGGTGGGGTGGATATAGAAAAAAAATAACTAAAAGTTTATACGTATAGGTTAAAAACACTCATCTAAACTTATAGATTTAGAAATAAGTAACCAGCCTACACAGACCACCTTTGATGTTACCCCTATGTGAACATATCAGAACGAATAATAGTCACTTCTGTAATTAGAAGTATACCCCCAACCAATTCATTTAAACAATTTTCAATCTGCAATTATCAATTTATTAATTCATTTATCATATCCCCACCCGGGGAACTAAAAATAACCACAACTACAACAATTCTCAGATGGATAAAATCCAGTAAACACTTCCAATAATAGAAAATCCAATAAAAAACCTAATTCAATCTTCATCCCAATTTAACACCCATACATATTTTGACATTATAGACAACATTATTCATTGTTCTCCCACCTAATTCACCCTCTCACAACCAATCCCAGTATCCCCACTAGACAAAAACACCACACACTACACACCAATAAATAAAAATTCATGACACAACCCAAACCTGCCGCACCACTACCCAACCACTACCCCAAAGAAGACCCACTTCAAAAACATTCCATCCATTCCATAATCATTCTATTTCTCAACCTTGTATTCTATCACACCACCTACACCTCCTTATATACAAATTATACAACAATAACCACCAAAACCATAGCCTTGATGTACAGACATTCCATACCCCCGATGTAAAAACATACCATACACCACTCACGTAGCCAACCCCTTTTCCACAAATGTACCTAGAAACCATACTCAGCATCATGAAATACACACTTGGCCCAAACCCCAAAAAACCATATATTTCACAATGACACACAAAAATAATCTCAGATTATTTTGATTTTATACACACTAATTTTTAATTCTACTTTCATAATTAATTGGAGATCACAACACAAGTGTAATCCTGGCGCATCCATTTTTTTTAACTAGATGTACTTGGTTAATCATATTTTATGTTTATAGTAATTTAAAATTGGAATAAGTCTAACAAATCATGGGTTCACAAGAAAATACCACCAATGGACATGATTTTTAGAATATCACACCCAACATGATTCACGACATGGATCAAGGATAACATATAAAAAAATGTGATCATCATCATCTCACTCGCCAACGAGCCCGTACCTAAGTTGTAAGAGATTCTTCTTGGCATCTAAGGGATCCAGGTTCAAAACCGGGTGGAGGAGAATTTTCAAGGGTTACTATAGCATGCACTATAGCAGTACTATAGCAGCACTGTAGCAGGCACTATTTTGTATTGTAGCAGCTAGACTGTTCACCTGATTTGGGATTTCAGGCCACCGGTTTGGGCATACGGGTCTCAGGGCCTTCAAGCTATCAAAGGCCTTCGGGCCATAGGGCCTTCGGGCCATAGGGCCTTCGGGCCATTGAAGACCATGATGTCACCCAGTTCACACAGAGCAGGCCCCAGATGAGGATCAAATCACCAGTAGAAGTCACCAGAAGCATAGATAACCGGATTAGAAGAATGAGATGGTATAGAAACCACCATTGGGACCAGGCACCGTGCAGCTTTGTACGAGGCAATGCTAGCCGATCAGCAGTGCAGGTGGGGAGCTAAAGGCAATCAATGATGCAGAAGGTGGGGAGGGGCAGTTCTAGTGGGCTGGGCATACAGGTCATGTATTGGGAATGGTATGCCTCTTGGCCTTCGGGTCATGTATTTCGGGTCATGTCGGGCCTTGTGCCTTGGGCCTACAGGTCATGTATGTATTCCCCTTCAACCATTTAAAGGGGGATTATCTATAATAAAATAAAAAAATAAGGCCTTCAGGCCATTCGACCATCATCTCACTCCAAACCCCTTTATATATTACATATTATTATTTATTTAAAAATATTTTAGAAACATTCACAAGATGGTAATATTACACTCACCCCACATGGTACACAATTAAAGAGAGACAAAGGAAATCCATACTTGGAACAACAGCTTACCAAAACACCTTCTTGCGCTAGAACAAGGTGTGTGCAAGTAGCAGAATAACTCTAAGGAAAAAAATAGAAGGAAACTTGGATCAATGGATACTAAAAAACATGTGACTACTTGGGAATGGAATTCTAGAGACACACCAAGACGGAAAAACAAACTGGGAAGGGAAGATCCCGGATTTAAAGAGTCAGATCCTATATCAAAGGAAGAATAGTTTCAAGAGTCATTAATGTCGGATCGTGGCCATGACTAAGTTTTATTATTATTTTAAATTCCCTAAAGTGTTATGATATTAAGGATATAATTAATATCATTCACAATGTATTTTGAAATTCCCAAACAAATCATTAAAATTGATTTATATCACATAATACATAAGCGGGCGAAATTCTAAAATCTGGGTGAAACTGGTGAAAACTGGAAATTAGGAAAACTATCGTAAGTGACTCACCATTGGGTGAGTTATGGTGTACCCATTCTGTAAGACACTACTTAGTGGGCCACTATTTGGTGTCACCCTTTGTTGACACACCACTCAGTGAGACACCATTTGGTGTCACCATTCTATAATCCACCATTCAGCGTCACCTTTCGATGAGCCACCATTCAGTGTCACCATTCAATGAGCCACTGTTTGGTTTCACTGTTCAGTGAGACACCATTCCGCGAGACACTACTCAGTGAGCCTCCATTATGTGAGCCACCAATCGTTGTGCTTATGTTAGGACAACTTGATTTTGGAAATCTCCAGAGTTAAGCAATTGTTTATTTATAGAACGCCCCACGCACTGGATTTTCCTAAAGGAATGCCCACAAGGGGTTTGAGTCATTACATTACTATTCCTTATAGAGAAAAGTAATGTTTTAAATATTAGGTAATATAAAATTTTATTATTATAAATATTGAATCCATTTTTCAAAAATCCATTTAATGAAGTGGTATTATTTAATTTAACAATAATACTATAGATGTGATTATAATGTGATTTTTTATACAGATAATGTACAAATGCTTATAATTTTATTATATGAAAAATAAATATTAAAAGTATTCCAATAAAAATTAATCATATTAATAGTTAAATTATAAATATAATTTAAAATTCAATCAATTGTATAGTTTAATTTACTATTATTTATAATTTAAACAAAAATGAAATTGTCAATGAAAATTCATTTGAAAATTCATAATTTCATAAAAATATAAAAAAAATCCATGATATAATTTTGAAATGATGCTTCAAAAAAATAATATAATTTTTTCAAGTAAATTTTTCAAATTATAATGAATTCGATTTTAGTAAAATTTATATAATTCAAAAAATCTATTTTTTTAAAAAAATAAATTTTTATGTGTACCCATGGATTATTTATTATAACATTTATAAAAAAGTTATAATATTAATTTTATTAACTTAATTGAATATATAATGTATAAATTTCATTACAACCATTCACCATTTTTTGTATATTATTTAGGTAAAATGTGTTTGTTTGAATCAAAAAGATTATGAGAAATATATTTCTATAATGTTCAAATTATTTTTATTTTCATTTTTAATTAATTTTTCACCAAATAATTAATTTCATAACCATTAATTTTATTAATATAGTTAATTGAATACTCACCTATCATTAAGACAATGAGTAAGAGACAATCATTTTAAAAATTAATATTTTAATTAAATTTAACTTTTCTTTTAAACTCAATGTTTCATGTAACACAAGATAAAAAAAGTTTTGCTTCATGCATAAGATAAATAAGTGTTTATTATAATGAAATGCAGAAAAATAGCTTCATATAAAGAACATTAAGGAAAATATTATGTTTTTCCAAAAAACTATTTATCAAAACCACATGGCCTTACATAATGTTTTTCAAATTTTAATCCAAATATGAACTTGAACAATCCAAGTGAACACCTGTTTCTAGATTCCTACAGGCGGTTTGACAGTCCGTGTGAAAATCATGTGTTTACAAAAATATAATAGATTAGGCCTATCATTATTTCAGAATAGGGTTGGGTAAAACAAAAATAATTTGGGCGAGTTGCATCTATAATTAATTATTTATTTTGAAGATTTTTTCAACCAATGTATCATGTATTTGAAAACTAGTCAACTTCAAATTAGGGTTTCATGTTTGAGGTGTAATATAAATGAAAATTGTGTGATAATTGTGTGCATAAAAATATTTCTCCAAATAATATATATTTGTGTTATAGAAAAATATTGAATGATTCCAAAGCCACCATGACTCCAATAATCACATTTATTAAGGTAATTTAATGGTTTAAATTCACTAGTAATGAATAAACTACCAATAATATTATCCTACATGTTTCATTAAAAACATTAGAATAATAAATTAGGTAATATAAAAAAAAGAAAATTTTAGAAAATTTATGTGACCATTCTCAATATAAATCTTACAGGGAATTAAGGATAATGAAACAATATAATTTCATTATTCAATAATGATTTAGTGGAATCAATTTCAACCCCTATATTAATTTTAAAAAATAATCATAAGTGATTTAAATTTATAATAATTAAAGAAAATGAAGAGGTAAAAACATCCTTATATCAATTTAAAATCATCCAATAACTACCACTAATCATGTTGTAGTGGTAGAGGAAGGAGAGGTGTAGATTTTCTAGTTTTTCCATATAATAGAATATGAATATAGGGGGAAACATAAAAGATTGTTGGAGGAGGTAGGGTTATATCCAATGTTTTTTAAGAATACAATGTTGATGACATCCTATAGAGTATCATTAATTCCGAAAAAGTTACCAAAATTATAAATTATAACATGAATTAAAAAAATCAATGAACCACAAGGTGGTATAGGAATTGAAAGTCCACAGTTGTAACCCAGAGTAAGGGTTTGAGAAATAATTCCTTAAATAAAAAATTCCTAATTTTTTTGAATCCTTGAAATTATATATATGCTATTAATCATGTGAGTTTTGGAAAAAGTTAAAGATTAATATTTAATATGGGTTTCAAGAAATGATGACTCATTGTTCATGAGATAATATGGTATGAACAAATTAATTAATAGTTATGCATCCATCAAATTCAGGTCCTAAAGAGTCTAATGTACATGGTAAATGATCTCAATTTTATTTTATCCTATTTCTCATTGTAAGGTACTTCAAATTACAAAGAATGGGTATTGTGAAACCATAATTAATCATAGGGAAGAGTCAAAATCAATGAAAATGTAAGAATATTTAACCTTAGATCTCATATTAAACATTATAATTCGACCAACTCGGGCAATGGTCATGCTCAATGAAAGAAAGAAATTAAACCCACATCGTAACACTAATCACAATAGTCATGCCTATTCAATCATGGAAGAGGAAATAATGAATAACAAACATGAAATGTCAAATAAACATACAATCAAAAATAAAATTCCTCATACAATCATTTCACTTTGATCACACATGTCATGACACAATGAGATAACCCCCTCCAATTAGAAATAAGAGGGTATAGAAAATAGGGATGAAAATCCAATTGAGAGGAGGTAGTGGTTGTTCTCCATGGATGCACCTTGGTTCTTGTGTTCTTGATTTGCCTAGGATCCGTCCTCCAGTTCATCCATAAATAGCATGGGTGAGTAGTGATATTATAAGTTTCATTTTTTACCCTCATCATCCTAGAATTAAATCATATATTTTCATATCCTTATTATTTTTTATATTCTATAAATCTATCATGACATGTAATCTATTTTAGCAGTGGATTGTTTTGTATCTCTATCTTTCTTTAATATTCATGTTATGTATATTGTACATGATATGTAATGGATTTTCACTACGTTTACTCTTTCATGAATTTTCCATAGCAGTGGTGGATCATTACATCATGTAATGAAACACATAATATATAATTGTCCTGCTATACTTTTTTATCTCTACTAAATCCTCAAAAATCCAATGTCTCACAGCTTCTCTTCACATGTGACCTGAATTTTCCTTAACCTCATATTTTATTCCATTTTATCACATTTTCAAAATATCCAACTTGTCCTTCCAGAAAACCTAACATAAATAAAATAGTTCACAAATTTGGATATATTAATCATTTATGTATAGAAATAAATATTTTAAAACATGATTAAATACATTCATGGAATATACATATTAGTATACATATGATTTGGACTCATGTATTACCGACCCATGAACAATATTTGTAACTCACACTATCTCAATATGTATAAAAACTCATAGATTGACCACATAAATTAACAAACTATTTTTTAAATATGAATCATACACTAAAAAAATACCTCATTGTTAGTGTTTCACCCCATTTTCTTCCTTATAACCTAGAACATGTAACACATTGGAAGCCAATGGAAAATACACCTGTGTGATTTTCTCTAAAAATCCACATGGTTTGGACTTACTATATGGTAATCACGTACATTGAAAAAACCATATCCAAAATATCATATATAATTATAAAACTCCTATACCTCTGATGATCAAAATATTCCAATCATAGGCCTCTATAAATAGCCAAATTTGTCTCATTATGATTCTAAAAATCTAAAAAATAAAATAACAATATTGATCCTCTAAACACTCTATGTTTTTAACTAAAATTTAAATTTCTTATGAATTTCACAACCCATTAATGCATAAGTAACTGTGGAGGATTTATGTTTTGTGGATTATAGTATAATATTCATTATACATATTTCACATCAATGGAAATAAAAAATAAAATATATATTTCATGATATTGATCATGTATTTTTTAATTTAAGTGGGACATTGTTATCTAGAAAGGATATCACGGTTTATTGTTTATTTATTATAGGAAATCTGAAGAAATTTTTTTATATTTAAATTTTAATAGACCTCATTGAATTTGAATTAATATATTGAAAAAATAAAATTTATAATTAATATAATTTCTCCCATAGGATTAATAGTGATTATTTTTATTATATAACTGAGAAAAATGTTATGACATACGAATTATAGAATTGTAAATAGAGTTTTGACCATAATATTATTCTTATATACATGAGTGTTTTGATATAACGAAATTAGAATGGGATATTGACTCCATAATTAATGGTTACTATATATAATAAATTCTAGAAAAGTGATAGGAACATTATATCTAGTATAAAAATGAGCTGTATAGAATATTTTTCATTTTGGATTCAATACATTCTCGATTTCAAGCATTATTGAATCATGGAATGAGTACATCTAAGGAAACTGGTTTCATTGGTTACCAAATTACTATAAGTTCCTTTAGATATGTGATGATGAATATTCAGAAATATAATTTCATGATATGATAAATGATATATAATCCTTTTTTTGTAAGATTCTCATTCTTCTCTCTGAATGGTAGGAAGGAAGGGTTCTGATGTTTAGCATAAACCACTAAAAATTTCAATAGGATTAAGACACTCTACTTTATTCATCATTGAAAACCATTAATTTATTACATATAAAATATAATTTTACTTGGATCGATGTAAAATGTTATGTGATTTTTATAACTCAATTGTATTTGTATTCCTTATACCAAACTATCACATTTGATGTGATTCCCCAGAACTATACATAAAAAATGGTTCCTTAAAAATTAAATTTTACAATAGAATATATTTTGACTATAGATTCACTGAAATAATAATACAATATGACATCATCTAAAGAAAAAACATCCTTACACACATTTCTTGGAATTTCTTTTATAGAATTAGAAAATTAAAGAAAATCATAAACTAATAAAAATATTTTCGATATAAAAATATTTAAATTGTTCTTACTATATATAAAAAACTACTTAATTGATAACATGTATTCATCATCTCCTATAAATTATTCTACATTTTTTATCCTCGTAATAATTTCTTGTATTCTATGTTTCATAAAAACACTGTGAATGGAAACATCAGAAAGTCATAAACTCAAGTTCTCATTTTGGAAATGTAAAGTTGATGCTATAAAAAATAATATCATGGAATAAAAAATATGGTTTTAATAAATAATCTAAATAATTCCATAATCAATTGAAACTGTGCTAATATAATATCAATTTAAATAAATTAAATTATAGAAAAAATTATTATGGATCTCAAACTAATTGAATGTATAATGTCAGACAACACTCAATGTTCCCATGGCCCTATTATAGAAAACTATTATAATGAAAGAAGTTCCATATAGTAAAATCATATCAATTTGACCTCATTAAACCTATTGATGCATTGATGAGATATTTAATTGTTCTCATCACCCATTTCTTATTTAATTCATATTCAGTCACCATAATAGTAAAAAATACATTTCATGGAAATATCTTAGGAACCATTGGTTCAATAAAAATATTTTTATCTATATAATGATGTATATAAAGTTAAAATTCATAATCAACATAAATTTATAGTCAATAATAATCATGAATTTAACTAAATTTCATTATGTCAACAAAATGGATAACATAATCATTACCCATACGGTAGAGTATTGTGGTTGGATAAACATCACATAGTCAATGTTATCGTATTCATTTGTATTATAAATAAATCATATGAGATACTAATAAATTTTCTTTGTGAATAAAATGGATATTATGACCAATCCCATCAAGTGGAAGTCTTTTTTTGTTTAAAAAAACAATTCCACAATGTTATAAAGAATATAAGTTACAATTTTTTCTTATATAAAACACATTATTCTAATATAAATCAAGAATGATAGTACCCAAAAGGGATAATGAATTGGATTGTTTGGTAACATGAGTTAATCCACCTAAAATATCAATATATATATTATAGTATAAATAGGGAAACATAATCCATATTAATTAATTCCGTCTGAATATGATAATTGAAATTTAAGGGATGTCACCAAGGTTCATTCAGAAACCATGATTTTACCTAGAAATAAAATAGGATGTTATTTTCCACATCAAAAATTATTTTTCTAAATTCTATGTAATAAATAATAGAAAAAAATATATGTTAATTTTAATATTATATAATAAGAACTTAAAAAATCATAATGTTTATCTTGGATAAAATTAGAGGGAATGATAAATAAAATTAAAATTTATTTAAACAACACTATTTAATATATGGAAAATACAATTATTTAAATGATACATTATAAGACATTTAGAAAACATTATTTTCACCAAGAATGTTTTTAACCATAATGTTCTCAAAATTATAATATAGAAATATATTAGATGGGTGGCGAACCCAAGAATGGATGGCTGGCGTTCTTGCTGAAAAAATATAACTATAAAATGAAAATTGATTTATAAATATTACTTATGGGAAAAAAATTTCCTGATGTGATAAATACATCAAAACAGTGTATTATGTGGTAATATTGGATGTTATATGAATAAAATTATAATACTAGATAATTTTATAAATTGGTATATTGTACACATCTTTGATATACAAATGGATTATCATAAATTACTGAAATGAAATTGTATTAAAAAAATCGTCACATCATAAGTTACAATTGAGTAAAATATATTTAATCAAATTGGATTTTTTTATCATTATATCCCATAAATAAAAAAATTAATTATAAAGTAATATCCATAACCACCTCATACATAATTCAATGGAATTAATATTGCATTTCCAATTCACATCTATTTTTTTAGAAATTAAAATATTACTGTATGAGAGATTTTTTAATCAAAATTCTCTGAATGGGGAGGCTTTTATATAATGTTACTATTAAATAGTATTAATATAATTAATTATATAATATATTACACAAGATTATTTCAACAACATAAATGGTATTATGACTATAACACAAAACATGTCTTATATAGTGGAATTTGAGATGAAACCCTTACCTCATACTGATTCAGTAGACACTTATAATAAAATTCCTAGATAATTAATCAATGTTCTTGAATTTTATACCCAAGAACATTATCCATAACCATGATCAATTATCATCCCAATTTGAATCATTTTATACATATTGATATATGTTAATCTTCACTTATTTTCCAAAACGATTTTATAAAAAAAGTATATCTCAAATGAAGATTTATAAAATATGTGTTATTATTTATTATTTTTCAAATTTTAATATATATTATATAACCTATGATACAAAAATTTATATTACAATCTATTTTATAGTGAAATAATTTCATTCCATAATAGTTGTTTTAATAATAAACGGGGATGAAATTTTTGACTAGCATGATTCAATGTATTAAATTAAAAACATGTGATTTATTAATAAATGATTGAAATATTCATATCATCTTACCTAAAAAATTATTTACATAAATATATGAAATTAAAAAAAATAATCTCACATTGTCATATATGAAATATATTCACTATAATGTTGATGTAGTCAGTTAAATAGACCCAACCAGGAACCAACCATGATTAATTGGTTATTATGTGTTAGTTTAGTTATAATATCATTATCACGAATGAATAATGTTTTTATTTATTTAGTTTAATGTGAAATAATAATTTTTAGGGTTGTATAATGTGCTGATTATTTATATGAAGTCCCTAATTAGAATAAAGAGATTATTTTCCTCTTATAATACCTATTTTAAACATTTGAATAAATGATTATAATTTTACCATAATATAATGATTAGGATCTCAAATTATTCATTCAATAATGTAAATTATATGATAATTATATTTTATATCCTTTAAACTTATCATCATGAAATTCTATGTACAGTGGTGGTGAAATTAAAATAAAAAATCATTCATTTCATGGAGGCAGTAGTGTACATGTATACATAGATAATGAATCCGATTACTATTTAATGGTATAAAGTAGAAATAGGTTTTGTTGTATCTAAATCATCAACATGATACTAATATAATAACAATTTATTAAATTCTATTTTATACAATCCATTTATGGTGGTGAAGGGAAATGAAATATGTTATATCATTGAGGAAGTTACCCCCAAAACAGATGAATGATAGTTTTTTTTATTTTAGAAACTAAAAATGATATTAATTATTATTCACATAGAATAATAAAATTCTATATATAATCATTAATTATTTTATATTATAGGAAAATTAAAATTTATAATGAAATATAATATGATAAAGTATAAAATTTATTTAAAAATGATTACTCGCATTGTGCTCTTTGAGATTTACTTAGGAAATTCATGGTAAATTGATGGCATAGGCTAGTGTAATGTGACCAAAATATAAATAGGGTGATGATTATTCTAGGTGAAGGAAAAAACAAAATATTATATATGGTTAAAAAATATTGATATTTCAAATGAAGGGGTGGATAGTTTCCCATTTAACTAATAGATTTAATGGGAATTATTTAAATATTTTAAATTAATATAAAGTTGTTACATGTAAAACAGGCCATTAGGATCCAAAATAGATAAATAATGTATTTGGGAAGTTATAATGTTTATCATACCCTCACACACCCAATCATAGACATTTTTTTAGGTTTCAAGCCCTTTACAATAAGAATCATTACTAACAGCATTTTAGCTTTTAAAATGATAACTAGTTTTTACACATGGTATTTTAATCATTATGAGAAAAAATAAAGGGGTCCTAATTATATAATAGAAAGCCTTAGTTTATTAATTTTAAATAAATTTTATTTGATTCTCACATTCATTATAAAAAAATGAATTATAGAATAAAAATATATAATTTCTTAAAAACATTTTTGAAAATAATTTTTCTATTCTAAAATATAATATACATGTTATTAAATTAAAATGAACATTAATAAATTTATAAATTCAGATTCAAAATACATATGTTTTCCACTAATAACATCATTAATTCATAATTAATACTTATATACTAATTTTTTTTAAATTTTATGTTCTTTTTAAAAATATGTTTTTCATATATATTAACATCATTCTGAATAATACTAAAAATTCACATTATGATAATATTACAATGTTGAATCCAATAAAATTAATTTTTAAAAAAATTAAATTATAAATATCATAAATACAACTCTTATATTAAAATTAGAGATATATTAATAATAAATTTTTATTGAAAATAACATATTGTTAAATATTAAATATTCTCATTCATATTTCATATTATTAATTTATTAAATTAATATTTACTAATAATTCGTATCAAATTTTTTATGATCATTAATAATAAATTTTTTTAAATAAACAATCATTTTACAATGAAATTACATATTCATTAAAATAAATTTCTAATCATTATGTCTTTTGTTTAGTAATTTTATCTATACAAAATGAATTTTATTCATATTATGTATAGCCTAAATTATAATTTTATAAATATCTCATAATGTGGTTTTCTAATAATTTTTATTTAAATATGGTTGTTTTTTTAATATACATATTTTAAAAATTTTGGACCAAACATTATTTTTATTTTTATATCAAAGACCTCTTCCCTTTTAGTTAGAGGGAATCCCATTACACAGCCCCTATGACTAAGGTCAAGTGGACCATGAATATGGATTTATAACCCAATGCATCATCATGCCTACAAAATACACCCTATATCACCACTGGTATGCATCATGCCAGCATCACCAAATCTGTCATAAATCACCCAAGGGGATTTCCACGACTTGAACCCTGGTCTTTTGAGTGCATTATTTCAAGCGCAACCCCAACTTCTATAATAGTCATATCTAATATATATTATTAACTAAATAGATCAATGTTTTGTTTTAGATTTGTGTTTCATTTTTAGAAATATTTCAAAAACAATATTGATTTATAAAAGGTAATCATATATTTGAAAGGATGGGTATTAAATTATCTATTAATAAATAAATTTCATCCTCACTGTTAGACCCGTATGATCAAAATAATTTCTATAGGGAACACATAATTAACAATCCCCCATTTGATGGTCAATGGTTTATTTGGGATGTGGAATATTATTTATATAAACAAAAAACTATTATAATTAATTTATTAAGCGATATAACCCATTTTTAATTTCACATATAATTTTACATTTGTCGGAAAGTTTGTATTCGTAAGGAATAACATTCCAATACCTTGAAAATTATTATAATCATAATAATATCAAAAGTTGTGTTTATTTAAAAATAAATAATTATTAGTTGGGGAAAACATAATTTTCATAAGATATCTAAAAATATAGAATAGAAACACAATATTTGATACATTATTACTGGTTTAAATGGATTTTACATGTTCATATAAATATCATTGACATGTTCCCTTATTTTCATTTGTATTGGGCTAATAAGTCATATAATTACCAACTATCCTAAAGTTGAAGAAAAAAAATTAGTTTATTTTCTATTTAAGTAACAGTTTTGAAACATCTGACCTTCTATTGCAAACACATTTCATTTACCAATTCATTTAAGGTAATACCCATTGCATCATCAAGCATTTTTCACATATATGAAATTTAATGATCATTCCTCCACCATTTTCATCACTTGATATATCAAGAAATTCTATATGTCTATTAATTGGATTAATAGGGATTCAGAAAGGTTCACATTGTTTTTCATTTGTTGTGAAAACTTGTTTTGAATAACAATATAGTTTCACAATCCATATCCCATTTGGATGGGGGTGCTCAATGATGTAATCACCACATTATTCCCCACACTATTTATTATATATAGTTATGTCCATTAAAAATAAATAAAGGGGGTGTGATTAGTGATGAAACATTAAACATATGTGTGAGTTATAATAATTTATTTAATTAAAGGGGTTCTACCTTAAAACCATTTAGCCTTATCATCACATTTTTAAATAATTCCATTAGTTATTCCTTTATCCATATTAGTTTATCCTAGGCTTATTTATATAGGGTTAGCTTATAATTCTCATCCTAATCCTAAAAAAGTGATCCCAAGTTACCAAAAACATTCATAAAACATTATGAAATCAAATAGAAATGAAATATATTATCTCAAAGTAAAACATATCCATTATTTAGGAAATGACTTTTTTATTAATATATACAATATTATGTGATTCACTAAAATTAAATCAATTTTATCCAACACCACATTCCTACTAGGTTCTGTAAAAAAATTATTTAATATTACAATCAACACACCCATAATATTCTAATTTATTGATTTTTTATAAACCACATATTATTCTACCAATAATGTTAAACCAGGTTTTCTATTGGTCCAATTTATCATACACCTTGTGTTGGACCATTTAATATGAAATATTCCATTTTTTCAGTTATTTACCATAGTTAGATCTTTTCCAGGTCATATATCCACTATTAGAATATATATATCGACAAACTTTCTAGGATAATAACACAATAACTACATTATAAAAACATTATAATTTAATCAAATACATAAAATCCAAACATAGATGTATCCTAAGGGTTTTATCTAATATTATATCATATAATAAAAAAACAAAAGTACATTATTAATATATAAATAAATCATAAATAAAAGAACTGGTTATATGTAGATTCAAATTATAAATAAAAATTACATTATTTAATTTTAAATTATCCTTTACAAACATTGTAATCAAAAACTTTCTCTATAACATACATGGATACAATTTTGGATGCCTCATTCTGACATTCCATGTTTGAGTACCCTAAACACAATCATTACATGTTAGAATTAATATATAATACATATTACAAGACATAGTTATCCCATTATTACATTACACAATGAAAATAAATAATTTTATGTACTATATTTACCTTTTATGTCTAAGAATTATATAATTTTAAAAACCATATACTAATGAAGATCATAAATTTCTTAGCTACTAGGGATTTGTTCCTAATTATATATGAAATTACGTAATTTATCGAATGTATTAATCTTTTCTAATAAATTCTCCTATTTGTTTTTTCTTTTGAAAGATGTCATGGGTACTACTTTTCTTCACAACTTGGGAAATGAGAATATAATAAAGGAGTGATATCAGAGGATCTATAGTGTAAACATATATTTGAATCATTAAAAAACATCAGTATAACATTTATAATATGAATGATTAAATAAAATTATTATTTTTTAATTAATGAAGTGTGAGTGAATTTCATATATGTGATAACAAATAAAAACATTATTTGCAATAATTTTTGATCTTATATCGAGTGATTTCATAATTTTGGATATAATACCTTATTTGTATTTCCTCATACTGTGAACGTTTTATAATATGGGGCGCTTCATAAACAAAAAAATATTACGTTTTGTCTAAATTGATCTATTGATTCATCGAGGGGGTATAAAATAATTGGACCAACCAATAACTATATTGAGTCATGTTATTTCTCCATGGAACATTTAGCTAAGTGAAATCATGTTCATATATATAATAAATAATATGGAATTTATAACATAATCAAAATAATATTTTAGTAAATAATCATCATTTGTGAAAATATATTAACACTTTTTAATAAAATTTATTACATCATCCAAACCCATCTAATGGAAAAAGGATGTCAATTAAACTATACAATAAAATCTTTCCCATTATCATCTATATTCAAATAACATAATTATAAATAGTAATACTTTTCCCCATATCAAAAAAGGGATAACATTATCAGAATACATCAAGATGAAGTTGGTGGAAGGTTTCAAAATAACATTACCATACTGTGATGAAGAAACAAATATGTATATTAATCTATATGAACAACATTATTGTAAAATTATTCCATAATAACAAAAAATATGAAGTGATTAGGATTAGAGTATTTAAAAAATGAGATGATTCATATAAAAGATAAAAATATATAAAAGTGACTATATTAATAACATATACCCCAATTATCTTAGTTAATTTTGTAAATTAAATTGTATAAACGTTTTGAAATCATATTAGTTCTTCAAGAAAATATTTCTAAATTTTTTATAAAAGATGATGATATTGGCCATGTCCAAAAATAATTTACAATTTTATAATTTATTCCTATTTGAAAACCAATACTATCAAAATAAATCATCAAAAATAGGGTTTTAAATTAAAATAACTTTTATCTTAGGGAAATGAGTAGGCAGATACATTCCATATGAATACTAATGGAATCCCCATTTTAATATCTGAAAAAACCCATTTCTTCAAAACAAATCTCATAAAAAGCATTATGAAACATTTTTTTGTATAAAATTATCTTTTCCACTATATTTGTATAAACATTTCTATACAGTAAACTATTTTTGTAGGATAAACCATGAATGGATAAAATAAGTTCATTATGAAAAAATAAAACTGAATAAAAGGGGACCTTAGTAATCAATATTCTATATCAAAAACATAATCCATGAAGTATGAAATATTTCAAAAATTATTATTATTTGTTAGTATTGTAAAATAATATTTTAATAACACATAATATAGTCAATTCATAGAATTTATACTAATTTTATTTCTAATAGTTTGATCATAACTCCATGAATGAAAATTGAGTTACCAACCATAATATGAATAGAAAAATAATTGTGTAAACAATTTATATAAAAATGGAAAAAATCACATAATGTTCCCCATGATTTAATATATATATATGATAAATATACTTCAATGGGATGTTAATACACTATTCAATGTAATACATGATAAATAACAGAATAATATCTCAAGGAATTGATGTTTTATAAAAATAAAACATAATTCTTTAGAAACCTTTTAACACAAATATTTTAAAAGGGTTGGAACCTAATTGAATAAAAATAAATATTAAGAAATTTTAAATAATTTTATAATATCATAAATATTTTTATACACGTAAAAAAGAAATATATGCTGTATAAATACTAAAATGTCTTAATGGGGTGATTTTTTATGAAAACCCTTACCATGGTCCCCATTAATTATCTACATTCACCAAATAACCTGGATTAGTAAATAAATTTAATTAAAAAAATGAATAACCAGTTCATAAATTGAACATTTATTACCCCCATTTATAGTAAATATATATATATATATATATATTATCATGTTTTTAAATAATTTAAACACTAGGTCTAATTAATAGTTATCCGTTTAAATTAGTTTCAATATTAATGTTTTTTAAAATATTATTTTTATAATTTTCATTACTATATTTTAATCTCACAAGTTGCAATTGGTTTTCCAATATGATATATCATGAAATAATTTTATTCCATTTTTGTTTTGTTTAATATCAATGACAACAAATTCAATGAATAACATGTTCCATTTTTTATATAGAATAAAAGGTGATTTCTTACATAATGAGATTTATATTGAAAATAATCTACCAAAAAATACATTATTTATGTATTAAGATTTAATTTTACTGGTAAATATGTTCTCATAGTCATCCATTATATAACTTCCTAATATTTGTCAAGTGGGTTGTTAAAAAAACACAAACATTAACCTATCATGACTAATAAGTGATTCTATGGAATTTCTTCCATCATATAATTATAAAAGTAGAAATAATGATATTATTTATTTATCATTTATATGATATATCATAATTTTATAGATATAGAAATATTGGATAATTTATTTATATTTCTTTCGTAGATGTACGATATTATTTTTCTATTTATAAACAAATTTTAAATGATTAAATCAGCGATGATCATTTTTTATAATATAATTAACTTTTTATACATAATTTTATAAAAAATAGTGAAAATTTAAATATCATATTTAAAATTTACCACCATTCACATCCCTATAAATTTAGGGAGGTGATGTAATGAAGAAAAAAATCATTCATTCCATTGTGGTTATATTCCACATGTATGCATGGATGATGATTTTTTCAATCATATAATGGGAGAATCACTAATACAAATATGGATTTTATCAATGCTAAAAAGGCCTTTACCAGTGCTAAAAAAGTGCTATATATTCAGTCAAAGATAAAGGGGGGGTGGGGTCCCCTTTATCAGCGCTTTTTTTAGCGCTGATAAAAGTTAAAAAATTTAAAAAAATGAAAACAAATTAAAAAAATTTAAAAAATATGTAAATCAGAGGGGGATTTTAACAACGCTTTCCCCCCACCCCCACCTTTTATCAGCGCCCCTGCAAGCCCCAACCACGATCCCCACGCTTTATGAGCTCTTTGTAGACCCCTTTAGTAGTTCTATATCCCCCCCAAATTCACCCATGTGCGCGCCCCTGCCTGCCTCTACCAGGTTTTGAACTCAAGATCTCCCCCCATGCGCGCTAAGCCTTTACCACTACTCTAATTTGATTTTTTCTCCAATTAGTGATAAATATATATAGTTATATTTATTCATGTATTAATATTAATTTATATAGTTGTATTAATATATATATATACATATAAAGTTATATTTATACATTAATAAATTTATTTGTATATTTGTATATTAATATTAAGTTATATCCATTTATTTATATATATTTGGTTATATTTTTTATCCATATATTTATTCTTATATTAATATATATTTATAAGATTAGTTTTCAATACAATTATAAAATATGTTTTGTTTTGTGTGTTTATAAATAAAATCATATATACAACACACATACAAACACACAGATATGTATATCTGTGTGTGTTCCTATAAGTATAATTATACATATATAAATATATATATAAATATATATGCATATACATATGTTAGAATATATATATATATATATATATATATATATATATAATATCAGTTTGTTAATATATAGACACACAAAAATAGACGCACACACGTTATATAGGTACATATATAGTTAGATTAATATATAGGTTTATAAATATTGATATATTGGTATTTTAAATCAAATGGATATTAGTTATTATTTAGATAAAGATAATATATTTTATATGTAAATATGCTTAATTATTTATTTAAAAAATTAATTTTTAGGTGTGAAAATATAAAAAATAGGTATATCTTGTTATATATTTGATTATAAATAGCAGTGCATTATAAAAAATGACAAACATTCAAAGACATAATATCAATATTAATGTAATACCTTGGAATAAATTCAGTTCCCACAAACAAAAGCCATTAATACCCCATAAAACGAGGCTGAAAATCAACAAAATGTTAAATAATCGGGGTATCCAAAATAAAAAATCAGTTTTGGAGGCCTTCTGAGCCTTTTTGGCCTCGAAAAATGTGAAAGAGGCTTTTCCATGGTCACCAAAGCATAGAGCTACATCGCAAACTTCGATTTGATATGTTTTAGAGATCAAACGGACACCCATATCAAAATTTATGGCCGTTTGAAGTTCGAGTTACGTTTTCAACATATTTTTTAGCTTTTTTTA
This sequence comes from Viscum album, assembly GCA_963277665.1. Lineage (NCBI taxonomy): Eukaryota > Viridiplantae > Streptophyta > Magnoliopsida > Santalales > Viscaceae > Viscum > Viscum album. The sequence goes on from OY728123.1 coordinate 896,226,948, forward strand.
TTTTTTCAATCTTAAAATTGTTATTAAATTAATATTACTCCATAATAATTAGCAAATTATTTATTAAAAATATTTTTTAAATTTTTTTATAATCCATTTTCACTAAATATATTATATTTTAAGTGTAACTGTATATTTATACTTATCTAAAATATATTTACAATTATATTTAAAAAATATATATTATATTTATACCAATATAACTATTTCTATATATTTAAATATTAATATATAATTTTGATGATTTTTTTTGAAGAAAACCCTTTATCAACGCTTTTAAAAAAAGCGCTGATAACGACCCCCCTTTATCAACGCTATAAAAAAAGAACTGAAAAAGGGGTACCCTTTAACTGCGCTAAAAAGAGAGCTGTTAAAGGGGGTACCTTTATGAGCACTAAAAAAATCTCTCAATAAGGTATCCCCTTTTATCAGCACTGATAAAGGGTGGCACCGGGAAAGCCTATTTTTGTGGTAATGAATGGCTTAATATAATATATTAATTTAAAATATTTTTAATGATTTAAATGTCTTAATTATATAACAACTCTTCTATTTATATTATCCTTTTTGGTTATGAAGGAAAATGAAACAAAATATTTATGAGTTCCATTAGAAGTTGGGGAAGGGCCAATTTTATTCGTTTATATAACTCCATATTTCCAAATATGTCATCATAATATTGAGGGAGGAACTAATAAAAATGGAATGTGGCTCCAAAATTGACCATAATGGAGTAGGGAAGGTATAAAGACAATACACACATCAAAAACTCAATTGTATATATGTATTTATCATGTTTGACTCACTTTACCCCGTGATTTTTTACTTTTACCATTTCAGTTTTTACACCGGTAACTATATTTTACCTACATTGACATAAATAATGTTACTATACTTAATAAGGTACTTTTTTGTTAATTTTGTGACAATGGTTATAAATTTCAAACATAAAACATTTTATTTAATTTTTAAATGATATATAAGTAAAATTTAAAAGAGAAATGTTTATTACAATAAAATTAATTTTTGAGAAAATGTAACGTATGCTCTAAAATATGAAATATATGGCCTTAATGTAAAAATAATATTATTTAATAATATAAATTCATTTATAAATTTCACATAGTATAATATAGAAAAATTTCATGAATTCCTAAATCAATATAATATAATAATAATGTCCTAAAAGAATTTGTTTCTTAAAAAAAATTATTTTTACCTTAAAATCATTATTTTTAATAATGATGAGAAAATAATGTTATGAAAATATTTATATAATGAATAGAAAAATATCCAATTTTTGAAATGGAAATTTTAGAAATGAATGATTTATATAAAATATAGAAATATAATGGAATATTTTTATAGGTATAATGATTACTACAATTTTAACCATTCTATTTTTTATTTTTTATTATTAAAAATTATAATAGTATTATCCTATTATTCACATAAAATATAATTTCTCATCATTAATCACATGTTTCTTGAATAATAACTCATATAACATAGAATGTAAATTAAAAAAGAAATTATTGTTTTATTAATTTTAGCTATAACAATTGGTGTTCATTCATATTTAATATACAATTTATATTATTTATAAAAATATATCATATATCACTTACCCATATTATGTTCCCCTAATTAAAGGACTTGGTTTTAAATTCCATACATAATAATTATATTTTTCATTACTAATATATTGGTTTTATATAGTTTTCATTTCTACGTGGGTTAAGTAATAAACTAATTTAGCTATATAAAGGTAATCATATACTACAATTTTCAGCTTCTACATGGGATCCATTCCATTCTATAATTTTTTCCACATTATGAATGTGGTTTGATTTATGTTCTCTAGTAATGAATATTTCTATAAAATATAATTTATTTTTATTTTGTAATTAATATATATTGACCATGAACAATTTATACGATAAATCATTGTGGATCGCTTTTCAAGGTCATCATTTACAATATTTGTGATTAATTTTAAATAAGCATTCAATGGTAAGATGATTTAATATAGTCCTCAGTTGATTAGGATTCCACTTATTACAATCAAATTCTTGTAAAATTATTCATTTAATGAAGTTATTTATAAAAAATATTTTATATTAAACTAGTTTGATAAAATATTTAAAAATCATGTTTTTTGAAAAATTAATAATTTTTTATTTTGAGAAAATCATTGATTACTCAATATTCAAATATTACTATATCATTTGTGGAATTTTTTATTATAAATTTGTTAAAATGTATGATATGATGGTTTTATATAATATTAAATAAAAGGAAATATTTTTTATGGAATATGTATTTTTTATATTAAAGAGGATCACTGGTATATAAATTACTGTCTTGGAGGGAAAAAATACAGAGAGATGTGTTGGAAATATTGAATAGAATGGATTTTTAGCATCACATTTTCAAATTGTTTTTCAAAAAATTTAAATGCAATAAAATATTCTTTAATGTGAAAAAATATTATCTACATCAAGGGTTGTAATTTTTTGATTATCATTGTGTAAACTAATTATATAGGTTTTGTATTGATTTTTCAGATTTAAGATAAAAAAATAAGATTTTTAAAACTAAAAAATTAGGATAATTAATTAGTTATTATTATAATGGTAGGAATGAAAATTAAATTATATCATAGTTCATTGATATTGAATCATTCAACATATAGATAATAAGGATGTGTTTAATGATCATGAATCTCTCAACTTTGTATTATAGCGATAATGAGTTAGGTGATAAAAATTAAAACGTCTATATACTAGTCGTACTGATTTTAATACAGTATTTCTATATCATACTATAATCCCCCAACATATGAAAAAATTAAACTATAATAAATCATTCCAATGTGGTGGTTTTTATCTTGAATAGATAATTATGAGATTATATAATTCACATACATTATATTTATCAATAAAACTACACCACTCAATAAATATTCTTCCATTATAAATTATACTAACATACATGAAGGGGAGAATATATTAACATCCAATGAAAAAATTGTCTATTAAAATAAATATTGATTTATTCACAATAAAATACATATAATTTTTTTGTAACCACATATTAATTATCACAGTTGTATTATAACTCATTCAATTACAAGGAACATCATAATTTAATTATCAAACCATATGATGTTTAGTATCAATATGATTTATTATAACTACAAACACCAATAATAAAAAATTATCATCAAATATAATGTAACAGTGAAAAGTAAAAAATTAGTTGAATGACAATGTACATATTCTTTTATATAATTTCTCATCCTTATAAATATCATCACATTCACATGATATATTCTTAATTTTCTCCACATTTATTATATGTTTTTTACCATAATACTTGTGTGAAAGCGTCACTACCTTGTTGTAAAATGATTCTTCCTCTGACATAGATTCTGTTACATATTTCTTATTTTTTTAAATCATATTCCAATTTATGATTTTATTTGTGACCAGAAATTTTCCCTGCTTTTGAAATCTATTTCTGAAAAATATATTCCACATCAGGATTTTGTTATACTCTATATTTTTAGTTAAATTAGTTTTAAATAAATGGATAAAAGTACTCACATAGAATGATGAATTTATGATGGATATCTATGGAATGTGTCATTGGGAGTGGGTATTTACCAGTAAACCTAAATACTAATTATTTAGACCTCATTTAATGTTTTTAATTCAATAGATCCCTAGAATGTTATAACAATGTATATTATCTATGTAAAAAGTATGTTGTTGTAGGACAAAATGGTGTTTTTGGAATAGAAATTCCCCATCTAATAAATATAAATACAATAGGATTAAAAATTAATATGAAGAACCAACTATAAATTGATCTGATTGACGAATGATTTTATGATGATAACATGATTTAAAATTAAAAAACTCACATTAGATTATGATTATGATGATTAAATTTCAAAAAAAGGCGGGTTACAACTAAATTTAAAATCCGATCATAAAATAGAAATGGGTATCTTTACAAAAACACATTGGTGTGATATTATATCACATAAAAAGGGTGATGTGTCACATTAGAACTAGGTGAAATTCAGATGGATTTGATCAATTTTGTATTAGTTGAAAATATAGATCTCTTCTTGGAAAAATAATTAAAATTTTAGAATCTGGATTGAAAATGACACTTCATGATCTGTTACTAATATGGAATAGTATCCAAATGTGATATGAATATTTTTAAGAATAAAGAATCATTTAAATGGTGAAATAACAGGAATATAGGGCCATTATGACATATTAACTATCTATTAGATGATAAAAATTTTCATGGAAACATACTATGTATTTCCTGAAAAAATATCAACATTCCTCTAATATTTAGAAAATCAGTAATATTTGTTACATTCTAGATTAAAATATTAAAATTAATAAAATCAAGATATTTTTTTCATATGATCCATGTAAACAAAATGATCAATTTTAATTTTAAACTAGGTAAATTGAGAAATAATATCTACATCTAATGAAATGATTGGTTTCGTGTAAAACATTATAAAATGAAATGTCTTACATGGGTGAGGGAATAAAATTTATTTATTATAAAAATAACATGATTAAATAATTAAATAAATCAAATCCCCTATAAATGGATTATATCTAATCTATAAATAATCACGTTTAGGATGTTTCAGAATGGTTCTACTTCCCCTCTTTTCAGAACACTATGTACATGATAGTTATAAAAAAAGAAATCTATTTAATAAATTTTCAAACAATTAATTGATTTTTATTTTACATATTCATGATCTATTCTTCCTCTCCTAAATCAAAAGAAAACATTATTCATTAAATTTTATATTAATATTTTTCATTTTCCATTATTTTTTTGTTATAAATTCACTAAATCTATACTTTAATATTTATAATGGGGAACATATTGGATTTTTATTATAAAACAGTAACAATATAAAAAAATTCCATTAGTAGAAATAATAACTAACTATGTGATTCCCAATAATATGTGTCCCCTTAGGTTATTTTTGAAAACCATGGCTTGGGAGTGGTTTGGAAAACCTAATATTATATTTCTATAATGTTTATTAATGTCATTGACTCGGACTAACAATGAAATTTTATATTAGGTTATTTTCCATATTGTTTATCTTATACATAATTTCATCCATAAAATTGTTATTTTGATAATATTCTTTTCAATATCTCTATAAGGTGTTTTTTTTATTTCTCTGAAATGCTATTGAAGTAATAGATCAATTTTTTCATTAATTACATTTCAAATTTATGATTCAGAAGACTTTTTTTGTTAAAAATATTTTCCAATGAAATGATCTATGGAAGCCATTTTTTATATGTTGTGGATACTCATATTTATAGAATGTAACTCTGTTAGAATAAAAATGTAATAAAAACACAAAATTTGATTTAAAATATATATATACATATTTAAAATCTATGAAAACAATGTACATAAACTATATAAATATTCATTCCCCAAGACATATTTCTTATAAAATCCATTAGGTATTATACTTGGTAGTATCTTTCTAAAATTAATATAATGATTTATATCCGTCAACTATGTAATAGATTATTATGATTAGGTGGGGGTAATTAAATAATGGTTAGTGGAGATTAATCTCCTCCTAGGGTTCATTAGGATACCAAAAAGAGATTTTCCCCTTGTAATGTATACACAATTTTGAGTTTTTGTTCTCCTCCTCTATTTACATTTATTATATTATAAAGTTTAATTATAATCAATATATTTATTTAAAACCAATATGTATAGATGATTATTTGTCATGTATCTTAAAATTTATATTAAGAGTTTCACATTTTTATATGATTAGTGTATCAGTATTTTTTTCATATGATCGTGTTATACTCTTTCATTCTCTATAACACTTTTCCAATTATAAATGATTGACTTTGAATTATATTTTATATATTGTATATATATAATCATTTTATTCCAAATTTATCATTGTGTATGTTTTCATTCTATAATTTCTAATGGGTGTATACATAAAATATATAAGATCAATATAAATCATTCAATTTCAAAACTTTTATATTACCATTTCAATGGATTTAAAATATTATATTTTGTAAGATAATAATGTGGCTTATAGCATTGCTCTCCATTCCTTTTTTTGATAGTCCTTATACGATTTCCATTTAATTCAATCTATGTTAGATCCTAAAAATAATTAATCTTTTAGTGATATTATGTCCTTGACCTATTCATGAAACTGTACATAATCCTTAATGAATTGAATATTCTTTTATATTTTGTAATAACATCATATGTAATGATATCCATAGGTATTAAAATTATACATAGCATATTATTTTTGAAAAAACACAATTAATAGATAATTTTTCAGTTTTTCAACTATTGGATTCAAAAAAAATGTAAATATAATAAATACCTTGAAAAATCAAAAAATACCCAAAAGTATAATGTATAGAGACCCATATATTACATTCCATATATGTTAGTGATTTCAAAAATATGCAGTCTATTTTCTAATTTTCATATTTTTTGGTAATTTTATTACTTAGTTTTTATTGCTCAAATATATTGAAGATCTAAAACTTATTCATAAAAATTAAGGTTTGATATAATCTATACTCTATCAATTTCATAGAAAATAAGTGAGATAAATAGTGACCTATATAGGATATGGCTCTAGAAATGTTAATAATATAGTGAACAATAATTTTTTAATTGAATATTCATTTCATTTGGTCTTTATAGACTCTGATCATATATATGGATCGTCCCTCACATAAAAAATCCATTAACATTTATAACATTATTATTTTTTTAAATTTGGGGTAGTGTATTTTGGTATTAATAATATAAATAAGACTGTCATCGTACCATAGATCCTCACATTCAATCTGTATGGGTTTCCCACCTAAAATATGAATGGTGATTTGTTCATAGTGTAAAATATCCATCGAAACCATATAGGGCAGTACATTTATATATTCCATAACATGATTTCATTTTTCTCTTATTTCATTGTTTTTTACATTATATTAATTAAAAAATCATATAGCAATCTACACTAATATTAGTTTTATTCTTCCTCAGTAGGATAATTTTTTTTGTAAAATTATAATAACTATTAATTTTCATCCACAAATATACAATATGAATGTTGGGTAGGAATCCTGTAATAATCACATAGGGAATACCATTCACAGCACTTATAGACTAGAATCCTCATTACATGTATAATCTCTCTCTCCTCACACATGGAGGCTTATTCTCACTGTAAATGACATGAGGATTGTTAGTTTCATCTTATACAATTATAATGGAGGGATAGTATTATCCTCGCATTGGCTTCAAGTTCTCATCATTAATGGCCTCTCATTGTTGTATTTTGGGGGATATAGTGATAATTACTAATATAATGATAGAATCCATTGATCATCCCCACTAATGATGGGGGATAGATATTTTTCTGTTTATATAGAATTTTATTCTTGTCACGTTAGATTATTTAAGCACATTGTACAAGGAATCAATCTATTATCGCTTATGAAACCCTAGGATCATCATATAAGTCCCATTGTTCATATCACCTTTAAATGGATTCATTTTAATCACATCAGGGGATTTGGGTAATCACATTATTATTACATAGGGTGACATATGATCATTACCTTATGAAATGATCAACATATCTTTTTCATGTAAGTGAGGGAACATGGTCATGTATGGTGGGGGAGGATTAACGTATCACCCATATGTAAGGGATGAAATATATTTAGAGTCATCCATGGAATATATATATATTATTTTCTGTTCTCCATGAAGGCATGCAAGTTTACAGTCTCACACAAATGATGATACGAAATAAATTATTATGTGTTGGGATTAAATGTCAATGTTATTTCAACTTATTATTCGTAAATAAAAATCATGTATAACATAGTTTATTGATCAAAATTCACGGATAATTGAAATAAATAATCCATGATGTATTATATAATTCAGTTTATATCCATGAGTCCTGGAATTGGATATATCATAGTAACAAGTAGGGATTGTGTGTTAAAATGAGATGATGATTCTTTGAGACAAGGAAGGAAATTTTTTGTGGATTACATTTGTTGTACAGATTTAATTATTCGCAAAAACATATAATTATGCTGAAAAATAAATTATTATAAGAAAATCTTATTGGTACTTCTCATCAAATTATCAGTGCAGTGGTCTTGGTAGTTAAGGGGAACTACTTATGAGAAAAAAATAAAAGGTTTTTCTCTTCCCATTCATAATTCAAATGGAATCTATAAAATTTTCTATAATATTCATCTGGTACATGTATTTTCAAAAATAAAATATGCATATGAATTTTGTAGGACATACAATATGTCAACTATTATGAAAGTGTGTTTTGTGAAAGAAGGAATCAAACATGGGTCCATGGAATAGGTTTCATACAGTATTTAAATATTGTTAAACCATGACTTACAAAAATGTTTGATCCTTATGGGAAATTTTTAATTTATCAAATAGTTTTCTTAATGAAATTTCCATGACATGACCAGCACATTTAATGTCTTTTTGAGTTATTTAACATATTTTTACAACATACTAGAGTCTATTTATGTTTTGATTATGTTAGTGTGAAAATGTAAAAGTTTCAGAAGTGGATATAGTTGGAATTAGAATAAAAATATCTATAAACCCAAAACGTAAATCTGATGGGTATTTATAGGGATCTATATTATCATGGAGGTTTCATTATGGATGTGTTTTATGCTTGGATAATTTTGGGTTTCATAGAACATTTGGTTACTTACACATGGGACATTTAGTTATGTGAGTATTTAAAATTTAATCTAGAAATCAAATTTCTATGACATATTAATGGTATATTTTCATGTTAGTTAGATATTATACTTATTTGGTGAACCATGTTAAGAACTCACATAATCAAGTTAATATGTTTTTTGGACCATTTAATTTATATAATTACCACATATAATGAATAATAGATTTCATTTTTATATTTGTTCATGTTCCATGTGTAGTAAAATAAATCCCATTGAAATAAATTAAACCCACATCTAAATATATCAATATATAAGATGTTTATTAAGGAACAATCGTTCCTCATGACCCTCAAAATGGGTTTTACTTTTCTGATAATTTTTTTCACAAGAAAAAATATGGAACTCATAGCCTACTATTAAATGAATATTCTCAAAAATAATAACTAAAATGGGAAATGTTTTTAGGGTCTCTACAATTCATTTTGGGAATAGTTATTTATCATGTGGGTCATATTTTCATCTTCAATAGGGAAAATTATAATCTTCATCCCACACATGATTTCAGTTTTTTGAATGATAGTCATATCTTTATGAAATCCTATAAATTGTATACCCATCATTTCTATATTTATTAAATAAATATTCACATAATAAAACCCAAAGGAAAATTATTTCATTTTGTATTTAAGAAATTAGATACATTTCCTAATAATTTTTATAATGGATAAAAATACCAAAATTTAACTATGAAACATGAACTTAAATTACATTAATCATATAATAATGAAAGGGATAACATATGGATATAGATAAAAAAGGGTGATATGTAAATCCATGTAGGGAAATAATGAAATTATAGAATGAAATTAATTAGTACATATAAGTGAATTAGAATATCATGATTACATAAAAGGATGAAAAAAATAATCATGAACATTGAATCTTGATATATAATGGTAAAATCATGAAAACAAGGGAATGTGGCAACAAATAAGTATGATATCATAATAATAAGTCAAGGGTAACCTTTGAGACATCATAACATTGTGTTATCCTGATGAAAACCATTGAACTATATAAGATACATCATGAGATAAGAAAATTACCCATTTAATTATAGATCAATATAATTCTTCTCTAATCAATCACATAAACATATAGTAAATTAATATTTGTGACATATAGATCATAAAAAATTATTACATCATTCAATAATTATAACCCCATCATAATAGAGTGTGGGTTTCAGATATAAAATTCCCCATTTAATATTAGAATTTTATAACATCTTGAATTCCAATAATGGGATACGGGTTTGATTATTCACAATAAAAATTTTATCATGGGAAATGATGGGATATTTTGGGTATCATAATTAGTGTATATAAAGTATAATATAAGGGATTAATGAGAGTTTAATTTAACCTCTCATTTCAAGTAAATCATAAAAAAAATATAATGGATGTGTACAAACATATGTCTATATGAACAAATTGAAATAAATTTTCATAATAAAAAAAATAATGTGAATAAAGGGGGGTGGATGAGAATTCCATACATTGAGAGGGTGCTCCTAAAATATTTGGGGGATCATCTTTAGAGAATTGAAACAATATGATAGGATATTACAGAGTGATAGAGTGTGTAAATTCACTCTCAACAGGTTTCTATTTAATTTTACTTGGATGATGGGTAGGAATTTTCATCATCATAGAGGGGAATATGTTATTAATTTCTAAAAATATGTTTCAAACTATAAGTGATAAAATATAAAATATTCCATCTAAAGTATTTTTCCTTGGGTTTCTATCAAAGTAACACATATCACTATATTTTTATTTTGATTATCCAAAAGTATTAAAATATTGAAATTATGGTTGTGGAAGTGATTCATATTTTTAAGTAATTGACTTTTAAAACATTAAAATATAATATTATTTTTGATGGATTTATTGTAGATGTTTAAATTAATCAAATAGTATAAAAACTTAATTATTTTAAAAGTTGAAAATACCTATTTATGTTGTTCAATTTTATGGTATGTATTACACCACATTTGTGCTACTACGATATCAAAATACAAACCATGTAGTTATAATGTATTCAATTTTTTAAAAAAAAATTTATTACCTAAGAAAACAATGAAATATTTAGCAATGGAAAATTTCATCATCTTGATTTCAAAAATATTATTATTTTCCAAAAAATAATATATATATATATATATATATGTATATATTATATAATTTAACTAAGAATCCTTATCAACTCCAAATTCTTATTTTTATAACACCAACTACATTATAACAAAGAAAAATATTTTATTGATCATAATTAAATTATACTATCAATTATTTTTAAATAATGATTATTATAATAAAACTATTTTATGAAAATGTAATTTAATCATGTATATATGAATTTACAATGATTTTTTAATTCAATATATATATATTTAATTAAAATAAAATTTCGGTATCTTCAAATAAATATATAAATTTTTTCAATATCATTATATAATATTGAAATATTATAATCTAATAATGAAAATGGATAAATATAATCCTTATTTTATTAAATATATGATATAAAATTTCATAACAATATGGACCCGATACATAACCCCTTATTAGACAAGTGTAACCTATAACTGTAAGGAGAGCAGTGGTAGTACCATTTTTGGGTGGTTCGTTGAACAAGGTTTGGGTTGTGATATCAATTACCATTAACTTATCTTTTAAATTGTTACACTCATATTTAACTGGTTTAATGTTGGCTTAGTATTGGTAAGTGGAAAATTTCAGTTATCCTATCTCCCTTTAAATTATTGATAATTGGGTCACATATGGTACAATCACATTAGTCATGGAACTTTCTTCTTCTATCTATATCAACTAGATTTTATTATATCCCCGAATATGTAATAATATTAATTTTCACTATAGAATTGATATATTATCAATAGATATAATTCTTAATTATCTTTTAATTCCAATAGGATAATTTTGACCACTTTTTATAATGTCCCAAATTAATAATTGAAATATAATGCATGTGTTATTTTTAATTCATTTGTTCTTTCAGATGGAGTTTTATTAAAATTTGTTTGTTTCATTACATTATTCCCCAAAGAAAAAATTGTCCACATAAAATTTCATTTAAAAAAAATAGGCCAAGGGAATTCTGTTGTATCCCATCTTCCATTTTCCGTGCTTCCACCCCAAACCTAAAGATCCACAACGGTGTTATGATAGTGGTAGATTTCATGTTTTCTATATAATTTCACGATGATATTATATAATTAATGAATACACCTTTTATGAAAAAGAATTCTCCATTGGTACCCCAACATGATTCATATATTATATGTTCTCTTTCCTTTACATGAAAATTTTGGATACATGGTACACATTGGTTTTCCGATAGAGGATAGCTGAGAGTTGTAGTTTATATACCAAATTTATAAATAAATCAAGGATATTAAAATTGATAATTTCTCATTGAATATCGATTCCACTATTCCCAACAACATTACGTTCATTTACGATGATATATAATGAAAATCCTTATCTATGACCTAAAAATCTCTGTCTCAATGTTGATTTTTAAATATATTTTCTATTATTTTAATTTCATATACCTCTAAATTTTTTTAACCACCTCAATAATATATTGAATTACATAAAGACCCATTATTTTAAACTATCCTATTTAACCCAAAAATACATGATATTTACACGTCCTCATATACTAAGATTCATAAAAGTCCATTGTAATAGTATAAATGAAATTATTATTATATGATAACCCTCCTAAAATAAGGTGAAGTTACAAATATACTTGTATGTCCATTAAACATGATAACATAATATCCTCTTGAGTTTTAATGGATTTATTATAATTTAGACCCTTCTGATGGTAATAAGAAGTGTTGATGCTTTTCTAGATGTCTAATTATTGTTTATGGATTCCCCAGAACATTAAGGTATTCATTATATTTCGATAGAATATAATGTATAGTTGCTCTCCATGCTTTCAAATAAATTATCTTCTATATGGGAAATGGATTTTTCAACCCCTAAGAATTATACACTTCATTCTTGATACTTTAGAATTTCAAGAATCAAGATAAAAATTATACAATCTCATTTTTTCATGTTATCCTAATATATTTCTGGATTCTTATCATCATACATCATATAGTGTATAAAATTAATAGTGAATAAAGATATGTGAACACATCTAGATTTCTCCACATCATTTCTAGTTTTGATGGAAAACATATCTCAGTTACTAGCATTATAACTCAATTATAGAAAATTTATACTTTTGAATATTAGGTAAGTTTCAAAATTGTTTCTCACCAGCATTTTAGGACTCATTAATCCTCTAAAGAGTGTATGGTGAGTGGTAATGTGATTATTTCTAGATTATCATCTTTTTTTATTCCCATTCCCATACATTGAATTTAAAATATGATTTCATCCCTTTCAATCATCATTTTGGATAGGTTTGTGAGGTTATTTCTCCTCAGAGCATGTACCACACTATTGACATTTGGAATATGGTAATTGATAGTATAGTCATAATCCTTGATCTTCCATGACCATCTACATTTGAACATATTGACCACATTTTGTGTGAATATGTACATAACTATTTTATGATATGTATATTGGTAAATTTTTTCCCGATATAGAATCATCAATGAAATTATCATAGAACTCTTTTCTGTGTTATGTTTTGGTTGTTTTTCTCAAAAACTATTAAATAATGGGAGGTATACACTATCAATTTTTAATTTTAAAGGATTGAAAAACTGATATTGTTTTAAATTCATATATACAGATCAAAAAATATTCTTCCTTATTATGGAATTTGAGTGAAATTTCCATGATTCACATCTTCATTAACAATTTAAATATAAATTATATTCATCTGCCACCAATAGAATATCCCATTTCAAATTTTGATGGACAATATACTTCAAAATCATGAATTCCTCCTAAAACAATCAAAAAATAGTACCTATTTAATCTACGGAAACTATAGATCTATGTGAAAAATGTTGGAATCAACTAACATTATATTACCTTTTATATTTAAAGGCTATATAGATATCAATTTTCAAGAGAAAACATTCCCTATGAATGTTGCATGTTCCATCTAAAATACACAAATACTCCACATCTCATATGACATTTCCTTTCACAATTAGTTTATTATATCAATAAAATCACCTAATTTTCATTTTTATATTTGAAGTATACATTTTATTAACAAAAAACAACAAAAAAATTTTCAGTTAATCCCAAAATACTCAATTTATTATCCCTATGATGATATTTATAGAAATTAGTAGTCCCCATGGAATCAAAATGTTCCTCAAATGGTCTTACCGTAAATGAAATCTAGTATTAGAGGAATTCCTTGACATCACCATTACATTATAATATCTTTAGAGAATAACCATCATAGTGAAGTATTGAGCTCTACATAGCTGATCTAACATGTAATCAATATATGGAAGAGGATGCATGTTTATTATAATTATCTTCTTTACCTCACCATAATTAATGTAAAGGTGCAATGATCCATCCATCTTTGGGATGAAAAATATCACTTTACCTCATGGTGATGAAATTGGTCATATAAAGACTTTACCAAGATTCACTTGTAATTTATTATTTAATAACTTTTGTTGAATAATGTTCATTATAAATGGGCTCTGTTGGATTTTCAATGGTTTTAGTATGTGTTCAATTGAGAAAACCACATCTTAACTAAGAGGAAGACAAGAAAATTTATTGGTAACACATTAGTATATTCAATTAAATCTGTCATGGAATCATAGATTATTTTTTTTAATATAATTAATTTTATCTAGAAAATATTTACATCTTAATTTCCTCATTTATGAATATCACCCTGGATAAAAGATTCAAAGTGTAAGAAAGAAAATAGATAAAAAAATATTGAAATGAGTTATCATAAATAACTAATATCCAATCAAGAAATGATGCATCCAAACTTGATCCATCATTCATCGTAAAAATTCATATAAATATATGGATATTTGGGATACATAGGGTTATATATTTCTATTCTAAATTTATAAAAAGGGTTATAATGAATTTACATGCTGAGAATGTCATAAGGTTCTATTTAATATTCAACAAAAAATATTGAAAAGGGAGATGTCATATTCCTCAAATGAAAAAAACAACATTTTTTGATAGATAAAAAATCATCCATGTTTTCTATTGGTGTTTGAATAGTTCTACTAAACAATCATGATACGAAATAATTTATAAAATATTATTCATAAAAAATTATTATCACATTAAGGAAAGATTATCCTAACATTTACCTTTTGATTATTTTTTAATCATTTACATCATACAAAATTGAATTATGGATGAGATTATTAAAACAATTAATAAAATTAAAAGCTAAATTTTAACTTTTATTGGATAACCAATACATGTAATGTATTCCACAACTTTTGAATTTGTAGGTTAAATTATATGTTATATATGGTATATTTCATAAACTAAAAATTCATAGGAATTTTCTCCCATTATAATGGTTCATATAGAGCTTTTGAACTTACTTAATCATATCCCATGAGAGTTTCAATATATGTAAACAAGAAATGCCAATTTTTTGTTCATCGACCATTGATTGATATGATAAAAAATCATCCATTCTCAAGGATATTAACCATACATAAGACTATATGAAATCCTCATCTACTTGATTCACCAATAAATGTATTTCATATTACGGATACCATTAACAAAAAACTATACCAAAATATTGAGGTTTTAACATATGATTAGTCTGATACAATTTTTAATTATTATTTCTAATACAAACCCACAAAAATAACAACACATTTCTCAGATATCTGCTATGTTAGACAATATCTTCGATATAGTTTATTTCATAGTTATATAATAGTAAAAATTATAGAATCCAAAATTATTGTGATTCCATTTCACTTTTAGAAACTAAAATGATATCATAATAAAATTATATAAATACACATTGGAATTATTTAACTATCTATAACATGACCTTATATTCCATTACTCTTATAATATTTCACTAGATTAATTCGGGATATAGATCATGTGTGAGATGTAAACCATGATGGATAAATAATCATTGGATAACATAATGTAAAGAAGTAAATTTGAGTCAAATAAATATCATGATGATATACATGGGTCATAATCATAATCATAACCATATAATCATGAATCCAGATTGTATCACCAAGGAAATATAGAGGCACAAAAGAAATAGATAACATGAATTTATACACATAATTCATGGATAACATTATTGTTATTATTGAATATTATAATTTTGATAAACACCCAAGACCCATAAATTGTATCTCTTGAGATACAAATATAAACCTTTTCAATGGATTAATATATAATTTCAATCACATCCTTCACATTTATTCAATGTACATATATGTGTATTCTACATAGATCATAAAACATAAAAACATATTTTAACACCCTTAACCCCATTATTAGGGATTAAGGGTTTCAAAAATGCATTTACGTATTAAATTATGGATATTTACATCCATTTAAATACACATAATTTCTTACATGGATGAGTATTCACAAAATAGTTGTTTTTAGGGAAATACTAATATAATTTTGACATCATATTAGTGGTACATAAAGCTATATGGAAGGAATTAATGAGACTGAATGGTGGTCAATCATTTCATGGTAACAATAAGTACAATAAAGAAATGTGTAATAACATATGTCAATAAGAAATTGTAGAAAAAATGTATAATTAAAATTATCACGACACGTCCTCAGGGCCCGTGCTGTGACTACCCCAAGCCCGCCTTCCATTGTCCAGGGGCTAACGACTATCACCAAAGGCGTAAATCCTAATAAAAATGGAAGGCATTGCCTTTATGAAACGTAAACCCACACACTTACACCCACACACA
The DNA here is from genome assembly GCA_963277665.1 of Viscum album. Lineage (NCBI taxonomy): Eukaryota > Viridiplantae > Streptophyta > Magnoliopsida > Santalales > Viscaceae > Viscum > Viscum album. The sequence continues at coordinate 896,243,754 of OY728123.1, forward strand.
CAGAGTACATGTGGAAGAAAACACTAAGTAAAACTGAAAACAAAATTAGTGTTGAAAGTAAGGGGCCGGAAATACAGGCCCAAATCTGAAGTACAAGGTAAAAGACAAAACAGCTGGAAGGTGAAAAGCAGCTCCTAAGTCATCCACCACGGATCCTACCTGAAGGTTAGATATAGATAGCGCATCTCCTAGATCATCCACCACTGATCCTACCTGAAGGGTAGGTACAGATAGCCTTCTCAGTGCCCTCTTCCGTCATCCTCCTCTGGGTACTGACTTGTCGTGAGGTCCACCTCTGGGTGTCGTCCAGTCCTCGAACACTCGGCCATCGTCAGCTCTGTCCGTCGTCTACATACAACACAACGAGGTGCGGGCATAGCCCATGCATGGGTGAGTACAACGATACTAAGTAGGGACCCTGAGACCCTCATGGTATCCCTAAAATCCAACAAGGATAAACTACAAAGAAAGATCTCAACAGATAACCTTTACTTAGGTATATTCCCATACATATACCTAAGTTATCAGGTAACCCATCTCAATCATTAGGAAAACACAAAGGTAATTGACTCAGCTCAAACTAGGATTTTCATTATTAAAACCACAACTGATGGAAAACACCCCCTATATCAAGTACAGTGGCTATGTCACGACTCCGAAGTGCAACTCACTAACCTTAGACTACTGAGTTACTTCTCCTGTCGAGTACCACGTGTCTGCTGCCAAATAACGGGCCCTCTGTCTTCTGTGGCTCTGCTACAAAATACCGGGCGCACCCCCAAATCGCCTTCAGACGTACTCCTCCTGTCGAGTACCACGGGTCTGCTGCCAACTACCAGGTGCTCCATCCGTCGTGGGATTGCTGCCAAATACCGGGTGCTTCTTCCACTGGGCTAATCGAATCTCTCCGAGTAGAATCAGTCAAGCAGCTGTCAGGTCTACAGCTACTAGGTCTCTGCACTCCGTACGCTCGTCTCTAGGAGGGTCCACTCCATGAGCTACTAATCGATACTTCCAAGTGTCTCGTAATCTCACGTGGAGGTATCTCAAAGGACCGCCTCATCAGATGGGTCTCAACCCAACAGACAACACGTCAATCGGATGCCCGGTCTGGGAGTTATTAACATTTCCATTCCCGGGGCCCGGTTGGATTTCAGGTACAATAAAACCAGCCCATGATAAAACCATATCCAAAACCTCTTTAGAGTATTTCAAATTAACCTTCTCATTAAGAGGAATCCAACATAGTCGACGACACGTCATTCAGACGTCCGGTCTTTAAGTTATAAGTGTTTCCGCTCCGAGGGCTCGATTCGTTTCGGGTTCGAACCATCCCTTCCATACCCTAAAATCGTCGAACCCTTGAGTGTATTATACCTAAAAGACAATATCGATCCAAGGAATCCTAAAAAACAGACGGTGCATTGATCGGAGGTCTGTAGCTCAATATATGGACGTTTAACCAACAATAGTCCGGAAATAGGGGGTCTGGGACCGGTCCCACCCGGCCCAACACCCCCTTGGTCTGGCCAAACCGGGTCTGGGTCTATCCCAGCCCAGTTGGTGCGGCCCAACCCAGAGGGGCATGGCTCGGCCAGCCTGGCTGAGCATTACGCGAAGCGGGGGAGGCGTGGCCTCCCCGCTGATTGACATCGGGGGCGCCAGCTGGCGCCGCCCCCTAGTAGACCTGGATCCTGCGCGGTTGTGGGATCGTCCGCATCGCCGCCACGGCTGTTGCCGCGGCGGATCTCCTCCAGGGGCATGCTGGGGAACCGCTGCATCCAGGAAGCAGGCTGGCGCTGACAGCATCTTCCGCGAACCACCGAACGCGCTATGGTGGTCCGATTTCACCTGTCATCTGCGCCTATGGATCTCCTGAAACCTGTTCTTCACTACGATAGCTTCAAATCACTGATGCATCCCCATTTCACATTGCACGTCATTCCGTACACAAACATACAACCATCAGAGGGTCCGGGCTTCTCCGTTATCTTGTTCCCTCCACGTTAGAGGCTCGAACAAACACCCAAAAGAAAAATCTTCCATGATCGAGGGTATAAAACACGAAAAGGTAAATATACAAAATCCCCTACCCTGATTAATACTCGCGGTAGCCGAGCGTCGTGGAAGATGGCATTGTGGAAAGTGGATTCGTTGAAGACGTCAGAGTGTGTCCAAGGAGGAAATGAAGTATCCTCACATGTTGCGGAGATAAAGAAGGAAGGCACGCCATCATTGGCATTCCGTGCGGGTGGCTTCTTCTCCGTTGGCTAGGCCAAAGATCGAAGTTGAAGATGAAATTCCTCGGTGGTTCTTCATCAGAAGAATGGTGTTCCTTCTTTGAGAGAAGAACACCCATCTCTAATTCTCAAGAGCTCCCCCAAAGTTCCAACACAACAAAAGCCCAAAATAAAATAATAGTTAAGAAATTATTTTATTCATACACACCATGCAAATTCAAACAAATTTAATTAATTAATTGAGGAGATTCATTTCATTAATTAAAGTGTGTGTTGGCTAAAATTAATGGAGAGGGTAAGGTGAAGAGATTTCATAAAAAGGGGGTTGAAGAATTAAACAAGGGAGTTTAAGGATTTTTGGGGGAGGTGAAAGGTTTGGGGATCGGGTTGGACCCACCTCACAAATATCCACACATGGGTAGTTAGATGGTTGTGGGTCCCACCATTAACTCTCCTTTTTAGGATATAACCACATTAGATATATATTAAATTGTTCTCCACCAATTTTATTTATTTTAAACTAAATCCCCAAAAACTAATTCTCAACCCGCTTAAAATGCAACTGCGGTAAATGTCCCCTTAATAGATCTACGGTGCTGCAAGTTCATCAGTGCCCTCCGATTTCAATTCTGAGCACCAGTTCAAAAGATAGAAAAATATGCTCGTTCGTTCAGTAAACGTACATGAAAAAAACTTCAGAAATTGATTCTGGGTACACTGGGCCTCAGAATCAAGTTCCGTCAGAAACTGCGTACTCGTAAAATTCAAAAGAAATTAAGGAAAAAAATTTCCTTTAAATTTCTGGGTCTTTACAAAAATAATGTACTCCAATAAAGAGGATTAGAAATAGAATATATTTTAATAAGAAGGTTCATCTAAAATAATTATAGGATCTTATTAAGATAATGAAAACACCATGGGGGTAAATTATATATGGATAGTTAGTAGAAAATTATACTCAATTTGGATTGGATGGAGATGATTGTGATGATGGATAGTTATTAATAGAAAAAATAGGATAATTCTTAGTTAATTTTTAATATTATGTTTTTGGACATTAATTGAATGAATAATTAAAACATCAAGTACTAAAATTATTTATGCACATTGTTTCTACCAATGAGGAGTGATTTTATATATTTTTTATATACAGAGGGTAACTTAATAAAAAGAAGGATTAATTATTTTTAATTCAGTAATATTTATAAATTACTCATCATTTAAACCTTATAATATAATATAAATTATTAAGGATTCACTATTAGTAGCTAAATTAAATTAAATTAATTAAAAAGAGCTTTATAATAATGTGAAAATATAATATTTCTCATATCATTCGTTTTCAAATTTATTATATATATTTTTGGTTATTATGATGTCATAATACATACACTATTATTATTTAGTATTTCATTTTTATAAAAAAATTTGTCATATAAAATTATAAAACAAATCAGTAATGGATGATTTTTGTATTGATTTTATAAATATTTGTAATTTATTAAAAATAATTTTCTAAATATGGAATCCAAGACAATTGAATAAAAATAGTAATTTACTGTAAACTAATAGTTTATAATCTAGTAATAACTTTTTGGCCATTTATAATTTAACATTTCACCTCACTAAATAATAATATAATTGTTATTTAAAAATATACATTTTTAGTAGAAGTATTTAATGGAAGTAAATGTTTCCCAATATTGTTGAGTTAATAAAAAAATTATTTATAAATATATATATTTCCAAAAATTATAATTTTTTCCATCATATCAAAATGTAATTTTATAAAAAACATTTATATAATCCTGTATTAATATAACTTAAAAATGAAAATAGATAAATGTAATTATTATTTTCGTAAATAAAAAGAAACAATTATACCGCCATGGTTTATTGTTATAACCCTTTACTATACTCTTAAATACCAAATTATTTCGGTGTGTGATGGTTAAAATTTCTTGGGGTGGTGTAACGAACTTGGTTTGGGATGTGTCATTGATATGACTAATTGTAACTAGTAAAGAGGTTTCCAAAGAATTATTATTTTTCAAAACCCATTTAATGATTTCTCAAGGTAAATTCCTTATGACTCCATTTTCCATAGATGATATGATAAATTTTCTTTATTGTGTTTGGTCCAACAAGTCAAGGACATCCTTTAATAAATTTATTTCAAATTGATACTGTTATATCCCATGATATATTATCATCATAATGTTCACTAAAAATTTACTACAATATTATAGTTATAATTCTCAAAATTATTTTTTTTGCACGAAGGATAATTATTCCATAATTTATAATGGTCTAAAATAAAAAATGAATTATATTGTATGTTTTCTCTATAACGAAATAATTCACATAGAATAGATTTGATTTTATATATGATTGGCTCATAGAAACATTATATTCCATTGAATAGAGTGTAAAACATAGTTTATAATGAAATATATTCCCCCCTCTATTAGAAATTAGATGTAATTTTTTTTGAATGTGATAATGTTTAGAGGAAATTGTAGATACTTCAGCATTAATAAGGGTAAAATGACAGCTAAAATGTATTCTAACATGCCTCAATCCTTCTAATGAAATAATAAATAAACATATCTATGCATATTTGGTTAAAAACTCGATTTGAGAAATAATTTTCAATAATATATCATATTTATCACATGATAATGAAATTGAGGTATATTGGAATGCCACATAAACTACAATGGGGGAAATCTACAATGATGGGGAATTTTTTTAGTTTTGATTCAAAAATACATATTAAACATTTCAACCTTTATAGAATATGGAGAATAACACTAAGGGTTTATTAAATCCAATGGATATAAGAAGTTGTGGGGACTGATTTTATTTACTATGTGTTCCTAAAATGAATGATAAAGGTGGAATATATATTGAGTATTATTATTAATTGTTTATGATAGAAAAATTGCTTTATCGTACCACTGAAAATAGATCCATTATGAATGCTACATAATATGGTTAGTTGGAAATTAATGATTTACATTTCCTAATATACAGACTACCATATATGGCATCATTGAGAAAATATTTTCCAATACAAATTGACACCATTGGTAAATCTATTGAAATTAAAATATTGAAAGAAAAATAAATAATTATTATTTAATCTCCTACATCTGATGTAATATTTAATATTTTATATTTAGATAATTTATAGAAAACAATAATTATGGAAACCTTTTATAATTTTATCTAATAAAAAATTTATTATATATGAAACATCACATTCCATAAAGAGTCTCTATAATCACCAATAAATTCATTCACATTTGTAATCTGTGGAAAAATAACTCATTTATTACATTTCTTCCATAACACAATAAATGGAAGAACTAGATGGGGGTTGTAAAATTATAAATAGGGGAAACATATATCTTACACATTCATTGAAACATATTACAGAAATTGTTTCGTGGGAAATGGTAAGGAACGAGAATCCTTAGTAAACATGAAATGTCGAGCATGATATATCTATGAATATAAATGAAAATGTTGTATTAAAAACACATAACTAATATTGATATAAATAATAATGTTGGACATGAAAAACCGATTGTGTATGACTTGTGTCATCAAAAATTACTTGTCATCAAAACCATAGTCATATAATGTTGATGGATCACGGAGTCACACATAAAATACCAAACCATGTTTATCTCATGAAAACAATAGATAATTCAATGAGAGCTATATTTATGAGCCCCACTTATCCCTTGGTTATTTTTTTAGCATTAATAATATCATTAAACAATACCATTCATAAAAGTAACTATGTAACAATTTAAGAAATTAACATATGAGTATCAGTATAATGAATAATATGAACTATTAATACATGAAATTACTTTTTTAGAAGATAATAATCATCAGAGAGTTAAATACATTTACTTATTTTAATAAATTGATATCATGATTATATCCCATCTCAATGAACAAGTTGGATTTAAAAAAACAATGTCAACTTTCTAAAATCATACATATTAAAATATAAATATATAACACACATATACTTTTTCCCTTATCAATTTAATATCAAATAAAATAGATTTAAATATTTGAAAATGAGTTATATAAAATCTGATGTTCACATCGCATAGGGAAATGGGTATATACCTAAGTAAATACGAGAATTACATGGTCAAAATCCATCTAGAAATTTAAATTGGATTGGTCCAAAATAAAATATCACAAGAAATGGGAAATATTTTTCAATTATGTTTTTTGTGGTGGAATATATATTATTAAAAACCAATGATCAAGTTATACATAATAAAATGAAATGGTACCATTTACCTAAATTATGTGAAAATTTGATGTTAATGATCATATCTCCAAAAAAGATCATTGAGTACCAAATATGATTTTCTATCAAGAATAACCTCAATGAGATGTCACATGATAATTAGAAAATTATGTGAATAGTAAATACCCTGAAATATAATGAAATAATGAAATTTCATTTATGGGATTGGAAAATAATATAAAATCATATAGGATAAACATTGTGCATAATATGTAACGGGTATGAAAGAATTCTAATCCATGACAAGCAAAAAAATACAAATTTCGAAATATTTTAATCAATTCCCATAGAGAGAGGGATTAAAAATGAGCATTAAATTACATGATTAAATGGGAATTCTTGACATGAAATCTAAATTATGAATTATATACCCCATATAATATTAAATCAGATATATACAGCCATGTATGTCTCAAAGATATTAATTTGAGAGAAAAAACACATACCTAGATAATGGATTTAGTAAATATTTAAATTACTTCCATTAAATATCTATATATACGAAAATTATTCTTATCTGTAAAAATATATAAAACTAAAATATATTTATTATATATATTTATATATATAATGGTTAGTTTTTACCTAGTGTCAAAACATGGTTCGAGTAATACTTATCACTTGAAACTAGTTTTTCAAAATTCACATTGAAATCTTTTATTTTTTAAAATTTTATTACTATTATAACACCTATGGTTTTATAATATATATTCTAGGATATTTCAGAAAGCTATAAATTAGATTTATTTTTGTTTTTTAGGAACGATGAAAATTAAACAATCAATAATCATTTTTTTGTAATTATTTAAAATTTAACCATTTTTTGAAATAATGATATATATATTAAGACAGCCTCCTCAAAACCACATTTTGATATATTTATATCATATTATATATTTATCCAAGGTAATTATTTTTTACAATTTTTTCTATTTATTTATTCCGAAAATTAATTTTGTGGTGTCACATAAAATTAATTATATTATTTCACACCACACATTGAATATTAAACTATTTTATTCTTTTCTAAAAATTTGATCCTTTTTGTTGAGGTTTGGGTGAGTCCCGATTTGAAATTTTGAGTATTTTATGATAAAATGGGATTTTCCACCTTGGATGTAATGGGTACACTGTTAATGGATCCAGTTTGGCTTTTCCTAGTTAACTATATGGCTTGTTTTGAGGTAAAAAGGTGTGTTACAATATTTTTTCATGATTTTGGAAACTGTGTGGAAATCATGTGATAGGTTTTTTCCATTTGTAATGTGTCACCTTCTTGGTTTACACACTTTTTGGAAAACCATGCCGCAAAATCATGCGAGCTACCTGGATTCATTAAAAGTTGAACTTCCATGTTTTCCACTCTACTCTTTTATCCCTATTTTGGGTTTATTCCCCCGTTCTCTACTTAGGCATACAAGGGGGATCTAGGAGACCCTCCTCCCTTTCTCCACAACCTTTAATAGAGATCCTTGATGTTTCATTGGTATGATTCATTGATTTTTTTTCATTTCCTCTGCTTATATATTTCCCCTCTTGAGTTCCTTGTTTCTCTTTAGGTGGTTTGAAATTTAGCCCAATCCTAAGTGTTAGATTAGATGTGTGTTTCAATTTCATGGATTTTATGGTCTACGGATTGTTTCTTATGATTGGATATTCTATCTCATGATGTTTAGTTATAGTCACTCATCATTGAGGTAGTCCATTCCATTAATTTCTTGTTGGTATATTCCATTGATTCTTTAGTATTCATTTATTTCTTTAAAAATTTTATATTTATACCTGTTATGTGATTTTGTGACTTTTTTAGTATTTTCTTGAGGGAAAATGGGCATAAATTTGTTTTCAAAGGTATTATTTGACTATTTTTTTATTTAGTTATCATACGGTGTTTGAAAAAAATTTCAATTGAACTTCTAAAGAGAAATTGGGTTTTATGGAGTTTTTCTCAATTCATTATATTTTGGTTATGTTTTTGGATTATGATGTGGTTTTTGTATGTGAAAATGGTTGCATTTTTTGGTGTGTTTATTTTTTGTGTCATATTTTAATGATTTAAAACCAATTGATTCTTCTTTAAAAATGTGCTTTCAATTTTATTTTAGGTGCTTATGAAATGGTAGGTAGTTTCCTAAAATAAATTGACTATATTCAAGTATGCCTTTTTTCCTACACCTTTATAAATGTGTTTAATTGAATGTGGTAAAAGTATAGAATATTTTGAAAAGTAGATTTGGTGTGAGTATAAAATTAAAATGGGATTTACCCCAAGGAATGAATGGTTTTCATAATGTGTTTCCCAAATTGAATTCACTATTTGTGTGGATTTAGTTTTTCTTCGAATGCTTGGTCCATTTGGCACATTAAGCTCTGGTTTTTGCAATATTTGGATTGAAGGAATATTTGTAAACTTATGGATGATTTATTATTTATGCATACTAATAAAAAGGTTTTGGTAATGGAATTTGTTTTCGAAAATGATGAAGTCTCGGTTGGTTACTTAAAATTATTGGGAAAGTAATTTTTAAAACTGAAATAATGTGCCCACCCTATTGGAACTTATAAATTGCTAATTTTGAGATGTTCACCCTTAGAGAGGATTTACACCGATGTGGTTTATCGATTGGGTACTTTCAGTGGTGGGGGTAGGAATGTGTGGTGGTGGAAATTACGCTGAGCCTTGTGTGTGAGGGACTATAATTCAATTATGTGTCACTATTACTATCATTAGATAGTTGGTCATATTTCATAGTGTTGAGTGATAGTAACTTTTTAAACCTGATTAGATGGGTTATTTCCCCCTTTAATTTATCGGTCTTGGTGGGACATGCCACTAGATATTCTAATTTAGAGGGGACTGTTGGTTATTGACTATGGATTTGGACCATATGTCATCATCAGAGTTCAATCAGATTATGTCCACGGATCTCTTTAGGGATGTTTAGGAAATTATCTTGAGTTACTATTTGAACATTCTGTTTACATCTACTAAATTTTGGGTATTGGTTCTTCAGGATATTTTTTTCATTTAATTTATATGTTTCCTCTAATTAATTATCTATCTTGGTTTTATATTTGATTTTGGATTATAAATGGGTTACAGAATGTGATATTTTTTGAAGTGGGAAACTATGGGTGCCTTTTAAAAAAACGAATTTTTGGAATATTTTTTTAGGTTTATTTAAATTTTTGAAACCTTATTTATAAATTTATTTAAAACTTGTATTTATGTACTTTTTTTGGGAATGAAATGCAAGGATTATATAGGGATTACCTAACGAGAAGTTTAATTTGACACCCTAATTGTGCCACAACTTTTCTATAGACATAATATGTTTTTTCAGGTTTAGGTTTCTGGTTTTGAATCTCACCATTTGAGTAGGTTGGTCTGGTGGGTAGTGGTGAGAATGAGGTTACATGGAGATATTGTTAGTGTATTCTCATTATAGTTTTGTAATGAGTTTTGTTTAGATCAAAAATTGTTTTATCTAGATCTACATTTATAGCTACTGTGATTTTGTTATTGTTCTTTCTAACTCATTTTTAGTTTGATTATTTGGTCATTTATTCTTTGGGAAAAAACATTCTCATAGTCATTACATTGATTACCGAAACTAGTTTCTAATACATGGGAATTTGAAATTCCATTCGTCAATGTCTTGGATCAGGATGTATGTCAGGTTTGATGAAATCTTATATTGTTTTGTGAAAAAGAGATATTAATGATGGAAATTTGTTATTTATGGTTTTCAGTAGTCAGATATTAGGAATGTAGGGACTCGGTAGGTAGGTATGAGAATGGAATTATGCACCCATACTCGTTCTAAACCTTGAGATGTCTAGGGTATTCTGTGTTTTGAGTCTCTATCCTTTTTTTGGATGAGGAATCAAAATAGAGGTGCGCTTGTGTTATGTTGTGATATCACATGGGGAAATGGCCCATATGGAGTCTGAGTAAAATTTTTGAGATCCTCTATGCTTTTTATTCTTATGTGGGGCATGGCCTAGTAACCATGTCACTAGGATAGGCATCACCCCTACATCCTCATTTTGGGTGTTCGTTGGGAATTGGTAATTATGATGGGTTTTTACTATAAGTTTTTTTTTTGTTTTGTTTTTTGTCAGTGTGAGTTGGTTCTTAAAATGAGATCTGTTATTGAGATGGAATTAATTTCTTTTATGTGCTTTTGGGTAGAAAAATATGTTTTAAAAGAGAAATCGATTAAGATTGAAAATGGGGTGAATAATTAGATTTGAAGAAAAATTTGTAAGTGTGGCCATTGATATTATTTATGAATGTTTTCATATGTGTGGGTATTTGTGTCAAGTACATGTTGGAATGTGTGAATGGATTTTATAATTGGAAGTGGGATAAATGAAAATTAAATATTTCAATGGATGTCAAATATGGGTTTCGAAATCAAATATTCAAATTCGAAATTCAAAAAACGTTTTTGAATGTGATAATGATTCTGGAAATTTGGTATTCATTGAAATGTGGGTTTTTAGTCTGAAAAGTTACTTTAGAAGATGGAAATTTTGATAATAGAAATTAAATGGTGGTTTTTGATAAGATATTTTTTAAAAAAAAACTATTTAGATTATGATCCAGTTTCATTTGGATTGTGGTGTTCTTTGGGTTACAATTCAATTTGATATTAACCCTATAATTTTTTCCCTTACATTGTTTAGAATATTCCACGAAGAAAGGTCCCCATGATTTCTAGTGAGTCTCATCTTATATATAGCTCTTCTCAGTTTTTCCATCCTTCATGGTGATTGAGGTTTGTTAGAAGTAGTAGGATGGATTGAGGAAGTTGAGTGTGTATTTTGATCATTGGGAATACTCGAAGCTGTTAGAGTGTGTGCTATTCTGAGTTTTTAATGGGTATAACATTTGACCAGTGGAACGTAATTTATCCATCATCGATGTAAGTTGGGATGATGTGGGAAGTGTTTATTTAAATTTTTTTATATGGTTTATACCTGAGGTGGTAAAAACCATGAATGTGAAAGAACACAAAATTAATCAACAAGGCCAACATACAGTGAATGCCACTTTAAGGAGCTAGTTAATTTCTCTTTGAAGATATCATTCATAAGATCATTAGAATGAATATATTTTCATCATGGGAATTCATTTATATATCACAAAGAGATAAATATCTTACAATAATCATCGTTTTGAGAAGATGGTGGATGAAATGTTCTAAGTTGAGTTGGTTTTCAGAGTATAAGCAGTTAACAATTAGTTGTATCTTCTTTCTAATGAATGTTCCCCATCAGGATAGATATTTGTGCCTAATGAACCTATTCCTAAAAATACTCATTCATTGGTTTCAGTTTCCAAATTGGTAGATTGTTCACTAGTATGTTTTAGGTGTGGTCGGCTTGGGAATTCAATGTTGTCTTGTATCCATCCTCCAAATAATTATTCATGTTGAGTCCATTTGGTTCATGTTGAAATGTATTATAAGAATCATTGACCAAAGTAGATGTCTTTATTGGAGGAGTTCATCTCCTATAATTGAGGTAGTAGATGCTTGAAACATCAGGGCTCTATCTATAGGCCCTAGAGAAAATATCACAATCAGTCAGGGATCCCTAGGGGTGTGGGGAATGATGTCTAGTTTTTTCCTCCAAATAGGGGTAGAGACATTTGATTTTTCCTCATTTTATTTTTGTTGATGTTGTAAGTTCATATTCTTGATGTAAAAGTGTGATAGAATGATTCTTTTATAATACTAGTAGATTTTTATATCTATGTGAGGATCTTTAAATAGTTATCCTTTCATGAATCATATTATTTTTTTTCTATTAAACTTATTTAGAGATGTCTATTATTGTTTAAATATTCGACTATGGCTTTTTTTGGGTTCATCATTTGGCTTGAGTTCCATTCATGGGTTTCCCCTTGTGTGTGTGGGTTTTGATTATATGGGTACTTTTTGTCCTAGTGGCAATGTTGTTTAGCTCGTACTGAGAATGTTGGGTTAGCTCATGTTGGTAGTTCCTTCACCAGTCACTCTGAGGGGTTGTTGTTTCATTTTTCATGTAGGTGTTTTTAGATGAGTTCGTGTGATGGAGGGAACACTATAATTTCTCTATTTTCTCATACCGACGTGATTTATTCTAGAAATGGTCACGTGTTACTTGTGATTTGAAAGGTCACCTTGTGTTCATGGTTTTTTTGTCTTATTCCAAATCCGAGATGGAGTTTTTTTTATCATTTAACTAAGTGACTTATATGGTAATAAAGAGTTTTTGTGGGGGATAATTCTAACACCCGAACATTGGAAATTCATTTATTTTTTTCTCCTCCTTATATTGGATCATTTATATGAGGTGTTGGGTGAGTCTCAATTATAATTTTTGAGTTTCTTTTAAAAAATAAAAGTTCTGTGATTGAAAGAAAGGGGATCACGATTAGTGCATAGTTAAGGGAAACCATGAATCTTCACCTAGGTACCCATGAAGCCTATTTCAAGATCCATGGTTGAGGTTTATGGGTTCTGAACGAGTTTAGAAACTGTGTGGAAACTGTGTGATAGGTTCTATCCATTTGGATAATGGAAACCACAAAGTCTGTGAAAGGTTTGATAAAATGTGTGGCCAGAAGTTTAGATCTGCCAATATTCTTAAAATTTTCAACATTCAAGTTTTCCCCTCCAATATATTAACAATATTTTCGGTTTTTTACCCATTTAATGAAATAGGTTCACTATTGGGCTCAAGGATACCATCTTCCCTTTGTGAACAACCTCTATTGATCCTCTATGATGGTTCCAAGGTATTAATCTTTGATTTTTTGGTTTATTTCCTCTTCTTATCTCTTTCCACTATCGAGTTATTTTTTCCCCTTAGTGGGGATTCCCATCTGGAAGAACACTATGAGTTAGGGTTGATGTGTGGTTTAATCATTTGGATTGTATTGTGTGTAGATTGTGTCTCTGGCTCATATCATCCTTCTCTAAAATATTGGTTATGTTCAAACCCCATTGATGTATGTGTTTATATCCAATTCCATTATAGAAAATTCTATTGATTCTTTATATTTCATTTATTTATTTCAAATTATCATAGGCGTACTGTTGTTATTATTTTGTGATTTTTTGGTATTTTCTAGATAAAAAATGTGAGAGAAATGGTTCTTAAAGGGCTATTTTGACTATTTATTATTTATATGTATGTAAGGTATTTGAAAAATTTTGATTGAGTTTTTAAAGACAACTTGGGTTCTTTGTGTAGCTTTTTCCATTTGTAATATATTGGTGATGTTTTTGGATTGTTATTTCGGGGTTTTATGTACAAATGAGTGGCTTATATCATGTCTTTATTTTGTGTGGCATGTTGGTGTGATTTAAAAGAAAGTGAAATTTCATAAAAAAATGTGTTTCTAAAGTTATTTAAGGTTCTGATGAAATGGATATTGGTTTCTTAAAAGAATTTGATTGTAGTCATATATTCATTTTTCTATTGACTTTATAAATGTGTTTACTGGATTGTGGGAGTGGTGTGGAATATTCATAAAAATAGACTTGGTATGAGTATAAATATGAAGGGATATTTACCCATGGGAATGGTGGGTTTTCATAATGTGTTTTCCAAATGGATTTGTTTAATTTTCTTATTTCACATGAGGATTCAATATGATTCTGAAATCATGGATTTTCATCAATTTGAGAAATGATTTGATGAATATTTGGTTTGAAGGAACATTTGGGATCTTTTGTGTGATTTATTTTTTTGCTTGTGTTTTAAAAAGGTGTTGTGATTGGAATTATTTTTTAAAATGTTGAATACTATGTTAGTATATTATAATGTTTGTGAAAGTTAATTATGAAAATTAAATGATATTTAAGCCTCACTAGAAATTGTGTATGGATTATCATGCGATGTGAACCCCTCTAGAGGATTTACATTGATGTATGTTATCATGTGGGTGGTGTTAGTGACTAGGGTATGCATGTGTGGTAGTATCAGGCTGGGTTATCCACGTGTGCGATGGACTCTCTCTCCACTATGTATCACTTTTACTATCACTGTAATCCTGGGTGTATTTTAGAGGGTTGAGGGACGGTTAGTTGTCAACCCAAATTAGACGTGTCGGTAACCCATTAAAATTATAGTTCTAAGTGGTATGGGACACTAGATTATCTATTATAGAGAATCCAGTTTGTTTTTTACTATGGAGATACACCATATGATGGAAATTGAGTCCAATACAAGTATGTCCAGTAATAGCCATATGGATGTTCAGGAAATGGTCTTGAGTTACTATTTTCATATTTTATTTACTTCTGCTACCTGTTGGTAATTGGTTCATCCAAATGTGCATGTTTTATTGGTTTCCATTAATTTCTTCACATCCCCATTTTAATTATCTATCTTGGATTTATATTTTATTTTGGATTTCAAATGGTTTGTGGAAAGTGAAACTATTTTTGAAAAGGGGAAACTATGTTTATTGTTTGAAATGAGAATACGTGGAATCATTTATTATGTTCTCTAAATATATTGAAAATCTATTTATTAATTTATTGAAATGTAGTATTTATATACTGTTTTGAGAAAGAAATTGATATATACTATAGTTATTGACTACTAAGATATATAATCTTACACTCTAC
Organism: Viscum album; assembly: GCA_963277665.1. Lineage (NCBI taxonomy): Eukaryota > Viridiplantae > Streptophyta > Magnoliopsida > Santalales > Viscaceae > Viscum > Viscum album. The sequence goes on from OY728123.1 coordinate 896,258,966, forward strand.
TTGTTCCACTCGACATCATTATACCAGATTTGTTCTGGAGATATAGGTTTCTGGTTCATGTTATCAGCATTGAAGTAGGTTGGTCTTGTGGTTAGTGGTGAACAGGAGGTCACGTGGAGATATTATTGGTTTTATCCAGTAATATTTTTTTATTCATATCTGTTTTAAAATCATTTGTTTTATATGGATCAATTTGTATATTTATTTAGATTTAGTAATTGTTGGGTTTTCCTAAAGTTTATTTTGATAGTTTGGTCTTGGTTTATTTGGGAAGAAATCATTCCCATATTGTTTATATTGACACCTGACAATAGTTTCTAGCATATGGTGATCGAGAATAGCCTTTGATCCATGTCTCAGATTAGTTTGGATATCGAGTAATATGGAATCCTGACTTGGTTAATGACATGCAGATTCTAAATATTGAATCTGTGTTTCTAAATTCCATTTATAAATTTGGAAAAAGATTATTAATTATTAAACATGAATAATTGATGATAATGTTTTTCTTCTAATTACATTATTTTAGTAAGTATAAAATTATTTAATATTAATAATAAAAATGGAATTTATTTCATCAACATAAACTAGATTGTTAAACATAAATTTTTTCAATTGTTATTTTTAATTCCATAGAAAATTGATATTAATTTTTTATATTGTCACAACCCCATCTACAGTAACTAAGATTCAGTGGTTGCTTTATTATATTGGGACTAGGTACAAGTGATCACATTACCATGGATTGAGTATTTTAGTTGTTTTGAATAACTATGTAGATATAATGTACCCAAATTACATCAGTAATTAAAAATAAATAATAAAAAATGGATGTAATTTGCATCATTGAACTCATCGAAACAAATAACATAATCTTTTAGGGAACAAAGATATCCAATAAAATAGTGAGACAGGATTTCTAGTAATTGTTACATACAACAGAATGTATCTTGAATTGACAATGCATAATCTATATGGAAAGTTAAAATAACTGAATACACATTTCATTTAATCAATAAATTGTGAACAATATAAATCCTTGGATAATATTATAGTAAAAATCTCAGGGATAAAACTAAATAAATTCTTAATGATTGAAATTATTCACAATTTGATTTCATGTTTCATAGGAAGATGATATATTTCCCTTAAAATAACTTTGACAATATAGTTTTATCTTGAGGGGTAATGATTTAATTAATTTAGACAACCTATTTATTTTGTGAAACAATTTATGCATCAAGGGTATTTTCAATAAATAGTGCCCATGTTTTCTTGAATTTTAAAAGGATTATTCATATATAGAATAATAAATTTAATTAATAAATCAATATTACTTTCCAAAAAAAATATTTGTATTGAATAAGTTATAAATATTTGTCATTATTTCCATATTAATCAAATAAATTTTTATGTAAACACATTATATAAAGATGGTATAAAATATAGTAAATAATCATATATCTAATGAAAATTTAAGAATATAGATGCTTTCAATGAATTATGACAATAAATAAGTCAATGAGGCATTATATAAACCATAGAAAATATTATAGGTGCATAATATTCAAATAATCCCCAATGTAGTGAAATTGAGATTACTTCCCTTAGCTAAGGCTTCCCATTAGTGAAAAATACATTATCCTCATTAGAATGGTTCAAATAATGTTATTAACAAATTATAGAAAAATATTTATATTTATAGTAACGTATATGATGCTTTAAAAAATTATTTGAACCCATTCATTAATAATATTTAATTATTTTCATTGTTTCTAGTGTCAATTACATTTTTATCTTAGGAATTATTTTTCCAGAATGTATTAGTTATTTTGCATAGGATATAGGTATATAACCTCGGGAATAACAATAGAGTTATAAAGATGATATTGAATCATTAAATATAGTTTTACTTTCATTCATGAATATTGAACATGGAATATGAATCACATTACATCGAAAATATGATAGTATGTATATATACAATAGTGATGATATCCTTCCATTAATTGTAAATGGGATATGAAATGGATGTTATATTAATCATCCATTATCAATATATTATCATATTTTTTAGATATGACCTTTATTTTTATTATTATACTCATCCATGTAAATTGGTGATGAAAATAAAATTGTTGCATTGTGTTGAGATGGTAAGACTTACTAACGCACGCATAGAGATTTCATTTTTCATAGGATCAGAAAAGTAGAATATTGTAATAAATTAATCGAAATATATTCTATATGTATATACTATAATTTAATTATTAAATTATCACTGAAAACTATATGAAGAGTATTTATAATAAGAAATATTCTTGAAATGGTTGGTAACGGTGATTACCTCTTTTCGGTGGTCATCCTTTAGGTATCTCCTTAAGAGTAATAATTTTTGTATTTTTAGGATGCTATAAAATCCAAAACGTGTTTATAGAGGTTGGTAAGGGAAACTAAAATATTTTGGTCAAGATATATGGATTAGTGTGGTGTATTAAAGATAATTAAGGGGTGTAATTTTATAATTGAACTGAGTGACACTTTTGGAATTTCTCAAAATATAAAATTATAGTTATCTAATTTATCATGCCAAATGACTAAAGATTATAATGAACTTGAAAATATAATTTGATAGGTTTTTAGAATTATCATAAAATAATATTTAAATAATATTAGGCTTAATTTAAACCTTATATTTTTTATTAACCCCTTTCTTAATTATTTTTTATGTTAAGACTGGTAATAATTATTTTATTCCCAAGTGTTTAATATTGTCCCTATAAATAAGAAAGGACCCATAAATATAATATGTTTGATTTATCAATCTATATTCCAATCACATGGATAATTATAACATTTTTATGAATTATGAATAATAAAATTAATTATAATATTGATAAATTATCTTTAATATCAATTTTGACACTATTTATTTACATTGATTAATATTCGTCATGAAAAAGGGTAAATTTGAATATAATTCATTAAATCATATTTAATATGTCATATATATCTATAAAAATAATTTTTGAAATTAAATAATTTTAATTATATCAAAATTAGTATTTTAAAAATCATTTATCTTATTATTCATTTAATTAAATAAAAACCATGTTTGAATTTCACAAGAATTTAAGGTAATTTATATAATTTTTAAAAAATAAAATCATTTAGAATGAAACAAAATTGAAAATGAAACAAAACGTGATCATGGATGAATTAGAAACATTATAACTATATATTGGTCTAATTATATATTTTATTTAATTGAATATAATTTAATAAAATATTATTTACTATAAACTATTCATTATGTTATTCTTATCGACTAATCATTACTTTGAATTTAATAAAATCAATACAACAAGATAAAATTGATAAAAATATTTTATTTCATATCTAACATGATAATTTCATTTATAACATTCATGTATGACATTGTTTATTTTAAATTAAATTTATTTTTATATTTCTAATGTCATAAAATTTATTTTTCCCTTCATTGAATAATTATATCATCATTATTTTGTAATTGTCTATGTTAATATTTTCTTCAATACAAATTAATAAAATTACAATGATATAGATAATTTTTTAAATTTAAATAATATTCTTACACCCTAATATATCTTTTGGATATGACCATATTAAATATTTTATAATTATAAAAATAATGAATACACGTATTTTATTTTCGTAAAATATAATATGAAAACGATCATAATAACATCCAAAGACAATAAATTTATCATATATCTAATCCTTAAAAACATATCGATGAATAATACTCAAAACAAATTCTTTAAACATTTTATGATTATTTTATAGTTTATATCACTTTATTTTTTTAACATATATTACCCAATTTAACATTTATCATGGTATATAATTTTCCAAGATGACTATTCATAATAAACAAAAATAAAATTGTACTATTTACTAAATTATGAACATATGAGTAAAAAAATTGAATCTCTTTTTCGATTATCAAGAGATATAATTTATATAATTTAATTTCATATTATTCTTTCAAAACATAACTAAAACAATTTTATTGAGAAATGAATTTTTAATCCCAATATAAAAATTTAAGAAAATATGTTATAGGGTTTATTAAGATGTAATTATTTATATTATATCTAACTAATTTTATATAATTTACTATTGGATAAAATTAAAATCATAGAGGGAATTTATATTATAAAGAAAATGGTAGTTTTATAAAAATTTGTAATAATAACTATTGGATGAAAACTCAATATTTTCAAAAAAACACCAAAAAATTCACCATAAGTAAATATTGATATTATTATTTCAAAAATGGAATTTAATTTTACAAATTTATTTTCTAAAAGTGTCAAACATTAAATAAATTTATTTTCTCAAAATAAAAATCTCTTTGTAAAGAAAACATATACTTGTAGAATTAAATGAAATTACTAAAAATAATTATGTTTATTTCCTAGGAATTATTATATATATATGGGATATGAAACTCATATGTATTTAATAATTAATTAAATACTATTGAAACTATAAAATTTAATGGCTTAGTTTTAATGGTCCTACTTATTTCAATACAATTTTAAATTTTAGCTTTTAAATTAAAGTGTGGATATTCAAAAATTCTATTATGGAAATCCCACATAGTAAAATGGGTAATTAATATTTCATATTAAAAATAAGGTAATGAATATGTGAAGGATACCAAAAATATGAATTCTTGATCCAAGATCATTAGTGGAATGATAATATATGTACATTGAAGAGAAATGTAATTATAATGTTTTGATGGATAGTGATTGAAAACATTATCTTGAGAATGTTATCTATCACCAAAAAATTAATCTATGATTTTTTAAAAGAATATTTATTTCTCATATATGTAAATGTATACCATTTTTTGTTCCAAAACCATTTTTCTAGAGTTGGTGAATAATTTCACTATCTATAAATATCACTAATGAAAATAAACATACATGAATTCATTCCTTTTCATAATAATAATCTAAACATTGGTTTGTGCTTCAAACTATCTTGACATTATTTATTACACAAATATTTGGATATTCAAGATGAGTTTTTATACATGAAGAACATTTATCTGAAGAACCATATGTCACACCTTTATCCTCAACTATTTAACAAAATAAAAATGGTCATCACTTATCAAACATTAACCTTATATAAAAATTTCTAATGCTCATCATAATCCAATATAGAATTACTTATCCTTATGACTCATCCAAAATACATATGTCCAATATCACCTTCTTAAAATGTATCTAAATTATACAAATCAATATTAATAATTTATTCTAAAAACAAAACAATGTAGATCTTATTTTCACATATATGAATACACTTATCACCTTTAAACACTAATTAATGTATGCATGCTTCTAATAACAAAATATAATGTATATTTCTTTATTCCAAACTTGAATCAAAACCATTATAGATAAAAAACCATAAAAACTAACCACTTTTATTCCCATCAATACTGTCCCATAATGATGTATTTTTCATTATTAACTAAAAATAATAGAAATATTATGTGTTATATTCCCTCAATCATGTGTTTTCCAAAAGATAAACTTTCCAGTGAATTAATTTTTCCGATCATCAATATTATTCAATATATGGTCGAAAATACATAAAGAAGATGTATTATTGTATAATATTTATAGATATATAATTAGTTTTATTAGAATAATTTAATTTATAAAATAATTTTACTACATAATTCTTGAATCCCATCAAATGGAAATTAATCATTCTTCTTTATCTATGGAAATAACATATCCCTTTCCATAGTCAAATAGCTTTTATTAAGTGTATTCCTTAAAAAAACAAGACATGGATTTTTATAGTGACTTATCTCCATATAGTTGAATCTTTTTTAATACCTTTCACTCAAAATAATTTAGTCATTTCTCTACACTATTTTATTATAATTCATTTCATTTTAATCATGTATCAGATTGTTTATTTCCCCAATTATCACATGTGAGAAAATACTTCTTCTGATTATGCATTTATCTGTCTTATTCCATTTCTTTATATTTTCATCATTATTCATTAAGAATACATAATACGTAAATAATTATTTCCATATATTTTTATCACATGATACTATTTCCTCATATGTTGCTAATTTTTTTGAGACTAGACCACTTCAAAATACTGTCATAAAACATTTAATGGAACTATATTTAGTTATATTTGGATCATGTGAATTATTGTAGTTCCCAGTAATTCATCTTGATTTCATTTCTAAATTATGACATATAATAGATTTTATCATCATATTATCAAATAATATTTTATAATCTCAAAATTAGAAAAGCACCTAATAGAAATTGAATTTTTTTAATAAATAATATCTAAATCATAATTTTATTTACACTGGGAAGATTTCAATATAATATTAGATGTTTTTGTCCATTAATGTATGTTTTCCTAAACCTATTTCTAATGGAGTCCAGTAATCCTTCACTGATACAAAATATAAAAACCCCAACTCTAGTAAGTCAGAGTCAATGGTATCTTTTTTACAATGGTACTATGTATAAGAAATCAAATCACCAAGTATTTATCACTTTTTTAGTCTTGATGAATTATATACAAATATCATTCCATTATTGAATTGGTAATTAGAAATATAACATAATAAATGAAATTAATTTTGATCCATGAAATCAGTCAAACATTTCATCTTCATAGTCAAGGAAAAATAGAAAAAATAAAACAGTGATATCAAATGGATAGTAACAGTTACATACAACAGAATATATCTTAAATAAACAATTGAAAATAAATATGGAAATTAAAATTACTGAACACACATAACATTTAATCAATAACCTTTTCACAATATGAATACATGGATAATATCATTGTTGAAATATCAAGGCTAAAAATAACTGGATTCTTAATGAAGTTGAGGGTTAAATATTAGATTTCATCTTTACCATGAACATGATTCTGTTATCCTCGAGAACATTCACATGGTAGTTTAATCATTATGGGTAAAAATTCATTAAATTTGGCCAACTTATTCATCTCATGATACTACCAATGCATCAATGGTATTTTCTATATATACTCTCGACCTATTAAAAAATTTCCAAATCATTACTCATATATCAAATAATATATCTAATTCATGAATCAATATTCCTTATGAACAAATATATACATTGAGTAAAAGATATATATTTAACATTATTTTCCATTTAATAAAATAACATTCAAAGTAAACACTATATATAAAAAAAAGTATATAAATTCAGAAATAATTTTATTCATGATGGATATTTAAGATCAATGATTTTTCAAATGAATGATTATCCCATATAACTAAAAGGGGTAGTATATACACCATAGAAAATAAATTAGGTTTATAATATTAATATATTCCCCAGTGAAGTGAAATTGAGATGAAGCCCCTTACATCATGATTCCCTTTAGTGGTGTATACATTAACCACAAGTATAATTGTTTATAGTATGGTATTAATATATTATATGACCATATTTATATTTATAACACCTTATTTGTACCTTTTATAATATATTATCACACGTTCATTAATAATATTTTTCCATCTTCATTGTTCCGGTTGTTAATTTCCATGTTTTCTCAAGAATCTTTTGTCAAGAATGTCCCAATTGGTTTTTATAGGATATATATCCTTAATATCTGGAATGATATTAATTTTATAAATATAATATTAAATCATTAAATAATGTCTTAGAACCTTTTTTTAATGTTGAACATAGAAAATGAACTGCATCACATCATTGATACGGTAGGTTGTACGTACACAAGAGTAACCATATCATTCCATTAATTTTTAATGGGTTAGAAAATGGTTGGTATATTAATTTTCTAGAAAACATATCATATAATAAGTATCATATATATCCATTATTTTCATCATTATACACATCCAATTAAAATGTTGTTGAAAAAAAATTTCATAGCTATGTGGAGACATTAATCCATATGTACGCATGTTATATTATTTTATTTTTCATAGGAAGGGAAAATTGTAACATATTTGTATGATAATAATAATTTAATCTCAGTATATATATTATGTATGATTTACAAAATTAGTATGTAAAGGCCATGGGAAGAGGATGTATATGGAAAAAAATATAGTATTATTTGGAAAAGGCGATTGAATCTTCTTCAGAGGAATTATTTTATATATCATCTCATGGGACATAATTTTGGACATTTTAATAGAAGAGATCATCTATGACTAGAAAATAGAATTGGGGAAGGGATATGGGTTGTGTTTGTTCTGTATAAATGGATCAATGTGTTGTAATGAAGTGAAGGAACAAGTCTCATTTATAATTGAAATGAGGGACACTTTTGTAATTTATCAAAATATTAAATTATAATAAATTGATTTATATAAAAAATGCCTCCAAATGGAATGGGATTAGAATATAAATTAGTATAGGTTTGTAATATCAAGAACAATTAGAATTTATAAATGTTTAGTTTTCATTTTAAACCACATCGATTTGATTAGCCCCTGGGTTTATTATTTTTGACTTTAATCATAGAAACTATAATTTAATTCACAATGAGTTTATAATAGTACTATGAAAAGAAAAATGACTCATCAATGGAACTTGTATGATGTGTTAAAATATTTTTCAATTACATGGATGATTATAATATTTTTATGAAATTAAAATATTTTATTAAAATATTTTATTTATAAATTATCATAAATGTCAATTTTGAAACTATTCATTTACTTTTACTTCAAATACATCATGAATAATATAAATTCGAATATAATTATTTCTTCAATTATAATATTTTCTATAGAACTATAAATTTCATTTCAAATAATAACTCATTCAAATTAAATATAAAGAGATATTTAAAAAGCATTTGTTTTATTTTTCTATTTATGAAATTAAAATTTTTTTAGAATTTCACAAGAAATTAAGGTAATAATATACTATCTAAATATTAAAAAATAGGTTTTATAATAAAAATAACAGCCTTAATATCAATATAGACATGTGTTTTCATTAATATATTTACTTTCTTCCAATAAGGACCCATATAATATTATAAATACAAAGAGAGCGATATTTTTTAATTATCATTGATTAAAATAATATATAGGTCATTTTATGGAAAATTTTATAATAAAAAATCAAATTCTCAAATAATGTGATTTGGTTTAAATCCAATTCATCCAATATTTTTTGGACAAGTTTAGGTCATGATTATTCCTTAATCATTTTTTATGTCCCTAATTTTACTTCTTTAACATGAATCATGGAAACATGGATTTTTACTTTTTGAGGATTAATATAGATACTATAAAATGTAAAAAGTATTATAAATGGATAATGGATGACCGTTTAAAAATTATAATAATAAATTGGTCTAATTTAATTTTTTATGAATTTAATATCATTTAATAAAATATTATTTACTATAAAATAAATATAATGTCAATTTTAATGACTATTACTTTATTTGAATTAGAAAAATTAACATTAAAAAAATGCTAATACATATCTAATATGAAATATGCATCTAAATAATTCATGGATGGAATTTACTATCTTAGCTTATATTTATTTACATATTTTTAATACCATTCTTTGATTTTTCCACTAATTGAATAATTATTTATCATTATTGTGTAATTTTTTAAGATAAATATTTTTTCCCTAAAAATATAAAAAAAATTACCATGATGTATAATTATATTTTATATTTAAATAAATTAATTATATTCAATCATACCTTCTTGATATAAAAATATTGTAATGTAAATCTTATTAAAATCATGGATGTGTCATTTTTAAATTTATATTAAATAAAATATTATAAGTGTCATAATCAATTCAGAAGGGAAAAAAATAGCCATATATCTAATACATGAAGACCTATGTATGAATATGACTCAAAAAATAAAACTAGGTAATGTTTAATCTCATTTTCCAGTCCTTATAATTTTATTTTTGACCAATATTACACAATTTATCATTCATCGTGGTCACGAACCTTACCAATATTTCTATTCATATTTTCAAAAACTAAAAGGAAATTATTAATAAATTTATATCATCTGAAAAATAATTGGATTAGAGTTTTAAAAATTAAGAAGACATAAATTTCACAATTAAAATTAAAATCAATCCCACAAAACACAAATGAAAGAATATTTTATTAAAAATGCCTTTCTGAGCCAAAAAATGTGATTAAATAAAAAGAAGTTATAAGTATGATTATAGTTTAATTAATTATTTTATATATAACTAATGATTAAATAAATAACTTTTGTAACAAATTAAATTCATATAAGAAATTATTAATGAAAAAAACGATATGTCAAAATGTATAGGAAATTTTCCATATTCCCTAAAAAATCAATATTCTCATAAAAATACCAGAAATTAAATATATGATGTATTTGATATGATGATATAAAGAATTATTATCATTATATCAAATAAATATTATAATATTTCAAAAATTAATTATATTTTTTTCTCAAAATAAAATCACTTATTGAAGAAAACAAATATTTTAAATATCAAATGGAAATACTAAATAATATATCCTTATATACTAATAATTAAAAAAATTATGAAATAAAAAACTCATATATATTTATTAGTATCATAATTTTAATTCACACCTTTCAATTTAATAGCTTGTATATAATGGTTGGGCTAAAATAATAATGTTACTTATATATCGTGGTTTTTTTAAGCTCAAAATTGGATGTAACAAAATCTATAAAAGAGGTTAAATAAATTTTAAAAATATAAATACCATAATACTTTGGGGTTTATCATATATGAATTAAATTAATAGGATTTTTTTAAAAAATATTTTTTGATAATCATCGATAAATTATTCACTAAAGATAATTCTAATAGAACTAAGTCAATATTTTGAAATGTAGATTTAAAAAATGTTGATTAATTTTATAATAAATTTTATAATAGTGATAAAAATTACATTTTTTATCAATTCAAAAAATATAATAAATATTTTTTTTGAAAATAGTATTTTTAGAAAATATTAAAACATTCATCAATGTTTTTTACATTATATCAATATAAATATTTTATATCTAAATTTTAATTTATTATAAATAACTATATATGATTATGCAATATATAATTGAACTAATTTTACATTTAAAAATATTTTAAAATAAAATTCAACTTTTATTATATTTAAAGAAACATTAGGTTTTAATAAAAATGAGAAGTTTTAGCTATTCATCAAAAAATAAATCATTTTTGAAATTTATAAAAAAGGAACTCAAAGAAAAAATTTACATATAGATCTAAAAATGATGTTTAGTATTACAAACAAAATTTTTAAAATTGTAAATAATTTACATTTAATCTTTATTCAAAAAAATAAATATAAAGCATTATTTTGAGAGAAATATATTTTTTAATCATTTAAAGGATTTTCTAAAACATATAAAAAAATTAATTTGTTTTGTTTATATATATCCTTTATAATAAAATTTTAAAATGAAGTTAGTCCAATTAATATATCTATTATTGTCTATTATGATATAAACTTCTTGATTATATAATAATATTAATAGTATGTCACAGTTCATTAAACTATGTTATCGTGTGTAATGAAATCCATAGGAAAAAATATTTTTTGGAAAAAATTCATAAAATATATGATCATTACACTAGATGAGATACAACATTTAGGTATAGAAGTTGAAAATTAAATTAAAGGGATTCGTTATACAAGTGATAAGGGATTTTTGTTTATCTTCGTATTTTGGTGAAGTACACCAATTAGAGGAACACAATTGACATGGTGGTCTTTGAGGTAGTGACGAAGTGAACTCCACAGATGAAATAAATGATCACTGGGTAGTTAATTCATATTTAATAAAAACATGAAGACATGTCATCAAATTCTATATAAAACATTATATTTCATATTATAGTATGGAAATTCGCACATCTGTGATGTCGATGTCTAAGTGAAACTCCTATGGGTTTGATGCATGATATGAAAATCATATAATCCATGCACCACACAAGCTATATAATGTATTTAACATATACTGAAAAACTAATATATCAAATAAAATCTTTATCATAATATGGTAATCATGGGATTCTTGTGGATATTCATTAATGGGTAAATGATAGGAGTCGAAGTGGACCTTATGATGATTTCAATGACGATGCAGGATATAAACCATAATGGCCAAAACATGGTATTTCTTATGAAATGAACGATTTTTGGAACCTATTTTTAGTAACATTTTATATAAGTAGTTTAGACTATTTTCTTTAGCCTAATTTTTTATTCAAATATAATAGGGTATAGAGGGAAATTTGTAGAACTATAATATAGAGGATAATTAAAGTACACTATACAGTTGGAATGAGAACTGGGGGAAGCATAAGATATAACATGATCTTATTGAATGTATTCTTCAATTATGGATTAGATAGATTTTTCATTCCATTATTAATCATTTTATATGTCTTTTAATTTCCATAAATTTCATAGACAAAATTCTTGATTCATGATAGATGTCAATGAAATCCATGCATCTCTTAGAAACTTTTTAAGGCAGAATTTTAATGATGGAATTAATCTTTTATAAGTTAATATAAATTACACTAAAATTGAGAACAATGAGATTGATTATACAGAGTTTAGAATAATGAACATTTCATGGATTCCATCATAATGTTAGGGGAAATAAGTAAAAAAACTTTTTATGTAAATTGATGTGGTCCTTACACTTGTGGAATTTGACTAACGTATCATCCACATAATAGTTCATATTATTTATATAGTGGTATTTAAGGTTATTATTATTTTCTAAAAGGTATATTAATTAGTGGTTTATAATTTAAAGGGTTTCACATGATATTAATAGGATACCTTGGATTCCTTGAATGCAGTAGAAAATTATTCATTGGAATAAATAATAATTTTTTGTATTTATAGAATAATTCTATAATGGAGAATGAAAAAAATTGGTGGTTTAATTTTTTAATAACTATGTTACTAGTATAAAGATTTATTCCATTAGATAGTATCCATTAATGTAATTCATATTAATAATTTCATTGTTGTTGAAAATATTATTTCTTATTGGGATGAATTCACTCAAAACATGGAGTATTGAACAACTCTACTGAAATTTTCATTAAGTAGTTCATCAAAATCAACTTCAACCATGATACGTTGAGAGGGAGGTATCACCCAATTCACATATTGGATTTCCAAATGGAAAATGGAATTCCCGGATATTGGATTCCCAGTGATGGATAAGGCCTTAGAACATCATTTTAATACCATTGTAATACATCACAATAATGATTCAAGAGTGTTATTTATTACTAATATTCCCTAATAGGAATGAAGGTACTAATCATTTTTCAACATAGTATTTCCTATGTACCAATCAATAAATGTGTTGGATTATTAATTTTGGTAGATACTTGTTCCCAATATATATGAGGGTCTTCATCCACACCCACTTACTCAATGAACCGAGGATTGAAAGATGTTTGTTGATTACTGAGAACATGCCACTGTGAGGTGGTATCACCATATTTAGAACGTGTTAAATTTTTAGATGAATTATTATATCCTTAGGGTTTTATGGAAACCATCTTGATGGATTCCGTGACTCTTATCCAATGTTTCATTCACTGGACAATACCACCAACCATGTCTAATGAGGTGTTCACTAGTGAATACACTAACATGTGTTATGGTAATAAAATAACAATGATTTATATTATAAAATAAATTCATATATAATGGCCCTAAATCTAATATGCTTCAACATTATTGTATATTGTTTTAGAGTCATGATCATATTTATAGCTTCTATAAATATATTATGAAAGGATAAAATGTTTATGAAATCATGGGATTTATGTATTGAATAGAAAAGTAATTTATAAAATAAATTTCAGTTTGTTAAATATTATTAAATTATAAAAAATGTATTATAATGATCTTCCATTAAATTAATTTTATCATAAAAAGATCAACCATTGTAATTTGTTTATGATACATTTAATTAAAATATTATTAGTATTAATTAATAATATTTTACGCATATTTTTAAAAATACCATTATAAAATATAGAACAAACTGACCATTATAAAACCATAGAGGCATTATTTTATAAAAAAAATTAATAAGTAAAAAAATTTAACTATAGTAGAGATATTATATTTGTTCAAATAATGATATAGAATATTTATAAAATGTAAATAAATTAAATATTAGAGATTAGGACTTAAAATAATAATTCAATGATATAAACACATTTTATATTAAATATTATTTAATTAAATCAACCTAATATGATTGAATTATTTGGATAGTGTGAATATATATATATATATAAATATATATAACAGTTTCTATTTATTATTGATTGAGAAAAGTTGCAACTATCATCAGAAAATTAGACTTATGAGTCAGCCCATAATAATGCTTGGAGGAAATTCTCAATCCCCTTATGCTAGTGACATGATTCACCTAGAGATCCTTATATATGATTATGTTTAAAAATTCAATGTCTTCAGTACCTTTCTCTATAGGAAACAACGGAATTAAATGAAACCACAACAAATTTAGGTAAAATAAGAATATTTATGTGTGACCATTAAAACATTAACATTTAAATAGATGGATGAAATTGTAGTAACCAAATTTAGAAATACATGTATATTGATAATAAATAATACTTTTTAAATGAATGAATATTCACTACTTTATAAAGAATGAATAATAAGTTAATTTCTTGATTGGATACTTATTTTTCTAAAAAACGAGCTGTCAAAAAAATATACTTCATTTATGAGAAATGGTTTATTAATGATTATATATAATGTTTTAAACTCATAATTAAATAACACCAATTTTTTGGAAAATAATATAAAATAAAAATAATAATTGTTAATATTTATAAATGTAATTTTCAATTAAAAATGGGTTTCTATAAAATTTTATTAATTTTTCATAGGCTCGTATTTAAAATAACTTAAACCTAAAATTAAAATAAAAATTATTTTTTTCATCCTCGTATTAGTGTTAACTTAAAATATATATTTTTTGTCTTATTCTGAAAAGTTTTTTTTTATTTTTAAAATGTATTTTTAATGATACATTTAAAATTTATAACTTATTGTTATTATAAGATTGAATGATAAAGTTCAAACCCCATTTAGGATATAAATTTTGAACATATCAAATGAAATTATTTGATTTAAAATATCCATTTTTGTGATAAATCCAACCTTCAACAGTTATAGAACTAATTAAAATGATTCTTTAAAAAATATATTTTTCCATCTCCAAGAATAAATTATTTTTAGTCAATAATTAGTTTTTTCATTCCCTAGAAGACTAATATCATTTATATAAATATAAAAAATAATTTTACCATATATATAAATGTGATGTATATAAATTTCCTTTTTGTTGTGAAAAACATTCTCTGATTAATTTTATTTATTTTAAAATTTACATTTCAACCGTATATAAATATTAACTAATAATTTTTTTAAAATTTGTAACATGATTTATGGAACTATATAAAAAGGAAAATTTATTATCTTTCATTAAAATTAATCACTATGTATAGATATTTTTTAAAAGAGTAAAAGTAAATTGTTGTATAATTTAAGAATATAAATCAAAAAATCCTAAACAATATATTGTTTTCTAACAGGGAGGTTATAAGTACTCTTTTGAACTCAAAAAAAAAATTCAATTCCATTTTGACCATTTTATAACTTTCTTCATCAATAGTCATCTTTTATTATTTAAAATATAAGTGTTTCTCCAAAATCTATCATTCCCATCAATTTAAAATGGTAACATTTTCACAATATTATTAATCACCATTATTGAAGAATCTATATAAAAATATTCCATTTTTCCTCTTCATGAACTGTATCCCATGATAATATGATTTTGGTCATTGTTTTCGAGTACAATGAAATCATTTCGAGTGATACATTAGAAGAATATTAAACTCCCCAAAGTGATTAATATCAATTACCTATCTTTTAATTTTCATTTTCAAAACAAACTTTATTATTTCATCAATAAAATAATTTTAATTATATCATTTATATATAGAAATGGTATATATTTGATTTTATGTTTATTATATTTTCATATACACAAATAACCATGGAATGAAAATTTCAATTTTTGAGTTATTTGGACTACTTCCACCACAACAAAGTGTTTTTCATTATCAATCACCAATTTAGAAGGCTGGATCTGAAGGTGTTATTATATGAAAAATATCATTTTTATGTTATAATAATGGGTATGGAATAAGAAATTAATAACCATTTGTTGATATGATAAGAAAAAATCCTTTGTTAAAGTTATCAATTAAAATATGAATTCTAAGAGGATAATCTATAATTAAAATTTTGTAATAGTTTCATATCCATTAATTTTTCTTTTATATCCTTAAAATTATGATATATCACACTAAATAAATAGTAATTAAGATTATTATTATTCTATTATAATGATATTAAAGATAAATAATATTGAAATCGATTAATATTTTTTCTTGTTACATGTTTGGGTCTTTTTAACCACCTGTTTGAAGAATAGAAAAATTTATATCATGAATAAATATGGGAACTTCTTATCTTTTATAAATATATATTTACTTATATAATGTTTTTATGGTAAAATTTATATTATAAAATTATTTAAGAAGGAATCATTCATTCCTTGTGAATCATAAAATCATTATCATCATTGATTCTGTCTTCACTATTAATAACAAAAAATGGCATGAAATCAGATTATATATGCATAATAACTTATAAAAATGATCAAATACCTTAGTGGATCATATAGTGATGTAATTTATTTCAATAATATATTAAAAAATCACATTTTTGAAACTAGTTCATCACCATGAATTCCCCATACATAAAGTGTTAATAATAGGTAAAACGAATAAATATATATATAATGATTCAATGTTTGGCATATAAATTGTTATATTTATGAATTTAGTTCTTGGATTTGTATAAAATGAAATGAATTTAATTATTTAGGACAGTTAGTATAATTACATATTGTATAATGACTGTTGTCACGAACCAGATCCGGTCACCATCAAACTAGTTCCAAACCCGGCCCGTGCCAAGGCCCTAAGTGCGTTCCTGATCCCCACGGGTTGGCACAAGTGCCCGGGTGTCATAAAATGACAATTGGGAACGATTTACCCAAATTTTTTATACTTAAAACATCAAATGAATACAAGAAATAAAATCTGGATTTTTCAAACCAAAACATCTTTTAATAAAAATTCAGAACTGAATTACACAATATTAAACAATGTTTTAACACCATTACAAATGTACAAACCCAAGAAAAGACAGCCCATGAACCTCCACATGGAAAGAGGAACCGCCCTCAAGCCATCTCCACGACACTATATCACGATGGACCGCTAAAAACCCGAACCAAAGGCATAAAACATGTACCCAATCCTGTGACATAAAATAAGAAAGTCTAATTACACCAAAAGGTGTAAGTAGGTTTTGAACGAAAGCCTAGTAGGATACCACTACTAAGAGATTCCATGTGATAAACATTTAAAGACGAAAAGAATTCAAGTTTTCCAAAACATGAAAAGCTAGTTACAATTTCTAAAAGTTGCAACTTTGAATAAAAACAGTTTTCAAGTGGGCTATTTTAACGGGTTAACACTGTTAAAATAAACACAACTCTACTGAATTTTCCAGCCAAATGTACCATATGCCGATGGTAAGTATAAAGTAACTAATGATCACAAGCAATAGGAAATAACCCCTAGGAACTAGCTAGCTGTGGGTCCCAGGTACCTCGTATCTCAGTGAGAGTAACAATCACAAATATCCATTCTCGTGCACGAGCCACTAGTAGGTAACATACCCATAACCTATTGGTCTCCAATCATCGTCATCATAGTTTATTTAGAGTTTTAAGCTTCAATCTTGATAAGTGAAACTGAGGCCAAACCCCACGGATTCACTAGCATACTAGTACACGTCCACCCACCTAGATACACAGGTTTTACCTTTGTGCTCAAACATGTTCAGAAAACAAAGAAATATAGTTTTCACATGTAGATAACACTTCCACATCACACATTAACCAAACATCCCCACATACATCACATAAGTCACAAATTCCACTTTTTATTCAAATGATTTTTGAAATCAAACTCACACCAAAATAGCCCTCAACACTTTTTCCATAACTTTCACAATCAAACACATCCTTTATCAATTTTATGAAGTCCCTAAAAATATGATAAACATCACATAACAGAACTATTCACATTTAAAATGGATCATTTGAAAGTATAAACAATCCAAAACAGATTTCCAATATGGTTTCACCTCTTACATAAATCATTAAACCACTCAAAACTTTCATAAAACAATTCTAAATAGTGTACCAAAGCTTTTCAAATAGAATCCATTTCAAAACCATATTTCATGGACAAAATCACACCAATACAAATTCAAAACATAATTGGAATCCCCAAAAACATTTATTAAACAACCCCCATGTGTTATACAAACACCTCAAACAATAGCACAAAAGATCCACATGAAACGCACACGTTTTCAAAATCACTTTCTAGAAGTACAATAATGTTTTACCCCTTAAACCCTTAAAAAACTATTTAAGACCTAGTGGCACACCAATACCCCACCAAATCAGAATTTTCATCCCAAATAAGATTTCTTAAACCAAATTCATATGTTATAAAACAATCCCAAACAATACCCAAAGGGTTACACATGAAAAACACCAAATTTAAAGCTAAAATGAAAATATAAAAATAAATTCTTAACCAAATCCAACATAAAAAATTTTTGCACCACACACAGAATATTATGAGAATGCATAATAAGTAATTCAATCAAACTAAATCATCTAGAAATGATTACACACGGAATCACCTACCGAAAGTGTCAAATCCCTCAAAACATGGTTAGAAATGGAAACCACACAACCGCCGACCCACAAGGAAGATAAATTCAGACCTAGATCACAATATTTGACCCAAAATACACCAAATGAAACCCTAGTATCAAACCCTAACTTCTGGAAATTTTATAACATAATGAAAGGGAGAGGAAACCCTAAGGGAAAAGGAAGAAACCAAGAAGGAATCACTTACCCAAAACAGTCTTGAAGAAAACGACCCAAAATTGACCAGAATCTGAACTTTAAAACAGATAAAAATTTAATTTATATTCTAACAAGAATGAGAAGGTCATGTAGGAATTGGAATGGGGGAAAAAGACTAATAATAGAAGGAGTTATGAAGGAATTAATTTACCTCTTCAAATCTGTACGATTTTAGAAACCCTAATATGTTTAGCTCTTAATCGAGATGTAGAAGAGCTCCAAAGAGGGGCAAGAGAGCTTGGGCGTGCTATTAGGTTCAAGGTGCGCGTTTGAGGCTTAGAATCACCGAAAAATAATTAAAAATGAATATGTTATTAATTAATCAAATTTTATTTTTAAAACTGAAATTGGGATTTCGGGCAGGCCCAATCCATAAAATAAAAACCCATATACACCTTCGTTGAGGATTTCCAAAGGCTCCAAATTTTAATCGTGATGTTAATATATTAGGGGAGGAATTTTAGGAGTTGGAATTTGTGAATGATATTAAAAAATGAATAAGTTATAAAATAATCAAAATTTATTTTTAAATCTGGAATTGGGCTCACGGTTTGGCCCATTTCAGGAAAACTCATCTATTTTCAATAAAACCGTTGGAAACCCCCAAAACAAAGCGTTTATGGAAATTAAAATAAAAAGTACATTTAAAATAATCTATGTATGTGACAAATGTGGTAATGATTTTTCATCCCACATTCCACTCTTGGAGATATGTTTTGTATTAAGAATATATGTTCATTTATGTGTTGTATATACTACATAATTAATATATAATATCATAAATTATAATTTAATAATTTTATATTATTTTTAATTACATTACCTTTCATTTGAGAGGGATTTACTGAAATTTTTCTAAATATTTATTGGTTTTCATTGTCACAATTCATATTCTGTTAGCCATGTTAGATATTATGAGCCATCGTTAAATTGTAATGTGTTCTATTGATCTAATATCATGAAACTATTCAATATATTACATCCATTATTTCATGGGATTTAAAATAAAAATCATGTTATTTATTCATGTGGCTATTCAAATAGATACTCCCTTAGATGAACCAAATAATTATAACTCAAATATTGTTTATTGATTTATGGTATTTATCTTGACCTAACTTCATAAATGTTTTGTAAATTCTTTACTATGATTGAATTATATGGAACATTATAATTTTTTATGGGATATACATTTTAATGAAAACAATAATATGAATATTATTTCTCACTTATTTGTATATATTATTTTTAAACCTTTCTTTCTTCATTCTCTATATTGATTATTATCATGTTATTCTAATATTGAGTTAGTAATATACTCCAATTTATTCATGTTGTTAACTACATACCATAAAAAACTCATATTGGATTTTTTAAGTTGAACGTATGATATTATATTTTATTGGGGAATAGTATTGGAAAACCAAATACTATTATTCAATTAAATACAATTATTAAAAAATGGACTTTGTATTGTTTGACTATCCATTATATTTCTGATTATAGGTTAGGAACATCTTATCTATTTTTCTATTGGTGAAATTTATTAAAATTGTTTATGATAATTGGTTCATAACTTGCTTATATCATGTATTGATTTATCATATTATTTATTATAAGGATAATTATAATTTTATTCATCTATGTATTCATTAGGGAATTAACTTAATTGTCTTATTGATTCATATGGTGAATTAATAAGTGGTAATTTTGTATTGGTGTGTTTAAAAATTTTATATCCCATCAATATATCATATGTTCTCATGATACAAAAAACATGAGCTATATAGTGTAGACATAAAAAATTCTTCAAGATGTGTTAATGTTATTCTGGATAATAAAAAATGTATCTTTCCACAAGACCATTGAAATTGGTTTTTTATGTATGAAATAATTCATACTATAAGTATGTGATAATTTTTATTTATATCACTATTTTAATTTATATCCAAATATATTTAATTGTCCTTATCCCATCTTGGTTATGTATTCATTTGGGTAACATATTATTTCCTTATTATTTATTCCATGTTTTTTCATATATGCTTCAATTATATGATTCTATTATTGAATGTTTAATCATTCCCCTTGATATGATTCCATTAATCCAGGTTATAAATAATAGTTATAAAAATACATGGTTAGAATGAAAATATATATAACATAGTTTATGGGATATATTTTTGACTAATTATAGATTATATATTTTTTATATAACAAAAAGAAATTTTCCTTAGTATAGGGAACATCATATTATAGAATTATATTTTTTTCATAATGCATCAAAGTTATAAAGAAAAAAATATCATTTAGATGAAATAAATGAAATAATATTGATTTATTTTTTAAGTAGTGATGGTTGTTTAGAATCCATTGTAAACTAGTATCAATGTGACTATATAAAGTATGTGTTTATACCATCAGATCATTGATTATAGATCTAAGGAATCAAATATGGTATTAGAGGGATGGTGTATATATATTTTGAGTATAGAATGTTTTTTAGGATTATTTAGTAGTTTATATTTCGTTTTAAATAAAAATAAATAAATTTTATAGATGACCATTTACACTATAATAGGATCTAATTATATAGAAACAACATGTATTTTAGGTTTTGTTTAATAGTATTGAACATTTCTAAAAACCTATTGAATAATTCTACAAATTGGATATATGCGTGATGTTTTTTTAAAATTGATTCTACATGGTTTTTACTAGAAATACACCCTTTTATAAATATTAGAATGTGGATACACCTTTCTACTAGATTCCCATATATATAATCCCCTCAAACAATTAATGGTCAACCATTGACTCAATCATCGCTTTCATGCATGGGGAATGTGATTATGACTAAAGAACATCATTGACAATGTTGGTGGATCTAATTTTGGAAAACACATTCCATATAAAAACCAATATTAAGGGTCCAAGAATAATTTTTAAAAATTTGATTTCACAAACTAATAAAAAAATTACCATGTATAATGAATGATATAATAGAAAGAGTCATAGGATGATATGAGAGTATCATATTCTCAAAACTGATGTTTCAAATGAGAATAAATATTTGATTTTGTGTTTTCTTATATATATTATTGATATTATAATAACAATTTTGATTTTATTGTTTGGGTGAAATAGGATAAAAACTATATAGTGGGGAAATGTCAATATTTTGAAATCAATATGTTTTATATTCTAATATATATATATATATAGTTACTTATATTATTATATGTCTATTATGATGGTAAAAAGTGAGTATTATAGACTTAACTATGGTATTAAAAATTGTAATTTAATTATCATAAAACAAATATCTATATTCATTAGTGAGTAGAATTTATTTAAGGTAAACTTGTATATTATTAATTTTATGAGGATTACGTGACATATTTTCAAATGGTTCATGAGTAGTTTTCAAACAAAATAATTATAACGTATAAAAAAAGTAATTAATACATCTGAAATTTTAATTTTGGATATGTTAATATATTTTGGGAAAACTTTTTAAACACACGTGATTGAGGGATGGATAACCCATATAGTTAATATACACATGGAAATGTTATAATAATGGGTGGTTGTATTTTCATTAATTATGTAAGATAATAATGACTAACTTTCATATTGTTTATTTATTCATGTTGTTTTTAGATTAGTTCATCTAATTAATTCAATTATGATATACAGTGAAATATTTGTGACCTTATAATCTATTTCGAAATACATTTGTTGAATAATGAATGATTTTTTTTGGAATATATTTTCTCATAGAGGTTAATTTTCATAGTGAATGAAATTGGTTTTAGAGAATGTAAGTGTAATGACCTGGACCCGAACAACCACCCAAATAGTGCTAAATGGGTTGGGTGTTAATACCTTAGGCGCACCTCCCCGAATGCCAAAGGTTTCCGACTAGTAGCGAGGGTCTTATATGTATAGTGGGGAGGCTATACCCTCTAGGGGGATAATAATGGTACGGGTCTGAGTAATAATAATAACTATACAGAAGAAAAAATGACTCAGTATACTAAAACCAGACCCGCAGAGCAGAGGTACATTCAATATTGCAAAACAGTGGAAGTAATAAATATAAAAAATAGTAGTGATAAGTAAACACAACAGCATGTTGATCACTTGTAACTACTATTGTACAAAAAACCTTAATCTAAAGCAAGTCGTACATATCCATATGTAAAGGCTCCAAATGAGAACCAGTTATAGCTAAAAAACATGTAAGCTTGCTGATACAAGAAAGTAGGCAAAATAAATTAAACTCTAGCTAGGAAACACCTCATGGTCCTTACCCTCTCCATGAGATAGGAAAAGCAGTCCAGCTCTTGAATATTTCCTCTTTTCAAGATATAAATCCATGAAGTCTGTACTCGTCCCGAAGAGCCTATGCAGGGTGTGAGATGAATCTCAGTATGCTAACACCCAATGGTGTGTACCTAATATATGGGTTTTAGCAGGCATGTAGTAGTAAGGAAAGCTGTAAATAGTATAATTCACAATAAATATAAACTCCATTGGTGCTTAGTAGCCATCATGATGTGTCACCTACTTCGACCAATGTAAGAATCTCTGTCATTTAACCTGACACTATGTTCCCCATGACACCGCGTCTCTCATGTACCGATGTCCCAAAGGAATGCCCAATAAATAGTAACTCTTAGGAACAGTGATGTTTGTCCTCAAATAAGTAACTGGAGGGAAAACGATGTTTGCCCTCAAATGATGTAACCAGAGGGACATCGATGTCTTCCCTCAAAGAAAATAACTGGAGTGACATTGATTTCGGCCCTCAAATAACGGTGAGCCTCTTCCCCCAACCCTATAGCTTCAACGCTATCCCCAGAAGGCTCTTCACCTTATACGTGGCTTCCAACGGTAAGCACCCCAAACCAAATGTACCTAAACCAAAACTAATGGGGGCCTCTACCCACATGAGTGGTCAAAACCACATCATCACAGAGTCTCTTTGTCTTCACACTACTCAATGTTCTGGGTGAGTGGTAATAAAAAAAATAGTACCCAAGACACAACGTCTCTGACACATCGTGTCCTTGAGACTATGTCACTCAAGTATGATATAATCGTCATCCAAGTAACTTGGGCCATGCCCAACCTGACAGTCACTATACAACAAGCTGACATCCATGACACCATATCCCATGCTCAGAACCACCCAATGTAACCTGGTCCATACCCAAACTATGATCAGAATCACTGAAGAATATCCAGAACACAGCCAACACAACCACAATATTCTATCATGTTAAATTCAGCAATTACACGAATAATCAAAATAATTACTTTTTAACTAAAAAAACTAATGATTGAAATTCATTGTCCAAGTTTTATCCCATACCATCACTGAGGGATTTAAAGTATCCAATAATTCATATTAACACTGAACTCAATATTTTAAAACAATACAATTCAATTATAACCATTTTGGCATCCCCAGCAATAATTCCCCATTGAGAAACGGCCACTCGCCCAGCCCCACTCAAGAAAAGTAGGTAACAGGGCAATCTCAATGGCATCTCTAGGGTCAGATAACCACTTAATAGTCAATAACATGTAATATTGGGTCGGGCTCAAAATAACTGAAAACGCGCAAAAGGTCTTGCCACCCAAAAGTTTGCGAAAACAAAAAAAAGTGGTATTCACAACCTACCTGAGACTCATACGATGATACTCCTCCGATAACAGCCTACAATTAAGTCTAAAACGTGGTATATCTATAATAGAATCAAAACCACTCAAACCCCTATAACTCGTCTTAGAACTGAAATCATGATTAATGGATCATGTGTAATCAAGGCCTTACTGAGGGGGTTCTAACTCATATAACAGTGATCGAAACAAAGTTCGGACAGACCATTGGGAGTAAAAATAAGCTCTATGCGGATCTCCCCGCTAAAACCTGTAAATGGTTTGGGTTCTACCTCAAAACGAGGTTACTGCCCATTTTAACAGAAAAAAATAAATACACGGCATATACATAAGACTACACACCATGTGTATCATTTCACTATTAATATGATGGCTGAGGACTTTTCGACTGACTACACAGCGTGTACCTATGGTACATGACGTGTACCTCTCTATAGGGCCGACATTCCCAACACACCTGGTATATCCCCTTCAAGACCCTTATACATGTCATTTAAGAATAGTACATGGAATTTACTTGCTAACAACATTATACCCATCCAATAGACCTAAACTTCATGTATAGCCTCCACACGTCCAAGGGTACACAGCGTGTCGAGAAACACTACAAACTGCGTAGTAGGAAATTACTACATAGTCATCACACGACATGTACTCGGTGGGCACACGGCCAGCACTCGCCTAACCCATAAACGACGTGTACTTTAGAGTACATGACGTGTAGTATAGAAATTTCCCAAACTTCCCAGGTTTTCCCAGTTATCTTAGGAACAAGTCAAAAATTCCCACAGGGTCTGGATTTTGACCCGTTCAAAAAACCTAGGTTCTTACAATCTCCCCTCCTTAACAAAGCTTGTCTCCAAGATATCAAGAAAAACTCGGATATGGAATGGATCATACCACCCCAATCAAAGTAACTTGTACTACCTCAGTCTCAAATGTTCTGGAAAAGTTCCTCAAGGGGCTCTCCACCTTCATAATTTCCTAACTCGATCTCAACTCGAAAAAACACAAAATCAGCAAAGGATCACTAATCTATTTCTGGACTCATAGTACTCTCATGACGCATCCTCACCCCTATGCCTTATTGGTGCTCTCATATCACTCCTGACACCCCAAACATTTCTCGCACTGCATCGGTGTATGCCTCCATGAGGTCCTGCATCACACGGATGCTCAAAATGAACCTGATGACATGCACCTCATGTAACATGCATGCTCGATTCCCTGATACCCAAGTAACCTCATGTAACCCTCATCCTTGATTCCTCGATGATGATGGAACCTCATTTAACATGCATCCTAGATGCCCCAATTCCCAAGGCACCTCAAGTTACCCAAATCCCCGATGTCACGATGCCATGCATCTCATACAAACATATATATAAATATATGATGCACCCGATATGGTGCTAATCCCACTGACCAGTATCTATTCAGTCCACAAGAATCTTGTTCTCATCATGCACTCAAAATGGGCATGCATCAATAGGTCACTCCAAAATAAAATGAGAAATTCAAGGCCACACTCACGGTGTACCTCTAACCGCCGTCGGATCACCTGCATGCACAACCCCTAGAAGCTCCCCAATGTGCACATGGCTTGAAGTATGGCTTCCTGATGCATGGAATCCCTGTGGTGCTGCTCTAGTCACTGCCACTTACCCCTAGGCTGGGTCCCACTGTCTCTGTCATGTCCTCCGCATGCAGCTGAAATTCGGCTACCATCTCCTGGTACTGAACCTGAACCAACTCCATATGCCACAGTCTATCCTGGTCCATGTATGCCAACTGTCTAAGAAGGCTGCCTGCAGAACCTCTCCATAAGCATGACATTTCCACATGCTCGACACACCTTTAGAGGCCTATCACACTGTGTCCGAACATGTCATGGTTGTCCACACTGAATGAAAACCATTGTTGAACTACTATGAGTTGGTCTAGCTGAGTCCCTATCCTGACTTCCCTGTTAGAACTCACCCCGTCCTCACTTCCTTCTATCGGAACAATAAACTAAATCCATCACCCGACCAACCTAGGGAATATCCCTCTAGTTTTCCTCCTCTATGAGGGCATGATTTACTGTTTCTATGAATGAACCCAACCTGAAGATATTCACCTGGATCTAAATGGTGTGTCGTAAGCCATCCTCGAAGCGCCTCACCCTTTCTGCGTCATCGTATACCATACTAGGTGCAAAGAAAGACATATCAATAAAAGTAGTTACATAGTCCATGGCAGACATGTCTCCCTACTGATGAATCAAGAAACTCCGAGCTCTCTCTGCCCCCAGTGTCTCTAGGTAAAAGTGTTCAAAGAACCTATCCTTGAAGTCCTTCCATGCTCGTCCCTCTTGCCTGTGAGCCTAAACCTGCACATCCCACCAACACTTTTCCTGTCCTTGCGTCATGTACGTCTCTAGCTTGACCATCCTCATTGGAGGCATCTCGAGCTGCTCGAATATCATAATCATGCTCTCCATCTAGTTCATAGACACCTGTGGACCACCCTCACACTAAAAAAGTGGTGGCTATTGCGACTGGAACTCCCACGTCAGATATGCCATAGATTGATCTGTACCATGTTCGCCTCTGTCGATCCCCTGTAAGACACGTACCAGGAAATCTTGGAGCTGCTCATCGATCCATGGTCTGAATGCTACCAAACCTGGCTACTATTCTGCCTGCACTGGATCCTGAACCTGATCCTATCCCTGAGCCAGTACCTGTGGCTCCTGCTCTGCCTTCACCGGATCATGAACCAGATCCTACTCCTGCAGCACTATACCATGTCCCGTCTGACGCTCCATCTGATCCATCTAAAAGGAACATGTTGAATACCATAAATGGTCAGAAAACCGACATATATAACAATATATATTCATCATAGGTAAGGAAAGCAGTAAAGAGGCAGCATAAAACAACTACTCTAACTCTCCCATATCGCATCCCATTCCCACGACATCCCAGCCTTATGGCCTCCTTAACCTCCCTCAATAGAGGCAAGTATCAAAAGTACACCGAGACATGCCTGTCCTGGCAACTTATGTTTCCTCAAACCGACGACCGATTTTCCCAATCCTGATGATCAAAATCACCTCAACCATAGCACATGTCTATTCATATTAGAGCCAGACCCAAATATCCTTCCACATGAAATTATACAAATATATAGAGCATGGCATAACATGTTTCAATAAACAAGAAATTTTATCAGGAGTTTCACCTATTCACATTTCAAAAGAATACAAATCATGGTAATTGATATTATTCACATGAAATTATAACTTCACAAAGCATTCATGCATTTATGAACTTGAAATACCCTAAAAATGTGCCTATAAAAAGACAACTAATCACGCCTTTCCATACCGGGCCAAGGTCTTATTCTCCATTACCACACCAGGTCAAGGGTCACATATAAAAATCAATAACATCGAACACCAAGTGATCCACCCAGTTGGAAATCATATAAACTGTAATCTGAGAAAAAGAAAAATAGCAATTACCACCCAAGGAAACTTGGTCTATCACTCGTATTTGGGGCTGCAGGAACCCAAACATAAGTTAGAAACCTAGTTTCGGTAACAAACTATCTCCAATATACTATATCCCATAGAGTAAAACAAGAAGAAATGAAAAGAGAAGTCAAAATCTCATTAGTAGCCAGCAAGAAACTGCTACTAAATCTCTGTCAAGAACTCCTCTGATACCACTTTGTAACAACCCGGACCCGAACAGCCAACCAAACCGTGTTAAATGAGTCGGTTGTTACTACTTTAGGCGCACCTCCCCAAATGCCAAAGGGTGAGGACTAGCAGCGAGGGTCTTATAGGTATAATGGGGTGGCTATAACCTCTCAGATGATAATAATGGTACTGGTCCGAGCAATAATAATAAATATGTAGCGGAATAAACATCTTAGCAGACTCGAACTAGACCCGCATAGCGAAATCACATTTAATATTAATAAACAGCGGTAGAAATACATATAAACAACAGCTGTGGAAAGTAAACACAACTACCTGATGATCACTTGTAACAACTACTGAACAAAAAACATGCATCCAAAGAAAGTCATGCATATCCATATGTAAAGGTGCCAATGTCTAACCAACTGTAGCTATAAAATAAGTAAAAATTATGATTCAAGAAAGTAAGAAAAACAAAGAAAACTCTACCTAGGTAAGACCTCCAGGTCCCTGCCCTCTCCATGTGATAGCTAAAACAGTCCATCTCCTGAAGATGGACTCTTTACTGAACGTAAATCCATAAACTCTGCACGTGTCCCAAAGGGCCCATGCGGGGCGTGAGACAAATCTCAGTAGGATACCACCCAATGGTGCGTACCTAATATAAGTGTTTAAGCAGGAATTAATTATTAAGGAAAGTTGTAAACAGTAAAATGCATAATAAATATAATCTCCACTGGTGATCAGTTTCCACCATGAAGTGTCCCCTGATTCGGCCAATGTCAGATCCCCTGATTCGGCCAATGTCAGAATCTCTGTCATGTAACCAGACACCATGTTCCCCCTGATAGCACATGTCTCATGTAATGACATCCCAAAGTCACGCCAATGAAATAGTAACCTGGAGGAACATCGATGTATGTCCTCAAATAAGTAACTAGAGGGACAATGATATCTTCCCTCAAATGATTTAACTGGATGGATAACGTTGTCTGCCCTCAAATAACGTTACTAGAGGGACAACGATGTCTTCCTTCAAATAACGGCGAGCATATGCCCTAAACCTGATAGCCTCAATGCTATCCCTTGAAGGCTCCTCACATTCCACGTGGCTTCCTATGAAAATCACCCCCAAAAAATAGTAACTAAACCGCAACTAACGGGGGCCTCTACCAACAAGAGTGGTCAAAACCACCTCATCACGGAGTCTCTATGTGTGCACAATACTATATGATCTGCGTGATCAATAATAACCAAAATAGTACCCAAGCCACATTGTCTCTGACAACTCGTTTCCCTGCAACCATTTCACTCAAGTCGGATGGCATCGCCATACCAGTAACTTGGGCCATGCCCAACCTGATAGTCACCATGTCTCTAGCTGACGTCCATGAATCCCAATCCCATGGTCAGAACCACCCAATGTAACCCGAGCCAAACCCAACATGTGATCATCATCACTCAAGAATATTCTGGCCACACCCAACACAACTGTAAGATTCCATTATGTGCAATTCTGCAATTACACACATAATCAAAATACATGCTTTTAAACAGGCAAAACAAACTAATAGTTGAAATGAATTAACCAAGTGTTATCCCATACCATCACGGAGGGATTTAAAGCATCCAAAAATTCATATTAAGGCCAAACTCAATAGTTTAAAACAATGTAAATCAATTATAACCGTTTTGGCATCGCAGAGTAAAAAGGCCCCGATGAGAAACGACCACTCGCCCAGCCTCGCTCATGCAAAATAGGTAACATGGCATACCCAAAGGCATCCCATAGGTCAGATAACAACATAGCAGGAAATAACATGTAATACAGGTTCACACTCAAAATACCCAAAAATGCGCCAAAGGTCACACCACCCAAAAGTTTTCGAAAACAAAAAAAGAGGTATGCACCACCTACCTGAGACTCATATGATGATACTACTCTGATAACAGCCTCCAATTAGGTCTAAAACGTGGTAGATCTAAAAAAGAATCAAAACCTCTCAAACCCATATAACTCACCTTAGAACACAAATCAAGAATAACAGATCAAGAGAAGTCAAGGCCTTACTGAGGGGGCTCTAATGCATCCGACAACGATCGAAACATATTTTGGACTGACCATTAGGAGAAAAAATAAGCTATGCTCGACTCTCCCTGCTCAATCCAATCAAGGGTGTGGGTTCTGCCTCAAATTGAGGCCACTATCCATTTTAGAGAAAATAATTAAATACACAGCATTTACTTAAGACTACATGCCCTATGTATCATTTAACTGTTCATATGATGAATGAGGACTTGTCGACTGACGGCACGGTGTGTACCTAGGGTACACGATGTGTACCTCTCTACCCGGCCGACATCCCCAACACTCCATGTATATCCCCCTACATGACCCCTCTAAATGGTGTGTACAAATAGTACATGGCATGTACTAGATAAAAACAATTTACCCGGCCAACAGACCTACACACCATGTAGGGCATCAACACGGTCAGGGGTACACGACGTTTCTATCACTACGGGAAAAATTGGTATTTGCGATGGGTTATTTGCGACGGGGATAAATCTCGTCGCAATTAGCCCCGTTAAAAACTTATTTGTGACGGGGGTATTTGCCCGTCGCAAATAAGCAGCCTTTTGCGACGGGATTGCATTCCCCGTCGCAAAAGAACTGGTGGAAACATATTTGCGACGGGCGGTTATTGCCCGTCGCAAATAACCGGCGGCGGTAAAAGGTATTTGTGACGGGTACCGTCGCAAATAATATTAGTTGCGACGGTCTACCCGTCGCAAATGGACCCGTCGCAAATAATCTAAACTATAAATACCCCCATCCGTTTTTTTCAATTCATTCTCAAACTCCATCTTCTTCTTCTCTCAAAATTCTATTTCTAGAGTTCAGTGTTTCTGAAGTTTATTTTTTTTCTCCGGAGTTGATATTGAAGTTTTCAAGAACGATCAGAGATCAACCTCAGATCAATTTTCAAGGTATTTAGGTTCATTTTAACTTAATATTTATTTTAAATTTTTTTATTAGTTTCAATTATTCTTAATTAGTTGTAATTTAATTATGTTTACATTGTTTTGTTACTTAATAAATTTAAATTATTAGTATTGTTCATAGTTAATGGTAATTAGGAATAATTAGTAATAATTTTCAATAATTAAGAATAAATATTAATAATTAGTAATAAATGCCAATAATAAGGAATAATAACATTATTACATTATTAGTATATTTTATTATTAATATTAAAATAATATAATTTTTTATATTATATAAAATTCTCTTTTCATCTGTGTGTTTTCTGTCTTCACGTGTATTATTTGTATGTGGAGACAGAAAACACAGAGATGAAAGGAGAATTATATATAATATAGAAAATTATATTATTTTAATATTAATAATAAAATATACTAATAATGTTATTATTCCTAATTATTGGTAATTATTCCTAATTATTAGTAATTATATGAACAATTACCAATAATTAGGAATAATTACCAATAATTAGCAATAATTAGGAATAATTAGTAATAATTAGTAATAATTACCAATAATTAGTAATAATTACCAATAATTAGTAATAATTACAAATAATTAGTAATAATTACCAATAATTAGTAATACTTACCAATAATTAGTAATACTTACCAATAATTAGTCATAATTACCAATAATTAGTAATAATTAGTAATAATTATCACTAATTATCAATAATTAGTAATAATTACTAATAATTACCACTAATTAGTAATAATTTAGAATAATTACCAATAATTAGTAATAATTAGTAATAATTAGTAATAATTAGTAATAATTAGTAATAATTAGGAATACTTAGTAATAATTACCAATAATTACCGATAATTAGTAATAGTTAGTAATAATTAGGAATAATTACCGATAATTAGTAATAATTAGTAATAATTACCAATAATTAGTAATAATTAGTAATAATTAGTAATAATTACCAATAATTAGTAATAATTACCATTAATTAGTAATAATTACCATTAATTAGTAATAATTACCAGTAATTAGTAATAATTACCAATAATTACCGATAATTAGTAATAATTACCGATAATTAACAATAATTAGTAATAATTAACAATAATTAGTAATAATTATCAATAATTAGTAATAATTACCAATAATTACCCATAATTACCGATAATTACCAATAATTAGGAATAATTACCAATAATTAGGAATAATTACCAATAATTAGTAATAATTACCAATAATTACCAATAATTAGGAATAATTACCAATAATTACCAATAATTACCGATAATTACCGATAATTAGTAATAATTAGTAATAATTTGGAATAATTTGTAATAATTACCAATAATTAGTAATAATTACCAATAATTACCCATAATTACCGATAATTACCAATAATTAGAAATAATTACCAATAATTAGGAATAATTACCAATAATTAGGAATAATTACCAATAATTAGAAATAATTACCAATAATTACCAATAATTAGTAATAATTACCAATAATTAGTAATAATTACCAATAATTAGTAATAATTACCAATAATTTGTAATAATTAGTAATAATTAGTAATAATTAGTAATAATTGGTAATAATTAGTAATAATTAGTAATAATTAGTAATTATTAGTAATAATTACCAATAATTAGTTATACTTAGCAATAATTAGTAATAATTACCAATAATTTGGAATAATTACCAATAATTACCAATAATTACCGGTAAATAGTAATAATTACCAATAATTACAGATAATTAGTAATAATTAGTAATAATTAGCAATAATTATCCATAATTAGTAATAATTAGTAATAATTAGTAATAATTAGTAATAATTAGTAATAATTACCAATAATTAGTAATAATTACCAATAATTAGTAATAATTAGTAATAATTACCAATAATTCGTAATAATTATTAATAATTACCAATAATTAGTAATAATTAGTAATAATTAATAATAATTACCAATAATTAGTAATAATTACCAATAATTAGTAATAATTACCAATAATTACTGATAATTAGTAATAATTAGTAATATTGAGTAATAATTACCAATAATTAGTAATAATTAGTAATAATTAGTAATAATTAGTAATAATTAGTAATAATTACCAATAATTAGTAATAATTAACAATAATTAGTAATAATTACCAATAATTAGTAATAATTACCAATAATTAGTAATAATTACCAATAATTAGTAATAATTAGTAATAATTAGTAATAATTAGTAATAATTAATAATAATTAATAATAATTACCAATAATTAGCAATAATTACCGATAATTACCAATAATTAGTAATAATTAGTAATAATTACCAATAATTAGTAATAATTAGTAATAATTACCTATAATTAGTAATAATTAGTAATAATTAGTAATAATTACCAATAATTAGTAATAATTACAAATAATTAGTAATAATTAGTAATAATTAGTAATAATTAGTAATAATTAACAATAATTAGTAATAATTACCAATAATTAGGAATAATTACCAATAATTACAAATAATTACCGATAATATTAGTAATAATTACCAATAATTAGTAATAATTAGTAATAATTACCATTAATTAGTAATAATTAGTAATAATTAATAATAATTACCAATAATTAGTATTAATTACCAATAATTAGTAATAATTACCAATAATTACCGATAATTAGTAATAATTAGTAATAATTAGTTATAATTACCAATAATTAGTAATAATTAGTAATAATTAGTAATAATTAGTAATAATTACCAATAATTAGTAATAATTAATAATAATTAGTAATAATTACCAATAATTAGTAATAATTACCAATAATTAGTAATAATTACCAATAATTAGTAATAATTACCAATAATTAGTAATAATTAGTAATAATTAATAATAATTAATAATAATTACCAATAATTAGCAATAATTACCGATAATTATCAATAATTAGTAATAATTAGTAATAATTACCAATAATTAGTAATAATTAGTAATAATTACCAATAATTATTAATAATTAGTAATAATTACCAATAATTAGTAATAATTAGTAATAATTAGTAATAATTACCAATAATTAGTAACAATTACCAATAATTAGTAATAATTAGTAATAATTAGTAATAATTATTAATAATTAGCAATAATTAGTAATAATTACCAATAATTAGGAATAATTACCAATAATTACCAATAAATACTGGTAAATAGTAATAATTAGTAATATTTAGTAATAATTAGTAATAATTAGTAATAATTACCAATAATTAGTAATAATTACCAATAATTAGTAATAATTACCAATAATTAGTAATAATTACCAATAATTAGTAATAATTACCAATAATTAGTAATAATTAGTAATAATTAGTAATAATTAGTAATAATTACCAATAATTAGTAATAATTACCAATAATTAGTAATAATTAGTAATAATTAATAATAATTGCCAATAATTAGAAGCAGTTGTAAAATTTATGGCTATCAAATCAGATAACGGAATGTCAAACACCTGTTTTGACCAGATATTTTCTTTTCTTAAAACACTGTTACCCGAAGGAAATGTTTTGCCTGCAAATTACTATGAGAGTAAGAGGCTGGTTCGAAATTTGGGACTTACTTGTCAGAAGATTCATGCATGTTCAAATTATTGCATTTTTATATTCTGGGGAAAATGAGTCGTTGGATAGTTGTCCCACATGTGGGAAACTGAGATATAAAGAAGGAAAACACGGAAAGTCTGGTTTGATTCTTGTAAAATAGTTGAGATATTTTCCGCTTACATCTAGACTTTAGCGTTTATTCATGTCTAAGAATACAGCGACAATGATGTCATGGCATAAAGAGAATATTTCAACCGATAAAAGCTTGAATCATCCAGCCGATGGTGATTCATGGAAACATTTGATAGAGTGCATCCATCCTTTGCATTAGAAGCTAGAAATGTTCGACTGGGCCTTTCCACCGATGGTTTCTGTCTGTTTGGATCTTATGGTAGTCAATATTCATGTTGGCCTGTTTTTTTAACTCTGTACAATTTACCTCCATGGATGTTGATGATGGAGCCATATATCTTCTTGACTTTACTAATTCCAGGATATCCGAAAAAAAAATATTGATGTTTATTTGAAACCATTGATTGATGAATTAAATTTATTATGGAGTACTGGTGTCAGTACATATGATGTTGCAACGAAACAGAATTTCATACTGAGAGCAGCATTGATGTGGACAATTAGTGACTTCTCGGCTTATGGGATGTTATCTGGCTGGAGTACACATGGTCAGAAATAATTCCTTACTGTATGGGAGAGAACAAAGAATTTATGCTCATTCATGGAAAGAAACCTTGTTATTTTGACTGTCATCGCAGATTTCTTCCAGCTGATCATCCTTTTCGCAGAAACAGATCTCATTTCAGAAAAGGAACAGTTGAAAGGGATGGACCTCCTAAAATGCTATCAGGTTCGGAGTTAAAATCAGTTGTATTTTCATTACCTCCCATCACTTTTGGTCCCACAATAAACCAACAGAAAATTTCTGGTTTTGGGAAAGAACACAATTGGATTAAACGTAGCATATTTTTGGATTTGCCATATTGTTCTGATTTGTTGGTCCGACACATGTTAGATGTCATGCATATTGAGAAGAACTGTTTTGATAATTTGTTTCATACAGTTTTGGATACGCCAGGAAAGAGCAAAGACAATGTAAATGCACGTTTAGATCTTGCCCAAATTTGCAGGCGTCCAGAATTAGAACAGTTTGAGAATGTCAGAACAGAAAGGTTACTGAAACCAAAAGCATCATATACACTGTCTAAAGAAAACCGTTTATTATTTTGTCAGTGGATTACAGATTTGAGACTTCCAGATGGTTGTGCTTCCAATTTGGGTAGATGTGTAAAGAATGGTCAGATTATTGGATTAAAAAGTCAGGATTGTCATGTTATAATGGAAAGACTTCCACCCATTGGATTAAGAGGTCTGTTGAATTATGTGATTTGGGATTCCATAACAGACATGTCTCATTTTTTTCAGGAAATTTGTGCAGCTACAGCTGATTATGATGCTCTAGGAAAACATGAAAAATATGTTGTTGTAATTATATGTAAACTGGAAAAAATATTTCCGCCATCTTTCTTCGACTCAATGGAACATTTGATGTTACATTTTCCATATGAAGTTAAATGTGGAGGTCCAGTACAGTTTTGATGGATGTACCCATTTGAAAGATGCATGCAAAAACTGAAAAGAAAAGTATGTAACAAAGAATCTATTGAAGGATCTATTGCAGAATCTTATTTGCAAGAGGAAATATCTTTTTTCTGATCCCATTATTTTGAATCTGAGTATCCTTCAAAACACAACCGAATGGGATGGAACGAGAGGAATATTGATGAAATAGACAATCAATTATCTGTTTTCAACCAGCCAGAGCTTGGTTTTGGTGGAGTTTATGAACGCTGGCTTTTAGATGATGAACATCATAGAGCTCATACGTATGTTTTTCTCAACTGTGAAGAGATGAAATCAGTTGTACTGTAAGTGTTTATATCACTTATTCTATCATTTATGTTACACTAAATAACTTTGGTTTTTATAGGTTGTATGATAATCATATCAAGAAACAAATTCCACAAATTACAGCAGCTGCTCTCAAAGAACGTCGACTGAAAAATTTCTCTCAGTTGTTTCAAAAACTGGTAACATAAATTCATTATCTTTTAGAAACTCGTTAAATGTATAGTTTACTATATTGATAATTATTTCACAAATTTTCAGGTGTCTTGACATGCTGATAAAATTGACAAATGGCTGTGTGTATTGAGTAACCCACCTTCCAAACTTGTTAAAACTTATAATGCATATGTGGTGAATGGATTTCGATTTCACACACATGCATATGGGGAATCGAAAAAAACAATGAACAGTGGAGTCAGCTTGAGAGGATCTCATCATCGAGAAAATGAAGTTGACTTTTATGGCATACTTGATGAAATCATTGAACTCTATTATCTTGGACAACATTACATAACCATGTTCAAATGTCGGTGGTTGGATACAGAGAGAGGCGTGTGTGTTCATCCGACTCATGGAAACATCGATATTAAATGTAAAAGTGTTCTCGCAGTAAATGAACCATTCTTATTGGCTCAACAGGCACATAAAGTTTATTACGCAAAGTACTGTGCTACATCAAGAGACTTGACTAGTTGGTGGAGTGTAATAAAAATCAAAATTCGAGACAATCAATTTAGTCAAAATGAATGTGCTTTCACTGATGTGCAAAGAATTGATGTTTTTCAAGAGAGTACTCAAAATCAATCTTTTTTACAAAGAGACATGAGTATCAATGACGACACCCCAGATTTAAGAGTCGGTGATGACGATGATGTTAATGATGTCACATATGAATTTGAAATGGTAAGAGATGAAGAAACTGTAACTCGAATGGATATCGATGATGGTGAGGAGGAATATGAAGATGACATTGACATATATGACGATGATGAAGAAGATGAACACTGATAGAATTCCATGGTATTTATATACAATCATAATATGTATATATGTATATATAATAGTAATTATCAATTATTTGCTTACAACATTAACATTTTCTGTTTCAGATGGACGACGCCACATTTCGTGAGTTGGTGGATGTTGACCTGTCTTTTGATGCGGATGAGTTGCTGGCAGATGACCCTCAGCCTGCAGGCGCTCCAAGGAGTACGCGGAGGGGGCGCGGTCTTGCACGATTGATGATTCCTGACCCCATCCCCGAGCGATGTCCACGTCTTGGGTTTGATCCACGCACACTGAGGTGTGACAACCTGTGTGATAACATGTGGATTTGACTAAGATTTCAATAATCTATTCACATAATAAATGTTTATTATTTTTACAGTTTTCCACATATAGCAGTCGGACAGGGCAGCGCTATTTTGCACAACTATTTCTCTCAGCCGTGGACCACATGGGAGCAAATTCCCATTGATGTGCAGCAGGCCTTGTTCGGCCATTGGTTGGTACGTACATAAATAAATAATTTTTATTTTGAAAATTATTTCATTTATAACTTGATATTTGATTTATTTGTAGGGTTTATGGTATCCGATCGAGGATACCATGCCTGACGCCATCCACGAGGCATGGGAGGTGGCCATGCGTGATCGCCTTCGTCAGTTTTTGCACAATTTAAGAAAAGCTTCCATGAAGAAAGCAGGAGTGTCATATTTTGACGAGTCATGTAGAGCACACCGACCAGAGTACATTTCATCCCATGGATGGGATGGATTATGTGCGCACTGGTTGAGTGGTGCCTTTCAGAGGAGATCATCGGTGGGGAGGCAGAATCGGGGGAGACATGAGGTGACTCATCGAGCTGGGAGTCGTTCTTTCAGTACTCATAGACAGCATCTGGTACGTATATTATTTATAAATATTTTATATAACTATAAATATTAACAGTTTATTTTTTATTCTTAAAGGCTATCGAGCACCTTGATATTACGGAGTACGACGTATATCGGAGGATGTATAGTGATCCTGCTACTGGGGAGCTTAGAGGTGATCGTCCGCATCACATCGTGGTCATTATTATTTGTTTTCAAGTTTAAAAATTAACTGCATATAATATATTCACAATTTTAATTTTAAATTGAAACTACAGGAGTCATATGAGGCCGCAGCGTCACAGGCCTGACCTGAGAGTCAGGCCGAGTCATCAGATCAGACCACTGGCCGTCAGTTTGATGAGGCAGCATGGATGCAGGCCACCCAGTATGCCTTCGAGAAGGGCCGGGTAGTTGGTATCAGCTCTCGACTGACACCCGGAGATTATTATAGAAATGTTGCGATGTCGGCGTCCAGCTCAAGAGGAGCTCATGCATCTTCTTCTACAACACAGTATGAGGATCAGTTGCGATCTCAGACTGCACTGATAGAGAGTCTCCGACAAGAGCAGGAGCAGATGCGTCAGCAGCATGAGGAGGAGCGTCGACGCCAGCAACATCTGTATGAGGAGCAGACGAGTCGGTGGCAGTAGCAGCATCAAGAGCAGATGGAGTACATGTGCCGACTCACTCATGCTTTAGGGATGGAGTTTACTCCACCACCATCTGCAGATCCCCCCCCCCCCTCCTTCAAATTAGAGTTTGTTTTTATGTTATAAAATTTGTGAAATCAAAATATGATTTTTTTTTTCTATTCGTAGTTTCTGCCTCATTATAAAATATTAATAATATTATATTTTGAAATAACAATATTAATATGAATAATAATATTATTTATATTTTATAATATTAAATTTCATATATATATTAAAATTTTATAATATTATAATTTAATTATATTTTTTTGTAATACTTGAATTATTTTAAAATTTGAATGTAAAATAATTCTATTATTTTTATATTAATTAAAATAACTTATTAATATTTTTTTATTTATGAATTATAATTCTAATATTATTATATTAATTAAATCATTTATTAATATTCTATTATTTTTTATTTTTGAATTATAATTCTATTATTATTTTATTAATTTAAATAATTTATTTATAATTTATTATTTTTATTTGTGAACTATAATTCTATTATTATATTAATTAAAATCATTTATTAATATTTTATTATTTTTTATTTTTGATTTATAATTGGATTATTATTATATTAATTAAAATTATTTATTAATAATTTATTTTTTTTATTTTTTTTAAAGAATTTGCGACGGGATACTATGCCCGTCGCAAATAGTATTATTATTATATACATTAAAATAATTTATTAATAGTTTTTTATTTTTATTTTAAATAGTTTTTGTGACGGGACCCGTCGCAAAAACTATTTGTGGAGGGCCCGTCGCAACAGGTATTTGCGACGGGGCCCGTCGCCATTACTATTTGAAAAGTTTTTTACAAATATATAGAGTACTATTTGCGACGGGGAGAATCCCCGTTGCCAAAAAAGGCTTTAGCGACGGGTCTGTCGCAAATAATTGTTTTTGCGACACCGTTTTCATCAACGGGCTATTTGCGACGGGCCCCCGTCGCAACAAGCCATTTGCGACGGGATCCCGTCGCAAATGACCCGTTGCAAATACCTATTTTTTTAGTAGTGTATACACATTACACATCGGGTAGTAGGAAATTCCTACATGGTCATCACACGACATGTACTCAGCGAGCATACGCCCAACACTCGCCTAACCCATACATAGCATGTACTTTATATTGCATGGAGTGGCGTCTTGAAATTTCTAGAACTTCCCAGTTTTTCCATTTTTTCTCAGGAACAAGTCAAAAATTCAAACAGGATCAGGATTTTGACATGTTCTAAAAACCCAAGTTCTTACAGTAAGATATTAAATTTATATGAGACAATTTATATGTATATTTTATTTTATAATTATATAAATGATTAATTTTTTATTATAATGTTTGAATTATATTCATATATTGTATATTTCAATTAATACTATTCTGTTATCATTTTAAAAATGTTTATAGTAATTTCATATTTAAATTTTTATAATTAGTTTATTATGTGTGAGAAAAAACCAACTCAATTTCATCATTGTTTAAATAATAATTATATATTTTAATCAAATGGAGGTACAGGGTTAACTACATATAGTATAAGATGAGTTGTATCCCCAATATAATAACATGATTGTGTTAAAAACTGAAAAATAATCAAGTTAAATTTTCCTATTGATTTTTATGACAATAATATTTGAGTGATCTTACTAATATTTATTCTATTGGTTTTAGTTATTTATTGAACTAGAATGAACCAGGGGAGTGATGGGAAATCCAGATATTACCGCAATGAACAGGTAAATTGGATTTATTATAGAGTGAGAAATTATGATAAAATTCCAAACATTCTATCACGATTTATAATTATCCTTGTAAACATAGTTGATATACCAATCACACATGAGAATATAATAACAAAAAATTATTCAAATTAATGTAACAACAAGTATAAAGTAATGATTAATAAATACATTACAAGTAAAAAATATTGGAGGAAACATTACAGTAAATTCAATAAATGTAGAGATGATTTTCTGTATTATCAAAAGTGTATTGAAATGGAAAAAGTCATAAAAATATAAATATTCAATTAAAATATAGTTGGAATTGTTAGGGTCCAAGTTACAAATCAACGGGCTAAAAAGGGAGATAGTAATAAACAACCATGAGAATTTGGAAAATCCAATAAAACTAAAACTAATGATTTAGGTAACAGGATCCAAATATATATTTCATAGTCTCAAATTTCATGTAATATTTCACTAACTATTGGACATTGGGTTACAAATAAAAACATTTAGTGGTATGATTACTATAAAATGAATTTTTAATCAATATATGAATTTAGTCCTTATTAATCTAGAATGATAGCCCTTTATAAAATTCTATATGAAATAAGGAATATATAGATTTTATTATAATTTAATTTAATGAATTTCATATAGATATATGTCATTCCACTTCTTAAAAAAAACCTTGGTCATCTAGTGGTTAATAGTATATTATGAGTTCCCTATATAAATTACGTTATCTTTTGAATCAATTTTCAGTGATGATATTTATTTATTGTGGGTGTTTGAGAATATAACACCTCAAGTAATGAATATATTATTATTTTAAAATAATTAATATTTTTGGTAGAAAACTCTACAGTTAACAACAACAAAAAATAGAACGTGATATATTTGGATAAAATATAAATATTTATGTATGACCATTAAATCACTGATATTGAATTATAAAATTGAATTAGAGTATCCACATCGAAAAATATATTAATAATTAACATAAAGATACATTAATATGAATAAAAATATAATTAGTTTACCTAGAATGATTATTATGATCAAATATTTTTTAGATAATGGATTTTATAAAATTATCCTTTTTATTGAATTTGAATTTCACTTTCAATATATATATGATTACTAGTCATAAAAAATGAATGAGAATACTTATTGGTTAATTTCTATTCTTATGGAAATTAATGAATAATAAATATAATAATAGTTAAAATATGAAAATTTCAATTTTAAATAGTATTAAATGTTATTATTTTATCCACTTATTTTAATTA
Organism: Viscum album; assembly: GCA_963277665.1. Lineage (NCBI taxonomy): Eukaryota > Viridiplantae > Streptophyta > Magnoliopsida > Santalales > Viscaceae > Viscum > Viscum album. The sequence continues at coordinate 896,301,749 of OY728123.1, forward strand.
AAAATTTAAAAGAATCAATTTTTAATTTCTAATAAAAAAATTGACATAGTATGATTTTTTATGTTCATTTAAATTGTTGGATGTAGAAAAAAATAATACTTTTTTCAAAATCATGTAATTTGAAAGACAATATCACTAAATATAAATAATATATAATATTAAAAAACTATCTTCTTAGAAAATATTAATATATAATATAATATTAAGCATTTTAAAATATTCATTCAAATTAGTCATCCTATGTCGATGTTTTTTTTAAAGAATTAAAAAATGTATTTAATAAAAAAATATTAATTCATTTTTTTGAATTAATTATTCTCAATAGGTATTCTATATGACCCCTTGTTTCAAGTATGTTACCCATTATTTATGCTTGTTAAGTCTTTGAACTGGTTGGGAAAAGTTTCAGAGGGGTTTTAAGAATTTTATAATGTTTTTGGGAAATTTCTAAAGTTTCACAGTTTGTGTAATGTTTTTTGGAAACTATGAATCTCCTACAATATATATGTTCACATGAAGTCATGGGTTAATGTGAAAGAGCACGGATAGGAACACTATTCCGATAAACCGTGCATCCACCCAGGAGAAACCATGTTATGTGGTACATAGTGATTTTCACAGTTGTTGAATGGTTTGTATAATAGTATGGGATAGCCGTGTGAGGTTCTCTTTAAGGAGTAGGCTGGTATATTTTTATCGCATAGTTTTCATAAACACGTGACTAACCGTCAATAGTTTAAAAGTGAGATTCTAAAAAAGTGGATCCCATTCGTTTTTACCTCTAGGAAACTATTTTTCACTTCATTTCATCCCCAACATGATATATCTTCCTCCCAAAGGATGTGGAGGCTTTCTCTATTGATAAGGAAGTGATCCAAAGGATTTTCCTTATGTGTTGAAGCCTTATTCCCATAATAATTATTCTTTTTCGGTAGTTCTCATATTTTTTCTTATATATACAATCTTTCCCAATCTATAAATCCAAAATCATGTTCAATGTGGATAGATATAGTTTTTTTAAATATTGATGATATATTTCTTTTTTGATTTTATGGGAAGTTATCTAAGGTAGTTATTTTGTGTTTCAAATATGTTTTGTTGTAGTTTTTCTTTAATTCTTCAATTTTTTCCATAATACCCAAAGTAGGTGGCTTAAGTCTTGAATATTTTTACTATATCCTAAAGGATTATTTTAAATTTATCTTTTTATCTGGAAATAGAATGTTAAATTGATTTTAATAGATTGATGTAATCCTTTATTGGTGATAGTTCATGGAAATTTTTAATTTCGTGTTATGGGGAAATTGAAAATCCTAACATCATTTTAAAATGCGTATTCAAAAATGGTTGTTTGGTATTGATAATGTAAATGTAATTTAAAAGATGTTTAGTTTTTTTTAAATTGTTTTTTAAAATATGGTTTAGGAATAGGGTTGTCTTAAATAGTCAAACATGAGTTAAATTGAATGGATAATGGTAGTAAAGTACCACCATCAACAGGAAGGGTTATGGATGTTATGTTACAAATCAAAGTTAAACACCAATATTGTGTTTCTAAGTGTGCTTTTTGTGTGTGATTTTATGTAAAATTTAATGGGATATTCCAAAATGTGATTTGATAAATGGTTAAATTAATTATTTTGTTTCTTTCCTTGGAAAATGGTGTTGTTTTGAGAAAACTATTTCATTAGGTCACTTGTTTTATATTATGATATAAACTATTTTATTATAGTTTTATATAATCATATTTATCTAAATTTCATAACATGATCAATCCCACTAGCATAAATGTGTAATTTCTTTTTTAAAAGACCTGTATAGTTTTGTTACTCACCCCTACATTGGAACATTGGTGACATTGCATATATTGTTCTATATGAAAATGGAAAATGTATTGTATCACACCACATTAGTGGTGCATTGGAATACATGGGTTGTGTTTTGGAGTTTGATCATGTATCATGTTGGGTGTTGTGGAGTTATGTCATATAGTCTTTGAGTTTTGTGGATTTGTCTTCCTCAATGTACTTTGATGATTTACAGTCTTTCAATGTGGTACTCTGTTATGTTATGATTTGATATCAATGGTATTAAATTGAGTTATTTTACATTCTTATAACGAATGATTTAATGGTATTTTGATATTGAGTTCTAGAATGGGTTTTTTAATTCCCAAATAGAAATTTGTCCCCCAATTTTAGGGAGCCCCTTCGAATGTATTGTTAGCCTTTCTATCCATGGGGATGTCTCTTAAGGGAATGTAGTAATTCTAACTCAACTCAAGCCAATGAGGATGAACAATATGTTATAGATTCTGTTTTTTATTGATTTGGAAGCATCACATCCATTATTATTTTGTAGTAAATAAATTTGTGTCATTAACAAAAGAATCCAATATATTTTATTCATATATTAATTTTAAACATAATGATGTTACATGCATAATAACTATTTTTACATGATTAAAATTAATTATTTAAAATTTCCAATGTCACACCATATAAAAATTAGTTAGATAAAATTATATTAATATTTAGAAAATGTAGTATTATTTTAGTTATAACATACAATCTAAATCATTTCGAATAAAAAAATTTCTAGTTTGAAATAAATTAACAAGGTAAATATAAATTAATTTAAATGATAAAAATATAATTATGAAACATAAACAATTATTTGTTTATAAGAAAATATTGGATAAGGATATCTTGTACCCTCACTCGTTTCCCTCCCCTATTTTTCCATTTCGACTCTTTTTAACATGAACAGTAACCATACATTGCTAAAAATGTAAGGGTTACTCCAAATTCTACCCATAAAATTACATATAAAATTAAACCATCCTAGAACCATTATGAATGACCATTCATTCAAATTTCTCCTTGATTCACTGCCATTATTCCCTTACAATAACCCATTTATACATTTAAAATATTTTGTTTAGTATTAATTTTCATATTGCCTCCATTTACATGGATATTTCCAAGGAAACCTACATCTCATATCCTGAGTATTATGAATTACATATATTTCTTATTTATTATCTTCAATATCAATTATTATAATCTCAATAATATAATGATATTAGGATCATTAATATACAATAATTTTACTATATTAATGGTATTATCATGTTTTATTCATATTAATCATCCAATTGGAAAAGTAGAATTGTTGTTTTTTCATTGTTTAGGCTATATCTTCCATGATGAAACATGTTTCCTTTTCCCCACATCCTTATAGGGATGTATATAATGATTATATTAATGGATAATTATTATTATTATGATATAACTAAGGTTATAGAATGAAAATTTATATAACCAATTAATAATAATACAAACAAATGTCCATCGACAATTTAATCATTTAAAAGCATTCTAAAAGGTTAAGTAATATTTCAAATTATGTAATATTTTCAAATACATTTCTTATATGTTTATATAATTAAAAATATAATATATCAGAATAAATATTCATTAATTATGTTAATTATTCTGGTTTTATAGTTATATTATTACAAAACCAACTCTTAACAATATGTTAATCATTGTAGGTTTTTATTTGGGTTGGATTAAAAACCTACTTGGAAGATTCCATATATTTACATAATTCTTGAAAATGATAACATATTTAATATTATACTACGATATATTTATGTATCCAATGATTTTTTTAGTATCTAGTAAGATTATAAAATCATTTAATTTATTAATTAAGACAACACCTTTAATTCATTAAGATTCAATGAAACATGATAATCACTCATTTATTTTTAGGGTTAATATGAATAATTTTTATGAAAGAAAAATATATATTTGTAAGAAAATAAAATAAAATCTATTCAAGTACAATATATGATAAAAATTTTATGTAAATTTTTTAATTAATTGGTACCAACTTGAGTTTTATGAAACTAGTTTAAAGAGACAAAGAATACATAAATCCTATATTTAAAATAGGTATAAAGTATAATATATATATAATTCTTATAATTGAGGGTCATAAATTGTTATGGTTATAAAAAATATTCTATGATATTTATTTAATGAACAATGTTAAATTATTTGGGACATTTTTTGTACGTGGAGATTAGATTAGGATAAAAGTAATACGTTTTCAACAAAAATTCCTCTCTTTCAAGAATATTTTGTACTATGTGAAAAATTTCAAATTTTTTCTATATATAATTCCATTGTGATATATAATATTAGGAATTATATCTTAATTATTGTATTAAATGGTTAATTTAAAGACCTAGAATTTAATAGGGTTTGATTCCAATGTTTCTAAATCAAAATGGTTATTTTATTTATCAGTTATTAATATTTAATACATATTACCTATAATTAAAAATATTCCCTTTTTAAGGGATTCTATTTATTTTTTTCTAAAAATTATATTATTATATTTAATTGTATTTACTATCCAAATATTTTTCCCTTATACATTCAGAAGTTGATTTAGTTGTTTATCATCTAGTAAAGAATTTTTGTATCATAGAAATCATTACTGAGTTATGATTATTCTATTACACATATTTATTATAGGTGGTAATATATTATTTTTTAGGATACACATTCCTACCACCCATTCCCTTTGGTAAATATTTCTCATGACATGGGATATTTTCTTCTATGAATGTAAAATTTCATTATTTAGATTGATTATGGTAATGTATTTCTAGTATTAAATTAATATTTGAGTAATATTTATTCATTTTTTGAATAGAAAATTTTAAATAACTCATAATTTAGGATGGTTACCTATATTTAATGATATTCTACTTATATGTGGAATTGTATTGTTGGGCCTTATTTTTTCCAAATAAATAACAATTTTAGAATGTTTATTATGTTTTTATTGACTATCTACCTTCATGATCTATATGGGTTATGACCATGTTAGCCACATATTAATATAGGGATATTAATTTTCATGCATAATGACTTTTTAAAACTAACACAATTTAATCCTGTATTGATATTTTGTAAATTTAAACAAGAATATCTATGATTCAAGAAAAGTTATTTCTAAAATTTATTAAAAAAAATGAAAGTATTTTTAAATAATTTAAAGGGATTTTAAAAGGTAAATATTGAATCAATCCATGTATATATTCACACTTCATTGGTTCACAATAATCTAGAGTGATAATGGGCCACATCATACTTGTATCTATGATTGTTAGCTTCAATAGTGCATCCTCCACGTGATTTAATTATATGTAAACATGTGAAATAACAAGATTTGTATGTTTGTAATGTTTAATACAATAATTAATATTAGGAAATATTTTTTATAGTACATTATCGGTTTCATACCATAGATATTAAATGGTAATTTTAGAGTCTTATTCATTCTATTGGAAGATCCAATTGTGTTAGATTACATTCTATATGGAAGATATCATGGGCCATAATTCGTCCACATATGAAGTTAAAATTCTAAAAATAAGATGAATATAACTTTGACAATGCTTTAAGGGGAATGAAAGGAAACATCAATACTAAATGGTATTGGATTTCTAAAACCTATACTATCAACATTGAAATTAATCCTTTAAGTGATTAAAGGAATCCACCACACTTATTAACGAACCAGTTATTTCATTGTTATTTCTAGAACACCTAGATTACTAAAAATGTTATGGTCATTTATATTATTCTCCATGGATTACCCTTTATCCTGTATGTTATACATACCTCCCTATGCATGTGAAACATACCTTCATGAATAGATGGTATATATGTATCATGAATCTTTTATTTCCATGCATATTAAATAGAAGTAATGATAAAATTATTGGATTATATAAGAAGTTGATGAGCCAGATCCCTATACCTAGATGTACTAATGAGTTTTATGAGGTAATCAAATTTCCTACCTACATAGTTATTAATACCTCACATGTCCCCTAAAGTCAACAAATTTTTTATATTAAAACTCACATCCCATAAAAATTTTCTCCACATTCTCTTCAACCATGAAACATTAATAACCAGTAGAAACATGTTATTTTATAGATATTATTAGTTGATCATTATATGGATATATAAGTTTTTTAGTCATCCATATAATATGAAATCATTGATCATGTATAAAATACACCTTGAATTTCAGCAGCCTAGGTGGTGGAACAATATATCCCTCACATTACAGACTATAATACTTTGGTACATTAAATAGAAATTCCTATAATTCATCCATATAAAGGTGTCAATCACCATAAATACATTATTTTTATGTCTAGAAAAGCCTGAATGTGAACTAATAAAGGCTTCTGGGTTTTTCTAGGAAGTCAACAATGGTGATTTGTAACCCGTTTGAAGAAAAATATGTAGTATCCTTAAGGGTACATTTCAATCCATGTGTGTTATAACTATTTAAGTTATAATTCCTTTATACCAAATTTTTTTATTATTGATAATGTAATTGAAATATTGATTGAATTAAGACCATTTAGAGGAAAGAAGATAGTATAAGAACCCATCCAGTATTATCTTTTTAAAATTGAATTATAAAAAATCACTGAAAGAATAATTAGAGGTTATAATATTCTATATTAATTTTCCCATAATACCATCATTGTATCACAATTTATCATTTATTCCATGATCCCCGTATTAAAAGGTTTAATACAATGATTCCATGAAATAGTATCCAATTTCCTTAAATGCTTTGATCCATTCCATATGAAATTCCTCATCACGCTTTGAATTCCATTAATGATTATTCATGGCCACCTATGGAGGGAAGAATAATAAATTTTTACAATTATCATCTACTTCAAAAGGAACACCTTTCTTATTTGGGAAAGGGGTTTACCATTCCAACTACAAAGTTGATTGATGATATTAGAGTATATAACTCTGAGATGATGACTCATCACCTTTTCCCAAAATGAGAATTCACCATATTAGTTGAATGGAAGGGACCCCTCTTTACAACAAATATTCAAGTAATCCAGTTTTGTTCTCCAATAGTTATTCTATCACCAAACATAGTGGAAATTTTTATCCATCTAATGTCCTTCCCGACTAATTATTCATAATTTGGAAAGTGTTATTTGATGGAATATATAGGTATTATTGATGTTTGTACAAGGATTAAAATAACATCATTGTATAAAAGATGTTATGGTGTGAATTCATCACATATTGCAATGATTTTTTCAGAAATTATATTTTGAGCTAGATCATTGATACATCTGCTCTTGTATTCTCAAATATCAAAAATAAAATCCTTGATATTGGTTCTCATTAACTAAAATACAAGGTAAATATAAATAATCCTCATGGTGGTCTATTAATGAGAATTTATAGCTCTACAGAGCTATGGATGATATTAGAAAATCTGAAGAATTCATTTCAAACAATATATCTCCAAATTATAAGAAATATGAAACTATATTCAATGTTCTTAATGTCTTGAGGATGCTAGTTTTGAGTGAAAAGATAACTTCCATTATTTTAGTCATTATTTTTTTTTACACATTATGGGGTTGTGAATAAGAACTGTGGAATGATTCTACAAGGAACAAGTTGAAATTTATTTGGGGGTAATATTTTCCTTAATTATTCATCCCATCTAGGACATGTTGATCTTACTAATTAAATTAGGCATCATGTTTCAATGTGAAGCTATCTTAATGTCTATAATGTAAATTTCACTCCCTATATTGGGTATCATGGAAATGAATTTTGTGCATATCCTATAAAGCATAGAGGCATAAGTAATGAATTTTATTCCAAAAATTTTCGTATCATCCTATAAAACATTCTAATATATCATTAATATTTTTTAAAAACCATAAAATCTACTATATCTATCCACATTGACACAAAAAATATCCTCTTTAATTTTATATACATTAATCTTCATTATATGGAAGGACATGTATAAATTCATCCAATGGTTCTATAAGAAATGTTATAAATATAGTTTTGGACTACATTGATTAATGAATTTCACATAATATGGTGATTTCTGGGGGGGGCCTTATTATATTTCCCCTCTATGGATCTACAGGAATTAAGAGAAGATCAATTTTTTTTGTATTTGGTTAATGGATTCCCAAATCTTCTGGATGTCCTTACTATAGTCTTCCTAACAAGTAAAGTTCCCTGAAACATGGTTTTGAAAAATGGTATTTGATATCACTCATTATGAATTTTATAAGTTTGATACCATTGTAACTGAAATCTATGTTTACATTTATTTTAGTTAACTTATCATTCTCCATGTATCAATTTATTTGTCTATTTATGTTGTTTATATAATCCTTCCATAAAATTTATGCCATGTTTTTTCCAATATGGATTCATTTATATATTCTATTATTGAGAACATTATGTCACCCATTATTATATTTCCATTTACCATATTTATGTAGAAATTTAATACATACGACATGTTTTGAATAATAAAATATATGAGGGATTTCTAGGTCAAAATGAAAAGTCATTATGGATTGTATTAATTTTTATAAAATTAAAAATTTGCCATTTTATAAAAATAAAATTTTATTTTAAAATTATTATTTTACCCTATTCCTCTATAGATATAAACTATGAAGAATATGTTGGACAAAAGAGATAATATAATTTTTTAGATTCTGTAATTAAAGGTGGGCATATCAAGGATTTTAAATAGTAAATCGAAATCAATTTGTGGTGTACATGTTTATGGTACTAGATATTGTATTGCGGGTTATGAGCATTACATAAAATGACTCTAAAATTCAAGAACTACTATTGGTAATTATTCATACCATAATAAACGGAACAAAAACTAATTCTAATATACATAATAATGGATACATTCCAATCCATGTTTCAAAGAGTGGATGTCAAAACTATATGGAAAAAAATAGTGCCAGCCCAAAATATTTAGAATAAAGTTCTTGAGAACAACTACTTCTAATATTTATTTCATATGTGGGTCAACAACCGATAATGTCAAAACTGAAAAACCACACCCAATTATAAACAAACCGATCACAACCATGCCCTACCCTTCTTTTACCCAAATCATAAAAAACATATATACACACATATATAATAATGTGTGGGGGTATGAGAATTGAATTATATGAGGTTCCCACCAATTTTTCCATAATAATTATTTATAAAGATATCCAAATATTACTATTTAAGGAAAGGTTTGACATAAAGTATTTATTTTCAAAATAATTAGTAAATTATTAGAATCCACCATTTTTTGTAGATTTTTTAATGAATGAATTAAAAAAACTATTTTCAAATCCATTACATTGAAATACTTTCTTAATTAATTTAGTAATAATATATCCCAATGGAGAAACACAAAATCTAGTACCATAGTAGGTTAGTTATTAGTTATATAGGATCATCAAAAATCAATGGTAAAATTACTATTTTCACTCAATTACATAGAACACGATCATAGTTATTGTAGAAAATTAGAAAAAGTTAACCACCTATGATAACATTTTTAGTTATAGTTTTATCATATGTGCATCCATGTTAGCTTTAATAAAATCCATCCATTTTTTTCCCTATATGTCCCCAACCAATATCTCCAAGGTTCCCATGATCCATATCCAATAATTAAAATAATTTATATTCAAAAAAATACCACCATAAGAGGTATCTATTTTCTGGGATAAATTTAATTTAAATAGGAATTTCACACATAAATTATCAAACGAACCTTTCATCCCATCAAAACATTCTTTGAAATAAATGTTTAACTTTTATAAAAAAAGGAAAAATAAATTTATTTGAAGAATAAAAAACAAAAACATTTCATGAATAATTGATCAATAAATAAAAATATTTTGGAAAAATATGTGAATGATCAAAAAATAATGATTTAATATAAAATACCCTTTCACTAAACATAACTTAACTACATAGTATTTCAACAAATGAACAAAATCCATGCAAAAGGTAAAAATATGTAATAGGTATAAATATACAACCAATTTAACGAAATAAATATGATTACATATAGATTATATATTTCCAAGATTAATGGGTACATGTAGAGCATAATAGAATGTCAACTCCCTAGGAATCTTGCTAGAAGCAACGCTGATCTGGATAAATTCATCACATCCACATGATAGATTTAATATAATTATTATTATAAAACAATATATTTATCTTTTTAGGGTAATATTATTTTTTAATCCAACTATAATACAATGTAAATTTTTATATATCATTGAGAAAACATTGTTTCTTGATAGGATGAATATGGATTTTGTACATGGTCAAACTGAGCAATGAATGAGAATTTCTCCAAGAATTAATCATTATGGAAGTATTGAAAATATATTATTTAACTATTATAGATATTATTTATAATAATAAATTATTATATGTTTAATTAAAAATATATTTATGATCAATGTTATTGAAATAAATATAATATCATTAAACGGGAAAAAGTGATATTTTCTAGAAAACATTTTTATAGAACAATTTCATACAATTTTCATTAAGTAAGTTATTAATTAATTATTAATTATTTACGTGAAATATATAGATTATATATATATATATATATTTATATTAATTTTAGTAAAAAATGATAATTAAATTCTAAATATTTTATATAATATTACCTTAGGCTTGAAAACTCGCATCTAGGAACTTTATTTTTTTATGATAATTTCCCAAAATGATTTATAATAAAGTATGAAACATGTGGGATTTTAATTTGAGAAAATGGAACAATATTTTTTATAAATAAAATAAATAATTAGGTACTAAGTTAAACTTATTTTTATATCTTTATGAGTAGTCAAACTAGTAAACTAATCAAAATTATTATAGTTTAAAATGAGTTTTTCACAATACCTGATCTTGTGATAAAATTAATTTTCCACAGCCATATAATATTTATTTAAAAAATCATGTTTCATTTTTATAATATGTTTTCAAAATTATCTACTTGTTATTATTTTATATTGGTCTTATTGATAAATTAACAACATTAAAAAACTAGCTATCGTGGTGAAAAATAAAATGGTAAAAGTGGGTAAAATTAGAGGAAATGAAATTATAGTTTATAAAAAATGATTATTTTTGTGGTGGAGGAGTGGCTCAACCATATCATCCCTCCTCCCCATTATTTATCAATTTTTAGTCACAATTATTAAGCTTTACTTTTCAAAATTTAATAGTTTTAGTATTTAAAAAATATGACTCATTCTCTATTATAAAAGGGGACCACATCACCAAAAATCATGACACCAATAAATCCAATTAGATCCTCCATAACCTGATAAGATAAATCCCCAACATACATATAAAAAATCAATAGGATATGATCATCCAAAAATAACAACCCTATTTTCATTAATATTATATCAATGGGGTGTTATTCTAAGAGAATGTAATTACCTTCAGTATACACTAATATGTAATTACTTCTTTTTCAACCAAATATTATTTCTCAAAAATTATATTATAATAATACAAATATCACCCATATGTTAATATTTTATTATTTTTATGGAATAATATTTAACAATAATATTCTTTATCAAATGGGAAATAAACCCATCACTTGTGTGTTAGGATAACTACCACATCAGGAACCAATGGAATTTTCATCCATCAATGAACCTTGTGGATCATCATAATGACTAAAATAATTATTATATAATCCCCAATAATTTAATATAAACTCGATATTTTATAATATTCCCTATTTTATTCCAAAATTGATTCTATTGGAAAGAAGGTTAAATCTAATAAACTAGATATTTAAGAATATTCTTTATTTTCTTCCAAAATTGATTCTATTTTGGAATATTGTTAAATATAATAATCTCATAAAAGTAAAATCAATTTTATTTCACTTTTATTCGTATATATTTTCCATCCATGTCCTTGTTTTTAAAAATTATTTTACAAAGGTCCTTATAATTACTCTGATGATTTATTAAGGACAATATACGTTAATTTTTTTTATAAAAATGGGTATAAAGGAAAAATTATGTAGCTTATCCAAAGGGATGTTTTGGATTTTCGTTATTGAAAGATAAGTGTTATATTTCTTAATATGTACAATGATAATAAATATTCCTACCACCGTAATTGTTTTATAAAAAATATATTCTTATACCCATTTTAAATGATTATACAAAGGAAACTATTTTAATGATGAATAATTTAAAATTTCACATCCAATTCATTTTTTCAGTGGATATGATGTTATGATGAAAATATATATTCCATGTGAACTAATGGTCAAATATTATCACTTTTTTATTTTCTATTCATAATCTTTCGCATGAAAAAATCACATACTCGTGATAAATGAAGAATATATTTTCATTAAATATAAATATTATATATTGTGGATATTAATATTTAATAAACTATATATCATTTCAACATAAGGTGTTTTATAAATTATGTTACATGGTTTACTAGGGAAATATTGATATTCCATATTCATTATACAATAAAGACATTTATTGACAATTAATATTTTTTGTGAATTAAATTTGTCATTTTTTATATAAGGAATTATTTAGAAATATAGTGATGGGTGAGGGCCATAATTATATAGACTATTGATGCATCAATATGTCTCATGAGAGAAGTTAGTTGTCCAAATTGAATGGAGGTTTTACCCTTATTTTTAAACACTCTTGTTTCAATGACTGGATGGTATATATTCCATGATCTTAGAGATCATGACTATTAATATAAATCATTTTCTTCCTTGTGAAATTAGTTACTATTATCCATGTTATTATTAAATTTAAATTATACATAGAAACATTAATTTCACCCGATACTGATTAAATTGAAGGTGTTTTTAGTTATTTACTATTTCTATATTGATTATGTCCTATTTACCGGAGATATATTCTAATGTTAATTACTCCTACTAATAATTTTAGAGTGCCTAATTTTTTTACATTACCTAGGATAACTATAATAATTAATTGAATTATTTTCATGGATATTGATAATTTTCTTTTAAAATATATTTTGTTTAATCCCAAATGTAAATAATTTGTTATGTATATATCTATTATTACAACACAACTAAACTAATCAGTCTTCAAGGATTGAAACCCTTGTATTTATGCAAATTAAATAATTAAAACATCGTCTCCTGGTTACAAGATTCAGGTTTTTTATAGTTGGTATTAGAATAAGTTTATTAGGAAACATAATAAATAAATATTGGAATGAATAAATTATATAACATTCCCATAATATAGACATGAAGGATGTGTAATTTTTTTTATAACAATATAAATTTTCTATAATTTAGTTATTTATTGTTTTTATAAAAATACATCATATTATTCAATATGATAGTATATTTGGTTCCAGAAAAAGTTTTCCTTTGGTTAATAACTCAATAAATGGAATATTGATATTTGACTCTACTATCACCATGTGCATTACGATGGGCCTCACTATCCCTTGGTATGACACACTTTGGGTTTATAATTTGATAGATCATATTTCATTTACAAATTAGTATGATGGATTTGAATATATTTTTATTATTCAGTTTTGTTCAAAATGGTACCAAGATAATGTTTCTAGGATTAACAATTCATAAATTTTTAACTATTGTTATGTGATACAACAGAATTAGAATTATATTATACAATTTAAAATTTCAAATCTATTTAGGTAGTCTATTATAAGAAATTATTTATTAATGGATCCTAGAATAATGAATTTTATCAATACTGATTGTTAGGGTATATGTATTCATTCTATGAAAGCTAATTCAAATTGTATTAGTTTTGAGCAGATCCTAGATATATTATTACATCGTGATTAGGTTTTAAAAAAAATATTTTCTAAATAGAGAATCCTATTTTACACTATTCTATTATCTTATGTCATATCACTTTATGTCACAATATCCCCATTATTTAGTGGGACTTCTAATCATGTCATTACCGAGTAATGGAATAAAACACTTGAAATGATATTTCAGGACATGGGATAAAATGCAAAGGAAATGGATAACTGGATGTGTACGATCTCAAGGAAGATAAGTTTAATATCAAAGAGAATTATATATTATATCATTTTATTATTTATTAATATGAATTACATAGTTATATTAGTTATGAAAATATTATGTAATAATTAATCAAAAAAATATATATTCAATTAATCAATTTTTATAAAAGGATACATATAAAAGATTAATTTATAAATTTCAGAAATTTAATTTGAAAATATTAATATCATTATTGAAAATAGTTGAACAAAATCCAATTTGGTAGATTTTTTTGAAAATATTTTTTTCAATGAATAATGAAAAATTCTGAATTTCGTAAAAATCATTTTCTTTTAAAAAAATTAAGTAGTTTAAAAGTATCAATATATATATGAAATATTATTTAATTTAAGATATTTATTTATTAGTTAAAATTAATCCACTAAAATAATTCTGAATCAACATTATATGGGTTTTTGTATAAGTTCCCTTTTGGGTTCGAAATGCTGATTTTTATAAAAACTGTGGTATAATGTGTATTGTTTGAACATGTTAATTAATTAAAATAATACCAAATAGTGAATTTTTTAAAAGAAATTTATAGATTATATATCATTAAATATTAATTTACATCCACATAATGATTATTATTAGTCATATAATTATTGTAGAATCATTTTTCTTTAAAAAAACTTCTTAATACCCCATATGAGGGATTCATATTAATTAAAATTCTACTAAAACATTGAATCGAATATCGTAAAAAAAATTAATACATTTAATGTGTATAATTTATAATATCTAATATGGTCAAATTAATTTCTAACCAAAATGTATTGTGAAAATAGAAAAAATTAATTGTTCAAGTTACTGTACAAATGAGTTTATCAGGGGTTAAATGATAATGATTCTAACGTTCTATGTTTTTATTAGGTTTTTTATGGGAAAATTTAACTATAGATTTTGGCTTTTGGGCTGACATAAATTCTATTATTTAGAACCTATTAATGAATTATTGATAACTCAATGGGATTTTTATGTGATGTTAATGTTTTTGTGGATGTCTAGGTGTATTGAGAGAACATCAGATGAATGTAGTAGAAAATGGGATGTTGAAAATATTTTCTATAAGGAATACACTTTGTCTAATAGTTACACAACATATAACTATTTTTCACAATGTTCCATCTGGTGTGAATAATTAGGGATCTACTTGAGTAATTCATAACATTGAATTGGTTTACATGTTAGGAACCAAATACATGATGTGTAAATGTTACATATATTTAATCTCTAGGTAATCATTTTTAAATAGTTTTTAGGGGATTAGGCCCACATTTTATTACATTTCCTTAATGCGAAGAGGCGTGTGCATCATGGTGTGTCACAACACCTCCTATTCTCCCTTACAGAGTTTTTGATATCTCCCTCATCCATTATCCTTTCCCATTGTTCTCAGTTATGTCAGATACCTTATGATAAGAACTCAATTCATCTTCCTTCACTTAGTTGTTTATCATTCTATATGGTTTGATAAATCTATGTTACTTATTTTTTCCTATTTTTTGGGTGTCTTTCTAAAAGTCCCATTTTTCTTGTTTTGAATTGATTTATAGTATATAACCGAAGAACAAGAACCTACAAACCGATGGTAGGTGTTTCATATACATGTCTTCAATTATTGGGTGGTTTGGGGTTCGTATCTAAATGTGAATGTTTTGTTTTCCAATTTATAATTGAAATATGTGATACTATTATTCACATTTATTAATAAATTTCATTGGATTTCATTGGGTATTCCCTAGTTCCATTATATATATGATGATCTTGGTAAGGTAGTTTTGACCACATTGTCATGATATACAAATCATTGAATGAAATTAATAATTTTTTATATTGATAGGATTGGTTCAATATAAACATGTGGGGAATTGGTCAAGTATTTGTGGTGATTTTGATAACTGGGACTCAGGTGACATGGTCTTCTGGCTCAGTGCATGACTCGAGACACATCGTTTGATGATGATCACGAGGATGAGGAGGAACAGTCTTCAGATTGGGGATATGAGGTCATCCGGATAAGGGAATTTTTGATGAGGCTTGAGGTGGTTTGGAAACATAGGATTTATCAACATGTTCATAAGGGACTAAGGCACCAAATGATGAGGTGTGTATTTATTGTGATACCTACTCATCGTTGTTGGCCAACACACCTTTGTAATCATGTGAACATAGATAAGAATCAATTGAGGTGGTGTTGATCCCTTAGTACAAGTGGAAGCCCCCATATTTATTTCTTTATAGGATATAGTATTAACCATCATTGATGTTTAAGTTCATTACCATAAAAGGCACATGGATGGTCATAGACTATTAGGATATGTCCTTGAGGACATCAATTGGGGGATGATTCTCTCAATTATACTTGAGGATGATTGGTCAGGATTGAAACACCCCAAGATTTAATGAAAAATATTCATTTAATATCATTTATGTCTTGTGTTGTATGCTACAAAAAGATTACCTTGCGCTATACGCAACACTGTATGAGCTTGTAGTATACACAACAATATTCTTGGATCATGTTACACACAATTTTGATAGTAGTTATTCTACAAAACATTGAGTGTATATATATAAATATAAATATATTCAATGTATAAATTAAATATGGTTGGATTATGTTATACACAACCACGAAGGAGTCTCTCACAACACGCAACCCTGACTTGGATTGCATTACACGCAATCATGACTTTCCTCGATAGCGTGTGTTGTATGCAATATCAGTTTTCACTAAACAACGATATATGGTAATAATATTATTATGAACTAGCCTTTATGAATAGTATCAACTATATTTTTAATTTTATAACATTATTATTCATCTTACACATTTTCTAGAACATGGTATGAGAACAAAATCAATTTTTCGAGTAAAATAAGTATTTTTCAAAAAATGTAGTTTTGCCTCCTTTTGATGGCGCACCCACCTTAAATATTGTTTTTTACATGTCTATAAGTTCAATTTGACAAAATAAAATTCTTATTTAGAATCAGGATATAAAAATTTACTTTGGATAAAATTTTCATATTATTCTGAGAACTTTCATATTTTAATTAATAGTAAAAACACGCTATATTTTAATTAAAAACAACGTTTTTCATCGCAATAATTTATATGGTTAGATTCTATTTTTAATTTGTTTTAAAGTTTAATTAGAATATATTTTTACCATTTAATCCAATTTTGGTCATCGGAATTAATTTCACTTTGAAATTGGATATAAACAAGTATCAATCTTTTGAGAGTTATTGTTTCTTAAAAACACGCTATTTGTTTTGATAACGGGAATTAATTTTAAAATTAATTAATGCCACTTCTATGTTCTCAATTTGGCATAAAATAAATCAAATTTGAATTCGGAATATCAAATAATGCTTAGGCTAAATTTTTGGTATTTCTCTGAAAACCTTCAATTTTCGATGAATAATGAAACCACTTAGTGGTAGATAAAAAACTGGCTTTTTCATTTAAATGAAAATTTACCACTTCTGTGAATTGAATTTTGAAAATCCGAGAGACACGGTTAATATCAAGGACTAAAATGTGGTTCAATGTGATTAAAATATTTTTTGGTGAATAATAACTTTTTACTTTTATTTATCACGCTTAAAAGTAAATAGGGTAATTAAGGGTAAAAATGATATTATTATTACCCTAAAACATGTCCTAATTCTATTGGACAAGTTTAATTCGACCAAAAACAACCTTAGGAATAAAATATGACCATTTAGGCCACTTGGATTAGATTATGACATTTAATATTAATTTATTTAAAGAAGGTTTAAAATAGTTAAAATCAATGTTTAATATGTAAATCATTTTTAATATAGGGTTATACATAAGATAAATTAGACTATAAATATTCATTAGAAATATAACAATATTTTCTACATAATGGTATTTTATTTATAATTTTTAGTCATTAAATAATTTAATTAATTTATGACACAATGATGATGCAGTAATTATCTTATTAATGATATATTGAAATAATTGATGTTATAAATACCCAAATAAATGTAATTTTAGGATTTTTATGAATTAAACTAATTTTCTAGGTTAATATGACATGTTATTAATTATTTAATTAACATTTTTATAACTAATAATTCTGTTATGAATTCCACAAAAAACAATTACCAAATAGTGTCACAATTGACATAAAATAGTTTTTAAAACAATATTATATTATTAATTGTTATTTTATTCATAAAAAATATATGGTTCGGCCAAATGACATATATAAGGTTATATATATTAATAATAAAAAACTTGGAGTTTGTTTGTCTTGTTATACTATGTTTATTAACCTTATAGTGTAAGAAAACAAGAAGACACGGTAAAAGTAAAATTATTTAACATAAGGTTAAATCTAAATGATATGGTTAAAATAGAAACCTAAACTTTTATAAATTATATTGGATGAGATTATTTCGACCCATACCCATATTATCTTCTAAATAAATCAATTTTGATCTATTAAAAAATCAAATATGACTTTATAATAAAATAATATGTTTTGTTTTTCAAAAGGTGCCCCTCTCCTCCATTATAAAAGGGCACCTCCTGCCTCTCTTCCTCACACCACATTGAGCCTTCAAGATCAGCCAAACCCTACCCAATTATATTCTCCACTTCCATATAAATATACTAGAGGTTCAAGTATACTTCAAAGACCAATTTTAGTTCCCTAAGAGGAGGTCTCAAAGAGGCGCTTCAAAGAGGAGATAATGTCTGTTACTGATTCTTTCAACTTTATTTCTTCTTCAACTTCTTCTTATTTAGTTGTTTTATTATGAATTAATAACATCAGAATAACTCATATATTTATTTGTTATTATAAGTATGAAACAACCCTATTTCACCATCTATCCATCCTACGGAAAATGAAATCACCACACGTGCATACGTACGGAATACCGTCTCCATGTCGTGGTGAAATCTGTTTTTCCACCAAAACCATACATGGATGTGTATAATGTTGTAAAGAATAACTATATATGGTTATTATAAAATCATACTGATTCTGATATATTATACCATCCACTCCAATTCGATTTAATAATTATGCGAATGATATCATCGCTCGTGCGTATGTACGGACTACCGTCTCCACAACGCGATAAGATTCATTCTCCATGTTAACCATACAAGAATGATCATAATGTTTATATAATGAATAATAATGAAATATATGAAATAATAATGCTACTGGATTTATGTATATATATATATATGTATTTCATCTAATTAATTCCATTCAATTCAATGAGGAAACAAAAACAACGTTCATGCGTACGTACGGCCTACCGTCTCCATGAATGGTGTATTTCTTTCCCTTTATCGATATATTATATATATGTATATTCTGAATATATATTACATATAAATCATGTTTTATATTCTGGAATTAATTAATCATGATCTATGTAATCATATGAATAATTACAAGTCAAAACACGGACAACAATTGAAACGATTTTACCCAAAACGCTCTTTAACATGGAATTTATAAATGAACGGGTAATATAAAGTCATAAGTGAACCATATATGATATCATAACAATGAATATGATTCTTTAATAAGTCAATGACATTATTTAAATCACTATACAGGAGGTTCGGATACGTACGAAGCATATCGGACCTAAGGTAAGGATATCTTTTCCAATCTCGTTTTTATCCGAGATTGTTTATTCATAAGTATTTACTGGGGTTATTGTTATCATCCATGTACATGTTTTATAGAAATGTTTTCATGTATGTTTAAATTCCATTATACCCATTTTTTACTTTTACTACATGGTATGTAAGGAATTTTTATTTTTTTTACGTTACGAGGTATTTTTTTGGCTTTTCCGGCAAAAGTACGAGAAGAATGTTTTTTTAAACTTATACGGCATGAAAGGATTTTTACGGTTTTATAAATCCTTATTTTCATGAAGCTTCATCCAAAATATTTCATGACTATTTTCAACAAAATCATTTTCTTTTAAAAATGCATGACATTTTGTGAAAACAAAATGATTTTAAAGAAGAAATGATATTTTCCTCAAGAATTCATTTCAAGTGTTTTATCAAAACCATTTTCCATCTAAAATGACATTATTTCATTTGTGTATGTTTCAAGTATAATGTCACTATGATTTAAATGGTTTCACTTTTCTTATTATGAAATGATATCCATTTCTTTTATATGGATTATGAGATGATGGGATGATTTTTATGAAACCCATTCTATTCGTTTGGTTATTATGAATGATGTATGTTTATTTTGTGGCACAATTAAGAATGATTTCATTATGAGATGGGTGGGACCTATATATCCCTCCAATTTATTGGGTAAAGATTTATATCTCATGTGATAGACATGGCTGGAATGGTAAGTTAATCAGGTTCAGTGTTACAAGACTGAAATGAGGAGTGGACACAATTCAGAAAGGGACTTTGTCCACTAAGATGGTCTTGGTAGTAATGCCTTGGATACAATGGAAATCATAACATGTGCTGAATGGTTGCCACAATTACATGTTTTATTCCCATTATATTTTTTCATGGTTGATTTTCCATTATGATATATGCCTTACATAATTCCATGATTTATGTCTTTGCTCAAGATTTTGTTGTTTAAATTTCATGTTCATGTTTTTGCTTCCAAATGTTTATGGATTGTTTTATGTTATCTATGTTTGACCTTACTGAGCATTTTAGCTCACCCTTTTTATGTTTTATTTTCCCCAGGAAATAAAGAAAGGATTTAGGTAAGGAAACAAAAAGGGGAAGATAGTTATGGGAGTTGTTGAAGATATTTTAACATGATAAGAAGTTTATATTCGGAGTTTCCAAAGACACTAAACTATTACGGTCCTTGTGTGTCTGTTTTTGTTATGTATTAAGTATTCCGCAAAAGTAATGTAATGTACTTGTACATCATGCTTTGGGTCTCTACAGTTGGTATCAGAGGAAAGGTTTAGTCAACCTTTGGAAACTAGGATGTGATAACTTTAGTGAGATCCCTAGATATATTTCTAAGGTATGTCTAGGGATTTCACTAAGGATATGTATAAGTATAGGTTATAGTCCTAGAATTATGGTAATGATCTTAGAATTAAACCTAAGATGTTAGATATTGAAGGTACTCCCCCTTTATTATGTTGATTTCCATAGCATGATTTTTGCCTCTCACACTATTCTTTTTGGGTTTTAGATGATGGTTGTAACCCGAAGGAACCGTGTTGATCAATGCAATGGAAAATGCAATGAGTGTCCTCCTGATCAAACAAATGTTATGGGATATGGAGTGAGAAATCTTATTGCTATACTTACACAAGCTATGAATAATTCTGGACTTCCAAATGAGCAGAGAAGGGAACAAGATTCTATTGAGTCCTTCATGAGGAAACGTCCACCTTATTTCAGTGGGTCTTCTGATCCACTTGCTGCTGAACAATGGATCATTACCTCTAAAAAGATATTTTTAGTTCTTCAATGTTCTGAACATGATAAAGTCATCTTAGCAGTATATCGTTTGGAAGGTGAAGCTGATCAATGGTGTAATCTTATCAAGAATACGAGGCCAAGAGATGAAATTTAGACCATGGAATGGGACGAGTTCAAGAACATATTTTTCAGTACGTACTTCCCTCATATTCTTCGAAAAAAAGATGGAGAAGGAGTTTCTTGAACTAATGCAAAAGGATGATGAATCTGTTGGTGTATACGAAGCAAATTTTACAAGGCTTGCAAGGTATGCATCTGGCTTTATCATCCAACCCGAAAGTAAAGTTGATCGATTCTTTAGTGGCTTAAAACCAAATCTTCGAAGGGAATTAGCTATAAGAGACATCAGTAGCTATGAAGAAATTGTGCGTTGTGCTATCAAGGTAGAAATGGAAGTTGGTGTTACTTATCCATCTCATTGTTTTGACAAGAAACGAAAGATGGAGTTCAAGGAGAAATCTCAGAATAATGGTGAAAAGAAGATGAATGTTTCCTTATGATCAAAGTGTGGAAATAAGAATGGTGGAGATTGTCTTAAAGGGACTAGAAAATGTTTTAAGTGTGGAAAAGAAGGTCATCGAGCAGCTGAGTGTCGAAGTAATGGAAAAAGTGTTTCTAATGATGTGAATAATGAAAAGACTGCAGAGAACACACCAACAACACTTCAATGCTTCAAGTGAAAGGAAATTGGTCATTATGCTAATAAATTCCCTAATCCAAGGGTTATTGATGATCGACATGAGCAACAACTTATTTCAAAGGACAAAGGGAAGTGACATGCGATCACTATTGGCGATGTTGAATATGAAAACGATGTGGTGGAATGATTAAGTGTTTATGTAACGGGATTCCAAAATAATGTTGTATATTGTATCGTGGAATATTAGAATATTTATGTATTGGTATATTGTGGTTTTCAGTAATTTTACGGTACCAGTAACCATTGAAAGTGATTGAGATATTTTTGGAAAAAATATGATATGCGCATAATGAAGGGATAAGGAGAAAATGAAATGTTTGACAGTATTCATGAGCTCATGACTGATATAAGAAAATAGTTATATCATGGTTTGAGTATATAGAATTTTGGGGTTTTGGTATGTGGAAAGAGTTAAATTTTTACAGCACTCATGTTTTCACTAAGATTCAATGGGTTTTCATTTTTCATGTGAATACATGATTAAGGCCTTAGAATGTTTGGAATGTGACCAACAAGAGATATATTATGATATATGGGGATCAACGATGGTATTAACATGATTTTTATATGAAATAACTGGTAATCATTTTCACTATAATATGAGAGTGGACTGCAGTATTATGGATAAACCTAAATATTGGAATGGATTATGTCGGACATAAGTTAGTATTGCTTAAGGAAAGAAGTTTTTTCGATATTATTTATGGGATGTTATAGTAATGTAGTTTTAGGAAAAGGACAACCAACAGGACGGGTGACAACCCATCGCGTCGGACAAGGCTGTGGGAATCGAACCCACAACCAAAGTGCGACTGGCCTTTATCACCTACCACTGGCCTACAGGATGTCCCTGTTTAGTATAAACTAGTTTTATTATATTAAGAAGTATGATATATGAGGTATAAGTCAATTTTTGGAACCATATATGATTAATCTCATTATAGATGGACTTATGTATTTTTATTAACTTTTATAACATTTTGTTTGAGACAGAAGGAATGACCCATCATTCTATCACATGATCTGCTAACACTTCACAAATGACAAATTCAACTTCATTTCTTTACGAGATGAAGTGGAAATTGTCCAAAGAATGACCAACGGTGAGACTGTACCAAAATCACGAAAGTATTTATTCTAATTTCAATTTCATCAACTTTAGGGAAATGATCTTGAAAACCATAAATGTTGTCCTAGTGCCCTTATATCCGATTAATCATATGGTACCTTAGATCATCACAAAACTATGGCTTTTTGATTGATGGATTTTTCATAGCCATGTTCTCTACCACTCTCCATCAGAACATGATGGTTTTATTTTTCTTACATATCCATATTTTCACCTATGTTATCCTACATGGAAACCCAGTGATGAGTTTCTTTGGGTAATCATTACATTTCATACTTTAGTTTTTAAAATTATGTTTTAGTATTCCTTTTTACGATGTGGGTTTCTATAAATAGTAAATGATTTATAACCCCAATGAATTTAGAGGGAGAAATTAATTTTAAGGGGGGTAGAATGTAACACCCTGAGATTTTATGAAAAAATATTCATTTAATATCATTTATTTCTTGTGTTGTATTCTACAACAAGATTACCCTGCGCTATACGCAACACCGTATGAGCTTGCAGTATACACAACACTATTCTTGGATCATGTTACACACAATTTTGATAGTAGTTATTCTATGAAACATTGAGTGTATATATATAAATATATTTATATTCAATGTATAAATGAAATATGGTTGGATTCTGTTATACGAAACAACGGAGGAGTCTTTCAAAACACGCAACCCTGACTTGGATTTCATTACACACAATCACGACTTTCCTTGATAGCTTGTGTTGTACGCAATACTAGGTTTCACTAAACAATGATATATGGTTATAATATTATTATGAACTAGACGTTATGTATAGTATCAACTAAAATTTTAATTTTATAACATTATTATTCATCTTACACATTTTCTAGAACATGGTATGAGAACAAAATCAATTTTTCGAGTAAAATAAGTATTTTTCAAAAAATGTAGTTTTGTCGCCTTTTGATGGAACACCCACGTTAAATCTTGTTTTTGACATGTATATAAGTTAAATTTGACAAAATAAAATTCTTCTTTAGAATCAGGATATAAAAATTTTCTTTGGATAAAATTTTCATATTATTCTGATAACTTTCATATTTTAATGAATAGTAAAAACAAGCTATATTTTAATTAAAAAAAACTTTTTTTCATCCCAATAATTTATATGGATAGATTATCTTTTTAATTGGTTTTAAAGTTTAATTAGAATATATCTTTACCATTTAATCCAATTTTGCTCATTGGAATTAATTTCACTTTGAAATTGGATATAAACAAGAATCAATCTTTTGATAGTTATTGTTTCTTAAAAACATGCTATTTGTTTTGATAACAAGTATTAATTTTAAAATTAATTAATGCCACTTCTATGTTTTTAATTTGGAAAAATAGAAATCAATTTTTAATTCGGAATATCAAATAATGATTAGGCTGAATTTTTGGTATTTTTCTGAAAAACTTCAATTTTTGATGAATAGTGAAACCACTTAGTGGTAGATACAAAATAGACTTTTTCGTTTAAGTGAAATATTACCACTTCTGTTAATTGAATTTAGAAAATTCAAGAGACACGGTTAATATCATGGACTAAAATGTGGTTCAATGAGATTAAAATATTTTTTGGTGAATAATAACTTTTTACTTTTATTTGCCACGGTTAAAAGTAAATAGGGTAATTAAGGGTAAAAATGATATTATTATTACCCTAACACATGTAATAATTCTACTGGAAAAGATTAATTCGACCAAAAACAACCTTAGGAATAAAATATGACCATTTATGTCCACATGGATTAGATTAGGACATTTAATATTAATTTATTTAAAAAAGGGTTAAAATAGTTAAAATCAAAGATTAATAAATAAATAATTTTTAATATAGGGATGTAAATAAGATAAATTCGACTATAAATATTCATTAGAAATATAAAAGTATTCCCTACATAATGGTATTTTATTTATAATTTTTAGACATTATATAATTTAATTTATTTATCTCACAAAGATGATGCAGTAATTATCTTATTAATAAAATATTGACATAATTGATGTTATAAATAACCAAATAAATGTAATTTGAAGATTTTTATGAATTTCACTAATTATATAGGTTAATATGACATGTTAGTATTTATTTAATTAAATTTATTCTAACTAATAATTATGTTATGATTTTCACAAAAATCAATTACAAAATAGTGTCAAAATTGACATAAAATAGTTTTTAAAACAAATATTATATTATTCATTGTTATTTTATTCATAAAAATCTATGTTTCGGAAAAATGACATAGATAAGGTTATATATATTAATAATAGATAACTTGGGGTTCTTTTGTCTTGTTATAGTATGTTTATTAACCTTATAGTGTAAGAATACAAGAAGACACGGTAAAAGTAAAATTATTTAACTTAAAGTTAAATCTAAATGATAAGGTTAAAATACAAACTTAAAATTGTCTAAATTATATTTAATGAGATTATTTTGACCCATACCCACATTAGCTTCTAAATAAATCAATTTGGAGCTATTAAAAAACCGAATATGATTTTATAATAAAATAATATTTTTAGTTTTTCCAAAGGTGCCCCTCTCCTCCCTTATAAAAGGGCACCTCCTCCCTCTCTTCCTCACACCACTTTGAGCCTTAAAGCTCGTCCAAACCCTGCCCAATTCAATTCTACACATCCATATAAACATAATAGAGGTTCTGGTCTTCTTAAAAGACCAATTTTAGTGCCCTAAGAGGAGGTCTCAGCGAGGCGCTTCAAAGAAGAGGTAATGTCCATTACCGATTCTTTCAACTTTATTTCTTCTTCCACTTCTTCTTCTTTAGTTGATTCATTATGAAGTAATAAAATCATAATAACTCATATACTGATATGTTATTATAAGTATGAAACAAACCTATTTCACCATCTATCCATCCTACGGAAAACGAAATCACCACATGTTCATATGTACGGAATATCGTCTTCACGCCGTGGTGAAATATGTTTTTCCACCAACACCATACATGGATGGGTGTAATGGTGTAAAGAATAACTATATATGGTTATTATAACATCATACTGATTCTGATATATTAATCCATCCACTCCAATTCTATTCAATAATTATGGGAATGATATCCTCGCTCGTGCATACGTACGGACTACCGTCTCCGCAACGCGATGGAATTCATTCTCCATGTTTACCATAAAAGAATGATCATAAAGTTTATATAATGAATAATAATGAAATATATGAAATAATAATTCTACTGGATTTATGTATATATATATGTATTTCATCCAATTAATTCCATTCAATTCAATGAGGAAACAAAAACAACGTTCATGCGTACGTACGGCCTACCGTCTCCATGAACGGTGTATTTCATTCCATTTATCGATCTATTATATATATGTATATTCTGAATATATATTATATATAAATCATGTTTTATATTATGTAATTAAGTAATCATTATCTATTAAATAATATGAATAATTACAAGTTAAAACACGGACGACAAATGAAACGATTTTACCCAAAACGCTCTTTAACATGGAATTTACAAAAGAACGGGTAATATAAAGTCATAAGTGAACCATATATGATATCATAAAAATGAATATGATTTTTTAATAATTAAATGACATTATTTAAATCATTATACATGAGTTTCGGATACGTACGAAGCATATCAGACCTAAGGTAATGATATCTTTTCCAATCTCGTTTTTATCCGAGATTGTTTATTCCTAAGTATTTACTGGGGTTATTGTTATCATTTATGTACATGTTTTCTAGAAATGTTTTAATGTATGTTTAAAGTCCTTTATACACATTTTTTACTTTTACTACATGTTATTTAAGGAATCTTTCTTTTGTTTACGTTACGAGGTATTTTTTTGACTTTTTCGGCAAAAGTACAAGAAGAATGTTTTTAAACTTATACGGAATGAAAGGATTTTTACGGTTTTATAAAGCTTTATTTTCATGAAGCTTAATCGAAAATATTTCATGAATATTTTCAGAAAAATACTTTTCTATTAAAAATGCATGACATTTTGTGAAAAAGAAAATTATTTTAAAGAAGAAAGGATATTTTCCTCAAGAATTCATTTCATGTGTTTTATAAAAACCATTTTCCATATAAAATAACATTATTCCATATGTGTATGTTTCAAGTATAATGTCACTATGATTTACATGGTTTCACATTTCTTATTATGAAATGATATCCATTTCTTTTATATGTATTATGAGATGATGGGGTGATTTTTATGACACCCATTCTATTCATTGGGTTATTATGAATGATGTATGTTTATTTTTTGGCACAAGTAAGAATGATTTCATTATGAGATGGGTGGGACCAATATCTTCCTCCAATGAATTGGGTAATGATTTATATCTCCTGATATAGAAATGGATGGAATGGTAAGTTAATCAGGTTCAGTGTTACAGGACTGAAACGAGGAGTGGACTCAATTCAGAAAGGGACCTTGTCCACTAAGATTGTCTTGGTAGTAATGTCTTGGCTACTATAGAAATCATAACATGATCTGAATGGTTTCCACAATTACATGTTTTATTCCCATTATATTTTTCCATGGTTGATGTTCCATTATTATATATGACTTACATACTTCCATGAATTATGTCTTTGCTCAAGATTTTGATGTTTAAATTTCATGTTCATGTTTTTGCTTCCAAATGTTTATGGATTGATTTATGTTATCTATGTTTTCCCTTACTGAGAATTTGAGCTCACCCTTTTTATGTTTTATTTTCCCATGTAAATAAAGAAAGGTTTTAGGTAAGGAAACAAAAAGGGGAATATCGTTATGGGAGTTGTTGAAGATATTTCAACATGATTAGAAGTTTATATTTCGAGTTTCCAAAGATACTAAACTATTACGGTCCTTGTGTTTCTGTTTTTGTTATGTATTAAGTATTCTGCAAAAGTAATGTAATGTCCATGTACGTCAAGCTTCGGGTCTCTACAAGGATTATGGGGGGATAGATATAATTTTAAATTGGGATGTTAGTTTTTCTTCTAATTATGATTATTTATTTTAGGATCTATAACTCAGTGCCTCGGAAAATTAGGCTATTAATCCATTAGGGTCTTTCTGAGTGGGGTATGTATAAAAATCTGAGTTTTAATAAACCTTTTTTTATGAATAAATTATATATTAGTTGATATATAGAATTTCACTAAGTCAAACAATCCATTAACATGGAATCAACTCATTGTATGTTACATGCAACATTGAATCAGCATATGTTACATGTAAAACCTACTTGGCGTAAAATACATATAACACTAGGATTTTACAAAAAATATTTTTTATAGTTACTTAAATGAGATAATTATAACCTATCCATTAAACATAGTAATAATAATAGTAATGAATATATATAAAATATTTTTAATAATCGGTTTATATGAGCAAAACATATTGATAATGAAACAAATAATTTTTGGTAAAGTTGTTATCTGTTTAAAAATACTATTTTCTCAACTGAACTTCATTTCATGTCATTTGGTGAAAACAATTAATTTTAGAAACATTTATAGTTTTAATTTGATAAAATAAACATCATTTTTTAATTTATAATTTTAAATTATCTTAGGGTATTTGTTTTGATTTTTCTGAGAAACATCATTTTCATATGAATAGTGAGAAATACTGATTTTTAATTCAAAAATACATTTTCATCTAATTTTTAAATGAGATTAAATTATATATTTAATTTTTTTATGTTTAATTAGTTTTAATTTTTTATCATTTAATCCAATATAATTCATTGAAACTAAGTTTACATAGAAATTGTTTATAAAAAGATTAGAAATCTTTTGATGATTATTACTTTAAGAACTCGTAGTGTGTTGTCATGTCACCAAGATTAAATTTAATTTAATTTCTACTACTTATGTGATTATAATATGTAAAAATGGATTCCATATTTTGAATCTGCAAAATTTTTAATTACTATTAAGGTAAACATAGTTTTCGAATGAAAATATTAGTGAACGCAATTAAAACTAATTACAACGATTGCGATTGAATAAACATTAATATTATAGGACCAAATGACGTATAAACTTGTCCATAACATATTTTGTGGACATTGTTATGCTATGAAACTACCTTTATTGAGTTTCTTTGGTTTTTATGACATATTTTAGTTAAAAATATGGGTACACCTATGTTTGGTTTAAAAAATTCCAAGTATATCCCCTCCCTTCTCTATAAATGGCCACCACCTATACCAATTATTCACACCTCTCAAACCTATTATATTCGGTCAATAACATCCTAATAAACTTTTGAAAAATCCCTACCATCCTCTTTTTTTCCACCATTTGGTAAGGAAACCTTCCAAGGATTCCCTTTGGTGAAAACCAAAAATTGTTACAATATTAAGAGGTAACACCCTCCCTCAAACTCCTTTATTTTATTTTATTTCTCAAATATTTCAATAATCTTTATTCCATGATTATTTAATAGCACCAGTACCCTCAATATACTGAATTGTTTTATATTAATAATTTAAATTACACTTACACAAGCATCTATCTAATAGGTAATGATCATATTGTTTATGTGTATGGAGAACTACAGCCTCACAAAATAGTGATTTTGTTTTTCATTTAACAGCTCTCTTTTTGGGAATTACGATGAAAAAACTGTTTATATACAATATATATGATATATATTACATTTTAAATATTCTTTAAGTCCTTTAAAACAGATATCTTTAGAGTTTTATTTTTTGTGTAAATACAATAATTTCTTTTGGGGTGTTATGTCCACAAAGTGATGCGATTCATTCACACACAAATGGGATGTATTAAGGATGGATTTATTGTATTAATATGAAATATATTAAAAAATAATGATTATAGAATAATTATATGTATACATATATATACAATTATTTCATTTACATTCTTCGTTTCAATACGAAAATTAAATAGATATAACATTTATCTGTATGTACCGCCTACAATCTCCAAGAATGATGTTTTCAGTTTCATAATTATATATTCTATAAATTATTATAATAAAAATAAAATGAATATAAATGATATTTATATAATGGTTTGAGTTCTATAATATAGTATATAAGTATAAGGACCAAATATATTGAAATTATGACACAATTGATGAACAAAGTATATATTACCTGAAGGCAAACCTAAAAATAGAATAGTTAACAACAGGGTAATATAAAATAATAATCAGGACATATATGTTATTATATATAAGAATATGGTACTGTATAACATGATAGTATTTATTTAAAGGATATTTGAATGAGTATGATGACAGTAAAGACACACTGTAATGAGATTTCTAGTCTCACTTTTATTTCTATGAGATTTATGCCTTATTCAGCACTCAACTATTTTATTGTGATTATAGTATCCCTGAATAGATTATATGAATTTTATTATTAATTATATGGGTATTTACATTTGTATTCAATGATCTCCTTTTTAAGGGGTTTATGATTAATTAGTTACCAAAATGGACATGTTTGTTTGTCTCATTCTGCATTATTTTAGTCACATTCCATGAACATCAAGAACCATGTTTTCAAAAATTATTTCAAGGATGGTATTTTAAGATAATTTTCAAGGTAAACAGATTTTAAAATTGTTTTATGGTTTTCACAAATCAATTAATCATATTCAAAGTATTTTCAATGAAATTCGTTTCAAAATGTTTTTAATCTCCCTTTATATGTTTTCAAAGGAAAAGCTCTCCAAAAAATTTTCAATAATTTATTTATAATATTTAACATTTATTTTCATGAAAATGGTTTCCAAAATATTTTATGTTTAAATATCCTTTTTAGATGATGAAATGATATTTTACTAAAGATATGTTTTCAAAAATATCTTTCCATGTTATTTTCTATATAAGATGACATCTATTTATTTTACTCACTCCCTTTTGGGGAATGATTCAATGGATCCATTCATATTCTTTCCCTGAATGGTGTATGTTTTTATGGCATGCTTTTTACGTAACTTGTTCCTCATAGATGTGATTTATGCTTATGAAACCCACTTCTTTTCATGGGATATGAATGGATGAGATAATTATGAAACCTATCTTTTTCCACAGGTTAAGATATAATTACATTTTTATGACACCTATTTCATTTATTGTGATTATGATAGGATGTTTATAAAACCCATCTCTTATAATGGGTCATGATATGATGAATGTTTTATTATCTTCCTCCACATGTATGAATGATTTTATTATGACGTATATGGGACCTATATATCCCTCCAATTATTTGGGTAATGATTGATATCTCATGAGATAATGATGTGATTCAATTCATCAAGGTTGATCCACTATGGGTTGATGGGGAAACCCGATCCCTTACAAAAAAGGATTATAACTAGGAATTTTAGTGTGTCCCTCACAGTATGTGTAGTCACCATGAAGTTTGATGATGGGAAAACATGATCAATATTGGAAGACGTGGAAACCTGAACCCTTACAAAGACAAGAAATACACCTAGTAATGGGGTTGGTCCCTCCAGTAAGTATGGTTCCCATTAAGTGCCTTGATATGTTCTATCAATGCATCATGACTTAGAGGGAAATATATTACAAGTTTATGGATTCCAAAATCATAAGTCTTATTTCTATGTTATGATTTTATATTTAATGTATCTTATTTACATATGATTCTTGTCTCATGAACTACTAATATTTATTCCATGATTCATGATTCTGATCTTATGATATTCAGGGTATGATATTGTAATGTAATGATCAAATTCTCACAACCCTATGCTCATGTTTATACTTACATGTCTTCCTTGTTTACCTTTACTAAGCACTTGATCTCACCCATTTTTATGTTTCCTTCCACATGATATGAATATATGTATTATGTTTGATATCTATTAGAAGGGTATTAGTCATGAGGAACACTGTGGTAGATAATGTATCTCACTTATGTACCAGGGATTATGTTTCTTTGTTTCTAGATGCACTAGACTAGTACGGTATTTGGGAATCTGTTTGTATAATTTTTTAAGTATACTATAAAAGTTAGGTAATGATAATGTATAAATAGATAGGATATCTATCTTTGGTATTAGAGTAATAGTTTAGTTTACCTTTTAATGCTAGGATGATAAATCCTTGGTGATAACCCTATTCAAATGACTTTGGATAAGTATAAAGATATATAAAAGGATTGTAAAATGTCGTAGACTTTTGTAAAAGGATGTAGTAAGTGGTTTCCTCAAAATACATACATGTAAAAAGAGTAGAACTATATGTGTCTCTAGCACAAATTTACCTAGTAGTAAAATCTCTGATAATGTTTTTCACTCATGAATCTGTATAATTTGGTATATGACAACTATCCTTACTGTAGACCTAATTTGAAAATCCCAGGTGATATTTATTGTGAATTCATGAACTCTTGATGAACAATAAAAAGGAATTAAATAGAAGTTGTCTATAAATAACCTACGATAATCTTAATGTGTGATAGATTAAGGAAGGTGTGATAATTTATATATCATTTAATTGACTTTTCATGATTTTGTGGTTTCTTAATATGATAAATGTTTTTTACACTATGATTTTGGTTTTACTCAATGGATGAAACCATAAGAAACTGCATTAATTGTTATCTCAATGAACAACCCAAGGATTGTTCTTGTGTTCAAAAAAATTCTATAGGAGTTGGAATGAATATACTCTTTTCCATGCTCGCATATCTTTCTCAAGCTATGAATCATAGTGGAATTAAAAATGAGAAAAGGTGGGAACAACATTTGGTTGAGTCCTTCATGAGGCAAGTCCATCCTTCTTTCAGTAGGCCTTATGATCATCATGTTATTAACAATGGGTCACTACCACTAAAAAGATATTATATATTCTCCAGTGATTAGATTATGAGAAAGTAATTCTAGCTATTTATTGGTTTGAAGGGGAAGAAGACTGTTGGTGGACTCTAATCAAGAATGCTAGGAATTAATATGAAATTGAAAATATGTGTCGGGATGAGATCAATAATGTATTATTTAATATATACCTCCGTATTACTATTTGTATGAATATGGAAAATGAGTTTCTTTAGTTGATAAAAAGGATATAAAGAGATTTTGAGTTGTGGAATAAAAGTTTAAATTAAGGTTGGAGTTATATATCAATAAAATGGTTTTAACAGTAAAAGGAGGAAGGATTTTAAATGGAAATCTAGAAACCATGAAGAGAAGATGATGAGCCTTCATTTATGCTCTTTGTGTGGAAATAAGCATGATGGGAATTAAATTATGGGTTCTAATAAGTGTTTTATGTGTTGAAGTTAGGCCATCGGTAAATATACTTCCACAATGATGGGGTAGTGCTATGAAATGATGCAAATAGAGGAAAATATACCTTGAAGGAACCTACCAGACTATATCTATTCAAGTGTAATGAAAATGGGCATTATGATAACCACTTCCCAAAACCATGTGACAGTAATGACGATCAAGATTAATAACCTCTTAAACCAATGGAAAAGGGTAAATTTCATGCAATCACCATTTCTGATGATCGGTGTAATAACGTTGTAGTGAAAGGTACACATACCATCCACTGTAGAAATTATAATCTATTATTTGATTCTGTATTTACATTCCCTTTTGTATGTAAATAATTTTCTAATTGTATTATGATTCAACAAAAAATGATTAGATATGGAAGTTATAGTGCAAAACCCAAATAGTATGATGGTTCCATCTCTAGTCTATGATTCCTTTCCAGTTCAAGTTTGTTGGAATGCTCTTCAAACAAATATTATAATTCTTCCTTTGGTTGAATTTAATTTCATCTTATTAATGGATATGTTTTTTCTACATGAAGGAAGGTAAGTTATATTTGAAATGTCAAACCCTCCTATGATTTTCCATCAAATTGATGTTAAGTTAGAGCATCCTAGGGATATTACATCCAGTGTATGGGTCTTAATTCCTATTCTGAAGGGTTTTTTTATCTCAACAAATTGGGTAGAATATCGATATCGATGACATGGTTGTTGTTTGACAATTTTTGGATGTCATTCTGGAAGATTATCCAATAGTTACACCAAAATGTAATGTTGAGTTTTTAATAGAGCACATACCTAGTTCCTCACCCATTTCTAAGAAATCTGAGAGAATTTCCCGAGTTGAGTTGTAGGAATTGAATATGTAACTCCAAAAAAACTTGATAAGGGATTCATTTGGCTAATTTGGTCCCCATAAGATGCACATGTTCATTTTTTTTAAAAAGTAAGATGGATCTATGTGACTCTCCAATGATTATTGGTATCTAAACAATATCAAAATCAAGAAAAAGTATCATATTCTCGAAATGTATACTTTATATCAAAAACATGGATCTCAACACTTTTCCATGATTGACCATTGATTCAGATATCATTCATAGATATTCAAGAAAGAGGATACACCCAAGAAACATTTCGTACATGTTTTAGAAAATATGAATATATAGTAATGCATTTTATTACTAATTCAACTGCTATTTTCATTCATTTAATGAATATTGTCTTTAGGGATTACCAAAATCTATTATTGGTAGTCCTTATAGATGTTATTCTTATATATTCAATGTGAAAGGTATGACATGAAGGCCAATTCATAGTTATACTAAATACCACTAGGTATGATACACTATATAAAAATTTTACAATGTGTGAATTTTGGCTATAAATGGTTTCATATTTATGTCACATAATCTCATGATATGGAATAATTGTAGATTCATCAAAGATAGAGGCTATTGAATTATTTCTTAGACCACCCACAAGGGCATAGATTAATAGATTTTTTGGTTTATCTATATATTATTGATATTTTGTGGATAATTTGTCATCATTATCAAATCCTTGGTCCAAGTTACCTCAAAACAGTGTCATGTTCCTCTGGACAGATGAATGTGAATAAAATTTTAGGGAACTAGAGTGATGGTATGTTAGCACATGAATTCTTACATAACCAAGTAGTGGATAAGGTATTATAATATCTACTGATTCATACAAGAAGTGATTATATTGATTTTTATGAAGAATTACATAGTTATCACTTATGCCTCATGGAAGTGTAGGATTAAAAAGAAAAATTTCCAAACTAATGATTATGAGTTATTAGTGGTAATTTATTCATTAATGATTGGGATCCACTATCTCTATAGAGAAAAGTGTGATATATATTCTTATCATAAATGTGTGAAATATATATTAACACAGAAGGAGTTGAATATACACCGGATAAGATAGTTATAGTTGATAATAGATTATGACCGCTGAAAACATTACCATCTGGGGTAAGAGAACAAGTTGTATGAATATTTGAGTTAGAGAGATAATGCAGGATCTTCCATAATGAGGATAAAAAAAGATCCAATAATTCAATATTTTCAAATGATGGAGAAAGAAATCCAAAAGTATTGGGACACATTATATCTTTCTAAAATGAATCTTCAACCCTATATCCAAGTGTGGATTAATGATAAGTAGAAGGATGATGTAGATATAAAAAATAATGTTATAAATTACACACAGATTAACCTTGATCAGGATGGAATTATAATGTTCAAAAACTATGTATGTGCGATTTCAAAATATGATTTGAAGAAGGACTGGTTAGAGGAAGCGCATAGTTATTCATTATATATTCATCTTGTATGTTCATAGATATGTAGGAATAGTAAATAATACTTTTGGTGTGATGGAATGAAGAGAGATATCTCTGAGTTTGTATCTTGGTACTTGGTATGCCAACAAGTCATTGATGAATGACAAAACATTGAAGGGATGGCGAAATTATTACCCATACCAGTATAGAAATGGTTGAAAACAAAAATGGATATATTTCATCAGACTACCAAAAAACAATAATTTTTATAATTTTATATGTGTAGTATTAAATCTTTTAACAAAGCCATCAGACACTATGTCTATAAGAGAAGACTTCTCTTTCGATCAGCATTCCAGGAAATACATTAAGGATGGGGTAAGGTTTCTTGGAGTACCAAATTCTATAATATCAGACCTAGATATGAGGATTACCTCTAAGGTAGAGTGAATTATTCAGAAATCATTGGATATAGAATTGAGTTTCAACAGTGTTTATCATTCTCAAATAGATGGTCAGTTTGAATGAACAATTCCAACCTTAGAGAATATTTTGTGATCTAGTTCTCAATATTTCAAATGTGTTTGGTATCAACACTTTTCTCTTTTTGAGTTTTCATACAACAATATATTTCACACAAGAATTCATATGGAACCTTATGAATCCCTCTATGAGAATAAATTTAGAGGTCTAATCTATTGGGAGGAAGATGGAGAACAAAACCTATTGGTACATAATATTTATGAAGAAATGGGAGAGAAGGTTAGAGACATTCATCAACATGTGATGGAATCTCATGGTATGTGGAAAAGTGATGCTAATAACCGATAGCATAATCTAGAATATGAAGTTGGGGAGAATTACATTCAATGAATATATCTCTTGAATAAAGTTATGATGTTAGAGAAAAAAAGGGAATCTAATCCGTAGGTATATCAGCCCCTTTTAGATTCTTGATCATATAAGGATTAGAGACTGCTGTTTGGAACATCCACTAAATCTCTCTAAATTCCATGATGTATTCCATTTATATCTATTTATAAACTATATACCATACACTTCACATGTGTTGAACTCATAGTTCATACTGTTGGAGTAGGATCTTTCAGACAAGGAACAACCAGTTGAAATTATAGATCATATAAATAATGTGCTATGAAGCCATAATTCTCTCCAAGTCAACGTTTTTTGGTGAAATCCACAATTATGGGATTCTATGAGAGATATTGAGTAGATGATGATGCATAAATTTACTCATTTGTTTATACTAGAATGTGAATTTTGAGGGAGAAATTCATTTTAAGGGGGAAGGAATGTACTTCCCCGTGTTTTTTGTGGACATTTTTTTCTAAAATAAATTAAAATTTTACTAATACCTTACATTTAAATAATTAAATAATTCCATTCACGTGGAATCAAATAGAAATATGTTATGTATAACACCAAATCAGTGTACATTATATAAAACACTGACTTAGCATATGTTACATGCAACACTGAGTATCTACGAATCACATTTTTTTTCTTATAATTATTTATCGAGATAACTATAACCTATCCATTAAGAATAATAATATGATTAGTAAGAAATTCATGTCTAATATCATTTATAACGGTTTTATATAAATAAAAAATATTGACAGTGAAATATATAATTTTTGGTAAAGCCTTTATATGTTTAAAATTGAATTTTCTCAAATAAACTGCATTTTATGTCATTCTATATGAAAAACAAAACTACTTTTAGACACATTAAGAAATATAATTTTATAAATTAAACTAATTTTTTTAATTTAGATTGTTGACTTTATCTTAGGGTGAATTTTTCAGATATTTTCATAGAATATCATTTTTGGATGAATAATGAAAATTATGAAATTTTAATTCGAAACTGCCTTTTCATCTAATTAATTTATAAAGTTAAATTATGTTATTAATTTTTTTAATTTTTAAACAGATTAATTTTTTTTCAATTAATCAAAAATAGGTCATTGGAAGATACAACTCAATTTCATATAATGTTATATGGTAAATCAACCAGTCTCACTTTGAAACATCAAGAATCAATTGGGATTGCATTCCTAAAAAATGTCTAAGATTCAACTCAATGTCATATTATGTAATAAGAAGGTTCCAAGGGAAAAAATTGTATTATATTCATAAGTGTAGCATATATAAGGGTAATTATAAAACATAGTGAAATGGAAGCTGGGTAGAAGATGGATAAGGGTTAAGGAGAGAATAAAGAGAAGGATCAAATGAAAGAACTCATTAATGAAACAACTAGGAAGGAAATTAAATCCAAAGTACTATATAAAAAAACTAATGATATTGACACTAAAGAGGAAAAAATAGAATCCAAACAAGTCATATACTCTATTTCTTAAAATTATATCCCAATAATTAATGGAGGAAAAGCATAAAATGTTCTCTGATATCTTCAAATTTATTTACATTAACATCCCATTCACTGATAAAATTTTCCAAAAGTACATGTTTGTCAAGTTCCTCTAGGAAATACTCTTGTTCCAACATAAATTCGATGGACTAGGTATGATTTCCTAAAATCTATAATTTTCAACAATTTTTCTTTTTAAACTTGCACTAATAATTCTTGATCTATTATTCTTTTCTATTCCATGTACAATTCATTAATGTAATTTTTGGAAGTCCCTTTATGATCTAATTGATAATCTCCACTTGATACCACTAAATGTGTTTAATAAGATCATGTTAAAAAATCATAATTTCAATATAGTTTCATTCTAGATCGTAGGACTATCCATGAAGTAATTGACTGGTATTTAGAATATTTTTTTAGTGAAGATCATTAAGTTCATTTTTCCTATTGATTTCCTAATATTATAGATAGATAAAGAGGGAGAGGTCATAATAATTCTTTATTACCCTTTAATAACCAAGGTGAATCGTTTGTAAGAAAATTGTAAACCATGATTATCACTCCACAGAATACAAAGGATTTTAGTGTTAATGTGGAGGACAAAATCTGATGATAGAACAACATAATCAAAAAGAAGAAGTGTGTTGAGGGAGGGTTTCATATTTGAGTGGGATGAATACAATGGATAATAGATTAATTAGAGGAGAAAAGGGTTGGTTGGGGAGAGGAGATGGTTCATAATGGGGACAAGCTTGATGTATAATTGTCGGAGAAGGTTTGTGGGGAGATGAGGGTTTGTGGGGGAGGGGAGAGTTTTTAGTTGAGGGCTCGTGGGGATGAGCCCAACCAACATAAAAAACAACGGATGATATATATATGGGTTTTTAAAACTCCAGTTATAAACATATCTATTTAACCTATCCAAATAGTTTTTTAAAACCATTGGTATGTGTGTGTGTTCATATAACCATTTCCTAGTAGTTCTCCCTTGTTTACCTTTACTGAGCATCTGAGGTCACCCCTTTTTATGATTCTTTCCATCAGTTATGAAGATTTGTATAATGCTTTATGTGTCTAGGAAGGGATATAGTCATGAAGAACCAAGTGGTAGATAATTTAAATCACTTCTATAAGGGATTTTATGTTTCCATGATTTGAATGTCACAAGACTAGTACGTTCTTTGGGAGTCATTTTTATATTGTTTTATGTATTCTGAAAAAGTTATGTAATGTTAGTGTTTATAAAGAGAGGGTCTCTATAGTCTTAGGGACCTATGAAATATTGATCGGGTGATCTTTTAGTAATCATGGTACATGATATTTGGAATACGGGGTTTCAAATGGAATGAGTTATTAGTGATTCATTTATAGAAGCCTCTTGATGGCTCTCCAATTATGATTTTTGTCAGGGAATGTCTTGCGCACTAAAACATGGGTACTCTCCACTGAAAAAATATATATGAATGCATTTTTTATGTTCCAAATAAATTTAGGGGAATGTATTTAGTGAAATTATGGTGTTGGGTAAATAATTTAAATTCCAAATTATAACTTTTGAATACAAGGGAAAAGTGTTAATAAATAAATGTGTTTGTGTTTCCTTTTTATTATATTTTACATTCATCTACATTATTATCGATGTAAGACATTTGTTGATGGGTGGTGGCCTACTGAGTTCATACACACACCTTAAATGGCCCCTTAGGCTGCATTTAGATTTATGCTTTTGAGTTAAGGTATTCATTTTGGTTTTGGGTTTAGGTCCTAGTGATATTAGATGGACCATTTTCTTAGGATGGAAGGAATTGGACCATTTGGCTCCTCTACATCAATCTAAAGTTTCATTTTGATCATTTTAGTTGTATTTATATATTTACTGATTTAATAATCCAAGGGTAATCCTTCCTTCCTAATTAATTTATGACATATTATGGAATGTTTCACAAACAAATGGTATTAATCCTTTGGTCTTATTTAATAACGCAACAGTTTATTATGCTTATTTAGATATTTGTTGTTAATTTCAATGAGATATGGTCCTTATTTTACTTTGATATATATATATATAGACCATTATTATTATCATCATGTTATGGTATAGTCTTTGGACAACCACCTCATGAGACCCACGTTTCTAGTCGGTAGCTTTTCAAATATGAGGAGGCATTCCAAAGGCTGAGAGTGTAATTGTTCTAGTGTACATTTGAGTGGATTACTGGGTCAGGATGTTGAAAATGGTATCATATGAGTATAATTTCATTTTTGGACTTAAAATTTGTTCTATGCTAGAGTTGATTCTAGGATATGGTAAGAACATGGTAACGGGTTCATGTTTGGGTGCTTGCAGCCCCATTTAGTGGTGAAACCCAATTTTTCAGGTGTACGAAATAGGTGTTTTGTTTTTCACTTTTACAATTGATTGATTTCCACCCCAAGAGGCACAAATAGGTGTAATGTTTATCTATGATATCAATTTTATCCTTATCCAGGTATGGAAAGGGTGAATTTTTTTCCCTCATGATATGCACTTAGGATTGTATGATTTTTTTCTATCCAATGATTTCATTTGGAAAACTGAAATTTCGGAGAGTGGTTGGGTTTTTGAATGTTTTAATAGTGAAGGTGAAAAAAAATTTCTTACCGAGAATTTTTTTTGTGGTGATCTAATCAGTTGAAAGAGGTATTTAGATCATGATGAGATTGATATGTGACACTTTTTATATATTTTATGTATTGGTGTTACACTAATAATGGTTAACCAGGAAGATGATAGGGGCTGAGTATTCTAGTGTTTTAATAATGAATTTAAACATCGTATTCATGATTAGTTTTTTGGTGGAATTGTACTCATCTAATACTAATAGATATACATGAAACATGTTCTGTAATTCTATTAAGGGAATGAAAGGGGATATGAGACATGATTATATATGACACATAACTCTAATATGTGTAGCTGATGGGTCATGAGGTTAGATTTCATATTACATGTGTGCGGTGGGGGATTTTAAATATGGCGATATGTGCTTCTAATTATAGGTTTCTATATATGTGATATATTTTTATATATAATGATATGGTTGTTTTGGTCATCATGTTTGTTCTTTAGTGATACGCCAGGTATAATGACTCTAATGGGGCTTTATGAAGGTGGTGATATGGTGGTACATGAGCGTGCATGGGATATGGAACTTGATTGTCAGGGTGAGGCCCCTGAGGGTCGGGATGATCATAAGATATAGGTACAGCCTATGGTACATCTGGGATAGCTCTAATAGATAGAAATTTGTGGTCTATTTCTAAGAGCGATTCCCAAAGAATTTTTGGTTCATGTCACACATGTCATTGATATAGAGATCATTTAACTGATTTTTTGATGGGGTATCAGACTAGAGAGTCCCAATCTAATCACCCATAATTATTTTATTGTGTTGGTTGATCTTTCAAAATAGATAAGTGGATTGAGTCTGTGTAGAATATATTTTTAATTTATAATTACCCTAGGTAAATGGGTGTTGATGCAGACATATATGCTCAGAGGAAAATAAAATCTCTATTGTGGCATATAAGTTTAGGAAGGAATACATGAGTGGGTGTCTTGGAATGATTTATACCTGAGGTTCTTATAAATAATATTCTTAGATACATTATGGTTGGGTAGATATCAGGAGTTTATTGATATCTAGTATGGAGATACATTCATCAGAGATTATGAAACCAATTTCATTTTACTATAATGATTTTCACTAGATATATTGGGGGATTAAATATCTAGGGTTTGGTATTTTTAAAATGGCTTGTTGAATTTTATAATATTTAAGGTGTGTAGATTTAGGAAGATGTCAATCATAGAGGTAGTGTATGTATCCCCTAAAAGTGGCTCCATGGGGTCCCAAAATCGTCCCAAATATGCCTATGGTCGGAAATGTATCCACCAATAAGGTTAGGACATGTTTTAGGGTAATTTATTATTATTATAATATTAATCTTTACCCTTATTTACTAGATTTACCCTTTAACCATGGTAAATAAAATAATTACCGAAGTAATAATTAAAAATGTCTAAAAATAAAAGTTATCTATATAAACAATTTGGATATCCTGATTCCAAATATGGAATCCATTTTTCAAAATTAAAAACACAGAAGTTGCAGAAATTAATTTAAAATTAATTCCCGTTGTTAAAACAAAAAGCGTGTTTTAAAGAAATAAGAACAATCAAAAGATTGACACTTGTTTATGTCTGGTTTTATTGTGAAAATATGTCCAATGACCAATATTGTATTAATTGGGAAAAATATATTCTAAACATACTTTAAAACCACTCAAATTCATAATTTATCACTATTAATTATTTTCATTAAAAATGATGTTTTTAATTAAAATTTATTAATTTTAACTATTCATCAAAAATTGAAATTTTTTAGAAATATACAAAAATTTTACCCTAGGATAATTTTGACATTCCTAATACAAAATTTAATTCCATTTTTAGAGATAAAATTTATAAAATTTCAAAAAGTTGGTATTACTATTCTTCACGGCTATTTTGATTGGTCGGGGTGTGTTAGAATCTAGAAGTTGCGTACAATAAAAGTTATTGCATTATTCAAGGGGAAACATACCGTGGAAGATTGGGGTGTTATAGTTCATAAAAAATTTGAAACTTTTGTGAAATAATATATGTATATATTGTAATTGAGATTACATTTGTGTGTTATATGTGATTAAATATCATTGTGCATCTAATTAGATGATGTTTTTTATGACTGTCAGAGATGTAACATGTAAAAGGGGAATTTGATGTGATGTGGTACCTAATGGGTGTTACATATGAAAAATGAATGAATGGAGAACATAATAAGGTGTATAAATTAATTTACATCATATGAGGACGTTTATATCTAGTGATCGCCATTGGAACCATCAGATGTTTATGTTTTGGGTCGGAAATTGACCATTTATGTAACTCCTACGGCGGGAGAACATTTTAGGGAGTTAACATGTATTACATAACCAGGGTATACCAGATTATATGGGTAAATTTGGTAAAATATCAGATTATATAATTGTGTCTTAGGTACATGGTATTATTATGTGGGGAGATTTTATTGTCTTGTGATTTTGGGTGGGTGGTTTTTTCTTTGTAAATTTTATTATTTGATTTTGGTGGTCAGGAAAAAAATAATATTCATAAAAACTAAATTATGATTGTTTGATAGCACCATGAATTGTATTTTCTGGGATTTATGTTTTCGGGGAACTATCAGGTGTTTCGGAAAACACTAGAGAACCAAAGGGTGGCATGGGCTACTCAAAAATAGCCCCATCCAGAAATAAATATTGTGTAATAGTTACACAATGTGT
Organism: Viscum album; assembly: GCA_963277665.1. NCBI lineage: Eukaryota > Viridiplantae > Streptophyta > Magnoliopsida > Santalales > Viscaceae > Viscum > Viscum album. Next base: position 896,345,524 of record OY728123.1, read on the forward strand.
ATGTTTTTTACACAAAATGTATTAGAGAGTAAAGGCTAAGGGGGTTTACAATGGAATTTATGATGTGTAACTAGTTTACATGTCATGAACCTAATACATGAATTTTAATAGTTATATGTCATGAATCTTGTAAGAATTATTCTTTAATGAGTGATAGGGGAATTAACCCGCATTCTTATTTTATTTCATCTTTGCACAGAGACATTTTCTCCAAAGGGTCTTGTAATAGTTCCTCATCTACCGCTTAAGGTTATTGATATTTCACTCATATAGTGTTCTTTAAAATTTCCATCAGTCGTGTTATATCCCTTGTGATAACCTTTGAACTACTCTCCATTCACTTCATTGTTTATATTTCCATATGGTTTTCTAAATAAATGTGATATATTATTCCGTATTTATTAAAAGTTTCTATAAAACATTAATTTATCTCACTTTATAATGATTAAAACATTTATATCAGAAGAGCGAGGTCCTACTAGCCTAAGGAAGGGTTTTCCTGAATTTCACCTTATTTTTACAGGTTTTTTGGGTTCTGTACCTAAAAGAGAATGTTGATTTGTCTTAAGGGTGTACAATATTTAATAAATTTTCTATTATAATTTATATACAATGTCTGTGAGATTCCATTGGGAATTACTTAGTTCTATTATATATATTCTATGTCAGGTATGTGGATTTTTTTCATATTATAAATATTGGAAGATCATAGGATTAAATTAAATTAATAAGTAATATTGATATTATTGGTTCCATTGTAACATAATGGGAATGGACCAAGGAAATTAGGTGATGTTGATCATTAGTAAATATGTTACATGTTTATCTGGATGATGAGATGACCTGAGATACATTGGGTGCTGATGATCACCATGGTTGAGCCTACATGGGCTTCGATTTGTGACGAAGATGTATTTTGGATTGAGGAAAGTCATGTGACACTTGAGATAGTGTTTAAAATCAGGATTTTGTGACATGGATTCAGTGGAACATGATGATGGATGATGTAGTTAGGTATCATTGGTTAATTATACTAACTATTGTGAGATGATGCTCTGTTAGTGTCATGAGTATATATATAGGACTCAATTGAGGAAGTGCTAGGCAGTCTTTGTGGGTGGATTCCACTTTTTGTATTTTACATTAGGGAATGGCTTTTACTATAAGTGATGTTGGAATTTCACACCATATAATTCCACATGGATGATTAAAGACCATTAAGATATGGTGTGGACACTATTAGTTGGGTGAATAGGTTCACTGTTATACATGAGGTTGATGTGCCAAGATTTTGGTAGGATAGATATATCAGTTCCCTAGGATATCGACTATTGTAGAGACAATTATTATTTATTGCAGGAAAGATATCATCAAGCCTGTAGACATTGGTCTGATTAGATGACATGGATATTATGGGTGGGAGTTCAAGGGACCCAATACATATTGATTTAACATGCCTTAAGGAAGCCAAAAATATGATTAATGGCACTTAAACTATTAGACAGAACGAGGTGATGTTTTTTCACATAAGGGAGTCTCCCAAAGGGATATATATATATATTACATTACCCCAGGGGATCCAAGAGAACTTTTACATGGGTCCTCATCATTGAATATATATATAGACATTTACTATATGTAATAAATATATTATTGGGAACATGGTCATATATATTATGGAATTTTTTGAAGTAGGAAAGTTTTTACTTTTGGATGTTGATCATAAGGGATGAAGGTAAATAAATAATCATGTGTGTGTTTCATTTTTATTATATTTTTTATAAATATGTATAATTATATATGTAATATTTGATCACGTTGGTGGTAGCATACTGAGTTCATAATCACACCCTTCATGAGCCCATATAAAATGTGTATACTTTATGATTTTTAGATTATATAAGGATTATAGTTCAACAGAATGACCATAGTGTTCCTAGATGGAACTTTGTCATAGGATGGAAAAAAGTGGACCAGGTGGTACCTCTGTATCGAGATAGTGTTTTTCTCAACATTTTCCTGATTAATATATAATTTCTAAAATTATCGGCCATGGGTAAATTGTTTTTTCTACTTATTGTATTACTATTTATGAAAATTTTCATCTAAAAATGTTATTATTACTTTGGGATTATTTATTACTACTATTATTTATTATTCTTTCACTAAGTTTTGTTGTCTTTTATACGGAGTTATGGTCCTTATTATGATATAATATATATATATAAATTGAAAATTATAATTACCATAAACGAAAGGTGTAGTCTCCCAAATATCACCTCATTATACCCTTGGTACTAATTAGTAGCCTTCTTGTGTGGGGTGGCATGCCTAAGGACTATTGTAAAATCGGTCCAGATCATCGTTGAGTGGAAACTCAATACGGGGAACTATAATGATAAGTGGAAAATAACTTATAAACACGTCTAAAAACTACTGGATGCACATATATTGACTATTATTCATATAAGGATAAAGAATAGTCTATTTTGGAATATTCTTACAAATTAAAAACATCGTATCTCTCAATTATATTCAAATATACCAATTGTGTCCTCTCCCACACTAATAAAAGGACACCCACTATCATCTTCTATTGACACATTGAATACAATTCTATTAAACCATGATTGAAAAAAATAAATTAAAAATGGATACCCTCATCCTTGAATTCTATGTTTTGGTAGAAATCTAATCTAGGAAGGATTTTGGTTAAAACCTATAGAGGATACCCAAAAAAAATTAATGTTCATCAATAAGAATTTCTATTTTATTTCTTCCCCCACACCCTTTTTAAACAATAATTATATAATACCCTTAATATATTCCATATAATTATATTTTTTTATTTTAATTTAATTTCCTAAATATTTTCACTCTTTCATCAATTGGGTTACAAAATGAACATTCATGTGTTTGGTGGACTACCACCATAAGAAATGATGTCAATAATTGTTTCAAATACAACCACTAATGGTTGGATATGATGATGGATTTAAAGTTTATTAATGAAATTTATAACACAATTATACATTTAATGTCCTTATAACATATATACCTATATACATTCCATCATGTAGGGGATAAAATAATGTCACTCATGGGTACAGTGGACTACAACATCTTGAAGGGATGTGATTCAATTTTCACTAATTAATTACAAGGAAGGTAATAAAGGTAAAAATTATAAATATATGTGACATACAACAAATAATTATGATACTGATGAAATTTTTATAATTATTGACATATAATATATCATTTTTGTTATTATATTTTCACTCATTTAAAAAAGTGATAGTGTCGTTCATAGATGTGTGAACTACAACCACCTCGAAGAGATTTGATTGCATTTTTAATCACTATATCACAAGTATGATATATATATATGTATGTATGTATGAATAAATAAATAATAAAGTAATAATGATATTAAGGTCATTATAGAATGTTAAAATGTTACTTACCTACATCCCATTATGATCATTGAAAAATGGAAACGTTGCTCATGAGTGCGAATGGAGGGTCATCCCCATGATTGTAATGTTGATTCATTTTTCAAAACCATCATTAATGATTAAATATAAATGATTAATCAATGTATAAATATGATATTTTTATTCTTATTATTATTCATTATATGATTTTATAATTACCATTTTGACCATTATCAACCTATTTAAGTCATTTTTGACACGAAAGATAAATACCGTTGAAACAACCAATGTAAAAATAAGGGATTAAGAATATTGCACTATTATAGATAAAATAAAACTAATAAAAAACATAAAAAATGGTCCTATTCTGGTAAATATTTAACATATGTTTATTATTAAGGATGATAGATACACATGTGATAATTCGAACTCGATGAAAGGGGCTTCAACTAAATTTCTTATTATTGGTGTATTTTATTATGTTATACACCAATTTTATTTTATAAGGTGTATATAAATCCCCATTTACATGTTATATAATGAATCAATCTATATCCATGAAATTTTATTTTTTATTAATGATTTTATTTAATTGTACTATGATTTAAATATTTCCAATTTCATTATGATTTTTGTTCTAAAAAAATATTTATTTTATGTATTCGTTGAAAATATATTTATCTAATGTGATTATTTTAAAAACAGTATATCGACATAAAATATTTATAAAGTTAATTTCAATACACTTTTACTTTGTTTAAAAGTATTCCAAAAGGAATCATTTTAATGGTTTTAAATATAATGAATTTTTCACGACCCGTCCTCGGGACCCGTACGGTGACTACCCCATGCCCGCCTCCCATAGGCCGGGGGCTGGAGACTAGCACCAAGACGTAAATCCCGAAAAAAAGGGCAAGACATTGCCTTTATAAAGTAAAAAACACCATAGAGTAAGCAAGAAGAAGTATACACTAAGTAAAACTGGGTACAAAAGTAGGTGCGGAAAATAAATGGGTCATAATACAAACCCAAACTGAATGTAAGGTACAACTTGAATGAAGTATAGCGACTGGAAGTAAAGCAGCAACGTCAAGTCTTCCACTGGAAGTCCCACCTGAAGGGTGGGTACGGATAGCCTCCTCAGCTCCTCGGTCCATTCGTCCGCTCTGTGTACGTCACGCCCAGTGGTCCACCTCCAGGTAACAACTTGCTCCACAAGCCTCAACCACTATCAGCACTATCTGTCGTCTGCATCCAACACAACATAGTACAGGCATATCCTGTGTAGGGGTGAGTATACGCTACTCAGTAGGGACCTCTAGACCCCTGAAGGTCTCCCATAATCCACAAAGGATAATCCACAGAGGAAGATACAATCACGAAGTAACATCCAACTCTACTTAGGTATATGATCATACATATACCTAAGTCATCAATTCCATATCGGCTCCAACATCCGAGCCCAAGTTCGATCACATCCACACAGGAGAGTACAACCCAATCCACATAGGATAACACAACCCAATCCACATAGGAAAGCAAGTCAATCATATCAAAGATATTTATTGAGACTCAATACTCAGATCACACAGGTATACTTCTTCGTAAGGTGATAGATTGTAACACCCTGACCCCAGTTACCCAGAGTCAGTGCATTATTACATAACATTGGCATGATCAAAAGAAAGATCAAATCCCAAATGACCGATTAGTTTAGTAGCCTTGTAAACACTAGATATATTCATAAAGTTTTACATTACATCATTAAAATGACAACTACGACAACATATTCTCCGTAGTCTTCACTCTTATCCCGTCATGTTATCCCTGCAGGTCATTCATAATTTACTTCTTCACATCCTGGAAAAAATAATACATAGAAAAGTGGTGAGCTCAAATGCCCCGTAAGGATAACAATATAGTGTAAAATTTCATAAATAATAATAAACATTTAAGGCAATGTATAACTAAAACAAAAGCCTGTTAAACATGAACTTCAACATAGTATGGCAAAATTAAAATGAAATAATGCCATTTAATTATTCACTTGGATATTCTACTAATCTAATAATTACATGCAATATCAATAACATATTTCATAATGATGGAATGCATAATGCCAGAATATCATAACCACATAGCCAAGGCCTTGTGCCAAGACTACAGATAATATTTTGTCAAGGCCTTGTGCCAAGACACTAGTTTGTCTCATGAGACCTACCGATGCATCGAGGAGCTATAGCGGGCTCCAACCGTCACATATTAAGTCTGATGCATTCCAATATGAAAAGGTTTAAACATAACATAAACATTCGTATTAAAACTAGCATTCGAAATGTAAATACTTCATCCATAAAACATGAATGGTATAAAAGTAACACATCCACAATCAAACATATCAAAAAACCTTCAATACAATATAGAAGTTTTGTAGCATATTAAATCAACTTCAAATAATCATAAAATCCATCAAAGGATGTTGACATAGATGAAATCAAAACTATTTTTAGAGAAATAGCTCTTTCTATTTTGAAATCATTTAATAGTAATATATTTATAAAATAGAACATTTTCATTGAAAATATTCTTATAAGCTTGTAAGGGAAGCTTCTACGATTTTATAACGGCGGAAAATAGCCACACCCGCCGTATAAGTTAAAAAAACATTCTTACCTTAATTCTGTCGAAAAGACTAAAAAGCACCTTGTTTGGAAAAAAACGGAAAGATTCCTATATAAACCTCTTATAAAAATTCAAAAAAGGGTATAAATGACTTTAACTTATATTCTTGTATATATTTAAAATGTTTTGAAATACATTTTTAAGAAATATGGATGTGGATGATAAAGAGATCCTAGTAGATTATTACATATAAACAACCTTGGATATTGGAGAGATTGCGAAATAAACCCTTAACTTGTACTTTTACTTGGTTGGGGTAGGTTAAACTCTTTTATAATGGTGAAATAATTTTTATTAAATTATACAAGAATCATATACAGTAATATGATATCATATATGATCTTTTAACATTGATTTGTTAATAATATCTTAGTATTATCGTTGTTTCGGGTGTTAACTTACTTCTTTTATTTTATATGTTTTGTTACATAAGACGTGTTTGTCATTGATAGGTTTTATATTAATTATATCCATAATGATATCAAGTCCTTATATACTATTATTAATCATCAAATGAGAATTAGACTTGGATAGATACGATAGAGAATGAATCTCATTGCGTTCATGGAGACGGTAGTCCGTACGTACGGATGAGCAACAATATCATTCTTCTGATATTAAAATAATATATAATTGGATGGTATATCATATATACAGAATCATTATCATGTTATATTTATTATTTACATGAATTAAACATCATTATTTTACCCATCCAAATAATAATTTATTGAATAACAATTACACCACGATGTGGAGACGGTAAGCAGTACATACGCACGTAGGGTGACATGTTATTCAAAGGATGTATTGAATACTGAATATGGTTGTACCATATTTATAATAACATCACAGTATATTTAAGATACTGGATTTATTATTTTATAATGGTAATAACAAAGAAAGAAGATGTCGAAGAAGAAAGGGAATTGAAAGAGGGTGGTGAAAACATTACCACTTCTTCGGTTTCTTCCTTTTGATTTGATCAAAAGGGCTCCATAAGTTGGCTTTATTACTAAATTAAGGCCTCTAGGATGAATTTAGGGATGTTGAGAGAGTATTTGGGAAGATTTTGGAAGAACCAAAAGTCTTTTCAGGTGTGAAGTAATGAAAAGGAGGAGTGCCCTTTTATAAGAGGGGTGGGGGGCACCTTTGGAAAAGCTAGAAATATTATTTTATAATAAATTCATATTCGGTTTCTAATGACTCAAAAATGGATTCTTTAAAGGTTAAGGTGGGTATAGGTCCAAAACCACTCTACCAATAGGATTCATACAGGTTTGGGTTACTATATTAACCTTATCGTTAAGTATTAACTCTTAGTTAATTAGTTTCACTTTTACAACGTCTCTTTGTATTTTTATATTATATGGTAAATAAACATACTATATACATCCAAGATACCCCCAATTGGTCCATTAATGATACCCCTATCATTATATAAGTCTCTTGGCCGAACCGTATATTTTTATGAATTGAATATCAATTAATAATATAATATTTGTTTTAAAAACTCTTTTATGTCAATTTTGACACTATTCAATAGTTGATTTTTTGTACAAATCATAACAGAATGATTACTTCTAAAAAATTCCATTAACTCAATCCTAATATGTCATATTATCGTATAGAATTAGTTTAATTTATTAAAAGTCTCATATTATATTTATTTGGGTATTTATAATATCAATTTTTTTAATTGTTTACTATTATGGTAATTACTGCATCATCATTGTCTCATAAATAAATTAACTTATTTAATATAGAAAAATTATAAATAAAATATAATTATGTAGTAAATATTTTTAGTTTTCTAATGAATATTTATAGTTGAAAATCCAAAATATATAACCCTTTAAAAAAAATTCTAAAAGATATACGCTTTTGTCATTTTTGTATATATTTTAACTTAATTAAAATAATGTGTCCTTATCACCTACAAGTGGCTCCATGGGGTCCCAAAATCGACCCAAAGATGCCAGTGGTCGGACATGTATCCACCAATAAGGTTAGGACACGTTTTAGGGTAATTTAGTGTTATTATAATGTTATTTTTTACCCTTATTTACCAGATTTACCCTTTAACCATGGTAAATAAAATATTTACTGAGGTAATTATTCAAAATGTATAAAAATAAAAGGTACCTATTTACACAATTTGGACATCCTGATACCAAATATGGAATCCATTTTTCCAAATTCAAATCACAGATGTGGCAAAAATTAATTTAAATGTAATTCCCGCTGTCAAAACAAAAAACGTGTTTTTAAGATATAATAACTATCAAAAGATTGATACTTGCTTATGTCCGGTTTAATTGTGAAATTATGTCCAATGAAAAAAATTGTATTAAATGGTAAATATATATATTCTAAATGTACTTTAAAACCACTCAAATTCATAATTTATCACAAGTAATTATTTTTATTAAAAAAGTTGTTTTTAAAATTTAGTAATTTTCACTATTCATCAAATATTAAAGTTATCTGAAAAGTACCAAAATTTCACCTTAGTCTAAATTCGATACTCCGAATCCAAAAATGAAGTCCATTTTGAGAGGTAAAATTTCTATAATTTTAAAAAGTTGTTATTACTGTTCATAACGGCTAGTTTGATTGGTTGTGGTGCGTGTTAGAACTCAATGATGCGTACAACACACGCTATTGCATTATTCAAAGAGAAGCGTACCGTAGAAACTTGGGGTGTTACATTCTACCCTAATTCAAATAATTTCATCCTCAAAATTTCTAGAGTACTACCGCATGAAAAGACTCTAGTGATTCTTCATCATAAGTTCCTCGGGTTCCCACGTTGCCTCTTCAATCTTATGGTTTCTCCACAAGACTTTTACCAGACGAGTCATCTGGTTTCTCAGTACTTGTTCTCTCATATCAAGAATCTCGACGGGCTCTTCGAAATAAGACAAATCGGGTTCCAATTCTAATTACTCATAGGTGAGTACAAGCATTGGGTCAGTCATGTATTTCCTCAATAGTGATACGTGGAACAAATCGTGATCTTTGGAGAGACTTGGCAGCATTGCCAATCAGTAAGCTACAACCCCAATTCGTTCTAGAATTTTGAAAGGTATGATGTACCTGGGACTCAATTTACCTTTCTTAAAAAAATGTATGACTCCCTTCCATGGAGATACCTTTAGGAAAACATGATCACCAACATGAAATTCCAAACCCTTCCTTCAATTATCGGCATAGCTCTTTGACTACTTTGAGATGATTTGATATGGTTTTGGATTAACTTAACATTTTCCATAGTTTCCTCCACCAGTTCTGGGCCTACAAGTTTTCTTTCACCAACGTCATCCCAACAGGTTAGTGTGCGACATCTCTTTCCGTATAACGCTTCATATTGTGACATCTGAATACTCGAATGGAAGCTATTGTTATAGGAAAATTCTACCAGAGGTAAATATTGATCCCACATACCCTAAAAGTCATGTGATCAAGATCTCAACATGTCTTCTATGGTGTGAATAGTTTGTTCTGACTGTCCATCTGTTTGAGGGTCGTAGGTAGTGCTCAAATGAAGTTCAGTATCCAAGGATTTCTGATGACTTTTCCAGAATCATGAAGTAAAACAGGTATCATGATCAGAAACAATCGATGTGGGTACTCCATGAAGTCTCAAAACTTCATTAATATATATTCTTGCTAGTCGTTCAAGTGGTATATCTTCCCTTATAGTAAGAAAATTTTCTGACTTGGTATGATGATCAACAATGACCCATATTGCATCGTTCCTTCTAGGAGTCTTTGGTAGCCCCATGAAAAAGTCCATCGTAATATTTTCCCATTTCCACTCCGGTATGGGAGTAGGTTGCAATACTCCACCAGGTTGTTGCCTTCCAGCTTTCACTTGTTGAAAAACCATACATCTTGACACAAAATCAGCAATCTCCCTCTTCATGTTGTGCCACCAAAAATGTTCCTTCAAATCTTTATACATTTTGGTGCTCCCGGGGTTCATAGAGAAATTGGAACAATGAGCATCATCCAGCAATTCCCTTTTTAGATCAGGTATATCGCAAACACAAAGTCTCTTCCCAAATTTCAAAATTCCATCTTCATACACAAATTCTCTCAGTCTCTCATCATTCACAGCTTTAATCTTCTTTTGAAATTCATCATCATCGGTCTATGAACTCTTAATCCTTTCTAGTAAATATGGTTTGGCAACCATTTGAAAAAGCATTGATGTTTCACCTTCCCTGGTTATTCCCATGTCCATCTTCATTAGATCCATGAAAATTGGATCCCTTTCAATTATCATATTGTTCAAAATTCAATGATCTTTTCTGCACAAAGCATCTGCCACCTTGTTTGCCTTCCCCAGGTGGTAGTGTATCGTGCAATCATAATCCTTGACTAATTAAATCCATCTCTATTGCCTCATTTTGAGTTCTTTTTGTGAGAAAAAACAATTCAAACTCTTGTGATCAGTATAAATCTCACATTTTTCACCATAGAGGTAGTGCCTCCATATTGTAAAAACAAAGATCAGAACTTCTAACTCGAGATCATGAGTAGGATAGTTTTTTTCATGAATTTTCAACTGTCGTGATGCATAGGCAATGACCCTATCATTCTTCATAAGGACACAACCAAGTACTTTCTTCGATGCATCACTATAAATAACGAACCCATCACTCCTCGATGGTAGAGTCAATATAGGAGTGTTAACTAATCTTCTCTTCAGTTCTTCAAAACATTCTTCACACTCTTTTGTCGAAACAAATTTAACCCCTTTACGTCCGAGCTTTGTTATTGGGTTAGTCAACCAGGAAAATTCTGGACTAAACATCGATAATAACCTGCTAAACCAATAAAATTGCGTACCTCAGTTATAATCGTAGGTGCTGTACATTCTTGGATTTCCTTGGTCTTAGAAGGATCAATATATATTCCATCTTTATAGACAATATGGCCAAGAAAAGAAATCTCCTGAAGCCAGAATTCACACTTGCTAAACATACCATATAATTCATGTCTTCTCAGAGTCTTCAGGATAATGCGCAAGTGATTTTCATGATCCTCGTAGCTTTTGGAATATACCAAGATATCATCAATAAATACCACCACAAATTCATCGAGATATTCCATGAAAACTCTATTCATCAGATCCATGACTACAGAGGGTGCGTTAGTTAATTCAAAAGGAATTACTGTAAACTAGTAATGCCCATACCTAGTTCGAAATGCTGTCTTCAGAATGTATTCCTTCTTCAGCCACAACTGATGGTATCCAGATCGAAGTTCAATCATTGAAAAGTATTGAGCTCCATGCAGCTGGTCAAATAAATCATCAATACGAGGTAGGGGATACTTATTCTATATTGTTATAGCATTGATCTCCCTGTAGTCGATACATAACCTCATAGATCCATCTTTCTTTTTAACAAAAAGAACAGGGGATCCCCATGGAGAAACACTAGGGCGAATAAATCCCATATTACTAAATTCCTATAGTTGTTTCTTTAGTTCAAAAAATTCTACAGTGGCCATTATATATGGGGTCTTCGATATAGGCCTTGATCCAGGAATTAAATCAATGGAAAACTCAACTTCTCGCTCTGGAGGATGTCCAGGCAAATCTTCCGGAAACACATCTACATATTCTTTCACAACAAGTACATCATCTATTTGATCATTCCATTACTCACCCACTGTAATTTCATCCTCTCCAACCCCAATAATTGAATTTAGTTTAGCTACTGGGGCTGGATCTAGATAAAAATTAGGTGGTGACGATTCTGCTCTAAAGATAAGGTGCTCCTTATCATCATCATCAAAAATCATAACCTCCTTCTTCTTACAATAAATTTTTGCATCATAGTCTAAAAGCCAATCCATACCGAGGATTATATCAAACTCAATCATAGGTATGATGATGAGATCAGCGGATAAAGATCATTTATGTGCTCTAATGGGGACTGATTTACAAAACTTTGTTGCAATGATACTTCCCTTAGGAGTTTTAACTGAAAAATCCTTTGTTAAATAAAATTGGAAATATCTAATTTTCTTAGCAAACTGGGAAGATATGAAACAATGAGATTATCCAAAATCAAATAATCCATTTGCTAAACTTGAGGAAACCATTAAATTACCTTCCACTGCGTCTTTCAGAGCTTCTACCTCAGCCGTAGTGATAGCATAATCTTGGCATTGACCCCTCGGCCTTTTCTGAGGTAAGTTCGCCTTATGCTTAGGACATTCATTTTTATAATGTCCCATCTCCCTGAAATTGTAGCACTGAACATCAGTAGGTTCCTTCTTCCCTTTACAATCATGAGCTTGGTGGCATTTTTCACCACACTTGTAACAGACACCCATTACCTTCAAGAATGTACCAGGGTGCTTCTTCCCACATTTACCACATGATGGATATTCAACCATTCCCTTCTTACCCTTACATCCATTCCCAGATTGTTCAGAAGATCTCTTCTTCTCTTGATTTTCTTTAAAGTCATAAGACATAGAGAATTCTTTCTCTGTCTTGATAGCACATGAGACAATGTCTTCGTACGATGAGAAGGATTGTGAGACTAATGCTCGATGGAGAAATGGTTTTAACCCATCAAAGAAACGATCAATATTACTTCTTGGGTTACGTATATAATCTCCAGCATACCTTTCTAACCTTGTAAAGTTATCCTCATACTTTGCAACATTCTCATCCTCCATTTGTCTCAGACTCAGAAATTGCCTTTCTATATCTACTTGATGGTCACGATGAAAGTATTTTTCTAAAAATAGATCTTTTAACTCCCTCCATTTCATATTTTATAATTCATCATATTCCTTCATTTTTTTAATCAATGACCACCATTGATCAGCATCTCTAGTGAGGCGGTAAACTGCCATGATAACTTTTTCCCATTCACTACTCCCCAAAGCCTGAAGTATTTTCTCTAGGGAATTTATCCATTGCTCTACTACTAAGGGATTTATACACCCATTGAACGTTGGTGGTTGTTTCCTCATGAAGTGATCTAACATTGATCCTCCATGCTGCGGATCAGGGTGCTTTATACGGGTAAAGTTATTATTAATAACCTGAGTGAGTTGTCCCAATATGGTAATTAGCTGATCGGAACCAGTTGCATCACCAGCTCCACTATAATTATCTTGAGCATGAGGGAAATCCCTACATGGAGTGTGTGCCTTGATACAGTTTCCATTTCTTCCACTAGGCGCCATTTATAAATAATGGCATAAACTAGATCAGTTTATGAATCAAAATACATAATTTAATACTTATAATACACTTAACATAAATTGAACTATTTATGGATATAATCCATAATAAAAATGTTTTCTTTGAGTAAGTATATACTCATAAACCCTTCTTAATGATTTGTAAAGAAAATGAGAGTTATCCAAAGCATATCCCCCGGGACTGTCGTAACCAAGAGTGCAGCAATGCCCGTTGTCGTGCACCAGTTCCCGTTCGATTCTAGCTCAAAGTGGTGTTTTCGGGTTTTACCCCTAGGTACATCTGTGCCAGAGCCGCCTCTACCTGCTCGTATCTAGACAGGGATGTATTTCTCGGAAAACTCACAAAATCACTACAATACCAATATTCTAGGATGTTCTTCTATACTAATCCTCAAATTCCATCTTCAATCTATGTGATCTAATCATAGTTTATCTAAATATATCTTCCAAGGATTGTACCAACCATCCTATAATACCAACTGTAACTCCCCAACCCTAGTTACCCAGAGTTGGTGCATTATTACATAACATTGGCATGATCAAAAGAAAGATCAAATCTCGAAAGACCAATTAGTTTAGTAGCCTTGGAAACACTATATATATTCATAATGTTTTACATTACATAATAAAATTGAAAACTACAACAACATATTCTCCATAGTCTACACTACAATCCCCTTATTCTATACCTACAGGTCATTAATAATTACTTCTTCACTTCCTGGGAAAAATAAAACATAGAAAAGGGGTGAGCTCAAATTCCCAGTAAGGATAACAATATAGCGTAAACTTTCATAAATAAGAATAAACATTTAAGGAAATGTATATCTAAAACAAAAGCCTTTTAAACTTGAATTTCAACATAGTATGGAAAAAATAAAATGAAATAATGCCATTTACTTATTCACAAGGATATTCTACTAATACAATAATCGCATGCAATATCAATACCCACTTTCCTAATGATGGAATGCATAATTCCAGTCTATCATAACCACATATCCAAGGCCTCGTGCCAAGAGTACATATAATATTTTGTCAAGGGATTGTGACAAGACACTAGTTTGTCTCATGAGACATACCGATGCATCGAGGAGCTATAGCGGGCTCCACCCATCACATATTAAGTCCAATTCATTCCCATATGAAAAGGTTTAAACATAACATAAACATTCGTATTAATACTAGTATACGAAATGTAAATACTTCATCCATAAACCATGAATTGTATAAAAATAACACATTCATAGTCAAACATATCACAAAACCTTCAATACAATATATAAGTTTTGTATCATAATAAATCAATTTCAAAAAAGTGTAAAATCCCTCAAAGGATGTTGACATAGATGAAATCAAACCTATTTTTAGAGAAATATATCTTTCTATTTTGAAATCATTTAAGAGTCATATATTTATAAAATAAAAACTTTTCTTTGAAAATATTCTTATAAGATTTTAAGGGAAGCTTCGACGATTTTATAACGGTGGAAAATAGCCGCACCAGCCGTATAAGTTAAAAAAAAATCTTACCTTAATTCTGTCAAAAAGAATAAAAAGCACCTTGTTTGGAAAACGACGAAAAGATTCCTTTATAAACCTCTTATAAAAAGTCAAACAAGGGTATAAATGAAATTAACTCATATTCTTGTAAATAGTAAAAATGTTTTGAAATACATTTTTAAGAAACATGGATGTGGATGATAAAGAGATCCCAGTATATTATTACGTATAAACAACCTCAGATAATGAAGAGATTGCAAAATAAACCCTTACCTTGTACTTTTCCATGTTTGGGGTAGGTTAACCTCATATTTAATGGTGAAATTATCGTTATTAAATTATACAAGAATCATATACATTTATATGATATCATATATGATCTTTTAACATTGATTTGCTAATAATAACTTAGTATTATCGTTGTTTCGGGTGTTAACTTACTTGTTTTATTTTAAATGTTTTGTTACGTAAGCCATGTTTTTCATGGATTGGTTTTATATTAATCATATCCAGAATGATATCACATCCTTAGATACTATTATTAATTATCAAATGAGAATTATACTTGGATGGATATGATGGAGAATGAATCTCATTGTGTTCGTGGAGACGGTAGTCCGTACGTACGCACGAGCGACAATATCTTTCTTTTGATATTAAAATAATATATAATTGGATGGTATATCATATATACAGAATCATTATCATGTTATATTTATTATTTACATGAATTACGCATCATTATTATACCCATCAAAATAATAATTTATTGAATAACAATTACACCACGACGTGGAGACGGTATGTCGTACGTACGCACGTATGGTGACATGTTATTCAAAAGATGGATAGAATAATGAATATGGTTGTACCATATTTATAATAACCTCAAAATTTATATAATATACTGGAGTTATTATTTTAGAATGGAAAAGACAAAGAAAGAAGAAGTGGAAAAAGAAAGGGACTTGAAAGAGGGTGGTGAAAACATTACCTCTTCTTCGGTTTCTTCCTTTTGATTTGATCAAAATGGCTCCATAGGTTGGCTTTATAACTAAAGATAGGCCTCTGGGATGAAGTGAGGGAAGCTGAGAGAGTATTTGTGCAGTTTTTGGCCTATCCAAAAATCTTTGAAGGTTTGAAGTAATGATAAGGAGGAGTTCCCTTTTATAAGAGGGTTGAGGGGCACCATTGGAAAAGCTAGAAATATTATTTTATAATAAACTCATATTTAGTTTCTAATACCTCCAAAGTGGATTTTTTAAAGGTTAAGGGGGGGATAGGTCGAACACCACTCAACCAATAGCATTTAGACAGGTTTGGGTTACTATATTAACCTTATCATTAAGTATTAACTCTTAGTTAATTAGTTTCACTTTTACAATGTCTATTTGTATTTTTATATTATATGGTTAATAAACTTACTATATACATCCAAGATACCCCCAATTGGTCCATTAATGATACAAATATCATTATATAAGCCTCCTGGAAGAACCTTAGATTTTTATGAATTGAATATCAATTAATAATATAATATTTGTTTAAAAAAAACTTTTATGTCAATTTTGACACTATTCAATAATTGATTTTTGTCAAACTTATAACAAAATTATTACTTCGAAAAAAGTCAATTAAATCAATCCTAATATGCCATATTATCATATAAAATTAGTTTAATTCATTAAAAGTCACAAATTATATTTATCTGGGTATTTATAATATCAATTATTTTAATTGTTCACTATTATGGTAATTACTGCATCATCATTGTGTCATAAATAAGTTAAATTATTTAATGTCTAAAAATTATATATAAAATATTATTATGTAGGAAATGTTTTTGGATTTATAATTAATATTTATAGTCGAAAATAAAACATATATAACCCGTTGTAAAAATTGTTTTTCTGAAAGATATATGCTTTTGTCATTTTTGTATTTATTTTAACTTAATTAAAACAATATGTCCCTATCACCTACAAGTGGCTCCATGGAGTCCCAAAATCAACCCAAAGATGCCCATGTTCAGACATGTATCTACCAATAAGGTTAGGACACGTTTTAGGGTAATTTATTATTATTATAATATTATTATTTTACCCTTATTTACCAGATTTACCCTTTAACCATGGTAAATAAAATATTTACCGAAGTAATTATTCAAAATGTATAAAAATAAAAGTTACCTATTTACACAATTTGCACATCCTGATTCCAAATATGTAATCCATTTTTCCAAATTCAACACACATAAGTGGCATAAATTAATTAAAAATTAATTCCTGCTGTCAAAACAAAAAACATTTTTTTAAGATATAATAACTATCAAAAGATTGATACTTGCTTTTGTCCAGATTAATTCTGAAATTATGTCCAATGACCCAAATTGTATTAAATGGTAAAAATATATTCTAAATATTCATTAAAACCACTCAAATTAAAAATTTATCACTATTAATTATTTTGATTAAAAAAGTTGTTTTTATTTAAAATTTAGTAATTTTCACTATTCATCAAAATATTAAAGTTATCCGAAAAGTTCAAAATTTTCACCTTAGGCTAAATTCGATACTCCAAATCCAAAAATAATGTCCATTTTGAGAGATAAAATTTCTAAAATTTTAAAAAGTATGTATTACTATTCATAACTACTAGCTTGATCGGTTATGGTGCGTGTTAGAACTCGATGTTACGTACAACACACGCTATTGCATTATTCAAAGAGAAGTGTACCGTAGTCGTTTGGGGTGTTAGATAGATATGATCAGATGTAGCCACTGATTCATCTAAGCTAGGACCCACGTAGGATACTAAACCAGCTAAGCAGTCAGACCCACATTGGATACAGACCATCTACTCTACCAGACCCACGTAGGATAGCAAGAACAGAGTCAAACACTGCTAGACCCATGTAGGATACAAGAACAACAGTCATCGCCGTCGAAACCGTGGAATATTTCAGTACGGTCTTCATCGCTGCCAAACCCACAGAGTATTTCAGTGCAATCTTCATTGCCATCGAACCCACTGATTATTTCAGTACGGTCTTCATCGCTGCCGAACCCACTGATGATTTTAGTGAAGTCTTCATTGTCGTCGAACCCATAGGGGATTTCAGTACGGTCTTCATCGCTGCTGAACCCATGGTGGATTTCAGTGTAGTCTTCATCGCTGCCGAACTGACAGAGGATTTCAGTGCAGTCGTCGTCACTGCCGAACCCACGGAGGATTTTAGTGTAGTCATCATCATCATCGCAGTCGCATCCAGCTCTAGGGTTCCCGCACACAGCAAGCTCGATTCCGGGAGGGTCCTCTCTATGAGCCAAGGGGTTAATACATCAACTGACATGTAGTCCAGATTTGATGAATCTCAATGTTCCATCTCGACAAGAGGAACTCAACGTGATAGACGGTGCGTCAATCGGACGCCCGGTCTGAGAGTTGTTGGCTTTTTCCTTCCAGGGGCCCGTTTGGTTTTTAAGTCAAAACCAACCCAACCGCACTCCAACTGCGTCTACACCTCAAGAGGAGTAAGAAAAAAGGTCCGTCTCACTAAGAGGAATCCAACAAATTCGACGGCATGTCAATCAGACGTCCGGAGCTCATGTTATAAGCGTTTCCGCTCCAAGGGCCCGGTTGGTTTCGTGCTCGAACCAACCTAGACCTACACAAAGTTCTCCTAAACATTGATTTAAATATACCAAAAGGACCTTCTTGATCCAAAGATCGCATCTCAACTGACAGTGAGTTAATTGGAGGTCTGTAGCCCATGATACGGGCGTTTGAATGAAACTTCCCGAAAATAGGGGGTCTGGGCCCAGTCCGACCCCCCCCCCCCAGTACCCCCTGGGTCGGCCCGAACCGGGTCGAACTGACCCGGGACTGGGTCCGGCCCTTTAGGTTGCGGCCCGGCCCGGTGGGGCCACCCGGCCCAACCGGCGTGGCCCTACCCCGCCGGCGCGGCCCGGCCCGGTTCGACCGGTGGGCCGGGCGCGGAAGCGGCCGCGTGGCCCGACAACTCGGCTCGGCCGAGCTGTCGTGGGAAGTTGGGGGGGTGGGGTGTTTCCCCCCTGATTGAAACTATGGCCCCCCACGTGGGGGCCTCTCCTTTGCCATCCGGGGGTTATGACCCCCGGTCACCCTTTCGAAACGGTCGGCCCGGTCTGGCCGGCCGGTGCTGCCGCCACGGGACCCCACGGTCCCGCCCCTCTGAGTTGCCAGTGGCCGGTGGTTCCGGCCACCCCACCTTGCACCGCCGCGGCACATCAGCGTCGCGCCCCTCCTCCGCGGCCCCGCTCCGGTTGCGGTGTCTTTGTGGTTCTCTGGCGCGGCGCGCCGGCACCACGGCTTCGTTTGGCCTCAACAGCGTGGCACGACAACGCTGTGCTTATTCATTGTTTCTGCACGGTGTCGATGCACTGCGGCACCTTAAATTGTGCAGCAACAAAAACAACATCAAAGGGGGAAGAGGGTCGGCCGTGTTCGTGCGGTCCGACCTCCTCCCGCTAATATGATATCAAGTGACTTAAGAATTGTATGTTTGGATGGGAACTCATTATTCATGAACCAAAATCAAACCCCTACCTCAACGTGTTGTCGAACAAAGTTTCATCGCAGGAAATGGATGTCACGGAAGATGGTGTCGCGGAAGGAGGATCGTCGGCGTCGCGGTACACGACGTCACGCTATACGGCGTCACAGTACACGACGTCATGGTACACAGCGTCATGGAGAAGAGGACTGTCGGCGTCACGGTGCACGGCGTCGTGCCGTCGATCTCCGAGGAATTAGCGTTCTTCGTCGTCCTTCACCGGAGGCCAGCGTTCTTCGTTGCTGTCGGTGCGTTCTTCGCGTTCTTCAAAGAGGAAGATGAATTTCTTCATGGAACTCTCCCATTCAACACAACGAAGAAACCCCTAATGAAATAAGACTTGTTTTATTTAATTAACACACACAATCCAACATTCAATTCAAAATTCAAAATGAATTCAAGAATTGATTACATTGAACAACTTAATTCAATTCATTAATTAAGAGTGTTGACTTGGGTTTTAAAAGGGGTGCGGGTGAGTTACATATTAAAGGCATGAGAGGGAGGTTAAAAGGTATTTAAAGGGGTGGGGCTTGTGTGGGCCCCACTTCACTAATATCCTACCTAGTGGAGTTAGGATATTAGTGGGTCTCACTCCAACCACCAAGAATAGGTTTAAACTACCTAGAATAGAAATAAAATTTGTAGCACAATATTTTATTTTATTCTTTAGTTAACCCATTTAATTAATAACCTCACCCGAGCAAACTCAACTCTGGAAAAGGTGTTCTTAAGTAATTACCGGCGCTGCGATTCCATCGGTGCCCTCGTATTTCGATTCCGAGTAACGGTTCAAATGTTAGGAAAACCCGCACATTCGTTTACTGAACGTACCCAAGCTAAACTTCGGAAATTGATTCCGGGAACACCGGGCCTCGGAATCAGGTGTCGTCAGAAACTGCGTTCTTGTAAAATCCCAAATAAAATTAAGAAAAAATTTCCCTTAAATTTTACAGGTCTTTAAATTACTCCCACCTCCGAGCTTTACGTCCCCGTAAAGATACATCATAAACTTGGGGAACAAATGTGGGTACTGAGCATGCATCTGAGCCTCCCGCTCCCAAGTGCTCTCCTGGAGGTTCCCGGGCTGCCATCTGATGCGCACTGGAGCAATCGACCTCCCACATAGGACCCGCTCCTGTTGATCCTTGATCTCCACCGGGACCTCCGCAAAATTCACCCCATCTTCAACGTCCAACTCCCCATGGTTGATGATATGCATCGGGTCATTCACGTATCTCCTCAGCTGAGATACGTGGAAGACGTCGTGCGTCCGGTGCAACTGAGGTTGTAGAGACAGACCATAATCCACTTCTCCTATCCTGCTGAGGACCTGGAATGGTCTGATGAAGCACCAAGATAACTTGCCACCCCAACCAAATATTGGTAATCCACGTCGATGTGAGACCCACAGGAAGACGTGGTCGCCATCCTCGAACTCCAGTGGCCTCTGAATCCTATCATCATAAGACTTCTGTCGGCTCTGAGCTATCCTCATCCGCTCCTGGATGACCTGGACCTTCTCTGTCGTGGCCTGGACCATCTCCAGTCCCACAAGTGTTGACTCCCTAGGGTCTGTCCAGCACAGAGGTGATCTGCAAGGTTGGTTATACAATGCCTCGTATGGTGCCATCCTGATGGTGGAGTGGTAGATTTTGTTGTACGTGAACTCCACCAAGGGTAGGTGGTCCCCCCAGCCGCGACTAAAGTCGAGGACACAAGCACAGAGCCTGTCCTCGAGAGACTAAATGGTCCTCTCCGTCTACCCATCCGTATGAGGGTGAAATGCGGTGCTCAGACGTAGCTATGTCCCGAATGCCTCCTGAAACCCCTTCCAATGCCTGAAAGTAAGGCGATCATCTCAATCTTAGATGATAGATGATGGCACACCATGAAGCCGTACGATCTCTTGAACGTATAGGCGTCCCAATATGTCCACTTAGACCTGCTCTTTGATGGGTAAGAATTGAGCTGACTTGGTGAGTCGGTCGACAATCACCCAAATGGAGTCGTGACCTCTGGAAGTATGTGGAATTCCAGTCACAAAATCCATAGATATCCCATCCCACTTCCACTCCGAGACCTCCAAGGGCTGCACCAAGCCTGCTGGTACCTGGTGCTCTGCCTTCAACTGCTGACAGGTGAGGCATCGAGAAACGAACTCTACCACAGCCTTCTTCATACCGGCCACCAGTACTGTCGTCTGAGATCCTGGTATATTTTCACCTCTCCTGTATGTACCGCTAAAGGGGAAGTGGGAAACTCTCTGAGAACCTCCTATTGTAAAGCAACTGGTACCATGATACGTCCTATGAAAAGGACGACGTGCTCTTCTCTTACAGAGAATCCATCAGGTGAATGTCCTGAGGATATCTGTGCACGTCGTGTCTCATAGTCAGCGTCCCCACGCTGCGGCCCTCTGACCCACTGTAGTAGTGGAGGAGTGACTGTGAGTGACTGTAGAAAGGCTACTCCATCTCTATCTATGAAGGATATCTTCAAAGCAGCTAGCTGCTCCGTCGCCTCCCCGAGTAGCTGAATGCCCGTCCTCCTGCTAAGAGCATCAGCTACTACGTTCCCCTTTCCAGGAGTATAGAATATCTCAAATTCATAGTCCTGGAATAACTCGATCCATCACCGCTATCTCAGATTCAGGTCCTTCTGCGAGAAGATGTACCTGAGACTCTGGTGGTCAGAGTAGACTATAAAGCGCTCGCCCATCAGAGAGTGTCGCCACATATTCAAGGAGAAGACCACAGCTCCAAACTCCAGGTCATGGGTAGCTTAGTTCTTTTCATGCTACCTCAACTGACGTGATCCATAGGCGATCACGGCCCGCTCATGCATCAGGACACATCCGAGTCCGGTCCCTGATGCATCGCAGTATACTACGTACCCTACTCCCTCCTCCATTAGCCTCAAGATAGGTGCACTGATCAATCTCTGTCTCAGCTCTTGGATGCTCTGCTGACAGCTGTCTGACCACATGAAAGGCTTCCCCTTTTTCGTCAAAGATGGGAGTGGTGCCTCAACTCTGGAAAAGTCTGGCACAAATCTCTGGTAGTACCCAGCTAGACCCAAGAAACATCGCACCTCCGTCACACTCTTGGGTGGCTCCCAAGCTAGAACTGCCTCGATCTTCTTAGGATAAAACACAACACCCGCCTCAGAGATGACGTGTCCTAAGAAGTGAACCTCACGTAACAAAAAATGACACTTAGAGAGCTTACCATAAAGATAGTGCTCTCGGAGTGTGTCTAGTACAACCCACAAGTGGCAGGCGTGCTCCTCCTCAGTGGTCGAGTATATCAAAATGTCGTCGATGAAGACCACAACAAATTGATCGAGGTATGGCTGAAAGATCATGTTCATGAGACCCATGAACATTTCTAGAGAATTGGTTACACCGAAATGCATAACCAAGAACTCATAGTGGCCATACCGACATCTGAAGGCCGTCTTCTACACGTCCTCATCTCGAACTCTGAGTTGATGATAGCCTGACCTGAGGTCTATATTCGAGAACCACCGTACTCCCTTGAGCTGATCAAAGAGGTCATCAATCCTAGGTTGAGGATACTTGTTCCTCACGGTCACCTGGTTCAGGCGAAGATATTTGACACACAGTCGCAAGCTCCCGTCCACCTTCTTGGCGAACAATATCGGGGAAGCCCAGGGTGAAAAGCTGGGTCGGATGAATCCCTTTCCCTAAAATTCCACCAGGTGTACTCGTAGCTCTCGAATATTAGTGGGAGCCATCAGATATGCTGGAGTGGATATCGGGGTTGTCCCAGGGTACATGTCAATATAAAAGTCTACATCTATGATAGGAGGTAGTCCTAGAATGTCATCAGGAAAAATGTCTGCATACTAATCCACCACTACAGGAAAACTCAGACTTCGCAGGTCAACTTCCTCTAAGATGAGGCTGGCCAACTGATTAGTGATGGGTTGTCCTCTTCTCTTCGTGAGTCCATCCTGCGCTGCAAAGGCTCCATTCTCACCGGTGAAGGTGAATCTGCTCCCGTCGGTGCGTACACACCCCACCTTGCACCTAATACAGTCGATCTGAGCATGGACTATAGATAACCAATTCATGCCCAAGATGACATTATAAGGCCTCGATGCCTCTACAAGAAGATCCCAGCCGAAGCTATCGCCTCCTAGAGTAAGCTCACACTGCCGGAACCGTTGTGTAATCGTCGAGTCTGCTCCTGTAGGAGTCTCGGGTCATAAGGATCGTGCCAACGGCTCTGTCGAAATCTCCGAGCTCCAAACAAGGGCAGCGGCAATAAAATAATGACTCGCTCCTACGTATATAAGAACTACAACAAGGGTTGATTAGACAAAGATAGTACCTTGAATCATCTCTGGCGTTCCATCGTCGTAGGCTTCCACTGCCTGAAGCTGAGCATGTCTCTGCCCGCTAGCTCCCTGTGGTCAGGGTGGACCTCCTGGTGGTTGTGGTGGTAAAGCCTCAAAGCGTCTCCCACCACCAGCTGCTCGTCCAGCTCCCCTTCCTCATCCCCCTGCTCTCGGCAGACCGCCACGGTCGACCCTCTACCTCTTCCTGGGTGGTCCCTCAACTTTCTGATTCCCCTATGCATGGCAGGTCGGGTATTCACGAGCCATGTGGCCCTGCCGGCCGCATGCATAGAATTGTCTTCCACTCATAAGACTAGATCTGCTACGTATTCCCCACACCTCCGAGCCAGTATCTTGTGGTCGTCCGCCTAATGGCCTGGTCTGCTTGGACCTCTGTGACATCTGTCTACTGCTGGATGCATAAGACTCTACTACGTGTCACCCTACGGTAGGCCTCACTGCTGACGTAGGCTCAGCAGTAAAGCTCTCTAAAAGAAGGGCTCGCTCCAGTACTCTTTCCAGTGTCAGAATGCTGGGGGAGATAATCGAAGCCCTAATGTCATGCCTCAGTCCCTTCTCCATGATCCGGGCCCGGAAGAATGGGTCTTGTACCATGTCAGTCGAATAGCGCGAGAGATCGGTAAATCTTGCCAAGTACTGGGCGACCATCATGCTAACCTGCCGCAGCTGTAGAAGCTCCTAGATGCGCCCCACATAGAGGGTGGCTGGGAATAACTCCGAGTGGAAGAGGCTCTCAAAGTCCGTCCAGAGGAGAGATGCCTCGTCATGCACCTGCAACATCAAGCTCCACCATATGCCTGCTGCCGCGTGCAGGAAGCTCGTTGCGAGGATCACCATGAGGTCAGCTGGTGTCACCACTAACCTGAAAACTCGCACAACCGCCTCCAGCCAATCCTCTACTGCCTGAGGGTTCGTCTCCCTGTGGAACCTGGGAGGTCTCTGACGCTGAAACTTGTGCAGTTCACTAAGGCGATGTGTACTCTCAGCGGCTAGGGATGGTGGCATCGGTGGCTCGGTGGGTAGAGGTACCGCCAGTGCCTCCGCTGAAAAAGGGCCCTATACCGAGGCCTCGTCACTCGGTGGGATGTCTTCTCGCACAAAGCTCGGAACCCTAGCTGGCTGCCATCGTGGGGCCATCCTGAAAAGAAACAGGTGCGCCATGGTCAAACAGTATACCTGGTGAGCTGACACAATGTAATCACAAAGAAAACCTTTGAAACACACATGCAATCAATGTTTTCGTGCGTTGAGTTGGAAATCAGAAGTCAGGGTCCTAGTGTATGGATATGTTGTCCGCTGCACTAACAATGGACTCCCTGGAATGATAACCACACTCAATACCCTTAACATTATTGCTTCTCATAGAAGAAAGATCAGAGTCCCTAGTTCTGCGGTAGAACCGAACTCCTCTGATACCAATTTGTCACGACCCATTCTCGGGACCCATGTCGTGGCTACCCCAAGCCCGCCTCCCATAGGCCAGGGGCTGGTGACTAGCACCAAGGCGTAAATCCCGAAAAAAAGGGTAAGGCATTGCCTTTATAAAGTAAACAAGCACCACAGTGTAAGTAAGAAGAGGTATACACTATGTAAAACTGGGTACAAAAGTATTTTCGGAAAGTAAATGGGCCAGAATACAAACCCAAACTGAAAGTATCGTACAACTGGAAAGAAGTATAGCGACTGAAAGTAAAGCAGCAACGTCAAGTAGTCCTCTAGAAGTCCCACCTGATGGGTGGGAAGAGATAGCCTCCTCAGCTCCTCGGTCCAGCCGTCCTCTCCCTGTATGTCCCACCCAGTGGTCTACCTCTAGGTACCGACTTGCTCCAAAATCCTCAACCACGATCATCTTTGTCCGTCGTCTGCATCCAACACAACGTAGTATTGGCATAGCCCATGCAGGGGTGAGTATACGCTACTCAGTAAGGACCCCGAGACCCCCGATAGTCTCCCAGAATCCACAAAGGATAATCCACAAAGGAATATATAATAAAGAAGTAACATCCAACACTACTTAGGTATATTCCCATACATATACCTAATTCATCAATTCCAGTTCGTCTCCAACATCTGAGCCCACGTTCGATCACGTCCCCATAGGATAGTACAACCCAATCCACATAGGATAACACAACCCAATCCACATAGGAAAGGAATTCAATCATATCAAATATATAGATTGAAATTCAAGACTCAGATCACATAGGTATACTTCTTCGTAAGGTGATAGAGATGGTCAGATGTAGCCACTAATTCATCTACGTTGGGACCCACGTCGGATACTAAACCAGCTAAGCTGTCGGACCCACATAGGATACAGACCAGCTACTCTGCCAGACCCACATAGGATAGCAAGAAAAAAGTCAAACACTGCCAGAACCATGTAGGATAAAAGAAAAGTATTCATCGTCATCGAACCCACAGAGGATTTCAGTACGGTCTTCATCGCTGCCAAACCCACGGAGGATTTCAGTGCAGTCTTCATTTCTGTCGAACCCACGGAGGATTTCAGTACGGTCTTCATCACTACCAAACCCATGGAGGATATCAGTGAAGTCTTCATCGCTACCGAACCCACGGAGTATTTTAGTGTAGTCGTTGTCACTGCTGAACATACAGAGGATTTCAGTGCAGTCATCATCGTCGTCGCAGTCGCAGCCAGCTCTAGGGTTCCCGCACACAGCATGCTCGATTCCGGGAGGGTCCGATTCACAAGACAAGGGTTCGATACTTCAACTGACACATATTCTAGAGTTTATGTATCTCAAAGTTCCATATTGACAATAGGAACTCAACGTGACAGACGGCGCGTCAATCGGACGCCCGGTCCGAGAGTTATTAGCCTTTTTGTTTCAGGGGCCGGGTTGGTTTTTAAGTCAAAACCAACCTGAACGCACTCCAACTGCATCTAAAACTCGAGAGGAGTAATCCAAAAGGTCCGTCTCACTAATAGGAATCCAAAAAGGTTGACGGCACATCAATTGGACGTCCGGAGCTCATGTTATAAGTGTTTCCACTCCGGGGGCCCGGTTAGTTTCGTGCTCGAACCAACCTAGCCATACCCAAACTTCTCCGAATCCTTGAGTTTAATATACCGAAACGACCATATCAATCCAATCATCGCATTTCAACTGATGGTGCGTCGATCGGAGGTCTGTATCCCAAGATACGGGCATTTCAACGAAACTGCCCGAAAACAGTGGGTCTGGGCCCGGTCCGACCCAGCCCAGTACCACCTGGGTTGGCCCCACCCAGGTCTGGGTCCGGCCCATTAGGGAGCGACCCGGACCGGTGGAGCGGCCCGGCCCGGTTCGGCTGGCCAGCCTGGGTGGCCGGTTGGACTGGCGCGGACGCGGCAGCGTGGCCAGACAGCTCGGCTCGGCCGAGCTTTCGCGGGAAGGGGGGGGGGGGGGGGGGGCGCTGCCCCCCTGATTGAAACTGCGGCCCCCACATGGGGGCTGCTCATTTGCCATCCGGGGGATACAACCCCAGGTCTCCCTTCTGAAACGGTCATCTCGGTCTGTCCAACCTAGTCCATCCGGCCGGTGCTGCCGCCATGGGACCCCGTGGTCCCGCCCCTCCGAGGTGATGAGCCACGGCCTTGTCCGACCGGCGCGGCACACCGGCACCGTGCCCCTCTGCTGCGGCCCCGCTCCGGCCGCGGTGTCTTCGTGGTTCTCCGGGGTGGCACAATAGTGCCACGGCTTCATTCGTCCTCAACAGCGCGGCGCGACGGTGCCACACTTCATATTTGTTTCCGCGCGGTGTCGTTGCACCCCGCTACCTTAAATCGTGTTGCGAAAAACACAACATCAAAGGGGGAGGAGGGTCGGCCATGTTCATGCGGTCCGACCACCTCCCGTTAATCCGATATCAAGCGACATAAGAATTGGACGTTTCGACGACAATAAAATATTCAGGAACTAAAATCAAACCCCTACCTCAAGGTGTTGTCGAATGAAGGTTCGTTGCGGGAAAAGGATGTCGTGGAAGACAATGTCGCGAAAGGAGGATCGTCGGTGTCGCGGTACACGGCATCGTGGTACACAGCATCGAAGTACATGGAGTCGCGGAGAAGAGGACCATCGGCGTCACGGTACATGGCGTCGCGTCGTCGATCTCCGAGGAATTAGCAATCTTCGTTGTCCTTCGTCAGAGGTCGGCGTTCTTCGTCGGTGTCGATGCGTTCTTCGTGTTCTTCATGGAGGAAGATGAGGTTCTTCGTTGAACTCTCCCTCCCAGCACAATGAAGCACCCCCTAATGAAACAAGAGACGTCTTATTTAATTAACACACACAAGCTAACATTAAATTCAAAATTCAAAATAAATTCAAGAATGGATTACATTGAATAACTTAATTCAGTTCATTAATTAAGAGAGTTGACTTGGTATTTAAAAGGGGTGCGGGTGAGTTACATATTAAATGAACTAGAGGGAGGTTAAAATGGATTTGAAGGGGTGGGGATCCTGTGGGCCGCACATCACTAATATCCTACCTAGTGGAGTTATGATATTAGTGGGTTCCACTCCAACCACCAAGCATAGTTTTAAATTACCTAGAATATAAATAAAATTTTTAGCACAATATTTTATTTTAAACTTTAGTTAACCCATTTAATTAATAACCTCACCCGAGAAAACGGAACTCCGGAAAAGGTGTTCTTAATCATTTATTGGCTCTGCGATTCCTTTAGTACCCTCAGATTTCGATTCTGAGTATCGGTTCAAAAGTTAGGAAAACCCGCTCATTCGTTTACTGAACGTACCCGAGCTAAACATTGGAAATTGATTCCAGGCACACAGGGCCTCGGAACCAGGTGTCGTCAGAAACTGCGTTATTGTAAAATCCAAAAGAAAATTAAGAAAAATTTTCCCTTGAATTTTATGGGTCTTTATTGACTTGATAAGAATGAAATGGGTTTTTTTATTTTAAATAACATAAAGGAAACAATTTTACTTCCAATGTAACTTTTATTTAATTTATAGGTTCAATTTAAAGATTATAATTTTTTAAATGAAAGAACCCAATCCATTTTAGGGTATTTTAGTGTTGAAAATGGTTTTTAAAAGTGTATTTTGTATTAAAAATGTGATGATTACTGAAAATGGTATTTTAATATTTAAATTTTGTTGAATAATAGATAAAATAAGGTTTTAAAAAATTAAAATATTTTATTCATGATGCGGTTCATGGACATGATATATTTTGGGTATTTTCATATAGAAATAGGTGATCCAATTATATATCGAATTATTGGGGAACCAAGATAGTGCTCTAATTGTTGGGGAATTATTCTGTTCTCAAAAGAATAATATTGGATGTCGGTCATGTGGTTATTTAATTTTGTAAGGGTTTTTATGGGTTCAATGTGATAATTTCTAGGGTACATATATGAAATTTCTATTCCTTATAATGAGGTCACATGGAATGAAATTGTTTTTAAATGAAAAATTGATTAATATTTTGAAGGAATGATAATTTCATTTCTATGTAAACATATATATTTATATTTCATAAAATTTCATGGGTTCTCCTAATTTTCTCTCGATTAATGGTTTCCGTTAATTTATATCCCATGCTGAGATTTTTTTTCACATTCCACATTTCTAAAATTATTTTTCCCATACTTATGGATGTGTATTGGAAAGTAAGTGTTATAGTTGAAATTTTTAAATATTTTTCATTAAAATAAGTATGGTTTGGTTTTAAATTTTTTATATTGTGGAAAAATTGATACTAATTAGAAGTTTCATGTTCTTAAAATATATTTTTATAATATTATTTATTACCTAATTCTATAAAACAATAAACATGAAAATATCCTCCATGTAAATGAATGTATCATTATTATAAAAAACTCATGATTTTCTAATTTTTATAGCCATGTAATTATAGCTGGTATCTGACGTCAATTTTTCTAACAATTGGGGTTTGGATAATGATAATAAAATTTACTTGAAATATTTTTCTTATGTTTATGTTAAAATTGAATTTGAATTTTATTCAGTTTCTTCGTCTTAAATATTTCATTTATGAATGGATTTAAATAATGTAAATAAAGCAGAAATAAAGAGAAGTAATTGAGAGGAAAATATCATTCCAAATCAGTATCCCTATATGGTTGTAATTTAAATTGAGTTTTTTTACAATAATTGATGAGTTTACACAAGCTATAAATGATGGTGGTCATATATCACTTTGATGGTAAATATGATCAATGAAGGTCTTTGGATTAGAATAATAGAGCAAATAATTATATTGATGACATGGAATGAGAAATATTTCTGGATATTGTTGTTGATAAATACTTCCCTAAGGTTTTTTAGACTCTAGATGGAGAATAATTCAAATAATTGATGGAAAATATAAATATTATATGTATAAAAATGAAGAAAACATAATAAGATTGGACTATAATTATCATCAATTTATTTGAAACACTGGTAGTAAAATTAAATTATTTTACATTGGATTTAAACTATGTATATGAAGTGAATTTGTTACATGAAAAATTAAGAGCTATGAGAATGTTTTATATTGTGTTGAAAAACATGAGATGGTGTTTATGACTCTAATGTATCTCATGATAACAAATGTAAGAAGTGTAAAGGATTAAACATGATGGTGAAACATGAAATAAATAAATATGGAGGAATGAAAATTGACTTCCCATATTTTGCTATGTTTTATAAGAAGGTTGCTGGATAAAGTATAATGAATTATGGGAAGTATTACTAAGGTCGAATGTTTTCTGATATAGCCAATGAATGTAAAGGATATAATATTGAATAATTAATGTATTTTTTACCCAATATCCATCCAATGGACTTATGTTCTATATTTATTATCATGGGTCATTATTCGATCATTTTCACTAAATAGTAATTAGGTTTAGAAATCATCATGATTACATGAAAAATTTTATTAGAAAATATTTTTCTACTACATTTTTTATGTTGGTACCCCAAAATAATTGGTGAAAGTTTTCATAATTGTAAATTCCTATTATTTTATACCATGCTTTACTCTATATCATTAAATTTATTTATTTCATGGAAGTTTTCATTTAAATTGAAGATATCACCAAATGGAAGTAAGCTAGTTTTATTGTGTAAAATAATTGTAGATATTTTAACTGTAAAATATGTATAATAATCCTCATGTTGTTATTATTGGGATGATATTTTCAGAAAATCATTTTTAACAAACAATAGTAGAGTTTGATATCATTTTGGGTAGAGATTGGCTATTAGTTTATCATAATAATATAGATTGTAGTACCAATAATATTTTATTTAACAATTTAATTCCTTTGGTAACTTAACATTAATCTATGAAATTTATTGGAGATTTATGTGATGGTTACATATCTCATTGTTATTTAATAGAAATAAAATTTTCAAATTTGTGATGATATTAGAGTGAAAGAATATATGGATACTTTTTCAGAAGATTTTCTTACTATTATTTCAGATAGGGGGGGTAGAGTTTAACATTGAATTTGTACGTGATGCTATGCCTAATTAATAACCCTCTTATCGAATGTTTCATGTGGAACCTTTATAAATGAAAAGGAAATTAAATTTTTTACTAGAAAGAGGATTCATCTGACCAATCACTTCACCACGGGGTGCTCACTTTTAAAAAAAATTAAATATGGTTCAGTTAGACTATACATTGACCACAAAGCATTCAATAACATAACTCTTAATAAAGAGTATCATTTTCCTCATATCTATGTTTTTTTTATCATCATATGGTATAAAATTACCTTTTAAAATATTTAATAGAGTTCTAGGTACCATCCATTGAAATTGAATGAAAAAAATGTAAATAATGTATTTGAGACTAGATATAGGCTCTATGATTTTTATAGATATGGATTTTGGTTTTCCAAAGTCACCTTTTATATTTATAGACAATATGAATAATAAATTTCAAGAATTTTTTAAAATAATTTTTTCTTAATGATGAAATTTTGGAATATTCTAAAAGTGAAATGGAACATGGAATATAGTTAAGGATTTTATTACAGACCTTTAAGGACATGAAATTGTATGGGAAATTTATCATATGTGAATTTTAGTTGCAATAACATTAATTCATTGAAATATTATTTCTAAATATGGAAGGAATATTTATCTTTAAAATAAATTTGAAGAGTCTCCAACTTGAACATATATTGTAAAACCCTGATATTTTCTCATTTTTTTCTAATTAATTTAATCTTTTTGATATTTTTCATTTCACACAACACTGAAAATAATTATTATATATATATTATTCAAATATATTTGGATTGAGTTATATAGAATTCCATGTTAATCATGAACTATATGAAATATATTGGTTATCATTCTCTATACAAAATACTGAGGTAATCTTCCATTTCATGCAAGATTGACTTTCCTCGATGGCTTGTGTAACACAGAATACCTAGTGTTACCAAAAAATATGATATTATATGGAAATATATAACCTAGTAGTTAAAATATATATACTATGTATTATTAACAAAATTATTTTAATATATGGGTTTCACAATATATAAAGTGAATTAATTAGACAAAAATAATTTATAAATGAATATAAGAACCAATTGAATACAAATGGAGTAGATTTATTGAATATATTATTTTGCTCAAACACTTGTTTTAATACTAAAAAAATAAATAAAATATAATTAGTAATTCATTTTAATTTATTATATTTTTTATATATCCATATAAATATTTTTTATATTTATCCAATATATATTATAAGCATAAGATAAGAATGAAAACAATTTAACTCACAAAACCCAATGTTTTTATTAAGGAAATTTTAAATCCCTTTAGTGGAAAATATATTTTAAATATAAAATCTAGAATATTTAATAATTTATATATCAAAAAAAATTGTTTTTTAAATTTAAAAATAAAAATTATGTTAGGGTGAATTTTATTTATTTTTATGTGATGTTTTAGTTTTTTCTGAATAATGAAAAATACTATATTTTAGTTCAAAATATTTTTTAATATAATTTACTATATAAGGTTAAGATAAATTTTAAATTTATTTTATGGTTTAATTATATAATATTTTTATCGATGAATCCAATATAATTTATTAGAGCCAATTTCACATTGAATGTAGATATAAAAACATAGAAAACATTTGATCATTTCTATATTAAAAACATTCATTGTCTACCCAACTGCATGATTAACTTTTAATTATTTTCTTCAACTTCTGTGATTTGAATTTTTATAAATTTATTCCATATTTTGAATTAGAATAATATAAAATTTATAATATGAAAACATAGTTTTTTAAACATAATTATTAGTTGAGTAATTAAAATTAATTATAATATTTAAAGTTTAATTAAGCATAATAAGGGACTATACCATATCCATAAGGCCCAAAATGACCGAATCACTTGTCAAAAAGAAATTGGATGGACATATAAAGACTCTATACTCCATAATCTCTACATATGACCATTATATATCTGCATCCAATAAAAAGTGTTGTTGGGGTAACTTTGTTTTAAATTATTACAAGAGTGTCCCTCCCCCTACATTTTAAAATGCCTCCTCTCCACCCAATTCCTGACACCTCTAATGCCACATTATTTAAGAAAACTTATTCCAAAATAGCTCCCAAGCTCCTAAAAATACATTCATTTATAACTAATTAATTATTTTGGGTGTTTTATATAATGACCATTAATGTATTTTATTCCTATTATAGTAAAATATATGGGTACTTACATCACCATATGATGATATTTCTATCACAGGGATTATATTTCAAAAGTTACAAAATCGATAATGAAATATTTGTCTCATTTTTCCTTTATTGAAGAACATTTCATGTTATGAACTTATTGTTTTATATGAGGAGTATAAAATTAATTTGAAATGTTATGTCATGACTCTACTTAATTTCAAGATATTTTATTATTCATGTAACTTCATTATCTTACATGTGTAGTATGGTTCAATGTAACCAATTTATATGAGTTTATTGAAATAATCTCATCTTTTCTTGAGATTATTTATGATTGTGCATTATTTGATTAAATATTATTATCCATATCTCTATAACACCCATGAATTTTATTAATCCCGGGTTATTAATGATATATTCATGTATTGGATCCATTTTTCGACTCATTGACACATAATATAGTTATGAAATTGTTTTCTAAAATTGATTGACTTCACCTTTCTCACAAGTCATAAATACATCTTCATTCCAACCCATGTATTCTAAAAGGTATCCAAAAATATTCAATTATTCTCATATGATCATAAATTTAAATTTTTACACATGTTTTTTCTTTTTAAACAAAATGGGTTTTTATAACGAATATTCTTATCATTTTTATATTGAGGCACCTTTTTAAACTTTTTATGGTGTAAAATGAATGTTCAACATATTTGAGATTATCCTCCATCATGTATGAAATTACCTTGTAGCTTCCAATAAAATATTAAAAAGTTATTTTATTTTGAAAAAATAAAATGTTTTCCTATTATTCTTGAAATTCATTTTTTCAATGTATTTTCAAATGAAAATGTTTTCAGACTGATATCAATGTAATTTATTTGTTTTCATGGAAAATGATTTTTAAAATAATTAGAATATTACTTCATAAGTTTTCATGTAAAATTGTTGTGGAAATGTTTTCAATAATAACTAATAAGTTTTTTTTTCAAAAATAAATGTTTATCTGAATGTTTTATCTTTTTGAAAATAATGTTTCCAATATGGAAATTATAATTTCCCCATAAAGTGTTCTTGAAATATATTTCAAAATTACTTTCCATTAAAGAAGACATCAATTTATGTTACTTATGAATTTAATGGAAATGATCTAATGGTTCCATTAATGTTCTTTCACTGAATTTTTTATTCTTTATGAAATAGAATTTATGAAACCCATTTTTATTTCATAGCTTATATGCTTTTAAGATATTCTTCTTTGACGTGTTATGATTTTGAGAAAATGGTATTGAATCCTATATATTTTTTCACAGGTTATGATACAATTACAACTTTATGATATCCATTTCATTTTTTGCGTTAAGATAGGATTGTTTATCATTTGTTGGCACATGTAGGTATGATTTAATTATGTGATATGTGGGGGCCATATCTTCCTCCAATTCATTTTCTTAACTCAAGACTAACATTCCTCGATGGCTTACATAACACGAAAGACCGAGTTTCATTAAACAATAAGATATTATATAATAATATATTACCTATTCATTAAATTAGATTTTATGAATATTATTATCTTTTTTATGTAAATATATTGTTTTCATGATATATAAAATGATTTAACTAGTTAAAAATTATTTAGAAATAAATAAAAAACCAATTGAATATGAAGCGTATATTTTTATTGAAAAATATTTTTATTCTCACAATGTTGCTTAAATCCTAATAAACTAATTTAACTAAAATTAGTAATTAATTTTAATGTAATATATTTGTTATATATCAATGTAAATATTTATTAAATTCATCCAATAGATTTTTTAAGAAAAATATATTAATAAAACAAATTTAACAAATAAAACATAACATTTTTTTAATGAAATTTTTCTACCTTTTAATGGAATCCATATTATAAATATGAATTTTGAAAATTTTATAAATATATATTTCCAAATAAACATCATATTTGAAAGAGAATAATACAAATTTTGTTAGGGTGAGTTTTTGGAATATTTCTGGGAACTTTTATTTTTTAATGAACAGTAAAAAATAATGTATTTTACTTCAGAAATTATTTTTCATATAATTTATTTATAAGGATGAATTGAATTTTAAACTGGTTTAAATGTTTAATTTGATAAAATATTTGTTAATTAATATAATTTTGGGTATTAGAACCAATTTAAAATTGAAAATTGATATAAAAGCAATGAATTTTTTGAATCTTTTAACTATAAAAACCTATACTGTCGACTGAATACGAGATTAAATTTAATTTAATTTCAATCACTTATATGAATAGAATTATGTAAACTTGATTCCATGTTTTTAATCATAATTATTTATAATTTATTATAATTTCAATTTTTTTGGCTGGAAATATTAGTGAAGTAATTAAAATTAATTACATTGCTTAATGTTAAATTAAGATTAATAAGGGACTAAACCATAACCTTAAGGTCCAAAATGACTTATAAACTTGTCCAAAAATAAATTTTATGGACATATATAGATTATATACAGATTTGTGTTTAATCTGGTTCATTATTAATCCAATTTCAATAAAGAAACATTGGTGGGTTTCCTTTCATATAAAATATTAAAAGATTGCCACTCCTCCTCCGTTATAAAAGGCCTCCTCTCCACCCAATTACTCACACATCTCAGTCCATTTATGTTCTAAAAAAAACTACCAAAATATATCCCAAACATACATCACATTCTACATAAAGCCTCATTTCAGAAGAAAGCCTTCTAAAGAATCCCTTTGCTGGAAACTAAAAGGATTTGCCTCATTAAGAGCTAACAACCTCCCTCAAACTCCTTTCGTTTTGTTTTCTTTCTCCACTCCATCATATATTAATATGATATTATTTTATAAAAAAAATATATGCTCAATATACATGGATAATTTCATTATATTTATTTGACCGAAACATACACACACTTCCATGTAATTTGTAACAAACATATTGTTTGCGTGTACAGTGGACTATCGCCTCACTAAATGATGATTGTTCATTTTTCCTTTAAAACCTATCATATTAGAAATTATGATCAAAACTCTAAATATATATTTTTTATACTATATTATAATATATTTAATCTTATTTAATTATTTTAAAAACATATCTTTTTAACTTCCATTTTGTGTTAATATGATAATTTTGGATGAGGAAGTGCAGACTACCGCCCCCTCAAAGTGATGTGATTCGTTCATACACTATGTGGAATGAATTGAGGATTGGATAAGTGAATATATATGTTATATGATATAATAAATATAGTTAAATTATTATGTATATATATATATATACATTTATATGTAACTTTTACCTTTCTTCATTCAATAGGACAATTAAATGGAAATAGTGTTCATGTGTACGTACAGATTACAGTCTCCGTAAATGGTGTATTCCATTTAAATATACTGTTTTATAAATATTATTATAATACACATATACTATGTATAAAATATATTTGAATATTTTTTTTAATTCCTGAAATCATGATATATATATATATAAGGACTAACATATAACAAATTAAGATACATGTGAAAAACAAGGTAGATATTACCCGAAGTGAAACCTTAATATTGAATTGTTAATAAAAAGTGATATAAAGGCATAATTAAACCATATATGGTATTAGATGTAATAATATGGTTATTTTATAGATTTATAATAAATTTGTATTTATTATACATGATGTTTTTAATGAGTACGACAGGAGTCAAAACACAAGGTAAGAGAATTTAATCTCAGTCATTATTTCTGTGAGATACAAGCCATATTCACCACATACATCATTTGTGTGGTGTATATACTTCATATTAACGTACATCATTCATCTTATTCTAAAAAATATGTGGGTACTTATATAAAAATTTTATGATATTTCTATCATGGGTTTTTTGTTTCAAAAGTTACCAATTCGGTAATGCAGTTTTGGTCTGAATTTTTAATTACTGAGACACATTCTATATTATGCACATATATTTTTAAACGAGGGGTATAAACTATGTTGGACATGTTATATCATAAATATAATTCATTACATGATATTTTAGGCTTAATTTCATTTCATTTTCTTACTTGGGGAGTATGGTTCAATGTTACCATGTATTAAGATTTTATTGAAATAATCTCATCACTTCTCAGGATTGTTTATCATAATGCGTTATTTCATTAAAACTATTATCACCCATATATCAAAAACACTAATTAATTGTATTATACTTTGTTTATTCATGATATATTAGTGTATTGGAACCATTTTTACTCTTTGGTACATAATATTGTTAGAAAGTGATTTTAATAAACTTCAACTTTACTTCTCTCTTCGGTCGGAAATATAAGTTTATTCAAAACCATGTCTTGAAAATGTTTACAAAAATATTCTTTTATTATCATATTGTCTTTAAAAGTAAATTTTATCATTGTTTTACCTTCTTAAAAATAACTTTTTAATAATGAATCATTTTTCATTTTTCTATGTGTGCACCTTTCTAAACTTTTTCCGATGTAAAAAAAATGTTTAGCATGTTTGGGTTTGTCCTCCATTATGTCTAGAATTCCCTTGTAGCTTCATTTAGAAGATTAAAAAGTTATTTTCATTTAAAAAAATTTAAATTTTGTCCTAATATTTTTAAAATTAAATGTTTTAAATTATTTTCAAATTAAAATGTTATAAAAATGTTTTCAAACTATTTTATAAGATTTCAAGTTAAATGGTTTTCAAAATAATTCTAAGCCTATTTGATAAGTTTTCATGAAAAAAGGTTTTCAATGTTTTTTATTTATTAATTTATAATTTTTATTCCTAGTAAAATGGTTTCCAAAAGGATTCATATCACTAAAATTAAATTTAAAAAAAATTATTTTTTCCTCAAGAAATATTTTTCAATGATATTTCCAAATTATTTTCCATATAATATGACATAATTTTATTTTAATCATGAATTTATTGAAGATTATATAAAGGGACCATTCATGATCATTTTTTGAATGGTTTATACATTTTGTAATGGTCTTTATGAAACTCATTTCATTTTCATGGGTCATATACATTCAAAACCCACTTCTATGATGAGTTATAATTTTGATAAAATAATTACAAAGCCTATATATTTTTCCATAGGATATTATATGATTAAAATTCAATGATACCACCTTCATTTCATGGGTAATGATATGATTCCTTATGATTTTTTTGCACATGTATATATAATTTCATTGTGAGATGGGTGGGACCAATATCTCCCTCCAAGGGTTTGGATAAATAATTTATCTCATTAGATATACATGGTTGGGATGAATATTGAACCCATTTTAGTATTATGGGGATGGAATGAGGAGTGAACTGGGATAAGTAATATAGGGATGGAATGGGGAGTGAATCTGGTTTAGTAATAGACATTGTCCAAAAAGATGGTATTGGCAGTGATGCCTTTAATACTATGTAAGTCATATTATATACTTATGTGTCTTAAAAAATTCCATGTTTTATTTCTATGTTATTCCCTAATGTATTATGTTCATTATTTCCTAATGATTCCAGTCTCGTGAAATATCAAGATTTATTCCATGATTCATGTTTATGATCACTGATAAGTAGGGTATAATCTTCTATTTTCATAAGAATTTTTTCTTAACCCTATTCTCATGATTTTGTTAAAATATATTACTTGATTACCATTAATGATTATCTCAGATAACCCTTTTCTATGTTTCATTTCCAAAAGTTATGAATATATGTATCAAGATTGATGTGTCTGAGAAGGGTTCTTGTGAAGAAGAACCTCATGGGAGATGATGTATCTCCATTATCTACCTGTGTTTATGGTTATATACTTCCAAAAAAACTAGACTTATATGGTCACTGGGAGTCAGTTTGTATAATGTTTTATGATTTCCATAAAAGTGATGCAATATAAATGCATCTCAAAAAAATTTCATTATATATATAATAGAATTTTATATTTTTCTTAGATTAGGGAGGTACTAATGTTAGTGTGATGAAATTTTTACATGGTTCCCTAGACCACTAACCTTGAGAAATCAAAATTTTGTAAAATTAATATTGACCAATAAATGGGATGATTTCATTTAGTAATTAAAAAGTGGATTGGTGATTGATCTTGTTTTGGACATTCCTTCCATAAATGGTGAATGTTTTATCAATAGCGATGTGTTATTGAAAATAAATGTTTGTTTCCTAACATAGAATGATCATATAGTTTCTTACTCTTCACATTAGATGAGTCCCCAGAAGTAAAATTACTCTACAAATTATTTATAATTATCTTCTATGGTTTATTCTTTAAATAATTTTAGGCATCATTTATGTGTAGTAAAAATGTGAAATATATAATGTTCAAAAACTAGTAATGTAAATATTCACTCAAAATTAATTATACATGAGGAAAATAAGATGGCTATAGCTAAGAAAGAATTATGATTAAATGATTCATTAATAATTTGGAAAATAAAACAATTTATACATTTCAAGGAGTTGAAACTATATTATATGTTAAACATGTTACATCTAATACATGCTTTTTTAATGATTAGATAAATATTGGACTAGAATTTTTGGATGCATTGGGCATGATATATTTTGTTTTTGGATATAATATAGTTGGTTTTCTAAAATATAATTAATCATGTTCAGAAAGAGGATCAATGTTATTAGGAAACATAAAAATCCATTATGAATGGTACATTTCAAAATTTAAATATTGACGAAGAAGGTTTTTTATTATATAATAAAAGATTATGTATGACTTGTGATTAGAAGTCGAGAAAAGAGTTATTTGGTGAGGTTCATATTTCCCAGTTGCCCATACATCGTCATAGTAAAATGATGAACATACACCTTCTAGTGTATTTATGGTGGGATGGAATGAAAATATATACTGTTTAATTCACCATGAATTTTTGAAATTTCATTTGGTTAATGTTGAAATATAGTTAGGGAATGGAATATATGATCCAATTCCCCTTCTGGAGTGGAAATAGGAAAATATATCAATGGATTTCATGGTGAGAATAAAAAGGACATCATTAGGTAAAACTATGATTTGGGTTATTCTTTATCGATTAGTTAAATATACAAATTTCTTTCCCATTCATGATACAATGTCCTTTTATCAACATTCATGAATATATCAAAAATAGGATTTCGAGTTACATGTATTTCCTATTTCCATTATATTAGTCCATGATACATGTTTAACATATAATTTTTGGAAAGGAATTTAGAATTCATTGGACTGTGAATTAAATTCC
Organism: Viscum album; assembly: GCA_963277665.1. Taxonomy (NCBI): domain Eukaryota; kingdom Viridiplantae; phylum Streptophyta; class Magnoliopsida; order Santalales; family Viscaceae; genus Viscum; species Viscum album. The sequence goes on from OY728123.1 coordinate 896,386,373, forward strand.
AGTACTTATTTACTTCGTAAATTTTAAGGGACATCATTATGAATAAGTTAAACCAAAGATGGTGTACTTTGTTATTGTTTAATGTATTACCTCAAATATTGCGATCATCATCTTTCTTTGGTCAATTTTTCCTATAATAATTGATTTCATTTGAGTATATAGATGTAATAATTTGATGCATTATATGGAAATAAGTGTTAGAAACCATCATTTTGGTACTATGTGTGATAGATGATGATTATGGTACAAGAGTTGTTAGATGAAACAACATATAAAGTGGAGTTAATTAATTCAAATATGAGGATAAATAAAATTAGAAAGAAAATATATTTGTATAACTGGAGGGAATATCAGTTATTTGAGGTAGGTGATCTTGTATTTCCCCATTATTCTCCATTAAAAATTGTGAATCTTTTTTGTAGGAAAGGGTAGGTGACTACATTTTTAATTGGATGAAATTAACTATAAGTGAATAATGATGAATGTTTCTACCAAGTGGCCTTAACTCTGAGTTTATACTAGTTAAAAAAATTATTTCAGGACTCAATGATAAGGTAATATTTCAAAGAACCATCTCATTTTTAAATCCATAAGTAGTACAGCTCTAAGAGAATAATTTTTTAAAGAAATATATAATTAATATTCATGAATACAGAGAAAATGTGTTGAAAAATAAAGAGATTCACCAGGATAAGGTAATATGGAAAATCCATATGGTTGAAGAGAAAAGATGGTAACATTAAAACACTATGAGTGAATCATATTACCACTTCTTTAATACTTGAATAAAATTGTGTGGGTAAAATTTATAAAATTTGGAAAAAATGTAAAAGTTCATTTTATTATACAATATATCACTTTTATATTTATTAAAATGAACTATATAGTTATATGATTTACCAAAATATTGTGTATTTATTTTATAAATTATGAAGTAGTTTAAAAAAATCATTATACAGTTTTATAAAAAAGTTTAATTACTAAAATTTTTAATTTTTAATTGAAAAAATAAAGATAATTTTTGAATTAATAATATCAAAATTTAAATTGGGGGAAATTTATATATTATTTTTAGAATATATTTATTTTTTAGTTAATAGAGAAAAATACTGAAATTTTATAAAAGTATCCCTTTTTTATAAATTAGGTAATTTATATGTCTTAATATCTTTTTTATATTATTTCATGTAACCTATTTTTTACTTATTTATATTTGATCCGCTTATTTTCTATTGAGTCAGAATTATATTGGTTTTTAATAAACATTTGTTTTTGTTTTTAAAAGTTGATTTTTCTAAAAAATTTAAAATTTATAATGATAGAATATATTAATTAGTAAAAATAATCTATAAAGGGTAATGTTTTGGATGAAATTTATAAATTATATATCATTAAATTTTTTTATTTAATTATTACTATTGAGACATGTGGAAATATATAACAATCTTTTTTTCTCAAAAGATACACTTCTTAAAAACCAAATGGCTCGCAACATTTTTAGGATTAATTTTAAATTAAAAATTTTCAATTTTTGAAATGAATATGTAAAAATATCTTAAAAATTTTCCATAACCATTATTTAAAGTATATAATGAGTTGAATTTTATTTTTAGAAACATTATTATTGAAAAATGAAATAATTAATTACCACGGTTAAGGTAAAGTTGGGTTTAGCGAAAGTAAAATTAGAAAGGTATGAAAAACATTTCTTATTTATGGGTCTAAAAAATATTTTTTGTCTTTATTTACATCATGAACCCTATAAGGATCGATAATGGTCTGTATTGGACCCTTTTTATATATTATAAAACTGTGATAGGTCAATTCGTTTCAAAAATACCATGTGTTTCATCCCCCCATTTAAAAAATTCTACCCCATCTCAAACTTTATTCACACCATTAATACTCATTGAATAAGACAATCACTACCAAAATAACATAAAACAACACCTATATAGAACCTTTAATCCATAATTTTGTCATAAGTGGATCCTATAGTGTCTTTAGGTGAAAACCAACTGAGGATACCCATAGAAGAGGTAATGTTCATCAATGACTGTTTTTGTTTTGTCTCTTCATCAGCCCATTAAATTATTCATAAAAAATTATTATATAATAAAATAATTTTATTAGATATACTAATATTGGTTTTAGTATAAGAACCTAAATAATATTTATCTTCCAAAAAATTGTTATGAAATCATCATTCAAGTGCACACCAAATTATAGACTCACAAAACTATGTAATTCATTTTTACATTACCACCACTCATGATTGGGTATTGTAATGCCCCAACCGCAGTTACCTAGAGTCGGTGAATTACTACATAACATTGGAATGATCCCAAGAAATATCAATTCTCTAATGACCGGTTAGTTTAATAGCTTTGGAAACACTTGATATATTCCTAAATTTTTACATTACATAATAAAAATGAAAACTACCACAACATAGCCTCCATAGTCTACACTCTTATCCCCTCAAACTATCTCTGCAGGTCATTCATAATTTACTTTTCAAATCCTAGGGAAAATAAAACATAGAAAAGGGGTGAGTCAAACGCCCATTAAGGATAACAATATAGCATAAACTTTCATAAATAAGAATAAACATTTAAGGTAATGTATAACTAAAACAAAAGCCTTTTAAACTTGAACTTCAACATAGTATGGAAAAAAATAAAATGAAATAATTTCATTTACTTTTTCACATGGATATTCTACTAATCGAATAATCACATGCAATATCAATAACAACTTTCATAATGATGGAATGCATAATGTCAGACTATCATAACCACATAGCCAAGGCCTTGTGCCAAGACTACAAATAAGATTTTTCCAAGGCCTTGTGCTAAGACACTAGTTTGTCTAATGAGACCTACCGATGCATTGGGGAGCTATAGCGGGCTCCACCCATCACATATTAAGTCCAATGCATTCCCATATGAAAAGGTTCAAACATAACATAAACATTCGTATTAAAACTAGCATACGAAATGTAAATACTTCATCCATAAACCATGAATGGTATAAGAATAACACATCCACAGTCAAACACATCACAAAAACATCAAAACAATATGGAAGTTTTGTATCGTAATAAATCAACTTCAAATAAACTTAAAATTCATCAAAGGATGTTGACATAGATGAAATCAAAACTATTTGAGAGAGATATCTCTTTTTTGAAATCATTTAAAAGTCACACATTTATTAAGGAAGTATTTTAAATGAAATTTTTGAATCAAAGTGTCCCATACCACTTCAAAACTTTTGAAAAGAAATATCATTTCGAAACATTCATTTCCATATAAATAAATCCTTAAAATCATTTTGAAAACATGGACATTAATGAAAAAGATTTATAAAGATAAATCATTAAAACATTTAAAATTCTGATTTTGATAAAGAGTACCTTTCAGAAATTTGTAAAATAATAATTTTGAAATCATTTAAAAGTCACATAAAAATAAAACATTTACTTTGAAAATATCCTTATAAGCATGTAAGGGAAGCTTCAAAAATTTTATAACGATGTAAAATAGCCGCACCCACTGTATAAGTTAAAAAAACATTCTTACATTAATTCTGTCAAAAAGGTTAAAAAGAACCTTGTTTGGAAAATGACGGAAGGATTCCTTTATAAAACTCATATAAAAAGTCAAAAAAGGGTATAAATGACTTTAACCCATATTATTGTAAATAGTAAAAATGTTTTGAAATACAGTTTTAATAAACATGGATGTGGATGATAAAGAGATCCTAGTATATTATTACGTATAAACAACCTCGGATAATGAAGAGATTGTGAAATAAACCCTTACCTTGTGCTTTTCCTTTTTTGGGGTAGGTTAACCTACTGTATAATGGTGAAATAATTGTTATTAAATTATACAAGAATCATATAAATTAATATGATATCATATATGATCTTTTAATATTGATTTGTTAATAATATCTTAGTATTATCGTTGTTTCGGTTGTTAACATACTTGTTTTATTTTATATGTTTTGTTAAGTAAGCCATGTTTTCCATAGATAGGTTGTATATTAATCATATCCAGAATGATATCAAGTCTTTAGATACTATTATTAATCATCAAATGAGAATTATACTTGGAATGATACGATGGAGAATGAATCTCATCGCGTTCGTGGAGATGGTAGTCCGTACGTACGCACGAGCGACAATATCATTCTTTTGATATTAAAATAACATATAATTGGATGTTATATCATATATACAGAATCATTATCATGTTATATTTATTATTTAAATGAATTAAACATCATTATTATACCAATCCAAATAATAATTTATTGAATAACAATTACACCACGATGTGGAGACGGTAAGCTGTACGTACGCACGTATGGTGACATGTTATTCAAAGGATGGATAGAATAATGAATATGGTTGTACCATATTTATAATAACATCATAGTATATATAACATACTGGAGTTATTATTTTATAATGGTAATAACAATTAAAGAAGAAGTGGAAGAAGAAAGGGATTTGAAAGTGTGTGGTGAAAACATTACATCTTCTTCGGGTTCTTCCATCTAATTTGATCAAAATGTCTCCTTATGTTGGCTTTATGACTAAAGTAAGGCCTCTAGGATGCAGTGAGGGAAGTTGAGAGAGTATTTGTGCAGAGTTTTTCCAAACCATAAGTCTTTGATGGTGTGAAATAATGAGAAGAAGGAGTTCCCTTTTATAAGAGGGGTGAGGGGAACCTTTGGAAAAGCAAGAAATATTATTTTATAATAAATTTATATTCGGTTTCTAATGGCTCCAAAGTGGATTATTTAATGGTTAAGGTGGGTATTGGTAGAAAACCACTCAACCAATAGTATTTAGACAGGTTTGGGTCATTATATTAACCTTATCTTTTAGTTTTAACTCTTTGTTAATTAGTTTGACACTTACCATGTCACTTTGTATTTTTATATTATATAGTTAATAAACATAATATACACATCCAAGAGACCCCCAAGTGGTCCATTAATGATACACATATCATGATATAAGTCTCTTGGACAATACTTAGATTTTAGGAATTTATTATCAATTAATAATATAATATTTGTTTTAAAAACTCTTTTATGTCAATTTTGACACTATTCAATAGTTGTTTTTTTTAAAACTCGTAACAGAATTATTACTTATAAAAAGTTAATTAAATCATACCTAACATATAATATTAACCTATAAAATTAGTTTAATTCATAAAAAGTCTCAAATTATATTTATTTGGGTATTTATAATATCAATTATTTTAATTTTTCACTATTATGGTAATTAATGAATCATCATTGTGTCATACATAACATATATTATATAATGTCTAAAAATTATAAATAAAATATAATTATGTAGGAAATATTTTTATATTTCTAATGAATATTTATTGTCGAAAATCCAACATATATATCCCTTTGTAAAAAAAATTTTTCTAAAAGATATATGCTTTTGTCATTTTTGTATTTATTTTAACTTAATTAAAATAAAGTGTCCCTATCTCCTACAAGTGGCTCCATGGGGTCCCAAAATCGTCCCAAAGATGCCCATGGTCGTACATGTATCCACCAATAAGGTTATGACACGTTTTAGGGTAATTTAGTATTATTATAATATTTTTTTTAACCCTTATTTACCAGATTTACCCTTTAACCATGGTAAATAAAATATTTACCGATGTAATTATCCAAAATGTCTAAAATTAAAAGTTACCTATTTACAAAATTTGGACATCCTGATTCCAAATATGAAATCCATCTTTCCAAATTCAAAACACAGAAGTGGCAGAAATTAATTTAAAATTAATTCCCTCTGTCAAAACAAAAAATGTGTTTTTAAGATATAATAACTATCAAAAGATTGATACTTGTTTATTTCCGGTATAATTGTGAAATTATGTTTAATGACCAAAATTGTATTAAATGGTAAAAATATATTCTAAATATACTTTAAAACCACTCAAATTCATAATTTATCTCTATTAATTGTTTTGATTAAAAATTTGTTTTTATTTAAAATTTAGTAATTTTCACTATTCATAAAAATATTAAGGTTATCCGAAAAGTACCAAAATTTTACCTTAGGAAAAATTTGATACTCCAAATCCAAAAATGAAGTCTATTTTTAGAGATAAAATTTCTAAAATTTTAAAAAGTAGGTAATACTATTCATAACGGCTAGTTTGATCGGTTGTGGTGCGTATTAGAACTCGATGTTGCGTACAACACACGCTATTTCATTATTCAAAGAGAAGCGTACCGTAGAAGCTTGGGGTGTTACATTCTCCCCTCCTTCAAATAATTTCATCCTCGAAATTTCTAGAATACCACCGCATGAAATGACTCGGGTGGTTCTTTATCATAAGTTCCTCAGGTTTCCACGTTGCCTCTTCCATCTTATGGTTTCTGCACAAGACTTTTACCAGACGAGTCATACGGTTTCTCAGTACTTGTTCTCTCGTATCAAGAATCTTGATGGGATCTTCGCTATAAGACAGATCGGGTTCCAGTTCTAATTCCTCATAGGTGAGTACATGCGTTGGGTCAGGCATGTATTTCCTCAATAGAGCTAGGTGGAACACATCCCGAACTTTGGAGAGACTTGGCGGCATTACCAATCGGTATGATACAACCCCAATTTGTTATAGAATTTCGAAAGGTCTGATGTACTTGGGACTCAATTTACCTTTCTTACCAAAAAGTATGAATCCCTTCCATGGAGATACCTTCAGGAAAACATGATCACCGACTTGAAATTCCAAATCCTTCCTTCGATTATCGGCATAGCTCTTCTACCTACTTTGAGCAGATTTGATATGGTTTTGGATTAACTTAACTTTTTCCATCATTTCCTCCACTAGTTCTGGGCCTACAAGTTTTCATTCACCAACGTCATCCCAACAGGTTGGTGTGCAAAATCTCTTTTCATAAAACGCTTCATATGGTTCCATCTGAATACTCGAATGAAAGCTATTATTATAGGAAAATTCTACCAGAGGTAAATATTGATCCCACATACCCTGAAAGTCAAGTGAGAAGGATCTCAACATGTCTTATAAGGTTTGAATAGTTCATTCTGATTGTCCATCTGTTTGAGGGTGGTAGGTAGTTCTCAAATGAAGTTCAGTATCCAAGGCTTTCTGAAGACTTTTCCAGAATCTTTAAGTAAAACGGGGGTCACGATCAAAAACAATCGATAGTGGTACTCCATGAAGTCTCACAACTTCATTAATATATAGTCTTGATAGTCGTTCAAGTGGTAAATCATCCCTTATAGCAAGAAAATTTGTTGACATGGTAAGACGATCAACAATGACCCATATTGCATCATTCCTTCTATGAGTCTTTGGTAGCCCCATGAAAAATTCCATCATAATATTGTCCCATTTCCACTCCGGTATGGGAATAGGTTGCAATACTCCACCAGGCTGTTTCCTTCCAGCTTTCACTTGTTGAAAAACCATTAATCTTGACACAAAATCAGAAATCACCCTCTTCATGTTGTCCCAACAAAAATGTTCCTTCAAATCTCTATATATTTTGGTGCTCCCATGTTGTATAGAGAAATTGGAACTATGAGCATCATCCATCAATTCCCTTTCTAGATCAGGTAAATCGGTAACACAAAGTCTCTTTCCAAATTTCAAAATTCCTTCTTCACACACAACTGATGGTATCCAGATCGAAGGTCAATCTTTGAAAAGTATTGATCTATATGCAGTTGGTCAAATAAATCATCAATGTGAGCTGGGGATACTTGTTATTTATTTTTATAGCATTGGTCTCCCTGTAGTCGATACATAACCTCATAGATCCAACTTTATTTTAAACAAAAATAATAGGGGCTCCCCATTGAGAAACACTAGGGAGAATAAATCCCTTACTACTCAGTTCCTCTAGTTGTTTCTTTAGTTCAACTAATTATAGAGTGGCCATTCTATAAGGGGTCTTTGATTTAGGCCTTGATCCAGGAATTAAATCAATGGAATACTTAACTTCTCGTTCTAGAGGATGTCCAGGTAAATCTTCCAGAAACACATCTACATATTATTTCACAGCAGGTACATCCTCTATTTGGACATTCCTTTCCTCGACCACTGTAATTTCATCCTCTTCGTCCCTAATAATTGAATTTAGTTGAGCTACTGGGGGTGGATCTAGATAAGAATTAGGTGGTGTTGATTCTGCTCTAATGATAAGGTGCTCCTTATCAACATCATCAAAAATTGTAACCTCCTTGTTCTTAAAATAAATCTTTACATCATAGTCCAATAGCCAATCCATACCGAGGATTATATCATACTCAATCATAGGTATGACGATGAGATCAGCAGATAAATAACATTTATGTGCTCTAATGGGGACTGATTCACAAATTTTTTTACAATGATACTTCCTTTAGGAGTTTTAACTGACAACTCCATTGTTAAATCAAATTGGAAATATCTAATTTTCTTAGAAAACTGGGATGATATGAAACAACGCGATGATCCAGAATCAAATAATGCATTTGCTAAACTTGAGGAAACCATTAAATTACCTGCCACCGCATCTTGCGGAGCTTCTACCTTAGTAGTAGTGATAGCATAAGATTGGCCTTGATCCCTTGGCCTTTTCTGAGGTAAGTTCCCCTGACATTTAGGACATTCATTTGCATAATGTCCCATCTCCCTGAAATTGTAGCACTGAACATCGATAGCTTCCTTCTTACCTTTGCAATCACGAGTTTGGTGGCCTTTTTCACCACACTTGTAAAAGACACCCATTCCCTTCAAGAAAGTACCAGGTTGTTTCTTCCCACATTTACCATAGGATGGATATTCAACCTTTCCTTTCTTCCCATTACGTCCATTCATAGATTGTTCAGCAGATCTCTTCTTCTCTTGCTTTTCTTTAAAGTCATAAGATATAGATATTTCTTTCTCTTTCTTGATAGCACATGAGAAAATGTCTTTGTACGATGAGAAGGATTGTGAGACTAATGCTTGACGGATAAATGGTATTAACCCGTCAAATAAACGATCAATATTACTTCGTGGGTTATGTATATAATCTCCAGCATACCTTGCTAACCTTGTAAAGTTATCCTCATACTTTGCGACATTCTCATCCTCCTTTTGTCTAAGACTCAGAAATTGCCTTTCCATATCTGCTTGATGTTCACGAGGAAAGTATTTTTCTAAAAATAAATCTTTGAACTCCCTCCATTCCATATTTGATACTTCATCATATTCCTTCATGTTTTTAATCAATGACCACCATTGATCAGCATCTTCAGTGAGGCGGTAAACTGCCATAATAACTTTTTCCCTTTCACTACTCCCCAAATCCTGAAATATTTTCTCTAGGGAATTTATCCATTGCTCAGCTACTAAGGGATTTGTACTCCCATTGAACATTGGTGGTTGTTACCTCATGAAACGATCTAACATTGATCCTCCACGCTGCGGATCAGGGTGCTCCATACGGGTAAGGTTATTATTCATAACCTGAGTGAGTTGTCCCAGTATCGTGATTAGCTGATCGTCACCAGTTGCATCACCAGATCCACTATAATTATCTTGAGCAGGAGGTAAATCCCTACATGGAGTGCATGCATTGATACATTTTCCATTTCATCCACTAGGAGCCATTTCTAATCAATGGAATAATCAAGATCAGATTATGAATCAAAATACATAATTCCATACTTATAAAACACTTAACATAAATTGAACTATTTATGGATATAATCCATAATCATAAAAATGTTTCCTTGGAGGAAGTATATACTCATAAACCAATCATAATGATTTGTAAAGAAAATGAGAGTTATCCTAAGCATATCCCCCGGGAGTGTCATTACCAAGAGTGCAGCAAATTCTATTGCCGTGCACTAGTTCTCGTTCGAGTCTAGCTCAAAGTGGTGTTTTCAGGTTTTACCCCTAGTTACATCTGTTCCAGAGCAACCTTTACCTACTCGTATCCATAAAGGGGTGTATTTCTCGAAAAACTCACAAAATCTCTATAATACCAAAATTCTATGAAGTTCTTCTATACTAATCCTCAAAGTCCATCTTCAATCTATGTTCTCTAGTCAGATTTTATCTAAATCTAGCTTCCATGGTTTGTACAAAACATCCTCTGATACCAATTGTAACGCCCTAACCCCAGTTACCTAGAATCGGTGCATTATTACATAACATTGGAATGATCACAAGAAAGATAAAATCTTGAAAGACCGATTAGTTTAGTAGCCTTGGAAACACTAGATATATTCATAAATTTTTACATTAGATCATAAAAATGAAAACTACGACAACATAGTCTCCATAGTCTACACTCTTATCCCCTAATACTATCCCTGCAGGTCATTCATAATTTACTTTTTCACATCCTGGGAAAAATAAAACATAGAAAAGGGGTGAGCTCAAATGCCCAGTAAGGATAACAATATAGCGGAAGCTTTCATAAATAAGAATAATCATTTAAGTCAATGTATAACTAAAACAAAAGCCTTTTAAACTTAAACTTCAACATAGTATGGAAAAAAATAAAATGAAATAATTCCATTTACATATTCACATGGATATTCTATTAATCAAATAATCACAAGAAATATCATTAACCACTTTCATAATGATGGAATGCATAATTCCAGACTATCATAACCACATAGCTAAGGCCTCATGCCCAGACTACAAATAAGATTTTTCCAAGGCCTTGTGCCAAGACACTAGTTTGTCTCATGAGACCTACCGATGCATCGAGGAGCTATATTGGGCTCCACCGGTCACATATTAAGTCCAATGCATTCCCATATGAAAAGGTTCAAACATAACATAAACATTCGTATTAAAACTAGAATATGAAATGTAAATACTTCATCCATAAACCATGAATGGTATAAGAATAACACATCCACAGTCAAACACATCAAAAAAACTTCAAAACAATATGGAAGTTTTGTATCATAATAAATCAACTTAAAATCTATCAAATGATATTGACATTGATGAAATCAAAACTATTTGAGAGAAATATCTCTTTTTTGAAATCATTTAAAAGTTGAACATTTATTAAGGAAGTAATTTAAAATAGATTTTTGAATCAAAGTGTCCCATACCACTTCAAAACATTTGAAAAGAAAAATCATTTCAAAAAATTCATGTCCATATAAATAAATCCTTGAAATCATTTTGAAAACATGGACATTAATTAAAAATATTTAGAAAGATAAATCTTTAAAACATTTAAAATTCTGATTTTGATAAAGAGTGTCGTTCAGAAATTCTAAAAATATTCATTTTGAAATCATTTAAAAGTCACATAAAAATAAAACATTTACTATGAAAATATTCTTATAATCTTTTAAGGGAAGCTTCAAAAATATTATAATGACGTAAAATAGCCGCACCCATCGTATAAGTTAAAAAAACATTCCTACCTTAATTCTGTCAAAAAGTTTAAAAAGCACCTTGTTTGGAAAATGACGGAAATATTCCTTTAAAAAACTCTTATAAAAATTAAAACAAGGGTATAAATGAATTTAACCCATATTCTTGTAAATAGTAATTTTTTTTTTTGAAATACATGTTTAAGAAACATGGATGTGGATGATAAAGAGATCCCAGTAGATTATTACGTATAAACAACCTCGGATAATGAAGAGATTGCGAAATAAACCCTTACCTTGTACTTTTTATTGGTTGGGGTAGTTTAAACTCCTGTATAATGGTGAAATAATTTTTATTAAATTATAGATGAATCATATACATTAATATGATATCATATATGATCTTTTAACATTGATTTGTTAATAATATCTTAGTATTATCGTTGTTTCGGGAGTTAACTTACTTGTTTTATTTTATATGTATTGTTACGTATGTCGTGTTTGTCATGGATAGGTTGTATATTAATCGTATCCATAATGATATAAAGTCCATAGATACTATTATTAATCATAAAATGAGAGTTATACTTGGATGAATACGATGGAGAATGAATCTCATCTCGTTCGTTGAGACGGTAGTCCGTACGTACGCACGAGCGACAATATCATTCTTTTGATATTAAAATAATATATAATTGGATGGTATATCATATATACAGAATCATTATCATGTTATATTTATTATTTACATGAATTACACATCATTATTATACCCATCTAAATAATAATTTATTGAATAACAATTACACCACGACGTGGAGACGGTAAGCCGTACGTACGCATGTATGGTGACATGTTATTCAAAGGATGGATAGAATAATGAATATGGTTGTACCATATTTATAATAACATAACATTATTTATACGATATTGGATTTATTATTTTATAATGGTAATAACAAAGAAAGAAGAAGTGGAAGAAGAAAGGGACTTGAAAGAGGGTGGTGAAAACATTACCTATTCTTCGGGTTCTTCCTTTTGATTTGATCAAAAGGGCTCCTTAGGATGGCTTTATGACTAAAGTAAGGCCTATAGGATGAAGTGAGGGATGTTTAGAGAGTATTTGAGCAGATATTGGCTGATCCAAAAGGTTTCGAAGGTGTGAAGTAATGATAAGGAGGAGTGCCCTTTTATAAAAGGGGTGAGGGGCACCATTGGAAAATCTAGAAAGTTTATTTTATAAACAGGTAATATTAGGATTCTAATGGATCCAAAGTTTTTTATTTAAAGGTTAAGGTGTGTATGGGTCTCAAACCACTCAACCCATAGAATTTAGATAGGTTTGGTTCATTATATTAACCTTATCTTTTAGTTTTAACTCTTAGTTAATTAGTTTGACACTTACAATGTCACTTTGTATTTTTATATTATATAGTTAATAAACGTAATATATACATCCAAGAGACCCCAAAGTGGTCCATTAAGGATACAACTATTATTATATAAGTCTCTTGGCCAAACCGTATATTTTTAGGAATTTAGTATCAATTAATAATATAATATTTTTTTAAAAAACTCTTTTATGTCAATTTTTACATTATTCAACATTTGATTTTTGTAAACCTCATAACATAATTATTACTTCGAAAAAAATTAATTAAATCATTCCTAACATATCATATTAACCTATAAAATTAGTGTAATTCATAAAAAGTCTCAAATTATATTTATTTGGGTATTTATAATATCAATTATTTTAATTTGTCACTATTATGGTAATTACTACATCATCATTGTGTCATTAATAAATTATAATATTTAATGTCTAAAAATTATAAATAAAATATCATTATGTAGGAAATCTTTTTTTCTTTCGAATTAATATTTATAGTAGAAACTCCAGCATATATAACCCTTTGTAAATAGTTTTTTTCTAAAAGATATATGGTTTTGTCATTTTTGTATTTATTTTAACTTAATTAAAATAAAGTGTCCCTATCACCTACAAGTGGCTCCATGGGGTCCCAAAATCGACCCAAAGATTCCCAGTGTCATGCATGTATCTACCAATAAGTTTAGGACACGTTTTTGGGTAATTTAGTATTATTATAATATTATTTTTTAACCCTTATTTACCAGATTTACCCTTTAACCATGATAAATAAAATATTTACCGAAATAATTATTCAAAATGTCTAAAAATAAAAGTTACCGATTTATACAATTTGGACATACTGATTCCAAATATGGAATACATTTTTCCAAATTCAAAACACATAAGTGGAAGAAATTAATTTAAAATTAATTCCCGCTGTCAAAACAAAAAACGCGTTTTTAAGATATAATAACTATCAAAAGATTGATACTTGTTTATGTACGGTTTAATTGTGAAATTATGTCCAATGACCAAAATTGTATTAAATGGTAAAAATAAATTATATATATATTTTAAAACCACTCAAATTCTTAATTTATCACTATTAATTATTTTTATTAAAAAATTTGATTTTATTTAAAATTTACTAATTTTCACTATTCATCAAAATATTAATGTTATCCGAATAGTACCAAAATTTTGACCTTAGGCTAAATTAGAGACTTTTAATTCAAAAATGAAGTCCATTTTGATAGAAAAAATTTCTAAAATATTAAAAAGTAGGTATTACTATTCATAACGGCTAGTTTGATCGGTTGTGGTGCGTGTTAGAACTCGATGTTGCCTACAACACATGCTATTGCATTATTCAAAAAGAAGTGTACTGTAGAAGCTTGGGGTGTTACAGGTATGATGATTTATATAAACATTATTTATATACTTTATGATATAATTTAACATATTTATTGATTATATCATATTTTCTATTTTATATTCCCTACCATTATGAATATGATAATGTCAGTCGTGTCTATGGAGGACAACTGTATCATGAAACGATTAGATTTTTCTTTTTCAGAAATGCTTTAAACTAAGGAAAATAAGAGTAACTATAATTAATATATTTTATATAAAATACATAATCACGATAATAATGAAATATATATTATTTTGAAAACACAATATATAATTTTTTTTCTTACCTTTTCACTCACTGAAAAAGGTATAACATCCATTGTGGATGTGTAGACTATCGCCTCCTCAGAGTGATGTGATTAAATTGTTATCAACACAAAAAAATGATATATTTATTTGGATATATAATTAAATTATATGGTATTTATGTTATTATTATGATTTTATGAACCTAAAATGTTACTTATCTTTATTGTATATTGATCATTGAATAAAGGTGGTGTTACTCTAGAATATGCACACCCTAAAATCTCCTTGATCATAACCTTCATAGATTTTTTATATCCATAATTATATAATGAATATAAAAGTGTAATTGAGGTATATTAATTTTAATTTTTTCAATATTTTTATTTGGGATACATTTACATAATGAACTCTTTGACCATATTCATCCTATATAAGTCATTTTTTTACTATAAGACAAATATCGTCAAAACATCCCATGTAAACTTATGAGATTTTGTAGTTATTTATAAAAACCTAATTATAGGAATAAAAATAAAAATAAAAAAATAATTGTTTTGTAAATTATGTAAATAATTAACAAATTTTTAATATTATGGAAGTTAAATACACACATGAGAATTACGACTCAATGTAAGGGAAATCATCTCCATTTTCCATCATTAAAGAATATTTTGGTGTTATACACCTATATTCATTTATGAGAAATATATTCATCCCCCTTGTAATTTTATATCATGAATATAACTATTACAATTGTATTTAATTTATTAATAGTTTGTCCATCGTGTCGTTATTAATTAAAAAATTCCAAAGTTATAAGGTAATTTTCTTCTAAATGAATCCTCAATAAATAGATTCCTTCTAACAAACATTCTATTAAATATTAATGTAATTAAAATTATTTTTAAATTTTTTTATATTGGAATAAAAGTTATATAATTTAAATTTTATTTCACTTTAAATATGTTTCAAGGTTTTTCAGAAGGATTCTTTTTATGTGTACTAAAAGAAATATTTGGACATATGATAAATGAAATGTTCAATTTTTTTAGTATATGGTGAAAATGAAATATCATTCCACTGTAACATTTATTTTATTTATATATTCCATTGAAATATTTCATTTTAACTTAAATAAAAACACGCCATTCACTTTTCTAGGTATTCTAATATTGAAAATATTCTTCTCAAATGAAATTTTTTTGTTGTGAAAATAGTTTTTTTAATGAAATAAGGAATTTAGTATCTGAATACTATTCGAATACATGTTTAAATGAGTTTTTAAAATTTAATAAATAAATTAATGTTTGGTTTCTTGGACTTCATATATGATGGGTGTTCCCAAATATCATTGGGAGAGTTTGTTATATCATAAACAATGGGGGAACCCATATGGGGACCCAATGCATTGAGTAATCAATATATTCTCTATGGAATTATATTTTAATTCATAAATATGGTTATTTTAATTCATTATAGTTTTTTATCTATTCTATAATAGTTCTACGATATGATGTCCCAAACAAGATACATAACTTTTCTATTCCTTATGAACAATTTTCATGGAAATCTTTTTTCATCAAAATGTAAAATAAATGATCTTTTAATGTAATGATAATTCCCCTTCACGGAAAATTTTATGTTATTTTAGAAACAGTTTTCAATGGGTTTTCATGTTTTTTACTGGAATTGTGTTTTTATATCTTTAATATCCCATTCCTATATTTTTGTTCTCATTCAACATTTTTAAATTTTTCACAGGATTTAAGGATGGGTAATAGAAATAAAGTGTTCATGTTTAATGTCATGAACTGTTTTCATGAAAAGAACTAATTTTTTGTTTAAAATTTTTTA
Source organism: Viscum album (assembly GCA_963277665.1). Lineage (NCBI taxonomy): Eukaryota > Viridiplantae > Streptophyta > Magnoliopsida > Santalales > Viscaceae > Viscum > Viscum album. The sequence goes on from OY728123.1 coordinate 896,402,668, forward strand.
TATGGTGTAAAATGGTTAATGATAAGATGTGTCGAAATTTTATTATATTTTTTTATAAAGTACGAGTTATTATATAATTATCTAAAACTCTAGACCTAAATTTATCATCAAAGTAAAAGAGAGTAATAATCATTACATAGACTCAATATTGTGTAATTTTTTAGGTTGGGTTCTAAAAATATTGATCAATGGTAACATATAATCTATAATAATAGGGAATATGATGAATTATAACACATATATTAGAGGTATTTTAATGAAACGTTATTTGAAAAATATTTCCCTCATTTTAAATTAATTAAAATTAATAAAATGTTTCATAGATTAAACATAGTAGAATATGATAATTAAAGACGGTATGAGTCCACTTTTAGAAGAATATCTAGGGTTTCTATTGATTATATAAGTAATATATAATTTATTATTGATGATTTATGTTAATGGTTTATTATATGAATCTAAGGTGTTATAGTTTATCAAAATTTACATCCCATCATTATATAGTTTTATAATCCATAAAATAACTAGGAATATTTAAATTCAATATATTCAATGGGATTCAAGATATTAAGTTTTTGTCTAAAAAAATGAATAGGGGAACCCAAAAAACTAGGAAAAAATTAATAAATTTACATTATGTGAGAAATATGTGATGAAAATCCAAGAAAATGTTCAAAGTGAATGGTAGTTGGTTACAAGTGTGATGATAAGGGTTGTATGGATAAAGAATGCACGAGGAATAAAAAATAACTACTTCCATATGGTTAAAATATAGTGAAATGGGAAATTATTTAATCTAATTCTTTAATTATAAAGGAAACATAACATATAATAGGAAAAAACAATTACAAGATTATCTGATTACTACAACTAAGGTGGATGAACCAAATGTTTTAGTGGTATGTATAACAATAATATGATAAAACATATATAACTAATTATAAAAATTGGGATCCATGAACTCTTTTATATCTTATTTATACTTAAAACAATTAGGTATCTACCTAGTACCTTATGAATAATATTCCCAGTTATATCACCTCATTATTTTGTCACTATAGTAATGTCGTGTCAAGATGTTTCTATTATTATACATAAATGTCCTATATTTTCTATGATTATTATCATATCAAAGGTTTATATTGAAAACATACATATGATTTACTATTTTTTAAAATATGATTCATAAATTTGTTACATGGATATTTAAATGTCAATTTATCATAAAGATGATGAATTTCTTATCATTATAGAGAATACAACATCATCTGATTGATTTCTAGATCCACCCCCAATGTCCCTCTAAAGAGGATTCATAGAGAAGAAGAATGAACAAAATATATAGATGTAAAAGGTAATATTATCATTGATTATGTACTTATTATACTTGAATATATTTATGTATTTTATTATTAATTACACAGACATATTATATATCCGGAAGAATAATTATCCATTTATATAACACCCAATGGAATTCTTATATCTTAAACTCACTATAAAATAAACACTACGGAATTATTAGTGTATAAGAAACAACTCAAAGATTTTTTCATTAAGGGATTTATTATCTCTATTGTTTCACAAAATGGATCCCATATTGTCCTCATTAAAAAATATGCATCTATTTGGTTGTGAATTGATTATAATTTAATCAATTACATTGTGGTGTTGAAAACATATCGTATGCCACCCAATGATGACTTATTTAAAAAAAAATCAGATATAATTATTTTCCAAATATTTGACTTCGTTACAGGTATCATAAACTATGATTAATGAAGGAATATATTAAATTTTCCACATTTTCAATAATTTATAGACATTATGAGTGTATAGTAAATCCATATGGATTGACTGAAGAGAGTTATGTTTTTATGGGCATGTTGAAAGTAATATTAAAAAAATATCTTGATAATTTGATTGTTTTATTAATTGATTATGTCTTGGATTATTCTATGAGTTATAAGGTCTATAAAAATCACCAATGGATCATTATTCTTATGTAATGGAGGAATGAGTTATATAGGAAATTTAGAAAACATGAATTCTGATTTCACTGTGATCCTCTTCTTGCCTCCTTCAATGGAATATTTATTAATCCGATGATGTTAAAATCCATTATAGAATGTCGTACTCTAATGATCATAATTGAGGTACATAGCTTCGTTGATTGTTTTGGTTATTACCAATTATTTATTCATAATTATTCTTTATTGGATAACATTTTATCCTAGCTTGTGTATGAAGGTTTAATTACATATTGAAAGAGGAATGTGAATAATTTCTTTATAAATTAGAGAATAAATTGTTCAGTTATCCTATTTGGAAACTACCATCGAGAAATTATTTATTTTTTATATATAGTAATTAACCAATGTATGATCATGATAGTTTCCTTATGAAAAATAAAAGAGTTATTTCATATAAATAAATTAAGATAAAATATTTATAACATTATAGTACAATAAAAAATCTATATTGTAATCCATTATAGTTTTCTTGATGTATTGAAGACATTATCTCTATGGTGAATAACGATGATATTTTTTAGAAGAAAATGTTCAACATGGATAATGATAAAATGGTATAATTTTTTGTGAAGTTGAAATAATGAAAATTATAAAGTGAAAATTGGTTCCATATATACAAATGGTAATAGTAAAATTCCTATATTATTCTCATTTCATGAATTTTACAATACACACTAGTAGTACCAATAATTGTAGCGATTTGATGTCGCAAACCAAGATGGGTCCCGATCTAACTCGTTGCCCAGCCTGATCTGTGTCATGGCCTGAAGGGCATTCCAAATCCCCCTGGGCTGGCACAAGTGCATTTGTATCACAAATATGACTACGGAATGATTTAATAAAATAGATAAATATAAAACAAATAGTAAGACAAATAAATTAAAACCATAATCAGACAGCCAAACAGGACCTTAAACCAAGTTCATATTTATAGTTTACAACTAAAATTAAAAGACTGAAAAGGGACTACAACAAAGGAAAACAAAAACTCTAACTCTATCCTTTGTGGGACATGTGGACTCACATCCCCAAGCTACCACCACTAACCTGCATGAGAAATCTAATACAACTCTGACCATCATCACTAAGCCCAATGTTTCGACCTAGAATGAAAAAGAAACAGGATCTACATACACCCAAAGGTGTATGTAGGTTGTGAGCCAACAGCCCAGTAGGATTTCACCAAGAAAATGTTCCACACAAAATTATTTAATGAAACATATAGTTACATGATTAATAAAATAAAATAAATAAATTCTTGAACAGTTTTAGTGAAAATGATTTTTAATAAAAATACTTTGAATGGAAATAACTTTAAAGGAAAAAATGTAAATTAAAACACACACACAGAGAGACACTTTCATTAATGGTAACCCAAAGTTCACATCGTGTGATGATAGTGAGACAAAAATAAAGGAGTATAAAAAAACATGAGCGAGTCCCTAAAGATAATAGCAAGACCTGGGATCCTAGTAAATCATGTCTTGGTGAGCAATGGTATAGAAACACAGCAACAAGTGTTCTCATGCACGAGTCACTAGTAGGGTAACAAATCCATAACCTATTGGTCTCCCAACATCATCCAAATGTTTAGTTAGTGTTTTAGTCATCTATCTAGCTATGTGAAACCGTGCCGATGCCA